>OY390734.1:25529076-35529076 GCA_959613385.1 Geotrupes spiniger | reverse complement strand
TAGGCTTTTTCCACACCGTCTGAGCTGGTCCCGCTGATGCAGGGAAAGAACGGACTGCAGAATGACCTCGGAATGCAGGGTCAGTAATTTGAAAATTGGTCTACATGATTGTGTTGAGGCCGCACCCTCAAGGGCTCTGACGGCTCTCTTCTGCATAATGAAAATCTTATCAGCGTGACAAGACATGCACCAAACATGGATGCCATACGTCATGCGGGCGTGAAACAACGCATGGTAAATAGGTTAATAGCATAGGTTGCTGCTGACAATGAGTTTGACAAAGTTTCCTCATGTGGCAACCATGTGAGCCTTGAATCTAGGGTAATTACAAGAAACTTTGCACTACTTGCCTCTAGATTTACTCTTCTTGTTGAAAAGAAGTGAACTGTTATAGCACTAAACCATTTCCGTCGCCTCTGTTTCTGCAGTGGGTGAAATATGTCGTATTGTCGGCATAAAATATCAGGTCCCAAGTTCTCACACTGGAGGGGAGATCATTGACATATAAAATGAGGAACAATGGCCACAACAGATATCCCTACGATCGTATCAGGTTCAGTGTCGTTTCTCTAATTCCATAGTGTTGTAGCTTACTGATCAGGATCGTATGGGAAACGCAATCGAATGCCTTGCTGAGATCAATGAAGGCCGCGAAACCCTGAAGTCCATCCTCCAGTATGCAGTGGATATGGTGCATCAGTTCCAGCAAAGCATTCACTGTACCCGTTCCCTTCTGAAATCCATGCTAGTGCGAATTTAAGAGATTTTGACTGGTTATGAACTTAGTGATGCACTCAGTTAATATCGACTAATGACCTTTGCGAATACCGGCAGGATCGTGATCGGCCTGTAGTTGGATGGCTACCCACGATCGCCCTTCTTGTATATGGCAAGTACCCTCCCAATTTTGAGGCGTTCTGAAAAGACCCCTTCACTGAAGTAAACGTTTAAGATGTCAGCTAGTGGTTGACAGCTAAGGTTCAACACCATCCCGATTGACTTTACTGAAACATCATATATGCCCGTACTTGACTTTGGCTTGAAGTTCTTAATGTGTCGTTCAACTTGTGATGCATCACTTGAGAACAAGTACATGGTGACATAGTGAATAGCGGGTGCAATTCCATAAATTGTCAATTTAATATCGTTTAAAATTTAAGTAGTAAATCAGTTTTTATTACATTTTTTGGACTTGACAATTTTAATCAAGTTGACGAACAAAAAGTTACCACTGCTCCTTTTTAGTTTGTGATGCTCCAAGGGTGGGTACATTTGCTATGATCATTAAAATGCTTAAAACAAAGTTGTCCTTAATGAGTTATATTGCGAGTTAAAGTTTCATTTCATTTACAATCAGTATATATAAAAAAATCTTAACTGGTTGTAGGAAACGTTAAATTTGTCGACAATCATTTATTTTTATACATAAATTTAATTTAATTGCTTGGGTTGGATTGGGTATGGTCATATTATCATAATTTTAATTCAAACTTTCCACGTGGATATCCTTACATTATAGTCAGAAGATAATTAAAAGCAAATTAAATTGTTATTATCGATTTATGCGTGTTACAAGCAACTATCTTATCAACTAGCTAAATCAGCCAAGCCAGCAGCTTGCGCCGCGAGTATTTGACGACATTTGAATGGTTGTTTAGTTGCCGCACGTTCCTTTATATGGTATTGCGTTTGGACATGTTAGTAATGGCATGTTTCATTTTTATTTCTTCAATATATCAGACGTAGTGCAGCTAGACTCTAGTAATTTTTTTCTTGAACAGGTACTCATTGAGAAAAGTTTGTGGTTTAACATTTTATTTTTACCATTTAATGCAGCAAGTTCCACTTTATGAATTGTCCCGAAACTTTTTCGTCAAATTGATCATGTCCGTGGTCGCAAAGAAGCCCCGGTGACGCCGCCAACGGCATTTCTTGACGCAGGCGCACCCGAAGTAATTGGGTTGAGTGTCCTATTGTAATCACCGAACAAGACAATCCCATTATAATGATGGATCAAAAGCGCGGGCGGCACGGTGCTGACGCTCACGACCGGAACGTTAGCGGACAAGGCGCAGGTGGCGCACACTTCGACCACATGCAGCACCATTAACCGGCTCGGAAGACACTTGATTTTTATACTTTTAGTGCTTTTTACTTTCGACCGAAATGAAAATAAATCCTTTTGCTAATAGACTGGTACACGAATTCGCTATTATTTTCAAGGAAGAATGATATATATGGTAAACAGAATCAGAAAATGCACTCTGCGTTGTCAAGGCTCTGGGTACGGGATATACAATAGGTCCGGGCGGGGTAGGAGCGACTCGAGGCGGAACAACGAACACCACTTCGATATCTGCCGATTAAAATATATGCAGTGCTGTAATGGCACTTCATCAGGATCAGGAGAACTGCTAAATTATCGAACGTGGTGAAGTAGTTGTCGAGAAATAAACGACACTTTCAGATTTTGCTGGTTACTTTTTTATAATAAAAACTACAACACATTTCAAATGAATAAATTAAATGAATTGTAGTAATATGAAATTCACATAAAGGGCATACAAATATTTGAAATACACAAATCTTTATATCCCCTGTTAAAGCCATATCGAGTTGAGTTTCTGGCATTCAATATTTCTTAACGTTGGGCATCCTAGGCGAATTTTCCCAATGTAATGTCAATTATGTTGTGCTTCCATATTTAATATCTTTTTAAACACTCGTCGTCTCTCGATGAAGATGTCTTGGTGTCGCCAATTAAACTTTCTGTCCGTTACGGACGAGTGCCCGTGGCGGTAATGGCACTTCATCAGGATACGTCGCAGTTGAGCAGCCCACGACGACGGCACACGGGTCTAAGTCGAGATTTACGATCCGATCAAATATTAAACGGGACTCTAATCAAGCAGGCTCTGCAGATACACATTACCCGGCAGGAAATTAACAATAACAATTAAGGTAACCACCTACGTGCCTGCATGGATCATATTAAATTTATCGAAATAATTATCTTGCTGGGGCGAGCTTGATTACGTTGCCCCCGTTGCGCCCCTCGCCCCACTCAGCCCGATCTCATATCCGGCCAAATCTTAAGTAAACTGTCTGTAAGCGGCTTGCATTAATTAATAAGGAACTCTGCTAATTGCACTGGGACGATGTTGCGCACCACTCTGATTGGTAGCTCCGCCGAGGCACCAAATAATTACTACTACAACGAAACTAACTTTCTATTCAGGAAATTTTAAAAGTGTCTCACTGTAACGAAGTTTTCTTTCCGCCTTTCGTCCGCCCGCCTATTCAGAGTTGTTATATGAAGACCCAATTAAAACTATTAATTAATTTGACTGTTTGTTTCGCCCCCTTCGTTAACACCGTCAGTCAGTCAATTTGAATTAATATATTTGTCAACTGGCGTTAGTTAATATTAAATGAAGCGCAGTCAAGGTTTTTGATTTCGAGTGACGTAATGTGATGTAGTTCATCACATTACATGAGGACAATTTTATTAATCAGCGTAGTATAAAGTTATTTGTAAGATTATTCTAACCAATTCTCACGAAAAACAGATTAATTAATGATTGAAGAAATAACGCGATGCGAGCACAATTAATTTTAAAGATTTAATCAGGTTTTTCTAAAACCAATAATCTATTTCTGTAGTCTGGAGTGAAAGTAGTTGCAAGAACCAAATAAATATGTGAAAAATATAAACGTTCATTAAAATGAAGTGAAATGGGAAGGAAATGGTTGCTGCGTCTTCCCTAATGGACCAACTCAAAGGATTACAAACACAACGATGAGTAAGAAAATAAAATAAAGTGTAATGATTTCTTTTATGACTTTTGTGAAACATACATTCTGTAAACATTGATATAAAATGATGGCTTTCGGCAAGAAATTAACTTTTTGAGCGTAAATGTAAATAACCCGTACACACTTGCTGGACTTACTGGAAGAACAATTATCTTGCTAAAACTATGAAATTGTTTTTAAACAGCACGTAAGGATTTCGAACAAAAGGCGAATTTTTCAATAAATCGATTACAATTAAGTGGAACACAGCATCGTCGTCCTGAAAAATATGACTTTCTCAAAGATTGCATTTAACAGTTTCATCCTCTTAATAAAAAATGATATGTAAATGTATATAAACCTTAATTCAAAATTTAATTTGATACGGATCTTGCAGTGGTTTCAATGGGATATTTAGACTAGCATTTTCGCGATTAGTATATTGGTTGAGGGAGGAGAAATAAATTAATCCTGTACCCCAGCTCTAACAAAATTACATTTCTGGTACTTTACGGCGAATTACATTTTGATTTACTATTTAAAAGAATTGTTTGTTGTGTCATAAGCGTAGTAATATGTTTTTGAACAATTATTTGTTTGGTATTTTTACATAATTAATAAATAATTTAAATTAATAATAGCAGTTGCTTCTAAGTTTCTATTTCAGTTAAAATATATCGATTTGGAATAAGCAAATCGTTGAAAAGAGAAAATATCATAACTGTTTGAAAGAGGATGATTCAAATAAAATCTGTTTATATATATACCAGGTATACCGGTATGAAGTGAGCGTTAAGATACAAATGTGTCGATAGGGAACATTGGTTGTGAACGAGCCCTAATTTTTTTTTGTTTGGTTGGTATGACATGTGTTAAACATATTTAATATATATCAAGTCATTGGACAAACAATATCATATTTTTTCATCGTGTTAAAAATGTTGAATTTTGTACCACAAAGTGATGATTTGCGGAAAGCATTATTTTTTTGTTTTCATTTGAAGAAAAGTGCCATCGCATGCTTGTCGAGGCATTTGGTGATCATGTTCTATCAGAAGCAACATGCAAAAGATGGTTTCAACGGTTCAGAGATAATGATTTTGATGTGAGAAATGAAGAACGTGAAAGATCACCAAAAAAGTTTGAAGACGCCGAATTGCAAGCAATATTGGATGAAGATGACACTTTGAGTCAAAATCAAATGGCAGCAATGTTAAATGTTGCACAGCAAACAATTTCTCACCGTTTAAAGGCTATGGGAAAGATCCAAAAGTGTGGAAAATGGGTACCACATGAATTGAAAGACAGTTGGAAAACCGAAAAAACACTTTTTGCTTCAAAGACACGAAAGAAAATGAGTTTTGCATCGAATTGTTGCTGGCGATGAAAAATGGATATGTTTTAAGAATCCTAAACGGAAAAAATCATGGGTTAATCCGGGACAACCATCAACATCGACTGCAAAACCAGATCGATTCGGCAAGAAGGCAATGCTCTGTGGGATCTGGTGGGATCAGAAAGGTGTGGTGTATCATGAGATTCTAAAATCTGGTGAAATTGTTAATTCTAATCGCTATAGACAACAAATGATCAATTTGAACCAGGCATTGATCGAAAAACGACCACAATGGGACAGAAGACACGGCAAAGTAATTTTGTTACACGACAATGCGCCTACACACAAAGCAAAACCGGTTCAGTATACAATCAAAGCACTTGGCTGGGAGCTGCCACCCCACCCGCCGTATTCACTTGGCCCCTTCCGACTACCATTTGTTTTTATCGATGGGATACTCATTGGCTGAGCGGCACTTTGATTCCTACGAAGAAGTCAAAAATTGGGTGCCTGATTGGTTTGCTTCAAAAAACGAATATTACTATTGGCGTGGTATCCACAAATTGCCAGAAAGATGGTCAAAATGTGTAGAAAGCAATGGTCAATACTTTGAATAATTTTTTTTTACTTTCCCATTCAAAATTAGTGTTTCATTTTCATAAAAAAAACGCTCACTTCATACCGGTATACCTAATATATATATATATATATATATATATATATATATATGAAAAAAGGTTTTTTTTCTGCGGGAACAAAGATATATGAAGGGAAGATTCTTGGGCATACACCCGCATGGAAACACGCAACCGCCGACACGTGTTTCTGACTTATTAGTCGTCATCAGGATGGTATAGCCAAATTAAAAGGTGGACAAAATTTGGATGACGCAGGTGGCTTTGTCCTCCCACGTGGTTATGTTGAATGTTCCCACACAATGTGTGGGTATTTTGACAGTTATCACACATGTGGAGGTCGGCTGCTTGTTGTTGACTCCGTTTGTTTTATCTCCAAATTTTGTCCACCTTTTAATTTGGCTATACCGTCCTGATGACGACTAATAAGTCAGAAACACGTGTCGGCGGTTGCGTGTTTCCATGCGGGTGTATGCCCAAGAATCTTCCCTTCATATATATATATATATATATATATATATATATATATATATATATATGATGTATTTGTCTTAAAAATTCACGTGAACGTTTCCCGTATAAATGTGTCATTCATTGTAAAAGTGGTGTAACTCATTTCTTTTGTTTAATGGTATACAATAATAATGGTACTAAAATGCCATATATGACATTTTTTACTTGTTTACCCAGGGACCTAAAACTGCTAAATATTCATTATAAAAGTCAGACACAAGGCATTTTAATTGTGAGGTAGGAGTTGATTGAGTTTTGAATCAGGTAAGATTATATAAATTCATTGTTTATATAACCTCAAAATATTATTTACATTCTTGGTTTAATTTCCTCACTTGATATTTTGTTTTGAGTTATTAATACATACTATTGCATGCCCTAAACATTTGTTTGCGCAATTGTTCCAAATACAGATACAGGCAATGATGAAAATGTAAACGAAAATGTTACCCAAAACTTCAACCTGAACCTGGATCATCTAGGTCTACAAAACGGTCACTCAACAAAGAAAATTTGGCCGTTAATAAAAGGAAGTTATTGTGTAACAGTGGAAAATTATATTTCACTAAAATGAGAGTAAGGAAAGATGGCAAAAAATTCGAAAATATGATTGTGGATGTCCTAAAAACTGTACGTTGTTTACAGAAAATTAAAGAGAAGAAATATGTATTTGACTCATTCGGGAATTTAAAAGATTCCAATATGCAGACTTTGTACGAACGACTTTTGTAAAGAAAAGTGTGAAATTGAAACGACTGAAACCAAGAAATTAAAGTATTACATTAAAATATTCAAGTTTAATCTCTATTTTAAGGCACCGCGAAAAGATATGTGCAAGAATTGTGATGACTTAAATTTGAAAATACAAGCTGATGATGAAAACGTCAAGAAGGAGTTTGAAGTCCAAAGAGAACTTCATCAACGAAAAGCAGATTCAACAAGAGAGAAGGAGAGAGGTTCAAAAAAGGTTGATGAAGCATATATACTAACTTTTGATCTGCATTACCCTACCAAAAATTAATTACTTAATCAATTAATTCAGTTGTATACTATAAAAGAAATCTTTATTTATACGATTTGTTTATGCATATGCTTTAATAATAATACAGGATACATGAATGTTTCGGGCGAAGTTGAGCATATCTTGTTAAGCACTTAAAAACTCATGCGGCATTGCATAAGCATTATTGTATTCCGATTGTTGCAGTGTACAAAATCGAAATGAGACTTTTTGATTACCGCTCCCTTAAAAAATTCTATTACAAATAGGAAAAAAATTACTTGCGGTTATGACTTTAACTGGGTAAATATTAGCTGGTTGAGGTTTGAGAGAAATTAACCTTTACAATTTCAATTTAAAGAAACACTAAATGTAGTTACACCCTTTCATAAAGTAGATTTATGTAAAACAACCAAGAACCACTTGTACTTGTAAGCATGTGGAACATCAGGAAAAACAAAATGATCATAAACAAAAGACTAAAGTCCTGTTTACCTCGCAAGGTAGTGGAATCGTGGTTTGAAGGCTTGCCTTCGAAAAAGGGGATAATTCAGAATGCAATCTGATACCCATGATAGCCATTTGCTATATGCTACGGGTGTATAAGCAAAAATGTTAATAGTATCGATAAATGAAGGCATATGTGGTCCACAGGGAAATCTTCCCCTTTTTCAAATATGCAATGAATATTTGACTATTTCAACCATTATGAGAAAAAGGAACAATTGAACAATTCATTAGGTAGATATTGTGAAACGTTTTTAGTCAGCAATGAGTTTATGGCTGTTTGGCTTTGATTTGGATTCCTAGGTCAACCTGATGTTGACTTTAAGTTATATTAGAGGATAAGGAAATAAGTACAGCTATTTCTAAAATAAAGTAACGATAAGGGAGTAAATATTTCCTTTATAGAAGCATGTAAGGATTAAAAGAATAAGTTATTAACAAGGACAGCTACGGTGGTGATATCCTCCGGTCAACATTGAAACAATAGTAAAAATGTTATTTAAAAAAATCATATACGACGCCACTGGTTGCTATTGCACAGGCGTGTAATACATGCTCTTTTAACTGTAAATACCAAATATCTAGCGAAGAGCAATCCCATCTTCCGCCATCGAAATTGCTTGCTTGCGCATTCTTTGTATGTATTTCTTCTCGCTTAGACGCCAACAAAGGAAACTCCAAGTAGCTTGAAGTTAAAAAGCCGTGAAATGATAATCGATACGCAAATTTCCAATGAACGACTTGTGGATGACTTATTACATGTAATTGTTTGATTGTAGTACGAATAAACCATTCAGTTTTCTAAAGTTGTCTATCGATCGAAATATACAAATAGTGATCTTGTTGCCGTGTATTACATCGCATTTGCAGATCTTTTCTTTCATAATTTGCGTAATTTCCTACATGCTCGTCTCATATATGGTTGGTATATTTCGGTAAAACTGTTCTAACGTTTACGTTGATACTTTAATTGTAATTTTAATTCACGTATCATCTTACATCGTATGACTTTCCGTTTATATCCCTAATCGAATTTTGTCAGCTCTTTGGACCTTTAGTTATTCTAAAAGTCCTGATATAAATAATACCAAGTTGAAACTCTATCCGTATAAAAATGGAAACTTACAATTTACTGTTGCGAGAGTAAATGCAAAATATTAGCCTATTTACAAGACGAATCGTATTTCTTTTAATGAGAATAATATATTTATAAGATAAATTTTAACACTGTTGGTTTGCATTTTTCACATATTTTCAACATTTAACTTAAATTCATTGTAAAACCACGAAATAATTCGTTGTTTTGTTCATTTTCTAGTTTTATAAGTAAATCAATATAGCTTTACATGTCTAAAACATTCATGTAGAATTCATTATTATAACTTCATTCATTACAAATAATGCAATTTTTCGATTTCATTGAATTAATCCAAATCGAACAACCTGCAACACCAACTGTATGTTGATGCAAAAGACAATTAAATAATTTTTCTATTGCATCGGCACAAAAATCATAACAACATGCCGTATTCAATGTTTACACATTTCGTACCAAGAAATTTATTTTGAAAAATGTGATGATGAAACAAATTGTATACCATGGGTTTTAATTACTGTTGTGTTATGTTATTTATTGTCACTGGAATATTTACAAATAATAATCGTTGTGAAGACATCTCCATCCAACCAAAAACCACACTTCGAAACAAAAAATTACTTCGCCTCTGAAATACTCTACTACAGTCGTCTTGATAAGTCGACCCATGAACAAGTGTTTTTCATGTACCTCTGCCGTGAAGTAATCATTCAAAAAAGATAAATTTTTATAATTTGAATTTATTTCAAATAAAAGGAGTAGATTTTTTGAATTAATTATGTTTCAACTTATATACAGAGGCAGTTTTGTTTTAAGCACGAAATATGGCAGAGAAGACGAGAATGAAATAACGACAAATGATACCGGATTCGTTTAAATAAATTTAATTTAATTGTAGGTTTTCTGTCACTACATTTAATTATCAGATACTTTGAAGCGTAATAATTTCAAAACAAATTATTTAAATTACATTAACGGTGGAAGAATAAAATGCATACAATTGATTAAATCGGTTTACGTTGGTATTCACTTGCTTTTGCAACCAATTTACAACACGATGGAATATAGAAATCTCCATCTTTCCTATAAACCGTTTATTTATCTCATAGCAAGTCCTTGTGCTTTCATGTTTACGTAAAGTTGTGTGCAGGCACATTGCAAAAACGCAAAATAAGTATAAGTATTATTTTTAGTTAAAATTTCATTTTATCTTAATACGTATTCTTTGGAATATCCATATACTATTGTAATTATGCCATTTATGTGACATGCGGGATAATATCTGCTCAGTACCAAAATTTTCTTGTCAATCTAAAATATAGTAACATATTTTTTTGTTAAATTTTCTTTATTTCAACTTTCTAAAATGTGTGCATTTCTAGAGCGCTAGTTTAACGTTGCAATGATCTTTTCTTAATATTATTTACCGAATATATCCACGCCACTGAACTCTATAACATTCCTTTGACCATTTCCGACACAGCAGGTTAAAAATCTGTATCTGTAATGAATTGTATTTATAGCTATTAATGTAACGAGAATATTATGCGATTTATAATAATCGAGGACTTTGCTACAGTGACGAGGCGGCGCTAGCCGCCGAGTCACTTAGGCAACGTCCGAGTGTGTTTAAATCGCTAATATTCGAGTTATATTCAAAGCTTTATCGTATCATCGTTGAAGTGTGATCAGGGCGATGCAAAAACAATTATACAAATCAACAATTTTCTGTCATAAAAAAATTCGTTAGTTTAAGTCACGTTTTTGTAATTTAGAAATATATCATGGAAGATTTCGATATTCCTGCAAATATTTTGGAAGCAGCAGATAGTGCACGATTAGACTTGCTTCCAGAAAAGTCGAAAATATGTTACGAAAAAGAATATCGTCTGTTTTGCGAGTGGCGAGTACGAGAACAAATTCAAGGTGCGTCGGAAACGGTCTTGCTGGCCTATTTTGTGAAACTCTCAAATGAATATTCTCCTTCATCTTTGTGGCCAAAGTATGTTGCGAGCTTGTTTGGAATTGAAGGAAAGAGTGGAAATCGACAAGTATGGTGCTTTGATAAGATTCATCAAGAAGAAAAATGTTGGACATCGAGTTAAGAAATCCAAAGTACTCACGAGAGAGCAAGTTAAAGAATTTGTGTGTACAGCTCCAGATAAAGAGTTTTTAATGATGAAAGTGGCCTTTTTGAATGGGCTAGGTGGAGCTTGCAGAACCGATGAATTAGTGAAAATGTCTACAGACGATGTTGAGATGTTAGAGAGTAAGATAGTTGTTACCATTCCCGACTCAAAAACTCACAAGAAAAGATTTTTTGCCGTTTTATCTCAAGGTGATATTAATCTAGTGGCTTTATTTCAGAAATATATAGCATTACGGCCGCGGCATGTTACACACAAAAGACTGTTTGTATCGTACAGAAATGGAAAGTGTACGATTCAACCTTGTGGTATTCATTTTTTCTCAAAAATTCCTGAGAAGATTGCGTCATATCTCAAACTTGAAAATCCAGCTATGTACACCGGCCATTGTATTCGGAGATCTTCAGCAACTTTACTTGTTAATGCCGGTGGAGACATTTTACAGCTGCAAGAACTGGGTGGTTGGGAATCAAGCAACGTTGCAAAGGAATATTTAGAAGAAAACCTGACAAAGAAGGTTTCAATTGCGAAAAAGATTCAGGTCGGAAACGATTCAATAAGCAGTGGATCAAAAACTACAGAATCAATGGAATTTGCACGTACAAGTAAAACTTTGGAGGAAGTAAGAGGCTTGGATTTAATGTATGCTGAATCATCCCATCCGAATGATGCCAGTACAGCTGCAGAAGACTTAACTATGATGATGGATACGAAATGCGTATCATTCAACTTTAACAATTATTGTGAAAAGATTGAAGTTCATGTTCATAAATAATGTTCTAGAATTTGTATTATTGTATCTAACGTATTATGAGTATCGATGGTATTATGTGCCTTATAATTATCAATAAATGTTTAACATAAAACGAACATAATAATCGATGATACGATAAAATATATAATCAAATCATTCCAACTATATCACTATGAAAACAGTTCAAAATCACATTTTCAAATTAATTACATAATTGGTAGTTCTGCTAATTATAATAAGAACATATGTTGTTAACCTAAACAAATAAATGAAATTAAATTTTAAATTATATCAGTATCCTATATGGATCTTCAATATTTTATCAATGTGTGTGTGTGCTCGTGCTAATTGGAGACCTGGCTGTTTACACACGCTCTATCGTCGCGAAGGTCCTGCCATATTCCCATCTCATTCTGGACGACTGGCGCTCAGTCCACCGGCACACCGGTAGGATTTAGATTAGACAGATTGACAGTAATTGAATTTGCAACCGAGTCAAAGTTTACATTATGATAAATGACAATTTATAGCATGATCGTGAATTATTAGATCTCTATAGCTTGTATGCTGAGCCATTAAACTATTAATTAATCGGACCTCTCCGTCTGCCGCCGTCTCGCTCCGATCGTTCCCATTAATAACGTGCTCTTTTAGATTGATCCATTATCATTAGTCTGCATCTGACATTTCACTCCTGTCACTCGCGCGCTCGTGAAGTGTATTTTCGTCAAAAACAAATCTCGCGCTGCATACGCGTACTGTGATCGATTTGCGCCGCCAAATACAATTTCCACGCGCTTGCACAAGTGCAAGTGCGAAGTCGAAACATCGTACTAATCAATTGCCGTTCCCGTTCGAATAATGCGAATTGAAAAATCGCATTTTAAAATATTTGCACTTTTGTTTACGGGACAAGTCAACTGCAGCCAGTTTTAGCTGTAGCAACAAACGAATGCAAGTGTTAATTTTATTTAATTTTTCATAAACATGCGGCAGTGAAGCAGAACTTGCTCATATCGAGACTGACAAACCGATTGGATAAATGGCACGAAACTTTCGGTGTGTCTATTAACACCTTAGATTATGTATGACAATATATACTTCATACTCCTATCTAAATGTAACATAAATAAGCCAATACTTTTTTGAGCGCCTATAAGTTTTCCAGCAAATGATGGAAGCAGGATTTTCTCTTGTTATATTATTCTCTAAACCTTTGTTGACAAAGTGCAAAAAAATTACGGTGATTCGTTCGCTAGTTTTCACCGTAGAAGCCAAAGTCTCAAAAGAAAGTGGTTTTTCACCACAAACCAAACATCTGTTTAAGTGAAATTGAAGTCGCAAGGGCTGTTCCTTTGCTTGAAGACGGTCGATCTATGCGATATGTAGCAAACCAGATCCATTACACTTCATCTGTTATCATCAGTTATCAGACGGTTAATGACGACTCAAAGAAGTCAATATCACTTCTCGCACGCCTGCGCGAGCTCCTCGCTTCAGCAGGAATCACAAAGTTAGTCGTGGTAAACTTAGCCCGTGAACATTTGCAATTGCAACTTCGACACTGGAGGTCTGTGCTTTTTAGAGTCGAGTCGCGGTTTTGTCTAACTCGTTGCGATGGTCGTGTACGAGTGTACAGACGTCCGGAGAGCAATACACTGCCGCGTGTATAAAGGAAGTGGACCGATTCCGAGCTTGGTGTGGGGTGACATTAGTATAGACAGTCGCACAGACTTGGTTGTCGTTCCCCAACGTCTCAACGCACAAATTTATGTTGAGACGATTCTTCAAGAGCACGTTATGCCATTTGCAGACAATTTCGGCCATGGCTTCATCCTACAACAGGATAATTGTAGAGTTCATACCGCTAATTAAACAACAAACTTCCTCACATAAAACATGAACATGAAATACAAGTGATGGGGTGACCAGCCATGAGTCCAGACTTAAATGCCTCGACGATGCCAGGCTGTTATTGCAGCTAATGGAGGCCACATGCGCTACTAAAACTCATATTTCGGTCTTCTCAATAGTTTGGTGTTACTCAAGAAAACCGTTTAATTACAGCATATTTGTTATTTCTATATCTTGTTAAATAATGTTCAAAGAACAATATACTAAAGTTTGTCCTTGCGTCGGCCTTTAATTTGAAAAATTATGCACAGCTAAAGAAGTGTTCCCCTAATTTTGTTGACCAGTGTATTAGGAATATGCATAAATCACAGAGGAAATGCAAGAATGAGAGAATATAGATGAAAGGAAATTGAAATAGACACACGGGGTATGGGAAATGAGAAAGAGAAAGAACAAATTTTTATAGTCAATGACATTGTAGATGGAAAAGGACGGGGATGCAATGTTTATGGAGGAAGCAATTGAACCGAGAAGTGTAAACACAAGAAATCTTGAGGATGGGTACGCATGTGAAGGCTCGTCAGTTGATAAGATAAAGAACAAGAAAAAATGATATATCAGAAGTACAAGCTAAAAGGGGGATTAAGTATACATAGACCATGACTGAATGTAAAACAAAAAATGCGTGCAAAAGCGGATGTGAGAATTGGTCAAAGAAAAGGAAAGGATGAAGAAGGAAAATAAAAGAACGAGTCAGAATGGAAGACAAGGGGAATGTTAGCTACAGAAACAATCGAAGAAATGGCAAGAGTGGTGGAAGAATGTAAAATCAAAATACAGGAAGGAAAATACCAATAATGACCGGAAGCACATTGTCTTAAAATATTGAACTTGTTCCAATTCTTTGCAATTGAACACTTGTCTATTGCCTCTATTGTCTATTGCCTCCTTGATTACCGTTCTTCCTTTTTCGTCACGCATGGCAATTGTATTACAATTGCCATGTACGATCGTTTATGATTACTTTTTTTTTTAAGATATACACAAGCGAATCCAACCCAACCCTTACAGAAGTGGAAATTAGATCAATGGTGATGTTACCTTATGTACGATCGTTCATGATTACATCTTCGTTTAAATATATACACAAGCGAACTCAATCCAACCCTACAAAGCGCTAAACAAAAAATGAAAACTTATGAATCAAATCGAGTCCAACGAACCGTAATAAGCTCTTGACGTAAATTCCTAATAGACTAATATTATAGCAGACAAACTCAACCAAAAGTGAACCAAATAAAACAACAAATACAATGACGAAAACGAAACCCAAGCCTTGCCAATCGAAAAATTGCAAAAAGATATAATGGTGTGACCAAACGACAGCAAAGCATTTTACAAAACGGAACCCAATCCAACCCCAAATCCTCACAAAATGGAAAATAAGTAACAAATAAACGTCAATGGACAAACGAAGAGAGGCACACTTCTTTCTGGCTTCAAAAGCTCCTTTATAGCTGATGAATATTTCAGTCCAACTGTGATGATGTGGCCTGACATCGTTAGGTTCTTCTGGGGTACCTTACGAATTAGTGGATCGTAACACTTCGCTCCTTTTCCGTTAATCGAAATAAAACATGTAAAATGGTAAAATACATAATAGAGCGAATATAGCATGCGTCGTATAGAGTGAGGTAAGATGCCTGACCTACGATAAATCGATGCAAGGCTAGCTCATCTGTAACGTTACTCCTAGTTTCATAGCATATGTTTTAAATACCTGTCGTTGTTGCAGATATGACAAAGTTTCTGTGTTTAATACAATATAATATACGTTAGTGTTACATTTTGTATTTAGGCCGTATTCCGGATTAGTTAATAGTAATATAATTAAGTAATAAAATATAATTACCTTATAATTATTACTCTAGATAACTATGTTTTTAGCATCGTAGTAATGAGCAATTTTAACGAAGTACTGCTAATGTAAATTTGTGCCAATAATTGCTCATTGAAACATATGCAGGAACTGCATTAATTAAAAATAAAGTTTTTGTGTATTGTGCATTTGAATAATAACATGAATTGATGCGATTCATTTTAATTTCCAAATAATTTTTCTAAATTAATTTGAAATGTGTTGACGAAATGCCAGACTAAATTTGTGCCAATAATTCCATCTTCTAAATTCAAAAATAATAAGTTCTCTGTGCTGTACTAACTAAAAATTAACGAGTTCGAGTAGGTATTTATATTACATGATTCTCGGGAAGTTTTCGTGTGATAAAACGTTTATATGATGGGACATTGCACATAATCATATCAATTAATTTATATGGCATTTCACGTGGTGCAGATGCGTTGTCACCTGATTACCAAATGCAATAATCGTTTGAGAATAAATAGCAAGACCGGTGACAAATCGTGCGCAATAAGTGACGCCACAAATAACGTAGGTGATTAAAATAACACCAATGAGACACATAACAATGGTTTATTTCAACGCGAACTAGTTCCTAATTATCTCACGGAGCAAAGTGTTACAATCTATCAATATGAGTCGCTGAATATGTTTGAAAATTCCTCTTAAAAAACCGATTGCGAAAACTGGCATTTTCATAACTTAAACACGAGAATTTGATAACTAAAATTTTAATAACGTTATTTTAACATTCGGAAGGTGTCGCGGATTTCGGCTCGGGAAAAATGGCAGAGATAGCGTCATCGGCCCCATCGACGACAGGACGTTACCGCCGCAAGTACGACGCTTACTCAGCATGATTGAGGAAACTTTCTCAATGTTTTATGTTATCAAGTTTTATAAATTGCCTTTGAAAGTCAACCTGGTCCTGGCCGCACTCCACTTTGCATAAACTACCGCATCGATTACCCTGCCCTACCATGCCACAATGTATTTTCAGATTGTATCCGGCCGTTTATATTAGAATTTTATATTACTCGTTGACTTTTATAGCGAAATGGGGCACACACTTGCATGACTCGCATGCGCCCGGTTATTCTCATTTATTACTTGCGAAGCGCCGACAACACACGGCGTTACGGACTTTGATATTTTCTGAAATGTTTATATTAATCGAATTATGTTCGAGGGGCTTGGAATTTTCGTTCCACGTGTTCGCGAAATTCCATTACATCTCGGTAGTTGTACCTTAGTAACCGATACATTTAAAGCTTAAAAAAATTATTTAATAGTCAAATACATGGATACATTATACATAATATTATGAGAATACAAATCAAAGTGAATTTAGTTGATTGATTAGTTTAAGAAGTGAATTTTCAACATTATAAAATACTTTTAAAACTATTTAGGGTTATAAACAGGGGACTTAAATTAAATTAAATTAATTATATTTTAATTGAATGCGAATGAAAATAAATATAACTATAGAGAAGAATTAAACATACAAACTAATTAAATGCGGTTATTAATTGGTCACCATATCAACTACTTTCTGTAATGAATCACGATGGCCAAAAGTGTATTACCAAATAAGTAAAGTGTTGCATTTGTCGAACTAGTAACGTCCTATCGCGAACGCACGGACGTTCGGTTATATATCTTCGCTCGGCTTTAGAATAGTCGTATCACTATGGGACGTAGCAGCGGCAGGGGGAGATTCGAGTGCCCTTACTATCAAAGACAGTGCCGTCTACCGGCCTAAATGTGTCACGTGCCTCAAACAATATCCTTAAGTGAGAGATTTATCACCGGTCCCGCCGTCGGGCCATGCGAATTTATACAACTTTTATCGGATCCGAGTGTTTTCGATGCAAGGTGATTTCCTATTCGTACGTGTATTATAGATACGCTAGATGAAGGAACGGGCAACTGACAACCGACCCGATGGATTTAGCAGTCAGACGCGCAGGAAATCATAAATATTGAGGAAAATCAAATAACGTACGCGTACGAATGCGAGACGGAGATGTGGAATTGAAATTGATAACTGGATTGGTTGCACTCCTACGTTTTAATATTTGGAAAATCAATTCCACGACTTTAAGAAGAAAACTATAGCAGCAGCACACTCAACGATTACTTTAGAAATGTTGTGAAGGATTATGTGGAACGTTACTACTACTAATACCTACTAATACCTAAGGGGCGCGCATTCAGACCTAATTATAGTAATCGTCGGGAAAAACTTCTTTGAAATAAAACGCCAACGAAGAGGCGAGATTCGAACCAGCAACGTTTGACGGTTACATCATCAACTTCAATGAAATGTGACGTATAAATTCTATATATCTCTTACTCTCTTAAGTCAAAGTGTTTAGAGTAAATTTTTATCTCTTTATAACTGAGTCCTCCCACATTACTTTTTTTACATATATTTGAAAAAGTTTCAAAATGAAACTCATACATGATATCTAACAAAAAATCTAGAATTTAATTCTGTTTCTTGTCCATGTTATATTTAATTATTCACCCACATAATATACGTTGTTAAAAAAAATATATTCCACTTACCCGATCCATTATCTGTGCTGTGCATGCTAAGAGGTGAAGATACTCAAACGCCTAAAGGTCGTCCACGGGGCCGCATGGTACGATCCGACCCTGCAACTGACAACAAAAGCCATAAGTAATGACCGCAACTGAATACGGGCCAATGCGGGTTCATTACTATTATCAGTCGCCCACTCTTATCACCTCCCTGGCAGTCTGCAACCCACATCGAAATTAAAGAACATCCGCGAAACGTTACGATAAACTTCAATGTTGCGTTTGAATTTAAATGAACTGCGACACATTAGTCGAGTGCGATTCTGTTAACTATGGTGGTCTATTTTTAATTTCGATGAATAAATGTTTATTTCGACGATTTAGATTAAGACTGCAAGGACTTAATGTGACAGCTTTTTCAAAAAATGTAAAGCATGTTTATGAGTATGCAATCTATAGGGCTCATAAGTGGCCAACACTAAACTAGAACAACACGAACTAAAAATTGCTGTAAAACACAGATGAAAATAAATATTAAATATAGACAAACAAAAAAGAAGTAGAAAAGAATACTTAATTAGAAATTGTTGGTACAGTTTTTTTTATGAAGCTGTATCCTAAAAATTTACTTTATACCGAACTAAATTATAATCAAGTCAAACTCAATCCAACCGACTGTACTTCATTTTAAAATCTGCTTCACATCAATAAATAATAAAGCGTATCCAAAATTAAACTTTATGGACAAAATGTTTGAATTGTATAATAAAGTGATAAAAATAATTTTTTTTTAATGAGTAAAAATGCATTATTCTTCAGTAGAATCTAAAGAAAGGTTTGAAGATATTCTCATCACTATATTACCAGTGGTCTAACGCTGATTATTAAGATTATTGTTATATGCTTACTGGTTTCGTTATTTATTTGATTCCAACACAAATTATTATTAATTTTGAATAATGAAAAACGATAATCGCAACAATACCTCACAACAGATTTATTTAATTCATTTTAATGTCGTATCATGTAGTTGTGTTTAAATTAAACTATGATAGCTCTGATTAGAAGTATTCTATTAATCACATCATGCACTGAATCAAGCCGGTCGATATTAACACGAGAATTAACATTGTCCATCAATGACTGCTTTAAATTGGCAGTACTTTGAAACTACGTTAAACATTAATCTGTAATGAAGACCGTTTGAATGATCGAATTGAAAATGCGTACTCATATGAGCATGTAAACCAAACTGAGCATGAGCATAGGAGGCAAACAGGATGCCCTTCCTGATTTTTTTTTATTTATTAGTTTTCCTTGTTTCATTTTTAAAGTGTTAAGCATTAAAATTGTTAGTCAATAAAGGCTTCAAAACATCTGCTGCCCCATAATAATGTAGAGCTGTGCAGGAAATAAAATAAAAGAACTATATCATCTATGTATATCTATAAGTTTAGATCCAGGCATGTTTATAGAAAAATTGATGCTAAGGCAGCGTTGTCTGTACGTTGGTTACCAAGTTGTTGTTACACACGTTGAATAATATCACAATTGATGTTTTGTGTTAGACGGAGTAGATGAAATATTGTTTCTTTTCTGCAAAACAAGACCGATTATAAATTTTTTTGATTTGAGATTTGCCCCATCCTAAGTTTTGATCAATCCCAGATAAAAGGACCAACTCTAAACTGACCAGTTAATTAATAAATAACGAAGAAAACAGTCGATAGGACGGTAGAAAACTACCTCTCATGACTGAATGAGGGCGCGAAAAGTTCACAATTAATCAATATCTTAACTACGACAAAAGCAAATTGGGCCACGAAGAATCTATAACGTAAATAATAATTTATGTCTATCAAACTTCGGTGGCGAGTAATTAAGTTCAATCGACGGGAAACAGTTTTACAATTGCCAATGCTATAATTATATCAAATAACATAAACTTAAATACTAAACGTTAAATATAAAAAATGAAAAAAAAAATGTTTCAATTAATTTAAATTCAACAAGTTTGTTATAATAATTGTTTTCTTTGAAAATAATTAATTGATATAATTACTTGTTCGTCTCCAACGTCTTCTTTCCTATCAATTGCTATTTCCACACGTTGGATTTAGGGCTTATCCTCGACAGCTTACAACTTTTAACAATTTAACAAAAAAATTAGGTAAGGTTCTATATTTTCACGAAACGAAGTGACTTAGACATGGTAACGAGGGCGAAATACTACTGGTGATTAAATATTTCGATGTTATCGCAGCAACAATGCCTGAATTACTCTATACTGATTCAGCGAAATTTAGAACAATTACGGCATGTCACTTTTGACAGATAAATTGTTAAATAATACACAATCGTGAATATCTTTTTATCATATCAAAATGCATGGTGAGTTTAGAATGAGCATATGAAAATAATTATTCTTGATTATTTTTATCAAGTGTTTTTCCCGCGAAACGTTCGTATTTATACAATATATTGCAATGACGAAGATAAAGTAATGTTCAATTTTTTTGCATTTGTCTATCAAAGTAGTTCCAATTCATGTTACCTTTACTAAAATTTTGCTTATTTACACTACTACTCTGTTTTTATGCTATTATGACTTTTCTTGCTGGTATATAAAATGGACGAAATTTATAGCAGCTTGAGAATTGATCATCAATAAATGCTTCAGAATAACAATACTTTGAGATACAGTACATTTTTTCGTAATAACATTTCTTATTAAATTTATCATTTATTTATTTATTTAAATATTTACTGGTACATAACAAGTCATGAATCGCACACAATCATTGAGCAAAATACCTCCACAAAAAGCACTATATTCTGCCTTACCCAATTACATATAATTCTGATTGAAAATGTCTTAAATGGACGAATTGTACGTGTCATTGTAAATACTATTCATTCGTTTTTGTAATGAATATATTTGCTATTTATTTTATTTTCATTCATGTTTACATATATATTTATTAGTTATTCTTAAACTCATAACAAAACTCTAAACAGTTACAAATATTTCAGTATTATCGTTTCGATTTGATAATACCGCTGTTTGGAAATAGTCACTTCAATTTGATCGACATTTCGAAGTTTTGTAAACCGTTATCGCAAATCTTGCCCGATAATACTAACTTATGAAGATCTTTTTTTTATATACTAAACACGAACACGACGTTTGAATGAATATATATCGTAAATATATGGTAGAAAAATAAATGAGTGACATTTTGTAATTATAAAAGAAATGCAATCACGATAACACTGGTTATAATTCGGGCTACAGTTACTAAATATATTCTTATCAACACATCACAATGATTTTTTATACTATTTAGAAGACTTTTATATTGAGAAAAGTAAAAGAACACCAAGAAGTAGTCATTCAATTGATTTTAATATATTATATGTAAGTGGTCAAAACAAGTCAACATTTGAAACAAAACAAAAGAACAATACAAAAGTTAACATTAAAAATGTATCGCCCCGCCGGCCGTGGTGCTTCAGTTGATGAGGTTATCAATTTCCCCCTGGGGTATTTCATTCCATGCCACCTATATTTGATGTCGGAGCTCAGGACAAAGTAACTGGCCCAGTCGTCTTCCGATAATATCCCAAACATGTTCGATTAGGGATAGGTTGGGAGATTTTGGGAGGCCAACGAAGAAGTGTGACTTCAGTTTCTTCAAAACAAGCCATGGTAACCCTGGCAATATGCGATGGGGCATTATCTTGTAGAAAAACTGGGTTTTGGTAAGGTATGAAGATACGGAAGAAAATGAGGCTTTATAATATCCGCAACGTATCGAACATCCATGGTACACCTAACGAACACTAAGAGTGATCTACTACCATATCTAATTGCCTCCCTCACTATAACTAAACAGTTTAGTTTACATGGCGTTCCATGAAAAACTGTGGATGTCGCTGTTCTCCACTCCTAACCCTTATTCGACCATCGCTCATACCCAAGCAAAATCGAGATTTGTCACTAAAGACCACCTGATGCTATTCTTCATCCCACTGTAACCTTTCTCGGCATCACTCTATCCGTTGTTTTTGGTGAGCAGCGCAGCGGTGAGTGGTAACACAAATTGCGGCCGGTAAGACATGAGCCCAAAAGATCTTATTCGCCTGTAGATGGTTCTAGTGGTTACTTTTCTGCTTTCTTCTCCAAACCATTTGTCCGCAATCGAACGGGTAGTAGAAAAACGATCCCCACAGCCAGCAGTCTTAAGCGACGGTCTTGACGTGCTGTTGTTTGTCGGGGACGCCCTGAACCTCTGGCTCGTTATTCCCGTTCTTCCTCAAACCGAACATGATAACAGTTTGCCACACCTGATACCGTTCTGTTTAAACGAGCTGCAATTTGGCGAAAAAATAAACCCCCTTCTCGGTGGTCCACTAATCGACCTCGCTCAAAATCACTTAATTGCCTAAAATTGGGACGATCAATTCTAGTCACCCACAACTCATATACAAAATTAGGTTGAAAATAATAATTTATTCTTGGTGTTCTTTTACTTTTGTCACGCAGTATATATTTTTCGAAAATCTTTCTTGTCGTTTTTGACGTTCTTCATAACTGAGGAGTGAAATGTGAAACTGAGGTGGTGGTTATCAACAGCATTGGAATTAGCTATCAATGAATGGGGTAGAATCACGATATCTGTATTACATATGAATTATTATTATTATTATGAATGTATTATAGCGTTTGCATTTTGACAGATTAATTTTCATATGATCTTTGTTGCATTCTTTTTCTCTTATAAAAAAGTTTAATATGAATATACAAAAATATTTATTTTTATTTGAGTTTATTTTTATCACGCCTGTTGCACGTGAAACTTTCATATCGTTACGATATTTCGCAATAACAACGAAGACGTACTAATTTTGCAATTTTTCCCCACACATGTTAACTCTAGAGGAATTAATGTTTTTGGTAACAGTTATAGCCAGAAATGCATTGAATATGTTACCAATAATTTATGATTTATACATACCGTTGATAACACTTTTATATAACATAACATAGTAATAGCGCTGAAATAAATACATTTTGCCCAATGAGAGTGAAGAATGGTGTCACATAGAGTTCAATGGCCAGACGTTTTAATCTAGGCTCCTGGTATTGCTAGGAGATAAAGTACATTTCGTGAAGCAAATTGTCCACATCGGTGATTTTCTTGTATTCGTAACTTACAAATCCTGTGCAATTATTGCAATGTCAAATTAAGATCAATCGAGAAATTCATGAACGACGAATTAAGCTTCTGGGCACTCACTTTCCCAACTACAGTTTTATTTAAAATTAAATTCATCTTTAAATCAAACAAGTATCATAAGATTTGAAATAATTTTCTGCATCTACATTCCCAAAACGTTTTGTGTTGTTAAACTGCTACGACCGACGACTACGATTAAAATAATTCAAGTGTTTCCAAATAAAAGTTCAACGCTGCTTCGAGTATATATTTCGTTGATTTCGTTCATATTCCGCCGACAAACACACCTGTGCTTTCGTGAGCGTCAAAACCCATCGGAACGAACCTTTGTAAAAGCTGTTAAACAACCGACGGCGACTCATACATCTCACAAGGACTTCATGGGGGTGATGGATAAAATACTTTAAAAACGAAAGGTAGACGCAGGCGTGCTTTCTCGAGCATCAAGACCCTTCAGAAAATCCTTGGTAAAAGTTTATGAATGTTACTTATGTTAAACATACATCTCATAATGAATGTCAACGACATACATGCCCAGATTATTAATTGCAAAGTCACATACATACTTCAGCACCAGAATCAAATTCAATAAATTCCTCAAGTCTGTACATGTGAATATCACTTGGCACATAACGATTTAGAGTGGCATAATTTCCAATTAATTAGCAAAAAGTAGCATTAAACTCGAATTAGTCGAACTGCATAGTAACTCTGTTGTTATTGGCCTTCAAATTGTTTTAAGACTCTCACGTCGATTGCTCTGGGTGTCTTCTTTATTCTTGCGATTTAGGAAACTCGTCGAAACAGCGACAACTGCACTTGGACTCAACCCAACCCAACCCAATTGTCATTTGTCAACGCTCACGAAGAGTTGTCTCACAATGAACATACAATAATATTAAATCGCTTTTACTGCCACCTATTTCTCTAATTATTTGCTTCGTATTGTCCTATGGTTGGATTGAGTTGTGTTGGGATTTTTCGTTTTGACATTGGGGAAATGTATCCAGCTGTTTAATAATTGGCCACAGTTTGGAGTCTTTTTAACGGTCAAGATGAGAGAAATGATAAAGCAATTGCATTCATTCGCAGAGAAACACAATCAAAGATAGATAGTAGAGAAAAGCATCCGTAAAATCTACGGAAAAATAATAATGTTTTATACACAAATAACATGCAACAACAACAAAATCACCACATGCAAATACACCAACGTGAAATAATAAACACCTGCAGCCAAATTTCTGAAAACTAGCTAGAGCTAAAAACCTAGAAACCGAGAAAGGTCAAAAAAGGTTGGGCGATCAAAGAACCAGTAAGCAACATTGTTAAGGAGATGGAACGTTACAAAACTGACAAGCAGAAAAGGCATTATTAATATAGAGAAGGAAAAGTGGAAAAAACGTAAATTCCCGAAGAGAAGGCAGTGCTACCCTGAGAATTACAACTAAATAGCTCGCTGGGTATTGTAAATAAAATATTTAAAAATAGAATGCAGACAGGAGCGTGCTTGGTCGAGCAAGAGGACTCATCAGAAAAACTTTAACTTCTCCAAAAGTTTGTGAAGTTGCCACACGGTAATTCATGCATTTTATGTACGAGCACTGTGAGAAAATCAATAAAAATTGAAATTTTCGGAATTTTTTAAATTTTTTCTCATTTACTGTGACAGATCTTTCAATTTAGTAACATTGCCTATCTACGAACACTTTGAGGAAATCAATAAAAATCGAAATTTTCGGTATTTTTAATTTCTTTTTCTTTCACTATGACAGACCTTTCATTTCAACAACATTGCCTATCTACGAACAATGCGAAAATCAATAAAAATCCATTTTTTTTTCTTTTAATATGACAGATCTTTCATAATATCAATAATAATCAATAAAAATCGAAAATTTCGGAATTTAAAATTTTTTCTCTTTTACCATCACAGATCTTTCATATTTTGGGCCATACTATCAGCCCTCAAAGTTTGTGACACTTATTTTTTAACACCCTGTATAAAGTAAACAAATATAAGTAGCCTCTTCCAAAGATTTTTCTAGAACAAAACCATATTGATTGGAAGTTAAAATATTGTTCCTGCGTAAGTGTTTAATAATTCTTTCATATATAACTTTTGAAAATGCTGGCAGCAAAGAATTGGAATTAATGTTCAACTTAAGCCTGATATTCCCTGTTGAATATCGGGCCTGTTTGAGACCATCTGGAAACTAACCAACAATTAACATTAGGTTTATAATTTCTTCTACGGGATTCGTGAGAACTTCATCCAGATCAGGTCAGATTTTTGGCTGTAAACCAAGGTACAAGGGACCAAAAACATGTTCTCCAAGTCGATTTGCATTCTTCCACATGCGTTTGTATTATAACTTGAACTTTGAGCCAAACAAAAATAATCACCTAATTTGGATGCAATTTTCTAACTCAATAACCTCACACCTTTTTTTCATACCAAATTCTTAATTATGTTCCATGAAAGATTTTTTTTTGATGCTGAGAATAAAGCTTTTATCGTTCATTTTCAAATTTATATAGATTTATTATAGAGTTTTAATACACCCTTTGCGTCCTACGATAAAACCATAAATGGAGCAAATTTCAAATGCTTTACATTTAACTTCAGCTGTTACCCAGCTATTTATCGTATTTGCGTTTTTTACCTTTTCAAAATAAATGAAATAGCAAAAAATGTATTAATAAAACATTAATATTTAGTATTTATTTCATCACACATTTTAATCTCTTGCCCTGTTTCGTTAACATTTGAATGCTTTCATACTTAAAAATTCGCTAGGATACATATTGAGTTTTGCTTATCTCATTCAAAATAACTATGCTATGGTCTGATAAATCCGACAGTACCACCAAAGGGTTTGATGTATACGTATCACAGCTACTGAAAACATTATCCATTGAGCATAATTTGCTTGATAGAAAGATCAGGCGGTTAATCTCTTCATAAACTTTTCAAATAGAGTTGCAGATTGCCTGGAACTAGATTACTCGAGAAGAAATCAACAATTTCATTTCGAGCATGGCCAGTATATTATCATATTTATTATTATATATTAACATATATATTAAATCAAATATGACTTCAACTTGATATTTACATTCAACAAAATCGTCGTCTTTACGCAATTTTCATTGTAACACTAAATAAATAAATTTAACGATTTGCAATACGTACATCTAAAAAAAAACGCGAACCTATAACCATCTCAGAATATTAATGCGCACGTTTTCTTATTTTGCACAATACTGTCACTAATTTGACATATATTTATAGCCCTGAGTAAACAACGCCGACTTAACGAGCAGAATTAGAGACAAGCCAAACAACGAAGTATAACGGTCGTCTTCTATTTGTCCATCCCAATTAGCTGAATGCTCTCGTTAGCGCTGCCGCTGCTGCTGCGATCAGGGTTAGAATTCGGTACGTAATCGACACTGCAGCACAATTGAGCTAATTAGACTTGTGATTAATGAAACTGAACACGGTATGTGGATACAGCCGGCTAAATCCCCGTAAACTGCATAATTGTTTAAACCGAAATAATGGGGGCCGTCAATTAGTGCGCTTTGTTCATATTATTGATCCGAATTTATGCCATTTGTTCAAATATATACATCAACGTGTATCCTACCATTTGCTGCGAATGGTAAAGAATTACGGGATTTTTTTGCGGGAAATACTGATTATACTTATTATTTTTAGAATAAAGTTGCAATTATTTCGCCACGAAACAGTCCTAGATTTAGAAGCGTCGTTAGTAACAACGAATGCAATATTTTCTTTAAATAAAATTAAATAAATATTTTTTTAATGTCATTTTTGTTCATATAAAGCGTTTTTATTCAACATAATATAGTTTTTAAGTACCACTATTTATTGGACACCTTTATACGAATAAATTATTTTATCTGTACGTTAAAACAAACGGGCATATGTTCTTCGTTAGATAGCACTTTTATGCATTCAGATACAGCGCTATTTTCATTAGTACTCGACATGATAACGTAATTAAAACTAATGAACTAATTCATCATTAAAACTAATTTGCATTACAATTATTAAATTAACCTGCTGGTACCAGCACTCTTGATAATTTATCGCTGTTTACCTGTTAGTGTGTTGTTGCAATACCGTTGTTTATGATTATACTCTATTAGATATTTAATTACGCGTAATTGCTATTTTAAATTTCATTTTGTTATTGTATAATCATCGCGGGTAAATAAATTGCAATTCAATTGTAAAAATACCTTTCGCAAACCACCGCATATTAAACGAAGAAAAAATTTAATTAACATCGAAACTAATGTGACCTTTTAAACATAAATATTGACCAAAGCAATTGAGCTACATTCGTAATCATTTCGGCGAAAAATTTAATTGTGGTTCATGATCAAATTTACTAACGTATTAAACTGCCCGGTTAGACAATTGCATTTTTTGTGGGCGACCCACCGGAACAATATGAAATAATGCGGCAAAAAAACGAACGCTAAGTATGCTAAATACGTAGTGTTAGATCAGGATTGAAGTCCCAGTAGAAAACCAATCCGCATCGTTATTATTAACGAGGTGCCGCAAGTGTGAAGTGCGCTTTCCCCTTAGCTACCAGGTGTCAATTTGTTCTAATGGATGGTGGATGAAAAACGCTCCTTGGATTCTACTCTTATAACGACCTCTCATTAAAACTACCGTGGCATTATATTTTACAATACGTCGACTAAAACGCGGCTTGCCATTTGTTGCCGTAAAATATTGCGGCTTATTACGTATTTTATAAGCCACTTTGATGTGTACTGGTTTTGTGTTCGCTGTGTGAATTAAATGCAAATTATGCGTCAAATATAACCACATTGACCAGAGTGGATTTTTATGTCTTCGTGCACGTATTTTAAATATGCCTGGACACTTCATCGAAATTGAATTGACAATCTGCGAAGCAGAATTGAATTGAAACGTGCTTAAAATTTTATTCGTGACGAAAAAGAACGGCGATTCTCATATGAATGTTGACTAATGAATTGGTAAATAGTGCATTTGCAATTTTAGAATGATAAGTTAGAATGATAAGAGTTAATACATTAATACAAAATTTAAAATTAAATTCTAGTGATTTTTTATCATTGGCTCTGCCATTGAATTGGATGAGAAGAATTTTTTTTTTGAGATATATATTTTTAATTATAAAAAAATTATCGGTGGTCCGCACTGAACTCTCTTAAACTTAGTTATACAATATTTCGAAAGATCATTTCGAATAAATTTATAATTACAATATCTTTAACTTTTATAAGAATATTTTTTTCGATAACTCGTACCGTTTTCGAGGTGCGGAAAAAGGTGATGAACTATAACTTTCAGTTGAGATATTACTCCCTTGCAATATAGAAATCTTTGAAGTATCATAGTGTTAGCGTCAATAGTTTTGGCTTTAGTTCCGACATAAGTCGTTGTTTAGATGGGTAGATAAATTTTGTGGAAATTTTGTTGAAACGTTATGGGGAATTTATATTGTACAGGATGTTCGGTTATAATGTGCACATTCCCTCAAATGAAACCTATAATAAAGGAAAATTTTTAAATAGAACACCGCATTTTTTATCTCGCAACATTACAATTTTTTCAAATTTGAATGCTACATTTTCATAATTTTCCATTTTTTTTAATTTCCAAATTTTCCCTATTTTCCAATATTTCTAAAATTTTCAATTTTTTATAAATTTTAAAATTTTTTCCAATTTTCCATTTTTTTTTAATTTTCCTCGTGGTTTCAATTTCGCATTTTTTCCAATTTTAAAATTTTAAAATTTGTCAACTTTATTCAAATTAAAAAAAATTAATTTTAGTTTACATTTTTTTGGTTCATCATTTACAACTTTTTCCAATTTTTAAAATTTTTTATATTTTTTCAATTTTCTCATTTTTTCAAATTTTACATTTTTACAATATTTTTCCATTTTTTAAAATTTTATATTTTTAAGAATTTTTCCAAGATTATATATTTTTGTATTTTACTATTTTTCAAATTGTTCATAATTGTCAACACCTGATGTGGAAAACCAGCGGCATTGTAAACCAACAAGTGTGGCCTTTTCAATGAATCCAAATTTGCTTGAATTTGTATTACCAAAATCTTGTTCGCTTAAATATTAAATAACGGACAACTAAACAGACAACAACTTTATTGTTAATCATTATTATAGAGTAGAGTTTTTAATGACAATAATGTTAATTTAATGCCAGCAAGGTCCTCAGATTTATCGCCGATTGAACATGTATGGACATGATCGAAAAATGAGTCGAAGATTTTTCAGCGCCCATAGACGAGTGAATGCATTCGTTTTGGAGAAGATACCACGCATTATTAATTTTTTAATATTGTTCTTAAATACAGATTTTCTTGAAATTGTTACATTCATTGTCTTACTCAATCTCAAATTGTCACTAAAATTTCAAATTCGTACGATCGTCCCTTTTGGGTGTTTTTTTTTGCGATCAATGTATTAGGGAAGACACGTTATCACAATTGATTCACAAAACAATCGGAAATATTTCGAATATGGAATGAGAAATCGAGTAACATTCATAATAATTAAACCCATTGGTATCAAGTCGCACAGTTTTCTTAATAATTCATCGTATACGACCCAATTATGCCTCCCGCCGTGCGTATCGTTTTTCATAACCTCACACTTAAAATTTATCTTAAAAGCCAGTTGATTGAAAAATAATAACTTTAAACGTCAATCCCATCAATCATAAAGTAACTACGCGTTTAAAATTAATTCAATTAATAATGTTAATAATTGAATAATTGCATCGGGTTGTTGCCCAACAAAGTGTGTTTTAATTGTTATAAAACTATTCCGTAATTATTTATTCGTATAACAATAACGCTAGTTATAAGTTCGTAAGCAAAAATTTCTTACCGTTGAGACAAATTAGAAGCTTGTGGCATACCTGACAGTAATCAATTCTGGAAAACACACTTGCAATTCCTGGCGATCTTGCAACATATTCCCAGAACTCCCCCCCCCCTGTATTACTGTAATGTTATTCAACAATAACATTTAACAAATATTTTGAGGCTAAAAAAGTTGTCTGCACACTGTTGACACCTGATCAGAAACATTCTAGAGTATTGCATTCTGAATCCAGTTTGGCAAACTTTAAAGCAGCTCCGGATTAATTTCTTTCTCGATTCGCCACTGTTGATGAAACATGGGTTCACCACTTCGATCCTGAGTCGAAGCAACAAAGTATGGAGTGACATCGCCGAGGTTTTCCGCCACCCCGCAAATTTCGTGTTTTGCCATCCGCTGATAAAGTTATGGCCACAATTTTTTGGGATGCATACGGAATTGTGATGACTGATTTTTTGGAACGTGGACATACAATAACAGGCTCTTACCATGCCAACTTATATGTAATTTTCACGGCTATATCACTAATACCAAAATGGTTTAAACTCAATTATGAAATTATGTCAAAGATCGGTAGGCATTACTACAAAAGCAATAGCAGAACAAGAAGCAGTAATATAATGTTTGATGTTCTTTACGTACGAGGGCATATCATTATTTAGCGTTCCTGACATAGTAGGCGTTGAGTGACGTTGAATCAATTTGACACATTAAAGTATTATTTATTGTTACGGTGGTTCAATTGTAGTTTTGTCACTTGTTCAAATAATTTTGAATTTAAGTAGACAAGTTTAAAGAAATTCTAAAAATGGAAAAGTCAGAGGTTTGTGTAGTTATAACATGCTTGCAATAGAAAGGGTTGCCGCCAAACAAAATTCAAGACATTGTAGGTGTATTGGGTGAGGGTGGTGTTGCTTACCAAGTCGTGAATAATACGTCTTGAGAATTCAAACTGGAAAGACAAACATGCGAAGGGTGCTGGACAACCAGTGACTGTCACTACCCAAGAAAATGTTAATTATACACGATATGACAATGACAGATAGACGACTGACCATTCAACAATAACATTTAACAAATATTTTGAGGCTAAAAAAGTTGTCTACACGCTGTTGACACCTGATCAGAAACATTCTAGAGTATTGCATTCTGAATCCAGTTGCAAACTTTAAAGCAGCTCCGGATTAATTTCTTTCTCTATTCGCCACTGTTGATGAAACATGGGTTCACCACTTCGATCCTGAGTCGAAGCAACCGCAAATTTCGTGTTTTGCCATCCGCTGATAAAGTTATGGCCGCAATTTTTTGGGATGCATACGGAATTGTGATGACTGATTTTTTGGAACGTGGACATACAATAACAGGCTCCTACTATGCAACTTAATTTCAAGATTGCGCGATTGTGTCAAGGAAAAAAGACGAGGGAAATTGGGCAAAGGAAATCTGTTTCATCAAGGCAACCTGCTGTCCAACGCCACGTTGCCATGAGCGCTATTCTGAAGGCAGGAATTGTTTGAACATCCGCATATTCATCAGACCTGGCCCCTAGTGATTTCTTTTTATTTACAAAATTAAAAGAATATCTTCGGGGGACCAGATATTACGACGATAATGAAGTGATGAAGACCATAAACTACTGGTTGCAAGAGCAACAGAAAGATTTTTTCCAGAGAAATCAAAGGTTTGGAGCATCGTTGGACCAAATGCATCGATGTTCAGGGAAATTACGTAGAAAAATAAACGTTTGATATTTCTGCAATTTATTTTCTTCTATGTTAGGGACCGTACATACTGATCTTCTCTCTATTATAAATAAAACTTGCTTTTAAAATACGGTGTTTAAGTAAAGTAGACATCGCTAGTTAGAGCTACATGTTTGTATACAAACCTGATGTGATTAATTTAATATTAACTAACGGATATTAACCTATAATGTATTTATAATAAATAACGTGTATCTGCAATCAATCATATCTTCATATGTTAATTATTTTGATACTGATAACCTCAAACAATGTTAAATCTTCACTAGTATGCATGAAAAGACCCTTAATTTTGTTAACTATTGCACATCATTTTAATTTTGAAGCAAAAGAAAAAACGTTTTCATATTTGTAAATATCATATATACATGTACATCAATTAGCAAATATTAATATCTTAATTAATGTTAATAATATGAAGCGCTTCGAGTTTTATAGAACCTATGCTAGCTGCCCGGTTCCATTCTTTCTCGACTTTTCAGTTATCTTCCATTATTCTCCCGTTTTCAGCCACTTAATTCCTCAAGCACTTTCCACTTCTGTGGACAGAATTTCCACACCCCTTCTCTGTCACAATTGATCTGAAATAGATACCATTTCTTTTTTGATGTATTACCTGTGAAATATTGCCTTATGTTTTCTGGATTACGTTTCCAGCAGTTTCGTTTGCGGTAGATGACTACTGAAGATTAATAAGTAGGGTTGTAATTGATTGAGAACTAATAATTTGGGTGGGATTTGATTCACTTTGGTTGTGTTGGGTTCATTCACATTTGTTGGAAACAAATTCTCATTGAATTGTTCCTTAAATTATTGTTCCTTAAACTCCACACTAGCAAAAAGATTTTGGAAAAAACGTATTTATCCAAAAATTGTGCTCTGGATTATTAATTTGTAATCTCAATATTACGATCATCCAGCATCGTTTGCTCAAAACGTAGAACCTCGAGTTCAGTTCAAGTGAACATCGATCGTGCCCAATTTGGTGTATCAATTAAAATGGAACTGCATATTAAATAAATTCGTGTTACTTCAAATTGATGGTGAACGACACAATTCAGTTCGATCGCAAGTAGATTTTTTTTGTTTTCGTTTGAGCAACTGAATTAGTAATCCTTGGGACTGCGCCACGAATGCTCTAGATTGATGTGTATATCTACGAGGTGGTAAACGTTGTTGATTATATATTCGTATTTCGGACTGGATTGGGATTGAATCATTATACACTTTATCGCTGAAATAAAATTCCCAGAGCCTAACTGAGATTCGAACCTGCAAAACCTAGGACCAGACTTCTAGACCACCATTAACTTTCAATTCAAATAGAAACAAACTTAATTACATCTAGAAACTCTTTCTATGGTTGATGCTAATTTCAGAGTTTCAGTTTTAGCAATAAATTTAATTAATATAGATTTATCAAGATCTATTTTTATTATAGTGTAAGAAGCATTTTATTCACGTGATTACAGCGCGCCATTGTTTGACTCGTTCAATTAATAAGTTCGTTCCAGTAGAAATTCTTGTAGAAGATTTAGTTATAAATATAGAAAATCTGTAAGTTCCATCTTAATGTGATTTTTTCGCCGCGAAGTGCACTTACGTAATAAAATGCGACTGTGATCAATCTGCTCATAGGATTTATGCGAGTGTATATATAAGAAGCGTCACTCCGCAAATGGGACGGGTTATAAAAGCTTCTCCAAGTTGGGAACAGTGAACCACCATTAAAGCATCTATGAGGAAATGCTCTTTCCCGATCCTTGTTTTAAAATACACGGGAGATTCAGCCGTCGTCCATCGGAGTGCGAGAGTAGCAAAAACTTATAAGGTACTGCGACTAAAGTTGTCGAAGTGCAAAAGGGGCGGGAGCGGTCCGGGCGCCGGGGTGAGTGTGTTTTAAAAGCTTTTCTGACATCTTGACCGAATCGGACCGTTACAGACACGAAATGGCTTTCATTCCTAACGCGTTGTCTTCGCCGACTCAAAGTAACTGACGGCGGACTAATACATTCTGGGAGCGTTTAGATATTGTCACGGTGGCGGAGCTGAAAGCTGCCGGGCACAGCGGGTTCATCGATGTTGTTTTTCAGTTCAGTGGGTGAAGGTTGCGGTGCGGAGCGAGAGGGGGTCGGGATCAGCTGGAGCGCGCGTACTACCACCCAACCCGCCCCCCGCAACCCGCTCTTTCATTCAGTCATTCCAGCTACCGAGCGCGGAATGTGTGCATAAACGTCGTCGACTGAAATCTTGGCGTCGGTTTTAACCGTTTCAACGGAGTAATTGCAGAATTTATTCTAAAGCTTCCATCTGTATGTACTACTCATATAGTTCTATGTTGACATTTTTGGTATCAAATTTTAACGAACATCCATATTAAGTGACGCGCACGTGAAAAAGAATTCTTGTTTAAAATTTATTAATTCCATAGTTGTATGATTAAACTAAATTTCCTCTTGTGATACATTTAACTGATAGTGGATGACTTATTGCCATAGTATTGACACATGGATGATTTGGGTGAGATTCTGAGTATCATCAGAAAATGTCCCAATAACGGGATTCGGGAATATATGATGATTTTTTTAAGTTGTGGGAATAACAAGTTTATTACATAGTAGTGGTGTTTTTTTAGTAATTATTTAATACACATACCGAAAAATTTAACAAATAAGGCAAATAGTTTAAACAATGTTAATAACAAATTGGAGTATGCGGTTGACAAATAGATTGAAAATAACTTATCCTAACCTCACAGTATTTTATTAACTCTAGATGTACATTCCGATAACTAAGTTGTCATCTCCAACAGTGCACTGAGACAGAGAACACTGCTGAAGATGACAACTTAGTTATCAGAATGTACATCTAGAGTTAATAAAATACTGTGTCGGTTAAGGTTAGGGTAAGTTTGTTTCAATTTACATGGCGTTTAGTGCAATGATTTTGAAATTTGATCATTTCGGCTGCATACAAACTTATTACATGAACATTGTGGTTACCGTGATTACAATACAAAAAAGCGATATAGCAAATGTTTTAGCTCTAGGTTTTAAGAAAAATGTAAACTACAAATTTGTAAGTATAACAATGGCATGCCATAGGGAGTCAATATGAATTTGACCATGTCGACTATATTAAGAACATACACAATAAAGATAGATTTTAAATCAAAAACACCGATATTAAAATTTTAACATTTGTAATTTAGATTGATATAATCAGGCCAATGACAAAATTAATCCACAAAATTGAAAATACGTGACCCTGGCGAAACCATTCAATGTTAAAAGTTTAGGTTACAAATATTTGATTTCAATGAAAAAATATTGAAAACACAAAGTCGTTATATATTGTAACCACGGTTACACAGGCAATTGAAAAAACCCTGGAAATTAGACTAGGAAATGGGTTCAACTCATATTTATTTAAAACATGGCGAGTGTGGACAAAAAACGAACTTGTTCTGTGCGACGAGTGTGAATTTATTTCTGTTACAGCCAATCAACTCTATTTAAAATCAAAGCTCGCCTCGGATATTTAAATTAGTTGGCTCTTCACAAACATAAATGCAAGTAGACTACGCCAGTAACGTTTACAACGTCGTTATAAATTCGAACGTAAATAATCCATAATAGAGGTACAACCGGGGTTCCAATCACACCTATAATTGATGTTGTATACCTGTCACTAAATATATGATAATGTGCAAGTTTTTATAAAGTCTATATATACATTTACGCAGACGGGCACATTGTGAAACTGTGTGCGACACTATTTTTAGTTGTTTATTCCTTGCTTCGTTTGTGGATGCTGGAAAAATTAAATAAATATCAAATATAAAGGAAGCTCACTTGTATACAATCGTAAATTACAGAAAGCAAAGAAATAAAATCGGAAATAGACAAAATATTAAAAAAATATTATAGAAAATCAAATTCAAAAAATCAAACGTTGGAACTTTTTTTTATGGGGGCATGAATACATGAAAATCACTTAAACACTTAAAATTCCATTTCAACTGCAATTTAAATTTGAAGGAGAAATATCAAATTAACATTGGAAAGTTTTATATACAGCATCTTCAGTCAAACTTAAAGGACGATGTACAGTGCCACCAAGCTTACAAAAGCCCCGGAAAATATGTGAACTAATTTATGTACATTCTCAAACAATGTTATGTTAATTTTACATGTTTCGTTTAATTAGAATATTATCTCATTACAAAGTCATCATGAGCAGGAAAATTGTTCATTCCGAATCACGAAACATTATTCGTAATGATGACTTTTTTGATTGGCGAAAAGTCATTAAACATATCCAATGGAAAAGTTACTAAACTCCCTGCTGCCGCCTCATGGCAATCAGTAACATTTATAAAGAAGATTCGCAAGGAATCTGCAGTTTGCAGGAACGTTTGCATTAAAATCTCCAAAGAGAGCGACAAACTGGAGCTGTAAACAAAATAAACTGGATGACTTCGACCTATGCGTTTTAAGAAGAACTGTGCATGAACTTTACACCGTAGAACATAGTTCCAACATTAAAGCTTCTAGTCGAAAAAATGAAAGATAAATTTGATTATTCAGGAAAACGTGAAACATTGCGGAAATATCTACATCAGTTAGGTTTATGATATAAGAAGTCACATAATAAACGAAAATTACTAATGGAAAGATGTGACATTGTTTCCTGGCGTTCTCAATATTTAAGAAAGTTAAGAGAGAATGAAAGTTTGGGGGATGAGAAGAAACCAGTAATATATTTAGATGAAACCGTCATTCATCCATCATACGGAATCAGTAAATGTTGGCAATCAGAACAGGAACCTGGTGTATATAAGAGTGATCGAGCTGGCCAAAGGCATATTATAGTGCATGCAGGTGGTTCTTATGGTTTTGATCTTCAAGTCTAACAGTAAGTCATGTGATTACCATGATGACATGAATACAAATTTTATGCAATGGTTCGAAAACCAGCTTATTCCGAATCTACCACCTAATGGCATTATCGTCCTTGAAAATGCACCGTATGACAGCAAGCAAATAAATAAACCACCTACACAGCGCAACCACAAGGAGGAAATCCGTTCATGGCTACAAACGAATGGCATTCCTACAACAAGTGAAGAAATTTCCCATAAATAAAACTTATTATGTTGACGAATTGTTAAAAAAACATGGTCATTCTGTCCAACGCTTGCCTCCTTATCATTGTGATTTAAATCCCATCGAATTCCTTTGGGATATGATGAAAAGGCAATGACTAATGCATTACAGCATAGGAGTAATGTCGAAATCTTAGTGAGAACTGCATTTTCAGAAATCGCAGAAGGAACTTGGATAAAGAAATGCAATCATGTTAGTTCTGTTTGTTTTAAAATTAAAATTACAATATTTGAATTTAAAAAATTAATGATATTTTAACATAAATGGATTTAACAACATGTGTAATATAACTTTCTCTCATTTCGTGTTTTTTTTTAATTATTTATTTTAATAATTTGATTTCATCTGATAATGAAAAAAATCAACCTGACTCTGGCATTATTCAATATAAGAGTGCATTATGTTGGTTGTTAGTTCATTTCGTGTCCCCTAAAAATTAGTTGCCTTATTTTACATACCTTAAAATGTAAAGAATTAAAATATATTTTGAGTTAATGAATAGGAATTGAATTTTAGGCCAATTTCGCTAAACTTTAATTATGTTGAAAATTATCATTCATTAGCGTAAATAAGGAAACGCATGTTTGTAAACAGTATAACAATACCCGGGCAGACGTGTAAACCAATTAGACCTAAGGAGGGGTTCTGGCTAACGATTAAGAATACGTAAACTATGACACAACAATAATATTCAGGTCACTTAGAGTTCAGTTTAAATACACGTGTTAACCAATTGGAAACCAATACGAGACGTGAGAGTCAATCAGAATTAACGACCGCATACGATATTTCGTATAATTTATTTAATGAATTACATAAGTAGGAGCTTTATTGATAATTTGCCGTAATCTGTGAATTTGTTGCGTTGTCAAATGTCCTTCGCCTAAGTCTTCTGGGCAGATTTGTTTCATCAATCATTGCTACAATTACATTAATTAAATCAAAAACTGTACACGAACCCTCAAAACTAAGAATATATAATAACACCTTAAGACCCATTGTGACTTACAGGTCTCAAACCTGACTCTCAGGACTACGAAAATGCTACGATAGGCAACGGAGAAACGAGGAAGACAGTGGGATGGAGAATTATAAAATTATAAAAATAGATATTACTTTGATCTTTTTGGGGTAGTTTTTGTTGAGTTTCATTAGCAGTCGATATATATTCTTGCTCATCGCAATGACAAGTAAAAACGTTTTTCTGCAAATATTTCCTATACTCCTATACTCACACATCCAAATTGAAGAAGACTTGCGTCAATTAAAGTGTGCTTACTACGTTTTACTAATTTTACTAATTTTTAATCACACCAAATACATTATCGAAAATTTTTGTATTTTGTTCCCGTGAATGTGCTTCCGTGTTTCTGACTATGTTCCTACGTAGAGTGCGCGTATCACATATGTGTTCCGAAGTAGTATTGCCACCATAGCATTTACAAAATAGGAACATGGAGTTAAACGGTGGTAATCAGGCAAATAATAGTGCAGAACCAAATCAAATAGGCATTTGCCATAAAAGTGTTGTTATTCTGCATTGTTTTTATGAACCTATATACCGTATGTATGTGTCTTGATATCTTATTTACTTACTTTTATGTCAACATGATATCAGAGGACGATGAATGATGCAGGAACATTTTTACAAATGAGTTCCAATAGAATTGAAATACTATTAATAAGATCAACATTCGCACTTTGGTACATTCTGAATGCAACGCATCGGAGACAAAATATTATCAATAAAAATTGCTTTTATGAAACATTGTTGTGACAATTGACAAACTTGTGGGCTTACACTCTTCCTACATCTATGCAACATAACTCTATAACTAATGTGATATTTTGTTACGTAATAAAACAATTGTAAATGTATTTGTGACACTTACTAGAGTGGGGCATAAAATACGTTTCGTACGTTTATTTTCAAACACAATGTACATTTAATTAAAGCAACTAAAGTTCCAAGTGAGTTTTTAAAAGCCATCTAAATTTAGCTGAAAATTGTTTGGTCTTGTCGAGAACGAATTAGCGAAAAAGATACTTCTGTTACAAGCAGAGTGCATTTGAGTTTCAGCGCCAAACAATGTGGACGGATCCTACAACACTCCGCACTTAGCGGGCGAGGCCTATGAAAACAGTATCGCTATATGGTAATTTAAGCTACCGTTAATGCCTCTCTGTGCGTACGGCATTAAGAGAATCATTGATCCGGCATTCGACAATGAATCACCTCTGATAATCGAATTAGCGCTAAAAGCGGAGACGAAAGCTTTTACTGGTCAGATTATGAATAAGGCATTAGCAAATAGAAGGAAAAAGGACGTATTTTACATCGGTGAATGCGAACACTTATCTTAGAATGTATTTTCGATACCTACGCTTTTATGCGGACATTTAAAGAAGGCTGAGTTCAGTAAAAGTTTCCCGAGTACGGCGACATTGAGTAAACTAATGCAATACGTAAAGCCATTTGTGTGAGAGCAAACTGAGATCTCCGAGAATCGAGAATGGGAACCTTTTATGCCGAAACTGAACGCATTCTCGCCGCACTCGGAGGACTCGTGCGTCTCGGGGAAAACTTATTCTCTCTTTTTGGCGATATTTTCTTGTTTCTCAATCACATATATTTGGTAGATAATTATTTATGTATTTCGTTCGTTGCTGATTTTACAAGTTGTCTACGTCATACACATGTATTATTTGCATAAAATCCACGTGGCGTAATTCAATACAATACTCGGTTAGACAACAATAAGTTATTGCACACTAAGTCATATGGACGCACGCGCAATTAAAAGTCAGTTTTATATTAGGAAAATATCCGTAGTACGAATTACAAAGGTGAAAATATATAATTCAAATGTACGATAAAAAAAAGACAAACAAGACATATACGTATTAAAGAAGCAAACCAATTTGTGGAATAAAAAAGGTCGCCTTTATTTACTTTGATAATAATAAACGTAAACAATTTTATAGATAAATTTTATGTCCAAAACTTTTGATTTATTGTTCCTGTATTCAAAGAAATGTTAAATATGGGAAAGATTTAGATACCAATATCAGTATTGCACTGAAAAATATATAAAATCTACATAGTCAGATAATCTGCCCAACTGGACACTGGGTCATCGCATGTATACCCACTTTCATCGCATTTCCTTAGCCAGGATATAATCTGCATCTGACTGTTTGAATATGGCTTCTGTTCCATGTTTATTTTGGACTTTCTGTTATATTTTATCACTGATTTGAGTTTTTTTATTGACCTAGCTGTCCTTCTCGACTCGTATGAGTTGACTAAACCCACGTTCTACTTTCGAGTACTTTCTTCACTAATTTGACCCATAATTCTTTCCCTATATTTTGATTCTTTTTCCTTATATTCTTCTCACCCCAGCACTTTTCTCATGTAGTTAATTTCGCCAGCTTCTCATTGTCATATAGTTCTGTATGTAATCAGTGCCTGGGCTATATTCCTTATACCACCAATTACACCTCCAAGAAAGTTACATAAATTTACGTGCTGGATATTGTCATCAACTGTCACTCTTATGACTGAATTTATTGTTAGTTATTGAAAATATTCCTTATGGCTGTTATTAATTGTTCATCTACTTGAGTCGAATGCTCCTGTCATATCTCTTTGTTCTTCATCAGATTTCCTATTGGTATCTGAATTCGCTTCGTATAGTAGCAAATGAGCCTTACTTTTTTAAGGAATTTTTTCATACATTTTAAGTACTTGTTAAGTACTTCTCTCTCTCTCTCTCTCTCTATACCTGGTACAAGTTTTGTTTCCGTTTACACCTTTTATGGCATTTCCTTACTTTGCTAAGGTCGATTCTTCTCTTCCACTTAGTTTCATTCATTTTACTAGTTCATGTCGTACCTGACCGCCCCCTCGATTTTTACTTGAGGGATCTGTCACAACAATATTTGAGAATCGCGAAATGATCCGAACTCAGACTCATCTCAATTTGAGCATAACACAGAGCTGTTTTATATTAAAATGTTGCTATCCACGACTATTTTTGGAAAGTAAAACATATAATGAGAATAACTTTTTCATTGAGATTAAAATGAGATTAAAACTAGGCCAATTGGACCCTACATTATTGTCAAAAATTGTGAGCTGCAATTTTTGCCCATATGGTATTAAATTTTAATCGCTAACATTCAAATTATGAAATCTTTATGTTTAAACAGTCATTCTTCCCTGACTATATGAATTGGGTTGGGTTGAGAAAGGATAGGGATTGGCTCGGGATATATATAGGGTTGGGTTGGGTTGGGTTGGCGTGGGAACGTCACTTACTATCACTCTACGTATATGGGTTACAATTGCCTAAGCTCTAACTACTAATTTATTAACTTCAGTTGGTCACCATCACAAACAGACACAATAGTGTGTTTAAAATATTTTTATTAATTGATATACTTTTATAATTGTCAAAATTTCTACGATTACTCTTGTACCAATCGAATTAAATTTATTTACACATTTGCCTTCGACAATTTTCTCAATTACGTGTGGAATTATGTGGTCTTCTATGCGTGCTGAATCTAAATCTGTTTGTAGATGGACAAGCTCTCCTTAACATTCTTTAACATGTGAAGTGGCTCTTTCTTATTTATGTATCTTTAGAGTGATTCCCATTCAGTTGTCGTTAATATTTGTCTCTTCTTCCAACATAAGTTTTTCTGCCCCACTTTTTCACATGCATATTATTACTGCAAGTTCTATGTTACCTACCGCTGGAGTGTTCTATTTCTTTATCTATCACTTCTGTTTTCTGTTCTTTCAGTTTCTGTTTTCTTTCATATCAGTTTTTATTGAGATTTTCAACTTACGGGTACGCCCCTTAACGAAATAATACTCACAAAAAACACCTTTAAATAAAATTTACGAAAAAAAAAAAACGAAAAATAGTATTTAAAAATACGTTTATAAAAAATTAGTTACAATTCTTATCGCAACTACTAAATCGAAAATGTTAATTCGATTTTGTAACATTATTCATTAATCACAAAAAGAGAACGACTCAGTACTGTCATTAATATACTGAATCTGAATCACTGAATACTGTAGATGTGGTGAGAGTTTTGTCAAAATGAAGGGGAGAAAAGTACAAAAACAATTTCATTTACACCCTCTTTGCACTCTTCATCTATTAATGATTCTACCCACTTCTATCGGTATCTGTGATTTTTCACATCGTCTTTATTGGTGGGGCAATTTGATTATCTCTTTTAATAATTTCCCATGCTTTTTCTTTTAAAGCTCTTTTCTTCACCTCGATTTTAGCAAGCTACATAATTTGTATCATTTGCATATTTAGGGCTTTCAACCTTTTTCCCAGTCCCACACGGTATTTTCTCTTGGTTGTTGCCCTGTTGTATTTTTATTTTCGTGTTAATTTTCGTTTGGTGTTTTCTATTGGTAATAATATTCTCAATTTTCAATTTGCTCCTCTTTGGCTGCTGCTAATTTTTCTTGGTTTTTCGACGTTTTTTTTCTCGTGTATTTTTTAGGGATTTCATTAATTGCAATTACTACTTTTTATATTTTATATAAGTATATTTTTTAACAACGTTTATTGTTATTCGCAATTCCAGTTCCTTTTACAACTGAGTAAAAAATAAGCACAATGAAGTTATTAAGAATTAATTTAAGATGAAAACGAACCACCATCGATATGTAACTTTCAAGTAATTCTCCATAATTTGACCATCTTTCTATCATTTATTGGATATGTTGATTTGATATAGCTATTCATTATTTGATGTACGTATATGATAATTGTGCAGACATGCACGAACACGTACATGCCCAAATATTTTTTTGTACGAAATAACCTGCTCCATGGCGTTAATTTAGGAACAAGCAACAAGAATGCCCTTAGATCATTGTGAACTAGAGCGTGAAAGGCCTGCAGGGTTCGGCGCTATTCGATTAACTTCGATACTTGGCTTCAATTGCTTTTTAAGATTCTCGTGATTGCTTTTGAAAGGTTTTGGATTAGATTGCAATTGGCTGAAAGGCATTAAAAGTGCCGTTGCTCTCCCGATGCCGGCCGGCTCTCACCCCCCGAAAACAGCTTATTTTTCGCCTCATTTGTGGAGCAATTCCAGCGGCCAATGGAAACACCCGGTTTAAATAAGAAAGCTACTCTGCCCCGCATTGCTCGGATACAAGACTTTTAATTTGTTTAAATCTTTAAATAGGACGCGGTTTTCGTCTTTCCAAAATAAACGACTGCGGTTGTTTATGTCCTCCGGTCATTGAATGATGGCCCTGCCGGCTTACTCGCATTCTATGCCGATGTAATTACTCGCTAATTGCTTCAACTTTTCTTTGTGACTATATTCTTGTAATTTTAAAACTCGATTTTCGTCTGGCTATTGTTGGTGCGTTAATAATCGATATCCACTAATGAGAAACTGCGATGAAACGATACCTTACGAAAAAGTATCTTCTTTTTAACAAATAAACAGTACAATTCACTTGATGGACGTATACGGTTGACGTGAGTTAAATGCGGAGCAAATAAGCCCAATATAACTTCTTCTAGAATGTGTTATATAACAAGTTAATCAAGTTTGTAACTGTTTCAAATATATTTGCTTTATGATTTAACTGATTTTACAAATTAATTCAACTATAAAGTGACTTGAGACTAATCAACGCACTATACTCAACTTGGAGATATGCACATGAAATCAAAAACTCAAACAAACCAAATGGCTAATAGAAAATAGCCAATCTGTCAAGCATTTTAGTTGGTTTTTCAATCAAATCAGAAACTAATCGAAAAACAAGCAAATTTTCCAATTACATCATTATCCGCTTTTTCAAAATCCTTTAATCAAACATGAGGTAAAAATAAAATTAAAGCTGCATAACCAAATACACCAAAAATATTGTATGGTATTCAGCCATGGTATATCCGATTTAATTTAAAGAAAGGAAATCCGTTGGTTTTATCATGCATCATAAATCCATTTGCACTCCACATTATTAAATATGTGGTGGGACCTACAAGATAAATTTAATAAAATTTGTGTCATGGTGACGTGGAATGGTTAAAAAAAAATGTGGAGCAGAGGCGAAATAATTTTACAAAAGATACATAACATGGAAGATTGGAGAATACATAGTAAAGAGGGAGAAATAATACAGAATAATTCATATATAACTTCTTTAGGAATAACCGATACAAAAAGGAACAGACAGCCTCACTCTGTACAAAAAGTATATAATGATATATTCATGTGTGGAAGAATTGGAGACAGCACCAGCAGGAGTGGCTTGTTTAATAAAGAAGGAATATGTGAACCTGAACTAGAAGTCATAATTGTCGGACAGAAAAACAAATAGTTAATTGTGATGATAAGTATTTCCATTCTAGGAAAATGAAGGGAAATATGTCGGTATAAAGATACGTTTATATTAGAGGCTTGAATCGGCTCCTATAATGAAGAAATATGTAAAAGTAATGTAATGGACTAAGGTCTCCAATTCTATATAGATACTGACCTATTATAGTCAAGACTTTAATGTGTATATGCACTAAGGCCGCGAATGCACTGGGGCTTGTGAATAATTTTATTTAATTATTGTCTGTTTATCGTTTTCCAATTTTGGAGTTACATACTTTTTAGATCTTGGCATACTTTACAGCCATCTCTTACGTGGTCTCCCTTTTCTACTTTTTCAAATTAAGGCTAATTAAGGACCAATTTTTGTAATCTAGTTCTGGTCATTCTTTCTACATGCCGTATTCACACGTATTTACGACGGATGTAATATATGCTTCTTTGTACATTTTTTTGTGAATCGGTGCAGAAAGCGGTGATAAATTGAACATTGGATAGGAGGGTGCAAAGAGGTGAGTTTAGAAAAAGAAGAGAAGACGAAATGAAAAGATTGGAGAAGGAGTGTAAGGAAGAATGGAGAGAGGGGGAAATAAAGGAGCTGCAGGAGGAGTATAGGAGAAAGAAGGAAAGGGAACAAGATTAAGAAAAAGGAATAAATGAATAGAAGAAGGTGAGTCAGCAATTGATGGAAGAAGGAAGGGGCGGAGCCGAAGAGATCAACAATGATGATTGAATTAGGGTATTATTATGGCAAGTGAAACATGCCAATAAATGTTATTTTTATTTCTTTCCGTTTCACTTGCGTACTCGTCACCACCATATTTTTTTTCTTGTTTTATTGTTTTCTGTTGCAAAATTAATTATTAGGTGTCCGTTATCATCAGATATTTAGTTAGTACTCCTATTGTTGATCGATACATTTCTTATTATCTAATTTTTGCGTTGTAATCTCCAATCACTATTTTCATGCCAAGGTAATTTTTTATATTCTCCTTGTAATTGTTCGTAAAATATGCCAGTTTCTTTTGATATGAACACAAACGTAAATTCATATTGATTTGAAAGACATTACCTTATTTTTATATTTTTTTGTACCATGAAATCACTTCCTAGCCTTCTTTTCCACGACTTTAAAAAAGTCATATCTATCTATCTACAATATCTAGTCCTATTGTTTTGTTTCTTATAAGGCTGTTATTTCTCTGTCTCTTAATTATCTTATTAACTCTTTAATTCTTCTCTGGCGCAAAAGTGCCAAAAAGTTCCCTTACATTACATATGCCCATAAAGAATATATAATTGCTGAGCAGTTTTTAGTGTTTCTACCCGTGTCCTTTGTCCGCCTGGCCGTCCTTGAAATATATTCCCTGTGATCTACATAAATTTACTTAAACCTTTAAACATATGTAAAACCATAACATAACTAAAGAGTTACAAAATTGAAATGAGACGTTAATAATAATAGCCATAGTAGAGCCAAGGCCACCAATTTTTTTTTTATAAAGTCAACACTAGAACACGAAAACTTCATAGCTCTATATTTCCACTAGGCGAGTCACTCTAACGATGTGTGTCTTTCCTCTACAGGGTAGCCTGATTTGTCTTTTTCAAATATCTCCTCCTATAGCTAATCTTGTCTCTCCTCACATGTATGGTAACTCCCTTTTTACTTGATCGTCCCACCTGCTTTTTCCTCTCATGCTTTTATTTTATTTCATTTTTATTTTCCTCCGGTTTTCATCCAGTTATGTTCTTATAACCTCTAGCCATGTCCATCGTCTGCACGCATCCTTATCAATGAAATATTGGCGCCTTTATTTTTAAGCATCTCAAGTCTCTCAAGTCATGAGCTACGATTTTAATATTCTTCCTCCGTGGGTGATATTTTATCCTCATCTCTGCCGATTATGTAAAAATGATACTTCTTAAACGTCTACTCCTCTATCGGCTTGCTTGTCAACATGCAAATACTTTTCACATCCCTGATACTCAATGGTCACTCTATTTGCTTTTCTGTTTGTGCTTCTTCATATACAGGTAGAGCTTGGCAATTTTTTTGTTATTTTGTCCAGGTTCTTCAACATTCGTCTCAGTACGGTCCTTCATTAGCCGTATATATGTAATATTAGAGTTGTTTTTTAATACGGGATGATAAGAATTCTATAAGAATAGGAGTAGAAATAAATTGATATATTTCATTCCGGGACCCCGTGACCTGGACCATGGAAATATGGGTCAAAGTCGACGTTTTTAAGCACATGAATCAATTCAATAAGGAAATCGGGCTAATTTAATTTTGCAGTTGCGTCTCTCCAATACGAAAATATTTAATTAATGCAACGCAAACGCGATGTTTTGGAAATAAAAGTTCCATTTGTATTGCGAAAGGGAGCGCCATACATAATGCACGCGGCTCTCTCGCAGATTAGCGAAGTGCAACTTGTTTCCGGAGTGCATTCCTCTAATGGAATAGGATTGCATCGGAGTCGAGCGTGTCCGATCCGCGATCGAGCCGGTCGACTATCTCTGCGCCATTGTTACCGTGTCTTATGTCACACCGGAGCAAACCGAATTGACAATTTTCCGCGCGGTTTCTTTTTCTGCCCGACGCGGAATACAGAAAATGGCAGGCTTGTGCACGAAAATGGGTTTCTGCTGGAAGACGCCGCGATAACGAAATCGAGACTTATTGATGGGGTTAGTTTAAATTCGTATATTTTATTCGGTCCCTTGCGGGTCCGATTTGCTCGACGAAATTATTCGCATTCTATATTTTATCCGCACTTAACTTAAATTGATAATTATTTTCGGGTTAAAGTAAAGTCAACAAATGTCCCTCCCATGAAAATAATAATATTTGCATAACGTCTATTTAATTTTGTAATCCATTAAACTTAAAATAAGACATATATCTTCTTTTCATCTCATGCAGATTCAAATCAAAAAACATGACATAAAACAAATCTTTAATTAATTTTAAATTATGTCTATAGTATGTTATATAATCCAAATTCATTACAGTTCGTAAAAAACCAATTTTCCCTAACACCTAAATGGGCGTGTTCTAATTCCTCCTTTGTAATTTGGACTAAAATTATGTATTTTTATTTACATAATATAATATAGAAAAATTACACCCTGTCTATTATTAACTTTTTTTAGCTACGATGCTGTTTTCTCAATTTGTTACATTTCAGTGAAGCAATGATTTTATATAGCTTAAGTGCAGTAAAACGGAATATCCTGGGACCAAAGCTAAAGCATTTGAGAAATATTATTTTATTTACTTTTAAGATGAGAAAAATACAAGAAGGATTCTTCGTTAGGTCGTTGGTCACGTATGTGGTTCATAAAATCGGGTAAGAACTAAACATTTACGGGGCAAATTTACGGTGTAACAAATTGCACGCGAAGATCGATTTGGGGTTGAACGAAATTATCTTTATTTGATAATTTAAAATCATTGTAGAAGAAAAATGAATGGTTATGTTAGTTAAACAACATAGTTAAAAATACTAAACTTATCATTATAAATACAATCAACTTCTAATGAGGGTATGAATTTGTTTTCGTTTTAGCTGCACCGTTTCCTTTAAACGGTTAATCTAGCAGTCAAATATATTATAGTTATTAACTAATTTTTTTAGTGTCGGGGCGGGTAATGGTTTTTCATTTTGACATTTGACTATTATATATATAAAATATATCCCTTAGACACCACACCGTTGTTTCTATACTACTTTAAATGTTTACCTAATTTTCCAATTACATCGCCCAAAGCCTTAATTCGTTACATAAATACGTCTAAATGTTCCTCAAATTTGTTCAAGCTTACATATGATTTGGGTATCAAATTACCCCTTATGATGCAGTGTAAATTATTTGTGTATACCTCCATAATTTGATTTCGAGAACATTTGTAACTAATGTAATTATTTGACTCGCATCGAGGTCACGAAGTTCCAAGTTATGACCTAAATTCAATTTAAAACTCTGCACTAACTCGTTGTTATAGCTTTTGATATCGTTTGCTAATCAAATTTTTTGACACCCAATGAACCACTGCCGACAGAAAACTAACATAACGGAAGCTTTTCTAACACAGTGCTGTGATTAAACAAGAACTACTGTCAAATGTCGATTATGAGATAAATAACAGAATTGCATAACCTAGTCCAATCCGTCATATCAAAATAAAATATGAATTAAGGCGGGCCGTCGCCTTAACACACAAACAATCGTGGGCGTTACTAGAAACATCGAATAATGAAACATTAACTTGAAGAAGCATTGACGACATATGGGATCATAAATCTTTTAATTCTTTGTATGAGACCGGATAACTTTCGTGAAATTTAAATTCGAAAACGAAGCTATAAATTAATGTCAAAAATAAATAAACACAAAAAACAACGTGTAAAAAGTATGCACACAATGACGGAGAAGCTAGTGTCCAAAATAGATGGCATAATAAAATGAAATACATAATGATAAAAATGTCAACAATATTCGAGCAAAGAAAATAATTACAAGATAAATTGAAAACTCAATAAAAAGTTAAATGAAAAGTTAACCAACTAAACAGCGAAAAATAATCTTATTAAGTTGTTACATATATAAAATAGTAAACTTAAATCTGAAGCTGAGATATGAATTTAAATACTATATATTATATTGTAGGACACAATTACGTCGCAAAAGTCACGAAAATATCGGTATAAGGAACTAATTGTTGCATATTAGTATGCAAGACATCATAAGAGAGAAAAGAAGGAGGATTAAAATAAAAGAATCACGAAGCAACTAAAACAATCGAACTATTTGTTTAGTGTAATTGAAAGTAGACAACTAAACATGTTATGCAATATGAAGAGATTTAACTTTTGTGAAAATCAACGAATAAGACGACTATAAACAGGAGAGATGCAAACATGTTTTTTTTCGATCGATTGATTCGTTCGGCTAAACCGTGCAATACATCGGCAGGTGCTAAAATATTTATGGAGAAACATTTGAGAACAACTTTCATTATCCTCATCAATCCAAAATTGCCGAAATTTTCTGAACTACTTGAAACAAAGGGAAATAAGCAATATTGTCTAATAAGCAAAATTGGGAATAAGGCCAGTCTTAATAAACAATCTTTCTCTAAATTATTTTTAAGGACATTTAATTGGCAAACAAACATGAATATATAGGTTAGTTTAATTCTGTAATTGTATGACTTGATGTGCTAAATGTCCTCAATTGGATTTGGTTTACTTGATTTAGAACAAAACTTGATCATAAAATTTTCATTGTCAAGAAAATTAATGACGCAATAAATAAAATGTTTCTCACCGTATTTTATGTTAAAAAATAAGTATCAAGTTTTATTATATAATTAAAAAATTATTATACATTGTTAAAACATTAGAGTCAAGTTTGAAAATTTAGACGGTATTAATAAATTTGGCTGCGTCGTCATATCGACATATTTGAAATTATAATACCAATCAAACATTTTCGTTTCATCATCAAATATTAATTAAAAAACGACGACTACCGTCCGTCCAATACGACGATCCGAGCGGACTTAGAAATAAGTTTTGAGATTGAATAAAATCCATAAAGAAATTATAGACAAATACGTGAAAGCAGTCGCGGGTAAAATTGGATTTTCACCATTATCTCCAATAGTTCCAGTTAAATTGAATAAGTTGATACAAAAACAAAGAATTTTTATAATATTTTATTTTCGTTTCGTAGAAGTAAATTGCTAAAGTAAGAAATGCCATTTTCGATTATGAATATAAAAACGTTCTCCATTATTTCGATCGCTTACAGGAGGCAGCATTACATAATATTTATACTGTTGTGTAGTTACATTACTTTAATTGGCTTTTCGAATTAACGAACTTTGATCAATCATTTCTTAATAAACAATTAGTTTTTAACACAAATTGCGAGAAATTGTTAGAACATACAAATGAAAGTATGTAGATGTGAAAAGATACATACGTAATTCAATAGAAAAATGAAATCAGGAATGAACAGATGGAGATCACCGTTCGGTTGTCGGCTGATAATCAATGAACGACATATATTGTGGGTGGGGTCGGGTTGGTAGACTGAAAAATGACTCCGTAGACTATTGATTACCCGATATTAGATTAATAAGGAAAGTAATTAATTTGAGAGAAAGACCCCGTTTATGGCAAGATTTTGATTTTTGTATTATTAATTTCTTAAGTTTCAGATTCGACTCACTGTAAATGGTTACATTTGATTCTATTCTTATAGGTTCTCTGAGGAATAATGTTCTCGATAGCTAAGGATCGAGTATAAGGATCGATATAGTGATAAGTTATTTGATTATTTATAAATTGTGAGGTAACATTGCTACTCCCTCGTCCATTTGATTGCTATTTCCATATTATGTAATATTGCATTCTGCGGAAGTTTAAACCAGAACGGATTCAACGTGCACGTTTGCATCCATCTTTAAAATTAAATTTGTTCAAAGACAATCCTTGCCTTGCAGAATGTAGATACATTGAATGTCAAAATTGTAACATTCTGCGCCTGAATTTAATGAAAATATATGTTTCTCAACTACAAACAACTTTTTCAGGAAAAAGAAACAAAAGACAAATTCTAATTACTGTGATGACTCTCAGCTAAAACAAGCATCTCTTTGTTTAGATGCAGGTGTGTGTATGTTCATTATTTGAATATCTCCCCCGCACTTGTCAGTAATTTAGCTGAACCCCCTTCTCGGGGGTGGGATTACTTTGAGAAGGATGTTAATTAAAACGGAGGACGGCGATGCAAGTGCAAACCAGTGTATCGCGTCTTAGATGCGATGTATGGCAGTTACAAGATTCATGGCGCCTAAAATATATCCCTTGTTAAGGAACTTACTTAGGAGATAGGTATTGATTACATCGCCAATGCGTGCTTCGCTGGAACGGTCCGTTTAAAAGATTTCGTCGACGATTTAGCCAATTGTCTGCGATGTTACAGGTAAAAGGATTTTTTTCATCAGATAAATCGTTTAAATTCCAGCAATCGATGAGATAATAAAAATGTGGAGAACGATGACTGAGGATTCCCATCGGTGGGCCATTAAAATTGTTTAAACGCGCCGGTGTGTATTTTCTTATAGTTAAATAAAACAGATGCCGCTAAGGCTTCGGGTACATAATTCTTTCAACAGTGATATGCAGCCATCCAATTTTAAACTATCCAATTTTTCATTTCGGATTTAATAACGTCAGTTCCCGGCAATAGGGTATTTCGCCCGTTCTTCGGTCGGTCACGATCCCTATATAATATTAAGAAATGAAATTGATCTCCGAGTCTCCTGCCTGATGTTAGATAAAAGTTTGTGATTACTTTGTATAAGCCCGAGTCGGTCGCAGCGGCAACGTCACGTACAGTAACGATGTATATTATATCACTTTTGCATTTAATGAATTTCTTTTTTCGTTCGGGGATGATGAATGAATGCCAGCACCGGTGTAGATACACCGACGCCATTCGGAAAAAAAAACAACGGCAGAATGAGAATTCGCCGTATTTGAATATGCAAAATAATAAAACCTGCTAAAATCTAACAACAAAAATTGAATAATCACGACATAAATTATTTTAAATTAAATCTAATTGTGTGTCGTTCTCAATGTTACAATTAATGATAAAGCAGTTTAGAAGGAAAAAGCAAGGTTAATAATGCAAGTAATAAAAATATGTTTTTACGTATATTTACCAATAAAAGTAATTCTAAAATCACCATTCCCTATAATGCTCCAAATCGTCGGTGACACAGAAACCGATGACGGGGCCATTATATAGGCGATCTCTATTATATACTTCTCCATGTTTTTGTCCCATCTATTTTTCGGCCTGCCTCTATGTGGCATTTTTCGTATTCTTGCTCTCCATTCTCTCTTTGTTTCCCTCGTCTCCTCCATTCTTTGTATATGTCCCCACCATCCTAGCTGTCTTTCCTCCATGTAATCCAATATTGAATCGAACTCTAGTTCTTGTATTATATCAATGTTTGGTACATTATGTATCATTTTATCTCCTTTGACCGCTCTTAAATACTTCATTTCCACTGCTTGCCTTTTACTCTTCGCTGTCTTTGATGGGACCCATATCTCACATCCATAAGTTAATATCGCTTTAAATATCATTTGAAATATAGTACGATTTTATTGTCTTCCCAATTCGTTCACCCATGTCTATATCTTCATTTTCAGATCTTTCTATAGTTGTTCCTAAGTAGTAAAAATTTTGTACCTGTCCAAATTTCTCCCCTCCTGTATTATATCGGTATCTTCCTACTCTTTGTCATCATTATTTTAGTCTTTCTCTCATTTATCTTCAACCCTTATTTTCCCAGTGTTTCATTCCATACTTTTAAGTTGTCCTCTGCGTCTCTTTTGAAAATGACCATCATCACTAAATTGTACGCAAAGGCCAATTTTCAATTTAAATTTAGATAGCATATCGATAGTTTTTGTATTTCTAGCTTAATTGTTATATCCATATAAATTGAACAGCGTTGGGCTCAAACTTCCTAAAGGCACCAATTCCCCTTCAAAATTTCTGTTTCAAAATAGGTCGATCTCCTACATTCAATTTATTTTCCAGACACACTTCCTGTCAGTCCACTCTGTCAAAGGCTTCTTCTAGATCTACAAATACAAAGTACGCTTTCGAGTCATTTTTCATCGTTTTCTTTATTATAAATTTTAGGGTGAATATATGATTTTGTAAATCCGTTCTGGGCTTCCCCATTTGTCCTTGTATTTTTTCAATCCATTTCTAACGCTTTTTCGAAAATATTGAGTGCGTTAACTAATGCGTAATTCCCCTAGTGTTATTGCTGGGTGTTGTATCTCCATTTTTATATATTGGTACTATCATCCCGTCTTCTCAGCCCTTCGGTATTTGCTTCTATTCCATGTTTCATTGCATAATTTCCTTCCACTCTTTTCCCTCCCAGATTTTTTTGCATTTCTGCCATTATCCTATCATGCCCAGCGGCTTTACCGTGCTTCATTAATCGAATTGTTCTCTTATCTTGTCGATTTTTATTCACTTAATTTTATTTCCTGTTATTCTCTTCCTCGGTGTTATTTCCTCTTGTGTTAACATTTAAGAGTTCTTCCAAATATTGCTTCCATCTCTCCATTTTTAGTTTACCATTCATTACCTTTTTACATTTAGCATTCCTATACAGATGCAGACAAGGCTGTCGAGCGATTCTATAGGGAGTTGAACGTGATTATCAGCCGGTTAGACATAACTGTATTTGTAGAGACTCGTATCCTCCATTACAAATGCTGTTAAACATGGCATTATGCGCACAATAAATTTACAAAACCGAATTTTGTCGTATTAAATATCTCCATATCTAAAAAAACTAATCTCTTATGCCTACAGGATTTATGTAAATAGTGTTGAGAATTCTATTAGTATAGACTCAACTCAGTGCAAATCGCTGCATTGATATAAATAAAATATTTGATGGTGATATAATGGAACCGGCGAAAAAGCTTGGTAAAAAGATGATAGCTGGAAATGACGGAATTCCAAGTTTTTTGATGTAGGACTTTATACATGTTCTGGTTAAACCATTGAGGATAATATTTAATTTGATAGTTGAATCTTCAACATTTCCAAGATTACGGAGAATAGCGCGTTTAGTGCCAGTATTTAAGTCAGGCGACTTCTCTAATTTAAAGAATTACAGTACAATAACGATACTGTGCAATTTTGCAAAATTATTTGAAATTGTCATTAATAGGTCTTTGTATGCCAATTTAAGCATGTTCTCTCGTCTTGGCAACATGGTTTTATTGAGGGTCGGTCGACTGTAACAACCTTATCACTATTCACACAGTGCATGTCAGAACTTGTTGACAAGCATGGTCAAGTTGATGTCATATATACTGACATAAGTAAGGCGCTTGACCAGATAGATCATCTGTCATATATATAGACCATATATTAAGTAAATTAGGTCAGTGCGGTTTCAGTGCTTAGGTAATTTGTGCAATTTAATGGCCACATGTCACATAGAATAATAGCTACATCGAGGGTTCCTCCGGGGTGCAATCTTGGGTCTCTACTTTTCTTATTTTTATAAATGATTTTCCGAAATGTGTCAAGAGAGTTGTTGTTCGGTGATGATCTGAACGACTGCTTAGAGCTGCAGAAGGATATGGGGTGTTAACAACTGGTTCCGAATTAATCATGTTACTTTAAATGTGGACAAGTGTAGAGTTATGTGCTACACGAAAGAACATGTACCAGTTTTGTTTGTTTATACTGTCAATGATTTGATCGTGGCTAGGTGTGAAATAATGAAGGATTTAGGTGTCTACTTTGATACTACATTAAGCTTCACTTACCATATCCAGGAAACAATTAAGTTGGCCTATAAAATGTTAGGATTCATTATTAGAAATAGTAAGGATTTCAGAAATGTTTAAAGAGCCTGTACTATTCGTTTGTCCGCCCGAAATTGGAATACGACGTACTAGAATGGTGTCCATTTTATCAGTGTGATAAGAAAAGATTGGAGTCAATGCAGTGTAGATTTGCATATTTGCAACGCAAAAACAAATATATTACTTGAATCACCAGTCAGTGTCATGTGTGCCAATTTTAAACTACTTCCAGGTCGATGCGACTTGCACTTCTCGTCGCTAGATAGTATTTTGTCAAACATAACATGAGTTACTCTAAATGAATTGTTAAATTGAGATTGCTACAGTTCGTCTGGTTGTATTTATGCAATGTTGATTTTCTTTTTGCTTTTTCTTTTGTCTTTTTTATTTTGTTTATAAATTGTCCTTGTTTTGGTTATGTACTGTTGGGCAATGAATTTGTGTTGTTGTTGTTTTTATTATCATTATTGTCATTCCTCCTTCCTTTGTTTTTAGTGATCACATTTGTGTTGTTTTTGCTTGTATGATATGTTTTCTTTGACAACAATTTACTATTAGTTTTACTATTTTCTTCCATCTTCTCTCCAAATCCTTTCCAACTCATTTCCGATTCCTTTACATTCTTCCTCTGTTCCTTACATACAATATAATTTTGTATATTAATTGTTTCTCTCGCATTTGCATTCTTTCCATTATTGCATTTTTAAATTCTTTCCAGAGTTCTTCAACCTCCATATTCCTACTTATATCCACCCTTCTCATCTTCTGTTCTACACTTTCTCTATATTTCGTCGCAGTTGATTTCTCTTGCTTGCTTCTTATTATTTTTTGTTATATATTTACTTTCCCTTGCAATATTGCTATTTAGGTTATTCAGTTGACAGTAGGCTATCTATCATTCTAGTTCCGTTGCTCGTATTTTTCTGTTCTCCTGTTTACCTATTCCCTACTCTTACATTCATGTCCCCTATCACATATATGTTGCCTCTACCACTATCAGTAACCAAATTTAGGTTGTCCCAGTTTCGCCTTTTTTTGCTCTATCGCCTTCATTTGGTCCATACGTTGAAAGCACGGTCACGTCCATTTCTACTATTTCTGCGACGACTCTTTCTGAATGGGCTCTCCATTCCGTTATGTACCTCGCCCATCTTTTGTTTATTATCATTTCGCAACACCCCACCGCTGATCAAGTAGAGTGCTTTTTTTTGTTTGAAAAACTGGGCATAGAAACAGCTTTCCAGTAGTACGAACGATTAATTCTTAATTAATTCTTGTAGAAAGGGTTACGTTATACTAGGATAAATAGTTAGTTATTTGTAATAATTTCTTGTGATCCACTCCATTTACCGGTAAGTTGTTTGGGATTATTTTATTTTAACTTAGAACATATTTTCATATCTACAATTATGCGACAGAAATTATTTTAAAAGTCAGCTACCATTCATTAGTATTAGATGTAAGTTAGTTGTAATAGTTGGAGTTAGCTTTACCTGCATATTTTTTTACAATTGAGTAAGCTTTTAAAATTAGCATTCGTTAGAAATTATTTAATGTAACTTAGAAATATTTAAGTGTTGGATAAATGTTTAAGATACAATTGGGTTTTGCAAGCATGATTCCCATCATTGTAATAATAATAACGCAGAAAGTATTTAGTTATTGTGTACAACAAAATCGTTGTTTAATATTCTGTGAATTACTTTTATGCATGACTTGCGAAGTAAAGTGAATATTCAATACATTTATGTAACATAAATTGTGGTACGTCAGAGTCAACAATTTTTGACGCGACACATAAATTGAAGTAAAAACTAAATACGCTCATTTTTCACTTTACATAGGTACATATTTCATGTTCACAAAAGCTTTTGCTGTGTTTACTTAGAAGTATTAATTTTGCCATCTATTATATTATTCTGCAGTACAAATTTATTGAATGAAAGTTTATAATTGGATATATTTTTTAAGGTAATATAAGTTAACTTTTCAAGAACAGGAACCATTAACATTTTTCAACATATTAATAGTTTTTGGGTTGTGATAAGCTCTAAAATTAAGAGCGCGCGATCCACGTGTTCTTGATGACTCAGAACTGACTGCTGTCTTCAATTAAAATTTTCGAATTGGAATTTCATGTTTTGGGATTCCGCCCTGCTTGGTCTGGAACTTATTATTAGTTTACTTTCGATTTTTTTAAATCAAGTAGGCCTTTACAGTTGGGCAAACACTATTTTAGTTCTGGGTAAACTACCTTTTCCGTTCACAGTACGCCAAAGTATAACCAAGAAAAGTTGTTCAGAATGTAAAGCTATGACGTTATGCAAGTTTTCACAACGATCGGCCTACTTTGATAAAATCCAGTATTGGTCAGTATTGCAATTGAAACAGAAATAATAATATGAGGTGGCTTAACAAAACCATCGATTACATGTCAAGTATATATTGTAGTATGATATGGGTCGTTATCTTTCATATCGTAAAGTAATATCACAAAACTAATTTTCATTGCGAAGTAATGACAATATTTTTACAATTTTACAATTTTAAAGTAATATCACAAGACTCATTTTCATTGCGAAGTAATGACAATATTTTTACAATTTTACAATTTTCTGAAAATTGGCATAACGCCGTAGCTCTACATTCTGAACAACTTTTCTTAGTACCACTTTGATGTACTGTGAACGGAAAAGGTAGTTTACCTAGAACTAAAATAGTGTTTGCAAAACTGTAAAGGCCTACTTGATTAAAAAAAATCGAAAGTAAACTAAAAATAAGTTTCAGATCAAGCAGGGTGAAACCCCAAAATATGAAATTCCAATTCGAAAATTTTTGGTCAATCATACCTATTGTAAACTCAATCCGGGGACATACGGTATTAGAGCGAAAATAAAAAAATTAAATCATGGCGTTGAGAAAAAAGATAAAAAATAAATTAATAATCACAGTGGAGAAAACCGAAAAAGTTAATCTTGATATAGAAGGAAAAACTAATAAATAATAACCCAAGGTTAAGGTCGATCAGCAAATCGTTCCTAAAGATTCGGATAATATAATGTAATATTTTACAACTTCGAATGCATGGTCTATTGTTTCTGTTTGGGTGACCAATAAAAAGACAATTGGGACAATAAAGAACATGCATCGATTGTTGGTTTGTTCGGAATATAAATTATCATCTGATTTTATATATTTATAACGTCTGTCGATGTATGAAAAATAATTTATAAATAAAGCAAATCTAATGAAGGCACAAACAATAAAAAATAAATTGCCAATCACTAAATGACAATATAAAGTATAAAAACGAAATCTTTATGAAGGCATAAAGAACCCAATTTGGAAATGATTCCCAAGGGATAAATCATCATCTAAATCGTCGTGTATTTTTTCAGTAAGGCAAACTTTCCGAAGACAAATAATATGATATAAATCTACCTATATATCTATTGATTCATTGAAAAAGTATATTTTCCAAAAGTAAACAAACATCAACAATAATATCACAAGACGCTAAAATTTAATTTACAAATTAAATTTTTTTAATCTATATAAATGCTTACAATTTGTGATTTATGAACACATTGTACACGAGATAAGAAACAATTAATTGACAATTAACGAAGAAAAAAGACTCGCTCCTAAATGTGGGAAAATCTAAATTAATGCATTAAAAGTTCGACCGAATTGCCTATCTTTGTGGGTTTGTACACAATATTTGGAAAATTAAGGGAATCAATGAAAAGTACCAAAAACAAATAAATTGAAACAACAACTAACAACAACGAGCGTCGCTTTGTAAATCGTCGGTTGAGGGGTTTAGTCCGTAAAATATGTCGCTTTATCAATGATGAATGAAAAACGATTTAAAAAGGAAGTAAATGCGAATAAATATAACATAATTAAAGTAAGCTGATAATACAAACAAAAAAGTAGCAATGGTTAAATAAAAAAGCTTTCAAGTTAAACCTTAGACGAATACGTATTAGAAAATTGTCAACATTTGTCGAATTTTTGGCAAGTTTGATTTTTCAAAAATACTGAAATTTTATGTTCTTTGGAATAAAAAATTCGAGGATTTGTCACGTAAAGATTTGAGAGAAGTTGAGCCACCATATGTGGTGGTGCTTCTCATCATCAGGTCTGACGACAGACAGATATCACCTGCTACATCGAATATGAAAATATCCTCCCCTTGTTTCCCATTTTGATAAAACTTCTTCCCCTGATAGTTTTTATGTGCTATAATACTTTTGGGCACATGTTATTCCTTAATCTGAATTTATTAGTAATACGCAATTCAGGTTTGTTGCCCGTTCTAATTTGTGTACGTGTCAGCGTCAGCTGAAATGTACAGAATATATAGAGCTTCATAATTAAATTAGGTTCTATTGGTTCCAGTGAAATTCAAAGGAACAAAGTTCACATTCATTGCAGTCATACCTCAAAAATGCAAATTCGTGTTATTTAATTCTTTTTCACTTGCCTAGCTTGGCGTTCGAATATAACTTTTTACCTTCCCGTAATATTTACTCTATGAGTTGGTGCTATTTCGATGGCTGAAGGAAAAAATATGCACGTTTTTTCGCTCGTGTAAGTCTGCGCGTCCGCTCCATTTTAATGCGTCCATCCATAGCGGTCATGTAACGACAAAAGAACTCGCGCCGACCCTGCGCTTAATGCAGGAATTTAATAAAATACAATATTAAAAATTGCTGTCCGACATCGACTACGATTGATTTTCGTAATATGAAATACGTGACTCGCCGGAATTAATGCGAGTTTTTAAAGTATTGCGATAATGGAAGCGCGAGACACAGGTTAATGAGAATATAAATTTAGCAAAAGTTTCAAAACGGATAATATTAAATTAGTTTTAAGCACAAAACGTAATTAATTAAACTATAATGTAAGCGCTCCAAAACCTATTACGGCTCACTGTGCCACAGTTTCAATAAAAGTCAATTAAATTTTCTAATTAAATCCTTGTATGAGTATATATTGTGTATAAGGCGCAGAAATGGAACCAATTTCGAGCGGGGCACAATTATTACACTCTCACCATTTCAATTACAACTTCGAATTACTTTTCAGACTCCTTAATAAGAAGTCGGAACACATCTGTAGGAGCGATGTTCTATCTCGCGCCAAAAAAAAAAAATATTAAAGCTCTCTCACCTTGACAACGTGACGTTCGATTGAAAATGTAATGAAAATAAGTTTTCTTCGATGAAATTTAAACACTAACTACCACTTAAGATACACTCGTAGAAGCTGCAAACGGTAATTTGATTATGCCGTAACGGTTCACATACGAGTGAACAACCAGAAAAAATAAAAACTTCTTCACGTCATTAGATAAAATATTTATTAATTAATTTTACTTTATATTTTATATCTGTGTCAGCTAATTAACGCTACATATTTAATAATTAAAGGTTTGAGGTTTATAACGTATATTAGAATGCACCAAACAAATTTATAAACTAACGATTGAGATTCTCGTATTCAGTACATCCGACGGGTTTACAAACGTCCCAATCACTTAATAATGTCCAGAAAATATATACATATGTTTTAGCTCAAACAAAACAACAAAATATATAGAGGATTACCACAACGGGATTATTGAAGCACAATCATTCACATATAATTCTTTTTAGTTTTAAATGTGGGTGATTAGTATAGCACGACAATATTTAACGTTGTCTATAGCAGGGAAACGGAACAGCAGTGTGAAGAAAAAAACCACTGAAGAGTGAAGGGGGAGGTAAGAGGAGTAAAAAAGGGTAGGAGCCGAAGGGAGATCTTAGAGCGAAATGAGATAATGAATTGTTAGAAAGTGAAAAATCCACCAATCCAGCCTGCATGTCTCGAAAACGTTTTTTGTTTCTATTGGCATCTTTGCGTTTTGACGATATACGTGACAAACAAACTAGAACACAAACAGACAAACTGGCTGTACCAGAGATTTCTGCAATATTTCAAAAAAGTATTCAAAATTCTTATGTGATTAGTGAGTATGCGACTATAGATGAAATGTTTGAGCCTTTTAGGGGAAGAGCCTTTTATGGGAAGATGCGAAGTAAGCCCGCGAAGTACGGCATTAAAATTTGTCTTCTAACTGACAGTCGTACATACTATACAAATAATTTTGAAATATATGGTGGCAAAAATTTGTCATTCCGAAGCATAGATCTCTATACTCTAGCTTATTTGCATTTTCGGACAACAAAAGTCTGGTTTCATACTGCCCTATAAAAGGTAAAATAGTATTACTGGGTGAATCTTCAGAAAAAAGCCTGCAATTATAATTCGACTAAAGGTGCAGTAGACACTCTGGATGAATTCTGTGGGTCATATTCTGTGTCAAAAAGATCACTTAGATGGCCACTAACTATACATTTCGGATTTTTTAATGTTGCGTCAATAAAAAGTTTCAAAATATGTCTAGAACAGATACATTACCTAGTGACATAAAAACTAAGATTACTAGTGCCCAAAGAAGCCAGAGAAAAATCTCCTAAACGACAAAAAACACCATCGGGAAGGTAAAGGTAAAGCCTGTCAGGAAGAAAACTTTTAGTGACATGGTGTCGGAGATATTGATTTTTCAAAAAAATTCTTACAATTTCGAAATTATTGTTTAATTAGCATGAACTAGAAAGGTTACGTATAACTATTGAAAGTAAAAAAAAGACAAGAAGTAAGATTTTTATGGTCGAAAATTACTAATTTCCGAATATAGGGGGGAGGGTCCGTAGGAAAAATTTATTTTTTATAAAAAAAATTCTTCAAATCGAAATTATTAATTAGCATTGCATCGACTAAAAAAGTGCATTATAAAGATGAAAATTTAAAAAATGAAGACATTTTGTATGATAGAAAACTACCCATTTCACAAGAAGGGTGTGGGGGTTCGTCCGAAAAAATGATTCTTTAAAAGAAAATTTCGTCAAATTCGAAATTATTATTTAATTTGCAATGTATGGACTAAAAGTGGATATACCTATTAATATTTACGACCAATTCGGGGAAACTGGTCAATTTCATCTAAAGCGAGATATGGAACGTCCAAAGGGATCAGGAAGAAGGTATTTCAGAAAGAATTGCAGATGATCACCAACTAAGTAACAGACGCTTACCAGCAATAACTGCAATAAGGCCTACTTCAGTTTTCAGAATACTAGGAAAACTTGACAACCTTACCATTTCCCTCCAGTGCAGAATCGATTGCTTGGAGATATCCCTCGACTAATTGAATTTGAACAATTTATTACGAATAAGCCAAATGTAATTAACAATTTCGTTATGAACTACTATGTTTAGTAATGAAGCTTTCACACGCATGGGTCTATACAACTGGAGAAATTGCCACTATTGGGATACTGAAAATCCGGATGTCAGTAGACATGCACACTTCAAGCACGGATTTGAGGTAAATGTTTGGTATGAACGTTTTGCGGATTCTTTAATAGGTTCTTTTGAATTACCTGCATATTTGCAATTTCTCCAAACTACGTTTTGTGATGTTTTGGAATAGAAAAAAACCAAAGAGATATGTGGTTTATGCAAAATGGCGCCCGATCACATTTTTCCTCAGCGGTGCGAAGTAATTTAAGTAACGAGTTTCCTCATAGATGGATAGTGCGAGGAAGTGAATTTCCTTGGCCTTCCCAGAGTGTCGATTTTAAACCTCTAGATTTTTATTTGTGGGTGCATATGAAGACACTAATGTACGCTGAGCAGATTAACGCAACAAATACAAAATGCTGCGACAATCCATCAACCATATATTTAAGTGTTGAACAAATTTTAATAAAATAATTCAAAGATGTACTGAAGTCATTGGAGTTCATTTTGATTATGTTTATTTTAATATGTTACATATAGTTCAAATACACTTTTTAGGAAACCTAAATATTTATATATGTGTCATATAATCATATCAATTATATTCTGCGATTTCCTTTTCCAAGAATGTTCAAAGATGGTAACCCGTTTCACATAATTCCAATCCCGCCTTAAATACAAACGTATCGTCCACATCCGACTCCGTAACAAAAAAATAATAGCGCGAAAACTTTACAGCATTTCCTGTTTCTAACATACATTTCATCATAAACTGCAGAACAACTTAACCCAATATAGTCATACGTACGGAAACAGTAAACTTTTAATGGAAGCAAACGCAATTAGGCAGCACTATATACGATGGCAATAATTAACGACAATAAAAGCGTCCAGTTTTTGCACTAAAAAATACCCATCGCCTATCGACGTTGCAATTTTTATATGGCACCACTTCCAAAAGAGTCATCCTGATCAATTAAACCCATTAGGTGCACGGGAAGTGTCATATTATCATTTCGCGGCGCACGAAGCTATGCGCGGTTGTTTTACAAATGCCCCGTATTGAAGTATGAACGTTTTTAAATTTCGATTTAATTTATGCGGCTGGCGTGCTGTGAAAATCGTTAAATTTTGCTGATATTAGCCAACATATCTGCATACATACGACAAGGTGAGGCATATTTTACGTCGGCGAAAGGTATTTGTCGCAAATACTTTTGTTAAAGTATTTAAAATAATGTATAATTAACCGTATGTAAAGCCACGCAAATATTTAAAACATTTAAGTTTTGTTAACTCTACTGTACTGTTCAACCGGCGATCTCCAATTCTTTTACCCTACCCAATTATGATGCGTATGAAAAAAATCAAATGGGGTAACGTGGCGGAAGAAATAATTTCTTTTGAAACGTATGCTCTTGGGATCTGGAACCATAAAAAATAACTGAGATAAAAAAATGCTCCCGCCGTAATTTTAATTCGAATGCCTTTAAAAAATAACTTCACTCGGCCGTAAACAGGAGGATTTGTATCAAATCGCTATTAAAATTAAACTTAATTTGCACACGGGAGCGGTTACGCAAATTAAAAACGTGCAAACATCGACCCACGCCGACGTTTGTTGTTATATATGGCGGACACTTAAGCATTAATTCATACTGTGAAAGGACCCTTAGTATTTCCAGTCTGAATAACAAAATGCAATGCAAACATAATAAGCCGAATGCTTTTAAGAGCTTAATTTAAAATATTTACAGGTTTTCGCGGAATTACGGCGGGAAATTACGATTGTAATACTTTTTCCCTCGTTGCGAGCAGATGGAGAAATTTCCATCGAATGCAAAAAAAACGTCTACTTTGGAATTGCTTACGTAATTGTATGTACGTGGTCTTTATTCGAAATATAATTTGAGAAACATATTGCAGTTCATTTGCTATGGAAACTAGTGCGGGAGCGCTGTTCGATCATTTTGAAAATTTCTTTTGCCCTCAAAGGGTTCATAATAGATTTCGATTAAATTACTTTAATTTTGCACACCTCGGATATCCAATCTAAATTCCATACTCCATACATCCATGACGGTTTTATATTCTTAAAAATTCCAAAACCGATTTCAAGATCTCCAGCTTCATTTATTGGCCACTGTCTTTATTTTTTTTAGCTCTCACATTTGCATTTGTTTATTACGTTTCCCCGGTTTTTTAACACAACAAGTTTTTTCTCCAAATATTTCATACAAGAGTGACCTGACTCAAACTGCAGTGCACGTTCTTCTAACGAGCTTTAGCGATTGTATTTGTGACAATTTTCAAAATCTCTAGTGATCTAATTTCTTACACTAACAAACTGTAAATTTAAAACTTTCTCAATTTACATTCACTATTAACATTAAATCGTCCACATCAACAGTGCTGTGTGGTAATATTTAATGTATTTTATTTTACATTTACTATTGCAACAACTTTATATATACTCAGTGACATATAAACTGCACCACCTAGAAGCGGTGGGAATTTTTGAACCAAATTTGGCAGGAATAGTGGACTAGTCCAGGGAAATAGTTGATTAAAATTTGAAACCCGATCATCAAGTACTCATGGGATTTTTGACGTTTGTGTCATTTTTTAGAGGTGGTGATAGACAAGCAATTATCGAGTCATTTTTTGAATTTGTACCACTTTTTCGGATCCCGTGCTTTAGTTTAAAGTGTTTCAAGTGTTTAATGATGCCTAGAGGAAGGACACCTCAAGTTTACCAGCAGTTGAGTGACTTTGACCGAGGGCGGATTGTTGGTTTACGAGAAGCAGGTTTTTCGTTTAGAGAAATCGGCAACCGTTTGGGACGGCACCACTAAACAATAATGCACGTTTATCAGGCGTAGTCTGGGCATGGGGTTGAACGTCGGAGAAGAGGCACTGGGGCTCGAAGACGAAACAATGAACGTCAAGATCGCAGCTTAAGACTAATGGCCTTGAGAAACCGATTCTCTACAACTATATCAATAGCTGATCAATAGTTAGGTGAACAAGGTCGTCCGATAGGCTTGCGAACAGTTTATCGTCGAATAAGAACCTTTGGCTTGCTGTCTTACCGCCCACATCTTGTGCTACCTCTCACTGTTCAACATCGCCAGGAACGTTTGGCCTGGTGCACGGAAAGACTTCAATGGAACTTGGAGTGGCATCGAGATGTCTTTAGTGACGAATCGCGATTTTGTTTAGGAATGCATGATGGTCGGATGACTGTTAAACGAAGACGTGGAGAAAGGCGCAATCCTGATTTTTCGATTGCGAGGCATGTTCACCGAACTGTGGGGTTGATGGTGTGGGATGCTATTGCTTACGGCAGTAGGTCACCCTTTCTCTTCATTCGGGGTAGTATGACCGCCCGACGCTACATTGACGAAGTGGTAGTACCACATGTTCTTCCATATCTTCGAGGGCTGGAAGACCCACTTTTCTAGCAAGATAATGCACGACCTCACGTAGCAAGGGTTTCTCTCGACTTCTTTGAAGAGGCCAATGTTAATCTTTTGCCTTGGCCGCTAAGATCTCCCGATTTGTCGCCCATTGAGCACGTGTGGGACATGATGGGTAGAAGATTGAGGAATCTACCGAACCCACCGTTGACAATAGAAGCTCTATGGCATGAAGTACAGGCTGCTTGGGATGCCATACCCCAAGAAGACATTGATCACCTGCTGGAATCAATGCCAAGGCGGGTCAATGAGTGTTTCAGAAATAGGGGCGGACCAACACATTATTAAAGAAAAATCAAAAAGATGAAGTGTTTTCTTTATCAAATATTAATCAATTGTTACCTTAGACTAGTCTAATGTTTCTGCCAAATTTGGTCCAAAAATTCCCACCCCTTCTAGGTGGTGCAGTTTATATGTCACTGAGTATATTTACATCTTATGATTAAAATAAATTTGTTACCTGCTTTGTGGTTTTCCGGGGATTGCACATACAAGGGGGCTGAAGTCAGTCCAGATCCAAACCTGCAAGTTTATAATTGTTAAGTTTACAAAAAAAAACAATTGAAACAATTTGCATTGATCAAGATAATATTAAGATATTATAGACAATGATTGGTGATACTGGACGATTTGAAATATATGTGTTACACTATCGACAAAAAAGTAATTGTTGAATCCAACTCAACCAAATCTATTGCAATCAAATGCAAATCAACTGATAATATTTAGACGCAAATAGTACTTAACTATATTTATTGAAAATATTTAAAGATTATCTGCCACCGTTAAATTGCAAAAACCTGTGATAAGTTACATTAAGACGTTTTAAATTATCAAGTTTAGCTGCGAATTCAGTCAACTGGTTAAAATCAATTTCAGCGCTTTATACATCAACATCATGTTAATTTCATATATAGTTAATTATCTTGTAGTAAGTGGTGCATTATTCGCTCCTCCACTGCAACTGGAAGGATCTATAACCACAAGCTCACACCTATATTTGTAGTTCACCTTCCATCCATTTTGTGGGTGAGATCTTGCCAAGTTTGCCCAGCTCTAATTTTGTCTCATCAAAGAGTGAGAACCTGGTTTGGTCCCCTGCAGAGCACACACGCATGGCATGCGACGTCCAATCTATGCATATGATGCCTTAGTCGGTTGGTCAGAGCTGTTAGAGTGCACATGTCTTTCCTGCCCAACTTTATCAGTGCGCTGGAGCACATTGGCCCTTCAGTAATGACTTAGAATATCTCATTACATGGCACTCATACCAGTATTCATAAGCATCTTGCTCTCCATCTAGCTATTACTAGAGCTACTGAAAAGGCTTTTGTAATTCCAAGACTCAGTACTGGGCCAATAAATACCATGTTAGCTCCACTTTGTTAAGAAATCGGTTGCTTCGTTCACTTTCTTTATGCAAGTGAATCAGAAATCTAGGCAAAGCTAACTAAGCTTGCTCGATCTCCCTAGTTTAGAGAGAAAGAGAGATAGAACACTGCACGGCAGTCTCAGATCGACATCGACGTATATTGATTATCAGCATGGACTTGCAGTCTTCTGCCATCAGATACAGTTTTAATTATAATGTTAACATGTACAGTTCTCACATCTCAATGGTAATCACTAAAATTATCGGTGTCGTCACTACTTTAGTGAACCAGCTCGGATCTGCCTGTAATAGGGCAAGTTGAAATTGCTCCCATTCGTCTTAATTAGAAACTATGACTTTATAAGGCAGTACGAAATTGAATATGGTAGACCTTTTATCAGCCCACATTTCCAGGATATTATCCCCTTCAATATCGGTCGACAGCCTGTTTCGTACAAACGTCAATGTTTCTTTTTATACTCGCATGGTGATAACAGTATGTTGTCATCCTGCCTTTGCAGCACAATATCTAAAGGAGAAAACTACTGACGGTGTGGCGCTTAAGGCCCTTCTTACCGCCAAGCTAATCGTTCTCTGTAGGCTAATCAGGTTTCTACTGATTGTTCTTCGTAGAGAAGTCATCCACCAGACAATACAGAATATGTGTAGGATAACCTCTATTCACATGTTCAGCTAGTTTGTATTTTTTCAACATGGCACGCCACTTATCTGACCGTTTCATCACGCTGCTATGTGATGGCTCCTATCCAGCAAGCGTTGCGGCGTTGAATTCCCCTTCCATGTCAAGGAAGGCTACCACCGCAATCCCTTTGCACCCAAAGGATTGTGTTATCTGCCCGACAAGGTTGTTCAGCGCCGGGTTCACCGATTTGCCCTCTTGATAGGCGTACTGGTGGACATTCATGGGATCAGTCACCAGTACTTTCCTCCGTATATGCCCATCAACCACGTTCTTTAGGGCCTTCGGTATGAAGGCCATCAGGCTAATAGATCGCAGGGATGTGGGTCTTTATTTCGATTAAAGGGTTGCTCCTTTTATCTCGATCTATCTCGATCTCACAATTATGCATTGTAGTGGTAACGTTTTTTCGGAGTAAACGTATGTAACTTTCTAAGTCCATTCCTATCGTGATATTCCACTACTGGTCGCAGATCTATTTCAATATTAAATTAAATATTTCTAGGCATGTGCGTAACATAACGCAATTCGAGAAACTGAATTATTTACTAAGCCTTTCTTTTTAAATAAATCCTTTAATAGATAACAAATATTATTATTCCATCAGTTAATTTGTTCGGCCATTCTGACCTTAAATATTGTTTAATGTGGCGAATTTTCACTTTGACTTTGCACACATTTTTTTTTAAATTTTTACTTCGCTGGAACAACATATTCTAAATCTTATACTGTGACTTCTTTTTCAATAATCGTAACATATGGTAAGTCATTGCTACAATTCCAATACCAACTTTTCATTAATCCATTTAGTTTTTCGTTCGATTCAGCTTCGTTAATCTGTAAGAAATATCGTGGAAGTGGACTACCTCATAATGAATTTCGAGAAGTTTTCTGGCTGGTCCTATTATATGTAAGTGCACTCTAGTCAAATTTGCACAAGCCTATCCTCGTTTTCTTAGTGTTTAGTCGTGAATAAAGGCAGATAGTAAAATAATTTATGTTTTCAGATGTCAGTTTGTCAGGCTGTGCAAATATTGGTTATAAATTTTGTTTTTTGTTAATTATTATTTACGTGAACTGTGTCAAAACAAAATATTTATTATTAGATGCAAGTTTTAAAACGTATACGATCGTTAAATTTTTCAGAGTCCATTTATAATTGATTGCACATTGGCATTGACAAATCTTATTCTATTTTTACTAACTTCTAATGTGCTCTTGTTGATATATTACACATATATTAGCTTGTTACGATAATTAGCTTAATGAGCTAATCAGTCATATAGTTTAAACACCTTTCAAACGTAACAAGCATAAGCACATTTTAAATTGCGAACCCGTTATTTTAAATATTTCTTATAGAAATTCTAAGTTCACATCGTCGTTATTTACGTTGGTTTGTATTTCATTATGTTTAAATAAATAATGATCTAAGTATCATTCTTCCAGCGCACAATCAAATAATCAAATAAGTATACAATCAAGTAAGCTATTCAGTAATTATCCTTAATTGTAATGGCGAAGTAGGACTGGGCCATGTATAATTGTGTAATACGATGCATTTTCAAACTGAAAATGCGTTAAACGATGATATTCGTTTACTTAACACTCCCAAAATAGTGTTCGCCTTAAATTCGTTGCAACAACAGAAGCGAAACGTACACTATGTTGATTTCTATCAGTGAATCGTCAAGTGTGTCTTTTCAAAGGTTTGAGAACCAAGTCGGTTTCATTCAGAGAAGTATAACCGTGCGCAAGCTTTTGAACAAGTGCGTTGATTCCCATGTGGCTTAAAATCATGTTTGCGTAAATGCGTAAATATCGAAGCAAACCTCCTTCTGTCTTTCTTATCATAATCTAATTTATTGTATTAGTCTCTCATGAATTTGTTTTAATATATTTACCTACAGCTATATTAAAAAGATTTCGTGATCAAACCAGTCGTAAAATATAATAAACACCCTCAGCAATATTAAAGTTTATTTATATATTGGATTATATATTGAAAAAATCTTGGCTTGGCCGAATACTTATATAATTTCTTTTCCAATTCTCCTAGTACAGTATATGCTGTATATCATTTTATCGTTGCCATTTTTTTCATATCAAACGTTATTGACGACGACTTGATCATCACTATCTTCACTTGAATCCCCAGAATATACATAATCACACTGCCGTTACCATCTTCGCCAAAAATCTCGTCAAATGCCGAACCACTCATATTAGCGCAGTAATCAAATTTTCAGTAAGTTGTTTTTTCTTATATATATTGGTGTATTTACAATTTAATTATACATGTTATTATAAAACAACACAAGAAATAGGTACATGCGTTGCTGTACTGTGCACGAATTAACTCGTAATTGGCTCAGCAAAGAACAAAACAAACTTTTGATGGTTTTTGATGGTTAATATGCATTATAATTAAGATTTTAATAATATAATATAATTAACTTAAATTGGCTTTTGTATCAAAATACTAGGGTACCATGGCAGTCAACGTATTAAATTTCAGGCATCGAATCAGAAAGTTTTTTTTGCAATTACTAATATGTCCTTCTTTTTAAACTCGCACTATACTTTTCCAACATATTTAAAAATCATGAGTTATGAAAATTTTTATCCACATCTCACTTCTCAGTTGTCTGTATACGTATGCTATGTTTGCAATTTGATAGATCCTATTAATAATTTACCTTTCTTTCTACAATTAAGGGATTGTGTGTTCCATATCAATATAATGCGTTAAATAAATATATTTATATTTCTGTATAATTAAGTTATTTAATCTTGATCTGCATTTCAATCCAAGGACAAAAGCAATATGGTAAATTTAAATATTTTAGGTTATCTGTAGTTATTAACATGGTTTGACTTATAATAATTAATAAATAATAATTTTGAATTTTGAATTTTGGTTCTATGTAGCTTATTAACCAGTTATTCCGTAGTGTGTTTTGTTGAATTCACGTAGGTTTACTTGTGTTTTTATTTATGGTCCAATGGGCAATTTGCATCGAAATTACTCATTTACGTCACATAACTTTTTACATATCAATAGTGAGGAGTGCAGTAAACCATTTTTAATTGTACAGGTAAAAGTTATAATTAGTTTTTCTTTTAGATCAAGACACAATAAATTACATTTGTAATGTTGTTTGTTAATAGTTTCCAATCTGGAATTAGTTAAGGATCGGCGATGGTTTAAAATTGCCCCATAAATCTGCGCTAATGCGACGCGGTACGAGATTTGACGCAACGTTAATAAATAAGTTATCGATTCGCCGGTCCGCAATTTTGATTTAGAGTTAATTAAACTTTTCACATAACAACCGTAATTCGGAACGTTTTGATACGAAAACGTGTAATTTAATTAAACAATTTTAAGTGGCGGGCATTCAACGTCATTAATGATATGGGCACGCCCGTCAGCGCCGCGTACAATGGAGTAACCACTATGAATACTTGTCTGTTCGCATGTATGAAGTTAAGTTTAACTAATTACGCTAATTAGCTAATTAAATGCCAGCCAGAAACACTCAGAGACGTATGGGCGACAGCCGAGTCCCGCGCCGTGCAGTAATTAAAGGAATATTATAGGCGCTGTACCCTTCCCTCGCTCCGTCTCTCTCGCCCTAAATATGTTTGCGCTTCGTATAAATGAAAACCATATGTTGTTGATATTAATTTCATTACACTCAAAAACGTGGAATTTAATTAATTTACATCAGTGCGCAATATTTATGAAATTACATCCAATTATGTTAACGGACGTCTGTTGTATTTATTAATTAGAATGGATGTTATTAATATAACCTTTCATTTTCGACTAAATAAATTAAAACGTTAACGCGATTTTGAGAAAACTACGTAATATTCGTAACTCAAATTTAACCAAAGGATAATGTGGTTTGGAGACTAGACCGTCAGTATGGTTGCAGGTTCAAATTTCCTCCTCGTCTTTGGAATTTATTAGATATGAAGTTTTCAACGAGTATTATTTTAAATTTAATCTAACTACGCGATAAAGTTTTCTGTGTTTCCGTTAATCATTTGCAACCAGTGATGGAGTAGTTCCTAAAAATATAAAGTTGTCGTTGCAACGGTGCTCTGCAAATAAGCATGACTTCTTGAGATAGCAGATGGTAAAAAAATAAATAAATAACGCATGCATGTAGAAGACTCATACAGCGAAACGAAGATGCGATAAAAGGCGACATTGATTTGTATTCTAGCGCGAGAACGGTATCAAAGAAAGACTGCACCGGCAGCGGTCATCGGAAGACAACTCGAAGAAGAAGAAGAAGAAGAAGTAACGGGCAACTGCAAGGATAACAACTAATAGATTATTGAGGTAGAATATTTTTTATTCACAATTACAAACATAACGTGTTGGTCAACCCACATAAACTAACGTTATGCCCAACAACAAGGATTAATCATAGTGTGCCACCTGAAGTGTCAAATGTTTGTAAACAAGCGCAATTCCAATAAAATGATATATCAAATATTATTAGCTAGTTATGAACCAAGTTAAAAAATGAACTGATTTTCTTCACCAATTATACAAGTATACATATAAAGTGTACATAACAAAGATTTCCCAAAGTATTTTCCCATAAATGTGAATACATTTTACCAATACCAAGAACAATGTTCTTGCAATCTTAAACGTATGGGTTGGGTTGAGTTAGATTTGCGATATGGCCCCACACAAAAATGTCTTGGGAAATAATAAAGTACCCTGAAGCGATTTTTTCACTGTCTGTATGGGTTGTTGCTGTTTTTTTTACACGAAATGTTGTTCAAATCCTTCAAAACTTAGTCATAACAAGTAATTTTATGATTCATGTCAGCATCAACATTGTACTATTTTTTGCAAAATGAAGAAAAAAATTGTACGATCCCTTCAGCCCAAAAACCGTACCCAAATCAAAATTATTGCCCAAAAATCACCGAATCACTGATTTTCGCCCTCATCGGGCGAACTCAACCCAAAAAACAACGGACTTAAATAAAACATCCAGAGCTAGTAAAACTAAAATCACATATTTGGTGAAACTGAAAATCAGAAAAATGAATTGAAGATTATTTTAATAATTGAAACAAATATTTCTGTCCATTCGTAAGTCACTACTGAATACAAAAAAAAATATTTATTATAAGAATGTGTTTAAGAAAAACAAGATTATTGCCCCTGTTCCTGTTCCTGTTGTGAACTTATACCATCTGGTGACATTTTTTTTACAATTTTAGTTATTTTTGACAATTTTCGACGTTTTATTGAATTTAATCAAAGTAGCAAAAATGATTATTTTGAATATATTTATTCTTGATTTTATATTTCGACAAATTCTACAGTTTCTGTACTTTGGTCTCTTTGGCAACAACTCGATCCAAGTTTTAAAATTTTAATATCTTTTGTATTTTTTATAATTTTGGTTACTTTTGACAAGTTTCAATATTTTATTCCATTTAATCGAAACTGCAAAAATGGGGTTCGGTCAGGTTGATGAAAATGATTGTTTTATCAATTTGGAACAATCCAACTTTAACCTTTTTGATGCGTTTTGGAATTGGTTATGAAATTTGCTTTTATTTGTGAAATTTCGACAATTTCGAATTTGTTTATTGGTGTTTTTTGACAATTTCGAGTTTGTTCTTTTTGACAGTACAGACCACCAAACCGAATTGTTAACAGTATTGATTGAGGCATTTATCGCAACATTTTGTACCCAATTTAGCAATGTTAACATTTTTTGAACTTGATTTTCTTTCCATAAAGTTGCATCTAGACAATACAAATACAAGGTAATTCAATTATTACAAATGTTACGTTTTTAACTTATTTGTTACTAACATCTCCTAGGACCAATTTTGCAGCATACATAATACATACATATTCACAGGTATTATAGGACGCATTATCACATTGCCACATACAACTTATTACAATTCTCTTATCTTCTCTTCGACAGCTCTTGGTACAAAGACCTAGTAATGGTGTAAATTAATTAAATTCGTTGAATTGCGTAATCATTGAAAAGATTATTATTGACATTCAATGTTTACCCCTCCTAAAAAAATCAATTGGCTCACTAATTGGTTTAGTACTTGTTAAATGTTTTGAATAATTTAAATAATTGATGTAATCATACAAAGTGCGCATTTTAAACGGAAATGAAATGTTGATCATAAATTTGAATGATTCAACGACACCCAACGATTGTGTAATGTTGTCTATGACAACTTGCCAAAGATTATTGATGACGCATTCAATGAAAATTGGTAAAATATTGTACGAGCAAATATATAGAAGGGAGAAAAAGTCAGCACTAACCATTATTACTTACTGGAACCCAATGTGTAGAAGACCCAAGGCAGCACTAATGTGCGTGCAGATGGAAGCACCAGGTAGAAAGAACCAACAAAGAATTGAAGATGGACTAGACGATTAGTAGACAGATAAAACAAGGAGTTCAGAGAATAATACGTTTAATATAATTTAGAGCTCCATCTTATTAGAACAGAATAAATTGTAATATTGTCGTGAAACTTATTATTTGTATGAAATACATTGTAAAAATGGTCTAAATGGGCTTATAAAATATATCGAGCAATTTTAATAATTATTAACAGGACAATGAAATCGATATCAAAGATCAAGATCAAAGAGTTGACAACTGGAAGCGATATTTAGAATAGGATTGACTTTAACTTGACTTGGCATTATTTAATAAAGTGTTGACATATATTTATACACTGATCGCCAAAAAAAGCAGAGCACCCATAAGGATCGTACGAACTTGAGATTTTGGTGACAAATTGAGATTGAGTAAGATAATGAATGATAACAATTTCGAGAAAATCTATATTTAAGAACAATGTTAAAAAATTACTAATGCGGGGTATATCCTCCAAAAGGAATGCATTCATTTAAGCGCCGGGGCACACTTAAAATTAAATGATCAATTTCTGCTTGCAGTATGTCATCCCAAGCTCTTTGAATTTGAACTTGAAGTTCAGCCAAAATGTCTGTGGGCGCTGGAAAATCTTCGATTGTTTTGCCGATCATGTCCCATACATGTTCAATCGACGATAAATTTGGGGACGTTGCAGGCCATGGCAGTAAATTTCTATTATTGTCATTAAAAACTCTCTGCGTTACTCTTGCCATGTGTGGCCTTGCGATGTCTTTGAAGGTATGGAAACAAAACTCTCTCCAAAACTTCGTTGATGTAGCGGGTCGCATTCAACTTCCTTGTATGAAGACTAGAGTTGACCGGCTTCCAAACTGAATCGCACCCCAAACCATAACATGTGGTGTTAAACTAGAATGGCAGCTAAGTGTAAATTGCATATTTATCCTTCATCCTCTTGTTCTTCTGACATCCGCAACCGTCCATCACATTGCCATAGGCAAAACCGAGATTCATCACTGAAGATGATTTGATGCAATTCATCGACCCAATGCTCCCTCAGCCTGCACCACTGGAGTTTGGTAGCTCGATGCCCTGGGCTTAAAGGAAGCCGAACAATTATTCAATATGACGCTAAGCCATATGAACGATTTCTGCTATAAATTGTTCGCATAGACACATGTCTTTCCAAATCAGCCCTCCAAGTAGCGCCCACGGACCGAGTTGTCTCAAACGCATTAATTGTGGCCAGTCGCCGAAGACGCCTTTCTTGACATTCATTCGTAATTCGTGGCCGTCCACTACCTCTCCTACGTATTTCTGAGCTTTCGTTGGACCAAGCTCTCCATGGTTGAATGATTGTAGAGTCACTTCGACCCAATCTTCTGGCAATTTCGCGAAAGTGTAATCCGGCCTCGTGCATTCCCACAATTTGACCTTTTTCAAAAGGAGTTAATTGATTGTAATGTTGATTAAGACGAACGCCGGGGTGCTCTGCTTATTTTTTTGGTGATCAGTATATGTTGTTACTAGTCTTTGAAACTTATAGTTGGTGATCAATGTTAAGTTATGAAGTAAGTGATTTTCTGTTCCGTCGTTAATTAATTTTGAATTTCGTTTATGTGTTCCTACGTTTGCTAGTTTTGTGCAATTTGATAAAATTGAAGTGAGAACAAATTGTATCGATCATAATTTTTGATGATCGCGTTTAGACAACGCGTTGAAGCGGCGCCGTAACAAACAATTCCCTCGGAATTAAGGAAAGTAACGTAAGAGGCTGTTGCGTGGGATGGGTGGCACTCGAATGCTTTTAGAGCGAATGAGTTTTATCCGTAGTCAATGCGGTGTGTTCTATGTGGAGACCGCCAATGGTAACTAATGCGGACTAAGTGCGGGCCGCGCTCTTCTGGAGATTACTCCGCACCGTCTAAATATTTCATGCGGCCACGCGGCGGCGGCGGCGACGGCGGCGCTGGCGGCCGCTGCGACAGGAACGCTACGTGATCGATCTCGAAATTGGAATGGCCGGCGATCAGATACAGCGCCAGACTTTATTTAATTTACTCCGGGTGACGTATGAGCTTTGGCCGAAATGAGTTCTGAACGCCGTCGGTATTAACTGCGCGGAGCTTCTCACATAAATTGGATCGGGGTTTTCGCAGTCACCGGCGTCTCACTTTAAATAATTAAATGTCAAAGTGGTGTAATCCCGTAATGAACAGAGCCTTGTTTTAGGATCTGTTTGGCGACCTGTCGCTCTGATACGACTCGACGAATGCTTTATTTCGGAGCGCTGGGCCAATCGCACAGCGGCGTTGTATTAGCGGGATTACAGAAACTCGCATAGTTCTGACACTTGTAAAATTGTATCTATGTCAAATTCAACGTTGCCCTTCAACCATCGCTATTAATTATTTTCATCCGTTACTTCAACATAGTAATTGAATTATACTAATTCTAAAATAACCCCGACGTTATATGTATTGCTCATTCAGCATTAAAGTCTTCCGTACTTCAAATGAAGTGGTGGCCACTTTCGTGTAAAGTATTGTCGACACATAGGTGAACGCAATATCTAAACAGTATTCAGATTTTGTTTCAAGTTTCCCCACAACATCATAGTCAATATTCTAAATTCATCTCTTGCGTGATGGTTGCATGCTTTAATGCATGACAATAAATTTTGTTGAAAAAATGGTAAATATTTCGCTGTATATAAGATTGTTTATAAATTGATATCAAATACTGCATCAGTTGGGCTGTAACATTACTGGTAATATTCCTGTCCACCTGTACTATCTTTGAATTATGTTTATTTTAGAAATGCTTGTTGTAATCCGAAATCACAAGAATTCTGTTCCGCATCGCCTATTTGCACTGATACTACTAATGCTAATACTGATGACACCGGTGCATTCAATCTTAAAGACAATGCAAGAAATGTACATATTAAAAATATTTCCTACGTTTAATTTACATTAGAAATGATATTAACATCGTAAAGGTATATTCTGCAAAAGCAATAGATAAAGTAATAATGGAATATTAATCATGAACAAATGTGCTATGATTTCTAATTATTCGAGTTTGATATTAATATAGGAAATGTAATGAATTTCTTACCAACCCGAGACATAAAACAAAATTAAAGACGCGATTCGACAAAAATAAGAATCATTTATCAGTTCATCCAAATTTCTTTAGTGCCTTTTTATCAATGAATATTATATATTTTGAACCCGTACAAATTAAAACTCTCAGAATATTTGTTGACTTGTTGCTCTCAAGCACAACTGAAATCGTACAATGTACAAAATACGATGTAAATATCAAGAAAACAGATGAAAATACATCAGTAATTCCTCATACGAATTTACAACCTACAAAATTAAATTATTGGCATTACTTTTGCCATTAGATAACCTACGCTGTATTCATTATTAGAATTGGAAGCTTGTACGAGTATAATACCATGTATAACGAACGTAATACCACGACCACGTACGTCCATCAGTAATTGGATAGTTTTCAACACTATCGGCATCAGATTTTCAGATTGTAAACACTCTAAGTGATACTTTCAGTTCTACACCTCCCACTGTTAAGAGTCCAAGCATAAGAATATCTTGCAATGGCACAAAAAACAATTCCTTCTATTGTAGATAAATGATCCTATCGAGAAAAAACAATTCTGAATTATCCTTTGGTTAATTTTTTATTTGGACTCTTATTAGGTCAAATCATTTTTTTAAAAATGTGTTAAAAAGTTACGATCAGATCAGCCTGATAGTGGGACGCCTTATAGATTAAATCATTAGATAAATGCATATCTATAGTCAGTGTTATTGGTAAATTGTTGTAGACATTGCTCCAACAATTCAAAGCTGCACACAACTGTACCATTCAAGTGATTTGCTGCTGTGTCTGAGAATGGGTCAAACATGAATATTTATTTTTAGCAAAAGGGCCATGAATAAAGAAATAAACACGAAAGATGGTCTAATCTTACACCTCAATGGTGTAGTGAACATTAATTAATACAGGTCCATGAAGACTAACTGGTGGATCGCTAGACAATATTGTTTCTGGGTTATTACCCGTCGTCAGTAGCGATTACCAAGAACCTTAGTTGTTGAAATACCTTTACATGTAGTGGCCATCAAAACTTCTTGGCGCGAGCCAATCACTCCTAATGAACCACTGACAACAGAACACTGACAAGACGATACCTTGTCTAACACCTCGCGGCGAGTAAACAAGACGACTGTCAAATGTCCAGTGTCAACATATAAAGGATTGCTGCAATTAAGTTCAAAAACAATTCAAATTGAAAATGTGTCTTGTCAAATATGACAGAAAAATGTAAAATTTACACGAAAGATGGTCTAATCTTACACCTCAATGGTGTAGTGAACATTAATTAATACAGGTCCATGAAGACTAACTGGTGGATCGCTAGACAATATTGTTTCTGGGTTATTACCCGTCGTCAGTAGCGATTACCAAGAACCTTAGTTGTTGAAATACCTTTACATGTAGTGGCCATCAAAACTTCTTGGCGCGAGCCAATCACTCCTAATGAACCACTGACAACAGAACACTGACAAGACGATACCTTGTCTAACACCTCGCGGCGAGTAAACAAGACGACTGTCAAATGTCCAGTGTCAACATATAAAAGGATTGCTGCAATTAAGTTCAAAAACAATTCAAATTGAAAATGTGTCTTGTCAAATATGACAGAAAAATGTAAAATTTACACGAAAGATGGTCTAATCTTACACCTCAATGGTGTAGTGAACATTAATTAATACAGGTCCATGAAGACTAACTGGTGGATCGCTAGACAATATTGTTTCTGGGTTATTACCCGTCGTCAGTAGCGATTACCAAGAACCTTAGTTGTTGAAATACCTTTACATGTAGTGGCCATCAAAACTTCTTGGCGCGAGCCAATCACTCCTAATGAACCACTGACAACAGAACACTGACAAGACGATACCTTGTCTAACACCTCGCGGCGAGTAAACAAGACGACTGTCAAATGTCCAGTGTCAACATATAAAAGGATTGCTGCAATTAAGTTCAAAAACAATTCAAATTGAAAATGTGTCTTGTCAAATATGACAGAAAAATGTAAAATTTACACGAAAGATGGTCTAATCTTACACCTCAATGGTGTAGTGAACATTAATTAATACAGGTCCATGAAGACTAACTGGTGGATCGCTAGACAATATTGTTTCTGGGTTATTACCCGTCGTCAGTAGCGATTACCAAGAACCTTAGTTGTTGAAATACCTTTACATGTAGTGGCCATCAAAACTTCTTGGCGCGAGCCAATCACTCCTAATGAACCACTGACAACAGAACACTGACAAGACGATACCTTGTCTAACACCTCGCGGCGAGTAAACAAGACGACTGTCAAATGTCCAGTGTCAACATATAAAAGGATTGCTGCAATTAAGTTCAAAAACAATTCAAATTGAAAATGTGTCTTGTCAAATATGACAGAAAAATGTAAAATTTACACGAAAGATGGTCTAATCTTACACCTCAATGGTGTAGTGAACATTAATTAATACAGGTCCATGAAGACTAACTGGTGGATCGCTAGACAATATTGTTTCTGGGTTATTACCCGTCGTCAGTAGCGATTACCAAGAACCTTAGTTGTTGAAATACCTTTACATGTAGTGGCCATCAAAACTTCTTGGCGCGAGCCAATCACTCCTAATGAACCACTGACAACAGAACACTGACAAGACGATACCTTGTCTAACACCTCGCGGCGAGTAAACAAGACGACTGTCAAATGTCCAGTGTCAACATATAAAAGGATTGCTGCAATTAAGTTCAAAAACAATTCAAATTGAAAATGTGTCTTGTCAAATATGACAGAAAAATGTAAAATTTACACGAAAGATGGTCTAATCTTACACCTCAATGGTGTAGTGAACATTAATTAATACAGGTCGATGAAGACTAACTGGTGGATCGCTAGACAATATTGTTTCTGGGTTATTACCCGTCGTCAGTAGCGATTACCAAGAATAATCCAGAAACAATATTGTCTAGCGATCCACCAGTTAGTCTTCATGGACCTGTATTAATTAATGTTCACTACACCATTGAGGTGTAAGATTAGACCATCTTTCGTGTAAATTTTACATTTTTCTGTCATATTTGACAAGACACATTTTCAATTTGAATTGTTTTTGAACTTAATTGCAGCAATCCTTTTATATGTTGACACTGGACATTTGACAGTCGTCTTGTTTACTCGCCGCGAGGTGTTAGACAAGGTATCGTCTTGTCAGTGTTCTGTTGTCAGTGGTTCATTAGGAGTGATTGGCTCGCGCCAAGAAGTTTTGATGGCCACTACATGTAAAGGTATTTCAACAACTAAGGTTCTTGGTAATCGCTACTGACGACGGGTAATAACCCAGAAACAATATTGTCTAGCGATCCACCAGTTAGTCTTCATGGACCTGTATTAATTAATGTTCACTACACCATTGAGGTGTAAGATTAGACCATCTTTCGTGTAAATTTTACATTTTTCTGTCATATTTGACAAGACACATTTTCAATAAAGAAATAAATGAAAAGTTCTTACATTCAAAAGGAGGTTAACAATGCCGACATTGAGCATATAATAATCGCTAACTGAGGTAATAGAATTTAGACCAGTAGCGAAATAAGGTGATGTTCTTAAAAAAAATTAGGTTTAGTTTTAAATAATTTTGGGTGTATTTATGTTTTTATTTTATTTACATGTTAACTTGTCAATTCAAATTTACCATCTAAACAGTTTAATTTTCTATATGTCCACAATCCTTTTAACATCAAGTGCACAATTTAGCCACCATTGCTGAAAAGGTAAAAACTCATTTGTCTGCCCCATGTTGGCAACAGTCGGGTTCCTATTTCGGGGCATTGAAGGTTTTTTCTACAGCCTATTAAGGGTTAGATTTTTACATTTCCATATTTTCTCATGTATGACATATGAAAATGTTTTGTTTTGTATTTATACAATATTGATAATTTTTTCATATTTCAATTTTACAATTTTAGTTTTATTATAAGGTTTCAATTTTTTATATTTTTAAAAGCTACCTAATATAACATATTAACAAATTTTGAGACCATAAGAACGTTAAGAAAAACATTTTTTTATATTATTACAAAAATTGTGAAAATCGTCAGTCATAAAAATTTGTAAATTTCTAATGTCAGCATTGTAAATAATGCCATAATACCCAAGAAATACCAACACCAAATAATGTAAAACTTTCAAAAATGTAAACAAATCTCAACTCAAAAAATATGAAAATTATCTTGCACGAAACATTAAAATAAAATAAAATTTTCAAAAATAACAATTATATTGTTTAAATTCTCGATTTCAAAAACAATGCTGGAAAATTGTAACAATTGCAACATATCTAAAATGAGAATTTTAACAGAATTTGACATTGCAATTTTTGTAATTTTAATAAGTTTCATATATTGCGGTTTTAGTAAGACTAACACTTGGTTTTGGCAGATGTTCTTGTTTTTATTTTTTGGACGGAAGGGAATGTTTGTTTGTGTTTCCATTGTATACTTGATCGTTCCCGATTTGGAGTGAAATGGTCTCTTTTGATTCAGGAGAAAGCAAACGTGGAACTCACAAAGCACACACTTCACTACAGCCCAATTATTGAATATTAATATCATATTAATATCAATATATATGCTACTTATTCTAACTATTTTTGGTATTCCCCTAACAGAATAACCTGATCTGTCTGTATTTTTTTTATGACAGATGTTTGCTGTTGTCACGGATGAGAAAAATTTGAACTGGAGTACGGCCATCCTTGATTTTTGTTACACCATTCAGAGCCTTTCCGTTCTAACAGTATTCTCCCCAATTCGTGCTTTAAATCTTGAAATCAAAAAAATCAAACGATATTGGCGGTCGATTTACTAAAAATGTTATTTATAACTATTCTTTGTGGAACAGAACTGTGCACTTCCAGTCCACACATCTACATGCAACATGTTAAGACGAACAAAATAATAGATTTGCTGAAAAAGCATTTCATTTTATTTCAATTTCTAGAATCTTCCTCGGTAGAAAAATAACAATAAATTCATTTGGACAAATCATTCCAATGAATTGCTAATCGAGTCAATTCCAGAGGAAGATCAAAAGCATGAACAAAGGAACAACTATAGGCAATTATGAATAAAATTCGACAAAGCATCTGTAACAGGTTTTCCAATTGAATTGAATTGAATTTATAATATACTTACATTGAGTGATATGTTGCACGAGAGAATTCAAATTCACGGGGGGAGCAAAATGTCTGAAGAGTGTGGAACTTGGCATACCGTAAATATACCTTTAACAGTATCAGTAATAGTGGGAATAAAAGAATTGCTTGGCAACAGCGGCAGAAGGCAGTTAAAGCAACTATTAAAGAGATAATGCATCGCTAAAATTGAGGCACGCTTTAAGAAACGTGTATAACGAAGCAACGGAAAACGCAACGCAAAAATATTATAGGAAATAGTAATAGAAGAAGGAAAGCTTGGAAAGTGGAAACGTCAGGGTGGGAGGTGTCGAGTTAAATATCAAGTAATTAAGGTGAAAGAAGAGTGGAAGTGCAAGACAAAATTATGGAAGAGAATAGAGCAAACAAAAAACTATTAAAAATGAAACTAGTCACAAAGCAAACTAAATTAAAAATATACATCGTAAGACCATCCATGAAAAAAAGTATGCTGAGAAACTAGAAATATACTTCGAAGACCAACGATAAAAAAAAGCATGCTGAGAAATAATAGGACAAGGGCAGCTTGATGACAATGAATATATATTTAGGGAAATCGATCAAATCGAGGAACTATTATAAGCTGATATGTCACTCATTTATTCACAATTTCACCACACGAAATAAATGTACCGCTGAAATTTTACGTAGTCATGTAGGTAGTTATGAACTTACTAGCTTATATGCTCCAATAGTCAGAACCTAAAAAATAATATCCAGTAAATTTGTCGGGTCCAAGATTATCACCCATGAAAAACCTTTGTATTCGGTCGTGTAGGGTATCATTTGAAAGGGTTTATCGTAAGGATCTCAAAACTAGTTTTTTTTTAATTTTATGTTGGGATATAAAAGCGAGTCATTCGAAAACCTGGCCAGTTTTTTGGACGTTTTGGGCGCAATTTCTAACATAAAATTACAAACGTTCCAAAGTTTCCGTCGAAACAAAATAAATATTGTTTCAGTACGAAACTCGATTATATTTATTTTGCTATCTGTTACGTATTTTATCGTACGGCCATTTTGACGTTTAACCTCCTACTGCCATTGCAATGCCAATTATGCTGAATTCAGACTAGCAATAACGTATGTATAAGCTTGTATTCTGAATAATGTATAGCAGTGTTTGAAAGACGCCAGTTACCAACATTTCACTTCTTGTTCTCTTGAATATTATGCATGCCGGGCAACCCGCTGACCTCTGTTTGCATAGGGCAACTTACAATACAGCTGCCTACTATGATGAATTGTACGGTACCCACGTGTATGCTTTATATTTTAAAGTAGCTGCATTAATGCACTTTGACCTGCACCGATGGCGAATGTATGCATTCATTTCTAAGCGAATGAGAACCAAGAGAACGTTTATTTAAATAATTGCTCGCTGGCACTTGCGAAGCAATTATTAAACCGCTGTGCGCCTTTATACGCACTGTAATGGTATTTGAACAAGTAAAGAGATCATCTTGGATAACATTTATATTAAATTAGGAAATGCTCACGATAAAATTTTGGCACGAATTAGCGATAGCCAAGAATGTTACATTGATCGGAAATGGTTTATAACAAATTGAAAATGTCAGCTATATTCTCGCACGAATCAAATAAGCAGAGCACTTAATACGTCTAACGGGACAGATCAATGCGGTTAGGTATAAATAACAAGCAAATAAAAAGGAATATGTCGTTGGCATGTTGATATCTTCGAACCCGTAACCGCTCTTAGTACAAATTCGCCACACTAGTGACGTAGTGTGGTTATTGTGACCACTGCATTTTCAACCCACTGAAAACCAAATAAATTCTAATTTTATATGATTTATTTAAACAATTGGTACTAAGAATCAATGTAACTCGATACAACGAGAATATTGTTTTTTAATCATAATATATATAAATATATGTGTGAGGAATATATTATAAATGAATATATAGAATACGATAAACATTAAAACATTCACAAAAAGCGAAGGAAAAATGGAACATCATGTAAATTATAGTTGTCCACTTTTTATTTATTATTAAGTTTTTAGTATAAAGGAAAAATCCTCTACGTCCTGCCATGAGTTCTTCAACAATGCTATAATCGTAAATAAAACCCGCTAGGTCTTCTCATTTTAATTATTTGTGTAGGATTGGTTGATCACGTAACCGAAAAAATAAACCTATTGGCCACCTCGATATACACTGCAACACTTTTGTTTCAGAGTCAGCACCTCTTTTAATTTGAACTGAAAAAAATATTTGGATCTTTTCAATTATGTTATCAAAAACCTTTGCACCGATAAGAATTATAGCTCCTATAATTTCCATGGTCTTCCTTTAAAGAAATTTCATCGAAATATCTTTTTTCGTCATAATGGTTCTCTGCTTTAAGCTTGATAAACAACTTGGTAAACAACTTGGTAAATGATAAAAATATGATTTTCAATCATTTTAATTAAATTTGCGACGTTGTCAACTATTTTCATGGAACTTAGACTCAGATCGATATTCAATAATTTGGTTGCTACAGAAATTCGAATGTAATTGTCAAAATTACCAAAGAAGAATCGAAAATGACACTTGTCTTCTGTAACAATGATGTTCCTTTTACAAAAAATTGCATGCCTACTTTCAACATGTGGTTACTAGACATGGCAAGTCGTTGATCCACGGTATAAATACGTGCGTGACTTTTATACACCCAATAAAATGTTCACCCGTTAATTTGTTATTAATTTAAATATTACGTTGCAGAAGTATTGTACAACCAGGGATATTTACAGCACTCGTTACATTTGTATGATTAAGAAATCCCTTTCGGATACTCTCGTCGTTTCATCGCTTCATTATTTGTGTAAGGTTAAATCGTGTAACAGTATATACAGACCTACCGAGAGGCAATAATTGGCGGCAACTGGTCTTAAATAATAATAATAATAATAGCGTCATGAGCAAACGTGGCAATTATCCATCTACTAGCCAGTGATTCAAAAGAGGGCGAGTGATGGTTCAGATCTGACAATAAGAGCTATAACAAGAGGCAGTTGATTTAATTGTAAAAAAATATTTCAGTGATTTCATTATAAGCAAGTTATGCTAAAGCGATGGATTATTTTGAATTATATTTCTAATCAATATAATGAAGGCGTATTCATGTAATTTTTGAGGAAACAATTTCCAGATAAAGGGACACAACTTTTTACATTCCATTTTACTCTACATCCGCCGATAAAATTGTCACGAAATCCGTTATTTCCTCTAACTGATATATTACAGGTGGTTAGGCAACTCCATTGCGTGTAATATTGGCTTAGGATTTGATACGGAAAACGCTAGCCCAAGTATGCCGCGTTGGGAGAGGGTTTTTTCCTGGGGTGTCGCTTGTTTTAACAACGCGTAAATGTGGCCTATGTGTGTGAGACTTTGACGACTAAAGTTGAGTATTGTGGTGCGAGACTTTAGAGAATTTTTAGGCGTAGAGCGTCTTATTTCTCCTTCACCGTGGTGAATATATCGCCAGCGACACGTTGTATATTACGAGTAGAAATAAATTTCATTGTGATTTTGTCGACTAAAAGTACGTCTGTTGAAGGCACGCATTGTGTTGTATTTTAGTCGAAACGAGGTTTTTTATCCTTCTTGCGTACAACCGATCTAGTTTTAAGCGAGCGTGTATAAAACTGATTGTCAACCTATTCTAGAGTTGATATTTCGGGTGATGGTTGGTTTTAAACAATGTTTTGTTTGGTATCTTTCAGTTGAGCACTGAACTCTTGTTTTATTCTGCCGCAACGAACCGTTTACTTTCCTTCCGTTAAGACGATATGTTTTTAATTTTCATCGTCTAGCCTACGTCGTTAGTTATCTATGGACTGGAATTCACAGTAAGTGTGTGATTATTTACTTCATTTTCTTTTCCTTTTATCAAACATTTCTTTCGCGTTTATCGAACATATTCAAACCTTTTTGTAAAACACACTTATATCATTTTTATATATTTTTAGTGTTTGTGGTTTTATAGTAACTACGATTTAATACAAGGCGCACTGTGTAATTTTCAAATGCTCTATAAATTTATATCAAATGACGCTCTAGAATATAACCTGTCCCACCATTCACTGGAATTAGCAGAGGTACTTCAGCCAAATATCAGTTTTTTTGGGACAGCTCGACCTTGTGTTGCCCGTGCCACATTTTTATGGTTTCTCCACATACTGGTGGGAGTTTGTGGCCGCACATAAAGTGTGTACTGAGTAAAATACATTTTTTAAATTGGTATTATTCTGCATGTCAATTACTTCCATTTGAAAGTCCTCGGGAACTGTATCCACATCGATATTAAATGGTTTCCATGAAAATGTTTTCCTCGCTGTCTTCACAGATTTGAACATTTGGTATCGTAATTGAAATTCGTTGATTAAAATGTCTATATGCTTGTGCGTATTTTTGAGAAGTAGTAACGTTTTCTTTTTCTAAATGTGGAAAGTGAGACACATTATTCTGCAAAAGATGCTGCTTCCACAATTTTAATTTGCGCTCAAAGCCCTGAATTTTATCATACAAATTGTGAATAAAGTGTCCTTTGCCTTGAAGTTCCACATTAAGATCATTGAGATGCTGAGTCATGTCGAAAAGATAAGATAAGATAACCCAAAATAGCATATCCATTCTTTATTACCAAAATGAGGAAATGCATATCTCGTCATATACAAGAACAATTGTATTTCACTTTTTAAGTTGTATACTCTTTTTAGCATTGCACCTCTACTAAGCCAACGTACGTCGCCATATTCAGTTTCTAAATCTTTCAGGAATTCTTTAAATTCACGGTCATTTAGCGCGCGCGACTTTATAAAATTGATTAGTTTAATTATTGGTGCTGTGACATGTGGCAAACTCAATATTTTCCCACACAAATTTTCCTGATGAATTATGCAGTCATTAATGAATATTTCCCTTCCTGTGACCTTCTTAATGTCTTGAAATAGCCTTCCCGATACTCCTACCTCAATGCTTGACATTGCTCGTGCTCCATCTGTCGATATACCAATAATCTTTTCTAATAAAATTGAAAAATTTTCCAACACAGACTTTAGTTCATCGTACAGGTCTTTGGAGGTTGCAGTCCCTTGCATTGGAATCAGTGAACACAATTCTTCGCTAATATTAAATTTGGTGTCAATACCATGTAAAAATATAGCTAGTAGTGCCGAATTTTGCAATGAGTTCACGAAGCGTTGTTGCTATGTTCTCGGACAAGTCTTTAGTTTCCTTACAATGGTGAATCTTGATAAACTAATGTTTGAAATAATATTTATTTTATCAGGAAATGCTATTTCTGCAGCAGCGACATTCTTTTATCATCTCTCCATCCGTAAAGAGTTTAATTTTTTTGCCTGACAAAAAAACTAGCCTTTACTTCCGTATTTGATAAAATAGCTTGATTTTTAAAAGTGGCCTTTTGTTTTCCCAAGTTTTTCTCCATTTGATTAAACTTATCTATCCGGAGTTGTCCTGTTAAGTTTTTATATTGTTGTTCATGTTTTGTATCGTAATGCCTTTTTATGTTATATTCTTTTAATGTCGACACAGTCTCTGAGCATATTAATCATACAGCTTTATCTTTGACGAAAGTAAAAAAAATAATCAAATTTCCACTTTTCTTGGAAATGACTGTGCTCATCCGCAACCTTCCGTTTTTTTGCTTGCTTTTCCGACGTGCTATTAACGATTAAAAATTTGAAAGTTAAAAACAATTGTAGGAAAACTTAATTTTGCATAAAAAACTCTAATATTACCTTTTTGACAATAATATTGCACTCACGCCTTTCAAGAAACACAAGAATTGCTAAAATTGCTAGTTAACAGCTTACCAGTCTGACTGATTGTGTGACAGAAGCAAACACAAACAAGCGCAGACGCGGCGCGTTCGTATTGCATGTTTGAACAAGTCGCCGACAAGTTAGTAACTCGTCACAAAAAATTGTTTTGGTTTAGTATGGACTACCATTTTATTATAATTAATTTTATAATAATATATTGATGGGAGAAAGTCGATAAAATAAACTCAATTTTAGAAATGCTTGGCGGGCCACATAAATATGTTTAACGGGCCGCGTGTTACTCATCCCTGGTCTAAGGAAAATAAGAAGTGAAAATATTTATAATAGGTTAATAGATCACAGAATTTTCTTGCTGATGTCTAATGCCTGGAGAAATTTAAAAGGCAATATATTTATAACAGTTCAACAGTTAATTTTTTGATAATTTTCAGCGGCTAAAGAAATATTGAAATGAATTTAGTTTAGGCCAATAGACATATAGTTGTCATTAATTGGATACACTTGCATACAGATGATGCCAACTGAAAAACGGCTGAAAAAATTACATAGTAACTAGAAATACAAGAATAAAGACAGAGAGATTGCAATTGGATGCAATGAAAATGGGACCAAGAACATGTGAAATTGAGTTGGAAAATAACCAAGGAAAACAGAAAAAAATATATATGAATATAAGCAATAAAGACAAAATTTCCCGAAGAATTGACAAATGATGATAAACTTTATATACATTTTCACACGTAAGACATTGTGCACGAAGCATAAATAACGCCAACTTTATAAACAAAATATGCACCAGTGAAATCGAAAAATACAAATCAATTGTAGAATATTAAGCGGCTTTAAAATGCGCAGTTAAATTCGCAGACTTCGTATCCCTTCCAGCAATCCGACGTTGAGCCTCAAATTTGCGGCACATTGTACAAGTGTCATTTTTATGCACGCCGACGATTTGGCACATTTATATTTCGCGCACGTCATTGGGAATAAAATCGATACAAAAATATGTAAGTCCGTCGCCCTATACGTAATTTTTCAATTTTAGATCTTAATGTAGATTTCTATGTAAATCCATCCTAGTGTAAACAAGATGCAAATTGGTAAAAACGGAAGTTAATAGAATGCAAACATCACAAAGATATTTATAGCCAACCCCGAGACCGTTCAAAAATTCCATTGTAAAATGTTAATATAAACTCTATTTAGTTACAATATGATTAAAATTTTAAATGCACACTCAATTTAAAAGGACGGAGATTTGATTAAAAAAACTTATTATAAAGTAATTGCAATCGATTTACATTTGCATTTCCGTTCAATTATTGATAAATAGCATCGTAATAATGTTGATTATAAAACGCTATTTATTGCATAACTTTTCCATTCCTTGGCAATAATTAATGTACACAATTACGAAATTAGTTGTCATTATAATTCTCCATTAAGATAATTCATACATTTAACTGAATCCTACAAAATTTATTGCGGTCATATAAAAGAAATTGAAAATAAGATAAATTTAACAACGATTAATTTTAATCTATTTATCTATTTCATCAAACTTGGTCCAATGAAATCAATTAGGTATGTATCGAAGAATTTATTTTATTTCTAGTTCACGTCGAAGCCAGGAAAATTGGTTTCTCCTTTTTACTTGGTAACAACAATTTGATCAACAATTTGATGTTTTGATGTCAGAGTACCCATGCATTAATGACATTCGAGTAGATGATGGGAGACGTTGTTATTAGAGCTGTTAGGTTAATTGGCGGGAATTTCAAAATCGGAACACACCCTTAAGTATAATGAATTTGGGCGTTGTAATTATTTATCCCGGGCTTAAATTAAAGTGGGCAGATGCAGCTGACGGAAGGCAGAGGTATGGGGGTTGTTGGTATATGCATAGAGGGCGCTTTTGGAGCTTGTTTGCTTAATTATCTCTCGCCGCTGTTAGCCGCGACTCTAGCGGCTTACATGTGAACACTGACACACGACAAGCCAATCATTCCCGTCTCTTTCTAGCCGGTTGAAACCCGCCCGAGTGTACTTTGCAATTACCCCTAAATTCGCTTCGTTCTCTGCGCGCGCGTCCTTGTCTGCAATCCGCATCTCGCTCGTTTTTAATTACATTCCATTACATTTAATTTATATTTACATCGGCGTTTCAGTTTTTCATTCTACGTGGGCTTACTTTGTATCGTATAAAACTGATTCATTATTGCGACTTGCCAGCAATTCCTTATGAATGTTTCATTATCTGTTATTTATCGTGCTCCGTTCTTTTATTGTTATTTTATAATATTTTTGTCTCGTTTTGCGCTCTCCGATGCCAATTACGCAGTTTTATCTGCTCCCACATTTCACTATAGTCCTCCTATTATGGGCGCAATTAAATTGGAAGTAGTTTATCTCGTTAATTATTGTTCCAAGTGGAAATTTAATTTAATTTAGGAGCCGTGCATTGTTTGCATATGAATATTTATCTTACTTTATTTTACTTTTACGACTGTACAATTACCAAAATTACTGGGTCCCTCATTAGACTTCTAACCACACCAAATTTTTAATTAAGGAACATAAATATACATAATAACATGAACAGTCGTTTATAAAATATTTCTACGAATACGATTTGTTGAGCGTGCTAGTTAAAAATTAAATGTTACAGCCGAAGCGCAGAAATTACCAATTTATAACTTAAATTCAGTTAAACTTCGTCGATCTATCGCATCTTTAATTGCAAATTATAAGAGAAAGTCACCATAGTATTTTTTTGCGGCTGTAAATTCTTCAGCAATATACCGCATTTGTTCAATTATATTCCGGGTTAATTCCCCACTTTTATTTACTCGAAAACTATTTCGGTTTCCGAGTAAATAAAACAGGGATAATTGGAAAGGGACCCCATAGGTGATTCAAGCATAATAACTTACCATCAGGTTAGTCCTGATGTGGGGTGGAAATATTTGAAGCAGTCAATTTAATTTAAGACCTGTGCGAGAATGTACGTATTGTGCATGGGCAAACTTTAGGCCGGTTAGGACCGTGCGATGTCTCTTTTCAAATATTTGTCAAAGTATTATGATCACCTACTAAAAATGGCCCAGTTTATTTGCTTGCAGAATGGACCACCGAAAAACGCAACATCAAATTCAAATCAATTATTCTCAGTCTGTGTAACGTCGATGTGCGTAGGGGAACAAGAGAATGGGGAAAGCGAATTAAAGCACAAATAAATTCAATTTTACATATAGATTCCGACAGCGTTACAATATTTGCAATGTTTAATACATTTGTTCACATATGCTATTGTGATGTGAAATTAAAATTGAGTTACAGTAGGCTATTGTGTGAACATGTCTCAATCACTGCACTGCTGAGAAGTTAATCTTAGCTGTGTGCAAATACATTAATATTCAACTAAAATCTTTTCTCCAAATTGTTTTAATATTTAATAGACAGACAAAAAGCTTAATTTTCTGCAAGGATTATGTTTACTTTGTTTCTGAATCAAAATAGGTGATCAAATATCAATCCATCGATCTCTCAATCTGTCAATGTGTCAATCTGCCAATCCGTCAATCTGTCAATCTGTCAATCTGTCAATCTGTCAATCTCTCAATCTGTCAATCTGTCAATCTGTCAATCTGTCAATCTGTCAATCTGTCAATCTGTCAATCTGTCAATCTATCAATCTATCAATCTATCAATCTATCAATCTATCAATCTATCAATCTATAATCTGTCCATCTGTCAATTTGTCAATCTGCCAATACGTTAATCTGTCATTCTTTCAATCTGTCAATCCGCCAATCCATCAATCTATTAATCTGCCAACCTTTCAATCTAACAATCAATTGTTGTTCTTTTTTCTATGATACAATCGTAATAATGAAATATTATACAATGAATTAGCTGGCATAGAAGCTTCCAGTCATATATGTTAGACTTCTTTTCAGTATAAAATCAAAATCCAAAAACTCCAAGAAATTATTGTCTTATGACTCTTCCATGGATACTGTTAAAATAGCAAAAGCGAAGATATTTTAACGTCGATTTTAACATTTGCACATGGGTGAACTACTGAAAACATCTGACACGAAAGGAGACCAAAAAAAACATCACCGGATTGGCAACTGATCTCTACATCACAAAACTTAGAATGAGAATAAACGCCTGTATTCTGAGATAGCAACAATAGCTTTCTTATACATTACATTCCAGAAGAGATATTTACTATATTTTCACTATTACATTGACTACGTTACTACGCACTTTCTTTTAAAGTTTTTAAATTTTATTGATTGGTGCTGATCACCGCGACCCTTCTAGATTAATGTATTAATGCATAATTACAGAATGAAGTTTAGAATTATTTTAAGTTGCATTTAATTATTATTCCTGTTCTGTCGTATGTTTTTCTCGGCATGGGTCTGGGATTCATCTGCAGCTAAACGTCCGTTCTTCAGGCGATATGTCCAGATTTGCTCTTTTAGCAAAGTTTTAAAAATATAGCTTCTCTTTGCAATGTTTCACGGCAATACTGCCTTCTCTTTCTCAATTCTCTATCTTCTGTATTACGTATTTTACACAGTTACCTTGCGCAAAATGCGCCATACTTATTTCTCTAACGATATACGGCACAGTAAGAAGTTTCCTTTAAATCCTTTTTATGGCAGTATTATGAAATCCATGTTCAGTTTAAAGGAAGTGTAAAGCATAATCCTTCGCTTGGAGAATTTTGGTTTCTATGTGGTAATTGTTCGCAACTAGTCATTCAAAAATTAATGATAAAAATTATTTAAATTAGAAATCGGACATACAAGTTTTCCACCACAACGGTGAAAGCGGTAGAAAAGAAATATTAACAAATAAAACTTACGCTGCATGATTAAAAGTAAACAAAATAAGGGCAAACTTAGCGCATTGCAGTAGAATAAACACTTATTCCAAACTGGCTGTACAAGAACCATTAACACGCGTCCGCAGCTGCGTCGCGAAAATGAAACGTAACACTTTATATTAATCAAACGCGATACAAATGTTATATATTTAAATATATTTATATTAAGTGATCGCCACGGAGAAAATATCGAAAGGATTTGCAGACAGGGTTAAGGTAGAGTAAACCAGGTCTACTCACTATTAGGCGGAATTGGTACATTATGCCCTACACTTCCGCACCAAACTAATCATGGTGCTGCTGTAGATACGGGTTCCTGGTTACCGATGAGTTGAAGGAATACAAAGCCTGGCAATATTACTTAAGAAACGACAATCACGGCAAGATAACTACGAACTGCAAAAGAGCCAAATAATACAAGAGACACAGTAATGGGAGGAAGAAAGCAGTACTGACTTTAAACTTGTCGCAAGGCCTTGAGATATACGAAGGACTCCTGGCCAGACATAAGTCAAATTAACCAGACATCTATGTCAAGAAGAAGAGACAGAACAGTAATGCTACTGTGTTGCCATATGTTGAACAACATGTATTTTCGGGAAGGCATACATGGGACTATCCGCAATAATGGATCTAAGTGGATCGCAGTGATATACATCAATTGATAAAATCCAAAAACTTCCAAACAAAGCATTGAAGAACGCAGTAAAAACTCCATCTAGAACTGCAGATTTCATATGAACCTCCAATTTAATACTGTTACCAAAGAAGGAACCATGAGGCCTGCATAATGAGACAAATTGTGATTTAGAAAATAAACTCAACCGGATGAAACAATTTGAATTGTAGTGAAAGGTAGTAAGAAAAACATATTAGTGACTATGCAATAAGAAGAACCTCTCCATTTCTTCTGGAATGTAATGAATAAGAAAGCTATCACCGCTCTCGCAGAAAACATGTGTATTTTATTCTCCTTCTGAGTTTCGTGATACAGAAATCAGTTGCTTTGGTGTCTTTCTTGGCATCCTGTCGTGCATACATGTTTTCAGTACACATATCTAACTATAAATGAGCTATAAATTTTACTAGTTTTATAGTGACAAAAATGTATCATATATGCCTAAACCTTCTATGTCATCTATGTCATTTTTCGGCCTGCCTCTTTGTGACTTTCCTTGTGCAGCATGTTTTCTTTGTTTCCCTCATCTTCTTCATTCTTTGTATATGTCGCTACCATCTTAGTTGTCTCTCTACATTTTTATGTAATCCAGTAGAATCTGTAGTTCTTGTCTTCTACTCTATCTCTCATTCTAACTCTCCTGACCGCTCTTAAATACTTCATTTCCTCTGCATGTATTTTACTCTTCGCTGTCTTTGATAGGACCCATGTCTCACATTCATAAGTTAATATCGGTTTAAATATCGTTCGAAATATTAACAACTGTCTTCTGTGTCAAGACTGAATAGGGAATTAGACTTTTCTCAATAGATCTAATTAATTTGATTGAATTTAATGTATTTGCGCAAAACATGGATACATTAAAAGGTCCAAAGTCATTTGTTCACAATTCATTTCGCAAATGCCTCCCCTGAGTGATAAACATTTTGAAATTGTATTTTATCCTTAAATTGATTGAGGATAAAAAATGATGAACGCATTTTTTGACAGATTTCATTCATCACACGTTGTCACGACGTCATGTCAAGATGTAATTAAAAAAAGAAACTTTTGATTTAATTGCGCTATTTCATCAACGACGGCAATCTGCAGCCGAAATTGCCGCCATTTTTAAATGTCTCCACAAGTGTTGTTAGTAAGGCTTTAACAAGATTCCAGCAGACAGCATCTGTATAGACAAGACCTGGAATTGGAACTGAGAGGAAAACGAATCAGAGACAAGGCCGTTATATACGAATCCAGACAAGGAGGAATCCATTTAGGAGTGCGGTATGGTTGCAAACACAATTATGTGCCGCCACTGGAGGTTCGGACCAGGCTGGAAACCTGAGAGATAAAATCAACTAATGCCAATACAATGGCTAGAATAACATTGGTTAACCAACGACTAACAGAAAACTTTCAATGGGAGCATGGTTTGTAACACCGATGAATCCAGAGTCTACTTATTTAGCGATAATCGTAGAGTAAGGGACAGGACAAAGCGATGAGATCGTTATAGAACCGAATTTACAAAAACTGTGATTCCTTTTGGCGGGGGTGGTATCATGGTGTGAGCGGGCATTAGTTTGAACGAACCTACAAACCTCCACCTTTTTGAAAACAATGTCAATGGACAAATCTACAGAGATGACATTGTTCGGCAATATGTGGTTCACTTTCGTGAGGCTGTGGATGAAAACATGGTTTGATTGACGATGCACAACCTCATCGTGCACAAATTGTATTGCAACAATATATTACCTCCGTATTAACCATATACCTTTATCGCCACGGTCTCCTGATTTAAATCCAATTGAGCACATCTGGGACACGCACGATATTGGACTTAATTGCGACAAGAAAATGTTTAGCCTAGCAGTTTGTAAATTTGCATATTTAATATCTGAACATTTCTTGGTAATATAATGACTGTTCTGAATAAATATTACTTGACTTTTAAATTGTAATATACAATTTTGTATCTATATATTTCATAACAAATATTGTCTTAAAAATATAAAAAGTACAAATTCCTTAGTCATTTTTGGGTAGTTTACTTGAATTTTTGTACCTGCTCCATTTTCTTCCCTTCCAGTATTACATTGGTTCGTCCTCTTTGCATATCATCATTATTTTAGTCTTGCTCCTATTTATCTTCAATCCATATTTATGTCACTTTCAGACCTGGCCATTAACACTAAATCGCCCCCATAGACATAAAGTTAAATGTCTACTCTCTGTTGGTTTAGATAGCCCATCGCTAGGTTTTGTATTTTTGGGTTGCACTTCATTATTTCATCCACATTTTAAACAGCGCTGAGCTCAAACTGCCTCCTTGCCTCATTCCCCCTTGGTTTCAAAATTTGGCGATCTCTTTTTCTATTCTATTCCTTTCCAAACACTTCCAAACTTTTTCTCTGTCTATGGCATTTGCTAGATCTACAAACACAAAGTGCGCTTTCGAGTTCTTCTTCAGCGTTTCTTCTCTCGAAATTCTTTCCAACTCTGTTTTACTTTCTTCCGCTGTTCCTTATAATCTTCACTTCTATGCCGTTTTGTAGGTATTCTTTCGATCTTTTCTTGTTGATACTTATCTCTTGCTTTATTTCTTTGCTCGACCAGCTTGTTCTTCTGTCTCTGTTTCCGTCTTCATTATTCCACAAGTTTCTCTCGCACTGTATTTTTTAATTCTTCCCAGTTCCAGTTCTTCAACCTCCATGTTGCTACTTGGAAGGGAGTATCTTCTCATCGTGTGTTCTACACGTCCTTTATAATTCTCCGCTGTTTCTTTATCTGTTATTTTATACCATCTACAAATTATAAATACATAATATTCAGCACAATACTATTTTTTATCATTCAACAAACAATATGTCGGTTACGTTTTATACAATTATACCAAGTCGAAAATTTGATACAAACCACATCGAACAATAATTAAGATATATTGTTCCATCGTCTAGTAGCCCAATCATTTTCAAAAGTACCAGGAAAAATTCCAATATAAACGGGAACGTTGTCGGTGCCAAGTTATGCACAAAAATCATAATTCGCTTTTTCCCGGTTAATTAAAACGTTGAATTTAATGGCGCGAATGTTAAATTGAGTTGTAGCCTATTACTCCAAGCATAATGACGCTGCCCGCGTTATTTTAAAGCACACAGTTGCGTACTTTGGACGTCGTACAGTTATAATTACGATGGGCATGATGTTGACGCGCCACAAAGGGCGCTAAGTAACGTCATTCATTACGCGATTCAAGCCTGCATTATCCGGCATTAAGCTTAATCGCTTCAAGTATTCCAAGAGCGCTAGTAATTAATGAAGTATATATGTCGTTAACATTCTTTGCCCGGTGCGGTAGGCAAGCTACATCGTTGCAACTTTTTTCCGCGTACATGAAACAACATTTGCTGCATTACAGTAGGAAAGTACATTCTTCGCCGGACTCGCATTTGTCGTCCTTTTCTGCAGAGCCGGAACGGTCGACGCCAATCCCGTTCGCCGTGTCAGTTGCGTGACTACTTTTAAGCAAATTCGTTTTTGCAAACACTTCTGTTGCACATATCATGCAATGAAACCTACGTAAAAACAATCGAACCATACAAACGTGCGCAGGATAAAAAATAAAAGTTGATAAATCGTGTTTACGTCGTGTTTGTGGAAAATCTAAAGTGAGTGATTCCTTTTGCAAAATAAAATTTTCAATTTAAGGATGTAAATTAGTTCGAATTAAATCGAAAATATGGATTCTTTTCATTCTGGAAGCGATCTAATTAAGATAAGGCTACGCGCTGTAATAGCTTGCGTCGAACCCCGGCTTATGTTGCCGATGTTAATATATAGGGAGATTTATATTCATACCCGTGCACGAGCGCTTTTTCCCCACCGGTCAAAGATATCAAAGGCGCCTTGTTAAGTTATTGTAATTACGCGCGTTGGTGAGAACAACGGGAGAAGAAACGTGGTCGCCTAAGACAGTACCTAGATAATGTGTTTTTGCTTATTGTTGTAAATGATATTTGCTAGGCAATTAGATGAATAAATTGCGAAAAAATTAAATGCTGAACATTCAGCACCAAATATCCAAACAGGTTCTTAACTTAGCTTTTTTTAGAAAGAATTTTAATTGTAGATACGAACAGTAAATAGTATATCTTGAAGTGAGCTGTACTGGCATGGCTTAGAGCATAAAGAATGTCGAAAATACTTTTGTGCAGGTCTATTGTACCTCTATTACGTTCCGCTGTCGCCTATTTATGTATTCTAATCATGCGGAGCAATCCGCTTCAAGAAAGTTTATTACGTGCATTCTAGTTACTATGTTTGTTTTTCTAGGATAATTATCAAGTATGGAATAAAAAATCTTAAACATCACCGAATTGGTATTAAATTTCTAAATTCAAATATTTTTTGGCTAGATTAAATACAAAATGGAACTGTAATATAAATTACTCAAACATGTATTTTATGCCAAACATAGTATTTGCAATTACTTGCACACTACACTTCGTAAATGTTCAATACTATAAAAATAAAGTCAATTCGATAATACCAGATTAAAATGCATATAATGTAAGCATTGACATTGTTTGAGATTGTGTGTACTTCATCTCAGAATGCTGTTGGCAGGGCATTTGATACTTACTGTTCATCTCAATCGGTTTGCTCGGAAAATCTTGTCGATCGAATTATTAAAAATATACATGCCTAACATTTATTCATATTTTAATATTACATTAGTTTTACTATGTTCTATATAATCTATTCAGTTGTCAACCATCGGTGTAAATAGTTTAAGTTATGGTTGACATATATTTATGAATTTATTATCACTTCCAAATTGCAATGAAACCAACCCACCCAATGTAACAAAAAACCCAACCCAATCCAACCCAACCCCACCTAACCAACCAATAAATTATTATAACGCAGCTATTTACATTTTTATGTTTGACACAACCTGGGGCAATTTTTAATTCTATTGAACTTTTCTGTTTCTAAGATGTATTACACAAAGTAGGAATTTCGCATAGTATAGTATGAAGATTTCAAAAGAAGTACAAATGTACAATGACACGAATACAATGAAGATGTGGTATAAACAAATTCAACAATATCAAATACAAAACTTACATAGAGTAACGCAAAGACAGAAGTTACAATTACATTGAATTGAATTGAAGAAAATTAAATAATTAAATGGTCTAAATTGGCGAAAAAAATAAATAGAGTCGTTGAAAATGATGAAATTATAATTGAAAATACTAAAAATAGCATTATAATAGAAAACTTCGAGTATTCCAAATAAATCAAACGGAAAGTAGAGAATGGCAAACAAAAATAATTGAGTCGATAGTAGGAAAATAAAATAATTGAAAAGTCAAGCGTGACTTACGAGTATTAATGAGGAACAGTCTTGTGAAACTACGCGTCAACCAATATCGTGAGAGAATAAAATTAATCATTTAAAAAATGTTGCAACAAATTTTATTTTTATTTTATTTTATGTTAACCCTAACACTACAATTATTTTTCGTTGGAGTCTAGACCGACTTATAGCTATTAGAAACTGCTCCAATATTCGCTGTGAAGGATGCCGAAAAAGGGGAAAACTTAATTCAAATATAAATTAAATTTTTTTAACGATTTTATTTCTGAAATATAATTGATTTTAAACAGTTGCGTTGCAATTATTAGCCTGCCACCTACATACAGCACTAGAACAGTAAGCCTTTTAAAATAAAATTAAAGTGATGCAAAATTAGAAATGAAGATTTGGAATATCTCAAAATAAATTAAATTAGAAAACGTAATGATATGTTGATATAGTTGAACTCGGTGCTAATAATTAATAGCATTTAGACCAACAAAATGAGGCAAAGAAAAAACACATGGAATAATAATATATTATTATCATTTAGTAGTAGTACACACGTCAAGTGGACGTACTTACCAATCTTTCCTACAAGTAATAAATAAAAATCTAAGAAATATAGTGTTTGATTGCAGTAATTTTATTTGATACGAAAAATGAAGCTCAAAGTGTTAATTCAGCAAATATTTACACAAGAAAGAATGAGAACAACAAGTTCAGGTCGGTTGTGTGAGAACGATACTTGGGCTACGAACTGGGTATTATTGTACTAATACGTCCCACCAAGTCACATATTTATTATATTATATTATATATTATTATCGACTAATGTTTCTATATTTAGTTTTAATTAATTGTAACAATGTTAATGTTGAGGAGCTAATGATGCAGAAGTAATGAACTATTTACAAGAAAATTCGTTTATCCATTTAGCAGTTCAATTTTGGCAAATCAAGAGACATATTTTCCAGGATCTCAATGGAGAAACCAAAATTACATAAAATGGTAAACTATAAAATCTGACTATGCTTGTAATAAGCTATATGAGCGCGGTTCACCAATTATTGTCCCTAGCATAGAAGCAAACATCTTAGAAGAACGAAATAATTTTATTTTTCAACATAGCCGCTGGCAAGTAAATATTTTAGGTATCGGTGTTGAAGTGCTTGAATGCCTTTGGAAAAAAGTATTTTCTTCCGCCATCCACTCATTTGCGGCTGTCATTTCTTCGTCGTTCATAAAATGGGTTCCCTGAAGATGTTCTTTTAATTTTGGAAAAAGAAAATAATCTGGTGAATAGAGAGCGAGTTCAAAAATTTCAAAGTCAGCGTTGTAAATGGCGGCCATTGAAACACAGCATTTGTGTGCCGGGGCGTTGTTCTGATGAAACAGCACACCGAGTATCAATTTTCCTCGTCTATTTTCCTTGATTGTATCTCGAACTTTTGCAATCATAGCTGCGTAATATTGGCATGTTACGGTATGCCAACGTGGTAAATAATTCACAAAAATAACTCTCTCAAAATCCCAAAAAAACCGTTGCCATGATTTTGCCTGCCGAACCCTTATACTGCTATTACTACATTTCGACTCTGGATCATAGTGATGAACCCAAGTTTCGTCCACTGTAACGTATCTTTGCAAAAAAAATCATTTGGCAATCATTAACAGAGATCCCTCTCTGTTAATGATTGCCAAATTGGTATCTGCTGTAACGTGTCGGAGGCGTTTCTGATCTGCCGTTAGCATTTTTGGTACCCAACGTGCCGTGACGTTTTTGATACCCAATTCTTCGTGAAAAATTTTTTCAACGCTCCCAACTGAAATGGCACGTTTCTCCACTATGAATCTGATGGTAATACTTGTATCATCCAGTACCATATCATGGATCAAATTAATATTTTCCTTGGTAACTACAGTTTTTTGTGGTCCTGCACCTGGTGCGTGTTCACAGGACTATCTCCCCAGTTTGAAATCGCAATTTTACATTGCTCTTCCAACCAGTCGTTTACGGCCGTCATCACTTCATCTGGTCTCCCGACGATATTCTTTTAATTTTGGAAATAAAACGAAATCACTAAGGGCCAGGTTTGGTGAATATGCGTGATGTTTAAATAATTCATACCCTGCGTTCAGAATAGCGCTTATGGCAACATGACTTTTGTGGACAGGAGCGTTGTATTGCTGAAACAGAACACCTTTGCAAGTTTTCCCCGTTTCGTAATTTCAGCTATCCGGCGAATAGTCAGTCGTATATCTGTCATTACCATATCGTATATACAATTAATATTTTCTTCGGTAGTGACAGTCACTGGCCGTCCAGCACCATTCGCATGTTCGCATGTTTGTCTTCCCAGTTTAAATTCTCGAGACATATTTTTCACCACTTGGTAAGAAACAGCACACTCACCTAATACACCTACCATGTCTACATGAATTTCTTTTGGCGACAACCCTTTTTTGCAAATATGTTATAACTGCACTGACTTTTCCATTTTTAGAATTTCCCTAAACTTGTCCACTTAAATTCTAAATTATTGGAACAGGTAACAAGTGACAAAACTACAGTTGAACCTTACGTAACAACAAATAATTAATACTGTGTCAAATTGAATCAACGTCAGTCAACGACTACTATGTTGAAAACGCTAAATAATGATCTCCCCTCGTATATACCCTTTATTTCCTATTCAAGTATTTCTTAAACTCTATTAAATCTTATTAATCTTCGCCCTATGAAACATGGTCGCAAATAAATTATCTTTCTCTGGCCACATGAAATTTCGCAATTATTTCTTTATAAAGAAAATTACATTTTGTCAAACAGTACCAACACTCTTTAATGCTATTAAATAATTTATTGATAATTTATTTTTATCTTTCTCAAGTCGAATAAAATTTAGCACGGAGTCTGATGTTTGAGAAATTTAGCATATTTTGTTTAGCATCAATAAATATAACCAGTTTAACGATCCGGTGAATATACTAGAATGAATTGATTTAATTGAAACAATGATTGATAATTTGATAAAAGAGTTGTTGTAAATCCCTTTAAAGTTAATAGATTCATGTTTGTCACAAACCTATTTCTTTCATACTATGATTATGTGTACATACATTTTGACCTATAATGTCTAACATTACCAAAAATAATTTCAACTGGCCAAGAATAATCATGTGGTAAAAGTCGACACATTGCGAAACGGGTGGAAATACCTTCAATAAAAATTAATTTCAAATTCAACCTAAAAAATTATGAGTTTACCATTTTCCCATCTCGCTATGGGATCAACCAATCTAAAAAAAACTGGCTGATCGGCCACATTACCATATTGATTTACACACAAATTACTATTTACTGATACATAAGTCTGCCATCGTAGTAAGCAAACAATATTTCCAACTTAGGCACACGTGTATGACTAATACGATATTTTCACTTCGATAATTTTTTCATTACGTTCCCCGAAATCCCGCACGGGACGTCAAACGATCATGGAAGATGGGAAATATCAATTAAGGTTGTCGGTGTGCGCGCCGGTAAAAGACGTCGCAGAATTTCATCGAGGATTTGGAAGCACGGAGCTCACGAAATTGGAGTCCGCGTCCCTCCTCGGCCGTCTATTTGTCGCAGATCCGCCGCTGTCTCTGCTACATCCCGAGTCTTACACTCTTATTCAATCTTCCATTATCCTCGGTTCGCCGTGTTCCCACGTGTTTCTGTGTTGATTTTATGGCCTGTCACCTATAGCCGTGTCAGCGATTATTATTTCGTCGGCTGCTGCGTCCATGTCGTTCACGTTTGTCGCAGAAATTCGAGATTAACGAAGTCGTAATTAATCGCCATTGCACGTAACCGTTCAAGTTCGTAATTTTAGATTTGATATTTTCTTCCTTTTTTTAGTGTACCTGAAAATGATATATCGGGCGTCGTGTTTCTATAGAAATATGAAACATAATCGTAAAACTGAATAGTTTTGCGCCACTCAATTTGCAAATAAATGAACAAGTTTGTACGATGATGTTTGTGTAAGAGAGAAGGTATGAAATGAAAACGCATGATGAAAATTGATAACGAAAATCACACCTTTTATGGATGCCAAATCTTATTTCTTTCGTTTGGTAAATAGGCACTTAACGACTATCGCTTTAATGAAATATATTTTAATATTTTAGTATATCGTTGATTAAAATATATGGCTGATTAATATTTTTATTACCGTATAAAGTTGATGAGCATTGCTCACGTTGTGAATATATTTATGTAAACAATTCGAATTTTTATAAATTTAAATATTTCTCAGGTTGGGTAATTTTAATTACCGGCAATTATTAATTGCACAATTTGGCAAAAAAATCTTTTATAAAACATACAATTATATCAATATTGTTAACTGATTATTTATTTAAATTAAGATATTTACAATGAAACAAATTAAAAAACTCAATAAACTTATTTCAATTTGATTCTAATCTTTGATAGGATGTTTGCTCCCGTTAGTAGATGTCGCTCCGTGGAGCACCAATAATCGCCCGTTTTGGCGACAAAACATGTGACGAATTTCTGAAATTTGTTTATATCCAGAATACGACATAGTATGCTCGTAAAAGTTGTGATTTGTGAAATATTTGTTCCATGCACCCGCGTTAAAATAAAATTTTACTATTGAGTCTTAACTGCCATTTAAGGGGGGAAAGTCATGTAATTTGAAATTTTTGTATGATTTTTTTTAGTTAAAAAATTAGTTTAACACTTGGAGAATGTGCTCCTAAATGTTCAGATCGGAATTCGAAGCATAGACATCTCTATAGCGTATATAGGTATCATGCTCCGAACAAGACTGAGCGAGTTATAGCTTGTTCAAACGTCAGGCGCTCGGAAGTCAACGAGCTGCTCATATCTCGCGTGTCTCTCGTACCGTGCAGCTACGAGTCGGAAGATTAGTGAGAGTGAGCCAAATTATCGCTCAAGTCGTCCTCGTGATCGGCGACCGCCATCAAATTTGGAACGAGAAGAAAGAGAAGAATAAATGCCAAGCGATCGCGAACTGGGTGCCTCAGCTAAAAAAATGAGAGTTTATAGTACTGACGTTATCGTGCATTTAGGTTTCTGCTATTTGATAATAGAGTTTGTAAGCGTGTTTGCTGCCATATCTGATATAGCAGTATGCAGGAAATGTAAGCACGACTTATCGTTTTGGCAGACAGGAGATAGAGGACTAGGATTTAAAATATCTGTCAAGTGTAAGTGCGGTATTTTCCTCACCGATTCCAGACTATTTATCCGCAACGGTTTTGACATTAACAAGCGAACTCTTATCGCTATGAGGTTATTGGGAATAGCCAGAGAAGGTATTAATATTTTTTGTGGCATCATGGATTTCGGACAAGGATTCAGCCAAAAAAGTTATGACAACATAGTGCAACTCATATATGCATCGAGCAAGAAATTCTTCGAAATTTGCTGCAAAAAAGCCATTCAAGGAGGAAAGGAAATTAACGAGAAGGAAGGAAGACCCATTTCGAACCTGACTGTCAGTGGGGACGGTTCTTGGAAGAAAAGATTTTTTCGTTTCATTTTGGTCTGACAACGATGATCGCCAATAATACGGGCAAAGTTATCGACCTGATTGTGAAAAATACTTATTGTCAGGCTTGCACTTATTTTAAAGATCATCCGAGAGACCCTGACTATGAGACACACCAAGAAAACTGTCCGATAAACCATCGAGGATCTCCTGGAAAAAAGGAGGTCAATGCGATGCTCGAAATGTTCCTAAGATCGGAAGATTTCTATGGAGTAAAATACAAAAATTTCATTGGTGATGGAGATAGTAAAACATTCATTTTGGAACCCTTGATGCAACGTACTCCTATGAACATCCTCCTCCTCTACATACTGACTTAGACAAGCGAATCTTGTCGATATATGAAGATTTGTCCCGGGATGATTTACTCACGAGATGCTTGGGAGGCTATACACAGAACGCCAATGAATCGTTCAATGCGACTGTGTGGCGTTTAGCCCCTAAGCACCTACATTGTGGATCGAGAATCGTGGAAATCGCTGCCTTTTGGCTGCAGGCATGTTCAACGATGGTTACAACTTTATTTTAACCATTATGAATGACCTGCAGTTGCAAATCGGCGTGCAGTGCAATTCGGAAAACCTTTCCATCAGTTCATGAAAAAATCTCGAAAAAACGTACGATTACATGACTTTCCCGCCTTAACTTGATTTTAAAATATTAATCGTCGGCATTTCGTATATAATTATTGTAAACCAGATATCTTTCACAAGCTGCAGCGAATATCTACTGTTTCTTGAAATAAATTAAATATCTTTACCAAGCCGTACAAAAAGTAGAAAAAAATCTTTACTGTCTAGTTGTGTCTAATAGTGTCTATGTTGCTTATTGCAAACTTTAACATGAAAATATCGTCATCGTCATAATTAAATTTTATTGTAAACTTTATTTGGATTTTACAACTGATTATGTACCTAGCCATATTAATTTGCATGCATAACTGTTGTTTTGAAACTTATTCTAACTTACATAAGTTTCTTAAAATATTTACACCTATTATTGTGTGTAATATACTCCTGGCTTTGAATTTTCTGTAAAGGTTTAGTTTCACATTTACATTACACCAAACCATTCACTCTAACATCGCTGTATATTCGCATCGTTCAACATCGATATAACCGCCATAACTCTATTAAAGCAATTTTTTAAACAGGGGTATCAGATATACGTTTTTCTTGGCGACTTAAAAATTATAAATGTTAAGTCAGAATACGACAACTTCAACACGCCTTGAAAATCTTTCGTTTTGTGGACGATCGAAGTAATATTGAAGTAAATTTCGAAAGTTCAGCTCGATATGTTACTAGATTTTCTTCTTGCGTGCAAAAAAAACATTCCTTTTATCAAAATAGTTAAAACTAGTTAATCATCTTACATTTGCTTGAAAACATTGAATGTTCTAATCCTTAATTTCACAAAATAAAACTAAAAAACCGGAATAAGTATCATCACATACAATAGAATTAAATAAAGCAATTAGTTGTTTGATCTCGGCCGATATTGAACTGCGACTGAACCTATAACATTCGTGGTGTTGACGAGTTATGTCCGTCTCTTTTTACTCATTTTAACGGCAGCGGGAAAATGCAATTCCTTTAGCGTCCGAATTCACTCTCCTCCGCACCTTCTCTCAACGCTCGGACAGCTGAAAGATTTCCAATAAACGCGCTACCCAATTTCCTCGTCTGCTATATCCGCTTTCGGTCCGGTTAAATTTAACTCCCTTCACTTTCAGATGACTTGCGTGATAAATACGTTTCTTATTATTTAAATAACGCGCCATTGTTCGAGAGAGGCGGATATTCGTTTCGGAGCACCTGATCGACGTTGATTGCCCATCTACAAAGATACAGGAGATGAGCTCGCTTGCAATTAAGAGGTAAAATGCGCGCCGGACGACCGCGCCGAGAATCGCAGACGTCGACGGACGGATATTGTGGCTGATGGAAATTTATAGCGTCTATGATTGCCGGCGGATTTGTAGTTTCGAGTGCGTTTATTGGTTGGGACAATCAAATACAATTGCACAACAAGAATGAACTTATACACATATACATCGGCAACCCAAATAATTATACCTCTTATATCTGCTACCTTATCTTTTAGGCTATAAATAAAATTCCAAGCATGGTTTGACTTTAAGAAACATTTTCGAAGTATAATGATGTGTATCTTCTTACTTTTAAGGTGAATTTAGGTCACAAATTTAAAATACATGATTTTGATGTAGTTCAAGTAATGTCAAAATGTAGGTTGTAAATATTTGCTCAAAATCAAATATTCGAGGTGTTATGTGAAATATGTATTGTAAGCATAATATTTGTAGTCAAAATTATGCATTGTTGCTACAAAATTTATCGATTCAGTTGATAATAGGGTGGTAGAGTCATGAAATCGTATGGATTTTGTTGATTTTTGTCGGAATCAATCTAAATTTTGCTTACTAAGGGAAAGCATATCATCGTGTGTCGAGAAGAATACAGATTAAAAATACCAGATATAATACAGCAAGGATGACATTCCCGCATTTTGGGCTCATAAATATATTATACATGAAATTGATATCTAAACTATGTCTTAGGTCTGGGTTGTGAAGCAAAATTTGTGAAGGAATTATCATGAAATTTAACGAATAAGGAAGATTGACAGCCAGATATTCTGCTTGATATACATGAAAAAGTCGATAAATATAATTAAAGGTTGGAGAATAGATCAACAATAATGCTTTAGTTCTTAGGGTCGAACAAAATTTGTGACACAATGTTTGAAAATGCACAGTATTTAAGCCTTGATACGAACCTTATACATAACTGGAATATTTCGGCAACTGGGACGCAGTCACATTTCATTGAATAATGCCTTATGTCTGGCTTTAAACTGAAAATAAAACGCAAAATCGGAAATAATTGACCATGCCCAGGCTTCGATGTCAAAAACTTTCGTTGAAACTAACTTTTCGACGCGTAAATTATTAAAATCAGTTAGCGTTTCGATACATCAAATCTAAAAGGAGTTTCGTCACCAGCGCTGAAAACCACTGGAGAATTCAAGCAACAAAAAACTTTTATTTTGAACGATATAAAAATTAACGTAATGAATGTAAAAAATGTATCAGAGTGAGCTGTAACCTGAACCGCGTAATTGTCCCAGACCGGGTTATTCCGACGTTTCGACAAAGTCACATTTACCAGGGAAATACAAGAAAAAGTAATTTAAATTTAACAAATTACATATTGACATGCGTCTAAAAATGCAACGCATTTAGTGAAAAATTTATGCGCACAAAAAACGAACTTTCAAAAAAGGCGAAAATTACCCTTAATAACTAATACTAATAAATAATGACTAATAAACAAATCCACCAGCACTGAAAAAGTTACGAGGGGGGGTTAAAAAGTCTGCGATGTAAATTAATTTAAACTCAATGCAGAGACAGACGTAGAAAAACGGAGGTGAATCAGGGAATCAAGATGGAACTTTAGGTGGATTATGGTACAAGATAAGAGTCGTCGACGAGATCGCCTCCTATTCAAAAACTATGGTACCAAGGGCAAAAATGACTTTAAGTTAAGTTACATTTAAATTTCAAAATTTTCTGAAAAAGTCCTGTGGCGAGTTGACGATGTAACACATTTCCATAAAAGTTCTTTGTAGAAGACGGTTATTGAACACTAAGACCTTGGTTCCGTTTTAATTCACGTGATGGCCATTGCCGGTGGAATGAGTGGCACAATATTTTGGTTCTAGTAAAATATCGCATTCATGGTGAATTTATACGATGTTTAAGACGTTGAGTGGTTTGGCATATATACACTTGGTTACATTCAACGCAAGGAATTTGGTATATGACATTACTTTGTAAAAGAATTGGGGTTTTGTCCTTAGTAGCAGAAAAGAATTTGCCAACTGGTTTAGCAATCTTGTCAGCGACCATGGATGGGGATAGTTGGTATATATATGGGAATTTTTTTTAAACCTTTACGGTTTGTTGGGGATTTCGGGTTGTAGCTGGGAGGGGGGTTTGTAAAAATAAAGTTGCCAAGATTTTGTAGAATAGGGCTACATGAATTGAAATGAAGATATCTCCCAGTACTGGAGGGTTTCTGATACCAGTTGAGTTTGACGATACCATCACCAGCTCTCGTGAGTGACTTGAAAAGGTACATTTTCTTCTCCATTTCATTTCGATGGTGAATTGGAGGCGGTAATGGAAGGAATTAATCATACGTTCATCTATCAATGATCTATTTTTAAATGAAGTTACTAAGTCATTATTACTTTTCCAGAAGAAGATGATGTGGGATCCTTTATGATGAGTTTGTAAGTGAGCAGTCGTTGGAGAAACCTTGTTAACATATTCATCTTTATTGATGGCGACGGTGACATTGCTTTTATCGGCTCTAACAAATTAAGATGTTAGGATTATTATTGAGGGATCTGTTACAAAGCTTTTGAATTGTTCCAAGATCCATTAACATATCAGACTCCTATGTATAAAATCAGTGATAAGGTATGTAATTTCAGACCTGAACAGATCTCTTTTATTAAGTTCACCGCGCTGATGAGATCTCCAATCTCTGCTAAGAGATTATACATTGAAATGTCATTAGCTTGAACATGCAACGCAAATGTAGGGCCTAAATGAGGAAATCCTTGATCTCGAAGGGTATTTCTTTGCTAGTGAAATTTGTAAACCATTTTTTGAATATTTCATACTGTTTATTGTTAGATTTGTGAAAGAATTCTTAAGATTATTATAAAAAAGCAAGCGTCTATGCTTTCTTTTTATCCGCTTTGTAATGTAAGCCGGTATGAGGGAAAATCTTCTACATTCGATTAAATATGTAACACGCATTAATAGTTATTTTAAACCTCAAACATAGAATCATCTATATTGCTCATCAGGAATTTCATAAATCAAGTTTACAACTACTATATAAAATTTTAATCGAAAATAACTACCCTACATCTTGACAAATTGCTTTTGCCAGTAACCCTAAATCCCCAAACAAACCGTTAAGATATATAAAAGTGTCCCATACATACACCATGCATCAAAAAATTCTTCCATTGTACTAGAATTGTGGTCGCCGATGAGATTACTAAATCTGTTGGTAATTTCTTTTCTGCTACTAAGGACAAAACCAAGTGTATATAGGCCAAACCACTCAAAGTCTTAAACAACGTACACACATCATAAAACAAAATATTGTTCCTTTGCAAACTTCCCACCGGCAATGGCAATCACATGAATTACAACGAAACCAAGATCTTAGTGTTCAATAACCATCTTCAACAAAGAACTTTTATGGAAATGTGTTACATCGTCAACGCGAGATTAAAAACGATAAAGACAGTAGCACAATCTACACAGGGCAATTTTCACATTTAAATTTACCTTTACTTAAAGTCAGTGTTGCCCTTGGTATCAAAGTTTCTGAATGGGAGGCGATCTTTTACCATATTGCTCATTAGTTCCATCTTTCCCAATTCCCGTCCTTTTTCTACGTCTCTATCCCTTGCGATCGGTCTGACAATGACAATGACAATGTTTTTAATTTTGACTGTTTTTTGAAATCTTAATTCAATTGACTTCAAATTAATTCACATCTCGGCCCTTTAACTCCCCCTCGTAACTTATTCAATGCTTTATTACTTTCGTTTCGCAGGTTCATTTTCGCCCTTTTTGAACGTTAATTTTTGTGCGCACAAAATTAGACGCATCTCATTCAATATGTGGTTTACTAAATTTAAATTATTTTAACCTGTGTTTCCCGGGTAAATGTAGTTAGTATGAATGGTTTATTCATCACTTTTCATATCAAAAATATTTCATGTAAGTAATATTTTTCTAAATAATTTTAAACAAATTTTCATAGTATTGTAAATCCTTCAGGCTTTGAAAATGCTTCAATAAAGAAGTGAAACGTCAGCGTGAACAAATTCATGACATTTCTTTTCGTAATCTTTTAAAACCCGAATACTGCATTTGCAGTATTTTAAATTGCATTTAATTAAAACAATAGGAAATTTGGGCACGCAAATATAATATAATTTACACACCCCTTGAGCGAATTTGGGTTGGTAATAGTAAAGTCACGTGAACCATTTTGACCAATGAAAGCGGATGATTTATTTCATAGATGTGGCTTTGATAATCGAAATGTAAATACATTAATCGAAGATAAAAAATATATAACAATTACAAACCTGTCCATGATTCATATATCGTCACAATTTTCGCACCGCCAAAGGAAATCAAAATTTTAAGTCGAAATCAAACAAAATTGGTAACATCTTAATATTCTTATATCTTGTATGAGATCGGATGATCAATGAAAATAATCGAAAATGAGAAAATTATGCAACATTCCGAAACGTGTAAAATTCAATAAATTGTTATAATTTTCCAAACAAATCTATTAAATAAAATTACGAAATTAAAAAGCAAATTAAATGACTGATAAGAATGGATTTATTTAAAAACCTCAACGTTGAAAATAAGGCTAAAAAATTAAAGTAACCAAAAAATGCAAAAATTGAACAATTGGCTAAAATTCATAAATTATTACAATTGTTAAAAATTCAAAAATGTAAAAACGACAATTGCAAAAGTTCCCGGATGTAAAAAATCCCATAACAAATTCAAATGAAAAAAATTATTGTGGAAGTTTTAATAAGCGCCCATAAATTCCAAAAAATAAGTGTAAAAAAGAAACCATTTGAATTCTATCCTTAGTAGATTTCTCCGTATTTCAGTCAAAGCTATTTGCAATTTTCAATGTAAATATGTCCATTATCACAATCAGAACGGCGAAACAATTAAAATAAAATTCTCGTACTGTTTGCGTTTCAAATTAAACATAAATACACATTTTATTTCATTTATCAAACATTCGTTTGATATTCGACGATAAGCAAAAAAACTCTCAATTTGCGTGATTACGTAAATAACCACTTATAAGAATTTTAAAACAGCACTATACTGGAAATAATTACTACGGAAATCCTCATTCTGTGAAAAACATAAATTAGTAGGTATCGTATATCCAATAGATCAAAATATCAACAGATTAAATTAAGTTCTTCGTCTTTTACATGGACACGATGCCAAGTACTAATCTTTTGTGGTCAGTTTGGGCATTATTTTCTCTACATCGTTTAATCGCTCCAATAATATATGAATAAGACATCATTATTCAGATATTATTGGAGCGATTAAAAGATGTTGAAAAATAATTCCTAAAGGCACTCGCTTTCCAATTTTTATATTTCACCTCACCTATTTGGCCTTAAGTTATATTAAATACAATTGTGTGCTTAAATCCAAGGTGGCGTTGTAAATATCTTAGATCAGTATGTATATAAATATATATGTTGGTATATGCTAACATATATTTCATTCAGGTAATACATGAACTTCATTACCACTTTGTCCAACATTTCAATTTCAATTTTAGGCTTTGCCTTATTAATAACTTGTGGTTTCAGGTTTATAATTTTTCTTACATTTTAAACGACAGTTTGTTATCAATTGATAACAGTTTTTATTATCTAACTCCTTGTTTTAAAAAACACCACAGCCTTCTAATTCATTTAAAACCATTTTAGCCAATAAATCGATGTAACCACAGAGGTACATAACTTAACATAAATAATTCTAAAGTAAACAAATCATATATCTAGGTTTACCACCGCCATGTCGAAATGCACTCAGATTGACCCTGCCACAACCGCACTCCTCATCGAACATACACTGCGGTACGTTGAGCGCGCCATCAACCACGATCACGAGTCAGTTATAAATTTGCGTCAGGGCAAAGGGATATTATGAGAACTACACATAAACAAATAGCGACGTCGTGATCTTCGGTCACTGGCAACGAATAACCCCGGGGACGGACTAAGCCCGCAAAACATATAACTGAACGGCAAATGGCTTTTTCTTTCAAGTATAATTTCGAGGAGGAAATTGAGAAAATCTTTTACATTTTCTTTTTTCATTCTTCTAGGCCGATCATTTTTCATGCCATCTCCATCCAATCTCGCAATGCGGCGGCCAGTCCCGGTCCAGTTCAATTAAGATGGTGGCGGTCCGCAGGGATCCGCGGCTTTCGCAGATATATGATAGCCCCGAGCCGCATGATCATCTCCGTCCGTCTGCAGCGGCATTACTCTACCGGCCGCCCGCATAAACAATGAATTTAGCTTAGTTTGACGTTAATGCGTGCGTAGAAACGTAAATAAGGCGATGCAGAATGCGATTATCATGATTGTGATATGAGGGTTAAACAAGATATAAGGAAGTTAGAATAAATACTATATAGAAGGAGGTGATATATCACGTAGCACACCTACGGTGCTTGTATAGATAGTGTTTGACACTAACTATCCATGAATTGTATATCTTTAATCCCTCTAGTTTTTAAACATGTTAACATTTTAACGACGCTGCCTGTATTTTGACATGGCCCGAGAAAGACTTAATTGGGCATGTCTGTTCCTTGAAAAGCGAATTTAATGAAACACAAAACTCCGTAATACTATATGAAAAAATGCAAAAAGAAACTACGACTTTGGGACAAGCTTATGGCAGATCTAAACTAAAATCTATGTTGGGCTTCCAACCTGTAGGGTCTTCCTTGTTGGCAACACAAATGGCGGTACACCGTACAATCAAACGCATAGGAAGTCAATTGAATGCAAGAAATTGAATTCACGAAATTTATATCTTTCATGTTCAGTTTTTTCCCATTGTTCAGTTTTTCCCATAATCGGTAGGTCTCTTATGGATTTCATTTATTTATTTCCTCTATTAATTTAGTGGTGTTTCAAACTCTTCCATTCACATGTCTTGTTAAAACGAACACACGTCTTTTTGTTTTAGTTCGTTTTTGGATTTTATTCCAAAATCAATCCATTTCTTTCTTCTGACTGCCATTATTTGGCTTATACACAATTGTGTTGCGTAACAGACGTAAAAATAACGCGACATGCCATATTCTATTAGAAATTGCTATGAATAACGAAAGGGCGGGAAACCCAGACAATAGATGAAACTAGGTAAGTCGAGGAATGGAGAAAAAATAATTATAAACTGAAAGAACCATATTAGTTATTAATTTTGAGAAGAAAATAATCAACATTGGAAAAACACAAATAATACAAAGAAAATACGCGGTGGTACATAAAAAATAAGGAATAAATTGTCGTAAATGGACTAAAGAATATATGTATATGCACTAGAGGCCGTGAAGGACTTGGGCTTGTTGAACAATTTTATTCCATCCTTTTCCATTTCTTGTTTTCTCTTTCCAATTGTGGATCTTCATACATCTTGGTCTACGCTTTCAATCGATCTCTTCCGTGGGCTCATTTTTTTCGTCTTATGGGCTCCAGGTACCATCAATCTATGTCTGGCCATTCGTTCTATATGCCCTGTTCACCTTAGTTGCTGGGCTTTTATAACGCATGTTATCTTTGCTTTTTAGTAATCTAGCTCATTATTTGTTCTTCTTCGCCACCCGTCTATTTATTCCACCATATATAGCTCTTAGCATTTTCTAACCCATCTATCAAGAGCATACTCTGATTCTCTGATCTCTTTAGTGACCATGCCTTACAGGTATATGTTACGGTTCCCTTATATCGGTTTTATAAATTCTTCTTCATTCTTTTTGACGTATTCTTTGAGTTCATCAGGCTTCTCAGCATTCCGTACTTCTCGTTGCCTTTTGCAATTCTGGCGTTTATTTCCTGCTCATGTTCTTTTTCATGACTTCCAAATATAAGAAACGTGCGTAGCTATTTGCAAGTTTTCGTCTGGTGACTGTTCAGTTTCGTCAATAACCATGTATTTTATTTTTCTTTGGTTTATTTCTGGTTCGAAAACTTTTGCAGCTTTTTAATTCCGCTTTGATCTATGCTAGGAGTATAAGTTCGTATATGCTAGGACATTGATGCTCGTTGTTGTATATTGTCAGTTCCATTTTAAATTTGGGTTGAATCAGGTTGAAGAGTGTAGCAGAGAGAGTGTCGCGGTACCTCAGGTCATTTGTCACCACAGACTTTGTTGATTTGTGGCCAATCCAGAGTACTTTATTTTGTGTTTTATTCAGCGTCATAATAGGTGTTAGCCTTACAAAGTTTTCGCGTATTCACTTCTATCCTATATCTTTTTATTTCCCATATTAATTCTTTAAGACTCCTTGGCGGAAAAATGGCCTTTACATTCCAGAGGCTCATAAAATATATATAATTTCCTTGACCTTCTGTAGTGCGTTCATTCTCTATATGGATATTTGTATCTTGCAATACTTTTATTCATCACCTTATTTTTCAGTTCCTCCACATTCATCAAGCTGTGCTGAGTTTCTATTATGCATACTTCCTTAATCTGCATTTTTAGTCCTAATTTGCTTTCGAAGAACATTTGGATTTCCTTTTCCCTATCCTCCTTGAAGGTTATTCCCTACGTTACGTTATATGTCCTTTCAACAATTGTATATTTGCAGTAAGTTTTGAGTTGCCACCTTCTATAGCTTTTCTTTTTGTTTTATTTCAGCCGTCAATTTCTTCTATATTCCTCCTCATATCCGTTTTTAATCCCTCAAGTGCCTCCGCAATTTGCTTCATTTCCTCTTTTTGGCATTCCTTGGTAGTCCTTAGTCCTTCACTGTTTCCATGTTTTCCGGTTGCTATAACTTTTATAACTCACTAGTTAAATTGGGTTTTTCCTTGGAGATGTTCTTGCAATTATTTGGCCCTCCCTTATTCTACGCTGCTATAGCCTTACTCATCTCGTTTATAATAGGTCATAACCTTGTTCTTTAAACGAATATCTTACGATTGCAAAGTACCTGCCTATCTACCGGTGATTCCAAACGCACCAGAAATTATACCCAATTCAGCAGTTTCGAGGCGTTCAACTTCTGTGACCTTGTAACAAATGTTTTCTATTCTCAAATCATTTTGGCTGCTGTTTTTCTTGCCCTACACGCATAATTCCTAAATACCAAGGAAATGCGACCGATTATAAAAAAGAAAACAGGACCAAAAATAAGCATAAAAAATAAACAACAAAGAAAATATATTACGGATAAATATATCCCATAACAAAATCAGATCACTTTGAAGAAAAGAAATTTAACTGTAAATTATGTTTTACTCATTTCTTGTTCAATTGGAAAATGGTATAAGTGCAATATAATTAAAAATTGAACTACCCAAAAATTAGATATGGAAGTGAATCATAAATCCAGTGGGAATGAGGTACTTGATTAAGGCGGAAGATAATATGAAAATGAGATCTATAGGGAACAACTAACGTTGAAGCCAGTGGCGAAAAATAAAAGGCAGATAGGATAGTTATGCCATTATGTACAACATCAGATTAAACACCAATCAAGAATCAAATGTGAGAAAAAAAAGTATTGGCACAAGTGACGAAGACAATGAATTCAAAGTGTACTCAAATCCCACACCTCACCGTTGTTGGACTTAAGACCATTATTGGATACACTATTTTTTAGTTCAAAGTAAGTGAATATATTTTATTCCTGTATTCCCATTCAGTATATAAATAGTCACTGACAACGCCTCTTAAAATTGCTATACCAGAACTATGTTGTACTCCAATGGAGTTGAACTATCGATATGGCATCTCATATTCCACGTCGATTGCTACGATAAGAAAACACCACTAATGGGTACATACATCTCGCACTTTTCTCGGCCCGATGGTCGTATAAACAACGATATTGGTTATGCCCGACGTTAATGCCCGTGTCACAGCGTTTACGATTCATGTGGAAATCAGAGTAAAAATTTTATTCACGCGTACTTATAATAACAGTGACGGCGAGATAAACAAGGCGACGGCGACGTCCCGCGGTGATTCCCGTGTGCATTTGTGATGTAAGAAGCTTAGGTTGACGGATAAATCACGTTTACCGCAAAGTAAGAGGTTGCAAGATAATCCTTGAGTTGCTAATGTAAATTTACGTACATGTTTCGTATAACGTGTCGATTAATTCGGCGGAGGCCGATCATGCATCGTGCAATCGACGATCGTGCCCACGGGTGTACATCCATCGAAGATGTCATGATTAAAATGATATCCGTTTTGGACTCATGTGAAATGGATAAGTACACCAACGATTCGCAGAGTGACACTGGTAATTGATGATGGATGGAAAAAAATTATTTAAACCACGAGAAATCATAATTTTATGGCATTTTGATTGACATTTGCTAGTAAGAGGCTAAAGCAACAATTTGAAAAGATAAACATGTTAAGACATAAATCCAAGAAAATGTGAAACTAAATAAAAAACTTAACAAAGATTATCTGCCTAAACGAATCAAAGTGTCATTAAATATACACTTGCCATTTGCAAAGCTCTCCACCAAACGCCTGTGAACATATATATTACAACGACATAGCCGACATAGCCATTGGCCGAATTTGTAAAATATTAACCGTGACATATTTATACAGAACGATGAAATAAAAAATAATAACATCTAAGAAAAGCAGTCGATTTTTTGCATCCTTGGTGGTCAGCTTTACCACAGGAAGCAGGCGTGCAATATCTCTTCTTACCCCGGCTTCTATTATCATTTGGCCCTCTTTCTGATACAGGTGCTGTATTTCTTTTACACAATTTTTGCAATTTCGAACATATACTGTAGGTTAATCACTCTTAATGTTTCTGACAGCCTCTTTTGAAGATCAGCCATCTATTTATTAGGGCATTCTATGTGGTATTGATCACATCGATGTGTTGTTTTACTTCCTGTCAAATCTTCAAATGTTCAAACCAATACAACGGCTTTGTTTTCAAATAGTTCAATATCGATTTAATTTACAGTACCTATTCTTCAATGTGCCAAAGTCCTCTCGTTTTCAAGTGTTCATCTTATACAAAGCCTACGAAGGAAAGAAAGAGGAAGAAATAAATGGGGGCAAAGAATGAAAAGGGAATGGGGATGGCGAAGGATCAAATTTTTAAGTAAATTTGCATGTGCACAATTGACACAAATCCAACATGTTTTTAAAATGATTATCAGGAAGGAGAAGACATCCACAAAAAAGTTAAATCAAAACTTTAATATAAAGGAGAAGGAAAGTGAGAAAATAATCCGGACAGATCATATGAACAAAATAGCGAAAGAATGAAATTAAACAAGGTAGAAATATATATTTTAAAAAATCTATTTAGAGTGCAAATAAGAATAAAGTTCGTAATGAAGTCATAATAATGACGGTCAGGTTACAGATCAAGTTTTCTTTAAATTTAATAAGTATTAAGGTTGATTCCAGCTAGACTTAGACACACGTTTTCATAAAAACATAAATTTAGTGTAACCAAATTTTGTGCATCTGTATTAGGTAGATTAAATATCTATAACCTACATCATGGTCTTTCATTTATGTGTGAGATGGAAGAAATTTTTATTTAGAGTTAATCCAGGCTCATTAAAGTATAAAAAAGAAATATAATATTCGTTTTAAACTTCTACAATAATTTGTTGGTTCGGAAGTAAAGAGCAAACATTCCTTACTAAGGTAAAAAGTAATAAACACTTTTCTGAATATACTTTTATGACTTCATGACATTCCTATAACATTCGCCATTTCATATTTTATAAGAATTCAAAAATTCAATCCATTTACGTATCATAACAATAAAGAGTGAAGCAAATAACTTCAAATTAGGGTTGGGTTGGGTTAACTTGGATTGGATTGGATCGGCTTGGGTTGGGTTTTATTAAAAAGATTACCTACAATGCTTCAATGCCCTCGGACCAATAAAAACTAGCGAGGTTTGAGCGCACATCGCCCGCAGGTCATCATTATTCCACCTTTTTGCGAAGAAGACGGGCATGGGAGGCCATCTCGGTAATTGCGAAGCCCGGCACCGACGACCACTGATATTAATAAAACGCGGAGACTAGGACGTTCCGAACGCACTTATTGCACATTATATAAGGAATATAAGCATATTGAAAATGCCAGACTCGGCGGTCTGCGGAAGCAATATAACGTATCGGGAACTCCAACACAATCGGGGTCGTATTATATTGGAGGTTCGGATTTTAAGTGATTCATTATATTCCGCACGCATTCCACGACCGCCTTATTGGGAGATAGTAATTGATTTGCTTTCCATTTATGATGTACTCGGAACCGCGACAGGCAGATAATATCGGACATTTTACTACGTACTTTGTTGTCTTGCATCGTTGATCTGTACAATCGACAATTGTAGAATTTCAAATGACAAAATTTAACAGCGCTCGATTATACTTATTGCACATTATGATGTCAGAAAAAACATAAATAACGAATTCTCGAAAGATTTTTATTATTATCGTCTGCATCGATATAATGCAACATAAACTTTACTGATTACTTTATAAAAAGCAGACAGACGTCGTTGACAAATTGACCAAGAACAAGAATATATAATTATAACCGTTTGATTCAATTGCAATAACAAATGCTTGCCATATTCGCTGTGGCTGCACATGTACCTTGAAGAAACAATCAAAATGTGACTTTACATTTCATCCAATGCTACAGGAAATGAACTTCATTAACATCGACGATACGTTATGAAATATCTAGTTACTTTTTGAATAAAAGCCATGTGAAATGTATCCGTGCGAAGCGAAATCCGTAGGCAACGTCGGCTATATTCGTTGCCTAACGGCAAATGAAATTCTGCATCTATAAAAGTGACTCTTAATGCACAATGTATTCGTTAATTTTTATAGATAACAACACAAACTGTATAATCATTTATGGGAGGATAGTTCGACTGAACCATGAGCGCAACAACAAACAAATTTCAATTAAGTCCAATTTGAATTAGTTTATTTTGGCAGTTTAGCTCTGAAATGAGTCGCCGTGTGCCGTTAGAGGCTTAGCTTCGTTAAGCTAAAATTCGTCCGTGTAACAATGTGTTAATAACGTAATTGTTTAATCTGGAAATTTCGCATAAACGCAAGAACGGCGAGAGCGATCCATACTCCACTTCTAATTAAACCTGCTGCCAAGACGCTGGAATATATAATGAAGTCGTGTCAGCTTTGTCCGAGCAGGGGAGAAGCTTAAATACACCAAACGAAGCCGATTAACTCTTGGAGACCGGAACGAAACAACTATAGATAACGATTCAGCGTACATATTGCCTTCATTAATTATATTCTGCAGACTGCATAACTTTTATTAATGATCCTCCGAGTATTATTGATCTACGGCGGGCGCAAAGACGAAATCTCGAACTTAAACTTCGAGAACAACGACTTGCGTGTGTAATTAACAGTCATAATGCTAATTGGATTGATGTGGGCGCTTCTTAATTAGTTGTCGCAATAAGAGGCTTACTTATACTGTTTACGCTTCATTATTTTAACGACACGTTAGTTGGCATGTGCCATGCGTTCGTTACGAGGTGATCGAGTCTCTGAGGAAATGTAAATAAATCACGAACACGATAATTAGATAAATAGTAATTTATTTGTCGATTCCAAATCATTACATTTTTAAATCAAAGAGCAATTTGGAAAATATTGTGTTTAAAATACTAATATTACAGCTCACGATCGGGGTAATTCAAACTACGAAAAATGACTACGAATAATAACATTCCCAGCAATAGAACAGCGGTGAAACCCAGCTTATAACACGAAGTTAAATAATTGCCTAGTCTATAATTGTGACAGTTTGTTAATGCCATTGAACAGGAACAGGTCTCTAGTCGACCAGATTCTTAAAATAACACTCGACTAATCTACCAAAGATTAATTGCGCTTGGACATTATGTATTATTATATTATTAATATAAAATAATTCTCTTGTTTTTCGTAGCATTGTGTGGAATAACAAGATTTTTTGCTATTTTAGACCATCTGCCTGGTTCTATTCCATTCCTATTGTATCCTTACCATCGGCGACGTGTTAGGATCTATTTAAGTATATGCTCCACTCCAATTTCTTCTCTGACTTTATAACCTCTACTTTTATCGAGCAGTGTGACTCCCTTATTGATTTATCTCAGTCTTTATCAGCTACACTGTTCCATGTTTGTCTTGACCTTTCTGTTATATTTTATCATTGATTTGAGTTTTCGTATCTTATTGACCTGTCCTTCTCCACTGGCATTAGTTGGCTAGACCATCGTTCTATCTATCTATAATTTGACCCATAATTCTTTGCCTATTTTTGTTTCTTTTCTTCTAGTCTTCTCACCCCAGCAATTTTCTCATGTAGATAATTTCGCCGGTTTCTCATAGTCGTACTGTTCTGTATGTAATCGGTGCCTGGTCTGCATTTCTCATACATCTCATTCACCAATTACACCTCCAAGAAATTTATATAATATTTACGTGCTACATATTATCATCAACTGTCACTCTAAAGTCCGTTTTCTTATTGACTTTGATGTTGGTGAATAACTGAGATTCCGAAATTCTGAAATGGGAAAGATAATGGGATATGCAAAAACCCATGACTGTAAATATATGAGTTGGTTTGGGTTGTGCCCGGAATTGTAGACGCAATTGTTACCTTATTATAAATGTCTCTATTTGTTTTGTATTCCTCACTAATATTATCCATCGCACGCACAAACAATAATGGGCTCAACACGTTGCTCTGTCTGAATTTATTGTTAGTTATTGTAAACATTCCTTATGCCTGTTGCTGATTGTTCATCTATTTTAGTCGAATGGTCTTCTCATATCTCTTTGTTCTTCGTCAGATTTCCATATTGGTATCTCAGTTCCCTTCGTATATGGCCAAGTTGAAATTATCCTTACATTTTAAGTACTTATCAAGTACACAGTCTCTGCATCTGATACCATTTTTGTTTCCGTTTACCAATTTTATGGTATTTCCTTACTTTGCTAACGTAGATTCTTCTCTTCCTCTTACTTTCATCCTTTTTACTAGTTCATGTCTTGCATTACGTGCTCCTCAATTTTTACTTGAGGGGATCTGTCAAGACGATGCGGATATTTGAGCATCGCGAAATGATCAAGCTCAGCCTCATCTCAATTTGGGCGTAAGACCGAGCTGTTTTATAATAAAATGTTGCTATCCAAAATCAGTATTCACGACTGAGGACATCTTTTTGATTGAGATTGAAGTGAGGTTAAAACTAGGTCAGTTGGACCCATGATTATAATCAAAAACTGTTAGTTGCATTGATTTCCTCATATGGTATTAAATTTTAATCGCCAACATTAAAATTATGAAATCCTTAGGTTTAAACAAAAACCTTTAACGTTTTAACTAGTTTCCTGATTCCTTCTCCTTTTTCTGCCCTATTTTCTTTACGCCATTCTTCGATGAGTATATGAATTGGGTTGGGTTGGGTAGGGACAGGTTGGGCCGGGTTGTGTAGGATTGGGTTGCAATTTGATTTGACAGGTTATGCGTTTGTACATATGAACATGTTTAGATTAGGATAGGTCTTATTGATCTTACGGTCTTATAGCGAGACTAGCGAGTTTTCTTATCACACCCTTTCAGCATTCAAACAGCTTAAATGCATTCAGCCTCCTGAAGTGAACTTTTTGGGAGACTTTTTGATATCTTGAGACTTCCGTTGCAATGTTTATTCATAAGTAATTAAAATTCATAATTTACTGTATTGCCTTGTCATTCACTGGAAATTGCATCTAAAACGGTACTTGGGCTCTAGTATGCATTGTGTCTTGTTAGAAGATATTCAAAAGCTTTATACTTCTGCAGTAAAGATCATTGTTTGCATAGCAAACATTACGTTTTCTTTATCCACTTGAACACATACATCGACCTGTTTCACACCCAAGATTATCTTGCCCATAATAATGTTGCCATCGCTCGGCAATATTCATATTTCAGTTCAGGTATCACCTCATATTCCATTACAATCACACCGTTTGCTTTCTTTTTATATGTAATTGATTATTCACGTTCACATTTCGTTGCTTCTTCCTTCGATTAACCTTCGTCACTTGATTCCAACACACCGATAGATTCGTATTTTCATCTAATGGCGATTAACTTTAATTTTTAATCGGTAAAATATCACCACTACGCTGAACCATTGAGTCGGTTTGCAAGGTTATCTGGTCCATAGTGATGTTGAGTAAGGTTAGGCGGCAGTTAATGGCATCCCAATTTTTAGTGTGGTATGATGAACCTAATCAAAGCAACAATTTAATTTCCATGTCGTAAACGTATCGTATGGCCATCGTATGGCATCACTGGTATCCTACTTTTCAGAGTGTCAGAGAAGTAGCGCAACAGATCACCGAATGGTGGGTTTTCACATAAGGCGAGGTTAGTAGACCACGTGGGTTCATGGTGGACACTTTAGTATGCGATGTTGTGTGTCAGGAGTCAAAATCGACTACTCACTACTGATTAAAGCGAAAATAACAAGAGATATATAGTGTTAGGTCTCAAATGGTCAATTCAAAAATGATAAAATACAAATTATAAAAAATCAACATCAGTAATTTCAAAACTCTCTGAAAAATAAAAATATTAAAACTGTTAAAAAATGCTGAAATTTTGCAGTGGAAATTTTTTATGGTTGGAATTTCTAGTAACTGCAAAGTTGATGTCGGCCAAGTTGGAAAAGTAGATTCTTGAATTAAAGTATTTTCATTAAGACTAGCGTCAATAGATATTTTTGTATGAGACGAGCGAAATCCTTCTAAATGCATGAGATTTTACGTTCATTTTACGCTGTATCCGCTGACGGTATTACAGTGTCCGTAAATTACGAATCTATTTAATGTGATTACTTCATTCTGTGAAGTATTTATTTTGGATTTAATATCGTTAGCGGCATCTGTCCGCTCGCTCGGGTGCATTGGGATACGAGATTCGACAGCGCTGGGACGTCACTACTAATCAGGTGTTCTGGTGTGCGGTGAATATTTGGAGAGATTTTGGGCGTCAAGCGTCATTATTCTCTTTCACTGTTGCGAATGTATCGCCAGGTAAAACACGTTATTATCCGCGAGTCGAGCGTATAACCTTTGTGGGATTTTATCGACTTGAAGGTTGTCTAGTTCGAAGCAGCGTTGTAATTTGTCTAGATAATCATTTAAATTGCGTTTTATTTCCAAGGTTTTACACAAGCATTCCGCTGGTGACTCCATCTTCAGCTACAGTAAGGCTGTCAAGTGCTTTATCTCTAGTTGAACGAACTAGGATCACAGGGGAACTTTGACGGAAGCGGTAGAAAATCGATCACCGTGCTGTCGAAACCGGGTAATTTCCAATTCCGGATCCTGTGGGCTCTATCAGATCTAGTTCAAATAAACGTTTATTCGCGTCGGTCATTGCAACCGCTTTCATTTTTCTTGTAATGTCCCGGGTGATGTTGTTGATAACCTTTATTAGAGAGTTACATTAATGTTAAATTTGTTTAACATCTTTTAAGGCAATTGAGTTTTTGAAAAATTCACAGGAATCTCATGTATAGTTGAATTATTCTGCCACAATTGGCCGTTCACTTTTCGATAGCCCTTTATTTTGTTTTTATTTAATAGTCTAGACTCCGTCGTTAGCTAACTACGGACTGCAATTCACGGTGTTTATTTATTTAGTTTATTTACTTTTCCTTTTTAGGATTCATCATTTCAATATATTTAGATTATTCCGTCCTTTTTCCATTTTACCGGGAAAGGAAAGCACCGTATTGGCGCCCAATTCTATAAGTTATTTTTTATTGTAAAACACACTTATATCATTTTCATATTTTGTCTGAATAAATGTTGGTAGGTAGTTTAAACTCAGATGTTGCTCTGACACGAAGCACATTATGTATTTGGATAGGGTTGTATAAATTAATATTGGATGTCGCTCTAGACTATAACCTGCCCCATTGGAATTAGCCCAATCCAACCCAACACAACCCAGCCTTTTATTGGACCTGCTTAGTTTTTATCGAGCCAATCTATTTTGTGTTGTGTAGGGAAATACCCTTATACCTTACAGATGCATTGGATATTTTTAGTATGGTATTTCAAATTTAAAATTTCTTTTTGACTTCTCCATATTTCCTTCATATTGCTTATTTTCTGACCTACCTGCTTACTTACTAGTGACGCATTAAAAATATCCTTATAATGCTAAGTACCATGATTGTCCACTTGGGCATTGAACCTATACACATCAAACTTTTCAAGCAATTGCTTTAGCTAAAGAGCTCATGTTTATTGCGATTATAATCAAATTGCGTCTACTTTCTCGATTATTGGTTCTTCCAGATATTTGTGTGAATCGGGGTTTAGTTCGTCCAATATTATTTTTCAGATTCCAACTGCCTCTAATTAAAATTTAATAAACATCTCTGACAACAACGATGCAATGAAGGAGTTAAATGTAAACGACAAGTAAAATAATCTTCAAATCCAATCACATTTTAAACGATTCTAATATTGAGGAACCAAAACTGGAGCGAAGCCAGATTGAAATATACTCCAAATTTGAACTGCACAATCGTCCTTTAAACGATTTAAAAATAAACAGTGCACAGACATAACAATTCGTTAGCAGACTTTTGAAGTTGCAACTTGGACGAACGGGGAGGGGGCGGATTCCATCCGGGGGTTTGTGACCTGACCCTTGCCTGTCGCTTCCAGTTACACGCCGCCAATTAGAGTCTAGCACCTCTGGCAGACAAGACACGTAATTAGCCACGGTCTGTACCGGTAACAAGAGCAGCCTTGTTTCAGCTACCTTAGTATGAGTAGTTATCGGGTCCGTGCGCTCTTAACGCTAATGAGAAATGCCGTATAGCACGAATTGGTGCTGCATAATTTAATAAGCAGCGGGGTGGAATCAAACTGCGCCGAGCCTTAGCCACGGGGAGCTGCAGCAGCATGTTTTATCTTGGCGGGACGCGTTATCGCTGCGACGGCACATGCAACAGGTACTGATGAGTGCTGTCCTCGAATTAGTCTCATCCCTCTTGATTAATAAAATTCGAATAATGTGCGGCGACAAGATGTGAGCACGTTGCTCTTCTTTAGACAAAACGAGTAATATAGTAATATATCTTTATGTAAATAGTTAACAACCATAGCATAGATGTGATTCACGCATGCATAGGAAAACTATGTCAAACATGGAATAAATAATCGTAATTATATAATTTATTATAAAATCTCTTGTAGGACCCAGAAAAATCTTCGACTAATATTCTTAAAATAATATATGTCACATGCTCACGGTTAATTGGTTTCAATTTATTTCATGCGAATGGAGCGAAAATGTCGATGGATTTTTTACAGCCAGCGAAGATTCTAACTACAAATAAAGCATTCGCAATACAAGAACGAAGATCCTGCAAAGATATGTAGTTGATCTTCAAATATCTTATTCAGTACGGAATTAATGGAATATATGTGAATATGGGACCCAAAAAGTTTAACACAAAACACTTCAAATACTTATTAATAAACCGGGGCCAAGAATTACAAACGAGCAATGAATAAATTAGGAATGTATATCAAATAGATATACTAAAAGCTTAAATTTTGATCAGCAATCCCAACACGCCGCCACTGGGCGCCACGATATATCAACGTCTGCGTTACTTTTTTCCCAAACGTCAACGAAACGAAAAATACCCCAGCGCGCGCCGAACGGTCCCACATCATTTAATTAATGGCCACAGGAATATCAATGCACACTATAAAATACGCGTAATTGTCGATCGATTACGGAACGGCTTTATTAGTTCTGGGAATCATTTTTGCCTTAACGGATCACCGACAAAGTCGCCTTGTTTGGCGTTCATGTCGAACGGCTGTTTTCGTGCCCATGAATGCGTGTAGCTAATGCCGAACGCAAACCGGACTCCGCGTCTACGTGTGAACCAAAAGCGGTCCGTCAACGAGCACGCGTTTTCCCTCAACGGTCGTAAATCGCACCGGTTTCTCTCTCTCTCGGAAAAATTACGCGCGCTAAAAGTGCCACATTACTGCGATTACGGCGTCTTCTTCATTTAAATTGCGCGCGGCATTCGATGGATGCAGACGAATGCGACAGCGCGGTCCTAAAGGTAGACGTTCGGGGTAGGGCGATTATTCAAATTGCGCCGCTTGTATCGACGCGACAAATTGGAGCGAGTGATTGAATCAAATCAACAAAATCGCCAAGTAGATGTAGATGAATAACTATGTTTCATTTATGATTTTTACGAGTAGTAGTGTGGATCTGAGAATGAATATATAGCGAAATTGGTGTGGGCTATTTTAACACTGAATATTAATTTTGGGGCGAATATAAAAAGATTGTGTGTCCGTTTATGAGTTGCCTCAATGTTGACAGCAATTGCATGTGGGTCCTGAGCGAGTGAATCAGTCATAAACTGTGCGTTAACTCAGGCGCTCTTTTAGTTTCATAACTACACGCCAATGTCGACAGTAACTCTACGGTATGGTGAGACAAGATGGTTACTTGCACACTAGCGGCATATGCTTACCCGATTACGACCTAAACGACGCAGAGACTCACTGCTGTTTTACGACATTGAAGCGGACAAAATGGTCATTCATGTATGAAAGCAATGAATGTTTTCGTAAATAATCTATTAACTTCTTTTTATAGAACTTTTTATAGAATTAAAATAGAATGCTCATTAACACAAATAGTGAAGATTTAATAAGTAGGTTCATGTATAGCTGTTTTGAGGAATTCGAAAGGCCAACGTAGAAGGCTATAAATGCCCGTTTAAATATCCACTGTAACATAAAATTTGCGAAGCACGATGATGATAATTTACACATATAAATTCATCGATGCTCTACATTGAACTGTTTATTTCGTATCACCCGAAGAATTAAAATCAATCCAAACAAATGCGTGCCAAGATTGTTCTGATACCACGACAAGTAAAGTGTGGCTTAAAAACTCAAAAGAGCTAAGATATAAGTTGCCGAGGCATACACTGCAATTACTAGGATTGGTAAGTTGGGCGTAAAACGTAAAATTCTGACTTGACTTACATGCCAACAATTCTTATTCAAACAATATAATTTTAAATATAATAATGTGGTTCCTCAAGTACTGTGCATTGCCTGCAAGTTATTTACGTTGTTATTTTTTCATATAGTGCAAGAAACCTTCTACGATATTACCTAAAACCGGGGTTACACGTGGCGCTACAAGTAAATTGGGCTGGGGTAATTGGGTTGTCCCAAAATATTCTTACAAAGATCTTTTGGAGAGATTTGTGCAAAGCTGTAGCACTGGTGTTTGGCCGACGTACCTCGGCTAATTCTAATGGAAACTGGGGCGGATTACAATTTGAGCGCCATCCGATATAAATGTAAGGAGACGCAGCTGAAGGTTGCGACACCAAACACTACTTTAAAACACGGTAAACTCGGGTAACATCCGAAGATTGATAGTGTCGTTAGACAACTCTAAAAGTGGCCGCCGCTAAAGCTGATACATGCGAAAGCAAAGACGAGTTACCTAATCTCATGTACCTATCCCATAGAATGAATGGCGGGCACAATATCGTGTCCGCGGATGCGTCGCGAAAATGGAACGTACCAATTGCTTACATTGATTCCTTGTCCTGGACCTGGTCTCTAAATCATATTCATGTACTTTGTAGTTGAACTATTTATTTGTACTCCGATGCTTTCAGTGATGCTAGCCTTCGCACGAGATTCTTTTTGATTTTACTATAACCTTGATATCATCCATGCATGATATGATTCGCAGGTATTTATTAATAATTGCCTCCTCGTATTTCGCACTATTTTTTTCATGGCTATATTTAATGGGTCAAGATATTTTTCTTCGGCTCTTTACAGTACCATCAATATTCGAGTCATTTAACGCCATGTGCACTAATTTTATAAGATGTATAGGGGTCTTCAAAACTACAATCGCATCCCATAAAACTATCCTATCAACACAGTCACATACACTCTTAATGTGAATCAAAAATTGAACAGTATCAATTCCGTATTCGTAAGTTCAACTATCTGCTTGATCAAAAATATTTGGTAAATGGTCATTTTTGTTATTTATCTTCGACATGTTACAAAAGATAAGAAAGAGCAGATAGGCATTGAAAACGCGAGACAGAATTACAGATTGCGCAGCAAGAAGATTCCTAACGAAAAACAATTAGATAAAGTGGTAAATGAATCCAAACAAAATGTAGAAAGGGAGTAGAACGCCCTATTAATGCAATTTATTTTATTTCGGTTAATAAGTTGTTATTTTGACCAGAAGAAACGCTGCTGAATTCGTTTTGTTGATTGTGGTTATAAAAATGTGAGATCTGCATGAAAATCTTAGCGTAATGCGTAATGCGAAAAACAATTCAATATTATGAACGAAACTTGCATCCGCCAGAGACAATAGTCGAAACAACGGACTTCTCGTAGCAAATCAGCTCTGAAGATCATTCCGTCAACTACAAATGTTATGGTTACAGTTATCTGGGATGCAAGAAGGATAGTCGACTTACGTTACACCGAACAGAGAAGGACAATAACCGGTGAATATTAGTACAATTTATGGATTGTTTGGATCGTTGGGGATAAAATGATGACAGGAAAATTCTTTTCACAAATCCATAAAATCAACTGGCCATATTCTCAAAATTTAGTCCCGTGCAGTTATTTCGAATATAACAAATATACTAACGAGAGTAGGAATCGTTCAGAAGCGATCCAAAAATTCTACAAACGTTGGAGTTAAAATGATGAAAGAAAAATTGTTTTTTTTTTCATTTACAAACGTTATTCTGTCGATGGCAAGGTGACGTGGCTGACTTTTGTTTTATGACATGTCTAATCATGAAGCAGATGCACTGCTCATTCATGTCGTAATAACACACAAAAGTGCGTAACGTTTATGGCCAGCTAGCAATTTCGATAACTCAAATATAATTTATAAATATGAAACGGTGTTAAATTTTATTATTTACTCTCATTTGAAATTTCAATCGTAATGAAACGGCACAAATGTCACTTAATGGTGCAAGTTAAGTACTTGAAATTAGAATTGTAGATGTTCTTTCGTCTATGAAGTTTATTCTCATATCGTCTCCTATTGCCTATATTCTTCTTCAACCTGCCTTTTTCTGCGACTCCGAATTCTAGGGCACACTCTTGGTTTAATATCCTTGCTTATTTTGTCATTCGATGTTTTCTAGCTAGTACTTTTCCACTGCTTCTTTCAACAGGAACTTTCATCCTTCACAATATTCCTTCAGGTTCCATGTTCTTTGTCTGAGTTGCTAGTGCACAAGCATGACGATATGCGTCATTTTTTTCATCTTGCTTTTGTCTCCCTTCTGCTTCATCCAACAGGACCTTACATCATTTCCAGTATTCCTGCCGTTTCCACCTGTTTTAGTATATCCACGATATAATTTTATTCGTTAATCCTTCTACACTTTTTTGTATTAGATATCATAGTCCATATTTCTAACCATATACATCCACAGATGGTGGCCCATTTTTGTTCCACGTCGTATTCCTATTTTACTATTACTTGTTTTACTATTAACTTAATGGTTAATTTGATTGGCCATTCCCTTGTGAATATCTATATGGTTAAAGGAATTGTAACAGACGTGACTCATCGTCATCTATTTTTTACACGATTGGGATTGGATATTAATTATTGATAATTAAACAAACCTCTTAATCCTATTTTTAAAATGGTGGCACTTAGTCGGTAGTCAATAATTTGATAGTTTACATGGATTATTATAAATCTTGTACCCAATTGGTGTTCTTTCAGGTAGCTATATATCCTGTTCGATGATTTTCAATCCACCTTATTTCTTGTCAGACCAGTATGTCAGATTACATTCCCGATACCCCTGGCCTTTACAATAACCAAATTCCAGGCAAACAATCCAAAATATTTATTCCGTTTTTCATACAAGCTGCAAAAATTACCTACAGTGGTAATTAATTAAATAAACTTTAATGTTATAGAAACGAGACAAATGGACAGACACGATAAATTCAAAAAAAATATTTAATTATCTACTAGCACATTTTTGTGATTATTGGAGGACCGTTTCCAAGCACTCAATATCCCGAAATTGATAAGCAGCTTCGTGTCAGTAACCCGAGCGAACAGCATCTTGCCCTAATGTAGCCTTCCGAACTTAGCAAACTGTCGAATGTATTGTGCCTTTAATGGACATGATCGACGCCGAGTTGCGATGCATTAAGATTCTTATTACGCACCATTAGCTTCTCTAAACGACAGTCATAATCGCAATACGCGAAGCCAAAGAAAACTAAAATAATAACAGGCACATTTGGCATCGATTCCCAGCAGCGTATGAGACGGGAACTCGGCCAAAGTGAAAATTGTAATGTTTATCATTTGTCCGAACCTTGTTTATCACAATGCTCGACTCCGGCGTTCGTAATGACGTGTTTTTGGACGCGAGATTTCTTATCACTTCGATGTTTGTGTGCTTTTGTAAAAGAGATTGTTCGGGGGCTACACTAAAGCGATGTAGTATCAGTGTCGTTATAAGGAATCCTATTTTATATAAAGTTTGCCTTATTGGTGAATCGTGCTATTAGTTAATATGACCAATCAGACTCACGAGTTTTCCTTTAATGGTTCATTTAGATCACTGGATTAATCACATACCTAACAAATAGGGTTTGATATATGTTGTCAAACAATGGTGTGAGGGGAAAATTAAAGAAGGTAGCAAATTCATTTTTAAGACCAATATTAACAAATTCTCCACGTGCAATTATCAATGCAGCAAACACAGTAGGCAGCAACACTAAATTTATAATTAACACTGTCAATTAGTTTTAACGACCAAGAGGAATTAATGACGAGTCGTTAACGCGCCACCTATGACGTATGCACAAGATAATTGGTTAGTTTTATACCGCTCAATTTTACGCAAGATTTTAAATTAAATTTGACTGCGGAGGGTTGTTCATAAAGGCCGTAATAAAGAACATTTATGTTTATGCGACGGCTCGGAACGTAGCAAACTGCTCCACTTTGATTTTTCAGTAAAACCGGGCTCAAGCGTAACATTCTCCGCGACAAATTTGGTGCTATGTAACTTTTACAACGTCCAAATGAAATTTCTAGAGAGAAGTACAAGAAAGTTCATTTAGTTTAAGTCCTACAAGCTCTACATGCACGCGCTGCCAGCGACCGAAATGAAAAATCCAATTTACTTTATCTCCATTCAACTTACGGTTTTTGATGAAACATACGCGTAGGTTAACGTGGAGTGTTGACGTTTTTAATATGTGCGGATTGTCAACCTGAAAATAACGTTTGTTGGCAAATCAGTTCGATTTTTTATCGAATTTTGTTTATTATTTATACTTCTTATTATTATTAATTTTGTTCACAATTATCACAAAAAGTCAGAACCGTGCAAGTGGCTATCTTCGTTTTTATGAAATATACTTGAATAATGACGTCAGTTCCTTTTTATCAATATTCAAAAACCTTTAATAAATTATTCACGCAAACTTTCTACAGCTACTTTATAAACAAATCGTTGCTTCAGACGATTTTAATAAATATTACACACTTTTCATTTCGGGAAATGTACAAACCATTGGGGCTAATATTAAAAAAAAATCATTTGTGCGTCATTATTAGTAATATATAAACATATAACATACCAATTTCTTCCATTCTATTAGGCTTCTACAGCTTAATTAATTAACTACCTGGCCGTTTCACATAATTTAAACAATCTAACATATAAATAAATATACCAAAGCCGCTCGTCACAGCTTGCAAGAACAACATGCGGGTAAATTGCCCTGTGTGCAGTCATCTGGCCAATTGTATCCTTGGTATATTTTGCTTTACCATTTTAATTGCTCTGCTGTTGACCAAAGGATATTGCTATAGTTTCTTTAACTTTCTTTCTTTTGGTCGCCCTGCTCGCAGATTCACACAAAACATTAACAATTTTGAAGATTTTTTGGAAATACATACTGACAAGTATGTGTTTCATTGGTTCGTTGAATATTCATTACGAGTTTATAAAACTAAGCTAATTATCTAAAAAGTTAATACCGCAAGTTGATTAAAATTTTTGTCAGCATATGATTACTCACCTTTGCATACATATACATACCATTCGACTTGAGTATAAAAAGTTGTACTCACGACTACCCGAATTAGTTATAGAAAATTTTGACAAACTGTCCTGCCAGGCAATGCACAACTTTGGTGATTTATGTCTTATTTGCAATATAATATAGTACTGGAACTTACATACAAGTTGTTTATTTTCCAATGTATGTCAAGTGTTGGTCCATGTAACATTCTTGAAAGGATATGTTTGAATGAAAAGTAAACTGAAAATTAACTCAGCGTCTCGTCGTTGGGTGGCGAAAGTAAATTTTGTCTTTTCAATCAGAATCCTGGCAATGCTGAACATTCATTTGTTATGTATCTTCTAAATATTTCAATATGTTATCGAATACATTGGAACTCCTTTTTGTTATCAACATTGTTTGAATTTTTCTTACATCACCACAAAATTAAGAGAACCCAAAGAATACGAAAAAATAACAATATTCAAAGGCTATGTATACTCGTAAAATATTTTAAGAGCGGTTACTGCCACCATCAATTACTTTAAAAACCGTTGTGCATTTCTATAAAGTTCATCCAATGAAGAAAATTCAGCTCTAAGGATTGATAAACTCATTGCCTCCAAACACATGTCAACTCATCCAAACTTTTCTCAATGCATCTGAAAGCAGTTGGAGCCCAATAATACAAACGAAAAGTTTTAAGAGCATCTGAAAAAATGAAAATCTAACAAGTTTATAAATAAATTTGGAAAGTAATTTTGGACGACAAAACATTCGCCACACAGCATATAACGGGTGTTCAATGTTTAACTGTGAACGAACTATTATCATTAATTTGACATCTTAACCTATGTCTAACCGGTCTAGCCTCACTTTTAATTTAATTAATCGACATGTTAATGCGATTAAAAGCATTTGTAGTATTATAACAAACGAAAAAAAAACTTTAATGAGGAAATAAGGTTTATAACAAATAATCAAAATGTGCTCCATCGACTTCAAGGCATCTGTGGACTCTTTGAACAACTGCGTTACTGACATTCGCACCACTCCCGAAAGAGTTGAATGCAATGGGTTACTGCATCGGGAAATGCTTGGCGGAATTCTTGAAAACAAGTTTGAATTGAGTATTTCCATTCACCATAAACTCGGTGGCCATTACGAAATTAAGTGACGTTTGAGTGTATGTACAAAATTGTGGTTCGTTCACAGTCAAACATTCATGCTCAAATTCGACACCAAATTAAAAAAAAAAAACACTCGTTATATTACCACACAATCGCAAACGAGATCTATACAGCCGATATAGAAATAAACACTTAACAAATATGAGTCGTCCACCCGAATCATCTCAACTCTACGATGATCTACTTGAAACCAACAAAAAGAAAAAGTAATATCTCTTGTACAGTTTGGAAACCGTGACAGATATATGTGTGCTATCCATGCAATTCCGCTAGTAAATTTAATTGTGTACAACTGTGTTATATACGTTTCTCACATGGGTATCAGTGTCTTCATCATAGCGCAGATTTTTATTGGGAAGTAGTGCCCTTTTAATAGCCTTTTAATAGCCTGTAATATGCCAGATAGAGATGTAGAGTAATCGTCAATGCCTTCGCTAATATTTTCGTTACATAACAAATCTATAGTTGTGGCCCGAAGCCAAATTGGTCTTATGTGATGAAGTTAAGACGCGCTTTGCAGAAGAATTGCCTCATCGACGTGGCAATATACTCCGCGCAAATCGAAATAGCAATCAGTACTGTCTTCAACTTTGAATTTTCACATTTAGTCTGTGAGAAGTAGGAAGTACTTGAGATCATCTAGGGTCCTATACATATCATTGTTTCTAAAACAGATAGTTTCTTCTATTGTCACCTGCATTCACTCTCAATAATAAATTTACGGAGACTGTGAAGAACTACTAAGTAAGCATTTTTCTTTTTGAAGATGGCAACTTAGTTGCTGAAATACGTATTTAGATTTGTTACAAATCAAGCGTGCTACGGTTCTTTTAAAATTTATAGATCATATATATAAGTTATTTTGCATTCACTCTGTTATTTCTACCCCAAAAATACCACTCCCCCGATCATTCACATTTCAACATAGCGGCCACTCAATACACTTGTCCATTTTATATCTTTTTATTATATTTTCATAATAGAAATTCATTCTGAATTTTAATTGAATTTTATAATGAGAAGTTTTTATTTGTACCATCGCAGGCAAAAGTGATGTCCCCTGATAATAAAAACTCAGCGTTTAGATTAATGCGCTTTAAGAAGTCAGGTACCAGGGACCGACCATAAAATTCAGATAATTGAGTTTAAAATGTATATTCTCATATCACAATCATAAGTTAATTCCGTGAATCCATTAATAATAATAATAATAAGATTTAAAATAAATGTTTTTTTTTTAATATAATTTCAAGTAATGGAATAAATACAACTTAAAACAACATATAGAATTGTTACTTTCGTTTGAAAGTAAATTGCATGTTAATTTGCAATTATGTAAAATGTTTCTTTTATTTGTTCATGTTTTGTAATAAATATATTATAATAAAATGCGAAATACCCTGTGAAATAGTTAATGTTTGTGCTATTTGTTACTTGCAAATGTAACACTTGTTTTGAGGATTTATTTGAATTATTTAATTTTCCAGTACAATCGTTCATAAATGGTAAGAAAATACAATTAGTAACTTAATCTACATTATGATTCAACATAATAATAATACAATATAAATTTATAACCGAGTATACGCGCCTGTTGAACGATTTCCATAATTGTAATTGGAAAACAAATCTGTGTGATCAACAAAACTAATTCAAGAAAAAATGTAGAGGAGACAATTCCTAAAAGATAAGAGAGGAGTACGCACAATATGTTTTATAGTTGTCAGTCCACGCGAATATTTTGACTGCATGAAAATTACAGTAAATCGCGAAAGACATCGGTATTAAGGTAGCAATGTTACTGACTTTCAAAGAGAACACTGAAATTGCATAGGCCATTATTTAGTTAACGTCCAGGTATGTTATAGTATGTCAAGAACAATAGCCAGTTGCACTACTTTTTACGTCAGCTAAAGTCAGATTTCACTGATTTTCACTCCACCTGGTCCAAGGGGATAAATATTTATATTGATTGAGAACCGGGAAATATTCATTTCTATATATTTTGCATGAATGCCACTAATACCATATCCACAACAATCAATTATTTTTTTATAAAAAAAAAAACAAATAAAAAATAATATATAGTTCAAAAACACATTTTTCATCTTATTTAAAATTCAATAAAGCACACATAATTGTGTGGTAAGGGTAATAGGGCAATATATTTATTTCATTTTATTTTCCCAACAATTTGATCTGCTTTACTATTCCATCTCTATATTTCATAATAGATAAGAATATTTTAAATTATCAAGTAGTACAAATAGTAAAAAATGATATTTAATGGAAAAATGGAAAAAGTTTTAATTTCATGAATTTAGTACGGCGATAGTCGAATAAGCAAGCCAATTACGCCACTTTACTTGCCATCTGGCGCAACCCAACCTTGGTTGGCTTTGTTACAAGTTGGTGGTGTGCTTTTTGCCAACATAACAAATTCGCACCATCTAAATATAACGAAACCCGACTCACGAATACTTCGGTAACCAACAAAACGAGACTAGTGTAGATTGCGTGGAAGTTTGGTTCGACAACCAGATAATTAATCGCACGTTGTTTTGTTGAATGTGGCCGAGTTGGGTTTGATTGGAACCTATTTATTGGTGTTAATCGAAACAAATTTTGTTCGTTGGTTAAGTTTTGTCAGCTCTGGACAATTTCATAAATCTCGAGGAAAATTCTAAACTATATGCATAAACTATATAAACTATATGCAATAAAGCAATCGACTAAACCGTCTGAGTTTGGGTTTAGGTTTTTTGGGTTTTGCTACAATTACCTGATGGCAGCTTTTGGTTTGAATAAATTTAGACTAAAAATCTTTCTAACCAAAGCTACCAATATGTTCCAATAAAATATTACAAGGCGTCTACTTTTCTCATTTACACACAACAATGGTTAAGTTTACGTTTACGTTTGGGTTTGATTTCTAACGAAATTATTTTCGATATTCATTTGGCTTTGAGGCAAAAGTAACGGTCTTTGTTGAAATTCGATGATTTTCATTTGAATCCAGCAAATAATTAAGTTTACTTCAACTTTGAGTTTGATTTCCAGCAAAAGTATTTGTATCATTTTATCGATTTTGGATTTGATTTAAATTGATGTACTGGTTTGTGTCGATGGGTTGGGTTTGGCTGGCTTGCGTAGGGTTGAATTGAGTTTGGTTGGATAAAATTCTATTAGATTTGATGTTTGCGTTTTGATGAGATATATTGCGATAATAGATAGTTTAATAAATCCTAAGCGAAATTTATGGTGGCTTGGTCTTTGGCTTATTACTATGTTTCAGGATTGTCTAATAAGCTCATTTGAACGCATCTGCAAATTGGAGATAGTTTAGCAACATCATTCGAACCAACCGGCAGGTATTTATTGGGTTTAATTGACTTGGATTATCTTCTCCTCTGGTTCATACGAAAAAGATTTTCACGATGTAAAAACCCAAAATAGTGAACAAATAGGACTTCGTTGATATTTTTGTCGATCATCGACCAAACTTATTATCGCATTTACATTCAAATCTAGAAAATTTGTTATAAATTTATATGGTATCTGAATTCACGGAATTAACATGCACATGCTTAACAGCTTGTGTATTAACGATGTGATTTCAGAAAAAATAAATAATGCAAAAAATATTTTTAAACACAAACTGCGTGTATTATAAAAATGCATTGAACGAATATCTAAATCGTAATTTTAGATTTTTAGCTTCAGTTGTATTTTTGGCCGGTCCCCGATATTTTGCATCTTAAATCGCTGGGTGCATTTTTCTGAGCGACTTCGTATCTAACCATTTTCAAAAATAATGATGGGAAATAATTATTTAACAATTTAGATTGGAATTAATTATATCGGATAATTATTTACACAATTAGCAATTAGCAATTAAATTTTATTGTTGCTAGAATGATGTCATCGCAGCGTCATTTAATTAACTGAATTATTGAATTTTAGCGATTGTCCGACCACATTTGTAATTAATTTCTGTCCGTAATGATACGTGGGCTCTTATTCTGCGCCATCGTCAGTCTATTGCATCAACATCGTATATAAATTAACTAGAGTGGCTGGCATTAAAAGTGTAAATACTGTAAAACGGGTTGCACTGGCCGTACGTGTGTGTGTGTGCACGGCTATTTGCATGATTGCCGGTTCGTATCGGAGCAATTAAACCCTCGCACGTTGATGGAAACGTAGCGATATAAGCCACATTGTAATTATGCTATGTGTGTTCCATTTCAAAATGCGTATGAAGGATGGAATACCGGATCGTGGGCGCATGTGCCCCGCCGTGTTTGTACGTCTAATTACCGGCCGCGGACTAATGTGAATACTTGAGCTCCTGCGTTGCGGCTACCCCCTGCAGTTAGGATTTATTTCATTACGATACTTCATGCGAAACTCTGTCATTATCTCGTAATTTATTACTAATTAATCGCCGCTGAATGAGCGGTGATTTATCGCGCGCTCCGAAAACCAGTTACGATTTTATTTGCCCTTCGGACCGCCTCACCCCATGCGAGTATATAAGATTTTTCGTTGAAATTAAGGCGCTCGTAAACCGTCTGCCACCATTTAAACATTCTGCGAAGCTAAATCGCGACGCTTTAGTTTACACACAAACTTTTGTTATCTGTGGACGTAAAATTACATAAGTAAATTACTTTCTTGATAAGCTTCGTTTATATTGAGTCGGAAATGGTCTACCTCAGGCACCAAGCGCGTTCGGCGCCCGTTCGTTGAATATTTGCCGAGCACACCATCCACACATAAACATCGATTCGATTTTTGTTGCAGACACAATAATAAATACTGCCCTTTGACATTTCCTAGTTAACTACTCCAAGCAGAAATATTGTCGCCGATTGAATATTTGTGGTTCATGATACAGAAATAGTTTTATGTTGGAAATACCAGGATTCTAATAATTGTATCTATACATTTTCGGAACAATTATAATACTAAAGTTTATACGTCTTGGTAACATATAAACATTCATTGCGCATTGCAAATTCACATCAATATAATCCTCGTGTCTTCCACACTATTTACGTCGTGTATATATACACATATACCGCCATATTTATAGAAATATCTATATTAGTATTTCCCTTAATTATATTAAATATTGATGCACACGTAAAAGGAGCAGTAGCATGGATAAGACAGAGTTGTCTTCTTTATATATTACGGGCACCTGTTGTATTGTGTTGTCACAGTCCCCTCGCGGTGTCTGCGACATGTGTGTTTTGTTGTTTGCCATCAAGTGACTGTTGACTGATCCCGTTAGTCAGAATCGAATAGTCTTGTGCCTGCGATAACCGGAGCGGGTGACGGTGAGTCTGAAACCGCATGTCCAGAAAGCAAGGTATGCTAATATCCAAATCTGCCTGCCAAGCAATGCCTAGTTAGAACACAGAGCTACGGCAATTACACAAATTGAGGTACATTGGCATGCGAAGATATATGGTAAATATAAGGTGCCTAATATTAATAGCATGACGAATTCAATGAGGCAACCTGAGATCTGGCGTGCCCCCGAAGGGGCTCTGTAAGTATGTATCATATTAGCTGTATTATAACAGGTGTTATTTATATTTTCATGTGGTGCCATTGTTACTAACGCTATAATGAATGTGTGTGACAGCTTAGGAAGCTTCCTGACAATATACTGTACAAGTACTGTACTGCCAATCTTGTGATTCCTAGGGAGGATAATATCGAATTAACGAGAAATGGCGAGTTGGCAATTATTCTGTGCAACTCTTTGGTTATTAATATTAATTAAGTAATCGAAATAAAGCATATGTAACAGGTGTATAGCAAAAAATGTTTTTGAAGCGTCTCAAACCTTAACATAAATAGTTATAGTCATTTATTGTTATAAAATAGAACTATGAATAGAAAAGGGTGGCCTCACTTACAGGCCTGCGTGTCACTTAACCGTAGTAAAACTTTTATATGTATGAGACGTTTAGCCATTCTGTGAAAATATGAAATTATACCATTGTACGTATATCAAGAAATAATAATGAAACCCACGATCAAGATGACCACGCCGTTACACGCACCGTCTCGATTTAGAACAATCCTTACGAGCAACTACATTGTGACCTTTTCTATTTCATTTTCTTTATTTTTTTATAGTCTATGTATTGAACAGATTAACGCTGAAAAATCATTTAGCATTCCTGGCATTGTGACTAGTAATTTTACTTAGGAATTTCTTTTATTGCAATATCCACGGCCCATATTAGAATACTTCTCATTTTTATTTGACAGAAACGCTCATGATATCATTATTACGGCTGGTTACAGTGTAATAGTAAAATAATCATCCAATCTTGTGTTATGTTTCGTCCGATATGTGGATGTACATGACTCGGGTATTGGAAATTTTATCTAACTTTATCCAACAAACTAAGAGGAGGCAATTCTATACAATATAATAAGGATAAGGGATCCAATTTAAAAATAGAGAAATTAAAAAAATAAACGTCCCTTGCCGATGAGACTATAAGAAACATTGAAACTCACCAAGCCAACATTTATTGTAAACTGAACCTACATTTTTACAATTTGCTTTTACAATGCAGAAATGCAATGCAGAAATGACGTCACTACTGATACGTAATCACATCCCTAGCTGTAATATGTGCAACAATTTATGGGGTCAACATTCCCAACTGAAGAAATAAAATACTAGTTTACAGTGAAGAAACTCTATGGACAAGTATGCCAACATGAATGGATGAATTTAATCCAAGTGCCAAGTGAGTAAATACCCAATATTTGCTACACACGCTAACCAGTTAAGGCCTGCTTTAAAACAAAATGAACAATTCATTAATGACGTGTAATAGTTATTTACAGTCGAATGCGGGAAGTTCAATTTTACAGCGCGACGGCTTCGGAGCGCTGTAAAATAACTTAACGCATGAGATTTGTATAGAATTTGTTGGCCGATAGTTTTATTCTAAATTAATAAGTCATCTTTTTATACCTATATATTTTATTTATTCAACTTGGCAACATTGCATTGTTTATGACAGATTTTGCAGATTTGTTACATTTAAATAATTGTATAAAAGTTAATGGTTATTAGGTAGATAGGTACGTTTATTATTAGCTATTTATAATCGAATGTAGGAAATTGCATTTTGCTGCATGAAGTTTATATCTTAAACCCGATGCCCAGCGGAGTGTTTGGACTAATTTAATATTAAATTAATATTTAAATTTTGTGTATTTTGTTATACTTATTGAATTAGAAATTAATATATCTCGTTCTCCTGAACATCGGCTTCATGATTTCAAAATTGCGTATTTTTCCTACGTCTCTGGAGTTTAAAAAGAAGGATTATTTACTTTTACGCCCAAAACGGTCGAACGAAAATTTGCATTGATTTCAAGTCACAATAGTTTAGAAGGTATTAACGCTGCTTAGCCATCATATGTCTGCGAGGTTCTAATAGAAATTACAGGGAAATGTTTGATAGAAATAATACTACATAAGCCTTAACCTCTACAGACGTCAAATGCTTTACAGAAAAAATACAATGTCCATATTTCTTGATCCTATAGAGTATAGACCACAAGACATATAAGGTGCCGATAAACTTTTCAGGTTTTCACAATGACCTTATAAACACACATTAAATAAATGTTTCCGGATAATGTTTTCCCAGTTCCTAATGACGCCAAAGGCATGAAAATTTACAAAAAGAAAAATAAAATTTTCTTTAAAAGCGGTCGAATCGGCGATCTTAGGCACACCGAATCCAATATGTTGATATTAATCTCCATCTGGTAATAATTCTACTCATTAAATGACCCCATAAAATATTGGGATAATACATTGTTTCTTGAGATTCGGAAGTAATACAGTTTTGATATTGTCGTATGTCTGTATCGAGGAGCTTACACCGTAGAAAATGATTGTTTTGATAACTTTAGTGAGGAACCTATTATTATGGGACCTTCTTATTGGAGGATGTTGAATTATTTTATTTTGGTCTTCTGGATTTGTAGTTCTCTAACACTGTGTGTGTATTTCCCATGTCGCACAATGAGAAATTTAATTGGGTAAATCCCAAATGGCAGACAATAGACATAGGATCTGATTCTGCATGAAATATGGAGCAGTAGATTCTTATACCAATTTGCTGTTTGCCTTGTGGATGAGGCGTTATTGGATTTGTATATTTATGTAATGAAGTTGTATTTACGTTCGCTTTAACAGTTTCAGAGATTCAATTCTTAATTTTTGCTTCTGCATGTTTCATGTAGGACGGTGTTATGTTTTCGTATTCTAATTAGCCTTCATGTAAAGCGAACGCCCAGCTATAGAGCTTTTCCTCACTAATCTTCTTATGTGCTCGCCTATTTGGATATTTCAAGAATTTATTCCTGCAAATGACGTCAGTAAAACACTTTTGAAGCCTTGTTGGGTTATATTCGTATATGAACCTATTAGATTCATTTGGCGTGTATAACCTCTTTGAAGCGGAACCAGTTGTATGCTCTTGAAACTAACGTCGATTTGATTCCCTCAATGACGCTTCACATCTTGAACTTGATTTTTGGCTCAATGCGTAACTATAATAAAAGCTGTAGACAGTATTTTTTTCCCCTATTAGCATAGAATCGCGGACGTCTTCTGTATACCATTGTAAAATCTGGATAGACTTATTTCACCTTTTACTACCTCCATTATAATGTTAAATAGAGTATGGTTGACTGTACCTTGTCTGATCCCCATCGATATAAGAACCTCTTCTGTTGGTATACTTCCTATTGTTACTCTAATGTTATTGTGTTCCGTTGTTGGATGAGATTCATTCTGGATCCCAATTACGTCCCATAGTCTGATTCCGCAAATGCTTGCTATTGATCTACATGTCTTATGAAGGAACTTGCCTCCAAATTGAGTGGTTCTACCCAAATCCCTATTGGTTCTAGTTAATTCCAATAAACTCGGTTCTCGCGATATGATTTTTATTAAAAGCTTCAGCAATGGTTAATTGGTTTCATCTGTCTTCTTTCAAAAATAGGAATAGTCATACTTGACCGACATTCATCTGGTATTGTCTCTATTGTCAAATTCTTGAAAAATAATGTTTCATATCTTTCGTTGTATTCATCTTATTTCTTCTATTGCATTGGTTATTAGCGTTGATTAATACTTTCTTATACATTATGTATAAGTAATTATAGGAATCATGAACATTTCCGAACTCGAGATTTCAACGGATATACACGTTTTGAGGTCCCCTGAATCGTTTCTGACTATTTTCGGAATGACGCCTGTGTGCCTGACTGTGTGTCTGTCTGTGTGTGTGTCTGTGCGCGCTCTAGCGTCCAAACGATTATAGCTAGAGCTCTGAAACTTTAAACTTAACATTTGTATGTAGCAAGGAGGAAAACGTCCTATTTTGAACGCAATCTCTCAACCGGAAGTGATGGTTTACTCTTATCACCTTTTTCCATATCTCGAAAACGGAAAAAAACAACTTTCATTTGAAAAGTTTTTTCGAAAAATGTAGTATAACCTAGTATAAGAACTGCAGATTTTTTATATATAACGTAAGCTTATGTCAGTGTTAACTTTTAAGCTGTTTATCCTAATGTTTTTCCAGGCATAGTTGCTGGTGCCATATTTTTTCGCACTGCTTACACAATTGCCCTATGATGAATTTTGCTACATAGGTAGCTTTTTTCTTTCCGTTGGAATTGCGATTTGATGTGGGTGTACTTTATCTTTGGTGATGTCAATAACCGACCGCGGGCATGTAAGATCGGTGAAATCGTACTTATGATCGAAGGTTTCATTAATAGGGAGATCGTTCTGTGCACAAGTCATAATTAAGTTATCGTCGAGGGTAATGTACTATTGCCATTTCCAGTGTTACAGTGTTAAGTGATAAAGTATAAGTATTTCATTGTCTTTTTGTTAGTGTGTTCATGTAGTAGTAGTCAAAAGACTTTTCTATATTTTCATTGAATTTCATTTATCACCATTTTTCATTTCTTACAACTTTTTCTTTATTATTTTCTTCAATTTTAGGTACTGCTTAAGTTTCTTTCATTTCGTTAGTTATAAATAATTCCATAGCCTTCTACATGACTAGTATTTGATCATGCGGTATATATGATATGTCGATTCGTAATTTTAGCGCCAATGACATGGTGCGATTAGAATCAAAATTAATTACAAAGTGTATGCAGAAAGTATTTATATCGCAGTACTTTAATATATTTAGACTAGGTTGATAAATAATTTAGATTATAAAATTGAAAATAAATTCCAAATATGTAATTGAAAATACCGCAAAGTGTATTCAAAAAATAAGCACTGCAGCCCCACTGGCATTTAAGAAAACGACTTGTTGGCATTGTTTACATAGCCCTAGCGGTGGAATAGTTTTCTTAACAAATCCGACGCACACAGGTCAACGAGTCACTATTTTTGCCTCGTACAGTGCGTGTCGTTCTACAGTACCTGCAATATAAGCGACGTGTACAATGAAGTAATAAATACATTTAAAATTCGATGCAAAGGCTCTTTATTTACAACGTTCTCGATCTGATAGGTGTTAGTTTTTGGTGGTTTTTGATGAGGATTGGTCGAAACAATTAAGTTTTGGAAGCAGCGTCCACATCGATATTTTTTGCCCCGCACATGCATATTTTCCATGTTGCTCGGTAATAGCGGTGTTATGGGTTCAGACATTTATCAACATGGACAATGAATAAATTAAACAAATGGCGTGGGTGATAAATCTGAATCTGATTCGTTAAAGTTGGATATTAGAAGAATAAAGAAGAATAAATAACTTTGCTGGCCACGTAAATAAAATTGCAGCCAGCAATTTTGTCATGTATTTGATTTTCCTTTTGTATTGAGTGAAGATGATGTCTTCATGGTAACATACATTAATAATATTTGCAGCGTCCGATGTGGTGCCTTCACGTATGTCTTCCGTTCTTCTCTAATCCTTCCTTTTCATTTAACTGCTTCCCCTTATAGTTTATGTTCCCTTTCCACTGTTTCCTGTATATTTTCTTCAAATTTTTTTTTTCCATAGTCTTCCAATTTTGAGCTCCCTTCCATTTTTAAGGACAATATCCTTTTTGCTACCATTTCCTGAACTATTTGGTTACATGACCGAACTATTTTTCTTCAAATTTTCTTTGTTATTTCCCCATGCTCCATTATTTCCTTCATTAATTATTCATAACAGTCAGATATAACTATATAATATAATTATTTTTAACATCTTGAGCAAAAATGTATGGCATTGCAGACAGAATTAAAATTACCGAGCATATCTGACATTATAAAAACGTGTTCCATTAATACGTTCAATTCGAGTTGCATTTATTGCGCTTCTTTGGCGACTCGAGATATGGCATATCTATAAACGTCGATTAATTGTATCAAATGCTTATTGTGTGTAAAAAGTGCGAAAGTTAATAGTCCTGTCGGGTCGTTGGTTACGCCAGTAAGTAAGTCGCATTGCCTTTTAAGGCCAGTTATCAAGCCCGCATTTAATGCGCTATCGTAATATACAACTATTTGTTCGCCGGTAATTAATGTGATTGCGTTTTGCAGGTGAGTCCAGAGCCCGGCTGCGCGAGGATCGGTGACGTGAGCATTATCTGCCGATATAAATCACTCATACAATCGCGTTTCACATTCGGGCGTTCTCACTTCGCGTTAATCTGCAGTAATTGAGAGGAATGGCGCTGAAATTGCTTGTATCTGTAAAACCGGAGACCTCCATTACGAGCCATTAATGGATTGAGTGGCGGGCTTATATCGAAATGCAACATTGCAGCGGCTAATGGCGGTGGGTGGGCTAAAAGGGTTGCTCGGTAGTTATTGTGGAGTTATAATGAACGGCATCTCTTGGAGTGCGTAACGCATTTTACGTGTAGAATTCACAATCGGCTAAAATCACGGGCGCAGATACAGCCTATTCTGTTAAGTGCTTCGTAATGAATTCGCGAGTCTTTGCTATTTTATTTCGCTGCACTCTTGAACAACAGAAATATGTGTTCGATCAATATCGGTACAAATTTCAAACAACTCCATGATTTAAGTCGACATTTCGCACATAATCCGAAACCTTATGAAACGTACAAGTCACTTACAACATAAATATATCATTTCAGATAAAACTTGATTCAGAGAAGCAGTTTTCATGTGAGCGTCACTATTACCTGAGTACGAGTATCAGGTTCCGGATAACAACGCTTGATTTTCAAGCATTGGCCCCGGTAATATACGAGGGCGGGTCAATAAGTCCGTGACTTTTTGAATTTCCCACATCTTAACTGAAATGGCACTTCTCACTTCACACTTCACACTTCTCCTGTCAACAGGCATCTGTCAGTTGACTCCTATCAAAATTTAAACAAGCTGCATCATTTAGTTTGCGTTTGACAGGCATTGATAGCAGACTACCACGTGATTTGAGGATAAATGGAAAAAAGTAAATTTCGTGTGCCCATTAAGCATTATCTTTTGCGGAAAAAAAACATTACTCAAACCAAGGCTAAGCTTGATAAATACTATGTAGAATGGTAGAAAGCAATAGTTCGTTGCGGCTGTACAGGTACGAAGATGCTGAACGTTCTAGACGCCAGTCGAGATCTCTACACTCGAAACAATTGAAAAAAATCACGATATGGTGTTGGCCAATCGGAGATTGAAAATGAGAGAGATTGTCGAAGCCACAGGCAACTACCATCGCTCAATGGTTTCAATTTTGAATGATCACTCGGATATGAGAAAGCCCTCCGCAAGATGGGTGGCGCGTTTTCTCACAATCGACCACAAACGCAATAGTGTGACAACTTCGCAGGAGTGTCTAGCGTTATTCAACCACAATATGGATGGGTTTTGCTCCGTTTCTTAACCGTGGACGAAACGTGGATCCACCACAATACACCAGAGACCAAACAGCAGTCAAAACAGTGGGTTTCTCGGGACGAATCGGCACCAAAGAAGGCCAACATGGGTTTGTCAGCCAATAAAGTCTCCTCTTCCACGCTTTTTTGTCTTTACATATCTATCATTATTATGCGCTATACTTTTTTTCCGCATCATGGTTTTTCCTATTAAATTCCTATAAAAGAAGTTTTTGTTCTACCTGCTTCATTTGTTGGAACGCCGACGTTTATTATGGTGATATTACCAATGTGATTTTGAATTCTTGTTGATAGTGATAGAATTAAGACTATCTATGAATTGTTTTCCTATTACATTCTTGCTCCTCTTCCCATCTACAAAATAAGGGCTATTTTTCTTTATCAATTCTTCTCCAGTCTCCCCATTTTATCATACCTGTTGTCACAATATTATATTCATTCAGTATTATTTCTCATACTTTCGTATTACTTCCCTGGTTCTTCAAGTTATTTCAAGTACGTGTTCTTTTTACCAAATCCTCATATACACACATATACACTAATAAGGTTCAATTCCTGTTCATTAACTTTGTTTTCTCTTTTCTGCCTTTGCCACGTCTCCGGTTTCATATACCATACGTTCTTTGTATGTCAGTATCAGTTTTTATTCAAATATTCCACTAAATGTATTCAATCGCGGTGGTTAACAGTCGCACTGTTTTGAAAATGGGAAGAATGTGATCGTTGAAAATGAATTTTCTTCGTTCCGATACATTTAAAAGATAGCAGAACAAGACGGTCAAATAGTTCTGACAGGTCAAATACACCCTGAAATGTTAGTGAGACTGTGGTCGGCAAAATAAAATCAAATATAAAATTGATTTTATTTTATGGATAAAATTTATGCACAATCAAGTGCAAGTAATAGATATAATTCAATTTGATTGCTCCCTTAAACTCAAAATGACATATTTTTTTTAATTATCTTCCCGCTCACCGAGAAAAAATACATGAACAATTCAAGTCAGTGCCGCCATTAGTGTATGGAAGGAAGGAATGACAAACGAGGGAAGAACGGAAACCCTTGCTTCGATCTTTGAACAAATACACGACGTCGGACTAAACCAACTGACTGACGAACAAGTGGACATAGTCGAGTCTGGCAGGGCAACTATGAGCGGCTCGATTGACAGAAACGACAACGACGACGGGTGAGTCCATTAAAATGGCAACTCCCCGGCAAATCTATAAAATAATTTAAAATCAACGACCACTAAAAGCCCCGGGCTCCCCAGTATGCTGTCGAAGGTGACAGAGACAATAATCAACGATCGACTGAGGGAGTACGTCGGAGGGCATGCTCTCTTACGAACGAGCAATTTCGTTTCCGAACGGACACCGTATAGCAAGTGGCAAGACTTGTAACATACGGCTTTTAATTGGAAATAAGTTGCGGCAATGGCATTACCGGACTCGCACAAAGCATTTGACAGGGTATGGATAGATGGACTTATCTAAAAACTAGTTACGTACGGACTACCATTATCACTAATCAGACTGATTCATTCATACCAGAATGACAGACAATTTCAAATAAGAATCGCTCCCCATCGTAAGAGCAGGAGTGCCCCTGGGATCCATCCTTGGGCCGCAAATGTTCCTATCATACATTAAGGACGCACGATGACATCGATCGCCTTATTCACAGACGACAATGCCATATATTCAGTCTCATTCTCAGAAATCATAGCACACGCGAACATCGACAATCGCGTGAGGGGACTCGAACGATATTATTCCGACTGGAAACTGACTATAAAGCCGACTAAATGAGAGACGATCACATTCACGCGACGATATAGGCGGTGTACAATACCGAATTCGACAACGATTAACGGTATTGCATATACATATATTGCATATATTGCGTATTGTATATACAGATCAAAACGACAGTGAAATATCTAGGAGTAATACTAGACACTAGAACAACATTTTGTGCACATAGTATAGAAGCGAACCAACTCGGACACGCTGCCCTAAAGACCATCTACGCGTTGGTCTTCAAGGGCAGCAGATACATAACTGAAAACAAACTGTTACTTTACAAAACAATTATAAGACCGACGATGACATACGCATCACCTGTATTTTTCGTAGCATCAGTAACGAACCTGAAAAAATTGCAGGTGACACAGAATAAGTGTCTTAGGTTCTTCCTGGACACTGGCTGATACATACGTATACGTGACTTACACGACCAAGCGGACCGCTTTTAGCGGCGGACGCCGTTCACCTCAACGTATTAATACGTACATACGTAATAAGCTGACATATATAATAAACTACCATATGAAACATTGGACCTGTACAACGAGGACAGGACTGACTAATGCACGAACGACCACGCAACCAGACCAAAAACAAGACGTACAGGGCGGGTTTTTGAAAGTTTCCCGTCGACTTGACTATATTTAACGCAACGGATGGACGGAAAGCGAAACATTCCACGTCGTCGAGGGAAGCACCATATGTGTTTTTAAATGTTATATGTTCAACATTGAAAGCGAAAATGAAGGATTCTAACACGCTTATGTCTTTCAAATAATGTACATTTTGTAGAAAAATCTTTGATTTATTGATAAAAACAAAAGATTGTTTCAAATTTGAACGGCAACAAAAGTTAACGTGGGGTACAATTTTTATCATGTAAATCCCTATGGCCATACTTAAATAAAACGCACGGTATAAAAATCCCCTATCAAAATATTTTGCACCTAACGTGTCGGGTTCGATATAATTTCTGTGAATCAGAAGTTGAGCTCCAAATTTTGATAAGAATTTATTACACGCATTATAAAAATAATTCCATTATAATGCAATAGAAAATTTCGAAATTTATACATTTTGGCATTTTATTAATTTAAAACGTAAACATTTTACTAAATATAATTTTGTTCTGACATATACCGTATGTCCCCGGATTGAGTTTACAGTAGGTATGATTGACCAAACATTTTCGAATTGGGATTTCATGTTTTGGGATTCCGCCCTGCTTGGTCTGAAACTTACTTTTAGTTTACTTTCGATTTTTTTAAATCAAGTAGGCCTTTACAGTTGGGCAAACACTATTTTAGTTCTAGGTAAACTACATTTTCCGCTCACACTACGCCAAAGTGTAATCTTTGTCAGAAGACTGTAATGGATTGAGAACAGTACAAGAATAATGCACTAAATCCTAGATTTTAATAAAATTTCGGCCAGAATTTTAAAACTGCATTTGATATAAATTACGACCATGGTAATCGAAATTTCAAAATTTGAAAATACCAATCATTGAGACGAAATTAAGTCGTAAGATGCAAAACAATGCAATTGAAAGAACTCGACGGCAAGATGGGTTGCCATAAATGCGAGGCTGAAAATTAATTAATGAAGTGAAAATCTGTCTTTTAATCTGCCTTGCAATCTGTCTTTTAAGTCATAACGAACTTTATAATACCGAACACACAGCAAGAATCAAAATTTACGAAAATGAGAGTAACCGAAATTCAGTTGGCAATAATTAAATCAACGGAGCTCGGTCAATGAAAAAACGTAGTAATACATGTTCGAATATTTCCATGTGCGATGATAAGTTTATTTAGAAATAAGAGTAAACCTAAAATAAATGTAAATTGTAGTCGTCTACAATTCTTAATCAAACTTACCTTAAAGTTATTTCAGTTAGGATTTTTTGTCATTTCTAACAAACAACTTTGAAATAAGATTATCATATTTTTAACTAAAAAGCTAACGAAAAAATAAACATAAGTATCCCATATATTCAATATGGGCACCATTTTCTGGAAAAACTTCACATGATAATATTCATCACGGCTTGTGGCAGATACCTTGGGTCGTCTAAACTAGCTTAGGTTACCCAAAAAATAACGCCAATGAAAATGATTTCCACAAGGGTCTGGGCAAAGAAGTAATATCAATCAATGAAGAAGCGGAAACCCTATACGTATACGGTCATGCATATGGACTGACATTAATCAGAAAATTATAAGGTCGGATACCCATCAATAAAATTGAAGAACATGGAATTATGGTAACTATAAAACGACAAAACGTAACAAATGAAAGAAAAGCACATAAAAGCCGTGAAGATATAAGTAATCGAATGGCACGAGTCAAAAAAATTAAAACTGTACAATCCACAAAACAAATGAGGCCCAGACAAATTAAAACAACAAATGAAAACAAAACAAATGATGTAAATAAATGCAAGTAATTACATAGAAAATAAATAAATAAGATAAACAAGTTGCCAAAGACATCTTTCAAGTAAAAAAGAAAAATAATTTTTCATCGAAAGATTCCCTGACAAAGACATTGTTAAAGTATAAAAAACAACTATTCGACAAATGAAAATTTTGTTGCTGTCGATGAATAATATTGGTAGATCTGCTTGAAGTTATGTAAAGAATCGTTGAACCGAGGTGGGTGACAGCCGAATTTAGAGAACACATCCGTCAACCGCAATCCTAACCTATGAAAGCAAAATTATCAAAAGTTAAATCCACATCAATGAAATTAACCTGAAACATATTTTAACTTCAATCTTAGCGCTTCATTTCCATTCGTCAGAATGTTAAAATAATAACCAGTAAAAATTATTGTTGTAGTTTTTGGTAAATATATGTGTGCCGTCTCATAATAAACATCGTGTGGTATTTTGTGACCCGAATTGCAATTTCAAGAAGTTTCGGCGGGAAATAGTCGATCCAATTAATAAATCTTAAGTACGTTAACTATAAATATTCACAAGAAAATGCATTATTATTTGCACAATAATACAAAATTTCATGTTGCATTAAATTAAATTAAAACCACGTCATTCCTCCAATTCGACCACTAGCTTAAATGCACCCCAATTGTAACATTTGGTTCACAGGGATGAAATTTTCTCCAATTACCCCACACATCTATAATATTATAACTAAGCCAAACTCCTGTGCGATAAATGCATTCCAAAAATTACCTGTAAAAATTACTTGTGGTAATTTTACAGCTTCCTGAAATCTAACTAATAGTTCTAGGGCACATTTTGACCCCATCCCATCCGATGGAATCCAAGCCTACACCCACGTAAAAACAAATCATCGTCATAAACGCGTAAACATCGAGTTGTTGCAAAATTGAATAGCAAATGAAGCGCAGGTTACGACGAAAGAAAATAATTACACGGGTATCGCGTAGGAGTAAATGCAACATAATGAATAGTTCAAGATGCAATCGCAGAAATTAAATTGCATTCGTGCTTTATTAATAAATGAGATATTAAATATTCATTAACAATAAACAATTATTTCTGTTTGTATCACAATAGACCGTGGGCTCGGTGAGATCAGCATAATATTTACAAAATCAATCCCGTTCTTTTACTTTTATCGCCGTGCATTCACTTTCACGTAATTGAAACCTAACCTCGTGGGTGCAGTTTCTTCTTACAGATGTTCATGTGTCAGTGTTAGTTAAGAAGGTTGATACTTATAACGCTGCACATATATTGAAACGGAAACAACTTTATGTGCGCGTCGATTTAGCTTCGCAGAAGTTTTAATGTAGTAATATCAGAGATGTCAATTTGTTTATTTTTATTTGGTGGTTCGCTAAGTTAACAACAAATTCTATCGATTCTAAACGCTGTTTGTTGGAGGGGTTTAAATATAAGCATGCAAATAAAACAACCTACAACTTTTCCAAATTTAAACCTACGCTATGTTTATTACGTAAAAATCCGCGATGATTATCTAGGCGCAGTCGTATCTGTAACAACCGGTAGTCATGTGAAATTAATTATAATTGCTTTGCATATAAGTTGTGTAATTATACGTTATTATAATTTAATATTGCATTATGTGAACGATCAGTTAACGGAAATACGTTAATACGTAAATGTCAAGTAAAAACGTCGAATTAACATAAAATTTCAATTATTTGGATTTAATAAGATAAATATTTAAACAGCGCCGGACCAATTAAGCGTTAAATTGGCTTGTCAATAACCGTGACTTTCACATTTTCGTGTCGACGATTTTAATAAAGCGCGCACAGATATATATGCATGTACGTATGCACGTTTAAATGAGTTATAACTTCCGGAAATTAAAATGTGTTTATTATTTAGTTTTTACTCATTTTGCGCGAGCCCGTTCTTTATTAATTTTTCAACGAGTTTACAAAGCAAATAAAACACTGGCAATATTCGCGTCAACAGTGCGCCGCTGCTGTCGACGGAGTAGCTTTTTCGATTTAATTAAATTATTATTGTGAATTGATTTGTTTATATTGTTTCGACATGGTAGACGGTCTTCTGGTTATTTAAAAATTTAATTAATCCCCACGCGGGATTGATTTACATCGCTAGACTGATGTTTGGCGCTTGCACCGCACTTGATGAGTTTAATCAACGTTTTGTCAATATCATTTCCATTAAATTGCATTCAGTTCATCATCGTTTCGCGTAAATGATGTCCGAACGTTCTCCTGTTAGATTTGTAAACACGGAGGCACAAATTGCTGCTACTTTACGTCGGGGCGTCCGTGGGCACTGACGAGGGTGTTATTGCTATCGCGTCGACTAAAATCGAGCTATTAAGATAGACGATGTGTAAATGCGATGCAGTTTCACCTATACACTGATGTGCAATTTTAATTCAAAATTTTTATAGAATACAATCGAATTGCTAATAGTCAACAAGGTATTTCATATCAAAGACTTACACTTACACTTACACTTACAACGTCTAGTTTTCGCCCTTACCAATAACCACCATAGTTTGCTTCTACTGCGAAAATCTGCTCATTCGATCTTTGAATGATATCACCTCGATTACGAACACACTTTTTCCAACTCAGTTTCAAAATGTCAAACTTTTGATAAATTATTTTAGTTGACAAAAATATTTAATCCCAAGTGATAAAAAATGATATTTATCATTCACTAGTATTATAGAAATAACACAATCATGACAAAACCATCATATTTTCCAACTCAAAACGAATTATCAATATTTTGATATGTGGTTTTAATTGCAAGAAAATTTTTTTTTTCGATATGTACACATATTCTAATTGGAAAAAATATCGCATAATGTAGCCACACTGCAAACTAGCCATTTCCTCCAAAGTGATGTGTATGCTTTGGTCAAATAAGATCGAACCACATCCCTCAACCAATATTCACATTAGTTAATTAAATAACACTGTACGGGGCACGAATAGGTGGAAGAGTTCAAAGCAACGAAATGGTGCACTCCCCCTTTCCAGTATATCCGTAATATTGAAAAACCTCAAGAAAATGACAAGTGGAAGGACTAGTAATACGAGGAATCAAAGTGTGGATGCTTGCTTCAGAGAACCACGTGCTAAGAAGATAATCTCTTTAAGACAGGAGGTGAAATAAGAAGGAGGAACTAAATTGATTAGGGGATGGTATGAAAATAATATTTGGATGAAGATTATAATTGACGTATAACTTTGCAGAATTGTGTAGTATTTTTGGGAGAAGAAAATCATACATAAAAGTTCAAGATCTAGACTTGTCTAGAATTATTATTACTAGAATTTATATCTCAAGTATAGATCATTGGTAGATCAACGAGAAATAGCACGAGAAAGATTATAACTAGAAATACGTTTCGAACAAAGAATGATGCGAAGACGAAAGTAATTTGGAACGACTAATACCATAACTAGCGCAAGGTGATAATTAGTTAGCCTGCACATAGGTTACTATAAGTAAATATCAGGATAATAGTCCACCTCACCATTGTTACTGTAGACAATGTATACATTGATGATCTTTTCACACCATTTAGCTTCTTAACTATAAATTGTCTTAAGGAGACATATATTTTCATCCGATGAAGAGGTACATTCCATAATCCCACGATGGGATCAAGGCCTTAGAGCATGGCTTAGCAAAATGCATTGAACAATAATATTTTTAAAACGAAACTGGTCTGGTAAGTAAAAGAGAAATACTCGGCATGAAGCTAAATTGCTCGGGGGTTTTCTTTTTTTGACGACTGCAAAATTTTCAAAATATCCTGGTAGTCGATTTTCCTTCATCGTAACGGTGGAGTAAAATCTTTGATTCATCCACACAACGCTTTTCCATGTCATCCATAACCTTCTTGTTTAGGTGACTGAGGTGAGGTTATAGCAAACAAGTTATAGCAAATTATTGAATTGATGGGAGAAATTTAACGCTCTCTTAATTTTTTACTTTCTTATACTGTATGTATAAGTACGGGAATCATGAAAATTTTCGAACTCGAGATTACAACGGATATACACGTTTTGATGTCCCCTGAATCGATCCTGACTATTTTTGGAATGACGTATGTGTGTCTGTGAGCGCTCTAGGGCCCAAACGATTAAAACTAGAGCTCTGAAACTTTAAATTTAACATGTGTATGTAGCAAGGAGCAAAACGTCGTATTTTGAACGCAATCTCTCCACCGGAAGTGATGGTTTACTCTTATCACATTTTTCCGTATCTCGAAAACCGTACACGTTACGGAAAAAATTATGCTTACATAAATTATATATATTGAGATTTTAAACAACTTATTTGAAAAGTTTTTTCGAAAAATGTAGTATAACTGAGTATAAGAAAGTTCAGTGCGGACCACTGCAGATTTTTTAAGAGGTAGTCAAAAATCATCTCCTTGTTCAGCGCACTTTTCCGAATGCAGGTCCCGTCAATTTATTGCTTAATATTATGCTTCTTTAGATGACTACACATTCTAAGAAACCATTTTTCTAATTTAATATAAGTTTTTAATTTAACTGTTGTTCGACAATTTCTTTTTGTTTATGATGACATACATATTTGCATTATAGACAATATTGTAGACAATTTAAAAAATTTTGAAGCTTTGATATTACTTGTACCTCACATAATTCGCAAAGTTTTGCATTATAGACAATTTTAAAAGTTTTCGCAATTTATTTTTACTTTAAATAGTTTATCGTTTATAAGAATATAAGAATATAGGATATTTTGAATAATTAGTAAAAATCCAAATAAAATCAAAATTTCGAAAAATCGAATTTATATTGAAAATTGTATAACTAATAATAATAACTAAAAGATTTCGAAATATTTCAACATCACCCAAATTTACAGAATATCAAAAATCTTAAAAAATGCACAGCTTTTTATATTTTTTGAATTCTGTACTTTTTAAAATTTAGAAAATATCGATGTTTTTCCCAATTAACCACTTTTACAGACGTTTTTTTTTTTTAATTTCGAGCAACTTTATTTAAGTTTGACAATATGTAATTTTAATATTATATACAATTTCGATATTATTTGAATTTGTTTACATTATTGGAAATAATTGTTACATTCCGTGAATTTATTAATAGCGCGCCCTTTTGTACAATGTTGTCAAGTTTTGAAATTTTAGATTTCGTTGTCAAGTTCATCTTTATCTATCTTTTTATATTTTCGACAATTTTTTTGTAAATTATAACATTTTTATATTTAATATTTTTTGGATTTAAGAATTTTTAAATTAATTCTAGTAGAAAGCCATTTTTAATTTTATACCCAGATAAATTTTAAATCACTAGGATGTATTGAACATATCCAGATCATTTTAATAAAGTACACCCTGACGAAAAATATGCAACGTAAATAAAATATTGCCTTTAAAATTTATTAATTCAATTAACCATAACCATTAAAAATGCAATTTCTGTTGGGTAATAATGGGTTAAATGTAATTATTACACTTCATTAAACCTTTATTTTTAATTCCAGCGTGAAGACAAGTCACCCTTCATTCCTCCTCCTAAACAGATACCCTTAAAATTGTTTCGAATTTTTCTTCGGCCGAAATTGCCGCTCGTCTATTTTCCAATCTGCGAGCTGTCACGTGAATCTTGCCCCGATCTCTTGACACCGCGCCGGCCACCAGTCTCCCTTTTCAATTAGAAACACCCATGCACACGTATCCACTAACGAAACGAATCACAATCCACCCACCCCCGCGCGTTATGCGCATAATGACAAGTCAGTGTCTATCAGATTTTTGTATCGGATACACGGTTCTCAATATCAAGGGATTGGTCGGGGCTCCAGTAAACGATTCCGTGATTACTGATGGACGAGATAAAAATAGATCGACCTCCAGTTTTAGAATTGAAACGCTGGAAATTGAAAAAGAGAGGGAGAGAGATAAATGCGTAAGCGAATAGGAAAAATATTGCCCAGACGGGACGTAAAATATTATTGAAAAATTCTTCCTCGCTGGTAATTCAATTTCATGGATGTTACGCGCATTACCCGCAGGGCGATTAACTAACTCATATAATTTAAAATTATCGATTATCATTCTTTCAACTTAAACGATGTTTTTGTCCACAGTAATTTACATTTCGTTTATTAAGTGCTAGCTGTTATGCATATATATTTCTATTTTTTAATCTTCGTTCTTCTATTGCTATTTGTTATATTTTGATTTTCAATGATTTTCTTCCAGTTGCCACCCATTCATACCGGTGGCTTCCACTCGATCATTTTTTATAATTTCGTAACAGTCTCTCTCCTTGGTATTGGTTATTAATTCTTACGATAGGCTTGATAAGTTGAATCATTTTCTCGTAGATATCAGATATCTACACAATATCGTTAATAATGCTATATACAGTGTGTTCAGTATTCTACGTTTGGAAAAAATACTAAAATTAGACTAAAGATTCAAAAGATATTAGGGTGTTACACTCTTAAGTGGAACACTTAATGTTGCAATTCAAATTGATTAGTACGTTGACAGGCTCAAGCCATCTTCGATTACACAGACACAAATTGTTGAATGAAAACAATTGATATTTTCTGATACTCTGCTTCGGTGGAAGCTTTCAAACCAGCTCTAGTTTTGTTACATTTTCTCCGAAATTGCTGTTACAAAAAAATTAACAGTTTCAATAATAAAAGGCTACAAAAAAATGTTTTCGAGCTTTCCTTTAACTTTCCACCTGTATGTATATAACATGAATACTGTAAATTTAAATCTGTTGGCAGTTTTCCTCTATCGGACTAGCGTTTCATACAAAATCAAATCAAATGATAGATAGTGGACTTATGTTTTCAATGAAATATTACAAATATATTAAACACCATAAATACAAAACTGTTTCTGCAGATTTACTTAACTGAAATACTAATGGATGTATTGAAAAAGATTAATATGCGCAAATAAATAAGAATTATAATTGTATCTCTTACAAGTAACTCTTTAGTGCCTTCCCATCCATTGATTCTATTTAGTGTTAGGGTATGTACTTGTTTGTTCAGGTAGCCAGGTTCTCTTTGTTCTCAGAAACTGAAGACGGATAAAATATTTTCCTTGTAAAACTTCACTCTTAAGAAATATTTTAGTTTTATAAATGGTCTGTCGACGGTCAGTCGAGTTTTAAATTCCAATTAGTTTGAATGTGCGCGCAAGAAATGTCTAGTCGACGTCCGCGTCGGTGCCCAATTAATTCAGATTCATTTTGCTATGCATGTGGTAGTCATGCACAATAAAAACAGAGAAGATATATAAGACAATTTTATAAAACTGCATGCATTTTGGCATGGCTCTTGGTGATAAGTAGTAAATGGGCTCCTCATTACTTGTTCTTCGTGTACCGAAAATATGAGACAGTGGATTTATTGCAAACGGAAGTCGTTAATCTTTAGTTTAGTTTTATACCAACCGTATAGTGTGAACCTAAAGACCACATTACAGATTGTTATTTCTGTTTATGTAACGTTGTTGGTATATTGAGAAACAATAAAAGTGGTTTAAAACATCCAAGTAATTGCACTCTGCAATTCGTCCCATTTCACAGTGTGAAGAAATAGCTGTTCCTTCGCCAGTAAAGTCTTGGTATAAGCAGTTCAAGCTCCAGCTGTGAGGAAGATGAGCCACGATCATTAACAGACGTGTACATTCAACCTACTGGTGAACATCAAGACTCAACGCAGACGCAATACTTCACACAGGCTCAGTTAAGTGATCTGATAAGAGATTTGTACCCAGCTCTTACTCCGGTATTCAAGAAAAACCTATTAGCACCCAGCGGGATACAAATTTCTTACCCTTCTTCTCACACGCTGATAAACTTGTGTTTTGTAACAACATAGCTCTGGTGTTTTAATGCTATAATGCTAATTAAGTTAAAAGAATCGTACGAATATTTGGTTTCTTCATCTAATGTCCTTCTTTTATCACTCTATATCAAATTAGACTTGATGAAACTGATCTGAATGGGGGCAGTGATTGTTACAAATTTCGTGTTTCAAAGTTCCTACAAAAAGTGAAGTTAAGATAGTAGCAGGTATTTTCGAGGCGCTCCGCATACGTCAATATATGCAGGATGAGGCTTTTCCTCAGTCGATGCTGATAGGAAATTTTCTTGGCAACAAATCTGAAAACTATAAGGAAATTGTGGAGGAAATGTTGTAACATTTGAGAAATCTAGGGTGTAGAATGAGTGCATTTTCTTAACAACCGTATTGATTTCATTCTTGAAAATCTTGGTGCAGCAAATGAAGAACAAGATGAGCGGTTTCAGACATGCTACCAAAGCTATTGGGATGTGTCAATGATGGCTAACTACTGTATTTAAAAAAAAAACGCTAGTGACGAACATATGCGAGCTTTGAAAAAAAATTAATTTTCTTTTCCCTAACAATGGAAAAATATAGACATTTATAATTATTGACACATATATATCATTTTTCAATATATTAATTAATATTAAACCTACAAACATAAGCACATTATTACATTTAATTTGATTTTTTATCAAAAACCTAGCCCTATAGAGGAAAACACATTTAAATTTAGAGTATTCATATTACGTCCAGGTGGCGAATTAAAAAAGTACGCATTTTTCTTGTACACCTCTGTTATATGTTTGTCAAACTCTAGCAACTTTAATGCATTGTTAATAATCGAAGAAAAATACAGACCTCCAAGTGTAATCAACGAGATTTGTCCAAAATTTACGTCTCGGTAATAATAGGTATGAACCAAATGAAGAAATTGATAATGACAACAATAATAAGTTGAAAAATCATGCTAAATTGTACACTTTTAATAGTTCGTCAAGGCTTTCGTCATGGAGTCACGGTCACCCTAGTGAGGTAGATTTCAAGTTATAGCGCTCCGTCTAATTGGCCACAATACGAAATTAATACACATTCGAAGTTGTGGTTGCATTAGTAAATCTTTAATTAATGTTAAGTTGGGCCGGAAAGATGTACTGAGTTAGGTTGCTTGAATTAAGTAATCCACAGTTAAATAGCGACTAACAAGTAGTGAGAGGTACTCTGGTAGGTTAAATTGGTTTGGAACTCAAATATATATTTATAGTATTGAGTCAGGTTGGGTTGGGAATATGAAACAGCAAGAAATACATTCGTAGTTGGGATTGTGCTAATGAAAGGATTAGGACGAATTGTGTTGGATTGGGCCACGAAAGAATCGTCAAGTTGAACAAACACAATATAAGTCTATCGAAAGATTAGTACTACGTATTGGTATTGAGGAAGTACCCCTATCAGGAAAATGACTTTCTTTGAACGATGACTAGCTGGGGTCTGTAATTGAGACTAACTCAAAATTGGCCTGAGGGAAAATTGTTACTACATTTAATATTGATGAAGAAACCATAAGATCACATTTACATAATCAAATGTGCCCCATATTTGGACACCAAAAACTACGGTATATATTTCGTCCTCAACGCCTCACTCACTCACCTGACACAAAAACTGAAAATGTATTCGACTGAATTTTATCGGGCAACAAGAAATGAACCATATACTTCAATCACAAACGATATGTTAATTGATTATCTCCACAAACTTCACCACAAACACCAACAGTGCAACCAACTTCAAGAAAAAATGTTTGTTTGGTGAACTTCTCCAGGAATCATCGTGAGTTTTAGATATGGGCAACATCTACTGTGATTAGTTGAAACAAGTTCGTGACAATTATGAATATTGTTTCTTCACGATACCGCACGACCCCATGTGGTCGACTCATAATAAGGCAGTGGAACATACTGTGCCATCCACCATATTCGCCTACGATCAATAAATCAAAAAATTAGGTGATAATAGACGCACATAAAAAGTGATCTTTCACCTAGAATTCTAGATTATTTAATAGAATCCATAACTTAGTATCAAAAAACTTGGCAACCTTTAGTACCAGTGTAAATGAACCCCATAAAATGTAGGACGTGACGATGACCTTGTTCAAATTACGAACGATTACACTGTTCAAATTCTATATATAAACGTCCGATATTAGAGTAAAGATTTTTAGATGCAATTATTCATAGTCGTGAGATAGATGCAGTGTTATAAAGGATCAGGGAAGTGACGTACACTATAATACCGTATCAGTTTCATTCAAACCGTGCGACAAACCAGATGAATAAGTTAATTTAAAGAACTAAATGTCTCGAATCATGAAATTTTATTGTCTTAAGAATTCCTCTGTGTTTGTCATTGAATAACGTTTAGATCTTCGATAAACTTAATTTCTGTTTCACAAAAGGTAAAAACGGAACTATTATAGGATCATCAATTTGGCCGTCCATATATTTGTTACCGTGGGTTCAATTTCAGCTAAATAAATAAAGATAAATCAAGCTGAAATTTGTTATAAAGTTTTCTAACGAATCCAAAAGACAGAAACTACGAAATAGTAAATTTGGTGGGCCAAAGTCTGATTTAAAAAAGAAAAACATATATATTTGGCCTTGTAACTATTTTAAAGGATTCTTCGTGATCTCAAAACTATTTTTTTAGAATTTTATCTTGGTTTTTGAGATTTTCTGAGAACCAAAAACGTTTCTGACAAATTAAGATCTGCTATATTTCCAAAACCAATCCAGATAACATTTCGAACAAAGCAACGGAGTTAAAAGTATTGATACCTTTCACTTATACAATGTGTAATTATGGAACAGGGAATCTATGCTCAGAGAAACTATAGCGGTTATTTTTTTTTTTTTAATTAATTTACTTTATGAGTTATGCTACGATCTAATTTTTTAACCACTAACAATTTTGTAAAGTTTTCAATGAAACAATTATGACGGTTTAAACATGTTTGCAGTTAACATTCCTTACAGGTGAATTTCTGATATTTAATAATTTGAACAATTTTTATGGATTTGAAATTTATAATTTTTTTCCACATTTAAAAACGTGGTCAAATTAGTCGCTTTTCATATTCATGAATATTTTAGTAATGTTGGCAATTGTTGAAACACAATACCGAAGATAATTTTGCCATCTTATACAAGTTTGTCAAGTTTTATCATTCAGTACTTTTTGGAATTTTCTGATTCTTACACAATTGCTCCATTTTCTAAATGTTGAGTATACATTGACAATTAATTTTTTTCACTTTTAGCAGTTTTTGTGTTTTTAGAATGAACTGTTTATTTTTACATTTTTAACAAACGTTGACGTTTTCCACAACTGGCATATTTTTCGTATTGTACATTTCTGTGTTTTACACGTTTTAATTTTTTTTTTCTAAATTGTTTTAACTTTTTTACAACAGCATTTGTCGGTTTTGCATTTCCGTCAGATTTTGTTACTTTGTTTGGCATTTGGAAATGTTTGGAAATTTGACAATTTTGATATTTTATATCGACAAATTAACAATGTTTATATTGCCCGCGTTTTTGTATATTTTTGACAGTGACATTTTTGCTATTTACTGCTTGTTTATTTTCTTTTTTCCATTTAGCAATGTTGACATTGTTCATTTTTACGTTTTCCACAATTTTTAAATTGTGGAAAATGTTTGCATTGTTTTCAATTGTATTTTGGCAAAAGCCAGTTTACCAGTTACAACGTAAACTTTTGTCATTTTATACAATGTTCGAATATGTTCTAAATTTTATCCGTGTTGCAGACAATTATTTTCACTTATATAATTTTATTTATTTTTTTATTTATTTTTCAATTTATACATATATATCATATATATTATTTTCATTAGAGGTGTATAAGAATTTGTTTCAATTTTTGGTAATTTTGAAAAACAATTTTGACAGGTTTGGCAATCATTTCGATATTTAATTAAAATCATTAATTAACTGTTGTGAAAATAAAATTATTTGCATTTAAAAATACGACAACTGGCAAAAAACAAAATAATTAAAAATGAACAATATTGTGTCATTCGCCAACTGCCTAAGTGAAAATCTTTATTTATTTGTCATTTTTTAAGAAAAATCAAAAATAATCCTATAATTGCATAAAAACAAAAGTAACGCCAAATAATCTCAAACTTGTCAAACACGCATACTTTTGACATTGAATTTTCAATTCTCAAAACAGCATTAATCTCGATTCGCTTTCTAGCAAAATGGGTTTACACGTAATTTTACATCATTTCACTAAAAACACTGTTTTCTAGCAATTGTCAAACTGCATGAAAGGTATTTGAGATCATTTAGGGCATGGATCTAAAACTATAGTTTCAAACGTTCAACGCGCACAAAAAAATCAATTTACATACACATTGCATAAATAACTTTTCGTCAAAAAACAAATATTTCAAATGTAGTACAGCTTTCGTTAGAATTTGGTCGTGGATATCGATCGTTCACGTACGTCCCAAGGCGTGTAGTTTTTCATTTTTAGGGTTTCGTGCCACGAAGGTAATAACGGAACAATTACTGGATCAGTCGTTTGTAGGTCCGTGTGATTGACAGTACAAACTTTTTTATATATATATTGTTTCTGTTTTATTTTAAATATTGAGTTCCATGTGACATATATTTTTCTATTTATTTGCTATACCCTTTTTATATTTTGCGATTCGACGACGTATAATATTTCGTATTTATTGCAAGACTCATTATTCCATATTTAATTATAATATTTATGTTGTTAGTCTTGTATATGTATGTTGCCAGTGAATATATGTAAGACAATAATACGCACAGGTACGTCGAAACGTCTGTGGAGATCGAATACGTGACTGGCATAGAAGAGAATGTGTATAACGGCCCCTCACTGCGTACTGCCCATGCTCCAGGAAATTGAACTCCTGAATAAGGAACGTAATGAACACGGCATCGCCCCGCACCGCCGCTCTTGTTGACTCTAATCAAGAGGGTACAAATAAGACGCCTCGCACTTTTTCCTCGGCGATATGTAAATTCGCTTTGAAAACTTTAGAGTGAACAATCGCAGATGCCCCGGTTATTCAATTTGACAACTGCGCCGCGGTCGGCCTGATTATTATGACAGTTCACGTCGGATCCTCCGGTGTACTTCGCGCGGCGATTGGCACAAATCCTGGCGCGTCCCGCCGGGGCCTGTTTTAATCAGACTTACACCCTGCCGCTGATTGCCCGAACTGACACTGAAATAAATTAACTAAGAACTTCCCGTCGACCGTCTCGCTGCAAGCGAACGTGCATTCGGAAAAGAATCGAGTTGATTGAATGACGAGCGATTGGAATTCCGCGATTCGTTTTGAATATCGCGTCAAATGAAGCGGCTCGCATCAATTTAGTCGATTTGTTTCGGAATGCGAGTTAATAGATTCGCAAATTGCTTCGTTATTTTATCTGTACTCGTTAAAAATATATTGATTTGAATGAATATTCAGGCGCGTTTGCGAGGATTTTAAGGCGGCAATGGTATTTATATTCGGGACATGCGCGGACGTAATTTTCGAGTTCAACTGATTGAATGTGCCGAATAAAATAGTATATTTATGCATAATGTTATGGCCGTCGTAAATACGATAGCACGTAACGAGTCGATGTACATATGATACATCAAAATGCGATATTGAGACATTAGGATTGAGTTACTCACGTTCGTAAGAGAATCGGAACGGCGTATCTGGAAAACTGGGGGAAACTGAGACACTAACGACCATTACAATCTTTCTAAAGTAATTAACCGAGGAAAGTGCTTACAAAAAAGTTAAAATATTAATGTGCTTGTTGTGCAGCAAAGTGCATGATAACTACCAGTTTGAAACATCCGTGCTATTTAAGCAGAGCTTGTATATGGTGTTTTTATAAACTTGTCGCCAGAAGTGCTATGGCCTCAGAACACAATTAGTAACTTTAATATTTTATATTAGAAAAATGTCTTATACGTGAAATTTTTGTAGGAAGTCTCACGACCATATATTGTATTATATTAATATACATTATCCTTTAAATAGATTAAACAACAAAATTTAACTTCAAAATATAGTTTCGTGTAAAAGCAAGTTTGATTTTATTTATATTTAATATATACTTTCGAAACTTCGAATATTTGTAGTAAGTTGTATAGAAAATTTTTAAAGCTATACAACATGTCATTTCATAGTTTTATTTAAAATGTGGAACACAAATTGTTATAAAAACATTGCGTTGGTGCAAAACAAACAATATCAAAACTTAAGTTATAAATATTTGCTAAATATCAAATGATGGATGTGCAAATCTGCCAAAATTATTTAAGTCAAAGTAACAGTTACAGATGTATAAACAACATTTTAGATTTAAAAGCTGTAATAGTATATTCGAACGTCAAACTGTGATCTTAGACACTTTAATTAATTTCAAGACAAGCAATTTGATAAAGTAAGTGTAAATTAAGTGAATTCAATGTACGTATATAATTAAAAAAATAAATTTCAGCTAATGTAATGAGGTGATGACAGCTGTTTCACCCACTATGGGCTGATCAGACCACCACACATACATTCGCTGAAAACGAATACAGTAAAATCAACGAAGCACATTTTTATATATGCATTGTGCATTTATCCCCTGGTTTTTGCATATATTTTCCCCACAATCTTCGCTTTTCCTTTGTCTTTACACATTCCTATTTTCATCATACTTTCTAGTTAAACCCGAATAAACTTGAATGTAAATGTTGTCCAAAGAGAGTTAAATCGACAACAAATTGTGAAAATGATCTCCTCTCACATCATACTACTGTTTAGATGAAAAACAAATTTCGATGATATTTAGCAATATTTTCGTACAACAATTACCGACCCTTTCCTATCCAACTACCATATTCTTTCTCTATAAATTCTGAACAGTATTGATAGACTTCTTTTTACGTTTTACATTTTCATTTGTCTTCCTGGATAGACACTTAGATCTTTATATCGTTTAAAGCTCCATCACGTTCATTACTTTTGTAGTTTATCAACACTCCTAAATATATGTCTTCCATGTCCATATCTTCGAGGGTAATATTGAAAGCTTTCTAGACTCGACTTTTGTTATTCCTTACAAGTAGTATTACGTCGTCCTCATGTGCCAGAGACTACATCATCAATAGTGCATGGGGAAAGTCATCTCTTATCGTCACAAATGCGATTTATTTTCTACTATTCACCTATAGTTTGCTATTAGTGTTATCCATTAATATATTCATGTTTTGCATATGTTGCACTGTAAGTGTCTTAATTATTTTTTTGACGAATTATTCCATTGTATACGAACCTCTAAAATCAATAAAAATAAAGCTCGATGTGCTTAAACATAAATGTGTGACCCCTCGTTGACCTGTTTTCCGGAAGCCCCATTGGTAATTCTACAACGCGATTTCCTAGTGCTTCGCTAATCTAAATCTCAATAGGATTGCCAGAGTTTGGTATACAATATCATTAAGAGCGATTTTCCGTATTTTTACATACCGTCGTGTTTCTTTCCTTAATTTCTATTCCGCATAAATCATCTACCGTTATCGGGAATTTTCAATTTTTGTTTTCACGTACTTCCTTCATATGTTATTTTGGTAATATTCCATCAATAACAAAGACCAAGTTGCAGAAGCGGTAAGAATATACGATAAGTCAATCTAATCTACGAGTACTTCACAAATTGCGTCATCACACTTGACATGAGCAGTGAATAAAATCTCGAAAGGGGAAGAATAGAAACCATACAATATGTCATTCGATAATTTATGGACAATTGACTAAAATTAGAAACCAGGAAATAAAAGACCATATACGTAAAATGTTGGTCAACTCAGCCAAATCCACAACAACACAAGCCATACAACCTGACCCAACCCGTTCGTATCCAATCCATTACAAGCAAGTGCTTTCGAACAAAATGCAAATACGTTTGCGAATCACAGAGGTTTTCAAGCCACATAAACCCGAATAAAAAATATTTAGAATTCAACGTAATTTATTAGTAATTGAATTAAAAATTTATATACAAAAAATTATTCGATCTCGCAGGAGGCATCAAACAAATCATTCAAGTATGAGTAATGAAATAGGGATATATCCCATATTGTTTCGAATATCACAAGTATGAAAGCTGAGGCAAAGCCAGAAGTACAGTGCTTGCACCTTACTCCATACTATATTTAGAAATGCTTCTGCTAAATCGATGTACATATATCAAAGAATTCTCCTCAGCTACATTTCTCGATATTGACCAAGCTTGGTATAAAACCTCTTTTACAAATTGGAAATAAACCCACAACACCATTGCCATATCCCAACATTTGAAGACAAAACCTCATATTGAAGATAGTAATACAACTCATGGAGAGCTTCAAGGAATTATGTTTGGCAGCACTACTTGAAACACTAAAATGGAAAAATGGTTAAAAACGCAAAGTCAACGGAAGCAAATCTGTACGATAAAACCTTGTTCACCAGTTAAACTAAATGGTTTCCATATACCTCGGGAATACAAAGCACAATGTTCGGGAATATTATAATCGACTTAGTTAGCGAAAGCATATATTTATTGAAGAGAAACAAGTGAGTATAACATTAAACCAAATTTACTAAGCCTTTACCAGTACTCTACCTAGATTATTTACTTTTATGAAATACGGCTATCGGTACAGGTTCCAGAAGATGTTTGGAATGACAGTAAATACCAGGTGGCATTTCTAAAACTTTTCTATTAAATGTGACTTGTAAATCCCTCTAGTTAGAGAAGAAAGTACACAATACTGAGTGCATAAAATATGAGTACAAAATACCAGTCTGTTACGATAGATTCGAAACTAATCATAACCAACTAATAAAATTTCTAACAAACAATTAGTAGACTAAGAAGTCCAAATATAGAATCAGTTCAGCATAAGATTAACTACAAACAATTAATATCACTCTAAACAAATGGTGGGATCACTGGACCACGTTCTCATGTCATAATGCTCTAATCATACAATTTACTAAGAATTGTTTTATTGAAATTAATAAAATAGACAGTAAAAAACGATGGGGTAACAAAACTATAATAGTTGTGCGTCCTAGTCACCAATCAAATTCCACTTCTTAGATTTGGCATCATTTCCTCACACCCATTTCCGTGTAATTCTACATTCTTCTCGACTTCTTGGAATTTTATATATGATGCTGTTGATTACTATATGACTTACGCTTGACGCGTTTGTTACACATTCGGTACATTTTAAATATATTATAAATTCATTGCACAAGTATACACGGTTTTGGACCTGAGCAATCAAAAGCTGTTTATAAGGTAAATTGGGGGGCTGAATCCAAATCAGCAGCCGGTTGTTTAAAAATGGTTCTAGTTTTCGAAGTATTCAATAAATTCTTTATTTTACTATTTTTGACCAGTAATTGCCATTGAATTAAAGAGTATGAATCAAAAACAAACAGAGAATAAACTCAGTCTTTTATACTGCTTGGGATCTGTTTTACGGATCAAGGTCCAGCAGTAGTCACTCATCATGGTTTCGTCCCAAAATCCTTGGTATCGCCTTTCGATTTTCGCCATATTTTGATGTAGCCGCTATCTTTGCTTGTCGCTCGTGTCGCCCAAATTTTGTGGGAAAAATTAAGATGTGCATGCAGAAACATTCGAGTTCCAACCTTGTGGTAATTTTGCAAAAAATTGTCGATTACTTGCTTATAATCCGGTGATTTGTGGTTACTGAAAAAGTAGTGAACACTTTTAAACGATGCCCATGCTGCTTCATCAGCCGTTAAACATTTTGTAAACTTTGCACCAGTCATTAGTTTACTAATATCAGGTCCGACAAATATTCCTTCTTTGATTTTTGAGTATGAAAGTTTTGGAAACAAGTTGATTAAGTACTGGAAAGCCGGTCCTTCGCGATTGAGCGCTTTGACAACGTTCTTAATAAGAACAAGCTTTATATGAAGTGGTGACAATAAAACATCCTGTAGGGTCACAAGTGGTATACAGGACACGTTTTGTTGTCCTGGCTCATAATGTGTCACTATGTGCGACCTCGAAAACTAGAACCAATCTTGACACATGGATTGAAGATCTGAGTTCAGCGCATCAAATAACGTTAAGAATTGTTCTCATCTGCTCGGGTCCAAAACTTTACCAAAATTTGTAAACTTGTGTTATTTGAAACATCGCTTGTGAGTGATCACTTCCAAGAAAAATCATTAAGCCAGATTTTAATTATTCGTATTCTTTCTGAATAACTTTGTTTCTTCTGCTCTTGGTAAATCTTCTCGTAGCTGCATCGCATTTAAAGACAGTTCTTTTCCTCGCTCTCTTTCTGTCTCTCGCCCCTCTCACTCTATCTATCTCTGAGCTCACTTTACTTACTGTTTCACAATCGTTATCTATCGAATCATATTTCCCTTGCCTTCTTCGCCTGCTTACATTGCTATCTTATTCTTTAATTTTTCATAGCTTGTATTGTTCTTGCAAGTTTTTACTATCTCAATTCTTGATTGCTCATATGTTTATGATGTGTTAACCTCTCAGAATATTCTGCTCGGGTTTCTACTAAGAAAAATATTGTAGCCTTCCACTATAACTCACTTGCTTTCTGTCTTAATGCTACGAGATCGTAAATAAAAAAGATAAAAATATTTTTATAGGTAAAAGAGGTATCGTATTCAAATAAATTATGAAAAATGAGGTCATAACTTAAATCAGTCAATTATTTCGTTAAATTATTAATGTAAATTCTGATACAAAAGGTCAGATATTAACAGGATAAAAGTATGGATCAGAATGTGCCCTAGATGCAGAGCGAAGATGCTTCGATCGCTTTTTTTAGAGTTTGATAGTTCGAATCTATTCCGCTTTTCACTTTAATTCAACAGTTGTCTTAAGGACGTCATTAAGTGTCTAAATTTTTAACACTTAATCTTATGAAATAAAACTCGATTCAGCGGACTATTTGGATTGGGTTGGGTTGGATTCAGAACATTTAGTTCTCACAAGCAAAAGAAGAATATGCCCAATTCTACGTTCCAACAAAAATAAACAAAATAGGTTTACTAGAAATACTCTCAGTAACAGATCGATTTATTTTATTTTTGTTTTTATTTTGTTCTTTCACGATTCACGATATTATAGTTAAATAAAATTAACATATGTAACTGTTCCCATCAGTATTTTATTTGGCGTTCATAAAATATTAAAACGTGAGAAATAATATTTCCACGAAGGTACTATAAAAATCGATACACATTGCAAATAAAATATGTTCAACGCCACAAATATTAAGTCAAAAGCAACTGCCTCCGTGCGTTTTATTTTCGCGTAGGCATAATTTCCGATGCGCCGTTCCAGAATCGCGCAGAAAACATGGTAACGAAGTGCTGAATTGAAGGTGATGTCTTTCAATGCATACGCACGCACAAAGCTCCGGTAACAAGAACCACAATGCGATCTGAAAAGCTTCGTTATCGAACTGAATGACATTTTTAGTGCCGGTCGAGTGACAATGGCGGGTTCGTTAATGTTAACAAGCGGCTGATTAACTCTTAGTTATTCCGCGCAGGGAGCACTATCACAATGGATATCTCGAACCAGACCGCTGGGAACTACTGCTAATTAATACCATACACGCCGACTATTATTTGCACAACCAATACGGGAATTAATCGTAAAAATAAATTATTTAGATAACGTTACGAAACGCTGGCGCGTTCGCGTAGAAGCCCGTAGCCCGCTTATTGCATTAAACTAATCGTAAAGCTATGTGTTGGTTATTAAATACTGCATAAAATTAACATATGGTTCGTGCATTTGCGAAATGCATTAGCTTTATCTGGCCGTAAAAAAAAAATATTTTTATGACATGGGAAAAACGCAAAACATTACGGTTTGGCAAATATGAAGAGAAATATATATGGGTCCGCATAGTTACATATCCAATGAATGGGTCATTTTCAATATTAATTTTAATAAGAAATTTACAAAGATAATTTTAAGCAAAATAATTGAGATAACAGCTAACGAGAAATCCAACGAATGGCAAAAAAGTTAAGCAAAAACAATTAATCCTAAAACGCTATTTATAATAAATGTATGTAAGAAATGTACCCAGGTACCATAAATGAACGCATATTGGTTAAATTATGGCACGTTTGGAAACCTGGTGCCTCTCTGACCGTGGTGAGAGAAAAGTGCATATCAAAGAGCTAAGTAATTCATTTTAGCTTGATATATAAAAGTATTTATCGACAATTTCAAATAAAAATAATTACAATGGGTTATTTTTAATAAAAAAATAATTGCAATAAAATATTACAAATATATCGACCAATTATTTTTACTAAGACAAGTTCCAAATGTAAATAATTTGCATAGTTTTTAATTTTGAAACATTAATTCTGTTTAGCAATGGTGACCAGCAATTTACATATAAAATAAGCCCAAACACAAAGTGGTTTATATGTCGGTAATATATGAAACAATTAGCTTGTCAAGCACAGAAATAAATCACACGAATATGCAATATGCAACAATTAAAATGCATTAATTGATCATACGCGACACCTCCTTTGTAGTCAAGATAAGAGGTAATGTAGACATGTTGCATACGTCACAGTGCTGGCTAAGTTTTGAGTGAGTTCTTCTGCTACAAAATACTTTCCTAGGTAGAAAAAACAAATGTTGATTAGATTCTATGATACAGTCTCCAACATCTCAAAATAAAAGCTCTGAAGATTCCCATTGGAATTTGAAGAAAACAACGATCGCAAAATCAAGAAAATGTCAAGCGGGACAAATTTTGAACAGCGTTTTAATAACATAGGTTTGAGGTCATTGTTTAGTAACTGAAATTAATAGACAATTTAGGGATGACTTCTGACTATGCATAAGGTTCTTAATTTTACAAAAATTCTTTATTGCCCACGTATTTAATTTTTGTAAAGTACTAGCATACATTCATAATTGTTAAGTAATTATATTTTAATTACAGTGTTTTAAATTGGGTCAAAGATAAAAGGGATACAATTAGAAAAATATGACATTGTAACATTTGCATAGTCATATTTCACATTTACATTTCTTTGGCCACAGATTCAATAATAATAAGAATAATTTGACTGACAAAGCAACCTGAATCATTTTTATAGATAATTCAAACAATTTTTTTACACATGAAAATATATTTCATGTTAGGTATATTTATCAAATGTGCCAAATATTAGGAAAGTGTTTGAAGAACGTATTACATATCAAAATAAATTGGATTTACTTACTTGATGGTTTGTTTTTCCATCGTAATAAATTTCTTACCGTCTGTTAATGATAAAATTAAATTTGGAATCAAATGTAATGGATATTTATTTTAACAGTATAAACACTTCTAGGATTTTCTAGGATATTGACGTTTATTTAAAATTTAAAGTTAACTTTCACAGACATTGACTTAAGCACTTAAATGTTTAACATTTATCAGTTAAAGGTTTTGCGAGTTCAGTTTACTGCTATCTGCAAACGTCGTTTTGGTGTTCCATGTTGTCAAGTTCAGCACCAATTCACCTTTTACAATCCAGATCTATTTATCCATCCCTCATAGAAACTCATTTGGTGTACGAAATTCTTAACTTCATTGTGTTTTCCACGTCCATGAGCTAAAGCTCGTATACGTATGCACAATAGCTCCTTTGATATGCAAAATCTACTTAGACTTCTTCAATAATTGCGACCTTAAGTCGATTTTTTTTTACCTCGCCGTCCACTTGTCCCTCGTGTTTGCATTGGGATTTCAAGATTTTCTTTTACATTGCTTCATTGCTTGTTTGAATAATTTTCCTCAATGTTAAATTCATTTTTGTCTCCAAGTTCTTTCATGCTCATTGCAAGCAGATCCATATCATCTGCATAAACAATGCGTATTGGTGATTCCTCTTTAACATCTTTAACCTCTTTTACCAAACCCCCTATAGTCGTTAATAATGAATATTTAGGAGTGCTAGGCTATTGTCATTGATGATGACCGTTAGCCATTTACTTACATTGAACTCGCTAGTCATGTTATCGTTTATTCCTAGTGCAATATTTCTATTTTAAAGGACGAAGGGTAAAATCTGTTACTGGCTCGGTCACTTAAATTCTATTGATTTAGGCGTTTATGCTCCATTAACTATATATAAGTTGTTGTTCGTAACATCTTCAATTTCTTTCTCTTTCTTCTACTCCTGTACTTTTCCCACAACTTTCACGCTGCTTGCTCTTCTTCATTCTTCATAACCCGTTGTCATTGATCTCGTTACTATAACACTTCTTTTGTCTGCTTCAATTTCATTGTTAATTGCTTTCGCATATATCTATTATTCTATTATGTTATATATATAGATATAGGGTTGTCCATTCTTGTTTTGTTTTTATTTTTATTTTGAATTCCGTCGTTATTTCACTAACGAGAAAATTATCGTACTCGACGATGAAAAGTATTTCACAATGGGTAACAGTGAAATTAAAGGAAACGCTGGTTTTTATACAAATGACCTTGCAAACTGCCCCGACAACGTAAAATTCAAATCAAAGGCCAAATTTTCTGAAAAAGTTTTAGTTTCGTGCGCTATTTCTCAAGCTGGAATTTAAAGTGGGGCGGGTAAGAGGTGAAGCAATAAATGCAGAAATTTATATCAATCGATGTCTTACAAAATTGGTCAATTTCATTAATGAACATCATGCAGACGATAAAATAATATGTTGACCAGATTTAGCTTTGCTCATTATGCCAGGGCAACAGCAGAATGATTGACTGCAAACAACATACCATTCGTCGCAAAAAATAACCCAGATAAGGCCTATCGAAGAATTCTAGCCCAAAATGAAGAACATTTTCGTCTTCGAATTTTCCAGAAGATTAATGAAATTAAGTTAGAACCAGTCAAACGGCTTATGGGACATCTAAAGAGAAATTTATGGACGATTATCCATTATCTAAATTGTGTTACGTAGTTAGGATAGATGCAATATTATTATTAATATTAATAGGAAAACAATTGGATAGTTAGCTGTGAATAAAATATTTAGCCCCAAATTTTTCTCAAAACTTTAATTCCATACGTTACTATTTTCCCGTAACTTTTAAATATGTTCTTCTATTATTTTATTTGTGGTACATTCCAACGCTGACGATTAATCTTTTGGCTAATCTTCAGGTCTTTTTATTTATTTACAACCCTTACGGGTACCAAACCACAATCTTATCAAAGCCAAATGAATATTTTAATGTGTTTGTTAACTAAGTAATACCAACCGACACTTGAAATTTTCGAAAACCCTATTTTAATTTTGCTAACGGCAATGGATATAGAATCGTTACTACCCGCGTGACGTCAGTGCTAGTGGCTGAGTACTCCGCATCGGTAAAACCTGGTAGCAAGGCCCAGCCATAATCGCACTGACGTCACACGCAGCATATATTGCTTCAGCCTGGGAAGATGGGTTGATGATGGTCAGAAATTCATGATTTTCCATTTCCACACTTCGCCGGAGACAATATATAAACCGACCTCACATCGTCTGTGACATTATAAAAGCAGCATAAAGACTGATAATCCCAGCACTAATCTTGGAGCGACGCCGTCACCGTCTCAGCGGAATGCAAAAAAATTCAATATTGTAAAGTTGTGTTTTCAAACTCTTGTTACCTTTTCGGGTTTTGAGTAAAATCGAAAATGAAAGTGGTACAAACGGGTATTAACCAACGATCACGTATTGGATGCCGTCGATTTCGATTTTTCAAAGTGCTGGTCGATGTTTGAAATTGCAGTAATTTTTTTGGTTTGTGGTACAAACGAAAATAAAAATAGTACAAACGGGTAATAACAAAGTACTATCAAGTGGTACTCCAGCATTATTTTCTATATTAGTTAATCTCAGATTTTTCTAATGGTTTTTTTTATAAATCTCCGGATTTTCTCCTCATTAGTTATTATGACCGCATCATCAGGATCGTAAACTGATTTATGATACCTTTATCACAAATATCTCAATAATTGACTTCGACCATCAGATCGCTTAGTCTAGGAAGAAAATAGCAAAGCACCCTGAACTTTGGCAGAAGTCTCCAAATCTATTAAGCTTCATAGAGATCATAAAGATTGGATTACTTCGCGATTGCATTAAAACTGATATATACCCTTCATACCTTCTAAAATGCTAAACTCCCTTCATAGGTGTTGGACACTTTACAAGTTAGAGAAATATCTAAGTAATTCCTGCATTTTTACCGCCAACATCCTTCTGATGCTTTCTCCGGTGTTGCTTTTCGGATTTTTTTTTTAAATAACCTTTTGCTGTTTCGCTTTTCCATCTGTCCCTTTTCACCTATATCTTTCCTTTTAAGTACTTCTTTGAAAGCTTGCAGCCACCTTTCCAGAATCTTTTCTTCTTCCACCACGACTTCCTTGCCTTCATCTTAATCAGTACACCGAACATTTCTTTCTTTTCGCATTTTATTAACCTAATTTCTTTATTTATTACATTATTCGTAATATGTTTTGTGTTGTGAGAAGATGATGCTGATATTTAATTTGAATATTTCGATTAAGTTATCTAATTATTATAAACAATATATTAATATAATTATTGATATTGATAACAAGCAAACGTGTTCTTAGAATAAATTTACAATTGTGTAAATTTAAATTATGTATGCATTTATGTCAATATATTTAATTTTCAATAAAATTATTTGATTACTCATATAGCATAGCATATATTCAATGTAAACGTATAAAACGTTTAACATTTTTAATTATATAATCTGTTGAGGTCATATCTTGTATGTAAATTACCAATATGTTTTATGTAACTCAACTAACTACAATCTATAAATGCATAAGCTACTAATTGAATTAAAATAACTTCAAATTCTTGCTCGTATTAATTTAATTAAGCCATAAATTCATTATTTATATCACGACATAGAATCAACTTAATTTGTTATACGATATAATTAAATAGCACAACTTACACATGCCAAATTATACGTTATACGTCAATTATTTTTGCAATTGGTAATGCTAACTTATTATACACAGATATTTTATTTATGCCGAGCATTAAAAGTAATATGAGTTATTTTATTACGAGATAATGTATGTAAATGAAACGTTCTTGCATTTTTATAAATCCTTTAATAACTATGATATGCAACTTTCATTATATTTATAATTGCGCGCTACTGTTTCATAGACGATAAATTGATTAATTGCAAAAAATGTTTCAATTTAATGCGTGCATATTAACGAGTATTTATAATAAAATATCAGTGATAGCAACTTTCACAATTTTGTATCTATGCAGTTCGTGCAATTTGATTAAAAAATAAATAACATTAGAAAAGATGTTTATATACAGCAATCTAAATTTGCGTTGTTACCACTTGATTTCCTGCAAACGAAATTAGGTTTCAAACTGAATCTTTCATTATAAAATGCGTAATAAATGTACCAAATAGGGTTTGAAATATAATTAATAATAGCCGGATTGTGCATCTAAAGTCCAAAGATTTATTATTACTGTTTTTTATTATCTAAATTCATTTGAAATTTCCATTACTTGTACTTAAATGGAACTAGAAATTAAATTTACTATTGTAGGAAATATTTTGGGTTTTTTGTCTACTACTAATTTTATTTGATTCAAATATATTTACCACAGGTTTGTGCAAAATAAACTATTTATGCATGCAAATTAAGGAATGAAAAAATATTGTATGTATATAGTTCTATGCATTTTTGGGCAAATAAAATATATATCTCGAGCAGTTTAAAAAAAATCAAATTTGTTCGCTTCCTTAAAAGAGTATCGCTTGCGTGTACTTTCAAAATTAAACAGCATGGGAAAAGTGTGTATGCGTGGTGACGTCACATGGTATTACCATACATACCTAGGAGATTATAAGAATTTGCATTCTAATTAACATTTAGCAAAGAAAGAACCACAAGACAGTTTTACCAAGATTTTATTGAATGTTCGTATTTCCCAGGTACGAGTATGTGTAACTATTTAAACAACATTTAGCAATATTGTAATCAGTATTTTTTTTATTTTTTACTGCGTTATTTTTTTCTACAATATGTGTTTGCTTGAATGTTAACAACGGTCACTTACATAATAATTGCAGCAGAAAAACGAGTCGTACAAAAGAATTTTAAAACTAGTTAACCGCAACATCATTTCCACCAAGAATTGCATAATATATGGAGTTAATAGTACATTAGTATGTTGTGGTATATGTTACGTTTGTTTATGAATCTTGTGATATAGCCATTTTTCTTTACTTCTATTGTAAAGAAATTCTGATAATCATTTTAAAAAATGGAAATAAATTTAGCAGAATCTCCTTAAAGATATTAGAATAAATAAATATATGCCACATGATAAGCAATTCATTGTATATAAGGTGAATATTTTGAGGAATTGTTAAATTCCAATAGAGATGAGAAGTGGCTAAAAAAATTATTCAATTATTAATAGTTATTAGTAAGGCAATGTTGAAGACAAAAAAGAACAGGAAATAACTCATACATAACAAGATCTGAAGGAAAGTCGACATCGCTGCTGAAATGTCGAACAAAGGAGAATAAGCGAATTATTAATACAAAGAGAAATGAAAAAATATTCAAGTCCTGGAAAAGTCAAATAAAATATCACGTGGTATCTCTGGTGGACAATCCATTAAAATATTAGGAATGAAAAGGGAAAATTATCGAAATGTTGAAAAAGAAAGTGCGGACATTTGAGCGAGAGGGGCGTGTGGATTTAACGTGCAAACTTTGTTTATAAGGAACAAAAAGGAACATGCATGCGAAGGAAATAATAGGGGGGTACTAAGCAGGAGTTAAAAATAAAAATTCAAGGTATTTACTCTAAAATATTTCGAACGTAATAGGACTACACAAACCTTTAAATAATTACCAACAAACAAACAACTCAATCGATATGGATAAAAATGATAATAATAAATCGATTCCTTAAAAACATAATGCAAAGAACATAACCATGATTTTTTTATTAGAGATGATGTAAATACAATACAAGAAGAAAAAAACGAGAAAAACAACAAAGTAAAAAATATATTAAAAATTTTAATTCAAAAAGCTTTACAAAACGGTTGAAAGATAAATATCAATGCGGATAAAAATTAAAGGTGTGAGACAATGCGATCCTTAATATACGTCGTACTTGCTTTTCTATTTTCGTTTGAAGGTCCAAAAAGAGCACACCATCAAATAAAGACAGATACAGATGATATTGGAGGATATTTCACCATTTCCTTTGAGAAAGTATTTGAAATATAATATTGACAATTAATAATATAGGCTAATTATAAACGAAATATGAATTTATGAAGAGGAGAAGAAACGACGACCAGATGAGAAGAAAAACAAGAATCAGAGAGTGGAAAAGAAGACGCCCCCGAAAAGGCAATGTAGAAAATTGGCAGATATGATAACAGAGAAAAATGAATAAGGCGGTAGATAAACTATTAATTAAAAGACGCAAAGGGTGAGTTAGTTGGTAAGGTGAGTTATTTAGCGGTTAGGTTATCTTCATGCAAATAGGAGTGAGAAGTAGATATTTATTGAAGATGACGGAGGGAGAACGTTCAATTGTAAACTTAGGTCAGAAATATTCGTATGAAATAAAATCATCGTATAGAAGAACGTGGAACGTAATATATTGAATCTTATTATACAAAATATTTGTATTTAAAATCGGGATAGATTATAAATGAGTTGGATGATCATTTTTGACCAATAAAAGTGAAGAATCTCTTCACATAGTCGTGCGTCATTAGACCTTTTCTGCATGATCCTTGTCGTTTCCATGATGAGTCAATAGACTTCTGAAAAGAACAGTTTCCACGTCTGATCCAGTTTTTATTTGAGGTACAGTCGTAAAATAAAAGGGCGATTTTAACATTAATTTTGCCCATCAGCCCATAAAATCAGTACATGCTGGTATAATGACGAAGTAAATGTAAAATGTGTAATCAGTAGGAAGAAGAGAAAAAGAAAGGGAACGGCAGTGTACTTAAAAAGACATTGTGGAACCCGAAAAAATTAAAGATATGTTCGATAGGATTTTTTAATTGGGAACGTCCCACTCGGTTTAGAAGCGGTCCAAATTTGACAGGTGACCAGCCCATATGTTTTAACAAGTCAGTAACCCACTATAGAAGTTCTAATCCTTGAAACCCAAAAAGCAGCAATTCGACTTGGTAATTTAAAAACCCAAACTTTGTTGTAAATGTTTTTGACGCGCGCAATGTGTCGAAGGGGATGAAACTGAAAGGATAATATTCGAATGCGGCGATAGGAAAACTACTTCTCCGGTTGAGGACAAGACAACTGGTAAAGTAGTTGGATGAATTTTCGAGTTGGACATCTAATCATGCGGCCTTCGGTAAGGTACGGATACACCTGGTCGTGCCTTTTCATCCCAACGCCGGTTATGTCAAAGTGAAACCAATCTACACACGTAACAAATTAGTTTAGGAAGGCGGCATCCAGCCACGGATCGCCGTATCCTCATCCCTTATTGTTGACATCGTGAGATCTATAGTTCGTTACTTTTCCTGCAAATAACTCCCACAAAGGCATCCTCCATACACGGTCACCGGTAATAACTCCAACTTTTCGTGCCAATTGCAAAACACCCCACTCGCTGCAGAACCCCTTCTTAACGGCGTTAAACTCGCCAAGTCGATGATTCATCTCAGCTTGTATTGTCCCTGGCCATAAACCAAAGCATCAGCCATGCACAGTCTTCCTTCATTGTCCGTATCCTCAATCATTATCGATTTTCCATTTGAAGACATGACCGAATCGCCACATCATTGCCATTCCGCTGGGAATATTCTCACAAAGCGGGATGCAGACATTGAGGTTGATGGGTAAGCTCAATGCTGCAGCGGCACGAATCGATGCAACAAGGCAGCTCCACACATACTGGCGCGATAGCGGACCATACAGTTACACATACACCTCCACTATCAAAAGTTATCCCTTTACCTACTATCAATATCGGTTTCTGATCTGCAAGGCAGCAGTAGCTGATCTCTAAAAATATTGGTGGTTCACATGAACCGCTTGGGACTGCCATGAAAGCCGCCATTTTTTTTATTTATTTCTCTTATGGAAAGAGCAAGGGTATAATTTGATTGCAGGAGTGTAGCACAACCTTCGCGCCAGATTTTGACATTGTGCTTTGAACGATTCTGCGTCCGGTTCGTCGAAAAGTTCAAATGTTGGTATGTGTACCATTTTGTCACGCGACTTGTTATCTTGATAACGCCATAGCACCAATGGGCTGTTCCGGGTGTCCCAGGCCTTCAATCAGGATTAGTTTGACATCCTGAGAGCACAAGCTTCATCCCCAGTTCCAGCCGCCACCCTAGTGGCTTCCAAGCCTTCATCGACGACCTCCATCTCGTTGTACGCGAGCTTCTCCGATCCGAGACCGACGACAGCAATCGACCAAAATTCATAAGGTTAAACTTTTAATTGATTTTAAGTGACTAAATTAATGAATTTGTAAAATTTAGTGTAATTATGTTGTTGTATTATGAAAAGTTAAATATCAATGAAATCAATGAAAATGTATGGCAAACTTGTAATAAAACAAATCAGTATGCAGAAAATTTATTGACGTACGTTAAAACGTACAAGGAAATAATAATAAAATTCATTTATCTTTATATTTAGCAGTCAAATTTCATTTGTTATTTAATAAAATAAAATAATTTAATTTCCACGTTCAGAGTAATTTAATTTAATGTAAGAATAGTTATTTTTTTCGTCGTTATGAGTATCGTTTGATTTTGAACAAATTGTACCCTGAATATCCGGGCATTAAGGGCCTCCGTAGACTACCGATTAAACAGTCGGGCGATAGTTTAGTAGGTGGCTGAATTACACGTGGCCTTATGGGAGCGCGTACACTATGCGATTTTAAATCGGCCGATTAAAAAGTTTGATGGGCAGTACGATTCCCATCCAACTTTAAAGTCTGCCAACTATCGGCCGATCGCTTGAAGTGCATGGCGTTCAATACGAGAGCGCACACTATGCAACTATTTAGTCGGCCGAGCGGGTCTGATAAGAAGTGCGCGTGCGTACATTTGTCGTTTATAAAAGACAATTGAATAATAATAATTTATTAGCAACGATCATTATAGACATATGCAACGCCTAACATTTTAAAAGAAACAATCAATGGAAACTTCACATGTACAAGTTCAGTCAACTAATATATAGAATTAGAATCATTCAAATTTAAATGAAACACATGTTAAACTTTCGAATTCTTTTTTTCATTAATTTCTTTCGTCTATTTAATATAATAATATTATAACTTTTCTAGATAACATTTCTTTTTGATGTGTGCAGTTATTATAACACGTTTCGCCCAAGAACTGTGCTTCGCGATGTATTCAGCCGCCGACTATCGGGCAACTATCGGTCAGTGTGCGCGCCCTCATGCAACCAAATAGTTTAGTCGGCGTAGTGTGCGCGCTCCAGCCCGATCCGACTAAACTATCGGCCGACTGTTTAATCGCTAGTCTACGGCGGCCCTAAGTCTTACAATACGTTCACTATAAACTATATTATTTTAATTATATCGATGATTGCGTTTTGATAAATACACCGATAATCAGCCAGTTATAAGACACCGTGAGAAACAACGTACAAATACTCTGTAACCATTTCTTCGTTTTAATTTTCGTTAAACCAACATATTGATAATTTTATTTGACTTCGAAAAATAATCGTTAGCGTACCGGTATCTTGTTTGTGTAGTTCACTGGATTGGTCCCCATCAAGAATTTTATCTCTTTAACTTTTAATGAGTAGCAATTAACAGTTATATGATAGTAATTCAAATTAGAAACATTTGCGGTGCATGCCACATGTTTTCCATTGCATTACAACAAGTAATTATCAGGTCTTGTGTAACTGAGTTTCTCTCAGCGTAGTGCGTAATTCGCCGTAATTTACGTGACGCGCTTATAGACGGAGCAAGTAAAACGGCCCTAATTAATATATTAATATTATTGACGCACGTAACTGGGCGGCATTTTTACGAGGGAGCAGATATCGTTAATGGACATAACGATGTTTGATTGTGCCGTAGCGAGTTCTTCGTATCGGTAATAATGTCTTGCATTGATGTAGACTAGTCCTTGTTAGCACTAATGAAATGGCATGTGGCTTCGTCTGTCTGTGCTAACGAGCGAATAGCCCTGTTACACTAATGAGGAAAGCTTGGACGTGAAAAGCTCATTACGACCAAAGTGTTGCGGACAGTCAAACTGTGCATGCAATAATGGCGTATTGTTTCGATTACCACCAGCCACATCAAAGTGCTCCAAAGTGCGGTGTCTCCCTCTACCTGTACCTATGTTTTACAGTCGAAGGTCGATTTAATTGCAAACTTGCTCGCCGGCCGCTTAACTACGAGTGTAAACGATAAATGTATCGTTACCCATTTACGTGAGAATTGTGTTAATTGTTAATTACAAAGCCGAACATTCCTTCATATATACATTCAATTTATAACCGATAACGTGCTCGTGTAATGAGTTATCTGTGACACTAAACGCTTGGACTCGATCGCCGTTTTAATAGAGACGTTATTATAGGATTATATAAATACTGATGGTTTATTTCTACCGTCGCATCAGGTACTGACAACCAGATTGTGACATTATTATAAGCTGTAGTTACTATCTTACGAAGCTGTAATAGCTAAATGTTTCTTTATAAAAGAATAGTACAAAAACCAAAGATATTCAATGCAGAAAGAAGGAAGAGGAACGTATCGTAACTATTAAATACAAACAGCTTGATGATTTTTCCGATAACTTTTTTGTTATTAAATTTAAATGACAGTCGTTTTCAGATTAAGGGAGCAATCAAATTAAATTATAATTATTATATGCCTTTTATAATGTTGGAACAGGTTATCTTTTTTCGTCTTAACGTTTTTTCGGGAAAAAATCTAAATAACATAAAATGTAAACTTTTGTAAACAAATTATTTGTTCAAATTGAAAAATATATAAAATCGAAAAAATATAATAGTTGTTAAAAACAGCCGACATAAAAGTTGTTAAAAAAGTTGAAATTTAAGAAAAAACGTACCGTAACTATTAAATACAAACAGCTTGATGATTTTTCCGAAACAGAATTTTATTATTAAATTAAAATTTCAATCGTTTTCAGATTAACCCTTGTGTTGCCACCCGGGTACCCGGGTACCCATCGGCGTATGTTTTGTTGAATAATTCAAACTTGCATCCCCATGATTTGACCGATTCGCTATCAAAATTTGCATTCCAAATATTTAGCAAAAAATATTAACTTGATAAATTTTGCATTTGAAAAAAAACACGTATAAGTCACCCGGCTACCCAAAAAAGTTTGTCGTAAAAATATGATAAGTAAATATGGATTAATATATAAATAATACCAATATTTATTTAGTTCAAATTGTTTATTTGTTGAATATAACTATCACATTTTGAAATGTGATTGTTATACAAAAATCATGGAGTTGTTATCAGTCTGTTACTACTTTCATAGTAACTTTCGATTGCGATTTTCGTTGCATGATTTCGCATGACTTGCTGGTTAAAAAATCGCTCTTCTATCATTGGCATGGCTAGTCACTGTACATAATTTAATTGTTATATTCAGGTAGGAATGCCTTCCTACAATATGAATAATTAAATATTAATCGAATGCAGATAGATATCAAGAATTTCGTGGGCGGGGTACCCGGGTACCCGGGTGGCAGATGCGTTTTTTTTTTGGTGGCAACACAAGGGTTAAGGGAGCAATCAAATTAAATTATAATTATTATTTGCGTTTTATAATGTCGGAACAGGTTCTTTTTTCGTCTTGACGTTGTCACAAAATATTGTGGTTGTGTTAGATGTACCACAATTTTGTTTCACACTGTACAACTAAAATAACACTGTACAACTAAAATCACCTTTGTCAATCTTTGCGAAGTAGTTACAAGTAGTTGGTCCCAGCCAACCTTTGTAATTCCATAGCAGTACGAGTATTAGTGTATTGACGTCTAGATGGCACACAAAGTTTTGTTATAAATGACTAACTTTAACTAACTTTGTTAAAATAGTTATAATATCGCAGAAGGGAATGGCTGGCTATAAAGGGTAAAAAATTATTCAAATTGTAAACATTTCTTAAATAATAAATATTGTAAAAATTGTAATAATTGGCAAAAATGATCGAAAATCGAACAATCGTTAGAAATTATTAACAATATGTACACACATAAGAATCTAAAATTGTTAAAAATGCTAAAAAATAGGATCTTGTAAAAATGATTACAAATCACAATATTACAACAAAATTAAAAATCATAAAGACTGCAAAAATCTTACAAATCACGGAAGATGGCAAAAATACGAAAAAATCTAGCAACAAGTAACCAAAATTGCATAAATTGATTAAAAATTACAAAATAATAATATAAAAAACCTTTGTAAAAGCGAAAAAATGTAACAAAAATCACAGAAATCGCATAGGATTATAATAATTGTTAAAAACAGCAAACATAAAAATTGTAAAAAATAGAACTTGAAGAAAAATACATGAAACTAATCAAAAATGCTAATATAAATAATAGTTTATAAGTGGCAATAATAATTATTCAAAACAATAAAAAACTAAGTCTTGTAATTCGTGACTATAGTAAAAATGATCAAAAATCTTTGGAATCGAAAAATAATCTGAAAATATTTACTTATTGTAAATATAATGAAATCAAAACAAAAATCGTTAAATGTAGTTTGAAATTGTAAAAATTGCGAAAATTGACTCACCGACTTCGTAGCTAGACGTATATAATATAGTAATGTTTTTTTTTTATAAATGAATACGTCCTTGTGAAAAAATCAAAATGATTATTAAAATTTGCGACTGTTATTATTGGAAATGAGCTAAACTTGACATGCAGTATATCTACTTTATGGACGTAAATTTACCTCATAACTATGAAGCAAAACGTTGTTATAGGTTCTAACATTGTTTTCTAAATAATGTACTTCTTTCATTTAAATACGAATTCACGAATATTCATGACCTTGAAACTATGATATAAAGCATTGTTATTATTCCTTACATTATTTTCTAAATAACTTACTATAATATTTACAACGATTTAAACCAATTGTATGTTAGTCCCCAATCTTGCTTTTGCTGTTATTGAAATCCTATTTTTCATCTCTATTTTTGGATAAAATCCAAACTTACACATTACATCTACTTCGTGGTCTAAATTCACCTAAAAATTATCTTATTGTACGTTATTTCAGGCCATAAATACATTTTCTAAATAGTTCACTATAATTTGCCACTCCATAAGTCTTTACATCGATTCATTAATCGAATGTGAACATACTTTTGCATCCAGTGCTTTGTGTGTAATTTAAATCGTACTTTTCTCTTATGTAAGCTGATGGTGACGTTCGCATTACAACTTGTGCAGGTCATGAAAAATTTATATCTTATTTCTTCTGATCATTCAGTGACCAACTTAATTATTAATTATTTACGACTTAAATTGGATTTTTTAAAATTAAATTACCACCGAAATTGTATTCGAATTCCGAATAAATCAAAAGCAGAGTGAAATAAAATTTATATTTATATCAACTTTGACACAGTACTATATATGCATTTTATGGCAATTCTTAGCTTACATTTTTTTGCGAAAATTGATTGAGAAAATGCAGAAAATACTTACAAATTTCGGTTTTACTGGTCTTCGTCTGATGCAGATTCAAATTTAGTACATAGTTGTGAATACTGTATGTAAATACTGTAAATAGAACTGATTTACAATAAAAAGATTTAATTATTATAATAAAAAAACCTTTAATTATTTAGTAATCACAACATTTCATGGTTCATTGAGTGCTCTATATTTTTCGTGTACATTGTCCAAGTTCACACCATACGCCTGCGACCATCTCAGCTTGATTATTTTTATTACATTATATTGGCGTCTCATTTCAACTGTCCCGTTACTAGGCACTCAATTAAACAGCGTCTATCACTGATATAAATAACATAATTTGCATCCAATGAAAATCAATTGCGAGTTAAGCTTAAATAAATTCAACTCACTGCAGCGCCAACGCACACGTGATTTAATGCATACAAATAAGTTAGTAATAAGCAAATGTTAATGGGCACTTGGTGTTGAACAATTGGTTGCAAAATGTTTGTTTGGTTCCGCTAACGGCGTTTTAATATGACTTTCAATAGAAAACCCAGACAAAACATTTTCAATATCATTTAAAGCGTAAATAAATAAAACATAAATAAATTGGAAGAGACTAGAAAAACGATCGATAATATGACAAAAAATTCAAAGCAAAACAAGCGAAAAAAGTAACGACAGTAAAATAATCGGTGAAATATTGAATCGATAGTCATATTTGATGACATATGACAAGTTTTGTCAGTACGTGTATTGACTGCCAACGTGAATACATCAACACGATATAAGTTGACTACGCATGTGTACAATGCACAGATTGACGTCGGTTTCGGGAAAGCAGACTTATGAATTTGCGTCTAGATGGCTTCAACGTATTCACGATATAAAATATTTGAAAAGATTAACATGACATATGTAAGGCCATAAAATTGCACTACGCAGATGTTGTAAAGCCTATACACAATTGAGAAACAATTGAACTAAAAAAATGATTGTAGGAACTATAAAATCAGTCATATTTTTTACGATTTTAATTCATGTATCACCTGTAACTAACATAAAAATAAATGTGCCATATCATCGATAATACAAAATTCAATGTTTATATGTAAAATTGCGGCCAATTTGTAAGTTTCATACGTTTTGAGTCAGAATTTCTTTGCATCTTTGATGATTTCGATTTCTCTAACAATCAAGATACTTACTAAATGAAATATTACGAACTAAAAAATATTCTATTAACAACTGCACAATAAATATAACTTTTAATTATTACTGTTGTTGAGTAATTACCAACAACTTTACAGTTCTAAAACAGTCGCAGTTTATAAATATTTACCCGTAAGTGACGTACTTTGTTTTGAAATAAACGTACCTGCGACATTATTGTGATTTATGCAACTGATGCAACGTTGCACCGTTGATGTGCACGTGTGTGATGGAAATAATTATATCTTCGCAGTAAAATAGCATGAAGATTTAGTGCCTAATATTGACCCATACAAAAGAATTATAATTAACTGGCTTATTACGTTGCTTTTACGATTAAATTATTAAGTGAAGATTTTATTGTTAAAACAATTTGCATAAACATATCTCAATTATGCAATGAATGCGCGTTAAGTGCCTATGGTTGGACGAGTAAATTTGTTGTGGTGATTCAGCATATTGGAAATTACCAGAGGCGGAGGCTCGTTTGGGCAACGGGGAATAAATCACCATCCAAAAAAAGCCGCAAAAAATACTGGCCATTTAATGTATTAATTCGTTTAATAATTCTTCGATGAAGCAAACATTCTACCAGTCCGGAATGTTATTCATAAAACGTATAGGGGACGCATTGGCGCTCATAGCACTTCACCATTTAGTTATTCTTCTCGTTCCATATTAGTGGAACAGATGGCCTTTAAAAATAGAGATCATTGTTCATTAAAACTTAAACACAAACCTTTTCTTTCGGATTTTTTGCTTGACCTTTATTTTTGTAAGTTAAACTTTCAACTTTCAATTTTCTCATTTACGACCCTTTTCGTATTTTATATAATTTCTAATTCTTTGGCAATTATGATATGATATACAAATTTTACATACTTTGCAATGTTAAAAATATTTATAATAGGCAGTTTTTGAATTTTTGAAAATATTTAATCATTTTGATAATTGTCACTTGTATTGTAATTGAAGGGTACCTTTTGCTCTTTTTGGAGTAATAATTGTTTTATTGTTTTAATGAAACCCGATTTGGATTGAGTTTCATTTTATTCTGCGTTGGATATCCCTGAGTTAAGTTGCCGTTTCATTTAGGATTCAACGTGGTTTTTAATTGATTTGCATTAGGTACCCTTTCATTAGTTGGGTGTCACTAGTTCGTATCAAAATGTAGGTTGGGTTGGGTTACCGCGATTATACATTGGATGGGTTTTATAATGTCGGTAACTTATGAGGTATTTTTTGATTTCGTGCACTCAATTAACGTGACGTTTGATTCATCACGTATTGTTCTGCAATATTATTTGTTGCCTTTGGTTAAATTTTATGGCAAACGAAGCCCACCATAATGAAAATTAACCCAAATGATTGATAATATGTAAACTACACCACGCTAGTGTGTCTTGTCTTCTACGTCTTGTGTACGTCTACGTCTACGTCTTGTCTTCTACTTGTCTCCTACGTCATCTTAGTGACGTAGAGCACTTTGAATTGAGTTGCGTTGCTTTGTATTTACATGCATCGACTAATTCAACTTATAGAACAAGCCCAACCCAATGTAAGTAAACGCAACTTACTAATTAAAAATGGGTTGGGTTGGGTTTTCTTGATTGTATAAGATAAAATTTTTTAAAATTATTTGCCTTATCACTTTGGCACTGTTGCCACTTTTTTGTGAATTTGATTTTTTACTATTTGAACAATATTATCTTATATTATACATTTTTAGATTTGAGATTTTTGTATATTTTGTATATTTTGTAATTTTGATAATTTTGTTTAACGTTTAGTTTTTTCAAGGTTTTTGAAATTTTTGACAATTCTGACAATTTTGCACACTGGATGATTTTTCAATATTTGATATAAATTTTGTAGCTTTAACCCGTTGTCAATTTTCATAATATTTGCAATTTTAACGTCTTTGCATTTTAGACCATTTTTCTGTATTCAAAATTTTATCAATTTTTACGTTTTGCACAATTTTGAAAATTGAATGATATTATATATATATATATTTCTTTTTTACTGATATTAGACACTGTTACAATTTTGTCTTTTCTGTGAATTTCTTAATTTTATTAAATATTTGTTTCATAATTTAATATAGGATACTTTTTGTATCTTTTGGATTTTCAGTTTATGATAATTATGATAATTTGGGGCTATTTTAATTGCTGAACAATTTTTGAAATTTTCATCGATTTTAACATTATATATTTATATACTTTTTTAATTCAACATTTCTAAAATGTCAAATAACTGTTATTTTTTACATTTTTCGCTCAAGTTTTAATTTTCTTGTATTTTTTCTACTTTTTTTGCAATAATCACGATTCTATACAATTTTACAAGTTTTAGTATATTCTGGCATCTCCGACAATCATGTTAATTTTTACAATTATTATAATTTTCGATACATGACATATTTCAACATTTTTAGATTTTTATGAATTGGACTAATGTCGACAATAATTTTTTCTACTTTGCGTTGGTAATAACTTCATTTTAGCACCCAAAAGAGTGCTAAAATGAAAATTCGAGTGTTAAAATGAGTCTGGTATAATTTTTTTTATGTTGGCAGCGGTTTGGCAGCGCATAACGTCAACGAAATGTCAGCTGTAACTAATAATCGTTGCATTGTTTTCGTTGCACCATTCTTCGAAATATCTATATTTTTGTTCGTATTGAGAACTCGACTTGTTCGGAAATAAATTCCCAATCGTAGTTCGTGCAATTTCCCGTATTTCGGGTGGAGTACATTGCAGGTCTTCGCAACTCATATTGCGTCAAAGAAAACTGACATTTCAAATTAAATGTTCGACCGCCTCCTTATTTAATTTCACACAAACGTAACCAACTCGCGCAAATATCCCTAAATGTTGAATTACTTAACGAAGTTTAATTTTCACGTAAAAAGGGCATTCGTCCGTTCAGGCCACTTGTCTTCGGCTCGTGGCTGAATTACGGACTCATGCCTGAAATGGTGCCTTCTGTAACTTATTTTTTAATATACTATTTTGAAATTTTAAATTATTTTGCATTTTAGATAATATATATCTCTGCCTTTTTATTACTAAATGTCAAGGTTCGAAACAGCCTTGCCCTTGAACCAAACCTAGCCAAAGATAGCTTTCGAGGCACAGCTGGTATAATGTTACGTTCGCTACCCAACCAAAATTGCACGTTAAGTTTCCATTTCAATTTCGCTTTCCTATAAGTGGTGTTCAATACAATTTTTATTTATTTAAAAGACACACGAAAGAAATCCTTACATTCAGGCTCAATTTTAGAAGGAAACAAAAAAGACCTTGGTAAAATAAATTGTAGATTTCTCCCCATTCCCATACATGTCTACAAACAGAAAAATTAACCGATAAGATTTTTTTTAAGAAATTAAAAAACACTAAACATTTATATAATTTCCTAAATTATAAACATTGCAACGCTGCTGCTATCAACTTTATTCCATGACAAAGTTATTACAATATGGTAATTTGTATGTCAACTTTTGTGCCACAATTGAATCATTCAAAATTAATTATTTACATCTTCACGTTAGAATGAAAGTCTCGATTCTAATTGCTTTGCTAACGAAACGACATAATAAATGTACACGCTTAGTATAGACATTTTTGCGTTTATTTCTTACAACCGTCGTAAATTCATGCAATTATGGTTTCTAGGTAAAAACAAATAAATTTGCAACATTCAAATGGCTAATTTAATATAAAACGCTCACGATGCAGTAATGCGGTTTGTTCGCGAAAGCATAACCATGAAAAAAGACTCTCTGCGATGTTTCTTGCCTTCATTAACTTGTCATTATTTCAACACGGTTAAGTGATAAATTCGACGAGTTAGAATGGTCTGTGGTCACATATTCATGTGGTTGTTTTTCGAATGAGATAAAAATTAAATTTTTATTTGATAACTATTTTATATGAGCTGGTATTATTACATGCGGTATGAACTCGTACATAAAAAACATTCTTACGATGTTTAATTGCCCAATTGCACAACAAAAAGCAGATGTTTGTAGAGGTAGATAAACGCGACGCACAAAAACGCTTAACGCTTATATAATACCAAATCGTTTGAACATTTCGTCATCGAAAATAAATTACACAAACTTGCCGTTTGCGAAAAGTCAAATTACTTTAGCAAAGAATTTAATTAAACTGTTTAGAAACAATTTTATTTTTTACATTAGTTATGCATAACTGTCGTGATTGCATTAGCATATTTCCAATTAAAAATTAAAGCACTCGCATGCAATTAACATAGTCGTAACACGTAATGCAATTGAATACAAAAACTCGCACCCAAACCGATTTCCCATAAATTTCAACAAAAGATAAATGTTTACTCACTGAAAAACTTCCTCTAATATTTTCCCATTTAAACTTTCCACATCGTTTTAAGCCAATGAGCCGAAACAACAGTCAGACGTTGCGAAAATGTTTCATTGTTATCCCACTTGTTATTAGTGCACCGGATGCGGATATCGGTTACTCAAATGCGGCACATGTGTTTTGATGTACGCGATATGGAGAGATTTTGCGCGCGAACCTGGCACGACTCGACGCGATGCCAACCTGACTACAACTAACTACAATGTTTTGAATGAGCGGACGCAAGATCGGGCCTTTGTCCGCGCAGAAGTTCATTTGCGCTAAGTTTACCCCCGTCGCGACGCTGCGGACGCCTAAAACTTTTCAAATGACGCTCACGGATGTGTAATTCGATTATTTAAACGGCGGGATTTCTTTTGCATAATCTGTTGTGTGCGAGTTTTTCAGTACATACGTTCACCTGATTAACCAAATGATTTATTGCGTTTTTGTCCGTTAAGTTGAAATGATTTAATGGGAAATTATACGCGTTAAAGGCCAAACGAGTGCACCGTTTCAAAACAAAACAAATCACTTATTCATAATGATAAAACAAAACACTAATGCACAATAATAATGAAATTAATTACAAATCAAATAAATAATGAAGAAATAACGTTAATAAACGCATATAATTGGCAAATAAACCTTAGTGGTCCAGCGGCCTGGGCACCGGATAGTTGCCATTAGGTCGCAGGTTCGAATCTCAGGTTACCATTCGAGTTTTGTCAGACCATAATTATTTACAACGAATGCTGGAGTAGATTGTCATGTCGACCGTGTGGGGTAGAAAAAAGGACATATATAAATAAATGTAAGTCTTCTGATATGTTGGGTTATTTCCACACTAAGATTGATTAATTAAATATAATTAATCCAAGTGTAAACCTAATTTAAAATATCTGCATACATCCAAATAAGTTAGTTACATCTGACAGCCACGGCGACTGCGATAGCGCGTACCACGGCGATCACATCAGCGTGCGGGGACATTTATCGCGAGCACAGATTCGACCTCTGAATGGTATCCAGGGCAACTGATTTGTGTGAATTTTTCGAAACAGCATTATAATTTAAATGTCTCTAACTTTTATAAGAAGACTGTTTCGATAAGTCGCACCATTTTCGAGATATCGAAATGACTTCCTGTTGGGGTGTTGCTTTCACAATATGAGGTTCTCTTCAGGGCCATATAAAAATCATAAGTTTATAGTTTCATAATTTTAGGTTCTATAGTTTTGTTGCAATACAATTTAATAGTTCCTAATAATAAACAATTATATTTTAGAAATACGGTGCTTATTATAAATTTTGTGTACTAGTTATCTATATAACAATTTACATTTTTCCCGCGATCGCAGTATTTATATCACACTTTTAATTAAAATCCTTGATACAAGCGAAAATACATAATGAACGCAATCGTATGTCATTACATGATTACTATTATTAGTCTCAATTATGAAGTTTGCTATCCACAGGATATCCTTACGTAAATAATACAGTTTCTAAAATTAATTTTCAGGAGTTAGTTATGCTCATAAAAGATAACGTTTATGTAATGATCACCACCTAAACAAAACATGTAATTAAATGTAATACAATGAAAATTGAAACAAATAGCCGTAACACTCTCCGATCGTTTCATTAATTATCGAAAAAAGATTAAAAGATTTTTTATCGACATAGTTTATTGGGTTTTATTTATAAGTTGTTTGTAAATTATAATAATAAAGAAAGCTACTTAGTAAATTATAAATTGTAATAAAACAGCACAAACCTAAGTCTCTAACCTGACCAGTTACATTAAACGCGTGCATTTATATACAATAAGGTTCCAAATTCACTACAAGATAAGCGTGTTTACTGTATTAGCTAGCTTCATTGAATTATGTATATATTATTTTTTATATTACTTTGTATTCAGCTATTTCGCCCCATTAATGAGTTTTAGCCCCAACATACATTGTAAAATATGCTATTAATTAATAATGGTATTAATCTAAGGCAAGTGCAAATCTCAAATCTCAAATTAATTTGACATTGTCAAGTAATACGATGAAAGCAATGTAAAACAAACAAATGGGAATGTTCATAGATCTATTTGTAACCCACATTGTGTTATTATAAAATGGGCAGTGCATCAAAATATTAAGAATCGCATTAAAGCAATTGCAAACATTTTTAACCACCATCACAAATCAAAACACTGTGTAAATCAAGTAGTCGATGAACATAATTCTAGTTAAAGAACAGTAAAATAAGCGGACAACATTATCAAAATTCTTTTAAATTTGTATTATTGAATTATTATTTGTATTTAAATGTATTAATACAACCATTTTACTGTTGAGTGAAACGTCGAATATAATCTAGAAGAAATGAGAATAATTTTGATAAATTTATTTGTATGCCTCCATGTATTATTTACAGGTAATTTTATTATATCATTATGTTTGTTTTGTAATCTACAGATTATTATAAACAATAAGTCATAAATTTAAATTTGTGTAGTTTCTTTGTCAGATACGTGTAGGTATTTAATTGATCCATGTGCATTTTCGTCTAGAAATTAAAATATAATTTACACAGGAGTAATTTGAATGGCATACTATGTCGTCGGTCGTAGATAAGTAACTAATCGTCCTTTAATTTATTTTTAAAGATTTTAAATTCGACTAATAATGGAAAATATTTTATTATAAACAATTAGGATAAATACACCAATATTGTACGTGTTGGATAAATAAGAAACTAGATCGCTTCGATCTAGAATAGCTACCTGAACAGAACGGAAGCATACAAAAGTCCGACGAACTCGCAGTGCTGGTAAATCGATGATTGCTAGTTTTTTTCTAAATCGGGTCATATTGCTACTTTAACATTGGAAGATAGACGTAGCGTTACTGCCGATTTGTACACAAATGTCTGTTTACCACAAATTTTTGAAAAAGTCCGTGAAAAGCGCCCTAGATGAAAAATAATTTAACATCATGACAATGCATCGTCGCATACAGGAAAACTAACAACTGAGCATCTGGATGCCCTAAAAGTTAGCACCATGAATCCTCCACCATGCAGCCCCGACCTAGCACCTTGTGATTTCTTTTTGTTTACAAAAAGGATAAAATGCGTGGAATCACATTTCCGTCATCAGATGAACCAGTGGAACATTATAAAAACCCAGTTTCTGAAGTGTCTCAAGAAGAGTGGCATCATTGCTTTAATAGAATGCATGTATTGACGTTAAAGGGAAATATTATGAAAAGCAATAAAATCTTTTAATTTTTTTAAAAATTAATTCTTATTTGATTTTCTAGAAATTTTCAGTTTCGCCCTCGTATATATATATATATATATATATATATATAAGCACTACAAGCCATACAGGCCTAGGGCTTGCTTTCTCCACTTATGATCTTCAATTTCATTTTCAATAAAATTATATTGTGTAGGTAAAATTTAAGTTAACCGTAGCAATAATATAACAGGCGATAAGTCACGTGATTGTGTAGGCAATCAACCGGACCTTCTTTTCCTATAAACATTTTTAAAATATTTTGGAAATAAACTTTTCTGTCACTAAATAAAAGTTGATTCGATAAATCCACAAAGTAAGTGAAGGTCAGTTGATGTACAATTTAATAACAATACTAGCATTAGTCCGGATGATGCTTGATTGATTTTTAAATCGCTTCCTTATGTTGACAACTTACTGAGTCAACTTTTTAATTCATTTTCTCATATTAGTATAACATTTTCTGCAATATCAAGGACCCTACAAATATGTAATTAAACACTAACGTGATTTACGAATTAAATTAAATGTTGGTCAAATGTCCAAGTAATGAAAAATACGTCTTGCACAACAAAACTAATAACAATTGTAAACCATGGCTATGCTCTTTTTCTTATCATATCAGATGGTTTCTTCAGATCTTACGTATTGAAACAAATATAATACTAACTATACTAACCTCCTTTATCTGAAGGACGAATCGCGGTTGAAGTACGTGTGGCTTATGACATATTTTAAGGGGATGTGTTTGAAGAACATGAAACAAGGTAGCTAACGAGGGGCGGGATGGGTTGCGGCCATGTCCGACTTACCTTTTGGAAGTTTGTTCAGTACTCACTTTACAGACAAGGAAAACATGGAAAAGCTTGTCCAAGTAAACGATTTGCAGTTATATCGTTATATATCGGCATGTATGCGTACCGACATCGAAACCCCGGATCCACATCCACTCTCAAAAGAACAGAAAGCACTTTAGTTTTCAGCGTCAAACGTTTTCGTTCAGTACTGCTCGTCCTGTCGTCTTGGTTTCCTCGTGATCTTCTTATCCGCTTCAAGACAAGGGCCCGGCGTTATCTTGAATGCAGCTCGGGATTCTAGCAAATATTTCCGCGCCGGTACGGGCACCGCTGAGACCTTGAACGATTCTCGTCACGACCGGGACCAGGATTTGCCAGTCTACTTTTCCGAGCAAGCTCAGCAGAGCGGTGACGTGCTCTGGTCTGCTTCCTTCTGGGGTGCGTTGCCGACCGCAAGGTTTGCCGTCTTCCGACATGAAAACTCGACGGAGATCCTGATCTTCGGTGATGTCGAAAATCTTCTTCTTTGCACCATCACGATTGGCATCGGTGTCATCTCCGGGCCTCGGCGGAACCGGATTACAGCCTGTACTCCGTATCTGTCGCTTACGGGAGCGCATGTGATTTCGCCGTCACCAATTTCCACTGGCAAGCCGCGAAGAACCACTTTCAGCGGTTTCCTTCTCGCCAAAATGTACGCATAGTACGGGAGTCGGGCAGCGTCGAACGATTTCGTCATCCCTCTGTAGAAACTGGTAATGTGGATGCCATCCGCGATATTCTTCGCCTTCGCGAATGACAACTTCTTCTCGGTTAGTTTTGCCACGATTTCTGGCCGCGTTTCCTTCTTGCGAAGGATTATCGGGGGAATGAGCGGCTTCGTCGCAATCGTCTCTAATATGGTTTCCGATTCCGAAGGGAATCGTAACTGTTAGACAGTTTTGCCACATATTGCCCTGGTGATACTAAAACTCGTTTGATACATACAGTCATTAAGTAAATTTTGACCCTAGAGTTGCGTGTACAGTACAGTGTTTGCCATTGTAAGAATTTATGCTGATTAATTTTAATGTTTTTAATGGGCACCATAAATCCAGGAGTACAATCTGATGATTTGTCATACATTTCTTTCTAGTGCAAAATTAGATGATACAGAATGTATAAGTTTATTAGTATTTCCTATAATGGTATCTATTGTTACCAGAGAAAAACACTCCACCGCGATTTTGATTATTAAATAAATTTTGCTGAAGGTTTTAACTCCGGTGTATTAGATTACGATATTTTACGATAGCGTACGCGAATTTTTGGAGTTACATGTTTCTCCAATGGGTTTTGCAATCCATGTCGAAAATAGAATATTCCGCTGCATTTTGTATAAAAACGTCCGAGTCTTCTCCATTTTATCTTTATTTTTCCAAATAGTTCAGACTGCAATTCCTTTAGCAAGCGTAAAAGCTTTTTCTCATAATCCACGTTTTCTAAAAATAAAACATTTATTATATATATTATTATATATTTTATAAACTTTTTACTTTAACCACCACAAACAATAACGCTTCAATGTAACAAGCAGCCGAACATAGATTAATGCGTGAAGCGCACACTAGAAGTAGGGAGGTACTCGAACATTGACGTTTACAGCTTTGCAACTGGTCTCTTCCATAACTAATTGGACACCAACACCAACAACACTCGGGTCAGACTGACTCGGCGTCACTACTGCAAAGTTCAATTGTTACTTCGATTAATTTGATTTGATTTCTTTACGGAATAACAATTGATCTACCGCTTTCATTTTATAATTAAACTCCATGTACTCCTAAATCCTCCCATTGTAACATATATTAGGATGGTTTCGTTGGAATTTCATCAAGAAAATGAATGCAAATTGGAGTCCCATCGTATTTCCACACGCTTCCCTCCAATCTGATCCAATAGGCAATTTCAAAATTTCAATCCATGTCATCACGATGAATGATTCCAACTCCGGGGCACTTGAAAATTCTGTCACAACAATTGGTGCCGAACGTGTGGACATTTACAAATTAAACCCATATCATCACAATTGTTGAAAAAGCTAATACATGGAAGAACGATATCGCCCAAGGATGCAGCCACATTTTTGCAATTATAGAACAAGCACAATTAGAGCAGGTCGAGATAATGCCGTTTCGGTTAATACCATGTAGCCACTGCAGTGCGAGCATTACTGGATACAATAACGAACTGTTAAAATTGTTACCTTTTAAAAGAAAATATTATTTTCTTCCACATAACTTTTCAATAGAACGTTAAGGATTTTGCTATTCAAAGGATGACGAAAACCTGGACATTTACATTGGTTAATGAAATATAGAAACAATCATTTAATATAATGGTAGAAAGATTTTTGTCCGGCTATGAAATAACGCACTTGTTAATATAAACCTTAATGGAGATGACGGGTAATAATTTACTACTCAACACTTTGTTACATCATTGAAGTGATCATGGACGTATCAAAATCATACATCATAAGTTATAAATGTCATATAAATACAAATTTAACATCCATTGTAAGGCTTAGTAATGGCAATTGACCAATTGATGTAGGAAAGTAGCATTCGCTCTAGTTATTAATTATTTGTCGTAAAATGTTTGTCCAATCTAATTTGGAACTTTACTTATTTATCGTATGGTTATTAGACACATAAAAAAAGAGAATTCTAAATACATTAAATGCATTATAAAACATTACTAGAATATAGAATACAATACAACATAGAAGATATAATAGCATAAGACATACTTAAAAAGGTTACAAACGAATATCTAGTCTATTTATGCAATCTATCGAGTTGTTATCAGGAAATCCTCAGGTTTACCATTATATGATCGTATGGTACATTCTTCTGTGATATGTCTGATGGTTTGGATTTCTCCGCAGTTACAGAGGGGTGATGGTTGCTTGCTCCATTTGTGTCATGGTGGGTTCTTATTATGTTAAGCGTGGATCATGTTTTACGTGGTAAGTCGAAACCTGGTGGCTTTTGGTTGATGCACGGCATGTTATTGTTTTGTTGTGCATTCCATCCTTGAGCCATGCGTTGGTAAGGTTGAACTAATCATCTTGGTCGTCTAGACCGAAGTCGGTTATGGTTGGCATCTTCGATATCATGATTGATTGGTAAATTGCGAGCTATTTAACCAAACTGGAGCGCAGTATTCAGCAGTTGAAAAGACAAGACCCAGCGCAGAGAAGCGCAGAATGGAAGTCGATGCTCCCCAAGTTCTGCCGCGCAGTTTTTGAATGATGTTTCTGGTTTTTAATTTTTCAGCAGTTCTCGATAGGTGCTCTTTAAAAGATCGTGTTCTGTCAAGGGTTACGCCTACATGTTTAGGTGTGTTGTTGTGGGTAAGTAGGGTGTTTTCAAATTATATGTTGAGTTCTCTTCTGGCGAGTTTGTTATTTAGGTGGAAGCAAGTAACTTCTGTTCTGGTGGCATTAGGTTGGAGCCTCCACTTGCGAAACTATTTTCCCACTAATTCCAGATCTGTCGTTAGGGTCTCGTCTGACTGTCCAATAGAACTGTAGTGAGTAATAGGATTTCCAGTTGAGTAGCTTCGATTAGGCCGAAAGCCTGCTTGTTCGACGGAAATCGCCTCAAGTATTTATTCTTGCGCTAATTCTATTATAAATAAGCCGTTCTAGCAGCTTATAGGTCACAGACAGCAGAGCTATTGGTCTGTAACTGTCGGGAGGCTATCAGCTGGTTTGACTGGTTGTAATATTGCTTATTATATCTTATATCGTTGATCTTTTAAATTATTTTGGGATGTTACCAGTTTGTATAATATCCTAATGTCCTTGGGTGCTCTGGATGTCGCTACTATGTGTAGAGCAACGGCGTTTTTTTTTTTTGAAAAACTGTTATTTGAGACTTTTCCTAATTTTAGTTGAACCCTTTAAAACTTCACTGCCACCGAACAAAGCGCGGAATACGTTATAACGGATACTATTCATTAGCGACAGCTTTATTGAAGTAAATTTTACTTCAATAAATTCCAAATTGCTTCTTCAAGATCATTTTTGCCGTTTCATTTATCCGTGAAATACAACAACAATTTACAATTTACTTTAGAATTTTTAAAATTCTAAAAGTGGTTACCCCGAGCAACTAAAATGTGAAATTGCGCCAATGGTATATGTTATTTGTAATGGTAGCAAAATGAAATGGAGATTCCTATATACGCAAATATAGTTTGTTTCAAATTATTGTACAGAAATCAAGGCCCGTTTATAAGATTGGTCAAGTTGGTCAATTACACTGACTGGCGGCTTGGTAACAGGTAATAAGGAGATAGCCCAGGACCGCAATTGCAAAAATTCTTTTTATATTCTCTATCCTTAAAAAATTATATATTTTCTTCAAGACGCTATTCCAGCTGTCTACTTCCCGTATCTTTTAAATGCTTCATGCTTCATTACACTTACTATTGGGATTATTTCATTCAGACAGTTTTAAGCATTTAGGTTTAACTTAATCATCGATTCGATTTACTAATTAATATTAAACATTCAACCTTCAAATTAGTCGTTGGCGGTCCATAAATTGGTGATCACAACCATTCAAATTGACGTGCCTGAATAATTTCTGCGGGTAATTTCCATCTGGATTTATCGATCGCGTAGAAATTCAATATCCAAAGCCAAGTTCTTAAAACTAACAAATTTATCAGGATATTTTTTCAGTTTTTTCTTTAGCGATTTAGAGAAAATAATACAAAATTTTATTTAACAGTCTATATGAGGATAATTACATAATTTGACTGGTACGAATCGAATATAAAAGGATAGCAATAAGTTTGTCATTAAAGTGTATATTCTCAGGACACTTCTAAAATTTATATCAGATTATAAAATGCCCGATGATCGAATGGACGAAAATGACCTGACTCGGAGGATATAGTTGTTCCTCTAGTTCCAGAGAAGCGATCTATATAAATTTATATATTTGTATCTTCTGTAGTAATACTATGTTTGGTATCTAGTTTAATATCACCAAAAGTAATTGTCTTTTTGTTACATTGTCCGTTGCTTTTTTTTAAGGTGCCCGACGTTTTGCACAATACTTTAATTTTAACTTTGTCCGGCTGTAACTATTTTTTTTAACTGATAATCTTTGTCAAATTTCATTTTTACACGACCTCTACCGAAACTAATGAATATCATCGTAGTAACCTACTTCAGAAAACTGTCAATACCACATGGCGTGCGATATTATATCACACTAGTGTGATATTTTTGACAAGTACGACCAATTACAGCTCAACGCACACCATCTGGCATATTTTGTACAAATAACACAGAAAAAAGATTGATTCTACTAAATATTCACCGGGCCACAGTTTGGTAACTATCTGCCATTAGGGCTTGTTGGTTGAAGTTCCGTCGAATATTAGTCAGCTGTTGTGTCAAATGTCCTTAATATATTAAAATGAAGTTTCTGTTTTACCGACCAAAGGACTTGGGCATTCTAACGCCACTTTCTCAGGTTTTTTAAAAAATACATTTGAGGTCGTGTAAAAAATAGTGTTCATAACTCGCTCGAAAGTGTTATATCGTCTGCTCGTGAGGTTTCTGCACTCGCTAACGCTCGTGCATCAACATTCTCACTCGCACGATATAACTTACTTTCGACACTTGTTATGAAAATAACTATTTCAAGTGTGCAATTGTTTCCTTTGGTGTTTGGTGGACTTAAGTAAATTGTGAAAGAACAGATATTTTGTATTACCTAACTAACTGCACGCTGTCTTCATTAAGTTGCTGCCGAAATATAATTTCTTAATTTGTGAATTTAACTGCGAAAACAAGTACACCGGTAGCAACAATGGTTTCCTAAAATAAAATAGTTGTGTATGAATGTAAGTCTTCTTTTACTCCTACTTACGAAATTTATCGAAGGCCACGTTTATAATATTTATTGCGCGTGTGTTCAAATTGATTTGAATTTATAATTTTGTATGAGAAAATAATTTGTTGGTAGTTATGTTGTAAATGTTTTTTATGTTGTCGCTTTGAAATCGTATATATTAGTATTCAGTCCGTTTCTATTATGCTGTATAATTTACAATGTTTCATTATAATTAGCGTTTTAAATTCGACGGTTGAACAGTTAAAGATGCCATAAACTCATTTATAACGTGCAAGTGTCCAAAACGTGGAATGAAATCTTGGCGTATGTGCGCATAGATAAACGTAATGCATTTTTAATGATTTAATAACGCACATACGCGCATGCTAATGGCTGCTATTAGGGAAGAGAATAATCCGGTTGACATAAAATCACAATAAAACAGACTGCACTTTTAGAACCGGAGGCAACGTTGTACAAATGAAGGTCGCCATTGAAGTGCAAGTGTAATTATTTGTCTGGGGAAAAGTTAATATTATATGATATTGATTACATCGTTCTCTTGATATTGAGTAAAATTCCTATTTACTAAATGAAAGTGTGTTCAGATGTAAAATTTATAATTTGAAATTAATTCTGGCATTGACGAATCCGTACGGTGAGAAGAATTGCACGGGAATAGGTAGCGTTAATTCGCTGGCTTTAATTAATGTAAGGACGAAAACAAGTAAAATATGATTTAATTATCGTTTCTTGTTATACTAATTTCAAATCCCGTTGAAGTGGAAAATTGGATAAGTAAATCCATTTAATGTCCCATTCCAATTTCGAGCGACCCAACCCACGCGATTTTTCGCGAAACTATTTAATTTAAGCGGTCGACTCGGCTCCTGATGCGCGTGTAAAAGCGTCCGGCGCGATAACAATAATAAACCATTTTCCGTAATGGCTGCTCTCAGAAAGCCCGACTAACAAACTGAAATTAAAATTTAATTAACCGTCATAAATTTCTCACGACTGGCGAAATTAAGATTCACTATATGACATTGTTTAGACCGCTCGAATAAAGTGGCATTAGATTAATTAAAAGTGAAAAACTGTGTTATATTACCGGGGAGTTTATGTGCGTCTTTCCACTGGATGCATTAGAAAGGGAGCTCTCCTTAAGTGAACAACCGAGCCTCGCTATTATTTCACATTAATACGGTGGGATTTAATATTCAAGCATAATGCGAGTTTAGTGTAACGCTTTATTCAAGATTGATTGCGAATTTAGGAGTTCGTAACTTAAAAGTGACTCTCGAATTTCGGTGTGAAATTCTGAGCGGCGGCGACGAAAATAGTTTTAACGGTTTAATCATTCATGACGTATATTATTATTTTAATTTCGTCATTAAATCTTAAAACTTATTATACGAGGAAAACATATCACAATTTCTAATTAAGAAAAACCCAGATTTATATCATACATATGCATATATGCGCCACCTGTATATAAACATATCTTAGTATGATAAAGCATTGTGTACATCAATTACGCCATGATTAAAATGACAAGCTAATTAATTATGTGCGCTAATTAAATTAAACTTACCCCGATATATACCTAATAAAATAATTTAGGTAACACGTTGCCTGAAAGGGAGCTATTTGAGTGGAGCCGCTCCCATACATTATTCAATTGTGCATTGCACATATGTACCGGGGTCGTTGTTTATAGTGCTTCCTCATTATATTATGGGAGTCCCGTGACTACCTACCCCATGTCACCTGCACTCTCCAGATTAACTTAGAAAATGGAAGTGCTCTTTTAAACCAATCGAAACTGTACTTTCGGAGTTCCGCATGAAATATTTATAACGCAGTTCTTACACACTGACAATAGCAAAAAAAAAATATTCTACAACAATTGGAAAAAGGTAAGTTTTTGAATCTTGTTTGAACTTTCTGCCTTTACTACCGTGTGAATGCAGATTTTAATTAAAATTATCACCGAGTAGAAAGTCCACGATAGGACATAAATATAAAATATGTCATATATCAGTTTAACAATAATTTATAAACTGTAGAATTTTTATCAATTTATTATTTAATAAAAAAAACTAAGTGGAACGTGAATTTGGGACAATGAATTATGTAAAACGTAAAATTTCCAAACAGAGTTGATATTGATGTGTTATGAATTATATGGTACCTAGTTGTGCAAAAAAATGTATACAGTTCGTGCAATTAATTGTAAACAATATATTAATATAGATATAGATAGAATTATTAAATTCTGCATTTTACACAAAAAGTTGGAGTTGGAAAATACATCAACCGCCAAACCGTCTAATTTAAATTTGTGAGCTAATAATATATTAGTAATATTAATAATATATTAGATCGTTTGTACATATCTTGCTGACCTTTGTTTTTTTTTTTTTTTCTAAAATAACAATGTTGGTACAGCGGAGCAACTTGTGGTAGTCGTCGGCTAATGTCAAAACCATCCGAAATTTCCCCTTCTACCAGTATTTTATATTTACTACGTTCGATTGTTGTATTAATGAGGTTCATAATTGTACTTGGTATTTTTTAACGTTTTCCAACGTCCAATAATTTACTCCTACTTACTCGATCTCGACCTGTTGACAAGCTCAGTCCTATCCCATTTTTGCATATAAGATTAGGGCGGGTCGATTTTGAGAAAGAATAAAAATTTTACGTTTTTCGTAGATAAGGGGGTCCAAAAATATGCCTTTTGCTGTGTTGTATCCTAATTTGCGAGGTTTTTGCTTATTCATAAACACTTACCTTGGTAAATTTGCGTTTGATAAAAATTTATATTGAAATTTCTTAAAAAAGTGTTAATTTGTTATGAACCCAAAAAAAAATTGCTCACATGAACTTAAACAATTTTATTTATATTTTTTCTTTATTAACAAACATTAAAAAAAAATTTAAAAAGAATTTAAAAAGCTTCAACCAACAATATTCATGAAATCTTGCTTCGATTCATTCCTAGACAACATTGTTCTGCTTGCTTCCTAAGCCTAATGAAACCGTCACGTTTCTCATGAGTGTACACAGAAGCCTATGTTGCTTGTTTCTCACACCGCTCTATGGACGGTCCATGACATGGCTACTTTGGAACTTGCATTGGTTCTTCAACAATCTTTGTTATTTCTGATATTTTGAGTTTACACGTAAGTGGAGGTTCATATACTTTTACTTTACCTGGTCAGTCTATTAGTTCTAAAAGGGAAGTTTCAATTAAATTTACTGCAAGTGTTATCCTAGGCCGAACAGATAGATCTCCTAGTGTATCATCATCTTCATTCCTTGTTTCAATTATCTTCTGGGCTCCTGCAATCCTTTCTTCTTGGTCATAAAAGTACCTGAAGCATCATTTCACTAAATGCGAACCACCTTGAACGTTGTATTGTTAGAAAAACAATATCGACTACTGCCTTCCTCTGAGATCTTAGGAGCGTCAATTGAAGAAGAATGTTGAGGGTCCTTCCACCAAAGAGAATTCCGATTTAATTGTAAACCAGCAGGGATAGTAAACGTCAACAATGTATTCCACAAGAAGTTGGAACGTCTTCAGGTTAATGCCTTTAAGGCCATGTTTTGAAACCCATATGCGACAAATCCTATTTGCAGTTGTTAACCACCGAGAGTGGCTTACTGGAGTTATCCTGTAACCATAAGCCTTATCTATAGAGAGATCTTTAACAATATCATCACTCAATGGAGCCAAAGGCTCTGGAAAGAATAATCTGACAAACGAGGGATTGATTTCAAGTTCAGGTGCAGTATCAAGCACGTTGCCAATCGTTCCACTCCACTTGTTGTTGGACAAAGTTTGCATTATAACTCTGTGATCGAGTGCCGCAGAGGTAGCTCATTACAATGAACATCATAAACAACCAGATGAGTTTACGATTCAGTTTTGCCTCAACTCAATGCATGACTCCTCCTTGGCAACCAGTATTTACATTGGTTGAGTCACCACCAATAGCCCGCAAACTTTTATCAATGCTGTTTTTCTTTATGAAATCGGCAGGATGGTTAACAATAACTTCAACTGGTTTTCTTTTCGTCAAGTCTTTCGCTGGAGTAAAATGGCAAATACCTTCCACCTGGCTCACTACAAACAAAACAATTCAATACCACACATGGAAACTGATTACTTAAATTATCTGCTTTTAACAGAACTTTTATTAAATCTTTGCATCCATCAAAGACGATACGTTCAATATTGCCTGTTTGGTATCGATCATGAAATTCTTCATGAAGTAATTTTATAACTTTTCTTGTACCCTCTTTACTTTATTTTGATCAACCACAAGTCTCATATCACCTTCGCAATTAATCCAGCATCCAAAAAAGCAGAAATAGTGTAATTGCAGCTGTAACACGTAAACCGGCACCATACCTAATACTTTGCAATGCAACATTGCGCAATTATAATGTATTGTAATGACTTGTCCTTGATGTAGAAGGGACTTCAAAATCATCACATGGAATCTGCAAAGGTTCTTCAGATTCTTCAAGTTCATCTTCGTCGGAGGAAATAAATTCACTTGTTTGTAATGTTAACTCTTCCTTCATTCTCTGCTGATATTCTGAAATTCTTCTTAAATCATCTTCTTGACTCTTCAGCTTTTTAATTTGCCTCGTGTGGTCACGTAGATCTGTGAATTCATTTTGATGCTGTTCAACAGATCCAACCTTCTCTCTTTGACTCTTAATAAACATTAGTTCTTTGACAGGGATCTTCATACCCTTACAACAAGAGCAGGAGATGTGGACTTCATGTTTACAGCCAGCTCCACCTTGCCATATACCCTCAAACTACGAACATGTAACCCTCTTTCACTTCTAGTTTTCCTCTGCTATGTGATATGTTTTTAGCCTTTTCCCAGTTTCCCTCTATCTTCTTCAGAACAGTGACTCTCGAATTTAAAATTGGTACCACAAAACAACTGTTTGCTAGGTGCCACTTTTCCAGCACTTTTGAATCATCCTTTGAAACATCCTTCGCAACAGTAGCTGCTGGGTATAAAATAAACACAGCTTACTTTAATGAGGAATTTAATTGAAGTCACGGTATATAGCGTGGAAGAAAAATGCACATTTTGAAAGCAATATCTCAAACTGATGGTTTACTGAAATCAACGTTTTCTATATCTCGAAAACGGTTTGCGTTATAGCAAAAATTGTTCGTACAAAGGTTAGATACTGAAATTAAAAAAAAAACATTTATTTGAAAAGTTCTTTCGAAAATGGAGTAGAAGTAAGTATAAGAAAGTTCGGTGCAGACCACTGCAGATTTTTTTTCTCTAAATTTTCCAACTAACATCGAAGAAATATTAGATTGATTGAATTAATATTTGTTGTAATACTTGTTCATACAGATGTTTAAAATTTTTGAATAATAAAATACTAAAAATAGTGCCTTTAAAATGCGTGTAGTTTTAGTAACTTTAAATCAGCTTTAAATGCAAATCGGAATCGTATATTATTAACCCATTAAACATTTTTTTGATTTTCAATTTCTTCACATTTTCGTTCTCAATATATCATACACGCATCGTCAAAATTTATTTCAAAACAATTCCTTGTACATTATCTGTCCGTGAAGTGTCGTTACCAACGTTTTAAATCCAAGACACCTTCGAAGTTTTTTGCCTCACAACTCGTTGCATAAACTCAGCAAGAACGCTTCGGTTTTTTGCATCTTAAGTGATAATCAGGTCACCCGTGATAACAATTGACCGATACGATTGGTGTGGTCCTTCAGTGGTTGCGTAGACGCCCGTGTTTTAGGATGTGTTCGTCGCGATTATTGTGCAAATTGTCTTAATTCGAAAAACATGGAAAACGGGCGGTGCTGCCGTGGAACCGTCGCGCAAACGGCAATAACGTGGAAAAAGACAATTACATGGATTTTGAGTCGTACGCGGTTTCAAAACGCATTTGCCTGTGATACAAAGTGTGTTGGATTTTTTATCGAAAATGTTTGTTTCGTGGACAATTTTGGGTCGATGCCATTGGAAGGGTAAACGAAGCGCGCGATTTCGAAACGTCTGAGCCATCGGGGTGAGTGCAATTAAGTTTATTATGTAATATAGTGGTGGCAAACACGGCTTATTTGATCGATATCGGATTGAATCGCACGTCGACTGGTTATGATTACCTTTTCGTTCTTTTTTGTAATTTTTTCCTGAAAAAACTGTTCTTATCAACTTAATCCCAGTGATTACATTGCACCACTGTTCTTTAACGAAATGTTTATTTGTGGTCTGCGTAATAATTTTATGTTTACAAATAGATTCATATTCAAAGTGCTCGACGACATAAACGTTGAAGGAAATTACTCTAATCATGAATATATTCGAATTCGAGATTTTAATGGATATACTCGTTTTGAGGTCCTCTGAATCGTTTCTGACTATTATCGGAATGACGTCTGAGTGTCTATCTATGTGCGCGCTCTACGGTCCAAACGGTTAAAACTACAACTATGACACTTTAAATTTAAGATTTGTATATAACAAGAACGTCCTATTTTGAAAGCAATATCTCTACCGGAAGTAATGGTTTACTCTTACCACCTTTTCTAGAAAACGGTACATGTTATCGAAAAAAATATTACAAAAGTTACAGATATTGATATTTTAAACAACTTTCATATGAAAAGTTTTTTCGTATAACTAAGTATAAGAAAGTTGAGTGCGGACCACTGCAGATTTTTATTTTCTTATACATTATGTACAAGTATAGGAATCATGAACATTTTCGAACTCGAGATTTCAACGGATATACACATTTTGACGTCCCCTGAATTGACTGTGACTATTTTTTGCTATTGCGATCGCGCCGCTGAAAGTAAATGTGATCGTTCGCGTTCTAGCGCCTAAACTATTGATGCTAAAATTATGAAATTTTAAACTTAAGATTTGTACACATCAAGGATGACAACGCCCTATTTTAAACGCAATATATCAACCGAAAATAATGGTTTACTCTTATCACTTTGTTCCTTATCTCGATAACCATACATGAAACATGAACCATTTCTTAAAAATGTTAATGTGCTATTGAAATGTTGAAGACTTATTTGAATTATTGAATTAATTCAACGATATGTCCATGTGCAATTGGCAACAATTATAAGCATCGACTGTGGTTGTATTGTTTTCCGGTAGTTAAAGTGTTTTGGATAAGCTGGGCACTCTGGACGGCGGATGTTATTGCGAAATGAAGGGTTTCTGTAAGAATAGTGAATTTTGTTGTAGTTTTATTCGAACCGGACGCATCAATTGAATACGCTTCTAGTAGTGATAATCACATCACTGGTTTACAAAAATATTGAAATTTCATTGTAAATATAGGTTAGGTAGGTAGATTAGAAGATGGCTAGGTCGAGTCAAGATTAAATCGCCTCCTTTACTGCGGTATTCTTGTGAGTTCATACATAGGCTTCTTGACTCAATATTGTGATTTGTTTCCAATGAGAATGTTTGAAGAAAGAATTTATTGTTTACAACAACGGGTCAATTATATTTTGATCCTCACTATATAGATTTTATACGTCGCCAATTGATGGCAATTTAAATTTTTTTGCGGTTTGGAATTACAATTACACATTTTGAACAGTTTTAAGAAATGTGTGAGAATTTTAACTCACTTGCAATTTTAACATTTTTTATATATTTATAATATTTTTATAATATTAGTTGAGTTGAATGGTTAAAAATAATAATTTTAACAATTCAACCCGAAGCAAATCCAACAATACGTGTAAACAATAAAAATGGAAATAAATCGTAAAAAATGGTAAAATTATAAAAAATCGTTAAAAATCATTGAAAATGAAATCGTCGACAATAAACATCCAAAGATTGTTAAAAATCGTAAATATCATAAAAGTTGTAATTCGTAAAAATCAAGAATGTCAAAAACCGTACATAATTGCAAAAATCTGTTAAAATTTAAAAACTGATTGTGAATTGTAAAATTTCGAAAAAACATTGAAAACTAATTATTTATTAAAATACGTTTAATAAATTGCAAAAAATAAATAAAATAATTTGTAAAAATTGTTGATATAGTAATATACAATTATAAATTATTAATTAAAGTTTTTAGAAATTAATAATCTTATTAATAGAATTATATCAAAATAAAAACAATTTATTATTAAAAACTTTATTATTATAAAACCAATGGAAAACGTTGGAAAATGTTAAAAAAGCACTAATAATGGAAAAAATTGAAAGTCGAAAAATCATCAATCGTAAATAGCAAAAACAACTTCACTTACAGTCCGAAAGTTGTAACCTTCACCACATCTTGGACATGATTTTGAGCAAGATGTGGACCCGTGATTTCTGATTTCATTGCAATTATAACAACATTTCACATCAATCGCAACGGAAACAGCACAGCTGTTATATCCAATGAGCAGATTACCAACTTTGATCACCTTAGCATATGATGTTTTATCCAGTTCGATTGTAGCCTGCAGAATATTTGCATTTTTTCGTTGGATGTTTTTAACATTTTGCAAATAGAATTACTCTCAAAGCATTGTGCATTCATCTTCATTATGTAGTCCACAAGCTCGTGTTCATGAAAGTCCTCGTGGACCCTAAGACTGATGCCTGTGACTTCGCTCACATTGAGTTGGAAAGTTTTGCGACCGATAGTGATTTAAGTTTCGTATTTCCTTCCTTTGCTCTGCAACTGACCAATATACCACATTTTTGTATGTCCTTAACTTTAGCAACATGGATATTAGAGTCAAAAGGATCTATGTTCTGTATAATATCCGATTTGGTTATAGAGCTACTTCTTTGGTTGCATAATAATCGCTTCATTCGTGTTGTCATTTAGGACACTTCGTCAGAGGCGATAACTAAGAATCTAAGTTGTTGAAATACCTTGTCAAACCTCCTTGACGCGAGCTTCTATATATTTTCGCTGTTTTCTGCTAAATTCCTTCATTACCTCAGCTTGAAGCCTTTTACTTATATAGTGTTTGACAAAAAATTTTTTTTTAGTAATATTAATCAAGCCAAAAGCAACATATGTAAAAGAGTTGATGAATTTTTATTTAATATAAAATTAAATTAGTTATAATTCATTGTTAAATTTTTCCGCAGTCATTGTTTCCAATGCGGTTCTTATAAATTATAAATAAGTTATAAATAATCGCCCAGCTTGCAAAAGGTTATTAAATAAATTAAATTAGGATCCAAATAAAATTAATATTCCTTGTAACTTCTTCATTTCATTGACTTTAAGATTTTTTATTATCTTTATTCAATATTGAATTTTAAAATTGACTGTTTCGGGAGGGGGGAAGAGTATGTCGCTGTCCAAAAATCTACAAATTATTAACACGAAATATAACAATAAAAATAGGACACTAATATATTTCATGGACGGTACCAAGTTAGGAAGTTATATTGAAATTAGCCACTTTCAAAAATCACCACTAGTCCAATATCTGACTCCCCTATTGACACTGCTTTAATTTTCGTTTAATATTTGTTATTTTGATTCTCTTGTTTTGTCATTTCATGAAATTAATTTAAAAATAGCAAAAAAGATTTCGAATAGCTTGTGTTTAATGTTTCATTGTTTATTTCCTTATAAAGCTTCCCTGTTATGCATTTTCCGTTTCTTATGCTCTTTCACCTGTCCTCAACTATTTCTATTTTCAATGCAAGAATTGTATAATAATTCGATGTAGTCTTTTTACTTATCTCTTAAACGATGAGTTTAACAACTGACTTCGTTACTTTATTTAATTTCATTCTTTTTGCTCTTTATTTGCTATATTGCAACCTGTTTACTTTACTGTTTTATACGTCACTTGAAATTGTCATTTCTTTTTGTTTGGGTTGGGTTGGGTTGAGGTTGAGCGGTTCTGCTGTTGTTATCTATTAAATATAAAATAATTCGATTGTACGAACTATTTCCATTTCGATACATAATCAATGCATATGGATTCCATATTGCGTAAAATAAATCACACGCATTTCTATAGGTTTCCATTGTAATACCCAATTAAGTAGTAAAAGTCAGAACAAATGTGATGAGTTATTTAATATTATACGTACTTGTGATATAAGACGAACTTGAGAGAGACAGTAACGAGTCGCGCAATTGAATTCAAAAGATACAGAATAAATATTGTTGCATAAATTAAACAAGACAAGGAATTAAGTACACGATGCTGAAGTATGAATTTGACGGAGTCAACTATTTTCTGCTAATTTCGATTTCAATTTTTGGTGTATTTTAAATATTTCAACATAAATTTGCCTGTCGTTTAGTTAGCCGATATAATTAAATTTCAAAGTCACCGTCGTATGAAATGTTAAATTAGGTTTATTTTCAAATTTTGTGCAGTACTAAGAACTAAATTATTATTCCAGTTCCATGCTTTATCCTTTTATTGTATTTACCGAAATTTAATGCCGAAATTTTGATTTAATTTTGTTCCATAATCATATATCACTTTAATATATTATAATCATCAATTACAAGTAAATTGTTCATGTACTATATTTGAATTTCAATCACAAATTACATATTTTCCTAAAAACCTAAAGCTAATATACATTTTCTGTGCCCTTTATTGTATTCTAAATGTGAAATTTTCAGATGTTAAGACGTTTTGGCCAAGAGTCAAAATATAAATTAATTTAATTATTTAATAAAATAATACCTGCAGATAAAAGAAAGCATTAGAATTTTAATAATAAATGATTTTTAACAGACCCGAGATGTTTGTGCTTTCGGAGATTATAAACTAATATTCCATGGAGATCAAGCTACGTAAACATATAAATTAGACTACTGTACTTTGCTTTTAACTGCATGCGATGACAACAACCATTATGCTATAAATAAAAACTAATGACAGACGAATAGTTTAATGCAACTTTAATGAGTGCATAAAGCTGTTCTGAATGCCAGCAGCTGTCTGGCAATGAAAATAGAGTTAGTACTATTGAAGGCGGTATTATTATCATTTTAGGTTTAATGCGTCGATTTTTTTTTTAAATTGCATTTCGATAAATGTACAAATAATCTTATCAACTGTTGTACGCTACCGGATCAACAAAATGTGGCATTTAACGTCATACATTTTGTCTACTTTTTCCGTAAACGACTTTCGTTTTACGGCAACGGCCACGAGCCACCGTTAAAATTTCGGTCGTACGCAAGTTTTCGTGTAAATATATTCGTAAGTAGTGTAATGGTGGTATGATGTAATGCGATGTGTAGAGAATGCAGTAAGAAGTAGGTTTGGTCGTCTTAATGGATTCCTCACTTCCCGGATAAGTGCGTCCCCCTCGGCCCCGCCAGCCGTCACATCACACATCTAGGATCCTCTAAAAGCCTGCAGCCCAGTCACTTGTCAGTGTTAAAACCTTAGCCTTTGAAAGAAGTCCCCTCCCACCACTCTAGGATACTCTACTCAAATCTTGTAAGTTTCTGTTCGTTTTAACAGCGTATATATCAGGAAGAGCTTTTGCTTTTACGGAGCCAAGTTCATGTATATTTGCATCTTCCACACTTAAGCCGATATTTTTATGTTTGAGCTTTTAACGTGCGAGTTCTTGCATACGAACCATTTACCCCGCTTTCTGATGACACAGCTCCCGCTGGAACTTGCTGAAACCATCAATGCGTGATTCTAATGGGATGGAAAATGTTTCTGTGGTACTTTACAATTAGTAAATTACGTTTAAAATGCATATAAACTATTAACTTAATGGCAGTTTTTAAAAACATCTATTTGTAATGATTTTTTTCGAATAGAAATTAAACATGTCATTCATTAAAAATATTATGATTCTTGGGTTCATTTTTGTTTTGACGGTTCACTTGTGCCTTTCATTTGAAATTATACTAATGTTCATTATTAATAAAAGCAATTTAATAGTTAATTACTACTACGAGTATAACACAGTTAAAAGTATAAGTAAATAAGAGAATGAAAAGATAGAAAATGAATATGTTTGCGTTTTTTTTTGCAATTTATCATATTGTTTGTCTACTCAATTATTTATGCAACCATGACACAAGGAATATGAAATATAAATATATGAAATTCCCAAAAATGAAAATAGGACCATAAAACCTATAAATAAAGCAAAAAGTAAATGTTGAATAAATGAAAATAAATATGCAGATAAAAGTCATAGAAGATAGTATTCATGAAATGTAACCTATGAATCCGCAGACGGAGATGTCCATCACTTTGACGGGCACATGAGAACAAGATGGTATTAATGTAAAGAATTAAACGATAATCATTATGTGTTATCTGCTAATAATAACATGCAAACGTGTGGTGGCTAATTGTTAAAAGAAGACATGAACAGTGAAAAGGATAGGAAACAATATCTATAATTTGATTGTAGTAAACATCGGCATACAAATAATCATTTATTGCTATAAATAATTATTTTAAAAGTCGTGTAAATAACAATGATTGCGGAAACGGTTATGACCTATAGCTACAAATATACTTTAATATTAGAACTTATAAATTTAAAAATTGTGACTGAATTAAGGATTCATTCTTATAATTATCGTGGGAAATGAAAACGATTAATAACTATAGATAATTCCATCTTTACTTAGTCACAAGTCTATCTACCGTTGGGTGCAACACTATTGAGTCGAGTCTATTAATGGTTTTCTATATTTTCTTATTCTAGGCTAGCTGCCTTGTATCTTCCTATCGAATGATGCAGTTTGATACCACTCGATTATTTTTTGCATCCCAACTTTTCGACCTTCATCTTATGTTATCTATTAGTTATGCTTCCATAACAACAACCGATAATTTTTTCCCAGTCATCACCTTCCGCTGTATTTCCTTCTTAAAGTTTTGTTTGGCTCTGTTGTTTTACACCTTGTCGTCTGCCTGACATAATGTTGTCTGTTTGCGTGTTTTGATATTACCAACGTTTTCTGTATGATAATTTCTCCATGTTGGTGTTTTTATCTCCCCAATTAATCAGTCTACGTTATGTTGTAAACTCTTTTCGGATTCCACTACTACTGCCTCATTAAATAAGTTCATCATTGTATCTACTTACCCTTCTAAGATATCGGCTGAGGCTTCTAGTTGGTCTGCAAAGTAAATGTGAACCTATTTGATCTTACTATGGTGAAGGTTTAAACTGATGAAAGCGGCGAGGAACAATTATTTATTAATAAGTTGTTACTGAGAAATAAATAAAACTATCAGTTCGAAATAAAATTATGGAGGTGTGGATGATCTAAAACCACTATCAGACATCGCAATGAATTATGAACGGTGTAATTCGGTAAAATGCATATAATTTAGGCTACTGAAAATGCAAATATTGGGCACAAATTTTAAGTAATCGTTAATTGTAAAAAGGATGCATATCTTAAATCTCTGCAATGAGGCTCTGTATATGTGAGTCGAATTAAAAATGATAACATTTTGACTTAATATGACAAGACGTTGCGTTGAAGAGCAAACAGAGCCCGTCGTTGGGTTGCGTTTACAAATAGTAATAAAACATTATTTTAATTTTTCACTTATTCGGTCTACTAATACTATTCTAACTATAATTACTACCCTAATTTAACTCCCAACTCCTGCCATAACAATATATACCAACAGGCTTTGTGTGAGTTCCGTCCTCCTCATACCTTCAATCAATTACCCCACCGACCACAACCCTCCATGATATCATCTTTTTTATTGGATCCCCTCTTTTGCATTTTATATCCTGTCGTTCGATCACTTGATATGTAGGCCTTGTTTGCCTGCTCATGACCTAACCTAACTTTATATACCCTGATTACGTTTATAATAATAGGGTCTTCATCAGAAGGCATTTTCGCAGATCTCCAATATTTCACATAACTGCCCACTAAAGGCCCAAGTTTTGCTGCCAAATAATACTGTAGACCCCCTAATACAGAGTAGAGCCTCCTTTTTAACTATCGGGATACATTTTTATTTGCGATTAACTTATTCAACATCCCCATGTCAGTTTTCTTCCTTGGATTTAACCTTCTATAGTCTAATAGTCTAATACAACACAAAATTCCTGCTGATCGGTTGGTGTCGGTTCAATTGAAATAAACTTTGCTACTCATTCACTTTTAGACCCACTCCACTATACAACAGCTTCCATTAACAACCCTTTCACCGAATATCGAAATTCATCATACCATCCTCTTATGTCTTGTACCATACATTAAACAGTGCCTATTTACCTTTAGCTTTTACACATTCCAACAACAAATTGAAAATAGGGTTTTCCGCAATCCTTTGTGTGAATGAACGTTGAAGAATTTTGATATTATCCATGAACTTTTACGGCACTTTTAATCTTTTCTATGCATGCCTATCAATCGCGTTAATAAATGCTTTAATTTTGCGGCCAGACCTGCAAATCTTATTATACGTTTGCTCTAAATCAAACAAACAATTGCTGGTCTTGATGCTGGCTATATCTGCTCTAACGTCGAACATAATCTTTTTAAACGCTTGATATACTCCGGTTATTCGGTTATTTAAACTCTTAGGCAACAACTTATAGAGGACCTACAACAATACCACACCTCTATAATTGCCGCACATTGACTTATCTTCTTTCGTAAATGTTGCCAATTCTTTCGGCATTCCCACTTTGGTCCACGACTGCCATGACCTCCGCTATTTTATGCACATACAATTTTCGCCTGAACTTATTTTTGTTTGCCATTTGATTGAATACTTTTTTGCCTTCTTCCAGATTTGGAGTTTATATTCCTCTTTAGTTGTTCCCATTCACCTCGTCTTGTTCAAAGAGATCTATTTGGTCCAATTTAACAATTCCTCGAAATATTGTGTCCATTTTGTAATCTGCTTTTCTTCGTTGCTATAGTATATTTTACACTATATTTGCAAAAAAGTGTTTTTTGTTCATATGCCGCACATTCTTTCATATTTTATTTATTTTATATTATTTTATTTATCTTCCAGGATTTGGCTTCTAAGAAACATAGTGCTTTGTTCATAAAAAGAACGATGTCTTCTTTCCAGGCTTTTATGTACGCAAACTTGCTCTCATATAGGCTAGCATATTTTCACTCTTTAATTTCAATAATCACTTTTTAACCCTTTTCGTTCGTCTTTTACTGTGTTACTATTTTTATATGCCTTTCCGGTATTTTCTTATATTGCTGCTCTAAGAATTCGTAAAATCTATTTTTTTTAAGTCGTTATCGTCGGTTAGTTCATGGATGTCCATATACTGATTTCCTGACTTTCTGCTTATACTCGTATGTGCCATGATCTTGGAGATAAAGGCATGCCTGCTACTGTTTTATCCATAGCTTTTGCTATTACCATAAAAGCCACATCAAATATATTTTCAGAGCAACCACTGCTGATATGTGAACTATTCTATCGCCGCATTTACCTTCTATTTAGTGTCCTGCATTGTGGTTATATCCAACTTATAATTTCTTAATTCTCTCACCACATTCTTCACCGTACCCCCTTTGTGTGCACCTTATAATAAACATACATAAAAATATCCTTTCATCCTTTTCTACAGATATCCTTTTACGATAATTTGTTTTAGCAACTACTGTTTTTGTTTATCCCATTGCCGTATTTTTGGGCCTTACAATTTTAAATTGTCATCGTCTACCATTACTACATCTATTACCATATTGTTCCTTTGACTCGTCCCATTTCTCTTAGATCTGTTATATTTCATACCTGAGTTTTCAACTTTCCTCGATATTCCTTTTAAGTTTGCTGTTAATTCATTTATTATTTTCCCAGACACTGCATCTCATTATTTTGTTCTACCCTAATGCCTAACTTATAAGTATCTTTGGTTGCCTACACTTACGTTACGCGCTTTAGAGGTCGTTCCCACCTCTTCGACTCAGAGGATTGATTTCTATTTGTTGTGAATAACACCTGTGTTTTGTCAGTAGCCTTTATTATCACATTGGACAGGTGGAATCTCGAACCGAACTTTTCCACATGGCTTCGACCTGGAGAACCTACCTGAGGATGACAAATGTGACTTTGCCGAAACTACGAAATTACCCTATTAGGGAGAACTCAAGTATACGGATCATTACCCAACAACCAGCAAAACACACACACACACGCACCCACGCACGCACGCACGCACGCACGCACGCACGCACGCAAGCACGCACGCACGCACGCACGCACGCACGCACGCACGCACGCACGCACGCACCATTACCTCTATCTCCCTTTAATACTTCTTCTTACTTTGCTACCATTGTTTCCATTACTTCTGTTTCTACCTTCAATATATTCCTCCCAACCTCCTGCCTCAGGACTTTTCTAGATGTAGTGTTCTCTTCATCTGTCCTAAATATGCCCTGTCTAACCTTCTCTGTTCTTCTACACTCCATACTTCTACCCCATACATCATTATGGTGCTTGCACATCTATCCAAAATCTTCATTAACTCCACGAACCCCCCTTTGCTCTTTCCCCATAGACTCTCTTTCAGCCCCTCATCCGCTCTCTTCACCTTTTTACATATGTGAATCAAGTGCTCTTCCCAAGTATTATTCTCCCTCTACACCACTCCCAAGTATGTCAATTGTCTCACATGTTCTATAAGTTCTCACTTCAAACTCATATACTTCCTTTATTTTTCCTCCTCATTTCTTGAACACCATCACTTTCGTCTAGTGTTCAGTTCCAACCCTCTTTTGCCTAGGAACTCGTCTAGCCTATCTGACATTTCCCTCAGCCGTTTCTCCGTCTACGCCACGAGGACGCTGTACATCTTGTCCATTTCTCAACACCTCTTCCAACTTGGCAATGTAAATATTGAACAGTTGGGTGCTTAAGGGCTATTAATTATCGCTCCGCGTCATAACTAATAAAGTTTCAAAAAATATCCCTTAACAAGTTTATTAACAATCTTCCTAAATTAATTAATCCCTTGACGTTCCCACGATGCTAGCAATGTATGCTAATTATTTCCTGTCGTTTTCGTGAAGTTCTATCTGTTCCATGTGTACTTTTATGCAGTGCTATGCCCATCCAAACGAACTTTCACTCGATTCTCAATTCCGAATAACATAATGTATGATAATATGAAATGACTTGTAAATCTCCATCTATTCATTTTTAGATTTCATTTTTCTTTTTAATTTTCAAATTTATATTTACACTAATACAAGGCATTACGCATTATTGTTACAAGTTTTTCATTGGAAAAGAAAGCACGTTTGTTGGCAAGTGTGATTGTGATTTAACTTACATGTTGCAAAGGATGGATAACATTGTTGAGTTGAAAATGTTATATTTTAAATTTCGATTACATGCAACATGTAATTGTATTTTTATTGTGGACTTTCACGATTGTTCGCCTATCTGGCCTTTTAATTTCAAATGCAATACTTATGTACAATGTTTACTGAATCATGACCTTTTGGTTCGTTGTTGTTCTACATCCCTATGCATAGCACTCGTATTTTGGGATTGTGAAGTCGATATTCCACAACGGATAAAACTAATTGTTTCTTATTTTAATAATAAACGCCACGATAAGATTGATAGAGCCCGCCTTTACAAATTTGCAGTAAAGCTTCATTCTTCTCTTCTTCTCATACCACATACTGATGCCATGCAACTTAAACTTAAAACGAAAAGAAATATTTTATTGAAATTTGGCATTTATATATTAGATGTTATGTGCTACGCATAGTGTCGTGAATATTACTGAAAGTATCATTTACATACGGGAAAAAAGTCGTTAGGGTCTCGTCAGGCATCCAACAACAGCGGCCATTAGGATGATGACTGGTAAAATACATATTTGTGTATTTCATTATGACGTCTCCGTTTTCGCGTTGGGCAGAGTGAAAAGCAGGCGAGAAGTAAGGTCCATTACCTTAATGCACTGTTCAAGTCCCCGCTCCGGCCTGATTAATATTGCATTTCTTGCCAGAGTTGGGGCACTCTCGTACCGGACGCCGTGATCTGACGTCCATCTCAACACCCCAGGGAGTCCACACACTTAGACGTAAGAGCTGGAACTCGCTCTGTGCTCGTGAGCCAAGTCAGAGGCCATCGCGCCAAACTTCCAAGTAACCGACGTGACACTTCCACTCTCTCGGTGGAAAAAAGAAACCCGTAGCGGAATATCTTAAATTTTAAAACCGATCTACAAATTGCTATCGCGATGCTAAAGTACTCAGATGTATAATTCAAAAGTTCGCGTATCGCGCTTTATGGACAAGCATAAAGATTTGACGCTGGTCCGTATCATTCGGCGTCAGTGGCGTTTCTAAATTTAGCAGTTGATGCACAAAATAAGGGTATTGATTGCTCAAAGGTTCATTGATATTTCATATCACTATGACATCACTATAACATAAATTATTTTTCCTAGTCTACCTTTACATTTCTTATACTAACAAATCTAATGTCAAACGTAAAAAATATGGCGCTTAAGGCAACACTTAATCGCGAAATCATGATGACAAAATCTGTTAAAACAGTAAGATATATAAAAATTCTGTCTTTGTCAGCCCAACCAACAAAGACAGCTAAAATTGTCTTTATATTTTCTATCTTAGTTGTTTATGGTGTTGAAATGTGTTCGCTCTACAGGGAGACGTGTGCCAATTGGTAATAAGTGAGAAACATAGGTACAAAATAGGCCCACAACAAATGCATCATCAAACATAATAACAAAACTAGTATTTAATGTAAATATATTAGCACTGCGTCTTCGCTCGGTCTTAAATACACATGTCATTGTTTAGTTGCTTCAATAAACGCATGGGTAAGTACCTTAAATGTACCCGCTTGTTGTTAAATGCGCCTATCTGGCACCTGTATTGAAAGTAAGTGATCTACGTACCATGAAATTAAATTACAATCTTCGCCAAAGATCCCCTTTCTTGTAACCGATATGAACTTTAAGTTAATAATATTCTTCTCTTGTTTCGATGCACAAATCTCCATTTCTGTATGATTTAAATCTTGGTATAATAGTGAAAGTACAATGAATTGCAAATTAAGTTCCATTTTTGTACTGTGAAAGAATAGGCGGCGGCGAAAGAGGAGAGTCAGGAGTTAGAAGGGAGAATATGTCAGAGACGAGAGAGTATAAAGCAGGGGACGAGATAATAACTACTTTGGAAGCAGATCGATAAAAGAAAGAAGGAGAAAGAAGTGATAGGAAGAGGAATGAAGACAAAAAGAGATTCACCTCGTGTTTTTGGAACATAGCGGAATCAAAGGTATGGATAAAGGGGTTGAAGGGATAAATAGGGACCTGAGAGAATATATAGAACTATTTGATTTCATAGGACTGACGGAAACATGGTTGGGTAACACGTGGAAGAGCTCTAAGTAAAACGTACCGTAGGGGTTCCGATGGGTATCTTGGGGTGTGGTGAGAGGAAACAGAAGGGGAATGACGAAGGAAAGAATAATAACGTAATGTAATAAGTAAGGTAAAGCTGTGAAGAAATAGAAAGGAGCCACTGCCACACAGTGAATGACAATAAGTGTTGGAAAATATATATACATTATCCAGTAACCAAAAGATGCAGGAGGTAATAACAGAAATAGACGAGATAACTAAGGAGCTAGAATACCAGACAATGATTAATGAATGTCTCTGGAACTAGAAGACGAGATAGTACCCGAAGCCATGAAGGTGAAATGGAAAGGTTAAATCGTATATAGGAATTAGCAAAAGATATGGATAAGGGTATAATAAGGAAGAAGACGTGCGGAGAAGGAGAACAACCATCGTTCAACGAAGAATGTAGGCTAGGGCAAATGGGTCTGAGGAAAAGTAATGAATAATGTAGAAGAGGGGCAGAGGAATTTCTAGAAGAAAGGCGGAAGCAGAAAGATATATGAGAGAGGAAAGAGAAAGAACCGAGAAAAGGAGACTACAGGGACAAGGAAATATGGGACTTCCTCAGAAAGAAAAATGAGAAAGCAAATTAGATATAAAGGAATGTAGATGATATTTCAGACAGGTGCGAGGGGGGGAAGAGAGGAAGGAAAATGGAAGAATAGCAAAGTACCCAGAGCGAGAGAGTAGAGGAGGTGGATAAATGAGATGGATGGGAAGAAGGAACCTGCCAGAACGGTGAAGGATGGCGATAGTGGTACCAATCTGGAAGCAGGGAGGAAACTGGCGGGTGGAAAATTACAGGGGGATATCGCTACTAAACGTGGTTTAAAAGCTTTATAGGGAATGATAGGGGGCGATTAAAGGAGGAGATGGAAGGTAGGGGAACGATGGACAATTTGTACATACTAAATTACTTATTAAAGAGGGAATTGGCAGATAAGGGAGGTAAAACAGATGCAATGTTCGTAGACCTCAAAACAACCTTCCACAAGATGGGTAGAAGATTATTAGTAAGAACAATGGCAAGGGTTGGGATATCGAAGGGGATATGGAGAAGGGTGAAGCAGATGCACGAAGACACGTGGTGTATGGTGAGGGCGGGAAATGACACGTCAGAGAGTTTTAGAACAAAGAGAGGAGTGAAACGATTGTCCACTGAGCTTACGGCTGTTCAACATATACATTGCGGAATTGGAGGAAACGTTAAGAAAGAGGCAGAATGGAGGTGTAAAATCGGGAAAGGTTAAAATATAGTCGTTCGAAATCACAGATGACGTAGCCATTATAGCGAAGACAGAGAATGAATTTCAAGATATAAATATATAAAAAGGCTAGAAGGATTCCTGGATAGAAGAGGGTTGCATCTCAACACTAATAAAACAAAAGTGGGGGGGGGGGGGGTAAAAATGGAGGTGGGTATAAGAAGGAGGTACATGTTAAACGGAAAGGGAAAATAATCGAACATGCGAAGGAATGGATATATTTAGGGTGTGTACCGAGGGAGAACAATATCAGCGAAGGGTACATGAAATATACGTGCAGAAAGAGGAAAGGAAAATTCTATGAAGCAATGTTGATATAGAACATATGTATTCTAATGCGTATTCTGATATACGGAGCAGAAGTGTGTGCACGGAAAGAACGGAAAAGGATAGAAAGGATACAACAAAAACAGCTAAAAGGGCACTCAACCTGGAGAGGTCAACACCAGATTACATAGTGGGCAGGAGACTGGAAGCTAAAGGGTGGGCGTAGAGTCTTGATAAGAGCGGTGAGATACGAAATAACTGAGAGGGAAGTGGCCAGAACACAACCCAGTGGATAAAATAAAGAAAAGGGAGAACAAACGAAGTGGCATATCCAAATTCAAAGTAAGTATGATAAAAATGTATGAAAAGGCGAGGTTGGCCGTGAGAGAGGTGGCAGGTGGAGTGGGTGAGTAAAGTAAGCTTGAAAGAAGTTGACTAGAAAAAGGAAAAGACTAGAGAAAAAGTTTTGGAGGGAACGGAGAGACAAAATTAATTCGAAATTTTAATGTTAAAAAAGTTGTTAATGTTATATAATTTAATTACATGTGTTTTTGCATAAGTAATTGCAAATTAACTAAATGTGTGTGTTATTGTATTTTATTATAACTTAAAAATAATTACTGTCATAAGCAAGTATTGAAAATATGTCTTGTCAAAAATGTTAGAAAAATGTAAAATTTACATGAAAGATGTAAGAAAGATGTATTACACCATAAAGGTGTTGTGAACATTAATTAAACGGGTCCATGAAGACTAACTTTCATAGATATGTATATATATATATATATATATATATAGTTATCTACCCCAATCCCACCCGCCACTGCTAACTATTATTCTTTATTGTCTTCAGCTTCGGAATAACCTGCAAAATTCTTCGAATTTAATTAAAGAAAAGTTTGTGAATTTAACGTGCGGGTAATGCGCTGTAAAATCGTTAGCTTTCGATTATGCAATGGCAATTTTCTGTAGCCGTAGGTATCTAATTCACGGAATTATCTGAAATTCACGACGGCTCGAGCATAAAAGTTCTGTTCGAGCGATGATACATAAAATTGCGTACAAGAAAACGATCTTAGCGCAACATCTGGTTGATCTGTTTTCTTTTATATTCCTTTAAGGAAATATCCTTTTAAGTAAATTTAACATGCGTCCTCCATTACATTATTATGAACATTAATAACGACGGCACTAACTTTCACGGCGAACTTATATTAAAAAATATAGCGATTGTGAGTTCGGCGTCGTTTTGTGAAAGATTGGCAATCTCTTAATGGAATTTAATTAGAAGTGGGTAAGTATGTGGGAATGGTCGTGCGAGGATCAGTCAAGGCAACATCGTTTAGAAATAGTGGTGCAACTATATATTCACCACATTTCAAATAATACATGTTTATAAGTAATAAATAAACAATAAATTTGTTGTTCAGTTATGTTCACTTGCGTCGTATTTGTTGCAATGACACGTGTATGGTTTCCAAACGATGCAAAAATCCATTTATGGATACAGTACATTTGTTTTGTGCGAAAGGATTTGTTTTGCACGTGGAACTCTTTAAATTGAACGATGCACAATGCATTATAATAAACAAATTCTTAAAATTATCTTATAACTACACGTAGCTATATTTTTTCTATTTTGTTAAATGTTGGTTGGTATTTCTTATATTGATAATGTAGTGGCTGTTACGTTGATGATCGTTTATTATCTATTTCTATATTTACGCCGCTGTGAGTCAGATATGCACTCGTTGGCATTCGAACGTATAAGAAACTTCAGTGCGGACTACTGCCGATTTGTTAACATAATCAACCTTTAATAAAAAGCAACAATAAATCAATTAGATAACACGTCAAAAAACAAAACAAAAGTCAAATCATTCGATGATGTTTCTGGTGGGTTATGTGTCTCATCGTAATGTTGGAAACTGTGCGAAGCCCAACAAAAAGGGTAGATGAAGAGGAAACATAAACAGATCTATAAAGGCAACAGGATAGTAGAATTTATGAAGCAAGTGCCCAAAAATAACTCCAAATAAGAGTAAATACAATAAAGTCGAGGAATCAAAGCAAAAGAGAACAGAGATGTACTCCAAAAAATACTAAAATTAAATATGAGAACATATTTCAAAACTATTCAATTGTGAAAAAGAAAATTTAGAATCGTTTGAAGAACACTAGGCATTCGAAAACAATTAAATTAAAGTAAATAAATCAAACAAATGAACAAACAATAACAAGCGACAGGATAAAACAAGCCAAAATAAATTAAAGCGCTAAAAGTAAACAATTATTTATTGAAATGTCTTCCAACGCCGCTGCCTTGCAAATCGCCAACCTGCCAATGTTTAGGGAAACGTTTCAATTGAAAATGTTGATAGAAAATATAACGTCGTATTCAAATTCAACTTTCGCAAACAAATCAAAACTCAGTGCATTGCATCGATATTTCACCCACAGGAATATTTAAGTCAGTTGAATTTAACATTTGCGTTAGTTGGGTTTGGTTGTTTTAGATTTACTTTTATATTCAATGAGGTAGAGGCAGGGCCACAACAACATTCGAAATAAATTGTAGTAAAATGACATGAAATGGTCACATCACGATTCCCTTCGAAATACAAACGTGGAGGAATGCATGGCGGGAATGTATGTCGGGATAACCCACCAGTACCATGTCATGAGAGGAAACGTAGTACGGCGTTCAATATCTTTAGAGCGGATAGGTCATATACTCACCGTCAATACGACGAAGCAGTGTCATACTCATCAGATACGAGTCACATGACCAAGACCAATTTTGTGCATCGATTAAGGACATTAGGGTCGACCGTTAGGTGAGCAGAGGTAAAGAAAATGGTGTCACCTGCGACATATGTAGCACCTTATACAAAAATCACCACAAAATGCAACATTGTGTCATTGATAGCGTCATTTAAAGATGATATCCGTTGAGTTATTTTCTCGCCTAAAAATACAAATCTTAAATTGAATTTGCGTTTATTTAATAGTTCTTAAAAGAAAATATGTTTCATAGGAAATAAACAATTCAAAACCACCAGAAGGCCACATCCTTCTAAACTACATTTTTTATTTAGTAGACTATAATGGCGAAAAGAGTATTTCACAGGAAATAAACAGTTCATAGCCACCAGAAGGGTATATCCTTCAAAGCTGGGGTATTGTTTTATTTAATAAATTATATTCCTGAAAAGAAAGATTGATTCACAGAAAACAAAACGATTCGTAGCTGATAAAGGGTTTTTCAATAAGAACGGGTCGATGTTGGCAGCCTGTGGCGGCCATATTTTTCTGTTTGCGTCTGTCTAATCTGGTTTTTATTATTCAGTCACTGATGCCAAATCACCATGGCAAGGTACACGATTGAGCAGCACGTCCAAATGTTTAACTTTAAACAAACAAACAAACTTTATTATCAAAATGAGTGTTAGTGCAAACGTTGCGCGCAGTGCGTCCATTTTACGGCAAACGCGGTGGGCCTTCAAAGTCGACTCTCCAACGTTTAGTGGCCAAATTCGAGACAACCGATTCGGTAAACCAATTTTGGCCGACGGGCCGGCATGGTCGTTGGGCCGTACTTTTTTGAAAATGACGTTGTTAGGCAAATACCATCAACGGCGAGCGCTACAGAACGATGCTAACTGATTTCCTTTGGCCCAAATTGAACGATATGGAGGTAGACGACATGTGGTTCCAGCAGAACGGGGCTACGTGCTACACAGCAGACCCCACGATGGACATTCTGCATGAACGATTTGGAGGTATGTTTATCTCTCGTAGAGACGACGTGAATTGGCCACCAAGATCGTGCGATTTGACCCCGCTACACATTTTCTTGTGGAGTTACCTGAAGTCGCAGGTCTATGCCAATAAGCCGCAATCGACCGATATTCCATAAATAATGGCACACATGGACCTTTCAAATAAAAGAAACATTTCGTTAATACCTCACACACAACTTGTTTTATTCCATTTCAACATCGACCCGTTCTTATTGAAAAACCCTATAGAAGGACAAATCCATCCGAAAGTGTTTTTAGTTCAAATAAGGAAGGTATATATACTCGGAATTATGAGAAGGTGCGTCACGTCACGGCACGTCGTCGATGCTTGTTTTATAATGCCAACATGTAGAAATTATAAAATGCCATTTTCTTGTATTGGAATATGGAGTGAAACCAGGCCTATTTCCAATGCGATGCGAAGCAATGTTATAGATATTATTATCACTTAGTTTTCTATATTTGTCATGAAAAAGACGAAATGAATTTGAATCTAGGGTATTTGATGTCGTAAAGATCGACGAACCGTTTCTATACGTTCTAGTACGTTTACATACGTAGATCAATCGACGGGCGTAGTATCTGGTATATCTGGTTGCATACCACCACATACATATATATACACACGCTGTCTGTTTGGTTGCATACGATCTTGAAGAGTATCTTTTGTGTGAGAAACATGTAAACATATAAAATTTGACGTCATTAAAAATTGATGACGTGCACGCACCTTCTCATAATTCCGAGTATACCAACCATTCCAGAAAAAACATGCAATTGACATAAATGTTTACGTATAAGCAATAACTTTTCAGTGCTGCCATTTCACTGAGAAAGAGGATACATATTTGAGAGCACTTACAAATCGAAGTTAAACGTATTCATACACATAATTGTCAACGGTAGCTACAAGAAGATAAGACCATAGAAAAGTTATAATTTTATTTTGTGTATGTAGGTTGTTTGCATTAAAATTCATAAATTAAGGTAAAGACATTTTATTCTGGTAGATAAACCTACAGAGGCCCGGTAAAAATTGAAATCACACAAAAAAAGACAAAATTAAATTAAATTTTTGAATTATAAATTAGGTAGTAGTAAGAACCCTACCTGTTAGATTCAAAAGCTAGCGTTATACACAGACGACGATATAGCCAGAATAAATGAAAAACCATACAAGAACAACAAAAAATAATAACATAATAAGTAATGGACAAAATAAATGAACAAATAGAGAAACAATTGCAAAAAAACGTAATAAGTAAACATGTAAATAAATCAATTGAATGCACAGAAATCAGCCAGTACATGTAACTAAATAAATAAACAAACAATAGCGCACAAAACAATCATGCCCCCCCCCCCCCATGTTATTCAAAACCCAGATCCAATACATTCTCTTTTTTTATTTATTTCATTATCTATATCATTTTCGACAATTTAAATACATGGCCTTTTAAGCTCAATATGCTTCGTATTATATAAAAATATCGAAATAATGAAAATTAAAAATTAAGTAAAATAACTACAATTAATTACAATGATGTTATACGATTTTGTTAAAGTGAACTTAGCCACAATGAGCGATGCTCGCCGGCCATAGAAATTAACACGAACCCAAAACAGTGTTAAAATGAAAATTTGTGTGTTAAAATGAGTCTGGTATATATTTTTTTAAATGCATCGAGCGAGGTTTTCATGGTTTCTATTGTATTTGATGAATCATGTCGTTAAAACCACACATATGTTCACTCACCGATCATATATAACAGACCTATTGTACTGCAGGGAAGTAGGTGTTACCCTCCCCATTCAACCCATCCCAGCCCAAATATTAGAGATCGTATGAGATGCCTAACAACCAAAAGGCTATAATCACTTCAGAACAAGTACAATTCAGATGCTCGAATAATGAAATGCTACGAATAATGTCTTCCTATATATTTAGAAAATTTTCAACCTATCGCTGGATTTTCCCAAAACAAAAACGTTCTTCCAACGATGCCGAACGTAACTTAGAGAAGTCAAAGAGTTATCGACAGATTCTACAATCACGTGGATTGTCTGAAACATAAATAATATATATAAATAAAATACAAACGGATAAGATTTAATTTTGTGAAACATTATTTAATACGCAGTATTAGGTAGAGTATTATCTTTTTGAAAACGATTACGTTGACACTTGCACATACTTTTGTTAAAGCATATTTAAGCATTTTATTTAATTAACTTTAAATGAATTTAGATATTGTAATAAAAAGGAACTTTTTCAGTTCATTTTAAATTATATTAATGTAAAAAAACTTACATCGGTCTCTTTATCATCCATTTGTAGACATCGATAACCGGCTGGTTTCTGTATCCAGAGCTGGTTGTCCTTCAGATTTGTAGTACACCATTTTGGAGTTGGGTTGGGTTGTGTATGAATGTTACTAATTAAAAATTATAATTGGTATAACATAAGTATGCAATTAATCAAGTAACAAATATATTATCTACAACCTATTTAAAAATGGGGCTTTACGAGTAATTACTATATTTATTTAAAAAAAAAATGTATAACATCTTAGGATTTTGTTGAACATACAAATTAATAGTAATAACACATATGTGAGTGCATGAGCTCCATATTTCCGGCGGGCTCTTCAAGTTGGACATTTCCTTAAAAGCATTTCTAGGTTACCAATGACAGTATCGTTTGACGTTAAATTATTTAACTGAATGCGGTATTACCAAAATGAGAATCCCGTGCTCCCATCTAATTAATGGACAATCAATACGTCTGAAGTTGATAGCGATCTCATTTATTAAAATTCAAGATACGACCGTTACTTTTACTGCAGCTACATTTGGTGCGCGCCGTCGATAAACAATAAATTAAATGGTTTTAATTTTTGATATATCGATTTTGTCCAACGCGTTTCGCTTATAACACAGGTGACGTTAATTGAGTTTATTTAACGTGTGGGGTTCATCTCCAACCATTATTATTTAATCAATATCAAGTTTTTCGACCCTAAAGACATTCACAGCATAACTTTTTTTCTTCAATGAATGTCTAGAAATCTGGAGAAACTATATTACTGTGTTTTTCGATGGAAATTTATAAAATCAATTAGGAAATTTAACTCTCACAGTATTGGCTATGGAAGACACAATGACAAATAAAATTAGGTAAAACTGAAATCAAATAAAGTCAAAATTGGGCGAGGTCTTGTTAATTAATTCCTGAAAATACCAACGAACCTAAATCGGCCTAAAATAACTAGTGAATCACAACCGGGCTACTTACTTCCCTAAAACAACTAACACAATCGAATATAATTGAGTCTTACAAACTCATTAATTGAACGCCTAATTACTAAACGGCAAGGTTTAAAATAATAAATAAATAAAAATTCGTTACACAAGCGATACAATAAATAGCTTTTAAGTGATGAATAAAATCAGATCGCTTAAATATTGAGTAAACAATAACTCTAATTATACTCAAGCGATTTAATAAATTGAAGACAATAGAACTATTAAAACTGTCACAGAAAAATTGGTTTATATATTCTTCATACAATTTCGGAAGCATATATTCTGCGTCCATTTCGTCTTCTGCCAATATAACTTGGTCGTCCGCAAATTGCAGGGTAAACAGTTTGTCTTCGTCTATTTGGATCCCTATATTTTGGCATTTTCCCGCCATTTTGTTAGGGCTTCTTTTGCATAAATCTTGAATAAAGTAGGGGTGACACCACACCCTTGTTTGATACGTTTGCTGATGTGTATGTCTTCAGATAGTCGGCTACCAGTTTTTATAACCGCTGGCATATTAGGCTTTTAATTGCATGTATATAGATATGCCTTATACCTTCTTCCTTCATAGCACTCCACATATTCCTGAACGGCACACTGTCATATGCTTTTGTTAAATCGATAAACATCACGTACGTTTCCATGTTGTGCGCTAGCCTCTTATCTACGGTTTGTTTGATGGTAAAGACATTATCTATACATGACCTGTCGGCTCTGAACCAGCTTTGCTCTTCAGTGTCTTCAAATTCTCTTTCAATTCTCTGCTTAATAATCTTTCCATATATTCTAGATATTGAATTTATGACGCTGATACCTCGATAATTAGAACAGTTCCTCTTGTCACCTTTTTTATGAATGTTGCAAATGTGGGTGGTGGTCCACTCCGTTGATATATCGTGTTCTCTGAGTGTTCCTTTATCAATTCTATTGGTACGCTTCCCGGGCAGATGGTTTACCAAACTTCATCCCTTTCGCGGCCCTCTTTACTTCTTCTGCGGTAATCTCATCTTCTTCGTCAAGTTTACTGTACTCCTCGTCATATTCTCTGTGTTTGTTCAGGATATCTTGCATATTCTCCGTCAGCAGGGCGGTGTAGTGTTTGACCCATGTCGCCATTCTAATTATTTCGATTATTCCTTTATTCATTGTGTTTGTTCGTTGATTACCTTCCATGCTTCCGACGATCTGGTTCCGCCTACATATTTTTCGATCCACTCACATACTTTGTCCCATATTCTATTTTTTTTTCTCAGCTACGCATTTCTTTACTTTCTTGCTTGCCATTGTATCTGTCTTCCGGATCTTTAGTGGATAGCCACTTTTGGTACAGCATTTTATTCTCATGTATTTTTCCTTCTGCTTCTTTGTTCCACCGCTTTGAAAGTTTCTCTTTATTTTTGTATTAACCCTTACATCTTCCACTTGTATTTTCGAGTTCTGTTTGCACACGATATAGTCGACAACTGACTTTAGATGGCGGGTTGGTTGCGACCGTGTGAACTTGTGAATATTGTTATGACAGTAAAATCCATTTAGTATATTTAGTTCATATTGCTGGCATATTTCAATCAGCCTTAGTCCATTATCGTTTACCAGCTCCTCTCCATACCTGCCAACTATATCATTGTTATTTTGTTTTCCAGTTCGACCATTAATATCCCCGATCAATATGATGTTCCATGTCTGTTTATTTTCTCGATTTGCTGTATCAGCTCTTCAAAGTACTTGTCCTTTACTTCGTCTCTTAAGTCATCAGTCTGGGCATATGTGCCTATTATAGCAATTTCATATCCTTTGTACTGTAGGTGAACTATTAGGATTCTTTCATTTATTGGCTCACTGGTCTTAATCCACTTGCCAATACAGGACAGAAACGCCCGCAGCTGCCCATTTTGCGTTTTCGACGCCGCTGTAGAGATGAATATATTCACCGATGTCTTCACTTCCATTTACTTTGTTTTATTTATTTAATCGTTCTTCTACTCAAACCTCCGCCGATTTCCGCCTTTTCTTCTACTGCAACTTCTGCCGGATTTCGTCAGTGTAAGAAGTAGCAGGAAAACTTTACATTTAGGTGGCAGCCTCCACTGAATACGGCGTTTAATTGATAACGGCTATCGTAACAGACCGTAACTGTTGCAAGAAGTAATCGACCTATCCACTCCATGTGATCAATGCCACATTCCCTTTCCAAGCATTAATATCGTATGTTTGACATTTCTACAAGTGTATATATTTTTAGAGCTGTTCAGTATGCTAGAACTATTGTGGGATGCTACATTGATTGCAATTCTTTCATCAAACATGTTACATTCTGTTAGATTTCATCAATTTATTATGCAAAAATCAGCGAACATTTGATTTTACTATAAATAAATTTTGTTGTTTTTTGCTATTGTTTTTAAAACTTTGACAAAATATATATTACATGTGGTAAATTGGAAATCGTTTTCAATGTTATTGCAAATATATTTTTCTTAATACTTTTTTCGTAAATCGTGAAGATCCGAACTTATTTTGACCTACTAAAAAATAAAGCACATATAGCAAGAATACTATAAATCTGTTTCATATTGGCAAATTATATTTCAAAATAATTCACACAACATCTACACTAATGTAACGCAGGGAGTTGCTACTTGAACTGGTCAATCGAATAGGATGAGTACGAATGAAATAGGGGGATGCAAGTTTAGCGGCAGTTAAAGGTATACGCCTCATATCTGCATACAGTTGTCGCCCGAGTTAGTCTCGAAATTTTTGAACTTTATTGTACGTAAGGAAACAACGCCAACCTTGTGAAATGATAATCATATAGTATAATTTATATTATATTATATGAAAGTTATGTAATATTAGTATAAAAAGGAGTATTTAATTAGTCCTTGTGTGTATGTATCAAAGAAAATTAAAGTACGGAAACTTCGTCTTTCTGGCTACTATTATTAAACACATTTAGTAACTATTAATATCAAAACAATGATATATTTTTGTAAGGAACAGTCCCTATAAAGAATAAATCAACTACAGAAGTTTCAAATAAAAATTAATTCAGTTATAAATATAATAAAGTACGGCCCTGAAGTTTCGCAAAAGAAAATCTGAATTTTTTAAATCATTTTCAGAGAATAATTCATATTTAAAAACAAGACCGTTTATAAGCATATGTATGTTAAAACGTTAAAGCAACCAATGATAAAAATAAATTATAGGGAGTGAAATATTATGGGAATGGCTAAAGGGATTAAAAATACTACATTTTAATTATAAATTTCGGTAAATATCTTATCTTACACCTCAGTGGTGTGAACATTAATTAAAACAGGTCCATGAAGACAAAGTGGTGGATCGCTAGACAATATTGTTTCCGGGTTATTACCCTTCGTCAGGAGCGATTACCAAGAACCTTAGTTTCTGAAATACCTTTACGTGTAGTGGTCATCACTCCTAACGAACCACTGATACGACGATACCCTGTCTAACACATTGCTGTGACTAAACAAGAACGACTGTCAAATATCCAGTGTCAACATATAAAAGGGTAGCTACAATTATGTTCAAAAATCCTAATTGAAAATTTGTCATGTCAAGTGTGACAGAATATTCTCTAGCGATCCACAAGTATGTCTTCATGGACCTGTTTTAATTAATGTTCACAACATCATTTACGTGTAAGATAAGTCCATCATAAGGTGGTGATATACAAGCAATTATCGAGTCATTTTTTTCGGATCCCGTTCTTTAGTTTAAAGTGTTTCAAGTGTTTAATCATGCCTAGAGGAAGGAGACCTCAAGTTTACCAGCAGTTGAGTGACTTTGACCGAGGGCGGATTGTTGGTTTACGAGAAGCAGGTTTTTCGTTTAGAGAAATCGGCAACCGTTTGGGACGACACCACTCAACAATAATGCGTGTTTATCAAGCGTGGTCTGAACATTGGGTTGAACGTCGGAGAAGTGGCACTGGGGCTCAAAGACGAACCAATGAACGTCAAGATCGCCGATTAAGACTAATGGCCTTAAGAGACCGATTCTCTACAACTAGATCAATAGCTGATCAATGGTTAGGTGAACAAGGTCGTCCGATAGGCTTGCGAACAGTTTATCGTCGAATAGGAACCTTTGGCTTGCTGTCTTACCGCCCACATCTTTTGCTACCCTTCACTGCTCAATATCGCCAGGAACGTTTGGCCTGGTGCACGGAAAGACTTCAATGGAACTTGGAGTGGCATCGAGTTGTCTTGAGTGACGAATCGCGATTTTGTTTAGGAATGCATGATGGTCGGATGACTGTTAGACGAAGACGTGGAGAAAGGCGCAATCCTGATTTTTCGATTGCGAGGCATGTTCACCGAACTGTGGGGTTGATGGTGTGGGGTGCTATTGCTTACGGCAGTAGGTCACCCTTGCTCTTCATTCGGGGCAGTATGACCGCCCGACGCTACATTGACGAAGTGGTAGAACCACATGTTCTTCCATATCTTCGAGGGCTGGAAGACCCACTTTTCCAGCAAGATAATGCACGACCTCACATAGCAAGGGTTTCTCTTGACTTCTTTGAAGAGGCCAATGTTAATCTTTTGCCTTGGCCACCAAGATCTCCAGATTTGTCGCCCATTGAGCACGTGTGGGACATGATGGGTAGAAGATTGAGGAATCTACCGAACCCACCGTTGACAATAGAAGCTCTACGGCATGAAGTACAGGCTGCTTGGGATGCCATACCCCAAGAAGACATTGACCACCTGCTGGAATCAATGTCAAGGCGGGTCAATGAGTGTATCAGAAATAGGGGCGGACCAACACATTATTAAAGAAAAATCAAAAAGATGAAGTGTTTTCTTTATCAAATTTTAATCAATTGTTACCTTAGACTAGTCCAATGTTTCAGCCAAATTTGGTCCAAAAATTCCCACCCCTTCTAGGTAGTGCAGTTTATATGTCACTGAGTATATATATATATAGTCCTCGTCCGTTTTCACTGTATTTTGGTATTCATCTTTTCTGAAGTAGATTCTTCTGTTAGTTTGACCGATGTAGGTGTTGTCGAAGTCCTGGCAGTGAACTTCCTATACTCATTGGCTCTCGAGGTTGATTTTTGTCTTAGGATTTGGCAGAATTGTGTTGATTTTTTTGTCAGAAGAGATTTGGATCACAAATATCCAACTCTTGAAATAGCATATAATACTAAGCAACAAGATGCACCCGATTTTGCGGACCAATTAATGGAGTTCCGCTGCGAGACAGAAACCAACCTGATGAAGAAGAAACACATACAGAAGTTTGAGAAGCTTCTGAAAGACCAAAAACCAGAGAAGAAGAATCTATACCTGGATCCCAAGAAAACAGTATATAACCACTCAAGAGATGAAGCATCACATAACGTATTAGCTAATGGTTTCAACTATGCAGTAGCACCAACCCATATTCCTAGATGTGCTTGTGAAGAAACGAACAGACGGAAGCCTAAGCCATACGGTATACAGGAAGACAACACGTACTAATCGGTACCTGAACCCTAACTCTCACCACCATCTAGCTCAAGTGCAGTCAATAGTGAAATCTCCCATCACAAGATGACAACGATTAGCGGACAACGAAAACCGACAAAAGTAAATGTAAACTATCAAGGCAGCGCTACTCTAAAACGGTTACAGCCCGAGAAACATAAAATTAGCTCTGAGACCACGAAATTCTAAAAAGAACCGGAAAAAGAAGGAAAGGTACTCACCAAAGCTTAACTCCCATACGCAAAAGACACCACGGATAAAATAAGCATAGTGCTAAAGAAAAACGAGATTCAAGACCATCTTCATAACAGACAAGAAAATCAACACAAAGATGTATCAAGCATATCAATTGTGGACACATGACGTTTAATATACTAAAATTGGACTCCGACCCCGAGTAAAAACATTGGAGTTACACTAGGAGACAAATCTAAAAACTTTTATTTCATATATTTGTCAATTTCGTAGGTCTTATTTCTCTTCATTGTGTATTTAGAGCCGCCCAATATTTTGTTAGGTTTCATATATTTAATTTGAAAATACTTTTGATAAAAATTGTTTTATTTTGAGACTTTAGAATCTTGCATGGGACCTTTACCTACGTGGGGGAATGTTGAATTGAATTTAATCATTTAAATCAACTTATTATGACCGTTGCATTTTTAGTGTGTCCCACTAAGCTAGTTGTTAATCTACATGTTAATAGTTTGCATTAGATTCGCTTAAACTACATTTAAACTAGATTTAAAGTTTGCAACCGCCTTGAAACTTTACATTGTTTTCTAAGTGAATATTCAACTCTGTCATCCTTGGACTTCGCACAACTAAATTAAATGTACACACATGTGTACCATATGCCGAGCGTTTTCTTAACTTTAATGTAGAATTACATGTAATTGTTTATCAATAAGTTTTAAAAATTAAAATTTCACTTTGAATTCGATGAAGCTACAAAGGGCAAATGCAAAAAACCAACCAGAAAAAAATTATATTATACTGCCATTAAAATAAACAATTATTTAAATTTTCACCCATTCTTGGTTACGAAAATTACGTGAGGGTATGCATCCTACATACAGCGTTGCATTTTTGCAAGTCGTGTTTGAAATCAATGTTGAACATTATAAAATATTCAATTTCATGGTTATCGTGTCAAGAATCAAGTGCATGCTATGATTTTGTATAACTTTAATTATACAAATTTTTGAACCCCTCTTCGAGCTTAATGTGTAGTTAACAACCATTGAATTTGGGTCAATTGGAACAAATTTTATTATTAAATAATTTCATCCACAAGCCCACGTATTGTGTTAATAATAAACAAGTTATCAAGTTTTATATCAACAGATAAAATACATATCCAGGAGTGGACGAAGATCCACTGATATTTGATTGTTAAAAAATAGATAAAATAATTTAATTTATATAAAACGTATTGTGACGACTGCTCCCGTTCTAAATTCTGAACACTGATCACATCTCTGATGTTAAACCTATAAATAGTAGTGTTCCTTAACCGGCTAACTAAAATTGCATTTTCGTTTAGTCCAAATTAGAATAACAAAATAAAATAGAAAAATTTGTAAATTGATTTTGTTTGTTTGTGTTTGTACAGTGTTATCTCGACACCATTCGGCGAATTAGCCACACCACCACCTGCCTTTTAGTGGTGATGCAATTTCACCAGTATTAGTCGTCACTAACTAATGACTCGGTCTTGAATTAATTTTGTGCTTGTGTATGTTATAGACGTTATTTACACGTTCAAAATGCACCTTATGATCTTATTCCACGTACCATTTGTAAATATCATTTTCATTATTGAAAGCTAAATTTTTGTTCTAACTATCCCCTATGCACATTTAATTCTAGAACCAATAACTCCGTTTTAGATGAAACCCCCACTCTCCTCCGACATTATCCTCTCAGCATTTAATCAAGGTAATAGAATCTCAACTGCGATATATCCGCGTTACAAATTGATTCTTTAGAAAAGCACAATTTTGTTAATGGTCAAGCCGCGAATACGTTCCTTTGATATGGGAAGGGCCTTCTTTTATTCCACTAAGAAACCACCGAACATTGCCACTTAAATTATTTGTTGATTAAGTCCGACTAATTATTAAAACCGTAAATGTCTTATTAACATATATCTGTGTGTGTGTGTTATGGTATTTAAGCCAAAAGAAGCAAAATGATTCATATTAACATGTTTGGAAAATTTCACGATACATAAGATTATATATAATACATATTGTTGTATTATTAATATGGCTCCAAAAATTTAATTTTTTTAATGCAGGGATGTAAGAATGTGGAACACACATCATAACGAATACATATGCAGAATTATGCCGAATGAAACATAGCATAGTATTTGCATCAATTTGTGTTTAATTAAATTCGACCCATAAATAATAATGCAAAACAATTAAGTTTCAGTAAAACGTAAGAGCGTAATAATGGTAAATGGTATGGCATGGTAAATCACATAGATACTTAAAACCGAGTATCACTGTTCATAATTTGGAAACTGCGATTCAAAATCAGAATATATCAAAATAAATTAAAAGAAATTAATTGGCTACACATCAATGTAAAATTCATTAAAATCGGCGGTTGAATATAAATATAAAAGTTATAATCGAAATTCATAATTATTCCGTATACCAAGAATGTGATACATAGCGAAGTGTTACGCATTTTTTGAAAACTGATTTGAAGGCGAAATGCCACATCGGGGAAGTGTTTGTAAAATTATTTTTGCAAAACAGACAATGAATCGCTATTTGAATTCAAACCAGTCAAGTTGTATAAACATAGCTGCAAAATTATCAGTTGGAGGTGTCTAAAATGAGTCAACTAAACTGTACCGTTCTCGTATCAGTTTAAAATTATTTGACATAGAGTCTGTTATGGTTAAGCATTATTTTCAACCAAGCTGTATATAAGAAGTGTCAAAAATTACACGAAACAAAACGAAAATTTTAACTTGCCACGAAAAAAGGCAAAGTGGGCATGTTTTTTACCTGGGCCATTAATGAATGAACAATGTGAATAATAGTTGACTATATCTCTCAATAAAATTTAGCCCCAAGATACAATTCGCACGCGCCCTTCTGATATATAGAGCAGCTCTTGCACACGTATTATTACCTACTATCATTACCATAAAACAACGAAAAATCTCGTAAAATAACCTGGCCGCAATTATTTATTGAAGTAAAATCGCCTCATGTACAATTCTGAGAAAGGCCCGGAAGGAACATAAGGGATAGCAACTTCGTAATAACCTAAAGTGGGTGCGTTATCTACGGCAGTCAATAAAAAGAAATTACTTTGAAAACTTATTGCTGTGTTATTTTATATGTATAATAGTAAGAATAATTAAAAAGATCAAGTTTATAATATTTATATAATATTAAATGTACGTACTTTGTAATAATTTGGATTATTTTTAATATACAAACATTGAAAAATTCAGGAATTGTAATCCGTGAAGATTTAACAAAAGCAAAATGTATTTATTAAGTACGACTATTGAACATTATGGGTACGTGTGGACAATGGATAGCTCTATTTAAGCTGTAGAAAATGATAAAAAATCTCCACTCGTACGCTTCAGGATCTGGAAATTATAAATAAAATGGACAGATAATAATTAACGACAGCTGGAAAAGATCTTGAGTTTATACAGACTATGTGTCATTATTCATTTGTTATTGAAATCTTTTATTTTAAAATTATCATGTATCATATACCGTGACTTCAATTAAATTCCTCATTAAAGTAAGCTATATGTTATTTTATAAAGTTGGCGACACGCAATTGAAGAGAAAGGAATTCTAAGTAACTGTCAGTTATATTACTGAAAATTACATTTTTAATTAAATAATTGAACAGCTATCAGTGCTAGAAATCTTGGGAGAAAACCCAATGAAATCATAGCCCACCTTAATGAGGAATTTAATTGAAGGCACGGTATAAATATAACTGGAGCAACACTTAATTTATATCAAGGAGCTTGATTTTTTAAGACAGATTGAGGGTGATGAACGGTGTGAGAGCTTTGTTCGTTCGCGTGAATCCTGCAAGGTATACTTTCAAAGAAATATAAAGGGTGAGTCACTGAACATTTTACATTTAAATAATCGTAAGCTCAAAAGAATGTTGATGAAATATTAATACTATTTGAAAAAATAACAAAGAACTTTGGTATAATCGCTTTATCAGAAACTTGGTATTTAGAGTCATTAGAACGTTTTTCAATACCAACAAGAATTTAATATTTTTCATAATGAAAGTACATTTAATCAAAATGACGGCTGCATAATTTATATTAAAGAAAATATACAAGTGCAGCACGATATAATTAAAATTAATGAATTTTCATTCATTAGGTTGGTTTTAAAAGAAAATAATAAAACATATGGTATTTTAGCATGTTACCGACCGCCCTCGACAAATGTTGATATTTTTACACGATTTAGACAATGTAATTCGAACATTAGATAAACAGGAAGTTGAAATTTTTGCGGGCGATATAAACATAAATATAATGCAGGAAAATAATATATCTAATGGTTATTTAAACATACTTTATTCTTATGGGTTTTCGTCCATGATTAACTCACCGACGAGAGTAGGCAGCGAAAGTGAATCATGTTTAGATCATATTTTTGTAACACAACGTATGTTCGTATTGCATAACGTATCATCATCTACTGATTTTGTGCATACAATCTGAATTACCAGAAAAACTCAAGGAAACAACTACAAATTCAAAAATTAAATTAATGAACAATAATATGTTGCATGAATATTTTGAAAGTGAAACATGGGACAATATTTTAAAATTTACGAATGTAGATATTGCAGCAGAGGCATTTTTAAATAAAATTACCATAGCGATGGAAAAATGTACATACTATAAAAAAAAAATGCAAAAAATCGAAAATTGAAACCGTGGATTACGATAGGTCTACTTTCGTCAATTAGAAAACGTGAAAATCTACGGAAAAAATCAAAAAAACATCTTAATAATGTAGAAATATATAATGAATATGTGGACTACAAAAAATCATATCCAGACTTATATAGAAAACAAAAAATGAATATTACCAAGAACAGCTTAAAGAGGCAGGAAATAGCATGAAACATATCTGGAATATAATGAAAAATGCTACTAATGAAGATATAAAAAACACCAAATTATAAGTGAAAACCAAAAGGACGACGGCAATATAATTAACACGGATATTGAAATGGCAATAGCATATTAAAAAACAAGTTACAGAAGGCACTGTTTCAGGCAGGAGTCCGAAATTCAGCCACGAGCCGCGAAGGCGAGTGGCTGAACGTACGAATGCCCTGAATAGCCTTCTGTACGAATATTTTATACTATTTTTTCTACTTTGCACCCTTTTTACGTGAAAAATTAAACTTCGTTAAGTAATTCAACATTTAGGGATATTTGCGCGAGTTGGCAACGTTTGTGTGAAATTAAATAAGGAGGCGGTCGAACATTTAATTTGAAATGTCAGTTTTCTTTGACGTAATACGAGGTGCAAAGACTTGCAATGTACTCCACCCCAAAATACGGGAGGAAATTGGACAAACTACGATTGGGAATTTATTTCCGAACAAGTTACGTTCTTAATACGAACACAAATATAAAAAATTCGAAGAATGGTGCAACGAAAACAATGCAACAAAACAAGATTATTACTTACAATTGACATTTCGTTGACGTTAGAGGCTGCGAAACCGTTCCCAACATAAAGAAAAAAAATTATACCAGACTCAAATTTTTATTTTAACTGTTTTGGGTGCTAAAATGAAGTTATTACCAACGCAAAGTAGAAAAATACATTTAACACATTTTTCAGTGAAATAGGGTAAAAGTTAGCAATGAACTACCTAGAAAAGTTAATAAAAATAATAGTAAAAATATAGTCTCAAATGTTAATTCACTATCTCTATATCCTGTAACGGAATATGAAATATTAAATAATATAAATAATTTAAACAACAACGCGGCTTCTGGTATAGACGAAACAACTATTAGGTTTATCAAATCGTTAAAATACACTCTGGTTACACTTCTGCAACATCTAAGTAATTTAAGTTTTGAAACAGGACCGTTTCCAAAAGCCTTTAAAAAAAGTATTGTGATAATCATATATAAAGTAGAAAGCACTCTGTACTCAACCAATTATAGGCCCATATGATTATTAAGCAATTTCACTAAATTATAGAGAAAGGTATTAAAAATAGATTAATAGATTCTTGGAGGATAATAATTCATTAAATGACTCACAGTTTCGATTTCGAGCTGGTAAAAGTACTACGGATGCGGTATATAAATTAACGAAATATATAACGGATCACTTTATATTCGGTACTCTAGAATAAATTAGAGAAGATTGGTATTAGAGGAGGTGCGCTAAGGCTATTGGAAAATTATTTAACAAATTGAACACAATGAGTAAAAATTAAAAATACCTAGAGTGAAGAAAGAGAAATAAAAATTGGCGTACTGCGGGGAACAGTGATTGGACCCTTACTTTTTTTGATTTATATAAATGATATAGTGGATGTTCATATTGATGGTGAAATTATATCATATGCTGATGACACAGTATTAATGTTCCAGGACAAATGCTGGACGACGACTAAACAAAAAGCTGAGAGAGGTTGATCTTTAATAAAGGAGTGGTTGGGCACGTGGTTAACATTAAATCAATCAAAAACGTATTTCATGTGTTTCTCTATATATAATATTAATCGACCACATTACGGTAAACTTATAGTATACAGTAAGTATTGTACAATAAATTCCTCCACTGTATATGTTCGAATTAAATTAAAAATCAAATGACATTAAATATTAGGGAAGTACCATAGATTCTAATTTAAAAATGCAAACATATCGAATACTTATGCAGAAAAATAAGGAAATTATATTATAAATTCATTCAGCTACGAGAGGTTTTATCTCTTAAACTTATTAAAATGATGTACCAAACTGTAGTAGAATCACTTCTTAAATATAATATTATTTTCTGGGGATTTGCTTATACTAATACCTTAAATATGCAGAATACGCTCATAAAAATTATGTACTGCAAGCATAAAAGATATCCTACTGATATATTTATTTGAGCAAACTGGTTTGTTCAGTTTAAGACAACTACTTGTGTATACCACTTTAGTTTCTGTAAAATGCATCTCCATTTAAATCTACCACTAGAACATTGTTACGCAACTAGACCTGTATCATCAAGAGATCTTCATGTCCCTTTTAAAAACAGATCTAAAACACAAAATCACATACTATATCTAGGTTCAGAATTATATAATCTATTACCAATTAAAACATACTCGATAAAAATAAAAATGGATTGAGGGAAATAAAGTAAAGTATGAGAGTTTATTTTGAAAGTTTAATATAAAATAGTTATACTAAGTTCTTATTTAACATACAGATAAGTATTATGTTGGCTTAAGAAAATTTACCTTTATTCTTGCACACACAAACCTTGCGGGTTTGCGTGAGTGAACTAAAAGTTTCATTCTTCTAAAAACAGTTTATTTGTTCGATGGGACACCAAGACGATTAGAAACTGTATGCTAGAATTTTGGAAATATTTCATTGTGTGAAGATGGATCCAGGTCACGTGGAAAAAGTACGTTGTATTTATTAAATAAATCTGGCTGGTTTCAGGTAAACTAAAACAGTTTTAGTTTATCTGAAGGCGGCAACTGATCGTAAGTTATCGAAACATCGCAATCTTTGTAATCTCATTTATTTCATTATTATATTTTTTGTAAATATATTTTCAGTTACTTGCAATTTTTTTCAATACATAGGCGAATGGTCCAAAACAATATTTTATTAACATATCTTGAAATTTGAAATAAAAATTAGTATTTATAAGTATTTCTTTATGATATTCATTGCAAATTCCACGAGTCATTTTAGGGACCATCGTTGATGGCGATGACCATTTATTTTAAAAGTTCATTTGCTTTATTGTTACTGACTAGAAAGGGCCAAAATCCTATAAAATATGGTTCAAACCTCGACATAAATCGAGTTCACAACCATCTAAGTTCCTGCTAAAGAAGTGCAGATTGCAATCCTGGAAAACATAAATGATTCTTAATTTAATTTAGAATATACATAGATTTCTGATTTAAGCAAAACACGATTTTATATTATTATATTATGTAAAAATACATGAGAACGTTGATTTTATAAGTAAAAAGTTCGTAATGATATATTAAAATAAAATTGACAGGCAACATTAAGATAGAAACTTGCGCATCAGAAGCGGGGTGGACAAATGACTGTTATAAAATGAGCCACAATTACAGTGAGAGACAGTAAATGTCAGGTTTCAAGATCAGATTCAACGACTTCAACAATCATCAAGTACCCAGTGGTGAGATAGTTTCTTGGATATTCTAATTTTATTTGTGCTGTTTTATATGGGTATTGATAAATAATGGAGGAACATATTATAAAAAAAAATGCTGGATATTATTTTTAACCGTTCGTTGTGGGGTCTTAAGCATCAATAAACAGCTAAGGCACATTTGTCTAAGAAGTCACAAACTGTGACTATCTGTTTTACAATGATTCAAATTTAGCACTAAGATATCGATGTAAAATTTCGTCGATAGCGTTCATCGATTCGAATGGGTTAACCCTTGTGTTGCCACCCAAAAAAACTCAACAACATCTGCCACCCGGGTACCCGGGTACCCCGCCCACGAAATTCTTGATAAAAGCCCATTGTAACTAGAATAATTATATGCATTCGATTAATATTTAATTATTCATATTCTAGGAAGACATTCCTACCTGAATATATAAATTAAATTATCTGATCAGCACACAGCAAAGGTCACAAAATATTTGCATTGTAATCATTGATTTCCAATATATCTGTGTAAAATTTTGAAATTGAAATATTTTTTTGTTATTTTTCATACAGTATTTGTATATCACAGTACAAAAAACGAAGACTATGATTTTTGTACAAAACATTTCAAAATATTCAATAAATAAACAATTTGAAATAAACAAATATTGTTATTATTTATATATTAATCCATATTTACTTATTATATTTAAAAAAAAAAAATTGTATGATATACTATACGAAAATCATGCTTTTTCTATCGTGTTGTTTTTTTTCAAATGCAAAATTTTGTTAGTTAATTTTTTTTTAATATGTAGAATGTAAATTGATACGTAATCGGTCAAAGCATGGGGATACGAGAAGGTTTTGGCCAATTTGGCCAAAACATAGGCCGATGGGTACCCGGGTACCCAGGTGGCAACACAAGGGTTAATTAAAATGTATAAGATATCGATGTAACATTTCGCCGATCAGATTGAATTATACAAAATGGGGCAAATAGCAATTTCAAAAAATTGTAGTCGTTGTAATGTTGGAGAAACGTAGTCGATAAAATCGACTTTAAAACTTAGTATGAAGCTACAGTAATGCAGTAATAGTGTTGCGATTTAAGCTTCCACTGATTTTTTATGGTTCATAAATTCTATCCAATGTTCCATACTAGGCCGTAAGATACCGTTGTGAAATTTCGTTGATCATATACAATGAATTGGTATCGACGTAAAATTTCGTCGATCACGCGAAACGATTTAAATCAATTACATATGTAAGACGTCTATGTATAATTTCGTTCATTGAAACTTAAAGAATCATACATTTTTATGTTTGATAAATTCTCGGTTGCTATTCGTTGCAATCTGTGAACAATTTTCTAAATTAAGCAATACGATATCTTTGTGAAATTTCTTTGGTTACATAATTATGCTGAATGATCAGTAAAGGATCAAATGGCGATGTAAAAAGTTATCTTGTAGTAAGGGCAATGCAATCGTATTTGACAGTGGATACTGGCAAACACAAATAATTCTCAAATTTGTTGCCTATCAATTTTATTTATGACGTGATTACAAAGAGTGGGCTTCGACTCAAGATTGGTTAAAAGGGGTTGCTATACAACTGCGAAAGATCAGTCATAAGAAGTTATTGGTAAAATAGATTTCTCGAATATTCAAAATGTGATTTTGTTAATTTATGTGGTTATTGATCCACCAGGAAGGATTATCTTATTAATTATTATTTTTGACTATTCGTTCTTTGGACTATTTGAACAGGTTTGCCAAATTTGTCAAATGTAACGACAATACATCGATGTAAAATTTTGTTGAACAACATTCAATGTAATGTATCAATGTAAAATTTCATCGATTGCATTGAGCCATTAGAATTGGTTGATTAAAAATAATAAAACATCGATGTAACATTTCGTCGGTGTCAAAAGATCGTATATTACATTTATAGTAATTCGATATGAAGTTGACTAATTAATTACACACATAATGTTCTTTTTTGTCATAATCTATAACCTATATATTAGATTAAGTTGGAATCGACATATATAGCGTGAAAGTGGTGAAGGTCTCGTACGTATGTACCCCTTCTACCTATCGGTTTAAGGTCCTACAAAAATATTACCAAATAAAATCATCCACTTGAATGAAGTATAAAAACTTTAAAATCTTGAATGAAGTTTTATTTTGCACATTTGTATCTAATTCAAATAAAAATTGGCGGAGCCTGTGGTTTTACTATAAAGAAAAAAGAGAAAACTTATAATAACAATTATAAGATAAAAACCCCTTACCACACTTGATTTTTACAAATCTAAATACGTATTTCGCCAACTACGTTGCCATCTTCAGTAGAATCTGAAAGGATGAGTGTCAAACATAGTATTTCTAGTTAAGGTAAAAACCTTTGAAGATATTCTCTTCACTAGATCACCAGTGGGATAACACTGAAGTCAAAGTAAAAAAACCTTATATATATACTCTTAACCCTAAAGGAAACGTAAAGCGGGGTGTAGTGTACCGTACTCCTTGTTGCCATGAGTGCTGACTGCGGGGAAAACCTAAAACTAATCAAGCAATTCAAATAAGCTGGACTGCGGTATCCGTCCGTTGTCGGAATTCATTAAATTGTTTTTGTACCTGTGTATGAAAATACTTTCGTAGCTGTCTAATTCTCTACAATTGTGTACATCTTTAATTAATTTAAGCGAATCTAGTGGTAATGCGTGGCCTGTTTCTAAAATATGCTGGGCTACGCTTGATTTTTCGGGTCTGTTGAATCTAAAATGTGCTATATGTTCTTTATAGCGAGTTTTAATTGAACGTTTAGTTTGCCCAACATATTTTTGATTACATTCCTTGCAATTTATTTCATATATTCCACTTTTCTGGTCTACCTCAATTTTATCTTTGGCGTTCCCTAATAGGGTTTTCAAAGAATTGCTCGATTTAAACGCGACCTGAAGTTCATGATTTTCGAAAAGTTTATTTAAGTTTTTAGACGCTGCGTGATACGGTAAACAAACAAATTTATTGCCTTGATCTCTTTGAGGTAGCAGACAGTTGGAACCTACGAGTGTGTTGTTACCTTTATGTTTCCTAATAAGGTTAGTCACTATGCCCGTATCGAAACCATTGTAACTCGCAATGTTTTTAATAAGATTGAGTTCGGTGTTGTATTTATCTTTTGTTAGTGGAAAACTTAACAAACGATGTATGAGAAAATTGAAGGATGACATTTTTTGCTGAAAGCTGTGACATGAATCCGCGGTTATGAATTTGTTTACATTGGTTTCTTTCCGGAAAATGTCTATTTCTATGTTATTGTTATTTCTAATTACTACCGTATCCAAAAATGGTAAGCGATCATTTGTTTCCTTTTCGATTGTGAATTTAATAGATGTGAATTTCGAATTTAATTCTTTTAAAAATGCTTCTACATTGCATTTACTAGTGTCAAAAATTGCGAAAATATCATCGACGTACCTGATCCATACTTTAGGGAAATATTCAGCGTTTCTTTTGAAATCTAATTCAAACTGATTCATGAATAAATTGGCTATAAATGGAGACAAAGAGTTGCCCATAGCTGTTCCTTGTTGTTGTTCATAGAAGTTTCCTTCAAATTGAAAACAATTTTGAGACATGCATAGGGTTGTCAACTTCAAGTATTCATTTACTTTTGCCGAGTCGATCTTGTTCTTATTGCGTAAACAAGCCAAATATTTCAGAGTTTCCGGAATAGGTACCGAAGGAAACAATGAGCTTACATCAAATGAAACCAAGATTTCGTCCTTTTCCAGCTTGCAATCTTTGACTTTCTGAATAAATTCCAACGAATTTTGAATTGAAAAGCTTTCAGGCTGTTCGGACAAATTTTTGAATTTATTTACTAACCATTTCGAAAGCAAGTAAGTCGGTGAGTTAATACCTGAAACGATAGGTCTCATCGAATTACCTGGTTTATGTATTTTCGGTAAACAGTATAACCTAGGTACTATGGGGTTAGATACATTTATTTTAAACTTCTGGGAGTACGTTATTAATTGTGGACAGTTCTTTATCGCGTCTGATATTAACTGTTTAACCCTCTCACTGTAATCGGCTTTGTCCATAATTACTAACTTGTTCCCTTTATCTACCTTTAAAAAGAAACAGTTTTTCCTTCTGAGATTTTTAATAATATTCCATTCGTTATTATTCGAAATCTGTTTGTGCTGCTGTAAGTTTTGCCTGATTTGATTCTTGCAAGTCTCTCTGATAAAAGATTTCGAAGTGTCTTCAAAAGTTTTAATCGATGTTTCGATTCCTACAATTATCTCCTCAATTGGCGTCTTACGGCTTGGCAAACAGTATTTTAAACCTTTGTTTAATAAATTTAATTCATCAATACTGAAAATATCATACGACTGATTCACGACAAGTGTCTCTTTCATTGAATTATCATTTTTTATTCTATCTTTTCGTTTTGAACTCAATTTTTGAAATTTAGCGTTTAATTTGTAAACTTTGGTTCTGACTTTATGATCTGTGACTTCTATGATTTTTCTATGAAAATGACACCAATCCTCAAATTCCCAATTATTTAGGTTTTTTGTTAGCTTTAAATGCAAATCATATAATTCTATTTCTAACCTAGTTCTCTTACTGTACTGGTAATGTTTAACACTAATCCTTTCAGATTCTACTGAAGATGGCAACGTAGTTGCCGAAATACGTATTTAGATTTGTAAAAATCAAGTGTGGTAAGGGGTTTTTATCTTATAATTGTTATTATAAATTTTCTCTTTTTTCTAATTCAAATGTTGAATTGAACTTGATAACGTAAATGTTGAAAACACAGGAAAGGTTTCTTATAGATAATAACTGTCAATTTAACTAGCATTCTTAGTAGAAGAAAACAAGTAAACCCAATTCTAATTAACATAATTTTCAAATAATTGCACTTTTAAATCACAAAAATACAACATGTGAATATTTTCCCTTGTATGTGTAATGTAGAAGGCTAAAGTATACATATACAAGGATTTTAGTTATTTTGTTTTAATTCACCTGATATTATCCTTATATTATCCATATCTTCCTATACCAACTGGATCTGCAAGGTTCCAAGTTTCCTTGTTTATTAGAAACATGCTAAACAGAGTCATCTTCAGGATACGGCTGAAACAGGTATGTGATAAATAAGCTACAATAATAGATTCCTTTTTATCGTGATTTAATGTGCCATTTCAGACCTGAACTAGAGATGGCGCATGTACACAATATTTAAAATATTTTCCTCCCCTTACCCTTTTACAAACATCCGCGATTAAGTGAATTGAGGTTTTTTCATCACTTACTAATTGTCAATTATAGATTTTATTTCCAAATCTGCATGTTTGATTTCCTGCCAAACATCGGTATAATTGAAATGCGATAAATTCTACAGGAACCGTTTTGTTGAATGATCTACATGTGGCGTTCGTCATCGCTATTAAAACTGAAGCTAAAATTACGAAATTCATAGAATTTTGTAAGCAACTATAATAACTTCCAATTTTGTATTTTTGTACATGGGAACGGAAAATTACTTACGAGCATTAATAACTGAACTTGTATGGGTACATGTTCGATTTTCTAGGGCAGTTTCAAATATACACGAAACATCTTAGCTCCAATGTATTTGCTATTTCAAATTTCATCTTTGTATATAAACTATTTTCGTATGTGCACAGTGTGATTACATTTTTTTGTAGTTGGAATGTTGGATAAATATTGATATATTAGGATGTAAAAGGGCACACATTTTTATTATTTAACAAGTAAATGTGTTTATATATATATACATGATAGATGGACGAATCTTACACCTCAATGGTGCAGTGAACGTTAATTAAAACAGGTCCATGAAGACTAACTGGTGGATCGCTAGACAATATGTATATATATATAAATATATATATATATATATATATATATATATATATATATATAGTCTCAATGGGTTCCTATAAATTAATGAGCTTTATGTAATTTTTTTTATAAATACCACATATATAATTGCGATAGAAACTGAAATACTTGTAGATATGAAGTTTAATATTGTTGTTTCGTGTTTTGCACGATTTGATTTAAGTATCGTTATAAATGTTAAATGGTGTTTATATATTGAGTTTATATTGAATTATTTAAGTGGGGTAAGTAGGGTTGTAAAAACGAAACCAGGACACAGTTAACATATTTTACTTATTTTTATTAGAGCTTTTCATTATAGTTATATATTATACAAGTCAACTTACGTCTAAACAAAAAATATTTTATGTAAGAACTAAAAGTGTGGCGATATAGTCAATCTTTAATTTAGCACGAAGCGCGAAGCTATTATAATAGACCAACGAAATGGCCAATGTAGATATATACAAAAATTTCTCAGGCTAACCTGGTCGTTCGAGAGGACGTCTTTCACATCTTTAAATGGAATCAGCCGTTCGAAAATTGTTCCCTCTTTGATTCTCCTCTTTCAATGGAATTAACAAAAACGTACAATCGTAAAAAATCTCTTCAAAAATATTGTGCGTTTTAAAGCAACTTAAATGTTATCGGGCGTAACTGCTAAGGATTAAAGCTAAATATTTACAGTCTCGATCAATGGAGAATGTAATCCAACATCGATCAAGAAGTAATCCAAAATATACAAGTTAAGGAGAAAGAGGTCTAAGCCATTGTTAGGGTGCCAGCGCCCATGCCGAAGCCTACGCCTTTCGGGCCGAAGTTCTTCCCGTAGCAACCCCTGCAGTAGATCTCGCCGTTGGGGCCGTCGTTCAAACTGGTTGAATCCAAAGACCTGTTGCAATCCGCGCAGCTGAAGCACCGCTTGTGCCAGATGCGGTTTCGGCTGATCATTTGTTCAGCAGCATACACCGCATAACCGCAACGGGAGCATCCCTCACCTTCGGCGGCTTTATGTCCTGAGTTGGGAGCTGGATTGTGCACGGCGGCTGCTGTGCCATCGGCGCACACCAAAGTCGGGGCGTGTCCAAAGCCGAAACCTTTCGGACCAAAGAGTTTAGAATAGCAAGCCTTGCAATGAATTTCCTTGTCAGGGCCGTCGCAAGCGAGGACAGAATCCAAAGGCCGATGACATTCCGCGCAGTTGAAACATTTCTTGTGCCACATCTATTTAAAATACAGCGTTAGTTAAGTTCATCTTGGATGGAATAATCACTTACGGTCCCCTTGGCCAGTTGTTGTTCGGCTGCGAAAACCGCACCGCCACATCTTGGGCAACCTTGGCCGGGTGGGGCCTTGATCGACGTAGTATCGGGATTGTAAAATGGTCGGCTTTGAGAAATTTCGTCTTCGCTGTAAATTAAATGGTAAATAAGTAATAGTACTTCACCAAAAAAAAAACAACTAACAAATTATTAATTACACATATGGTAGGTCCCCATGTTTGTATTATTAGTTGACTTATTACTCAAAGGTGATATTTTGAAAACAGCCACCAATAGAAAAACTCGCAATTCTTAATTTGTTTTGGAACTCTAAATATATTATTGGTACTACGACTTTAGGATCTATAAATTATATGTATAATATAAACAAGTTGAACATAAACGTATCACCAAAGTTAGATGTACATTTTTTACTCCCAGAGAATCTAAATTTTCTCGTGGAATTAACTAATAATAATACGTACGTCAATCCATCAGTTTGAAGGAATCCAGAGCCGCAAGCAAAGCCATATCCATGGGGTCCCCACTTTTTGCCATAACAGGTCTTACAATAAACATCCCTGTCGGGACCGTCGCAAGCGATGATCGAGTCGAGCGTTTTGTTGCAGTCCTTGCACTTGAAGCACTTGCGATGCCAAGGTCGTCCTTTGGCGAGGACTTCCTCGGCGGCGAAAACTACGCCACCACAACGTGGGCAACCTTGTCCCGCAGGAGCCTTGATCTTAGCGGTGTCGATAACAGTCGTTTTCGGCGCCTGGTCGCTGTTTACATTAGTCTATCAGTCGTTGTTATTTCAAATATAATTGCAAAAGCGTAAGCTATTGATGACAGAGGTCTCTAAACAAACATGCACTAAGTACACATCATTTACGATTTGAATGTCCACATTTCTACTACGTACTAAAAGGACGGTTGTTAATTGTACCTCTGCCAATCTAAGTCCAAGGCATCGCACATGAGTCCGAGAAATGTCCCTCCGCCATGTCCTATCCCTCTTGGACCAAAGCGTTGTGCGTAGCAAGCTATATACAGATATGTTTGAGATTAACATTTCAACAAGCTTTGGAAGCCAGCAGATTTTCGCAATAGCGGTCTGCTGGGCCTCCAAAAGCTGAAATACCTACGATTGAGCAAAACAGTCGCTCTGAAGGGTGCCTCCTCCCTGGCCATATCCGTAACCCTTAGGCCCGAACTTCTTTCCATAACAAACTAAAGGACAACACAAATGTCATTCAAGTGCTATTATTACAAAGTTTATTAATGTTGTATCCGTGCATGAAATGTGTTAACTGGTGAGAGTGTATATTTTAATGTTATTGCCAATAAATTGAAAATAAATTTTGATCTCGATTATACTTCAAAATGATATGTTTATGTGTAATTATAGAGTGCTCCACGCACCTTTGCAGTAAATTTCCTTGTCAGGACCTTCACAACAACTGATCGAATCCAATCCCTTATTACAGTCACCACACTTGAAGCAAGTTTTGTGGAAAGCCTTAAAGGAAAATAACTTATTACTCGACGGGTGTGAGTTATATACGAATATGCATGTGGAACAATTACATGCGGTGTCTTGTTGATCGTCATGCTACATAAAAAGGGGATGAAAATCGGGGCACGTTTGTACCTCGGCAATAAACTTCTCTATCTGGGCCGTCGCAGTGCGAATACGAATCCAACGTTCGCGAGCAGTTATTGCATTTAAAACATCTTCTGTGCCAGCCCTATGTGTGATAACTATTTTAAATAAAATTAAGCTGGAGATGTCACTACTCTAATACTGGTGCAAATGAAATATTTACCCTTCCTCTGGCTAGCATCTGTTCGGCGGCGTACACGAACCCCCCGCATCGTGGACATCCTTCGCCGTCCGGAGCCTTAGCTACGGATTTCGATAAAAGCGGAGCCCTGGACGACACGAAATCTTCATCGCTAAAACATAAAAAATGTATACCATTTACGAACCACCCGATGTAGACACTGCGTGGTTATGACAAATTAGAAGCGACAAACAAATATAAATTAGTCTAGAAGCTGCTTGCCGAGCTAAAGTGCTAGACCAAAGAAAAAAGTTGCCTATTGAACGTGTAGTTAAGTATGTAATGAGGAAAGGTAAGTTGCTCGAAAATTCCTACTACTACGAATTCAGTTTCAAACTTGAGGGCACTTTCCTTATCCCATCACAAGTGTTAGGGAAGGAAAGCCGGTTAAATAAAAGTAAAATGTTAATAGGCGTAAGAGCAATTATGGCTTGAAGCCATGCGACCAACTCGAAGAAATCAATCCTCACCGTTGTTCCGTAGCAAGTCGTAAATTCTGGGCTGCAGTATTCACGTAAGGATAGGGATGAGGTACACCGAGACAAACACTTTTCCCAGAATCATTTTTTTTTTTGAAAACGTTCTTGGTATAAAGGTTGTTTTGAAAGCCGTACGTTTATTTAAATAATTTATTATATAATTCGAATATTACAAAATTCCATATCAAGTAATAATCGAATTAACAGAGTTGTACGTGAAAATTTAAGAAATAATAATAAACCTAGTTTGTTATTATAAATCTAGTTGTATAATGTAACATGTAAGATTGAATTACATGGAGGATGTTTATTGGGTGGGGCACATTTAGCTGCGACGATGTGCACCTTCACGATGGCCGCAGGTGAATCCCGGAGATCCTTAGGAGCTAGTAAAAAAAGGGACATCATGCACTTTGGGAACTGACATTTAACTATGGGCATCGGCATCAACTTGCAAGAACACATCTGATTAGGCAGAAGCATGATGAGATACAAGTGGTAACACATAATATGCTTCCTATTGTTAATCAGAGGTGTTAGCTTGCTTTGGCAACATAGCGTAATCAAAAGGAAAAGACAAGGAAAAGCCCTCAAATCTGATAAACGCTCTACAACTTGTTTGAAGTATGTTTTACCGATACCGATTTTTATGTTTGAACAAAAAACGCTGCGCTCCTACCTGAGATGGGAACCGCTGTCCATGCTTAAGCATCCAGCACCGCCACCAAAACCGTAGCCTTTAGGTCCGTATTTACGGGCATGACAGTTCTTGCAGTAGAGTTCCTTGTCGTGTTCAGCGCAGTTGGTGGAATCTAACATTTTTCCGCACATGCCTATCGAAAAACACATTTAACAAATGCACGGAAAACTCAACAAACAAAATCACTTACCGCATTTGAAACACGATTTGTGGAATTTGTAGCCCCCAGCAACGCGCTCTTCAGCGGCGTATACTGACTTTTCGCATTTTGGGCATTTTGGGTTCTCTACTGGCTTGAAAGGCATGTTTGATGGTTATTTGTTCGGCCTGTGAAAATATAAAATGATTACAACTCAATATTCGAATAGAAAAATCACGATCTTAGAATTTAATAGAATTAAGCCGTAATGTGTGTCGAATGCCTAACATGTCCTCAAACACATTCAATAAATAAAAAAAACTTTAATAATACTAAGTGATTGGTGGTGCAGTAGCCTAGTCGTAAGCTAGCAATCATAGGTCAGCAGGTTCATATTTTAGTTGCGGACAAATTCAGTTTTATTTCAGAGAAGTTCCCACTTTGAATCCCACTGACCTTCGATAAGGTTGCTAACTATAATTCAACCATAGCTGTGCATACAAATTACTTGTTACTACATGATATGTTGAGTTTTCCACAATAGGAATATTATTAATAAATTGAATAAATAAATTAGAATGTAGAATGCAAAACTAGTTTCAAGCCGACCATACTCACGGATCAACGAACCCACGTGCTATGAATATTAATAAATACGTAAAGATTTGAGCCATCAAAATGATCAACTAGTAGAAGTAGTAGATTGATAAAAAACAAATGATTAAAATATCGAAGATCGTATTAAAGTCTAAATGAGTCAAATCAATCAATTCCTATACTTCATCTGATTACTCAAAACTAAGTATGGTGTTCAAACCCAACCCAACTTACTCATAAAACGTAATGAAAAAACAAAGGCAAAACGTGTTGGTCCCAAATTAATCGATTAAGTTTTGATTCCTCTTATTCAATTTGCGTTACGTGTTCGTATTTTATTAATACCGTTGAGTTTGATTTACGGGAATGTGCAACGATTATAAACGATTTTTTCGAGTTGAGACGCAACCTAGGTTGCTTTATTAGGTCGTTTGGCCAGATTCCAATGTCGTAACGTGATTCACATCGCCGCTAACCGGTGGTCTAAAAATATCTCAAAATGTGTGCCTATGGCGTGGGGGTTCTGGCGTCGGGCCAAACCTCCGCATTTCGGGACGCCAAATTTGGAAACGTTTGAATTTCTCGACACTGTTAAATTTGCCGGTTTGAGACGAGTTCTTTAACTCACGTGCAAAAATCGTATCACTGAGAGGAATCACCACTTATCGATATTTATCACTGCACTCGCGTAATTCACGTACCTGGTCGTAATCGTTAGGTAGTTGATGTCCGGAACGCTAGCTCCAGGTGAGATGTTGGGACTTGCTTTCCTGTCACTGACTACCACGGTAATTCGAATGGCTCGAAGGGTGCGAGCAGCTCCTAGTCTATGGATCGGATTTTGCACACGACCCTTCGCCCAACGGGTAGGGGAACCGCTACATCATTGCGCGCTCAGAATAGCCTTTTGAGCAGCGTTCTATTTTTGCTCGGATGCAAGGATGACAGATCTACTTTTTCGATAAAAACCACACCTTTTTCAGAAATATGATACACTCATTAATCATGTTTATTGCATTCGGGCTATTATAAGCTTTGTGCTAACGAATTTGTATTTAATTTAAATAAGTTTTTTGGCAATGGATCTAAATTATTGGTCTTCAAAATGTTCGGTTTAAATTTGTACGTTTAGTAATCAAGGGACGCTTATTTTTCTTCTGGGATATCCTATTCTATTCATCTCATCATATTTTTGACGACGAACCTAAAAATCCAACGTGAACTAAAAAATTTACTTTGCTACACATGTTTCAAAAATTCATAATAAGGATTTGAATTAAAATAAAACAAATTTAATTCAAAAGGGATATTTTTAAAATAAAAATCAGTATTTGTGATGAAACATAGTTTCATGCTCCATGGCAATTATTTTTGTCTGCGATCATAGTTTGTACAATATTTTCGCATTCGCAAAACAAGCAAATAACATTGCATACAGTAGTAAAGATATTTATTAAATATATTACATCTGTAAATGTCATAGTAAATATGCTGGTGGTTAATCGTCTCGAAATTTTACATTCGCCTATCAAAATAATTCCTCGCGTCCTTAATAGTCCAACTTTATTGCGGTGACTTTAATCAATATGAGTGTCGAAACTAAAAATATATCCAAAAGCTGTTTTTATCTCGTTCTCTTACTCATGGCAACTAGATTTTTCAGCGGTTGTTTTGACGCCCACTGATTTCGCGGTCTCGAATTAGTAACAATACTTCAGTGATGATTCAGATTTGTTTTAATACATCTGTGCTCCATGTCGATAGTTAATTGCGGGACGCACGGAGTAAAGCTGTGATTTAAGTGGCTGTTTGGTGATGTATCTAAGATCAAAAGTTTTTCTATTTTTGTACGTGGTTTCGTAACACGCTTTCTTATATATCATGTATTTTCTACCGTTAGATATAAAATTTGGCAGTAGAAACGTCGAGATACCATTTTCCATGCAATTAAATGGAAATTTTACGATAAATGTAGTGTCATTTATTTGTTTTTTATTTTTTACATATTTAATAAACCTGAATTTATTATTTGGTTAGATCCACCAGTTATTAAAAACGTTTCCTTCATTAACTGTAACACATACATGAAGGCCCCTTATCGGGGTATCCATCCAATTCTAATTCATAGTCATTATAAATGTTATCTATGAAATAAAATTAGTCCCAAAAGTTATTCGAATCTGTAACCTTTGGTTTATTACCAAGCAACCTAGACCACAAGATCAGTAAGCCTATAAAATTATACATTAATTATATAAACATACATATTATTTTGTGGCAAAATTGATGTCGACAACGACATTTATTTTTCTCCAAACGTCATCCCTTCATCTAAGTTATCAAATACTTTTGCAATCTTTTATAACAATTTAACTGACATTCAATTTTTATAGTAATTACTAACGTATTTGCACAAAATTAAAATAAATTGTTTACTTATTTAATTACAATCCTTGCGTTTTGTGAAATTTATTTGTATCCCATCCAAGATCGGCCAGGCTTTCCAATTTCTTATTTTAAGTGTAGCATTTGATATTGCGCGGCCAAAAATAAGTACCAAAGAACAAAGTAACGTAATAATAGTACTTGTTTAAAATCACTTTAAAAATTACATCTTAAACATACAAGAGTTGGACACGTCCAGTAAACAATATCATTTACACATAACGTTCGACTTTTTCAATTTTTAATTCGCAAGCGCAACCGAAATAACAACGGACATATTTCAGCACGTGTTTATTGTGGTAATATGCCGGATGAAAATGAATGCATCATTTATGTTTTTACGAGATGTGTAGATGTTAACCAGAAATAAGCGTTCCGAACGTCTATTTTCGTGCAAATATAAAACGAGTTTATATTCTTTATTTAACTCCTTCCGGTAATCATAATAAACGTAACCATGCGGATGCCAAATCCAACTTGTCACGTTGTCACTGACACGGACATTATTAGGCGCGATTTGCATTGCTTTGTTTTTGTTTTCGTTTCGCTGCGGCTGTGGAGTGCGCCACGAAAACATAATGCGTTTTAATGAATTAAATCGTATAAACAATTTAATGAAATGCATGTAAGCAATTTAATGTGCATATTTTGGTGGAAAACAGGAACTGTTGTATTTTTAAATTATTATTTTAAGTGGGTCAAATTTATTATTATTATTATTAACATGGAAAAAAATTGAACGACATAGGAAAGATATAAAACCATAACATTGATGCTAATCAAGTATAAATGCATTGAATAGAACATAATGAATTATGCAACGATAACATTCCGTTCTATTGCAAATTCAACCTAATTAATTTCTATGCATTGCAATTTATGCATGATTAACATCAAACATAAAATACAAGTAATTCAACACAAAAATGTTTAAATACAAAAAAGTATAACAAACTAATCGAAAGACCAATAAATCACAGATCGCATATAAGCGGCACATAAATAATGTGCACTTATTCATAAATTACAGAAAATTCGCTAGCACATTACATAATAAACAAAATATACAAACACTTATATAGGTAGAATTGATAAAAATTTGTTAATTTTTTAATATCACAGAAGCATTTTGATGTATTTATTTATTTATTTATTTTATGTATTGTGAAGGGCTAGGACCTAGACTACGTGCTCGTGGGTAACTTCTTGTAGCCACGGTCGACTACTATTAGAAATTGAAAACAAATAAATTATGAAAGGAAATAAATGTTAATCAAGAATGTGATTTTTGCATTCATTAAATTAATATTATTTTAGACCAGATTGGTTAGCTTGTCCGATAGTTATGATACTTTTTTTCTTCTTTAGGTAAATGCAATTTCTCGTGATGAGACGAGGAATGCCTATAATTTATTTATTTGTTTTCATATGCACTAGTTCCCACTAGGCGACACGTTTTTTTACAAAAAGGCATTAGCCACACATTAGTAAAACTAAATTAGACCATAATATTACATAATTAATTATTTACAATACAACAACACACCATTTGTTAAAAATAAGAGATCGATATATAATCACAAGCCGAATATGTATGGCCCAATGAAAGCCTTCCAATCTTCTCCGTTCTGTGCCTGTTTTTCCCCTCTGTCTGTGTCTTGTCTTCTTCAGTAGTTTTCCTACTATAGGCTCATGTCTCCGTTGGTCTTCCATTGTTCCATTTTATTGCATTTGCAATTTCCTTTTTGTTTATGAATGCCTTGTTCATTGCATAATATATCTGGTTTGCTTTTCTATTCTATTATCCAGCTCTATTTCTTACGTACCTTTTTCGTCAACAGTAAGTTTGATAGCTGCTGGCCTGTTCGGTAACATCTGACTTATCCCTCTAGTTTTACTTGAGTCTCTTTATTTTCTTTTGATGCTATCATAACTTTTGTTTTAACCTTATTCATTTTAATCCTATATATTTTTTAATACTTTATTCAAATCTACACTCGGATTTATTTCATTTCTGGCTATGTCATCTGCGAATGCGAATTTTGGTACTACAATTTTCCTGCTTTTCTGTATCCAATACACATCGAATTTACTTTTTGTTCCGCGTTTGATTATTTCATCCCTGCAAGTTATAAATAGCAGCGGACTTGAACTTCCTCCCTGTCTTATGCCTCTTTTTCTTGGTACTCGCTTTCTCCAAATGTAACAGGGATAAATATGATATTTTTGATAATGATTTCTTTTATTGCGATTATATAGTCTTGTGTACATCTACTTTTTCTATGCTTGACCTAATGACAATTTCCAGAATGTGTTCCATTGTTTTCATTATTATACTTTGCAGTTTATTCCCATATAATAATTACATTACTTACTTTCTTATACTTATATGTATAAGAAAGTATAGGAATCATGAGAATTTTCGAACTTCGAACGTGATTTTAACGGATATACACATTTTGAGGTCTGTGCGAGCTCTAGCGTCCAAACCATTGAAGCTAACACTATGATATATTTTAAACTTAAAATTTATATATAGCAAGGAAGAAAGCGTGGTATTGTGAAAGCAATATCTCAACCAGAAATAATGGTTTACTCTTACCACCCTTTTCCATATGTCGAAAACGGTACGAGTTATCGAAAAAAATTGTTCTTCTAAGAGATTTTAAAATTCTAAACAACTTTTTTTCGAACATTTTTTTCGAAAAATGGAATAACTGAATATAAGAAATTTCACTACGGACCACTTCAGATTTTTTTTAATATATCACTATCAAATCTATTTCTCCTGGTTTTGATATTTCTTCCTATGCCCACACTTTTCATCAGTAGTCTTTCCCCCGTCTCTCATATTTTTACCTCTTCCTTAATTTGATGAATACCCGGAATTTTTCCTTCCTTGAATCTATGAGTAGCTTCTGTTAATTCTTCTATATATATGTTTCTTCCGCCACCTCTTCTTCCATTACTTTTTCTTGTTCTACATCCTACTCGTTCTTTTTTTGCTCAGTTTCTCATCTCCATAATTTCTAAAATAAAATTCTTGATCGCTCCATTATTCCTCGAATCTCTCTCCTTTTATTACTAGGTTGTTTATTCCCTCTTACATTGTTCAAAACATTGTAGCTTCTATTTGCTTTTGCTAGTTCTCTCCATCCTTTCCCCGAACTATGTCCATGTTTTCTGCTTCTATTCTGTTACCAGGTTCTGGACATTAGTTCTTTGTATGACTCATAACTTGCTTCCGTCTTCATATTAAGGTATATTTATCTTTTATTTTTCACTTGTTGTTTAATGTGAGCTGTCCAACATACTATTCGCCTTTTATCCCCATTTTGTGTGTTTGTCCCACGCTATTTCAATAATAATTTTCCTGTATACTTCCCATACCATACCATTCATAACTTTTCCATTTTACATTGAAGTTTCATATTTGATCATTTACTGTAACTTCATATCTCTTAGCACTCTTCTTGTCTTCAATTTGTATGTTCTTATGACTTCCGTGTTTTTCTTCATTTTAGATTCTCTCTTCTGTTTATTTCCTACCGAATTTTCACTGCCACATATCTTATTGGAATTGATATAAACTTCCTTTTCTACTATTATATAATAATGAACCTGTCACCCCTTTCTTATCTCGTATATCCATGAATATCTTTGCATTTATAGGACGTATTTACTATAATTAAAACATGTACTATAGAATAAACCAAAAGTGTCCTTCTTTATTGCTATTTCTTTTTTCTTCTCCACAATTACCAATAGTTACTGCATATGTGCAGTCTCTTTTCCCTACTCTGCCATTTATATCTCCACTGCTCCTTTGCCCTTTTTCTTCGTTTCCGCTACTGGCAGTATATCTAATCTCTCAAACTCACTAATAACCTCAATTTATTTTCCTTACTTTCCACGGCATTAATTTTTCATGGTTTGTATCTGTTTCTGTCTATTCTTCCCTTGTTTTCTGCTTTCTATATCCGCTCCTTTTACTTTATTTTGTAGTTTTATATCCTTTTCGGTTATAATTTTAGTAGTATTTTGTCTTATTTCGTTTTAATTTCCCTAGCAATGTATTCCATTTCTTTGTCTTTCCCTCTACAGAAGGTAAATAATAAAACATAACATAAAAACTATTTATTACAAGTGACTAGTTAAATAAATCTATTAGTACATCTGCATAATCATTGTCAATGTAACGGTGTGCTACTTACTGTATTATAGACAAATATTGTTGACTTTGTGTCAAAAGATAAATAAATAAAGGAAAGGCATGTAATCTTTTTGAACACGAATTTACACATATGATAGTAGATGCCTATAGATCACATTGTCTGCATAATGATGCTACCCAGCCTGTGTTGTTCCAGTTCCAGTTCTGCGTATTTAGTAAGAAAATATAAAAGATCTTAATAGAAACTGCGAATATCATTCATGCAATACAAGAATAATGTACTGTCAATGTCAATGGGTATAGGGATCTACAACAAGCTGACCTTTAGTTTAATAAAAGTTTTAATCTTTTGAGACTCAATGAATCAGACAAGATACAATTAATAGGATTCAGTGGGGTAATTACACACTTAATCCAGTGCACCCACAAAAATGTAAATATAAATATTCTATACATTTCGACATGTGTGCTAACAGTGCTTTTAGTAACAAATTTGTCCTTGACGTTAATACATAAAACAGCTACATCATAAAGATGTCCATGGAACTTTACATTATTATCGAGTAGCCATTTTTTATAATTAAAATATGGGGAAATCCAGCACTTAAATATGTCTTCGCCTAAATAATGATTCCTTTGATATCTCGGCAGCTAGTTGTAGTAGTCTCAGCACTGGTGCGTTCTATGGGTAGTTGGTGATTGGTGTCGTATGAATACCACACAACTGATACATACTCCAGTTTACGCACAATCAATGTAAAATACAGAAGTTTGCGAACAACTTCATTAAAGTATTTTGATAATCTCATCACGAACGTATGGACGTGGTCACCAAAGGTCAACAGAGAGATGATGTCACTCAAGATCATTTGCAATGATTGTCTTGCTAAGATGATTTCCAGCAATTATATACAATTATATATAGGGAAACAATACAAATTTACTCGTGAAAGCCATCGCGTTGCATTGGCCAATATTCAATTTTAATTTATACATGTCAACGAGGATAACAAATCATTTATTAATATAATGAACAAGGGGCAATGTTACATCCCTGCGGAACTCCAGATGTAGAAATAAAGTGATCTATATCCATTATAAAATCCATCATTTGCTCTATGTTCTAGATCAGATTTGGTGTGGTCTGACAATAAAATTTATTATATTATTTTCTGAAACACATTAAATTAATGTAAGCAATGATTTAAGATTAAAATATTTTTTGAACATAAATATAGTTGTGTAAATTAAATGAAATTGCTGAAAGTATACTACAGTAAATTCAAGGAATGCAACAAATTACTTACAATAAACCACTCGTAAAAGATTAAATATAGATAAACTGATATTGGTAGATTATGATTAAAATATTTTTTGACTTTATTGTAATGGAGATAATGTAATAACATATGGGGGTGTCTCATTTTAAAATGGGTTATTTGGTTAATAGCTCACAAATACGATTTTAATATTTCTACGTTTTGCCAATTTAATCAACATCTTGTCTTCCATAGTAACGGAATTAGAAGCGATGCGGCCAAAACTGTAGCGCGGTGACAGTATGGAAAGTGTACGACGCCCACAGACGTCAGAAAATAAAGAGCGAAAAAATTCCAAGCGAGAACACATTTTTATAAAAAATATTATCGTTAAGTTAATTGTATTAAAATGAATTTCATTTCTTTATCTCAAACAAATTATTTATAATAGCTTATTTGTTATATAAATATATTTTATTTTATTCTAATCCTAGTTCTGAAAAGTCTGTTTATCAAGTTGTAACTTAAACAAATAGTTTCGAGAAAAAAATATTAAAACTAGAACTTAGGTGGGTTTACTATTTGCAGGATGACGCGCCCTTGAATTTCTTTAAACTTATTCCAACTGTTCGCATTTGTTCTAAATATAAATAAGAAAATAACTCTATTCTACCTCTGCTACGTGAATTTTAATTTGAACTAAAATCTAACGCAAGCTATCCATTATTTCTCGTACATTTAATTTTTTAAGTGGTCATGAAAAAGCATTCTCACTTTTAGATATTTCGCTTCTAAATTTAATTGATATTACTAATTAGCATATTCCTTATACATTGTAAAAATTTGTTAAATTTTTTTATTATTTTTATAAAAAATACTAATTTCGGAATTTACTAATCCTATAGATTTCGATTATTAGTATTTTTGCTTTTTGTTATATGTAACAAAAGAAATATAAACTTGCACGTAACAAAATTTATATATAGAGGAAAGCACGAAGCACGTCCCCCATTTAGGGACGAATTAGCCAGTATTTCAATAAACAAGTAATTAACAACTACTGAGAAACAGTTCAGGGTCTCAGTAAGGATATACAGTCAATCCACTGGAAAAGAGCTCCACCCCTAGTGAAGACATTAAAGAAACTATCGCCCCTCCGGTAACCACAGACAATCAAGAAGAACATACTGAAGTTAGTTTAGCTAAAGGTACAATACATATGTTTAATTTTGGTGATCTCAGACTTTGGTCAGTAACCATTTATTGTATAAGGCACAATATTTCAAAAAGGGCCAACGAAAAAATTTCATATACATATTTTAAGAAATGACAAATAATATAATATAAATCATTTATTAAGTTAAACAATTACAACAAATTTACAGAATTACTTAAAAATATAAAAATACAACGTATTTAAAAAGAATTAATCATTACAATACAAGTAGTAAAAGCTAATGAAAGGAAACGTTGGTACGAAGTTATAAAAAGAATAATTTTTGTAGTAAAGTTTTCGTGGCAAAAGCAATAAACTAGGGTCGTAACAATGGCAATTTCTATATATTGATATGTTCGATCATTTTACTTAGGAACATACGCGTGTAGTTTTAAAAATATACCATCCTATTTGTGAGTGAAAATTGAAAACGAAATGCTTCTTTTATTTTCATTAAATATTAAAAGTAATATTATTAAACTGTGTCAAGAGAATAAATACTTTTCAATTATTTTAGACCGACCTACACATACTAAACAAATAAGTGTGATTCGTATCAGATTCGTCATTTCAAATTAGAATATGAAACAGTAACACTGTTTCGCATTCTGTCAAACTTTAGGCGCTGCAGGAGATTTACATCACTTTAACTAATTTGCAGATATTAATTATACAAATTACTAACGTCAGTGCTACAATAATAATAATTTTAGATAAAAATCTAAACCGAAATGAAACAATTGGTTTCTTAATAAACTCAAGTAATATATGTTTTTTCCTCTTCTATTTGCCAAAGAGTATTTTAACTACTCACGTAGCTAATTATTAGTTTTGAGGCCAATGTCTGTAACACGATGATCCAGCAGAATTAATGCCATAAAACCTTTTTGTAAATATTTATTTGAAGAGTATCATGCTTTATTTGAATACAAATTCAAGTACCAGGCAAAATGTGTAGTTAAAAACGTTGTTACATTTACATTTATTTGTTGTGATTAGGTACTTGATAATTTTGAGATTTTAAATAAAGTAAATTTGCAGCAATTTGTTATATAACATAAATTTCAATGAATTGTAAAAAGCTCACAATAGTACGAGACCGCAGAGGTAACCTAACAGACAACTCAATATGACATAAGAACATAAAAAATAATAAATCTTGAAATTGCATATAATAATAATAAAATAATATAAAGTACAATGAGAAGTAATAACAAAGTACGTACAATATTTTAATATCTGATTCACCCACATAAACTTTGGATATGTGGGAATATTCTTTAAATCAAATGACTCCATTTTACGTTTTACACACGACAACAGCTATAAGAGCTATAAGAATATGTTTTTCTTATAGCTTAATAGACAACTGATCTGAATGTTTGACTATCAAGTAAGATAGAATGAAACGTCGATCTAAAACGAATTAAATTACAAATTTTACAAAGCTTATATTTAAAAGAACGTTGGAAAAAATCAGTTTTATGAATGGGAGGAGTAACATTTTTAATTTCCAATATTGGTATTATGAGTATATGTTCTGAGCGTAATTTTATCACAAGCGTGGTGGCGTCTTTTATTTTTTGGTACAGACAAGCGGATTGTAACATTCTACGCCTCTGCATATTTACCCAGCCAAGTTCCGTGAGTTTATGCGACACACGCTGAAACTTTTAATACCATAAATAAACCTTATGCAAGAGTTTTGAATTCTCTAAATTCGGCCAATATGAATTGAATCCAGGCATGCCAAGTACGCAGGAGTACGGTAGACAAATTGGGATTCGTATAGCATTATATTAGTTTTTTTTTGGAGTGAAAACAGATTTTTTTTATTACAGTATGCGGATCTATTATATTTGTTATTGGCCTTTTGTATCTGAACGAATTGTGCACGATCGACAACGAGTTTTGGACCTCAGTTGTCACAGGTAGGCTGACACCATCGACGGTTACGTTAACATTATGTCTAATAGCATTTTTTCCAAATAGGACAACTGATTTTGTTGGATTTATGACTAGGAAGTTTTCACTGGAGTAGGCGCTGATATACTACAAGGCCTTATTTATGTGCGAAAGCACACATTGCATCTCTTGGAAGGAAATATAGATTTAAGTGTGATTACACATTATGACTTTTGAGTCCCTTTTCATATTGTTCGTCACGTGTTAGTGAGTAGATACTAAAAAGATGTGGGCATAGTATTGAACCTTGTGGCACGCCAGATAGTTGGATCTGATTAATCGAACACACGGGGTTCAATTACTTAGGTAATAGGTAGTTAAGTTTATTGCCTCAAAAAAAAAACACGAATAAATGTAAAATTGAATCCAAACTTTTGTGATTTAATGCGTCAAAGACGTTACTGTAATCTAGTAATCGGCCTTACAGCCGTAAGTTTGCCATCATCGGTCGTTTGAATGATGTCATGGTTGATATATAGCAACGTCGTGACAAATCTGTGGACAGATTTGATAGAATATGAGAATAAATTGTGATCATTGAGATAAGTTCTAATTGGCGAGTCTAAATTTTTTTTAAAGAAATTTAGACAAAGTACACAGCAAGCTATTAGAATAAGGTGCTAAAACTCCATTGGAGTGTTTTTGTAAATTGGAATAATCATTGCGTACTTCCGTTGGTTAGGATTTTCCATTATGCCTGGATATACTATATGCGTGACGGAGGAGAAACAAAAGGAATTATTAGTTTAGTAATGGCAATGTTAATTACGTCTAGGCCAACAGATTTACTTTTAAAGAAATGAATTAGACGTTCCAACCGAGTGAAAAGTAAATTGCGAGGATACGTTCTTTCTTTTGCAACTAAACTTATTAATTTCTGCTACGTCGTGTTATATTTGTTTGTCCTATTACCAATGTTTATGTTTTTTAGCTCTCTCCGCAGAGTTTGCTTGTCTTTCGAACGAGATCTAAACTTGTAATGTGCTTCTTATCATTTTTAATGGCAAGGGTAGTGAAATTAAATTCTTCTAATAATCCCAACATGCAGATTTCTTACGTTTATGAAACAAATAATACTGGATAAAACAAATATTTAGAGATCATAATATCCATTAGGCAAAATTAACAAAGAATTGCGTGTGTCTAATTGTATGTATAGCTAAACATGCAATTCGATTAGCAACAATCTCTGACTTAACCACTGAATGTTTTTTGGCAACCTTAAAGTGGTTCATTGCCAGATGTTAAACCATTTAAGATATTTTCCGATAAGCTATTGCAAATAACGCAGACTTGCAAGGTTTAAAAATTTTCTTGACGCGGAAGCAAATGCTATAGACATATTTTTGTTAAATCACAATATATCTGCCCACCAAAGCTGAAATATTTGATGGTATTTGAGAATCTGAAGTAATGAGAGTAGAAGTAGAAGTTTCATCTGAAGCGTTTTTTGTTGAAGCTCATTTACATTTTGACGACTTTAATGGAGTATTAATTCAAAGTGAGCCCATATTAAACGTTTCGCTCACTAGATATGTAATTAGCGAAAAGGACAATAAAATGTATTTTCTATAATGATGTTAGGGGCAGCAGTCTGGAATCCATTATCCATAACGTTCCAGCATCCATCATATTCTTGTAGAATTGTAATCTACTACACTTATCTTTTACATTCCATCATTTACAATTTACAACAATTTATCATTAGCCATCTTCTAGATTTCATTATCCATCATCTTCGAGAATGTACAATTTACCATCGTATAATCTATTATTTATTATCTTATCGAATCTATCATATTCATAAAAATTTTTAGAATCCAGCCTTCACTATTTTTCAGCATTTATTATCTAGCATCTTCTAAATTCCATGTTCTATAATCCACAGTCTACCATCTTATCCCATCTTCTAGAACTCGTCATACATTATTTCCTAGGGTTAATCGTCCATTATTGTTACGAGAGTTATATAAAAAAATCGACATAAATGGTACCGAAAAAGCTAAAAATTCGTATTTAGCGGTGATATTTAAGCGGCGATTTTTTTATCGCCGTGGAAATTCAAGATTTCGTAAAAATGCACGTCGCTTTCCGTGCATACAATTCATTGATTATTTATATGAAAATATTTTTGTTACATTAAGTTTCGTATGTAAAGTAGGAGGACAAAACCATATTTTGGGGTTCGTTCAATGTAAGGGCCCATCAGCAAAGACAAGAACATCGACCTCGATTTTATCACTGGTTATAACGTGCAACCAGAATTACTTTTGGGTTCAAGCCAAACATAGGTTTTATTAAAAAATTTTAACATCTTTCTATATGACTTTAACTTTTTAATTTTACTCTTACACGTTCTTAAGCAAATTCAGTTAGATTTCCTCCCTTATGTCGCAATCTAAATTATTTATATATGTCATATAATTTTGAACAAATCGCATACATTTTTTTAAGATTGTTTCTTTGCATCAGATGCAGAAATAATTCAAATATTTATATCCATTTTGCACCTATTGTACTTGTTATATTTATGTTATCATATGCACTTCAAACAATGAAATGATATTCTGTTATTATTTCTTATTGTACTTTTTAATTAATTTAATACAATATTTCCAAATCGAATGCATTTACATTAATTAAATGAAATCTGAAACTTCCGCATAAACTTTTTGTTAATGTCAAATTATTTTTATAAATCCTGCTAATAAATCTCTACGTAGTTAATGAAAATTAAAAATGTTTACAATTATGCTTTACTCGACATCTTCATAGTAAGAATATTGAACAAATACAAGTAAAGAAATGTCCTTATTTAAAATGCGAAAATCCAATACCGCAAAATACGACTAGGTTAAATAACTAAAATAAAATTGTCTTTAAAAACAGAATTTGATTGAAAATCACGTTTAGATAGCAATAAGTTAAATAATAATTGGCTTTGAAATATAATTATAAATTCCATTAGCTGTAAGCTCAAAGCAATTAGTAATTTATAATTTCATCAAAAAGAGCTCCACTGAATAGCACCTCTCTATAAGAATTTTTCAACTTCATGTCGATTAGCAAAAAAAAATTGAAGGAGAAATGAAAATATCCTATAAATGAGAAACCTATATATTTAACGAACCCTACCACACCAACACTGTTATTCCACTGGTAACTTAGTGAACAGAATATCTTCAAATGTAACAAAGGTATAAGGAATATCTTCAAAGGTAACAAAGGTAGCTAGAAATATTAAGTTTCTTTTTTTTTTAGATTTCTACACGAGTTATAGAATACTAAGTCATGGATTCTAAAATAATATATTAAACACCAGCAATTCAGCATCTTGTCAGGAAATATTTAGTTTATTGAAAAAGCATATAAATTTATTTTCGTTCTTGTTTTTGTACTTCAAAAAATTAAAAATGTAAAAATTTACAACAAAAACCAATTTGATTTGACTTTAATGGGAATTGATGGAATTTGACTCTGTTCACCATTTTTTTTTTTTTTTAAACGATGCAAATAATTGACTATATTTATTCATACGACTTATGAATATATACAAATTTTGCATCTTCGGATTCTTTTACCATTATTGATATCTTTAGCATCTGCAGAACGATCGTAAAATTATCGTGAAGCACAGGTAGTACTTACGCTCGACAATGGCGCAACAATCATACAGGGCGCCACTATTGAAAATCCACTAGTCAACATTAACGTATATTATATCTTTCGTTAACCTATATCCAATGTTTCATCAACATGCGACAAGTGATTTAAGCAAAGTGATTTTTATAATTTAAAGATAAGTTGTCCAAATATGCAATACAGTCGAGAAAATTTCCGCGTAATAATTTTTTACAATTGTTGGAGAGATTTTTTTGACAATTTGACGGTGGTACTGTGAATTTCGACGTGGAAGCACCAGCCTCGGCAACGATCCCAGGACAGGTTCGCCAAGATCAACAGTCACCTAGAAAAACATCGATGATCTGCACCAGCTGATCGAGGAATATCGACTGACGACATATCGCGAGATTGAAACATACATAGCCATTTCAATTACGAATCATACATGATGTCCGTTGGATCTTTTAACTGAACTCAACTGCACACGATGTTCTTACTCTCTCAAAGATTAAAAATGGAACTGAGTGGTCAGCGATTCCTTTCGTGGTAAAACCTGTCGATGCCTTCAAAAAACACAATTTTGAAGGCATCGACAGGATATACTTTCTCTGAAGTCTGGAATAACTGCTTTAATAATTAGTTTGAGGCCATGCAAAAGTGTATAAGTTATTGTGGGGAATACAAAAGCAATAATAATAATTAAATTTAGGGCTATATGCAGAATTAAAGAGAAAGTATCAATAGGGTCAGATAGTTTGGATCAACTTGATATACAGCATATTATTCGAAAGTGGTGTTTAGTGAAAGCCACTGAAACACTGTAAGTTTATATGTTAATTGACGTAAAACTAGGTGCTTTGTCAAATAAATTTCGTCGCCAATATTTAATTTTTTTAATGAACTTGTTATTAATATAGTTCATATTTCATAAGTAGTCACTAATACATTTTCATAAATAATTTCGTGTTGTGTGGTTGGGGGGTGTTATAAGGTGCCAACTAAAGTTCTGCTTTGGTTAATACTGGCCGAAACTTAGGGCACTGGGTGTAGCTACAGTAGTGGCGTTATATAGCACTACTTCAACTACGAACCGAAGCAATTAACAAACTTCGTCATGAGCTTGCCGAATGTAACCCGTAATCTTTGATTTTCAATTTCACTTTTCGCGTAAACATTATAAATTACTTGGCGCTTGAATAAGGAAAGCTATTTGTTTCGGTCTAACTTCATCTGCGCTAATTTACTTTGGCATCATTGTGTAAATATTATCTTAATGTTTATCGCGTACAATCAGTCTTAATGGGCCCAGAAGCTGTGGAACCATAAAATAAAATAAATTTAAATGTAAAAGTGAAAATCGTTTATATCCTGAAATATAACGGTTCTTTCGAAAATTTAATTCCACCTTATTGGTCCATTAAATTATCAATTTATAAGTATCGTTTGGAGTCAAGATTAAATATTATTACAAATCATACGATTTTGCTGGTGAACAATTGTAAGTGAGGTTATATATAGCCTTTGAAATGTTCTCCAGTAAAAATCAAGGACTACATCGACAGTTGAGAAGAGTAATTTTTCATTATATCCAAATCATTTGCAAAATTATTGAGTGTTTTAATATCGGCTTTAATAGTAAACTGACGATTTAAATTCTTAATCATTTCTTATTTATAGGATTAAAAAATAAAATATATCGATCAATACGAAGCCTTGCCCAACAAATCGTTAAACGTAAGTAAAACGATATTTAACATAAATTTAAACTGTTCCGTCCAAAATCAGAAATAAGTCCAAATCGTCAGAAAGTGTGCCTACGCGACGACGGGGATCCTCTACGCGTAGGTAACAAAATCCAAGCGTTCCAAAATGCGGTGCGATGCGGTTGGAGAGGGGGCGAAGTAATTTCCAAATTTAACCGATGACGACGAGTGCACACGCGGCATAGTAGTTGACTCAGTTATTTCTCTTTTCAAAGGGATTCAATTATTGCAGACGCACGCCTACGCGCCTCATACGTAGAGCTTTGACGTTTCGTGTGCCCCCGAATACGCTAAATACAGTAACGTTCTAATTGTTTATTTTTGGACTAACTCCTTCATTTATTTTTAGCGCACGAAATTTTCCACTCGAGATTTTTTCACAAATTGATTAATTTTTTATCCATTTTTTTATTAACTTGTCTTTTGAGATTGTGATTTGAGATATGTTATAAACAGCTACTATATTTAAAAAAAAAAATAAGTAAAATAACATTCCTTATGATTGGTTTTAACGTCGACTTAGTATTAGCAAAGAAATTTGTGGAATATAGTTTTATTATTTACTACTAGTTAGTGAAGTTTTGTTTCAGAAAATAAATATTTATTGGAAAAAACTTCTTTTATGGGCACATAAGCCTTGCGATAAACGTCACCACATAAATCCTTCAAAATCTCTGCCAATTATGAAAAACTATTTTTTAAACCTGAAACGTTGCCATCGAGCCCATATAAATTATAAATATAGACGATATTGTGGATACTCATCTTAAAATAATAAATGGTACATTAATAGTTTGAATGTCAAATGTTTGTCTAACAAACAACATATTTGATTTATACTACTATTTACGAAATTAATTAAGTGTATAATTTATATCAACAATTGGAATTGCGTCCATTACTTACTGTACACTATTTCAATCACACCATTTTTACTGCAACTAATAGTTTTACAAACATTAATTATGTATTCAGTTATAATGAGCTGTAACATTCACGTGGTAAATTACTTTGTGATGAGTTCAATAAATAGAATTACAAACATTACTTAAATAAAGTATTGCATTTGTTTTAAATTAAAATTAGCTGAAACGTTCCTATATGTTTAGCACAGCAAATTTTATGAATGCACTTAATACGTGTTTTAAGACTTTAACAGCTTTAACTTCAACAACTTAGCATATATACAAAGTGACTTTTCGGCGATTTTTGTACTACTCCTTATAAAGTATAAACTTAAAATTATAGGACTTACAATATTACAAATAAAGTGCATCCTAATGTATAAATGAAGCAACATTGCACCTTTCATATACTTTAGGAAGCACTTTACATAATAATAATCCTTACTATCGGTGCAAAAGTAATAATCGGCGGTGTTTGAAGGCCTATATAAAAGAATCAACTTAGCTGAAAACAAATAAATAAAAATCTTACAACGAACAATCATTTCTACATAATATATACTATAAGTTTTATGTCCCTCCGGTTAGAAATAATTGTTACGGAAGTGCAAAATCATCCAATTTCTAATTGACAGTGGCTTTCACAACTGGACGTAATGTGACATAATTTGTCTTTTTTAAATATTTAATTTTCTTTACCTGGAAAGCATCGTTTTCGTAATCTCTGTTATATCCGTTACAAGATATGGAACACAGGTTGGTTGCAGTTCAATGTAATTTTCAAATTGTGTTTATCTCGACATTCATATTGAAATTTAATTGATAGGTTTGATTTATTTTTTAAAGGGAATTCAATATTTCGGCCCAGTGAGCATATCTGCTATCGCGAACTCGTGCCGGACCGCGTAGAGAGCAATGAATATTTATTGATATAAATAATGGATTCATATAAAAGTTGGGTCACTGAACTGCTTCATTTTAAAGTCTTGTACTATAGCAAGTAACAATAAACGTAAAATAATGTTGTACAACACATTAACAATTATAATATAAAAATAATTAAACAAAATATTTATTTTATATATAATAATACCATGAACGAAACCTTAGAAGTTTTGTTCATTAAATCTTTTCTATCAGAATTAAATTCTAAATTTGAAACAATTTCTTTCACATATAAAATTGAAACGAATAAACAATAAACTTCTTTGGACACGTCGTTTATTAAAAATATTAAGAAATATAAATACATGTTTCCAACATGTTGCCGATGACTGCGGACTAATTGCATGTTTTTATAGTACCAACTTGGTTGGTCGAAAAGGCCTCTACAATTATGTACCAATAAAAGTGTGTGAGTATGCATGTCTAGATGGCGGCAATGTTCACACACAAACTAATTATCACTCATGTTTGTATGAATTGATGCCGTGAATGTATGTGTGGTGGTTCTGAGAGCTTTTCCTTGACATCTGTTCTATAGAAATCAGGGATGGGTTGGATGGATTGACAAGTAAACCCGGATAATAAGAATACCAAATTTGACCATTGTTCAGCAAGTAAATGATTATAGAGTTAGTAGGAAGCGGCCATCGCGTGCAGGTCAAATGGTAATTATTTTACACATTAGTAACGAGGATGAATTTTTGCAACGATGTCATAAGTGCTTTATAGGCTTAAAAGAAAGCATGAGCCGATTATCATCACTAATGGAATAAATAGTATTTTGATGAATGGTAAAGGCTCGTGCTGTCAGTAATACTAGCAAAATCAATTATTATGATCCTAGCATCCTGGTTGTACATGATTGCGTGGATACTGAAAAACAAAAAGATCTTTTGGAGGGAATTACTAATATTTTGAAATTAATTTAAACCACAGCTGTTATTGATGTGAAATTACTATGATCACCTGTAGCTCAATACGAATTTAATGGAATTGAATTAATTTGGGAATGCGTGAAAAATAAAGTTGCAACAAATGATTGAATTTATGCCAGGAAGCTTTAAACGATGTTTCACCGGAGCTGTGGAAGAATTGTGTTAAGCAGTGTAAGAAGATTGAGACATAGTATATTTATTTATTTACCCATCAAAAGACAGTACATTTGTGATATACACCATTGACATATTAAAATAATAGACTAAAACTTATTTCCTAGTACATAAATAACATAATCTTATACAAGTCTAATAATAACATAATTATGAAAAGCCATATGCAAGAAATTCATCAGCAGTGCGTGCAACAAATATTGCTCGTAACTTTTTCCGAAAAATTTGAATTTTGATGCCTCTGATACCTGGAGGAAGTCGATTATGGTATACCCTTCTCAAATACATGGTGTCACAGAACTCGCGCTCCAGAGAAAATAGACATATGCAGACGACAATCTCGATTCTAAAATGCAAACGAAGAATAATTAATGGCTTGCATAAGAGAGTTTTTCCACCAATTCTAGAAAGGGAACTCTGAGGTGATAATGTGAATAAAATCGGTTGCAAAGTTTATAAATTGTCATAATTAAATAATGTCAGAACGACATGCCCGCTAAAGTGTGCTCAAGTGTCAACATCAACATGTTAGGTTAAGGCATATGTAATTGAACGTATGTATATTAAAAAGCAATAGAATGGTATAATAACAACAGAAACAACATAGCCAAAAAGAATCACGAAACGAAACATAAATACAATCAGAGCAAGTGCACAAAGTTTAGAATTTGTAACCATTTCAGGAGTAATTGTAGCAAAAACTTCCTGAATGCGACCCCTGAGTTATTCTTCTATATCAATAGGGTGCCTGTACCAACATTTTTAACGTGGCCCCAAGAAAAAAGACCTATTGATCCAAAATTTCTCCAGCTCGTCGACTGAAATGTGGTGGTGCGCCATCGTGTTGAAACCAGTCGTCAATATGGAAATCAAGTAGAATGTTTTCAAGTAAATTGGGAAGTTTTGTGTCCAAAAAATCTGCATAAATGGCCTCCGTTAATCGTGCAGGAAATTCAAAAGGTCCTACCTAAAGAGGGATGTTCAATAACATGTAAACTTTCTATTGCAGACATACCACACGATTCCCTAATAGACCAGCCCACAAATTTATGGAAAATTTTCCTTGAAATGCTCTTGGAAATAGAGCATGTGGCTATTATGCCCATTGAAGCATCTTTGTCTCCCGAAAGTTGATTCATCAGAAAACAAAATCCGAGAAACAAAATGTAGGGAGTTTTCTTCTAGATTTAAAAGCCATGTACAGAATTCCCGTCTGGCAGGGTAATCTTCTGGCTGCAAATGTTGCACACACGGATAATGATACGGATGTCGTCTTTCAACCTTCATCACTCGATGTACAGAAGTTTTCGAAATATTTAATTCCTGTGCAACTTCTCTAATGCTTTTGGTACTTTCGTCAAAGGCATCTAAAATAGTCTCTCCGTTTTCAACCCTGCGTACAGTCCGGCGAGCCCCACCAGTTTCCTTCCTATTTGGTAAAATGTGGCATGTTTCGATGGTTCGTGCGATAGCACTCAATTACTTTGTGATTGGGCTGATTCCTGTTAGGAAAGCATTGGTCATACATCCCTGTCCCTGCCCTAGCATTGCATCCAGATGCACAGGTTGTACTAAATGAATTTGAAGGAATTCGAACGAAATCTTGACACTGACGTTTCTCAAAAGTTTCATAGCCGACCAGTTTATTAAAAAAGTAATAAAACCACCTAGCAACAATGTTGAGAAGTACACTTGGATGGCTTACAACGTTCTGATTTGTCGAATAAAAATGTTTTTATTTTAAATACCGTTCAAGCTACGAATTTTTTTCTCTTGGAATTTTTGTTTGTCTTTTGATGAGGAATTCTCCTTTTTTTCTATAGAGCGCGAGTTCTGGGACACTCTGTATATAATGCAGTTTTTAACCAGGGTAAAATTTGGTTTAGATAAATGAAGTGAGCCTCTCACGTTCATAGTATGACGATACTTATAAATCGACATCAGAGTTTCAAGGACGAGAAGTGAAAAAACTTAGAATTTTATTTTCTATGAACAGCGGTTTGCAGTGGTCTCTACCATTCATTATGCGAATTGCCCTTTTTTGTATTTTTAAAATTAATTTCTGGTTTTCAAGTCACCAAAAACATATCGGATACCTTAACCGAGTTATTCTATTAGACCATGATAGACTAATTTGCTGTATTTTTGTCGGTGTCATTCCTAACAACTTTTAGTACGAAACAAGTGGATGAAAGATTAGCCGCCAGATCATGAAGGTGTTCAGTCCATCGCAGGCTGCTGTCAACAAATCCCAAAAACGTACCACTACGCACTTCCGCTAGCACTATGTTGTCAATATAGAAGTGTAACTCCTGAATTTTGCTTTTGTAAATTAAACAATTTGTCCTACTCTCATATTTATACTTACTTTATTTGCATCAAACCATGTTTTTATAAGCTTTAGTTCCTCATTTATCGTTTGTTCAAGAGTAGCGTTATTTTTGGAGCGCCAAGCAATAGATGTCTTCAGCGAATGAGATGAGCTCAGCCTACAGGTGTAATCTAAGTGCTGTTAGGTCGTAGGAAAGAGTAGAAATAATATTGTCCCAAGAATGGATCCTTGTGGAACTCCGTGTTCCGAGGTCATTAGTGACCTTACCCAAGATCCGTTACTACTTTGCAGCTCGACCACCTGACTGCGACCGACGAAATACGATCGAAACCATTTGGTTGTGATACCACGGCAACCATATATCTCGAGTTTACGGTGTAGGATGGTATGCGGCACGCAGTCAAACTGCGATTTGTCCAAGATATTTTGACTATTCATGAAGGAAATTAGTATCGTCTGCACCACCTCTCAATTATTTTAGAGAAGACGGACAGCAATGCGATCGGCCTAAAATTAGACAGAGCATAATCTTTACTTTATCAGTACTATTTGTTACGCGGGGAGATCAGTATTTAAGGGCCCTAACATGGAAGGAAACAAATTGAGGAAATATCAAACGTTTATTTACTCCGACGATGCTACAAACCTTTGATTTTCCTCTGAAAAAAAATTCTTTCGGGTGGGTTGGATTGGGTTGAGTTGGGTTGGTTCCAACCAGTCGTTTATGGCCGTCATCACTTCATTATCATCGTAATATCTGGTCTCTCAATAATATTAATTTAATTTTGGAATTGAAAAAAAATCACTAGAGGCCAGCTCTGGTGAATATGCGGGATGTTCAAAAAATTCAAATCCTGGTCAGCTCAGAATAGCGCTCATGTGAATATGGCTTTTGTGGGCAGGAGCGTTGTTTTGTTGAAACAGAATTAGTTTGCTCAATTTTCCGCGTCTTTTTCGTTGATAGAATCACACAATCTTGAAATTAAGTTGGCATAGTAGGAGCTTGTTATTGTAGGTCCACTAAGAAAAATTCGTAATTTCAGCTATCCGGCGAATGGTCAATCGTCTACCTGTCATTACCATATCATGTATACGATTAATATTTTCTTGGGTAGTGATAGTCACGGGTCGCCCAGCACCCTTCGTATGTTCACATGTTTGTCTTCCTAGTTTAAATTCTCGAGAGATATTTTTTATAGTTGGTAAGAAACAGCACCCCCATCTAATACACCTACAATATCTTGATGAATTTTTTGCGACAACTCTTTCTTTTGCAAGTATATTATACCTGGACGATCCTCTGATTTTTCCATTTTTAGAATTTCTCTAAACTTGTCTACTTAAATTCTAAATTAGTTGAACAAGAGACAAAACTACAATTAAACCAACGTAACAACAAATGATTAATACTTTAATGTGTAAATTGATTCAACGTCACTCAGTGATTACCATGCCCTGAATATGGCTGATGGGGCTCTGCCGAAACGTCGAAGCGACCCTTCGGGGAAGATTTCCACCACGCGGTTCACAACCCGAGAACCAAGAAGCACATGTATATATATATACATAATGACGGCATTTCTTATTATTTATTATTGGCCATCCTAAATCCGCCCCTGTACTTGACTGAATTTTATTATCACCGTACGTCGTCAAACATACTGTAAGTAGCTGTCATCGTGTGTTTGACTACTTTGGTATTTTTACGTAGCGTGAAATAAGCGAAATGCCCACTAAAATTTTGTATGTGCACAAGCCAAACATCATGCGCCAGGTGCATTTGTGCTTCGAAATGTATTTATATCTCGAAAACTACTGTAGCGTAAACTTCCACTTTGCCAAATAATGCTAATTATTTCAAAATTGTCACTTATAACTCAAATGTTGCACATGTAGGCGACGAAACCTGTTTTTGGTTTGGGTTGTTCCATATTAACATCTTTCTAGATAGTTTATACATTTTTCAATGCGTATTTATAATCCTGGCTCAATTTTAGAGCGCTGAAGGCGTTAAAGTTTGGAAATAAAGGCAGGTCATGTGAATTACATTCGAAGAAAGTAATGAAAGTTTATGTTCCTTCGAAATTGAACTGTGAAGTTTGTTAAGCGTTCATTTGTTAAGTCGGAATTTACGTCGTGTATTTTAATTGATTTGATTCTTCATTTAAATCCTATCAAAATACGTTGTTTTTAATATCCAGCATGTTTCACCTGAAACTGAAATTACCAAGCGGTATGATGATCGGTATAGCAGTAGGAGACGAATATGGCCAATCTGATGCCGTAGGTCAAAGTATTGTCTTTCTATATTTATTTAGTGACAAATAATATAAGCGTCATAATTTATCTCAAAAGTCATCTACAGCTATTACTTTCAAGCAGTGTTGCATTAGGATTAAAATCCATTTCGTAGTCGTAAATACAGGTTTAAAATATCTGACATACATTTATCAAATTTAAAAATAAGTCGGGAAAATGTTCGAATTCTAAATTTTAACGGAAATACACGTTCTGACCTTCCTTGAACTTAATCTGACTATTTTCAGAATTCGTGTGTGCGAGAGAAAGAGAGAGAGAGAGAGACTGTGTGCGTATATGTATGCGTCTAATGATTACAGCTAAGTTTTGAAACTTTAAACTTAAGATTTGTATATCACGAGGAACAAGGTAAAAACTCTACATATCACGTTGCTCACAGGGCTGCTAGAAGTCATTGTGTCTACATTGTGCGTTTTATTTAAACCAACAGTGTCTTTAACTCTTGCATCAAACACAAACATTTCTTCGAGAATAAAAAAATACGACCTTATTATTATTTCTTAATAAATATATGTTTTATATGTATTTTTACGTGTCATATCAGGATGTAAAAATTATACATATTTGTCGTTTTTGGTACTACCTTATAGTACGATCAGGTGTGAATAAGTGCATATATATGATATAAAACTGATGCTAATCATTCATTAAAGTACTATGAAAATTAATTATTTAAATTATTCTTATAAAAAGTCATTCTTATACAAAGAACACTATTTAGATTCTGAGCTCGATTGCCTCGCTGTTATTTTGAAAACGTCTGAACTGTTAAAGAAATTATATGCAACAATCAGTGTCAAATTTACCAATTTACAGCTTGACACTAATCATAACAAAGAGTCACACAAAACATATAGATTTTTTACTATATTTGAGATCTTTTTGATCCGTTTATTGTGATAATCTTTTTCATTGTCCGTACGTTCATCGCTCTTAGAGGTGGCTATACAATAAGTTAATTTCATATTCGAATTGGAATTGCAATTTGAATTAACGTTGTACAAAATCTAGTCAATAGGTAATCGTTGCGCATTTTGTACTAACTAATTATGCAATATATATAACTAAACATAATAAAAATAGCGTGCTGGGAAGAAAAACATATAAGTGCAGTGCAGTGGTTTGTGATGAAAAGGTGATGGCACTTGAACAGAAACTGGGCAACATACAAAACTCGTTGGAAAATACTCTAGAGCTACAAGAACAATATTCTAGGCGCATTAACATTCGCATATATGGAGTACCTGAATCTAATTCGGAAAATACAGAAGAATTAATAATAGATTTATGTCGTAACAAATTAAATATAAATATTACTCCAAGGGACATCGACTGTTGTCATCGACTACGGAGCACCGAGGGCGCTACTAAACCACTAATGGTCAAATTCTGTCGTCGATCTACCAAGAATGAAGTATATCGAGCAAAGACAAAATTGAAGGGTACGAAAATCATCATTCGTGAAGATCTCACAAGTCGACGTGTCGTAGTTCTAAAGCAGTTGATCAAACCTATGAACAGCAAGGATGTATTTACAAACAACGGTAACATTTTTGTTAAAGTAAATAATAATATAGTTAAAATTCATGCATTAAGCGACTTAAATAAAATAAAATTTTAAATATGTTAAGTTACACGCAGTAGTATCACATTTATGTGTCTGCTTGGATAGCGATTAGTGAGTACTTGTAAACGGTTTTTCTATAGAATTTTATTTTCTGATTTTTTATTGTTTTTTCTGTTTGGTGTTTATCTTAAGGTTTTCACCTCTGATATAAATGCATTAATGCACGTATGTATTGATTATGGATTCGGTTTGTTGAAATGAATCGTAATTTTCTTAAACTCGCACATATTAATATAAGATCTCTGCTGCAAAAGTTATATGATTTGCATAACTACCTAAATGAATACAACATCGATATTTTAACAATTACGGAGACATGGTTAAACGAAGACGTTCCTAATGACCTTTTGTTCATCAGGGGATATACACTTATCCGAAACGATCGTCAAAGTCGTGGGGGTGGAGTTGCAATTTTTTTACGTAATTCTATAAAATTCGCGGTTATTGAGGTAAGTCATAATATTGAGCAATTGTGGTTGGAGCTGCGAACGGGGAAGTTTAAATTTGTTGTTGGGGTTGTATACAGACCGCCGCAGTTCGATTATAAATTATTTCTTGATGAATTAGAGGACTCATTGACCTTATGCATTCCTATTTCTGACAAGGTTTATTGCCTTGGAGATTTTAATATAGATGTACTAAACTTTGAAAGTGTGCCATCGATCTACTTGAAAGCATTTTGTGACTCGGTGGGGGTTAAACAAATTATAACTCAGCCAACCAGAATTACTAATACAACGTCGTCCTTAATTGATTTAATAATAACCACTGACAATTCTAATATTACCGATTCAGGAGTTATTGACTGTGATCTGTCAGACCATGATTTGATATTCTGTTGCATTGGCATTAGACATTCCAACACTGCTCCGGTATTTCGAACATACCGAGACTATAAAAATATAAAATTAGAATTGTTCAATTACGATCTACAAAGCATACCCTTTCATCATATGTTTCAACTAGAAAATATTGAGGATAAAATAGCACTTTTAAATACAAATATTTTAAACTTATTTAACAAATATGCTCCTTTAATTACACGCAGGTTTACTAAAAAATATATACCATGGTTAACAGATAATTTAAAACTACTCATGGCCCTAAGAAATAAAGCTAAAATTAAATAGCGAACAACAAAAGCATTACACGATTTGAACTACTATAAATCGCTAAGAAATTTATCAACTTACACCCTTAAACAAGAAAAGAAAGCTTATTTCAATCATATTTCTAAGTCACCGAATAACAAATCTCTATGGAATCATCTTGGATATGTGGGTTTTAACAAAAAAGAAATAGCTGAGATACCGGAAAATTTATCCGATGTAAATAAAATTAATGACTACTTTATCAACAGCCTCCCAAATAACATTAATAACCCTCAACAGGCGCCTTTTGTAAATAACAACCATGAACAACAGATTAAATTTAAAAATGTCGATACTTCTGCTATATGCAAAATTATAATAGATATGAAATCTACGGCGACTGGGTCTGATGGTATCAGTATTACCATGATTAGGCTATGCTGCCCATTAATACTCCCGTATGTGTCTCACATTATTAATATTTGTATTGAAAGGAGTGTATTCCCCGAATGCTGGAAGCATGCAATTCTAAGACCTCTTCCAAAAAATACAAATCCAACTAATTTTAAAGATTTACGCCCGATCAGTGTGCTTCCAGCATTATCAAAAATTCTTGAACAGATAATGCAGATTCAAATGACGCAACATGCTATAGCTAACGATGTGCTGTCAGGCATGCAGTCGGGATTCAGAGCCGGGTATAGCTGCACAACCGCCTTGCTTAAGGTGACAGATGATATTTTAACGGCTACAGATAAGGGATTACTGACTATACTTGTGTTGCTAGATTATAGTAAAGCTTTTGACACAGTTAATCACGATACTCTCTTACAAATATTGAGGACTATAGGATATAGTGACGATTCGGTATATATGATCAGACACTTCCTGTGTAATAGAAGGCAGAGTATACAGTTACGAAACATAATATCACTGCCGTTAGCGGTATTGCGGGGTGTTCCCCTGGGGTCTATAGTTAGCCCAATATTATTTTCGATTTACACATCAAAATTCCCAGATACCATTAAATATTGCAGCTCACACATGTATGCCGATGATACACAGCTGTATTACTCCTTCAATCCTGATGATTATCTTGAAGCTACTGCCAAGATGAATGGGGACTTAGCGCTTATCTACAATGTATCTCAGGAGCACTCTTTGAACATTAATCCGGACAAATCAAAAATTTTGATATTTGGGAAATCAAAAATATGTAAAAATATGACAGATAATATTAATATACACATAAATAACATACGAATACCTGTAGTTAGCACAGCAAAAAACCTGGATTTATCATAGACAACTCATTCCGTTATCGTGAGCAGATACTAAATTGCATTAACAAAGCATATATGCATCTAAAAAAACTTTATTCATATAGATCTATTGTAAGTATACCGGTGAAGAAAACATTGTGTGAATCATTTGTACTTTAACAATTTTCATACTGTGCATCAATATTCCACTCGTCACTAGATTGCATCTCAGCGTCTCGTGTCCAGAAAATCCAGAATGCCTGTTTGAGGTACATTTATGGAATAAGGAAATATGACCACATTTCTTTCAAGTTGAGCAGTGCTGGTTGGTTGAATATGGCAAACAGAAGAGAGTTACAAGCACAGTCATTGTATCACAAAATTCTCTGCACACGGTCTCCACCATACTTGTACAATAAAATCCGATTTAGATCTGACGTCCATAATTTGACGACCCGTTTCCGTGGGCTTATTTTACCACCGCCACATAAAACAAAATTATTTGAAAGATCATTTTCGTATTCGATATATAAAAAATATAATGATATACCTGAGGAATATAAGGGTCTTAGCTACGGTGCTTTTAAGGCTAAAATGCGAATCAAAACCGAATCTAATAATCTATAATTTGGGAGTTAAGAGGATCGCAGCGCACATCATAAATAGTTTAGAATTTCTTTAAATTAGTATTAGGCATTTCTTGGAATTTGAATTTGTTTTACTCAACCAAGGTTAGATGTAAAAACAGGAGTAGGGTAGTTTAGTTTAGTTTAGTTATAATTGAGTGGGGCGTTTGTCGCCCCTCCACTGCGACCGCAAGGGTCTATTGTGGCTCACAACTAATTATAGTTCACCCTCCATGCCCATTCTCTTTAAATAGAGTAGGATTTTAGTGGGTGAGATTTTGTCAAGTTCTCCCAGCTCCAGTTTTATCTTACCAAAGACTGTGAACCTGATTTTGTCCCCAGCGGGGCAGGCACACATCACGTGCTCCGCTGTTTCTTCCGTTTCACAGCATAGTCTGCACTCAGTGGTCTCAGCCACTCCCAGCCTATGCATATGATGCCTTAGTCGGCTGTGTCCGGTAACCAGGGCTGTCAGAGTTCGCAGATCTTTCCTGCCCAAACCTAACAGTATCCTGGTTCGTGCCGCAGATGGGCCCTTTAGCACTAACTTGGAATGTCTCATTCCCTGGCATTCCTGCCAGTTTTTTAGTACCTTGTGCTCCATCCAGCTCTTATTCGAGCTTCTGGCCAGGGCTCTTGTAATCCCAAGAGCCGGTTCTGGACCAATAAATTTTTGGTTAGCCCCGCTCTTTGCCAGGGAATCGGCGGCTTCGTTTCCCTCTATTCCAGCGTGTCCGGGTATCCAGACCAGGCTAACCTTGTTGACTCTCCCTACTTGAGAGAGTACTGCGCGGCAGTCCCTGACCGACATCAGTGTACACTGATTGTCGGCAAGGACTTGCAGTGCTGTTCTGCTGTCAGAAAAAATTTTTATCGTCCTGTGCTGCCGAGGGCTTTTTAATAGCTCTCTTGCGCACATTTCAATGGCATAGACTTCTGCCTGTTGGATCGATGCATACCTACCAAGACTGAACTCTAATCCAGTTCTTGGTTTGCGGCAGAACACTCCAGCTCCTGCTCCTTCAGTTGTTCTGGAGCCATCCGAGAACCAGCTCGAATCTGCCTGTAACAGGGCGACTTGGTTACGCTCCCATTGGTCACGAGATGGAAATATGACTTTGTAGGGCAGTCCGAAGCTGTATATTGTAGACATTGTATCAGCCCTCATCCCCAGGATGTCATCCGCTTCAATGTCGGGCGACAGCCTGTTCCGCATGAAGGCCAATGTCTGCGGCCTTTGCATCTCCGCATTATGAAATCGATATGTTGCCTTCCTGGCCTCACTTTGCAGCAAAATATGCAAAGGAGGAAGATCCAGTAGCACTTCCATGGCAGCTGACGGCGTGGTGCTTAATGCCCCAGTCACCGATATGCTGGCCATTCTCTGTAGGCTTGCCAGTTTTACTCTGGCTGTCCTTCGTGAGGAGACAGTCCACCAGACAATACAGCCATACGTAATGATTGGTCTAATAACCACCACGTATAGCCAGTACATTTGCTTGGGGACCAATCCCCACGTTTTTCCACAAATTCTTCGGCACATCCAAAGTGCTTGTCTAGCCTTTTGTGCCGTTTTTTCCATATGTGAGTTCCAGTTGAGCTTTCTATCTAGTGTCACTCCTAGATATTTTGCCTCCTCTACCAATGGTATCGTTTCACCTTTCAGTGTGGGTTGTTTGAGACTCTCAAGCTTCCTCCTGTTGGTGAATGGAACAATAACTGTTTTACGAGGGTTTATAGCTAATTGCTCCCCCTCACACCAGCATTGCGTGACATTTAGCGCTTCTTGCAGTATTGCAGAGATGATTGCTTCATCGCTGCCTCTTACAAGAATAACAATATCATCAGCAAAGGCCTGTATGTCGACCTCCAAACTGCTGACAATAGCAAGTAGGTCGTCCACCAGAAGAGTCCACAGTAGAGGGGAAAGAACCCCTCCCTGTGGGCAGCCTCTTATCGCCCTAAATCTTACTGTTTCTCCACACAATGATGTGGTCATTGTTCTGGACTTGAGCATAGCTCCTATCCAGTCAGCCACCATAGGCGCCACCCCTCTCGCTGCAACAGCTTTACAGAGGGATAAAGGTAGTGCTGCGTTGAACGCTCCTTCTATGTCAAGGAAGGCAGCCACCGCAATTCCCTTGCACTCTAGGGATTGGGTGATCTTCCCGACAAGGTTGTTCAGCGCCAGGTCTGTTGATTTGCCCTTTTGATAGGCATACTGATGGACATTCAGGGGGTTAGTCGCTAGTACCTCCCTCCGTATATGCCCATCAACCACCTTTTCTAGGGTCTTCAAAATGAAGGACATCAGGCTAATGGGTCTGAAGGATTTTGGGTGTGGGTCTACTCGTCCCACCTTTGGTATGTATACCACCCTCACCTCCGTCCAGCTTGATGGAATGTAATTCCATGCTAGACTAGCTCTGAATAATCTAACAAGGTGCGGGATCAATATCTCCCGTCCTTGTTGCAGAAGTGCCGGTAGGATACCATCTCCTCCCGGTGACTTGAATGGTTGGAAGGACTTAACCGCCCAGCTAACCGTTTCATATGAGACGACTTTTTTCAGCGTCGCCCAGTCCTCTTTTTTTGGTCGTTTATCTCGACGTATAGGGGCCGGGTTGACATTTACTTCATCGCTCAGAAGCAGGCAATCAGGGAAGTGAGTTTGGGCCAGAATCTCTAACGTTTCTTTTCCTGAGTCCGTAAATGTGCCATCTGGTCGTTTTATCGCCCCTAGCATCTGTGTCGGCTCTCTGGATAGAATCTTGTGAATTCGTGCGCTGCTGGGGGCATCGTTTACCCCCTCACAGAACCTCCTCCAAGATTCTCTTTTGGCCCTGCGTACTTCCTTATTGTAGTCCGTTAGAGTGCTTCTATAAAGGTCCCAGTTGCCTGTTTCTTTAGCCCGATTAAAAAGTTGTCGGACTTCTCTTCTTCTTTTGCTTAGTTGATGGTTCCACCAAGAGACATTCCTATTGTCTTTCTTCTTCTTGAGTGGACAATGTTCGTGGTAGGCAGAGACAACCGCCTCCCTTACTTGGTCCGCGGCTATCTCAATCTCTTCACAATTATTCATTGTAGTGATCACGTTTCCCGTAAGTTCACGGAGGGAACGCCTATATCCGTCCCAATCCGTTTTCTTTGGATCGCGATATTCCACTACAGGTCGGGGACCTACTTCAATACTAAATTGAATATTTCTATGATCTGCGCATGAGGGCACATTAGACACTTTCCAGTCAAGTATCTTGGTGCTCAAATAATTTGAGCTGAACGTTATGTCCAGTACCTCTTTACGATTTCTCGTAACAAAGGTTGGTTCAGAGCCAACGTTATTAACTATTAGGCCCTCCCCTATGAGATAATTAAACAACGACTCACCTCTTTTGTTGATGTTTGTGCTTCCCCATACCGTGTGGTGGGCATTCGCATCACATCCAACAATTAGGTGGGCATTCTTCCTCTTGCAGTAGGAGATTAGGTCCCTTACTACCGCAGGAGGTGGTAGTTCCACATTGTCCCCCAGGAAGTAAGCAGAGCAGGCTACGATGTTTAGTCTGCCCTTCTCCACTGGGATGGTCATGTGGACTGACACCGCATCACCGGTGCAGTAATCTGTAAGTACAAAATATTGTATCTCTTTTCTGACAAGCATGCAAGCTCTAGGCTTGCATCCTGTGTTAAATACCACTAGCTTGCCAGAGGTGTTCCCCAGTCCACTGATCTTGCCCGTGCTGGTCACCCAGGGTTCCTGAATGAAGGCGAGATCGATCCGCTCTTCCTGGAAGCGCTTGCCAAGGAGATAAGACGCTGCCTTGGCATGTTGCAGGTTAGCCTGCAAGCACTTGACGGATGTAGCCATTACTCCGTCCTTGCAGGCTTATTTTTGTTCCCTTTTTTAGGGGGATATCCCCCCCCCCCTGTTGGGAGGTGGGTTCCCCCTTTTTTTGGGAGCTCCCCTGCCAGAGGCAGGGGTTTTGCCTTTGTAGCCCGACCCGCGGGTGTAACCCGTTGGCCTATGGGCTGCATCGGCAGTAGCTTTTGCGGAGCCGATCTTGCTTCCGCCTTCTTTCCTGGGCACACTTTTGGTGGTCGCTTTAACTCGACCTTTCGCCGTTGCCGGTGTTCCGCCAGAGGGCCCAGGAGTTGCAGCACTTGTGTCCTGACCCGGCCGCTTCCCCTTCGGCCGGAATAAAATCCGACCGAAGCAAAAGAAGGGTCTAAAGTCCATGGACTCAAGAGCTTTCATGGACACCTCATCAATTGAGAATGTCCATGTCTGCCCGGGGCCTGACACCTCACGGTGCAGTATAACCCACTCTTCCGTGAGCAGACCCCAGTTGCTAACTCTCAGTCGCGTCAGCACCACCTCCGGTGTGAGCCTCTCTTCAGGCCCATCATCCGGGATGAATGCCACACAGACATGAGGTTTAGGTAGCTCAGCACCCCGTACCGTTTTGAGCTCAGCGCCCTCCCACGGTTTGAGGTTAATAATTATACCTTCAAGCCAGGTGGCACTTTGCTCATCAGCACAGGTCATCAGGAGCCATCCAGGCCGAAAAGAACAGCCTTGGAACCGCACCTGCAGATCCTCCCTAGTCAGCGACTCCATGGTGTTCAGAATCGCTTTCCGAAGGGTTATGAGCTGCTCATTTGTCATACTGCCTCGGGGAGAGCCAGAGAGGATTACTCCCACCCTTACACCCTCCGCCGCTGCACTATATGACTTTTTTGCAGCTTCAGCATCATCCTTCCTGCAGTGCTTTTTAGCCTGCTGTTCGGGTGTGCTGTCGTCCGAATGGAGCCGCTTAGATGATTCAAGGGCTTCCGTGGAGGTCTGATCCCCCTCTTCCACCCTCTTCACCACCCGCCGCTCCAGCACTGTACTCAGGGCAGTTTGGTAATCCATCCCGCCCTTAAGTAAACGACTGAGGCGTTTCCTTGCGGCTCCGCACAGTCTAATGTGGCTCCGTGCCTCTACGCCCCCTTTCAGGGGTGTTTCGGCACTCGAGCTCTCCACCATCTTCCCCTCCACAATTTCCAGGGGCAATAGCGCCTCCTGGTCATGTACAGGGGTTGTTGATGGAGTTACAGGAGTGGGTTCAATCCCAATCTCCATATTTTCCTCGGCAAGCCGAGGATCGAGGCTTATACCCGCCTCGTTTGGGTTACAAACATGCTCATCGGCCATAGGAGTCCCACGAGTAGCTAGGGAAGAAAGGTCCATCATAGCAGAGCCCCGCATGCCATGATAAGGCTAATACTCCGGAAGGTCGCCCGGTATTCCGGAGTTGGAAACCAGTGGGAACTGGACTTCTAACCAGCCATGCATCCCTTCAGCCTGGCCCCCCACCTTAGGATTTAGGATTTTTATTGAGGTTAACTCCTCTTGGCCAAGACGGTTAAGTCATGACCCCCCGCACTACCTTTCCGCCTAGGCTTCCAGGAAGTGCCTGGTTTAACGGCGAAGCTTGCAAGATGCAGTCCTCCGCCGGCATCGTTTTATCCTTGTGCAGGCCCTTGGCCACGACACGACAGCCGGGCAGGATGGATCGTTAAGGCCGAGCATTTTTATCAACCCCTCGCCATTCAGCCATCGGCACGATACCTCCACCTTGGCTTGAGTTCATCTGTTGGTCCACGGGCCCTTATTCAATATATTCAGGCCAACCCGTCATTGCAAAGGCGGGCTCCCCCATCCGCCACCCGGGGGACGCGCTCAGTAGGAGTAACGACATCTCCCCTGAGAGGGTAACGTAGGACTGAATCTCGCCTTGCGATTGTGTTTCGAGTATAGTTTATTTTCTATTATACGTATGTTTGTTTATCGGTTAATTGGACACAATAAAGACATTATTATTATTATTATTATTATTATTATTATTATTATTATTATTATTATTATTATTATTATTATTATTATTATTATTATTATTATTAATATACAGGTTCCGCCAAACGTTCGTCTTAATAACATTTTTGAGAGAAATGCTTTTCAAAATGACACAGACAAATGTTAAATTTCAATTATTGCTCACATATATAAATTAATAAACAAAAAAATATGGCAGTCTAAAGACGGTTTTGTTACGAAAAAATCTATTTATTAATGTGAAATATCTTGTTAACATTTTAGTCACAACGTACATTGCTCATAATATACATAATTTGCTCATCTCGCATATTTCTTGCTCGCAAACGCCGCCATCACTGTAACTGTAAGAGATGTTGAAACAAAATTAAATGGATATCGGTGATGACTCACGTGAACTGCAAAGCTCTAGAAGAAGGTGTAAGTACATTATGTAACCGAATTTATTGAAAAATTACACAATTTAACAATCAAGGAATTTAACTTTTATAAACTTATTTCAAGACTTGTCGAATGAGTCGATTTCATGTACTATTACTTATAATGCTTGGAAAATGACCTTTTAGAACTGCAGCAGTCAATTGACACAAATTATGACAACGGATAACATTTACAAAGGTACGCAAATATAATTAAAATGCATATATCATGGTCGATGTTTACAGTATTATGATTATACTAGTAGTACATAAAACGGTTTAGTTCTTGCAAACTCTGAAAAGTCAGCGAACTTTAACTAGATCATTGTATAATTAATTCGCCTAAAACCCTATTTTCACATTGAAATCACTTCCTTGTTCAAATTAAGAGCTATTTGCATTAATTTAATCTCCCCTACCAATTCGATTACTTTATTTATTTACAGGATGAATCAAAATTCAAATTTTTACAAATATTCATTTAATACAGTGGGGCAAGATGGACCCCCTTAACAAAAAATTCGTAAAATAACAAAATAATATACTTAATATATTTGTACGGTGTCTTCATCTCTCATCTTCAGTTTAGCTTTACCGCCAGGAAAAATCTTCTTAGTTACAGAATTTTTAGACTTATAGTTAAGTCGTCGGCTTCTTAATATAAGATTTTGTCTTGACAATATTATAATTGGGCGTTCAAGTCAATACCGTTGATCCTTGAGATGTCATTGAGCTTCCGCTTTAAAAAGGAGCTGTAGAGAGTGGATAATTCTGAAAAGAAGTCACAATTTCCACAGGTTGTGGTTTAGCACAACTTTCTTTCTCATACACTCCTCCTTCTTCCCCTTTATTTTCTCTAATAGTCTCTTCCCCTCTCCATTCTCCCCCATACTTTTTCTCCAATCTTTACCTTTCGTCTTCTCTTCTTTTTCTAGTCTCACCTCTTTGCGCTCTTCTATCCAATGTTCCCATTTATCCCACCCTTCTCCACAGAATTCACACCCCCCGTATTTACCGTCCATACAGTATTTGTTTGACTTCTCCTCATTCCCGCACCTGAATCTTGCTAAGATTTTCTCTTCGTTTCTAGGCCCTCCCTTAAATATGTCGGTCTCCCTAAATTTACTTTTATTTCTTTGTATTTTTGATTATAACTTGCTATCGCTATTTTGCGTTCCCTTTCTTGAGCTTCAACTAGCATACATTTCTCTATTATGCCTCTCTCTACTTGCTTCCCCTTTCTTCTTCTCTTCTCTGCTTCCTCCACTGACACTCCTGCATTTTCAAACATTTTTATCCTTCCCTCTTCCCACTTAAATATTTCCCTCTTTTCGTTATTTCCTCCATTGCCCTCCTGACTAAGTCTTTGTCATTTCTGACCGCTCTCCTGCCTGCTTCGAATCCCATCCTTTCGCTTCCTGTCTCCTGCCTCACCATGTATTCTGGTGTTGACCTCTCCAAATTCAATGTTCTTTTTACATGTCCTTGGTATACCCTTTCTAACTTTTTCGATTCCTCCCAACCCCACACTTCCGCTCCATACATCATAATTCTATTGATGCAAGTATTCAAAATCTTCATGGTTTCTTTGAAATTTCCACCCCCCCTTTCCCCTAGAGTCCTCCTCAGACGTCCTCGGCTATCTTGGCCTTCTTACATATATGTAATATGTGCCCCTCACTGCTGTTGTTATCCCTCATTACATAGCTCAAATACATCAATTCTTTCACCTGTTCTAATTCTTTCCCTTTCCATTTCTCTTGCACTTCTGTCCTTCTCCCGCCTCCTTTCCTAAAAATCATTATTTTTGTTTGCTGTGTGTTTAGTTCTAACTCCCTTCTCTCCAGGTATCTTTCCACCCTCTTCACCATTTTCTTCAACCCATTCTCCGTTCCCAGTATGAGAACTATGTCGTCCGCGAATGCCAACGACCACACCTTTTCATTTCCTAGTTTTAATCCTCCATTTTGTCCTTTCCTCAACGTGCCCTCTAGTTCTGCTGTATAAATGTTAAATAATAATATCGAACCATGATTGATTAAAATATGTATAAATAAAATTCGCTCAAGTAATTGTATGGTCGGTAAAATGAATAAAGGAGTCATTTAACGTGTAACCACACGTAACTACGGAATTAACTGATAAAATTATAGTCTCAAGTATATAATAAATGTGCCACAAAACAGCTTTTTTTTAACAGACAAATAGTTTTTGACTTACCTTAAAAGCAACTTATAAAATATTATATTACTCAGCACACGAGATTAACTATTGAAACTCGCGTAATATAGGTTAGTGTAAACTTCAGTAGACTTTTCTACTAACTTAATAATTAATATAGAATAACCAAAATATACATGACGTTTTTTGCCATAAGTCAATGATGAAAGATCAGTGAACTTCATGACTTTCCCTAAATGACTTTAATGTACTACACATTTTCACACACAAATTATTTTCACGTCCAATCATCTCCATCCATCGCTCTAGAAACAAAAATGGAAGTTATTCGACGAATGGAAAATGGGCAAGCACGCCCTAATGTTTGTAGATCTTTGAACTTACCTCCATCGACTGTTGCTACCATTATGAAAAATGCTGACAAATGCTACGACAGTAAACGTAAAACATGTCACCTATACTATAGGTAATTTTTTTGAAACAATGGAAATTTATTTATCGTTAGTTTCCCTTCACTCAAGCTGCTATAACTGAAAAAGCAAAATTAATTTTTGATAATATTAAGGAGACAGATGGAAGAAACTTTGGGGTAGCAAAAATTAAGTAAAATTATGTGATGGAAAAGTGGAGATGTAGCATCGGCGGCTGCTTTTCCTAAGTAATATCAGGGTTATGTAGAACAAGGCGACTAGTCTCCAGACCTTTACATATTTTCTTGGAAGCCAATGTTTCAGGAACTTTGAAACTTAAACCTATGTTAGTTTATCATTCACAGACACCAAGTGCTTTAATGGGTCTAAATAAAGTGGAACAAGATAGGTTGGGTCACACAAGATATTTTCACAGATTGGTACACAAGTTATTTTTGCCGTACTGTGCTTCGCTTTTGTGAAGAAAATCAACTACTATCAGAGGCACTTCTTTTCTTGGACAATGCTCTAGGACATCCTCAAAACCTTCATCAAATAAGAACATCATTAGATCATTATCATACTCCATCTTTTTTGCAACCATTGGGAGTGGATCAGAAGGTTTTATACACTTCAGACAAAAGAGTTAAACACTATTGGCGGTCTTTCGATATTCTAAAAAGCATTCTAAAAGTCAACTTGGGAATTAGTTTCAGCAGAATAGATAAATGGAATTTAATTCATTGCACGATTTAGAAGAAGTAGCACATCAGGGTAATTTATTTGAAGACACCAGACTAGGACGTGATGTGGGATTAGAAGGTGTTATAGTTGAAGATGTAACAGAAATTTTAGAAACCCACCCTTGAATTATACAAAGAATTAGATTGTGACCGGTCAGAGAAGGAACAGAACCCCAAGAGTTATGAAAACGGCCGATCTAAAGCGTATTCTCTGAAGTATAGAAGTTTAATGGGTGAATTTGGTAACCATTGAGAAAGAAGTATAAAAAACAGCTTCATCGCATCCATTCTACCATGTTCCGAAATTCGTCATGAAAGGAAACAAAAATCTAAACAATTAAACATACCTTTTGCCGTAAAATGTAAGAGATCCGAAAGTTTGAAATTTTATTTCTTCCCCTTAAGATTTTTTAATAAAACACTTTATTTTATTATAAAATTCATTTTAAAAATAAAGTAATTAATTAAATTTATAGTATTTTGTATTATATATAATTAACGAACAAAATTATTTTCTTATTTTTCACTTATATAGAACCTGAACCTATACCTCACTGTAAATATGGGTTCATTTTACACCGATTCGATTTGCATCGGCTTTTCTAGGAACGGAACTGCGACGTAAAACGAGTGCTCCCTGTATGTCAACTGAATTGTTATGGCAAGTTATTCTAATATTCCACCGAGAAACCTATAGTGTCCGTTCCGTTCAAAAGTTCCAAACTATATTAATTTAAAAATTTTCATTTTTTAATCTATAATATAATCATAAACCACTGTCCATCACAAATTCATACTCTAAATCATTTTCTTGATAATTTGTTATAAATATGCCACATCGTATTTGCATTGAATAAACAATCAAAAATCTTCAATCTAACAAGCGCATAATTCATGAAATTAAGAATTTCATTATACAAAATAACACATTTCCTTACTTGTTGCTTAAACAGACATTACATGTCAGAATATGTTTATTGAATATCATAATTCAGATTGCCAAATTATATAAAATGTATATATAGCCATGTACATAAAACATTTGTTCCTTTTTGCGTTGCTAAAAATTACAAACAAATCTCACATTTTCTATTTACTGAAGCATTGACATGCAGGAATTGAAATAATACAGAGCTCTAGAATTACCAACAATATGCGCCTAAATATCCAGTGAAACAGTGTCCCAACTTCAAAATGGCGGTAAAGTAACATCAAACTTCCCATATGTAAAAGACAGAACTTTATGCTGGTAAACTAGAACACTGGCCGGTAAAGTGGACCATGTCAGCAACGCAGAGCTCTGGTCGGTATTAACCATCATTATCTGGATTCTACTATAAATATTAACTAAATTAATGAATAATAAAAGTATTATTGTAAATACAAGTGAAACCGGCCAATTAGTGACATTCTTGCAAGAACGGAGAAGCAAGAACCGTCAAATATAAACCAACATTGACAAGTTATTTATAAAAGTACTTATACACAATTTATAATAACATTACTTTGGGTGAACATTATGCGTTACTAATAATATTTATACCAATAGAAGCCTAGTATTTCAAGTTATCTATTAAACAATTTATAAGTTAGTAGTAGAAGTAGAAGTTCTACATTGCCCTCGTTCACTGAACGCCAACCGTTGAGCATTTTAGTAAGCGTATCTGTAATGGAGCAACTGTTAAACTGTCTAGATATTACTGTAAATAAATTCGCTAGATGGCAAACATGTATTTTATAAGGATTTTATTAACAATGTGGCGCATAGCAAAAGTTATGAAAAGTATGATATTATTTCCATCTTAATTTTCTATGTGTATTTCCAAAGCCCTTAAAAATACTCCTGAAAGCAGTTTCTGATCCAATTAAACGAACCTGACATCGATTATATTACTTAAAATTAAAACTTAAAATATTTAATAATTGTTTTGAAAAATTAAAGATTAAAACAATAGCTTGAAAGAAACACGAGTGGTCTATTTTTAGGCAAGCAACAATAATAAAATTGAAATGATTATTTATCTACGTACTGTAAACCTACAAATCGTTGAAACTATATTGTAACTTAGCACATTTAATATACGTAAAATCTTAAAATAAAATAATTATTTTTGTTTATAATTGTATCTAAAAATAATATTTTATGTATGTTGACGCTTTTTTTTAACGTGAGCAAAATATGCTGAGAGCACACACAATTCAATTTCACCATGATGTTTTGTAAATTTTATAATACTTACGACACCAATTTATTTAATTAAACCTGTCAAATCGTCGTGGCGAATCCTAAGGACAATTTGAATTTCAGCTACGACAGGAGATATGTCGCCCCTTGCCATTAAATACAAATAAAGATTCAATTTATCCCTTCGTCCCAAACGTCCTATGATTAATTCAAGATATAATTTAAAATTACTGAAAATTCAACTAGTTTCATCAATATCCATCGTTTTGGGAATTATAATGAAACAGAAACGTTTAAAAATGCAAAATTTTCTTTACTGCCCCACTTGATCGGAGTAGGGACTATTTCGGTGCAGAAATGTGACGCTCCATGCACGTTTCGTCGTTTATGGAAACGACACTAAAATAACAACACCCACGTTGCGCTCGGCGTGGCTACGTTTCGACATCGCGTCTAGGAATAATTCCACCTGTTTCGCTTGCATTCAAATCGCAAATTTAAAGTAAAAGTTTAATAAAGAATACAGTTCTATTCTCTTAAGTCATTACAATCGATAAGAAAATATAGATATATGTATATATACAAAAATAAAAGTAAATTTGGATGGAGGAGTTTTTGCTCACTTGCCGAGCAAGATCTTGCGTCCGGCGCCCATGTTTTGCCCTGCTTGGGTCGCGCCCTTATTGGATCCAGCCTGAAGACCAATGATTGATTCGCCGGCCTTCAATTGCTCTTCGGAAAATTCACGTTTGTTTTCGTCGGATGGTTTGGGGCCAAGGTAAGGTCCTTTCCATTCTGGGTGCTTGTACGTCTGCCTGCCGATGGCGAAGATGGTGTTTGTTACTTGCGCGATGTCTTTCTTTTCCCATAGGTCTACGGTTTGGAAGACATCGACGTCATGAACTCCGTAAGCTTTTAAAGCAGCTTGGAAGCTAAGATGACAAATAAATAGTACATAAGTTAAAATATCAATAAAATTGTAATATGGATTTTTACAAAGTAGATAAGAAATTTATTTTTTTTTATTATTTGATATTAAGAATAATACTGAAAGAGAAATTAATTTTTTTGTGATGATGAAGTGTTTGATTATTATTATTTGTATTTATGTTTTTCACTTACTTGTTGATATTTTCCATCATTTTGAATTGTCCGCCGGATGTGTTAATTTTCGGAATGGAATTTGGGCTCAGCTTGTTCATGAGCTGACAAAGAACGGTGCCATCGCGAATAACGTCTTCGTAGAGTTCACCTGGTGGGAACTTTGCGCCAAGAACGGTTTCAATCCATTCCTGAGCTTCTTTGTCCTGCGCGGGGTTGCGCTTGCCGGCGATCTAAGTTAGCAACAATAACATTAACAACAACAAACCAACTTAATGCACGTCGATGAAAGAAAGCTATACCTTAGCACGAACTTGACGTTCCAAAGACATTTTGTGTTATTCGTATGATGTTTCGCACAGCACCGTAATGAAAACTGAATTCGCAGAGCGTCGCGGCGCTTATATACGAAAGCTCCGGTTGCGTTTACATGCACATATCGAGTGCCCCCCTTAAGACGTCACGCGGCGTCGGTTTTACTCAAACTCTATATTTAGTAGATTATTCAGTTTTAACAAACGTTTTTTTTTTTCGTTAAGCTGTTCTAGAAAATCGAGGTTCTGCCAAATGTAAATCTGCCGTTGGACGTTTAATTTCGGTAAAAATTTACCTTGCAATTACGACGATGTAATTACGTTTTTAAATTGTTTGAAAAACTGTTACGCATTGTACATACATAATGTTGCAACGTGTAAAATAATAATATTTTGGACTCGTCTCTTTCTGTTCTAGTGCGGCACCTGTTCATACAATTTGCATAACGCACCAGTGGTTCAGGTGGTTTAAATTTATTTGCAGTACGAAACATTTTTTCATCAAACATATTTCTTAATTAATAAGTTTTTCTGGGGATAATATTAATGATAGCGTACTTTTTTGAGGAACGAGTAATTTGACCATTCGATTATTAGCACATAACGGTTTTAATGAAACGTCTGATTTAAAAAATCTAGAATATATCTATTCAACAGTGAGTGCAGCGTAAATCATGATTGTTACCATCATTCTATCTTCATTGTTATTGTCGATCCAGGCTTCTTGAACTTATGGTACAACAATTTTGAAAACGTCTACATGTCCAACGTTCAGCTATAGCGCGATATTCATCCTAGAAAGATAAGTTTATTCTGAACATTTTTTTGTTTTGCACTTTACTATTTTGTTAAAAATATACGATTGAAACGTGACATGAAGGAACGGATTATTAGTTGTTGTACGTAATTTTCCATTGTATTGAATTGATACCCAGTTCATGAAAAGTAAAGAGATTTTGAAAAAAAAATCAAGTTTCTAAGATGCACACATAGGTAATTACATCTTTATTAAATATGTATTATTCTGTCTACAATTGTTGACTACTTCGCTTTGAATAACTTTGTTTCATGGTTTAATTTTGTGTAATTTGTAAATCATGCTACTTTTCGACTTTGTTAATATAATAAATCAGCTGTGTTGGTAAATAAAAACGATATTTGTTGTTATTGTCAAAACTTGGACGTTGAGGTTTTAATTTATTGTTGGTTCATAATTTTAATTCACATTCCAACATTATGCATTTAATGCAGCCTTCAGTTATTTAAGCTCTTTAATTAAGTATCAGTTAATATTACATTGTATTCTATAAAACTGATTTGTTTATTAAATATTTTATATTTACATCTCTTCCACATATTACATTTTTAATTCGACTCTGTTTAAAATAAATCGCCAGCGGATGATATTGAAATCAGTTTAAGGTCGAGTTAAAATTCAATGCATATGGCCTGCATAAAATAATACCGTATCGACTTTTAATTCATAGCTCCACATTTATTATTTCAGATTTTTGTAGTATTTTATACTTTAAATCTACCCACAAAAGAATTGCATATTCCGAAATAGACAGTTAGTTAATCGCGATTAGGTTTTAAACCGAATATGGTATTATTGTTATTAGTTTTTCAACAAGACTAGCTAAATTATCTTTTTCCATGTTTTAAATTTGTTCTGGGCCTTTGGTCTCGGTATTATATATTAATAATACCCATTATCTTGGCCATTTATATTCTTTTATTTTTTCTCCAGATGATTGTCTGTTACGCTTTAACAAGGTGTGAGTTTCATTAAAAGCAGAGCAATTTGTTAAAATTATCGTCGAAACTTTGGACACATTAAAACCAAAAAATTCCAAGCGTATGGGAGGGAAAATAATGGTTGACTGATTAAGTGCGAAGGGCAGCGGAAGAAAAGGACGACGTTTATAGGCAAACAATGTGGGAGGGAACAGATAAAAATTGGGTACAGTAAAGGGAAACGTTATACTTATACATCGATAAGATGAAAATATAAAAAACTGCATTTACGTTGAAAGTATTAATAACATAGCAAGCAGAATAAATAGGAGAATAATTGTGACTAGTGAATTGGGAAACGAAATAACCATTGAACAATTTGTGAACGTCGGAATAGAAGACCTGGAGAAAGTAGTTAAAGAACTTCCGAAGAAGAAAAGTACAGAAGAAGGAATAACTATTTAAATACTAAACATGACGTTCAGTGCAATGGACCAGAGATTTAGTGATATAATCATGGGATGCTTAACCCTCTCTTAAGTCCTAACAGTTGGAAGACGTCCACAATCATACAAATATCAAAGATATAGAACGCTATAAACGTAAAGGATTTTCGGCCAATTAATATATTATCTCTGTACGATAAGGTTCTAGAGATAGTAGTAAAAAGTGAAATCGAAAATCATTTAGAAAAGAATGAAGTTACGTAGCACTAGTTGGGGCTCAGGTTTCAAGGAAAACAAACATTAGGGAAGGGAAAGTAGTAGGAGTGATTTTCATGGATTTAAAAAGAGCATTTGAAACTATGGATAGAGAACTACTACTAGAAAAAATATATCAATATGGAATAAGTGGAAAGGTGTGCGAATGGTTTAGATAATACTTAAGCAATAGGTCACATGCAGGGCATTATACATAGTTGAAAGATGGGTGAATAGGAACAAGTTGAAAATGAATGCTAAAAAACCAAATGTATAATTATAAGAAGTGTGAAGAAAGAAGTTAAAGGGATTATTGTACTGAAATGTATGGATGAAACTAAAATAGAGCGAGTGGACAAAAATTAAATACTTATGTGTAACAATGGATGATAAATTACGTCTTAAAGACCACTAACGAGCTTCCTAGAGAGGATATGGCAATACCTATCAGCATACACTGTTAGTATGCATAGGAGATACAGAGCTCGATAAACTTATTTAAACTGAAACTATATGATAAACTTATTATATTGAAATAGCTGTAAAAGTTGAATAAACGTCATTCAATCAAATTCTCTCTCGCTCTCTCTCTCCATCTATATCTCTCTCCCCCACCTCTATTTTTATGTTGTTCTCAGACATATCCTACAAGAATTACAAGAATTTGACTCCTGCCGGAATTTACATTTCACATTTGTTCAGTCGCAGACGTATATTTTTTAAATATCACTAAAGTGAAGTATTACGGCGTTTAATAACATTCACTACTATGCTAAATGTTAAAATAGTAAATCGGAGACTGCGATTGGAAAATAAAATAAAATAAAATGCATTTTACCTTTACCACACTTCCCACAGCTCTCAGTTGTAAAATTTACGCTGCCAAATTTTAAATTGGAAAAAGAACAGAATACCTAAATAAAAATTGGCAGAGCCTGTGGTTTTACTATAAAGAAAAAAGAGAAAACTTATAATAACAATTATAAGATAAAAACCCCTTACCACACTTGATTTTTACAAATCTAAATACGTATTTCGGCAACTACGTTGCCATCGTCAGTAGAATCTGAACGGATGAGTGTTATCCCACTGGGATAACACTATGTGTTATCCCACTGGTGATCTAATGAAGAGAACATCTTCAAAGGTTTTTACCTTAACTAGAAATATTACGTTTAACACTCATCCGTTCAGATTCTACTGAAGATGGCAACGTAGTTGCCGAAATACGAATTTAGATTTGTAAAAATCAAGTGTGGTAAGGGGTTTTATCTTATAATTGTTATTATAAGTTTTCTATTTTTTCACAGAACAGAACAGAATACCTATCAGTTATTATTTTCAGAACAAAATTTCAAGGTTTCATTTCCTTATCGTTTGTTAAGTTTCCCGCTCACAAAAGACAGATATAAAGAAGAACTCAAGTTTATTGAAGAAATTGCAAAATTCCACTATATCGCCTTTTCAAGAAGTTTCGACAGAGCCCCATCTCTCATCTAAAGTTCCAAGGTCCTCTTGGCTTCATTTGGAAGAACTGATCAGAGTTATCCGGTGATCCTTATATTTCGGTGTATCGCTGGAGTTACCTGCGCTCGACTACTTCTTGCTTCAGTTCTTGATTAATGGATCTTGGTATGCTTATTGTGCGGTGGGCTGTAGCAGTTCTTGTCGCGCTGTCGTTTATAACTAGTAATCAAAGCACATCGCAACTGTATTGTTCAATACTCCATGTTGCTGGCATTGGGTGTCATCTAATGTGTTAAGGGTTTCTGTTTTCCTATTTCACTGGCTTCTCATATTATTCTACTGGTGAACTGCTGGCTATTGTTTTTGTGTTATTGAAGTTGATGCTGTGTCACGTGGGACTCGTCGAAGCAACCCTTCGAGGAACGATTCTATAAGCGGTTTGCAACCCAAGAAATCTAGAACTACAGATATGAGCAGCCAGGACCTATCTAGCAACACGCACACACAGTAGTTGTGGGTAAAATTAGTTTAGTATACAGCTGAAGATGACATAGTTGTCGAAATGTACATTTAATAACGTAATATGATGAGGGTAATATTTTATTTTGTTGAATGTTAACTTTTGTGCACTGTATATAAAAACAAAGGAACAGAATTGTGCGCATTGCGATTATGTCGTGATAAGTCCCAAGAAATTAGTGAGCCTCTTAATAGATTTTTTGAACATATTCATTTTTAGGAGTTTTTGTATTTTTGAAATTTTTGCATTAATTATTATTGAAAACTTTAAGATGATTCAATACTTCACACCCTCAACAATACACAACACCCCACAATTATCTGCTAGTTATGCCCATATAGATAAAGTGGGACAGAGTTCGACACAATACTCCATATAACAGGGATATCATATGCAGAATGTATTATATAAGTAAAAGTTCAACTATATTACCATTGAATAAGTAAATGCACTAATAGAGCCTGTCGATGTTCTTATATGTCAATAATAATACCTTCTTCTTATCGCCAATTTTATTAATCACTTTAACGTGTGCACATTTCAACAACTGTGTTGTCATATGTACATCTTTATAATGTACATTTTTTAGCAATGACAACTTAGTGGTTGAAATGTGTATACATTAAAGTAATTAATAAATTTGTGGATAAAATGTAGGTTGAACATCAACTGTAATAATGACATATCCTTTTTATACACTAACAAATACGCTTTATCCCCATCTTTTAAACAATGTGGAAGTGTAATTCGAAGCTGCTATTATTTTCAGAACCATCAGTAACATGTATTCTTTATTATATTTGTTTGTTTGTATACTTGTGAGCCTGTATTTAGGAAAAATAAAATAATTACACTTCCCTCTATCTCTACAAATGTGCCTTATTTGCAAGGAAAAACCTAGATTCATTCACTGTCAATCGAGATATTAATAAAGTATATGAGACATGTCAGGTAAAAAAATCATCTTCCTGAGCACAAAACCTTACTGTACGAGAGAAGCTCCTATTATTCTTGTCTCAAAGTTTTGAATGGCTTGCCTATAGAGATTACTGAAGTGCTTGACTATAAAAATTACAAAAAGCTCTTAAACAGTATTTTGCGTCTGGCTGTTTTTATTCAGTCCAATCTTATTTTGACTAATTATTTATCTTTATTGCAACTGTTATTGATATTGATGGTATGTGTTTGTGCGATATATAATGATTTTGACAATGTCTACATCTAATAAGATCAATTGACAATAAAAAATGTTTACTATTATTATATTTCAGAATGTTCTGATTTTTATAACAAAATGTTCGAGATTTTCTTAGCGGCAATTTGATATTCCATATGATGTGTATGTGTGATGATTACATCGTAAAATAACATATGTTCAAAATCTATTAGGTAATTACTTAAATTTGCACGCTTTCATTACCCTGCCAAAATAAATAGAAATTAGTTAATCTAACAATTATATTTATAAAGATAAAAAGCATTTAAAATCGTTGAAATAGTAACAAAATATTAATGTTAATCTTGGAGAAAGTGCACATGATAGAATCAGGTCCTATCATTTGATGCGCAATAATTTTATCTTTCTTACGATACGATTGCCTTCAATGTAGGTTTATTTGTCGAGCTGAAATCGACAAGAATAATTAAATGCAATCTAAAATTCATATGTTCGAGTTTGAGGATGGACACCCGGCATATTTATTTATTTGGAAATCGCAAACTCCTTGCATATTCACGATATATTTTCGATCGCTCAAATATTTAGATAATAGTCACGTCTTACGTCATTTGGCAATATTTTGATATTTGCTTACTTTTATGAAATATAAATTTGGCACAAACCACGCTTGTTAAAAACTGCTAGTTAGTCTCACTTCAACTTTGCTATATTAATTGTTGCATATGTAACAACACACACTTAAAGGAATAGCATGATAGTCACAATCTTTACTGTCAAAAAATTATAATATCCCCAAATATGTATCATATTTTGGTGATGATTTCATGAAAAGTAGTATTTAGAAAACAAATTACGAATATACATATTTACAGTTAAATCGAAAAAAACTTATGTTCATTTTATTTGTATTCGATACCAATTATTACTCTTGAAATTATTAGGCCCCATTTACCTATTTTTGATTTCATTTGTTAATAATATAATGTGTACCCTTGCTTAAAAATTATAATCCTGATCGTATTTACCTTTTATTTATTTAGCCTTTCTACATTTCGTTAGACTTCCTTCGTTTTTTTCATACTTGTTATATTCCCTGAAGCTACTCGCCTTTGGTTAATTTTGAATTTCTATCCCATGTTTAGTTCTCTTCCATCTCCATTTATTTTTCATGGGGCATATTTCTAGTTTACGTCTTTCTAACATTTCCTGTCTTTTGGATCAAATTTCTTATAAGCGTTCAGACACTATGACTTCTCTTCTTAATCCAGTATTTGCATGTTTTCAATATCACTTCAATGGTTTTGTAGTCTTCACATGTATTTCATATGTTTTGCTATCAAGCTGTCAAGTTGTCATCAAGTTTTCTTCCCTCCGCTACTTCTTTTGGGTAATTCTGTAAGGATCCTTATGGATCCTTTTTGATTCATTCAATTTAAGTTTTTAATAAAATATATATCTTCTTCATTAATATTCAGTTCTATTTTCTAGTCTATTAAGCTATATTTTGTTATCAAAGGGGTTCATTCAATATAGATGGATCATTTTCTATTTCATGACGAAATATATTTTTTTCATTTACCATGTTTCTCTCAAGAACTTGCACTTTTATATAAACTTGGTTAATTTGTCACTAAGTCTTAATATCTTATAAGTTTCTCAAAAAAAATTACTATTAGCAAAACGATCTCTTCGTTGTTATGTTTATTGCTCATGTTTCTGAAGCAATTTTATTCAAAATCTGTTAATTGTCACTACAATCCACCGTTTTCAGCTTCGCATGTGATAAATTATTCTCCAAACTCACTTAACTACCACTATCTAATTCAATGAAAAGGTCTTACTGCCACCGATTACACACCTGACTAATTATTTTAAAACATAACACAAACAGATTCGTGGTCTTACCCTGTTGATACATTTGTAAAATAGTTCCCATGGATTAAACAAGGATGGACATGCAAATTGGACATGGAAACAAAATTTTATGTACATTTTTTTATTTTTCGCTTTTATACATTACATGACTTATTTAATGGACTAGAATTTATATTACGCATTATGAAATTCTTGCAAGATCGACATAAACTCAATTTCACACACGTATATAACAACACAAATGTCACCGTTATTTACAAAATATACACCATAGAAAATTCGTGAAGATGCAATATTCTCATTATTTACACAAATGCAAATATTGATGGGTTCCGTATACTTTACATTTTCACAATAAATGATGATGCGAAGTAAATTCGCTTTCCAAACTTTTATTAGTCAATTTGGCCAAAATTTTGTTTGTTTCATCCTTGACATGGCGGTACACGTGTTTAGAAAATGGTAAGATACAGTTAGACGGGGCGATTTTAAAATAGGTGGTTGGCCGTTGGTTTCAAGTGGTCACCCAATAGATACGAAGCTGCGCCGCCGCCGGCGCCAAGAAGGGACGTGAAGGGCGCCGATAGCGCAGCAGCCGCCGCGGCGGCCGCGTGATGAGATCCGTGATGGGACTGAAGATGCGACGGTTGCGAGGACAAAACTTTGTTGGCTTGTTGAACAAGTAATGCCGTGTTGCAAGCTTGAGGGCTCATTGAATGCCATTTGTTGTTATTTGACAGGGAATCGTCGGAGAGCTTACCTGAAAATAAAATACACATAAATATACCTACATAAAAACTGATGAACATATGAAAATGCCAACACGAGGATAAACAATCAGTAAAGTTATAAAGATGTCATCGATTATGAATGATAAAAGCGCGATATAAATTAAAAATATAAGTTATAAGTGAGTAAGAGAAATATAAAAAAATATTAATGATGGAATAGGAAGAACAAGGTTACAATTTTAATTGAGAGCAACAAATAAAATGGATTTATCTAAGGACGGCGAAAATATTAAACAGGAACCAAAAGAAAAATAATAATAAATCAAAATTGGGATAAAAATTAAATGTGAAATATACCATTGATAGTAACCGAAACATTAACAAAATAACACGCAAGGGCACTCGTATGTTTCAAATAACCGATGATTAATAAAGTTTTTCAATTTTACAATTTCGGAATAAATAAAACAATTCGGTCACTAAATCAAACGCCCGGTGTGTTCGTAGAAATCGAATGAGACAATATTATTTTTATATTTGAGAGATAAATCTAGAGAGCAGCTGGCGAGCATCAAAACACTTCATATGTGTTATTCATTTCCAATAACCGGGAGGGCTGTGCTCCTCGGTTCGGTCGCAGGACAGAAACGCCACGCCACTCTGACATTTAATCTAGAAAATTGCCCGCTACCGCTCATTTATTTCCATTACTGTCAACTCTTTAGTTGGCGTTGGAGTCTGCAGAAGCGAGCAATCTGATGTCATATTACTTGGCTGGCGAGGGGGGGGGGGCAATTGTGACGTCCGAAATTGCCGATACATTAACATATTAAAAACAGCAATACGAAAATCGTCGATTAGCAAAGTTATTGGAAACAAAGCGCGTTCCCCAAACTTGAACTGTCCCTGGCAATATCCATTTTATATTATACAATTATTTTAGTTACACTTGAAATTCATTTATTTACCGTTTCCGTTCATCGGCTTAACGTCGCCGTTTGACGATTGGTGTGAGGAGATGCTCGTGTTTGAATTTGGGGTTGTTGATATGCCCGAGTGGGGGGATCCGGGCTTGACGTCCTTACTTCCCAAATTAGACTTTGTCGTTCCGTTGCTTTCCGCTTTTATGTTCGGCTGGTTGTTGGAACCTTCGTTGCCGGTGTTCGAAGCTTTCTGCTGCGCCAGTCGCTCCTGTTTCCGGAATTTGGCCCTTCTGTTTTGAAACCACACCTAAAAATAAATATTTCGTTGCATTATATGACTACAATCACTACAATAAAAATACAAAACTATTAGAATTACACGATGGGAACATAAAAAGCATTTTAATTGCGACGAAAAATAAATTAAACGAAAAAAACGGCGAAAACATTCTTATTTCTTAATATATTGTATTAGTAGAAATTAGAACATAGTTGGGAAATCAAGTATAGCACAAATCAACAATTATCTTGATGATGTAATAAACGCTTAGCTTGAGTTATTAATGTGTACAATAATGCAAGGTAATCACAATGAATAGCATCGTCCAAACCTTTCAAATGTTACGGTTATCGCAAAAATTATTAGAATAGTAAATATCCTGAAGTAGGAAAATCAAATTAATAAAACAATACCTGTTGATTCCAATAATATATTGTCCTCATGTCGCTAGAAAAGAGGACTGTGAAATGGAACTGTGAAAAAGATAAAGTCGAAAGAAGGAAGCCTGAGAAACGACGAAAAATTAATTATGCAAATTATAATGAAAAATTAATTAATAAAATAGAAGACATTACACAAAAATACTAGTGTTAATTAATAAGAAGTGTTGGCAGGTAGGGTACAGTCAAAGGATAATTATTAGGATACCAAACGAAAACATGAACATATAGGAAAATATAACGAAGCAATATGAGAACTCCAAGAGGAATTGATAATTGACATTCATAATGAATATTACTGTTCGGTCGATTTCTGGGCCTGTGCTGCTGATTGACGTCTAAATTAATAAACTAATCTGTAACTTTAGTTAACTAAACCTAAACGAATGCAGTGATTCCAACATAATATATAAACTATATAAATTATAAGTAGTCATAATTGAAGACAAAACTTAATCTCGTATGAAAAACCTAATTAAATCCACTTACGATTCGATGTTGTTGATTTGAATCGCTTTAAAAACGTATTTTACCAGCCCCTTACCCAGGGTGGGGAACCTCAACCCCATCACGTCGCGTCGCCGTGTAGCGCATAGGGGAAAGCCCTGCACATATGCATGGTAGGTGCAGAATGCACCCTCGGACCAAATGAAGGAACTCAGGTCATGTCATTAGCAGCTAAGGCACTCGGAGACGAGCCTTAGTACTTGTAACCAGGACCAGAACGGATCGAAGATTAACAACTTTGGACGCCAAAGCGATGCTGAGTCCAGCTGGTCGAAAGCTACAAAACGCACACCCATTCATAATGGAGACTAGAAGCCATAAACGCATGACTAGCTGAGGCGCCAATCCCATTCGGAACCGTCGTGATGATAGCCCCCCCCGGACGTCAAAATAGTGAAACTGGTGGCACTGGACAACAGGTTGAATCCACCGCGGAGAGAATAGAGGAGAATCTGGAGAACAACACACCCCTCCCAACAGTCGAATGTGTTTGTTGCTGGCCAATCACAGGAACAGTCTACCGAGGCTAGAAACATATTGCAGAAGAAACAACGCACAAAATGGTCAGTTGACATGAACTTATATTTATATTTATCGCTGTTAGCTGCACATCACCAAACTCGAAACTGGAAAGTTCCATATAGTGTTGAACTTCATAGAAGAGTGCTTTCTACAGCTCGAGAATAAAACAGTCCAAAACATCCTAGATCAAAGGCGAACGCTGTTTACAAAGAACTGCATACCAGAAGAAGACATTGACTTGATCAAGGACGAAGTAGCCCACGAACTTGGTATGGTGACAGATACGTCACCTGCGCCATGTGCAGGCACATGAAATCCAAACACACACGAAGTTAGACCGATTTTAAGCAGGAGCTTTTGGGTTAGTAAATGTAATTGATGAAACCAAGCGAGCACAACAGTCCCTATAAAAACGTCACGTTATTAATAAGTTGGGAACACCCAACCTCACAAAGTTCAGGACATATGAGAAGGATCGAATTAAATCCTACTCTTACATTTTGTGTCATTGCGTTTCTTCATATTTTAAAAATATATTTAACCAAATAAATACAAAAAACTCAACATAGACTGTTTCTAGGAGGTTAAGTTAATCAGTCAAACCTAAAAATCTAAATTCAAAAAGTATGAAAACGAGAATATCAATTAAGTGCACGCTGATGGGTTGGTTGTATTGATTTTTAGGATTATAAGATGGATACTCCAAATTCAGGAAATATGCAAACAATGATATTATTAAACCCAATTAATAATTGACATTGTTTGGTTGGTGAGCGTCGTTTCCCTTGTCAAATCGTGTGAATACAACTAAATCTAACCCCACCACTCATCTGGGCTATTAGAAAGTATGTGTGATCGTACCTACTGTTTCATGGTGTTGGGCTTAGTTGCTTTCTTATTCTACTAATATTTATCTGAGCTAAAAAGCTAAAATGCTCGAGATATCACCAACCTATCCCTATTAGAAAACCACCAATGCAAAAACTACCAAGTGTAATAGATAGTTAGTAATTTTTGCATTGGCTGTTTTCTAATATGAATAGACGAACATATTTTTCGACATTTATTCGATTGGTACCTTTCTTCTTTGTTTAGGCAAAGATCTAATTAAACCCAAATGAAATTCGACACCATGGAAGTCAAAACAGCACTACCATCAAAATTAGGCTCACCCAGGTAAACTCATTTTAAAGAACCTAACTTCAAAAGACTGATCATAGTAATTTCATTAAACCATATTATTTATTAACAATTAAATATCACAATAATCTGCTTATTTAATTATATTTAACGCAACTAATCCCCTACTAAAATTTTGAAATTTAATAATCTATTAATATTTATAATATTAATATAAATAATTGATAATAATAAAAACTACAAAGGCTGTCAACAATGCTGCACATGAAAACAAAACAATTGGTAAAACTAAAACCTGGCGTTTGATAACCGTTTGATTGAGTTGCTTTGGCCAAGCAACTGAACCCCGTTGGATTTAGTTGTGTTTTCATTAAAACATCATCAACATTTGGTTCGTGCTAATAGGGAGCTAATCAACCCAAACATAATTAACTATTATTAACTATTCAGAAACAAATAATTTGGTTATACCCAGTTTTGGGTTGTATGACAACAGATGACTTCTAATCAATACATAATCTAATGAACACAATACAAATAAAATAAACCCAAAGCATGAAATTACAAAGAACAAATAATTAAATCTTTTACTGATTCTGTTTGCATATTTTTCGAATTAAGAATATTTATGAAATTATTACACGTTGCCATTACGATATGCGTGTGCTCCAAAAATATAAATAATTCTATAAATTAAGAATGTAGTATATTATAATTAGATTAAAGACGGAAAATCAATTTTGTTTCACAAATGAATGCTTGGGTGTGCGCCGAGCCTTAAAAAACGTTAATGTAAATTACTCCCATAGTACAGCGAAAACATGTCGAATATCCTACTATTTAATCGTTGTGGATAATTTGGATCGCTAATTCTTGTTTTACATGAACCAGGTAGTGCATATTTCGATTGAAAAAATAAACTTTATATTTTAGTTGTAGGTCGTCGAAGTATAATAATAATAAAAAGTTCATAACTTTACAACATGAAAACGTTATTTTTCAAATAAATGAGATATAAAAATTACCAATAATAAATACATTTCATGCAAAATTTACTGCGTTGATTATAAATTATCTTGGACGATCGTTTCGCTCTTATTATGAAATCTTCGAAGATCGTGCAAAATTAAAGACCATTCAAACTTCCTATCATTAACTTGTCATCCAAAGCAAGACAAAAAAGCCACTGTCACTGTATTCGTATATAACTTAGTTCCACCATAGTTCCATCAATTTGCAGCTTGGTAACGAATTCCTCAATGCAGGAAGATCTTTAAAATAATTATTTCATCATTTTTCTAATATTATTTTTAAGTACAACACTTTCATTTTCATTTTTCTATTAACTTACGTTCTAATCATAGAATTAATCATTAAGGTCACTTTTAAAGTGACTCCATCTCGAACATCCGCGTCATTTTTTACTGCCTCTAAATTAATAAAAACAATGTATTCATTAGAAGGTGATGTGACATACAATTCCATTCCAAATATCCAACTTAATGTTATGCATACAGTAAGGATATTTATAATTATCATGCAGCCGATTGATTATCAGTGGTACAAAATTGAAGCAATAATGAATACGTTGCTTTCTTAGTGATGCAGATGACATCGTCGTTTGAAAATGTAAAATAAATCAAAAGGCCAATATCATTAACATAAATTAAGAACACAGGTACAAAGTACGCTGACTTTTTTTATAATTTATATAATTTCTTCCCGTTCAGCTATTTTTAATACAGATGAATTTTGTAGAATATTTAAAAGCTTTTTGAGTAAATGTGCAGAAACTTACAAGGAAAACGTGGTGGTGATGTAAACATAATTGTGAAAGAAACCAAGAAGTTTAAAAACTGCAAAATGCCTTTGGACAAACAATAAAAGACTAAACTAAGAAGAAACTAATACTGTACTGATAAAAATGGAATTACTACATAAATGTCAAAAGAGCTTCCAACGCAAACAACACAATCAAGAAAACTTGGGAATTTTGAACGTATAAACAACAACGAAGGAGAGCGCTAATATGTGAGAAGGCAAATTTTGCTAAAATATCAAAGCAAAAATGAAAGGACATATTCTGATGAAATCAGAAAATATGACGTAATATGAACCACCCAAGGATTTAGGAGAATTTTGCAACATTTTTCAGATGGCCACATTTTTCAATATTAAGCATACAAAGGTATACTAATTATACTTTAGTTACTTGGATTCAGTTGGGTTGGAAACTTGGTTGATGCTGCAAGTAATTCGAACGATGAAAGATCATTGATTTCGGTATTTTAAATGATCTTATCATGTAAAATGCATGGTATGATCATAAAAACGCACACGTATACGAGAGAAATACCAAATAGAAAATAAAACCCGATTATTAACCTCGTGCTAACAAAAACAATGACGCAAATACTGTTTAATGCCAAAAAAGTAGGAACTGACGTTGGTACTGAACACCTTATATGTATTATTAGAATTAAGCATGTCGTAAGTTATAAATTACAAATAGGTCGATGAGCATAAATACCTGGAAGTATTATAAAGGAAGTTTGTATCACATGTAAACTTAATAGAATTATTAACAGTTATTCAGAGATTCAGAGATTATATTTCAGAGATTCATTAGTACCACTAAAAAGTTGTTCCAGAGGTATGTGATATCAGCAAAATTAAGCAATAATAAGAAAACCGTTTGAAAAAATATTTAGGACCTTAGAAAAGACGGGGGTAGAGAAGAAAATAGAAAAAATTGAGAAAGGGAAAATCCGCCAAACAATATAAAAAACCAGGGTCATGATCAAGATGATCACAAAATTATCACAACTGAGAATGATGTATTAATAATAATATATTTTTAATTGACAATGGCTTTAATAAGCAATAAAAAAAATTTAATTTAAAAATAAAATCCGAGTATTTCATGGACCATATTTAAACGATAGGCTAAACCTGATAGTCAATGACGCTTCGAATATCAATAAATTCCTTTAATATACTTAGTAAAGGACTTATATACTCTCTCCTCTTCTGTTTGCTGATAGGGTATTTTAACTAACACTGTAACTAATGTAACTTTAAAGCCATTATCTTTAACGCAGTGGTCGGTCATAATTGAGACTATATAACCTCTTTATAAATATTCACAAGTATGTTATGCTTTTTTAAAAAAGTGAAAAAAAAACTCTTCGAAATTAGATAATCAAAGTAGCAGGCAAATCGTTTGGGGATTGGAATCTGCTCTATTAGAGCTTGGTACATTTTAAATAAGGTGAATTTTCTCAGCAAAATCAGCAATCTTGATCTATGAATCCAACTTGCTTTAAATGCATTAAATGGTGGAAACTGTAAATTTTAATTTAAAATTAAAGAGTTTATAATAGCACTTTTTGCTTTTTAATTGTTTCCATTTTTCGTTGATCAGTTGCCTCTCAAGTCGACTATTGGTTAAAATTGATAAAACTGATACTTCAGTATAGGAAAATAAAAATAAACTAAGCATTGTTTGTAAATAACAAATTGTATGCAAAACTATGTGAAAACCGTGTATTTATACGTTCCGCGTTATGAGATCGATAGGCTTACAATTACATCGATAATTTGTACAAAAACGTCACTGTTAATCCACATAAACCCGTACGTGTTGTTCCAAAGCACTCGATACTGATGGCATGATAAATAAAAGCAGAATTGATTACGCTGATTGCCCGGCGAACTGCGTTTAACATAAATAAAACGGGCAGCGTTAAATTCTACGCGGGAGCAATTTTAATCTGGTTCGCGTACGCGCGTAATTACAACCCGACCCCCGGTTCGGTATCATGGCGAGCGCTCTGTTTATGTGTTCTTTAAATATTATTATTCGCTACGGGTGATTGTTGTTTGCGCAGCGATATAACAAATCATGCGCGATGATTCGGTTAAGTGCTTCGGCATGCAACTGATTGATTTGACGAATCGGTGCGGGTTAAACATTACGGCGCAGTTTTTGATTACTGATTAGGCGTTTCATGTCCGCGCCCGTTTTTACGGTTCGATGGGCGGCGGAGCTTTCGTCGCCGCCGCCGCCGCCCGTCGGCGGCGCGTCTCCGCGCGCCCCTCCCGTAAAAACCTCGTTAAGCCTAGTAGGCCACGCCGAATTCAATCAAACTCCGTAAACAGTCCGACGTGCTCGGAATACCGATGACTCTTAATTGTCTGCCAATAAAGCGGCGGTCGCCGAAAATCAGTGCGGAATCTGAACGGACCGTTGCAAGACGATCCTCGGTAAACACCAATCAGCAACTTGTACGCTCCGGTTCACTATGCTAATTCATCGATTTCGCGCGCCCTTTGCGAAATCCGCAATATTTAAGAAGTTTGTTTAACGTTCGTCCAACCATATTTGAACTTTGTACGTTATCAGTATTTCTCGCCAAGGTACGAACAAATTGATCGTCTCCGGGTAGCTCCTTACACTCTGACTTAAAATACTAAACTAATATTAAAACTAAATGCACTCGCTTATACATATATACTATGAAAATGATTTTGTTCAGTAGTTCTCCGTTTAGTTTGAGAAGAAATTTTGCTCGATACAAAAAATATGCAGCTCCGGCCAAATATTTGCTATTCTATGTAATTCAAGTTCATACGGGCAATCAGCTTTCAATTAGGTGAGTAAATGCTTAATAGCTCTGTTGGCCGTTCTAAATGTATTTTTGAACGATGGAAGAAGAAATTAGTAATCGAATAAAGGCTACTAATAGGCTGTATTATGGGATGAGAGCTTTATCAACAAAAAAATATATTTTCCAGCATGTATAAGGAAATATACTGTTATGGTATTTATATATAAGCGAATAAAACTTGTATAGAAAATTTGCAAGAAAAATATACATATATAAAAATACACAGAGCAGCAAAATTTTCGCGAGATTCGAAGACATAAGTATATAAAAATAAACTTAAAATGGCAGCGAGCATGAATATGCTAGTGGATCTAGGTTTTGCGGTGAATTTGATAATGAAAACTTAATTTCAAATCATTCAAATCATGATGTTTGTCTCGGCTACCGCCTCCACAAAAAAATTATTCTCACCACTCTCTCTTCTCAGCACCAAAGTATAATTTCGAGCACTAGATACATAAATAACCATTAATACGAAAACGTATGAAAATAAAACGCAGGCAGGGATGAATGTACTGGTTATGTAATTTAGATATTTGACACATAAATAGATTGGTATACTCAACGAAATGTACATATTATTAAAGAGGAAACTTTCGGTTAACAATAAGATTATATGATTAACATAAGTTTCGCTTGGATATAGGTTGTCAATATATTATATTAATATCTAGCATTAGTACAGCATGTGGCAAAATCTTGTAAGGCTCTATATTTAAATAATGTGATAAATACAGAACCGTGCGACTTGAGAAGTAGATTCGTGAGATCTAAATTTGCAGCATAATAAACGTTGTGGGCAGGACTTCGAAGCTAGAACGAAAATATATTAAAATATCTATAAGTTTATATTGATGAGCTGTCATACTTATTTATTTATTATTAGGGCACTTAGAGGAAAAAATAAAGCACAACTGTAAAGAGAAAAATTGATAATATTAGAAATGATTTAAAGGATTTTAAAATTTTAAAAGAGAAAACAGGAATCTGCACATGTCGACGCAAATGTATTGCAAACAGATCCGGGCAGGGAAGGCTAAAAAAGAAACGCTAAAAAACGATTAAACTTGTATGAATTTGATAGTGTCCCCGACGTTTGTCGTCAGAATTCAAATATAACGCTGCTAAGCGAAAGTAACATAACACCAGGTAACGAAATTCGAAGAACATTTAAAGAATTTAACGAATCCACGAGATATATTTTATAAATAATTATAATATTTAAAAGGAACGCGGAGATAAGATGTACTTATATCCAATTAAATTAGAATTTTGGGAAATATATCAATTTGGGTTAACTATTTTTTGTTGTTAAGTGTTTGTGTAATTTAAAAATATATATATATATAGTTTACGTTTTGGTATTTAAAATTTTCAATTATTCGATTTCATTAATTAATATAATTAAAAAGCATAATTTTAATAATAAATTAAACTAATTACATTATATCAATATGAACCAACAAACAGAAAATACAGGCATAGAAATTAAATTTTGTCAAGAATCCAAATCTGCTAAAAAAGTTATACAAGGTCAAAAGTAATATCGTTTTTTTATTATTTTTTCGCTAAACGGTAGGTTTTATAATAAAAATATGTCAGACAAAATAAGTTTTAATAAATTTTAATAAGTATTATTAAAACGTATTCTACTAAGTATAAAAATGTACTATTGAGAACCATTTAAGTGGCACGAATTATTGTTGATTTCGGGAAAATTATTAGTCTGTCTGATAACTTTCAAATGGTACTTGAACAGTTATGCCTTCTTCGCTTTCTTCTTCCACTAGTCATACCTGGAAAACTGAAAATTATTCTGAAAAAGATACATCAGGTGTCTCCTCATTGATATAAAAATATTCATCTGTTCCATTTGAGTCGGCATTAGTTTTGCAAATTGGTACATACTGGTGAACAAAATTATCCGATTTTTACAGCCACATTTTGCACTATACTACTTTTTGCAATTGCAAAAATGGTGTTAAGAAGTTTTTCCGGAGCAGGTGGCAGTAAAGTTTGAAATGGCTCCAAAATATTATAGTATCTATCTATAAAAATATTATCCAACCACAGTCTTCTGGGTCCAGTTGATTGCCTACCACCCTTGAAATTGATAGTATATTCGATATAATTGTTGATTAGCAGAAGCAGATGTTGAAGGAAGACAAGATTCTTGCACTCTTATTGTTCCGTGTATTTTTTACGAAACATAAATATCTATATTTAACCAAGCAACGATTTTTTTGAAGGTCCATATAAAGCAAGAAGAAAGCGAATCCTATTTGTGATGTCTTGTGGAGAAGAGTCAATATTTTTGTATACTTTTGCGCAATCAATTAAATCGTGTTTTTCAAACAATTTAAGTACTGTTGTTTTACCCCTTTTGAAAAATGCCGATATATCGCAGCCAGTTATTGCATGTAAAAATAAGATATATTTCTATTGGTTGTTGAGCTTTCCCAGGTTTCGGAAACTATAAACTTATCAATTGGAGTTCGTGTAGTCAGTAGTAATAATAAATCAACATCTTATTAATAATTACGATGAAATGGGCGTCATTATCAGCTTGTTTTACTAAAATATTCCCAGTTAAAATTGTCCACATAACATTAAAATGAAGCGAGACTTGTGAGTATTTGCAAGGAATTGTTGTTGATTTCTTGGAACTGTCATAAATTGATCAAAACGACATCAGAAGATGATGTTTTTGTAGTTCAAGGACGTTGTTCTACAGCTTTAATGTTTTTAAGTGTATATTCTCACAATCGTATAATTTTTATATATGTTACACAAACCAATATTTTTACTTATATTAAACATCCGGTGATGTGTATATTATTGTTACATTTGTTAAGCGTGCATGTTATTGTTTTCGATGATTTAGAATCGCGATTTCCCAGGAATAGTGATTCTTAAGAAAAATATAAGAACGTCATGTGAAAGCGATATCTCAACCGGAAGTGATGGTTTACTTTTATCACCTTTTTCCGTACTCGAAAACTGTACGAGTTATCGAAAAATTATTCTTATGAAAGTTGTAGATATTGCAAAAACAAAATTCAGTGCGGACCATTGCAGACCATTTATTATGTGATCGCAAACTTCCGACACTTTCAATTCAACAATAAATTGATTGAGTGGTTCTGAAAAAAATTACTTATAAATATAAAATCTATAAAATTAAAACTTATGTACCACGCTTGATTCTTAACACACGTAGATAAATTATTTCTTAAGCTTTAGTTAGACTTAAATGAAATTCATATATATTTCTAATTCTCGTTTTTGTTCTGTATTGAGATATTACTTATCCCACTAGTGATCTAGTGAATAAGCCATTTTCAGAGATCGTATTAGATCGTAGCTCGAAATCATTTAATACTTTCATTTCCTGCTGAATATGTTAAATTAGTTGCCGAATGTTTCCAGATGAAAATTCAAATGTGTTAAGGATTTTTTTAATTCTATAGATTTTATATAGCTAATTTTTCACTATGACATTTCTACAAAAAGATAGATCGCCAAATAATAAAGTTGACATGATCTAACCATGTGGATAATTGTATTTGCTTCCTCCAATCATATAACGAGTTTCTCCTTTCTCCTCGTATACCTTTTTATTCATTATCGCCACTTTTTCTATTAAAGTATTTTATGCAACTTGTTTTCGAGCTCGGCCAAATTTTTGACTCTTTTCTTTGTTTGTCATCTATAATTTGTTGGATCTCTGTGTTGACATATTTCAATTTTTTGACTCTTTTCTTTATGTTTGCCATCTATAATTTGGTGTATCTCTGTGTTGACATATTCTTTCTATTATTATAATTTTTTACTGCTATCTGTATGATGTTCTTCTCCTTCCTAAATTTCCATTTTTTTTAAATTTATCTTACCTCTCTTTGGACTTCTTTGTTATTTACATTCCTGCGAAATGCTGGTCCCTTCCTATTTATCCCCTACCCTTTATTGATTCCCTCTTCATTTGTGTATACGTTGTTTTTTTTTTAATTTTTGATCTCGTGCCTAACTATCTTTCTAATTGTAAATTGCCTTTACTTGTATGCAAAATAATGTACGTATAAGCAGATATCTGAGAACTAACTTTAACAGAACGAATCATTACATTAACTTAGCAAATTCAAGTTGATAATCACGTTTATGTTATTAAAATTAACTAATATTTCAAACAATTAAAGAATGAATTGAAGAAAATTGGCATCAGAAGCACTTTCAGAATCTGGTTCCATTAAAGAAATAACAAATCGAGCAATTGATAAAGGTATGATTTCCCATATACTTCTGCCATTCATTTAGCTTCTCACAATGTGCTATACTGCTTTTTCACTTAAATTGGCCTATAGCTTGTTGCCACACTTCCTGAACTTTATTTGATGCACTATTTGCAATATGACCACCAATATAATACATTTTTACAGATGTCCACGCAATCGATGGTAATGAAGCAGATGCGTTTCAAGTCCCCATGACGTCAACAATTCGTCGATTGCATCACCGTTTTACATCCGGTATGTGATGGTTTTCTTAGAGCCCATACAACCGCTTTGGTGGAATTTTCAGGAAAATGTATGCTTTATTTTCCACTTATGCACATTGGCCTTGCATGAATTATAAGTCAGTAATTTGTTTACCGTTACGGAATGGTATGGTGCATAATCCATTACAAATTTTTTGATTTAATGATCCGTTGCGTCTCAACAGGAGCATTCATAGTATTATGATAATCAAGATCTTTAATCTTTGTGAGCAATAAACGCGATTTTCTAAAAATCCTGGTTCACACCCTGCATGAAGTATTGTACCCTCCTTGAATATCACTGTCATTAATTCATGGACAAACCTAGGAACCATTTTGGTGTATCCAAGTTTCATCAAGGAAAATAAACAAATCTTTATCTGAATGTTAACTCTGTAAATATTTTTTTTATACGTCCTTGATTAAAATATAATCCCTGTGTACCACATACATGTATTTCATAGATGGTGAAATGTTCATTTATTTCATGAAACCAATATTTTTCTTTTGCAGTTCCTTTTTCATTCACTGTAATAATCTTCAATATTTCCAGCTTTTCTTCCACCCAACTTTGCATCTTACAACTCTCTTCCAAATATCTTTAACTTGAGTTCTAAGGAGGGAAAATTGGTTCAAAAGTTTATAATGCAGTAAAGCTTTCAGCCTTTTCAATATATATTTCTTTAATTTAGTGCTACTTTCTAGTAATTCTAAGGCTTCCTTTTCTCTATCTGAAAGTATAATAGATTTCGTTTCTGCCTTACTTGATCCACCCATTTAAAATTTATTGAAATAAACACAATGAGCTCCAATAATTCAAATGTCAAATTACCTTTAAAAGAAAACAAGCTTTAAATTTGAATTGAAAATGGGATCAATATCAAATGTAAAACTTACACAGCCTAATAGGCATTTTATATTAACCAACTGAATGTCGATTTTAGAGTATCCTGGATGTAATATATTTATATTAATAATATTAGTACGATCATGGATTTTTGTAGGAATTAGTTGCTTATTTTAAAAGCTCATTTATTATTTCCATAATATAAAATAATATAATATAATGCATTATATTTTTACTATAACAATCTTTAAATCTATTGAAATCAATAAAATAAGGACTTAAACATATGGCTATGAAGTTCTAAGATGAACATCATTGCTAATCAATTAAGATCTATTTTTTTGACAAACATTGATTTTTGCAGTTTCTTTACTTTCGAGTTGGCTCCATATGTCGTTCTCATTCTAGAACCGGTACAATTCGATTGTAAATAGGATGTTGATTCACTGTAAGTTTTTCTATCTTTGTGTTACGTTGTGTTTGGTTCCTAAAATAATGTTTTGTTGTCTCTTATATAGCTTGTTGAGCATCACTGATCGCTTAATTTCAATATGAGTGGAGACGTTATTTGATGCAGAGCATAATATCGTTATACCAGAACATCAATGTCCTTAAACTCCTGGCAAATTTCTATATCAGTATAGCACATAAAATAAATATCATTGCCACGAGATCAAAAGAAAACTACCTTTGTACATTTCATTGATGTGCAAAAATGACCTGACTTGCGACCGAGAACTATGAACGAATACAAAGTTGATGTTGGACGACTATCTGTACTTCTGCTATTGCTGCCAAAAAAATCAAAATGATTACGTTTGTTATTGTAAATATCACTTTATCCAGTAGCTCAGGATCATATTATCGATTTACTTAATTGCTGCCAATATTGCCTGCCAAATGTTCACACACCATGCACCATCACATTTGAAAATAAACTTAGAAAGGTTTCACTATTGCAAAATTGGTACCCCCTAACCAATTTTGCAATAGTGAAACCTATCTAAGTTTATTTTCAAATGTGATGGTGCACGGTGCATGGTGTGTGTCTAAAAGTAGTTACAGATTAATCAAATACCCATAGGGTCATATATGGCCCATATGGTCATATATGGCCCATATGGTCGTATATGGCCCTTATGGTGCAGCAATTAAATTATTTATGAGCAAATGGCTTTGACATAAAGTACCTTTGGCATCACTGTAGCTGTTGACCGGATTGAAACCAATCGACTTTTCAACAAGGTACTGTGTATAATATACGATACTACCATACCGTTGGGTATTATTTCGCTGGAATTGTGAACTCATCAGAAATAGATACGTAGCTAATTCATTTATTTTATATTCATAACAGTTTAATAACCCAATAATTAACACAAATATAGTATTTTTTATAATTATTATAAAAATATATTAACCGCCATCTCTTCAGAATAAACTTGAAACTGTTGAGCAAGGATATCGTTGGGACCATCAGTGAAATCTGATTTCTTGGCTACATTGATTCATGTTGCTGACTTTATTTAGTAAGATTAGATAGAAAAAGAAACTGAATTTGATAAGTGGCCACGTACAAATCAAAAATCATGTATCCTATCCTGAGCAATGAACTTGGGCAATGAATTTTCAACGTTTCCTTCTTCCTTATTTTTCATGCACCAGTTTCATTATTATTATTAGTTGCTCAGGAAAATCACCTTATAATTTACAATATGTTAAACGTTATTTTGTATATTTCCATGATATTATAATTCAAAACCTATGCTACTTTCGTTGTTTGATCAACTCGCATGTAGAACATTATCGTTAACTAGGTTAATTAGTATATTGAACCAACTTTTTTTATAACAGCATAATAATAATAACCCTCCGGATATGCTAAGCAAAAGACAACATTGCGCAAAATATAGAATCGATAATGAATACAAAGTGAATCCAAATAACGTAAAACTGTTCACGCCGCTTGAGAAACAATTCCTGGAACGCTGAAAACATTTTATGTTCAATCTTGATGTCAAAGTGGAGTAAATTGAATTTAGTGTGACACAACGCGGACATCTTGGTGGTTCTATTTTCTCTATACCGAAATAAAATACGAGAATTGCGATTTCTTCAGCACTAATTAAAATATTTTATTAAATCAAGTATTGTAAAACTTTAATTAATTAATACATATGAAACATTGTGGACTTTAAACACTTTTATTTTACGATCATGTTCATAAATAAACCATTTGTTAAGCGAAATATCTTTGGAATGGAACAAAATGAATGATCGTTGAGTAGTATTTGGAAATTTAACGTCATCAAACTTAAACACGTTAAGGAGAAAAACGTGAGGTCGTGGTAACTTTTAAAATAGAGGCTACCAAAAAAGTTTTATTAAGTTAAATAAGTGTTACTAATCTAGACCATTGTCATACTTAACTCCAATCAATTTTTTCTTTGAAGATTTTACAAAATACTAATTTTTAATTGGGTAGACTTGGATTTAGTTTCACAATATATTTACTACATTTTAAATGGTCTGCAGTTTGCAAAATTTATTTCGTAAGAAATATCGCAAATAATAACTGGCTTTTTGAAGAACCCATTTCTCATCAAATCATTTTCAACAACACGTTGTTGAAAATTTTGAAGCGATGTTCCGTTAAAATTAAGCAACCACGAATTTGTTAGTTTGTTTATCGTCATCGGTAAGATCGTTATTCAACAAGTATAAATAATTCAACGAGCCAACAGTTTTACATCACGTAACACTAATATACAATGCTATTTGAATTTTTATTTTATTCAAATTATTCGTTCTTTTTGGTCGCCGAAATGCGCTGAATGGTAAATTTCCAGTTGAGAGCTTATTATCAGCGAATTAATTATCATGTTTCAGACAAGGTAACTAACGAGGGTTCGGTCGGGATTCAGCAGATGCGCACTTGGTCAAATGCCTCCCTTAATCAATTTTATCGTTGGAAATATAGACTAAAAATTAATAATTTTTTTTTCAAATTTGCATATTTCCGCAACATCTGTTTTACGTTAAGTTAAATAGTTAGATTCACTGTAAAGAAAAAGTAACCAGGCTTAATTTGGAACTAAAATTACCTCAACGAAAAATAAAGTAGGTCGTATATAAGTTTGTGGGAACTAATGGAAAATTTGTTTATATCATGTATCGTTCTGAACATTTTGAGGATAGATAGATCCTAATGATGTTTTGAGAAATTGTAGTAACTATTGCGATCTTTACACCAAATAAAATTGCATTTAACTTACATAAAGGAAAATGCCACGTCATTGCACAAAACAACATAAAAACTTTGGAGAATTGAGTACTGTGGATCCATTAATATTTTCTTTTACGAAGACTTATTTCCACCGACGTAATTTTCGTCAAATAAGTTTTGTAGCGGCAGCCTACGTCTTAAGTGGATTCATTAAAAAAAAAGAACCTTACGAAAGAGCGCCACTCGAGTTTTAAAGAAAATATTTGTAATTATGTAAGTTGAAAACGGTTATATCAACAAAAAGCGCCAAACGGCAAATACGTGCGAGCATATATCCTTTAATATACGTGTTTCCCTTGTCACTTTGTTAAATACACATTGCATACGAAATGTCGTCCCTCTGCGCCCCTAGCGTGATCAAACAACACCGTTTTTACTCCGGCCCGGCTAATCTACTGTATAAATACTCGAGGAATCTACTTTCGGTACAAGATAATCCAAACAGAATAACAAGGGAACATCTGTGCAATTTTTGTGTTATCTTATTCATTAGTTAAAATCATTCGATGATATTTCGTTGCGTTCGAGGAAAATTTCTGCATTCCTGCATCGTCCAAATATTTACGTAAACTCCAGAAATAATTCATTTGATCTTGATACTTGCATGTCGTAGATCGGGTATTTATAGCGTCGCCTAAATATATAAGCCGTTGCGTTTGTGATTTTAGTTTCGTACATTTCGATTTTTAATTGAGGATTTTGTGGTCGGCCATCCTCTTCTGAAATAACAAACGTTTGTTTTGAATTATTTATATGTTGGGTAGATTTGAATACAAAGTGTCACATAAACTTACCAAAACAAGCTTTTCACATTTATTTCTTAAGTTAAGCTGTGACGAAAGAATATTAGTTTAATTAACCACCAGTGTCACACTTTCAAAGAATATTAATTACTTGGGGATATTAACTTGTATTCAAATATATATTTGTTTATTTATTAAGCTGATGCTCATTTCGTCAACTACAAGCAAATGTATTTATTTGACTTCAGGAAATTCTAAATTTAAATGCAATATAAATTTAAAATAAAATAACTTGTTCAACGATCGCTATTGAAACAATCTTCTTTACAGGCTAAAGACATGTAATATGTTGTTGCCATAAATAAAAAAAAATGTTGGTTTCAGGATTAAAACTCATATAAGTTTGCATATAAAAATATATATTTGTTACCATTATTGATTTGTCAGGTGGAGTCATTTGATCATTTGTAGACATATATTTATTGCAATACAATGAAACCTTGTTCGTGATTAAAATTCAATGTAAATTTTAGATGTATATTACATTTTAAGTGATGGTCCAACGACTATTTAAAAATAAACATTAGTAAAATCGAATATATTTCATTAATATAAGCATAACGAAGGATTCAATTGCGAGAAGCTAACTTAAAAATTACAAACGAACATAAAACTAAATGAACAAGCTAACGAATCTTCAATTCCAAAGATGATTTTAAAACTCCTAGATTTTGTGTCAATATACCGTTGATAATTTCGTTTATGCGGCAGCTATGATATATATTAAGTTTTGTCAAAGTTTAGAATGTAAATAAATGTTTAAACACAGTAATTGGTTGACACATTTTAAATTACTATTAACATTAACATTTTCTTGAAGTAATATAAATAAATATTATTTAAACGCGCCAAATAACTATAATAAAAATTTTAAATTTGTGTTGTCTTTCAATTAAGATTAAGGTTTCGTTGAAGTAAAATAAATATATTGCAATTGATGAAATGATTATATCAGAAAAGCAAAAGCAATTCATGGAAATATAACTTTCATGCATCCTGGTGTGTTCTTTATTGTTTTCCGCAATGTTTTTAAGAAAATTAATTTTTAAAATTAAAGCAGTGCCCTACTTAAATTGTCGAATATCGCAAGTATGTACAATTAAATGCGTATTTGAAGTTTTAAGTTTAAATTTTAAAACTTAAACATTTTTGTTTCAAAATTAGTAAAAACATGTGTTGCTTGAAACTTTGTTTTTCAATTTTTCTAATCGGATTTGGCGTTAAAAATATAAATTGTTGCCAATTTAACCAACTTCGTAAAACCATTATGGATTTAACAAATGTACGTCGATAACTTTGACCACCAGACATATTCATGTATAGATTTCCCAACGCGATGTTTCAACGATCAATATGGAAGTAATGCCGACCAGGAGCACCTTATACATAAACCTAAATGCTATCGGAATATCCAAAATGTTCACAGATAAACTAATCTTGCAGTTGGTCGTTGAAAACTTCATTAAGTAATCCCTGATTTTGTTTTAAATAATAACGAATATTTGTATGTGTATTAAAAACAATATGATGTCAAGTTTCATTGAATGTAATTTTTTTTTAATTATATGCTCTTGCAATATTTTTATGTTCATATGACCCAATATACTAAATCGAAGTTTACTGTAAAATAATGAATTAAAAAAGAAATATAATTCACAAAGGTTTGTTGCAATCTCACATTGATTTCCGGCAGGTGAAAATATTTCTGCCATTACATTATTTAACGTAATCACAAAAAATGTATAATTATTTTCTTATTTTTTTTATCTCATCAATGTTTATTGGTCCTTAACGAATATGCTAAACATCATTCAACCCAATGACTCCTCAAGATAAGCAATTGCAAATTAATATCTATGGTGATTTTTCATGTGCAAAGTTGTTTTAAACAAAGAATGGTAAATATTAAGGCAAGATTTACCCCATTTAAATAACTTTTAATTTAATGTATGCTGATATTAGGCCGATGTCACAGTCATAGCATTCTAATATTTGTAACATGGTTTTATCAACTTCAGGCTTTTAACTTTTTTGAATACCAAACATAATGGCAGACTTAATTATAATCACTACGTCCGTGGCTTCAATTGAAGAAAAACAGTTTGCTCACCATCAGATTTCGTCGAACATAATATATAAAGTAAGGGTCACAGAATGCAACCTAAAAGCACTCCTGATACTTTTAAGTCACCGTATCAAGACCTAAAATTTAGACACACTTTCGGTAACCACCAACATTAACGTGAAATAATAATAATAATTATAATAGTGTATTACCTATTAGACCAAAATCAATGCTACCTAAAAATAACGGTGTAGACAAGAAAATGACATTTATTCAAATCCTAATTAATAAATACAAACGCAATTGAAAAAAATATACTACAGCTAATAAAAATTCTTAATTATTACCATCAATCGCTTTAAATTAATTGTTATTAAGTCAGTTAAGGTCCTTGCCTTACTGTAACCATATCGAAATCCTTAATAAGTTTAATCAATTATATATAAATAATAACTAATTTGACGATCATATGTTTCCTAGAACTTTAGATGAAAATGTCAGGAAATTTATACGTCGCATTGAAAGTATCAGTTTTTGGGAATAGGGTTATTTTCATATTTTGCATCGGCTTTGGTTTGACATTATCATGTTTTCAATTTTTCCTCACTTAAAGTAACAAATTTCTCGGCTTTCCTCTTGAGTTGCACCATTCGTTTGCCCCTTCAGTGAGTTACTGGATTCCCAACAGCGCAATACAATCAATGCAGCAAATTCTAATAAAGCAGATTAAAATGTAATTTATACCAAAATATTTCATCATACTGTTTCAATAAAATCCACTAATGTATTAAATAATATCTCGAAACTAAGATAAATCAAATGGAGAACAAAGACCAGAAAATAAAGGAATGAAGAACGAGTAAATAATTGAATTGGGATGGATTGGGATGTGTTGGACTTCTGTGGTGTTCTAGTTCCACTCGGATAAGCAATATTAAGATGTAATATTTCAACGAAAATTAAGAAATCTTTTATAAACATTGTAAACATGTATATTTGTGTAAGATGGTTGACCACCAAAGGCGTGATAAATCAGCCCCATCGACAATTTTGAAAATATAGCCAATGAATGACGAATATAACTAGTGAGAAGAATCGTCGAGAAGCATTACAATTGACGAGGAGGAAACTTGGCATTCGTGGTTAAGCTTGCCAAGCCTCGGTGGCGAGTAATTAATCTCAGAATATTGACACACGTTAAGAATTTCCATTTTGAGCAATTGAAATGATATTATGTTAAATCTTTATAGAGATAGATACGCAAATAAACGCAAATGTAATCAAATTCCCAATGCTAAACCTAAAACTGAAATTAGCGAAGTGTTAAGGAAATTATTTGGTATCCCACGATATACGATTTATGCAACTTTTTTTATATTATGAAAGGAAATTAAGATAAGATTGTTTTGAAAAAATATATATAGTATTATTATTAGTATTATTATTATAAAAGCGCAGTAACGGTTGCTTCCTCTTATAGCGGAAGTACTGTAAAGAAAATTTGTACGTCCCTGTTTGAGTTTTATGTTTTTGCTGGTATTTTATATCATTTAAAATGTGTTTCATATATTAATGTTCGTAGGCCAGTCCATATTGCCCATCGACCAGTGCTGAGGTTTTTGAAACAGAGTGCACTCGTCGCTAACTTCAAAATTATTTATTATTTATTTATTTATAAAAAAGTGCATTTATAATTTCCAAAATCCTATATTTCATTAAACACAGCCATTAATTGAGACACACCATTGCATTTTGTTATTGTTTCCCAAAGTAAATCCATAATTCTTTTAAAGGACGTTTTACGTAGATGATAGCAACCCATTTTACCCGTGTATGCTTTTAAAGTTTCCTCGTTTAAAAATTAACGCAACGTCCCATATATAAGAAAGATTGTGTCATTTACGAGCAATAATTCGGTAAAATGCTATCCTGTGAGGTCCGTGAATGTGACAGGACACCTGGCACCGCCATCCAATCCGCTCCTGTCTATGTTCCTCCTCCGAACCACACTTGTCACATCGTAGAGTCCCGACTCGAGCGGAGCCTGCTTTATTATGCATCCCTCGCCCGCTAATAAAGTTGGCGGTGGATTTCAAACGTACAATTACGTCAAGTTTCACATTTTACATTATATATTAAGAAGCATTTCGGCGCAGATACGTGCATCGTCCCAGTTCGCGAATCGCTGCGATTCAAGCGGAACGCTGATGATCGTCTTTTTTAATTCCGTCCCCCGTCACCTTGACCACACCTAATTTCGTATTCTGTGGGTGAATTATGAAAATAGATCGTTCGATTTCAATGTCACTTGCGGTTTCGCTGCGTGCGGGCGTTGCGCAAAACAAACGAAATTTAGTGTTCTGATTTATTTTCGTTTAATCCAGTCCGCGGAAATAATGTCGCGTTGTGACCACATCTTCACAAATCGTGTGGGTGTTTCCACATATATGGGTCGTAGATCGGATTAAAGTCGTAATGAAATCCACTACGCCAAAAAACGTTGCTAGTATAATATGTTTCGTTAAAACAAATGAGTCAATATTTGCGTTATTTTAATTACCATTATAAACTAAAACAATCTAGTGATGATGAATATTTAGGCAACAAATATTATTTCCTTGTGAAAAAGTGTTGACCATTGGAATCATTAAAAAATCACACACGATTAAACACAATAAATTTATTCGACCATTGATCATGTATATATATTGTTGGAACTTTCATCTTTAATAAATACAAAACACCAACAGAGGGGTGATAATTTTTAAGTATAACACTTCCTCTAGTAGCTGTAACTGGGCTTTAATAATAATACATTTTTGACTTCCTCAGGAAAGAAGCATAAATCAAAATATACAATGGCATATGTTACAAAAGCGTGACGGAACTAATAGGAATAATGGGTAACATATTAAAAATTTGATTCATAATTCAATCAATTGATAGTCGATGTCAGGGGCTTTGCAAAAATAAGTCAAGCACCTTCACAATCAATCCAGGAACGATTTCATCACCTCTATGAACATAAACATATAAGCCATATAAGTGATGGCTTCGTTCCTGGATTTACTGTGAAGGATACTTGCATTTTTGCAAAGCCCCTGATATCGATTATCAATTGATTGAATCATCAGTCAAATTTCTACTTTTCCAGTTATTTGGTAGATGGTAGGAATTACTCTAATTTACCAGAAAGGACAGAAATGCCAGTCAAGCCAGCAATTGCCGGCCTATTGCATTGTTGCAGATAATTTATGCTGCTATACCATTGTTCGTTATCACATCTCGGAAATGCAGCATGGATTTGGTTGTTTCTTGCTTTTGTGACTCTGACATCACGACGTATTATTAGAAAACTATGTTCCTTTGATTTTGCCCCTTCCATACCAAAGCTTATTCGTTCTTACTTACATATATAATAAATTTCTCTGATTTCTCTACTACATATGGAGTGCCGTAAGGATTCAACTTGGTTTCCTTACTTTTTATCCTATATATCGAGGTCGCATATGTTACGTAGCGGTGGCTTAAACTTGCCGCCGATTTAACACCATTAAATTTTTTTGAGCGGCCTTTCTGAATAATCTCGTCTACCACAATACACCTGCAAGTTATAGCCAAGATAGCCCCCGAAACCTAGAAATAAGTAATCGAAAATTACCTCGAACGAATCTGCTGCAGAAGGTCCAGATGGCTACATTTGCCTGATATAATTTTCCATAATTAATGATTAATGCCAAATATTGGATTAATAACAAAATAAGATAATATTATATTTTGTGTGTTTTGTTAAATATAAGTTGGGAAACTCTAATTAGATCATCCTTTAGTTTATAATATATATTTTGGCCATACTTAAAACTAATATCATAAAGGTAAGAAAATTAATTTACCCTAAAATTCTCAATTTTTAATATCCAGGGATTTATACGTTAATATCATCAACAACACAATGAACTTATTTTGGTAGGTTATACTCAGTTCATGTCGTAACTTTGGAATTCTGGAGTGCTTGCTTGTTAGGATTTATTAAAATTAATTGGAAATAAATGTTGATATTTGAATGCTTTTGTTTTTAAAACAAAAAATTATACTGTTTATCAAAATATTTTATAAAGATTATAGTTATTTGTTATGTCATTGTCTTTAGAACTAGAACTTGCTAGAGCACGGTTTTAAACCATTTTTCTTACACGTATTATTGGAAGCTGATCAAAATAAATTCGAATCTCCACGATTAACAAAAAGAACTCATTTAACTTTTATATTGTGTGTTTCTTGTTTTAGTAATTTAAATTATTGTTAGCACTTTATTACTAGCTCTTGAGGGGGCTTTATTAAGCTTTTTAACGGACATATATAATTCGACAAGAGCTGGTTAAATCGGTACAATTTTTTGGCTTTCTGAAGGTTTGAAACATATTAACGCTGCATTTCACAAGGACAGTCTTGGAAATTAAGTTGACAGAAAACCATCGGGGAGCAAAGCTCAAATACATATTTTTTATTAAAATTTTCTCGTAACTAATCTATACGTTATATAATTTTTTGGGTGACTACGTAATAGGGTTCGTAAAATCGAATTATTTTTCTATTACCGTAAATTGTAGATATGCATTTTCATCTGCTTGTAAAACTATGTATCAGTAAAATGCTAAATTAGCGCTCTGGGCTTGAAGCATTTTTTTAAGTCTGAAAGGAATAACACAAAAATATCAAAAATTGTTGTTACAAAATTTTTTTGTAAGGATACCATATCTGTATCGCTATAAAACAATAGTAAATGCATCATAATAAAGAACACATTGTATGGTAGTTTAGAAAAAATTGCATTACAATAAAAAAAAATTGCAATCAAATTGACGAAAATGTTCTATACAATAATTCTAGGTGCTATTATTTTCTGAATAGCTCAGAGTAATGGCGAATTCATTAAACCCATAATCCAAAATGCAAATTATGTTTCATTACAGGTCTAACCCGACCCAACTTTATTAATGGATTCCCATCATTATACAATTAACATCAATGAAACAATTTTAAATATTACAATGATTTTACACCACTACCATAATAATTAGCAAATGTGGTTTACATTATAATTAAAAATATATATGTAACAAATACGTGTGACATATGTAATATATATTCGTTATGGTTTAGACAGATAAAGATTTACAACAACATATTTGCAATAAAATAAAATTATCGCAAAAATTATGCTTGATTATTTTTGATTATTACTGACGCTTGTAATCATGAATATTAGCTAAATGCATATTTTTATAATGTATATTTAATGTCATTTATCATGATAATCTTAATTGTTCCATTAGGGCTTCTGAACTATTGCTATACACTTTGATGTTGCTATAAGTGCATAGGTCGTAACCCAAAGATAAGTGTCATAGAAAAATGTGAAATACCTGCTTATCAATGCTATTCTTCCTCTTAATAATAAGGTTGTTTTCGTATTTCCTCTTCTTCTTTTTGCATATCTTAACTGCTGTTTTTCTAGCCGTCTCGAACTCCTGTCTTCTTTCTATCGTTCTTCTTTCCATGTATCTTATATTTTTTTTTTCTATCTTCTATCTCCCTTTTGCATGCTTCATCAAACTAGGTTGCTCTTTTCTTTTGCTTTCTATTGCCTATTGTTGCCATTGCTGCCCCTTTAATTGCTGTTTTGATTGTGTTCCAGTGATTTTCCACTGATTGCGATGGTTGGCTTTCCTGCGTTAGTTTCTGCGTGCATTTGTTCAAAGCTTTTTCTTATTTCGGGTAACTTCAGTTTCTCTATGTCGATTTTTTTGCATTTTCCCGCTTTCCACTTTTTCTAGATATCCTGCATCTAAATTTCATTTTACTAGATGATGGTCCGACCCTCATCCCACTCTTCTTGACTTGAGATCCAGTATGCTACTAGCTGTTCTGTTATCTATCAGAATGTGAAATTATTTAAATTTTATATTACAATTTCACAAGCTCATTCAGTTAATTATCAGAATGTCTATCTGGTTGATTGTGTTACATCCTGTAACACCCAGGTGCCTCGGTGTGGAAAACATGTAGAGCTTACAACCATATTCTTGCTAGTGGCGAAGTTAATTACGAATTCTCCATTTTCATTGCATTGATTATGCAACGAGTGCATTCCTATTGTTCCCACAAACTCTTCTTCGTTGCCTACTTTGGCAATCATATCTCCCAAAACAATGTTGATATCATTTATTGGTGAGTTGTCTCTATGAGCCGATAGAAGTTTTCTTTTGTTTCTTCTTCCTGTTCTCTGTAGGGCAGTGAACATTTATTTAAGAAGCGGGTGCGGAGCCGCCGCATACAGATCCGTTCATTAATTGCTTGGAAGCCAATGATGCTGTTTTTTACTTTATTGTCAATTATGAATGCTACACCAGATTCTTTATTGCCCCTATTTTTCACGCTGGACAATATTGTGTATGTTTTCGTGCATCTGATCTCCCGTCGTAACCACGTGTTTCCTGTACTGCAGTTACCATTAATTTATATTTCTTTATTTCTTCGAGTAAAACTAGTTACATTCCATGTTCCAAATTCGTAGTCCATATTTCTTTGCGTGAGCCGTCTCCGAGAAATCCGTCCTTTGATCCGAGGCTGCTCAGGTTTATGAACTGGTTATTTTTACAGGGATGGCTAGTTGGTCCATCGCCCAACCCTCCTCATTTATCCTGGCCTGGGCCGGCAAGTTGACTGCTAGACTACTCAATCTAGTCTAGCAGCTCCACAGGCGGAGCGTTATACAATACACAGTCGGTGCCGACTGCCCGGCACCGGCTGTGTGTGAAAAGGCACAATCAAAGCACTGCAAGGATATATATTTTTGTCAAAATTTTAGAAATCACACCAAGATAACGACATTTATTAGTTTTAAAAACTATACCATAAAATATCAAATTTATTTACATAAAATAACTTCAATACAAAGAAATTGCAGTAAACATAAATTATATAATACAAATATACGAAGAAGTAGTAATTATTGGTAAAATATTTTTTCATAAAACTCGGTGATCCAATAGAATGAAAAACTGTAACACGGGGAACAAAGGATTGCAATTCTTTGAAATTTTTATCTTAATCGCGTAATATTATTAATAAAGAGATGTCCGTACGAAGCTCAAAAAGCAGTATCTTGAATTCGTTTCATTGCCCATAATATGATCCCAGGACTTTTTGAAAATCTTCACATACAAGTTCTACACTTAATTTAAGGAAATTTATTGAATTACGTGGGACATGAAAAACTACAACAAATATTCCAGCCTTTCTTGGTACCGAAGGTGAATAAGAAGTTGGAATATGAAATTTCATATGAATTATTTAATTTCAGGTCAGATAATACGATCCCGCGTTTTTCCAGATTTAGATCCCGCAAATTTATTGAAAACTTTGTAAATAGGTTCGAATTACTGACATGCCACTGAAGTTTAAATAAATAAATTAATAAAACTGAATATGTGTGTAATTTAAGCAATATTAGAATGTATGTAATTTCCATGAAAAGAACGACATTTTATATAAACGACAACTCTAGATTGTTATATTTGTTATATTCTCAAGCCACAATATTTATTTGCAGAGATTCTTTACAGAATATAAATTCGTCAACACATATATGAATCCTACTATATTCTCAAACTTTTTATGAAAATGTCGATTTTTTTAATGTATTGTCTAGACGTTAGTAGCGCCAATAAAATATTGGGATAGATCATAAGATAATAAATAGCACATCTATAAATCGTTTTTTACACCAAATACGAACATTAAATGGCCCGTGTCACATATAATGACTATAAAAATACAACATCGTTTAAACAAGTGTTAGCGTTTAACGTCCACGGTCTATTAAAACGCTAGCTTATTGAGAACACATGTTACCAAACATGACATACATTTTAATCCAGTCAACATAGATTATGATGTAAGTAGCGAGTTCACGACCATTGTAATGAATATTAAATCATTTCCACTCGGAAACCTTCAATAGGATCTAACACAGTGACGTGCTAAACGTTAGAGTCATGCATATGTATTTAAAACTTCACGAAGGGTGGTGCTTGCTCAACCCTTGTGTAAACTTTATTAGGGTGGACTGTATTTTATAATATTTACGAAAGAACAGTTTGCTATGCACGATTTTATTATTTTAAATTATGTAATATACATACATACATAATTCCTATTTCCAAGTAAAAAAAATACTGGAGATTAGATATTTACATATGGTTAATGCCAATTTATATGGACTTAACTAACCATATCGTAATCATGGCCTCAATTCCTCATATTTAAACGTATACTTGTATACTAAATGATTCAGTTATTTGCGTCTATAAAATATATATGCCATATGTGTAGTGAACTTGATATTTGCTTAGAAGACGAAAGAAACGGGCAAACAAAGCAGCACGTCAGTCCCCCAACCCAAACAACGACACCCTTTCTATTAGCCACATTGTTGCAAACACCCTGAGCTGTAGCATGGGCAGCTTATAATAAACTGCTGGGACACCTGTTTTTCGACACCAGTCTATTAGTCTAGTATATTTGCATTGTCACAAATGGGTAGAATATGTATCATTAATAGCGGCACTTGAATTTGTGTATATTGTAAGTTTCAGTAGGATAAGTTCATTTATTATAAACCTTCTATTTATACCTTTATATTTTATTATTATATGGAACGAACCTATATTGTAAAATCTCTTTGAAATATCGACAGTATAGTTAACAATGAAACGCAAGCAATAATTACAATTTAAGTGAAATATCGGAAATTATACACTAAATGGAACCGAACATCGATGACGACGGGCAAATATCCCGCAAGACGTAGCTGTTTAAATAATTGAATTTCGACGAGGGAAAAATACATGTATTTATTTTTAATTTGAATATAACGCAACTTATACTGACAGAAATCATCACAATTAAATTTATATATTTGGCATTTTTGTTCCGTGCTTCCAGACAGGCACTAAGAAACGAATAAAAATTTGTTTTAATTTATTGAAAAATATTTGTAAATACTAAAACACAATTTACCGTCCAAAGGTAAAACTCTGTGCCTTAGTATAAGTCGCACAGATTATGATCTCAATGTGAAATGTCTAAAACTGGATAAAGTTTTAATGCGGATATGCCAGCTAACATGAAATCGTACGAAATAAAACACCGCCTAATAAATTTACGCCTTTGAACATTGAATTTGATTACCCCTAACAACAATACCTCTAACCGTTTCCAAATTTACATCTACAGTTTTAGTTTAAAATTTTGGTTACGCGGCAAAGACAGGTTATATGTTACAAGTTTTAAGTCATTTAATAGATTATTTAAAATTATCACAGTGGAACCGGTTTTGGCAACATTGCGGGCGCTATTAGAAATACTTTATACTTTCTTGTTCTTTATGTATCAGGACGTGTAGTAATCATGAACATTTTTAAACTCGAGATGTTAAAGGAAATACACATTCCCTGAGCCTATTCTGACTATTTTCGGAATCAGATATTTGTGTGTGTGTGTTTGTGTCTGTGCGCACTCTAGCGCCCAAACCATTGAACTAAAATTATGAAACTATAGCCCTCTATTGAATGACTTAATACAAAAATGTAAAACTCTCGAAGATCGAATTATCGAAGATAACAATTTCGACATTAAAAATTGAGCGTTTGCACAATTTGTTTTTTGAAAGTGGCATTTTTTATGATTCACACATGAAACTCGTGAAAGTATAACATATATAATAATGCAAAATATGAAATTCATAAGTAGAGAAAATAATAAATAAATGCAGTAATTTTGGAACTGTAACACAAATGAATTTTTGTCATTTCAATCAAAATGTCCCTTTGCAACACAACGACGTACATACGTCTGGCTTTGTCATCTGTCTGTCTGTTGCCTGTGGATATGGGTTTGGGCGGTTCCATGCATTTGCTCTTGTTTTGTAGTTGAATTAATAACAAACAGCAGCATGATTTTATCTTTGTCGTCAAGTTGTATTCTTATTCTTCTATTTAATAGCCATGAATTAATGACAGCATTTAAATTTTATTCTTTATAACATTTGGACAATCAATTTCCGTTTTCTAATTTGAAAACTGGACGAGTTCCACAGTCTTCAAGTTTCGATTAAAATTTTCTTGGCCGCTGGCCACTGTGTATATCGATTCCTTCAAAGCGTGTTGTCTCTATGTCGATTGTGCTTCTTTATTTTTTCTTCAATTCCCTTTCTGTTAGGCCTCTGTGGTCTGGGAATCGATTCGGATAACAGTCACTTAACAAAGTTTGCCTTTTGATTGGTATGAAATCAGTGTTAATTATGAAATATAATTATCATTATAAATGTTATGGTGTCCATAGAATGAAATAGGTCTACTCAGACTAAGTCCCGCATTACTTGATGCACCCAAATCTGGTTCATTCCTATCCACTGTATAGCCATGTTTAAAAACAAATAATTCAAATTATAAGAAAACTCGGAAACGCAAGTAAGTGCCTAGATCTGATAGCCCTATTTCTGGGTTTTGTATATTATAGATTAATTTTTACGTGTGTTCTACTTTTAAATGGCGTGATCAGTTCGTTACACGAAAGGTGCTCCTCAAAAGGAAGATATGTGGAAAATTTTCTCATATTTTCTATAACTGATACAACTGACCTTGTTGTACTTGTCACCAAAATGTAAAAACTGTTTAACCAGCTCGAAGTAATTTATTGTCGTGAAGTCAGCAATTTTTGAAACTCGTGTTTGAGAGGACCAACATTATATTGAAACGGCTTGAAAATGTTTTACTTCCTTAATGCTGGTGCATATAGGTATATTAGAATGTATGTACATACTTGTGTGCAGTTTTGTCGAACAACTTCAGTAGAAAACTTTTTCAATACAAAGGAAGAAAACTGTTTATAGGGAGTATTCAATTTCAAAATGTTATTTTACTTCCTCCAAGTTGTGTATCTAAATCAACTGTCTTAGTCACTAGCTCTTTGTGTTCGTCTTTAAGTCCAGTAGTTTGCTTTCATTTCCTTTAGTGTCTTCTTCAGAGCAGTCATCGTCATCATCATTATTTTTTTCATAATTATTGTTGGGATCATCCACGAGGAACTCGGCAATAGAAATGTTGTCATCACCATTCACTATCATCACTATCATATGGGATTTTTCGAACTGTATACCCCTGTATGGCACTTTCATGGCCATAAAATTTTATAGGATTCATAATTTGAAAGAACATTAAAGGATTGAAAATTGTTCACATACCTACCATGATTTTTATAAAAATATTGTTATGATAATTTTTATTTGACCATAACATGTGCTGTACATTTTCACTATAAGCACATAATTGTACAGCTCATTAATAAATATTATTATTTAGTGATTTTTTTAAAATTATGCTCGTGATTGGGAAAAATATGTAATAGAATGTTAAACTTAAGATTTGTACATAGCAAGGAAGAAAATCTCTTGTTTTTAAAGTAATATCTTTTCACCTTTTCTATGTCTCGAAAACGGTATGTGTTAGCGAAAAAAATGTTTTTTACGGAACCGAACATACATGAGGACGGTTAGACATCCTGCAAGACATAGCTGCCCGGTAGTCGATTTTCTGCGATAGAATATATTCATTTATTCAAATTTGAATACAATACATTATAAATAAATAGTAATCATGACAATATTTTTTTCGTATTGTGCATTTTCGCTTGAGCAACATTAGTGATACAAATAATTAAATATCGTCTATGATGTAAAATAAATATAATTCAAATATTTTGAAATTCGTGTTTTAGTAAATTTTCCGTTGATAAGTGAACCATTATTCCTTCCTTAATTTTCGTTTTCAACTTCCAAGTGGTTGTTGAAAGATACTTCTAGTTCTAGTTTCTTTACCATTAGTTTCAGAATTTAATTTTTCTATCCCCAGTGTTAATACATACTTCGCTTATATTTTTATACATATTGTATAAGTTCATTTAAAAAATTTTTTTGTCATGTAAAAGTTTTTTTTTATTGATTAATATTTAAAAACAGTTTTACAAACCATGCATAATTTTAGTTGAATTTATATCCGCAAACAGTAATTGAATTTATGAACATTTTTAATACGATATAAGTATTTCGTTGCTTGTATAAAATATTCGAAGAGCAATAATTTAATTTTAAAAAATTTCATGGCTATATAAAAATTTTGTTATATTTTAAACAACAAAAATGTAGTAATTAATAGTGTTACGGCGTAATTACTGTTACTCGCCTTTATTAGCTCGTTGTTTCCGCCAACCTTAATTTAATCTTTTCTCAACGGTCGATTATCTTCAGTAGCGGTGTGCGTTCTTTATTGTTTTTCCGATTATATTAACATAATTCCTACATTTTGAATTTTGTCGCTACGTCTTTGAATGTTTATGTTGCTAATGCTATTTAAGGAAACCGTTCTCCACTTCCTATTAAGAATTATATCAAGCAGACATTTATAACACGAGAAAATAACATATTTTGAAAGAAGAACGTATCAAATTGAATCAAACTTATCCTTACCACACAGTATTTTATTAACACTGGATGTACATTTCAACAACTAAATTGTAATCTTCAGCAATGTACTACAGTACACTGCTGTAGATGACAACTTAGTTGACGAAATATACATCTAGCGTTAATAAAATATTGTGTGGTAAGGGTAAGTTTGTTTCAATTTATTTTCCAACCACAGTCTCTAATTTACTACCAAAGAACGTATCAGAAAATAATACATACATTATTACAAAAGTGTCTAAATACTGACCATAGTTGAACGTGGCAGTTTTAAGTCGCCAAGAAACGTGCAACGTACAAATTATGCGCTAAAAAGTTTTTAGTTTTCTTACTTGTTAAAGTGAATTATAACATCTACGTAATTTATAAGTAACAATTATAGAAATAAATATAAAAAATACATGTTTGTTAGTTTCATGTGATATTTCATTTTTGGAACAACAAGACAGGCTCATTTTACAAAACCATTGCCAACAAATAAAAAAAAATCACCGTGGTCAACTTTAATAGACCACTCATAATTCCTCTGTTTTTGCAAATAGTTTTGCGCCGTTACATTATCCAGTACAATGCGGATTATGCGTACGCTTTCAAGTTCATATTAAGCTATAACCGCTCGTATAAATAGCCGCGTGATTCTGGCACATATTTTTAGCGAACGTATAAAATTCAGTCAATTTTTAGCGTGGGCCGTTCGAAAACTCGTTGCGTATAAACACGCATAAGAATTTATTATTCACTTGTAAATATAGAAATCCGAATTTGCAAGTTTCCTGCGCGCAAACGCCAAATCCAACAGATGTATAACGTAAGGGGTGTTTCAGTTACGCCTTGTGGCCGCATTGTTCACAAGGGGTACACTAGCAGAGTGATTTTTAACATCCGAAATGTGATTAATCTTTTACGCGACTTGACTTCCTAATAAGAAGCTATTGAAAAAATATTAAAATCATGTGCCGCTTATTGATTGCCATTCATGGCTTCTGCACATTTTGAACCTAACAGTCATTTCATGTCGAATTTAACACTGAAATGTAATTGGAACAGTTGTAATAATATCTAAATTATTAATGGAATTAATTTTACTCGTATTTCGCCACATTTGTGAATAGATTGCGTTCCGCATTCAAAATGTTAATTGTGGCTATCAGATAAATAAGCACAAATTACCAATGAGATTTTAAATCATAATTAAATAGAATTAACTATATTATAATCTAACTTATTGAAATTATTAAAGTCATATGTCGAAATAATGACCCGTATGAAAAAGCATGAAAATGGCAAAGAGCAAATAATGATGGTTCATTGCGGTCGTAATAAAACATTAATATTCAAAACCAATGTTACAGAAAATATCAACACTTTTATTGATATTTTCGGCAATCATTTGCCATATTTAGATGACAAAGCCTATGATAGAACGGTACATTACCTCTATCACCACTGATTAGTCACTGATACTAATCGATTACGTGTCCAATACCTGACAGTCCTATTTTTTTTTAAACATAAATAATGACAAATTAAATATACATAAGTGTATTGGCACCATACTTATAGCGAAGCTATCATTTTCAGTGCGTGTAATAAAGATGTTTCTATAAACTCTTGATATATTGTAACCCAAATGCAAAGCAACATCTGCACACTTATTACGCATTAAGTGATTACAAAATAAATTGAAAATTCCGACTTTGATAATAATAGTCATTTTAATGTATGTATGCTTGTATGTATGTGGGTTATATATTAAGTATAACAAGAATCGATGCACGAATATATAAAAAATATGTCATGAAAAAAATGTAAAATTTACATGACGGATGAACTAATCTTGCACCTGAAAGGTATACAGCTGTTTCTCTGTGGTCTAGAAAAAGAACGGCTATAACTTTAACTCAACTGTATTAGCTTATTATTATATTAAATCAGTCAACTCAACTTTTGTTTTTCAATTTCATAACATTTTTGTGGTCAGTCGATCCGCACACGTTCACGACTCATTTTTTTATAATTAATGTTATTTTTCGATACTGAAATTATCTACCTTTCAATCCATTCTCGATTTTTGTTTTTCAGAAACTTTGAAGAAGACAATTTGCTTACTGGAATGAGAGTATTTTCGATAAAATATTTAAATAAAATAGGATTAAAAAAGAGGAAAATTATGCAAAATCCTTTGCGAAATAAAGATTTAAAATAACGATGAAGTAAAACAAATGACAACGTTTATACCACAAATTATTTATTGTTAAAAATATATATTACTAATGAATATATATCCAAACAAACACTACACGTGTCGTGTAGTGTTTGTAAATAAATTGTAATAAATTATTTGTGGTATAAACGTTGTCGTTTGTTTTATTTCATCATTAATATGTATTACCACATAGTAAAGGTCTCAACCATCCTTTATATTTAAAATAACGTTTGATTATAAAAGATTCAAACTCTAGATTATAGATTCTACTAGTTCGCAACATATAGAACTGAAACAATCTCTTATATCTGTGTTTTAAAGAATATTGAATATAAGATTGATCGAAACATCAACATTTTTATTACAATAAAAATTGAACGCAGAAATTGCACAAATGAACGGTATGTGGCACCTCTCAGTTGTTGAGATTTTACAAAAACTTTTTTAGATGGAAACAATAGTAGCAATTTCTATAAAAAAGAGTATTTTTTTCTTCATGCGTCCATATATACTTTGGTTATTTATTTTGAAAAAGAAGCGATTTATTGAAGATTTGCGGATTTTTTGGTGATTAAAAATAATTAACATATTATTTATGATATGTGACACATGGCAATGAAAGAACAAAAAACTAATTTATTAATATTAAATCAAAATGTGAAACAGTAAAAAAAATAATATTTTAAACTCAAAACAACGGAACAAACATTTTTTTTATAAAAGGTATTCAAACTGTGCACCGTTTTGCTCTATACACAAATATATGTCTTCTCCTAACTGAGTTTACAGCATTTAAAATAGACACTGGCTTTAATGTGGCAATTGCTTCATGAACACTTTGACACAACTCTCCTATTGTGCTGTGCTGATGCTATACACGTAGTCTTTTATGAACCCTCAAAAGAACAATCGGTGTTAGGTCTGGTGACCTGGAATACGACCTCACAGGTCTCTTTGTGCCATCATAAATAACGTAATGAAATGAATTCTTAATTAAGAAGCAGCTAATATTAAAGCCAAATGTTCCCTTCCTTGGGTCCAGTTTGCATGGTTATCACTCCAATAATGTTATCACTGGATATTTTCGCTTCATTTGACCATATATTTTGGAAATTGGCATTTTCTTGAGATTTTCCTAAGTACCACCGACAACAGTCTAGCCTCCTTTACATATCAGTGGGGTAGTGGTAATGGCTATTGTTTACTTTATAGGGTCGATATTATCGTATATTGTCGTAATATAGTGAACTTTGTTGTTCCCCTTTTCCATTAAAGTGCTTCGAGGAACACCAAAGCATTTATTGCTATTTGTTGTGCTGCAAGTTTATTCTCATCTAACATTAAATACTTAAATATACAACGACTTGGTTGATGCCGCTCTGGATATGTCGTATAATATAAATTTGTAGCAGCAACAGAATTACCTTGACAGTCTATATATATATTGTACAACATATTATATTTTTCGTAATTTTCAAGATAATTAGGACTGAGAACTAAAATCATATACGAATAATTCTGATAACTAAATTGTAGTGTTTATTTTGTTTTATAGCTACGTCTCAATCATAGAAAATACCGTTCAACAATGCGAGGTATCCTTTTTTTTAATCACAACAAAATTCAGAAAATATCACATTTTTCAAAAGGAATATAACATACTCATGCAAAGAGAAAAAAACCTTGTTAATAAAATCAATGCATACTATTATTTTCAAAAAAGATAAATTTACTAAAACCTACATAACAATATGTATAAACATCTTAATATCATTTATAAATATTATTGTAAGCAAACTACTTATGGAGGTTTGTTAATTCGTATAATTTTCATTTTTCGCTATGACTCAAAAACACTTGAAAAACTAAAGGTCTGTTTCTACTTATGTAGCCTATATTTCTCCTACTTGAGCATCGAAATTGGTCCATCCTGTAATTGTGTCTAGCACACAAATTAGCTTCATAAAGTATAAAAGAAATCCTGACAAATAATAAGGATTACGTGTATTTAAAACGATCTAAAACGGGGGTAAAGTATCAATATAAATAAAATATGCATAATTTAAAATATTTTGATGTATGTAATGAAGACGTAATTACATTGACATACAACCTTTGTACAATAGTATGAATAGCAAAAGTTATGTCAACTGGTGTAAAACGTTTAATAACGAAAACGAAGTATTACCGTTAGATTGTAATGTAATATTTTACAATCTATTTGGTTATTGTTCTGGGACTTCGGTCGTCGCTCGGAGTAAAACACTCGCCGTCTTGTGATGTGTTTAATTAGTTTATTTTACACTAACACATTGTTATATGATACTTCGTCGGGTAGGTCGCGGATGCATCGGGCGCCGCTCGTGCTACTTTGCTGGTAATTCCCATCGTCGCATAGTGTCGCATTAAACTAATTGATTTATTTTATATTAGAATAAATGATTAATCGGCAATTCCCTGACGAGCGCGAATATCCTTATTTGGACATTGGTATTCGTCGTTAATGCCGAATAATCGAACTTGGTAATGTTTTTATACAACTCATGGTGTTTGTACGTAAAAACTGCTAGCCGCTGCATTGCATTATACGCAACGGAAATAATACATTTTGGCTACGCTATTTCTAACAACCTATTTTCTAATTTCTGCCTAATACTTATTTATATTCAAGATTTGTATGTAAAAATTGGGAAATTTCACATACTTGGCCCACAAGGACATAAGATTGAAACCATTTGCTCGCTTTTGATCAATTGACTGATGCAGAGGCCAAAATGACAGTATGTATAGCGACATTTTAACCTCAAGCTGTGTTATTGTGATGTTTGAATGTCAATGAAGCCCATCATAATTACAGATTACATATTAGTAATGAATATTATTAATGACACATGCGTCTGTGATTGTTTTATTTATTTGAGTATCAGAAATTTACCTTTGTCCCTTTTCCACATTTCAAATAAATTAAAAATACAATAAGAGCACCCATATAAAAGCTGCAGACGATCATCAGCTCTATATTTCGAAAATAGTTTCATGTATACAGGACATGCCTTAATTGTTTACAACAACATAACCCAAATACACTAATTATGTTATTATATTTTTAAATACATTTTATAATGTTCATCAATCTGGCATTAATTTATATTGGGTGATAGTCAAGTATCTCTATAATATAGCTCTTCCAAAGCGAGTAACAAGTCATCTTTGAAAAATCAGGTTTTATATTTAATTTAAATTTTTTTCACAAATCCCACTGAAAGTAATTCTATAAAATTTTTAGTCGTTGAGTTAATATTTACTCCTACAATTATTGCGATCTATCAATACAAATGCAACATTATTTCCCACCTTAAACAATATATAATAATTAAATTTAAAGTTATAAATCAATTATTTACTATTTGGTGGTACCCAGATGGTAATATAAACAAAACATTGGCTTTCAGTTAAAAAACAGATCAGTTTCCCTCAGACCAATTTCGGCCATTTGTAGTCCCAATATTAAACTTGGGGCATCTACCAAAAAGTACAATAGAAACAACATTAAGTCAAGTCATACAAATACGTAAAAGTGATGTTAATCATGTAATAAATGCAATAAACTTTAAATGCAAATATTAATTGTATATATTGCGAGACCACTACATATGTTTAATTTTTTAAAAATATTCAATAGACCACACCCATATCCAGATGTACAGGTCTACTACTATGAATTATCAATACAAATAATAATAATGTGATCCCATAATAACTTTATTTCATTTAAAATATCTATTAAATCATCGTGTACCTAACCTGAAAATAACTGAAACCAGATTTTTAATATCAATATTGCAATTTTTAATGATTTTACTCAACGTATTCCGAATGATTAATTAATTAAATTAACTATTATTTTTGTGATTTCATTTTTCATTTCTTATTACATAAGATAATGTGTTAAGAAATATGTTATGGTTGGTTAATGAGTACAAAAATATATTTTTTAACTTTTATGACTGTGCCTTGAAAACAATTTGTATTTATTTTAGCTAAAACATAATATTTATGAGACAGTTATGGTCGCATGCCAAAAATCCTACAATTAAATCGGCACAATCGCTATGAATCATAATTCTTAATTATAAAAAATGTTAACATTTGAACTTAAAAAAAACACATGCTCGAACAAAATATAGCCGTGTCAATTTAAACGCGTTAAATAATCCCACACACTTCAAAAATGTAACGTTTCGCGAAGCCAAGTATCGATGACGTCAATCGTAAATGATGATTAAATTGACCCATCTCCAGAAAACTGTGGCGGGCTCGTCAAGGTTTCCCTGGCCTAGAATATTTAAATTATGCATAAGCGTTCGATAATGGGGTTTATGCAATAACAAAATTTTATCTGCCGCACGTTTGTATAATACCGTACGTTTCACCGAAAGGGTACAGCGGACATTCTGCGGGAATTCAGATATTGCCCTAAAAGTTGGTCCAGATCAAAATAAATAATTAATACGAAAATAATATTAGTTTTAAAAGTGCTGAAGTTATTTTCAAATATTTTCTGCTTGATTAACGCCAATTCATTTTTATGAATTCTAAATTTTTATATTTAACGAGCACACTAAAATAAAGCTTAAAAAAGCGATTTGAACTACTCGAATTTGAGACAATTTTCACGTAGAATTGCGATTGAAGTGAAATTAGGAAGCTAATTTGTTTCGAACTAATTAATTTGGTTAGATGCCTTATCGCCCAATTCGACAAACACGCGTAATTGTTTGTAGCAGGTGTACATAATATTAATTTATTGTTTGCAGTTGTCAGATGTGTAGGTTTGTACACGATTTATTCGTCATGATTTACACAAAACGGCCATTTAAAATAACTGGAATGTGTTCATAATATTATAAATACTGTTTTTTTAAGAAATTAAGATATAGAATTTAAATAATTTTCCGCTATGTGAATATTAATGAGTACTTCTATAAATGAAGTAATCGCCCCAAATTCGATCCCTACGTAACACCCAATAAAATTATTTTCCCAACAATTTTAATGTATGCCAAGATATTTATTATTGTAATTTATTGTTTTACGTGAATTTGTTGTGTTTCAAAAACATAAACATAATTATCATTTTCATAAATTCGTGTCGCTATTATTATAATATTCTAGATGCATTCTAGAACGCGACAACAACCCGCCCACAATTGCATATTTCGATTTGGACATGGAAATAGCAAAGGAAAATATCCTACAATGATAATATTTTTAATATTTATTTAATATCTTGCAAGATGAAATTAAATGTTAATTTTCTATAATAATCAGATTAATAACATTTAGACAAATATGCTATAAACAAAAACCTGAATAATTTAGAAAAATAAATATCAGATGTTGTACATAAATACAAAATATATACATAGTGAGTTTCTACATCACAATGAAAACGGTGAAGAAGATGACGATGTTAGACAATATTTATTAAAGGAAATATAATAGAAATTAATGAAGAGAATGTTGGTAGGTGGGAGCAATAGTTTGGAGATATATTAAATGAATTCATGATTACTAAATAAAACAATAGGAAGATGTATTACCGCGGCCATCCAAAAGTGAACGTTTTTCCCCTTACTTTGATTTTTACTTTAAATCATAGGCATCCTAAAATGTCACAATTTTACATTATTGAAAAATGCAACGACATCTCACTCCAATTCAGATAGCTAGAGCTGTTGCAAAGCTAGAAGGAAATCTTTAACTGCTGGGGCGAGAGAATTACATTGCAGTAAAAGTTGCATCTTCAGGCGATGGCAAGAAAACAAGCTTGAGGGAAAGGTTTCTGAACTCCAGGAAGACAATGCTTTGGTTAATTTCATGAGGGAAAATCCTTTTGTGACTGCTGCAAGAGCTCGCGAAGAAACCAATTTCCGGGATCTGTCAGAACAGCTCGACGGCGTATTAAGCAAAGTGGTTTAAAAAAATCCACTGTCGCAAGAAAACCATTACCAAGGAAAAGAAACGATGTCGAATTTGCAAATAACTTTCTAAATGAATATGACGAATTTTAGAGCACTATTGTATTTTCTAACGAGAAAGCTTTTCAATCTTTTTATAACAGAAAATTACGAGTCTATAAGCCACGGCACTCACGGTTTCATGAACGTTATATTCATCCAATAACAAATTGTGGACGATTTTCTGTCAACGTTTGGGGATGGATTAGTGTGCATGGACCAGCAATATGTTGGAGAATAGATAGACGCTTCGCAGCAGTGCATTGCAGAGAGACATTCTAGAAAACATTATGTTACCATCCGTTCAACAGATATTTTCTAACAATTCAACAATTCAACAGGTAGTAAAATCAATGTTATTTCTATTGGTTTGAAAAATATGTTTATAGGATAATTCTCCTGTTCACACTGCGGGGATTGTAAGACAATGGATGAACAAAAATGACATTCATTTGTACCTTGAATTAAGCATAATTTAATCTAACAAAAAATACTGAGATTTTCGCAAGGTATCGTTCACTTTTGGCCGCAACTGTACATAATGATGAATATTGAATTCTGTACAAAACTCACCAGTGAGGAAATAGAAATGATGAACAAAATAAACGGTCTTAAGACAACGAAATAAATGCAAAAAAATTGAAATAAGGCGCAGGAATCATGAGAAACCAAACACATGAATTTATATACCAAATGTTTAATCTGTATATAAAAATAGCCTTATTATACGAAACAAACAAAATAAAAAGCAAACTCAATGAATTTAAAAAATATATATTTTTCTTATCCTATAATTTAGTCTATGGAAAATATGTTTCCACAGGAATTGATTACCCCGGGAGGGTTAATCAAATGTACCTGAAGCCATTAACAATCATTTTTAAATAAAAAGATATTTCATGAAAAACAACCGCTGTGTAATGTTAGTTAACACAAATAAAATCGGCCCATTCACGTACCAATAAATAGAAGCTGGAAGTTTAGGAAAATAAACTGTTTTACTGACGATTTTTGTAGGGGGGAAATGTATCTAGGGGAAGAATGACGAATAAACGCTGAACTGTTTTAAATCTATGACGACGTGACTTTATTAAAATAACGGACAGGAATAAAAATGTCTTGCGAGAAAATGAAAAGACCATAAAACCTAGGAGATTGATAAAATGATATAGAAGAAGCTATAAAAGAAAATACAATCACTGACTGGAGGAATTAGTAATAGATGGGACACTAGAAAAAAATTAAACATTAATAGTCCGTCTGTTTCTAAATGCACATCTAATCATAATTAAATTGAAAATTTTTAAATGTCAAAGATGACAAATATTTAGAAATTTGTAGAATTGTGTTAATCCTGCAATAAATACAGAATAAATCAACGTCCACATTAGGGTTGATTACGCAGAATGGATACGGTCTGATGAAAATGTCAAAGATCGCTGAAACACGTCTATAGGCATTTTTACAATTAAGACCAATAAATCATTTTCGGAAAGTTTAGATTAATTTGTAAAAAGTTTTTGCACATTGCAAATCATTTCATTCTATTTTAGTTCATTTTATTCGACAGTTTCATTGCTTGCTGAAATTTCTAGAATGTACAAAACGGAAACCAATCCAACGTAAATCAAACAAAATTAATTGAGTTTCGTTGAATATTGTTTCTTCTCATTCATTATTGTTTAATTATATTAAATGGCAGTGTCTTTTAATGTGTCCATAATGTCCTAACTGGTGGATCGGTAGACAAAATTGTTTTTGTATTATTATACTTCATCAGTAGTGATAACTAAGGTTTGTTGTAATAACTTTATGTAGTAGCCATCAAAACTTCTTGAGGCGAGCCAATCACTTCCAACAAACCACTGATACCTGACTTGTTTACTCATAACTATGTGATGGTTTCGTCTTGTTAGTATTCTGTTGTCAGTGGTTTGTTAGAAGTGCTCAACAATTGCGACGAATCTCTCCATCAACTTTCACATTTTTTAATAGTAGCACCGAAATTATTCTTTCTTGTATATTAACCAAAAATCCGGCCCAAAACTATCTGGAACATCGAACTTAATAACAGTTTCCTCCTTGCAGACTGATCATCATTGTAGACTGCAAAGGATTCTTCCCATTGGTATGTGGAACACCAGCTGCATGAAGCTAGGCAATTGCTTGTCAGATTTGATTGGTTGGTTTTTTTAGTTGCATGCTATACATCCGGCGATATACAATAGTTCATAGTGACTTACCATCCTAATTGTCCATCCTAATAGTTAGCAAAGTTATTAGTGCTGTGTTGCTGTGTTAGTTGGTCAGTTAAGGTTCACTTTAATTAGACTATGAGAAATGTGAAATCAATAAATGAATAGATTAATATGCCCACCTCAGGCTGGTAAGCAATCATGTATAGCCATAAAATGGCTTCAGTTGTATTTTTAAATAAAAATGGATTGCATTCTAAACCCATAATTATCATCGGTTGGTAAATGTATTACCATTCTAAAATTTATTTATTTATTTATTTTCACAAAACTGAATAAAACTAATAATACCAATAATAGTAATCCATGGTTTATGACAAACCTTTTAAAATAAAGTAGTAATTTTTCAAATTAAAGACAGATGCTAATATAAACTTTAGTATATTGTTCTTTCAACATTACTAACATAACAGCCTGGCAACATCGAGGCATGCTACGAATAAGACGTCTTAACATGTCTTGTCGTAAAGTTCCCCAGATAAGTCTGAGGTGCAGAAGGACGCTTCCTAATACCCCTGTCGAGCCAATCCCAAACGTCTTTAATGGCATTTAAGTTTGAGCATCCCATCATTTGGATTTCATGTTCCCGTAGGAAGTTTGTTGTTAAATTACCGGTATGAACTCTGCAATTATCCTGTTGTAAGATGAAGCCATGGCCGAAATTGTCTGCAATTGGCATAACATGCTCTTGAAGAATTTGTGCGTTGAGGAGAACGACAACTAAGTCTGTACGACCGTCTATACTAATGCCTCCCACACCATGACCGATCCAGCTCCGAATCGGTCCACTCGTACACGACCATCGCAACGAGTTGGACAAAACCGCGATTCATCAGTAAAAAGCACATTCAGTGTCGAAGTTGCCATTGCAAATGTTCACGGGCGAAGTTTAGAGGAACTCGCACAGGCACAGGCAAAGCAGCAGCCCTCGCAATTTCACTTAAACAATGCATTTTGGACTCAGAAGCATTGAAAATGTCAAACTGACGGTTTTACTGTGTGCAGTGACTAATTTGATGAGTTTCAGATGTTTGCTTTGTGGTGAAAAACACTTTGTTTTGAGACTTTATTTACATTTTGTCTTCTACGATGAAAACGAGCAAACGAATCACCGTAATTCTTTTTGCACTTTGTCTATAAAGGTCTAGAGAATAATATAAGAAGAAAAAATCCTGCTTCCATCATTTGTTGGAAAACTTGTAGGCTCAAAAAAGTGTTCCCATAATTTTATTGAGCAGTGTATAAAAAATATAATCTCGTGTTTCTGGCCCAAAATATTACTAATTACACCACTAACGATAATTAAGCTATCACATAGAATTTATAATACATACGATATATTTGCAATCAATTACAATGTCTGAAATTATTCCCATGATTGTGTCAGCATACACGATGGTAAATAGGAAAAATTCAAATTTATATACTCTGTGACGATACAGTTTTTCATCGATTACAAGGCGTATAAAAAATTAGAAGGGGATCATATCTTATTCCTGCAAATCGATCCCATACTTAATTCTAATATATACTGTTGTATGTTATAATAATTGCATTTAATAGGGATATAATATCGATATTGATTGGGTCATACTTGCGTTTTGAATATTTAAGATTGTCCGCCATGCATTAAATTCCATTTACATTGGTACAATTAGTCTTAATATTTTATCTAAAATCATGTCTAAAAACTTTTCTGACGCAAAATATTTCAACCTTCCACTTCCACGCATGTAAGTTTCGTCTTATACATAAAATTTATTTTATTTATATTATAAACACCGATCCAAAGTATACAAAATAATAAAATTATCTTTCTATATTTACTTGGGGTAACTTAGTGTTTCTAATATTCGTTGTTTATCAAAAATACCAAATTACGAAATAGGCATAAATTTAAATAAATATGCAGCAACTGCACCTGACAAATAACTTGCAAGATATTTATGTAATATAATAAAGTTGCCAAGAGTTATACGTACGAAAACATAGAAGATAAATAGAATATAATATTGGAAATAAATGAAGCGGGACCACCGCAGAAAACAGATTACTTTTAACTGATATATCAGCAATAAAGGCCGTGGGATTCTTTAATGCGATTGGTCGAAAATAACAGAGCTAAGTGAATGGTAATCACCACCAGACGGCATGAGATGGACATTTATTTTATTACAATTGCAACCGAACACAACTGCTACACACACTCAGTCTAATCACTTCCCCATTTGCCAGTGTCCTGATGCATCTGTACTGCGATACTTTGATAATTTAATTTCGATTATTGATCTGCTGTTTGGACGCATTTTAATTAAATTAATGCATTTGCATTGTTGCCGGTACAAATAAAAACATCGTTCATAAATTGAGATATGATACCGTTGTTTATATAACTGCCGACAACTATATATTATTGATTTTATCCCTTTTTCACAATTGACTTATGATTTTACTTCTAATCATTATATGGACATTCATATGAAATGAACAGAACTACAATTGAAACTATTTAAAGCATTTAAAAAATTGGTAGTTTTAACTAAGCCAGTATGTTTCCATAATCCAAAACAACTCAATTTCAATCGGTTTAAAATAAACCGAAACCACTTTAAAACAACAAAACAAACAAGAAAACAGTAGAAACAGAACATTGCATTTGAGATAATAAAATTGTTGATTTTTCTGATAATGCCCACCTTTTCAACTTGACTTGCCCATAACCATAAATCTTAACATACTTTCTCCCCTTATCATGGGGTCTATTTCATGGTTCAATCTCAATATCGTAATAAATTTCCTCTTAATTCGCTTATGTTCTTACTCTGGGTTCCACTGGATTCGGTATTGCAAATTCAACTAATTGTGTAGTTAAGAAACCTCTTTTCAGGTGTAAAAGCTGAATACAGGAGTATTGGCAAATAAGAATTATAATCTTAGAACATAAAATAAGAATCACCTTGTTGAGTACAGTAAATTGTATACAAAATTACTGGAAAAGAAATTAAGAGAAACAGTGGCAGATTCATAATAATGATTTAGAGCAAACAAATGCGCGAGCGTTGCAAATTTCACAATATGACAAATAATTGAATCAAAGAAGACTGCTTTATTGGCATAGATGAAATCTTAGTTGGATGGAGGCGACATTTGGATAATCTGCCAAAATAAAGGAACAAGTAAGACCTCTGTATAAACGAACTAAGAATTTCGTAATTTCGTTCGAAAGGCCAAGGCAGCATTGTATATTGTTCTGAATAGACCTAGAGGAATCAGAATAGTAAAAAACCAGCACAAGGGCATTGGAAAATAGAAGAGGTATGTACACGGATGATACAACACTATCATTAGATGAGAAAACGTGAAACGAAGCCCAGAATATTTGCAATGATTGTATGGAAGCAATCAATAAGCAAACACAATAATGTTAAACATGATGGAGAATGCACACCAATTAGGAGACACAAAAACTGGAACCAATTAAGACTGCCAAAGAACACAATAGCAACCCTAATTATTTAGTTCTGTTCGGAGTCCTGGATATTAACCCAAACACAAAAATGTTAAATCCGAAACACTAAAATAAAATGTTCTCAAATTGAGATTCGACGCAAGATATAACACTTTGATAGTACAATGGAGACTGTGGTTGGCAAATAAAATAAAACAAAATTACCCTTACCACACAATATTTTATTAACACTAGATGTACATTTCGACAACTAAGTTGTCATCTTCAGCAGTATACGACGTTGTTTAATTGTTGCTGTTCATGTCACTTTGAAGTTTCAAACCGAGTTTAGAATAATTCCGTGTATTTAACTGCCTTCGAAACTTCAATTTTATTATTCGATGTTATGACGAACGATACGCACGTTGCGCGGAAAAATTAACGACGGCTGCGTTCGAAGATTTAATCTGTCAAAGAGTTTCATAACTCTATACAATTTGCTTAATTATTAAGTTACCATGTTATTTATTCCATATTCGGAATATAAGATGTTTGACTAAGATATATACTTTTACTATCCTAATCATTTGCACTATTTCTGGAATGCTACATATTATTTTTATTATCAATTTATTCAACACCTAATTCTTAGTTATAAACTAGTTTAATGTATTAATAAAATTAAATTAAAATTTTATTCCTGTAACATTTCTTACTTCGTTCTCACCTTCCCTGCAATGTATTATTATTCAGACATTACCATATCATTATATAATCAATTTTGGTTCAACCCTATTATATTTGGTGATGAATGATTCGCCACGTTCCATATGCTTTTAATTCATTTTCTTCTCATAATGAAATTAGATTTCGGATTTCTATCTAAGTCATTTGCTGCTACCTTCTTCTATCTGGGTTCGATACTTCTGGCCTATTTTTTTCAAACTCAATTTTTTCCGTTATTCACATGGGTTATTTACCAACATATTTCTGGATCTCTCAACATTGTCCCGTTTGTATTAATTATCAGCCGATCCATAAAAACATCAGGTTCCCTCTCATCTTTCTCTACCCTCTCCATTTGATCTTAAACCCCTCACAGTTCCTTCTTCATCTATCAATGATCTATGTTTCTTCAATGAAATTCATCTGCTCCATTCTTATTTGTCGCAACTCATTTTTATATCCCTGTGATAACTTTTAATCTTTTATGATGTCATTTTTCATAAACTTGTAATTACACGTCATTGATGACTAGTCCACGAGTCGGCGATGCACACAGTACTAATATTCCTTCAGCGATAATTTCTTAGGATTTACGACATTTTTTATTAAATTTCTAACCGTTTATTATGCCTAAATTCTCAATCCCACATCAACGGCAAATCCATTTGGGGCACATATAGCCGCCAATCGTCAATTTGTCTTAAGTAATTAAGGTGAAGGGGGATAGAAAAAGAAAAAGACATCCGAAGCAAATATTCCATATAAAAAGAAGAAGAAATGTAAACCGATGGTGATATGGAGAAAGCAAAATAGCGAAAGGGGATCGAAACATCAAATGGCAGGAGACAACAATAGGAGAAAGACAGAAGTTTGTGGGAAAAAATGGAAAAGAAATCCTCAGATTCATCAGCTGATTCAACACCTGAGGAGGGGAGGAGTTGTACACGCAATACATATTTTGTTTATGTGATATTTGTTCAACTTCTTCTTTTCTTTCTGCAATTCTTTTTACCAGTAATGATTATATCTTCAAATGTCTTCCTTGGAGTACCTAATCTTTGCCTTCCTTTCGATTGAATGGCCTTTTTAATAATTATCTTGCCTTGGCCCTTTCTAAAATGCCCATATCGGTTAAGCAGTTTCTGTTAGTATTTTAGCAATCGGTTTTCTTTCTCAACAGCCGCCTGCCCAATAGATTACTATGTCTCACTTTGTCCTATATAGTTTTATTTTAATTTAATTTCAATTCCTATTAATTTCTCCTTGACTACGGATGGATACAGTGGGTATGTTTTTAGGATCTATATTCTTAATATAAATTTATTTATAATTTACTTTATATTTTATTATTTATTCATTTCTTGTTCGATGTAATCTTATTATTTTATAATCTCTTCGAAAGGTACTGTTGATTTTTGCAACATCAAAACGGATACAGCAGATATTAAATAAATCGTTAAGAGGTTATTTCTCCGGATAATTATGTAAGGCTAGTAATATTTCCAATATTTAGCAAAATTCCGGGTAATACAACAGGTTATGCAACTATTAAATAAATAGTTTTCAGGATTCATATTTTCTGGTAATCACACACTAAAAGTTCAATGCTCTTATTTAAATAAAATTATTATTACTAAAAATATTTACCACAACTTCTATCAGTATGGTATTCTGTAAAATTGTCCTTGGTAGTCGAAAATTTTTAAATAAAAGCTTATTTGCCAAGACTTTTTAAATATAGGACTAACTTCTTCATAAATAATATTTTTAATTGGCCACAATTGCGAAAATTGTCAGGCCAGTAATTTTAATCAAGAAAGTTAATTACACGCACATAAGCAATATGCACCACCCACTAATAATTCAAATGGCCACACTTTTCGTGAACGCCTGAAAATCCACAACTTCAAACAGAAAATAAATTAGCGTCTCTAATTATAACGAATGCGACCTCATTCCTAATGAAAACGTTCTAATTATAATTCCACGAATGTGGCCCGTTTACCACGTTATTAACATTTGATTTCGAAACGTATTTTCGCGCGAAACTATTCGCACGCACTAGGCGACGAAAGACACAATTTTCTATATTCCCACACACACGCAAATCCCAAGGACGCAATTTCCATGTTGATGCGTCGAGCACGCGATTAAGCAATTACAGTGACAATTTTGGGAAGTCTCTCGGGGCGGAAGCCCAAACTATAAAGTTACACTTGTTCGTCACACTAGATCAAACGTAGGGGTACGTTGTATGTGGCGCGTGACGGCGGGGGGCGGAGGCACCGGGTCTATTATGCGCCATTTAGCAAGTGGTTCCCTCGAGGAGTTTCATCTGTGAGAAACTATTCGCATTTTCATATACCCTACATTTGATAATTGTTTCGTAAATGCATTACACTTTAGATGGCAGGTACGAATGTATGTTTTATTAATGTATATATTAAATATTCGAATGAAAATAATTTTAATAAATAATGTTTTTCGTATATATACAGAGTGGGGCAGCTCATACGACACGGAGTTTCTATGGAAAACCATGGAAAATTGCGAATTTCTTTCTGGTTGGCTAGATGTAGAGTATCTGTATGCACAATTTAAAAATATTTTGAGATATACAGGGTGTTACAAAAAAATACAAGTTATGGTTTTTTAAATGGAACACCCTGTGTATTTTGGCATTGTCGAAATCTAGAGTACAAATGAGGGTGAGTTCCTGCAATATTCCCTATACCTATCTTTTATCGTTTTCGAAATATTTGAAAATTTTTTGAAATGCGTGGTACCAAATAAAATTTTATATTTGCCTCAGTAATTCATTTTCAATCACTACATCAGCCTTGATCGTTCAAATGATGATCGAAAATGTAGATTCATTGATATTTCCCTGTCAACAATTATACAGGTAATTTAAAAATATCGTTGGAAAATTTCATGGCACACCCTATATTTTATTACCTATTCAGACGTAGAATTTTATTCTCTTTCGAACTGTATTAGGGTAATAACTAAATTCAATACTTTTTTGAATTTTTGGCGAATTTTTGGGATTTTTTTTTTCATATCAGTAACTGATGATACAACCAATATGATCTTAATAATTGGTGAATGCAAAAAAAATTGTTTTTTGGCGTCAAGGGTATATGCGCAAAGATATCCAAAACTCACTCATCCAAACAGAGCTGTATTCGTACGCTTACTGCAAGAATTTCGAAGGACTGGTACTGTAAATTATGCAGGTGTTAAAAAGCTAAAACCCATCATTGGAAATGAAGAAAATTAATTTCTAGTGATATGATCTATCACAGAAAACTCCCACACAAGTCAAAGGATCTGAATATTAAGAAATCATAAATTCCACCCTTACCATATTCAAATGCACCAAGAACTGCATACAATGGATTTTCATCAACGAGTTGATTTTTGTATTTGGGTCTTGGACAAAGTTGAAGAAGATGACTTCTTCGAGTCGGTTCTATTCTCGGATGAATCTACATTTCATAAGAACGGTCTAGTTAACAGACACTATTTTCATTATTACAGTGATGAAAATCCCTATATTTTTCGCACAAATTATCACCAACATAGATCGTCTGTTAATGTGGGGGGGGGGGGCATTCTGGAATCACAAGTGATTGGTCCCTCCTTTTTTGACAGAACTTTGAATGGACAAAAATTCCTTAGATTCTTGGAATCATCATTTCGAGCATCTGCTCTGATTATTGCGTAGTAATAAAAATGATATATTTTTTCTTGATTGCGATTATTGTGAAGTATATCACATAATACTTTGTTCTCTTGTGTTTTGTTGTTGTTATGTCTATACATATTTTGTATTATATCTTCTACTTGATTAAAATTAGGTAGAATTGCAATGATTGGGTTTTTTCACTCTGAATCGATTTATGGTAGTTTTCATGTTATAGCCCGGTTGATTTAAATGAACAAATAAACAGAAACGCCAAAATTCAAAAAAGTATTGATGTAAAAGAATTACACAGTTCGAAAGAGAATAAAATTCTTCGCCAGAATAGGTAATAAAATATAGGGTGTGCCATTTAAAATAAGGAAGTTCTTCATCTTCGAATATCGAAATTTTCCAACCATATTTTTAAATCAGCCTGTATAATTTTTGACATCGAAATATCAATGAATCTACATTTCCGACCATCATTTGAACGATCAAGGCTGATGTAGTGATTGAAAATGAATTACTGAGGCAAATATAATATTTTATTTGGTACCACGCATTTCAACAAATCTTCAAATATTTCGAAAATATAAGAAGTTTTAGCGATTAGAAAACAGTTTTAATACGAAAACGTATGAACGTACTAAAACGCCGGCAGGGAGCAACGTAGCGGTTATGTAATTAGAAATTTAACACATAAATAGTCTTGTATACTCAACGAAATGTGCACAATATGAAAGAGCAAGTTTCGGTTAATAATTATATGCATAACATAAGTTGCAGTTGGATATGGGTTGTCAAGCTATGATATTAGTATGTAGGGTACAGATGCGACAAATCCTTGTAAGGCTCTATATTTGAATATTGTGATATATACAGAATCATGCTGGTTACGTTGGATCTAAATTTGATGCATAATAAACGTTTCGGGCAAGCTGGTGAGAAAATATCTTGAAATATCTATGTTTAGGGTTATGTTTACGATGAAAGTTCTTGAAGTTTATAAGGGCACGTAGAGGGAAAATGAAAATTTGACTGTCACAGTACCCATGACAGTTGGCAGAATTGAAATAAAACGTTGCTAAGCAACGGCGTGTTTATACGAAAACCAAAATCACGGAGTTAAACATAAGTGTCGCTAATAAAACTAAAGTGGTAACATTCATAATAAAATTGATAATAAAGAAGGAAAGGGCAGTGATTTGCGAAATTAACATAACCTAGGAAAGTGTTAAATGAAGTTTATACTCCGTCCATCTGTAAATTCCACGAATCTAAAATAAATTCGAAATCTGAAAAACTTTTAGATATTTTAAATTAAATTTTATTATTCATCACAGGAACCCACGCGATTTATTTTATAAATAATATAAATATATTAATAGCATTATTGAAAAGGAATCCTCAGATAAAATTAAAACTCAATTATTAATCCCAGTTTTATGTGAAATTTTGTTTCGATAATTTTTGTATATATATATATATATATATATATATATATATATATATATATATATATATAGAACTTACGCACCAACATATATATATATATATATATATATATATATATATATTATTCAATGCGTTGAGTTCGTTGAACTTTCTACCAATTTTTGTTGAAGTATGATTGATTTTGGCAGTATTGCCAATTGTGGGTATAATTGGTTTTTAAAACACTGTATTTCTTATGTTGTTATATTTAACGTTTCGGTACTGCTGTTACCTTCATCAGAAGTAATATAAGATTTTAATATCGTTTTGAGGCAATGTATTATCTTGGATGTTTAAAAAATTCAAACGTAATTTACATGCGTCATATTTGTTTACATTTACATGTAGCGCCTTTGATTTCGTCGTATTGTAGCATACTTGGATGTTTGAAGATGCATTCGCAATATTGAAAATGTGTTGTTTTAAGGGATGGCCATGCCAATTACATACGGATACATTGCGTCAAAACGTTACATAGACATAATTTTGTTCATATAACGTATCCTTAAATCGAAAATAGTATTAATATGAACCAAAATTGTATGTAACGTTTTGACGCAATGTATCCGTATGTAATTGGCATGGCCATCCCTTAAAACAACACATTTTCAATATTGCGAATGCATCTTCAAACATCCAAGTATGCTACAATACGACGAAATCAAAGGCGCTACATGTAAATGTAAACAAATATGACGCATGTAAATTACGTTTGAATTTTTTAAACATCCAAGATAATACATTGCCTCAAAACGATATTAAAATCTTATATTACTTCTGATGAAGGTAACAGCAGTACCGAAACGTTAAATATAACAACATAAGAAATACAGTGTTTTAAAAACCAATTATACCCACAATTGGCAATACTGCCAAAATCAATCATACTATATATATATATATATACATGTGTGTGCACGAATTTGATTCGCCACGCTGCTTCGAATCGAGAACGTGTAAATAAGAGTCGTGCGACCGACTCGTGTCGACAAACAACAAAACAAGCGAACAACAATAACAATAAGTAATTTCACGGATAGGCGCGACGAAGACCGGATTGGGGCGCGTCAGCGCGGATCTATCAATTTCCGGATCTGGTTACCGAAAGCCACGTGACCGCACTTCAGTTAGGGGCTGAGCTTGACGATTGACCCTAAGTACGATTAGATCTGCTGATTATTGTTTAATGTATTGCAGTCGAAACGAACATAGGATTACATTCGATGTTATCGTTCGTTTCGAATCCAGCCTCGAAGCTATTATTACACGGTGCAGAGTTACACTGTCATAAATTAGTACATTTTTGCGAGGTGACGTCGTCGGAAGGAATTGTGTATGGATGATATTGTATTTAGAACGCTTACGTCGAACGTAACCACAGCCAAAACAAGTCTTCTGTCGTAGACCAGGTTGGACGCCGAAAGCTTTGTTAAAAACATTTTACCTACATTGATATCCATTTAACTTTTTTTCATACGACTTATGCATGATTTATTTTATGCTTAATCTTCATAAAATTAAAATAGGCTACACACTGATCTATATTAATAAAAATAAATTTAATAATAATAATAATAACTGACCATGACAGATTTTTTTTTACGTAAAATGCGGTAATTTGATTTGATTTGACATCTGTATTAGACATAAAGAAAATTGATCTTGATAGACTTGTCTTTTATAAAAACGCCTAATTCAAATTAAATACATTCTTTTAATCGATTGGCCAGATTATATTATAGGGGTAGCGTCTGGCACTAAACACGTTCTAAGATTATTCAACCTCAACAGTCTCTCCGGTAGGTCGTTAATAAAAGCGACAAACAAAAAGGGAGCGATGATAAAACTTGCGTGGGACTCCAGCCGATAATAATAGTATGTTCTACTGATGTGAAAGATATTGTTGCGAACGTACCCATGACACACCTGTATTGATAATGACGCATTTAAAGTTTTTCTAAAAGAAAATGATCATATCATATCAAAATAATTTAGTATGAAATGAATATATGTCAAAAGGGTCTACTGGATGATAGATACTATTAAAATTAGAAATTAAACATTCGTGTTATTTCGATTTGTAATTTTCATAAAGTATCAAAATTTGTTTTACTAAAATTGTGTTACCAATTATTCCATTCACATTTTGATGGGATTTATCCATTAACTAACGAATGTATATATTTTTTAGTTTTATTTATAAAGAAAATTTTGTTTTTGTTGATGGGTTACGTCGGGAAGATTGAAAATTACTAAAATGTTTATCTTAATTTGTCATATTTGTCAATGTCCGAATCTGGATGATACATACTGTAGTACATACTGGACTCAAATCACAATAATATTTAAAATAGTAAAATTTCATACTTAAAACCAACAGATTTTAATATAATTTAAATCCAACCGATGACTACAAAAAAGACTTGTAGATAGATAATGTAGCTCTGGGAAGGAATATAGAAGCAGGATAAATGTTTTAAGAATGAGACGAAGGTGAAGAGGACAATAGGAATATAGCCATAGAAAATTTACACGATGAAAACATTATACCAAAATGGCAGGAGAACAAAGTAACGTAGAAGATGCAGTAGGTAATCATGGTATAGAAGCAAGAATTTGTGATGGAGAAGTGTATTAGTAGAACTTCTAGCGAACAAAATAATAATGAATACTCATGTTACGAACAGGAAGCAAAATAAGATGCCAAGAATGGCAAAGGTGCCCAACAAATCAAATAATAGCACTAACTTACAATAAAAATGGGAGACCATTTAAGAAACTATGCACTTCGTGGCAGAAGAGTTACTAGGACTGAACGCGAGAACTGAATAAATGACAACACACAAAATGCACAAGACAGTAAACGCAAGATTAAATGAATACAGAGACGTACAACACACAAATTACATTCGATAGAAGAAGATAGCTGGTTAACAAAAACAGATTAAGCCCCTGGAACTAATAACTGGAACTAATAATACCATATATAAAAACTATGTGAGCATCTAATTCTGAGATGTAAAATTGCTCACGTTGACTGGAAAGCAAGTAAAAAGTTGACAGATTCATGCCTGATCTATAAAATAAACTGGATGAGAGAAGATACATATGGAAATGGAATAATAGTATTATCAATATTCGCCATCATTTCTCAATGATTGCCCGTTTTCTTCCAATATACCATGTCATATCAAAGTCCTATCGCAAACTCCCCAATATTCCATCATCCTTTATTAATACATTTCTTTGTTTGTATTAATGTTCTTTGTTTAGAACTTTTCACCTGACTGTTTCCTTTTTGCGTTTATTTTTATATTTTTCGTAATCGTTTCTATTTTTACTGCACAAATATTTCTTACTTCCCTTTAGGTTTTCTTTTATGCATGTTCTCCACCATGCCGTTTTATTCGTATTTTTCCATTCCACTTTTTCCTTTATTCTTCTTCTCTTTTTTGTACACTGTCTTTTAAATTTTTGAGTATCATTTATTCATCTTTTAAAATTACCTCCTCATATTTTCATATCTCCTTGGTTAAGTAAGAAATAATTATTGATTGACTTCAGTCTTCTTGAACCATTTAACCTAAAGTAACTCCGAACCCTGACGGGCTAGATAATTTCGTTTCAGCAAAAAAAAATCTAAAGGATTTACCGAGTGGCATTTCTGTAACTCACAAAACCTGAAATTTTACAGGCTGGTGTTATCTGTGTTTTATATTACGTGTTTCGTTTCCTTATCTCCATTTGTTTTACCTTTTTTGTTTCTCTAGCCAATGCAGAGAAGGTCTGTTGTGTCGTGTGTACACACGTAAAAATGTCGCAAATATGCACGAGATGTACACATGATAATAAAGACCCGTGCATTGGCTAGAGAAATAAAAAATATAAAAGAAATGGAAATAAGGGAACGAAATTTTAAAAGGAGAACACGTAAAATAAAACAGAGATAACTCAGCCCTGCGAACATTCAGGTTTTGTCAGTTACAGGAATAGGACTGGGTTAATGTTTTTTGATGCTGAAAACGAAGCCGGCGACCGATTGGAGTAACTTTAGCTTAAATGGGCAAAAATACTAACCGCAAATCTGCAGTATATTATCAACTCGCCTACAAATAACATAATCCTTTATTACTCTGTACCGTTCACATAAGGCAGCGCTAAAAGGACCGAGCATATTATAGCGGGACAGAACGAGACGGAATGGAATGGAAATATCAGATGGTAGTGCTTCGGATTCTCTCCGAGCGAATTTTTCCTGGATTCTGCGACTACTTCCACGTCATGTGACGCCATCTCTGCGTCTAAACATGCAGATTTTGAAAATTTTTACTACTGATTTTGTTGGTTGTGAATAACTATAAATGGACATATTACGGTAGTAGACAATTATTTGTATTTGTATTTGTGCAGCGAGAAACACTATTATTATAATAGTGCAATGATGGAGAACAGAAGACAATCTAGCAAGTGAAACTATTATTTATTCATTACAATAACAAATCTAAGTACTGTTGCACATCTAGTAGTTATTCTGGTTGTGCTCTTCAGCCCCTAAAAATGCGTCCAGTTTGCTAGGGTACGCTTCCAGCGAGGGAAGCGAAATATTCATCAATTGTATCCTTGAAGTTAACTATAACACGGGCAGAGTTGCCTCGAATATTTGTCACATTTACCAGCCCTAGGGCTATTTCATTTGTGTCTATTTCGCCTGTTTGCTTTGTCGCCATCATTTCTTAAGAAATTGTGTAAACATGTAGCGGCCAAAATTATTTTGTCCATTTTCGGAAATAACTAAATAGTCTTTACTCAGTGGGAAAGCTTCATCGCCCACTATAACAAATGGTATTAATGTATTTATTAATTCTTAAGTGCAGGAATACTTCATAAATTATTTTCCGAATCGTTGATTCTCCTAATTTATAGCTAAATCCTAACCTGGAAAAGGTGCCTCCGTGTTCTAATAACCTACAAATATAGAAGTATTGTTTTATTGCACTGGAGGACTGCAAGGAAAAGAGGAAAAAAAGCTTTATCTAAGAAACGTACGAAGAGTCGTGCAAAAGTATTCAAAGAAATGGAAATATGAGGACGAAATTAGCTTTCTTCTCCCCAATCTTAAAGAAAGGGGGCATACATACAAAATAAAACTACCTGTGGTTATGGAACATGAAAATGATGATGAAATCAGTCTCCGATGACACACCTTCCTGTTCAGATGTTTGTTATACATCTGTTCTGTCCCCCCAGCACATCAACTATTTACATCAGCTGCCTCCAAAATGTGCCGCATTGAAGAACCCGATTTAAAAATTGCTCGTTTTACAAAATTTCTGATACAACAAAGAAAAGCTGAAGAAATCTGATCACCTATAAAAAATTCGAATCTGAAGAAACAACAAAAACAGAAACAAAGCATAAAATATTGAAGTTATTATGTGAATACGAAGCAACAATTCTGAAGAGAGGACAATATTCCAAGCGGAGCTACATTTTTCTGCAGACAGTGAAGAACATACTTTCATTGACTTGTAAAACATTTCGTAATACACTTTCTAATTACAAACGTTAATGTCAATCTTTGTTTATTGCTTTGCGAAGTTGTATATCCATGTTTTTCCATGCGAAGAATACCCATAAAACAAGACAAGTAGATCGGGAAATAAAAGCTGAAATTCGCCAGATGTGCTTCTGCTTAAATTTACGTCGTGTACACTTTCGAAGTTTCTTTTCATTTCTTCCTCTCAGGCCATTACAATGCATAGTGTTACAAACTATTGTGATTATTTTATTTTTATTCCACAACGGTTCTACCTAATGTATGGATATTGGTAGCTTCGCTTCATTTCCATTCCGTTCCGTTGTAATGTGTTCGTTGCCTAATTCACCATTGCTTTATGTTTCCGTGTGTTCCCTCATACAAATTGGCATCTCAGGTATAAAAAAAGTAGTACTATATGATGCCGCTTTTGAAAATTTGAAAAAAAAAACGTCAAAAAAATCTATTTTTCATCTCCAAAAAAAGAACGATTAATAAGAAACACAAAAATCGAATAAAATAAATGAAAAGGAAGACAGCCCAACCCAACTCAATCCAACCTAACTGCTTATGATAGAACTATTTAATTATTAATAATTAAATATGTTTATTGGATGATTTAATTCTAATTCTATTTCTAATTAGTAATTAAAAACATAAGCAACTGTAAAACGTAACAAATTTCGAACGAATATACGAAAATAATAGAAATGCAAAAATATGAACAAATAAACGAAAACAAAAAATAGAAAATATGAACTTTAAACCACTGATTATGAAACCCACAAAAATAAATGAACGAATTTCATTTTTGTAACTGACCCTAGCATATGTAATCAATGGCACATGCGAAGACAACGAGCACATGGAGATGAAATATTAAGGAAATAATAAAAGGAGGAACCCGTTGGCAACATGCGTACAGAATTATAAAAAACGAACAGATATGAAAAAGGTTGGTAGTAGTTCCAAGTTCCGAAGAGACGTAACAGGAATCCATATTAACGCAGCTGCCCAAGTTAATATCATGTAGATTATTATTATATACTTAGTTTAATAATCATTATACCTGAGTCCTTTTTTTATGTATTTAAATCGTCGTTTAAAATTGCTAGATCCACTACATAGGTAACTAGACGCAGCCATCAAAATTAATAATCAAATCAATTAAAAACATTTAACAATTTGCGCATATAGAATCCAAGAAACATCGTTGTCAAGTTGACGAATTAATTTTACTTTTCGACAGCAATCCAACCGCAAAAACTCACCAAAGTGAAATTTAATGTAACAAATTTAATATAACTGTTCTGTTAGACTCAAATGTACAAATTCTACAAATGAATGGTGCTAAAGCAAACTACCAATAACAAATCGTTTTTAGAGTAACGTATCAGTCAACAGCTACATAGAACTGTTTACAAACTAGTCATACACATGAGAAATGTATATAAAAATTACAATGAAAGCCATAGTCAGGAACCTAAAAATGCAATATTGCAAATATGTACAGGAAATCTCAGCATTTACCTTTAATAAATGAACAGTTTTACAATTTAAATTCAAATCAAAAATAACAGTCATTTCCGATTAACATCGAAGTATCAGTAGTTATAGGATGATAGGTGTCAAATGAATGGTCTTCACAGGTAGAAGTCAAGTACTCAAGTCATGTATATCAGAGCATACCCTTGAATTACTTTGGGTTGCGTTGAGTTGTGATGATATGTACCACACATCCAAATTGTCGTTAATTTTTTTCTATTATCATTTAATGTGTCCCAGAAACGATTATTGCATAATTTCCCATTGGTACACATCCAATAAATATCTACCCGTAAGGACTCGAGCAATAATTTCGGGAGTGGGCACAAAATGACAGATTACAAATATGTTCCCGCGATAAGTCAACTTGATGGATGACCATTTAAATAGTTTAGGAGTTTCGGATACAACACACAAAATACAGACGCCGCACGCTTTCGAAACTGAAGGCCGGTCGCTTGAGACCCGCCGACTAACTTGATTAACGCCGGACGTTGCGAATCCGGAAGGAAATTCGCCAAACATTTGACTATCGCCGAGCTCGGCGTCCGTCACATTTATCAATATTTATTTCTGCACGAATCGGACAGGTATCTGAATTTCGTTCCGGGAAATTACAAACGTCCTACCGGCTGAATTTGTGCATGAATATGTTTGGTGAGTAATGATGTCGGAGTCGTGGCTTCATTGTGGCGGAGTCCTACTAACCAGCTACTAATGTTGCCGTTGCCTAAATTTGCGAATAACGTAATAAGAATATGATTTGAGTTAAGAACTGAATTTACATTTAGCGACTATTGTCGGGGTTTCCAGCAACTTTTTTTCTATTTAACGAATATTTGAAACGAATGAAAAAGTTCATTGCAATTAAGTTTTACCGACCTTTTTTGTGTCAGAATGGAGAATTGCTTTTTGAATATTTATTTTAATCAATCAATTTCAATTTTATTGAAATAAATATTAGCGATTTGTATCGAAGAATTTTATTGGTAATTTTGATGTTTTTTTTTAGCTGACCCATATTAATAAAATTCAGTCTATGGGTCAATGTATATTGTACGTTAAGTTCTGACTGACGACTGCTACACCATTGATGAAACTTTGACTCACAAATGTCGTTTCGTTGTTGTATTTTTTTAGATTAAGTTTTAGTACTTGTTCTCACCTGCATTTAAACGTAACCCGTCCATATATTATAGTTTCGCGATCACATTCTTCATGTCTATGGTCAGCACGATTATATGATCTTTCCTCTATGCAATTACCAAAGCAAAGTATCAAAATTGCTCATCATTGATTAAAGATTGCATACTCTTACCGTGCATCATTATCTAGATTAGAGATATGCATTAACCCTTATGTGCACACCCGGGTACCCGGGTGCCCACCTCGTCATATTTTTACTCATAACTCGGAGACAAATTGAAATATCGACCTGGGCCTCAAGATCCCCATTATTAGACTATGTTTGAAGATAAAAACACAATGGTAATTTTTTTTCAATTTTTTTGAGATATAAATAAACGACGTTGGAGTGCATGTGCTTAGCGGACACGCCCGGGTAGCCACTAAATGAAAAATGGCATTTCAAGTCTGGAATCAATATCATTGATGAATCTCTCATTGAGGCAACAGGGGTTAATAAATAAATAATTACAATAATTTTCGAGGTATACTAGAGTATATTTATATTCCTCCAGCGCAATCAATACATCTGATTGTCTATTAACTATGCTCATCGTAAACAGATTTGTCATAAACCGAACAAGATTTTCGTATTTTCCGGCGTCTTTTGATCTTTCTAACAGTTAACAAGAACGTATAATTTTCTTCCTGCCTGTGGCCCATCACGCTTTTAATCACAATTTTCGTGTTGAAGTTGCGCATTATTTGGCCATTCGCAGAACGATCCTCAATGAATGTTTTCGCTAGTTCTTCACCCAGTTGGCGCAAGAATAAACATCGCTGATTCTTTCGAATCATCTTGTTGTTCTCATAATATATTATATATGAAGCAAGAGTTTGTAATTAATTCAATCTAAATTTTCAGGTCTAAAGTCGTCATACAATCGAAATATTGCATAATCAATTTTACGTCATGTCCGTTGTTATTGTCACAATTTTTGTTTTGAAATTTCACGTAAAACGTGGATTCAATGTATTGTTTTGGGTATTTATATTATTTTGTTTATTTTTTCCACTTCCAATTCGGTATACTTCGACTGTTTGCTGATATTGAGTCTGGTTTTAAGTCTTATTTATTTATATTAAATTATATTGTTGCAAATATATAATTCATATAAACAGATACCAACCAAAAAATGCTTCGACAATATACGGTAAGAATAAAAGTTATTATAGAAAGAGTCTTATAAATTTATAAACTGTGTGTTAGGACTGCATTTTAAATCACATTGTTATTGGAGGTGGTTTTCCATTCACATTTTGAAAATTATATTTAACCTGCAAATTGAAAGTTGGTAAATGCTCAAGTAAAAATATATTTTTGTCCAGAATTACTTCACATTAGACGCCACATTATCTGATACATTTTTTTATTAATTGGTAATGCAACATGCCTATTGTTTACTTAAGATTTTAATTTGTTTATTTTGCAACAAATAAATGATATTAATAACATTATTGTCGGTAAGTCTATTCGATGCTTCTCTATTCAATCTCCTTCGTGTGAATGAATTAATTTATTATCTAATTATAAAGTTATTATGTGAGAGAAAAGTCTATAGAAGATATTTTAAATTGTTTAAAAGTCCGAAACAATCCTGTCTCAACCAAAGAATTGCCTGGTTTCTACATTCGCTCCGTAACTAGTCAAACTATCATAATTAAATTTACCAATACTAGTTGTAGTTCAATGGAACATTCATTCGGATGTGCGCCCACATAAATCTAAATTACGAATTATTTTTGTGAAAAAATTATCAACATAAATACAATAATGCGTTCTTTAGGAAAGTTTAATCTTTCATTTAATTAACATTTCGTGAAACAATTAATTATATTTTACAAATAAAATAATTAATATATATGACTTAAGTCCATGTTGACGATAAATGGAAGGAAATGTTGCACTTGGAAAAATCATTTTTGTTTCGCGTTAAAGTGTGAAAATACATATAAAGTACCTTTTCAGGTTGATCGTCAATATACGTTTCATTTCATTTCTTGACGCAACAAAGAATGGCTGCAAAGGCACTATTCGGAAATCCTGGACGTGCATTAGTAAATTGCGTACATTTATTACATACATTATTTATTATGTCGATTGAACGGTTTTTTTGTGGGATTTTTTTGAATCCGGCGCGAAGCTATTAGTAATGATGCTAATATTAATTTAACAAGTAATATTGTGTTAATAATGTGCTGCTTTGTCGTTTACGATTATCTGCCGTCACAAAACCTCTTTCATCATCTTTCATCACGACACTCAATTCGATTTAACCGATGTGAAAATTGTTATAGTTCGAATTTCGTTATTTTCACTAAAAACAAAGGTACTGTGGGACTTACCGCCCATATGAGTAAATAAAATGTAATCAAGCTGGTAAAAAAGTCTTCATTTCGTTTAATAACACAGCACTATTTACAGCTATGTTCCTGCCTTGGAACTGTTACATAACGCGCGATTTCGTCTAACACAAATAATTACACAAGGAAGCAACGCTACATTATATTACAAGATTTTTTGAAGCATAGTCTGCATATCTAAAATTTCACTAAAAAAATGTTCCATTTAAACAAAGTAAAATTTATGTCGCCCCCCGCTGACGAACCGCCCATGTCGGCTCAAAATATTTTTAGAATATGAACCTAGGGACCGTCTAAACATGTAGATACTTACTTTTTTCGAATTCGCAAACATAACGCCATAAGGGAACTTTGTCAGATCGTTGGGACACCCTGTATATATATATATATATATATATATATGCAGGACGTAACCAAAAAGAAAATTCTAACTGGTCATAATACTAGTCAAGAACAACGGTTTTTCTAAATATTTTTTAAGAAATCACAAAATTATATTTCTACTTGTCACCCCTCATCTTGACGATCCATTTACTACGTGAAATTTTTCCAATTGAAAGAAGATAATTAATCAACATCTTTTCATCGCCGACCATTGCCTAAACAACGCTACCAGAAAACAGGCCAAGTTTGAGAAGCTACATCAAAAGAAGACCAACAACCAGGATTGGATCATAAGAAGACTGTTGTGAACCTCGCCGTTATCTGAAGAGCAAACTTAGGTTCTATCGCAAAGACTTAGTTTCGCTATTGCACCAAGGAAAATAGGACGAAGTAGAAGGAGCTAAACAAATAAGGCACGAGACGTGCAAAATTCTCTGCAAAACCAACCCACCAACTCGGAATATCTCAAGGACAGAATTGAAAGAACTTCGTAATAATAAGGATATCATCGTTCTACTTGACAATGAGGACAACAGTATTGATGACCAGGATGGACTACAATGAGAAGATCAACACATTATTGGATGAATACTACAAGAAATACTACAAGAAATTAAGCAGAGACCCAACAGCTAAGATCGAACGTCAGACTAGGAAGTCGATCACGGAGTCAACCATACCGGAGGAAGAACATCGATGTTTACTACCATCAGAAACTCACCCTCCAAGATTATATGAACTACCAAAGATACACAAATTGGTAATCCCCTACGACCAATTGTAATTACCTGTGGGATTAACAAGCAGTTTTTTAAAGAACTCGGAACATTTTGTCGAGATTTTACATGGACATGAAATAACCAGCGAGGATATTCTGGTGAGTTTCAATGTGGAATCACTCTTCACCAACGTACCATAGAGCTAATCAGACAACGATTCATGCCACAAGGACTAAAAGAGGATAAAATTGACCTGACAAGATTGCCAGGTCACCACTTACTTTCTATGGAATGGAGAATTCTAAAATCAGAATGACGGTGACGGCTATGGGATCACCACTCTCACCAGTCATCTTCATGGAGACTATTGAAGAAGAAGCCATCAGCTTCAGTGACAGTTAAAACTTTTTTACCGCCTTTCCATTTTCTCTGACAATATGACTGCTGTCGCCCATTAAATACGTTCGTTATTTTTTGTGAAAGATAATTGTGTTTTGAATTCAGTTTTTAAATTTTGTCAAAATCGTTTCCAATGTATAATTGGATTTTATAGCAAGAAATTCGAAGCTGAACATATATTGTGAAAATAGTTATACAGCTTCGATTTTTTGCTTCAGAAATGTTTCAATCTACACATTGGTTTTTTTTTATATTTAGGCAATATAATTAAACTCAAACTACAATAATTTTCACATCGGTTAAATTCAATAGAGTGTCGTGATGAAAGAGACGTCAGATAATCGTACCGTAAACGTAAAACTAGCATTACTAACATTACTACTTGGGAAATTAATAACTATTTTAAAACACCATTACTTATAGATTCGCGCCCGATTAAAAAGTATTGTACAAAAAAAACTGTTCAATCGCAGCAATAAATAATGTCATGTAATAAATGCACGCAATTTACTAATGCACATCCAGGATTTCCGGGGAGCGCCTCGCAGCCGTTCTTTGTTGCGTCAAAAAATAAGACGAAATTTACAGCGTCGTTCGTTACAAAGTAGAAATGTTACCCCACTTATAGAGATTAACTTAATGAAATGCATAATTTATGATCTAAAATTGATTTAATAACGGCACTCGCGGAAGTGGGGTGTCTGGGCAAAACAGAGCGGGCAAATAGATTATTTCAGAAATATGTAGTCGTAAGAATGGAAAAGTCCTGTTAATTCCGAGTGTGGAGGAAAATAAGTGTTACCATGGAGTTTGGTTTTTATTGCCGCTTGGGCTCCGGCGGCAAACGGTAAAAGCTATTCTACATCAGGATCCACTTAGAGTGATTAAAAAGTGCTTATGCCACTAACGATAACTTGATGCCGCAAAAACAAAGCGTTGCCGGGAGTTTGCCGGCGCACCTTGCATAATATTGGCGATATTTAGGGAAATGAGTTTTATAAAAAGTCATAAAATGTCGTCAATGTTTAATTAACCGCAATATCATATATGAATGAGTTATATTATCTGCGTCGTTACCGATAATTAAAGACAATGAAATGAATAAAAAATGCTCAATTCACAAATAAAAGGAAGAAACGAACATATAAAGGAACGATTATGGCACTGAAGAACGAAATTAGTAAAATCTTTTTTTCGGGCCGGAGAACTTTTTTTAGTTTATGACCACATCGATGACGGAATGTGGAGCCAGTGGTCGTGAATACAATTGTGACACTCAGCAATTCGTTGTTTAAAACTGACTTTGTGGAAAATATTTCAGTAGATTTCCATGCAATAGATAAGCGTATAACAAATTAGGTGACACATTGGTGAAAATGTGATATCATTACTAATAACTAATCACCATTTGTTTTAAACTAATAGCTAGCCGAGGCAAATTTTGAAAACATATTTTAGTCATTTCACCTTGATTAATGGTATTTTACGACTAAACTGGAATAAAATATGCTATAATTTAAAAAAAAACTGTAAATTTAATTACACGATTAACGCAATTGAATAATTTGTTACATAATTATAATGCCATTCGGAACTCTTCTTTTTTATTCAAGTACTAAACTTTTTTAAATATGTTTAAGGTACTTTTATTCATTGCTGTCTTGCGAAATAGTAACCATTAGATTTATCTAAATTTCGACAAAAGAACAGTTTGTTAAAATTCTATGACATAATAGTTAATAACCTATCTATATGAATACAGATTGCTGTGTATCTGACTATAAATAAATTTAATGAAAAATCGTAAAACTGAAGAAAATGTTCATTAAATCTATTAGTATTAGTACAACTTAAGGGGGGATCCTGCTTTAGAAGGCTCAAAAAATCGCTCAAATATATGCCTAATATATCTAAGAATATGTATAAAAAGTTATAGCGGCTAATTCGCAATATTTTAAAAGATACAGCACTAAACACAGTGAGGTGTCGAGAAAAAAATATACGAACGCATGAACGCTCGGACAAACGAAGCGCGCGCCTCCCTTCCCGCAGTCACATAACACCGAACTATGTACTGAAAAAAGTTCAATCGGTCGTTCGAAATAATAATATTTTGAATTCGTAAGAGCTATAGTAGGATTATAACGAGATATTCCGTAAGTAATTGAAAATTAACATTTTTCCTGATTGTAGACTTTAGAGCGCGTTTTCTCGAGTTTTCGTTTTTACGATTTTTCTAAACTGGTGGGCGTGATTGCGAGAAAACTAGACAAGCAAAACGAAACAAAATTTTTGTTGGCCACAGTAGCATTCTATTCTATTTGAACTAAAAAGATTAATGAAAAAAAAATTCTAAACAACTTTTTTATCAAGTTGAAATGATTTTCTCTTCCTGCAAAGAGCATATTTATTTTCAAACCAGAGAAAAATCTTGAATTTCAAAATTTTGGATTTTTTTTTGTTTTAGACAAAAATTACGAGCTATATCTTTCCCACCGATTGTAGACTGCAATTGCAAGGTGTTGCACAAATGTGCATAAAAATCGGTTCCGTTTAAGTATTTTTCTCTCGAAATATTTTTTTTAATGCTCAAATATGTAATAAAATGCTCTAAAAAGTTCACTAGACTTGCTCTTTTTTTCTGTCCTAAAAAAATTCCCCCAAGAACGATATTTTAAGTCCTCCTAAAGCAGGATCCCCCTTAACTCTTAACCACCGTCATCCTGCATTAGTCACGGTGTTGCCATCGCGGGATCACAGTAATCGCTTGTTATTTTTGTGCTTAATGCAAACATGTTTACATTAAAGTAAATATAAGAAATGAAAAAACTACCGAAATCACAAAAACACTTCAACAAGTTTCTTTTTGCAAATTTTCTGACACATTGCTTTGTGACATACAAATCGAAGATAGAAAGTATTCCTTTTAATTCTAGGGGGACAGGTACAACATGTCTTGTGCTTTTTTTAAATTGTCTTCTTTATTGACTCACACTGGATACCGAATTTCAGAAATTGCTAATATTCTTGTAATACTTGTCCTCAGCTCACAAGGTCTATGAATATTTAGTAATCTTCTTTCCACCTCAGGTCTCACCAACTGATCGGCAGGTGAGTTGATTTTCATATTTTGTTCTTATGCTCATATCAAGCAGTCGAGAAAAAGTACAATTGGTCACAGTTGTGTGCGACGGCTTGTAGAATGCTTTGGTCAAGTGCACTCCTCGTTTTGTACTGTTGTTAAAAGATATAATTTCCGATTTATTATTGTTTTTATCGATTTGTGGTGCATTGACCAAGTAAGAACTACTGTACTGTTTTTTTCAGCACGTTTTATTTTGTAAAACCAAAGAGTGCTGAGCCAACTTCCCTTTTTTTGTTTTTTCTCATAGCCCCTACATATGTCAGTCCTCTATTCCTGAGCTGTTCAACTAATTCTATTGAAGTAAACCAATTGTCTGTGGTTATATTACGATTTGTATTATAAATTGGTCTGCCAACCTTAAAATTCCTTATGTACATTTAGAGATTTTTTAGGTCGTCAGATAAACCGATACCTTATGTATCTTTTCCACTATAATAATTATATCTCGCATCAGTCAAGCACATTATTTTCAAGCCATATTGCGTGACTTCAGAGGCATATAGGTACATTTTGAATTTACACCTGCCCCTATATACAACAAGCATTTCACCAATGCAAGTTAGCACCTACTACAACTATAAACTGATGCAATTTCTGAAATGGCCCAAATGGTTTTTTTCGGGATTTTAAATCTTGCACATGAGCAACAAAGGCAAACCTGTTTTTACTCATAATACAGTGAACGTTTGGCACGTAGGCGGCCGTATAAAATTAAAGACCAAGGAATGAATTTAGCTCAGTTATATCTAAGTCCCTAGATTCAAGTCGAGACATTTTAAGAAATTTGCCCTGAATTCAATTTCTAAATTTGTCCATCGTAAAATTATATGTAAACAACAACTTCCACACGTTAAATGATTCAGCAGTTTTCCTAGCCTTGAAGACAGCCGTAAACCCGGCAATTGCTTTATGATATTTCGGTTATGGTGCGAGAATGGAATGTTCCAGGAGACTATTTGAAGCGATTCTTACAATAGTAGTTTTCCTTCTAGTATACAATTCAATTTCTACATCGGAATCAACAGTTGCCACTTTATTTTATTCTGCTGCGCATCCACTTTCAGGTTTAAGGTTTCAAATTTCAATTTCAGAATCAATATTATTCTCACTGCTTTCATAAATTTCTTCATCAAAATCTTTGTCACTAAAATCACTATCGCTTCGTACCATTTTAACACTGTTTCTTCAAAAGCGGGGTAAGTTGGATGTACATATATATTTCGTCTTATTGAAAGGTCCAGATTGATCATCCATTGCCTAAATCAACGTTTTCGTATAACAGAAAAGTCGCACTAACGCTGCCGTCCGGTCACAACCACCGCTTGCTAATTTTAACTATCTTTGAAAATAAAACGAAGCGACGCACTACCACTCGCTTGCAGCAACATACTAAGGGGGTTATAGATTGAAGGTACTGACACGCTCTAGGCGATATCTTGAAGAAGGGATATAACGAACACTTAAATATCGATGCGGTCATTGTGACCGCACGACGGCGGTTAATGGTTAAATAAATAAAGAAATTTGGAAGTTTGTGATGTGACGCAAACTTAAATTTGAATAATTATTGTAAGTTGTTTATTAAGTGTTGACGTTATCTTGAGGGTAGATTGAGCAAATCGTGTGGACGGCGAGGAATTTTCGTCTTCTCCTTATTATTATTATTAGACGTTGCTGGCCGACTTCATAAAAAACTCATTAACTGATTACAACATAAATAATTCATTGGATATCAATGAGATCTATGATTGGGTAGTCAGTGCTTATAATGAAGTATACGAACGAGCAACAACAATGAAGGATAGGATATAGCGACGTCTAAAAAAGCCGCGGACCTCTCAGCAGATCTGTGAACAAATGTAAATCAGGGATAGGATTTACCAAACATGGAAAAAATTCCAGGATTCGGACATCCAAAAAATCGAAATCGAAATCTTATAATCAAGGAAATTAAAGAGGAGAAAATAAAGTATTATAAATACCGCTTGGATAAGTATAGGAATGACATGAGAAAAGCATGGTCAAATATTGACGACATTTTGGGAAGGAAAAACCAAAAGCAGGGGTTTGCTGATGCTTTTACAAAACAGGTTAAGGATGTTATTCATCGGAGTCCACTGAAACTCTCACCTGAAAACGACGACCGACAAGTACAGTCCATGTTAGTTAAGTATACGTTGCTGTCCGACTTTCATTGTAAAAGGTCGCAGAGATAGCTCGAGGGATGAATATGAAAAATTCTACAGGAGTAGATAATGTAAAACCATACGACCTTGAGGAATTCATCGAATTGGTTGGTCCTCCGACAGTAAATATAATAAATAAGTCGTTGAGTTCGGGTAGAGTACCTAAACTGATGAAAACAGCCATCGTAAGACCCTTTTATAAACACGGCAATCACAAAGAGTATGGAAATTGCAGGCCAATATCCTTACTTCCGGTAGTGGATAAGATCATGGATATGTGTACGACAGAACCTGGTCATTCCTCGATAAATACAAATTAGTTGAAGTAAACATGGCTACCAGAAAAATAAGGGCACTATAATGCTCTTGGACACCTTCGCCGACTCAGTTAATAAGAAATGAAACGACAGGAAACATGTCTCATGTATGTTCGTGGATCTGTCAAGGTCAGGTGTCAGGTGTTAGACGCGATTTGCCATTGGAAACTTTCAAGGGTACTGGAGTGATATGGTGTCAGGGGAACGATATACAGTTGGTTCGAAGCCTATTTGAATGATAGGTCTTTTTCTATAAAGGTGAGCTCTACGAGAGGTAAGGAGGTGCGAGTGGAAAGCGGAGTCACGCGGAGCAATATTCTTGAACCAATGCTGTTCCTACGTGAGTAAATATAAATGTTTTTCTCGGTGGAAATACTGGCCTTACGCTGATGATTTCGTTATCTTGACGGTAAAGTTATTTATGTCGCGGAACTTAATTTGCAAAAGGAATTTGTCTAATTCCAACGATGGGTCCACGACAAAGAATTTATTATAAATGGCAAGAAAACTAAAGTAATGCACGCGTCCTAAACTATCCAGTTATAGGCCAATACAAGTTTTATATCATTCAACCGATTGTCTATGTGATAAATCGCATGGTAATGGCAAACATTGTGTTTGTTGTATAAAGATTGAAATGGTGATCATTGATAACAATTTTCAATGGAACCATCACATTAACACCATTGTTAAGAGGTTGAGCTTCCTTGCTGGAAGGTTTTACTACTTGAAGGATTTCATACCAACCGATTATTTCAAGATTGTATACCACGTACTTGTTGAATCAATTATGGGTTACGCGAAATCTGTTTGCAATACATCGAACTAGTGATTGTCAATATATGGTTCAGACGAGAGAGAACGATGCGGATACGTATTTGACATTAAAGTTACTGACAATCAGAGGAGTGTATGCATATAGGGTTGCTGCCAGTAACTTTTATTCCAGTGAATTTAAGGTCGAGTTAGATCACTTGCATTCAACAAGGGCTACACAAAATGGACGATACAAGGAACCATGTTTTAAAAAGAAATATGATTGTAGGACAATGAGTTTCGTGATTCCGAGAATCTTCAACCGTATTCCTCGGGATATAAGAGACATCGATAAGATAAGCAAGGTAAAAAAATTGGCTAGTGACTAAGGAAAGTTGAGATGGCATTGAAGCAACGGATCAAGTCAGCCACTGATAAGCTTCGACTTAGTGGTGCTATAGTTATAGATTTTTCATTTTTGCTTTCTGAATGAAATTTTTATTGAAATTACTTTGTTTTATTATTACATTTTGTTTTTAGATAGTTCTGTTATATTGGAAAATAAAGTAATAATAAAAATAGAGGACAGCTTTCTCCTTGGCGACTCTGCAGCTCTTGGGCTTTGAATTATTATTATATAATTTATATCTTTTGTAATTGTAATTATTTGTAGACAACGTGACCCAACGTTGTTGTGATCATCATCGTATTCGTTATTTATGTGCCAGTACTTGTAAATAGTTTCACTCTACTAAATAATTATTAACTTTTATAATTTGTTAACAATGATTCATTTAATCACACATGTAAAACACTGATGATTTTAATTTTAATAAATATAAGAATAACGATATCAATATGGTAATTTTCCATATTTGTGCTTTCCTGTATGTGATTTAATTTCATTTGGAAATAGCAATTAAAAATTATTGTCCATTTACTCTTGCTTCTTCCTTTTTGTTTTTTCTAATTGATTTCGTTTTAATATCAGTATTTGTGTATTTCATTTCATTTCATTTACATTCTTATATTAGTTTAATTATATTTAATCCTATCTTGATATTTATCTAATTTTCATCAAAATTTTTGTTATTTGTGCACCAACTTATTTTAATATTGCCGTCTATCCATATTTATTTAATATTTAATATTAATATTTAATATTTATTTATACTGAATTTGAAAACTTTCGACCGAAGAAAAATCTCCTACATTAGGCTTGATGCAGTTAATTCTATTGTCTATTGATCTGAGAATCTAGAAAATCTATTTAAACGTAATCTACGCCAATCGATAGGTTTTGCATTGGACAATTCAATTCATAAATCGTGCAATTGGAGTAAAATAATTTAGGAACACAGTAAATAACTGGTAGAAAATATACATTCTTTTGGATTTTTCCAAAATTAATTAACGAAAATTCAGAACATTTTACAACAATCAATGTAGGTCAGGTTTAAATTAGTAGCTTAGTTTCTCAGTTCATTAGATATATTAGATATCAGACACTATTTTAAGCACTAACTAATAATTTCACCCATTTTCTTTTTTACAAAACTTTAATTACGAAATTTCCAAGGTCTAAGTACAAACGGATATACGGTATACACAAATTGATAGCATTTACATTGCATTCGTCAAGATATAAATCTCCTTTAAACAATTCAAAAATAAGTTAGCAAGGCTGTAACACCCAATAAATAAAACATATTTTTAGAGATTTCCTAAATTATAGTACCAAAACAAAACATTTTTGCAACAATTTAAATCTTCACAAAGAGCATTGAAAAATTATCCATCGGTGTAAGATGTCATGACATTGGTAGCTTAGATTCTCAAATCATTAGGCAAGTAGGTCCTTGCATTAATTGATAATATCACGCTTTTTTTCTTAGTGTAAATTATATTTTTTTATGTTAGTGATGAAAATTGATTTAGAATTAAAATTGTTTTTAGTTTTTTACACTTTACTCTCCTACCTTAATTTATTGTCAATAACATCGTTTAAGATATACTGGTCATAGTTGGGCAAGAAGTTAGTTAATTCATAATAGAATTCAATCGAGAATTCGATGCCAAATGACTCAATAAATATTGGTGTCGTTTTTTCGGGTTAATCGGTTTCTACCTTGTAAAGGGAACGCACGTCGTTTTGTGTCCAAAGTGAAATTTATTACAACCATTGAACAGTTTAGACTAAGGACAATGATTGGAAGATTTATATTGTGGTGCATAATGATCTGAATATATTTATATAAGTAGAAAAAACTTTGGTCACAAATTCAATTTTTCTGATCGTAAGCCTTCTATCCACGTGAGCGAACCGCTTTTCAATTCTTCTTTGAATCGAATCGTTCATTGTATATAACAACGCACCATCACCAACTGATATTTTAAATGTTATTTGCTATAAACTAATACATTAGCAATAATTTTGAAGATTTTTTTGTAATTATTATGTTGTTATTTGAATAAAAACACTTGAATAAACGACGCGATAGATTTTTTACGCCGTTCCGTTCCGAGTTGTCACGGCGATGAGTAAAATTCAAAAGCCGCGTTAGACGTATATTTGAATATGTAAATTTCGTTAAACAAACTAGCGCTACAACACATGCACGGCAATATGCGGCTTTGGGAATTGGGACTAAAAAGATAAAGCGCCACTCCGCTCCATAAAATCCGCTAAATGACGCGAGTTCTCGTCACTATTTTACCCACAAACCATTTCGTGGTCGCAGCCCCATACACGCTCGCTAATTCTGATATATGCGTTTGATTTCCTTCGCTGCCGCGTAATTTTTGTTATTATAAACTCGCGCGCTAATTGCGAATGATTGAAATAATACTTTAATATAACTCCGCTTGGAGCGGTAACGCGGACCACCGTAAATTCAGCGAAATCAAATCAACGACGCGTTCGTACATGCTGTATGATAATGATAATGCAGTTTATTTACTCGGGCACGCCGTAAAAATCGGTAAGTTACTTATTTTAGTGTCCGTGGTGAATTTGGTTTAATTAAATATTCGGCATCATTTTCATTCGAATATGCATTCTTGGATTGTTAATCTTGCATAAAATGCAATTTATCAAATTATATCATTATGAAAATTATATTAAACAACAAACTAACAAAATACATTTTTTAACTCCACAGGAGTGGATAATTAAAAATGCAAATGTTTACCATTCATTTACAAAATTAAATAAATAAAAAAAAATGATTTGGACGTTTCCACAATTTAGATTATCAAATCAAATTCTTTAGGCGAATTATTTTCACGGACTTTAAACCTCTGGTGCAATTTTCGTAGGCTACTTCGTGTAGCTATTCAATTTTTATTATATTTAGAACATTTAGAGTCAAATTAAAATTGGCGAACCGTTGGCTTCCTCTTATTTCGTATCGCGGAAATATTTGTGTCGGTTTTGATCAGCGAACTGAGTAGCAAGTGGGCGTCCGTGTGCACCATGTTGGTTACAATCAGCGAAGCGGATCGTGTGTAATAAACGTATGAGATTATAAAAAAACCAGTTGCATTCATCAAAACGCAGAATATGCGCCGATACGTTACATTGAGACACTTCGCAAATGCTTCATGTAATTAATATTCTCCTTGGAAGGTTCAAACGGCAAAGCGGACGTCCTTTCGTTAATAGCCGCCTCCCGGCGTTGTACTTTTCCACCACGGTTTAATTCAAATTATTATAGGTTTTTCCAATTTCTTATTTACTTATTCGTATTCTATACTATTATACAAGTGGCGTCTCTGGGTTCCTGATTACCCAGTCGTATGTGGAACAGGTTTTTTAGCTGCCAGATGTTTTGAGTACTCAAAGATTGAGTTTAAACGAAATTTATTTTTATATTTAAATGTTTGGGGCAACGTTTTCAATAATAAAAATAAATGCTGGCATTTAATAAACAGTAAAAAAATAATATTTTAGTAATATAAATTACTAAAACACTTATAATGAGACGTTATAATAATTATATATTAAACATGGTAATACAAACAAGAAGAAGATATCCTAAAGTACCAATCCTTTCATTTAAAGTTACTTGCACTTATTGCATGCAATAACATTCATCATATTTACTTAGATTTCTTTGTTCCGTTATATATTATATATTCCATACTGCAGGAACTTACCGAAATTTAAATTCTTAAGGTCGGATAAAGTATGAATAAAATTGACGAATGGACAGATGCAGTCCATCTTGTCGCTGGTCGACACTAAACGCATTTGGATGTGATGGCATAAAGACACAGCATTGAACGAAATGGTTATGTTACGGAGCATCACCAAAATGTAGGTAATTGTAATAATAATTATATGTTGGAAAATTAAGCAGAAAATGAAATAAGTTAAAGAACAGACGGAGATGTCCGTCTTGTCGCCGGTCGAGTCAGCTCGGGTTCGATTAGATTGTGTTGGCAGACGCTCAATGGGTATTGAAGTGATGCTTTGAAGATGTATAATCAAAAGAAATGTACCATGGATATATAAAAGATTTACATAAAAATGCGCGGACCCCTAGAGCTTACCACTGACGTGTCACATCACTCTATAAGATACGAAATAAATTGACTAAAGAAATACTATATTTAATTAGTTAATACACACGATGGTTAAGATATTTCAGTACTAATTGTTCAATATGTAATAACGATCAACGATAGTTTTTAAATTATGATTTTGGTTAAATTATGGCAATACCTAATGGCATTTATTTAAAACGTTATTATTTAAGACCCGTAAAGACTCTTCTTAATCAGTACAAGACGTGAGAACATCAAGGATATTTTGTTACTTATTATTGCTATAGAAGTTACGTTATTTGGTTATTTAATTATAGAATAGGTGGATTTAAATGTATATGAATAAATGTTATAAAATCGAAAATAAATGGGAAACAAATTGTGAAATAGTCTAAATAAATTTAACAAAGGATAACGAATGCCGACCTACCGACAACGGAGACCGCAGATCCGAAGATAAAAAGAGAAGAGGAAAGCGCAGACCAAGTATCCAGAAACAGTAAACTAACTAAAAGAACTCCATTTAAAAGCAAACCAGGTGATTTACTACCAGAAATGGAGAAAATTATTCAAGAAATGTTTGAAAATATGATGAATGAAGTCAAGGATATGAAGTCAGAAATCGGAGTAGTCAAAAACAAACCAAGAAAAATACGAAAAAAAAACATGGATAATATTGTTAAGAAAAATGAAGCAATGACAAACCAAATAATTAAACTAGATGAGAGATTCGAGAATCTTGAGAGAGAAAATAAACGAAACAACCGCATTGTCGCAACCATACGAACTAAAAAAAAACGGTGGAAAACTTTATGGAAAACATTGAGAAGAAAATAAAAGTGTTAATAATACGATCACCGTACCAAAAAACTAACGAAGTAAGATAAAAGGACTGGCAAAACTGATGACTGACCATTGCGAAGTAATAATAAATAAGAATAAAAGGACTGAGAGAGGAATAAATGGAAGTTAATATTAAGAATAATGAAATGGAAAAAATAAGAACCCAACGGGATTGCTGGTATATAGGCACTTGGAATTTTAGAAGTCTCAACAGCAAAGAAGAATAGTAGCAGAATTTGAAAATACAAGTCTAGAGCTACTATTAATTAAACAAAGAAAAAATAATGTGGGTGTATTGAAATAATGGGGGAACATATATTGACAGTGGGGTTAATAGAAACGATAATGCCAAAGGAGTAGCCTTACTCAGAAAAAAGAATGCCAAGAAAATAATGACCTGGAAAGCAATATCAGAAAGAATACTGCGGGTAGAATATAAAACATGGACATTTTCTTTACAATACCAATTATTTGCGGATCAAATGAAGGAGTGGGTAAGCAGGAACTTGTCTAATTTTTGAGTAAACTGCAGAATGAAGTAGAATGGAATACATGCTCGAGACCTAAATGGTAGGGTCGGCAATGACTCATCTGATTTCGGTGAAATAACAAAAAATACGAATGGACAAAGGATCATTGATCTGTATATTATCACTGATTTAGTCAAGGTAATACACAGTTTAATCATAAAGACATAAATAAGGGAAGTGGCTACTCGGGGAGATAATTTTAATAATAGATTTAATACTAGTAGAAAGATTTAATAAATCAAAGTCGATGGACATCAAAGTAAAAAGAAAAAGTGACTGTCACTTAGTTGAAATCAAACTGAAACTAATTAGGAATGAAACCCAAACCAAGGAGTAACACAGTTAAAAAAAGTTAAAATATCAACAAATTAGAAGAAGAAACGAATAGAAGAAAATTCCAATTGGAAATAGAAACGAAAATACGAAGAGACACACCAGAAATAAAAATATGTATCTATCTAACCTGTGGAATTACTTTAAAGAGGTAGTAAAGAATGTGGCTGCAGAAGTTTGTGGAGTCAGCAAAAGTACAAACAGAAGGAAACAAACGGCATGATGAAAGTATACAATTAAAGAGCAAGGCAAAAAGAAAAACCACGATGGAAACCTTATTTAGGGAAAATCAAATATAAAACAATATTCGAAACGTATAAAAAACAAAGAGAAAAAGTGAAAAGATGGTAAAAGTCGCAAAAGAACGGCCATGGCAAGCTTTTTGTGAGAAAATGGAAAGAAACTATAAGGTGCTTTGCCGGATATTAAGAAGTTCAAAAATGAAAGAAAGAATCAACGTAAAGGACAAGGAACGAAACACTATTTCAAATTTAACAAAAATACTAGTCAGATGGAGAAAGCATTATATGGAGCTACTGGGCATAGAAAATAAAGAACTTCTTAAAGGACAAGGAGAAGATGAAAACCAAGAACAAGGACAAAAAGAAGAAGAAAACCGAGAACAGGAGAAGAAGAAGACATTATAAGAGAATAAATAAAAATCGTAGTAGAGGGGGCAGTCGAAAGTTAAAATAGGAAAGGCACCAGGGATAGACGACGTAAGCCCAGAAATGGGAAAAGAAGAAATATAACTCATACACCAAATGATTCGGAAAGTGTGGAACACCCAGGAGATAAATTGCTATACATCACTATATACGTCATACTGATATACGTCACTACAGGGGTATATACATACAATCGGAATTGAGAGGAAACAAGTCAACTGAGAATTGGATCTTCGTATTTCGACAATTATCCGAAAAAAAAACAATGAACACACAGCAGCAAAATATATACATGTGCAATAAATTTGGAGGTAGCCTTTGACACGTACAAAGGGAAGATATATGGAGGGTGTTGACGAAAAGAGGACTAAATGAGAAAATCATTGAAACGATAAAATGTATGTAGGCCGAAACTTTAAATGTAGTACGAATATGACAGAAACGTTTAAAATAGAGAAAGGAGATGTAATTGCATGTGACGCGAAGAGGAAATGTAAATGAACAATATTTTCAATACCGAAGATTAAAACGAGTCTATATAAGTGAACTTTTATACGTCGATGACCTAATACTGATAGCCAAAAGCAAGAAAAATTAAAAAAATAAATTAAAGCATTGTCATTCGAAAATAACATTCATAAAATAATGTACGGAGCTCTATATAACATATGCTTTAATAACAAAGAAATAAGTAAGACACACAAGCTACAGAAATGAAGATCTTGCGAAAAATTGAGGTGGTAATAATGAAGGATGAGATACAAATAATTGAGAAAATCTAAACACAACAACTCTTATGCACAAGGACGAAAGATTCTCGACAAGTGAAAACTGAAAATGTGTGTGCGGGAAAGGAAAATGTATGCAAGAAGAGGAAGAGCGTAGACCGAGGATTACAAGGAATGCAGGAATTAACAGAATACTGGCAGGGAAAGGTATAGCATGGGAAGAGGCGATCCAAAAACATGGCGAGACATAACAACATCTACATCTTTCGTAGAAGAGGGCTCGGGATAAGTATGTATCAAACTCGACTGGGGTATTATCGACTATGTAAGAATATATTAAATAACACGTGAAATTCTGTTACACATAACCTAGCTACTTAATTTTCAGTAATAAACTGCCTCAATTTATCTGCATTAAAATTGTTCTGCGTGTGTGTGTGTGCAAATTAACAAATAATTTTAAATTCTTTCAATATCGAATGCAATGAATTATTGCATGTACCGCATGCGTCGTCGTGTTTTAGTCTTGCGTTGTTCTTTGCGGAAATCCTCCGTTTTTCATTCTCTTTTTACGCGCTCGCTCGATTTAACTTTTCGTCGACGGTTTTTACTGGCAATGAAGCTGCCAGCCAGTCTCCCGAATGATGAAATATTCAAAGAACAACGCGAAACCCAGGTGCATCTGTGCAGCTCTTACGGCGAACAAAATTAAACCTAACGATATCTGTTAGAGTAATTCCGTCACTTTCGGTTTCCGCGGTTGTTTATTTTTTTCGAGATCCGGACATATAAACTGTTAGTTCTTAAAATATATTTATTATATTTATACTAGCCGTGCATTAAATGCATCGATAATGAAAATAAAAATAATAAAATAAATTAATTGCATTGAATTGAAAAATGTATACTCTTGTCTATTTTTTTAAGTCAAAAAAATGTTTTTCACAACCTAGTAATAAATATCCAATGCTTGTAAGCAAAATTGCTTTTTGCATTCTTTAATCTTAATTTAGTGAAAGCATGAAGAAATTTGACTATGTATAGCGTTTTGTATGCAACATCCAACGAAATTGTAATCCAGCAACGATAATAAAGATTAAACATTTATATTCGCATTTGCGACATCGTTACTTCAGCAACACAAAACTTTGATTAGAAACGAAATAAATTCAAACAATTCAATTATTAAATGGAAATTCCAAACGACGGCAATTTCTTACCTGCACTCTGGCCTCCGTCAGGTCAATTTTCATCGCTATTTCTTCACGTGTATAAATATCGGGGTAGTGCGTTTCCTGGAAAGCTCGCTCAAGCTCTTTCAGCTGCGCTGACGTGAACGTCGTCCTAATTCGTCTTTGTTTTCTTTTTTCCGTCAAAACTCCATCATGTCCCGGGTAAACTTTGTACGGTAGGCCACCTGAAAGTACGATTTCGTTAAGGGCGCATTTTTCGACTGGGATTGATCGAGGTTGTACTCGTATTTGGTTGGGCTTAATTTGGTTCGCTTAAAACGCCGCCATTTCAAGTTTCGGAGTAAGAACCTTCGCAGGAGTAACGCCTATATCGATCGCAGGATTCCGTAGTGCACGCAATGAAAAATGTCCGCCGCGTTTCTTGAAAACGAGGCGTTAAAAATGCAATTCTTGTCACAAAACGATATAATAGAAGGAACAGTCTAATAAAATAACGTGAATTACCTTAGAAACCTTATAGATGCGATATTTTTGTATCAAAAATAACTTTATGAAATGTAAATAAATTTATAAAAGAGTTTTATTTGAAAAAACTTCTTTGAAATATTAATAATATAACGCATATGTAGTTATGATTGTACTAACGTATATTAACAATAAGCAATAAAATAAATATTAGTTTATAAACAGGCTCTCCATGTTAGGATTAAAGCACGTTATCTGCACTACTGGTATTTTGGTTATTAAACAAACATGTCAGTGCTGAAAATTCTATTGATACTGGATTTACGAAGTAATTATCATCATGTGCTTCCCTTACTCAAGTCCATAACTGATTATTATTTTTGATATTTATATTACAAACCCAAAAGTTCTACGAACAAAAATTGAAATTCTTTCTTATGCACGCATTTTCATTAATTATATTATATATATTTCATTTATATATATTCTTTTGATTCGTTTTCCAGGCGTGTGTTAAATTCAAACAAAAATAATTTGTTCTTTTTATTTTCTACACCTGTTATTATTTCATAAATATAAAATGTATTCAAATTCAGACATTAACATAAACCATAGGATATAAATCTACATGCACATTGCGCAAGAGGTTGGTGGAAAAATCACACATATTCTTACCTAATATAACAACAAATGCGTCATCCGTAAACTGCATCGTCCATATGAACGTACAAGACATGACGAATATAAAAAATAAAATAGACTTAGAATTGATCAACGAGATCATTTGAAATAAATGACGTTTGTATGACAAATACGATTTTATGTAATCATGACGTGTTCCGCGAAGCCAGTTTATCCAACAATAGGGTGATTGTCCTATCAAAAATCAGATCAAAATATATTTCACCCACTTTCTTCTTTGCATCAACAGTTTTTAGTTTCTGTTTAATGTATTATTGATGGTAGAAATCTAAAGGACCTGATTGAAGTATGATACCATTTTATTTGTTATCTTTATTTGTTATCAGTCGACATCAGTTCATAAGGCTGATAGGCATATTTCACATAATTAGCAAAATATACATTTTATGAAGAAAATCGACAGAAACTACAATAACGTAATCAACCAGTTCTTTTTACAATTCATCCCCATCGAGCAAGAAGCCAGCTCAACCATAGTAGTTTTCGATTATCTTAACGTATTGTTTCAAAGGCAATGAATTACACATCGAGTATGGCATGCATGGTATACAGTGGCACATAAAATCTGGTCTTCAAAAAGTCAATATTAAATGTGGGATTGTGATTGATAAATCAAGAACATAGTATGTTAAATTCAAATCAAAGTCAATCTGATATAACTTCCTGATAATCAGGATTAGAAATCCCTTTTGCACTCCTTCTAATAAAATAAAATAAAGTAAATATTACCCTTATCCTACACTAACAACTATATTGCCATCTTCAGCAGTAATATTGCCATGGTTGGTCCTTTACCATTACAAAAAAATACCAAAATCCAGTGACGTTGCATCTCCATCGAATGTTATTTATTTAGATTACTCCTCACTTAAACAAAGTCAAAATTTACAGTTTACAGTTTACAGTTTACAGTTTACTTATATGATTATTCGATATGCTAATTGCACAAAACTCAACACAACCCAACCCATCCCAACACAACCAAAGCCAACCCAACTCAACAAATATCAATTATTTATATCAGTGAATAGTAAATCCACATGAATTTCATTAGGCTTATACGTATCGTCTTGCATCGTATTATTGTATCAACTGCGCTTTTGGATTCACTACATGTTCTCGTATTTCATGATGAATGTCTACTGCTGGTTGCCATACTTTAACGTTTGATGTAGTGTCTGCCTCAAATCGTAAATGAACGGAAGTAATGAGTAAAAAAGTAAAAAGAGTATAGTGAATAAAGTCTGGTGGATATCAATTCAAAGCTTCAAATGGTATTTTCCTTGTGACGCAATTTACTGCTAAATTCATATTTGTTTCCCAATCACTATCTGATTTAATAGCGTGTCACTGTATCTATAATTACAAGCTTCATTTCTGGTCAGTGGTCCACATTGATCGACGTGAATCCTGTCAAATAGTCTCGATCGAACTAGTACTAGAGGCAACATTCGCGGTTATGAGCTTGCTCCTATGTACCCAAAACATATTTTTATATGTCTTCACATATAGTACTTAAGCCATGTGAACCAAAATATTTGCTAGGTTTCTATCTTGGAACCCACTCGGTGCATCAATTCGTATTCTTACGATACAATACAATAAATGAAATCTTGAAACCGCAATTTGGCAATTCTTCGATTTTTTGGTGTTCGTGTGGATTACCGCTTCACACTGTGTAAAAACACACATTTTATATCAATTAGGTACACATTCAATTTATGGAAAACGTAAACTAGAGCCTAGTTCTAGCCTACATGAAGAATATTGCACTTCTATTTCAATCGTCAAACTGGGCACAAACTTTCTGAATCGTCGACAATATTCCAGCTAAACCTACGCAGATCGGTATTGGTGCACTTCGGTGAATTTTGCTGATCCCATCGTTAAATAGTCTTTAAATCTTCAAATGCTAGATCCATGCACATTTTTCTTTTATAACTGTAATTTTTCAGCTATAGTTTTAGTCCCCTGATACTGTAAATACCAGGTTTTCCACAGTACTCATACCAAACATGCATTTACGAAGTGTCAAAGAGTCATTGTGAGATCTTGAAAGACCTATAATACCAACTCCTATGTTCTCACCATTTCATCCCAGCGCACGGTACTTCTTCCTACAGGTCCGCGACCAAGAGCTATTAAATTACAAAATTCATAATCTGTATTAAGTAATCGAAAAATCACCCTATTAAGCTGCCCGTTATTTGGTGTAAGCGCAATGCCATTTCCTCTCTAAAAAATGATTGAACAAGCAGGTACTACCCACGTCTAGAACCGAAAATAATTTCTTATGTCGTAAACCATCGAATTGTTCATCAATCAAAGGGATTCATCTTCTTTATTTCTCATTTAATGATCTGAAGGCCGCGACTAATCTGGGCTCTCCATCTTTTTTATTCACCAAAGAACAGGCATATGCATAATTCAATTTAGCTTCCGTAAAAATAAAATATTTTTTCTACTCATCTACAATCATCATCATTTCCCGTTCACTCGGCTTGCAATAAATTGTTTGAAACAAAATTGGAACATTGGTATCATGAAGGTCAATTGTAATAATAACAATTCGCTCAAACTATCAAAATAAATACAAACTATTTTGGAAATTCTAATTCTAACAAATCTACAGATGTATCTTTATCTCTATCACCAGTATAATCATCCTTTGATATCGTCTTCATTAACGTTAGTTACTGGCACATGTCTGCTAATTAGTGTAGTGAAATAGAAAAAGTAAGCAAGAGAAAATAATCAAAAAATGGTGGCTCTAGCCAAAACTAATGACATATACCATAGAATAATTACACAAGGCAAGATAGTGTGATTAGTGACAATAGAAAAATGCTCGCTAATGCACCTCATAAGACAAACGTCAGTACCATTTGCCTTAGTATTTTTGCTATACACATTCAAGTCTTCACTTTGGAATTTCATTACGTATACATACTTTTCTAATCCCTTCTTGGGATTTTGAGGGTTGGCCATCTTCAACACGTGTTAAACCTATTACGTTCTGGGCTGATTTATCATTCACTTTCACAATTTCATTACTATTCAGTTTCCTCGCCCAAGTCGTAAAAGTGAACGTATTCAGAATTTCCTTCACCCATCGAGAACAAATGATTATTGTGGCCAGTTCAGTAAATTCTACTAACTTCAACATTGCAAAAACTGAGTGTTAAATCCTAATTATTACAATATTGATATTTATTATATTCAATACATTCAAGAAATTCAACTGGATGACTCTATGAAACTTAACATGCCAATTAATAAGGATGATTCGATAAAATGCCGGATACGTAAAATTATAAATTTGAAAAACACTTTTACTTATCAATTTGTGCTTTCGCTCAGCCTTTTACTCTTCCATGCTGACCCCCAAAAGGAAAATAATTTAATAAATGGTGCAGAAAAGGAAGTACGTGTCATTCACTATGCAGATGTCAATAATGGGAGCAGTTGATCACCAAAGAAAACAAGGGCGCTGATTACACCATATGAGAACTTTTACGCAGAATTTGATGGAAAAAAGAAAACGCGTTCGGCAAAATATTGCAAATCATTTGTTAAGGCTCAGTATCACAAGACTAGCTAGCACATATGAAATGAAGTTACGAAATTTATTTCGCACTTACAAGTCTGTGAAAAGCAACAAAGATGCAACAGGGCGTAGAATATCTCGCCTCTTATGTTTTTAGTGATTGATCGAAATACTAGGTACTAAACCCCTATTAGTTGCAATCGCACCTTAAATACAAATTTAGGTGATCATGATAATGATGATGGCAATGGAAGGTTGTGAAAGTAATAAACAACAAATACAGAAAAGAATGATTCTTCAAATGAATTGAAGGAATTCGTTGGTATGCGAAAATGGAGAAATACTGGCAAAAGAAATTATGAAAGAAGAACGTTTGAAATGCAAGAGAGATTAATCGATGTGGAAAAATGAAAAATCCCTTCGCGGGAAAGGGTAATGTACTTATAAATGCATGTACAAAATATCGTTCCAATACTCTAGCTGATTTAAATTTATATTGTCTAGTTAAGGTGTGGTTTCTTCACTGAGAAATATTGTTATTAAGTATTATTATTGCCATATGTGAAATGATTGATTTATATTTATGGAGTAAATTACGGGAAAATTACCGTTAGAATTGTTATTCAGCTGAAATTAAACAAATACATACTCATTGGATACTCAAAAACGGGTTTCGTAATTTTCATTTGACGTTTCACAAAACTATTGAGTTTAACTTCTAGTTGTCAGATTCCACGCTTTTCATACGATAAATAACTTTTAGGTTATGCATTTTTAAATACATTAAAAATGCAAGTACTCAATTATAATTATAATTATATTCAAAATAAGACTTTTACCACTTATACTTACTTTGTCTTGTTAAAACCAACGCAAACATCATATTTGGTATTGCTGCCTTGACATTTCAGATGGGATCGATCGTTTTGGATTTGCTTTCTTCGTATTTGATTGAAGTTAATTATATTGACTTATATGATTCATACTGTCGACCCCAATGCAAGAAAACCCAATGACATATGATTGGATTCAAGTTTATTTTTGGTAATTTACAATCATTGTAATGAACCAGAATTAGTTGGGTTGGGTTGGGTTGGGTTGCCTTGCATTCATATAATTTAGAGAGCCCAAATAAATGCAAATAATTGATTAAGTTTCTTATCATTGGCTTCAATTTTAGTTTCTCTTACATTTTATTGTTTTGAGTTTAGCTAGATTGATATAAATTGCTTCATCTTGGATTGCATTGATTTATAACATTGACGGAACAGCAAAAATAAACACAAGTTAACCCAATTAATTGTAGTAATTAAAACATGACTGGCACCATAGTGGTTGTCTTTGGTTGAATGTAGTTGCACTGACCCACATTTTGTAACGAAGATATTTAACTAAATTAAAATACGGTTTGTTGCAAGTTTAGCTTTGATACTTTTTGAATTAGATAATGTGGCTGTATCATTCATAAGTGTAGCTTAGTTATTTATTCTAGTGATTGACATATCGATTGCGAAGAAAAGATATATACCCTCACTAAACAAGACTGGTTGTGAGTCAGAAAATTCATTATGAAAGTGAACAAATTTGACTTCTCTTTTATTCTAGAGATTGCGTCTATTGGGCTAGAATGGATTGGATTTACATTGATTGAATTATAATAAGTAAAAAAATAATAATAATCACTGACACAATTTTTAACGCTAACTACGGATATTCATTGGAACTTCGTCTCGAACTAATTTAGCACATACTAATAAAAACTATCGTATGTGATTTTAGTTCCACTATTGATTCCACAAGTAAGTTTTTTTTAATCTTCAATATCGGATTGTCCGATAATTCTTTTCTACATTCACATTTATTTTATTTTACGTTGACCTCGTCGAATGACCAGCTCGTACATACGTAACAAACGCACACTGCGCTCGGAAATTTCCATAAAACGGCGTCGCCATAAAATTAATCGAGCTAAAATTGTAAGCAGCTAAACTTAATTTGCCGCATCTTTAGTGCATGTGACGTTCGGTTACGAGTTCCGCCGCGAGGGGCGCTACATGAATTCTATATTATGCGGTTTTCTATTCACCATAACACTCGGAATTATTATATTTCTGACGTTATGTGAATCCACGTTCACACGTTCCTCGGTTATATCATCGCAGGTTTGAAACGAAGGGGGGTTCGTGTTAAATTAATTTCATTTCAATTGTTATTAAAAGTACAAAACGACCATGTTATATAATTCTAACGATATTAGTGAGAAACGTAAATAGGACATTAGGATGCCCAGACTTCATTTAGTGCACCCGATAACGATTCATGATTTATAAGACCCAACCGAGCCGTCACTCAAAAAATTATCGCCAGTCGCTTTTCATTCTTTGCGTTTAAACGCAAACATTTACTCTTCTGAAATAGAAAGAAAATAAAGGGGGAGAAAAAAATGTAATTCGTTTCCAATTTCTTTGGGCGTTTCTCAATTTTTGCGTTCCGTTGAGGTGGAAATTTTCGGTGAACGGCATATTTACGGACGGTTTTAAAATTTTTATTGTTGCACACCATTTACATTTACAAAAAGTTAAAATGTTATGCTTAATTTTTATTGAATGGTATTTAAAAAATATGTATTTTATATATATATATATATATATATATATATGTGTGTGTGTGTGTGTGTGTGTGTGTGTGTGTGTGTGTGTCCAATTTAGTAGCTTCCTGTCGATTATAAAACTATTAAATAAATAAATTGTAAATTATGAACGTGGCGCAAGATGTGTGCGTTTAAAATTGTTACAATTTTTCACAATGTAGATACAAGAAAAAGCACTGTAATGAACATTCTGTTGACTGTTCTTTGTGTAAGAAGGAACATTTGAACTGAAACAAACGAGCTAAACCGAGGAGGAAAATTGATGTAAATGCACATCGAATTTTTATCGCTGTTTTACTGTCGCAACATGTAGAGTAACTTTATGGTTGAGGGAACTTCTTTTATGGCGAGAAAGACGAATTTCTTTGTCGTACTACAAATATCAAACAATATAAATTTTTTATTGTCCTTGAATATTCAATTTGCAATTTTATCGGCCCTATGTTGCAAATGTTTCTCTCCCTATATTTATATACATATATATATATATATATATATATATATATATATATATAGCAAATATAATAATATAAAATATAATATTAAGAAAATAAAAATTGTATAAAAAAAATTACAGATAGTGGATGCAGGTGTCACATGCCTGGCAAGAATAACATGCATATGTAGCAATACATTGAACGGCACTATTTCGAAAACATAAGTATATGAAAATAAACTTGAAATAGCACCGAGCATGTAACATATATACTGCCGAATCTGGGTTTCTAAATGAACTTGATAATGAAAACTTAAAATCTGAACTTTAAACGATATATGTATATATATATATATATATATATATATATATATATATATATATATATATATATATATATATATATATATATATATCGATAGCTGTCAGATTTTAACTTAAAAAGTCTACTAAAATGTATTGAAAGCAGAACATTTATTTAATTCGATACGGAATTTTGCAATTAAACGAAATATGAAAAGTTCTGGCAATTGGAAAATACGATTAATACGAAAACGTATAAAAATAATAAAACGCAGGCAGGGAGCAACGTACAGGCTATGTAATTTAGGAGCCTGGCACATAAATAGTCTTGTATACTCAACGAAATGTACATATTATGAAATATATAACATATCTGTGAACAAGTGTCAAAGTCTTCAAAGCCATCTTAATTTTCAAAATTAGCGTAACCTCTGACGTGTAAAGTCATCAAGCGGAAGTAATCTTCATAAATCGGAAGTGAAATTCCCTGTGGTAATGATGAACAACAAGTTAAACAAAAGACTTATAATTAATATAAGAACTGAAGATTAATATGGAAACCTAATATAATCGGCAAAAAGGTAGACAACGAATACAAATGAACTTGCTCCTTGGACGTAAATATCAGATCTCCATTGACAACTTTTTGTATACAAATATTATAAAAGCAATGTGGACCTACTGGTCCAGCTCTGCGACTGCACCAGTACCCAATCACAAAAATCATTCAACGTCTCCAGTCAAAGATATTGAAAACGGAACGCCGCATTGTACGTTAGCAACAAGATACTCAACTAACAGGAGAATTACAGATCTAGTCGAAATTAAAAGACGCGTAAGACTAAATGAGGGTTCATGTAAAATGTATTGTAGCTAAATGTGGTCATTGAATAACTTCTCTCCTTTTGTTTTCCGTCTAAAACGTTTTACGTATAGCTACCTAAGCAATACAAAGCAATAAAAAAATAGCAGCGAACGATTTTATTTAGATTTATACGTGCAACATTTATCCTAATGCATAATTTGTGAAATATAAGGTTAATAGCGAGTTATAGTTATAGTTTTGAAGATACCAATTGATAAGAAACCAGAGTTTATAGCAAGGATTGTTATAAATTCGTGTTTGAAGCGATGTTTGGTTTTGATGACGTCAGTCGTATATTTGCATGCTAATTAAATGCACGTGCACGCCATTTGTATGAGGAGTGAACAGAATCATTACATATGATAAAAAATCTTGACGAAAATATAACCACAAATCAGTGTAAAGTGTACGTCAGAACAAAGATTAAGTAATTTGATTACACCCTTGCATCAACTCGTTTCACTTGCAGCTTCAAATATTTCGTTATATGTTTCTTTTTCAACTTCTATATATATATCTGGTCTTTCTTGTTTCTTCAACATTATTATGTGTTTTTTTAATTATCCTACTTGGTTCCACAGCCCATAATGATAAAATAACGCAATTTCTGATAAAAATTAATACATCATCATTTAGCTTAGCATAATTTTATATGTTTGCATAAATGCATAAAATTTAAATACAATACACATAGGTGTACGTGTTCTAATATTGGCGATTAGAGGATATAATATCCATCGTCGTAATTTTATTTTCCTCAAATGCAATTTTAAATGATGCCAAATAACACAAATTAAAATTGAGCAAATGATTAAATTTTTCATTTCCACTAATTCCTCTATCATTTTTGTATTATATATAATTGCCTCATGAATGCGACACGAATTGAGAAACAAAATAAATTGACAAATTGGTTCCAGAATCATAAAGATAAATATAAATCACAATCGAGCAAAGTACGCAATGTCAATTGTTCTTTTCTAATCATCGCCAAATGTTCATTTTCCCCAATACAATCAACATGCACCTGCTCCAAAGAACACGTTTCTTTCTGGTCTTATTTTTATGCATTGCAAATGTTGGAGACGTTATTAGCAAAGCGCCACGTTATTTGCCGACATTGAGAAAATTTTGCGCAAGTGACTATTTAAAAATTAACGGTTTCTGTATTGAATCTAATGAAATGTAAGTAACAAGCAAGACTCAACAACATTTTGAAATATGTTTAGAGATGTTAGATTTTCATGACAATTCGTTCAAGAATTTCCGAAGAATTTTCGGGCATTTTTAAACAATTTTGTGTTCAAAAATGTTTCCATTATTGGTTTCATTTTTTAAATGGAACTACGTTTTTTAAAGGTAATTATTTTAGACAACAAAAAAATAAATGCTTTAATATAGTAATAGTTGTAGAGACAATATTGTTTGTATCACGTAAATAAATACTATTTTATTGTAGGACTACTACTTGGAAGCCGTACCAATAAATTTGTCAATATTTACCGCAAAGTAAAGTACACGGAGAGGGGGATAAATAAAATATGTATAAGATATTTTTTATGTAATAAGATTGTAAGACGGTTGTTTCCTTTTATTTTTTAAGAATAAGGATATAAGAATATTTTTCGGTGAAATGTATTAAACACAATGATTTGTTATAGTAATTATTTAAATAGTTAATAATCTATAGGTGTGCATGTCTTTAAAATTCTTAAGATAGTGGCCTAAAACATTATTATATAAAACTTCATATAAAGACAATTAATACATTCTTACGTTTATATACAAATTGACATGATGTAATGTAATGTGATGTAGTGTAATTTGTTATTAAAATTGTGGTGAATAATATAACTTAATATAAAATATCTTTAAGATTGATTCGGATTTAGTTACTTTATTCATTTATTTATTTTAGCACTTTAGGTTTATTAACGACACTACACTTTCTTTTATGTTTAACAAGGTAACTTTGATTTTCGTATAAACACGCCGTTGTACAGCAACGTTTTATTTGAATTCTGAAAACAACCGTCGTGGACACTATAAGTGTCAAATTTGTATTACTTTCATCGTTTTCTTTTATAGCCGTCCATGCCTTTCTCTTTACAACGGTGCTTTACTTTTCCTCGAAGTACCACGAATAATCTTATAAATTATAAAAACCTTTTTCGTAAATGTGATAGTTCATCAATATAACCGTAAACATAGATATTTCAATATATTTTCATCCCAGCTTCGAAATCTTGCCTGAAACGTTCATCATACTTCAAATTTAAAGCCTTACAAGATTTTGCCACCTTCTGCACTAACGCTATATACTAATATCATACTTTGACAACCCATATCGAACTGAAACTGATGTTAATCTTATAACTATTAATTATTCCTCTATTTCATAATATGTACATTTCGTTGAGTATATAAGACTATTTATGCGCCAAATTTCTAAATTACATAGCCTGTACGTTGCTCCCTGCGGCGTGTTTATGCGAAAATCAAAGTTACCTTGTTACACATAGGAAAAATACGCAATTTTGAAATCATGAAGCCGATGTTCAGGAGAACGAGATATATTAATTTCTAATTCAATAAGTATAACAAAATACATAAAATTTTAATATTACTTTAATATTAAATTCCTTGGAATATAATAATTCTGAAAACAAAAATGGCTGAAAAATGTATTTGAACAAATTTGTACAAAATTAATTATTTATTGAAAAAATTAAAAACAACGCTGCAACCCGAAAACGATGGATTCTTTAAACCCACGTTTTCAGAATCCGTTAAATTAAATTCTTTAGATTCTTTTATTCCACCTTCAAACGTTGCTTCTTGAATTGCGTCGTTTCGAAATTTACTCTTCTCGAAATTTTGAAGAGCTGATACTGCTTGCGTTTGGGACTTGGAAGTACATGGCATTTCGAGTCCTGTCGACGCAGCACAATCTTGGTTGGAATAATTCCTGTTATACAATATTTTATTGGAAATATCAATCTTTTTCATCACAGAATCGGCTACATATGTTGCCACATTAGACGACCTCCATGCTCCATGCCTCTTCAAATGTAAAAGGTCTCCCCCAGAATTTACTAACAACGTAGCCGATGATGGTCTAAAACAATGTCCCGTGTATAAATTAAAGTTTAAAAATGTTGCAATTATCGATGGCATTCTAGCAAATGTGTTTGCCAACAGGTTGATTAACACATTTTCCATTTTGATAACGCATAAAAAAACGAGGGCTGATAGCTACGAATTTCGTACATTTCTTGAAAATCTTTAAATAATCGATTTCGGTACTTTCAATAATCATGAAGCTCTTCGGTATATCATTTTTTGACTGTGGAATCTTGATTAGTAGTTGATTTTTCATGGTCAACTATGTCACGTAGTTCCATTTTGCAGAATTCATCCGTTCTGCAACATCCTGCAATCCCGACTATTGTAACAGTATATGTCTCTCGATTTTTGTGGCAATGAACTTAAGGAGGCAACCTTTGTCACTTCTTCTATATCATCAACATCCATATTTATTAATATTTACTAATAACACAAACGACCACAAATTAATTTTTGGCCTCCCGACATGTAAACATTGTAACTATGCACCGTTCATGTCACATGTAACTTCGTGTTTACGACGACTGTGCGTTTTCCCCGTTTTCCCGCATAGTATGCGGTAAAGTAAATAATCCTTCTTTTTAAACTCCAGAGACGTAGGAAAAATACGCAATTTTGAAATCATGAAGCCGATGTTCAGGAGAACGAGATATATTAATTTCTAATTCAATAAGTATAACAAAATACATAAAATTTTAATATTACTTTAATATTAAATTAGTCCAAACACTCCGCTGGGCATCGTGTTTAAGATATAAACTTCATTCAGCAAAATGCAATTTCCTACATTCGATTATAAATAGCTAATAATAAACGTACATACCTACCTAATAACCATTAACTTTTATACAATTATTTAAATGTAACAAATCTGTCAAATCTGTCATAAACAATACAATGTTGCCAAGTTGAATAAATAAAATATATAGGTATAAAAAGAGGACTTATTAATTTAAAATAAAACTATCGGCCAAAAAATTTTATACAAATCTCATGCGTTAAGTTATTTTACAGCGCTCCGGCAAATGAGGCACTCGCCCTTCGGGCTCGTGCCTCAAACGAAGCCGTCGCGCTGTAAAACTGAACTTCCCGCATTCGACTGTAAATAACTATTTTGTCCTTCCGAGATGTAAACATTGGAACTATGCACCGTCCATGTCACATGTAACTTCGTTTTGGCCTCCCGAGATGTAAACATTGGAACTATGCACCGTTCATGTCACATGTAACTTCGTTTTTACGACGACTGAGCGTTTTCCCGCATAGTATGCGGTAAAGTAAATAATCCTTCTTTTTAAACTCCAGAGACGTAGGAAAAATACACAATTTTGAAATCATGAAGCCGATGTTCAGGAGAACGAGATATATTATTTTTTAATACAATAAGTATAACAAAATACACAAAATTTAAATATTAATTTAATATTAAATTAGTCCAAACACTCCGCTGGGCATCGTGTTTAAGATATAAACTTCATGCAGCAAAATGCAATTTCCTACATTCGATTATAAATAGCTAATAATAAACGTACCTACCTACCTAATAACAATTAACTTTTATATAATTATTTAAATGTAACAAATTCAAATCTGTCATGTCATGCCATGTCTGTCACAATGCAATGTTGCCAACTTGAATAAATAAAATATATAGGTATAAAAAGATGACTTATTAATTTAAAATAAAATTATCGGCCAAAAAATTTAATACAAATCTCATGCGTTAAGTTATTTTACAGCGCTCCGGCAAATAAGAAAGCCGTCGCACTGTAAAATTGAACTTCCCGCATTCGACTGTAAATAACTATTTAAGAACTTTGTGTATAATTACATTGTTTGTGTGAAATGACAACACACAGCCATCGCAACTTAGGACAATTAATATTAACAAAATTAATTGCGATGTCAGCTGTTAAATCAAAACGATTTCTTAATAAATTTAGATAAATTTTGTTCTGGCAGCGGGAAAAATCTAATAAGTAACAGCCACAAGCCTCGGCTTCGCCTTGGCTTGTACCTGCCTGCCTCAAATGTTAATACGTCCTTACATTCATTGTGACTTAAATAGCTATTATATGAAGTTTTATATAAAAATATTTTAGATCACTATCTTAAGAATTTTAAAGACATGCGCCCCTATTAAATAATTACTATAACAAATCATCGTGTTTAATATATTTCACCGAAAAAAATCTATATAGATTTTTCAAAAAACTTACAAACTTGTTATATAAAAAATATATTACACACATTTTACTTATCTCGTTTTCCGTGTACTTTACTTTGCGGTAAATATTGTCAAATTTATTGGTACGGCTTCCAAGTTGTAGTCCTACAATAAAATAGTATTTAATTAGAATTTAATACCTGAGTCGAGTCAAAAGACTCATTCGAACTCAATAAGGCATTTCGCGCACGTGATACAAACAATATTTTCTCTACAACCATTACTATATTAAAGCATTTATGTTTTTGTTGTCTAAAATAATTACCTTTACAAAACGTAGTTCCATTTAAAAAATGAAAGGAAAAATGAAAACATTTTTGAACACATAATTGTTTAAAAATACCCGAAAATTCTTCGAAAATTCCTGAACAATTGTCATGAAAATCTAACATCTCTTAAAACATGTTTCAAAATGTTGTTGAGTCTTGCTTGTTACTTACATTTTATTAAATTCAATGCAGAAACCGTTAATTTTTAAATAGTCACTTCCGCAAAATTTTTTCAATGTCGGCAAATAACGTTGCGCAGTGCTAATAACATCTCCAACATTTGCTATGCATAAAAATAAGACCAGAAAGAAACGTTTTCTTTGGAGCAGGTGCATGTTGATTGTATTGGGGAAAATGAACATTTGGCGATGATTAGAAAGAACAATTGCCATTGCGTACTTTGCTCGATTGTGATTTATATTTATCTTTATGATTCTGGAACCAATTTGTCAATTTATTTTGTTTCTCAATTCGTGTCGCATTCATGAGGCAATTATAGATAATACAAAAAAGATAGAGGAATTAGTGGAAATGAAAAATTTAATCATTTGTGTTATTTGACATCATTAAAATTGCAATTGAGGAAAATAAAATTACGACGATGGATATTATATCCTCTGATCGCCAATATTATACATTAATATTAACACGTACACCTAAGTGTGTATTGTATTTAAATTGTATGCATTTATACAAACATATAAAAGTATGCTAAACTAAATGATGATGTATTATTTTTTATCAGAAATTGCGTCATTTTATCATTATGGACTGGGGAACCAAGTAGGATAATTAATAAAACACATAATAATGTTGCAGATACAAGAAAGTCCAGATATACGAAGTTCAAAAAGAAACAAATAACGAAATATTTGAAGCCGCAAGTGAGACGAGTTGATGGAAGGGTGCAATCAAATTACTTAATCTTTGTTCTGACATACACTTTACACTGATTTTGTGGTTATATTTTCGTCTATTACAAGTTTTTTTATGATATGTAATCATTCTGTTTACTCCTCATAAAAACGACGTGCACGTTCATTTAATTAGCATGCAAATTTACGACTGACGTCATCAAAACCAAACATCGCATCAAAATCACGAATTTATAACAATCCTTGCTAAGAACTCTGGTTTCTTATCAATTGGTATCTTCAAAACTATAACTATAACTGGGTATTAGCCTTATATTTCACAAATTATGCATTAGGATAAAATTTGCACGTATAAATCTAAATAAAATCGTTCGCTGCAATTTTTTTATTGCTTTGTATTGCTTAAGTAAAGGGTTTTAGACGGAAAACATTTGAGGAGAGAAGTTATTCAATGACGACATTTAGATACAATAGATTTTACATGAATACTAATTTAGTCTTACACGTTTTTTGATTTCCATTAGATCTGTAATTCTCCTGTTGGTTGAGTATCTTGTTGCTAACGTACAATGCCGGGTTCCGTTTTCAATATGAGACGTTGAATGATTTTTGTAATTGGCTACTGACGCAGTCCGAGAGCTGGACCAGTAGGTCCACATTGCTTTTATAATATTTGTATACAAAAAGTTGTCAATGGAGATCTGATATTTACGTCCAAGAAGCAAGTTCCTTTGTATTCGTTGTCTATCTTTTTGCCATATTCTTCATTATATCTTCAGTTCTTATATTAATCATAAGTCTCTTGTTTAACTTGTTGTTCATCATTACCACAAGGCAATTTCATTTCCGATTTATGAAGATTACTTGAGCTGATTCCGCTTGATGACTTTACTCAGAGTTGAACTAATCTTGAAAATTGAGATGGCTTTGAAGACTTTGAAGATTTTGACACTTGTTCACAGATATGATGATAAATATTCGAAACGTGCCGATGCAATGCCCTTAGGTTTTCGCGTGGATTAAGATGGCTTTGAATATTTTGAGACTTGTTCACAGATATGATGATAAATATAGGAAACGTCCTAATACACTGCCCTGAAGTTTTCGCGTGGAATATTGAAAATATTGATATGTAATGCAAATCAAAGGTTTGATTTCAAGAAATGCTGTAGACACTTTTTTTAAGAGCATTTCTTAAATTCTGATGGCAAAAATGATTGATTAATTAGGTATCGGCTGTGCAAAAAAAGTTTTAACGACGTTGTACATTGGCTCTGGTGTGCTAAATACTTTTGATAAATTGTATACTTGCCATCGATCAATTTTTCCCCAGCTGCCATCTTCTTTTCTCGATATAAGTGGTGGTTTGTTTTTTCACTTTACAGAAGTGTTCTTTATTGGACAAGCCAGTGATATAAAATCGAATGAAGGGCTTCGCGTTTCTTGCAGTCCTAATTTTAAACATCTAGTTACTTTCTATTCGAGTTTGTTCTCCATTTTTCGCTAACAAGATTCCAAGTTTCCTGGGTTGTGCTAGACCCCGTACACAACTTTTAAATTAATATTGACAGATGTTCCTGATGCACCTTTGATAAGCACTCGAACAGGTTTTTAATGACGTTATCTTGGAAATCATAGTTTTGATTATTTGGGAACTAAATCTGATAATAATTGGAATACGATCGCTATATGGTCCCAGCATGCCTTCACGTTCACATTGTTTTGTTCAATATATTTCAGTGAACAAAGCCAGAAGATATTCGGGTCTATCTGTGCCACCATCTTGACTTTGGCTTGAAAATTTTGACCTAAATTGATAAACTGATACACCCCAGTTTACCATTACCATTATTTTGGTATATTGGTCGTTTATATTAATTCCTGTCCAATAGAAATCAAAATTTCTTTAGTGAGAAATGAAACGAACTCTAAAATTTCTCAGTATTAAATTCTAAAGTTATTACACCTTGTTTTCTGGATAATACAAATAACTCTTTCTATAACTCTCGTAAACATTTTAAATCAATAATATCATGAGATTTTACTCGAAGTAAACTTTATCTTGCAGTAAAAGTATACACCGTGTTTCTATGTGTAAAATGTGTACAAAGTTATCAAAAAATTGAAACGACGTATAACAGTCAATCAGAGCCGAATATTTTAAATTGCAACAATGTAAAAACGCCCTGCTTGTCGTTGCTGCAGCAACAGATTACATGCAAAATATTTTGAGCGAGATAAAAATTAATCACGAAAGATAATTTAACATGAAAATGTGCATTATATACGACGTTAGAGACATCAAACCAACGAATTGAAGTTTAATGTTGATTGAAGGTTTGATTAATTACAACAGATACTTAAACAGCAAGTATTAATTAATTTAAAATGTATAAGGGATTGTTTGTCATGCTTGATTATTCAATACTCATAATTTCCGTTGCAATAAATAGGTTTCATCGTCCTCCTGACAAAGAACACTCAATTCCTCTACAACCTTACCAACTTACAACACTCCTTATAGTTTTTATTTATATATCAAAAATGAAACGGTTGACTTTGGATAATTGCTGTGATACTAAGAATCAATTGATGGAAGTTATTTATATATTTTCATAACCAGAAATTTCATAATAAATGTGTAAACTAATGGAACATTTAAGCGTCAAATTTTGTGTGTAGTGTGTAGTGTGTAGACAGTAGCAGTTGCAGCGTGAATATTTAGAGATAATAACTAATGAGAGACCATAATATATAGCAAATGGTGGCATGCATTTGTGATTTCGATAGGTTTTTTTTAGATATTTAATTACGCCAGTCGTAAATTTGCTTGCCAAGGGAACGCAAGTCATTTTGTGCCCGGAGTGAATAAAATCATAACTTTTAATGAAAACTGCAAATCGTCACTGGTAAAGATATAACCATAAAGTGTAAACGTCAAAACAAAGAAGATATAGAAGAAATACAAGAAATTTTTATTTTATTGCACGCACTTCGTTTCCATATTTTGTATCGTTCCGTCGTTTGTTTTTTTACATCGTAATCGTAGTCCATTCTAGTTTCTAATAATAATAATAATAATAATAATAATAATAATATTTATTTATTCCCTGGTACTAATACAGTATGGAACAAGTCAAGATTACAGTATTAAAACTAACAAAACAAGTAAATCAGTAATGGTACAATACAACATGTTAAAACTTATTTTAAAAGGTACTATTAAAAAAATCGTCCAGTGTATAAAATGCATTATTCAATAAATGGCGCTCCAGGTAAAGTTTGAAACATTTATCCGGTAAGTTTCTTATCTCAGGCGGAATGTAATTATAAATTTTTATTAACTGGTGCACCACATTTTTTTGTATTTTTGTTGATGAGGTAAGCGGAGCACTTAGGTAAGTATTTTCCGTTCCCCGTGTCTTGTGACGATGATTGAGTTCGTATTTTTTTAGGAAAGTCTTGTAATACTTTTTCGCGAACTTTGCACATTCCACTACGTAGAGTCCCGTTAAAGTATGTATTTTGTTTGATTTAAAAACTTGTCTGCATGAGTCTCTGTTATTCATTTTGAAAACACTCCTGATGCATCTCTTCTGTAGCACGAATATTCGAGACACATCCACACTATTCCCCCAAAATATAATCCCATACTTGAGTCGTGAGTTCACGTATGCATGGTATGCAGCTAGACTCGCATCTAGATTTACTGATGAAGATATCATTCTAAGAGCGTAGCTGAATGGTCCCAGCTTAGCCGCTAGATATTCAATTTGCGACTTCCAATTTATAGATGCGTCAATTTTTATCCCCAGAAAAAGAGCAACCTCACATGAAGTTATTGTCTGATTTCCGTGTTTGATGCTCATGGTGTCTGCATGTGTTTTGGAAAATATTACAAGTTTTGTTTTGTCAACATTTAATTTCAAATTATTTCGTGTAAACCATCGTTCCATTGTTATTAGGGACTGTTCCACGAGTTGCTTCAACAAATCCTTATTTGATGCCTTTATAACTGCAGATGTGTCGTCTGCAAACAAAGCTGTGGAATTTTTTGTATTTCAGGCAGATCGTTGACATACAGCAGGAACAAGATCGGACCCAAAATCGAACCTTGTGGTACTCCTCTATTTATCGATCTCCACGATGACAGAAATCTTACTCCGTTTTCATTTGATGCTACTATGCATTGTTTTCTGTCAGCTATATATGAATTAATCAGGCTCAGAGATACCCCTCGAAAACCGATGATTTCCATTTTCTTTAACAGCGTACTATGGTTTGCGCTGTCAAATGCTTTCGTAAGGTCCATGAACATCGCGCTGACCTGCTCACCTTCATTCATAGCCTCCAAAGCCTCTAATAGCACTTGGTAGATGGTTCTATTGGTTGACTTCCCTTTCCGATAGGCACTTTGCCTGTCACTTAGGATATTGTTTGTTTCCAGAAATGAATTTATTCTGACTAATATTATTTTTTCGTAGATCTTGGATATGTTTGATAGTATAGCTATTGGCCTGTAGTTCATTATATTAGCCGTGTCTCCTTTCTTGTGGATCGGATGGATGATCGTTCGCTTTAACGGTTCTGGAAAGACTCCACTTTTTAAAGTGAGGTTTATTAAGTGCGACAATGGGTTGGCAATGAAAGGAGCTGCTTCTTTGATGATAGCAACAGGAATCTCATCGTGGCCCTCGGCAGAAGTGTCTTTCAAAGTACAAATTATGTTTATAACTTCCTCCCTATCAGTTGGTTTTAGAAAACACGATCTTTGGTTTCTTTTAATAATATTTTCTTGAATTCCTTTTGATGGCTTCATGTCAGGACACATGTCAATTAAACGGTTATTGATATAATCCAGTATACCCCTTTCGTCACGAACCGTATCATCTGTTTCAATTGTTCTAAAGTTAAAAATCTCTCTACTGGTTCCAGTTATCCTTTTTACCATGTTCCACATAGCTCGAGTTTTATTTTGGGAATTTTGTATATAATTAGAATTGTATTCTAATTTAGCCTTCTTTATTTCTTTCGCTAAATATTTGCTGTAAGAAGTATAAGTCTCTCGGTTTATAGATCTTTTAATCATGCCTTCATAAAGCTGCCTCTTTAGGACACATTTGCTTTTTAATTGATTATTAAACCAATTATTGTTTTTATTTGATTTCTGTTTGACAATGCTAACAGGACATTCGTCGTTCAAGATGTTGTACAAGACCTCATAAAATGATTTGTAACATTCTTCAACACTTTCCATATTTAAACAAATACTCCAATCGACAGTAGATATACATTAATAAGTTTAATTAAAATTCTAATATTGGCTTTCCAGCCCACAATAACGCTATGCTTTGCAAATTCATTTCATTTAACATTATTCAATGTTACGGTATACATGGATCAAATAGAATAATAAATTGCAATATGTAAACTATAAGATCGTTCTTTTATTTGCCATTCTAAATAATTTCATTTGGGTAAATTTTTCATTCGCACTAATTTCTATAACTTGTTTCATGTTTTTTTTTTTGTATTATTTACAGTCGCATCCATACGGTTTGACTAAAATTGACTAGGCACCAGAAATGCGTCAACAATTAAAAAAAAAAACAATGACTTAATAGATTGCAGCACAATGGTAATTGTTCCTTTGTAATTATTTTATATCCATTGTGTTGAAATTTATAGACATCCATTCGAATTTATCGTCAAATTAAACGTAGCTGTCACGAAACAATATCTTCCTGTTCTTATTCATTTTCACGTCGATTTCCATCGTGACTAGAATTTCAAGATCCAAAGAATTCGAACTTGAATTCGATTGAATAGAACGAAAATAATTACTATGTACTAAATAATACATTATCATATAGATGATCAAGGATAAAATATAATAGTTATCTTCATAAAGATACTTATAGCCACAAAAATGAGTTCCAGAAATGTATAGGCAAAATGAGCAACGTGGAAAGAAAAGTAATGAAAAATAAAAATAAAATGGCATATTTTAAGGAAAGCTTGGTTTATATCGACAGCGATAGTTAGGGAGAGAAAAAATGATTCAAAAAAGAATAAAATTTCATATAAAGCACCAAATTAAATAAGAAATAGATTCCTGAAAGAAAGCAACAGTTCATTATTAAAGTAATCGAGGAAGAAACAAGAACAGTTGGGTAAGAAAAATGAGAATATCTAAGAGAATATGTACGCTTCAAATTGAAAATAGATGCAGAAAAATAAGTTCGTGTTCGGTTCTGATTTTGAGCATAGTATTTTAATATCCATTTTGTCACGTATGCAACGCACGATTACATTTGTTCTCTTCAATGGAAACTTTTCACTGAACCTTCATCGCTTTGGGAATTTGTACCAAATTAAATTCAAGCTGAATTTCTGGAATCGCGGTACTGAATGATAACTTAATGATGCTCAGGTTATAGTTATTTGTTAATGTGAATTCACCTCAAGTACATACGATTACTATATTTGTTCGAAACTTCCACTCTCGAATATTTTAAACTTCACATTGAGTTTATTAAAATCTAAAAAAGGTGCTGGTGGAGGATAATAAGTCTCTTGTAAACAGTGTATGAAGGATGGATCCTTGATACAATGTCTTGGGTTATAGAAAGTGTGTTTTATGAAATGTATAGAAATGCATCCTTGAAACTAAATTATGATATTTTCAGATTTTAAATTTCGTGGTGCCCAATTTATTTTACTAGCTACTAATGAATACAAAGTCGTAAATATATTCACATCATTTATATGTTTAAATACGAATTTCATGAAGATTACTCATAACACATCATATTTAATTGATATGGTTAAAAATAATTTTTAACTTCAATTTCGATACACGCGAAATAAACATGTTAAATTTATTTGCCCCATTTCGTAACGCCGCAATAAAAAATAGTTTACATAAACAACTAAATACTAAACATCGTAAGTGTCCGGTGCACTAATATTTGGTGATTAAATCATAATCAAAAACCGTATTTGAATTTTTATGAATACCTACCAAAATAATTCCTTTAACATATTTACATTTTTTAATACAAAAAGTGTTTATTGTTGATTTGTTGAAACAAATAATTCATTTCTTTTGTATTTTTTAAGTCGTATCCCATTCGCACTATAATCATTTTTTATCAAAATAAAATTTCATCAAATGAAATTAATCGGGGGAAATAAAACTATGATGATAAAAGAAATTAGTTATTATTAAATTAGTACAATTTTTTGTTTATACATAAATTATGATTAACTTTAATCAGAAAATGTTTTTATATATTATTTTATTGTATGTTGATGTATAATTAGAAACTAGGTATACAAAGTCAAAAAATAAACTAAAAAGCCATACAAAAATATAAAACACTGAAGGGAAATAAAATAAATGGTAGAATCAATTCAAAATTGCTAGTACTACTTATGTATGTTATGGTGCATGTATTCTTCTTCGCTGGGACGTTTAAACGCCCACTTAGTGGTCACATTTTCACCTGCCACAATTTCCACTTTTGTTCATGATTTTATTTACTCCGAACAAAAAACGACGTGCGTTCAATTAGCAAGCAAATTTACGACTATTACAATTTCGTATTTATTTGACAACCCGAGGTACTCTAAAACTGTAAAAGTACACGTTCTTATAGCTTCATACTTTATTGTCTGGATAATTTTCTATCAATATGCCACTTCACAAGTATTTACGTTAAAATCGCTTTTGTATCAAGCTACATGCTGAAGTTAAATCTTTTTAAGCCAAGTAATGTCAACGCAAACCAATATGATGCAAATGTACAAAAATACTACACTGATGTGAATCTGCTTTAAAATGTAAGTGAAAAGGTTGGTAATACATGCCAGAGAGACCTGCACACCTGATTCCCGCATACTTGTATTCGCCAGCGCACCACCCCAATTATCGGCACAATTCGTACCGGCTAAGTATCCAATACAAATCATTTTGAAAAACGAAATTGGTGGACATAAATGACAAATATTAATCCAATAAAAGAAAATAAAAGCAATGCTCACAAGTCAAATTCTTCATTTTATTGTTGTGTAAGGAAATATTTTAAGGGATATTGTAAATGGAAAAATTGGTGACGAAATTCGTGCCGGTCGTTAAAGTATTATGATGTTATATATATATATATATATATATATATATATATATATATATATATATATATATATATATATATATATATATATTGGTGGTTGAACATTTTTAAAGGTAGCAAGTAATGTGATAAGGCATAAGAAGTCTTAAAATAATTTTAGAACATGGCATATAGGTTTAAATAAATTAGATAACTTTATGATGTAATGGATTTAATATTTAAGCGATTAAAAAAATTCTATATATATTTGCAATTTTTTTCAACGATAAAACAGTTTCGTAAATGACGCGATAAAAATAATGTACAATTAATAGGAATTTGACGTGCATCGTTCAATTTGGTGCAATCTGGTTAGATCGAGGACACGGCAATTTGATTCGATTTTATCAGAATGTACACTTGCAACTGGAACGCACGTCTGTTTGTGTCCGAAATATATTAAATTATAACCTCAAAATTGTAAACCAAAGTGTAAATAGTGTTAGTTGAAACGCATAAGCCCATTCGCCGAAGCGCGTGCGACTTATTTGATTGCTATACATTGAAAAGAATTTAGTTTATATTCAATTTTGAAGCTTAATACACTTATAGTTCATATTTCAAGTGGAATAAAACAATTGATGGTAATATAATTTAAACTCAATTTATAAAATATACCCGAAAAAGGTTATTTTAATAATGAAATAAATAATTCAGAGAATGTATTAGATCAGGGCTATGGATAAATTTAAAACTTCAAAATATCTGTAAAAATGCCTACATCATTATATTTTGTGAAGAGCAACTTTGAAATGCAAACATTTTGGCTTCACAATGAATTTAAACATGTAAATACTGAAAATAGTGAATAGACGAGAACGGGTTTAATTAACATTTAACTCACAACTTGTATAACTGAATCTAAGGTATTTACTGATTTTTCAGTAAATGAATGTTTTAATTCCAAATATATGTGTAGATTAAAACTCTATCAATTGCAAAATAATTTTATCAATAGTAATGAAAACAGTCTGAATATGAAAATAAATGAAAATTATATGACTTCTATGCAATTAGAATCTATGTGTATGTATGTATGTTTGTACGCCATATTTAAATTTGGGGGAAATTTTACATACTTAGCCTCATACGGCGTAAACAAGGAACGAAGTGATCGCTGTTGACCAATAAACATGGAGAATTCCAACGGTAACGGTAATCGAAAAAAAAACCGTTTTTATAAATAACCATCAAACAGAATTGTACCGAGAGGGTATGTCTTCAGCCATATTAATATTCCAATTAGAATTAATTTCCAATTTTCTTGATAGTACCGCACTATTAGATGAACAGTTAATTAAATAACCCCGCATTTAGCTAATGTTTGGTTTCAAAGACAAAATGTGGGGAAAAACAAATAATAATAACAAACGGCATAAAAACCCAGGAAGTTTCAACTTAAAAATTGCAAGAATGAAAGGTACATCGTCATAAAGATTGAAGCTCCATAAAGTATAAAAGAATTTCGAAGTCGAAATGTCAAGATACTGATAGAAAGTCATGAAATGCAAATGGCGATCTAACCGAGTTATCAAAATAAATGAGATGTAAATAGTTTGCATTTCGGTATGTTTATTAAGGTTTTAATTGATTTAATTGTAAAATAAAATAAATGCAGCAATTAGCCATTATGACGATTAATATAACAGGAAAACGAAAACTATACACATTACATTGAATGTAATCATTACGTTGTAAGATCAACAAGAAATCTATTGATATCTGTAATATATAAGTTGGAGACATTGATTTCGTACATCTTTGGGATGCACAGTATCTACGTTGGCTTATCTCGTGCGACTATGACCGCAAAATTCAATCAGTTGGGTGAAGCGTTAAAATTAATTTTAGCTTGAAACTCTTAAAACGTCAAAACAAGACCCGTAAAACCTATTTTTAATTTCTTATCCACATCAATGTCATTTCTGATTAGAATACAATTTGCATATCAAATTCCTCAAATACTCAAATAAATAAATTTAAATCATAAATAATATTTAATATTTAATCATTATGTCATTTTGAAGTTCAATGTTTCGTTTCAATTATATTGCATATTTAGATAAAAATATATTCTTACCACTTCATTTTAATAATTTACTTCTCGTCAACATTCTCAAAACGATGTCGGAAGATGACTTTAATAGGGCGCCCTGTTTGCGCATTTGCCTAACTTAACAGATTTTAAAATCGCCCACAATAGCAGCAATAGATACAAACGACGTTAATATATGTCCATAAGAAGATTCAGAGGCGAATATAAAAATATAAACATCGAGCACATTAATAATCAAATAAGAAATTACGTTAATAACGACAGACGTGATATGTTTTGAATTCTTTGTTGATGAGCTCAATAAAAATAAAAGCAATCGTTCCAAGATCTAATCGCATATTTTGGATAAACATTCGTAGAATTTATTGAAACGTTATTGAATCGTTGTAACAATAAATAATTTAAAGAAATCTCAGAGTGGAGTAAGATGTAAAAGAAGACATGGGAATGTATGGAATAACAATTTTACAGAAAGTAAACGTTTGTAACTAAATCCCGGTTGTACAATAGAAGTTCAACTTGGAGTTTAGTTTAAATCTGGTTTATGTACAATTGAGCCTAAGGCCCGGTTATGTGATCCGAATTCAACGTTGATTTAAACTAAAAGCTAGTTTACTGGACAAAATTGCATTGAATTAATTATCTCATAAACCAAGTTTTCCAACGTGAAGTTTAAATTTTATTTTGATAACCGAGACTGAGTCAAATAAATAAATCGAAATTTTATGGAAATTGGAGAACTATATAAAATTTTAATAATGCATTTGTTCCAATTATCCAATTCACCTAAGATTTTAAGCTGATAAATGGCATGAAAAAATTTAATTAAGCCATCTTCCTAATAATCATCTGCTAATAAAATCCCACTCTTAACGCGAGCACGCAGCCTTAACCTCCCATCGGATCGATATGAGTACACCCATCAGACATCTGTGGAGGCAGCTTTCGCATCCAATTACGATCCCAATCTTTCAAGTCCGAGCCTGGGGAACGGCACTCCATTCCATCTCGCATGTATTATTAAATATAAAAAAATCGACGGGAAGCGTTCGCGAAAAACCCGCGACGGAGACAGTCGAAGGAGCCGAGCGAAACGAAAAGATAAACAAATAAAATTTCCTTCTCCCTCGTCTGAGGAAAGAGCTCGCGAACCCGGCAAACTAGATTATTCACAATAAACTTTCGCTGCTATTAAATTATTTAATTTCGGCCGTGGTGGGGGCCGAAGTGTAGTGGATAAGGTCGAGGTGTAACCTTGTTAGCGAGAGCACAACTGAGTTATGGTCTTATAATGCCCGGAATGAGAAAAAGAAGCGCTGCTCAGCTTCGGCATTCGTCAGTCGGTTTCCAGCAGGCGGTCGAGGTGCTTTTCATGTATATGTATATATGTATATTTATATACAAACTTAATCATAATAATCATAAGTCTAATTTCATTTTTAACGCCGAGCTGGTGAACGTCGTGGTGGGTTTGAAAACCCCGGTGTTCTTCTTTATGTGCTGTGTACTTATGATTAATTTACGTGTACATGGTGTAGGTAATGTTCTACAATTTTGTCATTGCTTCTTAAATGTTGGTGGTGCATCACCAAACATTTGGACTGAGTTAAGTTGTTTACGAAGGTATTTTTGACCATAAAAATGATGCTAAAGAAAAATTAAAATTCAATTGAATTTCTTCACTTATTGTTTTGAATGAATAAGTATTTTAAAGTTAGTACTTTAAAATTTATTGAATAGTTGCTTAGAATTTATTTCTGAGTCGCATAACAAGTTAATGTAGAGCAGTTTTTAAGGGGAGAATGGTTGATGTGGTAATAATTTGGAGTGGAATTTCTATAGAAAATATGTGTACTCACTTTGTAAATTCATTGATGAAGGAAACATGGTGGCGCGGTGGACGTCTTGGACGTGGGGTCTTCCTCCCATGACAGCACATTGGGAAGCGGCGGTTCCTGGATGATGCACCCCCATGGCCCCGGCACCTCCACCAGGATTGTAACTTCTTGCCATGGATGCTGCAGCGGCCGTGTATCGATAAGCAGCTTGTGACATTTGGCTACAAGACGTGATGTCACCATACGAGCACGGCATATTTCCCAAACCGGTGGGGTCCATACCAGCTCCTTGCAAACAACTCGAATCGAACCCGGCGGCGGCGGCCTGATTCAAATACGAATAGTCCATGGTACCTACAGCAAATTCGCACCACACGACAGAAAAAATCGCCTAAGACGAAACTAAATTCACTGAAAACTACGCTATGGTATTTTTTTAAGTGGCGACGGCGATAATCCAATTCTAAGACATGAAGCTGCCGGTGGTGCCTGACGGGTCGGGCTTAGCCGCGTAATTGAATCAGAGCCTGATATCAAATTATGGCGATTACGGATAATATCGGCGCGGGTTTTTTAAGTGTGTAGCGGCAGATTCGCGCGTGAAGACCCGACTGTCTGCTTGCGCCGAAATCAAATGATAAGCTTAATTCAATAACGGTGGCAGAAACCTCCGCCGTTCGGAGGGTGGAAACGAAAAATTCGGGGGTGAGGGGTCGAAACGACGCGGATCGCGCGGGCGGCGGGGAACGAGATACGGCGAGGGCGCCGCGATCTCGGGCGGAGTCACCCTCCATGACTCGTGCACCCTCCAATACAAGGGACGCGCGCGTCGTTCTTGGAACGCCAATTGGTCGAGGTCCGTTACGTCACTAACGCCCGACCACGCGACTCTTCTGGTGACACTCGCACATACACACACGCAGGGGCACACGTACGCGAAGGCGCGGAATATTAAAATGCACGTACCTTAAATTAAATTTGTTTCGGAAAGGCTGATCTGTTTTCTTTGACTGTGTTTACGTCGACAATTTCGCAGGGGACTTGTCTTTCATCCCAACACCTGTAGGCTCCCACATGCTCCAACTGCAATAAACACACACACACATTCACACGTACGGATATTCAAAACAAACATCTTATCCGTATCTACATATTCATGATTTATATCTAACGGTCTGAATTAGAACTTGTTGCTTCAAACGGTTCCTCAATGAAAAAACGGCCACATTAACAATAATTTCAACTTTATAATTGATAGTAAATCTACATCAAATCTCGTTTATCACAACTTTGATTCTTATTTATTTTTATTTTCCCTTTAATCCGTAAAACGCTTTTATCTTTTTATTCAACAAAGCTATAATTTCCCAAACCATTCTCACTCACAATTCTATGATTTGTTAATAAGTATTTATAGTCATTCAATAATAATAATAATAATATTAACAAAAAGCCTTTCAACTATCACATTCAACGTTTTTATAATACACAGTTGTTAATTGCTACATTCCTTTTACATAATCACATTGGCGTCAATACTGTATAAAATAATTTTAACGCAACGTTTTGATTGAATTTTAAGTTTGTGTGTGTTTGCTCTTTTAAGTAGGTACGATCCGCGCTTTTCGTTGCCGTGCCAATTTATCCTGAAATACAGTTACACTGCCAATTGTAATATTAATTTTAAAGATCGAAAATGTTATCATTCAACACAACAATTAAAACGTCGCTTAAGTCCCTGGCGACATTATTGGACTATGACTAATTAGTGGTAATGGCTTCTCATAAATTTAATAGCAAATGGTCGAAACGACGCCAGTTTGGCTACACAATAATCAAAAAAAATGTAAATTAAATTTTCATTTTTTTATATATTGGAATCCATTTTTCTCATATTAAATACGAGTTTATGAACGTGAAAGTTTCGTCTTTATTTATTTAAATTAATTTTTATTTTGATTATAATCCGTGAAATATTTCTATTTATTGAACGACTTCCAAAGCTGTAATTTTTCAAACGTTTCTCATTCTTTCCACAGCTTCTAGTAAATATAAGTCGGACTAGAAGTAAATATAACATTATTATCCTTTGAATTACTTTTTTATACGCATTTCACAATTTGCTTGAACTATTACATGTGTTCGATATTACCTTTTTAAAATGAGACCAACTTTGAGTGACTCTTAAGTTTGCATATTTTATTTTATTTTCTCTCAAACATAAAAATTTTATTAACGGCGCATTGCGTTAGATTGTCAAGTGGTACATAACAATAGAGTTGCACTGCGAATTGTAGGGTTAATATTTTAGTTTAAGTAGTCATTTAAGCCGATGGTAAACACAAAGTTTGATTTTTTGTGTATAATTTCATTGATTTAAAAGTTTGATCTTTATTTAGTTTCACTAGTTTATTTTATAATACCTTTTATTGTGAAATCATTTGATTCACTACCCTGCCGTAATTTTTCAAAATTAATGGAGTTAGCACCATTTAGTTTCATTGACTCATAAATTTAACAGCAAATGCACAAAAGGGCATCATTTTCGCTACACATTAAACGAAATATTACAATTCAGAATTCATATAATTTTAAACAAATACAAAGTTCAAATACATTTTTTCTTATGTAAAATACATCGTGAGCTTAAATAAGTTTGATGATTTTTATATTGTCTTCGAAACCCTGTTTTGTTTTTATTTGATTTTTTATGAACTCCAATTTTGTATATTTTCTCACAGTATCCACAAAATAACTAAAAATGATTTAAATCACAACTAAAATTATTAAATAATTAAGAATATTGTTATTTTAGTTAAGTTTCTATACACATTTCACAAATTACTTTGCCATTTAATACACAGTGTTTAATTATGCACATTATTACGTTATATACCTCTTCAGTTATAGTTAGCCATATATTTCATTCCGTGCTTTTATCTCAAATGTGCTGATGGCAAAATGTCATTGAGAAAAGTTGTTCAGAATTGAAATTATGGCCCTGTGCAATATTTCAAAAAAACTTTCATTTCATTAATTCTGCTTTTTGTGTTAAACGAAACATCGCGTCATAAGCAAGTTATCAATGTCATTATCTTAAATAAAACTCAAAACTTTGGCATATTTATTCGAAATTGATTACTTATATGAGTAGTAATATTGACTTTGGACGTGTTTACCTAGTATTGTGTTACGGACTGGAGGAATCATCTTATACTTATGTTATTTAAATTTCACGAGCGATTTCCAACGGTGATAATTTCTGTCAATGGACTAAAAAGCTTGTAAAAAGTTTACAGAAACTGGCAGTGAGCTAGATGTAAAGAAGAAAATGCTAGTTTATGATCATGAAGCTGCTGTTGCACACTTGGTGAGAGATTCCGTGAACACTAATACTCATCTATCATTGGGAAAGCGGTCTAGCGAATTATTTTATCAATTAGTAAATCGGATATACAAACGATTGCCGAGGAAAGGAAAATTTGGCATTTAAACCCACGTTCATACACAAATTATAACTTGAAGACGATGTCCAATTACCGTTCTTTTGTTTATGGGTTGGAGAACAATATTGAACCACAGATATTTTTATAAAAAATTATTATGAATCAACTTTTGCCACTAATGGCGTCGTGTCTTCACAAAATTGTAGATATTGGTCTCCTGATAATCCACATTTTCGTATAGAAAATAACGGCATGAGAAAGTAAATACATTGTATGATAAATTTTTTGGACTATAAAGAATAATTTAAACCAACATGTGCTGGAAAACTATATTCAGCTGCGAATTTAGAAAAACTTTTTGAATAAGCACTTCCGTGAAAGCTGGATTGGACGACATGGCTTAATACGTTGACCTGCGAGATTGCCGGATTCTAGCCTTTTGAACTTTTTCTTTAACAATGACTTTGGCAATGAGTTTCTCGATAAAACATTGTCAATGACTCTCTCGATGAAACATTATTCGTATATTTTACTTTAGTAATGTCTTTGGCAATTAATCTTTTGATGAAACATTATGTGTGCTTCTTTCCTTAAGAGTGTTTTGGTAACATATCTCAATTGTAAACTATTTTTAGAATCATTAATACGTACCTTTAATTGCTTTTCTTGATATATTTAACAGCAAATTGCCGAAACGGCGCCAATTTTGCAATGATTAATTTATTCGAATTCTTATACGTAATTGTGATCCAATCGATAAGTTTTCTTCATTTTAGCAATGGTGTTGAGCAATCTCTGGTTCCAAAAATGTATTATTTTATATTTATTAATATTATTATTTAGTCAAAATGAACACTCTAAACAAATTTTGTTCATTTTACAATAAAATTTATAATATTTGTGGAGAAACAGTATACGTACCATTTTTGTAATTACTAACAACCAGTTCATAGCAACGAAGAACGTGGTACATCGACAACTGCCATTTCATTAGATTTTAAATAACGTTATTTAATAAAATATAACGAATCTGTTCCTGGTTTTAAGCAATATATTTCATATGTTACTATATTGTTATTATTTTACCATTACCATAACATTCGCTTTCATTTTGTGTTCGTTGGCGATGTGTTACAAAACCCGTTCCGGAATGTGTAATAATTTATGCCCCTATCATTTTTATCCATTATTTCCAGATATGTAGTTTTGCACCATTCCTTCGCCTTGGTTTTCGTTAATTTATTTTTTGTTTATTTTATTGAGTTTTACATGATTTTTGTTCTTTTATTTTAATTCATGTCCTTATATACAATAATTGCTATTTACCTTTTTTACTTTCACGACCAAATTTTGATATGAACATGAAATTTAGAAGAATCAGACATAGAAATCAGATTTTTATCAAAAAAAAACATCAATTTACAAATATTCAATCTCGTCTAAATCTGATTAATGCGCATCACCACAACACGCAAACAGTAACTAAACAAAAGCACAGTTGCCGCACAAACGTGGACAACGTAGTGAAACTCTTCAGTTTGTTCAGGCACCGTCTAATCTCATCACATGACCGAGCGATCCTGTGCAATGGAGGAGAAAGCATTTCTCCTGAAACGATAAACAGATGATCGAGTTTGAGCTTAAATCGACGCGACGTCTCGCTTTTAATAAGCTCCATTATTTTGCCATTGTGTCCGTTTTAGTTTCATCATCTCCCGACGATAACAGTTAACAAGCGAAAGTATAACTCAATCGTTCCGTGTTATTCTTCCAATTTAGTGCGGCTTTGACAACGGAACATATTTCAGCGATAATTCATTAAGCAAATTAGGTAATCTAGCGGATGCGATGTTCTGAATAAACGATGAATGAAACGTATTCATTAGTAATTAATAGAATTTCTTTACGTTGATTTGAATTTGCAACGAAATTTGTAAAGTTTATTACTATAAATATTACAATAGGGAATAATTTGAGTGTTCTTTTTAAAAGATTAATTTTGACATCATTGGCAATTGAACAGCCATAGTATAATTTCTATGCTGACATTGTAGAAAATTTAGGTGTAAATAGTTTAAGCAAGATTTAATTTCTAAACGCAGTTTGGTGCAAAAGCATGCTTGTCTATTTATTTGATGTAAATGCTTTCGAAGTGACGAATTTATTGCACTTTATCTCTAAGATGACAAAAACGAACCTGTAGATTTCTCTATCAACACCACCAATGCAATATGATTTACATGTTATTATACAGGAACTAAATAAAATTATCATTAATAAAACATGGTTTCATCTTTACTGCAAAAAAACGATATGTGCGTTGTCTGGCCAATCTTTATGGTAATACCTATGTTTTGCATCTTATAATCTGACGCATTTCGTTGTCTTTGTCTGTAGATTTTAAGTAAGCAAGCAGTAATTCCACATTTTTATTTCCAGGTTATTCGTTACGATTGTTTGATGGCAAATGAATAGAACAAAAGTATAAAAAGAAATTGGAATTGAAACGTGACGAAGTTTTGAAGGAAAAATTTTATTTAAAACGATAAAAACGGGTTGGGTTGGGTTGGGGTTCACCGAGGGGTAAATAAACATTTTTATATGGGTTGGGATGGGTTGGTTTTGGTAAATCTGTGTAAGAAGTATATATTTAAATCTTAACGTTTATGTTAAAGTTGAGAAAAATGCGACGGTTTGGTTCCGAAACAGGATTGAGATTTTGAGCAAAGAACTTGATCGTGTCACGTGATAGGTCGTGCTTAGTTAAAGCCAATTGCCAGTGCTTGTGAAATAATTTATATGTTAAAGGATTTCGCCGTAACCTATAAAAATCAATTTGTGCTGTGCCTTTGTGACGTATCAAAACTTAGGAAATTTAGAAACGTCAAAACGAAGATTGCAACACGATATTTTTTGTTATTAATTCAACTCGATTGCACCTCTAAATTCAATAATGCCCGTAAATGCAAAATTCAAATATATCTCCAGTTTATTATAATATTATCAAAACCGTGAAAAACATCAAGCGTTTTATTCGAAAGCATCTATTTGTATAATAGTTCACAATTCAAAGTGTCGCGATTAAATAATGGCAACCCCTGTCATATCAATTGGCATCCAATTGCCATGATTACTCATTTTCTTTTACTTACAGGAAAAAATATTAATACGTAATATAATTAAAATTAATGCAAACTAATAGTGTTTTGTTATACACCAAATAATTATGGAAACTTTTATAAACGTAAATAAATAAATTAAATGTGGATAACAATTTGAAAGGAAGTGGGTCATGCAGGATTGCGATCAGATTAACATTATTAATATTATCTCTTGCATTTATTTGTTCTGCAGTTATTCTGACGTTTACAGTTCAACTTTAGAGTTACATTTTCACCTAGTTTTTTCACAAAATTCCAATAAAACCGCATTGAAATTATAAATTCATGGCATCTTTTGCTATGAATTCTCGCATGTCAACCAACCAATTTTTTTCCTACTTTTTAGAGCGAATGTTTGTTCTAAATATTTGTCATCAAAATAATCGTAACGAAGAACATATAAATAAAAATGTCGAATTACTCCACGGTTACATAAAATCTATAGACGAAGAAAATGAAATTTGGAAATAATAATATTCAAACAAAGCAATATGGCATCACCATAAAGCTAGAGCCAGACGAAGGACATATCGTTTTTTTTGCAGTAAAGACAACACCTTTTTTTTATTATTGGTAATAATTTTTACTTGTTACATAATAACGAATTGCATTCATAATTTGTTTTGGTGTTATTGACAGCGAAATCTGCAACCTCGCTTTTCGTCACGTAACCAAATGATTGAAAATTTGCCCCAAAATATCGTTAATCGCAAAATTAGTCAAATAAATTAAAATAATTGGTAATATTAACATACAAATTAAATGCTATTGCAACGTCGAATCGAATAATCTCACATCTTGCGAGTGAAGGAAAAAATCTATGCTAAAATGTCGAATTACTCCACGAGTTACCTGAAGTATGCAGGCGAAGAGCATGAACTATGAACATCCCTGTTCATACAAAGCAAAATGCCGATGCGTATAACATTTTTTGCAGCAAAGACGATTGCAAATTTCATTGGTGGTATTGAAACCGAAGTCGACAAGCAACCTAACCCAGCTAAATAATGCATGACATTCTATACAATAGAACGTATGATTCACGATCGCGCGTTCCACTCTTGAGTGTCTGTCGGATTTTCGCTATTTCGCTATTTTCGCAATTTTATTGACTTTCGTACAAATTATTATTAGCTTGAGCAATTGCAATAAGAAAATGAGTAAAATTGCAACTGTAGCGTTATGGTAATATCTCACAATAATGAAAAGGCTTCGCAGGCTAGGCGAAAAAAATTAACTAAAATTAAAACTTAACTTCAAGTATTTCATGGGAATTTTATTCTACAAGTACTAAGTTTTTGTCATCGAGTTTGTCTCTTGTGAGGTAAATATTTATTTTTGATTTATTTTTAATCTCAAACGATAATTAAATGTGTACAGGTTTCATAGGCACATTCAACCTTACCATTTAAATTTCTCTGCAGTTAAAGCAAAATCAACATCAATATTTAGTAATTTAAAGAATTTTTTTCCGTCCTATACAAGAACTTATCAAAAAATTCTATAAGGTCGGGAAGCCTCCCCAAGAACATGAAAATGGCATTGGTGAGGCCAATATACAAACAGAGCAACCAAAAAGTGGGGCACCTACCAGCCGATATCACCGTTGCCTGTCATAGAAATAATGTTGAAAAGGTACGTCTTAGAAAAAACTTGGGGTTATCTCCAGAAATTTAATATAGTAGACAATAACCAATATGGATACCAGAAAAGAAAAAAAACGACCATGCTACTAGAAAACTTATACTTATAACGCGCATACTATAAACAACAAACTTAATGAAATAAAGCATGTATTCTGCTTGTTCGTGGACTTCTCCAAGGATTTTGACATAATAAACCATGACAAATTCTTAGAAATTTTAGAAAGATCTGGGATCAGAGGAGATGTGAGTAGGCGTAGGAAGGTGTAGGAAGAGTGATACGAAAATATCGGGTATTTGCAGTCAAAATAGGAGAAATAGTAGGGAAAGAGGTAAAGGTGATGAGGGGCGTTCCACAAGAAAGTATATTGGAGCCAATGTTATATTTGTTGTATGTAAACGACATCGGTCAGTGCTTCAACAAATGCAAATATTGGTTATATGCGGGCGACACTGTTATCGTATTGATTCACAAAGAGCATGGCAGTGAATAATGTACAGGAAGAGTTTACCAAGTTTCAATGGTGGGCCCACGATAAGGAACTTGTGATCAACAGTACAAAAACGAAGCTCCTGCATGCGGCACCTCCAAAAATATGTGATAAGAGGCATCTACAAATCATACAGCATTCATTGTCATGTTTGCACCATAAAAATGAATCAAGAACAAACTGTGGATGTCTCACTGTGATAGAAGAGGTACAACAACACAAATACCTCGGTGTCATCATCGATAAAAACTTGCAGTGGGACGTTCAGATCAACAGCTTTGTAAAACGATTGTCCCATTTCGCTGGAAGCTTCTTCTATTTGAGAGAATTAATGCCGGAAGATGCACTGAGGACCATTTACCACGCATTGGTTGAGTCGGTGCTAAGCTACGCAATCACAATTTGGGGAATGGCGTCAAATTATCACCTGGATAGGCTTCAATCATTGCAAGACCTGATCACCAAATACATGGTGCCAAAAGAAAGAGATGCCGAGAATAATTATAAGCTTTTAAACATTCCCAATGTACGAGACCTATACAAGTTCAGAGTAGTCGTAAGTAACTTTTATGATAGCACTTTTAAAGAAAAGTTAGATCTCTCGCATGGTACAACGGCCAGGGATGGTGGTATCTATAAGATACCAAAAGTTAGAAATAACTATGGATCAATGTCAATGTCGGCAGTGATACCAACAATATTCAACAAAATTCCAGAAGAAGTAAGGAACCTAGAAAGAATGCAGAAGGTTAAAGAAGAAGTGAAGAATTTGTTGCTCGAGTATGGATGGTAGATAATCCTTGGCTTAGTGGTGCTAGACTTTACTGCTTATAGATTAAATTTGTTTTGGAACATGTTGTTTTATCTGCTTTACTTCAATTTCAAGACAAATTTAGTGGTAGTTAGTGTAAATTCATTTGTTTCTTATTATTGTATCAAAAACTAAGCGGATAGTCCTCACTCTCGCTGGCTCTGCGGCTCACCAGTGCTCGATGCTGGTGGACCGGAAAGGGGCAGAGGGGAGGCAAGGAGTGAAGGAGGTGATGGGGCAAAAAATATTGCATTTTTATAAATATTGACACGAAGTGTTAAATCTTAAACATGTAGCAATGCACGAATAACTATTTCTGAATTCTGAATTCTGATAAATAAATATATAGTCATAATAACGATATAGGTCAATAAATTAAAAACGTAAATAGCCAAAAATGTCAGTTTTTAATTTAATTGGCTAAATCAAATCATTATTATATTGATTAAGTATTATCATAAAAAATATATTTTAATATATCTATACCATATCATAAATTCAATTCAGTTCGAGAATGTTGACATTGAAAATTTCACATCTAATTATTTTCTGTTCTAAGTCCATACCAAATATATTGTTCTAATGTATTTGGTCGTATTCTAATTATTTCCTGTTTCAATCAGTTAAATACCCAAGAAATTTCGATTTTAATACAAAGTGTTTATTTTTACAAATATTGTCTTAATTTAATTAAATTAAACCCACACCTAATACATTGTTCTGGTTCCTTTCGTAATTTTCTAATTATTATTATCATTATTATTATTATAAATTTACAAATTTATTTTGATGATTTATGTATTATTTTTTTCACTCAACCGTAAAGCTAACACATTTTAGAGGAATTATTTACAACTGAGTCTTTATTTAATTTTGACTATTTTTTATGAATTGTGGAACGTACAGACCATCTTTCATTGATTTAAATTTGCATCAATTTGATCGCTCCGAAACACCATGATTTTATGGCTGCTTTCACTTATATTAATATGTATAAATATTTCACAAATAAATTAATTCGTCTAAAACAAATTATAGGTTTTTTAATTTTTTTTTTAAATATTTATTTCAGTAGATTGTGTTTATGTTGACGTTATTATCTAACACTTAACAATATTTTCAGTTGTTTACAAATCATGCAATCGACATTTTAGTGTACTTTTGTGGAATATAAAAGTGTCTCTGCCTTCCGCCAATCCGAAAAGGAGATGGACTCCTGTCCTGAGGCAATGAGGACAATCAGTCTCTCCCTTGTTCTTATTTCCACAGAGATATTTGTCCGCTCGGAATCTGCTCCTCTGCAGAGTTGCGACTCGTTTCTAGACCGTTTTCGTTCGTTCTATTAGTCTAGATTGTAGTGGGGCGATAAAAACGACACGGAACCTTATTGCCGACCATTACACGTTATTTTTTCGTCGGGATTTTCCGAGACGTTTGACATAAGCACCGACACATTTATAAGATTGAAAGTAATACGTATGGGAAAATATAATTGTCTTAAGATAAACGAAATTGACTGTACGTTTGTCTTATTTATGTATTTTCTTATTCCATTCAGATGGGTTGGGTTGGGTTGGGTTGGGTCGAACTCTTGAACTGAAACGCTGATAAATATCATAATTCAAATGTTAAGTGAATTGAGACAAAGTGTTAAGATAAAAAAAATACAAATATATTTAAATTTAATTAATGTAATTGAAGGTAGTAGAAATCGTTAACGTTTTGAAACAAATTGATACTCAAACGCTATTAAGTTGTATTTGTAATTAGTTGTAAATTTCAAAATATAAAATACACCAAATTTTGGGCCAATATTTGTTTATTTTTATTATGAGAAATGTGATAACACCTTTATTGAGGTTAAACTGCTTTTATTCTTTGAACACATATTGTTTTACGGCAAGAAAAAAGTTTCTCTCACTAAATCTCTCCAATGTCACTAATATTGTAATATATAATATATTGTCATTACGACAGACATTTACGTTTATAATTTGCGTGAATAAGAGTATAACTATTTATGTTAACATTTTTTAATTTAGCTGAATTTTAAGAAAACAGTTTAATTGAAATACAATAAATACATGTGTAAAGGTTTCTTAAAGCGGATAAATCTATATACATAAGCGTGGTTCAGAAGTGTCTTAATTTTAATTTATTTCTTATTCATGAAAACGTATCTTACAAGAACAGCATTCTAGACTGAACGAATCGCAGATAAGTGCCCAGATTTAAAGATTTCAAAAATATGTAATTACTGCAAGGTGTACCCAAACGTCCATTTTGAGCATTAGGGTAATTTATTTGATCTTGACGCAAAACTTTCCCATGTTTCAAGAAAGTTCCAACTAATTATTATGTCTGCTAGATATTTTTTAATCAACATTTTTGAGCAATTTTTTTGTTATAATAGTTACTTGTGTATCAATTACACGAGATGTTTTTTTCGAATGAAGTCAAGCTTCGTTATTGTATAAAACTGTACCATGAGGCAGCTATTATTTTTTTATCTAAATTGTTTTCTAAACCGTGGAAAAACTTTTTTTAGTAATGCATTTTTCTCGGTTAAGCTAACACAGCAAATCGTTTTGTAAAAAAAATGCAAACTTCGTGATAAATCATATGAAAATGTCAACTCTTTGGCAGTTTTAAAAAAGTCTCTTTAACATTAATTAAATTAATAAATAAATAATTTGTCATATTATGTAAAGAACACTTTATTTCGTTATTATATGATAATCCCTTAAAGCCTTGATCCCATTTCAAGCGTAAGTGTATTAACAGAGTTTCACAAAACACAAATATATCTGGACGAATTGTTAATATTTTTAGCACATCATTTTAGCCCTTCTGATTTGTCAGACCCGTCAAAGTACATCAGATATTGAACTAAAGCGATACAATACGCCAGGTGATGTAACTTCGTGTATGTCCACACATGCAAGTCTAGATTACTTTCTAGAAGTTCGTAACTACATGACAGTCTTTGTTGGTTCAGCACTTTGTGTTCATATACTAAATTCTGCTGACGCTATGACAAGTGTAATATTTGTTTTAAAATATAATATTGGCTACCCATAAGTGCATCATAAACTTTGTTAGCACAGTTGGAACGATGATGAAGATGACGACAATGGAAGAAGCATTCAAAAAATTGAAAAGGTTCGTTTTTTTAGTGAACAAATAACATAGAGATTATAAAATGAATTGTTGATATTATTTTCTGCGTGCAATAAAATCTAATAAATAAATAAATAAATAAATAAAAAAATGTATTCAGAAACACTTTTATCCAATGTGGCTATAATCTCATAAAGGACCCTTGACTTCCTCATAATATTTTGAAGCAAACTGCATATTACCAATTTCAATGTCGTGGCCGTATGGTAGTTTCAATGGTTTGTGCAACAAGGTCGTGCTCTAGTTTCGTATATCATAAGATCAAAAATACCATCGCGCGTCCAACAAATTATGCGAGTTGATTTGTTAGATATGAAAACTCGTGGCTCATTGAGTTGATGTTGCAAATTACATTAAACCAATGTTGTGCAATATAAGATTTAAATCTGATGGCCATAAGACTTATTTAATAGCACCTCACATTTCTCCATCTTATACCAAAGATTTAAATCTATTCTAGAAAATGTTTTGTGGGAAATATTGTAATATACGCTAGCGATAGTGATAGTGATCTGATTTAAATTATTTGTTTTTGCCTAAAATTGTTCACGCTGACGGTATATAATATATTTTTTCTATTACTAGTAACAGGATGTATATCTAATATTTTTTATTTTCATTCACTAAATTGTATTTAAGTTATTTTATCTTAAATTAATATTGTGAGTATGCTATACGAAGTTAGATTAAAGAAATTTCACCTGAATTGGCTTCACTGTTGATTTGTTTCTAAAGTAATGATAAAAATATTGTAATAAATTAAATAATAAATAATAAATTAATAATTTAAACCGCTGCAAAATCAGGTTTAAGTCAATATGAAATTACTTCCGCTTCACCGAATTCAATCAAAATTAAGAGGTGGTTAAAAAAGTTAAATATAGATACAAAGCTTTTGCGTGTAAGATTGATCAAGTTATTCTGACAAAATTGTCTCATAAAAGGCATAACCAGAATTATTGGGGACCGTAAACGTATATTGCGTTGAAAATAAAAAGTGCTTGACTTACAAACAAAAAATTGTCCAATTGAATGTTGAGGCACTGCAACTGTCATTTCTCAAAAATAATAATACTTCCTCCTCCTTATTATCAAGAAAGTAGAGAAGGATATTATTTACAAATTTTCAATGAATTAAAACAATCAACTAAGTGAATTAAACGAACCGTGGTGGAAAAGTCGCGAGTAGTCCGATCACCCCAACCCAGATCCCCGATCTGCGCTGCTAGCAATTTGTCCAAGAAACTGGCATCCGCGCTCCACCTCTAAGATTCATCCCCGAGCTCCCCCGAGACCATCCTAACTATGGCCGCTCTATAATAAACATCTATCACGCTGTTTACTTTTGACTTCTTACGCCGAATTGACAAAACTTCGGCGCGGCGTTAATCCGCGTTAATTTCTCAAAGACCCCCGACAATTTTACTATACATTACATTTATTAACTTGTCGACTGAACGACACAAAAAAATTTCACACATTAAACGCATTCCTCATACGTTTCGCTTCTTGTAACGCGTCCTCCCCATTTGGTACCCGTACACCCTGCCGCTCCTCGTTTTCCTAACAATTTTGTTGTCGCAGTTCAGTTCGTTTTTGTTAATTTTACGGCCGCGGAGCGTCAGACAGTTCCTTATTCGCGGGACGGGCTTCCGCTTCACATCGGACATCTTCATCTTCGGTGGGTAATCGTCAGTGTTATCCGACATGCTTATGTAGTCCGAAGATTTTTCGTCTATCGGCAGCAAATCACGCGAATCGTGATTTCTTCGCATTTTCCTATCATAATCGCTGTCGAAGTTTCTGTACGCGTCGCCCATATACGATTGGTCAAGCATCCGCTGCCTCGGACACATATTATCCGATATGCACTTCCTAAAATTGCTTTTCGAGTCCAGTTTCGCATGTGCGTTGTTCTGGGCAACGGTTTTCGAACAATACAGTGTGTCCAGTCCTCTTTGTTGGTTCATCTGGCTTTTATTGAGCATCGGTCCTTGCGGGACGAAATACGGATTCGACGCGTAAAAATTATCGGGTTGACTGCTAAACACAGGCATATTCCTCTGATTCATTCGTTGATTGCCGCTCGGGCACCTTCGAGTTAGGGCGTCGTTGTTATTCAATGGGCTGTTCATATTCATGTTCATATTCATGTTGGGACATTGTTGTACCTGCCTGTCGTGCGGAATTAAAGATGCGACGTACCTTACGGCTTTTTGCTGACCATCTCTGTTTTTCAGAAAGTTTTTTACCACCCATGATTTTTTTCTATCGAGCCACTTCTTTCTGAAACAAAATTTCTCCAATATAAAACCGTTCTAATTAGATGCTTAATACTAGTTTGTAACATGGTTTAACTATTACAATTTTATTTATTTTGGCCGGACGGTTCCCACAATCATTGATCTTGCCATTAACAATAACAAAAACGTCGTTTCACAAACGTATACAAACAAATAAATATATGTTATAAATCTAAATGATGTGGGTCAACTGCAGTCAAAGTGTTCAACTGCACGTAAATTAAACCAAGTTCATTACACCAATACGTCGCAAAATTAATACAGTGTATCAAACATCGTTGACAACTCTAAACCCAAGTGCAACAAACTGCATGGGGAAGGCTCAAAATGAAGACGGGTCTTATTGCCAAAGTCGTTTTCAAAGCTTGTGCCAACCTGGTCTATAAGTTGGATTGGGCTTGGAGATGTATACAGTGGTGGAAACAACTGTGGCGATAATATCGCTGAATCACGAGAGTTCATTATACAGATCCAGTGAAAAGAAAAATATCAAACAAAAGTCCAACAACCAACCACAAAATTTCTTAAAGTATTTTATTTTCAATTGCGAAATTATTTCGAAATACGAGTAACACTCACCTATTTCAATAAAATTAAATTAAATTTGAGAATTATTATTTGGCATTTAATACTACTTCCGATGAGGGATTATGAATTGTTTGGTTTAAATTTTTTGCGTATTTTAATATAAAACTTGTTAATGATTTATGTGAATCTATTACTTTATATATGATGGTAGTTATTATTCCCATTTTGTAGATTGGAACATTGAATGTCGTTCGAGTTACGACAAAAAATGTAAATAAATCCCAGAACGTGCAAGGATTAATTAATTTTATTACTGATGGTTCCAGACTGTTTGAGTCTGGTATTAATTAGTGGTTACTGATGTGCCGCATGAGTCATCAGTTGTTAACTATCAACAATTTAAATTGCTCAATGTGTTACATAATAACTGAGGAGCCCAAAAAAAGAACGAATTAGGCGTCCGTTTTGTAAATTTAACTTACCTATTATGCATTTGCTATGCATGATTTTATTTTACTTCAGTTTTTATTTCGGCTCGCAAAGAGAAAGGACGTATGCAAAAATGCGGCGATAACAATCTTCGGTATGGAGCAAATACCCTTTGAGAGAAGTAAAAAAAATCCAGAAAACGCATGTAAAGCAACATAACAAAGAAGATGATAAATTGGAGCTAATGATGAAGATGATGAATGACATGAAGGTGGACCAGAAGGAAATTAAAAATGAGTTATGACATAAAAAATGAAGTAAGGAAAAGAAAGTAGAGAGACACTGAGAGAACTAATAAGCATGAGATATAAAATGGAATGGTTGGCAAAAGAAAAAAGATCATGAAAGGCTTATTAATTAATACAAATACTGAAGAACGAGGAAGACACAAAGAAGGTAATTAATGAAATAATTGAAATATAGGAGAATACAAGAAAAATCGAAAGGAAAGAACGTAAAAATAGGATACAATAAGATTACGATAGAGGAAATTGAATGGAAATCGCAGAAAAATAGAACAAACTTTAAATAATTCTAAAACTCGTAAACTCATTATAAATTGTGAGTAAGGCAAAATAAATTTGGATTTTTCGCGTTTATTGACTTGGAAAAATATAAATAAAACGAAACGGAGAAACATGAAGAAATATTGAATATACAAATAGAAGGAGAGAAATAGAACTATAATGGAGCGAAATGAGAGAATAGAAAAGGGCACTGTGAACAGAATTGGAAGAACAATGAAAACATACTATATGATGAGACAAGGCTTTATAAAAAAGGAGGTAACGCAAACCAAAATGACAATATGTAGTACAATATTCATACCAATTCTAACCTACGGAAGTTAAACAGTGAACACTAACAGACCAAATAAAGACCAAAAAAAGAAGCAGTAGAGATGAAATACGTAAAGGCGGTTAAGGGAATTATGATGGATGGACCCTGTCAGACGGATATGGGAAGCTAGGACAGGAAACAGAGAGAGAGAGAGACCAAGACTTGGGATAATGCAATAGCGAAACACCTGCAAAAGAGAAATGTGGCAATAAAAGCAAAAAATCGCATGTACAGAATCATTATAAATCGATTATATAGAAAAATATGTAAAAATCGTGGCCTATAAAAATCGTTGCTATCTATATTAAATTCTTTATTACTATCATTACTTAATGTATACAAAAATAATATAAGTACATTGAACTTTTTGAAATGATCTTGGAGAAATAATAATATTGAAACTAGAAGATTCATTAACAATAAAATTAAATAATAAGTTTATCCCATTCACAAATACCCATAGCATATAATTAACGTATTTGTCATAGACTTGCACATGGAGAACATCCTTCGTATTGCTTGGTCCTATGCCTTGGCCTTGGCCAGATGCGTTACTATGTGAAAACGTTACAAAGAGGTCCAATAAGTCAGCCATCCGTACCCTATAAACGTGGCGAGAGTCCTGTTTATGCTTGAGGTTCATGTTTTGACTTTGATATGTATACATACACATATATTATAACCCCTAACCGCTAGCAAAGCCAACTTTAAAAATCCAACTAGCAAAGTACTCTTTGTGATTTTTCATGCTAAATACAATAAATAAAAACTTTTTCAAAATTGGTTGATAATTATCTCAGATATTCAACAAAAGTGTATTCAAATGAAAGACATCAAATTTATTTTTTAATTTTTTAAATAAAACAATATTCAAGTTAAATTAAATGTCTATATGTTGTGTGAATATTGTTTACCATTTCAGGGGTCATTGATCGAATTTCTTGTCGAATTCTCTGTACTTCTCAATGTTCTTAGGTCTACTCAAATAAATTTTAGCTTTTAAATAACACCAGAGGAAATAATCCAAAGGGGTTAAATCCGGAGATCTTTCCGGCCATTCAGTAGGTCCCCATCTACCAATCCATCGATTAGGTAATATTTGGTCGACATATTTTGGTACTGCACATGCATAATAAGGGGTCGTACCATCTTGCTGTAATGAAATTCTTGGATCTTCAGGACCTTAGTACCGGTAAAGGGGGAATTAATGCAAATTGGAGAAAGTCTAGATAATGTCCATCACCCAGCGTTCCACAAAAAAGTATTATTGAATAATTCGATTACCCACTATCCCAGCCCACATGCTAACCTTTTATTGTGTATTCGTCTCCATTATCCAATGCGGATTTTCAACCGCCCAATAACGACACTTTTGCTTATTGACTATACCATTGAAGTTAAACGTTGTCATATCAGAAAAGAAAATATTTCTAATGAATGCAGGATTTATATTATTCCATCATTGTCTCGCAAAATTGCGCTCATCGATTAAAATAATCGTCGGACAGCTCTTGCCCCAAGTGCACTTTGTAGGGATGACATTTTTCCCTGTGAACTGCATTTTCGACGTATTCCGACGTGAAGCGACTTCCACGAGGGTTGCATGTGGATTTGCCTGCACCATTTACATGGCATCTAATTGTATATCTTCATCTAAAGCCGATGGTATTCAAAATAAATTTGTTCCCCAATTCATTGTAAGAGTTAGCCATGACTCAACGCCTAGATTTTCTAAATGTTTATTATTATTAGACTCAATAATAAATTTGATCCTTTAGACAGTAAGTATAATTCGTGATTACTAAATTGATCTTCGGTAAGGTTTACATTACAAATTCTATTATTTTTGGTAACATACTTGCAATGAATAATAGGTTAGTTTTATCTTTAATATTATTATAGAGATTGTCAAACTCCAGGTAGTCACGATGTTAACTCGGAATGTATCACCTTGTATGCCGCAATATATACGTTCTCGTTCTCCTTGCATTATTGTACATCCATCTGCCTGATGAAGCCACTGGGTAGTGAAACAATTGTCGTAGTAATGGAACAATAAAGTGAAACCAAACAATTTTGTTTTAATTTAGAATTTTATTTATGGACTCATGATGATCTCAGAATTGGTAGAAGATGTCTTAGAGCAAAAAAGTTGCAGTTTGCTGTCCACTGATTTCACTCGATGTGAGATTGTATAAGGTGTTATGTGTGTACTATAGTAGTTATTACGGAAAAATTCAATGCTGCACCAATAATGGGCTGTAACGTGAATGCCATAAATCGCATTCAAGGAGGAAACCAGATCCACAAACCACGAGGATGACTTTGAAATTTATGGATAATTCTAATATTGATCTGCTGTTAGGACAGATGATGAATCATTTACAGACACCCTCAGCACTGTAGATGTTTTCGACGGATTTGAGAAACTTGGTGTAGTAGACCACATATTAGCATTGATTCGATTATTGCATGTATGAAAACGACTAGTTGATTGTGAAAATAACAGAGGAGGACCAACGCATTATTACTGTTTACATAAATTATTACAATTGTATTTTGCCAACATTTCCGAAAAACCAAAAAAAACTTCTTTCAGAAACCTTCAATAATAAGCGTGAGGAGCGGTCTTCAAAAGAAAACCTTCTACCTTTAAGCTCAAAAATAGCCAACAGTGACACATTACTTGTGCATTTTTTCAACCAAAAACTGAAAACTTAAATCTAGGCCCGTACTTCTGAAGAATACATAACTTTTTTCAGAGACTACCGCTTGTTGATCAATATTGAGTTTCCCCACTTTTGTGAATCCATACACACCCCTCTTGGCGAGTAAGTACGACGATAAAGAAAATATAACTTTCGCACCCCCTATTCAAGAAATTTAAAGTTGCATAGCAAATTTTGTTACACGCTCTGCCTTTTGGAAGTCAGGAATGCGGTACAAAACGATTTTTTAAAAACCGGTGTAATACTATATTACTGCATAAGTGGCTTTATTGTCCTCTTCAATTATTTTTAACAACAACAACATTTTTGTCGATGACATCCGTAGGATGCCTTGCTCTTTGGTCGTCGGTAGCATGTCGCCAAGAAAGGTACCTTTTTTAAAGTCATAATAAATAGTTATTCGAAAATGCTCTCTGGTTAATTTATTTTTTTTTACTTGCAATGCAACAAGTGCAGGAAACTCGACGGGTGTAAAGAACCAATGGCTATATGAAGAGGAGTGTATGGCAAGAAAATGGCAGGGCGAATTGGGTGTAATTTCTGGAGCATTTATAACACCGGTAGATAGGCAACCAAACGTATAAAACATATTAATGTGAACCAAGAGAAACCAACTTTGCAACCGTATGGTATTCATTTAAAGAATAAGTCAATATCCCATTATAAACGAGATCGAGAAGGCAATAGTATCGTAGAAGAAGAGAGGGAACTTCATACTAAGAGCCAACGAATTGTAACAACACACCCAGGGAATGAACCCCGCGTGAGTGAGTCAAAAGAGTTATTGGAACAGGAAAACATGGAAATATTGAACGCAATAAGAGATCTAAAAGGCAAAATAAGAATTAGGGATTAAAAACGGACATGAGGAAAAATACGAAAGAGAACGAGAAATTGAGGGACGTAATAAGAAAAAAAGGAAGAGCAATGAAAGGTGGAAAGGAAACAACTCACTGCAAGGCTAGAAATGTTGGAAAACATATAGGCAGGTTGAGTGATGCAGCAAGGAAATGTAACGTAGTGGTTAAGGGAACGACCTTCAAGGAGGACAGGATAAAGTAAGCCAAATTAAGACTGAAAATGGAAGTACGCACATTAAAAGGTCAACAAACGTAATATACTGGAATTGACAAATTTCGAGCAGAAAAGGCAGGTGATGATGAATAAAAGTAAATTGCAAGGTACAAATATCTAGACATAAAGAAGAACGCATGATACAAAGCATAATGAGGAGTAAGGCTAAAGAATAGAAAGGCAAAGTGAAAACGGTTAAGATAACTTACAAAAAAACTACTTGGTGCCGACCAAGTGTGGATATGGAATATGCAATTGCCCGTAAACAAGTGGCTGACTCTGCCAAAAACGAAACAATATAAATCATGGGGAATATATTTTAATGGCGACAAGACGAACAACGGACACGGAAAAAATACTCACACTCCTCAACAATTAAAGGTGTAAGTAAGGATACATTTTTTATGGTCATGTGGAATGTATGGGGCGCTGTTGTGCCATGGAGTCTTAAAGAATTAATAAGGAAAATTAAAATATATAAGATAGAAATACCAGCTTTCAAGGAATAAAACAATTAGGGTTAGATGTTATAGGTGGAAAATATGACATTTTTAAACGTGGTGGAAAAGACAGAAGGATAGGAAGTGGCTCCATAAAAAAAAAAAAAGATAAGGTGATGTCTTCAAGAGCATCCGAAGAGTCATTTATTGACGTTTATGTAAAATTGCGTCTTTCTATCTTTTCATTTATTCGAAATATTAGTTCAGTTCTGTTGTGGTTTTTGTAATTTTATCAAAACGGATAAAATTGAAACTGTTATAAAATACATATGTAAGATGGTTTATCACTCCAAGAAATTCACAAGGACGTGACTGAAGTATTGGTTGATTCTGCTGCTTCATCCGAGATTTCAAACAGGGGATAGAGTCCATGATATTGTACTGGATGATAGAACAATTACCGTCAGATTCATAGCGGAGACATGTGGCACCGTAGTAGGTCAATATTACGCAGATTTAATGCCAAAATTCGAGAAGCAAACAAGGAAAAGAGAAGAGGAAAATTGAGACGACGTGTGCTATTTCATCAGGACAAAACTCCGGCCCACAAAAGCTGTATTTCAATGGCTGCCATTCGCAACGCTGGTTTGGAAATTTTTGAACAACCTCCCTATTCACCAGATTTGGCCCCTATTCGCTCTTTTCTCTTTCAAAAATTAAAAGAATATCTTCGGGAAACCCATTTTATGAACAATGAAACTGATCTTGTACTGGTAGAAAGAAAACATACGAACTTAATTACTAACGTGAGAAGTATGAGAGGATCAGACACAGAATTCGATCAGTAAAAGTAGTAAGGATAAGCTGCAAACATATGCAGTAAAAGAATACAGAAGAAACTAGAAAAATATGTGGAAAGATGTTAAACAAAATATCAAGGGAGTTTGCAAACGACTGGAAAAATGCGGCTAAACCACACAAGTTATGGAAACAAACAACTTATTAGAGAAACTGCATAAACGACGATCCCGAGGAAAAAAACAGACAACCAGGAAATATTGGATCGATGAGAAGTGTGTAGATATATCAAAGGAAAAAAAGTAAAAAAGACAAGAATTACTGAATAATAACACAAAAGAAAATAAAAAAATAAATACATATGAAAACAATCAAAGAGCATATATAGAAACAAAAAAAGATTGTACAATGAGGAAAACTCAACCATTGAGGTAAAATTTCAGAATAAGGAAATCCGTGCATTTTACCAAGAAATAAAAAGACAGAAAAAGGTTACCATAGAATAAATAGCTATTTTAAAAACCAGGAAGGAATCTTAATGAGTGAGCGAACGCAAATAACAGAAAAATGGAAAATGGAATAGTTTGGTAAACTCCTTAATACAGGAAATAAGGAAGACCAATAAGAAACAGGTTACAATGCCAGAAGGAGGCAGGAATATATAATATAAGTACCAACGAAAGAAAAATAATAACAGTCCAGGGGAAAACGAAGTATCAGCAGAAATTATTAAAGCATTTAACCATTTAACTATTTAACTGAAAGAATATATGAGTGTTATAACTAGTGTGGGAGAAAGAACAAATGCTCGAAGAATAGACAACCGCGTTGACATGCCCTTAACATAAACAAGGTGACAAATTTTTATGTGAAAACTATAGAGATATTGTATTACTGCATTATTTAGATTAAGCAAAGTTACAGAAGGTGACCTAAAACAGATCGGTAAATGACTATTAATTGATTTCAAACAAGTATATGACAGAATAAATAGAGAACAAATGTACAGTGCTATGAAATGACTATGAATACCCGACACTGAATAAAACGCAAAATAAAGTGCTCTGGAGTGACCACAAATCAACAGAATTTGTGGTGGAAGGTGAGGCAAAGTGACCCTCTCTCCTACTATACTACTATCTATTATTAAAGAAGGTCACAAAAGAAGCAAAACTTTTCGGACTAGAAATAAACCAACAAAAAACGAAATGCATGGTAGTGGTTGAAACCGAACAGCAGATGAAAATTTGCCATAACTACGACCGGGGAGGCAATATGAGTTTGGCAAGATAAGAAACTTCTTGAGAAGCAGGAAATAAGTCAGAATTACGAAAGGTAACAAGAAGTACGGAATGCTGAAAAACTAATGAAATCGAGGAATACATAAAGAAGGTATGGTCACTAAAGAAAACCGATGTCTATCAAGGGCATCCCCTTGATAGACGGTAAAGAAAAATAGAAAAAAAAACGGTGGAATAAACACATAATGCGGCTGGCCAAGAAAAACAAAGTAAAGATAACATCTGTCATAAAAGAAATAGATTACCAAATATGGTGCTTAACAGAGCCCCAATTGGAAAGAGGAGACGACGGAAAAGATGGCTGGAAAGTGAATGTATATCAAAATCTAAAAAGTATGAAGATCCAAAATTGGAAAGAGCAAACGAGAAACAGAAAAGAATGGAATAAAATTGTTTGACAAGCCCAATGCCTATCACAAACTTAGTAGATTCAGTTATAACTAAAGTAACTTCAACAACTAAACTTCAAATGACAGATAAAGAGTCTAAGGGCCTACTATATTTCCTTATTCTCAATAAGGACTCACTCACCTCAAGCAGTTATCTTTGATTGAAACGGCTCCACTTGAACATTTTTTCGCCAACGATACAATAGTTCCCCTCTGCATGTGCTTCAAGGTGTAGTACAATCCCACGCAGAACATATAGGCGTACATGCACGGTTTCAAAAGCGAAGTGTCGATTAGCCACGGTGCGCTCTTCAACACAACTGCGCCCTGCAAAACGACACCGTCACCCAATAATCATCCGCAATGTTCAAAACTCACCTGAGGCGTTCGCAACTTGTCGATGAAACGTCTTAGCACGACAGTGAAGAGTGCCAAGGGTAAATTTAGAGTATTCATCACTGGATTTTTCGAGTTATGGGAATTTGACGCGGATTATTTACCATATAAGCTTCAAGGGTAACATATGCGGGCAATTTTGGCTTGTCTAAGTCAGGCAAGTTTACCGAAACGTAAATGATTTAGGCACAAACACGATGAAAACTAAAATGACACAAAAGTCAATGTTCAAAATTGTCGTCCGCGCATGGACTACTTGTGATATACGAATTAAAATCAATCAGTTCTCACTTACATTTCATTTATATCTTCAATATATTAGTTCACTATGGACATATAATCCTGTATTTTGTACCAATAAAAAAAAAACATTAAAAACAGCCAAACTGTTCTATAAGTTAAAGCCCGTTTAACGCAATTTAAACTCGTAATGTGTTATAGCCGCGTGAAAAATTACTTAGTGATAAATTAATTAGGTATTTTTATTTAAGCAATTACGTCATATAATTGCCGGATGCATTATGAAAAGTAGAATTTTAAAGTTGCAATTTAATTAGAATCTAAAAGCGAGTTAGAGGGTTAATGTGGCTCTTCATGGCCCTTAATAAGATAAGAAGCAATTTGAGACTGTAATAGCGTTAATATCTGAAGCCTCATTTCATAAACATCGATTAAAGGGTTGCAATTTGCCGCGAGCGGTGAACTATTACGCCGCTTTGATGGATATCGTATCGCACTAAATTGCACATCGCCGTTTGAACTGGGATTCCTCGATTATTATTTTTATTGCAACTAATTAGAATTTTAAGTTAAACTCGTTCAGTTTAACTCGTTAGTGTATGCGTCGCCGTTTTAATATTCTATACCTGTCGAAGATTTGCAGGAATATATGTTGGCGTTCTGAGACGAGAAGGGCGATTGAAAAACCACCCGCGGCGACACCAGGGAATTCCGGAGCTGTGACCGGAGTCGGTGCGTCCTTCCCATCGTAAATATGGTAGCGTATGCCTTGGGCGCCGCGTGGAACTGCGATGGGACGCACGGCAGCCCGAAGTCTCTCGGGATGCAGAATTGATGTAGGAATATCCAATTATTTGGGGTGTATGAGTCTAATTCAATATTCACGCAGCGAGATTTATGCGGCAATTGCAGCTCTTGTTTTAAACGCCGAGTGCATTTTTCGCACGAATAGTCACTTCGACTAGCCACTTGAATTAAATTCTGAAAAATTGTTGTTAATGTCTTCTAAAAGCTTGTTACAAGAAGCTTCGTAATTATAAGTTAAATTTTACAATTAACCAATGGTGATTAGGTAAATTTATCTTAGTTTCATATTCTACTGCACATACTATTTTAATAATTAATTTTAATAACAACGCCCGCAAATGCTTCAAATTTTGATTTATGTAATTGCACGCGTAATGCATGCATCGCAGTCCATAAAAGCCAGATGGGATCACAGTCGCTGCTTCCATCCACTCGAATGGAGTGTGTCTTAGCACGTGACCGCTGCGCGCTGGTTGAGCATTTGTCAGCCAACATCCCCCGGATGTTCATAACCTCCGGCCTACTGTTAAATGTCCCAACACCCTCCTGTCAATAATGAAACACTTGTTTGGTGTTATTAATAAAAATCTCTAGTAAATGGGCATGTTTGTTCGAACACTGGATTAACGTCTCCTAAACATAAGTAATAAATAAGTCATCAGGTTTTATAAATTAAAATAATATAACAAATTGAAACTTTAAAACGTAATGATTAGGCAATAAATAATGTTATAGTCTTCGATAATACTAAAAATATTTGTAAAACTATTACTTGCAATTATGATCGAACCAAATTAAAAACATTTTTTTTATTTTCATTTCACCTATCATCGCATCAACGAAAGCTATTATACAAAAACGTTTATTTTTACAAATCTCGACTCCACAGCGATTTTCAAGTCGTCATTCGATAAAATGCGTCAAATGTTTTTTTAAGTTGTGGAAAGAGATGCTTGCCACAGGGTCGGGCTAGAGAGGCCTGGACTGTAAGGTGGATGTTGTAATTCCTTACAGCCGCATTTATTGGCTACTCCTTGAGCAATTCGTGCTTGATACGACCTACAGTTGTCGTACAGAAGAAGTTTTCTGAGCATAATTGTTGAGGGTTTTTGTAGACATTTCCCGTTGTATTGTAGTGACTTTTGACATATAGTCGAATAAAAGAGTCCCTTCAGTGTCTCAAAAAACTGCAATCTTCGACTTTTTGTGGTCGGTAGAGAGCCCTTATGAAACCATAGCATTGACGTCCCCAATTATAATTCCATAGAATTCTTCATCTTGTGATAAAGGATTCTAATTCTCCTCGCAAATTTGTCGTCCACACAGTCGAGAGAAAGCAGCTTAGGAATCCATCGTGCGACTTTGCTTATTCCCAAATCTACATGTAGAATTAAAAAAAACAGTCGTTCTGATATTGCTATTTCTCTAGCAATAACTAAAACTTTCACTCGGCGGTCAATCAACACCAAACCTTCAACTTTCTTACTGATTTCATCAGTTCGAGCTTCCATAGGTCTTCCACACTGTGGGTCGTCATGAATAGATTCCTACCGCATTTGAACTGCTTGCACCAATATCTTACTTGGAAAGAGGACGGGATATTTTCTCCATATACTGCCACCATTCTCTCATGGGTATTTTTCGGGCTACTGCATTCTTTCCATAAATATTTCATGTGTTCAAGTTATGAATCACTTATTTTCGCATATTTAAACATGACACATATTAAGCAATTATAACCAAGCTTGTAGATGACTATAAAATGTCATAGAAACTTGATATAAGAATATTTTCGAGATCGCATATTGTTTTCATAGCTAGGTAGATAACATAAAAAAATCCCCTCGTATGTATAACGAAATTTGTTAAATTATTGATTTTTTAACAATTTTTGTCGTTTTTGAATTTTGTGTAATTTTTTTACCAGAAGATAATTTGGTTGTTGATAATTTTATCAATTCTTACCGTGTTTTATATTTTTACGAGTTTTGTTTATTTTTTGGGCATTTTACCATTCTTAATAAATTTTGATATTTTTGAAAATTGTTTTAAAATTACCAATGATATAAAAATTGCGATTCTTTAGTCAATTTTCCGGTGTGACAGATGGCTGGTATCGCCATATGATATTTGGGCCTATTGGCATAATATATGACATAATTTATCACATGGCGATCCCGCCAGAATCAAAAGGGGCGATCTGGCACACCGGCAAGTATCGCAGTTTATCACATGGCGATCCTTTGCCAAAGAACCGAAAACGTTTCTGATGCAGAAGGATCGTAGCACAATTTATCATATGGCAGGATCGCCATGTGATAACCGATCTAGATGATATAGTGCTATATAGTGATTCAATTCAATTCACATATGTAAATATTTGATGTTTATTCGTAGTTAGAGTACATAAAGTGCTTAATAAGCAAGGCCGTGTATTTGCATGGTTACGACATCGCGTTTGAATTGCAATGCCTAGTAAAATTTCATATATAACACATACTATCATATCGTATTGTTATGCTCACCTAGTTATGTATTTATATGTGCTACGTCCTATATACAATGAATTCGGTCTACAAAATTACAAAATTAACAAAAATTAAGAAGAATAAGAATGAAAATTGACTAAAGACTCTAGTTCCCGAAGTGATAATGAGCCAAGAAAATAAATATGCTCAATGATGATGAATATGAAAATAAACTAGCGACAATCCGACCAAAACCATGTTATGAAATGAAAAATGCAGTATGAGCAAATTTTGATGGTGACGAAATGATTGAAGTGATGAAATCACAAAACTTTATATTATCTTGGAATATCTGACTAAATGGGCATGAACAGAAATAGGTCAAGATTAGATCCTTTCAGAACTCCAGAAATAGAAGTAATCTTAGCAGCTTGCTAAATAATTTTTATTTTAATATCATCCGCATAAGCTAAGTCCTCATATGTCAACGAGGATAATAAATCATTTATGAATATGATAAATAGAAGTGAGTCAAGGTTTGATCCTTGCTGAACTCCAGATGTGAAAATAAAGCAGATCTATTTCCCTTATAAAATACATAATTTTCTATTTCTATTTTCTAGATATGAACTCATTAATTTAGTCCATTTTTGAGTAAAATTAGGCCATTGAGGAAATTAATAATGCATAACCAAAACTGGATAATAGGGAAGGACTAAATACAGCAAGGTAATATGAATTGAAAGAAGAGAAAGAATAATTGAATTGAGCGCTATGAATATATAAATTTGCAAGAGCCCACTTTATGGATAAAAATCATAAATTATTCATAATAAATGCAGAAAGCTGGAAAGGGACCAAAGATTTGAATATGTAAAGATCATTACTCAGCATGGACAAGAATGTATAAAATACAAACAAATTAAAAGTAATAAGAAAACAAAAAAAGCTATAGGCTGGGGGTGAAGGAAACTGCATATCGGGTGACTTTATGGAAACGATTTGATCAAATGATAAATACAGGAAGTGGAATACAAAATAAATTGAATAGATTCAAGGAAAACTTGCTTCGTGGTGTCAAAAATTCATCTCTCATAGTCAAATGAAAATGGAAATAAATGGAACAAGAATTTACTGACTAAAACAGGGGCTACATTTTTTACAAAATAACTATAAACGAATGCAAAATCAACAAAAAATTATCTGAAAGTTGCTCTTGAGCGCATATATACAGCAATTAAGTCATGGGAAATAGATAAATTAAGAAATATTAAAGACGACATGATGGAAACGATATTTCGAAGATACTGAATTAAATCCAGAAGAAGCGAGTGATAATTAAAAATGGAAAAAGACAAGGTGGGCGATATTTCACCAACAGTACTAGAAGACATTAGCACTCCAAGGCAAGATGGAATACCGAAGAAAAGTTTACGAGGCTGAAATGAGTCTGAATACCTACGAACTGGATATATGAAAAATAATGCATAATGAAAGTTTGTGGATCTTAAAAACCTGTTCGGTTAATGAAGAGCGAAACACGGATAAGAAAACAACGAAGAGAATAGGTTAATGCAAGGTAACGGACTCAAAAATAGTGCGACCGTCGTTAATATATGGGTCACAAGACTTACAAGAAGTAAAACATAAATCGGCTATAGACCAACTAAGTATGAATCCAATAAACGTTCCCATATCAGTTTACATGACATATGGGAAATGGGGAAACCATTTGCAGAACTTCGGTATGATTATGATAAAGATTAGTAAAAATTGTCCTGGGGTGGTATTCGACAATGAAGGTAGATCAAACGCAATAAGAAGAACGGAATTGGGGGTTTAAAATGTAAGGTGGAAATTGGGCTGCACTTCTAATTTCTATACTAATACTATTAGGACGGATTAACCAAAGATATTATCATTATCAATTATCTTTGATTTTTGAAAAATAATACGACTTCAGAAATAACTTCACATAAACAGCTACGGTCTTACGTTTTGTTGCTTTTTTTAATTATTATATTTTATTTCTAAGTCGACATCAAACCGCTGTGGAAGAAACCCGTCAAGAACTGAGCAACAAAAATGTAGGGCTGCACGTGTCTTCGTCACGGTCAATTTTTTATGTACATAAGTCGACAATTAGTTAGGAACTTCAGTTTTAGTTTACCTGTGGTATTTACTTTAATTACATTTGTGGCAAAGAATTTCTCGATGGAACAATATTTTTTACGATGTCTGTACATACAATGAATTTCTCAAAGAAACGGTATTTTTATTTTTTTAATTTAACAGTGACGTTGGGTTGGGTTGAGTTTTTTTTACTAATATCGTTGCCAATAAATCTTTCGAAGATACTATATTTTTCTTTTTAATCTAACAACGTCATTGGTAATGAATTTCTCAATTAAACATTTATTAATATAACAATATGTTCAGCAATTAATCTATATGAAACAATTTTCATTTTTTACTTCAACGGAGTTTTTTTTGCAATGAATCTCTCTATAAAACAATATTTGTGCATTTTATTCTAACAATGTTTTTGGCAATTAATTTCTTCATGAAACATTATTTGAACATAATTCTTACATAATGTAATTTTTTGTACATTTTCTTCTAGTAATCGAAGAAAATGCAAGCAGTTCCCGTTTATCAGGAAACGATGCCAACTTTTCTTAATGTACCTGCATTTTATTCACACTTTACACCGATTACATCGACATAAAATACTTATTTCATTTAATATAAATGATAAAAACTATAAGCTTTTCTGAATATTGACCAATAGAAACACCACACTGATATTATATAAAGGAGAAAATAATCTAAAATAAAATAGAAAAGTTGTAATGGAAATAGATAGATAGAAAAATAAAGTAAATGGCACAAATGAAAGTAATATAAAATAGGAGTATAAAAAAGGGAAGAAAACTTGAAATTATATTATTGAAATAATTCAACAAACATTCCAACGACAGACCAGTTAAATTGAAACAAACTTACCTTTACCACACAGTATTTTAGTAACGCTAGATGTACATTTCGACAACTTGTCATCTTCAGCAGTGTACTCTGAATAGTACACTGCTGCTGCCAGGTAAATAAAAAGCAACGAAACGAAATCAAACAACTATTGTGTGAATTGGTGTGCGTATTATATACCTTGCTCCACTCGTATCAATATTATTAATTGCTTTATTGTAATTAAACATCGTTCATCATCTATACAAATGAAATTAACTCTACTATTTACCTCAGTTGCCTCTCCAATTCATAATAACACACGATTTGATCAAACATACACTTAGACATACCTACATGTATATAGGGTTGCCGTCAAAATTAACTCACGGTTGGTATTTGTACATTTATTTGATTTGGCATTTTCTTTCGCTGTTAGCATATAAATTTCTCTTGGTTAACTACGCGACTTCCGTGTCTTTCTTCACGTATATTAATGCTTTATTGTTAATAAATGCCATGAGATCTTAATACGTAGAATATTAACTTTATAATTTACAATTAATAACAAATCTGAATTGAATTTCTGATTAATAGCCCTGCACAATACGATGACCAATGCACTTGGCGTTCAAGGCGGGGAATTACGCAGAAATTTGTGTATCTAGGGTTGCTGCCCATATACGTTCATCATAACGTATAGGGATTTATTTAATTAAAAATGTTCTATCTTTGTTAAATCACAATGGAATTGACCATTTATTAATTAATTAAAATATCACTATTCCAAATGCATGCCTAAAGAGTTGCCTATCTTTCTTTAGCACATTTCTTTAGTTTAGGCATTAGGTATCTTAATTTTTGCCTTCGATAGATGTAATTTAAATTGTAAAGAATTGCAATTAAAATATTAAAATCAGATACGACGTTTCAACAACTCTCGAACAGTTGTCATATCTATTATTAACTGATCTTTATAATTTACTTTTAAAAACATATGTGAATTTTCTTTCTGATCCTAATCGTGCACGAATCGGTAATCGTTCTAACCGCTGGTGTTATAAATCAAATATGTGTGTTCATTGCACATACGCCTGTGCATGCAGGGTTGCTGTTCAAAATCATTATTCAGTTTCACAATTTCCTGCACAAACGGGTAATTTGCGTCACAAATAAGAGTCTCATTCTTTCAACCATGTTTACATAGGCACCAACATTGAACGCATTTAAAATTTTATTTACAAGTAAAGACATTTTTATTTTACGTGGACAGTTATTTTGTTTACATTTATGTTAAAGTCAACTGTAACATGCAAAAAGTAACTTTTAATTTAACTTTTGCGTTTCAAATTTTTCAAAATATCGCTCGCCACATCATAAACGTAACGTTACGATAAATTCTTGCATACATTTATTTTTAACATTTGTACCACCTCACAACGACATTATCGACATTTGGCGTGCATTCATTGCATCCATAAATCTATTTTTGTGTCCATTTGTTATTGTTGGAGTTACACTTGTTTGTGTTTTTAAGTCGTTTCGCAACTTATATTACGATTAATGGTCGATATATTTTCACATTTGCGCTGCTCAATTTTATAACCGTTGTAGAATATTTGCTCTTATTACCACTAATTTAATTTTTGTATACCTTTATTTGCACTTCTTAATTAATTAATTATTATTAAATCAATACTTTATCGTAATATTGACTTCCAATATTTTAAGACCGAATACCAATAAATCTATTTGCGATATTGTTCCACCGGGCTCTTGGAATAACTTCACAGTAGCTTTGACATCTACAAGAAACACTTTATACTTCACCGGATATTCTTGGTATCTGGCAATCTTTAAAAGGCGCAGTAAAATTTACGTTGGTTCTCAAGTTGGCGTCCAACGTGATTAATTATGGCGTGCCTATAATTGTGATGGATCAGAGGAACTGGCAGATCAAGTCATAGCTATAAATTGTTTAACATTCTGTCTGAATTAATAATTGCAGGGATTATCAAACTATTTCAATGTAAAATTATGTACAGCTAATTGAAATTTGCACGTTAATAATAATTAGTAGGTTACAAAGACTTCATTACTGTTCTTTACCAATACAATTGCATTACGTGACAGCTGACGCCATCAAATACAATCCTGAATACATAAAACACGACCGTAAATAAAATATCAGTTCAATTGCAGCCCATTAAATATTCACGTTCATATTTTCAATTCGGACTTAAAATGTTTGACAGACTGCTGTGCCGGGACGAAACACAAACGAGCACGTCACACAAACGTTCCGCGATATCAATGGGCGTACAATTTCATCAAAACGGGAATATTGTAATTTTGTTGATTAAAAGAATTTTCATTTTACGCGTTCCTGTCATTTATCGGAAATTAATTATATATCGGTTGCGCCGAACGCTGTAAATCAGTTGACGCGAACGCACAGTTCGATAACGTCGAAGCCCGACGGACGGAGCGCGAAATGCGATTAAATAGCAATTTGACAACGCAGTAAGTGCACGCGGACGCCGCTCGGCCACGTGCCGTCGAAGAGGATCGCAGCCGCCACGGGCGAGATCATATCTGATGACCTATTGTAGCGACGTCGACGTTTACGACGTCGATGGGTGCAGTCATGTTTAGCATTTGAAAAGCAATGCGGTGTGTTCGAATGTTGTTTGGGGGAAACAGCAAAAATAAAAATCAAAAATCTAAAAATAATTTGCCAAAAGTATGTTGTTAAATTATTTCCAGGAATCCATGTACACTGTTCTTGGCACAAATGCTAACGTTTCTTCGATGGGAACAAACAGATTATCCATCATCATGTCTTCAACTTGGCGCTTCTACTTCTACAATAGATAAAAAATTATTAGAATCTTCCGGATCTGCAGTTTCAATTAATGTAAATAACTGTGTTTAAAATTTTCATATTAATAAGTAGGTAGTAGATTGTTAATAAATTAACTTTTTCACTTTCTTCACTAGTGAGTTTTATTGTCTTCATTTTCCTCACTAGTGATGCAAACGCCTACTTTCCTCACTAAATTGAGTGATGAAAGTGTCATTTTCATAAGTGACGTTGGAAAAAATTATATAAAATGTACTTAACAGAAATACATGTTTATTTGCTTGATGACTTAGTCAAATTAAAGTTACCAAAGAATTCAGTGCAGACCCCTAAGGATATACAGGTTGTCCCTAAAATGCGTGGACATCACTTAACCACATCATCACATCATCACATTCCTGGTTCGAAAATAATACGATTTAACTAAACTTATCTATATGCAATTACGTTTCGTTTAGCTAGTATACTGCTTCAAAGTTCTTTCAAGAAAAACTTATTTTGTCCATAACGACAGAACGCTTGGATCGATTTGGATAATATTCGGTATTGTATTCCTCACGGACGTAGGTCATCTTTTAAGGTGATATTATTTATTATCAGTAGACCATTAGTGTACGAAACAATGGTAACCCGGCATAAACCAGTCAAAATCTTTTTAATGTGAAGGCCAATAACTTTCAAAAAAATAGTTTCAGAAAGAGGCGTTCAATAGTATTTTTTTTGTTAGTTTGTAATATATGATATCTGTTAAGGTTTAGACACAAAAAAATAAAATCTGAGGGACCGCGCACTGCATTTCTTAAAACAAATGTAATCTAGCAGTATGATATTCTAAGAAATAAATGACGATAAGGCAATTTGTTATGATATTTATTAGTAACAAGTATGTACTTTATTAGATCTACAGTAAATGCTCAATGTGACCACCATCTTCCTGGATACAAAGGTTGATTCGACGCAAAAAATTGAATTGTACTCGTTGTAACATTTCTGCATTATTCTTAATAGATTGTGAAGCATTCTGTATTCTGGCCCAAAGTTCGTCCTGTGTGTTTATAGGACGAAATACACTTTGCTTTTTAGTGCTCCCCACATAAAAGAATCGCAAATATTTAAATCTGGTGAACGAGGTGCCCATTTTGCAGGAGCATCATCTCCTCTGCCTATCCATTTGTTAGGAAACTGTACATGAAGATGATTCCGAACGTTCAATGTAAAATGAGGTGGTGCTCCATCGTGTAGAAACCACATGTCGCGTCTAAGATCTAACGGCAAGTGTTCCAATAAATCTGGTAAGGTATTTATAAGGAAGTCTAAATAATTCTCTCCATTTAAACGATTTGGTAAAATGACAGGGCCTATGACGAAACTGCCGATTATCCCTACCCATACATTCATTCTAAACTCATGTTGAAAGCGGAGTTGCTTGCAGACATGTGGATTTTCAATTGCATACACATGTTGATTGTGCAAATTTGTCATACCCCTCCTTGTGAAGCACGCCTCATCACTGAAGAGAATTTTCGTATGAAAATTGACATCTTCAGCTCTTCTTTCTTGTATGAATCTACAAAACTCAAGACGCGCGATGGTATCAGCTGGCAAAAGCTCCTGGAAGTTTTATATATGGTAAGGATATAGCAATTGTTCTTTAAGAACTCTATGAACAACATTCTTTGAAACGCCTGCTTGCAATGCTAAGCATCGACTACTTATTTCTGGATTTTCTTCTACTATTTCCAGAATTTCTTCCTTAATCCTGGGGGTGCGAATTATACGAGCACGTCCACGATCAGCTGTGCTCGGTGCAAATTTTCCCGTATCGCGAAGGCGTCTTTCAATGTTTCCAAAAGTTTTATGATTGAGCACGCGACGATTTGGAAACCTTTCGTTGTACACTCCAACACTTCTGCGACAATTTCCTTAGCAATATCCTAAAACCATCAACATATCAGTTTGCTCAGCGTTAGTGTAGTTTACAGCCATTATTACGGAAATAACGAAGAATATTAACTGCTAAAAATCACTAGCTAACACCAACAGAAATTTGAGACACTTCATAATTGATAAACAACAGCTACTGTCATTAAAAGCACGCTTACTTGTCACTAATACATATCATATCTTCATTTATTTTTTAGAACATCATACTGCTAGATTACATTTGTTTTAAGAAATGCAGTGCGCGGCCCCTCAAATTTAATTTTTTTGTGTCTAAACCTTAACAGATATCATCAATTACAAAGTAACAAAAAAAATACTATTGAACGCCTCTTTATGAAACTATCTTTCTGAAAGTTATTGGCCTTCACATTAAAAAGTTTTTGACTGGTTTATGCCGGGTTACCATTGTTTCGTGCACTAATGGTCCACTGATAATAACTAATATCACCTTAAAAGATGACCTACATCCGTGAGGAGTACAATACCGAATATTATCCAAATCGATCCAAGCGTTCTGTCGTTATGGACAAAATAATTTTTTCTTGAAAGAACTTTGAAGCAGTATACTAGCTAAACGAAACGTAATTGCGTATAGATAAGTTTAGTTAAATCGTCTTATTTTCGAACCAGGAATCTGTGGTTAAGTGATGTCCACGCATTTTAGGGACAGTCTGTATAAGTAATCTACTACATATCGTCGGCGGCCTATCTGTACTTTAATTCCTATTTTAGTGACAGAAAGTTAATTCAAATAATATATTTAAATCATAAAGCTTTTGCAGTAATATAAATATATAAGTTGCGTTTTTATTTGCACCCGTAATTCAAGCTGTAAATACTACTCTTAATAGTGTAATCGGAGGCATCTTCAACACAGGATTAATACTAATATTGGAAATGGTCAATGTTATCGACCTCTTTAGTAAGAAGCGAAAAATCAACATTAGATATCCCTGAAGATATGTAATTGATGATATATATATAATAAGTATTAGTTTAATTGTATAACACCACACAAGGAAATATGCATACATTCGACAAGATTGTTTTTTTTCCAGCGAGAATAGTCTCACTTCAATAAAAAAATGCTTTGTTATAAATAAGGAAAATGCCATATAATATAAAGATTTTCACCATAAGCAATAAAAATTACAAAATAAGTACTATAATAAAATAGGACTGGAGTCACCGGTAAAGGATCTCGTTAAAGAAGAAGACAACGCGACCACCGGAAGAGAAACCAAGACCATGTAGATTGAGCAAAACTATATTAATATAAGTAATTAATTGAAACACAATTCACAATATTACAGATATTGTTATATAAATCCATAAATTATTCGAAAATTTATTTCATAATTATAAAACTTGTTGGGTTGGAAATTTGTGGAATAGTTAATAGGCCTTTGTTTGCATTCATTAAAGACTCGCGTGATTTTACATATTCAACTATTTCACAGATACCGTGATATCGAAAATTACCATGGTCAAGGGTGGTCATGGATTTTAAAATGATTGTCGCAGCTCCCATCGTACATTTATGTCAATCATTTTTTGAGTGTCAAAATCTGTCAAGTAATTGTGCTGAACTTTTCTAATCCTACGCCGTTTTGAATTATGGCTCTCACCACACAGCACAAAATTTACACCGTCAGCGTTGAGAAAGGTACAGAAATAACTTTTTGGCTGAATTTGTGTAACAGTTAGAAGATAAACGTCAGTAGGGTTATTTCCAGCACTAGCACATACTACACATCTTGCTTTTCTCCGCGAGGTTTTTGAAGACCGGCTGAAAAGTTTGCATACAGAAGTTGAGTTCCCTCCGAGATTACCTTGTTTGACAATTATGGACCATTTTGTGTTTCCTTACTTAAAAAATAAGATTTCCGCAACTCCGATACATAATTTACAAGAACTGCAACAAAAAATTGTTCAGCAATGTGCAACCATTGCACCAGAAATGTTGCAAAATGCTTTTCACAGCATGAGGAGGCGCGTAAACTTGTGCATTGAACAAAACGGGGAACATTCCCACCAATTACTGTAATTTAGTTTTCCTTGTTAATGAAAACGTTATTAGTATTTCATAACTTGTAGTTCATTACTATTTTACATCTGAAATAAGTAGGTAACACATTTGTAAGTTATTGATGATGTCAGTGTAGCTCAACAATGACAGAATTATTGCCAAAGGATGATTTAAGCTAAGCAACCGTTGTACATTCCATGGCAACCATTGACAATTTTTTATCACGGTATAATAATATCATCGATACAAGACTGCTGAATTATTTGTGTTTTATAAAATTTTATTAAAATAGTATATTATGCAATGAGCATTTAATGATTGTTATTAAGACACGAGTATGAAAATTACGAAACGAGCCTTAGCGAGTTTCGTAATGAATACGAGTGTCTAATAACCATTGAGGGGTTAGGCCACTCCACGATTTTCAACAAATCGATTTTTTTTTTCTTAAAGGTCCCTTGGAACCTCAAAAATGATGCCCCAAAAATTATGGTCGGAAAAATCGTATCCGGTTTTCGAATTTTAGTACAACGACGCGTAGTCCGCCGCGAGACCCTTTTGTGAGCGCTATAGGAATAGGGGACTAAAGCAGGTATACGGCTAATGTTATTGAAATCCTTTATTCCATGACTATTGTACACAAGTTTAGATTCGTCGTACGTCTGTTTCAGTTAGTTACGCACAGCCAAGCATTTGAGAATTTTGGTATTCGACAAAAACTCGTTGTTCTCAATACTTCTGTGAACTTTCATTTCTGTTTCCCTGTGTATTGGTTTGTTTTTACAATGAGTGACAAAGCGGTGTACAGTGCGAAGAAAGAAGGAAAAACGTCATCCGGCAACAGCAATAGACCAAAAACATCGCGAAAAAACTAAAGCATTCGAAAGATCTGTAAGATATTAACTTTATTACAGTATTTTCGGCTATCATCGTTTGTAAGGTATGCCAATCGGAAGTGAAATTTACTGTAAGTGGCAAGCGCGGTTTGGGATTCAAACTAGTAGTGTCCAGTGAGAATTGTGTGTACAATGACGGGGTTTCTTCAATTTTGCACATAATGGAAGCAATGGACTTGGAAATCGGACCAGCTACGAAATGTGCCTAGAGATCTACAAACAGCGATGCAGAGAGATCGCTGTCTGAACGGGTAAAAAAGACAAGGATCGCATCAAGATCAAGCAGAAAAGAAGTGCAAGAGCAGGGCGATAATCTGGAAGGCCAATTGTATGGTGCAGGCATCGCAGATTAAAGTTATTTCAAAATTATTCATAATTTTCTACTACTCGAAACTTCAAACGCATTTAACTCGAAACTACATTTTTCAAACTGGCCGGAAACATAACTCAGACAATTTTCTACCGATTCACTTCAAATTTGGAACATATCTTGAAAAATACATTGTCTATAGAAGTACGTAGGATTTTTTTATATTGTATATTTCATTTGTTATCAACAATTATTTGACGATTTTTTAGGCAAATTCTTCACTTTCCACTTTAGAAGTGCGCCATTTGGCTAAAAATCAAAATATCGAAAAAAATCGTACGTAAACCGTCAATTTGCGGACCCATGTTCATCAAGACTTTTCGGCATATTTTGGGCCATGCTATCAGCCCTCAAAGTTTGTGACACTTTTTTACACCCTGTATATAATCGAAAAAAATCATTGGCTTATTATAATTCAAATATTACAGGAGCTGTTTGTCCGGCCGTGGACTCTGGAAAAACGGAGACGTCATCGAAAAAACGCTGCACAGCCGCCATTTTGAAATGAATCGCTTAAAAAAATTGTGTATACACTTACTGACATGTATAACAAACACCATTTTTTGTAATCTCGATTAAGTATTTTTTTTCCTGAGAAAAAATCCTTAAAAAGCTTAATATTTTCGGTCGCTAGAGTGGCCTAACTCCTTAAATGCGAGTTGCATACACTATTTTCTCTACGTCAAAGCATGAAAATTTGTGATATTTGGAGATGTCCACATTATGTTTGATACCCAACGTAGATTTAAAAATTTTATAATGTGCCCATATAGTTGGAGATTTCAATTTTATTTGTGTTTCTCCAATTCATAAAATTAGAATAAAATTTTTAACGAGTAGAAAAATTATTTATTATCTATATTGCACAGTAGAATTATTGATTTACGAGTTCTTTTTGACACGGTGTTTGCGCGACGTGAACGAAGGAACGTGTGTACTCGACTCGTGGCGAGTTGTAAGTTCGACGAGAATTTCCAATACGTCTCTCGCTCACAGATTTATTCCACTGATATGCATCGTTATTGTCTGGGCTTTATTATATCGTTCGAAGACTTGTTGCAGAATAATCTCATTCACCTTTGTTCATTATTTATTAACACTTTTTTACAATGACTTTCCAATTACAATCTTGGTGTACACTGTTGCTATGTGTTGTATACTTGTTAACTACTTGTACTATTGTACGTATTGCAATGAAGTAGACTACTTCGTGCTACTCAACTCTTACTTGATTAATAATTGGGTGAATAATACAGTTGTGTTACTACTCGAATGATTCTGATGTTACACTGGAGTAATGTTGTTGTTACACTTGAGTAATGCTATTGTTATACTGAATGTTAAGGGCGAAACCTTCTTTAAATAATGAAGTTCGCTAGATTCGCTGGTGGAAACAAAATGTCCCCACTTTGGTGCTAGGGGGAAAACCCGTCTCGTGATTGGCCGGAAAACGAATTTTATACTGTTTTGCCCGACATTTGCTTGACCGATTCTAAGAGTATTACAAACTCTAAATTCCCAGAGTGTATGCCATATAGTAATTTAAATTACGTTCTTTAATGGCTTATTTACAACCGTAGCGTTGTGATGAATTTGGCAGCCGTAAAATAACGGCTTTTGTGAAATGGGATTTATGCGATAATTGCCGGGCCGAAAATGTATTATACAGAATGTTCTGTACGTGAACGTAAAAGAGATGCTTTGAGAAAATACGTACGAGGGCCATAATTTTTTATCGAACTTTTAGCCGCAAACGCATCTGCCAACCATGGTACCTCAATTAAATTAATTACCAATATTGAAACTATTCTAAGTATTTAAAATAACTCTAACGAATATTTACACGGGTTATTAACTTAATTATGTAAATGTACATATGCGGGACCGAACACAGGGTAATTGTATATTTCTTTATTTAGAACAATACAAAAATACAAATCAGCATTAATCAAGTACTAACGCATTATGGAATAAATATTATTATTATTAGTTAAAAATAGTTAAAAAATATATATTCAAGATTCCATGACTTCAACTGATTCGTGATAATTCAGGAGAATCGAATAGCCCAATCAAAAAGTAGGAAGATTGCAGGAGATGCGTGTTTTTTATTTATATTTCAAAAGATATTTTTATTTTAAAATGTAAGTAAGTATGGAAATTTTGATTATATACACAGTCATACATCAGTATATTTCAGTGCATTTATATTATTTTTTGCACTCAGTACATGGGCCTGATTTATTAGTTTAATTCGCATGCAGGCAACCAAATATACAGCTTTAATCAATACAGGTAGTTACAGATTACTGTTTATCCATTTGTCAAACATCGCTTGCGGTCAGTGTTGCCAAGCCTAATGATTTTCATGAAATCTAGTTATTTTGCTTTGATCTCGTGATCCACATGATTTGCGTTCAGATTGTTTCCAAATAAAATCGCGTAAATGTGCTGAAAACGAACTTAATTTTTTTTGTTGAAACTGTTGTATAGATGTTTTACTGTAAGAAATACACATCAATTAAAATGCGCAGAACACGAAAATCGGTCGAGCGAGTCCATTATGACTAATAACGGGGGAGGCGCTAATCACAGTGGCGTGACAATTGGTCGTAATAGCGTGTGCAGTGAATACATCGCATATATTTATGTGTATAAGTATATATTAACAGATAACTTACATTTATTTTACTCCCTATTACTGCCAACTACTTTTACAAACACTTATTTTCAATAATATTCCATATTTAAATAAACGCCCCCGGCTTAATATTGCCCCTTCACCTCCGCCTAGTTTTGTAGGCGCAACTTGTGATGAGTCATTGTGTATTTCTTAAAGTGCAGGAGTCTACGAATGCCAAAAGGCCTGAGCAATAGATTAATCAATAGGGAATAAGTAAAAATTTAGAAATCATTTTAAATGTAAAAAGTGTATAAAATCCAAAAAGTGCCCAAATTGTAGAAATTCAAATATGCAACAATTATCAACCAATCGACGTCGTTAGTGATGCTAAAAAGTTTTTTTTTATTAAATATAGGTAAACCAAAATTTTATTACGAAACCTCAATATTTTATATGAATTTATTTTTCCTATCTTGGCGACAATGATTTCTGTTGTGAAGTTCGTCACGTTGACAGATGTTTGTTTTGGAACATTCCTATTGAAGATTTAAATCTCGTAAGTTTTATTAATCTAGCAACGTCTCATTTTTAATCTTTTACTAGAATTAAATTAAATAAACTTAACGTAATTTTTACTTATATTCACACAAGGAATTGTTGAAATTATAAATGAAAATAAAAATGAAATGTTTTATTTTTATTAAGATACAAATCCTTTTCACTGTAGCAATAAGATTAGATAACAATTATATAAATATACATATTTAAAAATAACAACGAAAGAAACATTTAAAACAAAGTACATGTAATTCCTTTCACTATTGCCTCATTTCAATGATACCGACGTCCTTTGAAAAGAGCCCGAATTATCTTCGAACCTTTCTCGTTCTGCACCACAATGAAATGATCGTCGCCACCAACAACAAAGTGGCTCATTCCCGAAACTTTCATTATCGTAGCCGCTGTGATTTTCTCAACGAAACCAGAAATGCCCTCCGCGATAAAAACAATCAAAGGATCAGTGTGACTATCTGATAACACATACAACGCTAATTCAGCTGTCGGCAAAACAGCAAAGTGCACGCTAATCGGGGCATGCAAATCTATGACCTGCCAGTGCACGAAATGATTTGTTTTCATGTTCAACCTAAAAACAGAGCATAATTACAGTGCTTAATACGCTACAAAACGCACCTTCTAATTTCCACCGTGCCCGGATACATGGCGTTAGTTAAGTGTCCGGAAGCTATGGCAAGGTAAGAAACTCCTTTGAAATGCACCGCTGAAACGCTGTGCGGAGCGGCAATATACATAGTTTGATGATGATTGAAAAGTCGGGTGTATTCGTCGAATTTCCAGGATTCTATGTGCGCTTCGTTTGACTGGTATTCTGCATTTATCACAATGATGTAAATCGTGTTATCTACGGCAATTGTTGTAACCTGAAAGTTAAAAAGTAATTTGTTCTTAAATTTTCAGTTTTAATAGGTTTGTTGTGCAGTGTAAAACGAATTTAATGTTCCAAATTGGAGGTTTAGTTATTTAAATGTGACATGAGTTAAGCGTTTGAGCTGGCAAGGAGATTGGATTCATTCGATGCTTGTTTAAATTGCATTAAAGCTACGACTAAGTCCACATAAATACAGATTCATTTCACGTCAAGTGGCCTACATTAAAAGATGGTTCCAGCTCGACCACTTCAGTTCCTTATAAAATCTTTTTTATGTAAATATATGTTTTAAACTTGCAAACAACATTTTAGCTCCAGATTTTACATGAGGGCTACAAGGCCTTCCTTGCATAGGTCACGCACATGACACGAATTGATTTCCAAAGAATTTTGAAAAAAAGACTTAAAGCACAATTTTGGCAGAATACTTGTTCAAAATAGCCAGTCGACGAATAGTGTCAAACATTCATGAAAAGCCGTACTGCAGTCCAGAATCTTCCTCATCCATAACGCCAGAGAACTTCTGTGCGATTTGGAATATTTAAGGGATTATATGCACGGATTTTTTTGGAACAAGGACAAACCATCAATGCCGCTTATTACTCTAGCTTATTAATTAAAAAGTTAAGCTGGCATATAAGTCAAAAAGAAGAACAAAATTGATTAGAGACATAAGATTTCTTTGCCATTTAAACTAGGAATACCTTTAAAAAATTACACGGAGTGAACCAGAAGAATTCCATTATAAGGACATAATGAAGAAAAAGATGGAAATATTGTATAGAAATAGAGGAATATGTTGAACATTAGTTATTATTTTTTTTCAAAATTCGTACTTCAATAAATTTTATAGCACAATTGCGGTTTTAATTTGAACTCTCCTCATATTCGTATACATCAAAAAATATTTAATATTTTTGTTTTTTTATAAATTAATTCACTTAAATTACATAAGGTGCATTGGTAAAAGATTTTATTGACAAACAACTAAATTATGTTATTTATCCACATTATTTTTGCATTATTCTGCACACGAGACGAATTTATGTAAGGCAGGAGGAAAATGCATCGCTTCCTGTGGTTATAACCAACAGCTGTTTACCTCACCTGAACACATGTTCCTTTTCAATTACTGCCAGTACTAACAACAATAAATGTGCAGTTTGTGTATAACATTTCTCTTCATTGATTAATTTTACTTACCTTAAATGGTGAATTTGTCTCTAGCTGTTGATAAATATCAAAAACTCCTGCCTCGTTAACACAAAATATGTGCGTATGCCGATCATCCTGATAAATAAATATCAAACATTCCTGATTTTTATCAGGTAATGTAAATGCTTCGGCAAAGATCGTACCGTTGCTGGGCATTTCTTGGAGAATTTCATTAGTACCGTTAATGCCGATTCTCACGATATTTCCAACAAAAGTTTCTCCTGCAAAAAAATAAATTAAATTAATTTAGGTAACGTCGTCGCCAAAAAAATCCGGTACACTTACATAGATCTAGTGGCAATATTTTAAGGTTTTTGTATTGTGTAAAACGTCCCATGCATGTTTCAACATTCGACGACAGCGAACAATGTGAAAGTTAATTTAAATGCACCCCTTACTAACGTATTATTCTAAAAGTAAAGTTTACATTGGGGAAACATAGGTGTACCAGATTTTTTTGACGATCATTGTACATGGTATACTAAAGAGAAGTGTGCATCAAATATGCTAGTTACGTGTTACTGTGGATCGGGGGATTTACGCCAGGGAAATAATTTGCACGCTGAAAATATAGATAATATCCTTATATGAACATTAAACTCCACTTTGTTTGAATGGATATCTAACCGATACCAATAAGGAATGATAGGTGATGTAAAGAGTAAAGAGTATATATCTATTTATAGAGAAATATTATACTCTTTACTGCGATTCTTTTGATTGTCTCCACTTTACTTCTATTGTTGTACAGACACTTTAGCAAAGGTGGTTTACAGAAGCAATATATGACAGTTTGACAGTATTTTCGCCTATGTTTCTAGTATTTTAGATTATTCTTTTTCTTTTAAAACTTATGTTATGAGTGAAAATTATCAAGAATATAATTTTTCAACATATACAGGGTGAGTCGTTAAGAATGGGAGATCCGGAAACTAGGAATAGTAGAGCCTAAAACATGAGGATTGAGCGCACATACAGCATGTTCAAATTAATTATTTTTATTTCTAAGTTTCCCAATAATGCTGAATTATTACAGTTTCATAGAATCAACGTGAAAATTGGTATTACTACGTTTTTCAGCACGATGAATAGAAATTTATCATCACTTTTACCGTTGCTCATGTTATGTTATTAACAAATTGTTAATTGTCCATTCATTCAAATAAATGCATGAAAATTCATTGCTGGTATATCATTTTTGATATTAGAAAGGACAGATAATTTGTGTAACTATTGTTAGCGTTAATTACTGTCAACATGATAAATCTATTGGTTTATTAAATAAACATTAGTTATTTTCATAAGAAGTGTCGAAAGTAAGTTATATCGTGCGAGTGAGAGTGAAACCTCACGAGCAGACGATATAACACTTTCGAGCGAGTTATGAACACTATTTTTTACACGACCTCAAATGTATTTTTTAAAAAACCTGAGAAAGTGACGTTAGAATGCTCAAGTCCGTTGGTCGGTAAAACAGAAACTTCATTTTAATATATTAAGGACATTTGACACAACAGCTGACTAATATTCGACGGAACTTCAACCAACAAGCCCTAATGGCAGATAGTTACGAAACTGTGTAAAGGCCTGGTGAATATTTAGTAGAATCAATCTTTTTTCTGTGTCATTTGTACAAAATATGCCAGATGGTGTGCATTGAGCTGTAGTTGGTCGTACTTGTCAAAAATATCACACTAGTGTGATATAATATCGCACGCCATGTGGTATTGACAGTTTTCTGAAGTAAGTTACTGCGATGATATTCATTAGTTTCGGTAGAGGTCGTGTAAAAAAATATTAAAGCCATGGCAATTGCGACCATTTCATCCAGGACGATCTCACCCATGTGCATTTATCGTGCATCGTTTCCAGAACAACAATTTTTTTTCAAAAATGGTCGAAACCACAACCATTTACATTAACAATAAACAAGAATCTTACCTTCCTTGTACTCTATAAACAGATATGTATCATCTGTAAATTTCAGAGTAGTAATGTAGAAAATTTGTCTCGGGTATATTTCCATTCTCCCTGCAAAGTTAATAAAATGTTATACCATAAGGCGGCTGAAGCGATTGGTTGAAACTTATATCTTTATAAGTTACCTATTTACCTATTTCAATAGTGAAGATTTCATTAGAGCTATCCCATATGTAGAAATCAATGGCATTTGAATTGTTCTTTAGAACCGCCAATCGGAACGTGTCAATGCCATGGAATTTTATTGGCTGCAGAAATGTGGCACCGTTAACATCTTGAATAACTTTATAATCGTCCAAAAAATAGGCTTGACCTAAAAAATATATCACACCTCTATATTTGAAATTACCACCATGAGTTTTTAAACAGTGAAATGCCCTGATGTAGGAAACTGCAATTAAATAGCACATAAGCTATAAAAAAATTGAAGCTTAAAATATCAACGATGATAAATTGAAACAAACTTACTCTTACAGTAGTATACAGCGGTATATTGCTATAGATGACAACTTAGTTGTCAAAATGTACATCTAGTGTTAATAAAATTCTGTGTGGTAAGGGTAAGTTTGTTTCAATTTATTTGCCAACCACAGTCTTCAATTTACTATTATTAACCATGATATTAAACAGCAGTTATAGCAAGCTCTGGGGTAGTGCAAAGTAATAAATAATCTTGGTCCGCTTTTGTTTCTATTATTTGTGAATGATTTTCTAGACTTCCACATATTCTAAGATTTCCAAATAACAACGTACGCCACTTAATTTTTACCTACCGTGAAGTGATTGTTTAACTATATTCGAAACGTTTAACAAACCAGCGTATTTCCTATAATATGTATTTAAATCGGTAAAATCTTTCAACTTGCAAATTAAATTGGTAACATTAACACCATTAAATAACTTGTCGACGTTCAAATTTTGCACATCTATGCCTCCATATAAATTGACATCCGAATCAAAAATCGTATCCACGTTTTTAAACACCTAAAATTACATTCGATTTACTCCCACAATAATCGTCGTATGAACTCACCTGTTGAGTGACGAGTTCTTCGATTTTTACGTCATTTATATGCCCTTTCAGTCTAATAGATTCAAATTTAGTCGGTGTCACCTCGTCACTGAAAAATATTTTTGTTCCACTTATGTTCTGCGATTTGGAAAGCAACATTATGGAATCTTTGTCGAATTTAACACCATTTATCGATCCAATCAGTCTGCAAGAATGAAAGCTTAAATGGATGTTTTGGTTGACTTATGTCCGGTTTCACAAACGATTGTGAAATGGTGAACTAGTTAACAAGCCTTTAACGACTCGTTATTTATCGTGAAATCCAAATCAATGGTAATTTTTCTTTTAACGGTTCGTCAAGGTAATCAATCGTCGAATATTTGACGATTGATTCAAGACTCGTTAACGAATCGTCAAACTTTTGACGATTTGTTAACAAGCTGTTAATGACTGACTAGCGTTTGTGAAACCGGGCATAAGACTAGTAGACATGATGATGCTAGTAGACATCAAGAAAGTTTAAAGACTTATGTAAATATCAGTAACTATTTTCAAATTTATAAGAATTTTGAAACAAAATGGTAATTATAAACACCGCCAATACCGATATACAAACACAAACAAGGACATATACAAATAATTCGAAAATAATACGCAATGAACTTAACATTAACGTTACTAATATGGCAATAATTAATAATAAATAAGAGATCACTCATGTTAATGATTATTACCACGTTAGTAAGTTACTCCCATACAGGTTATTATGGAATTCGAAATATTGGCAGTGTTAATACCACAATATTTTAAGGGGAAATATTTTTTATCTATCACACCCTCTAGAATCAAACAGACTGTGCAATTTCTTCGATTTTATTACCACAATATTTCAATAAGATCATTGTTTTTTAATGTTCACTTATAACGACATTTAAAATATCTTTTGTATGTCTTTAATGAAAAAAGTTTGTCATTTGTATGTTAGTTCTAAAAGTAGTGCAAGAGTATAACCTACAGCAAAACATATTTGAAAAGAAAGTGTTGCTTATTTTACCAACTGTGAAATATGAATCAATGAATTGCTTTTACTGAAACTAATTTTCTTTTGTGACAGTGATTTAGAAATAATTCGGATTTAGGTAATTTTCCGTTTTATTTAGCAATGGTTTATGTATTAGGGAGGGGACTTTTTTCGCTAGTACATCATTAACACTCGCGCTAGCGTCAATGTTTTACATCTGAGAGTTAATGTTATCTTACTAATGTTCATTTTTGTAAAGAGCGCAAAACCTTTATGAATCATATTTTCGACTGAAGATATACCCCTGTATAGTATTCCAGATTGCCATGAGATCTTTGAAACAAATCTCCTGAAATTGTTTTCAAAGACGACCAATTTCGATCAACTCTAATCATTGTGTCAAACTATTTTGTGAAACTGGTATTGAAGCGACAATACTTTTTTTTGGATACGGCTTGGTTTATGTGAACTCCCAAAACTTGCTAATCTAGTGTGTCGAGGTTGCTAATGTTTTAATGAAACTATACTCCACCCACAAAAAATAGTGTTTGGGTTGGTTTTAATCGAAGAATTGGGACGTACTTTTTCAACTTAACAAGGTGTATAAATATGTTTAAGGTAACATAAATCCAAGACATTCTTCATAACTAACTACGGCACTATTTAAAGAATTCAGTCTTTAACAAGGAATAGACAATCTGAATCAACCCCTACAAAGAATAACTGAAAACATCCATGGTATGAAAAATGGTGTATTTGTTATACAATATATTAGAAAGTGTTAATGGTGAATATTTATTTCAAAATCGCAATTAATGTTTTTTTTTTTAATTTAGTGTCACATTGGTGATGGCAGGACTGTGATTTTAAAAACACTGGCTGTAATTAAGCATTTGATAATCGATTGGTTTGAGCACATAACGTAACTTAATAGAGACATTTTTGAAGTATTGCTTGGTAAGTTCCATATGCAAATTCTGTTAGCTGTGAACGCTTCCAAATAGACTTCTTAAGTAAATGATTTATTAGTTCCTTCACATCTACAATATTTTTCTGCAGGTTTCATCTATTTTATGACGCGTTGCATTAAATCAACTTATGTCATTGCAAAATGTTACACGAAATTCTTCTATATACCTCGGTAAGGAATAAGGCCATTCACCATTTTCCAACTATATATATATAACTAAAAAAAACAATAGTAAATAGTAAATCTTAACAATTTGAAACCAACAAATAAAAAACTAAACATAATCAACAAACCATTATGAAATTGTAAAAGAAAATTCTGATGCTCAAACTATGAAATTATAACAAATGCTGAAATTAACCACAGTTAGTATTCAAAAATAGTCAAGCCCTGTTGCTGACATCACCCCTCGTGGTATCAACTATGCGTTTTCGATATTTCATTATTGTTCGCAAATATTTGACTCTATTTGATTAAATTACTAAATTATAAAAAACTATTTCAGTTTTAAACCAATAAGTAAGCTTTAAATTGTAACTAAAAATAATCGTTTTTATTATAAGAATAATTGATGTAAATGTAATATTATGTATATTAAGGTGGTACATATTAAAGATATACAAAAACATACCGGCATCATTATAAAGAAAATCATATTGCAATTGTAGTAAAAAGTCATTAAATCCATTCTGCATTGCCAATGACTTTGCAAATACCTTGCATACAACAAAAATATTTATCAGAATTCAAGGTATTTAATGTTTTGATAAACTATGTATGCATAGTCGTAAACATTCAGAACGTAAGAAATGCAGTGGAAATTAGGTCTTATAATATCTGTATCGTAAGATAACATCGCTCAATCTTTCTTGTATTGCTCTTGAAAGAGATGTTTGAAATCCCATGCTAGTAATAATAAACATTTTGTCAACTTTGATGTTTTCTTCTAAGTTTACGCCATTCATATGACAAATTCAAGCAATCGAAAGGAAGAAAACGATGATTAGAACTTACTAAAATATAAAACAAAAATATCAATAAATATCACACAATTTTGACAGTTTTAAATAGGAACATTCCTCGTAATGAAATATAATTTATGCTACTATACGTCTAAATTGACGTGAACAATTTCCTCGCATCTACTTTCAGAATTGATTATTTGTAACATACCCCAGTCCTTTATTAAATTGAACAGCACCATTAAAATTACATTGTCCTTGAATTGAAGAATCTTGTGACTTTAAAATTCCATTTTGGATCCATCCCAGCACATCGACGTTTTGTACTTTGGCGTTCTCCTCTATTAATAAATTTTGGCTTATTATATTACTAATGGTTTTTTTGCCGGTAACGAAGTTTTCAACGTCGTATCTCATAACATCCCTTTCTAAATTCAAATTGTTCACTAAATACTCCCCAGCGGTCACTGAAAAACCATTATATTATTTGTACCACCATTCATATATCAACATTTCTTTACCTTGAATATTGCAAATTTCCAAAAACATCTTATTCTCAAAATATTGATCTGGGCCATTCAGTATTGCCGTCCTCACAAATTCCATCAAATCTATTCCATATAATAGACCGTCCAATGTGGCTCTTGGAGCAGAAACACCAGCGTTGAAATCAACACCTTCGGTGAAATCCAGATGTGCGGTTATTATTTGATCTTTGGTTTTACTGAAGTAATTCAACGACAGCCAATCTAATTGAACTTCATTGACGTATCCCTTAATTAAAAGTAATTACTGATTGAAAATTAAGATTATATCTAAATTACCTCTATGGTTACATTGTGATCAAAGCTGACGCTATTGAACTCTGCATATCCTGTTAAATGTGAGGCTCTGTTGGCCAGCCATATATTATCAAGTTCATTTTTTAGAGACATCCCGTTCACTGATTCTATTGAAGGACCTTTAGTGAAGTATGCGTTACCTGAAAATGTTATTTTTGTTGAAATATATCAAAAAACTAAGGGCTAAGGCAGTTATTTAACACATGAAAACATGGACTGAACCAAAGCACAATACAAGCCGGGTTACAACAATGGTTATTAATTTATTTGAGAGTCTAATCAGTTATCGCACAATTAACAAATTAAAAACTAGACAATATCATTTTTATGAGTCCTGAGAACCAACAGTGATGTATAAGTAATAATTTAAACATTTACATTAGTAGCATATATTTAGCATATATTTATGAAACTTATTTAAAATATATACAGCTGTTTTGTATCGATATTGGCGAAATCTAGGAATGTATGGTTAGTTTTCCCCTAGACAGACCAAAATTTTCCATTCCATTATTAAGCAAGCAAAGTGCTTCTCTTTTAGAGATTCATTTTGAGTTATAGAAGTTTATGTACTAAATATTTTAAAACGATTTCCTATCCTCCAATGACAAGCCATTGAAATAGTTCGAAATACTAAAATTTCTACTTCATCCCCTTATGTGGAATTTCAGTGTTGCTTCTTATTTGATTTAGAAAACTCGTAATTTCAATGAAAACTAATTTACCAATCAACCACTCCAAAATTATTTAACGTCTTGAAACAATCGATAATAGTATAACAGTGTATGATATCACTGGTGTATGCTATAAAATAAACTTTTTTTCTTCATTATCCCAGTTTGTATAATACAGACATTTTTGTTCAAATAGCATCGCGTTATTTCAGCAATGATGCTTGAGAGAGTCTAGGTGTAGCCTTCCTAAGGAATGGTCCAAAGGAATTAAACGGTAATCTTAAACTTATCAATAAATTACAAATCAATGAATATTTTAATTGAAATAATTAATAATGGATGTTCAAAGCTTTTAAAACTATTGGTTTGTGTTTATTTAAATAAACACAAATGTAAGTTTATTAATAAATCTTTCTCTAGAAATTAAAAAAAAAGTTGTACCTTTAATAATAATTTTCTTTGGATTTTCATTCTCCAGTGGTTGAACATATTCACACAAATCCTCCAAACGCATATCATTCACTAAACCATTTACATACAGCGTTCCTTCAATTACAACGTCTTTGCTAAAAATGATCTCATCCATCACTGTAAGATTCCCCTCGTTGTTCGTTACGATGTTGTCCACGTCCAATCCAGGAATGCTTCCAATTAAATTTACTGGTCCCAAGGAAATCACATCCTTTTCTGAAAGTAACTATAAATTTAACGTCACATTTTTTGTAAACCTCACCGAAAACGACATCGTTGAACGGAAACATCTCGTCGACTTTCACGGTGTTGTCGATCATATCACTTATACTAATACCATTTATATAATTCGATTCGACGAAAGCTTCGCCATAAATGGTCATCGAGTCAAACTCATGTTGGCCATTGAACAATTGCTCTTGACTTTGATCAAGCCAATTTTTATTGAAATCTGATGCACTCATTCCATTCATACGGTTTAGAAAAGTTAGGTTGTGTACATGTGCGTTTTCTAAGAATACATCTTCGTATACAATTACTTCGGATGTTTTAATATATCGAGGTAACTCGTCCATGTCAAGTCCTTGAGCAATTAAGTACCCAACAGTGATATTTTCGAATATTTTGCGCCCAGATATTTCGGCGACGTTCTCGGCAGTAACACGATCACGTAGTAAATTTTTGAAGTTTTTATTGTTAATATTACCGATTACTTGAAAGTTGTTTATGGTTGTGTTGTTCATCGTCAATGAATTTTCAATTGTTGTTGTTCCTAAAATGTTGTTCAATTCATTTTTCGAAAGGATGACGTTCTGCCAGAGATTTTCGCCCAACTTTGCACTGTTACTTTGTACCCTGAAAATTATGAATATTTTATTTAATATATGTATATAGATATAATAAAGTTAAACACATTAAATGCCAAAATGAACACCGGTGTCTGCTTATGACATTACCCAGAGAGCGAATACGGTTGTGCTATGACACTGCTAAATGCATTCTCAATTGTGAGTTGCTTGCGTTTCTATCATGTGTGGGGTGCATCATCAATATTTGTTATGGCCCAATGCCATGGCAAATACTGTTATAGTTTGGGTTATGAAAAATAATTATATATTTCATTTTATTCTTGAACAAATGTACAAATACGGCCACCTACGAGTGACTCAAGTAACATTAATATTGTTAAAAATATAACACATTCTAAAATATCTATAATATATAATATACCGGGTGGAAAGTATCAAACCCGAACATAGCAGAATTGCATTGGAATATATGTTTATGCATATTCCTGCTCCCCATTGCCACCGATAAAAATTATAATGGCATCAAATGAAAGAGAATAATAAACGGCGTCAATTGATACTAAAATCTTCTCTTAATACCTTATCATTAGTTTTTTACAAAGCAATTTAAATCAATTATGCAGTTGTCAAATCTGACAAATAGTGAGTTGTGCCGACAGAAGCACGGCCGCCCATAGTTTATAGCACTTGGGTTTTTAATATTAATTGCTTTGTAAAAAACTAATGATAAGGTATTAAGAGTAAGAGAAGATTTTAGTATCAATTGACGCCGTTTATTATTCTCTTTCATTTGATGTCATTATATGTTTTATCGGTGGAAATGGGGAGCAGGTATATGCATAAAAGTATATTCCAATGCAATTCTGCTATGTTCGGGTTTGATACTTTCCACCCGGTATATTGAGTTAGAAAGAAACTGATATTTAAATTTTTCTGTTAAATAATTGCATCCTTTATGCAATTTTATGCCCAGTATTAAAACAATCTACACAGTATTTTAGTTTACCAATATAACAATCACGATATGTTCTAACATTCTAGCATTCATGCTTTCTTTTTGAAGTGACATATTTTTGACTAACTGTCATATTGATATAGGGCTACATAACATCGTTTTGTAAATCGTTCTTATAATTGAGGAACAATAGTTTAAATGAGACTATAGTTTTCGCTCATATCAAAGTAAGCTTTATTTTATGAACTCACACTTTGGAAATAGACTAATTTCAAGTGGTGGCAGACGTGAGTACCCTTCTCATTTACATGACCGCTTGCCACAAAAGAGTAATAGTATACCGTGTGTAAACAAAATAATCTTAGAACAAACGGAGATAGATAACGACAAAGACAAAAGTATACAAGTGAATTGTGAATACCTCTAGAAAAGCATCAAAGTCAACTTGAAGCAGCTCAGGTAAAGTATTTAAGGAAAATAGATGAACTATACTGAAGAAACATGCATGTATCAAATTATAAAAATTAAAAAAATTACAATATGGTTATTTTGGTGAATTTGTAACAAGATGATGGCTTTCTTTCGCAAAAATTATTTCTGTGGTTTTATTATTTGTTTTCCATTTTTTGCACTGTTTCTTCAGTATGGTTCATCTATTTTCCTTAAATACTTTACCTGAGCTGCTTCAAGTTGACTTTGATGCTTTTCTAGAGGTATTCACAATTCACTTGTATACTTTTGTCTTTGTCGTTATCTATCTCCGTTTGTTCTAAGATTATTTTGTTTACACACGGTATACTATTACTCTTTTGTTACTCGTTTCTTAGTAATTTCTGTATCTAATCTACCACTATTTGTTAGAATTGTCCAAAAGACCTGTTCTTTCCAGAATGTTCAATGCAAAATTCATCTTTTCCCCATTCTTCAAGTTTCAACAAGAATTATAAGTGTCTGTTGCATCATATGTGTCTGCTATAGCCTCAGGCTAAGTGTGTGAAATGTATCTATTGTTGCTTTTAGCTATTAAATATAAACAAAATGATAACAGTTCCATGACAGACAGTATCGGTTCTAGTTTTTTCAAAAATGGTAATTTGAAGTTAAAAAAATTCAAGAACAAATTTCCTATATAAAATATGAAACCCTAATGCCCTATGATGCAATTTTAAATATATACACTGATGCCCGGTTTCACAAACGCTAATCGGTCGTTAACAGCTTGTTAACTAATGTTCAAAAGTTTGACGATTCGTTAATGAGTCTTTAATCAATCGTCAAATATTTGACAATCGATTACCTTGACGAACCGTCAAAAGCAAAATTACCATTGTTTTGCATTTCACAAACAATAACGAGTCGTTAAAGGCTTGTTAACTAATTCACCATTTGACAAGCGTTTGTGAAACCGGGCATTAATATATCATACGTACGCATTAGCTATAATACTATGCACGTGATGTTCACCAGTGAGTTCTTGATCATCTATGATTTTTAAAATTGTTGTCTCCAAGTCTGCTACATTTATTCCGTTAACTTGAACAACTGACGTGGTACCAGTTACGTGAATATCAGTTAAGAACCTTTTAGAACCTCGTACGTGTTGAACCTCATCGATACCATTTATAATCCAGGACTTTGGATCGACTTTATTAATTGAATCAGCATTAACTACGTTTGCCTAAAAAAAATAATCTGCAAATTTTGACATGGGGACCTGTACAGAATTTATGACCACTGACACTATCTCAGTCACGTTCATCATTGCTAAATGTATTATGAGTAGAAATGAGACAATGTGTACTTACGTTGAAGCCTTGAGAAAATTCCATGTGACAAGGTATTTCTCCTTCAGTTATTTTAAGTCCAAGTCTTTTGATGGACCCAAACGAATATTCTTGATCTAGTGCATTAATATCACGACAATGTAGTAGTTTCTCAACGGTAATATTCCCACTGAAAATATAATCACCAAACTGCGTAAGCTCTTCATCGATCATCTTAACTGGGTTCATGTTCTCCAGACTTTTGCTCTTAATTTTCCCTAGTAATTTAATGGGGTTCAGCAACTTGACATTATGAAATTGTTTATGTCCAGTTACGTGTTGCACATTGGGTGTTTCTCTCAACAACACATCTAATACGTTTTGACGCACCTTTATTTGGTTGAATCTATCTTCAACATTTAAGTCATCGATGACGAGGTCATCCACGAATTGGACATCCTGATTTATTTCAAAATAGCCTTCACTTATCGACACGAACTGCTTGGGAACTGTACCCGACACCAACCCATGAATTTCAATGGCATTCGTCCATAAATTATCAAAAATGTACTCGCCGGTCAACGTTTGATCACCGGATATTCGCAATACATACTTATCCAAAGTTGGTAGATCAACGTCATTGATCAAACCACCGATTACAAGATCCTTTACGGTTAATTCTGAAATATTCGCGAGTATAACATGTTCTGGATTAATCTTGGCAGACATATCTAGTCGGTTGAAAAACCTCGTTTCCACCTTCGCTACCTTTATATTTTCTAATGTGACACCGTCTGTGAATACTTGATCTCCATCGTTCAAAACAATTGTTGATTTATTAAACACCATGCCGTTGAGGTTTCCACGTATGATGACACCTTGATTAAAAATTATGTGCCCATCGACAACGACATCATTCAAGTTAACGTTGTCGTATAAATGCACTATCTTCTCCCAAGATTCTTTATTTATCGTTTTTGACACAAATGCCTCATCCACTTTTATTCGATTAAAGGCGACAGTATCCATCGATAGATCTTCGTTTATGTTAATGATGCCGCGACTGAAGTCGTCAATGTCAATCTCGTTGACGTACTCAGACATTAAAGAATGAACAAATATGTCATTTAATTCTAAATCACCGACGATTAAATCTCCGTCCAACGTGTTGACTTTCGACGTCTGTATGGAATTTTCAATGATATTTTCTATGTCCATTAGATGTTGCAGATGCTCATCTAATTCTAATGCCATCAAATTCATGTTATTTAATTCAACTTCATCGATGTAGCCATCGAAGTCATCGGCCTATAATAATAATAAATTCTGTGTAATTAATTACGGATAATTGAAAGAACACCCCACCAGCCCCAAGCATAATTTTCAAAATGATATTTACTCTGAAATGATGAAAGGATTCCACTGTGACGTTCTCGAATGAAACTGGTTTGGTGAAATGTAAATTTTCAGTTTTTATTGCTGGCGATGACCCAACTATTTTCTCCGTTTCTTTGGCGTTAAACAATTCGATTTCACTTAGCTGTTGACTGCACCACTCTAAGATATCATTGTGAATATTTTCCTTGGAATTTCGACGGGAGAAATGCAATTCCATTAGGTTAACTACGTCTTCGTTTTCATTTGCGATAACTGCAAATTATTAAATATTATCAAGTGTAGATAAAGTATTAATAACTTTGGATTTGTTTCCAATTTACTTACCAATGAAGGGATTATCGTTAAATATATATGCATGCATATAAATCGCAGGTTGTTGTGGATGTCGTAAATGTGTTTCTACAAATAGCCAACCATCATAGGTGAATACTTTAAGTGTATCAAATTTGCAAGAAGCTAGCAAAGCGAACTGCCCGTTCGATCCCTGTACATAAATTTATTTACATATCATTTTGAATTGGGGCAGAGAGAAGGAGCAAAATTTACATAAACGAAAAATTAAACAAGACAGAAGAAAAATTGGAGAAGATAGCGAAAAAGAAAACTATAACTTGCCTAGTAATTATATGAATGCATATCAATGCACAAGGCAAGAAAGTAGAAATAGAAGAAGATAGCGAAAAAGAAAACTATAACTTCCCTAGTAATTATAGGAATGCATATCAATGCACAAGGCAAGAAAGCAGAAATAGAAGAAGTAAATAGATAGAAGCAGAAATGAAGAATGCCTACAAAAGATAAATATGTAATTGAAATGAACGATTGGCTTGAAAGTAAAAATAAAATGATGTGTTGTAGTATCTTTAAGGATTCAAAATTAAATTAGTAATATAATAAATGATCATAGATTAGATGCAGAAATTGCTAAGAATACACGTCGTCCGTCCTTAAGTATCGTGAAAATTTAATATGCATGATACGTTAATACTACTATTTTGTAGCGTCACTCGCATCTCTTGTTTCATTCAATAAGATACGATTATTTGGAGTACATTAATGCCACATCTTATTAGTTATGCATTAATGGCAATAGTAAATACCATCCTTTAAATAAAACAAACCTATGAAAAAAAGAGATAGACGACGAAGACAAAAGTATATAATAGTCGCCCCAAATCTTTTATATTAAAGTCTACTTTTGGAAAAACGTCAAAGTCAAATTGAAGCAGCTTAGGTGTAAATATTTAAGAAAAAACGCAAAAATAACAAAGTGAGAAACGAGGAAACAATAAATATAGCAAACCAAAGAATGAAGTTTTAAAAAGAAAAGAAACAACTTAACAGGTTTGGCTATATAATGAGCATTTGGCCCCAATAGACTGACAAGGAAAAACAGGCAAAGAAAGGGAAAGGAAAATAGATAGGGCGTGGAACAGTTGGTGGAAGAGAAATGATACGATCAGCAATGGATCGGAAGTAATGGAAGAAATGTATAAATAGAGTAACTGAAAACACAAAACCACCTCTCTAAGAGGAAGAAAAGACAAAGAAGGTCCCAGTTTCATTTATGACAGACAACTGAAAACACAAAACCACCTCTCTAAGAGGAAGAAAAGACAAAGAAGTTTCATTTATGACAGACAACAACTCGTCCATTTTACTCTCTTTACTATATATTATTATTTAAAACTGATGCACTAGAATATTAAAAATGATTTGTGACAATGAAACTGGACCGAGTTCAATTTTCTTTACAACAAGCTGTACATGGCGTCCAGTTGTTTCTTAAAGTTCAAAACATCTTTGATCGACCTGAATGATCACACAATCCAAACTGTTGAGTTTACTTACAAACACTGGTAACCAAGCGAGCACTCCATTGAGTTTAATGGTCTGAAATGGGATGAAATAACCATCAATATATTTATAAATAATGGAATTGATTTCATGACTGTAGCTCCCTGTTGAATCTAAAACGAGAATAATTTCTTTTCACGTAGCTACGCCATACGATTCAACGTACCTATTTCGTATGAATTGGCGACCACGAGAAAATTTTCTTGGACATTATTTTCCCCCAAATAGAAATATTTCACATCGTTTGCACCTTTGGTCAGGAGTTTTTGATACAATTTAAATTTGTCCGTTTCCAAGTCGTATTTGAATATCTCCGAATATATGGTGGTGTCGCCTAAAAGTGGTTTTATATTTTCCATTTAAAGCCATTGAAGGTAACTTTACCGTTGTCGTTCTGAAAATTGGCAATGGCCAAAAACTCGGAACTTGCTATAGAGAAAGCAGTGATGGATTTGGGGTTGTACGTGGTAATTTGATCCACCATATCAAAATGTTTACCTAACCACTTGTAGATTGGACTAGACGTTTTATAAATATCACCGTTTGTTGTATTTTTTTCTTCAGTTATTGCAAGGTACAATTCGTTATGATGTTCCCTGAAAAAATTTGAACGTATGAACAACAATAACACAAAACTTGAATACTGTTAAACTGATGTATTTAATTGCAACATAATAATCAACAGATTAGTTTTTGTGCTTCAGAACAAAATATCTCAGCACAAGAAACCAGTTTTATTGTTGTGGTTTTGTATTTTGTTAATATTGGTTTCTAAATTTAGATTATTTTTATTATTATTATTGTGCTTCCTTAACGTTTATTCATGTAAGTATTGATGAATTGTTTGGGATAGTTATTTTGTCTTAGAAAATGATTAATCTTATTTATATTATTGTCCAACAATTCTTCGTTTGAAAATGCATAACATCTATGCTGTTTCTGAAATTAATTGAGTTGATGATTTTCTAGCATTTGTGTTTTTTATAAATGTTTTAAAGTCCCGTCTTTAATTACATATCAAATCATTTATTTCCTGAAATTGTGTGTATGTCGATATAATATATTAATAAATGAATTTGGTTACTGTTTTTTACATCACCTAGACCTGTACATCATCACATCCTTTTATAATGACGACATCTCAATTTTCACTCACCAAATAATTAAGTCACTTGCAGCGCACGTGTGCAACGTTTGTATCTTATGTAGTTTTTCGTCTTTACAAAACTGATAAATGGTAACATCTTGAGTACAATTTCCTATCGTTTTATTACCAGCAACGACTAAGAAAGTGTACTCATCGAAGGAATACACTTCTAATAATAACCCATTATCATGAGTCTTCTCGTGCAGGATTTCGCCAAATTGCATTTTCTGAAATTTCAAGAAATTCAACATGTACAAAATATGTTGAAAAACTAACCTGGTATTTAAAAATGGTCAACAGGTCTGTCCCATTTTGACCACTTTGTAACACACATGCATACCAAACTTTGTCCAATTTGAATAATTGCATATCCTTGGCAAACGTCGCATTTATTATATATTTGGGCACGAACTCATTAAATGTATAAACATCTAAAATTAAAACGAAAGATTAATCTTGCATGGATTGGTCGCAATCGAAAATAAAAAAATTTTAAAGCCAATATGCAGTATTAAAAAATCCAATTAATTAAAACCTTTTGGTCCAGGATTTGTACAGTAGTTATAAAGCCCGAACGACTAATCTAATAAATTAATTCATTTTAAACAAATTTTGCATTCCAACACAGATTAACAACCGACATTTTTGCAGGTGCAATGGAACACTCGGCTTTAACAAATGAAGCACTACAAGAGAATTTAAACACACAACTCTCAGAGCTAGACATGCTACAATCGATGTACTCCAAACCAGGTGAAATAAAAATCGAAGACACCGACGCCTTAAATGACATCAAGCAATTCCTCAGTGGCATCGACATTAACCCCCCTTACCTGGACATCACCATCAATTTAATCATTGATTCATCAAAATACGAAGTTTGCGTCAATCTACCCCACGAATACCCCAACGTAGAGCCAGACATATTCGTACGGAACCACAAATTAAACAAGACCCAACACACGCTCTTAAACAAAGACCTGATTGAATACGTATCCAGATTTAAAGGTGAAATTTGCGTTTTCACAGCGATATCCTGGCTTCAAGATAATGTGTCGAATTACATCGGAGTTATAAGCGAAGATGACGTTGACGTGGAAAAAAGCGAGAAGCTGGTGCGTTACTGGATTTACTCCCATCACATCTACAGCAAGACTAAGAAACGTGAAATTTTAAACTTGGCCAATGCGCTAAATATAACAGGGTTTTGCATGGCAGGAAAGCCCGGGATTATTTGTGTCGAGGGGACAGAAAGTGATTGTTCCGAGTGGTGGCGGGCCATCCGGTCCATGACATGGAAAAGGATATTTTGTAAAGTTACTGAGGATTGCAAGGAAGACGACGACTTGTTTTTGAAGTTCAAAACATTCGAGCAGATATCATTCCCGAACAATAGCGTTAAAGGTAATCACATGGACATGGGGGAGTTTTACAAGTTTTTGGAACTTAATGGGTGTTCGTATGTGTTTAAGGATTTGGTAGGTGTCGATAATAAGGATAAATGATATTCAAACAGACTCGTGAATTAAGTAACAGTTTTTATATGATTATTATGTTAGTTAAGATTGTTTCTTTTTGATTGTTGTACAAATTGTTTTATTACTGTTATGTTAAATATATTAATTAAATTGCTCAAAAATTACAAGTTGGTTATGTTAATTGTTTGTTTTCTTTTTCATTAAAGAAATGTTGCCAGGATAAAATTTTGTTGGTGAACAACACTCGTCAAACTGTATTACAAGTGAATGCCGACACAACGATTAGGAAATATTTTACACATGAATTACTGTGCATCAGTAAGGTCCAATCGGAAAAATTACTAATACATGAATGTTCACGTTCATAAATTATACGTAGACAGTTTACGTTTACTATGGACCCGAGGTTAACACAGGCTTTCATTAGAGGCTGAAAACTTGATAAAGTGCAGTGGACATTTTTAAGTAAATGTGAGTTCATAAAAACTGCGCAAATGCTTTAATACACTCCTGACATAAAAACTTACTTAGTATTTCAAATCATTGCCGGATATGTCATATTTGATTTGAGAATGATTGAAAATGGATGAAATGAATTCATCTATGGATAAAATGAAGTCCCAAATTAATGAGACTATTGAACACGACCCAATACAAATAAAATAAAGATATCACAATATCTAGTCAGGAGAAGATTGCAAAGAAACAGAGGTGGAAATTATGTTTCGATATAATAAAATCAGAAATTGTGTTGCTCATTGCATTTGAAACAAAGGAATATAAGCCAGCAATTGCTCACTTTTTAAGAAATGAAAAAAGACACAGATTGTAAAAAATTGTTAAAAAAAGTAATTTAAAATCCTTTAATTAATTATTTTAGTCTTTTGTTTCATGTTTCATAAGAATTTCCCTCACCATGTTTATAGAATTTCCTCTACTCATAGGGGTATTAATAAGTGTATGAATCAATGAATGGTAAGCCGCTAATTTATCAGTTATAGGATGAAATGATCTAGCATGTATAGTGGTGTCGGTGTGTTGTAGGTTTATGATATATAAAGAATTCGTGCTTATTGTTTTTGTGTGATATACCAAGGTCCAGGAGATTGATAGATTTGTTTATTTTCATTCCTATCGTAAATTTTATGTCAGGATGAATAGTATTAATGTAATTATGTAGGGATTTAGCTTGTCTGTCGGTGCCTGTGAAGCAAATTATACACGCAGTATTTAAACAATGGGTGTTTGCAAATGGTATTTTCGATGTTGTCCATAAATATTTCATCCAGTAATGAAATATGCACTGAGATACTGCTGACAATATATTAACTGTTCAATGAACGAATCACTTTGAATTCTTAGTGCTGACTAAAGTTCTCCAATTAAATAAATACATAAACTTGAATAATTAAACACAAAAGGTACATTTATACAAATTAAGAACAAGTATGTATGGGATATATTAAACGAATGATATAGTTGTGTTACATTTTGTTACTTTATCAGACTATCAATGTGTGTTAATAAACCTAAGAACTTCCAATTAGTGTTTAATTTACTGACTATACGAATCCCAAAAATACATTACATGTACAAGAATGTTTCTTACCATCAGCATAAAGCAATTTTTCATTAGGTAAACTTCTTCGTATCACTGAATGATCCGATGTTCCATATTTCATTTTAATCATAGACATATAATTGTCAATTTGACCATCAATGAACTTGATCGATGATTCCGTAAGTTCTTCACCTAAAAATTTGAATACACGAGTAAATTTAAACGAAATATTAAAAATACTTTACCAGTTAAATAAGGATCACCATTGAGATTTGCAAAAAAGTTCTCTGTAAGATAACGATTCTCATCCAACACATTAGCATTTAACAAATTAAAGTTGCACAAAAACACGGCTATTACAAAGAATTGTCTGCGTAGAACCATTTTTACATCAACCAAGGACAAGGATGAAAGGAACACTAAGTATGGTTTAATGTGCAAATTTTTTTCAAGTAGTTTTTTACTTTTGGTGTTTTTCAATTTAGAAAAAAAAATAGTTCAGGGCCAGCATTTGGCCATGTGTTTTGGGCCAAAAAGGTTTCTTTTCTGCACAATCAGCCTAAAATTTATCCCATAATTATTATAGCTACAGAAAAATTAAAACTTGTTTAAAAATGTTTAGAGCCGTGCTATTTAAACACACTCTAAGGACAGGTGTAATAAAACGCAATTTTTTTGTCTATACAGCGATGAGCCCCATAAACTTACGTCAACGTACGTAACTTACAGAGCACTTTAATCTTTTTGTCAGGCCACGGAAACAATTTAATAAACAATACAACTAATCATAATAAATACATCCACAACAAATATTCACTTAATTATATATAAAACTACCTAATCGTGGCAAATTGTTGAAAATCGACGCTAGAAAAGTTGTTGAAATTATCAATTGAAAATCCCTGGCTCTCCGTGGGACTGTGAATTTTAATTTGCCTCATGTGCGTATCTCTCCCGTTTTGGTGATTGCTCGTCACGGCAATCTGTATCATGAACATGCGAACCGGTTTCTCATGAATATCTTTAATTGGAATATGCACCCAACCTAAAAGTGAAGACGTTAGAGATGCAAACTATTTACATTAAAACCCTTACCCGAAGGCTCCGTAAGCATGATCACTTCGATTTCCTGCAGATCGTTAAAGTGCGTCCCGATCCTTATCGAGATTCTGCTTGGCGTGTAGCTCTCGTCTAACTTGTAATCAGTGTAAATGAATATATCGCTGACGGTGGTCTTGCGTTGGAATTGTATGTTAACTAAATGGGGTAACTGGCCGTCCGATTGCCAGTACGTGTCGATTCGGTCATCGCGTAACTGTTCGACGCCGAATCCTAAACAACTGTAAACAATCGTCCTAACCTTTAAAAGTAATACTTACCAGGTTTACAGGATGACAGGCTCCATATAGCTTGTGAGCCAACTTCGCGTACGTTTCCTGCACGTTCACTCTTTATTGGGTCTGCCGTGGTCATGTCGTTGGTTGGGTGATTTTATTCAATTTTTGCTATTCATAAACATTAAACTATATCGATGCATTCATACCAACGAATCAAATTTTAATTATGAAAATCCCTGTTTTAGAATGTCAATTTGTCTAAATAGCAGAAAAAAACTACAGCTATTCTCTACCATGTTTGTTGTTGACATCTGTCATCTGTCAAGTGCCTAGGGGCCCTGGGTCTCCAAGTCCTGGCCTGGCTCTCAGTGTAATTAAATACATTTATTTAAATCATGTAGCAGACGTAAAGCATTCCCGCCAGTAAAATAAAACTGGAGAAAAACCTGTTTTTGGGTTGAAATGAGTAAAATTTATTTTAGGTCGTCGGAAAATACATTTTCATTGACAACCTTGTTCCCCATGTTGCCAACATTAACAAACACTTATTTCGTATTATATTATAATGACAGGTACTATGTTAAAATAATGGCATTTTAATAAACTTTTCCGTCTATAAAAACACCGTTAACACACCGAAAGAAGTGCGTTTATAATGTTTATAACTTAATAAAATATATACCTATAGAATACTTAAATAGCCTGGTACAATTTACGTCTTCAATGTTGGCAGCGAAATGTCATAATACACATCAAACGCTAACACATGTTAAACGATCGCAAACTTTTTTATTTAATATTAAATAAAAAATGATTTATTGATGACAACAGACATACCTTTTCAATTATGAACGCAACATGTGTAAAAAATTAAATACAGATAGTAAAAGAAAACAAAGTATGGTTGTGCAGCATCGGTATTGGGACGACGGTCATAGTTCAAGGACGCACCTCACTTTTCCTATACATTGGACAATCCTGCATTTTTTTAATAATAAAAATACGTCGTAAAATTAGTCTTGCTGAATAACTGCACAGTTTAGTTACCAAAGTGGTCTTATGGCTAGTTATTAATTTTTACATGACATACAAATAACATTTTTAAATTGTTTAGTTAAATCGTGGACGTTATTGTTTTAGAACTGCTGAGAAGGTTCCACTAGGTTGTTTTATTGCATTGCCAGTTAGTCATTATAATTCACGGTTATCGGTTTCTATGTGATAAGGTTATTTTACATTTACATTTAAGTAATGAGAATTGTAGGCCAATGAAATAATGGACGAATTTAGTGCATTTTTAGATTAAAATTAATATGTAAGTACTACTCCGATCGTGATCGTGTGTGTCACAAGTCACAACATTGCAAGGGACAGGAATGAACATATCTTGGGGAATCCCAGTCCAAACATGTCGTTTTTCCCAAGCAAAGGTAATTTTAACGGTCCAGTAAATAATTACAGGTAAATAAACATTTATTTTTTTTAGACTACTTAATGCACTGCCTGCAATTTTTCTATGATAAGAGATTGATCGTGGATAATTTATTGCATAAAGAGGCTGCTCGTAAAGTCTACAAGGAAAAATGCATCAGGGAAAATAATTCTCAACACAATTTTACAAGCGTTTTATTAGGGTGGAATAGATATAATATTTGTTCCCAGAAAGGTGGTGAATATATACAATTCACGCAGTCCGCTTTGGATAAAATCTGCCAGAGTCAAGGTAGGCGATGTTCAAATATATTTAGTTAGATATTTTATAATTGTCGTTATTTACGTTGTAATAAGTTGAGTGGGGCTCTGAAAATTTTGTGCATCCGTCTTATTAATTTTTTCTTGACGCAATTGTTTCGTAAGAGAGAGATACAACAGCTGTTGCAGAAGTTATTGTTATTAATGGAGCTCTCGTTGTTATTTCCACATGGTACATGTGCATACTACAGCCTTAACATGTAAATAGTGTACAAGTCTCATGTAATTATTGAAATTAATTTTAGTCAATGAAACTTTGTTGTTGTTAATTCTACTCTTAGAGTAAAACGTAAAACAAGTTACCAAAATAAATTTTGTTGCTTGGTTTTTAAAAATTTAAGTAAGGTAACTGGCCCAGATCGGTCGTACATTTTACACAGTGCAAAGTGAAATTTCTACGAATAGAACAGTTTGAAAGTGCTAAGTGAAAGTAAGTACAGTGGTATGTTTCAACGTTTTAAGAAGAGAATTGGCTTTAACGCACAATTCGGCGAGTAAACGACATACACATCCCCATCGACATCTTCCGCTGATAGCGAAGTAGCATCAAAAAATAAAAAATAGAAGAAAAAAAAACACGAGCAAAGGGAATATTAACGTTGCTGTCAGTGTAAGTACTTTCTTATTTCTATTGTAATCAAAACAAGTTCCACAGACATATTCCTCCGACAATAAGCACCTTATGTCCACTCATACATTCCGAATGATATCACACAATCCATGATAAAAACCATACCACCCTTCGATGGTGATTTAAATTGCCTTTCTCTACATTGATAGTTGTCAATCCTTAATAAGCCAATATTCAAATATTGCAGATGCGAGCATATCCAATTAATTAATGTATAGTACGAAAATGTTAATCCAAATTATGTAGTAAAGTATTGCAGTTTGTTGCTAACCATGATGTAATTAATTTTTGGCATGAATTTGGGGAATTACTAAAACTGATCAAAGGTCAGAAAAATGTTTTGTATCAGATTTAATCTGCTTAAAACCTAATGAAAGGGAAGCACCTTATAATTTCAGCAGTATACGTAAAATTACTAGAAATCAACCAATGAAAATTCAAATGAAAACAGAAATGTGCAGTGAAACTGTCCTTCAGATATATCTAAAAGGATTAATGCATTCGGCAGTAAGGTAAAGTAAGATTCAAAAATCTGTAGAAATTGCTATAGTTTTTTTTGATATTGATATTGATTTTTTTGATCATAATGATGTCCTCAGTTGATTTGACTCTTTGTTAGAGTGCGTGTCTGCAGCTGTAGCTGAAGCTTCGGGTGTTTCTGTACTTTCTTGTGAATCACTTATAATTGTTCTTAATTCTTCACTAACAAGACTTTGGACGTTTTTTGCATTTTCTTCGTTTCCAAAACCAGCTTTCTTCTAGAAACAATCTCTATCAACGATTGTTTTAATTTTTTTCTACATTCAGTTTTTGGAAGCGTAATTTTAATTTTAAGCGCATTTTATTTCTATAAACGAAATGTGCTGTTAAAGTCAAATATGCACATTTATTGTCCGATCTCCATATGTCACTAATTGTCGAAAGATGTGGAATTTGATTTAAAATTAATTTTAATTGGGAAGAAATTGAGGCATATGAATTTGGTAACATCTGAGTACTCAGTACTTTTCGACTACAGGTCGAAAACTATTAGACCTGAGACGCTGAGACCCAGCGGTGATATGCGACCTGCAAAAACAATGACAAATGCATTTAAAACGCAATATGCTTGCTCTACATCTATATCTACATCGATAAAAATAGTAATCGTTATGCAGTTCTACAGTTAGTGGTATTAGAACGTTTACGTTGTATGTTGCATTAATTAGTATTAGTACTACTACTACTAATTTTTACCACGAATACTAGTCGATTATTTAATTGTATCGATTATATCTCGATCTCCATCACTAATTAAAATCTTGAGTTTGAAAATTTTGATCATTACTATATGTCCTTACACATAAATACAACTGGAAATTATTATATCTAACAAAGAACTGAGTGAGAATCAACTAATGATTAACTAAACACCAAAATATTAATCAAAATTAGATTTATTAATTTCGAGAAAATCAATTGAAATCTTGAGAAGCTATAAATTGGATACATTGTTAAAAATGATGTCCAATTTAAATATGCAAACTATACAGTTTGCTTTTCGATCACAAATACATATTGTAGATTGTCTAATAAGCGAATTGTATAAGTTGAGTAATGCACGGATTTTTGCTAACCGAAAACACACTGCATTCATTGTTAATAAAAGCTAACCACTTGGTAAACAAACTGATTATGGTGAATAACGATGAATCACTTCCCATTGAAAATACATACAATAGAAAATATTTATCAAATTGAATCAGTCATGAAAGTCTGTTGAATTAATTCGAAATTTGTATTTATTACATCAATCCTAATTGTTAACAAAGAACCTTTCTAATACCATCATATGGTATTAGATAATCATAATAGTTATAATACACACAAAATTAAAATATGAATATAAATGTCGCGTCTTTGGTTTCCATGATCATCCTTGGCAAAGGATTTTTTGTTAATTTTGCATAAGGCCCCTCTGTTATTAAATCTGTGACCCTCTTCGAGTAATCGGTCTTGTCTTCCATTCGTTACTCTTAGATATCTATTTGTGCTGCTGTAAATTTTGCCTGATTTGATTCATGCAAGTGTCTCTGATAAACGATTTTGAATGTCTTCAAAATGCTTAACAGATGGCTCGATACCTACAATAATCTCATCAATAGGCGTTTTACGGCTTGGCAAACATTATTTTAAACCTTTGTTTAATAAATTTAGTTCCTCAGTATTAAAAATTACAGATGACTGATTCACTAAGAGTGTCTACGATCGTTATTTCTACTTTCCTCTTATTTAGGGCGCAATTTTTGAAATTTCGAATTTAATTTTAGAACTTTCTTTCTCAATTTATGATCTGCGATTTCTATGACATTTCTATGAAAGTGACACCAATCTTCATGTTCAAAATAACTTAAATTCTTAGTTAGGCTTAAATGTAATTGATATAATTCCAATTCTAACCTAGTTCTCTTCCCATACTGATAATTAATTTCGGAAGTCAACCATTTACTTTGTTACTAATTTTACAATTCAATTACATCAACTTTCATGAATTTAGAAATTAATATCAGTATTTAACAATTTAATCTTACCAGTTAAACTATGAAACCTATTATAATATATAATTATAATTAATAGTTATAAACAATTAATACCCAAATATACTTGGGAAGCCAATAACAATTAAGAATATCATAACATGTATTTGCGATTATCAAATTAAACATGTTATTAATCGAGAAGTCGTTTGTGAACTTTGAATAATTATGTTCATGACTACTATGAAAAATGTTTTTATGAATTAATTTACTTTACCCACATAAGATATTTAATTTGGAATCAAACATTTCAATTATTGTTTACCAAATGATGCAAAAGTCATTGACAAACTTGTAATGATGATTAAAAAGTGAATAAATTTATTAGAACATTAATTGTGCAAAATCTCAAAGAATGTTATCTAAAATTAAATGACAAAATTATTAAAAACTATAAAGATAATTAGAAACACTTATGTCGTTTCGACATTATCATTATCAAGTTTCATTGGATGATTATACAGTTACTTCATTGTATTATTTAAAACTTATTTTGATTTATTTTATGTAGACCAACCCACAGATTTAAGACAGACGCGTCGTGGATAATCAAAATTTATCATCACGGAAAGTAAAACAATCATAATCTTCAAGATGAACATGGATCAACACAATTTAATTAGAAACGCAAAGAAAATAATTCAGTAATGTACTAAGCATTAAAATTGAAAACATCATTGTCCATTTAAGTAATTATAAAAAACTTTAATCGATTAAGAAAAAAAAAATTGAAAATACTCAGGTTTCTTAAGTGAAACATTCAAATTCAAATACTTTATAATTTGTAGTCTTGTTTTTAATTGCCATCATAACATATACACTGGAAGATGAAGATACCACACTAATATGAAGTCTCCAGCTCAGTTCCAAATGAAACCAAGGATGAATCTTTCATCTAGCGAGGGAGGGTGGAATTTACATATGCCTACTACACTGACACAGAAGACTGCAATTAAATACTATATATCCATAATTTAACTTAAGTGTATATAATAATACTCTGGTTGTTGTTAATTCTACTCATAAAGTAAAACAAGCTGCCAAACAAACAAACAAATTTTGTTATTCATTTTTTAAAAAGCTCCCACCCTAAAGGTAACTCGCAATTGGTAATTGGTTAAAATTTCGTGTTTTTTTAGATTCCTTAAATCATGTAATTAAGAAGAAAACGAGAGGATCCAACTTCAAAGCTAACAAAAATTATTGTAAGTTATGTAATGTAAAATTTTCCGAGGAAAGAGGCTACCAAAAGCACATCGAAACCAATCAGAATCACATATTTCGACAACATTACTCTGTCAAAAGGTAAACATTCCATTTTAATACAAATACGACAATTAATTACAAATGCTTGCAGCAAACTGCTCACGTCGAACGGCAAAACCATCAGTGTGAGGTTAAACAAAGAACGGCACACAACGCAAGAAGTGTTAGTTTTGCAAAAAGACGTAGCATCAAATACAAGGTTGTTCTTAACAAATAAAACTAAACACACTTACATTATTACTGATATCATAGCATTACATGAGCAAACACAAGAATGCGTCTTAGAGCGAGTGAAGCTCCCCGTTGCTTTGAATCCATCAATGGAATTATCACTGAACATTGCAAGTTGTTTTAACACGAGTAATTCGCGATGTTTCGTGTATGTTTTCGTTGCGACCAATTTGATGATGCAAAAGGTTGAATATATTTTAAAGGAAATTGTACGTATGTTTTATCGTTGTAGCGAACCACTTTGTGGACGTATTATTCCAGAACGTGGAGATCATTTCAAAAGACTTCAGTGGATTGTTACCGACAGTGCCTTATTCAAAACCGAAGCCAATTAAAAATGATATATCGTTGGCTGACTTTGTCCCTTGCGATGCCTCTAGAGTGTAAGTTCAAAATTGATTTATTCGTCAGAGAAAAATTGTGCGATGTTTTGCAGAGCGATGCATGATGCCATCGTGGTCCCTTTCAAAATTTACAACGTACCGGGTGTTGTGCAACGTATATTGAAGGCCGGATTAAAACCGTACAGAGGTATGACGCCCGATGAGCGGTGTCGCCTGAACGAAACCCTGTGAGTTTAAATCTATGTATTTCATGTGCGTGTTATTTTTGGAAACGGAAATAGTCGATGAGACCTTAAACATGTGGAGTAATATCCTGAAACTAAATTTGTCAGTATTGAGACAATTAATTCAGACCTAACGTTCATGTTAGAATTTTTAATGTATAACCTATCATTCTGTGCTGATAGCAACCGATAAGAGCGACTGAATAGATGTAAAGAACCAACATTTCAGCGAAACAAAATTTACCAACAAATAAGAAGAGAAGGAACGAAAGGAAATTTCGCCGATAAAAAATAAGTAACCTTTATAAATAAGTTAAGCTAAGGAGTGCAAACTCTAAATAGGTGGTGACATTACTTAGGAAGTCGTGGCGGGTGGTGAGTGTCAAATCCAACAAATTGGAATTAAGAGATGATGCGGATGAAATAAATGACATAAACCTAAAAGAAATTGAAAACAAACAAAGAGATTGGTGAAAATAGGTTAATAATAGGACTAATCAGGGTTTAAAAATATTTATATAAATGACATTTATTGTTTAATTTTTTGCTTTGTAAATATTTCTCAAAGATTGAAAAATAATTAATATATTAATAATTTACATTGTATATTAATATGGAAAAATTAAAAACATCTAATGAAAATAGTTCCAAAAAAGAACCCAGTTTTAATCATAAAGAACTTAGAGTTGATCCTAATTTATATGTAATATATACTTTTTAAATTTTTTTTTTATTTTTAATTTATTATATTTATGTCTTACCAATTTTATTAAATGTTGAAACAAATTCAATAACAATTCAAACACATATCGACATTGTCAATGTTAATAATTTTTATCATTTTTTAACGGTTTGTGAATTTGTTAAACTATTTATTTTTTGCTTTTTTGATAATACACACACAATAAAAATATAAATAAAATATTTCAAAAATTAAAAAACTAAGTTACGACGCAGGTACGAGACCTCCAAAAAGTAACTATGAAACAAAAAGGGTGGACTATGGTATAGGGCAATTGTCCGAATTCATTACATTATTTTTGTTTCTGTGTATGAAAATGCTTTCGTAACTGTCTAATTCTCTAAAACTTTGTACATTCTTAATTAATATAAGACAACCTGGAGGTAATGGATGGGTTGTTTCTAAAATATGTCGAGTCACACTTGATTTTGCGATTGAATCTAAAATGTGCTATATGCTCTTTATAGCGAGTTATAATTGAACGTTTAGTTTGGCTGATGTATTTTTGATTACAAACCTTACAATTGATTTCATAAATTCTAGATTTCTGTTCTACCTCAATTTTATCTGTGGCGTTCCTTAAGAGGGTTTTCAATGAGATGCTCGATTTGAACGCGACTTGCATCTCATGATCTTTGATTCTGGAACTTCAATGATACGGTAAACACAAGAATTTAATGCCTTGATTTCTTTGAGGTAGTAGATAGGTGGAATTTATGATGGTGTTCCTACGTTTATGTTTTTTTAATAATATTAGTTATTATTTCTGTGCCGAAGCCATTGTAAATCGCGATGTTATTGATAAGGTTGAGTTCGGAGTTGTACCTATATTTTGTTACTGGAAAATTTAACAAACGATGGATAAGAAAATTGAAAGCAGACATTTTCTGCTGAATGCTATGACATGACCGCGGTTATAAATCTGTTTACATTGGTTTTTTTCCGGAAAATGTCTATTTCTATATTGTCGTTATTCCTAATTACTAAAGTATCTAAAAATGGTAAGCGTTCATTTGTTTCTTCCTCAGTTGTAAATCATTTTGAATTTCGAATTTACTTGATTTAAGGCACCAGACCACGGTGCGTGCGCGGTACGAGGGTGTATCTTTCATAATTATTTTCAAGCGAATGATGAATGCAATTCATTTCATCAATATTTATTGTCAATATATGCATATAGAAGACTGTATACAAATTTTTATACTTGAATCTAAAGTATAATTTGCGGTGTACGCCGTTCCTAAGAGGAGACTGCGCGCGCGGCGGTTGACAGCGATTAAGCCATACGGCTCATCTAAAAAATAAAATAAAAATATATTTAGAAACTAGACATATGTGTCTACAGCATCACGTAGGGGAATTTTGATATCTAGAAGGAAAAAAAAATGGCGGACCAGCGAATTTTATTTTCGATTTTTATGACAAATTTTCATCGTTCATATGAAAAAAAAATAGAAGGAGACCTATTATAAAAAAAAAACCTACGTGGTGCCATAGCGACTACATTTTCGAACAGTTTAAGACTTGGTGCATGCAAATCGAATGTACAGTTTTTCTAATATGCTGTCAACCAGGTTGAAAAAGTAGATTTCGAGAAAAACGCGTTCAAAGTTTTGCTGAAGCATAATTCAACATACAAACTAACTATTTTGTTGGTCTATTTTTCTCGTTGCTTACGTTTAGTCAGCTATTCCTGGACCATACAACAGCTCCTCAGCGTCCAGAGAATCATTATTTTTTCCATGTTTTGCACGAAGACGACCCTCATGCGTGCTTGTTTCGGCTTCGTGCTCGGCTTCGCATATTCGTTTCTCGTCGTTTTTTTGACAATATTGGTAGAGTGCGTCACCAATTTTAATGTCTAATATCTCCAATACATTTCTGAGGCCAATGTGACCATTGTTAAAAAGTATTAATGCAATATTAGCGGCAGTTTCGTGACGGCTTAGGTAAAACGGGGAATTCAGCGCTTAATATCGGGCCGCAATTGTATTGAAATAGATAACGTCTTGTACGTGACAGTACAAGTGTTTTTGGGTTTCTAATTTGGAAAAATGAGTAATAAATGTAAACAATCGAACCGACCGTTAGCTGGCACATCTGTCGAACAATCTGTACCTGGACAGCCGTGAATTTGGGACTATATTCGTATGCAAAATATTCTGAGGATCGAAACGAAATAATTGTAGCGAATATTTAAACTAACTTAATTAATTGCTAATATATACATATGTGGGACCGAACAAATCGAATGATATTATATATACGAATCGTACGGTCGTACGCCAGCAACGGTTCACATAAAATGCTGTATCTCCATCAATTTGACGAATTTCTCTAAAATATTCCGTGAAAGCATTCTTGACAAATGCATCTTTCAGAAAATGAAGAAAAAAAAAAACAGGAAAAAAATTATTTTTCACCGTGGTCTAGTGCCTTAAAATAGTGTCAAAAAGTATCAAAAATCGCGAAAATGTCATCGTACCTGATCCATACTTTAGGGAAATATTTAGCTTTACTCTAGTTCAAAGTGACTCATAAATAAATTGGCTATAAATGGAGACAAGGGGTTGCCCATAGCTATTCCTTGTTCATAGTTACCTTGAAATTGCACACGGTTGTCAACTTCAAGTATTGATCTACTTTTGCCGGGTCAATGTTATTTTTATGAAGTAGGAAACAATGAACTTACATCAAATGAAACCATAGTTTCAGCTTTCTCCAAGCCTGCAATGATCATCTGTGATTTTTAATACTAAGGAACTAAATTAATTAAACAAAGGTTTAAAATATTGTTTGCTAAGCCGTAAAACCCCTATTGATGAGATTATTGTAGGTATCGGGACATCTATTAAGCATTTTAAAGACACTTCGAAATCGTTTATCAGAGAGACTTGCAAGAATTGCAAGTGTCAATTTAAAATATTAATAAATGATGAGTGAAAATATCAATATGCCAAACGAATAAAAATTGTCGAAATGAAAAAAGAAGTTATATTTTTTAAAATTTGAAATTGAAAGTATGAGAAATGACGACATTGTTATTAGAATATTCCAAATAGTTATTAACACAGTTGCTCTATACGGATATGAAACCTGGGCCATAAACAATGTCTCATTAACTAAATTAGAAATTTGTGAGAGGGTGACACTCCGAAGAATTTATGATAGGAAAGGAACCAATGAAATTTGAGAGAAAGTGGAACTCTATGGTCAACCACACATTACAGCTAAATTCCACTGTATATGCTGACAGGAGCAACTTTTCAAATTTTAACCAACCAAGAGGTTGAAAGCGGAATTGATCGTGAGAAAAGGAAAGGCAGTTGGTAAATCTCTGGATAATACAGAGGAAGGTTGTTGGAACTGGTTGTCAAAGATTGGAAATAACTGGTGAGGAAGAAGTGGGGAAGAATGGATTGAGCCTTGGACCTGCCTTCATTGTTCGTGTGCGCGTGCGTTTTTTTTGTACTAAGCTGATACTAAAGAGAAATTGTTTGTAAATACCAATATATTTTATCTGTCACAGGTACCTCAAATGGAAATAGTTCCTATTGTAAAATATTCAAAAGAAATATTCACAATTACTGGCTTTTCCAATAAATAGATTTAATTCTCCATATAAATGCTGGTGCAATTATTTAATAACTAATAAGTATTTGTCACATAATTTAACGAAATACATTTAGTTCTATGTTATAGTGGTTTTCACCGCTAAACGATTGAGGAGTATTTTAGTATGCTGCTAAAACTTACACACAGATTAGAAGTGTTAATTTCCGTGTTAGCCGTTTATAAACATGTCAGGTTAGTTTTTCAGAATAATTTGTGGGTTGCTGCAAAAATCAGACAAGTCCAGATTAAAAGGTCTTAAACCTATAGATTTCATTGAAAGCCACCAGAGCTGTGAATATACGAAATAACATTTGCCTGCTGGGAATAATCGCAGACTTTTCCACCTTTTTGCTACAACCCTACATTGGAGTTAGTTTAAACATAGCTTATAGACTTGTTTCCCGAAATGTAGGGTTTTAGAGGTGCATGACTATGAACATATTGCATGGCATATGTGTACCATATAAGTTGTTCCATCCCATTATATTGAAATATTGCACTGGATTCTTTACCCCGTTGAGCTGCTACGTAGATTGAATCCTTCACCTGTTTATTATTATTTTTAAAATTAGACATCTTATGAAAATGACAAATAGCTTTATGATCGAATTTGTTCCTTTAAACCTTAAGCTCAAAGCAGAATGAATGCTACGTGCATTTTGAACGTAACTTGTATTCACTCTGTTTTCACCTTTACGTTATTGGATATTTATTTTGATTACACACTACTTTTAACTGCCTTTTTTCAGACAATTCCTGAAATCGTCGTCGACAAAGATTAACAAGAATAATTATTACGAGTTGTTCAAATTATTATTGTACATGGAGGACCTACAAATGAGCAAAGACATTAGGAATTATGATTCACAATCGAGTGATATTGTTAGGTGTAAGGGCTATCAGAATAGATTTCAGTTGAAGGTAAGACTTTAATGATTTGTGGCAACCAAGAATGCAACCGGGAATTGATTCTTTAGTATTTATTTTTGTTGTAGTTTTCCGTTTTTTTTATTAATCACAGTATTTGAATTAAAAACATAAATGTTTTGGGCAATATTAAATCTTTAATATTTGTTATTTTATTTTAAGGTTGCTGAATTGGCCGAAAATCGACCGTCTTTGTTACCTGGAGATTTTGTTTATATAAAGGAAAAAGGTGGGGAAGCTTTTCAAGGCCTTGTGACTGACATTAGGGAAGACAGTGTTGTTTTGACTTTCAATAAAAGGTAATTTTTACTTTGCCCGTTACGTGCTACATTATGCCACGTCAAAAATAGAGTGAATGGTAATTGTTATGGAATATAAAGGTGACTGTGAACCTGATTTTGTCCCCGGCGGGGCAGGCACACATGACGTGCTCTGCTGTCCCCTCAGTTTCAAGGCATAGTCGGCACTCAGTGGCCTCAGCCACTCCCAGCCTATGTTTCGCTTTTTTTCAAATGTTAAACTATTATTACTATGTACCACATTTTATATTCTCCACCCGATGGGACCGGTCAATTTGTATTGTGCTGTATTTTATAATAAATTTATTTATTATTATTAATATTAATAAAAAATACATTATGAACACAATTTTTACAATAAATATTCCATGCATAAATTCAACAAAATTATAAAAAAAAATAAATTAAACGAAATATTAAAAAAAAAATCATTAGAAAATTAAGTGTATTATCAGTTAGAGTTAAATGTATGAGAAAAGAATAATTATTCATCCTTCACCTTAGATTAAGATCTAAGGTTCAAATTAAAATACACCATATACACTACACTTTACTGTCCTGTCTAATTAAAGAAATTGAACTGATGTCTTTTTGATTACTCTAATAGCAGTATGTATGAGTTGAGTTCGAACAAAATTAAACAAATTCAAACGTGTGTCATCCCACAAACAGCTAAGCCGTGCAAGTTCTAGGTTTGAATTTTTGTCCTCTACTTGCTAGGGTAGAACTTGTTACACAGAGTTGTTAGAACTAGGATCAAAAATAAAATTTTAAAGAATAATAACGAATGATTGTAAATAATTTATTGCACAAAATAATTAATTCATTTTAATACAATTAACTTCATGAATATATTTTTTTTTCAAATATTTCCTTCTTGAAATTTTTGCCACATATAGTATACTGGTGCCTGTGGGCTCTGCATACTCGTATTACGATATTTGTTTTATGGGATTTACTCAAATATGTTACTTTAACTTCTAACACATAAAGTCGACAATAACCTGTAGGTTCGACATCAAACACGCATATGTGAGCCATCAGTTTTACTTTCTTCTATTTTATGTATAAGAAATGTTTTTACTGATAAAACGCTTTGACTATTTTCAGAATAATGCCTCGGTGTGTATGTGAGTCATTGCATGTGTTTGTCTTTGCATTCTTTGACGCCTAAACTATTAAAGCTAAACTTATGAAACTTTAAATTTATCTCGAAAACAGTAGGAGTTATAGAAGAAAATTGATCTTATAAATGTTAAAGATATTGAAATTTTCCACTGCTGATTTTTTCATTATGTGTAGAACTGAAACCATTTCAACTTGTCCGTAATTCTCAGCATTATATTTTTAGATTTGGAAGTGAGGTTTACAAGAACAGAAAATTGTTTTCTATAACGTACGGATGTAATAGAAATAACATACGAGCAGAGCATCGTGCCATCGAACTTATCAGTAAACGAAAAGCAACCGCTCATTTTTTCCCAAAACATCCAGGAAAAACAGTCCTGAAAAATTACAAGTAAGTGAATATGTTACATTTCAACTGTGCCATATATTTGATTTGGATAAAAAGTGTTTTGCCCAAATGTCAACGTAGGAGTATTTTGTTATAATTTGAATTGAGAGTTAATTAATTAATTAATTGTTAAAATGCAACGTAAATATTTGAAATTTATTCATTAGTGTTACTTGGTTCAATGGAAATATGCAAAACAACGATGAGCAACAAAAGGCGGTTCTGCACGTGTTGTCTAAAACGGCATATCCGGCACCGTATTTAATTTTTGGTCCACCGGGCACCGGAAAAACCATGACGATTGTGGAAGCAATTTCGCAGGTGAAACCCATCGGTTAGCACAAATGTATTTATTTGTTTGCTGTTTTAGGTTTGGAAGCACAAGCCCGATGATAAAATATTAGTCTGCGCACCTTCAAATAGTGTGGCCAATGAAATCGCATGTCGATTAGTCAAGTACATTCCGCACAGTGATTTATTTAGATATATTGCGTATAGTTTTCAATTACGAGAAGTCCCCAAAGATATTTTACCTTGTGTTAACTACGATGATGGTGAATATTTTCATCCTACACATCACGATTTGCTACAATATCGAATTGTTATTGCTACGTTATCGACAGCATCTCGGTATGTAATTTTTTATGTCGTTCGATTTATATATGGCTTATACAAGTACGGATTTTAGAAGCCAAAAACTCCACACGATAATTAATTTAACTTTTAGGTTGGTAACGTTTGGGGTGCCGTCTTCCCATTTTTCGTACGTTTTTATCGACGAAAGTGGACACGCAACGGAAACAGAAACATTAATTCCAGTAAGTCTTCTAACGACGATGGAAAATAAGGGTTTCTTGTCCGGACAAGTAGTTTTAGCCGGTGATCCTCAACAACTAGGACCAGTGATCCATTCTGCATTAGCAAAACAATACGGCCTTGGTAATAAAATGTTGTGTGTTCTGTCTCATTTTAATGCATTGCGACGTTTTAGGGCAATCGATGCTGGAACGATTGATGACAACATTAGATGTATACAAGAAGGATAATAGGGGTGGGTTCAATTCTTTAGTGCTAACAAAACTTTTGTATAATTACCGATCCCATCCGGCAATTCTCAACGTGCCGAATAAGCTCTTTTACGAAAATGAACTCGTCCCGAAGGGCAATGATCAAATAAATATTGCTGTTAATTGGAGACACTTACCAAATCCAAAAATACCGATTGTCTTTCATAGCATAATTGGAACGGATCAACGAGAGAAAAATTCACCGAGGTAATTAGCCCTTGTCACACTGAGGTGTAGGGCGTTAATATTTTCACTTATTTTCACCTGTCTTTACCAAGTCTATTACCAAGTCTTCGCTTATTTGTGTATTTTTCATTCTATACATACTTTTCTATATTCTATTTTTCTCTTTCTGTTAAAATACATGATTCACAGCCATTCCTTTGTTGTTAATATTTATTTTATTGAATGTGTAGAGTATTTTTTTTTCTATTCCCTTATTAATTTCTGTTTCTTGTTTTCTTGTAGTCACTCGTTAGTATTGAATGTTACTTATTACTTACTAATATTTATTGATCTTCATCCCGTACCCTTTAAGTACATACAGAAATTTCCATTACATTACACACCCTCTGAAATTTTAGTTCTTATATCCCATATTGTTATATCATTTTCACTTCATTACATATTAAGAACAATAGTGGACTCGTCATTGTCTCAATTCTTCTTGTGTCGTAGATATTTCTGATCTTGTGTTGTTAGTTATTACACTGAGAAAAAAGGGGTTCGTTAAACCAACCTAAAATTCTTTAACTTAAACAAATAATTTTGTTACACAAATTTATTTATGTTATGAGATAATAGATATACAATATTTGTATTGTGAGTTTAGATACTGGGAAATACTTCGACATGTTTGTCAATAGCTTTACCTACCTTCGTTTTCATTATCTTGTGGGACAATAACTAGAGAGCTACAGTATCTTTTGTGCCTTTCCTAATATTGAATAGAATTTTGCCCACCTGATATTAAATTAAGCAATATCAAATCTGAAAATTACAATAACATTAAATATCAATTTTATAACAATAATAATTTACACGAAAGATGGTCTAATCTTACACCTCAATGGTGTAGTGAACATTAATTAAACAGGTCCATGAAGACTAACTGGTGAATCGCTAGACAATATTGTTTCTGGGTTATTACCCTTCGTCAGTAGCGATTACCAAGAACCTTAGTTGTTGAAATACCTTTACATGTAGTGGCCATCAAAACTTCTTGGCACGAGCCAATCACTCCTAACGAACCACTGACAGCAGAACACTGACGAGACGATACCTTGTCTAACACCTTGCGGAGACTAAACAAGAGACGACTGTCAAACGTCCAGTGTCAACATGTAAAAGGATTGCTGCAATTAAGTTCAAAAACAATTCAAATTAAAAATGTATCTTGTCAAATCTGACAGCAAAATGTAAAATTTACACGAAAGATGGTCTAATCTTACACCTCAATGGTGTAGTGAACATTAATTAAACAGGTCCATGAAGACTAACTGGTGGATCGCTAGACAATATTGTTTCTGGGATATTACCCTATGGCCACTACATGTAAAGGTATTTCAACAACTAAGGTTCTTGGTAATCGCTACTGACGAAGGGTAATAACCCAGAAACAATATTGTCTAGCGATCCACCAGTTAGTCTTCATGGACCTGTTTAATTAATGTTCACTACACCATTGAGGTGTAAGATTAGACCATCTTTCGTGTAAATTTTACATTTTGCTGTCAGATTTGACAAGATACATTTTTAATAATAATAATAATATCTACGTACGTCCATGCTTATGCTTTAGTGCTTGCAAAAATTCATTAACTGTACTGGCTTATTTATGAAAATATGTATTACTCCCACAATGAAGAAGATCTTGCCAAAGATTAGACTCAGTTTAAGCGCTGCTCACTTTGTTGGTTTTCTAAAAAGAAGTAAAATTTATTACATTCATTTAAGAAAAACCTATCCTGCCCAACCCAACACAACCCATACAAATGACACCTAAATGAAAATAGTTATATGTGAGCCGACTAAAAAATGAATGCATAAATAGAAAACTTCAATAGTTATACGTTATGTACTTTTAATAGGATTTTGATCACCAAATGTGCAGACATTTACGTTCACTTTAACCAAATTTCTATTTAGAGTTTTTTCATTTACGTAGCGACTCATACATCTATTGCCCATCACATACAGTAATTTTATTCTACCTGTGTAAACTTGACACTTTACTTATACAAGAATACTTCGACAAGAATAGATCTAGTCTTCATATCCAATGATTGTTGTGTAACAATTCTTTCTCAATTTTAAAGATGTTAGCGGACTTCTGTAACCATTGACCACAAAATCTCTTGTAAGCTGTGATACTGTGATACTTGAGAGGTACTAATTCTCATGCTCAATAATACCTAAAATTGTATGACAAAAATATATTTTCTAAAGTATGCTTTATGTTACTATTGAAGATGAGGAAGTTTCGAAAGTATTAATTCTGGCTCCAATTGTAGCCATGAGTCACTTAATGATTTCACAACGTTACAATCACTTTCGTTTTCGATATATAATATTTAATGTTAACTTCATTTTTCAACGAACACAAAATATGTTTAATCCTCTATGCAATGTAGGGTTGCAAAAATTTTAATAATGTATGTCAAAGTTGCGGTGGCTGTTAGATGTAACTAACTTATCTAGACGTATTCACGAAATGTTCACGATTTCGCCTGTCATTGTGACCACGTCAGTTTGCTGCAAATTTATCTAAGTATAAAAAAGTTCAGTGTGAACCACTGCAGATTTTTTTTATTATAGAAACGTTGAATATCTAGTGAAATAATTAAATTATTTCTGTAAGTAAACAACCATATGAACCAAATGAACGTCATGAAAATTTCAATGCAATAATAAAACATAAAAGAAAACGATTCCTTCTGTAGGCAGAAAATAATAAATATTAACACATTATAAGCGGGCCGGGTAAAATTACCCGTCGCGAGAACTACTGGCCATTAGCGGGGCGGGTATTTTTACCTTTTGAATGTAGGTATTTTAAAAGCGGGACAAGGTATTTTTACCGGATGGGTTTACATATGAAATTAAAAGAGTTATCTCGTATAATTATTTTAGTTTCCCGCTACGCAGCATAGTTTTATATGCTAGGCTACCCGCTCATGCTAGGCTACCCGCTCATAATGTGTTAATTTACCATTGAATATTGATTAGTTATTCTGGGAACATCTAGGACGATAACAGGGTTTCTATGTTCACTGTAAAATCTATAACTGATAACTAATGTGTACACAACCACTACAAACTTCTATGTTGTGCATATAAAATTTTAATTACTGTAACAAATGTTTGTTTAAATAATTCTGCAAAATTGTAGGCACTACCGATTCATTTTGCATTATTGCTGTCTGCGATTACTACAAAGTAATACAAGGAATGATTGGTACCAAAAAATAAAGTGATATAATGGCGTTTATAAAACACATCCAACTTCACAAGTAAATAAATGCAAGGATGAGGCCAACCATTTGACTAAGAGATTTGTCATATGATATTTGATAGGAGTAATACAAGAAATCTCTGTGTTACATTAAATCATTTGTTTATTCCAATTCTTAGTTTAGTTTAAGTCTTTTCATTGGATTCATCCAAACAAGTAAACTACTTGTTTGGACAACCAAAAAAAAATGTTAATGAAAAAGAAGAAGCAGTATTTCCATAATATTAAATCAAACGATCATATTTTCAAGTCGAACAAATTTATTTGGTTATGGGAACAAATCCTTTTTCTCAGTGTACTGCATTAACTAACGTTTTCTTTCTTTGTTGTTTGTTCCTTATTGTATCTTCCATACTCGTGGGTGTATTTTGTCAAATGCTTTCTCTACATCTATGACATGTATGAATGATAAATGGTCTTTTGTACTACACCACGTTGTGTCTCTTTGTATTTTCAATTTTAAATTGGACTCTCATTATTAATACTTTGAAATATTTTAATTGCTGTGCTTAATAATGTTGCCTTATTTTGTACAATTTCCATTTTGTTCCTAAAATTTTTGCCAAGTATCCCTCTGCAAATAATATTAATGCTTTGACTTTCTTCCTTTCTATTTTATATAGTTTTACCCAATGTTATTTCGTCGATTAAATTAATCAACGTGAAAACGCTATTTTATTCATTTCACTACTATTTTAGTTACTTCAATGTTCAAGAAGTTGAACTTGTTATTAATTATTTGAGCGCTTTAATTGGGAGACATTTGAAAAAGACATTAATTTCTGAAGATCACATTGGAGTTATAGCGCCTTACAGAAAACAGGTAAATTGCATTTATGGGATTATGTTAGTATTAATCTGTTGTATATAGTTGGGTCCATATTAACTTCAGCTTGGCTATTTTTTCCTAACTTAACCTACGATTTTTGTAGCAAGTGAATGATGAATCTTTAATAAGTTAATCTGAACCTAACGATAGCGAGTTTTATTAACCTTTGCAGTTAACACAATGTTGCATATGTTTTTTTTCTGTTGTCTAGTTTATCGACTAGTTGGGTTCAAATGATTGAAACATATTTATGATTCAAATAAGTGGTGGACACTGCAAAGGATTAATTTTGTCTTATGCTACATGTACAAAGTACACAAAGTTGACAAGATCAGTATTATAATATAGTCGATGTGTGTGAAACGTTGAAACATATCATTAATCGCAAATGTGGTTAATCATGTTTATGTTTTGATGAAAAATTAAAATTTATGTACCAGAAAATGACGCCTTCAATATTTGTAAATTTTGATCTAAAGTTGAATATTGTTGATGGCCTCGGCGAGTCTAATCATAATTTCATCATTTCACTAATGAGTTGATAGGTTTCGTTCAAAGTCAGTCAAATTAATTATTTTTTCTGGTTTTTTTCGCATAAATTAATAAATACATTCTTAAATCATAACTTTTGCAGGTTGAAAGAAGAGTTGCTTGAAAATTAATGGGTAATGTTTGTTTTTAAATCTAGTTAAATGTTACTTTTATCAACACATTTACTTTTGTTTTGTGTATTTTAGCTTTTTTTTATTAGTGTGTGTGCTTGTAAACATATATTTTTGCTTTTGCCAATCTGAGATATTTATTGAACCACTTGATAATTTTCGTCTTACTCGTTTGACTCATTTTACCTTTTAGGTTCAGAAGATTCGAGAAGCTTGCTCGAGAAAGAAGTGGAATAAAGTGATGATCGGGTCCGTCGAGCAATTTCAAGGCCAAGAAAAACTGATTATAATTATATCGACTGTAAGATCGCAACCGCAGTTATTGCAATATGATAACAAATTCCACCTGGGTTTCTTAAATAATCCTAAAGTGAGTTACACAAATTGAATTACTTGCAAAAGAATTACAATTTTTCTTTTAGAGGTTTAATGTTGCTGTCACAAGGGCAAAAGCATTATTAATTGTAATCGGCAATCCAAATTTACTGCAACATGAAAAGTATTGGAAAGATTTTATAAAATATTGTATGGATAAGAAGTGTTTTACAGGGAAGAGTTTTGTTTTTGATAACGTTGAAAATATTAACCTTCGTCTTGCGAAGCTAACACTTACAGGTACATTGAGTAAACATACAAATTTTAATGACTTATACAAAAATTTTTTTTTATGTAGACGACACCGACGATACCGCTACTTTTGCAAGAGGAAATGTATAACATCGACATGACACATAGTGAAATTTTTAGATGAAGTATTTTATTAAGTTTATATTGCTCAGGTTTTTAAAATAAAGCATTAGATTTTCCATCCTTTCTCATTCATCTACAATTATTTAAATTCCATAAATTGGTAGGTACATTTAATCATAAATTACATGTACTTTGAAATAAATCTACAACAAATCAGACCTTGCTAAACATATATAACAATATTATAAAATATATACAACGATTTTAAAAATACTTATATGAGGGAAATAAACCGATAACATATAACTTTTAAACGTTTAATTAAATGTGGTAAAATACGTTCATCACAAACTAATTATTTACCCACCCATGCCTTTAAATTATAACGACACATTTGTATTTTGTGTTAATTTAATTTAATTTATCTTAGATTATAAGTGCACCGGAATGAATAAAATGTGCTAAACTCTGGATTGTTATAATCGTTGTACGCATCACGTTCCGATGAAAGATAGGATGCGGACACCGACAATACCAAAGAATCCAGGTTTTAGGGGGTACCAAAAAATGTATAAAATTAAGTGTACATTTAGGCAGTAATATTATTCTTGATATGATACAATTGGTGTTTTCTTAATTCAGGACGAGGTACATGTATACAACCAATAGGCGCTAATTTGAACAAAAATTAATATTAGTGCATAAATTGCGTACAATACATCTTGTTTAAAACATATACACATATGTCTAGTATTAAGTAAATTTGGACAATATCGAAAATCTTTTGTCATGCAAGTAACATGGTTAGCTAGCTGAGTTAGCGGACATGAAATGGTGTTTACAATATGAGTTAAATTATTGACCTACACAATGAAATTGTTAAACATCACTATCATTAGGTACCAATCGAAATAACATTTGTATGTACAATCTCAACAAAAATTGATAAGAGTTAAATGAGATTAAAAGTTCGAAAAAATTTTGATAGGTATATCAAAGAGAACAAAATGAAAGTTTGAAAGTATTGATGAGTCATGTCCGTATGAATCTCAACACATCATTTATTTGCTGTATTTATCGCATGACTATGTATATGGATTTAACAATAGAATGTATTTATAAAACAAATATCTATTAAAAAAGTATATTGCATTAAATTGCTTTTGAGCTACATTTTAAAATGAAACGAGGCAGTGATTCCTAATCACTTGTGTGTGTTTGTTGAAGTTCCTCGATTAAGTGAAATGTACTTCAAAACAAACTGAATTTATTTATATGTAGGATATGTAAATAGTAATTGAAGTTATTCGTGCATCTTGCCAATTTATAAATTTGTCAAAGCTATCAACGTGTAGTTCGTGATGTGAAGTCAACATTTAAAGGGGCAGGCGAACAACAATCTACCCCCCACAAAATAGAGGATACAGATTTGGTTTGTATAATAGAAATTAATTCCTGAAACGTGTATCACGAGGTTTTTTGATTTACTTTTGATATTTCATAACTTGCAGTGAAAATGTGTATTTATTGAAATTCTTCACCTTTTAATTTCAACATCGCACAAAGCACAAGTTAATTATTTTCAATGCATCACAATGTGATGATTGGGAACCACTGCATTAATTAAATGTGATAAATACATGTACAAATCTAAATAGTAAATATGGCTGTTGAATACATATGTATATATATCTAAATTGGTGCCAGTCTGTTGAACTATCACAGAATGTGTATAAATATATAAACTACAATATGCTGACAGACTAGTTAGTACTTGTAAAATAAACATTTCACAACAAACAGAAATAATTTAAAATGGTTGATTGGAGAACCGAGAAAACAACTTAAATAATTGTTGAACTCATCTGTGAATATGGCAATAAAATAAAACTTAGTTCTTAGTGTATGTAAATAGTACTTTGTAAATTTAATACCTAAAAATCTGTTTTGATTATCTGGACTTAAGATTCCTTATATGTTGCAGATATTCTAGAGGCTACAACCATTTATTGTGCAGTTCTCATATTGCATTGAACAGACAGTCAAATCATATTGTGCATAAAGTGCATCGTTAATAGTGAATGATATGTAATGTGTACTTGACAAATTACGAATGACACAATAGGGGTGTGCGCATTAATGCTTAGTGTGGTTATAATAGTAAATAATTGTTTTCATTATTCTCCAATAAATATAACCATAATAATAATAATAAATATTATTGCTTCAAAAGCCAATTTTCTTAGACACAAAACAACAAAAAATATACAAGTATTTCAAAGTTTGTAACAATAATAACACTAGCCTGTCTAGGAAACAAAATAAATATAATATTCTGTATTATAAATACATGCCAGATGCACGAGTACATATGTACATATTTACAAGAAATTTTACAAATAAATTACATTAACTGGTGTTATGTTTATTACATTTACAGGACATTAATACGCTATAACAATTTTACAATATATGTACATTGTTTATACCACCCTTAAAATATACTTTGTATGAAAATATTCAAATATAAAATTGTTTGCATTCGTAACTACTATGTTCAATAATCTACATTTCAGGATAATTTACATTTAACTTTGGCGTTGCAACTTCAATTTAGAATCGGTTTTGGAAACAATTTAAACATCGTCTGCACCAAACGAACATACAAATTAAAATTCCGAGCCACTTTGCTTGGACAATGCACTGTCGACATCTCGCTGTTGTAAATGTAATTTAGATAAATTCCTTGATAACTCAAAATCGCCGTAATTTTTGTGCAAAGCTTTCACCAGTCCGTGTCGCAGCTTCGATAACGTTCCACTCTGTCATGGCAACATTTCCACATAATTTTCAGGAATTAGTCCGGTTTTTCCATTCAATGTGCCTTCCAACCATCCGGGTTCTTGGGAGTGTTTCACTAAAGTAGATGAGAGAATTTTAAGGAACAAACGAACAAAATTATTCTAAAATGCTTACCATTCGTGATTATTTGATTTGGTTCAAATGACAATTCTCCGTCGTTCTCTCCTAGACATGCATACAATGTCCTGACTCTCCTGCAGACAGTAAAATTACGTTAACTTGATTGAAAATGACAATGCACGCGTAAGGCAATGATGCACCATTTTACACGATGAGTAAAGAAAAGAAGGATGGATGAAACACCATTAGTGGCACGCCGATACAGTGTGCAGGACAAGCGCCAGGATATTTGAAAATAAAAAATTGGATGACAAGGTATTAAATTGTAAACTAGGTGAATAGAGTTGAATGTTTATTATAATATACTGCAAATGCAAGAAATAAAACCAAAATTGCTGGTAAGTTTTAACCTTACTAACACAACTTGCACAAACATTTTCTCTCTGACGTTTGTAAGCAAAATACAAGGAAAGATTAGGAAGACACAAGAAAGGAAGAAAAACAAAAAATAGGCAAAATATTTGTAGCATAAGTCATCATGCGTTGTAATATTATTTCAAGTTGATCATAATGTCTTTGCTGTCATTTGTAAAGCACATTTTTGACTATATCTTGAAAAATATCACAAGCTATTCATTCCTCTGCAAAAAGTCAATCATTACCATCATATCCATTACTAGGGCAACCAAAATATGCTAAGATATCTTTTTTTCATTCTACTGATGGACTACTCAAATATTTCTTTCCGACCTAAATATAAATTTTGAGTTTACTGTAATACCTTTCAAATCCAAAAAAGCCAAATCAAAGACACATTTGTCACAAAAATGTTCGCAATATGTATGATAGTCTCCCATATACAAGACTGATGGTAATGTGCTTCTGTAGAAAGTGTATGACATCTATATTGGCCGAAAAAATATTCATGGTAAAACAGCATTTAAGGGGTTAGGCAACAGTACGATTTTCAAAAAATCGATTTTATTTAAATTTTTCTAAATGGTCCCTTAGAACCTCAAAAATGATTATGGCCGGGAAAAATCTCTAAGTACTCGGTTTTCGAATTTTAGTACAAGGTCGCGTGCCCCTTTTGTGAGCGCTAGAGGAAACTAGAGCAGGCTAATATTGAAATAATTTGTTCCCTGACTATTGTACACAAGTTTAAACTCGTCGAACGTCTGTTTTAGTCAGTTAGCCATAGCGAAGCATTTGACAAGGACGCTAGTCGACGAACACTTGTTTATCTCGATACTGCTATGAACTTTTATTTCTGTTTCCCTGTGTATTGATTCATTTTTACAATGAGTGACAAAGCGGTGTACAGTGGGAAGAAAGGAGGAAAAATGTCATCCGCAACAGCAAGAGATCAAAAATATCGCAAAGAAAACCATTGAATCGTTATGAGATAGAAGTACCAGATAACATGAATGCCAGTACATCGGCAAAAAAATCAAAGTGAATCCAGCGTTTGGTTATCGTATCATAAACTTTATTAACAGTATTTTCGGCTATCTCGAACATTGTCGTTTGTAAGGTATGCCAATCGGAAGTGAAATTTACTGAAAGTGGGAAGCGCGGTTTGGGATTCAAACTACTAGTGTTCTGTGAGAATTGTGAAAAGACTGAGATATCGAGTTGTCCATTTGTTAACAAAGGCTATGAAGTCAACCATAGAATCGTAATTGCCATGCGATTGCTTGGAGTTGGTTTGCACGGATTAAGAAAATTTTGTGCATTCATGGAATTACCTCGGTCTACCTTTCACTCATTCTACGATAAGGTTGTCAAAAGACTGTTCACTGCAACCAATCTAGTTTGCAAGAACAGTATGATGAGAGCTGCGGAAGAAGAGAAAACCATTTCTATTGAAAATGTAGACAATGGAATTGTAGTATGAGGCGATGGTTCGCGGAGAAAACGTAGATTTACGTATTTGTATGGGCTACACTGGATTATAAATTGTCTACTGACCGCAGCTCGACAAATGTCCTATTGGAGAGGATTCATGGTGCTGATGGCAACTGGCTAAAGCTACAAATACTTTGGCTGAGTACAAACATAAGCCAGCTCTTCCAATTGAAGTATATGAAGCTATCAGTCTATGAAGAACTAACCTGTGAAGATCTTCTAACTCGATACATCGGTGGTTACACACAAAACAGTATTGAAAGTTTCAACTTGGCTGTGTTTGCCAATGCAAAACAGTTTTGAATGTAGCTACGGATATTGGGGTTTGTATGTACAATGATAGGTTTTCTTCAATTTTGCACATAATGGAGGCAATGGACTTGGAAATCGGCCCGACCAGCTACGAAATGCGCCTGGAGATCGACAAACAGCGCATAAAGCTTCCGGAGAAATCGCTGTCTGAACGGGTAAAAGAGGCAAGGATCGCTTCAACATCAAGCAGAAAAAAAATGCAAAAGCCGGACGATAATCTGGAAGGCCAATTGTATCAACAATTATCTGACGATTTTTTAGGCAAATTCTTCATTTTCCACTTTAGAAGTGCGCCGTTTGGCCAAAAATCAAAATATCTAAAAAATCCTACGTACTTCTGTAGCTGTTATTGAAATATATGAAATATATAATTGAAAAATATTCATTGGCTTATTATAACAGGAGCTGTTTGTGCGGCCGTGGACTCTTGAAAAACGGAGACGTCATCGCAAAAACGCTGCACAGCTGAAAAAATTAATCGCTTCAAAAAAATTTGTGTATACAGTCACTGACATATATAATAAACACTCATTTTTTGTAAGCTCAATTAATTTTTTTTTTGAAAAAAATCCTTATGAAGCTTAATATTTTTCAGGCCCTACAGAGGCCTAACCACTTAAATAACTACAAACCATGTTGAACTTCTAAACAGGATTATAATAAAACTATGAAGACTTTCTTTGACGAATGTTCTAAGTTACAAGCTACTCAATTTGCAGAAGATTGATCTTATTTCAGTACAAAGTGAGATCACATACAAAATTATAATATCGATCACAAATAAAATTGTGTCAAAAATAATTTTTTATCAATCTCATTTGATGAAACTACGGATATAATTGGGATATATGAAGCGAACGATATCATTGGAATTTTGGGCCACAATGAACTGATCGGTAAGAAAACATTTTTATTAAATACTGCAGACAAGGCAAATCATACTACTGTAATTGAAGATTGTGGGCGAAAGTTCCAATATAGATTTGATTTTGGTCTTTATATCAGTTGCTGCTCCATACACGGTAAAAGCACCCCAGGCCTGACTTTCCTTGCATATGGATTTCATCAAGTATTATGAACAAATTCAGTATGTATACTAATGTCGATTGTCTAGTAGCCAGTATAAAAAAAGTATTTCTGTAAGCGCCGTCCAGGATAGCGATTTTTAATGATTTGGGATCTGGTCTCGTACTTCCTCCATAACCAACAACTACTCCATGGTGACCATGGAACTAATACATGGAAGAAGAGGTCGTAAATATCAAAATTTCATAGGAGCTACTAAGTGACGGTACAATAAAATTTGACTTAATTTTCATTGTCTCAAATTATGGATTTCTTAGCGCGTTATTAAAATTACTTGCAAAGTCTACTGCTTGCTAAGCATATTGAGGTAAAGAGGTAGTAGAACATGCTCAGGATGTAAAAAAGGCAATTGATATAAATTTTTTGCAACTGTTATATCAAAAAAATATGTTTTCTCATTATCAAGGAAATTTCGATATATTTGTCTAGTACAATAATAGACAAAAATATGGTATTAGTGAAGCAATCTAATTTAAATTTCCGCCTAACATCAGTTCAAGTGGAAAGAGTTTTCCCAGTTATAGTTTTCTTTTTGAGAATTTAAATGACATGTTTGGTATTTATTGTAACGAAGAATACAATTAAAATTGGTTTAGTTAAAAAAAAAACGCAATTTATGCTTTTGCTACAAATTTTTCAAAGATTACATAATAAAATTATTCAAGTCAATGGATTGCATGTACCTGAATTCTCATGAGAAAAATTTTAATAAATTTATAGAATTAATTACATCTTTAAAAAATAAAACATGTTTTGATCATTTGCAATAATTATGTATAGATAATGAAAGCAATCATTGATATGAAGCTATAAAAAGAATACATTTTTAATACCTATCATGATAAGAGCAATAAATTTTATTATTTTGATTATATTATTATATAACAATCCTTGTGCATTTTGTTTCATATGAACATGAAAGTTGTAAATTTTTCAATATACTGCTGTTAAATACCCTTTTCCTCATTTGTTTAGCGATGGAGTATTTTAACTACTCATGTAACTAATTTAACTTTACAACCATTACGTCTAACATGGTGGTCGAACAGAATTGATGCCATAAATATTTAAAAGTTAAATATTTACCTGAACAATCCAAAAATATTAGGCAAAATGTCTAAGTGAAACATTGCTACATTTACATTTATTTGTCGCATTAGACTTTGATATGACATTTTAAATGAATTTTGTCAGCAAAATGTTGCAGTCTTCATTTGTGAAACTCTAACTTTTTTTAAATGCATTCAGTGATCTAAATTAATTTTTAAATGATTATATATTCTGTTCGGGGAACAGATATCGAGAAATGCCATGTCTCAAATTAACGGTCGTCAAAAGCTAGTTTCACACAATATATAAAAATTAATAAAACCAGAGAAGGTAATGACTAATACCGAAATTTGCAGTTGTGCGTTCTGTGATTTAGAGAATTCACCTTGTGTGGGGAGGAGCTTCTCAATATCTGTTTGCCAGACAGAGTATAGGTCTGATGAAAATTTCAAACAATTAGCAGAAAGCTCAAAATTAATTGCAGCAACATTTTATGCAGAATCTGTATTTTTTAGTAGAACATCACTGAGGCAACGTAAAAAGAAAACACAATTTGATTAACGAACATGAACATGAAAATGTACCAAACCCTAAAATTTCATTTGAGTAAACATTTTCTCTGCTTAATAGATCAAACAGCAGCAAATTTCCAGGAAAAATATACCTTAATTTTCATTTAATTTTCATTTCAATTTTTGTTTGTTTAGTTCACAAAATTAAAAATATTTATAAAAATTAACACATGTCAATCATTCAAACATTGATGCTGTTGCAAAAAAATATTATCATCTGTATCATTCTTTTCTAAATGTAAAATTATTTAAAACTACTTGCACTCTACAATGGTACACGACTTAAGTCCATTATTTCATTGGAATCAGATATTTTGGATTTTTCATTAATGAAAGCTAGAAGTTCAATTCATTAAATGATTTATCTTTCATTTAAATATTTATTTAGCTATTTCTTTATCAAGTTACACTTGTAATATATTCTTATTTTATATATGTACTTGTAAGTTTATCTGTTTCTCATGTTCATACAAATTACATACGCTTAAGTGATTTCCTTATCAAATAAAATATACGTGTAGGAAGTTTTTTGTCAAAAAATATTTCATATTTTGTGTGTAGTTTTAATTTATGTAAAAGTATATAAGGTGTAATTAACAAATGGTGCTCTTGACAAATAACATTACTTTCTTCAAAATTGTACTTGAGTTTTTATTTTTGTATTGATTTTGTATATTTATTTTTTAATATATTTTTTATAATTTCTGGCTTTTATTCAACATAGTTATTATTTTTATATTTCATTTGTACTTACTGGTACATTTAATAAAGTGATTTTTTTGTTGTGGGATGCAGGGTATAGGAGCGCCAACTAAAGTTCTGCACACATCGGACAGTATTGGCGCGCCACTGCCACTTCATGGTGATATTTTTTGGATCCCTGGATTGGTAAGATTGGTCATGAACATCGATTTTTTTTATAAAATTTACTCACAGAATTTGCTTTTTCCAAAATTGAAACATTAATAACGCACAACATTAAATGATTAATTACACATGCATGTCACCAGATTCAAAAACGCAAAACATGCAAAGAAATGTTATTTTCAGACACTTCTTACCGAACAGGCGATGGTAACGAAGGACTAGATCTACCGCTAGACGTAGCCGTAGGAGAACTATTACCTCTCCATGAGTAATCAAATGTTCTTCATTCAAATCGAAAAAGTACGGAGATGTGTTAGTAAGCAAGATTATTGTAAAAGCCAGAGAAACAATTTAAGTTTTCCACCACGTTAAACACCACACAGTAAAATACTCACACAGCGCCCTGCGATTTGTAACTCCGCGGGTACGGCATTCCTATGTTCGTTCTCTTGCCTTTCTCGGGCGAAACGTGACTGTACACGACGTTGTTCCCGCTATCTTTCGAGTTCGAAGACACAGATTCATTCGAACTACTCGTACTGTTAGGTTCTAAAACGTCATAATTGGTATAATTCATACTCTAAATCAAAGAAAACTGTTTTACCTAACTTCCCATACACTTTAAAGTTTGCCGGGCTAAAACTTTGTAAATTTGGTATGTTGCTTTCAGACTGCGATGATATCGTGGAATTGTTGAACCTGTGCATTTTCCGGTGCGGGGAAATTGGCTGGCCGTTGTTGGGAGGAACGCGGTCGCTTCGTGGTAAATTGTATATGCTACCATTTGGTGGATCATGCACATTGTATAAACTCGATGAGATATTTGTCACCGCCGCCGGATCACCATACGTTCGTATTGTCTACAATTAATAAAATTTATTGAGGGGATGAAATTTCTACTGAGTACTTACACATGTTAATGGTTGGTTATTCGAGTAGTGTCTCGTGTTTGCGCAATGCGTCGATATGTAGTTCTTTAAATGCACGTGTTTCATATCTGCGTTCTCATCGTTGATGTAAAGTGCAGATAATGGAGCGACGTTATCCGACGAATTAATCGGCGACGTATTTAAATTGGTGATATTGTTGCTGCTGTATCCGCTGGTTTGCGGAGATGATTGCTCAGGTGTGGGGCTCATCTCAGGTTCACTGTTGAAGATCTTTTCGTAGTTCTCTATGAGCACTTCAACGACGATGTTATAAAATTTCAGATCCATTATTGAAGCCACCGTCTCTTCTTCCGGCCGCAGAAGCGTCGGTCCAAAGCAGACGCCCAGATTGCTGATGGTCATCAAGTTCTTGTCGCTTTTCCCTGCGACACTAAAACACGAATTAATTTTGAAATAACACTAATAACACAACGCTTACTTCACCAGGTGTTTGATTAAAATTTTCAACACCTCGAAATTTTTTTTTGGTATCCTGTAAATCAGCGTATGCACATCGTTCACTCGCATTTGTCTCGTTTCGCTTTCTAAAATGCACGGAATGACATAACTCGATTAAACGAACACGAGAAGCACTTACTGACGGCGGCTATGAATCCATTATGGTATTTGTATGTCATAAGTGGTTCGATGAGATTGCGCAGGTAATTTTTCAACGCGCTCGTTATGGTCTTCGTCTCCCATTCCAGCGGATCTTCCAAATTCGATAGACGATCGGTTTTCCGCCGGTCCAAGCCCATCGTTAGGAGTTTCGTGACTTTTGAAGTAACGCCCACAATTCGATAGATGCCCTGTTCTTCCAAGCCCCTGCTTTCGAGCACTTCTATGCACCGTTTCACGAAGCCGATTCCCAGGTCGTCCAAAACTCTTTCTTCACTGTTTTGGGGTTTGCCCGTATACGTGTACGTCTAAAATAAAATTGAATGTATTAAATATAAATAATTTGGGCGAACAGTGATGAGTGGTTAAACAAGAATAGTTGGAGAATGACAAGGTGTGGCAAGAATAAGTGAAACTAGGATAAAAATATTCTCTTCTGAGGGAGAGGTTTCTTGTATTGGGCAACACGAATGATAAACTGGTTTTGCGATAATAACTTTTGAGCCACATTCTCTTCAATGACGAGCAATTGAAATGGATTATCTTTAAAAATAATGTTTTAATATTGCATAGAAAAAACTTTTTTGATATCATAACATATTGTCGAAAATAAAATTAGGTAAAAATATGTCTATTTTTCAAATTTACAAGTGCTACAAAATGATGCATGGAGCCATATCAGAAAAAAATTCCCACGATATGTAAGTAGTTTTTATTAAATACCGCAATCGATAATTTATTCTAAAAGTTGTGGTCAAGCAAATATGCACGTGGGGCAAATGCATTAACAGAAGACTAACATAGTGTTATTCTAGACCTGAATACTCGTCTTTTTCCAATAGAGCAAGATTATGATTTTCAATAAAAACTTTTACATATTCCTGGTTTGGCTTGGCATTTTGTAGCGCTCGGAAAAAAGAGAATTTAATGTAGTTTATCACAAAAAAAATATTAATTTCGATTGCTGTTCATGAAAAAAATGCAGTTCGAAATTCTATTTTCGTAAAACCACAGTGCACAATTAACAGGGAAACAAACACTGCATAGAATTATAGGAATGAGGGCGGAATAAGGAAAGTACTTAAGCAAAAGCAAAATGAAATAAAAATGGATAGTGCTCAGAGGATAAAAAACGAAAGGGGGGGGGGGGGGGGAGATAAAGAAGAATTTGAAATGATAACGTGTTATATTATTAAATAATTAAATTATTTGTATTCTTTCAACAATTTCAATCGTTAATAATCCAAGTAAATCATAACAATATCGCTACCAACGAAGGGGCCTTTTTCAATATTCAATCGAAACTTATCATAAAAATACATACAGTTAAATAAATCCAAAATCATCACCACTCACCGGTTCTTTACCGTCCATTATATCCATCCACGATTTACGATCCGCCTCAGACAGGGCTTGAAACGTATACACTATACCGGGTTTCGAATCCACCTGCAAATCGAAACAAAACCTCTTTTCGATCGAGTCCGACATCCTCCTGACGCAAGACGTCAAAATCAGTTCGTCGTGCCTCGGCAACTGAAACGAAACTTCATTAAAATCACCGAATTTATTAATCCCGGAGTCCTATTACGGTTTTCGACGTCAGTTGATTGTAGGGTACCATCGTGAATTTCTTCGTTTCTTTGTCGTACGTGCAGTAATGTTTGTTCGACGTGGCGCCGAAGGCCTCTACGGAAACATAGCAATTTATGCCGCGACGACACTAACAATTGTTCACTTACTCTTCTCGCATAAATATAGGTAGCCCTGTTTGCGACCCTTGGTGTTCCGGAACGGTTCTTCCCCCGCTTGTTTTTGTATCTCCGCCATTCGCTTCTTCAGTTTGCCGCTATAGTCTTCGAAATTTTCGCGTGTCTTTTGTATTTTACATTGCAAGTCGGACATGTACGGTCGGAAATCTTTCGCTACTTCATAACCCTGAAATTACGACTACATTCGTATCGTTTTCTTTAAGATAAAATTACATTCTTTTAGGTTACGCAAGTGATTTAAATAAACGTCGTATTGACATCCAAGACAAGAAAATTGCGATTGGTTACAGTTTGGGTTTAATAAATAAACCGTGCAAAATTTTTGGAAAAAATTATATTTATTTGTTTTTAATATGAAATTATCAATAAATTATTATTTTCTTATGCACCATGTATTTCTAAATCTATACGCGAGTAATGAACCGTACGAAGTGGTGCAATGAATAAATCAATCTGGTGTTGATAGCGCGTCACAATAATACTTATAAAGTCTTTAGCTTTTCCAGATCGTATCGACGTTCACGATCCAGTCCAGGTGCTGGCGAATGTTAAGGTGAATTTACGGTGTAACTGCGGTATTTATGTCTCTTACCAAGAAGTTGTTAACAATTAAAATGTTTATGTATATTTCGATAATGCACATGTAAAATAAAGCATGGAAACCGGTTTAGTTGTGGAGTTGGACAATAGGCACATTGATGGATTGATTACCTGGTGATAGAAAGTCAACCACCCGAACATGAAACTGAGCAGAGTTTCAACAAATTCAAACTTCTTACGCTCGTGGACCTCTTGTATGAGATATACGTACTCCATACTTGCATTGTTGAAGTGGCGCTCTGCCATGTCTACTGAAGCATCGGCCTGAAAAAATATCTTAGTTAGACGACATACTTGGTTTAGAAAAAATCTCGATGTCAATAAAAAAGGCGCATCAGATTGTCGTTTTGGATTATCAGAGTATCAATAAAAAATATTAATACAAACATTTTAGCCCGGGCTCCACTACATATGTGTATGAACATACAAGTAATAGGTGCTCCACAATGTTTTAAACACTTTTTACTAAAACAAATTTCATTAAAAATGTTACGTAATGACTTTTATCCGATTTTTTGTTGTAACCCTTTATTGGCCTTAAAATAAAAAAAAATACAAGTAAATTTAAATTTCAAATGATAACATTGTTCAAATGACATTCAGAAAACTAATAATACCAAAAACAATTCTGGAACTGAAAAAGTTGCGAAAGAATTCGAAAATGTAAAAACTATTTAAAATGCAAGAACCGTTAAAATTGTAAGTAAGAAATGGAAAACAAAAAAAAAAACGTTAAAATTGTAAAAATGGCGAAAATAGTAAAATTCATAAAAATCAAATCGAAAACCCACAACTTATCTAAAACGCAAACAGCAAAACTAATGTTAATTGATAACATTCAATTAAATCTGCAAACTTTGATATGCAAAAATGTCAACATTTCCAAATACAAAATTGTCAACATTGCAAATTATGCAGTACCGAAATATATCACTCACACGAACAAATGATCTTCATAAAATATTTAAAGAATAATTAAGAACTAAATTAAATAAAACTTTATTTATAATTTTTTGTAATGTATAAAAGTTTGCCCCCTTTCGTGATATGATATTTTAGACACATTTTCATTTAAAAAAATTTTATACTTTTGTTCATTTTGACATTTTTAGATAATTTTATAAATTTAGAATATATAATTCAATGCAAAATATTAAGATGTAATAAAATTGTGCGAATTTGCTTGATTGATTGATTGATAAATGTTCAAAACATTGCAGAAAACACATTTTCGAAAAATGAATAGAGAATATTGTGAAACATTGTAAAAATTGTCTAAAATTGTAAAGTGTATAAGTGAACCTGAAATAAAAATTACAATATTGATAATTTTGTAATTGTATAAAATGTGCAATTGTCAAAATTATGACAATGGCGAAAAAGTTTAAAATTCTAAATAAATTTCAAAAATTAAGAAAATCGCAAAAATGATCTAAATAATAAAAATAAAAGTTGTAAACATTTTCTAGATCGTAAAAACTAAAATAAGGTTAAAATGAATAAAATTTATATGCGAAAAATGCCAAAAAATTAACAAAAATTCCAAAATATCGAAAATTGTATAAATTGATTAAGTTTTGACGCTTTGCAAAACTTAATCAATTTATACAATTTATACAAGCGCAAAAATATGAAAATAGGGAAAATATAAAAATAAATTGTTAAAAATTCAAAAATATTGCAAGAAAAAAGTAAATATGAATATGAATACGAAAAAAGAAGGTTAAAATTGGCAAAATTGATAATATAATAAAAATTGAATATTTTATATGCAAATATATTGTGTTAATTTCCAAGGTTGCCACAATTGCAAAAAAATGCATAATTATCCAAAATTCATAAAATGTTAAATAGCACAGAAAATTGCAAAAAATGACAAAATTATAACAAAAATGCCAAATTGGCAAAAATGTAAAAATTATTTAAAATGCAAGAACCGTCAAAATTGTTACAAAAATAATTGTCATAAAATGACAATTGACTATATAAATTAAAGAAATTGACAATATTATGAAAAAAAAATATTAAATTGTGTTAAATGGAAAATTTGAAAAGTATTAAAAAATCAGAAATGGAAAAATTGATAAAATTAGCGAAAATAGTAAATTCGAAAACCCACAAATTATCTAAAACATAAAAAAGCAAAACTAATCTTAATTGATAACATTTAATTAAATGTGCAAATTTCGATATGCAAAAAAATATAAAAATTTCCAAATAATACAAAATTGTAAAAATTGCAAATTGTGCAGTACCGAAACATTTCACTAATTCGAAAAAAGAATCTTCATGAAATATAATTAAAGAATAATTGAGATTAGTTCTCAATTATTCTTATTGAATAAAATTTTAGTTTCTCCCCTTTCGTAATATGGTATTTTAATATTTGACACTTTTGTTCATTTTGACATATATAATTTTATAAATTTAGAATACAGATTTAGAAAAAATCAGAATAAGATTACTTTGTTAGTTAAGAACAGCCTATTTTCGTATAAGTACTTGGAAAAATTAATTGGCGCCATCGACAGATAACATCAAAATGTAACAATTAAATTATTTCTACAAACTGAAGAATTGACCTTCGTGTTAGTGGTAGACAGACAATTACACCAGATTCCCACGAAGTAAACATACCAGAGCATCTCAACATAAATCATTGTAATAAGATCTCTTGATAATATGTAAATACACAAATGAAATCACTCTCCAGACACCGTGAACGAAAATGCTAGTAAAAATTACACATTTTACTCTAACATTGCAAAATTCTTGATTTTCAATTTGAACACATCAACTACGTGGTATACATACGCATTCTAGTTTCCATCAAATATATTCGTTCCATCGACACATACATTAAATTGGGCGACACACATTTCACAAGTACAAGTTTCAGAGACGATACTGGTACAGAAGACTGCGAAATATTTTGCGTTTACTGCGAATCACCAAACTGCGAAATCATTCACGAAATGGGTCAGGATAGCGAATGTATCGTTTGATCGTCTTGTCCTACATCAAAATGTCAATTAGGATATAAATGAGAAGAGCAACCACGCGCGCATGCACAGGACGCGTGACGTCATGAATCAATACACCCACACTTCCTGCACTGACGTCACAGTTTGTCGCCAGCTAATGCGTCATAGACGTTAACCCTCGCCAATAAATCCTTGATTAGATTTCGACGTTGTCTATTTTAGTAACAGTGTCATTGAACGTTTGATAAATATACTTAGCTATTTAGGGACAAAAACTTAATGGTTGATTTATAAGAATCAATAATCAGCACATTCAGTTATGAAATTAAATTAAAGGCGAAACATGACAGTTCCTAAACGTCAGTATTATTAAGTCAGTGATGGCCCACAGCTATTATATTTGATTATTATATTTTATTTCGTTTGGAAAATTGTTGAGTTTTTTATTAGAGTTCTCTAGGTTTATATATTTTTTCTTCATTTTTCTCCATTGTACATTGTAAGAATTTCACCGCGTACCACTAATGAATTATCTAATTGACTTCTTAGAGCTGCTGACATTTTTGGCCATGGTTTTGTTTTTGCTATAATATAATGGCTAAGCGCGTTAATTAGTAATTGATTTGTTTACTACGCGAGTTGTTTTTTGTTGTATTTAAGTCGCTAATGCTGAATCGTTAACAATATATAGTGTATACGATTAACATTTTCTTGGGTAGTGATAGTCACTGGTCGTCCAGCACCCTTCGCATGTTCACATGTTTGCCTTCTCAGTTTAAATTCTCGACACATATTTTTCACCACTTAGTAAGAAACAGCAACCCCACCTAATACACCCACCATGTCTTCATGAATTTCTTTCGGCGACATTTTTAGAATTTCTCTAAACTTGTCTACTTAAATTCTAAATTTAACAGGTAACAAGTGACAAAACTACAATTGAACCAACGTAACAACAAGTGATTAATACTTTAATGTGTCAAATTGATTCAACGTCACTCAACGTCTACTATATCAGGGACGCTAAATATTGATCTCCCCTCGTATATATATTTTTTTCTGCTTCGTATTATATTTATAATAAACATTAGCTTTTCGTTCCGTTTTTGATAGATTTCAAATATACAAATAACTATGATGACACATACACGAATAATAACAAAAATATTACATGAAATTTTAATTAAATTTAATTTATTCTCATTAATTATTTTCGTATTTCAAATTAACAATTTTTAAAAACCAATTTGAACGTACGGCACTTGCTGGTTGAAATTAGGCCATTTCTCAAGAAAACAATGTGTACAACGTAAATTCTGATTATGTAAACATTGTTTCATGATATAGGAGGCACAATTTTCTTTGTACCCATTATTTTATCTACATATTTGTTCGGAACAGATTAGCTAATCTGCCCAATAAAAGATTCACATTCAACCCAGATATCGCGTTATAACGTAAAATGCGTTCGTTGAATTAGAAACCTAAAATTAACGTTTCCTGTTTATCAATTAACTTAATTCCAGCTCTTCCTTCAAATGTTTACGGCGAATTCATTACGCAATCGTTTGATGGAACTCAAACAATGCTCCGATATATAAACTACATTAAAGTTGACTAGATCAAAAAATAACTTTACGTCATTAGACGAAAGTTAAAAATCTATTATAATAATTTTGTTACCAAATTGATGGGACTATTTTAATACAGGTCATCCAAAGTAGATGATGTTAGCTGGTTTTAGACCCATCACCACCTCACAGCAGAAGGACAAGTTGGAACCTTATTACCGTTGCATTTAAATATAAATTATTTAAATATTGTAGATTCCTCATTGTTGTCACTTACCTCTTGTAGCACTGTGTTTTGCTTTTTCGTCGTTAGGTTCAGGTACCTCTCTTGGCTTTGGCAAAACTTAGCCGTTTGTTTGTCGAATTTCTTTTTGCCCGTTTTAACACCGCCTATTTGGTTCTTCCTGAAGTTTTCAAGCGGCAGGACCAATTGATTATATCCATTTTCTAGCTGAAATTAAAAAAAAAATCCCTTATATATTAAAATTGCAGTAAAAAGATAGAGTTTAATACAAAACAACATCAAAGTATATTATAACTAGTAAATACTTTAAAATCTTTAAAGTGTGACCGAAATTATTTAATGTTTTATTAAAAAATTTCTGTCATTGTTAAATTGCAAAATAGGACTTTGTTACGTTTAATCCATTGAAGTTACATCGGCTAGCTACAAGTTTAAACGTGATGCAAATTATTTATAGTGATCGATAGTTCAAAAATTCATTATTTTCCTGAAAATGGACAAAATTGTCAAAATTGACGGAATGTCAACATTGCGAAAAACAAAAAAGTCGCAAAATTAAAAAATTGAATAAATAGACAAAATTGCCAACATGTGTAAAAATTACTAATACGTTAGAATCTGTATCGCATTCTAATTGATAAAAATGACAACATTGTGAAAACAAAAATTATACAAATATAAAAGATTCAGGATGCTAACATATCAACATTGTTGGAGACTCAGAATTGGCCAAAATTTAAAAATTGTGAAAGCAATTGTCGTTAAAAACAATAATTGTCAACTCGTAAAATTGTCAAAATTACAAGCAGGTGAAAATTACCAACACGTGAAAAAGACGAAATTGTCATAACAAAGATTGTAAAATTTGCAAAAATATCAAAATGATAAAATTAATAAAAATACATTCAAAATTACTGACATACATTGACGATGGATCAAAATTGATAGCAGGTCAAAATTAACTAACAAAAGTGCTAAAAATGTTAAAACAAAATAAGCTGAGAAATGTCAAATTCATCACAATTAAGTCAAATTGGCTGCCAGGTCAAAATTATAACAGGTAAAAATAACAGAAATTGTGAAAACAAGTTAAAAAAAGTCATAATTGGAGATTCCAAAAATTGACGTATAAAAAAATGTCAAAATTGTACAAGTAAAAGAAATAGACAATCTCCTCAAAACAAATAGTCTAATGTGTAAAAGTTTAAAAACAGTGAACAGTGAAAATTGCCGACACGTCAAAATTATTAATAGGAATTTGAAACAAGAATAATTGAAATATCAAACAATGCACGTTTGATCGCCAATTCGTCTTCAAACATCAATGAATTGTATTAAGTTTCAAATTGCCATTGCGTTGATTACACAAAGCTACAAAAATGTCTATGTCATAAAATTTATTTTATCATTAGGGAAATTACCCATTCTTAAAAAGTTTGCTTTTGTCATAGTTATGATAATAATACCTTTTTTGAATTATCTATATAAAAAAATGTGGTATTTTTTAAAAATACCGCGAAAAAATAAAGATGGTGTAACTGTTTTTCAGAAGACTCAAAGAGATGAAAATGTCGTATAGAAAGTGTAAATATGACGCTGATGCATTTTGTTACATATGTGGAACATTTATTAAAGTACGAGATATAATATTTTATTTAAACGCATGTAAAAAGCTTTACGAAGCCTACGAAGCTTATTTCAAATGCCCTGTTCTGACAAACCCTTGGCTCCACATGTTGCTTGCAGTAACTGCAAAAGTTGTTTAGAAGGTAAACAATTTTTAGGGAAAGAAATGTTTATTATATAAATAAATGATTATAATATGTTCATTCTTGTCTTTATTTATATCTGGTTGGTATCGAGGTGAGATACGGAATATGAAATTCGCAGTAATTAGAATAGAATAGAATTTGGCGAGAGTTAAAAGTCCACGTTGATGATTGTTATTTTGGTGTAGTTAATTCGGTTAAAAAACGTAAAGGCAAAAATGCGAAACCCATAGAATATCCTGACCTTGCTCCATCTTCTGCTCCAATCTAACATAGCCTACAACTTCCACTACCTGAACGACTTAAAAAATTATCTCAATCAAGCTCGTACCAGAGTTCAAATAAAAATTTTGAAGATCTCTCTAAAATTACATATGCCGCATGCTCATATAAATAAATTTGAAAACAACATGGATGCGTACTCAGAAGAACAAGGAGAACGTTTTCATCAAGATATCATGTACTTTGAACAACGTTATCAAGGCCAATGAAACAAAAATGTCATGAGGGACTACATTTGTGGTTTAGTGAGAGAAAGTACTTTTAAACTTTTGTTGTGTTTCGATTTATCAATAAATAAAAATTTAAACTACGAATGCTCTAAAATATTGGTCAACCGTTCTCCTGGATACAAAAGCAAACTTTTTCAGACCACATATTTTTTTTCGTTTACCTATCGAAATTTCATACCCACTTATCATAGTCAAAACATTTTATTTTAAAGTATACTCTATACAAGAAATTTTCCAACAAATACTGTTTAAAAGCTATAACTATACTAAGTGACTAAGTATACTAAGAGAAATCCGAATACGAAGAAAGAGTTGGAACTTTTTAATAATGTCTCTACAATGTTATGGATGTAGCGCTGAGCATTCATATTGCCTCTAACAAAGACTAGAGGTGACCTGCTTTCATAGGCAATGACACCCCATACCATTACCCCAACAGTGCGATGCACATGCCGTTCTATCGCAAACTCCAGGTTGCGGCATGCTCCTCTTCGTCTTCTGACCCTTGCCCGACCATCAAGCATGGCCAAGCAAAACCGGGACTCGTCACTAAAGACGACACTATTCCATTCGACATTCCACAGTCGTCGTTCAAGGCAAGTACAATTATTATAACGCAAATATTTTCAATTATGCAAAATCAAAACTGTACAAATGACTTTGAATACAAAAGAACATCAAAGTATGAATAAATATTCAAAAATAACAACATACGAAGTGTTAAAATAAAGCGTATCTAATTCGTGAAAGCATCTAAAATTATGTCATATGCAAATAGTTGTAGTTAAAACATGATATCACAGTTAATTGCTTTAAAATTACTTCGGCCAGTTATATATATTTTTAAAGGTATTGTTATTGCAAATTTAAAATAATTTAAAATTCAAAAGTATAATAATATTTTCCTTCCAGAGTCCATCAAGAATAATTTAAATATTGAACGATGCACGTTTGTTCGCCATCCGTTGTGTAAAATGTCATAGAAATTAATTAAGTTTAAAACTGCTGCTGTGTCGATTTGTTAAAGTTTAACAAATTTTATTTTATTTTCAGTGTAGGTTGCACTCGACAAAATTACCCACAAGATTTGATTTAAAATAATCAAACTATGAAATAATTATGTTAATGTTATTAATTAGACAAAATACAAATGCACAAATGAGTTTGAACACAAAACAACAAGTCAACACAACAAAACAACGAAATTTGTAAAAAATTGAGTTTGTTACAATTAAACATTTGAAATCACCTCGATTAGCTACTTTAAGCAGTTTGTAATGAAAATTATAGTTTAATCTCATACTTTCAGTTTAATCTTATGCTTCCGAAAAACTTACAAAACTCAACTTCACATTTGATCGTTAAGTGGCAATAGAATAATATATTTCATATCGTAAAGTATGGTACATAAACTAGTTCACCGTATGTAGGTCATATTATCACATTACAGACGCAACAAGAAGTATAGAAGGCTATGTAATGAAACAAGGGACGTGATACAGTACAAAACTCCTTGCACCAACATTAGGAGTGACTACTTATATTGAATGCAATAGACGCAAGGGGGTTCCATGCGTTCGATCGCCTCGGTTCGCAGAACGAAGTAAGATCAGTGCCAATCGCGTCGACGATGCACTGTCATTGAATCGCGTGCTGACACGGCACATATACATATCCACCGCCTTGTTGAATAATCAAGTTAATTAACAACAACAATGTGCGCCACAAGCAAATCAATCGAGAAGAATCGTAATTAATTCAGTACGAGTTCAAATTATTTTTCTTAGTTTACTTCAGTTAATTCGTTGACTCAAATGTCCTCAAAATTTATTATACGTGCTGTTGGGTTTATTATCTACTAAGTTTTCGTTTGATCAGATTTATTAGAATTTAACAAATTTAGTCGACTTAGCCAACAGTTTGGTCTGTCGTGATATTGGATATAGTTACAATTTCCTGCGTCAGTAAACCCATCATATGTGTTGTCTTCGCCGCCCTTATACTCTCGGGTGGCCTCGTTGTTGCATAGTAAATTAGCTGATTGTGATATGTGGTTTGTAATGTGACTAGCAACATCGTAACTAAACTGTAAGCAATTAAAAAAAAAACATGAAAGTTAATTTACTATAAATGAACAAGATGATGACTGTAAAGAACCTATTTTTATTCTACGTACACTATACACAATGCAATTTTAAGAATTTGTTAAACTAAATATGAAATATTGCTACCAAATTTTATCATTTTTTTTCAAATTTCAAGCACGTACATACGTATACGGCAATTTCTAGCTAAGCCATGCAGAATCGGAGGAAACATATTTTACATGCGATTAAACCCAATCAACCCACGACAAATCCATGGATCCTTTGTTTAATGCAAATGTCCGTTCGCACTTTTACAGCCACGCGAAAGTGCATAATTAATTTGAGATGTTAAATGGCAAAACAAAATTTTTGCCGTGCGCAACCCACGCCGACATGAAACAATAACGAAACATTTTTCCGCTCAGGTACTAAGTTGATGAATCGACGAACAATGCTAGCAATCTATATTAATATGTAATGACGTCACCGCCACTGGGGCCCACGTAAAGCGTACTCGATTCTATTTTTCAATGTTTATTACTTGTCCGTTATATGCAAAATGTTGGGATTTTGCGATAGTACAGTTAATGGAAATAATTTGATGTGGGTGAAGTTATATGCTGAATTATGGATATATTCCAGTTTTGTATGTAATATCGGGGGCCATTTACAATAAATATTTAAATAGCTCACGCTCTCACTATGCCGACGTTTTCAAGTTTCTTCAATGTTAACAGTGACTTTGACGATTCGGAAGATTCACTTCGTAAACAAACAACACCGAAGATTACGTTATATTACTTAGTTCATTGTATTATGAATAATTTTTCGAGTTAAAAGCTCCTGGTGAAGCGTGTATTTGTAAATATGTACAGTATTCCTTAAACGAAAAAAAAAATTAGTGGTCTGCACTGAAATTTCTTATACTTTGCTAAATTTACAGGAAACAAGCGCATTTCTCTAAAGATATTTTCAAATAATAGTTGTTTAGAATTTCAATACCTTTAACTAGCAGGAGAAAACTATAACTTCACGTTGAGATATGCTTCCAAATATGTAGGAGGTTTTCTTCCTTACTATATTCAAATCTTAAGTTCAATACTTATGCCGAATATAGTGAGAATAGGTTCAGGGAAGGTCAAAACGTACATTTCCGTTAAAATCTGGAGTTCGAAAATATTCATGATTACTATATTTTCTTATACATGAAGTTTAAGAAATTAAAAGGCTGCGTGAATTTTTTAGAATGGATGTTTAATTGCTACATAAGACGGTAAGCACATTTTTGGTTTTTTTGTTATAAATCTTTCCAGCTCGTTTCAAAGATTTTTCAACATTGTGATGAAATGAATCAGCAGCCATGAATGTGTGGCCCGGCTCAAAGTATTGTACTACGAGTGATTCTACACCTCGTTAGAATTCACAATGTAAATAAAAAAATGTGAATAAATAATTCAAAATTCAACCAAATCTAATCAAATAAATTCCACGACGATAATAGTCAATGGAGATTTTTTTGAACTCGTCGTTGGTATTATAACAATTGGGGTGTAAGATAAATTGATTGCATTAAATTGATATAAAAATAAATTCACCAAACTCCATGAGATTGTCACCGATGCATGTTTTTGAATAAGCACTTTTTTGAACAAACATTTGGTGTTATAATAATTTTATTAAATTGTCACATATTGATTGTGCTAGGGGTTTAAAAATAATCCAATGCAATGAACCCAATCTTACGAAAATATCCAAACCCAACCCAACTCAATGGGTTTTTAAAGAAACAATTGTTTGCAGTTTCTAGGAATTAAAAATGTTTGTCAAATTTGGTCGTAAGATATTCAAAAAGAAGCTCAATCCAATCAAACTTAACTAAATTGTTTAAAATGCCATTCAATGTTTTTTATTAAGTAAGAAAACGGATTTTTTCAGACTACAAGAACTGTATCAAATTTACGTACGATTGATTGGACGAAAGATACTCAAAAACAATCCCAGGCCAACCTAACGTAACTGTCAACCAATGTTTTTTTAAACAAATATGTTTTCAAGTCTTGCAGACTCGTCATTGAAATTAATTAATTTTATTTGGCCAAAGATATTAAGAAAATAAGCCCAACTCAATCAAACTAAACCCTGAAAAAATCGTAAATTTTTTATAAGAAGCAAATGTTTGCATTTTTGAGACTCGTCATTGGAGTCGGTATTAAAATTAATTATTAATTAAATTAAAATTTGGACGTACGATTGATAGGAATTGATAAGAGTAAAAGTATTCTAAATTAAGTCCAATGCAATGCAACGTAACTAAACCCTGCGGAAATGGTTTTCAAGCAAATATTTGCAATTTTTTTCAGACTTAGAATCACAAGAATTTTAACAAATTTGGACGTACGACATGTAGATTGGACGACAAAAGTAAACTAAAAATAACCCAACAAACGTGCAATTAAATTTTTAAAATGTAAAAGATGACGCGATTTTTTTTTAAAGCAAACGTTCAAATTACAAAATTTGTATTCGATTAGGATACATAAATAGATTTGGATGAAATTATCAAAAATGAACCCAAACCAATCCAACCCAAATCCATAAAAATATTACCCAATTGAGTTTGTTTTGTTTGAGGAGTTGTGTCTGCATTTTATTTCGTCAGTTACGACGTTTGGTACTAACAAATGTAGACATTTATGCTTAAAAATTCGTTCTATTTTGCAGATACGACTTTCCTATTTTATACAACAGTTAGCTAAACTAAAGCAGATACGATTTCTGGCTCTAATAATATAAGAAAACAAGTTCATATGTTTGCGATGAAACCTGAAAGTCGTAAAAAAATTAACTTAATTTGTAGAGATGTAAAGTTATCGTTGCCTTGTTTTTGCGGCTGAATAATCATAGTAGATGCGACAAGAATTTTTATTTGCTCACTTGGTCAGGTAAGCAATAAGTTCAAGAAAATTAGTCCCATGCCTAATCTTTACAATTTTCAACATTTATTTATAACAATTAATCATTACAGTTTCCATAACTTTCTAAAATTGAAATTAATTATAAGCAATTACTTCTTCGTCGATTTTAAAAATTAAATCATACCAGGGAAAAAACTATTTACATCTATATATTAATAAAATATATAAATATATCTTACACATGTAATATTTTCTTACCCCGAATTCAATCGAAGAGGTTCTACTAATATTGAGCCAAACCTCGTGAATAATCAAGACAAGAGATTATAGTGGATTTACGCGTTTGTTTATACAGCGTCATTCACGTTCAAGAAGTCTTTCTATTCTATATTGTACTTTAAGGACACCACGCCCTACGCGCTGAATGCAGGCCGATAATGCATATTCATTTACCAATTACATTTTTATAAACACTTGTACAACCTACTAGTTCTTGTCTTTCTCGTCATATTAGCAGTCCTTTTTAATTTATTAATACGTTTACGAACACTATTCACAAGAATTAAACATTTTCCATACACTTTTTCCCATTTGTTTGTGCATTTTTGTTCCGAAACAGCAATAAAATTATCAATGCTATAAGTATGTAATCAGCTTAGTGTGTACGCACTGAAAAACGGGATTGAGAAGGAATAATTGTCGGATTAATGACGATGGTGTTACGTTCTATTGTGCGGCGCATCCGCGGACTATGTTACAGTCCAGTAAAATCTTCTATGAGGCGTGCAATTAGTCAACCCTTGGTGTGCATTATTTTTATCAATTAAGTTGGATAGTGGCCTCTATTGTAAAGCGACAGTTCCCACATTTGTCCGGGCAGCGCGGTGATTTCGTTTTAGGGTGAGACGAATGCTCGATCTCTTTTGTGGATTTCTTTTGTTCTAATAAGCCGTGTTGTGATGCAGCAAGTTTGTTAACGGACATTATTTGCAACTTTTTTGTTGCAAAGAAGAAGTTCGGAAGAATTGTTTATTCGTTGGCCCATTTCTTGGGACTAATGTTACATGTACTTCGTTTATTGATACCTAGACAACTAGGTATCCGGTCGACGGAAACGTAGGTGAGTTTTATTTTTATTAATTGTTTTATATTGGGGTATACTTTCTGTTCTTTCGTATACTCCATTGCGGTGGAATGGACCTGGAGGTCCGATTTCAAATTTAAATCAATTGTTTAATTTGTATAATAATATTTTGCTTTGATATGGACCTGGTTGTTCGACTTCATAAATCAGTTTGCATAATAATATTTTGTATTTGGAAGGACTAGTGTCCGACTTGTAATTCTCTTCTTAATAAATGTTGGTGATTAGTTTAAAGCTTTATTTTCCAACTTGCTCCGATACTTCGCTCACCGTGATTATTTGGTTAGGGCTGTATAAATTTATGTCGCATGGTGCTCTAAATTGTAAGTCGCCCCACTTTCTACTGGACTTAGCCAAGCAGCAGGATTATGTTCCTACTACAACATTTTACGGTAGCAATAGTTTTTTTATCTAAAATTTCCTGCCCTAGATATATCGACGATCCATTTTAATAATTTACTAGGTGATCCTTTCACTTTTATTATTACAGCTGGTACCAGAAAAGATAGTCGTGATGTATCCTCCAGACGGATTTTTATTTCACAACATTCTTATTAGGCTTTCTCTTCTAACGATTCTGAATATGTTTACTCGTGTTATTGAATCTTATTCTTGAATCTTCTGAATTCAAGTAGTTTCGCTATTTACTGTAATTTTCCACCACTTCATTATCAACAGTTGGCCGGCAATCTTATAAAAACATAAACACGTTTATAAACGGTATTTTTTGGGGTTTGCGAGGCCTTACCTGTCCTACTGGAAAGTGAGTGTGTATTGTCTATATACATAGACATACATTTTTTACTATTGCAGCGCAGCTATTTTTGCAGAAATACACATTTCAGTACGAATGTGCAAAGACTTGTGTAGCCAATCAGTATCAGGGGTTAAGTATGGGGCGTCCTTTAAATGATGAGGGAGCTTAAGAAAGGACACAGTTAACCTTGGTGGTCCGCACCGTAACGAATATCCGCCACTTGCAGTGGCGTGCAAAAGTATGTATTATAAAGTTGTGTGTAACTTTGTATAGTTCTGTGAGTTCTGTTAAAGGACGATGCATATATTAGAGAGCAGTGGCGTTGGTAAGACAGAGTTGTCTGTATATTGTTCATGTAGTATGTGGTACCTGCTTTATTGTTATATGCAATGTTGTGAGGGCGTCACATGTGTGGTTAGGCGAGCCATCACCTGTGTGGTGAGGCGAGTCGAGTACTGAGGGCCTCCTCGCGCGGCGTGGGGGTTGGCTGATCGTTTAGTCAGAATCGAGTAGCGAACTATAGTCTTGTACACCCCGAAGTAATGGGTGTATAGTGATTGTGGAACCGTATGTTCAAAAGGCAAGGTATGCTAATATTCAAAGTTGCCTGTCGAGCAAGGCCCAGGTACGAGCAAGGCCGGACACGGCATGGGGTCTGACGACCACTAGTTCACCTGTAACTCCGCGGGTTGAGCGGCTAGTACGGCAAGTACTTAATATTTCAGGTATACATTAGCATGCGAAAGATATCCAACAAATGGGAAAGGTATTAACATGACCGATTCGAGGATAGCTTCTAGACGCAACGTGGGACCGGGCGGGCCTCCGAAAGGGGCCCTGTCAGTAACTCTATGTATCGTATTATCTGTGTTGTAAATAATGCAATTTATATTTTCATGTGGTGCCATAGTTACTAATGCTACAATGTATGTGTGTGTGCGTGTGGAGCTTTCTGTCAATGAATGTGTACAGGACTGCCGTGCGCCACTGGTGCTTTCTAGCAGGGATAATATCGATGACGATAAACGGTGAGTTGACAATACTTTTGCTGCAACCATTTGATTATTAATATTAATCAAGTAATCGTGAAAACGCCTATCACTATTACACTATGAATAAATAATATACATTTATTTCGTTTTGAAGTACTTGTTTCTGTATTAAGTATTTTTTCTGGAAACATAAACTGGAACTGTGAAGAAGATTAAACTGATGATTTTGAACTATTACATGCCTCAATGGGGTGTTTTGTGACGTCAGTTTTATTATCATTGTTTATGACCTCAACCAATGGTACAATTTAACAATTTAAAAAAAACAATCAATAAAACAAAAGCATGTCTTTCTTCATTTTAAGATGACACATACATCGTGTGCAATGCATTCAGTCAACTACTCTCTTGCTATCAATCAAATCGGAAACGCAATTTACATTTATTTATTTATATTTATGCATTCGTTTGCTAATCCAGCCGAGAATATAATAACTATTGCATTTTTGATAAACGTCCTAATATAATTTAACCTATTTTGTATATTTATATTGTATATTTATATTATATTCGTATCGTAATAAGTTATTAACATTCCAACGTATTTCATCGTACTCTATGGACGCGCTAAATACGTTGAATTAACACTGATTGAGTCAAACTTTCGATGGACTTTAATTCGCTCCATCAACTCCAATAACACATGGCCTATTTCGTCACGTACGCTGCGATTTATCTTTATTGCACCGCAAGAAATAATAGCAAGTCGTCATGAGTGTGCAACTCACGCAAAACTTAATCTGTAACGACGACAGGTGAAAGCACCTGAGGGATTTATTGACCTCTCGGATAATAATCACTCACTTTTAAAGGCCGCAATGCAGTCTCATGTTCTCCGCTTATTGATATTTTCCAACAATGGCGCAAGTGTTATGAAGATTCATCGCTAAAATAAATACTGATAATGCCGTCAATGTGCTGTTTTTCGGGCGCGCAGAATGCAAACCAAACGAATCCCAAATGGTGCACGGAAAAATAAACTGTGTCATGACGTTAGAATGAAAAATATTTGTAAGTAACGGTGTTGTGTTAACAAAAAATATCTAAATGGTTAAACACACATCGTAATTTCGATATACACGAGCATACTGCGGCGCACATATTGTAAACACGTAGAAACCATATGACAGGAAAGCGTTTTAAAACAAATTGAAGGCTCCTTTTTATTCGTCGTGCAGATGTTCCTAGGTTTTAAATTCTTGTACCAGTTATGTATTCAACGTCGTCCATTTATAGGGGAATATTGCACCGGGATTTACAGTTATGCACTTATATTGCACAATTATTGTGGCATGCTATAAATTTCATTATGGTACCTGGTGGTGATAGACCGTGGCTTTCGGAATACTGATTCCTAATAAATTGTATAAATTCGATTATTTCTTTATTCTAATTGTTGTAAAACCTCACAATGAAACCATAACAGATATTTATTAAAATTATATGGTAGGGGGAAGAATTTGAAAAATATATGAATTATTCATTAAGCTAGTTATATTAAAACGAATTACATGTTTTACTTTCTGTTACAGTTGTGTTTTATTTACGACATTTTCGTATATCAAGGCTTAGCTCGGTAAATACTCATGAAAACTTTGTACTGATTTGTTTAGGTGCTTTCCAACTCATATATGCTTGGCCGTGCGATGGGGTTGTTTATGAAAATAGTTCACTTCGAATCGTCACGAAGGGCGGTCGTATATTTATGTTCATACAGTGGCGTGCAGGTTTATCGCAGTAGTTGGGCAGTCATTATGATGTAAATATTATTTTATTAGTGTGGGCAGTGAGTATTATTGGGTGATAACTGAGATTACGTTGGATTTGGGCAGACCTAATGCCGTAACGTTGGTGTTGTTGCCATTCTTGCGGCTGTGGTTATTATTATTGCTGTTGTCAGACGCAACGTGGTCCTGTTGAGAATGATCACCTGCGAGATAGCAAGCTATATACCGGTGTCAGGAATTCAAATCAAGAATTATTGGTATGCGAACTACCTGCGGACGGCTTAGGTGCGCAGGCATGTGATGCAACTAATCCTGCGACACTACAACACATTATGAACCGACATGGTAGTTTGATCTGGACCGTTGGTCCATTATATATGTTACAGACAGATAATGGGTGCGGGCAAGGAAGTTCATCGGACGAGACTAAACTATATCGCTTGGCTCTTTGCATTGGCGTTATGTACTGACGTTTAGGTGTATACGAAGACCACCGCTTGACGAACAATGGAGAGGTGGATAAAGAATGTGCAGATACGATCCGAAGGTTGCTTAAGCTAGGGTGCTGGAGGCACCCAGTATTTTAATACCAGTATGGTCGGTATTCATAATCAATAATTACTGTTTGCGTTTTCATGTTGCTTGCTGTATAATATGGTTACCCGAAAGCACGCCCATGTGAGAGCATTTCATTCAATCATGAATTTACTTACAAATAATAAGTAAATAATTACTTTCACGTCTAACTTTTCTTATACGTAATGTATAATGAAGTATAGCAATCACGAACAGTTAACGGGAACACGCGTTTTGTCCTCCGCTAAATCTATTCTGTCTGTTTGTGCGTGCTATAGCGCCCAAATTGTTGAAGCTAAAATGATGAAAGTTTAAATTTAAGATTTGTGTATAACAAAGGAAAGGGTGAAATTCTCATACTTTTGAAAGAAATATATCAACCGGAAGTGACTGTGTGCGATTTTTCTGTATTTCGAAAACCTTACGAGTTATTGAAAATGTGGTTATTATAAAAGTTATTAAAATTTGAATAACTTTTATACGTTTGAAAAAGTATTATCCAAGTTATGTTATAAATGTTAAATTTCACTATTATTTCAATATGTAAAAATTTTCAGATTGTTTTACGATTAAGTGACTACGTTTTTGATCTTTTTTACTATAATCACAAATCAGAATTAGTTTTTTTTAATTATTTTTAACAATTATTATTGCTATTTATATGCTATTATTTATACTAGCATTGTTGATAATGGTGAATATTTTCATTTTTAAAATATGCACAAGTACGAGGGGCCATAAATGTTCAACGGTACCTGAACAAGGGACTAATCATCGATATTAAAAATATTCTAAGTATCTAAAATTATACTAGTAAATATTTACACGGGTTTTGCGCGAATGCAAATCAATTTAATTAAATATGCTGATATATACCTATGTGGGACCGAACACATATTGTTAATGACTTTTTCGATTTCCGATAATTTTTGCCGATTTTTACAATTTTTACAATATTTATTATTTACCATATTTTTGCAATTTATAGTTAGCATTTTTTGCGATATTTTAACTATTTTAACAAATTTTGCATTGACATTGACGATTTATGCGAAGAAATGTTACACTGTCAATCATTTGTAACAAAAGTTTGACTCGAATACACCAGCACCCGTAGTGCTATGTAATTACACCGGTTTACTTTGAACAACTACTTGTAACTACTCCGCGGCGAGCGGCACGAGAGATTGTTGAAAGTAATTTTCAGTGAATGTTATAAATGGTGACATCTAATGACTTACGGGCTGATCAGACCACATTTGAAGACACATTTGCTGAAGGTGCATCAAGTTATGCAAACATTAGTGACAAAATTTTGTGTCTTTGGTCGTGAGTCCCTAAGGGCGAAAACCTATAACGCTCGCGGAAATTTACATTCAACAATGTGGTCGACGTTTACAAGTAGTTACAAGTCTTTATAGTACCGACTTAGTTGGTCAAAGCAGACCTATGTAATTGCACGAGTGCGGCTGTATAATAATTTTCTTGCCAAACAGAATATAGAAGGTCTATTAGGTATTCAAATTTACCTGTTAATTATATAAGGTATAATTAATTGGCATATGAGTTTTTTTGACAAATTACATAATTTATTTTATATTCTTCTTTATAACGAATATCAGTTTAATTACAACTTCTGAAACTATTCTTCGGAAATCAATTTCGCGTCGCATGAGTGGCCTACACAAGAAACCCTGTGGAGTTTAATTATGAAAAACCTGGAGATAAAATCTTGCAAACTTAGTATTGGAACGTATATTTACAACAACAAAAACTCAAGTTTTAGTAAGGAAGTGAAGTGATCTAGCTGGGGCCATTAGGCTACTTGACATGTAATGACCCATATGGTATCATAACATTAACGGAAGTTCTTAAATGGAAAAATGTAACACAATATATGTTTTTACGGCACTATTTACTACCTATGAAATTTTATGTGACAAATTGGAACAACGAATGTTATCAAATGACTGATTGAAATGTAATTTCCGTAAACTTTCCTCAAACAAACAAAAAACGACCAAACCTTTATATCATTTGACGATTGCACACGTTTATTTATCTATACTGCGCGCTTAACTTCAACATTTTTTATTGATAACAGCAATACAGCACTACGAAATACGAACTAAATAAATAAAATATAATGTTATCTAGGTATATTTTTACCGCGTGATGTATGTGTTCAAAAGCGACCCGACTGTGAAGTAACGCTATGAATATGCAAATTGCCAACCTTTTAGATGCATCAGCGACGTTCGGAATAAGTAATTGGAACAAAAGATGCTCACTCAGGTCGTGAAATGTGAAGATGCGACATATTGCGTTGTTAGCTGCCTCCATCGCAAGGAAATACACGTTGCTGGCGAACAACTTTCGTTTCGATTTTAAATGTCAACTGAAAACATAATTAGCGGCGCCGCTTTGAGGCTAAATGCAGTTAGGCAGCTTTCGCTTCAATTTCGGCTGTGTGAAATTTGCGCACGTCTTATACAGGTGTAATAATGGGATGCATGGGTTTAATTTTCGGCCATAGCTATATTTATCAGCGGGTAATTAGTTCACGCTTTTAAATGGCGCAATTATACCAAGAAATAATGAAATTCTAACACTGTCATTGTAATTGCAACTTTTAATTACGATAATCAAAGGGATTTTATTGTTTTATTTTCATGACTTGTAGAATATGTCAATTAGTCTTAAAGGTTACGTAGATTTCGCTTAACCTATATGTTAGCACGTTCATATTAGGTGTGCAATATTCTCATTTGCACCGACACACACACAAGAGAAAGTTCAATAGGTACGAACCGCAATTTCGCCGTTATTTTGACTTGTCGCGTGACGTTAATTTACTGCTATTCGAACGATCGCGATATCAAATGTACGTTTGTTGAATTTTGTAACAATTCTTAACCATATATGTATATACACAACTCGCTAGCCTTTTGTTTTAAATTAAACTTGAATTGTAAAAATACCCATATCCTCGGACCTTCTTAACACTTAAGTTTTTTCAAATTACTGTACGTTAGTGATCCTTAGTAGTTGTAATGTAAGTTCTAGCTGAAGTGGAGCTTCTATGAAGTCAGTGATTCATTTTTATTGATTTTCTGATCGCACTCTTGATATTGAATTGTTTGTTAGTCGTTCGTCGATGAGAAGACGCTTACCGTGCGGTTCCTATTACGAAACATTATATTCATTATAATTATATCATCGCTCAATACCACTAAAGAATTGCAAGGGTATTAAAATCTTTAGATTGCATAATAAGAACAAGGAATTTGAAACCTGTCGGCTAGAAGAGACCAAGATTTACAGATTTATAGTTTTGATAACAAATACCGAATTTGGATATCCGGCAGTGCGACAAATACAGAATTTTTAAACTGTATCCCTTATATACAGTTCAAGAATTCATTTGTGCGTCGAATGAAGTTTAAGGCAACAAAATTATAAGAAATGGCACGCGCCAATGCCAAAGTCTTTCTTTGCATCTGCCCATGTCGTTTCCTTCATCTTTAAATTTTGATATTATCCCAAGTCTTCTTTGATCTTCCATTCTTCCTTTTTCCTGTAGGTTTTGCTTCCCAAATCTGTTTGATCGATATTCATCCTCTGCATGTGTCGTTACCTTCCCAGGTGTCGTTTTTTATATACACCTCTATTGATTCTATGTCAAGCTCTTGTCTAATTTGTTCGCTTCGAATCATGCCTCTTCTAGTTACTCCCTTCACTCTTCTCAAATATTTAATTTCTGCTGCTCCAATTTTGCTTTTTACCTTTGATGTTATCACCCAAGGCTCACTCCTGTAACTTAAAATAAGCCTGCATATTACTTCATATATTTGTCATGAATGTATTCATTGCATAACACACATTGGTTGCTTTGTCTAGTCCGTTATTCAGCTTTACCTCCTGTCTCCAGCAGCGCTCCTAGGTATTCACAATTGCTGACCGGTTCGATCTTCAGACTCTAATTTTATTTGAGTCTGTTTAATTTCTTCTGATAATACCATAATTTTTGTTTTACCTTATTTCATTTTCATCCTTTTATCTTTATCTTTTATCGCTTCATCTCATTCATCCAAGTTTTCACCTACATCATCCGCAAATGCACACATTATGTTCCCAATCTTCTCAAGTTTTCTGTATCATATGACACAGAAAATTTGAGAAGACAGCGCTTTCGTTTTCTGTTTCGTGCTCTTGATTACTTCATCCATAAAGGTTATAAACAGACACGGACTTAAACTTCCCCCTGTCTTACCCCCTCTTTGGTTAAGAATAGTTCGGACTTTTTTTACAGATAACATTTCTGGTTTCTTTGTATAGACATTTTATTACTCTTGTTAATTTTTTATTTGCGTTCCCCTTCTCTATACTTTCCCATATTGGTACGCTATCAAAAGCTTTTTCTAAGTCTTTTTGACGTTTCCAGTATTCTACTTACTTTTCAGGCGAATATATGGTCTTGTGTGCTTCTACCTTTTCTGAAATTACTCTGTACTTCTAATGTCGGGTCTACTTGTTTTTTTACTCGTTTTTCTAGTATTTGTTCCATTATTATATTATTGTGCTCATTATATTTTCTTCTACCATTTTTGTTCTTGATCTAACACTTCCTCTTCCCACTCTCGTTGTTGAATTTCTCATTCGTCCATTAATTTCTGAAAGTAATTTTTCCATGTCTACATTATTTCTTTTTCTTCCGCTTTCTCCCCTCTTTCTACTTTTGTTACTAGATTATTTACTTTTCTATTGCCTCTTAGGGTTTTTAAGGCTGTGCTGTTTCTGGTCACTTTTACTATTTCTCTCCATCTTTCCACCGAACTACTTCCATGTTTTCTGCTTTGATTCGATCACATATTTTTTACTTTACTTCTTTGCTGTTTATATTCCTCATAATTAATATAATATAATATAATAATTGCTGTCATCTTTTTATGTTGGCATTTATGTCAACTCTTCTTTTTAGTTCTCACTTGCTGCTTAATACCGGTCCACCACGCTGTTTGCCTTTTATGCTCACATATTATATTTGATGAACGAGCAACATTGCAATTAAAACGATTTTATGTTATACTAGACTACACTTGAAATAATTTAAAAAAACCAATAGACCAGACTAATGTCCTTTGTTTTAAATAAACTCCATACACATTTGAATTTCAAAAGTAGAATATGATTGATAACTTTACTATCTATGATGTGAAAAGGCATCAAAATATCAGTAGATTAAAACGACCTAAACGAACTGCAAATTCCCAAATTGAATGAAGTGTTGTGTTAGCCTACTTCGGTGTGCATGGTTAAGGTTTTAGTAGAATTTAGTTGAAACATGTAAAATAGGGTGAAATGCACCAATTAGCTTTATGACGATTCATGTAAATTCACAAATATATGCCGTATATTGATCATTATATTGTGACAAGAACACAGACTGCATACTGTTTACGCGACGTGAACGAAGGGAATTTGTAAGATCCACGAGAATTTCGAATACGTCTCTCGATCAGGGATTTACGCCACTGATGTGTGCCGCTATTGTCTGGGCTTTATTAAATCGTTCGAAGGCTTGGTTGCAGAAAAAACTGCTTTTACCTTTGTATATTATTTATTAACACTCATTTACAATTACAACTTGCACTTGGTGTATACTGTTGCGATGTATTGTATGCTTGTTAGCCACTTGTACAAATAAAACAACACTTTCTGGTTCAGAGTGCCGCAAATTCCCTTTGCATGGCAGGTACGATAAAATTTGTGATATATCACCCGAAGTGAAATTGCTACGATAATAAATATCGGAGTTGTCCAGAAGTGGGTGCCATCGATGAGTGGCGTGGTTTATTAGAAGTTGCACTAGTTCTTGTTCGTTTTGTAGTTCATGCAGTTCATCTGGTCGACTATATTCTGTGTTTGCATATAGTGGTTGAAATCGAAAACAAATTTGTTAGGTTCGAAACTAAGGACATTGATTTTGTGTGCAAGGGATTCTTGATTGTCTGTAATCTGAAACTAATTGTTTTGTTGAAGTTTTCAATTAACTTGCTTGTTATCGACATGTGGCGGTTTAATTGGTAAATAATGTTGCCTTGGTTCTTCAGGAGCGTTGCTATAGCTTTGTCGTATACGTTGGCATCTTGCGGATCTTAAGTTACCGGATATAGCTTTGACGACACTGCCCAACGCGTTAATTAAACCTCTATTTTCTCTGTGCGATGGGCATATTGTCTGAACCTTACGGCGAACCATGTGTAATTGGTACTTTAATACTTGAATGTTATGAAAGATGTTAACATAGGGGCAACTCAATTATTTAGCCATTGCTATGTCGGCGGCTCCATATTGGTTTTGTGTAGCATCGATTTGTATTCTTGCTTGTTCCAGTTTTAGGGGTAAGATTCCAGGCTGGTCTGCAATGAAATTGCTATATAAGTATTTTGTTTTGGTCCAGTGTTTAATAGTCATTTTCCCGCATGAAGTATTTGGGAATGTTACTGTGACTATGTTATCATTTCTAAAACTGTAGGCAGAAAATGTAGGCAGTATCTTATTTCTCTTCATTGTAGGCCTCCTGTATATTCTATTCTGGTATCTGTCTTTTCTTTTTGTGTTTTTCAATTACGTTTCCTTTGATTGCTATTGTTTTTCGGTTTAGTTCTTTGTCCCACCTTGTTAATATCAACGTCAAAGGGGTATTGTCCGCCAAGATGACGATTCAATACGTCTATCAAAAGGTCTATAGGCAGTGTGGATAGAGTTATTGTATCCCAGAATTGAAGATGGAATTTTTCTTTTCTGTAAGTACCCTCAGATGTTCAGTTGAGTGATATCACTTATGCATTCCATTTGATTGCGCATTTTCAGGTGTTGTATACTGTATACATATTTATGCGTGTCAACGAATTTTTGCAGGAGCCCATTTTTTAATTCTAGACCATTATCTGCGACAATCATGTGAGGTAAACCAAGATGAGTGACGAATATTAAGAGCGAGTTCAAAACGTTAATTGAGAATTTTTGTCCGCTTGCTTGTCCCTAACATAGTAGGCAGACAAATGAAAAACTTTCATCCGTAGAGTGATTTATTGACGTTAGTGCATGAAAAATTGCGTCTCTATATTTTTTCATTTATTCGAAATATTAGTTTAGTTCTGTTGTGGTTTTTGTAATTTTATCAAAATTGATAAAATTGAAACAAGAGAACCGCGAGAAATGAGTGCGAAAATGACTGAAGTATTGGGTGATTCTGCTCCTTCATACCAGGTAATTGAAAATTGGTCACGAGATTTCAAACGGGGGAGAGAGTGATGTGAACACGCGCCAAGTGCAAGACCAATAGAAACCGTGGTTACCAAGGAAAATATTAATTTGATCCATGATATGGTACTGGATCAAGAATTACCGTCAGATTCATAGCGGAGACATGTGGCACCGTAACAGGCCAATATTACGCAGATTTGATACCAAAATTTGAGACGCAATCAAGAAAAATAGAAGAGGAAAATTGAGACGAGGTGTGCTGGACAACGCTCCAGCCCACAAAAGCTGTTTCATGGCTGCCATGGACAACGCTGGCTTGGAAATTTTTGAACAATTGGCCAGATTTGTACCTTAGCCACTATTTTCAAAAATTAAAAGAACATATTCGGGGAACCCATTTTATGAACGACGAAGAAGTGATGCCGTAAATGAGTGGCTGGGGGAACAAAGCACCTATACTTAAAATGTATTAACCTGTCAGGGAATTATGTTGAAAAATAAAATTATCTCGTTCTTCTCAGATGTTTGCTTCTATGCTAGGGACAATAATTAGTGAACCGCCCTCGTATGCTCTCGAGGGGTTTGGTTGGTGTTAGTGTTATCATGAATTTTAGTTTTGCAGGATGTGTGTAATATTTATGGGTCTGACATATTTCACAAAAAATTATGTATTTTCCCTTTCGTATCATTCCTATTCGTGCATGCATGTGTAGTTTGTTTATAATTGGCACAATAACAAGATTTTGCGGATTTTATTTTTAATTTACAAAAGTGAACATGATTTGTTGGCTGTAATAATTTAATATGTTCAATATTTGTGCCAGCAGTTTCGCCAGTTCACTGTCGTACAGCTGCTAAACATCATTGGTTACACTTTCAGGGACGTTATTGTACATTGTATCAATTTCATTTGACATCGATATTTTCTTCCATATAATCTTCTACACTGAATGTTTCACTTTAGAAAGCGCGTCTGCGATAATCTTACATTTGCCCTTCTTATAGATGATTTCATAGACGAAATCTTCGAGCTTCAACCACCATCTGATAAATTTGGATTTTGCGCCTTTCAGCGGGAAAAACTGCTGCTGAGGACAATGATCAGAGACGTATTTTTTTTGTTTTTCGAAATATTCTATTTGGATTGTCAAGTTTGTGGCACTATTAGTACTTGCTCATATGACTTACTGGTTTGTGTGGAAACTTTGTGGTGGAATATTCTTATTACGAGTTATTGGAATGGGTCCCCATTCAAAGTTACTTGGTGTCTGCTGCAGTTGACAATTTGGTTTGTAATTTTGGAACGGTTGAGAAGGTAACTGCTGCCTCTGGAAGTACTGCTGTGTTGGAACCTTTCTAATCGGAACAGGAATTTGTGGTCCATGATTCCTATGCAGATATCTTATATTGTTTTTCTCTTGAATGTATTGAATCGCGACTGTTAGAATATTACGTCTCATTGCCCGTCGAACCAAGATGTCCTTTCAAACCTGTCAAGAATGTTATCAATGTTTGCTGTTGAAAACATTTCTTCTTACTTTGTTTTACAGTGGTGTTGTTATTATGAAGTTCAATATAATTGTTTACTGCATTTAGAATTCCCAGTTGCCTTCAATTAACTAAGTCACGCGTACGACAATTTTCGCCACGTCGCGTCGGTCCCCAAAATGTTGTATAAGTGCGGTTATATGTGGTCCTAGTTGACACACTCGTATGTCGAAACAACTTCTTTTACTTTTTACTTAGCGGTTTACCGTCAAATTGTGGTCTTGCAATTCTTATTTTTAACTTTTTGAAAGATTCACTTAAATTATCTAACTCTGCACTTGCAGAATAACGATGAAACATCTCGTCTATTGCTGTATTATTTTTTCGTAGATTAAGTGAGGTTCACAAAACTTTTCTACGACCTAGTGCTTTCTCATTCTCGGTGATGAGCTGCCGCCCCTGCTGAAGGGACTACGATCTACTATAGACTCTTTCGCTTACAAAACTGATTTATTATTGCGTACAATTTTCTATAAAAATCTAGGTCAGACTAACTAGATAGATTTTTATACACTAGATAAAAATATTGAAGCCGGTGTCTTCTTACGGCAGAGTCATCTCATCGCTCGTAATTCACATGGAAAATGACGGTATATATAAAGCAATTGCTAGAACGATTCAGTATCATTGTAGTTGTGAAACCATAACCTTAAAATGCTGTTAAAATGAGACGTTAAACTAAAGTTAACCCACATATTTTTGATTCATCAAACTATGATTACAAGATCCATTTTTTTGGACACTCAAAATCAAAAATACGAGTATCGCATTATTTAATATCGCTCGCATCTCTCAATTCGGAAAAAGCTTCTAATTTCACACAACATACAAACGTCTCTTTTTATACGGTGTTCTACATTTATTCGAATCCGAATAACATTCGAACGAGAATTAGTAATTAAATCATCATTTCCTTGGTTGTAAATAACCAAGTTCATCATCGAACAGGACTAGAAATATTACAAAATTCTTCATTCATAAGTACAATTACAAATATTTTGAAAAATTATTTTACAATAACTATTTCATAATAAACTTGACACCTAACCAGTAGGACATAAATTATAAAGTAACTTTAAATAACAATTAGCACATAACTTACTAAGTTTAAAATAAAGCCCACCCCCGCCTTAATCGCCTAAATTTATTTAAATTTTGTTTAATGTTTTAACACCAAGAAATATGGATATTTCGAGTTTTTCATATAAAGTTTTACATAAAAATAATTTAGCACTGTGAAACAAGTTCGAAACATCTATACCAACCAACTTCTTATATGTATATATTTTTTGAATGTAAGGAGAATATTAATTTAAAATCGGAGTAGAAACGACAAATAATTTCATTTGCTGTTAAAAACTACGTAAACAATTTAATAAAATATGTACAGGGTCATCTATTTAGAAGTCTTACTTAAGGTTTTAGGTGATTGAAGTGTAATAATGTAACTTTAGTGAAATGCGGCATGAACATTGTCGTATATTGGTTGTAATCTTATAATGGTAAAAAGAACGAGGAATTATTTTACGTATAACTCAGTCAGTGTTAATGCATAACTTGCGAACAGCATACAGACACAAACATACATACACAAACACAATTAATTAATTCTGCCAGAGGTGTCATCACACGTTCATACGTGTAAACTAGAAGTTAACATTTTATAAACGTCAAATGAAAATTGCAAGGCAAGTTTTTGACAATTCTCAAAAAACTAGATGAATATATAACACAAAAAAAATTACTATTAAAACAGATTTTCACCATTTGTAAACCGTAACGGATTCAATAACCAATCAATAAATTTCAATATTGCAGATAATTTTCCAAACTAAATACAGAAAGATAACATTACCACCAAGTTGATTTTTTAGTGCGATCGATCAAAAAAATGTGCAGTATTGAAACAAACGGTCTTTTATAAACATGTGGCATCTCGACTACTCGAAACGACCTTTTTTAAAAACCAAAGAATCGCAACGAACAACTTTTGTAACTATAAAAGGCTCGAATTATTTTAATTATATATATAAACTGCGAGCATTGTGCGATTATAGTGCGCGGAATTGGTCTTCGAACTTTGCTATTAAACAGATACGGCGAGACAAGTAGGCAGCTTTTTTTGTCGCTGGGATAAAGAACCGACGCTACGAAAAAACTTTCGGCCGTCATTTATTGACGTTACGAACACAGATTAAAATATTCTGCAAATATTCTCCAAACAAGTTGCTTTGAGCAATCGATGTTAAATATTCATATACAGTAGTCTCAAAGAATTGGATTTAGATCGCAATAAAGAGCACCCTGTGGATTTAAATCATAGCCTGGGCAAGACTAAAGAAAAGTTATTAAGAATAATAGTATCATAGCTACGAAAATAATGAGTGGCGAGGAATCTGATAACTGCAATTCGACCTCAAAAATTTTGTGAAACGTCAAACGAAAATTACAAGACCGGTTTTAGGATTCTAAACATTGCAAATATTTTATTCGAAATAAATATTCAAATAAACGACGCGCTTTTAATTAAAAATTCACAAATTGGAAATAAATATTAACGTACAAATTTCTTATTTGTGTGGAAATTATTCTTGGTGTGGCCTATAAATAAATTGTTCACTTAGAAATTGCATCTATTACATAATCAATTATTTCAAGGCTATTAATATTTACCTCTTCCTAGTTTACTTTATGCACCGAACGAGTTACGAACGTCAATCAAACCAAACTGTTAACCATGAATGCAATTTCGTTCTGAATATAATACATTTTAATTAAATTATCAAGTACAGCTAGAGTAGCGTTGGCCGCCGTCAACATTAATTTATTAAAGGAAACTACAGAAGAATACCGGTGTACTGTTAAGGCAACGCTGGGATGACGTCACAAGAAAGTGACGCGACGCGTTTAACCTTCTTAATCGAACGTGATTCACGATTGCTCCTAAAAGATACGGCATAATCTTCGTCTGGTTAATGTTAATGTTCCGCCAACGTGATTTACAAGTTGTAACGCCGTCCAATAACTTACCGATTATTTTGAAACGTAATTTGCGCTGTGGATGATTTATCGATAACAGTAACAATGGTTTTATAATAAATGGGAGCAAACGATTGTTAGTAACATTTGTGTAATTATGTATACAGGTGTCTCACGGCCCTGATAAAGTACTTATTGGACTTGGTATTATTAAAGATAACAAATAAAATCGATATAAAACTTTTCAGATGATTCCACAACTAGTCAAGTTGATAACTAATTGTGCCTATAAATATAATATAGAAATTGAGAAAGAGACAGAACATCCATCAAGTAACTAGGAGTCAGAGAAGAGGTAGTTGAGCGTAGGCGCAATCCCATCGAAGTGGAATGAACTAACTGCAGTATACAAGCACCGCGCAGTAATTTCTAATATTACTCGGTCATTTCGACCGAGAAAAATGAGCATTTGTTATTGAAGCGAAACAACGAAGGTGGATCATAAAGATTTGATCAATAAGAATGGAGAATTTAAACACGAAGAATGCTTTGATTTTGACTTTGAATATGTGCATTGTTAGGGGCGACCAGATGCTGATTTTCGTACATACAGACTGCACCACTTGTGGCGCGCTCACTAAAGTACGTCATCGAAAAATGTTATGAAAGGTGTGGTGTTTTTTGTATATAATCCCATAATTTCGTTAACGAATGAACGCGTTGACAAAAAGGGTTATTACATTTTTCTCATTTCATCTTTCAATATCTATGTGTTTCATCTGCATTCTTTCACATGTCTTGGTAAAACGTCATTATTATTGTTTTTGGAAAAGTGATAGTCGTAACTGAAAGTGAGTTTTTATTTTCTCCCATTGAAGCAATGCACAAGTTGCTTGATTCATAACCTCGATGGACTATTAACACAATCATTCTTAGGAGTGGAGATTGTTGGAATATCAAATGAAAGGCATGACTTGCGCATAACGTTTCGGGAACAGATCCGCCCCTTTATCAAACACTTGAATTATTTAATGTGTCACTTAACAGATTTTCATAATAAAATATAACCTTCGATTGATAAAACATGTTACGTGATCGAACGGCACAAAAAAAAGTCCACAATGAAGTTGCAATAAATTCAAAACTACGTACTATTCGATCTCTTTCATCTTCAATGGCATTAATAAGTTTGCTGAATTCCTGCAGCGATTTACAGATGATCCTTTCGTCGTCCGTTTGCGTACCTCCGATACACTGAAACGTGAATCCCTCCAGGCACCTGGCGAAAGATCGCTGCGCATTGCTCAACGCTGCAACAAAAATACATAATCGTTAGACGTGCTCGTAAAACGTTCGTTTAAATATTGCGGATCGATGTTATTCATTTTTTGTTAGGATTGATACCAAGAATACGATCATGTGGCAATTCAAAAAATGATTCAGCCCACCTTAGCATCACTATGAACGTTATCTCTAGGACAGAAAGTCGTAGGCTAGGAAATCGGAAACCGGGGGAGGAAAGGAAGAATGCTACGCTCTAACTGTGGTATAATACATTTGCAAAATAACAAGGACAATCCATATTAATAAAAACCTTTTAATTTTCTAAAGCTTCTTGTAATTACATGGACATCTTTAACGCAACTGAACATAGATGACGCCGGGGACACATACGGCAAAACATACCTGTCAACGAGTAGGATTTCCACGATGATTTTAAATTAGAATCCAATGCAACTTACAACGTTAAAAATAGATAGTGGGAGATAATAATTTACAAAATAATAATTATTCTAAATAACGGCTAATGTAATAATATATTTTTTGGCCTCCCGAGATGTTAACATTGGAACTATGCACCGTTCATGTCACATGTAACTTCGTTTTTACGACGACTGAGTGTTTTCCCGCATAGTATGCGGTAAAGTAAATAATCCTTTTTAAACTCCAGAGACGTAGGAAAATACACAATTTGAAATCATGAAGCCGATGTTCAGGAGAACGAGATATATTAATTTTTAATTCAATAAGTATAACAAAATACACAAAATTTAAATATTAATTTAATATTAAATTAAATTAATAAGTCCAAACACTCCGCTGGGCATCGTGTTTAAGATATAAACTTCATGCAGCAAAATGCAATTTCCTATATTCGATTATAAATAGCTAATAATAAACGTACCTACCTACCTAATAACAATTAACTTTTATACAATTACGTAAATGTAGTTGGTAGCGTAATTCGCTCAATTTGACCGTCGCCTTCGTCGATGAATGTTCTGGTGTGTTGTCGTGGTACAGCACTTTCTTCTTTGCCATGTGCGGCCGTTTTTTCTTTATTTCCTCGTTCAAACGGGCTAGTTGAGCAACGTAGTAGTCACCTGTGATTGATATTCAATCATGAATTATTCCTCTTGCGCCCCAAAAAACACTTGCAATAACCTTCCCGGCCGACTGTTGCGTCTTTGGACGCTTTGGACGGCTGCTACCTGCTTCCAACCACTCTGCAGACTGCCAATTAGAGTCAGGAATATAATAATAAATCCATGATTCGTCCATCGTTACAAATCGACTCAGAAAGTCTTGTTTGTTTTTGTGAAACAAGGCCAAACCACGTTCGTAATTCCCAACACGTTTCTGCTTCTGAGGGATTAAACGCGACATCCATCGCGCGATCAGGTTTTTCATCCCCAAATGTTGATGCAAAATTTTGCTAACGCGTTCAGTCGATATCCCCACGCAACTTCGCTTTCCGATCATTCAAAACGATCAAATGGATTTTTTTATGTTTTCCGGTGTGGTAGCGTCAGAGGGCCGTCCAGTGCGCTCAGGTGCCAGTACGACCACGTTAATCCTAGTGGCGATATCTCTGTGTGAGGCTTGGGGCTTTTGATGCCATGTAGTAATAATACTAATCGTATAATATTCATTTTAAGTCATTAAAGTCATCTAAAAACATCGTGTTTACATGGCGAAGTTATAGAAAGCACCATTCGCTAGACATTTTCATTGCCGGAACCAAACAAAGATGAAGACGGGAAGACATCCGGAAATAACGTGAGAGCAACGGATTTATGTTTTAGAGTTGGCCCTGGTAGAGGGAGATAGACATACCATGAATGTGTAATTTTAATCCAATAAAATAGTTCATTTAAACTGTCACTTTTTGAAGTATTGCAAACCAGTTTTTAATGAAATTTTAACACCATTTGTGAACATGTTGCACGACGTTAAAGGAAGAGTTACATTGTGATGTCGGTGGTGGCCATATAACTCATCTTATTTGATAATTACTATTAGTTGTCATGATTAAAATGTATTATTATAATTTTATTGCCAACATAACCTCAGTTTTTACAGCTTTGCCTGCAGTTTGATTTAATCTAAATTTAAGTTACCGGGAAAAGGGTTGGTACACCTGTTAGTAACGGCAAGTAGTTCTATTACGCAAAATTAATCTAAGACATACGCGAAAACTTCCAAAGCCCTCCCTGAATCACAATTCCGTTGCCCACACGTTACATACTAATTAACGAATAGCATTACCATGATGATATAAATGCACGTATCGGTTATAAATTCGAATGCAATACATCTTACGATAGAAACCATGGCAAAAATGAACTTAATGTGTTTCTTGATGTAAATCTCAACTCGGAAATGACGGAAAGCTCATCTGTGACACTGACAATATCATTTAATTCAAATATATACACATATACAAGTGGTTTAAAATTAAAAATTACGGTCACTTCATATACACCGGAAGTGGATATGTGAAAAATAATATATTATAATAAACTAACCACTTTCTTGTGCCACCCGGTATATTTAATAAAATTTTATTATATGCAAATTATGTTATTTGTAAACTATTGTTTATAACTAAACAAAAATAGTTTATTTTGCTGCGAAATTATACTCGTTGGCAGATATTATCGGATGTCTTCCCGCCGTCATATATGTTCGGTTCCTATAAAGATATCTGTGACGGTATGGCGAAAGGTGTAACATTTTTTTTCCAATTTATATCATAAATTATCCATGCATTTATTTCTGGTTACATCTGGAAAACGCATATTTGCACTCGATGAAATTGAAGACAAACTTACACAATAGTCACAATCATAATAATTGGGAAATAAATGTAAATAATATCGTCACCACGGACATCTTCTTTGGAGGAACCGCACATATACGAGGGGAGATCAGTATTTACGGTCCCTAACATAGAAGGAAACAAATTGAAGAAATATCAAACGTTTATTTTTCTACATAATCTCCCTGAACAACGATGCATCCAAATGCATCGTTGTTATGCAATGATGCGCCAAACCTTTGATCGCTCTGGAAGAAAATTCTTTCGGTTGCTCTTCCAATCAGTCGTTTACAGTCGTCATCACTCCATTATCGTCGTAATATCTGGACCCCTGAAGATATCCTTTTAATTTTTGATATAAAAATTGCTGGGGACCAGGTCTTGTGAATATGCGGGATGTTCAAACAACTCAAATCCTGCGTTCAAAATAGCGCTCATGGCAACATGGCTTTTGTGGACAGGAGCGCTGTCTTGATGAAACATAATTCTCAATTTTCCTTGACACAATCGCGCAATGTTGAAATTAAGTTGGCATAGAAGGAGCCTGTTATTGTATGTTCACGTTTCTCAAAATCAATCATCAAAATTCCGTCTGCGTCCAAACAAATTGTGGTCATAACTTTACCAGCAGATTTTTGCGTGGTGATGAAAAACCTCGGCGATGCCACTCCATACTTTGTTGCTTCGCGTCGGGATCGAAGTGGTGAACCCACATTTCATCAACAGTGACGAATCGAGAAAGAAATTCATCCGGATCTGGTACAGAATGCAATGGTCTAGAACGTTTCTGATCAGGTGTCAACATTCGTGAGACCCAACGTGCAGACTTTTTAGCCCCAAAACATTTGTTAAAATAGTTTCTATAGTACCATCAGAAAAATTCGTACTTTCAGCTATCAGTCGTCTATCTGATATTACCATATCGTGCATACGATTAACATTTTCTTGGGTAGTGACAGTCACTGGTCGTCCAGTACCCTTCGCATGTTTGTCTTCCCAGTTTAAATTCTCGATACATTTTTCACCACTTGGTAAGAAGCAGCACCCTCACATAATACACCTACCTACTTGTCTTCATGAATTTCTTTTGGCGACAACCCTTTATTTTGCAAGTATTTTATAACTGCACGAACCTCTGATTTTTCCATTTTTAGTATTTCTCTATTCTACTTAAATTCTAAATTATTTGAACAGGTAACAAGTGGCAAAACTACAATTGAACCAACGTAACAACAAATGATTAACGTGTTAAACTGATTTAGAGTCACTCAACGCCTACTATGTCAGGGACGCTAAATAATGATCACCAATAGAATAAAAATAAATCGCTTGAGCAATAAAACTATATTAATAATAATAATAATAATAATAATATTAATATTATTATATATTAATAAAAATCACTTATTAGTATGTTTTTAATGGAAAACTATTTTAATATTATTATATTTTAGGCACACTTTTAGTTGATTAATCGACTTCAATTCATGTACGTACTCAACTCATAAATTCGCCCGTTATAGTTACAGCCAAACCTCATAATGGACGTAACGCAGTCAATCAACTTTCACGGCGACGAATTTAGTACGGTTTAATTATTACGACGCCGATTGTTTCTATAATTAGCACGTCGAAGTGACGATACCGAAAGCACGGCGAATTCGAAACGAGAAAGTGCACGAGCCAAACGGCGCTCCGAAACAGCCAGGAGGTTCGTCGCGAACACATCCACCAGTTTTTCTCGAACGTGTCATGAGCACGTAACCATTCATTGGGCGATCTTTCCGACGACTTTCACTCGTTTCCTTTTCGCGCAATTGTCTACGGGTTTTATGTGAGAAAAATTGCAGAGGTGGAACTGCAGTTAATAGAATTCCGTACCTCTAATAATATATATAAGGCTATGGAAATTACGATACGTCGTCGTTCTAAAACGGCTTGGATATAATGGTTACAGCAAAACAACCATATAATCAAAATATTGACAAAGCAATGAGTGTAGTTTGTGTAGAAATAGAAGAGGGGTTTTTGTAGCGTTCAAGGGAGGACCGGCATCAGTTTATATAAATAGACCATATAATTTTAATCAAATATATTCTTAGAACATATTTTATATTTCATGGAATAATATCGTAAGATAATACTTCAGTTGTACTGTTTGTTTTTTAAGAGCTGCAATCGCTTATCGCAATCTTAAAAATCGCTTTATATATTTACACATATTTATAACATTTTAATTAAATGTTTCAAATATAACGGATCGTTTAGTATATATCATGATGATATATACCCACTATTAAATATTTTCAATTTTAATTAAGATATTATACATAATGTTGCTCGTGTGTATCGTTATCAAAGAATTAATTAAATTAATTAACTCAATATAAATAAAACTCCCCACATTGCCCAATAAATCAAATTAAACGCCTACATTTTGGAGGCGGAGTTGTTACAAAAAAATAACATATATTAAGTTACAGTTAGAATAAAATGATTCCGAGCACTGTATTAAATATCGCTGTTGCCCGAGGCGACGATTTTTTAATAAAACCGCCCATACAAAAAATGTATAACATATGAACCATTATGGTATGGATTGTGTTATATGGATTGTATGGTATGGAATTAATTTATAACTGAGAAAAGCATTATTTTGATATGTTCAAAAAATAATAAACTACAAGGGCCAGCCAGCCACTATATTTGGTCGCCCAGCAGATATACCTCAAAATTTTACTGCAAATATGTTCTTTTAATTAAATTAAAAAAAATACATTTCATATAAATGGTACATGTAATGCATGCATTTCGCCAATTTCATTGTAAATACAGTTTACAACCTCGATCCATCAATTTATCGTTATTCAAATTACTTTTCTTCGTTTTATGAAATGTGTGTCGATACACAGGTGAGCAATAATTTATGAAAACTGCGCCTTCAGTTATTTGAAACTGGCGCTAATACTCCGTGCTCAAACTTATGAAATAAAGAACTCGCTAGCATACGTTTATAAATCGTAAATAGGTAATTACTAAAGGTGATGACGAATAAAAGTAAATTGCAAGGTACAAGTATCTATAAGATGTTCACCTCAATAAAGAAGAACGCGGTACAAAGTGTAATAGCAATCCAAGATAAAGAAGAGAAGAGCAAATGGAAAACGGTTAAGATAGGTTACAAAAAATTAATTGTTGCCAACCAGGTGTAATATATTTTAAGGGCGGCCAGGCGGACAAAGGGCAGGGGAGAAAATACACACAACTCATCAACAATTAAAGAAGGTCAAGGAAAGCATATTTTTTATGGGCATCTGGATGTAAGGGGTACTTTTGCGCCAGGGAGTCTTAAAGAATTAATAAGTGACATTAAACAATATGAGATAGAAATAACAGTCTTACGAGAAATAAAACAATTAGGGCTAGATATTCTAGATGTAGAAGATGTGAAATTTTTTGAAAATGGTTTAAAACACAGAAGGCTAGGAACTGGCTTCATGGTACATGGTACCTTAATTATAAGGTGATGCCTTTCAAACCAATATCAGAGAGGTTATGTGTTACGTCTGCGAAGAGAGAAGAACAACATCAGCATAAACAATGCCCACGCCCCAGAAACCCCAAGAAGAAGAAAAAGACATGTTTTAGGAATAATTTATAAAAAATTACCGAAACATCACATGAAAATAGTGATTGGAGATTACAACGCAAAGATTGGGAAAGAAGAAATATACCGATCAACAATAGGAATACACAGTAAACACGAAATATCTAATGATAATGGACGCATTAATTAATTAACTTTGGAATAGAAAAAACATGGTGGTGAGGAGTATGCGACTGGAACGGAAAGAACGGAAAGAAATATCAGATGGCAGGGTGTGCAATCAAATTGATCATGTACTGGTAGAAAAAAAACATATGAGGTTGAATACTAGCATCAGAAGTATGAGAGGAGCAGACACAGGATTCGATCATTTTTTAGTAAGGATAAACTGCAAAAAAGTGAAGCAAAAGAACCACAAAAAAGAACAGAAAAACTATATGATGTGGAAAGATTGCAGAATGAGGATGAGATTGCAAAACAACTAGAAAAATGATACCAAACCGCACAAGTTCAGGAGATGTGGAAACAAACGAAAGAAGGAATTAAAGAAACTGCTAAACGATCCCGAAGAAAAAGAAACAGACAAGTATGTGAGTAGAGGTAGCAGAGGAGAAAAAGAAAATAAGACAAAATTTAGTGAATAATATACAATAGGAAACAGAGAAAAATATAAGAAATCAATCGAAGATCATACACAGGAAAAAAAAATTGTACAATGACAATAAACTTATAACCATTGAAGAAACATTTCGGAATAAGGAAATCCGAGCATTTTACCAAGAAATAAAAAGACAGAAAAAGGTTACCACAGCAGAAATATTTTTTTTAAAAACCAGGAAAGAGTCTTACTGGGTGAAAAGACGTAAATAATGGAAAGACGGAAGAAACACTTTGGCGAACTCCCAAATACGGAACATAAGGAAGAATAAGAAGAAACATAATCAGCAGAAATGACTAAAGCTGGAGGAGTTCACTTAACTGAAAGAATGTATGAGAAGAATGGACAAGCGCGCTGATATGGCGTCTCCATAAAAAAGATGACAAATCTATATGTGAAAACTATAGTAGTATTACATTACTGGACACAACTAGTACTACTACCGGTAAAACTTATTACGGAAAGATTAAGCAAGGCTTAATTAATGGGGAAATATCAGGAAGATTTCAGGAGAAACAGATCGGTAAATGACTATATATTTACTCTCAAAGAAATCAGCAGGTACTTGATTGATTTCAAATAATCCTATGATGAGTAAACAGCAAACAAACGTACAATGCAATCAGAAGACTACAAATATCCAAAAAACTTATAAGGCTAACAACTATGAGGTTGAATAAAACGCAAAATAAATTGCTCTGGAGTGGCCACAAATCGACAGAAGTTGGCCCTCTCTCTAATACACTCTTCAACCTGGTTTGGAAAGCATAATAAAAAAAGCAGTTAATTAAAAATGGAAGAGATAATATATAACAACGAGCATCAATGTCATATGCAGACGACCTTACACTGATAAAGACGAAAGCGGAATTAAAGGGGATCACAAACAAATTTAAAAAGAAGCAAAAGTAGAATTAAAAAAAAAACAAAAAATAATGCATGGTAATGGGCGAAACCGAACAGTCGGCAGATGAAAATTTGCATAAAAATTTGAATAACGAACGATGGAAGGAAATATGAGTTTGGCAAGTTAAAAGAGTTCTTATACTTGGGAGTCGTGATAAACGAAAGAAGAACACGAGGAGCAGAAATTAAAGTCAGAATTGCGAAAGGTAACAAGAAGTACGGCATGCTGAAGACCCTAATGAAATCAAAGAATAGGTTAAGACGAATGAAAATAAGAATTTATAAAACCATTATAAGACATACGCATCTGAGTTACGAAAGAATACATATGAGAATGCCCTAGATAGATGGGAAAGAAAAATGCTAAGAGCTATATACTGTACAATAAAAACAGAAGACGGTTGGCGAAGAAGAACAAATAAGAAAATAGACATGTATAAAAAAGCAAAGATAGGGATAGGCCCTATATAAAGCATGGCCAGAAATAGTCTACTCCTTAACAAAGCCCCAATTGGAAAAATTGAGAAAAGGTAGACTACGGTAGAGATGGCTGGGAAGTGTAGAGCAAGAGCACTCAATAATGTGAGTTCAGAAGTTTTGTTAACAAATAATTATATCATGGAACTACACAAAGTATCCGCCGAATTTATACAATTTTTGAAAAAAAGAAATACAATTGTTCAACACGCCCAAGACCTGTAGGCCTGTATTGTATATAAATAAATAGATAATTGCAAGATTTAAAACAAACACTATTAACTAAAACTCTAGCATTGTATGTTGAAACTACAGTTACTACAAAATAACTAACTGGCAAAAAAATCGGCCACCATTAAATATTAAAAACAATTGAATCTAAAGACATATTTGATTTATTCCCACCTTTATTATAGGATAAAATCCGTTTTTAACGAGATTAATTTTTTTGCTGTTTACGTTCACCAGTTCATGTATTGTCTCCTTGATTTATTGGTCTAAAATCAAGGAGGCTTCTTTGTATTGTTTTAGCAAGGAGCGCACCAGTTAAAAATCTACGCAATTAAAAAAATGGCGTTAACTGTTGAGATTGCTGTTCGTATTGTTGCTTTAATTGAAGATGACATTTGGAGACTCGCAGCTGCACTAAGAGATCAGGAGAAGAACAAGAGCAACAACTACAGTTAATTACTGTTGTGTTGTGCTCAACGCACTAAGGATCGGAGATCAACGACTGTCCAACTTCAACATCGCCTTCAAACATCTTGTGAAGTTGAAGTAAGTGAGAGGATGATATTCTCCTTATCGAAGGAAGCCTAAAGTTACGGAGACCTGCAACAGGCCCAGAACTGTTACCAAGGCATCGTCGAGCACGGTTGGAATTTGCACGACTTCAATCAAACTGGACTCGCCAATGGAGTAAAGTTCTTTTCACTGATGAATCGCACTTTTGTCTACGCTCGCCTGACGGTCGCGAAAGGGTGTCGAGAAGACCAACAAATGAACGGTATACAGACTGCACTATTTCCGAAAGTCGATCTTTTAATGGTGGCTCAGTTATGGTGTGGACAGGTATTTCGTCTGAGGCACTGACCGAACTTCTTGTGGAAAATGGGGCTTTAAATGCCCATCGATACGTGGAAGACATTCTGCATGAAATTGTCGTGATCTACTGTTACTTTATTGGAGATTGATTCACTCTAATGCATGACAGACCGTAGTGACTGACTTCTTAGACGAGGTCGGAATTCATAGACTTAACTGGGCAGCATTGCAGTCCTGATCTCAATCCCATTGAGCACTTATGGGATCAAGTTCAAAGAGGCATTCGTCGTCGCCCGGCTTTATCAGAAACACTACAAGATTTAAGAGCATGATTGAGGCAATCGATACCTCAAAATTCGTTGACATATTTGATTGATTCGTTGCCTCGACGTTTAAATTATGTCATTCGAGCACGAGGAGGTCATACGCATTATTAATCGTCACCAGTATCTTAACTGAAGACATTTCTTTTAAGTTTTCGAACTGCCGTTTTTGTTATTTTTTTCCCATTAAACTTAATTTTGTTTAATCTCGTCTTTTTCTTGAGTAATTTTTATGTTTTTACATTTCAAATGAAATAAACCAGTATGCCAATGGTTTTGTTAGATATTTTATGGAGGCCAGATTTTTTTACGGGTCAGTGTAGTTAAAAATAGTACTATTTTACAAAATATAATAGTGTATGTAATATCACAAAATAACGGCCCAAAGTATAAGATAGTTGTAATTCCATATATATCAACTAAATATAAATAGATTGAATTCCTAACGTTTGGCGTTGTTCAACTACCTAAATAATTTATGAAAATATAAAGAAATTCGTGACGTAAGCGTTGCTGGTCGCTCGGTCGCTGTTCAAATACATGAATGAATTCATTTGTAAATAAATTATATATGGTATAAGTAATCGTGAATGATGTTGCATAACTTTTTTTTATTTCATTGCAAAGTTGTATGCGTCAATTTATTACGAAAATTGGTTTCGTCCGTTTTATGAAATGTGCATCCATATGCAGATAAGTAATCTTCCTAGAAAACTGAGTCATAATGTTCTAACTCTTCCCCATGCATCGTGTTCTTGAAAAACATTCCTAAATCCTATGTAAATAATTACAATTCTAAATAAATTTTAATAAAGGTATGCCTTACACGCGTTGTGTATTGGTCATATACAATAATAAATCATAAATAGATATGAGCCGTTTATTTTGAAAGTGGCTTAAGTCCATTTTCATCTTTTATCAAGTTGGCACTTGTGACATTTATAATTTATGCTGAACTGTCAAAAAAATAAATCGGTATTGAAATATACTTAGTACCTTTGAAAATTTTATATTACGTACATTTTCAAAATAATATACATACTGAAAATCCTAATTTTGAAAGTTTTGATATTAAATTGAAATTTAAAAAATAATATTTAATTTAAAGAAATTATTAAACCCATGGGAAAGGATAAAATAACAAGATTTCTTGATTCTGAAAGTGAAGAGGAATTAAACTCATACAACAGATTTAAAAAAAGAAGGAGAATTTTAGAAGTTCATTCTTCAACAGAGGAAGAGGAAGTAATTGAGAATGAGAATTTACAAAACAGCACCTTCAAAGAAGGATTCAGAGAACACAGAAGTGGTACTTACATTCAGAAAATTGGTAAAATTAAACGGAATTCAGGGAAAAGATACGATACACAATCGGGAAAAATTATTCCTGCCAAAGATTGCCAATGCCGAAAAGACTGCTAGAAAAATTTAAATGAAACAGAAAGAAAACCTATTTTCGAAATGTTTTGGAACTTAGGAGACTTTAATAAGCAAAATATATTGCTATACGAAGCGAGCGGACGCAGTGCTGTAAAAAGAAGACGTCAGAGAAACGGAAAAGGTTCATGTAGAAATGAGAGTTTTACGTATTGGTTAAATTCTAAAACAGGCAAAGTTGCTGTTTGTAAAAAAATCTTTTTAGATACTTTTCAAATAAGCGAAGGACGATTGAAATGTGTATTAAAATCTAAAAACGTTGGCAACGATTTACGTGGGCGTTTGCCTGGATCGTCGAGAAAAATATGTGATGAAGCAAATATGATTGTTCCATATTAACAGTTTCCCGAAATTTGAATCCCATTATACTAGGGACCATAATCCCGACAGAAAATATTTTCATCCTGAACTGACTATAAAAAAATGTTTAATTTTTATGAGCTTCACCGTGAAGAAAATAATTTAAAAGCAGTTAATGAATGGACTTATAGAAAAATATTCAAAAAGGATTTTAATCTACATTTCCACCAACCACGCAAACACACATGTCAAAGATGTGATCTATTAAACATTAAAGTCAAAAATCATAAAACCATGAAGAACATAAAAAACTTATGGAAGAACATGATATTCATTTGAAGCTAGCAGAATCGGCTAGAAATGCGTTAAAACAAGATCGAGAACGAGTATCAAGTAATCCATCTCATTATTTTGGCTTTTCATTCGATTTGCAGAAAGCGTTACCATTCCCAAAGTTAACTACTTCAGTCGCTCATTATAAATGTAACATGTATAGTTTAAATTTAGGCATACACAATTTCCACAACGATAATGTATAGATGTACGTTTGGGATGAAACAAAAGCTTCTAGAAGTTCCCAAGAAGTGGCTTCATGCTTTTTGAGACACCTAAAAACCCTGAAAGGTGAAAAACACATCATTGCATATAGTGACATGTGTGGAGGACAAAACAGAAACATCAAAATATCTTTAATGTGGTTAAAAATTCTATCGATGGGAAATGATGTGGAAATCATAGACCACACATTTTTAATATCAGGGCATTCATTTTTACCTAATGACAGAGATTTTGGCGTTATAGAAATGTCGTTAAAAAGAAATCAGTTATTGTATGCGCCACAAGATTATTATAATATAATTAAAAAAATGTAGAAAAGGTAATACTTTCATACTAAATGAAATGAAACAAGAGGATTTTATATCAACAAGACTCTTGGAAGAAGCAGTTTACAAAAGATCCAAAAATACCAACGGAGAAAAAATAAACTGGCTTCAAATATGCTGGATGCGATTTTTAAGAAATGAACCATATAAAATTTTATACAAAACAACCATGGATGAGAACGCAGAATTTAAAATTCTTGACTTATTGCCACGTCGGGTAGACCTAAAAAATTTGGGAATATTGTATTGCCATCGTTATATAAAAGTATAAGAAGCATCACATCACTAAAATACCGACACATGATGGACTTATTGCGGTATATACCTCCGGAACACCATAACTACTTCAAATCACTCCCGCATACTGAGAATGTTAACGAATAACTTGTTACTAAATTTATTTCTATTATCTAAAAATATAATTTAAATGTTTTTTTTCTCTTTTTTAAGCTATATGTAACGGACTTAAGCTCTTTCACTTTTTGTTACAAAACAAATTTTTATTTTGAAACTGACCTAAGTCCTTTTAAGGTAAGCAATGTCATATTATACACTTAATAGTAGCGACTTTTTAATAGGATGTATAAAATTAAATCCCTAAATGTGATTTAACATTGCAAGTCAACCATATATCTTACGTATATTTTTAATTTTGTAAAAAACCTTAAGTATTTCAAATTAAAGATAAATGGACTTAAGTCACTTTCAAAATGAACAGCTCATATCTTGGTTGTTTTACGTCATTGTCAAAATAAAATACCCAAGATATCTCCAAGATGGAACACGGATAAAAAAATCAAACAATTTAAATCATAAAGCCATTATTGACTGTCATTTCATTGTAACAATGACAATTTTTGATTGGTTAATTACATAATACACCAACATAATCAATCAGCATTCATTGATACAACGATGATGTAAAATATTCGTTCTGACAATACATTTTTCATTATGAAGTTGTTCATTTTATTCATGAAATATCGTTCAGTTTGGTTTTGATTTTGATCAACTTGATAGTTTATATTAAAGTATTATTTTATTGGACAATAAACGCGACATTGTTCAACGAACTTGATATCGTTGCCCCAATGTATAGGATTCGTATGTTGATTAAAAGTATGTATTATATTAGACCAAAATGATATGCTATTCCTTAAAATTGCTCGTATTACATTCAAATGCTACATTTAGATGTTGTGAAATCGAATGTAATCACATTTTTCAAAATAGTACTTAGTTTAAAAAAAAAAAAAATCGTAAACATGTTACTGTCGATATTGACGCCACATCGCAATACATTCTACAATGGTTTTCATAGTATTCAAAATAAAGATGACTTCGTACAAATGAATGTGACGAATATTTGTAATCGTTTTCTGATACATTTGATATTAATTCTGCAATTGAAGATAAGGCTGAAATTTTCAAAAAAATAGTAATAATTTTAATGAGTTCAAGATATGCGAAAAATATCTAATTGACACATTTATGCGTTTCGATAATTGCAATTAGCAACAAAACACAAATCTACAAGGTGAAGGCTACATTGATAATGTTAAAGAATTTAAAGTTAATAACGATATACGTTCAATACATTGTACAGGTAACTTAGTAAATGTGAGACAAAAATAAAGGAGTATTAATACCTCTAAAATTTCAGTTTTGCAAAAGAAACCACTATATCATACTCTGGAATATATGAAGAGTTTACAAAATAATCCTAAATTATTATTATGCAAGGCGAACCGTGGAAAACAAACTAAGATTAGTTATATTAGTATAATTATACCATCGTATTTCTTGTACGTTGATTTTTTGAAATCAACAACCTCAGCGGAACATGCCATTTGCAACGTATATTATTATTTTCCGTATCTTTCAGTTGCAGAATCAAGAGAAAATGTATTCTATGCTGCTGTTATAACATCTGTTGATTTAAAAACATTCTGAAATCAATTGCATATGTCTTGTTTTATGGGATAAGTTAGGCCTAAATTCTTTTCTAATTTCAACAAATCCTTTTTTTGAGAATTCTACAAAGCGAAGAAAATCGATAGTATAAAAATTAACCAATGAAAATACCAAATTAATGAGAACGAATGCAAATTACAGTTCTGGTGTTATCAGTCCAGAGATTAAAGGGATTACTAATAGCTCCTTAGTTAATGGTATTCAGTCTTTTCATGTTGTTGAAAATTACAATGTAGACGTTATGCACGATATTTTTGAACGAGTATGCCATTACAACGTAGGCCTCTCATTATGCATTTTATTGATACCATGAAATATTTCGATCTAAACATTTTCAATACAAGATGAGTATGGACTATTAGAAATTGAGAATATATCAGCTTTCTAAAAGAATTAATATCACTTAGCGAAATGGTGACATTCAGTTGGAGATTTGGTTCCATTTATTTATTTATAGTCTGCTTTGTAATTGACGATGCATCACTTTATGGGAAAATAAAATTGGAAAACAAAGTGATTACATTTTGTTATTTAACGACACACTTAAGCTAAAATTAATAATTTAACCCATTATCTAAATATAATTCATCAAAACATTGCCAGCGAAATAAATATGAATTACAATTTGCACACCAAATAATGACACCTATAAAGTTAACTAGTTTGCAACAGTTTGGACGGGAGATATTGATAAATATAGAGTAATTACAAAAGCATTATTTATGGTAAGTTGCTTGATAAAAATTGATAATATAGTAATATACAAAAATGATTTTATTTTAAGTAATATTGGAAATTATCATAATTAAAAACACTACGTATTTTTATCCACACAATTATAAAGCTAGAGAATTGCATTATTTGGTAGTTTTAAATGGTAATAATATTATTTTACATTGTCATATATGTGTTTTGAAATAAATTTATCTCCAGAATTTGAATCTTTCTACTAATTATTAAAACTAAAATTCATGGTAACAATTCAATGAATTCTTAATATTTATGACGCCAATGATTTCATACGTTGAATCAATGAATGCATTGATTGATAGTACAGTAGAGATAATAATTAGTAAGTAAACCTCCTATTTCGTTAATACAACGTTTCATTGAATATATGAATCGAAATATTGTTTTTAATAAATGATATTCATCGACACTAGTTCTGGAGTAAGGAATCAAATTATTAATTAATGACATATTTTTGGTTTAATGCAATGGAGCAAATTTGTGGGCAAATGACAGCGGTAGGTACGTCGATATTGAGGAGAAAAAATCTAGAGTTTGTTGAAAGACGGCGTACAGCTTTAACACCTGGAGTTATGGTTTGGGGTGCGATTTGTTTAGGTAGAAGATTAACTTAAATGCTCATTGCTATATGGATGATGCCCTGGAACCGGTTTAGTACCATTCATGCAGACGTTGCCAAAATGTATTTTCCAATAGGAGAACACGTGTCCACATACTGCAAACCTTACCAGAACGCATCTCCAACAAGCACAATTGTAAATGTTGCCCTGGCCTGCATGATCACAGGGCTTATCGCTGATCGAACATCTTTGGGATATGTGAGCCAAGAGCTCCTAACTTAGGCGACCTGAGACACCAACTTGAAGTTATATGGAACGAGATACCCCAGAAGATCATTTGATAGGAATCATGCCACGAGGAGTAAATTGCTGTTCATGGCGATTTTACACATTATTAATGTTATTTTCGTTGTTGTTATTGTTTTCTTATAATTGGTAATCATTTTTTTATGATCAAATATGTTTCAAAATGCATTAACTTACAAAAATTAAATCGCATGGTATGAAGAGCAAAACAAAATAACCGTCGATTTAGTTTTTCAAATATTCGTTCTAGCACTGAGAAAATTTTATAATAATAAAAACTATAACCTAAAAATAACAAACGTCAGTGTTATAACAACATTATTATAGCGAAATAAATAAGCTATAAAACCACTTGTAACATAACAACATTTAATAAATCACGCCTTTATCATAAAACTCAGAAATACATAATCAAATCTGTATAACATAGTTTGATCACAATTTTAAAAATAATAGCATGAAAATTATAAAACCAATTACTATAAAATTTTTAAAACTAAAATAACTACAGTAAGTATAAACATATATGTTATATTGGATGTGAAGATTGTATTGACAAAACGTGATGGTTGAAAATCGTAAACATGCGAAGCCATCGGAACTCGATTACGTTCTTCTAAATATTTCATTTAATGCCCGACGGATTTTTAAGTCAACAGTTTTGAATTAACGCATTAAAAATATATTACAGAACTGCTAAACATGCCTAATATACATTGTCAAAGAAGCATCGAACCGCAACAATATATTGCATTGAGCAAAAGTGTACATTGTTCGTCTGTAATTAAACAAACAATAAAACACATGTCAGTTATCGCTCCTTTATACTTTCTACGTAAAAGAGAACAATCGCTATTATAGTATACGTTGTCACAATATAAATATCCAACCTTTATAATACCTTGCCAGAGGCAGCTTTCTACGATAATTTGTATCACTTAAACTTTGCTATGTGATACAATCTGCATCAATACAAACAGTCAATCAGCCCGGAAAATTTGGACTTTATTACCTATAATCGTATAATTAAACGATAATAAAGTTTACATTCATAAAATAGCTGTTGCTCATAACATTATATTTTTAATAGTGGAATAAGGTAAATATCCGGAAACCGCAAAATATCATCTCTTGTTCATTCCAAGTCCGTACGAGTTCATTTGAATGGAGCCACGTTGATTAATTCAGACGACACTAAGCGCATTAAACTATCCTACACTAATCAAACGCGTGGTTTTAATAATTACATGACTAACACAACGCCTACTGGTGCACAATTCGTGCACCGACTTATCTTTATTAAATTCATGTTTAAATCATTTAATTTTTTGTAGATGACCGTTTTTCAATATTCATAACCAGCGATACGATAAAATATTTTATGATACGTCATCACCAGTTGATCGTTTATTCCTAACATGAATCGCTTAATAATTTTAATTACTTTTATAGTTTTCTTTTCTTACCGATTTGTTAACTGCGAAGCGAAATATATTATTAGCCGCGCAACATTTAAATTAATAATAATTAATGGAATATATATAAATTCATATGATGGTTAATTTGTTTTGAATACTTGTTGTTTGCCCCATGTTGGTGGCGACAAAATTGATATTAATTTTATTATTAACGTGAGAAATATGTTTTTATTAATAAATAATAGAATTGAAAATTTTTAACAAGAATACAAACTTTTATTAAAACTTTAATAGAAACTTTTTGAAACTTTCTTAAACAGCTTAATACTTGATTCTGAAATAAAATAGTTCTTTATTTTTATTAGACTCGCATGCACGGTATTTTCAAATAAATGAGTATTAGTTTTATTTATAATTTTTCTTGCCCAAAACGTTTATTTCAGATCATTTTTAAACCCACTGAACCTTTTTCGCACGCCCCAAAATTCCTTATTCTCCAAGACAATCGAATATTGAATCCCTTACCATAATTTGAAGCATAAATATAAAACTAGATTTTCACACAACATTTTGATTACTTATACTCAACCAAAATTTATGTCAATTACATATTTCTTAAACGAAATTTTCTCCTATTTCTTTGTAACGCGTTTTTTAAAATTTGGCGTCGAAGTTGGCCACGAATGTTTAACTGTACACGAACCACAACAAAACCACGTCAAAAGTAACAACTTTTGACAATTTATTTATTTTTTAATTTGAAATGGTTTTGTCACAAGAACGGACGAGTCATCAGCTGAAATACTGCTATAACTTACCCTTCAAGATCCTGCCACCTCACTATTTAAAGAACTCGAATTTCCAGCATCGCTTAAATAATCTCGACGAGTTGCGTGAGGCAGTATTTGCCAAAATTGATGAAATTAATAATAATCCTCAAATGGTGGCGAATGTCAGTAACGCAGATGTTCAAAGAGTCCACAAATGCCTTGAAGTCGATGGAGTACATTTTTATTTGTATTATTTGTTAGAAACCTTATTTCGATGTTAAAGTTTTTTTTTCGTTTGTTATAACTTTGCAAATGCTTTTAATCGCATTAACGTGATTAATTAAATTAAAAGTATGGTTAGACCGGCTAGACATAGGTTAAGATGGCAAATTAATAATAATGGTTTGTTCACTGTTAATGATTCACGGCCAATTTTGACGCAAATTTTAAAAAAACGCATGTTATATAGTTTAGTATAAAGGACTTTTAATTTCTTCCCCACTGCATCGTACTCAACCTGAGTTTGTTATTTTTATAAAATTTCTTATTACTACTATTTTGTTTATGTCAAACCTTTTCATATTTCGAAAATTTCCTTCCGCATCAAACTAAATACATAGCTCTTGTTCTTTCTGATTTCAAATAATTTCTATTGCCTTTTTAGATTGAATCTTCGCGAAATTATTGCAGTTCTAGGTGTTTTTGTGCAAGTATGTTTTCGTTAAATGTCATGTGACGTCATAATATCCTACACTGGGTTTAACTAATCTATTATCTACACATTTTTTTTAATCTTTAATCGGCCTATACATAAATAACAATTCTCAAGTGATTCAAAAAATCACAAGTTCCCAAAAATTATCGAAACAAATTCCTCCCCAGAACATATTGATCCACAAAAAAATGGAATCCTCGGAGAAACATTGCAGGCGGCGAACCACTCTTCTGGTCTCCACCAGACGCGTTGACGTCTATGTGATGAATTAAGCCACTTATTTCGTCGGAAAACAAAAGTCGGTCCCAGTTGTCTATGGTCCAATTTACATGATCCCTTGCAAAAACGCAATTTATTAACTCGGTGCTCTCTGGTGAGCATTGGTTCTACAGCTGGACATCTACTATTCAGTCCCTCTTCATTACGTCTTCTCCGAACCGTTCATGCAGAAATTGCCACATCTCGAGTTGCTGCTAGGGCTCTAGTAGAACGAATGTTTCTTACGGCAACTTGCATAAGATATCCCTCATCTCTTGCACGTGTAGATTTCTGAAGACCTTGTCCCGGTGTTCTACAGTAACTTCTAAATTATTGAAACGTTTAACCACTTCATCTTCTCTTGCGTGGACTATTCATTTCGTCTAACCTCCTTGCACTGGACAAAACGTTGTTCACTTAATGATAATAAACTTTTCAAAAATCACTAGTAAAACTGATTGCACCCTTCAGATCACTTCAAACAAAGTTGTATGTCTTATTAACAAGCAATTGCAAAATGTTACTGCACACCTGTCAAACAATGGCAGTGGTTTATCAATAGTGACAGAAGGGCCACCTACATAAAATGTTTAATGATTACAAGTCATTTTTGCTGATACATTAATTTTGTACAGTGGAACGCGTTGTAGAAATGTTTCCCGGAGGGTCGCTTCGACGTTTCGGCAGAACCAGATACCTTTTTTGGCCTTACTGACTTAAAAGAACTTGGTAGATGTCATTGACAAATATATAGCAAGTTTATTATGCATAATTGTTTATTCTGCTGCAATCAACAGTTCACTTATTTTCATTAGCCCGATAATTATTTCTGTTCTTATCGTATAGCCTCCGTCGTTAGCTAACTACGGGCTGGAATTCACGGTGTTTACTTATTTCTTTCGTGTTTATTATTGCGGTGGGGCTTTATTATTACCTTTGAAGTACATCTGTACCTTTTTGATAAGTTTTGTTTAAATAAACGTTTGTGATTAGTTTTAAAGGTTGAACGCTCTTTATTTTCTTTCTTGTTCCGATACTGAACACTGTAAATATTATGAACTTGCCCCAATGTCATCTGGAATAAGCAGAAGCACTTCAGCCAAATGTCACTGCAACAATTTTAATTTTCATAAACCTTTGGGACGACCCGACATTCGGTTGCCTGAAATGCTCGTAGCACGTTTTCTTATTCTACCTGTATTGTGTATTTTACATTACTTATATTTTAGATGCAATTTTATGCACGTCATTCAATCATCAATTTACTTACTTTACATACTTCGTTTTTCGCCTCTTACTCAGATACTAAGAAATGGAAATTATAGATTACAAGATTACATTAGAATAATTTGTTTTACAATTAATACATACATTTTTAAAATTATATTTAATGTTTCATAATGATACGGTTGTGTTTTATTTAAGACATTTAAGTATATTATTCTGTATCAAAAATTACATATTTTACGCGCATTTACTTATATTAGGGATGAGTGAATATTTATGAAAACGTCGTAGAGGTTTATTGCTTTCCCCCATACCACATTAGCCCTAGCGGTGGGGTTGTTTACGGAAAGGACACATTCATTGTGGTGCCGTGAACGGCACTAGTCTTGCTCTCACAGTGGCGTGCGGGCGTACGACGAGTGTTTGTCGCAGTAGTTGCCGTTGTTATTGTGATGTTTGTATTATGGTCATTGGTGTGAACAATGACTAGTATTATTGAGTGGTTATTGAGATGTATTAATGGCAACTGTTTTGAGTACGTTACAGTTGCGCGAGCGATTGCGAGTGGAGTTGTGCAGACCGAATGCAGTGGTGTTGCTGTTGCCTTTGTTGCGGCTGTTGTTGTTGTTGTTGCTAGATGCAACTGGGTTCCCGGTGTAAAGGTTGTCGACATAGCAAGCTATATACATGTGGCATGGAATGTGGAGGTAGATGCATTCTGTTCTGGTCAGGTAATGGGCGCGGGCACGCAAATGCATCGTACGTGATTTAACTATCTGGTTGACTATGGCTATTAACTATTCTCTTTGACGCTACGGACTAACGTTAGGTGTATACGAAGATCACCGATGGAGGGGCAATGGAGAGACGGATAAAGAAGCTGTAGGCACGGACCGAAGAGTGCTTAAGCAAGGGTGTTGGAGTACCCGGTATGTTAATACTAATTACGGTCGGTATTCATAATCACTAATTAATGTTTGTCTTTCATGTTCACTACTGTATTATTTGCACGCCCATGTGAGAGCATCATCTGTCGGTTCGCGGGCATCTTTCGAATGGAGGAGTTTGGTAACGTAAACATATACTTGACTTGCATTGGTCTGTGTGAGAGGGAAAGCAATTATTAATAGGCGCCACTTATTAAGGGTGCAGTAGTTTTGATCGATGGGCGTTTTTTGGTATTCTAGATATATTTGTGCATCTTGCATTCCGTACCCATTTTCAACTTTCGCCTTTGTTAGTACAAATGGAAATTATAAACCAAAGAATGCATTGGAATAATTTGTTTTACAACTAATACATACATTTTTTAAATTATATTTAATGTTTCATAATTCTACAATATGCATTACTTATGCATTAATCACTTAAACAAAACAAAATTGCTACAGTTATGTTAATGTAAACAATTCTTTAAAAATGTAAAGCGAAACATCAGTATGACGTCGCCATCCTTTGTATCTTGAAATGTAGTTTCATCCACACTAATACCCAGCGAAAAATTCTGTTGATCGATATTCCTATATTACAAAAATCGTAGTAACTGTGTAAGTTTTGACATTAAATTAAAACCGAAATCACAGCTCTCTAATCGGGTTAAAATAATATTATTTCATATTGTTACACTATTTATATTATCCATAGATACATTATCAATGTTTTCAACACTAATGATACTACAAACATACACAAAATATGATAACAGGATTCAATGAAGCATTAACTACGTTTTTGTAATTCACCCCACCCGATTGAAATTTTGAACTTGAACAGATTTTTAGACACCGTTTACTCCCCCCTTCCTCACGTCTTAGAAATATTCGACGGTAAACCACTTCGCGAGTCCCGTACATCACTGTCGCCTTTTAAATCGGTCTTAACGACAGGTGCAAATATTCCAAGACGCGTACGTCGCGCCCTTCACTATAAATAAGAGAGGATCTAATCTTAGAAGACATAATAGATAAAATTATCAATTGCACTATGCAGCATTTGAGCATGAGGGAAGGGCAAAGGTCAACAACCTACGCGAGACGTGGTCGATATTCGACGTACCAGCCGAACACTGCAATATAGTGAACTCAATTATATAGATATAAATAACGCATCGAATATGATCGACTTTTACTGCCGCATCACACGCGGGATGCATATGATTTATAATGACTGACACGATAGTTCGAAGGTTTCGTAAATGTTTCGTGATGCATTTCATAACCGTCGTGTTATATAATAAAAACGCTCAAGGTGAATCATTGAATTATAAGGAACAAAATTAATAACTATTAATATTACTTGACAATTTGAATTTTCTTTATTAAATTCGACAGCGAAAATAAAATGCTATAAATATATAACTGTAGAGTGTAGGGTTGCTGGTGTAGCAGTTAGCACGTCGAGCTAGTAGCCCAGAGGTTCCTGGTTCTAATCTGATCGGGGTATTTGTGAGCTTTATTTCAGTCTCTCGACTCTGGAGATAAGAGTTTTCCAGTATGGGGAAATTGTTCGCAGCAAATGCTGCTGCGTTACTAAAAAAACTGTAACACATGATGATGTATAATCGGAGTTGAGTGTAACAAATTGTAACATAATTCTTCTTACGAAGCTTAATTAGCAAAGAATGAAGACAAAATATAAAATATGAGGAAATTTCCTCACTACGACAATAGGATAAAACATGTCCTTACTACTGGTCGGTCAGTATAACCTGGTAAATCTCTACCTTCGTATTACGCAAATAATACTTGAATCGTTCAATCATAAATAATGTTACATATGACGTTTAAAGGACATCGGTGATTAATCCTAATGACACTTATTGGATGATCTACATATTCAAACTTATTATTAGACCCGTATTTAATTTAAAAATTACCAAATTGTATACGTGTAACAAGTCCACGAAAAATCTTTGTTACAAATTGTTAATAAATTGTAATGTTTTATGCGGGCATACATAACATTGGTAGAGCAAACGCGAAATTCCGCTATAATGTAAGAACCGTTACACGAACACATATGACGACTGCAAATTGTGCGTAAATTTTAGAACGTTATGTTAATAAAACGTTTACATAGTTGAACCAGGATATAAATAACAAAAAAACACAATTCGAAAATGGCGTCGACGATACTGTTCAAAGAACGTTAAATACCAATTAAACACTTTCGTGTACGTCTATGAAATAACACCCTTATTAATATGAAATTTTGTAATAAGTAACATTATGACCAATTATTTACAGGCCATGATTAAAATAATTCACAAAACAGAATTTTCAGTACGGTGTGATAACAAATCATAAACGTGCATTTACATAATTAGGGAATTGGAATAGTTGACAAACCATACGTCGCAATTGTGAATTTTCGACACAGAAAATTATAATATTCAACTCGCAATATTGGCCATTACTCAGTCTTGTGATTTACGGCAGTCGCAACCGCTTGATCATTATTGCTCGTTGAACAATATAGTAATTCTAAATTTAAGTAATAATCAAAACTATAATCGGTGTATACTCCTTCATTAATTATTAATGAAAGTTTTCAAGTGTATTTGAAATATTAAATATATCTTTCCCTGTATGACTCATTTCACTTATTCATCGTTGAGTAAATTAACAAACTGATTAAATGCGTGTTTCTAATCTTGCTACAAATATTGATTTTTATTGATTAAAACTTTGATAACGTGTTATTTATTTGGAAAATACGTAAACACAAATACTTCGAAATATGTACGATACACGCCAGGAAAATGTGGCGAAATTTATTGCAAATGGCCCTAGCTAAACATATTTAATTACAAAATATCTACATACATATGTAATAGACTTAAAAATAAAATATGATGGTTCAGAAAGAGCCATGAAGAATAATGTGAAAAATCAAATATTTAATTAGAAGCGATATAGATAAATCTAATGCAATGCGCTCACTGTTTGATTTACCGACGGAAAAGGATTGAAACAGGTAAATAGGGTTCAATTTAATAAATTTATTGGGTCTCATATGTCGATATACGTGTCTTACTAGGTGTTACATTACAATGATAGTAACAGTTCTACTCGATAAACAAAAATATACAGCACAAGAATACATATGTAGAAGCGATTTTTCGTCTTATTTGCATAATTGAAGAAAAATTTTATATTCGCGGTATGGAGTATTAAATGAAGTGAAAGCAACAAAATCTGTAAGATTTAAATTAGATGGTTATATTTTGACATTAATATTTTCGCCGTACGACTGCCGTGAGAAAAAATGATATTGGGATATTGGTTGATTGGCCAGAAATGCATCTAATTGGTCACTTATTTCATTGTCTTTATAATTATCGTCTGGCTTTTGTGGATGTTTAATTCTTGCTTGATACTGTAATAATTCATCGTTCTTCGGCAACTGCGCTTCTCCAAACGGCTTAAATTTACTATCGTTGTAGTATCGTATCGTATCATATCGCAGTGACCTTTTGGTTGAGAATGGAGAAATTGTGCCGAATATATACTCAGTGACATATAAACTGCACCACCTAGAAGGGGTGGGAATTTTTGGACCAAATTTGGCAGAAACATTGGACTAGTCTAAGGTAACAATTGATTAAAATTTGATAAAGAAAACACTTCATCTTTTTGATTTTTCTTTAATAATGTGTTGGTCCGCCCCTATTTCTGATACACTCATTGACCCGCCTTGGCATTAATTCGAGCAGGTGATCAATGTCTTCTTGGGGTATGGCATCCCAAGCAGCATGTACTTCATGCCGTAGAGCTTCTATTGTCAACGGTGGGTTCGGTAGATTCCTCAATCTTCTACCCATCATGTCCCACATGTGTTCAATGGGCGACAAATCGGGAGATCTTGGCGGTCAAGGCAAAAGCTTAACATTGGCCTCTTCAAAGAAGTCAAGAGAAACCCTTGCTACGTGAGGTCGTGCATTATCTTGCTGGAAAAGTGGGTCTTCCAGCCCTCGAAGATATGGAAGAACACGTGGTTCTACCACTTCGTCAATGTAGCGTCGGGCGGTCATACTGCCCCGAATGAAGAGCAAGGGTGACCTACTGCCGTAAGCAATAGCACCCCACACCATCAACCCCACAGTTCGGTGAACATGCCTCGCAATCGAAAAATCAGGATTGCGCATTTCTCTACCTCTTCGTCTAACAGTCATCCGACCATCATGCATACCTAAACAAAATCGCGATTCGTCACTAAAGACAACTCGATGCCACTCCAAGTTCCATTGAAGTTTTTCCGTGCACCAGGCCAAACGTTCCTGGCGATGTTGAGCAGTGAGGGGTAGCACAAGATGTGTGCGGTAAGACAGCAAGCCAAAGGTTCTTATTCGACGATAAACTGTTCGCAAGCCTATCGGACGACCTTGTTCACCTAACCATTGATCAGCTATTGATCTAGTTGTAGAGAATCGGTCTCGCAAGGCCATTAGTCTTAAGCGGTGATCTTGACGTTCATTGGTTCGTCTTTGAGCCCCAGTGCCTCTTCTCCGACATCCAACCCCATGTTCATACCACGCTTGATAAACACGCATTATTGTTGAGTGGTGCAGTCCCAAACGGTTGCCGATTTCTCTAAACGAAAAACCTGCTTCTCGTAAACCAACAATCCGCCCTCGGTTAAAGTCACTCAACTGCTGGTAAACTTGAGGTCTCCTTCCTCTAGGCATCTTTAAACACTTGAAACACTTTAAACTAAAGAACGGGATCCGAAAAGTGGAACAAATTCAAAAAAATCGATAATTGCTTGTCTATCACCACCTCTAAAAAATGACACAAACGTCAAAAATCCCATGACTACTTAATGATTGGGTTTCAAATTTTAATCAACTATTTCCCTGGACTAGTCCTATTCCTGCCAAATTTGGTCCAAAAATTCCCACCCCTTCTAGGTGGTGCAGTTTATGTCACTGAGTATATTTAACAAAACCATTGACATGTTGGTTTATTTAATTTGTTTGTCTGAAGATAAACCAATAAAAGTTTTTCAGACAATATTCCACTTATTTTTATAATTTTTGCATAAGTTCAAATATGTGTTTCGGTCTCAACCCGAGGAGTAAAGCCGGTAAAAATTTCCTTCCCACACATAAAACTATCTCGCTAACTTTCATTTATAATAATCAAACTATCGGTAATGGAACTGATAACTCAATATCTAATCACATTTCGTTGAATCTAGCGGTGACAGCTATTTCGTAGGTCATTATTTTGGATATAGGGGGCAACCGTTCCCCCTAATGGGTTACCTACCAATATATGGTTCACTGAACTGATACACATTAAGCTTTCAGTATTGCATTAATTAAGCTTTCTATTTTTCAATTTTACAAATTTGCATATCAAAATTCTTGTAATTAAACCGCCGGCGCCGTTTGAGTTGATATGGAAAGGTTAATGTTTGCGTAGACCCAAAGTTTGTTAAAATGCTTCAATGCAAATCTGACATCGGTTTGGGTGCGAGGCTAGATGTAACCCATATCGGGTTTTTTAAAGAGTAAATCTTAGGGTTAGTAGTTCCTAAAATCATAATTTAATGTAATTCGAATTTCGTGGAGGTCATATTTTGCTAATCAGTCTCCGGTTTTCATAGGTGTAACTGCATCTTAAGATTAAAAATTGTGTTATTATCAGCTTTTTGGTAAACTCTAGTCGCTTCCAACTGTCAAAATTAACACTTTGTAATTTCTACCGAATAAAACCCTCGATACGTATAATAGTGGAATCCGAGTTTATATAACATGAAGTTTGACATTTGCGTGATTTTGAATTTTAGCAAATCACAGGTCGAACCGCAGTTTTGAATTCAGGCCGATAGTTTTTATAAATGCAGCTGCGAAAATTGCAAAATTGACAATTGTGAGTCTAAAATTTGTTGTTAATGAAACTGCACAATTCTGTTTTTCCGCTCAGCTCAAAATTATTTGAAATCGAGTTTTTATTTAACCAGTGTCGAAGAGATTCAATTTTTATTTAGAAATACTGATTCTGTGAACAAATACCAGCAGATATTTTTGGAGGCTGAAATTGTGTCGTGGGAAATGTTTACATACATTGTGAATTAATAGTTGCAATTTTGAGTGGACGTTTCAATAATTTATCGTTTATCCAATTCACACTCAAAATTATGCTCACGTTTTAAGATTATAATTTTTGAACTAGTGGACAAAAATTTGCATGCGTTCTCTTCATATGTAAAAAGTAATACGTAATACCAAAAACCTATGTACATGTTTTCATTTGATTCCCCATAACAACTCGTGACATTAACATAGACTTGGTGTAGAAGCTTTCAATAATTATATGAAACTACATTTCGAATTTGAAAGATTATGTAAATCGTCTATAAAATGGCATAAATGCGTTATAACATCGTTTTATAGTTTCAATTTTAATATGTGAGACAAATTGTAAAATACCAATTTGTACATGCAATTTTTCTGCAAAAGTATTGTTTTACTGGTGTACATTTTTATTCTTCCCGGTGTCCCTTTCTTCAACGAACAATGTTAAGGCTGATTATGGCAAAATTCATAGTGAATTATTTCAATAAACAATATCAGGGCATATAACGACATGTTAGTTCATACTTTTAATATGAATTTAGGCCGCACGTTGGAAATACATGACATGCAGGTGATGTAAAAATTAGTTTGTAAATATTTGTTCGAAGCCAAATATAATGCCTTTATAATGTCTTATAAAAAATGTAATAAATTTAAATATAAATTTCAGGGAGAACCAAGTAACAAAAACATTGTAAACGAGTTTCAAACATGTAGTTTGATAATAAGCGCCTGGCGTGTGCAACGATATTTTAAATAGAGTGCATGGAAAATTTTTCCGTAATGAATTTTAATTTTGCTTGTTAAGGGAACGCACGTCAATTTGAGCCGGGAAGACTTAAAACTGACAAATTCTAATGTGAAGTAAAATAAAATCACTAAGAACTCATACGTGTGTATGCTTATAATAGTTAAATTAGGTAATTTAATTCGTATTTATATAACTAAATGTTAATTTTCCGTGTACTTTTTATTTTTTTAAATCAGTGGACTCTTGCTCCATATTTTTTTGTTATTTTTATTATTTAATTAATCAACGACCTAAAGCGTTGACCAATCCGTTTTCTCATTTGTAACGTTCAAAAAGAAGTCCATGCTCAAATTAATTGTCCTAAATAAAAGCATCCCCATTTTTTAAAGAGAGTTTATCACACATAAGTTCGAAACGTTATCCTATTTAATGATAAACAGTTATTTGACAGAATAATTAATTCAATTTAGTAAACAATTAAATCGTCAATTAAAAAATTATTTGAATGCGCGATCACTTACATATATTTAACTCAATTAAAGCGAGCATGAACGAAATATTAACGGGCAATAGAAAGCATTCGAAAGGCCGAACCTTTCAGTTTCGCGATTCCCTTGACTTTTTGTTCTTATCGCGCGCACAATTAGCAAAATGGAACAACCGCAAACCGACCAACCAAAACTGCTCGCGTCACAGTTCGATTCGCCGGTCGCAGTTCCACATTTAATTGCGATAAATAGACAAATTTGATCGTCGCTGAAAAATGAACTCGAAGCCTAATTTTAGCGCTCCGAAGAAACCCAACAAAGCATTAGCAACAATAATCGTAATAAATTGTGTCAATGGATCGTTATTAAAGGTGTGACCTTCAGGTATCTAGCACAGTAACATATAATATTATTCATGGCACTAACAGTTCTTTATGTATACACACCTGCATTTATTCTACGTGCAATTGCAAATAAAACAAGATTTTTCAGTTTAATTATCCACTTCCGATTGGCATTTGTGTGCGCAATTTCAACTAATTAAGCATTCATTAAATTGACTTAGTCGACGATTAATTCAAGATTCCATTTATTATTAATAGTGCCCACCATAATTTTACATATTTTCGTCTGTGTGAAACTCTTGTACGTATGGTTTAATATTTCAACATCGGAAGCGGTCGGTGATGTCAGTGGTATATCCTAAACCTATTACACTGTGTAATTTGTTGATAAAATAAATTGTTACATATTAGATGGGCATGAATTCCATAAATCACTTTAACTATCGTTTTCTTCAATGCTATTTGCATTTAAAGAGTTCTGCAGCAAATAATAATTTATTTTGGGGCATGAAAGTACGTACTTTCACCATATAATTGATTGTTAATTCGATATATAACTTATTCAATTTATGGCTTCTTATACAGAGTATAAATTAATCAAAAGTAGCTATTTTTTTTTATTTGTACCACAACGCTGTACCAATACGAAACACTGCAGTGTTATAGATAAATAAATGTAAATTGATTAGATTTTTTAATTCATTTGATAAGAGTTTAAGTAAATATAGAAAGAGAGAAAATGTGAATTGGAAATTATTAGAAATGATCAAGGAAGAATTATATTATAATATTATTGAAACGAATTCTTCCAATAATTTGTGCGTTGGGAATGTTTCTGGGAGAGACCCCGAGAAACAACAACGGAGGACTGCACCTTAAAATCGAGCACTTCTTGTAGTAAAAACAAGGGAAGTCAAAATGAATGAAATCAGGACGATACTTAAAATAAACTACGCCGACTGCAGTTGATGGGAGAAGACGAGAAAAGAAGAAGACGACAAACAGCCAACAGCTAGACAATTAACAACAGATTATTTTATTACGAATAATATAAAAAATAAACTGTTGACATTTTCTCGTACTAATTGAAATTAAGTCACCAGTGGAAAATTGAATTTCGCGCGAATAACATTCACGTTAATTAATGGAGGGGGTAAAGTAATTTAAATATTGTTTGGAAAATGTTATCTACCGTATGTCCCCGGATTGAGTTTACAATAGGTATGATTGACCAAAAATTTTCGAATTGGAATTTCATGTTTTGGGATTCCGCCCTGCTTGGTATGAAACTTAGTTTTAGTTTACTTTCGATTTTTTTAATCAAGTAGGCCTTTACAGTTGGACAAACACTATTTTAGTTCTAGGTGAACTACCTCTTTCATTCATAGTACGTCAAAGTGTTGGTCAGTATTGCAATTGAAACAGCAATGATAACTTGAGGTGGCTTAATAATTACAAAAACAAAAACCATCGATTATGTCAATTATTTATTATAGTATGACCCATTCGTTATCTTTCATATCGTTAAAGTAATATCACAAAACTGATCTTCATTACGAAGTAATGACAATGTTTTTACAATTAAATGCTAACGTTAGAACAGAACATATGTTAAATACAGGGTTAGGGGCGTGGAAAAAGTTACCATTAGTTAAGGAACTGCGACGGCGGATTGAATTTTGCAACGATAAAGGTGGAAGGTCAATAGAATAACTTAATACTTGTTTTTTGTTTTAATAATTTAATTAAAAATTTGTTATATTTTTTCCTGGGCATTTGCATAATTTTACATTCCGAATAACTTTTCTTAGTAACACTTTGACGTACTGTGAACGGAAAAGGTAGTTTATCTAGAACTAAAATAGTGTTTGCAAAACTGTAAAGGCCTACTTGATTTAAAAAAAATCGAAAGTAAACTAAAAATAAATTTCAGACCAAGCAGGGCGGAACCCCAAAATGTGAAATTCCTGAATCCGGGGACACACGGTATATGTCTTGGCTGAGTTGCAAAACAGGTTTTCGTTTATAATACTGTACTGCATAATTGTATGCACGTAAAGTTACGTTAAGTTACGATATTTAATTACAATGTGAGCGTTTTTAGCGACGTTAGTCGAGACGCTAATTACGCTCGAAAAGATAATGAGATTTTATCGTCGTGTGTAATAAAATTTTTTTCTATAGAAAAACTTCAAGTTCCAAAGAAAATTAAAATTAAAAAAAAACTATAATTTTTGACACAAAAATCGCAATTGAATTGCCAGTTACTATAGATATCTCTGTCAATGTTACTTTATCTACCCTTGCGGTTAAAGTGATACTTCATCTACTTAAAAAAGTTGATAAAATAATAGTTTAACATCTGCTATAGAAAAAATAATATTGTTTGGCAAATTTTAACTAAAAGACTTGATGCCTGGTTTTAAATAATAATATTGCACACATAAAACCATTATATTGTATTGACGTCTACATGGCGTTAAATGCGGAGACTAACTTTTCGTCTGTCCTCATTGCATCGCTTGATGTACGTTAAGCCGATGTATCTATGTCTGGTGATCTGATGAGCCCATAGAGGATGCAACAGCTGTCATCGCCTGGTACATTCGCTGACATTTATTTTCAACACTGTGGTATTTCATCCCAACGGTTGCGAAGTGATTACAAATCTGGACAGTACCGATGTAGTCGGCCGAAACAGACTTCTGTTATTACGTAGCAGCCCAAGTGTGGGGGTACTGATGTCGAGATTGCGTATGTAGTACTCACACACTAACTCTTTGTCACGTAAAATGACATTTAAATTACTTATTGTTAATTGTTATATATTATATTAATTATTACAAGTAAATTAATTTGAATGTAGTTAAACAAATTGTATCTGCCAGTGTCGGTTGCGGTTTATAATTTTGTAGATGTAAAATCGAACGAAGTTATCTTATTTAATTAAAATGAGTAAACTAATTTAAACATTGTTTACTTATTTTTTCTATTTGTGTGGGTGCGTGGTAAGTGTGCAGTTTGTAGTTTATAATTTTACACACCTAAAATCGCACAGTTACGATATTTAATTTAAACGAGCAAATTATATTCAATACCATTTGATCGGCCTACTTTGATAAAATCCAGTATTGATCATAACATGAGGTGGCTTAATAATTACAAAAACAAAAACCATCGATTACATGTCAAGTATTTATTGTAGTATGTCGTTCATTTTCATCGTCCAGCCTACGGTGTTAGCTAACAATGGACTAGAATTTACGGTAAGTATTCATTTGGTTACTTCATGTACTCTTTCATTTTATTAAAAATTATTCTTTCCACGTTCATCGTTGCGGTGGGTCGCAATTGCGTGTCCTATTTCCAATATAAATAATTTGTATATTTTTGTTTACATAAACGTTTGTGGTTAGTTTAAAAGTTAGAATGTCCTTTATTTCCTACTAACCTCGATCTGACACGAGGCATACTGTATATTTGGCTAGGGCTGAACAAATTTATGTCGAATAGCGCTCTGAATTATAACCTTCCCTATTTGTAAACGCCACTCCCAAGCGGATTTACGGATAATACATCGAACAGTGTTACCGATTCACGTCTTTTTATGATAAAAACATTCAGGCATAGATATATGTACGTTTCCAGACGTCATTACATACCTGGGCAACTTAAGTGATACATTGCAATTAATATTGGTAACAAGTACACATTTGCACCGAGGCAGACATCTTCATTGATGAAACCGAACATAGATAACGACGGGGAGATATTCGAAAAAGTATTCCAGTCAACGAGTAGAATTTCTGCAATGAACTAAATACTAAATAATTTTTGATACGACTAAAAATTGTTTTGAACATCCTTTCTAAAAATACCGAGTTTTAGTAATTTTTAATCAATAAGTATCAAGTTATTACACCAATTTTTTTGATCATTTTTTACTTTAATCAACGTTTTTATTAATCATAATATATGTCTCACAAATCAAGGAAATATGGAAATGGCCCAAAAACATCAAGAGGAAGATTTACGAAATCGGGTTATTTTGTGGGATATTACGGACACGAAGATCCACATTGCATTTCACAAACACCAATTACGAAGGTTTCTTTTAACAATTCGTAAAGCTCAGTTTTTACGTCATTAGGAATATGTTGTTTGTGATTCTTAATCGAGTAGTCGGGTTATTTAAAAAAAAAATTAAACATCATCTTACAAAATTGTCCGGTTAAAAATTTTGATTTTCTTAAAATTCGATTTATAATTTTTAAATTTTAATATTTACATTATTTTTTGTTTATCAATGACTCATTTCATCTTCAACTTCAAAATAATACATTGACTTGTGAGAAAGCGAATCATAGTAGCTTTAGAAAAAATTGGTTAAAAAAAACTTTATTTTTATTTAAGCAATTCAAAAAGACACCACCTTTACCATTAAAACCCTCGAATCAAAATATACAGGCTGTTGTATTTATGATTTATTTTTAACTTTTAGCTAAGTCTTTAATTTTACAAACAGATTAAAACGTTAACACCGTCAACAATTTAATAATACACCTAGTGCTCTGATACATTTGTTGGTACACCAGGTGGTACAATTTGCATTAAAAAAGTTCTCGTATTACAGACTCGGTGATCATCTCCAGCTTCGACTTCACAGATATTTTTATCTCATCTTTAATATTTCTTAATAACGTCCGGAACATTTTACATCGTCTATATGTGTATCAGTAAAACGATCTTGTTTTTATAGGCACGCTAAAGAGATCAGGTGTAAATGTTGCAACCGTCGCAGGTGACTCATTTGTTGTTATTGAATGACCTTAAATCGGTGTGACGCAACATAATAGAAGTGATTTTAGTGCACGCGTTCTGTAATACAAGTCAATGCTGTCGCGGGTTGGTGTTTGGAAAACGGTTACCCTGAAAACGATAACCCAGTTATAATAACATAAATACTGCTTTATTATTTATTCTTAAAAGGAACCATTATGACAATTATGACGACATTCCAAGTGCACGAACAGACGGCAATTCTATTGTTGTGTTTACTTACAGTCGGTGTAAAATAATACGTAATTCGTATCCTTGAAACGGAATTTTATATTTTGTATCGAAGGTTAGAAACGCTTTGTAAGTGCGCGGATATTTATAAAGCGTTCCGAAAATTAAATTCGTTGTTGCTAGTGATGAAATAAAGTATCCCGTTGCAATTAGAGAGTTTTAATAAAAGTTCTTTTTCATTTTTGATTATTGAAAAAATTGCTTTCGCAAATTATGTTTATCTAAAAATTCGACAATAAAAATGCATATAACATCAAAGTCTAAAAAATATAAAATGTTAGGAAGAAATGAGAATTTTAATTTTATTTTTCTAATGGATTGCTACATCACCGAATTTTCACTACGTATACTTTTATGATATCCACTATTGTGAAAAATTACCACACCACGAAATAAGTAACGCATATTACTTATTACATTTAAGTATGTTAATGTTATATTAATAAATATCAAATTACCATTATATAAAATAAATCCATGATTCTAGCGTACAATAATGATGAACAATGCCCGACAGAAACGAAATTTAACTATTCAGAAATAATTCATCATCGTTTTGAATAAATTTATTTTTAAAATTATATTATACTAGAGGTTGCCTGCGGGCTTCGCTCTGCACACCACTCTCTTTGTCATCTGACCTAACTTCAAGTAATTTAGTAATTTTTTTCTCAAAAGTAGATTACTTATTGCTTTATTTACTCCCAAAAATCCAATTGTCTTCTTTAAATGCAAAGCAACCTGCGATGTCAAAATAAACGGCAAAAATCAAGAAATCACTTTAGGGATTTTTTTATCGAAAAATTTTACTAGTAATAATTGATCAGAATTGCCCAAAAACCCTAAATTCAAAATTTCATGAAAATTAAAAATTTTGGATTTAGGGTTTTTGGGCAATTCTGAACAATTATTACTAGTAAAATTTTTCGATAAAGAAATCCCTAAAGTGATTTCTTGATTTTTTCCATTTATTTTGCCATCGCAGGTTGCTTTGCATTTAAAGAAGACAATTGGTTTTTGGGAGTAAATAGAGCAATAAGTATTCTACGTTTGAGAAAAAAAATTACTAAAATTGAAATAAAAATAAAAAAGATATGATGGTTGCACCCTTAAGTGAAACACACTGTATATGTCCAGGACGACAGGCTAGTAACCTTAAACCGAATGGTACTTGCTGGGATTTCGATTACTGCTGGAACTCGTACAAAGTGCGTTGAATAAAAACAGAACACAAATTAGAAATACATGACGTTGTTGAAATGCTCATCTGAATGGGTTGTAAACATTTACTCGAAATGAAATGACAATATATAAAAATCATTTATATATTTTATTTTTATATTTCTTTTATTTAATTTCGCTAAACGACACGAAACCAATGAAGTTTTTATCAAGTTTAGAAAATGTTTCAAATGTTACATACTTAGATACATATAACAATTTGCACATTACATTTTTTATTTCATCTGTGTACAGGTCTTATAATCTAAGTCAGATTATCTAATTGCTTTGGTTTCGTTTCGTTTACCGTCGGAACTGTGCGTTGAATAAAAATCCGGAATAGCACCGAACGCAATGGGTTTATTAACTTTGACCCATAAACAATTCGTTCGCACTTAGAACTTTTAAATGCGTCATTCAATCATGCCTGCTCATGTCACTTTGACGTTAAAAATAGTTTGAAATTACATTTGTAAATTTGAGGTTATGAAGAACTATGTTATAAGCATGGTACGTATCTATGTACGTGTTTATGCAGCGGTTCGCCAAGTAAACCTACCAAGATGTTTCCCTAATACTCACAAATCCAACTTATGTAATTTTCTTAATTATTACTCAAGTTCACTAGACTGTTCGGAATCCTGATATTTTCTGAATCAGATTAATTATTATCAGATACGTTAATTTTATTCTAATTTTATTTTCGATTTTCTACCCCTAATGTTTAATTAATCTAGTCTAAATGTATTCGAATGAGTTTAATTGCCATTTTCGCCGATCTAATAACTTTGCACACATTTCGTCTTAATATATTTGATGACTTTCAAACACCCATTATTATCAAGGAGTTTATGTGTACAGTACTTTATATAAAGACATAATGTTTCAGTGTAATAAAATACCAGGTTGTGTAGCTGTTGGTTGTTCGAACAGAGCCGACAAAGGATTTCTTATGAAGCGTTTTCCCAAAGATCTTTTACGAAGAAAGCAATTGGAAATTAAGGTGCGAAGGGTAGATTCCATCGGACACCTCCTATCTTTGTGAAGTAAGAATTACATAAAACAAAAATAGCTAAAATTTTGTAATATGTTGTCTTTTATAGGTTCATTTTGAGCCTGACATGTGGGAAAAAACTAGAATAGATGGCACACGGAAATTAAACTATAATGCTGTCCATACACTGTTTAGTTTCTCTAAAGAAAAATATAAACGGTTAAAGCCGTATTAAATTGAAAGTTTGTACTTATTTTTACACTTAACATGATTAGGAAATTAACGGTTGTTTTTACTTACTTACTTATCATGTTGAAACGTTTTGAGAATAACAAAATGGAGTAAATTATTTCGAAATTTGATTCGTGCGGATTCTTGTTTGATTTGAAGATTTAAATAAAACATTTTGTCATACTAATTTTTTTAGGTTAACTTTATTTGGAGCTTCATACAGCCACTGATTTTTATAATAGGATTCTATGAAATCAATCGACATGGACACTTTGCTCTCCACAATTATTCTGCCACCACCCTAACAATGCCAGAGCTTTTATTGGAAACGACTAGTCGCAGCTAACCACGTGTCGTCATTCTCCATTCTCAATGGTCACAACTGACTATCTGATCGCTGTTCTTAAGCTGCTATTCAAAAATCTCAAAAAACTTTAAATATGTATACCCTCTTCTTCATCATTTTCACATTTATGTTGTATTACATCAATAATTCTGACTCTACGTAATTTTCATGCCCCGATTCCTCCATAATTTAAATCAATACTTGTAACCTAAAATTTTAAAATTGAATATTCAATTTTCAATTACAATCTGGTTTTATAAAAATTACGTTGTTATAATGCCTTTCACAGCATTAGAATAATAAATATTCAAATTTTTCTCTTCCAAATATTTAAATTGCATAAATGTTCAATTTTGTTGTCGGATTTTACAAGTGACAAATATAGAATATTTGTAAACGTATCGCTAAATTCCATGACGTATGTCATTGTTTATTCTAGATAAGATTAAATCCTACCGTGATTTGTGCATCATGTTTTGATAAATTCTCTATAAGATAAGAAAGTGCGAAAAATTATACCATGCAAAAAAATTAATAAGAATTTGCGGCTCGATGAATTATCCAGTTTTCATCGAATTAAATGATTATAAACGGTGATTAGACGGGCTTACGCCGATTTAGGCCAATCAGAGTCGAGACAGAACCAACCAAACGAATCATGAGGTCAGGGTATCTATAATATTTGTCCGCTTTTCAGGCAGTTTTGTTTAATATAATGCTGTAAACGATGTACGATTTAAAATATAATTTATTCTATGATTACAAACATTAACAAAATTAAATACCATTTTACCAAATAACTTTCATTTAAATCACATTTAAAACAAATAATGCATTTTTCTACAAGTCTCCTCTTGCGCTGTTACCTGCGATATATTCCGATGAAATTATAAAAACTCATCTCGTATACATCGCAAGCGAAACCATAAATAGATTCGATTTCCCAATTCGACGTTATCTGCTTTCGAAACCAGCTGGCGTGCGGAATAAAACGCGAGACGAAATATAATGCAACAAGTGCATTTTACTAAGCCGACTAATTAAATATTTATGACCGCGAATAAGAAAATAAATATTTACGGGGGCAATGAATGTCATTTAGGGATAACTCAGAAACGCTCTGATAAAGTCGTTACTGGAGCGGAGAAAACATCTTCTGCGAAGTCGCCGTGATGTATACTGTCAAAGACTGGTAAACAAAAACAAACGTTAACATAATTCACGATATTCGCTGTTAAAACTTGACGTGATCGCTTTATATTTAAGCGTGCAATAGATTACTTGGCCCCGTTGCGATATTTGCCGAACAGTTCGCGGAATTTGATTTTTTATTGCGTCCGTAATTCCCATTACTGATATCGAATTGATCACATCGTGAGATAAGGAAAAAATGAAACGAGGTCTAAAATTCGTAAAATATCGATGTGAATATTGTCAGAAGTATGAACATGTCTAAAATGCTAAAAAACTGTCGAAAATTCTTGTTATCGCAATATTGTCAAAATCGACCATCATTTAACAGATTTCCAAATTATAAAGCTGTGGAAAATGTTCGTTTGTGTGATGTACCTTTAAATACCTCGTATAATAAAAAATGAAACTGATGATTTATATTAGTAAAAGTAACCAAAAACAATGATGATACGTATTGTTACTAACCCAATTTTATTTATCGTATGGCTCTTAGATACATTAAAAAAGACAATTCTAAATACAAAACATTACCAGAATATAGAATACAATACAACATAGAACATATAATAGTATAAGACATACTTTAAAATGTTACAAACGAACATCTAGTCTATTGATGTAATCTATCTATCTACAGTTGGTATCAGGTTTACCATTATATGATCGGGTGGTACATTCTTCTATGATATGTCTGATGATTTGGATTTCTCCGCAGTCATAGAGGGGTGATGGTTGCTTGCCCCATCTGTGTAAAGAGTATGCACATGTCATGGTGGGTTCTGATTCTGTTAAGCGTGGACCATGTTTTACATGGTAAGTCGAAACCTGGTGGCTTTTGGTTGATGCACGGCATGTTATTGTTTTGTTGTGCAGTCCATTCTTAAGTCCATGCGCTGATAAGGTTGAACTTGAATCTTCCACGGCCACCCTTGCCGTTCTTGCAGGTGGTCGTCTAGACCGAAGTCAGTTATGGTTGGTATCTTCGATATCATGATGGATGGGTAAATTTGTATTGTCCATGATCTTTTTATACTCGTTCGTAAGAGCATTTATTCGTCGCAGTTGAGGGGTTGGCTTAGGACTGGAGGTCATTGCGTGGGAGTTGGTTTGATGACCCGCAATCATTCTCATGGTGTTATTTAGCTGCGCATCTATTTTATGTACGTGTGAGTTATTTAACCAAACTGGAGCGCAGTATTCAGCAGTTGAAAAGACCCAGCGCAGAGTGGAAGCCGATGCTCCCCAAGTTGTGCCGCACAGTTTTTGAATTTGAGGTGGTCTTTGAAAGATAGTGTTCTATCAAGGGCTATGCCTAGATATTTGGGTGTCTTGTTGTGGGTAAGTAGGGTGTATGTATGTTGAGTTCTTTTCTGGTGAGTTTATTATTTAGGGGGAAGTAAGTAACTTCCGTTTTTGTGGCATTAGGTTGGAGCCTCCGTTTGCGAAAGTTTTTTCCACACTACTTCCAGATCTGCCGTTAGGGTCTCCTCTGACTGTCCAATAGAACTGCACCTTGTTGCGAGTACCCAGTCATCAGAGTAGCCAAACTTTCTTGATCTTGTTTCTGGCATGTCAGCAATATACAGCCTAAGGAGGAGTGGAGCAATGACTGATCGCGGTGGTAGCCCGTTCTTTAATTTCCTTGGGGAGCTGATGTCATAACTACTTGAAACACTCGGTCGTTAAGCATGCTGTCTATCAGTCGGGCTGTTAGTTTACAGGGGATTACACGTAGGAGCTTGTACATCATGTCCTCTCTCCACAATGTGTCGTAGGCCGCTGATAGGACGATAAATACAGCTGAGGTTTTAAGTTTTCTTCAAAATCCTGCATCAATGTAGGTCACAGACAGCATAGCTATTGGTCTGTAACAATTGGGGCTGTTTGGTTTTAATATAGCGATTATCTTCGATCGTTAAAATTCTTTTAGGATGTTACCAATTTGTATAATATCTGTGAAGAAGTGAGCCATCCAGACTTTTGTGTACTTGCCACAGTATATTAAGAATTCGGGGTGAATATTGTCAAATCCCGGAGCTTTTCCTGTCTTTACATCTTTAAGACCATTCGAAACTTTTTCCCAAGTGTAAGGGCGAGAATGTTCTGTTTCTGTGGCTTGAGCGTTTAAGGTTTTAAGTTCTCGCTTGACCTCAACTGTATGTTCTTTATCCTTGGGTGCTCTGGCATTTGGGCTGACGGTTGGATCGTGCCTTTGTGTGGGGACTCCGCTTCCTAGTTTCCTTAGTAATGCCCACGCTTGTCTGCTCGATGTCTGGAAGTTCAAGCTTTCTACAGTTTCTGTCCACTTTTCCCATCTCGCCGTATCTAGGCTATGAAGTAGCTCGTGTGCTATTTCCTGATCACCAGTTTCAAGAAAATGTTGGTATAACTCGTCACTGTTTTGGCACTACTTATAACAGCGCCAACAATTCTGTTGTAATTTTTGCTGGTAAGGGGTATCCAACCTAAATATTTGTCTAGTTCCGTGGAGAACTTTGTCCAGTTCGCCTTTTTGAAATTCCACCTTGGGCGATGGATACAGGTAATTAGTGAGATTTGTGTTCCTATCTCCACTATGACTGGACGATGCGGGAAATTGCCAGTGTTACTACTTCATTTAGAGTTACCCAGGGTGCAAGTGTAGTATTCCACTACGGACGCGAACTAGCCCCACTAACCGAAACTACCTTAACACGCCTTGCTCTAATTCCCCTTTCTGACCCGGTAGTTGTCACGTTGTCTTTTCACTTGAGTAGCAAACTGGATAATAATAATTAACACAATACAATCTGTGAACATTTTTAAATAGTCTACACTATGGCAATAAAATTAAACACATAAATTTGGCAATTTCCTAAAATACGAAAAACATAGTCAACATTGCCCAACATGGCAGCAATGCCAGACAAAAATGTGAAAATTATAACAAGATACAGTAATGTGTAAATAGTCAAAAATGGTCCATAACAAACTAAAATTGTGAAACGTTTAAAAATTGCATAAAACATGAAAAAATCAAATTTCAAAAGCATCAAATATAAAAAAACGAGAAATTTCAAAATTAAACAAAAACTGCAACAAACACTATCAACATTCATAAAAACGACAAAATTGCTAATAGACTGCAATATTATAAAATATAATATAAAGACCATTGCGTAAGATTAGTCCATCGGTAGAATAAATTTTACATTTTCCTATTTACATAATTTTAACTAAAGATCGAAGCATCCTTTTATATATTGCAACTAAGCGTTTGGCAGTGGTTCTATTTTAGACAAAGCGATGTTTTTATTGTTAGTGTTCTTTTGTCAAATGGTTCGTTGGAGTTGATGGGTTCGCGCCGAGTATTTTTGATGTCAACAATACCTTTAGTTTTAAAATTAAAAATTCCATAAATTGTCAAAAATCGACAAAAATATGCGTAGAAAATAATTATTTTTAAATATTTTCTAAAATGAAAAAATGTCAAAATTGCCAAAACGCAAAAGGCAATATAAGATATCAACAAATTATTAAAAATGCAAATTGTAAACATTTTTAAATAGTCTACTGTGGCAAGAGTAAATACATAAATTGATAAAACATTGAAAATTTCATAAAATATAAAAAAATATTGTCTCAATTATTAAATACGGTAAAAAGAATATAAGGGTAAAAAAATGTGAAAATGTGTCAAAATTTACTAAAAAAAATCCAAAAACTGCTAAAATTGTGAATTACTTAGAAATTGTATAATACTTTTTAAAATATCAAAGTTCAATAACATCAAAATATGAAAAAATGCATAATGCCAAAATCTACCCTAACTTAAAAAAAAAATTAAAATTACAACTTTATAAAATATCCATGATGTAAAAAATATAAAAATGGTCTACAATACAACAAAATAGCAAAGAGAAATGTATATGAAAATTGCATAAAACCAATTATTATTAAGCATCCACTTATTGAGGGTGGGTTCGTTTTGATCGATGTGCGTTTTCAATTATTCTACCTGTATTGTCCATTTACATTATTTTCTTTTATAAGCAATTTTATTCACGGCATTCCGACCATCAACTTACGTGTCTAGCAAACAAAGCAAACGAAATATCGAAATCCATGTTTCTCATTTTATTTCACGACTAATTTAATCGACACGATTGAATAACTGGACAACCGACGATTACGCGAGCATTCTGTGTAGACGTCAAATAAAAAAAGCAAATTAGGGCCTCGCACAACTCGCACATTGAAATGAGGCTCTCCCGGAGCAGGAAACAACAAATTAAACACGTAAACATCATAACGCGACCTTGCGCTTCAACGACTCCGAACGAATACCTCCGTTTTAATAATACCTTACGTATCCGAGGAATGTTTACACAAATCCGTGCAGATATTTCCATTTAATTAAAATTAAATCTATACTTAGTGACAGAAGTAAAAGAACACCAAGAAGTAGTTGATTTTAATATATCATATGTAAGTGGTCAAAATAAGTACACGATCAACATTTGAAACAATACAAAAGTTAACATTATTAATGCGCGGTGCTCAATGCATTCCCTAACACGTCGTGACATGGAGTTGATGATGTTAACAATTTCCTCCTGGGGTATTTCATTCCATGCCACCTGTATTTGGTGTCGGAGCTTTTCCAGAGTCTGTGGAGGACGAAGTAACTGGCTCTATAATATCCGCAACGTATTGTTGAGCATTCATAGTACACCTAACGAACACTAAGGGTGATCTACTACCATATTCAATTTCCCCCTACACCATAGCTTCAAAAGTTTGGTTTACATGGCGTTCCACGAAAACCTGTGGATGTCGCCGTTCTCCACGTCGTTTCCTAACTCTTATCCGACCATCGCTCATACCTAAGCAAAATTGGACCACCACACTCGTCTTGGCACCACTCTAACCGTTGTCTTTTGTGACCAGCGGTGAGTGGTAACAGAAATTGTGGCCGGTAAGACATGAGACCAAAAGATCTTCTTCTCCAAACCATTGGTCTGCAATCGAAAAACAGCAACGGTCATAACGTGCTGTTGTTTGTTGGGGACACCAATACACACAATAATTTATTCTGGTGTTTTTTTAGTTTTGTCACTCAGTATTTTAAAGTTCGACTGAAAATATGATCACGAATAGAAAAAAAATTGTAGAAACCTGTAGTAAATGACGTAATGTCAATCATCGATGACAGATAACATAACCCAAAACTCAAAATAATTCAGGTCGTATCACTAACGGTTTAATAAAATGGGAATCACTGGATTATTGCCGTTTTTAGAAAATGCTTCCAGGAAAACGCACATAGAAGAATTTAGGGGTTGCACTGCAGCCGTAGACGCTTACTGCTGGCTTCACCGTGGAGCATTTGGATGCGCCGAGAAGATCGTTAGCGGCGAAAACACCATAGGGTAAGACGTCGAGGAAAAAATGACATGTTAATATTACATTTCAGATATGTTTTGTATTGCATGAAATACGTGAAAATGTTGCAATCTCACGGCGTACGTCCAATATTGGTCTTCGACGGTCAGCAGCTGCCAGCCAAAAAGCTGACGGAGATCAAAAGGCGCGAGCAACGAGAATTGTGCAGGAAAAAGGCTGCCCATTACTTACGGCTCGGTAAAGTGAACGAGGCGAACAAATACATGCGACAATGCATTGACGTAACTCATACAATGGCGTTGGCTCTAATAAAAGAATGCAGGAGGAACTGCGTCGATTGCATTGTGGCTCCATACGAAGCTGACGCACAACTTGCATTTTTGAATATGAAAAATATGGCACATTTTGTTATAACAGAGGATTCTGATTTACTTCTGTTTGGATGCAATAAGGTACGTGTTGATGTGCGCAAGTCACTGGAACGTGATTGTATGAAAATTATGCCAATGACACTCTAAATTTGTTTTTAAATACTACAAAGACGCAGTTTTTATCTTAAGAAGCAACAGTGGCAATGATGATTTAATTTTAATTCCTAGCTAATGTTATTTTCGTATCTATTTAATATTATCTATAACCAAAAAAACTTCGATATTAAAATATTGTACTCCTTTCATCTTTATTTAATAACAATTTAAAAAATGTAAAATACGACAATGTGTGTATTATCGTCTTCAGGTAAACTAAAAGTGTTTAGTTTGCCTGCATGTATCAGACATTCCGATGTCTTTACCGACTAGCCTTCAACTTAAGCAATTATTTGCAGGTATTTTTCAAAATGGATTTGCACGGTTGCGGAACCTTGGTCGAAGCCGAGAAAATAAACAAATGCATGAAGCTACGAAGCGACGTCTATACTTTCGACAAATTTCGTCACATGTCCATTTTATCCGGCTGCGATTATTTGGACAATTTACCGGGAATCGGCCTAAAAAAGGCTCTGAAATTCATTTCCCTGGTCGCAGACCTCGACATATACAGAGCTCTGCTAAAACTACCCACATACTTAAAGCTCCCAAACGTAATAATGACGAACGAATACAGAGAAGCGTTCATGCTGGCTGACGCGACGTTTAAGCACCAATTAGTCTACGACCCACTACACAGAAAGTTGTTACGTTTAAACGATCCCAATTGTTGTGGAACTAAATTAGAATATTGCGCGAACGCCGGCGACGTGTTCGACGACGCCGCGGCTTTTCAATTAGCTTTGGGAAACGTGGATCCTTTAACGCGTGCGGTTTACGACGATTGGTCGCCCGACTCTGGCGACGAGCTATCGATTTGGGGGACGAGCTATCGAAGACCAACGGAGCCAATTAAATCACCGAAATTAAACGCCCCCGGCACGAAAGGTGTAATAGTGAACGTCACCACGGCAAAAGATGTATTTGATCCGAGCAAATTTGTGCAACGACGAGAAAAGGAAGAATTGAAAGCCAGACCTCTACGAATTAAAAGAATCCAATTTAAAAATCCAAGTCTTGAACCTGATAGCCAGTCAGATATAACTAGTAGGTTTTTTTCAAAAAGCGTACGGAAACAAGAAGGTGGACCTGCTTCTTTATTAAGAAATGAATTATTGATTGAAAGAAATAGTAATAATTGTTATATACGGGGGCAGGGAGATAAACGGGATGGGGTAGGGCGTGAACGCCAAAGAACCAGTGAGATCAAGCCGAGTTTTAGGGATATACAACTGGTACCATTTAAAAGAAAATTTAAATTTATGAGCCCTGCCTGTGTTTCGAAGAATGCGCCCTTCGTCGACGTGGTGTCTTCTATTGAAGGAAGCGTAGAATTTGTAGAAAATAAACGTGCGATAAATCAAATGGCACAAAATGCACAATTAGAGGTGATTATATTATATATTTTTATAAATATGTCAAAGATGGTTATGTCACACTAATCAATATTGATTTCAACCTGACTTAAAAATTGATCGACTATTTAATTAATAACGTTAAATTAATCAAAATTGTTCACATGCTTTATTAATGCTAATGTTGCAGGATAAAACATCACGTCCACAAGTTGCACCGTGTAGAAGTTTGGGGCTACCACGTATTAAAAATAAACCTCGCCCCAAAAACCTACCAATCACCGATAACGTGGAAAACACTGATCTGTTGTTGTTTTAAAGAATTGACGAATTTCAATTCTGATCAATGATGATAGGCCATTATCAGAATTTAGGTTAAGGCATTTAATAATTTTGAAATCTTCATTCTTTATCAAATTAATTTTAGTCACAAACTATATAAATAATAAATCATGATTTTGTTTAATTAATTCAGTTAAATTTTTGCGAAAAAAAATCCAACGAGACTAGAAAACAGTTATATATAAAATATGTAATCAAATTGGATTAACAGATTGATTAAAAATGTACTAGTAAATCATTAATTAATTAAATTCGTAATTTATCTTTCGATAAAAGAGCATCAAACTAATGCACGTGAACTCACAAGCAAAATCCGTAAATATAATGTTAAATTTTGGTTCGCATCGCTTTCGCCGCAAAATAAACAAGAACCAGACTTTTAATGCTTCGAACAGACATAGTAGACCTTTATAGATTAAAAAATAATTATTTCACATACTCATAAAATGGTTAAATCACAGTGAAAATATATTAAGCAGCACAATTCATTACGATATAAGATAAATTCTATTTCAAATTTGCGTTGTGTTTAAAAACATACATGTCGTAACTGTTCGGCGAATATGTAACGTGAAATGAATCATTTCAACAATAAGCAAACGTATAAATCAGATAAACATATTGTGTGCGTCCTTTTGTTTATGTAAGGTGTTTATGTAAAGTTGACTCATCAAACATTTGTAACACCTCTATTGGTTAAAATGTAAAGCAAATGTAAATGCATGAGAAGCATTTCGGGGTGATTATTGCTCCAGAGGCATGACTGGCATACACACACAAACATCGAACCAAGTTGGACTAAATTAATCATACATCGAGGGATTTGATTCTAAACCACAAGTTCAAGAAATTAATTTTCCTGGTGGAAGATTTCAAAAAAAGCACTACATTTCTTCAGAGTCCTAAAACGGAAAAGTATGCCGGTGTAAAAAACTAACGCGCACAGCGTTCTACTACAGCAAGACATCTGAAATCACTGATATCCGTGAAGAAAATTGCATCACCATCAAAGAAGAAATCGACCAAGAAAGAAACTTCATAAGTAGCAAAAATTAATACGTTTAATATGATATGTTCATTAATCTAGCCCAGTTATTTTTGCAGAAATACATATTTCCGCTTTACATACCGTAAAGTGCATACGAATATGTAGAGTGTTGCGTAGCCAATCAGTTAGGGGTTACGTAGGGGCGTCCTTACAAAGATGAGCTTAAGAAATGACACAGTTGGGCTTGGTGGTCCGCACCGTAACGAATATCTGTTACCACTAGCAGTGGCGTGCGGAAGGGTGTATTATAAAAATGTGAACATAGAGTTGTGTAACATCGTATAGTTCTGTGAGTTGTGTTAAATGACGACGCATATGTTAGAGAGTGGTGGAGTTGGTAAGACAGAGTTGTCTATATATTATTTATGTATTACTCGTATGTGGTACCTATTTAATTGTTATTTGCAATGTTGTGAGACAGTTACCTGTGTGATGACTGTGGCGAGTCGGGTACCGAGGGCCCCTCGCGTGGCATGGGGGTCGGTTGATCTTTTAGTCAGAATCGAATAGCGAACTATGAGTCTTGTGTCTCCGATAACAGGCGGGGTTATCGGGGTACCCCAACCTGTCCTCGAAGTAATGGGTGTACAGTGATTCTGGAGCCCCGTATGTCCAGAAGGCTAATATCCAAAATTGACTGCCGTACAAGGACCACGTACGATTCCTGGTCATGGGGCATGGGGACTGACGACTACTGGTTCACTGGAAACTACTGGTTCACTTGAACGCCTAGTACGGCAAGTACTTAATATTTCAGGTAGACATTAGCTTGCGACCAACAAATGGTAAAGGTGTCCAAAGCTGCTAACATGACCTATTCAAGGATAGCTACTAGAGGCAGCGTGGGACCGGGTGGGCCACCGATGCGCGGCGATTATATCGAAACGACCATAAACGGTGAAACATTTGAAAGAAAACAACAGAATAGTACAAAAGTTAACATCAATAATCCATTGCCCCACCGTGGTGCTCTATGCATTCCATAACACGTCGTGGCATGGAGTTGATGAGATTATCAATTTCCTCCTGGGGTATTTCATTCCATGCCACTTGCATTTGGTATCAGAGCTCTTCCAGAGTCTGTGGAGGACGAAGTAACTGGCCAAGTCGTCTGCCGATAATATCCCAAACATGTTCGATAGGGGATAGGTCGGAAGGAAGAAGGGTAACTTCAGCTTCTTCATAATGTTACCGCAAACATTTTTTTGTACGGCCGCGTCTCGTTCACCCCCTTCATGGGATAGCTTATAAGGCAAGACACACCATAAAAATATTAGTCTATTCAGTCTAGATAGTCTCGATCGATGCCTCGCACGGTAAGCATGTGGCTCTTACGCAGTCGCTGCTTATTCCGAGTCCCTAGATTAACTAAGATTCGCACTTAGTGGCATTGTGTTTAAACCATCCCCACGCGATTTATTCAATACAAAACCGCGACAACGTAATGTGCGCGATCTCCTTTGTGCCTAAGCGATAAACAACCTTGCCACCCGCGTGAGTCATCGATGAATCGCCGTCGGGCCCAGGCGATAACATAAACAAACCTTTACTCCCCTGTGCTTCACTGTTTACCCCTTTCTTTGTTTCTGCGCTATAGGTAAGCTTTCATTAAGATCATTTTTATTAGTTAATTACTTATAGTGTTAAGATTAATATAAACTTATGTATAAAATTCCTCACGCTCTCTCTAAACAATCTACCTAATAAAAAGTGCTTGTGTTTTTAATTAGTGTATTTACAATTTTCCCCACCAAATATAAATATAATTTATTTTTTATCTTTTGGTTTTCACCCCCGGGCAACAATAACAAGCCATAGTAATACTGGCAATATGCGGTCGGGCATTATCTTGTTGAAAAACAAGGTTTGGTAAGGTGTGAAGATACGGAAGAAGATGAGGCTCTATAATATCCGCAACGTATCGTTCAGTATTCATGGTACCACTAACGAACACTAAGGGTGATCTACCCAATTGCCCCCCACACTATAATTCCAACAGTTTGGTTTACATGGCGTTCTACGAAAAAGTGTGGATGTTGCCGTTCTCCACGTCGCCTTCTAATCCTTATCCGACCATCGCTCATACCCAAGCAAAATCGGGATTCATCACTAAAGACCACCTGATGCCATTCTTTATCCCACTGTAACCTTTCTCGGCACCACTCTAACCGTTATCTTTTGTGAGCAACGGTGAGTGGTGGAGAGATGAGCCCAAAAGATCTTATTCGCCTGTAGATAGTTCTAGTGGTTACCCTTCTGCCTTCTTCTCTAAACCATTGGTCCGCAATCGAATGGGTGGTGGAAAAACGGTCCTTCACAGCCAGCAGTCTTAAGCGACGGTCTTGGCGTGCTGTTGTTTGTCGGAGACGCCCTGAACGTCTGGCTCGTTGTTCTTGTCCTTCCTCAGACCAAACATGATAACAGTTTGCCACAACTGACACCTTTCTGGTTGAACTGGCTGCAATTTGGCGAAAAGATAAACCCCCTTCTCAAAGGCCCACTACTCGACCTCGCTCAAAATCACTTAATTGCCTAAAATTGGGACGCCGACGAATTCTAGGCATTTTGAACAATATACCGAAAACGTCAAAGTGACACAAATCACAAACTGACCCCCACATGTAACAATAACTTCTTTGGCATAAAAGCGAAAAAAATTACTGAGTAAATAGAGATAAAATTTTAATCAATCTTTATTTTGGTCACCCGCAACTATTATACAAAATGTGGATGAAAAATAATCATTTATTCTTGGGGTGTTCTTTTACTTTTTCCACTCAGTATATTTAAGTAGTGTTTTTAATGATTTAAGCAAAACATTTACATTATCGGTTGAAATGGTTCGCGATAGGATTTTGTAATTAATTTGTCCAAATCGAGCGTTTTTATTCCACTAGATTATTTAATTATTAAACAATGAGTTGCTTCACAAAATATTTGTATTATCGTTTGAAGTATTTCACGATGTGACTTCATAATCGTTAATGTGTCAAAATCGAACGAATTTACTTGCGTTTTAAATTATTCACACAAACCATTTATATTATCGTTTGAAATGTATCGACTCATTTGAAAAAATATTTGTTTATTTGTCTAAATCTTATTTATCGTATTTTCTTAAGTTACCTTTTTATTTATTTACAAACAAAATATCGATTGAAGTGTTTCACGATATGATTTACAAAAACGTAATAATGGGTCGAAAGTGAGGTTACCGATAAATTAACCAATCTCAGTTAGTTTTCATTTTTATTTTTTATTGACATATTAAAAGTACGATGTGCACGTCTTAAGTCTAAACACGTACTATTGACTTATATTGCACGCAGTTACTAAGGTTAACGAAACACAATCCTTATCGATTTACAAGGTTCACCGCACAGTCTACGTGTACATAAAATATCGTGCGTTATTTATTGGCTGCAATCATCGATTGTTTTTAAATAAGTAATTTTAAAATATCAAATCGTCGATTCTAACTATAAAATGAAGAACCACGATCTATTTTTTACAAATGTATTCCCATTTTTATTATCGCTAATAATATTAACCATTATTTTTTATCTTATCCGCTCCACTAATTATCTGTTATAAAATGTAATCATTTCAATCCTAATAATACTGGTTGCCATAACCACACGACGCCATAAAATATAATCGAAATTCCGATGAAAAATGTTATTTTAAACACAGATGTAGAGGTTAAATCAAGTACTTGCTAAAAAAATAATAGGCGTAGCTCATAATCTGCCTACGTGAACAAATCCCGCACGGCTCTGCTTTATCGCGCCTTGAAAAAATGTGCATCATCCACTTGCGCTGAATATGCATATTCGAAGTACTATCTCGAGCACATGCACTTTTACTAAAACAAGGAACATATTTTTTTATTCATTAATATTCCATTGTCATTGCCATTTTAATTGAATTGTTATTACACAACAGAAAAAGACAGAATAAATTTGATGGTTGTCGTGATATTTCACTTAATTAATTTATTACTTAATTCAGCAATGAACTATCAAAATATACGAGGGGAGATGATTATTTAGCGTCCCTGACATAGGTATTGAGTGACGTTGAATCAATTTCACACATTAAAGTATTAATCATTTGTTGTTCCTATGGTTCAATTGTAGTTTTGTCACTGTTACCTGTTTAGAATTTAAGCAGACAAGTTTAGAGGAAAAATCAGAGGTTCGTGCATTTATAAAATACTTGCAAAAGAAAGGGTTGTCGCCAAAAGAAATTCATGAAGACATGGTAGGTGTATTAGGTGAGGGTGCTGTTTCTTACCAAGTGGTGAAAAATACGTCTCGAGAATTTACACTGGGAAGATAAACATGTGAACATGCGAAGGGTGCCGGACGACCAGTGACTGTCACTACCCAAGAAAATATTAATCGTGTACACGATATGGTAATGACAGTTAGGCGACTGAGCATTCGACGTGTAACTTAAATTACGAATTTTTCTTATGGTATTATAGAAAATATTTTAACAAATATTTTGGGGCTAAAAAAGTTGTCTGCAAAGTTGTTCGGTCCCACGAATGTTGACACCTGATCAGAAACGTTCTAGAGTACTGCATTCTGAAGCCAGTTTGGCAAAGTTTAAAGCAGATTCGAATAAATTTCTTTCTCGATTCGTCATTGTTGATGAAACGTGGGTTCACCACTTCGATCCTGAGTCGAAGCAACAAAGTATGGAGTGGCATCGCCGAGGTTTCCGCCACCCCGCAAATTTCGTGTTTGCCACCCGCTGGTAAAGTTATGGCCATAATTTTTTTGGACGAAGAAGAAATTTTGATGATTGATTTTTTGGAACGTGAACATACAATACCAGGCTCCTACTATGCCAACTTAACTTCAAGATTGCGTGATTGTGTCAAGCAAAAAAAGACGGGGAAAATTGAGCAAAGGAATTCTGTTTCATCAAGACAACGCTCCTGTCCACAAAAGCCATGTTGGCATGAGCGCTATTCTGAACGCATTTGGAAGAACAACAGAACGATTTTTTTTCCAGAGGAATCAAAGGCCTGGAACATCGTTGGACCAAATTTATCGACGTTCAGGGAGATTATGTAGAAAAATAAACGTTTGATATTTCTTCAATTTGTATCCTTCTATGTTTGGGACCGTAAATACTGATTTCCCCTAGTATGTCACAATTTAATTAATTTGCAATTTTAAATTAATTTGAATACTTTAAGTAAATTTAATTAAATAAAACATAAACTAAAACTGGCTCCCTTCATCATCACTGTAAATGAAAATCGAGAATGTTATATTATTTTATGGAGCAGGTGTCCAATGTTTCTGACGAAATGCACCGAATGCAACAACGTTTGTGCTCAGTGCAAAGTTCGAAAATCTTTTGTAAAGTGTAAATACGTAGCTGCAAAATACAAAATGTATTAGTAATTTTAACGGTGAAACGAATGAATTGGTCGCCATTACAAAAAAGCTACGTAATAAACAACCGGACAAGACCTCCTTTGTTTATTGTAAAATTGTGTATAGGGACATTCCATCGAGCCCCGCTTCCTGAATAAACCTTATTGTACATACATTTCGTCTGTCGGAAAAAAAGTAGATAGCACAAGCAAAAAAATGATTCTTTATAAACCAAAACGTTAAACTATATCTATATTCCAAATAACTTTTCTTTGAATATAATATACAACTGGGCAGAATTAATTACATCCTTAAAAAAAGTATTGACCATTTGCAACAATTAATTATAGATAATGAAAGTAAACGTTGGTATTTAGTTAATTTAATATTAATAAGAAAAAAATAGATCTACGTGGTAAAAGTATGTGGTTAGTAGATTAACACATAGGCGTCGGACACTAAAATTATTACTAAAATATTGCGTCCCAAAAAAATTTGGTCATAATACCAGCGGATGGCAAAACACGAAATTTGCGAGGTGGCGGAGAACCTCGGCGTTGCCTTCCATACTTTGTTGCTTCGACTCAGGATCGAAGTGGTGAACTCACGTTTCATCAACAGTGACAAATCGAAAAGAAATTCATCCGGATCTGCTTTAAACTTTGCTAAAATGACTTCAGAATGCAATGCTCTAGAACGTTACTGATCAGGAGTCAACATTGGTGGGACCCAACGTGCACACAACTTTTATAGCCTCAAAATAATTGTTAAAATATTTTCTATAGTGCCATAAGAAAAATTCGTAATTTCAGCTATCCGGCGAATGGTCAGTTGTCTATCTGTCATTACCATATCGTGCATACTATTGACATTTTCTAGGATAGTGACGGTTACTGGTCGTCCAGTACCTTTCGCATGTTCACATGTCTTCACAGTTTAAATTCTCGAGACATATTTTTCACCACTGGGTAAGCGTTCGCCTATCACTAATCTAAAGCGCGTTCCACACACATGACAATTACTCGTGAAAAGCGACATTTGCGATAGAGGTGGACGGAAACTGAAACATACTTCGAAAAATGTTCATATCAAGAGTGTAAATTGAATTATAAGAAGCTACATTTTGTACAGAATTTCATGTTGCATCGGTTGCTAGGCAAGTTCCTAGACAAGAAATGCAATATGAAATATTTCGTTTTCGGTCTGCTATTTTTGATAAAAAACTAAGGTGGCTTAAAGAATATAACGTCAAACGACAAGTGTCATAAGTTTGTTACAGTTGGTGCATTACAAATAATAATCGACTTCAGGAATAGAAAATCGTTTTCAATAATTGCACATTTAACTTTAATAAATAAAATACGTAGGTAGGAAGTTATTTCATAGTTCTTCTTCTTAATTGGTTGGGCACTGCTGTACAGGCTCTGCTAATGAATAGGTAATTTCGTATTTTCATTGATCCAAAGCAATAAATAAAATATATGCATATTTATTTGTATCTATTTTTATATTTGTCGTTGTCGTAGAAAAAGTATAGTATGCAACTCGCACAAAATAGCAATTTTGCAATCGTTTGAATTGCAACACTCGCCTTCGGCTCGTGTCGCAAACTTTCAAACACGTGCAAAATGTGCATCATTTGTGCTTGTTACATAATATACTATTTTAACCGTGCACGCACGCAATCCGATCACTGTCGATAAACCGGTGTTTCCCAAGGTGGGGCCCAAGCGCAACAGGAGGGAAATTTGATTGTCAAGGGGGACAATACGAAAATGGACTCGACGCGTTTAACCATTTTGCTCCGGGCCATTGCAATGCAATGCTAGATTTCAATGCCAAAATTCAACGAAAAAAGCTTAAATAAGTGCGGCCAATATATATTATAAATTCGTTTGACAAGACCAAAATATCAACTGGGTTTTTGGCGTCGTCAAGTTAACCTCCCTGCGGCAGACGGCAGGCTCCGCTGGGATCCCCGGACGCGGACGCTTTAAAATCTCGCTAAACAACGCAGTTATTCGCATCTGAATGGCTCGGCGCAACTTCTGTAGGTGTTAATTTGAAATAAGCGTCCGTAAAAACTATTGTAAAAGTCTCGTTGATTAAATATATGATAAGCATAGTTTTCCAGAAAAAATTGTCAAATGGAAAATATATGTTATTTTGCGGTGGCGGTGTGGTATATGTGTTATATACATTTAAATAAATATGCATTTTTTAGTATACGTTTACTATATGTCAAATTAAATTAATTTTAACACATACTTTAGTTTTAGTTTTTAATTGATCTCATATTTATTTTTTCAGCCCATAGTAAAAGGAGTGGTGCAAGCAAGAAAAAAAATTCCTTAATAGTCGGAGGAATTTTTAAAATGTGGGTTCATACCCACGATAAGTGGTTTCCTTTTTGTCTTTTATGCCAGCAACGCTAGACCAACGAATCAATGAAACGAGGTTGTCTTGAGACGAATTAGAAGGCGAAACATAGTGCTCATATTAATTCAGATTTGCATTACTTTCAAACTTTAAAGAAAAATTTTGAAAAGAAAACAACATTAAAGTATCTATTTGCTGCTCATACTTCAACTCATTATCGTATTCTTGAGGCTAGTTATCAAATTTCTTTAGTCATCGCAAAATCTGGAAATAAATCATACTATAGGAGAGAATTTAATAAATCCGTCAATATCAGCATTTTTTAAAACGGTTCTTGCAAAAGATAACAAAGATGTAAAAGCTATGCCACTCAGTAACAATACTGTTAGCAGAATAATAGACTAAATGAGTGAAGATATTGAAAAACAACTAGTTGAAAAGCTGAAAACAAGAAAATTCTCAGTGCAAATGGATGAATCAACTATGAGATACAGTGAGGCAGTATTGATAATTTACGTAAGATATATTGATAAAGAGGATTTTGCTGACGAAATGTTGTTCTGTAAAAGATTAGAAAGCACCACTACCTCCAAAGATATAAATAATAAGCTTAAAAAACTAATACCTACTTATAATTATACCAATGAAAAATATAACATCGTGTGCTGCAGATGGTACTCCTAATATGATGGACAAGAAAAATGGCTGTTTAAAATTGATGAAGAATGAGAATCCAAAAATGATTCTTGTGCATTGTGTTATTCATGGGGAAAACTTTGTAGCTAAAAACATACCGTCTGTTCTAAATGAAGTACTACATTCAGTAATAAAGTGTATCGATGCTGTTAAAGCTAATGCCAAATGTGAGCGTCTCTTCAAGCTATTTTGTGAAGAACAAAATGCAGACCATGTGAGACTTTTACTTCACACTGAAGTAAGATCGCTCTCTAAAGGGAACTGCTTGAAAAGATTTATGGGACTGTTTTTGATTTTTTTAAGAGACAAACCTGAAATGAAGTATCTCTTAACAGTCGATGGTAAAGCATTTGTGAGTTATAAGCAACTTCAAGGAACCAATAAAACCCTTGTCGGTGCAAAAGCGAAGATATTTGGTTTCATTGCCCTTATTGAGTTATGTCAGAAATATATTAACAACAAAAACTTTGAATAGTTTCATTGGCTCCAAAAATGTGAAGTAACTGATACCGCTATACTTGTTATTGTCGATCATTTGAAAATTCCATAAGCTGATTTAAAAGAAAGTATTTCTGATTTAAAACAATTTGATTTTCCAACATGGATGATACAGTCAATGTCAGTGGATTTGTCTGATATATCAAATATGCAGTATCAAGAAGAACTCGCAGAAATGCAAAATGATGAGCCAGTTAAAACTTTATTTAATATAAAAGTAGCGATGGCGTGGCTTTGTGAGGAAATCAAATACTCAAATTCAACCAAATGTGCAAGAAAACTATTGTTACTGTTTCAATCTTCATATTTAGCTGAATGTGGATTTAGTGCTGTAAATGATTTACTGGTAAAAAAAAAAGAAATCGGCTGGATATAACATAACGGGGAGACTTGAGAATGAAGCTAACCAAATTGGAAAGTAACATAAAATCTCTGTACAGCAAGCATCAAGCGCAAGGATCTCACTAAATTAAAATAATAAATTAATATAGAAATCTTTATTAAAATTATTTCGAATTTGAATTTCAGTTTTTCATTATATATTTTGAAAACTGTGTTTTGTTAACAATTTCCTAGTGATTTCTTCATAAAACCTATCATTTAAGTTTCTTAAGTGAACAATTCAAATTTTTAATATTAAAAATTACCTGCCAGGCACTCCAAAATATTCGCCGATAATCTGGCAATTTAGTCATATTCGTAAATAATCGCGCTCGTCAATGCTGGCGATATGTGTACGACCAGCTTAGGCTTCATGACGAATCCACCCGGGTAAGTTCTGTTAATTGTGTGCGTGCATAAATAAACACTCCACGAAACATAAATCATTTATACCCACAAAATCGACAATCAAACGGCACTGACATTTAACTATGCCGCGCAAAAAGTTCTCTCAATTTTCAATCAAACATAAAATTGTTTTTCGAGTTTCCATTACGAAATAAAAACAAGAACTTTCACTCCGTTTATAATTATACAATATTAAAGCGGACTTTCGCATTTCTAAACGCCGCGCAAATTAAAATTAACACTACGCAGATGCGTTCGAACTACAGATCGGTTGAACTATTTTCGGAACTCATAATAAATATTATCGCAAGTTTGTATTTAAAAATGTCAAAATGATCGACGCAAGTTATAACGGAAAAAATTTATTAAAAAAAAATATATAAATGTAAGATGGTAAAAACCGCATGGTTGCAGGTTGAATTTTAATTATAAGTTAATGTAAGCGCGCAGATAAACGGGCGATTTTACGGTACGGGAGATCGACGCTTTTACTTTCTCTTCGATACATAATTCATATAATTTTGCATTAAGAACGAAATACGACGGCGAATTTAATTGTCTTCGTAATTTTTGTTGGTAAATAAATTTGTGTTTTGCAATATTTTAATCAATTGCTTCAATAAAAAAACTCTATTATTAAAATTTATGCAAAAGAAATTAATTTCGGTGTACGTCCATGACAAAAATTAACAAGTTCGACCTACTAGTCGATAAAAATACATAAAATCCACTATTATATTCAATGCGCGCATTCAAATCTTATCCAATGTAATTTTCTTACAATTAATGTAAACCCATTTACAAGTTGTTTTCTCGACGAGAGGAATGCGTAATTTTGTTTTATTTAAATTTACATAAATATGTTCCATCGGTTCATGCAAAGGACACATTGTGTTATAGTAGATCAACATTGGCTGCAACGTACGTGACGGTATGACATTCTATAATTTTATTCGTCCTTAAACTATTACATTGTTCTCTCGATATGGAATCAATGGCTGTTGTTTTTATGGCGAATCGTATTCAATCGCTCATCTACGCTACGTAGGTACTAAACAATTTGTAAACGTAAATATTTTAACATTAGTTGTAGTTACTTGTGGTTACGGTTCATTTTTATTTATCGATTTTTGGTTTTTGATGGATCCTCAAAGTGTAACATTTCAGGAATATTTCCTGAAAATTTCAAGTTGAAATTCGAAATTGAGAAAGTTATAAAATTGAGCAAGTTTAACGTTCACAAGAATGATCTGGAGAAGGAATCCGTAAATCGTTGTAGTATTGCACGGGGTAGCCATGGAAGAGTCCTAGAGTTCTAGAGAGTTACGGAGATCGGCGAGTGTCCGGAAGTCGCGATCAAAAAAGCGGAAACAAGTTTTCAATCCTAAAACTGCAGAGCCAATTTAAATTTTTTTGGCGATGGAACATGGAAAAAAACGAACTTCGTTTTTTGGAGTTTCCTCAATCATCGGATATCAAACTGGAAAAGTCCTCGATCTTGCTGTCAAAAGCTTGTTCTGAAAGATGTGTGAGCATTGGGAATCGAAAAAAGATACCTCCGAATACGAAGAGTGGCATGAATCGCATAAATCCATGTGTAGAACGAATCACCAAGGATCCTCAGGTAAAATGGAGGTGGACGGCATCGTCGAAACGTACGGAAGAGAAGTTCGGCAACACGATTTGTTATATCGGTGGCGATAGCAAGACATACGCCGGTATTTTGAAAGCTTCTCCTTACGACAATCCTTACAATACGACTGTCACCAAGAAAGGGTGCATCGGTCCAAAAACGAATGGGACATCGGCTGCGAGAATGCGTGAAGGAAAATAAAGAAATCGACGGCAGGAAGAAATTGACAGGGAAAATAATCGACAAATTGACCGTCTATTATGGTTTAGCCATACGTTGAAACCATAATTCAGTCGACGAAATGAAGAAGGGATTGTGGGCAACCTTACTCCATTATAGTTCAACTGCTGAAGATCCGAACCACGATGAATGCCCTACCGGAGTTGAGTCTTGGTGCTCTTGGAAACGTGCTTCGGCGAACGGAGAGCTTGATTTGTATGAGCAAAGTATAAAGCTTTTCGTCCGAAAGTCTTGGAAGCAATCAAGCCAATTTACAAAGACTTCAGTGATATAAATTTACTGGAAAGGTGCAGAGGTGGTTTTAATCAAAATAATAACGAGAGGTACAACCAGCTTATCAGGAAAATAAGTCCGAAGTGACTTCAATGACAGCTTGGCAACGTCTTTGCTCGTAATGAGATTATTAAAGTTTTCTTGCGGAATTTTGTGCCAGAGTTGTGGAAGCAAATTTCTCACTTGTGTTTGTGATTGGGGCTTATGATGTATCCAAAGCTTTCTGCAACTGATCCCAAGCATGCTCTATCGGATTTAAATCAGGCGATAGAGCAGGTAAAGCTAAATGAGGAATTAGTTTCAATTGCATCCATAACTGGCATGGATCGGTGTGGAAACCAGGACCCACAGCAGCATGAAACTCTGGCACAATGTTGTTGATCACCTGATTCAAGTAGACTTTTGAATTCATGTTTCCCGGAATAACCAGCAAGTCGGTACGGCTAGCATAACAAATGCATCCCCATACACAAACAGTGCCTCCTCTAAAAGGGTGAACTTCTTGTACTGATCGCCGGTGTTTTGGCACAAAAAGTTGTGTCCAGACACGCTTTCGACGACTTTCCGAAAACCGACCATATCTCGATTCATCAGTGAACAGTGCCAACTTCCACTCTTCTGTCTAATTGATATGCTCTCTTGTCCATTCTAATCTTTGTCGCCTATGTTCACGAGTCAATGGTACACCTGTAAGAAGTCGTCTAAAACGTAAATTGACATCCCATAAACGTCTTCCGTTTCTTCAGTTTCAGCTGATATTGCTGTTCATGTGGCTTCTGCGAGCCTCCTACTCAATATTCGACATGTGCTCAAAGGTTCTCGACGTGCAGAAATGGTGACACATCGGTCTTCAGCAGAGGTTGTTATTGATGGGCGCCCAATTCTAGGTCGTTCGTCAATAGATCCAGTTTCTTGAAAACGGTTGCTACGTTTACTTTGTCGTTTACTATCCTGTAGCAAACCAATCGCTCGATTTGCTTCGGCAGATGTTAATTTACGCCTAGGCATTGTGAAGTATAGCAACGAACAAAATTTTGATAAATAACCAAATTTGCACAATAAGTCAACAAATTGATAAGCAAAGCACACACAAAATTGATTCGTTAGAACGTGTTTGAAAGAGAAGAACTCTATTCAGCCATCTACTTGCAATATAATGCTCCATTTATCCGTATGGCATAGGTATGATAACTACCAACTTTAATAAAGTGACAAACATGACAAAAATTTGAAAATTAAAAAATTGGGCAGATTTTCAGATATATCCTTAAATTATGTGGAGCAGTTTAGTTGCCCACGTGGCTGCCTGTCAATTCAACGAAGGACTAATTTCGTTATTGAGCATACTGCAAGCGATGGGGGTACATTGCGGCCGTAACGCTCACGAATATGTGAGAGAAGAACACGAGATGCGCCGAGCGGCGTGCTCAATATAACACACGGGAAGGGAGAATGCTTCGTAGACAGCAGACAGCAGCAAATTTGGATTTTGGAGGCTGCTTCCGCTGCAGAGGGTCATTATATGGACCTGGCATCGATAATTCTACGTGAGTACCTCAAAGTATTTACATTCCATCCACCTGTAAACCCGAGCTAAAACTTAAATGCGTTTTCCGCGAAACCACTGTTTCTAAATCGGTGACCACGATATCTCGAAAACCACTGAACCGATCAACTTAAAATTTTACTTATGCTTCATCCGCACATCAAAATCTAGTACTTGGACGAAGGGATTTCCTTTCCAATACCTGCTTCCTTTTTAAATCAACAAAAATCCGCGGTGGTCCGCACGAAACTTACTTATACTTACGTAGTTATACTACGTTTTCCGAAAAAACTTTTCAAATGAAAGTTGTTTAAAATATCAATATCTATAATTTATGTAAGAATATTTTTTTCCGTAACGTGTACCGTTTTCGAGATATGGAAAAAGGTGATAAGAGTAAACCATCACTTCCGGTTGAGAGATTGCGTTCAAAATAGGACGTTTTCCTCCTTGCTACATACAAATGTTAAGTTTAAAGTTTCAGAGCTCTAGCTATAATCGTTTGGACGCTAGAGCGCGCACAGACATACAGACGTCATTCCGAAAATAGTCAGAAAGCATTCAGGGGACCTCAAAACGTGTATATCCGTTGAAATCTCGAGTTCGAAAATTTTCATGATTCCTATACTTACTTATACATAATGTATAAGAAAGTAAAAACGTTGAGGTCTTCTTTGAAAATCCCTGTTTATCCCAGAAACGTGAAAAATGCATCAATCTAGTTTACCTGACTATTTTACAAAAAAAAATTAACTTTTGAGCTACTTTATAATTTTTTAATTTTTTGTTGATTTTTACGATTTTCACTCGACGTTATTAATATTTCAGAATTATGTAAAATGCAGAAACGTCATAAATATTTAGCACATTTATGACTTTTTCTTATGCATTTTCGGGCATAATTTTCAAAATTTGGTAAATATTAAAATTATAAAAAAACTCCATATTCCATAATTTTATTTACATCTTTGACAACTGACAGATTTTGTTCATTTAAAATTTACTTGTTTTTGGGGAAATTTGTCTTTTTATAATTTTGGTTCAATTTTAAAATTGTCTGAAATGCAAAAAAAACAAAAATGACATCACATTAACAGAATTTTCAAAAATAAAACAAATGCAAATGTTTCCAAGATTCTCGTTAATTGCCTAAAATTAAAAAAAATATATTACAATAATGCGAAATGACATCGTTGCAATGAAAAGTTGCAACAAAGCTTCAAAAAAAGGGAATATAAAAAAAGAAAAATTTAAAAATTGCTATTATGCATTCAAACAAAATGAAATGAAATGAAATATTAACAAAACGTAACAAAAAGTATTGGAAAAATTCACAAAATATTCAACTTTTAAAAATGAAATTTCAATGATTTATTTCTCAATTCATCTCAGAACTAATAATAACAATAACAAATATCAAGATTTTAATATGTATTGTATATTTTGATATTTATTTATAAATATCATATTTTGGAACCGCCCCCTCCTCAGCCGCTAAATTGCCAAAATTATGTAAAATGCATATTTTACGCCAACTTCTTAATTATTTTTTGTAGTTGTTTTTTACGATCCCGGACGAACGAGAGAAAAATGCTTTTTATATCCTATTAAATTTATTGTTTAATATGATTTTTACTTGAATTGATAACGAGCCGATAGATCATAATAATAATCTACTGTAAAACAACGATCAAAGTTAACTTAAATATACGTGTACGCAATTTCGTTGTTATTATTATTAATTGATATATTCTTACTTCTGGCGCCCTCGAGCAAATCCTTCACTTCTTTTATCAGCCTTTTAATTTGATGATTGGTGTTCTCCAATTCCTTCTCATGTTTGTGCAGATTTTCACGAAAGAACGGACTGTCATAAATGCACTCCGTAAACTCCAACGGCGGCAATCGAACACTCATCGTACGAAACTTTAGTTTTACGGCGCTGCACTAAATTCGCGATATTTGCATCCTCTTGTACACAATCACTGACAATACCAACACGCAAACTGACGACCGAAACCAGCAACAACCTGTAGCCCCAAGCGGTTATCGTTTTATATTTATGGTTTTAAGTTTAGCGCCATCTATGTATTTACCTCGCCCGCCTTGCAGGGCTCTACACATCGGTTTGACAGTTGACGTTTCTAAACAATGATTCGAGCACTTGTATTTATTGTTTAAAAATGACTCTGTGTTTACTAACACCCAACAAAGCCTTTGTTGGTGCGCTTGGGTCCATGTATGAAATGTATAAACACGTGTTTTCGTAATTTATGTGCAAGATGTTCCCATCGGAGACTGTCGAGAAGATTCTTTCTTACTGCGACGGCAGGACGCTCTATAATGCGCGTCAAGTTGATGATAATTGGAGAAATTGCGTTGATTACTTGACTAAGGTGGCGATATTTTTAAATGAAATAAATATATAAGTTCGTTGGAGTAATAATTACCGTTGCAGAAAACGAAGATATGGAAGTACTGTTGCTTCGAAGAAATCCCCGAAGATCAGCTGATAGACTTTTTGGAAAAGTTCACCTGTAATACGAGCGATGATATATTCCTGGACATCTACGATAATTGGTTCACTTGGCAAAATATGAATGCGTACATTGATTTTGATATAATACGTTCCCCGGTCGAGGTACCAAGGATAACATGTTTAGCTGTATCAGGTAAATTATGTTCACAATAATAATAATAAATGATTTATTGGTATATAGTGCCATTTATATATAATTGAACATAACTACATAATTATTTTACTAATTATTATGTCTTTCCATGTTGTATGGGAAATCCGGTAGTATCTCAACAATTCTGCATTGTTTGTAAGCGATGATTGTCGTCAGTGGTAAGGCAGATGCCATAGACAGTATCACAAAATTTAAAGTGTGATAACACTGAAACTTTGAATAAGGCACTTTTTGTTTTCACATGACTATGCGGATACAGAAGTTACGAATTAGAAAAAGTTTCCTTAATACTTTATCCACATGAGTAAACTTGTATCAATATGCAGACCCAGATTCTTTGCACTCATTCTCTCTTGTAATGATAAACCATTCAATGTAATATTCATCATTGATGAAAATGCAACACTACCAAACAACATGTCACAATAGTGAGCCAGTGATTTGAACCAGATAGTGTTGTTACTATCATCAAGCAAATTTATATTAATATTGCCCAGGCAAACAATACTATCAGACAAGACATTGAAATCAATTAACGTTTCATTGAAACTATTGAAAAACTCTTTAGTCTCATACATACGTGGATATTTTTGTCTTACAGCATGTCAACGAATTATATATCAAAAAGCTTAGAATAATGTTGTGGGGAAGGCCAATGTTTAAAACTTAGTTTATAGAATTAGAAATAATGAAAGTATTAATTATGTTGAAGGATCATCGGGTTTGAGGTTTAAGTCAAAAGCCCTTTCGATTTGAGGTTTGAAATTTGAATGATGTTCGATTTAAAAGCATAAATCTCAGAGTTGCCCTTAAAATAAACATACTTTAAAATCTGTTATATCATAGTACTACTTTTACTCGTACATAATTCATCACAGTCAGATTTACTTCTAGTAACAAATTATTTACCTTTAATTTAATATTGCCATCAACACTTTTAAAACCAAACTTATCTACTGCTTTTCTATATAATACGTAATGTTTAATGGCAAGGTTCATCTGCATTTAATGACTTCTTCAAAGTAACAAATCTCGGCGACATTTATAGCTCTTAAGTTTTACAATCACAGTTGTTTCCCATTTTTTACTTGGCTTGATCTTCTTGTAATAATGTAGTTTTTTCACTAAATGAAAAACTCTAACCTCCTTAGTGATTTTGTTGGTAAGTTGTGATAAGAACTTCTTGTTCAATATTTCAAACACACATTTTTTAATCAGTTAATTTTTATCCAAACTTGAACGGGTATTTGTGCTCATTCTTCTTATTATTATTATAAAAAAAAACAAGAACATTTTGCAACAATATTCACTTTTGTAACTTGGCACCTCTACAACAAAATAAATCTCAGGGCACGTGCCTCGAAATCACTTCAACTATTTGAACAGCCAAATGGTTAATGCTCTTACAGTAGGCATTCTTGCGGAAGAATCTTGAACTTATTCGAATGTTATTTAGCAAATAAATGTAGATGGCGCTAGTAGTTTTACCAAAAACATGGTATTTCATATTACCGGGTATATTTCATAATTCCCGACTACTCTAAATATGTGAGCAGCGACGAAACATGCAATCTAATTCCTTCGCCATATATTTGTACATTTAATTTTTAGGACGATATATAGCATTAGGCTCCGAAGACGGGAGAGTTAGAATTTTCAATGACAAATGGAATGCTTTGTACATGGACAGATACTTGGGAGTAAAAGTCATAGAGATTACATTTATGCACGGTAAGGTAACTGGGACTAAAAAACAACAACTACCGCGTTTTTTAATTATGAAATTGTCTAGATGATAAAACCATACGAAGTGACGATACGAAGCCGTTTTTGATCATTTCTTATAAATGCGGGGCCCTCTACCTGATCAATTATGAAGATAGAACGGAAGAGCCGTTAATAATTCAAGATGTAACGATGTATAGGTGAGTGTTAGTCGTTTAAACGAGAGGTAAATGCTACGAACTCTTCGTTTCCTACTTTCAGTGTTTATAAAATATACGTATGCCTCGTCAAAAGAGGTGGCCGAATATCCATAGGCAAGTTAATTACGGAAAACGGTATTAAAAGGATCGTCGAAATCACGTACGTTCGAATTTACTCCCCCAATGAAGTTACGGGCGTTACCATGTGGAAAGGCAGCTGCACGTTCCTCATGAACAGCGATGTTAGAATATTAAGATACGACAGTGATGTCCAACCGATAAGCTCAGTGGAAAGTCGAACGACGTTGAAATTCTACATAAAAAGCAACGTTCGGTCGAAACGTGTTTGCCAAGTGTACAGGAATGACATTATCATCAGTCTAAGTACGTCGTACGTCTCAAATCGCATTTCACACATTTCACAAATTTCTTTTACAGCTAACGAGAAATATAGCCAACAATTTATAGAACTCTTCATACTGGGACCCGAGAAGAAAGTTAGCAAAAAAATGTTCAACGCGTGGGAAGTCCTGCATTCCTATATAACCTGCATGTATTTGTACGGAAATACATTTATTTTGGGACTGGACACGGGAATTGTGAGTATTTAATTTAGATATTTCAACGTAATCTTACGATTGTCACTGACACTGATTTAGGTGTATTTTTACAATATTGATTCGTGGAAAACGTTTGACGTTAGGAACTACGAAGAGAAAGTCATCATCGGGCAGCACCCGATTTTAAATATTGATGTGAAGGAAATAAAGGGTGAAAGGAAATTCTACGTTGCGTCTAGTTTTAGCGTTCACGAAGTCGTCGGCTTCACGGTTGTAAATTTACGACCATAACTTTTTTAAAATCAAAAATACGGAGTGACAATGTTTGAAATGAAAATATAATTGCTCAATTGCTATGAATACGGGAAACAAGTGTATGTTTGTAAATTGTAATCATGTTTATCTAACGTAAATAATTTTCAGTCATTTTCGAAGATATAAAATATATGATTTAGCTCAAGGCTTCAATAAACTTGTTTTAATACTACACAATAGAAACAAAGTAGTGGACGAGTTTAAGAACCGTTGAACTAAAATATTACAATTGATGGAAAATAAGGAACCTAAAAATCTAATTTTAGGTTCTGATTAGATTAATTTATAAATTATTATTATAAAAAAAGGTTCAAACGTTGATCAAAAATATTAATGATGTAACATACATAGTTTGCCCCAGTGGGCTACAATTGTACAATCAAATACTTTTTATACCGTTAATATTTGTCGTGAATTGCGTGGTTTAGATAATTTAAAATTAACGATTGTCTTAATTAAAATTAAAATAACTGCCATATATTTATTTAAGTAGATACCTTTCACTAGTCGTATATGTTTGTCTATTGTTTGCATCGATTCGGTTTTTATTGCATTTATTTCACGTTTTTGTTTAAGCTGTTATCATTATATTAGTTGATAGTTTTAAAAAATGCAACACTAAAAATGTATAATAGAATAAGAGCAGGTTTTAAAAATGTTTGCCTACATCATAAATTGGTTGAAAATGTTCAATTAAATTGAATGTTATGAAACGAAAAATGTGCCGAGTAGAAAGTGTAAGTTTGCAGTTATGCTTTGTTAGACGACAGTTTTTATGTATTATGTACAAAAAGTGGATCATTTTGCATTTTGCATAATTAATGAGTAATTATAATATGTACAGTGGTAGCCAAAATAATAACATTATGGTTTTTTGGAAGTATCTCACTTGCCCAGTTACCGAACTAGATTCAAATTAAATTAAAAGAGGTAGACCAAAGTATATTGCGATTGGAGATAAAAAAATTAATTTATTACATAAAATCAAATTAGGTGCCCAACCCAACCATAAAAATAGACAGAAAGTAGAGCAGGATGCAGCCGCAGTCTATTCATAGGCATTGTAGGCCCTACTGCTTTGCAAGGCCATCTTGTTTCAGGCCCATCTTGTAGCCTTCGGTGATACGCTTAAAACTACATTCTTGTCCGATCATATTTCAGATGAAAAAGTTCGAAAAATTGAACTGTTACCCTAGTTGTTAAGTGCTCTTCCTCAAACCACATGTTAGTATATTGAAAACTGTTTGGAAACACTGTAAATAATTCATAGTAATGAAAAATAAACCATGAAAAACCAATGTAACCTGTGTAAATTGAGAAATGATAAATTTTACTTTATAAATTTGATGTTTGGTTGATGTAAATTCTCAATTGCTACTGCAGCCCATACCCCAATACTAGTGGTACCTAGTACCCACAAAAGTTTCAACAGGCAACTATGAACTGTGATATATTCAAAAAGCCATAGTATGTTATATAATATTTTTTCTTATAACTCATTATTGCACATAATATGTTACGTAATATTTTTTGTTATAACTAATTATTGCAATTATTGCACAGTTATTTTAACAGGTGGCACAATTGAGTAGTTCGTTCTAATATATCAAAATTCATTCATAATTAGGTCATATTTAAAACACGCTTGGTTGCATTTTGCACAGCACATTAGATAAATTCATATTTACGATACAACCTGCATTTTGCAGCTTTTGCTACTGAGAATAATTCTGTACGTTCGCCGCTGTCGGTACCATTCTTGAACACTCAGGTTAATAAGTGCCAATGTTTTGTATATTTGTGTGTTGATTTTGCTTCGGCTTAGCACTGAACGTTAGAGGTGTACCGATTGTTTTTTTTATGAAATCGATTCCTTCGATTGTATTGTATTTCTATCATTTGGTTCCTGTTTATTATATAGAAACTGATCGCTTTCTTGAGTCTATCCACACAACGATTATAGTACATAAAATGAAATGACAAGTACTAATTCTCTGAGTGAACGTTTGTCTCCAATTACTATAGTTTTGATATAAAATTTTATGTTATTTCAATTAATCGGTTATTGCTTATTAGCGCTGAAATGTCGGATGTCAGGGGTTTCATTAGAAAATGATTAAACAGGGCATTAATTAATTTGTATAATGTGATTTTAGTAAATGCTTAAATAATGCTGCACAATTTTAAAATGGTGTCATTCGATGCCTTACTTGTGAAAAACAGGTATCTTTATTCAGTTCCTCTTGCATTTGCTTTTATTATTTAATATTATGTAAAAGTGATCGTATTTAAATTGTGTTATGTAATTTTGTTTTGATTGTGTTAATGATGCCTTATGATTTACATGCAATAAATATTAGTCAACAAAGTGGTTTTTATACAATTTTGTTGTGTTGTTATATCTACTCTAAGAGCGCCAGTTTTCTTCCTTTGTCAGCAAAATGATTATTTACTTACTAATCATTAAATGTCACGAAATAACGCCTTACATCAACTGTTTGTAATAACAATATTTTAATATTTCCATTCCTTTCTTTCAGCAAATCTTCAATTCATTAACACGAAGGTTTGTTCAAGTAACCAAAAAACAATCCCACCCAATTAAAATGGGCTGGAGAACTAGTGGTTGTTCTTTTTAGATAACTGCCTCTGCTTTAATTTTTTTCCCTTGCAATAAATTTGATTGGATGGTTGTACTTTTCAGACAGCAACATGGTCATATGTCCTTTGAATAGTTGTTCTTTTTTGCAACAAATCTTAATTAGGTAGCACCTTTAACTTTTGCTTGTTTGCATTTTATCCAATAATAGTCCAAAAACATACATTAATAAAATATAGTTAATTTGATTGAGTTGGGCCCGATTATATTTGAGCGATGAACTATTACGCTAAAAATTTGGTGAAATAAATCGGTAACTGTTACATTGAATTTTATTTATTTTGAAGTCCTTACCAAGCAGTAACCAACGTTTGTACACTTAATTCAATTTCTAAAGCAAATAATAATCACAAAAATCTTGAAGAAATGTAACTCCATTTTGTCTTCATCTTCATTATGTGGAATTTGATGTAGCTTCTTCTTATTTGGCCCGCAGATTGAGTAGACCTCTAACCCAAACAACTTTTATCTCGTACTTCTATATTATTGTCACGTAAATATTGAATGTCATAAAAAATGTCGGAAAAAATAATAAATTTATGTAAGATGAATTACTCTAAATGAAATGTTAAATTGAAATTGCTACATTTCGCCTGCTTGTATTTATGCAATGTTGATTTTCTTTTTGCCTTTTAATTTTGTTTATAAATTGTCCTTGTTTTGGTTATGTACTGTTGGGCAATAAATTGTTATTATTTTATATATATATTTTAGGGAAAATATGAAAGAAGTTTCAAATCAAAAAATAACAGTGGCGAACAGTATCCACACTCAAGAGGTCCCACTTTGTATAATACAAAAATTTGTTATATATTTAAGTAGTGTTGCATGATATTGTAGCAACACTGCTAGATTGCTAAGACTATCATCGCTACTTCCTAAGGAACGATTTCCTTATCCTAAATAAAACACCAGCTTTAATATAATTTTGTAAAATGAAGAAAGTAAACCATCATCGACGGAATTTATTGTGAAGTAAAAATTAAGTATACTGTAAAAATTTTACCAACGTGGAAACACGACCATTTCCACTTCAGATAAGTAATAAGATTAAATATAGTTTAAAAGCACAAAGATAAACAAAGGTTACTGTACGTGTACATATAATAAAAAAAAATTAAGCACCGATTCGTACGCTAATTCAGTAAATATACGCAGTGTATCACAAACTGTTTGCAAAAATGTCTGCTTATTTCTAAATGTATATCACAAAATAAATAATTCGGCGGGTGTCGCCGTAATATTACTTATGCACTAATCACACGTATCACAAACGTTTATTGCGCCGCAAACTTATTTTGCGGCGAATTGTCCTTATTTTGCACTTGCACATAGTGGGTTTCTATTAAACTGGTGTTCGAAGACACGTTTTTCCAATCGAAGTTCTGCAATTCTTCGTTCACGTTGTTCTGGCTACTGACTAGAGCACTGGCAGCCGTCGCGGCGGCAATGCAATTAACACAGAGTTCTTTACGAACAGGAACGTGTCGGATTGACGTTGATAAACTCGGTGTTAACTCATTGGGGGTAGAGGCTCGGCTGCTTTGTTCATCATCGAATGAACTATCGTAAGGTAGCTGAAAGCAAATATTACAGTTTACTTATACATGAACGACAAGTGAAAAGCATGTTTCACAACACAAAGTTTTTCGATGTGAACATCATACCTGCTGACTAGAAACGACCGTTGCCCTTATTTGGGGTAAAGGGCTAATTCCACCGCCAGTTCTTGGTGAATTTGACTCATCCATCGATTCTAACACACCCATGTCTTCGATATCCATATGTAATATACTCTCTTGGCTACCAAGAAACTGAGATATTTTATGTTTAAATAAGTCATTAAAACGACAAATTGAATAATAATCGCAAACTACGAACTAAAGTGGGTAAAAATGATAAATGAAGATATCGATGTTTCGGTTAATAATTGCAAATTCAAGATAAAATGAAAAAATTTGTACGAGCCGAAACGTCGATTTTGTAAAGCTATGAGAAGCTTTAAATAAATAGACACATGTACCGCTCCGAACTAGATTAATTTATTACCTAAGAAAGCGAAAAGAAATAAAAATTACCTCCACCATGCGTGAGTGCAATGCAAAGTAGCTATAAAAGTAAGGCACAAAGTGCTACCGCGAAATCACTAGCTAGTAGTCATAAATGTTTGGATACAATGGAACACTGACCACAAACCCATAGTGCTTTAGAATATCCATTTTGCACATTGGACAGGTCCGGTGCTCCAAAAGCCACGGGTCGATGCAACTTTTGTGAAACTCGTGCCTGAAAAAAATTCATAACAATTTATGTTATTACATACACGGCCAAGTGTTATAAACTTAAATAAAAACCAAACAGATCAATTTAAAATGCGGGAGCCTGTTTTACACTTTTGTTTCTTTTTGTCTAGTATTGATACTTACGTGCATGGTAATATTCGTAAAACTTCCGATATTTTGTATGGTTCGATACAAACGGCGCAACACTCACCGTCGCCCTGGACTTCCTGGAATCGATTTAAAGATTAAAATGCGTAAACGTGCAATTACGTAAGATTACCTTGTCTTCAGATTTTATGTTCTTTGTTGGTATCTTCGACAAGGCTTTTTTAGCGGCATTGCAAAGTCTTCTCTGCAAAAAAGGAAACATTATTCAATTAGACATATCCAATTTTAATGTCGGATTTCTACGTAAACGGTAATCCCTTTAGGCGTCACTTCAAGATGCGTGTTCTGCGCGCTTTCCTTTAACCTCTGCTCTTAATGTATTCCCACAATGCCGTAACTTATTTTAAATCTATATAGATAGGTTGTAATTGATGAGTTTGGTTAGATGAGTCACTAGGTTAGAATTCTACTACGAAGTTATTTCAGGTTTTTCATGCGTATTCCCAACTGTGCAGTATTTGATTGTTAAAAACTTGTGATGTATTGGAGTTTCTTGCTTAGAAAATTAGAAGGCCAGTAGTGTCATATAAACTTTCCTGAACTGCGATGATTGTACGCTACTTGCGTTTTCACGTAATTAATGCAAGTAATAATTTTGAAATAATGTTGGCAGGAATGTCAATCGTGGAGTCGCAAGTATAAAAACTGCATTGGTCCGTACTGAACTTTCTTATACTTACAGCTCGCCTTAGCAAACATGACAGCTGAGGAGGGGTGGCGAGAGCGGTACTTCATCGTACATTCATGTTAAAAAAAATTGGCGACAAATTTAAATATTTGAAAAGGTAGTGTTGGTATTATAAAGTAAGCATATAAAAACTGCATATCATGTTATTACTACTGTCAACAAATTTATTAACTTTTACTTCTGATTCGGAATGTACCAAACCAGTATTCTTGAACGTGATTGGTGAATATTATCCGGCTCAAAATACTTCAAATAACATTTTTGAAGCTCGCATATTTTCTGACTGTCATGTTTGCTAATGGGAGCTGTAACATTTCATATAAAAGTTGTTTAATATCAATATCTTTAACTTTTGTAAGAATAAGTTTTTCGATAACATGTGCCGTCTTCGAGATATGGAAAAATGTGATAAGAGTAAACCATCACTCACGGTTGAGATATTGCTTTCATCAAATAGGACACACAGACATCATTCCGGAAATAGTCAGAATCGATGCAGGGGGCATCAACCCGTTAAAATCTCGAGTTCGAAAATTTTCATGATTACTATACTTTTTTATACATAAAGTATAAGAAAGTAAAAAACATATGAGGTTTACGAATAATAAATTAATATGTAATTTATTTTAAATAGTAATCTGTTCATAAGCAACCGACGAAGAGACAATCTTAGCTTCTAATTGTCGCCGGCAGACATATCAAAAACTCGATAATTACTTCACCGAAAAAACTGCAAAGATAACGTCGCTTAGGGGCAATGAGCAGTTTTTGCGCCAAAAAGGTGAGTATGCAGTCGACGGTGACTCATAATTGCGACGCTTCTTGTCTCATTTTTGAACGAGCGTTATAAGTTTTCGGGCGTTTGTTTCGCGTTGCCTTGAAATGTAACTTTCCGTCGCGTCAATAAATAACCCGAGAGACGTTAAACGCGATCGTTTCGTGAGTGCACAATCGCGTTTGTGTTTCCCGTTAAATTAAATCGCAATTTAACGATTCATTGATAAACTGAGAAACTTTAAACGTCTAGTGAACGGATTTTTGGGATGGCGGCGTCGATCTTGCATCCAAATGGACGGGGTCGTGTTGGAGGAGGCGATTGTTGGGGTGAGCTCTTCAATTTTTGAAATCGATGATTTTGCGTGTACGCGTTATGTTGCGTAACGTCGTGGAAATAATCCAAATAATCAACACCGACAAATGGCGGTGCAAATATGAACTAAATCGCACTGGGAGTGGAAAGAACGGTGTCATACTAAAATTGAGTTGTTTCATTCCGTAACAATAAATCTAATAATTAAGAATTTAAGTGTTTATAATCTTGGGTTTCACATATTTGGTATGATTTTGTTAAATTTAACAATTAATAATAATAGCATTTTAAATTTGCTTTTAGGTCTTTGACATTATTTGTATTTTAGACCATTATTGCATTTAAAATTATGGCTTTTTTGAATTTTTTTTTTATAATTTATTCATAATGATTTTTCACAATTTTCATAATAATGAAGTTCCTGCCATTTAAATTTTCACTTTTCGAATGTTTTTGCAATATTCACATTTTTTATATGGATTCGATTTAATATTAATAGTTAATTAATATTAATAATTAACATTTCGATTTTGAAGTTTGAGAATTTTGTTAATATTTGGCAAAAAATTGAAATTATCATTCAATTTTGATTTTCTTGTATCGTTTTTATAATAATGTTTTTTAATGTTTCCATTTTTTCAACAATTATAATATAATATTTTCCACAATTTACTACTATTTTTGAATTTTGTTGGAGTTTTAGCGCTTTTGTTCTTAATTTTCGCAATATTGTAATTTGCAATAATTTCATTCTTTTTTAACATTTTTTAGAAATTTCTGTAGTGTATTCTGATATTTTTACATTAAAAAAAGTTTGATTTTTTCACTTTTTTGTCAATATAAGTTCGAGTTAAAAAAAAATATTAGAATCTGAGGGGCACGTACTTTCATTTTGTTACATCATTTTGAAATGTAGCAAAACGTAAAAGTCTTTAAATTTGGAGTATTTCATAAAAAATTAATTAAAATCCTATAAGCATGTAAATATCCTTCGATCTAAAGAATAAATAGTCAACTTTGACAACATTGCAACAGCTAGAGAAAGCGTTCGCTGAGTGACTGATTAAACGCATTAAACGCATTTTAATTTAGCACCGAGCTGCAAGTTACGGCCCTAATCAAAGCCCGCAATTTGGAAGTAAACATCGCATCATTTGATTTTGAATACCTGATTGTGGCCTGTTGCCAGTTGTATCTCGAATAGAGTGCGTTCTGGTGTGCATAGCATACTTTGTATACATGACGTTTTACATATTTGAAAGGAATGGTAAACATATTAATAATTTCTATAATAAAATAAATAGAAGCAATTTTTGATAAAATATGAAAATGCGTATAATACCTAATGGATTAGCGGATTAAAAGTAACGATCGAACGACGCACAAACCGTTCCTTTTTATCTTTTTTTTTGATTAATGTTCACAATATGTAAATGCACGAATCACATAAATCTTGCATTTTAAAGAAAATTATCGTAAGACATGACGCCAATGTCTTCGATTGACACTAAAGCATATATATGTATATACAAACAATTTACTTACTGATAATTTATCTTTTGCGTGTATATGCCTGAAGCGTTGGACGTAGTAAAACACAAGCCAGGCTAAAGATATGATCATCAGGACTATGAAGGTTATGGAGACGAACAAAACCGACGTTCTGAAAATAAAGAAACACCATATAGTATCGGACTTAACTGTCTGAAAACACATTAAAGAATCCATTAGAAGTAAAAGATAAATAGGCGCAATTACATTTTGACACATTTTGCTTTGTCATTTTATAATACTCGTATGCCATGTGTGTACCAACGAGCACGAAATTATATTGTATCGTGTGATCGTAAATAAATTGAATTAGGAATAAATCCGTGATGACGTCGTGTGGTTGGTAATAGTACTTGTTACGTTTGTTACATAAAATCTGTCAATTATTGTCTAGTGCAGATTTATTACCTTTACTACTCATCCAGAATGTAGCAAACCAGTATACGTGAGCGTAATTGGTTGAATATTTTCCCGCTTAAAATATTTTAAATAAAATTTTTGTAGTTCGCATATTTTCCGACTCTCATGTTTGCTAAGGGGGGGGGGGCTGTATTTTCAGCAGTTTCATCAATCGCAGTTGTTTCAATAAAATGTTTTTCTTGGAGCATACAGCGTCATTATTACTTTTACTTTTTATCTTTTATTATAAACGTCGTCGAAACATTGCTATTTTTTATATTTCTTGTAAATTTAGTTACATTAAGCATTTTTTATTTTATGTATGTTAGAAAAAATAACAATGTGTTTTTATTTTTTCAGTTCTCAAATATTTCGATATTGTAGCATTTATAAAATTTTTACATTTTTAAAAATTAAGGAAATTACTGTATATTTTTGACAAATTTTTGCACTTGAAAAATGTTAGCAATTTGCTTTTATTTTAGACAACTTTGGCATTTTTGTTAATTTTAAGAAAAATAAATAATATAAAAAAATAATTAAAAAATAAAATTAGCCAATTTGATATAATAGTTAAAATATGTCAAAATTGTCAGAAATTAAAAAAAAATTCTGACAATTTTGATATATTTTAACTCTTATATCATTTTCTAATTTTATTTTGTAATTATTTTTTACAATTTAGTAAATTTATGGAAAGTATTGAAACTTTTTCACAGTTGACTTTTCTCATTTTTTTTATTTGATTCTATTTTGCCAAAAATATAACCAAATGAGGTAATTTACTTAAACTGACAAAATTCAAAATTTTAGACAATTATTCCCATTCATATATATTTTTTACTTCTTGTTAATTTTGGCTTATTTTAATAATTAAAACAATTCAAATAATAGTATATTATTCAATGAGAGGTAATGTGGGCAATCACTCACGGGATGATTGCAGCGCGAGCCGCAGGCGAGCGCTGTAATCATCCAGGTGAGTTATTGCCATTACCTCTAGTTGAATACTATACTTTATCCACGACTATTCTTCTGGCGAAAACGCTTACCTTTTTAGCCGAAAAATTTTTAGACTTTTTAGAAACTCTCGTAAGTTCGTTTCGTAAAAGTTTCAATATTTACTCTCTTATTTATACTGAGTGTACTTCTAAGCATAGAGTAGCAAATGATGAAAATTTGTATTTCATTGGCAATTCTTTAAAATATGCCAGAAGCACAGTTTCTGACAATGATTTTACGTTCTTACTTGTACTCCAATCCAAATGTTTTGGTAGGCCACATTATATTTCTTGTGCGATTTATCCGGCAGGGGATTGCGAGTTGCTATTTCGGCGATTTTTCTTATTCGAGGTGGTGTACAAATTTTTGAATTACTGTCTGAACTCATTTTGTCAATTTAACATTACGTAAGTAGTTACTATGGCGACTAGGCGTGAGTTATCGTAACTCACTCTTATAACTCCCGCTGGGTAGTTATAGATACCATTATTTGTAGAAAAGTAATTGAGTAACGTATGTAACGTGCGTTCAAAAAAAATCCTAATTTAGGAGGGCTGTGAAATTCAATTGGTGTTTAAAGCTACTTTAACCACAACCAAAAGAAACTACAATAATGTCAGTGTTGACAGATGGGGTTCTAACCTCAAAAAACACATTATATATTCTTCATGGAAATCTGTAAAGCTCTCAGGAATGGAATAATGCCAAACACCATCAAGTTTTTGCCCTGTTCGAAAATAGCATTCCAATAATTTTGCTTTCTGCTCTGTTGTGATAACCATTTCTAATTAGTAAAGCAGTTTTCACTTTTGACGTCTTGTTAAAATTAAATTGACATTTTGGTTGTGGCTAAACTACCTTTAAACATCAATTGAATTTCAGAGCCCTCCTAAATTAAGATTTTTCTTGAACGCACGTTATAACGCAATAGTCGTGGATAAAAATATTTAAGTTTTTATTTTTTAAATCTTTCTGCATTTTTTACATTTTTAGAAACCGGTGCACTTTTTTCAGTTTATTTTGATATCTTTAATCAAATTCAATTAATTTATTGAAGAAGTCGATTCTTCGATTTTGTTGTGGGTTCCTTCAGATTAAGGAAAATTAGTGCACAGTTTCCTTCAATTTTTGGATATTTCACAAACACTGTTGTTCAGTTTGAATTTGTTTCCTTATATTTGTGATTTTTGTTATCAATTTTATCTGTGATCACATCTAGCTGCTTGAGTGTGAGGGTATTGACGTCTGGATGGAGTACACTCACATGATTTCCTCATCTGGCGTATTTATTGAACCTTCTTCAATCAAATTTCTTTGAACATTTTACTAATTGGCTTATATTTTACACATTTTCGACATCATTTTTGTTGATATTTTTAGTTTTAATTTAAATCAAACAGGGTTATTTTTTTGAATAAGGTTAATTCACTTCGTTGCGTAATTAGGGTTGCCATCTGACAGGATAAATCCGGTCGAGACCGGATTTTAAGAGTTTAGACCGGACTCCGCCCGGATTTTATTCAAGACCGGATTTTTAGTCATGCCACACAATAAATCACAGGTGAACAGAGTTAGTGCCCGCACTTCCCGCCGCAATTGAAACAAATATAGAGCGGTGTGTAATAATTATACAATGGCATCGTCGAGTAAAAAACGCTGTAAATTCACCGATATACTAAGAGCAAAATATCCGTCATTTATAGACGGACGATACGGACGAAACGAACAAGAAGTTACGTGCACTATTTGTGATTCTTTTGTATCGATTGGGAACAAAGGTGATGCTGACTTAGAAAAACATATAAGTACCGAAAAGCATAAAAAACAAAATAGTGTGCATCGACAAGTAAGTTGGGTAGTCTTGCGTTTCACGTGGTAAACACCATCAATCATATAAAAGCATGGACTGCACTTCGCCGTTATTGAAAAACTATTTTCTGATTCTGAATTGGCCAGAAACTTAACTTGTGCGAGGATAAAATCTTAAGCAATTATTAATAATGTTACACCTTATACTATTGAAATGCTACTACAGAATCTACAAGATGTTGTATTTTGGTGTTGTCGACTGATGCCAGCAATCACAACGCTGACAAAATGTTTCCCATAATTATTCAATATTTTGATTGAAAACCCGGAACGCAGAGTAAATTGCTTGAGTTGTCAGCTTTGGAAAATGAAACTTCGATAACCATTGCCAATCACTTACTGAGGACTCGTGAAAAGTACAATTTAAAATAAAAATGCGCCTGTTTCACCGCTGATAACGCAAATGTGAATTTCGGAGGTGCAGGACGAAATGTGGGTAACAATGTAATCTCACATATGAATCAAAGATTGGATCAAGAGATTGTGGGTGTCAGTTGTCCAGCTCATATTCTTCATAATGCAATACGTCATGCTACTCATTTGTTGGAGTTCGACGTAGAATCTTTAGTGATGAACATTTTCATTTTCAGTTTATACTGTACGAACTGAAAATCTGAAAGAATTGTGCAATTATGTTGAAATTAACTATGAAAAATTGCTGTATCATAGTAAGAGGGGGTGGCTTAGCCTTTCCCAGCCATAGAAATAATCCTAAAATTATACATGGCTTTAAAAGAATTCTTTTTAACAGCAGATAAATCTCATTGATGGCTATATTTCATTCAAGAATAGCTTCTCTGGAAAAGGAGAAAAATCCAATCGTCGAAGTGCTTTGAAAGGAACGATAGAATCACAGTCAAAGAATCGAACATAACTTCGTTGCTTTAAAAGTACGAAATCTATTTGAAAAATTAATGAAGACGAACGCAACTAGATAAATACTGAAATAAAACGCATGTATCAAGAATGACATAGACTACATAAATATTTGGATAAAACCTTTAGACTCGTTGAAATGCTTTGAATGGTTGCTATTAAAGCAAAATCCAGAGCTACAATTCGACAATATCACAGACTGTATTGTATTTCTGAGAAACAAAGGAATCATCATTGACGATGTTAAAGTATTTGAACAATTTTGCCTATTAAAAAATTTTCTTAACACAAAGCAAAGTGATATTTATGGCGAGCTTGCTGAAAAGCAGTGGTAATTTTCTTCAATACTGCAATGATTACCGAATTACTGAAGATTTGTCAATATTTTTTTGTATTATGGCACACAATGCAAAGGTGGAACGTATTTTGTCACTTATGAATTCGCAGTGGACGATGTAAAGGAACAGATTGACAGTTGAGTCAATAAGAGCAATATTACTTGCACCATACAATTTCAAACGTATGATAAGTGCTGAATTTTACAATTTCTTCAAAAACAAAATTTTTGAAAGCTGTTGCCAGTGAGCAAAAATATAACATGCAAAAAATATAATTAAAGTTAATAAAACCTAATTATAATCTACTGAGTTTTATTTTCAGCAAACGACCGGACTTTTTTTTACAGAAATCGGGATTTGTATCCAGTACTATTGCGTTATACATACGTAACCCTATTACTTTTCTTCAAATAATGGTATCCGTAACTACCCAACGAGAGTTATAAGCGTGAGTTATAATAACTCACGATTTGCCATAGTAACTACTTAAGTAATGTTAACAAATTGGCCGATATTAAATATCATGTCAAATAATTAAATGTCAAATTGGACTAGGTAAATGAAAAAATTGTGCACCACCTGAAATAAGAAAAATCGCCGAAATAGCAGCAAGCAATCTTCTGCCGGATATATCGCACAAGAAATATAATATGGCCTACCAACATTTTTTGGATTGGTGTACAAGTAAGAACGTAAAATCATTGTAAGAAAATGTGCTTCTGGCATATTTTAAAGAATCGTCAATGAAATACAAATCTTCATCATTGTGGACTTTCTACTCTATGCTTAGAAGTACACTCAGTATAAGTAAGAGAGTAAATATTGACACACTTTTACGAAATTACGAGCGTTCCTCAAACGGAAGTCTGATAATTATAGGCTAAAAAGGCAAAAACGTTTACTCCAGAAGAATAGTGGTGGATAAAGTATAGTATTCAACTCGCGGCAATGGCAATAACTCACTTGGATGATTACAATCATCCCGTGAGTTATTGCCTATATTACCTCTCATTGAATAATATACCATTTACTGCTTGCAACAGTTGCAAACCAGGTTTTCGATTTCAAGCCCTGGTAACCTTATACGTGATGCCCTAGTTTACAATTTTTGACGAAAACATGTCAATTCAACTCATTGGCTGACAGGATAGGACTGTATTTGACTTTATCACGAGTTCTGTTAGCCAACACATATCGCCAATATACAAAATCGTTTTAGTTGGCGTCGTTGTCATATATAATTAAACCTTGACATATCATTAACAACTAAATAATTCACGCACAATTTGCAATGTAATTGCGAAGTGTGGCGCAATTATTAGTGACATTTATTACGTTTACAATGTCCAATTAAAGACTAAATTTTGCGTGGCGCGACCTGTTGAAATATCACCACAATAACAGCGCGTTTAATCAAGTTTGCTGCATTATCAACGGAGGTAGCAAATAAACGAATTTTTATCCGTTTTAAAATAAAAGTAAACCGTGAAATTATCAAACAACGAGCATTTTAAACGCACCGCTTAACTACAAAACACCAATAGTTTTGTGTATGTTTACGCCAGTTACAAACGGTTCCCGAACGTTTTATAGGTTAGGTGAGTTATTTAAATTTTTCTAAGCAAACGTTAAGTTCAATTTTAAAATTCAACTCGCACTTGAAGAGATTTGCAATCGTTAATTAAGCTGGTTTTGGAGTGGAAGTTGGCGTGCGCTGGCCTCGAATTTCTGTTACGAACGCACTTAATGTGTTGCATATTGCAAATGCACACATTTAACACGTATTCGGCAGTCTAGCAAATCGTGCCAATGCCGAAGCAGTTGCAAATGTAGCTTAGCGCAATTTTTTTTTTAATATTGCTGACAAGATTGAAGTACAGTCGAATGCAAAAAAGTAGACAAAAACAGTTTCCTGTAATTGATTTTCCTCAAATTGTTGTTGTATAAATGTGGCTTTTCTCACTAAGTTTTCTTAATCCACGTGATAATTGACTTATTTCTTCAGTAACGGTGGTTCGGGGCTCTAGTTCTGGGTACCTACGCTTACGGCTCACCAGTTCATTAAAATGACAATACTGACGTTTACATGACATTACTAATATGAAGTTTGTTCAAGCAGCATTTTCGGCTGCTTGAACAAACTTGCTTGATATTAGCAATGTCATGTAAACGTCAGTATTATCATTTCAGCGACATTTTAATGAACTGGTGAGCCGTAAGCGTAGTTACTCCCAACTAGAGCCCCGAACCACCGTTACTGAATAAATAAATCAAATATCACGTGGATTAAGAAAACTTACTGAGAAAATTCAAGTTTTATTGGAATAAAGAAACTTCGTTTTGAAATGAATGTCAACTTTGAAAGATTGTCAAATTTTGAAGGAAAGGGTATTTTAAAAAGCCACATTTATACAACAACAATTTGATGAAAATCAATTACAGGAAACTGTTTTTGTCTACTTCTTTTTGCATTCGACTGTATGTATTTCAGGATTTATATTTTTGCAGTGATCTACAGAAAATATAATAGAACTCTAAAGTTTGAGTTTCTTAGTAAATAGTAAATTGGCTCTAACGTAATATCGACATTTTAAATTTGGGCAAATGAAGCGGGTTGTTAAAGTAAGACCGTTGTCACTTTGACATATAAACTGGCAACGTTGTTTGGAGTATATTTTTTATTTTCCAATAATAATTTATAATTATGTTAAATGCAGTAATATTTATTATAACACATAGAAGAAAATTATTGTAACGATTTTTTGATACGTTTTATACATAAATAAATAAGCGACTGTTCAGTATGTGTATGCAACCCGTAGTTCGTCGAAGTACCGCAAGAGTTCGATCAGGCGCCAATAAGTCTAAGCAACTCTTAAATAATTTGAATATAAAAGGATTCATAACACCGTAACAATTTTAGTTAATAAAAGCACTTTATGTATAACTCGCCCACGCAAATGTGTAAAGGGATATTTTTGATTGAAATTGATTCGAACCAAACATTACTTGATTATCGCTTCTATGGATAATCATGATTTCGGTAGAATTGAAACAAAATTAATGTTCACGTTAAATAAGCGATTACCTCACGGTTTAAACTCTCATTAAAACGCCGAGTGCATCAGGAAAATGGCTGCCATATTGGTGAATCTAATCGATAGTTTCTTTCGTCACACGACGTGTGCACTGTTTCTATTAATCTTGAGCGGCGATTATGTACGAATCTTGTATTTACGACACAATATTGATTTTCATGCACTTAAGCACGTATGATCGATCGCACGCTGTAGCAGTTAAAGGTGAAAATTTCCATGTAACTTTGATTTTAATATGAGTACGTGTGAGTGAGAAAATGATTGATTTGTGTTATTTTTAGTGCAATGGTGTAAAATTGTTTCAAAGTTCGTTTTTCGCTGGGAGATATGTAAATGGATCAACCCATGCAGTATTGATTTCTTTTTAGATTGTCCAGAATGTGCATTCTCTTTGAATGATACAACTGCGCATTGTCGACTCGGAAGTGATAAATTGATTGCGCAGTGACAAATATTAAACGGGGTTGATTCAGCAACGAGGTGGCTCATTTATATATTTTTTATTGTCAGATGGTTTCAACGTTATTTCCATAAATTAATTTTAAATAACTTGTCACTGGGATGAATCCCCTGATTTGCTTAATTATATTACTCTTGCGCAAGCGCAATTGTGGGGGTGGGTTTGCAATATTGCTTAAATGTAATGACGACGATACCATTCGCCAATGTGTCCTTGACCGAGATTTGACTTCAACTAGACTTTATTATAAAGTTGGCAACTAGTGATAACCTAATGACATCAAGATTTTTTGACATAAAACGTGTTTATAAACATAGACTTTCGAAAAAATTTAATATTCTTAATAATATTATAAATAAATTTGAGAAACATAGTGAAATTTGATGAACTTTACAAAATTGGAAAAAATGTAAAGATATAAAATTCGAAAAAATATTGGAAAATTGAAAAATGTGACAAACTTGAAAATACCACCACTGCCTTTCAAATAAAATAGACCACCCCGAATCACTGAACGTAGAATGATGAAACTTGGTGAAAATATCTAGTGCACGTAGAAAAACAAATGATTAAGTTTTGAAGCCAATCTGCCACGTCTGACAGAAATTATCTCGTTAGCAACAGTTGCCTGTGCCTTTAGTTTGACCATAGTTTTATTGATTTGTCGCATTTGTTAGGAGTTTCTTGTTATTTGTTGTAACTGTTAGGACCTTTAAAATGCCACGAGTTCGAAGACGTGCTAAATTTCATCAAATTACGCCTTTTGAACGAGAACGAATCTGGGATATCAGGGAAAGAAGATTGCGGTGTTTACCTCATCCTCCCAATACCTTATTGGAGTTGCGTCAACAGTTACAGATAGCCTGGGATGAGGTACCTGAAGAGGATATCAATAATCTAATTTCCAGTATGCCCAGAAGGGTGCATAAGAGTACGTGGGGATGTAACTCATAAGTTTCATCATTCTAAGTGATTCGGGGTGGTCTATTTTATTTGAAAGACAATGTATGTAAAACTTGAAAAAAAATTGGAAAATTTGAAAAGAATAAAAGAAAAAGAAAATGTATAAAAATTGGATAAAATCGTAGAATAGAATAAATCGTAAAATTAAAAAATGGCAAAATTGAAAAAAATTGGGATATTTTTAAAAATTTAAAACTTAAAATAAAATAAAAATATTAGAAAACTTGGGAAATGTATTTGAACAAAATGAACTTTCTTACACTAGATAAATTTCCGGCCAATCTGGCACAGTCTCGATGAAAACCGTTTGTTTTTTAACCTGCAAATATATTTCAATTGTTTTGTTCTATTCTTGTGAAGTATTGATTTTCATTATCACTTTTTTGTTGTTGAAAACAAAACAAATAAATTGGTTACATTGTTCTATGATTCAATTTGTTTTCTATTTACATTGTCGTTGGCAATTAGATTTTTATTTCTTTCATCATTCTGATATATGTGTGAAGCTACATATAACCATCGTTTTTGTTTAGCTTTTGTTCAACCTAAAAACAACGAACCTTATCGAATATCTTGATGTTGCTTTATATTAGAGCACAGATTATATAGAAGATTTACATATTTATTCAATGGAATAAACGAGCTATGCTTTATAGCAATTTTAGACTCCATGGTTTTCGAGCTTTTAACTCTACGTTGCCCTAAATTACAAATATTCTGCTCTAAGGCAGTATCCACAAAGAGCTGGCCAAGTTCTCATTTTAAGTAATATGCGAACTGGTTTAGTTGAAATTGTTTAAAATAACTTTCTAACACCATTTATTATATTAATATATCATTATTATATATATTATTATATATATATATATTATTATTAATAATACTATTAAATATATATCGACGATTGCATTGCTATTGCTTTTAGAAAAAAGTTCACTGTAACAGAAAAGAGCAGCTACATTTCCAACAATGGATGAACCATAGTAGAATCCTTTCAATCTGTCAAGTCGAGCTTTTCACTGTGATTTAAGGTAATAAATGCGTATTTGATACTGGCAACAAATTTTCGTTGTGGCAGGGCAATAATCATGCTGTACTTAACAACCAGTTTACAGTGTGCGAGATTAGCTTATTAACACCGATTGCACTGAAGTGTGAAATGTTCTTGATAGGGGTGTATAAAATTGTTATCTAAATATACACTGCCGGTTGCTTGGGGGTTGCATTAAATTTGGGATAACAGGTCACGTTTTGATGCATTATAATTATCGAGTGAAAAGCACAGCTTGCCCACGTCACGGGCATTCAAGGGTAAACGACGGTAAAAATGTGCATTTCGTTCTAACAGCTTTAGAATATCATGTACCGGTCTGATATACTTACATGAATTATAATATGAAAATAATCGTTGTCTTATTTATTTTTAATTCATTATTTGTGAACAAATGTTAATTCCGTGAAAGCTTGTTCTCGATTCAAATGAACTGTAAATTTATATCAAATTTTACGGAAATATTAAAAATATTCTAAATATTAATTACATTTTTTATGAATAATTAAATTGTTGGAAGTGTTAAATGTAATTAAATATGCTCTACGGCTCACTTACTTACCACTAACTATTCAGTACGAAGGCGAATCAAATAAGCAAATACGCACGAGTTTTGGAAAATAATTTTCTTTTGAACAGCTGTCCCCTATTATTTTGAATTTAATATTAATTTTATTACCAATATTATTTAAAATTTTAACACAATTTATTGAGAAAAGAGTCACTCATATGTTCTTGATTTTATATATCCTTCCTTTTCTATTTTTGAGCGTTTATATTTGCTATTGTGGTGAGATTAGCCATGCTGCCAGTGTTCTTATATAATACCTTTCTATTTATTTTTATTTATTACAGTTTTTTTCATTTACTACGGCTTTTCGAGATATGGAAGAATACGATCACTTCCAGTTGAGATATTGCTTTAAAAAATAGGTTTTCTTCCTAGCCACATATCAACCATAAGTTTAACCACCTGCAAACATATCACAATAAGTTATCAATTTGAAACTACAATTGATTTGTTGTTTGTGTAAAATAACCTACATAATCAAACCATAATTATCATATTTGTGACGTCATATCACATGCGCACAGAGATCAACACCTATAAGCGCTCAGCTATAATATTATGTGCACAAATAAAAATATATTACGAAAATAAATAGTCACCAATTTTTTACATTCAAAATTGAAATAAGCAATTTTTTGTACTAATTAATTATGGTACAAGTTTTCTAGAAAATCAACCATCTCGCTGTGAAAATTCAAGTCGAAATTATATCATAAATATAAATAAAAAATCCGCCAATAACCAATCACAACAGACCATAAGGAATTGTGACCACTTTGTCGACAGTTCTTAAATGTAGACATGATAAAATATATGAATAATTTTCATTGACTATATGCGCTTCGACTTCTGATTGGACTAAGGTTTTAATAGATATTCGGACCCTTACTTAATATCGAAATAAAACCCCCTTTCTAAAAAAACAAACGTTTCATGTATTCTAGAAGATGGAAGAAAGAAAAGTTAATTGAAATTTAATAGCCATGTTTTATGAAGTAATTTAAATCTGAAATTAAATTATTTCATTGTTTGTAAATGTATGGGGAATGTACGGATATATTTTTATCGGTTCATCTATTGACGAATCCAACCCAACCCAAACAATATCCAAAATTTCTATTCAATGTTTTATTTGTCAACATTAAGGTGCAAGAAGTGAACTATATCATCAAACATGCAATAAATGAAGAAAATAATGAGGTTTAGAAACAAAAGCAGGTCCCAGAAAAAAAACTATTTGTAGACTTACATTATCAAGTTACATAGTGGCAGTATTGTATACTTGCTGCTACCAGCTAATCTAACCAACCCAACCCAGCCGATGAAGTAGATCCCCAAACCAATCGGTAAAGTACATCCCCCATTATAATATTTGATTTCATTTTTGTTTCCACCATTTGTATAGAATGGTACAGATCGGTACAGGCCCGTGTACTACCAGAACAATATGATTGTTCACCAGTCATTTTTCTGTGATATGGCAGTATATTAGGCTGTACAGGTTTGTACGAGTCTGAACAAATAACGGATGCACAAATAAAATCAGATATTGTACTGAATCGCGTTGTGGATATACTTTGCTGGTTGGATTGATCATCTACTTTATCGGCGGGGTGTGGCTGGGGAAGTATTTCACAGTAATGCACAATGGACGTGGTTCTCGGACCCGCGTATATCCTCAATTTTTATATAACAATTCGATAACAGATATTTCGCATTGTAAATTAACATATGCATAATTTAACGCTATTTTTAATATTTACAACGCAGCTTTAGTGCAATAAGCACAAAGCGATTAGTACCACGGTGCGCTCAGTTTGTAAATGTTTACTCCCAATGTATAACGAGAGGATGAACAATATTACAATTAATATTTCAAACAACAAAATTTAATTATTAATAATTTAAACTGAATGCAGAAAAAAGTAATTCCTATCTTTATCTTACATGACCAATGCTATTACAATTGAAGCGGTTGAAAGAAACCGGTACCACATTTCACTAGTTTACTATTAATTTTTTTGTGCACATGTAAACCCAAATGAACCATTTTGTGTCAAAAATCAGCATTTTTCAAAATAAGAAAGTATGGAACAAATATATTTTCAAACTATTACATATTTAATTTTTGCCAAAATACTGAGTAATACACTTTCAGCAAAATTTAAAAAAATCTAAAAGTAAAAATTTCGTTAATGCGAACGATGTCAAATTTGCCAAACAAAACACATGGAAATATAATAATTAACTTTCGTAAAATGTTTTCAATGTTTTACGGTTTGTTTTATTTATGACATTTGTGTATATTATTCTATATGAAATATTACATATTTTGCGCGCATTTACTTACATTAGGATTATGAAAACGTTGTACAGGCGTTCTATTGCGCGACAAAGACTTTAACGAACCACTCCGAGCGACTGCTATGTGCATCGATGTTTGCTCTCACAATAGCGTGCGGGTTCGCCTGGTAAGGGGCTAGTGTTTGTTGCAGTGGTTGTGCAATTATTATGATATGAGTATTATAGTAATTGGTGTGAACAGTGACTAATATTACTGTGTGATTACTGAGATCTATTAATGACAACTGCTTTGAGTTGAGTAATAGTTCGCAAGTGATTGTCGGTGGAATAGGGCAGACTGAACGCAGTGGCGATGCTGTCGCCGTTATAGCGGCTGTTTTTGTTGTCAGGCGTCACTTAGTTACTGTTGACTAAAGGTTATCGACATACATGTGTACATACTGCATACATGTGTCATGGCATGCGTTGTGCGGCGGGATCGCACTAGGGTACATTGACACAATTCGAGCTGTCACACGGCTTGTATACGCGGGCATGTAAATGCAACCAATTTAGCGGTATTCCAACACTCATAGTAGCGGTATAATGGCTTGATATGGACTGGTGGGTCCCATGTTCCATTGTATCTGTTCCAGACACCTAATGGACGCGGACACGTAATTGCATCGGACGAGAATTGACTATCTATTGACTATTCTAATTGACGTTACGAACTGACGTTTACGTGTATATGAAGACGATACCGATGGAAGAGCAATGGAGAGACAGATAAAGAAGGCGTACGCACGATCCGAAGAGAGGTCAAGCTAGGGTGCTGTAGCACCAGATAAGTTAATACTATTACTGTTCATAATCACTAATTGCTGTTTGTCTAATCATGTTGTTTGCTGTATAATTTGGTTACCCGAATGCACGCCTTATGTGAGAGCATCATCTATCGATCCGCGGATATCCTTCGAGAGGCAGGAATTTGGTATTGTAAAGAAATTCTTGACTGTGTGAGAAAGCAATTATTATTAGGCGTTACTTATCAAGGGTGGCATAATTTTAGATCGAATAATGTTCTCTAGTATTCTTCAGTTTTATGCATCGCTCTCAATCATCGATTTCTTCACACATTTGCGTGACTTCAACGCTCGTCCTCTTCGTCATAGTCATTGGTAATATTTAGTTTCAAAATTTGGCAAAATTGTAAAAAATATAAAAATTGATCGAAATGCAAAGAGTTGTAAAAACAAAAATCGTCGAAAGTGTGAAGAATACTAAAATTAACAAACAAAACAGGGACAAAGGGCCCACAATGTTGAAAATGATGTGTGCTATCTGTTAATAAAGAACGCTATTTTCCCTATGACGTGTAAAATATAGTAACTGTCTACAATAAACCTGTCAAAATGTTTGATGGTTGTATTGTATCTAATGTTTACAACACGTGACTTGTGTTATATTAAATGATGTGGATCGACCTTAAAAATAAACAAACGTTGATGGTTAAAATGCGACTAATTAAAACGATGGATAGTTACGATTATACCAAGTATAGAGGTCATACATTAATCGTTCTAATATGTAAACCTGATATTACATTCATTATTGATTGCACCCTCGGACAACAAGTCACTATCCGTGCAATTCTCTAACGGATCTATTTCATGTATGTGCACTTTCGGCACGTTTGGGTGAATCGCGATGCGGCGAGTTCCGCCATCAGCCGGAGGCGTTGAACGTCGATCCTTTTTTCTGGGTCGTGCTCGACAAGTGAAGTTCGGATATCGTGGGGTTAATTTTTGAGAATTCTTGGACGTTTAGTTTCAAAATGTATCAAAATATCACCAGGTATAATACTCCATTATCCTCAAGTCGAGGGTATAGCCTTTTTGGGATATTAACCCACTTACACATCTTCTCATTGGAAGGCACGCCGTTTTGTGTCATATTATTATCGAACAAAGGTTTTTTTTGTGGGATTCTCTTTACCTGACTCCATTATCGAATCACATTACAAATTCATCATCGCTGCTTTACCCCTAGTTGGTGCTACTGGAATCTTATTGGATCATTGACAAGGGCATCGAAAAATGGATCCTCGTGCAATCAAAACTAAAGTGGATTTCTGTCCTGTGTGCCTTTTTGCTCTATTAATATATATATATATATATATATATATATATATATATATATATATATATATAGTATTTTAAATGAACGTATATTTTAACAGCCCATTGTAGCAGCCGAAGCTTCAAGATAACGATTTGTTAGTGATGATTTGTGAGTAATGTTTAACATCCTTGTTTGGCTGTATCAAGTTTTTTATAAATTATACAATCGTCAAATGTATAGTTGAATTATTTTGCCCCAATTCACTTCTTATATTTAGTTTTTATTTCATATTCCAGTCTCTGCCGTTAGCTAACTACGAACTGAAATCGACGGTAAATGTTCATGCATTCAGTTTATTTACCGTCACTGTTTTATCTTATCACGCGTTCGGTGACATTTAAAAAAAATTACATTTCACATACTCTATGACACCTAGAGCTACTAAACTTACTGAACTTAAGATTTGTATTTAGCAAGGAGGAGAACGTCCTATTTGTAAAGCAATATAGCAACCGGAAGTGATGGATTACTCTTATCGCCGTTTTCCTTATTCGAAAACGGTACGAGTTATCGGAAAAATTATTCTTATAAAAGTTGTAGATATTGCCTTTTAAGAAACTTCGATTTGAAAAGTTTTTTCGATAAATGTAGTATAACTAACTATAAGAAAGTTCAGTACGAATAGTTTTGTTAATCATCACAAAAACTAAATACAAAATTAATTTTAAACGTAAATGCAAAAAAAACACAAAGAGAAAAGCAAAGCAATAAAATATAGAAACAAATAAATTTCATAAAACAGGTCAAAAATGTAATATGCTACAAAAAATAATATATTATTGTGGAGCTTTGATAAATGTTTAATTGTTAAAGCCTAGTACGTTGGGTGCTTGTTTTGGCAATTATGATGAAAATAATCAAACTGCCACTTTAAACATCGATGTTATTATAATTATCACGCAACGAATGGACCATGTGCACGGTCGCACGTGTCTAATGCTCTTTCTGGGAATAACGTACCGAAAAGTGTTTGTCACAAACCACTCCGCTTCAAATACCCTATTTTAATTTTTTGCTTGTCTTTCGTTTTTAAACAAATTATACCATTAAAAAGGTGTAATTTCTGAAACGATGTAAATATCCAAAGCAATTAATTATTTTAATTAATTTTTATTTTAATTAATACTAAAAACTCGAACCATATGAATAACTATGAGGCAGTAAATATTAAAATCGATGTGATTTTATTTCTTTTGATATATATAAATTACACCACTCATAACCGTGGGATATTTCTTTACGTTGTATAAAATCAATAAGAAAAACTATTACGCAGCAAAATTCAGATTAACCACTCTAGATAACTTACCTATTTATAGCATTGCGTGACTCTTCCCGTGCTATAGTAATATGGACATGTACCTCGGTGGTGTTTTCTAAATACCTGGCCAGCTCTTCCCCTTTCCATTTGTATGTAAATACGGCGCTAATATTGCCTGAAAATGATTTTATGTCATTAAAAACTATATATATCACAACGAACACGAATGTAAATATATTGTCGCAATGGGATTTGTGATTCAGAGGGAAATAAAATCAACGCATTACATTGAAAAAAAAAATTTAATATCGCCATTTTTGCAACTTTTAATGACTATTCTTTATGGATTATTTGCAAGGAATCCAATATAAATACATAGCATTAATTAAGTTGAAACTGAAGCACATATTCTCATCTGGATCCCTAATTTAAACCAAAAATTTCGCCCAAATTATCTTCTAAATAAGTTATACGACATGGTTCACACTAGATGTGCAGCTGTTCGTGAGTCCATTTTTTTCTAATTAAACATTAGTTGCGACAAACTTTAACGATTTATCACTCGTCTTGTGTTAACAATGCAATCAGTTCATTTAATTTGAGCATGTTTACACATCCTTTTACTAACTTGCTATTTATAGAAAGTCTCATTTTGGTTTTAATGCTATAAACATTTGGTTCAATGATTTCCAGCTCGCAATTAATTTAAACGTTCGGCATCACATGTTGGCGACAAATTGCACTCGATAAGTGATTCCACCGAACGTTAAAATTTCAAGGCAAGCGAAATAGGCTAGATGTTTGTTAATATAAATTAATTATTAAATTTAAAATGTTAATATTATTTTTAGTGTTAAGAAATCATAGATAAATAATATATATTTTATATTCATATTGAAAAATAAAATAAAAAACAAATAAAAGTAGCCACTAAGGAATAAAAAAAAAATCAGGACCTAAGTTTTAATCATACAAACCTAAAAATATGTCCAGCCAATACATAATACTTAATAATTATATTTTTAGTTTAATATTTTTTCTTATCCTTACTTACCATTTGTTAATTAGGATAATTTATCTTAATTTTTTCTGAATTTTTAAGTTTTCTTTCGATAGATTGCAAATTCGCATTTTAGATAATTCAGATAATTTTATTAATTTATAATTTTTTTGCATTTATTTATTGCCTATTTTATTGCAATTCAAAATATGCCACCAGCACCTTTTCTGTGTTTTTTACTTTCTTCTACTTTATGCATAAGTAAGTATAGGAATCATAAAAATGTTCGAACTCGAGATTTTAACGGATATACACGTTTTGAGGTCCCCTGAATCGATTCTGACTATTTTCGGAATGACGTCTGTGTGTCGGTCTGTGCACACTCTATCGCCCAAACGATGAAATCTACGATTTGTATGTAGCAAGTAGAACTTCCTATTTTGAGAGCAATATCTCAACCGGAAGTGATGGTTTACTCTTATCACTTTTTTCAGTATCTCGAAAACGGTACGTGTTATCGAAAAAATTGTGGAAGTTGTAGATATTGAAATTTTAAACAACTTAAAAAGTGTTTTTCGAAAAATGTACTATAACTAAGTATAAGTAAGTTCAGTGCAGATTTTTATTAATAACGGTTACCCAAAATGATTATTTAACAAATCAATTTTTAATGTTTCTTCACAGTTCCTTCCGTCTCCAAAGAAACAATTTATAAGAAATTGCCTCATATTAAAGATCTAACAAATAGAACTATCGTTATTTGTAAAACTAATAATATGGAAATAGGACAATATAACACCATCTCTTTAAATAGAGTACTTTCAAGACAAATTAAAAAAACATATTTTTGTTCTAATGTGCAAATGGCCAAATGTTATTTTTATTATATTCCACGTAATGGTTGTGACAACTGTTACATGGGTCAGACTATTCAGTAGTTAAACGCTAAAAATTAAAATATGCTTTACACCAACATTGTTTCAATTTCAAGCATGACTTTGATAATGATAGTGTTTGGGCCATCAATAAAAATTGCAGGATGTTTTTTGAAATGTTTCACATCAATAAAAACATAAGGCATTCAGGAACAGTACCATTTAGTCTTTTAATTTAATTAATTTAATCTAAGTTTCCAGTTGCTCAAACGTTTTCTCATTTTGAGTTTTTCTTCATACATAAGTAAAGATCTGCTGTAAAGCACGCCCGGTTATAATTATCAATAATTAATAATTAATATTTTAGGCCAATTGTAATAATAAATTTATTTTTGTATATAAAACGTACATCCTCCATGTCTTTTGATGGATGTAACTTCAACCCTACTATCTGCTAACTAAGAGCCGGGCGTTCCTGAAAACATGTGTCCCGTTGTTTTTCGCTGCATTAGGAAGTTGAAGAAATGTTGCAATTTTTCTGGGAATGCCTCCAAATATGCAATAATATAATAACTAAAGAATAGACATGAGATTACTGCGATTGGTTCATATACTCAAAAATATGTTATTGAAAAAATTATTCTTGCGAAAGTTACATATATTGATTTTTCACTTGAAAAGTTTTTTCGAAAAATGTTGAATAACTAAGTACAACAAAGTTCATTAAAAAAATCTGCAGTGGTCCTGCAGATTTTTTTAATTGAAAAGTTATTCGTATTTTACAATTTTTATTTTATTTTTAAACATTATGACCGTCAATTTTTCAAAATTATTGCCATTTTTTAAGCCAATTTGAAAATTGCACTTTTGGCACTCACGGTAAATGTTAATTTTTTGAATTTTTTTTGGAAATCTTTAAATTTCATGTAAAGCTGACAATTTCACTTTGTTATTGATTTATTAAATTCGTGGTATTTATTTCATGCTAATTTCACATTTTTGTGTGTAATATATTTTTGATGCTATTTAGATATTTTCAAAATTTTTGGATTTGTCGAATTATTGATAAATGTTGACAGTTATGTTGAAACTTTTTGTAAATTTTGTAAAATGCATTTTAAGCAATTCTAATATTTTTATCCACAGATTTTTTTACATTTTTCACAAATGCGAACTAAGCATTTTTGACATTTTTACATTGGTTTCATTTTTGAAAATTATGATTAACAGTGGCAATAATTTCTTCTTTACAATTGGCAATTTTGACATTTATATTAATTTATTAATTTTTTGACATTTATTTCTTACTAGTTTCATATAATTTTTAAAATTTGCCACTTGCACTTTTTTGTTCTTTTTCAATATTTTTGACATTTGTGAAATTTTCAAATTTTTTACATTAACAATTCCGACATTTAAAAATAATGTTGACAGATATTCGCATTTTTTTGGTATTTTTGAATTTTTTTTTTTTTGAAATGCATTTTTTACATTTTTTCTTATGAATTTTATAACGTTCTTCAGAATTGACACTTGCACAATTTTGTATTTTGTGGATAGTTTTGAATGTATTGGATATTTTCCACATCTATTTTTCGAATTTTTTGAGAAATGTATTTTTGACATTTATTATATTTGTGGAAGTAATTATGGATTCCTAAATAAAACCTTGGGAATAAAACGCAATTCAGAACCTGAACTTTCCAGAACAAAAGTACCATACACTGATGATGATGTTAACAGATGCATACAAAAAGACAAAAGTTGTTACTTTGTCTCGACGATAATACGACGCACGATGGTGTGCTCTCCGAATTTTGCATACTTAAATTTTGTCAGCATTTTACACAATTTTAAAACATTGTTTTTTTTACATTTTTGAAAATCTACTTAAGACAAGTTTTTTTGAAAATTTTATTGCATTTCTGAAGGTTGAGAATGTTGTTAACTGTTCATGTTTTAACAATTTTGACATTTGTATCAACTTTTCTCATTATTAAAACATTTTTTCAAAATGTTTTGTAACTTGACTAAGATTCGCACATTTGTCATTTCTGCATTTGTTTTATTTTTGATCGTCTATTCATTTGTATTTTAGACAATTGAAAGTAACACTTTTCGTATCTTCATTTTTATTGTTTATTTCATACCACAACTTATTCATTTTAAAAATTCGACAATTGTAATTTTTCGTGTTTCATATTTTTCCAAATTTTGTTATATTTGTTACAATTTTGTTTTTTTTGCATTTTATAATATTGATAAATATGGAGCAATAAAATAAAATGCTAAAAAATTTAAATTGTCGAAATTATCAAAAATATCAAAACGACATAACTGACATTGTTAAAATTTGAGTCGCACCTAATCCAAAATATAGCGACCGTGCCAAACATTCTAGAAAAATAACTATATAAATATATCATAATATGTATCCTTGATATATGTCTTCAAACCTTGTTTTATTTATTTGTTTCAAATTTTACGAAACGAAATTTATCACTGAAGTTTATTTTGTTGTTTGGCGTTGCTTCTATGCCATTTTTATCTCTGTATTAATAATAAGCGGACACGTTTTTGGAAGCGCGATTTTGACCAACAGGCGATTCTTTTTCTGCCCGGGCGCTAAATTTATCCGCATAAATAAACCCTTCTATCAAATTATCGATTAGTTTTTCCGATGTAGGTTGCAAAGCCAATTTTCACAGTCGGGTGGATTTATAAATAGAATCTATTATTTTGTTTACATACGTTGGACGTTCAAGTTTTATAAAATAAATTATTTGTGTTAGCACTTTGTTGACCAATTGGAATGCGGAGGTTTAAATATGTTTTCGTTCGCCTTTGCATTGTGACCATGAGTGTAAAATAATTGTACAGTCGAAGGCAGTTTAAGTGGGAAACAATTTAATCTATTGGGTCGTTTTATAGTAGTATCGGTCTAGAAATATTACAAAGAATTTCTCAGATTTATTCTGTCGCCGTTAAAGTATTTAAATAGTAATGTATACTTTGGTTACGCAATATATTATTAGTTAATAATGTACAAAAGCGCCCAATTTTTCTTCACATTACATCATATTAAAAACACCCCTATTATATTATTATATTTTTTGATTCGTTTAAATTTATGCACGTCACGGTTCATTTTCAACTTTTATGTGATTTGTCAGTTAAACTGTCGCCGAGTGTACATTTAGACTTTTCAATTAATGTAATAATTCAGCGACTTTTAAATGAAATTCTATTATTTAAAAAAGTAATTTAGTAATTTAATTTATTTACTCCCGCCAATTGCTGATATTTTAGTACCAAAATCTAAAATTAATATTAAAATTTTATATTTAGAAATTTTCGTCTCAATTTACATTTAACCTTAAAGTGACTCGGGACGACAGACAAATAGAAAGTCGTTGACTGGTATTGATGGTCACATTACTTGTTGTCAACCAGTTCGTAAACGACACGTGAAAACAAATCGCAATCAAGTAAATCTCATTTCTACGAAATAAGTACGTTTTAACAGTAATTCGAATGTTTACTACATTTGAAGAACGTATAGTATTGTAGTATAATTTGTGGCAACGTTTGAAGGCCATCTCAGTGGGGGCGTTATTAATTTTAGCATCTGCGCGGGAGACAACTGGTGGTAGCGTCTCACTTGTTCTTTTTTATGCAACAAAACAAAATTATTGACATTTTTTGAATTTTCTAATAATTTCGTCTATAATTTCTCTCTCAATTATTTCGTGTGTTGCAGTTTTCGAAATTCCAACTAGTAAATATTGAAAAAATATGTAAATAACGTTATCTGATTATTCGAGCTTTCGGTCGTCGATTGGCGTTTTGCAACGTTAAAGTTCATTGTTGAAAATATTTATGAAGTGATTTAAATATTACACAGACCAGTCTCATCAAATCTCGAAAATACTTTCGCTATTTGGAAACTTGAAAGTGAAACCTCTTGACAAATTTAGTTATGTCCTAGTTTTTTTTTCTACACATAATGTTTATTAGTATGGCAGGCGATTAATTGGTTTAATAAAACCAGTTCACATTCCAATATCATATCAAAAATGTTGTAAATAAATAATTAATGAGAAGTCAAATTGAATTAGTGAATGACGAGGTCGCACGGAGTTTCATCTGGGCGTCGTGTTTTCGGCTCAAAATAAAGAAAAACGCGACTTTGTGCAGCTAACCACGAACGGATTTCGTAACGAATAATAAAGATATGAGAATATCCACATCCTCAAAAGTTTTTTCTCTTTCTAGAACTCTGGTTCATCTTCAAGGGAAGCGACTTGGAGGTTTTTCTGATTTCTGGTTTTTGATCTTTAGGCCACTTTGCATAAGATGTGTCCGTCGTGTCTCCATTGTTGTCTTCTGGGTCTTGCCCATCTGTTATATTAGTTACATATTTTCTTTGTAATTCTTCTCGCAACACTCAAGACATCTGTCAAAACCCTCTTTGTGAGACATAATTAAACACGTTGAAACTGTGAGGGCCAGTTAAATCTTACATAGCGCCGTCGTCTACCAAAAAGTTTGATAGACTTGATCTCAGAACTACATGGAAGTAGGTAACTAGGTAAGGAGGAAATAAAAAAAACTAATAATCAAAATGAGATTTTAGAGAAGACTTAGTAAATAGTGGAAATTAGGCAAAACAAAGAAAGTGTAATATTTAAAAATCTATTTGGTTATTGTTTAAATGTTATGAGACTTCGGTCGTTGCTCGGAATAAAACACTCGCCGTCTTGTGATAAAAACCAATGGTACCAAGGGATTATTATGGGTAAATGCTGGATATGCTGTATAGAAATCAATAAAACAAGGAAATTTTATAAAACATCAAAGTGAGTAACGGGAGGGTGATAGATATCGGGTGATGATTAGATAGGTAGTCGATTGTTACGTTCATTTTTCGTTGCACCCGCGGACAACACTACAGTATGCGTAAATTGCTCCAACGGATTTATTTCATATGAACAGGCAACTTTCCTATCTAACTAGGAGACGTGGGTTGTCGCTCTGTTTCGACGACGCATCAGATACTTAGTTGTCATGTGTGACCTTGAACGACTGAAATTTCGGTGGTTGCAGTGCGGTGATTTTTGGATTGATATAATAGAATAAATAGCTGACAATTGTGAAAAACCACAGAGGACTGAAGAAGAATATAATCTCAAAGTATTCAAGAATGTTCTAGAGCTTTATTGAATAAATATAAATACTTAATTTTGTGAAGAGTTAGAGTTAGCACGCATTTTAAGTGTTGAAATTCGTGCGTTCAAAAATTACTACTTATTGCTTAGTTCGTCGTTCTCTATCTTCCTGGTCCTCTTCTCGAGCTGATGATCTCCTGTCGTCTTTTCCCGGCGATCGCCGCTGGCTTAAACTTGTACTAATTGACGGGCATCGTGGTTTTATGTTCCAGTGTCCCCACATTTCCATGTAATAATCTAACACCAAACTGATCATGTGCGCCCGTCTCTTTCTTTTGCACGGAGTCTCAAAATTTTCCTTTCGTTTAATTTCATTTACCAATATATTTTATTATTAGCCTCGACTAGATATTCTCGAGTTCAAAGTTGTCGATTGATGTAATTATAAGTAATGCTTAGAACTATTTACGTGTTAGCGTTGGTAAAGTATAATAATAATTGATTATAAATAAATACATCCATTACCAGTGATTTAACATTGGTCAATTACAACAATAATTAGTTTTATGCAAATAAACACATTGCTAAACACAATCAATTCAATTAGTTATAAGTAATGTCTACTGTGTGTATTAGCGCCGGTTGAATTAAATATATGCAGTAAATTATTTATAAATAAACAAACCTGCTGTAGGTGTTGACGTCGGCCTGTTACAAGACTAATTTATTATAAATAAAGAAATCTCTGACGTACAAATTTGCGTTTGTCATCAACAACAATAATAATAATTAGCGTCAAATACATAAATCGTTGTCGTAGCGTTGGTCAATTACACGAATAACTGATTATAAATACCTGTTGCAGAGCTATCAGTCGGTTAACAATATTCAAGGTTTCGTTTCACCGACTGATATCTCTCGAAGAATTTTGCAGTCGATTTTTACAATAATTTTAAATAATTAATTATAAATACAGAAATTTCGCATACGCGATAGTGTCGGTCTATTACGTAATAAAATTTTTATGAATAAGTAAATACATTTTTACTAGGAGACTTTTTTATAGTTTTTTCCCAATATGTGGCATAGTTAGAAAATAACAATTGTAAATTTAAAATATTTATTATTCCTAAATTCTATATTTCAATTTACTACTTTAACAAATCATTGGGGATTTAAAAAAATGACACTGCCCTATTGCATGTAAAGGTAAGTCTTTCCTCTCCTGTTTGCGATTTATACTGGCATTAATTGTGCAAGGAATCTTTATTTATAAGTTAGATTGTTCACATCATGTGAAAGGCTCATGTTGACAAATTATTTAAACTTTACTCAGTGTAAACTAGGGTGGCCCAAAAATTTACTACACCCACTACCCACACTTTTATTTCAGTTGATAGTAGTAAAGTGCCAACGTTTCAATATCCTAGGTGGAGTAGAAGGCAGTGCTCAACGTCTCCAAAGTTTTAAAAACATTGTTAATTTCTTATTTTTTTGTATGTATGTATTAAAAAGTTAAAAATTATAAAATATGGTTTGTAAAAATATGGCTTTGTCATTAACTTCAACACGTCAAGCGGACACTATATTCTTGATAGGTGTCAAAGATTTAGAATCAATATTTAGATTTAATCAGTTACCAACTCTAAAGCAAGTTCTTCTTAGATTCCATTTTTTCCTACAGGATAAAAATGCAAGTCACGGCACTGTAGAAGAATTAATTTTAGTGTGGCAAAAGGCCGCTATCCCGATTAGACTTGTTGATGATGTTGATGATAAGCTTGAAAAATTACACTCTGAATGGCTACTGTTAAAAAAAAAATAAAGGAAGAATCCCTGATACCCAAAAGAAATGTGAAACACTATTTCAAGAGCAGCTAGCAGCATGGTATTTGACACTTACTATGTGCCAAGTAGACGAAAATGGAAAGTTTTTAATTGATCAGAGGACGGACAGAAATAAGATTAGTTCATCAGCAGACAAGAAATACAGCAAGAAACAAGAAAGAATTCATCAAAGAAAAATAAAAGAACAAAAGAGAGTTGAAAAAGGGAAATAGCCAGGTTTATCTTCCCTGATATATCCAACTGTGACTATTTCAAATGTTGAATCACCAGAACATTTTGATTGAGCCAAAATTAAATCAGAAGAGATGTACAAGCCATCATAATGTCTAAAAAGAAGGGAATCCAAACAGACTTGAAAACTGAACCAATTGCAAAGAAATCTTTATTTTCTAAACATCACTAGCGCATTAGATCGCAATAGGGATTCTGATAGAGAAGCCTTAAGATTAATTGTCCCTATTGCAGCAGCATTGGCAACCCTAGTTCGTTGCCATTATCACGAAGCACTAGTCAGCGCAAATGGAAAGAAGGAAGAAAAGCTGTGTTGGAAGAAATAAAGCAATCTGTTTCTTTTGACGATCCAGTTATTGTTCATTGGGACGGGGATATTATCCATGATGTTTTTGGGCTGAAAAAATAGATCGTTTGCCCGTATTAGTATCTGCAGATGGTAAGGAGAAATTGCTTGGAGTACTAACATTTGTAAGTGGTAGTGGCACAAACGCAGCGAATGCAGTTTATAATGTACTAACTGGATGGGCTTTGGAGAACAAGATAGTCGGTTTTGACACTCCATCCGTTAATACAAGGTTGAAAAATGGAGCTTGTGTTATGCTGTAACATAAAGTTGGAGAAGAATTATTATGGCTAGCATGCAGGCACCGCATTTTGGAGATTGTTCCTATGTAAGGTATTTACTCTCTGTTTCGGACCATCCAGTTCTCCTGACATTACCTTATTCATAAGATTCAAGGCAGCATGGCCCTTTATACACCAATGCCCGGTTTCACAAACGCCAATCGTTCGTTAACGGCTTGTTAACGAATAATCAAAAGTTTGCCGAGTCTTTAATCCATCGTCAAATACCAAATGTGTTTGACCTGTCCATCATCAAATATTTGACGATGGATTAAAGACTCGATAACGAATCGGCAAACTTTTGACGATTCGTTAACAAGCCGTTAACGACCGATTAGCGTTTGTGAAACCAGGCTCAAGACTATCAACCATTGGAAGAAGCTTCTGGCAGTGAACATTTAAAAGTCATGCAGTAAATGCTTTATTAGTTTTCTTAAAAAGAAAGAAACAGCCCAGAGACGATTATATCGAGTTAATAGAGCTGTCTCTACTAAATTCATTGCGCTCCAGGTGCAGTACACACGCTCATTGGATGGCGAAACTGATATACGCCATCAAAATCCATTTGTTTCGCGAGGAAGACGGTTTTAAAACTACAGAAAAGGAAAAATCGTTAGAACGTTTTGTGAACTATGAAGTTCTTATATATGTAAAATATTGGTTTGAAGCCCATGTGGCTGCAAAAACTGCTTGGGACATTTCCCTGAGACTTGATCAATTACGAAGTTATTGATCCTCAATTTAATGAAATGGTTAAAAATGCCATAAAATCTCATCTTTGGTACCTCTCGGATGAGTTAGTTGGCTTCAGTTTATTCTCAGAGAAAGTATCAAATGAGGCAAAGGTGGAAATTGTCAAGAATATGAAGTTTGAGCCTACCAACCGGAAGGTAAGAGATTCGTTAAAAATAAATTAAATTTTGTTGACCACATATACAAATGAATGGAACAGCAATGAACATTACATTACTGGTAAAAAAAGAATCACAAAAAAACTTGAAAGTTGTCAATGATATAGCTGAGCCTGGTGTCAAACTGTTTGAAGAGTTTAATAAGCTTCTGACTAATGATGGAAGGGAAACAGTTGCTCCTGCAAGTGGTTAAAGCTAACAGAAAGTGGGTTCCTAGCAAAACGACAAAACAAGCAGTTGCTGAAAGTTTGAACCGGTCAACTTCAAAGGATTAAACCATGTTTATTTACCCCACTACTTTTCTATAAGATTTTTATATTATTCATCAATATTATACTATGAAATAAATTAACGTACTATTTCTCAGGTAGTTGTACGTAATTTAAAACAACTCTCAAAATACCCTATTTTTGAAATTTATTATAAATTTACATGTCTTTGAGCACTGTCTTCCAATTGAAATATTACCTTCAAACTTTGTCAAAATACTTGTTTTGACTCACTATGTTTGAGGGGGGGGGGTTAGATTATAGGCACATATGCCAGCCGTTTAAAAGTGTACAACAAGTTTAGCAAATAACGCGTAAGTCATGATGTATAGACGACGTGATACTGTGACAAATGTGGGGGGGGGGGCACCTTTGTGAGTCCTTGGCCAATAGGCCAGCTGTGCAATTCACTTAACTGCGCATATGTACTTCACAATTGTACCTAATCTTATGTCATACGCGTTACCACTGATAACTTATCACCCTATTTATTTGTGCTCGTACTTGAAAAATTAGATATTAAAATTCGAAATATGTATTAGAATTCGAAAAATCGCAAATTGAAAACGCAAGTATTCTATTCATAAACTCATCAACTAATCTTCAATGGCGATTCTAGTTTGTTTAAATCAAATTGTTAAATTGCTTTCAATGCTGTTGACAGTCTATTTAACCTACGAAAATTAGACAACGGAATTATAATTACGTGACTCAACAGCGGAATTGGTTCGTTGGTAGACTGACTAACCACTTTTAAAGTAAACAATGAGTAATTGGTAGAAAAATGTACACGGCGTATAAAACGTGTAAACGATATATGGTGTTCTCGTTTATGGTAACCAACAATGATTTGGGACAAGGTTAAAAAAGACCAATGCAACCAGATTTGACTTTAACGGAGACATCGAAAATTATTTAAATATTATAGAAAGTGACAAAAAATGTTGACCAATACGTTTTTACGATTTGTCGTAAATATCAAATCTGGTGCTTAGCTGAATTAGCCAACATTTATTTTGATTAATTATCGTCAACAATCAACAATGTATCAAATCTGGGTTTCAAATCCGAAATAATCCGCAAAGTTAAAAAAACCAATTGTAATGTAATGAAAAATATGGTAGTCGTTTTGTATACAACAAAATATCTATGTCACAAATAGAATGTTACTACTTTATAGTTTTATATCTCATCGAAGAAATATTATAATTGTTTAATTCGTTTTTGCCAACGGAAGTGGAGGAATGAGTTCAAAAATATGGCGCTGCAGTCCGAGGTTTTATAAACCTTGAGCGTTGTCACCGTAGGAGTGTACACGCCGTGAACAGCGTTGTGTCTGTGTTTGTTGATCTCGTGAAATCCATATCTAGTAATGTGCTATGTGTTTTATAAACGTTACTGAACATTCTCGTAGATTATTTTCCGCGAGTTCAAACGACGATTGTTTTTTTCGGAATCTAAGTAATCATTTGCAAAAAAATTAAAACAGCACCAACTATAGCAGAAATTACTACGGAAATTCATCATCTTTGGAAAACAAACAATTAAGTACATCCAATTCCATGATATACTAAAATACATTAATTCGATTTTATTTATAATATTTGACACACTTTAATTGACAGCTCCTCATTTATAAGCAATTATAATCGGTTTCAATTAAAATGTTATTTAAATCGTTCAAAATATAAAATAATGGGAAACGAACATTTTATTGTCTCTTACGTTGGCAACATTTGCTGATAATAGTTTTAAACTGCCATTCTGGTGTAGCCAGGAGAACTGGCTTTAGGTGGATAAGACAGCAACCATGTCTATGATTAGTAGATTGATTTGATTGTTTTCTATTTAGTGGAAGGCCAGTACGTACGTGTTCCCAATGATACTTTACTAAGTGGCCCCTGTCATTTTTTTATTTACGTTGGGTACCTGCTCAACTGCATCCATTTATAAATTAAATATCTTACATTTAACTAAGAAATGATGATATGATATGTCAATGTCGCCGTCATCATCTCTTGTCGATTCTCCTGCCAAAAATAAGTATTTACCTAGGAAATACCCATAAGATTCTTGTTTTCGTCTACAAACAAGACACTGGAAGATTAAAGAAGATGATTTAATGGAGATTTAGCGCTTCTAACGCTAAATCTAAAAATTCACTAGAAGAACATAGAAACGTAAAAAAATTGATTTGGTAAACTCAAGTAAAAAATTAAGTTTCCTTTGTGATATCTGCAACAAAATTCACATTAATTCAACTTGTGATTTTGACATCAACAAAATATCTAACAATGGAAATTTAGATCATCAAGATGTAGAAGTAAGAAAAATGAATCCTTTAATGCGCTACGTACTTTGATTTGTGGAAATAAACTCAAGTTTTGATGTACACAAAAATGAAGATCTTTCACTAAGAATCCCTTGCTCTCTTTGTCCAGGAAAATTATTTAAAGATAATAACAGATTGAAAATCCATATAGGTAAGTAATATGCCAATTATTACCCCATTGCTTCAAGTATTTCTTCCTCATCTCAATCAACAAGTGACTTGCTCGTTACCTTGAAACGTTTGCTAACTATCAGAAGAATTCCCAAAGCTTCCTAGACACTTAGTTTCAGATAAATTAAGTTCGATCATTAATGGGTCTTTTAACTAAAACTTCTTCTTTTAAGAATCGTTTGCTTTTCTCCTATAGAACTTTTAATCTTTGAAGGAAATCCTTAAATTATCTTACAAAATAAAATCTTTCCATTTTTGATTTCCCTGATCTTCAATCATTTTCAAATAAAAATAAACGCAAACCTTTATCTTTAGCCAAAAAAGTTCAAGCAAAGGTCTCTGATTTCGACATTAGAAGAGCTGTTAAACTTTTGTCTTCGGTTGATTCTTTGGCTCCTTTCCATGAAGATGTTGCTGAAGAACACTCTTCTCCTTCTCGTGAACTTTTCTTCCCTGATGCCTTCAGCCCCGAACACTCTTCTTTAATGGTCAATGAGCAGGACGTTCGTTTGGATGGAATGAGGCCACAATATTTGAAAGGCATTATTTCTTTATCCGCCGATGAAGGTGGACTTCGTGCTCTTAGAGCTATAACAAAACTTTGCAATTCCCTTTTATCCGGCGAACTTCCTTCTGAAATCGCTCATTTATTTTATGGTGCTTCTTTATGTGCTCTTCATAAAAGAGGTGGAGTCGCAATATTGTAAACTCCTATTTATCTCCTCACCAACTTGGCGTTGCCACTAAACTAGGTTGTGAAGCGGCTATTCATTCCACACGTACTTTTGTGAATGATGCCCATAACCATGGTAAAGTTCTTCTTAAATTGGATTTCAAGAACGCTTTTAATTAACTCCGTCGAATGGAATTGTATTGTTAAAGAAGTTGATTGTTACCCCCTCCCCCTTCTTTATCCTTATCTCTTCCAATATTATAGAAATCCTCCATCTTTATTTTTTAGTAACAATTTATTGTATTCTTCTGTTGGAGCTCAACAAGGTGATCCTTGCGGTCCCATGATTTTTAGTCTTGCAATCCATCCTTTTATTTTATCTTTGCATTCTCATCTTAACATTTGGTATTTAGATGATGGAACTTTGGCTGATTATCCAGAAGTCGTTTTGTCTGATTTTGATCTTTCGACAGAAATTGGTCTGCATTTAAATTTTAACAAATGTGAGATATTCTTCTGATCTGAGTTCCTGATTTGGAAGTCTTTCAGAAATTTCAATTTAGCTCCCGGCATAAAGATTTTTGATCGCGAAAGTTTACCTCTTCTAGGTTCTCCAATTTTTACTCAACTGCCATGTTGATTGAAAACCTCTTACAAAAAGCTGAACTCCTTGGTGGTCACATAGCCTATACTTTGATCAAGAACTGCCTTTTCGTTACTAAATTAATTTTTTTTAAGAACAACCCCTTTTTGAAAATTTTCTGACTTTCTTGTATCCGTTGATTGCACTTTAAAATATTTTTTAGAATCAATTCTTAATCTTCGTCTCAATGATCATTAGTGGCGCCAGGCCAATCTTCCTATTAGATTTGGTGGTTTGGGCATTCGTTGTATTCAGGTCATTTGTGTTCCTGCTTTTCTGTCTTCTATCCATGGTGTTAATAAGCTCGTTTCTATATTACTAAAATCAAAGGATAATGGCCTTAATATTCACCTTTATAATGAAGCTTTGCCAGAGTGGACTATCAAGAATCCTAACCCACCATCTTCGGAATTTCAGAGGAATTGGGACGATATTAATTTAAATCGAATTATTACAAAAGACTTATTCTTCAACTCCCCAAGAGATTTGGCTCGTTTTAAACCTCTTCAATGCAGAGAATCTGATTCTTGGTTTCACTCAATTCCCTCTCCTAACATCGGTACGTTTTTGCATAACACTTCTTTTTAAGTTTGCATCGGCCTTAGATTAGGCTGCAACCTTTGTACACCTCACACTGGCAAGTGCAACACTGAAGTTCAATAAATTGGCATTCGTGGCTTAAGCTGTCCGAAGAGCTGCGGATGATTTTCAAGACACTCTGAAATTATTTCTATCATCAACCGTTCTTTAACTTCAATATAGATTAATTCAACTTTGGAACCGAACGGATTGTCAAGAGATCATGGATAACGTCCGGAATGCCCTTGGTTCCTTGGTTTAAAGGTCGAGCTTCAATTTGGGATGTTAGTGTAGTAGATACCCTTGCGGATAGCTACCTTTTGAAAACTATAGAAATTTCTGGTTCAGCTGCTGAAATTGCTTGCAAACGGAAACATAGCAAATATCAGTCGATTATTACTTCAAACTACATTTTTAATGCCTTGCCTTTGAAACCTTGGGCCTTTGGTGCAAAGAAGCTTTCGAATTTATTAACATAATTGGCGACCGACCTATTTCTCTTTCAGGTAATCGGAGTTCCAAACAGTTCCATTTTGAGAGGATTTCTCTCGCCATTCAAAGAGGAAATGTAACAATTGTACAATCTTTGTTCTGTAATTTAAATGTACTATTTGTTATAATATTTCTTTTGTTTTACTAAGAAATACGTGTTGGAATGTTACATTTTTATTGCCCTTCATTCCACAATATTTAAAATTTGTTTCCCTATTGCGAACTAAATTTATCTTTGACAGTCGACACTTGATGGCAAATTAAGATTGAAATTATTGGAATAAAAAATATATGTGTTTAAAACAGAACATAATCCACAAAGTCGAAAATCTACCCTATGGGAGGCAACAACCAATCTGCATAAGAAGGCTTATTATACGCTGGCTGAGTTTCTCCGCGACCATTGATGTTTTATTTTTTATTATTGTTATATGTACTATTATGCATGTGTGCGTTTTTGTATTTACTTTTATGTTTTTGTTTTTATTTTTGTGTTGTGTTATGCTAAGTATTTTTAAAGAATGTAACGACAGTGTGACGTTTCACATCCAGTTATCTGGCAAATGTGATTAATAAATTAGCTATCTATCGAACGTTCAACGTTTTTGATGAAATCAAAAAAAAATTAAACATTCTAGAAGCAATGCGTGGCCAACGCTGGTGATTTATACGATACCCTAATAGCGTGCAACGTACTTTTAAAATATACATTCGTGAATAATTGATGTTTATTCCAAGGTTTCTACAAAATCTAAAAATGTGTGCGTTTAAAAGTACTTACTTTAACTGTAATGAACCTATGTAGGCGTTGTGCTGTTATTGTTATTTGTACATTATTAACCATAATTGCAGTGCATTTTTTTAAAACAGAAACAATGCATTTTCCTGTTGTGTTGCAGAATGTCTAAAAATATATTCCGGCGTAGTTTAAATAAAAACGTAATTTGTGCAGAAAATGTTTAAATGTATTAAAAATGGTTAAGTGGCATTTTTAAGTATGTGTGCAGAACAGCAACACGAATTGTGAATTTTGTCGCCCACGTGCTCGCGGTGTTATTACGGAGCGATTTTAAAATGTCGTGATTTTAAGCGCCGCTACCATAAAAAATTACTATACTTCTTTACACATAAGGCATAAGAAAGTAATAGCATTCACTTCATTGGTCGCGTGTAATAACCGAGTTTTAGGGGGCCTTGCTTATTAACCTTGGTATCGCACATGGACACCCACAAATCTTTAATGCACAATTTAAATAATTTAAGATTGTTAAACTATAATAGTTTAACTATTGATAGCGTACTTTAATGTGCATATTGTCAAGGTCGTACCCTTGGCTGGCGATCTCCGTCCAAGGCGAGTGGGAAATGCATGCTTCTCATGCCCTATTACATATTTGCGTTGGCAAGTAATTAAACTCGACGTATTAATTCATTGTAATTCAATATGAACTTATACGTAGATACTTTTATAGCCTGCGCATGTAAATGTATTATTTGTTAAGAATTTATTTGCGGCGTTAAAATACTTGTACATTTTTGTTCAGTGGCGCGCCAGTTGTGTTCGACGCTTGGGTGCCCCTATATTTCCAGCACCACCATAATCATATAAAAACGTACAGGTGGTTGCTCTTATAATGAGATTAAATGGATGAAAATGAAATAAATACACACCCGACTGTAATTAGTATCGGCAAAACAAATAAGCACATATTTATATGGCAACTTTCTTGCACACCTTCAACGATTGACCAATAAAATATCCAATTCTATCCAGGGCAAAATACAAACGAAAAAAATGATCTTGGCTCATGATTCAAATTAATAAATTTAAAACGTAGTTTACCTTCAGCTATGTAATTTAAATACGGAAATCCGGAGTTCAAAAATCAACGTATCTAATTCTAATATTTGTCGGTCGAAGGCAGTTGCGTAACATAGTTATGGAGGCATATTTTCCTATTATATACTCAGTGACATATAAACTGCACCACCTAGAAGGGGTGGGAATTTTTGTACCAAATTTGGCAGAAACATTGGACTAGTCTAACAATTGATTAAAATTTGATAAAGAAAACACTTCATCTTTTTGATTTTTCTTTAATAATGTGTTGGTCCGCCCCTATTTCTGATACACTCATTGACCCGCCTTGGCATTGATTCCAGCAGGTGATCAATGTCTTCTTGAGGTATGGCATCCCAACCAGCCTGTACTTCATGCCGTAGAGCTTCTATTGTCAACGGTGGGTTCGGTAGATTCCTCAATCTTCTACCCATCATGTCCCACACATGCTCAATGGGCGACAAATCGGGAGATCTTGGCGGCCAAGGCAAAAGATTAACATTGGCATCTTCAAAGAAGTCAAGAGAAACCCTTGCTACGTGAGGTCGTGCATTATCTTGCTGAAAAAGGTTCTTCCAGCCCTCGAAGATATGGAAGAACATGTGGTTCTACCACTTCGTCAATGTAGCGTCAGGCGGTCATACTGCCCCGAATGAAAAGCAAGGGTGACCTACTGTCGTAAGCAATAGCACCCCACACCATCAACCCCACAGTTCGGTGAACATGCCTCACAATCGAAAAATCAGGATTGCGCCTTTCTCCACGTCTTCGTCTAACAGTCATCCGACCATCATGCATTCCTAAACAAAATCGCGATTCGTCACTAAAGACAACTCGATGCCACTCCAGGTTCCATTGAAGTCTTTCCGTTCACCAGGCCAAACGTTCCTGGCGATGTTGAGCAGTGAGGGGTAGCACAAGATGTGGACGGTAAGACAGCAAGCCAAAGGTTCTTATTCGACGATAAACTGTTCGCAAGCCTATCGGACGACCTTGTTCACCTAACCATTGATCAGCTATTGATCTAGTTGTAGAGAATCGGTCTCTCAAGGCCATTAGTCTTAAGCGGCGATCTTGACGTTCATTGGTTCGTCTTTGAGCCCCAGTGCCTCTTCTCCGACGTTCAACCCCATGTTCAGACCACGCTTGATAAACTCGCATTATTGTTGAGTGGTGCCGTCCGAAACGGTTGTCGATTTCTCTAAACGAAAAACCTGCTTCTCGTAAACCAACAATCCGCCCTCGGTCAAAGTCACTCAACTGCTGGTAAACTTGAGGTCTCCTTCCTTTAGGCATCGTTAAACACTTGAAACACTTTAAACTAAAGAACGGGATCCGAAAAAGTGGAACAAATTCAAAAAATGACTCGATAATTGCTTGTCTATCACCACCTCTAAAAAATGACACAAACCTCAAAAATCCCATGACAACTTGATGATTGGGTTTCAAATTTTAATCAACTATTTCTCTGGACTAGTCCACTATTCTTGCCAAATTTGGTCCAAAAATTCCCACCCCTTCTAGGTGGTGCAATTTATATGTCACTGAGTATATATATTTAATAAATTTACAAGAGTTAACAACGACAACATACTAGGTGATGTTTTGATTGAAAATTTAACGAAACTATATTTAAATTTTAGCAAATTATTCAAAAGTATTTAGTTACAGAAATAAAGAATAAAACGAAAGTATTTCTTCGAAATTCAAACATTTCGGTTTCATAAAATTTTGAAGTAAAATTTAAACTCTTCTTGGAAGTTATACTAGACTTGAAAATTTCGATAGATATGATTAGAAAATTATGAATAGAAACAGAACACTGTATTAGGTCTGGGATTAATGTGAAAATTACGACGCAAATTGCAAAAATACAGATTATTCATTTGCCCATTGATGGGGGTCAAAATAGGAAATTGGGTAAACGACAAACGTCTTAGTTAGTTATCTTAGGTTAAAAACCAACATAACCCGTAAAATCAAACACATTTTTAGATGCCAAATGGTACGCATCGACGTGTGTAGTGAACCAAACAATTCAAGTTGTGATACGCGTTTGTGAAAGGTCGAAAGTTAACCTAGACATTTTACAAACGTCAAAACAAAGAATAATGCTCCCGTTTTTCGACGATAAAAATTTAAAAATTTCGTTAAAAAATATGTCCAGCTCATTTTCAAAACGACGGAGAATAATCCGAAATGACAAAATCAAATGCAAAATCGATATGAAAATGCTGTACATTTTTTAGACATGGAAATCGAGGTTGGGTTAAGTAGAAAACTACAAACGAAGCCAAAATGTATTATTCAATAGTTCTAAGGCGAATTTGAAATTATAAGGAGGATATATTAGCCCGAAAAATCGTTAATCAAAGGTTGCGTGAAGGTCATGCAACGAAATATGTATAAATTAAGCCATTTTGATATGTTTATTAACGTTTTAGGTGATCTGTTTGTAAAAATATGTAAATTTGGTTAAAGTTTACAGTATATTGAATATAATTAATTTATTGTGAAAAGCAGAGAAGCAAATGTAACGTAAAAAAGGACTTTATGGAGATTAAAAATCAGTTAAAAGATACAAAGATAATATTGGAACCATTACGAAGAGATAAGAGACGGAACAACATAATAACATCAGGCCTATTCATAAAGGGAAATAATCCAACGGAAATGAAACAAGGAATAAGCGAATCATTAGACAAAACTAGAAACGGAGGTTAGGATCAAATCAACACGCAAAATGGGGCCAAAATATGCTTAAAAGAACTAGAAAATCTGGAAGAGGAAATGGAGATAATGATGCATTATAATAAACTAAGAAATAAGAGGGGGAAAATGAACAATGATATGACAAAACAAGAATGATATGTAGATAAGCAAATTAGAAGTGGAGGAAAAGACGTTATAAGAGGCTACCACAAACTGTTCCTAGACGGCAAAGTGTGGAAATGGGATAAAATAAAGGGAGCGTTAGAAAAATAAATAATTAGTGAACGAGGATCCAAAAAGCTGCCATAATCACAACAACGAAAATAAGTTGATGAACAAGACAAAGAAAAAGGACACGTAAACAGAAATAACAAAATAAGACGGCAAAGAAAGCAGGCCTTGATATATAACAGAAACCAAAAAGGGAGGTAAAGGGGAAATGGAACTATAAGGAGGAAATATTCTGACATACAGTGGGGTCGATGTCAATTATTAAGCTAAAGAAGTAGTAGGCTGCATAATCAAGGAGAATATAAAATATATACATAGGTGGAAGGGGATTGCCGAGAGGATACTAAAGATAAAAATTGGAAGCGACATGCAAACAAAGACAACATCATAGTGGCATACGGACCCAACGAGAACGAGTCAGAAGGAAAGAAGAACGGCTTCTGGGAACAACTAGCGAAAACAATAGAAGACATTAAGGAAGGACTAATAATACTGGAGACTTAAACGGAAGAGTAAGCAAAACAGATGACGAAACAGGAGGACGAAATAGGAAGCTATGGAAAAGACAATATAAATAAAAATGGAACAATTTTTGCATATACAGATATACACAAATATACTAGGGAAGTAAAGCAGAGGAGGAAGATCGATAATCGATTATATAATAGCAAACAGAAAGAAACGAGATATAGGATGCACGAAAAGAGGACCAGAAATAAACTCGGATAATTACTTTGTATGGTCAAAAATCCAAATAAAAGAAGAAATATTCAAGCAACCAAATAAAACAGGTAAAATGACAAGACAAGAAAAAATGAAAACATATAAATTAAAAGAAGAGGGAACTTAATAAACACATATAATTTAAAGCTTGAAGAATTATGGAAATATATCATTGATACGCTATTAGGAATAGCAATAGAAGTATGTGGAACCAATAAACTTATAGAATTTAAGAAGAGAATCAATAGGTGGAATAATTAAAGAAATAGTAAAAACTGGAAAACTACCTAGAAAGTACATCAACGGAGAAATGCGAATAGTACAAAGCACAGAGAAACGAACTCAATGAAATGGTGAAAGAAGCTAAACAAAAATCGTGAGTGACCAACCTATTGTATAAAATCATTAAAAGCCTTCGGGAAGAAAAAGGCGGAAAGTAGTGGGAGACAAAGAGGATATAGCGAAGAGATGGAAGGAATACTTTGCGGAAATATGAACAATCGAGAGAACACCACAAATAATATAAGGAGAATGCGAAGAAAGAAACAGAAAATAATGAAGTACATACAACATGATTTAAAACTAAAAGAAGTAGCAGAAGCAATACTAAAAGGAGGGGAAGTTCTGTAAATATTAACTAGATTGTTTAATAAAGCATAGAAGAAAATATACCAAACGATTGGGAGCGAGGAATAATATTACCACTCCACAAAAAAGTGGACAGAATGTAACAACTATAGAGGCATTAATATGCTATGCATAATATCGAAAATATATCAAAGGATAATGCGAGAAAATGTAATGGTAGGAACTGTAATATAATTAGAGCACTCAGATCGAATGAAAAATTACAGCGATGCATGAAGAGTATTTATGAGAAAACAAGGAATTATGTGAGAACAGGAAACCAACAATTGGAGCAGTTTATAACTAAGGAGGGTAAGACAAACCCAGCCCAGCCTTATTCTACATAGTTATGGATGATATAATAAAGGAAGTAAAGAAGAAGTAATGAAATTAAAGTAAATTAAAGGATTTGCTGACAATCTGGGAATACATACAAAAAATGATCAAGACCTGCAATACAACAATGAATATATGGAAAAATGTGCTACTAGGTAGAAATTAACATTTAAAAGTGCTGCTAAATTATGCCATTCGCTAAGCAACTCGGTTGAAATGAAAAGGGAACATCTAGAAAATCAAAAATATAGTATTCAAACCAATTTTTAAACCCAAGAAAATGAAAAGTAACATCGAAACCATGGAAATGAGATACTTACACGAAAAGACAGATCTAGAAACGACCTAGTAAGAGAAAGAACTGGAAGTAGAACTTATCCTGAAAACTATCAAGAGACGATAACTAAAATGGTTTGGCCACCTGATGAGGATGAAACAGGAACGCATAACAAAAAAGATATGGCAGGCGAGATCCCACAACCGTAGAGCACCAAAAAGTGTAAGAGAAACGAATTGTCATGTAACGAGGGGGAGAGGATGCGCAAGGACAGAAGGGAATGAGCTAGACTAGTTTACAGTTAATGGTAGCATGGTATTTATGAAACCAGTACTGGCGCTTATGTAAATTTTACACCTTAACACCTACTGGTATATTAACGTTTGGATTAACAAAATAAAAAATAAAATATAAACTATTTTGATGCATATCTCGAATTATAATTATGTTTTGAAAATATAAATTGTAAATAAAGTTGGGCATTTGTGATACGATCATAACGAGTTGATTAATAAGAATGGAGAATTGTTCAGCGAGGAATGCTTTGATTTTGACTTCTATGCAATACTGTGCGTTGTTAGGGGCGACCAGTTGATAATTTGCCTACATACAGGCTACACGCTTCTTTGTGTCGCGCTTATTAAAATTCGTCACCGAAACATTTAATTGGTGTGATGACAGTGAGTTTTTCAGAAGGAATGATTAATAAGTTAGTACTACATGTCAATTCCACAAAAAAAAACAGAAAAGGTATTTGCTGTCCGTCTTGATGTCCATCAATCAGTGTCACCTAGCGGAAATATTATTAAAGAAAAGTTTTCGGATATTCTAAAAGCAAATCCAGTAATGGCAGAGGGCGCGAGTAGCATCGACGTTTGGGGGTCAGGTCAGCGCCAATTATTGATGAGACACAGAAACGCGAAATTCTGAAGAAGCGGATCAGGTTGGGGTGATAATTAGATATAAATTAATAAGAAAAATGTAAAGATTAAAAATACTCTTTTTCTGAAGTCTCAAGTGCATACCACGCACATTGTGAAAAAAACTACATCGTTTAAAGTGGACGTGCACGTGGACATTAAAAATGTTATTATAAATCCTACTTGTTGGCCTAAAATATGTTTCTAAACGCTTTAAACAAACCAATAATACAACAAAAATTTTTCTTACACATATTCATCCATGAACAGGTGACGTATAGTGTTTATTTTGAAACAAACTAGAACGAGTAAATTTTTAAATTGTATTGGTAGGGGATTTTACTATGGACATGGAAATTCCTAGGGAAATCAACAGAGTGTATTAATTTATGTGGCATTCTTGAAACATTTAATCTATATAAAAATTTTGATGTTCCCACGCGAGTTATTCGACAATCTTTAACTTGCATCGATAATTTATTTTCCTCCCTTTCCAACTTCTATGCTCTAGCAATTTCACAATTCAGAGACCCATAATAGAAACTAGCCTTTTTAATGATATGCTGCAGAACAAAATTGGCTTGATGTGTATCAGTAAACTACTGCTGGGGGTGCTTTTACGGTATTCCTTAGAAACTTGATAACATTGTTTAACAAAAGTTTTAATGAACGCAGTATATCTAAGAAATATAATAAACATGCACAATTTTAATTTGTGAATATGGAGTTTCATCAAGTAACGCCGAAATCTATTCAAGTTATAATAAACATGGTTCACTGAAGAATTGAATATTATGAAAACTCGGTTACAACACGCCTTAGATGTGGAAAATAAATGCATTAAAACCACAGTATCCGAGCAATTATATAATTATCAAAAATTGGAATACAGAAAAAATAAAGAAAGCTAAGCAAAATTGCCATATCTTTTTACTAAAATCGTCAAACAAAATATCCTCTTCTTTAATAAATTATCATTTGAACCTTAGAATACACAAGAGCATGGGAATATACAAGTATCTGCGAACAGTTTTAACGATCACTTTGTAAAACGATACGATATCGAATTGTCTCAACAATCGTAGAGAAAAGGGTCATTGGTCATTGAATCATTAACTTACATTATTAATATTTGTATTTGTGAAGGTACTGATGAACTAAAAATGGCGAAGTTCAGAAGTTTTCAAAAAAAAATTTTCAAAACGTTTTAAAATTTCGTTTGGTCGTTATTTTGTAAATAACAATTAAGCTTGAACCTTGAAGCTACAGATACAGATACTTGAAGGTACAGATCTACCGTACTTGAAATAACCTCTTTGACGTACAAATCTACATCTTTGACTTAACAAATCTACTAAAACATCAGCGATATTGATAGATCTAGCCAAGGTATTCGATTGTGTTGATCCAGACATCCTTCTATCCAAACTAGAAATGTGCGGAATACGGGGCAAACCGTTAAAAGTAATTAAATCATATTTGTGAAACCGTGAACCAAATTAAAAGTCTGCATCTAACTCCGGCTGAATTGTGCATGGAGAAAGTGTTCCGCAGGGTTCCATATTGGGCCCCATACTCTTTATTATCTACATCAACGATTTCTCAGCTAATTTACCTTCACCTAAAACAGTTTTATTTGCGGATGATACTAATATGTTAAATATCGGGCAAAATGATGAACGCTTAAATTTAATAGAGAATGGCAGGATCTCCAAACCAGATGAATTCAGATAAAGCACACAAAATTAGCTTTTCACTTAAAAATTCTTATTGTCGGCCATTAAATCTTTTTGGGTTTAATCTGGACCTGTCTTTAAACTGGCACCATATTGATTCTTTCTGTAATAAATTGAATGTAACTTCTTACCGAATTCGTAAATTAGTAGACATTTCAAGTCTAATGCCCGGTTTCACAAACGCTAATCGGTCGTTAACAGCTTGTTAACGAATCGTCAAAAGTTTGATTATTCCTCAACGAGTCTTTAATCAATCGTCAAACATTTGACGATTGATTACCTTGACGAACCGTTAAAAGAAAAATTACCATTGTTTTGGATTTCACAAGCAATAACGAGTCGTTAAAGGCTTGTTAACTAATTCACCATATGACAATCGTTTGTGAAACCGGGCACTAGTATACTCTAATAAACGATGGGCTAATATTATAGGGTGCTTCTAGTTACATACGAGAAGTACTTGTTCTCCAAAAGAAGGTAGTTTGAGTTTTAACGAAATCTAATTGTCGCGAACACTACGAATTATTATTTATCAATTTAAAAATGCTAACCGTCATTTCACTATCCATTTACAATTGCATATATAACGTGAGAGCAACGGAATTATGTTCTAGAGTTGGCCCTGGAAGAGGGAGCTAGACATACCATGAATGTGTAATTTTAATCCAATAAAATAGTTCATTTAAACTGTCACTTTTTGAAGTATTGCAAAACAGTTTTAAATGAAATTTTAACACCATTTGTGAACATGTTGCACGACGACGAAGTACAGCAAGATTATTTTCAGCAAGATAGCTCCCGTGCACACACGACTTTTGAAAACATTAGTTGTCTGAGGTAATTCTTTGGTTATCGTATCATGAGTTTAAATACAGAGACAATTTGGCCTCCGAGGTCATGTGATATCACCCCTGTGACATTTTCTTATGGCCACATTTGAAAAACATTATTTTCAAAACTCCTGTTGCTGATCTAGGCGATCTACAAGAACGAATTATTAACGCAATTGAAGAAATTAATAACACTCACTTGGATATTTCATAATGTTGTTGATTCCGTTAAAAGAAGAGTTACATTGTGTAGAGATGTCAGTGGTGGCCATATAACTCATCTTATTTGATAATTACTATTGGTTGTCATGATTAAATTGTATTATTTAAAATTTTATTTCCAACATAACCTACATTTTTACAGCTTTGCCTGCAGTTTGATTTAATTTAAATTTAAGTTACCGAGAAACGGGTTGGTACACCTGTTAGTAACAAGTAGTTCTATTACTCAAAATCAATCTGAGACATACGCGAAAACTTCCAAAGCCCTCCCTGAATCACAATTCCGTTGCTCACACGTTATAATTCTCGTAATAATGAGATTTTGTTAATTCCACTTCATAGATTAAAAGTCTCGCAACAATCAGTGTACTATCAATGTGTAAAGTTTTTTAATAAATTGTCAAAGGAAACAAAAGCATTGCCATTTAAAAGAAGAATCAAATAATTTTTGGGCTTCTATGCAGTTGATAAGTTATTATATTTATATTATTATACACCTATCTCCCGATTTATATGGCACTTGTTTTACACGGTTTTAAAAATTGCGAATTTAAAATAAACTGGTAATAACGAACATTTTAGTTACATATATATTTATTCTTCATCTTAACTCTGTTCGCTTGGTTCAGCGTACCGGTGATTGGCCGTGTAATATGCAGAATAAAATTTCCGACATATTCACGTAAATTAGTGCAGCAAATCTGTAGGAGTAGAAAAGTGTAGATCGTTGTGTTTTCTTCCTGGATATTTACTGGTTAGTTATAATAAACAATTATTTTTTGTAGCTTTAAAATTTTAGGATTTTATCAAGCAAAAAAAATTGAAAAAAGAAATGAAAAGAAAAGTTATTTCCTTAGAATTGAAAATTAAAATTTTAGATCGTCTACGTAATGGAGAAAGAATAACAGATATTGCAAAAAAAATATTCCATGAATGAAGCTACAATAAAAATAAGAAAAAAATAAGGCTGCATTAGAAAAAGTGTAGCAGCAGGATCGTGTACAAGTATGAGCACAACCTCATACGTAAGAAATGTTACAATGGAAAATATGGAAAAGGCGTTAATAATACGGCTAGAAGACCAAACCTAAAAGCGGTTTTCAATTGACACTAATTAAAAATAATGCTTTGAAAATTTATGAAAATATTAAGAATCAGTTACCATCCACTTCTTCAAGTGAAAAGAATCTATCTTTTTCAGGCAGTCATAGTTGGTTTGAAACATTCAAACAACGACATTCTTTACATAATCTAAGATTGAAAGGTTAACTAGCATCTGCTGATTTCGATACAGCGCAACAATATCCAGGTCCAGTCCAGATCCAGGTCTTCAACGGTGATGCGAAAAAATGCCAGGTAGAACCTATTTGATTAAAGCTCACAAATCGGCAAGTGGTCATAAAGCAGCGAAAAGTCGTGTAGCAATTCCTTTCTGTAGCAACGCAGCGATAGTGATGAAGAAGAATCTGAACCAGTTGCGTTCACAATAAATGTCATCCGTATAAGACTTGAATTAGGTCGAAAATTAGGTAATCATTTTGTACAAAATGAACCTAATGTTGAACGAGCTCTCCGGTTCCAAAGAAAAATTAAAGATTTAACAAAAAACAAAACACAATATTGCTCATTACAAATTTCATTACCAAGTCAGACTTCACTGGTACCAGGACAGACAATATTGGGTTCCTGAATGGAATGAGATCTTCTTCAGCGATAAATCAAGATTTCGCTTATGGCAGTCTGATGGACGTACGTGGATTAGGCGACCTACGGGTCAGAGGCAAAATTTACAATTTGTTCAACGTCGTCATACGGCTTTGACTCCTGGGGATATGGTATGGGGGCAATACGCTATGAAAGAAGATCACGTCTGGTATTCATTCCGCGCGCATTAAACGCCAGACGTTACATTGATTAAGTGGTGGAACCAGTTGTTGTGCCATCACCACAAAACCTTCCAGGAGCAGCCTGCCAGCAAGATAATGCGCGGTCTCATACTGATCATATAACATTAGAAGAAAACAACATCAATATGTTGCCCTGGCTTCCAAGATATCCAGACTTATCCCCCTTTGAACATGTCTGGGATATGATGGAAAGAAAATTGCGGCCCATCCTCCCAATACATCAGAGGAGTTGCGTCAATAGTTACAGATAGCCTGGGATGAGGTACCTCAAGACAATATCATTAATCTAATTTCCAGTATGCCCAGAAGGGTTGCTGAGTGCATAAGAGTACGTGGGGACGTAACGCATCATTATTTTTTAAATCATTAAATGTTATCAGAGTTTCTTAATAATGTAATCAATTGTTCTTCTACGTGCACTAGATATTTTCACCAAGTTTCATCATTCTACGTTCAGTGGTTCGGGATGGTCTATTTTATTTGAAAGGCAGTGTATATATCGAACAACAGACCTTTGCATCGCCCCTAGATTTTACTAATCTCTTAATTCAAGACCAGATAATCCACATTAATCAACGTGAGTCAAAACTTAATCCGTATACTTAAACCACTTACGTACAGAAATTGATTACTGAAATTTTTCCGTCGTAATTATTAGCAGATACGACATTCTGCACCCAGTATTTGATTTACATTTAAAATTCAATGGAACGAATGCAAATGATAGACGAAATGTCAACAAGAGCTGATAATTGTTGAAACACGAACGACACGACACTGCAACATTCCTAAAGTTAATGGCAATTATAAATTACGAAACGCATAATAAGCAATAACCGTAAATTGTGCAAACTCAAGTGCCCTCTTTATTGTGCAAGTCTTTACGGTGCTTAAAATCATTTTCCTCTTCATCCTTATGGTTCTGTAGTTTATTAACCTACTACGACCTTGTATTCTTTGGGCTTGTTGTCGCTGAGTTTAGGAATTTAGTAATATGTTTCGTGTTTCACAATTGACAGCACTTGTTCAGAATTTGTTTCTATTAGGAGAATCGTTGGATTTCAAACGTAAATTAGTCGAAGTACAGTACAGTACCAAGGGAAATTTAATATGTACATCGATTTGTTATTATATTTATTTATGTATGATATATATACTAAGTGACTTAAAAATCCGAACACCAAGAAAGAGTTGAAATTTTTTAATAATTTTAACACCACATAGTCATAGTAGTTCCATAGAGGAACAATCGATGAAAAATTCAAGTTCAAATTCAAAAAAACAAAAGACAAATGAGTTTTTATTAATAGTGTGTTTAACCACCTCGAAGATGCGTATACTCATTGAGCCGTCTAGGCATGGATCTAATCAAGTGGTCGATATTTGCTCGAGGCACCTCAGCCCAGGATTCTTGTACCTCAAGTCGCAGAGCATCTAACGTCTGCGGAGAATTGGCTAAATTGGTGAGTCACCTACCCACCACATCCCAAACATGCTCAATTGGTGATAGGTCAGGTGAACAGGAGGGCCATGGCAAAATATTAACGTTGGCAGCTTGAAAGTCTAGACTGACGCGAGCTACGTGAGGACGAGCGTTATCTTGCTGGAATATGGGATATGGCATGGTCGCAAGATAGGGTAGCAGATGGCGCTCTACAATGTCATGGATGTTTGCGCTGAGCATTCACATAGCCTCTAACAAAGACTAGAGGTAACCTGCTTCCATAGGCAATGGCACCCCATATCATTACCCCAACAGTGCGATGCACATGCCGTTCTATCGCAAACTCCAGGTTGCGGCGTTCTCCTCTTCGTCTTCCAATCCTTGCCTTGAACAACTGTGGAATGTTGAATGGAATAGTATCGTTTTTAGTGACGAGTCCCGGTTTTGCTTTGCCATGCATGATGGTCGGGCTAGGGTCAGAAGACGAAGAGGAGAACGCCGCAACGCGGCTTCGAGGTAGTCAAACACACTATTAATAAAAACTCGTTTGTCTTTTGTTTTTTTAACTTGAATTTTTCATCGATTGTTCCTCTATGGTAGCCGAGTATGTGGTATTAACATTATTAAAAAAATCCAGCTCTTTCTTGGTGTTCGGATTTCTATGTCACTTAGTATACGTGTTTCATAATTCATAATTAATATTACATCACACACACACACACACACACACAAATGTATGTATATAATGTGTATTACTAACCGTGCCTTAATTTTTTCGTCTAACCACGCATTTATTTTAAAATTCCAATAAATTACACAACTCTGGTCTCATTTATCTAGATTTATCTCGTCGACCAAATAAAAGACGCCCGTTAATGTATTGCAACGGTGAATATGCAACGATGCATGTGAAATAACATATTTATTTAGAGAACGTATTTTTTGCAATTACCGCAATCAATGTTAAACGCCACATATCATTTGCAATGTCACGATTTCATTGGTTCACAGAACCGGAAATAAAAACAGAACGCGTTTAGAAAGTAATAAACACGTTAATATGCGCGAATCAATGTCGAACGCACACACACACACTTTCAAATGTAAGAGCACAATGGCCGGTAAACAGGCTGCGTTTGAATCACTAATTCAATGATTGTTTTTTTGCTGAGAACTCGGAAGCAACTCCGCAGTCTAAGATCTAAGGTTTGTCGACACGCCGTTTCTTTGTGTGTCCACGGCCACCGCGACACCGGTTGTTACGACAGATCGATGTGATGGTCGTAATGAAAAATATAAAAGGAAGTGTAGAGCGTACATACGAATCGATGAATATGTAACTACGTTTATTATTTAATGAGTTGTTATATTTATATTGCAATAGTAACTACGTAATAATATTTATGTAGTTCTCTCGGCTGCAATATTCACACGCGTGAGAAAATGATGCATTTTCTCACTTGTTGCATAAAGAAATAAAATAGCTAGTTCTATTTATTATATCATTATTACTTACTTTGTTGAATGTGGGAATTAATTGAGCGTATTTATATATCAATGAAGGCCTAAATCAAGGATGGCTCAATTATAAACTGCTCCACATAAGTTAAGGATATATCTGAAAATCTGCCCAGTTTTTGAATTTTCAAATATTTTTCATGTTTGACACTTTATTAAAGTTGGTAGTTGATCATACCTATGCCATACGGGTGAATTTAGCATTATCTTTCAAGTAGAGGACTGTGGAGAGTTCTCCTCTTTCAAACCCGTTCTAACAAATCAATTGTGTGTGTGGTTTGCTTGTCAATTTGTCGACTTATTGTGCCAATTTGGTATCAACATGTTGTTCTTGCTATACTTCACAATGCCTAGACGTAAATTAACAACTGCCGGAGCAAATCGAGCAATTTGTTTGGTACAGGGTGGTAAACGACAAAGTGTAACAACTTTTTTCAAGTTAGCCAAAGTGTCATTTTTAGACTTTTTAACCGTTTTCAAGAAACTGGATCTGTTGAAGAAAGGCGTAGAATTGGGCAACACCTGCTGAATACCGATATGTCACCATTTCTGCCCAGAACCTTTGAGCACATGTCGAATGTTGAGTAGAAGGGTCGCAGAAGCCACAGGAACAGCACTATCAGCTGAAACTGTCAGAAGACGTTTATGTGATGTCAATTTACGTTCTAGACGACTTTTTAGAGGTCTACCATTAACTCGCGAACGTAGGCAACAAAGATTAGAATGGGCAAGAGAGAGCGTGTCAATTGGACAGAAGAGTGGAAGTTGGTACTCTACACTGATGAATCGAGTTACGGTCGTTTTTCGGATAGTTGTCGAAAGCGTGCCTGGACACAAGCTTTGGTGCATTTGGCATTTGCTATGATGGCCGTACCGACTTGCTGGTTATTCCTGGAAACATGAATTCAGAAGTCTACTTGAATCAGATCAACAACATTGTGCCAGAGTTGCTGTGGGTCCTGGTTTCCTTTTTCTGGATGATAGCGCTTGTCCATGCCCATCCATGGCAGTTATTAATGCAATTGAAACCAATGGAATTCCTCATTTAGCTTTACCTACTCCATCGCCTGATTTAAATCCGATAGAGCATGCTTAGGATCAGTTGCAGAAAGTTTTGGATCATCATAAGCTCCAACCACAAACAATGGAACAAGTGATAAATTTGCTTCGACAACTTTAATAATCTCATTACCAGTATGCAAAGACGTTGCCAAGCTGTTATTGAAGCCCACGGAGGACATACTCGTTAAAGGGAGATTAAGAAGAAATTTGTGTTGATTTTCATTTTTTTCTTGTCTTTTTGTTTAAAATTTTTTTAACGTTTGTAAACTTTTTTATAATAAAAATCAAGCATTTTTTATTATAAAAAAGTTTACAAACGTTAAAAAAATTTTAAACAAAAAGACAAGAAAAAAATGAAAATTGGGTGAAACTGATTAATAACTAACTTTCAATTAATAAAAAATCGTCTAAATCGTCTTTGAAAACATTTTTTGTTCTTTTGAAAAATCAAATTTCCCATAATATCCTTAACTTATGTGGAGCAGTTTATTTTTCTGAATTGGAAATGTTGATTTATGAAACCTTAATATAAGTGAAATTAATTCCGGTGGCTTGTTTGTTTTTTTGCTCACAAAAAAACGCAAGTGTTTATTATAATTCAATTTAATGGCTCCCCCAAACAAAAAATTAGAAACTTATAAAGTTACTATAAAGTTAGTTAATGAAACCCTCGTACCAATGCAATTGCTTTTTAAAATAATGTTTCTGAGGAAATTTACTTAGATGCAATACAGGGGCAATTGGTTGATAATTTGCATGGGTGCATACTGTTCGCTTATTTGTGTCGTGCTTATAAAATTGACATATATATCCGAATACTATTAATATTATAATTTTTGATTAAAAAAATGCTTGTTTGCTTTAGAATCGTTTCTTTTTTTATTGGCTTGTTACTATAATTTTATCTTCGTCAATTGGTATTTCTGAAGTTAATTAATCTATTTGAATTATTTGTTCGTGCTGATTTACTGTTTTCTTACTTTGTTACATATATACTTTATTTTTGTATATAGTTTAATTCAGTTATTTTTATCGTATTAATGAAGTGCTTTGTTGTGCTATTGTTCGACTTTTATTAATTTATTTATTTACTCCATATATATTAGCAATATCATTTATTTATTTTTCATGTATCTTACTTAATTCGCAAAAAGCATAATTTTTTATAATTAATAAAATTAGCATGTTTATTGACAATAATTTTGTTCAAACATTATTTTAAAAATGCATTTCATTTATATCAAATTATAAGACGAGATTCAACTGAATGTGTGAAATAATATAAAACGTGTAACATGATAATTATGTGTGTTGCCATTGCTTAGAAATAAGTAAACAGACATACATTTTGAATGTACATAAATATATCGCAAGTTCCATAGATACCTACACAACACAAACACATATACACAGATGACAATTTTTATTATAATTTTCCACGAAAACAGAATTAATATCCGCTATCGTACTTAATTTAAAAAATCTAACTAAAGCTGAAATAAAAAACGTAAGGTATTAGCGGATAACGTTATAATATTTAATATGTATAACGTTATAATATTAAATAACGTTTCATTTCACGATAATTTAGAAATTTATTTTATGCGTACTTGTTCTTACGTTGTCTTAAGTATCATATGCATATATAACATATGATAAATTTCAATCTTATCTTTAAATTACTGTTATATTTAATATTATGTAATGAATCATAATTCTGAACAACGTAACGATGTGAAACGTTATTTTATACCAAATATCATTAATTTATTTTTCAATTTGTGGGCATTAAAAATATATAGATTTTGCTAATTATACCGATTATGAAAATATCGTTTGCTGAAATAAAATTTCAGATAAAATTATCTGGATTGTCATATAGTAGGTAATTCCTTAACTAGTAAGGTACCAACAAAATATTTTTAAGCCAAACATTGGAATATTACACTTAAAACACTAATCAGGACCTATTCCCAAACCACGATGGCAGTCTCGTTGTGCAATTTGTCACCAAAAAATCCCGCTATATATCGTATAATAAATAAAAAAAAAACATAATTTTCTCGTTACCTTTATCTATTTTCGCAACGTCTTATCTTTTTACGGTTTTAGCCGTCACTGATTGCGGATGTAGGCCGAAAACCTGGAAAATAGTATTTACTCTGAAGACAATGCACGATACGTGACTCTTATCGTTTAGGCACACAGACCATATTTCTCATAAAATAAACAAGAGGTAACAAGAAATAACGACGACGTACACTAAAACAATACGATAACAACGCGCGGCGTTCAGGGAATTCCACGAGCTTAATTGGTTCGTCGTGATGGATATAATTTGATGACATTTGCTAGAGTATTTTTAATGCGACAATTTTCATTCTAGTCGCACTACAAATATATATAAGTTTATTTTAGTCCAATAATTTTTTTGTCGAAATAACCAAAAAAAAACAGTATTTTTAAAGCGGGTAAAACTTCAAGTTTAAATTTGAAGGTGGATTGTTTTAAATAATGCTTGTCGAGTAAATTTTATATAACTTTTTATAAGTTTTCATTCCTATTAAATTTTTATCCATAGGTTTGGCAACTTTTAAAATATTTTAGCACATAGCTACAGTAAATTGGAGGTTTAGGAGTTTAGGAGTGGAGGAAAATATTTTCATTGCAGGATTAAAAATGATTATTAAATTATTATTAGAAACATTACTCAACTTTCCTTAAAGTTAAGAAGGAAAATAACCAAGGGTGGAATTTTGAAAAAAATATGGAACTTGCATTTTTATAGATACGCCTTAAATTAATGCAGGGCTTTGGTGAATATATCTACACATTTTTGGTTTAATTCAAGATCATAGGAATTTATTTTAGACGATAATCGTGAAATTATACTTTTACTGTTATAATAGTCTTAATTTACTTTCTAACTGCATAAATTTGCAGATTGCACGTCTTCATATCCTCGTAGAACAAAAACAAGTAGATAATAAACAGTAGAGGTCCTAAACATGAGCCCATTGTAAGTTCTCGTGTTAAAAATTTGCAATCACATAAAGTAATTTTAATCTGAATTTGCCACCTATTGCCTTCAATCTACTTTAAAACCTCAACTGACGGTGTGAGCAAATATAAAATAACGTAGACGTGTAGTATCAAAAGGTATGTTTTGGAATATTTAATGATGTTAGTTTGGTACATCCCCAGAGCAGTACCCTATAAGTCAAATAGTTTATGTGTCTGCTTGTACCAGACACGTACTGACGTTTTTTATATGTAGTTACCGATCTTTGAATGGGGTGCTCTGGACTTCTGACCAGGTCTGTTATTGGGCCATACTTTTGAGTCGTAGTACATCTTCAAATAAATTGGATATCGATTAGTTCCTATACATGTAATAGAGAAAATTCGTAGTATGCGCTGGGTTTTGTTTAGGTTTGCAATGGTTGCAGTTTGGGGTTTTGTTTCTATCGATTTGATGGCTACTGGTTTACGTTGGATTTCGTTAGTTTGGCATTTAATTTCACGAGGTAGTTGGATTGAAATTAAAATCTGATGAAAATATTTTTCACTAATCGTCGCGATGTCCTTTTGTTGTTGGGTTGAGTAAATTGAACAGTTAAACTTCGTTGGGTTTCATGGTTTCATAGGCATCTATGTTGGTAGGGGCTACTGGTTACAGTATCAACGTTTGGGCATTCTAATGGTTGAATGTTAAAGAAGAGGAGCCAACTGCTAGACACATAATTTGGTGAAGATAAAACACTAATTCAGGACCTGCTAAGAGGATCATTCACCGAGCGGGAAAGAGTGTGCCACACATGCCACGAATTCAATTTAATAGCACTATCAGATTGCACCCTAAGAAGACTGTCGTGAACCTCACCAACCTGCCGTTATCTTAAGATCAAATGATAGTACTATCGAAAAGACTAAATTTCGCTACTGCACCAAGTGGAATGTGCAATAAGAACTCTACCAGTAGAAGAAGTAGAACAAGTATCACACGAAACGTGCAAAATACTCTAGAAAACCGTACCACCAAGTAGAAATATCTCCAGGATAGAAAGGACGCATTGAAAGAACTAGTAAAAATAAAAAGATCAACACATTATGGGACCCTGAATACTACAAGAAATTGAGCAGAGACTCAACACCAACATCTACTGTCATCAGAATCTCAGCCTCCAATACTATACGAACTGTTAAAGATATATAAAACTGGGAACCGTCTACGACCGATTGTGAGCACCTGTGGATCTCCAACTTACGAACTAGTCAAATATGTTGCCAAACAACTGCTAGAGTATGTGGGTTTGACAAGCAGTTTTGTAAAGAACATTTTGTGGAGATTATACATGAACTTCAAGTAACCAGCGAAGACATATTAGTGATTTTCGACGTGAAATCTCTCGTCACCCACGTGCTAGTGGAGGAAACCCAAGAGTCCATCAGACAATGGCTTCGACTACAAAGGGTCCAAGTGGATATAATTGACGTGGCAAGATTGTATTTAACAGCTATGCGATCACCATTCTCACCAGACACCGCCAACATTTTCATGGAGACTTTCGAAGAAGAAGCCATCAACTCTAGCAATAAGAAGCCGAAATGCTGGTCCCGCTACATGGACGATACTTCCACGATATGCCAATATGCCAACATCACGATGGAGAGGCTTTTCTGGGCGTATTTGTAAACCGTACGGTACTGGAAGATCAACAGAAAAGATCCGTAGTCACCACGCTTCTACACTTGCGACAAAATTATCGATACTAGTAACAAACGCGAGGAAACTCAACATGTGAAGGATGTGCTGCAGAAGAACGGCTACAAACCATAGGAGACCCAGAAGCTAGCCGCAGCTAAGAAGAAACCAGCAAGGCACGCACACCTGCCGGTGTTACGGACAGGCTGAGGAAAACCTTAGAGAAAAAGAGCATCAGCTACAGGTTGAGTTCGGTTAAGAAAATAAAATAAATGCTTCCATCCAACAAGCATAGTATAGGAAATGTGGATATAAGACAGGAACTACAAATAAAAACAACCTTGCAATACATTGAAGAAAGACAATTGTGCTGGTGAGGTCATGTTCGACAGACGGAAGAGAAGAGACCTGTCAGATGGATAGGTGGATAAGAAATAAAAGGAATATAATCGATAAAATTATGTCAGCGCTTTGCACTTAATAAAATTGTAGGTACCCTTCCTGCCTACCGCAAAATGATCCCATCCATTTTTAGGACAGATTATCACTGCAATAGATCTGGCAAAAAATCATTTACGACCCCCACTTATTCTTGAATTTTATGACTTATCTGCACCTATCAATGGAAAATTATATACATGTTTTTTATAAGTTATCGATTTCTTGAATCAGGGGGGGGGGGGGAGGTCTGAAAAGGTCTGCTATTGCCAATATACATGTCTTGCCAATATATATTCTTTTGCAAACAAGTCGATCAAATTTGGTTGAAGATTAACATATCACCTCACCTTCTATTAAAACATATGTCCTTGTTTTCCTAAGAAGTCAATATTTTCCATGAAGAAGTGTTTTGGTTTGGTTGGCATAATATTCTAATATTAATCCTTATCGCAGTGGCTTGTATTTCAATTAGTTTTATATTCTGCTTGTTAGTGGTGTAAAACATCCTTTAATAGAGCTCTAGGACTTGACACATAACTCACCTACTGCATAAATCAATATGATCAGTGGGTGCAAACGATTTATATATTTATACACATTTCAGTTTTTTTTTCGGTAGGGATGAAAAAATATATGACAGTATTACATCATTACAATAAGCAAATAAACCTCGTAACTGAAAATAAAAAATATATGTTGCAATTTGAAAAAGTTGACCAAAGTAGATAAAAAGCTTTTCAAAAAGTATATATTTTTTCTACCATTAGAATATTTCAAAGCATTAGGTTATGTTGTGCATTTGCTTTTCTTAATTAAGAAATGGTAATTACAAATATAGTTACTTGAACATTTTTTTTTATTTTATAAGTTGATACAATAAGGAAAACTTGCGTAGAATTTTATAAAAATTAAAAACTGTACCGTTTATTATTAACGTTTATTTTTTGTACCGTTTATTGTTTCAATAACTGTATGTTTAAAAATATACTACAATCAAGTTTTCTTTTTAAACAAAAAAGCCATAAACTTTTGGTCATTAAACGTTGGGGGTTGACAATGAGCATAAGAATGCTCATTGTCAATATATTAACCCGTCGTTCAATGAAAAAAAAACTGAAGAACTAAATTTGTATGGAGCAAGTTGACGGTGAATCGTAACCTAACGATGCTAGCAGCACCAATAACATTTGGTGCCAGCAGTAGTAACAATCGTTCGTTTAGGAATAGCTCTTTTAGGTTGATAAATTTTTCTAAGATTCGTTAGTAGTCTGGTGTACTCGTTAGCTTTGCTGATTTTTGTTTCTTTTTTAACGTTGGTGTTTCTCATACGTCTTTGTTGACTTTTTGTATATATTTTCTTTAACTGTATCCATTTTATATATAAATGATGATTTTCGTCGCTGTGAATACAATTCTCTATTGTATACCTTTTTACAATTGTTATTGATTACTCAACAGTATATTTGACACATCTAGGTTAGGGTCTAGACGCAATATTCCCATAAACTTGGCGTTTGTACATTGAGAAACGTAATACTCATTAAGTCCTTATCCCAAAAGAATGATCTAAAATTATTATCTAAACGATAACATGAATATATTTAATGGATAAGTGTTCTATTTTAGTTTGTTGTCAGTGTAATGCCTTGGAGCCTTTTTTCACAACTCATTGACTATCTTTTCCGAGTAATGGTGTAAATTGTTTTTTATATGTAAGCGCGATTGTCCCTTAAAATGTTCTTTCAACCAACGAAGTGCTGAGTGTGCGCGAATGTTCTTTTTAATACAATTTCTTAGAATCGTCGTAAAACGCCAACTTTGGTTATTACAAAATCGCCAGAATCAACAATAACATTAGTGGACTGCATTGTGTAATCAAACTCGTTAATTCATTGTACCTCTTTTATTAAGCTCATTTTTTTCAGAGTAATTGTCTTAATGTTAGCTATTATCATTGGTCTATTTTGTTCGCCCTCATAAATGCAATGACGCGGTTTTATCGAAAAACATTGGAGTTAAATCGTGACAAATGTATTACCGGGTATAAATAATGAAATCCCATACGTTTTTATCTAAATCGCACCACATGTTTACAAGATAAAAATATTTCGGCCTGGACTTACATAAATTCAATTAATGCCTCGCGTATATTTTTGTCTCCGTTGGAGTCGATAAGCTCGTCCTAAATTATGACTTTAATTGAATTTAAAGCAAAATAATTCAAACGCTTAGACCACGATTATGCCATGCGCGGTACTTATTGATATTTTCGATATAGAAATTGAAACGTAGCGTGGAAAACATGACGTCAACCCGACGTAGACATTGATGCGTTGCTATTTAGGAAAATCTTATTAGATGTAAACCATAATTGACGGATTGATGTTTTCTTAACGAGTTCTAAGAATGATGTTATAGGAAGTTAAAATGTTAAGGTTTTTATTTTTCAATTTCGTGTGGAAATTACGTGGTATTTAAGTTATGTAAAATTTTTCAAAATTTTCGGAAACAAATTTATCGAGATTAGTTAATTTTTAAGCAGTAGATAATAAAAGTGGAACGAAATAGTAATTTTTAATTAAGAGCACAACAGACAAGTAACATATACAATATTATGCTGCTTTTATGATATTTACAAGAAAACGTGATATAAATCACTGTAAGTTATAAACACCGTTCCACTTTTTTGCTAAAATAATATAACTGAACCATTTCTTGCAAATACATTACACTTTAATTTGTAACATATTTACAATCAAAGAAATATTACCTATTGGGCCAATTCAAATGGTCAAATTACCATAGATAAAAAGTAAATTTAAAACGTGATCTACACATTCGTTTCATGTATCATTAAAATCTAACATAGTTTCATAACAAACTCAAAAAAAATAATTGTGAAAATCACGCCTGAAAATGCTCAATAAATTATTTATGTTAGAAAATAATTTAGATTTATTGCTTGAAAAGGTCTGCAATATATTTAGATTTGAGACTTGCAGAAGTTCTTGAATCCAAGTACAGATTTATGGATTGAAGACTTAAATTTTAACATTGAATATATTTTAGATTTTCAAAAGGTTTTGAATACAATTTGTCAAATTAGGTGATATTTAAGTTAGAAAATAATGTAATCTAACACAGTGTTTCGCAAATGTATTACACTTGGCGCACTCACGCCCTCTTAGTGGGCAAAATCGCTTAGTTTTAAATCCTATGTCGTTGAAACAGTTTCATAAAAAAAATTAAATGAGAACGATTGCCCAAAAATATCGAACATATCACATTCCAAACAATTCCCAATCGCAAAACAACGGGTAAATTTTATCCTAAATAAAGAAACCGTACAATGTACAATTCATTTAATCCAATGGTCGGTGTTTTCTACACGGAATAAAATGCTCATCGTCGGACTGCATTGTACTAGGTTGTCGACCCTTCTAACGTGAATCGTGAATCGATGCAACTGCATTGCGCTTCTACCTACATTATTAAAGAGGTGCCCATAATTCATTACGACTCGTCGGCTCGCGACTTTTCACGTGAGGCCACGATGAATAAATTACTTAATTAATGTATAATTGAACGGGGAGATTGAACCCGTTTAAAAATTTCGGCGCTGACATGTGCTCGTCTGCATCTCAGCGCAAGCGCAATTTGCATCGCATGACCTATTTTTACAACACGCAAATTTGTTTGCAGTCATCGTAATCTGCGGATTATGTGGATTCAAAAGTTGAAGAAATAAACAAGATTAGATTTAGATTACATGTAAGTGTAGGTTTAATGATTGTGGAGCTTATCGAAATTTGTTGCCAACAATTTTTAAATATGAGATGGAATTATTTTAATGCTTGGTACTTAAGAAGTGACATTTAGTCAGTGCAGGAACCTCAGTGGTTTTCAAGACGTTGCTTTTTAACCGCAGCTCTACAACGAACCTTGTAATCATTTCAGTGTTACAAATGAGAGACGTTGATATGATAGATAGACTCCTAACTGATTTAAATAAATATAAATACTATATAAATATACTTTCAAATAAGTTCGTCGCAATAAAATAAGTGGTTATAATACACAAATACCTAAAATAATGCACAGAATAAATCAATCACTCTATTGTATAAAACTGAAGACGCTTGTGAAAATTAAAACTGCGGTAAAACTGTTACCGAAAGCTCGTAAATCACACAAAAGTTATTTGTATCACCTCGCACGACGCGGCTAAAATCGTCGAAAGTTTTGAGCTTCAAATAAGTATCTGGATACCAAAATAATTTTCCTATATTCGAAAATAATTGAAATTCAACGAAAATTTCTCATTCCTCTTATTCGAGCTCTTCCGTCACTCTCGTTCATTTTCGTCTTATTTCATATAATCTGAGCTCTCTTGGATTGGTGGACAAGTTACCACATCGATCTTATAACAATGTACAATGCGCTGTGGCACATTATCATGTTCAAGAATATTTTCGAAAATCTTGTTCTTGTTCAAGCTCTACAGTGACATTGAGCCATTCCTCTCATCTCATAATATAGGAGGAAAAATTGCTCCAGGTTTTGTCGAATATCCTGGATTCTTTTGAAATACTTTACCCCATGCGTCTTCTTAGATGTGTAGAATGGGTTGTGGCAATTAAGTTCAACAATATTTTCGAAAATATTAATTGAAATTCAACGAAAATGTCTCATTCGTCTTATTCTAGCACTTCCGTCAGTCTTGTCCATTTTCTTCTTGTTTCATATAATCGGAGTTCTATTAGAGAAATACCTCAATAATTACTCCATGCATCTCATTAGCATTGAGCAATGATTTGGAGCACATCTTGTTCAACAATATTTTCGAAACATAATTGAAATTCAATGAAAATATTTAATTCGTCTTATTCGAGCTCTACAGTGACTAATCAATCCATTTTCGTCATATTTCGTAAATTAGGAGCTCCCATGGATTGGAAAAAGAGCTCAATTTTTTTGTCGTATGTGATGGACTTTATTGAAACAAGTTACCTCATGGGTCTTATAACAGTTTACAATGCGTTGTATCACATTATATTCAAGAATAAATTCGAGAATATTATTGAAATACCACGACAATTGCTCAAGTCGTCTTATTCAGGCTCTACAGTGACATTGACTCATTTTCATCATATCTCTTAATATAGTTCTTGTGGATTGGAGATAGAGCTAAATTATTTGACGAATGTGCTGGACTCTATGTGTTAAACCCTTTAAAAGTTATTATCAGATTAATCAGACTTGGGAATAATCAGAATAAAAGGTTTTTCAATTTGATTCAATTGATACTACTGGGACTTATAAATTATTTTATTAGGGATAATTTCTTGATAAGTTACTGCTCTGTTTGGTACTGAGTTTTGAATTCGTCACTGCGTCTATTTATATGCAGGTACGAATGTCCGTTGAAATCAATGAAGCAGCGAGTGTGTGGATATTGTATGGCATGTATTTAGATTCAAGTGCAACTTGCAAACAATACCCTATGGACTATTGTAGAAAATGTCTGTTTTTAACAGCGAAGAACTGAGTGTACGCAACTGTGTTAATAGTACTTGTGCTTGTTATAAAAACGGCCATTTTATTGACTAATTTCTCTACATAATATATTTTAACGTACTTTAAACGCCTAAGCTTGTCTCGTTGCACTGTGACTTTGTTATTCCACAAAATCACTTAACTGTTGGAGTCTTCATATGTTGATTTTGAAACACGTTTCATTAAAATTGTCACGTGTAACCGTACTATAACTGACATGAATGAGTCACACTAGGTAATTTTGTTATTCGTCTTGGATTTATTACATTTTTCTGTATTTTTTTGTAAACGACCTATATGGTATAAATATGATATTTATAAGTTATATTTAGATTATATATAATTTAGATTTGAGACTTTTTGATACGCATTAAGCATTACATTAATATCATTAATTGAAGAATTGAAGAATGTGTTTAATTTTAATTTCGATTATAATTTCTTAATTTGTTAAGGCTCGAAAAAGGTCTTTTAACTACGAATATAATTCAGAATTGACACAACGAACCACAGTAAGGTCGGTATCACTGATAGCACATTGAATTGTTACCACCAGATTCTCGTTGGATCATTGACAAGTAAGTGCATGGGAAAATCTACCCTTCTGCAATCGAACATTTTTTTATTGCGGATCTTGTGTGCTCTCCAGTATTGTGAATCTAATGAACTATATTTTAACCTGGCATTGCAACAGTCACAGCGTTATTTTTCGGCTCTCGAAAGCTCTTGTTAGAAAATAATTTAAATTGGTGCTTGAATAAGGTCTTACATTTTAACTTGGAATATAATTTAGATTTGAGACTTTTGGACACAATTCCTCCCAGTTTGAATATTAGAAAAGTTTACATTTAAGGTTTGAAGAAAGTCTTAAATTTTAATTTCGAATATAATTTAGATTTTGATGCAAGTAGGCGTTGTAGAATTGAAGAATGTGGTTAATTTTAATTTAATTTTCTATTATAATTCGTTAACTTGTTAAGGATCGAAAGAGGTATTTTAATTACGAATATAATTCAGAATTGGCAGTGCAACAGTCACAGCTTTATTTTCATTGCATTTATTTCAGATTACATTTTGTTTGCAAGTAAAATTTTACTTATTTATTTGTTTTATCCCAATAATTTTCAATCTAATTTTTTTAGAAAACAATTCTTTGGTTAAATAATTCTGTTGCAGTTTATTTTCATCATCTGGCCTTCGTTGTTAGCTAACTACGGACTGGAATTTCACGATTTGCAAATTTATTTTGTATATATAATAATTAAGTAATTAAATACACAAAACATATAATAATCAAGTCGCGCAAATTCATAAATTTCATATTGGTTTTTTTGCTTTCCGTTAGATATTGCATTTTGATTTTTCTTTGTTATAACTTTTGGTTATTTCTTTGATTGTTTTGTTCGATTTTTAGCCATATTCAAGTACCTCGTCCTAATAAACAATTAAATATACAAAACAAATTATAAAAAAAAAACGCGTGACCCTCAAATCGAAACGTTTATTCACACACACCATCCGAATACGCGGCGCGAATACACGAAATTCGGAAATTAACAAACAATGGCGCCGTTAAAGGCGTCTCCGCCTCCAATCTATAAATAATTAATCGAACATCTCGGTCTTCGATTTGGATGCTAAATTTATTCAAGGAAGCCCATTGTTTGTCGCTTTAAGCCAAACAAAAGCCATTCGCAAATTGCTTACGCCGAATTCTTAAAAACAAATCGAATCGCCGACGCGAAAGCAACTCGACGAAGCAAAATCGAACAAACAAGTTACAATATATGTATATAACCTTTGCAAGCGCGAATATAAAGTAGATTTAGAGATCGTGCTCACGCGGAAGTACAAAGCTATTTTGTTAGCCTTGTGGTCAGCGCTTAGAAAAGTTGCATCATACGCGACGTATATTTATTATAATTTGATGGAACAGGAAAAACGACGACGAAACAATATTTGCTGTGCATATCTATACGTCGGACTGAACAAATATTGATATTTCGACGTACAACCGTCGATATTTTTAATTTAGAATTATCTAAAGTCAACTGTATGCGAATAATTATTATGCATGTATGTTTATGTAAGTCGTATGCTAGTAATAACATTCACTATTTTACATTATGATATTCTTTCAAAACTGATTAATCATTTTTTATTACGTTTTATAAATATCGAATCTAAACATATTTTTTATTATTGCTTTGGGTATAATTATGGAAGAATGTGAGAAATTGTCAAATGAATTAAAAGGATTGAATGGATTATATTTAACGTTAAGAATGGAACAGACCTCGGTGTTAACATGTTTCATTTTACATTTTTACAAAATTAGTTTAAGTAAATAATAAAAGAAATGTAGGCACGTTAGTAGTAACCTTATGCTTATATGTTTATAATTTGTATGAAATATTTAAAATAAATTTATTTTGTAATTTTCTATAAAAAATAATAATTTAATTTTAATTTATTTGGTTCTTTATAAGTGACAGTAAAATATTAAACAACCCTATCTACGTTTGGTACAATTATTATTCACCGTTCTAACGTCACGCAATAAAACTGGAATTAATAAAATATTTAATCTCGTAGATTATAAACATAGTCATAAGTCAGGAAACAAAAACAAAATTGTTTGCTTGATAAGATAAAAATAAAAACGCGCATAAATTAAAAATGTGACGAATATCTAAAACCCATCGCCGAAATTGTGAGACAATGCGATTTTTTTAGCCTGGAACAATTGCGATTATATTATTATTAGATTATATTATCGCGAAAAAAATTAGCTAACGTCATAATGGGAATATAAACGTAGAATACCGGGAAGATTGCGATGAATCAATTGATTGATGAGAAACGTATTTAGCAATTGGTCCTACGAAAATAACGTTGGCTTAGATAAAGCGATAAGAGTAAATCGGTTTATTTTGGAACATGGAATTCCCTATCCTAGCACTGAAAAAAAACAGGACGTACAAATGCATAAGAATTCATGTTGTTTCTACGAACATAAATTAATTATAATATATCAATTTTATTTTAAGTTGTAGCTATATATGTTTTGTTCAAAATATTGTGAGAAAATTTCCGGTCGTTCTTGAGACAAAAATTTATAAATTGTAGAAATATGTATTTTTTTTATTGTCCGGTTATTTAGGAGCATATTTCCTTTAATATATTGTTTGTAGTAAATAGTTTTAGACATTTCATATTCCTTATCATTACATTTTTTTCTTCAAGAAAACGTATTCCAATAACGCAGGTCGACCAATTTAAACTTTTGTAAAATAACGAAAATCGGAGTATACGAAGTATTTTGTCGTCCTAAATCCGAAAATGATCAGTAGCACGTACATTTATTTTGTTACAGGAGGCAGGTGGTGAAAAAGATGAGAGAACGTATTTACACAATCTAATATTTATTTAATATAAACAGATGTGAAATGTGTCAAATTTAAGCAAATATGTATAGATATTACAGAGGATTATTTGGATAGAAATATATTACATGTGATGGCATATCCAACAACAACAACGACAGAAACTTTCACTTTTTGCCCTTGTATTCTGTATTCATCTCTTTTAAAAATCAGCAGTAGTCACCAAACATTGATGGGTCCCAGCGACCATGGTATCTTGTTTCCATCAACCTGATGTCCTGGTGGATACTTTCTCCTTGTTCGTCGCTTACTGCGCCCAAATTATCCGGAAACAAATCCAAATGTGAGTGCAAAAAATGCATTCTTAAAGACATGCGACACCATAGTATTTCATAGCATCCAAGAGATCATCTATGAGGTTCTCATAGTTTTCATATTTCTTGTTGCATAGAAATCCTCTCACTACACTACACTTCCAAGCTGCCAATTTCTTTTCATTTAATTTTTCTTGAAAATGCAAATCATTTAGAAGCTTCCTTATATATACATAGTCAATTCCCCTTATACCTTTCGGTGTCGGGGTGTCTGGTTACATCTCATGTTTTACAAACTGCTTCCATGTTTTCCTGTCCTTGGCTATGCTGTCCACTTCTTGTACATTCTTCCCTTTTCTATTTATTGCTTTTAATATTTTGTTTGTGTCTCAAGTTTTTGGTGGTCTTCCTCTTTCTCTTTTCGTTCTCACTCTGGCTTCCCACACTTTTTTCACTGGTCTGTTGTCTTCCATTCGATGTAAGTGGCCCCACCAACCTTTGCTTTTCTTCTATGTATTCTAGAGTGGACTCCATCTTCAGTTCTTTCCTGATCACTTCATTCCTAATTCTATCTATTTTGGTTATTCCTTTAAGTCCTCTTAGGTACTTCATTTCGCTTGCCTGTATTTAATCTTCAATTTCCTGTTTGCTACCCATGTCTCGCTCCCGTAGGTTAGGATTGGTCATTTTTGTTTCCTTGGATATCTCTTCTTTCTTATAGACGTTTGGTTTATTAAGTAGTATAATCTAGCTGTTTTTTCTATTCTTTCCTTTATATCCTTTTCTTGCTTTCCATTGCTTTGAATTACCACCCCTAGGTATGTAAATTCGTATATATATATATATATTCTCTCTATATTTTTTTCTTCTATTCTAATTTTAATTTTATCTATTTCTTGACCCGTTGCCATCACTTTTGTCTTCTTTGAATTTATGCTATACTTCTGCAGCGTTTCATTCCATACATTTATATTGTTTTGTAATCCTTCCTCAGTTCTTACCATAATTACAATATCGTCCGCAAAAGCACATCGGTTAGTTCTACGTTTTGGAGTCTTCTATATCCTAGATTTAGTTTTCTTAGCTTTGGACGGCATTCTTTCAGGATTTCATCTCTGAAAACTGTGAATAGCACATATTTCTAGTTGCGACATAATTGGCATTCTCACTATACAGGCTTTTAATCGCCTCTAGCAATCCCCAGTTCACTCCTCTTTGTTTTTGTATCGTCCATACACTTCTTCTTTGTCCTCTGTCAAACGCCTTCTCCATGTCAATGAATGCGACGTATGCTTTTGATCTACTCATCATGGTCGTCTCTATGATCTATTTGACGGCGAAAATATGGTCTTGTACACTCCTTCCTCTTCTAAACCAGCTTTGAGCCTCATCTAACGTAGGGTCGATTATCTCCTTTAATCTTTTCTCTAATATTCTCTCGTATGTTTTTACAGCCGTGCTTAACAGTGTTATGCCCCATATAATTACCACAGTTTCTCGTATCTCCTTTTTTGTGTATTGGTATAATTACCCCAATTTGCCAATATTTCGGTATTTTCTTCTCTTTCCATGCTTTGTTGCATATCTCCCAGAATATCTTCGTACCTAGTTCTCCCATGTTCTTAAACATTTCTGTTGTAATTCTATCGTGTCCTGGTGCTTTGCCATTTTTTAGTCTTTGTATTGCGTCTTCAACTTCCTCTAGTTTGATTGCGTTTGTCGTTGTGTTTTCTTCCTTTGCATTTCCTTACATGCTATTGCTTGTATCTGTTTCTGCTTCATTACTGCCCGGTGTTGTTCCTAATAGTTCTTGGAAATATTCTTTCCATCTTTCCATAATTTTCGTTTCTAATTATTTCGGTATTCTTGTCTTTTACTGTTATGTTGTGGACTTTGTAGTTCGTTTCCATTTTTTCTCCAAAATGTTTCCAGCTTTTCTCTTTTTCTGTTCTCACTAATTGTTTGACCGTTTATCTTTGTTGTTTATATTCATTCTACTTGCATAGTGTTCTCTTCTGTAAATAATTGTTCCACTTTTTTTTGTCGTATTTTCTTTTTATTTTTGACCTTTATAGTGCCACACACTTTTGTTGCTGCTGTAGTAATAAGTTCTTTAAAAATTTGCCATATTTATTTTATACTCTTATTGATATGTGATTTTTGTCTATTATTTCTTTTATCTTGTCTTCATATAACCTTGCTGCGTCTTCTTCTCTTTTTATATCCAATTTTTGTTTCATTTCCTTTCTCTTTTTCTTTTTTAGCGAGTTTATTTTGTTTTTCAAGTTCATTCCTTGTTAGATCAGATTCAATATAAATCTTTTCTTTGTGGTTCTTCAGTTTACTTTTATTTTTTAGTATGTTTATTTTATCTGTCATGGTGTCTGTTTTAATCATGCATAGTTTTTCTCCTATTTTTCTGCACTCTTTAGATTAATATGTAATTTCAATTCTTGCTCAATAAAGCTCTCCATGTCGCTTTTCATTTTTTTATCGTCCCTATCAGTTATCTTTAATCCAGATATTATCAAATTCTTATTTCTTCCTACTTTTTCTAGATGTTCTATTTTTCCTTGAAGATATTTTATTTTATTTTTCATACTATCATTTTCCTGTTGTATTGTCTTCATTTGTTCATGATTATCTTGTTGCTCTCTTCGTATTTGCTTGATTTCATTCATCATCTCCTCATTCTTACTCATTAATTCTCTCATCATCCCAACCGTCACACCTTCAGTATCTTCTTTTTTGTCTTTGTATTTTTTTATGGGCGATCTCTTTGTTACTTTACTTCTAGAAAAACTTTCTTCGAGTCTTTCCATATCTCTAATTCGGGCTTGTACAGCATTGTTTGTTGCCTACCTCGTATCCTTTACCGCGCTAAGAAACTCACCCGGATCGTCTCCTCAGAGGTTATGTTTCTTATCGGCGCTCGTGCTTGGGTTTATTTCTAACAGTTACTTCCACTTATTATCGGTTTTTGGTTTATTTATGTACAATTTGTGAAATAATTTGTGCTCGACACTGCCCAAAATTTGGGTTTAATAACGGACCCTTATTTCACAAACTTTCAAAACATTAGCCAGTACCGAACGAATTTGGGGTCCAATAAATATGCCTTCTTTTAGTTTTGCATCATTTAATTGTGGAAATATTAGTTTAATGTACTTGAAATCATCACCTTTGTCCATGGCTTTTACATAGTTTTTCATTAATCCAAGCTTAATATGTATACGCGAAAGAAGCATCTTTTGGAGATTAACAAGGGGGCATATTTTATGTTTGAAGTACCAGGTTCAAAAGAAGTTCTGTGAGGCCAATCTTTCTTACTGTAATGTTCTTTTCTTGCCCTACTATCCCATAGACACAAAAGACAGCAATACTTTGTAAAACCACCTTGCAATCCTAGCAATATATCTATCACTTTTACATCTCCACAAATATCCCACTGATACTGTTCATATTTAACGCGATTTAGTAGTGTTCCTAAGTTGTCATAAGTGTCATTCTAACTGAATGGACTAACGGAATAGATGGTTTTTTGTTTCCATTATGAAACAAGACTGCTTTTAGGCTGCATATAGACGAATCTATAAAAATATGCCACTCGGAAGGTACATGTTTCATATTAAGCTCGTTCATTAAACCGTCAATATCAGAACAGAAACACAGCGATTCTTCCATTTTATAAAAACTTGATAATGTTATGTTTCGTTTTCGGTAAAATGAAACACTGGAAGCAAGAAGTTCCGATTTCTGTTTTGAGAATCCCAGGTCACGTACCAAATCATTTAATTTATTCTGAGTTATTAAGTGAGGTTCACTACTGGTACGTGGTAAAAATTTTGGGTCATTGGTGGTATGCTTAGGAAGTTGTAGATCAGATTCTTAAGAAGAAATAGAATCGCCAGGAAGAATGTTGTCTAGGTTTGAGGGCGCAATCGGTACCGGCAGTATAAGCTATAAGGAACTGGCCTAATTGCAATGGATACTGAATTTTGTCCCTTTGCTTTTTTGAAAACCCTTCTGTTTTAGTGATACAAAAGTAGCAATCTCTTACGTGATCGGTAGGTTCTCTCCACAACATAGGAACAGCAAACGGCATAGAATTTTTCTTGCGATGCATTCACTGCGCTAAGTTTATATGACAACTCACACAGCAAACATGAGGAGCCCAAGTTTTATCTTGATCTCCAATTTGACTTTCAAATATAAAAAGTAGGCTCTTTTGACTTCCTCGGATATAGATCTAGCTGGTGACTTTAAAATAAATCATCCACATATATAATAAAACTTAGCCGCTGAATTTTTGCAATATCGGCGACTAGAACTTGCCAAGCGAAACATACTAAACTCTAGACGACAATAAAACTGCACAAACAGTTCATAAAACCCGTTTAAAGTCCCGTAGCAAGTCAGGTACAAATAATAATTTCAATTATAGTAGGATTACCCCGTAATATAAAAGAGAAGCTGGTACATGAAAATGGGACGTGCTAGGTCATTTCTGTGTTAAAGGTGATTTAATAACTACCTAAGTGAAATGCAAAAAGAGCATCAATGTTACCAAAATCATGACCTGTGTCAACATGATTTTTTAAAAACGGCCAGTTTTATTGTCGTCTCCAGATCTAAGATCTTCTAAATAGTAACCTAACTGCTTGCCTTAGTTCATTTTTACAAATGAAACATTTAATCGAAAAGACCCTGTTATACATTATATACTTTGACTTTAAAGAGTAAACATTCCGTTTCGTTTCACGCGCCACGACCATTGCCATCGCCATCGCGCCTCGTTCCTTCTCACTCCGTACATCTATAAATATGCACTCCTGTAATTTATAGTAAATATTTCACGTTTATTTAAAACATCGCTTCAACAACTAAAAACTTAACTTTGACCCGGTTAACTTTTATTCGCGTAAACAATTTCGAATCCACGGTGCAAAATATTTACTAGATCGTGCGTCGCAACTGATGGACGCTGATTGAAATCAATCAAAGATTGTTTCAGGCACATTGTGCCCAGTCAAGGTGGTCGCTCGACTATTTTCGGTCATTTATTTATAGTCCTTAATACATCTTCGTCGTAATTTTCCGATTCGTTGCATATTTGAAATATATTGGAAACAAAAAATGCGATTAATTCGAGAAACGTAAATTTTTCAACGCTGCAAGGAAACGTTATTTCCGATGTGGGAACATGCGGCGGAAACGATTGCTGGAAAAGCAATTCGTTGAATGGAAGTTCTTCGAAATTAATTCGTGGAAATATTTGCAATAAAATAATTGCGTCTGATACAGCCAGTTAAAAAAAAAAACAACATAATCGTATCCTCCATACAAACTGTTTGATTAAACTAATAAAGATTGTTGTATATAGAATAAATTGAATAATAGTGCATTACTGTTAAATGTAAGATGGTTTGTTTTCTTAATTAAAACAATTTATAATTGATAAATTGATGTAACTGTGATTAAATCAAAAATATTTATTTCTTTTAAAAAAATGTACGCAAACATATAAATGTTTATAATTATTTTGGAGAAATATAGAGAAAAACTTTTTATCTTACCGCAAAACCACATAAACAAAAATTTTATTAATTCGAATAACAGTTTTGTCAGTTATATAATGTAATAATTTAATTTCAGTTTAAAATAAATTAGTAGTAGGTTTTTTTTTTTCATAATACGTGAATATTGTGAATAAAAAAAACCTACTGCTAATTTACTTTAAGCAGGAATACAATTATTTTGATCAGTATAAAAAGTATTGATTGAGTTCTAATTTGCAATGAGTTCTAATGACTCAATTTAATAATAACAATAGTAATGAAGCGTGTTTACAAAGTTTTTAAACTATAATTAAAATTGAATATAAATTTTATATACACTACGTGCCAAAAAAATTGCATCACCTCGAAAAACATGAGTCACCAAGCTGGAATCTTAACAAAACTGGCTGCATGTAAAAAAATGTTTGCTGTGAAACAAACAACCTGTCAAGGGGAAGTTAAAAACTATATCACAGAGGCATTTGGCGAGTGTGTGTTGTTTCTTCGATTGTTAACAATGCCTAAAATTGGTAGCCAATAATTAACCAATGGTCTGACTTTGAAAGAGGGCAAATTGTTTCCGTTTCGTGAAATTAGTCGAAGATTGAATCGAAATCCTTCAACAGAGCTTCGAACATGGACTGTGTGGTCTGAAGAACATAACCAACATCGTCGTCTGGCAAGCGGACGTCTTCGAACGACTAACGAACATGAAGATCGACCTTAGACAAAAAAACCTTAGAGACAGATTTCGTTCTTCGGCTGGAATTGGTGTTGACTGGATGAGAGATCTCAGGCAGATAGTGTCGCGGAAAACTGTGTACTGAGGAATTTCATCATTTAATCTCCACTTACCGACCTTTACGACGTCTTCCTTTGACGCAACTACACAATAGAGCCAAACTTCTATGGTGCCAAGAAAGACAACGTTTGATCGATGAATGAGATCGCGGTTCTGTTTATGGCAAAATGGGTAATGGGTAATGGTAAGAAAATTCCGTGGTCAGTGAGTAAAAATTTCACCTTTTTTTGGCACGTAGTTTACATTAAAGTTCCCAACTTGTTTATTAGTTCTCAATTCTACAATTCTAATATCATCGTCCTTCATTTTCAAGCCAATTTTAAATAGAAGTATTTTTACTTAATTACGTGAAAACAGATTTTATTGGAATAAAAATATTTTTTCTTAAAAAAACATTGGTTGATAAAAAGATAAAAAAAATCGCTCATTACATTTCTTTAATATAATCACACATGTTTTAATGTAACTAAGAGGCCGTTATTTTCTTGCGTATCGTTTTATTGTATACCAAATGTAACTATTTGTATTAAAAAGAAATAAAACGTTTGACTTATACGATGCGCGCCACACAATGAAACAAAAACTTGGCCGTGGGACAGAATCGTTTTTTACGGTTTTCTTCGACACATTTATATTACACACATTTCATCGTCTGTTTCGTTTAATTTTGTAAGTATTTCCACTTCTCCAAAATGGTTACTTTAGTCTGTCTGAAGAATGATCAGTACCATTGTCTGTGGGACCACCACTGGAGAAGTTAAAAGTAAGCATGTGGCGCTAAAGGACGGACATTGTGAGTGTGTCATGTTTTATTTAAGACATTTAGGTACATTATTCTATATCAAAGATTATATATTCAGCGCCTGAATATTTAAGAAAACGTTGTAGAAGTTTATTGCTTTACCCCATACCACATTAGCCCTAGCGGTGGGGCAGTTTGCGGAAAGAATATATTCATCGTTGGTCCACTAACACTATTAGTCGGGCTCTCACAGTGGCGTGCGGGTTCGCCTGGCATAAGTGCAGTGGTGTTGCTGCTGATGCTGTGTTGCTGTTGCCGTTGTTACAGCTGGTGTTGCGAGATGCAACTAGGTTCCCGGTGAAAGATCATGCCCACTAATTACTTTTTGTCTTTCATATTGCTTGCTACATTATTTGGTTACCCGAATGCACACCCATGTGAGAGCATCATCTGTCGGAGTTTGGTAACAAAAACATATACTTGCCTTGCATTGGGCTGTGTGACAGGGAAAGCAATTATATTAATAGGTGCCACTTATTAAGGGTGCAGTAGTAGATCGACGGGCGTTTTCTAATATTCTGAATATATTGTGCATCTTGCATTCCATACAATTAACATACAGTTGTATGCATCGCTCCCAATCATCGATGTATTTACTTACTACGCTCGACGTACCCCCATTCAATTTTCACTCTTAAGAACTTGTTAAACACAATGGATTTAAAATTTATATCGCGTTTTAATTCAGAACAAAGCTTTCTCGAAGTTAAATAAATATATTGCAATTAACGAATTAATTGCGATTATCTGAAACAAAGATTTATTTAAACGAATCTTTAATTCCATTTCCATATGTGGCAATGGTGAAAGCATAATTTAATTTTAATCGAAATAGTTTGAATGGGTATGCAGCGCAGCCGCCACTTATCATCGTGGGGGTGCTGCAAGAAATAATGTTGTATTGGATTGTTGTACTGGCTCCAACTCCAACAACCATGAAGTCTTCTTTTACCGCTGTTTCCTCGGTCTTCCTCAGCTTCGTTTGTTCCGGAACCTTCTAAAAGGGCTCTTCTCGTGATTCTTTGAGGAGGCATTCGAGCTACATGTCCTAACCAACTGATTCTCCGAGCTCTCGCAACCTGTGCAATATTGGGATACCCATAAATGTTAGTAAGTTCTTCGTTTGTTCTTCTCCTCCATTGTCCATCATGTCGTTTTATCCCTCCTAATATTTTCCTCAAGATATTTCTTTCCCAAATCTCTAGTTTAGTGGAATTGTTTTTATTGGGTATCCATAACTCACATCCGTATAATACCGAGGCTGTGATTATTGTTCTATATATTCTTACCTTTGTTTTCCTACTTATTAGCTTTGACTTCATTATTTTGCATAAACTTGCCATTGCTTTGTGTCCTTTCGTTATTCTCCTTCCCATTTTACTGTCCTCTTCACTTTTATTGCTTATGGTCACTCCCAAATACTCAAACAGTTTTACGTTCTCGAAACTGCATTCCTTATTGTTATCTCCTCTTATAAGTCCATATCTTTTTGAGTTCCTTTCGATTTCCTGAAACGTTGTGTTTAATTCTTTCTTCGTTCTGGTCAGTATTACAATATCATCAGCATAATCCATCTGGTGTTTATTGCGGTATATGAGCCCTTTCGAATTTAACTTTAATAATTGCTTTTCCCCAATCTTTCGGTATTTTTTCCTCCTCCCATTCCTGTTTTATTAAAATTATTATTCTGGTGTCCAAGAACTCTCCTATGTTTTTCCAAATTTCCGCTTGAATTCCATTTTCACCTCCAAATTTATTGTTCTTTAGTTTTAATATAATGTCTTTGATTTCTGTTTCCGTTATCTCTAATAAATCATTTCCTTCTATATTCTCTTCCGTGTTTTCTTCGAGGTCTGAGTTCAGAAAAATATTCTGCCATGTATATCACCAATTAAATCCCCATCCTGACTTTTAACATATAAGACTTGTTTATTTTTCCTTTGTTATTTCATTTAACTTCCTGTTAGAAGCTTCGGGTATTGTTTTCATTTGATTCCGTTTCGTGAAATTAGTCAAAGATTGAATCGAAATCCTTCAACAGTGCTTCGAACAAGGACTGTGTGGTCTGAAGAATATAACCAACATCGTCGTCTGGCAAGCGGACGTCTTCGAACAACTAACGAACATGATGATCGACCTTAGACAAATAAACCTTAGAGACAGATTTCGTTCTTCGGCTGGAATTGGTGTTGACTGGATGAGAGATCTGAGACACATAGTGTCGCGGAAAACTGTGTACTGAGAAATTTCATCATTTAATATCCACTTACCGACCTTTACGACGTCTTCCTTTGACGCAACTACACAATAGAGCCAAACTTCTATGGTGCCAATAAAGACAACGTTGGATCGATGAATGAGATCGCGGTTCTGTTTATGGCAAAATGGGTAATGGGTAATGGTAAGAAGATTCCGTGGCCAGTGAGTAAAAATTTCACCTTTGTGAGGTGTTTTTTCGGTATTTTTTCCTCCTCCCATGCCTGTTTTATTAAATTTATTATTCTGGTGTCCAAGAACTCTCCTATGTTTTTCCAAATTTCCGCCTGAATTCCATTTTCACCTCCAAATTTATTGTTCTTTAGTTTTAATATAATGTCTTTGATTTCTGTTTCCGTTATCTCTAATAAATCATTTCCTTCTATATTCTCTTCCGTGTTTTCTTCGAGGTCTGAGTTCAGAAAAATATTCTGCCATGTATATCACCAATTAAATCCCCATCCTGACTTTTAACATATAAGGCTTGTTTATTTTCCCTTTTTTATTTCATTTAACTTCCTGATAGGAGCTTCGGGTATTGTTTACTATCATCCTCTATCTGTTGCAGTTTTTTTCCCAACTCTCCCTTTCCTTCTTCATCCATGTGCACTTCGCCTCCTTTCTTAATTGATTATACTTAGTTTTATTTTTAGGGGCATCGTTATTTAACATTTCTATTCTCACTTTATTTATTTTTTCTAACACCTCTTCACATTCCGTATCGAACCATTCTTCATGTTTCTTCTTTTTTTCTTTTCGCTGGTTTAAGCTACGTCTGTTACTGCTGTTTGTATATGCTGCGATTTGCCTTCACATTCTTTTGCTTCTGCTTCCTTTTTGAATTTTTCCTTAAATTCATCTTGCACCTTACTTCTTATATTTTAATTTTTCAACAGAGAACATTTAAATTTTTTGAATTTGCTAACCGTTCTGTATATTATTTCTTGGCAATGCTTTATTCCAACCAACACCAAAACTGAACTCCTGACATCCATAACAGTTTTTTTCTGTTTGTTGTCAATTAAACCGTGATCTATTTGATTTGCTATTTTTCCATTTGGAGAGATCCAGGTAGTTTTGTGCATATCCTTGTGATCAAAATTTGTACTCATTATGTTCATATTGTATTACAGAGCCAGTTCGATTGCCATTTTTGGATTCTGGTTGCTAGTCTCATGCTTTCCTTTGCCGCCCGTTACCTTTTTGTACATTTCCTCTCTTTCCACCTTAGCGTTTAAATCACCTATTATTATTTTAACGTCATAATTCGTGTCTATGATGCTTTGTACTTGTTCATAAAACTCATTCTTTGTAATAATATCTTTGTCTTCGGAGGGTGCATGTAAATTCAAGATGCTTAATTTTCTATACCTACCCCTCACCCTAACCCAAGAAATCCTATCTGATGCTGGTGTAAAAGTTATTTCCGCTGCCTTCATTTTATTAAAAAAACCCCGTGCCAAGTACGAATGTTATAAGGCAGCTAAATTGTACTCTCGTACAGTTCATTTCTAATCGATATTATGTTACACTTTACTTCGACCGATCGTTGGGACGTCCTGTATGTATGTACATTTACTTCAGTAAACACTAGGTCATTTAACTCGGCAGTAATTTCGGTTCCAAGTAAACGCTCGTGCACATCGCAGTCACGTATCTTAATATAATTACATATTTACTAGGAAAACTGACGTCATCGGAAATGAAACACTGCATTTATTCAAACGCCGTTATTTATAGCGAACAATTGTTTTCTATGTGCGATGAATTTATTATATTAAACGGCGGCTTCGCAAAATCGGAATAAACACGACGTTAAAAATCGATCGTGAACTAAATTCGCGGATAATAAAAAAGTTAAAATACAAAATAATCAAAAAACGTCAAAACGTAAATATAAACTAATAAATTATTATTTTCAAAGTGTGCATTGTAATTATTATTAGTAAGACAAGTTGTTGTAAACAGGCAAGAAAACTTTCTTGTGCATAATTGTAAACAACTCTAAGAACACGTGTAAAAATTTTAATGACCGAGAGACGTAATGATTTATAATGAAAATGAGAAAATATATGCACACTTAATTATATAAACACCTAATCGCAGATTTAAAAGTTTCCACGACGATTTACAACACGGAAAGGAAATCAGGGACGGATTCAAGTGCACATTTAAATGCATAAATTAACAAGAAAATTTTTTATTTTTATTGATAATTATTATTTATTTATTTTATTTAAGATTTTGTGTCTCATGTTTTCTGTTGGCTTTTATTTCTTTTTCGTTTCCTTTTATATATGTGCTCATTTGTCTTCTACCTATAAGTAAGTAAGAAAACGTCCCATTTTGAAAGCAATCTCTCGACCGGAAGTGTTGGTTTAATCGTATCACCTTTTTCCTAATCTCGAAAACGGTACGAGTTGCCGAAAAATTGATTCTCATAAAAGTTAAAGATATTGAACAACTTTTATTTCTTTCGAAAACTGGACTACGGTAGTCTGCTAGAAAAATGTATCCAAGTATAAGAACGTTCAGTGCGGATCACTGCAGATTTTTATTACAACATCGTCCACGATTCTTTGTTGCAGTAGCTTCATAGTCCAACGTATGTCGAAGTCCTTCGAATCAAGTTTTAATCTCGCACAAATATGCCACAAAACGAGTCGAACGGGTAAGTTTTCTCAAGTAATTTATCACCGCAAGGAATAAATTATGCAAGGTATTTAAACATAATACACGCTACTAAATATTAATTCTAATTGTTTGAATAATTCATATTCGACAAACCGAGCCCCGTGGAAATTTACAAATAAATACGCTGGAAGTCTAAATGACGACAATCAATTATAAAAAAATAAATTGTATTAATTAACTATCGGATTTGAGAAATTATGACAATACAATCTATGGTGATATAAGTTATGATAATGATCATTATTTGAAGTGTCATTGATGTTATGCTTTATCGTCTGGGAGCATTTGAGTTCGTAGAATGGTCATTTGATGATCAGGTGTTTAGATTTTATAGATTAGCGATGAGTTGTAACCATATTGCAATTACAAATAGAAGCGAAGATTTTCTAGTAATATACAAGTTTAAGAAATCGCTTACTTTGTTTTGAACACCAAATTACTGGTCGTAGTGTCGCACAAAAAGTTCATGCGAAGGCATATTAAAAAAAACTATTCATAAATTAATTATTTTTAGTTACATCTTTTTATTTTTTTATTTTAAATTAATAATTTTTATTTTAATAGTCAGTCAGATGCAAAGGAACTCCAGTTATATTGAGGATGATGAAGAAACTGTCGTTCTAATACAGAAGAAAATACTGAATTTATTTTAGCTAATCAGCGAAGAGTGTATTGAATTATATGAATTATTGAATGTGACGTGTATTTCATTTTGATGATCCTGGATTTTCACCGGAAACATTTTTACCTTCTTATACTTTATGTATAAGAAAGTATGGTAATCATGAAAATTTTCGACCTTGAGATTTTAACGGATATACACGATTATCGATTCTGATTATTTTTGGAATGACGTCTTATCGCCGTTTTCCTTATCTCGAAAACGATACGAATTATCGCAAAAATTATTCTTATAAGAGTTAAAGATAATAACATTCTAAACAATTTTAATTAGAAACGTTTTTTCGAAAAAAAAGCGTAACTGAGTATAAGGGAGTTCGGCGCGGACCACTGCAGATATTTTCGGTTAAATTTTGGGTTGGGTAGGGTTCTAGATGTTCAGCTTCCGCTGACCAGAACTGAGCTTACTTGGATTTATTAATGAACGTACAGCAATATCAGAGAATTTTTCAGTTGAGGGTCCATTGTGTTTAGTGTATATGCTCTGGGTTGCCTTTAAGTTGATAAGGTTCTTTGATCGAATCGCGTTCATTTGAGTTTACAGGTTTAGAGCCCATGTGTACAATTACTTCGCAAAGAATTGGGCTTGATTGCAACTAATTAAATTTGTCATAAATTAGATTTTGAAATCTCAGAACGACAACCTGTCTAACTTTAGTCGTTTTGATGCTTTGTCTGCAATTATATGGACACACGCGCAAAAATCACAAATAGCGAATTTCACATAAATTACTCATAATTTTTGTAATTTGGAGGCAAACGTTTTGCAGTTTGGTTTTAGACACAAACTGCACAATAACCGCGTGATTGATATAAATTACGAATACATTTTTTCCTCTCATAAGAATCAACTTTCTTCAACTATGCTTGGTTCATAGATGATTAGTAATTTCCCTTGACTTCAAGTATGCGCATTTGGGTTTATAAATTAAACGGTTGCAATAAGATGGGTTTGTTTGAATGGATATTGCATTGAATTTTGTGTATATGCAATGGGTAGATTAATGAATTCGTTTCATTAATCTACCAAGTGCATTGCATTTGGGTTCAAATAGTTCTGGGCCATTATTTGTATGAAAATTAAGTTTGTCTTAAATTTGGTTAACATGCAACCCAAGACGATCCCGGGGTTTAATTGCTCCTATTTCGATTATATTTTTGTGTTTAGATCGACACTTGATGCCGATATTTTCATAAATTACGAATAAATTGAACATACATATAAAATATACATTTTGCAGTTACAGACGCATACATTTTTGCTAGCCACAGATTTCGTGTCATAAAATTCAGCCGCAGATGTACATTGACTTACTTTATTTAAATATAATTTTAGCAATTTTGTTGGGTTTATAAATTATATGACTAGGGTTTATTTCACATGAAGTACCCTCTGTTCGGTTTATATGCACTGGGTTAACTTTCGAATTGCTTGGGTTGAATCAGATTTGTTTATTTTTGGTTTAGAAGCCACCTTCGCAATTATTTTGACGAAAATTATTCATGCTTGCAAAGTAAATTTGAATTAAATTTGGTTTAGAGTTTTTTTGCGTTTCGCTACGACGCTCTAAATTGACGTTTTGAATTCAAAATTCCCTTGGATGGAATTGCGAATTATTTTGTTTAGTGGAAATGATTTGAATTCGTTTATAGATTACTAATTTTTCTTAGAAATTATACAAAATAAACAAATGCATATTTTCGTTAATGGTAAGCAAGAATTATTTAACCGTACTTTTGTATTAGAACTTTACAATGTTTTTTTGAATAAAAACGTGTGGATAAAATATTGCTCATTTAAGAATTGTAGTCGACCGACGTTCTTAGATGGTTTTGCTTTCTTATACTTTATGTAAGTATGTACGATTTTGCTTGTCATAGTGAACACGCTTGTTTACTGTAACTTTATCAAAGTATAAGAAAGTTCAGTGCGGGTTCAGTTGATTTTTATTTATAATGAAAGCAAATGTTGGTATGAAGCTATAAACAGAATAATTATTAGTATAGTTTTTAGGCGCCAAACAAAATCTATTTCTTCCTGGTAAAAAATAATAAAGCTTACGGTCGCAACAATAGTAATTTTTGAAAATGCATTAAAATGTCGGACCCTTTTAAATGGAAACATATGGGGATTTGCCATAAGCTAGAACATGACTTTAAAAAGATACTCTACTATATAAAATGAAATATTCGCTCCATTGACATCAACTATTTCAAATAGTATTATTAACCTGTATCAGCAAAACAAATATTTTCCAATTATTTTAGATTGTACTCTCCGAACGTATCACATAATTAACAAATAAGCATGACATTCAGATTCGTTCATTTCAAATATAAAAGAATTTAAATACACTCGGTAGCATCCTATCAAACTTTAGACGCTACAGAGGGTGGATTACTGATTACTGATTTACTCCAAAAATTTAGACATACATAAATAACTTAAGAAGTCGGGACTATGACAATGTCTGTAGTATGCGCAAAAATATACGTTTATAAAAAAGAAGTTTAGGCTCAAACCATATGTACCATTTTAGAAAACACACCTCAACCACATTGGACAATGACAGTCAAGCAACCAAAAGTGCAGTCATCTTTGTCACTAATGCTTATATGCATAGACAAGTGCCACTTGAGTTAAGATTTCTTATTTCACAGGAAAGCTGAATTGCAATGGGTGCCTTTGAAAGTCTTATGGTCAGATGAATTCACCGTAAATTATAAATCTTGATCTCGGTGCATGTCAACTAAGCTCGGTTTTGACACCCATTGATTGGATTTATTGATTTTCCAGAGAAAAGAATAAAAAAAATTAATCAACGATTACCGAAAAGGTTATTCGAGATACCGAAAATTCTCTTCGATAACAACGACTTTAAGATGATATCCTTTTTCAAAGGAAAGCGTACGTGATATAATGTTACCGATTATTGCTGGGTTAGAATTTGTAAATAATCGCGTGTTACCGATACCTCCTGAAAGCCAGCTGCTAGTTTGACGCCGATACAATGCTCTAGAATCATTTCAGCTAAGTGATAAATTGCATTTGCAGTTGTCTGGCGTTCGTTTGTAGTTAAAAATGTAAGCATTGATATTATGTGGTAGTATTTATTTACATACAAGGTGATCTGCGTAATATCAATCGGGGAACAATATTAAGGATTATAAAGACTCAATGTATTTGGCAGAAGGAACCAGAGAGTTTGTAAAATTTCCAACGTTGCTGAACAAAGAAGCAACATACGTAAAATTTACACAATTGTTTTTGTGGATTGGAGTGTGTTAATAGCACACATATTCCAATAGTGAAGCCAGGAGACGAGGTAGCTGATGTATTTCGTATTCAAGTTACATTTCAAAAGAACTGAGTTACGAGGATTATTATTATGAAACATACTAACCAATTTCTTACGTCCGAATAACGATCGAGAAGAAGCCTACAATAGGGCTCATAAACAAACTCCAAATATTGTGGAGTGTTAAGTAAAATTTACGTGATAATCCAATGGTTGCCAATCAAGAAGGATAAGCAGGTGACCAAAATATAGCAGATATATGCAACAACAATGGAAGTAATGAAACAACATAAACTAGATAAACACATAATAGAGTTATCAGAACACTGTTTGAAGAGCAGTTATATCAAGACCAACGTTACGAGCAGATGGGTGGAGTACCAACGGGATCATATCTATCACCTGTAGTGGCGTATTTATTTATGGCCCATCAACAAACCATGGAACTGGACAATGCGCAACTTAAACCAGAAAAGAACTTGCGACATTCCTCAATCATCGTAACGAACAACACCAGCAAAAAAATCACAATGGAAGTGCAAGAAATTATTAAATATTATACGGTTACGTTACTATTAACGATGGTAGGAGACCATCGCTTGAACCACTGTATTGAAATAAGACCCACACTAACCGCTATTTCAACGGTGAATCACAGGACAATTCCACTCAGTTATAAACATTCTCATTGCGAGATCAGAAATGATTGCAGACGATATCATGCAGGCTGAAGGAATGAAGAACACACACTATGCATCGCACAAAATGAGAAGTACAAAAATCTACAAATCTAGGACAAAATAAAGAGGAGAAGGGAGTTGGGAAGTCTATAGCCACATACTTCTTACAATTTGCGAAGAAAACAACATACAACATCAGCAGGGTCATATGAAAACTGTGACAAAAAGTAAATTGGGCAGTCTAACAGTTGAATAGACGTCCGGGAAGAACATACAGATTTTGAAAACACCAGAACTATATAGAACACTACCAGATTCGATTAATACGAGAAGCGAGTGAAATAGACAAACAGCCAGAAAATCTGAATAATCGCGATAATGCACTTCCCAGAAATTGATTACCGGAAAAAATATCACAGGAACCAAACCCTACGCTAGAACAAAAGAAACTATTACGACCAATTGGGCAACAAGAACAACTTGGTCCACTTACGGAACGAAACCGTAGAATATAAAGACGCTCCAATAACTTCTAATGTCAGTTCTTCTGGATCACTATGGCCGAGAAGACAAACTTGATGGTGGCAAATGTGACTTCGTTCAAGTGACCCTTCCAGGGATAACTACAACAAAGCCGTTCTTTACTCGAGAAGCAAACAGGCTTCGTGACTTCTATCTTCTTTACAATCTCCTTCCATTATTATCTGATGTTTCGCATATCTACACCGATCCATTACTCTCACCAAGCGCAGAACCTCATTGATATCATCATAATATCTTTTTCTGGTTTTCATCCTGCCATTGATCGTGTACTTGATATAGAGGCCTTGATTCACCATCCGTCCCGAGTCTAATGGCTGCTGGTCAGTTGGTATCGATTCAATTTTCATGAATCCTGATTTCCTCTGATTCGCTTTTAGACCAACTCCCAGCTTCTCTCAACAACGTTTTCCCCGTCCACTTCAACTCATCCTCACACTTTGTCACATGGCTAAACATTGATGTCTAGTTCCACATGTTAAATCTTGCCCATTTAGTTTCGGTTTCCTTATAACAAACTCAAACAGTGGATTGAAAACAGTTGTGGATAGATATTTTAATTGATCAAGTCCCTTAATTTTTTGGGTTTCATAAGTTCATCAATACAGTGTACCAGTCTGGCCTCAGAAGTGTGTATACATTTGTTTGAAATCGAGAGACAATATGCACAAATGTTTGCTGGCTTACTTTCATTTCCTGCCTTAATATGGACATTTGATCTGTCGTTGAACATCTTCTGATATTCTCGCCAATAACTTATAGACGATATCCAATAATGCAATACTTCTATAATTTTCACACACCCCCTTGTTTCCTTTCTTAATCATTAGCACAATAGAGTTTTATCAATTTTGCGACAATATCATTTTCGTTTCCAGTTCAAATTTCCATGCAATTTCGTTTGGGATAGTTAGTTTGCCATTTGATTCAATACTTCTTTTACTTCTTACAGATTTGAAGTTTTTATTCCTATTTGGTTGCCCCCCCCCCCTTCTTATGTTATCAGTTCCATTTGGTCTTTCAATCCTTCAAATCCTTCTTCATCGTGGCAAAATGTATTGGTTCATATCCCGTGCGTTCATATCGCTCTTACTAGATGGTGATCTGTGTTTGCATCCGCACGTCTTTAGCTCCTTACATCTTTGATTCATTTTGTAAGCCTTCGTTCTATCCATCTGGTGATCTCCAAGTTCCCTCGTGTATATCTTTGTGATCAAAGCATGTACTTTTTATCAATAACTCTAACTCTGGTGCAAATTGGGTTATTTTTTTGTCATTTTCGTTCGTCCTTTGATGTTTATTGCATGTTCACAAAACAAGTGCATATTTGATATCCCAACGCGCTTTTTATACCACTTATACCGAAATTGTCCCATATTGTTGCTCGAAGAATTCGTAATTTTTTTCGAGGTACTTATCCTCCGTTGGTACATGGCTGGTTAATGATGCTGATTCCCTGATTTGTGCTTCTACACAATCTTGGAGATAAAGATTCTAATAATAGTATTTTGTCCTTAACTCTGTCGCCACATTACTGATCGTGCTCTCTTTGTTTGTATCTAACATATTCCATGTTCCTAGAAATATTCTTTGATTATTTTTTTTGTCGATATTCCTTTACATTCTCGTAGTCTCCGTATTTAGTCCTTCAACATTGTGGTTGTTTGCTTATTCGTTGCCACATCTCTTGATATTTTAAATGCGTGTCTCACCTTATTTCAATTAGTCCTAGCGAAATTTCGTATAGTTTTCTATATATGTCGTTCCTCCTTAGTCATCGTCATCTGTTCCAATAGATGTACCTTTTAATTTAGCTTTCGCACTCATTACAATTTTCTTATTTGTAAAGTTCCCATGCAAATAAACTAAAGTAAGTTTAAGAATGTAACAAAAAATATTGAATATGTATTTGAATTTATGCAGACATATATAAACTGCAATTGGTAAATAATTTTCTTCGAAATTATTTTTGATTTTTTAGATTTTATAGATTTATCCCTAGTTTTTTTCAATAAACTTACAATTAATATATTTTGTATTTCACTTGTGCTTACGTTTTTATAATTTTATAAAATGAACGTTAAAGTTCTGCAGGCAGACATAGGGACTCTACTAGCCCACAGCTGGCTGGACATAACGAGCAACAGTTTTACCAATAAATTGTGATAAAACGAAATGAAATTGTGTTAAATGATGAATGACTGTTGTAATCGTTTCAAACCCTTCGTCGATTGATTAAATAAAAAATATATGACCTCATTATTGTTCATTTCATATAAACAACAATTTCTTTGTTGTTTTATTATGCATGTGATGTAAGTTGCAGAATACATACACGAATTCGGTTGTTTTATATATAATTGTCCAATGACCCAGTTTTTATTGGTTACGCCCCTGGATCACTGGAGTACTGCAATGAAAATTGTTTCCCACAACGCTATGTCAGTTGCATTTTTGCGACATTAACAAACAATGACTCAAACAAATCATCGAAAAGATTTATAACGCGCACACGCAGCCAAAGTTAAAAACATTTAAATCACTTACGTCCTTTGTCAGTCGCCAGGGTCATCTTATCCAAGTTATGCGAATCCCTGTCGTTGTAAACGAGCACCCCCACCGCGTTGGTCCTGTACGCATTGTCGACTTTCGTCTCGAAGTTGCACCTGCCGCGCTTGATCAGCGCTATCCAAGGCACACCGGGTTGCGGTAATTTCCTGTCCGGTCGCGTGCTCCTGAACGGCAAATGACACCCGGTGTGGTCGTTGGGGTCGCCGTCCGATGCGATGTGTATCAACTCGCCTTTCGCAGGCCCGACGTAACCGCTGCCGAAACGTCCGACTTCTTGCTTGCTCCACTTCCAAACAGTCCCTTCCAACCGCGTGACGTTTATATAAGCGGTCACCATCGTCACCCTGGACGTCGTGTCGGACGTGACCTGAAAGGGTGTGTTGGACGCCCAGTCGTCCGGGGTTGGAGTCGTGGACACCATCCCCAAAATTTGCGTGACGGTAAAAATCATGGCAATTACGCCACCGTCCGGGTTGAATCGTATACGAGGCGATAACCACGTCGTCGGCATAGTTCTTTAGTGGCAACTATGCGTAACATTAAGCGAAAATGCGAATTATTCGTCCAGGGGCTTTAACACGATTAACGCGGCGAAGAGCGACCCCAAATAAAACATAACTGCATGGAAACGCGGACACCGTTCTTTTCTATCTATCTAACGCGCCAATCGACGTGAATGTAACAACCGACACTTACGATTAACAACTTACCACACTGAAAAGTGAAATTACTTTTCCTATGATTAGCTATCGGAACGCACCATGTTACGAACGCGCCGTCTCCCAGATTACTGATCGCGCGCAAGTCCGCTGGCGCTTTTAAAGAACCCGTCGATCCGGTGTAATTCTACCGAACGGACGATGAAAATGTACGTTACTCGTATAATGACATTAACTTGGTTTTGCATCCGATTACGTTTGTTCCGTGTGTTTTTACAAGGCCCAGTTTGGATTATTTTATTATGGAAATTTTCCGTAGACGATAAGCCAGTTTGGAAATAAATTGTTTATCTTCGGTTTTTAAATGGATATTTTAGTTTTATTGCATAAAATCGTAACGACGTAACTTTCGCAATAACGTAGTAAACATATTGTTTTGGGCTCCTAGTTGTGTTTCTTTACGTTGGTGATAAATGAAAATAAATAAACGAAAATGAAGGTCACAAATTACAATTAAAATTAAACATACGACGTTTCGACAATTCTGGATGTGTTCTTCAGGTAAACTAAAACTGTTTTAGTTTACCTGAACGAGAAACGTCCTATTTTAATTTTAATTGCATTTACTATTATTATTAGCAATGAAAAAAAAAGATGAAAGGTACGATAGCTTGATTAACAAACCTAGCCAATCCGAAGAAAAATATGGAAAAAACACCCACCCCACCCACCCAACTCCCCTTCCACGAGATTCTTTTCATAAGGATTGGTTCTTGATTTGAATATAAAACAAAAAATCAATAACAAAAATCATTATTTATTTCAGAAAACTTATGAAATGTGTTATAGACAACGACATTTCAAGGAGGGAATGGAAAACTATTTTGTGTGTTTTTTTAATTACTGTGGATTGATTTCTGGTGGGTTTGAATTCTTATGCATTTTAACAATTTTGTTATGGTTATCATTTCGCCTTCCCGTAAGTTTACATTTTCACAATTTTGGACTTGTTCGCATTATTAGTAATGTTTTTGACAAATTGATACCTTTTGCAATTTTGCAAATATCGGCTTGCCCATTTCCATTTTGCGGGCAATTTTTGGACTTATGACATTGTAGATAACATAATAGTGAACATTTTGATTGTTATATTTTTAGAATTCACATTATTGATAAGAATTATTTATTAGATTAGACAACTAAAATATAAATGTTGCTCCTTTTATACTAACTCAGGGTTTGACGTTTTTGTAGTTTTAAGAATTTCGGGTTTAAGATTTAATAAATTTAATAATAGTGTTCACAATTCTAAAAATGCCCACATTGTCAGAATCGCCCTAAAATGAAAAATTATCGAAAATGTAATTAAATTGAATGAGTAATTAAAATTTGGTTGCATTCCGGTAAACTAAAACTGTTTTAACTTACACCAGAACAGGTGCAAAAGTTACGTTGTTATTAGGATGTTATACAGTAACATCCAGATAACCATTTTAAATTATTTGTATTATATATTTAGCGCAATCTTAATATTTTTAATATTATTTTGATTTTAATCATGCAGTGAATGCAGCAAACTTTAATCAAAAAGACCTGTCTACCTGTTTCGTGCTCGTTTGAATTTATCTGCAGGCCACACCCACTCGCATCAATCTTGATGTAAAAAGATAATCTAATGTGCAATAACCAGTCAGTGATCACAATTTGACCAACTAATTATTCAATATAAATCATAGTTAGTTAAGACCGCCCAAATGAAAAACATTAACACAATAAAAGGTCGTAACTACTTGGACTCGTGACATTTGTGCACGTTTTCGTTACAGTTTGACAATTTTTGAAGTATTGCTAACTGATAACAGTGACATTTTAAGTGTTAAAAATTGAAATTGTCATGGTTTTTAATTTTTCGTGTATAAAACACTTTATGATTTTAATATGGCGTTAACATTTTTATCATATGTTTTATTTTAAAAATCACACTTTCAGTACCACTACATGACAAGATCACTGAACAATTGAATAAAATTCCGTAATCAAAAATACCTTTTTTTGAATAAGTTTTTTTTTATTAATAATAATGTACACAAATTAAAAAAAAATAGAAACTTAATATTAGTAAAATAGTTTGTGGTTTTTATTTGCTGTCAAATATCCTGATAAAATTCCATCGATTGACCCATTCATAATTGCATTAGAGTATTTAAAACCCTTATGAAACGGAAAATGTTTAACTGAAGTTATGAATTTACCTATTCTAGTCTACACAAACGAAAAGCTAATCACGTCACTTAACAGTATAGCTGAAGAATTTGAAATCTCGATATCCATGCGGAAAACCTAGAAATAGTAACACCTAAACCTTATAAATTTTGTAATCACCAGCAACTTTTCGAAGAAGACAAAATCAAAAGAATAGAATTGAAGAAATTTTAATTTTTTACCGACAACGCAACTCTTTCCATAAATGGTTCCGTAAACTTCAAAATTGTCACTATTACATCTTATCTCAATTCTTCCTGTAACTACTGGCTACCCACAAATGATCAGCTACAAAAGTAACCCATATCCAAAAAAGAAAAGTTAATGCCTGTTCAGGAATTATCGACAATCCCGTTATTGGGCCTTTTTTTACTGAAGGAAATCTCAATGGAACCAAATTTTTAAAACTGCTCCGGAAACGCATTGTTTCGAAAGACTGAATATTAATAATGTGATTTTTAAAATCGATGGAGCACCCCATCGTACCAGACATGTTACACATTAACTTGACGAAATATTTCCAGGTCGCTGCACTAGGAGATTTATAATAAACATAATTTATAATAATGTTGTTGTGCAAGATGTAGAAGAATTAAAATAAAGAATACTTACAGCGTATAGTGAAATCATTCCCATCTTTTTACGAAGTATTATCGAAGCGTTTAGAACAAAACAGGGAGCACTTTTGTCATTTTTTTTGAGTATTTATTCATATCATTTCTCAATTGTAGGAATGTTACCTTAAAATATTAATAAAAGCAGGTTTGTAATTAATTATAAATAGCATTTGAGGTTATGTTATTATACATATATCAATTTAGTGACAAAATTGACTGGTTGGTTGACTATCTGTAAGAGGTCAATGCAATTGAAGTGTATTTTAAAATTGTACATAGGAATTTTATATGCGTATATCTCATGTATGTCATTAATTATTTAAACTGTTGCATTAATATCAATTTAGTAGGTCGCGGGTGGTAGTGAAACCAAAACACAAATTTAGGAAAACGCAGTTAATTATATTGAACGTGTCTCACCGTTCTTATTATGATAATAGAGAGAATCTTCATGCGAAGAATTAGTTTTCGAAATTACATTGGCGTTCATCCAACTTTGAGGTTAATTTTCATCCATAAAAAAACTACTTTTCGATTATGGGTTAAGTTCGATTGGATTGGGTTCCGTTGAGTTGCTGGGTTGAGTCGGAAGATCCATCGACACATACACGATAAAAATGTTCAAACATTCATCTGTAATAACGTCCAGAATGTATGCAACTTTAAAGCCAGTTGACCATCCTTGATTACTGACAAAAATTCGAAAAGCGAACAATATTTAGCGACCAACAGATAAAAGTTTAGTGCATTATTCCTTAGTTAATATTTTAGTTGAGATTGTAAAATAAGCAGCATAACAGTAACAAGAAATAAATTATTTATCAAAATTTAAATATCAGCGAATCGGTAATTGTTTGATTAGCTACAAATAATCATCACAAAATTTTTAATTGAAAAATATCGCCTCTGGACACTTGTGAGTATTGCTGCCTACTGAAGAAACGTCAAATCGTTATGGCATTTAAGATCAACTGGTTTATGGTTTTTTTGAACTAATTACTCCACTCTAATTGGTCAGAATGTGATGTTTCTAAATTCTAAGTTACCTCTTTATTTTACATTTTACTTGCACACAAAATTAATTACCTTTATAAAAATTCCATGATGACATATAGTTCTTACGACAAACTAACATAAAAAAACATAAAATTCCACTACGATGACAGATTTTTGCAAATTCAATTTTTTGTAGCTATTTCTTTTTTATAGTTTTGGCACGACATTTGTCAATATTTCATTTTTTATTCCCAAAAATAAAACACATCATCATCAGCATTCAAAAATGCAATAAAATTTGCTAAATAACGAAAAAATTGTCAAAAATACGAATTTAGATTTTCAAAAATGTAAATAAATCACATTTGTCGTAATTGCCAAAAGTTTTAAAACATTCTTCATTATTTCATCATTTTCCACCCCAATACTCATATGAAATTACATCGAAATAACCATAACTGTGAGTACATTAATTTATTTTATACATTTCTGCCCGTCTAAATCGTTTTGAAAACGTTCTTTTTACCCAACAGTTTACCCTACAGTTTGACAGCTCATTTAAAAACTCCTTTAGTCTTTTCGAAGATAACTTGACGTACATATTTGATATCAAACACTTGATCGTGATATTATAAATGATGATAATACACCTACAATTGTTGTAATGAAACTTTATAGCCAGGGTCAACAATTTTCGACTTTGGGTTCGTTTTGGTTTTAAAACCAGACATAACGTATTGCTTTGATGCTTTTAGTTGTTTTATAATTATGTCAGTAGAAATTGCCTGTTAGAAGCGTTTAATTAACCACAATATTCAAATTTGTAAAAATGAATTGCCCAAAACTGTTATTTTTAAAATATTTCCAAAATTGTTTGCGTAACTGAGAAACCTTGCCTGATTCTATTCTTCATTATTTAATTCTATTTGGAGAAATTTATGCTGAAAGTCCAAATGTTTCACATTCAATTTTGCTTATCTATAATATTGTTCGACTTTGCTGCAACAAAGCTTATCATTAAGACATACGGCGGGAGATTAGTATTTACGGTCCCTAACATAGAAGGAAACAAATTGAAGAAATATCAAAACTTTATTTTTCTACATAATCTCCCTGAAAGTCGATGCATTTGGTCCAACAACCTTTGATTCCTCTGGAAAAAATTATTTCTGTTCCTCTTCCAACCAGTCGTTTACGGCCGTCATCATTTCATTATCGCTGTAATATCTGGTCCCCCGAAGATATATTTTTTTAATTTTGGAAATATAAAGAAATGGTGAATATGCGGGATGTTAAACAATTCAAATCCTGCCTTCAGAATAGTGCTCATGGCAACATGGCTTTTGTGGACAGGAGCGTTGTCTTGATGAAACAGAATTCAAATCATCGAAAAGATTTACAACTCGCACACGCAGCCAAAATTAAAAACATTTAAATCACTTACGTCCTTTGTCAGTCGCCAGGGTCATCTTATCCAAGTTATGCGAATCCCTGTCGTTGTAAACGAGCACCCCCACCGCGTTGGTCCTGTACGCATTGTCGACTTTCGTCTCGAAGTTGCACCTGCCGCGCTTGATCAGCGCTATCCAAGGCACACCGGGTTGCGGTAATTTCCTGTCCGGTCGCGTGCTCCTGAACGGCAAATGACACCCGGTGTGGTCGCTGGGGTTGCCGTCCGATGCGATGTGTATCAACTCGCCTTTTGCAGGGCCGACGTAACCGCTGCCGAAACGTCCGACTTCTTGCTTGCTCCACTTCCAAACGGTCCCTTCCAACCGCGTGACGTTTATATAAGCGGTCACCATCGTCACCCTGGACGTCGTGTCGGACGTGACGTGAAAGGGTGTGGTGTCGTCCGGGGTCGGAGTCGTGGACACCATCGCCAAAATTTGCGTGACGGTAAAAATCATGGCAATTACGCTACCGTCCGGGTTGAATCGTATACGAGGCGATAACCGCGTCGTCGGCATAGTTCTTTAGTGGACACTATGCGTAACATTAAGCGAAAATGCGAATTATTCGTCCAGGGGCTTTAACACGATTAACGCGGCGAAGAGCGACCCCAAATAAAACAACTGCATGGAAACGCGGGCACCGTTCTTTTCTATCTAACGCGCCAATCGACGTGAATGTAACAACCGAGACTTACGATTAACAACTTACCACACTGAAAAGTGAAATTACTTTTCCTATGATTAGCTATCGGAACGCACCATGTTACGAACGCGCCGTCTCCCAGATTACTGATCGTGCGCAAGTCCGCTGGCGCTTTTGAAGAAGCCGTCGATCCGGTGTAATCCTACCGAACGAACGATGAAAATGTACGTTACTCGTATAATGACATTAAGGGAGGATCCTGCTTTAGAAGGCTTTTTTATTGATCAGATCTATGCCTAATATATCTAAGAATATGTATAAAAAGTTATAGCGGCTAATTCGCAATATTTTGAACGATACAGCACTAAACACAGTGAGGTGTCGAGCAAAAAATATACGAACGCTCGGACAAACGAAACGCGCGCCCCTTCCCGCAGTCACATAACACCGAACTATGTACTGAAAAAGGTTCAATCTGTCGTTCGAAACAATAATATTTTGAATTCGTAAGAGCTATAGTAGGATTATAACGAGATATTCCGTAAGTAATCGAAAATTAACATTTTTCCTGATCGTAAACTTTAGAGCGCGTTATCTCGAGTTTTCGTTTTTACGATTTTTCTAAAGTGGTTGGCGTGATTGCGAGAAAACTAGACAAGCAATCAAAACGAAACAAAACTTTTGTTGGCTTCAGCAGCATTCTATTCGATTTGAACTAAAAATATTAATGAAAAAACAATTCTAAACAACTTTTTTAGCAAGTTGAAATGATTTTCTCTTCCTGCAAAGAGCACAGTTATTTTCAAACCTGGGAAAAATCTTGAAACTCAAAATTTTGGGTTTTTTTTAGTTCACATAGAAGAAAATATATGAGAATTACCATTTTCTTTGGTTTTTTTTGTTTCAGACAAAAAAATCAGTATCCCCCCTTAAGGGGGGATCCTGCTTTAGGAGGCCTTAAAATAACGTTTTTGGGGGATTTTTTAGGACAGAAAAAAATGAGCAAGTCTAGTGAACTTTTTAGAGCATTTTATTGCATATTTGAGCATTAAAAAAAATATCTCGAGAGAAAAATATTTAAACGGAACCGATTTTTATGCACATTTGTGCAACACCTTTCAATTGCAATTTACAATCAGTGGGAAATATGTAGACCGTAATTTTTGTCTGAAACAAAAAACCAAAGAAAATGGTAATTCTCATATATTTTCTTCTATGTGAACTAAAAAAAAACCAAAATTTTGAGATTCCAGATTTTTCTCAGGTTTGAAAATAAATGTGCTCTTTGCAGGAAGAGAAACTCATTTCAACTTGCTAAAAAAGTTGTTGAGAATTTTTTTTCATTAATCTTTTTAGTTCAAATAGAATAGAATGCTACTGAAGCCAACAAAAGTTTTGTTTCGTTTTGATTGCTTGTCTAGTTTTCTCGCAATCACGCCCACCAGTTTAGAAAAATCGTAAAAACAAAAACTCGAGAAAACGCGCTCTAAAGTTTACGATCAGGAAAATTGTTAATTTTCGATTACTTACGGAATATCTCGTTATAATCCTACTATAGCTCTTACGAACTCAAAATATTATTGTTTCGAACGACCGATTGAACTTTTTTCAGTACATAGTTCGGTGTTATGTTACTCCGGGGAGGGGCGCGCGTTTCGTTTGTCCGAGCGTTCATGCGTTCGTATATTTTTTGCTCGACACCTCACTGTGTTTAGTGCTCTATCTTTCAAAATATTGCGAATTAGCCGGTATAACTTATACATATTCTTAGATATATTAGGCATCGATTTGAGCAATAAAAAACAAATCGATTTTTTGAGCCTTCTAAAGGATCCCCCTTAAGTGTAATCAAAGTAAAATGATCGAATTTAAAATGATTTGCATGCTATATATGTTTCGTTGATTTTTTACATCATATTTTATGTGTGCCGACATGTGTATGGATTACCTCGTTTGCTTAAAACGTTTGCTACACAGAATTTTTCAAGCTGGTTATGTTAAAGCAGAAGATTTTAATTTAAAAGTCAAGTCCCTAATTTATTGACAATCATAAGATAATTTTTCTATGAAATAAGGATTTATCAATATGTATATTTTTTATAGTTTATGAGTAATAATTCATTGTTCAACATTTTCTGAGTAACCACAAAAGATAATATTCATTACTCATAAAAGAAATTATTATGTTAAATAAAACAAAAAGTCTTCAAATAATAATGTCTCATAATGTGTCATTTACTCGATTTTGTGTGAGTCTTATTTACATCCAACAAGGAACATGTTTGCTCACAAATACAACATTTAATAGGTTGAACTGACGATTTTATATAAAATCACGAGCAAACACGTTACCCTTGTAAATGTATATTAAATTCATGACTCCGATACTAAATCTAAGGAAAATGACAAATAATTTTACTTAATTGATGCTTGACAAATTATTTTATGGCGTACAGGCGCGGGCAATTTCATTGAAAACCGAAAAGATTTCGTATAAAACATGAGCAATTTTTCCCTTGTGAAAGTACATAAAATGCATTATTACGTTAATAAATCTAAAGAAAAAGCTGAATAACTTGACTTAATAGATGCTTCTCAGACTCATATCAAATAATTGCAATTTCCGTGCAATTTCCTCGACAAACATTTTTTTCCCTTGTCAACTTTTTAAATTCATTAAGTTGTTGAGAAATATAATGAAAATGATAAATAACGACTTAATCGATGCATAAAAGAATGTAGAGTTGAGCGGAGAAGCGGACGCGTGTGGTTTCTTTGACAAATAATTTTAGACTATTTCGGTCAATTTCGCAACTACATTTAGTGATTGCAAAACGCTATGATTATAATTCAAAACCAGGAAATTGTCGACCGAATCATACAAATTTCATAAACTAAATATAATCCGTTACGATTTTCGACTCGCATGTCTTAAAATTTTCTGATTTTTCAAAATATAATCTCATGGCATTAAATTACATTAGTATTTAGTCGTAATATCTAACATGCATTTTTTAATGTGTCTCCCTACCTAGCTTACATGTTATTGTGCGTAGATTTGCGTTTATTTTTCCATTGACGTATGACATGTAGTTTTGCTAATTTCAATCAGTCAAATTGTTTGTATACAAATATTCTAGTAGGCAAGTCTTCAACGTTCTGAGCTGTTACCGTTGACTTTTCGCTTATAACTAGTGATGGGCATAATCGAGATATTTCAATAATCGATTATTAGTAATCGATGTAATTTAATAATCGACTAATATTAGTAGTTAAAATTAGTGGTAGTAGTACTAATACTAATTAATGCAACGTACAATATAAACGTTCTAATACCACTAACAGTGTGTTTTCTAAAGCCGTGCAACTTACAAATTTACATCGAAACAAACTATCGTCTAAAAATTTAGATCAAATTATATTCCTTAATGTCACTTTGGAGTTGTTATGAATAGTTTGCATTTTATTCTGTTAATTATTTTGACTGTTGTTACCTACTTCTTATAAATTTGTTTTTATTAATTTTTATTATTATTACAGGTACCTTTTTATTGAGAATTATACCTTTGTTGTTATTTGCTCATATTTTTTATATATTATTGTGGCAGTTTATAAATATTATTGTAAATTTTGAAGCGTTTTATTTACTAACGCAATATCATCAACGCGATTGTACTTATTTAAATTATTGTATTCTTCAATCCGACAATGACGATCGATAAACTACAAAAAATAATTGAAAGAGGTTGGCTTCGCGTGGCGATACGACTAATTAGTTGTCATAATCGAATGAGTCCCATGTTAAAATAAAATATCTCGAACCTGGAACTACTATTAATATTTAGTGGTGGGGTTAAAATATATCGAGATATCGAGCTCGGTCGCTCGGTCCCGCACGCACATATTCCGTGATCGACGTCCGACAACTAATTTAGTTCTACTAATTTTCGGAGTGCAGTCAATTCCGAGATACTGAGCTTCTCGGCACCGCCGTTCAACTACTAATTTAGTACTACTAATTTTCAGAGTGCATAGTCGATTATCTCGAGAGATTTTAATAATCGTCTAATTCATGTATCGCATCTCGATTATTCCCATCACTACTTATAACGTTCACATATTTTTCCACACGAACCAATATAAAGACATTTTTCGGTGGTTTGAGCCAAATGACTAGTTTTCATTCATTTTCATAGTACCCGGTTTTGAATTTCCATGACTAAATTATGAGTATGGAATTTGTCTCTTGGCGTTTCAGTGCCCCACTTTTATCTTACAACGTCCTTAAATTAGGAAGTAAAAATTAGTAACTTAGGATACTTGGAAAAGCTCTAGACTGGTTCAAGTGATATCAAACCGGTATCAAGAGGTGGTTGCTATATAAAATACATTATATCATGCTCTATTAAATAATCTGGGTGTTCCACAGGGTTCAACTTTGGATCCATTACTTCTCCTGCTTTTTGTAAATCGATTTCATCAGGTAAGCTCATAATGTTTGCTGATGACAACCCATGTACTAACTTCGGAGTTTAGTCGGTAATTAACTCAAAAAAGGTTAATGAAAATGGTTTGAAAATAATAATTTAGTTTTAAGTGAACAAAAGATTGTACTTGCTGTGCTTTGTGATAAAACGTTTTATTATAGTAATTTCTACTCTGTACCCAGATTATGGGGAAATATAGTAGATGTGTCTAGAGTATTTAAACTTAAACAAAAACAAAAAAGCCTTGCGCAGTGTTGCTCGTACCACTTACGGAAGGTCTTGTAGGGAATATGTTAAGGCTTGTGAACACTACCACCAATATAGATAAACACCAGGAGGTCATGATTTATTTTTTTATGTTGGACAAAGTGTTGTACGTGACACAGTTTTGTGCCACCAAGCCTGCTAAAAACAATTAGTAACGAAGTAATACTTGCTTCAAAACGCCAAGAATTATTAACTGTGAAAGTAGGAATAAAGTATTGTTACATTCAATACAAAAAAGATTTGCTCAATTTCAGGCGTTCGACTTTTGTTACAATTAAATCAATTTCTTTTTGTTTGTAAATCGAATCACAGATGAATACAAGACTAATAGCACAGATAGTGCAGGCAAACATTTAAGCACATCATCCTCTGTAAAAAGAGACAAAACCGACATTTTTATGTCGGTTTTGTCTCTCATGTCTATAAAATACTTGCAACGATTTATTTGGAAATATAATTCAAAAAATGAAATTTTTACGTTCGTTTTTGATCTTTAAAGTAATTCTTGAAAAAATTTAGAGTTTAGGGAGAAGAACTTTACACAAAATTTTGACAAAATGGTGAACGACCGCAAAATTGTATGTGAACGGAAACACGTCGTTGAAGAAAAAATTATATTTCTAAGAAAATTTTTACAGTTTTATGTCATTTAGGTTTTTTTGGGCGATGTGATTTATTACTAAATTAATTAATGATAAAAATTGGACGATTAATCAGTTTTTTTCCTGCTTTAACTAAGTTAGAAGTTAGAAATTTATTTGATTTGCAGTGATTTTTGACAATGTGTCTTATCTTCGGTACAGTTGGACAAATCACCCACATTTTCATCTAACAAAGTCAAATACGAGAATGGCCTATCGAACACGACATAGAATTTACGAAGAAGCAAGTATGGAATTTGAGAAAAACCTTTCAAAATTATTAATAATCGATCGTATATAATAGATTAGACATTAAGACGTGATGTTCTTAGATTACCCCATAACATTGTCAACCCAACCCAATAGAAATGGCAGGGAGTTTTGTAAGAACTACTATAACAAGCACGTAAATTCGCAACCCTGTTCTAAAGACAGATTTGCAAATTTATGGCAAATTAATTTCGAAATTCTCGGAATGTGGCAATTTTTTATGAACTTTGTTTAGAAATTATTTCGGAAGATTGGGTAAAATTAATGGGAACTCTTTCCATTTTGATGTGTTCTCCTTTAATAATTTATTAGGTAAATTTTACTCGGAATCTGATTGGGATTTTGATGCAGATAATGGTTATTTAGAATTTTCAAATTAAATTATTGAAGTTAAATAGTTTTGATCTTGTTTTGTCAAGGATGAAAAATGTATATTAACATTATGAATATTTTATGTTAATGGGGTTCAGTGATTTAGACCCACCATGAGTGGAGAAGACCATTGTAGCAGATATATGTAATGTAAATGTAATCTCTAGAATAGTAGAAAATTAAAAAATATCATATTCACATATATTGCAATACACAATATACACAATATACAATGTGGATTAGACCTAGCGTGGAAGGTATATTTAAAAAAAAACGTTCCTTGGGTGTTGCGGAAAACTGCCCCCGCCACTGCATCTGATAGTCTCGATCCTTTTTGAACTAATTGTACGTAATATATGTAAATTGCAACTGATAATGGACGTTCTAGTGATATTCAAGGATAACATGAAGTATACGCCGAGCAGTGTTAAAATCGTCTATTAGTCCTTGTAAACACAACACATTCAAAATGCGCACGACACGAACAATAAACTCGATAATTAATTCGCGTCTGGTTAGCAATTCACGCACGTCCCTGCGAAATACAGCAATGCGACAAAACCGAGTGTCCCAAGGCAACATACACTAGCCAACAAACTGCCAATGATGTATCTTTTAAATTAAACGGAACGTTAATTTATGGCCAATAAATGTCTCTAAAATGTTAACAGTATCTACGTTTAGGATCTCCTTATTGAAAATAATTGCTCAATCCAATATTATCCACGAAGCGAATTTCACGAGCAAAGATTTTTAGTACGTTTCGCTGATTACAGTTACCTTCAATGGAAATATACATTTTTATAAATTTTGAAAAATAGGTAAAAAGATCTCCACTAATAACTTAAATTTGTATATAATTAAATACATAAATATTTAGTACAGCGCAAAAGTTGGCAAATACACTGCTTCCGCAGGTACGAAGCCTCCTATCGTTAAATTACATTCGAATTTTCTACTAGGGCTAAAATGCATTTAACAACCATCCCTAACTAGTTTACACGTTATTGGAAGCAGATCACATTTCGTTTTTTTACATTACCCTAACCGTATTGACACGTGACATGTGCTTTGCTTTTACTAATTTTAATCGGATAAATTTGACTAAGTAGTGGGCCAAACAATCCAGAAACAGTATGTTCAAAATAGCTTTTTTGCGACCAACTGTAAGAGGTAGCAATTTCGCAATCACCTTTTACAAGATTCAGCAATTACCACAATCACCATATGGGGCTTCTTTCAGATGTTCTTTGCTTTTATTAAGTACAGTTAAATAAATTGTATTTTGTGGGCCAAACAACCCAGAAACAATATCGAGTTAAAAATTACCGCAAAGAAATTAGTGACAAATATGTAGTAGTCTTATCCAGTGTTATCAAATGATACATTTCAAAAGCAGTCGATGTGTATGTTTTTTCATATTTGTGTAAGTTCGTCATTTCATAGAGGCGAAGTAGTTATAACACAGCATTTCGCATAGAAATGTCGCAAGTGAAAACAAGTACCCAAAAAGTAGCACAAAAAATGCACCAATACAGGTTGAAATTGTTAGTGTCCTCGATGTGGTAACATTCTTGGAGTACCCATTACTTCTTGTAATAGGTGTAGGCCCAAGCGTCTTATACCTAGAATAAAAATTAGTTCACTATTTGGTGATATTTACAAATGAAGAATGAAGATGTTAAGCAACGGGAGATGAAAGGAGCCCCGTGATATTGAAAGGAGCTTGCATCTAATTACACCCACACCTACCAGTATTCTACAATTCCACCCTCGACAAGTTTCTGTATGGATTTCGAAAATTTATCGCGATACGGTGAGCCCTTCTGAAATGCCCACGCTTGCGTCGTATAAAAGAGGTTCTGGCGAACTTTTCGAAATCTTGGCAACTCCTTAAGGGGCAAATTATCACATTCGACGACGTACTAAAATCAAATAAAAAAATCTTAACTTCTTTTAACAAATATTTCACAAAGCATTGAAAATATACTCAGTGACATATAAACTGCACCACCTAGAAGGGGTGGGAATTTTTGGACCAAATTTGGCAGGAATAGTGGACTAGTCCAAGGAAATAGTTGATAATAAAATTTGAAACCCAATCATCAAGTAGTCATGGGATTTTTGACGTTTGTGTCATTTTTTAGAGGTGGTGATAGACAAGCAATTATCGAGTCATTTTTTGAATTTGTTCCACTTTTTCGGATCCCGTTCTTTAGTTTAAAGTGTTTCAAGTGTTTAATGATGCATAGAGGAAGGAGACCTCAAGTTTACCAGCAGTTGAGTGACTTTGAACGAGGGCGGATTGTTGGTTTACGAGAAGCAGGTTTTTCATTTAGAGAAATCGGCAACCGTTTGGGACGGCACCACTCAACAATAATGCGTGTTTATCAAGCGTGGTCTGAACATGGGGTTGAACGTCGAAGAAGAGGCACTGGGGCTCAAAGACGAACCAATGAATGTCAAGATCGCCGCTTAAGACTAATGCCCTTGAGAGAGCGATTCTCTACAACTAGATCAATAGCTGATCAATGGTTAGGTGAACAAGGTCGTCCGATAGGCTTGCGAACAGTTTATCGTCGAATAAGAACCTTTGGCTTGCTGTCTTACCGCCCACATCTTGTGCTACCCCTCACTGCTCAACATCGCCAGGAACGTTTGGCCTGGTGCACGGAAAGACTTCAATGGAACTTGGAGTGGCATCGAGTTGTCTTTAGTAACGAATCGCGAGCGATTTTGTTTAGGAATGCATGATGGTCGGATGACTGTTAGACGAACACGTGGAGAAAGGCGCAATCCTGATTTTTCGATTGCGTGGCATGTTCACCGAACTGTGGGGTTGATGGTGTGGGGTGCTATTGCTTACGGCAGTAGGTCACCCTTGCTCTTCATTCGGGGCAGTATGACCGCCCGACGCTACATTGACGAAGTGGTAGAACCACATGTTCTTCCATATATTCGAGGGCTGGAAGACCCACTTTTCCAGCAAGATAATGCACGACCTCACGTAGCAAGGGTTTCTCTTGACTTCTTTGAAGAGGCCAATGTTAATCTTTTGCCTTGGCCGCCAAGATCTCCCGATTTGTCGCCCATTGAGCACCTGTGGGACATGATGGGTAGAAGATTGAGGAATCTACCGAACCCACCGTTGACAATAGAAGCTCTACGGCATGAAGTACAGGCTGCTTGGGATGCCATACCCCAAGAAGATATTGATCACCTGCTGGAATCAATGCCAAGGCGGGTCAATGAGTGTATCAGAAATAGGGGCGGACCAACATTATTAAAGAAAAATCAAAAAGATGAAGTGTTTTCTTTATCAAATTTTAATAAAGTGTTACCTTAGACTAGTCCAATGTTTCTGCCAAATTTGGTCCAAAAATTCCCACCCCTTCTAGGTGGTGCAGTTTATATGTCACTGAGTATATTAATATTATATACAATGCTTGAAATCACCAAACTTCTAAGTTCTAATCTTTAAACACAGAAACCAAATCCTATCTTGATTTCGTTCGTAAATCAAAAAATATTTTTGTTTAATAATATGATAATTTAGCTTATTGCTTCGTCCTCTAACTGGACAAAATTTCAATTGCAAGGCTGCAATACTCAACCAAAAGTGTTTCTTCGTCGATGACTGCGACTTTGCTGCTTAGCGTGTTCTTCAATGATTCACACATTCGAAGATCATCTTTGCATCTGTCGACGATTCGTTGATAACGTTCATCTGATGAGTTCGACAGTCTTTCTCGCAGCAAGGACCAACCATCGAAGTTCACCTGTGAGAAATAAATAATTGAAAACTTGCACTGTCGATCAGATCAGATGTAAAAACTCGTTCCGAGAATACCAAGAGATAAAAATATTTATTTATTGTAGGCTTAGCACCATCGACGAATTGATAAACATTATTATCGGTTGATTATCGGAATTTCGCGACTTGTTTGTAAATATTTATCATTTCGCACTAAGATCTCGTGACTGGTTTTTCTTTCAATCGCTCACCTGAAAATGATAACCTTCATCGTACAGCTCCAGTACTGAATTTGGTTCCGAAGAAGTTGGTATAACAGTCATCGACGCAAGTTTACTTTTATATGCGGTTGTAAGGATTATCGACGTTAAGAACCACGTGCTAAGAAGAATCTTCAACGAGGAAATTTGTACCCGAAACATCGGGAATGATTGTTCTAATAATGACTGAAATGGAGCCTGAAATTGAAAATAGAAAATAGAGTCGTGCCGAAGGAAAAACGCGAAAAATCTTATCCGAGTATGGCATGAGCCCCAGATTAAAATCTAATTGTAATCCTTATGCCTGAATTAAAATTCCAATCCTACACAGTTTTGGAATCTCGTATCTTTGGACTAGCGGACAATCTTGATTACTAGGCCAATAATGCGTTGACTAATATTAATAAACTAATATTTCGAATATTCACGTGATTCATGTGATATAAATTTAAAGAAAAAAAATAACAGCCCTGTTTAAAAATTATTGTTTGTATGAGGGGTGTTAACACGATCATATATTTAACGTTGCGTTATTTAACTAATCAAATTATAGTATTTATTCCATTATGATTTAGTAACAATGCAAATTACAAATAACTGCAGTAAATTGTTGTTCCCATAGCCTCCAGTTAGGCAACCCAATACGCAGCCCCGCAATTATTTAGTGTGTGTATTATTTCGCTGCACCCATGAAGTCCTTCGAATATCCTGATGGCTGTGTTGCCAAGTCTCATTATTTTCCAAGATATATGATTTTGGTTTGCGTTCTAATTTATTTATAAGAAACGAACATAATACATATTTTTTGAAAATATAATTTTCATGTTTATTTCATTAACCCATTTCAATGCAAATGTGAAATGGAATTTTCTGATATTATTTTATGAACAAAATGCGAGACAAGTTAAAAAGCACAATCTTGCATCAATACTATTTTTACCAAAAGTTTCGAGCCTAAAAATTATGGTAATTGCTTGATGTTTTCTATGCCACTGGCACTAGTTAGAAAAACAAAACAAGCTATTTATAAAATATAAGATTCTGATTTTCTAATTTAAAAAAAAACGAAGTTTTATTATAATGCGGTTTTATTTTGTTTCGAAATTGTTGTAAAGATATTATTAACGCTATTATCAAAATTTTTTAAACTAGTAAATCGGAATCTTATATATTTTTTTCTAACTAGTGCCAGTGGCAAGTTACCAAAAATGTTAAAAAATAATGAAATTCTATTACCAAACAGTCAAACAAATCCAAAGTGAAATAGAAATAATAATAATAATAAATAATAGGAATCCAAAGAAGAGTAAAAATTGTTGAAGATTACAAAATTGTGAAAATGTCAAAACGTTTAAAACGCCCTGCAATTCAAAAATAGAACAAATTTATGAAAATACCAAAAATGCAAACAAATTAAAATACAATTGCCAACATTTTATAAAATTTTAAACTCGCCAAAAAGTCAATACATTTTTTTAAATATCAGTTAGTGATAAAATAGGAAAAAAATTGGCAAAAATAAAAATACCGATCACAAAAAAAATATATTATTACAATTACCAACATACCAGTATCAAAATAATTTTAAAAATTACAAAAAAAAACAAAAATTATAACAAAATTTAACCATCAAACGAATGATATAAAAAAAAATCAAAATTGTAGAAATTACTTAAATTTAAATGGTTCGTAAATTCTCAGACAATTAAATTAAAAACCATCAAAATTTAAAAATTTCATATATTTCGGAATTTTCAATATTGTGAAAATTATAAAAATGGTAATTTTCGAAAATAATTGTAAAAAAATGCATCAAATATTAATATCATAAATCAAAAATTAAAAACAAAATCTAGAATTAAAGACATCTAAAATGTTACAATATCTTGATAATTTTCGGAAATAATGATAAAAACTGATTACAAAACCATTTAAAATTTGTGAATCAATATTAAAAAGCCAGTTCCAAAAAAAGGAACAATTGGAAAAATTATCAAATATTGATGAACCATACCATAAACTGGTAAAATTGTAACAATGACTAAAATATCAACATTTCCTAAATATTATCAAAATTGTCAATATTTAAAATTTTTACAAATCTGTAGACAGCCGCTAATTTAATACGGCATAGAAATAAAAAGAAAGGGGGGAATAGAAATATATTAATTCCGGCCCTGCTTACATACATTGTATTTAATGTGCGGGCGCGCTTTGAAATAAGGTAAGGAATGCGTCCAAATTATAAACGAAATGAATTATGCCCTATTATACCTGGGTGCCCCCCATACGCTGAATTTGTGTCTTTGAAGAGAACTATTATATTTTCAATCGTGCTCATTGTTCAACATGATGTGGTTATTCATTTATGAAACTGATTAGATTAATTAAATTGCCGAATATTACGGTCGCAGCAGAGTAAGCAAAATTAAGGAACGGCGATAATATTCACATTTTATGTGGTTCAATGTTTTCCCTTTTCGAAAAAACTATTATTGATAATATGATTTTAAGACGGATGGTTAACGAAAGAGTTCAGTAGTTGACGGGGTCCAACGTGAAGCAGGGACTTCGTTGACGGGTTCTGCCTGGAAATCAACTCTCGAGAAGATGGCTCGGGTGTTAAGTTTAATTATCTAAGTCTAGATAATTTAAATCTAAAAGTAACATCTCAGAAAGCGTGAAAATAATCGGTACCTTTAAAGTCAAAACGTTTAGAAAAGTGAAAAATTCTATTGTTCGAATTTAAATAGGTTTGATTTTGTTATAAATTTCGGTTAAAAGTATGTTGTGCAAGAAGAAGCTTAAACAGAGACGAATTATCCCTCTTCCGATCCATTGTTTTTGGAAGATATAGGATCAAGAGGAAATTTTTATTAGTAACAAGTGCGAAGTTATGTGGGGTCTAGTAGTTTCAATTTTTGTTTGATAAATTAAATTTAAAAGGGGAACCTGTAAGGGAGAGTTTTTATTTCCTTACTCTAAATATTAAAATTAGAAAGTGTAAAGGTTTTATTGCGGATTGTTTTTTTTATATACGCTGATTAAAAGTTCGTCGCTGCTCAACGTATATTTTATCGTTTTATTAATTAACTAACGCCAAATTAGGACAGATATGTTAAAAGAGACCTAACTCTAATTTGACGGAAAGAGTCGTCTATTTGTTTGCTGGTGGCAGCTTTAAAAAATAAATTTTTGCACACAAGTGGGCGACGTGCATTTGAAGTGATTATCCGCGAGAACCGGAAAATCGGGAGAGTAGAGAAATCTGGGAATCGGCCGTGCTATCCCACTGGACAAAAAGATTCCTACGCTCCGTAGGAAGCCCTTTTGGTGACCGAGTTCCTGGAACTTTTCCCGGTTTTCTTTTTGTTGGACCTGAACGGACTAATGCCCTGAATATTCTTCTGTACAAGTATTTTATACTATTTTTTCTACTTTGCGCCCTTCTTACGTGAAAAATTACCAACCAGCGCAAATATCCCTAAATGTTGAAATACTTAACAAAGTTTAATGTTTCACGTAAAAAGTGCGGAAAGTAGAATAACAAAGCATTCGTCCGTCTGAATTTCGGACTCATGCCTGAAAAATGAATGTGCTTTCTGTAACTTGTTTTTTAATATACTATTTTACGACTGTCATTAAACGTTACGTTTTTAGCTAACTGCATTAAAAATTGAATTTTATAATTTAGTGTGTATTTAAAATATACTGTGTGTTGAAATTGTTAAATTATGCAATTTTTTTGTATACAAAAGCAAGCAGTCGTGCTAAACAAGAAATCCGTGCATAAAGTCTTTCTTCACTCATGGGATTTTCGCCCATAACAACTTCCCATATTTCAAAAAATACTTTACCAAACTTCAAACGACAATGTTTATTAGTAGAAATAAAGTAATCCCCATTGTTCAAAGTCTTGTTGGATTTAAAGTTTCGACAACCAATAAAAATTCTCCATTTTCGTGATTACTACTGTACTTCCGTATAAATTAAATATAAGAATAGTCTTATTTTTCCACGCATATAATTGTACACAAAATAAAAATGAATTATGCAAGATTCGTATAGAAAAATATTTCTATTTTTGCTACATTAAAAATCCGTTATTTATCCTGTATTTGGCATTCCCGTGAAGGGTAGTTTAGTGTTACAATTTAATAAATTTTTTTGTATGGTTGTTTTATTTTTGGTTAAATATGGAACGCTGTAACTAGGTTTTTACATGGCTTTCTGTAGTTTATGCTACAAAAGTGGAGTAAAATTTTGACATGGCACTGCGAAGTAATTGCGTCTATAAGAAACACATTTCTCCAAGCGAATAATGGTAATTTGGTAAATTTTGGTAAATGAATATTGCGGAGACAAATCAAGCTTGCGTCAAGTTAGTTAGCATCGTTATTGCATACGTTTCATTTCTTGGTATAATTTTATTCGTATAATACAAAAGCATATGTAAATTTCACGTATAGAGACAGTTGCATAAATTGCTATGCAGTTGGTTTATTTTAATTAAGAATAAGTAAGTAAAATATATATTTCTTCTTGTTTAAAACTCTCCATTTCAATAATGACAACAAGTGTTACTCTTCCTCAGTATATTTGCTTGCATTTGTTGAAATGATTCTGTTAAAATATAAATAATTCAAATAAATATTTTTAAATTCACTCATATGTAATATGCGATCATATGAAACAAATATTTCTTTGAACACAGCTGTGCAATTTAATACGGAGGAAGTACGTTTAAGCCTATATTAACAAATTTTAATTATTTGGCGTTTTATCGCCTTTTATCTCTACATTCCAACATTTTGCCAATATCCTTTCGGGGCCGTACACAAATCTTTATATATTACAGGCAGCAATTAGGTTTGTTAGGATCCGAATAATTCCTTAAAGTCTTCATCCCATCTCAAGGGTAAGTCTAATAAGAGAGAGTGTCAAAATAAAAACCTATCGTAAGCACTATTACTATCTACTCTTGTGGCAGCTAAAACAATAAAATTGAAGTGATCGCTCAGTATATAATACTCGATGGGTGAATAATTTTATATGCCAACCATTTCTTCAATAAAACTTTCAAATTAGGTGCTACAAATGCCCAAATTTGGGCCTGCTTCTAGAAGGGGCACCTACATTTTATAACACACCCAAGACCGGACCCTGGCGGCCCATTCTTCTAGTTACAGCCTGTTTAAAGCCCTATTAACGTGCGCGTGAACGAAACTTTAACGGTTTAATTTAAACAAACAACATCAATAACAATTAACGAAAAACGTTATGCGAACATTCTGAGTGATTATCACCCAAGTGCAATATTTCCTACATATTTGTGGTCAATTATTCTCAAACAAACATGCATTTGGAAGGTTAATTATGGACAGATGTAACACGTTGGCTATTTACTTAATTCGTTATAATACAGAAAGTATTATTGTTTGCGTTTAATATTATTGTAATTTTATTCGCGATTTTTATCTTTTTAATTAATGAATTTTAATATTAATTTTCGTTTCAATATTTTTAATAAATGAAAGATACGAATATAATTTATTAGCATAAGGTTGTACAGTCGGCGGCAGTTTATGTGAGACACTACAATTCAGCTTGTACCTTATGCAAGTAACAAAATCATTAATAAATTGGGGCTCATTTTTATTATCTGTACAACACAGCAGGTAAGTTTTGCAATGGTATCGGTTTAAGAATACTTCAAACGATTTCCTACGACTAAATTTTCTATCCCCGTTGATACGTTTAATTTATAGTAACGTACTCTTTGACAATGAATTATATTATTAATTCTTAACATGTAAAATGATGAATTTTATTGCAATAAAAAATAAATTTGAACTTGAGTTCGAAAGAGAAATATTAGGTTTAATTACAAAAACGTATAAAACCCACAATTACCATTATTAATTGCTTATTTTATTAAATTAGAAGCAGAAGATATAAGGATGGAACGATGAAACGGTGAAATTAAAAATATATGGCAAATTAATATTAAATATGTGTATAAGTAGAGAATTGCAACAAAAACTGTCACAGTTTTCTAAATATAGAAATGCTTGTCAGACCACCGGGATTCTAACAGTGTCCACATTATTTTTTCTTGGGTCTTATTCAAATGGAAATTCCAGGATTGCGTTATCGGTTAAGAGTTTTGATCCCCTACACATAAATATTTATAATTGTTTTCTCATTCTACGTTTCACTAGTCTTTTGGCTTCATTCATTGTTTTGTTTTCCTTTTTTATGTACTTCTCTATATTTCTGTTCCATGTATTTTCCGGCCTGTCTCTTTCTGGCTTTTCTCGTATTCTTGCCCTCCATATTCTCTTTGTTTCTCTAGTCTCCTTCATTCTTTGTATACGTCACCACCATCCTAGATGCCTTTCCTCTATGTAATCCAATTTTAAATCAGTCTCTATGTCTTGTCTTATATTAATGTTATCATATAGTACGTTTTTATTGTCTCTAAATTTTCTCTTTCACTCACGTCTATATCCTCATTTCATTCTATTGTTGTTCCTAAGTACTTGAACATTTGTACCTGCTCCATTTTCTCCCCGTCCCTCTTTGTCTATCATCATTATGTCAGTCTTGCTCATATTTATCTTCAATCCATATTTTTCAGTGTTTCATTTTAAGTCGTCCTGTATAAAAGCACAAAGTGAGATGTTTACATTCTCTATGTTTAGATAGCCTATCGGTACCTCCTGTATTTTTGGCTTACATTCCTTCACAGCATTGAGCTCAAACTCTAGTTAATCCTGCTTGCGTTACCCTTATTCTTTCCTTTATTTTTAGTAATCTCAGTTGTGCTGCTTTTGTCTGTCTGGCGTTTGAAACTACTTAAAAAAACAATTTCCAATTAGTTTTACGATTTTCCTCCATCTTCTCCCTAAATTCTTTCCAACTCTCTTGCTTGCTCGTTTTTACAAACTCTTTTATCTTCTTCCTCTGTTGTATACATTGTACTTCGCTCGTGTGCCGTTTTGTAGTTATTCTTTCCTTCTTTTCTTCTTGATATCCGTCTCTTGTTTGATTTCTTTGCTCCATCAGTTTATCCTTCCGTCTCTGTTTCCTGTCCTTATTGTTTCATAAGTTACACCCACCTTCTCATTTTGTATTCTACATTCTCTATATTTCTCTTTTCTTTTGTAGCTACTTATTATTTTTTGTTCTGTATAATTGCGTTAACTTGCAATATTCTTTTCTATATGTAGTTCTCCCTCTTTCTTCTTCCCTTTTTCTTAATATGTACTCTATTATGGATTTATCATTTCTTTCTTTTCCGTGTCGTGTAAATGGACGTTTTTGTGTTCAAAGAATGTGTTTGTGACTATTAGGTTATTCAGCCGATATTCCAGTTCCGTTGCCCATCCTTTTATGTTCGCTGTATTTACCTATCACTCCCATATTCTCTACTTTTCCATTCAAATCACATATATGTTGCCTCTACTTTCATTAATCAAATTAATTTAGACTGTCCCAGTATTCGTCTTTCAATTTCATTTGATCAATACGTTGAAATCTCTGTCACGTATTTACTTTAAGTTTCTAGTGTTACTGAGGCGATTCTTTCTGAATATGCTCTCCATTCCTTTATGTACATCGCCCATCTTTCGTTTATTATCACGCCCACCGTAACTTTGTGTCCTGTTGTACTCCACTATAAATTCACACGATTCCTTCTCCCGGCAGTTTCTCTCCTTTCCGTTTCTTATTTTTTTCTGTTGTCTTGTCTTGTTTATCTTCATTTTTCAAACTCTTCGTTTAATTCCACTTCATTTCCATTTTTACTCTTACATTCCATGTTGCCAATCTCCATTTTCTTCTCTTCCCTTAATTTTGAGGTTGTGCCTTTGTCCATTTCTTTGTCCATTTCCAGTCTTATATTCCATATTCATTCGTAGTTCCATCTTCTTCTACGTCTGTTCGCTTTGTTCTGTGACTAGTTTTTTGAATTATCACTCCCCCCCCCCTTTCTATTTCATCCACTTCCTCTAATTTTTCCTTATTTCTGTTCCATCTCCACTCAATTCCCTATATCGTAATCTTATTGTATTCCATTTTTACATCCTTCCCTTTAGCTTCTTCTTGGTCAATGAATACTGTTCCTTACAGTTTTAACTAATTCTCCACACCTTCTTCTTGCCTTCCTCGTGCTGCAGTTGAATCAAGAATATCTTGTCTCCTAGTTTCATTGCTTCCTTTACCTTTACCTCTACCTTTAGCTTTTCTTTGACAACATTTGTAACATCTATTTTAGTTCTTCCACCTCATTTGTGTTAATATCAGCTTTTCATTACCATAGTGTTTACATTTTCCATCCATTCCATGCTTATTAGTTCTCTCTTTATCTCTCTACCTTCCTAATTTTCTTTGCTTATTTTTTCTCATTTTCTTGTTTTAATTGTCTTATCTCTTTATTAAATTCACTTTGTTCTGTCCTCATCTTTAGTAACTCCTTTTTAATTTCATTCTCGTCCACCATCATGTCATTCATCGTCTTCAGGTCCAATTTACCTCCGCCTTTGTTATGTTACTTTACATGCGTTCTCTGGATTTTTTTATTTCTCGCAATGGGTGCGTCCATTTACTTTGCTGCTCTTATTTTCCTGTTTACCTCGTCCATTGTGTACTCGTCACTTATATTATAACCGCTTAGCAATTATTCTTCGATATAATTACGTCAGTACGGTCCTAGTCTTTGTTTCTTCCGCAGCTCACAAATGCCTCACAACTTCACATGTGTTGTTAAGATTTTATTAATTTAATCTCACTTTTGTTTAAAACGTATTTTTTCTTTAGAATAACATAAACAATATAAAACTTTTCGTGATAAGGCTCGATACCGATGATACTTATCGCCGCGTTTTACACACGTCCACTCTCTTTGCGTACTGAATTTAAAAGTCACATCCTAATATACATTCACAGCGCCCATCTATTATCGCTCTCGCATTCGGTACGCGCTTATTTTTGCTAAATGCGGGCGCACGCTTCCAGTAATGTGTATTAATAAGTAATTTACAGTACCATGGTATTCGGTCAAGTTAAACTGCCGTCGAGTGTACAAAGTAATTAATGATATTACTCGAAAATAATCGCTGTGATTTATGACATCAGATCCGAACAGCGTCAAAGCTATTTTGATAGTTGTACCAATTGACAATGTTACGGTAAGAAGACATCCCCAAACCGAATACTGCAACGGCAAGAAAACGTCATTCCATTTATCGAATGGGCGTTCGGAAACCGCATATACTGCCGAGGACCTTTCCATGTGTAACATACTCGTAAAATCCACAATATTTGATCTTGCTGAAGACATCGACAATCCACCAACGCCCCAATCTTTTAACCCGTAGTAAACCTAAAAAATGACAATGAGTTCAGTTTTATTAAAGAAGTACATGTTTTATTGCGATTCTTTTGCTAATCAAGAGGATATAGTTTATCCGCAGAAAAGTTGAAAAATTAATTATTTTTTTCTTTACTTGAAAAAATACTATCCCTGTGGTATTGTAAACAATTGGATATTTTGAAACAGTTTTGAAAGTAATCAAGTTGAATTGTTACCATATTGTTACAAGAAACAGTTGACCCAGATATTGATATTGTTTTAATACTTACGTCGTCGATCACAGCTTTCCATGAACCTCCAGGGCGCAAACTATTCGATGTTGCGTTGAAATTAAAGTTCAAATACTTACTCAATAATAATAAAATCTTTCCATCTATTCCTTGGATTTCGCATTCCTTGTCTATAGATTTTCTGTAATTACATATTTTGCATTATCTTCTATCACTTTGTCAAATTGAATGTCTTTTTAACGTTTTTAATCAAGATTCCTAAACAATTTAAAGGAAACAATAACGAACAATATGTTCTAATATATAAATGTGCTAAAGATGCAATCGATCAATAAGAGTTCCTAATTTCATTGTAACCAATAGTGTCAGATGTTTGTATAGTAAGTTTATTGAACAAAAATTATGAACTACAAAGAAAAGTGAAAACCAGTATACAGGAAGAATACAAAACCAAAAACATCACAAACAATTTGAAAGAAGATCTTATCTTTTTATAAAGAGAATCATTTGTCAATTCAAAATCAAAATCAAATTTTGCAAGAAAATCAATTTATCATTTGCACTTTGTACAGGTATCGTGTAAATAACAGATAAACAGGCCTGTAGTGCTGCTCTTTCGCCCTTCTTTTCCATTTCATCTACTTGTTTTTTTCAATCCCATATACTTCTCGGAGGTCTTTCACTGGTTCCTGTTATCTTTTCCATGATCAACCTCGAGTTTTTATTGCTCATTGGCACCCATTACTACATGTTTCGTTCCTCCCTTTTGAATATGCATATTTTCCTTGATTTTCTAAATTTTTTGGTGTTTCTGGCGTTACTCACTTCTGCAAATAATCGCTATTCGCATCTGCCTCGATTTAAATCCATCATAAAGTCGGCATGCTTCATTTCCATTAATATATGATCATTTGATTTTTTGATTGCCTGTCAATTTTCCTATATTTTCCTTTGATTCTTATCCTGCATAGACGGTTAGGTAGCGCTTCAAATTCGACTACCGTTTACTTACATTTGTCTTATAGTTTGCTCCTTTCGTTTTGTTTCTTGTACGGCCATTTTATTTATTTTATTTTCTTATACTCATTCTTCAAAAGTACTCCTTAGGTTCCATGTCCATATTTTAATGTCATATATGCGGCTTGTTCTTGTGTGTGTTTTGGTACTATTTAAATTCATGTGTTTGTCCCTCGCCTGGTTGGGTTATGATTCCCTCCAGCTTTCTAATAATTTCGTGTTCCAATTTTATTGTATCTTGTTTGTACTTTTCTTTCTTCCTTCGTCATTTTTCTTATTTGCTTTTGAATTTCTCTCTCTCTGTCTTGTAGCCAGATCTTTATTAATGTATACTAGATTCATCTTTTAGGTACCCCACTTATTCTTCATTAGTGTATAATTATCTTCTCAACTGTTAAATTACACCAGGCGCGTCTTTTCAATCAATTCAGTGGTCCTGCTTATTGGTGCTTTCACTTTTAATAATAATAATAATAAATTTTATTTATTATTATATATTATATATTAGTTAATCTGGAAATACGCACAATAAAAACTCAGCACAACGTGATTAATGTGTGCAATTGATCAGGTAGTGGTACACAGAAAACATATAAACTTGATTCCTTACGTGAGAAGTATGAGAGAAGCAGACAGAGAATCCAATCATTTCTTACCTGCAAAAAAGTGGATCAAAAGAAACAAACAAAAGTAGTCATAAAAAACTGCTAAAACGAGGATTCCGCAGAAATAGACAAACATGAAAGATTAGTTCGGTGAGGAGTATGTAGAGATAACAGAGGAAAGAAAGAAAATAAGGCAAGAATTACGAAACAAAGAAAAAACATAAGAAATCAATCGTAGAGCATGTATAGGAAGAAAAAAGGATTGTGCAATGAGAAAAAGTACATAACCATCGAGGAAACATTTTTAAAAAATCATAGCATTTTACCAAGAAATAAAAGAGACATGCAAAGGGTAACCATAGCAGAAATGACTATTTTAAAAACCTGGACGGAGCATAACTAATTGACGCAAATAATAGAAAGGTGAAAGAAACATTTTGATAAACTTCTAAATACCACAAATAATGAAGACCAAGAAGAAACGTATTATGCGTATAATTAAAATTAAAGCATAATTACAAGCAATAAATTAAAAATGGAAGAAACAAAGATATGAGGAGCTGGAAATAAAATCGGAATTGCGAAAGTTAAGTACGTAATGCTGAAGAGGCTAATGTAATCAATGTCAAGAAGAATGAAGATAAGAACTTAGAAAAGCGTCATAAAGCCAACCATTACATATAGAAACAATTGCCATAAATAGATTACCAAAAATGGTCCTTAACAGAGCCTTAACAGAGAGAATTGGAAAAAGGAGAAAAGAATACCACAGAGAGATGGGTGGAAAGTGCAGAGCAAAATCTAAAAAGTATGAAGAGAAAAGCAGAAACAGGAAAGAACGGATTAAAATTGGTCGACAAGTCCAAGGCCTTCAACGGAAGAAGATTTAAAAAATCATAAAAATGAAAGAAAAATAGAAGAGGTAATAATAACAATGTAAAATGCACCCAAAAAATACAACCCAAATAATTATATTGTAATCAAATTGATAAATATGTAGGAAAAATATTTATTAGCACTACCGTAGATCTGATACATAGTATTCCTTGAATAAAGAAACTTACACTGCTTCTAGCTGCAAGTCTCGGCACGTTAACATGAATTTGTTGTAATAACCTACTTTATTTTGACTTAAATTGTCATTTCTTCTTCCATCTCCTCCTACATCTCCCTTCTCTTCTCATTGCTTTTTCTTCATCCTGCTGTTCCATTTCCCTCTTTTTCATACATTCCTCCTCATCCTCATCACTTTTATTTTCCCTAAAATTTCTAGCCACTCTTCGTTCTCTCCCAAACGTCGTATCCAGTCGTTTCCTTTCTTCTTGTTGTCTTCTTTCAAGCTTATCTCTTCACAATCTCCCAACTAATTTTCCCATTCATCCCAACCTTTTCCACAGAACTCGCACCTCTTATATTTCTCTACTATCTCACTCACCAGCTGCACCCCTCCTCCCTTCTCCTCCTTTCAGTCCTCCAACGGATAACCCTTTTCATACATTTTGTATCCTACTTTCTTTGCAGTTTTCCCCGGCTCTACATCCATCCTTTCGTTCCCTGTCTAATGCCTTAATGTGTAAACTTGCGTTGAGTTCTCCCCAACATGCAATACACGAAAATGTAGCAATTTATTCACCTAAGTAGACGTTTTTCGCGATTTGGATTGTTCATCCATTTTGAAGAATCATTGCCAATTTTAGATAAAGCATAATTCACTTGAGGTGAATATTTAAAACGAAGTTTTCCATAAAACTTGATCCGATGATGAGTATGCTCGAAAACCTGTTACAGATAAACGCATTATGGATAAATTAGGTACGTGACAAGTTAAAATGTTCTATCGGCAAACAGTAAAAGATTGTTTTTGTTATATAACTGTGTTAACAAGGAGATTTAAATCTAACATTCTGTATTGAAACCTATATTTTCCCGCGCATATTAAGGAGTTATTTATAATAGCCCTGACCTCTTACGATATTTATGATGAAGATTTTTCATCATCATAATGTACTCTGTAAAGTTGGATAGAATGGTTTTATATTCTGAATTGAAATAAACAAATTTGACTACCTCACTTACCCTCACTTTCATATGAAATACACCACCCATTAAGAATTAGACTACAATTTTGAAACTTCGGTAAAATAATGATTTATTATCAACTAAGAAACGATGAAAGTTTCTTAACTGTTATGTTTCGTGTACCATTGTTATCTTCAATTTTCAATATTTTCTTCCTATCACGTAATGAATTTCTGCCCACAAATTGTTGGTTCCTTTTTTTGTCAAACTATCAAGTAGACGCCTTGTAATGCCCCCAGTGCGACGTCGTAAAAATTTTTTGCCCATATCAATGAAAGAGGCGGGTCTCGCATTCCGAGAGATTGATAGAAGGCCGAATCGGAACCACACTACAGTTGCTCGAATATGGTCTTTATGGTCCGAAGAAGACCCGCCCGAAGAAGCAACGCACGTGAAGACCGACTCCTTAGGCGGATGGCTACCAGGGATCGATTTCAAACAACAAGGTCGATTGCTGTGGATTGGACGAGAGCTTTAAACCGACACTTGTCGATGGCAAATGTTTACAGAAGAATTTCTTCGTTTGGGCTTCATTCATAAGAATTTCTTCCTTTGAGCTTCAGTCATACCGTCCTTACCTTCGGCTTCCATTAACACCTCCCCATAAAGCAGCCACACTTGCATGGTGTCAAGAACGGTCAGGGTGGGTTCATCAATGGAATGACATCGTCTTTAATGATGAATCAAGGTTTTGTTTATGGGTGAATGATGGTCGTAGAAGGGTGCGGCGACATCGAGGTGGAAGACGGAATGTGGAGTTCGTTCAAAGACGACACAGTCTTACGCCTGGAGTTACGGTTGGGGGAGGGGCGAAGGTCACCCCTTACGTTCATTCCAGGCACATTAAACGCACGTCGTTACATCGACAACGTTCTAGAACCGGTGTTAGTACTTTTCATGCAAACGTTGCAGAATGCCACTTTCCAACAGGATACTGTTGTGGTTACAAGAAGGTTCCTGGAGTAGGTTGGATTGCAGATTTTGCCCTGGCCTGCACGGTCACCGGACTTGTCGCCGCTTGAACATGTCTGGGATATGATGGGTCGGCGACTAAGGCAAGTACCCAGGCCTCCTGAGAATCTGGATAAACTTCGACACCATCTAGAGGTTGCATAGAACGAGATACCCCAGGTGGACATGAACCACTTAATGAGAGCATGGTTAGAAGCGTTAAAGCATGCATAGCTGCGCGTGGGGATGCAACCCACTACTGGCTTTTTCTTGAAAAATGTTAATTTTTGTTTTGTTTTATTCAACTAAACATTCATCGTTTCTTAGTTGATAATAAAGCATTATTTTACCGAAGTTTCAAAATTGTGGTTTAATTCTTAATGGGTGGTGCATTTGATGTGAACGTGGCCATATTTGTTCAGTATGGTTGGTCCGGAGTGCAATTCATAGTAATTGTCAAATATTTATGTTATTGACACCGGTTAATAATAATACTTCTAATATTTGATGCTAATAAAGCGAATGAAATCATTTGAATTTTATCACCACTAGGTTCGTTTTATAGACTTACTATCTTTCTCCATTCTTTCGGGTCAGTATTTTTTTGTACTTCTTTATATTCATTACTTTCAAGGCAATTTCCACTTATTTCTTCCATTTTGCTTTCGGTCTCCCTCTCGGTCTCTCGGTCTATTGCATTCCCTTCAGTTACAATTCTCACTGGTGTCTCCTTTTCACTTATAAATATGTGTCCGTACCATCCTATTCTTTGGACCATATTTTTTCGCTACATTTTCTCGTCTTAACAAAGTGTCGATTTCATGGTTCATTGAAGGTCTAAATTGATCATTATCTTACTTCTTTAGTCCCAATACCTAACAATTTTTCTTTCAAGTATTTGAACACCCGTACTGTATTATATTGTTTGATATAAGTTCTTTCATTCCTCCTAGGTATTAATAAACCTAGATATTTGAGTGACTCTACCTCTTCAAACTTATATTCCTAATTATCAATCGTGTGAGAATTTTTCCTCCTCGCCTATTGCAGTGCATGTATTTTATTTTACACTCGTTCATTTCCAGTCCTTTATCTCTTGCTTTTTCTTCTATAATCATACACGTTCTCACCAGGCCTCTATAGTTTCTAACTATTTACTTATCACTTGCACAGATCTGAATTTTCCATCGTCATTCTGAGTTTTATAATTTTCTCTCTATTCTCTTCTATTGTTAGTCTCCTTATCTTGTCGACAGCTTGTTTCAAGTCCATAAAGAAAATGTTGATGTTCTTTTCTCTATAAGCTGCTTCATTAAACGTATTGCATCTATTATCCATTTCCTGAAGAGAAACTTGTAATCCGCGATAACAGTTTCAGTATGTTGTCTTCCCCTTAACTTAACCTTTGTCATATATATCGATATTATAATTCCAGCTTTCCATTCATCTGACCTTTTCTTCCTGTAGTATTCACCAAATTGATTTGTAGATTTTCTTATGTAATTCTTTTCCACCGTGTTTTAGCAATTCAGCACTTATTCTATTGGTCATTCCATTTTTTACTTTTATTTACCTTTCCTAACATTTCCTCTGGAGCCTCTTCATATAAAACTCTAAATAAATAAGTATTTTTCTCTTCGATTGTCGTGGTTGGTTTATTCCTTTTCCTTTTCTTTCTTATCTATTTACGTAAAGGTCCTGTGTTAGTTTTTTTTAAATCGAGTTTCGATTTTCAGCATTGTTTTGTCAATCCATTCAATTTTGTTTGTTTTGCATATTTTATTTGCTTCCCTTCTTCCTCTATAGGTTTACAATCTCCCTGCCTTCCAGTTCCCTAGCCATTTCATTCTTGGCCTCGTTTTTCTTTCACCATTTGCCCATTATTTATACAACCAGTACGTTTCATCTTCTGTTTGTATATTCATCTTTACTAACCGTTCCTTATTTTATTAGCCTCCATTATTGTTTATGCGTTTTCCTTCTATTGATTCCTGTAATATTTTCGTATTTCTTCATTGTATACTTTCTTCACTTTCTTTTCTTCCAGATCTTCCATATTCCACATTTTGTACTTGTTCCGTTTTCGTTCCATCGTATCTTTTTCATTTTACATTGATTTGAGCCTATATTTACCCCTCTTTAACATCATACATCGTTGATCTCCCTACAGTTCTTCATTTTCACCAAGATATAGTCGATTTGGTTTGACACGTATTTAGTCCAAAAAAAAATTATGTTTATTATTATAAAGTTCTCATTAGAAACAATAAATAAGTTTTTTAACTACATTAACGAATTTTTTATTCTATTATTTGCTAAAATAACAGTATTTTCTTGTGTATTGGCTGTAGACACAATTCCTTCGACATTCCTTCAATATGTTCACTACCTTCATTAGAACTGAAATTTTTCCAATCGACTGAGTGTGTCAAAAATATTCTTCTACAACCACGAACTCGCTCAGAGTCATTTTTCACTACTGTTTGGTGAAGTACGGAGTAATTCTGTACGGAGTAATTCTGTATCTTTCTCTCCATCTAGCCGTTGTTTTTATTTAATAAATTTGATACCTGGAAAGTTTCATTTTTGTTTTCCCTTGAGATATCTAATTAAAAACAAAATACTGAACTGTTATTACTAAAATTCGAAATGACTTTATTTGTTTATAATGTTAATAAAACATACGTTTGTATTAACTTAGATAAAAATTATTATTAAATAAAATGTCGATTTATTAGGAAATGTATAAAGTAATTTCTTTAGAGAAATATCTAGAAGATGGAGGTAAATGTATGAGAAAAGGTGAATAACTTATCATAGATTTTTGTTGTTTTTTTTTCAAATTCAAATTAACTTATGTTATTATCTTATTACCGATGCACTGCACATTACTCTTTGTAATACAAACATTTGCAACGAATACATTTGTGTTGCCATACATGCTTGACAGCAGAATTTCGAATAAGTTACTGGCGATTTTCTTATATAATGAGTTCGTATGTACAAGATTAAACAAATTCAAACTACAAACAGCATTATTTTTTCTTTAAACTACTCGTTAGGTTAGAGCTTGTTAATAGACTCAAAATTACGTAAAATTTTATAAACCATTTGTTTGATACAAATTCATAACTATATAATTAAAATTTAGCTTATTAGCTTCACCCTGTCAATACTAATATGTTCGCGTGCCATTGATTCGTAACCACTTACATTTGGACTTACCTACACCACATAAAAGGAACATATGGATGGTACCCAAGGTGGAACAAGTTTCCGTTGAAATCATTAAAATCATTCACGTAATCCAGAAGACTATTCCCATCGCTTTCCATCTTGTACAAGACGCCGCTCCTCTCCCCAACGTAAAAATGAACGTAATAAACGTCCCTTTTTTCGACGACGTACAAAACCACGCAGCCACACCGATCCAAGCCTCTTAGCCCCCACACACGATCGATTTTCACGTTTGATTGATACACAAATCGATCCATCACAAATAAAACCACGTCCATATTTTTCAAATTATGAGTGATATTCGAAAACCTCTCGAACCGAAACAAATCGCCCATGTACACGACATGGAGGTATTTATGACCGATTGGTCGTTGAAGATCATGAACGCCGTTTAATTTGTCGTAATTAGTCATTCGCAAAACCTTCGATGAATAATTGCTTAGAATGCAATCGAGCTTATTTCGCGTCGTTTCGTCGTAATGTGTGAAAAATTCGTAGTCCGCGAACTGCTGCAGTATATTCGATTGGTGTTTTTCATCCAATGGTGACATTGCGAATATTGTGCTTATCTCGTAAATCGCAATAATGTACGTCGAAAATGTCATTTTTTAAATAAACGTGCTTTAAATGTTTGAATATTTCATATAGAACTAGGGTAAAATATACCGATGTACGGTTTTATAGGAACGCGTTGATTAATATATTATTCATTATCGTTTGTTGTAGTGCAGCAAACATGAAAAGAGTAATAATTAGTACAGTTAAATTCACAATCATGTTTAGGTATCGTGTGCATACTTTTATGTTGATTTGAACTATTCACTGTAATTAATTATTTTGGGCGGGATGAACAATTATTGGCCACTGTGATCGTTAAATATACAGCAATAGATTAATATTTTTAAGGCATAATACACTTACGTACATTATTCATAACCATATTGTCGACAATAAAATATAATCTCAAACAAAACGGCGTAGCTTTATTTTATTCAGTTTTAACCGAGGATAGGTTGCCCTGTAGATTCCTTCGCTCTGCGGCCATTTCGGTCATATTATTCCCTTCAGTATGTTTTTCTATATCCTTTTGCTACACTGGTGGTTCTCCGAAGAATCCAGGAATCTTGCTGAAGACAAGCTTCTTTAATTCTCCGTGGTCCATGAATGGACTAATCAGGAGGTTAGTTCTTGTAGTTACCTTGGTCAGAACGTGCAGGGAAATTTCTTCTTCTATACCACAACCATCGTATATTGGAGTATCGGCTCTTCCTATGCTGGCGTTTTTTTAAATTACAGGTCAAAAAAATCAAGTTCTGTTATGTTTACTTAGATACAGGTCTTTACCACCCCATAAGAAATCCCACATGTGGGTTCTCTCCCAATTAATGATTTTTCGGAAACGAATTCTGATACCCTGGCAGCTGGCATAGAAACTCTATTGTCCTTTTTTGTGTTAGATTTGAACAGCATCGACTGCACAGCCATTAGGACTGCTTGACTGTCTACATAACTCCAGATGCTCTTCCCTAGAGGAAAATTGTGTAGTATGCTAACTGCACATCTTGAAATTGCTGTGATCTCAGCTTGGAATACAGTGAGATAAATTAAATAAGTATTACTACCCCGTAGGGCTTGTAGAAGTCAATAAATGTTATGCCGTCACATTTCGGCACATACCTTTTTCAGTCCTTTAAAAATTGATATACGCTTTCCCTGAGTATCGCCCAGTCCAGTGGATTTAAGCCTGTGTACTGCGCCCTTCGCCCACTAAAAGATGCTGGTAGAGGAGGTTTAGAAACACCGGCATAGCAGTCGTGTGCTTTGAAGACATAACTGCAAACGTGACTTTCTTTATACCTTAGTTATTATATTTATCGCGGTCTTGGTTTTGAGTTTGTGCCATCACACAATTTTAATAAATGTCCAGTAAATAATAATAATAATCATAACAATTTAACGACCCTATTCTAGGAAAAATGAAATAAATTGTGTGTAGAAAACTTCAAGGCGCAGTGCAAAATAAATGTTGATCATCCACTGAACATTAATATCTTTCGGTGTGGGGTTCTATTACTATTGTCTCTATCTTAGTTATTCTTAACACCTCGTCTTAACTTTATTCTTCTTCTCCTGTACATCTATTTTCTACAGCCTTCTACCTTGTGCCATAGCCTTTGCATTTGCCTCTTACACCTCTCTTTTGTATGTGCTTCGGAATGGCATTATCCCATATTTTTCATGGTGTCTCTCGCTCTCTTTTCTTTCCTATCCTGGCTTCCCATATCCGTCTGACAGGTCTCGCTTCTTCCATCCGTCGCATATGACCCTACCAACACAATTCTCTTTCTTCAATATATTGCAAGGTTGGTTCAATTTGTAGTTCCTCTATTACATCCATATTTCTTATGCTATCTCTTTTTGTAATTCCCTTAACCACCCTTTATTTTCATATTTCATTTGTTCTCTTAGTGTCCATGTTTCACTTACGTAAGTTAGAATTGTTCTGAAAATTGCCAGTTTGGTTTGGGTTGTTCCTCCTTCTTTCGTATAAAGTCTTGTCTCATCATGTGGTATGTGTTCATCGTTTTTTCAATTCCTTTCATGATGTCCTCTTGTTTCCCATTTCCCTCAATTACAGTTCCCAAATAATTGAAGAATGTTACTTGTTTTATTTTCTCTCCTTCTACATGAATCTTTGTATCTTTAGTTGACACTCCTTAATAATTCCATACATAGATACATTTAAAAGGTGAGGGCTCAGCACTATTCCTTGCCTTAGTCGTTCCATTGTTTAGAATTCCTCCTTTGTACTCCTGTCCTACGTTGATATAATTTCTGCTAATTTCATAGTCTACTCTATGTTGCTCTTATCAGTGCCATATCTTTCTCCTTTCTTGCATATATTCCATAGTTTTTCTGTCCTAACATGATCAAACGGTTTTCAGGATTATTTTTTTAACGTAAATATATGGTCATTAGCGAATCTGCCTTTTCTAAACCCACATTGCACTTCCTCTAGCGTTATTACCCCTATCTGACAGTCTCCCTATCACCAAGTTTTTTGCAGATTTTCGTGAATAGGTCTACTCCTTTACTACCCATAGTCTGTACCATTTTCATCGTCGTACTCTGTCGCCTTGCCATTTCTCATAGTTTTATATATATATATATATATATATATATATATATATATATATATATTTCTTTACTTCTTCCGGGCATTCTTACATATTGAAACCCGTCTGATGAGTAGCTACTCGACAGATTAATGGCTTGTTTTGAGAATCCAACATAGTAAAGTATTGTCCAATGATTTACTGAAGTATAAGAGTGTTAATAAATTGTTCGTCGCAATTTTTTAATAGATCATCAATTAATTTTATGGTTGTACAGATAAACGCACCTATGAACCCGAACCTAGTTTCTGGAATTTTCTCATTCGCATTCAGACGATCTTTAATTTTTCTATTTATCTCTTTTTCGAGCAATTAGATAATATAGGTTAAACACTAATAGGTCGTGGATCTGCATCATTCTATAGACATGAGACCTATGATACTAGAATGACTAATGTCTTTTTCCAAATACTCGGAAATCTATTAGTTAGTAAGCTCCACAACACGTATAATGTGAGAGAGTATAAACGGGCAGCGATACTTAATCAGCTCCAGCGATAATCCAGTGATTATCTCACTATCCTGAAATTTATGAATGTAATATTGTCCTTAATTGTATTATTAGTATAATGGTTTTTCATGTTCTTAGTGGTAGCAAATCTCAGATTGGCCTTTTTGTTGATGAGTTCATTTGATTGAATCGTAACAAATTCAATCTATTAATAGGAATAGAAAAAATATGAAAATATGAAGCCGAAATTAATATCAGACTGAAAAGACACTAAAACTGAATTATGAAAATTTGTAAACAACAAAGGCAGGTCTGCGGACCAGTTTGGCGTTTGGCTTTGAGTCGTAAATATTGTCAAATACGAGAACAATGGCAAAGCACACTGTGGGTTTTTCATGGCCCTTACTTGCGGATGGAAGCACTGGGTTGCAGGGCGTTAGGAAGTTAAAATAAACTAGAGATAAATAAGGGTAAATACTGAATAGGGAAGGATGGTAGTATTGGGGAAGTTGAAGAAGTTACAGGAAGAAAAAAACCACATGGAAGAAAAACGGAATTGAAATGAAGTACCAAGATTCAAGAAGAAGTAGATTGAAAAACACAGTAAGAGAAGACCTTAAGTAGGTAAGTAGGAAAAACGAAAAGAAAAAGAAGAAGCGCAAGTCATACCTGGGATGAAGTTCTCGGGAAAATATAGAAAGAAAAACCTGGATGGATGCAAAGCTTTGGCAATAAAGTTGAATATATATAATGTAAAGTTTAGGTAACCGACTTCTTGCCGTTTTAATAATTCTGGATCTCTGAGGAATTGTACCTACGTGGGCAAGCTGATAAAATATATACCTATAACTATGAAGGAGGCTGTGAAAAACCATTTGTATTAAATTATTGTTTTCCTTAACCTAACGGAATATTGTCAAATAATAGTCGATATTGCATTTTGTTGTGACCTTTTGTAGAATTGTGTTCTAGTGACGTATAGTTTTTCTAATAATGGAAAAAATTATGCACCGTACTGTCATAAAATTTTTCACAAAAGAAGGAAATAGTCCAATGGAAATAAAAATCGCATGTCTGTTGTTTACGGTTTACTTTCTCCTTCTTATAAGACAATAAAATGTTGGTCAAATCAATTTAAATCGAAGAAGATCATGAAAGTGGTCGAAAAATATATTCTTGAACATCGACTAATTAAAATCGATGTGATAGCTGAAAGTTTGCAAATTAGCAGGAAACGTGTTTGAACCATCATCTATGATAATTTGGGCATGTCAAGGGTGAGTGCCAGATGGGTACCGATAATACAGACTCCATTCGATAAACATCGAGTTCAAACTTCTCAACATTTTTTCGAGCTTTAGGAAGAACATGAGGAAGACTTTATTGCGAAATTTGTAACTGGCTATGAAACGTTGGTTCATCACTATGATCCTGAAAACAACCAGGAGTCGATGGAATGCACAATGGCTAACCATCGCCAAAGAAGTGTAAGGCCCAACATTCGGCTGGCAAGGTTATGGCCATTATTTTTTGGGACTCCGAAAGAATTTTACTAATAGACTACTTGCAACATAAAACCACGATGAAGGGAAACTATTATGCTGATATTTTATTATTTTAAAGAAATTTAAAGATGTTAATTCGTTCATATTCAAAGTATCAATTTGTACGGTTTTATTAGTAAGATCACAGAGCAATTCATAGTAATTCTAATGTGCTGCTGTCTTAGCTTTAATAATAATAAATAATAATAAAATTGACTCGATTCCACGTTCTTCCGCTGCCGCATTTATGGATTTAAATTAGGTACTGTGGATTGCGCCTTCGATATCCAGAAAGGTTGCAAGTCCGAAATCTTCGCAACCCTTTCTGCTCTTTTAACTACCTCTTGCAAAGCTAACTCGCAGCATTTATGAAGTGGTCTCGTATGTAAACACCCATAACGTTCTCTAGTGGCTTTAGCTTGAATGATAAGGCTGATGGGTCTGTATGATTTCGCCTAGGTCTACGAGTCCTTTCCTACATAGCTCTCAGCAGCCTTTCAAGATGTAGAATTATAATTTGCAGTACTTCTTGAAGCAGACCTACAAAATGTATGATACGGGCCAGCGGATATGAAAAATTTTACCGTTCATTGAATTTTCTGCGTGGGTATTATATAGTTAGCCTGCCTTGCTTCCTCGCGGGCAGCTCAACCGAGACGGGTTTCATTGTCCGATCGGTTTCGATTGCGGCGAAGCCCGGAAAGTGCATCTCTAGCAAAAGCTCAAGAACAAGCACCGTATACCACATTCCGTTCGACTTTTCCTAACTATCCACTTTGGTTGGGCCAACTTTTACCAAGAACTTTTGGAGCATGGTACACTCAAGAGCATTTGCAATGCTCTGACAGCACCTTGAGTCCCCAGTGTCACTCCAAAGCCTATAAACAACAGCTCGAAAGCAAACGTTCCCTTCGTCAAATTAGATACAAAATTGGAATGTACTTTTAGATCTAATAAAACAATTATATAATATACAAAAATATAATTTCTTACGTAATCCTTTCTCTCTTTCTCTCTAATCCTAAAAATTGCGAATTTATATAAAAAATAAAACTATTGACTTTTAATAATAGAACCTTTAACGCCGATTTTTGTTATTTGAGACACATCTATTTCCCCGTTAGCCTTCGATGATCTTAACCCGTTCGGAGTTAATCGTTAGGTTAAGCTAGTTAAGCTAGCTCGCGTCGTGGACCGACTTTTTTTTGACTTGTCGTTCGCGCGTCCCGATGATGTCTAACGATGATACTAAACTCGATTTTAACTACCCACGTTGTTTTTTGCAATTCTTGCTGACTAATTTAGATGCCAAATCAGTGTTCTCCTGTTAATTAGCAGCTTATCAGTTTAAATAAATATGGCATTTCCTGCCTGTAAACAATATCGCTTATGATTATTTGTTCTATTCAAACCGGCTAGTCATCGATTTGCTATCAGTGGTTGATTCTATGAACGGATGTTATTGCATTAGCAAATACATTACGAAAATATCGCTAGGTAATTTGTAATTTGCTTTCGTTCAGGAAATATGATTTATGTAATAGGGCTGGAATTAATAAGCTTTATTTTTTCTTCTTTTAATTTATTTAAATCTATAATTATATATAATTTGGCGGCGGTTTACAAAAAGTTTCATGGTATCTAGTCTCACTACAGCAAGTTCCGTTGTCCACCAAGGAACACCTTTAGTTTAATTCATAAGCTTTAGTGATAACTTCTTGGAGGCTATCCGCAAGGATGTGTGTGTCTGTTGATGTTTTTATCACTGTTGGGCACTATTTCAAGTTCTCCTTCAAGCACTCACTATAATAGTACCACTTACAGTTCATATATGCGATAGTACACAAACCTCTGTTTAACAAGATGTCCATTGTAATATCGATAACATCCTTACGATATGGCAGTTGGTATGTTACCGCATTCAGCATTTCTAAAACGTTTCTAATAATCAAATCTAAGAGTTTATTGTTGACTGTGCTAGCTCACACCTGATGGTGTGCATTGACGTCACATCCAAGAACTACCCGCAGGTGCTTCCCACCTACGTAGCTTATTGGTCGCCTCAATTCTATTGTTGAGGGAAGATCCTTTGGGTCGTATGGGAGATAAGCTCCTTGTCCCCTTTTTACAAATTTTATTTTTTCCAAGTGTCTATGACAGAAGTTCCTGAGTATTAGCAAATGTAGATTGACTTTGGCCAAGATATAAGATAAAGACTGGGGTCGTTTGAGAAATAAGATTATCATTCTTTCCCCATCCCTAGACACTTTATTGAATCTTGAATCAGCGCTATATCAATGTTATTACTAAAGGCGTATGCCTGAAGTGCTGCCGTCTCTGCCTTACTGTGGTACAGATGGACCTTGGATAGCCTTCATTGGCGTTTTATGTATCAATTTTTGTGTCGTGTCTAGGTTTGTTAGAGTTCCTACGGATACAGCCTCCAGCTCCATACACGTCTTCATTGAAATAGATTAGTCGGAGCCCGATTCCCCCGCTTCCGAAAAATCAAAGTTAAACGAGGTGTTTGGACCTGCGGTCTCTCTATCCAGAGCTTTAGGGCCCGCATATTTAAATTCCATCTTCTTGTCCAGGACATTAAAGGTCACCGTGGAAATATTCAGATAGAGCTTCCCTTGGTATTTGTCTTGGACAACTTTCCAGGTGTATCTTACGTTCCATTTTATTCATTTCTATTCTTCTCCACGTAATTTTAGGAACCTTGCTAACTGTACAAGATATATGTTAAAAGGGGAGGATGTAATTGGCAGGTTAGGAGATTCGCACTACTCAAGCAAACATTTTATAAACACTTAATGATCCAAGCAGAAAATTTCCAAGAACATAATATTTATTTTCAAAGAAATTAAAGCTTAATTTCATACAAATTCGGTCGAATTACATTTCGGCAAATGTGTCATCATCGTAGTCAAAGTTCCCAATAAGCAGATTAAAGCACAAGAATTTAAAGCACTTAACGCTATTAATATTTTTTCCGCCCCCGACAACCCTTCGACCATTGCACTAGGTACTCGTGTTATCGAAGCCGTGGACGTGACAGATTTCAAAAACCCGAACATCTTGTTTGCTCGCGTCGTTTTCGATCTGTCACGATTTGTTAGAAAATGACACATCACTACTGGATTTGAATTAATTTCTTGAACAGAAAAGGGAAATGAAATGTATGTAAAGCCAAATGTATTTCACGATCATATGAGATTATTTTGTTTTGCTATCGTGCATAGTATTTGTATAATCTGCTATACATAATAAAAACTGAAACGTTTATGTAAACACAAAGAATTAATTCTTTCAATAATTGGTTATTTCAAAGCAGAACGCAATACTGCTACTAATGAGATGCATGACAGGTAATTTGTCAATATTTATATTAATATTAAATTTAAAAGAAAATACATACATCGGTCAAGGTATGCGAGTTTATTTACATTGTGCAGCCTTATTTATATGTCATTTTTGTGTTCAAACTAGTCCAAATTATAAGTTGGTTTAAAATATTAAGCAAAAATTGCGTAAAAATAACATAATTATTGTGTCCTTGATCCTTAGAAAACTCAATTGTTCTTACTATAACAATTGTAACTTCTTCTATGTCTCTTATATCAAACGATTCGTAATCTGCATCGATATTTTGAAAATACATCGCGCCAATAAATTAGAGGAACACTCGGAAAAATATTTGTAATTTCTTTTCTAGTTCTATGAAAGTAATGAAATCTTAAGCTGGTTATATCATCGTTTATTTATCATAAAATGCACTCATTACAATAAAAAAAGCGAACACGGCAAAAAATACAACTAACAAAAAAACAAATTCACAATTTACGAATTAGGTTTAAGTAACTAGAGAAAAATATACTTTGAAGGATATCTAACACGCATGTATATCCTCCACAAGACTGACATCTTCATGGCATAGTTTTCATCAACCTCTGGATATCCTCTTGGGGTATGTTGCCCCATTTTTCCAGAACAGCTACCGTAAGCTGTTGAAGAGTTTGTGGGACCACAGGTCTGTTTCTGAGATTCCGATCCAACTCATCCCACAAATGCTCGATCGGATTGAGATCTGGCCTCTGAGCCGGCCAGTCCATAACTGGAATTTGATGTCTTCCAGGAATTGTCATGTCTGACCTGCAACTTGTGGTCTTGCGTTATCATGCAGGAACAGAAATAGGGCCTACAAGCCTCCAGCAGGTACCACATAAGTTGCAAGAATGTTTTCTATACATATATATGATAGCATTCATTTGGCCAGATACAGCAACGAAATCTGTACGAATATGGAATGAGATTCCAGCCCACACCATGTCGGATCCCATTCCAAACTTGTTCACTTCCTGAACCAGTTCCTCATGATGTTCTCGCAACTTTTTCTTGCAGTTTCCATACAAATTTGGATTCCTGTTGCAATCCTAAGGTCATTTTGCAGGTCTTTAGAAGTAGATGTGCGTCGTCTAAGTGCACAATTTAGCAAAAATCTGTCTAGCTGGTCGGTTATCGCAACGTTTCCGACCATGCACAGCTCTTCTACCATACCTTCCTATCTCCAGATACCGTAATGCAAAGCCAAATTAATAAAAATAAATAATATGAAAATAAAATATATCAAACAAAAATATAATAAGTTCCAATAAGTGTTGACAACCACAATTATCAAATATGAAAATGAAGATAAAATAGTAAAATTAGCAAAACAAAAATGACAAGCATATAAGATTTTTAAAAATCTTCAAAAATCACACAAATTGGAAAAAGCACTAAAAATCCTGAAACTTGTGGTAAAAATGTTAAAAAACAAAATCGACAATAACTCAACAAAAAACATAACATATCCTAAAAATCGTTGACAAAATGTAAAATTTTCAAAATGAAAGCGTAATTTTTTTTTAAATTGTACAAATTGACATAGACATCTGAAAGAATCGACAAAATCTTGAAAACTACTAAAATCTAATATAATTTTAAAAATCAAAAAAATACAAAGTGTAAAAACCAACAAAACAAAATAGTATTTTTACATGTTTTTAGTACGTGAGAATATGATTTTTTTTTTTTTTTGATGAGGCATCAGCTCATTCACAAAATCATGCGAACGCACTAGCACATTTCGTGCTCGTGATGTTCCGCTTTTTTCTTGGGTAATGAATCTGGTGCTCGGCGGATTGATTTCAGAATTTGCGGGGAATTTGAGCGAGCGAGAGAAAGTTATTACTATTAATACTTGCGTTTATTTGTTTCAATGTTCTCTTCGTTCTTGCTCATCGAATTGTGGTTATATTTTCCCTGTCTTAATTAACATTTTTTCTTTAGAGTAATTTAAAAAATGGCATGCTATTCATCAATTTGTTCAAGTTCTGATGTTTCGCTTCTTTGTTGAAGCATTTTCAAAAAAAATTAAAACATCGTGGAATGTTTTTTCAACGATATTTGCGAAAGAATAACTTACATGAATATTAGATGTGTAAAAATGAGTACAGTTGAGACAACATAAAACGATCTTAAGGAGCTTAAGAAAATAAAAAGAAATCACTAGGGCCAGGTCCAGTGTGGTGTCGGATGCGTGATGTTAAAACAATTCAAATGCTGCGTTCATGCGCTCATGGCAACATGGCTTTTGTGGACAGGACCGTTGGCTTGATGAAACAGAATTCCTTTGCTCAATTTTCCCCGTACTTTTTCCTTGATACAATCGCGCAATCTTGAAATTTAGTTGGCATAGTAGGAGTCTGTTATTATATGTCCACGTTCCAAAAAATCAGGCAACAACACTCCGTCGGCATCCCAAAAAAGCTGATAGCAAAACACGAAATTTGCAGTGTGGCGGAGAACCTCGGCGATGCCACTCCATACTTTGTTGCTTCGATGCAGGAACGAAGTGGTGAATCCATGTTTCATCAACAGTGACGAATCGAGAAAGAAATTCATCCGGATCTGCTTTAAACTTTGCCAAATTGGCTTCAGAATGCAATACTCTAGAACGTATTGCATTCATGGGACCCAACGTGCTGACAAGTTTTTTAGCTTTAGCTAACTTTTTTTAGTACCATAAGAAAAATTCGTAATTTCAGATATCCGGCGAATGGTCAGTCGTCTATCTATCATTACCATATCGTGTATACGATTAACATTTTCTTGGGTAGTGACCCAACTGGTCGTCCAGCACCCTTCACATCTTCACATGTTTGTCTTCCCAGTTTAAATTCTCGAGACATATTTTTCACCACTTGGTGTGAAATAGATTCAACGTCACTAAACGCCTACTATATCAGGGATGCTAAATAATGATCTCCACTCGTATTATGTATATCCCCGGATTAATTTTGCTGCATGAATGAGCTACAATTATTAGTGATGGGCATAATCGAGATATTTCAATAATCGATTATATATATCATAATCCGTAATAATCGATATAATTTAATAATCGACTAATATTAGTAGTTAAAATTAGTAGTAGTAGTACTAATTATATACTAATACTAATTATTGCAACGTACAACATACTACACAACTAACAGTGTGTTTTCTAAAGCCGTGCAACTTACAAATTTACATCGAAACAAACTATCGTCAAACTATTTTGACTGTTGGTACTTACTTCTTATAAATTTGTTTTCATTATTTTTTATTATTATTGTTTAATCTAGACGTACCTGTATTTTTACTGAGAATTAGACCTTTGTTGTTATTTGCTTATATTATATATTATTGTGGCAGTTTATAAATATTATTGTAAATTTTGAAGCGTTTTATTTACTAACGCAATGTCAACACGATTGTACTTATTTAAATTATTGTATTCTTCAATCTGTTAATGACGATCGATAGAGACTACAAAAAATAATTGAAAGAGAATCGGCCATGGCTTCGCGTAGCGATACTACTAATTACTTGTCATAATCGAATGAATCCAATGTTAAAATAAAATATCTCGAACCTGGAACTACTATTAATATTTAGTGGTGGGGTTAAAATATATCGAGATATCGAGCTCTGTCCCGCTCGCACACATTCCGTGATCGACGTCCGACAACTAATTTAGTAGTACTAATTTTCGGAGTGCAGCCGATCCCGAGATACCGAGCTTCTCGGCCTCGCTCGCACACATTCCGTGACCGACGTTCGACTACTAATTTCGTAGTACTAATTTTCGGAGTGCATAGTCGATTATGTCGAGAGATTTTAATAATCGACTAATTCGTGTATCGCATCTCGATTATTCCCATCACTAATCATATGTACCTCATTTGTTTCCGTCCTGCTTGCCGATGTGTCCTTATTTTCTCTGCAAATGGCTTTTTTGATGGTGCCTTGTGGATACCCGTTCTGTTGTAGTGTCTTTGTTAGTGTTTTGATTTCCTGGTATGCAATTTTAGGATTAATAATAAAATGTGCAGATAATTACAAATAGACGTGTGATAAATTAAACGGTAACAATTCTAAAGCATGTTGTTTGCACAACGTGAACGAAGAGACTCGTCTCGTGGCGATTTGTAAGGTCGAGGAGAATTTTGAATAGGTCTCTCGCTCACGGATTTACGCCACTGATGTGCGCCGCTATTGCCTCGGCTTTATTATATAATTCGAAGGCTTGGTTGCATAAAAACCATTTTTACCTTTGTACAATATTTATCAACACGTATTTACAATTACTTTACAATTACAATTTACACTTAGTGTATACTGTTGCGATGTTTTTTATGCTTGTTAGCTACTTGTACTGTTGTACGTGGTGTAATGAAGTAGACTGATTTGCTACTTGACTAATACTTGATTAATACTTGAGTGATTCTCTATTAGTACTGATCGACTGTTGTGTTACTACTCAAGTGATTCTGATCTTATACTTGAGTAATGGTGATATTATACTTCATGTTAAGAGCGAAACCTTCTTTAAATAATGAAGCTAGATATCACTGGTGGGAATGAAATGCATCCACTTTGGTGCTAGGCGGTACTAGATGGTGAACTTGATTGGCCAGAATAGGAATTTCATACTGACCAAGGAAAGGGATGTTTTGCCAGACATTTGGTTGACCAAATCTAAGAGGATTAGAAACTCTAAATTTCCGAGTGTGCATGCCACATATTAATTTAAATTACGATGTTTAATGGCTTATTTACAACCGTAGCGTTGTGATGAATTTGGCGGTCGTAAAATTACGGGTTTTGTGAGTAGATGTATGCTATGATTGCTGGGCCGAAATTCTGTTACAATATATAATGTCTTGTACGTAACCGTACAAGAGATGGAAGTTTTTTAATTTGGAAAAGTACGAGGGGCCATAAATATTCGACGGAATCTTTAGCAGCTGTCCGCATCTGCGAACAACCTGAACAGGGTTGTAATTTTGGGAGTAATACCAATACTAAAATTATTCTATGTATCTAAAAAAATCTGCAGTGGTCCGCACACATTTTTCGAAAAAACTTTAAATGAATGTTGTTTACAATTTCAATATCTACTACTTTTATAATATTTGTTCGATAACTCCGTACCGTTTTCGTGATAAAGAAAACGGCAATAAAAGTAAACCAACACTTCCGGTTGAGATATTGCTTTAAAAATACGACGTTTTCCTACTTGCTACATACAAATCCTAAGTTTAAAGTTACGTAGCTCTAGATTTTATCGTTTGGGCGATAGAGCGCACACAGACACACAGTCAGACACACGCATAGACGTCATTTCGAAAATAGTCACAGTCGATTCAGAAAAAATGATACACAAAGCTACACAGCTACTTTGAATGTGCCGCAGAATTTTTGGAAATACGTGAGGATTAGTCTCCAAGCAAATGTACTAGCTGTACGTGGTGGTTATTAGACCAATCACGTATGGCTGAATTGTCTGGTGGATGGCCTCCTCACGAAGGACAGTCAGAGCAAATCATTGACCAGCCTACAGAGAATGGCTGGCATAGCGGTAACGGAGGCGCTAAGCACCACGCCGTCAGCAGCCATGGAAGTGCTACTGCATCTTCCTCTTTTACATATTTTACTGCAAAGTGAGGCCAGGAAGGCAACATATCGTTTTCACAATGCGGCTATGCAAAGGCCACAGATATTGGAACAGGCTGTCGACCGACATTGAATCGTCGGCTGACACAATGTCTACAATATACACCTTCGGACTGCCCTATAAAGTCATAGTTCCTACTAGAGACGAATGGAAGCGTAATCAAGTGGCTCTGTTACAGGCAGATTCGTGCTGGTTCACAGATGACTGGGGTTTTCTGCCGCAAACCATGGACTGAATTAGAAAACAGCCTTGTCAAGCATGCAATCTATTCAACAGGCAGAAGTGTATGTCATTGAAATGTACGCGAGAGAACACAGGACAATAAAAAATTTCTCTGACTGCAGAACAGCACTGCAAGTCCTTGCTGCCAATCAATGTTCATTGATGTCGACCAGGGACTGCCACGCAGTGCTCTCTCAATTAGGGAGAGCCAACAAGTTAGCCTGGTCTGGATACCCGGACACGCTGGATAGAGAGAAATGAAGCAGTCGATTCACTGGCAAAGAGCGGAGCTAACCGGAGATTTATTGGCCCAGAACCGGCTTTTGGGGTTATAAGAGCCCTGGCCAGAACTCAAATAAGAGCTGGATGAAGCGCAAGGTACTTGAATACTGGCAGAAGTGCCAGGGAATGAGACATTCCAAAATAGTACTGAAGGGACCATCTACTGCACGTACCAGGACACTGTTAGGTTTGGGAAGGAAAGACCTGCGCACTCTAACAGCCCTGATTAATCATAGCCGACTAAGCCACCACATGCTTAGGCTGGGAGTGGCCGAGGCCACCGAGTACCGACTATGCCTTGAAACTGATAAGACACCAGAGCATGTCATGTGTGCCTGTCCCGCGGGAGATCAAATCAGGTTCACAGTCTTTGGTGAGACTAAACTTAAGCTGGGCGAACTTGGTAAAATCTCACATTCAAAAATCATTCTCTATCTAAAGAGAATGGGAATTGAGAATGAACTATACATAGTTGTGAGCGACAATAGATCCTTGCGGATCTATTGGAGGAGCGATTAAACGCCTCACTCATTATAACTAACTAACTGTTAGTTATAATGCACTTGTACTCAGAGTATGCGAATAATATATAAATGAATGTCTGATTGCATTCTAATTCGTATGTCTGTTCGCCTAAATGTGCAGTTTTTCTTTTCATACATAAGTTTTATATTCTAATTCGTTGGTTTGTGTGAAGGCGTCACTTAAATAATTCAATAAGTTTGTTTTGAAATGTGGTTGAACATTAATATTCTTGCCCTTTAAGTTTCTTTTATGTCTCCGAAATATGATAAAAGTTAGGTATTATTATGTGCTCGCTTTGTTCCCATGCTGATGTTGAAATTGTTACACATTTACGTTTTTATTTTTATTTGAAAAGGGCGATTTATTGATTTGGTGGAACGTTATACTTCAATTTATGGGGGCGCTTCGTTCGCATACAAATATTGAACTACTTAAATATTTATGATTCCAGGATATCTATGAGAAGACCATATATACAGGGTGTGTATCTAAGTGACGAAGTTGCTACACACGTCGTTAATAACAATTAAATAAGAATCCACATGGCAACTAAAGTAAAAGATTTGTTTTAAAATATATTCTCAGAACACTACAATTTCACAAAATTTACACCATAAGTTCACATAAAAAAATAAATCTAAGACTACTACATGTAAGTAATATTTTTGTTAATATATGCGATTACGCGCTACGATTAGTTAGTTGTATTACTGTAAAAGAAAACATATTTTGCTATTAATAATAACCTGCGTGTTACAATAATGTAGTTAACAATTACCCAATAAGTAATAAATTAAACCTTAACCTATAAATGAGTGTGTACGTTCATGTTTACGTTCATTTTCCTATGCTTGCAACGTAAACGGACGATCCGCGGAAAGTCCTTCTGTCGTAATTTCTAGCCTCACGCTTCTTCCTTGTCAATTCGTCGCCTTCATCAACAGCGTCTGCCGGAAAGTTAAAGATGTATTTGCTGCTGTTCGGATTATCGGCTTGCAGACTCGTTTCGGATATCGGCAATCCGTGCACGTTGCTCAACAGCAACACAGATAGCGCCACGCACAACTTGAAAAAAAAAACGTTTCAAATTCATACGTTTGCAATTTTAGTTACTTACAAATAGATAGTTCATCGTTAAAGCGTTGGATGTCTTGACCTGGTGCAGTGTAAATATTCGACACTCTACTAGTGGAAGTGATAATTTACCTGCCTTATATAGGTTCTGCGCGCGCGTCACGATATGTGCTAATTCAATTAGATTCGGCATGTGTGTGTGAAAAATATAAATGGTCTAATTGCATATTTATCGCCTTGAAACTCGTAAAGTAAACGAAAATATAAACATATTCTCCCCACGAACGTATTACGCCGTTGTTTACCGAAAGAGAATTTATTTTAAATTTCAAGAGGAAAATTTTAATAGTCGGTGCGAGGTAATCAATTACGAAAATTGTCATGTTTTGGTATCCCTGCTAAATTGTTATGTGCATAAACTGTGCGCATTATTCGTTAAAGTTTTGTGTGAGCTAATAACAGATTAGTGCGGGTGTTCTTAACATTTACAATTTCTTTTTTATTACGACTTTGTTTTACCCAGTCCATAAAAATATAATTATCATATGAATGGAACAAAAAAACCGTATACTTCCAAGAACGGTAATTTTAAACATAATTCGTTTATTTGCAACTCAGTGGTAATGCGTAGAAAAACCATTAACAACGGCACCTAATGACGCAATAATCATTTCACATGTTCCTATTTTAACGCTGCTTATTGTTATTACAAGAATGCATTAATTGAATTATCACATTTTCAATGCGCAAATACTTGTCCACTATATATACAAGTCTTAAGGCAATGCGCTCATAAGATTTTTACAGTATTCGAGTATGGAAAAAATTGTCGTAAGTAGCAACGCACATGATAAATTCAACGACTACTATCGTTTTGTGTTTTGTTTGTGTAGTTCGTCCTAGTCGTCCTGCTAACGTTAAAATTCATTAACCCGCAACCTGTCGGGGATGAAGCTACCGTTGACGGGACCGATGTAGCGGATGCAGCCAGTGGCGCAATAGATATCGGAACGATTCCTCTCGATGACCACGTTCTTGTTAAACGTGAATCAAGGAGATCGTATTCCAGGCGACGTTTCATCGCATCGTCAGTTTTCGCCGCGGCGACAGTCGGTTAGCCGTACAATCGAAGAATATTTCTTTGTTACATGACATGACGAATAAAGTATGAAATTTTAATTTATTATTTTCACTGATACACTTCATAATCTACATTGGTGAAAAAAGTGAAGAAGTTCGTTTTTAATTTTCACGGATGCAACTTTTTTTAATTTGTGTGTCAGGGTATATTTGTGAGGGGCATTGGTTGCGATATTTGACGTGTCAATCCGCACTTTAACTGTCAGTTTAATTTTGCGTATAGCATGTTCTCGTCAAAACCTGTAATTCCGTCTCCGTCAAGTCCCGGCACGTCAATTCAACCCAGTGAAGATGAGCCGACTGATGACCGTACTAGGTTTAAATTGACGCTGCAGGAAATTATATTGTTAACTTTGTTGATCTTAAATGGCGTGATATTTATTATTCTACTCGTAAGTTTGCTTATAATAATTTCGCTTGGACATCGATGCTGACATGAATACACATACAAACGAACTTAGCAAATGTATGGTGTTAAACGAAGAACATGTGCAATGGTTGTAGGTCGATAAAAACTTCTACGTGTAAGCAGTATAGTTTGTACATTGATTTACATATTGTTCCTTTGTAAATAAATGCAAATATAATTATTTACAGCAATCGTGTTGTACCGTAAAATCTCGTAATTTTAAATTTAAACAGGTTATGTAAGTTGTTTATACAATTACCGTGACCGGCATTACCGACTAATTTGATGTATTAAAGTGTTGCCAGATATCCTGATTTTTAATTGAAATAACAGAAATGTGCCGGATTGAACCCGAGGTATATATGTACTATCATACACAGAGATAATGTCCCTGTACTAAAACAAGCGAACAGTCGAACTATCTCCTTTAAAAAGTAGGTACCGGTCATAAAATGCAAATATGTATTACGGTTGTCATTGCGGTTAACAATACGATTTAGATTTTCGTTTAATGAATAACCGTAAATATGTATTAGTTTCTATTAAAAATGTTTACTTTGATTTATTTATTATTATTGAAATCATTTCATCTATTACGCAAATACAAATATAATTACATATGATAATTCCGTGAAACCTTTCAGATGTTAGGTAAATTTACACACCATGAAAATATACAAAATATATGTCTCGCACACTTTTCTAACCATTAATTTCATTTGTCCATTTGTGAAGCATTTCATCACCGAACTAATTACCTATAGCTTAAAATGTTGCTGTTCGTAAGAATACAGTGTTATTCACATCAAAGTTAAACATATGAACGTAAATTGCATATTAGTTTGCATTTAAAATATATCTCTCTCTATATATCTTGTACTCATAATATTTGTTTTTCTGATTGAATAATGTCATCACTTGCTTCAATTACTACGTGCATTTTGCATTCATATATAAGATAGATACTGAATATAGTTTTTTTCTTGTCGTAAAACCACAATGTTTCTGAGGTAAAGTATATTATTCACTATAACGACGGTAGGTAATCCGAGTTGATATAATAACTTAATAAAATAATTAAACTTACTTGCTATATATGAAATTAGAATAAATAAATAATTCAAAGAAATATTTAAAATAGACAAAAAATATACAGTCGAATACAGTGGCGGCTTGTCAGAGGAGGCAACGGAGGCAATGCCCCCCTTAATCATTTTGTATAATGAAATTTTTTTGTAATTTTTTTCTTCTATACATGAGTGTTGTTTTTTGTATTAAAAACGCGTATTTTAGTAAATAGTTGTAGTTGTACAAATTATAATTTTCAAACATCCCAAGATTTTATGGCGCGAAAATATTGTGAAATTTTGCCGGCCGGAGGGAAACTAAATTCAGCCTCACAAACTGCTGCATTTGACGCGCTGAACCGATACAAAAAACATATCGGCTGGAGGCATGCCGCCAGACGATGCGCCACGGCACATGAATACTCCCACTCTCCCACTGTTTCTCGTGCAGTTGTGTGACGCATTATATAGTTTTTAATACAATTGAGTTTAAATTTTTATTAGCATTTTTGTTTATTTTCTGTTAATAGTTTACTTTACTTTTTGTTAGTTAGTTATTTTAGTTTGTTAATTACTTTTTTTAAATGTTATTTTGTTTCGTGAATAACTTGGTGGGGAGTTCAAACCAAGGAATCTCATGTTTTAAATTTGAACACATAGTTTTATTTTATTGTGAAATAGAAAATTTTGCAAGGGGCAGGTTGCTCCCGGTGAGTGAATTATCTTTAGTTTAATATTATTTACATATCGGCATGTTTTAGTTGCTGTACCTACCCACAATTTGATGTCCCTTAATCTTGTGTAAAGGTGACAATATACCTACATAGAAATAGGAATGCATAATATCCGCCTCGTAATTTTATGGGAATATTTTCGGTAAGCACTAAAGTACCTAGTTTATCTTTTATCTTAAACATTTTCGATATTTCGATCAATACAAATAAAAATCATTTAATATTTACATGCAGGACGTTGTACATTACACACATTTGAGTTGCCTCCTCAGGTAGCAAACCCACGAGCCGCCACTGCTCTTGGATGCATTTTTAAAGTTATAATCTAAGCCAAAGTGAGAGCTCTTTTTCGCCAATCGTTTATCAGTGGTGCCGGCCTAAAACTAAACTAAGTTGACAAGTTATTTATAGCACCTCCTAGAGATGCATTTTTTAAGCCACGCCTCAGGGTGGCACACGAAATACCAGAAATTTATGGTGAGTAACCCATTTTCACCCAATATGTCTCGGCCAGAGGGTAGTTATTTACAAAAGCAAATATTTTTGGCGCAATTGAGAAACGGGGTATTTTTTAATCCGATGATTCCATATTTTGTCTTTTCCTATAATTAATAGTTATTACCTATTTCTTTTAAATCACGCAACAAAATCATTAAACGATTGACCATTCGAGTAAACGTGGGTACAATACGAAGCCGCGTTGCAAAAAAGGCTAGATGATCATGTAGAGGTAAATCTAAAACATTATATTGTTAAGCAAACTGAGTTCGTTTGAGTTTGGTGCTTCATCTTCTAAGGCTAAGGTCCTATCTTAATTGCAGAATTTTATTTCCTATACAACACACAATTAATAATTTCAAACGTGCGATCCACCAAAGATGCATTGAGCGTAGCGTCTAAACTGAATCTCTTTACAGTTTGGGCAATTTCCGTTTATTGATGTGTATTTGCACATATTTAGTACAGGCTTAGCCTTGTCGACGTTTCATAATGATCAACGGACAAGTTCCACATGACTTAGAAATAAACTTACAAACTGCGCATTGTAAATATCAGGTGAGAACATTTTTAATTTGAGTTCGTTGTATGTTCGATACATTAACGAACAGAGTTTTCAAGAGTGAAAAAATGCAAGTCATGTACGTGACATTTTAAATGTCAAACGGGTATTTGATGTACAGAAGTGGAGATTGACTTCATGACGATTTATTAGATGCTCCTGTCAACAATCTATACAATCGGTGGATATGGATATGAAAAAGGCATACAATCGTCAATAAAACTGTGCTTTTGCCGACGTGCAGTTCGTCAGCGATTAACGATCCTACGATGTTATGACATCTTTGTTACTTTGGGACATGAGACGGGACTGAATTTTGTACGTGTATAGTGCATAATTTGCAAGTATACAAAACGTATGACGTTTCAACAACAATACGTTCTTTGATCGGTATATACTTGAAGACATGTTTTCTTATAATATAATATTTTTTGTTGGCATTCAAGTTCACAGTTTTCAAGTTTTATTTAATGTAATAGTTCGCGATTCGGAACGCGGTGGTCCGACAGATAAACGTAACGTGCGAAAAATATTCAGAAAGAAAGTTTACAATCAATTGATTAATTAATAGGTGGTAGAGCTTAATTTGAATTCGATACATTATCTCCGATACACACACATAGTTTTCAAAAATGATAAAGTACATATACGCCAGAAAAAAAGGACAGAAAACCCAGGCTTATTTCAAGAGACACCGTTGTTTGAAAGTTGGAGTATGGATTGCCGTATTCAGAAGAAGAATTATTGGACCAATGTTCTTCACTGATACCGTTAATTCTGAACGCTATCGTAATATGTTGTAAATTTTTATACACCAACTACAGGATGGTGAGCTACGGGAAGGTTATTTTCAATATGATAACACCCGCGCACATACAGCCCAAGCAACTTCGGTTCATTGAAGCCAATTATGATAACAGAGTTATCGGGAGAGAATGTTTTGCAGCAAGATCCTCAGATCTTAACACTATGGATTATTTTCTATTTGATTATTTAAAGAACTCCATTTATCATAATCGATTATACTGGATGAAAGAAGCGATAGAGGGTGCTGTGCAAAAAATAACAGCTACATGCGGTCATGTATGCTAACGGTGGTAAATTAAAAAAATAAATCAACTACTTATATTTTGTGTTATACTTTTTTTATATAGTCAATTATTGCAAAACTCTCATAATTCTTGTAAACATTTCCTCTTACTCCAAAAGAAATAATTATTGGACAGTCATAAATAATTTTCAAGTTGGTTCTAAACTTGTAAGAAGAGAAGGTAGCTACTGTAGTACACCCCAAATCTGTGTAAGGGGGCACATATTTACTAAAGGCAGATTTTATTAGAGCTGCCAAGTCGCCCATTATACATTCCACTGTCACCCTGTAGTTCCCAATTGTTAATAGCTTGACGCCTTTGAAATAAAACATAGTTCAAAATATAAATCATTACAACAAATCTTAGGTCCAATGTATTGCACATTATTAACTTATTGAGGCATATTAGCAGATGTTAAAACTTAGTTCAAATTGTAGTTTTTCTTTAATTGCAAAAACTTTAATCATTGAAAAATGACTTCAGTCAAATCAACATTTTAATTTGGCTAATTAATAATAAATATATAGTTTGAATGCCAACAGTTTCTTTCGGTTCAATGCAATAAAAATGAACGTCTAATGCCCGGTTTCACAAACGCTAATCGGTCGTTAACGGCTTGTTAACGAATCGTCAAAAGTTTGCCGATTCGTTATTGAGTATTTAATCAAATATTGTCCATCGTCAAATATTTGACGATAGACAGGTGAAATACGTTGGGTATTTTGACGATGGATTAAAGACTCAATAACGAATTGGCAAACTTTTGATTATTCGTTAACAAGCCGTTAACGACCGATTAGCGTTTGTGAAACCGGGCATAATTGTCATATATATGAACTTTTTGCGACAATTGTTAAAAATATAAATCCCCGAAATGTTACTGAATATTAGATAACCTGAAATGCGTTAATTGTCGCATAACATAAATATTTAAAGTAATTAAAAACTGAAGTTAAACGTCATGGTTCGTACTTGCTGACGTCAGAGTATAATTTCCAGGTACAGTAAAAAATCTAATAATAAATAAATAGAAATATTGTTTTCCATAATATGTTTTTATAGTTTTGGACACATAACACTGGTACACTTAACAATTTACTAATGTGAATCAAGCTTTTCCACTGTCAACCGAAATTATAAATTTTCAAATTTACAATTTTAATTCGTGAAAGCCAAATGTAAAGACTTCATGTCTCCAAAACAGTTTTATTGGCAATTCCATGTCATCCGTTAGACAGCACATAACTTGGGCCTGAATAAGTTAGACGACATGCGTTGCGCTTTTTGTGGGAAGGCTTCGATTTAATCTGGTGGTGATTATGAAAAATACTAGTACAGTTCTTAGGTAAATTTTTTATAAGGTATATTCCTTAATTTGAGACATAATAATGAAAATATCGATTTTATTTAAATTTGATTTTAATACCAATATCACGCTATCTAGTGGATTTAATTTAACAATACGTTTACATAATTTTCACAAATATACAGTTTAAAAACAGTATTGTGGTAAATTGCGCATAATCATTGGATTAATTTAACCGATTTAATCGATTAATCGAATGATTGTGCACAATACCATAGGAAATATATTAACATACATGCACAATTTAAAAATAATAATTGCGACATCAATACTCTTCGTCAATGCAAGAATCATTTAAATCGGCAGAATCTGCCCCAACTTCCTGATAATCCTTTTCCAAGGCAGCAAGATCTTCCCTAGCTTCGGCAAATTCCCCTTCTTCCATTCCTTCTCCTACGTACCAATGCACAAAAGCTCTTTTGCCGTACATCAAATCAAATTTATAATTTAATCGGGACCATGCTTCTGATATTGCCGTAGTGTTCGATAACATGCAAACGGCACGTTGCACCTAGAAGTTTATGACATTAAAATAACTCAAAGATGCATATTTGTAATGCAGTTTTAAATAAACCACTAGGAAATTTATGGACAATGCCTATTAATTCGATTAATTTTCATTAGTTTCTGAGATGAAAAGGTTCGTTAATATCTAGTTTATAGATTTATAATAAACATAAAATACATTGACCGAAATATGATCATGGCTTTCAGGAGATACGAAATTGTTGTTCGTCTTACATGCTGTTGAAAATAGAGATAAATAATGAGAACAATAATAGGGAGAAATGTAAAACTTAAATATATTATATATTATCAAGGTAAATTATTAGGCACCAAGATTAGAATAGCCAGGATGTATAATGAGAAAAAATCGACAGCCATGGTCAGAAGTGGGACACATTGGCCAAGGGGTAGCGACCGAAAGTGGAAGAGAATAATGGAAATAAAGGACTGGAAATCAGAATGTACAAATAGAAATGAATAGAGAAAAAGTACATGGGCTTAAAAGGTAAACACCAATAAAAGAAAATCCTACTATATAACAAGCATAAATATTTGCGAATATGTTAAGTAGTAGAGGGAGCTCTCTATCGGAGGGAATGGAAATTAACTATCTATCTTACAACATTGGGTACAGGAAAAGTTTATATATTAAAAAAATGGTTAATTCATACGAATGCTAGACAAATAGACACACTTGCGAAAGTAGAAATTATGACGTAGCATTTTATTTGTGCATATGTTAAGAAAATATGTTACTGTTACTTACTTTTGCCAAATCACCACCTGGAACGACAGTAGGTGGTTGATAATTTATTCCTACTTTAAAGCCCGTCGGGCACCAATCTACAAAATGTATGTTCTTTCTATTCTTTATTAGAGCAATTGCCGAGTTTACATCTTTCGGTACTACATCCCCTCGGTATAACATACAGCAAGCCATATATTTCCCATTTCTTGGGTCACATTTGACCATCTGCGTATAATTATGCGTTTCAACTAACGGAAAAAATACAAAATCTCTGGTAAACATACCTGATTGGCCGGTTCAAAACAAGCGTTTGTTAATTCAGACACAGCCATTTGTTCATGGTATGCTTTCTCAGCAGAAATTATGGGCGCGTACGTAACAAGGGGGAAGTGAATCCTCGGGTAGGGCACCAAATTAGTCTGAAATTCCGCCAGATCGACATTCATGGCGCCATCGAATCTGTAATGTAAATTAAATATAATTTATTAAAAAAATTACTTGTTACAGAACACCCATTGGTGGTATAGTAAATTCTTGGTACCAATCGAATATATAAATAAATCCAAAAATTTTAGAAAAAATAAACCAAGTAAACGAGACAATTCAAATAAAACAAAACGAATTAAAGTGAAATATTCGAATGGGAAAAGAAAGCACTAAAACATATTTTTAGGCAAATGGGAATTAGAAGGCAATTAAACAAATAGAGAAAAATGAAATGCTTTGGGAAAGTGACAAGAAGTGTATCTACCACAGCAGTTTAATAATCAACGATGATAATTGTTAGATGGACGTAAATTACTGCTTACCTCAGAGAAGCGGTTGTGGAAGACACTACTTGGCTAATCAATCTATTCAGATTTGTGTATCCGGGTCGCGGAATATCCAAATTTCGCTGACATATTTCGTAAATGGCCTCGTTGTCGACCATGAAGGCACAATCGGAGTGATCCAGTGTTGCATGGGTTGTTAAAATTGCGTTATATGGTTCGACAACCGCCGTTGATACTTGCGGTGCGGGGTAGATGGCGAACTGTAATTTACTCTTCTTTCCATAATTGACCGCTAAGCGTTCCATCAACAACGACGTGAAGCCGGATCCGGTGCCGCCACCAAATGAGTGAAATAACATGAACCCTTGGAGCCCACTACATTGATCTGTCAATTTTCTTATACGATCATCTACTTTGTCTATAATTTCTTTGCCAACTGTGTAATGGCCCCTTGCGTAGTTGTTTGCCGCATCTTCCTTACCGGTTATTAGTTGCTCCGGATGGTATAATTCACGATATTCTCCCGTTCTAACCGAATCTAACAAAAAATAAAATACGGATTTCATTACAAATTATATGGCAGATATTATTATACATTATTACAATTTATTCTTCCATTTTGTCAATGAAGAATTTTTGTGGTAACATTTATAGAAAATTATTGAAAAACTAGATATTAAAACAGTTACAAGGCGTTTAAAACTAGATACTTAAGTTGCATTAAAGGAGCTTTAATCGTCAGAGATCTCAAGAATTTCTGAAGAATTAATATTTCCCTGCGTACACTGTGTAATTAATAAATGTTTCAATTTTTATGCAAACAGAAAGATTAATTCCATTTTAAATAGCAAAGTAAGTGTCGAAGTATAAAATTAATTTGCTAGATAATTAACAAAACAAAACGCTTCACATGAACATCTAATAAGGCTTCCAATTACTGTCAACGTTCAATAAAATTGATTAAGTTTAAGATTAAAATTGAACAAACTAGGTAAACTAAATCATGTATAATTATTTTATTTTAACAATTTTACATTCAGTAGTTGGATAAACTAAAATTAATTAATACATTTTTTTAAAGGGTTTGCTTCTGGTTATGAAATAGATTCTGAAACATTTTAATCCGATATGAAAATCATTGCATAGAAAATCATTATGACGTCATTTATATGATTATTTTGTATATATTCATTTCGTACAATTAAAATGAATTAAGTAACGGTATATAATTTAAAAATTATTGTGGGGGAATGATGCAGGCCTACCAAATTTAATGAAAAATTATTTCTAAGCGAAATTAAAAAGTCGTGGTCTTTATGTTTACCGATCTCTGAAGTGATACAATTTTGTGGCGATTTGAATATTAGTGTACTAAATTCTACATATAAGTCATTGCTCTGAGCTGGTAAATGGATTTTTGACACTGCCGGGTAATGTAATGATTGTTTTACAACACGGGGAAGCTCAAACTGTCTTCTTTTTATTATTTGCTTCATCATGGTTGAGAATATGGCAAAAACATATCATTCAATAGATCGCAGGGGAAAATATACTTATTGACAGTCGAAGAAGATTATATATTGATAATGATCTCATTTTTAACATATTCAATGATAAATGCACTAATGGAGTGGATTTTCTTATACGTCAATAATAATTATACATTCTCCTTATCCACAAATCTATTAATTATAATTATCAACGTGTATGAATTGAATTTGATCGGTAAATTCTTAAATTCCATCAAAAGCCACTTAAATATGAAATATGAAAATTTACAACAAAAAAAAATGATGGCGACTGGTAATAAAAAAATTTCATTAATTAGATTTATTCGAACCAAGTGTGGTTGGGTTTGTTACATTTATAAATGTATAAGAAAATGGAATTTCTGAAGATTTGAAATAATGAAAAGAACTAAACGTAAAGGATGGGTAGATGCAGCGATAGTTTGAAATTAATCGTCGAAAAGTTTTTCCAGAGATGAAAATGTTGCTACTGAATAAAAGTTTGAAATATGCTAGTTCGGAACGTACCAATTAATGGAATAATATCAAGTCATGGATTAAAACTTTGGGGAGATCTCCTAATAATTAATTTAGGAAAGGAATCAAGATTAGAGAAAATCTACAACGTGTAAATAACAACGAATTGAAAATTGTTAAAAGTTTGTGAGGATTTTTTTTTAACTAAAAGCGGACAAATTGGTAATATTAAGGCTAAATAAATTTGTGAACTATTTCACATTCTGTTGTTTCACGCTTATCTCGTTATAGTGATCAAAAGCTTCCGTAACAGGATTAAAACAATCCGGTTACGAAGATTTACGGAAAATTCATCATCGTTGGAAAATTCGTTGTCTGGAAAGTTCATGGTGAGAAAGTTCATCGCGATATGAATTATGAGAACCCAACCTAATCCAAGCCATCTCAACCCAACTCAACTCAATTCAATCCACCCAATCCGATCCGATCAAATCACAATTTTAACTTACCACGATGAATTTTTCACGATTTTTCGGACTCCGGTTACGAAAACTATAGATAAGGCTTCAGAACATATGCCAAAATGAATGGGAATCTTCGACCAATACGTATGTATATGCAGACACACAGATAAATTAACAAACAAGATGAAAATGAAATTATCCAATAGAAGTTTTTTTTTTAATTAACAACAAATAAAATTATGAGTCAAGTTTCTTTGTGAAAACTAGCGCAATCTAGACGTCAATGTCCCCACATTCTTGTTGCTGCATAATTGCAGTGGTGTTTGTCGCTGCGTTAAAGATCGCTTTGTTGGAAATAAATTTAAACAAATGAATTAAGGTGAAGCCAGCTATTTCGCTCTCTCAAAGCTGGTCGGACCACCACACATACATCCGTTGAAAGTGCATCAAGTCATACATAATGAGTGACAAAGAATTTGTCACAAAGTCGACACTGCCAATATTTGAAACTGCTCCGCAGCCATTGGCATTAACGACCATTTCACCGCTGTCATTAGCTTAATACATTCGGTGAAATTTATTTTCAGTTCAGTCCGAATTGTTTACATAAAGAAATATATAAAACAGTCCAAATACAAAATCACCGACGTAATAAAAATTGCAGAGTGCCAAAATGTAAAAAATAGTTGATGATTTCTATTGGTTCGTATAAAGTATAAATTATTAAGTAAAAATCCATTGCCTACAGTTAAATATATGTTGTAAGTTTCTAATCTAATAGTTTCTAATCAATAGATAATTCTTTACATTTTATAAACAAATTTAATACCACGAGAAAATACAAAAAACCAATAAGTTTAAAAAAGCTAAGAAATTAAGGACATAATAATCTATAAATTTAATTAATGTAAAATAACACAATCCCATTCGACCTCACACGAAACATATGGTAAATGAAAGAACACAGTATGGTTGACAGAACATGATATGAACTGAATGGTGGACGGAAATGATCAGAAATTAAGTTAGTGAAAACAAAAATGGTTGAAAATTCTTGGAAAATGCATGTGCAAACAAGGCAACTAAATAAAAATAATTATCATCGAGAATGCAAAACAAATCTTTGGAAAAGTTTAAACAAACTTTTTATTTACAGTTACAGTTAAAAGTTATTTATTCAAAATACAAATTAATACCTAAACTAATATAATAAAAAACGTTAATAACAAATGAACTATTATCGGTATAATATTTGATTGATGAATTTTGCACATTCTCATAATTGCTGCACAGCAACAAATCGACAATGAAAATGAAAATTTCGACATATAACCCAATAATATCGAAGTATAGTACTACCACTGATTATTAGTAATAGCATCCAGCCCTAAACAACAAAGAGTGAGGATGTAATAGCTTTCAAGGATAATCGGTTAATGAACAATGTAGATTTTTTTATACATAATAAATGTTATAAGAACAATTTATCAAATTAATATAAAACCTTTTAAATAATTATTAATTTAATTAACTTCATTTAAATGAAATAATAAAAACAATGTAACGTTGATTAATTGATTTTGTTATTAGAATGTTTAAGATTAATACAAATTAATTTCAAGATCAATCGAGTTATTGGATATTTATTTTATCGTTTCGACAAAGTTTCAATTTTAACACATGTCCATGAAATTTTTTTGTCATAAGAAGATCGGGAAAAACTCACCTACGACGCTCGGTTCTAAATCGACGAAAATGGAGCGCGGCACGTGTTTTCCAGATTCGGTTGTCGAGAAAAACGTGGTGAAACTTTCATCGTTTAGTTCTCTCTTAGCGTAATCTGTTGCAAAGGACCCATCTTTCGACAGGCCGTGTTCTAGGCAGTACAATTCCCAACAGGCGTTTCCTATTTGGACGCCAGCTTGACCGACATGAATAGATATTACTTCTCGCTAAAAATAAAGAAGCCCTTTAAATATAATTCATTTACCAAAAAAGGATTTATACGTACCATTGTTTAATAGTTGCGGATGGAGATATCGTGATGAAGAACCTCTATGTTCGAAGAGAGTGAAGCAAGTGGCAAATATAACGAGCGGGCTGCGGGCACATCTTTTGCAATGCAAAAAATGTACGAAAAATACCCACAAACCATTTTTAAGTACGAAATGATATCAGTGGCGGGACACGGGTATTTTTCTCATTGGCTATTCGGGGTACTCCAAAAGTTCTACGCCTTTTGTAAATATTAATTATATTAAAAATCTGTTACTTAAAAGTTGTTCGTTTTGATGTAGTGCATTATTTTTTTTATATGTTTGCAGATTTCAATAATAGAGATGGTGGCTTTAAATTGTAAAAAATATAATACCTATAAAATTAGAAAGCCTTGTCACACTTGATTCGTATAGCAACTAAGTGTTACCTACCCCAATGGTGATCTAGTGAAGAGAATGTGGCAAAATGAAATAAATACTTTAGCTAGAAACACTCATATTAACACTTTTCTGTTAGATTCTACTGGCAAGTTAGTTGCTGAAATAATAAGTATATAGATATTTGGATAAGATTCGATTATATATTTGAAACGAGAACGAACCAATCCAGTCCAACTCAACCGAATTAAGGTCAGATTTTTATTTTGTTATGTAATTGTAAAAAATCACTTTTTGACTTGACTTGGACTGTACCTAAATAATTGTCATTTTAAAATTTTGGTAACTTGGTCAATTTTTCGCGGTTGACCACATGTTGTTACTAAGGTTCAAATTCGTACAATGTGACCTTCGACAGTTTTAATGGCTGCAACGGCTTTTACGTCTTAGACGTTAAAAACTTTTAATTTGTTAAACCAAATGTAATTATGTCATGTGTCATAATGCTTGAAATCTGGAGTACGAGTGGCCGAGGTAAAATTTGTTCTTGTTGCAGGTTTGACAAGGTTTTTTATAATTCCTGTGCATTTTTGGCCGCAAAATTAACGGCATTTTATCACGAGACGTGAATATTGTTCATTGAGACGTTAATTGAGATGAAAAACATGTCGTGTATAAAAAACAGAATTTTACTTCTTATCATTTATTATAAAAACAACTTTTCACAACCTTATATTATCATGCGCAACATGTGCGTTCCTCCCCTTATTCATGATCCTACGAACTTCGTTGTTACACTTAATTTTCAATTTCTCCCCATCTCGGACTTTACAGTTTTATAGAGCTGTCGTCGCATTATTGTTTAACATAATTCAATTATTACTTTTTTTTCATCCCTCGATATTTATCACAATATTCAAATATAGCATTATAATGCTAAAATTTTTGGTAATTTATATAGTTATTAGGGCGTTTACAAGAAAAAAGAAATCACCGTTGAATAGGAGAACATAGCCATCGTTATAGCTTTTGATAAAATTTGAAGAGAACACAGCAATCTGTAAATTGCGATTAAAAATATAATGCAAACAGATCCAGGAACGGAAAGCCGTAAAAGAAACGTGACAGTAGTACAAATTTTATCGTTATAATGTTCAAGACGGTTGTCTTAACGTAACGATGTTAAATATAAAAGAAAGTCGTTAATGAAACTAAGGTGCTAAAATTGAATAATATAGTAAAGAAGAAAAGGCAGTGATTTGCGAAATTAACATGGCACCAGGAAAACAACCGTAAGTGTTGATACTCCATCATCTGTAAATTCCATGCATCTGAAATAAATTTCAATAACGAAACACGAAGGACTCTTATATTTCAATTAAGTTAAATTAAATTTACTACACGAACCAACGCGATTTAATTTAGAAATAATTTTGCCAAATAAACATTGATGATTATTTACTTCGGCACCCAGAATTAAAAGTATTTCAATAGTATTTGAAGTAATAATTGAATTATGTTAAACAATAATGCGCCGACAGCTCTATAAAACTGCAAAGTCCGAGATGGGGAGAAATTAAAAATTAAGTGTAACAACGAAGTTGGTAGGATCATGAATAAGGGGAGGAACGCATATGTTGCGCATGATAATATAAGGTTGTGAAAAGTTGTTTTTATAATAAATGATAAGAAGTAAAATTCTGTTTTTTATACACGACATGTTTTTCATCTCAATTAACGTCTCAATGAACTATATTCACGTCTCGTGATAAAATGCAGTTAATTTTGCGGCCAAAAATGCACCACTGGAAAGGAATTATAAAAAACCTCGTCAAACCTTGCTGCAACAAGAACAAATTTTACCTCGGCCACTCGTACTCCAGATTTCAAACCAACCAAAGATACAATCGATATTATGTGACGCCTTATAACAATTTTTCCGTACCGTCGTCATCACCTACAGAAACTTTGGGAAAACATACAAGTATAAATTGTAAATTGATCACCTAATTATATCTATAGACAATATAATGACGTACTGAATTTAAACAACAGTATTTTAGATTTGGTGCTTACAGACATTCGTTGAGCGATGAGCATTTTGTTTCTGAAGATTTATACCATCCGGCTTCATTTGCGTGTATTACTCTTTTATATGTATGACCATAAATTTGATAAATTTCCTTATAAGCAGATGCTCTTTTAATTTTCGCGAAGCAAATTTTCATCAATTGTATCAAGTTTCATTGATGATTGTAATGACTTGTAACTGAAAAATTCTACGGTGCACTGCATGATTTGGTTAGCAAATCAGTACCAAAATATATCAAGTGAAATTCATCATATCTGCCTTGGTTCACTACGTGCCTAAAAAATAATCTTAAACTGAAGGATTACTATAGACGTAAGTGGACGTCCCCAAATGCCCAGTTTACTTTAACGAATTTAAAAGTCTCATAAAATCACAAATTTCAACAGCTTACAGCAGTTATATGGGCGACGTTGAATTTGTTATTAACACTAATCCCAAGGATCTATTGAAATGTATCCACATGAAACAAGCCACAACGCGAATTCCTGACAAAGTGTGTACAAACGAAACTTGTTTCGATACTCCGCAGGGCATTGTAAATGTATTCGCTGATGAATTCTCTGAGACGTACACTTTAGCTAAAAAAAAACGAGACTAGCCGGGGCCACAAATGCACGCACGTCAGTTATGAAGCCTATCACGTTTGCATCATTCGCAACCCTCTGAAGGGTCGTACTATTTATTTGCATACATTTGTAATATGCATACACATTTTACAATTGTAAAGTAGAGGAATAATGTAAATTATTTAAAAAAATAATTTAACAATATTTTCTTTAAAAACTTCGATAATATATATTACAAATGCTACATGTTTATATAAATGTTGTGTTGTGTCAAGATTTTTAAGATTCTTTATTTTTATTGTTAGTGCTTATTGTTAAGAAACTTTATTAATTTTGTTCCTAGTTTTTCGATCACTTCAGAAAAGCTTGTATGGTTTATACATATTTGCGAAAGTTATAACTTTTCTTATGAATAAAATGTGTTCTTATTGTATTAAGTCATTCTTAAAATGCGCCCTACAAAAAAACTTCAATAAGCGAACAATCATAAGCACTAAAACAAGATACTAATCCACATAAACGGAGTATCGAATAACTTTTTTTCTAAATCGTTAAGATCCGAACTTATTTTGACCTACTAAAAAATGAAGCAAATACAGCAAGAATACTATACATCTGTGCTCTAGCAATAAGGTAATTTTTGTAAAGAACCAGATAAATATTGTTTTATATTGGCAAATTATATTTCAAAACTATTCACAAAATATCTACAGTAATATAACCCCAAGCCGTAATCGCTTGGATTTCTACCTGGACTGGTCAATCGAATAAGATGAGTATGAGTGAAATGGGGCGATGCAAGTTTAGCGGCAGTTAAGCGAGATATGCTTCATATCTGACGTGCATGCAGTTATCGCCCCGGCTAGTCCTGGGACTTTTGAGCCAAAGTGTACGTTTTTTCTTTTTTAATTGGATATATAATACATATCCTTCATTTATTTGTTACATAGCCATGGAAGAGTTTAATCAACAACAACACAAAGACCATTGTTGCGGTGATACTCATATCGAATTTTCAGATCAAATCCATTATTACTCTAACTATATATATTTTTTTCTTGGCATTTGTCTCATGACCAAGGCGTAATATTTTTTCCTTTGAATCCGTATCATGACCAAGGCGTAGAAGTTTTTAATACTATTATTTAGGACGTTCTTCGGCTTTATAACTACAGACAATTTATATACGACAAAGCAGTTGAAAATATGATAATAGTATTTTAAGGTACAAGTGTTAAAAGTCATTCGTTATTGCACAGCGAGTGATGTCAATGAAGTGAAAAATGTAATTTCCAAAAATGTTGCAATAAAATTTACCAGTCATCAAACTGGTGTTATTAATTGAATTAATTGAACAAAATTCGCAATAATTGATCTCAGGATTGTTGAATAAATTCACCACCATGGTAAATTCTGCTGACCTAAACATACCACAGCTAAAAAATGAGCTGGAAGCCCGATGTTTATCTGTAACCGGGCAGTAAGCAGATATTCAATCACATCTGTGAGAAGCGATGGAGGCTGAAGGGGTCCAGAAACGGATTCTAAAGTTGAAGAAAGGCTAGAAGAGCCGCTGTCAAATCCAGCTATTGACATGAGTTCGCAAGCATTCATGAAAATTAATATCGCAAGTGCAGGAACGGGTGCAAGCAAATTTGACAGAACATTCGTCATGAGTGGAGGCACAATTTCATGGTTTGGCAGAAAATTGCTCTCAACTTTCACACATAGAGGAAAAATCGTTCCAAGAAAGACAGGACAAAGTTGAAGAGGAATTGCATTAAATCATAAATTAGACCAAGGAGGGCATTTGTGTGTCACAAAAACTTTAGAGAAGATTAGCAATGCTTTTACTCGATCAATTGCCAGGAATCAGTTGCTGAATTGATCCGAATTGCCCACAGTGTATGGCAAAGGTCCGAAGGCCAAAAGCAGAGGAAAATTACAGCAGTGCAACGTGGGTACACCATTTGACCTCCTTGGTATGGATGTACCGGGACACAAGTATGTACTGGTGTGCTGGATTACTTAAGCAAGTGACCTGAAGTATATGTTTTACCAAACCAGAAGGGAAACACTGTTGCCGTAGTTTTCACCCAAAACTGGGTGCCCGACATGGTTTTGGGTGCCCATAAAGCTACATTCAGATCATGGCAGAAACTTTGAGTCTGTTATATTTAAGGAAATGTGTTTAATTAAGAAGACCAAGACGACGGCCCTTCATAGTGGGGAAGTTCAATCGTACTCGAAATTGGGACAAGCACATCCAGATGGATCACTTATACTAGTACGTAAAGAGACGCAGCTTATGAGTGATACAATGAAAGATCGTTACGAGCGTGCGGCAAACTCTGACGGATTTAAAGAAGGCGTTGGTGTTACTCTGTAGTCCTCAAAGGATAAAGGGTTATTTCAAAAGCTGCCGGCATCCTAGGAAGGACCACATAAGGTGATAAATGGGCTGAATGAATAGTATAAATAGTATCAGCCGTGTACCTAGGGACGTAGTAAAATTAAAGTTAAACTTGAAGAGGCTGGCACACCGTGGTTCAAAAGGCGTTGTGTGATAATAAAGTAGGAAATCTCTAGCATTTTTATATTAAACGAATCAAATTACGTAAATGTGGCTCATGCGTAAATCGCGCATAGATCAAAATGGATCCCATTGTTAGTATTGTAAATTCAACAAAAGAAAGCAGAGGTGCAATTTTAGCCAATTGTGTAGATGGTGCAAATTCCGTGAAGGAGGCACAAGTACCACAGATTCAACCTCTTTCTGAATGTTTATTATACATTTCTTAAGGTTTTTGAAGAAGAAATTAAGCTCAATTACCTCAGTCCTTTTTGGGACCCCTGCAACTTGCAAAAAATCACTTTCGACTCGAAAACAAATCCATTCTATTGTCTATTGCCCAGTTTCACAAACATTAATCGGTCGTTAACAGCTTGTTAACGAATTGTCAAAAGTTTGACGATTCGTTAACGAGTCTTTAATCAATCGTCAAACATTTGACGATTGATTACCTTGGCGAACCGTTAAAAGAAAAATTTCCGTTGTTCTGGATTTCACAAGCAATAACGAATCGTCAAAGGCTAATTCACCATTTGACAATCGTTTGTGAAACCGGGCATCATCAGTGTATTTCATGTACATTTTTACAAGCTTAGAAAAAGTTTTTAGAAGCACTTTCTTACACATTGTAATTTTGGCCTTAAATTGGCATCTATCTCTGCAAATAAAACTTTTTCAACGTGTAATTCATTCAAGTAGTTCTACTAATGGGTGGTCCTTCTAAAGCTTTAAGGTCTGTAGATTGTCAGATATTTTACATAGTGTAATGGAAGTATACACTGTAAAGTCATGACTCAAATCACGTTTTATTGTAATCATTGTTCATATTAGACTAGTTATTAATCCTAGATTAATATCGTTAAAAAATGATACGGTTTAATATCGATACATGAATGAGATTCATAGGACTTATGTAATGAATATATAGATATTTATTTACATTTTGAAACAATAAATTTCATGTAAAATACCAATCTAAGATTAAATATCCACATCGTGTATAGTGACTTGGAAATTAATGGGTTAATACGATTCATAAAAAATTTTATTTAGGTAAATATTGAAACTACAAATTAATATCATATACATATTAATAATAAATTTTTAAACAGTTTTACACCAATCATATGCATTTCTAAACATCCTTTCCCATGGACTCTTCTGATAATTATACCAATCTTGCGGCATATACGGCCACTGGAACGGTTGAACACATCTCTCAGGATGCGGCATCATCGCCAAATGCCTACCGTCCTTAGAACAAACTCCAGCAAGACCTCCAACGCTCCCATTAGGATTTAAGGGGTACGCCTCGGTAGGCACTCCATTATCATCGACGTATCTCAAACTTGTGCAAGAATTCTTCACTAGGCTCTCATAAATTGTGGCGTTTTTGAACGTGAAACGTCCTTCGCCGTGGGCAACCCACACACCGAAAATAGAACCCTCCATGCCCTTCAACATAATCGAATTAGATTTTTCTATTTTCACAGTCGACCATCGGCACTCAAATCTCTCGGATTTGTTGTGTTCTAACGATATATCGGGTTGTTCATTCGATGACACCGCATCTCCGACCCAACCTATTAAAGCCATCAGTTGACATCCGTTGCATATGCCCAGGCTGAATGTGTCTGTTCGTGATATGAATTGTTTGAATTGATCTTGGATTTTCTTGTTGAAGAGAATGCTGGCGGCCCAACCTTTAGCGGAACCCAATACATCTAAAAAAGATACAAATAAAATGTTATTTTTTTGTTAAGATATTGAAACTTGCATGACATATAAATATGTTAAATTGATGTCATTTATTGCCTTAAATGTAACTTAACTTAATTATTGTGCCGTATGAAAATATATAATTTGTAATTTGTGTGATTATTTCTTATTATTTGTATTAGTATATAACATTACGGGCAACCCCATTAAGACAATAATATTTTAATGTTGAAGTTTAATTTTAATTTCATATTACTTAATACAATACCAATAACTGATAGAAAATATTTCAAATCTTAGCTACGATATATGTTAGTGACTCGGCAAGTTATGAATGACATTTTTTCAATGGATTTTGCGAGACATGAAAATTGTTGGACTAAAAATTACCAGCGTCAAATTAGCTGGTTTCATATGCAGTAATTTTGGAATTAATCTGTAGCCTTAACTAATGAAGCAATTCTCTTTTTTGGTTGCTGTTATACATATTGATACACGGAGAAATTACAAGGGATATATTTTTAAAAATTATAAGCTCGTGAGATACTTCCATGCGATCTGAATTTCATTATTATTATTTGTTTGTGATAACATTATTATTATTACAGTTGAGGAATATGTATATAGATATGATTCCAGTCATTGGCCTGTTGGACCAATCCAATATATGTACTACTAAGATCATCTACAATAAATTACCAGCATAACTAAATCCACCAGGGAAAATAACGCCTCTGAATTCATCCAATGTCACATCACCATTCAACAAATCTTGCATGGTGACGTCCCAAACTTTGAAACCGACTCTGACGAAAGCGGCGGCCATTTCACGGTCCCCGTTACTTCCTTCCTCCCTCAGAACGGCCACCTTAATTTGAGAATCGGCTCTTAAACTTCTCTCTTCGTCTGGATCAAAAGTTAGTTTATATTTAGGCCCTGTCCTACTGCCGTACGAATTATATTCAGAATCGGCACAGTCTTTAATGGTCTGCCGTAACTCGAGATGGTAACTAGTATCTTCCCACATTTTCAACAAAGGCAACACAGTGCTTTCAATGCAAGCATTGCTTACAGTAATTGCAATTTTTGAATTTATACCGAAACCTACACTATGACCAATCTTATGAACCGGAACATTGTGTTTCTGAAATTATTAATAATTAATAACGTCGAGATATTTACATATGAATAAAAATGAGCATACCCTAAAAACAGCAATAGAATGGTCCAAATCAGTTTCTAAAACTTCCAAGACCCAACCGACTTCTTCAGAAAACAATATTGGAATTGCTTTTCCCGCTCGATGCGTGATATTTACTTCGATGCCGCTCATCCCAGCAAAGCACATCTCCAATAAGCAAGTGATGAGCCCGCCATCACTAACATCATGTCCAGCGAGCACAGCTCCATCTTTAATTAATTCTTGAGTCGCGTTGAACGCATTCTTTAAATCATCGATGTTATCGACGTCAGGCACATCTTTCCCTAATTGTTTAAAACATTGCGCTAAAGCTGATCCACCCAACCGATTGTGCCCATTAGACAGATCCACGAATAGCAACACGCCTGATTTTCCCAACGATGGTGCTTTGAAATCTGGCGTGACTACTTTGCGTACGTCGGGGCAAGGTGCGTACGTGGAAACGACCAACGTACCCGGCGACTTGACAGTTTCACGACCGACTCGCGCAGCCATGCTGAGCGAATCTTTTCCACCGTCTATGGCAATTCCCAACTGGGACATTATTTCGGTCATCGCTACGCATGCGTCGTATAAGGCAGCGCCTTCACCTGGTAATTTAGCAGCCCACATCCAATTTCCACTGCATTTTACATCGCGTAAGTCGGTGATTGCAGCAAACACTAGGTTACTTAAAGCCTCTGCGACTGTCATTCGTGCACCTGCTTTGTTATTTACCATACCTTTTATTGGTTGTTCGCCGATTGACGAAGCAATTCCTTCCTAAATTAAAAAAATTGAAATTAAAAATGTAAAAACGATACAATTAGTGAGCAAATTAAACAAAAGCTTGACATTGAGTACACAGAAAAAGACAGGTGGGATGGTGGGGACACATGTAGAGGATGAATGACAATATACTGACCAAACACATTTGGGAAGCTAAAATTACAGGAAAAAGGAAGCGAGGAAGACCAAAGGAGATATGGGATAATATAATGGGACAAACATTGTTATACCCTACACTTTCGAATAGAAGTATTACGATTATATATAATATAAAATTAGTTACGCTCTAACAGATAATCTTCAGAAAATCTCATTCAGCATTACGATAGGAAAAAAATATTTATAAAAGGTTTCCTAATGAAATACTAAACTTAGATTAATGTAAATAAGTAGTAAACAAATTAGAACAATTAAAGAACTGTCCTGAACTGGACTATTTGCGAAATTGTTGAAAATTGTATTTTTCTATGGCATATCTGTTATTTATTGTCGAATTTTCTTTTCCGTAAAGTATGTAATAAATGAGAATTTTTATTAGTCTGGGATTAATGCAGGGCCTACATTTAAAGTTCTGCCACTGTTCTCTGCATATTAGATTAAACAACAACGACAAATTTGCACATAAAAAATTACTTTATGGAAAAAGCATGTGAATTTATTTCTAATTTTAAAAACGATGAGCATCAGATAATTCAGTATATTACGACTTAATCACAGTTTATACAAACATAACAATTGCACTTCTAGTCATTACCGGTGTCTGTAATATCTGCGGAATGATTCTTTTCTAAACTTAAAATTATTGAAAGCTACTTGCCTTCACAATAGACTTTTAAATCTTGTAATTATAACAATAGTCATATATTTTGGATTAACTTGATTAACTTGAATTTTCACTAATTCAATTCACTAAGTACTTTTTCTTTCGTTAAAATATTTATTTACCTATTTCTTTACCAAATAGTGTTTGTATACTTTTAAGTTTATATTTTCCTTATTAATATGCAATTTATAAAAATGTACCAATGTGATAGTAATTTTCTTGCCAAATAAAATATAGTAAGTTTATTATTTATCAAAAGATATGTATGGTTTTCGTTTTTAATAATTCGTTATTTACGTCAACAAAAACATAAATTCCTGGTTTTTGTTCAATAAGCTTATAATTAATATATTTCTTATTTTATTTGTACTGATTCGTTTTTGTTCTGACTTTTTTTATTGTAGGGTGGAGGTATAATTGGACACCGCACACAGGTATTTAAGTATTAATGATTAAAAACTCGTATAAAAACTTACATATCCAAAGTGTGTAATTGATGTGACCGCTACATCGGCTAGTGGGGTGTGCAATGGACCGACACATTGTTGCTGAGCGATTAACCCAGTAACACAACGATCCACTTTGTTCGTAAGATACCTTTTGCTGCCCACCGATGGCAATCGTAAAACAAGCTCTAGACTTTTATAAATCGACAGTGTATGAGGCAGCTCGATTTCTTTAACCAAATTTACTCTCCTATCGCATTTGTACACCTTCCTCGGCATTTTACCTAAAGCACGCAATGTAATCGAATTCAACAGAGTTAATGTATTTCACCTAAAACGTGTTCCAAGTTCAAATCAAACGGCACCACTTTTTGTTCGTCGTTTAAGGTCAGAACGACTCGACCAGTTCCGGTTACTTCACCGACGAAATTCACCGGGCATCTTTCACGTCGACAAATGCCACTTAAGAACTCCACGTCGTCTTTACTGCAGAGCAAGGCATTGCTTTCTTGGTACTCGGCACCCCACAACTCGAGTGGGGTGATTGTTGGGTCGCCAAGATCGAATCTGTCGGCATAGATTATTCCACCGGCAGGTTCCACCAGTTCTTTTAAGACATTGCCATTGCCTCCGGCACCTTGATCATGTATGCTTAAAATTGGATTGCGTTTTCCCAACTCCAGACATGCCCTTACGACTCGGTTTAACTTGTTTTCCATCTCGGCATCTCCTGAAATTTAATAAATGTTTCAGTGTAGGAAACATGAAATGGTTTTCACATATACAGTGCATAATGTATTCAAAAAGAAAACGATAAACAAATATGTTTTTGTGCCAGTCATACTTTTGCATGAGCGATGGTGGAACATTCAATTACAAATAGATTCCTTGAAACTTTGATTATCGAAAAAATTTGTGGGGTCTCAAACTTTAAATAAAGTTAAATAATCCGAACACAAATCAGACATTTATATGTTTGTTACTGCTATTGTTGAACATATCATCAATATACATCAAAGTACTTAAAGTATTACTATAAACTATTTTATCATTATGTTTATAAATGGGTAAATATAAAAAAATACTTACAGTAATATTGAATGAAAAACATGAATGAAAAATAAATAGGATATTGAAATTAACTTAATAATAGAAAACATATTACAATAATATAAAAAATAGTATAATCATAAAACAATTAATGAAGTTGATAATTTGGATATATTTAGATGTTGGAAGAAACTCGCACATCTAGCCATAAATATAAAAATATAAATATCATCATATAGTTCGCTTCCCAAATTCATATCATCATTATTCAAAGAATTATGTACGCAATTTAATATCTTGGAAACATGTTTTATATTTTTATTCCCAACCAAACATTGTAAAAAAATTGTCACGATGTTTGTGATGTATATAAAATATTAAACCAAATAAAATTGCAAATGTTAAAAATGTGAAAATTCTTAAATTGTCCAAAGTTTGAAAACAATTAAATTGTAAAACTGGTCAAGATTCGAAAATGTTAAAATTCTTAACAGTACCTGTATCACAAGAAAATCAAAAGTTAAAGGTGCATATAAAATGTAAACAATTAAGTCGAAAATGGGTCAAAGGAAAATTATTCAAAATTATGGACAAATTGGAAAATTGTCCAAAATACAAACCCAACTCAACCCAATTTTATACAATATATGGCAACATATTTTAAGAACTTAAAATGTAAAATTTGTAAAAACTGACATTTTTTAAATCTTAAATATTAAAAAGTTGTCAAAATCATAGCATAGCATAGTGCTCCATGAGACATCCGATTCAAAAATAGAAGTAAGAAAATAGAGTATTATGTACATGGTGTGATCAACAAAAGACCGGACTGTTGTTGTAAAAACTTATTAAACTTATTAATTTCAAATGCAGCAAAAAGTGTTACTACAGATTGCCACAAGTCAGCACCACAACCCCAGCGTCTTCCGTTCACTGGCCTTTTGTTAGTCACACTTTATATGTATGGATTTTCATCCAGCAAGTTTTAGTTCCCTTTAGATTGATGAATTGGGACTCTATACCTTACGGAGCAAAATTATAAACTGAAGAAGTGGTTAATTGTACAACAATTGTTTTTTTATTGCTTTGTCCGAAAACATATGTTGATCTCGTAACATATGATTTGAAAAATAGCACTAACCTCTTTGCACAGCATTAAAATCAAGCTCGGCCTTATTATCACCTTGAACTTCGACAGAACTCGCCGAACCACCGCCCACTCCAATTCGATACACCGGTCCACCAATTTTAACAATCTGATTACCCTTCTCTGGTGCCAATTTTTGCGTCATGTTAGCCTCCATAAATCCAATGCCGCCACTGAACATGATCGGTTTAATCCACTCTCTTCGTTCATCATTGAAATCGATCAATCCGAACGAACGGACAAATCCCGATATCAAAGGTTCACCGAATTTATTTCCATAATCCGATGCACCATTACTAGCCTCAATGAGAACTTCCACCGGTGGCGCGAAATTATCAGGATATTCAAAGCTACCATCCTCCCATTGTAACGAATAATCTGCAAGTTTATAATTAGATACGTTTATATATACAAATTTAAATTTAATACTTGGCATGTTTAAGTTTCCAACAGAATACCCTGCCGTTCCAGCGATGCAATAACCACCTCTGCCCACTGCTTCGACGTCTCTGATACGACCACCGGTACCTGTAGTAGCTCCGCTAAAAGGAGCCACCCCTGTCGGAAAATTGTGAGTTTCCGCACTGAAAATCAGATGAGATTCCGAATTCACTTGCCGGAGTTCGCTGACAGATCCAGCAGTCACCGGTTTAAGACTTCGATGCAAATATCCTTTTATTGCACTAAAATGAATAATTTAGATTAGCGGGCACAATATTTTTAAATTAATTTAAAATTACCTGCTGTTATCGCTAAATTTGATCACGTTATTAGGATTCGTGCTTTTCTGCGTTTCCATGATCATATCAATAAGTGATTTTTCGTACTCGATGCCGTCTATAATCATTTTGCCTTTGAAGAACCAATGGCGGCTGTGTTCGCTGTTTGACTGGGCCAGGTCGAAACATTCCACACTTGTAGGATTTCGCTTTAAAACATTCTTAAATAAATCGGTGTAATAGTTCAAATCTGCTTCGTCGAACGCCAACCCCAATTCATCGTTGATCTGCTGCAACGCCTCGCGCCCACGACCCATCACATCAACATCGCATAAGTCATCCTTCTTCGACAATTTTTCATTGAAGCTCTTCTTCGGCATGTTAGATGCCGTATACCTACATTCTGTCATCCTGTCGAATAACACAGCAGCAATTTCATCTTCTTTCACGGGGGTCACAGCACCTTTTGAAGTTATTAGGTACCGCCTGGAAACTTCCAAGCGTTGCACATTTTTCAGATTAATCGATTGGCATATTGACACAGCGTTTGTTGAATTTGACGTTGAGAAGTTAAACCTTGGGCCAACTTCTATTAAAACATCGTTGGACTGCTTGTTCAGTTGAGAGCTTTCCGTTAACTTTTCCGGTTCGAACGGTGACTGTAACACCCATTTTAACGAACCAAGCTGTTGGCTGGTTAAATTTTCGTTGGAAATCTCGACGTGGTAGCATAATTCCGTTTGTAGATTTAATACATCTGGATGTTTCAAATGTAGAGATGTTAATATTTCGTCTGTTTTCACTTTGGTGTAGCCAGGGGTTTTGTACAATCGGATGATGAACGATTCCGGCATTGTTCTGTAATCAAAAGTAACGTTATGAATAGACTAATGACATGTTAGAAACTTTAAGGCAGTAAGTGCATAATAAGGTCATTATTGACAAATGGGTCATCTACGTTCCTTATCTAAGTGTGTGTTTCTAGGAGCAACGCAAATTTGACCAAATAATAATTTATTTTAATCAAAATAGTTTTATTTATGAGCCAAAAATCAAAGGTTTAATAGGACAAATGAATTTTTTGAAGGGGGCAAAAACTTGCCATTTGTTCAAACAAGGCAATGTAATTTATAATATATATTTATTAATTATAAAATTGCATTAAATAAGTCGAAATATTCATCACTGGGTTTTAAACGCTAAATTACTTCATTCTTGTTTATAATAAATCACACGGAAACTTACAAATCTTACACAATCAAATTTGTTTACCAGTAAAAATAGAATGATTTAAAGATACATAAAAACAAGTATTTTTATCAAAGATAAATAACAGCCTAATGAAGCATTATCAGTAAATGTAAACTTGAACTATCACAATTTCGTATGATAAACAATAACATTAAATTGGTCGTCATTCAAACTACGTTAAGTATACATTTCACAATTTAAAATCATGTAAAAAACACAGTCCCAATAATATTAAATTTATTATAATATTTGTTTCAGATTACTATGTATGACATTGAAATCACGGGGAGCCCTCCAGATTTATTACCACGTTACGAAGCCATCTTCACCAATGATGCCCTAGAATTTATGGCAGAGCTCGCTACAGTTTTCGAGGTAGAAATCAATGAGGTCGGTTCACACAATTGTAATGACGATGTAATGACTAACTTAATTTTTAGCTTTATTGTAATCGAGCTCTTCGAAAATGTAATTATAAGAAATATAACCTGTTACCTAAATTTGAACGTACGCAATCCCCACAAAATAGAAACTGGATTGTCAGCCCATTACCGATACGGTTATTAAACCGACGGATAGATTTGGGCGACGTGTCTCCTTCTAATACAAAGCATTTACGTAGCGCTCTCCATGCAAAAGTCCAAGGCATTCAGGTAATATTAATTAAAGAATTAGGCAATAATCAAAAGCTTGTTTTAGATTGATTTCGATGATGGTCACTGCCCTACGTGGAGAAATCAAATAATTGGTTTGCATAATGTCTATGAAGTAGTCCACGGTGGTGATTGTTTTGGGAATGCAAACGTCGAAAACTTACCGATTTTAATGCTGCGACCCAGAGCTTGGAATATGACCGAACATAACATTAGAGTAAATGTTAAAGAAGATCAATGCTAAATTTGAAATAATCGTTTTAGGTCAATGGAAAAGAATTACCGGGGGCAATAGTTGATTTTGCTATTTTAATGTTCCACAATGCATGTGCTTTATCGAAGGCACTGTCTGGGCCGTACTTTTACCTATCGAAATTGGAAAGTGCATCTGAAGCCGGGTTATGGAACAAAATTTTTATTTACGCACAATCGAGGCTGCTTTTACCGTACGGTACGATAAAGGCATGCGTACTCATAGAAAACATCCTAGCTGTTTTTGAAATGGATGATATTTTATTCGAGTTGAAGGATCACTGCATGGGACTTAACTGCGGCATCTGGGATTACGCAGCGTCAATAATTTGTAAATTCGGTAAGCACTTATTCAAGATTGATCAAATGACATGTTTTCAAAAGTTACAAATTTCCAATCAATTAACATAGGAACAGTAGTCAACATTTATTGGAGTGATTCAATGAAAGGAGTCTTCTTGCCTCTTAAGCTATTACTATTTTTTGTAAATATATACACATAAATATAAAAATACCATTACAATGAATAGTGCATTGTTGTGTTTGTTATTGGTTGTATTAGTATCTTTTTAATTTTTAATCGTAAATTTGGATTTATATAATGAAGAGGAGGATGGATGAATTATTTCAGTAACAAAGGATTTTAATCTCATTAGGTTTAACATTTGATTTTACTTTCTGTAATAAGATATTTGAGGGATTATAGAGTTGGTGGGATATCTAATTTTTGCTATTTTTCTCAGACAACTTCTTTCTCATACTTTTATCATTCTTGCTCTGGAGTTTAATAAGAGGTATGAACCACATTTTGTGTAGGTCTTGTTGAATCGGGAAAAATGGATTCTTGGACAAATGTTTCCTTCTTATTATGACCTTTTCACAAACAAATTACAAATGTTGCAAGTCACTAACAGTACTAATACCCAACCCAATCCAACCCTACTGTGTGTACAAATTACCCAAATTCGCCTATTCGAATGAAACATTGGATCGGAAAAAAGAATCGATTCCTGGACGATCGTTTCGTTCTCATTATGAGCTTTTCACAAACAAATACCAAACATTGCAAGCCACTAACAGTACTAATGAATCCAACCTGTTGCCACATTTATTGAACACGTAATGCAAAAAATAAAAAAGGCAATTACTCTAAACTACAAAATAAAATATTGTGTGTCCGAAATATTAAAATAACTATGTTGATGTTGATCGTGCATTAAAATACCTATACTATGAAGATTTGTGTACTACTTTATGCGTAGATTTTTTCTATTTTGGTATTTTGCATTTAATATTTTCTATTACATTGCTCTTCTGATTTAAGTGTTCGTGGTTTTCTTTTAAATTGATATTAGTTTCCTTTCATCATTTTTTTTATTTCGCGTACTATGATTTTTACATTTTTTAATCGTAGTGTTTTTAATGTTGTGTTGTTTCGTCTTCTTTTGCTTCATCATGGCTCACACTTTAGATTATTTTATGAAAGCCTTTGTTAGGTTTTATGATCTGTCATTTTTGTTGTATGGGTTGTGTTGGGTTCGGTTGGGTTGGGTTGGGTTTGGTGGTTTGTTAGTTTTCATTTTCTTTTATTTCTACTTATTATGATATTTTTTTTTTTTAATGATAGCGTTTAATTATTAATTTTATGAACAACAACCTTCGTTAGGGTTTATGATCTGTTATGTTTGTTGTATGGGTTGTGTTGGGTTGGGTTTGGTTGGTTTATTGGTTTCTATTTTTTTATGATTATTACATTTTTTGATAGTAGTGTTTTAATGTTGTGTTCTTTCTTTAAATCTTCAAATAGCTACAAATATTTTGCAAGTTTCAGAAATACAATTGTTTAAAAAGAGTAATTTAGTCATTCTGGTTTTTTTCTTTGATCCCTGAATGACGAGCTATTGTTTCTTATCCTTTCCTTTTAAAACTCTCGACTTTTCATAAGCATATACCAAAAGTGGTTTCAGCTTAAAATCCCCAGCAGCATTAACACAATGGGCAAAGTTAGTTGTTCTTTGGACGTATTATATCCAAGTGCAGAATTTTCTTTCTTTGAACTTCAGTACGTTCAGAAATACTTTTTCCTGCATCCTTACATAATTCAATAATTTTTGCAGAAGATTCAATATGGTGCAAAACATGTTGTTTAGTGTCCACGAAGACCAATTTTTGGCTTATTTTTCAACTTCAAAACCCTCCACAGTTTCCCCTGAATTACTTGATTCTATTAAAAATACATAAATAACTAATACAGTTGTATAACATCGAAAGTATATATTTCACTAATACTTAATATTTACATTCGTATTATACCACTATTCAATTTCGCAGAGGTTGCGTTCCAATAAAAACGAGCGCAGATAGAAACCACTGTCTTAGTTTTAATAATATTTTGCAACATTCGTGAACACGATTGAAAAAAGAACATGTACTTTTAGGCTGCAATAATAAAATATTGACGTTCAGATTTCATTTCCAGAAAAAAAAAATTAATAGCATATATTTTATTCTAACTTTTTTACCACACAATCTGAAATACTAATCGTAATTACCCCCAAAATTATGGGAATTCAAGTTTACAGTTGAAGGCGATGGAATCAATGTACATAATATAACTTTTAATAGAAAGCTATTTATTTTGTTTTGATAATTACGTCCCTTCCCTGTGTTTAAGGAGAATATGTTCTTATATCTATCAATGTGTAATTTGCTTCATTTTCTGGGGTATGCTTTTTTATTAGTTTTTTTTTAATGAAAATGTGCCTTATTTCAGGTTCTCGCAAAGAATACGTTCTACCAGATCGCAATAAATACGTCGATGTGGAAAAAACTTTCATTAAAAAGTACATCGAGGCGGTGGTTCAAGTTTGTCACGCAAGAGGAACGTACGCAACTGGCGGAATGGCCGCTGCCTTGGTGCCCAATGAAAAGTATCAAATACAATTTTAAATATACATTTTTCGAATAAACTTTAATTCCAGGCCACAAGCTACCATAGATAAAGTAATCGCTGCTAAAAATCTAGAGCTGATGGTCGGTGTGGACGGATTCATTATATATGATATTAAATTAATTCCACATATGAACAAGGTATTAAGAATATTACCGATATCACTACGTTAATTAACGATCAAATTATTAGCTTTGGGAGCTGGGGGGAGTGACTAAACAAATTGTGGGCCGCATTCCAACAGAAATAGTAACTGAGCACGATTTATTATTAATGCCGGTTGGGGGCGTTACGATGGACGGGTTGAAACACAACATCGCGGTGACGATTCTGTTTATTTACAATTGGTTAAACGGGACCGGACACTTTGTTTACCGCGGTCACGTTGAAGATTCGGCGACTGCAGAAATATCGAGATCGCAAATATGGCAATGGATATATCATCAAGTGAGTTTACAAATTTACTCCTGTGACTCAAAAGACATTTTAATAGCAAACATTAAATAATTTCAATAAACCAATAGTAGTTCTAGTCTATGAAGAATGTTTTTTTTTATTTTTCTTGTCAGTATAGGCGTATTTTATGACCTATATACTAATTAAGATGCTATTTAAATAATAATAATAATTATTATTATTATAATTATTACAATTGGTTTAGTTTCACCAATAGATTCATAGACTCTTGGGTTCAGTACCACACTTCAATTTCAATGTAAATTGAGGACTTTATGACAAAATCTATATATCTTCTCTGTACAAAGTTCAAATATTTTATCAGACTCCGTTTGTTAATTATTTAGACAAACCAAAAGATAAATAATTTTTAAAACTAATTTTAAATTTAACAATAAATTCAAAGATAGACAAATTACTTATATAGCCTAAAATAACTTATTCTACGTATTAATATTTAAAATTATCAACAAAGATTTATTCACTTCAATTCCTTATTTGATGTTTTTTTTATAAATACACGTTTCAAACTAAGTTTTGCAAAATGTTAGCTCTAGGTTTCCATAATTAAGGCTCCACGGCCTTCCAATATATTTGTCTAGTTTAACAACTTGCTATTCTACAATGTGAGTTAAGCATATGAAATTTGCTGAACAAAAAATGTACATTCGAGTTTATATATTTCAGAATTAGGTCTCAAAGTGGCAACGAAATTCAGTCCTGACATTTTTAAGATATTGGAGGTTCATAACTTTTAGACAAATAACTGTATAAGGTTAGTGGCTAAATTGGTTTAGCTAGCACTAGCAGAAGCTCTCTAGCTCCCTCAGCTGCTATTTGCGTTGAAAATTTTATTCATATCAAAATTGTAGCCATCATGTTTAGCATAGGGTGCTGTTTTTATCAACGGTAATTATGACCTCACCTAAAAAAGGGAAAAAGATCAAAAGCATATGATACATACGAGCATCTTACAAAGTAAAATTATATTTATCTTTGTTATCGAACTATCTTGCACAAAGTCTGTATCTTTCAAATTTTGGTACAATGGCAAATACCAACATGACTGAGGTCAAAACCTGTCGATTGATATTGTAAATTGAAACGGAGCTACTTAAGTTGACAAACTTCTTTAGCAGAAAGCTTTCAGTTATTTGTCTTAAGGTTATACCCTCAATGTGTGTTGTAACTAAATATCATTGTTTCTTTGATACCAAATTTTTAAAGAAATGTATCTAATGCTTGGAAGTACATTTTTTTATTCAACATGAAAGTTGCCAAATTTCAGCTACTTAACTTGCGTGGTTGTCGAATAGCAATTTCTCAAACTAAATCAATTCAAATTCTTCTAAAATCAAATCTTATGCGTGAAGTACACAAAACACTCGGCTTTAATTACATAAGATTTGGATCTAAAATGTTGCAAGGCTTACTTGAAACATATATTTATAAAAAAAATCAAGTTTCAATAAGTTATCGATCATCTAATTCAGGCCACTTGACGTGGAATAATCTTAAAACCATTTAATTCTAGTGCAAGATTGAAAATACTGGAGAGTTGGTGTCTATTGCATTAATACACAATTTGGCAGGAGAGTTTACTAAAGATGTACAACATACTTCGAAATATGAAGATATTACGGCTGCAAAGACGATATTTTTGCATTTGGTAACCGGCATAGATTTCCCGGAGTTTATCACGACATATTTGAATGACAATTACGTGTTTCGAGACCGCCATAAACACAGCGAATTGTTACTTAGGATAAAACACAAATTGTAATTTTTTTGGGTACAATAAACAAGTTCAAAGCAAGTAAAGTGTATTAAACTTTTAGCATACGGTGGTCCCATAAAATACAAGAATTATAAATAAGTACTAAGCTAATATTTTGTATTATTGTAGTAAAATAAAGTTATATTTCAATACGATATAAAAAGGTGTTTAAGAGACATTGCAGCGGTTATTATTCCTGGCTCCGCCGACAGTCTGAGACTCTGACGCTTGCAGTTGTTTAGCCAAAGCCAAATCTAACTCTTCTTGTGTTTGTTTGTTGGTGTTTAGAGATGTTTCTTGCATAGATAGTGCTAAAGCTCTAGCAAAGGCCTCATCTTCACTCTATAAGATTTAATTAAGTATCGATGTGTGCAATTAAAATTTTTGTCTTACCATATTTCCCTGCACGATTTCGCTAATCGAATTTTGATTGTATGAATTTTGATTCCGCATTTTCGATTCTCTGAAATTTTGATATAATTTAATATGCATTTAAATCAAGCAATAAATTAAATATATTATATTAGTCACATTACATTTAAACGACCATACTTACAAAGAAATTTTCCGTGAAGCAGCTAAATTTCCTTGACAGTGGTGATCCGTCGGATGTCTATGTTTCAAGCAATAATTGAACTTACATTCGCTGCACAACACCGGTATCACTTCTTTCATTTTGCAACCTTTCCGCGAACATTTGTTCGTGAATACCTTTCTTCTGTTCTTGGCAGGATCAGACTGACAGTCGGCATCCATGTGTTCGCCGACAGCGACATCGGGTTGTTGTCCTCGACTAACCGGAATGGGCATATTGCAAAGAGGGCAAACAGGCACTTGATTGTTTTTTTGGTAGGCATTGCGGCAATCGTGTACGGTGTAATGGTAGTGTTCATTGCTGAAATTTCCCCCATCACAGATTGAAATTCACACGCCATTGTATACGTACCAAAAAATTTCTCCGCATGCATCGCATTTAATTGGTAAAAAATCTACAATAATCGTTTTTATTGTCATAACAAAGACGAATTGGTGACTCACCTAATTTATTGCAGGAACGGTTTGAACAGTGGTTACCAAGCCGCGGAAACTCCATGGTAACAAATAAAATTAAGTGAAACTACCGGACTATATATACGCATTAAAATTTCTAGACAGATCTCGAACATCCGTCAAAAAGTTCTAGTCATGTTCACAGAGACAGTGACAACTGACAATTCAGGTTTTAGTCATTGCAAAGTTGCCAACAATATCGAAAAACCCTGGAAGTCGTAAGATTCGAATTTTGAATAATTCGTTATTTTTAATTTTAATTTAATAAAACGTCCTGAATTATGAGCAATTTGTGAGGAATATAGACTATACTAATAGTACATTATTTTTTAACTCAAAATTTTCCCAAAAAGACCAAATAACATCGCTTTAGTAGGTAAAAAAACAAATTAAAATTGTGTTGAATGTGGTTGATAATTGTATGCAAATGTAGTTTGTTTAGAGTTTATTCGATGCTTTTTAGGTTTTTATAAATGTTGGCGAGTTTTCACTACATGAGAGGGCTACAAGCTGCTAATTAATCTGAACACCCCGGTTAGTGCAGTGTTACCAGGTATTTGTGAAGAAATTATGGTGCAGTGCTGCCAAAATTATTAGATGTTCTCAAAAACTTATGTTCAAATTTTTCATCCCAAAACGAAATGATAAAATATGTGCGTAATAATAACAATAGTTAAATAAAAAGTAAACATGTATTTAAAAACAATGAACACATAAAATATTTTACATAAAACAAAAATAAACATTTTTCAATTAATAAAAAATAATAATTCAAAAAACATTTAAATAAATATACAAGAACAGACATATACATAATGATATATAAGTAAAACACAAAAATTCATTCAATTTTAATATCTTAATTTACGTGCTGATCTTCGAAAATGATTTCGTTTTCGTCGTCATCTGATATTGGTTCGTTTTTGGAACCCTGATATAAGACTGCTATTGTGAAAAGACACTGCCCAACACTAATCTGTTGATCGTTTCACTGCAAAGCTTGTTTCTAACTCTTGTTTTAATCAAATTAATTTTTGAAAAAACTCTCACACGTAGCATTGATAAAAGATTTAACATAAAATTTCACCAAATTTTAAATTCTCGGCCACATCAGTACGTTTAGAAATCTTAAACCAGTACTCATCTATATTGTTTTCATTTTGTATTTCTTCAGGTAAATCAGACTGAATGTATGATCGCCACTGATCATCAATTCTCTGAATAAGATCTCTGTCGTCTTTCTTGATAATTCTACCTGACTTTTTTATGATATTAAAAATTGTGTTTGGTTTATTCGCGGACTTCGGATCAAATGAAGATATTTGTAGTTGTAAAGGATCCGAAATCTTTTTTTAATTTCCAGGCATGAGACAATTCAAAACTCGCGGTATTTAATATAGTAATCATTCATTTGATATTCATCCAATTCGTCAATATGCTGTAAAACTTCAATTCCCAAATAAATATTTGTGTTTTATATGTAATAATAATAATAATATATTTGTCCCATAATACATAATAATGTGTGGGTTATGTAAGACATAAAACATACAAATCATAAAATATATACAACTAAACAATATACAACTAATCACATATTGCAGGTATTGTTCGCCACATCACACCTATCACGAAATTCACCAATTCAATAGATAGTCTCATGCAGAAGAAATGTCCTAACGGAGCGTTTAAAATGCATCAGACATGATGCCATTCCATCAAGTCCCTCCAAAAGTACTCCGTGAACCACAAAACTCGAAATTTTTCTCATCATTGTAATCCTGAAAGTCTAGTACTCTATCCATCAGCCCATTCTTTACCCAAGTAGCAACCCCACACCCTCTATTCATCTTCTTACAAATACACTGTAACCCTGAATCTTAATAGCATTAATATTATCCTCCCTAAGCCACGTCTCACACAAACAAATAAATTCGAAACTATTAAGTATGTCTCAAGCTATAAAATTTTGTCATTTCTCAAACTCTGCACATTTAGCATCAGCTAATGAGGATACACGCACGCAGCTCGTTGTTATTTAGGATAAAAAATTACACCATTCAATAGAACCACCAGCTCCGCCAATCCGCACATCACACACATCATCAATGATATCATCGGTCCGAGTCGGCTTCACATAAATAAGATTACTAGTATAACAGTAATCTCAGAAGTGAACTATTCAACAGATTCAAAATATACTCAGTGACATATAAACTGCACCACCTAGAAGGGGTGGGAATTTTTGGACCAAATTTGGCAGGAATAGTGGACTAGTCCAGGGAAATAGTTGATTAAAATTTGAAACCCAATCATCAAGTAGTCATGGGATTTTTGACGTTTGTGTCACTTTTTAGAGGTGGTGATAGACAAGCAATTATCGAGTCATTTTTTGAATTTGTTCCACTTTTTCGGATCCCGTTCTTTAGTTTAAAGTGTTTCAAGTGTTTAATGATGCCTAGAGGAAGGAGACATCAAGTTTACCAGCAGTTCAGTGACTTTGACCGAAGGCGGATTGTTGGTTTACGAGAAGCAGGTTTTTCGTTTAGAGAAATCGGCAACCGTTTGGGACGGCACCACTCAACAATAATGCGTTTTTATCAAGCGTGGTCGGAACATGGGGTTGAACGTCGGAGAAGAGGCACTGGGGCTCAAAGACGAACCAATGAACGTCAAGATCGCCGCTTAAGACTAATGGCCTTGAGAGACCGATTCTCTACAACTAGATCAATAGCTGATCAATGATTAGGTGAACAAGGTCGTCCGATAGGCTTGCGAACAGTTTATCGTCGAATAAGAACCTTTGGCTTGTTGTCTTACCGCCCACATCTTGTGCAACTCCTCACTGCTCAACATCGCCAGGAACATTTGGCCTGGTGCACGGAAAGACTTCAATGGAACTTGGAGTGGTATCGAGTTGTCTTTAGTGACGAATCGCGATTTTGGCCGCCAAGATCTCCCGATTTGTCGCCCATTGAGCACGTGTGGGACATGATGGGTAGAAGATTGAGGAATCTGCCGAACCCACCGTTGACAATAGAAGCTCTACGTCATCAAGTACAGGCTGTTTGGGATGCCATACCCCAAGAAGACATTGATCACCTGCTGGAATCAATGCCAAGGCGGGCCAATGAGTGTATCAGAAATAGGGGCGGACCAACACATTAAAAAATAAAAAAGATGAAGTGTTTTCTTTATTAAATTTTAATCAATTGTTACCTTAGACTAGTCCAATGTTTCTGCCAAATTTGGTCCAAATATTCCCACCCCTTCTAGGTGGTGCAGTTTATATATCACTGAGTATATGTAATTTAGATTTGCCAATCACACGCATATGCACACCATGTTGAATAAAATCAAATGCAATTTACTACCATTGAAAGCATTATTAGTTCCGCCAAGCACAACTACAAAATCTTCATCACAGAAATCGGCCACTAGAGGCTCAATATTCATCACAACCTCTTAGAGGCAAGCATTAGGCTTACAAATTGTAGTAACTTGATAACTATTTGGACCATCCAAATCCATCATTATTTTAGTGAAATTACGACCATGGATATGAGAAAGAACAATCACCTTGCTTTTTACAGATTGCTTAATTGATGCAGCTGACGATGATGTACAATTTTTTGTAACATTTTCAACACTGGATATAGTTCTAACAGAAATAGTTATAGAAATAGTAATAGAAATAGTAACAGTCAGCATTACTATAACCGCATGTTGGTCGCACTGCTCACTATCGCGTACCTAAGCCATTAATATTGACGTTGACTTTGCATTCTCTTTCTCACCCAGCATTCCGACCAATTTACCAATTCAATGATTGAACTACAGTCAATCATTGAACTGAGTAACATTATAATCTGTATTTATTTCATCATTATCATTAAATTTAATTTTAATTTTTAATTGTGCCTGTCTCTTAGAACTATTTAAAACAATTATATACTTCTTGAGCTAAATCTTCACATTGCCTTAGTAAAACCTTACAGGCTCCGCTTGCGCATAAATGTTTTGCACAATTATACCAGGAAAATTCGTTAATAATCTACTAACTACGGAATTTTGCAAACCAAACATTGTATTGCACCCATCAGAACAAAAACCTACTAAATTATTTAAAGGAATTTTTTCAGATTTCAGTGCATTTATTAATTTATTGTAAATAGTTTCGGCAGTCATACCTCTATTCGCTTCATCTGCATCATCTTGAAAACATTGTATTAAAGACAAGAAATTTGAACAAATTTACCCGAGTCTTCATCAAAATAACTAACGCAAACACAAATATTTTCTATGGTGGTGATATCCGTTGATTAATCGATGAGTAAACTAAATTTTCGCTATTTTAAATTTTCAACAATTTTTTGCCTTTGACATTTACCCAAAACGTTGTCTTGGTTCTTCCCATGGACATTTCCTGCGCAATTTTGGAATCCGGAAAAGCTGCTTTACAAAGTGGTACCAAATGTTCGCTGAGCCTCATCGGCAAATTGTGCTCGGCATTTAACACGGCAATTCTAATGTCGGCTCCTCGGACTTGTTCATCTTCTTCAGTATTTCTCTGAAACATCTCTGCCTTGTGTCTTTTGCCGTGGCTTTTTAATAAATTCGGTATCGCAAAAGGAGCGCCTTGCCCTTGTTCATTTTCCTTAAGTAGAAAAATGATTGTGTAATATTTTACCATTTTACCAATGTGTTGCCAAAGTTTTTATAAATAATACGCATTTAGATAATTAATATAAAAAGTGTACGTATTAATATAAAAGTGTATCTCTAACTTCTTTGAACCAGGCACTAAAATTAGGATTAGCCTTCCATTCCGTACTGAATTGTTGCAGATTAATACTGCGGCAAGCACTCTGGTATTTTCATTTTTTTTCTTCTACTTCTGATTCGGAACCTGAAGATGTTCTCCTTTGGAGGCTACTTGTACTTGCCATTTTTATATATTTAAATTTAATTTTAATAATAGCACCGATTACACTCTCACACGACACAATACTCTGACAAAATAAGACGCAACGACGCATCATCGCCTCGAACGATTTTATTCTTATTATTCTCCAGGGAAGTCCCTAGTTCTCAAAGAGCAAATCGTGTTATTTACCGATAAATACCTACTTACCCATTTCTATCGGAGTTTCATTATTTTTGTTAGGCAACACTAGATGTCGCAAGGAAAACACAAAAATAAAACATTACTTATGTCCAAGTGTAACCACAAAATTATGTTAACATTATTAGATTATGTTAATATTTTATTTTCTATCAGTATGTTAATATCTGATAATTGTGTGTAAGCTGGCAACACTGGGTTAGTGCATTCGTGATTATTAAGTTGGCATTAGTCAGCTGTGTTGTTGCTAGCGGGTTTAATGGTTAGTCGATGTTGGCGTAGTTTCATTTGAATTATAATGGCAAATAAACCAGATGAAACAGATAAAACGGTGAGTTTATTATATGATATACATAAGGGCTACTCACAGCCTAGCCGCCGATCGGTACTTACGAACAGACTGCTGTGTGTTGATTATTAATTTAAACAGTTTGGTTCAATTGCACCATGAACATTAATTTTACCTTTAGACTCTTTATTAATCAAGATTTTACAACATGTTATTAACGAAATTCGTCGAAATCCTCTCACAAGTTATGAACAGACCTAAATTAAAAAATTACCGATGTAAAAATTCATTATAAACAAATTATTTTTATATCGGATTCTCCTAACTTTGTCAAATATCAATCACGTTAGAGTTAACGTTGTATCCAACGTTGTCTTTTGCGTATCACTGACCAAATTCAGTTAACATCGACAGCAACGTCATAATCTGTTTCCGGGTACCCACAAAAATGTTTTCGGTACACTGTTAGAACCTATGAATAAATTTTACATTAATGCAATTCACTTCACCTTTTCAACGAATTTTATAACCGATTAAGGCAAAGTTTGGCTGTGATTTTAAATCATCGTGTTATTCTTTTGAGCTTATGTTAATTTTACATGGATAATTTATGTATAAATCAGTCTAATCATGTATGTCAGATTAGTAGGAAATAAATGTTTCGCTGACATGTCTAAATAAATAGACGTGATAAATGATTTCAATTTTGTTTATGAATTTTATCGCTAGTTAAATGGTAGATTATACTGGTAATCTTTTTTATCTGAAACCAACTCGGACCGATGATATCATTAATGATGTGTGTGTTACAGTTTATGTACCTATTTCTGTAGAAAGATGAATAGAGGGGGTGGTGTTGCTACTTGGGCAAAGAATGGGCTGATGAATAGAGTACTTCTGGTGGGACTCGATTGTATGTGGTTTTTTGTTACAGGTCTCCTTCTGGAGACCTATAAAAACCTCATGTTTTTTGGATTGTATTAGTCGATTATTGTTTCAAATAGTTAAACACAAGTGTAGAATATTGGGTGGCGATTTGAATATTAATTTTAGAAATGAATCTCGCCAGATGCGTAGATTACTGGACTTTATGTCGTTGTTTGGTCTGGTTCACTGTGTCCACCTACTAACTCGTATACAAGGGTGGCCACTATTGACAATGTATTCACAAATAGTATTGAGAATATTGGTATGGTTGGTGTTATGGACACAGTGATTTTTGATCATAGAATGATGTTGGTTGCATTCATGCCCCTAGCTGTTAACAGGATGTAGATGTTTCAGCGAGTATTGAATAGTATCTCATGGAACTTGTTATGGCAATTTAAAGATGTAAATTGTGCTTTTGATTTTATGAATTGTTTCAATGAATCTTTTCCTGTGTTGATGAGTCGCATTGACAAAATTGTAGTAAAAATTGGGTGATCTGTGAGGTGAAGCGTTCTAGTGACAAGCTGAGGAGTTTATATGTTCTTCAGAAGGATTTTCATATTTTAAGGGATTGGCATTCATTTGAAAAAAAACAAGCATAGGATTTTGTTAAGGGATACTAAATGTAATTATTATGGAAAAAAATCTCCAGTGCTTCTAATTCTGCAAAAGCAGCATGGGATGCTATGCATGAGTTGTCAGGTGCAACTCAGAGATGGGAGTATATCATCTTGCAGTGTGACGGGGCGTTAATGAGCGACCCTCATGATGTAAGTAGATATATTAATAGTCATTTTATTGATTCGGTTCCTGTTTGTAATAGTAATATTAATTGTAATGTCAGCGTCTTGAGTAATATGTTCATGTTGCCTTATAATGAATGCGAGTTTAGTGATTTATTTGGGAAACTAAAGAATAAAGCATTTGCTGGTCCTGATGGTATACCTACCATCAGGACCAGCAAATGCTTTAATTTTGTATTGTAACTTATTTAAAAAAATCTCGGATAGTTTGGTAGTTCCTTTAATATTTTTGATAAATTTGTCACTTCCAATGATTTCCTGATAAATTGAAAATATCGTTAGTTATTCCGCTTCATAAAGAGGCAGTAAGTTGGATGTTAATAATTATCCACTTACTATATCATCCAGTTTTTCCAAGCTTTTTGAGTATGCAATGTTTCATAGATTAACTTCACACTTAGATAAATATGATATTCTAACTGATCGTCAGCATGGTTTCAGAACAAATCATTCCACAATGACAGCAATTCACGATTTTATAGCCGTGTTTTGCGCTGCTTGGATGCGGGTGAATTACCTTGGGGTGTTTTCTGTGATCTGAGTCGAGCATTTGATTGCGTTGATCACGATCTTTTGTTAGTTAAGCTGAATTTGTATGGTGTTCGTGGTGTTGTTGTTGTTGATTGGTTCAGGAGTTATTTGAGGGGCAGAATCCAATATGTCAGAGTTCCTCATGGTATTAATAGTGTAAGTTCTTTGAATCTACCAGTCGAACGGGGCTTACCCTAGGGTAGTGTTTTGGGTCATATATTGTTTTTGATCTTTATAAACGATATCATTAATTTGATGTCAGATTTGATTATCTTTGCTGACGATACTAGTGCAGTGGTGTCTTCTAATAGAGTGACAAAGAGTGAGGATAAAGTTAATATGTTATTACTCAATATTAATACATAGTTTTCACAAAATAAGCTTTGACACCACACTCAATTTGACACTCATGTTTTAGCTGATAATACCGAAATACAACCAGTCTGTAATATTGAATTTCTGAGATTACATGTTGATGACCAATTAACGTGGAGAACACATTATAGTAAAGTTATCAGTAGACTTAATTCTGTGTGTTATCAATTGCGACAATTGATTATTGATCGCCGTAGTGTACCATCATTTTATTATACACATGTGCACAGTAGACTGTTGGTATATGGTATAACATTTTGGGGAACGTCAAGTGCAAGTGGTCATGTTTTTTTTAGCACAGAAAAGAATTATTCGTTGTATAACTGGAATTAACGTTAGGCCCTATTTCAAGGAGTTGAAAGTTTTACCGCCAGCTGCAATTCACGTATTGGAGCTATTACTTCATGTATACAAAATTTAAAAAAACATTTGTTTGTAATGGGAATATTCATCAGTATAATACTCTATCCAAACTTGACTTTCGTATACCTAAATATTCATTGAAGGTGACTGAAAAATCTCCTCCTAAGTTTGCGATTGTTTAATGCATTACCTTATGAATTAAGAATGGCATCATGTTTGATGCATTTTAAGCGCTCCGTTAGGACATTTCTTCTGCATGAGACTATCTATTCAATTGATGAATTTCGTGATAGGTGTGATGTGGCCAACAATATTTGCAATATATGATTAGTTATATTGTTTAGTTGTATATATTGTATGCTTTGTATGTTTTATACATATGCAAGTCTGACATAACCCACACATTATTATGTATTAGGGGGCCAAATAATTAAATTAAATTATTACTATAGATTCTTACCTATGTAGTCCATTAATGTATTTATAATTTCTCCAGTTTCTAAATCGCCTGAGCCCATTGTGTAATTACTAAAAAGCCTTTTTAATTAAAACATAAATGTCATAATTTTTTGTGTCAGAGTTTGACATTTATCACATTTCATACATGCAACCTTATAAAATTATAGTCTAGGGGAGAAGAAAACATGGTTATCACAATACATATACACACCATTAATAGTATATTACATCTGACGTGGAAAGTGTTTCATTATAGCTGAGGGATAGGCTATATCCCGACGCGTAATGAAACTTTTCAGCGAGGATTGTATACTAGATTATTCACAATCGCCACCGTTTTTATTCAATACAGTAAATTGATGAAGTAGCCTATGACGTTACATTTAAATTCATTTGACATTTGTATTAATTATTCTTCGAATAATTGTGAGAATCATAGAGATGAGATGAGAGGTAAGATGATAGTTCAGATAGTGAAATGGATCATGGCACTCCATCTGAGTTAAAAGAAGCAGCTGCCGAAGCGTTTCCAAATGTATTACAGCCTTAAATATTATTGAGCATGTAATTGTATAATGTTTGGCAGCCCTTACCCTGGGTGGAAAGTGATTACTTTCGACCCGTGGGAAAATAAGGACGGTTAGGAATGACGTAATTTCAAACCTCGAAAAGGTTAGAAATCAACATATTACTATAGTGATTGTGAATAAATATCATTTACATTTTTCTTTATACGCGGTGATAAGAACCTTTTTACCAAAACTTTAGTTACCGGCGTATTTTTAGATTTATATACTGCCCTTTCAGATACGTATCAATAGATTTGCATCATCACCGAGTGACATTTCTTTCAATTTATCTGAAATTGATTCGTAATATAAGTTGTACGTTTCGAAACGATCAAGTTCCCTTAGAAAAACGTCTCTGCGTCCGCACAGGATGCGATGCTCAATCGGCGAGTTACGATACCGACGCCGACGCGACGCAGTCGTTCAGATAACGGCGGTCATCGTACAACAATCGGTGCCAGAATAATCGCGAGATTGTTTGGTGTGCATGTAGGCAGTTGTATACGACTCCTTACGATTATTTCATCGACGTAATTCTGCGGCATCCCATTGACAAAAAATGCAAGGAGACGACGAAGACCAAGACGAATACAACTGCGAGAATGCGAATTTACCGTCCATGTATATCAGAATTAAGTCGTGGATTCTGCACGCTAACGGTGCCCTAATTCCCGAATTAATTCAAGGGAATTTGGTTAAGTTTAAGGTAATTTGTTGTGCGCAAAAATCATGAAACTTCATCACGCATTCTCATAAATATTCATCGAGTAATTTGACGAGACGGATAGCGAAGTGGCTGCAGTTGCCGATCGATATTGCGAAGGATGTCGTATATTTAGGTATGGGTTAGCCATCCACATCATCGTTATACGTCCAATGGAAATTATTGTAAAATTAAATTTTCTCACGCATTCAAAAATTACTCAGAATATAAAGATCGTGTTTCCATAGCAAACTTACACACCCACACACATATGACATGTCATATTTTCATATATATATATATATATATATATATATATATATATATATATATATATATATATATAAACGATGCGAAATTAAACTTTTCCTTATTTGCAAACGGTAAGCTGAAAATATTTTCCACCCGTTGATCTTAACCTTAAAATTACATTGTTGCTATGATTTTATTGATTAAACCAATTAGATGTTCTGACGGTAAATTTGAGCGAATTAACAATCACCACGTTTATACAAAGCTTTTAATTACGACATAAGTACCGTAAAAGACGTTATAACGTGCAGTATGTTTTCAGTTGACACTTATCATGGCACTTTCCTCAAATTTCCTCAACATTTTGCAGCAAAATTCTAATGGCTTACATTACAATTGATAAATGTACACAATACACTTATTAAATTTTTGCAATAATCGTTAATTTCCTTAAAATTAATAACAATATTTGTAAAGGTATTTATATTAAAGAAAGCGACTTTGAGTTGCACATAACACATAAAATGTATTTTAACTTTTCCTTAATTTTACTAAATTGTCAAACAATAATGTAAAAAAATCGAATTGGATTTAAATTGGCTTCATTGTTATGAAATAACAAAATTGATAAAATTTAAAAATGAAGTGAATCACTGACATAATTGATATAAATGTCAAAATTGCAAAACCTGAAAAATCTGATAAATTGACAAAAATGTAAAATTTCTCAAAACTTAAACAAATTCCCAACTTTTTTCTTCAATTTTACTAAAATTGTCAGTTGACAAAAATAAAAAAAGAACTTAAGTAAATTTAAATTAAATTGACACAAATTGTCTGCAATTAAAAAAAATCAAAATTCACAAAAATGACTAAAATAGAAGCTAATTGAAAAACGTGATAAAACTTTCAAAACTGTGTGTAATGTTTTCCTTAATTTGACTAAATTATCAAATGCTAACTAAAATGATCAACGATTAAGCCAATTTTACTTATTTGTCAAAAAATGACGAAATTTACAAAAATGTCTCGAATTAAAGGAAAACCTGATAAAAATATAAAACTGTCAAAATGTGCAATTTCCTTAATTTCACTAAATTTTCAAAACACAAAAACGCAAAACATCTTTCAAATATTGATAAATCAATATTAACAAAATGTCAAAATAATAAAAAAAAACAAATTGGTAAAAAAGTTAAAAATGCAAAAAAACTGTAATGGTTTTCCTTAATTTCATTAAATTATCAATATTAAAAAAAAGAATGTATACCAAATATAAATTACATGACAAAAGGGTAATAGAAACAATTCGTCAATATTTTCTAAAATGTTGTTTTTGCTATTTTTACAATTTTACGCTTTTTTTAAGGTACGCAATATAAACAATTTTCTTTCCATTTATATTGCTTACCTTAAAAAATAAAGAAGAAAAAACGTGTAAAATGGTAAAAATGGCAAAAAATAACGAATCAAAAAATGTTAAAATTAAGATAATTTCATTTTTACAATTATTAATTTTTGCTGTTTGTAAATTACCCCGTGTATGTAACACGCGACGCAAACGCAGTTGCAACGCGAATGTCAAACGCCAACCCGGGTAATAGGGTTTATATTTGAAGCAACGCGAACAACCCTCAACAGGAATAATTATTTATATAATTGCGGCGACAATAGGATCATCAACTGAGCTAATGTTTCAATCGTTTGTTTAACGTAGTCTGTTTTGCTCCACCATTGCCATTTTTTTTTGTAGTGAATGAACGTTTACTTTGTAAACTTTTGGTTCAGTTGTGTAGAAAATCTGTGATTGTATGACGATTAGCTGTTCGATACTGCTCTTACCAACATATGCTGACATCATAACCAAACTATAATGTTCCCATTTAAAATTGGAATTTATTATGATTTATTGCAGAAAAAAAATTCTCAACCTATTACCACAAAACTACCTCAATTTACGTTAACCCGTTGTAAATCAAATCATCGGTCGTACGACCTGCTGCTGCTTTTGAATGCAGGGTCCGCTTAAAACGTATTATGCGTCGAAAGTTTAATTTGGATGAAAAAATTTGAAAGAATTACCCATTAAAAAACAACAACAAAAAATGATTCGTAAAATGTATATTTGATAAATAATTGTTAATGAAAAAATCGTGAATGAAGTTACTTTTTATAATCATCGTCAGAATCATTAGGTAGAAATAAGCCATCTTCATCATTGTCACTATCATTCTCAGTAATAATGAATTGAATTTCTGGAGAAGTGTCTTCAACTTCTATCACGTCACGTATACATTTCTGCCACAAATCTTTTGTAATTAAAGTTTATTGCCGAATCAGATCTACTACACTACCACTTAATGTCGGGGACCTATTGTTTCGACGAATGTGCTCCAAATTAGTTCAATCGGATTCAGTACACAGTAATGTGGTGGAAAGCGTAACACTTCGTGACCTTGTTTTTAGCCATTTCGTCAACTCTGTAATGTCGTGGAATATTCAGATTATTAATAATCTGTAAGAGATGTCTTTTGGTACATCTTCCATATCGCAATGGTAATCGGCAGAACAATTTCTTATATTTTTGGCCGATAAAAGCAAAGCATTAGTTACCCATCCTTCCTCACCACCAGCGTTTAGAATGATTACTCGCTTTCTTCTACTGGAAGGAGTTTTTAGGCAACAATTTATGGTGCTATCCGATGATCCTTTTTTGAGAGTATCATGGGTGTCGTACCACGTCTCATCAAGGTACACTGTGCATCTACCTTCTTGGCGAAATTTTCTTATGTTAGTCCACTTCTGTAATCGAGGACTTTCCATAATTGTAATGCGTTGATTCAACGTTTTGTATCCAAATCCAATACAAATACAATCGGTTAATTTCAATCCTTATATGTGCTATTTTTTGTTTCACATTCGCTGTAGTAAGTATATAGTTTTCTTTGTAAGCACCATAAATTAATTTTTTAATTTTTTGCGTTCAAATTTTTTTCAACGTTTTCACATTTAAGGCGCATCAATAAGAGTATCAATAAAGCTAGTGACTGCCGATTAAGAATTGTATAGACATGTGTTAATGTATCCAATGGTTTAATAGCGTTCTAAGTTGTCATTGCGTATTACTGACGTACATAAAACGAAAAAATTCAACGGTAGATTCACTGGGTCATTGTAGTTTAAAACCATTGATTTTTAGTTTTGAGAAATTAAAGTCGCGAAAGTTTCAATGACGTCAAGTAGCGCATGCGCGTGCTGCCGCCATCTTTCGTCTATTTAAAATTACTTGTAATTTGTTTCCCTTATTTTAATCATAAGTCTGTATTTTATAATCTTTAAAAATGAAAAATAACGCGCAGGTTGATTGTCTTCATTCTAGTAGTAACCTTTATTGGCATATTTACCCTCATATTATGACAAACAACATATTTTACATAAATATAAATATAAATTTATTTCTGCTCGACTCTCCTCCCTCCTAAAACCTCGTGCTCCTTCCTGGATCCTCGGTTCCATTCTCTTCTGGTGGCTCCCTTCTCCTCCATCTCTCATCCTGTCCTTGTATCCATATTATATTATATTCCTATCCCTCCTACGCCTTCCCTCTTCTTTTGTCTTCTTTAACTTCCCAACAGCTCCACTCCCTCCCCTTTCTCTCCTAACATTCTTGTCCAGTCCTGGCCCAACTTCTCTTCCTCTTTACTCCATACCATTTCCTCGCATTCCTCCCGCCAGTGTTTCCATTCATGTGCCCCTCTTCCACATGCTTGGCACCTCTTGTACTCATCTCCCATCCAATACTTGTTCTTGCTCTCCTCGTTTATACACCGGAATCTAGCTATTAGCCTTTCCTCTTCGGCTGTTTTCCTTCCTCCCAGATATTCCGGCTTCCTACCCTCACCTTACACTACTTCTCCTCATATAATCAACAAAGGGAGGATACATTACAACGTTGTAACAATTTAATATTTTTGCAGTTTGAAAATGTTCGAATGGTCAACAGATATTCGAAAACGCCATCTTTGGGTGTACTGTACTTAACCCCCACGCATATGGTTTACATCGACCATGACGATAGAAAGGAAACATGGGTAAGTACATTTTTCAAGAAAATGCGCCCTAGCATAAAATGAATACAATCATTTTAGGTATTATACATGCACATCGCAAGTGTGGATAAGCTGCCATTAACAACGACAGGCTCGCCCATATTGATAAGGAGCAAAATATTCTTGTCGGTGACGTTCGTGATGTCCAGAGAACGCGATTGCCACGACCTCTACACCTTTCTTCAAAAGAAATTTCAGCCGAACAACGTCGAAGATCTGTACTGTTTCAAGTGCTCCATACCCAACATCCCAAAGCCTGCCGGGTGGAATTTCTTCGACTTGGAATCTGAGTACCAAAGGATGGGCGTCCCGAACGATCAATGGAGCTTAACGAGCGCCAATAAAGATTACGAGGTTTGTGCGCAATTTTGCTTTCAAGCTTCGCAAAAGCGCAGTGAAATAAAGGAATTTTATGTGATTTAATTGCAGCTATGCGATACTTACCCAAGACATTTGTATGTACCCACTTCGGCCAATACTACGATGTTGATGGCTAGTTCTCGTTTCCGTTCGAAGGGTAGACTTCCGGTACTGTCTTATCTGCATCATAATAAAGCTAGTATCTGTAGATGCAGCCAGCCGTTGTCTGGATTTAAGGCTAGATGCGTGGAAGACGAGAAGGTGTTGAATCAGATATTGAAAACTAATCCGAATGCCAATTTTATGTATGTCGTCGACACTAGGCCAAAGGTTCGTTTTGTATAGGTTTACTTGAGATCATAACAAGCCACATGGTTGTATTAAATAATATATAATAGCTTAAGGCCTTGTTATCACATAGTGGTGACGTTAAACTTCTTTTCACTCATTTTTAACTATGTCTTTACAAATTTCTTCCTATTCCTTCTGTAATATTTTTGCGATTACTTGTTCATATGTTTGCCTCGACTTGTCTTTCTTCCTATTTTTTGATACTTTGGTTTCCCACATTCTCCTTACTGGTCTAATTTCCCTCTATTTTGACTGTTTTCGGAACGAATCCATTTTTATGAACAATCACGACACACAGTTCAACAATTACCCACAACACAACAACACTTTGAGATACAAAGTTGATATTTTGTAGATATGATCTACAAATATTAGTTAACTAACTGTAAAACATTAATCAAGCAACCAACCACTTAGAAATAGATCAGGGGCGGAGCATAGGTATCCACTCTCGTATTTTCTTAAACAAAATGTTGTTCAAAACAGTAAGAATGAAAACAATCAATATTCTTATTTCAAAGAATTGCTTTTCTCTGTGATAGATGTATCATTTCCTGTATTCCATTTTTATCTTTTTGTTATAAGTCATGATTTTCACCGCCGAAAGTTAATATTAGTATATTCATTTTAAATATTTTTAATTATGTTTTATAGTTCACACATTTGTTATTAATGTGTTGTAAATAGTTTTTTTTTCTCTTATTAATTTGTATTTCTTGTTTTCCATTTTCTTGTAAAGTCATTAGTTAGAAGTTATTCTTACTTCATCCAACCTAATATTATTCTATATCCAAATTTATAAGCTCCTTCATTTACTGCTATAAGAATAACATTATCAGCATAACCCTTATGTTATCAGATGATTTCTCTAGATCTATGAGAAACAAATAAAATAGAAGTTTGTTTTCTTTCTTTTAATGTTTATTAATAATATTTTCAAACATCTTCATTGGTGTGCTTAATAATGTCAATCCCTAGTAGTTATTACACTCCTTTTTATAACCATTTTTATATATTGCCATATTTTTTAAATATTCTAGTAGTAGTTTTCAGGACCTTTTTCTCCATTGCTTCTATCATTTCATTTGATATTTTATCATGTCCTGACGCTTTCCCATTATTCAGTTTCCTTGTTGCTCTTTTTTAAGTCCTTCCATGCTTATTTCCTGCTCTACATTTTGTGTTCTATATTAAATTCTTGTTCTTCACCCTTCAATAATTGAACCTGATGATTTGCTGATAATCTGTTCTTTAGTTGATATTTCCCCATTTTCAGATTTAATTTTAGTATTTTCATTTTTCCCTTTTTTTATTGTTTCTGCTGTATTTATCGTTATAATTGTTGAAAATTGTCGCTATAAATATATATTTGTATTTTTAACTGAAATACTGATGATGTAAAAACAAACGTCCAACAATCAATAGGAAATTACGTGTTCTTTCTTGTCATGTTCAAACATTGTGGGGTTCACTTTTTAACAGCTTAGTTCCCTATCAAACTGAATAATAAAAAGATCTGTCAATTGAATCTAAGTTGGTTAGACTTTCTATGGGTTCATGATTTTGTGAATTCATATCTGCATGTTCAGATTCCTGTTTTGTGTCACTTTGGTGATCACTCAACGGAATCAACTTGAGAAGATTCTCATTTCTGATGAAACTTCACATTCTACTTCACTAGTAGAGGGACGTTTCTATGCAGTAGCACTTGTGACATCTTTACTTCGTTTCCATAAGGATCCATTTTTCTTAAATCTAAACCATGATTTAGAAAATAATAATAATGATATTATTGTTTTGAACCCTCATACTATATTTTAGAACAAACTAAATATTTTATACAATTGAAAACTTTTCGTCTACAAAATATCACATGTTATACTAACGCAAACTTAGCAGATACTGAAAAATGAAGTGCTGGTAAACATGTTGTAGTCTTATGCAGGCGGAACGTTTTTGTAGAGAGGTCGTCGGGCTAAGTGCATTCCTTTACATAGCGACAAAATGCGATGCGAAGAGAACAGGAATGCATAGCTCTTATTTGTCGATGAAAATACTTCTCTGTAAATTTTAAAAAAGTATTTAAAATCTTGGAATCTTGGAATATAATAAAATAAAATAAATTCTGGGTATGTTGTACAAATTTAAAATCACGTCAACTCACAGGCCTCACCTATCGATTTACCTTGAATTACCTTGTTTATTTTTCTCATTTCAATGTTTTAAGTCTTCAAATTATTTTCTGCACTCTGTTCCTGCCTTATCTCATTTATTTCCTTTGTTGTTACAAGTTTTCCATTAGGTTCTGTTTATTTTTTTATACTTCATCCCTTTGGTTTTTTATCCTTTGACTGTAATCCTCTATACATTTTTATTTTTCCTTTTGCTTCATACTTCCCATTTCCTATAATTATAAGCACCTTTTGTTTCCTGGACAATTGTTTTTGTTGTCTCATTTTATTTCTTATCACCGTGCAAAAAGATATATTTAATTATCACTCGCCTGCTTCTGAGTGCACAAATGTAAATTAAATATAAATATAATTACAGGTTCGCTTTAATTCTAATTAATTCTGAACCTGAATATATTTTAGATCAACGCCATAGCCAATCGAGCGGCAGGAAAAGGATACGAGAACGAAGCCCACTACGAAAACATAAAATTCCACTTCCTGGGTGTCGAGAACATCCACGTGATGCGCAACAGCCTGACCAAGGTCATAGAAAGTAACAATTTACGTAATTGTATTTTCAAATCTACAAATCGTAATTTCAGCGTGCGAACAGAAAAACCCAACGATGAATGGCTATTTGAGCGGGCTCGAATCGAGCGGCTGGTTGCGCCACATAAAATCCATATTGGACACCACTCGTTTCATCTCGCAAGCACTTGAGGACGGCATAAGTGTGGTCGTGCATTGCTCTGATGGCTGGGACCGAACAGCCCAAGTGTGTTCGCTAGCAGCTCTGCTCTTAGACCCCTACTACAGAACGATCGCCGGATTTCAGGTACGAAATAAACGCGATAATACAACACCTTGTATATATTTATTACATAATTTTATAATGGTGTTTTTTGTATTAAAAATCATGTAAATTCTGTTTTAATTTATGGTTTGGTGCAAGTAGATTGGGTTGGCTTGGGTTGGGTTCCAAATATGTAAAATTTGTATTAATGATGTTTCATAACATTAGTATTATTACTATTTTAGGCACTCATTGAAAAAGACTGGTTGTCATTTGGGCACAAATTTTCTGACCGATGCGGCCACATTCAAAGTGAAAGCAAAGAAATATCGCCGATTTTCACACAATTGCTCGACGCGACTTGGCAACTCATGGAGCAGTTCCCTCTGACATTTCAGTTTAACGAGCGGTTTCTTTTCACATTGCACGATCACGTGCATTCTTGTCAATTTGGCACATTTATAGGCAACTGCGAAAAAGACAGAATCGATTTGAGGTAAAGTCGTTCGAAAACACTAACAGTTAATCAACGAATATTTTCCAGGGTATCTGATAGGACGTTTTCTTTATGGGGCCACATGGCGAATCATTTGAACGAATACGTTAATCCGATGTATGAAGCCAATGAAACACCCGGCACACTGTTACCGAACCTATCGCCCCAAAACATCAAGTAAGCGATTAATTTTTACCTCACGGTTGTATAATAACGACTTCGTAGGTTCTGGAGGGGGATGTATTGCAGGTTTGAGAATGGTGTACATCCAAGGGAGCCATTAGGCGATTTATTATTAGCGACGTGTGATCACACCCATTCACTGGACGATCATATCAAATATTTAACGAAAGTAAGTTGTTTTGTGAGTTAAGATGTTTACCTTGACGTTTATGTTTTAAGAAAATAACAACACTTAAGAGTTTGCTGTCGAATCCAACCGGAAAATCAAAAAACAAAGTCAAACAGAATAACACGCCGGACAATAGGAATTTGGTTGACAATAAATATTTGTACGAAACGAGTATTCGGGAATTGGAAGCCGCCGATGATGATCACCCCCTTAAATCTGATCTACACACAGAGAAAAATGGCGACAAAGCTGCGAACGTTCTGGAAATCACAAAAGATATGGAATCCGTCGCGTTAGATTGGAAAACAATCAGGAACATTAGCGAATGCGGATGTTCTACTCAGTTTGACCATTTTAGAAGAAAAGTATGTCTTAAATTTAATTTGAATTTTTTTTCCTGCACTATACAAACAAATCAATACCTTTTTTTTTAGTATCACTGCCGAAAGTGTGGAGATATATTTTGTATTAGATGCCACGACAGACAAGTCATACTACCAGGTCATTATGCACATAAACCGGTGCCAGTGTGCCAACGATGTTACGATAACATCGAAGGAGATGTGATTTAAACAAATGATAATTACGCGTACTATTTTATTTATTTTAGGTATTTTTATTTAATGTTTTTATTGCTAAGTTGTCTAACACGTAGGAAAAGTTTCTTTTTTGCTCAAAGAAAAATCTTGTTTTTAATTTTTCTCCTTAACGTGGAGTAAGTATAAGTATCTATGATGCATTCCTTAATGTGATTTTATGTTGAGTGAAAGTTACTTTATCGATCTATTGATTCTATATTAAACTTACAAATTGTTGTCAAAAATAAACTTGCACATATACATTGTTTACTTTATTTTCCTTTATCATTGGAACTGGAACATTATTTGTAAGTATTTGATTCTCATAGATCATGGTACAAAATATGGAAGCAAGTCACACTAATTAAACATCTAAGAAACGAATAATGTTTGTCATAATGGGCCCCTTAAAATCTGTAATTTAACAACTAATAAATAAAAAATAATTAAATAATTATAATGGAATCTAAAAACTTCTTAAGATATAAAAATGGATTATTTAAATATATCTTTAGATGCAAATCTAGTTATGTAAATAAATAGTCCTCTGATTATAATTAAAAATAGACTATAAAAACAAAAATAAAATATAAGTATTTAAATCAAAATCTTAATGGAATAAATGAAATACAAAAATTCGTTGTTTTATTTAACTTAATTTACTTTAAATTGTTTTAATTTGATAAGAAATTTCGATATTTTTTATTTAAATAAATGTGCAGTTTTCAAACATCGACAATAATTTGAAGCATAACACAAAATGTAAAATTCCTTTTACTTTTATTACATTTAAATACATTTTTTAAAACGTGGATTCTTTTATCAAATAAAGTTAAAGTATGTTAAGTAAAATCAAACTACAGTTCTTGCAGTTTTTTTCATTTTTTAAATGTTACAATTGATAAATAAGTAAAGGCAAAAATTATTGAGGTAGTTTGGGCTTTCTTTTTGATAGAATTCGCTATGACTATGATTTTAATAAAGAAATTAACATAATCAAACAGATATCCTCCGCTAACGGATACAGAATAGAAATGATAGACTCACTACTCAAAAGAACTAAGTATCAAAAATTACTAAAATCATTGTACACAAAGACACACGACACATAAAATAACAAACAATATGTAACACTCACGTACATCAGGAAACCAACACTATACATCACGAACAACTTCAAAAATTTGAGAAACATACAAAACACATACCACCCTAAAAAGCTTTATTAATAACAACAAAACTAAAACGAGTATAAACAAAAAATCAGGAGTTTACAAGTTAGACTGTGAAAAATGCAATGCCTCATACATAGTGCTAACCACTTAAGAGAAGAAAACCATCAATTCAAAGATACACCCGAAATACTTCACAAATACGACAAGGGGAAAAAACTAACTCTATTAGAGTCACTTGAAATAAATAGATTCAAAAAATCAGATCAACCCCATTTATTAAATGATCAAACAGAATTGAATAATTCCCCATTATTAAACATGTTTTGATTATATAATTAAAATCATACAAAATTAATACAAAGTTTGTACCCCCACAACCTTAACCCCTCCAACTAAGAAAATTGACTATGTATTTAGAATTTGTAAAGTAAATGTTAGTTTAATACACGCTATCCGAAGACGCTACATTGTAGCGAAACATATTTCATAGCACTATTATATATTTTATGTTGTGTATATGTATATAATAAACAAGAAAATACAGTGAGTTCAGAAGTTTTATTAACAAAGAATACCTCATGAAACTACACAAAGTATCCGCCGAATTTATCCAATTTTTGAAATATTGCCAATATTCCCAAGACACTTATTTTTCAAAATTAAATACATTTTTTGAAAAATGTAGTCAGTTTTGTCAAATTAAGACAAATTGAGGAAAAAATAAGATACATTTTTGCATTTTTTTAAATCAAAGAGACAATTTTGTATATACTCGTCTCTTTAATTTAAATTTAATTTGAACAAATGTAATAATTTTCAAAAATGCGCAACATGTTTCTTATTTTTTGCTTAATTGGCCTTAATTTACCTTAAGTTGATAAGACAAACCAGTTTTTCAACAAATGTCATTTGTCATATTAATGTTTATTGCTTGACAAGGGTTTTCGAAACACCTTTTTGCAAAAAAAAAGGTGTCGCAATAAACTTTAATATTGCTAAAAGTGTTTTATTCAACGACTGACTGCTCATGATACAAGATAAGTACTATATATATATATATATATATATATATATATATATATATATATATATATATATATATATATATATATATATATATTTGGAACGAAATCGCATTCTACAATATTATTAATAGGGCAATTAACTTCAATTATACTACCAACCTAAATTTATTCCTAATTGTATAATCTTAGAAATTGAGGTTGTGAATGTATAAAAAACAGTGAACGATAAAATTATACTTCACTTTAAACACCCATTTTGCTCAGATTTTACTTAAAATTGTGCAACGAAAACTCGTTAGACTTATACGCTTATACCTACCATTGCCTAAATTATGACAAACGCAGCACGCCACTGTAGTTTACGTGTACGCAGTACGCACATGGTTCGCTGTTGAATAAATTGCAATATTCGTCCTAATCAAAGACTTCCATTTTAAAGAAAACAAATGTAAAAATTACAAATAATTATGATAGTCCACGATTAGTGCACACCACTAATTACAATTAAAAAAAAGTTTACTGTTCATAACCTCAAAGTTAACAAGTGTGTGTTGTTATAAAACCTCTATAAAAATAACTTTACAAACTTACCAAAACTTGGCTATCGGCAATGAAAGATTCTTGCACCAACTGACTAAATAGAAAAATCGCCCGTTGTTTTATTTCACGAGCACGACACGAGTAATTTTAACAATCGGTTAATTTAAAGAACGCCGAGCAGTTGCAATTACGATAAACAGCGCTACGAATCTAAAATGTTCTCGGAGATTTTAAATGCTTTTTTTGCCGGCGTAGGATGCTGGTTAAAGCAGTGGTCATAAAATTGTTTACTAATTTCGAAAGAATTACATACATTAATATGATACGTATTTGTTATTCGGTTGAAATCTCGGGATATAAAAAAAAACCAAATGGAGAGTCAATTGTACCTTGTGATCAAAAAAATTCAGATTGCCGTATTCTGTGGAAATATGTTGATTGGAACATGCAAATGTCAAAATTCAATAATAAAACGTCAAACTTTAATCTTAATGAGACGTTTGGAGACCGAATAATTAGCAGTACATCGCCGAATATATGGCCACTTATTTTTACTTTCTATACTTTATGTATATTAATTTAAATGTTATGTTAGATGTTAAATATTTTTGTCTCTGTTACACATCATTTTATGGATTTAAATGTTTGAATTTTTGACATTTGCATGTTCTATTCAAAGACATGAAAAATATTTTCACGTTATTCCATATTCGAAAATTTTTTTTAATCGAATATCACGAAATACCAATAAACTTATCTTAACTATGTTCCAAATATCTACGTAAAATAATAATTAATAAATATTGATGGTGAAAGGTTCAGCTACGCCGAAGATGTGATTTATTATCCTAATATTCCCACATCAGCAGTAAAAATAGTATAAAATGAAAAAGTTGATGTTTATTCGTAAATTCATCGAATTGAATTGGAGACAACTAAACGTTCGCGGATTCCACTTTGAATAACACTGTTTATTTAATTAAAAATATATAATAGGCAGCAGTTTTTAACTTTCTTTTTAATATATCTAGTGAATTCTAGTGCTTCCAGAATGTAAATTCTTAGAAAAACACTAACTTTAACTTTTATATGATAATTTATACATGTACAGCGTATCCAACAACTCATTTCAAGTCTTAACTTCGTTTTAAATGACATGGAGAAATATGATTAATGTCTAGCGGACCATCAATTTTTTATCAAAGTATGAAGTTCACGAATAATACAAAGCAATAATTTAATGAATCTAATTACTCATGACTTTGAAAAACTATATTGGAGACATGCCATTGCTTAAAAGGGAGAATACATTTCTACACTGCTAATTACGGCAAAGGACTGTGTGTTATATCGCACAATTTAATTGTATACATGGAATAATATAAGCTGTAATTCTATTTTTAAAAGAATGCTGAAACAATTCATTAATCCTGTGTCATAAGGCCGGTGATAGCCAATTAGTGAATTTGCAATTTGATTTCAGGTCAACATTTGTGTGTTGGTACCGACGGAGCTTTTGAGTGAAAAGAATTTTTAATCCTCGACGATGTTTGTGTTTACGGAACTTTAACAACAAATTCTTGCACAAATCATAGCTTTTTGGAGGTAAGACATGCATCACGCTTTCACATAAACAACCTTTCCCCTGTCGACATTTACTTATTCGGTTTAATTCACCGCAACACGGCATATTTGTACCTATATTAAATGTTACAATGCACGCCATTTGCAAATATTTTCCTTCCAGTTTTCTTTCAATTGTTTTATGTTGCATTCAGCGATTTTGGCGATAATTAATTTTGATGAACGTTAACGTTTATTAATGCTTTAATGAAACGAAACTAAAGGTTATTTCTGCGCGTTTCAGTGCCTTGTAAATTAGATCATTCAGACGTTTTCAATTTATTTTAATATGCGAATTTTATATTTCAGTGATCCCAAATGTGATTTATTGTTTTAGCTTTAACGCTCCTGTTCAATTATTTATTATGAAATCAAACGATACAAACATGAACGTTGAAATGCCTACCAAATTGATGCTGGATCAGAACGTACCAATTGAAGAATTGCTGGGATCTGTGACGACATACAACAGCGTCGAAGGCTCGGATTCTAGGAGCTTGCAGCTGAGGACTAGCGCACGAGTTTTCAAGAAAATGAAATTGGATTCGGCGAATGCGGCGGCTGTTACTAACGAGAAAAAAGGTATAAATTGGCCTGTTTTGTTAGAATATTATTATAATAATAATATATAATTATATATTATGTATCGTTCGGTGTTTTTAGAACCAATAAAAGAAGAAACGAAGTCTGAAGTGAGGAGACCGTTCAAGAAGAACATTTTGTGGTCGCAGGAGGATAAGAATTTGTTTTTCGAGGCTCTCAACGAGTATGGAAAGGACTTTGAGGCAATTCAGCTGTACATTGCCGGTAAATTGAAGAAGAAGGGTCTTTCGGATTTCGTAATAAAATCCAAGGACCAGATCAGATACTTGTATTATCGGACGTGGCATAAAATATCGAAACATCTTAGATTTTCAGAAGGTAATGTTGTTTGACATCGTATTTTTATTTAAGGGCTCACATATACCTGAGCAACTAAAAGTAGGGTCATGCTTAAGATTTTTTCGTGTATAAAACTGCATTTTTTTTAAACCATAATATACATTTTGAAGTATGGCATTCATTATGAATTGTGTGAAAATTTGGTTGGAAAATTTCCTGGGTGTATTTTTGTCGACAGCGCTCACCGTACCAGACTTGCCTCTGCCATTTCTTATCTGAAAAAAAAAAAATTCTTGAAGTAGCTAGACAGAACTATACTTCGCGCGGCGACGAGACAGAGTAGTCACGAGGTGTTCACTCACTGTTCACGTGATAGTTCGTAAAACGCCTGATTTACACTGCCTCGCCAAATTTGAGTTTTGTGGGGGAAATTTTAATCTTATAACTTTAAGAATGTACTTTTGCATAAGTCGAGAATAAGCGATAATACTGCAAAAATTGCTCGTAATATAATAACCGAAATGTAAAAAAATATTCAAGTTTAAGAATTGTTAAAATGCTTTATGGCAGCTTGAATGCTTCGGTTGTGTGCATTGAGTTACGCCATGCTTCTATCTAACCAATAGGAAACGATCTCCCGAAAATCACGTGAAGTGCACGCCAGTTTATTACTCTGTCTGTTCGACGCGTTGAGTAAAGTACTTATCGAGCCGGAAATTGCGAATTCAATTTTTTCGGGTCATGGCAGTCATTTGAATAAAATTGGCGGTTTTCGCCTTAAAATTGTTGAGTAATTATGACAAAAAAAAGCTATGCCAAATATCGAAAAAATATATATTGAAAAATCGATTTTCCCAATTTACCCAGGTTTATGTGAGCCCTTAAGGGGAAACTATTAACTCCATTTTCTTTTGAAATTTTCAATCGAATATGGTACCATTTTTGTTTGTTGATATATTGGATGTTGTAACAGATGTTAAACTCTTGTTTAAAATGTGCCCTAAATGAATTAAAATTTACATTAAAAAAGTTTAATTAGTGATTAAATTTCTTTTGGAAAAACAAAAGTAATTGTTTCACAAACAAATTAACCGAGATATCTAACACATCGAAAGAAAAGAATGTAAAAATATACTCTGATAAATGCAATCCGAGCAAAATACACAGACACAACGTCAGGTTAAAATTACAATAATACCACAATCAAAGAAATTACAAATATTAGATCCAGTTGAATTAGAACTGAAAGTGAAAAATGTTATTATCATTTTATTATCTGTCAAAATTGTATGTATGTATTTACATTTTTGAATTTTAGACAACTTTGAAATATCGAGTCAAAACCGAAAAATTTAAAGAATTTAAAATTGAAAAAATATAAAAAATGCACAATGACTGACAAGTTGCAATTGCCCAAAATGCAAAAAACCCACAAATAAAAAAAGTAAATATCAATCTTATAGAAATGGTTCAAAAAATATTTATTTTATTATATAATGTTTATATTTATTATTTAATAGTATTACTGTATTACCTATGTAATTTTTTTTTAAACAACAAAAGCTAAAACTACAAATACTCCTAATAATTATATTTTGAATATTTAAATATGCATACGAGGGGAGATCAGTATTTACCGTACCCTAACATAGAAGGAAACAAATTAAAGAAATATCAAACGTTTATTTTTCTACATAATCTCCCTGAACGTCGATGCATTTGGTCCAACGATGTTCCAAACCGTTGATTTCTCTGGAAAAAAATTCTTTCGGTTGCTCTTCCAATCAGTCGTTTACATCCGTCATCACTTCATTATCGTCGTAATATCTGGTCCTCATCTTTTTCCCTTGACACAATCGCGCAATCTTGAAATTAAGTTGATATAGTAGGAGCTTGTTATTGTATGTTCTGCGTCCCAAAAAATTATGGTCATAACTTTACCAGCAGATGGCAAAACACGAAATTTGCGGGGTGGCAGAAATCCTCGGCAATGCCACTCCATATTTCGTTGCTTCCACTCAGGATCGAAGTGGTGAACCCATGTTTCATTAACAGTGACGACTCGAGATCGAAATTCTTCCGGATCTGCTTTAAACTTTACCAAGCTGGCTTCAGAATGCAATACTCTAGAACGTTTCTGATCAGCTGTCAACATTCGTGGGACCCAACGTGCAGACAACTTTTTAGCCCCAAAATATTTTGTAGTACCACAAGAAAAATTCGTCATTTCATCAGTCAGTCAGTCATCTATCTGTCATTACCATATCGTGTACATGATTGACATTTTCTTGGGTAGTGACAGTCACATGTTTGTCTTCCCAGTTTAAATTCTGGATATTTTTCACCACTTGGTAAGAAACAGCACCCTCACCATGTCTTCATGAATTTCTTTTGGCGATAACCCTTCTTTTTCAAGTATTTTATAACTGCATGCACCTCTGATTTTTCCATTTTTAGAATTTCTCTAAACTTGTCTACTTAAATTCTAAATTATTTGAATAGGTAACAAATGACAAAACTATAATTGAACCAACATAATAACAAATGATTAATACTTTAATGTGTCAAATTGATTCAACATCACCCAAGGTTTACTATATCAGGGATGCTAAATAATGATCTCCCGCTTTATTTTTGTTAGTGGCATGACAATTGTTGTAACTATAAGAACAATCGTATAAAAGACAAAAACTGATTCAATTTGTTTAGAAATATGATAACAAAGATTACAATTATAAATAAGACAAGCAAACAATACAGAAAATAACTGCTTGAAAATATAATTGACCAAAATAATTTAACATAATTGCTGAGGTTTTAAAAATAGTATACAATGCAAAAATAAACAAAGGAAATTTTATTAAAAATAAAAATTTAGAATGTGCCAGATGAATAAAGTGTTATTGTCTAAAGGAAATACATTTGATAGCTAGTCCAGCTATATATAAGGTATGTGGAGATTTGAACAATGTGGGTATACACATTAAAGATAGTCTGTCCAGTATGTGCAGCTATTTCATGTTACAAAATAGAAAGATCGTATCAAATAGTTTATGGTGATTCAACATGAAAATAAAGAAAATAATTTTAAAGAACATAACATATAAAATAAAATTGTTGCATCAAAAAAGAGACTATAACTTTTAATCGTATACACTTCTTGGCATGGACACGATATATCTAATAATGTCAAATACTTTGTATTTATATATATGTAGATAAAATAAAATCTATCAATCTATTTAACCTTAATTTAATTTTACTTCTGATGAGCCATATTTTCATAATCATTCCACTTTCTTGCAGATGTTAAAAAAATCACTCAAGAGTTATACGCATTGATAAACTACGGCGAGTTACGTAAAAAAGTGTCGGTCATTAGCGTAAAGACCTGCGTGAAACTCAACGAATTGATATATCGAGGGTCGGTTGCTCTACGTGTCAAAGGAAAAACTCTTAGAATTAAAACTCCGATGTGCAGGGCTTTGAGAAAACTCAACCAACTTGACGGTAAGTAACATTTTTGTTATATAAAATTCCTTGTATATGTACATATAAAATTGTCTTATTTGTTGGTAATTTTAATCTACAAAACTTTATGCCAGAAAACAACGACGATTTAAAATTACCTACGAGAGTCACTGTTGAATTGAGGGCCAAGGATATGATCACATGGATGCGCGTGCAAGATATGGCCCAGAATCCACGAGTGAAAACCGCTCTGCCGTTACAAAAGCGACTAAGTTCTTTAATTTCGTGTCTGAGCGAACGATGGAAGACCCAAACATCGATTGAAGTATCCTTTTTACACCTAGTCTTTAACATTGGTATTGTATGCAAAATGGACGACATATGCTCTTATAAGTGCTGCGCAAAAGGGTATTAAAACAGTGATGTGTATGTGGAGAAGCTGTTTGTATTAGCTAATAATTTGTTGAAGATGTCTTTGAGTGCTGTATCATACAAATTCAATTATAAAATCGATATCTGAAGCTACAATTATGCCTCAGATTCTATGTTAATCATGTTTGCTCTTTATATATTTGTATATAAAATAAAAGACATTTTCGTCTAGTTTCACAGCAGGTTTAAGTAATTTTTTTTTACATAGATGGAAGTCTTTGGGGCAATTGATTGAACAGTTTTAAAATTGCACTTAATCTGTTTAGTTTCTGATTTATTTGTCTGCTTCAATAGAATCCTTTTTCTGAAATATTCCCTATAACCACCCTTTCTTGAGCCTTGTTTCGGTATTTTTAGATATATTATCTTGAATGCAATCAATAGAGATAATTACTGGTTGAAATAAAAGGTCTTAAGGCGAAGAGGTGTGTTCTTACTTGAATGGCCAGTTGTATTCATAAATATATTGTCAATAAGAGTTTATGTTAAAATCATCACATACGACATTACTTTAATTACTTATCTCAATCATTACATTATTGATTCAATATTTTTCTGTTTCAAGTTTCAATCATCCATTATTACCACTTAGCCTAGCATATCATGCCATCATTGTCCATTATCTATTCATTGCAATTGCAACTTATGTTATCCTTGTAATTTCTGAGGCTTGTTTTTGAAACATTTTATATGCAATTGTATTTATTTTTATTGGCCACACTGCAGGATGGGACGATAGTTTCTTGCGAGGCCGGAATTCCCACTTGTATGCAGTGAGGGGTTACTTATTTATGCTTTGTTACTGTTGACTGTGGAGGAAATATTCCTCGAGACTTGTCTTCACTCATAGCAGTTAAATTCTCAGCTGTAGCTTATGTTGTACTTCTTTTGTAGTTAACAAGTTTGTAAAAGATTTGTAATTAACAGACTCTGTGGATTCAATCGTATTTACTTAAAGGAACTGAAATTGTGGGCGCTATTCATCGACACCACTTGAAACTGAAATTGGAGGGATCATTATTAGGACTCATACTATTTATATTGTTCATCAGTGATGTGCCTTACAAGTGCACAACTTCTTGATTTATAGTTTCTGTAGATAACTCAGAAAAATTGCATGAAACAAATATTGTCCTGAAAAATATGTGTTAAATCTACATAAATCAATGAACTCAGTTCAGCTAAAATAAGACAGTATTAGAATGTACGCGGTAGTACTAAACAAGTTGAAAGTTTTAGTAGTTTGTATGTATCAATTACGGCGAATACTGATTGCAATTTGTGTCTTTCATTTGTTTCAATAATAGAACAAATTCCATACAAAATATGAAAAGAATTTCTAATGCATCTAACAAGAATAAAGAATCGTGGAACGTAGATAAAAATTAAACAAAACAAAACTGCGAAGTTTCCAACTATACCTATGGCAATTTACATTCCAAGTTAGTACTAAAGGGCCCATCTGCGGCACGAACCAGGATACTGTTAGGTTTGGGCAGGAAAGATCTGCAAACTCTGACAGCCCTGGTTACTAGGTATAGCCGACTAAGGCATCACATGCATAGGCTGGGAGTGGCTGAGGCCACTGAGTGCAGACTATGCTGTGAAACGGAAGAAACAACAGAGCACGTGATATGTGCCTGCCCCGCCGGGGACAAAATCAGGTTCACAGTCTTTGGTAAGATAAAACTGGAGCTGGGAGAACTTGACAAAATCTCACCCACTAAAATCCTACTCTATTTAAAGAGAATGGGTATGGAGGGTGAACTATAATTAGTTGTGAGCCACAATAGACCCTTGCGGTCGCAGTGGAGGGGCGATAAACGCCCCACTCAATTATAACTAACTAAGGCAATTTACAATTTAATACATGCATTAAAGAATATATGTAGCACACGGTATTATGAAATATCCACAAACCTACTGAAACAGGTTTCTAATTGCTTACAGAATATGATATTCTTGACTATAAGATATACACTTGTAAGGCCGATTACAAAAAAGGAAGTAAATCAGAAATAAACAACTATAGGATCTTAATGCATCTAACATTGCTTTATTATTTGAAAAAGTTGAACTAAAAACACTGCGAATTTCTTGAAAAATACAATATCATTTTTGATAACCAAAATGTACTGAAAGGGCCATATACTACTATTGAAATTATCTGTGGAATCAACAACAATGAGGTGACACCGGGTTTATATTTTGATCTATCAAAAGACTTTCACATAATCTTCATTAAACTTGAAAAATGTGGAGAAAGGGGAATCCTGCTAATTTTTCTGAATTCTTAAAAAATTGCAATTACTCTGCATAGCATAAAAACTTGGTTTAAAAATAACAATATATTTCTGAACATGGATAAGTCATAATCATATACATGTGACATAAAAGCAGTGCAAAATTTCTAGGGGTTAACATCAATAGTAAATTTTTACTCGATAGAATATGTTAAAAAATCTGGTGAACAAGATTGAGCGTTTTTTGTACGTTCTTAGAATACTAGGATACTTGTCAAAAGGTAATTTTATTAACATAGAGTGAATTAAAAATACATACTTACATCCCCAATGAATATATGGTTACCCTAACTCACATAAACAAAATATTCCATTAAGATCAATATTAAGTGTACAAAGTACTCCTGAAAATATATCTAAATTTTTGTCTGAAATTTTAAGCAATAGTGTTGGTAAACAAGTCAGTAACAGTTCCTTTGGATTTTCAACTTGTCAATTTTGTCAACTTAAATGTATCTTTATATATTAATATTCTTATTGACTTTGGTAACAATTCAATTATTTGGTATTGCCATGCATTCTCCTATTTCAATGGGGGTATCTAATTTACTAATAGAAGACTTCAAGTCAATTTTATAAAACCATGTAGATGATTGTTTAGCTTGTATTCCAATTATCAAATTAAATATAAGACACATTTTCAATTCTTATCATTCATGATTACAATTTGTACTAGAGACAGAAACAATTTACTCTATTTTTAATATACAAAAGTTAATTAGACATAGAAGTCACAAATTATATAACAAAAATGCAGATCTAAAATTGTCTAATAATGGCATTAGATATGCACCTTCCATATGTTAATATATTAAATTTATCGGAACATATTATAAAACCTTACGATATTATGATTTCACACAAAAATTATAGCACAGTTAAGAATCTTTTACAAGACTACTGATGCTTATATACACAAATACATTACAGCAACCAACAATACTACTGGCACTGTTTTATTTAAACATGTGAAAAACACGTGACACATTTTTTGATTTTGAAACCATTGAAACTTTAGAGCATAAATGACAGTTGGGTGTTTTTATTTTTCTTGTAATTAATATTGTAATATTAGTTGATATTTTTAAATAGTTGACCTATGTTGACTAAATTTCTGGGTTCAGCATTAATTTTTAATATTAATTTAATTAAATTAATTAAGTACCAAAAAAATTTTGTGTCCAATATTTGATTCATTACGATTATTTTACGACTCAATTTCTATTGGTTTGTATAATTTGTATAATCGATTGATGTTTTTTTGTTGTTGCTGTATTGTAGTGAATTAAATGTTGGTCGAATACCCAACTAGGTTCTTTACCGTCTCCTAATTTTTACAATAAATACTGCAGTATATAGAAACACAGCCTTCATACCATACCACACCATAGATTTTAATTAATGTCATTTGTCATATTAATGTTTATTTCTTCATAAGGGGTCCAACATTTTACTTCAAAAATGGAGATGCCTCATTTAACATTAATATTCCTGAAAGTGTTAAATTCACCGACTTCTTGCTCACAGTGTTTTACAGTCGTGAATTATAGCAGTATTATTATTATAAATCGTTATTCTTATTTGATTTTTCTTAACACTTAATCAGTATGAGAAAGCCACACATTTAGTGAAAGCGGTGACAGATGATTCCGATCTCTTGAGAGAAATCATAGCAGAACACGAAAAAATACGCGATCCATTGCTTCGATTGTCGCCGCCGAAAACCTGCAATGTGGAAGTTCCTGCGTTTAATTTAAGCGAGTATTTAACGAGCCAAAGCATTTGTCTGAATGCTTACGAGGAAAGAATTGGTGTCACCAACCCTGGCGAACAATTGTGGCTCAATTCATTCCCCAGCAGTAGCAAAAGTTAGTAATTAAACGTTTATTGTTGTTATATATTAAATTGTACTTTTGATAGGTGGTGCTCGAAAAAGCGGTGCCAAACGAGTAAGAAATGAAAGCACGAGTGAAAAGACACCACTGATAATTCAGAGCGTCAAACCGACTTTGAACATAATCGATAGTAATGAAAATTGCTTGAATAATATTGAATTATCATCAGCCGTGGATAAAGTGGTCGATGAAGCTGTGAAGACGATTTTAGCTCTAAAGCAAGAGGACGCCACCGATGTCGATGAGAAACCAATGGAATGCTTAGATATAAAAATGGATATTGAAGATGAAAAATGTGATAAAAAGAAACTTGATTTATCGAAGCTCAAAGACGGTTGGACGTTGGAAGATTGCGGCACTTTATCCATCGGCGATCTTTACTTAATGGTAATTAACGCCTTTACCTTTTATTGTAATATAAAATAATTTTTCCAGTTCGGTTCGGATTCTAAACTTGTGTTAGAGTATAGTTGGGACAATGTCACTGATACCACAATTAAAGAAGAATGCAACAATATAGACGTTGCTGAAAATGAAACCAATGAAAACTCGCAGAAAATCGCAGATGTGCCCCCCAATGAAATTCAACAAAGTTGTAGTGAAAAACCTTTATCGGAGAACACTGATAATTTATCAGTTACGCTAAAACGATTATTATCAGTTGCAAAATTGCATTACAGGAAGAATATTATCCGTTGCCCTTGTGGGCATGTCTGTGGCAGCCCGTCGAAACCAAACGCTCAACGTAACAAAAACCTAAAGAATATTAAAACGACCAATCAAGAAAAAATCTGTGAGAATCTAGACGTAAGTTTTATGTTAATTACAACCACATATTAAATATACACAGATTATGACCAGACTGGAAAGAAAATTTAGCTTATAAAAATCGACAGGTTTTAACATAAATTCGTTGTTAATAATTGAAAAAATCATTGCAATTCACAAAAAATCGAAAACATATTGTAAAAATAGCAAAAAAGTTGAAAATAAATCGTTAAAGTATAAGAAACTAAAAATGCAAAATTCATACTTCACATTTAATAATTAATGAATAAAGTTGTGCAATAAATTTATTAGTTTATTAGTTATTATTTTCATAAAGTTATAAATATTTGTTTATCTTTATTTGTTGCTATAATTAATTTAATAAGTATGCTTTGTATAAAAATATGGTTATATTTTCTCACGCAATTTTATAAGAATCTTTGTCAAGAAAATGAATCATCTTTATTGAACAACCCAATAAAAATGTCGAAATATATTAATGAATCGATGTTTACACGATTACAATTTGTTTAGCAAAATGTTTGATAAATAACTATACTTAACATGTTATTTAATCTATGATACAACATCTTGTATGCTACAGATATCCATTTCGGCAAATCAACAGAATGATGCGCGATCATCGAACCACCCCCTACATGTAGAGCCGTACATTCGGAGGTTATCACCGACCTCGCTCTTCCGCAGGCCAAGTTCACCTAACGATATTTTAAAAGCCCAATTGGACGTAAGTATAAACGTTCGACGTGTTTAGAAATCTTATTGTTGTATACTTGCAGTCAATTCAGAGATTAAAACCCAGGTATTGTAATCGAAGAGGCAGACGTCCTCGAACGAAACAAGTAGTTGTTGAACGAAAATTACTTGCAAACAGAGCCGAGAATGGGCGACAAATTGTACAAATGAATATAATATCGCGAGATAATTTGCCATCGCCGCCAAGGCCAATTGCTCCGAAACCATCACTTGAATTAAACCCTGACATTGTCAATGCAAATACGTTGGTTACTACGACAGATACAAATGTTTTTGCCGTCGTGTCAGTTCCGCAAAATATGAAGACCAACATTATTCAGACGCAAACGATAAATATATCTGATAATGCAACGACACCGAGTAGGGTGGGGTCGCCGACAAGCATCTCCAATTTGATTGATATGGCGCTGACGTCGCATGGCAATAATCAGGTTTTGCGACGAAATGAGACGGGGGCTAAAGGGGATGGCACCATTACGAGTTTCGTTGGTAAAATATTTCGGCCAAGTGGGAAATACAATTTCATTGGGTTGATTTTTAGGGTTGTTGTCGGAGAATATTGATCCTGGGACCCCGCCGTCGAGTCCGTCAAGGATTCTGAAAGAGAATGAGAATCAGTGGTTGAACGCCGAAGTTGCTGATTTCTCCTTGAGCAGCTTTTTGGGGCACTTGGAATCCCCGTTGAAACATGCGGCGCCATCACCTAATTTGGTGGAGGATACACGATTATGTCTTACACAAGATGTAAGTGAATTTTCAAATATAGTTTTCTGTGAATTGTCAAAGAATTTTATTTCTTTTCTGCAAATGAATATTCTTTATTATGTGATTAAAAATGTTATTCCAACTCGATTAATAATGAGATTCAAATGTAAATCTTCTTTGAACTAAAATTTATATAGTACATAGGAATGGATGATTGATATTCAAATTATTAATAAAATATATGTTGCATAAATTAAATAATTAGAATATTTTAACGTCTTAAAAATAGGATATATAGCAATAACTTTTCTTGATCATAACAAAATATTTCACCTTAAAAGACTTTGTAAGGTTGATATGATTGTTGTTAAATACAGGCCCCTTGATGACCACAAACTTGTCCATTTGAAATTGTTCAAGAAGATTTTTGGTATACTTTACATATTTTACTATCGAAGTAATGATACAAACTTATACTCGTGTTTCTAACAAATTTGCCAGTGCTCAAAACCATAAAGTTCTTGAGACTGATGAAATATTTAAGGTAACCAAGATTTGTATACGTAGTGAAAATCTATTTTCAAGCCACTTCCATTTCTTGTAAAAATAATGACAGCTGACTGCAATAGTAACTGTAAATTACCATAATATTTACCATTGATAGCATTTCAAACCTACGAGTTACTATTACATTTATAAATATTCATTTCCTTTGTAATATATGGGATCATAAAAATCTTTGACATTGATATATTTACAAAAATTCATGTTTATATTGTTCATATTATATTACAGGTTGACGCACATCTTCAGTCGCTATTAACAGAAAGCAGTCTGGATTATACAGCAAAGTTTGCTGACTTGGCTGCTGAAGTAACGGACGTTAAAAAATAATCCCGAATCAATTTGTAAAATCTATTCCACATAATATATGTATATATTTCGTATATATTTGTTTTTATTTCCATTCAGTATTATTTCAATAAAAAATCATAATTGCACTTTGTGTTTTTGACATTCATTGATTGTTGTGATTTTGTAAAATTTTAATATCTTTTGTTACAAATTTTTTGCGGCTTAGGAATATATTACCACGCAATATTCTTTAATGCTCTATGTTATTCCAAATAGCAGTGGAGTTGCACTATGAAAGGAGCACTTATTTATTTCGTCTCTTGACCATTGTTAATACAAAGTTTGTTTGTGAATTGCAAAAGCAGCTCTGATAATTTGGTTACTATATTTTTTTTTATTAAAGTTAATTGTTTAAACCGTTATAAATTCTACACAGAATGTGATCAAAAATGAAACAAAATATTTTGTTTGATATGGACCACATTTGTTACTGGAAACTAAAACCATGTGGTAATAATAATAATAATCAGATTATTTTTTAAATAAACAGAATAAAATGGTGTGTATTGACTTGTGAAAATTGACTGATGAAAGTAATTTGGAAAATATAGTATTTTAATTCATTTAAAAAAATCGAAAAATGGTTTCAAACATGAAGAGAACAATCACTGAACATTTTTTGACATAAATATTGCCAATATAAGTGAAAATTAAACGCTGTTGGTTGATTATGCAGATATGCAAGCATTTCATTGGCCACTTTATTTTTGAATTAAGTTGAATCGCTGCATACAATACATTGTATGTATGTAGTTCGCAGCAGAAGTAGCTGTCATCACGAAGTAAAAATCAAACCACATGTGTATTAAGCAAGATAATACAACGAAAAGATGAAATATACCATGACGTTGATAGAGGAAAATATAATCGAGCTAAAGTATGAGCTAGAACACTTTGGGCATAACAACAGCTATGAAAGTACAGATTGAAGAGTTAAAAGTGATATAAACGAACATACGTAAAGCAGAGCTGGACAATACTTACAAAAAAGAAACGTTAATAAAAAGCAAAGCTCAGCTAAAACAAATACAGGAAAGAATTTACATAAATAATGAAATGGCTCAAAAATAAATGGAAACCCAAACAAAAGACAAAACAAACAGCAGATGAGAGAAAAATGGGGAAAAATCGTAATTGATGAAATGGATATGGGATAGGAAGCAAGAAAATGTAATAGAATATAAAATAAAAACGACCACTCCAAAAAACTGATTGATTTAACTGAGGGAGAAAGACATGAGGAGGGAAACAGAAAAATAAACAGAGCCAAAAATAAATAGAAAAAATGGGAAACGATCAGCTTAAGAAAAACTTAACAAAATAAACAGATAACGAAAACGTGACAGAAAACAGGAATAGGAAAAGGAGAAAGAAAATTATTATTGAAATGTTTACAAAAAACGACTTAATAATAGTAAAAAGCAAATTACTAACTAAGAAATACTCAAAAATTACAAGGGAAGAATCAAAGAGAAATGAAAAGTCAATAATCGATTATATCCTAGTACGTAAGAAATACTGGAAATATCTAACACTGTCAAGAAACGGCAGTTATCACATCATTAAAAATGAAAATAACAAAACAGAAAGAAAAGGAAGACACAAGAAGAAAATAAAAGGCTATAAATTCAAAGAAACGACATAAAGAACAAAATAACAAGAAATCGTTTAAAAATTTGAAGATTAAGGAGAATAAACTAATATAGAAGAGCACTGGAAAAAAATTAGAAATAGTACGGCAGAAGTAAATCTAGTATCTCAAACAAGGAACAAAAATATAAAGAAAATAGGGAATGGTGGCCTGCATCGTATTAAAAGATATTAAAGAGAAGAAAATATAAAAACAAAAAGTTTAAGACACGACAGAGTAATGAAAACAAAAACAACTAGAAAATATGTTAGAAGAAACACTATATAATGTGGTTTCAGGAAAGGAAGAACACACTGGACCTAATATTTATATTAAAGCAAATTACAGAAAAATGCATAAGCATAAATAAATACATTCGTGCAATATTTAATGACTTGTAAGAAGCATTTGATAGAATAAGAAGAAAGGATGTATGGGAAAATTTAAACAAAAGAAGGATCGACAAAGAAGCGAAAGAAGAAATAGTGGTGGACCCAAAAGAAAGCAAACCAAAAAATAAAAAAACGTGGAGATATCAGAACTTTTATTTGCGGAGGACATGGGAGTCGGAACACCCTGGAGGGTCGCCGGGAATTTCTAAAATAAGACAAAAACACTTTTTTAAATCATGTATTTTTATTTTAATAACGTAAACAACAATATAACAATTAGTTATCAAATAAAACATAAAACAAAATATGAATATAAGTCCGTAAATATGATGAACTTGCCTAAATATGATGTTACAAATGGAATAAACATTTAATAGCTTCGTTCGCCAACTGAGGGTATTTCTGCATCCATTTGGTCCAAAATTCGTCCGGTTCTGGAAACAAAATCAAGTTTCTACAGCACTTGATATTTCAATGTTTTCTTTCATGTTTATTTATTATACAGAGCTTTTGTTTTAAATTGAGCAAAGCAACTTGCATGCCTGCAAGAACTGAATGCGCTGGAATAAATTGATCTGCTTTTTACCAATTGAAGTTGACCATAAATCAATTTTTCTTATAAATCCCGTAATTTTATCCCTTACTTTTATATTAACATATACTACTGTACAAAATATTAAATTATTCTAAAATATCAGCAAGGAAGTCTAGCTTCAAAAGTCAAAGAGGATCGGAAAATTGACTATCATATGGTAACTTCATATCTTGCAAACATGTCCATTTCCCTCCTTTTCCTACCCTCTTTTCTCTTCCTCTTTAACTTCCCTAATAGCTCAACTCCCTTTCCATTTTCCCCCAACACCTTTCTCCAGTCCCTACCCCTTTCTTCATTGTGAACACTTCTCCCCTTTACCCGCTAATTCCCCCTCTACAATGTAATGCAGAACATACAGGCTGTATCTTGTGCCCCTTCCAGCCCTGAATCCAGCTTCCGGGGGATACTGCCTTCCACTTCCCCATCTACCTTTGCCCTTATGAGACCTGCGTATATCTTATATCCTATGTCCAGTAGCGATATCCCCCTGTAATCCCCCTTTCTTCCATATTGGGACTATAACCGCCTACCTGGTAGGTGGAGCATGGCCATCGCCGTCGCCTCGCCGTCCAAGTATCATTCAACCATCTTGACGTCTCTCTCCATAACTCCTCTGGTGTGTTTAGCCATCCCTCGGCGTCTACTCCGTCCTCCCCTGCCGCCGCCCCTTTTTCAATTGACCTTTTATTTTCATTAGTTCTTCTCATGTGAATTATTTCATTTCTTCCACTTTTCTCATTATTCCATTACCCCCCCCCCCTCCCCTCATATCTCCTGGCAGAGAGCATTTGAAGGAAATAAGAGACATAGAAAACGCACGAATAGGCGAAATCACATCTGAAATGCTAAAAGAAGGAGCACGAATAAAGAAACAACAAACAAACAACAAACAAAGTTGCTAAATAAAGTGATGGAAAGTACCCACAGATTGGAATACTGAGATTATCCTACCATTATATAAAAAGGGCAATGTGAGGAAATATTCCAATTGCTGAAGAATCTACAAGCAAAAGTACTAGCCAGAGTAACGGAAACAAGAATTAAACAACAAGAAAACACGTTAGAAGATTCATAATATGGTTTTTGGAAAGGAAGAAGCGCACTAGACTAAATATTCATATTAAAGCAAATTACGGAAAATGTATAAGCAAAAATAAATACATTCATGTAATATTTAATCAAGAAAAAGCATTTGATAGAATAAGAAGAAAGGATGAATAGAAAAATTCAAACAGAAGAATCCACAAAGGAACGATAGAAATAATAGAAGTCATGTATGATTAAAAAAAATAAACAATAGACGACTTGAAACAGGTATGTGTGCGCCCTCTGTTATTTGTAGGAGTGGTGGACGGAGCAATAAAGGCAAACCAAAAAAGGAAAAACAGGCAGATATCAGAAATTTTGCGGATGATATGGTAAGCATACCATAGTATATCATTCAGACTGACAAACATTTGTCAAAGACAAACACAACGTTGACGTAGAGCCTCTAATTTGACTGTACCGTGATATCAAAAATTAACTTGGTCAAGGGTGGTCATGGATTTTAAAATGATTGACGCAGCTCCCATCGTACATTTATGTGAATCATTTTTTGAGTGTCAAAATCTGTCAAGTCATTGTGACATTTCCAACAATTATTGTAATTTCGTTTTTCTTGCTAATAAAAACGCTATTAATATTTCAATACTTGTAGTTCATTGCTATTTTATAGTAACACATTTGTAAGTTATTGATGATATCAACTGTCATATGTCAAATGTCAGTGATGTAGCTTGACAATGACAGAATTATTTCAAAAGGATGATTTAAGCTAAGTCAACCGTTTTACATTCTATGTCAACCTTTGATCAAGATATTTTTGATATCACGATATATCCAATGACTACCTTAAAGGGACTTTTTAGGCGACCGACACGAAAAATTGAAATTTCAGTCGTCAAACGCGGACGAAAAGTAATCGTTTTTCGTCCGCTTTCATTTTTCGTCCGCAATAGGGTGGCGCCATCTACCGACAGTTACCGAAATTGTATAAAAATAACCACATTGCCGTCAGTGTCAAACTGTGCATCTTGTTTACATTAGTAAATACGTGTTGGTGATAGACTTTTTAACTGATTATTGGGTAATTATTGTTTATAAAGCCGAAATAACTTCGAATGTAGACAAAGAAAACATAAACATGTCTGAAGGTGTCACAAATATGTACAATTGTTCAGTTGTCATAAATGACTATGTCAATAAATTGTAAGTAAATGTTGCAATAAATTTGAAAATTTTATGAGGGTCGCCTAAAAAATGTTGTGTGCACCACGGCCAAAAAGTGTTTTTTGTCCTCGTTTGCATTCCGACCTCGGCCACGCCTCGGTCGTAAAGTAAACTCGGACGAAAAAACAGTACTTTTTGGCCTTGGTACACAAAATACTATTCTTTCGAAAATAATGACATCTACAGGGATTTCTAAACGGCACGTTGGCCACCTTGTCTTCAGGGTATTGTATATCTTCTGTATCTATTATCTCTGTCTAGACGTCAGACAGAAATTAAAATGAACAGATTTGAATACACAGATCCGTCTTTGGCACACAACGAAAGCTTCGTACTCCGTGAAAGGAACGTTCGTTTATACGACGGCGAGCAGAAAGTATATGCATTATAACCTCCATATTTACAATTAACATTTACTTTCCAGACGTCATTTGAAGGTGGAGAAATAATTTTAACAACGCATAGGATAATATGGGGCAACCAAGGCGCGTTCCACATGGGCCAGATAATTTTATCACTGCCACTACGCTTAGTGCTGAGCGTCCAAGAAGAAAGACAAGGAGCGTTTAGTTTCAGCCGATCAAAAAAGATCATCATGCACCTACGAGAACCATCTCCAGGTATAATTATAATCGAGTGAATGGTTGTCACTAGTTGAAGTTAATTATTGAAATTATTTGGTTTAGATCGAAATGAAGGCCCTCAAGTATATAGTACGTACGATTGTGTAAAATTATCGTTTAGAGAGGGATACGGGGCTACTGATATAGTATCTATAATTAGTTACCACATAGAGCAAAGAAAATGGGAAAGTAGTGACGTGCAGCCGACGACTTCTTCGAAACCATTACCTAGTATTAAATTACGGACGGGTATCGTTGGGATAGAACGTAGCTTAGAAGAAAAGCAAAAAGCGACCGATAAAAGCATTTCGGTAGCTTTTCAAGATCTCGATAAGTTAATGACTATGGCAAAAGATATGGTTAAATTGTCGAGTGTCATATCAACTAAAATACGAGTATGTAACAAATTGAAATTGCGTACTAAGAATTTTATGCTTAAAAGCATGCAATTTGATTCTTTTATTAATCCTTAAAGCGATGTCACTTAGCTAATTGTATTGCGACGATTTAATCAAGTTTAAAATGTCTCGTTAATTAAGCATCGTAGGTGTTTTAGGAAAAGCAAGGAGACATAACCGAAGATGAAACCGTTCGATTTAAATCGTACCTCCTGAGCTTGGGAATCGATGATCCGGTTACACGAGATGGTCACAAATCAGACAATCACTATTATGCAAGCTTAGCCAAACAAGTTTCCGATATTTTATCAGAAACAATTTCCGACGTCGGTGGTATGATGGCTTTGACCGATGTGTACTGCCGAGTGAACAGAGCAAGAGGTTTCGAATTGCTTTCGCCCGAGGACTTATTAAACGCATGCAAGGTTATGGACTCGCTTGGGCTGCCGTTAAAATTGTATCAGTTTGATTCAGGAGTTAAAGTTTTACAATTGAAAACGCTCGATAGCGAAACTGTGTCGTTAGCCACTGCTGAATTGGTGAGTAGAATTTTAGGTTTGAACGTTAATTAATCTGACGAATATTTTTCAGCTGGAAGAGAAAGGTTCGGTTACAGCGGAGGAATTGGCTCAACTTTTAAATGTCTCTATATTGTTGGCGAAGGAACGATTGGTTACTACGGAGAATTTTGGCAGGTGCTGCAGAGATGATTCAATCGAGGGGTTACGATTTTTTCCAAATTTATTTTTAACTAAAGAGGAGTAAATGAATTAGTATTTCACTTAATATAATGATATTGTTTTAATAATTCGTCGAGTTATAAATAAAGAACATGTACTATAATAATAATAATAATATACGGGCGTTTATCAAAAACGTTTTATAAATAACCTAATGAATTTTTTTTCACTAAATCTTTGTGTTGTGTCTCATACTATTTCCTATGATTTTAATTCTATTTCTATTATTTCATATACAGAATATATTGGATGTAGATTTCGTCCTTGTTGCATACTTTCAATATTGCCTGTTAAATGTGTTATTAAGTTTACTTTTTTATTTTGTATCCGTAGTTTCAAAAATGTTTCTATTAGTCTGTCTAGTTCTTTTCGTTTATTAAATCATATGCAGCCAATACTGTTCCAGAACAACATTGGAAACAATTTTGTATTGAATTTTTTAGTCCAGTTCTTCTTATCTTTGCAAAGTATTTATCAATTTCATTTACTTTTTTGTTGTTTTTATTTATATGCTTCCCATATATTGTGGGCATTATGTTGATGGGTTTGTAATATTATCAAAAACGAGCAGGTAGAGCAAAAACTTCTGATGTCGTTTATAATTATGTCATTTATCCGTGGAAATTCTTGTTTGGTTTTGCTGTATTATAAGTCGCAGTACTGTGTGCCTTTCTGCTGGATTTAGCCCTGCAATTATTATGGTAACTTTGCTGCTTTATTTATTGTGTTTGATATTTGTGGTATAATATGCTGTCCGACTTTTCTTTGTATAACATTTTTTATTATGTTTAGAATTTTGTAGTTCTTTGTTTAAAGGTTTATTTTTCCGGCTATTTTTATGTTTAAATGTTCAATAATCAGATCTGGTTTTTCCTATTAATTACAGCATTTTTCACTTTTTCGTAATTCTCATTTTATGTGGAATTAATAATACTGTTAAACATTCAACCATATTTATTGATTTTTTTAAAGAGAACATTGCATTCTACATCTTTTCTTATTTAGTGTAGTGTCCTCTTGTTTCTCACGAATTACATTCCAACTTATATATGAATTTGGTAGATATTCATCTGCTGGCGAGAGTAAGGGCTATTATTTGGTATTGTTCAATCTCTTCAAACTTGTTTTCGATACTTCTTATATTGTGTAAGTATATATTGTACATATTGAGTCTGTGGTTTTGTTTTTGTGGTTTCTAATTGGGATGGAGATCCAATTAATTTTTAGTATAAATTGTCACTTATTTCACATTTTACTCACATAAACAATTCTGTATCAGATCAATGCATATTTAATTTTCTTTTCGTCACACTAGAGTGTTACGTAGCGAATAACATGCCACATTTCAAAAACGTTAAGCTATAGATAATGCCCTGGCAACACTAAGCGGGCTGTTATGAAAAGAGGGCCGTTAAGGATCCTTAACGGCCCGCTTTTGATAACAGCCCGCTCTTAATCGATCATCGACATCTATCATTTTAAAATTATAAATTATAAAATTTTTCATTCCAAATTTTTACCTTCTTGGATAAGCTAGTGCGACGAAAACCGTTGTACATACCACGGGCTGTTAAGGGCCATAACGGCTCTCGGTAGCATTAACGGCTACCTCAGCCGTTATGGCCTTCTTAACACCCCTTGGTATGTAAATAACTATTTCGTAGCTGGCTTCATAAAACAATTTACCTGATTTTGTAGTTCGTTGTTCATTTATATGCAGGGTGTTAAAAAAAAGTTTCACAAACTTTGAGGGCTGATAGGCCCAAAATATGCCGGGAAGGCTTAATGACCATGGGTCTGCAAATGAACGGTTTCGGAGAGATGCTATCTTCAACTATCTAATGCTATTTTCAACTTTCTAATGCTATTTTCAACTTTCTAATGCTATTTTCAACTTTCTAATGCTATCTTTAACTCTCTAATGCTATCTGCATTAGAAAGTTAAAGAAATGTTGCAATTGTTCTGGAAATGCCTCCAAATGTGTTTTTTCGTACAAGTTTTACATGCACTTTTTCTGTACTGCAGGAAAACGCTGCGATGATGCACATTTTCTGGACATATGCTTTTTATTTGTTTTCGTTTTTTGCGATGGTTACCATATCAAGAGCGTGATTTTGGTGTGCAATTGTGCATCTATCCCAAACGATAAGTTTGCATTTACAATACAAGGGACACACGTTTTGAAGAACTTTGTTAAGTAGTGGAATTGACATTACATCCATCAAAAGACATGGAGATGGAAAAGTACTTCAGTTGCTGAAGGCTACCTTGAAGACTCGATTGAGCAAAAAAATAAGATTGTCTGGTTGATGCTTGGAACCGAAGCAAGTGTCTCTGGTGTTACTTTAAAAATTGTTGTACATCAGACGTGTGCAACGATGCAAGAAACTCTGCAAGGAGGTACAGACACAATGTGATCTTTTCAGTCTAATTCTAGTGTCATGTCTATTGGCAGGATGATCTGCATGTTTTATATTCAAAAATAAATTTATAATTAGAATTACAGTAGTTTACAATATGTAATTTATTCCTCACCCTAAACTCAATTAAGTTTGATGAATAAAAGTTTATCACAACTAGTTTTATAGTGAAAATTGTAATTCTTTTTCCTGAAAAATCATCAAACATTCTTTATGTAAATATTTAATTTTTTTGAACGATTGGCTTTCCTCTTGTAACCAGCCGTCGAACATTCCCTCAGAAGAGATCAACAATAGTCAGCGAGCAAGGGTGGCTCCCATCTGCTCTGGTAACACTTCTTAAAGTCTGCCATTTTCTGGTGAAAGCGCTTCTCATGCTCATCGCTAACAGAGCTCATGTTTTTGGGGAAGAAACTTAAATGGGAATGAAGAAAATGAATTTTTAGGGACATCCTGCATCCTATTTCATAAGCTGTTAGCATTATTTTAATTTATTTATAGAAAGCCGGAGCTTTGTAGTTGTCAAGCAAATTTTTTGTGACGTCGACAAAAGCTAGCCATGCCTGTTTTTCTGTAGGACTAAGGACGGCTAAAAAAGAAGTGTTGTTAAATTAACTTTCATAAATCTGGCCCTACAGAAGTCCCTTCTTTAATTTTGGCATCACTTAACGTAGGATACCGAAATTGAAGACGGGCCTGGTCTTCTCTTTGTAATGCTTTAACAAAATTGAACACAAATATAGCAAAATAAATCAGTGGAATTGACACAAACGCATGACATTTTGTAGATTTATGATTAATCTATATGTTTTGACAATTGTTGTCCCGGAGCACAATGAAAATAAAAAATTACTTATTTATGTTTTGAGACGTGATGGTGAAATTAAATAGGGTTTCTTTTGTCTCCTGGGAATACCTAACATGAATTACTATCAGTGATACCAGTGAATTTTTTCGTGTTGCATAGTGTTATTAATTATTGATAATTATAAGCGGGCATTTTTTTTTTACACCGGGCCTTTACAGTCTACAACTTGCTTAATGTAATGTCAAATTTTCAATCATGGTAACCAAGATATAAAGCAACAATTTTGATGCAGTTCTGAGTAAACAATATTATCCAATTTAACATTCAAAATGAGGCAGCTGTATACAAGTCACCGCACGCACTGCAATTAAAAATCGGCGTGCCAATACATGATAATTGGCACGCCGATTTTTAATTGCAGCTCAAGTTCATGTTGTGAAATATCAAGCAGCCAAAGCTTTGAAACGGCACATAGCTTGCAGTTAAAAAGTTAATGAGCAACGTCGTAGAAGCAACAATCTTGACAGGACCTTTCAAAGGTGAAGATGTCCTCATTCCTATGATTCCCATCCAATTTAAGAGATTACATTTCCCAACTTGATTGGCGTTTGCAATCACCATCAACAAAGCTCAGGACCAATCTTTAGAATTGTGCGGTTTAGATCTAGACACGGAGTGCTTCTCACATAAACAATTATATGTTGCATGTTCTGGAGCCGACAAACCAGATAATCTGCAATCTGCACAGACAATGGAAAAACGAAGAATATTGTATACCCACAAGCATTGTGAAATTAAACGTATTAGAAACGTGTGGTTTCTCTTTTCCAACAAAACAGATTGAGCCACACCAGACAAACAAACAAACGACTGAACAAACAAAATCACCAAATGCATGGATAAACATTTGCTGGAGCACACAGATTGGCAGATGTGTCTGAGCTAAATAGCACAGAGAAGGAGAAGGCAATGCAGAACAAACAGAATACAATAACTCCTAGACGAAATAATAGAAAAACACGATAATAATCCGTAATTCTCGGATTGTAAAATATAAAAATACATGGTTAGGTGTAGGGGGACATGAGAGGACATTTTAAATAGAAATGGTCAGAAATAGCTGTAATTTTGACACAAATAAACTGCTGATAGCAAATACATTCTGACCAACCACTGTAAGAACGTTATAATTTAATCGCCGAAGATAAAGGGGCTGAAAGTATTCAAAATAGAGCAGGACAAACAGAAATTTTTGCACCACATACAATAGCGGTAACGACTCAGCAGGCATATACTAGTGGGATATACAGAAGAAAATATTAAGTATGAAATATCAAACAGAATAAACAAAAACAAAACATGGGAAAACACCGAAGAAGTTCAAAATGGAACAGAGAATAAAGCAAGGGGATAGCCTGACCCCACTTCTTTTCATTATAATTATGGACAGGACACTAAAGAATACAGACAAAGACAAAGAATGATAAGCACACTGTTATAGGGTACAATAATCTTAAGCCACTAAAATAGTTTCATATATGCCATTGAGTTATTACAGACATACACTAAATTTAATAAACTGATGAAGATATGGTGCGAAGAGAAGGGAATAGAAATTAACATAGGTAGAAGTCGTCAAACGATAATAAATAACAAAAGAGGAAACAGATATAGTAGAGCGTGATAACACAAGACAGAACAAAAGATATTGATTAGAAATTACTAAAAAGCAAATAACTTATGCAATACAATAATGGGGGAATAAGGAAAGTTAAAGTAAAGGTCTATAACGCAATAGTAGTGCAAACAAAAACCTATGCCAGGGAATCGTAGCTAACCCAGAAAAGCCATGAAAGAAAATCTGATGACTAAAATCGAGAAGAAACAACTTAATTGGTATGGGCTTGTCATCAGAATGAAGCAAGAACAATAGGAACGAGAAGGAGTAAGGTGAAGAAAAGATGGGAAGGTAGAATCACATACATTGGCAGAAATAAGGACAAGGAAGGAAGAAATAAAAATGGATACAAGATTAAAAAGAAATAAATTCTAAACGAGGATATTAAGGATAAGGGAGGAAGACGTGTCTGTACATATTCGTGGCCCAAAAGCAACTCTATTATAAACATTTTATTGAAAACATTACAAATGTACATCTAACACCACATAATTTTAAATACTGTCAACATATTAATTAATTAATCATAAATGAGTATAATCTACAAAGTCAACTGATTCCTCATTTTTCTACAAACGCATACTATATAAACCGTACTTTTAACAGAAACCTGTGAAGTGAATATGGAGCACTCGTACATTTGGAAAATCTTGCCCAAGAAGCCTTTAAAATGAGGTGTATTTGAAAATTCGAGTTACACTCGCCATGAAATTGTGCACTTATTGCTGGGCGGCTTCCTGAGGTGGCGATAACTTGCACGAAATGTTTACGACGCTCAGCAACAGTTGCTTAATGAAACCTGGTATACTCGGCTTTCCGGCGGTTGTTTCTAACAACACCCGAAGCTCGTGGAACATATTCCTCGTGTACGGATTACGCCTGGACGTGTATCTTTGCACGAGAAAGTGGTAGTATATAAACGGAGTTAATAAACCTGCTTTGCCCCTAAAATATTTAAACGAGTCATTTTAGTTTAGAGTACAAGATTGGATTCAAACGTTTCATTCGGCGAGTTGATCGAAAAACAACAGGTTAATGTATACTCACATTAATATCAGTATAATGGTCATGGGCATGAGCATGATTTCTGTGAAGGCGGAAAGTCGTAAAATGTTCCTCGACTGAAATTCAACTATAGATATTAACAGCCTTGCTCCCCACCATGAATTTTGTCCAAGTGTCTGCAAGAATTTACATGGTAATAATTCACATTTATATTTAGTTATTTTTATTTTGATAGCGAATTAAAATCTATTATATTAACAATAGCTTAATCGTAAGAAGCCCTAGTCATTGTAATTACTTACGTCTAACAACGTCAGAGAGTAACTTGAAGCATGTAGAATTGCAAATAGCACAATTGGTAATAACACCACTAATAAAATATAAGGAATTCATATATGTGTCCGTTGATCATGCAGTTAAATTCGCTTAAAAAGGATACAAGTAATTGGCGCGACGTAAATGAATATCAACGAATAAAATAGGTAATGACAACTATCTTCACGCACCAATTCTCTAAAAAACGCAGCTGTCAGTTGCACTCGTCCCAATCGCTGGTGCAGTCTTAAAGCACTGGTGGCCGCGTTCGAAAGAAGCGCTTTATAATACGCATTTTGCGCATTTCTAAAAAATTAAATAGATTAAAAGCCTTAAACCCAATTGAATATTATAAATGTCAAAATGCAAAATAGTGTAAGGATAAACACCGTTGATTCTAACTGATAACGCAAACAAAGCTCATAAATCATAGGATACATACATACAGATAGTATTATCAGTGAGGATAAGGAATTTTTGCAACCTTAGCAAAACATGTAATAGAATCTGAATAATTGCATACTAATTAATGAAATAAAATTAGTGTCATTATCTTAACCTATTTACGAACACAACTCGTTTTATCAAGGTTAATTGCAACAAAAAAAAAACCCATCGCGGAACGAAAGTTCTTACCCGAATATCGGAAATATGTAACCAGTTGTGAAAATTATAGTCAATAATCGAATTCCCCATAAAGCCACGTCTATTTTGTGGGCCAAAACATGGGTTTTCAGCGCGTTAATGTTCAGACCTCTCGCCGGCGGAGTGCTGGTTGTATCGGTCGAATCGCCCATTATTAACCTAAACTAAATAGTTTAAAAAAACACGAAAACAAAAATCGCAACAACTCACTATAAACAAAATTTTCTATTTGTAATGGGTAACGGCACTTCAACGTTTCAATAATACAGCATGACATGCATCTACGACTTGCGGAATGACAGGTTTGCGAGAAATTCGTTTCACAGAGCCGAAATGCGTGGATGTGGAATGAATGTTGGATGTTGATGCGAAAGATCGAGCATAGATGATATGTGTAGTACGACAGAGATAAAGAGTATTGTGGTTAAAGTTCATCAGAGGCCAAAAAAAAAACTAGAACAAGTTGACAAGCGTATAAATTCAAAAACCAAAAATGTGTTATATTATTTGTGACAATCACTTATTAACTTTTATTGAAAATCGAACTGGTAATTGTTTTAACACTAAAAATTTGCAATTTCAATTGACAATGTAAGATCGTGATTTAAAATAAGAAAATTTTAAATGCAGTTTTTTTGCCACCAATGGTACAGTAGATTTCATATAAGTTCTATGTCGCTATAACTGTAATATTGTACCATTATTATCCTTAAATTCGGAAGTAACTGTTGTATTGACCACCCATGTTCCAATTTGGCAATTACAAATATTTTAAAAGTGACAAATGTAACAAAGGTTGACAGTTTAGTGATATACAGTATGAATATTATTCTCCAATTTTTGATATGAAATCAGCTCACAAGTAGATTATCGCCAGTGCACTCGCAACGAAAATTTTGAAAATTAGTAATTTATTCTACAGCACCGGGTGGATCCCGTTCGTCATCCATGCAACCAACGTAAATGCATCTTGATCGCACAAGACCGACCATGCACAGAAATGCATTAAATTATGCAACAACAGCAATTTTTGGTACCTAACGCATCGACACAACGGCCATGCCCAGCAACCACACCAAAGATACCGCAATTCACGTCAATTGTATGAAACTGGACAGTACAATGTAAACCCTCAAGCAGTGTCACCGTCGGTATCGATAGTGACAACTCCGAGTCCTTCGCTATCGGCAAGTGTAACTCCAACTCCACCACCATTTTATCATGTTTTTTCGGAAACAAATCGAATGTCTAACAAGGAATCATTTTTTAATGAGGGTACGAAAATGTAAATTTCATACGTACAGTCGAATGCAAAAAAAGTAGACACGAAATTTTTGGCTGCTTGAACAAACTTGCTTGAAATTAGCAATGTCATGTAAACGTCAGTATTATCATTTCAGTGACATTTTAATGAACTGGTGAGCCGTAAGCTTAGGTACCCCCAACTAGAGCCCCGAACCACCGTTACTGAATAAATAAAGCAAATATCAAGTGGATTAAGAAAACTTACTGAGAAAGTTCAAGTTTTATTGGAATAAAGAAACTTCGTTTTAAAATAAATGTCAACTTTGAAAGATTGTCGAATTTTGAAGGAAAGGGGATTTTAAAAAGCCAAATTTACACAACGACAATTTGAGGAAAATCAATTACAGGAAACTGTTTTGTCTACTTTTTTTGCATTCGACTGTACAACAACAATTTGAGGAAAATCAATTACAGAAAACTGTTTTTGTCTACTTTTTTGCATTCAACTGTACCTTAAACAGACTGCAATGGCGTGTTTTGTCTCAGTATCACTGGTTTTACCAATTTCAATAAATCATAAAATTTAGACTTCGGCATTCGAAAATATTGGTAAAACTTGTCGTCAAGTCCCTCTGTTTTTCTTTTCTTTAATATTGGGTGTACTCATCTTCGTTTCCGTTCTTTCAATTTTCTGTTCATCGTCGCTCCTTGATGGATTAATTGCGGCTATAATTGTCGTACCGGTGCCGGTACGTGTCGTACCGTTTCATGACTCTCCGTGCCGTAAGTGTGAATCAACCTTTAATCAGTCGTGGACGGTTGATGTTGGTCCTCGGTCGTGTCCTAAGCGGAACTGCGTAAGGAGATTTTGACGATTGGCAACACTGTTTAAGACGTAACTTCACGTGTGTTGTGATTTATTGTCAAGAGTAGTAACGTTTGTTGTAGATCGAAACCAAGCGAATTACGTTTGGGTATGAACAATTAATATTTTTTTTATAGTTATATACACCAGATAATTAAAAAACATGGGTAACGCAGGTAGCGGTCCTGTACCTCGCGAACGACAAAAGTCGGGTGAAACGGCGCCGTCATCCCCGACTAGGGAAGAACAGGCCTTCACCTTCGACAAAAAGCTCGAAAATAAACTGGTGCTGCAGGGATCCCAAGACGACGAGGAACCGTACTTTACGAAACCGGTGCCAAGGGAAGCCGCTTATGACCAAAGCAGACCAAGGTCAAATACTCTATCCGAAGGTACGAAGATAAACGAATCTGATAAGACACCGACCGTGTTTCGCTGGGAGGGTGGCGGCAAAGACGTTTTGATCAGCGGCACGTTCTCCGAATGGAAAACTCTGCCGATGGTTAAGAGTCATGGGGATTTCGTGACGATAATCGACCTGCCGGAAGGCGAACACCAGTACAAATTTTACGTCGATGGTGAATGGAAGAACGACCCGTCGACGAACATCATAGAAAACAACACTGGGTTTAAAAATAACCTTATTACTGTCAAAAAATCAGATTTTGAGGTTTTTCAAGCTTTAGCCAAAGATAGCGAAAATGCCAGTGGTGATATGCAAAAGGAATATTCGCAGGAAATTCCGGCCAACAAACCTTGGGAGAAGGTGTCCGGCCCGCCAATATTACCACCACATTTGTTACAAGTTATTCTTAATAAAGATACACCACTCTCAGTAAGTAAAATATTTATTAAATTACAGAAATTAATATAGATATAAAATCCTATATATATCGTTGGTTTAAAGGTAAAATTCATTAAATACTATTTTTCATTTCGGGAGAAAGCAACAATTTACCTGTTAATAACTCTGAAAAAAAGCATATTCTGTACATTGCTAGAGTTTTACTATAAATGGGAATACTGCTTGCAATCTATAATTGTGTTTAGTAATAATCAAAAAAATTCAATACAACGGCAGTAAAAGGGAATTTCGTACTTTCGTACCCCAGGAATTTCAACACATAGTAAATGATTCAACAATTTTAAACATCAATTAACCGTTTAATTTTTGAGAAAAATAACAAAATATAAAATCGTACATTTTTTAATAAATAAAAATATGAAAAAAAATTAAGTCAAATTGAAATTAATGTTCTTTAAAATCAGTTTCATCGGCTGCTGGTTCTGGTGATAATTCTTCTTTCTGCAAAACAGTCAGATTTCTATACCAACTGTATAATTCTTCAGGAATGCTGTCACAGAGTTTGATAAGATCCTTTTTTTTCTTGTCATTGACAGGCAGTTGAAGATAAGCAGATTTCAGAATGTGAGGTTCCTCACAGCGTCTCCCGTGTTCATATTTGAGGCACTATTTTCAGCCATTCAACTTCGGACAAAAATCAGAGTTACATACTACATCGCAAGGTTTAGTCACTAACACAGAAGTTGAAGGTATTGTTATGTCATTAGAAGATTCAACTGTGTGAATCTGACTATTATTTAGAGTGTCCTTCTTTGACTTCTGCAAGTTCCTGAAAAGCAAAACAAAATGTGATAAGTATTTTTAAAGTTAATTAAAAAGATGGCGAATATATTCATGGTTATGGAACAAATAATAGAAACCTAAATGATTAAGAATTAAACTTACCTGTAAATTTATACACATTTCCATTATTCTTTTTGTTCTTGATTACATTTTGTGCAATACCTTTGAATAACACCATCAATTTTAAAAGTACATCATAGTGATAAAAAATCATATAAATGTCACAGTGAAAAATTCATTAAGTTACTTACTGAGTTTCACAGTTACCAGAAAAAGATTATATTGTACGATGAAATTTACTTCTCGGTAGAATACTGTAGAAACTATATAAGCACTTACTTAATTTTTCATAAGATAACACGTCAGAATATTGTCACTAAGTGATGTTCAACTAAATTTTCATCAAACCTGTACTTAGTGACTTTTACCTTTAAACCGACGATATATATAATATTAAATCCTTGTTGGTACAGTGTGTTAATCTTATTTTCTGAGTCATTCAGCTAAGTCTTTACAAACTCCTTCTTATTCCTTTCCAATTTTCTTGCTTCTATTTTTCTGGATTATTTTGCTCACTTGGTCGTACGCTCTTGGTAGTCTCTATTTTTCGTACTTTGTTTTCTCATATTCTCGTTTCTGGTCTACTTTCGCTCATCTGGTGCATGTATCCCCACCAACCAGTTGTCTTTGTTTTAAAAAATGCAGCGTAGATTCTATTTCCACAACTTGTTGTTTTTTGTGCATTTTACTTTCGATGTATCTTTATAAGTCCTTTAACCCTTATTAAATACATTATTTCCTGTTTCCCATTTTTATAATCATGTTAAAATCCATGTTCATAGCAGAATATTAATATAAAGTGGTATAGATTGCCAAACATGTAATGTTGCAAAAAATTGGAAGAAATCTAAATTATTACATTGGTTATTTCGTCGTTAATAAATTTCTTATTCATTGTATTGTAGAGGTGTTTTTTTCTATTCTCATATTAATCTCCATTTTTGGTTTTCTGTTTTTTTTTTGTAAAATCACTTAATGATCTCATTCAATTCTGGTCTACTTCAGGTTTTCTATATCTTCCCCTATCGTCATTACTTTGGTTTTATTTTTATTAATCTTCACTCCTTCTAAAAGTACATTATTCCATATCTTTAAATTTATTTGCTTCTTCATTTAATTTCTTCACATTAGAATAAGCACCTGTGAAATTTCAGTTCTTTGTCTCTATATCCTACTAATTTTTACTTTTCAACTTGCATTCTTAAATTGTTTTATCCGTGAATATTATATATAATAGTTTGGGATTTTATGCACCGTCAGTTTTAAATGTTATTTGTTTCTAGTGTGAACCTACTTTGCTCCCAGAACCGAACCACGTGATGTTGAACCACCTCTATGCCCTTTCCATCAAAGACGGCGTTATGGTTTTAAGTGCAACTCATCGTTATCGAAAGAAATACGTTACTACGCTTCTATATAAACCTATTTAAATGTTTACTGCTTTTTACAAAGTGTAATTATGTATTAGAAGAGTTCAAAATACTACCTAATTATTGCTGTATAGTTTTGATTGTAAATATAGGCATTTTATTCTTCTACAATATTTTCGATATTTTGATATGGATAGTCCAAGACGAAAGTCACCGGTGCATCAATTTTAAAATCTTAACTTCATAGTAATTTATCGATTATTTTTAATTTATGTGATACACGTAGATTTAGTTGGTTAGATTTTGTAATTTATGAATTTAATCTATTTGATTGAATATTGTTTTTACGTATTTTATCGTACGATAACATGCAATAAATTATTATGTTATGATATTTGTCATTCATGTCATTGAAATGGTGTGCCTTTTTTCATCTTTTCAGGTCTCTTTCTCTCGTTTGTAACCGTCCTATCCCAGTCTTATTCCTTTCTAGTTGTTCCGTTTTCTTAATATTGTATATTATTCAATAGGTGAATCAGTATGTTACGAGTGTTTGTGAATATATTTTTTAAATTTTCTTTCTTGGCTTCAGTACCAGTTCTGTATTCTTATTGTATTGTAACTTTATTTAGTATACGAGGCATGTTCGACAAATAGGTAGATTGTTTGAATTGCGCAGGCCTAGTTGGTTTCAGGGAAATCCGCTTGGTGTCACTTCGTACAGATCAGCAGTTACGAGGCAGTTTGTTGTTTGCAAATAGCATTACTGGTTGATTACCTATGCAGTTGTTTGTGAAGTGATTTGAACGAGCAAAGAGTTGCTGTGAAATGTCGTGCTAAATTCGGTAAATCACTAAGCGAAACTTTTTACATGCTCAAGACGACGTGTTTAAATGGCATGGACGTTTCAAAGATGGTAGTCAGTCGATTGAAAATGATGGGGGTCCTGGATGTCCTTCCACGTCAACACCCTGGTTTGGGAAAATCAAAGTCTGACCATCAGAGAGCTTGCTGAAGAGTGTGGGATATCAGTTGGATCATGTTACGAGATTTTGACCGAAAAATTGAAAGAAAAAATATGCACACTTTTTCCAACAAAACAACACTCGATGATGTTTCTTGTTCCTTTGTGAGCGTTGTTGTAATTATTCTTTGCCGGTGTTGTGGGGTTCAATAAGGGAGTCATTAAATATGGTCTGCAGGTGTAAGCACTATCACCCAATAGATGATCCTTGGATTTCTCCAGCTTCACATCTTGCACTTAAGAGTGAAGTTTTCCACTTATATATAATTTGTGTGCTTGTGCTGTAAGGAAGTTTTGTTTTTGTATTTAAAATAGTTGTTATTATTTAGAATAAACATTCACAGATATAATTTTTTGCGTATGCATGTATTCTTTGTGCTAACGTTGCTTACGTGGAGCCCAGGCACCGTGCATTAATGTCACATATCCTTTGCTTTGAGTCACAAACAGCTTGCACATTAACAGAAAAATACGTTTTCCGATTTCTGAAGAGTTCTGCATTTTCACCACCCTGTGAGGATATTGGAATATGGGTACCATCCACACAACTGATGACATTTGGGAAGCCTTGTAACTCATAAAAACCTGCTTTTACTGCAGCCTTTTCTTCAATGCTTTCCGGCCTTTTCACAAAATGAGGACACAATTCTGCGAACTTTTCAGACACCCATTGGACCACACGACACACGGTGCTTTTATTCACACCATAATCATCCCCTATGAGTATTTGAAATGCACCTATATAAAGGACAACGATTGATAGTTCGTTGTAACTCCAATGCTGTTTTACCTGTTGCATAGAATCGCACTGCTATAAACACCTTGTCTGCAGCAGAGAGCGAATGATTTCTCAAAGTCATTGGGGCAATGTTATCTTTAACTAAATTAACAATCTTTCCCGCAGTGGTTTTGTGGAAACGATACAGGTCTGTAAATTCATAATTGCTGTACATTTCAAATGGACTACGTCTATCCCTGAATAGTTTCACATTCTGTAAAGACCCCCAGAAGATCATATAACTCTTCATCGGACGAGAAGCTTGAGTTTTCCCAATTCTCCTCCAGTTCCATTTGAGATTTGCAGCCTAAAAATATACACAAACCTAAGTACAACAGAACATACCCAAACACAAAATTTTACAATATTGCAGCAGAAATATTATGAGTACAATCAAACCGTCAATCCGTTTACTGATGTTGAGTTCCAAACCGCATGAAATGCAAAAAATGCGAAGAGGAAGGTCCTTCAGCATCAACCTGAAAAACGTAAGATGAGTGCAGCTGCTTTAAATATCGAGGAATTTAACAAAATGACAGAAAGCTGGGACGAAGAAACCCTGGAAGGGCTGCAGCTAAAGTTCTTTCTGGTTGCATCTTTGGAACTTGCTTGGCGAGGCAACGAGCGAGTATTTTGTTTGACCCAATATTTTAAATTAGAGAAGACAAGTGATGGAAGTTTAGGTAGGATTGAATACAACCCCCTGGTTAGAAAAACATGTCAAGGCGGTGATCGAAAATGTGCAGTTGGTATTCATATTTTTTATTTCTCTAATAATTTTTTAATTAATTTAAATTTAAGGCTGATATCCAAAATAAATCAACCGTCTAAATGTCCTGTGCGATTGTATGTACCACACATTAATATAAAAAAGAACTAACAATATTACCACCAACCGAATATTACCACCGCATTGGACAAACTGTGGATCGACTTGGTATAAGTGGAACAAGCTGTCTGCTGAAAAAAGTGGTGTGGATACGAAACGAAGAAAGATTCCCCCAACCATAGTAGTAGATCAACAATTGTTTCTCATATGGTCAAAATTGGTGTTCAAGAACAAGAATTAATTAAAATTAGTGGACATGACAGTGCATCTTTACTTAAGCCACATCTACAACTAAATAAACATCATTTGAATATTGTAAACAAAAATAGGTCACAATCGTCAGTAGGCGTCAATGATTCATTTTCAAATACCTGCAGCTTCCAACATTGTCTGTTCTTCTGACTCTAGTTCAAAGTTTACGAATTGTGTGTTTAATTGTACTTTTCTTTGATTTAATACTTTGGTTTGAGAATTTGTCTAGATGAATATAACACTAAATTTTGATTTTAATATACTAATGCCCGGTTTCACAAACGCTAATAGGTCGTTACCGGCTTGTTAACGAATAATCAAACGTTTGTCGACTCGTTATCCAGTCTTTAATCCATCGTCAAAATACTAAATATATTTGACCTGTCCATCGACAAATATTTGACCATGGATTAAAGACTCAATAACGAATCGGCAAACTTTTGACGATTCGTTAACAAGCCGTTAACTACCGATTAGCGTTTGTGAAACCGGGCATCAATGTTTGTGGCAAATAACAAACCTTTCGTCATATGATCAACATTTTCTTATTAGTCTTATGCCCGGTTTCACAAATGCTAATCGGTCGTTAATAGCTTGATAACGAATCGTCAAAAGTTTGACGATTCGTTAACGAGTCTTTAATCAATCGTCAAATATTTGACGATGGATTACTTTGATGAACTGTGAAAAGCAAAATTACCATTGTTTTGGATTTCACGAGTCATAAAGGCTTGTTAACTAATCCAGCATTTAATTATATTTAAGGTTTATAAGGTAGAACAGGGTGTTTCTTGTAACAAAAACTGATAATTGTCTAATTACTTTTATGACAATAAAATGGTTATCAATATTCGATCCATAAAACAAACAAAATGTAAAATTCAATCATTTATTTATTTACCAATTTTAATAATTAAACACATTAAATTAATACTTTGGTTTCATATTTATTTCAAAACTTAGAATACATCTTTCAACTTATTTAATAAATACAGCAATAGTATAAGGCAAGTGCACGTTTTTACAATACAAATGGTAAATTCTTAAATATTAAGTACATACAATATATAAAAACAAACTGTATAAATAAAACCTTGTAAATGCTAGCACATAATTATAAATCTGTTGTACAGGCGAATTTAACTCGGCGTTGAGCCTCCACGTTGTCCCCATCAGTAGCCACGCTTTCAGTATCACTCAAATTACCATCCAAGCTACGAACAATCGAACTCGTAAAACTAAACCGATCAGACACATCCACATCACTTTCGTCTCCCCGCTCGGTTGTTCCACTCGCTAAAGAAACTTCGTCAAAATCTAACATCGCTCCTCTAATTACTTTAATATCACTCGAATTCGCCACATAAATGCCATCCTTCGTGCAACCCAAATACTTCACTGTGTTCATCTCAATTTTAAACCCACCGATGTTAGCTGACGCATCTGATTGTTCGACATTGCAAGTATTCGGCGTGATTTTGAAAATTTCAACCGCCGCAAATTGCACGACGTACAAGTAATTATTATGGTAGTGGAATGCTGATGGGAGTCGACTCCACTTCATATCGTCGATACGACTGCTCCGTCCAAATTCATCAACAAACGTCGCAAATTCGTGAAAACACAGCAGAAATTCAATGGGATTTTTTGATATTTGCAAAATTGCTATGGGAAACGACTTCATTTTGTAACATTTTATAGCATGGGAAAGCTTCACATCGGAGATGTCGAGAAACTCATCTGCGTTGTAGCTCGTCAGGTCGATTTCGAAGAATTTATCGGCGCCTATTATCAAGCTGTGCTCGGTGAATAAAATGCAGCTCGTTGGCTCCGCTGTGTCCAAAATACGCTCAGGGATGAAATCATTGGTGTTATCGTCATGGCTCATTATGATTAATTGTCGGACGGTTGCGATACACAAGGTGTGACGATTAGCAATGCTGGACGTTTGGAAAATGTGAAATCCGTTCATGTTTTTCACATTTACGACTTTGAATTGTAACGTTGGCTTAGAGCACGGGGCACACATCGATAAATTGATTAAGTGGTTCAAGTTGCACGATATGAAAACTCTGCTGGCATCGACGATCATCAGCGCAATTTTTAGCTTCAATATTATTGATATTTGATGCACATGTAAAGGACCAGATATGTGCACTAGCGAGCTCTTATTGTATGAATACAGTCCCTGCTCAGTTCCCAATAAGTACACGTCCTTCAGATCAATTAAACAGTTGGGTTCGATGTTATCGATAGCTAAAATACTATCGCCGTTATATTTTTCAACGTTCCCACGGAATATATTTTCAAGAGCTGAAACACTTTATATCAGCCAACTAATTTGAATAATTCGTGACGCATACCTTTGTACCATTTCTCCTTATCTTCGTTTCCTAACGTCATGAAGATTAAACATTTCGGCGGCCAACACGTCGTGTTAGGCGATACTTCAACTTTGATTACGAACGGTAAATCGCTTCTCGCTACCGGGGTGTCTATTTCTGAACTTGTCGGTTCCAAAATTACCTTACCGTGACCATCCGGCGGTTTCAGGTCTAAGTACTGGACTGGTTCGACTTTCGATTGGTTGGGAGGTTCTTTGTAAATGCTTAACATCGATGCTGTTAAACAGGCGTAACATTTTTCCCAACAGCTCTTCCTGAAATTAAAAATAACATTTGAAGAATAAAGCTTGAATTAATAAAATAATTTGGCAGTTGCTCTTTGGCTATGGGCATATATAATAATATATAACGCATCTTAAAGTAACATGAATAAGCTCAACCTAATTTATACTTTAAATTGAACTTAAACTGGTGTAGTTATAATGATTTACACTTTTGCATCAAATTACATGTACTTGATATTTTTGAGTAAAACTGTGAAATAGCACGTTGCTTCTAAGGATTTATAGATGAAAAATTATGAACAAAGAATGACGTGCTTTTCCTTAGTAAGCAAAATTATGACTCATTTGGTTGTAACAAAAAACTGAGAAATTAGGCATGATTTCTACCCTCCATGTATTCTATATAAAGAAATATAGAGTACCACATATATGATATACTTAATGAAATAATTTTCTAATTAATGCATTTAAGGAAATAAACATGCGGTTAGTACTTCCACAACTACAACTTGTACAAGAAAGCGAAAGAATTATATTTAGGTAACAAATTAACAAAAACACACATTATTGAAATTGCCTCATTTCCAAAACTCCAAACCAACCTCAAAGTTCATTAGGGTATTTGATCCGTAAAAAATAATGTAAAGAATTTTTTGAAGAAATTATGGGAATTTATTTATCGTGTTCTTAATATTAGTAAATTTTTGATATATACACAAAATTTTACCCACCAGTGTTAAATACTTATACATTGTAAAGGAAGACACAACAATAACCCGACAATTTACAAATTATTATTAATTCAATTTTGAACATCAGCGCTGTGTGATTGAGAAAATTCCACAACGCAGTTACTGTGAATATTGTTGAAAGATATATTTTTCAATGAACATATATATATTTAATATATTTAATATGTGCTATAAAACTTCAATTCCAAAATTGTAAGCATTTCTATTTACAAATATCACAAATAAGGATTAGTTAACTTTAACTATAGGCATTACAAATGCACATTAAAAGTTTTTTACATACACAGGTATTTTAACCCATCCTTCGACGTCAAAAAGTTCATCTTTGGGTTTCACAGCTTCAGGTTCAAGCTTCAAATTATGCAATTTGTTTACACTCTCGGAATAATGTTTGGCGTATGCTTGAGGCAAACCGCATGTTCTTGGAAGCTCGCCGATGCATGTGGTGTGCACTACAATGAGACATTCACGGCAAGCACTTATGTGACGCCCCAAAAGCATTGGATTTTTGCAATGACCACATTTTGCATTTTTAGTGCATAGTTTAGATTCGAATCTAAAAAAAAATAAAACGTAATAGGTCAGTACTTTTTCTTTATAGTAGATGTGTAAAATTATAATAAAAAAAGTGTTACCGATGGGGAATATTATGATGCATCCTTTGCATCGAATTTTGCCTGTACAAGTCGTTTTTTTGCGATGCTGGTGATTGGACAATTTGCTCTAAAACTTTCGCATGTTCACTCACATTCACAAGCTGAGCATTGTCCATTTCAATACCCGGTTTAACATACAATTGCGATTTCAACGAAATTATTTCCTTTCTTAAACTTTTCGTTGTTTCTTTCTCCCTGTTCAATTGCAGTTCTAAATCCTTGTAATTAAGAACGATAGAAATGGGCGGCTGATTCTCTTTCTTCGAAGAACCAAAAATCTTATCAGAAAGTGTTTTCTTCTTTTTGTTACTTTCTTCGACCTAGAACACAAACCCTACAAACAACCAATAACCATCGCAAATAAACTTCACCTTCGACTGCAAAAAATCGATCAGCTTAGTCTGCTGCTGAACGGTCGCTTCCAATTTCAATTCGCGCTGGGTATAATAGTTCATTTGTTCAGAGAAAGTGTTTTCCATCTTCTCTATGTGATCTACCAAAGATTCGTTTTCACCCTAAAATCATATAATGTAAAACTGAACCAGACGGTTAAATCGACACTTACCTTGACCGCATTCAAATTTTGATTCAATTTGTAGTTTGATTCCTTCAAATTGTTCACGTACGTCAACCGTGTTGAATTTTCCTCCTTCAACCTGTTATTTTCGGTCACATAGTTATCGATTTGTCGCTCACAGGCTTGCAAGTTAATTTCTAAGTCGGTGATTTTTTGTTCGTTAGTGTTTAACTCATCGGCCAAACTGCTGGAGAAGTGCTTAAAATCGACGTATTGCTTCTTGTAGCCTTCGCACTCGCTTTGCACATTTTCCAAGTCGCCGTGGAGTTTTTTGCATTTCGTTTCAGCCAATAACTTCATTGTTTTTTCCTCGTTCATCAATTGCTTAGCTTCGAGAGTTTCATGTTTGGCTTTCATTAAATCCGATGTGAGTTCATCAACTTCTGACTTTAGCGATTGACGTTTACTTTCCGACAAAGCGTACAATTTTTCAAACTCCTGAAGCTGAGCTTCCAACGTGGTGCAGGCTTCTCGCAAAGCATTTCGATTCTAAAAATTATTTACATTCAATTATTATTACAGAATTAACAAAAATTATTATTGCAAGCCTTACCAGTTGGTTATTGTGCCTTTCTCTTTTATAATTTTCTATTTCATTCAATAAATCTGATTTCTCTTTCAAAATTCTCTCGAATTCATCAATGAGCTTCGCATAATTTTTTTCATGATTCGCTAGTTGTAATTCAACGTCAGTTTTTTGCATGTTGCATGTTTCTAATTCTTTAACGAATGCCAACATTTCGGTTTCTTTGTTACACATTTTCGTTTTTAGATCGTCGATAGCGTTCACGTTTTTCATAGATTTTTCTGCCTCGTACGTCAATTTGTTTTCCAAGTTCTTCACGAGATGTTTGTGTTTCAAAATGTCATTGGATAGGGTTTCATTAAGAGTGCTCAATTCCACTAAAGCACTTTCATGAATATTTTTCGTTTGGGACAGTTTCGTCTGCAATGATTTCATTTCTACCGTGAGGTGATTGTTCGCACTTCGGGATTCAATTAAATCTCGCTCCACTATTTTCTTATCCAATTCTGCGTTCTTCAAGTCTTTTTCCATTCGCCAGTACTTGGATTTTATTTGGTGTAAATCTTGTCTTTCTACGGCCAAAGTTTCGTGAACCTGCAAATAAAAGATATGTTTTAAAATTTATAAGCGCTACAAAATGTCTGCTAATTTTTAATTGGATTTTGTGGACTGTGTTGCATACGCGAAATGATCACTAGCGTACGGGTGCAGAAAAATAAAAGTTAAAGCTCCGGAGAAACACAAAAAAGAGAGATAATGGGGAAAAGTAATTGCAATTATAACAAGAGTTAGCATGCATATAAATAAAAAGGAACGAGGAACAAATCTATTGGAAAATTATGTCAATCATCGATATTGCAAACGAGCAACAGATTAACCAACGAAGCTAATAGGGATCATAAACAGCTGTGTGAAATCACACGAAAAGTTGCTAAATTGTGGAATATTTTATAGATATATAAACAATCCAGTAATAATTAGTAAGTTCGCCACCACCTCCACTACCCGAACCATGTAGTAAATGCAGTGAATTCTCTCATACGATAGATCAATACCAATCCAGAACATCAAATGCCAACGTGAACAAGTAAATGTGTATCACCACTCTCGGTTACCTGTGTGGCCTACTCAACTAAATGAAAAAAAGACCAATGATACCCAATAGCGGACATACCAAATATAAAATTTGAAAGCAATAATAAAAAATAAATCATAGACATGCAAACAACAATATATGATTTTATAATAAATACATACATAAGTAAAATGAACAAATCTAAATATATAGACAAAAATTAATAAATAAACTTAATATGTATTTAATTGACTTATTATTGATACAGTTGTTTCATTTAGACACACCAAACTCACTCCCACCCAGAGAACCACTGGTAGTTCAAAATGGCTAATGTGACGATAATATATGCAATTGTTGGCTTTGATTTGACAAGAATGCAACGACAAATTTATATATTAAATATATTTATATTTTTCGCTATGATGAATTAGGTTGAAAAAACTCAATTCAAAGAGCCTTCTTCGTTACTTCAGCTTTGTTGTTTACTAATCAATTTTACTAATCAATCGGTGAGAAATGTGTTGTATCCCCAACATTTCCTTTCCATTTACATTTCTTTTGCATGTAATTTTCGTTTCTATTCATTCAATTGCATTTCCATTTATTTTTCTTTTTTATTGATGGATATGTTCATGGATATGGCTAGGTTGGGTTGGGTTAGATTGGATTGGGTTCATTTGGTGTTCCATCCATTTTTTGCTTTTTATTATTTCATTTATTTTAAATTACTTTTCTTGTGTTAAAAAAATATTGCTTTATGTTGAGGTATTTGCTCTTTTTAAATTTGATTTTTTTTTCATTACGTTTTCATATCTTGTTTCACCATTTTTGTTTTCGTTTATTTTTATATATAATGTAATGATTCTTCTTACTTCTTTGAAGTGTTACCCCACGTTGGATTGCCAATAATGTAATGATACATCTTTTTATTTCTTTTGAACGTAATTGAAACACGTGTGTCCGTTGTAAAAGTCCAAATATTAGTATCCTTTATTTATCAATCACTACGGACACCAATATCCAATATCCATGTGTATCTGATTTTTATATAAAAACTGTCGAATATTTGACATTGATGTACATGTTTTTCATGGCTACATCGTTTTCATATTGTACATACACAAATTTTTAATAATTATAATTATAACTACATATATTTTAAATTTATAATTTATATCATGACAATATATATATATATATTTTTGTGTTCTGGTAAGGATGCAATTCCAAGGAAGATATAGAACAATCTACAGAAATGCATCCAGTAGTGCAGCTTTCCTTAGTAAACATGAGAGCTGAGGGGGCGTGGCGGCACTGCTTTGCAACATACATTCAGGTTCAGTATTTCGGCATATAAAAAAATACATCATAACATAAAATCTGTCAACTACTGTCTAGAGCAGATTTTATTACCTTTACTTCTGATTCAGAATGTACCAAACCAGTATACTTGAGCGTGATTGAATAAATTCGTGGTATTCGAGGTATGAGTTCTAAAATAATTGTTTTAATTGCCATTATTATAATTGCTTTAGGCATAAGTCATTATTAGCAGATTCTGGAGCGGCACAGTGGATGGAAAAATTTTCCTGTTGCAGAAGGATATGTCGAAAAATCCATTAACAACAAAAAAATCTATAGCGGACAACATTTTTGGACATAACAGTAGACCCCTATAACCAGTGGCTAGCACATCATTACCATCACATCATTACACCTCAAGAACATGACATCTTTTCACTTTCTTCTAATGTTCACTTATCATCAGACACTAATAATCATGCTGCAGTATAGTTTAATTTTTAACTGTTTTAACTTTCATTAATTGTAATAATGTAAATGTTACATATAGTGTTAATTCAATTAATAACAATTTATAATGAAATATTGTTGGAAACACAAAAATAGGTACTAAAACTGTAGCTGCAGTAAATTTTAATTTTTAACTGTATAACTAGGGATTTGAAATGATACTTTATAGCCCTAAAATAGACTAAGGAATAGACTAAGGACTAAAATAGATTAGTCCTTAGGGACTAAAGGAGACCTGTTATATGGGACTAAAGTTAATACTTTAGTGCAAAATAGTGCAAAAAGTGCAAAAATATTTATTGTATGTTAAATGATCAGGTAATTACTACAATTCACAAATACCTCTAAAGTTTGTTTTTCCTGCAACGCCCAGTACAACTTACATCGCTAAAATTTTGAAAATTAGCAGGAAGTTGCAATATTTGGTTAATAAAACAGTTTTGTTTGTCCTGTTCTAGTCCTTTAAAGACATTAAGAATAATCAGTTTCTCATTAACAGCAAGTTTGCCTTTGAACTTTTGGCTCATTTTTAAAAAGCAGACTTTGACAGACAAATAATGATACGCTTATTATAGTGTAAAACACCTGTTTCTAAATCAATCAAATGCAGAAAAAAATAAACTATATATATAATATAATATATATGTATATAATTTAAGAAAATTGGCAGCCAATAACATTACTGTAATACTTTAATAATAATACTGTAATAGGGAAAGAATATTAGAAACAGAATTCTTAAGAAAATAATAAATGAGTAAATTCTGCTTTAAATATCAACATTATTACATTTCAAATTAAAAATGCATTTAAATTTCGATTGTGCGCACTATTAATTATTAATATTGTTAAATCATAGGAAAACTAAAACAATTAGAATGGTACGGATACCTACAGAGATTGGACAGAAACAGACTACTGAAAGTAATGGAAACCAAAGTAACGAGAAACCAGAAAAGAGGAAGACCGAGACGTACCTGGATGAAATGCATAGATGAGATAGGGAACGCAAGGGGGAAAATGATCCAAGAAATGAATAAGTGGCAAAGGACTGTAAAAGATGCTAAAATCAGATTAAAAATGCATTTACATTTCTATTGTGCTACTGGTCTATTGGTGCACTATTAATTATTAATATTAGTATAAATAGAAGCGCTATATAATTTGTCCCATCGATAAAATTTAACGAGGTGTATATTAAAACATAAATCACCTGAGCTAATTGTTGTTCTAAGCGATTAATTTGCTCCTGCAAAATCGTTTCACGTTCAACCGGCGATTCAAGCTTGGCCACACCACTCTCGAGTTTAACTAAAAGATTTTCCAACGTCTGCACTTTACTTTCATTGATTTGGTCGTTCAAACAAGCCTCCTTGCGTTGAATTTCATGCTCGTTAATTTGGTCCAAATAATCTTTTATTTTGTCCTCAAAGTTTTTAATCGCAGTTTGATGATTTGTTTTCAAATCCTCGATGATGGTGTCATGGGAGAGCTTCTCAAACGCAATTTCCGATTTCAAATCCTGCAAACGTCAAAATGACATCGTAAATGTCATTCAATATTTTATTACATATGGTCGATAAGCTACTAACCTCGATTTCCGTTGACAAATTCTCATTCAAATCCTTCTCCTTTTTCAACTCGTTGTCAATATTCATGAAATGCTTCTCGTTATTCTTCAACAAGTCAATCGTGTCTTTCAATTTTCGAATCTCGTCTTCGTATTTTGTTAAGACACCGTCACGTTCGCCCAATTTGGCTATTTTCGCTTTATCGCGCGAAATAATTTGTTGCGTCTCTTCGTATTTCGTGAGCAATTGCGCATATTTTTCGTTAATTCGCCGGAAGTTATCATTTAAAGCGTCCTCTTCGAGTTTCATTTCGGAAATCTTCTTCAACAGAACAGATTTTTCTTGAACTTCGTCGTTCAATTGAGACTGCATTTGCGTGAGTTGATTTTGCGTTTCTGTCGTGACTTTGTCGAGCGTGGATTCCAAGCTGAGCACACTTCTGCGACTCAAATTCTCGACGTTTTCCAATGAAATCTATAATAATAAACAGACATTAAATACGTATTTCGATCATCTACCTTAAAATCTAAAAATTAAAGTGACAAAGTTAGTATCTCTAGCAAAATGTTGTAAAGATATTATATTTAATGGTCACCAGTGGGATAAGTATGAAGTTAAAAATACCTTAATCCCTAAATCCAGTGGAAAAAATATAATGTGTGTAGTTCACTTGGTCGGCGGTGCAAATCTAATCTAACGTAAATCAAGCAATTCAAATAATCTGGACTGTGGTATACTGCCATTATAAGAATTCATTAACAGGTTGACTGCCATCCTAAAATTGAAAGAATTCCTTGTGTCGCCATTTGCATTTTTGGGACCTTTGGCACATCTAATAACATATATCATAGGTCAAACAATGGCGTTATTTTTAAGGAGATATTTTATCAAATTCGATAAGCGGTCATTATGACCTGAAAAGGTTTTCCACGCCCAAGCGGTCATACCAGCAGCAATACAATTGGCCTTAGAAAAACGGACTAAAAGTAAAATATTATGTTTTCATATACACCGTTGCAACTTTTTGTACCCCTCCAACAGAAAGTGATGGAGATTTTAGTTCCTATGACTCGGATAGAGATCCTGTAGACTTTCCGTCTAGTGATGAGGTGTCCGACAGTTCTTCAGATGTCGAACCGACAGTACATTCTCCAAAGAAACAAAAGTTATGCTGGTGCGTTGGCTCTTGGCGTAGAAATGAATCAAGATATACAAAATAAATCAGAGGCAGTCGCTCTAGAAGATAATTCAAGAACCCAAAATTCGCCGGTGACTCATGTCCATGACCACGATTGGAGCAAATCACAATACGTTGCAGCTTTGATGGGAGATTTGACTCCAACTGTTTTTGTTTATTACTTGACGATGTAATCATTGGCGAGATTTTTATGTAAACAAATCTTCATGCCACGCAGGTGTTGATGGATGGTGATGATACGGGACCTGAATCTCGGGTGCACAGATGGCAGCCGGTAGATACTGGAAGAACAATCGTTGCTGATAATTTTTACACCAGTCTGGAACTCTCAAATATTCTAATTGATAATAAAACACACTATGTTGGAACACAGCGTGGCGTTTCCATTTTGAAATGGTGTGATAAAAGGGATGTGTTAATGTTGTCTACCAAGCATACAACGGAAAGTGTAGAAATTCAACGCCGTACGGGTACGATAGATAAGCCTAAGGCAATCATCGACTACAACGAAAGCAAATCTTCAGTTGACTTATCTGACCAAATGTCAAGTTATTGTTCTCCCCTTCGTAAAGCGCTAAAGTGGTACAGGAAGTTGGCAGTCGAATTTCAACTGGGTACTACAGTGCTAAACGCTTCGGTAGTCTATATTCAGTTAGCCGAAAAAAGGATGAAGATCACCAAGTTCCTGATAAAAGCACTCTTCATGGTAAAATGTGCAGAAGATACATGTGCAGATAACATCCGTACCTAATCGAGATAACCAAACCAGAAAATCTTTGCGTTCACATAATTTGGTGTGAAAGGAAGGGCCTGCCGTGACAACAAGAAAATATTGCAGAGGCTGTTATCAGAAGAAAATTGAATTGAAAATAACAAAAATCTGCAGTGGTCCGCACTGAACTTTCTTATACTTAGTTATACCACATTTTTCGAAAAAACTTTTCAAATGAAAGTTGTTTAAAATATCAATATCTATAATTTATGTAAGAATATTTTTTTCCGTAACGTGTGCCGTTTTCGAGATATGGAAAAAGGTGATAAGAGTAAACCATCACTTCCAGTTGAGATATTGCGTTCAAAATATGACGTTTTCCTCCTTGCTACATCCAAATGTTAAGTTTAAAGTTTCAGAGCTCTAGCTTTAATCGTTTGGGCCGTAGAGCGCACAAAGACACAAAGACACACAAGAGGACACACAGTCATATAGACGTCATTCCAAAAATAGTCAGGATCGATTCAGGGGACCATAAAACGTGTATATCTGTTGAAATCTCGAGTTCGAAAATTTTCATGATTCCTATACTTACTTACACATAATGTATAAGAAAGTAAAAATCAGGTAAAGAATGTTAGTACCTATTGTTCGGAGTGCGATGAAATGCCACACTATTGCTTGGGCTGCTTCCTGGTGACTCATCAAAGGAATTAAATAGCAATATTTGTAATTTACGAGATGTTTTTCGACTGTAATAGTAAGGTTGAAAATTAAAGTTACTTTTTTGAACTTTGTTTTGTGAATATATGAAAAAAATGAAGAGAAATCTAAAAGTTATGCATATCCTGACGGTCCACAACGCCTCCGCGCTCATTTTATATAAAAGAAACTAAAGCGATTATGGGCACTCAGGGATGGTTTGAATTTATGTCTGGCGTGGGGGTGTAATTGACCGACGTGGTGACACTTGATTTTTCAGGTCTGTTAAATTTTAAATGTGCTGTGGGTCTTTATAGCGGGTTTTAATTAAACATTTAGTTTTCTGGACAAATTTTTAATTACAAACCAATGTATTTCATGCACTGTAGATTGCTGATCTATTTTAATTTTATCTTAAGCATTCTCTATGAAGGTTTTCAAAAAGTTTTAAATGCGACAAAAAGTTATGACCTATGATAATTTTAATTAAGTTTTTGGAAGCTGAGTGATACGGCTAACAAATAAATGCATTGCCTTGATCTCTTTGATTGCGCTTTCATGCTTATGTTTCTTATTAAATTAACCTTATTAAAAAACATAAACATGAGAGCACAATTAAAGAGATCAAGGCAATAAATATTGTAGGCTCTTGGCTTCTAGTGTCGAAACAATTGTAAATCGCTGTTTTTAATAAAATTAAGTTCAGAGTATCTTTTTACTTCCTTATACTTTATGTATAAGGAAGTATAGTAATCGTGAAATTTCGACATCAAGATAATGGATATACATGTTTTGAGGTTCCTTGAGTCGATTCTGATTTTTGGAATGAAGACTGTACGCGCTCTAGCGTCCAAACGAATCAAGCTAGAGCTATAAAACTTTAAACGTAAGATTTGTATATAGCAAGAAAGAAAATATTGCATATTGAAAGCAATATCTGAACCGGAAGTGATGGTTTACTCTTTACTCGTATCAACTTTTTCCGTATTTCTAAAACGGTACGAAGTATAAGTATAAGTATAAAAGTTAAAAAAAAATGGAAAATGGAGTATAACTGAGTGCAAGTTCAGTGCGGACCACTGCACATTTTTCATAATCTGCAGTAAAAAAATTAAAAGAAGACATTTTCTGCTCAAAGCTATGACATCAATCAATTCGGAAAGTTCATTTCTACATTGTCTGATTATTGACCAATGTATCTAAAAATGGTAAATATTCATTTATATTCTTATTAGATTCTAAGTGAAAAATTGCAAAAAAAAATCCTCTAAGTACTCATACTCTAGGGAAATATTTAACATTTCTATTAATATCTAAATAGAATTTTGAAATCAAAATGGACGCAAGGAGTTGCCCATACCTGTTTTTCGTACAATCAATTTGAAAAGAATTTTGAGACATGCATAGGTTTGTTGACTTCAACTATTCATCTACTATAGACGAGTTGTTTTTCTGAAGCAAACAAGCTAGATATTTCAGTAGTTTAAATAGGTACAGAACGAAACAAGTTTTGCCTTTTCCAGCCTGCAATCTTTGAATTATGAATTACAATGAATTTTGAATTGAGACACTTTCTGGATTCATTTACTAACAATTTTGAAAAGTTAGTCAGCAAGTTAATAACTCAAACAATAGGAATTACTCGTCTTATGTGTTTTAGGTAATCGATGTATTCTAGGTACTATAGGATTTGATACATTTATTTTTAATTTTTGAGAGTTATTAATTGCTTTAGTTTCCCTGATCTTCCTCAGTAATAATATACATTACTTTAATTTTGCATAAGGTGCCTCAAATATTAAATGTTTAACTTCCTCATTATAATCGGCTTTGTCCACAATTATTAACTTGTTCCCTTTGTCTGCTTTCAAAAAGAAACAGTTTTTTGTTTTGAGATTTTCAATAATATTCCATTTATTATTTGTGTTGCTGTAAGTTTTATGGCTTGATAAACAGTGTTTTAAACCTTTGTGTAATAATTCCTCAATACTAAAAATCTACAACTGATTTGTCTTTGTCATAGAATTTTTGAAATTTAGGGTTTAATTTACAAAGTTTATAGAAAATAAATTTCACCTTCATGATTTATCAGCTCACCAACGATACATTCGATGAGATGGAAGTAGTCATGCATATAGCTTGATATAGCTGATACTTGAGTGTGACGGTATATATATCCTTACAAACTTCAATTTTTAATTTATGATCAGTAACTTCCATCATTAAAATTAATTATTAATTTAACAATTTTACCTTTAAAATAATAGTAACTTTAATTTATAACTTTAGTGTTATCCCACTGGTGATCTAGTGAAGAAAATACAGCGAAAGGTTATAAGGTTATGAAATACTTATTTAGGTTTGCTAAAAATCTAGGGTGGTAAAGGGTTTTCAATTTAACATGTGACTGCCAGGGCACTTTTCGGATTCCGGTCTGAGAAGCCAAATTGATTTAATCATATTATATTATTAAAAATACTAATTATGATTCGTAACAATCATTAAAAAGTTTATAGGTGTTTTTTTTTGTAGAATAAAAGGGTCCTATGAATTATCTCGTAGTCGGCTTTTGATAGAAGAAGCTCTTCACAGAAGCGTACTACGAGTTGATTCGTACAGACATGCTTCGACTTGTCGCCTCGGTACAGCTAAACAAGCGCTAAGTAAGTAAGTTCTTCAGTGTTATGTCAGATCTTAAATGGAAAACATTATATTTTCGTCGATTTTAAATATTTTTGTGTCTATTTGTTTACAATAAAATAATAAATACTAAAATATGGAAAGGAAAAGAAAACTTACTGAAGCCGAACTTGAATATTTTGCTAATCTAAGTGAGTTAGAATCTGACGAATTTTTTGTGAAGATGGTAACAATAGTAGCAATTCTGAATTTTTGGAAATTTGTACCAGAATCGAAGTATCCTGAATTAAAAAAGGCTGCTTGTCGTATTATTTTAATATTCACAACAACGGACTTATGTAAATCATTTTATTCCACTTTAAAATTCGTGAAATCTAAACTAACCAGCATCTCAAACAATTACTGAGAAGTGCTGTCACCAATTATCACAAAATTTTAAAGAATTATCAAGAGAAGTAAAATAAATGTGTTTAATTTTTAATATTTAAATTCAATACACATATTTTGTACTTTTATTTATGTTTTCAATAAAAATAATTTCTTTAAAAAATTTTTTTGTTACTTTTTTTGCATACCTTTTAAATACGAATTTAATTGCGGCTCGTGAGAAATTTAAAATTTTGAAAAATAGCTCGGACTATCAGCGAGCTTGGCACCCCTGGTATAAGCCAAACTTGATTGTTTATTTTCTTCCAGGAGGCCATCCATTTATATTTACACTTATAAACTACGAACTCACTTGTAGCGGTGCAAAAGTGGCAAGTCAACAAACTACGTGCTAACTTGTATTGGACGTCCTGAGGAAGAGTGCTAATACGAGTTATCTCGTGTTGGGCAGTCAACGTGTTAATAGATTTTATATTTGCAACTTAATTTTTCACATCAAAATGTGTGATTACAAAAAAAATTCAAAACCTTCAGTGGTTATTTCAAACCCATACCTTGTGGTTGTTTTCCGATTTAGCGGTCCGCTCGAGTTCCTCGCGCAAGATGTGATTTTCGTCCAGCAATTTCGTAACTTCATTTTGCATTTCTTGATTCTTCTTAATTAACGAATCAAATTTCGTTTTCTCCGACAGCTCCCATTTCAATTTTGTCGATTTGATCAACTCCAAGGCCTTGCGTTCCAAATCGGCGCGATCTTTCCGTTCCAAATCCAACGTGCGCTTTAAAACGCAACACTCGGCTATGCTGTTTGCCAGATCTCGTTCGAGACGATCTCGTAAATCCTCGACGCTCTTCAACCTCCGAACTTTCTCTTCGAGTTTTCGTTCGAGACCGCCCCTTTCTTGGAACGAGTCCTCGTTCATCACCAACTCCCGTCGCAGTTTATCGACCTCCTTTTTTAAATTTTCCATGGATGCGTCGAGTGGAACTTTCGCGGTGAAGCTATCACGGTAATCTTTGTGCGAATTTTGCACGTATGTGAATCCAAGAAAGGGTAAATTTTTACCAGAGAATTGGGTCTTCGTTTTGAAGTTGTCGATGTGTGGTTCAGATTTTTTTCGTTCAATGTCGATGAAATTACTGGTGTCTTCGACAGAGGTGATTTTGGGGACATAAGGGGGAACTTGATCACGCAAATTGTTAAAATCGACGTTTCTATACAAACTGTGCTTTAAAATATCATCGTGAGTGAACCGAGAGTTTTGTTCCGTCAGTAATCCTTTGATTAAGGACACATAGGCTTGTGAAAGTAGAACATCCGGGGGAAATCTCAAGTTGGTGGAATGATTGATGATTTTAGAATATGTTGATGTCATATTTGGTCCGTTGAACGGTGTATTTCCTATCGTTAATTCGTATGCCAATATTCCCAACGACCAATAATCACAAGAAACCTGAAAATATAAATAAACAACCGTAACAAACTAAATTAAAATAAAACACATACGCCGTAAGTAGTCTTTTTAAATTTGTTATCAAGGGACTGTAGCAATTCTGGAGCGATGTAATCAGGCGTCCCAATAGGCAAAACGTCCATAATCAGTCCTTTTTGATCTAACTTTGTCGCCGACCCAAAATCAGCCAACTTTAAATGTCCACATCGATCTAATAAAACATTATCAGGTTTGACGTCGAGGTGCACGTACCCCATATTGTGCAAGTCATTCAAACCGAGCGCCTAAAACAACCAATTAATTTATTTTTTTTAAACGACGACAACTCACCAATTCGGCTATGTAAAAACTCGCAGCGCTTTCCGGCAAAGTACCACCTTGCCTATATAAAAGACCTAATAAATCGCCACCTGGATGATACTCCATGATAAAATACAAATTCGTGCTGTCCTGGAAAGCATACTGCAGGCACGTTAACCAAGCAGAGTTAGAAAACGCCATAATATTTCGCTCCTCTTCGAAGGAAGCGCGTTTCTGTTGCAACGTTTGATATTTCTTTAGCGTTTTCATCGCGTACACATCGCCGGTTTGCTTCTCTTTAACGACGTGCACTTCGCCGAAGTGGCCGCGTCCGATGACATTTTTAACTTCGAAGTCGAACAAGTTCACCCTCGACTGTTTTAAATCGTTTAGCGTTTTTCGATGCTTGTCGACGAACGTCTGAATGTTTTTATCGCAGCTTTTCAAGCATTCCGTATTACACTCGTCGTACAAAACCTGCAAGGCGTCCAGCAAACCTTCCCTACAAATCAAACTCGAAGTTTCCTTGGTTCCTAGTTTCCCCAATATCTGGGCGTTTATTCTGCTGTTTCGCACACTAATCGGCTCCTTTGAAGGCTCCATACTATTTAAAACAAGACTTTTACTACACACAATACATTTTTTGTAAATTGAAGCAAAAACGGTTATACGTTCGTCACGTTAAAAGTGATGTGATTGGCCGAAACTGAAACGTACTTTCAACGGGTACGTTCATAGTTAACTACCAACAAAATTTAAAGGCTGCGTTCCGAAATAAGTTAAAGCAATGAACTGATTGTGTTCAGCGATCAATTGTAGGAGTACTAAATTGCGCGTGTACTTTATTCACGTTAGCAGACGATGTACGTCACTATTTGTAGTTTCGAATTAGAAATATTATATTACAAAAATTCACTTTTTGTAGTAGTTGTGTTTGTGTGCTATATTTTTTCTATGACCTCACTGATTCCCATTTATAACATAGTGAAGGTTTAATTTGATTTGACAGTTAGTGACAGTTTTAGTTGAGTTGAGGCATGCGAATTCTAACATCGCGTTGCTAGACATTTTATAACTAAGTGAAGAGAATGAATCTAGCATTGTAAAGTAATACCGAACTGATGATATCAAATTAGAACTGTCACAACATTTCATTAAGAATAAAAAAAGCAGTCGAAAACATATTGGGAATAATACTAACCAATTTGTTACTGTCGATATATATAATGCAAATAAATCACAAACGCACGAATGTGCGTAAGACCACACTTACATTTACAGCAATGCACTAGTCTGCAAGTCGAAAAAAGTGTCAAAAATTCAATTTTTTGACTCTAAGCTATGCGTTATACGTTATTGTAATTTTTTGGGGAATACAAAGCATATAAAAATTAAGCTTGTTGTTGCAGATTATTCCTTACGGTTATTCGGCGTGGCTGCAAAGTTGTTTGTGTAAACTTAACAAAATGTCCACACTTGTCCACACTATTTTTTTTAATAGCAAGAATGATGTCTTGAGAGTTTATTTTATTAATATAAACTTGTGCTTTTTTGCGCTTTCTGAGAAATTGATTGTTTTCCAGGACAAGTCAGTTTTAAAAACACTGAACTATGTGAAATATGGATGAACGAAGTTAATGAAAAAAGAATACAATAAGTTATTTATGACTGTTTCATGCATAAAATTGGATATGGAAATATTGAAGATGAAAATACGTATATTTTGCACTAAAATGAAATCAGGGCTGTTAAGGGCTTCGTCCACTCTTTTCCATATTTTCGACCTTGGAATTACTACTGCGACTTTGACGTCCAGCTCTCGTACCATCGATTGGGCGGCCTTCCGAGGGGTCGTTTTGTGTTCGGTCTTGATGTAATCGCATGTTTCGTCATCCTGTCCTCTCCCATTCTTCCGACTGGTCTCTTCAGTACCTTCTCCTGTCTCTTCTCCATCTTACAATGTCCTGTACTGCACAAATGTCACGGATCCTGTCGCTGCGTACTCTGTCGCGAAGGCTCAATCCTGTGATGGATCTCAATGTTCTCATCTCTGTTGTTTTGACAATTTGTTTGGTTATTGTGATGTCGGCTCTTGTCTCAGCTGCGTATGTTAAGACTGGGCTTACACAGGTTTTATATATACGAACTTTACTTCGTGTCGACATATGATTGTTCCTTCATATTGTATCGCGGAGAGCAACTGATATTACTGCTGCCATTGTTGCCTGAGTCTTCATGTCTGGTTTGTTGTTATTGTCGCTGGATATTTCGACCCCGAGATATTTAAATCGCATAACCTGCTCTATCGGTGTTCCGCCGACCTCTAGTCTACATCGTACGGGATCTTTAGATATCACCATTGATTGTGTCATCTGGATTGAGATGTGAAGGTTGAATATATTGGCGTTATAGTGTTTACTTGTTGCAGGAGGCGTTGTAAGTTGTCTTCGTTTTCGGATATGAGAGCTATATCATCTGCGTAGCCTAGGATTTAAAATTTCCTGTTTCCTTTGTAGCATATGTTGTACCGGGATTTCCTCAGTTGTGTTTTGATTCTTTGTTTTGTTCTCAGTGTTTAATTCTTTTATTACTTGGATAGTTTTTTGTCGATGTTGTTTTTGTGGAGAGCCTTTAGCACGTCCTTAAGTTGTATTGTATCAACTGCTTTGGAGAAATCTACAAAGCAGAGGTAGAGTGGTTTGTTAAACTCAATGGTTTTTTCTATTAGTTGACGCAGTATAAATATTGCGTCGATGGCGGACCTGTTTGTGCGGAAGCCCTGCTATTGCTCGCTGGTTCGTATTTGTGTTGCTGATTTTTGCGATATGATTTTGGTGAATACTTTTTGAATATTAGAGAGTAGGTAGATTCGTCTGTATTGTAATACTTGTTCGCAATTCGCTTGGCATGTTTCCAGTTTCGAGTATTTTCCGAAAGAGGTTGGTCATCTCTTTGGTTAACTCGAGGCCCACATATTTGATAATTTCGTTGTTGCCCATGTGTTTTTATATTTTTTAGTTTTGGGATTGCTTGTTCGACTTCATTCTCAGTAATGTCCAATTTGGTTTCGTCATTGCTTTCTGTAACACCGTATCTCATTTCTTGGTTGTCTTTATCTTTGTCTTTAAACTCATACAGTTTTAGGAAATAGTCTTCCCATTCTTTTTTTGAGATTGAAGATGTTTGGATAAATTTGTTTACAGGCTTTTTTCTGCTGGGGAGCATGTTCCACATTTTCGTTTCGCTCCACATAGGGCATTGCACCTGATACTGGCGTGTTTCCCATTCTTGAATTTAGGTCACCCATTAGAAATATTTTGTCGTTTCTGGGTATGTGGTCTATTATATCTTGAAGATCGTTGAAGAACTGTTCTCTTTCTTCTTTGTGTTTGCTCATGTCCGGTGCGTATGCGTTTATGATGTGCGTCTTGCCGTGTGCGAAGTTCATTATGTGTGCATCTGTGCATTAATCTTTCGTTGATATATACAGTATTGATATATACAGTATTTTCAATACATTGTTGTAGTTTTTCATATATGAGAATTCTTACACCGGCGTGCGCCCGTTTTTCCTTGTTCTTCCCGTTATAAAATAGGCAATAATTTTGGTATTTCGCGTTGCCTTTTCCTTCCTTCTTCGTGTCTGCTAAGGAGCCTATGTCAATTCGGTGTCGGTTCATCTCCAGCATGATTTCTTGGTCTCTATGGATCCAAGATGTTATATTCCAGCAACTCAGCTTTAGTATATTCTTTTTCCAAATTCGTTTTTTCCGTGTTATCGCCGTGTCGTTCTGTGTTGTCCATCCTTTCGAGGCTTCTATGGTACTTTGAGCTAGCTTGGGTTTTTTTTTACGGTGGGTGGGCTGTAACCCGTTCCACCAACGCTCCTCCTTTATCCGGGCTTGGGACCGGCAGTGGCAGTTACTGGGCTACTTAGTCCACCCAGCACTTACCCCATGAGGAGTTGGAGAAACTTCTATTCTCAGAAAAGTCGGAACGCGGACAGAGAAATGAGACAAAGCGTTTGTCATCATCAACAGGTGATGAAATCGGCCTACTTCTTCGTGCAGCAACTACATCTGCTCGTAAGCGTAACAACAAAGATTTAGTTGCAGTTTTGAAAGAATCAATGAAAAGCCCTGATCGAGTTTCAAAAATGAGAAAACTTTGCCGTGGTAATGAAACCAAACCCATTAAAATGTCCCCTGCTTAGCAATTCTACTAGATAATAACTTTACAAGAGAGCAATATGTTAATATACGTACTGAAAATAAAAACAGGAATTGCGATATTTACCCTTCATATGATGAAATTCTTAAAGCCAAATCGAAATGCAGACCTGGAGGTATTACAATTACAAATACAATGGCAAACATTCCACTGCAGTCACTTTTATCACATACAGCAGGACGAATAGTAGAAATACAACATAAAGTTATTAAGCAAACCATATGTGAAGGCAAAGCTCATTCTTTGAAAGCAGAATTAGTTGTAAGCTATGGCTTCTTCTGGCTACCACCCTGATCCTACTAAGACTGAATCTTTAGGAAGAATACTGTGGGACAATTGCTCGCATTCCATTAAATATTGCCGTCCAAAAAAACTTGAATTTATAAAAGAGACCAAAGAAGTTATATTCTCGAAAGATGGAAAAAATAAAAATGCATACTTAACAAGTTTTAAAGTCGAACTCGAAGAAGGAAATAGCATCGAGATATTTTACAAATTGCGTTTAACACTTATTGATGGAAAAGTCCTAAATTTTTAACAGACATAAAATCAAACCAAGCATATCCAATATGTGGTATTAAGCCTACCTATTTTAAAAACATCAAAAATTATAGGAGTGAAAGTTGGCAGGTAAGAACAACATATGAAAAAAGCCGTTAAAAATAAAAAAGAAAAAAAATACAAAAATCATTTTGAGAAAAACTTTGATTGAAATTTGAGGTTTTGGTACCTTCAATGACGGCAACACGGCTCGGCGTGCTTTTGAACATAATAGTGTTTTTTTGTATTGATGAGTATTTAATATTCTACCTTAAGATTATATTGATAACATTATCATGTCAATTTCCGATCAACTTGGAAAAATTCGAAAAATTTTGCTGCGAAGCGGCTTCAATAATCCAAACAAAATATGCTTGGCTGCCAATGACCGCGACGGTACATAAAGTATTTATTCATTCGACAGATATAATTGCAAACTAATTTTAATCCTTTGTTGTACAGCAATATTTGTAAAATATAGCTGCTTCCAAAAATAAGTTATTAATTGTTTCCAAAAAAATATGATTTCCGACCATTGTGCAATGGTCGTAGAAAAAATCAGATTAAATCATGCCGAAACCTTTATGTAAACACTTGAAAGGACTAATTGTTTCGTTAATTGGTTATTTCAAAATGTTAGTATTCGTAACTTCTCCATGAGAGGTAATTTGTCAATATTTACATTGCAACATTTATTAGATATGTATTAAATTTAAAAGAAAACATACATCATTCAAGGTATGCGAGTTTAGTTAAGTTTAGTTGGAACAAAACAAGTCCGAATTATAAGTTGGTTTAAAAGCTTAAAGAAAAATTACGTAGAAATCTGAATATTATTCTTTCTAATTTCCTCTTAGGCGATTGTCTAACTGCCCAGATTCTAATATATATTTTACTTGCAAGAAACATCCCGTACGTTATAGAAAAACAAAGGTATTTTTAATGTAAACAAATAGCTAATTAAATTCGTATTGCATATCACGAGTGCGAAATGAACTAATCAAATTAACATTGGCACTACAACAGCCCACTAATAATAGGCAGAATAAATTAAAGCAAACTAAGCGAAAACAACGAAACATACGAAAGTAGAGGAAAATGATAATAATTCAAATACACAAAACTAAATTAATAAAATTTAATATGAAAATAAAATACATACAAATGGAGATAATAAATATGAAAAAGTAATAATGCAAAACAACGTTAATGATACAAAAATTGAAAAAATGTAACAAATCTTAAAAACTCATTAATCATGATATACATTGAAAAAAAATACAAAAATTGTAAAATAAGACAAAAAATCGTGAAACAAAATCCAAAAAATATCTTACAAATGGTTAAAAATCAAAAGAATTATATAAACGTCAAAAAATTTAAAAATCAAGAAAAACATTATAGAATTTACAAAACCAACGTAAAAATCACAAAAGAAGTATTTTTCTTTAAAATCGCATAAATTAAAATAAAAAGTCTGTAAACAATGTAAAAAATCCCAAATATGTTGAAAAATACTCAAAAATTAATAAATTAAACAAATCGCAAAAATCTCTAAAAACCGTAAAAATTCTTAGAAAGCCGTATTCATGAAAAAATATTAAAGAACAACAAAGTATACCCACATCTTCTTTATCCATCTCTCTATTACTCCTCCATCGGTGGTCTTCGTATCCACCTAAGTGTTCGTAGCGTCAAATAGAATAGGCAATGGACATAGTCAATCGAGATTGTCCAGTCACGTACGATGCACTTACGTACCCGCGCCCATTACCTGTCTGGAACAGATACAATGGACCACTGGACCCGCTAGTCCAAGTTAAGCGATCACGCTGGTTCCATGCGTGTTGCAATACCGCTAGATTGGTTGCATCTGCATGCCTGCGCACACAAGCCGTCAGCAGACAGCTCGCGTATCAACAATTCATCGAATTGTGTCAATGTGCCCCAGTGCGATCCCGCCATGCAACGCTGACAGGAATGGATTACCTCCACATTCAATAACACAGGTATATAGCTAGCTATGTCGATAACCTTTATTAATGGGAACCAAGTTTTCTGAATTTTTTGCAAAATATTACCAGATTTGTTAGATGATGTTAATATTAATTTGTGACAAAGCTACTTGCAAGTTGTTTTTACTCGATAGTACGCCTCGTTGCTCCCGTGTCTTTGAACGTATTTGCAACTAATCTCTGTCTCATGGTGAAGCCTGTGTTTAGTTTACAGTTATCAATTTGCACTTTTCTTGATTAAATTAATTGCTTTCTTGAGTTTAGTTTTATTTATTCTGATTTCATTTATAAAGTTGCGTTTACGACAAATATTAAAAAAAAATAACTTATGAATATCTGTAAAATTAAAAAAAAAAACCCTTGGCACCCTAGATTTTTAATACGTATTTCAGCAATACATATGTTCCCATCTTATTAGTATTATACTTAATATTTCTAGCTAAGTTATATATTTTAGAAATACCAGCGTTAATAGCAGAATTTAATACTAGAATTGTGTTTACAGATCACAAAATTTTATAGATTCCATTTTCGCGACGCATCCGCGGACGCAATGTATTGTCCGTCAATTACGGATATGTGCATTTCATGAGTTTAGGTAACTCGTATGTGTCTTCGCACGCATCATCGTTAGCTGCGGCCTCTGATAAATTTGTCGAGCGACGCGCTCGTGTTTCGCCTGTTACTCAACGATAAGTCGTGTGTTGTGAAGCAGCAAGTAGTAAGGAATATTAGGGCGTAGAGGCCCTCATTCTGTTCACGTTTGCTGGATATCTTGCTATACAACACATCTTGTCCTCCTTTTATTGAGGAGAACAGCACTTTTGTGTCACGCATTGAATCAAGGTAACGAGTTAATCTTTTCTTTATCCTCCCATTTTAATGTCATCATCCGTTAATTCCGTTGTATTTTTACAAGGATCTTTTGTGGATCTTCCTTCTCACCCCCCGGCAAAGGACTTTAGCGTGCGGATCGACATTCATTTCGCAAAGCGACATCCGCTGATCATCACAAACAATGCATATTTGACACAGAACGTGTCGTTCCAAATGAACACTTATTTTCAAATTGACGGCTGATCGTTAAATTCACAATCGTTTCCAAATTAATGTTTGAGGATTGCATTTAACCTCTTAACACCTGAATTAATTAATTTAAATTAAAAAATATATTTTCTTTCATGAAAACACATGAATATGTAAAAGATGTAAGAAATATGGCAACTTTATTTTCTACTGACTAGCTCAGGTACGATTTTAAGGGTTTGTATTAAATTAAACACAATCGCCTTTTAAACAACATCTTTATTTAATTTAATCAATTATTCATAATTCATTATTTTTGATATAAATTTTTTGGCATAAATTTACTTTACATTTATCATAAAATACATTTGTTTGCCCTTTAGAACCTGTTTTTTACAACGCTGTCGATTTTCTTGGCCAATGATGCATTCCATCTAGTCAGTTTTAGAAGGAACAGCCGCCATTTTCTTCTTTTTTTCATATAATTCTTAGAGATGATGAAGAAGGTTTTTCTTAGTATCAGTTGCTTTTCCTTTTTACATAAGTTATTATAGGTTTCTTTTTCTTTCCCTTGCTTCTTCATAATCTCAGAGAAAGTCAGTTTATGGAATCTATCGATACGAATTGTGTCCAAAACTGGAAATTCATTTGTGGTTTGTAATAGTTTTTGGGAAGAAAACCAGTTGTCACAAAATATTAGGAGATTTAAATCTTTCCTTAGATTTTGAGCTAGTTGCAAAACAATATTCGCGCTTACACATAAGTCTGGCTAACCGTCTACTTTGTTTATTATTTCTGTATATATTTTGAAATTGTGAACAAGTGCATTGGTATTGCAAATATTTTATAGCTCAATTTATATGGGTTTAGGAATGGCACCATTTGTTCGTCGATACTAAGCAGCTGTAGAGGAATTTTCAAAATACTTGATTGCAGGTGATTGACTAATGGTCTGATTTTATATAGTTTATCTCTTCGATGGTTCCTCAGCATTATCATTCAAGTGTAAATGCTTTCTCATTTCTTCCCATCGATCTCCAGTTATGATAGCTGCAATTTGGCTTACACGAGTATTTTTTGCTCAATACAAATTGCTTAATTTCAGTTCTATTCAAATTGAATATTTTGTTTGGATTTTGTTCTATAGAATATAAAGTACTTTGTTCAGGTTCAAGTTGAAATGTACGGATTCTTTATGACAACTACAATTCGTGATATGTCGAAGGTGATCTACAATAAAACCGATTTGAAAGCGAGTTTCACGTTGATTCTGTTGAGTGTTTAAGACTCCGCAGTATATTCCTCTTCAAATGAAGAGGCCTTTAATGGAATAGGATTCAATGTGGGCGGATTTACCTTAATTCTGTGAGTTTCAAAATTTCGATTTCTAATGTGTCTTCATTAATTTATTTCTGTTATTTGTAAATATTTTCGGAAACAAACTCTAAATTCCGAAAAAATCGAAAAGCAACTGACTTGGATTGGGTTCTTTAGGACTCTCTATTAGTGATAATTGAAAATTAAAGCCATTTAAAGTTCAACGAAGCTGAATAAATGTATGCGCCATATAAAGATCAGAATGACCGTGGTCAGTGAGTTTTGAAGGTTCATATCTCTGATTGAAGGTTTGCGATCATTGACGTATTTTATTAATGAATTCAATTAATGATGAGGTTAATTCGATTTGCTTCGTTCCCATTGGACTGTTAGAAATATTCTTAGATTCTATGGGGATTCAATGATTTGACAAGGGGTACCGCATGGTAATACTTTTAACTCATTTCTATCATTAGAAAATAAAAACCTTTCGCGATGATGCTTTATGGATTTTATTGACGGTCAACGAATGTATGTGAACACTATTTATGGCTTGAAGGAGGATTATGACGTCAATGAAATAATTCTATTGACTCCGACGTGATCAATAGCGATTCAATTGAATTTTTTTATTACATTTTAATAAAACTTCTTACAAATGTTATCGTTTCATTCACATTGCCAAAAAATTTAAGTTGAAGAAATTGTTCCTTCTGGGTGTAACACTTCTAATCAGTCAGTCAGTGAGTACGACGCGTGTTTGTGTACGATACAATAAGAGCCTTGATAACGCCAATTTCGTAGTTGTGTGTGTTTTGGGATTGAAAAATTCCACCAATAGACAACTTCTATTCAAACTTCGCGCACTTGTGTGGAGCAACATATCATTATATCTAATAGGTAAACGAATCTTAGTACTTAGTACTGACAATTATGTAGAGAAGTAGATGTAGAAAATTACACTTTTTTTTATTGTCAATAAATTCATTTGTGAATGTTGGCAGTTAATCTTTTTTAATTTTATTGGAAAAAAATTGTTGCTAATGATTTTTAAAATGTATTCTACGAGGGTTTTTAAGCAACAATAAATGACGTGTTTCATTTCAACGGGGTTTTATACAGTTTTATTAAGAAAATCACAAATTACGATTTGGGATTCAATTACACATATTACATACTAAATAAACTGGGATAACGATTGTTGCGGGCATTTTTATTAGACGAAAGTCAATTGGTTCTATTTCAATATTTCGTAATAGAACAGGAAAAAGCTACAAATCCATGAGAATTGTAATAATAACAAAAGGAATTGTATAAATACTTATAACGATAGACGAAAAAATGGTAATTGATTTTCCTCAAATTGTTGTTGTATAAATGTGACTTTTTAAAATCCTATTTTCTTTCAAAATTTGACAATGTTTTAAAGTTGACATTCATTTTAAAACGTTTATAAAATTTTGTTAAAATGATGAGGATGCCAATGTCAGAATTATCGCAGACTCAAATAACAATTACTCAATAAGGCAAACAGGTGCCAGAAACAACGTCAGCAAAAGTACTGTTTATAAGATCATCAAAAAATGGCGAGATCACCATAGAATTTCCAGAATCGCTGATTCAGGTCGACGAAGAATATCGACAGCTGAGTAAGACCAGCACTTCATAAATTTAGTAATAGAAAATCCATTTTCTTCAGCTGTAGATGTGGCTAATAGTAGTAACTTTCCTGGATCAGTGTTCACCGCTCGTCGTAGAATTAGAGAAACTAATTTGAGGTGTCATAAACCAGTTAAATTTTTTTCTTTAACTGCCACCCATAAGGAAAATCGGGTAGGGTACGCACTTCAACACTTGGCACATAACATGGATTTTTGGGAAACAGTGATTTTTTCGGATGAAAAATTGTTTCAAAGTAAAAAAAAATGGAACGATTCATGCATACCGTCCCAGAGGGCAAAGATTTGATGAAAACTTTATTGATCATTTAAATCCACAATATTTTAGAGTAAATTTTTTGGACTGGATCTCAATTCACGGAACAGGCATTTTGTGGGAAATTGAAGGAAATTTAAACTCAAATTCTTACATTAACATTTTAAATGATGTATTTTTACCTTCGGCGGACAAAATTTTTCCAAATCGAAATTTCGTATTTCAACAAGACAACTGTCCAATTCATACAGCTAATACAGTCAAAACATGGTTTAGACAAAATAATTTTAATGTGTTGGATTTTCCTTCAAGAAGTCGCGATTTGAATATAATGGGAAACGTATGGGCCAATAGAATGAAATTATTAAATCAAAGACCCCAACACAGAAATGAACTAATAGACGTCGTTCAAGCAGCATGGGAAAGTGTAATATAATAATAAAAATAATAATTATTTTTTCAAATTCTACAATTCCATTCCCAACAGGTTGGAACAAGTAATAAACAAAAACGGTTCCATGACCCGATATTAGTGTTTGATAAAATTTTTATTGTTTAATAGAAGTTTCTTTATTCCAATAAAACTTGAATTTTCTCAGTAAGTTTATTCAGTAACGGTGGTTTGGGGCTCTAGTTCGGGGTCTTACGCTTACGGCTCACCAGTTCATTAAAATATCACTGAAATGACAATACTGACGTTTACATGACATTGCTAATATCAAGCAGCCGAAAATTTCGTGTCTACTTTTTTTGAATTCGACTGTACGACGTAATCGCTATTTAAAAATTTAGAAACAACGACTACCCACTAACATTAAAAGTTCATGAACAATATTTTGATAAAATAAACAAATAACATTTGTAAAAACATTAAAACATCTGGATGGAAAAGGTATGGTACGGATAATAACTGCTTCGATTGGGAAAATCTGAAGCAATTAGTGTTAATGATATTCGTCAAATTTGGCCTGCTGTGACTATTTTTGCACACTCCAACTGAAATAAGTGTTGCTAAAATTTACTCTTGTCAGTTGGACGAACGAATGAACTTTTAGGGATTGAGGAAAAAGTTACGATATGAATGTATGTGTCACATTGGTATATATATATCGGGACTACGCAGCCTAATTAAACGTCTCAACATGCTCTCGTGAGATGAGCAACTCTTTCCGAGCAAAGAGTTGCTGTTACCGACATAATGCAGTAGGTCGATTTATCTGTAAGTATTTTTTATTATTTAATTATTCAATGGAGTAATGTGCCGGGCAATTGTTCTTCTACTGCAACTTCTTCGCCTGTTTATTATTACTTCTTTAATAATTTTATAAAATGTTTGTGTACAGAGAAGCTGGATATACGAATGGATCAAGGGGCATAGGCCAATAAGGAAGATCTACTGCGCACGGTTCGTAGAAGTGGTCGCCCCAGAGCAATGACGGAGGAAGGCATCGGTCGTCTTCTTCGAAAACGTTTTAGGCTGGCCTTTACCAGTATAAGAAGTAACAGAGAAACTTTAAATTTAGGTAAATTTATGCAGCCGCCATACAATACGGCGTCGTTTAATTGACAACGGCTACCGTAACAGGCGCCCTGCTTAAGAAACATATTTAAACATAAACCATCGCCAAAATGAATCGCATTTGCCCAAAATAATTTAAACCGAGATTGGTTAAATGATATTTTTAGTGGTAAGAAAGTGTTTAAATCGTACACCGACTATACGGAACCTCTATGGAGAAGGAATAACACGCGGTATGAGGAACAAAATGTTGCATTTGTAAAACACAGCGGACGAGTAACTATGGGATTTTGGGAATGGATGTCCTCAGCTGGTCCGGGTGAATTGGTTCAATCGGTCCTAGAATGACTGACGTATAGTATGTGCACATATTGGAAGATGTCATGTTACCGAGTGTGCGGATACTGTACACAGAACCTCAACCACGCATTTCATTCGTTCACGATAATAGTGCCCTACATACTTCTCGTGTGTGGTTCGTCACTGGTTTGAAGATTACGTTGGGATCGATTTAATTCCATGAGATTCTAAATCACTGTACTTGAACCCCATTGAGGATTTATGAGCCACGCGAGTGGGATGACGTTGACGGTCGTCAGGGCATTCTGAACAGAGAGGGAAACATTCCGTGGCCGACCAAATTGCGAACGATTGGTTCAATCGATGCCAAATTGTTTGCAAGAAGCAATCGACATTGAGGGGCTCCCCACACATTATTAAATTTATCCATGTTATCCATCCACTCCGTTATATCAATGCCACATTTTGTTTCCAAGCGAATCTACGCATATAGCAAAAATACTATATATCTGTTTCATATTGGCAAATTATATGTCAAAACAATTCACAAAATATCTATAGTATATAACCCTAAACGATTAATACTTCCTACCTGTACTGCTCAATCGAATAAGATGAGTACGAGTGCAGTTATCGTTTGGGATAGTCTCGAAATTTTTGAGCCTTATTGTACATAGTATCACACTTTGTAGACCAATAGTTATATGACAGTTAAATTAACGAGATGTTACTTTCCATCCTAATTAAATTTTTAAATTGACAATGAATGCATCATGCGTAATGGCGCCACTAATTTAAAGCTTCGTACAGAACCGAACGACAATCAGACTATGAACCGAACAATAAACGGAACGGAGAACGGGCATTAAATTTCGCCGAACTGAACAACGGATGGAAAGAGTTCGTCGTATTAAAACAATTATGGAAAGTGAAGTGGCTTAGATTTATTCATTATATATGAAATAAATAAAGAATAAATAAAGAAGATGGTTGCAAACATATTTACATTCACAAATAAATACAGAAAAAGTTACACACTAAACAATTGAAAACATTTCTTTTCTGCTGCTGTCTCGAGTATCTACGCCTACCATAATATATTACATCAATAATAAATAATAATAATAAACAAAATCACAATAACACACAGAAAACCGACAGCCCCGCGACGAACGCGAACGGATAGGATCTGCAAACGTGTTCAGAATACCGTCCAAACTGATGTTCTGTTTGTTGTCGGTTCGGATGTCGTTTGGAGTAATGTTCAGGTCTGTACGAAGCATAACGTGCTTCAGTGTCCCGAGTATATATGGTTGCGTTGTTATGCGTGCAATAGAGTACGTTCGTTAATGTAAATTTTTAAAACAAAAAAGTATGTTAATTTTTAATTAAGTCCGTGTTAATGTGCAATGCAATGAAGGAATACATTAACAATGCGCTTTACTACTGTAGACTTACCGTGAATTAGGTACGAAGTCGTGAATAATGCATGAGTGTTCCAGTTGTAAAATGACGAAGTTTAAAATTGCAGTGATTATTACTTTTATTTTCGATAATTGCATGTATTCGGGGTAATGCAAATAAATTTTATTTTCGTTCGAGGAATACATCGCGAGTTATCTACATTTCAAAATTGGTTATGCAAATCGCCGAGCTGATATAAAATTCTGACGAGGTGACGATTTAACGTAGTGAAACTGTACCGCTCGTTTAAAACATGCGTGAGGTTATTGATTTTGTTTATCGCAAGTGCCTTTTCTTTGTGTCTTTGACCATTTTCGCCTCAAGGTAATTAACAAGTTTAATTTAACGTTTTTGTTTTATCGTACGTTTCAGCGTCGTGATCGAAAAAACCGACAAAGACTTCAACATTTATTGGAATATTCCAACTTTTCAGTGCAGACCGCATAAAATTTATTTTTACAATTTCGCCGGAAAATACGGTTTGATTCAAAATAAAAACGATTCGTTCAGGGGCGAGGAAATTGCAATTCTGTACGACCCCGGCGATTTTCCGGCTATTTTGGAAGAGAGCGGAACGGGGAATTTGTTTTTAAGAAACGGCGGGGTGCCACAGGAGGGTAATTTATCGCTGCATTTGGAGATTTTTCGACAAGTCATCGATGAATTGATTCCTAATAATAATTTTAGTGGTAAGTTTATTTTTTTTTTGAATGAGATAAACGTCATTTTATGATTTATGTTTTAATTTTCTTTAGCAATGTCTAAAAACAAATGGTGTCTACTATCGCGTAAACGTGTTCATTGTTCATTCCATATCGAGTGTGTATTTTACCACAGGCAATTTACCTTGAAATATAATAATTAAAAAAAATGCGAAACGCGATATATTAAATTGCAATTATTAAGTTTTTAGATCGCAGATGTAAAATAAATTACCTAATGACTTCAATTCGCGATACACACGTTCATTTGGAATTTTATAATGTTTAGAAAGTGCACTTTACCCATACAAAGCTACATGAGGTTAACATCTATTTTACTCTTTTCCGCCGGTTTACTTTCGTTGTTAAGAAATCGAAACTTGTAATACGACCACTCGAGCAAAATCGAGTAATTTTCATTAACAATCGCGTATTTATGTTGCATCTGGTTCGAGTGATCGACGGGATTTATAAACACTTAAATTCGTCGTCGTGACCTGTTGTAACAAAAACATGCCAATGTCAATATTTGAAAACGCAACGAGTTAATGACACTACAATGATAACGAAAAAAATCGGCGGGCAGGATGTTATGATTTACTTTGCCTTTTCGAGTACGCAAATTAACGATCATTTCCAGGAATCGGCGTAATAGACTTCGAAAGTTGGCGCCCGATCTTTCGCCAAAATTTCGCCGCGTTGCAGCCGTACAAGGATCTATCTTACAAAGTTGAAACGTCAAAGCATCCGTCCTGGCCGAAAGCCGACGTCGTGAAAGAAGCGACGAAAAATTTCGAACTGTTTGGACGCGACTTCATGGAAGAAACTTTGTACATGGCAAAAGAAATGAGGCCGAACGCCACTTGGGGCTACTACGCTTACCCTTATTGTTTTAACATGTCGCCGAATACTATGAACACCATGTGCTCAGAGGAAGTGAAGCAAGAAAACGACAGGTATTTGATGATTGATTATAGTAATTATCAATATGTCCGCGGAAATCACTCGTGACATTTTAAAAATTATAACGGGGTTATCACTGACAACGTTTAGAAAATGTATGTTTTGAAGCATAGTCGTCCCAGTAGGCCGCGATGTCAATTTTGAGGTTGTGTATTTCAAAACTATTGGAAGTATATTATGCTTGTCTCAGAGCAACGACCGTGATGCTTTGAAGAATTATTTGTTGTCCATAGTAAAGTAGGAAATAATTTGAAATTCGCGTACACACGTACAATAAGGCTCAAAAATTTCGAGATTTGCCCGGGCGACAATTGCATGAACGTCAGATATGAAACGTATCTCGTTTAACTGCCGAAACTTGCATCGCCCCATTTCAAATTATATAAGGTGTAATCTCTAAATTTTACGTGAGTAGAGAACAAATCGAGATGTTGATTATTTAAAAGCGTAATCTTTATAATTAACAAGAGAGGTAGGAAAAGTATATTATTAGATAGAGATGTGGAGAAGAAAATATTTACGTCTAATCAAAGAACTGCGAAAGCAAAAAAGAAATATATATTATTTAGACGAGATATGGGTGAACTCGGGTCATGTCAGATCTAAAGTTTGGGTAGATCAAAACGTGATTAGCAAAAGAGAGCTGTTTAATCAAGATTTGTCAACAGGATTAAAAAATCTTAGTCGAACAGGAAAACGTCTTATAGTGGTACACATTGGAAACGAGAGAGGTTTTGTAAACAATGGGTTGTTAGTTTTTGTGGAGATTGGAGATTATCACGACGAAATGAATTCTGAAAAGTTCGAAGCTTGGTTCACTAAAATTTTAAGTTTGATTCCCCAGAACTCAGTATTCGATAATGCATAGCAGAGTTTTAGAAAAATAGCAAACTTCAGCATGGCGGAAACAACAAATTAAGGAATTTTTGGAAATGAAACAAATTTTTTTTGAAAATAATTTGCTCAAATGTGAACTGTTTTGGCATTTCTACATAAACCAGTCCAGCCACTTTATGCAGTTGAGGAATTAGCAGTAGCATATAACGTTCTAAGAACTCCTCCCTATCACTCAATCCAATAGAAATGATTTGGGTTCAAGTAAAAGGTTATGTGGCTGCTAACAAAAAAAAACAATTAAGTGGGACGATGTTAGATTGTTGCTAGAGAAAGGCATCCAGAATGTAACACCAGAAAGGTGAGAAAAGTGGATGCAACACATAATTAAAGAAGAAGACAAAATGTAGAACTTGGATAGCGTAATGGAAACCGTTATTGAACCATTAATTATAAATTTACAAGATTCCTCAGATATGAACATATCTGATAATAGTGGCATAAATTAGTTTGTATCAGTTGTCCGTTTGCCTGAACTTAAAAGTTTAAAAGCTTTTTAAAATAAATAAGGGAATGAGTTTCTTATTGTTGCTTTAATACTTTAAACTCTTCAAGTTCCATTTTTATCGTTTTGAACATTTGAACGCTTTAACCCCTTGAAACCAACAACCAGTTATACAACTCTGTTTTTTCGATTGCCTCACTTCTACCCTGCAACATTAAAATTTTAGCGATCTAAGTTGTACTGGACCTTGCAGGAAAAACAGACTTGAGATATTTTGTGAATTGTTTTGAAATATAATTTGCCAATATGAAACAGATTTATAGTATTCTTGATATATGTGTTTTATTTTTTGAATCTTCACTATTTACGAAAAATGTTATTCGATACTCTGTCTATGTTGACTAGTATCTTGTTTTGGTGCTTACAAATATTCAAAGTGCTTGCGATTGTTTGCTTATTGAAGTTTTCTTTTGTAGCGAGTATTTTAAAATGGCTTTACAAACAACACATTTTATTCAACAATAAAAGTAAGAACATTCGCAAATATGTATAACAATACAAACATTTCTGAGGCGATCGAAAAACTATGATCCGAAATATACAGGGTGTTATTGAAAGTTGTACAGACATTTTAACCGGCGTTAGTGCTTGTCAAATAGATACTAAATACCCACACATACCTTATACAAAAGTTTATGGTTTATGAGAAAAATGTTTGAGAGACACTGATGTTCTTCAAAAAATTTAATTGCAAGAAAAATCAAGTAATACAATGATATGTCGTTTCTTATTGAATATGTCAAATATTTTTATGAAACTTCATTTGAATTCTTTGTAAAATTATTTATTCATCGTAATTAATGTTACAAACGCCGAAAGAACGGACATGGTGTTGGTCTACGACGAAACTCGCGGAAACGCTGCCTTGGCACGAAGATTGTTTCGTGAACTTTGGCCTTATCGAAGACTGCACAATGAACGAACTTTTGCAAATGCGGTTCGTCATTTGAGAGAATTTGGCTCATTTGAAATGAACACCACTAATATTGGTCGTCAACGGAAAAATGAAACGCTAGAAGCAGAAGAAGTGATATTTCGGGAAATTGAAAATCGCCCAGAGATTAGCACACGACGCCTTGCCGTTGCGGTCGGAGTATCTCATTTTTTGGTGTGGCGAACAAGTTTTGCATCCCTTTCATGTTCGAAAAGTTCAGGATCTCTTACCAACTGATTTTCCTCGTCGAGAGCAGTTTAGTGAATGGGTTGTTAATAAACACATTGAAAATCCTGACATGGCGTCTTTAATAGCTGAAACAGTCACATCTGGAGTGATGAAAAACCACCTGCAATCCGCGAACATCATTTCCAGCAAACATTTTTCATTAATGTGTGGATCGATGTTGTTGGAGGTCATCTCGTTGGTCCTCACATTTTGCCAACACCAACAACTGGGGCCATTTATCTAGATTTCGTGGAAAATGTGTTGCCTGGACTTCTCGAAAACATTCCGCTAAATGTGCGACAGGAATTGTGATATACCGTGCGTTTTATTTAAGTATGGCCATAGGGATTTACATGGTAAAAATTGTACCCCACGTTAACTTTTGTTGCCTTTCAAATTTGAAACAATTTTTTGTTTTTATCAATAAATCAAATATTTGAAAGACATAAGCGTGTTAGAATTCTTTATTTTCGCTTTCAAAGTTGAAATTAACGACACAAATAATTAAGACAAAAGATCAACTTGGCGTAAATGTCATAATGCTTATTGACAACTAATGGTTATAAAATCGCACGAAAGTTTGTCAATGTGAATTTTTTAAGAAAATGTCTGTTTATAATATTAAAGAACGAGTGGAAATTGTAACTGCATACATAAAAGTCGTGTCAAGCCGCGAAATTGTGGATAACTTCGCTGCGGCACATCCAAATCGTCCTATTCCTCCTTTAGTTGCCAATATGCATTATGACATTTACGCCAAGTTGATCTTTTGTCTTAATTATTTGTCATTAATTTCAACTTTGAAAGCGAAAATGAAGAATTCTAACTCGCATATGTCCTGCAAATAATGTACATTTTGTAGAAAAATGTTTGATTTATTGATAAAACAAAAATTTGTTTTAAATTTGTACGACAACAAAATTTAACACGGGGTAAAATGTTTACCATGTAAATCCCTATGGCCATACTTAAATAAAACGCACTGTATAGACGATGGGGCTCCTATTCATTACGCATGCCAAGTCACTATCTGGATGAATGAGAGATTTCCAGATTGTTGGATAAGTCGTAACGGACCTATCTTATGGCCTCCGCGTTCACCCGACCTAAATCATTGCTCTTTTTTTTGTAGGGTCACTTGTCACAAGTCAATAATGCTGTTTTGCAGATTGGTCAAAATCACCAACTTATGAACAGTATTCAAGATAATTGGATTCGCCGAACAAACGAGTGTATTTTAAAAATACAAAAAATTTAAAATTTTTTGTTTTTTTTAAATAATATCTAGTTTACTTGATTTTTCCTGCAATAAATTTTGTTTGAAAAACATGAGTGGCTCTCAAACTTTTTTGTTAATATTACCAACAGCTTTTTCTCATAAACCATAAATTTTTGTATAAGGTATGTGATTTAATATTTTTACAAATTTTATTTGCAGGCCTTAAGGCAACATATTTTTTGTATAAATCCAGTTTGCTTATACCTATTTTCGTATTATCCACAATAGTAAACATTCGCTATTTTGTTCTTTGATACCGTCAATTTTCATTTTATGTAATTCATCCATTCTGCACCCTCCGGCAATTCCGATGAACAAGACAACCTTCAACATAATTAACTTAATACTGAGTGAAAATACCATACTAATAATTATTACCTTTACTAACAAGTAAATTTTGCCAGGTGCATCCTCTAAAAATGTGTTCACATGTTTCTTCTCTAACACATTTGATTTGACCTGTGTGCGGGTTGAGTATTATCTCTTAAGGAAAGCGTTTAGACTCAAGAACCTAGAAAAATACACATTTTAATTATAATATATCGAAATAATAATTCTTCTTATTTTGATATGTCGACTTGCCCCTTAATCAATAATGTACTCTTCAACTTTGAATAACAAGACCACAATGTTGAAACCTTTTTTAAGTTTTCTGCAAAATAATACAGCAGGACATCTTCTGATACACCTTTCACGTTTCTGCTTTTCCACCAGACGCAGAAAATATTGTATTCTTTTTCATCAATGATGCAGATGTTCAAGGCAATAAGACAACAGACCTGTCTTCTTTAATAATATCTTAAGGAACATACAATTCATCTTCATTAAAGAAAGATTGAGCCGTTATTTCCTCAAGATTTGAACACTTTCACGCAAATGCTTGAGGTTTTGTTTAAGTTTGTTGATAAACAGATTTTCTCGGCAACCGACTTCCATATCAACAGCCCAGTGTTGAGTTTCTAATGTTTTTAACATACATTATTGTTTTTCTGTTTTTGACGTTTTTTTGATTGTTGAATTTTTATGACATTTATAATAAGTGTCAATCAAAATAATTAACTAATTCAATCGAAAAAAAAAAAAACCTTTATTGGCATATCTGTTTTCCTAGATCATGTTTTCTACCTAGTATACCATGTTATTTTCTCCCGGCTCTTCTTCCACCTGCTCATATCTCTTCCTAGGTGTCGTCTCCTGCCTGCATTTCCCTCACCATCCTTCTCCTGTTCTCCTTCAATTCCCTTAACTTTGTTAAGAATCTGACCCCCTCTCCGTTCTCCCCCATGCTTCTTTTCCAATCTCCTCCATTCCGCTTCTCCACTTCCTCCATCTTCACTTCTTTGCAGCCTCTCATCCCGTGCTCCCATTTATCATCACCTTCCCCACAGAATTCGCATTTCCTGTACTCCTCATTCATCCAATATTTGTTTCCTCGTTCCCACACCTGTACCTTGCCATGATTCTTTCTTCTTCCGGCGTCCTCCTCTCCCTCAAATATCTTGGTTTTCCGCCGTCCACTTTTATTTCTCTGTATTTTGTATTATACTTTGACTTCCTTATTTTGCTCTTTCTTTCTTGCGCGTCTATTTGCCTCCATCTATCTATTATTTCTCTTTCCACTTGTTTCCCCTCTCCTCTTCTCCTCTCTACTTCTTCTTCTGATATTCCTGCCTTTTCCAGTAGCTTTCTCCTTCCTTCTTCCCACTTAGATATTTTCCTTCTTCTATCTTCTCTGCTTCTTACTTCCTCTATTGCCATCCTTACCAAACTTTGCTCCGTCCCTTCTCTCTTTGTCAACTCATACCTCAACGCCCTACCCCCTGCTTCGACTGCCAATCTGTCGCTCCCAGTCTCATGCCTTACGATATACTCAGGCGTTGATTTCTCCAATGAGAGTGTTCTTTTTAGATGTCTTTGCTGGGCTCCTTCTAGTTTTTTGCACTCTCTCCATCCCCACACTTCCGCTCCATACATTATTATGCTTTTTACACAAGCGTTCCATATTTTTGTTGTTTCATGAAAGCTCCCACCCCTCTTACCCCATAAGCACTTCTTCAGACCCTCCTCTGCCCCTCTCGCTTTCTTGCATATATAAGCTATGTGCCCCTCATTAGTATTATTGTCCCTCATTATGTATCCTAAGTACATGTACTCTTTTACTTGCTCTATTTTCTCTCCTTTCCATATCATCTGTATCTCCCTCTTTCTCCCACCTCCTTTCGCAAAGCTCATTATCTTTGTTTTTCTCGTATTTACTTCCAATTCCCTTCTGTCCATAAACCGTTCTAACCTCTTCGACATTTTCTTTAGACCCTTCTCCGTTTCAGATATAATTACTATATCGTCTGCGTATGCGAAGGACCATATTTTGCTATTTCCCAATTTCAACCCTCCGTCTTGGCCCTTCCTCAATATCTCCTCCAACTTTGCTATGTAAATATTAAATAATTGTGAACTTAACGGACACCCCTGTCTTACCCCCTTCCATGTCCTGAATTTTTCCGAGCTATCTCCCCCCACCCGCCACCCCTCTGTAATTTTCTACCTTCTGCTTGTCTCATTTCTTCCAAATTGGTACAATTATCGCCGTCCTCCAGCTTTCTGGTATCTCCCTCTTTCCTTTCCAAATCTCATTTATCATTTTTAGTGCTTCTCTCCATATTTCCTCCGGTGCATTCAACCAGCCCTCCGAGTCTACCCCGTCTTCTCCCGCTGCCTTCCCTTTTTTTAGATTTTGCTTTACCCTCATCATCTCTTCCCATGTAAATTCCTCTAATGTCACTCCCGTCACTCTTTGACTTCCCCGCTCTTTCGTCTCTTCCTCTTTCACTCCCCTCCCTCCTAATAATTGCTGAAATTGTCTTTCCCATTCCTTTATATTTATACTTTCTGCTCCCTGTTGTCCCCTTTTCCTTTTCCTGAGAAACTCCCAAATCTCTTTCTCTCCTTTTAGCCCCTGCACCTCTTCTATCTCCCTTCTTCTTAGTTATTTTTCCTTTCTATCCCACAACTCCTTCTGTTTTCTTTTCTCCTCTAAAAATTCCTCCCACGTTCTCCGTCCTTCCCTTGTCTCCTTCATTAATATCCTCATTTCCCTTTTCCCTCTCGCCCGACATATGTGTATTCACCCTCCTTATCCCCACTCTCCCAACCATTGAGTATATTCCAATCTCCTTCTTCTATCCACTCCAGCAATATGTTCCCCTCCCCATTTACCACCTCGTCCCTTGACCTTCTCTCTTCCCTCCCAACTAGACTCCTCCAACCCCCCAGTGCCATTACTTTTCCTGTCCTTGCACTTATATCTCCCCCTATCATGATCCGTTCTTTGGTCCCCTCTATTGATTCATCTATTTCCTCTAATGTCTCTTTTATCGTTTGATTGCTGTAAGCTGTGTATATGCTCCAACACTTCCCATCTTTTATAATCTTTCTCCCTTGGACCTTGTCTGTATCCAGTCTTCTTCCTGCCAACTCTTCCCACCCTTCTCTTACTTCCGTTATAATTCCCCCCTTCGCCCTTCCCCTCTTTTTGTCTCTCACCGCTCCCCGACAAATCCATCTGTACCCTTCCGGCATATTTACCTTACATCTCTTCCACGTCTTATCATCCATCCACGTTTCTGTCCATCCTATGAAGTCATATGTTTCTATATATTCTCTCAGATCGTCTTTCATTCCTTCTTCCCCTTCCAGCCACTTCTCTAGCCCCGCTACATTCCAGAAACTTGCCAATAGACCTTTTTTTCATCCTCTCTCTCATCTCCTTTCTTCTCTTCCCTCCCTCTCCCACCTCTTGTTCCATTGCTTTCTCCCTCCGTGCAATATCTCTACTAACCACTTCTCCACCCCCTGCCCCCATGTCCCCCCTCTTCCTTAGTTTTTTTGCCTTAGTGTCTTAGTCTCCCCCTCCCACACCAGACATTTATTGTCCACGTACAGTTTCCTGTAGCCCATCCTTACCCTTTTGCCTTGCTCTCTCTTTCTCACAGCGTATTTCCATATCTCCCTCTGTACTTCTCTTTCCTTTTCTGTTAAGTCATTGTCAATGAATATCTTCTTACGCGTCATCTATCCTCACCTCCGCCTGCAATTCTTTATTTATCCATTGTGTCACTTGTTCTTTTTCTCTGCCCTTTTCTACATCTATCCCCCTTATTATAATATTCTTTCTTCTATCCTTTTTTTCCATTAATTCTACTTTTTCTTCTAGTTTTCTTATTCTCTCGTTTGTCTCCTCTTTTTCTTTCCTCCATTCCAATTCTACATTCTTTCTCCACTCCATGTCTTCCTGTCTTTCCTTTCTCAAGTCCAATACCTGTTTTTTTGTTTTTTTATCTCCTTCATCATACCCTTCATCATCTCCAGTAAATTTTCTATAGCCCTATCTTTATCCCCTTCTTAATTTTTTTCGATTTTGCTAGGAGCACTTCTCACTTACGACTTTTAGCACGTATGCAGTCACATATAACGTGCGTTCAAGAAAAATCTTAATTTAGGAGGGCTCTGAAATGCACTTGATGTTTAAAGGTACTTTAGCCACAACCAAAATGTCAATTTAATTTTAACAAGACGTCAAAAGTGAAAACTGCTTTACTAATTAGAAATGGTTATCACAACAGAGCAGAAAGCAATATTATTGGAATGCTATTTTCGAACAGGGCAAAAACTTGATGGTGTTTGGCATTATTCCATTCCTGAGAGCTTTGCAGATTTCCGTGAAGAATATATAATGTGTTTTTTGAGGTTAGAACCTCATCTGTCAACACTGACATTATTGTAGTTTCTTTTGGTTGTGGTTAAAGTAGCTTTAAACACCAATTGAATTTCACAGCCCTCCTAAATTAGGATTTTTTTGAACGCACGTTGCAATCGAAATAATGGAGGATGGAAAGAAACGTTATGTTGTACACGACGATAAAATCTCATTATCTTCTCGATAGTAATTAACTCTCAAAGATAAAGTACAATTGTATCGTCTTATATAATAAATATCTATTTTTAAACAATTTACAATATTCCTTTACGTTAAAATTTATGCAAATAAATCGGCGACCCTCCGGTATTTTAGAGGGTCGTGTTCATACCTGCAATCTTATGATGAGTGGGACTGAAATGGAACGATGCGAACGAGACAAGCTTAATACATGACGTGCATGCTGTTGTCGCCCGGGGCTAGTCTCGATTTTCTTGAGCCTTAAAAAAACCTTTTTTAGGCGACCGACACGAAAAATTGAAATTTCAGTCGTCAAACGCGGACGAAAAGTAATCGTTTATCGTCCGCTTTCATTTTTCGTCCGCAATAGGGTGGCGCCATCTACCGACAGTTACCGAAATTGTATAAAAATAACCACATTGCCGTCAGTGTCAAACTGTACATCTTGTTTACATTAGTAAATACGTGTTGGTGATAGACTTTTTAACTGATTATTGGGTAATTATTGTTTATAAAGCCGAAATAACTTCGAATGTAGACAAAGAAAACATAAACATGTCTGAAGGTGTCACAAATATGTACAATTGTTCAGTTGTCATAAATGACTATGTCAATAAATTGTAAGTAAATGTTGCAATAAATTTGAAAATTTTATGAGGGTCGCCTAAAAAATGTTGTGTGCACCACGGCCAAAAAGTGTTTTTTCGTCCTCGTTTGCTTTCCGACCTCGGCTACGCCTCGGTCGTAAAGAAAACTCGGACGAAAAAACAGTACTTTTTGGCCTTGGTACACAAAATACTATTATTTGGCATTCCTCTCTATAAATCAATATCAATAATATATATCTTACTACAATTTTTAAGCAACTCAATCATATTCTCTTCCTCATCCTTCCTGACCTCTTTTGGCTCCTTCTCTCCCTCCCACTGCCTCTCCTTCCTGGCCTCTCCCCTCCTTCTCTCGAACTACCTCCTGGTCACCTCATCTGCAACATAAGTTATTTTCTTTCCGCCTCCCTCCTTCTTCTACTCTTTTCTTTCCTCCCCTAGTAACTCCGATCCCTCGCCATTTTCTCCTCCAATTTCTACCACTCTCCTCCTCCTCCTTGTTCGATCCCATCTTTCACAAACTACGCACCTCTTGTAATAACCCATCCAGTACTTGTTCTTCTTCTCCTCATTTCCGCACCTGTTGTTAGTTGTTTATAAATTTGTGGGACATAATATTTTCTCACCGTAAGGTACAAAAAATAACTCAAACGGTTCTCAATAAATCACTAAATTTAATACACTACGAATAAAAGTTCACAATAATAATAGAAAACGTCATATGGCTCTTCAACCCAAGCATGTTTATACTTCCAGTTATATGGAACCTCGTTGGTCTACACCCTCATAACTTATAACGCACCCATAAGCAAAAATAAAAAAAATACCAATTTGAAACATCCAGCGAATGTATTTCATGGTCGTCCAGCGTAGCCAACCCTTATTTCGGCAGATCTACCGAATTTTACACTTTTCTACCGATCTATCGGTTTTTTTGTAATTTCTAATGATTTTTTATATAAAATGTAGAAAGTTTCAATGATTTGCTTAGGTTATTGAGGGTTATTGAACGATTTTTATTCTCATATTTAAAAATCTCTGATGGAACCCCACAAACTTTAAGTGAGGGGCATTTTTGGTGAACGGTACTCAGAAACACTTTATATTTTTCTTCTCCAGAATTTTCGAGCCTGTTTCGCTGATATCTTTAGCTGTGAAACTGAAGAATGGTTAGCGTTTCCTTAACATACCTGTTATCTTCTGGTCTATTTTTTGATCTCTATTTTCTTCAGCTCTTCGTGGAAGTGTTGTAATTACCGATTGTGTTTGTTTCTTGATGATGGATGTTGCGAGCAGATATCGGCCCGTATGTGTTTTCTTTCTGTATACCGAGTTGTTAGGATATGCCGTGGCCGAAATGTGTTATTTCCGTTCGCATTAAGTAATGGGATATAAAAACCGCGTCATATGTATAAATACATATAAGGATACGTGTATTTTATTTGAAAATACCTATCGTCAGCATTACTCGAGCATATAAAACACATCGATTATTTTAAACGACAAATTTGTACATAGTGACATAAAATGTCAAAAAGAAACACCCGAAGGGCACGTTAAAAAAAGTTTTTTGTTTTACCCAAAAGAAGAAGATCAATGGCGGCTCTTCTTTTTACAGAAGAGACCCCCGAAGGGACACGATAAAAAAAACGTTTTTTGTTTTACCCAAAAGAAAAATAGCGATGGCGGCTCTTCTTTTTAATATGATAGCTTTAATTGATATGAAATCTCTAATTATATTATTGTAATTTTGGCTATAATAGACATTAATTTCAGGACACAGTGGTTATTTTCGGCGAGTGGTGCTTTCCACCCTTCGATATATTTGTCGGAAATGCGGTTAACGTCGAAGCAGATGGTCCAGTTAATCGAAGGCAGATTGATCGAGTCGCGTAGAATCATAGGTAACTTGAATAAAGTTTTCGCCAAGCCAAAAATTCTACCGTACATGTGGCTGAAGTATAGAGATACAAAACAATATATGTCAAAGGTGAGTCGATGTCTAAATGAAGGGGTTGCTACGTCTATTTTGTAACTTAAGTATTTCAATATTCGACAGGGAGCAAGAAAGCCATGTTGTAATAGATATTTACGATATAAGTATCGTAACGCGCCATATTACGAAACGAGATGGGAAAATTGTCCAACGAGACCGCCAGGTCGAGTTGGACAACCTATCGAGTTTCGTAATAATGCGTTACGATACGAATGTCGTACAATGTTTTATCTACTACCATAAAAGTAATTTAAAAACCTTAATAATAATCATCACGGATTTGACGTTTCGTGAAATTACAATAATCCAGTAGTTTGATATCTTTAAAGTAAGTATCCTTAGAAACGCTACACACACAAACTTTTATTTACATTTTTCTTTATAAAAATAAGTGACACTGAGAATTATTTGCATCATTCCGCTGTGGAAATTCTTGCAAACGAAGCACTTTCAACTCTTATACCTGCTAAATCTGAGCAAAGGTACATGTTGGAATACTCAAGACTTGAAAAATGGTGCAAAATGAAAAATGGTGGGAGATGCTGTTTCAGAAAAAACTCTGCTTGCTTACTTTTCCGTTAAAGCCTAAACGAATAAAGCGTGTACTTTATGGACACATTATTCCATGGTAAGGACAACTATTTCATTAAGAAGAAATATAATATATAAGCAAATATACGCAATTGTTGGCGTTTTTGAAACGAAATAGCGATGGATATAAAGCAAAAAAGTCAAATGTATTTTCAAAATATGAAATACTCAGATTTTTGCAAGAAGCCAATGACGATCAATATTTAATGATGAAGGTAGTGCACGGTATTACATTCTTTAAAAATTGATTTGAGAATACTTTGCTCTGTTACAGGTTTGTTTAATTATTGGTATTTTCGGAGCTTGCCGTAGAGAAGAGCTAACTTATTTAAAATTAACAGACATTTATGATAACAGTGATTTCATTAAAATTATCATACCAATTACTAAAACCAAAGTTATCAGAGAATTTGTAATTACTAAAGGAAATATAGGTTTTGACTGCTTGGATACTTTTCGAAATTACTTTCATCTTCGTCCAAAGTCTGTAACTCACGATCGTTTTTCTGTATTGTCCAAAAATGGCAAATGCACATCTCAACCTCTAGATATAAATACTATTAGGCGCATGCCAAAAGAAATTGCAACGTTCCTAGGATTGTTGGATGTGAGAAACTATACAGGTCACTGTTTTAGGTCGTCAGCATCCTTGCTGGTCGATGCAGGTGCTGATATAGATACTTTAAAACGGCACGGGGGATGGAAATCATCGAGCGTTGCAGAAGGTTATGTAGAAACCTCTACTGAAAACAAAAATTAAATTGATAACCAAATTATGGGAGAAAATGAAAATACGTTAAATAGTCAAGGTTCATCTACCAATACTAATCGTGTTGATTCATGTTTGGCTGGAATTAATATTTCGAAATGTAAGAAATGTACAATTAATGTTTATAATAAATAGATAATAAATCTTTAATTTTGTTGTTGTCACTTTACCGCACTAGTACGGTAAAACGTCACTTTACCGCACTAGTGCGGTAAAGTATACCATTACGACATCTGAATGAATGTCATAAAGTTTGACATTACGATATGGTAGTAGATAAATGTGTCTAAATCAATGTGGTTATATAATACTTGCGTTCAGAAAGGTCGTGAAATGGCTCGTTAGCATGTTTCGCTTATCGGCGTCATAATTTAATTGCACCATGTTCAGAAAGTTTATTGGATTTATCGTATGTCGCTGAGTTTTGTTTTTGTATTTATTTATGTATCAATCATACGGTGCTTTTTAGTTGCTTCGAAAATCAAACTTAATGCTATAGATAATTTACATAATTAATGTAATTTAATTTACCTCTGACGTTTCATTTTTCACTGTGAAGCAAAAAAGATCATTGCTTAAAATAGTACATTTCACAATTATCTACACAGTGCGATATGGTGAAATTATTACTAAACTTTCATAAAATTGAATCTTCTTTATTTTTGACTTCTACTTGCAAGGACCTTTCATTTGACACCCACCTTCATATATCTATAGCTGCCTTTATATCAAATGGCTGGCGTTTAATCCCATGCAAACGACGATTAATTGCAGGATTTAATTTGTAATATTTTCATTTCAGGAAGACCTCTCAAATACAATAATGATTCTAAAAGCTTTAAATGCAGATGGCGTCATAATTTGGGGAAGCAGTGAGGACGTGAATTCTAGAAAGAATTGTCAGATGTTGTACGATTACGTCGATTCAACATTAGGACCAATTGTCGATCCGTAAATATTTATTTAAACTGGATTTCGAAACGTCGTCATTGTTTATAACAGTTATATCTGGAAGTATTTTATTAGGTTTTGTAAGAATTATGAAATAAAGTTTACTATTTAAGTAATGTATAATAAGAAAATAAATGTAGGGTTTCACGTGAATAATTACATTTTTAATTTTCAGAATATAGAATTGTTAGGCAGATGTTATTTCGATTACTTAATTAGTATTATTAGTCAAAGGGCTGGGCAGCAGAATAATTGTCAATTCGCCGTAAATCGCCAAATTTATATCATCTCGTCAAATAAAGTTGTAGATAGGCATGCCTCATCAATTCCGCAGCAGCAAACTCCAAAACCAATACACACATGACAAAAGCAATTATAACAATTGCACCACGTAAAATATAAAAATATTTATATTACAGCGCTACAGGCCCATCGCTTCGAAGTCTTTCCCTCTTCTTTGCTGCCTTCTTCGATCCTGTGCCTCTGTCTTCCTATCTCCTACCTCAATAAGATTTTTCTTCATTTCCTTTAACCATTTCTTTCTGGGTCCTGTTCTTCTCTTTCCTCCTTTTCTTCCCATTAAAATTCTTTTAACTCATCTATCGTCGTCCATCCTCGCTATGTGTCATAGCTATCTGGCTCTATACATTTTCACCACTTGGACAATGCTTGGTTTTTGTATTACTCTTCTATTTGTTTATGTGTTCTCCTTCTAAATTAATCATGTACTTCAATTCCGACATATATCCTTGTTAGAATTTTTTGTTCTCAAATTTCCAAGATATTTTCGTCTTTTTTTATCATTGTTCATGTTTTATCGGTAATATGAGTAATAGATCTTATTAATGTTTGGTATAATATTATTTGATACATTCCTTGTTGTTAATATTATTGAAAACATTCCCAACACTGTCAATCCTTTTGCTAATCGTTTTTCTATTTCCTTTTATTCATCCCCTTACATGTTAGAGTTACTCAAAGATATTCTGTCTGATCTGCTTTCTCTATCACGTCTCAATTATATCCCGCACAGTTGATGATTAAATTTGTGGACTCTCCTCTGTTACCATCTTGTATTACCATATTCTTTATTTTACTTTCATTATTTGATTGGCCATATTCTTTCGCTTTTCTTTCCAATAGCTTAAAAGTTTTCTTCATTGACCTCGTCATCTTTATTATATCATCGGCATAAGCCAGGCACTGGTGTTTACTTCCATATATCGTTTTTATGCCACTCTCCCTTTGAATTACTTGCTGCAGTAAGTTGAAGACGATTGTCGATAATGGGTCACCCTTTTTTTGCAATAAATTCTTCTGAAACTCTTTTATCCATTAATAATTTATTTTATCTACAACTATCACATAATCTATGGATTACTATGAGAATATTGACAAGTAATGGCAGTTCTTACTCTTGTCAATTGAATAATATTGACAATTCGATGGAATAATATTATTCAATCGTCACGTCAAAATTAAATCAAGTTAGAACGAGGAAGAAAAATTGTAGAAGCAATTAACAAGAATAACTGTACCATACAAAGTGTTAACATTATTACAAGTACAACTACCACAGGAAGCACTACTTATAATATGACGGGTAAAGAAAATCCACCCGTAACTTTTAATAACTAGTAATATTACTATTCATTATAATTATCATGTTGATAAAAATTAATTGTAAATGTAACATGTTATTAAATTTATATTGTGTTTTTTTTCCTGATAGTTGTAGATAAAGTATAGTATTCTATTCGCGAGTAATGGCCATTACTCATTCGGATGAATTACACCACTCGCTACGCTCGTGGTGCAAAAATCATCCTCATGAGTAATGGCCATCATTACTCGCTCATTGAATAATATACTATTATGTCCTACGTATAGCAATTTCTACTGGCCATTTTAATTTTTCTTGTAATACTAGCTTTCCCATTGCTTCAAATAGTTTGTTTCTATTAATAGTAGTTCGTCTGTCTACAGTCAAGGTAGGTGTAAACTTAGATTTTATTCGGAAGTGTTTTGACCGTTTGTCAACAGTCGATTTTCCTGCTTTGATTCCTCCTTGATATGCCCTTTTAGCTTGTCATGATATTTCTCTAATTTTTGATTACCTTAGCTACAATCGTGCATGTCACATTGAACAGTGGAATTCCCCTGTAGTCACTGCAGTCTTCTCAGTCTCATTTGATACTTCCGAGAAATACTTCTGAGAATACTGAATTTCTTTCTTCAACCAGAACCAGATACGTAACTTACTTAACAATACGTAACAATGCGGATATACAGCTGAACTATCTACAAATGCAGGGCCGAAAATACGAACACTTATGAAACTCAAAAATACCGACAGCAATGAGGTTTCAAACACCCCAAAAATACAAGTGGCCACCAAAAAAAATTTCCAACATCCAAAAATAACGAAAAACCCGACGGCCACTAAACTTCAAAAAACATCTAACGCCTAAATATTAAAAGAAAATTTATTTTTAGAATAACGAACAGTTATCAGCTGATGGCTACAACCCTCACTTCACGAACGAACCACAAATTCAATGGTGGAATTCGATTATTAATTGCACAACCCAAAACCCGCATACAGCGAAATTATGCTTAAAACAAGTGACCACAATTTATACAAGGGAATGTACAACCTTCGGTCTTGACTGTCACAGTCAGTGATAATGGATGTTCTTATTAAAATCTAGTAATCGAACGGTGCATTTAAAATTTAATGATTTGAAAATGACACCATCGATAATATCAACCAATGGAGTATACATCAAAAGGACATTGAAACCAGCTAAACGTTACATTAAGATTGACGATAATAAACTCACAAATGCTTTTCGATATGTTCGATAATTTAACTTAAACACCGCTCGCCATGCTTCCTGCGGAAGACTTGATTTCGTGTTCGAGCCCGTCAACCACTGAACTCCTTTCCGGAGGACTAACTGCTTCCCGAAGGAGCCTGTCCACGACTAACTGTATTTCGTTAACCCCCGTCTTAAAAATCATATTTGCAATAATATTTTCGAAGAGGGGAAACGTTGGACAACCCCAAATGTATATGTTAATGTTATCATTAATATTTCGTTTTTGTCACGTCCGCGCCATTTATTATGTTCGTCGTTCCTTAATTTTGCTTACTCGGCAGTTTAATTAATCTAATAAGTTTCTTAAATGAATACCCACATCCTGTCGAACAATGAACACGATTGAAGATATAATAGTTCTCTGCTCTTCTCTGCTCTCTGCTTACCGCATTTATTATTGTAATAGTATTGGCACTGCCCTGTTAATTCTGTATAAAAATATTTAACTGTCACGTCAGCCACCTACCTATTGGCGTGACAACTTCGTACAATTATCTTAAACGTGAAGAGTATTAGCCCTACCGCCTACATATAAGTAGTTTAGTTTGTCTAGCATGTAGACATTTGAAGAACTTCGATTAATACGAAAATAATACAATGACATCTCACCCAATGCTAAGAGATATTTCCTGTCACTTCCCAAAAATTTGTTTTAGAGGAGGTTTATATCTAAACAAATCTATATTTACCATATCAATATTTATTTGTTGTAAATGTATACATTATTATGAAGTTTCAAAAAATTATGTGAAAATAGCATTACTGTAATTGCTAAGTAAGTATAATTTATTTAAGTTTTATTTCTAAAGAAAAGCGAATGAAAATGAACCGTAAACTTCAGAACGTTTCATAATTTTCAATATTCTATTTTTATAACTTTTGAATTGTCAGCTGTATTAGTACGTTTCCTATCGGTTCCAGTAACATCATTTTCCGATGTAAATTTCCTGGAACAAACGAACAATAAAGTAGCACGTACACTGTAAAATTATTTTGCGCTTCTTGAATTTCATGGCTTCACGATAGCAGCAACGTATTAGCATACATGTAATAATAATTGTGCAGTGCTGCTGAGAAACATTGATAAATGGAGATGGCAATGAGTTTTCTAATTGTTTTAAATTTAATACATAACCATTAAATATTCTGCGTTTCAATTTTTACAAAGGTTCCAAGACTGACAGTTTCCACGCTTCCAATCATTGCGATCTTACAGCATTGAGCAAATGCAAATTTTGACGGCTACAATATCAACAGGTTTCTGAATTAATGTCCAGATGAAGTCATCACTAAATAGTAACGTGCGTTCAAGAAAAATCTTAATTTAGGAGTGCCCTGAAATTCAATTGATGTTTAAAGGTACTTTAGCCACAACCAAAATGTCAATTTAATTTTAACAAGACGTCAAAAGTGAAAACTGCTTTACTAATTAGAAATGGTTATCACAACAGAGCAGAAAGCAAAATTATTGGAATGCTATTTTCGAACAGGGCAAAAACTTGATGGTGTTTGGCATTATTCCATTCCTGAGAGCTTTACAGATTTCCGTGAAGAATATATAATGTGTTTTTTGAGGTTAGAACCTCATCTGTCAACACTGACATTATTGTAGTTTCTTTTGGTTGTGGTTAAAGTATCTTTAAACACCAATTGAATTTCACAGCCCTCCTAAATTAGGATTTTTTTTGAACGCACGTTATTCTACGAGGGCGACACTGAAAATATCTACCAGAATGACATGTTTCTAAAAACAAATGAAATTTATTTTTATTTGACACCTACTTTTTAATGTTTTGTGAGTTGATTGCCGTTTAGTTTGTTCGATTTGCTCTAATAGTGTTTTAATTATCATAATTTAAAGATTTTGTGTTCACTCAAAAATGAATTTGACAAGAGAACAATTCCGGGCTATGACTTTTTACGATTTTAAATCATCATTAACGCCTAAACAATGTGAAGATCGGCTTAGAAATGCATTTGGCGAAGAAATCCTATCTAAGGCAACAATTTGTAATTGGTTCAGCAAATTCAAAAGAGATCGGTTTTTTCTTAGTGATTAATTTCGTGAAGGAAGCCCAAGAACTGCTGTTAATGATGAGAATATTGCCGCTGTTCGAGCAATGCTTGAGGAAGATCGACGGACATCTTATGAATTTATTCGGACGACATTGGGCATTGGTATTGGTATCAACACTTAGTCGTGAGAAAACTTTGTTGTCGATGGATTCCACATAAACTGACTCCCGATCAAAAGGAACAACGCATTGAATGGTACAGAAAAACTCTGGAAAAATTCCAAAGCGGTACTTCAAATTTGGTTTGTAATACCATCACTGGTGATGAATCTTGGATTTATTATTATGATCCTGAAATGAAAAGTCAATTCGCTCAATGGATCTTTCGAACAGAAGCGAAGCCTACAAAAGTCCGACGAACTCTCAATGCTGGTAAGATGATTGCCAGTTTTTTTTTCTAAAACGGGTCATATTGATACTTTAGCATTAGAAAATAGAAGTACCGTTACTGCCGATTGGTACACAAATGTCTGTTACACAAATTTTTGGAAAAAGTCCGTGGAAAACGCCCAAAAGGAAAAATAATTTTACATCATTACAACGTATCGCCGCATACAGCAAAACTAACAACTGAGTATCTGGATGCCCCAAAAGTTAGCACCATGAATCCTCGACCATACAGCCCTGACCTAGCACCTTGTGCTTTGTTTCCAAAAATTAAGGATAAAATGCGTGGAATCACTTTTTCGTCATCGGATGAAGCTGTTGAACATTATAAAAACCTAGTTTCTGAAGTGTCTCAAGAAGAGTGGCATCATTGCTTTAATGACTGGTTTCATCGAATACAAAAATGTATTGACGTTAAAGGGAAATATTTTGAAAAGCAATAAAATCTTAATTTTTTAAAAAATTAATCCTTGTGTGATTTTCTAGAAATGTTCAGTGTCGCCTTCGTATACAGTGGTGGTGGTAGTATTTTTTACTGTTATTTTCAGAACGAATATATGGCTCTTCACAAATATAATAGAATTGAAAAATCTAATGTTGCTCAACATTAAATATATATGATATTTGAACCTGGACATGTTATGAATTTAAACGTTTTATATATGCTAAGAAATTAATTTTGAAACAATCAAAGAAATTAAGTTGAAAATATTGATACTTTATGAATTGTTACGGGATATAATTTTTAAGCTGTGAGAGTGGTTTTACATCCAATACAAAGCAAAGAGTTGAATGGAAATTACTTTGTTGTTGTAAATTCATATATAATTACAGTTATATAAACATAAAATAATTTGTAGAAAAATTTAATTCATCTTAAATGTATTAAATGTGTCATTGTTAATGATGAATTCAAAAATTTTGCACATGCAAATAAGACGTGTATAAAACAATGATAGTTATTACTGGATATATGAAAAAAATGTAGTACCACCATTGATTATACGGAAATAACAAGAAAATAAATACTTACGAATATTTTACTTCGGAATTATCAAAAATCAGCTTTGATACATCGCTTACATTGCCACCTTTGTAAATGACTTCTTTAATTCCAGATTGAACGATCACCTTTGCGCATTCGTTGCACGGAAAAAACGTAACATACATGACGCAGTTTTTTACATCGAAAGAAGTTTTATTGATTATCGCTACAATTTCAGCATGACAGTCTACAAGTGCATAAACATTAAAAAGCTGCAATATATTTAAGATAAGTTTGTACCGTATATTGCAATTTTCTTAATATGCCCAATTCCCACTATCTGTTTATCGTCGTTAACTATACATGCACCTACTTTTCCTTCGCGATCTTTGCATCTTTCCGATGCTAAGGACGCAAGATCCATGAAATATTTATGCTGTGCCAAATTCAAATTTCTGTAAAAAAATTTCGTAAATATTTCAAAACAATTAATCAAATTATTTGTTGAAATTAGAATTAATGTCTTGAATGAAAATTTCCATTGAGACTTAACAAATTATCTACGATCCGTCACCGCGCCAGGTGAATCTTTACAAATGTTGTTTATGTATTATTTATAATAAATATGAAGAAAATTTTGATTAATTCTCACCTATTCATTTTTGCGTTAGCGATAATTATTATTTCTGCACTGATATCTCCTTTATGCGACCTGTGAGTGGTAGTACCCGACAGTTGACTGTCACTTTGCAGTGAAAAGTATAACAAAGATAAGATAAGAATGGCAACGTTACCTCTAAAATAATTTTAGTTATTTTCCTGTAAATTTTAATATCTCTAACTTTTATACAAACCAGTATTTCAATATGTTTTCCATTAGTAGAATTTATATTTGTAAATCCGTTAAAGTAAATTTACATTGGCGGCGCGCGGCGGTTGGTACCAAGTGGAATATTGTTATGAAATGAATAAAGAAAACTTGGTTTAATGTTCACAAGTATTTACTGTGCTGGGACAATTGGCGGATTATTCGGGCATTATCGAGCAGTTGCAAATAATTAGAAAGAAGCATGAATTATATACTAAATCTTGGATATCCCACTAGTAGGATGTTATCTGCTGGTAATGGATTTTAAAGAGCGCCGTATCTCCTAGTTCGGTATTACCGTTGTTTTTGCTAGCATATTGTAGTTTTTAAAGTGATTGTTATGAATACATTGTGTATGTCTCTCTTAATAGTAAATTGGAGACTGGCTGGAAAAATAAAACAAATTAAATTAATTATTACCCTTGCCACATTTACATTTCGACTATGTTGAAATTGAATAGGAAATACCAGCGAAGTATTTTCCTAGAGTATAGATTCGGTTACATACCGAACGATACCGACGATGTTTTCGCAATGTTGGGCACGAACAAATATGATTAAGTTTTCACCGTAGAACTGAATGCAAAAATTGATACTGTAATGCTGCAAAGTTCTTTTTCAAAATTTTCCTTACTTAACGGAAATCTGTGAGTCAAACTGTTGAAGGCTACCATTTTTATCGGTTTCGATAGGTCGGAGAATTGGTGGTAAATGTTGAAATCTATTGTTGTTGATGCGTGTCAATGTTAAGTCGAGGAAGTTGACACTATTGTCTTTTTGTCGACTGTAGACTGGCGAATTTAGGAACTTGAGAAAAGTGTCCAGTTGTCGTTCGGATTATTTGTCGTGTATGTTTTCTTCAAAGTCGTTATAACGCGAAATTGGGGTATGCCAAACAAAAATATAAAATATACCAAAAGGAAAGCAAGCTTATAATAATGATCAGGTAGCTTGGTTGTTTTCGGTGGTTTCTTCGGTTTCCTTGTTCTGACGAACACTTTGTTTGTTGGTTTGACCACGACGCGTTTCGGCATTTGCCATTTTCAAGTGGAACAAGGACGGAACAAGGACCCACTAAAGCAATCAAACTTGATTGTTCTCTGCGCGCGTCATTTAAAACTCGGCAGCATCAGGAGGGGGGGGGGGGGGTATTTGTGAACACACACCAACCATCAAATTCACCAATTAATTTATCTCCTCCATTGGTTATAGGTACAATGGTGATAGGAAAATCAATATTCAAATAAACGTCAAATAAACTATAAAATAAGAAATATTTACGTGTATTCACAATCATTATAGTAATATGTGCATTCATAACCTTTATGCCATTATAAGAAAAACTTCAGACGCTCATCAAAACCATGACACAAAACGTGTGGAAAAAGAAATTCTACCAAATGTTCCTCAACCACGGCCACTAGGAAGGTTCTGGGCTCATTTACAAGAAAAAGTTTACCAGCATAACTGGGCAGGAAAGATTTTTCGGCAGTTAAAACTGAGAATAAAAGAATGTTAAGAGAACTTGATATTTTATACCAGGACAGACTCTGTCGTAATGACGGCAAGGAAATTGAAATTGAAAGCTTCACGTTCTGGTTATTTATCTGTACATAAAAACATTTATTTTATCACATTTATTTTAAAACGTCGATCTTAATAAATGTTTCAAATTTCAAACACTGTATTAGAACAACCTCTTATATATCACGATATAAAGGTACTAACTGCCGAAAACAAAGGACGCAAATATGGAAATTGAAAAAGCGCAATATGCTAAGAAAATATTGTCAACTATAATACCGAACTAGGAGAGACGCCGCTCTTTAAAATCCGCAGATAACACCAGGCCCCACTAGCAGGATTCACAAGATTTTTTATATAATTCCTGTTCTTCCCAATTTTTTGTAACAACTCGCTATGGTCTAATAAAGAATTGTTGTACAATAAATATTTCTATATTTGTGTATTGAATGTTGGTGAAATTGAAATGATTTATACAACTGTTACGGTTGTGTTTTATTTAAGACATTTAGGTATATTATTCTATTTCAAAGATTACATATTTTACGTGCATTTACTTATATTAGGGATGAGTATATTTAACTGCTTTGAGTACGTTACAGTTGCGCGAGTGATTGCCAGTGGAGTTGTGCAGACGTTGTTGTTGTTGCTGTTGCCGTTGTTGCGGCTGTTGTTCTCGGTGTAAATATTATCGACATAGCTAACTATATGCCTGTGTCATGGAATGTGAAGGTAGATCCATTCCTGTGAGCGTTGCGAGGGGGGATCGCACTGGGGCTCATGACACAATCAGATAAATTGTTGGTACGCGAGCTGTTTGCTTGGCAGCTTGTGTACGCAGGCATACAAATGCAACCAATCTAGGGGTACTGCGGCACACCGGAAACGCCACTTGACCTGGGCGTAGTCCAGTGGTCGATTGTGTCTGTTCTGATCAGGTAATGGGCGTGGGCACGCAAGTACATCGTGGGTGACTTGACTATCTTTTCGACTGTGCCTACTAACTATTCTCTTTGACGCTACGAACTGACGTTAGGTGTATACTAGGATCGTCGTTGGAGGAGCAACGGAGAGATGGATAAAGAAGGTGTAGGCACGATCCGAAGAGTGCTAAAGCAAGGGTACTGGAGCATCCAGTATGGTAATGCTAATTATGGTCGGTATTATGTAATATATACTGGACTTGCATTGGGTTGTGTGAGAGGGAAAGCAATTATATTAATATGCACCACTTATTAAGGATACATTTTGCTCGACGGGCGTTTTCTAGTATTTTAGATATATTGTGCATCTTGCATTGCGTATAATTAACATGCAGTTTTATGCATCGCTCCCAATCATCGTTCACCGTTCAAATTTTCGACCACTTAACACAATTTGAATTTGATTTGAATTCTAATACTTTGTGTTCGAAATAAAGCAAATGTTAAATTAACAAATTAATATAGATATTGCATTAAAAATATTTAAAATTATTCTGCTGTCCTCTGATTTTGATGTTTCATTCAAAGGAACTACACCGATAATCTACTATCGGTTGCAAAGTAATAGGAGGCTGTGTTCGAGGGCTTACATCAAAGAAACGGCTTGAGGAAAAAAAAGAATGAAATAAAAATTGTTACAACCAGCAATCATTTCTTCTTGACATTTTGTAAGTACATTTTTTTTGTCTCTACGTTTAAAAGCAATCATTAAAGAAGTGTAAAAAAGTACCCGCGATTTCTAGCCGATTGTCGTCTCCTACCCTGTTCAGAAAAAAATTTGAAACTTCGACTGGACGTGGTCCATCGTATCCATCGGATGGATATTTTTACTTCTTTAATATTTCATGTACTTTTTTTGAAATTTTGAATTTTTCTATATTCTGTTATATCAGTAATTAGATATCGCACAAAAGTGAGATATAGTTCAATGGAATTTGAAAAAATGCACGTGCAGTATATTTAATCCCCTGTTCTTTTTTTTAACTAATAGATAAATCTTACAAAAGCAATACTCAAGTAAACAAATTTTAATCTCTCAACCGCATGAGCAATAATAAATATTTATTGAGGTAGATAATGCTAATAAAATCATAATAAACTCCGTCATTTTATTTATTTGCTAGTCACAAATACGTTCATTTAGAATAATTATTTGTATTTATACAAAATGCCGAAGCATTGTGTTATAGAAGTCAAGCAAGTAATTGCAAATGTTAGGGGATTTTTTCAAGAAGAAAAAGATAACAATGGGCCAACTATTGAAGTAAACAAAGTCGTAGAAAGAATGGCTAAAGCTGTTGGAGTCTTCAGGAGACCTCTTAAAAGAGTAAGTAATGAACACCGAAGTGAAGATGGACTAGATGATTTTAAACCAAAAAGTGGCAGAAAAAGAATCGATGTGTGTGATGTGCGTGTGATGACTTTTTTGCAAGGGATCATAAGGAGAAAGATTTTTAACTTTTATATGGAATGGAAATTTCCAATTGTAAAAGAATTGTACTCAAATTACGAAGTGTCAGATTTCTCTGAATTTCCAAGAGAACATTGTAAAGATGGATAAAAACATGAAATTTTCATTCAGGAAATTAAATAATAAACCAGTGTTAATCGAACAACCTCAGGTTGCTGCTCAAAGATGTAATTTCTTGACACCTCTTCAAAGATATGGAAATCACGGATTGAAATTCTTTTATACAGACACAACCTGGTGTGGTGCAAATCATGCTCGGCAGTTTGGATGGGTTGAAAAGGTAAATCCAGAAAATAGGTATAAATTTGACCATTCAGTTCAACAAGTAAATGGTTATAGAGGAGGTATAGGTGCCCATCAGGTGGAGAACAATGCACTTATTTTACATATTGGTAGCGAGGATGCATTTTTGAGAGGGTGCAGTAAATGCTTTATAGGCGAAAAAATAAAGAAAACAAAAGCCGATTATCACCACGAAATGAATAAACAACATTTCGAGGAATGGTACCGGCACGTACTGTCAGTAATATCAGCAAAATCTCTTATTGTGACAGCTCAAGCCCCTTATCATATACTGATAGATCCTGCTTATAGAAACCCTGTATCAGCTTGGAAGAATGATGACATGATTGCGTGGTTACTGAAAAAAATAGGTAGCATTAACAGATGGAATCAATTTCGAAATTAACTAAATCACAACTGTCGCTATTATCTAAACCACATCGTTATGAAACGGTACTACTATTAGAAGCTATTGTAAAACAACTAAGGGGTGACGATGTAAAATTATTATGGTTACCTGTAGCTCATTGCGAGTTTAATGCTATTGACTTAATTTAAGCATACGTGAAAAATAAAGTTGCAACAAAGTTGCCATTCAAATGTTTACACACAATACTAATCTTACTTTTGCTCGAGAACCAATCCAAATAACTACTACGGTCAGAGACTTTATACCGAAATAATACAAATATTCCATGTACAATTACATTATGAATATGCTGATTTGGACAATATTCGTTAGTTCACACACTGTTGCTAAAAATGGAAACAGAAATCAACAAATATGTGATTTGTATTAAATGAATAGTGTTTTTTATACGACTCCATTATAATTATTTAGAACGATAAATATTACATTAACATTATGACGCAATTAAATTATTATAAAAAAAACAAAAATAAAATAATCAAGAAAAGTTTAATACGGTCCTGGCGAAATAACCGTGTCGCTGGTAAGCCTTACCCCTCGCGGGGTGCGCCTAGAATATTGCAATTTTTAACTTGCTATCAAAAATTAAATATTTGGTAAAATTTATTTTTAATATATTGATCGAGATAAACATAATTTGAGAATTCCATTGAACTGTACCCCACTTTTGGGCGATATGTAATTACTGAGATAATAGAGTATACAAAAACTCAATATTTCAAAAAAAGCACATGAAATATTTAAAAAGTAAAAATATCCGTCGGTGCTCGATATGATGGACTACGTACAGTAGGAATTTTATATTTTTACTTTCCTATACATTATGTATAAGTAAGTATAGGAATCATGAAAATTTTCGAACTCGAGATTTCAACGGATATACACGTTTTGAGGCCCCCTGAATCGTTTCTGACTATTTTCGGAATGACGTCTGTGTGTGTTGCTGTGTGTCTCTGTGTGTCTGTGTGTCTGTGCGCGCTCTAACGATTATAGCTAGAGCTCTGAAACTTTAAACTTAACATTTGTATGTAGCAAGAAGGAAAGCGTCCTATTTTGAACGCAATCTCTTAACCGGAAGTGATGGTTTACTCTTATCACCTTTTTCCATATCTCGAAAACGGTACACGTTACGGAAAAACATATTCTTACATATAGATATTGATATTTTAAACAACTTTCATTTGAAAAGTTTTTTCGAAAAATGTAGTATAACTAAGTATAAGAAAGTTCAGTGCGGACAACTGCAGATTTTTACTTACTTATACTTTATGTATAAGTATAGTAATCATGAAAAATTTCGACCTCTAGATTTCAACGGATATACGCGTTTTGAGGTCCTCTGAATTGTTTCTGACTATTTTCGGAATGACGTCTGTGTGTGTCTCTCTCTCTCTCTCTCTCTCTCTCTGTGTGTGTGTGTGTGTCTGTGCGCGCTCTAGCGTCCAAACAATTATAGCTAGAGCTCTGGAACTTTAAATTTAACATTTGTATGTAGCAAGGAGGAAACGTCCTATTTTGAACGCAATCACTCAACCGGAAGTGATGGTTTACTCTTATCACCTTTTTCTATATCTCGAAAACGGTACACGTTACAGAAAAAAATATTCTTACATAAATTATAGATACAACTTTCATTTGAAAAGTTTTTTCGAAAAACATAGTATAACTAAGTATAAGTAAGTTACGTGCGGACCACCGCGGATTTTGTTACTCATTTTTACTTTCTTATACTTTATGTATAAGTAAGTATAGGTCATGAAAATTTTCGTACTCGAGATTTTGATTTTTACGTTTTGAGGTCCCCTGAATCGATTCTGACTATTTTCGGAATGACGACTGTTCGTGTGTGTGCATGTGTGGGTGTGTGTCTGTACGCGCTCTAGCGTCCAAACCATTGAAGCTTCCACTATGAAATTTTAAATTTAAGATTTGTGTATATCTAGAAAGAAACTACCTATTTTCAAAGCAATGTCTCAACCGGAAGTGAAGGTTTACTCTTATCACCTTTTTCCGTATCTCGAAAACAGTATCAATTATCCAAAAAAATATAAAGTTAAAGATATTGCAACTCTAAACAAATTTTATTTAAAACGTTTTTTCAAAAAATTGAGTATATCTAAGTATAAGAAAGTTCAGTGCGGATCACTGCAGATTTTTTTTTAAATATATTACGATATTCTAGAAATGTTTTTGAAATTTGTTTTCATTCAATTATTGTGTTTAAGAGACTTTTTAAGTAATTTTAATTTAAATTTTCTTGTATGTTTACGTTTTTCCTTTTTTGCAATTTCACACTTGAATTGCTTTATTATCGTATAGTTACAATAATTTTTTTATTTTAATTTGGGCCAAATTTTGCCCAAATCTTTCCATTTTTACTTTCTTATACTTTATGTATAAGTAAGTAATCATGAATATTGTTGGCCTCGAGATTTTAGCGGATATACACGTTTTGAGGTCCCCTGAATCGATTCTGACTGATATTTTTGGAATCACGTCTGTGTGTCTGTTCGCGCTATACCGCCAAAACGATTATAGCTAGAGCTATGAAACTTTAAACTTAACTATATAGCAAGGAAGAAAACGTCATATTTTGAAAGCAATATCTCAACCGGAAGTGAAGGTTTATTCTTACCACCTTTTCCTTATCTCGAAAACGGTACGAGTTATCGAAAACAATATTCATATAAAAGTTAAAGATAAAAATAATATATAATATATTAAAACAATTTTTGTTCGAAAGGTTTTTTCGAAAAATATAGTATAAGGAAGTATAAGAAAGTTCAGTGTGGACCACTGCAGATTTTTTTTAATATTAATGGTTCTTTAGGATTGTGCTTTATCTTTTGTTTTTGCAATTTCTGTATTATTGTTGTTGAAATAGTTTCCCTTAATTTCTTCAATAAGTTTGAAATATTTAATTATTCACTGGAATTTTATTCACGTACTAAACTTTCATGAATGAACTTAGCTCGCTTTAAGCACTAATTATTGACCCAACGCCGGCGCCTTTTTATCCAAGGTATCCATTTAGACATGGAAACGCGTTTTGGTTCATAAAGCTAATTGCATATTGTAGATAATACGCTTGACTCAAGCGTTCTTCAATGTCTTTCAATAAAAGACTGAATAAATTGAAACAAACTTACCCTTACCACCCAATATTTTATTCACACTAGTTGTACATTTCTACAACTAAGTTGTCATCTTTATTTTGATTTGGAGGAGGTTTATATCTAAACAAATGTGTTTATAATATCTTCATTTATTTGTTGTAAATTTCTTAGTCTCTACATTGCTCTACATTTATTACTCTAGGAGTAAAATTTATGGCAAATCTTCAGGGTATTTCCTGGAACAAATGACCGATAATTAACACACAGCATTAAATTAATTGTGTGCAAAAAAGCGACTATTTACTTCTATGGTCGCATAATATCAGCAAAGTATTACAAAACAGGTAAAATGAATTGAAACAAAAACACAATTATACAGCCGTTGCTAATCATGTTCGGAACATGTAGCTGCTAAATTATTTTGAAATTAATTTCAATGTTTCTTTAAAACGAATTTTTAACACCGGATGAAATAGAATACATAACGACATTACCCAACTGTACTGCTCATTCAAGACCAACCAATTGGAAGTCTACAGTGGAATGTGTGAATAGAGTTTTAGGAGCAGTTGTGCGTCAGCGCAATCTTATATTTAATTCTGTTTTGTTTTGTTATTTGATAAGACCAAATTTGCAAAAAAATGATCATCATTAAGATTACTGTAAAAGAATAGTACACATTCATGCCATCAGCGTATAAATGATAACTCCAATATTTAATTACAGTCATTAAATACTGTTGAATACATTATTTAAAGTAACGGTCCCAATATATTTCCTTATGGCACTACAGATGTACGTTACAGCGTTTGAAATTACATTCATTAAGTCTCACACGATGAAATCTGCCGGTGAGATGGTTACGGAAGAACCCTATACAAAACCAAAATAATGTAGCACAGCAAATAATAATTCATGGTTTATGTTATCAAAGGCTTTGGTACAATTAAGTAACACCATAACCGTAACTTTGTTGTCATCAGCCGCCTTAAATATCCAGATCCAAGTTTTTCCTAGAGTCCAGGTACGTCTATGACGCTCTGGAAATAAAGCTAACTTTCCTCAAATAAAATTATCCATTACAGCAATTAATACGTCAATAAATCGTCACCACTGAAGTACGGAAAACGGTCACAGTTTCTTCATTGCAACGGACATAACCAATAAAGTTTATAAAACAACGATGGCTATTAATTGAGAGATCGACAACATTTTACTGCCACTATTGCTTATAAGAAAATAAATATTTACCAACACATTATTTCAGCTGCATCAAAAATAGATGCCGTATTAGCCGTCGTTCTCCTATCCTTCCCTTTCTTGTGATCCTTGTATATAACTGTTTTAATCCCAGATTCAGCGATAATCATTGCGCATTCGTTGCACGGATATAACGTAACGTAAAGGGTGCAGCCCTTCACATCGAAAGAAGTTTTCTTGATTATTGCATTCATTTCAGCATGACAGACTACAAGTGCATAGGCATTGAACAGCTGCAATATATTTAAGGTAAGTTAGTACCGTATTTGAGCTTGTCTTCCTTTGGTTTCCAGGGAAATTTGTCAGAACCATTCGGCATCTCATGACATCCCATTCCCACTATTTGTTTATCGTCGTTAACTATACAGGCGCCTCGTTTTGTACGAGGTTGTTTACTTTCTTTCGATGCTAAGGTCGCAACATTCATGAAATATTCACGCAAGTCTCTGTAGAAAACTGTCGGTAAGTATTTCAAACGTATGAACAAAATTAATTCTCACCCAGTTATAAGTGAAGTATCCATAATTATTATTCCAGCACTGATATCTGCGTTATGTGATATTATATTGCCATGCGATACCTGCGATGCGATATTCAAAAAGAAAAATATTATTAGTTTGTTTGACGGCGATAAGATATTCCAAACCAATGGCAAAATACAGTGAATTTATTTTACAATTGAACAGAGTACGTCAATGCTCGTATTTTGAATTAAAAAAATATTATTCTTGGAGGGTCAAATTTGTCCATTTCGCTATTTACATTAATAGAAAATACGAAACAATAAAGATTTAAGGATAATTATTTACTGAACTTAAACGAAACAAGAACACTAATAATTAATACTATTAAGTTCCAATTCAATAAGTATTTAAAGTGTCCACCATCTTTATTAAACAATAACTGTACCACGAAATTCTTGTACAGAGTTTCGTAGTAAAGCAACAATACAAAGGTGAGGATAAATTGGACATAATACTAAAGATGATGAATGACAAGAAGGCAGACCATAAGGGAATTATAAAGGAATTATAAGAGATGAGGGCAGAACAAGTGAATTTAACAAACGGATAAGACAATTAAAAGAAGAAAATGAAAAAAACAAGCAAGGAAAATGGGGAAATACGAAAAGAAATTAGAGACTTAAGGAGAGAACTAATAAGCATGAGAAACAAAATGGAATGGACAGAAAAAGGAAGAAAAGAACAATGTGATAAGGTGGAAGAACTAAAAGAGTTATTATATAATTTTATCAATGAAAAACAAAAGGTAGAGGTAAATGTAAAAGAAGCAACGAAACTATGAGAAAATATATTCCTGATGGAAGTGGAGAACGAAGAATACAAGAAGATGTAAGTCAAACTTGAAAGACTTAGGAACAGATAAAGAATTCATTGATCACGACCTCACAAAGAAGGAAAGGGAACAGGGAAGTGGTATGTGAGAGAGGGCAATACAAGAGAGAGCGAAAGGAAGTAAAAATATGATACAATAAGATTATGATAGAGGGAAATGAATAGACATGGAACAGAAATAAGGACAAACTCGAGAAATTGGGGGCAATAGAGAGGTGGAGAGAGATAATTCAAAAAACTAGAACAGAACTAAGGGGACAGAAGCAAAAGAAGATGGAACTGGTAATGAATGGAAAAAGGAAACGCAAAAAGTAACAACAAACCCAAATTAACGGGGAAAAAGAAAAATTGAGTAAAGGAGAAAAACCAGGACGAAATATGGAGATTGCCAACAAGGAATGTAAGAGGAATACATTGAAATGAGAAGAAATTAAATGAAGAGTTTGAAAAGATGAAGATGACATCCTAGCGACAACAGAAACAAAGAAAAAAGGAAATGAGAAAAACTGTTGTGAGAGGGAAACGTGTGGAGTTATGGTGGAGTACAACAGGAACAAAGAGCTATGGCGGGGGTGGGCATAATAAATAAAAGATCGGCGAAGTACATAAGGGAATGGAGAGCACATTCAGAAAGAATCGTCTCAGTAATACTGTAAATGGAAAAAAGGAAGTGACAGTGATTTCAACGTATCGACCGATAGAAGACGAAACAGCAAACATGAAAGACGAATATTGTGACAACCTAAATTTGGTTACTGAAAGTAATAGAGATATACGTGATGGGGGAAACGAATGCAGGAGTAGGGAATATGGACGATAGAGCAAAGAAACTAGAACGATAGCTATCGATTGAATTATTTATAGTCACAAACAAAATTTTCGAACTCACAGACGTCCCTAAATTTACAAGACACGAAAAAGAAAGGAATGAAAAATCCATAATAGACAATTAATAGAAAAGGAAGGAAAAAGCGAAGTGGCAGATACCAGAAGGGAGCCCGGAATATATAGTGAAAATTATATGGTGATGTCTAAGACCAGACAAGAGAGAAGAATAAAAAGGAATATTGCAAATGAAAGTAAATATATAGAACAAAAAATAATAAACAAGAGAGAAAAAACGGCGGAAGAATGCGTACAACGCAAAATGAGAAGGGTGGACATAAATAGTAACATGGAGGTTGACGAACTGCGGGAAGAATTTAAAAATGCAATAATGGAAAGTGCGAGAGAAACTTGTGGAACAATAAAGACAGGAAACAGAGACAGAAGGACAAGTGGATGGAGAAAGGAAATAAAACAAGAGATAGGGATTACTATGAAAAGATGGAAAGAGTACTTACAAAACGGCACACAACCAAAGTACAATGATTATAAGGAACAGGGGAAGAAAGTAAATACTAAAAAAGAGCAAACAAGAAAGTTAGAAAGAATTTGGAGAGAAGATTGAGGAAAGTAGTAAAATTAATCGGAAATTGTGTTTTAAAGTAGTTACAAATATCAGATAATCAAAAACTGATGAACTAAAAATGGAGAGACAATAATAAGAACGAAAATTAAGTGAGACCAGAAGAAGAACTGAAAACGGAAAAGATAAGGGAAACAATTTGATTAATGAAGAACCGTAAAGCTATGGAAGAGAAACCAAATACCGCAGGACTCGAAAGCGTATTTTGTATTTGTAACACATCTAATATTTCATGCTTTGAAAATGTTTAAATAAAAAAGCGAAACGTCAGCTTGAACAAATTAATGGCTTTTTCTCCTAATCGTTTAAACCAGAATACTGTTTGTCGCAGTAATTTTTCAATTTGATTTTTGACTATAACGATTGTTATGCAAAGGATTTAATATCTTGCGGGTTTTGAGCCCTTAATCATTTCCTTTAATTTAATATCTCCGCGTTACACACCGTTTGACTGATTATATTTCATACTGTTTTGATTATTTATTATTTGATATATCGGTAATAACAATGCTCGGATCCACCCAATTATTCGTGCATAGGATAATAGTAGAAAGCGTAAGCATCTGTTTTTTGTTCTGTCCGTGCATTGCGATATACGTTAGCAAATTGCTGACAACGAGAATGGTGGTTTTCTTGGTATTTTGATAACTTTATTTATATTTTGCTAAGGCGTGATACTCGTAGTTTATGGCGTTTCGAAATATTGTGATATCTTTCGATAACGCACACATTTTTATTTTTAATGAATATATTTAGTAAGAAATGTGTGTCTTAAGTAAATATTGCCAGAACCATGAGTTATTTATTATGTGGTGCGATTTTTTTCTGCTTCAAAGACGCACGTTCACGAAAGAAATTCTTTCGGATTTCTTTCAAAATTTTGAATCGTTTTGCGAAAAACTTAATTAATTGTACATGTCTTTCACATATATTCAATAACCACGATACCCTGTAGGTACCAAATGTGTCTAAATTGTAACTTTATATTATATTGTTATGTGTGCATCTTTTCAATTCCTGGTAGTGCATGTGTAATTTTGGGACCATCCACCAAAAACTTTATTACGCTGCGTGCTCAAGCTTATAATCACTCATTTTTTAGTAATTAAATCACTTGCAAATCTGCATTAGTCATATGATATCAACACTATATGACATAAACACTCGTAAATGACACAGCTACCCAATATCAATCGGCCATGGTCGCTAGTCTTTCGCTTCATAGTTGGCTTGGCATATTACACAATAATATTTAAAATTGCATAAGCGTATTTTTAAAATTTCGAAAAAGCTCTGCAGTGGTCCGCACTGAACTTTCTTATACAAAGACAAATTTCCAGCGCTATAACAGCCGCAATCACGAGAGCGTTATCGCGCGAGTATATCCATACAGGTCTGTATAGTCTACACTCTTTCAAAATAGGAATATTGCCATTTATAAATCTTAAGTTTAATTTTATAAATTTACATTCAGTAGTAGCTACAGCGCAAGCCTCCCCCACGTATGCGTCATGTCGGAAGTAGTCCGAATAGATTCAGAAATGGTACGTTTCTCTTAAAATCTCGAGGTCGAAATTGTAACTCCGCTCCAAATTTCTTTGTATCTTATTTTTATTACCATATTCGTGATAAAAAGTGAACTACTATTTCTCAATATATCTACATGGATATTTTCATGACCGAACCATATTTTAATGACCATATGTGTCGATGAACTATACAGATGCCTGTATCCAGGAATTTAAAGTGCAATTGAATGAAATTTCCATTCAGTCTTATCATTTTTAAGTAATTCCATTTTCAACTGTTTAGCTAGAAAAGTAAGATGTGATCAAGAGTTCTTATATTTTCAATTATGAAATTTATTATGCAGTAATGAGGTGAACTCCTTCAGGTTAAATAAACTAGTCTGATTGGTACTGAATGAAATAATTTGAAATTTTAACCTAGGCTACGTCTATGTAAGACTGGTTTAATTATTAACCGTCTAATTCTTTTGAATTGTGAAGAAAAGTCACTATTTATAATAGGGAATAGAACAGCCGCCTACTCGGACGGTGCCTTGGGAACAATTAGTTGCCAAATTCTTTGTCAACCAGTAAAGAAACTAATAAATATCGTAGTACGAATGGATAAAATAATCACAACCATAGAATAACCAATCAAGTTGTTACGATGCTTTGGGCGTGTGATTAAATTTGGACCCAACCCAATATGTGTAATTGTAAATCAATACAAATCAACTTTGTAGGATAGAAATGTGGTGGTGGTAAAATACAAAATTGACAGATAGAAATTGATAGAATATACACAAGGAGAAATTAGCCAAAGCCCTAATTGGCAAAAAAAAACGAACTGGCTACGAAAATATTTCAATCCAACTGATTGCTGGAAAAAATTTCAATGTTGTTTCAATAGTTCTTGTATTAGAAATAAATCCATCAAAGTTCAAAACATGGCTGATAGGAACATTTCCAATCAAGAAAGAAATTCATCAAAGCAACGGGAAAGATTTCGCCCAAGTCCGAAACGAACTGCAATCCAATCGAGGCTTAACTAGAATAATGGCAACGACACCAACCTAACGAAGAGATCGCCCAACTTTGATAGGACGATGTTCACCTTCGATGATTCGATGAATATTTGTACGATATGTAACAAGCTGTGTCAACATAAAGTAAATGCGTGGATTAATTTATATCTGAGCCAATAGAGACAATATTTCACCAATTAAAAATCATTTATAATAAATGTTATTTGGGTTGGGTTGTGGTGGGGTTGGGTTAGGTTGGTTTGTAAATAGTATTTGGGGACTGTCAATATTTTGTAATTCAAATGATGTCGATTTAGAAATAAAGAAACCTGCTTCATTTATAAATGTGAAATAATATAATCATGATTGCATCATGTACATTACGAAACTAATTAAATTCGCGCATTAAAATGTTGTGAATCTGTAAAAAGAACATGGTTTGGACCGTTGGAAGTAACCAATTGTGATGAATCACCAATTATGACTAATTTAATTTAACGTCTACATTAGATGGGTAAGTTTGTCGTGTCTTGCTGAAGAGCTCATGATGAGAACGAAACGATCGTTCGAGTCCGAAGGCACGTCCAAGATATTTAATTAACATTGACCACATTTTATTCGAGTGCTCATCAACTGTCGTCACCCAAATCTATCGACTTCCCTTGATTCTAGTTACGTGAAATACTTGCATTTCAAGAGGTCGTTGATGTTAAAATACCTTTTCAAGCAAACAGAGTCAAGAAAAACATTCATTAATTTTTAAATGTTAAGTACATTTTTATAAAATGTCAATTCGTCAATTGTCAATTTCTTTACAAATAATGCTAAAAGGTATCGTAAAATAATAAATTTAAATAAAAAAAACAACCAAGTGTCTCAAATTTTTTGTCCAGCAGTGTATATGCAAAAAAAATAAATATAGCTTTTTATGCAATTAAAATCCAGCTTGACCCTGCAGCCTTGATGAATATTTACTATTCAAACTTGGCTTACAGTACATTAATTGGGCACGTGCACTTAGATGGAAGAGAACATTCATTTTCATTTTATATCCCAGAATGGCATGTAAGTAAATTTTCTTGCAGAATAGATTTTAAATTTTTCCTGTATGTACATTATAGAGCAGTGTTATTTGTTAAGATAATCCCCAACTGTTCAGCTCATCCAAATATAAATATGTTACCCGGCTAATCTCGAATTGCTTCTATTCAGTTCAGGAATTTATTAGTGCGTATGATAAATGTAAATAAATGACACTGATTTTATGTTATAATAATTATATTTCTTTTTTATATCTATTTCCATGTACGAGTACTGACTGTTCGTATCCACTAATGTGGCTGACATGAATAATAATAATTATTATTATTATTATTAGTCAAGAGAGTAAAGGAATTCCTAATAATTTCTTACTTAATGATATTTCGTCTTTTCATGTTGTTGAAAACTACTATGTGGACGTTCTGCACGATATTTTTGAAGGAATATGGCTTTATAACTTATGCCATGTTATTAGCAAAGTTGAATATGGCTTTACAACTTATGCTTATATACTTATGATTATATTTTATTGATACAATGAAATATTTTAAATTATAGAAAACAAAATGTTGAGTATGGGAAATTAGAAATTGAGGATATATCTGGAGAAATTTTTGAATGTCAGCCACAGAAATGATGATATTCGTTCCATATTTTCCTCTTATGGTTCGAGATTTGGTTCCATCTGATGACCCTGTTTAGACTTCTCTTACAAATTTTATTGAAATAATGGACATTATTCTTTGCTTTGAAATATTGACGATAGATTTCCATAATATAACCCATTATTGAAATATAATTCGCCAATCCGGACCGGTTAGAAACTGTTGGTGTTTTAAATATGAATGAAGAAAGCAATTCACAGGCAATTCAAAATTTATTCTCATAGTATTTATTCTCGTAAAAATATTTGCTTTGCTTTAGCGAAAATATATTAAAATTTGCATATCAAATAATGATACCTGCAAATTTAACTAGTACATTCAGTTTGAATGAGAGATATTATGGTACGGAGTAATTACAAAGATATTGTTTATGATAATCTGCAAATTGCAAGTTCTACAAAATGATATTCTAATTACATGGGAATGGAGTATAAACGAGAAAACTATATAGAAATACACAAAAATGATATTTTCTATATGTAATATTAGAAATTATTGTAACTAAAAACAAATAGGTATTATTTTCTGCCAAAAATGACACAATATTAATTACAAGCCAGACTTTGTTGCCTATCTTATTTTCGAATATATCAACACATTATATAATACGAATTGTTGATGCGTTTGCAGATACCTTCTCGAGTGCTTTTACTAGGGACAAGTGTTCGGATATCTGTGGTGATTCTAATATTAGCTCCTGTTTTTCCATTTCCGCTGTCGAGGAGTTTCAGATAATATTCGTAATGCCTACGATGTCCAACAAACTAACTGCTGGTGATGATCTAATCCCCCAACTTCATCATCCGAGATTACAGATTCGCTTTTGCTAAGCCGTTAGAAATTATTTTTAACTTCGCAATTGGATCGAGTACATTTCGAGATCGCTGGAAATGCACACGAATCTGCCCCGTCTATAAGAAGGGAGACTACCGGCCTAGTTCAATTCTTTGCAATTTCGCAAAAATTCTGGAAAAAATCATTTACGCCCCCATTTCTAAGAATATTCGCGCCTTCCTTTCCCCTGACCAGCATGGTTTCACGGCAGGTAGGTCAACTGTAACCAACTTGGCAACCATGTCACAACATTTATGTGAAGGTTAGATAATCGAGGCCTGTTTTTTCGTTGTCTGGTGTCAAACTGATTGACTCCTACTTGGAAAATAGAAGATGTTATGTCTCTTATAATGGTTTCACCTCTCACGAATTCATTGCTGCCTCTGGCGCCCCTCAAGGGTCGTGTCTGGGACCCTTATTATTTATTCTTTTTATTGATGAGTTGCTTCGTAGCCTGTCCTGCTCTGTACTTGCTTATGCTGACAATCTCAAAATATTCGCCACGTTTACGTCTCAGGCAGATATTGATTCTTTACAGACAAACCTAAATGTAATAGTTCAATGGTGTGAAACTTTTCAACTTTTATTAAATATCAACAAATGTTGCACTGTGACATACAGTAGGTGGGTGCTGTTTCTGCTAGATCATTCCTACAATATTACTGAACAGCCACGTAAATCATGGTCATCTTTTAGAGATATTGGGGTTAACTAAGCTCTAAGCTAACATTTGTTTCTCAAATAAGTGCTGTATGTACATCTACAAGCAAAGCCATGGGTTTTATTATGAGAATTTCTAAATACTTCAGAGACGCCGGACTGCTAAAATCCCTATACTTTGCATTCGTAATAAGTAAATTGGAATACGCCGGTCTAGTTTAGTATCCTATTTATGCAAGTCATTCTCTGGCTCTTGAGTACACAGACAATTTTTGAAGTTTCTATCATTCAATACTGACGGAACATATCCGGACAGAGGGTACAACCAAACTGATCTGCTCCTGGATCATGACATGCCTTCGTTGTGATTTTTTTTTAAATCTAATTATTCAAACTACTATATAATTGTTTTATTTAATTTGCTAACGTTTTTTTTTAAAGCTGACCGTGAATGTCTAACTGCGAACGAACCATCATTATTAATTTGACATCTTAATAAAAATGGATTCTGAAATATCACTGACTGATATTTCATATTTTAAAACTACAACTACTGAAGATGATCAAAATGATGAGACGAACGAATTAAGATCTTTACTTAAAAGATGGAATCAAGTTCTAGTCGATAATTGTAGTGGTAAGTTTATCTATTGGTAGATATACTAAAACACGATTTGTCATGCAACCGATTGCAAAATCTAACTTTATGCCAAAATATAAATAACTAAAAATAAGAGTACAATTGGAAATATGCAGCTATGTTTTTACTGAATATATTGCTAGTCATATTTATTGCAATGTTTACATTGGCGTTCTTATAGCTCAAAGCGTATTTATAAATGTAAATGTCGAATTGATACGTAGCGAATATTTTAAACGAAAACCCAAAAGGTGCAATGTTGACAGAATACTATCAGAATTTTTCCAAGAATTTTGAAAAAAAGGAATACAAATGAATTTCTGAGCAAGTTATCGAATCGAAAATTAGATTTTAGCAAGATTTACTAATGAAAAATTGGTAATAATCTGTTGAATATTAAAATCAGTACTAAATGTTATTCAATATTATCGACCAAGCAAACGGGGAAGCTATACAATAACTTCAGCTACTTAAAAACGTCTTTAAGGACTACGGTATTAAACTGTGTTACGTCACCAGCAAAAAAAAAAGGAAAACGGGGCAGTATATGAAATTTTGAAATGAGTTTTTGGTAAGCAATTAAAATGACACCCATGCAATGTAATTAATTTCTTTTAGTACTAGAAGACGATGCGGTGAGTTGTATAACAGCATTAAATTTGACAACTTAACAGTCGATCAAAGCGTGTTGGAAAATTGACCATTTTATGGAACCTCATCGGATTTTCGCTTGGTAGATATATTTAATTCGCGATAACTTTAAACTCATTACTTATTTCGTATTGCTTCACAGATTGACATCTACTTCCAAGTTGCGTTTGGAAATGGGGATGGTCTTCTAAGCAAGTGGAAAGATTGCTCAGAAAATATTCTTCTCTTCCCGATTAACGACAGTCAAGGAAAAGAACATAATAATAATTTAGTCTCGACTTTCCAGCGGTATTATTAAAATTTAAAAATGTTATTGCAACTTTTTTAATATTAAAATTGCAGCATAGTTTCTCGAAAGTACACATTTTATATCAATAGCTATAAATCTAGAACTATTGTATTATTCAGTATTTATAATGGTAATAATATTATTTTACGTTGTACGAGGGGAGATCATTATTATTTAGCGTCCCTGACATAGTCGAATCAATTGACACATTATAGTATTAGTAATTTGTTGTTACGTTGGTTCAATTGTAGTTTTGTAACTTGTTACCTGTTCCAATAATTTAGAATTTAAGTTTAAAGAAATTATAAAAATGGAAAAATCGGAGGTTCGTGCAGTTATAAAATACTTGCAAAAGAAAAGGTTATCGGCAAAAGAAACGCATAAATACATGGTAGGTGTATTAGGTGAGGGTGTTGTTTCTTAATAAGTGGTGAAAAATATGTATCGTGAATTTATACTGGGAAGACAAACATGTGAACAAGCGAAGGGTGCTGGACGACTGTCACTACCCAAGAAAATGTTAATCGCATACACGATATGGTAATGACAGATAGACGACTGACCATTCGCCGGATAGCTGAAATTACAAATTCTTCTTATGGTACTATAGAAAATATTTTAACAAATATTTTGGGGCTAAAAAGTTGTCTGCACTTTGGGTCTCACGAATGTTGACACCTGATCAGACACGTTCTAGAGTATTGCATTCTGAAGCCAGTTTGGCAAAGTTTAAAGCAGATCCGGATGCATTTCTTTCTCGGTTCGTCATTGTTGATGAAACGTGGGTTCACCACTTCGATCCTGAGTTGAAGCAAGAAAGTATGGGATGGGATCGCCGCGGTTGTCTGCCACCCCACAAATTTCGTGTTTTGCTTGTAAAGTTATGGTTACAATTATTTGAGATGCAGACGGAATTTTGATTGACTGACTTTTTGGAACTTGGACATAACAGGCTCATACTATGCCAACTTAATTTCAAAATTGCGCGATTGTGTCAAGGGGAAAAAAGACGGGGAAATTTGAGCAAAGGAATTCTGTTTCATCAAGATAACGCAAGTGTCCACAAAAGCCATGTTGCCATGAGCTCTATTCTGAACGACGATTCGAATTGTTTGAACATCCCGCATATTCACCAGACCTGGCCCCTAGTGATTTCTTTTTAAAATAAACGTTTGATATTGATATTTCTTCAATTTGTTTCCTTGTTACGGACCGTAAATACTGATAGGTGCTTTGAAATAAAATTATCTCAATCTAGAATCTGAATTAATGCAAAGTATTAATTACAATGATTTAGTGCATTTAATTAATAAATGCCCCTACACCAAATCGGTAGATGGAAATTGATTATATATATAATTAATAAATGCGTTCATTAATAGTAGGAACAAAATTGATGAAATAATAATGAAAATTAATTGCAATAATGAATCGATACATTGAATGAATTCATAATATTTATGACGCCATATGATGAATCAATTAATGCATTCATTAATAATATGAGCAAAAATAACTATGTAATGAACAAACTTCATAGTAAGAATTAATCCATATATATATATATATATTTGCTTCTTGGTTCTCGGGTTGTGAACCGCGTTGTAGAAATGTTCCCCGAAGGGTCGCTTCGACGTTTCGGCAGAGTCCCATCTGCCATCTTCAGGAAGCTCTTCTAGGTCTCGCTGACTTAGAAGAACTGACGTTCGGTTATTAAAGGCTCTTACGTGGTCAAAAATAAGATAAATTTGCCTGTAGTAAATCCATATTGATTATGACAGAAAATAATCAAATAACACTTCGGTCTGTGGTTGGATAAATCATCCTTGCAGCCAGATTTAAATAATAGAATAACCACAGCACAACCTTGAGCACATGCGAAAAGTAGTTCCTCAATAAGGAATTATTAAAAATCTTGATAAGTGGTTTGGTTATTTCATAACAAATTGATTTACGTGTAAGCAAATCCATACTATTATCGACGTTGCTTGCTTTGGTATGCTTCATTGATTTTATATGTCCTATTGTTTCCTCCTTTGTAACAGGCTTCAAGTAAAATTATTTATTACTTAGAGGTATTATATCCATTATTTTCTCTGTCCCTGTACATTTTTTATTCTGCTGCACGTACCAGGACACTGTTGGGTTTAGGCAGGAAAGCCCTGGCTGCTGGTCATAGCCGACTAAGGCATCACATGCATAAGTTCGGATTGGCTGAGGCTACCGAGTGCCGATTATGCCTTGAAACTGATGAGACAGCAGAGCATGTCATGTGTGTCAGTCTTTGGTGAGGCACAACTTGAGCTGGGCGAACTTGATGAAATCTCACACTCTAAAATCCTTCTCTATTTAAAGAGAATGGGAATTGAGGGTGAACTAGAAATAGTTGTGAGCCACAATAGATCCTTGCGCTCGCAGTGGAGGGGCAATTAAACGCCCAACTCAATATAACTAACTAACTAAATATACTACAATCAATATCGTCACGCACATAATCACTCCAAACAATTTCTGCTACAAATTGAAAATAATCTATTATACTTATAACGTTATGCTTACTTGTCTTAGGTTTGCAAGTGCTTGAGATTGATTTGCAAGACCAGATAATGATAATGATGATACATCATAACAACTTATCGTTTACATAAATATGTGATCAATAATTTACTGTCATACACCACCCTAGTAAATTTATTAATGCAGGATTTAAAACCATTGTGTGACATTATATTCCGATATCTATGCAATGTCTTTTCATTTGTGGGTACAATATTAATATTAACATCTCCACCTATAATTTCAATTGATATAATTTTCCAACATATCAACAAAAGTATCCGAATCAAAAAAGGGAAGTTCATAAATTACTGCTGAACCAACACTAGTAACACAATTTTGTCTGCAAGTGCATAATCTTAAAGTTATAATTACAAATTTCATCATTTATAAGTAAAACAAGTCTGTTATTCTGATTCACATAAATCTCATTGTAGTAGGCGACATAGCCCGATATACCAATGCAGCCAATCGATGGCACGTGCCACATTTCTGTTAAAATATTAACATGAAAGGAAGCATCAATCAATCAATCCAAGCAAAACATAAAACTCATCAACGTTCTTAATTATGCTTCTGATATTAAGACTAAGTAATATAAAATGACTGACATAATGCGAACAGTTTTTATAGTAATTAAGTAAGGAGACGTTTAAGGACGAGGCGACGAAGGAGCCGAGTCTTGAAAGTCGAAACGTGTACTGTTAAAATAGTTTATGGACGATTGTCGTTATTTATTTTTCGTCACACTAGATTGTTATGTAGCGAATAACATGCCACATTTCAAAAACGTTAAGCTATCGATAAAGCCCTGGCAACACTAAGCGGGCTGTTATGAAAAGAGGGCCGTTAAGGATCCTTAACAGCCCGCTTTTGATAACAGCCCGCTCTTAATCGATCGTACAACATTTAGTTGTCACGGAAACAATGACATCTATCATTTTAAAATTATAAATTATAAAATTTTTCATTCCAAATTTTTACCTTCTTGGATAAGCTAGTGCGACGAAAACCGTTGTACATACCACGGGCTGTTAAGGGCCATAACGGCCTTCTTAACAGCCCTTGGTATGTAAATAACTATTATTGCGTATTGTAAATAATCTAATTTTTAACATTTACAATTGCCATTTTTTCGATAACGTCAGCATGTGACATTATTGGGTGTATTCTGTATAAAATGAGACTACTACTTTTTCTATAGCAACAGTTTAGTCTTGGAGTTACAGTTTCAGGAAATTCCCAAAGTAAGATTACTGTAAATACTTGTAAATATTCAGATAAAGGTTGAATAAGTAATTCATGTTTTTCCATGTTTTCTTAAAAATAAATTGTATCAAAAAAATATTGGGTTTTATTGAGTTAAAAATAACAATCCGGGAGGTGTTACTTTCCGATACCGTTATAGCTCACTTCCCGGACTCAAAACGAAACGGAAAAATTGATTCTACCAGACAGTATGAAATAAATTAAACTTTTGAGGGCATATATTATATTCTCTACAGAATCAGTGACATAAATACTAATTTACAGTATAATATTAAGCACACTCGCCATAATCCTACTTCTCACTGAAACCAGTAGGTTATAATTTTTTCTCAATATTCCATTCCATTCCTCTTGGTCAGTCAGTCGCTGTTCTTTCGACAAAAAGTTGGTTGTTCCTAAACCACACATAAAATAACCAGCTTCCTTTGCCTTAATTTTAGTAGGCCTCAATAAATTTTTATTGTGACTTGTCAACTCATTGATCTTAATTTTATTGCCAATCATAGTCCCCCTTATATATTTTTTAGTTTAACTAGTGATCTATTAGCAAGAAAATAATCTCTTTATCTGCATAAAAATAGGGCTTGGATTCCACGATTGAGCTGTTGACATAACGTAAGATCACTCTAGAGGTGAGACATTACCCTTTTATTTTCAGTAAAAATCAACTAAGACTGCATAAATTGTACCCATTCTTTAGATCAGTAATTGCAGATTTAGCTAGTTCAATGCATTCGACATTAGTATTTATAGCATTCAACATTTCTTTTATCTCTAACATATTTTTTTTCCATAATCATTTCTTGATGCGCTGCTTTCGATGTAATTGACTCTGAATAACATTAACACCCGTGCAATTATGACACTTCCATTGCCTTTTCTTTTGGTAACTTGCTTCATTCATTGACAATTGCTTTTTAGAGTACAGCGATCAAGATTCATGGATGACACTGGAAAATTGTGAACACCGGCCCGAAGCGCTCGTGAATCAGAATACGCGTAAACCGAACATGATTCAGCAAATCGGGAAAACTTCCAGGAACCAAAAGGGCTTCCTTTGGAGTGTAGGAATCTTTTGTTCAGTGAGGTAGCACGTCCGATTCCCAGATTTTTTCCACTTTCCCAAATTTCCGTTCTCGCGGATAATCACTCAAAATGCTCGTCGTCTACTTGTTTGCTATTTATTTTTATGTTTATAACGCTGTCACCAGCAAACAGATATACGATTATCTCCGTCAAATTAGGGTTAGATCTTTTCTCACTAGTTAATTATTAAAAATCGCAAGTATGATTTAATTAACTTTAATATATAGAAAAATGATTAAATTAAAATAAAATAAGCAGATAAAATAGAAGTTAAAAAGAGGCGACGAACGAACTTGTAATTGACATTTAACAAAAAAAAAACCATCCTTACTAAAACCTTTATATTTTTTAATATTTACTTTTTGGAGGAAGGAAAGAAAAACTTGCCCTTACAGATTAATCCTCTGGTACGACTTAATTCCGTACCAGAGGAGTTCATCCACGACTGTCTTCCGAATGGACTACGTGAATGACTCTAGACATCTTCATATACGACTCACTGCTTCTTTAACCTTCTGTGACTGGCGCGCGGACTCACACTCCGCAACCGAATGTTATCCGGATTTATTTCAATATTATCTACCCTAGACACCCCTCACCTTCGGTATTCCTCTAGCATGTTATGGTAGTCCTCAGTACATCGTGTGATCTATATAAGTGCCGTCGTTTGTTTTTTATGGCAGATTGCGGAGCGAGAGTCCGCCGCCAGTAACAATGTTCGGCCCCACATATGTACATATTAACATCTAATTAAGTCAATTTAGATCCCCGCAATCCAGTGCAAAATATTCGCTACAATTATTTCGTTTAGACACTCAGAATATTTCATCTGTAAAATCCTGGTACAACTAGGAGAATATTTTTGCATGGACTTTCGTCCGAGTTAGCCGAACATCATATTCGTTCTCGAGCAATTCAGGATTATATACCGAAAACCATAAGGCTACGAATCAAACAAATGTTTGCGATTGAAGATGCCACTCCTGAGCCCCCCAATCCTGAGAATACTAGAGGTCGTTGCAGTTATTGTGACAGGAAAAAAAATCGACCAACACGATTCTCATGTAAAAAATGCACCAAATTCATGTGCCTTGAACATTTAACTTGTGTATGTGCAGAATGTTATTGTAATATGGTTTCGTAACTTTTACTGATTTTGGTTGTCTAGTTATTATGTACAGAATATTAGTTTTGTTAAATGTTCAATGAAAGCTATGTCAGCTTAACCGCCTACTTTCTAAATATAAATATATTAAAATAAATAAATAATTATTTAAAATGTCTTTTTATACAAACAAGAGACGTATTACATATGTATACCCCTTTTCGTAGACAAAAAAGCTATGCGGACTCACAGTCCGCGGCCACTGCCGATGTATAGAAATGAACCGCCAGTCACGGAAGGTTAAGAAGTCAAGGGGTACGTGATTTTCGTTAACCTCCCGTCTTAAAAATCATATTTCAATATTCAATAGCGTCCGGGGCCATAATTAATTTAGTTTATATTTGGGTTATGGTGTTCAATAGAATTTTCTTTCCAGATGCAGACGTTAGCATATTTCAAAGAGTGCTTGCACATTAAATACAATGGATGTAAGCAATTAATAATATTTCTATGCCGTATTGAATTAGTGGCTGTCTAAAGAATCACACGCAATGGCTTCGAGTTATTTGCACCAATTTTTTTACTGCAATCTATAGAAATATTTATTGTTTAGTATAAACCATCAATACTCACGAAAATAACACTTTAAACTCGGAGGATTAATTTATTCACAACTGTTCCATTTACAGACGATTACACCTTATTAAATGATATTGCAAGAAGAATATGAATAATTTGCACATTAAATGAAAATGAAAAACCAAACAAAACTACGAAAATCTTGGAAAAATTACGGACAAGTGTAGAAATAGTCAAAAAATCTGAAACGCAAATCAAAATTTTGATTGATTTTATTAATTATTAAAATTATCAAACCACACAAAAGGCTTAAAAAGGTCAATGGAAAAATACAAAAAATTTAAAGTTCGAATATATACACAAAATATGAACATTAAAGCCACTTTCTAGCATTTGTCTTTTCTAACCCAGTGACACTGAACTCTTGAAACTGTTTTGTGAAAGATAAATGTATCTATCAATAAATTGATAAATTTCCCTGCGCATTTCGAAAAAAAATGGTATCAATTATTATATAGAAGACACAATATTAAAAACATTATTATTATTATTATTTTAAATAAACTCAGTCCATCCAAAAGAGACATCTTAACCACAGAAATCCAAAGGCATTCGCAAAACTGACCCGTTTAATTGAAGTGTAGATCTAAGTTGCATCCTTTCTGTCCGAATTATATTTTTGATTAATCATAAAAGTTAGTTCACCAAATAACTAAACTATTTGGTAGTTAAAACTAACATCAGTAAATCTAATTTAAAATATCATTTATTTAATGTAAATGCATAAATTACGTGCAGTAGAAAATAAATTCATGAATGAGTATATGTATGTGCAAAAACCTATAAACCTATACTTGTATAAACATACAAATTTATAAAATTGCTGGTAGAATTATGTTCAAAGTGATCCGGAACTTAGAAAGGTGATAACTTTACCGAGCATAACATTAAAACACTTTCAAATTTATTCTAATGCATTATTCTATTTTTCCAACTTTTACACTTTCGGCACTAACTAGAGTGTCTTTATTCACACATTTCACAGGAGTTTCCGGCGACTGAGTCATGTCATTCCAGTTGATTTCGGTAAAATCTATCTCCAACTTGTTGTTTTTCGGAATGAATTGCCTGGAATAAACGAACAATAAATAACGCATACATTAAATTCAGTACAAAATAAGCTATTCTTTAATTTCATGGCCGCACAATAGCACCAGTGTATTGGAAAAGGGCAAGATTTGTAAAAAGTGTTCCTGAAAATCAGTGATTGAAAACATTGGTACATTGAGAGGGTGAAGAGTTTTCTAATCGTTTTAAATTTAATATACACCACGATTAAATACAGCTATTCTGTGTCTAATTCATAGACAAGAAATCGCATTTTTCACAAATGTTGAAATACTGAATGTAATTTAACGTTAAATAAATGAAAAGTTTATCTGCTATAAGATCTACTAAATAGTAAATTGGAGACCGTGGTTGGCAAATAAATTGAAACAAACTTACCACAGTATAGTGTGTGGTAAGGATAAGTTTGTTTCAATTTACAAGATCTGTTCTGTTCTGTGATGAGGCAGTAAGTTGCTTCATCACTAAACTGTATTCTATGCAGTATTGCAGAGCATACTGGGTTTAGAAAATTTGCTGGTTTTTAGTGAAGCATAAATATCAATAATTAAGTAACAGTAACATTTTTGTTTATAAAACTCAATTTTGTCCTGTACACAAGTGGTAACAATATATGATTGAATGGAATTTGAATCTTAGCTTTCTAAAATATTTAATTATCAGCAGCAGCACAAATGTGCAAAAGTTCAACATTACAATTTTACAAAAAATGTATCACAGCACATGCAAGGATATAAAGACCATGTCACCAGTCACCCCGTTTCAACAAAATATATTCTATCCAAGGATTAAAAAATACCCTTCTTTTTAATATCGAGCTACAAGGTTGTACTAATTTTCAAATTTATAATCGTCTAGAGAAATAATTGTGTGTATTATATTACCATTTTCAATGAAAATATATCCGTTGTTTGTAAAAACATCTTCCATGCCATATTTCTTACAGAGATCATTCACACTACCAACTTGTGCTTTCATTAAATCTTCATGTATTACAACCTTGGTGTTCTTTAATTTGCTCTTCCTACTATATATTTAATTTTTTTACTTCTTCGATAAAATTCTGAAATTATAGGTTTGCGTTCTCCATCTTTGCTACCTGGTCGATGGCAACAATTGATATCTTCCGGATTTAATTTTATATTGAACTTTAAAGAGTTGAAATTGATTACTTCGTTTTCAGTATTTTCATTAGGGATTTATTTGAATTCCAAAAAAGTCTTATCTGACTATTGCACTTCTTGTTCCAATGTTACAATTTGACTTTCTAGCAATTTCCCTGCTTACTGGTTTATGATTCAGTAAAGTTTTCTCCACCAGATGTATCGATTCAAGACAAATGTTATCCAAGACGGGTTTCACTGGACATTTAAACATTCCATTTTTTCGAGGTGAGGGTATAAAATAGTCGTTATTTGCTTCCAAGCTTTCCCAGCCATTAAAAATGGCAGGGCTTCCAATACAATATCTGCTATCTGCCTAATTAATCTCACAAAACTAGACTTTGGATATGTTAAATCTCCACGATCTTGCAACATTATCAACTTGAGTATGGGTCCAGAAGAGTGGTAGACAATATAAGACAATCATCACAATTATATTTATCATTAAATTTTTTAATAATATACCATGCCAGAAAAGCAACGGATGCAGAGTAAATAGTATCATCTGGTACAATTTCCTTGCGTATATTTTTAATTTTAATCCTTAATGACAAAGGTAAAATTAATTTTTCAGTGTTTTCTGCACTACCAAAATTGGAACGTTCCTTTGACAAAGTTGCACGACTTACGAAATTAATATAGTTCGAAATGTTTGCAAATTTAGAAGCTTTAACAATCCCGCAAAGTAAAATTTGTCTGCATACTCTGGTGGGCGGGCATCCTTGCGTCGTTTGAACCCCCTTTATGTCTCAGATGTGAGAAAGTGGCTTCTATGGCGTCCGAGCTAAAGAAGAAGATATTTAACACAAAGATATGTGCTAATGGATTTAATTTTAGAGCATGTTGTGATTCTTGGGACAGTTCACGCATACCAGCTCTAGAAGACCTGTTTTGAATATCATCAATAAAATTTTGAAAAGGGACATATAACCAATGCAGTCGTTCATCGCAGACATCAATAAATGGTGCTATCTAAGGTATGAATATGTCGCGTTCGATTTGAAACATTATCGATTTGGAAAAAGCGATACATATTTTCCATAAACACAATTGTAGTATCGATATCACGAAAATTCATACCCGAGCTTCTTTTAAAAAGCAAAGACATGTAGTTACAGAAGGAGAAAATATTTGTACTGCTCTGAGAACATTCATTTTCGCAAAATTATTTGGATGAAGATGTCTCTTTGTTAAGTATCTCACAGGTTTGATTGGTAACCCTTTTTGCAGCTCAAACAGCTTTCTTAAATATGTTGAAGAGATTATTCCATTTCAGCAGTACATGTCGTGGTCTATAAATAGATTTCTTCCATTTTTATGGCATGGCAATAATCGAGAGACAAAAATAAAGGTATATGATTAAAAATTGGATAGGGTATATATTTTGCAGAATTCAACCGGATATCTTCTTGAAAAGGGCAAGAAAAATTGTCAGTAACTAATCTGAAAACAATAAATCCACATTCTGTCAGCAAATTTAGAATATTGAAGATTAAATGATAAAAACTATCTGTTGTCAACGTTGCATGGAAAAAATAACCAGCTTGTATAACATATTTTGACGACAATCCATGCATCACGTAGCACAGAATTTTATTTGCAAGTTTAGGCCTTTCACCAATATTGTTCTTTTGTATAGTCCAAGCCATTAATCCTATCTTCTGATCTACTGTATAACATTTTTTCTTTCATTGAAATATCGTCAACTATTAATGATCAAATACGTTGAGCTGATACTGTTAATTTTAAAATGTCTGCACAGAGACGTTCTTTACACAAGTGATTTGAACCTTTAAAATCTCCAAGATACCGTGATATTGCCACTTTAGAAGGTAATTTTACTAGATCATTTCTGCAGTACTCATAGTCCTTTGGCAAATAAAACCTCCAGATTGTACAAAGGCGTACTGAAGTATGTTAAGATAAATGTCCTAATCCATTGTCTAATGATGTAATCAAAAATTCGAATATCCCATAAGATGTGCTTAAAACATTAGCTATTATGTGAGAGATCTATGAAACTACTTCCACAATTGTTTATATGGAATTAAGAAGAAAATAAATACTTACCAATACTTTACTTTGGCTGCATCCAAAATACGCTTTGAAGCAATCGTTTGTACCTTATGACCGTTCTTGTCGGACATGTAAATCACTTCTTTAATTCCAGATTGGACGATAAATTTTGAGCACTCATTGCACGGAAATAACGCGACGTATATCGTGCAGTCTTTCACATCGAAAGAATTTTTGTTGAGAATCGCGTTCATTTCGGCATGACACACTACAAACAAAATGCAATGAAAAGGTATATTTAACGTAGAATACTACCATATAAATACTTGTTTTCCAATTTATTTGTCGAGTGCTTGGACCAAGGGAATTCATCATCGTCGCAACCCATCGGCATCCCGTTATATCCAATGCCCACTATTCGTTTATCACTATTGACTATACAGGCACCCACTTGAGTCACGGGGTCTTTACTCCGCTTCGCTGCTAAGAAAGCGGTAGCCATGAAATATTCATGCCAGTCGATGTAATCGGTTCGTTTTAGATTCAAATCCCTGTAAAATGTCCGAACAATTATTGCATTAACACAAAATTAACCAAATTTACGTTACTAATGTAATATATGTCTCGAAATTATAATTTAAGAGTTCGATTTTCATCGAAATTCACGTTATAATTATCAATTTCTCATGTTTAAAATCTAGTATTTATGTACTGTTCTTTACATGCCTATTTAGATTAGCTCTCACCTATTCGTGTTTCGATCAACCATAATTATTATTCGAGTACAAATATTTGCAACGCGACGTGTGTTGAAAAAGTATGGTTATACAACAGCTGATTGACGTCGATAAAAATAGACCGAACCAACGGCAAAATATAAAACACCCCAAACGTATTGATAAGAAGAAGAGAAAACCGGCCTGTCAATTTTCAACATGGCAGGATGCTGTTCGTGCTATTATCATGTGATGGTAAAATACCCGTGTTGTGTGTAATTCTAAGTGTACAATAACAAAATTAGTGTACGTGACGTTCGCTTATAAACAGTACATTATGGCGGACTTAACAAAACCGCCGTTGAGTGACATTAAACATCCCGAAGAAGTGGTTAGAATGGCTATGAATGATAGTCTTAAATTCGCTGTATTAATTGGACTTATCGAAGTTGGACAGGTGTCTAATCGGGAGGTTGTAAACACCGTCTTGCAGTTGGTGAGTTTTTTTTTCTGTTTGGAAACAACGAACGCACGTTTATTTATCGGCGAATTTGTTTATTACACCTGCGTTTTTACACCTGTGCTTTAAAAATCTTTACGATCGATCCGTAAAAAGGTACGGCACCACGTCGTCCGTCGCTTCGAAAACGAAAGTAATTGAACATTTAAATTAAGGTGGGCGTGCCAAAATAAGTTTTTGTTTCGGTCGGTGCTTGCAATTACCTGCCTGGCGTCAACGTGTAGCATGTGATGCCGCAAAACCTTATCTAATATTTATGGGTATCTGGTGAATTACGTTAATTTATACCTCGGGCAATTTGCACTTATATTGAAATATTAACGAAGGGCGGTAATACAGGGTTTTAAAGTTTAAATGTAATATGGTTTACCAATATGCATGGAAATTTGCTATAAACTTTTCGTGACGTGAAGCAGTTCTTATTAGATTATTCATTGGTGTGCATACCTACCAAGGTTATTTTTATAAATGTGCTAGTGCAGTCAAATTGGTATTTCGATTGAACGAATACATAAATCACATGTAATGAGAATGTCGAAGCCTCATAATAATTAACTATGAATAGGTATATTTACAGTTGTAGTTGACATTACATTTATGCGACAAATTAATTGAATCTAACAACCATGTCATCGCTGCCTAATTATTATAATGCAAAATCATCTGTCAATAACCTACAAAATCGATATAGATCAATGAAAATCGGGCCCGATACGTTATTATTTTATAAAAATCGCAGTTGTAAACGTAGTTTAATTTTATCTACCAAATTTTTACAACATAATTTAGATAATTCAAACGCATATTTGCAATTCCAATCCTTTATGGACACAACGCTGTAAGTGATGATATGATAACTCCATTGCATTGATCCCCTTCCCCCATTCCCTATCGCTTTTTCCAAACAGCTAAAATACCTGGCGAGTTCATTTCTCATCATAGCGATCGCCGTTGTTCATTCGTCGCCGTTCCATAATTGAATGAAATGTAAGAATAATTTCGGTCGACTTACGTCCAGTAACATTACTATTGATTCTCGTATCGAATTGTCGTGCAGTGTTGATTTGGTTCATTGGTTTATTTCGCACATGATAATTTAATTATCGAGTGCAGTAATTTTATTTTTGCCCTCCCGGCATGTAAACATTGTAACTAAGCACCGTTCATGTCACATGTAACTTCGTGTTTACGACGACAGTGCGTTTTCCCGCATAGTATGCGGTAAAGTAAATAATCCTTCTTTTTAAACTCCAGAGACGTAGGAAAAATACGCAATTTTGAAATCATGAAGCCGATGTTCAGGAGAACGAGGTATATTAATTTCTAATTCAATAAGTACAACAAAATACACAAAATTTAAATATTAATTTAATATTAAATTAGTCCAAACACTCCGGGCATCGTGTTTAAGATATAAACTTCATGCAGCAAAATGCAATTTCCTACATTCGATTATAAATAGCTAATAATAAACGTACCTACCTACCTAATACTATTAACTTTTATATAATTATTTAAGTGTAACAAATTCAAATCTGTCATGTCATGTCATGTCTGTCACAATGCAATGTTGCCAACTTGAATAAATAAAATATATATGTATAAAAAGATGACTTATTAATTTGAAATAAAATTATCGGCCAAAAAATTTAATACAAATCTCATGCGTTAAGTTATTTTACAGCGTTCCGGCAAATAAGCGAAGCCGTCGCGCTGTAAAATTGAACTTATTCCCGTATTCGACTGTAAATAATTATTATATGCCAAAGGAATAAAAAATAGCTTACGCCAAACTATGTTGTTTGGAACGCCTGTAAAAAGCTATCGACAAGCCTAAAATTTAGAATTCAAGATGTTTCCAAAATAAAGTCCCTTTCGCACACAATTTTTGACTTTCACTTGTATGCAGTATGTAAAGTCAAGAACATTTTGCGACCGAGCGAGGGTTCGCATTGAAGTACGACAAGCTAAATATTTACGCCCCGAATTGTTTATAATATTTTTTCCCGTTTACAAATAGAAATTGACATTTTCTATTAATTTATTTTGACAGTTCAGTCAATTATTAGTGATATCGGTATACCAACCCAACCCAAATTATTCAACCTAGTCCAATTGGGTATGTACACTATCGTCCACGGAAGTTTGGCCAAGGCAACCGCCCACGGAAGTTTAACCAAGGGAGAAAGTTTTACAAATCCCTTAATACACTGTCGCTCAAAAAAATTCCAGACACCTCCAAAATTTTTGTTGTGGTGCATGAAAAATAATGAAATCTTTTTAATTGTGTTTAAAATAAATCTTAGTAATGAGAAAACAAAAAATCCAAAATAAATTGAAAAAAATTAAGGAATATTTAATAAATGAACATACAGTGACAAATCCAAATGAACACAATTCATCATTAATAACGGGTGTTACCAGCACGAGCTCTTATATCGTCGATTAGGCATGCTTTAAATGAGGGTGGCAATGTATTCTGGAGGCATGTGAGCTCATTCTTCTGCCAGTGCCACTCTTAAGTCATTCAACGTCTCCGGTCGAAGTTGGCGACGTCTCACTCTTTTACTAAGAAAATCCCAGACGTGTTATATTGGATTCAAGTCGGAACTCTTGGCTGGCCACGGAAGACATCGTATACCGACTTGTTCCAAGTATAGGATGACAATTCTCGCAATGTGCGGGATAGCATTATTATCCATAAGAAGAAAATTCTCACCAATAAATGGCGCATATGCAACCATATGTGGTTCTAAACATTCGAGGATGTACCTGTATGTCGTCATTGAGCCGTTTTCAACAAACACTAAATTGATGTGGGCCTCTAAAGATATACCAGCTCAGATCATTACACTGTCTTCATTAAATCAAATTCTGGGAGATAGCTAGCATTGACTGAATCATTCCCCTGGTCTTCGCCATACCTTCTCACGACCGTCTGATTATCGTCTACGTTCTTCCATTCGTTGTCGCCCCAATTCACATACTGGTGTGCAAATTTAAGCCCGGCTCTTCGATGTCCTACCGTCATTTTAGGGCCTGTAGCTGGTGTTTTCGCAGGCTCATTCTTTGAGTCTTCTCCGTACAGTTTGGGCTCAAATCCTTACCCCACGAGCATCAACTAATCGTCCAGCAAGGATAGTTGATGACAATCCCCTCTCTCGCGACACAGAAAGATACACTATACCGCACACTTTGGCAATCATTGCTTAAGGCACTAGACCACGGTGAAAAATATTTTTTTTTCCTTATTTTTTTTTTCTTCATTTTCTGAAAGATGCATTTGTCAACAATACCCTCACCGAATATTTTACAGAAATTCGTCAAATTGATGGAGATACAGCATTTTATGTGAACCGTTGCTAGCGTTCGACCGCGCCGAGCGGCAGTCGTACGATTCGTATATATAATATCATTCGATTTGTTCGGTCCCACATATGTATATATTAACAATTAATTAAGTTAGTTTAGATATGCGCAATCCAGTGCAAAATATTCGCTACAATTATTTCGTTTCGACCCTCAGAATATTTTGCATACGAAATTAGTCCCAAATTCACGGCTGTCCAGGTACAGATGGTTCGACAGATGCGCCAGCTAACGGTCGGTTCGATTGTTTACATTTATTACTCATTTTTCCAAATTAAAAACCCAAAAACTCTTGTACGGTCACGTATAAGACGTTATCTATTTCAATACAATTGCGGCCCGCTATTAAGCGCTGAATTCCCCGTTTTACATAAGCCGTCACGAAACTGCCGCTAATATTGCATCAATACTTTTTAACAATGGTCACATTGGCCTCAGAAATGTATTGGAGATATTAGACATCAAAATTGGTGACGCACTCTACCAATATTGTCAAAACATCGACGAGAAACGAATATGCGAAGCCGAGCACGAAGCCGAAAAAAGCACGCAAGACGACCCTCTTCGTGCAAAACATGGAGAAAATAATGATTCTCTGGACGCTGAAGAGCTGTTGTATGGTCCAGGAATAGCTGACTAAACGTAAGAAACAAGAAAAAATAGACCCAGAAAATAGTTAGTTTGTATGTTGAATTATGCTTCAGCAAAACTTTGAACGCGTTTTTCTCGAAAACTACTTTTTCAAACTGGTTGACAGCATATTAGAAAAACTATACATCCGATTTGCATGCACCAAGTCTTAAACTGTTCGAAAATGTAGTCTCTATGGCACCACGTAGGGGTTTTTTTTATAATAAATCTCCTATTTTTTTTTCATATGAACGATGAAAATTTTTCATAAAAATCGAAAATAAAATTCGCTGGTCCGCCATTTTTTTCTTCTTCTAGATATCAAAATTCCCCTACGTGATGCCATAGACACATATGTCTAGTTTCTAAATATATTTTTATTTTATTTTTTAGATCAGCCGTATGGCTTAATCGCTGTCAACCACCGCGCGCGTAGTCTCCTCTTAGGAGCGGCGTACACCGCAAACTATACTTTAGATTCAAGTATAAAAATTTGTATACAGTCTTCTATATGCATAAATTGACAATAAACATTGATGAAATGAATTGCATTCATCATTCGCTTGAAAATAATTATGAAAGATACACCCTCGTACCGCGCACGCACCGTGGTCTGGTGCCTTAAAGCAACCATTTGAGCATTAATTTTAGGTAACATGGTACACAAATGAGTAACATCTGTAATCTAAAAAGTGAATTGGAGAAAAACACAATCCAACCAAAAAACACTCACAATTGGAAAAATGACAACGCTAGTGTTGCTCTAAAGAGTGCAATATAAGAAATAAGATTTTCTTTTAAACGATTACTTGAGTTAAATTCTCAGAAAAAATAAATTAAGTACTTTAAATTAAAAAGAATTGGGATGTCCGGAAATTTTTGAGCGCCAGTGTATTTACACACCAAATTGTTTATAACATTTTAGTTTCTTGTTATACGATGCAGCTGTTTATTGATTCTTTCTTCTGTTTCATTGAAGGTCGAGAGCGTTGACAACTGATCTTGGTTTGATGGGTAATTTTTGTGTTATTTCAAATATCATTGCATCTATAAAGTTCCGGCGGCAAACGAGCCGATTCCAAATTATATATCTCAATTGCATGATTGTGAATAAATATTGTAAAGCTTTAATTAATTAATAGTTATAAATGATTTCCTTTTCGGGCAGTATTGTGTGTTTAGCTGCTTCTGTAGGCTAAAGTTTTTTTCTAAACTAAAAGAGTAAAAGATTACACGCGCTGTGAAATTATTTACATGGATAGGGAATAAAACGTATTAAATGAAAAGATATGATATTTACATAAATCAAAATATTACAGTAGTACTTAATCGCGCTTATTGATTCTTCGATTGTTGTGGTTATGTTTGTTGTGAATTCTTGGCTCTAATTCGTCGAAATTGGAGTATGTTAACGTTAGTGCTAAAATTTGAATGAAAGTTACATATGTAAATATACATGCCATATATCCAAAATTGTGTCTCTTAATGCAAAACGTTTAATTTCGAACAAAATCGCAAATGGCAATTATTTAATTTGTCACGTTTTAAAACCACGTTTCGTGAAGTGAATCCAATCTTTTTGGCAACAATTTAATTTGTTTAATACAGAAGATGAAGTTGAATATTGCATTTTAGGCTGTCGAAGCGAAAGCTGCTTTCAACACTAATTGCACTAATTTAATTTGGACTCTGCAATTCGTCCCATTCTACACTGTGAAGAAGTGCCTGTCCCTTTGCGACCTCAAAGTCATGGTGTAACCAGTTCAAGCTGCAGCAATGAAGAAGATGAGCCACGGTCATCAATAGATATGGAGTTTCAATATACTGGTGTACGTCAAGACTCGATGCAGACTCAGTACACAGGCTGAGTTAAGTGATCTGGGAACAGGTTTGTACCTGCCGAGGAGCAGCTCCGAACTTCTTGCTTCGATTAAAGGAACCGTTGGCACCTGCAACTTCTGTTACATTTTACACGCAGCGGGATAACGATTTCTTACCCTTCTTCCCACACGCTGATAAACTGGTGTTCTGCAACAACATTGATTGATAGTACGAAGACAAGTTTAAAGGCGGTTCTGTTGCAAGTTTAACTCTTAATAAATGTAGTACCTTCTGTTCCAGTTGGTCCTTCAGTTAATTTAAAAGAATCGTATGATGTTTTGAAAGTTTTGCTGATATGTGAAAAATAAATGGAGTGTTTGTGGTTATTACAGGATTTACTGAATATCACATATTCCTTTGTGTATGGAACAGTAGAGCTAGATCAGACCATTGGAGCAAAATAATTGCCACACATGGGCAATAATCGACCACTTCATACCAAATGAGGCTTGACGAATCAATTTATAACTGACGACAGTGATTGTTTCAAATTTCCTGTTCCCTGAACGATGAGACTTTTCCTTAGTCGATGTCGGAGTTAGAGAAGTCAGCATGGTTGGCATACAAACGAGTGACTTTCTTGGCAACAAGAAGTCTGAGAACTATAAGGAATTTGTGGAGGATATGTCTCAACATTTTAGAAGTCTATGGAGTTGAGTGAGTGTCAAAGTGCATTTTCCCAACAGCCGTATTGATTACTTTCCTGAAAATCTTTGTGCAACGCGTGAAGAACAAAGATCAGCGGTTTCACAAAGGCATTGACACTAACTGAAAACAGCTTTGAATTTAGAGTATTCATATTATATATACCAGGTGGAAAATTAAAATCTTTTTTTACTTTTTTTGTACACATTTGTAATTAATCAAAAGTTGAATATTGTTGCGTATTAAAGTGTTTGTGAAATATTTCTTTTTATTAGTGTTATTTAAATGGTCTTATTCTATGACTATATACACTGCGCAAAATAATTATCGCAACACCTGCATTTTTTGAGTTTACGACCATTTAAATGTACTGTTTTCTATAAAATTTATAATGTGACCTTTTTTGCGTTGTCAGGCTGACATCTAAACGAAATTAAAAAAAAAATACTGCCTGTTTTTTGATAAGTGCAGAAAACGTGCAGTAAATAGCATTTAAAATATTGTACTTTGTTAGTCAGTTAGGTGCTTCTTTACATCTTACATATGAAGAAGCCGTGAAATGTATCACACTGGTGGAAAATGGCCGTAGCATGCGGTTGTAGCTAGACTGCTAGGAGTATAGCCTTCAACTGTAAGTAGAGCAGTAGCACGATTTATGGAAACCGGAGATTATAGAAGAAGGCCTAGGCAAGGTCGCAAAAGATCTACTACCCCACGAGATGATCGTTTTTTGCGGTAAACTGTTCTACGTAGGCGTCATTTCACTGCTAAATTTCTCAAGAATGCGCTTTTAGGAGCTAGAAATGTACAGCTTTCCGTAGAAACTATCCGCAACCGTCTTCGACAAGATGAAATAACAGCTTATGTTCCTGCTCAAGGTCCACTTCTCACCAGAGAGCACCGGGTAGCCCGATTACAGTTCGCATGCGAACACACCGATTGGGACATAACACTGGACCAATGTCATATTTTCTGATGAGTCTAGGTTTGCTTTATGGGCTTCTGACAGACGTGTGCGGGTATACAGACGATCTGGCGAACGTTATACTGCCTGTATCTTCCGTCCACGTGTCCCTTTGGGTGGAGGATCCGTGATGATGTAGAGAGGCATCTCTTACAGGGCCGTACAGCATTGGTACCATTACATATCAAGCATGTCTGGGACCACCTAGAACAAGTTTTAAAACTGCACCAGCTAATATTCCTTAACCTTGAAGAACTGGAAGATGTACTTTTACAAGAATGGGAAAATCTCTCACAAGACTATGTTGCAGACCTCATACGCAGCATGCCAAGGAGGATGGAAGCTAAAATTCAAGCCAGGGGTGGAAATATCAGATACTAGTGCCATTTTACTAAAGTATTTATTATTTTGCAATTTTGAATAGTGTTTTTTTTTGTTATTTTCTGCATTATATGAGTTGACCATGCTGTTAATTATCTTTTATGTTTTTTCAGGACCTAACATTTATAAGTAGAATAGCTTAGATGTTCAGAAATGACATTTCCTGGTGTATATATGTGATATGTGTGCGACAATTCAAACACCTTTGTATTATGTAGCGCGACGCATGACCCAATTTAATGCTTCCGGACCTCGCCTTTAAAGGGTCAAATAAAACTATTCTATAAATAAACATGTATAATACGACTTCGTTCACTGGTACATCCAATTACGCCGTTTCTAACCGCATAATCGATATCAATAATGAACGGCACGAATGGCTGCAAACAGATAAAAATATCTCACGGTTGCCGTCTTGACTTGCCTATTCATTTGAATTTTTCGTATCGAATATAAAATACGAGAAGACGGAGGGCAGGGAATTGAGAGCATTGTTGATACTGACACCTAGGACGAGGGACATGCGGTTTACTTTGCGGTTTCCATAACAGAATTACACGTCGTTAAATCTAGTTACGTAACGTCGCAATTTTCCGTCTTGTCCGTTGCGACGAGTTTATTTGCGTCAGATCGTATGTAAATTTAAACACAATTCAATTATTGTATATTTTTTTGATTTGCTTCACTAAGAACGCTGCGGACTTGGTACTTGAGAATCGGTGTACAAATCACATGCAAATTTAAACACAGTTCAATTAGTGTACACATTTTTCGAGTGGTTTCGCTTAGAACGTTAAAGATATGTTTTTAAAGAATAATGTTCTTACGATACATTTTTTGTGAATAGTTATTTCGAAAAATTAGCTGTGATAGATATTAGGCCAACGAAGGGTGAAATAAGATGAAAATGAGAACATGTTTTGCCGTATCTGAAACAGTAGTTGAATTATTTGTTGAAAGATTGTGAAATATGTAACTTTTGAAATGAACACTTTAATAAATATAATAAAAGGATCAAAGAAATAGTAATATTTTTTAAAGAAATTTAGAGTACACTGTCTAAAATAAAATAAAAAAAAAATCTCGGTCGGAATATTTCGTGTATATCCAGATGAATCAAAACAACGTAAAATGGATATTAAGGTCCAAAGTAATGAACCTGATTCGAAAAATTCGACGACGGGATGGTTGGCCATAAATTCCAAACCGAAACTAAAAGTGCTGCATTAAAGCCGCTTAGGGTCATGTCGTAAGTCATAACAAGCATTATGGTATCAAATACCTGTGTGAAGATCATTATTTAGCGTCCCTGACATAGTAGGCGTTGAGTGACGTTGAATCAATTTGACACATTAAAGTATTAATCATTTGTTGTTACGTTGGTTCAATTGCAGTTTTGTAACTTGATACCTGTTCAAATAATTTAGAATTTAAGTTTAGAGAAATTTAAAAAAAGGAAAAATCAGAAGTTCGTGCAGTTATAACATACTTGCAAGAGAATGGATTGTCGCCAAAAGAAATTCATGAAGACGTGGTAGGTGTATTAGGCGAGGGTGCTGTTTCTTACCAAGTGGTGAAAAATATGTATCGAGATTTTAAACTGGGAAGACAAACATGTTAACATACGAAGGGTGCTGGACGACCAGTGATTATCACTACCCAAGAAAATGTTAATCGTATACACGATATGGTAATGGCAGATAGACGATTGACCATTCACCGGATAGCTGCAATTACGAATTTTTCTTATGGTATTATAAATTATAAATTATTATAAATTATTTTAACACGTATTTTGGGGCTAAAAAAGTTGTCTGCACGTTGGATCCCATGAATGTTGCCACTTGATGCACTTCGATCCTGACTCGAAGCAACAAAGTATGGAGTGGCATCGCCGAGGTTCTCCGCCACCCCGCAAATTTTGTTTTAACAGGCTCCTACTATGCCAACTTAATTTCAAGATTGCGCGATTGTGTCAAGGAAAATTGAGCCAAGGAATTCTGGTTCATTAAGACAACGCTCCTGTACACAAAAGTCATGTGCCATGAGCTCCATTCTGAACGCAGGATTTGAATTGTTTCAACATCCCGCATATTCACCAGATATGGTGAATATGCGGAATATATCGGTGCCAAAATAATAGTCCTGTGTTTGAAGACGTATATCAAAGAAACCGCTTGGTGGAAAAAATATACATTGGTACAACCGGCAATCATTTCTACGTAACAAACTGTAAGTTCAAATTTGTGTGCAGGGACGTTTGCGTAATCTTTTGCGATATCTAATGGATAGCCGACTATACAATTTTTTTCCTACTTAACCATTCGACAAAAAAATTAAACTTCGACTGGACGTAATCTGATATGTTGTTCACAGAGTGAAAATTAATTTTTTTCAACATTATACCTACTTTAGCTGCCAATCGATCTCTGTTATCTCCGTTACAAGGTATCGCACGAAAGCGGAATGTAGTTCTAAGGAAACCTCAACTTGTGCCTATCTCGAAATACGTATTGAAATTTAAGTGTATCCATTATTTGATTATTGGCGGCGAGATACGTATTCCAATAAAGTTTGCGCCCATTTCCCGCGAAGGGTAACCTCGACGGTTACATATATAATAAAAATACTACAACAGCTCAATGCGTCCTGTACTTGACGAATGGAAATAAATATAATAATAATGATATATATTAAGATCGTATAATAAAAATTATAAAATAATTTTACAAATATTTATGTTGTATATAATAAATAGAAGTTCTATAGTGTTTTCACAAGTCGTATGATACGTCGTAGTTAACATTACTGTTTTTGTCTTACATACAATCAAGCGAATGCTTTTCACAAATCATTTTGACTTGTTTATGTTTCTTGTACTGCATTTATTACCATTATTTACTTACCTCAATGTATATTCATTATCGTCTAGATGAATGTGCAATTAAATTGTGTCATGACTGCGGTCCAGTATAAGAACGAATGCATTCTTGACAAATCGGCATATTCATGTTATTAATAGTCGTATTATTTCGTTATAAAGTCTCTGAACGAAGTGGTTGTTTGGATTGGTTCTGGTCCTATAGTCAGATTAGTATTTTGTGAAAACCTTTGGAAGGTGCCGATTACGTTACCCACGAATAGAGTACAGTTGCTTATGGCAGATGACTCGGCCGTATAGGAATTGTTAGCAGTACGACTACCTTGTGTAATATCCTCTATGATGCAATGAGGAAAGGGAGCATCCTCAATTTCTTCATTGCATTGTTCATCATCATAAATATCCGTTGATTCGTCAAAAAATTCATCATCGTCACTTTTTCCTAAGGTAATCATAAATGGTTCCATAATTTAGTCTATAAGGTGTTCTTTTTCTATGCACGATATCTCAATTTTCTTACAATGCTCAACGCAATTCTTCCATACTTCGTTGAAACGTCGTTCAAAGCTTCCTGACGTAAATTCAATACGTCCTTAATTTTAAAAGTATTATACTCGCTGCAACTTTATTTTTCACGTATTTCATATTAATTCAATAGCATTAAATTCGCAATGAGTTACAGGTAACCACAATAATTTCACATCGTCTCCTCTTACTTTCTTTGCAATAGTACCTTTTGATAACGATGCGGCTTAGACATTAGCAATAGCTGTGGTTCAGTCAATTTGGAAAAATTACTAATTCCCTCTGGAAGTATTTTTCAGTAACCAAGCAATCATGCCATCTTTCCTACATGATAATGTAGGCTTCCTAAAATCAGGATCTAGCATTGTATGAAAAGGAGCTTGATCTATCATAATTATTGATGTTGCTGGTATTACCGACAGCACGTGCCGGTACCATTCCTCTTATGTAAAAGCAAAAGCCGATTATCACGAAATGAATAAGCAACATTATTGTTGCTTACCCATTTCGTGACGATAAACGTTTGATATTTCCTTCTATGTTAGGGACCGTAAATACTGATCCCCCTCGCAATAATGAGTAAATTAACTTCATCGAGTAGCTGTGATTATCTCAACTGAGCTTGGTTAACGAAAAACGTAATTCTAACTATTTAAACTGGCCAAAAAGCAACATATAAATTAAAATATATCTGATTAAGCATATATCAATGCAATTCGTTAAGTTTTATTATTCCAACAATGTATATAGAAATATAAAGACAAATAATAGCGCAAAAAAATCAGTATCAAAACTAAGGTTAAAAATGTAAACTGTTTGGCAGATGGAATTCTGATTATTCCTTGCAATCTCGGAGCGGGATTTTAAGATAAGAAGTCGAATTTGATACCGTACAGCGTTCATATCGCAAATCCTTATAACCTATAAAACAAATTAGTTATTTAAAGTCGAACGAAATGTTAAAGTAACTTAATAATAATACCGCTAAAATTCAATTCGCCGAAACGGCAAAAAATCGCTGTTCGTAAATGCAAGTTTCTGATCTGTTAAAAATAAACATCTGGTGTTATTTTAAGATTTCTCAACGTCAACAAGTTCTGGCGGCAAAAGAGACGATTCAAAATAATCAACGTTACGTGCGTAAAGTAAATCGTTGGGGTCGGAACCTAAGTATCAGTAAAATAACTGGGGTAATTATATGAATCACATTTAATTATAACTAAAAACTTATGTAATTATGCATTTGAGGGTTGTCACTTATTATTTTAAATATTATTTTTACCCGATTCCTAACAACTCCAAGGCGAAAAGCACCGCATTTATAAACGACGCTCTCGTGCCGAGATAAATAAAAATTATCATTAAATGGGTTCATATTTATGGGCATACGGAGTACAAAGTTCGCTGTTGTTTCTAAGTGCGGCGTGCAGTAATTGCTCGTTCAGAAACTTTTCAATTACGCACCGGTTTGAATCCGGGCAACACTTGAAATGAAATGTGGCTGTGTTGCTTAAATGACAATGCTTATCGGCATACGTTCGTTATATCGAACCGTGTAATGTGCTTTTTTATTGTAAATGACTAGGAGACCGCTTTTATTCGTATGGGAATAAAAGACGATGGATACATAAATGATAAGAGCATCAGTGAGACGAATAGCTATCATAAGGGATCGGTAAATATTTACACTGTCGCGCAGGTACGGAAAGTCGGGAGCTTTAGGAATTCTATCGGAATTTTATAGCGACGTTGAGAGTGCAGTATAAATAACGCAGCCGGAGACACAAACATAGGGCGTCTAGAATGCGATTTTAATAGACATTAAACGACGTTCTACGATATATATATATATATATATATATATATATATATATATGTTGAATTTTAAACAACAAGATTGATATTTTGACATACTACAACACAAAAAATGTAGGGCTATTATATACACAATTAAAATCTAAAACACCCAGTGTATTACAATCTAATTTAATCTACAAGATACAATGTAATGACTGTAGTTCATCGTATGTGGGACAAACCAAACAGTACTTAAAGAGACGAATCCAAAATCATAAACAGGATTGCAACAATGTTATGACCAAAGGCAAGAAGTCAGAAATCACTGCATTATGCTCACATGTGTGGAAACACCACCACACATTTGATTTCTCGAACCCAGTAATTTTAGAAAATAACTTACATAAGCGACTAATCCTCGAATCTCTGTATATCGCCATGACCCCCAACACTTAAATATAAAGAGTGAAAATAATTTAACTTCAGCAATTTATAAGAATGTCTTAAATATTACTTAGGTAGTTGACCTTCCGTTTCGATCGCTTAATGAATTTATTTAGATTGAAGAAATAATATCGTTTTTTACCCTGTGAACTGTTTTTTCCTAAAATTTTGCGTACGTTGCATTTTACTCTGCATTTGACTTGCGTCGAGTTCGCATCGAATTTTAAATTGTTTATATGTGTATTTACGTGAAGTGTTTAAGGAGCAATCTTTACATTTATTTATGTTTGATTGTGTATTTTAGTCAATTTTCATGCGCGTATTAAATTAATATTACATTAGGTGAGTCATTCATTAACGTTAATATTGTTGTATTGCCATATGTGTTATTCATTTTAGTCTGAAGATGTCTTTTATATTAAAGACGAAACGTTACTGATGTAATTATTGTTTAATTGATTTACCTGTCCAAATTTTCCCGAAGAATTATCTTTTCTCAACGTATACCAGTGGACAAGAAATAACAATTATATATATTGAAAATGTGTCTTGTCAAATATGACAGAAAAATGTAAAATTTACACGAAAGATGGTCTAATCTTACACCTCAATGGTGTAGTGAACATTAATTAAAACAGGTCCATGAAGACTAACTGGTGGATCGCTAGACAATATTGTTTCTGGGTTATTACCCTTCGTCAGTAGCGATTACCAAGAACCTTAGTTGTTGAAATACCTTTACATGTAGTGGCCATCAAAACTTCTTGGCGCGAGCCAATCACTCCTAATGAACCACTGACAACAGAACACTGACAAGACGATACCTTGTCTAACACCTCGCGGCGAGTAAACAAGACGACTGTCAAATGTCCAGTGTCAACATATAAAAGGATTGCTGCAATTAAGTTCAAAAACAATTCAAATTGAAAATGTGTCTTGTCAAATATGACAGAAAAATGTAAAATTTACACGAAAGATGGTCTAATCTTACACCTCAATGGTGTAGTGAACATTAATTAAAACAGGTCCATGAAGACTAACTGGTGGATCGCTAGACAATATTGTTTCTGGGTTATTACCCTTCGGCAGTAGCGATCCACCAGTTAGTCTTCATGGATCTGTTTTAATTAATGTTCACTACACCATTGAGGTGTAAGATTAGACCATCTTTCGTGTATATATATATATATATATATATATATATATATATATATATATATATATACACCTGTCCCCCGATATACACGGAAGCTTGGTTCCGTAGAAAAACGTGTAAAACGAAATTTTAAATTTCTTATGCAAAACCGTGTAAATCGAAAACAACCCAAAATATGCATAATTCAGTCATTTCTTTAACTTAATAATATATAAATAAAAATAACAGTTCATTCATAAAATAATAAATATATGGAGTACGTAATTAATTTTATAGAAACTAGAAATATAAATTCTTTAAGAAAAATCACCAAAAGTTTAATTGCTATCATGACTTTGATAGACTCTTGATATTTTCTTCGTGATTGCGTGATGTCACTTTCACCATTTTCATGTTGCGAATCTGGGTTGATAGTTGATGTATTAGAGACAATTTCAGATTGACTTGGTAATGAAATCTGTAATTAACAATTGTGTTTTGTTTCTTGTTAAATATTTACAGACTTCCTCGTATTGAGTTAAACATTAATTAATTTTTCTCTGGAACCGGAGCGTTCGTTCAACATTAGGGTCATTTTGTACAAAATGATTACTCAATGTCCTATGCGGATGATATTTGTTGTGAACGCAACTGGTTCAGATTCTTCTTCATAACTATCTATGTGGCGATTATTTATTTTGGTAATCATACATCAACTAAATCACCGTCATCTAATTCTTTTTCCCTCATTAATGACTGCCTCAGCTAAACCATCCAAACCTTCTCCTCCTATTGTACGTGCCAACCCAGTTATTTGAGAATATTCGTTCTTCAATACTAACCTAGCATTGTTAGCTTTAACTACTACATCAGGCCATACTTTTTTCCAACAGGCGTTTAACGTCGATTTCTTAATCTTTGTATAAATCATACCAACATTCTTAACGCAACCTAAAATTTTTTCCAGGCATCCATAATTGAAAGAGATTTATCATTTTCCATTCGTTCTAAAATATACCTTAAGGTTTGCTTGGATGTACAGTGCCTTAAAAGTCGAATTTATCCCTTGGCTGCAACAAAGAAGTATGTTTGGGTAGAAATACAATTCACATCTTCGTGTTGTAAATCTTGAGGATGGCCTGGTGCCATGCTTTCTTGTTAGCCATCCAATAGATAGGAAGGTTATTGATGTTTATCCTTTAAATAAGCAACAAAGAACGGGATCTTTTCATAGTCTCGTGCCATGTCAAGAACTCAAATACTTTAAGAAATCAGTAAAACTTTTACGGTAGCGGCTCAACCTAACCTTAACACGCCTGCTTCATCTACGAAAGAACAGGATATGATTTAAACTTTGTGCAGATAATTCGCAAATAGAGAAAGTGATCCCGATGAATCTAAGATACCTACCTGGAGTGCATTCAACAGTATGATATCAAGTGAAGATATTCCACAGACAAAACTGCTTTAGGTGTTGAATGGTGGCTATTTAGTTTCAATTGTTTATCGCCTCCATTTGTGAAGTTGGTGAAAAATGCAAGAAAACGAGTTTGTTCCTGAGATAATCCTTCAGGAAGCTGAAGAAGTAACTCTGCAATTATTCCCTGCAAAGTCCAGGGAACATTATGAAAAAGTATTTTCGGAATTTAATGAATGGAAAGAAAAACGAGGGGTAATGACAATAAAGGAGGAAGTTCTGTTATCGTATTTTTTAAATTTGAAGAAAATGGATGCAATTTCATCCATGTAGTCGAAGTACTCCATGCTGAACGCCGCTATAATGGTCCATAAAAATATAGACATTGGAAGCTATAGTAAGCACACGTCCTATTTGAAGAGTGAGTCGAGAGGGTACAAGACGAAGAAAGCTGCAGTATTGGAAAGAGCACACGCGGAAGAATTTTTGACTATGGCTTGCGATAAAGAATATCTGATGATTAAGGTAATATATCTTAATCTTTTAGACATTGTACATAATAAAGTTTGAAATATTTTAGGTTGCACTAATAATGGGGATGTCTGGTGGCTGTCCTTGCTGTGAATTGGCGAATTTGAAAATCAGTGATGTAGAACACATATCTGCTTGTTTTGATACCAGATACGAAGACCGGCATTTCATGTAAATTCACAATTATGGAAGAAGGGTTCTCTATCAATACTGTGGAGACGTGTAGAAACTACATGTCCTTACGTCCGAAGAAGTTATCCAACGACGGATTCTTTTTACGATACACTAATCAAAAATGTACTTCACAACCTATTGGAATCAACACTTTGTCGAAAGTTCCTTCAATAGTTGCTTCATTTTTGAATCTGGCAAATGTAGAAGCTCCTGGTACTATTCGTTCCTTACAAGAGGAGACATCCATTGTTTCTACAGATTTATCAAAAACTTCGACAAGAACTATGTGTTCTGAAATCAACGACAACTGGAAGCTTGTTATTAATGGAAACGAAGTCAAATATGATAAAACAAAGAAGGGAATGTCTATTAATATAAATGTTAATGTTAATATTAATAATAAATAAATAAATGTAATTGATTTAAGATTGTATTTTTCATTATTCCACTAGTGGATAAAGTGGTACTTTATATGCTTCATAAGTGTGGATAAAACTCCAATTATAATGTGATTGTAGATAAAATAAATTAAATTGCTGATTTGTATATTGATATTTCAATTTTATTTTTTTTAAGTAAGACAGATATTAGGGGGTGTACTATAAATAAGTAATTGTATGTACCATAAAAAATACCATAAAATAATCCTCGTAATAATCCTTATTTTTTCACTACTAGAAGTACTTCAATAATAATAATACCTTCCCCTTCTCACATATTTATTAAACACTTTTAATATGTACATATTTCAACAACTATGTTGTCATCTTCAGAAAAATTAGGTATCTACGATAAACAATATTATTTTGTTTATCGTAGATACCTAATTTTTTCCCCTTCTCACATATTTATTAAACACTTTTAATATGTACATATTTCAACAACTATGTTGTCATCTTCAGAAAAATTAGGTATCTACGATAAACAAAATAATATTGTTTATCGTAGATACCTAATTTTTCTAAAGATGACAACATAGTTGTTGAAATATGTACATATTAAAAGTGTTTAATAAATATGTGAGAAGGGGAAGGTATTATTATTATTGAAATATAAGAAGATCCACAGGCTCCATCATTACATTTACTAAAAGTACTGGTTACAAAAAAATGTTGAATACTTGAGTACATTAATTTTACTATTACAAATAATTATTTAATAAGTAAAGTTATAACTTTATTTAAATTAGTCAAATTGTCAATAAAAGGTACAAAAATCGTAAAAAATCGCAAAAGAATAGTAAAAAATCACGATCGTAAAAATCAAACAAAATTGCAGAAAAAACATTGAAAATAAAAACTCGTGAGAAAAGTTAAAAATGATAATCAGCATAATATTTGCAACTACGTGTTGAGCGTAGCGAGTAGAATCTGCGAATCAAGTATAAATCCGGTATTCCAACCACTGTACCCTATAATCAGGGAAACTAAATGAATCCAGCAGTAATACTTGCATTGACATCAATGTCTATTATCAAAAACTCATGACGCATTTGTCGATATATTAAATTCTAACTTCGATATTTTTATATTGTCTGAAACTTGGTTGAATACTTCAGTAGAAGCCAATGAACTTTACTGATACCTTCTCGGTATGTCGTTCTGATAGAAAACGTGTTAATCTTACCACTGGTGGGGGTGTCCTAATTGCCTTGAAGAAGAGCATAAACTTTGTGTGTGTGTGGATGCCCTTGTACCCCTTGTTGATATAGTCATTTGTAAATGTTTCTTGATCTCGCACACTTTTTACATTGTCGACATCCCACCATGTATTGGTACAGATGATTGTTGCTTATGTCTTGATACCTTAGTTGATTACCCTGCTCTCGTGGTTGGAGACTTGAATTCTCCGAACCATATTAACTCATTACCCACTGACTTTAAAGTAAACATTATTAACAACTTTTCTGCCTGTCTTAGTTTGAGTCAGGTTAATGATGTTTCTAACAGCTTCAATAAATTGCTGGATCTTGTTTTCTGCAGTCTACCTTTCAATATGTCTGTCCATCGTGAGAGTGTGCCTATTCTTTCTGAAGATCCGTATCATCTCCCGCTCTCTCTGTAGATGTTAGAATGCCTGTTAGTTTCACAACGTCCGATAAAAGAAGAGCAAACCATATCTCCTTATACAACGATTTACTTTTATTGGATTGGTCTCATTTGTCGTTTTGCAACAATGTTGAACAATGTCTTGACATGTTTTATACTATGATTTGATTCTTTAGACAGATCTGTGCCTCACTACTCCTCACATAAGAACAAATACCTGCCGTGGTTTTCATATGATATTAAAAGGAACTTAAAGTTAAAGAAATATTATCATAAAAGATGGAAGTCCACACATATCCTAACTTATTACCATGAATTCAGCAGGCTTAGAAGTATTACGAAATAAACTTATAAATAACTTAGGTGTAATCCCCAAAAAGCTTTGGCAATACATTCATTTGAGAGAGGGATCTAGGACTAGGATTCCAAATATGCTTCAAGACCAGAATATTGTTCTGGATCAGCTGGAAGATATTGTAGAAGGATTTGCAAGAACTTTCTCTCGTGCGTATTGGGACTATGATCATTCTTTAGATGCTCCTGGTCTCATGGATTGTTTAACTGTCACTAATATCACTGATGATGATGTTGTTTGGAGCATTAGAAAACGGAAGTCGGGCCTGAATGCTGGTGATGATCAAATTCCATCATTAATTATCAAGGACTGTCACATGGTATTTGTTGCGCCATTGAGGGTGATTTTTAATTTGTCATTAAAGCATAGATGTTACCCTTATAGAGGAATACAGCCCGTATTACATCTGTATTTAAGAAAGGCGATCGAAGTAATCTAAATAACTACATACCGATCTGAATTCTCTCCAATTCTTCGAAGATGTTTGAGCAAATTCTATGTACGTGTATTTTCGCTCATACTAAATCTAGAATTTCTTCTACTCTACATGGGTTTGTGGCTGGACGTTGTACGATCACCAAACTAGTGTGTATATCTCAATATTTACACTTTAAATACACGCGGCCAGATGGATGTTGTGTATATTGACTTTACGCGTGCATTTGACTCAATTGATCATAGCATTTTATTGAAGAGACTTCATTATTTTGGATTAAGTGAAGATCTACTTTTATTACTGGAGTGCCTCTAAGGGTCTAATTTGCGACCACTTCTGCTTGTGTTATTTATTGACGATTTGACGTGCCCTGGCCTTGCATATGCTGATGACGTGAAGATTTACATGCGAATTGATAATCCTGATGATTCTATTCTTCTTCAGAATAATATTGACTTGATATTGACCTGGTGTGAACAGAACAAACTGAAACTTAATATCGAAAAGTGTTGTGTGGTCCGGAGAAAAAAAGATGTTTTCCTTCACGATTACTGTATCGATAAACAGATATTAAAATCTAATGATGCAATCAAGGATTTAGGTGTACTACTTGATCGTGACCTAACTTCTTTTTTATTAACCATATCGCAGACACTGCGCTGTTGCGCACTTCCAGATACTTTATGAATTCTGATACAATTAAGTATCTGTACTGTTCCCTGGTTCGGAGTAGGTCTCTAATATGGCATCGTCTCTACGTTTGTCGCAAGCTAAGGATTGAAAATGTGCAGGGAAGAGTTCTTAAATAGCTCAGTTTCATAACTAGTAGTGAATATCCGTCTAGGAACGTTGATCACAATCTCCTTCTGAACGATCACAGTTCAGTGTTGCTGGACACAAGACGTGAAATCGCTAGTGCAAATTTTTTGCATGGCCCTATGAATAACAAATTTGACTGCTCTGTATTACTGGACAAAATCTCGCTTGCTGTGCCTCGGTTTGCTTCGCGAATGTTAGTATCATTTGCCTACCCACTATGCCGGAGTAATGTTGTGATAAAAAGTCCGGTGCTAATAAATATTCAGTGATATTTTTAATGAACCTAGGTTAATTATATAACTTGTTTTCATCTGATGTTCTTTAGTACTTTCTTTGTAATTTGTTTTTTTTTTGTTCGTGTTATTCATTCACAACTGTGTAATTAAGTATTATTTGTACCTGTAATTGGTTTTACTGTTGGGTGCTCAATAAAATATTATTATTATTATAATAGTCAATAATTTTTAAAAAACTGTCAAAAAGTTGTAAAAAAACTAGAAAAACCTCCAGGTCACAAATCACAAAAATACTTTAAAATCGTAGTCGCAAAATATATAAAAAAAATCGCACAAAAGTCGAAAAAATCACAAAAATGTGAAAATCGTGTAAGTTTTTGTTACGTGTTTTTTAATTTTTGTGATTTTTTTTGACTGGTGTGATATCTTTTTCTATTTTACGATTACATTTAAAATCACAAATATATTTCAAAATCGTCAAAGTCATAGAAAAATATCGTACAAAAATCAGAAAAAATCACAGAACTTGAAGAAATTCTAAAAATAATCAGAAATTGTGCATTTTTAAAATCGACAAAAATTGCCAATGTCTCTAAAGGTCACAAAATCAGACATCATAATCGTAATCGTTAAAGTAGTTAAAAATCCCATATAAAAATAACGAAAAGTAACATGGAATTCGTAGAAATAAAAAAATCTAAGAAAATCGACAGAAACCGTAAAAATTGGCAAATATGGCGAAAATCGTAAATAATAAAAATCGGTATCCAAAATAGTTCAAAAATTAGTCAACAAATTAAAAAAATTACAAAATCGTAAAAACTACGTTTGTCTATATAAAAAAATGCAGGAATAGCATTTAAATTTGCTAGTTAGTTCTTCTAGATCGCTTCGACCGAGAAGACCAACCTGAAGTTGGGTAATGTAACTGTATATTTTATTTTTGGTATTAAATTTTAATTATATTTAAGGGGTGGATTTTAATATGGCGATTAAAAATACTATTTAAAACAACATATTGTATTATACAATAGTATAGGAAGCGAAACTTATATATCTTTTTTTTAATTAGAATTAGCAATTACTACTTATGGCTTATAAACTAAATATCCGAGGGAACATCGACGAACTTTTAGGCGCTAATATCTAAAACGTTGCATAATGGAATCTTTTATGGCAAATCACACTGTATACGAATAACAATTCTGCTGATTATTGCACGTGCAAGTGCAAAACGGTAAAAAGCAAGTTCGATTTATTATAAACAGCGAATAAACAAACAATAAAGCGTCGCCCCCAGCGAAATTCAACGACGCGAATGTACACGTTTGTGTGTTTCCTCTTCGCTTTTTTGTTTCGAATCGATTTGCTGCCACTCCCGTCTGCGGGGTTGGTCTATTAACTAACAAACACACAACCAATTTGGACCGGTACAAAAACACGGCGACAATATGTGCACACACCTACCTGAGTGTTTGCTTTTTGTTCCTTCTCCACTTCTAGTAATTTCACAGCGATCGTAAACTTCTTTATTTGCGATTAGTTGTTTTAAATGACAACGTCGATTAATTTAATAAATTCAGGGCAGTTTATTTAGCCGTCTGGCTCGGCGAATCCAAAGGCGCTCCCAACTGAAAGCTCCACTTTTCATTATATCGGAGTAAATTACTCGTTTACGTTTTAACGAGTTGAATAACAAGGTTTTCATCATCAAGTGCAATGATACAAATTTTGCTGCGATTTGACGAGGAATCTGCTTCAGAGCTTTTATGTATTTATCTTCATAGAGCGCTTTTAGAGAAATGCTTTTTCAACGTAAAAATTGGGCATTAAAAATTATTTATCAAAGGGTTGTTAGTGAAAGCATGCGTACATGCTTTATGCATTAGATTTTATAATTTAAGATAATCAAGTAAGTAAAATGTACTTCAGCATGTAAATTAATGGAAGTAATTTCCCGGACAAGTGTTTATATCAATAATCCAAACTTATTACTAATACATACTATAAAAATCTGCCGTGAACTTATACTTAGATAAATTTTCAGCAAACTAGCGCTGTCGCGATGACAAGTACAGTTTTCGGAAGAACTCTCCAAATAAGAGTTGTTTAAAATTTCAGAAAGTTTCGTAACTAACTTTAATATACTGCGCCAGTAAATTAGAGGAACCCTAAGAAAAATATTTGTAATTTCTTTTCTAGTTTTATGAAAGTAATGAAATCTTTTAAGCTGGTTATATTATCGTTTATTTATCATAAGATATACTCATTTCAATCCAAAAATCTAACTCGGCAAAAAATACAAAGTAACAAAAAAATAATCAATTAACGAATTAGGCTTAAGTAACCAGACTAAAATAATCTTTAAAGGATATCTAATATCATGTATGTCCTCCAGGAGACTAAATAACAACCTGACATCTTTGTGGCATATTTTCAATAAACCTCTGGATATCTTCTTGGGGTATGTTTGACCGTTTCTTCCTGAAGAGCTACCATAAGCTGTTGAAGAATTTCTGAAGCCACATTTTTGTTTCTGAGCTTCCGATCCAGCTCGTCCCACAAATGCTCGAGCGGATTGAGATGTGGGCTGAGAGCTGGCTGACTCCATAACTGGGATTTAATGTTCTTTCAGGAATTGTTTTGAAATTTAGGGCCTATAAGAGCTGCAGCAAGTACCACATGATTTGTAAGAATATTTTCCATATATAGGGAGCATTACTTCGGCCAGCTCCAGCAACGAGATCTGTACGAGTATGGAATGAGATTCCAGCCCACACCATGTCGGATCCCATTCCAAACTTGTCCATTTCTTGAACCAGTCCTTCAAGTTGGCGTTCTCCTATACGCGTCGAAACTCGAAGACGACCACCACAACGTGTCAACCGCAATCTGGACTCATCGCTGACAAGCACAGAGGACCACTGCTACACCACCCAATCTGAATGTTGTTGAGCGAACGCCAATCGGTTTATTTTGTGATCTAAAGTCTTACTTAGGTAATGTTCTCGCAACCTATTTCTTACAGTTTCCGTACAAATTTGGTTTCTCGATACAATCCTAAGGCTATTTTGCAGCACAAGGTACTTGAATACTGGAAGGAGTGCCAGGCAATGAGACATTGCAAGATAGTACTGAAGGGCCCATCTGCTGCACGTACCAGGACACTGTTGGGTTTGGGTAGGAAAGACCTGCGCACTCTAACACCCCCGCCTACTGGTCATAGCCGACTAAGGCATCACATAGCTTGGGAGTGGGAGAGGCCACCTAGTGCCGACTATGCCTTGAAACTGATGAGACAGCAGAGCATGTCGTGTGTACCTGCCCCGCGGGGGACCAAATCAGGTTTACAGTCTTTGGTGAGACTAAGGGGAGAAAGAAGGAGAAGGAACAGCAGTGCGAAGGGGGAATAAGGGAACAGAAGAAGGTGAATGTGAGCAAGAGAAGAAAGAAGTGGAGGGTATTATAATAATGGAAAGTGAAATATGCCAATAAAGGTTTTTTTTTAGTGCAAAATTTAAGAAAACATTGTAAATGAATCATTCAACTGGTTGTCCTGAAAAATGTAACATTTGTGCCATAGTGCCTTTTGCGTCCACAGTACTGAGTCAAATCTTGATACAAGTAAATACGCGCTAAATATGTAATATTTGAAATAGAAAATATACGCAAATCTCATAAATAAAACACGACTGTAACATATATTTCCACTAAAAAATCTTTTCTGCAAAAATAAATAACCTGTAGATTGTTATATATTTAAGTTTATTGAGCTCCGATGACCCGACTGGCTGCGACACGAATTGAAGCCGGTACGCATAGGGATAGGGAAGTGCCGAGTTGAATAAACGATTTCCTGATAACCAGCGTTTATATAAATCCCTTATAAAGCGAGTACACATTAAGAATCATATAAAGGTGGCGACGAGGCAATTGAGAAATTACTTAATAACAACCTGTGGAAAAGTGAGTGCATAACTGCAATAAGTTACATCGGACATTTACGTCAATTTAATGCGAAAGAATGTGAATGGACGGTCTATAAAGCAAGATTAAACCAGTTTTTCATAGCTAATACGATCGACGATGAAAATAAAAACGTGCATTGCTGTTAAATAGCTTTAATGAAGAAAGTTTATGTATGCTTTTTAATTTATGTGTCCCTATGATTTCTCAATTTTATATTTAAAATATTTTCGATATCTTACTGCAGCAGCTATTTTGGTCATGCCTGAAGTTTCGTACATACGTAACATGTTTTCGTCATTCCAAAATTTTGTTTACAAATATTTTCAAACGTAAATTATATATTGATTTAAATTTCTACTATCTCATGTTGAAACGTGCAAAGCAATTGTATATGATGGAGCAATTGTTTTTTTAATTGTTGTTTTATGACAAATTGTAGGTAAAATTAAAAAAATAATGTCTTTCAATTCATTAATTAATTGTCGGAAGGACGTTGTAGTGATCTTTCAGCATTATTTCCCTAGCTGAAAGAAAAGCATGTATTGGTTCTACAGGTTTTACAACTAAATAACTGCAGTTCTTTACAATTCGAAAAAAATCTTCAGCTGCAATCCAGAGACGTTTGTTCAGCTCTGTTATGTATAATTTTGCTCGACAAACTATAAAGGTTGCGCTTTTATTCAATTTTCTTCTTTTTTTTGGAAGCAAAATCTGGTCGTTCTTGTGCAGCTAAAAAACTTCTGAGCATAGATAAACACCGATCAGATTCATCTTCTTTACAATTTGACCCCCCCCCCCCCAGATTTTCCATATGTTACATTTTTTTCAAACGTTTCCAATTATTATTTGCTATGACAATATGTGCTTCATTATGGCACCAACTCCTTAAATAAATATTTAATTGCTATATTTAACTTACTATATAGGCATATAATAACTTCATGCCTTTAGAATGAAATTGTTTTTATTATATGGAACTTTTTTGTACCACTACTAACAAAATGTAGTCTTTTTTGAGCATATTATTATTGCAACTCCATCCATTTTCGGAACAATTCTAATAAAAAATCTCTTCTTAATTGCTTGATAGGAGTTTCGTTGCTAGCCCCCTGATTGCATATCGTTGAAAAATATCTGTTGACCTTACACCTCTCACACTTTCGTTCAATATTCGGTATAGATCTGCAGTTTGTGTGATACTTTGGCAAAATGTGAAATTGACTAGATGTTTATATTTGCGTTAGATTCCACAAATCATGAAAACTAGTGCATGGTCTGCAAGTTTATTGTTTCTATTTTCCAAAACAAAATTTTATAGTACTTTTCATGGATAATCAGTCACATGACGTGATCCTAAATGATAATGACATTTGACGTTTTCGAACGCAAAAAATGGCGACGAATGGATTGAAAATATTACAGTTTGCTATTAAATGGAGACCTCTCTTTATGGAAGCAAGTGACAAATTTCATTGCAGCAAACCCTGTTTTTTCTTTAAACCTCTCCAATTGCTGTAACTGGAAGGTGACAGTTACAAACCATGTTCCCTTTGGTATCAGGTTACCACTTTAGTGCAAAGTGTGTAGTAAGAACTGTTGTTGTAGTGCAACTGTTGTGGCGAAAAATGCCCTTTCATTACAATTTGTAAACAGAAATTATTTAACAAAATAGCAATAAATGATAATGAAGATATTTAATTAATTATTCTCGTGGACAAATTATTCCATTAGATTACGTTACATATGTAAAAATGGAATATAATAGAATTATTGCAAATATTCCAGAATTAAATAAATCATGGCGTGGACATTTCCACCAAATTTTGGACTTGCACACTTTTCTGTTGAAAATGAAGACGAATCAAAAATTATACAAGAAGCTGTAGATTCTAACGATTCATAAGAACTTCAATGTAGTTCACTGGTTTATTTAATTTTTTATATATCCAGCGGTTTAGACAACGTTTTGAATAATGTCGGGCGGAATCGGCCAAACGAACAGTTGCAAACTGAACTGCGTTTATTTGGATACTCTGCACATACAACAAAATTGCGTATAAGTAAAGTTATAAAGAATAAAATTGCCTGACTGAAACCCCGCGACGGCATATATCCGTATTAGGATTCAAATTCGCTCTGATGTGTGAATGTTTAGATAAACGTGGAATTTGGTACGTTTCCGCTTCAAAACTTCAATCAAGTCATTTTTAATGAATAAAACCAAGCTCAAATTAATTGTACTATCAAGTTGCTAACTTATCATAACTCAGTAGCAGATGATAACATTTACATGAAATTTTTTTAAAATTAATTGTAGTTTCAAATTGTTAACTTATTATGACACGTTAGTAGGTAATATTAGTTCAAAAATTAATTCTTAAGAAACATACAAAAACGGACTGCTCCTTAAACCTTAATTCACATAGTTATGTAATCAATGTATTACAAAAAAACTCAACAAAAATATATATATAGTTCGGACCAACTCTGTATACAGGGTGCTGCATTGGCGGACGCAACATAGTAAATCCCATGAATTCAATGCGAATAATGATTTTTAAATTAGTCGTTATTTGATAATTGAAACAAATTCTAAAACAAATAAACATCAGAGCCATAAGGTTTTCGTGGTGGTTGATATGCATTTATTGAAGTTGGTGTTAAATTACAGTAATCTAAGTACGCTAACATTTAGAGTACATTTTGATGGTCTGGACATCGATTGCACATTGAAAATTACAAACCAGCACGATGTCCCGTTTTAAGCAATTCCGCCAACTAAACTGTAACCCAGGTCGGGCCGAAAATTAATTTACAGCGACGCACGTCAAAATAAATTGGTTTCGATGATATTTATCGACTGGCGATTATTAATTCAACGGCGTTTGTCAAATAAATGTCGCACATTATAGTTTACGTGTGTTTATTAATTTCTGTACGCTGCAAATTATCCGGACGCCTAGCGACGTTTTCGCATCTCGCTTCAAACTAAATTTCGGATCAATATTCGCGTTTACCTGAAATTTGTTACGTAATTCTGTAATAGCTGTCCCCGACGCGTCCTTCGTCGGTTTTGGACGTGAAATCTAACATTTCCAACTTTTACACGCGGCGAATTTTTCAAATCCTAAAAGCACCCTTCGAGCGATGAGTTCAGTGACAGATAAGATCAGACCTTACAGAAAGCCCAGCTTCCAGGTGCGATTTGATCGTACGACGGGTGTTGAAGGAAAATTTGAGAAAGGTTTGAGATTTATTACCCTACTGCCAGCAGCTGCGGTAGTGAGCAGTGGAAAGTGGGACATTTATCACAAAATCTGGAGAACCTCCCCAGGTATTAGTATTTTATTTACCAGTTCATTGCCGATTTTGTCAAAAGCATTTACGAAGTTTTCTTTCTAACGAAAGAATTAATAATTTAATACCAGGCCATCAGTTTGGTTTGGTTTCTTTTGGTTTGCGTCAACAGCATTCATTAATAGAACGGGTACAGAAAGTAATTGAAATAAACACAGTCGTCGAATGGAAGAGATATCAGGATTTCGATAAGGTCTGTGTAAAGTGGAGCTACCTGGAGATGCCAGATACGTCTCTGCGGAAACATCAACCTTCGGGAAACATTTCTACAACGCGGTTTACAACCCGAGAAAGGAAAGTGCTTTGACTATTCGGTTGTAGGTATGGATAACCGTTTTAAATAAGTTGGTGCTGTAAAGACCATATCACCAAAACCAGTATGGGCACATGGGATCCATTCATGGCAGACAGTACGCAACTCCAATATAGCGTTTCTGCAATTTTTCAGATCAACGTGAGGATAAGCGTAATAAGCTAATGAAGTGATGCACCGAAATTTATGACAGTTGTAGAAACAATAACACAATACAGAGTAGATTCAAGGGGGTTACTGTTGGACTCCTTAAATAATCTAAGTTCGTTAATAGGATTATTGGACTAGAGGTCTAGATTATGGATAGTGAACGTTTTTATCTGTATTTGCTAAAAACTTTAAAAACACAATTTTGAAAAGGGGACCATCGATAAAAAAATATTACAGGTTTCATTAAGATATGTGTATAACATACAATTTCACACAGATGAAATAACTGGCTTACAAATTAATATGAATGACATTTTAGCTGTCGTAAAATATGGACATCAGCCCTCTAGAAAGTGTCGTTAAAAATTCGTCGCATCGTGTCGATAACAAGGGGTTGAGATACAGTTTCAGGTACGCCATTGGACAGCAATAGCTTGATACTTAAAACTGCCCTCGATTCATTGTCAACCAATACCAACAATTAAATACTAACGGATAAATAGCATTGATTTATTTGGCACTAGAACATATAGAACGTTTCTCTGGTTAGATTTTGTGTGTCGTGACGTACATTTATTAGGCTTAAGTTGAGAAGGGAAACATGCTTTAAGGGATTATTCAAGCCATTATTTAACAGCGAAATAAAATACAATATTAAAATTTAATTCTGATAAAACCATCGAAATATTTATCCCAAAGCCAATATAACAATAAAAACGAAATCCTACGTAATAGAACATAATTCTACTACACGCGCTGAAGTAAAATATTCTATTAGACGCCGACTGTGCAGGAGGATCGACTTAATTTTATTTACAGAAAGTACAAATGTGACATATTTTGTTCTTAAAAAGTAACGACTTGACACCATCTATTGGAGAGTTAAAATCGGCGGAATAATAGAAATGTTAATACTTGGAACCTTCTTGAAAAATTCGTAAAATACTTTACTCCACTAATTGATCATTTTAGTCGATTTTGTTGCGCCGACTTTCCAGTTTTCCTCCAACGGTTGTCTCCTTTCTTCAGGTGGTGCTTTCTTTCTATCTTTAGCTTCCCTTGCTAGATTTATTTATTTTTTAAGTTTGCATGGAGCAAATTCTTATGGTAATTTTTTACTATTTATGTTTCTGATATCAATTAAGTAAATAGTTAAATTTACTGAATTGATGAATTTTATTATCAGCATCCGTTCATGGTAAAATTCAAAGAAAGTTTTTGCCCCTGTCTTGGGACATTCAATGTTTCCTTTCCAACCCGACGCAAATCAACCCAACCCAACCTAACCCAACCTAACCCAATTCAATCCAGCGCAAGCCATTCCCTGCAGTACATACTAGATTACTGCATATATGTGACCTGGTCTATGAAAACGGACCTTACGTGTCAAAAAATCATTTTTCACTTTCTTGTCGATTCGGATAGAGTTTGGGACGCTCTTTCACGTGGTGAAATCCGAAAAATCATAATTTTTTTAAAAGTTTACTAAAAGTGAAGAGAAAGAAGAGTACTAATACTAATAATAATATAATTACTTGGTTGCCGAGGAAAAGATGATGATGTAGGAAAAGGTCCCAATTGCTTTGTGAGTATCTTGCACCGTCACCTGCAAACCCTGAAAAACATCGAAACTCTGAATGTAATGATGGAGCCTGTGGATCTTCTTATATTTCAATAATAACAATACCTTCCCCTTCTCACATGTTTATTAAACACGTGTTTAATAAATATGTGAGAAGGGGAAGGTATTATTATTATTGAAATATCGAAACTCTGGTTCTTTTCTGCGACAATTGTGTTTGGCAGAATAAGTACAACGCTGTGCTGTCGTATCTGCAATGGCGGGTGGCTCGAGGACTTAACAAAATAATTTTATTCAATTTCCTCCTTACGGGTCATACAAAGTTCGCCCCAGATAGCCACTTCGGTATTTTCAAAGCTAAGTACGCCACTAGTACCATCGACACGTTTGAAGATTTACCACAGTGCGTCGTGGAATCGTCACGTGGTGGTTATAATAAAGCTGTGTCGACTGAGGAAGTTGTTTGGTGTGAATGGGACAGCTATCTTACACAATTCTATAAAACACTGGTCGGCATAACACAATTTCATCACTTTATAATCACTACCGACTGTGTAAAAACGAAGAAATTCGCAGACAGTGCGGACGTGGAGTCGTTTCATCTTTTATTAAAACCTATCGACGATCAAATGCCAAAAATGATAGAACCTATTGGTTTATCTTTGGAGCGCCAGTGGTATATTTATCACAATATTCGCAGCTTAGTTTCAGACATAAGTAAAGCAGATATTGTAGCTCCATTACCAAAACTGGAGTTGGCATCGAAGAAACGTGCGGCTGAATCATCGAAGAAGGATTTAGTATTGGAGAAACGCGTGGCTGCATCATCAAAGAAGGATTTAGCATCGAAGAAACGCATGGCTCTATTACCGAAAAAAGAGTTAACTTCAACGAAACTAAAGGCGGAAATTAGTATAGATGTTTTTAAACCGGACGCGGACCAAGGACCATGTTCCTCACAACCAAAACGTAGAAAGGTCTAAAAAAAGACGAGGACGAAGAAAAATGTAAAAATACTTATGCCCGGTTTCACAAACGCTAATCGGTCGTTAACAGCTTGTTAATGAATCGTCAAAAGTCTGGCGATTCGTTACCGAGTCTTTAATCAATGATCAAATATTTGACGATTGATTACCTTGACGAACCGTTAAAAGCAAAATTACCATTGTTTTGGATTTCACAAATAATAACGAGTCTTTAAAGGCTTGTTAACTAATTTACCATTTGACAATCGTTTGTGAAACCGGGCATTAGTATTGCAAAACATACGTTGTGTTTTTTTCGCGTAGAATGTTTGTTTTTGTGTAAAATACGTTTCTCTGGCATATTATAATAAAAAAATTTTGTTTTATATAAATCCCCTTTTCATTAATTTTGCAAATCTGACACCGGATTCGTAATTAGCGACCCAAAAAAAAAATCCCGAGTAACAAGTTAACAAAAAGTAACTAACGAGAAAGTGACTATTGAAGTGAAACAAGTTGTTTCACTTCAATAGCTGTTTTCTCGAAAACTTGTTTTCGCACGTAAGGTCCCTTTTCATAGATCAGGTCACATATATAGTCTAAGATACTAATTGCTTTCGTAAACTAAAGAGCACGCTCTATAATTTGGCTATAGGCATTGTGCACATTACAGTATAAATAAACTAAGTGAAAATACGTTAAGAATTTTTATTGGATCTCGTGCGTCAAGTTGTCGATTGTATACTATTTGAATGTACAGATAATGGCAAAAATATATACGAATAATAAAATATACATTTTCTTGGAATTGTGCAAATTAGTAACATCTATAGTGTTAATAATTTTAAAAATCTTTCAAAAACTTATTTCGGTTCAATCATCAAAGTCCAACAGCATAAAATGCATCAATAGATCCAACCTCAAAATCTCTTGCTTTCGCTGAAATATGATCAGCGATGCTTTGCGTGATAATTGAAATCTTATTGACATTTACAGAAAAAACAACAAAAAGGGAAATTGTACCAAATCTGGTAGTTGTCTGAGCTATGTATTTTAAAATTTCGCTGCCACGTTTGGTATCAGAATTGATTTTATTTTAAATAATATTTAGTTATTTATGTTGCTTAAAAACTTCTACTGACTTTTGCGGCGGGTTTTGAAATCAAGAAATCACGGCTGCGTTCGTCAGCGGAACATGGCTCATATATATATATATTTGATTGTATATTCGAGGAGAAGTTGAAATTTCATTGGTAACATATTGTTGTGTTTTTTATAAATAATATTAGAAGAAGTTATTAGTTAAATTAGAAAATTATTTTATTTTTGAAAATAATGACGAGAAGGGATAGAGGTGGTAGGGAGATCACCTGAGTGATCACCTGGTAAAGCAAGAGCAGGGATGTAGACAAGTGTGGGAAGAAGAAGGTAGGGACGGAGCTATAAAAGCCCGACGCACGGCAAATTACGGGGAGTTCAACGAAGCGACCAGCCCAAGAAGGAAGAAAAAGTTCCACGAAGTGACCAGCCCAAGAAGGAAGAAGGAGTTCGAGTCCGAGCCAGCGACCAGCCCGAAGCAGAGAGAGTTCGATCCAGTGACCAGCCGGAGGCAGAAGATTTGGTAAGAATATTTAAATTTGCTAATATTTTATTGATGGTTCCTGAATTCAGGGCAACTTGTTTGGCAAAATATAAATTTAAAATGAATTATGTTAGTTCATAAGGTGTTAATTTATTTGCACTTGATAAACAAATATAAAAGGGTATAACAAATTGTATTAATAAATTTTATTTGCACTTGTTTAGCAAATAACAAAATATAATAACAAATTGTGTCAATAAATATTATTTGCACTTGTTAAGCAAATATAAAAAGATATTAACAAAGTGTGTCAATAAATTTGCAACTTGTCGAGCAAATAAACAAAATAATAACAAATTGTATCAATAAACATTATTTGCACTTGTTAAGCAAATATAAAAAGATATTAACAAAGTGTGTCAATAAATTTGCAAATTGTTGAGCAAATAAATAAAATAATAACAAATTGTATCAATAAATATTACTTGCGATTTGTTTAGCAAGTAAAGAAAATTATTTACAAATTGTTTCAATAAATTTAAATTGCAACTTATTGAGCACAGAGAGAATTTTTCACAACAAATAGTTTAAAAATCAGAATATGCATGAGAAATAAGACAAATATTGACGTGGGATTAGATTATGATAAGGACGGACCGGTCAACGTATCGGAGTCGCGCAGCATTTCTTGCCCATACCCGGCATGTGTAAATAATTTGCGTATACGAATTTTGTTTTTTTTTAACAGGCACCGAGAACTTGTTGACGGTAAACATTTAAACGAAATATAAGGGAATTTATATAATATTGTATATTAATTTGGAGAATTTAGAGAATTTAATTTTGGAAAATATATTATTTTAATTTAAAATATCGTTGTATTATTTAACCTGACCAAACCTGAACAAAAGGATAGCTTTGACAAAAATTTTATATAGTTGTGAGTTATTTCCTAAATAAAATAAAATTCAAGGTTAATTCATAGCAATATGTAGTTAAAGTTTATTGCAAGAATACTGTTCTTGACACGATTAGCGAGAAATTTATGATAATTTAAAGCTATTGTTAATTTCTAAAATTCATTAGGAGGCACCGCTATCGTTTATGTTGAAATTTAAAAATTATTTAAAACTTAAAGTAGGTATCTTGTACTAATTTTGACTGTATGTTATGAAATTTTCCACATTCGTAAATCATGCAATAAATTGTATGTTACCGGATACACGTCCACATATTGTAAAGAACCAGATTATTTTAGATTAAAGATATACAGGGTGTTAAAAAAAGTGTCACAAACTTTGAGGGCTTACAGTATGGCTCAAAATATGCCGAAAAGTCATAATGAATATGGGTTCGCAAATGGATGGTTTCGGAGATTTCCACAATACGCATGTGTGGGCCGACGAAAATCCCCCATGCTATTATGGAATCCAGACACCAGGTATTTCCATTGAACAGTTGTATGGGTATTTTGGGCGACAGATTACTAGGCCCGGGTTGTTTTACCAAACCGAGTGACAGGCGCTGCGTTTCTGTACGCGCATTTTTCGATTGCCGTTAGAGACTATTTACATGAAGCTTTTGGACAAAGGTGCGTAGGAAGGGGCGGACCTGTATCATGACCTGCAAGATCGCCCTATTTAAACCCCCTTGATTTGTTTCTTTAGGGATATATTGAAAATGTTAGTGTACGCTACGCCTGTAAATGATCTCCCGGAGCAACGAGTATATCAACGATGCCACCGAATTCGAGCCAGTGTAGGTCTTTTCGAAAGAGTTCGAAAGTCCATGCCACGGAGATGTGGTGTAAGTGGTGTAAACGCAAAATGTTTCGTATCTCCGAAATCGTCCATTTGCGGACCCATGTTCATTATGACTTTTCGGCATATTTTGGGCCATACTATCAACCTATTCTTAAAACACCCTGTATAATTTCAAAATCGTAGCTATGATGATTGTTTCGTATTTTGCGTAGAAATGACCAAATGTACCATGAAGAAAAACTTGCAAATATTTGCTTGTTACCGCATGCGACTTGAAAATATTATATTATAAAATTTATATATTTTAACGAACTGAATTGATTTAGATATACTAAATTGTCCATGATCAATCTACCCCTGTCTCTGAGTTACATTTGCTTTTAGCTTATTAACCAAGTCATCCCAAAATACTTTTGTGTACACATGAATACATGATTATAATTTTCTACAATAATTTATGACAAGCCGCCCAAACGTATTCATTAATCGATCGTTTTGTTTTAATTAACGACACGCTCAGTTGATCAAATAGAAATACATCACCTAGAAATAATTCGTAATTAAATCCGGAGGACGCTATTAAAACTCGCACTTTATAAAAATCGATACTTTTGGGAGCGTTTGCATTTTAAAGTGCCGACGCCGGGTGTTTCCACCGTGGCATTAAAGAACCCCGGAATCACGGGCTTAGTTCAACTAATTTTCTTCGGTGCGACAAGTTCAATTTGTCTGCACGCCCGGGGCACGTTAATTTCGCGACTAAATAACACCTTTGTCTGCGATTCTGCTATCGAGCAAATGAGATTAGAGCAGGTGGAGAAACAATATACCTATATATTTAATTAATGCGATTAGCGATAATTGAGTAACAGACTTGATGCCCGAGACGGATACTAGTAATAAAATAATATTTCGCCCAAACAAGTAGACACGAAGATTTATTTTTGTAAAGATAAATTCGACGATTCAATTAATTTAATAAACATTTCGAGAAGCAATTGCAAATTCATTTAATTGCTCACATTGCAAATCATATTGCACATTTTATTAAAATAATCATGTGGTTTGGCCTCTGATGTAAAATTAGGCAAGTTTTGGAAAAAGTTTTAAAATATAATTCAAACTATAATTGTTTTATTTAATTTGCTAATACAAAAAACGATTCAGTGAAGCTCTAACTATAATTATAATGTATCACATAGCAGCTAAAGTTCCATTGGTTTCAATGGTTCGCAATTTGGTGCGAATGCCTATCATCAGCATTTGGACTATATATAAGTGGGTTAAACTCTCAAATCTTTTGGTAGATTATACGTCGTAGTTCTTCTTCATTTTGGGCTTCCCACCCACCGTCGTAAACTTTTCTACCGAGTAAAGCTCAAAACTCTTCTCTAGGACGTGCCTGTGGAGCATCCGGGGGGTTAAGCTCCTTAGGTATACATGGGATATTTTGTTGTCTTAACCAATCTTGGGTTCTTCTCGCATAATGGCACGATGCCAGATCTGGTCGGAAAATAATATTATCATTAGCATGATGCGTTTTAATTTGGGGAGGCATCTTCGAATATAAATGTCTGCATTTACAGCTTCGCCCCTAACTCGCCCAACATGTCTTGAAGAACCAGCTTCCGAAATGGCGCACCACACTACCTCAAATTTCGCTTTTTTCTTAAACCTTGCGTCTTTAGGAACGTCTTCAATGTTGTCTGTATAAGAGGCTTCGTTTCCCTCTTGGCTGTCATATGGGAAATGTGAAATCTTCGGCCTAATCTTCTCGTTGAAACTCATGTTTCTGTTTCTTGCAAATTCAATGAAGTTCTGAATCTTTACATGATTCAAAACTGGAGGGCGACCTGTCTTGGGAAGATACGGCAAACATTCCCTAATGACGTGGTAAATTGTTGTCTTAGAAATATTTCTGTTTCAATAAATGGCGACAATGTCACGTATGGGCATTTGGTGATTGCTTTATTTGTAATAGGAAAAAATAATACGAAAAATGTTACCAAAACTTTTGTTACATACGTTATTATACATCATTCAAAATTGCATTTCATCAATATTTGTAAAATGGACAATGTGATTTTCGGGCACGAGCTTTGCGGAAACGACTATCCATAGTTGATGAAATTAACATTGTTTGCAATATAAATTTAATTTAAAATATGGACGTGGAATGTTTACTGTACAAAATAGTTTGAAGGTGTCAAATTGTTCAAATATTTAGAAGCGATATGAATGTTTAATTAATAATAAATAACAAAAATAAGTTGCACGTTGGCGAAATTATGATAGAAATTATAAATTTGTGTAATAATTTTATTTTTCACCTGGTGGATTTTCTCGTCATTGTTAAGGAGCGAAATGTCGATTTCGTTCCATTGCAGCGTCGAAAACGTATAGTCGTTTTCTGTTGCAAAACAAAGTGTTGCTGAACCACACTTGGCTAAATATTTTTATCGAAGATTCAAGCTTGAACTAGTAACTTGCCGCTGCAATTAATTCAGTTTTCTTTTTTATCAACACACGGAAATTACAGTTCAATTAAAAATCTATATATTTTTCAATTATTACATCATCACGTCGCTCTTTTGTTTACTTGAACCCGTTAAAATATAAAAGAACGATTGTTATATGACCTTTTTCTTCACACGATAATTGAACCATTTTGTCTTTTCTAGTGAAAATGTAATATTTTCAGTGTTTCCACTTATATTTAATTTTATTTGATTTTATACGATTTGATTTCCAATTAATCATATACATATAATTATATATGTAATAATAGACAATTATTTATTACATTACATTACATTGGAATTTGAAACATATTTAAAAAATAAATTTAGAGATTAACTTTTAGTTCATATTTTTACTTAAGTAAGCTGTTTTGAAAGTTGTCATTGACATTCTTTTAGTACATTGTTATTTTAACACAATCTGGTTGAAATTTACACTTTTCAGATGGCCTTAGAATACTGTTTTACGACTCACATCCGGTATCATACAAAGGGGTGCATGATTTTCAGTACTTTTATGTGATATATACTCACTGACATTAGACGGAACAATTTCTTCAAACTAATTTTTTGGCAATGTGATAGTCTTACATCAAGAATGAAACGATCACATTTGTAAGAAATTTTGTAAGAAACATGTAATAAAAAAATTAATAATGTTTGGCGACCTCGTAGCTGAGTACACTCCTGTACACATCTAGACATCGACAGAATGAGTTTGTCGACGTCTGCTTGCGGTACCTCGTTCCAAGCAACTTGAACTATGTGGGTTAAGGATGTTTGGGGGACCATCTAGATAAGGTAGTAAAGTGGTGTAGCTGTCATATTGCCTCGAATAGAGAGAAGTTGTGATCAGCTACCATAGGCAATAGCTCCCCAAACCATTACTGCGACAGTCTGGTGTACATGTACCTCAACGGCAAACCAAATATCACGTAGCTCTCCACGGCGGCGTCTTACCTTTTTTCTACCATAGTGCATACCTACAGAGAATCGCGATTCGTCGCTGAAGATGACATTATTGCATTCTGCATCCCAATGCTGCCGCTCCTTGCACCAGTTCAAATCTTGATGATGGTGGTCCGTAGTCAAAGGAAGCGCTAATCGTGGACGGTATGAAAAAAGTTCAAAGGCTCGAATGCGGCGATATAGTGTACGGATAGTAACCCGTCTACCTTCTTTTCCAAACCATTGATCAGCGATTTGACAGGTAGCAGCAAAAAAACAGTCTCGTAGAGCTAGTTGTCCGAAGCGCCTATCTTGACGCTTTGTGGTACGCCACGGTTAACCACTTGGTCTTCTTCGTGCTCCTCTACCGTTTTGACGTCTTCGAACTCGAGGCATTTTGTTACGCTTAACAGTATTACGCGGAGGCGCAATAACTAAAAATTTCTGTATTAGTCCGCTCTCATACACCGGTTTCTTCACAAACCACTACGAGATAAAATTTTGTTTTCGCAAACAATTATAAAAGTCAAAACGTTGACATTGTTAACATAACCTGCTTTAAATAAAGACATTGTGTTGCTACATAATCAAGTTGAAGAAATTATTCCCTCTTGGTGTAATGTCAGTGAGTATATTTTATGTCCTTTCAAGGAACATTACAAAATAATTAATGTGTTACTATGTTAAGCGTCATTTTTGTGAGTTTTGATTTATTTTCAACAGCCACATATTCCAATTAATCCTCTATATCTATTTTTTTAGATAATTTACACAATTCATTTAGCAAATACATTTACAATATGCATGTACTTATTCGAAATTGAAAACATTTAATACCCATTTGCACCAGAACTGGTTACAACTTAATCGAGACTTAAACACCACTTGGGGTTTCGATTCCTTTGCACCAGCATTTAAGCACTGGTTAGTGATGGCCTAACCTACGGTTTAGTAACCAGCAGCCTGCCGGCCGGTTAATGTCATTTTGAGTGACATTTCATGTTCCATAACCTGCTCAAATCAGAGAACGTTTCTCTGATAGTGATTACCACTACTACAGCATAAGAAAATACGTTTTCGTGGTTTGGAATTTATATCAAAAATACATTGTACTGTGAACATCAACTTGGAAAACTTGGATATTTTAGAAGAGGATGGTGACTTGGAAGTAATTGAATTTCTAGATCTCGGAATACCTCGTCAAATATACCAGAGAAAAGATTATTTTGATACTTTGGACGAAGCAGCGTTCCTTCGTAGATTTCGACTTTCGAGGGCATGTACTCTAAATTTGCTGACACTTATTGAACAGGCATTAGAATATCCTTTCATTGACAAGAATCATTCAGTGACGTCAATAAATCAATTATTAGCCTGTCGGAGGATCTATTTAACAGGGGGACATATCCAAGAGGTTGTAGATGTTATGGGGATGCACCTATCGACTGTTTGGCGAATTATAAAACGCGTCTGGGAGGCAATTGCAAGACTGTAAGGACAATACATAAGTTTTTCTCATGGAAATGATGCTATTAGAATAGCCCAACAACAATTCTTCAATGTTGCTGCATTCCCAAGCGTTTTGGGGGCCGTTGACTGTATCCATGTAAGAATTCAATGACCTGGAGGACATGATGCCGAAATCTTCTGTAATCGAACGCAGTATTTCTCCATCAACGCCCAAATGATTTGTGCAAGTAATTTGCGAATTATGAATGTTGTTGCTCGATGGCCTGACTCAGCATATGACTACGATATTTACACATAATAATATTATAAATGCTTTTGAAAATAATCGTTATCCCAGTTGTTCCTCTGCCCTTTTTAATATGGAGAGTTGCATCAACCCTATTTGTTTTTTGAGGTCTGCAACTTCCTCATATTTTCTTGCCAATGAGGTTGACGCAGATAGAGATGGCCTGCCACATTTACTCCACGATTTTGGTGTTTGCTACAAAAATATATTTATTACACCTTAAGGAACTTTTATTGTAGATCGATGTACACACTTTCGGTCTAACTCTTCAATCCCTTATACTTCTTCTAAACCATCCATTGTCATTGCAGAGGCAATATTGTTATGCTTGATATTCGATGTTGATCTACAAACATCTTTTGAAATAGCCTCAGTTAATTTTATGTGAGGCGGTTGTTTCAAATCTGGGGCTTTGTTATTGCCCCAATCAATTCGAGCACCTTGCATTACCTGATGAAAAATTTCAAGTTTAATACTGGGTACAATTTCTTCAAAGGAATGTTCAAGTATTACACTAATTAAAAATTATATCTTACATTGTTTTCAATGTTGGTCTGTTTAGCGGCAGTTGAAGGTTGACATTGGTTCCTACTCTTGCACCAGAATATTATTAATATCCTAGAATGAATGCAAATTACTTCACTCGATACCCACAATTACTGAAATAAATGTCTTACATGTTGGGTTGATGAACTATCATCGAAGGGATTCTCGAGACCATAAACAGTTTTTTTTTTATTATATCCTATTAATTTTATTTCCCTCCTCTCGCAGATCTCTTATCGACATTCCGTGTTTTCAGTCGTTCATTTCATTGTTGCACTTGCATTAAATTCATTAGTGATCTTCACCCAAGCCTGCTATGTTACAGTATCAGTTTTGTTTTGTTTTCCACCACACTTGAATAGTGTTTAACTATATTCAATAATTTCATTTTCTCCTCAGGAGAAAAGTTAGAAGCAATTAACCTTTTCTTTTCTGAACTCATAATAAGAAAAAACCGTTTCACACTTAAATTAAAAACTCTCCATTGAACAGCTGGTCTGAGATTGTGACAGTTCTCTCTCGGGCATGCGCTTGTTAAGGACGCTACGAGTGCAGCCAACACAACCCCCACAACTGCCCTAATCAATCTTTGCAAATGACAAAATTTATCAACTTTGCCACATCTCTCTACCGGTTAGCTAATCGACAGTCCAGATTTGGATGGTGCAAGAAAACTTATATTTAACCGGCGGTTACATTTAAAGACTGGTTAGTTAACGGAATCATTTAAACAGGACTGGTGCAAATGGGTTTAGTTTTAACAACCATTTGGAACCATTCATCAAACTTTTGACGATTCGTTAACAAGTTGTTAGAGATCGATTAGCGTTTGTGAAACCGGGCATAAATGATTAATGACCAAGTTATCTAATTTTTAAGAAAGCATAAAATAATGAACGATTTACAATATTACACTTCAATTTTGAGCGTTTGCTTCCATGACAAGACGTAAACTGCTTAGTTTTAATTGTTTGACATTGTTCTCAATACAGATCTGATTTTTGAAAAAAAATTTGGTAAGCTATGCATCTAATTATTTTGCAATTACATAAATATTAATTACATCCTTCTACATTATAATATATTAATAATATATTAATAATATATAAATAATATTAAAAGCACACAGATTGGGAAGGGTAAAACTGCCCGTTAATGTATTTTTAATTATGATCATGAAGTTGCTGTTACGGAATTAATTCTCATAAAAACGAACGCCAACGATGCGACCAACAAAAGTAAAACTTCTCACCCTCTGCTCTCCCTTTTGATAAATCTAGAAAGTGTGACGCTCTATTTATTACCTTTTTGGCACAAAATTTATTTCTGCTAACGCCTCTTCCTTCTCATCCTTTCCGTCACGTAAATTCACGTCGGGTGTGCATGAAGTTATTAAATAGCCCCCGTTTGTGTTCTGTTGCAACTGGTCGTGAGCACTTACGATCACAGTTTAATTAAGTTTGCGATTGCAAAAAGGAGCCCATTATTACAGTTGATTGTGAGGTTCATTATTGTTAATCGCGAACATTTTATGGACGAGTGTATTACGTGACGTATTGACTCGGCGAACCCACTACATGGGCACGGCGTTACAAATCTCACGAAAGCTCCGTGTTAGCGGGGATTTACATAAGCGATTTTCGAAGCGTTTACCTCGCAGTTTAGGTATAATATAGTGTAGGGAATCGTTTGTGTTGTAATGATCGAAATAAATCGACAATTCTAACGTGAATATCGATGATCATTTAAAATTAATAATGTTGATCTGTTTAACATCATTGGGATGATAAACCTAGATTGCCATAATATGGAGGGTTTAACGGAAAAAAATTAATGTAATAACGTGAATATTATTAAAAGATATATGATTTATTAAATATGAATGTAATAATTATTAAACCATCATAGTTCACAAGCAACCGAAAGTGAGCTATGGAGATTGCATATTAATATAATAATGACAATGGTCGAATAGACGCTATCTATTCCACCATTTACTGATCATGATAAATAGATATATTTTTCTAAATGAGGTAAATAAATAATACTTGGCAACTTGGCAATATCTCTCTTTACCATGAATTTGACAAACAATTAAAAGTATAGTCAAAACTTCAATTTCTATGCATGTTTACATGTTTAGAATGAAAGAGTCAAGGGGTAAGGTGAATAAAAAATGTGTAGCAGGTTTCGTTCTCAATGATGACAATCTTAATTGGCTACTGGCGCTGAGTGCAAGGAATTAAACATAAATAAGTTCTTTGCACCTTGTTTACTATATTACGTTATTTTTTAATATCACTGCTCATATGAAAATTTCTTCAATAAATTTCAAAATTTCGACGTGTACCCTATAAAAAGTCTATATAAAATTTACATAAAACTGTTTTATAACTCGACAGATTGAAATAAGAACTTTGCAATATCGTTTCATAACTCGTTCGATTGGATTATGGCACTCTTTTAAATTAAGAAAAAGCCATAAAATTTAATGTTTAATGATAAAATTTAGATATTTAGAAGTGCAGCATTATTCCGTGGGTGCATCTAGGTTTGGAGTAAAATCAAATTGCTTTGGACTTTAGATAGCAAGACGATAAATATTTATTTATTGGACAATAATGAAATAATGTGCAATAAATTAAGATCTATGGTTACAAATATATGGTAAAAATTGACGACAAGCAAATAGACCTGCTCTGAATGTAGGTATATTTCATGGACACGGATATGACAATTTGTACAATCGTTCTCGTCGTGTAAAAATATTTTTGTTTTTATATGTTTAAGTAAAAGTGAGCATACAAGAAAAATACATCACGTTCTATACCCTGTGTCATAATGAAAAATTGTATTGGAAAAGTTTTTTCCAAAAAATATACTTGTCATCGCGGTTTCAGAACCGACCCAGCACTGTTACAGGACTGTTTCAGAACCGTTTCCAACTGCACAACTTTACTGGAAATTTATTGGTTAAGTATAAGAAAGTTCAGTGCGGACCACTGCAGATTTTTTATATTGCTGTTATTGTGTGCCTTCGCTCTTACATAAAAACAAATACTTTTTGTCCGCAATGCATGCATCAAATTTACTTAAACAAAAAATAAATCATCGAAATTGCAACAATTGTGAAAAGTTTTATAATCATTGAAATTGATAAAATTAGCTAAAAATTTGTCAAATATGTTAAAAATGCCAAAATCATTATTATTTTATAAAACAATGCAAAAATTATGTAATATGCAAAAACTTCAAAATTGAAAACACTTAATTTGTATGAATGATAAAAACTACTACAAAGTAGTATAAAAAATAACATGTAGGAAATTGAAAACTTAATGGGTTAAAAAGAAGAGAAAAGAATTGTGCAAGAAACACTAGGCAAAATATTTCCTAATTTTATAGATGAAATTTATTTGTAATTGTTAAAACGCAAAATTGCGAATATACAGGCTGTCCCTAAAATGCGTGGACATCACTTAACCACAGATTCCTGGTTCGAAAATAAGACGATTTAACTAAACTTATCTATATGCAATTACGTTTCGTTTAGCTAGTATACTGCTTCAAAGTTCTTTCAAGAAAAAAATATTTTGTCCATAACGACAGAACGCTTGGATCGATTTGGATAATATTCGGTATTGTACTCCTCACGGATGTAGGTCATCTTTTAAGGTGATATTAGTTATTATCAGTAGACCATTAGTGTACGAAACAATGGTAACCCGGCATAAGTCAGTCAAAAACTTTTTAATGTGAAGGCCAATAACTTTCAAAAAAATAGTTTCAAAGAGGCGTTCAATAGTATTTTTTTTTTACTTTGTAATTGATGATATCTGTTTGTAGGCTTAGACACAAAAAAATAAAATCTGAGGGACCGCGCACTGCATTTCTTAAAACAAATGTAATCTAGCAGTATGATATTCTAAGAAATAAATGAAGATATGATATGTATTAGTGACAAGTAAGCGTACTTTTAATGACAGTAGCTGTTGTTTATCAATTGTGAAGTGTTTTAAATTTCTGTTGGTGTTAGCTAGTGATTTTTAGCAGTTAATATTCTTCGTTATTTCCGTAAAAATGGCTGTAGCTGTAAACTACACTAACGCTGAGCAAACGGATATGTTGATGGTTTTAGGATATTGCGAAGGAAATTGTCGCAGAAGTGTTAGAGTGTACAACGAAAGGTTTCCAAATCGTCGCTTGCCCAATCATAAAACTTTTGGAAACATTGAAAGACGCCTTCGCGAAACGGGAAAATTTGCACCGAGCACAGCTGATCGTGGACGTGCTCGTACAATTCGCACCCCCAGGATTGAGGAAGAAATTCTGGAAATAGTGGAAGAAAATCCAGAAATAAGTAGTCGATGCTTAGCATTGCAAGCAGGCGTTTCAGAGAATGTTGTTCATAGAGTTCTTAAAGAACAATTGCTATATCCTTACCATATACAAAACGTCCAGGAGCTTTTGCCAGCTGATACCATCGCGCATCTTGAGTTTTGTAGATTCATACAAGAAAGAAGAGCTGAAGATGTCAATTTTCATACGAAAATTCTCTTCACTAATGAGGCGTGCTTCACAAGGAGGGGTATGACAAATTTGCACAACGAACATGTGTATGCAATTGAAAATCCACATGTCTGCAAGCAACGCCACTTTCAACATGAGTTTAGAATGAATCTATGGGTAGGGATAATCGGCAGTTTCGTCATAGGCCCTGTCATTTTACTAAATCGTTTAAATGGAGAGAATTATTTAGACTTCCTTATAAATACCTTACCAGATTTATTGGATCACTTGCCGTTAGATCTCAGACGCGACATGTGGTTTCTACACGATGGAGCACCACCTCATTTTACATTGGACGTTCGGAATCATCTTCATGTACAGTTTCCTAACAAATGGATATGCAGAGGAGATGATGCTCCTGCAAAATGGGCACCTCGTTCACCAGATTTAAATATTTGCGATTCTTTTATGTGGGGAGCTCTAAAAAGCAAAGTGTATTCTCGTCCTATAAACACACAGGACGAACTTTGGGCCAGAATACAGAACGCTTCACAATCCATTAAGAATAATGCAGAAATGTTACAACGAGTACAATTCAATTTTTTGCATCGAATCAACCTTTGTATCCAGGAAGATGGTGGTCACATTGAACATTTACTGTAGATCTAATAAAGTACATACTTGTTACTAATAAATATTATAACAAATTGCCTTATCGTCATTTATTTCTTAGAATATCATACTGCTAGATTACATTTGTTTTAAGAAATGCAGTGCGGGGTCCCTCTGATTTAATTTTTTTGTGTTTAAACCTTAACAGATATCATCAATTACAAAGTAACAAAAAAATACTATTGAACGCATCTTTCTGAAACAATTTTTTTGAAAGTTATTGGCCTTCACATTTAAAAAGTTTTTGACTGGTTTATGCCGGGTTACCATTGTTTCGTACACTAATGGTCTACTGATAATAACTAATATCACCTTAAAAGATGACCTACATCCGTGAGGAGTACAATACCGAATATTATCCAAATCGATCCAAGCGTTCTGTCGTTATGGACAAAATAATTTTTTCTGGAATAACTTTGAAGCAGTATACTAGCTAAACGAAACGTAATTGCATATAGATAAGTTTAGTTAAATCGTCTTATTTTCGAACCAGGAATCTGTGGTTAAGTGATGTCCACGCACTTTAGGGACAGCCTGTATATATAAAAAATTAAATGTCGATTAAAACACAAAAATTAAAACGCAGGCAAACGTATTGAAAAGCTTGTAATGGATGTATTACAAAAAATCTGCATTGGTCCGCACTGGGTTTTCTTACACTTGAAGTAAGTTAAAAAAACTATATTGATATTCTCGATGCAATCAAACCTAACAAAACGTGTTTCATTATCGTTTAAACATTTCAGCTGACTCTGCGTTATAAATCTTGACGTTAAAAATGTTCTATTGTGCCAGTCGGTGTTCTCTGTTTCCACAGTTCACGCCAACTAAAAACAATAACAATATTTCTAAATATTTGTATACATGTTATCTCATATAATAGGAAATAGAATGCAGATAAATTCGAGTTGAGTTAATTTCCTTTGCTATGTGTTAGTTCATTCTGTGAAAGTATTATTAATAACCTTAAGAAAATATCAACAGAACATCAAGAGAATATCATAAGCCAAGGATGACTTACATTTTCAGAGATGACTGTTAAATCTTTTAGCCGTCATAATAAGATTGGGAATTGAATGGCGTCCAAAAATGAAGGGCCACGTTAGATGTTTTCAGGAAATGGATCACTGATCTCCTCAACGAATATGGTAGCGGGTTCCCAATTTGCGCGCGACTCTTATATGAACTCGTACAAAAATGTACAAAATAAATAAAGCAACAATTACTGGGGTTCCAAAGTATATAAAGGTAATATATATATATAATATACACGCAAGACAAGTATTTAATTTAAACAGATGTACATTCAATATATTTATTATTTCAATAATATATCCTAGTAATACTAATAATAATAATAGTATTTTGTGTATCTAGGCCAAAAAGTACTGTTTTTTCGTCCGAGTTTTCTTTACGACCGAGGCGGAGCCGAGGTCGGAAAGCAAACGAGGACGAAAAAACACTTTTTGGCCGTGGTGCACACAAAATTTTTTAGGCGACCCTCATAAAATTTTCAAATTTATTGCTACATTTACTTATAATTTATTGACATAGTCATTTATTACAACTGAACAATTGTACATATTTGTGACACCTTCAGACATGTTTATGTTTTCTTTGTCTACATTCGAAGTTATTTCGGCTTTATAAACAATAATTACCCAATAATCAGTTAAAAAGTCTATCACCAACACGTATTTACTAATGTAAACAAGATGTACAGTTTGACACTGACGGCAATGTGGTTATTTTTATACAATTTCGGTAACTGTCGGTAGATGGCGCCACCCTATTGCGGACGAAAATGAAAGCGGGCGAAAAACGGTTACTTTTCGTCCGCGTTTGACGACTGAAATTTCAATTTTTCGTATCGGTCGCCTAAAAATATATTTTTATGAATGACGACTGTGGAATGTTGAAAGGAATAGTGTCACCTTTAGTGACGAGTACCGGGTTTGCTTGGCCATGCATGATGGTCGGGCAAGGGTCAGAAGACGAAGAGGAGAACGCCGCAACCTGGAATTTGCGACATGCGCATCGCACTGTTGGGGTAATGGTATGGGGTGCCATTGCCTATGGAAGCACCTCTAGTCTTTGTTAGAGGCAATATGAATGCTCAGCGCTACATCCATGACATTCTAGAGCGCCATCTGCTACCCTGTCCTGTGACCATGCCAAATCCCATATTCCAGCAAGATAACGCCCGTCCTCACGTAGCTCGAGTCAGTCTAGACTTCTTTCAAGCTGCCGACGTTAATCTATTGCCATGGCCCTCCCGTTCACCTGACCTGTCACCAATTGAGCATGTTTGGGATGTGATGGGTAGGCGACTCACTAATGTAGCCAATTCTCCGCAGACGTTAGATGCTCTGAGACATGAGGTACAAGTAGCCTGGCACGAGGTGCCTCAAGCAGATGCTGACCACCTGATTAGATCTATGCCTAGACGGCTCGATGAGTGTACGCGGCTTCAAGGTGGTCAAACACACTTAATAAAAACTAGTTTGTCTTTTGTTTTTTTAACTTGAATTTTTCATCGATTGTTCCTCTATGATAGCCGACTACGTGGTGTTAAAATTATTAAAAAATTCCAACTCTTTCTTGGTGTTCGAATTTCTATGTCTATGTTAAATCAGAGAAGTCGCAAACACAGCCATATCAAGTTTGATTTCAGCAAAATACAAAACATCTTACGAAACAGCTCATAAGACTTTTATGGAATGGAGAACGAAGAAAAATACAAGATCCGTCACAGAAGACAATCTATTAGCGTACTTTGTTGAGCTGCCGCAAGAGTACAAATCATCGACCTTGTGGACATTTTATTCAATGTTAAGAACTATGATTAATGTTCATCACAACATCAACATCGCAAACTATCCGAAGCTTCGTTCGTTTTTAAAAAAGACAATCTAATGGTTATAAAGCTAAAAGAGCTGCAACGAAGGTGAGAAATCTAAAAATATGTTATGAGTTTGATAATAATTAATATTCATTAAAGGTTGGTCTGATTATGGGTGTTATGGGCTACTGTCGAGCTATCGAGTCGTACCAAATGAGTACGTGCACGTGCATGTTCATAACACCGCTTTTCTTGTGGATATTCCCGAAAGAAAAACCAAAATACCACGCCAATTTTCAATTACCGAATCATTTCATGAAATTGTTCAGAAATATAGAAAATTACGTATACAACAAGTAATGATTTTTTTCAAAATTTTCAAAAGGGGATCTGTACGGTGCAAGTAATCGAAATAAAGTTCAGATCATTTGGGAAGCAACTTGCAACTTACTTGAAGTTGCCCTTGCAACTTACTTGAAGTTACCCGAAAAGTATACAGGATTGCTTGAGAAGGTCGTCAGCGACAATATTAATAGATGGAGGCGCAAATACAATAGATTTAAAGCTTCATGCAGGTTGAAAGTCAGCTTCGGTAGCAAAAAGCTACAATGAAAGATCCGTAACTAATAAAATGCAGGCCGCCAGAAAAATATTGCAGCAAGTGCAGCTGTTTGAACAGCCATCATCGTGTTCCAATAATTCTAGTTCTCACAATATTTCTGTTTCTAATAATTATAATGTTTCTAATATTGTTTCAAATGTTACACCAAGTATGGTTTCTTCAAATTGTAATATTTAATATTTATCAATAGAAAATAAAAATTAATTTTGAAAGCTTGATTATTATTTATGTTTATAGTCGTAGATAAGATATCGTATTTGACCCGCATATAATGGTTATAATTCACTCTGATGATTATATGATTATAAACTTCATCATCGTGAATTATAGCTACATTATGTGCTCGCTAAATAATATACTATTATTCCAACTTAAAATGATTATCGAATAATTTATGTAAATTAATTAATTATACAGAAACCGTTTGATTCAAATTCCTGCCTTAAATTACATAAATTATATGAGAAATTCGCAGGTCTTCTCCGGCACAATGAAATACACAAGTTAGGTTTTTGCTTCTATTTAATTCTCATGTCAATTGAAAATCTGTCGTCCATGGAAATTCTTGTGGGATCACACGTTTTGCGTTATGCAAAATTATGCATCAAACTATTAATGTCTTGCAACAAATACAGCGATACAGTGCTTGATCCCGTAATTTTCAAAATGAATGTTAAAATAAGTGGTATTTTATACTTAAATACGACTATATAAGTAAGCATCCTAGTCAGTTATTCAGGAGTAATCCATTTAGTTGCTTATTCGTTAGCACAAGCCTAGCCTAGCTGAAATCTACATCGAATTGATTTCTACTGCCCTGGAACGGTTTTCTATACCCGGTTTTCAAACTAAACACCCATTTAAATCCCTTTAACCACCGACGTCAAACTAAATCCTTGCCGATATTGTCCCCAACTCATTATTTTCACGCAAATGCAAATTTATAAATTACGCAATTAATTAAATTTATATGGTACAATGAATAGTATTTATGTGAACTCCCGCATAATGCAATTTCAAACAAACGAATATAAGACGATGTTTTTATATAACGCGATTTTCGTACAACGCTGTGCATTATTTACTTTAGTCGATAATAGTGTATCTATTTATATCCATTTTTTATTGCTTTATATATTTTTTCACATCCACATAAACATAATTGTAAACATATGTGTGCTACACGAGCAAAATATTCGTATAACTTTTGTTACATACATCACGAAATATATATACTTCGTTTGACCGCAAGCATTGAAACAACATGCAAATTTAAGCAAAATATCTTATAAATATCTTATAACTCAAGAAAGCATTTTCTGCTATTAAATTCTGCTAAATCAGTTGCTTTGGTATTGGTTAACATATCTGATGAAATTAAACAATTTTTGCAAATTGACTTACTTCCTATTGCTGGTGAGGCAAGAAATTGTTTTGGACTACCCTTATAAAACTTATATCTCAAAATGCATTTTGATCTTACTCAGCTTTGCAAGTGATGTATCCTTATAAATAGTATTTGAATACTAAAATAAGGCCTTGCTTTGTCAATCATTGATACTGTTACAATTCGCGTATAGCTAACTTAAAATAGAACTGAGTTAAATCGTAGATGCTTTACATATATTATCTGCAATGTTTATAATAATACACCTCATTATCTCAAAATGTTAACTATTAACATAAACTACGATACAGGAAAGATTCATACTGAAAATTTCTAGAAAATCAAACAAGGATTAATTTTTAAAAATTTGAAAAGATTTTATTGCTTTTCAAATATTTCAAATATCCTCCTTTAACGTCAATACATTTTTGCATTCGATGAAACCAGTCATTAAAGCAACGATGCCACTCTTGAGACCGTTCAGAAACTAGGGTTTTATAATGTTCCACTGCTTCACCTGATGACATTTGTGTACCAATTGGCAGTATGTCTATCTTCTAATGCTAAAGTAGCAATCATTTTCTTGCCAGCACTGCGACTTCGTTGGACTTTTGTAGGCTTCGGTTCTGTTCGAAAGACCCATTGGGCGGATTGACTTTTCTTTTCAGAATAATAACAATAAATCCAAGATTCATCACCAGTGATGATATTTCAAACCAAATTTGAAGTACCGGTTTGGAATTTTTCCAGAGTTTTTCTGCACCATTCAATGCGTTGTTCTTTTTGTTCGGGAGTCGGTTTATATGGAATCCATCGATAACAAGTTTTCTCACGTCTAACAGTTGATGTAAAATGTTCTGGATTTGACATATCAATGCCCAATGTCGCCCGAATAAATTTATAAATTTATAAATTTCATTTGTTTTTTAGAAACATGTAATTCCAGATATTTTCAGTGTCGCCCGTATATGCAGCAAGTGTGATGTCATGTTCTATTTGTCGACCCAATGTTTTTTCTAAAGCTATCCTTTTTTAATCATAATTACTTACAATTACTGTGAATGTAAATGTTTATTTAGTGATTCTGTTTAAAGGTATGTTTCATCTATTGATTTCATGCTAATGAGCTGCTGTGAATTGTATAAGCATACAAGGTGTGTTTGCAGACCAGGTGGCTCAAATTTGCTTGAGATTTCCCTTGCTTATGTATATTATTCTCGTATATGTTGTTTTTTTGTGGAAATAAATTATAATTATTACTTTATCTTAGTTCTTATTATTGACGTTGTTTAATGAACTTAGTAGTATTAAACCGTGAGATCAAAAATTATCTTGGTCAAAGGATGCCATGGAATGTAAAACGGTTGTCTTAGCTTAAATCATCCTTTTGAAATAATTCTGTCACTGTCAAGCTATACTGACATGATCAATAACTTACAAATGTGTTACCTACTTATTTCAGCTGTAAAATAGTAATGAACTACAAGTTATCAAATACTAATAACGTTTTTATTAACAAGAAAAACTAAATTACAGTAATTGTTGGAATTGACCTCCGTTTTGTTCAATGCACAAGTGTGACTTGACAGATTTGCCACTCAAAAAATTATTGACAACATGTACGATGGGAGCTGCGACAATCATTTTAAAATCCATGACCACCCTTGACCAGGCAATTTTTGATATCACGGTATGTATATACATATTTATTTTATGTATGTATGTGTTATATATGTTGTAGTATATATTAATGATACTAGGACGATATAGAACATATAACAGACATTGTTAATTTATGAATAATATATAATTAACAAACAAAAAATCTTTATCGAAATTATTCAAAAACCAGAACTCCAATAAATTCGGACGTAGATTATCGCGGGCTGCTAGAAAATTCCATCAACGTTATTCGTACGTACGTCGACGGAGGTTTAATATTAAAATCGTGCCCGGTCCACACGAACTCCGCGAAACACAAAGGACAACCGCGCAACATCGGCGACAACGCGAAATTCACCCCGCCCGTCTCGAGGGGATCTTTGTTTGTTTTCCTTTGAAGATAGATCAAGCGGCAGGATATCCGACGTAATGAACTTTATTTGCATAAGGCCGCGGTTACGTGTCTGGTCCTTCCGCGTAACCATTCCCTCATAAAAGCGTAAGATGTCGAGTTTGGTTACCTACTCTTCGTCATGCCGCGTGCAACAATGATAATTTTTAAGCCACGACAAGTAAATTGATTACAATTTATTATGAATAGTGACTTCGATGAAAGAATGTTGATCTTGTTTTTATATTATTTGCAATGGTCACGAACGTACATCTGAGTATGTCATGGGCACTGCAGTTTTCTGTTCATTGACGTCATGAACCACATTGTTTTTATTTATTAAAATATTTGCAGTGCGTATAAGACGTAAACATTTTCATCATCGATACACCATTAATAAGAAAATAATACATTTTTATTGTGTGTCATTTATTGATGATTTTTTGATTTGTTGATTTATGATACCGAAGTTTATTTGAGGCTAAAATATTGTTTTAAATTAACGTTATGTAATAAGGCTAATCTATAATTTTCTGCAAACATTTTCGTCCAAAATTAATTAAACAAATTGTGCAATAAGGGGTCGAAATAACTAATAAGTTTTCACAACTATCTAGAATAAAATAAAATTGTTTGCATGTTTTTGCAACGTTTCCCCCATTTTATTGACACGGTGTTGTATCGTAGTCGTACGCAAAGTGTAGATATCAGGTTACAACGACGGGGTAATTTGATTTCCCTCCATCGTAGACGGTCGCATAAGTGAGATTCCATTGGGTTAATGCACTGAAACCCTATTAGAACGATACTGGAGGACGGAAGGACTGCTTGCTGTCTACGTGATAATTGTTTTAGAGATATTTGTTTGATAGTTAATGGGATAACTAAATAGCGGAACAATTTTCTATACGGGCCATTAATTCATGTATCATTATTTTGTAACTTTGTTCTTTTTAATGGGGTACTTCGTCTGTGATCTATGTAAATTAATAGGAAATTAAATTAAAATTATCAATCAGAATTAGGACTTTAATCAACAGTCAATATGGAAAATTGTAATAAATTATTTGGCATGATGTCACTGGTGATTTTAATGGACCATCAATGTCTGGTAAATAGTCGCTTGCTTTCGATGTAAAGTATTGGTTTTATACTGCGTGCCCGTCGCCTCTATATCGGGAAGTCCTACCTACTGTAATGAATAAAATGCAGAACTTGTAGCATAATGGGATATATGTAATATGCGACATGTATTAAGAAGCGTCGATTGGTTGGAAGAGCAACCGAAAGAATTGTTTCCAGAGTAATCAAAGGTGATTTCCTTCTATATTAGGGACCGCAAATACTGATCTCCCCTCGTATATTATAACATTTATAATATTGTATGTATGTTGATGAATGGCAGAAGATCTTATCCCAACGTATGGCAAATTTTAATAAATTGTTTTGCATATATAGGATTTTAAAAGATTAAGAATCATCAATTATTCACAAATGAATTTTGTGATGTTTCTTTCAACGAAAACGATTGGTTTTATGTCCGCTCAAGGAGCAGTTGGCACCACACCAATCAATCCATAGTAACATTTTTGTGCATTTTTAGATGTATGATTTTTATGGAAACTTGAAATTGTCTCATAATAATATTAGTATATTGCAAAATTAGATGTGTTCTGGTCACCTTTAGACTTTATAAACTGTTTTATTTATTATAAGCACGAGAGTTATTTTTAAATTGTTTATCTGTGTGTGTTAGTGATTAAGGTTTCCGGGCAATTATAATCTTTTTAATTACCTAGCTTAGTACATTTATTTATAAGACTGCAAAAGCGATAGCTATGGTGTGTTTTGCTTCTTGGTTTTGCGTCCAAACGTAAATACGAAAACTTGTCTCTGTAATTTTTCTCAATGATTTAAATGATGATGAGTCTCTGACTCTGTCAAATGCTTGATTAAGGAACATGTTTTATTCATCTCTGTTAAAATTCTTGGATTTTATAATTTTGATAACACAACGACACTTAATTTTGTCCTGTTGTCCTGGTTCATCTGTTGCGGAAATAAAAGATTATTTATTAATATTATTATTATGGGTATTTTCATTATTATTATTATTATTATAAATGTTTCAAATCTGTTTGTCCATGGTAATACTGAATATCATGTAAATGGATATAAACACAACCAGAGTGAATTTAAAAATATTAGGTTTTAAATTTTATTGTTATTACTATCAAAAATAATCTCCCAAAAGTAACGTAATAATCGTTGACTTCCGTTACATGAAAAGTGTCGGCATAAAATCAAGTCTGTTACATAAAACGTTGTTATTGCCGACGGCTGCAAAGTAGTTGCAGGTCTGGACAGTATCAAATTTGCTGGTCGATAAACATCACTGAAATTACGTAGCAGTAAGTGTATGGGGGTATTGTCACGTCTAGGTGGCGCTAATACTCATTCACAAACTCCTTGTCAGTCATACATGCATGACTTGATGCACCTTCAGTCTATGATAGAGCGAAACAACTGTCATCACCTTAATACATTCGCTGAAATTTACTTTCAACATCCACACACATTCCTTCTACCTGATAGCTGGCATTGAAATTATAATATAAAACTGATTATCATCATTTTTAATTAAACAATTCATTTAATTTAAAAATTTTAAATTTATTTATTTATCATTTCAGGCTTAGATACTACTTTTTAAGTTCGCATTGTTAAACCTATTTTTATTCTTGTCAATTTTCTGAATGTGACAGTTTGGGTTTATATAATTTTTGAAATATTTACTAGTTACGTAGTTTTGTGACCAGAATACACCGTTGATAAAAATAATATTGAGTAATGAATAAATATTTCTACGTATCCAGTTGACACTTTTTATATGTACACTACTATCAATATGGATAGCAATTATGCAATTTATTAATATTGTAATACAAATTGATGAGAATTAATTAAAATCTTTGACAAGTTTAAGTTTTAGACGTTTCGCACATTAGCTTCATAAAATCTGCATAATCGAAAAGAAGTTGATATTAAGTCCAAACCTAAGTGACACAATGACATAATTTCGTAATTGTAAACGACTTCGAATACCTTCTCCTTTACAACATTTCAATCGTGCGTGGGTAAAAATGACCTATTTGCGATGATTAAGCACATGCCTAAGTGAAATAGTTATGTGGATGTGCATATTTCATTTATTACATTCATTACGAAATTATTAGAATTTTGCTAATGTTTCGCTGTATTAATATTTATGGATTCCGGGACTCGCATGGACCGCCGTAATGAGTGCTGCATACCGGATATCATATGCCAATCGATATCGGTTTGTTGCATTTCGGTCGGCTACTTCACCGATGGGATTCACTCTAACATATGCTGCAACACGAATCGACCACCTGAAACATTTGGCCACGGAGTATAGCGAAAAAGTACTCCGCAATTTCAGAGCGTTTTTGCAATTTTATTAGGTTGCATATAGTATAGGAAATCGTGTAAAAATATTCAGTTTCGATAAGCTGCTTGAAATTGTTATTTCGTAACAATGTATCTATGTATATGGAAGCCCAAAATGAAGAAGAACTACGGCGAAGAATCTACTAAAAGATTAGAGAGTTTAACCCACTTGCCGTCCAAAGGCTGATGAGAATTCGCACCAAATTGCAAACCATAGAAACCCATGGTCCTAAGCTAGCTGGCTGCTAAGTGATACTCGTACATTATAATTATAGTTAAAGCTTCACTGAATCGTTTTCTGTACTACCAAATTAAGTAAAACAATTATAGTTTGAATATTTAAAAAATGTTCCCATAACTTTTGTTACATACGTTAGTATAAATAGGGTTATTACTGATTCCGTGCCCTTACTTCAGGCAGTTGATGGATAAACTTACAGATATCCTAGATCTTCTTCAGGCGGAATCAAAAACATTATTGTAAGTGGTGACTTTAATGTAAACTTTTGGTGAAATCGAGTGAAAAACACCATCTGATTGATCTGTTCTTGTGTTATAATATGCATATGACCATTTCAAGCCCTACTCATATTTATAATTCTTCTAAAACTTGCATCGATAGTATATTTGTAAATATGGCTGATATAAATTATTCGGTCACATGTACGGATACCAATATTTCGGATCATTGAGCCCAACTTATTAAGCTAAAAAGGCCTTATAACATGGACAATAAGGATTCGTTCTATTTCAAAAGGAAAGTTAATGAACATAATATTCAGCAGCTTTGTGGGTTCCTGATTTCTGAAGATTGGGTTTCGACTTATGTGACTAAGTGTCCTTATGTAGCGTTTGACAATTTCTTTGATGCTGTTTTTTTATCTTGACATATGTCGGCCTTATTATAAGTATTACCATAATATGTCAAACAAACAATGGCTAACTCCTGAAATAATTTTTTAAAGGAAAGGCTGTCTTTTCTGAATGAAATGTGTAGGACGCACCCGATGTTTAGAAATGATCTGGATAACTTTGCGATATTTTATTCTAAATTTATTTCCCAAACAGAAGAAGAAATTTAATGACTTATTGATTTCAACTCAACTAATAGATGTAAAACTGCATGGTCTTTAATTAATAAAGTGAATCACAACAGGCAAAAGAACAAAATCCTTCCTAAATCCTTCACAAATGACAGTGAATTCTGGAATAACTTTAATGAGTACTTCTCATTTGCGGTTTCGGATTTATTATCAAGAATATTTGATTCCAAAGAATATAATTATTCGAAAATTGATGAGTATTTACAAACTTTTGAAAACTCGTTTTTCATAACTCCGGTTACATCCTCGGATATTCGGAAGCTGTTATGTCTTTGTCCTCCTCTAAATCTTTCGAGTCCTATGCGTTTTTGCTCTGGACTCAATCTTAGCACATTTAATTAATTTGTCGTTTAAATGTTCCCGTCTAAACTAAAAATAGCTTCGATTAGACCTTTTTTCAAAAAAAGAAAAAAACGATCCTGATAATGTCGATAACTATAGACCAATTTGCTTATTACCTTTTTTCTAAGGTTTTCTAAGGTAATGAATACATCATATAATATATAATAAAAAACTAATTTGTTACTTTCAAACTTTTGATTTATTTGGCGTGAATCAGCATGGCTTTATGAGGGGTAGAAGCACAGATTCCGCACTATATATTTTTTAAGGAACATTTATCAATCACTTGATAAGTGTAACCCGTCCCTCGCACTATTTATTGATCTACGAAAAGCTTTTGACTACGGATCCTGTTATATTACTTCATAAATTGTTTTCATATGGTGTTGGTGACGTGGCCAATGATTGGTTTCGTTCCTATTTAACTAGCCAGTCGCAACACGTTTTTTGTAATAACTCTTTCTCCGATATGCTAGATGTTTTTGTTTGGTGTACCACAGGGCTCCATTTTGGGCCTAAAATTATTTAATGTTTATATTAATGATTTACTCAATTGTTTGTCTGAAATTGACTGCATCTTAATTAATTATGCCGACGATAGTAATATTTCTGTTGTAGGTGCTTCTATAAATGACTTAAGCAACAACTGTCGTATTATACTTAATTTGATGTCCGACTGCATGACTGCGAATGGGCTAATTATAAATGAGGAAAAGTCAGCCTATGTCCTTTTTGAAGGGGCTAACAGCTCGGTCGATAATCATACGAGCCTGCGTCCTGCGGTTAACACTTGTGAATCTTCTAAAATGTTGGGAGTCACAATTGACAAAAATCTGAAATGGTTCCCTCATATTGATAGCGCATGTATTAAACTCGCGCAAAACTGTTATACACTTAAAACTTTGGAATTATGAGACTAAGGATTTTTTATTATTGCGTTTTTTTACTCCGGTATACGCTATGGGATCATACACTGGGGTTTATGTTCAACTGCCAATGGAGCTTTGATGCTGCAAATACGAGCAATTAGAATATTGTGTAATTTTTAAAACATAGGGAGTCCAGTTGTCTAGCTTTCAAACGTCATAAATATTTAACTTTATATGACGTTTTAATTTTTGCATATATATATGTTCTCCACTAATAATGTGGAGCATGGATATAATACTAGGTAACACCATTATTTATTGCCCCCTAAACATAAGACGAGTACATTTCAAACAAGTATTGTTTTTTTGGGTGTAAACTTTATAACAAACTCCCAAAAGATATTAGATATGATATATTTCGCATTTTTAAGATTAGGGTATTAGGGAACTTGAGTTGTTACTCGAATATCATTCACATAGTTTTAATTCATAATGTATTTACTGACTTGTTTCTTACGTGCTTGTATGTACTCTGTCTCACGTTTTTGAAATAAATAATTATTATTATTACTATTATTATACCTAGAGTCCCATTTGATCGAGTACGTCCCCATGGAGCAGGCTAGCAGTACTAAACTATACAAAAATAATTGTTTAAACTTTAGGCATTCTTATTGACTCATCTTGGAAAGAAAATGTTGACATGAATATTTATTTCAAAAGACATTTTCTTGTATTATCTCCCCCCCATCTTGTTATGAGGATTATGAAACAAGTAGTAATATTGGTGTGAACACAGATCTAATTCAAAATGTGATGAATCCCCGACCTAACAATTGTGAATCGTCATTCATCGTGCATTTAATCGATGGCAACCTGAATGTTACTTCGACCAGGCATAATTGTGCATCCATTACATTCCTCGTCGGATATTTATACATGGAAATGTTATTTCTTAACCGCTTATGTATTACTATTTGAGTTAACTTTTGTTTTATTTGCACTTTTCAATAAAATTAAAAACTAAAACACTTTTTAGTTTGTTGCCTTTTTAAATCGATGAAACGTAAAATTATAATGGCCGAGGTGATCATTCTTGTCATTTTTATTGCAATTGTACAACTAACGCAGTTACTTGCGCTCATTTATCAAATTGTTGTACGACTTTGTAAATATTTCATTCGGAACCGGACAATTTAATACCGAAATCGTTGCCAGTTTAGATAATAATGGACACCAACAACGTTCAAACAAAGCGGGGATCGCGAATTACATGTTCGCTAATTAATTCCAAACGTAGTCCATTGGAGTCCACCGATGATTTACGTGGCTTCGCGAGAGCCGTCGGTTTTTTCGGTAAATTGCTTCAACTGTTTGTAAATAACTTTCATATCGGCGGATGCTCGAACGCAAAATCGATAGTTTCCAGCTCGATTGGACGTTCGCAAGCCAGGCGTAAGCAAGGTCAAATAATTTTTAGAACCGAGGTATTATGTGGCTAAACCGATAACATGTTTCGTGCGTTCGGTATTAGGACTGCTTACAGGTATGACCGTTGTTTATTGCAAGTAAGAGGTGCAACGCACGTAATGTATGTAAAAATTGTAAATGAATCCACTTGTTCACAGAACTTGAAACGCAATCTTTAATGCAAGCAAAGAAAGACGCCAAAACAGTAGAATTGAAAAAATTTAAACTAAGGTGATGCAGTACTTTTAACTATTTTTCAACTTCGATACACCTAATGCTCACGTACAAAAAAGTACGTCGGGTCTACACACACAAATGGCGTTGCTATCGGTGTTTTTTGTGTTCTTTAACGAAAGTTAAGTGTCAACTTGATCTGTCAAAGACCATTGTCACTGTTTTCGGAGATGTAAAAGGTATTCTTTTTAATCATTACATTGAAAAGGGTAAAACCATAACTGCCTTCCGGACCAACTGGATGAAAAACTGGGTAGAAGAGGCCTGTATTGCAACAGAAAAAAAATATATTTCATCAAGACAATGCATCTGCCCAAAAAGGCGCTTTGGCAATGGGAAAACTGAAATATTTGAAATGCGTATTGTTGGATTATCCACCCTATTCACAACATTTAGTTCCTTCTGACTTCCACCTAGTCCCCAAACTAAAGAAATTTGTGGCCGGGAGACGTTTTTAGTCATACGAAGAGGTGACAGCCGCAGTAGACCTTCCAGAATCGAATTTCGCGGATGGAATCCACTCGCTGGAGAAACGCTGGACACATTTTAAAATAAATTTACTAAACGTAGGCAACTGAATACACACGCGAAAGAATGTTAATAAATATCGATAAAGAAAGCTGGTAAAATATAAGAAACATTTAAAGATGCTAGTGGCAGTGAAGACGATATTAAAATTAAAATAAATAGTGACAGTAGGATACGAATAAACTTAAAAGCTACTACAGCGTTGCAAGTATATACATCGCCCTAAGATGTTTATTAAATCATAGATATGCTATGGTGCAAGAAGAAGTGGTAAAAATGTATTCGCCAGCCACATCCAAGTGGATGAATAACAAGTTCCGTGAGATGTTCGATTCCGAGTTAGACTCTGAACACTCGGAAAGTTCATGGGCGCCATCCAAAGATCACCTATTCGACAGCTTACTGCGAAGGACGTAAATGATGGCGAGAGTGTGTGTTGGGATATCATACCAGAAACCTGTAAGAAGAGAAAGTGAAGTACGGCGGTCCATAGCTTTAGACAGTTCAATACACATCCCGATACATGCCACATACCCAAGAGACGAAAATTATCTGAAATACGAACGTTACAGGACTGGGACGGCCAGAACAACCCTTGTTTAGCGGATAACGGACGATCTGGGTTGCCTGTTACGGGAAAGCACGGGGATAGGCGTCGATAAAAACAATCACCAACGACACAAAAATCAAGATGTCAAAACAAATGTCAGGGTTATGTTGACAAGATGAAGAATGCATGCAAATTAGTGGATGTTGCCAAGGACCGAAAACCCTGCGAGCAGAAAATCATGTGCTGTGCGATCGATATTCCAGCTGATTTAACCGTTACAAGCATCAATTAAAAAAATATTCTGTTCTTCTGAAAATGTGTTCTTATTGTATTTATTATACATGTGCTGGAGTGGGCTGTTTGCTAGTGAAATTTGAACGTGTGATTTGCGAATTTGAATTATTTTCTCGTATAAAAATTATTAAATTGCAAATGTTGTAATTGCTGTAAAATTTAAATGTACAAACTGACGAATTATATCAATTTGGTAGATCTTACAATAAATAATTTAACAAATATACGTAACTGATTTTTTGGGCATTAACAATATATAAATTTTAAAGAGATAAGTTTCTATTATCGTTGTGTTAATATTTACATGGACAGAATATTTTCAAAAAAATATGTTTATTGAATAAATGACTCATGTTTCACAGGGAATAAACCATGCCTAACCACCAGGAGGGCATATCCTCCAGGAATATATAATTGTTTTATTTAAAAGAGGTATATCTGGAAAGAAAATATTGTTTCACAGGTAATAAATAATTCGTAACCGCCAGAAGGGCATATCCTTTTGGTTTAAATAAGAGAGGTTACATGATCATTTCAATAAATTTAATCAGGATAATAAATTTTATTATCCTGATTTATGTATGTTTATTTACCGGAATCAAACTCGGATACCTTAATTGATACTTTTGTTTATCATCCCCCACGTTGACCGTTAAAATAGCGTCGTTCCAATTATGGACGATTTCGTGCCTACATCCGTTTTACGTGAATTTATTAGTGTTCCCTATTCTGTGGCCTATTTCTCCTGAAATGTCAGGTTTAGGAAATTCTTGTTTGAATATATACATACGTATAATGTCAACCGTAGTGGTGTATTTAATTTGCTGGTTTTGTTTGTTTGAGAGAACGCCGATCTTTTCTTCCGGTCGACCATATATCGATAAACGTGTCGTCTATATATATATCCTAGCCATACATCAAATAAATTTCCTATTACCGGTGATGCCATTGGTGCCCTTTCAGTCTGCTCGTGCCGTTGGTTATGATGTAAGTGTTCTTGACGATTGTGTTTGTGTTGTTAGTTGTCGATTACTTCGATGGCTTCATCAACTTGAACAACATTGAAACTTACTAACAATTTTGATTTTGCTTTTGACTTCGCGGCATATGGTTGCCTTTGTTTTGTTAAATATATTGGTAATGGTCCTAGTGGTACCTCAGTTGTATCCTTATGTACCTTTTGTGAACCTGCCTCCACCCTGCAGAAAATCTCTTCAACTGGGATCCGATATGACGAGACCACAACGTTAAAGACTTCGCTAAACGTTTTTACTTCAGATTTATTCTCTCTTATTCCTTGTAAATAAGGTAAGACGACATGCTTAGGTGTGGTTGTATACAAACTGACTCTTATCTGTCTGGTACTATAAGTCACTGGGTCAACGTACTATCGTTGATTAAGTATTCGAAAACTAGTGAACGGCTTCGTCAAGGTACAAAAATTTTAACTAAATTAGCGAGTTACCATCAATTATAATTAAGGCATTCATTTCCGTTTATACTGGGTATATCCGATATTATGATATTTAAATAAATATGATATTTTCGAACCCTGTAATGTACTGTTAATGAGCTGAAAGGAGATAACCACGATTTAATCTGGGTCGTTTAATTTATCGCAAACGACGATGGCGTCACGGCGCTAATGTCCATGACTAACAATGGCTTTAGATGGATGCGGCACGTCAAATAGGCACGTCTACAAGAACTCGCCGATCAATAGTTACCCGATAATTTACTCTGCGTGCGTAATTATTAATTATACATGAAATGGAATGAGACAATGCGACGACAATTTCCAATCTAATGCACTGTAATTATCAATGAATGCCATGCGAACGAACCGAGTCCAGTCCGGGGGCGTTTCTTTAGTTGTATAGAATTAGCCACAAATTGTTCGTCGCAGATATGAGATATAATGCGACTTATATGTGTTATTAAGTTGCGATTAAGAATTTTGCTAGGCAAGAATTAACGTAACAAATAGTGGTGCTGTAAGTGTAATGTGTCAACCGCATTGTTCCCTTTTTTAGTAAATTATTTTCTTAGTTTACTTTTTTAATTATGTTGCAACTACACAGCAAGCAACATGAAATACCGACCGTTACTATTAACATACCGGGTGCCTCGAGCACCCTTGCGTTAACACTTTCGGATCTTGCCTACACCTTTATCCACATATCCAGTCCTCCCGCATCGGTGATTTTCGTTTACATCTAAATGTCAGTGCGTTAATGTCAAATAGAAGCGCCCAGCGACATAGTCAAGTATAGTCCTTACGTGCCCGCGCCCATTACCGGTCAGGAACCATATGCCAGTGGACCCAGCGATCTATGTCAAGCGATCACGTCGGTACGTCTGTACTATCGCAGGACTAGTTACATGCACATGCCTGCTGTACACACAATCCGTTCGCATACCAGCTCGAATTGTGCCATGTGCCCCGGTGTAACCTGCTTCGCACTGCCAGGATAGCCCTCCTTCACGATTTATAGAAAATCATAGTGAAAATTCATCGTGAAAAGCTCATCGTGGGAAAATGTTCATTGCGAGAATATTCATAAAAATTATTTTGAAAACGTGACTAAACGTAAAAAAAAATGTAATTCATCGTCTGTTTAATATTGTCAAACGAACAAATATTATTGTGAAGACGTATGATAAAAAAGAAAAGATTATAATTCATAGTGCATCACGGTGAAAGAAAAATTTATTGTTGTCAAAATCACAAATATTACTGGAAAACATGTGGCTAAGAAGATAATCCATTATGCGTTATGTCACGATTGTCATAATCCTCAACAATACGTTGAATCCCGTCCCTGTAGTAGGACAATCAGCACCGGCTAGGTATTATTTAATTTGTCCCTGATCAATGCTTGCTCATCTTTTAGTTCAGAAATAAATGTTCATATTACTGAGTGCGTGGCACCAATCAACTCGACGAACACCCTATGCCACCCTTGACAGAAATGTTTTTTAGGCGACTCTGCATTGTAACACTTCTACGGAAATTCATCTGAAAGCTGCTCAAAACTCACTACAATACGATCAGGTCGAACAAAAACTATGGATGTCATTGCATTTTTGGTTCAACATCTGGATGCAGTTCATACCTCTGTTGAAGACCACTAGCTTGAATATTTCACAACAAGTACTGGCCGAAGTGGAAGAAACATCCCTTCTACTCTGATTCTGGAACACATTATGGAACGCATTAATATCTGCTAATTAGAAACTTGTTGTCGTTAGTAAATTAGTGGGCTGGACAAATAACTGATAGCTTATTGTAAGCAAAAACAACAGAAATAGCTCGATCTAAGCAGTTTTTATGGTTAGCGTAGCAATTTGGCGAACGGGTAAGAAGTTGCCTATTTCTTTTTATAGGAACCCATCACAACTGTCGTACAGTAGTAATTGGTCACCATTGTGAGTAATTTGAAAATCTTCAGGAACATGCAATACGCATCAGCTAAAGAGATGGGATTCGGTGGTCGACCGGAAATGTGCCTGGTATTTCGGGTAGTCTTTTTCAATGCAGCAACAGCTGGCATTTGACAACTGCTTCTAATAAAGTCATCAGCAACAAGTTTCCAGTGTGATTATGTTCTCCAACTCGTTCCATAATTTGATCATTGTGAGTATGCAAACACGGTCTACGTTGATACTGGTCGCACTTCCAAAACGTTTTATTTTTTGAAACTGCATATGTCATAAATAAATGTCCTGAGTCAGCTAATTTTGCTTTCTATTGACACTAAGCATAAATTCGAGTGGTATCAAAACAGAAGTAACAAAGGCTGGTTAAAAACAAGGAAATCTCTTCATAAGTATTTGATTTGTACTTTAGTACTGTACTGTACTTTCAAGAAACAGTGAAAATTAAATCAGATGTCTACACAAATGTTCTTGAATCAGTTACGTGAACATATGTCAAGAAGTATTCGCAATACTGCAATACCTCCCAGTAGCTTGAAGTTATATATGCTCCATTTTTTTACCTTGGCACTTGTCAGTACTGCATCGGACAGCATTTCCATGCAGGATTAAGTCACCAATGTGTATCGGAAGCAATAAATGAAAGGACAGAAGTTATCTCAATACATTTAGTACATCGTTGGATTACATTTTCACAAATTGACGAGGCAGTTTATCAGAAAAAAATAGAGTAGATGGATACGTTTAATTTTCCTGGCGTTTGAGAACTTATAGATATATGCAATTCTTGCTCTACCAGCAGATGACACAACAGAAAGGAAGTTTACAGCATTAATATTCAAGTCATATGTGATGGTAAGGTAAAAGCTAAAAGTAATATTAATACTAAATGCAACTGTATTAATAATTTGTATCACAGGTTCACAATTATTTGGAGTTTGTTTCCAGTGAGAGACTTTTTAAAAAGAAAGTTTGAACAGTATACCTGGCTTCTGGGAGATAGCGGTTTATCCCCTGGACGTATTGCTGTTGGTGCTGGTGGATGCTGGTCGAGAGCAAAGAAATTACCTGGTGCAAAATTTCTTCCAGGAATAAAGAAGCATATAAGCATTTTTAAAAATAGAATGAGACTTTCCAAATCAAATTATATTATAAAATCAAAATTGTACTGAAAACAAGCAAATTATCTCTGCCAAACTTCATAACCAACCAACCAGAATGTACAAAATAAAAGAATGCAAATCTTATAGAGATAACAATTGTTACTATTTTGAATCTGACACGTTATGTGCTAGTTGGCAACTTTTCACATGAAGTTTGGCTTAAATTAAGTATGTGTTTGGATTCGTGAATGCAATTTCTGCAGTCATTAATCCTAACATTTCTTGCACGTCAAGCTTTCTTTTCTTTACTTCATTTGATTCTTTCAATATGTTAGAATAATTATTTATTATATCGGCTATTGTATCCACGGTGCCCTTAAGTACTTTGACAAATTCAATTTTTTTGAGCATTATTAAATAAGTCTGCAGCATCTTTCATCTGCGCAGAATTTTCTAGAAAAAATGTTATGTATAATACAACTATTACTGGAAAGTTTTGCAGAGCGTGTTTCCCTAATATTATTTTAGGTGTCACCAGTAATTACATCGGGGAACATCGTGGTTGGAAAAGTTTCCGTTTCAACTTCAATTATTATTTCATGACATTCATATTAAATCTCTGTTATATAAAATTGTTATAGAGAATGGTCATCGTACCTTTCCGATACTCTAAACTGAACATTTTCAGGCATACTGTTATTATTTTGGTTTGGGCTAACATTCTTATTTTCGTTACCGTTCAAATCTAAAAGAATTCAAAAATAAAATATAGCCATATCTTGTGTTTATATTACTAAATATTTATCTTACACAATGGAAAGGTATCGCCAATATCGCATAAGTGAATTATTGATATTATATTAAACTAAATTACTTAGTTTGTGAGTAGGGGTATCTACTCCACCAGTTTGGTTTGCTTGATGAATTATACATCTGCATTTTCTTCTAGTATTTGTTTTCCATTCTTGAAAAACCTAAAATAATATTAATTGTGCATTTATGTACATACCAACAACTAGCGCATTTTACAAATTAAAACTTTGAAAACATTCAAAATTACTACTTACTTTTTTCCATGCGTGAACAACCCAGTACAACGTTTTCATAAGTATTTACTGACATCAACCTTGATATATGTAAATACGTGCAAAATATGTAATATTTGATACAGAATATTATACGCAAATGTCATAAATAAAACACTGTAACAGTTTTGAGTGTCATAATTAAAGGACTATTCCCCGGAGACGACTAGGACGAATTTCACGACGACTTAATTTAAAATTTCACAAAATCCCACCTAGGAATTACGATGATGAAATTTTCGTTAATGCTGGACTTGATGGAAGTGGAAGTCGTGATCTTTTTGTCGAGTAACTTTTTAAAGAGAATTTGTTGCGTGATTCAGCTCATAATTTCGCGAATAAAAAGCGCACATCGGGCGCCATATTTTAAATCAACTTTGAAAGTATAAGCACCCGTTTCGTTATTATCGGATTCGAAGGATTTGTTAGGCGAGTTTGACAAAGGACGATTTAGAAATTACCGTAAGCAAAAATGTGGACAATATTTTACATTGCGGGCTATAGTAATTAGCGTTTTTATTATGGCGCTGTTTAAAATATATAAAGCCAGATTATATTTTTAGCGACGTTTTTGAGTTGATGACTTTGTTGGTTACTTTTTCAAAGGTATTTAATGCAATTTACTGAAATGTGAAGAACATAACTTTGCGTGTTGTTATGATAATATTATTCCCTCAAGCCTATTCAATCAATCTCCTTTGACACACGTCGTTAAATGTAATTGTTTGAAAATTTAGGAGTCGTAGTGAGTGATATCGTCTACAACTACATTTATCTACATTTCGTCCAATATTATTGACAGTATTTAACAAAGATATCGCGAGCGTCAGTACTTTTGTTACTATAGCATCATCTAAAGAGCATGTGGTCTAGTGGTATTTATACTTTGCAGATGTCCTTAGGCCTAACTTAACTTAACTTAGGCCCCATTGAATAAACATTCAATCAAAAATACAAATCAGGATGACGAAAATTTGATGACTAGTATGTACTAAACTGGCACTGATGTCGGGCGCGTAAAATAAATATTAAACGATTTCTGTGCAATCTTATAAAGTTATGTCGCTACCGCATCACCGTCCATAAAATAAAATAAAACATTCTGTTGATATATCGCGGTCGTGGATTCGGTCCGAGCGTACGTTTACGACTTTTGGAGTACGCGGACGTGCACGAGATGTAAATATGTCTCTCGCGGATTGCACATATTCGGCCTGGAAGGTCCAATATAACCAGAAATTTATTCTTCGGGTTGCGGCACGTCTCTTGCCATATTAATAAGGTGGCCGTGGGAAATTGAATTACGGGGCACGCCTCGGGCGCTCCGTTGCTCATTTTTTAATTTTTAAACACGAAATACGGCTCCGCCGGGCGCGTTCCTCCGATTTACTGCCGGAAAAGCTTTAATTTTGAAAGATTTAGGGCTGAACCTCATCTAGCGCTTAACCTACATTCGTTTAGAAGCGTACGGTAGGTCCATTTACTTTAATGCAAACGGTCAGCTCAATCGGTGTATCTGCGTCATTACTGCTGTCACTTTATATCAAGTTGGTGAACCAGTAGTGTCTGCAAAATTAATCAGTACAGTTGTTTTTGTTATCAAATCACGGTCTTCTTCAGCATGTGCCTCAGTGTCATAAATATATCACTCGATGAGTGAAAACCATAGACAATCTCATATACTATGTGGTGAACATTGTATGGATTAATTGAGAGGGCGCGTTATATTGAAGGAACGTTTCCATGATGGACGTCGTTGGATTCTCGTTTTTGTATGATTTTACTACAATTGAAAAAAGAAAAATTGGAGTCAAATACGAAGTCGTCGACTAAATCACGGATTGTTTGAAAATAGTGTAAATTAAATTAATTAATTACACTCTTAATTAAATACGAGGACACTGGTATTCAAGCAATTTTTCTTGGCTAAAATATAAATTATTTATCGTTATGCAGATAAATTTTATAATTAATATAATACATCACCAACAGGGACAATGACTGTAAAATGGCAATGTTAGCATTGTGCAACAAATTCAAATAATTTTTAAGTTCATGTTTGTTAGAAAGGTGTTTCTCGATTACTTGATTAATATTAATAATCAAAGGGTTGCAGCAGAAGTATTGTCAACTCACCGTTTATCGTCGTTTTGATATCATCGCCGCTAGAAAGCATCAGTAGCGCACGGCAGTCCTGTACCCATTCATTGACCGAAAGCTCCACACGCACACACACATACTGTAGCGTTAGCAACAATGGCACCACATGAAAATATAAATAGCACCCGTTACAATACAACGATTACGATACATAGAGTTACTTACAGAGCTCCTTCCGAGGGCCCGCCCGGCTCCACGTTGCCTCGTAGCTATCCTAGAATCGGTCGTTATCAGCTTTGGCTACCTTTAGTTGGATATCTTCGCATGCTAATGTATACCTGGAATATTAAGTACTTGCCGTACTAGGCGTTCAACAAGCGGATTTGCAAGTGAACCAGTGGTCGTCAGACCCCATGCCGTGTCCGGGAATCGTACGTGGGCCTTGATCGGCAGGAAACTTTGGATATTAGCATACCTTGCCTTCTGGTTCCAGAATCACTGTACACCCATTACACCCGAGACAGGTCGGGGCTCCCCGATAACCACGCCTGTTATCGGGGGCACAAGACTCATAGCTCGCTAAACGATCAGCCGACCCCCATAGCACACAGCGGGGGCCCTCACTACTCGACTCGCCACAGTCACCACACAGGTAACTCAACCACACAAGTAATGGCCCGCCTCACCACAAAGGTGACGGCGTCACAACATTGCATATAACAACAGGTACCACATATTACATAAATAATATACAGACAACTATGTCTTACCAACGCCACTGCTCTCGAACACATGCATCGTCCTTTAACACAACTCACAAAACTATAAGTTACACACAACTCTATGTTCACATCTTTATAATACACCCTTTTGCACGCCACTGCAAGTGGTAACAGATATTCGTTCCGGTGCGAACTACCCAACACCACTGTCCTATTTCTTAAGCTCCCTACTTAACCCCTAACTGATTGGTTACACAAATCTTTGCACATTCATCTGCATTTTAGGGAATATAAATAAAAAACAGGAAAAATGTATTTCTGCAAAAATAACTGCGCTACATGTTTAATTTTGTGTTTCGGTTTGCCTAAGATATAAATTATTTATCGTTGTGTTGGTTAATTTCGTAATACCCCACTAACATGGCTATTGTGTCAAATATTTTTTTCTCTAAATCCATGTTTAATTTTGCTACAAATTGGCGTTTAAGTATTGTAGTGCGACTTTGCTAAGATATAAATTATTTCCCGTGTTGATAAATTGATAAATTTTGTAATACTGTAAAATGTTAGAATTGTGCAAAAAATTCAAATAATTTGGTTTTGAGTTTGGGTTTCACTTGGCTGAGATATCAATTATTTACCGTTGTGTCGGTAAATTTTGTAATTAGTGTTAAATACCACCAACCTTGGTATTGTGCAAAAAATTCAAATTATTTGCAACAAATGCAGGTCTAATTTTACTACAAACTAATGTTTAAGTATCGGAGTTCTACTTGACTAAGAGAAAGTATTTATCGTCTTGTTGATAAAATCAGTAATTAGTGTAATATTCAACCAATTATTGTTACATATTCCTCCAACATCAAATTGTAGTTCACCAACAAGAATTCACGCGCATACGGATTACATTCTCTGCCGAATGCGATAAATATTGATAGTGAGTGCGCATACTACCACCACCGGGTTGTGGTTATCGATCACGCTTAAGTGGGTGAATGAAAAGCGTGAGTGATATGTGAACTGGGCTGAATATTAAAGAGGATTATGCTATTGACGTTTTAAAATTTATTTTCGTTCTATAAATAAGTACTTGCGAAAAAGTAGACAAAAATGGCGAAGGCGATCGCACGCGCTCCGTCTCGCTCCTAATAATAACATCTGTAGTGGTCCGCACTTCCTTATACTTACTTATGCTCCAATTTTTGAAAAAAAAATTTCAAAAAAAGTTGTTCAGAATTCTTTAAGTTTTATAATAATAATTGTTTTGATAACACGTACCGTTTTTGATAAGGAAAATGTGAGTAAATCATCACTTCCGGTTGAGAGATTGCTTTCATCAAATAGGACGTTTTCTTCCTTGCTACATATAAATCTTAAATTTAAAATTTCATAGCTCTAGCTATAATCGTTTGGGCGGTGAGCGCGCACTTAACGTAACTTCAACATTTTAGCAAAAACAAAACAAATCTATAGAATCTCTTACAACTGCCTATTTTTTACATATGGAACACATTACATTCTTAACTAAATGACTCTTACAAATATAATTGCAACATTTTAACAAAACGAAGCCGTTACCTTCCTCTAAAAAATGGAAGTAGCATCTCATCGATCGTGTGGTATTCGAAACAAGAGTAAAATTTCTGGCAATTTTTTATAAATTTATTAAAAACTTCAGATATCAGGGTAGTTCTCTCATTTTCTTTTCTTTCAACTCTTGTAACGATATCATCAAATCGTAAAGCAGATAAGAGGAACAAAAATCTCTTCTGAGATAGTGTGACCTTAAAAATACCTCTTCCTGCACTATCTGTTGCCCACAATCTTTCAACATCTTCATATCTAGATTTAAAAACTCCAGCTAATAACAATTAGCCTGAAAAGGCTATCATTTCTAACAAATTGGTATGGTCAGTTTGTGTTCCTTGACTAGTGTATTTTTCGGAAAACTGTTATGGCGGCATATAATATTAATTATTTCATCCGTTATCAATAACTGCCATGACTCAAGTGGCGATATGTTCGTTTTATCGCGTGCTTCTCCAACCAATCCAGGCAAATGTGTAATAATATTATGATGACGAGTCCGTGAATTGCTAGCAGGTATTCTAGACCATTTATATCGATTATTTCCTCTATAATACCGAAAACTACCAGTGTTATCATCTTCTTCACTAGAGCTGCTAGTGCTGGAGGTAGCATCCTTATAAATAATTACACTGTCTGCCGAGCTACTATCACTCTCTTCTTCTTCTTCGATATCACTAATAATTGCATCGTCACACAATCCAACCTACCAGGTTTATCATCGCCCTTGATATCAAATTCATCTTCCTTCTGTTCACGTATTGCATTGTCATTTAGTTTGCATAACATTTTTATTCCAAACGACTGAAAAAGACAAAAATAATGTTTTTATAAACAAATAAAAAAAAACATATTTGGTTTCGACCCCACTTTTGTTATACCTCTACTTCTAGTAAGCGCTATATGCCCGGCACCCACAGCAGCACACTACGTACTGAGATTACTGCACGTATACGCAAGTAACCAAATATGAACCTTATAACAATATGTGTATGTGGTACCAGTTAAGGGTTAAAAAATATGTAAATGTCCAATTATAAACCAGATCGGGATCACGATAGTAGTGTAGAAGAGGAGAGGAAAATTTTCAGTAAGAACCAAAGAATTGCCAGAACACCCCATGGAATAAATCTGGTGTGTTAAAAGAGTTATCGCAACAAGAAAATATGGAAATATTGAAGGCAATAACAGATCTAAAAGGCGAAATAAGAACTACCGAGGACAAAAAGGTAAATGAAGCAAATTGCAACTGCAAGGGTAGAAATGGTGGAGGGATATATCAAGCAGCAAGGACATGTAACGTAGTGTAAAAGGAACGATTTTCAATGAGGACAGGAAAAAGGAATCCCAAATTAGGACTGATAATGATTAAGGACGTACACATAATGATAATTCATCATAATATGGTTAATGTTGTGGAATTACCAAATTTCAAGGAGAAGCTGAAGGTGATGGCAAATGAAAGTGAATTGCAAGGTGCAAATATCTATATAGAGAGTGACCTAAAGAAAGAAGAACGCAGGATACAAATCAATAAGGATCCAAAGAAACCAACCGCAAGGAAGAGGCTGACCAAGCAAAAAACTAAACAATGTGGATCGGAGGGAGTATATTTTAAGGACAGCCAGGTGGCCAAAGGACTCGAGACAAAATATTCAAAACAATTAATATTGTAGATATAGAAGATATGTCATATGGTCCAAAAAATTAAAAAGATAAGGCGATGTGTTTTAAATCAATTACATAGAGGTTATTTGGTGTGTTATTATATGTCCACGCTCCTTCAGAAAAAAAGAAGAAGAAAAGGACATATTTGATGAATAACTAAAAGAAGAATATGGAAAATTACCGAAAAATGACATGAAAATACTGATTGGAGATTACAACGCAAAGATTGGGAAAGAAAAAATGTACCGATCAACAATAGGAGTACGCAGTAAACACGAAATATCTCATGATAATTGACACCGAGTAATTAATTTTGCATTAAGAAAACATAGTGATGTAAGGCAACTGGAACGGAAAGAAGTATATGATATATGACACACACAACGCCAGAGCGTGCAATCAAATTGATCATGTACTGGTAGATAGACACCATATGATTAATTACTAATGTGAAAAGTATGAGAGTCGCAGACATGATACGATCATTTCGTAGTAAGGATAAAAATTGGAGCAAGAGAATACAAGAACAAAATAACTGGAAAAATGCTACCAAACAACACACCTTGAGGAGGTGTGGAAATAAACAAAAGAAGTAATTAAAGAAACTGCTAAAACGACGATAGGAAAGGTTGGTTTGATGAAGAGTGTGTAGAGATAGCAGAGGAAGAACAACACAATAGGAAACAGAGAAAAATATAAGAACTATGGAAAATAATCGAAGTGCTTGTATAGAAAGAAAGAAAGATTGTACAATGAGAAAAAACTCATAACCGTTGAGGAAAAATGTAACCGCTGATATGACCTTTGCATAGAACATTATGTGAAAACTATAGAGATATTGTATTACAGGATACAACTTATAGGAGGTGTCCTGGGGGGAATGTTAGCTTCCAGGAGAAACAGATTGATAACTGACCACATTTTTACTCTCAAAGAAACCTGTTAGTAAAACAAATTAGCTCGGCTAGCTCAGCATAGATTAAGGCTAGATAGATTAAATAGAGAAGAAATGTACAATACAATAGAACTTGTAAGGCTAAGACGAAAGCGGAATTAAAGAGGATCACAAAAAAATTGGAAAAAAGCAACACTTTTCGAACTATAAATGAACCAACATAAAACAATATACATGGTAATTGGAAACCGACCAGTCAGCAGATGAAACAAAAAACCACATGTGGAGCAGGAAATAAAAGTCAGAATTGCGAAAAGGTATCAAGGAGTACGGAATGCTGAAAAGACTAATCAAATCAAAGAATACGTCAAGAATTCTGGAGATAAGCATTTATAAAACCGTTACAGGGCCAACTGCGACATATGCCCGGGAGGCATGGTTACTAAAGAAAGCAGATGAGAATGCCCTCGATAGATGGGAGCGGAAGGGCTATATACGGTGGAATAAATACAGAAGACGGTTGGCGAAGAAGAGGACATAAGGAACTAGACATTATGTACAAACAAGCAAAGATAACATCTGCCATAAAAGCGTAACGACTGTTACCAAAAATAATCCTTAATATAGCCACAAAGGGAAATATGAGAAAAGGTAGACCACGGAAGAGATGGCTGGAAAGTGTAGAGCAAGATCTACAAAGTATGATGATCCAAAAATTGGAAAGAGAAAACGACAATCAGTAAAGAATGGAATAAAATTGTATATAAATATGTACTTGCAGATATTTATCGCCTAGACACCACAACTATCATTTACATGCAATAAAGCGATGTGTGTCAGTAAACATGTTTATAGTATAATCAGGTATGCACATTCTTTAGATAAAAACGTGTTTACAATGTCGTTAGATTAAAGTAGTTGGATGTCAATTGCTACATATTTTTGCTTTTTTTCTGTAAAAGTGAATACATTTTATTCTTAAAAAATCATTAGAAATAATTAAAATTACCGCAAAATTAATAATGAAAGAATTGGGCAAATAGGCATTCGTTCACGACCACAGTTCTTTTCTGGCCCGTTTATTAAAGAATTACCATATAGCACTTTTACATCGTAAATTTTACCTGACAACTCAGTGAAGGCATATTCGTGTTTTTTAAATGATAGTTGGTATGCGATATTTGTAAAAACAAGTGTCTCATTTAAATACAACGTGCAATGTCACCTAAAGAATTATTCAACTAGTAATTAACTAAGGTCTTTTGTGTTACGTAATCGCCGTTTCTGGTCTGATTGATCCATCGTGCACCAACTCATTGCGAACCCCCTTTCCATTAGTTATTATACATCGCTATTTACTACATTCACTTGAACCTTTAATACAATATTTTTCCTTGACTTTTACGACTTGATTCCGTTTAACAATAATATTTTCATTAAATCGCGTATATGCTTTTAAACTATTCTCGATTGTGTTTTCTATCTCATAATTAATTTTACAATTTAAATTAACATTTTGGGCCTTTGTCATACAACGCGCAATTTCGCTTTCAAAAGTCAAAGATAAACCAACGCCGCATACGATTAACAGTAAGCGTTTTGACTTGATAAGTGAACGTGTAATTATAGTGCCCGCATGCGACGCTGTGATGCGATAACGTATCCCCTTATAAACATACATAATGGCTCTTAAGACGGAGCCGGCACTCCTACGTGACTTATCTTTAGAGAGCAATTTGTCAACAGCCTTCAACTCAACGGTACAACGACGTAATGGTAACCCGCGCGACAATGCATTATTGCAGCAAGCTCAAACTTAAGTGGCCCGGCCATGCATGACGATATTAGCAAATCTACCGTTTCGCAAACTAGACTCGGACTGAGTGGGAGTAACGCCGGTGAATCCGTTTGAAATACGTGCACGAGCTCGTGCAGCTTCTGAGTAGAAATCAATATCCCGATGCACGAGTTCTGAAAAACAAAGAACGCATCAACATCGTTTAGAAACTAATGGAATTCAAACAAAAGGAGCGCGGCATGCGCTTTAAATTAGTTCGAGCCGCACGACGTTTAAACTAATTTAGAGATTTTTCTTTAGTAAAGTAGATAAGTGTAAATAAATGTTGGAGACCTTTCGTTGTTACTTTTGCTGAGGAAATTCATTTTTTTCAACAACATTAATATATCAAAAATATATGGATGTTAGGTTGGCGTTTATTTCGATTACTTAATTAATTAATATTAATTAAAGGGTTGCAGCAGAAGAATTGTCAACTGATCGTTTATCACCAAACTGATATCATCTCGTCCAATAAAGTGCTAGAGATAAATCTGACCTGTTATCAGCTTTGGACACCTTTACCATTTTCTGAATATCTTTGCATGCTAGTGAACCTGAAATATTGCTTTTGACGTGCTCGTCGCTCCCCCGTGGAATTACGGGTGTGCAGATCCATGCCGCGCCCAAGAATCGCACGGGCGTACTCAGCAGGCAACTTTGGATATTAGCATACCTTGCTTTTTAGACATACGGCTCCAAAATCCTACTACTTCTAGGACATGTCGAGGCTCACCGATATCTCCGCCTGTTGTCTGTCCACCAAGAACAATGACATGCCATTCAATTCTGACTAAACGATCAGTCGACGCCCCACACCACGCTAGTGGGCCGTCTGTACCCAACGCGCCACAGTCACCACAAACGTGACAGGCTGATAAAATTTCATATAACAATGAACCACATAATACATCTATAACAGATAGTCAACACTATCACCACATTTGCATTTGTCATAATGTTGTTCGCCAAGATTTGCCTCACTACCGTTTCGCACAACTCATAACTTCGCGTGCCATTAACAACTCCCTCGAAAATTAACGCCCTCTCTGCATCTCATGCAATATCTTTAAGTTATTGCTTAGACGATACCCCTCTAACCAACCCTTAGACGATTGATAACACAAAACGGTGTTGGCTCTAGCAGCTATGCTTGAGTATATCGTAGCTCCCCGATATCGAATATTATTGGAGCCACATGACTCAGGATGCTTTAGATTTAAACTGAAAGTCACACAGACAGACAATTGTCACAGAAACTACTACACATGTGACTGCCACTCAACCGTACATATAACAACACAACACAAATGTACACAATGTGACTGTGGCACAATGTCACATAACACACAAATAAGGCTTGGACAACTCTGTCTTACCAACGCTAATGCTCTCCAATATATGCATCGGCATTTAACACAAGAAATACACGATACACTCAACTCTATGTTCACATATTTATAATGCACCCTTTCGCATACCACTGCACCTTACTGCATAAGGTCACAAATATACGGTCTGGTGAAGATGGGTTCAACTGTATGCTTTCTTATGCTCTGTTATTAGATCAAGCCATCTTCACAACCCTTATCCGATTGATGACATAAAACTATGCACATTCGTATGCATTTTACGTAAATAAAACGCTAAAATAAGTATTTTTATAAAAAAAATAGTGGTGCTACATATATTATATTAGAAATATTGCGTATAATTGTAGTACGATATCGCGCATAGCTAACATTAAAACGTGCATACATTTCGCCAATTCCAATGCATCGGTTAACACGAAGCATTACTCCGTTAAACAGCATCAAGCTTTGTTGCTTTGAAGCACGTGCACTTCACGACTGGTTGCATAATTGGTTTGACGATTAAAAACTATCCACATGTACGTCGTATATATTATATATTTTAGCTGGTAACTGTAAAACCACTGGTTGGAGAGGATTGCCAGTTTTGAAAAGTATATTCCATAATCCGCATGTAGCTACATCATTATTATTATATTGAAATTAAGCTTTATAACTACATATACTAAGTGACATAGAAATCCGAACACCAAGAAGGAGTTGGATTTTTTTAATAATTTTAACACCACATAGTCGGCTGCCATAGAGGAACAATCGATGAAAAATTCAAGTTAAAAAAACAAAAGACAAACGAGTTTTATTTAATAGTGTGTTTGACCACCTCGAAGCCGGGTACACTCATTGAGCCGTCTAGGCATGGATCTAATCAGGTGGTCGATATCTGCTTGATGCACCTCATCCCAGGCTACGTGTACCTCATGTCTCAGAGCATCTAACGTCTGCGGAGAATTGGCTAAATTGCTGAGTCGGCTACCCATCACATCCCAAACATGCTCAATTTGTAATAGATCAGGTGAACGAGAGGGCCATGGCAAAATATTAACGTCGGCAGCTTGAAAGACGTCGAGACTGACGCGAGCTACGTGTGGACGGGCGTTATCGTGCTGGAGTATGGGATTTGGTATGGTCGCAAGATAGGGTAGCAGATGGCGCTCTGCAATGTCATGGATGTAGCGCTGCGCATTCATATTGCCTCTAACAAAGACTAGAGGTGACCTGCTTCCATAGGCAATGGCACCCCATACCATTACCTCAACAGTGCGACGCACATGCCGTTCTATCGCAAACTCCAGGTTGCGGCGTTCTTCTCTTCGCCTTCTGACCCTTGCCCGACCACCATGCATGGCGAAGCAAAACCGGGACTCGTCAGTAAAGACACTATTCCATTCGACATCCCACAGTCGTCGTTCTCTGCACCAAAGTAACCTCTCCCGACGATGAACAGCAGTCAGTGGAAGCACAACATGTGCGCGGTAGGACAACAAACCAAACGACCGTATTCGCCTGTAGATTGTCCGCATTGTCATTGGGCGTCCCGTTTCAGCTAAAAAATCCTTGCAAATTGCTCGTGAAGTGGCAAAGAGGTCTCGATGAGCTAGCAAACGTAGAGGCCGATCTGACCTGTGCGCGGAGCTCGTCGTTCTTACCCTCTTCTGCCCATGTCTTCCAGCAACTCATAACAGTACTAACACTTCGGTTTAGTAGAGCCGCAATTTCCCGAAACGATTTTCCCGCTTCTCGTAAGCCTATAATTCTGCCCCTGTCAAATTCGCTCAATTGCCTGTAATTACCACGGCGATGTATTGGAGGCATATTGAAAGAGACTACCGAATCCCACGATTGCAAATTGACTGACAATGTCACAAAATAAGGCAATGCGATGAATATTGTTTTTTCTACATTGACCGCAGCCACCTGCATAGCAAAAGAACCCTTCGTTCCAGCACTATCCAAATCTCATAATTTTCTATCTTACTCATGGTTATTCAGGCACCATCAATAAAATATTAGAAAATTGTAAATATTCTTACTAAATATTCTGTACCGGGGGTTCTCGTGTTCTTTATTATTCTCCCTCCGGTAGGTCACTGGGTTCAACTCTTTTCCCTGGTCGCTTCGTGGAACTCCCCGTAATTGTCCGTGCGTCGGGCTTTTATAGCTCCGTCCCTACCTTCTTCTTCCCACACTTGTCTACATCCCTGTTCTTCGCTGTAACAGGTGATGATCCAGGTGATCTCCCTACCACATCTATCCCTTCTCGTCATCGTTTTAAAATAAAATTAATTTTGCTATTTTAACTAATAAATTATTCTTTTATTATTTATAGAAAACAACAATATGTACATAAATAATTATTTAAACTACTACTTACTATAGTTACGAAGCCTATGGTAAATGTAAGTTTCATAATTGTAGAACCTAAAATAATTTTTCATTAACTTAAACTAGTAACGATAATTACGCCTATGGAACTGTGAATAATAATTTTAAAATCACACATCATATTGTTGCCATTATGCAGTTATGCTGTCGTATCACTGGTAATAAATTATCCGGTAATTATCAATAAAAAAATACCACCAAACACCAATTCTTTATACGATCTGCAATAACCCCCAATGCAACAAGAAACAATTAAACGCGTCTTACTTTATATGGCCGTCGAAGCTGAAGCGATTAAGACTTTCAACCAGTTTCATTAAATCGCAATTTACGGCGAACTTAACGAACCTTTCGTGCTCGCCTGACGGACCGAAATCAGGGTTAGTTTTTCTGGCGCACGGCAACGTTTCAGTGTTTACGTTCTAAAAGACCTCGGGCATAATAAGCTTTGTTTCCGCTGCTAATAACTGTTTTCCTCCGACTTTTTCATTAAATTTGCAAGGTATTAATTTTTTGTTTGGTGCAGTTTCGCGAGTCGGGGATTACACATTGTAAATTTTATTTATGATGTTTCATGGATGTTTTATGATCCCTATCCAATATGGCATTGTTACAGATAACAGGAGAAGAGTTCTACATGACCGATGATTAGGAAATACGACTACGGCTAATGACGATATAAATAAATGAATAAACATAAATAATAATGTTAATATACCGTGGAATATATGAGGGGAGATCAGTATTTACTGAGCCTTACATAGAATGAATCTCCGTGAACGTCGATGCATTTGGTCCAACGATGCTCGAAACCTTTGATTCCTATGGAAAAAATCTTTCGGTTGCTCTTCCAACCAGTCGTTTACGGTCGTCATCACTTCATTATCGTCGTTTTGGAAATAAAAAGAAATCACTAGGGGCTGGTGAATATGCGGGATGTTCAAACCCAGCATTCAAAATAGCATGGCAACATGGCTTCTGTGGACAGGAGCGTTGTCTTGATGAAACATAATTCCTTTACTCAATTTTCCCCGCCTTTTTCCTTGACACAATCGTGCAATCTTGAAATTAAGTTGGCATTGTAGGGGCCTGTTATTGCATGTCCACGTTCCAAAAAATTGTGACCACCATAACTTTACCAGCAGATGGCCAAACACGAAATTTGCGGGGTGGCGGAGAACCTCGGCGATGCCACTCCATACTTTGTTGCTTCGACTCAGGATCGAAGTGGTGAACTCACGTTTCATCAACAGTGACGAATCGAGAAAGAAATTGATCCGGATCTGCCTTAAACTTTGCCAAACTGGCTTCAGAATGCAATACTCTAGAATCAGGTGTCAACATTCGTGGGACCCAACCTGCAGACAACTTTTTAAGCTCCAAAATATTTGTTAAAATATTCTATAGCACCATAAGAAAAATTCGTCATTTCAGCTATCTGGCGAATGGTCAGTCGTCTATCTGTCATTGCCATATCGTGTATACAATTAACACTTTCTTGGGTAGTGGCAGTCAGTGGTCGTCTAGCAGCCTTCTTCGCATGTTCACATGTTTGTCTTCCCAATTTAAATTCTCGAGACGTATTTTTCACCACTTGGTAAGAAACATCATGCATTTCTTTTTGCAACAACCTTTTCTTTGCAAGTGTTTTATAGCTGCACGAACGTCTGATTTTTCCATTTTTAGAAGTTCTAAACTTCTCTACTTAAATTCTAAAATATTTGAACAGGTAACAAGTGACAAAACTACAATTGAACCAACGTAACAACAAATGATTAACACTTTAATGTGTCAAATTGATTCAATGTCACTCAACGCTTACTATGTCAGGGACGCTAAATAATGAATCTCCTCTCGCAAGTAAAAATAAAACGTGTTAAAATAAAACTGACAATTGATTTATATATAATAACAAATATTAACGTGCCAAGACATGATAGTGACAGAGGCAGTGAGAGTGATGTCCCTAATGGAAACTATAAAGAATTAAGCTTGGCGTGATCAGCGAGATTCAAAAGAGAGTAAAATTTCAATCGACGAGAAAGAACTTCGTCAAAGCCTGAAACTGGCCTTTCCGAGCAATGAGAAACACGAATTCGTTGCGTACGACTTTAGAAAGGCGATGACTGATTTGGAGGTGATATTGATCATCCTTAACTTATGAAATCAGATTGACTGTTGCCCTAGCCTATAAAAATCTATGAAAGCTAAAGAAATATTTTCAAAAAACTAGGTGCCTGGCCCTAGCGTAAAAAATCTATGAAACCTAAAGACATATCATTATATGTGGAACGTGGTGATTTGTTTAACGCTAACATATCACACATGTGTGGTCCCTTAGTATTGCACTCTTTCGCTGTAGATAGGCGGCGGATTTATTTCCACGTTGTAAATGAACCAACACATTTGCAATGCAAAGTTGGGCCATGTTTAAAATGAACCGAGCGCTTTTCAAAGGGTATTACGAATCTATATAAAAGCACTGTAGCAATGGAGGGAAAAATACTATATTTTTTACTTTGAAATTTATTTAGGCCGAGATTTGGGAACGTTCTGGTCGAAAACGCCGTTGCTCTCGGCAAACGAATCTAATATAATTGAAAATTCAACTGATGAATCAAAGGAGACACCAATTAAAACTTCAATTTCAAAGCGAATAAAATGAACGTCACATTGTTTTATTTTACTACATTGCCATTAGAAGAGTTTTTTTAAATATTTTTTGTATTGTTTAAATTCGTCAAAGTGACGTTAAGGCTTAGAGAGTTAGTGAAAATAATATCTATGAAATAGTAACCTAAAAAGATCATCCTATAACGCAAATTCACAAATTAGCCCCAAAGGTAAACTCTCACACAAAGGAAAAATACGACGAGGGAATACTTATCAAGCTAATTAAAGAGTATGCCAATGAGAAAAGCCTCTAAATCATGTAAGACTGTAGCTGGGTAATGAACGATTAGCTTGCATTGTTAATGTATAAAATAAATATAAAATGTAGTCGCGATGTAGGCGTCCAATAGCTTACGTGATATGACACCGAAAAGTCTGTAAGGTTGTCGTTAGTACAACAAGGGTACAACCGACGACCGTTAGTCACCAAACAATTTCAATTAAATCGAGTTATTGTGGTAATCTCCAGGAAATATGTTATGGCACAGAGGGGACAACAAAATTATGTATAAAGACGTTGCGTAAAGATGTTACTAAATAATTATTTATATTTATGTATGTATGCATTGCTAATTTTGTTAACAATAAATTAAATGCGCGTCGCTATCATAAAAAATGTGAGGTTAATTTATAAGGCAGAACGTATTAAATGGGTGTCGCTTTCATAAAAAAATAGTCAGAGCAATGTACAGGGCAGGATGTATTAAATAAGATGTGCTATCGCAAACAATTTATTGTTAAATCAAAATGTAGAATGTGCTAAATGTGCTCCGCCATAATAACCAACTTCTTGTTAAGGGGGACTTACACCTTGTAGGCCAATTTTTGAGTCAAATTTTCAAGAATTCATCGTAAAAAAACTAGAGAAGATTTCGATACGAAACTTTTTTCATGTTATTGTAAAGCAATTGAACATCACAAATCATTTTTTTGTAATGTCAATGTTGACTCCCAAGACCTGGAGATGGCTTTGACAGCGCCTGTGTCAAAAGTAAAAGGTCAAACGGTGTGCATTATTGGGTCCATCCTAGTTATCGAAAATAAAAATTCAACAAGGCTTTTGATCCTTGTTATTGCAAGGTCCTGATGGTTCACTTTTTCAAAATTACGATTTTTCGCAAAATGACAAACATTTTTCCAAAAAACAGGCTCATTTCTGAGACTCTTTATATTAGAAAAGAAAAAAAAAATAAAAAAAGTCAATTTTTCGAAATAAAGTTTGCTTATATTGTATTAAATGTACCTTGTTATCATACACAATTTATTGTTAATTCGGTTAATTCGGTATATAAGGCACTAAATGTACGTCATCTATCATAAACAGTTTATTATTACCTAAATTATTATTATTCGGTAGAACATAAAAATTAAATTTCCGTTGCTATAATAAATAATTTATTATTATTAATGGGTTAGAAAGTATCATATGTGCGTATGTCATAAAACAATTTATCACAAAGTCAAAGTTATAAAAGGCAAATCGTATTTAATGAACGTTGCCATGATAAAGAATTTATTAACAACTAAATTTGTAGGGCAGATACTATTAAATGTTCGTCACCGTCTACACAATTCGTTGTTAATATAACAAACTTTCGCATAAAAGCCATTGATGGTCGGTATTTAAGTTACCTCAATAACTACCATGTTTCGTTTATTATATTGTGCAAATATTCTTCGAATATTTATGTGACCAAGCGTCTTCTAATTTAGAGAGAATCAAAATTTTGTCAGGTTCGCGCAACTTTGACATTTTATTTGTTATTGTGACATCGACAGTACTGATTCACTCCACTGAAAAAAACTGTACTCGATTTCATTGAAACCAACTGTAAATTGAATTTAATTAATAGCAGGGTTTTCTTGATGTAAAATAAATATACTTGCTTGCAATTTGATGAAATTATTCTATCATAAAAAGTAAATGATTCAAAGATATATTTTAAATAGGTGCGTCAAAACTATCCAATTACAAGAATCAGTTTCTTGTATTTATTTCCATTAAGTTATTCTTACATTCATATATACGGTGTTATCAAAGTCTTTTTTTTACTTATTCAGCGTACCTAAGCTATGAAAGGTTGATACTTCCGACCACATTTTTTCAAAGGATAAACGCCGTATAAGTAGGGTCGATTTGTTCTGGACTACCCTAGTATCACTGATGATAATGCTTTGAATATTTGATGATTCGCTGTTCCCTTCCTTAACGCTGGAAGCCGTCATGGTTAAAACAATAATGATTTATACCTCACAATTTCTTAGTTTATTATACATCCCTTCTTAAGGTGGGTTGGATATGGACAAGTCTGTTCATATCTGTTATAGGAGGCCTCCTGGTACCCAAGTAGGAAGTTTATAATATTTTGAATATAATTCAACCGTAATATAATATTTGTTATTTACTAAAAGACAAAAGTATACTTGTTTATATAATACTTATTTCATGACAAGATATATTGGTTCTTTTGGATTTTATTTTGATAATAAAGCGGGATTTTATAAACGTTTACATAAGTTTGATATTTGTGCGAATAGATATGGTGTCGGAGTTTTCTTAGAATAAACGTTGCATTCAGAATTTTATGTGTTCTTTCGATGTTGGCATATTGATTGAGTCCTTAGACTTAACACGTCGGTCATGGTGTAGAAGAATATAGATCTCAATGCTATCACGCGGAGTATTTTATTTTATAACATTAACTAATATATTATATTACAATATCGGATCATAAAGGTATTTTTGTATGTACATTCTTAACTGTGACGAACAAATGTGGCAAATGATTTTCTCTACTCTGAATTGTTGAAAAAATGTTTTCTGTAGCTTTGTAATAAACTTTGAAAATTTGTTAAAGCGAGAGTTAATTTCGACTTTTAAATTTAAAAGTTGTTTTCGTTGGTTGGCATTTTTTGAAAATACTGTTTACAAACAACCAAATGTTTAAATGTGTTTTCAACGTAGAACGGGATTGACAACATTGATTCAATTTGGATTATTTGTTTGAAAAATTTTATATATCTTAGTAGGAGGCTAGAGTAAATATTTTTAATCAATGTTACATTAATATGAGAAAAAATCAATCCCTACAATTGCTTTTCAAAGTGCTCCCTTGTTAAGTTTACGTGACATTGTGTGAAACGGCTTACCATCTGTGAGCATTTTTAAGAAAGCATCCATAATACAAAAGACGTTCTGCTTGTATAAATATAAATTGCTGTTATAATATGGTGTTTATTTGTAAAGTAAGAAGATAAAAATCTGGAAATCTGGTCTGCAGCGAACTTTCTTATACTTACTTATACTCCATTTGTCGAAAGAACTGAAAATTTCAATATTTTTAACTTTTAAAAGAACATTTTTTGTGATAACGCGTACCGTTTACGAGATATGCAAAACGATGATATGAGTAAATCATCAGTTTGACATATTACTTTCAAAATGTGAAGCTTTCTTCCACGCTATATACAAATCTTAATTTTAAATTGCCATAGTGTTATCTTCAATAGTTTGGGCGTAAGAACGCGAAAAGCCACACATATTATACGTTAAGTATAAGAAAGTAATAAATGGTTGAATATGAACAGCAATGATTACTAGTAATTTTTCACATTATTAAATATAAAGATTTTTAACGTTTTTTCCTTTTTAAGAATCAACATGTTTTAACAAAATACATTAGAACATTTCTTCGGGTAATTCACGCAATGTTGGCAGCATTCGTCCAACAATATTGTACACATGTTCACAACAATGTTGAGATCAATCCATCTCCACGAGCTAATCCGAAGGCGGAACGAAGCGAACCGACGAGTCAAAAAGTTTCAATTTTTTGCGAGAAATACCTTTGATAATTGTTGCGAACGATTTGATAAGTAGTTCGATGACGCATCTCAGTCTTGTGCGATGACCTTCACATGCGGGTGGCGTCGTCTCGGTTCGATCAATTTCTTTCAATTTCACTTCATTACCTGCTAATTTAAAGTGTGCTTTACGCGGAGTGGAACAGAGCGTTTTTCACATGTGATTTGAGGTGAGAGTTTCGGGATTTGTTATAAACTTTTGGACGGACGTCGCGACGGCGGACTACGGGAAATGGTGGCCTGACGTATGTAAGTCGATTTTAATACTTTCGTGCTGTTTTCTATTCGATTAAATCGTAGACTGTTTTACTTCGCCAAAGCGATTGAAAGCTTCGCTAACTGTGATGTAACAAAATCGCCGCCTTTATTTCTGAACTATATTTAAAAGATATTTCGTCGAGCATAGCCAACTACGGCACTGACTTCTCAAAGACGAGCCATTATCTAGTAAATTGATTGCGTGTGTGTAGTAAAAAATATTTATCAATATTAATAATGCATAAAATCTCTATATGCAATGAAGGGGTGTTTGCCATTGGTATTTGCAGTAGATACATTTTAAATTCATTCAAATGCAAAATTGTTTGTATTTTTTAATAAAAAAAAATTACGATGAAATAAACCAATTGACTACGTTTACACCAGAGATAATTTATTGTTATAAATATATATTACTAATGAATATATTCGTATAGCGATACAAACAATCCACGACTTAAGTTACGACTTTTAAGGGTCATTGTCAAGTAAGAACAAACTAACAAAAAAAGTGAGGGATAAAATAAGGCGCATATGTTCTATTAAAAATATTCATAGTGATATAATATATTGCGGTAAGTCCTTTTGCTCATTCAACAGATTAACGTGAGTTATATATTGATTTTTGTTAATTTCGGCCACTTCCAGCAGATTAATCTTAGTGCGTTTTTACAGTTGTGCAACATTTTTAGTTTATTATTTTTGTGAAAGGTATGATTATAATTTATAATATGATTTACAAAAGTACTCATATAGTAATTTAATCTAAGCGCTTTAACATATTCATTATATCACGTTCCGAAACTTCGGCCAGTTTCGTAAACACCAGATTTTTTTAAGGGATTGATTTTATCTTAAATAAAATATTTGCAACTTGGTCTGAACGCGATTTGTTGATTTTGTTTTCGAAGTATGTTCGTGACGGTTTTGGAGGTTTTTCCAAAATAGGTTAATGTTATGGATTGATCTTTATTAAAATTTAAAATTTTTGGAAAATGTGAGAAATTGTTGTTTTGGTATCGTTTCTTATTAATTACATTTTGTACAATATTGAATAAAAACCATTCATGTGTCATGGATATAATTTTATTCGATTCCATATTAAGATATTGATGTGACAATGGAATTGAAAACGATCTATTGGTAGGTTTTCTGAATATATTGAATTCTATTTTGTTATTGTTGTCTAAATAAAATATTTGATTATTTTTCCACTGTGAATTTAATTATGCGGTGGATGCTGTTAATTTTATTTAAAAATTGACCAAATTGACGTGATGTGCAGCTAAAACAACCAATTAATCATCATCCACGTATACCAGTGTGATACATGTTTTTTGGTAAAGTCTAAATTGAATATTTTGGCCTCGATAGTTGACGTGAACATATCTCCTGGCAAAGGGCTTAAAGGCGAACCGGTTCCTAAATCTGCAGTTTGATGATAAAAATGTCATATTGAAAATAATTTTGGATTAAACACGTTTCAGATGCTTTATAAAGCATGTGTAGTAGGGTCTTTGACTGTTTGTCTAGCAGATACTGAATAATGTTAAGGCATTTATTAGTATTAGTAATATATATGTATAACAATAAACGAAGGAAACGATTCATTGAAACCCATGGACCTTCAGCTGATATGCGATACATTATAATTATAGTTACAACTTCACTGAATCATTTTCTGTACTACCAAATTACATAAAACAATTATAGTTTGAATAATTATATTTCAAAAATTTTCCGAAACTTTTGTTCCATACGTTATTAGGGATTACAGGGATAGTATAATTATTAAATATTTATGTACGTACTGCTATGACTTGGGCCAATGGAAATTTATAATTAACCCCACGTTGTGCTCGACTTCAAATTATACTATGAATTCAAACGATGGACGTTCATAGTCACCCATATGTGGAACTCAATACAAATATGTACTGTAAATACCATTTTATTTTTACGTTTATATATTAACTTTTCATATCATTTGTCGAGGTTAAAACTTTCATTAATTATCGTTACTCCTTTTTGCGGAAAATTTCGGACACTTTATAAATCAATATTTATTGAGATTAAATAAAAGAATAATTTCTCCAGTCCATGAGAATCCATGATAATATATATCATGAAAACATAATAAAAGTTACTGTAATAAGACGATTGTACAATTTCCTTGAATTTCAATTTATTAATTGAAATTGCTGACAAAATTTTGTCTAAAATAATTTTACATGTTACTGTTCAAAAACGTATTGCAGACTTCTAATGAGACGTTAGGCGTAATTTGCATCAATAAAATCTATTATATTCGATAATAAAATTTGAATAATTTCTCCAATTTATCAATTGGTCCCTATCGTTTGACTGTCATCAGTTTCACAACCCCTCTTCCTTGATAGTATATATTTCTTGGTGATGGTGGCTACAAATGTTGAATTAACGCGCGATGATTATATAAAATTGACCGTATGTGGTAAAATACATCGTTCTTTGTATAAGGTGAGACCTATATAACTGTCAATGGACCTTGGAGTGTTTTATGGAATTATTCTTTAACTTTTCCGGCCCTTAACGACGATGTCGTTTAATTAAAAATTTTTTTTGATATTTGGTTACATTTGGTCACATTTGGATTTCTCCCAAATTGTTATTGTAAATTTTTTTGATATCCCTGAAATAAACATAATTTTTATTAATAAATTTTGTCACAACCGAGACATAAAATAATAAATAATGGTTCTTAATAAATTATGTCAAATTTGAGATATAAACTTAATTGTTATATTCAATTTCATGTTGTGCTCATCACAGCACAAGCAAAAATTCATCAATGTAATTAATAGAATTAATCAAATCAATCATATTAGCACGTACACGAATATGCTCAAAATGATTGAAACTTTTCGAGTTTTATGACCTCTTATGTTAGATGAAACGGTCATTTTGTGGTGTTCGAGTACGGAATAATGCAATTAAAGCGGCTACAAACCGAGCCATTGAGTTCGCCACTTAAGTTTCACCGCTTCCGCTCGGCGGAGCAAAATAAACTTCGGATTTTCGCGCAGCCCGGCGATTTATCGCCAAATATTTTCCGCCTCCGCATCGAACTTGCAGTAATTGCGAAATAATAACGTTATTGGCGGGTGCACCGGGTTCGGCTGTCGCCCGCGCCGAAATCCGCAGATTTTCGACGGGGCCTCCCCGCGGATCGATATTGGGGAATTTCGTGTCGCTTTATTTGATAATAACTGGGCCGCTTTTCTCGCGCTCTCTCTCCTTCGTTGCCGGTGCGTTTCGGGGCGGTCGCCGGGGCCGTGGAGATATTTTCAGAAGATACGCTCGAACTGCGAGACGTCTCGACGTCGAATTCGCTTAATTTAAACGTCGGCGGAAAGTTGGACTTCTTACGACGGATGTTTGGTTCAAACTAATCGGAAGTTCATTAAGGTTGTTGTTTAATGCATTTAGTTAAGATTAATGGGATAAGTATAATAGCTTATGTGTGCAAACGTTGGGAACGTAAAATATTTAATTATTGGGAAATATTCGGCAAAGGCGACATTTGTTAAAATAATTAAAAAAAATAATAAAGAAATCAACTTAAAATTTTATTTCTAGTATGAGTGATTTTTCATATCACTAACGTTTGTATTTTTATGTTATTACATTTCTAATTATCAAATTGTCCTCAAATACTCTCTTTGAGTATTGAAAACAATATCATACTATTAGATGTAATTTTTAAATAATAACGAGTCGTGTTGTAATTGAGAATCGGCGCCCTTTGATTAGGATTGACAAATTGTTAATAAGGAAATTCCTTTGTATCTTTTATAATCTTTAGGTACAAATTAGAACAGATTAAATAAATATTTGTATCACGTTTAAATTTTTAAAACATGTGGAAAGAAAGATGAGTTGCGAATATTTGTTTGCTACTCGTGGCGTGGCAATCCTTTATGAAATAATATCATTCTGTGCACCAACGTCAACAATTGTATATGCATTTTTAGTTTCTTAGACGTTGTGTGTAAGGAAGTATAGCAATCATACCAATTTTCAAAATATGCAATTTTAAACTTCAGATTTGTATATAGCGAGAAAGAAAACCCACTTTGAAAGCAATATCTCAACCGGAAGTCTCGAAAAAAATGTTCTTTTAAAAGTTAATATATTTTTTTTTAAACAACTTTTATTTGAAATGGCTTTTCAAAAAATGTACTTGTCATTGCGACTGCGCGCGTTTGTTGTAAATTTGTGAAAGTATAGAAAATTTCAGTGAGGACCACTGCATTTTTTTAATATTGCGCGAAATCCATCGTTTATGCTAATAAATGAAATGCCGTATATTTTTGAAATTGTACCTATTATATACACTAATATAATTCTCTTTTCTAGGTGAGTATCCTGTGTATTGCGACATCGTGATTGGTTGTGGTAATGTATTAAGTTATTTAAAATAATACAATCGGACAAATTGTATAAATTTACTCGCTTGTGCGGGAGTGCCCTCAACGACCGATTTGCCTCGTTTGATTATGTAATCAAATGTTGGCATTAAACTCTTTCATTTTCATGAACAATCAGCTATTCTTTCGATCTAGCCTTGAGAAAAATTACCATAAATAAAATGAGATAATAGTAAATATTTATAATTAACTTACAATTTGTATCATAAATGCTAGGAAAAGTCGACTTGAAATCGCAGACTTCTACGCAGTCCATGTAATACGCAATCATAGCACGAAAGCGTCCTTTATGTGAGTCCCTTGGGCATACATGAGGAATTGCAAAATAAATGTACTGTAACGATTTAAATATTGGACATTACAAATTTTGTATTTTGTGTTCAATATTATGTAAATTTACTTCGAAATATCACCTGTTAGATTCGCTAAATTTATTTTCAATAAAGCGGTCTTTCATGCCGACGACAGCGAAGTAGTTATAAGTCTGGATAGTACCTACTTAGTTAGTCGAAGCAAATCTATGTGATTGCGTAGGAGCACGATTTTGAGGATATTGACGTCTCGATGGCGTTAGTATTTAGACGCAAGTATCTGCCGAAATATGTAGTTAATGCAAATATATTGACCGATTATCAGAATCAATGAATTTACCATTTTAAATAATAATTAAAAAACTATAGCGCCAAGATGATAAATTGTTATTTATACTTTTAAGTCAATTTTACCGAAATAAAATTAGTTGAACTGCCACATTTACTTACTTAAAATAATGTTATTATTGGACCCTTTGGAAACACCAGATGTTGGGGGAAACTGAATGAAGAAAATCCATTGTAGAAAATATAGCTGAGATAGGAACTTATAAGACTCAACATTGAGGGACCGAACCCAAACGAACTTAGCTTACAATACATTATGATGCTTTGTGTGAAAAGCACTGGAAAAGATTGTGTAGACTACCTGACCACGACCATCCTAGTTTTCACTAATAAACTATACTCTTACATAGTTATACAGCTATGTAAGATTGGTTATAGTTGGTGATAGTGCGATGACAAATAAGGTAAGCTAAGGTAAGGTAATATTGATTTGTAGATCCGTTACTCATAAATCTTTGCAAGGTTTGATAAGATAAGATAAGAGGCTATAGGACGATAAATTTTCAGCAGATATTTATCAGTTAAGTATAATATTAGAGTTAATCGGACGAAAATATTTGCATTAACAAACATGAAACAATTAGAAAAAATGAATTAGCCATTGAAATCAGACGAGAGACTAAATGACAATTAAATATGGGCAAATAATTAATTGAAATCGAATCGTCAGTTGGCGTTTAGTTGCTTGTGAGTTATAATTGTTGATAGTTACATTCATTTAAGGATGATATAAAGAAGTTTGTGCATTTTGATTTAATTTTGGGTGTTACCCAGCCTTTTATTCGAACTCATTCATCCAAACAAAACTATATTAATAATTAAAACGTTGAACAAAATCCTCTACAACTATGAGCTTTTAGAAGTTGACAACATTGTGAAGTTCGCTTCGTATAACTATGTCTAATTAACCTGTGAAAACAGACACTAATGCGTACATATACGACATGAAAAATGAAATCTAACGATGACGTAAACTCATCCATAAATTATAAGTATAATTTTTTTATCTCGTATTTACGATGATTTGGTACGCAATATTTTTGTCGTCCGTGCGAATAATGTACATCAAATATCTTTATTACCGGCTGTAAAATGAAACGGGAGTTTTAATTTGTTGCCTACAACGGGGCATTTATATTTTTAATTTAAATCGTTGACATAGATTGAATTGGCAAACAAATTAAACACGTTAAATTATTGTCCATTATCTCCATTTGCTATTTCAACTACTGCGTGGGGTGGAAAAATGGTAATTATGTTGTTCAATTATAGCGAGTTGAAGTTACCATTTGTGTCGAGAGCTAAACAAATTTTCACGAGGATTTAAAATAACTGCAGTTCCTAAAAACGATTTAATTGGTTATTATCTCCAACTTTACCCGTGTGTATTTTGTTAGAACGAAATAAAATGGTCTCGAAATTTAATTCAAGTGGCCAATTAAGGCAAATATATCTCAACGATCTCACTTATCCACAAATCAATCATTTAAACAGAGTTATAAATCGATTATCAAAATTAGTTCGGTTAACAAACGGTTTTTATTACCTGAAAATTTTAATATCGACAAAAATCGATATGGATTCTATAAAAAAAACGAGGAACCATACTGGGCAGGTGAGGTATGGGTGAAATGATAACTATAAGTGCTGAGAGGAGTTCCGCAGAGCAGTGCTTATTTTATGTTATTAATTGTTTGTTGCATTTATGAATACATGACCTAAATGGTCTACTACAAAAAAAATAATCCACAGTTCAAATTTTGCATTAAATTGGAGATTTCATCCAAATACTTAGACCAATAGTTTTTCACGTCTATGATTCCAGGATTTCGTGCACCTTCATCGATATGAAGTTGCATAATTTGACGATCAGTTATAATCTATCTTTTTATTTGAGTACTGGTAACAAACCCAACCCAACCCTACCCCCTGCGACTGTTGGCGTTGCATTTGTCAATATTTTTCCATCACATGGGAGTAGGCATCTAATATGGATATATTCTTTTTTAATTAATTTTCCAATGTTTCCGAATTCGCACCATTATTTGTATGTCTTCGTTACCTCCAACTAGTTCTTCCTCTGTGTTCTCTTCTCTATAGCAACTCGTACCAGTAAGGCCTGTTTAATTCTACCATGTGACCATATCCTTCTAACTGGTCGTTCCTTAGTTGTTTATTAATTGATTAATTGTTCGTTAATTGTACAATGTACTCAGTCCCTCTCTACCTTTATCTATCTCATTTTCCCTTTCTAATAATCTTCGCCAGATATTTTATATTTGCAGCTGTTGCATGTTCATATTTATTTTGCACGGTCATCATCAGTAGCACCACTGCGTTCTAGTCTCTTAAGCTGGTTCATACATAAATGTCTCTTTCCAAATTTGTTCTAAAACGAAAACATATGGTGCTCTTTCAGGTCAAAATCTTTTCTTTCATAGTTTGATTTTATGTTTTTATGTTGTTTCTATTGTTGGTGCTTAATGTATAATCCATTATGCCCTTAGTTTGTGTATTGTCTCTTCTATTCCATATGCTGACGTATAGATTGTCTGCTTCAACTGGCGTCAGTTGGGTTAGGTTGGTTTGTTGTTTTTCCTTAACACCAACAGTCTTGCTCCTTTTTCCATATGGGTCCCTTGGATCGTTTCTCATTCATTTGATCCATCACTTTTACTTAACTTTTTTAATTGCCCTTAAATTTTTGTGTAATTGTATACAATATGTGAAAATTCCTTCCAATAGGAGGAATTTTCACCTATTGTATACAATTCCACATTATTAAACGGTGACGTCACCATATAACTGATTGCTCACTTTAACTGGTGTTTGTTGCATAGGATTTTGGAAGTTGAGTTATATTGTTGGCGATGTCGCTGAACAGCAATGGGCTTAGGCCCTTTTTATATGTCGAATGCTATCCATTTTTTCTCCATTCAGTTCTCACCATTTCTATTACGTCATTATTTTTTTCATATTCTTCCTTATAGTTCCTTATGCCCATTTGTGCGTCGAATTTGAATTGTCTCCTGTACCCATGATTTTCATTTTCTCGTCTTCCTCCTACTTCTTTTATTTGTCTTGTCTTGTTGCGAATAATCTGACAATTATCATAGTAATCTTCAAGCTTTTACTGTTGCTCCTATGGAATGTGTCTAAGGATTCAAGAAAATATCATGGCTATTATTTTATATGGAACGTACTTAGTAATTGTTACTGTAAATTTGCAACTTTCTCAGTCGTTCTATTGGCGTTTACTGAATTAAATGCAAATTTGAATTAAAACAACAAATGTTGAAAATTTTTGTCACATTTTTCACAACTATTAATAATGATAATAATATAATAATAATAATAATTTATTTGTCATCAAGAAAATTACATGACAGGTCGATTTTCATACAAAACATGATCATAATGTTAATATCAACACTCAGTAATTTTACTCATTAAAAATTCTTGAATAGAATGATAGATTTCCGATAGAAGTATCTTCTTAACTTGGGTCATCAGTTTGCCGGTGGGTAATAGCTTCAGGGATGGTGGCAGCTTATTGTAATTTTTCAGGCATATGTGATGCATGCTTAACTGCTTCTTTTTAATTCGGTGATGTTCGATTGCGAAATCCCCCTTGTTTCTCGTGTTATAAGAGTGGAAGTCAGCATTTGAAAAAAAAATGACTCTTCTTCTCCAGGACAAACTTTAAACAACTAAGAATGCATACAGATTGTATAGTTAGTATACCTAGTGCCTTGAATAAATTTCGGCAGCTAGTAAGTCTGTTTACACCACATATAACTCTGATTGCTTCCTTTTGCTTCAATAGGATGTGTTCTGCTCTTGCAGAAGAACCCCATCATAAAATTCTATAGGTAGCTATGGAATGGAAGTTAGAATAATATGTCATTCTGCACATATCCGGGGAAGCTATGCTCTTCATTCTACGAATGCCAATGATGGCCGTCGACAACCTCTGGGATATGTGTGATATGTGGCTGTTCCAGGATAATATGCAATCAAAATATATACTCAGTAATTTCAGCTCTGAGTCGCTCCTATTTACCGTGTTGAGTTTCGGTATTTAGTTTTAGACCATTTACATCAATCTAGATTCCCGCTTCTTGGATAGAAGCTGCTTCTAAAAGTTCTAGTTGGTCCGTGTCAGCAATGTTCAGAATCGTCAGCATATAAAGACGTTTTGTAACATTGCACATTTTCTGAAAGGTCATTTATATATACCACAAATAACGACGGACCCAGTATAGGACCTTGTGGAACTCCTATGCTAATATTTTCCTCTGTAGAGACATCATTATTCCAATTCATGCGCTGTTCTCTTTACAAGGTACGATTTTATAATTAACAGAGCTGGTCCTCTGACTCCGTAGCACTCCCGCTTCGCCTCCAGAATATGTGGAGCATCCTATCAAATGCCTTATTTAGGTCGCATCAACTATTCCTTGCAACAAATCTACGAGTGCTGTGATTGTTGATTGTTCGTTTCCAAGAAAGTAGTATTCATCTTTTTCAGTATTGTTTCAAGGATCTTTGAAAAAACTGGCAAAATAGATATGGGTCGGTAGTTATTGAAGTAATCTACGTCGTCTTTTTTGTGCACCGGTATTATTTTTGCAATCTTTAGTTTTTTCGGAAAGATTTCCTGTTTTAAACATTGATTTTGCACAGAATATTGCTGATGAACGGAATTATTTGATTCATGAGTGGGACTGTCATGTTGGTTGGTTGGGTTGGGTTCGGTTGGGTTGGGTTGGGTCATGCCATACATATCTGCAGTTGTCTTGGGTTTTAAATTGTTAACGATGTCTAATATTTCTTCTTGTGTTGTCGGATAGTCAAATAAAGAATTTACTGGATATTTCCTGTTGTTCGTTTGAAGTCCTAATGCTTTATCAACTGACGAATTCACGTATCTTGTATTCAATATACAAGATGTGCGAGTGGGCTCGTTAAAGGCATGGCTTAATCCATATGCCTTAAATGTTTCCAATAGTAAAGCTTTCTCTTTACTCCGCTTCAGAAACTTTACATTAAAATCTCCACCTATTATCTGCTTAACTCTTCAAAGCTTTCGTTCAATTTTGAGAAAAATCCCTTCAGTGGTCTGTATTACAAATATTCTTTCACTCGGAATTCTTATAGGTACTATTTCTATTTCGGTCTTTACTGAGTGCTTCCTTATACTATGTAGTTGCTGATATTTTACATGCTTTTTTACAAGCAGAACCACACCTCCATGATTACTTCACTATCTGGAGAAGCACTCTGCCACATTTTAGTTATGAATATTTATTTGTTCCAGCAGGTCAAGTGGAACCCACCCAGTGTTCAGTTAGCATATCACGTCAACATTGAGTTTATTTAAAAAAAAAACTAGCTTATAGTTTAAATCATTTTAGTGATAGATATAATTAAACCGACTTCTTATATTTCATTAGACGTTATGTTTTAAACAAGCTTATTGTTATTAAGTTGCCAAAGCGAAATAAAAATCGTTGAGGTTTCGATACGCGATTCTATATTTTTAGCGGAATTGTCGTAGGCTTGTTCGTATTGTAGTTCGTTATATTTGTCGTTGGCTTGGATGCAAATTGAGCAAGGTGATTGATTATATGAGATAATGCGTATTAACAACTAAAAAAGATTCGTCATAGCAAATTGTGAAATACGTACAAAATAGTACAAATTACGCATTGCGCTGTTAAATATAATTATCTTGATGAAATCTTCATACAAAACCAACTTAACATTATTAAGATTAATGCAATTATGCAGCAGTCGGAATGAAACGAGCGAATGTTTTATCGGCTATAAACCATTCTAAATTACGCAGGAAGATCCCGAGATTTCGTCGCACTTTTGTAATGTTTGCCGGGAGGGAAATACTGTGGGGAGCTTTACGTCTCGTTCAGGCTCGCCGTGTTTATTCTGCGAGCTGTTTTCAAGGATTTAGATAAATAAGTATGCATATTTCACAAGGGCTTCTTTTCCACGTTTGCTTCGGCCAATTTATCTGCGTCGCCGTTTCTAAGTGGCGGGTGAGTCATTCGTATTGAATCGACGAGTTTTTGAACGCGTGTCATTGGTCATTTAAAATTTTTTATTAATTGGCGCCGATGATTAGTGAAAATTACGTAAATTACCATCTATTCATGTTGTTAAATAAAATTTTGCATTACATTAAATGTGATTAATTTCTTTTTTTGTTCCATTATTGCGTTAATTGTTAGTTCTATCGTATGCTACAACATTGATTGGGTCTGCGGTGTGCTCGAATTTGGATAAACGTTGTGTTGCCCATTTTATTATTTTTATTTTTGTAACGACCACATGCCGTCTTCACTCAATTACTATATTTAAAGTACAGTTAGATGAGCAATGTAAATGTGTACATGCGGTGTCGATTTCTTCAGAAAGGATTTATTTTTATGACACGTGCTTATATAGTTTGTTAAATCAAAGTTTCTATAAATTTTTCGTGGCTGTACATAAGCCACTGGAGGTGTGGACGACCTGCACTCAATGATCGCATGTAGTTCATCGATTAATACTCATAACTGCCGAAGCGAATTACGGTGTACTTTATTAACGACTGCCTCGATGTCGGGCCGCAATAACGCGGTGAAATTTACCTACTGTGGTTGAAAAGCGTTCGTTCGTCTTCATTTGTTTTAATTCTGTTTTCCGAACGCGTGATTTATGCGGTGGATGCTCACGTTTGTCGACCGAATAAAATTATGACGCCGGGAATGGATTATTTCATTCGTATTTAAGATGCGAGTGCTGCGAACAACCGGGAATTCGTTTTCGATATTTACACGGATGTTTATACGACGTGTTATTTAATAGTGGAGAGCGTTTGCGTATTATGTGTAATTGCTGCAATTGCGCTGTTTGTTTTGTGCACGCAAACGATGATATTTTGTTACTCTAGTTTTCATCGGATTGTGCACGTTTTTGTTGAAAAAAATCGCGTTGAGTAGTTGCGTTCTAACAAAACCAGTTTAGACGGGTCAAAAATTTTTTTTGTATTTCATAAATTGTTAGTAAAACTATTCAAGAATATGTCGCCAAAATTTCAAAGAAAAATTCCGACTAGTTCCGATGCTATGGGCACTTAAGTGACCGCCCGTCGCTCTGCGGCGAAGCGCGCGGTAGTTAGAACGCAGCGCTCGCTCATGTACTCCCTTATTCAGTGCCTGGCTCAATACCCCTGTACTACGGGATAATAAAATACGACCGTTTAGTGATTGGCTCTAAAGCACCTACATGCTGGCCTGAAAATAGTGGAGATTTCAGTATTCTTGGCTACTGCGTTATTTAATGAAGGAAATTCAGCCCTTCTAATGCTAATGGATGAATTAAAACTCGTAGTTGGCTCGCAGAGCTTCAATTTTGCCGGGAACATGGAACATGCCGAGGAACAGCGCGAGAAAAGACTGAATAGGCGCAGCTCGTGGGACACCAAGGAAGCCCGGAAAGCTCGTCAAGAGGAGATGCAAGCCCGAAATGATGCGTTTGAAGAAGCGGGGTTGCTATATGGTGCTGAAATAGCTGATTAACCGGTGATCAGTTTATATAATTAATTACTGCCTTAAATTTCTCGTGTTCGCTACATTTGTTTTTAAACGCGTTTTTCTCGAAACGACTTTTTTTCAGCTGGTGGGAATTGTAGCTCAAAAAGTTATTGATCAATCGTTCTGAAAATTTGTGTGGATATTTTTTATTCAATTACAATCTATATGAACCTAACTCTGGGATGATATTATTATTAAAAATATTTTTTTTAGTGCAAAAAAGGTGAAAAAACATGGTATAAAAACATGACATTGTGTTCAAACACATCAAAAACATGCAATTTTCAACATTTTTGATCATATTTAGGTTCATATTCTTAGGAAATATGTCGTTAACGAAGAAAAAAAAATTGAAGTGATGGCAGATAAAAAATGTGACTTCAGGAATGCCCACCAGCAAAACACGCGGATGGCGATCGTCCATGAACAGCAGCTTCTAACTCCACTGTTTCTGGCGGAAATAATTTGAAAAAATTACAAAGTGTGCTTGAAAACATGAGTAAAATATCCTCAAAGTTTGAGTAAATTCTGATTATTCTTTCCCTGTTAAAAAAATCACGAAAAACACAAAAATTGCGGCCTCCTAAACTGGTTTCCCCCCTTAATGTGAAAATGATTCAGTAGTAACATTGCAGTGTTTATTATACATTTTATTCGTTGTGCTACAATTGGTACTACGATATTACGATTACTATTACGACACCTACTTGATATAGTTTCAATTTCTATGGATCTATCTATCTATCTTTGGGTGTATGGACAAAGGCTATGAGTATACTTGATGTCCAATAAAAACCAGGAAGCCGTTTGACACCATCAGGTAGACTTCATTTTCTATGTTAAGGGGTTAGGCCACTCTACGATTTTCGAAAAATCGTTTTTTTTTATTTTTCTAAATGGTCGCTTAGAACCTCAAAAATGATGTCCTAAAAGATTATGGCCGGAAACAATCTCTAAGTACTCGGTTTTCGAATTTTAGTATAACGTCGCGTACTCCGCCGCGAGACCCTTTTGTGAGCGCCAGAGGGAGGGTCATTTATTAGGGGACTAGAGCAGGTATACGGCTAATGTTATTGAAATTCTTTATTCCCTGATTATTGTACACAAGTTTAGATTCGTCGAACGTCTGTTTCAGTTCATTGTAACATTATTCATGATTTTCTACTCGAAACTTCAAACGCGTTTATCTCGAAACTACGTTTTCCAAGTTTGCCGGAAACATAACTCAGACAATTTTCAACCGATTCACTTTAAAGTTGGAACATATCTTGAAAAATATATTGTCTATAGAAGTACGTAGGATTTTTTTGTTATATTGTATATTTCATTTGTTATCAACAATTATCTGACGATTTTTTAGACAAATTCTTCACTTTCCACTTTAGAAGTGCGCCACTTAGCCAAAAATCAAAATATCGAAAAAATCCTACGTACTTCTACAGCTGTTATTATATATAATCGAAAAAAAATCATTGGCTTATTATAATTCAAAAATTACACGAGCTGTTTGTCCGGCAATGGAAATGGAGACGTCATAGCAAAAACGCTGCACAGCCGCCATTTTGAAATTAATCACTTCAAAAAAATTAGTATATACAGTCACCGACATGTATAATAAACACCCTTTTTTTGTAATCTCGATTTATTTTTTTTGCCTGAAAAAAAAATCCTTAAAAAGCTTAATATTTTCGATTTCTAGAGTGGCCTAACCCCTTAAAGTGATTTATTTTTTAATTGTGGTTTAGGTCTCTAGATTTGTGCAGCTTGTGCGTTTGATAAACATGCAAGTTGAGATACGCTTTCGATTGAGCAATTCTGGACGGTGTGTGGTGAAAATACTGTAAATCTGTTCTACAATTTTCCTGCTTTTTTCGTTTGTTAATTTTTTATTGTGTGGGAGATCGTTCGTGGAGATTATTGTTAGGAATGTAGTTGTTCTTCCTTGTTTCACAACTGGTACCACTGATGTCAACCTTCGATTATTTTTGGGAAGATTTTTATTCGTAATTTCAAATATATTTGATCACGAATAAAATCATTAAATTAAAGTTTCTGAAAGTTTTCTACGAGTGTGCAATCGCTGTATTTGGTTTAATTACATAGACGCACATGTGCTGACAAACAGCACCAAATAATAATAAAAAATATAAAGTCACCCAGAGGTGCAGATATAAACTAGGATCACTACTTAGTGAAAATAGACATGAGAATAAAGAAGTACACGAAGAGGGAAAAAAGGATAGGAAAAAGTAACAGGCAGTATAATATGGAGGAATTACAAAAAGGAAAAGATATCAAAAATAGAGCAGGCATTAACTCGGATTGAATATAAATAAATAATAATTGCAGGAAAACGGATTGTTCTTTATTTACCATTTATATCTTGATTTGGAAACAATATATAAACAAAAGATTGTTTCTGACATGAAATGTGGAGCTCATTTTGCAACTAATCTTATTTATCAATCATCGTTTTTTTAAATGATAAACTACTAAAAATATACTTAAGTGACAAAAAATTGTCATAAATGAAATGTTTTTCTATAATATTAATGCACATTATTTCCAAGTTGTTTTTTAAACGATAACGATAATTTCAAATTATTAATAAATTTAACAGATTATATTTAGGGCCTAAATGTAACCACAAATTTAATACTTTTGCATTATTGGATTAATGATGACAATAGTTTGAAACAATGAACATTATTAATAAATTTAGGTAATGATATTTTAACTTTTAATAAAAAATATCTCATACCTTCGTCTTGTGTGACTAATAATATTACAACTAACAGTTTAAACAATACATGTAAATTATTAATAAATTAAACTTTTGTTTCAATTCCTGGTGGAATTTTCACAGCTGTAGGACGTGAACGATTTACCTGGGTAATCCTTTGTCTTTCCTCTCTCACTGATTCTTTTGAAGCTGTTCAAACTACCCAAGCGTAACTTTTCAGACGGCGACCTTAATTAAAAAATAAACGTACTAATGTCAAGTCTATAAGCATTTTGATTGCAAGCATTTTACGGACGCAATTTCTTTACGACCGCTAATGGAACTATTAATAATATTCTGTCTTGCGAACAGAAATCTAGAAGCCACGTCTCTCGAATTTTTGGGCGCCCAAAGCTAGATACAAATTGTGTGTTCTGGGATTTAGAAATTCCACCAATAGACAAATTCTATCAAAATATAGCGCTTATGTGGAGAGGGGCTTCTTGATTTCTGTTCACTAGACAGAGTATACAGTGCCAGCAAGCAAACAAGCCCATTGGGTAGGCGTGGCGTGGTGTCGCTGTATTTTAGAGGTATACTCAGTGTTAATGTGTCTATGTGTATTTGTAAATTTATTAATTTTTATTATGTACATACGTTCTTATATAAATTTGCTAGAACTGTTAAAACAAAATGTAGTAAGCAAGTACCCGTATTAGATTTGAGAAGGAAATAAATAAAGCCAGCTACTTTCACTTTTGTCACGGAAAAATCTGCAGTGGTCCGCACTGAACTTTCTTATACTTACTTGCATTACATTTTTCAAAAAAAAAAATATTATAATAAATTCGAATTAAAGTTGGTTAAAATTTCAATATCTCTAACTTTTATAAGAGAAATTTCTCCGGTAAAACGTACCATTCTCAAGATACGGAAAAATATGATGATACTAAACCATCACTTCCGGTTGAGTTATTGCTTTCAACATAGCACGTTTTCTTCCTAATAGGAATTTTAAGTTTACAATTAAATTAAAATAAATACCCGTCTCATTTCTCGTTTTAAAGATCTGAACAAATATGACATTCAGCGAGCCAAAAAATTGTTTCCAATTTATTTAATAGTGAATGCAATTTTCTTATTCTTTCGAAACAAAAATACTTTTTTATCAAAAAAGGTTATTTTGAACAGATATTGGAAGTATACTTCAATATATTTGCAGGATATATCGTAAAAATATATTATAACAATATATCTAGATCTTTTACGATAATTAATTCGGTAACAGTAGAATCTAACATTTTATTTTAACTCCAAATAAAATATCGAAAAAAAATAAAAAATGTAGGCTATAAATCAAATAAACACGGAGATAAACAGATAACAGATACGGATGAGCAACGTTTACGCTCACGCCCAATAGATATGAAATTGTATGCTACCAATTATGAATTTTTTGCATCGCCGAAACCCAAACTCAATAATTTAACTAACCTGCGCTCAACTTCCATCATTTCGCGTACATAATGCAGACGGCCGTGACCGGCGCTTCGTAATTTAATCATCCAATTAAGCGACATGCGACACCCTGTTATGAATTCCTAACTTTAATAAAAGTTATAACGTTCGGCGAAGCGGTAATTTCCTCTGTGACGTCGGTTGCGTTTTGTCCTCCGTGCCGGTGTTTCGTCGGCCTTTTTTGGCGTTTGTCCTATTGGCTTATTGGTATGCGCGGAATTGATCGACGACGGTGCGCCTTGAATAACGGCATTTGTATGCGATTTTTGCGCCTGCGTTTGTATTCAGCTCGCAAACAACTTTACGACCGGAATTAAGTGCTTTAGCAACTGAAAATAATTTGAAAACGCGGATGTTGGAAGAGGAAAATACAATGGGGATTATGTCAAGTCGATGTGCTGTGTTATGAGGGGTGATTTGTAATTTGGCGTACACGTTGGTAGTGTCGAATGGTAAGGAAAGATTAGTTTGTGTTGTATTTAATGTAGCCCTGAAAATTTTCTACGTACTATGAATTTTATTTTACTTATTTCGATTTTATTTACAATCACGAACTTGAGATTGAGATTAATAATTATTTTGTACCGGCTCTTTTGTCGTTGGAACTTGTGTACATTTATTGATTGTGAACTATTGGCTCGTTTATACAGAATTGAGCGTTAGAAAAGTTTCACAATGTATGTACTGGCTGAAAGTATTGTTGAGGAAGAAAAGAAGGCAAAAGTTCTTCGATTCAGTGGTACGACAGAAACAAACAGAATATTCTCTGTGGCAAACGATAGCAACGAGTATATTCAATTCATCTATATTGCAGCCTACCACCAATTGCCTCTTTTTTTGTTTGTTTTGAGTGAGTTATTGTTTGTTCACATTATTTATGGTTTTAGCGTTCATTTTGTATAGTTTTAGTTAATTTTGACGAACGGAAATTTAGCTACAATTATTATTGCTATATAAATTAATTTGATGTTTAAAACATCTTTTATGTTAGTCCCACTGCCTTTAATTTAATTTTTGTAAATTCCTGTTTTTTCTTTATGTAGTTGCACTTATTTGCATGTGTTTAGTGCGACAATTGGCCATCTCCGGCTGTTATTTTTTATGACTTCAAGCGCCGCCTTCATCTAACTTCACGGTTTACATTATATTCATTACTGGACCTTACTTCACATGTAACTTGATACATTGGTGTTTATGTAATTCAATTGTTACATATACTTCTTTAATTCTTATTGTTTTTTCTATCAAGTGTTTTATGTTTGTTGTTTAGTGTTTGGGATTAGCACGCCAACCGGTGCGCTTTTAACATGAATGCTCCCCGGCTTGTCGATTTTTTATATAGCTCCAAGCGCCCGCGCCGGCTTGAAATATGGGAAATAGTTTGACATAAGTGGGTAATTCGGCTTGTTTCTATTTTGTTTTAGGGTTGTGCTTTATTTAATTGGTATGTTAGTGTTTTGTTTAATATATATTTGGGTTTGGCATACTGAACGCACAAGTGGGCGTGTAGGGCTGTGTCTGTCTCTTTAACTTCTTCTTGGATTCGAATTATAATAGCTGCATAATTGGTTGCAGAATTTGCACCTACTATCGGTGCCAAAGTAATAGGCGGCTGTGCCTATATCAAAGAAACGGCTTAAAAAAAAATAAATATACATTGTTACGACCAGCAATTTCTTCGTAATATGCTGTAAGTTTTTGTCAGTGCGCTTAAAAGCAATCATTAAAGAAGTGCAAAAAATACCCGATTTTAGCAATTTGTAGCTGTCGGTCGTTTTTACATTTTTGTTTCTTCTACAAATTTGAAACTCCTACTAGATGTGGTCCATCAAACACCGATGGATATTTTACTCAGTAATTAGATATCACACGAAAGCGGGGTACAATTCAATAGAATTCTCAATTTATGTTTTGTCGACCAAATATTAAAAATAAATTTTACCAAGTATTTAATTTTTGACAGTGAGAAATTGCTATATTCTCGCTCATGTTTCACCACAGGTAAAGCGTATCAGCGACACGAGTTATTTCGCCCGGACCCTACTAAAACTTTTCTGAATTATTTTCCTAGTTTCATTATTCTATTTTTATTAATTTAATTGCGTCATAATGTTAATGTAATATTTATTGTTGTAAATCATTATAAAAGAGTTATATAAAAAAACACTATTCATTTCATAAAAATCACATATTTGTTGATTTACTGTTTCCATTTGTAGCAACGAATACTGTCTAAAGCGGCATATTCATAATGTAATTGTGAATGGAATATTTGTATTATTTCGATATAATGTCTCTGAACTTAGTGGTTGTTTGGATTAGTTCTGGACCTAAAGCAAAATTAGTATTGTCTTTAACTTTTGAATGGCGCTGAACATGTTAGCAGTAATGTGTTAAATTTCCTTATGAATAGCAAAGAAAACGAAGGGTCGGTGCACCCCTATCCTAAAAAGATGGCTTTGCCGGACGAGGTGTCCAAAAAGGGAGAGTTTGGATGGACGAATTTAGGAAAGGAGCACATCCCGTACATTTTCAGAGGAGACGACAAATACTGTGCGGTCGAGATCAAAGTGCTGCAAAAGTACCTCCAGTATCTATGCACCGCTCCTGCTGGTCGATGTGGGTTCGTACGTATAAGCAAAGAGTCCGTGGTATCTTACACGATGTTCGATGGAAACAGATACTATGTTCTATCTAGGCGAAAACCGACGATTCAAAAACCAAGTCGATTAAACTTCTAGGATGGGACCTGGCGTACCTGAAGTTCTGTTGTAAAGTCCAGAGAATTTGAAAGGAGTTACTCTCCCACGATAGTTGTTCTGTGATTAGTTTGGCCGATATTAAAAATTATTTCCCGCCCTGTACGGAATTGGAAAAGTATTGGCCGATGAAAACGATATGGACTTCGTTGCCTATAAATGGGAAGGCACGGTCGAAGTTGGGGCAGTGGACCAAATCACCAACGACGCCGCAGACATTTAACAGCGCCACGCCGTTGCAAAAAATCGTCCCTCCCGGTATTACCCTTCAGAGCATCCAGGTCAACTAAGATTCGTAAGGTGCGGCCAGAGGACCATTTACATTTAAATATCGAAAAATGAGTAATTCCATCTGGGAGTGCCACCTGTTCTTTTAGTAAATACGCAATCATGTCATCCTTGTTCCAAGCTGATATAGAGTTACTATAAGCAGGATCTTGCATTGTATGATAAGGGACTTTCACAATAATAGATTTTGCTGGTATTACTGACAGTGCCTGCCGGTACTATTCCTCGAAATGTTGCTTATTCATTTCATGGTTATAATGGGCCTTGCTTTCTTTTTCGCCTAGCATTTACGGAATCCATCCAAAAATCCATCCTCGCTAGAAATTTGTGAAATAATCACCCTCTGTCCTGCACCTGATGGCCACTTTATACCGCCTCTAGAACCATTTACTTATTGAACTCCACATCGATAATGGTCAAATGTATGTATGATTTACCTTTTCAACCTTTTCACCAGATTTCGTCTGTATAGAAGGTTTTCCATCCGCGATTTCTGTATCTTTAAGAGATGCCAAGAAATTACATCTTTCAGCAGCAACGTCGGGAGTTTCCACTAAGATTGGTTTACTATTTAATTTCCTGAATGAAAATTTCATACTTTTTGACTATCTATACAACATTCTCTGGAAAAATTCGAACAAATCTGGTACTTCGTTCATAATTGAAGAGAATAAAATATAAAAGTTTAAAATCTTTCTCCTTATGACCCCTTGCAAAAATTCATCACATTAGATCTTTTTCCACCGCATCTTCACTTCGGTGTTCATTACTTACTCTTTGAACAGATCTTCTGGATACTCCAACAGCTTTAGCCGTTCTTTCTGCGACTTTCTTTAGTTCAATAGTTGGCCCATTATCTTTTTCTTCTTGAAGAACTTGTCTAACATTTGAAATTACTTGCTTAACTTCTATCGTACAATGCTACGGGCATTTATGTGATTTTATTAGGATTGTTTACCTCAATAGATATTTATTATCGTCTATGCGGTTCTGAGATTAAAATTTGTTACTTGACTATTGTTTGTCATAATTCAATAATATAAGATTTATTTATTAGTAAAAAAATAACAGCAGATTGGGTAGACCGCACAGTCATCCTAAGTACGACCCGTTATCGAGCAGGCGTGACTTAGCTGCGCAGTCGGCGGGAATTATACCAAAATTTAACTTGTCTTAACTTAATTAAATAACTTGGGGATAACACACAGTATACAAAAGCTCAAGATTTCAAAACAAGTACATGAAATATTTAAGGAGTAAAATATCCGTCGGTGCTCGATACGATGGATTACGTCCGGACGTCCATTTTTTGTGAACGGTGCAGGAGAAAAAAATAGTAAAAATCGGCTAGAAATCCCTAAAATCGGGTACTTTTCTGCACATCATTAATGATTGCTTTTTAACGTAGGGGCTGAAAAATATTGCTGGTTGTAACAATGTTCAGTTCAATTTTTTTGTCAAGCCGTTTCTGTGATATAGGCCATCGAACAACCGCCGCCTATTACTTTGGCACCGATAGTAGTCTAATGTTTTATAACCATGAAAACAATTAGATTTGGGAAAAAAAGGCTTGGGAAATAAGCCATTGTTTCACAATTTACTTTTTACAATTTTATTTTACTTTTAACTAAATGATTTTACTGCAGTGTATACTCGTCTAAAAACGCTCGTTCAAATGTACAGTCAACACTGCGTTAACTACTTCAATGTCTCTCATTGGTAGTTACGATGCGTTAGTACGGATTTGTTTAACGTCCAAATTTCTAATACGTATGAGTCGGGTTTGGCATACGAATCCACTTCCAGCTGCAGTGCATCCCCAGAGAATGCAGCATCAATATCCGTCTCCTTTTAACCACGGTCGCATGGTACGAGTATGTGGCCTGCCGCGAGTCCTTGCACAACTGCAATCGCTTCGCTACGTCAGAACCGTGCCGTAGATTGTTTAGCGTTCCAGAATGTAGTTATCCAATTTATCTTGTTATAATATTGCCGAGCAAATTATAGATTATTGCTTTATCGATTCTATGCGACTGGTTTCATGTTTATTCAATGTTACAGATACTTCGCCGCGTTTAGTAACAATACTGTGGGATACATTAAATATCTAACTTTTTTGCATTACATGAAGGATTTATATAAATCGCAGAATTAAAACGATACCTTGACAGGTTCGACGAATGCTATTAGAAATCATTGCTCCCTAAATTCTCTCAAATTCTTAACGAATATTTAAATCGTAAAAGTTGAATGGAATTATAGCACTATGTACCATCGCAAACATGCCTAATGTCCCGATAATAAAACAAGTGTGAATTTCGATATATCCGCTTTTAAACCTAGGTACTGAAGACCAAAAATAAAGTGCAAATTTACGTTCGTCGCAACCACTAGGCTTGCCGATAGATTTAAACATACGATTTAGATATTCGTTTATGATTAAACTTAATTAGTATTTAAAAATATTTCTTTGATTTATTTGTTATTTCTGGAATCATTTCATCAGTTATGCAAAGACAAATGAAACATTTCAGATGCTATTTAAATTTACAGAAAACTTAATGAAAATATTCAAAATATGCCTCAGACACTTTTCTAACCATTCATTTCATCCTTTTTTGAAGAATGATACAAGGATGAAATAAATGCAATTAACAACGATGCAAAGCTCACTGGGCAAGTAACGTAACACGAGGTACTTGCTTGTTTATTTGAACTCGTCGTCTATAACTCTCAAATTTTGCTATTTTTCGGCATACAGTGATTTACATCAAATTAAAACGTATGAATTACATAATACACAGCGGTATGCGCTCTAAAAAGTTAGACGAAGATTGGTAGCAACTGGTTTGAATGCATATATACCGAATCGAGTCCATAGACTTACACGACATCAGAAGCAACGCAGATTGGAGTTTCGTAGAAGGCATAAAAATTGGGAAGAACGTGATTGGAGACGAGTTTTCTTCTCGGATGAATCACAATTTTCTTTGAGATCTCCGGATGAACGCAATAGGGTCTGGAGAAGACGAGAGGAGAGATATTCTTCAGCCACCGTCATTCAACATGAACATTTTTGGGAAGGGTCTGTTATGGTTTGGGCGGGCATTTCGTTAGCAAAAAACTGAGATTTTCATTCTTCAAGAATGGTTTTTAAATACAAACAATTATATTAGGATATTCCTGCAGACTATGTTGTTCCTTTTGCACCATTTGTAGGGTAAGAGTTCTTGTTAATGCGGGATAATGCAAAACCCAACACCGCTAGGTGCGTCGTGGGGCATCAACAGGAAGTAGGAATCGCTTGCGATGAGTCCTGACATGAATCCCATCGAACACGTTTGGGATGAGTTGGAAAGACGTGTTAGAGCTCGTCCAGTGCGTCCAGAAATGCTACAAGAATTAACAGTGGCACTTGTAGAAGAATGGGATGGCATTGATCAAAATGTGATTAGTCACTTAATTCTAGATATGCCTCGACGAATTCAGGCATTGCTGGATTTAACACTCGTTACTGATACCATGGTGATACCAGAAAACCTGAGTTAATTTAAGACAATCTCTTCTTGCATTTTTCATTTACTGTTCTTTTTTTGTATTCTTTGTTTTTCTTATTTCTACTTGTTATTAAAACCTTTTTCGGTACAGTTTATAATTTGTTGATCAATTAAACCAATTAAGTAAAGAAATATTTGTTTCCAATAAATTAAAGAGGTTATAATTCCGATTTAGTTGGTGCGCCAGTTAGTGGCCACTTGGTGGCCAGTTAGTTGTTATGAAATAAGAAAAAATAATATTCGTTTAATATATTTTTCTAATCAAGGCAAATAGTTGAAAAGCAAACATAGGTAATTGAATATTTAAAATATATTAAATTATACTTGTTTCTAAACAAATGATTATTAATCATAAATAATAAAGTTATAATACTTAACTTATGCAACCAATAACGAAGCATTTGCTGTATACAATAAGGTATTATTGATACATTATTGAAACCAAAGAAACACTATCCGTGTTATGTGCATAATTGCTTAGATACACATTTCAACCAGCGTCTATTTTTAATCAGATATTTGCAACTAGATTTCTAAATTTGTATCAGTAATCTGAAATATCTTTCAAAAGTATACTCTTGTGTTTTGATAAAACCCACTGCAAGAAAGGAAGAAAAAGCAATCAATGTGATATTAAGCGCCCGAGGTATGACATTAGACTCTGAACTGATTTAGAATGCCAAAGCGAGACGAGGAGTCAAGCACAGCTGAATAAGTATCACATAAAAATGGCAATATTTTACGTAAAACCGCCACAGCTATTTTTCTGAAATGATAATATGTCTATTAACGTCGGTATATACAAAACAGAAAACTTGAAGCTACATTTTCGGCAGAAAACAAAGTCAAAAAAATCCATTGCTTCCAATAAATTCGGTTTACCGATCATCGATCAGACTTGTCCCACGGGATCTTTCCACGTGTTGACATGGTTGGTGAGCTGCTGGACTGTTCTTTCCCTAATAGCATATCCAGGAAATCCTCTCAAGATCTCACCATTGCCGCCCGCGTGTCCTCTGTGGGGATCACATCTGGAGGGTTTGCCTTCCAATCCATCAATTTAATATTGTTATGATCTTCAAATTAACTCACAACTCTCTCCGATTTAGGTATAGGGTACTTGTCCTGTAAAAATGTGTCTTTAGGGTAAACCTCTATTACAGTAGATATCACAATATCTTCCAGGACTTGAATGCACTTTTTTCCCTTACAGTCTTACAAATTCATAAATTAAAATCATATTATTCAGTATAAACCAACAGAAACAGTTAAAAACGATAAATACATAAGTCAATCAAAAACAATGCTTACATGTTTTTACTAACTAGTATTGTGGTTTTGCGACAAGAAATTTTCCAAAATAAGACAAAGAAACTATGTTAAATCATGTATTTTTATTTTAATAACCTGAATAAAAATATAATAACAAAATACAAAACTTCAAAATTTGCAACACAAAGATTGGATACATATTCCATAATTTCCGGAATGCACTGGGATAAATCAAACTGCTTTTTGCCAATTAAAGTCAACCATAAATCAATTTTTCTTATAAATCCCTTAATTTTATGTGTGTGTGTGCTGTAATTATATTACGCGACCTCGCATACTATTGTTTACAATATTGAATTGTTCGAAAATATCAGCAAGGAAGCCTAGCTTCAGAAGCCAAAGAGGATCAGAAAATTGACTTTCATATTTGGACTTCACATATGAATGCAAATATATTTCAAGCTTTGTTTTTAAGTGAAATACTCCCTTTTAAGATACTGATCCTTGAAAGCCACCTTACTTGGGTGAGATTTTCAAATAAACCACCCATGTCTTCGAATTTTTTTCGAAAAATACGGGGCTGCAAAACTTTTTCCTTAATGGAATTTACAACATTAATGACGGTTTTCTTAACACAGTTCATTTCAGGTGATAGCACTTTTAGCGCAAGAGATTCTCGATGTAAAAAAGAATGCCTCCATATGCCATTCGCCATTATTTCTTGTAATTTGCAAATAAGACCAGATTGATGACCTGTCATAGCTTGACCGCCATCTGTGCATACAGCAATGCTTTCCACCAGTCAATATCATATTTACTTGTGCGTTTCACAAAAGTGTCGAAATTTCCGCTGGTAATAAAATATCTCCTGTAATGCCATTATTTGTATCATATCTTTCAAACGTAATAAATTGGGCACAGTTATATACATATCTGTGGATTCGTCCATTTGAGAAGTAGGTGAATTTGTTAAGATTTTCCACAACTTGTGTTTGAATTCTTCTGCCATATCACTAATTCTTCTTTGGATATTATTATTTGACAGAGGTATTGTTTTTAACTTTGCAGCCTCTTTTTCACCAAATATTATATACTCAGTGACATATAAACTGCACCACCCAGAAGGGGCGGGAATTTTTGGACCAAATTTGGCAGAAACATTGGACTAGTCTAAGGTAACAATTGATTAAAATTTGATAAAGAAAACACTTCATGTTTTTGATTTTTCTTTAATAATGTGTTGGTCCGCCCCTATTTCTGATACACTCATTGACCGGCCTTGGCATTGATTCCAGCAGGTGATCAATGTCTTCTTGGGGTATGGCATCCCAAGCAGCCTGTACTTCATGCCGCAGAGCTTGTATTGCCAACGGTGGGTTCGGTGACCAATAGCACACCATACCATCAACCCCACAGTTCGGTGAACATGCCTCGCAATCGAAAAATCAGGATTGCGCCTTTATCCACTTCTTCGTCTAACAGTCATCCAACCATCATGCATTCCTAAACAAAATCGCGATTCGTCACTAAAAACAACTCGATGCCACTCCAAGTTCCATTGAAGTCTTTCCATGCACCAGGCCAAACGTTCCTGGCGATGTTGAGCGGTGAGGGGTAGCACAAGATGTGGGCGGTAAGACAGCAAGCCAAAGGTTCTTATTCGAAGATAAACTGTTCGCAAGCCTATCGGACGACCTTGTTCACCTAACCATTGATCAGCTATTGATCTAGTTGTAGAGAATCGGTCTCTCAAGGCCATTAGTCTTAAGCGGCGATCTTGACGTTCATTGGTTCGTTTTTGAGCCCCGGTGCCTCTTCTCCGACGTTCAACCCCATGTTCAGACCACGCTTGATTAACACGCATTATTGTTGAGTGGTGCCGTCCCAAATGGTTGCCGATTCCTCTAACCGGAAAACCTGCTTCTCGTAAACCAACAATTCGCCCTCGGTCAAAGTCACTCAACTGCTGGTAAACTTCACGTCTCCTTCCTCTAGGCATCGTTAAACACTTGAAACACTTTAAACTAAAGAACGGGATCCGAAAAAGTGGAACAAATTCAAAAAAGACTCGATAATTGCTTGTCTATCACCACCTCTAAAAAATGACACAAACGTCAAAAATTCCATGACTACTTGATGATTGGGTTTCAAATTTTAATCAACTATTTCCCTGGACTAGTCCACTATTCCTGCCAAATTTGGTCCAAAAATTCCCCACCCTTCTAGGTGGTGCAGTTTATATGTCACTGAGTATATGTACAATTTCAACAGCTGCTGGCAAAACACATTTTTCAGCAATTGCCAATGCGGTAAGCAACTTTATAACTTGCTTGTCAATGAAAAAGTATCTTGCTGCTCGTGAAGAAAGTTCAGATTTCTTTCAAAAAATTCCACGGGTTTGTTTTTTTTTATCTGGGTTTTACTATTTAAATGTCGAAGACTTCTCCACAAATTCTCCACATTGTGGTTTATTCAAAATAGCGGTAAAACCATATTTAAGATATCCATCGCTACAAAGTCTGTTCTTCTTTTTATTGCTGCCACTTTCAGACGGAGATGGTTCTACACTTCATTTTAATAACTTATCCGTAATTTGTAATTTATCGTAGATGTTAATGTGTAAAATGCGTAAAATATTTACTCAGTACCGCAATGAACACAATACAATGTGCAGTCGATTTTTTATTATTTATCTTTATTGTAAATAATAGTCGTGTAGAAGTACTAGTAGTTACTGGAAACTAGCGGGTTAGATCGCATTTTTCATTTACTTAATTAAACTTTTTGTCGCTATTTTGGGTTGAGTGAGGAGTGGGAGGAAATAGGTACATTTTTTAAACAATAAGGTTCCAGTCAAAGACATGAAAGATACTTATACAATTATTTAATGTTTTGTTATAAATTACATTTTTAATGTTTGGATTTTTCCGTATATACTATAAAATACATTTATTTACTTTTGTTAAATATTTACTTTTCAGAATTAAGTATGTTTCTATTTATCTTAATTGTTTAGTTTTTAATATTATTGTATTTGACGTATTGTTACAATTAGCCTTGTTTACATTTTTAATTTATTTGTTTTCTTCCGAGTTGTGTGATCCCCTACTTAATTAAGGGGGGATCCTGCTTCAGGAGGCCTTAAAATAGGGTTTGTGGGCGAATTTTTTTAGGGCAGAAAAAAATGAGCAAGTCTAGTGAACTTTTTAGAGCATTTTATTGCATATTTGAGCATTAAAAAAAATATGACGAGAGAAAAGTATTTAAACGGAACCGATTTTTATGCACATTTGTGCAACACCTTTCAATTGCAGTCTACAATCGGTGGGGAAGATGTAGCTCGTAATTTTTGTCTGAAACAAAAAAAAACAAAGAAAATTGTAGGTGAACTAAAAAAAAACAAAAATTTTGAAATTCAAGATTTTTCTCAAGTTTGAAAATAAATGTGCTCTTTGCAGGAAGAGAAAATCATTTCAACTTGCTAAAAAAGGTGTTTAGAATTTTTTTTCGTTAATCTTTTCAGTTCAAATAGAAGAGAATGCTACTGAAGCCAACAAAAGTTTTGTTTCGTTTTGATTGCTTGTCTAGTTATCTCGCAATCACGCCCACCAGTTTAGAAAAATCGTAAAAACGAAAACTCGAGAAAACGCGAAAAATGTTAATTTTCGATTACTTACGGAATATCTCGTTATAATCCTACTATAGCTCTTACGAATTCAAAATATTATTGTTTCGAACGACCGATTGAACTTTTTTCAGTACATGCAGTTCGGTGTTATGTTACTGCGGGAGGGGCGCACGTTTAGTTTGTCCGAGCGTTCGTGCGTTCGTATATTTTTTGCTCGACACCTCACTGTGTTTGGTGCTGTATCTTTCAAAATATTGCGAATTAGCCGCTATAACTTTTTATACATATTCTTAGATATATTAGGCATAGATTTGAGCAATAAAAAACAAATCGATATTTTGAGCCTTCTAAAGCAGGATCCCCCCTTAAAGGAATTAAGTTTTGATGTTTTTGCCATGATTTCATTTTTGAAGTAAGTTATATTTCAAATGTGTCACACCATTGTTAACAATTGCAAACTACGATTAATAATTTGAACTAAATTTCTTCATTCTTCAGCTTTGCGCCAAATTGCTTTATTTGCCTTTAACCTAAGAATAATTTGTTTTAAGGAAATGTGCTCTTTGTAAGTTCACTGCGTTCTGAAGAACAGTGACATTTTGTAGGAGTCTCGCGATTAGATCCCGTCACGTCACCTGCCTTCTGAGCCTTGCATCGTTCCTAATTGCATGTATTTAATTACTTGCAATGCTCTTATTATTCTTCAAAAAAGTCTAGAAAGAAGTATAACTGTTTCTGTAAGGGTTTGTTGTAAATTAACATGGCATCTGAAAGGTTTTACGGAATTAATACATTACTACATTAATATATTTGTATTTGCATAACTGATGAAATGATTTCTGAAATAAAATATAGATCCCATAAATATTTTTAAATACAAAGTATACAGTTCTGGTAGCAGGGAATATAATATTTCATTTTATGGTCGGTCTCCCGATACCTCATCTTTAGAGTGGATATATATTTATCTCACTTATTTTATTAACAAGACATTATTTATGTTTGCGATGGTACGTTTCGTTGTCGAAAATTCGTCATGGAAATAATTATATGCCTAAAGTTGTATAAATATGTATAATCAAACTGTGCGTAAGTATTGACATGAGATAATTCTTAAGTTAACGCAAATGACTCCAAAAAAGCGAAATATACCTGATCGCTGAGTTGAAGCTTGACGGATCCTAAGATCGCTGCGCCCCATTAGAAAGCATAACTCGCCAAGTTAGAATGAACGTCTATTGAATTGTTAAGGAATATTTATATCGTCAGCGGCTTTCGCCACGCCTTGTCTGAAGTTACCCCTTTTACATCGCACGATTCCAAATTGCCATGGACATTCAAAAATACCCAACCATAAAAATAGCGTTTTGAAGCAGCACTGAACTCCACATCTGTTCCAAGTTTGCATAGTGTCCTTCCTAAAAATCTTGCACGCTCCGCCACCAGGATGTACGATATTCCGACACACCAAACTGCAAATCTCAGAACTTCTACCCTAGATATATTTATTTATATTTTATATATAACCAAACATTACGCGATACGACAGTTGAATTCACCAAGTCGAACACAAGAAGTCCAACAAAGAAGGCGTTGAATAAACGTCCTGATAAATTCGCGCAACAGTGACGGTGCGTTTCATCACGACAGTTAGGTATGGATCGCTAACACATTAACATGTTAAGTTCAATCTTAGATTTAGTTACAGCAGTTTCGATTAAAAAACCATCAATTTCAATTTTTTATTTATTTCTTACGTCAATAACTATCTTTATGAGAAAGTAATCCTGGAAGCCAGGATCAGTTACGTTTGCCACTGGAGTTCAGTTCGAAATGAGCCCGTTTAAAGGACACCATGCGCCAAACTCTATTAATTACGGTTAATTGCGTTAGCAATTAGTGCCCGTGTTCCCGTTCTCAATAGTCGAGGATTGCGTTTTTGTTGTTCGCAAGCGGACTATGGGGCACTTTATAAAGGCTAGTAGTTAAAAACGGGGAGCACTGTTACTAATTAGTCGAAGTATTAGTTGGCAAATTTGATATAAATACTAATTTTATTGTACCAGTATCAGCCTAAAGCTACTCAAGCAGCTACTTACAATGTTATTATTTTAGGTATGACCTTGTACATTGTTCTAATTATTATATATATTATATATTATTACTTAAAAATCACTGATGTTTTCGTAAGTATTTTCGAAAAGTATATATTTCGCTAGGATGGACTAGTAATGAAAGAGTTTATTATTTATGTATGCATCCAGTCTTGTATGTGCCAGTTTTTCTGTTAAGGATGCAGTTTACAGCATCCGCGACTAACAATGACACGACACAAGCCGTTGTGCATATTAAATAAAAAAAAACAGTTTTTTATTCTTTGTGTATACACTTCGTGCCAACTAATTATCTAAGGTAAAACTTCCAGTAAAAACAGCATGTGATCCTGTCCGGGCAGGGCGACGGCGACGTATTGTCAAATGAAAAATGTTAAGGCAATAAAAGGATTAGGAGTAACTATGATTACGATGGTGTGAACGAATGATTTTATATAAACAATTGTAATAAGTTAGGATTTGTATTAGGTATCATGGACGAACCGAGCCTAGTTAGGTTAGGAGGCGTAGATGAAGTTCGTTTAAATTCTGCAATTTTTAACTAAGAAAATTCAAATATTAGCATAGTTGTCATCTTCTATTGAAAAACCGTTGAGGAAATCTATATGTTTCTAAACGTAACGCGTTAAATTTCGTGTAGTAAGTGGGTTACTACACCCATACATCCAAATAAAAACCTTGTATACGTTAATTATGCTGATTGCAGTAACGGCTATTATGTAATGGCGATTGCGTGATTTGCATTGCTCGTCTTTGGCAATTGTATGATATATTAATTGTATAATTGTATAATTGTTATGATGTGTGATTTGATTTACTTACAAATATTGCGAAGCTAATGTAATTATACTGGCCGTGTTGATCTGTTACTTGTAATATTTTTTTATTGCGCATTCTTTCTCCACGTCGTCGTCGCTGCTTCTCTTGCACTTTACAGTCTTTGTTCCAATTAAATACTTATTTTATTACATAAATTCAAGTTTATTTAGCCTCCTGGCAACTAATTAACCATGTGTTGTTGAAATATAACTTTCATATCATATTATACTTCCTAATTAATGTTGTTTATTATTTATTGTTGTCCCTGCCAGTTCTGCAATATTTATAAAATAAAGTCTTAAAAATTTCGTGCTCCTGTCAAGTTTTTTCAATGTTTTAAAATGCAAAATTTAATACTTTTTGATTTATGTCTTGATCATGCATTAAATGTTATGTTTATTTGGCACGACAGAAAAGTCTCACATCTAGCATATCATGACTTTGGATTACATTTTGGGCTTGTGATTGGAAAAGTCCATTATGAATATGCATTTATTGACATACATATTTTTATTTAAATTGATGAATTGATTGTGGCCAAACTTTCTTCGTCATGGGTTAATCGTTGATTTATTTTCCTCGCGTCGCACCTTGGAATTTATTTTAATTTTGTAAACTCCAGTTCTTATAGCGGCATCTCTGTCCTGCTTTAGCTGTGTTGATATTGGTTACTTTAGTTTATCTTACTTTTTCGGTTAGCGCCCATATCACTTTAATGAAATTGTAAAAGTAGATGACAATGACAACAATGACTGTGACAATGACAATGCGTACGAGTATAGGCACATGTCGTTAGTTCCAAAAACTCGCCACGAAAGAAATTTATCCAAAAGATTCAGGATTGGAAGAACTACCGCAATTTTATGTGAAAGTCAAAACAAATTAGTCCCACACGTATAATCGTAATAGTTATGAATTAGAGTAATTAGAGGCGCGTTTTCAAAGGGGTCTCTTAAATGAATGGAATGAAAGGAACTTATCTGAATTAACATGCTTATTCTGATTAATTTCTATGATTCTATGATTATTAGTTTTTCCAAAGTTTATATGAATTGTGCATTACACTTTCTTTTAACTTTCTCAGTCCGGATGATTTCGAATTGAGCGTTCTTTTCAATGTTATTGTTTCAATTCTTACAGATAGATATTTGTTATGTTGTGACAAGAATTTATTAGGATAAATGCTTTTGAAGGAGTTATTGCTGTGAGATATTATTTGGACTATTTTTTAATAACGCATTGAAATGTTGTTTTTAATGTAAAACATCAGATTGAAGGAAAATAACATAAATATAAGAACACATAAATATATAAAACAAACAAAGGTTTAGAACATCGTTATTTACTTTTAATTATAAATTTTTGAATAAAAAAATTGTAATATTCTCGCCTCAAAAATCGGGATTATTGTATCCCCAAGATTTCCTTAGCTCCTCAACTTTCGTCATAGATGATTCGATAATTTAGTTTCCCATCGTCACGTCTTGAAGTTAATTCTGATTTTCATAAACACTACTTGGAAGGAGTAAGAGTGAAATGGAAAGTATGTATGTATTTAGGTTGTGTGTTGTGAGAGAGTAACGGTTATGAATGCCATGTGTGTGGTAAAGCAAGAAAGGTAGAAGAAGCGTGATCGAGAAGTGTGTGGAGTAAGATAGAATGTACTTTTGAGGAAAGGATAGTATGGAAGAGGGCGTTGAACCTGGAATACGTGGCCCTGTAAGAAATCGAAATAAAGTTGTTGGAAAAGGCAGGGACATGATGGAGGCGCAATGAAGGATAAAGAGGGGGATACTATGGAAAGTAAGATGGTAAATGCAAGACGATGTGCAGGAAAGAGAAGGAAAAATCAAAGGGGCAAAATATAATATCAGATTTAAAGGATATATGTGGGTATGAAAAAGCCGGAATATCTGCCGGATAGAGGTGAAGATAGGTTTATGTGTGGCAACGAAAAAATGGAAATTAATATCAGATGTATGATAGGAGGTGTAGGTTTTGCGGTGGTGGATATATGGAAGCACTTGATGGAAGAGTGTGTGGATGTGGCATTTCGTGACGAATGAGAAAAAGGGAGAAACTGTTAGCGACGTATAGATGAGGGGAAATCCGATATGGAGATACTGATGAATCTGAAGATATGTCAGGGTGAGAGTAGGGAAAATGAAATAGCGTGAGAGAAGTACATGACCGCAAGAGTACATAATTGTTATATTGACTTTTTATAATTTTTGTTATTTCATAGCAATTTTAGGTATTTTGATTTTGCGTTTTCGAGAATTTTTCAATATTTATGATTTTGTTTTGGGCAATTTGAATTTTTGGGAACTTTATCAACGTTGAATTTTTTTAACGTTTCATTTTGATAGTTTTGACGTTTTACCAATATTTGATTGTTTTTTCAATATTTTGTCACTTATTGTTATTTATTGTTGGAAACCTTCGCTTTTTTTGCGGCGTTGAGAATTTTATCAGCGTATTCTTTTGACTATTTTGATATTTTATAGCAATCTTGTCCATTCCATGGATGCATTTTCGAGAATGTTGTCAATGTTTCAATAATTTTTGTTTTTGTTTGGCGCTTTACAATTTTTACCTATTTGCATTTTTGAGAAATCAAAGTTGAAATGTTAAATGAATGTTAATGCAATGTGCTTTAACGTTTTTATTTTCCAACATCACAGTTGAATGTTCCTCATTAATCCTCGTTGATCAGTTGGTGTAATACGTGCTTCATCTCGTAGTTCACGTTGGAATTAACCAGACCAGACATCTATTGTGATCGACGTTCTTAATACCTCTGCTGCACGAACTTGAATCCAACTGTATGCTGATGACTCCGAACTTCAATCGCGTAATTTGCAGCCCGACACCGATAAGCTCGTTCCGTATTATTTGTAGCACGATAAGACGTGCAGCAAGTTTCCAGCGACAATAAAACGTGAACTCGTCATCGACGGCTTGAATTTAAAGTCGTTATCATTGCAACAATCCATTTAATGATTTAAATACGTGCGCAGCACTGGTGCAACGCAAATTAATTACGCCCTCGTAGAGAAGTACAACAAGTAGATTAATACCTCTTGGAGGAGCTGCACAGAAAATGTATGTTATGCTTGAATAGTTAACAACGTTGCATGTGGCGTTGCGCGTCGCTTATTTTAGTATTAGAGTACACATGGAGCTTTAAATTTGTTATGTAGGGCTTCACTGTTCGAGAGTTGACGCAAGTTTTGCGTGTTTGAAAGAATTGTTTTCGGTGAGTATTCCGATGTTGGAATTATTGTCTACATTCATTCAAATACTAAAACAAGGGCTGCCTCGTTAATGTTAACGATGTATGTTACATGCTTTTTTGTAATTTGTTATCACGGTGATTTTCCAAAGATTTCTTTTTGTTTCAAATCGCATATTAAAACAATTTTATAAAATTAAATTGCAATTCGAACAAAACATCAAATCATAGGTACGTACTACTTTTTACTTTACGATTGCTGCTTTCTTAGTGATCTCAGCTTAAAGACGGTACCAAATATTTAACCTATAATATATCTTCAATTAGGAATACCAATGACGTTAATCGTGTTAAAATTGCCAAGGAAAATAATACGGTCCAGGACCATCAGAGCGTCAGCTATATCACAAAATATTTCACCGCTGCCGCCGCAGACCATTCGAAACTGATTCCCGTTTGTCAAACAACACCCCAACAAACACGTGTGTCAATTACTCGTCGATACATTTGCTTTAGCGATCCATCAGTCGGTGACAGTCGTAGCCGCACCGCCGTGTCCAGCCTACCGACCCAATCAGCGACCGCTGAAATTCGATAAAGCTCGTCCGAAACCACTGAAGTTTCGCGCCGTCGAAGTCCGGTTCAAACGGCGCAGTTGTCGACATCTGTCGTTGGGATCCTAGAAGCTGTGGATGCGCGAACGAGATGATGCAATGGGTTTTCCGACGCGCATGTTGTTTCGGTAGTTTCGGTTTTCGCCGTTAGAAGCGGGGTTAAATAGAACGCTCGTGTTTGGTTTGAGCTCGCACCTAGCGATGGCGCAGCGATGCTGATAGGGTCAATTATATTTTGATTCAATCCATACATTATAATCCATTTAAAGCTGAATAACGTGACGATGGATTATTAGCGTAGTACATTATCGTCTTTCAATTCATTTTTATATATCGAGTCAGATTGTCAGATTGTCAGATGTTTAATCGCAATCCAAGGACGTAGAAAAAGTACATTATAAGATCCTATTGGCCATATAATCGACTACTAATTTTCGTTGTAAATTTAATTGTTGGTGCCATTGTTTTATTTATGGTTTGTTTTACTGTATATTCTGTTTAAATATCTATTGTTTTTAATCGTATATCTCCATTAAGCTCATTATTATATCCCTATTTCATGTATCGCTTATAGGAACGTACGTACACTATCGTCCACGGAAGTTTGGCCAAGGGAGAAAGTTTTACAAATACCTTAATATAATAAATTTCATTGCATTCAATGATGATAATCGTAATATGTATTCGTGCTAGACACACTTGCAACTTAAATAAACAAAGTATTAGGCACAGAAAATTTTATTAAATATTTTATGATAATTCGCCGATACAACCACTCTGGAAGACCATGACCGTCCAGGTCCGTCACGAATCTACAATTAATAAGCAACCGAAGTGGCAGAAAAACGGCACCAGAAATAGCGAGGGAATTCAACCCCGGGACTTCAGAATCCGCATTTGTTACCACAGTCAAACGCCAAGGGTGGAGAAAAATCTTTAAAAAATAAAATTGTTATTTTTTAATTTTTGGTTAGATTATAATAATTTTTATCCCTTTGAACAATAAATTAATATTTTGGTATTAGTTGTCTTTTATTGTTGGATTCCTTAAAGATTTATTACTTGGCCAAACTTCCGCGGGCGGTAGCATCTCTACCTGTAGAGATGTTTTACTTTATGAAAGGTATGTCATGTAACCACATCATGCGCGTAGGTAAACACCCAGTGGCGTAACATACGTTTTTTCTTTAGGTTCACACATCACGAAGTTTACCAAAAATGTGTACGAAACAAATTGTAGATGTTCCGAGTATTATTACATTCTCTGGGTGTTGCATTCTAGTGTTGGCAATTAACCCAAGACACAGCCAATTTATTATTTTTCAGTATGTATTGATTATATCGTATAGTCCACTAAATATCGAAGTGTTTCTCATGTGTATTTGCAATTTTATTTACTTTTACAAATGTGCAGTGCATTTCGCATGTAATAATTTAATCATTAAAGTTTAATACAATTATCAAGCCATTGGCTGCCGATCGCTTACTTTTTTACAATGAATATTTAAAATTTAACATGCAGGTAATTGCATAAATAAACAAAGCAGGTGGATTCTTAATTACAAGAATCGCGTAGAAATAACACAATGTTATTAGAGTTATAAAACACTCGGGTGATAAACCTATATTCCAGGAAGTGGGAGAATAATTCAAAATTAACAAGTTAATATTTCCAAACGTTACAAATAATCACATAATGTTTCAAAAGTTGCAGTAGATAACATATTTGTATGTATAATACGATACATAGATTATAAACAAAAAATCCACGGTGGTCCGCACGAAACTTTCTTATATTCAGTTATACTACGTTTTTCGAAAAAACTTTTCAAATGAAGGTTGTTTAAAATATCAATATACGTGTACCGTTTTCGAGATATGGAAAAAGGTGATGAGAGTAAACCATCACTTCCGGTTGAGAGATTGCGTTCAAAATAGGAACATACAAATGTTAAGTTTAAAGTTTCAGAGCTCTAGCTATAATCGTTTGGACGCTAGAGCGCGCACATACACACACAGACAGACACACAGTCAGACAGACACACAGTCAGACAGACACACAGACGTCATTCCGAAAATAGTCAGAAACGATTCAGGGGACCTCAAACCGTGTATATCCGTTGAAATCTCGAGTTCGAAAATTTTCATGATTCCTATACTTACTTATACATATATATATATATATATATATATATATATATATATATATATATATATATATATATATATATATATATAAAAGGAAGACTTTATTGGGCAAAGCCCGCGTGGAAACACGCAACCGCCGACACGTGTTTCTGACTTATTAGTCGTCATCAGGACGGTATAGCCAAATTAAAAGATGGACAAAATTTGGAGATACAAAACAATCGGAGTCAACACAAGCAACCGACCTCCACATTATGACAACAGTCAAAATACCCACAATATTGTGGGAACATTCAACATAGCCACGCGGGAGGACATAGCCACCTGCGTGAACAACCGAGCCCAGGATATAATAATGAAAAAAGGTTGTTGATGCGGGAACAAAGATATATAAAAGGAAGACTTTATTGGGCAAAGCCCGCGTGGAAACACGCAACCGCCGACACGTGTTTCTGACTTATTAGTCGTCATCAGGACGGTATAGCCAAATTAAAAGATGGACAAAATTTGGAGATACAAAACAATCGGAGTCAACACAAGCAACCGACCTCCACATTATGACAACAGTCAAAATACCCACAATATTGTGGGAACATTCAACATAGCCACGCGGGAGGACATAGCCACCTGCGTGAACAACCGAGCCCAGGATATAATAATGAAAAAAGGTTGTTGATGCGGGAACAAAGATATATAAAAGGAAGACTTTATTGGGCAAAGCCCGCGTGGAAACACGCAACCGCCGACACGTGTTTCTGACTTATTAGTCGTCATCAGGACGGTATAGCCAAATTAAAAGATGGACAAAATTTGGAGATACAAAACAATCGGAGTCAACACAAGCAACCGACCTCCACATTATGACAACAGTCAAAATACCCACAATATTGTGGGAACATTCAACATAGCCACGCGGGAGGACATAGCCACCTGCGTGAACAACCGAGCCCAGGATATAATAATGAAAAAAGGTTGTTGATGCGGGAACAAAGATATATAAAAGGAAGACTTTATTGGGCAAAGCCCGCGTGGAAACACGCAACCGCCGACACGTGTTTCTGACTTATTAGTCACGCGGGCTTTGCCCAATAAAGTCTTCCTTTTATATATCTTTGTTCCCGCATCAACAACCTTTTTTCATTATATATATATATACATATATATACATATATATAAGAAAGTAAAAATATTAAGTAACTATTCTAGATCATCAAAATCACTTAATTCATCTATTCCACTTTACGTATCTTCCGCTTTTCCTCCTACTTCGTCTTCGGCTTCAGACTCTTCGTCTTCAGAATCTCCTGTATTTACACTAAAGCGTAAATTATCTAGAGCATCGTCTAAAAGGTGTTCTTTTTCCATATAGGTATGAACAATTTTATCAACGTGTGAGCGCACTGCAGACTATTCTTGTGCTGTTATAGCATAATTTTTTTTCCCATGCGAGGTTCTTGACATCTGCAAATGTATAATTTACATTGTTCGATGCAACCCAATTCTTTACAATTGCCCAGATCTCCTCAATTGGATTAAGTTCAGGATGATACGGAGGTAATCTCAAAATCGAATGGCCATATGCATCTAACAACGCGTTCAACTCGTATTTACGATGTTCCGGTTTATGTTAATGCTTAATTATTTCATATAGTTGTTGCTTAGAGATGAGGATGTTGGATGTTTCTCTAAAGTCACATTATGGTACGAGGCATTATCAATAACCAACACGGATCTTGGAAGTAACTGCATTTTAACCCATTTAGAAAAAAAATCGTGTCAGAATCGAACATCAATAATGCATTGGGAATAAATCCATCTTTGCCGCCAGCATGCACTAAAATCAATCGTTTATCCTTTGAATACGGTTTTTCTTGTCGGGCATGTTGCCATCTGACCATTCCTTTGGTGTGCTTCGTATTTCTTAAGTTGTTCTGAATAAGTAACACGCTTGTGACGTATATTATGCGATTTCATTCAAACTTTTCTATTATCACTAGTGTTTGTCCATCTACACATACAATTAATATTAATTACTTGATGTACGTACATGCATTTCGGTTACTCAACTTACTTTAAACCCCATGTTGTGTATTATTTTGCGTAAAGTGCTTAAGCCTCCTTGAAATTCTAAACCAGAATCTGCAACTTTATTGTAAATGCCCTTCAGTGTAGGTTTTTGTTTCTCAATTATAAAGAAATCATGAATAATGGTACGAATAGCTTCTTTATTGCCTTCCCAAATTGAGCTTTTTGGACTTATACGAGATCGATTTTTACGAGGTGTCGAAAAGGAAGTAGTTTCACCAGACTGCACTTTTTTAGATTCTTTCACAATGCTGCGGTAGGTGGTTTTTGAAATTTTTGTAGCTGCAAGCAGTCGTTCCTTAAAATTGGCCAGCAGAACAAAGGGGCCTTGATTTTCAGGTTCGTGCCGCATAAACTGCAAAACGTTGGCAATAATTTCTCGGACTTGGCTGTGGATCACCTTCCCTTTAATTCCAATCGTTGCCTTCGTCTTCAAACTACCAGCAAAATATCATCTATTATTATTTATTTATAATATTTATAAAAAAGAATCTAGTTATCATAACCTCAAACTTACTTTCGATATAAAACGCTAAATTACACAGCGTGTACGGCCTCTCAATGCACACGTAAATTTATTTCTAAAAAGAACTATTTTGAATAATATTAAAAATGGAATTTCATAAATATTACAACTAGAGACGCTAAACGAGCTGGAAAAACAAATAATGTGAAAATAAAATAGTAACGTGGCTCTCGTTAATATAAAATATAAAAGGGTAATATTATAAATGTCAGATTAAAATACGACGGAATCAATCGAGAAACAACGACTACCCGTTAACATTCAAAGTTCATAAAAAATATTTCGTTGAAATAAATAAAATTTGTAAAATCATTAAAACATCTTGATGAAAAAGGTAGTACGGATAATAACTGCTTCAACAGGGAAATAATATTGGTCGAATCTGACCTGCTCTGACTATTTTTGCATTATTTCAACTGAAATAAGTGTTGCCAAAATTTATTCTCGTCAGTTGGACAAACGAATATACTTCTCGGGATTGCGGAAAAAGTGTATATATTTCGGGACGACAAAGCCTAATTAAATGTCTGAACATGCACTCGTCAATTGGGGTTAGTCAGAAGGTAGTAATTCTTTTCGAGCAAGGAGTTGCTGTTAGCGACATAATCAAACAGGTCCATTTATCTATAAGTATTTTTTATTATTCAATTATTCAATAGAGCAATATACGTGTGGCCTGTATCAGCGATCGTTCTTCTACTGCAACTTTTTCTCCGGTTTATTATTACTTTTTTAATAATTTTATAAAATCTTTGTGTACAGAAAAGCATATACGAATCGATCAAGTCATAGAGAAGCCAATGAGGAAGAATATACACTGCGCACGGTTGGGAGAAGCGGTTGTTCCGAAGCAATGAGAGAGGCCTTTTGCCAGTGTAAGAAGTTGCAGAGAAACTTTTTAACTTTCCACACATTATTAAATTTACCCATGTATCCCTCGATTTTCTCAATGCCACATTTTGTTTCCAAGCGTTAATACTTCTTCGTATGTTTGATATTTCTATGTATATTTTTATGTTGTTCAGTTTGCTTAGACCTATTGTCGGATGCTACATTGATGGTAATTCTTCATCATACGTCACATGTTACATCCTGTTAGATTTCATCAATTTATTGTGCAAAAACTAGCGGGCATTTGATTTTACTGTAAATAAATGTTGTTATTTTTTGCTAGTGTTTTTAAAACTTTGACAAAAATTATAATAAATAATAAATAAATAAATTGGAAAATCGTTTCTAACCCGTGTGTTGCCACCCGGGTAATGTAGCATGATCCAACTACAACTTTCCTACCACTAGTATCTCGTTGCATGATTTCGCGTGACTTGGTTAAAAAATCACTCATCTGTCACTGGCATGGCTAGTCACTGTACATAATTTAATTATTGTATTCAGGTAGGAATGACTTCCTAGAATATGAATAATTAAATATTAATAGAATGCAAATAATAATTTTTAGTTACAATGGGCTTTTATCAAGAATTTCGTGGGCGGGGTACCCGAGTACTCGGGTGGCAGGCGCAGTGAGATTTGGTAGGTGGCAACACAAGGGTTAATGTTATTGTAAATATTTTTTTTAATATGACAATACCTTTAAAACTCTGATAATAATACATATTACAATTGCTACATGTTTTTGTAAATGTTGTGTTGCGTTTAGAATTTTAAAAGATATTCTTTATTTCTATTGCTATCAAACATTGTTAATTTCAATCCTAGTTTTCCGATCGCAAATTGCGCAAATTTGCTAATATTGTTACTTTTGTTGTTGAATAAAATGTATTATTAAATCATTTTAAAAATGAGCGCTACAAAAACTTTAATAATCGAACAATCGCAAGCACCAAAATAACATACTAATGAACATAAGAGGAGGATCGAATAACTTTTTTCGTAAATCGTGAAGATCTGAAACCTACTAAAAAATAAATCTCATATCGAAATACATACATACATCTATTTCTTATTGGCAAATTATATGATGAGTACGAGTGAAATGGGGCGATACAAGTTTATCAGCAGTTAATCTCATTTAACGCTTCATATCTGACGCGCATGCAGTTGTCGCCCGGGCGAGTCTTGGAATTTTTGAGTCTTATTGTACATGTTATTAGCCTACTTTCAGGGTACGATAACGTGTTGTATAACGTTATAAGTTAGCCAATAGGAAAATTGTCGGTTAATAACATATTTTAAACATTACAGATCGCGTCACCTTCCATGTTATTTTAGTCAGCTGGTAGGGCACATGTTTTTGTTTATATGTTGCTCGTTGACTAATAGGGAAGGTGGTATCTAACGATTAATTAGTTATTTTGTTAAGTGCACTGGATTTAATTTGCGGTAATCTGTTGATTAGTTTAAACCCATTTTTTATTTATCATGCACCACTTAGCACGTCTGTGCTAAGCGTTTATTTTATTTTATATTACAAACATTTATAAAACAGAACGTTTTAATTGAAACATGTCAGCTGTGTAGTTATTCAGTACATTCATTGAAACATTTTAAAACAACACATCGCTTCATGGATGTAACATGTCCATGCTGTCAATTTAAATAAACCTTTTACTACGGTGTATTGTATTTCGCCTTGTTGCCCTGTTTGACCGTTTCAGATTTACCCATACTACGAACTTAAACTTTCTAATAAGCCATTAAATTTCAGTCTAAGTGATATACGATAGTTTATGTTGCGACTCGTAGGTACTTACATTAATTTATGAAATTAGCTGCTTTAGAGGGGATTGTATACTAAATTAAATTGCTGTTTAAAATTAAATTCGTGAAATTCGGCGGTGACGCTCAAACTGCACCATACTATGATTTTCAGTAAGCCATGTGTTTTATATTGCAGTACAGCTCAAGTGAATTGTTTTCACAAAAATTTTGTACATATGAGTATATGAAGTTGATTGTTTCGCGATTTATATTTGTGTTGATTTTGAATGTACGTTGTAATTTTGTACTCGTCTCAGGATTATTGTTTGCTTTTTATGCGCAATCTGCATATTATTTGAAACGCGTTCGTTAAGGCATTGTCACTCATTACCTTGGATCCGTTGCCGCAAGACGACGCTCCCCCGCACTCATCGCGGCAGTTTGACGCCATCATTGGAGACGAGTCATTAGGGAGGCAGATTCGGGCGAAATGAAACGACGGCAATTGGAAATTTCGCAAACGAGAACATTTCATTACAAATGCTCCAATCAGCAATCACGGGACGGTTTAAATGTCGACGGATGATCATCATAATTACGTATAATACGAGTACGTGGTGGAGTCAAGATTGCGGTTCGTAGATTTTTCTGTTGGCAGAATATAAATAGAAAAGCTGACGAGAATCGAAAATAAAATAGAGATGCTAGTAAATTTGGACTTTTACTTTTTTAGAAGAAACAGTAATACAGTTGATAGCTACTTACATAGTACATATACTTACGTAGTGAAAATATAAATGTGTGTGAGTGAGTTTACGACTTTGGGTTAAATTTCTGTTTCAATTTGGTTGAATTATTCTATTTTTTAACTGTTCATAAATGTGGGTTTGTAGTCTTACCAATTTTTGTGATAAATCAAACGGCCTACAACTCTTGTATGGCTCAATTGGTTCCGTTTAAAGCGGAAATTGCTTGATTGCTTCATTTGACATTCGACAGTATGCATCTGCGATTAATTTCGCTTTAACAGAAAATATAGTATTTTTCTTGATACGTTGACCTGAAATATAATCGGATCTAAATTAACCATCAAAATTGAAAAGTTAAAATTAATTAAAAATAAGATGAAGAAATTAAAAAAAATAGCGACGCCCGATTAAGTAAACTTATACAGAATTGATTAATAAAATTCTTTAGAATTTGCAAAGAGCTTCAGTTGAACTAGAAATTTTAATTAAATTAGTGCATAATTTGGGTGCCAATACGCGCGAAAGGAGACTCGTATGCACAAGAACTTCGATTTAAGTGAACGAACACAGAGGGTGGATAAATATGTGCCGCTCGACATTTAGCTACCTTGCTGCTTACCAACATGCATTGTTAATATGATTTCGAAACAACCGCGGGCAATCTTGCGGCAACTGCCTAATTATATGCAGCGCTAAACACAGTAAGTTAACATACCCGTAACTACTGGATTAGTTACTGACCCGTTTTTGCTGTTAGCGTTATTCGTGTACCCGTAACGATTAATTATTTATACTGAATTTGCAGCGAGTTTATTGCATGCTGGGAACAATTAATGTAAATATTTGTTTGAACTTTCGTTAATCGATGTTGATATTTCTCGCAGAATTATGGAAGCCATACAAAACTAATTCAAATAAAATAAAAAATAATTGCAGTCAGTAGTGGTTTTGGATTAGTAAATCCTGTTAATATCGCGTTGATTGTAAACATGGAATTAAATTTATTGGCAAATTTATGTAATAAAATGTGTGTAGTAAGTAAGTATGTATGGCGCCTTGCCAGGATGCAAAAATCGGAGAGGAACTAAATAACGCTATTCTTAAAGCTCGTCTGAACTCAGCTCTTATTGTTGAAATTTCGATGAATTTATATGAATGAATTACCGTGTTCGTGCCTAAAGCGCAAGACAAATGTAACACTCACTACTGGCGGGATGTCGTGGTTTTTGAATCACAGCTTACAGAAAAATAGATCAATTTGGGGAAGGTGGTGCAGAATCATTTAGATAATAATTCTGCACCACCAATGACCAACGACGATGTTGATGTTTTGTTATTATAAATATACAAAGCACGAGTATTTTACTTTAAGTAATGGAGGTCTGGATTTTTAAGCAAAATTAGCGTAAAATTGGAGGAAGATGAGTCAAATATTATGTGTGTAAATGACTAAGTATTAAAAGTTAGGTAAATACTATTAAAGGGTAAAGAACCAGACAATATATTCGTTTATATTTTGAACACAATTTTATACACATTGGTGTTTTTTGGTTACAAACATGCAAATATAATTTATAAAAATGTAACGAATGTCAAACTGATTGATTTTACATCATGTTCTTTATTTAGAATCAAAATAAGCTATGTAAAATGTAAAAGAAGGTTGACATTGAGTCATTTAACGAAAAACCTATTTAAAACAATTTAAAGATATACAAAATAAAATAAAATAGTGCAAAGAAGATATTTTGATTGGTTTTAAATCAATACTAGTGTGAAAAATGGTAAAATATATGTTAATGGAGCTAGTCGCTTCAAGATGATTTGTGCAAAACAAAGCTTGTTTTGTAAATAGAATATTATAATTGTATATTAAAATGAATAATGAAATTCTTAATGAGATCGATAAAGCTGTAAAGTTATTAAACATTTATGTAAATTGGGCACAAAGTTAGGTTGGTTTTAGCAAAATTATATGATCCGTTCTAACCAACCAGAGAGGAGAATTAAATAATTTACATATCATTGGAAAGGAAAAATATATAAACCTATGCTATGATTTGGTGACGCGTTTACAAGACAGTGTGAAGTTGTGCCTCATGCGATGTTGCGAAACGATGATTTGGTTAAAACGAAGTATGTTCCGTAAATAATTAAAAAATCTGTATTATAAACAATAATAAAAGTTTTCTGGAAGTTTGAAAATTCTATCTGAAGTAAAGTTCGTTATAGCAAAAATAAATGATCCGCTCAATGTCGTGAAAATCTTGAATGTACACGTCACTGAATCTTTACCTGAAAAAATCAATTAGGATTATGTCAATTTAAGTTTAAAAAATGCATTCTTCTCAAAAGCAGCAGTGTTTAATAATTGTTAACTACATATTGGTTTCTATGCATTAAAACCCCTTTTGGTTTTAACGCGTATACAATTTTTCATTTCCCTTCTCATTATGCTAGGATCTACTTATATATTTATATTATACTTATTACAAGAAACTGCCAGATCATGAATTTGCTCTTGTATCACGTACCTATTACAATAATTGAATCCGAAATTCTTTGTTCAATACTTAAATATATTATTCTTCCAACTGTAAAAGTGATTGTAAATAACCGGTTAGAAACGTTTTCAAACAGAACTAGTTATGGTTACAAATTCTTCATATGTGAAAAATGTAAGTACAGCTAATTACATACAAACAGAAGAAATATAACACATTTTTAAAAATGCATATAAACCTTATTTTGGCATGTTGTTCTTGTACCGAAAATATGAGATAGTGGACTTATGGCAAACGGAAGTTTGCGTTTGGTATACTGGTGGTGTGACGTTTGTTCAGCATCGAATATGAGCAACGTTCATCAATAGACATGGACTTTCAACGTAGTGGTGAATGTCAAGGCTCGAAGCAGATTCAATACCTTACACCAGCCTAAGTGGTGTAAGAGATTGAGTTGTAAGAGATTTGTACCTGCCCAGCAGCTCGGAACTTCTTGCTTCGAGATTAAAGAAAGAAACGTGTTAGCACCTGGAACTTTTGCTACATTTTACAGGCATACGATCATGCCTCATATAAACCTCAAAGGTGGAGGTATGTGGAAAATAAACGGGGTGTTTGTGGTGATCTAATTCCACCACGCCACGTCGAATTAGGCTTGATGAAACAATTTGTAACTGCTCTAAATGAGGACAGTGATTGTTTCAAATATCTTGTTACAAAATGCCAACGGAAAATTGAAGTTAAGATAGTAGCAGGTATTTTCGAGAGGCCCTAGATTCGTTAGCTTATGCAGGATGAGACTTTTCTTCAATGTCCAAGTTAGAGAAGTCATATATACTATTATAGTTGGCATACAAACGAGTGACAGAAAACTTTCTTGGTGACAAGAAGTCTAAGAACTAACGTATGCAACAAAAGTTTTGGGAAATTTTTTCATATATTTTTTTCCTATTAAAAGTAAAACAATTAACTTATTGGATATTGAGAATCTGCCAAGTTTCTGATGCAGTTTGACAATACATTTGTGTTTACACAGTTTTACAAAATGTCCTACAAGTTAGAATTGCGGAAAGGTATTTACAATTTGGTTGGCCTAATGCCCAAGCGTGACATTGTCGCCATTCATAGAAACCGAAATAATTTATCGCGTTATTGAGGAATGTGAGCAAGGTTTGCCATGTATGAATCTTCCCAAGACGGATCACTCTCGAGTTTCGATTCATGCAGGACTTCAAAACTTATTGAATTTGTAAGAAATAGAAAAGGAGTTTCAAGGAAAAGATTAGGCCGAAGATTTTAGATTTCCCATATGACAGCCAAGAGGGAAATTAGCAGAAATAATTTCAAATATATAAAGCGACAAGATTGGTTAAGGCAACAAAATATCCCATGTGTACCTAAAGAGGATAATCCTCAGAATGTTCCACACGCACGTCCTATAGAAGAGTTTTGGGCTTTACTCGATAGAAAAGTTTACGATGGTGGGTGGGAAGCCGACAATGAAGAAGAACTACGACGAAGAATCTACCAACCGTGTTGAGCATTTAACCCACTTACCATCCAATAGAAGATAAGAGGCATTCGCACCAAGTTGCGAACCATTGAAACCGATGGCCCTTTAGGTGCTATGTGATACATTGTAATTACAGTTAGAGCGTCATTGATTTTTTTACTGTACTACCAAATTAAATAAAACAATTATGTATTAATGTATGAATAATTATGTTTAAAAAAAAATTCCCAAAACTTTTGTTACATACGTTGTAAGGGCCAACAGCCACTTACTTTCGTGAAAATCGCGGTGCAACGAGTGAAGAACAAGGTGAGCCGTTTCACAAAGATATTAAAACTGGAAACCCGCTACCAAGCCCATTGGGATCTGTCAATGATGGTTGACTACTGTTGGTGCTTGAAAATAGACACTAGCGACGGACGCATGACAGCTTCGAAAAGATGATGTTTTCTTTTCCCCAACAGTGAAAATTTATCATTGACCGCTGATCATTTTAAGAAATTAGAAAGGGAACAACGATATCCTTAAAGAGAACAACCAACCTGGGTTTATAATATAGGACACGGTATTGTTTAAGTGATTATTAAATTCTTCCTAAATATTATACTGTGTTCTTAGCATTTAGTAGCTAATAATAATTTAGTATATTGTTTCCCACTCGTGAGGCCCAAAATGAAAATTGAATGGCGTGAAAGTGAAATTACTTCATGAAATTACTTAATTTCACCTATAAATTCAAATATTTATTTACTTTAATTACACTATTCAATCTAAATATTAAACAAACGCGTTACAAATATTTACAAATTTTGCAACTTAAATAGAAGACAAATGTCAATAATTAATTCCCTATCATCAATTTAAATAAAATACCACAAATATTTAATATGTGCTATTTTGTGACGCATTATTGTTAAATTTGTAGGAAATGGTGTATTGGATTACTTCTCATGACATTCTACTGATTTGGTTTTGAAATTTGTAGAATTCTCAAGATGTAGGCTATCACAGATTATTTATTGTTCGCTGTAAACTATTTCTCGGGCTCTGATAAATTATCTATTATTACTGCAAACGCCATTGCATAGATCCCAATGTAGTTCACCTCCTGCAATTGTAGATTGAAACCTGTACCTGTCAGCGCTCCAACAATTGTACATATGTGCATATGGGAGCAACCTTCAAACAGCAAAGATTCTAAAATAAACGGTTTCCATGTATCTTATGTATTACAATTATTGTAAATAATAATACATCGACAGAGAAATGTAGTGGCAAAAAATTACTTTTAAATATAAATATCTACATTATTCAAAAAGCTCTTACCACGTTTGAGTTTAAGCAAAGAAAGAAATTGCAATGAATAATGCCAGCACTAATTATCCACTCGCGCACAATTTATTGTTATAATCGCCGTACAATATTTTGAAATAGCTGCTGAATAATCATCGCATTCCAATTATTGTAGCTCATTTTCATTAGTATAGGGAGACTATTGTTCCATGTTTTGAAAATTTATTTAACCTAAGTTCTTGGACACGAATTGTGGAAATTTACTGTAACACGTATGAGTAAAATTAATGTTTATTTGTGCCATTACACAAACTAAACAAGTTTGAATTGTAAGTGTATATTTTTTCGAGAATAACTTTGTAACGCATTCTCAATTATTCCCCACTGTCTATATAATACTATATATTTTAAATCTGAAAAATCTTCGTTTCTTTATCACCCTACGGGGTGTTTATTATAATCTCTCCATTTATCTTTGATTTTTTCTTACTTGGTAAACGAGTAAATTGCACGAAAACAAAATAAAAAAAATCGTTTTACTTTAATATCGTAGAATCTCGGATTTCGTATAATGCTTTGCGTTCCCCGTGTTTATAATTAAGGGCAGGAAATTAAAAGATTTTTTCTTTACTCATCTTCCGCTACCTCCGCCCCCTCTAATCTCGATAAATACGCCAGACCGAGAAGAATGAATCGTTCTGATTAAACTTCGCAGGATCGCGCGAGTCTTCCCGAAACAAGAGGAGAATTAAAAAGCTGAAATAATGGAGGGATATCTCGTGAAATTACGGATTCCATTAAACGTCGGGAATAATTGGCGTTTGCTCTGGGGCAAGTGGCGCGGAGCATCGCTGGAACTTCGACGATTGATCGCCAAATCTGGAAAATTAATTTGGAAGTTTATTGTGTCGTCAGCGGCAAGTGGCGGAGGCGTTTCCGCCCGCGAAGTTCTGCCGAACGGATTATCGAACTCCGCGAATCCTTTCACACTTCTTACGGGCGAACGTTTAAGTTAATATCGATTTTATTATTAATTTTAATAGGTTGATAGTTCTTATTTGTGTATTTATGTCATATTTATTATATATTTAGAGAAGGATAACATCTTTCGGAAACGCCCCCAATGCAACATGTATTTTTAATATCCGCTGGGGTTGAGGAGACTTTTCAAGTATGCACGCGCTGGGAAATGCCATTAAAACTTTGACCAACTTGCCCCTGACAAAAATATGTATGTAAATGTTGAGAAAAAATCTGAGGATCTGGAGAATCCCGCTAGTAGGCATCGGGGACCTCCGGTGATTAAGGACCGCTGTTGCATGACATAAGTTAGCTCAAAAGAAAATTGTGCGGTCCGTTGCATTCATGACGAATGCAAAAGTGAGACTTGGTACCAAACGTCTATTGTAAATAATTTGTATAGTTTGTATTTGCATTCTGCGATACTAAAGTCAGCATAAAACATGTAAGTTATTGCTATCAAATCTACCATACTTTTGATGATGTGCTGATTTCATCGGAAACTCGAATTGATATCAAAAATTGTTCTGACGAGTTTGTACGAGGGGAATTTTGTTGTTGTCTCCCTAGCTATGAAAACACGCAGTTAACAAAATGTTATTTTCAACATAAGGACCATTAACAATATTCCAACGTTTTATAATATCGCTATGCCTTCGAAAAAAATTCTTTTTGTAATTCTTGCAAAATTCGACTCCACAACGTGTTCTAAGTCGTCATTCGATGAAAGGCGACGCATTCTCAAGTTTGAGTTTTGGAAAGAGATAATAGTGACATGGGACGGGGTCGGAACTGTAAGATGTTGTAATTCCTTCATTTATTTACTATTTCACTGAACAATTCGTGCTTTATGTATATTGCGTCAATTTTACCCTGCACGCGCGGACCTCATTGCAGTTCCGTAAATTCCTCTAACAGATTTAGTTCGTGAGGCATCTGCCCGCCCGCGCAGACACTTTGGGATGTAAGAAGTTTCGCTTCTATCACTCTGTTTCGGTAACACAGAAATTCGTTTAGCTTCAGATTATCATTTACGGTCGTGGATTTATTATATATTATAGCCCTTTATTGTCCTCGTGCCAAGGTATATCCTGTAATGTATTTTGCCCGATTTCAAGTGTCTCGTTCGAAGCACATAGTTTTTTATTTTCATCATTTAGTCTCTGTTGTTAGTTAACTACGGACTGGAATTCACGGTAAGTGGTATTTATTGACAATCTTTGTAACAGTCCGACCTTTTGTTGCCTGTAACTCCTTTTTGCTTTTATTTGTATATGAAGGACGATTTAGGCCAGGTAAATCACGCAGTTAGCATACCATCTTTGATACATGTATGGAAATTCGTCGGTTACAGTCAATTCGAATAAGAAACACAATTTTGTATGTTCCATTTCATTCAATTTGTAAAATCTAAGCTGTAGGAGTTACCCAGGTATACATTGGATGTTAAATTGACCACTTGAACTTGTACGTGAAACGCGACCGTAATATGTGAAATGTTCTTACAATTATGTAATATGACAAATAAACAAATTATATTGAATGGAATTTAATGATTATATAAAATGCGTGATCATTACGTTACGAAGTCGTATACGTTGACTTTGTTCATGAACAATGATCACGATGATAAATCTGAATTTAAATCAACCTGACTCGGGCACAACTTATTTAAATCGTAACGAATTTACGTTTTCTGTTATAATTTGTTGAATTTTTGCAACGACTGCGTCCGCAACCGTTGTGATATTTTGCAACGGTTGTGTTGCACTTTTGGTAGTTTGGGGTTTTGGTAGTTGGTTGTTGGTAAGTTTGTAGTTTTTGTTATTATATACTCCTATATGAAGTTGGGTAATCGTTTAACCGAGACTGCAGTTGAATATTAAATTCATCAATTTCTTTTCGTTTGATACAATAATAAACTTCTAATTATCGTATATATAGTTCACAAAAAATTTGCTCGAAATAATGTAATAATGATGGCACACATTATTATATATTATACGGTACGAAATATAATTGACCATTTTGATTTAATTAGGTTAGTTTTAATGTGTAAAACTTGGTTAAAATTAATTGTAGTTTCAAATTGTATGCTTTAAAATTCACTCAGTAGTAGATTATAAAACTTAATTCAAACTTTAAATCATTGAAAAAAACTTAGTTCAAATTAAATGCAGTTTCTAATTGTTAACTTAGCAGATGCTAAAACCTAGTTCAAATTGTAGCTTTTAATTAAAATTCAATTGAAAAACCCGGACTATATAATTCAACTTAGTTATTACCACAAACGGAAAACTCTTTCATAAAAACTTAGTTACGTAGTTAAATACATACGATAACGTCTGTCCGTACACATTTCACCGAAAACGTACACTTAGTCATTTGATTGGTCGATCGACGACTTCACGACCGAAATCGCACCGCTGCATGTTCTTTGGTATGCAGCGCTAATAACTAACTGACAAGTTTTTCGCATCCCACTTCAAAACGGCCTTAATTAGATATATGCCGTCGATGCGATTCTGTTATCAAATTTAATTCATTTATGTCGAAAAGTACCAGGCGATGCGCCAGATACGTGAATAAAAAGTACGGTGACTTTGTGCGAGAAATATCGAAGACCACGCTCAAGATAATCGTCCGACCTAGGACTTTTGCATTTTGATTTCTGTAGCGCTGCGCGTGTACTTCACGTTTTTTTTTGCGGTTCATGACTCCACAAACCTTGTTAATAATATATCAATTATTGTTATTTAAACGCTCCGCAAACGGTGAGGGGTACGACAAAAAAGAAAGAAATTACGACAGACGGATTACTAACTTACGAATCCGGCTATTTGATTGGTCGATGAGTGGACTAAATGCGAATAAATGCGCTGCGCAGTTTTTACTGGATATGAGAAAATGGCACAAATAACATTGTATAGAATAAAACACCACAGACGGGTCTACTTGGTAGTTTAATTCTATTATTCTGTTTATATAATTGTTTTCATATATCGAGCGGTTTGGGCAGCGTTTTGACTTACGTCGGGCAGGCGCCATATACATGCCACAAAATTGTAGCGCGATGCGGGTGAAATCGGCTACATGAATACTTGCAAACTCGCACTCTTGCGAGCTGAATGTCGTTACGTTTCATTCGATACGCTGCACAAACTGTAGGAGGTACCATGATACTGTACATAAATAAAGTTGTAAATTCAAAGCATTCAAACTTGGACTTCAGCTTTCCACGAAATATTTTAGCGCGTCGCCACGTTTCGTATAAGATGCGACAAAATTGCCCTGAAATAAAAATGTAGAGAATACATTTGCCTCTGGGTCGTTGCACCATTTTTTAATTTTGATGTCCCTCGCTTCAAATCCCTTATTAGGTTATTGTAGCATGAATAAGACATTCCAGGAGAAATATTAATTACAATTATAAAAACATCACTTATGTACTTGTGTTTTAATTATAAAAGAAACTTTTTTTAAGATGAATACACTATTTGAGTAAGCATTTTGTGTGAAGAGAAGGACAGTTGCTGTTAGATCGAACCGAGCGAAATCATATAATTAACAGAACATAATAACGTTTCTCTAAACTTTAATTCTTGATTGTATTAGAAGATCCGTTAACTTTGAAAGATGTCATTTATATAAAATTTAGGCCATGTTTAAAAAAAAATGTAATTTTTAATATAATAACACAGATAATAACGCAACCAATAGCGGCGACCCTCCCAAGAATGCACAAAATCAAACCATGGCAATTGATTTTGTTTTTGAGTGGTTATATACGGAATTATTCTGGAATGTTTTAAAAGTCCCAAAGTTCCAAAGCTCCACGGCAATCAGACGGCCAGGATCCGTTATAGTGTTTTCAAGTAATATGTTTTTACTCTCGGGTAATAAATTAATTCTAGGTCACCACCGATTTCATAAAACGAATGAGTAATCCATACATATTTTGTGCTCAAAACGGATCCTTCATTCAATTCAAGCGGATGAAAAGAGCAAAAAGACGGAACCGTTGAATTTTAAACTGCGCCCGAGAAATTGATGTTTAAATTAAAACGTGCGATGAAATTTGCAATTTACGTTTTCCTTAAAGTTTCCCCATCTGGAATGCTAAAATTGTTCCATCGATCGTGGCCTTTATGAAATTCGCAATATTGGGAAAATTTATGTGCGGCAAACGTGATAATCGTGAAATGATAGTTGTGAAAGTACACAAAATTATTGCGTAAATTCCGCCCGTGAAGTTTGTGAAAAAAAAAATGCAACGAAACAAAGCGTGTAAGTGTGACGGGTGTGATTTTCGTATGTTAAGATTTTATTGGTCCTTGTCTGTGGTATATCATGTGTTACAATTCATAAAAGTAATGAAAGCATGTAATTGTAAATATATTTGCGGTGCACAGTGTTTTGTCATAAATTACTTATTTAATGTGTAGCGCATATGTATTCCGGAGTAACTCGAGGAAGTAACCATATTAGCTCGACAGTATATTCTCATACGACCACACGTTTGCTGCAATAAATAATTGTAAATTTATAATGCGTTCGTGCTAACGTTTCCTCCATTAAATTTGAGCTACATCACATACAATAAACACCTAGTAAACACCCCAAGCACGCTATACGTTGAAATATGTGTGAATAAATGATTACACATTCAACAGCAAATAATTGCACTTTAATATATCAAGTTACCGATATTGATTCCATCCTATATTAATAGCACCTATTAATTTGATTAATAGTAGATATATATTTTTAAGTCATCAAAATGTGTCTAGATTAAAGTGAACTAGTATTACTTTTATTAAAATAGCAATGCCATAATGTCAAAATTTTCAACATCAAAAGTAAGAGCGGATTATGCTAACAAAAGCTTAATTTTGAGAAATCAAGTACACCCCTGATGATACAATTGTAAATATCTGACAAATTTCCACTGATCTGTTGACAAAATGGTAGGTATTTATTTTCATTCCATTAATTAATTTCTGTGGTTACTTATGAATATTTAATTCCTAAATATATTTAATAAATACGACCAGTTATCGAAATTAAAAGAGGAAAAAACTGAAACACTACACCAATCAAAATCAAACTTAATTACTTATCATGGTTTTATGAAAATTAAAACTACAAAATTTTGTACCTAAATATAGTCTGAATATGCTAAAGTTAAATGATCAACTGTTAATAAGTAAATTAATTTCGGCTAAGATTTTAAATACAGACTATAGTTACGATCATGAAAAATAAAAACTCATCAATTTGTTCGAATCACGTTTCGCTTCTGTATTGAAGCATTTTCAAAGCTTATCACATAACAATAATCGTGGTAATATTTTTTAACAAATCACAAAAAAATACTTCAATAAAAAATAGATCACTTATTGATGACCTTACCGATAGCAAGTTAATTGTAGCTCCCAAACTTCCCAAAATTCATAAAGTGCCCCTGAAACCTATTGTTGCCTCAGTACAAGGACTCACCAACTATTTGTCAAAATTTATTGCTGACGTTCTTTCTGTAGCCTTTTCAAGATTTCAACTCGCTTCGCTGTGGGTTACGTGATTCTAAAACACCTGTTACATTTCTGAGTGCTGTTCCGTTCCGATACGTCACGAAATCTCAAGGTCAAACATCGCAGTGATCAAACCGCTCGCCAGCTCTACAATATACACTGGACGACGATCTGAATACCATGTGAACGGCTGACCCGAGGTCTTGATTCATCCGCGTAAATTAAACGATAAGGCGAGAAACCAAGGAGATGTCCAGGAACACGTCCATTAGATGGTCTTCATTTCAGAGACGTAGGAATATTTTCTCCAGTGCGGTAGCTTAACTGATAGCGTCATTTTCTTTGTTAATCACTCAAAACTCAACTTTTATTACCGAGCAAAATTTATATTTGATTACGCTGCCACCAACGCGAAAGTTTATTCCGTCAAATTATATTCAAAATTGAAGTGTACTTTTAGGTCCAATAAAACAAACAGGTTAAGTATAATTTAAGATCTTTACAAAATTAGAATTAAATCTGTTACATTAAAACAATTATATAAGATATTACATATTGATATATACACATTTAATAATAAAACTAAAAGGGATGAAGAAAAAAGAAAACTGGCCTTGATACTTTTTGTTTAAACTTTAGTTTCCCGTTAATGTTAAGTTATCGAACAAAAGGTAAACGTATAGCCCTAATATTACTATATTACCTTTCTCTCTCTAATCCGAAATTGGCGGAAAGATGGTTTAAGAGTTTCTATTCGATTTTCCTTGCATACTAGATTGTTACGTAGCGAATAACTTGCCACATTTCAAAACCGTTAAGCTATTGCTATTGCCCTGGCTGTTAAGGATTTTCTTAACAGCCCTCTTTTGATAACAGCCCGCTCTTAATCGATCGTAAATAACAATAATTATTATAAATTAGAATAATAAATTTATTATAATCATAACTAGGTACATACGTATTATAAATTTAAATGAATTAAAACTACATTTCAGGCACACTACCGTTAAAAACATTGTTTATAGTGCAGTTATGGAAGCTTACACTACCACCAGAAATTTGTGTTGCCACCGCAGAAATATTTTCTTTTTCATTTCTTTCAACAACCTCAACTCGTTCATCACTTTTTCCGGAGATTGATGTAGGACCTAATAGCAAATGTGATATTTTGTTTCTTGATGCTGTGCTATCATCTATATACGCTTCAGCGGTACTTTTCCAACCACCTAACCGTTTCTGGCTCGTAATATTTCCACCTCCATCAATCAACTGAGTGGCAGATGATCTGCGAAAACAGTGTCCTGTATACAACTGTGCATAATTCAGTCCAAGAAATGTCGCAATTTTTTTAGGTACCGCCCCGATAGTATTCTTTCCAACAGGTTGTCTGATACAACGACCCTTCTTGTAGCTTAGGAAAAACCTACTATGGTCAGTAGATTGCGATCTTAAAGCTACATAACTACGGTAGCGCTTCATTGCACCAAATTCCTCCTCATCTAATATATGAAAAGATCGTTTGTTATAGTTTTTTGTTTCTGGGATATTAACGATGATGATAGAACCGCCATTTTCAATGTCGGCTACTTTCATGTATGCCAACTCGCCTTTTCTACATGCACCGAATATACCAAATATTAAGACCACCTATGTAAACACAATTAAATCAGTACTATTGCTGAGAGAAATTACTAACAAAAGTACCTTTTCCATTAAGTAATCTTCATCTGGCGCTTGATTTAAAAATTCTAAAACTTCCGTTTGGTTCAAAGTCTTCGATTTCTTTGGCAAATATCCAACGGAATTTCGACGTAAGTAAGAATCGACTCTCCGATATTTACCTATATCGATATTGTCTTTTGCCAGTAGCGTCGATTTTAACATAGAAACCTTGGTGAATAAAGATGTCGGAACATATTTTCACGCTGCAATTAGAAATTTGAAAAATTTTCCAGATAGACACTCTGAGTGAAAAATACTATACCAGTTCATCGATGTGCGCCATTATGACATCTTCACATACGCTTTTAACGTGTTTTTTTGCCACTTCTTAAATAATTCAAACTCTTTTTGATACCTCTGTCTAGATTTTTCTGGGATTAGCTTCCCATCCGCTTGCATCGCTCTGGCTAATATTATTTTATATATTTTGGCTGGTAGTGAATTGTCTTTTTCCATTTAAATTCAGCACTCCTCTCTCACATTCAAAAATGACAAACACAAGTGTTTTTTAGTGTCAACAACATTAGTTGTCACGGAAACAATGACATCTATGATTTAAAAATTATAAATTATAAAATTTCTGATTCCAAATTTTTACCTTCTTGGATAAGCTAGTACGACGAAAACCGTTGTACATACCACGGGCTGTTAAGGGTCATAACGGCTCTCGGTAGCATTAATGCTACCTCAGCCGTTATGGCCTTCTTAACAGCCCTTAATATGCAAATAAATATAACATCCCCGTATTGTGCAAAGTTGTTTAGTACCCTGTTTACATCACTCGTGATTAGTAACCTTTGGGAATTCAATTGTTCAATCTTACCACAAGAAAAAAACGTCAAATTATATGCCGATCCAGGGAGTTTTATCGCCACGAAAATTGGGCACTATTTGCAGGCACAATTTAAAATTGTTTTGTCGGGTTCAGTGTCAATTTTCAACGTTCACCCTTCATCCATTACGTACATAAAGTTATATTAATTTCGTTATAATTAAATTTTCTCGGAAATTTACGACGTCGCCTATTTATCGACTGCAGAGACGTATCCAGTCGTGTCGCCTTAATGTTTAATTAGATTTATCGGGTGCCGCGTCATTGGCTAATAATTAATAACGCCCCGAGACGCCACATGAGAGCGACATAAACGATTTTTGAATCATAAATTGGATCATGGGCATACTAGAATGAAAATTTGCACTAAAAGTATATTTTTCCATTTTTGTTTATTTGAATTCAATTATTTTATTAGTTTTGTATTAGTTTTGTAATTTATTTGTAAGAGTCAATATATTATGTAAATTGTTATATCCATGATTAGTCTGAACTAATTTAACCATTATTTGTTACTACTTTTAAAGTTAAGTGCTTTCTACCACTTAATTTTATTTGTTTTGCTTAGTGGTTAATTTGAAAACACAATAAACCATTAATGATTATGCGACAATTTCGCTCCGTAGCACGAATAAATGAATTTCTCGGTTTTATTTCTTTGCTGCTCCATTAAGTAGTTAAAATATTTAATTATCAAAATCCGAGGTATAAGTACGTAAGTAAGTTAGTAAACATTAAACTAATGACGCTGCATTAAGTTAAATAAAAGATAGCGGAAACCCGTCCAGGGAAACTTTAATTATTAGATTACGCCGGAAGCCTCTCCTTTCCACGGGCTGTTCCCCCCGACCCCGTGTTGTCTCCAACAGTCTGCACTTTCGCGACGTCGCGTTGGTTATAAACGATCGCGTTAAAAAACTTGTTTGATTCTGTCTTTCGCATCCGAACGCGACGAGACAAAAGCTCCAGTCGTGCAAGGACGAGGCGGATGCGTCGCGATGTGAAAATGTTAACTGAAATCGCTCCCAGAGGTCGCGTCGTGGTGACTGAGTTTCAGCGAAGAACAAGGCGGGCCGTGGAACGAGTCTGAATCAGATGGCAGAGTTGGGGATTTTTAATGGTTTTCGGACTAATATTTTTATTTTTTATGATAACACTATGACACATGCGATGCTTGAGCTTCAACTTATTTATAGATTTGGATCTTGTATAGGTGTTATAGGTTTATCGAAAACAAAAACTGGACTTTCGTGCCATTCATTTAATCGTAACTACTTTAACGTTACCACGTTACTTTGTTGTGCATCGTGTCCATTTGTGTTATACTTTGTGTATTTATATATCGTAATTATGCTGAGTAATATATTATTAACTCAGCAAGGTCGTTGTTTGCATTATAGTTTCACGTGTCCTAACTACAATGTTTTCATTTCGTAAGTTTTTATAAATACATCGTAAGTATCTCTACAGGTTAATTAACCTTTTATTTATTTCATTATTTTCATTTGCTACTTCACTTGAATCAGCCTGTATTGATTTTATATAAAATATACCATTCTCACCAAGTGTCGTCACAATTTAGAATAATGATTGTCAAAGCGATAAGTGCTAAAAGATATTGATATTATTCATGCATTCAATCTTAAAGAAATCTTAAAAATCCGATTGGATTTGCAAGAAAAACACGTCGTGAGTTCCAGTTTCTAGTGTTTTTGTTCAATGTGTTGGCACGTTTTCGTATGTTTGAGTCAGCACGTTTTTAAAGGTACACGTCGGGTCAGTTTTCTGCTGGTAGGATATTTTTATTAGATGGTTGGCTAGTAACAAGCTGCGGGAAGGGTGGTGGCTCCCACTAATCGACTTGCCACAGTCACCACACAGGTGACTTAACCATACAGGTAACGGTCCGCCTCACCACCACTGCTCTCGAACACATTCATCGTCATTCAACATAACTCACAGAACTATACGAAGTTACACACAGCTCTATGTTCACATCTTTATAATACACCCTTTTGCACGCCACTGCAAGTAGTAACAGCTATTCGTTACGGTGTGGACTGCCAAGCACAACTGTGTCTGTTCTTAAGCTCCCTCATCATTTAAAGGACACCCTCTACTTATCCGCTAACTGATTGGTTACACAAATCTGTGCACATTTTAGGAATTCTAAATAAAAAATATGTACTTCTGCAAAAATAGCTGCGCTACACTTTTTGCAAAAATATATTTGATGCATCTTGCTGAGGAGCCCAGGGCGGGAGGATGAAGCGGTCGTCCAGAGAATGAAATCCGTCATCATGTCCTAGATCCAATTCATTTAATTATTAGAAGTTCGCCGCATTTTAATGCATCGACATACCCATTTTATTATAATTTTTAAAATTACTACTAATCTTCGAAAATAAGAAAATATCGAGAGATGCAAAAATACCCACATGCACCTACACAAAATTCCACCTCAGGGGAAATAAACCATTTTAATTAATTTTTGAACTTCATAATGTGTACGTACAATCTTGGCTCTATTGAGATTTTTTAATGCTTGCAACATTTCATTTTGATATTAAGATTTATGAAATGTTGAAATTTTCGCCATGTTCACAATATTAGATAATATATTACTTTTGTTCAATTTTGATTACCAAATATCTTTTTTAACAATTGCAACAGTTGTTAAATTTTAGAAGAAGAAAAAAAACGTGTGACGTTTTACGTATAAGAAAGTGGAATTTCATCATACGGTAACATTTTCTTGCAAACAATAAGAATTACCATAAAGACAAAACAAGATTTGACAAATGGCAAAAAATATCGTAATTGTGAAAAATTAAAACAATTTCAAAGATACAAGAACCTCAAGATGTCAGTTTTTGCAATTTTTGATACTTTCACCCAGACACGTAAAATTACAACCGGCAAAATGAAGCAATACTACAACTATTTAATAGTTTCGTTATGAGAAATTTTGACTTTTTTTAACCATTTTATAATACCAACAATCTATATCGAGATTTGTTAATATCGACAATTTCGACGTTTATAAAAGTTTTAGAATATTGATAGTTCTTATAATTTGCACAATTTTGGTGTTTTGTCAGATATGACGTTTTCTATAATTTCAACATTTGTTTAATTTTAAGTCACTAACATTTTATATTTGTTATATTTTATAAAGTATTGAAATTTTTCGTTAATATTGCTTTTACCCTGGCTAACTGCAAAGGTTGTTGTTCGAATTAAAATATGAGATACCGATTGTGTGAAAGGCTTGTGTTAAAATGTAATAACATATCTTGTGCTTTATTTTAAATACATCCCACTTCTACGTCAGCGAATTGAACACAACCCAATCAAGCTTAGCTCAACCCAAACATAAAGTCTTCTAAATGAAAACATGGTAAGAAAAGTAAAAAATTGATGCATTATTGATCCAATGTTTAAACTGCCAAATTGGCAAATTTCTCGAAGATTGATACTCGTATGTGCAAAAGTGTGAAATTATAAATTTGAGAATTATGTTTCAAATTTTGCTCTTTTAGCAATCAATACGTCAAATTATATATAATAATGCAAATTTTAAAATGAAAGAAAAAAAATTTGCAAGTACGAACAATGTAAAAAGATATACTTTTTGGGAATTTCGTTAAGCAAAATTGATAATACAGGTGGCGCAAAAGTTGTCACCCGATGTTCTTTGACTGCATTTTTTAAAATAAATATAAAACTTTAGTATTGCTCCTAGATTTTGTTTATTTGATGTCTAAGTTTGTTTTTATTAAGTAGAAAATATGATATCGTCCAAGTGGCCGCCGCCAGAATTGTTGACCTGACGGGCCAGATTTATGGCATTTTCCATCACACTTCCGGCGATAGATTCCCGCATTCCTGACGGATATTCTCTTTGAGGACTTTAAGAGTCTGAGGCTTGTTGACATATACTCGTGACATCAAGAAACCCCACAAAAAGAAATATAGAACGGTTAAATATGTGCCCAGAAGCGATAATTCTGCTTATTCACGTATCCACAGAGATGGAAATGGGCCTCGTCGCTCATGATGATTTTCAATGAAAAGTTGTCTTCCTTGTGGTCGAGATACAGGATGCCTTAAGCGTAGGTTACACGCGCTTGGTGGTCAACGACTAGCAGCTGATGCACTGTCTGTACTTTGTAAGGGAACATCTTCAAGTCTTCTTCCAAAATTCTCTGTAAAGACCACATATTGATGCCCAATTGCATGGCACGTCTTCTGGTCGATACTCCGGGGTCCTCTGCGATATCTTCAGCCACACCCGCGATATTCTCATCAGAACGGCGGCGGGACGACGCATTATTAATGTTAATTTTTGTATTGTTCTTTGGTGTTGTTTCAAGTGTTGATCATTTACTTATTTTGACCACTTACATATAATATATTAAAATCAGTTCAGTTGAATGACTTGGTGTTCTTTTACTTTTGTCACTCAGTATATTTTTATTGTTAAATCTAAAATCTGAAAATTGACAAATTTATGCATCAACCTATATCAATACAAATGACAAGTGTTTTGTCATATTTTGTCTGCAGTACAAATTTTACAACTACTAATATCTTGTTTTTTTTACAGGTAAGTTCTTCTTATTACGAGCATTTAGAAAAAAATTTGGGGTAAGTTTATGTACGCGGTACGTGCTTTATTGGTGGGTTCGTCTTGCTGAGGAACTTCATTTACGATCATAATTGAAACGAGATCATTGAGGACCAACAAAAACACGTTTGAGCGTAAAGTCCAATTACCAGCAGGCATGTATCTAAGCCCCCCACGATGAATGCTCAACGATACGTTGCGAATATATAGAGCCTCATCTTCTTCCGTATCTTCACACCTTACCAAACCCTGTTTTTCACAAGATAATCCCCGACCGCATACTGCCAGGGTTACTATGGCTTGTTTTGAAAAAGCTGAAGTCAACCTTCTTCCTTGGCCTGAACATGTTTGGGATGTTATCGGCAAATCACTGGGCCAGCTACTTCGTCCTTCACAGACGCCACGACGCACAGTAGTTCGGGTTATATGGGCGCGTGGAAAAAATTATTATCTCGAAAAGTACCCGACCAATTCCAATAAACCTTTTTCCGAAGTAACTACATATTATTTCTCATTACAGTTGACGAAAATTTTCGTTGTGTATTTATAATAGGAATTAGGAATTTCATAATATATAGCTTTGGTATACAAGGTTATATGTAAAAATGCATAAATATTTGAGTTTCAAATTTGAATTTATAGTTGCTATAAATACAAGTATTATTGCACATAATACAAATAATAAAAATGCGTCCCTTACCATATCGCCAGCGACACGAAGAAGACAAGGTGATATGCGAATCATATTCACTTCCGCAGTGGTAGAATAAAATGTTCCTCTTATGGGTCAGAGATCATTAGTTTGGCTTCTTCCCTAAGATGTAATTTGGTCCCATGGATCTGGCGTTAAATTTGTAATAGCAGGATCTGAAGAAATATCATGTGCATGACATCTTCGTTTGTGGCTATTCGGCTACATTTTCTTGAATGGTGTATCCGGTAAAGTTTGTAATCTTTATTTCTGCATTCTTGAGCATCCTCGGACAAAGTGCCCATGGGAAAAGCAGCACTTTCCATGATCTGTTGCCCGTTAATTAGAACCTTGTGTACACTTGATGGCATTTTATACCATTCGTACTTTTCTACAGCTAACACCGCTGTTTCATATCCATACGTTTCAAATTTTTCTGCGTCTATTGCAGCAGCACTTGAGAACGTTTCCAAAATTATTCCCAATTTTTTGAGTAAATTTTCATCCATAGCTGTTATTTCTGCACTTTTTGTCGTCGGAGTATTTCTGTCATTAGTTGTTCCAGCATCAATCTATTTTTAATCCTAGCTCCATTACATTTTTTTTTCAATTTCCGATTTTCTATTATCAGCCAAATTATATATCCAAATTATAAGCTATGTGCAAAATGTATTCAATCAATAATAATAACGAACCGTAATTGCATTATGACTTTATCGTTCATGTAAATAGAGTCTCAGACCACATTGGGCGGCCGCGCGTAATCCTGGGGACAACGCGCCGACAAATGTTAATGCTCATTACAGCGAAGATCGCAAGAATCCGCAAACGATTTTTTGTGAGACAATGGTCAAGATTATAACCTACGTCCTCATGTACAGTATTACGTGGGGGGTCGTGTAGTTCCCTTTATAACTCTTCAATTTTAACTTTGAACGAATTTAATTTGTTGTGGTGGAATTTTAGTATTATTTTGTACATTTGAAAATCTATATATGCATAGTTTAGAATTAATAAAAAACTTTTCCAAATGTAATACTTTAGTTAATATTTACATAAATCTGAATTTGGATTAAGTTTTTACAATTTAGAGAACTGTAGCTATTGATGAACTTTGCACGCGTCTAAATATATGACATCAACTAAATTTAAAATGCTTGCACCAAAAGATAGTTCATTTATTGAACTTTCAAGCAACAAAAGAAAAAATTTAAATTCGTTCTTGCGCTTTTTTCCGCGCTTGGACCACTGTGCGGCCAGCGTAGTGTTTACCCAGTTGGTGTCGGACGACCGGAAAATCTACGTCTGAATTTACGCTGCGCCTATATCACCCACGAATTGTTACGGAAAAATATCGAAACAATTATTCGGCGTTCTTGAGGAGTATAGCGATTCATGTCTTATTCATGTCAAAGCTGAACTGACATTTACCGCCATTTGCAAAAATTATACCATCTTCCGATAGGGTGATGATTTTTGTGCCACCATGTATAAATTACTGTAATACAAAATTAATGAATGGAAATATATTCAAATTGCAGTTATGGGATAGTATATTTTTGTTTTCATACGTATCTAGGCGTTTTTAGTAAAATGATATACAGTGATACATGTTTATAGAGCATGCATAATAAAATTTTGATATTTCATGTACAAAATTCCATGTTCTTGATAATAATCTCACATACCCGAGAACCTGGAAACACACACATACATACACATATGCTGGCACGTTGAGTGCTATTTATCATAATAAGTGTGCTTTAAATAATAATAATATTTAAATTACTCCACGAATGAAGAATTCTTGTTAATTTTCTACTTATCTACTCACAAACGGGTTTTGTAATCTTCATTTTGACGTTGCTAAATGGTTAAGGTTGTTTTGCACTTGCCAAGAACGTACATCACAAATGGCTTTGTATAGATTTTCATTAAACTGGTTGACCCAGACACGTTGCAATCGAAACTATTTAAATTACCATGGCAACCGCCAGCCTTTCACGGTAAAATATGCTGTTCTAATACTTCAAGTTTTATATCGGCGTCATATTAAGTTATTTATTGTTATTTGGTTATATCTTACAGTACAGTACAGTATCAACCTTACTTTTGTGATCTCATATTTTTCAATAACAAACTAAATAGTCAGCTTGACTATTTAGCACCTAACTTATCACCAATTATATGGTATTTGCTCGATTGTATTTTTTTGGTAGCCATTTATATAGGAATAGGAATAGATATGATTGGCTTTCGATGGGTTGTTGGAGCAAATTCATATGTAACTGAGAAAACAATGCATAGTGACAACAAATGATCAAGGAGAAAGATTTGTTTTCGAGGACGATAACAAATAGAGGAGTACCGCAAGGTTCGATATTAAGTTCGATTTTATTTCTACTTTGCATCAATAAGCTGCCTGACATTCAAGGAAACCCCAGCTAAAGAATGGTTCACACATAACAATTTTAAAGTAAACGTCGATAATAAAGATGATAATGTTTTTGACAACGCAGGCAGACACTGCTGTATACAACAACCATGACAATCATATACTAACCTCATGTGCAGACACCTTTTCTTGGGAATTAAAACCGATGCACTAATAAATTTTAAATCACAAATAGAATATCTAGCCGAAAAGTTGGAACCATTTAATTCATTTATTAAAATGGTATTTTCATTTGTAAATCAAGACGGCTGAAGTATGTTCTTATTTTCTGAGGGAATAGTGTGGATGTGATTCGTTCTACAGGAGAGATGCATCAAAAGTGTTTTTAAAATGTAACACTCATTTATGCCCGGTTTCTGAAACAATTTTTTAAGTGAGCGTTAACTAACTGGTTCATTAGTTTAACGAGTCCATTAAATTACATTGGGTTTCTGAAAGCGATCTCTAGTTAACTAATGAATCGGCTAACTAACGCCAGGTTGCAGTCTAAACTATTAAATAATATTGAATGTAATTGATGGCGCTGCAATCGTCGTTGTCAAAATACCGGTAAATTTGTTTGATTACTCATAACATAGGCTGTACAAAATGAATCCGAAGAGGATTAGAGGTAAGAATTTTACCGAATTTGAAAAAAAAATTACTGTTAGATAATCAACATACAAATACGGTGACACTAACCTAACAATTTATCGAAACGTGACAGAAACGATACATGTCATACATTTGCTTTTGTAAACACAACTGCGCATGCGTCATTTAATTTAACTGTCCATAATGCTGCGTTAACTTAACTGAACGACGTCGCCTAGTTAAACACATATTCAGCGTTTCGGAAACCCGTTTCCTGTTTTATCGAACAGTTAAACTAACTGGCTCATTAAATTCGCTTTCAGAAACCGGGCATAAGACAATCAATAGACATGCAGACAAGTAAATTAAATACATACACTAACAGGACTCTGATTTATTACAAGGGTTTCTTAGAAATTATATTAATGTTGCAATACATAGAAAAGTCTAGTTTACCAGCTATAAAAATTTTTAATTAATCTCGAATGATACTAGAAATTTACCTCACAAACATTTCACACTTTGCCTGAAACATTTGTTTAATAATACACTCACAAAAATATTGCATGTTTTTTTGTTCTTTTTTCGTATTTGTGTTTTTCCCATTGACGCCTTGGGTGGTTTTTGTCGCAAATGTCTTTTCACTGGAGTAATACTGATTAAATAAATTGCATATTGAAGCTTTACAGCAGATTTATAAAGGCATTGATGAAATATCCTGATATACGTAAAATACATTCACAACAAAAACAATCCAAGGCGACAATGGAAAAAACACAAATACAAAAAAACAATAAAATATGCAATATTTTTGTCTGTGAGTGTATATTTTAATCATTATGCTATTTTCAACAGTAGCTTCTTACGACATGACTTGACATGGTTGAATTTGTTGTTAGAGTTGTGTTTTATTTATGCGAATGCGTATGTTGTTCTATTTGAAATATTAAATATTATACGTCGTACTGGTTTATTTATTGTTTCCAATTCACTATTGCCTGACACTGCAATGGGGTTGTTTACGAAAACAGTTTAGAACGAATCGTGACAGGGGATGTATGCTCACACACATGCATGTTGTAAAGTAATGAGTTAAAATAGTGAGAAATTGAATAATGTAACATGCGATGTTACCAAAACTACAATTGCATTTCATGTAGTTTCTTAAAATTGTGATAAATTGTCAGACTTGTCCAAAATGCAAAAAAAACAAAATTTGCATGATGGATAAAAGTTAAAAATTAAAAAATACATTTGACTTTTCCAAAAATGTTAAAATACTCAAAATATCAATGTCTTTGAATGTGGCTAAAGGTGCGGAGAAATTAATAAAATAGAGATAAATTGAAAAATTATCTTGAATGCAAATAAAAATGAAAATGTCAAAATTATAGAAAGGTCGCGATAGTTGTAGCAGTGGAATTAGATTACTAGGTTGTGTTTTTCATATCATTTTGTAAAATGATTCAATGTATCAAAAATTTATAAATGCTCGATAATGGGTAATAAAACTGAAGTTGAATGTATAATTATATAGCAAAATTCCTTACTTCAAACATACAAGTTGAGTAAATTGTGGTAATTTTTAATTGCATAAATTCATAAAAGGCAAAAATTATATATATATATATAACATCCAAGAGAAAAAAAATTAAAATGTCAAAATTGCAAACAAAATTAAAGCAGTGTTTTTTTTTCATTAATTTAATAAAATAATTCGAAATGTCAAAATTGTTTAAATAGTTAATAAGTTGACATAATATAAAAATTGATAAAAATTTTCAAATTGCATAGATTTTCCAAAATGCAAACAATATGAAAAATCTAAATTATTGAACTGAACCATGTGACTATGGTCGATCTGAGTAGAAATTCATACGTACAACTACTTAGAAATAGATACCAATTATTAAGTTACATACAGCTCCTAGGAGTTGTACGAGATTGTTTAATGTCATGTTTAGATTAGTTGTGATTTAAGGAAGGCGCTTAGCTTTTTTGATTATCTCTTAAGTGTAATAAATGTATTAATTGTGATGGACGATTTGGTACAAAATATGTGCTCTGAGAGGAACCATAAAAATGTCGTTGTCTAAAATGGAGGTATGCTATTCACTGAATGAAAAAATCATTTTCATCGTACATTCGCACACGACTGCGTTTTTTTATTGTTATTTCTGCATCGAATTTCCATGCATCGGTAATGACCATTATGTTCGCAAATGTCGTTTGATATAAACTTTTTAGATCAAAGATTGGCAGATTAAAAACCGTATCGGAAATTGAATACCCCTGCAGTCGAATGGCGCGATGAAATGTTGCGTTGATTAAAATCAGATTTTGCGAACGCAGAATGCAGCGCATGAAAATTAAAACTGTCCAGTGCATTTTAGTCCAGCTCGAAATTCGCATTTGCATTTTTAAGGAGTTATCCGCAATTTTAGATTTTCGCAAAAAAAAACAAATAATTTACAATTTTTTTGAACGCACCAGTTTCAATTTGATCACCTCTTAGCTTAAATTATCAAACCGGCGCCTTGGCGGCAAGAAACGTGCGCGAAGTCGTATGCAATTTATTCCGATTTACTTTGGAATAACGTGCAAGTTGGGAAGCTCTAATTAGTTCATCGGCGTTGATTTCAAATCGATCTTCGAGCGCTAATGCTCGTTGCGCCAGTCGTTCGCAAAATGAGACGATTCATTAGAATTTTCTCGCGAGCCGATTTGAATTTCCGCAATAATTAGCAGGACAGTATTCGGAATAATAAATTAAGTTCCGATGCGGACTTTTACGAATTAATCCTGTGGGCGAGATTTCTTTTCGTTGTCGACGTCGCAAATGCATTTTCATCTTTATTAATGCGGCCGTAAATTGTATATTTTATTCAGATTATTCCGTTTCTTTAACGAAAGTTGCTCGTAAGTGGGGAACAGTTAATGATTTGAATAATTCGTCGAAAGTGATTTTTTTTGTACAAATATTAGTCGCCGCAGACGTCGTTTTTTGCAGCGTTTGCGGACCTCCTTTGAGAGTTGGACGTTGGTGGAGTAAAAATCACGCAATGTAAATAGATGAATACAAACAACTGCATTAAAGTTAGTAGCTAATTTGTTAATGCGTTGTTCTTTATAGACCCTGTTTGACTATTATGCAGTTGGTCGGTTTTAAATCATAAGGGACACGTGCATCATTCAGTAATATTGTTCGCGCCCTAAAATGCATTTTTAAAAGCGTTGAATTGGATGACGAAGTCTAAACCATAAAAAAATGATGACCATGATCAACGAAACGAAAATAAATGTGATAATAGTAGGATTTTAAAAAATAAGATAAATGTCAAAGCAAATCATAAATAGTAAAAAGCAAGACGAAGATAAATAGTAAGAAAACGGGACGAAACTTCTCCAGGTGCCCGCAAATTGTTGCTGTGTAATATTATTATCATTGTATTAAATAGGAATAAAAATCCAAGACAAGCTAACAAAGACATATTTATCCATTATTATTTATGAATTCCAAGGAGAAAAAGTGAATATTTCCAGTCGATTAATTAAAAGTCGTTGTCGTAACACCAGCGGAAATATTGAACGTTGAAACTGCGTTGGTCGTAGACGGCTAGGATTGTCCGTAGCAACTGCTTCTAGAAAATACCCGGTGCCTGGCAACGGGGTGGTTGTAATTAACGGAACCGCACTCTAATGAGCCTCTAGGAATCTCTTGCATTTAGCGTCATTTAAGCTTCGCTTCATTTTCGTGTAACCTATTATTTTCGTTTTTTTTTTTGCTTTATTGTATTCGACGTTCAATGTTTTTGCGACATGACTTATTATGTGACGCAAAAGAAACGTTAAAATGTTTTTTTATTACACGTGGAAGTATGATTCAATTGTCTGGTTTAGAAATTATGAAGTTGTGAAAAATTCAATTTATGAAGAAAAACTTCATACTAATTATTACGTATGATTTGAAATGCCAGTTTATATTAACATTTTTGCACATTTGGTGTGTTTATTGGTAGGTACGTTCATTAATTGATATAGTACTAAAAATGACGCTTTATGTTAAAATATTATTGCAATTTTTAATTTTTTAGTAGTTTTTACGTTGAAACATTTTGATAATGATGTCCTTGATGTCCTTGGAAAGTTTGCAAAAGTTTTTTGTCCATTAATTGGACTCGTCGCATTTTACAAGAGTCAAGGTGGTCATGGATTTTAAAATGATTGTCGCAGCTCCCATCGTACATTTATGTCAATCATTTTTTGAATGTCAAAATCTGTCAAGTCATTGTGACATTTCCAACAATTGCTGTCAATTAGTTTTTCTTGTTAACAAAAACGCTATCATTATTTCATTACTTGCAGTTCATTACTATTTTACAGCTGAAATAAGTAGGTAACATATTTGTAAGTTATTTATGATGTCAGCTGTCAGATGCTGTCATATGTCAGTGATGTAGCTTGACAATGGATGATTTAAGCTAAGACAACCGTTTTACATTCCATGGCAACCTTTGACCAAGATAATTTTTGTTATTACGGTATATAGGTACTGGTATGGAAAAGGCTGTTTTTGAACCGAACATGCACATTGAGTGCCAAATGTGACATGCCTTAAAATTAATTGAATGACCTACGTCTACACGTTACGTACAAAATTTGGTATAAAAACAATTCGAAGAATTTTGCTCACAGTTTATTCATTGAAATTTCTTGTTTGCTTGTAATCACTGGGTTTTAAAGATGGACCATAATTTCGGATTAATTACGGTTGGAATGGCAATTCGCATACCGGATACATAGTATAAACAAAGTAATATTTATTTCTAATTTTATGCAAAAGAAAATATTGGCATTGGCGTTTGTGACGTTTTGAGAACGAAAATGACGAACATTATTCCAAACTGTGATTTTCTACGCGTCTTTATTTGATTTACGATGCAATTAGTATAAAATAATTCGATAAGCGGTAATTTTGAGCGTCCATCAGAACTGCTTTTCTTAACTTCGTCTGACGTTTCAAGAATATAGGTTTGATGTTATAGGTTTGATTTTACCAAACACCCAGTACCAAGTAATATGTACAATGGAACCAACGTTCACACGTTGCTTTCTAAAATGCACTGAATCCTCCAGCAAAAAACATATATAACAAACGTCTGTTCAAATCACTCTATGTAATAACATTCTCCACTTTCATTGGTGAAAAGTGATACCCTCTTCAACGTGTGTCTTTCACCATATGACTTTCTCAATTTTTCCTGCAAAAGTCCTATATCTATCTTAGTTAATTTTTTATCCAATATTTATTAATTATTTTGTTATTATTTATGTTAATATTAGTTTGCTTATCTATTAAAGTTTTTAATTTTTGTTATATGTTTGTTATTGATTTCTGTTAAAATGTATTCATAACTTTGATCTTGAACGAATGAAGTATATGTGTTTGATGAATTTCTTATGGTGTTTTGCATTGTTCGGCGTTTTTTTTTTCTATTTGAATGTAAGATAACAGTCTGAAATATGTATATTTAGGCATTTGTTTTGAAATGTTTGAAGTTATTTGTTGTATTCGTCTTTGTAGTTATTATTTTAATATAATAATATTTATAATAGTTTAGTCTTGGTTGTTAATAAATTGGAATTACCAACGGAAAAACTAAATTGAAACAAATTGAAACAAACTTACCCTTACCACACATTATTTTATTAACACTAGATGTACATTTCGACAACTAAGTTGTCATCTTCAGCAGTGTACTCCGCTGTACGACGCTGACGCTGACAAGTACAGTGCTGAAGATGACAACTTAGTTGTCGAAATGTACATCTACTGTTAATAAAATACTGTGTGGTAAGGGTAAGTTTGTTTCAATCTATTTTCCAACCACAGTTTCCAATTTACTATTATATACACACACCCAATCTTATATTGAATCACCCAGTATTTCGTTCTCGTTGTTGCAAAAACCTATGCAACATTTTTAGAACTGGATACGCTCAAGAACAGACCCAGACAAAGCCGTCGTAGAGTAACTAGTGATCGACAGGACCGGTTTTTTATTCAAATAGCTAAAAAAATACAACCTCTACTCATCGGGACCTCCAAAGGCAACTTTCGCAGGGTTGGTGTTTCAGTTGAAACAATACGAAAGATACTTCGTGCCGGAAATTTATTTAGCGGAAATAGTTAAGGGTTCCCGAATTATTCAGGAAGAACAAAACTGATCAACTAAATTGGTGTCTGGAACACCAGAACTGGGCAATAGAAGATTGTCAAAATGTCAGATAACCGTCGAATTCGAGTTTTAAGAGGTCGAGGCGGACAAGCTAGACTCCAAACCGCCAGATCTGTTCCAAGATATAAAGGAGGAACTCTAATGTTTTGGAGAGGTATTATGATGGGAGAAAAAACTCCTTTACGTCCCTCACTGCAAAGTGTAACTGGTCGCCGGTACGTCGATTTGGTGCTAGAATTTATAGTTAGGCTGTGGAGAGGTGCAATGGGAAATATTTTGATATTCATGCACGATAATGCCGCTCCACATTCCAGCACAGTTGCTAGAAAGTTTCTGGAAACAGAAGTTCTGTTCTGAGATGGTCTGCCTGCTTAATTGATATTAATCGTATATATGTGTGGGGCGCATTAACAGAAGGATTAGAAGTCGAAGGAATGCTCCAGGAAATGTGGATCAGCTCATTGAATCCGCTATAGAGTAATGGACAAACAAGTTGACCATTTGATTAGAAGGTTTAAATAATTTATTCCTGTTGTAAGAGAACATTGTAAGCGTGATGTGATTTTATCAAATTTTCTATTTTTCATCCTACTTACTATAGACATGCATTGTCTTTAAAAGCACATTTACAATAAAATTAAACAAAATAAAGAAAACAAAGTAACTGTATATGTATGAAAATACCAAGTGTAATTGAATTGCCGCGGCGGACAAATAACATCTAAAACAGAAAATTGCTAGGTTAAACGATTTATGAAAAGCATTTCTCCGTAAATAATTGAATAATATTTTATACGGAAACACGGACCTTGTAATCTCATTGGCACTCGTCCAAACAACCTTAATTCGAAGTGGTTTATTTTCCACTAATTATCTAATATCGGCAGCGGGCAGCGAGCAGCTTAAAATTTACTGCGTTTTACTGTGAACCCTGAGCTAGATTAAAAATTGATTTTTATTGCGGGCCATAAACAACGTAAACGTTTTATTAGCCATGAAACGTCGCGAGGTAAAGCTCGAAGTACCGAGCTTGACAATAACATCCGAATTACGTTGGCCAATTCACATTTGCATGAGATCTTGATACTGATTAACTACTATTTGATAGTTTTTCAGAGTTTTTAAACAATAATAGAAAATAATAAAATTTATATACAGTAAACTTAAATACATATTGCACTTATATAACCGTAATGTCTTTTTTATCGTTATTTGTTTACAATAAAACGAAAGATAATAACTATTATAATTATGGTTTTGTTTCTATTGCACGAATCCAATATTAAAAGCGTAATAATTTCCTGATAACGAGCTGACCGTTGAACCACAGCAGTAACATTTCATATCGATTAGCACTGCTTGCGTGTCGCAACATGTTTACAAGTGATATTTGAAAATACATTATAATATGCATCATCGAGATCGCAGAGCTTTTGTTCTATTACTTTGCATAGCCATTTGAAATAGTCGAATGGGTCTGTTGTGTCGAGCGTATCAGCTCATGGTGTCTGATTCAAATGTGCTAAATGCGACTATTTTATTGTGACGCAGCGGTGTAAAATGTTCCGTTGTTAAGCTGGAAATAAATTGATGCAAATTCGACCCGGACAAATTCAGTTTTGTGTAAAATATGTTTCCGACACGCAGTTTGAAATATTCTAATGCGATAAATTATATTTAATACGTTGGATGTGATCTCACGGCCGACTTTCTATATACTGCAGTATTATTGTGTAAATTAGGAAAAGCGATTGTAAAGTAGAGTAACATTTAGTAGACCATAGTCGATGGTAAGAAGTGGTAATTAGTATTAGTTAGTATTAGTTAATTAGTATTAAAAAAAAATTAATTAATTTGAAAAGTTCCAGAAATGTAATCGAAACTAAGCATTTTACATAAATTTGGATATCGAAAATTGTCAACAATAAATAACAAGATTTGAAATTTTTTAACGATTGTTAAACCCTTTTCAAACAATAAAGAGCGTCGTCCAAAGGAGGTGAAACAGTAAGCATGAACACGTTGAAATAATGCAACAAACTAAATGAAAACTGAGCAAATTCAAACCGTGATAAACGAGCAAACGACACCTACTCAAAAACAAGCGATAATATCACAATCACGAAAGAAACACGAAAAGATAAAAACTATTTAGTCGTCCAATCTAAATTTGATCGGCCACACAATTTTAGTTGAAAAATGGATTTACAATTCAAATAATAATGTGGACATCTCATGCAGATGATGTTTGCACTCAATGTCGCTGTTTGCGTGTGCTTTTAAAACCAAGAAAGTCAGTGGATCAAAATCATCAAGAATTTGAAAATCGGAGGACTATGTAGGCAAATGTTAAGTTAGAATCACAAAAGTAATCTTTTGTGACGTGCAGCATCCGATATGAATTTTAATGTTAGATGAATGTTTCAATAGTTTCAAGGTGTTCACCAATTAATTACGAATACATATCTACAAGTTATAATACAATCAAAATAAATAATCATTGGTGTACGATACCAATCCATGCAATGCATTGGATATCTGAATGTCAATGATTGCATACCTGCCTTACGTGAACTTTGCTACAAATTTGCCGGAAATTCCCCAGTTTATTCAGCAAAAGGTATTGTACTATACCAGTTTCTTAAAACGGTCTTATATTACATTCGTCGACACTACACCACTGGTGGGGTTTGGGCTAGAGTCGAAATAATTGTTACTAGCTCGACATCCTTACTTTAGGCGGAGCAAATTTATATTGATTTATTTAGAACACGATCTAAGGAGATAGAACGACGTGTTAGTTGATGGTTATAAAATGAATGTAGACCATGATTTAAAAATACATAAACTTCGTGCGAAACAAATAATGTAAAAATTGGAGCTAATTAAGGTATTTTATGCATTTCAAGGTTTTAGGCATTAGAAAAAGTTTTCTTAAAAACTCATGGATGTAGACCATCAATTGAAAATTAAATAAATATCGTGCGAAGCAAATAATGTCAAAAGAAGAGCAAATTAAGGTATTTTATGTATATCAAGGTTTCAGGCGATGTAATTAGGATGTCTAAGTTTGTTGAAAATTTACGGTTGGCACTTTTACTATTTGTATTAAAATATTTCATGTCTATTAAGTCCAATTAAAATATTGCGAACGAACAATTTGATATGTGCTGCTAATGAAAATTCAGGGAAGAATTTTTAATTATTGGTAGTCATTGGGAGAGAATTCAACGAGGTGGCAAAAGTTTGTTCCTTTGGTTCCCTTAGGTGCTTCCCTAACATATTCCGTACCTTAATTCTACGTTAGTAGTCATTATGAAAAATTATGATATGCAGAAAGACAAATAACCAAAATCCATTATGAAAAGTACTTTGTGGACTGATCTAGGTTCATATTAAAGAAACAATACGTGAGCGATAAATATCACATGGTACGAGGAGTGTAATTTTGTTGAAAAAATATTTATTCGTCTACATTAATGGCGTCGCCTTCAAAATAGTCCCTATTAGATAATATGCACTTGCACCACCGCTTCTTCCAATCCCCGAAACACTTCTCAAACTCGATCTTGGGGATAGTCTTTAGCTCTTTCAGCGATGCACTTTTAATGTCATCTATGCTTGTAAAGCGACGGCCCTTTAAGGTTCTCTTTATTTTTGGAAATAGAAAATAGTCACATGGAGCCATGTCTGGCGAATATAGAGGTCGGGCAGCGTTACAGTATTGTTTTTGGCCAAAAATTCACGAACAAGCAATTAGTGTGGGCAGGTTTGTTATCGTGGTGCAGAAGTCATGAATTGTTTTTCCACAAATGCGGGATTGCTTCACGCAAACGGCGTTGAACTTGTAGATAGTACTCTTTATTGACAGTTTGAACTCCTGGCAAAAATGCATGATGCACTAAGCCATTAAAGTCGAAGAACACAAAGAAGACCTTTTTCGGTCTTGGCGAGCCAGGATGTCTCCACTGGGACGATTGAGCCTTAGTCTCGATGTCGTATCCGTCACCTGTTACTGCACGTTTCAGTAATTATGCATCGTCGTTGACTTCATTTAGTGACTCCTGAGCAACTTTCGCCGCTGTTTTTGTTGAAAATTCAACAATTTTGGAACAAATTTTGTTACCACGCGTTTCATACCCAAAAAATTCAATTTTTTTTATGGCTTGAGCCAATCGATATGCCAACATCATCAGCGACTTTGCTGATTGTGATTCGGCGATTCTTCATAACCATCTCTCTCACTTTTTCCACGTTTTCATCTGATATTGATGTGCTGCGGCGTCACCTTTAACGTCTTCTCGACCATCTTGGAAACGCTTATACCACTCTTGTTTTACTCATAGCAGATTCACCATAGGCCTTTGTTAACATTTCACACACTGGGTTACACTTTATTTATTTTTTTACGAAAAATTTGATCTTTGATCCATTTCTTTTAGCAAACGAAAATCGCCGTGCTCATAAAATCACGTCTAGCCTCAGCGGTTGTCACTGACAAAGTATACAATGAATACAGCTGAAACTTTTATCATAGTTCAGGGTCATGTATAGCAACATACGAAAAAAAAATTTGTCAGTCGGTTGGTCCGACCAACCCAACCCAACCCACGAAATTTAAAAATTCCCGTTATATCCTGAATATACCTCGTATAATTTCACAAATTGTATAATGACATATCGTGAAATCATACATTCAACAGTATCATCATCATTCGTTCCATTGTATTTTCCGAACAAATACATAAAAACTACCATGACCACATACAGAAGAACTTGTGGATCAGTCATTGTATTGTATAAACCGGATACAAATTGTAAAGTAACCCTATATACAAGGTGGCGCAAAAGTTGTCACGCGATGTTCTTTGACTGTATTTTTTTAATGAATGAAGAACTTTAATATTGTTTTTTGATAGTGTTTATTTGATGTCTAAATTTGTTTTTATTAAGTCGAAAAAATGTTATCGTCCAACTGGCCGCCGCCAGAATTGAGGACCTGACGGGCCCGATTTATGGCATTTTTCATCACTCTTGCCAGAACTTCCGGCGTTAGGTTCCCGCATTCCTGACGGATATTCTCTTTGGGGGCTTTAAGAGTCTGAGGCTTGTTGACATAGATCTCCAATCCCAATTCGTCCAGTTGAGGTAAAAGAAAGTCGTTGAGCATGCTCTTTAGGGCTCGCCGTTCACAGTAGTCGCGGCATGTTCGAAAAATAAGGCTCGTAAACAGCACACCATGCAGTAACTTTGAGCGGCTGTAATGGCTCTTCGTGTGTTATAAGCGAATATTCGCTGCCCCAGAAGTGATAATTCTGCTTATTCACGTATCCACAGAGATGGAAATGGGCCTCGCCGCTCATAATGATTTTAGATGAAAACTTGTCTTTCTCGTCGAGATTCAGGATGGCTTGAGCGTAGGTTACACGCGCTAGCAGCTGATGCACGATGCGCTTTGTAAGGGAACATCTTCAAGTCTTTCACCAACATTCTCTGTAAAGACCGCCTATTGATGCCCAATTGCGTGGCACGTCGTCTGGTCGATACTCCGGGGTCCTCTGCGATATCTTCAGCCACAGCCGCGATATTCTCAGCACAACGGCTCCTCTGGGGCCGCTCAGACCTGACAGCATCTTGTGTTGTTCCATGCTCTTCTAGGCGAGCAGCTAAACGCTGAAGTGTTTGCCCAGTTGGTGTCGGACGACCGGGAACTCTACTTCTAAATTCACACTGCGCCAATATCACCGACGACTTAATACGCAAAAAACTCCAAACAATTATTCCCCGTTCTTGAGGTGTATAGTGATTCATGTCTTATTGACGTGTATCTGTTTACTTCACAAATGCCAAAGCAAAACTGACAATTACCGCCATTTGCAAAAATTATAACATCTTTCGATAAGGTGATTTTTGTGCCACCTAGTACTTTAACGGAAAGAACCTTTTTTGTAATAAGGTGTTTCGGAAACCCTTGCCAAGCAATAAACATTAATATGACAAATGACATTAAATAATACCAAAGTATCAAGGCAGACTTTCTATATACCCCAGTATTTACTATCGAAAGTGAGAAAAACCTAGGACCTGTGGGTTCACCCATTTCAGCAGTAGTAACTAATTTAGTAATGGAAGACTTATAACTAACGTGTATAAATAAACTAAATTTTAATATTCAATTATATAAACGTTATATTGATGACGTTTAGCTAGTATTCCAATTTATAAATCAGATACTATCACGCACATTTTCAATTCCTGTCAGCCATGATTACAATTTACACCAGCGACAGAAACAAATAACTCCATATTTTTTTTAAATCAAACAACTATTTTAAGGACACTAATTGTATTAGATACATAAACTCCAGTTCTGACACGCTTTTAATAAAAAGTGTTGTTAAAAAAGGAATTATATTATCCCATCCAAAATTTCTAAAAGCAAATTTAGACAAAATTACATTCTTAATTACTAATAACTTTCCAAATTAATTTTTCGAAAAGTTAATTAGAAATAGAATTCGCAAATTATACAAAAACAATGCAGAGCGGCGACAGATAGAGCTTCATGGAGGCAGAACTTACAGGAGGCCAAGGCCCAAGAAGGACTGTAGTGCTGTAGGAAGAAGAAGACTGAAGATCTAATATCTACTAATAACAGTATTACACATGCATCACTTCCATATATTAATGCTTCATCGGAACGCATTAAACATGTTCTAAACCCATACGATGTTACAATTGCACACCAAAATTATAACACTGTTACAAACATTTTTACACAACTTAAACCACGAAAAGCAAAGCAAAACAAACACCCACAATATACAAAATTAACTGTTCAAATTATCCAGCAACTTATGTTGGTCACACAATACAATACTTACATAGGCACACATACACACATGAATACAGTACAGCATCTAATAGAACCACTGACAGCTCCAACCATACCAAAAGAACAGAGTACATTTTTGATTTCTATAATACCAACATTCTTACCAAAGAGTGCAATTATAAAAAGCGTTTGGTTTTGGAGATGATACACATACAAAAGACACTAACGCTATAATTATAGATAAATTTTTTTCGGAAAATTATAGCAAGTTTCGAACAATTTTTCACAGCAAAGCGTACATATATTTTTGACTATGTTTCATAATTTTTCTTATTGTAAAAAAAATCAGATAGCAGATATAATATATTTCCCGGGCCGCTGTTAAAAAAGGCATTCCGCGGTGACCACTGTAACTTCTACACCGATCATCTCAAAGCAAAAACCAAATGAATTAAGTTTTTGTATCCTATTATCTAGTCTTTAATCGAAGGATTTGATAAAATATCAATTTTTTAAAAAATGGTCGGCGATTGAAAGTAAATATTTCGGCGAAAAAATCAATTCATTTTCCTTGATATAAAAAAAGTATGCATCGAAAAGAAAAATCCTTCGATTAAGGACTAGCTTCTGATATAAAGAAAAAGTATGAAAAATTTCAAGTAAATCGATTAACTGGTATCTTAAAAACCAGTGAAATCGTGGTCACCGGTTTTGAAAAAGCTGTTTCGAGAAAAACGCCTTTAAAGTCTGAAGTTGTAAGTCAACAGTTATAGTTAACGTATTGTTCGCCGTATTGTTCTTCTGAATGTTTAAACATTTCGACGATACCGTCAAGCTCCATTTTTTCCGGAAGATCCTGTATGGTTTGTTGAACACAGATTCGTGTTCATCATATCACAGCGTGTATCCTTTATCGTATATAACGGTCGCGCGGCTCGCAGCCCGTAGCGGTAAAAACGGCCATAACATTTTTGAAACGTTCGAAAACGAGAAACCGATTTTTTCATAAATTCTGACTAGATTATGACCATTAAGCAAAATTTATAATAATTTATTACTATGATCCTGCATCTTTCTAGGTTGATTTTTTTCTTTTTCTTTTAATTATTAGGTTTACTCTAGTTTCATTATTTGAGGAATGAAGAAACTAACTTTTTCACATAGCTTTTGTTTGAATCAAATTGGCAACTAATATTTAAGTGATCTGACCAATGATGAACTCATTGTAGAGGTGATCTTTAAGGTTGACGCATGGTTCTCTTTTGGTGCATGCTGGTGTTTACTTTTGCATGGTCATTTTTGATGACGTTGGGAGATAAACACATTGGCATGTATTTGCTTCGAATGTATACATTGTCTTTTTAGAGCAGTCCTACGGTTGGGTTGATTATTGCTCACATTCATTTTGATTCGATTTGTATTTTTTAAAAGGTCAGAGCAATTTTGAGTTCATCTTAACTTTTAGAGATTTTGTTTTATTACGATTTTTATAAACTTACAATGAATTGAACATTGGTCATTCTAGTAAATATTTGTTAATAATTTTCTTAGCTAGACTTTTCACAATGGGAGTTTTGTGGCTTTAATATTAATTTTTAATATTGGTTTTATTAATATTGAATTATTATTGTCACATAATTCAATGTGTCCAATATTTGACTGATAATAATATTTTTTTGACAAATACTAAAATTAAAAATTTTCAAAAATATCCACATTAGATGACTCGGAAAGATAACTTGATTTCAACTGTGAGATATTTATTAAATGAGGAAATCAATATATACTCAGTGACATATAAACTGCACCACTTAGAAGGGGTGGGAATTTTTGGACCAAATATGGCAGGAATAGTGGACTAATCCAGGGAAATAGTTGATTAAAATTTGAAACCCAATCATCAAGTAGTCATGGGATTTTTGACGTTTGTGTCATTTTTTGGAGGTGGTGATAGACAAGCAATTATCGAGTCATTTTTTGAATTTGTTCCACTTTTTCGGATCCCGCTCTTTAGTTTAAAGTGTTTAAAGTGTTTAATGATGCCTAGAGGAAGGAGACCTTAAGTTTACCAGCAGTTGAGTGACTTTGACCGAGGGCGGATTGTTGGTTTACGAGAAGCAGGTTTTTCGTTTAGAGAAATCGGCAACCGTTTGGGACGGCACCACTCAACAATAATGCATGTTTATCAAGCGTGGTCTGAACATGGGGTTAACGTCGGAGAAGAGGCACTGGGGCTCAAAGACGAACCGATGAACGTCAAGATCGCCGCTTAAGACTAATGGCCTTGAGATACCGATTCTCTACAACTAGATCAATAGCTGATCAATGGTTAGGTGAACAAGGTCGTCCGATAGGCTTGCAAACAGTTTATCGTCGAATAAGAACCTTTGGCTTGCTGTCTTACCGCCCACATCTTGTGCTACCCCTCACTGCTCAACATCGCCAGGAACGTTTGGCCTGGTGCACGGAAAGTCTTCAATGGAACTTGGAGTGGCATCGAGTTGTCTTTAGTGACGAATCGCGATTTTGTTTAGGAATGTATGATGGTCGGATGACTGTTAGACGAAGACGTGGAGAAGGGCGCAATCCTGATTTTTCGATTGCGAGGCATGTTCACCGAACTGTGGGGTTGATGGTGTGGGGTGCTATTGCTTACGGCAGTAGGTCACCCTTGCTCTTCATTCGGGGCAGTATGACCGCCCGACGCTACATTGACGAAGTGGTAGAACCACATGCTCTTCCATATCTTCGAGGGCTGGAAGACGCACTTTTCCAGCACGATAATGAACGACCTCACGTAGCAAGGGTTTCTCTTCACTTCTTTGAAGAGGCCAATGTTAATCTTTTGCCTTGGCCGCTAAAATCTCCCGATTTGTCGTCCATTGAGCACGTGTGGGACATGATGGGTAGAAGATTGAGGAATCTACCGAACCCACCGTTGACAATAGAAGCTCTACGGCCTGAAGTGCAGGCTGCTTGGGATGCCATACCCCAAGAAGACATTGATCACCTGCTGGAATCAATGCCAAGGCGGATCCATGAGTGTATCAGAAATAGGGGCGGACCAACACATTATTAAAGAAAAATCAAAAAGATGAAGTGTTTTCTTTATCAAATTTTAATCAATTGTTACCTTAGACTAGTCCAATGTTTCTGCCAAATTTGGTCCAAAAATTCCCACCCCTTCTAGGTGGTGCAGTTTATATGTCACTGAGTATATTTTCTTTATTCACAGCTGTGAAATGATTGGTAATTTCTCATTTTCAACATTTAGGATTTCTTTATGGAGCTTTTAATTTTATTTTGAAAATGTAGTCTTAGTTATAATTTAATTTGAATTCTTTCAAATAAATATTTATTTAGAGCAACAGTTTTACACCAACAATAACGTTACAGCTATACAAAATTGTTAGGTTAAAAAATAAAGAAATACGTAGTGCACAATGGTACATGACAATAATTCACCTAAATCTAGAGCAACAATAATTTCAATATTCAAATTTACTAGCATTACAATAGAGTGTTGTTACTCAATATAACCATAAGTCGGGAAACGTTAGAAACAAAAAATTATTACTCGTCCAGACACTAGAAAACGCAAATATTAACTATAATTACTTTGAGTGCTCTTCGCACAGAAAGGAAATCTCCGTTTCGTTCCAAATAAATTTGTTTCATGTAGATATTTATTTGCAGTAATATTTTTTAAATCCAGAACATAATGTGGGATTTCACAATTGGTCGTCGTGTCGATGCAATAATTATTAAAATATTACCAGATTGATAATGGATTATTTGATCATTGGTTAATTCATTTTGTAGTTCTATTGGTTCTTATAATTTTCAAAGGTATACTAAAGTATTTTTTTAAGCATAAACGGCAACATTTAAATATTCATCAAACTAATATACATAAGATTGTGCGGAAATTTGTTTTACAAAACGTGAAAAATTTTGGTGCTATCTATTTCCCACGCATCAGAAAACTTTATTTAATCACTTCACATAACGAAATTTACAATTGTTGTTTAAACAAATGCAAATGTTGTTTGAAACCCATCAATCATAAAACTTCCCTTGTTCAGCGTACGTATGTCGACCCGAAGAACGAAGCGGTAATTTCATCCCGTTTATTTGGCCGACATACACATCGCAAACGCAACCGGCAATAATTCACTCGTTCGCCTTCGTGTTCGTTCGCCCAGCATCCCGAGACTGGCGCCTGGACCGCTCCTGCAGTTTCCCGACGTCCTTGCAGGGCGCGACGTCCCTCCCGACCAGGACAACGAACGTACGCGCGTAATCGCGACGATCGAAAAAATATTATTTGTCGGTTATTGAGTCGTAGAAAAAAACGCGTCGCCTATCAAGGAATCGAACTCGCGCGTAACGTTCACAGTTAGCTCGCTTTAAAGAGGCACGTGTCGAGGTACCCTGTGATGGAAACGTTTATCGTGCTGGGGATGTGTTTTTTGTGCTATGAACTGTGCGAACTGTTCTATCAATGTAATTCGACGAAAGACGATGAAAAAGCGGCAGGTCCTGTAGGGGCGGAACGCGGCAAAGTGATTTACTCTATACCCGAGCGGGCCCAGGCTGAAAGTCGTCAGTGTTTATTGTAAAGTTAACGTAAATCATAAAGTGTAGATTCGTAAGTGTTGTACTTTTGCGCCCGAAGGCAACGATCGCGACATATGGGATCGTATTGAAACGTACGCCTTTTGACACGTGGTGCGACACTTTGTTGTTTTCTCCACGATCTTGATGTAACGCGTCGGTGTGTTTCGATTGTTTAGAATAAAAGGCATAGAACAACGAAGATTTATCGACAATGAATATTACATCTTAGACTGAGTTAATTTTGTTAGAAATTTTTGTAAGTATTTAACTTGATGCGAAAGTTAAAATGTTATCATATTAATTAGAGACTGATGTGTATAGTGGGGATGAAAATGTTTGACACTGATGTTTACCGTTAAAATAAATTACGTTTTATAAATCCTCTGAAATAATTGGATGGCGTTGTAAAATAAATTTAAAATATATCTTTGAACACTATTATATATTATATTTATATATATTCCATTGGGGCTAATAGTGTTCAAAGATATATTTTTAATTTATTCTGCAACGCCATCATACATATACAAATAGCAAAAATTTTCTCATTATACTAGTGATCGTTATTTCTAATATTAATATTATCGACAACGTTTAAAAATTTCAATACGACCAGCTCTTTAAGTTTTTATGTACATGCGATTACTTGGCATTGTAAAATTTATTATAAAAGTATTAACCTGTTTATTTATAGCTAATATGTGAAATTATGCTGTTTAACATCTGTACTTATTTATTCATTGCATCATAAATTTTAGAAAAGATATGGTCGTTTTTGTGTCCTAATTATTTTATAAGTAACAGTTGCAAAATAAAGCAGTGCAGCAGCTTGATTTTAAGCCAATTTAGAGCAATACGTATCCGAGATATCATATGTCTTTTCGAGAAATCAAAAGTGCTCTTTACCATAGAGTGAAATCCAAATTTGGGAACTATTTTATTAGTCCGTCATCTACCAAATAATGTATAGCGTAATATAGATGATCTGAAGAACTTGAGTTTATAAACTCAGAATTGTATATACCCCGGTACCCTTGAATAGATAAATTTCAACAATTTCTCATTGTTCCAAACATATAACTTGAAAATAAACTTACTTCTATTTCATTCAAAAGAATGCAATGATTGAATATATGTGCAATCAGTTACTTTTGTAATATCGTTAGTAATTTTTGTTGATAAGAACGGGGAAATACTAATCGGTTGCAAGCTACCCTAGCTAGCTGATTTCATTTTTTCGGTAAAGGAATAACATAAACTTCCTTCCAAACCAAGAAGAAAATAAAACAAACAAAAACGCGAGGCCTCATGGAATGCAATGAAAGAAAAATATATAATATTTGTATTCGACTCGATCAATAGATCAGTCTTCAGCTGGGTGTCCGTCAAATTAATTAAATAAGAAAATTAATCGGTTACGATAGTACATTAATGTTACAATGTGGCTAATCGACCTTTACAACAGTAACTCGTAAGTTATCTGTCCCATTCTCAAAAATTCAAATTTCTTCTAAGATTACCATAAAATCTTATATAAATAGATAAATAAATGTTCTTAACGTATTGAATCATTTAATTTATTAGTCCTGAATGATCGAACACCTAAGTCGTTTTTACAACGATACATGATTTTTGCAGTTAATTTTATGTTATGTACTTTCGTACTATCTTCAATAATGGCAATAAGGCGTTTGAGATGCTTTCGTTGCTGCGCATTTGTAGATTCTAAACTAAACACTAATAGATTCCCTGTACCAATAACTGGGTTCACTGGGTGGGGATTAGGTTTACGTTCACGTTATTCTTCAAACCTTTCAAAATAACACTCCTTGCATACGTATTGCTTACGTGCTTACGCCCTGAATATGTTCCATGGTATCCTATTCATCAAAAATATGTTTCTTAATGTCTACTATTAAAGTAGTGATTTTTAGATTACAATTATTTACTACATCTGTGTTTACATCAGGCTGTTTCAGATCTTCTTTTCGAGCACTCCGTTTTATTTTTATATCAATGTAAACATGGACACCAACACGTTGTTTTACAAATACTAGCTTCACGTTGTTTAATATTAAATCACTGACGCATACCTTGATTACCTTTTTTGCGATGATGATTCTCACAAATACTTGCCATATCGATGCACAGAATTAATTAAATAACGTTCTACTAACTGTTGTAAAATACAGAGCGACGATAACACGAGTTTGCTCATAAAGAGATGGTAATCGTACAAACGTTGCAATTCTGAAACTTTACATTTAAAGTTTAAATTCATATCATGACGACGATTATTTCGCAGCCAATCGACTCATCAGATCACCACTGACGGCTGATAAATCGTGCCGGTACATATCGTTATTGCAAATATGAGTGCGTTTACGCCATCTACAAGGTCTGAAAATTAAGTAATGGGACTAATTTTTTTTTAATTATTCAAATAGGATTATAATTGTATATTGTCACCCTCCAAATAACTTCCTTTTGAAGCCAGACAGCGCTGGAGACGGTTCTTCTGCTCCTCATAGCAGTGCTGGAACTCCGATACTGGAATAGCCTTCAGCTGGTCGGTTACAGCTGTTTCAATGTTTTCGACTGTCCCAAATTAAGTTCCCTTGATGTGATTTTTCAACGTCGGGAAGAGAAAAAGTCACAAACTCGTTTGTTGAAATTGCTGTGTGACAAGGAGCATTATTGTGATGCAGCACCCAATTGTTCTTGATGTTTAGTCTCACACGAATGACCCTTTTTCGAAGTTTTTCAAGAACCTCCCGGTAAAAGTGTTGATTGACCGATTGGCCTTGAGGTGGAAACTCTTTGTGGACGATTCCGTGGATTTCGAAAAAACAAATCAGCATGCATTTGATCTTCGATTTCGTCTTCATTGCTTTTTTGGGCCTTGGAGTGTGTCACTCCATGCTCTGGCGTTTGGTTTCTTGGTCGTACTCAAACACCCAAGACTCTGCACCTGTAATGACATGTTCCAGAAAATTGGGGTCATTTTCAATAGAATCCAAAAAGTCAAGGCACCTTTCCCTCCTGATGTCCTGTTGGCCTTGCGACATGTTTTTTGGAACCATTTTTGCGCAGATTTTTCTCATCCCCAATTCATTGGTCAAAATCTGATTAACGGTTGTGTGAGTCAAATTCAACTCTGTCAGCCAACGATCAGAACTCACAAGATCCCGGATTCTGTCATTTTCATCGGTTCTTGAAGATGAAGGCCTTCCACTTCGTGGTTCATCTTCAATCGACTCTCTTCCTTCTGAAAATGCGTTAAACCACCGAAAACCTGGGCTCTTGACAAAACACTATCTCCGTAGGCTTGCTGAAGTTTAGCAAGAGTTTTCGTTGCACTTGTCCAAGTCACTCATTTTTGGAACACAATAGAAAAAACTGACTTCGAACCCATGTTCCCCTGCCGCCCCTCCAAGCCCAGCGCCTAGAATGTTGCCAGATCGAACGCTATGTTGCCAGTCTCATTACTTAATTTACACACCTCGTAGATGTAAACGTGCAACAAGCTCGGTACTGTGATTTTTGGAAATTGTTTTGTCGGCAACAGAACAACGAAAATAAAACCAACATAAAGTATGGAAATGGTCGAATGTTATTTTTAAATCAACTTTTCGTATTTCGATAGACATTAATAATAATAAAAAAAGACTTTCGGAAAAACGTATATTCAAGTGATAGTGAACAAATCGTCTGGAAAAACTCCAAAAATGACTCCCAACTCTAAAACAAGTAAATTTCAATAAGCTGCTCAAAATGATGACCGTTGACTGCAAGCCAATGTCAAACGAGCTTACTCAAACTTTTATTTATTTTCTAACGTATGAAGCAAATAAAGTCTGGCTGCAAAATATCGATTACGTTCCATTTAACCATTTCACAAAATTAATAATTACTACAATTACGCAGCTTCCAAACTTTATCAATTGACTCTGTATATTAAACGGCTACTCTTTTAAATTCGAAAGCGCGTTCTAGTAACAAAGAACCCGTGCTGTAATGGGCTATCATGGATTTATCATCGTGTTTTTGTAAAAGTCAATGAGGGACACGAATACGAAGTAGACTCATTATGCGTGTCAGAAAATAATATCAAATTCATCGTAGATGTCGTTCAGAAAGTTAATGTTCAACTAACTGCACACGATTTTTTACTCAGAAAAGTAATTTTTGTATATTGTGTCATAGACATATTTCTAAAAATTATTTATTTAAATAAGAGATTTCGAAGATTTTCAAACATGTTATTAAAATTTTGAAGTTCAGTGCAGATTTTTTCATATGAAACAGTCTGTGTATATTTTTATTTTTTACTGACAGTACCGTTGCAAGTATAAATGACAGTCCCAATAATTAAATCCAATGATTCGTGAGATATTTTAATTTAGAATTTTAAGTGATTTATATTAAAAGGATAGGAAGTTCAAAACCTCCTCAAATTATAGTGGTGTTTAATAATTGGAAGCCTCATTTATATTTGTAACGGTGCTGTCAAGTGAATTATATGCAGAAACAATCAAGGCGGATGCAATTTCAGTAATAAAGCGAACACCATGTCTAACCTAGTATTCTCTACTGTGAACAAATGTCAATGATTAATCCAAAGCATTAATACTTCCCTCGATGCAGTTAACAAGTCCATATAGAGTGATGTTGAATCAATGATAAATGAAATTACCCTAAATTGAGGAGCCAGGAAATCGTATATATGAAAATCGTTTCAAATCAAATCAAATTGCATTAATTAGAAAGGAACAAGTGTTTTTGCAATTTTAAAAATTACTTTTATTTACATATCCAATTAATTGACTTGTTTTCGTTTGCTCTCTATTTGTTTTTTTTTTATTTTTTTAATTTTTCCTTGTGTCATGAAAGATTTTTTAGTTTTGAAATTTTCATTTTTTACAATCATTAGCATCTCGTCGATTTTTTATTAATACAAAAATGATTTTTTAGAATTCTTCGTGTCATTTTATTAATTAATTTTTATTAATATAATTTTTTGTAAATTTGTATTTTTTGTACTTTTTTAATTGTTGCGGAGTTTTTCAAATTTTGTATCATTTCATTTGTTACTTTTCATAAATATAGGAATAATGATTCCACGTTCTTTGTTACATTAATTGCACTTATGAAAATTGCACAATTTAAAAATCACATTATTCTATCAACGCTACATCTGCTTTTAACAAATTTCTACGCGATAAGTAATTAAGTTTCAACGAGTGGTCCTTTTTGTGGTAGTTTGTTGATGATTTAATCTTGGAACTAAGCTTTATCTTTAATGTGTCAAGTTAGCAGTTTGAAACTGCAATTAATATGAAGCTTGGCACTTCTGAACTCGGTGTACAATACTACCAATATTATTACGATTAAAAGTCGTTGTGCTTTGTACTAACACAACACAACCCAAAAAGTTAAAAATTCCTTAAGCTTTATTTTTACTTACTTATACTTTATGTATAAGTAAGTATAGGAATCATGAAAAATTTCGACCTCGAGATTTTAACGGATATACGCGTTGTGAGGTCCCCTGAATCGTTTCTGACTATTTTCGGAATGACGTCTGTGTCGCTGTGTGTATGTGTGTGTGTGTGTGTCTGTGTGTCTGTGCGCGCTCTAGCGTCCAAACGATTATAGCTAGAGCTCTGAAACTTTAAACTTAACATTTGTATGTAGCAAGGAGGAAAACGTCCTATTTTGGACGCAATCTCTCAACCGGAAGTGATGGTTTACTCTTATCACTTTTTTCCATATCTCGAAAACGGTTCACGTTACGGAAAAAAATATTCTTACATAAATTATAGATATTTATATTCTAAACAAAAATATTTAAATGTAATTTTAAAAAATTGAACGCGACGGACCTGCATTGCTTTACACACAAATTGTCTATTCAAAAAAAGCGATATAACAAAGAAATTGTCATATAACACAAAAAATTGAGGCATCATTAACTCAGAAACATCGAAGTCTTAGAAACATCGATTTATTATTCGATACACGTTTAACCTTGAGAAGTTTGTGCCGGACTTCATCAAACGTTTCCGAAGCTTCGCGGAGTTTGTCCATTTCGTTCAATAAATATAATATTAAATGTCTGCCGGAAAAATATTGGGTGGGGCCGGGATGCTGAAATTGAGTTGTCGAAGAGTTATCAATTTATAAAACTTGTAGTGTTACAAACGCCCCAAAAGTTGGGTATCGAATTACAATTACTAATTGCTATCAAAATAAAGTTTTAAAACTTATGAAATTTGCAATTAAAAAAAAACCAGATTGTTACACAACGATCCACGATCGGAATAATTGATAATTGCCCAGAAAGATTATTTGACCGGCCGACAAAAAAAACTTATTATTGGATGCCTGACACATGACACAATCCTTGATCTTCGCGCCAACTATATACTAAATCTCCTAGGCATTATCTGTCTATGTAAACAAGTATCAACATATTGTTATGGATATTATTATAATGTGGCAACAAAATATAATATATAAAGTGACTCACATCTTTAATCATGTATTAAAATTCGTCATTATTCTAACGTGTGCATATTAGACCAATCTTTATAAAATCACCATTTGCACAATCATGTCTCGAGTCAACCATTTAAACCAACGCGATGGAAGAAACCTTACCTACAAATTCCCACATATAATCAAACGGCAAGCATAAAATCACAAAAATCAAAGCGATTACGTTCAGACGTAATATAAATTGTAATGTCAATGCAGTAACACATCGGTTCGGCTTCTTCTGCTAAAATGTCTTGTGTCAAATGATAGGATAGTGATGGGCAGTGAAAATGGCGAATTCTATAACTTTACCATATAGAAGCTCAAAGATTTGTTTAATAATTAGATTAGTTTTGCTTGATAATGTTAGGAGAAGGCCGAAAGGATCGACCAAGAATCCCGTGTACATTGGTGTATGTAGTTCTTGACTTGAATATACGAAAAATATTTTCATACAAACTCTATAAATTAAATTGCAATTGCAAGCTCTTACAATATTTACAATTAGTATGAAGACTATACGATGTAGAATGTAATTACAAGAGTTGCAAATATTAATGACTTCAAACTTGTGCGTTTTCTTTAACTTACATGGGTTGGTGTTGATACAATTTATCAATTGGGGTTGTTGAATTGGTTTGAATTCATTAAACCTTCAAACATCTTCTGAGAACTGTGTTTATGATTGTAAAGCTATGTTGCTTGGAATTTTCTTGCCCATTTCTCATATTTTGTCCGAGACATAATCTTTTCCCTGCCTTAGACAGTGGTTGTTACCATCTTTAACTACAGCTGTGCACTGCTTTGCACGCTTCCTTGATAGAACTTGCATGAAACATGAAACAATATATCTGTCACATATGATTAATTAGTTCATTCAACGTCATAATTGGCCAAGTACAATAAAAAATGCACACATTCTTGTACCGCATGCCGATTTCTTATCATGGAGATGTGTTAAATTCGCGTGATAATTATTCGCTATTTGAAACACCCTTTTCTCTTTTTAAATCACGATGTTATTACACATAATCAATGAAAAATAAAATAAAATGTGTATTTGTGCAAATAATACTGTTTTGTGCATGTATTAAAACATGATTATTAATTTGCATAATGTTCCTTTGAGTACATCGAAATATCACGTGCATTGTTATAATTAATTAATACTGTTTTTTAAAGAGTCGTTTCAATGGTATTAAATTATAATATGACTATGTACTCGTATGTGCGTATAACATGTAATGTGTCAATTGTAAACCACATTTCAAACAAACGAGAACCTACGTGATTATTTGCAATTTGTAATTGTCTGGTTATAAAATGTAAAACGCGAAATATCATATTTTATGGTAGGTGAATAGATGGGGCGGAGGTTCGGGGTGTGTGCTGCGTTGGGTTTGGTTGGTAGCAAGTCGCAATCTGACACGGATTAAAAAATGTTGCTTTCATATTTGAACATTTACGAGGGGAGATCAGTATTTTACGTTATTTTATTTATTTTACGTTCCCTAACATAGAAGGAAACAAATTGACGAAATGTCAAACGTTTATTTTTTTACGTAATCTCTTTGAACGTCGATGCATTTGGTCCAACGATGCTCCAAACATTTGATTCTTTTGCAAAAAAATCTTTCGGTTGCTTTTCCAACCAGTCGTTTACGGCCGTCATCAGTTCATTATCATCGTAATATCTGGTCCCGCGAATATGTTCTTTTAATTTTGGAAATAAAAAGAAATCACTAGGGGCCAGGTCTGGTGAATATGCGAGATGTTCAAACAATTCAAATCCTGCATTCAGAATAGCGCTCATGGCAATATGGCTTTTGTGGACAGGAGCGTTGTCTTGATGAAACAGAATTCCTTTGCTCAATTTTCCACGTCGTTTTTCCTTGACACAATCGCGCAATCTGTAAATTAAATTGGCATAGTAGGGGCCTGTTGTTGTATGTCCATGTTCCAACGTCATCAAATGCCGTTTGAGTCCCAAAAAATTGTGGCCATAACTTTACCAGCGGATGGCAAAACACGAAATTTGCGGGGTGGCGGCGACGACACTCCATACTTTGTTGCTTCGACTCAGGATCGAAGTGGTGAACCCACGTTTAATCAACAGTGACGAATCGAGAAAGAAATTAATCCCGATCTGCTTTAAGATTTGCCAAACTGGCTTCAGAATGCAATAGCCTAGAGTTTAGCCCTAGCGTTTCTGTTAACATTCGTGGGACCCAACGTGCAGACAACTTTTTAGCCCCAAAATATTTGCTAACATATTTTCTATAGTACCAAAAGAAAAATTCGTAATTTCAGTTATCTGGCGAATTGTCAGTCGCTTATATGTCATTACCATATCGTGTGTACGATTAACATTTTCTTGGATGTGACACTGGCCGTCCAGCACCCTTCGCATGTTCACATGTTTGTCTTCCCAGTTTAAATTCGCTATACATATTTTTCACGACTTGGTAAGAAACAGCACCCTCACCTAATACACCTACCATGTCTTCATGAATTTTTTTTGGCGTTAACCCGTTCTTTTGCAAGTATTTTATAACTCCACGAACCTGTGATTTCTCCATTTTTAGAATTGCTCTAAACTTGTGTACTTAAATTCGTGATATTTATTTGTAGTTTTTGAAGACATAAAATTAGAAATAAAATGCTAAAGCCGACCTTTTAATATTGTTTCAAACCTGGAAAGTGAATCCAGAAAATTACTATTTTCGATCAACGTTAATTTAGCATATGTTATATACGTTATTTCTGCATTAAATGAAGCGAACTAAAATGAAATGAAAAGATCAAATGGAGACATGAACACGTGTCTCCATCTTGTCGTATGTCCTCAGCAGTCCGCACCTATTCTGCGTAACCAATATTGATTGCAAGAATAATTGTTCGTTGTTTTAAATTGTATTTGTTATCAGTCCTTATATGATTGCCCCAACTCGCAGTGATTTGATTTGATCTGATCATCGTTAATTAATACTCCTATGAATTAATCTAAATTATGCCTAATTTGACCATTAACCTGTTTTATTTTAACGTAATAATTTTTATAATTAGGCAATTGGTCCTGGGCTCCACTAGTGTAGTTTATAATTAGTGCATCCACTTCCACTATTACATAATCAGTATATTAGCCGTATATTCAATATAGAAATTCTTTGATAAATATATTTGTGTCGGTTTTCGTGCGTTTATATTCACTGACAACATTCAAATTGCTAGTAAATTATGATTATTTTCTTCCACTAAATTGTTTTCTCAATGGTCTGTTTTCTCGGAAAGTCGTAATAGAACTAATTGATCCTACTGCGTGATGAATTCGATTGCTGATTACAGTGTTATGCATAATAATAATAACTGTAAATATAACATTATAGAGAATGACAATCGGTAAAACTATTCATGCGTTTTATGTATAACTAACTTAATTGGAGTGTTTTGCTTTCATATCTCCACGTTAATTATGTTTTAAACGGACTCTTGGATTTTTTGAGTTTGTATTGGTGCATCGCCGATGAAAATATCGAAATGTTTTTATTTATCAACGTAACGATAAACGAAGCTAATAAAGCGGTCGTTATTTCGCGATAAAATATCGGAGCATGCTTTTACGGCCGTAATCATATCGCTTCGTTATTTGCCCGTTTGTTTAAAATGCCGGCGCAACAATAGTAATCTTCATTAAAGCCATCGCTGCGCGAAAATTTAAACAGATTTTGCTGTAACTGAGGGTTTGTAAATTTATGTTTAATGTCTTATTATTTATACTCGTTGTCTCAAAAAATATTATTCAACCTGTGAGACAACCTTTAATCATCCGTTGAGCACAATTTCGTTCGTATGCGTTTTTATTCACTATGCTAATTTGCTTGTTCACTGAAATGGGCTGCAAAATTTTCACGTAGTAACATGCAGGTACAGTGGCTAACAATAGATTTGTCACAATCACAAAACACAATTTTCATTTCCGAGGATTATTCGTAAATGGGTAATTTAATAGAAACACGTATAACTTTCAACATACAATGGTTCTTACCCCTTCGGATGATTTACGACATTTGCATTCACTTGTGTCACAAACTGCACCCTCTTAAGTAATGGGCATTATTATTGCTCATTGAATAATCTACAAATTTTTCTACACAATACTGATTAATTTCAATTGAATCGCCGAGGTCAAAAATCAAGATAACAAAAAATAAAAATGGAACAATGCAATAAAATACTGACGAAGTCAACCCAATCTAATAAAAAAATGGTAGGAAATCAATTTGGAAAATTATATAGTGACCTGCACGAAGTAAATTATAAACCGATTTGTACGTGAATTAAAGAACAAAAACGATGGAAAAAGAAATGAACTGAAACAAAATAATGAGAAAAGAGAAAGGTAAGGACAAATGAAATAAAATCGAAATGCCGAATGCAATTCAAGTAAACTAAATCTGTTATAATAATTGCAAAAAAAAACGAAACGAAAACACAAAATATGGTATCAAACAATTAAATCGCAGAGTGGCTGAAAGGAATGGAAGAAATATCGATGAAGCTTAAAGAGATGGTATCACTGTTGTATGATCATGAAGGCTTAGTAAGTCGTCATGATTGTATATAGAACAGAAAGGGATAATAAAAGAAAATAATGATGAATATGAATGGGCGGTAATTACAAGCACCACTACGTACAATTATGAACCACTGTAAAATGCAAAGAGTTGAATAAATAACGCCACTCATACTGCGTGAATGTTCATTGCATTTTTATGCCCGATTAACATCGTGTGGTACAGCCAAATGGAATGAATTCAGCATCTAAATCATTGAGCATATTTATACAAAGTTCCGATACATGTTAGTTCCAGATTATGAAATTACATCGTACAACGTAAAAAAACCGTCCCTAAATTCAACACACTTGACATCATCACTTTTCATTCTCTATTCGAAAATGCCATGGTTTTATAATTTATTGCAAATATTAACAATAAAAATAACACATGACTGACGAATCTTCTTCTTATGAAGAACGATACGTTATTAGTTAATACGTTTTTAGTGTGTTGAAGCGAATTGCGCCAGTCAGATTTTTTATGGTTCATTTTTGCAATAAATTTTAAAACCATACCATTTTTGAATAAATTGCTCGATATTATTGCATATTCTAAAACTGGCGCGTCTCAGATCATTCCATTTGCTTACTCCATACTATATATAACCTGAAGATGGAAAAATGTTCTCGACACGTCTGGTTACCCACTATGGACAGCTTACCTACGCCATTCATTTTCCGAGAACCAAGGGAAACTGTTGCTATATTACCTGGTACTGGACTCTCGATTTTTTTTATATTTTTAATGTTTTCTATTCGATCTATGTCTTGGGTCCGCCGAATGTACTAAGTTGTATATGAGTTTGCTACAGTTTTCTGTTAATAATATTGTTTTTCTACTTTGCGTTGGTAATAACTTCATTTTAGCACCCAAAACAATGTTAAAATGATTATTACCCTCATGTAAAATTAACCAATCATATTACAGCATTGCAATGGCTTTTCTCAATTCAATGAACATTAATAACCGATAACAACCCTGGGAAGAGGGAAATTACCGCGATAATTATGCTTGATGACGTAACCATGACAACGAGCTAAATTCAGACATTAAGAAACGTCAACCATGTCACGTTTTGTCATCAAATGTATATTATAATAATTGTACCATCAATAATTATTATAATAAATAATGTATTATCTTCAATTCGACACCTTGACAGAACTCTAAATGTGTTGCTAGTAATAACCCGAGCGGTCACGCATTTTTCGTTCTGTCAAAAGTGGTGTCTCATTATCGATAATTTTATAAACACTCGTGACATTACATATGAAAATTTGAGTGCTAAAATGAGTCTGGTATTTTTCTTTATGTTGGCAACGGTTTGGCAGCCTCTAACGTCAACGAAATGTCAGTTCTAAGTAATAATCTTCGCATTGTTTTCGTTGCACCATTCTTCGATTTTTTATATTTGTGTTGGTATTAAGAACGCGACTTGTTCGGAAATAAATTCCTAATCGTAGTTTGTCCAATTTCCCGTATTTCGGGTGGAGTACATTGCAACTTTTTTTAATATACTATTTTCACATTCTTCATTATTTTTCGTTGTTCCTTGTTCTCATGTCTATACTCTTCTCATCTTTCCTTGGTTTGGTTGGTCAGCCATTGTCTATATAATACCTTTTTAACTTCAGTTATTCGGTTTGGTCTCTCCTTTCTCTATCACATCTGGAGCTGTCAGTGATTGGATTTAGATTTCTATCTTCAATTTCAATGTGTCTAGTTTCCTCATATCTGGCTAGTTCATACTTCATAGTAAGTTTTCGTATAGCGTTCGCATATTGGAACCTACTAATAGATTGATCTTTCCTTCCCTTGGTAACTTGCAATCTGTTTACAGCAAGTGTAAAACCAAGTTATATTTAATTCGAGAATACATATAATGATTCGAACCACAGTTAGGCCGTCTTTTTGCAGTACAATTCGAACCTTCCATTAGTGACTTTTGTTTATCGATAAAATAATTTAAAATCGATTGTCGATTCAATGTTTTCTCCTTGTACATTTATGTATTTTTTATAGATACAGGTGTCCCTAAAATGCGTGGACACTTAACCACAGATTCCTGGTTCGAAAATAAGACGATTTAACTAAACTTATCTATATGCAATTACGTTTCGTTTAGCTAGTATACTGCTTCAAAGTTCTTTCAAAAAAAAAATTATTTTGTCCATAACGACAGAACGCTTGTATCGCGATTTGGATAATATTCGGTATTGTACTCCTCACGGATGTAGGTCATCTTTTAAGGTGATATTAGTTATTATCAGTAGACCATTAGTGTACGAAACAATGGTAACCCGGCATAAACCAGTCAAAAACTTTTTAATGTGAAGGCCAATAACTTTCAAAAAAATAGTTTCAGAAAGAGGCGTTCAATAGTATTTTTTTGTTACTTTGTAATTGATGATATCTGTTAAGGTAAAAAAAATAAAACCTGAGGGACCGCGCACTGCATTTCTTAAAACAAATGTAATCTAGCAGTATGATATTCTAAGAAATAAATGACGATAAGGCAATTTGTTATGATATTTATTAGTAACAAGTATGTACTTTATTAGATCTACAGTAAATGCTCAATGTGACCACCATCTACCTGGATACAAAGGTTGATTCGACGCAAAAAATTGAATTGAATTGTACTCGTTGTAACATTCTGCATTATTCTTAATGGATTGTGAAGCGTTCTGTAGTTTGGCCCAAAGTTCGTCCTGTGTGTTTATAGGACGAGAATACACTTTGCTGTTTAGAGCTTCCCACATAAAAGAATCGCAAATATTTAAATGTGGTGAACAAGGTGCCCATTTTGCAGGAGCACCATCTCCTCTGCCTATCCATTTGTTAGGAAACTGTACATGAAGATGATTCCGAACGTCCAATGTAAAATGTGGTGGTGCTCTATCGTGTAGAAACCACATGTCGCGTCTAAGATCTAACGGCAAGTGTTATATAATTCTCTCCATTTAAACGATTTGGTAAAATGAGAGGGCTTATGACGAAACTGCCGATTATCCCTACCCATACATTCATTCTAAACTCATGTTGAAAGTGGCGTTGCTTGCAGACATGTGGATTTTCAATTGCATACACATGTTCGTTATGCAAATTTGTCATACCCCTCCTTCTGAAGCACGCCTCATCAGTGAAGAGAATTTTCGTATGAAAATTGACATCTTCAGCTCTTCTTTCTTGTATGAATCTACAAAACTCAAGACGCGCGATGGTATCAGCTGGCAAAAGCTCCTGGACGTTTTGTATATGGTAAGGATATAGCAATTGTTCTTTAAGAACTCTATGAACAACATTCTTTGAAACGCCTGCTTGCAATGCTAAGTATCGACTACTTATTTCTGGATTTTCTTGTACTATTTCCAGAATTTCTTCCTCAATCCTGGGGGTGCGAATTGTACGAGCACATCCACGATCAGCTTGCAAATTTTCCCGTTTCGCGAAGGCGTCTTTCAATGTTTCCAAAAGTTTTATTATTGGGCACGCGACGATTTGGAAACCTTTCGTTGTACACTCTAACACTTCTGCGACAATTTCCTTCGCAATATCCTAAAACCCATCAACATATCCGTTTGCTCAGTGTCAGTGTAGTTTACAGCCATTATTACGGAAATAACGAAGAATATTAACTGCTAAAAATCACTAGCTAACACCAACAGAAATTTGAGACACTTCACAATTGATAAACAACAGCTACTGTCATTAAAAGTACGCTTATTTGTCACTAATACATATCATATCTTCATTTATTTTTTAGAATATCATACTGCTAGATTACAGTACGCGGTCCCTCAGATTTAATTTTTTTGTGTCTAAACCTTAACAGATATCATCAATTACAAAGTAACAAAAAAAATACTATTGAACGCCTCTTTCTGAAACTATTTTTTTGAAAGTTATTGGCCTTCACATTAAAAAGTTTTTGACTGGTTTATGCCGGGTTACCATTGTTTCGTACACTAATGGTCTACTGATAATGACTAATATCACCTTACAGGATGACCTACATCCGTGAGGAGTACAATACCGAATATTATCCAAATTGATCCAAGCGTTCTGTCGTTATGGACAAAATATTTTTTTCTTGAAAGAACTTTGAAGCAGTATACTAGCTAAACGAAACGTAATTGCATATAGATAAGTTTAGTTAAATCGTCTTATTTTCGAACCAGGAATCTGTGGTTAAGTGATGTCCACGCATTTTAGGGACACCTGTATATAGAAGTGACTTAATATCAGATTCATTCAGAACATTTCATCATTCAATTCAATCAATCATTCATTTCTTGGTTCCGCTTTTCTATATAAGTCTAATAGTAATGATTATCCAGTTTTTAGTTCGTTTTCTTACAATTTATCGTCGCAAATTGTTTTCCGTTCGATTTTCATGCATATTGAAAAAAGGATTTCTCATATTGAACATGTTTTTCAGTAGACGAGAGTCATGGCCCAAACCCCAACCTGGTGACCCAGACTTTTCTGGTTAGAATTGATCCCCTAACATAAATTACATGAATTTTAGAAGCCAGATATTCGCATGTCACTGACTCCTGGTTAGACATAGTCTATTAAGACTACAGTCAACCTTTCAACCCTAACCAAGTATTAACCAACATGAAACCCCAGCATATTTAAACATGCGAGTAAAAAACACATCAGGTAGCATTTTGTCTATACTAATTGTATATATATATAATTAGAATGGACAAAATGCTACCTGAGGTGTTTTTTATTCGCATGTGTGTGGTACAATATGGAATTAAGGACAGAACAGTTCAGCCGATGTGATGAAGATAAACGAGACAAACCAAGCCACATACCAGATTTGACGTTCTGTTTTGAGTAGTCCATATTGTCAAAAACGAGGACAATGGCAATATATATTGAATGGATGAAGAGTATGGGAGAAGCGGTTTTTCATAACCCTTGCCAGCGGATGGAAGCAGAGAGTGGCAGAGTATGATGAAGTTCGAATGAGATAGAGATACAGAATGGTAAAGACTGAGAAATATTGAGGGATGGTGATACTGCGGAAGTTGAAGGGGTTACAGAAAGAAAGAAATGACCAGGAAAGAAAGCTGAAATAAAGAATAAGAACGAAGTAGAGCGAAATTAGAGATCGGGAAATACCACCAAATTCTTTGTGTATATTTCAGTTTTCAAGTTACGTTTAAAAGAAATGTGCTACTGAAAAAAAGAAGAACAAGAAAGCAAGATATTGAAATGAAGTGCCATAGAAGATTCAAGGGACCCATACGAAAGAGAATGAAAACACAAAGTAAGAGAAGGGGGTAAATAAGAAAAACGAAAAGAAGAAGGAGAACACAAATTCTAGGTGAATTGGAAAAATATAGACGTATGAAAAATGTTGGCAAGAAAGTACGGAAAAATGGGCGAATATGGTACACGCTTGATCAATAACATAAAAGAATGTAATATAATATAAACTACTCGACACCGTTATATGATAATTATGGATATCTGAATAAATATACCTATGATGCTATGATGACACGTGTTATGTTTACATACTCTTCAACCTATGCAACGGATGTAATAAAAAATTACAGCACGTCGATGAAATATTGGGATGTGATTTTTATAGTCACATACAAGGTTCAAGTCCGCCCGGTTTTAATTTGGACGTTGTTTGTTTTGCGGCCACAATACGATTTATTTACCTTTTTAAACATTCATGAAACTCGTATCGAATTTCAGTTTTCTCCATTGCCACCAAGGTACGGATTTAGCTGTTATTTGCTTTGCGTGTACGATTCCTTATGGAATTTAATATGCTGGGGTGTAGATAATTAATCGCAAGTAAACTTTTAATCCTTGGATACTATGGTACTAGTTTTAAGTTTCAACTCCAACCCACAAATATTTTTAAGTGTTTTCAATTAACGATCTACATGATCAGTCGTAAAAGCGATCTAGTTGTTAGAGTGGTTGATCTGACATAAGTAATTATAGTACTTCTTGGAACAGGGGCTTAAAGAACTAAAAATTCCTGGCTAGGGCCAGAAGAAATCTGGTTCGGTATGAAATTGCAAGATATATTGTTTTTCAAAATGCTCTCGTTAGACATTTTGAAAATCTTTGCTTTCTTAAAGTATGTTTGATTTATTTATTCATTATGTTTTCCTATATAGCCATATTGCTGAGGATTTGAGTTTGGGAATGTAGATGATTTAGGTAACCACCAGAAATCTGGTTTGATAATTACAGGATTATCTTTAGTGAAGGATTTGGGGGGAACTATTTGCTTTTTTCAGATGTACTACATTCGTTCATTTATTTGATTTGTTATGTAGCCCTTGAACAGATGGAACCCAAAATCTTTCCTTCAAGAATAGTCTATATTCACGTGGTGCAAGTAGTGTATTGTAGCCTTTTGGTTTTTGAATTTGACAAATTGTCTCATACAAATATGATACTTTAGTTATTTTAAACTTGTTATGTGACTTCAGCACGTTCTTTTAAATATGTATTACCTTGCTGTAGGCAAAACATCTCAAAACGAGGAAGCTCCTATTAATAATTGTTGCTCTAACGTTTTCTTTTATTGTTTGTGGTTCAATCTCAATCTTCTTGGTATCTTCTCCTAAGATTAGCCTTTAACAATGTCTAGTGGCTCCAAACATATTCCATTCTCAATGCAGACGCACCATCCAGTATTTTTGTCCCTTTTTTATTGCCATTTCTGCACTTTCGATCACGAGTTGGCCTTTTTTTCAATATTCTTGTGAGCACTTGGATGGATACTAAGTAATAGTTACGGCTTGACTCTTGATCTATTCAAATCACCGCCTATAGCCCAAGTGACTCTTTCATAAATTTGTATCCCTTTTGTTAACTTCCTTTCAGTTTCATGTAATACATCGGTATTTTCGGCATCAAAGCTGTCTTCAACTTTTTTGGAACATTCTGTATAAAATTGGCCATTCTTATAACACAACGATCCTCCACTATTAAGCATTGAGATTCTTTCTTATTCCATTGATTTCCTCTGACTTCATTGCTTTACCACACCTGTACTAATGTACTAATACACCAATCTACAATCATATATAGGCCCGTATTAAATTAAATTACATTTTATTTTTAATCTGGAAGGTGTACAATGATAATTTTTGTTGAAATGTCCATTCATCCAATTCAAGCTGATTTCTTTTTGCAAATTCAAGTTACTTTTTATATTTTCGCGCATTTATAATCACCATTAAGGTGCTTTTAAATCGTATCTATAATTCCGGAAATAATGTAATTATATTTCAAACCTTAGCATCGCACATGGAACGCAATCAAACAGGCAATTCCTCCCTCGTTTAACAGGCCGTATCGTTCCACATTCTTTTATGTTCGCATCGAACCTAAGCAAAACCATTTCACCGCGCTTCGGTGAATCTCAATTCTGATTACTCATGTTGTAGCCTGATTTTTTCCTCCTACAGTTTTGTTTGTGGACTTGCTTTCTGCTTGATATTGTGGATGCGGACGGGCGGTGCTCCCCGGCAGGGCCGCCGCTCGCGTCTGCACAGTTGCAATTCGCATTGTTTCCTTGTAATTAGGCATCGCGCTGACATTCTTCCGCCAACTTTGCAGACGTAAACACCGCGCAGCGCTAATTGGAACAAGTTTATGTGCCCCATTGCCAATTCCGGAACTGATTTACGCTCTAGTCGCTTTGCGCTAATTTGCGTTGTAATTTCGAAGATTTATAGTGGTTATACGGAAAGTGGTGTTTGTAGAATTGCGCTAATAAATTTATATTGGCTGTGCTGTGTAATGAAGTACTGATATGTCGACGTTGAAGTGCGAGGAGGTGTGATTTAACCCAGCCATGATTAATTCTGTGACGACTTAGGTAGTGCGATCATTTTTAAATGACTTTGATTATGTGCTTTGTGATCTGGTTTAATTGAAAAACGATATTTTTTTAGTGGTGGGTTTACCTATAATAAATCCATTTTAGTGTTAGTCAAGAAGATCCACAATCGAACCTAAACAGTAAAATTACTCTTTATTGGGTACAGAGCTGTTACATTTATATTTAATTCAGTATATAATAGTCTTTCTATTTTTTATTTTTTTTTATTACTAAATAATGTAATAAATATTATATATTTCTTGCTTCTTGCTTACGAAAATCGCCACGAATTGATTCTTTGCGGAATGACTACAATCCTCAAATGTCGGTAACACAGCAAGGCACATTTTCAAATCGTAGTAGATTTCTATAATTTTAGTTTTAGATTTGTTAATTGATTAATTATTTGAAATTAAAATATTTGCTAATGAAACAAATTAGCAAATAATATAATTTCAAATGATTAATCAATTAACAAATCTGAGCTTAGCGTTACTTGTCATTAATTCAGTTCGAAAGTGTTTCTTCATCGCTTATTTGTTAATTTTTCCAGTTGGAAGCGGTCCGTTCTAACTCGAAATTATCAAATAGAAGCAATTCTCACAGTTTGGTGGCCGGCAATCAAACAAAGACCATGAATCCATGAAAATTTAGGACCGTGAATGATATATTTCTTATTCATTATTATTGAAATTGTAATTTTAAAGCATATTATATATTATATTTATCAAAATGAAAGATTTTAATCGATCGTAAGGTTTTCTACTTCAGCGTAACTATGCTAACCCACTATCAAATATTTCGATAAATAATTTTCTAGTTTTTGTGATTTTGTTGCCAAATAAATTGTGAAGGTATGAAAATTTTGAACAATATGTTCGCGTCTAGTTGCCTTCATACCTTCAAATAAGGAAGAAATATAACGTCAAAATAAAACGTTACCCTCATCTCTCAAAGACAACGGGACAAATGGAGTATTTGTCGGTTCGAAGACCAGTGATTAAAATCTAGAAACCTGATGAATGATATAATGCACTATTTGACAGCGTATGTGTGTGTACTAGAGAGAAATCTCCAACCCAACCCAACCAAACCCTTGGACACGTCAATATACTCCGGTTGACTTGAACTGATAATGTGAGAGTCTTCACTAGCTAGATGGGCTATCTTCAATGTCGATTGAGTTGGTCTGGGAATTTTTTCACCGATTGTGCCGGATTGGCGATCTTCTTTACCGACTATGTTGACACATGTACAGTAGTGAGGGAAGGCCGTGGTTCCAATCGTGCTAATGTGATCTACTCCTACATACTTTCATCTTTACTCGTGCGTTTACAAATAGTGTATAAAGTTAAAAAATGCGAAAACCAGAATATGATCAGAAATACTGCAGTAGTAAGAATAATTTGACAAAGATATGGTTAAGGGTGAAATACAGGACTAACAATGGGTAGTTCATTGGCACCTCCACAAAAAATACTAAATATCGTAATAGGCACTGCCTTAATAGATTTCAGCTAAGATAAGGTGACAGAAACTGGGCAAAGAAAAACTGGCAAATATCTGATAAATGAAGAACAAGAAATCGAACTTGATGAACTAAAACAGGAATGAAAAGAAATGAGACTTCACTCAAAGAAATGACTGCTGATATTTAAGAAAACATCAACACGAAAAAGGATCGACAGTTTGATTTTATTATTGGAGTAGTTTTGAAAAATCTTCAGAAGGGAGCTAACCGTATTGGTAAATGTTGCTCGTAGATTAAAATAAGTTCTCGAATTTTGGTTAAATGTTATTACGATCTCCAATAAATTCAATAAACTTAATTAAAATAATCAATTGACAATAATACTAATATCAATGCATCAATTTGAATTTTGGAACCAACACTGGTCAGAGGCATAGGATAGGCAATAAGCTTAATCGTAAAGTTGTTAGAGAGCGAAAATGTTTTAAAATCTTCATAGACGTATCGCAAATTGTTATAAACTGAAATTAGTCCTCCAGAAAAATCTGCACAAATACATGAGTCTCAGATAGATACTTTAGGATGGAAAATGAACAATGGTATCATTACCTTAAAAAAGAAGGTTGGAGTACCACAAGGGAGTCTGTTAGATCCCTTACTGTAAGTATTATGTACGTGCGATACCCCTGAGTTAGAAAATTATATCGTTGATATTCTAGCAATAAGGAAAATCATTGAGGAGGCTATAGAAATTTTATGAGTAGGCATCAGCCAAGTCAGGTAGTGTACAAAGATGGCGAATACATTTGAAGTAAACCAATTACAATTAATAGCCTGGAAAGTTCATGTTAAAAGAGTACAGCAGAATTGAAGTTCAAATACAGGAAGATTTATTTAATGATTGGAAGAAGTTCTACAATGTCTCTACATATGCTTTTATTGTACAATGCAGTATGTAATTAATGTTGTACAGCTGGGTGGTTGTACCAAATTGAGGAATAGTGACACAATCCAAAGACTCGAAAATAGAGAGAGATCATTGTACGATGACAATAATGACCTTCAGGGGCATTTGGAGTGGAAACTGCGAAGTAGTGAAATAAAGTAATTTGCAATCAATCACATACAAAAAAGAGGCTTCATAAGAAAATGTGATAGCGAGAAAGTTTAAGAGACTTAAACTATTGATTATTAAGCTATCAATGGCTAAACTTTTAATGGCTAAACCTTTAAGGGCAAAAGAATTTGTTTGTATGTAAGTGAAGTGGTCCAAAGATATTCGAAACTATGGGGTTCCATGGTTAAAAGTTTAACTCTACTAGATTTAGGAAATTATATTAAAATTGTCCTTTAATTCTTGATGAGGCTCCATCGGGTGTTTATTAAAAATCGGAGCTCAACTGATTCAAAGTGAAACATCGCAACCCAACGATGGATTGCCTATCAGAATTGTCTTTCATAAACACAAAAACATACAATTACAACGAAAATACTGGTCAACTTGAACTATCAACTATGCAAGAATTATTGATATTGTTTGATAACAAATTCCGAACCTGCACAGAAACATTTAAATACACGGATTAAAATTCAAAAGTACGTTAGATCTAAAAAACTGCTTGTCATATAAGAAAATTATTAAACCGTAAATTGGGATTTTCATTGTTTATAAAAATGTTTAATTTTTTTAATTTATTTCTGTAATCGGTCTATCAACGTTTCATTTTCAGCGGATACGACGTGTCATATTACATAATTTGCGCCCGTACTTTAGACACGCTTCTTGAGTGTGCTATACATTTAATATTATGAGCGACAGTTTAACAGTAGCATAACTGTCGCAAATTGGCAAAACTTTCGAGCGTACATTCACCGTACGTCTATTGAATAGTTTCTTAGTGTATTTGACTTCAGTTAGCAGAAGTTAACATAATATCACCAGACTGCACCTTAACTTTAGATTTTAGCTCTGTAGATGTAAGACCGAGATGGACATACAAATGTGAATGACAAGAAACACGCTTTTAATTAGCATTTATTTATTTTATTATCATAATTATATAACATTGCTTATGTTACTATAGATTTTGTCGTCTTGTTGCAAATCTAAATTCAATACTCCATATAATTTTATATAGCAAATTGTATTGTTTCAATATTTTAAAATTCTTAATATTGTTATCTTTGTTCCCGCAGATATGGAACAATATTATCTCGAAACAAACTATAATTCGAATTCTATTCTAGCAGCAACACCTTTTAACGGGGACATAATTGTAATTTATGTAAAAACGTGCTTCAAGAACATTTGATTAATTTCGATATGTGTTTAAGAACAAGCTAGACACTTGCACGTACCAACTTTAGAGAAATGCCCCCAGAAGTTGGCTGAGAAGAAATTGCCATTTCTTCTAACCCCCAATCCAGTGGACTTCGACTATAATCCTTAATTCTATGGTTTATATCTGCATTTATTTATCTTTCATAGATGTAAACTGAACGGCTGAAGTGATGCACGTGTCGAAATGTGCTTCGGGATCGCGGGGATTGCGAAATTTGAGTGACGTTTTTCGAATGAAAAAAGCGCAATCGCAATTTTTCATTTTGCTCCCCGGCTGACATTGGCGGAAAAGCGCATTTGCGCTGACAAATCGGACAGCATGCCTGATGTTACGCCGTTCGTATATGATTGCTTTATTTCGTGACAGGCGAACAGATTTCAAGAGCAAAGATCGTTAAGCTCGATAAGCTTATAAGACAGTTCGTCAGGGAAAGGAAATTCCCGTTTTCATTCTCACGGTGCTATTAGAATTTTTAGTGAATGTATGAATGTATGTATTTTTGCGTTGGTGTTATTATTATATAACTACGTTCAGATGATTCAGATGATTGTTCTATTTGTTAGGAGTGTTTAATAAAAGTTGTCAAACTGCGAGTTGGTGAGCTTTAAAGCCTCCGTCAATATTATTATATTTCTTTATTGAAATTTCGTCCTACAAAATGTGTTATTTTGACCAAAGTCAGTGCCCAAGCACATCCAGGAAACGTTTTGAAATAAGAATCCATAGCAATTATGATATATTATAAATCGTTATAATTCATATATTTCATCATTAATTTGTTGAGTCTCTTGACGTCTATACATCATTGAATATGTCGTTTACATTCCATGTTGATTATTTATACGAAGTATTTATGCAGCATAATCGTACTTAATATAATAATATATTATAAAATATGCCCTACGTGATACTAGTCTGGCACATAAAAGATTCAACATGAAATTAGAACAATAATAAATAAAAACGAAAATTAACAGCGTCGATAACGCGCCCAAAATTTCATTCCAGTTTCAAATGTCAACTTTGTTCCAAAATTAGAAATAACGGTGAATAGATCAAGGAAACAGTAAAGTGATTTTGTGGACATGTGTCGATATTTTCGACGGAGGTTACGTTTGATCGTCATAGCCACCAATTAAGGTAAAATGTGTTCCCCTCGATGGGCTGCTAAGTGCGCAGTGAAATTGTTAATAAAGCCTCAGTATTTTAGTTGCACGTCTGTCTTTCGCAGAATTATGGGGACGCCAATCAGCTTAAAAATATATTTATAATGCTGCGGCATGTTGAAAATGTACGTTAATGTAGCTGGCCTTAATGATGTACTAAAAATATGTAATGGCGTTTATGTAATGTACGTATAACTGGTCGGATCGATATGGCTGAAGCATATATTTTTAATGAAATTTTGTTGAATTTTTTCATGTTTCATGTACGTAAATATTTACACGGTCGCGTGGATTTAATTTTTTTGATGTGCGTTTTAGGTTTGTGCATATTGTTACCATTGAATGGAGTTTTTTCTACGTCGATGGTTATGATTTAATATTAAAAATATTACGACTTTTCAGTCCCATTGAATTTTTTTTATATATATTATGGAGAAATGTGTTTATTATATTTGATTTTTTTTTGTCATAATTGCAGAACATTTAATACCTTGCATCGGTAATTTTGTTTCAATCAAATTTAACTTAAAACTAAACATTTAAACAATTTACTATTATGCTTATATTAAATGAACTAATCTTACACAATGTGTAATGAGGCTTCTTTCTAACAAAATTTACATATTTTTGCAAGTAAATCACTTGAAATCTTAATTATACTCGTCAACATTTCATAATTTGTGGACATTTTATCGCATTATATGTGTTATGATCTTTTATGAAGTTTTAAACGCAGTTTTGTTGCATAGATAATGTATCGTTGATTGCTGAAGGATATTTCTAAAACTGTTGCAATTACTTGTCAGCACCAACATTTTTATACTTTATCTCAAATTGAATTTGAAATCATGAAATGGTAGGCTAATACTTCTTACATAATTTCGTAACTAAATGACCACAGTCGATAGAAGCATAATGAAGCTGATTTTCCATTCAATTTTATTTATAATGGATACATGATGTTAAGGGAAGCTGTTATGACGAGCAGGAATTTTTTGGGCAAATGAAATGTGAGTAAGTTGCATTTTAGAAACTCAAAATAATATATATTATCGTTTATGTATTGATTAGTAAGTGTTTATATAAAATATTAATATTATGTAATTTGACTATGACCGTGAAAAACTGCATCGATATTATTTATGCCATAAATACATACTGAGAGACCGGACTGCGTTCTTGTTTGCATTCATCAGCCGGGCACAATCTGTACAATAACACAATTTTAAACTTTTGTGAAATAACATTGACGAAAATAGGTGTATACGAAGTATTTTGTCGTCCTGAATCCGAAAATAATAAATTTATTACAGTAGCACGTACAGTTTTTTTGTTACAGGTGGTGAAAAAAATGAGAGAACGTATTTTCCCAATCTAATATTTATTTAATATGAACAGATGTGAAATGTGTCAAATTTAAGCAAAGATATATAGATATTACAGAGAATTATTTGAATAGAAATATATTACATGAGATGGCATATCCACAAGAATACAACGACAGAAACTTTCACTTTTTCCTCTTGTATTCTGTAGCATCATCACTTTTTAAAAATCAGCAGTAGTCACCTAACATTGATGGGTCCCAGCGACCCTGGTATCTTGTTTCCATCACTCTGATCTCCTTGTGGAACTTTTCTCCTTGTTCGTTGCTTATTGCGCCCAAATTATCCGGAAAAAATCCAAATGTGAGCGCAAAAAATGTATTTTTAAAGACATGCCACACCCTAGTATTTCGTATGCATCCAAGAGATCATCTATGAGGTTTTATAGTTTCCATATTTCCTGTTGCCTAGAAATCTTCTCACTACACTTACAAAACACTGCCACGCTGCCAATTCCTTTTCATTTAATTTTTCTTGAAAATGCAAATCATGCAAAGCTTCCTTATCACTTAATCGTAGAAATATTAGTTTTAGGTACTTGAAACCATCACCTTCTTTGTCCATGGCTTTTACATAATTTTTCATTAAGCCAAGCTTAATATGTAGAGGCGGAAGAACCACCTTTTGTGGATTAACAAGGGTGGCATATTTTATGTTTGAAGTACCAGGTTCAAAAGAAGTTCGACGAGGCAAATCTTTCTTACTGTAATATTGCTCACTATCCCATAGACACAAAAACTCTCACTTTTAAATCTCCACAAATATCCCACTGATGCTGTTCATATTTAACGGGATTTAGAATTGTTCCTAAGTTGCCATAGGTTTCTTTCATTCTAACTGAATGGGCTAACGGAATAGACGGTTGTTTATATTCATTATGAAGTAAGACTGCTTTTAGGCTTTTAGGAATCTGTAAAAATACTCCACGCGGAAGGTACATGTTTCATATTAAACTCATTCATTAAACCGTCAATACCAGAACAGAAACAGCATTTTATAAAAACTTGATAATGTTATATTTCGTTTTCGGTTAAATGAAACACGTTTTTATCTAACAGGTTCAACTTTTCATGTCTGGAAACTAGAAGTTCCGATTTCTGTTTTGACAATTCCAGGTCACGTACCAAATCATTTAATTTATTATTAAGTGAGGTTCACTACTGGTACTTCGTAAAATTTTTTTGTCATCGGTGGTATGCTTAGGAAGTTGTAGATCAGATTCTAAAGAAGAAGCAGAATCCCTAGGAACAATGTTGTTTAGGTTTAAGGGCGCAATCTGTACCGGCAGTTCGTCGCTATGAGGAACTGGCCTAACTGCAGAAGGCAAATTTGGATACTGACTTGTGCCCCTTTGCTTTTTTTAAAATGCTTCTGTTTTAGTGATACAAAAGTAGCAATCCCTTACGTGATCGGTAGGTTCTCTCCACACTATAGGAATAGCATAAGAAAAAGAATTTTTTTTTATAAGTTTATATGACAACTCACACAGCAAACATGAGGAGCCCAAGTTTTATCTTGATCTCCAATATGACGTTCTGACGAATACAAACAAGGAGGAAACACGCATACACATGTCTTAGTATATATTACAAAGTTTTTTTATTTAGAGCTCGCTCCATGTATTGCATAAATAAAATCAAAATAGATTGTTTATATGTTTGTATAATATCATTGACATTACTTGACTTTAAAATATAATCACAGGTAAATAAATAAATATTTTTTTGTACAATTATCAATTAAACTGGCGTTTTTAATGAAAGCTAACTCCATTAAAAATGAATTTCATAATTCAGTGCGTTAAAAGTACTTTTAACGAGGATTTAAAATACAGCTTCCACAACGTGATATTTGAACATTTAAGCAGTCGCACAAATATAAAGAACCAATATCAAACTATAATATAACGTATGTTGCAAAAGTTTTGAGAATTTAAAAAAAAATTAAAAAAGAAACTTGCAATAATATATTTAATCTGTAATAAGAACAACTGAAAATAACAATATTTCTTAAACTAAAAATGATTTCAAAGTACTGCTAATGGACCATGATCTTCCACGGCTCGCAACTTTCTCTTAATGTTCCTCATTAGATTTTGGACATATTCTAAATCAATTTCTCTGATCTTCAGCATTATTCTCCTTCTTAACTGCTGTTCATTTTGAGCTTCCCAGCCATTATTATAAACTTTGGTACACAGCTGAGCCCAAAAAGTTTCGATAGGTCTTGCTTGAGGAAGATTGGGAGGGTTGTCGTTTCTTGGTACAAAAGGTATCCTGTGTTGTTCTAGCCAGTTTCTCGTAAGCAAGGCATAATGACTAGAAGCCAAATCAGGCCAAAACATTATATTGTCGTTAATATGGTTGGTGTTAATAAAATTAAGTAGCTTAGGCAAACATCTTTGAGTATAGACTTCTGCGGTAACCGCTTCACCTCAAACTCGTCCAACGTACGGCTGTGAAATACCTTTGTCTGATATAGCACACCACACTAACACTTTGTTTTCAAACTTCTCTTTTCTTTTAAATTTAACATTATCGGGGCAGTTTTCAAAATCTCTTGTATAAAAACCACTATTACCTTTGATTTCGGAATTCGAAAATGTGAAATACTTTTCATCATCGACGATAATTTTGATGTTGCCAGCAAAATGAATGCGACGTAAACTGCGACAGCACCGAGGAATTCTTTCTAACTGATTTGGGGAATATTTTGGACATTTCCTTCTTTTTCGAAACTTTAAGTTATTTCTCTTTATTTCCCTGCAAATTGTGCCAGCATTAACATGAAAAATGCGTCCAAGTTTCCGTGTTGAAATTCCAATTTGATTTTCACACCTATTGACCAATCTTTGAACTGTAGCAGCATTCAGCGCTCTTGGACGTCCATTTTTTGGCAAATTTATACAAGGAATACCTTCATCACATTCACGGATCGTTCGATAAATTGTAGCAACGGAAATATTTTGTTCTTGATATAGGCGAACTATTTCTTTCTTTTCAAGTCGTCCAACTAGACTGTAAATACTCTTCCGAATATCTAATTTATACGACATTTTTACAAATTATATCATAACCAAAATCGTTTTATTTTGAAGTTAAGATGTTGAGTGGTTACCATGGTGCAGATTTTTGAATTGTTTTCAACGGAGATGCTACCTCCTGAACTTTACGAATACGAATGGGAGAGGACGGAACAGTACGAAGGATAATGGAAGCAAGAAGAGAGGGAAAAAGAATGACTCGAAGACCACGAAGGAAATGGGAGGATAGAATACGGCAAATGGGAATAAAAAGAGGAAAATCAATGGAGGAAATGAAGGAGATGACAAAGAATAGATAAGAACGGAGCACATGGGTGAAAACACCAAATACGACGCCGTAAATGGCGTAAGAAAAAGATGAAAGAAGAAGAAGTATAAATACTCTTGTATAAAATTCGTCTTGTTTTCATTCACACTCCTCGTTCGTCAAAACGTGGTATGATACAATACGATTATTTGATATATTTTACTTTTAACTTTTAAATATTTAAATAGCCATTGATAGACTAAACAAAATCCTTTCGCACTTAACAAAACCTACTAATTATTGAATAGTACTTTATTATATGTTAAAGCACTTAAACGCAGAACATAATCGAATTAGATGCTGGAAGGGTATTTTATCAAGCGATGCTCCAAAAATGATCGTCACCCCATTGACACATAAAGTAACTTTTACATTTCCCCCCGTCAACCGGTGTTAATTTTAATTGCTGTATCGCTTAAATAATTACATTACGGGCGGTGAACACATCCGTCGCGCGAGGGGAAACGTATTCTATTAAACGCTAAGTACGCAAAGTTTAAATAATTACGTTCGAAGGCTGCGCCGTAAAGGGACATAAAGCCGCCGCCCAAACGAATCGCAGGTCGAATTTTCGGGCGTCATTGTTCAGTGACACGAGATGGTTTCCAGCACAAAAGATCATGCGTAAATTTGGCCTCGTTTAATCTACTTCGCATTGTGGCGTTATTATCTCTTGCGCTATAAATCCGCGAAGTTTGCGCGATACACAGGATTAAAATTGCTAGAAAGACGTGTTTGATTTTGCTTGAGCGATGCCAGGGTTATGCGCTCAAATCAATTTAACCTAATCCTGCGAAACAATGTTATAACGGTGCCGATTATTTGGTGTACTTGTCGTCGTAATCCGTATGCAGGTTGATTCGGTGCTTGTCTTTTAAGGATGATAAATGAAGCAATTAGGAATGTTGTGGATTTTGTATTAAAATTATATTTAGAACATCTTTTAAGTGACATGTATGTTGTAGTTGTGCAAGATTATCGATTCTATAATCTGAAAATATGTGTTTTAACGTTTAACAATTTGATTAATCACCAATTTGTTATGGAGGCTATTTTAAAATGTTTTATTAGATATGAAAAATGGGTTTTTATTTGAAGAAAAAAACTTGATGCGTTGTACCTATTGTTATAGGTATAAAGCATCATTTGACTATAAAGAGAGAAAGAAAAAAACACATGTTATGCAATTGAGAACAATATAAACTTACCAAAAATATAAATCAAGTTTATAATTAAAAAAAAAAAAAACATTTTTTTTGTGAAGACGTAAGATCGTTATAACTTTTCTAACCAACTTCAGCACGACGCAGAACAAAAATCAACATAATTAGTTCAAAACAAACATTAAAATAACGGCGTATCAATGAAGACTACTTTAAGGGGTAAGGCCACCATGCAACTTTTAAAAAATCGATTTTTTTTATTAGCTCAGAACCTTCCTCAAACCTTCAAGAATAAGTTAAAAAAGTTTCGTAATTAGAAAATTTCTCGAACTGCTCGTTTGCGATAATTTGCGGAGACGCCTCGCAGCGCACTAAATGCATGTCGAGACCGTTGCCGGAACTTTAAACACGTTTTTCTCGAATCACCATTTTTTAAATCGGGCCGATAGCGCCTACAAATCTTGATCGATTGCCTTCTAATTTTGAGAGCAGCTTGAAACATATATAATCTAGTAGACCACCTAGGGATTTCTTGATAAGTTGTGTACTTTTCTTTTTATAAACAATCGAATATGTAATTTTTACGTAAAAAAAGCAACTTTGTATTCATATGCCCAGCATTTTTCGGCAAATCCATATTTTCAAAATTCCCTACGTGGTCCAGTAGTTTATGATACATATTGAAGGAAACTTCTTTAATTTTTATTCTAGGTTCACATTTAGAGGTACAGTCGGTTCGCCCGTTTTATATCTCTAAGAAAACTCATCTTAGGAACCGCAACCTGGAAGAGTAATTTTTCAGTGAAAAACTAAAGAAAAAATTGTGTGTACTCATAGACACTTCGTGAAGTACTGCATAAAAAAATCGACAGGTTTTTCACCGTACTTCTGTAAAAAAAATCCTAAAATTGTCGTTTCATTTTGACGCGCATGGTGGCCTTATCCCTTAAAACACGAAATAAATCGGCAGAAAAGTGTGCAGTGAACGATATAAGATTTTTAATTATATATGGCTTCTTTGTTGTAATATTCTCCACTTTTAATACCGTGGTCAGTATGAGTAACAGTAAGCAACCAAATAAGCTAATTTAATATGAGATTGTACACCGTAGATAACAAAATATTCTCACTATTAATATTACAAGTATTGGGAGTTTTATTTATATATTATATATAGACTCCATGGTCAATCTTCTAGCTAACTTTCGCTCTCTGTTCAATATTCCATTGAAGAAGTATCAAATGCCCATTTGTGCCCCTTTGAATTAATCTACGATTTAGTAGATTGTTCACGTAGTATTCTTGGACCCCTTGTTGCATTGACTAAAATGTCAAAGTTCATTTAAGGCCAAAATATCCAAACTGCAAGTTTGCGCTTCTTTTAAACGTACTGCCAACCTCATAATTGTGATTTATTTTCTGAATTTTCTTCAAAGTCGTGACCGAAGGTTGCAATATTATTTATAGGTCATATTATTATTTTTAATGAAACTGTCGTTCTACATTGGCAATTTATTCTAATATGCAGGATGAAAACCCAGAGCGAATGCCCTTTATTTATTCTTTTATTATTCTGAGATTTAAGTTGATTCGCAAATGTTATGACGTTTTACGAATAACACTCAAATTGGAAAAGATGGAAGAAGAAATCAACCAGAACAAGATTGACCAAAACATCGATGTCCAAAGTATTAATGAGACAATTGTGAAAATTTAAAAGAAATCATGAAACAGAACAACAAAATCCTGCTAAACATGCTTAAGGGGGGAACCTGCTTTAGGAGGCCTTAAAATAGCGTTTTTTGGGGGATTTTTAGGACAGAAAAAAATGAGCAAAAAAATATTTCGAGAGAAAAATATTTAAACGGAACCGATTTTTATGCACATTTCTGCAACACCTTTCAATTGCAATTTACAATCGGTGGGAAAGATGTAGCCCGTAATTTTTGTCTGAAACAAAAAAAAACAAAGAAAATTATAATTCTCATATATTTTCTTCTAGGTGAACTAAAAAAAAAAACAAAATCTTGAAATTCAAGATTTTTCTCAGGTTTGAAAATAAATGTGCTCTTTGCAGGAAGAGACAATCGTTTCAACTTGCTAAAAAAGTTGTTTAGAATTTTTTTTCATTAATCTTTTTAGTTCATATCGAATAGAATGCTACTGAAACCAACAAAAGTTTTGTATCGTTTTGAGTGCTTGTCTAGTTTTCTCGCAATCACGCCCACCAGTTTAGAAAAATCATAAAAACGAAAACTCGAGAAAACGCGCTCTAAAGTTTACGATCGGGAAAAATGTTAACACATTATAAGCGGGCCGGGTAAAATTACCCGTCGCGAGAACTGCTGGCCATTAGCGGGGCGGGTATTTTTACCTTTTGAATGTAGGTATTTTAAAAGCGGGACAGGGTACTTTTACCGGATGGGTTTACATATGAAATTAAAAGAGTTATCTCGTACAATTATTTTAGTTTCCCGCTACGCAGCATAGTTTTATGTGCTAGGCTACCCGCTCATGCTAGGCTACCCGCTCATAATGTGTTAATTTTCGATTACTTACGGAATATCTCGTTATAATCCTACTATAGCTCTTACGAATTCAAAATATTATTGTTTCGAACGACCGATTGAACTTTTTTCAGTACATAGTTCGGAGATATGTGACTGCGGGGAGGGGCGCGCACTTCGTTTGTGCGAGCGTTCGTGCGTTCGTATATTTTTTGCTCGACACCTCACTGTGTTTAGTGCTGTATCTTTCAAAATATTGCGAATTAGCTGCTATAAGTTTTTGTACATATTCTTAGATATATTAGGCATAGATTTGAGCAATTCTAAAGCAGGACCCCCCCTTAAAACGGCCGGCCAGAAAAATTCAAGTGGTACGGACGAAATGTAAACGACAATATTGGCAAGTGAATTGAGATGTGATGGAACAAAGATGGAAAGCGCTGAAATGGAAAGAAAGATGTGGCAGGGAATCAAAAAAAAACCAATATTGAACGCACCAGAATAGAGAGAAGATAATTTTGTAGTACAGTTCTACTAGAATTACGGAAATATTGTGTCAGTGGGGCAAGAAAATGCAACAAAGTGACCAACAAATTTAATCAGACCAAGATCTACAACAGTGTCTAAACGAATAACCTGAAACATAGCCCGATACATTGAAGTCTGGCGACAACAAATCTGTCATTTTTTATTATAAATAATTATAATAAAACAAACAATTATCTTGCACACAAAAGAAAACATTCAAACAACCCTTTAATAACAAACTAAATAGAACGTATTGGCTTTCTTCAAATAAAAATAATGAAATTTTCAGTGCAGTGTTATCATTGACTTTGTATGTTTGTTTCCTAATGCATCGCAATAAAGAATGGTTACAGTGAACAGATGATCAAAATATATAAAACACCTATCAAAAATAAAATATGAAAACCAAACTAAATCTCAGGGAAGCTGCCAATAATTAAGTTATCACATTCACATATAATAGCAAAGAGACATATAAAATCACTAATATATTCAAGAAAGCAAGATTAAAAATAGCATGCCTTAACAATAATACTATTCAAAACAGACTAAGACCACACGAACAAAATGACAAATATACAAGGGGTATATGTAAACTTTATTGCAAAGGGTGGAAAATGAATTACATATATACATAAATAATACATAAACACAAAAAAACCAACATCTTTTAAAAATTAAAAATTACCCAAGTTACGTTATTAAGAACAACCACAAAATAGAGGCAAAATGTAGAGAATATAATGACTATAATAAAAAAAGCAAAAGGCTGAGAAACTCAAGCAGATTTGATTACAGTAATTTTATTATTTTCGTTCAGAACGGCAATTATGGAAAGAGTCTTTTCACCAAATGAAAAATAACATAATAGTAAAGCTCTATTATATAATAGGTCTCATTTTTATGATATATATTTTTGATGTGCAGTAAATAGGACATGGAAAAGGGCGTTGGCATGTTTATGTTTATAGAAATTATAATGCGCAGGGATAAAGAATACACATGTTTTTGCCGTTTGACCACTGTGTTAGATTGATATAACATGACTTGCAGCAAATTGTTGGAACCCAGTGTTTGTCTTGATGTCTTAAGTTGTAATATTCTAAATAACACTTTTTTATTAAATTGCTCAGGGTTTTTTTGAGACTTTGTCATGTAAAGTCCACAGATATAACAAAAATTGTTGGGAGAATTCACACATTTACGAACACTAGACAAACTCAAACGAATTTTAAATACAGAATGACATTATGTCAAACAAAATTTAAGCTGAGTGACACAAGCATATTTGATTTTGCAACTTCTAGTGCGCGCTTTATGCTTTTAAAAGAAGAGAAAATAATTTACGAGGAATATTATTATATACATAAGTTCATGCATGCTATTTTGCAAACGTGGACGTAATGGAAGATAGAAATCGGGTACCAAATGGTTCTAATAAATGAAAGGAATAAGAAATTGTCTTAGTTGGGTCAGTTTGAAAAATCATGTCGGGTAGTGTAATTGATTTATTGGCGTCACTGAATGATTCTTGTCAATAAGAGGATATTCTAATACCTGTTCGACAAGTGTCAGCAAATAGAAAGCAAATACCTTAGAAAGTCGAAATCTACGACGGAACGCTGCTTTGCCCAAAGTATCAAAATAATTTCTTCTCTGGTATATTTGACGGAGTATTCCGAGTTCTAAAAATTCAATTACTTTCAAGTCATCATCTTCTTCTAATATATCCAAGTTTTCCAAGTCCATGTTTTCAGTACAATATATTTTTGATATAAACACAAATCACGAAAACGTATTTTCCTATGCTGTAGCAGAGGCGGTAATCACTAGGCAGAGAAACGTTCACTGATTTGAGGAGGTTATGGAACCTGAAATATCACTAAAAATGACATTAACCGGCAGTCAGTTCGCGGGTTACTAAACCGTAGGTTAGGCCATCACTAACCAGTGCTTAAATGCTGGTGTAAAGGAATCGAAAGGTCAAGTGGTGTTTAAGTCTCGGTTAAATTTTAACCAGTACTGGTGCAAATGCAAAAAACACTTTTAGCATTATTTAATAGTATATTGTAATACTAGTTGCACAAGAAATTCGGTTGCTCCGAAGGAATAAGTGCGACTAGATGTCTTGTACAACGAGTGTTACATGCTATTTTTTCTATTTCGCTTTCATTAATATATTTAATTTAATATTAAGATATAAAAAAACATTTAGTGAGTTTTAATCTCTTAGGTTGGGTATGACCGACATCCATAATATTTTGACATTTTAGTTTCAAAATACCGAATTTTCAGATTTTCGTTTTAAATATTCAAGTTCGCCGCATGGTATAACTAAACCACAATATTAACGCCTTATTACATTCCCAACATGAGATTTCTTCGGTGATCGGTGCCATTAGTCTATTAGCAACTAATGTCAACAACCACCAACCTCATCGGAAAAGTCACTAAAAGCGATTGCACAGAATTCAATTTTGTCTAACTACTTGTTGTAAAAACAGTGTAACAAAATCGTCATTGTGGCATCGAAATAGAAAAAATATATTAAATAAATATTGTGACACCTTTTTTGCAATAAGCTTTTTCAGAATTGCTTGATAAGGATTTCTGAAATAAAAGTAATGGAACAAATATTACTTTCGTTTGAAGATTTAAAATACCGCTTCGCTGGTAATCAAATTGTTATGATTACTTGAGTTTTTAACGATTGAAATTATTAAAAGAATAATAGCACTAACTTCAATAAGTTCACACGTATACGTAACTTCGATTGTTCTTTAATCGTTACCGCGCTTTAATTTTTCACCAAAAACCCTAATTTAATAGATTTATATGAAAATTTTATCGAATCTCAATTCATTTTATTTCTAATTATTCGTCTTAATTTAAACAATGTAGAAATGTGATGCATTTTGTAATCGCGTTTATAAAACTTTATTTAAATTTTTTTATTATTCATCATTCCATCACGTTTCTATTTCGGTCGTTATCACCATTTGTATGCGCTCATATTTCTATTAATTTAGTATCTGCATTCAAATTGATACAATATAGTCTTACACAAGGCGATTTTCATTCAGTCATACGCACTCCACCTTCGATATCATCACGTATTTAGGACGTCTATGCTCTAACTATCATATTATCATAACTTTTCTTATATACAAGAATCTTCAATTTTTAAGAGATTTTGATGAATGGAGCTACGTTCTAAATCGTACTCTAATTTCATTATTACTAAAAAAATTTATAATATTTCTCTTTTCTGAAAATTTTCATTTCTTTATCCCTGCGCATTATAATTTCTATCAACATAAACATGCCAACGCCCTTTTCCATATCCTCTTTACTGCATATCAAAAATATATATCATAAAAATGAGACCTATTATATAATAGAGCTTTACTATTATGTTATTTTTCATTTGGTGCTAGACTCTTTCCATAATTTTCGTTCAGAACGGTACTGTTATTTTTGCTACGGTTTTTCAAGAAAGAATAAAAACTCTGTGCAATATCCTGATGTGCCTTCTGTCAATAAACCATCTCCACATTGCCCAGAACTACCTATCCCAAAACCTATATCTCTCCTTACTAATCTTCAATGTGATCGTGCCGTAGAGAAAATTGGGCCAGAAACCGAAGATAACTTTTCAAATGTAAACAACGATCCGCCTTATGTGCTAGAGTCTTCTAAGGAACCACACCTTATAATACAAACTGAACTAAGCGATTTGGTTCGTGACCTGAACCTAGGTAAAGAACATGACCTACTGTTAGGGTCACGCTTACAAGAGTGGAATCTTCTTAAGAAACACTAGAATATCGATATATAAAAGACGACATGAAAACCTGAGTATCTTTTATGAAGTGCATTTTGTTTTTGCAATAACATAGATGATTTAATGCAAGAACTGCGGTTCAACCATAAAACCAGGGAATGGCGTCTATTCATAGATTCATCTAAGACGAGTTTAAAGGCCGTTTTATTACATAATGGTAATAAAAAACCATCGATTCCCTTGGCCCATTCTATAACCAGTAAAGAAACGTATCAATCTATGTCGACAATGTATTTGCCCCCTCTTATTAATTTTACATCTCTCCGCAGTTCTCTTATCGACATTCCGTTTTTGATTTTCCTAACACCTTTAGGGCATTCACTGTTGCAGTTGCATTAAATTCATTAGTGATCTTCATCCAAGCCTGACTTTTGTCTAACCATGTCACTGCATCCGTTTTTTTCCACCACACTTAAATAGTCTTTAACTATATTCAATAATTACATTTTCTGCTCAGGAGAAAAGTTAGGAGCACGTAACCTTTTCTTTTCTGAACTCATAATAATAAAAAAAAACGTTTCACACTTAAATTTAAAACTCTCCGTTGAACAGCTGGTTTGAGATTGTGACAGTTCTCTGTCGGACATGCGCTTGTTACGGACGCTACGAGTGCTGCAAACACAACCCCCACAACTGCCCCAATCAATCTTTGAAAATGACAGAATTTATCAACTGCGACATCTCTCTACCGGTTAGCTAATCGACAGTCCAGATTTGGATGCTTGGAAACTTATATTTAACTGGCGGTTAAATTTTAACGGAAACATTTAAACAGGACTGGTGCAAATGGGTATAAGTGATTTAAAGTCAAAATATTCGCAATAATTATGTGTAAATATATTGTATATACTATCAATAGGTAGCGCTACCTGATATTACTGTGTGAGTATTTAATATTTCATAGTAAGGCAACATTGTTGCATCACATCTGCTCGGCTGTAGTTACTTATTCATGCTTTACATACATATATATAATTCACAAAAGAAATCAAACTACAAAATGTGATATTGGAATTCTCTGGTAAAATTAATTTGGGCCAACTCAAATAACTTCTCCGTCCACAATCACTTCAATATATTTCACTTTGATTGGACTCGTGTGTACAATTATATTATGAAGAAATAAGCAACCGTGGGGCAAATTTACTCCATGTGTGGAGTTGTGCTTTGATTCCGTTTTCTATAACCCAGTCCAGTCCAAATAGACTACGTTCACGGCGGGGACTGCGGATGATAAAGAGAGGCAATCAGCGGTACGATTGCATAATTGCTTCATTATCTAATTCATAATTTCAAAACATTCGTCCCGGAAATCCCGCTACCGATAAAGTCGGCATTGAAAGGAATAATTACAGCTAAAATTCCAGCTCGGCGAGATCGATACCGCTGCAAGTAAAACACGATTTCGCCGGAATTGAAATTACACCGGCACAAATAGTTATTTATTTTTTCTGCAAAAATAGCCGCCCGCTCCACGGAACGGGTCCATTAGTTTTCGTACGCAGACGCGTAATACGCCCGGACTTATCCTTTGGAGGTTAGCGAAAAAATCGAGTGTTTTAATACAAGTCAACAACTCATTCAGCGCCGAATAAGAAGCAGCATAAATAACGTTAAGAAATTCCAACCTGCATTCGCGATTCGCTTTGATGTTATCTCGGAGTGTGATTAAATTGTTAAATGGAGAACTCGTGGCGCGCTCGTTTCTTGAATCCGTGTAATTGCTCCTGGAGGTCACGACAAAAGAAATATTTCAATTCTGGCGCCGAATATCCCACAGGTTTCGCGTTCTTGTTTCTTTAATGGCGGCTCAGAAACTAATTATTATCCATGAAGGTACTAAGTACATCTCATTTAAGGCTGTTTATGTTGAAGAGACCCAAGAGAATCAAGACTTCTCATTTATTATTATGTTTTCTTCCAGATCAGATCTTATAATTCAATCAATGTTTTGGTACAGTTGCACATAATGCAAGATAGACACATATACAGTATATTTGGGAGTTTGAGTTGATTATTTAAACTTGCTGCAACAATTGCATGAATGGCTAATCTCGATTAATTATCATTGAATCGATTTCTTTGTGGAAAAATCACGCTTCAAAACATGCTATAAATATTAATTAAGCAACTTTTAGAATCGGTTGGGTCCATGGATGACAATTTCGTTTTGATTGTCAAAGAATAATACCAAGAACATTAGTTGACTGTCAAAATGCACTATTCGCAGCGATCATTTCTAACTAACAGCACTTTTACAATGAAACACCTACTTGGTATTTCCCTGCGTCGAAATATGAACATTTATTGCAACAAATAAAATTCTTGCTGTTCATTGTTGACCAGCTCAAAGAAGAATGAAATATCGGCCAGCGACCCAAGTGTTTTTTTACACACCGGCTAAAGCTCATCTTAAGGGGGATCCTGCTTTAGAAGGCTCAAAAAATCGATTTGTTTTTTATTGCTCAAATCTATGCCTAATTATCTAAGAATATGTATAAAAAGTTATAGCGGTTAATTCGCAATATTTTGAAAGATACAGCACTAAACACAGTGAGGTGTCGAGCAAAAAATATACGAATGCATGAACGCTCGGACAAACGAAACGCGCGCCCCTCCCCGCAGTAACATAACACCGAACTATGTACTGAAAAAAGTTCCAGCGGTCGTTCGAAACAATAATATTTTGAGTTCGTAAGAGCTATAGTAGGATTATAACGAGATATTCCGTAAGTAATCGAAAATTAACATTTTTCCTGATCGTAAACTTTAGAGCACGTTTTCTCGAGTTTTCGTTTTTACGATTTTTCTAAATTGGTGGGCGTGATTGCGAGAAAACTAGACAAGCAATCAAAACGAAACAAAACTTTTGTTGGCTTCAGTAGCATTCTATTCTATTTGAACTAGAAAGATTAATGAAAAAAAAATTCTAAACAACTTTTTTAGCAAGTTGAAATGATTTTCTCTTCCTGCAAAGAGCACATTTATTTTCAAACCTGAGAAAAATCTTGAATTTCAAAATTTTGGGTTTTTTTTTTAGTTCACATAGAAGAAAATATATGAGAATTAAAAAGTTCACTAGACTTGCTCATTTTTTCTGCCTTAAAAAAATTCCCCCAAAAAACGCTATTTTAAGGCCTCCTAAAGCAGGATCCCCTCTTAAGTGGTAAAGTAAAAACTTAGATTTAGGTCTTTACTAACCTGATAAACACCAAATAATGTAGACCGAAATTTTACTAAAACTTGCTAAGTAAGGGACAAGGCTACATAATTTAACATGTACTTGTAACGTAGCAAAGTATATGTGGAAAACGAAAAATAAAACATTCTATTAGTGAGGGTATCGAAATTGTACTTTGTCCAATAAAGTCTTTATTTAATTAATGCACATTGAACCTTTAAAACGATTTTGTCTCCTAATGAGAATTTAATTGCAGTATTTTCAACTACTAGGATCGCTTGCTTCAAACAAAATTCATTGGCAGCATAATTTTCTCTAACGGGGGGTATTTAATGAATGATATTTGAAACAAATTGTACCATAGAGCGTTCAATCAAAGCTGGTTAGGGAAATTTAATATAATACAATTAGTATTTTAAAGTTTATTGCAAATACCTATATAATAAGTTTTACTTTTTAAATAGTTATAGTTGGTGTCCACACTTCAATAAGAATAAGACTATTGCGTCATTTTGAACTCAAGTTATTTATTTGAATAGTTTTGTGGTATATTTTTTGAAATGGGAATTTGGCTATTTATAGTACTTTTAAAATTGCCTGGCCTGAATTGGTGGTAGTGAAATACAATGTGGTTCTCCATAACATCATTTAATAACCCTATAACATGCTTCTTTTATGTAACAAAATTTAATTAGAATTGAAGAATAAAACATTTATGACGAGAAATATAATTAAAAGATGCATTTAAAACAAGCAAACCTCACAGAACGAATACCAATATATAAATAATTACTTGGAACTTTCTAGAAACTCCTAAAAGATTTGATTCTTTGTGCAATTTTTACACTATATACTTATATACTTTCGGTTAAATCTATTGAATAAAAGTGAATTGTTTTGATATATCTTACTAGCATGTAGAAAAATGCAAATCTTTAACCCTTACGCAGATGCTCAAATCCTCACACTTACCACCGTTATCTCTCATCGTATACAAATTATATTTTCGTTTAGAAAATAACGCATTCTTGTTATATGCTTACTTACTAAAATTAAATATTCGCCACATTCATATTCCTTTCCGACTAATCCAACAAATTCTTCCCGGTAGTTCCTTCTCGATAAGTAATTAATTAATTAATTGTTCTTGCGTCGTGTCCCAATCATTTTTTTTACGAGGTGTTATCTCACTTTGTCTTTCTTGGTCAGGTAATGCTCCTATTTGAGATACAAGGGTCCAACAGTTAAATTGTTGCAAGTTAGCAAATTGTGAAAAGGTTTTAACTGCAAAAGCTGTCAAAATTATTCAAACTTTCAATACTGACTAAAATTGTAGAAATGCAAATAAAATTATTGAAAATAAAAAATACCAATTGCATTCTTCGCATTTTCTAAAATAAATATTTAATTCTATAAAAAATGTTACACTGTAAAAATTGTAAGAATTGTGGAAGAATCGAAAATGAAAAAAGTGATTTTAGAAAATGAATATGAAAATTAATTTTGACGAAAATGGAAAAAATAAAATTGAAAGAAAAAGAATACGTTTAAGACAAATTTTATTTTATTAAGATTAATTAAAATCACAGAAGACTGCCAAAATTGTAGACATATCTACAATTTCCTAAATGTCAAAATTCTTCAAATATTGAAAAAATAAAATTGATCAAACGTCAAAAGTCAAAAGTAAAAAATCAAAATTGTTGAATTTCTGATGTGAAAATTATGAATCATTAAACATAATAGCAACATTACCTAAAATCCACAAAATCAACATAATTATAAAATTGGATAAGTTACTAAAAAACAGCAATTTATTGCAAATATTTTCAAAAACGCAAAAATGCACCAATCAAAAACGGTAAATTGATTTTATGAATTATTTATTATGAACACAAATTTATGTATTTACGATATTGTGAAAAACTGGAGAAGTAAAAAAATAAAAATGTTCAAAATACTAACATTTTGTAATATGTAGAAAAGGTGAAATAGTGAAAATAGTGAAATAGTTAAAGAGGAAATAATAGTATAAATTGAAAAAATTACAAAAAAGAATTTAATTGATAGGATCATAACTAAAATTTCTTAAATTTTATCAACATGCTCAAACTTACAAAACTTCGAAAGCGGTCAAAAGTTAAATTTTAAAATTCCAAAAAGAAAAAATATTTCAACATATTTTCAAAAATAACAACTGCAGTTGTGATAAACTTTTTTTATTAATTATTAATAGCATCGAAATTTCACGAAGCAACATGCAAAATTGGAAAAATGACTAAAATTCTCAAACTTAAAATGTTCAAAAAGCGTAAATTTGAAAATGTCAGATTTTACATTATTGTGAATATTATGAAAATGGTTTCGATAAATAAAAGCAAATGTGTGAACAAGTATCAAGGAGTGACCACACTAAATTATAAATATCGCTAAAACATATAAAATGCAAAAGATGTCAACAAAACAACATTCAACAATGAATCATTTTCTAAGTATTGTCAGAATTTTCAAATTTATGAAATCATTTAAAATTATAAAAAAATGTTCAATAACCAATACATTTGAAAATTCAAAACTCTCATATTTCTCAATATCTTGAAAATTATGAAAATTATCTCGAAATATTATCAAACAAAATTAGTATCAACATTTTACAAAATGTAAAAATGCTATAAATGTGAAAATTATGAAAATTAAAAATAAATGCAAATATTGGCTAAAATACAAAAAAACTCATACAGGTATAATTGAAAATACAAGAGTGTTAAAAAGTTAAAATTATTTAATAATTTGGTATTGCTATATGAGCATGGCTTATGTACATAGATCGCAATAATTCGATTGAGCCCCACGAGGTCAGAATTGTTACAGCACCTACCGATTAAAATTCCAGTCGGTGAATTTATTCGAATGTGTTTACAGCCCAATTGTGCAGACGAGATCGTCACGCGAATAAATACATCAGTGTCAAATAATAAACCCCACTATAGATATATCGTACGCGAACAATGCATTTAAATCAAGCCGGAATTAACTGTTTATGATATGAACGGGGTTTGTTTGCATTAAACACGAACAATAAATCTCTTTTATTAAGTGCGACCGCCGAGACACTCGTTTTTTAACCTGGCTGTTTCACCCGAATACATATTATATATTGCCCCAGAGTGCGATAAATGGTTGTGATCGTTATGGTATTCAAATGTGCAGTGCTCTCGAGGTGTTGATATGGATTCTTTAGAGCGGCTGATGAGCGCCGCTAAGCCGCTGCCACCTGTGCTGGTTGGCGGTAACTCGCTACCTAGGAGGGCGCTGGTTCACGCCAGCCTCGCAACGTCGGCAGCTGTGGGCCGAAGGGGCCGTCACTTGACTGGTACCTTTTGCCTCACCGGCGATACCATGGAGGGTATTATACAATGCCTTGTCTTTTTGAAAGCGTTTTCGGTAAGTTGGTGATAATTTATGTTATGTGTGTAAAACGTGTGGATATTAGTTAGTTCGTTGTCACCCTGTAATGTTTGCATACAGGCTTTTATATTTCCATGTTGTAAGTATTGGTATATTTAAGACTCGGCCCGATTTATTGTCTTTTTATTAACGAAAATTGTCCGCTAAATGAACCTTTTGCGATGCGCTTTCTCCACCCAATGTAACATTCGCACTCAAGATAAGCAATTTTATAAATTATTTTTTTTATTTTATAAATTATATATCTAGATCTATACCCAATCGGGACACGATCTTTAACATGACCAAAAAAAATACTAGTAGATTTTAAGCTGTATTTTGCTATTCTTAAGCCGTTGGCAGTGCAAACCTTCTCTATGTAGTTACTGATGTTATTAATTAAAGGTAAGCTTTTATAGGCCATTGGTTCGTCAATAGGTAGGTGTACATATATTACTAATGCACGAGGGTAACCATTTTTAACGAACGACTCAGCCAAAAGTTTGAGATTTTTTTTAATGAAACTTGTATTACTAATGCGGCGAATTCTGTTTTTTAAACTTAAAATAATGTTAATCTTTTGTCCTAGAGGGTGATTTGAAAAATAATTTATATATCTACCTGAGGAGGTAGGTTTACAGTACCAATCAAAATTAATACAATTATCAATAGTTCTAATAACTAAAGTGTCCAAAAAGGGGACAGATCTGCTAGTCTCAGTTTCCATGGTGAACTGGATGTGATGGTTAAATTCGTTGAAAATGCATAAAGTATCATCCATGCAATCCACTGGTACAGCACAGATTATGTCATCGAGATATTTTTTTTAATAAAAGGTATGTTAAATGGCAGAGCAGGAATGATGTAGTCAAACATATAATCTAAGACAATTTGAGCGACAATGGGGCTTAACGGGCAACCCATAGGTGTACCGTATGCTTGTACGTATTGTCATTGAAAGTAAAGAAACAGTTGTTAAAAATGAAATTAATGCATAAAGTGAAAAAAATCTAGATCAAAACTGCAATGCTCTTTTAATATTGGCCAGTTATGTTTAATTACGGTAATGACAAGAACAAGGGGTACGTTAGTGAACGAGGAAACAACATCTAGAGACACAAGTACAACATTTTGAGGTTAATGAAGACCATTAAATTCCTCGACCAAAGCAAAGGAGTCCTGTACGATTAGCTAGAGACTGAGTTAAAATATCAGAAATATAATGAGACAGACTGTAGGTGGCAGAGCCAACAAATGACACAATAGGTCTTAGTGGGACATTGATTTTATGTATCTTGGGTAACCATAGATCTTGGAAGTTACACAGTTATTTATACTCAGTTGTTTATAAAGTTCTTCGGTTATGAACTTTTTGTTCTCCAATTCTTTAAGTAAATCGTTGAGTTTTTCTATGTCTAGATATGTAAACCTGATTCCTCTGAAAAAAAAATCTTTAGGTTGCTCTTCCAACCAGTCGTTTACTGGCGTCGTCACTTCATTATCGTCTTAATATATGTTCCCCCGAAGATATTCTTTTAATTTTGGAAATAAAAAGAAATCACTAGGGTCCAGGTCTGGTGAATATGCGGGATGTTCAAATAATTCAAATCCCGCGTTCAGAATAGCGCCGGTGGCTTTTGTGGACAGGAGTGTTGTCTTGATGAAACGGAATTCCTTTGCTCAATTTTCCCCGTCTTTTTTCCTTGACACAATCGCGCAATCTTTAAATTAAGTTGGTATAATAGGAGCCTGTTATTTTATGGCGACGTTCCAAAAATCAGTCATCAAAGTTCCATTTCGGCGATGCCACTCCATACTTTGTTGCTTCGACTCGGGATCGAAGTAGTGGAGTCACGTTTAATCAACAGTGACGAATCGAGAAAGAAATTAATCTCGATCTGCTTTAAGATTTGCCAAACTGGCTTCAGAATGCAATACTCTAGAACGTTTCTGATCAGGCGTCAACATTCGTGGGATCCAACGTGGAGACAACTTTTTTATCCCCAAACAATTTGTTAATAGTTATTTACAGTCGAATGCGGGAAGTTCAATTTTACAGCGCGACGGCTTCGTTTGCGGGAGCGCTGTAAAATAACTTAACGCATGAGATTTGTATAGAATTTTTTGGCCGATAGTTTTATTTTAAATTAATAAGTCATCTTTTTATACCTATATATTTTATTTATTCAACTTGGCAACATTGCATTGTTTATGACAGATTTGACAGATTTGTTACATTTAAATAATTGTATAAAAGTTAATGGTTATTAGGTAGGTAGGTACGTTTATTATTATTTATAATCGAATGTAGGAAATTGCATTTTGCTGCATGAAGTTTATATCTTAAACACGATGCCCAGCGGAGTGTTTGGACTAATTTAATATTAAATTAATATTTAAATTTTGTGTATTTTGTTATACTTGTTGAATTAGAAATTAATATATCTCGTTCTCCTGAACATCGGCTTCATGATTTGAAAATTGCGTATTTTTCCTACGTCTCTGGAGTTTAAAAAGAAGGATTATTTACTTTACCGCATACTATGCGGGAAAACCCACAGTCGTCGTAAACACGAAGTTACATGTGACATGAACGGTGCATAGTTACAATGTTTACATGCCGGGAGGCCAAAAATATTTTTTGGCCTCCCGAAATTGAAAAATTCTTAATTTCAGCTATCCGGTAAATGGTCATCTATCTGTCATTACCATTACGTACCTCTGATTTTTCCAATTTTAGAATTTCTGTAAATTTGTAAACTTGTCTACTTAAATTATTTAAACAGGTAACAAGTTACAAAACTACAATTGACCCAACGTAATAACACATGATTAATATTTTAATGTGTTAAATTGTTTCAACGTCACTCAACGCCTACTATGTCAGGGAAGCTGAATAATGATCTTCAATCGTATATCACTTCTAACGAACCACTGACAACAGTGGTAATGGAACTGATGATGCTCAAAACTATTTAGTAGTGTAGCAAGTTTTATATTACTTGTTGGGGTGTCAATCTGGTAAACTGCCTGATTGAACAGCTGTCTTGTATTAGAAGGTACTAAATCAATTCACCAGTCAGAGTAATTAATCATTTTCTCATAATAACGATGCAAAATAAATTGCTTAGAATAAAAGTTGGCAAGCGGTTAGCAAAAACCGATCCATTTTTGTTCTTACCAAAAAAAATCCATTAGTCATCAATTGGTACGTAAAAGCCACTTATCTGTGTACGCGCCGGCCGAAAAAGGACGAATACACAATTAAAAATGCAAAAATTGAAGTACGATTCAGTTAGTCCGTGAATATGACACGAAACGCGATGAATTTCAATGGTGTGCATTTCAACAAATTTTAAATTAAGTGACCAAACTAAATTAAGTTAGTGAATGTTTATGTGTAAGTGTATGTAACATTTAGTTAAACGATTCGATCTCGCATAATTACAACACGAGGAAAATAGCATATATAAGGTAATAATACAAATTTTTAAATCAAACCGGACATCAAAGCATTTTAATGTAACTAATGTTCATTATATCTGTGTTAAAAATAAGTATTATTTTATTACGCACATGAGACCTGGTCAATAAATTCATTGATCTATATAATATATAACATTTTAAGCCAAGAAATACTTAGATAAGATTTATTTTATCGCCTAATGCCCAGGCATTGATAAAATAGAAAAAATCCATATCTTGAACTAAATATTACTTAGTTGGCCATTAGGTACAAATATGAATTACATAAAATTGTGAAATTTTTATTTTGTGTGACAAGTACGATTTCAATATCTTTAACTTCTATAGGGACTTTTTTCGATAATAGGCACCGTTTCCTAGATAAGGAAAAAGTGATTAGTAAACCATCACTTGCGATTGATAGATTGATTTAAAAAGCGTCACCTAAATTATAATCATTGTGGGAATACAGAGCCCAGTGTAGATTTTTGTGTGTAACAGGTGCTATGTTTGTACAGTTACATCTTAAGTGTGAAGCTATTGTGTGCCTATTATCGAAAAAAGGCCCTATAAAAGTTAAAGATATTGAAATATTAAATCCTTTATATGAAAAGTTTTTTAGAAAAATGTACTTGTCATCGCTTAGTTTACTGGAAATTTAACTAAGTATAAGACACTTGTGCACAGATCATTGCAGTTTTTTTGAGAGCGATTGGAATGGTTCGAGAATACACACTCCCTCAAGTCTAGTAAATTTTAGAATGTAAAATTGTAGACAAAATCACGTAATATACACCAGGACAAGTTTTACTGTTAACGCCACCAAATTGAAACGAATATCTGTTCAAACCAATCAGGACAGCTTTAAACAAACTTGGTTTCAAGTTGTTACATATCCAATGCGAATATCACAAGTTAAAAGTACCTTTAAGTCTAGGACTAAAAGTGTAGTCCTATGTAGAGAAAATGTATTTGATTGCATAAATGTACATGATGGTTACATGATGAGCTTTCTGTGCGTTGTCCGTTGAATAAATGTCTTCAGGGCTTCGCAGTCGCCATAACCTCGACCTTGAGGTTTCGCTGTTCATGCTGGCAGCTTCTTCAGAAGTTCTCTAAAGTTGATTTTCAACGTAGAACCAATACAATCATTTGTATTTATTATTTTTCATAGGATGGTATTTTAATTTAAAAATATATTTGAAGTCGATTGACTACTTACATTTGGTAATTTGAGAGTGAACATTTCTTGTGCATTAATACAAAGATACTACTGACGAAGTGTTATAACACAGAAACAATATAGTCTAGCGATCCACCAGTTAGTTTTAATGGATCTGTTTTAATTAATATTCACAACACCATTTAGGTGTAAGATTAGTCCATCAATAATGTAAAAATTTCCGTGTGTGTTGGTTGGGTCTCCGTTTTGTAAAGAATTATGTCCTAAAGATTGCTTTGAAAACGGCAACCATTTTCATGATTTTACTGAAAGCTTGCTGGAATAAAATTCCCATTCAGACCTCAATAATTTTGAAATACTTCATTTTAGACATCGTATCGTATGTACGAGTACATCGTCAAAGTAGTGTACGTTATGAATGTGTAACGTTATCAAACGTTTGATGCAAATGTGTATAAGTTTAGTTAATGCGTTAATCATTTAAAAAGCATCCAGTCTTTAGGCCGCTTCTCTACAGGATTTAATTTTGACTTTCTGTATCGTTAAATCTATTATTATTAATTTCTGGCAATTATATTGACACGTTTTATTTTGCCGTATTAAATTCATTTGAAAAGGCAAAGCTTGTCAGTAATGGCAACTATACAAATATAAAAAAAATACGAATGTTTATGTTGCAGTAAATGCAGTGAATTTTATATGAAAAATGTGGATAATACGTACTGTGTACGTACAGTTATTACAATGTTAAAATATATTCTGTATAGTGAAATTATGACTACAAAAAATATAATAATTGCCAAAATGTCCATTTTTAACATAAAAAATTATTATTGGTATTATCAACACAATATAAAAACTTCAAACATTGTGGATATGATTACAATGTAATTTTTTTATATTATCAAATTTTGCAAACGCACAGAAAACTCAAAATTGTAAAAAGGACGAATAAGCCAAATTTAAAAATTTTAAAAATGTCAGAATTGTAGCAATACAACATTTTATAATGTAAAAAATATTTCTTATATTATCAAAAAAATATGAAAAACCATCAACATTGCACAAATTTCCTAAATATCCTCAAAACTCAAAAACGGGCAAATAACTTCACAAATGTGGACAAGTGAAAATAAAAATTATTTTGGATAAAAGTTTTAAAATTGTTAATCATTTTGGTATGAATCCTAGGAAGAGGGTGGATAAAATGGAAAATATTGTATATTTTGAAAATGAAATCATATTAAGAGACATTATTGAATATGATCAATTCTGCAATAGACAATTTTTGGTTGGCTAATTTGATTAATACATATAGTTATTCTAATTAGTATTCTATAAGAAAATTAAAATTAAGTTTAAAAATGTGAAATTTGTGTATTTTAACCTTAACGGACCGGCCTCATAAAGTTACAAAACGGACCGGTCGGGGTCCGCTTGGTCCAGCAATAAAAACTCACAGGATTGTTGCTCCCACTTGAAAAATCAGATGTGCACTTTGGTTTAAAGATTTCTTACAATTTGTGACAAAACTGTCGAATAAGTTTCTTACTGGAGCTAGCTTATCCGTTTTTCTTCGGTATTATCTAGTATTGCAGTCAATACTAGAGAGTGAAATCCCAAAAAATAGTATTTTTTATACCTATTTCTTGACATAGTGGCAGGTATTATGGGGCGGCTATAAGCTAGATCCTGACACCATAATGCAATGATCCTAATATAAGTAGTCCAATATAGGTCTTGATTTCAATAGCGTCAACAGGGGTATAATACTTAATTTTGTCCTGATTTTCGTCATTCCATTCAGTTTCTCTATGTGTCTCAATTACTATCATATCAATGACATCAGGGGTGAAAAATAGAAGAAAATCATCTTGCATGCTGGAGATACCAGAGCCATGAGTTGTAAGTCCAAATGCAGTTTTTCTAATGTTGGCTTTAGGTAACAATCATACAAGGCTTCAGAACTTCATTGAATCTGCAAGAAATAAAAAAAGAGTTTCAACGAGAAGATTAGGCCGAAGATTTTCCATATGACAAGAGGGAAATTAGCAGAAATAATTTAAAATATAGAAAGTGACAAAAATGTCCAAAATACACGGCCGCTCAATTAGAGCGGATTCCAAGATGCTGGAGACAATTAAGAACATATAAAAAACAATGCCGCGATAATTTTAGACGAAGAAAAATATATTACCTTATCTAACTCCGAAATAAAAGGAAACGAAGGCTTTTATACAGACCACATTGAAGACGTTCCTAATGACGTAAGGTATGAGAAAAAAAGGGATATTTTGGCATAAGGTACTAGTGAGGTACACCTTATGCTGGGCGAATTAGGGGCGGAGCAGTAAATGCAGACATTTATATTAGAAGATGCCTTCCCAAGGTGCCATTATGCCAAGAACCCAAGATTGATTAAGGCAACAAAATATTCCATATGTACCTAAAGAGGTTAACCCCACGAATGTTCCACAGGCACATCCTATAGAAGAGTTTTTTGGCTTTAGTCGGGTAGAAAAGTTTACGACGGTGGGTGAGAGCTCAAAATAAAGAAGAACTATGACGAAGAATTTACCAAAAGATTCGAGAGTTTTACCCACTTACTGTCCAAAAGCTAACGAGAGGCATTCGCACCAAATTGCGAACAATTGAAACCCATGGCCCATTAGCTGCTATGTGATGCATAATAATTATTGTTAAAGGTTCAATGAATCGTTTTCTGTACTACCACATTAAATTAAACAATTATAGTTTGAATAATGATATTTCAAAAATTTCCCCAAAACGTTTGTTACATAGATTATTATCACCGCGTGTCACATTGTATGGAGAATACGATCAACCCAGTTGATATTGTATAGTTAGATTTAACACAATCCATGCCTGCCTGATTCTCAATTTGAATGAAGCGGTGTTTGAGTCAATATACTTGGCAATAATTTGCTTATTTTTGGAAGCGTCGTGAAAGATACCGTTCGTTCTCAACTGCGCAAGGATAGCATTTTTTCGAATTACTTCCAATTACTTATTTTCCAGCACATTACACTTGAGCAATTTTGCATCGGTTGGAAATCGTTGATATGTTTTTTAAGGAATTGTAAGTGTTGTTATATAATAAAACATTAGGGATAAATATTCGAATATATTATACAGTAATGTTTTTGCGCCATAAAACCATGCATGATCGAATCAAATCTACAATGCATTTGCTGTATTTACTCGTATATTATGAAAATATTTCCGCTGTCTCTGCACGAAAATAATGTCATCTGTGTAAACAACTTTCACAATAAAGTTACGCATAGATACACATATAGAGGTGGCCAACTGCATCTAAGAAATCTTCACTTTTAGGGCAGTTTTATTGTAGATTCTGTGTAAGAAATCATTCGACTGTACACTGTGATGGAGGATGTATTAATGGGTGCAACAACTTATCCGCTCAATCAATTCCTTGACAGTGACATATTGACCCTAGTAATCTTGTACTTGTCGCTGAAATTTGGGGAAATAGACCTCTATTTGATATGCGAGGTGTCTTAAATTACGTTGGAAAATTTCTTTTAACAGAAGTTGCATCTGAAACCTACATAAATTAAAAAGACAGCGAATCCGATCTAAATTATCATAACGCATTAATCATGTAGGAATAGAGAAATCAATACGGTTGTTATTCGTTGAAATAAGGATGAATTGAGAAAAACACATTTGCGTGATTGAAAATAAAGAACACCCCGACTTTGCATTGCTAACCAGGGTGGGCATCGAGCATTTCATTTGCTTAATGGTTCCCGTTCAGTGTGATAATATTTTTCGTTCATAGACGTCGACGCCCCCGGAACGCTTGCTTTGGCATCATATATCGTTAAATTTAATATTAAAATTATTGAAATGCGTTCGTCTCGCTGGAATCTCAACGTCTGTATTTTATCGTGACGAAAACTCACCAAAGAGATACAAATTACCGCCACCGTCTCGGCATTTGCAATGTAAATGCGAAAATGCTCGACGTTTTGGGGGTTCCCCCTCCCAATGGGGGTTACTGGTTCAAGCATAAATGAATCGATAGCGCCAACGTCGCGTGCCCTAGAAGTAGGTGCTTGCAGGAAGCCGACCATTTATTTAGCCCATGTGTCGCCGAAAAAACGTGACCGGCGTGTCGAGTGTACGCAAGATATCGGCCACACACGGCGCGCACCGCTGATGATGAAGATGAATGGTCGTCGCGGAGTGCGGAATCTACGCGACGTTTACCGTAATGTAGCTCGAGGGGATGATAGATTTGCGGAAATTGAAGTCAACGTGTACACAGTTAGCTTCGCTGTTGTATATTAAATTGATGGCTTATTCGTTAGTTCGACGTGCTGCCCGATTAATTGCAAAGTTTCAACGTGGTGAAATGTACCTAATAAATTACGTGTAGCTAGCACGAGTTTAATCCATGAAAACTAAAGTCTCGTCTTATTTACGATACGTATAATAAATTAAAAAAAGTTTATAATTCAAATCCTTCGTCGCAACTAGACGATGAAATACAATGAATTTTATGTCAGCCCTGGGATATTATTAAGAATAAGTAAGTAATGTGTAGAACAAGAACGGACGTAACGTTCAAAATACAAGGTTGAATTTCTTTCGTTGCGTTTTCAGAACTGAAACAGAAATCAAACAGAATCAAAACATTAATCTTTTGCATAACACAGGGCACAATCCACAATGATGCAATTATCGAGATTGAAATCCATAATTAGGCGATCAGATCCCGAAAAGGCACCCATATAGATTTTAAAATATTAGAACACCAAGAGGGCATACAAAAACAGTCAAATCAATATGCTTCATATTAAATTAGAATTAATAGTAATTTGATAAAAAAAATTCTTTTGGTTTATTTCCATTATTTGTTTAATAGCATCACAATTTTGATGCCCGATTAAATTATTTTATCATCTTTAAAGATTGTAACAGACCTACCGCAATTGGTTGCACTAATTCGAGATGTATATATAAAGAAAATGTTATATTTGTAATAAATGGCATATCTGTTTAAAGCCTCTGATTATTTAGCTAAAATTATATACAATTAATATTCTAATGGTCAAGTTTTGAATAGTTTTAATTTTAATTTTACTTTCAATCCCCTTTATGCAGCTTTTTACACTAGTTACTTACTTATACTTTATGTATAAGTAAGGATATATATAAAGTATAAGTAAGTATAGGAATCATGAAAAATTTCGACTTCGAGATTTTAACGGATATATGCGTTTTGAGGTCCCCTGAATCGATCCTGACTTTTCGGAATGACGTCTGTGTCACTGTGTGTCTGTGTGTCTGTGCGCGCTCTAGCGTCCAAACGATTATAGCTAGAGCTACGAAACTTAAGATTTGTATATAGCTGGAAAGAAAACGTCCTATTTTGAACGCAATAGCTCAACCGGAAGTGATCGTTTACTCTTATCACCATTTTCATTATCTCGAAAACGGTACGAGCTATCAAAAAAATGTATATAAGTTAAAGACATTGAAATTATAAACAACTTTCATTTGAAAAGTTTTTTCGAAAAACGTAGTATAACTAAGTATAAGTAAGTATCCTGCGGACCACCGCGGATTTTTTGTATATTTTGTATATCAAAAATACTTCATTTTGTGATTTTAGATCCACCAACAGGGATTTGTGCTTTACTTGGCAAAGCTTTATCGAATTCCAATATATCTCATGTTAAATGTCTACTACCAACCTATCACTACTATATATACTACTATTATATTTCAAAAAATTTCCCAAAACTATTCTTACATTATACAGAATATTTTTCGACAGAAATAGTTACAATATTTCCTATATTTTATTTTTTTAAGAACCTAGTTTGTATGCTACTGTGCATATCGTTATGTTAACTTTTATTTACATGACTCTTGCCTAGTTTCACTCAGATAAATTTTATTTACTATATTTTCTATGAAAGTCTTCGGTGCGTTACCGATACACATATAGTTGGAATGTATGCTCTCTACCTTCTTTAATTTCTGTATTTAAATCAACTTCCTTTTAACAAAATTCCATGCCAGATCAAACTCACTTTTATTAATTAACGATGACAAATTTAATACTAATGCCTTTCAAGGTATACTTAATAACCTAGTTACTAGAACTATTATGAGTTAAATAATTTTCAAATCGAATATCTTAATTATCGTAATATTATTAGATAATGAAATGTTTTCACAGCTTGCGCCACGAATGAAATGATGGACTCTTCGGAAAGCAAACAAACAATTCGTTCTATAGAATTCCACAGTGTCGATTTCACCCTTGGAAGTTTTCAATCCTGCTGCAGGTGCTTAGCCCTAATGGCGCGGCCTTCGTCCAACATTTCATTCACTGGGAATTAATGGTCTGTTCGACGATCCAATAATTAATGGGAAATAAACGGGACGCGGAATAAAGTAGTTACGCGCGTTCAAATTTGTATGAGGCTATCTATCGAAACAGAAACCGTGTTTGTTTTCATTCTGGTAATTGAATGCTATTTCGTCAAAGCCAATCTAATTAATTAGCCGCCCGTTAACGCTAAACTAATTATGGAGCGAAAAGTGTTTGTCAAAAATGTATAAGCGCGTACTGCATATAATTTCATAATTTGCATTGTTTGTCTGTAGTGTTAAGTGCTTCGGCGGTAATTGAATCGGTGGAGTAAGGGGGAAATTATTAATTTTTTTGTAAGGAGAGGTTGTAATGGTTTATAATTTGAACGTAGGGAGAATAATTTGAAACATGTTTACAAAAAATTGCTTTATCCGAGACTGGACAAAATTCGATAAATTTTTCAATGGAAATAGTAAAACCATCTTTGGTTAATTTAATTTTTATATTGTAATTAAAATTGTATCAAAGTTAGCGCTGGCAATACACCGATGTAAGGGTGTATGTCAGCTAGTGATATTCTAATGAACGATAAAATATTCCTGTAAACTTTAAATTTTAAATTTGCAAGTAATGCTAGGGGTAGCGATAATGACAAAGGAGATGAGAAAGTATTTTTGACAAGAGTAGAAATTGAACAAGCACCCCGCCGAAGCAAGAAATAAGCGAGGAAGACAAGTTAGATGAAATCATGGGAATGATGCAAGTCCAAATTAACGATCATAAAGAACGAACATAAAGAAGTTGGTAACGGAATGAAACTAAACAGGAAAGAACAAAGAACTTTTAATGACGAAATAAAAAAATAAAAGGGAAAAATGAAATCCTGAAGAAGAAAAACGTGGAGATTAAGAGAGATAATGAAATAATTAAGAAAGAAATGCCAAATATCAATGAGGCCTAGAAAGAATGGAAAAAGAGAGTAGGAAAAATAAAATGATAATGTATGGAGCGAGGATGGACAAAAGTGAATGAATTTATCTGAAGGAGGACATGAATGAGTTCTTAAAACAAAGCATGGAAATAAATATTCTGCCGAATGCGGCCACGGAAATAGGAGAAGTGCACGCTATAGAGTTAGAAAGCGATTTTGATAAGAAGACAATAATGAAGAACAAAGTGAAATTGAAGAAGTTACAACAAATGAGGGTGTATCTGAACGATGATTTAACTTGGAAAGGAAAGGAATACAAAAATAAATAACAGCAATGGCAAAGAACGAGAAGGAAGGAAAGGGAAAATGAGATAATGAGATAAGTATAAATGCAGCATAAAGTATAGCGGTGGAATGAAAATACAGGAAAAGCAGAAAAGAACAAAATAAAAATCTAATGCATAAATCTGGACAGGGACTGGGCAAAGAGGAAGGGCAGGACATGTGGAAATGGAAGAGGAAAGAAGAAAAGTAAAACATGGATGTTAGTGACATGAAATGTATGGGGTATATATGGAAAATAATAAGAAATAAGTGAAGAATTTAATAAACTTGAATTGGACATTTCAGCGGTAACAGAAACATGTGATATTTTGAAACCACAAGGAATGAAAATAAATATAAATAAAACAAAGTGATGATGACTGCTAGACTAGAAGAAATATTGAATATACAAGTGGAAGGAGAGAAAATAGAACAGGTGACATGCATCAATTATTTGGGAACTATATTTGAGGGAAATGAAAAATAGGAAACGGATCAGAACAGAATTGGAAAAAATATTTAAGACAATACTCAGACCAGTTCTAACGTACTAAAGTGAAACAAAACAAAAGCAAAATGCAAGCAGTAGGGGATGAAATACCTAAGGGCATTAGTATAAAAAAGAAGTGTTTGAATGCGTTAGTTGGAAAGCTAAGAGTTTGCCATTTTTGTATAAATATCACTGGTTATCATAAATGGTTTTTGTGTGTAGAATTTTCATATTTCGTTTTATTAAATAGAACTAGCATCTATTCTGGTTCCTTCTTGATCTCACCTCATCTTTCATTGCTGGTCATTTCACTGTGGGATCAATACTTCTCGTGAAAATTCACTTAGTTGTGTCTGTGACAATGTTGTGTCTGTGGGTGTGTGTCTGCGCTCTAGCGTCCAAACGATTATAGCTAGAGCTCTGAAACTTTAAACTTAACACTTGTATGTAGCAAGGAGGAAAACGTCCTATTTTGAACGCAATCTCTCAACCGGAAGTGATGGTTTACTCTTATCACCTTTTTCCATATCTCGAAAACGGTACACGTTACGGAAAAAAATATTCTTACATAAATTATAGATATTGATATTCTAAACAACTTTCATTTGAAAAGTTTTTTTCGAAAAACGTAGTATAACTAAGTATAAGTAAGTTTCGTGCGGACCATCGCGGATTTTTTTCTATATATTTTTCGTTCATGTTTTAATACGTTAACACGTCTGACGACTCATGATTGTTGAGATATCCGCTGTTTAAGATATTTTTTTTACATCCATTCATCAAATTGCTAACCGTGACTGATTCTACATTCTGCATTCACCTAAATCGATCAAACTCACAAATTTAATTTCCAGTTTGTGTTTCCATTCAGTTTGTTATCATAGTGGGCACAATCTTCTACACTGTTTTCAAGGTACTATTTCCCAATAAGTTTACCTCTTTTTTTGAGTATTAGGAATATTATTGCTTTATGCCACTGGTAGGGCATCGATTCTGTTCGCTATATATCTTACTGTAAATTGCATATCCCATCACTTAAGGCGATACCATTTAAAAATTACTCTACCGTTGTATCTAAAGTTTCCATCTCGACACATATCTTATAATTATTTCCAGCGTACGAATTATAAGAAGGGATAGAATAAAAAAATGTGGTTGCAAGAGAGGAACTACAAATTGAACCAACCTTGCAACGCATTGAAGGAAGACAATTATGCTGGTGGGGTCATATGCAATGGACCTAGAAAACACCATGCACCTGCAAAAGACAGGTGCAAGGCCGTGGCACAAAATAGAAAGCTGAGGACAAATTTCTCAAGCATTGAACGAGAAGCATACAATTATGAAGTGTTAAGGCTATTTAAGACAATTGTAATAGAGTCCCACATCGAAATGTATTAGGGAGATTTGCCTATCTATGTATGTAAAATTTTTATATGTTTCTTTAATTAATTTCATAAATATGTTTTGGCGTTTGCAGCTTTATTGAACGCGATTGTAACATACAACTATTACAAATCGTCATAAATGTGATTTTGAGAAATAAAATAAAGATTAATCTTGGTGTGGTCCTTCTCGACTGAATTGCTGGTTTATTAATTAGGCTTTTATTTCTTATTCTATACATTTGAGCTCTTAGGACTTTAGTTGTAATTAATAAAGCTTCAAGATTTTGCGTTTAGCGGAAAATTATTAATTTCAGTTTTTTAATAGTTTGAATTAACATACATAGCTGAAACTCGCATATATCCCTACTGTATGCCCGGTGTGAGTATATCAAGAGGATTAGACCTGCATGTAAACCTGTGCAGTATTTCCTATCCCAAAGTTCTTGCATATCGTTTAGTAAGTGTTGTGTCTTAGTTGTGAGCAACATATTGTACAAAGTAACTTTTTTCATTATAACTTCAAAACAATCTAAATGTGTGCCATATTTGGCAGAAGAGCAATTAGAAAGAGCAATTTACCAATTGATAACTAAGTCGAAGAAATATTTGAATTTCAAGATTCCTCTGATGGATGGGATCCATCTACGAAGAGGAGTACTCTGAAATTGAAGATCATTTGTATTTGTTCGAAATCGTTATCACTTTAATGATTTCTTCTTAAAGATTCCCTTGGACATTGCAAACAATATTTCTAAAACTAATCGAATCAAACAACAATTCAACATTCCTATTCAGAATAGTATAGTAATGCTGCCGTAGCGAAGCTAAAAAATAAATTCTCGGCGGATGTTGACGAAATCTCGATGTATTTAGTCATCGACATTTGTCTTTATATGGGAGTCTTTCCAGATCCCTTGAATAACTTAATAAGATATTGATGGTGGTGAATGCCCAGTGGGGATTTTCTGTGATCGCTTTTGCATTAGACTGTGTTCAAATTCATTTGCTTTTAAAAAAGCTTAGTGATATTGGAGAGAGACGAAAACCAATTCCCCCTAATTGGTTTTCGTCCTACTTGGCTGGCAGGGTTCAGTTTGGTGAGTGTTCGCTTGAGGTTGGTGGCAGGCGCGATAAACATAAATCAAGCATTTCTCCTGTAAGAATAGTCGTGCCTCAGGGATCTGTTTTGGGGCAGGCGTTGTTTATCCTTTTCGTCACTGACTTGGCTGATTTTCTTCAATATTCTAATATTATTATGTTTGCGGATATTACTTCTGCCTTGGTATCTGATAGACAGGCTGATATCATGGAATCGGAAGCATGCGACCTAGTGGAACGGTTGCCCACCTGAACATGAGCAAAACCAATTATATGCGCTTTCATACTCGCCAAAAGTGAACCGTAGTGCTAAATATGACTACGAATGGTGTGCCATTGATAAGTGAGCACCCGACTAGGTTCCTGGGCATAAGTCTGCAGGAAACCCTCGAATGGAAGGTGCACTGTTCTGCTTTGATGGCAAAATTAAATTAACTAATTTTTTCTAACTAAGGAGTCCGCGACATATACCGACACCTTTTCGCAATCAATAATAAGCATAATAAGCAATCCATAAGCATAATACTAGATGCAGTGACGATGTTAGGTTATCCCAGCCGCGATTGAATTTATCAAGGAATTTCATAAATTTTATGAAAGTTTAGTAAAATTTTTTAATAATCCACCCCATTTTATAAAAAAAATCCAGTCAATCTGCAAATTTAAATTGGCCGTTAAGTCACTTGTTACAGATCATTGTTTTTTTTACAGTTGAAGAATACTTACCCAAATGAATATCGCTAACAGTTCTCTGTTATTGTTTGTCAGAATGTTGTGGTAATATGTAATATGTAAGGATTTGACAGTAAACAAATAGGAACTAAGCCCCGGATAAATTTTCCACTATTAGGGAGTTTTCGAATAAGTGTGTGGAAATTCTACCAAAATTGTTCAATACAGTATTACAGCTTATACATTCCCAGTAAGCGTGCTCGATACGGAATTAAATTTTGGGCATTATGCATAGGGAGACACAGGGAACGTATCAAACATCCAGCCTTACTTCGGAAACTTTCTGGAGAAGTCAGAGAACAAAATCAGGGTATGGGAGTTGTTTTTGAACTATCTTACGAATTAAAAGGCCACAATATTACATGCGATATTTTTTACATCATAGGAACTAGCCCAGATTCTACTCAAGCGAAATATCACAATGATTTATACAATGAAGAGCAACAAGGCTCGTATTCCAGCAGAACTACTACAGACGAAAAATTTATTAAAAATGCCTCAAAAGTTTGCATTTACTTCTGACACTGACTTGCTCATACGTTAATAATAAAACGAAAGGGGCAGTCGACACACTGGATAGAGAGGTTATGTGTTATAAAGCAAAAAGGAAAACAAACCGTCGTTTAATAATTGGGGTTCAAAGGGCTATCAAACACAACGACGTTTTTTAGGACCTTAACAAATTTGGGCATTTGGCTGGTAATGCCACAGATTGACAAAAAAAAAGTTCCTCTTGTCAATTATAAATTTAATTTGAGGTGTGTCGACCTTGAAAATTACTCAGCCCATCACTACCATCAAACCGTGGATCAGCAATAAAATTGATGATCGTATCACAGATATGATTGCCGAGATAGTCCGACAGTTTCCACTTGTTCAGCCCTTTTTGTCAAATTTGGTGTTCGTTTCAACTGCTATTTTGTCGCATTTGTATTGAAAATACGATCTTATCATTTTTGAATTAAAAAATCAAAAAATAAAAATAAAGCAAATTACAACGTTTTGTTAGTGAGGTGGACATGCTACATGTGAGTGTAGTAATTTTTTAAGGATACATGTACAGGTAGGGGTGAAATTTTTTTGAATGGTGGAAACATGCTACACACCTAATGCGACTTTTCCAAAATGTCGAAATATGGACAATTCATTACCCGATAACCCAAGGAAAAGCAGGTTTTATGCTTGAGAGTCTACGACGTTTATTAATTAAGCTTCTTTTGTACTTTACGCAGATACATTTTATTCTAATCACAAGTATTAGTTATCACAATACAAAACTTTAGTCTCAAAATTCTTTAATTTGGAAGTTGTTATTGAACCAATTATCATGTCTATGGCATTTTCTCCGTCATAAAATTTGGAGAACGTGTAAAGTTATTTTAAATCATGTCTTTATCATTGTATAATGTTCCCCCTTTCGAAATGCTTTTGCGTGAAATTTTCTGTCAAAGACCATTACACTATGTGTATTGTCTTTTGCGAAATTATTTATGTTCAGAAACGAACTTTATACGCGTAACAAGTTTAGAACTTCGATCGCCTCTTATTGGCAACCAAGTTCAAGAACGCGCGGGCTGATGGTGTTCAGCTCATACTTTGTCCTTTCGTATATAGCAACTTTCAAATTGAAGTTTTCGAATATTTGCGCTCCATTGTTTCTTGAAGTTATTTAATTTTCGTCATGGAGAGAATTTGTAATACGTTTCCGTGACATTATTTATTTCCACCGAAGATTTTGTTTTACTTAGTAACGCGAGTGGAAGACTCGATAATCGAAATTGTTTTACAAGTTGGAAGTTGTTGAGTGCTTTCAGATATCCTCGTAGACACAGTTTTTTATTTTATTTTAATTTTTTTCGTACGTTGGGTGACAAATGTTATTACCTAATGGCAATCTCTTTAGTCCACACGTTAGGTCAATAATTAGTAATTTTCAAATTATGTACGAACTAACAATAGTTCCCACTGTTAGATATTGCACTATTCATTAAATCCGTTTATTTTAAAGTAGTATTCATATTTTTTCTAATGTTTATTCTTCAACTGTTAGGTTTTATTTTGTTTCCTCCCCCCATAAGGTGGAATAAACGTTAACGAATTATTGACAATTAATTCTTCACATAAAAAGCAAATATTAAAATTGTATATGATATGATATTGTTGTGAGGTTTATGTATTATTATTTTAATTTTAAATTATTAATTACATTGTTAATGAGATGTATTGTATTAAGAGAAATGTATTTTTTTACAACAAACACAAAATTCAATATATTTTTATTATGTGATTTTCCTGATAAACTTTTACAATAATATATTATATTATAGTTTAGTAAGGCAACGGATTGTCGCACGAGTGGTTTGGTTAATATACTACTTCTCTACTTTGCTTTCTTGGAATTTCTCCTGTTCAAGTTTTCGTATAAGACTAGGAACTTTTGCGTAGGTTGGGTTCACTGATATTGATACTTTGTATTAAATTTCAAAATAATCTAATAGAATAATTTCTGAATTTGTGTGTAAAATGGAGGCAGAATTTACGTGTACCCCGCCGTACATACACGAAGCCGCTTAAAAGGCTGTTGCCGGTAAAATCCAAAAAGATAATGACAGATTATGTCATTATGTCACGAACATAAACAAACTAAAAGTTACCAAAGTAATTTAATAATATGACTCATTATAAAACTGTTTTCGATGTAATAATGAGTCCATTATTCGCAAAGTAGATAAATATATTTAGTTGTTCGATGATATTACTTATTTCACTGATACACGGATAATATTATTATATTAAAATTTCAAAATTAACTCGTAGTTTGAGCTTCCTCTTTACTTTGTTTTCTTTTTATATATACGCTGCAATATTGGTTTTGAATCGCTTCCATAGCCATTTGTTGTTAATACTTCGCCACATGTACACTACACGTTCACCAGTTATTATCCTTCCTTGTTTCTAGCTCGAACTTATATAGCCTCCGTACCCGCCTACTATGATCTAGGCATATATTTCAAAATATTTTGAATTTGCACACCAATAAGTTAGGGTAATTCGTATCGTCATCGAACGTCGTAATTTCTTTTTTAATTTCGTTGTATTATACATCAGCAGTTATTATCCTTCCTTGTTTCTAGCTCGAACTTATATAGCCTCCGTACCCGCCTACTATGATCTAGGCATATATTTCAAAATATTTTGAATTTGCACACCAATAAGTTAGGGTAATTCGTATCGTCATCGAACGTCGTAATTTCTTTTTTAATTTCGTTGTATTATACATCAGCATTTTCCCAGATTCTTTTGATATATTTATGATGTCGCTGCGTCGTGCTTTACCATAATAAAAAGAAACTTTCCAATGTTTTGACGTTTGACATATATGCAGTGACTTCCACACGCTTATAATTTAATAAATTTTGAATTTCACATTGCTTTAGAATATTTCGTTACTCTATATCTTTTTCTACCTATTATTACTTACATCAAAACCCCACACGACTTTGTAATTACAAAAGGAGTAAAAACTTTATACCTACCTATATAATACCACATTATAAATACATTATAATTCTTCCTTCTCTCCAGCCCAACTTTGAATTTATGTTTCCGACTTTAATAAGTATCCTTCATCCCGGTTCGAAATATATATTAATTAAATAATTGAATTTATGAACCCATGTTGATCCGGGCGATGAGACGTCATTGGCCACACTTTTTTTAATCAATTCTAATTTAAATAACATAACAATTAGCCTACATTCAACCAACCAAGGATACATGGTGCTGAAAAGTCGAAATATGAAATTTTGCGCAACTGGATCGCACCCAACTCAACAAAGTCTCATTTTAGTCTAAGCAAACAATTATTATAAAAATTTTTATTGTTAAATTATTATGTTCGATTATGTTGCATTTAATGAAGTTTAGTTTTATTGTCCTCGACCAACCAACAATGCTGCACAAAATCCATACCCAATCCAACTAGGTACATTTTAGTCTAATGACAGGAGAAAATTAAAAAATAAATACAAAAAGTATTTACAAGTTACAAGTTAATCCGACAAGTTAATCCGATAATTTTATATTGCGCTTGATTTGATTAGGTTCAATTGTAATGGTTTGGGTAGGGTTGGATTGCATTGGATTGGATTAGTTTGGATTGGGTTGAAAAATGCAGTCGAAACTCGAACCAAAAGTTTTACACAACTAGACGCTGCCAACTCAAGTAAGTGAGTTTTAGTCTAATCAAAACACCAAGCTCATATAACCGAATGAATTCAATAGGTTTTATTCGATGGAGTTCCCTTCAATTAAATTGGGCTTCATTTTACTAAACTTATGAAAAAATCAGAACCGAAAACACAACCATGCAAGTTTACTTAACTCACACAAACCAACGATGTAAATTTTCGTGTAAACAAGATTACAATAAAAATAGTGTATATAACACCACTTAATTTAATTATTACCGGTTGCGTTTGCTTCGATGAGTTTCAGTCACACTCGATTGGGGGTGTATGGCACAAAAAATACAGAAACATGAAAAAACCATATGATATGGAAATACATATGTCCGAAACAATAGTTTTAATGAGTTATATGGAACATCGATGGCTGCTTTTGTCGATACGTTGAACTTTATTTTATTATAAATGAACTGAACTTATTTTTTATTTGTCTTATCGAATCTAATTTTATTCACCGGGGTGTTAATATTTTGTAGAATTTTATTTTAGTTGATTTTGAATAAACATCACCAAAATTTAAACATCACCAAGACATAAACATCACACAAAACTCATGTACCCTCGATACCGATAGCCCGAGATGGAAGCATCCATGAATCCCGGTGCGACGAAAGAGGGAAGAAGAAACATTTATATGTATATGTATATGTTTTATATATTATACGTATGCAATGAATAAACACTTGAAACATTAAAAACCTTCTGCCAAATAAACTGTATTTTTGTATGTGTGTATATTTAAACGTGCAATATTATTGCTGTAGCTAATCAATACTAACAACAGTGTTATTGTTGTTTGGTGCAGATTCACGTTAAACCTTATTGTATGGTGCTACTAAATAGCAGACGCGCCAAATTATTTTATTCGAAAATGAATACAAATTACAACCTGCTTGCAAACATTCAATGATAACAATGCATTTGGTTTGGGTTGGGTTGTATGCTGTATCTAACATTCCCATACAAGGAAAACATCGCAAATGGTACATTTCTGATCATCGGTTAAACTCGTCTAAATCTGATTGAATCGCATTATTGTCGATCTACTACCGCAAGAAAGTGTTTAAATCCAGCATCAAGCTACTGCAAAAGAATCGTTCTATAGGAATATTTTTTGCATGCAATTTAACATATTCTATTCACGAAGAAAATATCGTTGTGACTTATGCGAACAAATAGAAACTTTAAGAAAAAACAACGTGACAGATAATGAGCGGTATAGGATACATGTACAGTAGAATCTGGCTGCACAAGCACAAAGAAACAGAGACAGAAGTGGCAAAAATAAAGCTGTTTTAACTTGGAAAATGTTCTAAGTTGCCCATAGGGCAGAAATTAATAATTTTTACTATAGAACAAAATGTATCGTTCATAACCTCACTGGTCATCTCTCTAGCAAGTTTATTGCGCCATTTGGAATGAAAATCAAAGGTAGTAATGAAATAGCCAGGACATTATTAAAAAATTTGCAGGTTTCGACAATGACAACCTCAATTTGAAAAACTTGGTTCTATGAAGCGACAGCTTCCCTAATATCGTTATTTTTTATATAAGAAATTTCTACAATAACTATAAATCTTTCAAACCCAGGCCATTCGACTATTAACAAATAGACAATGTATATAGTTACATAGGAAAAGTTTCAGAAAATGTTTGGTATTACGCTCCAGTATCGTTTCTGTCCATTTTAAAGAAAGTTGCAACTAGAATACCATATACTATTCTTGAAATGAAATCTAACGGCTTGTTTGATTTAAAATCATGCTGCAGGTATTACTACTATTATTCAGGTCAGGTTGGTGCATTAAAATGTATAACCCGCATTTTTAAATTGCAACATGAATTGTATCATAATGATGCACGCCTGCAGAAAGGCGAGGTTAGCGGAGGAAGGATTGAGGAGAAATCTGTGGGAAAAGAGGAGAGGGAATTTCCAAGAGACATTGAAGATGTGAAATGTATATATAAAGAGCATTTTGATAAACGGGGCGGAAGCGTGGGGGTGGAAAGAAAGCAAACGATTAGAGAGGGTACATATAGGACAAATAAAATGGATATTGAATCTGGAGAGGTCGACTCCAGATTACATAGTTAGGCAGGCGTCAGGGAGCGAAAGGTTGAGTGTAGAGGCAGGGAAAATGGCAGTGAGGTATGATGTGATTGCGAGGGGCGGGCCAGAACAGAGACTAGTTAGGTTGGTAATAGAGGAGATAAGGAAAAGGGGAAGTATGGGAACAGGACTATCAAACTGGGAAGAGTGTAGACGTAATATGTATGAAAATGCAGGACTAGCTAGCAACAGCAGAGGGAGGAAGGAGTAGAAGAGAGGGGAATCAAGTTGAGAGGGAGATAGTGGAGAAGTGGAAGATGGTAGAAGCGCAGGAAATCAGGAGTGCGAGGTACTACACGAAATACAATAGTCTAAAAGTACAATGGAGGTTTCCATCATACGTGGGGGGCGGTCGTTAGATGAAGAAAGGACAATAGCAGGTGCGGGAGTGAAGGGAAAGCTAACAAGTATTGGATGGAAGAGAGGTACAGGCGAAGGATGGGATGAATGGGATCATTGGGTAGGAGAGTGCAACGAAATAAAATGCACGAAGAAGAAAAGAAGATGGAATATAGGAGAAGACGGACGGGGACTAGAGATGTTAGACAACATAATGGTGAAGAGAGCAGGAAAAAGAGGATATTGGAACAACAGGAGGAAGAAAGAACCAATTAACCAGAAAGTGGGGGCAGGAAGAGGCGAAATGAGAAAGGGACTGAGGCGAAGAAGAATGAAATGTAAAAGGCGAACGTGTCGTCAAAATAGACACAGCTTTCTAGAGACACAATTTCCACTATTAAATCAATGATTAAGCGGATGCCAAAAAGGGATGAATGTTATTTTATAAATAAATTAAATAAATAAATATTCTATTATTGTGAATTTATCAAATAATTAAAAGCATTATTATTAATTTTAAAAAATCATAACTTCGTATCTGCCACAAATAAACTGAGGATAACGTTTGCAGTAACAAAGTCATACGTGATTTTAAATTAGTTATTTTCATTCAAATTTGGTAGGCCGTTATGATAAACATGTTCTGTTTCAATGACCCCAGCGGGATTTTTGTTTGAAATGAAGCAATTAAATAAAATCATATACTAAATTTTTGAATATTATCTTACAATTTAAAAAATAGATACGACATTGTAATTCCAAATGAAAGATATAGTTCGTGTTGTAAAAATAAATATTAGCTTTCATTTTACTCCGGGTCGTTAATAATCATAATATATATTATATTATATTATACTATATATAAGTCTGGTTAAAATGTTACTACTATAACTTTTATCCCGATGATGTATTTAATTTCATAAATTTTCCTCGCCCAAACGTGTTATGCAAGTTCGCCGTATCGGTGTGCAGCGAACGCTGTTTTGTGCAGTTAGTTGTGAAGGTATTATCATTTTGATGGATACGAACTATAAAAACGCACGAATGAGCTGAGCGATAATTCAGTTTAAACTTCACTAATTGTCGAAGTTGCATACAAATGCCTGAAGGGACGAATGCTTTCGAACACAATCGCCCATGGCGATTCATTTAATTTTGTTTTAGTTCGCGCGTAGGAGAAAAGAATAATCCATCTGGCTTATTTTATCAAAAAATAAATAAATCATTTCGCGCACCATTCATTTCGACGGAAATATTTTAGGTAATTTTGAGATCCTCAACTACATATATGTTGAAAAATTCTAGTTCCAAAACTCTGGAATAAACAGTTTTGTATGGAGGAAACTCGCGGGACAAATGAAATTCAATACGTTTCGTGTCATTTGAATTGTTTCAGCTTTGCATTTTGTATTTTTTTATTTGTTTTGAAAGTTGAATTGTGTTTTCGATTAAACAAACTAACCGTTTAGGGCAATAATAAACTTTGCTAATTATCATCTGGATCGGCGTGTGTTGTTACGTATTAGAATGAATCTCGTAGTTTTGTATCATTCCATCATTCATGTTTACCATAAAGTTACCTCGCAGGGTGGCACTAATTCTGATGTTGATGACTAATTGCCTATGTTGTAATTTTCGATGGTGACTATTTATACTATACGTTTGTGCGGTGTAAATTTAGTTTTAGTGGTTTCTTACAAATAAAAATGCACTTTAATTGAAAATAATATTACATATAAACGCTATCCTAGAATACACACCAATGAAATGTTAATTTAATGTCAAACTAAACAACCCATTTATTTTCGTAATTCGTTCGTCTGTTTATGTTCAACTTGCTTGTAAACGTTTTGTCTTGATAATGCTTTTTGATTGCCTTATAAGTCGACAAAGTAGCAGCTAAATGGATAATCGGTTTTTGATGAAAAGTGGTTCATGCACAGCCTGCTAGTTGCCAGCGAAAGGCGCGTTGGATAAAAGGCCATTGGACTGCAGAACTGCACAATACAATATCTCAATTTAACTTCAGTCGCACTATAGAATTCCAAATCTGAAACGAAAGGCGCCTGGATACGAAGGCGTGGTGTAAATTTTCAAACGTCATTTGCACCGCACAATATTGTAATTTAGTAACGAGGCAGGGCAATTTGAGCCCCGACGTTTTTATTTCGGTTATTTACGTTGTGGTCCACTTCACCGGGAAAATAACTTTAAGTGAAAATAATTTTAATTGCTCCATGAAGAGTCGTCGGTTATTACAAATTATAAATTTTAAGAGTTGCCATATACATTTTTCTATTATGTTATAATGAGATAAACGAAATGTACAATTAGTGATGGTAATATGTATACGTACGTTTACAAGAAATATAATTTGTTGTAATGGTACAATAATATAAAACTTATAAATAATTGAAATTCTGTCTGTATTCCAACAAATAAATTACCAATTGTCAATAATTAGCAAAAACAAAATCGGGTTGGATTATTTTTAAATGTTTCGCTCTTATAAAGAAATAAGCAGCAGTGCCAGAATTGCAGCCCATACAACAATATTTCCGTAAATTAATTACATGGGTTTTCACGTATTATACGTCAATCGTTTTAACAGTTATGAAAAATTTTCTCACGATATTATATGAGAATGTGCACATTGCTGGGCCTATTTACACATGTCATGAGTTACGAAAAACTATCTTTTACTATTAAACCGAATTGTCGTGTTAGCTACGTGTTAGTACTGTGACTGAACCATAACATTGTTTAGGTGTGGATTTGCTTGTAATTGACATATCTTGCTAATGAGCTCGTAATGCCGAAACGATCGTCCAAGAATCCTAACCGTTGTTTTTTACAGTTTCAGCACGTTTAATTATTGTTCAACAGTTTTAATATATAATTACCACCCATGAAGTATATTTAGGGCATACGTTCATGTTTTATATTTAAAATGCATTTTAAAATAGCACCTTTACTGCTTGCATGATTCGTACTAACGCAAGCATTTATGTGCCGTGTCCTGTAATAGTATTTTCTAATATTTTGGGTTAGGCTGGGAACCGCAAACGTTTGTTCATCATGACCGCTAATTTTTATTAATATTATTATTGTTGTATCTGACAAAATTGAAACTTGTGTTGTAAATATATTATTTTTATTGTTAAATCTAAAATTTAATTATTGATAAATTTATTTATGCACCAACTCATATTAATACAAATGAAAAGTGTTTTCTTATATTTTGTCTGCTGTACAAACTTGACAACTACTAATATCTTGTTTTTTTTACAGGTAAGTTCTTCTTATTACGAGCATTTGATTTGAAAGAAATTAGGGGTAAGTTTATGGACGCAGTACGTGCTTTATTAGTGGCTTCGTCTCGCTGAGAAACTTCATTTACGATCGTAATTGAAACGAGATCATTAAGGACCAACAAAAACACGTTTGAGTGGAGAATCCAATTACCAGTAGCCACGTATTTAAGCCCACCCCCCAGAATTTTTATATCTTATATTAAATAACCGAAAATTTATTCTAGAGGAAAAATTAATAGTTAAGCACCGTGTCAACTTTAATAGAAAAACATTTTAATATCTTTCACTGTTTCAACTGAAAATATGTCATCTCTAAGACATACTGATTAGTAAAGATGAGGGGATTTCTGAACTATATTTCTTGCTGATTCTGGCATAATATAATAATTTAAACGGGTAATACAACTAATCAACGACAACAAAACTTCTAAATAAAATGTTTGTAAAATATGCTTACGGTGCATGAAACTATTATAATAATCTTTTAATATTTTTACAAAAAAAATCTTGCCCCTCTAAGCAACTAAAAATTCTTATTGCAATTACTATCACTGGGATAACGCCGCAAAATAGATACTATTATTTACCGACTAATAGTAAATAACAATCAACGTTTAATAATTCAAATGTCTTTCAACTGCGAACACGGCGATTTCAACACTATTTCCGAGAGATTTGTCACGATTTTAATCCAGATTTTTAGAGTTATTTATTATACAAGAACGTAAGTTTTCTCAGTTGCCCGTTGTACAAAAACAGAATTTTATCGGCCAAAGTTATTGGGTCAACGCTTAGAATCAAAGGTACTGTTGATTCATTATCTTCGCTCAATTCGAAAACATGGGTGACAAGGATGAAAAATACAAATACAATTTTAAGGTTTCCAATAAAATAGAAGCCATCGATGATATTTGAATGAGTAAATAAATGAATTCGTTGAGAAGATAATGTCAAAAAAAACTACAAAATTTTAGCATTAGCAAACTAATAGTCATAGTTATGGATGTCAAAAAAGTTATTATAATTGACTTAGTTGCAATATTAATTTGAATAAGTATTATATGAAAAATCAATGAGATGGTTTTCCACTTAATAAAGATGTTGCTTGACATATCCCCATATGAAAAGAAAGCATGTAGATTAATGTGTATCTTTCATCCAACGTTGCTAGATCAACCTTTTTTTGAAATTTATATTGAAATTATTCGTTTTGCGAAAATTGCGATTTATGGGTATAACCATGTTCGTCAAATCATCCTTAGTTTCAAAACAATAAGTAAGTAGTAAATTGAAACGAAATATTTTTTATTACTATAAGAATATTTGATCAATGAAACAGATAGATTTAATTTACGCACGAGCGTGACAAAATCCACAGAATTAACTCTAGATTCTAAAAATTAAAAATCTGCATCGGTCCGCCTGAACTATCTAGTACTTATACTCTTATATTTATAAAAATTTCCTCAGTTGTACACAAGTACATTTTTAGAAAAAACTTTTTCAAATATAAGATGTAGAATTTCAATATCTTTTATAAGAATATTGCGTACCGTTTTTGAGATATGGAAAAATGTTATAAAGTAAACACGCAATTCCGGTTGATATATTTCTTTCAAAATTGGACGTTTACTTCCTCGCTACATACAAATCTTAGGTTCGAACTTGTTTGAACAACTTTAGCTTTAATAGTTTAGTCACCTGTGTATGGAGGGGGGACTAAAGTAAACTGGGTTTCAAATAAAATGCACCACATTGAGGAGTAGACTGAGAGGGCTGAAAACTTGTGTTTAAAGTTACTATATATACACAAACAAATGATTGAAAAATAGCCCACTTTCAAAAGGCGTTAGTTGAAACCCAGTGTATACGAGTATGTAACGTACGCTCAAGAACAATCTTAATTTAGGAGGGCTCTGAAATTCTATTGGTGTTTAAAGGTACTTTAGCCATAACCAAAAGAAACTGCAATAATGACAGTATTGACAGATGAGATTCTAATCTCAAAAAACAAGTGAACAACGAGATAGAGATTTAATTTGTAATAAACAAAATTTAAAGTAATTGTTGGGAATTCTATGCATTTGCTTCTAAGCATAGTCGAAAACCGACATTTTCAAGAATACCCGGCGAGTCATTTATTTCGTTACACATTTTAGTTATTCCATCACTTAGTTTTTCCAGATTGTTAATTGGATTGACGAAAATGGAATTTTTCATGTACGGCCACACAAAAAAGTCACAAATATTCAAATCACAAAACCGTGTATGAAAAGGTTGGTCTGTATTGCGACTAATGATTCGATCGCCAAAAGATTCTAGCAAGTATCGAATTGTTGCGTTGGTGGTGTGTGACCTTGCCCCGTCCTGCTGAAAATATGCGTGTTGCAATTCGTAGTCATCCAATTGGTTGATGAAAGGTTGAAGGATTTCGGTACGATAACGCTGCTGATTAAGATTGCCATCTAAAAATATTGGACCACTCAATCTTTTGTGGGAAATGGCGACCCAGACTCCGACCTTCTGAGGATGTAACTGTTTCTCTACGTAGTAATAGGGATTTTCTGCAGACCACCACCACATTGATATAACCTGAGAGATGCTTCATCCGAAAAGAAAATATTGCCCATAGCTTCATCATTATTAAAGTTTTCAAGAAACCATTGACTAAATTGAACTCCTTTTTCAAAATCTACAAGCAAGAGATCATGGTATACTTGGATTTTATAAGGATGTAATCTTATATATTTTTTTGAGGATGCACTGGCAAGTACCCGTCTACAAATTGGTTTGTTGGGCAATTCTCCTTATAGAAGTTTTAGGTGCACCTTTGATAATCTGTTGGACTACGTCTATATTTTGCGGAGTCCTCTTTGTTAGACGGCCGCTTCCTGGTTTTCTACCCACTGTACCAGACTGTCTGACCGTTGAAAAGGGATTCATCAAAATACTGTAGAAATCATTATAATCAAGAATTCGAGCTAGATATTCTTCATGGAAATCTGTAAAGCTCTCAGGAATACAATAAAGCCAAATACGAGCCATTTTTTGCCCTGTTCGAAAATAGCATTCCAATAATGTTGCTTTCTGCTGTATTGTGATAACAATTTTTAATTAGTAAAGTAGTTTTCACTTTTGACGTTTTGTTAAAATTAAATTGACATTTTGGTTCTGGCCAAAGTACCTTTAAACACCAATTGAATTTCAGAGCCTTCTTAAATTAAGATTTTTCCACAACACACGTTATATCGTATATAGCGAGAAAGAAAACTTTCTAGTTAGAAAACTATCTCAACCGCAAGTGATGGTTTACTCTTATCACCTTTTTCCACATCTTGAAAAGGGTACGTGTCTCGACAAAAATTCAAACCTGAATTTTTTTTTGGAAAATGCAGTCGCAAGCGGGACTGCGCCAGTTTGTATAAGTATATAATATCCACCTTGAAAATGATAGTCTAAACGCGTCGTGGATAATGGAAATTAACGGAAAATAAAACAACCAAGATCTCGATCTTGGATATTTATGATATACGTGTACGTGTTTGCGCTGGACAGTAGATTGCAAAATTGTCCTATGTACTATAAATTAGCATATGACGAGAAGCTTGCTATAAAATGGAGCAATTGCCCATTTTGACTAAAGTCGTTTGAAATTTTACGACATTGAAATGTTATGTAACTATATTTGGCATTCAGTCTGGTTAAGAAAATTGTCAGTGATTTGGTAGTGATAATTGCACATGACGGCACATAGGCACATAAGCATAAGTTTTTTTCGAAAAATAGAGTATAAGAAAGTGCAGTGCGGACCACTGCAGATTTTTTGGGTAGGTTTAACGAAACGAAGTAATTCTACATCATGTTTATATAGGTCGTTACATTTTATATATTTTGTGTGGTGGTATGTCTACTTCTTGTATGATTATTGTTGGTTATTTGATCCCCAATTACTTCTTCTTTTTTTTCTTACTCTGGGCGTATCTTTTCATAAAAGGCCCAACTATTTGCGGTTTTTTATATATTGATATACAAAGTCTATTCCGTCTAGTTATTTATTTCTCTTTGATTGATAATTTTGAAATATAATTTGCAAGACAAAACATTACTTAGTACTTACTGAAATGGTATACACATTTAATTTTGGTTATTGTAGAATATTCAAGATGCTAGAGGTATCTGAACATATTCTTTGCCACCGGATAATGGGGCTATGGTGTGTTTTATGATGTTACTTATGATGTTGTATATGGCCAGGTATGAAAGAACATGTTTACCTACAAAACTAACTTATCATATATGCCCAAATGGTGCTTGACGTTTATAGTCCTGTCAATCGTTTCGTTGGCCCATCTGGCAAACAATAAAACGTAGGAGTAGGAGTTGTGCCTTCAAAAAACTTACCAGAACAAACAAGCTACTCTGGTGCAGACATTCACTCATTTATATAAACACAATTATCCAAGTAAGTGTTTCTAAGTAATTGTACATATTCTTGTTATTCAAAGAAGATTAAAATATTCACAACCAAGAGTATTTTATATTACAACGAGAAAGTCATCGTCGAAATGTATTGGCCGGCGAACGAATGCAACGCTTTGCTGTCTTTACTGTGTTTTTTTCTCTCTTTAACTCAAGTGGATACAGAATACATCTTTAGTTATGTTAGTTCATACTATTGGGGTGTTGTGTTATATGTATCATTTCTTTAATTATTCTTTTGTGGTAATTGTTCTCTTTTCCATAATTTTTGGATTATTTGTGTTGAAAGCGTGTTCATTTTTTGACATATTTTACCAAAGCGGTGTTATACCCGGTACCTGACATGATGTTATGTTTATGTACGTACATTTATTCAAGTATTGTTCAGAATGACTTACATTTTATTTTGTACATAGTTTTCGGATGTTTGTATAGTATTGGTTTCTATATATATGATTGCCACTTTTGTAGTTGTTTCCTAATCGTTTGTAGGTTTAGGTGATAGTTATTTTGTCTTAGTATTTCATCGTATTTTAATTGTTATCCAAAAATTCTTTGTCTGAAAAAGTTTCGCAGTTATCCACCAAGTTGTTAATAGTGTTAATTTTATATGTAAGTGGGGCACGTGACTGGAAACTTAAATCAAATCAGTTTATTTAAATTTATTATAATTTAAAACTTGGTTGGTATGGGGGATAGATTTCAAATTCGTTCGGACTTTGTTCAATTTTGCGATATTTTGAGAAAAACCAATAATTGACGATTTCAATTTTCCTCAATAACTCGATAACGCGTAACACTTTAAACTTTTACATTGTTGAGACACCTTTTTATATCATTTTTTTTTTGATGTCAACAGAAACTTGTTTTGTTTTTCTCATGTCGCCCATATTGAATTTTTTTTAGTTAGATATTCCTTAAAATAGCCTTTCAATAATTCACAACATAATAATAATCTGTATTCCATCCTCAATGCTAAAATTGTATTTCATCTACTCTTTACCTTATGTTAAAATGAAATTTTATCGTCTAGAAGATAAAAAAAGTACATTTTTACTATTTTCTATATTTTTTCTAATCAAAATTATAAACAACTGAATTATAACCTCGATTATAATATTATTAATAAAACTTAAATGTGCACTTTTTACACTATTCCAACAGTATTATTGTTAGCGCTATCTTCGCTTTTGATGAGGTTAGTGCCAATGCAACCAGGTAACTGGTTTTTTGACAATTCCTTGCGCTGCTTTTCTCCATCAAAATTCTGTTACAAATTTCCTTCTTATTCTCAACTGACTCTGCGATCTGCCATTCTACAATAGAATTGGATTTCCAGCCCCATGTCTCTTCATCATAAGTGTGTTAGTTCCAGTGTTCGCCAAAAGAGTAGCACTTGTTCTCCTAAAGCAATGAGCGGTGCAAGATTCAGGTGATGACAGCTTTAAAAATTCCGCTATCATTTGGGGCATCTTATAAAATGTGTTTATTCCCACCGCTTGCTTTGTACATTTTTCATTGTGATAACCCAAAAAGAAACTCTCGGTTGATGTATTTGCAGGTCTTAAACACCATATATTTTGTATAAATCAAACTTGCTTACTCCTATTTTAGAATTATCCACAATAATAAACATTCGCTGTTTATTTGTTTTGTGTTTTTGTCTCGGGAACTTGTATTACCAAAACATTATCTCGATCTTCAATATCGTCAATTTTCATTTTATGTAATTCGTCCATTCTGCACCCTCCGGCAATTCCGATGGACAAGACTACCTTCAACATAATTAACTTAATACTAAGTAAAAATACCATAATAATAATTATGACCTTTACTAACAAGTAAATCCTGTCAGGTGCACCCTCCAAAAATTTGTTAACATGTTCCCTCTTTAACGCATTTGATTTTATTGATGTGTGGATTGAGTATTCTCTCTTTAAGCCTTTAGACTCAAGAACCCAGCAAAATACACATTTTAATTATAATATTACGAAATAATAATGCTTCTTACTTTGATATGTCGACTTGCTCCTTAATCAGTAATGTACTCTTCAACTTCAAATAACAAGACCACAATGTTGAAACCTTAAGCATTTTTAACTTTTCTGCGCAATACGACGACAGGACATCTTCTATTACACCTTTTACGTTTCTGCTTTTCCTCCAGGCGCAGAAGATATTGTATTCTTTTTCCTGCAACAATGCACATTTTCGAGGCAATAAATTTTCGACAACAGAACTGCCTTCTTTAATAATATCTTCATTATTTCTCCAAAATTGGAACACTTTCACGCAAATGCTTGAGGTTTTTTAAATTTTTTTGGCAACCGGCTTCCATATCAACAGCCTCGCGTTGAGTATCTAATGTTTTTAACATACATTGTTGTTTTTCTGGTTTGACGTTTATAATAATTGAGATATGAAAAAAATAACTCTAATACGAAATTCAGATTCACGTAAACAACCTGTTCAATATCGGGACCGTTCTACCCCACATACTTTTGGCACCTTGTATTAACAGACTTAATAACTCTACATAGTGTTTGCGTTTAATGATCTCAGGACATCCAGCAGTTTTTGTCCTAAAATTGCCTGATTCTCTGGTAGTTCTTCGGTGGTACTTCGTTTTTAGTGGTACTCCACATATAAATGTCGGGTGATCTCGCAGGCTATTGTACTGCTCTATTATTTGAGATGACACTCTAAACTAAAATTTTCTCTCAAAAAATGTTGCACGTCACCAGCATTATGGACCGGCAGCCGTCCTACTGGAACCAGATATTTTTCAAGTTGATGGATTGATAATTTGTCTCAGGCCATGAATTATCTCGTTCGTTAGTTGCTCCAAATATCTATTACCAGTTAAATTGTAATTAAAGATGAAAGGACCTATTAAGTGGTAATATAAAATGAAAAAAACAGAAAGAGACGTCAATAAAGGTTGGTACCAGTCAAAAAGCACCAAATATTAAAAAAAAACGAACTTGAACTCTTTTTTGATTTACCAAATTTGGATTTTCAGTAGATCAATCATCATATTTATGCCTACTGAACACTCCATTGGCCAGGTGAAACAGTTTTTCATAGACAAAAAATAGTTTTTCTATTTCAATTTCACAATGACGATTTTGTGACACTGTTTTTACAAAAAGTAGTTAAACAAAATTGAATTTTCTGCAATCGCTTTTCCGGTGAGGTTGGTGGTTGTTGACATTAGTTGCTAATAGACTAATGGCACCGATCACCGAATAAATCCCATGTTGGTAAAGTAAAAAGGCGTTAACATTGTGGTCCATTTATTCCCTGCTGCGAACTAGAACATTTAAAACGAAAATCTGAAAATTCGGTATTTTGAAACTAAAATGTCAAAATATTATGGATGTCAGTCATACCCAACGTAAGACATGTTTTTTTATATATCTTAATATTAAATTAAGTATATTAATGAAAGCGAAATAGAAAAAATAGCATGTAACACTAGTTGTACAAGACATCTAGTCGCACTTATTCCTTTGGAGTACTCGTCGCTTCGCTCCTCGCGCTCCAAACCGATGTGTGCGACAATCGAATGTCTTGTGCAACTAGTATTACAATATACTATTTCGCAATAAAAAAGTGGGTGCGCATAATTTACATGTTGTTAATTAAAATCATAATAATAATAATAGGTGGATCTGGAATACTGTTACGTAAGCGTATAGCAAAATCGTATGAGCCAGGGCATATCGATGAGTGTTATTTGGTCTTATCATTTATCCGTAGTTACAAGGGATTTCATATAATTTTAACTTTACACTGCAATTAAGGCTGCATAGAAAAAGAACGTAAAATCACAGTGGGTGGGGTTTTTCGTATATTCCATTTCTGTGAATACAACAAATTGCGTGCAATTAACTTGTCAACTAGTTTGCCGAGTGCATGGAATGTCACAATGTTTCATCTCCGATTCGAAGTGTTCATTTGAGATAACGGTAGATAACGATAACGAGCATTTTTCGCAGTTTTCTACAGTTCACGTGTTTTAGTCTGTCGCGTTACGATTTTATTCGTCGCCTCCGGTTAATTTTCTACCACTTGCACTTTCCAATTAACGGTTTGGATCGGAACGACGTCTACTAACTGTACGAGTTCGAACTTACTGGGCGAGTTCGCGAACCAAAAACGTTTTGCGTGACGTGTGTGACTGCTCCGCGCGGCGCCTCTAGATTCGCATTAGATAAAGTGGCGTTTGACGCGCCGCTAGTTTTGCACCGATTCACACGGCTGCATCCATTGCAAAGTCAACGTAAAATTGTGCCGGTTCGTCTGTTGAGTTTTTAAATGGACCATGCGAGAGAGATTTAAAACGATTTGAACCACGTCGTAAAAAAACGTTCTTTTTTTCATCTGGTTTATTTCAGTAACTAGAAGGTTATATATTTTCGGTCAAATTTTTAATATATCCGTTGTGTGAGTGTTTTACGATAAATGTAGTATGAATGAGTCTCTGTGACGTGAGTGTCGTATTTGGTGTCGTCGGAGCAAATCGTTTGCAAATCTCGAGAACAGTATAGATTATATAGTGTAGTGTAGATATCGCAAGTACTCTTGAGCTCACATGGGCTTCATACATTGTTATAGGTAGTTCCCTAATTAGGTATATTACAAAGTTATTAGCGTTTCTATTGCTTCCTAGTTATAATTATAGAAATTATATTAATGGTGCGTACAATTAATTTCACATAAACTGTGTATGTTGATCAAAATTGTTCACATTACATGACGCTACGACGCAAATAGTTAAATAGTTACAAATAATATATGGATTAAGAATAGGAAACACTGCATCCCCCATTTAAGCAAACTTAATAATGGATTACCGCTTCGACACCACTTGCTGTTTTTCTCATTTGGCATACCTTTTACTTTCTTATACGTGGATGATTTGCTCTTGTCAATATAGGAGAATATGTAAGATAAAGGGCTCTGCGTTTTCATAGACTTCTAAGAGCAATTGCAACTTGCCATTGAAAAGGAGATGAATTAAAATATTTTGTTCCTAGATGAAGTGATGCATAATACACCATTTTTGGCAACAGGAAAGCAAAAGGCTCAGGCAGAATAGTTATCGTGGTTTTAAATTGTGAAAAATTAACTTAGTATGTGGTCCCAACATTTTCAGAAAATCTTTAGATCGTTTGTAACAAATAGTCTAATTCAGGTATCGCTGGAAATGTAATCAATAATTAACTCTTTTAATTAAAATACTTTAGTTTTTCAATCTGGTTCACGAAAATGTTCTATAGGTGAGATATTCGTTAAGGAATTTACGATCGACTAGAGTCAATAGCCAAACGTAAAACTGTTGCAATTTCTCGAGAACAAAATGTTTCTCTGTGAACAATTTGTCAGACCATGGGAGAATGTGAAGACGATAGGGGATACCGTCTTCACATCAATTTGCACAGACGTGGTCGACCAAAAATTTAGAACCACGTGGGGAAACAAAGACTGACAGCAGCCTTTAAAGACGAATTTCGCAGCGAAAATTACCTGGATGATCCTGTGTTATTGTTGATTCTGTTTTTAGAAAAAATGTTTGGTGATGTTGAATAAATGTACTAAAATAGATTTTGGCCCAGTTAAAAAGAATTTGTAGATGTTGCAATACGTTAAAGCCCATCCATTTTGTCATTAGTGAATTTAATGGATGATATAATAAATATTTCACTTTGCTTCATTCACGAGATGAAGGTTGGTTTTTATACCGATGACATAGAAAACACACCAAGCAATGTCAAGCTCAAAGGTAAATCCAAATTTGAGGAAAAAATTTTAGTGTATAAATAATGTAATAAATCCATTACATATTTCCTTAATAAACTGAGGTAATCGAATTTTTAATCTGTATAAATCAATTAAAACAATGACAAATAAATTGAAATAAATGTTAAATGTAAGTTTTACTCGTTTTAGTTTCAAGACTTTTAACATCGTCAACGAGCGAGAAAAATGATTTAATTAACAGAAAACGATAAAATTTCAAATCGCTGACAAAATTCAGCAAAAATTAAAATATATAATTAATGAAGTATAAATAAGTTACAGCGTAAACAGACGTTTCCATTGTCTGCCATTAAGAAAGTTACAATTCAATTAACTATCGTCTGATATGCTCAACTAAATGGGTTTTCTATATAATTAAATTTGTTGGAATAAAGTGAAATGTAGATTGCTGCCATTGTAATGATAAACCACGTCGAATGCGTTCATAAAATATCGATTCAATTGCCATTACCAATTAATTGTCGATAAATTTTGCATTAATGTGACACGCGGATGATTGTCCAAATCGAGTCATTATGTAAAATTCACACCACTCAAATGCGTTTTAAAGATTTAAGTTATTTGCTTTTATATAACAGTCTATGTTAACACTTAATAATTAAACGCATAATTATGCCCAATATTTGATGATATCAAATTACACTATACGGTTCTACACAAATCATAATTTAAGACAACCAATTAATTAAGATCTGACGTAGGATATTTGTATGACAAAGCGAAATCAACAAAGAAATATATTATTGTTGTAAATACAAAGTAATGAACAAACAGGATACGAGAGTGAGGGTGGTTAGAATATATACGAGTGTGGATCAATAAATACCTGTGTTTGAAGACACGTGCCGCTGCTGATGGAAGTTGGCATTCTTGTAGTATACTACTATCTATGATCAAACACGCCATATGAAATTTCAGACTGATTCATATGTTAATTTTCATTTGACAGCTATTTGTATTAGACTTATTTGGTGTTTTTAGATAAAATGGAAAAGAATAATATCGATCCCTAGTTTGCTGTTTGTTTTTGAATTGAGAAACGTGAAAAAAGTTTCATTCTGACTACCAAACCGTCTACAATATTCTAATCTATCTAATTTAAACGTGGACGTACATCTGTCTTTGATGAGTAGCGCCCAGATCGCGCAGCAGACGTGGTTACTGACGAAATCGTTGGAAAGATTAATGCCATTCTTGCTGATTGCCGAACGAAAGTGCACTAGTACGAAATTTGTATTTTAATTCCAAAATTCAATTTTATGGTGCGTTATTAATTCATCAGCTTCATCGATAGACGAATTTTATTCATCGTCATCGTTGTACGATATTTCTTGGGGACGGGCATAGAGTACGCGCGGACGAACAAGATGTGTCGCCCGCTCTGCATTTGAAATGGATCATTCAGGCTTGCTAGCGTTAGTGAGATGGATTGTCGATGTGTTTATTAAAGGAAGATGTCTGAAATATTTTTGTTAGTCTTCATTTTCTGTATGCTAATCTACATGTTGATATTTTGTATCTCTTCATTTAGTATGTCCAGGTTATATTGTAAGGACTTTTCCGATTCCCCCAGTGCTGCCATATCATCAGTGAATAACAGTTTTGCCCGTTTGATTGGTTTAATTTTAAGGCCCTTTCTAGGTCTACAAAGCAGATCTCTGTTTTCTTTCCTACATTTTTCTCAATGGATTGTGACAAACCAAAGAATGAAACGACTGACACCATACACAAGCAACAGTTAAAGGCTATTTTGATATTTTTGTACTCATTACGGGTTTAATTGGCATGATCTTTGATAACCTCATTTAAGTTTCTGCAAACAGAATAATAATCTGTGAGTAATGAACAAAGAAATGTATTGCCTGGATCTCGATGAGACTTATTATTTGTGAATTTGCCCGAACAACCAGAACGTTTCTTAATTCAAACTTTGGAATTCGTTGAAAAAGTCAAGGATTGCAGGCTGTAAAAGGCGAAATTTTGTTTTGATACATGTAAGCGCTGTGTTTCCCAATTTTTGGAACTTTGAAATATCTAGCTAGGTTGGTTCAGAACAAAAGTGAAACTGACAATCCTATGTACTCGAGTGTTACAAAATCATTTTCAGTCTGAAGGTAACATCTACGAATCAGCATGGACAAATATTCTGAAACAAATTTTAAGAGAAATACTATATAGTTCTCGCTATTGATTGGGTAGGTTGATTTAAAAAATCGAAAGTAAACTAAAAATAAGTTTCAGACCAAGCAGGGCGGAATCCCAAAATATGAAATTCCAATTCGAAATTTTTTGTTCAATCATACCTATTGTACACTCAATCCGGGGACATACGGTATATACAAAAACAAATGATGAAAATTTGGAAAGAAACAGCGTTATATTGAAGAAATATCAATAATGTGTAACATCATCACGTGCTTGAATGCAGGAATTTATCCTACTAGTCATACTAGAAAGAATATGATCTATTGCGTGTTTGGACGCTGAGCAACTCAGTCTTCAGTCCATCATTTCCCAGACATGTTCTATAGGCGTAAGTCAGGCGATCTGGCAGGCCAAGGTATCAAATTTACGTTATTTTCTTCAAAAAAACTTTGTCATTACTGTCACATGAAGCCGCGCATTATCTTGTTGAAAGATAGCTTCTGGATGTTCTTGAAGCAAAGGAAGAACGACTGGTTGTAAGACATTATCGATGTAACGTCAAGCATTTAAAGTACCAAGAATAAACGTTAAAGGAGAACGCCCTCCTATTTTCATGCTACCCCAAACCATTACACCAGGTCTTAGGCCATTATGTCTTCGTTGTACAAACTACAAATTATATCGTTCCCCTCTAGGTCTTCTCACACGTGTACGTCCATCGGAGTATCACAAACAAAACCTAGACTCATCAGAAAAAATGACATCATCCCATTCACATAGCCGATGTTGGCTGGTTACGTTGTGCTGAGCTGTTAGAGGAACACGAGTGTTTGGACGGTATAATCTCAATCCAAATGAGCGCAGTTTATTGCAACTGAGTGCGATGGTTCCCAATAGTCTTGAAGACAACTTCTTCTCAACAGTCGATCTTCCCGTTCCTGAGTGCTTCTGGGACGCCCAGTGCGTCGTCGTCGTGTTTGTAGCTGTTCTTCCTGCCATCCTGGACATGTTCTTGAGCTTGTTGATTGAGTATGTTCTAATCTTCAGGCGATTCCTCGATATCCTAATCCAGCTTCCTGTAGACCACTAATTCACCCCTTTCAAAAGGCGTTAATTGTTCAAAGCCCCCCCCCCCCGGGAACTGTTGGCATTTTTTCAAACAGAACATTGAGCACTGATACCTAGATCCACAAAAATTCAGCAACAAATGTTAAGAAATAACGATATAAGAAACGTGAAAGCGCTGATATCTCTTAAAGAATTAAAAGAATTAAAGAATTTATTAGTTTATATATTCAATGTGGTGCATTTTATTTGAAACCCAGTGTACTACTAATTTTTTAAATTTTTACGCATTTTTAAACCAATTAAATTAGAAAACCATTAAATTTACAATTGAAAAGGAAACAAATGAACGTAGAAGTAGTCATTTTTCGGAAAGAAGAAAGAAGAAATAATAAAAACCGCGGATTGGCTTTCAGCAGAAAGTAACATCTTTCACTAATCTTATCCATTGTTTGTTAAGTTTTTCGCTGACAAGAGATACATAACTCGAACGCAATCTCATTAAAAACTTCGCAATTTACAATGGTTTCGACAGTTTATTAAAAAAACGTAAATGTAAGAGCACGATTTCAAATTCCACCTGTTTTCTACCTCAAAGAGAGGCGGGAAATTTTGTTTGTTTAATGATTCGGCTTCCAAAACTATATATAAAATTTTTTATGATGATGAAACCCATTTAGTTGAACCAAACGCGTTTAAATCTAAAAAGTCATTGAAAGCCTTAAAGGAACGTCAACAACAAAATTGAGGTATATGAAATATATGAAATAAAATGTAGAAAATTAAATGGTTACGGAATTGTCTTGATACAAAGAAATAAAATAATGTTATGAATTCTGACAATGGACCGATACCACATTATTATTAAATTTATGTTAGATTAGATTTACATGTCTGACCCTGTGAACTTCACGTTGCTTTCCCTATAGGTTATTTTTATTATTTAACTTTAGTGTTAGAAGAAAATATCTTCAATGCTTATACTTGCTGAAATACCAGATGTGTTAAAATCAACTTTCGTAAATTTCTATTGATTTTTATATTTATGAGTTAATTGTTTGGCAACAATAAATTTTACACTAGGATTAAGGAGACCGCATGCAAAGTGGATACAACAGTCTTATATTTGCATGACCTGTTCAAAACATCTTCCTTGGATTTGAAAATTCTGTTACTGCAATGTTGCTATAACATGACACAAACAGTTTTTGATATCAATTTCGTGACCACTTGATGTGTCTTGTGAAATAAGCATCGATCTTAAAAATCTACCACAGTATAACAAATTCAACGTTGGGTAACTTGATTATAATAATGATAATCATAATCAATAGAACATTGTATTACATTTTTATAAAGTTTACTTAAATTTAAAGCGTTAGTGCCTTTTAGTGTGTGTCGTTTATAAAACCAAACATTTTTTTAAATGCGTTCTAAGTGTTGATTTGTGCAACACATTGACTTTAGCCAATCAGTGCAGTTCTATTAATGCGTACTTTGTGAAATACTGTATTGTGCAAACCGGAAAAATGTGGCATTTTCCGACAATGTGGATGCTAAACCACGATTATATGTTTGATAAGGTAAGATCTTTAATTTATTAATTTTAAGAATGTGTCTGTATGGTGCCTTTATTGTTGAGCGTACTAACTGTTCTTAAATTTACAATAATACAATATTAACAGGGCTAAATACATATTTTCTTAAGGGCGCAGTCGGCCAAATATGTTTCCCGGCATTCTTTGCTAATGCGCATACACAGATGGTTTCTAAAAAGTTTTTCTCATTTGAGTGTTTTTATATACTTAACACATTACTTAATTAATTAGCTATTATATGTATATTGTGCTCAAACGAGAACCGCTTGTTCCCTAAGCTGTATGTTAATATTAATTTTCATAGAGTTCTTAGGAAATATACCTCCGAAGTAATTTCACCCAGATGCAGTTATACTGCGGGTTGGGGCCCCGTTCAACCCCGTTCTATCAAATGGCTTTTATCTTCGGCTAACGTCGCCGTAGCTCGGCGGCTGTGAAATGACATCCAGTTGCTCCAGGGCAGTTACGCTTCGTCGATTTATGACAAACGGGTTTACTTTTGGACTAAATCATCGCACGGGAGCGCGTTCGGGATTACACGTCCGGGCGTCAACTTTTCATGCCAACTCGTTCGGATATGAAGGACGTCATGCATACCCACTTAAAATCCTTTGGACGTAGCATCGACTACTTCGACGTTCATGTGGGTGTTTGTTTCGTGTACTCAATAAATGATATGAGCGCAGAAACATGTCTAGTAAATTTTAATAATATATTACACCAGTTTCAAGATTGTGGTGTTTGTGGTTCGTCTAAAATTAAATGAGATAAATGTATATAAAGTTCATTTCAAATTTAGAATTGTTTTATAGAATAATGTACCTACGTGGATTTGATGTGAACAACGCTAGAGAAAGAAGTCTTAAAATTTATCAAGTTTCATAGTTGAATAAAAAATATCATAAATTTTATAATATTTGTTAATAGAAATTGGCTACGATGTATGTCGAATTGTCTATTGTCTCTAGACCAAAGGTGATATATCCCTTTTGACTTTTATTTGGTTATCTTATGGTTGTCTTTTTTCTAATTATTTAGCACAACAATATATACAATACACATGCAGCGAAGTACTATTAGATAATCAGTACAATCGGAGGAGCTAGTAGTATAGTAAAAGCGACGTGTTTCACCATCGTTTAAACCATCTTTTACAATAAATAATATATAATGCAAACTATTTGTTTATTTTATTACGTACAGACATATCATGGTAACTATTCATGACCGTGGCATTGTCGTTGTTTTAGTAACCATATTATATGTTTTATTAAATATACGTTCATTTGGAACCGTGCTTGTGGGTTCTGGATTTAATATATTTTTTGTATAACGTATGTAAGAAACGTTTTGGCAAAAAATTATAGGGCTAATACAAAATTGGAAATTAATTTTATTGAAATTAATGAAAGATTATCACATTTTGTCATTAATTTAAAGCACATTTCAAAAATTAAATTACTGACAGTGGGTCCTCGGTCTTCGATGGCACGCAGTTTTGTCGTTACGTATCGCATCAGCCTTTGGATAATTCCAATATCTACTTCACGCACCTTTTGATAAATGCGCCTTCGCAACTGCTCCTCGCTTCCCAACTATTATCATAGACTCTTCTACCAAGCAGACTCTTCGATAGGTCGTGCTTGTGGAAGATTTGGGGGATTGTCTTGTTTTGGTACAAAGGGTGTCTGATTGTAGCCAAATATTCCCTTGTTATTCGGGTGTCGGTCGCCTAAAAATACTTTTACGATAAAAATAATGCAATTCGAAATATCTCGCGAAGCATTTTTTACCAAAACTTTTGTTACATGCGTTATATCATTTCTTTTACACTTTTCTCTTACATCATGATCATTTTCTTAATTTTCCTTTGATCTTCGTTCGTTTTGGAGGAATGTCAAAATATTTCAATTTATCTTGTGCATATTAATTACGCGTTCATCATGTTTTCCCTATTACATTCCATCGTCAGTTTGTAAGTATTTTAATTGCACGTTACATTTTAAATTAGTCAGCAAACATGGGCTGCATCAAATGTATCCCAGCATGGAACATCACACACGCAGCTTGAATGTACATACATTTTCTGCACAACGAAGTCAATAAATTACAATGCGACTAGTGCATTAAACTGTACAATAGTACAGGCACATATCTAATGTTTGTTATTGTTATTTAATGCAGTTTTCATCTTTGAGATGGAATTTTTATGTTAAAATGGCTGTGGTACGAAATTAACGTAATAGCGGTGGCCTCCGTTACAATTGCATTTTGGCACAGCGTTTCGCAAGTTTAATATGATGTACTTGATGTTTACTGGATGTAACAATGCGACGTACTGCGGTTACAGCAACCTGATGGATAGATGCACAAACGGTTACAATTGTTGATCATACGTTAAAAAATTCCTGGTGATTCCATCTAAAATGTAGAAGCGGTTAATCTTTATATAAAATGCTAGCGCACAATATGCTCATTCGAGACGAGAGGCGTTCATTCGAACCCCAAGTTTTACCATTGATGCGTCTGATAATTGCCGAATGTGAATGGGACTTACATTGGGCACAATATTATTTAGCGTGCACGGATTTACGATTTTCTTACATGTTACCATCAGGTTTAAAGTTGCTAGACAAAAAAGTCAAAAGTCAATCTTATTATGCGCATTAAATATATTTTTTAATTATACAATCCACATACGAAGGGCGATCATTATTTAGCGTTCCTGGCATAGTAGGCGTTGAGTGACAATTTGACCATTTGGTTCAGTTGTAGTTTTGTCACTTGTTACCTATATATATATATAAATAATTTAGAATTTAATTAGACAAGTTTAGAGAAATTGCAAAAGAAGGGGTTGTCACCAAGCGAAATTCACGAGGACATGGTAGGCGTATCAGGGAAGGGTGCTGTTTCTTACCGAGTGGTGGAAAATATGTCTCGAGAATTTAAATTGGAAAGACATACATGTGAATATGCGAAGGGTGCTGGACGACCAGTGACTGTCGCTACCCAAGAAAATGTTATAAGGTAAGGTACTAGAAAATATTTTAACAAATATTTTGGGGCTAAAAAAGTTGTCTGCACGTTGGGTCCCGCGAATGTTGACACCTGCTCAGAAACGTTTAAGAGTATTGCAGTCTGAAGCCACTTTGGCAAAGTTTAAAGCATATCAGGATGAATTTCTTTCTCGATTCGTCAGTGTTGATGACATTTTTCTACATCTCCTTGCAACGTAGTGTAAATCATTTGTTAAAAATGTTGTCGTTTGTTATTAATCTATAGAAATTTGTTTTTAGATGACATTATTTCTTTTTGGATGGAATTGTTTCCTCGGGAATTAATCATCTTTCAGCTATCAATGGCACGATTGCACTTTGAAATGAAAATTTCACACTTTTATTTACTATCTGGACTATTTCTGTTGTTTACAAAATGATAAAAATGACACGTGACACAAAATATTCCTATAAAAACGATTATCCCAGAATGTAAAATTTTAACACCACAATCATTTCATGCGCTAGCCTGAAGGTAATAAATTCATGATAAATACGGTGTTGTTAATGATAATCGGCAAGAAGATGAAAAAGGATTTTTGAAGTACATTTCGTTAACTTGTCTTTAATTTTATAAACAGTAGGGTGCATATTTCATAGTAGAAATCATTTTGATGTAATACTACGATGCACAATCAAATTAATTGTATAAAACGGACGAGAATGAAAACAATTAGGGCTAGATATTGTAGATATAGAATATATAACACATTTTTGAAGTGATGGAAAAGACAGAAAGCTAGAAACTGGCTTCGTGGTGGTACAAAAATATATAAAGATAATGTGACGTCTTTCAAAATCAAAATAAAAAATCAGAGAGTTATGTGTTATACGTTTGCCAAGAGAGAAGAACAGCATCAGTATAATCAATACCCATGCTCACTCGGAAGAAAAATAAGAGAATAAGAGAAAAACGACACATTTTACACTAGAAGACGAATATTGGAGTTATTGGAGATTACAACTCAAATATTGGGAAAGAAGCAATATACCGATCAACATAAGAGTACACAGTAAGAATGAAATATCTAATGATAATGAATGCCGATTAATTAATTTTGGAATAGAAAAAAAATATGGTGGTGAGGAGTAAGCAACTGGAACGGAAACAAATATATAAAGCCACATGGACAACACCAGACATCATTTAGAGACAGCACGGGAGAAAACAAAAATAGGGCAAGAATTACAGAATAAGAACGCAATTTACAACGTAAGTAAACAATCGATTGGCAAGAAAAAGAGATTGTACAATGAGAAAACACATAACCATTGTGGAAAATTTTCAGAATAAAATCCAGGATTTTACCAAGAAATAGAAAAAAAAACATTCCACAGATTATAATCACTGACTCCATCTTATTAATATACACACATACCGAGTGATAACCACCAAACCTGGCCATAGTATGCATGTTTCAACAAAATACTTGAGTTGCCTTGAATTTATGTCGCCCACTTTATAAATTCCTACTAAACAGCACATACATCTAATTACCATTAGTAAAATGGTCAAGTTATTATAAACATTTTTATTAACAAAATAAACGAAAACAAACTACATCAAAAATAAACACAATACTAGTTAGGTATTTACAATAAATATTCAAATAATCCTCCATTCTAGTTTAAGCAAATTCCCAACCGATGATAAAAACCAGTTGTTACATTCGCGAGTTGTCTTTCAGTTACATGTCTGCATTCCACAATGATGGTCTCCCTCAGAGAATTAATATTTAAATGTCGTTGTCTATAAATTTTGTTTTTAAGATAGGGCCACAGAAAGAAGTCACATAATGCAAGATCAGGAGATCTGGATGCCCAATTTATTGTACCACCACGACCAATCCAGCAATTTGGAAAAGTTTCCTCCTGATCTTCATGTGCAACTTCTTGATCTTCATGTGCAACTTTTTCAAGTGCAGGACCTACCTCATTTATCAAAAGGTCTAAATATGTTTGCGAATTTAAATTTCCTATCTCAAAGGGCCCAATTATTTTACTATTATAAATACCAGCCCAAATATTAATTTTCTGAGGGTATTGAGTTCTTGTAGCGAAATTTATTCGCGGATTCTCTTGAGACCAATGTCGAGTGTTCTGGGTGTTTGCCTCATTATTTAATGTGAATGTATATTCATTGGTGAAACAAATAGAATTCAGAAAATTTCTGTATTGGTTTGCCCTTTCCTGCATTTCTTCGCAAAAAGTAATTCTACTTTCTAAATCAACATCAAAGATTTCCTGATGGCATTGAAGTTTGTACGGATGATAATTATGTTTATGCAAAATTTTCCATACCGCTGTGGAGGTTATTGCAGATTTCCGCAATAGTTCTTGTGCTACTCATAGGATCCGCGGTTATCATTCCCAAAACCATTTCTTCTAAAGTATTATCCAAGTATCTTTTATTGCCACCTCTGGACTTTGTTGTAACACTACCAGTTTCCTTAAATTTTCTAATGCAATTATTTATTGTAGATTTCGACGGTATAGGTCGGTGATTGAATTTTACAGAAAATAAATGTCTCACTCTTCTTAGACTATTGCCAGAGTAAAAGGATTGAACCATGAACACCCTTTCTTCAATTGAATAGTTCATGTTTATAACACAACTTATAGCACGAGTTATAACGCAATTTCATAAACTTTCAATAAGCTGTCAACATGACATTAAGCGAAAATATGTCAAGGCAACTCATATATTTTGTTGAAACATGCATACTATGGCCAGGTTTGGTGGTTATCACTAGGTATATAAATATATGTATTGAAATCATATAATCCGCTATACTCGTTGGTCACCAATTGAAATAACGTGTGAGCAACGGAATTGTGATTCAGGGACGGCTTTGGAAGTTTTCGCATATGTCTTAGATTGATTTTGAGTAATAGAACTACACGCCGTTACTAACAGGTGTACCAACCCTTTTTCCGGTAACTTAAATTTAAATTAAACCAAACTGCAGGCAAAGCTGTAAAAATTTAGGTTATGTTGGAAATAAAATTTGAAATAATACAATTTAATCACGACAACCGATAGTAATTATCAAATAAGATGAGTTATATGGCCACCACTGACATCTCTACACAATGTAACTGTTCTTTTAACGGAATCAACAACATTATGAAATATCCAAGTGAGTGTTATTAATTCCTTCAATTGCGTTAGTAATTCGTTCTTGTAGATCGCCTAGATCAGCAACAGGAGTTTTGAAAATAGTGTTTTTCAAATGTGGCCATAATAAAATGTCACAGGGATGATATCACATGACCTTGGAGGCCAAATTGTCTCTGTATTTAAACTAATGATGCGATAACCAAAGAATTACCTCAGACAACTAATGTTTTCAAAAGTCGTGTGTGCACTGGCGCTATCTTGCTGGAAATAACCTTGCTGCACTTCGCCGTCGTGCAACATGTTCACAAATGGTGTTACAATTTCATTAAAAACTGTTTTGTAATACTTCAAAAAGTGACAGTTTAAATGAACTATTTTATTGGATTAAAATTACACATTCATGGTATGTATATCTCCCTCTTCCAGGGCCAACTCTAGAACATAATTCCGTTGCTCTCACGTTAGTATGTTATATCATTATAATTAAATTATATGAGGATGAGATAAGACTTGAAGAAAACCAATGACTTTCTCTTGAAAAGTGTACATCTGCTACTTTTGACAGTTTAGAAAAATTTGGGTATTACATATTAAATTTCACTTTGACGATCTGCTTCTCGAACTCTCGAACTGTGATCACAGGCAGAAGTGTAAAAAAATCGTATTCTGAGCTGACGTTGAATTGCTTCGATAAAAGCCGGAAAATGAGTGGATAAAATGGCCTCGATACATCTTTTTGAAACCGGAAATTTGCTGTTAGCCTCGTTCAAGGAAATGCCATTTTAACAAAAATTTGCAATTGCTATTTTGATACCCGTGACTGCGATATATGCTTTTCAAACGGAAATTGTTTTTTGTACTCTCAAACCAGAATGCTGTCTTAAACATTAGACTTTTCATTTCAAATCAAACACCGATTGCTTACAAGCATGTTGACATGCCCGTAATTAAGATTAAATGATATAATGTAAGGTTATTTTATTCAAAACTGGCACCGATTTACTCTTTAAAGACGTTTGTCGATTTTTATTAAATCGCAGTGACGTTTGATTCTACACATCAGATCTATTACATCTTGCAATTCCCACATTCTGTTCTTTCTGTATCGATTTATGTTTCCTTTTTAGTATTAGAGCTATTGCATTTTCCCCAGATAAACATATTTTATTTTGTTTTACTCTGTTTTTAAGAGGTTATGTGATATTGCAACACCCAATACAATTTATGTTTAACCATTTCTGAAGATTGCCTTCATATACATACATAATGCTTATTATTCTATTCTCATTTCACAAGAACTAGAACTTACTTGCTGAATTTCTGTCTAAAATTTGGTTTAACCCTAACACCACTATGAATATTCCACCTACGTTTTGTATATATTTCACATCATTTATTTATCCTACGCGCATATATTTAGTATCAACGATAATTTATAATTGTTTTCCATACTTCACACTTTCTCAATAATACCAGCTTGAGTATTTCCAATCTTTGTTCTTTTTTCGCAATGTATTTTTATCGTATGGTCTAGATGAAGATTCGCCATAGTTTTCCCTCCTCGAATTTGTCTATAATATTGCCTAATTTTCGATATCTGACGTCATCAGTAATCCTCAATATGGCCGGTGTTTATTTATTTGAATCGTTCGTACTTCATCCTACCTTTTTCCCATAACTAATTCACGATTTTCTTTACCTTTGATTCGAAATTGGGCGTAAATGTAATTTTGTTTAAGTAATTGGGTCTAAAATTCCTTTTAGTTAAATATTCTTGCTATATAACTTATCTTATTTTGAACTTAATTCTTGCAAGAAAATATTTATCTCGACCGTTGGTGATCTGCGTACACAATGTTATAATTGTTCGTAGCTAATAAAAAAGCACTGCATTGAAAATTGTTTCAAAGGTTGCCTTATTTTAGATTTGCTTATTTTGCGAACGCATCTATTCTTAAGCTTTGAACATTTGCATGTAAAATTGAAGTGTTACGTTATTTTTAATAGCATACGCTCTCCACATCGTCTCATCAACAGCAATTTTTCAATGATTTGATATCTAATAATTTTATGCAATCAGAGAAAGTTATTTGATATCCAATTAGATCTTTCTTAATATCTACATCGTTTATACTTGAACTTTAGATTTTTTTTCTAACGCGCTCGTATTTGTATTGTACCAGTAATTGCTTTATTATATACGTTTTTGGACCGCCCCATTTGAGTATGATTTTATTTCAGCCGAGTTAATATAGTATTCTGTATTGTATAATAAATCGCAAGTTAAAAATAGTTGACCCGGATAAAAATATTTTGTTGTCAAAATTCTAAGCCCCATACTCGGAATAAAGTCGACCTAGGGAGACGTGCAACTTGACGTTCCGTTGATCATACTGTCTTCTTCAGAAGTTGTCTAAAGATGTTATAGCACATAACGCAATGAATGTAATTATATAGTTCAAGCAGGTAAAAAAAATAGTAATACTGTCAAATCGTATGTATAGTAATTAAAATGTTATGTCGTCCGTTTGACTTGTAAGAATCGTTGAAAAATGGCCTAGTTAGGACCCCCCAGGGTTGATACGACGAACCATGGGGTTAATTATTGTACAGTACAGTGTGTATATTTTCCATCTCGCGAAATCATTAACCTCGTGATTATCATAGTGGTCGGTTTTGGAATGCCGAAGTTATTTAAACACGCCCCTATTGCTGTAACGAATCAGTATGTTTTGAATGGTTCTGTGTCTTCGTATTTCCATTAACCTAGCAATTATCAGAGATCTAGTGTTTAACCATCGGTGTACAAGGTGAAAAAAATCCTCACCTATACAACATAGGGTAAATTTAACCCCATGTACATTTCGGTTATTTTTATTCATTTCCTACTAACTAACTAATTTTATACTTTTTGATTTTTTCGGATAACTTAATTAATATATGGAATAAAACACCAATCTGTTAATTTTAAAAAATTTATTAAAAAAAATGGAGAGAAACAAAAAAATTAAATAGCAAAAAATAATTATAATGCTCTTTTAAAAATAATTAAGCCTTTCTATTACAACTAAAATACTGTATGAGATACTTGGTATCAATAAAAATAAAATTAATTCACATAAATATATTTTGGCCGAGATTACTGACCCAGTAAATCGCTTCAGTTTTGACATAACATATTTGCGTGTTCCCTACAAATTGCTTCATTACATTTTATGCAAACGTTCAGAGTGTTTCTATCTTTATTTCTTGGACAGAAAGAACATCTATGAGTTCTTTTGGCTTGCTTTGGTGACGGCCCTGGGAGTTCTTCCCCAAAAAATCTCACACAAACGTCTTCGTATGTCTCGTGGAATATGCGGGTTATCCTTCATCTTTCGTCTTTTATTAGGGAAAATCCTAATTTTTTTAAGATTTTTTTTCTTTGATTGCTTTTTCTCATTTCCATTATTAAGCATGTGCATAATAAAAATAAAAAATACGGAATACGTCATGCGTTCTTGCAAGCTTATCAACAACATCAATTCCGCTTTTAGTCGTATTGTAAAACGTTACAATGTGGTGTGGTTTCTGGATCTAATTCATCATCGTGGTGTAAAGTTGACATCATGTGAACGTATTTTCGAGGCTTGGGAGTGTACGACACAATAGTTACTTCCTTCTGGAATCCAAGGATGGATTACTTTACTTCTCGCATTGCTTTGAATTGAAGTGGAAGGCATCTTTTATTAGAACTTAGTGTTCCAACTACAGTAAGCTTATGATTTTTCAGTAAATGTTCAGCAACTTTAAAGCTCATAGAAAAATTGTCCATTGTAATGTTCCGTCCAGTTCCAGAAACGCACCTTACCAAACGATCCACTATATCAAACGGTTTGTTACTCACCAAATATGCACTGTCAGCTGATTACCTACCACACCATATTTCTAAGTCCATTGTATATAATATTTTTAAACCATACTTAGCTGGTTTGGACGGGATATATTGGCGAAAAGAACATCTTCCTTTAAAAGCCACAAGTTCTTCAACAATTGTCAAGTATTCGAAAGGTGTATAAGCACAGTTTTCGGTGAATATCTCAAACATTTGCCTTACTGGTGCCAAGCGATCGATAGTCATTCTTTGTGCTCGGGTTGTTCCATAATTAAATCTCAAAGTGTTAATTAGAAACACAAATATTTGTCTACACATTGTATGCCTAAATATGTCGATTCTAGGGCTATCAAGCCCATAGGTCGATAAGATTTTGCCTGGCGGTTCTAAATAAACCTGGTAGAATTAGTAACCCAAAAACGGCATTTAACTCCACTTTATTAGTTTCTGCATGTGAGGGGCCAGTGACAGAGTTTTCCATTCTGCCAGCAATTTTCTGATTCGTATATCTTAGAGCTATATCGAACATGTTCTCGGATAGATAAAGTTCGAAGCACTCTAATGGGGTCTTTTTATTCCTGGCCGAACCTCTCCTTCCAGGTAAATGAGTTATTATGTTTTCTGGCCTGGTTCGCACATTAAATGAGGTTGGACTTTATACCATTTAGTGCAACCATCTTAACGAGAAAAAATGCCTGAGATTGATCGTCATTCGATTCTACTTCATTGTCAGTATATGTATCACTATAAGTTTCTGGTACCTCGCTAATGTGATCCGATCAACAATCACTTTCTGAAAAAAAAACATCACCCTCCGAGTCAGATTGGCTTTCTTCAAGTAAAACAGCAGCAATATCTTTTTCCTGCATTACGATATAAAAATTATTTATAATGATTACAACAATAGTTTTAAAATCAGTGGGGTTAACATAACCACCCACCCTGTTCACCGAAGTTTAATAAAGGTCATTGAAAAAATTAACCGTAGAATTGGATAGATGTCAATAGAATATTGCTTTCCATGAGTATAAACAGCGTTTTTTTCAACAAGAGTATACCAAAAATTATCAGAACTGTGAAGATGATTAATACAATTTCCGAAGACGAAGTATTATGAAAAGTACAAACAAGTACATTCAATTTCATTCTATATTAATTAATTCATCAATCATTTCATTGTCAACCAATCTATCAGGCCAATTACACCCTAGTTGAAGAATTTGTTACCAACTGTAAAGCAGGTCTAGTAAGACTAATAAGTCGATTGACTAAGTTGGCGACAAACAACCGAATTTCTGCTTTTCCACCGCTAAACCAGCGACTTAATGGAACCACATATTTTTCCCAATTACAATGGCAATGCAGTCGCCTTGTTTTACATTCTCGAAAGCGACTGATCAAATTATCGAATTTAATCAACTTCCCACATTTTCCATGTGTTTCCTGATAAACCGAAACAATTGCGTATTTTCACCGAACGGCCTCATAAAATATGCACACTTCGTTTGGAGATGCGTACTTATTTATGCAATTTGGACTGCATTATTAATATTCTCATTTCCCCACATCAAACAAAAGAGATGCTATGCTCCGGGCTACCCGAATAATTTTCCTTTGAGGACGCGCCGTTGAACTCCCATCCGAACGTTATTTTTCGTTGGTTTAGTCTCGCAACCGTACGCTTCGTTATTTACAATTTGATTGCGAGATATATAATAAATATATAATGTAGTCGTTGAAGTGGTATGTAATTAATTTCAATTGATTGTTTTAGGAGTGGCAACTAATTTCGAGATTATTAATTGATGTGTACAATTTATTCAGAATAATATATTTGATTGGCGTTTGTTGAAATTTTCCAAGTTATATATAAATTTAATTTCAATTAATTAAACATCAAGCCGCACAAATTAAACAGACGCGTTTGTAAAACGAAGTTTCCGCAGTATCCTAGTGTAGTAAGTAAATTTCATTAGTTTTCGCAGAACTCGCTGAAATATTTTGACGTGCTTTTGATGGTGGGCGGTCGTGTTTTAATATATCTAACCTTTATCACGCCGTGGGAAAGGACGCGACCGAGATAGACAGAGGAAGGCGATTTTACAGACTCGTTGGTTTGATTTTAATTAACTTTCAACTTGCCGGTTAATTATTTAGTTGTAGTGTCTGGATGTGTGTCTCTGTCACCGAGGTTTATTAGAAGACGGCGTTTTTGTTGTTTCTGCGTGCCCGCGCAATTTATATTAAATTGTCAATTTGCTTGCCTGTTTCAACGGTTCTGCGTTCCGGATGGAAGTGGATTATTTGGCTCCGAGGAATTTAATTTCGAAGCCGATTTTAGCGATGCATACACAAAAGTGATACTCAAGGACGGAATTTATTAAAAACAGGAGATGTATATTTTCTTAGACGGTTAACTTGAACGATAATAAACTTTAAAGGCAAAAAAAGTTGTCTACAATGCGAGGAACATTAAAATCGGACATAAATAAAAATAAAATAAACATATAGAAAATGCTAAAATAACAAACGTATTAATTAAAATCGATTTATGTGAAAGTCTAAAGCTTATTAAACTGGGGGATGTTTCACGAATTCATTGCATATTATTGACGTGGAAGTAAAAATACAACTTACGTTGTTTCGAAAGAAAACTTTCCAGGTATTAAATAATAATCTATCTTGGCTTCAGTTTTGAGTTATTTTCACTTCGAAGGTTCCGCTTAAATCGATCGTGTTTATTTTATGTTTTCCTTGGAAGATCAATTACGCGATCAAACATAAAAGACCAACCCCCAAACTTTCCTTGTTAAAAGTTTTCCACCACAGTCTAATGTGCCATGAAGACCGCTCAGCAAATAGCGATAGAAAAACTTTCTTTTGTACTAGCGACTAACGTGTGCACTCGCGAACGATGCAAGCAAGCAATTTTATTGCGCACCAAAGCAAAAAAATCACTTTGTCATTGAAAAGATATGCCATTTTAGTTTTACAAAGTGAAGTTTAATTTGGAATGTAACGCATCCGCTGCAAGAGCAACCGCCGGCAAAGGGGCGCGAGGAAGCGAGACGGCGCTAGCGATCTGCGATGCCGTTAAATTTGCATCTGATTCACCGGTATAACGATGTGTGCACAGGCGTCAAATTACTTACACTCGGGTTCGATGCTGGTCTAGAAACCTGTGTCAATTTTGTGTTTATTCCTTTGAAAATTTGTTCCTTTTTCGTAAGCTCCTTGAATGGATAAATTTAGCGTGAATTTGTAGGCGAATTAGCTCCGCATACTAAGGACTGTTCTTTGAAGAAACCGGAATGGTTGGCGCATTTTACGGTGTGATTTCAGAGATGTATAATTACATCCTGTACTTATTATATATTATATATATTATCAAGATTTGTGTAATAGTAAATGTGGTTTATTACATTGTGTATGAAAGAAATGTGTCATTGCTGTTATGAATATAATATAAGTTGAATAATTAATTATATATTTTTTTAAATTTATATATATATAACCTGATATACATCTCAACAAGTCCAGCCTAATTATCTGAGATGCTAACAGAAAATATTTTTTCTATTTCGCGTTCACAATGACGATTTTTACAAAAAGTAGTTAAATAAAATGACATTTTGTGCAACCGCTTTTAGTGACTTTTCCGGTGAGGTTGGTGGTTGTTAACAGTAATTGCTAATCCCATGTTGACAAAGTGAAAAGGCGTTAACATTGTGGTCTAGTTATTTCATGCTGCGAACTTGAATATTTAAGACGAAAATCTGAAAATTCGGTATTTTGAAACTAAAATGTCAAAATATTATATGTCACTTATACCCAACCTAAGACCTTATTAAAACTCACTAAATGGTTTTTTATATCTTAATATTAAATTAAATATATTAATGAAAGCGAAATAGAAAAAATAGCATGTAACACTCGTTGTACAAGATATCTTGTCGCACTTATTCCTTTGGAGCACTCGCCGCTTCGCTCCTCGCGCTCCAAACCCATGCGTGCGACAATCGAATGTCTTATGCAACTCGTATTACAATATACTATTGTTCATAACACAACATAAAATATAACGATATCAATGTTATACGTAATACACGTAAATATCATACATACTTTGCATGCTCGACGCAAAGGATGTTATGAAGAATGATTGTTGTCACTTCCCTTCAAAGTTCGAAATATGACACTGACATTAGAAGGAACAATTTCTTAAAACTTGATTTTTTGTTAATGTCATAGTCTTACATCAAGAATGAAACGACAACATTTGTAAGAAATTTTATTAAGATATAATAAAAAGTAATAATAATGTGTTTGGCGACCCCGCAGCTGAGTACACTTCTTTACATGTCTAGGCATCGACAAAATGAGTTTGTCGATGTCTACTTGTGGTACCTTGTACCAAGCAACTTAAACTATGTGGGGTAACTGTGCCAGAGTCTGTGGAGGATGGTGTACAGTGGAGGATGGCCAGGCTTCTCCCCATCAAATCGCAGACATGTTCGATGGGGTTTATATCCGGCGACACATTAACGCCTGCTTGTTTGAGAAAGTCCATAATATGGGGACGTGCATTGTTTTGCTGAAAAGGACGTTTAGGGGCCATCTAGATAAGACAGTAAAGTGGTTTGTAGGACATCATCCACATAACGTGCACCGTGTCGTACTGCCTCGAATAAAGAGAAGTGGTGATCGGCTACCATGAGCAATAGCCCCCCAAAATTACTCCAACAGTCCGGTGTATATGCCTCTCAACAGCAAACTCAATATCACGTCGCTCTCCACGGCGGCGTCTTACCTTTCTGCGACCATCGTGCATACCTAGACAGAATCGCGATTCGTCGCTGAAGGCGACATTATGCCATTCTGCCTCACAATGCTGCCGTACTCTGCACCAGTTTAAACGTTGACGATAGTGGTTCGCAGTCAAGCGAAGCACTAATCATGCACTCTATGAAAAAAGTCCAAAGGCTCGAATGCGGCGACATAGCTTACAGAGACGTCTACCTCTTTATCCAAACCCTTCGCTTTGCGATTTGACGCATAGTAGCTACGGAGCTAGTTGTCTGAATCGCCTATCTTGACGCTCCGTGCGACGCCCCGGTTGACCAGTTGCTCTGTGTTTTGTGTTCTTTGTGTTCCTCTATCTTCTTTTGTCCATATACGACATACGCGCATTACCGCCATTGCAGTGCAATTAATACGGCGGCCAATTTCGCGATAGGATAAACCAACATCTCGATAAGCAACAATTCTACCCCTATCAAAGTCATTAGCATGGTGATAATTTTGAACTCGTCGAACTCGAAATTATTCCTTCTGGGTATTGTTGATTAGTGACAAGCGGCAAGTTAAATACAAATAATGACAAGTAGTTATAATTTTAGTTTCATAATAGTATATTAAAAAACAAGTGCCTTCACTGTACGAGTATTTTATACTATTTTTTCTACTTTGCGCCCTTTTTACGTGAAAAATTAAACTTTGTTAATTCAACATTTAGGGATATTTGCGCGGGTTGGTAACGTTTGTGTGAAATTAAATAAGGAGGCGGTCGAACGTTTAATTTGAAATGTCAGTTTTCTTTGACGCAATATGAGTTGCGAAGACCTGCAATGTACTCCACCGGAAATACCGGAAATTGGACAAACTACGATTGGGAATTTATTTCCGAACAAGTCGCGTTCTTAATACGAACACAAATATAAAAAATTCCAAGAATGGTGCAACGAAAACAATGCAAAGATTATTACTTACAACTGACATTTCGTTGACGTTAGAGGCTCCCAAACCGTTGCCAACATAAAGAAAAAAAATTATACCAGACTCATTTTAGCACTTGAATTTTCATTTTAACACTGTTTTGGGTGCTAAAATATAGTTATTACCAACGCAAAGTAGAAAAAATATATTTGATTACTTGTCAAACAATGGCAATTTCATCAGTTATGCTGATTATTTTGTTTATTGACAAGACTTGTCAATTTGCCAAACGCTTCTTCTATTACACTGTGGCGCTGTCTATGTCTTCTAACAAATTGAATTTCTGCCTGACCTTTCGGATCTATAACCAATGGCGTTATGAGCCAGTTGTCAGAGGATAAACGCTGTCACCAATGATGTATCCATTTTGAATAGGTCTCCATCCTGTTTCCATTCTTCTAATACAAACTGGAATTTCTCAAAACCCTTGCATTATGAACACTTCCTGGCCAATTAGAATTTATAAAATAAAACTTTGAATCTGGTCCACATACACCCATGACATTAATAGAGTGTTCACCGTACTGGTCAACAAAAGCTTCTTCACCTACATTAGGCGCATTTGTAGGTATTAGAACATCATCTACTGCACCAATAACCAATGGTAAACCTCCAATGCGATTATGTATAGTTTCTTTCTGTTCCGTGTTACCACCTGTGCCCAATAGCGCATTAGCTAGTTCTTCCATCTTTGCGGCACTTAAACGGAAATGTTCATTAAACTCAAAGAAAGTTCGGAAGTGAAAGTTAATTCGTCTTCTAAATTCTCTAGGGCGTCTTCTTATTCTTTGAGCTTCATCATCCTCACCACTGTCACTATCAATTAATCAAAAATCCATATTTTTGAAGTACGGTGCTCTCTCGACTGGTCAAAATTTACAGATTAAATTACTAATGTTACAAGTGGCAATGTATGAAACAAACCTCTAGTAATTTGATGAAAATATTCTTGCCAATTATCAACTTGACTGGTAATATTAATAGATTTATTTAAGATTTATAATATTTGAGTAGTAAAGTATTTGTCGAACAAGTGAATTTAAATCGTGATTTTGATGCTGCTATATAACTTAATATAAAGTAATAAAAAGGTAATGTAAACTTAATATAAATGTTTCCTTGAAATTATTAGCACAAAACTAAACTAGAATGCAGTGTCGCTAATGAAAATACTTATCATGATCTAAATTAATGTAATTGTCGTTAATTCATATAGCTATAGTTGAATATCATTATATCAGATAATATATAGGCGTGGTTAGTCTACAATGAATGAATTGAAGAAGACAGTTTTGCATTTGCATATATCGTCTGGCCGAAAAATTATTTGGCCCACTGTAGGTATTTATCTATTTATCATAAAGTAAACACATGTATTCTTTTTATTTCAATGATTAGATAACAAATTGAAAAATGTAACATTAAAATATGTAATTATATGATTTTTCATGATTATTATTTTAGACAAAAATTTAATACCACAATACAATGGAAAGAATATTATGTGTGTCACGTGCGGAAATGTATTATGATACGACGGTCACAGTGTTACTCACCAGAAACATCAATTTCCCGTACTTGACAAAAATAACTATTGGTTTGATATACTATCATATCACTTAAAATGTTTTTTGTGTTGCGTGGCAACATTTTGATTGAATACCCATGGTCACTGTCATGTCGCCTTTTATTTTGAATATTATTAAACATTGACTAATAATATTTATGTTGTGTGTATTTTAGCGAACTTTAAATCAAGGAAGAAATGGGAAAATTTGGGCCCATCCTTCAATAAAAGTTAAAGCTATAATAATAATAATAATAATAATAATAACTATTATTATTATTATTATTATATATTTTTGCGATTTCAAATATAAGAAAAATATAAGATGCGCATCGCTAAAGATGTTGAATTACTGATATTCTTATTTGGCATAACACTTACAGTCGTGAAGAGAACTGAATTGATGATGTTCGACCGTTTTGAGTAGTACTGGAAAAGTTGCCACTTTACGGAACCAACGTTATGAATCGAAAAATGTCAAATAAAATTGTATGTAAAACTTTCTAGGCAAAAAATGAAGTTTTAGGTAAACCGGGCAAATTAACGAAACCATACCTTCATCAACCTGAAAGTGGGAGTTTGTCAATAATTTCTAGGATTGCAATTATTGGATCAATTCAATAATTAAGTCCATCTAATAGTTTCTTCCCTAGAAATTATTGAAAACCCAAATTTTCTTCAACATGGCGAAGATTAATCCCATTAATCTAATAAGGAAATGTAAATTTATATATGCCACCTTGATCGTTGGGTGACGCTTGTTGCGTAAGGAAGAATTTTATTTAATATAAAATGAAACTAGGTGTAGTATTTATTTGTGTCTTACTAACGTTTGTACATCCTTGTTAATCTTTATTTCTTAATCTAAATTATTTAATTCAATTTTACCCAATTTAAATGTGGTTAAAAATCCAATCAAACCCCATAATACTATTAGCTCTCTAATAGATGTTGAAAGTTGATCTATATTTCTCAAATTAAAAACCATAACATACACATATATAGGTAAGGAAGAAGATTATGACGGTTAACTGTCAGTTTGCGGTGAACTCAATGAAACTCAATTAGATACTTTTCAATATTTCGCAATTTAGCTACTGCTTCGTCAGGGATTTTTTAATTTTGTATTTAATAAACATGAGCAATTGACAAACTAGCTACAACCAATAGTAAGAATCATACGTACATTACTCAGAATTCGAATTAAGTAAAAACAGATACAATTAGTTTTTTCGCCGATAGTTAAGATTAAATTAAGATTGCTAGATAAAAAATGGTCATGAAACTACTAGGTTAAAAAATTATTATGGCTGACTCCACAATTACCAACCAGACACATCCAGTACAAGATGCTCCCTTTAATCCTTCGGACACGACGGCGACGGTTGAAATGAATGTGTTTCATTCGTATTACGTGTTTCTATCTGGAAAGTGTGAAGAGTTTTCTAAATTAATGTTTATGTTTAATGTCTACATTCATAAGTAGACATAAATATTGCTTAATTTATTGATGTCTGTTTTTTAATTAATGGAATTATTATTATTTTTGTATCTTAAGGAACTTTTGTATTGTGCAGGTTTGGTTGCGACAATCGTGACGTATGCCCAATGTAGCATCCATCACAACCGTTGCAATTAACTTTACAGATAATTCCCGACCTATTCTTCTCAGGTACTTTACCTTTTACAACACAAAACAAAGAATATTCAGAATTTTCCAGTATTAGTTGTGCTCTCAGAGATATCAGCTTGGGTTTATTTACAGCCGACATTTAATCACTTCTTTGCCTGATGATAGCAGGGATCTGCTGAGGGCACGTATTACTAGTAATTTTTACCATACTCATAACAATTGCAACAATTCTACACCATCAAGGGTATATGGTCTTCCTAAGATTCATAAACTCAACTATCCATTAAGACCTATTGTATCATTTGTTGGTTCATTTATTTATGAATTGCTCAGCCACATGGCACACATTTTGACATGTGCGTTAGCTGAACATACTAGTTATAATATTACAGATTCATTCATATTAATTGAAGAACTTCGTATTAGTTTCCTTTGACGTTGTTTTACTTTTCAGTAATGTTACTTTAAACTTACCACTTGCTGTCATCACAGTCGAGTGGTTAACAATTGAACAACATTGTAGCATCACTGTAGGAACCTTATTGACTTTGATACCTTTCATCTTCAATAATTGCTACGTTTATAAATAACTTCTACAAACATTTCGGTACAACTCTGGGTTGTCTCTTGAGTCCTATAATTGCACAAATAGTTCTTGATACATTTAGAGTATGTCGATGATATCATATATGCCGCATTACCTCGTTGGACGCGTTAAGAGACATTATACATTTTTAATGAGTTTAATAATCATATTCAGTTTACATATGTATTGGAGAGATCTATACATTTCTTAGACACCAAAGTAATTAGGGATGACAACAACTATATTATCTTTGATTATCTTAGCCTGCTGCTTCTGGTAGGCTTATTAATTTTCCTCTAACCATATCATTAGACAAACAATCAATACCATTTTAGGTATTAAAAATAGAAGTACCAGTGAAGTATAAGTCGGAAGTTGTCTATAAAATTAATTGCAACGGTCTTGATGGCTAGTACATTGGACAGACGTGACAGTGGTTGCATACCAGACTTGTCTAATACAAAAGTGGCTGCAAATCTGCAAAAATATATTGTGTCTTACCTGTCCATTTTTTTGAATTCGACAATGAAACTATTCTCGACACTTAATCAAAATTCAAACATAGAAATTTTATTGAAATAAAAAGAAGCAATAATTAAATTGCCAAATATTGAAAACCAAGTAATTGACACCACAAACTGCGTTTTTTTATTTTGATTTTTGTAACTAAAGGGGGCTGTTGTAATAATGATTGCATACATTACTTTAATCACGTAATTCCCCTGACCGAAAACGCAATTTGTAATTTGAAGTGATGTAGAACGATACGCAGCGCACATGTCTTCGTACTAACTGTTAATAACACTTTTGATTTTTAATACAATTTATGTATCACACCAAAAGCTTCAACGAAGTGCGGCCAACAAATTCATTTTAGTGACGTCTGCAAAAATATGGCTGTTTCTTATAGAAGGTAATTGAGTGAATATTTTCGCAACATGCGTATAAATGTCTAATTTTGATAATTTTAAATATAATAGCATAAAAATAAAACTATTTAAATATCTTAGCGAACAAAACTTAACCAATGTCGTATTGTTAAAGCGTGGTCGAAAATATAATAATCATAAAATTTATAAAAGTGGTTGTCCCATGCGTCCCATTGTATCGTACATAAACGCCCTAGCCTGCAATTCGTGCAAACAATTTAATAAAACTATCCCAGACCAACTTCCAAAGAAATAAGAAAAACTCCTTACAATTAGTGAACAGAATTCAAAACCTAAAACTCCCACCTTCTGCGAAATTAGTATCCTTTGACGTGGCAAACCCAATACCCATAAAAAGCCTAACAAAGAAGCACGTTTTGGGTTGGCACCATCTTAACGAAAATCAAAAGGAAGAATTACTCCTTGTAATCAGTGTATTTGCCTCAAGCAAAGATACTACAAATTCAACGATGAGGTCTACCAGCAATTTGATGGTATAATTAGTTTTCGTGTTAATGTTCTCTGGACAATGGCTTAACCGCCGCAACAGCTGTGGAGCACTCGATTAAAAAAGTTTTAAAACCAAACCAAGTGTTTTATTTTTCTATTAAAGTGTACCAAGTGCCCAGCGACCAGTTAATCTTGATGATATATAATAATTGAGCTAACCCATTGAAAACGGATCTCGCTATCAGCTAATATTATGTAATTTTAATGGCAGTGAAAATGGGGAAACTAATATTGATGGGAAAGAAATGGAGAAAAGAAAGTTTAGTGGTACGTTTCATTTCTGAGGTACATGAAGTTGTTCCTAGCCATCTTTCGTTTAGGACTAATTGTATATACAATTTAATTTTAAACGACTAATAAATTGAATCGTTCAAATGAATCCATTTATTTTAACGACACTTAGCTGCCAATTTTGTTATCGTAGAGTAGAATAAAATACTCCAGATAACCTAATAAACGACTTGAAGCAATAAAGTGGAAAATAATAAAATTTTATTGAACGATAAATGTAAATAACCGTTGGTGTAATAAAACGTGCAAAAGTGTTTATAATTCGCGTCTAGTTCGTTCTATGGAGTAACGCCGGCACATACGAACATGCGAACGTCTATAGATTCAGCACCTGTCGTTTCCACAGAGCGAACGTATTGTACGTTAACTGAATTCGCCGTATACAACAACTTTCCTCGGCTGCCTCCGAAGTGTGCCCGTAGAAACTAATAAATCACTTATCGAATAGGAATCAACCTCGGCAAGGGCCATTTCTTTCAGCTCGAGTTAAACGTCGTTATCAGAGAGACTCGAACCTAATAACGGCCTCCGTTCCGGGAGACAAAGGCACCCGGAAAGTAAATAAATAAAGGGACCTCTCGGAACGTACATTAAGGAACAAATATCGCCCAAGATAAGGGCAAAATGTCGAGGGCCGAGATTGAATGGCGCCAGTAACCATAGCCGGAGAAGTAGGTACAACAGGAAGGAACTGCATTAGCGCACTGGTTGCCTGTAATGGAATACGAAATTCCCGGCGAATGGTTTTCGTACTCTATTATTCACAAGAATATATCAGCATATATTTTCGTTTGTACCGGAAAAGTGGCGAAACGATCACGTGGCTGCATTTAATATTAATGCAATAACCCTACAAGTAGATGTAATTTTAGAAACTGTATTTTATCTTTGATTAATTTACAAATTAATATGAAAAAATGAGTAACGGTCGTTTAGCATTAAAAATCCATGTAATGGATCTGAGTGTAACGCGTCTTACAAAATGACCATGTTTCGAACAACATTACTATAAAGTTCTGGGTACTAGTTTAATTTTCTTAAAATTTAATTTATTTTGTTGCCTACATTTTACTTAAATGGTTGGATAATTACTATTTCAACTTTCAATTGTTTTAGTTTAAGCAGAAGTTGTAATTTTTGGTTTATTTTTTGGTATCTGTTTATGTCATGTCTTATGAATAAATAAATAAACAATTTTCTGATATGAATTCACATTACATTCCTCCAAATCTCAATTACCTTTATTTCTTTTCACCCACGGTGTTCAACAGCACATTCAATCCACACCAAAGAATTCCACTAATATCAAAAAGACTAAGGTAAACATTCTTTAGTCTTACGATCAATTGCAAAAGGGAGCTCTTTGCATTGATCGTAAGACCTAAGTTTACCTTAGTCTTTTGGACATTCATTCGCAATGTTTTTGAATAATTAGGACAGTGGTACGAGTAATATATTAAAAAAAAATACTAAGTACGCGAAATAATCACTTGTCGTTATTAAAATAAACATAGTTAATTAAATCGAGTTGGATTGATGTCACTAATACCAATGGAAAAACGCACCCTCATTACATGCCGATGGGTTCTAGGCCTTATTAAATTTCCTTAACTTCATCACAAACAGCTGGAATGATAAAGATCGGATTTCTTCCATATTTCTCAACGTCAATATTAACAGATTTATTCTTAATAATAATTTCATTTAAAACCAATAATTTAAAAATATACGAGTTATATCTAAAAAATAAAGTAAGTGATTTTAATCTCGCATATTTGTGTATTAAATTATTGTGCTCCTTTATTCACAAATTTGGCTACCGTTCAATGGATTTTGTTTTCCCGACAAATGTACAATGTGTCCAGTTGTTTCGATTGTCGTCATAGGCAAATTCCACTTTACAACGGTCGAATGGGACATTTAACGTCATTGTGTGTAATTAATAATGTACGCAACGCTAATTCCAAAACTGATTATGATTGCCACGGAACGCAAATAGCTCGTAAGCATTTTGCGCCAACAAATGAAATTATTAATCGGAAATTATAAGGCAAACAACACCGGTGATATATTTCCGCTCCAAGCAGACGTAGCTTGTTTCGAATTTACTGCGAAATTAAACCGTTTTAGGAGATTACGCTCGCTGCCGGATTTTTAATTTATAATTAATTGCGGGGAATATTCTCGATGTTTGTCGCGAAAGTTATATATAAGTTGTTTATTTTCGACTCTGACGACTGTAATCGCAGCCATGATTTCACGTGAGCAATCAATATACCGTGATATCAAAAAATATATTGGTCAATGGTTGCCATGGAATGTAAAACGGTTGTCTTGGATTAAATCATCTTTTTGAAATAATTCTACACTGACATCAATAACTTGCAAATGTGTTACCTACTTATATCTGGTGTAAAATAGTAATGAACTACAAGTTATGAAATACTAATAACTTTTTTATTAACAAGAAAAACTAACTTACAGTAATTTCAGCACAATGACTTGACAGATTTTGACACTCAAAAAATGATTGACATAAACGTACGATGATAGCTGCGACAATAATTTTCAAATCCATGACCACCCTTGACCAAGGTAATTTTTGATATCACGGTAGAAATACAGTGGTATGATCGAATAAAAAATTAGTCAAAGTTGGCCATGAGCAAAAAAAAACGTCGTTCTTTTCATAAAATTATTTGCGAGTGACGTATATTGACAGTTGGAAGAAATCACACCTGAAATGCTTATCCGCGTTACTGAAAATATCAAGCGACGCGTGCAGTTATGTCTGGAAAATAATGGACAACACTTTCAACACCTTTAAATAAAATACTGTTTTAGTTTTGTCACTTTCTTTATTCCAAGCATTATAACTCCAAGTTTGACTTGTCAGTGTCAATAATTATTTTCAAATTTATGAACAAGGAAAAGACATGCGGCTTTTTTTCCATGACCTACTTTGTCTAATTTTTTTTCGATCTCGCTGTACCTGTAGTGTACACATAAATATACTATTATAAGTAACTAATACTAAAATAGTTGAAATTATTGTAATATGCTTTTTAATTATCCTCGTATTCGGTCTATACCATGCATGAAATCAAGGAGCTCTTAATTGATGTATTTGGGATAATAGTTACATAATTTGTCTTAAATAAGAAACAATTGTATTTAGCTTAGGCCTAAAATATTGATGAAAAAAACATCCTCATTTAAACTTATTATTATGTTACTACTTTTCTGGGCCCACATTCGACAATGAATGCATAAACTTGCAAATTAGGAAGTCCGCCACATGTACGGGGAATGCACAGTAATATGCTGTAGACGCCGCTGTGGCTTATGAATATTTCATTATTTTTGTGGCAATTAAAAAATCTTGTTTATTAGCATTATTGGATTGTGAACGAATTGTAACATCGACGTTCAACATCGGCATCAACTGTTTATTCGCTATAATCGTGTTTATTAAATTTTAGTATTGTTGAACGTTGTTATTCAACGGGATTCGATTTTGATGGTTTTATATAATTTTTCTTCCTTCTTTAATTTGGTCTACTGTTAGATGCGATAATATCATAGAAAATCAAAATCTGTAATGTCACCGACCGTCGTCGATATTATCAATAGATATCATAACCACAATGCATATAATTTATTACGTGTACTAAAGTATATGTTGTATTGCAGTCAGAATTAATATTGAACGTGTTGATCAACCACCGCGTAATCATCGAATTGGCATAGGTGTGTAAATTTTTGATGCGTCACACCAAGAATCTTCCTAAGTCGTTGTTAAATTCTATTACCGATAGTTTCAACGCTCCATTGACGTATTGACGCTCCTCGCTTGCTTTATCTTTTTCACCCGAGATATTTATATAAACGCATAAACGTGGCACATGTCCATCCGCTACGTGTCTCGGTCCATAAATCCTGTTGTACATGGTACTGTTATTGTGATAGCTAGTGTCACGTCGATAGCAATTTGATTACGTTTTACTCCATTTATATAATTATAAACCTTAGTTCTTTACAAAGAGTTTATGTGTGTGAGTATTAACGTCATCTAGACGTCAACTCCCTTGTTGCTATGCAATTTCAGTGTTCTTTATCGACCGACTACGTAGGTACTGTCCCGACTTGCAACTGCGTAGGCGTCGGCATTAAAGACAGCTTAGTTAAAACAAAATTTCAATGTATTAAGGTGCTGTTTAGCTAGATCTTGTGCCCATCAGACCACCACACATCCATCCGCTGGAGGTGCATCAAGTCATACAAGCATGAGTGACAATATCTTTCTCATCAATTGATTAATGTTGATTAATCATCGTTTTGGATATGTATCCTAATTTACGTAATGAACTTTCTCAAATTCTTTTCATTAAACCATCTTAATAATACAGAATTTGGAAGAAGTCACTGGTCACAGTTGTTTTATTATGAAATTGGTGCCTACCATTGCTGTTTGAAATGTTCGAAACGACACCGTTTGAAGGAAAATTTCCCACTGACTTGAACATTTTTATATTTGTGTCCTGTGGTGTTGTGAATTATAAATTTGCATATGCTACTTCCCGTGGGGTATCGGCGAGGGACGAGAGGCCGTGTGCACTTGAAAAGATTTCGCCCTAAATAGAATGAGATGCAGTAAATCAATAAACTAGATGGATCATAACTCCTTCCAGCGATCATAAAACTCTGTTACGGTGCAAAGCGCAATATGTGTAATCAACACTACGCGATTCGCATTCTATCTAAAAATAAAAATATCTATTAGTTGCGCATCGATTATATAATTGATGAAGAAAAACACTTGTACATTTACTATTTTAAATGGATTCTTATTATTATTCTAAATGGATTTCTTATTTCCATTTTTCTAGTACGCCTGGGATCTAATTCCCCAATTGGTTCGTCGCGATTAGGTTCAAAAAAGAATTTCACGAGTTCTTTTTCTAAATCTGTTCTTTCCTCCACACTTTTCTCTTTATCCTGAAATTCAATTTCAATTAAATCTCCATAGTCATGATCGGTCTTTTCGTTGTTTTAAGGGTTTCTGCTGAGCTATTTATTTGAGCGTTTACATATTTTCTTGTGTGTTATCCAGAACTGCATGGTGTAGCTGTTTGAATAATATGACAGCAGCTATTTCCCAACGTATTTGGTAACCTCCTTTAAGGCAAAGTTAACTCTATTCTCTCCTACATATTTACAGACTAGCATTATAAGGCCGCAGGATGGGGCTGAATACATTATTTACCAGGCAATATATGCAAAACATAATGGCGTCGTGTAAACCACATATTCTGGAATTTTATTGTCAGGATCAGATTAAGTTTTTAGAATAAAGTGGTACTCAGTTCCTTAAGTTTTGTGATAAATTTTCGAATCAGATGATTTCGTCACTCAATCTTTTCAACTCTTTCATTACCATGGTTTTGCTTCAATTAATCTCTTCATCAAACTGTTGTCACCATCGCCTCTTAATATTTTATAAATTACGCCATGTAATTTTTAAAACCTTTGAAAGTCATCTTAAATTCCATGGAAATGGGTGTTCCATATCAGTTTCTGAAATAGACATGAGAGGGAACAGTCACAGCTTTTCCTTCAGCAAGTGTACAAGTGGTGCAATTTTTTAAATTCCTAAATATAGGTGCTTTTCTGTCGCTCACAATTATACGTACCTAAAATAAGACCAACTTTTACAGATAAAATACATAACTATATGTATACTTACAACACCAGCGAGAGCATTGTATTTTATTTTATATGATCGTCTGCGTCAAACATCACAATAACATTCATAATAGAAATGTCATTTTGATTAATTCTTCATGCCTCCTCCATACTTTTGCCGTGCCGGCCATATCAATTCAGCACAGAAATTTTCTTGAAATTTGCCGCAGGTATACTATTGGTATAGACTTGGAAAAATATGAAAATTTACTGACATATATACCTCAACTCGTTTTTGAATTACAGAGCTGTAAAGTACTCAAACATGGATCAAAAAAAAACAGAAAACGCCATTTTTTAATTTCTGTAGTAGCTTTCCCAAAGCTAGGTACCTGCGATAGGTGCAATTTTACAGCATGACACTACAGCTCTTCTTAGCAAACATGAGAGTCGGAAAATATGCGAACTATAAACATTTCATTTAAAATATTTTAAGCGGGAAAATAATCATGCTCAAGTATATTGGTTTAGTACATTTTGAATCAGAAGTAAAAGTAAAAAATCTGCACTAGACAGTAGTTGACAGGTTTTATGTTATGCATTTTTTTATATGCTTATTTTGTAATAGCATAGTTAATTTCTTCAGTTCGTTATTAATCTTTAAATTGTGACAAAAGTTTATTGCAACATTACTTTTTAAATTTGCCGCCGAAATACTTTTTAACCTGAATGTACGTTGAAAAGCAGTGCCGCTCTTGCCACGCCCCCTCAGCTCTCATGTTTGCTAAGGTGAGCTGTATATAACGTGAGAGCAACGGAATTATGTTTTAGAGTTGGCCCTGGAAGAGGGAGATAGACATACCATGAATGTGTAATTTTAATCCAATAAAATAGTTCATTTAAACTGTCACTTTTTGAAGTATTGTAAAACAGTTTTTAATGAAATTTTTAACACCATTTATGAACATGTTGCACGACGTCAAAGGAAGAGTTGCATTGTGATGTCGGTGGTGGCCATATAACTCATCTTATTTGATAATTACTATTGGTTGTCATGATTAAAATGTATTATTTAAAATTTTATTGCCAACATAACCTCAGTTTTTACAGCTTTGCCTGCAGTTTGATTTAATCTAAATTTAAGTTACCGGTAAAAGGGTTGGTACACCTGTTAGTAACGGCGAGTAGTTCTATTATTCAAAATTAATCTAAGACATACGCGAAAACTTCCAAAGCCCGCCCTGAATCACAATTCCGTTGCTCACACGTTATGTTAACATCAGAAAAATATCTCAAAACCGAAATTATGAATTTATAAAATTTTTAATTTATTTCCCTGAATAGTTAGTGTTGTAGTCAAAAAATTATACTGAAGCGCCATTTGCATTCATTCAACTCTGTATTCATATTAATTAACGCAACAATGCTAATATTGACAATGTATGCAAGTAACTACTAAGTCGAAAGTAAAACTTACTATTAAGTAATAGGCTCTTACTACTATCATTTAAGAAAAGGCTTCATTTGTTTGGCATACACCACTTTCTAGTAGAACATTAGTTCTTCCAACGGGAGTCAAAGGATTCAGTCTCATCAGAACATCCATTACTGAGACCCACATAATATCAACGTTTCTTGGATATGAGAAGGGCGTAGAGGGCCCAGCCGGAAGTTATTTTTACTTTATGGGGTTCTTCATGTTTCTGTAACAACAGTGGTGTAGTCTGCGGTGTGTGCTAATTTAAGTTTACCAGGGGTTTTTGACACTTTCTTGTCGCAAGATTCTGAATGATTGTGAGATTTGCGAATGAACGCATGGTATTGATGCGTTCCTTTGATAGACAATGCTTGATCAAAGCGATTGTTCAAGAAACATTCTAATCCAGCATAGTCTAAGGTTACACAATATGAACATTTTCGAAATCTTTGATTTACTTTCTTCTGCTTCAGTAACTGTCACGCGATCTTTAATAACCAGCATTGCCCTACTAACTTCATCGTGTTCATAAAATGAACGTACACTTCCAACTGTACTCATGGACAAGCTTTTACCTGGTTTTAAATTTGTTCCTTCCAAAAAGCCTTTTCTTTAAGAATTATTTTTCATTGCCTTACCATGTAGTTCGGTGCATTTAATTCACGCCTTATCTTTTTAATGCTATAATTTTAGAATTAGTTTTTCGTCCTGCTTGTACAAATAATTTTCAGAAGTATTATTTAATTAATTTGAATAATCACGGTAATTATTATATATTTTAATATTGTTAATTAACAATAATTACAATATTAATAATACCCATCATAATAATCATTATTCATTACTATTATTAATTATTTTATGACTTTAATTAATCCATAAAATGGACCTTCGGTGTTCAATTAAGTCATCATCAAATTTTTTCATTTTTTGCCCTTGTTGAGTACAAGAATACTAACTTCATGGAATTTGAACATTTTGAATTATGTACTTTTAGAAAAAAAAATAAATTTAAATTTTAAGTAAATTTTGGAGAATTGCTTCATATCTTAACCCATATACTGTATATCAAGGGTCATGAAATGCTGTAAAATGGCACCTGTGTCAGGAAACTAGCTCAATTAAGACAGCTTCTACAGCAATTATTTTTTTTGCCCATTTATAAGAACTTTACAGCTCTGTAATTCAAAAACTTGACATCTCCGTAAAATTTCACATTTTGCCAAGTCATACCAATAGTACACCTGTGCCAAATTTCAAGAAAATCTGAGATGGCGAGGTTTGACCCATGTGTGGATATTGTTATTTTTTTATGATAAAATTGGCATTCTTATGTTATTGTTTTTCGAACTATAAAATTGACTTTATTACTATATGTGATATAAGTAATCGCATCTTCGATTTCCGGCCCATTTAAATAACATGGCAGAAATGACCAACGTGCCCCTATACCAACTTGTAAACTGTTAAACGTAACTTTTATAAAAAAATCCTTCTCAATTAATACTAATACCCGTTTAATTTATGTTTACGACTTTCGTCAAAGAGAAATTATTTGCCCACCTGTCATTGCGAGTAATCGAAATCATTTTCTGAGCCGATTTACCGTTAGCAAGTTCGCCGTCAGCTTCGCACTCGCAAACTTCGTAAATGTAGCAGGGCGTTCGAAAATGTGCGCAAATATTTGCTTTCCGCCATTTTAATTATTGTGCACAAAAAGGAACCCGGCTCATTCGCGATCCGGTGAATGCGGCGCCACACGCCCGAGGGGCGCACAGCGAGACGCATAAATAAATAAAAAGAATATCAGATGATATCGCGTTACATTTCATCTTCGTGTAGCGCATCGCGAATTCCGTTTGATATTGCGCGCGTGTGAGCTCTTTCTTCCTGCAGCCGTCTAACAAACACATGCACAAAGCGCGAACGAACACACAACAGAAAGACACAACTACCCCGTCGTCGCGTTTAATGTGCGCTTCGAGTACGTGTGTTGCTGTTCGCAAAATAAAACTGAACGCCCGCCTTAAAATTGAATTATGCTTCGCTAGACATTTTGACGTATTTGGTTTTCTGTGGTGCTTGTACAAAGGAAGCGTTTTGCGTTCTGAGGGCTATGTTTGTTTAGAAGTTAACTTGTGGGAAGTAGTTACACAAACGTTCTAAGCGTTTAAAAATAACAGTTTGGTCTTGCAAACCTCTACGTATTATGACGAGTGCAAAACAGCCCCACGTTGGGCGCCAAATTAAATGGTTTGAACGATTGGGAAGCTGAAGTATAATAATGTTGCAAAGCTTTTCGTTTTCAAATGCCCCACAAGTTGAGTACAGGTTACGTCAATCGTATTGAGCTTTCCATTTCCGATTCCGAAGCCATTAAGCCAGGAATAGTAGCACATTATTATTACGGTTCATTATTAAATTTGTAAATTTTTCTCAACATCTCAATTCACATTTTGTCATTTATTCCTAGTGTCCAAAGTGCTAAAATAAATAAAATTAAAACACAGGCCCGCTGATCGATTGCGCAGCTACCGGCGCTTATACCATAAACAGGGGGGTACGTTTAAAACGTTTAGATGTATAAAAAATATAAACAACTTACAAAAAAATCCATTGTAAAAATAAGGGCGTGTGTTATTACAAAGAAATGCCTGGCTGCAAATTTATTTCAAGGCATGAAATTAAAATGTTTCAAATAAAAGTTGAACGTTAATACAATTGTATTAAAATTTTCATAAAATGAAATATGCAACGTCTAGTTCAACATGACGCTGTTATTACTTTTCAATTTATGTTCAAATATAACATGCAACCCCTATCGTTACGTTGGGGTTATTTGGTTGTTGGTACGTTGTTTTTTTCGGAAATGTTTTTGGACACATTTGAATCGTTATTGAGTCTGAAAATGTTTTTTTTCGTAGACTGAATATATAGTGTTATTTATTGAACTAAGAAAATATTTGTTCCTTGATATCACTTGTCGCGGACGTCTCATGAACTATTGATATCACCATCTAGGTTGTTTTATATTTGTTTCCATACGTTTTAAAGAAACTCTTTCTATCTTTGATACCCTTCGTGTTTATCGACTACAATCTGTTGTTTTACGTGATCAGCGCGTGCATTCAACAATTTCGCCCTCGTCCAGGTGTTCTAAAATATTTGCTATCACGTGGAAGTGATTTATTCTGCAACGTTTTTAGGAGTGTGCACCATGCACGGTCAACTTTCTCTTATTTTGTTGTGCCAAATATTCGAAATACAATGTAATCGAGAAAGCTAATAAATAGTGATAATAAATAATCTTGCCGAGAACTGTTTGTGTTTTGAAAAGAAAGAAAAATATATTGTGTATATCACTTGCGTGAAATGCATTAGAGCATTCGAATAATTTTTTGATTCCTTTTGTTTCGTTTTACAGATTTATAAATATTTCAAAATATCTGGCTATCCATGCAATAACGAGGGTAATCCCTCTCCTGTGGCGCTGTCGTTTGAGTACTGGTTGTAATACTGGTGGGTACATGTTGCTGACAATCGTTGGGCATCATCTCGCGTGTTAAGGTTTTCTTTCCGTTTCTCTATTATTTATATTGGCTTCCCGATTTATTCTGCTGGTGAACTGTTCAATGCTAGCTATTGTCCTTGTATTGTCGAAGTCTATGCTGTATCCCGTGTCTAAGAAATGGCTAACCAAGGACGACGACGGATATCTTCGTTTTACGCCGCGAATATGGTCTTGTTTACGGACTTCGATGCTTAATTTCAATCGTTTAGCTTTCGCGTGGTTTGTCATGTAGCTGACATAGTTTGTGATTATTCCAGAAATGGCTTGGCTTAAACTTGTTTATTAATAAATTCAAAAACTTTTCGGAGTTAAGTAGAAAGTTTGGACTACCATCTTCTTAACAAGCTATTACCTATCAGTGGTTGTGGTTGGTGAAAACTGTCGATAGAAAATGGTATAGTGAAATATGTGATGAAGTTAAAGAAATTGCCATAGGATCGTGGACCACTCTATAAAATTACCAAAATCTCGTAATAATTAATATTCTTGTCGGTAGGAATGTAATGTCAAAATTCGATTGCGAGTTCAAGTACGCGACCGCAAAACTTCGTATTGCCGCGTGGAGCTCACATTCGTGCATCGTTGCTAACTGGAGCGAAACTTGTGGAGATAATCAATTAGCGCACAGTGCCCCAGATAATGCACGGAGGCTGTTCTAAATCAAGATAATTCGTGGATGTTCTTGAAACGTACCTTTCGAAGTGGTTTATCGTGTTTGATTCACTCCGAAAACTTGAGTGAACGCTGCGGTTCACCTGAAAGATCTTCCGGAGACTAAAAGCTCCCGGTTGGGCTCGCAGTTCCCATTTGTCTCGTTTGAAAGTGTCCTCTTAAATGAAAATTGCAAACTTTTGTCAACTCTATAAATACATACATACATACATATACATAGACACATATTCGAAATACAAAAATTAAGCCCCAGGTTGGTGCAGCTAATAATCCCTATGATTAAGTCTTTGTTCTACCTTGGCAATTTTAATCATTTTTGTAAAATAAGTTATTAAGGGGGTCTTGCACCTTGACGATTTCAAAAAAAAAATATTTTTTATTTTTCTAATTTAAAGGACTTCGTTTTTCAGATTGCTCTCTAGATCGAGAGCTACAGCTCGTCTAACATGACGGTGCGCGGCTGGTTCGCGTACCCTTGAGGTTTTCCTAGGGCTATTTTTTATTGCACACGTTGATGTGGAGTTTTTTTTAGCTTATCCGATGTTCTTTTGCCAACGTACTTGTCCATGATTTGTTTTGACGGAAGGATTCTCCGAGTGCCTCAGTTTTGAACGGTTATATAAATTGCAAACTCTCGACTTCAAACGCGTTTTCCCAAAAGTTACATTGCTCAAACACGATTACGGGAGAACAACTGAACATACCGCGATGAATTTTTTTATTCACAGGAAACACTTACCCTGATCGTTCATTTTTTGAAAATTTCGTTTTGCTGTTTTTTGATATCTTCGAATGGGATAAAAAATATAGTAAAGATAAGATTTTTTGGAAAAATGTTCACCATTTTGCGAAAGTCGTAATTTTGAAAAGTGAACGATCAGGACCTTGCTGACATAACAGCGATCACAAGGTGTAAGTTACCCGTAGTTAGGCAACAAGTTATACTTTTATGAATTATGTAAGAATTACGTAAATACTTTTATGAGAATAAAAGCCTCGCCTTTTTGTTATATAAATTGATTTATAGTTGTACATATATTATATCATAAAATGCTACTTCTTCGGTAATTTGTACTCCTCTTTGTTTCGATGTTCGGTAGCTGCACATGCAACCTATAATTATATCCCTCTAGTAATCTAGTGACAACGTAAAAATGAAACACGTATGGGTTCCCGTTCTAAGTAACCATTATCGCCTGTCTGAATCTTGCAATTCAATTTGACTGAGATTAACCTAATTATTAATTTGTTTTACTCTAATAAAACTAAAATCTATCGCGTACTGAAATTAATCATAATTAAATCGTTCGAATAAGTTAACCGCTACATTCTACTCTCGCTGCGTGCTGATAAAAATAATATTTAAAATGTTTAAATAAATAAAATTTTCTGCTGTAGCCTAATATCGCTCTATTCTTAATAGTAATTAAAATCTTTAAATAAATCAAAGTTTCCGCTCCATGAAATCTAGCTACGTGCTGGCATTATGTTCTTACCTGCACCTTTCCTATTCGTTATATTTATTATGAATTATTGGTCCTAGATAGCGAGTCTTCCAAGCTCTTTAAAAATTGCCTTGCCCCCTAAAATGTTTGATCTTTCCTAGAAGTTTACATTTGTCCTGATTGATGAATGTTTGTAAATACAGTGAGTTTCGTATCATGTATTCAGCGTTGATACGAGGGGAGAGCAGTATTTACTGCCCCTAACAAACATATTAAAGAAATAGCAAACGTTTATTTTCTACATGCTCCAAACCTGTGATTCCTCTGGAAAAAAAAAATTCGGATGCTCTTCCAACCATTCGTTCACGGTCGTCATCACTTCCTTATCGTCATAATGGACCCCCGAAGATATTCTTTTAATTTTGGAAATAAAAAGAAATCACTAGGGACAAGGTCTGGTGAATATGCGGATGTGCAAACAATTCAAACCCTGCGTTCAGAATAGCTCTCATAGCAACGTCGCTTTTGTGGACAGGAGCGTTGTCTTGATAAAACAGAATTCCTTTGCTCAATTTTTCCCGTCTTTTTTCCTTGACACAATCTCGCAATCTTGAAATTAAATTGGCATAATAGGAGACAAAATGCCGTCTGCGTCCCAAAGAATTCTGGCCATAACTTACCAGCGGATGGTAAAACATTTGAAGAAATTTTCGGCGTGGCGGAGAACCTCGGCGATGTCACTCCATACTTCGTTGCTTCGACTCAGGATCGAAGTAGTGAACCCACGTTTCATCAACGGTGACGAATCGAGAAATATATTCATCCGGATTTGCTTTAAACTTTGCCAAACTGGCTTCAGAATCCAATACTCTAGAACGTTTCTGATCAGGTGTCAACATTCGTGGGACCCAACGTGCAGACAACTTTTTTAGCCCCAAAATATTTGCTAAAATATTTTTTATAGTGCCATAAGAAAAATTCGTAATTTCAGCTATCCGGCGAATGATTAGTCGTCTATCTGTCATTACCATATCGTGTATACGATTGACATTTTCTTGGGTAGTGACAGTCACTGGTCGTCCAGCACCCTTCGCATGTTCAGATGTTTGCCTTTCCAGTTTAAATTTTCGAGACATATTTTTCACCACTTGGTAAGAAACGGCACCCTCACCTAACACACCTACCATGTCTTCATGAATTTCTTTTGGCGACAACTCTTTCTTTTGCAAGTAGCTTATAACGGCACGAACCTATTATTTTTCCATTTTTAGAATTTTTTTAAACTTGTCTACTTAAATTCTAAATTATTTGAACAGGTAACAAGTGACAAAACTACAATTGAACCAACGTAACAACAAATGACTAATACTTCAAATTGATTCAACGTCACTCATTGCGTACTATGTTAGAGACGCTAAATAATGGTCTCCCCTCGTATGTTGATGAATTTTTATGTAACGACGTATGCTGCTGTATACTGCTGTCCGTCACGCGTTTTCTGGCACCGATTCGTTTCGAATTCGATTCGATTCGATTCGATTTCGCCGTTTTCGTCGACGATTGATATATACATTTCCATCCACTATTTTGTATTTAATAAAATCGAATTATTTAAAAATACGAAATTTTGTTCGAGATTTAATAGTAAAAATAATGAAAATAATGAAAAACGATCATCAGTTTCTGTAATTTTGAAATTGTCATTTTGGAGCCATAAACTTGATTTTTTTGCTGAAAACGTCTAGAATATGATGAAGTATATCCACTTGCATGCTAGGTTTGTGATTTTAGTAAGACTAGGTAGATAATTTGCAAATAAGTAGCTTTGACATCTAAAATATGAAGGTCGAGTTTCACTAATTGGGACTGTTTAATATTCTTAAAGCTGCTGCTATGTTACTTCGTGCAAAAACATCGGTAATCAAAGCACGAACTTGATAAATACAAGCTGAATGTGAATTGATTAATTTGAGGGAAGACATGTGCCACATTAAGGGAAGAAAATCAATGTAAATAAACTTGTATTATTTGTATTTTATTTTATCGTAACTATAAATTTAGGAAACCATTTTATTTTTAACTACGGAACGATATTTTATAGAATTTTTCTCAATTTTTTGAATTACATAACAACATAACTATGAAAACTAGTTTCTGATGTCAATATTTCTAACCCTAATTCCCAGATTCAAAAAATTGTTGTATTCCAGTGGTTCTTCATCATCATTATCTTCATCCTATTTGCCATTATCCATCAAAATGATATTTGGTTTTTTCCTGCGGATTTTTTGTAATAATTAACACTGGCTCGCGATTCAAAATTCTGTGTTTTAATAAACAGCGACATTTTTATTACAAACAATATATATAATGTTGTATATATAATATTGTATGTAAACTGGTGGCAACAATGAGAGTATATTGATATTTTTTAATAGGTGGGTAAGATATAACGGTTCCAATTTATGTATATTTTGTAAGTTGGCATCTCAGTAGTTAGAAATGATAGATTTTTACTTTAAATGCAAAAAGAAATACAACAATCGCTGCCATTGCACATCTCCCCCCCCCTTTCTCTTTTCAGTGTGTTTTTCTTCTTCCTGCTGTTCCGTGTCGCTCTTTTACCTACATTCCTTCTTCAACCGTTTTATTTTCTCTAAGATTTCTACCCCATTTCCTTTCTCTCCTAATCTTGTTTTTCAGTCTTTTCCTTTCTTCTTTTCGTCTTCTATCAAGTTTATTTCTTCACAACCTCCCAAATCTTCCCATTCACCCCAACCTTTTCCACAGAACTCGCACCTCTTATAATTTCTCTTCAATCCAATATTGGTTGAACTTCTCTTCACTTCTAGAGCTGAACCTCTCTAATATATGTTCATCTTCTGTCGATCTCTCTTTCCCAAAATATCTTGAATTCTTTCTGTCTGCTTTAATTCTTTTGTATTGTGTTTGTATTTTTATGCTTTATGTTCATTTATTGCGATATTTTTTATATCTCGTTTGTAAATAGTAATCATATGGGTAATTTTTATATTATTTTTAAATATGTTTGTTCTTTTATTGCTATTGACTTCTATAAGCCGTCAGCAATATGTCTACGTATCTCTTTCTTTTCTTAGATTAGTCGATTTTGGAATTGGTACATTTTTAATGTTTCTATAAATGTATTTGTTGCCAAGCTACTACTTTCTATATTTTCAAAATCGCATCAATTATGTTCCTCTCCACAATCCTCTTAACTAATCGGATTACTTTATTATTTTTTTTTTAGTTTTTTTAGTACAGGAAGATAATTATATTCGATATATGTATGATCTATATATCCCGCATTACCGTCTTCGCTAGTAATATTATTTAATTTAGGTTCGAGCCTCTCTTATTAAATATAGAGCCTTAATATTGTCAGCTGACATCACATTTATAATTGAAGGTAATATTAACATAAATTACAACGCCATCATTTTGCTTTATATTTCTTTCATTATTTAATATATAGATTTATATTTTGCATTCGCTAGCACAGTTCTTTTTTTGATATGCTTCTAGTGCTGTTTAATGGTAAATGTATTTATACCGCGTTGGGTAATATTGTTAAAAAATATATCAAAACCTACATGTCTTCACCTAAGTGACTATTTCGTCACCATGACTCGGTTATGTCACATAAGTGGGTTACCTGTTACCTTCATTTCTATATTCCGAGGCTACAAGTTATTAAACTGCTCCAAGATGTCACATTCCTGATGCCGCTCTCGTGTTTTACATAAACTACACCACCTTGGGACTACACATTTCGGAACCCATATACATTTGTTGCACGATTTACCATGTCTAAGCAATTTTTGGTTGTTTTCTATTTCAGCGGGATGATTGCAGCATAATTTCCTATTAGATGGCCTCGCTCAATTGCGCACGGTGTCATATTTACGCCAAGTTCTTCCTTAAGTATTTTACAGATTTACTTCGGTCCTTATTTTATGACTATGACAATTTACAAGATGTAGGTAAGTGTTACATTTAAAAACAAACGTACACAAATATAACGTATTAAAAAAAATAACAAATTTAATTTGAACTCCGACACTGAGTAGTAGCGTTTCTCTATGAGTTGTGTTTTAATTACCTTTTTAAAGTCCCCAAGCTGGAGTGCCTTAATATGATGTGGCAGTACATTAAACAACATCGTGCCCATATATCCAAACGTTTTCTCATATTTGGAGGTATGCTGTTTATCAACGCAAAAATAATTATGGTGTCGGGTGTTATAATCACGAAAAGTTGAATTTTTGCTGATTTTTCTTTCGTTAGTTTTTGTTAGCGTTAAGAGTTTATACATGTAGATACATGGAAAAGACAGTAGATTATTGGCAATAAAAGTTGGCCTACAAGATTCGCAATTGCTCAGTTTAAAGATCGCCCAGATAGTACGCTTCTGTATTCTAAAAACTCTAATCCAGTTACTGTCGTAGCCCCACAATACTACATTATATGAAAACTGGCTGTATGCTAACGAAAAGTAAAGATTCAATAACCCATCTAAACTAAGTACTGGTGTCAGCTGAGAGATAGCAAACAAAGCTCTAATTGTTTTTTTACTTACATATTCTAATTGTAAGTGAACTTGCCAGTCCATAGCCGCATCCACAGTAACGCCCAGGAACCTTGCTGTATTAGATACAGGAATATTATAGGAATATTAAGTTATTTACAGGAACAGGAAATTGACTGCCAACACCCAAATGGCTACCAAAATTCACAATGACATTTTTTCCCATATTTATAATGAGATCATTTTTGAAACACCAGTCTGAAAAATCACAGACCACCGTAATCAAAGTTGAAATTAGTTCCTCCAAGGTCAGCGCTGTGAGCGCAATATATATATCCGCAAACATTACTATTTTCTGTGCATGAATGTAGTGCGATAAATCGTTTATATACAACAGAAATAATAGCGGTCCAAGTACAGACCCATGAGGAACACCCATATATACTTCATACTCAGATGATACGAGTTGGACCTTAACCTGTGATTTTCTGGCACTAAGATAAAAACTTAGCCAAGCAAGAATCTTGCCTCTGACACCGACACTGTAAAGTTTGTCAATCGAAAATTGAATGTTGAGCGAGTCAAACGCACGCGATAGGTCGGAGAAAATTGCCGATCAATCACTTCACCAATGAATCAGCAGCGCTCTATGTCGACCTACCGGCTCTAAATTCACGCTGACACTCGCAGGCAACATTAAACGTGTTAAGAAACGTTACTATTCTGATGTAGATTAATTTTTCAAATACCTTTAATAAAGTGTTCAGCACTGATGTCGGTCTATAGTTATCAACGGACAATGCAATCATTTTTTTGTATATGGGTACTATTGTAGCAATTTTAAGTAACGAAGGAAATTGACCAAGACGTACCGACATATTAATAATATAAACCACGGGGTCAATTATATAATCCGATAGTCTTCAAGATAATTGATGAGATACCAGCGACACCCGATATATTTTTATTTTTTAAAGTAAGAATCGCACTACGTATTTCGCTTCTGTCAACTGGTATGAGAAAAAAAAAACGAATTCTTATTTAAGAAACCTTTTGTGAAATTTTTTGAGCGATTTTGACCAAATGATTGACGCAGAGCAGCAAAATGGTCTGCAAAAATCTTAGAAAGTTCACTCGGCTCGGGTATCCTTAGATCGTCATGAAGAAGTGCAATATCAACTCTCGCCTTAGATCGATTTAGTCTAGTGTTGACAATCTGCCAGGTCTTCCTTTGTTTATTATCAGAGTCAGAGATTACTACATTATTAGTAAAATAATTCCGTTTTGTAAGAGCTATTGATTGTTTGTACTCCTTCTTTTTCTGTAGATACAATTCATGCAAACCGTTATCGTTCGCGTTTCTGGCAATCCAAAATAGTTCGTTTAGTGTGTCACCAGCATCCATAACATTACCATTTACCCACTTATGTGCATTATTCATGTACTTGAATTTCGTTTTATTTTTATTCTTTCTAGGGCAGTTAATATTGATAGCCCATGTAAGGGTGTTCATAAATACCTTAAAGACTATGTCAACATCATTACTACTACTGCTAAATATGTTGTCAAAATTCACATGTTGCATGAACGACCTCAGTATGTCAAGATTACTCGCAGATAAACATCTATAGGCTGGAACCTCAGCTCCGCAACCATTTTCTGTTACAATACCAAGCCTCAATCTCAAATTCCAAAACAAGAGCAAGATGATCACCCAAGTTCAGCTGTATTACACAAGATTGATATAACCCGCTTGACAAACTAGTAATTCCAATCTGATTAGTAAAGACCCTTGTAGGCTCCCGTGAACAAAGATTGAGCCCAAAACTCAATATTACATCGCATAAAAAATGTTTCTGTAGGCCATTCTTGAGGTAATTAATGTTTAAATCGCCACATACAAAAATGTTGGAAGTTATCTTCATCCACTAGTTTTCTAATAAATGTTTCATAACAACCATTAGGTGGCCTATACACACTGATAATACAACATTTGAAAACGTCAAATTGGAATTTGATTGCATAGCATTCAAAGTTAAGTTCATCGGAGAAAATACTATTGCATCGAAGTTCCAGGACTGAGGATGCATATTCTGAAAATCGATGTGGACGTACAATAACAGGCTCCTACGATGTCAACTTAATTTCAATTGCGCGATTGTGTCGAGGAAAAAATACGGGGTAAATTGAGCAAAGGACTCTATTTCATCAACACAACGCTCCTGTTCACAAAAGCGATGTTGCCATAAGCGCTATTCTGAACACATGATTTGAATTGTTTGGACGCATATTGACCAGACCTTGCACTTAGCGATTTCTTTTTATTTCCAAAATTAAACTGCGGGCGACCAGATATAATGGCGATAATGAAGTGACGACGACCGTAAACGACTGGTTGGAAGAGTAACCGAAAGAATATTTTCTCAGAGGAATCAAAGGTTTGGAGCATCGTTGGATCAAATGCATCGATATTCAGGGAGATTATGTCGAAAAATAAACGTTTGATATTTCTTCAATTTGTTTCCTTCTATGTTAGGAACCGTAGATATTGATCTCCCCCTCATAAATGAAACTAAAATCGCATTTCTTTAGTCTACAATGTTAAAAATTTTTGCATGAATTCTAACAAATTTTAAATTGAACATTTTTCGTGATATTCACAATGGAATGATACGCGCATTAGCAATAATTTCAAGAACTTAATCCTCAGTAACATCTGAGAACATAAAGCGTGAGTGCTTTATTTTATAATTATTCTTATAAAAGTTTATGTTGATAACATTACTGAAATGGTTGTTGATGACATCAGTATGCTGCAAATTAATTGAAATACTATAAGTACCCTGTTTATATATATACATTTAGCTCACGTAATTTTCTCCAAAAATTTATTATCAGTAATGCCAAAATTAAACTCATGGTAAGCTTTTACTTTTGCAACAGCTGTAGTCAAATTGCGTAGCGACTTTCAGTATTCTCATGGTTCAAGTAACTTTATACGTTTAATTTTTTGTAATACCTTGTCTCGCAAAGCTATAATTAATTTCACATTATCGGTTCACTATGGTGTTTTTTGCTTTAAAAAAATCAGTTTTCCAGCGAGCATGAATTTCAAACAAGGTGTTGATATTGTAACTTAAACAAATCTACATTTTTCATCAATATATTTTAATTCATAAACTATGAACCATGGAATCGAGTGCATCTTTAGCAGATCATAGTTCAGATTAGCGAAATTGCGATATCCATGAGACCTAGAATTGGGTTTAAAAATGTCGCGTCTAACATCTAACATTCCAGTACTAATTTGTCCGAGGTGTTACTCTAGTTGATGAATCAATCAATTGCTTAAGATTTAACGACTGAATCAAGGATGTGAACGTAAACATTCAAATGTAATGAATCAAAAATCATATCCTCTGAACCAAAATACCAACATTTTATCTAACGCAGAAAAATATTTATAAATTAAATATAATAACTCTAATAAATTGACGGGGCCTGTGGCTTTTAAACATGAAAATAACTTAGTTGTATAAGATTTTATAATTAAGGATAGCTAGACAACTATATAAATAATTGTATTGAAACAAATATGCCCGCATCGCTCCAGTTACTAATAATACATGCCATAAAATCTATTACATATTAGTACTCATAATAAATTCATCAATGTTGGTTTTACTCCTAATTACAAATGCCTTATTATTTATATTTACGTTAATATTGCTATCCAGAAGCCAAACGCTTTTAAACCCAAACTTATCCATAACCTTTCTGTAAAACACGTAACGACTAACCGTAAGTTCATCCACCACCTGAACGCCCGCTCCCTTTAAAGATTTCCTTCTACGTAACACACCTGTGACATTCATTAATTTTTAAATTTTACAGCTGCTTACCATTTTTTACCTGAGCCACTCGATGGCATCTATCGATATCAGGGAAAATGTCCACGCCCATATTTTCTTTTACAAAACTTACTACATGTTCTTTGATATTATTTATAGTACCATACCAAGAATGCGTAAGTTGGTAAGTTTCGATGACATCCTTTAATTTATTCCTTTTTCTCGTAATTTGACCGCTTATGCATGCTCATTTTATTAGAATAAAACTACACACAGGAACTACAGCGAGATCAAAAAAAAATTAGTCAAAGTAGATCATGGAAAAAAGTTCATAAATTTGAAAATAATTATTGACACTGACAAGTCAAACTTGAGCTATAATGCTTGGAATAAAGAAAGTGACAAAACTAAAACAGTGTTTTATTTAAAAAAGGTGTTGAAAGTGTTGTCTATTATTTTCCAGACATAACTGCATGCGTCGCTTCATATTTTCAGTAATGCGGATAATCATTTCAGGTGTGATTTCTTCCAACTGTCTTGTTATGGCCAATTCCAATTCTTTCAAACTTTGAGGTCGGTTCCTGTAGACAATATTTTTGAAATAATAAAAGTAGAAAATATCGGGACTTGTCAAATCTGGAGACCTAGGTGGCCAATTAATCTAATTAATCTCCCTCAAAAAATTGATTTAAAAAATTCAGAGTTTGATTTGCTGTATGAGCAGTAGCGTTGTCCTGCTGGAGAAATCCATTTTGTAGTTCCTGATCGCCCAACTGTTCGATAAATGGTGTAAGAATTTTATTAACGTAAAGATTCGCATTAACGTTTTCATGAAAAAAAATTGGTATGATGCGGCTTCTTGAAATTGCAACCCAAAGTCCAAGCTTAACTGGATGAAGAGGCGCCTCGACAAACACATGAGGATTTTCCGTACACCAATGCCTTGTATTTTCGGAATTCACGTACCCATCAAGATGGAACCAAACTTCATCAGTAAAATACGTAATATCCAAAATTTCGTCATTATTGAGGTTCTCCACAAACCAGTTACAATAATTTATTCTAGGTTGAAAATCATGTCGTAGAATCTGATGGTAGACTTGCACTTTATAGGGATACGTTTGTAAATCATTTTTTAAAATTTGCTGTGTAGCACCAAATGATAAATTTTATTGTTGACCCAGTCTTTGCTTGGATGTAGATGGAGTTGCTTCCATAATTTCCCTCGCATTATTCACCACATCAGCTGTTCGTTTTCTTGGTCTTCCACTGCTTGTTTTTCTTTAAACACTTCCATATTCTCTAAATAATTCCACAGTTTCCTTTATAACTTGATAAACATCGTCATACGAATGATTGCTTGCTTCGGCGGGAAAATGCTCCTGAAACTCTTCATAACAGGCAACATACGAATTTTGCCATTCACCGTTTTCCAACTTGACTCAATTTCTAAAATATGATTCTAAAAGAAAAGCTTTGATTTGCATTGACAACATTTTCTCGTGTCAATGTACGTCAGATTGACACTCGCAAATAATTTTAGGAAAAGAAGGGCGTTTTTTTGCTCATGGTCAACTTTTACAAATTTTTTATTCGATCACACGGTGTATTATGTTAACTAAATTCACATTTGACAATCGGCACGTCATAAATAAAAATACTAAATATACTCGGACCGATAACTCATACATGGTGGTCATCTTTGTAGATCATCCTTGGTAGTGGATTTTTCCTTAATTCCACATGTGGCCCCACTGATATTAAATCTATAACTATACTAACTTGTTCCTTTTGTCTGCCTTTAAAGAAACAGTTTTTTGTTCTGAAGTTTTTCATGATATTTCCTTCGTTATATATATATATATATATATATATATATATATATATATATAATATTAAGTAGGTTATTGGTAATATTTTTCGTCACAAATAACATACTCGAAGTTTGTATTCGTCTATGTACAACAATACAAGTTCGTGTTCTGAAACAAGTTCTTTAATTTTTCTACGTTATTTTAGCCTGGAGTTAAAACAACTCGAGTCGAGAATTCTTCCACGTTCATATAAATGCAAATTTAATGCGAGAACTTCACACAAAACAAATATATAATTAAACTTCAATTCCGCAATCTGTTTCGCAGCTTACAGCACCTAATATTTGAAGTCAGAGGATCGCGGTGTTTTTTTGCCCAAAAGCACGGTATTAAATGAATAATTACGACAATGGTCCGGCCAGCGTCCGCAATCATTCATTCATTCCTGTCGCGTACTCCCTATGTCCCAACCATCTCCGGAGATTTAAATAAATACGGAATTAAAATGGAAATGCACGCAACCCCAATTTCGGCGAGAAAAACCTAATTAAGCGTCAACACGATTTTGCACTCACTTTTCACGCATCACGTATAGCCCACATTGCCAAACTTTGGATAAGTGTGGGGTGCGAAGTAATCCAAACGTTGTTTAAATTCGAATGCGTTCGTGTGGAAATCCGTGCACGAAACAATAAATAGTTCGCTGTTGCAAAGAAAGTTTACTTTGCATTCTAAAATGTATCCTCGATATGATACGATGGACACGTTTCCATTTATTTTCAACATGCCTCAGATATATTTATTCACCCCGACGTACGAAAACATGTCACGGAATGTTTGTTTTTCTTTCGCGACGTCAGGAAACGGCAAATGGTTTGTCTTAAATATCGACAAGACGCCACGGCGAAAGACACAAAGTCGCCGTAATTCGTCCCTCTGAGATGACAAACGAAACGCGAGCGAGGGAATCGAGTTCCATAAATCATTATTGCGCGAATGAAAGGCAAGTTGGCGGCTCTCGGTCTTTACGGGGAGCCTTTGAACGCCGCCTGTCGATACTTCGCATTCTTGGAGGTCGGAAATATTACAAATTTCATCTTTGTTCGATTCGAAAGGGGAGGGGAATTCTAAAGCTCCGTTTTCCATTAGTTCGATAGTTGTAGTAGAAAGCGCGTGTATGATATCCGATTGAAGAATGATATCACGGACAAACAAACTGCATTATAATATTTTTGTTGCTCGGAGGAATATATTCTACCTTCACAATTTTAATTTATTTTTATGTATTGCAATTTATGTTTTAACGGCACTTATCTGCTTTTTCATCGCCGACTTATTATCAAATGGAAAAAATCGTAATCATAATCATAATGGTTAATGGTCAATATTAAAGTTTATTGCGACAGGTTTCTTTGCAATAAGGTGATCTGTTTTGCTTCTTTCTCAGGTAATGAAGCGCGTTGTACAATTGTCCCTATAACGGTTGTTCCGACGTTTCGGCAATGTCAGAATTGCCATCGGGGGTCTTCTCGGTCGGAGTGATCTAGAAAATCTGACGTTGAAAGTTACTGGTCCGTCTTTATATCCTATGGTTTCGTTCCGGGTCGATGTGTATGCTGGTTTTCTGCTCTAGATTCGCGTCAGTGGGCCGTGTCGTTCTTGCTTCTCAGTGGGTCGCGATATTTGAGCAAGTGCTCGTCAGACATTGCTTTCAAAATGGGGTTTCTTCCTTACTATATACAAATCTTAAGTTTAAAGTTTCATAATTGTAGCTTCAATAATTTGATAGCTACAGCGCGCTCACACACATACAGACACCATTCCGAAAATAATCAGAATATATTTAGGGAAGGTCAAAATGTTTATTTCCGTTAAAATCTCGAGTTGAAAATTCATGATTACTACACTTCCTTTCACATAAAGCTTATTAAAGTAAAAATTGGTTACAAATATTGGATTGAAATCATATAACGTAAATATAAATGTATGAAAATGATTTAGGCGAAGTTTTAACGAATGTTCACCATCGAAGACCCAAACCGTATTGTGTGGCAGAAAGAGTTGTAAATATTTTGATACATTGTTTGTGGACAGTAATTAATTTGTGTATAAAATTGCTTATAATTTGCAAAATGTGACATTAATTTGACCTTTATGGATGGTCGTATATTTCATCCGATGGGAGTCGATAATATATATTAAAAGAGTCATGAATTAGTCATTTCGAATTGGTTGAATTTGTCAATGAAATCAGTTACAAATTTATTTGCTAAAGAAATTCACACCGCTTTGTACTCCGATTGTACGAAATCATAACCTTTAAATTTAATAGAAACTAAAAACTTAAATTGTGCCTCGTGAAAACATAGTAACCACATTGTGAAAACGTAAACGTCAGAATGAAGGAGAACAAATGTATCGTAAGTAATAATAATAATTTAATTTGATTGTGCCCTTGCATGAAATCGGTTTACTTTTATTTCTTTTTAAATTTCCTGCTGTCGCCGATATTCTCTTATAGTCACAGACATATAAACGGTTAACACAAGTCCAAATTAAACATTTTTTGTATTTGATTAAGGTGTACCACCGCGGCCATCCAAAAGCGAACGTTTTTTCCTTACTTTGATTTTTACTTTAAATCCAAAATGTCACAATTTGACATTATTGAAAAACGCTACGACATCTCACTCCAATTCAGATAGCTAGAGCTGTTGCAAAGCTAGTAGAAAATTTAGCTTTAGCTGCTGTGGCGTGAGAATTACATTGTAGTAAAACTTGCATCTTCAATATAAAGAGGCGATGGCAAGAAGACAGGCTTGAGAGGCCGATACGACCTATTCGTATCGGCCTCTCAAGCCTGTCTTCTTGCCATCGCCTCTTTATATTGAAGATGCAAGTTTGGTGGGAAAGGTTTCTGAACTCCAGGAAGACAATGCTTTGTTCAATTTCGGGAAGAAACAAATTTTCCGGGATCTGTCAGAACAGCTCGACGGCATTAATCAAGGTGGTTTAAAAAATTCCGCTGCGGCAACAAAACCATTTCTTACCGAGGAAAACAAACGCTGTAGAGTCAAATTTGCAAATAATTTTCTAAATGAAAACGACGAATTTTGGAGCACTGTAGTGTTTTCTGATGAGAAAACTTTTCAAGCTTGCTATAACGGAAGATTACGAGTTTGTAGACCAAAGAACTTACGGTTTCGTGAACGTTATATTCATCCAGTAACAAATTGTGGACGATTTTCTGTCAACATTTGGGGATGGATTAGTGTGCATGGACCAGGAATTTGTTGGAGAATAAATGGACGCTTGACAGCAGTGCATTGCAGAGACATTCGAGAAAACATTATGTTACCATCCGTTCAGCAGATATTTCCTTACAATTTCGTTTTTCAACAGGTAGTAAAATCAATGTTATTTTTATTGGTTTGAAAAATATGTTTATAGGATAATTGTCCTGTTCACACTGCGGGTATTGTAAGACAATGGATGAACGAAAATGACATTCATTTGTTACCTTGGCCTTCCAGAAGCCAAGATCTCAATTCGATTAATAATATTTGGGCATATAAAAAAATAGGCCTGTGGATTTCAGGCCAGCAAGTGTTGAAGAATTGTAACAAGCAATTGAAAATTCTTGGGAAAGTCTTGCAGAGGATTATGATCTGAGAAATCTCATTCCGTCCATGATGAAAAGGTTACAATTTATTCTAGAAGCTAATGGTGGTGCTATTCGTTATTAATATTGTGTTACGTTCATTTTAGTAATATATCTATACGCCAAAGATTTATGCGTAATTTAATCTAATAAAAAAATACGGAAATTTTCGCAAGGTATCGTTCACTTTTGGATGGCCGCAACTGTACATATAGTTATAATTTATTTATGCTCCCCTAAATCAAGAATCTACAAATATATAAAATTTTATAAAATTCTGCACACACAGAAAATTAATTCTTTAAAATGATTTTTTTTGTTTTGTTCAGAATAATAATTTTGTTCCATACTTTTCTAACTTCTGTACTATATTATACTTACTAGCTAGAAAATGTCAATCTTAAAGAGATTAAACATGTTTTATATTCGCTGGATTTCTAAGCACATCAATATGAATGCCTCTTTGTGTTTTGCCTTAATCTTGATTGGATCATGTGATTGTGATTGTGTTGTCATTTCAGATAATTGCTATAGAGTGAAGGCATTTTTGAGTTTTGTTTGGTGTTGTGTCCAATAATTTGGTGATAATAACGTGGTCAAAAACTGAAAATATATTACTTAGGGCCAGTTGTTCAACCTTGGTTTAAACTAAGTTTTAGTTTGTACCCGGTGTAAGTGAAAAATCAGATTGTACCAGACAGGTTTTACGCTAAACGCTTAGGTATGAGTTTTATAAAGCGCACTTGCTTGACAGTTTAAGTCCGAGTTTAAGGACAAAACGCAGCAGTCCAATCTGAAACGTCAAAACTTGCTACTACCTTAAAAAATGGGAGCCCAAATGGAAAATTATAATGATTTGACGGATGACGAAGACTTCTTGGAGTTAATAGAACATATTTTGATTCCCAGAGCCCCCATACAATACCAACAACGTCCTAATTATTTTGAATGAAAAGCAATTTATTGCAAGATTTCGTTTATCCAAAGTGGTTGTGTGTTTAATAACTGACGAAATTATACCTGAGATACGAAATAATTCTGAAAAGTAGGTTTTTTTTATTGTAACCTGTGCTAGTTACGTTGAGGTTTTTGGCAACGGGCAAGTTGTAGGAGATTTCATCGGTATTGACAAATCAGCAGCAAGTCGTATTGTAAACAAAGTAACGAGGGCACTAGCAAGACTACGACCCCAACTCATTAACATGCCGTCAACGCCGGATGAAATTTCACACATGAAGCAGCGATTTTACACAATTGCCAGATTTCCTAATTGCATTGGGGCGTTGAACTGCACCCATGTTAAAATACAAAGTCCAAGTGAGAACAAGCTGAACTGTATCGTAACCGAAAGCAATATTTTTCTACAACGTGTAAGCAGTGTGTGAAATTTTTAGACATTGTTTGTAGGTGGCCAGGTTCAGTTCATGTTTCCAAAGTCTAAAATTAGGGTGAGCTTTTGGAGATAATAGTGTTATAGTTGGTGACAGTAGCTATGGTATAAAACATAACACATAGATTAAACAGATAAAAAGTGGAAGCTGTTGTATTAGTATCTGCAGTGCTACTTAATATTGCAATCGAAATGGGAGAAATCATGGAATTTGAGTATGACGAATAAGTGGAAGCAGAAATACAATTAGTTCTAAATATTAACCCCAACATTCTCGAAGACAATAGAGATGTAAATCAGAATAATGTTGTTCGTTATAGATTAATATTAAACTATTTCGAACACCTATTATAAAAATAATAACTAAATGAATACTAACAGCTGAACGTTAAATGGCAATTGGCACTGTTCTCAAAATAGTGAGAAGTATGCAACGAACAAATTTCCAGTGCTGCCAACAGTGCCAACATGCTATAAACTTAGTTTAGTTAAGCGGAAACTATTCCACGAATGCACAACGTAACCTAAATTTGAACTTGGTTTACTTTACCTGGTTTTCTAAAGCTCGAGTTTAAGCCCATTTTGAACAACTGGCCATTAGTCATTATTTGAGGTATAGTTTGCATCAAAAGTATCGCCTCGTGCTTTTCCTTTTTTGACAAGGGCTTAACTGTGTCATAAATTGTTGCTCACAAACATCAAACGTCTTTTCGATAAGCAAAGGTGATCGTCTCCTTCTTTTATGTTATTTTTTTATCAGAAACGGTAGCTCGTATATTTAAAAATAACGTAATTGGATTTTAATGTCACAATTTTTTTGTTTCAAATCAATATATGTGGAATTGAAACTGCACATTTTTGTATAATTATATATTTTTTAAATATTTATTTTAGTTAATATAGATATTTTATTTTAATTTAGCAATGAGAAAAAAAACTTTAGCGACGTGAAAATATGTATGCGTATGGTTTCCTGGTATTTAGATGTTGCTTACACATTCCGTGTTGTTATATAATGGAGTAGCGCGCTAAAAACGTCCCAAACACATGCTAAACACCGCAGGAAACAATGGAACGGCATGCGGTTATCCTAATCTTGAAATATCGCCACTAAACTTTTCACGGCCTCTCGCAAATGACACCCTAAATCACACTCCGCACGACAGGCAATCTTTTTTCGCGGGCCTATTTTCCGACAATTGCCCTAAAAGATGGCATCCACTGTGAAATGCGTCCTACGCCCGCCCTAATTCTATATTCACGTCTCGTGAATGTTGCCGCAGTGAGCGCGAAGGGGCCTGAAATCCCGCAGGACGGGATGGGCGATGGAAAAGGTTTTATTATCATCTAAATATTGAAGGCTTCGGCGGAGGCACGACCTTAGTGCGGATGCAAAGTGGTTTGCGATGGCGGCCGCGTTTGTTCCATTTGCACGATTACTAAAGATCCCGCTCATTAATTCTCCGTTAGGTCTCGGGAGTCTCGCGGCTCATGTGAACGAGAACGGGATAAAAACTGATAATTTTAAATCTATTCCATTACGTTTTACGGAATAATGCGCTCGTTTATGATGGTTGGTTGGCGGAGTGATTTTATTTCATTGTGGAGTACACATTATTCGATCCTACTAACATTTTGCAAAGAATATATAACCAATTTATTTTATATACAATGAAATATTATGATCGCTACCCAATTGAACAAAAAATATGTCCAAAACAGGTTTTCTAATCTTCAGTTTGACGTTTCCTAATTTTCTATTATGCTTTGATACTTCACAATAACACGCAGAGCAGATGTATGTTAATAGTAGTATGGTTTCCAGTAAATGGAATTATGTAGATAATTTTCCATCTGAAGATATCGCCTTGGCTGCCTTGGCAAAACCTTGGCATATAACAAAATGCAATTTCATAATCAACTGAGTTTCTGTTTGTCAAAATCAATTTGGAATTTTACGTTAATTTTCAAATTAAAATGGTTGGCGTAATATATGCAAAGGCGGAGTTTGTAATCTTCAGTTTAGCTTTTCTCAATTTTCTAAGTTCAAATTCAAATTATATAATTTGATGCGAACAACCTGTTTAATCATTTTAAACAACTTTATGTTTGACTCGACTGTAATCAGTTGATTTATAACTGAAACTATCACTGAAAAGACATATGTTACTTTATTGGACTACTGATTTGGACTACTGTCAACGTCAAAATATTTCAAAATATGTGTTCTTTAAACACCACATACTGTGTAACGAAATCCCCTATATGAATTTAATACATTTATATTTCCATAATTTGCTTTCGATTCAAAATTTGTAACCAAAAATGTTGCCGTTGAAATTATACACCAACTATTTTCACCTTTACTGCTTCTTTTCGTTTCCATATAATAATCTAAGATATTTTTCTAATGCTTTTACGACTATTAATTTAATCGAAAATGGCCTGTACCAATCATTTAAATATTACAGTTTTGATATTTGGATAATGTAGAGTCTAAATACCGTTTACATTTATAATTTGTGTCTTTAAATTATAATTTTGATTTCGAATGAATACCTCATGCATTTTTCCGGTTGTGTTTCATTATTTTTTAATTATGTCTACCGCATAACGTTTTTAATGTCATTATGGCACCAAAAGTTGGTCTTCTGTCAGATGTCACTTTTATTTTTTTTATATTTTATATATCAACTTTTTTTCAAAGCCCAGGGCTAACACATAGTTTTTCTTGTGTTGCATTTAGTGCCATGTTTTCAAACCTTACAAGCACAACATGTTTGAATTTCTGTTGTTACTTCATCAAATGTCATGGTGACGATATTTTTATAATTTATGTTCATTTTTTTTTAACCAACGTTTATCTTAACATTTTTTTTTCGTTCTCTATAGTATTATGATCTATTAAACCTGATATAGGTGTAAACGGTGTGCCTTAAATTTAATTGGTAATAGAACTCATAAGGTACTATAAAATTCTGAATAGATTTTTTCCCAAAAAAAATCTCTAGCGATTTAAAGCAAAACAAAATCATACCTACCCACGAGAACAAATGTAAATTCTCATCTCGTCTACTCGCAATATAAACACGTCGCAAAGAACAGGACATGATAACTTTTTATTCATCCATCTGATAGAAAACAAAGTTTTACTTTTACGAAATTATTTATTTACATCTCTACAAGTATGTAAACTGGTCGCCAATTAACAATAGATCACACAAAATAATTTTTTAATTAAAAATTACAGTAACTTATTAAGCAACTTAAACATTCTTTTACATCAATTCACACAGTTTGCACATTTGCACAATTGCACATACAAATTTGTCATCATTACCTCGCTGTCGATTTTAGTGAACTCTATTTCCTCCCCACTTTCAATTGGAAATTTAGTTCATACAAGGAATTAAATCAGACGACGTAATCTCAGGTTCTACTTGTTTACCAACTTATCGGTCAAAGTCACTGGATCAACATTTAAAAAAGTTCTATTAAGTAATTACCTTCGCTCGATTTGAAAACGTCGATATAGTCAACGTGAAAGGTTTTTTCGGCTATTGTCTTAATATTTTTTTAACTTTTTATGTACGTTTCGTTTATTAATTAAACATCGACGTAAACCACAATTACATTACAATTAATGTTAGTATAATGAAACATGCTAGACGAAAAAACATTTTTTATTGACTCATTAAGGAAAATCATATTTTATACAAATCAATTTCGTAAGTTTGAGTAAATTATTTACAGAGAGAGCATATTTTCGATATAAATCACCAAGTTTGTATTCGTATTGACGATTCTTCAATGTTGTGTAGTTATGAATGTATCATCAGGTATTATTTTATTCAGTCTTTGTTAATTATTTTGTTCTTGTTTATTTTTGTTTGCTTGTCAATTAAGTTTTTTATTCATTTTTTTATATTTGTTAGTACTTGTCAAATAGATACTAAATATCCACACATACCTTATACAAAAGTTTATGGTTTATGTGAAAAAGCTGTTTGGAAATATTAACAAAAAAACTTTGAGAGCCACTGACAACTTCCAAACTAGAGAAGATGTTCAGAGTGGTGATCCCCGTTTAAGATACACGCGTTTGCTCTGTGAATCCAATTATCTTGAATACTGTTCATAAGTTGGCGATTTTGACCAATCTGCAAAGCAGCAGTATTGACTCGCCGCTCAAATTCTTCAACGGTGTCAATTGGGGTAGCATACACAAGTTGGTTTAAGTAACCCCACAAAAAAAATTGCAAGGATTTAGGTCGGGTGAACGTGGATGCCATAAGATAGGTCCATTACGGCCTACCCAACAATCTGGAAGTCTCCATAATCATCCATCATCCAGGTAGTGACTTGGCGTGCGTAATGAATAGGAGACACATGCAAGTACCACAATTCATGTCGCACATTTAGTGTAATCTTTTCGAGAAATCCTGGCAACAAATTTTCCAGGAAATCTAAATAAATGGCCCCAGTTGTTGGTTTTGGCAAAATGTGAGGACCAACGAGATTACACATTACACATTAATGGAAAATATTTGCTGGAAATTATTTTCGCGGATGACATGTGGGTTATCATCACTCCAGAGGTGACTGTTTCGGCTATTAAAAACGCCGTATCTAGTAAAAGTAGTAAAAGACGTGAGTGATAAAATCAGCATTTTCAAGGTGTTTATTAACAACCCATTCACTAAACTGCACTCGGCGAGGAAAATCGGTTGGTAGGAGGGCTTGAACTTTTCGGGATACAAACCTTGTTCTTTTAATGTTCGCCACACCAAAAAATGGGATACCCCGGACCTCAGCGGCAAGGCATCGTGTGCTAATCTCCGGGCGATTTTCAATTTCCTGAATTATCACTTCTTCTACTTCTAGCGTTTCATTTTTTCGTTGACGACCAATATCAGTGGTGTTCATTTTAAATGAGCCAAATTCTCTCAAATCACGAACCACATTTTCAAAAGTTCGTTCATTGGGCAGTCTTCGATAAGGCCAATGTTGACGAAACAAACTTCGTGCCAGGGCAGCGTTTCCGTGAGCTACGGTGAACGGTGACCAACACCATATTCGTTTTTTGGGCGTTTGAATGAATAATTTTACAAAGAATTCAAATGAAGTTTCATAAAAATATTTGACATATTCAATAAGAAGCGATATATCGTGTATTACTTGATTTTTCTTGCAATTCAATTTTTTGAAAAACATCAATGGCTCTCAACTTTTTCTGTTAATGTTTCCAACATTTTTTCTCATAAACCATAAACTGTTGTATAAGGTATGTGTGGGTACTTAGTACCTATTTGACATTCTTGAAATTGATGGCATTCCTACGATGTTAATTTAACCGTAACGAATTAATCATTACAATTTTTAAATTAGCTCGCAGTAGATTTTTTACAAGATGTGTTAAGGTAGCATAAGAAATACATATTTTTCAAATATAATGTTAATTAATATAATAATTTTAATTAAAATTTACTAATGGGATATTTTCGTGAACTGTGAGTTTTTCTAGTTTCATTTTCAATTGTGATTTTTTTCTTTGGCCATTAATTGACATAACTACAACGCTTTAAATACACAATTGCAGTGTAAAGGGAAACCTACTATTAGTAGTAAATGCAACTGAACTGTAAAGTTAATTGGCACGTTTACGTTTTTGTACGAATTGTATGCTCCGCACATTAATAAATTGCAAATATCAGTATCTACACTGAAAAAAAGTTGTTCCTGAAACTGGCGCTAATGAAGTAGTTATGTCGCACTTTTCAGGCCGTGTAACGCTCGAAATATTTGAATTCCAATCTAATTTCAGCGATTTACAAAATGCGCCAATAAATTCGCCGAAAGTAGCGAACGATGTTAAATAAACTCCCCGGCGTGCAAATTTTATGTAATCGCAATTTGGGCTGTGTCGAAACTGGTAACGATAACTGCTGTATCTCCATGCATGGCTTCACCAGTAATATATCAAAATTATCTCCCTCGCCCCTGGGGTATTTATGCGCCAGGTTTGCTGTGTTGTGTGTACGTGTTTCCGACTACGCACCGTTATTTTTATAGGTCTTGTGAAAATGTGTTTCCGCACACGATGAAAAGGGTCGTAAAATTTTAAAAGAACATATTCACTAATCTAGACTAAATGGCACCTTTATAATATACGCATCATAACTTTTATAATGCCGCGCTAACAAAACAAAGAAAAAATGATAAAAATATTTTCGAATAAACTTTTATATTTTTATTATTAAATCTAAAATCCCATATCAATACAAATGACAAGTGTTTTCTCATATTATGTCTGCACTACAAATTTTACAACTACTAATATCTTGTTTTTTTTACAGGTAAGTTCTTCTTATTACGAGCATTTAGAAAGAAATTAGGGGTAAGTTTATGTACGCTGTACGTGATTTATTGGTGGGTTCGTCTTGCTGAGGAGCTTCAGTTATGATCGTAATTAAAACGAGATCATTAAGAACCAACAAAAACACGTTTCAGCGGAGAGTCCAATTACCAGCAGGCACGTATCTACCCCCTACCATGAATGCACAACGGTACGTTGCGGATATTATAGAGCCTCATCTTCTTCCGTATCTTCACACCTTACCAAACCCTGTTTTTCAACAGGATAATCCCCGACCGCATATTGCCAGGGTTACTTTGGCTTGTTTTGAAGAAGGTGAAGTTACCCTTCTTCCTTGGCCTCCAAGATTTCCTGACCTATCCCCTATCGAACATGTTTGGGATATTATCGGCCAGTTAATTCGCCCTCCACGTACTCTGGAAGATATCCAACACCAAATACATGTGGCATAGAATGAAATACCCCAGGAGAAAATTGATAACCTCATCAACTACATGCCACCTCGTGTTAGAGAATGCATAGAGCACCACGGCGCGCGGCTACGCATTATTGCATTGTTTCAAATGTTGATCGTTTACTTATTTCGACCACTTACATATAATATATTAAAATTAGTTCAATTGAATGACTACTTCTTGGGGTTCTTTTAGTTTTGTCACTGAGTATATAAAGCCGTTGATATAAATTAGATTGCTGACCATGAAAATGCGTGAGATGCATCATGAGCGAAATATGATAATATCGAGATTGAAAAGCAATGCTTCGCGGGCACAAACTTTACAAATGGATCGATGAAAAACCCCAGTAATATCCATAAACCGACCGAGAGACAAACTGGCCGGTGTAGCGAGCAATTGTAATCGGAATAAATAACAGAGTGTATTATTTAACGAGCCTTCGGCCGACAGCCCAGAACAATTAAGCCATTTGTGTGAAACCAACAACGAAGGTAAATTAATGAATACTCGAGTAATCAAACTGAACAAAATTAAGGTAAAATATGTATCCAGTTGCTTCTCTCTCCCCACTCAACTTTAGCTACTACAAAACTTTATTGAGTGAGAGAGTAACCTAAACAAAAAAGTAATTTTTAATGCAAGGATCTACATGAGAGTATTTGTTATTAATGTATATATAGTTAAGTAATTATTGTTATTTAAATATTCTTGCTTTATATTATGATTATAAGACTACAGAAATATGTTCTTTGTTTTCTCACCTGTGGTTCCAATAGCCCTGTGCTAAAAAAGTTTTGTTAAGAATATATTTCCATAAACGAAAACAGAAATATGAATACCCGATAACGTTGTAATAACAATTATAACTTATAATCATCCAAGTTTTCCTTTACAAACAATTTATATGAACTAGCAAATAAACCAACCTTAAACAAAAGTCAAAAGTTCCTCGTTAATCGGTATTCGAATGCTTTAAAATAATATCGAACCGGTGCATTGTAGAAATTAACAGCAGCTATGAATTGACGTTAATAATAATGACTTTCAATTTGTTAATTGTTTATTTCACATTTTCCTATGACATCCAGTAAATCACTTTAATTTTATTTGCTCAATCAGTTGTGTGTCCTTCTAGCATACTGTAGTTAATTTATGTAATAATAGATATACAGGCTGTCCCTAAAATGCGTGGACATCACTTAACCACAGATTCCTGGTTCGAAAATAAGACGATTTAACTAAACTAATTACGTTTCGTTTAGCTAGTATACTGCTTCAAAGTTCTTTCAAGAAAAACTTATTTTGTCCATAACGACAGAACGCTTGGATCGATTTGGATAATATTCGGTATTGTACTCCTCATCATCTCATCTTTTAAGGTGATATTAGTTATTATCAGTAGACCATTAGTGTACGAAACAATGGTAACCCGGCATAAACAAGTCAAAAACTTTTTAATGTGAAGGCCAATAACTGAAAAAATAGTTTCAGAAAGAGGCGTTCAATAGTATTTTTTTGTTACTTTGTAATTGATGATATCTGTTACTATGTAAACTACACTAACGCTGAGCAAACGGATATGTTGATGGTTTTAGGATATTGCGAAGGAAATTGTCGCAGAAGTGTTAGAGTGTACAACGAAAGGTTTCCAAATCGTCGCGTGCCCAATCATAAAACTTTTGGAAACATTGACAGACGCCTTCGCGAAACGGGAAAATTTGCACCGAGCACAGCTGATCGTGGACGTGCTCGTACAATTCGCACCCCCAGGATTGAGGAAGAAATTCTGGAAATAGTAGAAGAAAATCCAGAAATAAGTAGTCGATGCTTAGCATTGCAAGCAGGCGTTTCACAGAATGTTGTTCATAGAGTTCTTAAAGAACAATTGCTATATCCTTACCATATACAAAACGTCCAGGAGCTTTTGCCAGCTGATACCATCGCGCGCCTTGAGTTTTGTAGATTCATACAAGAAAGAAGAGCTGAAGATGTCAATTTTCATACGAAAATTCTCTTCACTGATGAGGCGTGCTTCACAAGGAGGGGTATGACAAATTTGCACAACGAACATGTGTATGCAATTGAAAATCCACATGTCTGCAAGCAACGCCACTTTCAACATGAGTTTAGAATGAATGTATGGGTAGGGATAATCGGCAGTTTCGTCATAGGCCTGGGTAGGGATAATCGGCAGTTTCGTCATAGGCCCTGTCATTTTACCAAATCGTTTAAATGGAGAGAATTATTTAGACTTCCTTATAAATACCTTACCAGATTTACTGGAATACTTGCCGTTAGATTTTAGACGCGACATGTGGTTTCTACACGATGGAGCACCACCTCATTTTACATTGGACGTCCGGAATCATCTTCATGTACAGTTTCCTAACAAATGGATAGGCAGAGGAGATGATGCTCCTGCAAAATGGGCACCTCGTTCACCAGATTTAAATATTTGTGATTCTTTTATGTGGGGAGCTCTAAAAAGCAAAGTGTATTCTCGTCCTATAAACACACAGGACGAACTATGAGCCAGAATACAGAACGCTTCACAATCCATTACAGAATAATGCAGAAATGTTACAACGAGTACAATTCAATTTTTTGCGTCGAATCAACCTTTGTATCCAGGAAGATGGTGGTCACATTGAGCATTTACTGTAGATCTAATAAAGTACATACTTGTTACTAATAAATATCATAACAAATTGCCTTATCGTCATTTATTTCTTAGAATATCATACTGCTAGATTATATTTGTTTTAAGAAATGCAGTGCGCGGTCCCTCAGATTTTATTGTTTTGTGTCTAAACCTTAACAGATATCATGAATTACAAAGTAACAAAAAAAATACCATTGAACGCCTCTTTCTGAAACTATTTTTTTGAAAGTTATTGGCCTTCACATTAAAAAGTTTTTGACTGGTTTATGCCGGGTTACCATTGTTTCGTACACTAATGGTCTACTGATAATAACTAATATCACCTTAAAAGATGACCTACATCCGTGAGGAGTACAATACCGAATATTATCCAAATAGATCCAAGCGTTCTGTCGTTATGGACAAAATATTTTTTTCTTGAAAGAACTTTGAAGCAGTAAACGAAACGTAATTGCATATAGATAAGTTTAGTTAAATCGTCTTATTTTCGAACCAAGAATCTGTGGTTAAGTGATGTCCACGCATTTTAGGGATAGCCTGTATAATGATGTTTTGGTTTGAATATTTAACTTTCATTTTAGTATCTAAACATATTTTATTTCTTAATTATTTCCAAATTTACACACATTTTGAGGTTTGCTTTAAAGAGTTTCGAATACAGGTATACTCAAATTATAACAAATCGAATCGGCTAAAGTGACTGGGTCAATTTTCAATTTGGGCACTTCGACATATCGAACGAATGTTAAATGATGGGGAGAAAAATGTAAATAATTATGTAATAACATAATGGTTTGAATTGTTATGTCATCCTTAACGTACAAAGTATGTGTCTCTAAATCAAATAGTTTGATTAGTCTTATCGGTGGTTTTCGGCCGAACACTTCGAAAATCTTCTGAATTGTGAATATGCTGTTGCAATAGATCAATAATGCAAGCAATTTGTCCTTAATATGTACTTGAAAGACGGTTAATTTTATAGCTAGCAAACATATTAGCTATTCATATTGGTAATTAAGAATAACTTGTTTGGAATGTACCCTTGCTTACAACTGCGTAATTATTGTTTGCGACCATAATCATACGGGGAATTGCACGTATGAAATTATATTACTTGAGAAAACGAATTTTTAATTTGGGCGTATCGACATTTTGTGATTTTCACAAATATATATTTTTCATAAATTACATTTTTATTTAATTGAAACGTATAATCTAATTAAACAAAATAATACGAGGTAAAGTTGATAAAAAGGAAACATATTGAAATACAATAAAAATATTTGATCATTTTTCAATCTAATCTCCCTGTACTTCTATGAATTTTTACATTTAGCAATTAACGAAAATAAAAAATCGGCAATTTTTTCTCGCTCTGCAAAGAAACTGTCAACCGCCCACGTTAGTTCTTCGTTGTTTAGAAAACTCTGCCCCTTCAACTGCTTTTTCAACAAATCCTGAACAAATATGAAATGATTTTCACAAATATATATTTTTCATAAATTACATTTTTATTTAATTGAAACGTATAATCTAATTAAACAAAATAATACGAGGTAAAGTTGATAAAAAGGAAACAAGTTGAAATACAATAAAAATATTGGACCATTTTTCAATCTAATCTCCCTGTACTTCTATGCATTTTTACATTTAGCAATTAACGAAAATAAAATTCAGCAATTTTTTCTCGCTCTGCAAAGAAACTGTCAACCGCCCACGTTAGTTCTTCGTTGTTTAGAAAACTCTGTCCCTTCAACTGCATTTTCAACAAATCCTGAACAAATATAAAAGCACATGGTGCTAAGTCAGGGCTGTAGTGTGGATGATTTCATTCTGTCACCTCTAAATCCTTCAGAGCATGCTGTGCACTGTCAATTGCAGAATTCCAGTCTTGAATTTTCTTTTGTTTTTTCCATTACAGTCTGTTGTAACTTGCGTAAAATGTCAGCATAATAGTTACCCTTCATCGCGGTCTTATTGTGGCTACTAGTCTATTAGTAAAATCCCTTCACACAAAATACTGACCATAAGCTCGGGCCATAAACTTCTTTGGCAGGGGCGAGCCCTTATGTTTCCATTGGACTCCCGTTTGCTTTCAGGATCATAGTGATGAACCAAAGTTTCATCGCCATTTAAAATTTTCTCACAAATTTCTTCCTCTTTTCTTTGACAAAGCTCCAAAATGAGAATTCGGAAGTTTCTACTCGACGTTGTTTATCGAATGGAGGCATTTTCGGTTCTCACCTGGCACTCACCTTAGACATGTCCAAATCATCATGGATGATGGTCCAAATGCGTTCCCTGCAAATTTTCAGCTATCATATCGATTTTAATTAATCGATTTTCAAGAATGAATTGTTCTATTTTCCGAACGTTTTCTTCGGTACTGGCTGAATTTGGTTGACAACTCTGAGGATCGTCTTCGATGGGTTCCCGCTCCCATTTACATTGCTTTGACCAAAATATTATTATAAGGAGAAATTTCACCATAAAGAGCAAACATGCGATTTTTTATTTCCATTAGACCATTTCCCTTTTTTTACCAGAAATTTTATGGCATTCATTGTAGGTACGCTCTTGCAAGAGATCGTTCGAGCGTTCTTGTTCAAATCAATACCGTATGGAATTTGTGCATGCAAAAATGCATAACATTTTAAACCTTGCGGATTCATGTTTGTGATTAAGTTTTAGTTTACAATTTCACCCAACTTTTACTGAGCAATTCTTGTTTACTATGACCGTCAAATTTCCACCTGCATTTGATTAAAAATTAATTTGTAAATTTATGGGAAACGTATTGATTTTTCGAAACTTTTATTACACAAAGATTTTCTACAATTTATATTTAATTGTGTAATGTAATGAAAAAACAAATAAATTGTGCAATTTCTTCGTTGCGTGTGAACATTTCAGATAACGTCGACTTCAAGTTACAATAAAATATATGTCGCACTACAGTGAGCACCATCTGCTGTAAATGCGATACAACATACATTTTCATAAATATCTTGCACTGTGGATTATATATTACACATGTCTTGATATTTTCTGACGTATTCGCGTATTACCACATGCATTTTCACTGCTGAAAAATAATAATGAATATAAAGTTTTAAATTTACAAGTATATATATATCTCTATGACATAAGTATACATATACATTCAAACTCCACCCTCGTTTCACACATTATAGGTTAGAATAAATACAGTTTCGTTTTTAATACATTTAATAAAATACATATTTGTATATTACGTTCGTTTGTAAGTAAATCCTGACGGACGGACGACGGGAAAATCAATTTCAAAATAAAGCTGAACCAGCGACGATGTCGACTCAAATCTGATTTACGAAAAGAATAGACAATTCCATGCATCGATGAGTCGCTCGGTCGACGTCTGAGATTTCAGGACAATAGGAATACGGTTAGGGCCGCATAGGACTTTGGGCGTCGTGACCTAACTAACGTAAGCGATTTCATCTTTATATATAAATTTTTGTGAAGAATAAATCAGACGTGCTGATATCAGGATTAGTTCTCATTTTAGTGTGTTGCGATCAATATAGAGGAATTACACTAATTATCCTCTACAGTATAATACTAAAATCCTTACATTTGAAAGTGGAAAGATAGGTTCAGAAATAATGAATTCAACGGAAAGATGGTTCGCTGTAAATCGAAGACCGAAAATTTATTAGTCGTACGTATAGTTTCAATTTTGGGAGAGCAATTTATCTGTTTGCTTTCTGGTGGGGGAAAGTATTTTGTTCACGCAACGTTTATAATGACAATGTTATTGCTACTTTTAAATATTTGTGGATTTCTTAGTAGGGACAGTAAAAATCGTTTTACATTTTACATTTTATACCTCTGCAGTGACGGAGCACATAATTATAAAAATTAACACTGAATTATTTAGTTGTGCAAATTTAATTTAATTACTTTCGATGAGCCAATCCCTTTATGGCACCGAATGCGAGACGTGCCCCTTCGCGCGACTTTCGTTTTGAACGAGTTTAGCGTCTTTAAAAATTTATTGTAAGCGTCGCCTTGTGCTTCGTATACGAAATATAGTTGAAGTGATAGATTTCGTCTTTGATGCTCCCGCTTCGCCTAAATTCAATTTGCAATTGATTTATATTACACCGCGAACGCACGACGAATGCAAAAGGAGCGCCTTTGTGGCCCGGAAAGAGTTAAGTTCGTATTTGCGGTGCAACCAAAGTAACGCGCAACTCGATTCGACGTGATATAATAAAGTACAAAGATGCGGTATTCCATTGAACTTTAATGGTGTCGTTTTGCTCAAAAGAAATACCAACGTTCACTGCAATGCATAAAGGATACAAGTCTGTATGTAGAGTTACCTAGTTTCTGACTGGAACTCAACTTAGCTCAATCAATCAATCATGTTGTGAGTGCTTTTAAAACTAGAACTATATATAATAAGTTCGTATAAAGATTTGTGGTTCATTAAGGTTATGATATTAATAATATAAAATATCGTCGAAGGTCGCGGAAACATAGAAAGAAAGAAATGTTCCCATATGGATCAAGACAGTTGTATACAAATATCAAAACAGAATGAAGATACAGTTATAGTGAAACTGAATGTCCTCACGTATAAGCGATAAGCAATTGCAGATCCAATACCTATCTATTATGGTTTAGAAATGAGACGCATTCATATTCGCAATTCTGCGTTTCGTAAAAACATTTTCCGACTTTGGACGCCTCCCGTTTCAAAATCATAATCATATATGAAATTGTTTACAATTTGTTTATTAATTTTTATTTTAATATATCGAACGGTTTGGGAAGACTTTCGAATAATACGGAGCGGGGCGACATATACATGGGCTATTATACGGCAGTAAATTACAACGCGATGCGGGCGAAACCAGTCAAGCGAATGATTTCGAACTTGGATTTTTTCTGTTTAAAAATATGGCGCTGCGCGCTTATTCTTCACGTAATTTAGATGTGTTTTATGTCTAATCGATCCGTGCATAGCACAAAACATGATAATTACGGAATAATTAGGTAATTTTTAATGGACTAGTTTAACTTGTAGTTTCAAATTGCTAACTTATTGTGACGAATACTTGCTAACTTATTGGACTTCATCACAAACAAGGACTACTCATTCGAAATTATGTCAGCTAGTACGCCATATATACACATACACACACACACACACACATATATCTACTTTCTGGACAATTTTCAGTTTCTACTGGACATATTTGTGTAGCTGATCATTTAGCTCTGGTTTTAACATATAAAACCTCAATACCGAAGGATGAATAACAGCAGAATATTGTTGAACTTAGAATATATCTTAATTCTGTAGACTGGGTTTCAACCGTTTACGTGGAGGATGTCGACTAATCATGTAACAGTTTTATAAGTTTGGTTAAAAATGGGGTAGATATAATAAGTTGCCCTATTAAGCATTCTACAGCAAATAGAAATGACAAAGGCTGGGTCACTCGCGACATTATGCAAGAGAGAAATGAACTTAGAGAGCTTTGAGCTTAAAATTGTATATAAAAATCTAAACAGAATCACAAATTAAATGTTATTAAAGCAAAAAAACACTATGTTTCCAACAAAATTTCTAATTCAAATAATAAAATTAAAGGTACATGTCTTATAGGAAAATAGTGGTAAAGATTAATGATTAATGTGTCCAATCAATTTAACATTACACTAGGTGTACCGCAGGTGTCTGTTCTCGGCCCTCTATTATTTCTATTATATATCAATGATTTGCCTTCAGCAATACCAAAAGGTCTTGTTGTTATGTTTGCAGACGACACGTCTTTTGTAATCTCAGCTGACACAGAAGAAGAGCTAATGGATAATGCTTCTATAACTTTGTTCGAAATTTGTGAATGCCTTAAAAACCGCCTTATCGTTAATGAAGAAAAAACGTCGTTCTTGCATTTTCATAATAGTAAAGTATTGTCAGAAAACTTTGTTCTCGATAATGTTGTAAATTTTAGATCATAAACTTAGATGATCTCAACAAATACGTAATGTTTGCGCTAAGCTAAACAGGGCATTTTTTGCAATTTTAAAAATGAAACTAATGTAGATCAACCTACTCTACTAAATATTTATTATGCAATGGCGTATTCTCATCTTTAATATAATGTGATGGTGTGAGGTGCGCTACTGACATATGCACGTTCAACAAAAAAGAATAATTCGGCTTATTTTTAATCTTAAACCGACAGTTATATTTATTATTATTAATTTTATTATTTATATTTCATAAACAATAAAATTTTAACTGTGCCACCCATATATATTTTTAAATGTGTTAATTATGTAAAAAAGAGCCTTCCTAACTTCGCAACCACATCATCAAAACATATAATTACAATACACGTAACTATAATCATTTACGCATTAATCCACATCATACAACAAAATATGAAAAGTCCCCGATAATTAAAAATATCAAACCTTACAAATCATTTAAATTTGAACAGGTTTCTGCGTCATAAATGCTACTATAGTGTGAATGATTTTTTAACTGACACGCTGTAACTGTACTGTTGGATTACCGTGTTTTCTTTATGTGTGATTTTGTGTACTTATGTACAAAGACCAATAAAAAAATTATTATTATTATACCTGATTCGTGTAAAATGCATAATCGGAAGATGATGAATGGAATCAGGACAATGTAGTAGGTTTAAATATTAAGGAATCAATAATACAAGCAATTTGTCCTTAATGTGTATACCCAAAAGTAGATTTAGAAACGTCATGGAGAATATGTGAAGGTCATGTAATACAAAGTGCATTTAAACGATGCAAATGGGTCGTAAGGCAATAATAAGTAAGCATTAAGTCATTTTGATGTCCTTTGTTACGATGATTAATTTGTAAACATACATACATTTTCTTTAAAATCAGCAACGTGCAACGTACGCTGAACTTAAGGCACTAGACCACGGTGAAAAATATTTTTTTTCCTATTTTTTTTTCTTCATTTTCTGAAAGATGCATTTGTCAAGAATGCTTTCCGAATATTTTAGAGAAATTCGTCAAATAGATGGAGATACAGCATTTTATGTGAACCGTTGCTAGCGTACGACCGCGCCGAGCGGCAGTCGTACGATTTGTATATATAATATCATTCGATTTGTTCGGTCCCACATATGTATATATTAGCAATTAATTAAGTTAGTTTAGATATGCGCAATCCAGTGCAAAATATTCGCTACAATTATTTCGTTTCGATCCTCAGAATATTTTGCATAAGAAATTAGTCCCAAATTCACGACTGTCCAGGTACAGATTGTTCGACAGATGCGCCAGCTAACGGTCGGTTCGATTGTTTACATTTATTACTCATTTTTCCAAATTAGAAACCCAAAAACACTTGTACTGTTACGTACAAGACGTTATCTATTTCAATACAATTGCGGCCCGATATTATTCGCTGAATTCCCCGTTTTACCTAAGCCGTCACGAAACTGCCGCTAATATTGCATCAATACTTTATAACAATGGTCAAATTGGCCTCAGAAATGTATTGGAGATATTAGACATCAAAATTGGTGACGCACTCTACCAATATTGTCAAAACATCGACGAGAAACGAATATGCGAAGCCGAGAACGAAGCCGAAACAAGCACGCATGAGGGTCGTCTTCGTGCAAAACATGGAAAAATAATGATTCTCTGGACGCTGAAGAGCTGTTGTATGGTCCAGGAATAGCTGACTAAACGTAAGCAACAAGAAAAAATAGACCAAGAAAATAGTTAGTTTGTATGTTGAATTATGCTTCAGCAAAACTTTGAACGCGTTTTTCTCGAAACCTACTTTTTCAACCTGGTTGACAGCATATTAGAAAAACTGTACATCCGATTTGCATGCACCAAGTCTTAAACTGTTCGAAAATGTAGTCTCTATGGCACCACGTAGGGGTTTTTTATAATAGGTCTCCTTCTATTTTTTTTTTTTTTCATATGATCGATGAAAATTTTTCATAAAAATCGAAAATAAAATTCGCTGGTCCGCCATTTTTTTTCCTTCTAGATATCAAAATTCCCCTACGTGATGCTATAGACACATATGTCTAGTTTCTAAATATATTTTTATATAATTTTTTATATGAGCCGTATGGCTTAATCGCTGTCAACCGCCGCGCGCGCAGTCTTCTCTTAGGAGCGGCGTACACCGCAAACTATACTTTAGATTCAAGTATAAAATACAGTCTTCTATAATGCATATATTGACAATAAACATTGATGAAATGAATTGCATTCATCATTCGCTTGAAAATAATTATGAAAGATACACCCTCGTACCGCGCACGCACCGTGGTCTGGTGCCTTAAACTAACTATTGTAAAAAGAACATCGAATCTTTTAATGTATGTCACGACTCGACATAATTAGGCGTTTCCTATGCAAATTGATTATTTTCATGTTGAGCATTATTGATATTTTTATCTCAAATTTAGTGACCGACTATATTTTACAAATGAGAATGGAGCTGCTGTGAATGATATTTTGAGTTATGATGCGGTAGTGTCCGTTGTTATGCGTTATTATTATTATATCCATAATTTGCGATCATTCAAACCTCATTTTTTGTGTCGAGTTTGTTACAAATTTATTAAAATTTATAACCAAAAGAGTTAATGAAATGCGCGGAGTTCAGACAACTCTAACGCAAAAATGAATAGAAAGAGATTATAAATTCATCGGATGTTGAGGCCTCAGTCTAATTTGATTGTTAATGTTGTATGTTAGAAATGAAAATAAACGTTTTAATCATTGGATATCTACTTTTTCTAATGCAAGTTAGTGTTTTGAAATTTTAATTGAATTACATATTAGAGTGATTTCTCAATCTACACGACACTATTTTCACGCCAGTGTAACCCCTGACACGATTACAATAGTTTAGACATGCAAATTCATCGATGCATTTTATTGATGTGAATTCATAGCATGCACTAAGGATTTTGAAGATCTTCTGAACGTTAAGTGTCCTCTCGAGTAATTTTAATTCGAATTCAACGATACGCATAGAAAACTTATTGTTTATAGTATATTATAGTATATATACACAAATATATTTACGTAGGTGAATGAACTGATGTGGTCTTCTTCAAAACAAAGATATCATCTAATTGACAAGGGGCAAATCGCGTGCAAGGCGTTTTCTCAAGTTGCGAGTTTTAAATCTTCAGGACGAACATTGTGCGACAAAGCGTTTCCAATCACGTTCGTACAAAGCGTCGAATTGGCAGATGGAGGCGTCGAGTTGCGTCTTTATTACTGTCAAATGGACATATCTGCTTGACATCTTCAGATTGCAATTTCGCTACGATCGACCAGTCGCCACGTTCCTCTGTGACGTTCCGTTAATTGTCGTCATCCGTTTGAGCTTCGGTTTCGCGTCTCGACTTTCCGCGTGGTTTCGACGGAATTTTTCACCGTGCTGCACACGTAGATATTTAAATTGTACAGGTCGCGAGCTTACTAACAAAATATTTAAGTAAACAACATGAATAATTAATTCGAGCAAGCTTCGTCACATGCACAAAACGGGAAAATTGTTGTAGTTTAAAGTTAAATATAGAACTATTTGTTACTTTAATAAATATATTTGTGATTTTTGCTATAAACTTCTTAAACTTTTTTTCAAAATTCATAATAGAAATGAATGTTTGTTTCTGCAACAGCAGTTGGACGTGTTGGAATCGTGGTGCTCTGTTAATAACTTGCCAATGAATGTCTCCAAATGCAATGTGTTATCGTTCTCCCGAAAACTTAACCCTGTTAAATTCAATTACACTATTAATAATACTGCAATCCACCGCTGTAGTGTTTTCAAAGATTTGGGTATCATCTTCGATGAAAAACTTTTTCTGATCACATCAATTCCATTACCTTATCCGCTTTGAAAACTTTGGGAGAATTGATCAGAAATGCCCGAACATTCAATCAATGCCATTTTGCCCATATATTATTCCTTTGTTCGCTCCAGGCTAGAGTATGCCTCGGTTATTTGGTCTCCTATTTACAAATGTCACTCCGTTGCTATTGATAAAATACAAAGAAAAGTTCTGAAATATCTTCACTTCAAGAAAACCGGTCTATACCCGGTGCAGGGTTTGGATGACTTTATACTTCTCAATACTTTTAATATTAAGTCGCTACAGTTGCGGAGACATCGGATTAACGTCAAGTTTTTGTACGACTAATTGAGCAATAACATTGATGCGCCTCATTTCATGTTACCACACCATCCTACTCGGATTCATCGCATTTTTTACTCTACAACATCTCGTACAAATATTATGCGCCACTCGCCATTATTTAGGAGATGTGATTATTTCGATTTTATATCTGACAATAGTATAGATATTAATTTCACTAGTTTAGGGGGTATTATTATATTATATATTAAATAGATGTACTGCGAACACCTTGTTCATACGCAAAAATGATTTGTTCTTGTCAATTTTTTTCTATGTATTTACTCTGTTTCTTATAACTTTTTTTTCATTATTCTATTTTTTAGTTAATATTAAGATTTGTTATCAGTGCTTTTGTCCAGTAATTAGATGTTTATCTGTTGGGCAATAAATGTATTATTAAAGATATTATTATTATTATATGACTTCACAACTGTCATTATAGTTCATTTGAACAATTTTCTACCAAACATGGTGTTGAAAGTGCGTTGTATGCTCCTTGACTAGGCTCGGGTGACGTAAATTTATTCCCTAGACCAGGGGTCCCCAAAGTGCGGCCCGCAAAGCCTGTGAATTCGGCCCGCGATATCGATACGATATATTATATTGTTTAGTTTAAAATTCGGTAATATTAAATTGGCCCGCGTAAGAAAATCTTTTGGAACCCCTGCCCAGGAGTATAGTCATAGTTTGGACGCAACGTCATTTTTGTCATAATATATTTTAAGCGATATTTATGAAATACACAAAATTGCGTCAATGATTTATTGGTATATTTTATCGGATTATTTAGTGCTGGATGATCGTTTATTGTTAAACAAATTGCACTTTATTTAGTTTACGGACTAGAGCTTTTCGTAAGTTTTCTGTTCTTATAATATTAAATGATTCGTGGCAATTAATTTAATTGTGTGTAAATACGTGAACGTGACAAACACCTAAATAAAGTCCACTGTGCAACTTTCAGTGTAGTCGATCTGCGAGACGTTAATCACGATAATGAAACTAAAGTTCTAATTAATACCGAAAGCGTTTCCAAGTGGTTGAATTGAATTGTGCAGATTAAGTTCTTTGTTTTCAGTAATGACCGCAAATATCCGTTTTGCGTTCTATAATGTTTGTAGTTATGAATAAACACTGCGCTAATTTGAAAGAGCGGAGTCGCTTGGGTTTATGAATATTTGAACAATTTCAGATAATGCACGGGACTTCAAATGGTATTTAAAAAGCGGAAATGAAATTTACGTTTAATGTAAACTAATATAATTTATTAGTTAAGGAAATTCTCCTTAATTAATAAATATAAATTATATTAATTTTTAACACTATGTGAAAAATGTTTGTTTATGGGGATGTTTTGAGGTATTGGTAACAAGGAGGTTTTGCTAATGTCAGATTTACGTCAGTTCGTCCACGGTCAGATTTTTCTTGATTTTTCATTTGTGTTTTTGAGTATATATAGTAGGATTTATGAGAAGGTGCGTGCATGTCATTAACGACGTTTTTATAATGCCAACATGTAGAAACTATTAAATGCCATTTTCTTGTATTGGAATATGGAGTGAAACCAGACATATTTACAAGGCGATGCGAAGCAATGTAATAGATATTATTATTATCACTTAGTTTTCTATATTTGTCATGAAAAGACGAAAGGAATTTCAATCTAGGGTATTTTATTTCGTAAGGATCGGCAAACCTTTTCTATGTGTTCTAGAAAGTTCACATGTATAGATCAATCGACGAGCGTATATCTGGTTGCATACTACCACATACATATACACATAAACATACATACACTGTTGTCTGTTTGGTTGCATACTATCTTGAACAGTATCTTTTGTGTGAGAAACATATAAACATATAAAGCGATGACGTGCACGCAAGTTCTCGTAAGTATAAGTATATATATAATGACTCACCCTGCGGACTCGTTTTGCAATGCGTCCGGCTTGTATATTGGTCCGGAACAAGTGAAAGTGAAGTACAAAAGTCATTCAGGCGTACGAAGCCTACTTTGCTGCTTTTCTTTTGGTAAATGTCACTAGCTTTAAAAGATCAAAAAACCGACACGACATTCTATATCCCGATCTTGAGTTAAGTAGTTCACCAGCTCCTCACTCTGAAACTCTGCATGTTCCCACGCTACCTTCTTCGGTAACTCGGAGGAATCGGTTGTGTTATTTTTAAACGATGAAAGCAAAGCATTTTCCCAGTCAACAAGAAATGGATGATCTAATCAGAGATCTTGGTCTAACTAAATCAAATGCAGAAATTTTGACATCCAGATTGAAGGAATGGAATCTTTTAGAGAATCTTTTTGCCGAGCTCCAACTGCCCCAAAAAGACACCAAAGATTTTCCTCATTTTTCTGTGGAAAGGGATGTCTGTTTGTGTAATGATGTGAACAAGTTATTTGAAGAGATTGACATTGAATATCATCCCCAGGATTTGCGTCTTACTGGTCTTACTGTTTCCTGTGTTTATGGGACAGTCGTGCTACAGCCGAACACTACCCCAGAAAACATTGGCCTATTAGAACACACTTTACACCTGGTGTAGAGAACATTAAACATACGTCAATGGTAAGATCAGAATAATTCATATTAAACTCGGGTTGGTCAAAGTTGGTAAAAGCGTTCAATAAAACTGGAGAAACACTTGTTCGTCTTGTTTCCAAAATTGAAGGTGGAATTTTTATTGGACCAGATGTTCGCAAGATGTTTAGTTCTGAAGAATTTGAACAAACAATGACGTCAATGGAGAGAAATGCTGGGAATTTTTTAGGGAAGTAGTAGATAACTTCCTTGAAAATAAAAAGTCTCCACAGCACAAAGTGATTGTTGGAAAACTTTTGGAATGTTATAAAAAAGCTTGGTTGCCGAATGTCCCTAAAGTTTCAATTTCTACATTCTCACTTAAGTTTCTTCAGTGAAAATATGGGTGACATCAGTGAACAGTGCGGTGGGGGAATCCATCAGGACATAGCAATGATTGAAAAACGCTATCAGGGCAGGTGGGATTGTAATATGGGTGACTACATATTGTGTATATTTCGTGAGGATTCATCGTCACATAAGCGAAAAAGCATAACTGCCCTCCACTTTTGAAGTTTTTTTTTTTGAGAGAAGTTTAATATTAATTTGATGTTTCTTTAATAAAACCATTTTAAAATAAAGCTTTCTCTGCTTATAAAAAATTGAAACAATTAGCTAAATGAGCAAAAAACTGACATTCAAGATAGAACTCAAACAACGGCATTTCATTAAGAAACCCACCACCGATAATTACAATGTGTAAATATACGACAGTGAAATGTAATACATGGATCGACATAAATCGGCACGGTCGAGTTGTTTGTTGTCAGTGTAATCATCAACAAAGAACTTGAGGTGCACAATTAAAATATAATGCAAGAACCGTTTTTATCAATAAGCATCGACGATCAATGTTGAAGTAAATTTTAAGGTTTATAATCTTTCAAAGTAAATCGACTGGACTGTTAATGATTTATTCTTTGCAATGAAAATATATGTCGTTTACTAAAAACGAATACACATATAAGTTGCAACCAATAACGTAAGTAAATGATTAACTTAATTTGTGTAACTTAAATAAACCTGTCGTTGGCAGAAATCTACATTATTACTAACAATTTTTGTTGTACCAATAATTAATTGACTTAATTTGGATATTACATTTTGCGTATAAAACTTTTCCTTTATTAAACGCAAATACTAAATCTAAATACCGACAATAAATTTCTGTAAATGATACATATTATGTGTTGTTACCTGTTGTTCATAAAACGTGAACATACATCTAAATTGTGGAAAATAATTTTCAGTGCCTCCTGGCGACAGCTGCCGTTGAAATTCTTCAAATTTCTTTGTTTTTATACGTTTCACTCAGAAGTGTGAAAAAATTTTGAAATTTTATAAATTAGCGTCATTCGGAATCCAGGAAATAATGCCAACATGAAATTATTAATCCTTAATATTTTCATAGCTGCCACCTTCCTTGTCCATTGTATACTAATAGTCGTCTTCCTTTTGTGCCTGGTCTTGGCGATAGCTGTCGTAGTAGTAGTAGTAGTTCAAATGTTTTTAATATTTTTTGCAGACTACGATTCTGTCCTGTGGCTGTTTCTTATAGTCGTAGTCACTATTTTGACATTTGTGATCACCCTGTTTCGGTCTCGTTTACCTTCGGTTAAAAATCACAAAAATACCATGGTTTTATTAAGTTTGGGCACACAAATGATTATCCGAACGTTACTCTCATATTGTATGACGTGCATGATAATACAATAATTGACGCATAAATGTATCTATGTTAACTCATAGAATTGTAATGCATTTCAATCTAATTGAAAACTGCGATTATGAAGAACGATACATAAGGTACGCAGATTAAGTTACTCTTCGTGGTGACGGTTGCGGCGGTCCTCCAAATCGAAGGCCTGCCGAGATTTAGCCCCCAGAGGCTGAAATCTTTCTGTCAAAAATGGTTTCCTTGATTCGTTGGATATAATTTGCTTAAATATTATGCAAAGTATGTCCAATAAATGCATAATACCAAATAATTATTGCAAATCATGATTTAAAAAAAAAATATCTTTTTTACGTTGAAATTAGTTCTGGAAAATGTAGAAAAAAATTTATAAAAGGAAAACATCGTTGGTAAAATAAATAAAATTTATATAAAAAATACAGGAAAAAATTAAAATTACAGGTAATATATATTAAAAATAAAAATATTATAATTATCATGATGTTTACAGTTAACGTTAAAATGTAATGTTTTCTAATTTTATTAATACAGCGTACAATATGAAACTACAAGATGTAAATATTCGAATAGAAATAACAAAATACACTTTCATATTTAACACCAAGAAGAGAATAAAACGGTTTTCCGAATTTGATTCAAATGGCCAGTTGTTATAAATTTCTAAACTGTTAAATGAACTTAATGAAACAAAATTAAATTATGAAAACCGGAATTGGCTTGTATAACTTTATCGCATACGTAATTAATGTAATACAATGATTTGATTAAATTGATGAATTGATCAAATTTCCAAAATATGACAGTTATAACTACTATAACTGTAACACCAATCAATTAATATTTATAGTTTTCATGCAGCAATGGCCGTTGTTGGTGAATCTATATAAATTCGACGTTTTAGTTAAACGGATTATAAGACTTGATAAAGTAGTATTACCATTGTGGTAATGTAGGGTCGGCACAGGCAAGCTTTGAAATGCCCCCTTCACTTAATTATAGACCCTCGAAAAGTTTTGCACATGGGGTTTAAACGGGTCATGAGTGGACATAAATTAAACGCGGAATATCTTGCGCAAACTGCTAAACTAATCCCAAGTCGGCGCACTTAATAAAAGTTGTAGCTCATCAGCATTAATTCCGCCCAAGTTCGATTAAACTTCCGCCTCAGTGCGGTGTTGCTATAACGCTGGGTATACAGTTAATGTATCGAATTAGCAGAAACGGGCAACTACTTCAAGTTGCTAGTGGAAATCCCGTCGGAGTTAACATTTGCAGTGTCACATCTTGTCTCCATTATATCGTATTATTCAGGGAGAGCATCGCACGTTCAATTACCATCCAGGCGGCTGGCTTAGAGACAACTGTTGAAGTTTTGCTACTAATAAGTAGGACCAACTCCGTGTTAATTAACGGTTGGGGTTTGTAATATAAATGTGGAGTACCCCGAAATACGTAACCATCGCAACACCAGGTGTGCTTCTCTCAATTATCGTTCGATTAAATTCATTAAATTAGTTTGTTGTCTTTACCCCTTTTTATTATTTTTATTTATATGGAAACATAACTGATCAGACAGAATTCAAGTTGCAATTGTTCTCTGAAATTAAGTTTCAGTCACCGCGATGAGATTCACAAACCAGCAACCTACGGTCTAGACCACTACACCAATAATCCTGCACCTACGAAAGCCTTGAGACCGACTTAAATTTATCATTAACGTCACGTCGAGTAATTACGTGGGTAAATTTAAACAAATCGAAAGCAAAGCGAATTTATGGAACCGTTCAGCTCGGTGAAGTTGGCAATGAATGTTGAAGTGCTTTGCTGCAACAAGGACCATTAACTAGCGATATTATACGAAATTAGTGTGAAAACTTCGTGATGCATTAATTGGAAGCGGCGATGTAATCTGGTAAAAGGTCTTTGTTTCATTAATGTAATGCTCTTAGTTGCAAATTTGGCGTTACGTTCCACCTACTTAGCGTATTTGTACGCCAATTTACACTTTGCACATATAGCTATCGACTTTAAATGCAAGCAATTTATTTGTTGTCTCATTTCTTTCTTTGAGATATAACGACGATACAATTATAATTGTAAAACAAATTGTTCCTTTTAAAAGAACGTTAGCAAGATAACAATGCTGCCAACTACTAAATGTCGTGCAATCATCACGTCGCTACGTCTCGCAGCACGATTGTATCGTTATGCAGTGCATTTCAAATATTCCATTATTCGTCTTACTAATGATTTAGGTTATGATGGCCGCCTCCCGTCTGCTAGTAATTGGCTTGGATAATTAACGAGGTAGACTAGTTGATAATTAAATGCAAGTCGATGACGCAACCCTTTTATGATTTATATTGTCGAGGCCACTATTGCGACTTCCCTCACCAAAGGAAGCCAGCAACGACCCGTGCCCTCGTTCATTGTTTCAGTTTTACTATTTCTTTTCTGAATATTGAGTTGTTCAGTTTCAAATATTCGTGGAAAAGTTCCATTATATCATGGAAAGTAGCAATATATGAGGATTATTTTATAAGGTCCTTATCATTGTATTATAATAATAATTTATCTACGACTATTAAATAAAACATCAATTATTTATATATTTTTTGGTTAATTATATATGCATTATTAACAGATTCAGTTATAGTTGTTATATACAATATCATAATTAAACTAAGCATTGGTCATAATTGCATTATGTAAACCCAAAATTTCATTATATACAACGATTTTTGAATCCATCTTAGTAGACGCTTGTAGGTAACCATGATTACTCGGACACAATAATTTACATAAAAAAGAATTTTTTTATCGCGTCCCCTGTCACGCGTTGTTTCAATCATAGATTGGTTTTGACAAATTGTGTGTAATACTAATAAATAGGAGTTATAATGGATATTGTTACCAGTAGTGATGATTGTGATGAGAACTGCATCCCGCCTGAAATCAGAGAAGCCGCAAAAGAGCCAGATCAAATTTGATTCAAGCAAAATCCAAAACATCTTAGTAAGCAGCTTATAAGACTTTTATGGAATGGAGAACAAAGAAAAATACAAGATCCTTCTCAAAAGACAATCTATTAGCCTACTTTCTTGAGCTATCGCAAAAGTACAAATCATCGACACCAAGTATGGTTTTTTCAAATGAAAATTAATTTTGAAATTTTGATTATTATTTATGTTTATATTCGTAGATAAAATATCGTATTTGACTCGCACATATGATGATTATTATAAACTTCATCATCGTGAATTATAGCTACATTATGTGCTCATTAAATAATATACTATTATTGATAACCTAACTGCATAAGCCATTTACAGGGTAACATTATTATATACACAAAATATACATAATTTATTTTTCAATTAAACTAAGCTAATCTAAATTATTGTTTGGCACATTAGATACACAATAAGAGACAATACACTAGCAACAAAGCTCAATCAGTAACGATAATATAAAATAATAACAAAATATTGAAAGCAACATTGAAACCACCAGAAAATGAGATCGGACACATATCAAATTATTAAAACAATATTGTTTTTAAAGTAGAAGTAAATAAATAAAATAAACCAAAATTAATATAAAACATATAAAAAAATGTCAACTTCATCCCAAGAATTCAGTTCCACAAATAGAATACTAAGTATAACGTCAATATAACAATTTCTATGCTACCAAACGTCGGATATGAAAATAAATCACAACCAATACTTCGAGTGCGTCATTTATATTGTTTATACACAAAGCACATCACAAACTGTCAAATACTCTTAACCAACCTTGGTCGACCATCCAAGAACATTTGCATGAGACTGGTAAAGTAAGCAAACCAGGTGTTTGGGTTCCGCATAATTTGCATTAACCAGGTTTACACCCCAAAAGGGCGATGTGTGTTTGGGTTGGATTGGGTTGGGTTGGGGTGAATACTCCATTCGCGGGGTCGTTCATTTTGAAGGTTAAAACCTCGGCAAACCGTTAATGCAGACCTTTACTGTCAACAATTGGATCGAGTAAATCAATCTTTAATTAAAAACTACCCAGCGATTATCAACAGAAAAGGCGTTATTCTGCAACATGGTAATGCGAGACCGCACTGCGCAAAACGTACTCTGGAAAAAAATTAATGAATTAGGGTGGGATGTACTGCATCACCCACCATACTCACCCGATATTGCACGATCGGATTTCCACTTATTCCGGTCGCTACAACATTTGCTAAGTGGCAAAAAAATGTCATCTAATTATTTTTAGTTACAATGGGCTTTTATCAAGAACTTCGTGAGCGGGATACCCGGGTACCCGGGCGGCAGATGCTGTGAGTTTTTTTTTGGGTGGCAACACAAGGATTAAGAAAACAATAAATAGCCGGTTACAATTTTTAATTACACGATCTGTAATATATCGTAACTACGTTTTGATTCTTCCGCGTTTCGGTGGTTAGTTGTTATCGATTGCTAGAGAATAAAACTAAGTTTTCATTCCTCACTGGTAGATCTATAGTCACCTCCATCCAACTTGTACAGATTACTTACTTATAGGCTTTATTTATTATTCTTACTAAGTTGATAGGTTCTTCTCCACCTTTCCTGTCGTTATTGGAACATGATTGTTATTCTTGCCGGGATCTTCTCCAGGTGATCGCTGTTGGTGTACCTAGGCTATCTATCATCAGCCTCTCATCGTGCCCCTACAACGAGTAGCTCATTATTTTCCTTTCTTTCTGAATCTTTCCACAAATAGTCTCCAATTTATTTTCGGCAATATTTCCTTCTAAATATTTTATTTATATACAAAAATAAACACAAATTTAATTGTAATAAAAAAATAGTTATTTTGTATCGAGTTTAGGCGTGGTAAACGACAATGGGTATCGTACACATAAACAAAAATTTCAACACGGGAGGCACTGCATATAAGTCACAATATTTATTATTTATAGAAGCAAATGCGTACCCAATTTTCTCTGCCTGCATTCAGTCTCTTCCGTCCACATTGTGAGATAAATTGGCAAGCAGTTCCAACTTCCAGGACTAACAATCAACTTTACGCTTCGTCAATTTTGTTAAGCATGAATAGTAACAAGTAAGAAATATTCGTATAGGTAAGCAATTCAATTATTGAGTTTTGCATTTTAATTGCTGTTATTCTCAGCTCAGTGCGGATTTAGGCCGTAGTGCTTGATTTAATTTTATAGTTGTTATATATATAATATCGGAAATTAATTAATAAATTTAGATGCAAAACAATTTTCTCAATAAAATGTATGCTTCAGTTTGGCACAGATAAGACAACATCAAATTGAATTGCAACTTTGGATTGGCCATTCGAAGCGATAGCTAGAACATGGGACTCATTTTCTTCAGAATACTAAGTTTTAATCGCGAATGCTCTCCATTAGCATCAAGAACAGCCGACGGCGTGGCTTGTGGTATATTTTCTTCCACAAAGATCTCAGCCAACTCCTGAAGAGGATGAGGTGCAGCGAGATGTTGCCTAATACGCCTGCCAAGTAAATCCCAATCCTCTTCCATGCCATTTAAATCTGGACTCATGGCTGACCACTCCATTTCTTGTTCATGCATGCCGTATGTTTTTAAATTTATGGATGAACTCTACAATTATCATGTTGTATGATGAATCCATTGCCGACATTGTTCGTAAATGACAGAACGTGCTCCAGCAGAATTGTTTCATCATAAATTTGATAAATTTGAGGAAGACAACCACATCGGTGCGACCATCTATACTAATGCTACCCCTTTCCGTGCAATCTGCAAGGCTGTGTGTACAAGTGGAGAGGTACAATATATTTTTTCTTAAGCCACCACAAGACTGTATGGTAAATAAAGACCACTACAATTATTAGATATGATAATATTTATAACATATTTAAGGCATTAGTATACTAGTGACATCGCCTACCCATCACATCCCATACATGCTCAATTGGTGATAGGTCAGGTGAACGGGAGGGCCATGGCAAAAGATTAACGTCGGCAGCTTGAAATAAGTCTAGACTAACGCGAACTACGTGAGGACGGGCGTTACCTGCTCCGTAGGCAATGGCACAATATACCATTACCCCAACAGTGGGATGCACATGCCGTTCTATCGCAAACTCCAGGTTGCGGCGTTCTCCTCTTCGTCTTCTGACCCTTGCCCGACCATCATGCATGGTCAAGCAAAACCGGGACTACACTATTCCATTCGACATTCGACATTCCACAGTCGTCGTTCCACCGTCGCACCAATTTAGCCAATTCCCCGCAGGCGTTAGATGCTCTGAGACATGATGTACAAGTAGCCTGGGTTGGGTTGTGTTGGGTTGGGTTGGGTTGGGTTGGTCTGCCTCAAACAGATATCAACCACCTGATTAGATCCATGCCTAGACGGCTCTATGAGTGTACGCGGCTTCAAGGCGGTCAAACACACGATTAATAAAATCTCGTTGGTCTTTTGTTTTTTAACTTGAATTTTCATCGATTGTTCCTCTATAGTAGCTGCCTATGTGGTGTTCAAATTATTAAAAAATTCCAATTCTTTCTTGGTGTTGGGATTTATATGTCATAGTATATAAGCTAATTCCCAGAATATGATATTTAAGAAGTGATTCTAGTACAGCTTAGACCATCAATGTAATAAGTTTGATAAGATCACAACTCTCGGAGTTAAATGAATTGATAATATAATGTCCTTGTACACTGCATGAATTTAATGTTCAAACACAACTTATTGTGTACTATTAGTTTATCGTGATGTGGTCGATTAATATTATATATCGACGAACACGTAACATAAGTATTTTGATTAATTTTAAAAGATTACTGTCCAACCATTCTTTAATTAAACATAACCGTTTCTCAGCTATTTGTTTTGTCGTCGCCCAGTATTTGGTCTAGAACATTACTACTGTGTCGGCATATAATATCATTTAATATTCACATCTTCTATATCATTTATGTAAATCAGAAATGGTATAGATCCAATCATCGTTCCCTGTGGTACGTAGTTTTTTCTTTATTATAAGTACTTTTTATTTTTACTTGTTTTGTTCGATTTGTTGAATCAATCTTTTTGAACACACTTTTCTCTAATTTTAGAGAAATATATATATATATATAATATATATAATAATATATATATATATATATATATATATATATATATATATATATATATATGAAAGGAAAGATTCTTGGGCATACACCCGCATGGAAACACGGAACCGCCGACACGTGTTTCTGACTTATTAGTCGTCATCAGGACGGTATAGCCAAATTAAAAAGGTGGACAAAATTTGGAGATAAAGCAATCGGAGTCAACAACAAGCAGCCGACCTCCACATGTGTGATAACACGTCAAATATATATATATATATATATATTTCTCTAAAATTAGAGAAAAATGTGTTCAAAAAGATTGATTCAACAAATCGAACAAAACAAGTAAAAATAAAAAGTACTTATAATAAAGAAAAAACTACGTACCACAGGGAACGATGATTGGATCTATACCATTTCTGATTTACATAAATGATATAGAAGATGTGAATATTAAATGATATTATATGCCGACACAGTAGTAATGTTCTAGACCAAATACTGGGCGACGACAAAACAAATAGCTGAGAAACGGTTATGTTTAATTAAAGAATGGCTGGACAGTAATCTTTTAAAATTAATCAAAATACTTATGTTACGTGTTCGTCGATATATAATATTAATCGACCACATCACGATAAACTAATAGTACACAATAAGTTGTGTTTGAACATTAAATTCATGCAGTGTACAAGGACATTATATTATCAATTCATTTAACTCCGAGAGTTGTGATCTTATCAAACTTATTACATTGATGGTCTAAGCTGTACTAGAATCACTTCTTAAATATCATATTCTGGGAATTAGCTTATATACTATGACATATAAATCCCAACACCAAGAAAGAGTTGGAATTTTTTAATAATTTGAACACCACATAGGCAGCTACTATAGAGGAACAATCGATGAAAATTCAAGTTAAAAAACAAAAGACCAACGAGTTTTTATTAATCGTGTGTTTGACCGCCTTGAAGCCGCGTACACTCATAGAGCCGTCTAGGCATGGATCTAATCAGGTGGTTGATATCTGTTTGAGGCAGACCAACCCAACCCAACCCAACCCAACACAACCCAACCCAGGCTACTTGTACATCATGTCTCAGAGCATCTAACGCCTGCGGGGAATTGGCTAAATTGGTGCGACGGTGGAACGACGACTGTGGAATGTCGAATGTCGAATGGAATAGTGTAGTCCCGGTTTTGCTTGACCATGCATGATGGTCGGGCAAGGGTCAGAAGACGAAGAGGAGAACGCCGCAACCTGGAGTTTGCGATAGAACGGCATGTGCATCCCACTGTTGGGGTAATGGTATATTGTGCCATTGCCTACGGAGCAGGTAACGCCCGTCCTCACGTAGTTCGCGTTAGTCTAGACTTATTTCAAGCTGCCGACGTTAATCTTTTGCCATGGCCCTCCCGTTCACCTGACCTATCACCAATTGAGCATGTATGGGATGTGATGGGTAGGCGATGTCACTAGTATACTAATGCCTTAAATATGTTATAAATATTATCATATATAATAATTGTAGTGGTCTTTATTTACCATACAGTCTTGTGGTGGCTTATAATATCATTTAATATTCACATCTTCTATATCATTTATGTAAATCAGAAATGGTATAGATCCAATCATCGTTCCCTGTGGTACGTAGTTTTTTCTTTATTATAAGTACTTTTTATTTTTACTTGTTTTGTTCGATTTGTTGAATCAATCTTTTTGAACACATTTTCTCTAATTTTAGAGAAATATATATATATATATATATATATATATATATATATATATATATATATATATATATATATATATATAACTTTTCTTGGTAGTTCATTTGCTAACCTTTTCCCCATTTCACTGAAAAAGTTATTAAATGTATTTGCTATTTCAATATTGGTTTTAATTATATTACGGCCGTCCTTTTGTATTTCATTTATAATTTGATGTTTTCTAATATCCTGGTTACCATCATTTTCCATTATATATTTCCAAATATTTTTCATATTATTTCCTGCCTTTTTAAGTTGTTCTTGACAGTATTCATTTTTGACTTCCTTATAAGTTTTGATGATTATTCTGTATTATTTACATTCATTATATATTTGTAATTATTATTTTTTGCTTTTTTCCATATGTGAATTGTTGAATTTCCAACTTCTATTTTTCCATTTTGTTTCGATTTTTTAAATATTGAATTTTTGGTTGGGTTGGCTTTGGTTGTGTTTTAACAGTTTTGGACAATTTTGGTCATTTTTACAGTTTCTACATTTGTTACATTTTACACATTCAAAAACATTTTCATTATTATGTCAATTTTGATAACTTTGCTATTGTTTGCATTTCTAGAAATAATAGTTTTTTTTGTATATTTTTGACAATTGCAGATAATTTTGAGATTTTTCTGGAAATTTTGACGATAGTGAATGTTTCTTACATTCCTACAAGTTGACGTTATTTTACATTGTATTAATTTTACATAGTCATTGAATTTGTATAAATGTTGAACTTATTTGCGCTCTAATATATTTTTTACAATTCATTTTTTGAAACATTTGCTATTGTGAAATTTTTTGCATTGTAGGTTGGCTTGTCGAGTTATCGCATATCGCATTTTACCAGTTTTTGGCTTTATTGCATTTGCAACGTCTAATAGTTCTTACATTCGTTGCAACTTTTTTGATTTCATCGTTTAAATTTTTGTAGATTTTTGGTTGGGTTGTAGAATATAGAAGTTTTTATACCAACTTCATTCCATTGGCTTTTTATAGGATTCTTTTTATCTAGTCTTGTCGCTTTGTGCGATTCCATGTGTTTTTTGATGACTCGTGCAATTTTTACTTTATTTTAGAGAAATATCTTCAGATTTGATTCTCGATATTTGTTTTGTACTTTCATCGCTTGCATTTTTATTTTTCTTACCTTGCGTCCTTGACGAACCATTTCATCCTTTCTGGACCAATCAGACCATCAAACATACATTTTCTAAAGGTTAAGCAATGCATTTGAACACAACTGAACACTCTCGTCGGTGAGCAAAAATTTCCTGTTTATCTAATGGTCGAATTACATTGTCAAATCATATAAAAAATCAACATTGTCGAGGGTGGTCAGTAACTCGCTAAAATACCATTTTGTGTTTTTTTAACCAATCGATTAAATGAAAATTCAGTAATTTTAATTATGTCGTGCTGAACCTGTATATATTATATTAACATATATTACGCGGCCACCATTTTGATTATACATAAATACCAAGTTCTTGATAAAATGAAAGTTCTTTATTATTTCTTTAAGTAGCATTAATATTTCATCAAAATTATTTTTGCGACTACGAATATTAAAATGTTTACTAATTCGCCCTTTACATTTCTAGAAGAACTACAGGATACAGGGATAACTTACACGATTCATGCGAACAAAGGTATCACGCCGTTCCTCGTCCTTAACTTGTCTTATAAATAAAAGCTCCATCATATACATTAATTATCGCTCCAGTTACATACAATACAATTTCAAAAAAATCCGCGGTGGTCCGCACGAAACTTTCTTATACTTAGTTATACTACGTTTATCGAAAAAACTTTTCAAATAAAAGTTGTTTAAAATTCAGTATCTACAACTTTTATAAGAATAATTTTTTCGATAACTCTTACCGTTTTCGAAATACGGAAAAAGGTGATAAGAGTAAACCGTCACTTCCGGTTGAGATATTGCCTTCAAAATAGGACGTTTTCCTCCTTGCTGTATACAAATCTTAAGTTTAAAGTTTCATAGCTGTAGCGTTCATCGTCTGGGCGGGTAGAGCGCGCACAGACACACAGGCAGACACACAGAGAGACACACAGACGTCATTCCGAAAATAGTCAGAAACGATGCAGGGGACCTCAAAACGTGTATATCCGTTGAAATCTTGAGTTCGAAAATTTTCATGATTCCTATACTTACTTGTACATAATGTATAAGAAAGTAAAAAGAGGGCAATATATCAATCGCTCCAATTCATCTGAAATATGTACTCATCTTGTAAACCGATTTCAATATCACTTTTGGACTAAGCAATAAAAGAGTAAAAACTGACATTTCCTAACTAAAATAATGAGCATCGGATGATTGCTTTGTTGTTAAAAAACACTTTTCACAGTTTGGTTTCTACGAAGAAAATGATAAAACGAATCACCGTAATTCTTTTTACACTTTGACAATAGAAATATAGAAAATAAAATAAAAATTCTATTTCCATCATTTTCTGTAAAATATATAGCCGTTCAGAAAAGTGTTATGCCGCGTTATGTCGAGGTTGACTACAAAGATTGACCTCTGAGGTTCTTCTTGTCTTGCAACGGAGTTCTAACAAGAACGAAACGCGTCCAATACTCCAGATTTGGAAATTTTTTGTAGTGTTTATTTAAATATATTTCGTGTAGATTCAAACGTCAATAGAATGCATTTATTTTTAATTAACCTAATATTTAGAAGTGATTGCGATATATAATGTATTTATTAACAGAAGATAATGTGAAAATAAACTAATTGTTCTCTAACTGACTACGATTGTACTTACATATCGCTTGGACTGGCATATCCATGATCCATGTCATATCCAATGGCTGTTTCCACTTGTTTGTAGGCATGATCCATGTAATAATAAATTTAGGAAAAGTTTTATATGAGTTGTTAGTTAGGCATTGTCAATGTGTTGGAGAATAAAACTAATTATTCATTACCTGTGTTTGTTTTGTAAAAACGACTTTGTATGCCTCTGCTAATTTTCGTCCGTTTAACAAAAGTACCAAAATTAATTTCCAAGTATTACTACGCTGACAAATGCACTGCGGTGTTGTTTTTACTCGACTATCCAGTAATTTGTTGTCCGTTTGGCCAGTCTTTATTTCTGCATACGCTGGAATTACGTCGACTTAATTCGCACATCACAAACTAATATTGTTGGGAAAGCCCGCGACAAGTATGCCCATTTCCGCGCCTCGTCGGGATTAAAATCGTAAACCAAACGCAATTTTACGTCCTTGCGGCTTAAATAAATTAATGCCAAAGGCATTCGCAGAACTGGGAACGTTAATACACCGCCACCGGACGGAATTAATTTTCGTAATTTGTCGGTGGGCCGGCGCAAGCACATACGTCTGGATTTTTGGAATAATCTCAACGGATTTAATTGTAAAGTCATTTGACTGTTTTAATCTTGTGCGTAATGACAATAAAATGGTTACATTCGACGCGAGTTTGCATATTCGGGTTAAAATATATTTGCGGATTACACCGTCGATATAAATTGCGCGCAAGGGAAATGGATTTAAATAAATGTTTATAATCAAGATACATATGGATTTTCGAGCGATGATTAACTTCGACATAGATTAATTAAAAACTAAATCCGTTATTTTTTTTAACGAAATGTTTTCGGCACCAAAAACAAGTTTTTGTGTTAATAATTCTTCTATTTGAAGCAAGATATAAAGAGTTTGCCAGTTAATTGTTATTTGTGTGATTTACGATTAGCACGTCAATTGCAGCAGCAGCTTGCAATTTCTCTGCAGCTATAACATAAAATTTCAATTAAAAATCGTATGTTATTTATATTTTCGAAACATGTTTTAAGTATAAATCACGCAAAATGTACAACAAAAAAGTGTTTCATAGAATTAATTGATATTTAAACATTCAACATTAAAATAAAACGAACAAATATAGTGCGTGGTTTTTATGGGCGTATTTGATAAAATTAAAACACCAAATTACGATATAAATATTTTTGTATTCAAAATAATAAATTATTTTTTTATTTAACTGTCAATGTCCGGCTGTTTTATCGACGTGCATGCACATTTAATTTGTAATTTTTTTACAGAAAACTGTGAAAATAACGCTTGCAATAATACGAGAAATAAAATAAGCTCTTCGTCGAATACGATTTATTTACTCTCATGTCAAGAAACGTAAACATTTTTGTTTTCATTTCTCTTCGGAGTTTGTGTGTTGATAAAAACTTCCGAAAATGTTCGCAATACGTTTTACCTTACCGTTTAAACCTTCTTCAAGGATGAGCAAAGATTAAAAAAAACTAATTGTTTGTGTATATAAGTCAGTAATTATTAAGTCAATGAATAATTTAATCGCTTCTTCAGGAACTACAAATTCATAAAAAAATCAGCTCCATCGTAAAATGATAAGAAAATTATGCTTGTAATCATTCAGAGTGAAGGCATAATACCAACTGATTTATAACCAAGAATACCAACTCTGGAATCGCCTAGGTTTATTAAAAAAAATTTGAAATTTGAAACATTTTGAAACAAATTGAATGCATTGTGTGGTGGTTGAACAGTTTCGGCCTCTCATTCCGTTATTCAAGTGTAAAAGTCATTTATTATTGCACGAACAGTTTAAAATATGAGCGAGGTACGAGCAAGCGTTTTAAGCGTAGTGCGATGGAGAAACTTTTTACAGTGTGTCTTGCAACGTTTTATCTTCGACCGTACACACATTTCTTAAGAAATGGTTAATGTGACTTATGAATTTTAAAGTAATATTTTGTAATATCTGACTGCTGGCAGATACTTAAATAAAATACTGATATCGTTCCGTGCCATTAAAATTTTAAACACTAGGCCTTAAAACGTACCTTTGGTAACGAAAATTATTACTAAAAACACTATCGTAGATTTGAAGACTGAATAATTACAAAACCTACCTTAATATGGTTTTTAGCAAATAGTGCTAAATTTAATAAACTTAAATCGGGATGTCGTTCACTGTTTCAATTCTTCGAGGACAGTAAGCGGTTGGTCAGTGTAGCCGATCTGAAATTCTCAGTCGGTATCAACAATTTCTTTTCTTTAGGCTCTACATTCAGTGTCAACTGAAGAGCCTCATGGGATTGTTGTTGGCTGAAGTCGAAGATCTAATTTCGTTCCTACTAATTGCAAAGTCCACTTACGAGCTCGGATAACTAATGTTATTACACATTTAAATTTTCATAACAACGTGGTTTGACCGTCCAATGACATTTATAATCGTACTAAACTGTTTCTTAAAAATCACCAAAAAATGTTTGTTCTCATGGATGATAAGGGCAATGTAACTGTGGATATGGCTGCACATGACTGGAAAACGCTTTCCCGTACAGGTTGTAGACCACCTATTACTTTCAAACACATTTCAACAGACAATGTTTTGGCACTCCTGTAGGTTTATCGACTTTGCCATTAAAATTTCCCTTAAAAAGATATTGATATTATATGTGCTATTCCGGCCGAACACATTGATGAGAGGTTATGTATTTTTAACGACGTCAATTCCAACATTCATTATTGTAGAACATGGACGTCATTGGTTCGTCCACTTTCTCTATACTCGTCATTGGAAACCAAGCCATTTGTATTATGTTTGATTGGCATTCAATTATTTTCTAATCACCCTTTAGGAATGAAAATGTACACAGCCGCTAGCTAATTTATAGACTTCAAATAAAACAATGGAAGAAACAAAATTTATTAATTTCGTTGTTACATAACTTATATTTGTACGAAAGCAAGTTTCAAAGTATCCTAGCCAGTATTTTTGTAATATATTTGCGTCGCCATAAACAACCGTTCCCAATTCGATTTGGTGGTCCTGGTAGCGGATGTGATGACAAATCTGTTTGAAAAGAATGGAGAATTACAAGTGTTAGATAGGCGTTTTCTGGATTACTTGATTAATATTAATTCATATATCAAAGGGTTGCAGCAGAAGTATTGTCAACTCACCGTTTATCGTCGTTTCCATATCATCCCCGCTAGAAAGCATCAGTGGCGCACGGCAGTCCTGTCCATTCATTGATAAAAAACTCCACATGGTCACACGTTGCGTCTAGTAGCTATCCTCGTATCGGGCATGTTATCAGCTTTGGACACCTTTACCATCTTCGCATGCTAATGTATACCTGAAATATTAAGTACTTGCTTAGTATGGTAAGTATTTGCATTTTGCATTTTCGGCCTTTAACTTCTACAAAAATGGCGACAAACAACGTGGATAATTGAATTAAGTTTGGCAGCGCCAATGAAGGAATCGAAAAATAATAACAAACCTCTTGAATGATCAGAACTAAAGGACCACTTCAAAAAATTATAAAAATGATGGCAGTTTTGAGCCGCATGCAGTCAAGATCGAGCGAGCAAACGTTAACCAGTCGACCGTCGGTCTAAATCGGGCATCGGGCTCGTCAAGAGTTAACATCGGGGCGAGCGAACGAAAAGTCATCGAGGAGTTACCGTTCGGTTTTCGAACAATGAATTAAGATCGAAGCAATCAGCTCTTTCATTTTAATAATCAAAGTCGGCGTTAGAGCTTGTTAAGTAACTTAGCCGGTGTAGAAGTCAATATTATTTTGTTTTCTCGAGTCGTGTGATAAAATAATTTGTGCAAGGAAAATCGAATACAAACGTTTTAAATGCTCTTACCGCCAAATTGATATTAGAGAGAGAAAGGGTTCCGTAAGAAATGAAATTCTATGTGTAATATAATATCGGGAAATTATATTGGTTCTGAAAGTTTACATTTCGTTTGACATGTTAAATTAACGTGAGACTTACTATTAAAAAAATGATTCGAAGACAAGTTTTTTTCCTTCAGGCTTATGTTTATAGTATAATTGTTAATAATGATGATTTTAAGTTTTACCAGAAAATATTATAAACTTAAATTAAACCTTGCCGGTTTTTATTTGATCTAAAAATGCGTTTTAATTTAAATCTAATTTGAAGAAGTAAACGTTCCCTTTTGGGCTGGTGGCAGCTAGGCAAATATAAATTTGCTCTCAAGTGAACGTGTGTGATTATTTGCGAGAAGCAAAAACCGAGAGAATAAAGCGAACAACACAATCTAGGAATCGGCTATGCTACCCCACAGGAAAAAAATTCCTACGTTTCTGAAAGGAAGTTACTGGAACTCTCTCTCTCTCTCTCTCTCTCTCTCTCTCTCTCTGGGTTTGGGGTTTGCATATTTAGTGTTAAAGGCAGCAGACTGCCCATTATAAATGTCTCACAAACGGATAACTTTCTAGTGTTAAATTAAAACAAAAATTGTTCGGTTACAGTATATTTATTGCATTTCTTTATGGCGAAGAATTTCGTCTTGGAAATTCGTAAAAAGTAATGCGCCGGATTAAACCCGGCGAGATTTATTTACCGACTCATTCGGAAAGTTTCGCTTATAATTCCGGCGAGACGAATCCGACGACTTCCTCCGCGAGACCCGGTCTTATCGAAAACTGATCCGTTCGCGAAATCACGGGACCGGAAAAAGTGACGTCTTCCTTTTTACGTACGTAACGAAATCTCGTGTCCCGTGTTTCGAAACTTTCCGCAAGTAAATTGGAATTTTGCGTCGTATGAATACATCGTAAGGCCGAGCTTCGCAGCCTATGCATAGAGAGTGGACTATTGCATGAGCGAACAGGTAAAAACGAAAAAAGCATCGACGCGGCTGTCCATTTGGATTTCCGGTCTCGTGCAGCTGAAATAACGCGGCGTTGTGGCATCGGAGGTTGCGGCCAACGTGACTGAAAACGGAATTCGAATGCGGGAGTGTAGGTGGCTCGCGCGTGACCTTCGTGTCAAATCTTGAGAAATTTCCGCTCGGAAAAACCTCAATTATTGGGTGAGGTTACGGTGACGGGAGACACAAGGCTTTGATTATCGTTTATTTGTGGCGGAAGCACGTAATGTTTATTGGATATTTTCGTGGATGTGTGTTGTTTCGTTTTCTGCAATGAAGGATTTCCGAGGATGACGTCATGTACTGCATTAAAAGCTTAAACTAATATCGTTTATCCGACGTGGTCACTGGTGCAATCCATAAGTAGTTTTATTTATTGGTGCAACCTTCAATTAACGAGCACAAGCTTATTTTTAAATATTTGGAATAACATAGTTTTTCCCAATATTATAATTCAACCACCACAATCTTATTTTATTACATAATTTGCTATATGTTATACTCTGAACTTATATTTTGCAAATATGATCCTAGAAATGTTTATAGTAGTCTTAGGTGTAAGTATGTTTATTTTAAACACCACAATACATTTGTTATTAAATGGATATAATTGTGAGACTGATCTTTACAATTGATTTCTATATGTGATTGTTTATAATCCACTATAACGTATAATATAAACTAATTCTTCTCCAACCCATTATTCTTTAACTGTGCCGGCGCATTAGTGACCACAAACTTATTTTAAACGGCTCGTGACACAATAAAAAGGGAGGAACACCCAAGAGGCGCGTTTTTGTGTGGTTGCCCCGCTTGACCTGATCTACAATCAATAATCAGGTCTTAGTTTAAAATATTCAAAAACGCAAATAAAAAGTCGCACAGAACTTTATACAATCTCCTAACTTTCCTAAAATATATCTCTTTCGTTTAACTTGTTCGTTATGCTATTGCACCTCAAGACGAAAAGCTTCACTGAGTTGATTTCGTAAAATTAATGCGAATCAAACTCTAATCAGCTCCTTGAATGACTAAATTGTTGAACTAAGTTTTATCACCTGCAAATAATCATAATAAATTAACAATTACAAACTACAATTGTTTGTAACTAATTTTATTTTTTATTATAATTTGTTTACATTAAAATAACCTAATAAATGCATAACTCAGTTCTCTGTGAATTCATTTAAGTCCAAGTTTGTCGTATCTCGAACCGTTCACAGTGCGTTTCGGAAGGAACGTGAATCATTGAAAGGCCTATTGACGGCCCTAGCGGTGTAGGTATTCGAAAACTTGCGTTCGAGTTCGATTGTTATTCTTAGTAGTAATTGGCTTTGGGTTCAGACGAACGCTCAGCTCATAGTATGATTAGTACGGAATAGACAGGATTATTAAGCGCGGTGCGCACCATAATGCAAACGCTGAACTGACGGCAAACACATACAATTTACAACAAATAATAAATTTATTTCAATAAAATTTTTAAAGGGAAATGCCCGTGGGACCTCCCTGCACCAACCACCACTGTTAAAAAGTTAAAAAGTTATTGTAATTGCCAAAAATTGCAAAAAAATAAAAATTGTGGGAAGAAGTAGGAAATAGTAATTTCAGAATTCGAAAGTTGCAAAAAAGGACAGTTACTAAAATATGAAATATTGTCCAAAAATGTAGAAAAATAAAAAATTGAATTGTCAAAAATGAAAAGATTTGAAATTGATAAAATTATATCAAATCTAAAAAAAGTATAAATCCGAAACCTTAAAGTTAATACCGTGAAATCAATTGTCTAAAACGGCAAAAAACCTAAAATTGCAAAAAAGTGAAAACCATTAAAATGAGGGATAACAAATTGACTGTGCTTTTAAATTGTGAAGAATTAACTTATTATCTATAAAGTTAAAAACCCCTTCAGTAAAATCTAAAAAAATGTGAGTGTTTCTTACTTAGTATTTCTAGTTAAGTATAGATCTTTTCCTTACCAGTGCATAACACATTGTGGAAATTATTTATAGAAAAATTCAGTGATTTCAAAACTAATAACATCGAAATCCTATTAGGTCAATTTTTTCTCATAATACTTATTTTAAGTTGCTCCACTTGCTCATGACGTCATCCATTTTTTGAGCTATAACTTCACACTCATTTTTCAATACAATTCAATATTTTTTGTTTTATTTGGGATAGTAGTCTCTTAATAGCCTCTGTAAATCCTACATGATTACAATAGTTTTTCAAATAATCACATTTTGTCTAACCCAAGAATACTATACGGGTAACATAAAAAAACGGGTAATAATTTGTTAAATAATAGTATTACAAAGAACTTTATATTCATTACTTACCTAGCAAATGCTCAAAGTGTTCTCCATTCCCTTGTTGATAAACTACTGATCTAAAACAGTTGTTTGAAGTTTCCGTTGTAATATTTCTAATTTCCGTTCGAATGCGCTCTTTAAAGTCATCTAAACTGTTAGGTTCTGTTTTAAAGCATTTACTCATTAAAGGCAATCTGGCTGGCCATTTTATGAATCCTCTTCGCCTAACCTCATTATTGGAAAAATTTGATTTAAATACAGTTGAGCGAGCACATAAGAAATAGTGTGGTTGTGCTCCATCTTGGTGAATCCATAATGTGTTCCGAGGAATCTTAATGATCTGCCTCCTAAGACTGGACTAATCATCCCTGCATATATTTTATATCCCACATCCAACAACGATATCCCCCTGTAGTTCGTCCCTTATAAGATTTAGTTATTTTTCTACGGTAAGATTGCCATCAATAAAGCTAGTATGCAATCACTTAATGCCTTCCCAAGCGTCTACTTTTTTCTTGGTGTTGGGTGTAATCTACAATTCTGACGATTATCCATTTAGAGTAAATGTAGATTCGTCATAAAACATTACATTGTCTGACGAAATTTCATTCCTATGCAACAAATTCAGCAATTGCTCAAAAAATTAAAGGTGACGGTCCGGAACATCTTCTGTGAATTATAGAACGTATTGAATTTTATAGATATTACGCTTCTCTTTTTTAACACTCTGGCTGGTACCATTTTCTAAAGCTATTTGGCGTAATACGTAGATGACGGATTTTCTGCAATATTGAGGAGAACGTTTATTTTAGTGTTCTCAGGAACATAAGTAGACTGTTCTGCAAAGGTTTCCCATTATAAAATTCCATTTGTCGCCATGTCCGATCATCATCAAAATTTCAATTCTAAGAGATTCCGTTAAATATTTAATTTTCGTTACAAACTTTCAATCCAAAATATAGATTTTAATCAAATGACGGATTGTCAGTGACGGTAGAAAGTGATTTAACTAATAACGGCTAAAATATATTGCAGCAAAAATATTAATAAGAAAATTAAAAACGAACGAACGAAAAAATCTAAAAATTTCCAGAACCGTTGAATATAGAGTTAACTATGGGTTCATTGAAAAGGTTTTTAATAGTACTATCTTCAAAGATATAAGAAAATAGTAATACATTTAAAGAATGCCTATGACATCACAGCTCTAGACGAAGTCACGTCGCAAATAGGTGCCGTGATTCTAAATCAGTGCAATTTAAAAATGCACATATATTTATGGAACATTAATGCCCGGTTTCACAAACTTTAATCGGTCGTTAACGGCTTGTTAACAAATCGTCAAAAGATTGCCGATTCGTTATCGAGTCTTTAAAATCCATCGTCAAATGTTTGATGATGGACAGGTCAAATACATTTGGTATTTGACGATGGATTAAAGACTCGATAACGAATCGCCAAACTTTTGATTATTCGTTAACAAGCCGTTAACGACCGATTGGCGTTTGTAAAACCGGGCATAAGAATTCAGAAATGCAAAATTGCCTAAGATCCAAAAATGTCCAAAATACACAAATAATTACCAAAAATTGGAACAACATCAGAATGGATAAAGCAGAAAAATTCCAAAAAGTAATTTTTCAGAATTGATCAAATTATTTAATTTATTAAAAATAGAAAACGTCAAAATTAATACTAAATGTAAAAACCATTGGGCAAAAATGTAGAAAAATTGCTAAAATTCTGATAAAATTATCTGCAATGATTTTTTGTATTGGAAAAATGATAAAAATCCTAAGGCATAAATCACATGAAAATACAAAGCACTAAATATGGAAAAATTAAGAATTGTTCAAAACGACAAGATATATGCCAAATTGGAGGTCGCAATGTACAAAAAATGCAATTATTATGTAAACTTTTATTTCTGCGACAGCTTAACGAATATTGTAAACGATCTTGCATTTCCACAGAGTAGTTTGAACTAAACTGTGTATATTTATGAAAGATTTTACGCATTGCGTCGCATAAAAAAATATTTATATAAAAATAATATATTGTATTATCGCCCGGAAAGAAAAACTTACGTGAACTCATGCTTTTAATATAAGTAATTGAATTAGTCAGTAAATTTATTACATAACTTATATATTTGATTTATCGCTCATCGCAAGTATGTGATTCACTTCCAACTGATCTTGACAGCATAACCGCAGCTCCGTTAAGTATTAAGCGGAAACTTCACCTATGCGGTTTTATTGTGTTTATTACCCATAGATACATAAAGCGCAGCGAACTTCACACAAATATACACATGACCTAGCACAGATGATATAGTGGTCTCCAGTCCGTACCATACACACAACATGAATGCATAAGCACTTGCGGTAGGAAGTCAAGTTCTATTAAATTGTCGCTCCACTTTTAGTTATGAGTAGTGTCGTTTAATTTTCACGTTAATATGCACTGGATGTCCAACACATGTGTAAAAGAATTTTATCAGCAAACAAATCATGATTCGAATTCATTTAATATATATTTCATGGAGTTTACCTATATGCTTATACACTTTCCATTGATAAGCCAAAGTTCAGATGAATTAAATAAAGTGTTTATAAAACGGAAAAGGAGGTGCAAATATAATAAAAAGGTCGACACAAACATTATTGACCTAAATGAACCTAAACCTGGTTATTAAGAATCGAATCAAATAACATATATAAATAGTAGTAGCAAAGTCAACAATGTGGGAAAACAAGAAAAAGGCGAACTAATAAATCAAATCAAATGAATTGAATTATTAAGATGCGATGACTTTCCACAATTCTTGACCCAGAATTTGCAACATAAGTTAGCGAAACCGTAATGTAATGACAAAAGGTTTTAAAAAAATATGATGTGGCTAATATGTCAGGCAGATTACCAACAAGTCGTAGCACCTCATGTAATGTTATGTTTCATCACAGCATTGACATTTAGCGTAGGTTCCATTTCTGTATATTTTTAATATTATGTTATCCCCCAAAGAATAAGTCAAATGATCAAATCACTTCTCATTCAATCTACTGGTAAAGGCATGAGCGTGGTGGCATACGTTATAGTTTACACCGTTTCTATTATCATGTGGTAACCATATACGCCGTGTGTATATTGTTTCGTCGTAGATATATGAGCATATCGTATGGAACTTGCTGGAGTACGAAAATATCAATAGTTTTGAATAAATGTATTCATTACATCTCCACGCCCGGTACAAATAAAACTCCGCATTATGTCTATTTTCTAAAGGTATTGTCTCTGTCCTTACCTATACGGTCGAAAACCTATTGCAATAGTGCCTTTGATTCTGTATTACTTGGTTCTAGTCAACGTAGATTACGGCTTTATTTTTATAAGTTGCGATTGTGAGTGTCCTATACGGGTCTGATAAGATTCATTTGATAGATCACAAAATTTTTGATGTTAACTTTTTCGGATTCCACCCACTTTAAAAAACAAGTTTTAGGTTATGATATTTTTAAGCGTAAACACGTGTACTCAATAGGTCTCCATAGCAACCATCCTGAATTTATACAGAATAATCTGTTATGATTACCATTATTATTAACTTGATGCGATTCGCCTTTTTCTTCAGACAAAGCCATGACCGATTTCTCGTCCACGCCGTTGCCAGTAGAGTGCCCATATTGCGCAATTATGCGGAACAGTTCCCTGTTATTTTTACAATAAAATACTTACATTCAATATACGCAAATATTTGCCACACGACATACATCTTCATGACGTTCCGTTTTATGCAATCAAATCAATTAACATGTATGGTATAAACAGAAGTAGATTAAACGACTAGCTGTTTTTTTACAAGTAAACTATTATATTCAATATCCGTCAAAGATCCGTTGATTTATATAAATTCTCATGACGCCAATTGTTGTATTTTTATTAATTTTACACGTTCATACAATTAGATTAATTGAAACCTTAACTAAACCAGCTCGATATTTCTTTACGTTCTTTTGCATTTCATGTTTCGCACCTTACAACTAGTTTGCATTGGTTAAGGGGGGATCCTGCTTTAGGAGGACTTAAAATATCGTTTTTGGGGGAATTTTTTTAGGACAGAAAAAAATGAGCAAGTCTAGTGAACTTTTTAGAGCATTTTATTACATATTTGAGCATTAAAAAAACAATATTTCGAGAGAAAAATATTTAAACGGAACCGATTTTTATGCACATTTGTGCAACACCATTCAATTGCAGTCTACAATCGGTGGGAAAGATGCAGCTCGTAATTTTTGTCTGAAACAAAAAAAACCAAAGAAAATTGTAATTTTCATATATTTTATGTGAACTAAAAAAAAACAAAATTTTGAAATTCAAGATTTTTCTCAGGTTTGAAAATAAATATGCTCTTTGCAGGAAGAGAAAATCAGAAAATTTAGAATTTTTTTTCATTAATTTTTTTAGTTCAAATCAAATAGAATGCTACTGAAGCTAAGAAAAGTTTTATTTCGTTTTGATTGCTTGTCTAGTTTTCTCGCAATCACGCCCACCAGTTTAGAAAAATCGTAAAAACGAAAACTCGAGAAAACGCGCTCTAAAGTTTACGATCAGGAAAAATGTTAATTTTCGATTACTTACGGAATATCTCGTTATAATCCTACTATAGCTCTTACGAATTCAAAATATTATTGTTTCGAACGACCGATTGAACTTTTTTCAGTACATAGTTCGGTGTTATGTGACTGCGGGAAGGGGCGCGCGCTTCGTTTGTCCGAGCGTTCATGCGTTCGTATATTTTTTCTCGACACCTCACTGTGTTTAGTGCTGTATCTTTCAAAATATTGCGAATAAGCCGCTATAACTTTTTATACATATTCTTAGATATATTAGGCATAGATTTGAGCAATAAAAAAATATTCGATTTTTTGAGCCTTCTAAAGCAGGATCCCCCCTTAATACGCCTTTTAGCTTCTACTTCATATTTTTATGGGAATTATTTTTCTAGATTTACGTTATTTGCATTTCATATTTCGCACCTTACAACTAGTTTGTATTGTTTAACACGCCTTTTAGTTTCTACTTCACATTTTTATGATGTAATAATATTACGTGTTCATATGCTCACATCTATAATTTGATTTATGTCGGATATTTGTTATATTACGTTTCTAGATTGTATGTTTGCGCGAAGGTCATTTGCATATTTTTTACTTAATTTGGGTCTATAACCATGAAGTGGTGCATTGTTACAATACTTTAAATCGTGTTCTAATTATTTCAGTCATACCTACACCACCCTAATTGCATATTGACTGTGGATATTGATATCAAGATTACATTGTTATTACGTTGTTAGAACGTTTTTGATCGTATTATAATTATTTCAACCATCGTCCTGCGAGAACATCAAGACTGGATGGAGAATACTAATTTTGCTGTAAGTGCAAATGGTTTTTTTAGGTTCAAGAATCTGTATAAAACGTACGAATCACGTTCTGATTCTGATTTAAATTCGCAAAATTTTCCATCATATCGTTCAAGATGTCAATCAATAATACAAAAATGGTTTTAAATCAAACACCTGTTCTTAAGTTGGAATATTTAAACGTGATTCCCGATTTTAATTGTAAAACGGAACTATTACCGTGCTCTATCGTAATCGGCCAAAAGCTCGTAAATACATTTATAATGCTCAAGATGTAACCGACTTCCGGAATGAATATCTTATGTCTAGCATTTTAGCAAAAATGCAGGGAAAAGCTGCAACAAATATCTCGTCTTGCATTATTACAAACTGGCCAGAATTAAAAACTGGTTTAGTAAATACTTATTCAGATAAAAGAGATTGCGATTTAGTTTGAACATAGAAATGACAGGATTAAAATAAAGAAATGCGACGCTTTTCCAGTTTTATAATCGCATTCAACATTTATTAAATGTATAAAATTCTTATTTAACGACTCACGTAACTATTAACAAAGCGAACGTATTAATAGATTTTCGTATAAACGCATTAAGAATGTCGCTATGAGGAGTGAAAGAACCACTGGGATCTCTTATGCGTACAAAGAATTAAAAATAAATTAGTTCCCAAACCAAATATTCAAAATTAACATATTTTTTAAAAATCAACCCTTAACTAACTAATTTTGATCATAATGCATTTTGATCATCGACCATAAATTCATATCGCCAAGGTCACTAATTTAGGCAAAATAAACCGAACTTTCTAGCTAGAGAATTGCATAATATTGATGATGAGTCTTGAAATACCCGATGAAATAAATGATATTGGGGTCAACCTTCCGTTGAATTTCCCGAAGAACAACATATTTTTTTTATACAAAATGGCCTCCGAATACTTCGATTCGAATTAATGAATTCAATAAATGATTACAGTGAACTAACCATACATAATACTTTACATTAATAATTTGAAATTATTAATGGACACGGGCAGTTCAAAATCTGTTGTAATCCCAACATAGCGATAATAAAACTTTAATCGTTCAATAAAATAAAATCCATTTCAAATTTTCACTACTTTTATATCATATTCAAAACGGTTTAATCTACAAAAAGATGTTGCTTTAAAATTTCGTTTATTCAACTTTCATAATTATTTCGGTTATTTTCGGTCATTCCTTATTAACTGCGAATTTTAACGATTACGATTTAAATTTGACTTCAAATTATAACATAATAGAAACTAAGCAAATAAAATTCGATCTATCAAAAAATACGCGTACTGATGATATTAAGGAAAAAAGCGTAAATTAAATTGTTAGATTAATTAAAGAATATGAGAGTATGTATATTTCACTCAGAAAATCAACAATTACTGTTCACAAATCTAATCATAAAATAAGTACAACAAACGACTTACCCGTTTATACAAATTCATACAGAGATGAATTAAATTTAAAAAATTTACAACAAGAAATTATTCGTAAATCCCACCAGAAAATTGCATGCCTTTGGAGTCAAAAATGCACTGGCAATACAGAATTCAAAATGAAGAATGTCTCGTTTATGTAGGTGACATAATAATTGTTATTACTAGCCTTCAAAAACATATAGTGTTCGAAAGATAAAAAATTTGAATTTTGAAATTCAACTCGCTAAATCTGAATTTCTAAGAAAAAAATCCGCGGTGGTCCGCACGAAACTTACTTATACTTAGTTATACTACGTTTTTCGAAAAAACTTTTCAAATGAAAGTTGTTTAACATATCAATATCTATAATTTATGTAAGAATATTTTTTTCCGTAACGTGTACCGTTTTCGAGATATAAAAAGGTGATAAGAGTAAACCATTACTTCCGGTTGAGAGATTGCGTTCAAAATAGGACGTTTTCCTCCTTGCTACATACAAATGTTAAGTTTAAAGTTTCAGAGCTCTAGCTATAATCGTTTGGACGCTAGAGCGCGCACAGACACACAGACACACAGACACACACACAGACACACAGACGTCATTCCCAAAATAGTTAGAAACGATTCAGGGGACCTCAAAACGCGTATATCCGTTGAAATCTCGAGGTCGAAATTTTTCATGATTCCTATACTTACTTATACATAAAGTATAAGTAAGTAAAAATCCGCGGTGGTCCGCACGAAACTTACTTATACTTAGTTATATTACGTTTTTCGAAAAATCTTTTCAAATGAAAGTTGTTTAAAATATCAATATCTATAATTTATACAAGAATATTTTTTTCCGTGACGTGTACCGTTTTCGAGATATGGAAAAAGGTGATAAGAGTAAACCATCACTTCCGGTTGAGAGATTGCGTTCAAAATAGGACGTTTTCCTCCTTGCTACATACAAATATTAAGTTTAAAGTTTCAGAGCTCCAGCTATAATCGTTTGGACGCTAGAGCGCGCACAGACACACACAGGCGTCATTCCGAAAATAGTCAAAAACCATTCAGGGGACCTCAAAACGCGTATATCCGTTAAAATCTCGAGGTCGAAATTTTTCATGATTCCTTTACTTACTTATACATAAAGTATAAGTAAGTAAAAATCTGCAGTCGTCCGCACTGAACTTTCTTATACTCAGTTATACTACATTTTCCGAAAAAACGTTTCAAATGAAAGTTGTTTAGAATATCAATACCTTTATGTAAGAATATTTTTTTCCGTAAGGTGTACCGTTTTCGAGATATGGAAAAAGGTGATAAGAGTAAACCATCACTTCCGGTTGAGAGATTGCGTTCAAAATAGGACGTTTTCCTCCTTGCTACATACAAATGTTAAGTTTAAAGTTTCAGAGCTCTAGCTATGATCGTTTGGACGCTAGAGCGCGCACAGACACACATTAAAACATGTCCATGAAGACTAACTGGTGGATTGCAAGACAATATTGTTTCTGGGTTATTACCCTTCGTCAGTAGCGATTACCAAAAATCTTAGTTGTTGAAATACCTTTACATGTAGTGGCCATCAAAACTTCTTGGGTAATAACCCAGAAACAATATTGTCTAGTGATCCACCAGTTAGTCTTCATGGACCTGTTTTAATTAATGTTCACTACACCATTGAGGTGTAAGATTCGTCCATCTTTCATGTAAATTTTACATTTTTCTGTCATAAAATGTTTTGATTTGTGTAAAAATTTATTAATTAATAAAATGTATGCACATTAAGTAGAATTACCACAAATTCCGAAACTAGAATCCGTGAAGAATAGACAAAACAGAGAAAAACTAAAAACAAATTAAAAACATTAAGAATAAAAAGCATAAACCCAGAATTAAAATCCGCCATATTTTAATACTACTGAAAATATTCACTTTTCAAATATTCAAAGCCCACACAACAAACTTATTAATTTAAAAACCGTCTAGGTTCCTCTCAATCGGGCGAAGAACAGAAATAAGGAATATCACCCAGAACTTGGGGATATTTCCAATTAATTTGGGACTTGCTGAACTACAGCTAACGAAACACAACGTTATTCATTATTATGAATTAGGACTCTATAAGGAGAGTATACTATTTTAAATGATCAATACGAAAACCTTACCTCCAGGGTGTCCAACAATATAATGTTTGCAAGGGAATTAATAAATTATAACAAAATGATCAAATTTATTCAAACCACAAAATGATATCTCACAGAGTATAGTAAACTAAAAACATTGCATGCAAATATTATAAAACCTATCGATCTATTTCAAGAGTTGCAAAATAGTATATTGCGTATCTTATGAAGTAGATTTTGCTACACAAATATGGAGCAACTACTGCATGCGAGTGTGAAAAAAAATGCACACTATACTTCCTCTACAACCATACGATTAAAAATACATTTAAAAAACAAAAATCGATTAAAGTAAATTTCTTTTCAGTATTATAATAATTATTATTATTAACAGTAAACGTACAATTTGTTATTTTCTTGACCTTTACACCAGATGCCTCACCTAAAAATTGTTCACAATATTTGAATTGACAAAGTTCTTTCTGAAGTGTCATTCTTTTTATTCGCTATTTACCCTTCAGCTATGGATGACCTCTTCCAGCGCCCGTGCTGTTTTAGCGTTAGTAAATCTGTCCCAGTTTCAACCAATAAAAAGGCAGAGGAGCATCTAAAGTAGTAACTCGTGTATTGTTCTACACGAAACAGTTCTTCCAATTTTGTTTATGATGATAACTTGACGGGTTCAATTTCCTTTTTCATAATTAACACTCATTTCTGGGTAATTTTGAGAACGGAGAGGCACATGTTTTCTGTAAAATTCCAAATGTTCAGTGATTGCAAATTTTCTTATCATTTTTGTTTTTGTGTGAGGGACAACTACGAAAAGTGTTGTTTCCCTAATCTTGAATATCATCTATTGTTAGTTTATAATATTTCATCACTTCTAAGACCACCGGCAAGACCTACAATTAAAGAAGTGGATATTTTGTACTACTTGCCAGTGCTGACTTACTGTTATGAACTTAAGAATATGTCGCCGTTCTAAACTACGTCATTTCCTTGGGACATGTCCTTCGTACTTTCTCTTTATAAACGCTCGAACTTTTGATTGTTAATGTTTGTATTATCTTTGATGCTAATGGTACTCTACAACATGAACTAGTTACTCCAAAGTGTTGGTCATTTGAAATTTTTCGCCAATCCTGCCAAATACGTTAACACTATTTTTTTTTAATATAGGATTATTCTGCTCGGCGCTCCATTTTAGAATTTTTTCATACGTCTTTTCATAAATATCTACCGATTTTTGTGGTATCAAAATTTTACTTGCTCCGTTTGCTACAGCCTGCATGTGGTAGAGTAGACGTCTTTCGGTATTCGATTTCATAATTATACAAAACACGAGAACACGAGCCATCAATCAATTTGATTTATGAATTATTTTCCACCAAATACATTTAAACAATTAACGTTCCAAGTCGAAATATGAATCAAATGATTACATCACTCTATTGTAAGGCGTAATTAAGTCGTAAACATTGACAATTTATTTTTGCAAATCGTCAATGTCATCTCTACTGCGTTCAAGATAATATAGACGAATTTTTCCATATGTTGAAACTACACGACCAAATGAGATGCCTCCAAAATAAAACTTGTAAGTTTATAAATCCTTACTTTACGTGTGGGGCTTTATTACAAAGACAAGATTGATTTGAATGTTTCATATTTCTTGATATTTTTGTAATGTAAAATTCATCAAATTTTAATACATTAATAAAAATTTGTCTAAGATATAAGATGAGTTAAAAAAATTAAAAAATATGTAGTTTTAAATATTATCAGCATTGTCAAGAATGTCTAAGATGCAAGCATTAAAGTTTGGTCGCAATATTAAAAAAAATGCATATTAAAAATATGTAAAATTGATGTTCAAGTCAAAACTAAAAAAATTGTCTGCGATGCAAGACAGAAAAAAATGAATAATTGACCAAAAGCATCGTAAAGATTTGGCAACATTGCCAAGAACGTCTTAGATCCGTATATCATGTTGACGTTTCAAGATAAAAAAATTGCTACTGAAACACAGATATCTATGAATTTTTCATCTAAGCGTCATTCTAACCACTGGCATTTACTTCTTAGTCAAATGGAAGAAAATCAGAAGAATGAAACCAAGTTGTACTAGAACTCGAGGACTCAAAACTTGAGCTTCCTGGAGAAATTAATTAAAAGTTACACTGATCATTCTAAAAACTGTTTTATAAAGAAAGGTATTTCAACAACTAACGTTCTTGGTAATCGCTACTGACGAAGTGTAATAACACAGAAACAATATTGTCTGCGGATCCATCAGTTAGTCTTCATGGACCTATTTTAATTAATGTTCACTAATCTTACACCTTAAAGGTAATCTTACACCTTAAAGGTGTAAGATTATAACGTTTTAAATTAAATTTGTATGTATAGATGCATCCTTTCTACCCCGAGGTGGTAATAATATAACGAAGTACTGATTTATAAACCACGCCATGCCGTGATTTAGTATTTGTGTAAAGCTGTTACACAACAATATAATTACAATCCATTCCGTCTGCAAATTTGTATAATGTGCTTTGTGCCCTTTAGGCATAATTTAATAATTAATAACAAATTAGTATACATGCCGCATTGTACAAAATTCCGCGAAATTATCGCTTTACTGGAAGTTTGAATGCAACCAATAATTCATAATTGGATACCATTTTAAATCCGACCCCATTTGCAATATAATTGCTTAAATTTTCGTTAAAATAAATCGTTTATTGCGCAATGAAAACGAGCAATCTCGATTACATTCGTAAACAGAAATCTAACGCATCTCACTAAGCCCAGATAAACTACTGTTTATCAGTCGTATAAAATTATTTTTACTTTCTTATACATTATGTATAAGTAAGTATAGGAATCATGAAAATTTTCGAACTCGAGATTTCAACAGATATACACGTTTTGAGGTTCCCTGAATCGATCCTGACTATTACTTTCTTATACATTATGTATAAGTAAGTATAGGAATCATGAAAATTTTCGAACTCGAGATTTCAACGGATATACACGTTTTGAGGTCCCCTGAATCGTTTCTGACTATTTTCGGAATGACGTCTGTGTGTCTGTCTGTGTGTGTGTGTGTGTGTGTGTGTGTGTGTGTGTGTGTGTGTGTCTGTGCGCGCTCTAGCGTCCAAACGATTATAGCTAGAGCTCTGAAACTTTAAACTTATATTGATATTTTAAACAACTTTCATTTGAAAACTTTTTTCGAAAAACGTAGTATAACTAAGTATAAGAAAGTTTCGTGCGGACCACCGCGGATTTTTTTGTAGTAAAATATTACATGAATTTACTTACGATTTATTGCATAGGCTTGTCACATTTATTTAAATGTTTTTTTGCCCAAAGGTTTGCTAGAAGCATTTATTTATAAATATAATAAATGTTAACGAAATTAGAACCTACAGTTTTGCCACAATCTTGTTTAGAACTGTATATACTCAAACATATTGTATTTACACAAGATCATAAATTATCAGACTGAGTACATTGACATCTAGATAACTTTAATGTACTCTGTTTATATAATCCGTTGAAATTATCAAAGTCGTCAACTAATAAATATAACATAACGAAGATAAAATGTGTACGCTGCATTGACTCGTTCAGGAGTTTTGCGCGAATAACGATAAAATGCAATACCGCTATGATAGTTTCCATCGAAAATTGTATCCACAGTGCGCAGTGACTTGTTATGGAACTATAAATATAACTGAAAAAATTATTTTAATTGCAATTTACTTAATCCTGTTATTCGATTTGCCCATGACACATCAATTATCCTGCATTTTGTTCGGCGTTTTTCCCTATAGATTAAAGTATTAAACAAATAATTTAACAAGCGGATGCAGTGCCATCAATTAATTGTTATTTTAATAAATTAAAATTGGATTTGTTTTATTCATTTTATATATTTATCTGACAGGCGAGTTTTCCATTTAAAATATTTTAATAGTCATTTTGGAAATGTGTATCAAATTTAGCTGGATCGATTTTATCTTGAACTACTCGACCAAGTATTCTTAAAAGTGCGAAATAAAACGATTTACTCTCCAGTCCAACGGATGACAGTAAATAGAAAATCAGTCGGTTTGGTCGAACAGTAATTTTGAAGATTATTTTAACATCATTTTTCCCGGCGTTAATAATTTGTATTATCGATTGAATTGTTTTCAAACAATAAATGCAACATAGCGAAAATATACGTTGAACTGAGATGACTGTGATTACGTGTTCGATTATTTTCGTAGATAAATGCATAATCAATTTTTAATCAGTTTGTAGTGTACGCGGTGGAAGTTTTTAATTTACGGGGGAACCAGACCGGGCGATAAATTGGAATGCTGCTGGGGATCCCTTTGTTTACGTCGAGAATTCCGATGCGTGCTGAAAATACGACGGTGCTTTTTTTCAAATTAATTAATCCTTTCATCTCTAGGTCGCCTAGTCGGAAATCCATCTGATGTCAGGCGCCTCTATTAGCTAATGAAAAGATAAAGTTATTACTCGACGCCCGGACAAGAGGGCCGTTAAAAGGATTGTTAATATTTCAAGACGATGCGACTTACGTGGCATTTGCTGGAGTTTCGTAATGAACGCTTTCTCGTTAATATTGAAAGGAATTGAACAATACCTTGCGTTAGGCGACTAATGTTTCCTAATAGTGCTATGAGTTTAAATGTACAAAGAAATATAAAAAAATATTGATCCATATAAGATTACAAATTAAGCATAATATTTAGATAAGATAGAAGTAGATAAATATTTTTAATGGCAAATATTTTAGGAACTGTTACAAAACGTTAATCGTAAGTACAAGTTTACGAAACTTGCTGAAAAAGCAGATCCTGCCAGTTCATCACACATGAAATCATAAAGCAATGGATATTCATGAATATGCATTTAAAAAATTAAGATGCCGGACTAAAGAACAAATGCGCATACTTGACGATTTGCTGGTTATTTGCCCGAGAATATTTCCTAGGAGATTTCGCACAGTTCAGTATACCATGGGAAAGCGAAATATGAATTAGGTAACGAAATCAACGTGTTCCTGACACTCCACGTTTCTCTGATTAAAACGACGTTTCAATGGAAGTTCATGCCCACACAACAACACAGTAATTTGGCTGAATTGTGTTAATTTGTATAGATGTTATTACAATGTTACTGTAGATGTTAATGCATCAGAACCAGTACGGTTGATAAGAGGGAACTAAAATGTATATTTTTGTTAAATAATAAGTGAAAGTGACTATACTCGTGTAATTTCATTGAAACAGTTATTTGGATCGTTGAAAGGTCATATAATTATTTAACTGACCAAGATTACGTGCACTCTCGTTGACATCAAAACACTGAGTGCTTTTGTCGACTCTGTACGTAGTTAGCAGGAATGCAGTATCTGGCACCGTGCACCGTTTAAATGGATTGGCGTCAACTTCAACTGCACATATTTTTCACATTAATCCTAGTATCGAGACATTTATATATACATACACATATACAAAAATTATATTCAGTATTAATTTATAATTTTCTATAAATTTTTATAACGAAATTCTTTAATTTTCATGGTGTATGAGAGGGGAGGTGGGATTTAGTTAATGTTAGCGCATATCACATTAATTTACTATTACTATTAATTATTACTTGCATTTTATTATAGCGGAACACGTCGTCCTTTTTCAATTTGACATTCTCATTTAATGTTGTGTTTATGTAACGCCTGTGAGAATTCATACAGCACTTTTGAAATATTAATTGTTCTCTACTAAAATCGACGTGCTTTTCCCTTAATATGCAAAATTAAGAATGATCACGAAATAATAAATAGAATTGGGAAGACAGACTCTGCTGCACTCTACGTAAACAACCATCTATCTAATGCAAATCATCACATGGCGGTATATTTGAAGGTAGAACGGATACTTATTATAGCTGCTGTGAGAATTATAGTTCAGCAAAGTGTTTATGGGACTGCACAACTACTTCACTCCATTCTGCCGAGTAAACATGTCGAGAGTGGTAGCATCAAATCAAATCAACTAAAAAGCTAATTAATCTTTGACCAAATATGCAGTCAGAATGATTTGGGTAATTTATGGAGAAGGCAAGAAAGAAATATGGTTAATAATGTGTGTAGTAAGAAGCATCATTGAAAAAATATTTGACGAAAATACATCTAAAAGGTAGAATATTATACCTAATTATTTAGATAATGAAATTTTGCATTTAAGGAATCTATGAGCAACAGGTTTTAAGAACGATATATAATGACATAACAGTTCATAATAAGCACTGTCGAAATTCAGATATTTGAGTTTATAAAGACAGGAAGCGTGAAAATTAGAATGGAAAAAAGTCAATTACAATTGCCAGTGGTGGAGTAGTAATATTGAACGTTGGAATATTCTGGCTGTACATATAAATTTTTCGCAAAATATCATTGAAGTATGGAAAATAGTATCATAATTACGTGTTTGTTCTTAATTTTAAAAACGTACAACAAAAGCACGAATTATGTCTGGGTTTAACATCAGAACCAAGCCACGAAGCTTTTAACAATCAAATTTTCAATGTCAAAATTTTAGGTTACAAATTTCAGATTAAAATCAATTTGAAGAAGTACAATTGTATTCAAATTTTCTATGAAATGTTATATCGTACAGGTTATTGCCATTTTCAAAACGTTTAAATTTATGCGGGTAGTAATTAACCAAATTAAATAAAATGGATGTATTTTAGGCTACTTGTATGTATATAGTTAGGTTATAGCAATGGTAATAACGTACATTGCAGTAATCAATGTTAAGTTGTATAAAAAGATGTAAATGTCATTAAATATTTATAATAACTTATACGTCAAATTTACAAAAGTTTGACATAGTAACATATAGGTCATGTGATCCGTTTTGACAAATGAAAGTGGAGGATAGATTGATTTAGCCACCCATAAATTCACTTCGTTGCTTTGGTAATCAGCGTCCTGCTGTATATTTTAGATGAAATATTAACACTTGCATGTTTCTCCATAAAAAAAATCCTATATCGCCATTATAGTAAAATATAATTAATGGAAAATGTTACCATCATTTCCGAATTTGTATATATTACGCTGCAAAATCTATGTTCTGTTATTCCGATTAGTGTTTAATTGTTCCACACCCGCGCATTATCCGACGACAAGCAAGTAAGCCAACATTTGGCTCAATTTATAAAAACACAATGTTCATAAACACAAGCAAGTACAGTGGAAATATGATTTTTGTATCTATTTGGCATCTTACTAAAGAAAAATAATAAAAATATATTACAAACAAAATACGAACAAAAAAATGTTAATATAATCAAATCAAACAAAATACTAATATTTTATTATTATCCATTAGCAACTAATACATTGTTCATGCAATAATTTTGATCAGACTTAATTCCGCACAACTGTTCTTAATATCTACCCACAATACATTTTGATTCTGAGGTCTAATTTTGTTATAAACCTTTTCCACTAAATATCCCCATTGTCTATTGAGTTCAAATGAGTCAAATGCTAAAAGTTCGATATTATTGGCCGCAGACCAGTTCTGTATTACCCTGTAGTTATCCTGTTGGAATACAAACTCGTTGTCTGGGAAAACTTGATCAATAGATGGGGTCACTACATGTTCTAGGAAGCTGTTCAATGTTCTAGCATTGAAATGGTTATCAATAGGCCAGCCCCAAACGTTAACAGGAAATCGTATAGGAACTTCGTCTTGCTAAAGGAATTGAAAGATTAGGTCGCCCGGGGCCGATACTACCTTCGTGTACCCACAGTCTTTTTCACTTTAAAATGATGCTTTCGTTTAGGCAACATGTCAAATACAAAATAACCCGCTTATAATTTAGAGAGGGTTACATTTTATCGTTTTTTACTCAATATAGCAAAACATGCTATACATGATTATCTGACTTGCAGTGTACATCTAACATGAATTTATTCTAAGTAAAATGTATCCCCGTTTTGAATATCGAATATTTGATATATTTCAATTGAACTAAACTTACATAATCATTAAAGGTGTTACGAACATTAATCAAAACATATCGACATAGTCAAACTGTAAGCTCGTTAGACAATATTGCTATATATATACTAAGAACCTTAGTTGTTGGAATATCTTTATATGTAGTGGCCTGCAAAACTTCTTGGAACCACTGACAACAGAACACTATCAATGGAAACTTTCTCGATACATTGCAGCGAGTAAAAAAGAATCGCTGCCAAAATTCTATGTCAACATATAAAAGGGTTTGTAAATAAATACTTGTATACCTATCGATAACAGTAAATATTGAGAATTAATTAAAGGTAATAATATATAAATTTCCACAATTGCTGGTCAGGAATTTAGGTTACACAATCTTGGGCCACTAAAGTCAATTACCAAACATGTGCTGATTGCTTTTGTATCGACCAACGAAGTGTAATTAGAGTAAAAAGTTCTTACATAAAACAAGTGAAACAACTCAACTTCACCAAATACGTGACACATATAATTTTGAAATAAAAATATGAAAATATCAGTAGGCAATCAAAATTATTCTAGTGGATTAAGATAAATTTAAAATCTATAGGTATTACTGATCAAAAGGACTGACCTAAAGGACAAAGGGATGTAATTACTGAAGTCTACAGTGGTGGCATTCGCATCCAGTCCGGCACCGTACTAAAACCCATTATGAGAAGATAATAATTTTAATATTATCCAATCATACTAACACCTGTGACATAAGGTTTGGGAAAAAGTTTAATAAGATATAATTTAAACAAAAGAAACCTTTATTGAGCAAACATAAAATTAAAATAACTAATTGATGTTAGACTTTTAACACCTATAAGTTAGATTGCTGCTAATGGTCCTCTATCCTCAATGAGACGAAGTTTTCGTCTGACGTCGCATCATGGCTTGGACGCTTTCTAAATCCACTTCTCTAATTTTTCGATTCTTCTTTGTCGTCGCAATTCTTGTTCACTCTGGGTCTCCCAATCATCTTCATATACTTTTCCTGGTAATGGGCCCCAAAAAGTTTCAATTGGCCTTGCCTGACGGAGGATTATCATTTTTAGGAACATATGGTACATGATGGGCATTGAGTATATTTCAGGCATAATGCGATGATGCAGGATCAGGCCAAAATATATAGTCATCATCTGTAAAATATTTTGGTCGCGAAACGTGTTTACAATATTTGATTTCGGCACCTGTCCATCTAAGTTATAAATTGTCTTGCGAAGATCTAATTTATACGCCATTTCGCGAAAAAAAAATCCACTAGCAGCATGTTATTCCATAGTTGACTCGATCTATTAGTTGTGCTATGTCAAGAAAGCATTAAAAAAAATTCCAAACCTTATGAGTCAGGTGTTATATCACTTATTTCTAAAATGGTATCACAATTTGTGTTATAGTAGTTAAGTTAGAATATTTTCGTTTTATTTTGAATTTATCTTAGCCGTATTTTATAATTATACAGTAACAAAAAATTTTCACTTTTTGTTATCATTGTATGCTTGCATTTTTTTGTGAACACTAGCCATCCAATATACACTGAACAAAAGCAACCATGAAGAAAACCAAGTTTACTGATGGGAGTAAAATTAGTAGCATGTGCATTATCAATAATTATTTTGTTGATACAAGTAATGCTACTACATCGTTACTCTAACATTAATTCTTATTTAACTTATGTAATTGAATGTAAATTCGTTTATCCAATTAAACATTTCACTCTTCAAAATTTGTTTATATTATAAATCTTGTTGGCATTATTTTGTGTAATCGCATTATTCATGTTCCTTATACATGTATTCAAAAACAGAATCCATTGTTATATTCGTATTGAATATGCATATATAATGAGGTGAGTACCAAGTTTCACCCCTACCCCTTACAATTACACTTAAAATAAAAGGAAGTGCAACAAAGCATTTTTACTCCACACCAAAAATCCCGAGAATGCGAATCCTTCCGGGAAACTTTCCGATGTATTTCAACCCCGCTGCCCCATTTAGAGCGAACCTTAATTGGAATATAAATTGGGATTCTACAACTACACGCCGCTCAAACCCGTATCCGGTGTAATATCGTGCAGGGGTCATCGAACATGCACCGATTGATCAACGCGGCTTATGTAATATATCAACAAGAATCATATACATGGCCCTGTGGGGGTGTCAAGATTGATAGTGCCGATCGCTTACCAAAAAAAAAAAATATATAAGAAACTAGATGCCCACGAACAACGAATAAGCGAAGCTGTAACAAAAGCAATCGGGGGTGGAAAGGGGCCGGATACACGATATTGACGTGAATTTCAATGAGATGCTGTTGCTTTAACATGTTCTGCATGATTTTCCCTATTCATTGCGATAAAATATCATCAAATATTATAATCAACTATTTGATTAATAAAAATTACCATTTGATTAGTAAATATTTGAAGGTGCATATTAACGTCATTTTAATTGTAAAATACATGTAAGTTAAAAATAAAACAAAGGAAAATATTTTTGAATTTTATAACATATGACATGTGTCAACAAGTCAACGTTTATCAATAATTCATGATTTATTGTTAATTTGTTTCAAAATATCTTGTACAGTTTGAGAAACGTTGTTGCTTTTCTTAAGCGTTGCCGCGTATAATTTGTGCTAAGTATCGTAAGCTCAGATTTGTTAAAATTTTAACAAATATCAAGACTTGAACTTATAAAAATGGAAAATGTATCTAAAAAAATATATCCAATCATATTATTCACAGATTCACGAGATTCAATTCATAGTTTTACACAAAATATTTAACGATCTACGATCGCAAGAGTCACTTTTATGTGCGAATTCCGTGAAAGTCAGTAAAAACACGTAGTTTTCATCGCTGTGCTCTTAAACTTAAACATTTGTTTTTCTTCAAACCATGTTAATTTTAATATGACTTTTAATCTATTCTGATGTTGCCTGTGTTTGTATTTCTTAACTAGGACACAGAAGCTAAATTTATACCTCCGTACATATCTCACTGACACTGATGAATTTGTATATTGAAATTGTTTAGTCGTTTAATATGATATACCCGTATAACAGAATCGAGATTACACAAGTTCGAAGTTGGGTGGAATTAAATGAATGGTACCTGCGATCATATGCATTCCGTAAGAGGGGTTGGTATCGAATAAAGTTTCCGAATACAATCGCAGAATTCGAAACATGACGCGTAATTGCAGTTTCAGCGAGATAGCGCCGTCACCGCTACGCCGCATCTATGAATAATATCGAACCTGACCAGTTTTATGGCAGGTTCTGGCTTTAACAGACGCCCGCCATTGTCTCAAAATCACGGTCGTTTGCGTGAACACGCTGAATGGTTTAACTGGGCTCTTGAGCAGACCGCTGTCTGATAAATAGACAATAGAGCACAGAGAGACGCATTGTGTCTATTTCACGTGTCGTGTTCTGCGAAGACGAGGGCAATTGACAAAATAAACGCCGCAAATAAACCGCAAGCAGATGGTTTGCGCCCGTATATTTAATTGCACGTAAAATGTTCGCATTGATTTTCCTAGATACGTGCTAAAAACAATCGCAATAAATTTACAATTAATTAGTCTATTGTTTTTCGCAACCCTACTGCCGAGTCGATGCAATAAATACGAACAATTGCCTTAAATTGCCAAAACAAAATAATCCCACTAATTGAGGGCGAGCGGTTACGAAAAAACAATATTTGCACCACCAATCGTAACAAGAATAGTCTCGTACGTATAACACCATTGTTAAACTTAATTTGTGAATAACATGTAAAATTATTGATAAAAGGCTACGTTGAATATCTTATTTGCTTCATTTAACTGTAGAAATGTATCCCGATATCAATCTGCAGGTAAATAATAATAATAATAATAATATAACTTTATTGCCCAACAGGTTTACACCTTACAATAGGACAAAATAAATACAGAAACGCTATAATATATATATATATATATATATATATATATATATATATATATATATATATATATATATATATATATATATATATATATATATATATATATATATGTATGACAAGACACAGTTAAGTACCTTACAATGAAGTAATAGCGCACCTAATGTAAAGCACCCATAAAGATGTCACTGTAGATTTTTTCCGCATTTCGGCACATATGTGTTAACGGTGCTTTCAATAGCAGCTTGGTTCGTGGCGTTGGTATATGAAACGTACCTGCCTGGCGTGATGAAGTACGTGGTACGTGATATTTTATTCTATTAAGTAGGTCAACCCAGTCAATTTTGGGTGATAATCAAGTTATGAAGAAATCGAACACTATGCATTTCTCTCCGACTACACAAATATTCCACTTGATATCTCTGAAGCAACTGTTGATAATCTATATTACGTTCTGGGTAGACGCCATCAATTTTGTACGATAAATATTTTAAGAATCGGCGCTGGGTTCGTTCTATGGCTAGTTGCTGATTGGTGTAGTATGGATACCATACAACTGATGCATATTCCAATTTACTTAAAACGAAGGCAAAATACAGACATTTAAGAACAACTACATTGCAAAAATATTTTGATGAACGCATCACAAAGCCAGTCTTCGATGCAGAATGACAGACATTATCAACGTGATGACCAAAGGTCAGCATAGAGTCAAATGTTACTCCAAGATCCTTTATAATCTGTGGCTTGCTAAGGTGATCCCCATCAATCAAAGAAGGAATCAAAACTGATTTACGCGTGAAAGTCATTGCGTTGCATTTGCCAATATTCAATTTTAATCCATTTTTGGTCGACCATTCAAAAATCCTATCAATATTTGACTGTAACGCATCAACATCCAGTTGCTCTCGAATTCGACTATATATTTTCAAATCATCCGCATAAGCTAAAGTCTCACATGTCATTAAGGATAACAAATCGTTAATGAATATAATGAACAGAAGTGGGCCAAGGTTCGATCCTTGCGGAACTCCTGATGTAGAAATAAACTCCGCAGATCTATATCCATTATAAAATACATAATTTGCCCGATTTTCTAGATAAGAGCTCACTAGCTTTATCAGTTTATGACTAAGTCCAAATGCATCAAGTTTTCTTAGCAAAATCAGGTGATCAATGGTGTCAAATGCACAAGAAAAATCGGTGTATATTACATCAACCTGTCCAAGATCATCTAGAACTTCGGTAAGCTGCTGAGTAAAGGCAGCTAAGTTTGTAACAGTTGAACATCCTGCCATGAAACCATTTTGTTGGGGAGAAATATGAGACCTAATGTTTCTGTATATATTACCACATAGCACCCGCTCAAACACTTTCGCAAAGTTAGAAAGTATTGCAATTGGTCTGTAATTTTTTATTTGTGAACGATCATCTTTCTTGAAGATTGGAATTATTCTAGCACGTTTCCAAGCAATATGAAACGTGGAAGTGTCGAGGGCTAAATTTATGATTATACAAAGTGGGTTTGCCAAAACAAATCTTGCATCCTTCACCAGAAAACTAGGAACCAGATCATCACCTGACGTATGCTTATTTGCTAAACGAAATCACCTTGTTATAAATTTCGATTCTTACTATTTATTGCTTTGTCTTGGCATGTCAGATCTAAATTTTGTATCGCATTTGATAAAATGAAAGATGAAAATTTAGATTGCAATTATTAATTTCCCAATATGAAATTATGTCGTTCGTCGTTTCATCATTTGATGATTTTTTTGTAGTTTTCTGGTGTACTCCGAACATCCTCATGTTTATTAATCCACCTAATACTAAATAACCTTTTACATTTAATAACTACACTATACACACATATTTTAGTCAGTTAAAACAATGAATTGTTATAGACATTTGCGAAAACTAGTTTTGACTATTCAACCTGACAACACTATTGACGGAAATTATTAAGATTCAAACGTAATGATAAAATGAAATACTTTAACGACCATTTACATTTAATTAAAAGCTTAGCCTGCGATGTATGAATCAACAATTATGGCGGGAGCACTCAACTGAAGTCTGTAATTCGAAAATAATAACTCCTGGCCCTTATATCCAATGGGCCACTTGGAACTGGATCGAGTACAGTCCGCTTGGCAGATGAAGTATGTCCTGACTCATATCATCCTAACAAGCTGGACCATAATTACATCCGGGACCGCTCTACATTAAACCGGGACGCCAGCTGCCCCGTAAATATGGGAGCGAACGGCGCGCATAATCGAATATTACACTTTCTTCCTCCCCATCGATTTGATACCGTTTCCTCACATAGATAATAGCACCATGCGAATCGGTAATCGAGATGGAAAAATTGAAATTTAATTCCCATTAGTGAAAGAGCAACGTGCTCCACTAAAAAGCGAACATTTCCCGACGCGAAACCTCATTAATTAAGGGAGCACGAAGCTTGCGAGGAAGTTTTTAATCATTCACTTAGCCGAGATATTGAAAGTTGTATTACAATGAGTCGTATTTAAAATAAACTCGAGCATCACTTAAAATGATAACCTGACGTCGGGTTGCACTTACATTAACTGTAAAGTGCATAATTAAGAAACCGGAACGCAATCGACGACCGCCCTTACGATGGAATCTCAAACGAAAATCAAGATCTCTGAAAGGGGTATTACCAGGTGGGATTAGTTGGAAGTACGTCAGTGATATATGGGGAACGAATAGCGACTGCGAAGCGTGGTTTAATGATGACGTTTTAACGCATTCTAAAGCCAACCTAGATAACCATTAGCGATGCTGTTTCCGACTGAGGGAATCCTAAATTATCCTAGCGTGTTCGATTGTTATTACTGCGGATATTTCGTTGCATTGCCAAAAAGGCAACTGCAAGTCATCGACTCAAATAAAACAAGTCGAAATTAAATAATGTAAAGTGGATGTTTCGTGGAGAGAAATCAATTTAAAATTGTACGTAGCGGAAAGTCCTCGAAGCTCCGTCCAATAGAAAAATTGCCCAGTGTTCATTGTAAGGTAGTTTAAGTATTCGATCGATAAGTCTAGTCGGCGATTTGAATAGTCAGTTTCTTTACTGTGTAGTTTAAAATCAATCTGTGTTTTTACATGGACGCAGTATTATTAATGTCCTTTATAAATCGATGATATTTTACCCGATTTATTTTGATCGGATTACGTTGCGTACATTTGCATGTTGAAAAAACGAGTAGTTGGATGTCTACCTGCTGATTCGATAGCTATATCGGAAATCTTTAGTGGTATTTCAAATATAAATATGTAATGTATTTAAACTATTTTCGCTAATTTTCTAAAACAGTTTTCAAAATTCTACGAGTTCCACAAGGTTGCTGTGGTTGTACAAAAAGTATGCTTTTTTGACAATTACATTACATTATTTAAAAATGAAACTATTGAGTCAGAAACCATATAACGTCTTATGACGCTCAAGGGACATTTCGACAGGATAACTGTCAATACAACACTTTTACCCTAGTCAAGAAGGAGAATGAAAGGTCATCTCAAACCAGTTGCAAGCAATAGCTTAAAACAATTGCACACCACGTTGCACTAAAAATTCAAACGAAGAAATTCACAACAAATGTACCAGTGTTTATTTTTTTAATGATACATTAATTGGACGGTGGTAAAATACGCGAATCAATTCAACTTACACGGACGAACCATCTTCTTCATCACGTTAGGTTTGGTTGGGCATTAAATCGCTTAGCCTGTGTTAGGCGGCTTGCAATAAAGAAACGACGTTACACAAATCTCTAAATAAACATTTAATGACAAAATTAATTAACACACATACCGAACACGTAATGTTTCCATATCGCACTTACCGATCCTTAATCGGAGCACAAATTTCGTGGTGGACACAAACTATTCACAATTGGTACTAAGAACATGATAATTAATATTAATGTTAATGATAGCCGACATTTTGCTCACCAAGTGTTATTATTATAGTACTTATTTATTTGCCAATTTAAGATAAAGTATGAGGTTTATATTTTGTCGTGAATGATAATGAAACCGGGGCTTTTGTAGGTTGCGGCGCAGAAACCGAGTGAGGGACATTTTTCGTGCTTAAGACCGTGGCTACTTGGGTACTCATTGTAATACGACAGAATGTTTTACTTATACGCCAGTATATAATTTATTTGGGAATAACGTTTACTTAAATTTGACTTGGTGGTTACCTTGGTGATATTCAACTATCACGAACGTATCAAACATCGTTATTGTCGTTCGGATGGAAATTAATGAAATTAATTTCGATGTTAATTAAATGTGAACCTTATTTAATTTAATTCGAAGGCTATTTGAAATTAATTAATACCCGCAATTTGATGACGTCTCACTTATTTACAAGTTAGATTATCAACTATCAAACCTTCTACAACTACCTACAACTAAGAGCTCTTCCAAGTCGGTGAGACCAAGAAAAGCTACCTGAAGGTCGCAGATTGGGCGCAACCCAATAATCTAGAAGCACATACACACATAATAAATGTCTTATCAGCTCATTTTAATTCAGGTACAAGAACAATACCGGTTTAAACTAAGTTTATTTGAATTTAAGTTATAGATTAAACTGAATGATCGCAGACCATTTTTCATAAAAATCAAATTGAATTGCAATCACTATTAAGCTCTAGGTTTTTAAATCAGAAATCATATAATGTCTCATTGTTAGCTTGTAACAGTACGTTGCGATAGTGTAACGTGAATGCACTAAGCAGCGATATCCTGAAATCAGACGGTCCTAAGTATATCATTATATGGAATTCATTCGTATACAGGAGTTTTATGTTGATGTGGTGTAATGCATCCTTTATATATGATATTTAGATTGTGTGTACCCCTCCTAAAAGTTATGTATTGCATAAATGGGTGGTATTGTTGTCGTTATGATTTTGTGAATTAGTGTAATGCTGTGTAATTTCCTACAATTTTCCGTTGTTGGCCATTTAATATTTGTAATTTTATGGGAAACGTGATATCTGCATCTTTGTCCAAATATCACTCTAATGCATGAATTTGGATCAATTCTATACATCTTGTTACAGTCTTCATAATGCACTACCCACATACCGTTATCTGCCTCATCTTATAATCAGATTATAATCGATATGCAAAGTCAGATTACATTGGGCATCGCTAATTGTCAATTATTATTATTTGCCCTTTTGGTAATAAACAATTAAAAGTTACTCCGTCCTGTTCTATTAATTGTTCTTTGCTTTTCTCGTGGTTGGAAATTGGCGCGTTAAGTATTCTCTGGAAGTACTAATTCCATATCTTCAATTGTACCTGTTCATCTACTAAGAGATTGCCCTTGCTTTTGCAAAAAAAACTGCCTTCTGTTAAAACCATTTCTATGTCTTTTTGACCTATTGGAAAAATTCTGTATTTCTTCGTTCTTAAAATGTTCCTAAGTTCCCTATTTTCTTTTCCTGATACGTCATTTTCTTTGCCTTGTTTATTTATTTGATTCTTCTTCTATGTTCTTTGTATTTTTTCTATCCCGTTCCTTCCCCGAGTTTATCATTTTCTCTCTTGATTAGTTTCTCGTTTCCATTCCTTGTTTGACTCCTCATCAAACCAATATGCTTGTTTATTACTTTGCTTTCATTTTAGAAAGTGTAGTTCGAAATATTCTTGTAAATTTAAGTGTAAGTTGTGAGTATAATTGAGTGCAGTCAGCGTAGCACGTACCTTGCAATCTTTAATGCAATCAATGTTGTAGTTTTACATGAGCCCAAGTATAGGTACTGTGGAACGCCGGACAAAACATTTTCTAAATTTGAATACGAATCATTTATTACCACATACTTCTGTCGTTCTGTAATTATATTTTAGGATAGATAGTGTGAACGGTAGTGCGACTGATGGCTTTGACATCTTTTTGAATAATCTAGTTAAATGTCTAGTCATGCGTCTAGTAATCGCAGAATATCATCAATTAAATGAGACATCTGTATCTGGATCGGAATGCAGATGTGATTCATGTTACTATGCTGTACCTGTGTATATACACATTGATATATAATCAAATATATGATCATATCATTCTATCGACAATCTTAGACAAAAGAGTAAGTACACTAATTGGCATAAAAAAATTTAAGCATTTGGTTGCAATATCGATCATATCATTCTATCGACAATCTTAGACAAAAGAGCAAGTATACTAATTGGCATAAAAAAATTTAAGCATTTGGTTGCAATATCGAAAGTATTGGAACCACGCGCGGCAACTATTAGGAAAGGAATTGTTTCTAGTTACAAGATACAAATCTATCAAAGAGGCCGTTGTATCACTATCCTCGGTGGCTCCTATACATTGCATTGTAATCGACGTGGTAACCGAAGTGGTTTGGAGCAAATCAATATTCAAATCCCCAGTGCATATTATCGCACGACAAGAAGGCAGTAATAGCTACAACGATTCTTCAAAACACCAAAAAATCCATGTATAGGACGATTTGGTGGGAGACATAAGACTCCCATTGAGAAATTATGTCTCAAACACTGATGTTGTTCTACAACAAAATATTGAATTATTTAAATAAGATATTTCACAGCCAAGTCTCTGTAAGCGTCACTACAATCATATTCGGTTATATATTCTTTAAATATAGAAAAATTATTTTACAAATACTAATTATTCGGGAAATATATTTACGTGAAGTTTTGACATTTGCCAAATACAAATTTCAAATAATTTTTAAAGTTTATAGAAACAGACCCATGCAGTTTCGTTGACAACTAAATTTAAAGACCGTTCAAAACAGCGATTCGCATTCTTGTAATATGCAGAACTAGATCGCGATCTTGTTGCAGACAATTTCAAATCGCGAAAATGCCTTTAAATGAGTCTGAAAGTATATAACCCATCAGTCCAGAAAGTTCCTTCAGTTTTATCAAAATCGGATCGATTTACATAGACAAATTTAACGAATGCCATGTCCGTGTTTGTTAAATTTCGAAATGAATATCCAATTAAATGTGAAGTGAAATTGAACGGTACTGTCGAGCGACATATTTGTTTCACGGCGCTATGATACACCAGGGCTGCGCTAACGCATTTTAATAAACAGAACACTCGACTGTTATTAAATTTCCCTGTGATGTTGACGAGAATAATTAAACGAGAAGAATATTCAGAACAAGGATCGTTCTAGTGACTTGACAGGCACTAGAACGCAACACAATGGTTTTTAATGCATGTGCGGAGTCGTCGCCTTGGCAATTTATTTCAATTGCGGTCTCCTGGTAATAAGGTCTGCCGTGTAATTTTAATTACGTAACATTATGTTATTTTAACAGCAATGCTGTTTGAATTTGAATTTAGTGTCTCAATGATTGCATAATTACCCATAGCCAATTCCTATGAACTGTATTTGTATGTTTGGTTCGGGGAACGTGGATGCCCGTGTAACTAGCAACGATCACAATTTTATTTTAGAACGAGAATTCACGTTTTTTTCATTCAAAATTTACTGCTGCTTTTCACAGTTGTGTGACTTCGTAAACAAACAGTGAAACGTAAACGTGATCGTATGATATATTACAATTTTGGCCGCGGTCTGCTTGATACCCGTTCGGAAATTACGGATCGGTTTCAATGGAAAATCACGAAATATACTGCGGTCATATTACACGTAACGTACATAATTCCCGCAATATGGACACACTCGTAACGTGCGCGATCGATACGACGGAATTTTATTTATTGTGCCGACACGCTTCGAACATAAACCGAAAATATCGCAGGTTTTATGGAAGAAATTCCGACCCGTAATCCATTTATCGTGTAACGTCCGTCAGAAATAACTCGGAGACGTCGCTCTCTTTAAGGGCGATATTTCGTAAACGAAGCCACTTTCGCGGAGAACACAACTCTCGACGTTGTACGGCGTGTATTAAAGGCAGAAAACGAAACAAATGGCGCAGGAAAAGCAACATAATTTAAAGAAAGTGCACCTGTTCTGAAGGAAAACGAGCAGGATCGGGGGAAATGCATTAAAAGTCGAGTTAAAATAATACGTTGTCGTCACTACGGGGCGTCTTTGTTCCCAGAAACTGATCGCACAGTAAAACGTCCACGTTTATGAAACGGTTGATGGCCTGATATCCGAATTTACGAGCGATTGTAAATAGTTAGCGGTTGTAAACGACACTTCCGCTGTGCAGCATTCCCAGCACTATTTCATTGTTTGACATAAAAATCTCGCTTTGAATAATTTAATATTTTAACGTCGCTATATGTAAATTTGGTATTAGCAGTGATGGGCATTTTGGTGATATAGTTCAGGTGCATCATTGCACTAGTTCGTTCTTTCGGTACGCGTGAACTAGTCCATTTATTAGCTCATGTAGCAGAACAGGTTAATGTGCCGTGTCCGATATACTGGCATGTATATCGCGTAGGCGATTCCAGTTTCTACGAACTATGTCTTCAAATTACTTTTTTTTTAGGTCAAGCGAACTAGTTCTTTGAATAGTTAGTTCATGAACTACCCAACTCTATTAGCGGAAACTGAATGTCTGATGTGTAAGCAATTTAGATAGCTGTTACATCCTAAATATAATCTTGCGAAACCTACTTGTCGAGCACTGTGATCTTACTTCGCCGCCAGAACTTATAATTGTTATTCGAAATCGGCACACAACAAACCACTATCACAGTTAGAACGCCGAAATTAGATACGTTCGCGAAGCTTTAGACACCTTAATCCACACAACTGCTGTTGCAACTCACGTTTGACCTGCAAATAGACATAACGACACAATATGAAGTCATTGAGGCAAGTATTCCATTTATAATACCACGTGTCTCTCAAATAGTAGCCATGCTCAAAGCACTACCGATCACACAGAACCGTTTAGTAAAACGTAGCCTCGAACCCAAAACTGACAAACCGAATTACCAAGTGCGTAGCACGATTTTAAGTTTCAACTCAACTGGTTGAACCGTTACATTAATTTTCTTTTCCAAAAATATAAATGCAATCAAAACTTTAATTGAAACCGAATAGTAACGAAATACAATGAAATTTAAAAGGCCCTGCTCAAAGTAATTTGTAGTTATATTTATTTTGGAAGACTAATTACACAGTTAAACGTTTTGTAGAAGAGGGAGTTCAATATTTATGATTGAAAATGGCCAACGGTTGTAAACGGAGTCTCCGCTATTCAGCTTTTCCAGAGCATTTCACCGGAAAGCTTTAATAACGAAAATGTATTTTCCGTTCAAGTTATTTCGTTGGGAAATTTAATAATGTAGTGTTATTGTTTCTGAAGTTTTGTGGTAGGGGGAGCTGACCCTGCGGCACGTGGGTTGTTATATCCGTTGTTTATAAATAAAACAGCCATGCATTATAACAGCAAGCGAAATATAATTTATTTATACCTTTGCATGTTTCTGTTATTTGTACATTTTAATTTTCTTTTATGACAAGCTTCTTACTTTTCTACGATATATCTCTCATAATAAACAAATTAGCGCTAATTTCAATTTTTTATTTATGTCAATAACACAATAATAAACGATGCTCGAAATTCATATACACACTTTCTCAGCAGTAACGCCCAGGCAATTCACCCAGCTGGGACATAATTAATATAATGAATTTCCTAACAATAATATTGAATATGGGACTACTACTTACCCAGCGGGGACATAATTAATTTATGACTGCCTCCTGTCTTTGGCAATATTAATAACCATTTTTGAACAACAACAAAATTAATATTCAGCCATATATGTATATAAACATTATATCGCCACAAATTGCTAATAAATTACCACACTAACACTAAACATTACTACTATTAGTTAAAATTTTGAACGCTAATGAATAAAATTAATATATTTTTAAAATGTGTAGACACGTGTTTGAATTTATGCTTATTTCTATTTTTATGTTTATTTTCATTTATGTAACACATTTCTAGAAACTTTTATGATAAATGGTTTTTAAGGATGTTAAGATTTTTATACCAGTCCACGATCTTAGAGGTTTAGTAGATTTGACATATGATTCTAATGCCTGCAGGTTTCCTGCCAGTGTCACTTTTGTGTTGTGTCAAAGGGCCTTCACATCCGTTGCATGTTAGTTCATAAATCACATCACATTTATTAAAGGTGTATGTCTGATCTTAACATTGGAAAATACTTTGTAAACAGCTTTTAAATTAGATTTAACTATGATGATATTTTCATTTCATTTATTTTTTTATGATGTGGTTTGGGTAGTTTTCATTGTATGGGAAATATATGTAAATTTTGGGTTCACCTTGCTGTCCACTGGGTTCAGTATCAGTGCCATGGCGTTGGCTAATTGTTAAACAATTTTCTAATATGGTACATGGAGCGGTGTAATTGGATTTCATTTTGAGACCAGTACTTCCTTGTTAAGCATAAAAGTCTTATCTGACAAAAACGAGATGTTGAGTAAGTGACCGATTAGTAAAATTGTAAATACTGCAAGTTTTGTAATTTCTTTAGGATTTTGTTTTTCAATATTGTGATGAAATGAATCAGCAGCCATGAAAGTGTGTTGAACTCGTCGTTGGAATTGCAACAGTTTGGTTGAATTGGGGTGTAAGATAAATTGATTGCATTAAATTTATATAAATATAAATTCACCAAACTCCATGAATGTGTCACCGATTCATTTTTTTGAATAAGCACTTTTTTGAACAAACATTTGGAGTTATCGTAATTTTATTAAATTGTCTCATATTGATTGTGCTAGGGGTTTAAAAATAATCCAATGCAATGAATCCAATCTTACGAAAATATCCAAACCCAACCCAACTCAATGGTTTTTTTAAAGAAATAAATGTATGCAGTTTCTGGGAATTACAAATTGTTGTCAAATTTTGTCGTAAAACAAATTTATTGGATCGAAGATATTCAAAAAAAGCCCAATCCAATTAAACTAAACTAAATTGTTTAAAATGCCATTGAATGTTTTTTTTTAAAGAAGAAAATGGATGTTTTCAGACTCACTATTGGAACTACAAGAACTGTATCAAATTTGGACGTACGATTGATTGCAGACTGTCATTGAAATTAAAGAATTTTATTTGGCCAAAGATATTGAAGAAATAAGCCCAACTCAGTGAAACGAAACCGTGAAAAAATCGTAAATTTTTTTTAAGAAGCAAATTGCATTTTTGAGACTCGCCATGGAGTCGGTATTTTATAAAATTTGGACGTACGATGAATACAAATTGATAAGACTAAAGATATTCTAAATTAAGTCCAATCGAATGCAACTTAACTAAACCTTTCCGATATGTTTATGTTTTTTAAACAAATATTTGCATTTTTTTCAGACTTGGAATTACAAGAATTTTAACAAATAGATTGGATGACAAAAATAACCCAACAAATATGCAATTAAATTTAACATGTAAAAGATTTTTTAAAGCTTATGTTCGAAATACAACATTTTTATTCGATTAGGATGTACGATAAATAGATGGCTGAAATTATCAAAAATGAACCCAATCCAACCCAAACCCATAAAAATATTACCCAATTGAATTTGTTTTTTTGTTTGAGGAGTCGTTGCTGCATTTTATTTCGTCAGTTACGACGTTTGGTACTAACATAGAGATTCGACATTAATTTATGCTTAACAATACGTCCTATTTTGCAGATACGACTTTCCTATTTTCTACAACAGTTAGCTAAACTAAAGCAGATACGATTTCTGGCTCTAATAATGTAAGAAAACAAGTTCATATGTTTGCGATGAGCCAAAAACCTGAAAATCGTTAAAAATGTAGATACGACAGGGCAGTGTACCAGTCTAAAATTATGGTGTTGTTTTTATTCTAATTAATTTAGTGTCTAACAACGCTATGGAGTTGTTAGCTCCTTTTTTTATTGTAGATTTAATGTTTTTGTAATTTATATAGAATTAATATATCAGTTCCTAGTGGTATGGCACAAATATATCTACGAGTAATTGGAAAGTAGGTATCTAGGAGAGAGGAGAGAGTCTATCACCAATATTGCTTAAATAGGACTAATAATTGACCCCGTTAGACAACCTGTTGAGATTGGTACTCACCACCCTTGCAGAAGTAATTGGATTAAAACATAAAATTAATGACTTGTTAAAATTTTGTTGTCATTCCAATCTTTGATAATATAGACTTGGCAAATTGGAAGGAGGGCCCAGTAAAATAATTATTGTCGTTATCATAAGATATAATGAGGGTATCTGTTATAAGTTCAGTTAAGCTTTCAGTAGGTGTGTTTATTGAAGATACTATTGGTCCTAGTGGTACTCCATTTTGTTACTAAGTTTTGTTAATAACCAGGGACACATTTCTCTTGTCTGACTTAATTATCTGCGATTCAAGGTGATTTTTTAGAAACAATTTTGTTTTATTGTACATATTGCTAATGACATTTATGTTCGATCCTGCATATTTACATTTAATTAAGTTAATTTGGATCCGCGCAAACTCGTGTAAATATTCGTTACAATTATTTTTAGAAATTTAGAATAGTTTTAGTATGGTAATTCGTCCCAAAATCACGACCTGTTCAGGTACCCGAGGTCTTCGTAGATGCAATCAGCGGCTAAAGGTTCGCTCTATCATTTATGGCATATTTTTCCCAAATTTGAAAACTAAAAACTCCTGTACGGCCATGTACAAACCATTATCTATTGCAACACAATTTCGGCCGGGCAACTATCGCATAAATCCCCTTTCTCAAAAGCCGTCATTTTTACCACTGCCAAACTCATCACGACGCTACTCTTGTAAATAAATCTATAACAACGTAATTTAAATTATGATATGGCGTGCACAACGGGGAATTTAGAATTCTAATCCTCATAAAATCGGCCAACCAATCTTGTTGGCCGACTCTTCTTTTGTTAGTATGAAATTAATTCTCTGTTCCATTCACGACGAGTCCTTCGTCTAAAGTGGGGGCATTTTATTCCCACCAGCGAACTTCATGACTTCAAGTTTTTCGCCCTTAACATCATTATTATTCAAGACTAGTCAAACACAACAGTCGAAGATTATAACATCACCATTACTCAAGATATCAGCAGGATCATTCGAGTAGTAACACAACAGTATTTTCACTCAAGTATTAATCACGTACAATAGTACAAGTAGTAAACATGCTAACACAGTGCAAATTGTAATTGTGAAATAACTGTAAGTAAAGTGTTAATAAATAGTGTACAAGGTTAAGAGGTTTATTCTGCAACAAGCGACGTAATAAAGCCCAGACAATAGCGGCGCACATCAGTGGCGTAAATTACGTGAGCGAGACACTTATTCGAAAAACTCGCCAATCTTACAAATCGCCACGAATCGAGGACATACATAATTCCTTTCGCTCACGTCACGCAAACAATTTATATTACTGAATTTTGTATTTTTTGTAAATAGTTATTGAAAATATTGGTAAATTTTGCGCTAAGATATCTTTTTGTGTTGTGACGTACATTAAATAATAGCTTCAAGATCAGCCAAGGTGTTTTCACGTTTATACCTTTACGAGTGGGCAGTATACAAAATGTTGGTCCTAAAGCTGTCATGGTTTTCATGTCTGATGGTCTCTACTTGTCTTTAGCGGTAATTAGATTTTTATTAATGAATAAACGATTAAATTTTTTTAAACTATTATATTGTCTATTATTAAACTCATCTCATTAAATATTAAGGGGCAAAACGTCAGGTGATTTTTAATAAATACGGTTCAGCTCGATGGTGAGACTTCATTTTTTTCAATTTATTTCTATGGAAATAAGGTCCATTGCTATTTTTTCCCTTTCATAACTGTAATTCAAAAGTGCTAGTTTAGATTTTGAGTATGTTATTAAATTATATTATAGATAATAGATAAATATTGACACCTATGAAGATATAATCAACTAAATTGCCGATTAGAAAGACCCAACAAAACTTTTCTCGAATAGCGCAATTAATGAGGTCAACTTTATTATAAAATCGTTACGATGTCTTATTAATAATAAGTTTCTAAATGTTCATTACAACAAATCATTATATGTTTTATAAAGAACTATCGAATATTCGTTCGACGTATTTGTCGATATTATCCAATATGTCATTAAAGACGGAAATATTAAAGCAAATCTGTAAATACAACTCCGAGCGCAAAACTACTCACTGTTCAATGATTTCTTACATCAAAGAGCAAGAAAGCTTCAATTTTTAATAAAATCTGGTTTGTCGACAACGACGTATTAAATCATCCAAGATCCTCCACATAGAAACTGCGTCATATTGGAAAAATTCATTACACGCGACTGCGTTTCCTGTCGCTGATTAAAATTTTAATATTTTAGTAGGATCATCAATCTCAAATCGAATATAAAACCTGGTTGCGCTGCGGCCGAATTCATTTTGTAGAGGAAGCTAATTAAAAATTTATGGCCATCCATTACGTTTAGTCGCGCACTATTATTTCATTGCAAACGTTACTTTAATGCCAGTAAATGCGGTAAATTTATGAACGATGATAATAGTATGGGCGAGTTTTTCATTTTGTAATCCCGGCTTCCCTATTGATTATTTGCGAGGCGCAAATTGTACCGCTGAATGGAAACATAAAAATACCGGTTATGAATTTTTTTTCTATGACAGGTGGACCATAGGACCAATTCAAATATTAAGGAACGATGTAATACAACTTAAAAGTATTTTAGGAAATAATTGAATAACTGCTTTTCAAGGCGAATAAATTAACTTTATAACCGTTAATTGTAGAAACGATTTTTGAGTATGCATTACTTCCGTATAATACCCGGAATCAATCATCCATTATTGACAATTTCCTGATATTTCAAAAATTCGTTGACGTTCAAACGTTCGCCCATCCACAAACTAAATCAATATCAAAACTTCACAAAATATCAAATGTTTGATTTAATTATTTATCCTTAAAAAATCTAAACATTACGAGAATTTCCTTATGTATTGCTTTGTAATGTGATATCAGCGTGCATTATATTTACGTAATTTGGGTAAAGTAAACGAGGTGTGAAACAACCATTAGAAGGATAATGTAGTACCGCCTGGAAATTGTAATAATCAGGCGTCGACCGATCGATAAGGAGTCAAGCAGGGTGGTAAAATTAGCGAGGCAACCACATCCAATTAAGGGAGAATTATATTCTTTATATCCATTTTTGTTTGTTCAGTAAAAGCTTGCCTTAACACGCGAATAATTGTGCTGTCAGGGTTCGAAGGATTAACTTAAAGCGGCTGTGAAATTCACTTTAACGAGATGTTGTAGCAGTTGCCTTTTAATTTATATAATTGCGCTGTCTGCGGTTGGTTTATAAAAGCGCAAGTCGTCTAATTGGTGATGTTTTCCTAGATGTGCATAGGAAATTTGAATTTTGATAAATTAAAAAATAAATCTTGGTTCGAGATCTAAAGGCTGTTGAACTGTTAGAATTGACCAATCACATGATCATTAATCTTCGTTATAATCTTGATCAGGCAAGTAAACGTTTATTGATAATCAAAGTTAAATTAACGTCCGTGTTTATTGGCCACAACGTCGGATTTCGGTAGCATTTAGGATTTTGGTCAACATTAACATTAAATGTTCAATTACGTTCCAAACAACAACAAACAACATTTGACAAATGCATTAGCGTAAAGCTTATTGCACGTAGCCGACGTCGATTACACGAATTAACGATTTAACCACTGGTCGATTGTGTTTATCTTCGAGCCTCGAATTATGTCGAAATAAACATCACTCACAATGTATTGATGTTAGTCTTGTGGTAATACGCGGTGAACTTAAATAAGACGGTTGATAAGACATGATTATGAGCCTTGGACCCGTTCTGGTTAGATTTCTTCTACAAGTCATTTTATTTGTTACTTTCACGTACTATACTTTTATATGGTAATTGTGGATAAAGTATTTTTTTTTGTTTATTCAAGGTGTGAAATTTCTTTTGCTTTATACAATTGAAAATACTTTATAACTACATACAAAAATCTACCCCTTAACCGTCAGGAAATTCCAAAAGGTTTCATAATTAATAGATGCCACACTTCACCACTGGACGCTGCTAATTATTCGAAATCACTTTGAGGGCCGACATCCGTGGTTCCTTGCGAATACGCGTTCACGTCTGTGACCGCGCAAGTCGTATTAATCAAAGTTGCTGCCGCCACCTATAATTAATTATGCCATCTTACAATGCGATTCATTTATTAACTAGCACTCGGGCAACAACTGGAAATATTAATGATCCTTTACTGAACTTTTCGACTGTGAAGTAACACATTCATCGTACGTAAAATTTCATTATCTTGATTTATCGCGCGCGTACGTCTTCCGAAATACAATGGCCGTGTTTGGCGCAAACTTTGTTCGAGGCAAAAGTGAGGCGTCTTTAGTCGACAGCGAAACGTTTAACAATTATGTTACCCTTGTTCCATAAACTGTCGAAAATCAAACACGTAATTCGTTTACAATTGCGAGAAATTGTGAATCAATAAATCCCACGTCAGCTTCACGATTTACTGTCATTGGGTCGACGATGGAATTCTTCAAACATGTCGACGAGAAAAAGCGTAGTTATGGCTATTCAAACAGCCCAGCAAGAATTATAGACATAAATGTTTCAATGTATTTAGGTAAGTTTATTTAGAAATAAGGGTAGAAAACAATTCGATTCTTCTAAAATATATAACATTATTTACAATTGGACGAGTGAATGTTAAAAAGCAAATATTAAGCCGAGATTGAAAAGGATTCCAAAATATATATGAAAGTGCTCTAATTCACGGGTCTCCAACCATTTTCCGCCTAAGAGCACATTGCCGAATCGGGTTGCGGACACCATTTGTTTTGTGAAGGTAAATTTATAGACATCGTTAATAGTACGCAAGTTAATAGTACGCATAATGTGCAAAAAAAATATTAATTCCAAATATATATATTTGTGTTGTTTTGAAGGTGGTATGATGAGATTTCCTTTCGGGTTTTGGTCTGCGTAGTGTTTGCGTCTTTATGAGGACGACAAATTTCACGAGCTTTCGGCACTCTCGCTGTGGTCCCCTTCTGGTGGTCTTCACGTTTCCTTGTTCGGAACTGAAGTGGGGTTCGATTTTTCTGCATTGGCGTTTTGTAGTCGGCGTGTTCGTGACCGTATAGCGGGGCCTGTCTGAGTTGGGGTGATCTCGGGTTGGTGATCCGGCGATTAATGGTAATGGGGTTTTTACGCGTCGTTTTGGGTGCCGTTCGATTTTTGTTCGTATCGTTGTTGATATGGAGAGTAATGACATTTTTCTAGGTGTTCGGTAATCTTTTCGTGTCATCCCTTTTATTTAAGCTCGGGATTCAAATTCGGCCGTGAAAAGGTTGGCTATTATTGGTGATAATGGGCTTCCCATTGGTGTTTCCTCTGTTTGTCTGTATCGTTATGCGTTGTATATAAAGTATGTCTTAGGTAAGCAGTGTTTTATCAGATCGATTATGCATTTGGCAAGTTTGTACTTTTGTTCGATGATGGTGACGGCCTCTTCTCTAGGTATCTGGATAAATAACGATGTTACGTCAAATCTTACTAGGATGTCCGTAGTTTGAAGTTTTTCGTCTTTGATTATGTCAAGTTTTCTAAGTTTTTCACAAATGACAGAATATTTTCGTTATGGTGTTACAGTTGCTCTAATATGTATCTTGCAAGTGCTTGCACTTGCACATTGACCTTCCTTCTTGGTGGATTTTTGGGATGCCATATAATTTAGGGCACCTTGACGCTGCTTCAATGGGTATTATTTTAGCCTGTGTTTCGGTTGGTATTGTCCTCCCAGCAGACAAGGGAAACGAAACCGTCATCATGAACATATATGATTACAACAAGAAGATGGGTACAATACTTCAAGACCCGACATATAAAACTATCAACACAGATCCGACCACTTACCTGGAAAAAACAACCAAATCCAAGATCAAGGCAATGCCAATACCAAACACCGTCGGATCACTAACCCGAGATCACTCAGACTGGCCCCGTTACACGGTCACGAACACAGACTCCAAAACGCCAATGGAGAGAAATCGAACCCCACTTCAGTTCTAAACCAGGAAACGTGAAGATCACCAAAATATGGCAAGAGCGAGAGTGACGAAAGCTCGTGAAATTGGTCGTCCTCATAAGGACGTAAACACTACGCGGACCACAACTTGAAAGGAAATCTTTTCATCGTATATTGGACGATAAACACTAAAAATATACAAATAACAGTAATAAGGGTGTCAAATCACAAATGTCAAAAAGCACATGGTAACAAAGACATAAACGTGAAACTAGTCATTCGATAACTATTTATTTCAAAAATGTTACAACAGGAGACTAAAATTAACGAACATCATCAATAATTGATATCTAAATGATAGTAAAAAATCTTTATTAAAACTAGAAATCTTTGGTATTGTATTTCATTGGTCATTGCTTCGAAATTAGGACAGTATGATGACATTCCTGCTCGTAAACAATTCATCTGTAAGTCGATATCTCTATCGTGATTTTATGATATTCGTTGTTGAAATCAATGATTCGCACAAGTATGCCGAATCGAGAAACAATTTCATTTTGTATGATGCTCATCAAGAATAGAAATTTGTTTGCGTCAACTACATTCCAGAAGTTCTGATATATGTGATCTTAAGACTATGTCGTTCTGAACATCCAACATTTCTGCTCTTACATGATCAAGCTCTGCAATGTGTTCAGCTATTTCGATTACATTTACTCGGCAAGTAAAAGGCTTGACTAAAAAAATATTATATTAAACTGTTGAAATTGCATTACAAACTGGTTTTGAAGCAATTGAAGATTGACAACAATTTCAGCGTCGCCTATCATTCTTTCATATTTTGGAATGATTCAATTGTCTTCATCTACATATGCGATATCTGCAAAACCAGTTTGGCTTTAAATGAGCTTACAACCCTATCATTGTAGCTATATGTAAGTCATCTCCAAGTTTAAATGATTACATTTTTCTATTATATCTCTGATGAAATCAAAATCCACCAACTCTTACTGACCCAACGTGTTTCAATATGAAGAATAAGATCAAGTTCTTCAGACTTTTTTAATACGGCTTTGACAAGGCGGTATTTTCAAGACGTGTCCACAGGGTAGCATTTTACCAGCCAAACATCCTGGTGGATCTTACAGTGGTTAACGCAGACAGCTTGTGTAAATTTATCGACGTCTTCATTTTCAGTGAAGTTACTAAATACCATCCTCACCAACTGCTAACTGTTATATCTGTAGACTTGTCAAATTAGAATGAAAACCAGTCACATATTTCCTAATCACTATAACTGAGTTGCATGTCCTTTGAAATGACATGTAATCTTCTTGTACCGTTGTTGTTGACAACTGTAAGCAATCGGCCCTAGTTAGCAATGCTTCATTTAACAGCTTACCACCACCGACTCTTGGAAAGGCTTTTCTTATTTGCGAGCATGTGAGAAGTTTTCAGAGAAGCAATAGTGACAGTTTTAGGTTTTATCACAGGCCTACTGAAAACAAACTATTGGGCAGATATGTTCGATTTTAGTTAAGATATTTATTAAAAGTGGCTTGAATTATCTGGAGACGACGTTCATCATTATTATTTTTCGCTACTGCAACCCTACTGCCGCGCAACAAACAAACGTCAGTTTTTAAATTATAGGTTCGTTGTATTTTACTTGATCCACTAATTTTGGGGTTAAAATAATAAAGTATTTAAAAACAACGAATTAGAAGACCGTATACTAAAAATATGAGCATATAACTAGGAATAAATAATGAACTGCATATGTACGGTTACGGCCAATAAAATCTGAGCGCTAATTTGACATTCTATGACTTTTTCATGATTTTTACCTAAGCATAGGTACGCAAATACCACGTGTTAATTCACACCTTCCGTGATCAATAAATAACGTGATTATTGAAGAAACATAAGAACATTGTAAGATAATGCATTAAAAAAAAACTCTAAAAAAAACTAATATTTTGTAGCAGCCCCATTTTAATCGATTACATGATTTAATCTTCTCGGCATTGATGCTACCAAAATCTCGGTATAGTTTGGAGTTAATTCATTCCTTTTCTTGAATTCTTGCCCATAACTGTTCGACGTTTTGTGGACGAAAGTGGATTTGAACCCCACACATTCTCGATGGGGTTCAAGTCCGAGATGCGCGAAGGGCAAAGCAGAACGCGTATTCCTTGCTGCTCCATCCAATTTGAGACAATTCTAGCTGTATCAATGGGGCAATTGTTGTGCTGATAAATAAAATTATTTTCGGGGAAGGCAGCATTCACTGGTATACCTCTGCATTATTTCTGCCTATTACGCGATTTAAAACTCCATGTCCTCGGGCGCTAATCCAGCCCCAGACATTCACAGAAAAGCGACCGTTTGCTACTACTTTTTGTATATAACGTTCATAGAAACGAGAATTTGGTGGTCTGTAAACTCTAACTCGACCGTTATAACACGATTGAAAAAGCTTCTCGTCTGTGAAAATAACATTCTGCTAGAAATGTAAAGGTTCTAGTGAATATTGCAACGCGAATCCTACTCTCTGTTCTTTGTTTTGCTGAGACAAAAATGGTTTTTTGGCAGCAGGATGATTTCGCAGTTCCAATGTTTCCTTGATACGACGCCGAACGGATTTTCCCGTAGAACTTGAAGTAAATTAACATCCTAAATCTCTGCAGACGCTTGCCACTACCGACTTGCTTTCAAACGACTGGCGTTCATTCCAAATTCTCCTTATGTTGTGGACAGTACTCCTGGCTATGTTGAACCTGCGGGCTACTCTCCTTTCTGATCAACCCTCTTCGAGCAATATGACAACCCTTAATTTTTCAGCGAAAGATAAATGTGGCATTTTTTGACGTTTACATCAACATGACAGTTTTCCAGGTGACTACCGCAACAATCTACAGTAGGAAAACATACTGCTCAGATTTTATTGACCGCAACCGTACCTTTATCTTACACAGCCCAAACTAACTTCGGTACTCACACCACGCACGCCGACGTAAACATTTCATAGCCAGCCTACGACCGGCTGGCTATGAAACTGTCATACAATATTTTTCTGGCTGTATACTACGACGGTTTATTGAAAACTAAATATTTTTTATCGTGGTCACATAGTGGTGGGCATACGTAAAATGGTCGGCGGGAGCCATGGGTGTAGGGTTAGGGACTCCTGCTCTAACTCAACTAAGCGTCAAACTAACTCAAGTGTTCGTAATACTAATCAAAAGGGTGAATGAATAATCTGTAATAATTCAAACATAATGCAAACATAATAAAATAGGATGATAATGGTAAATCGGAGAAAGTTGTTAGAAATCAAAATTCCCCTCACCACATAGCACTTTATTCAATCGAAATGTACATTTCGACAACTATTTCGTATTCAGCAGAAAACTCAACGTGTTGAGGAATATTTATTTTATTATAAAGTAGGATGAGTTCGAATTTAATTCTACGATAATTTCCAACGTCAAAATAACCGATTGAAATAAATAAATTGTAAATCAATTCTGAATAAAATCAAAAATAATACAACAGAACCGTATTGGGAAAATTATAACAAAAATCTCCGTCACAGTAAGTACCACAGTCCTCCGCGGCTGGCCAATTTTTATGTAACTTCAACCACATAATCATAATTACAAGCTAGATATATTACATAAGGGTAAGTGCTAAGGAGGATTATCTACTAAATTAAAACAAAGTTTATAGTCCACAAAAAATCTTTAAAATTTGTATGTATCTTATGGTTTCTTATTTGCATTTTACTGTTATTTAGACGTGAGATGAATTAAAATTTCTATATTTAACAAAGCCTCATCGTATAATTTAAAAATAAAAACTTAATTAATCTTCCGTTTAACACCGTGCTTATAAATTACAGTTCATTTTTTGACACTCGATCCTTGCTTCGATGAAAACCAGAGAACGGCTGGATCCAGTGGACTCGAAGTAGCAATTTATATAGTTTTTGAAAGCGGCAACATGTATAAACGACCAAACCAAAGTGCTATTTAAAAAAATATATTTTTATGAAAACTATGTAAACGTTAAAATTTGAATTTCATGACGTGAAGTAGAACTTCCCCGATATTTTGATACCACTAGCTGCGAGGTTTACGCTTTTTTAACCGGAAATGGGCTACTTCTACTCTCGACCCCGAAGTGTTCTTTGATTAATCATTTTAACACATTTTATAAACTATTTTTTTAATTTAGTTTTTTCAACTCAAATCAAACGGGAATTTAATTACAAGTATTTTGATAGGCGAGTCTCTAAAATAAAATAAAAAAAAAATACAAAAATACAAAGATTAATTCGACTTGGAAACCCCAATGTGAGTAAACGCCCACAAGGCACATATATCGACATATTATTATTATTACTACTATTACTTTTATTATTATTATTATTATTTACACGAAAGATGTTCGAATCTTACACGTCAATGGTGCAGTGAACATTAATTAAAACAGGTCCATGAAAACTAACTGGTGGATCGCTAAACAATATTGTTTCTGGGTTATTACCCTTCGTCAGTAGCGATCCACCAGTTAGTTTTCATGGACCTGTTTTAATTAATGTTCACTGCACCATTGAGGTGTAAGATTCGACCATCTTTCTTGTAAATTTTACATTTTGCTGTCAGATTTGACAAGACGCATTTTTAATTATTATTATTGATATACGAAGCCTTAAATAGAAATAAAATCACTAAATTAAACCTCATTTACATTTTTTTTCAATTTTTATTATTATTAAATACCTCATTGTGCAGCGAGATGTGTTTTGTACTGGCTTTATGGTTGCCTAGAAAACAATTAAAGATTAAAGTTGTTTGATGTTTTTTAAAACATGAGCCTTTACGTGAAAACTGAAACGAACAAAGGCCAAAGAGCCCGGTAGCATTTCAGCTCTAAACTGCATAAATTATTAATTTGCCACTCTGCCAGGACCTTAATTAACCGTTGTTCTGTAATTTTCCTTTGTTCTGTTTCAGCTGGTCGGCGGTGAATTCGATATGGAACTCAACTTCGTTATACAAGACGCCCAGAACATACGGCACATGCTCGAGCTGCTCGACCATTGTCCACCGAACTTACAGGTACGTTTGTTTCCATTAACTTAGCTGGTAATGAAAGTTTCTGTTTTCGCTATAGCGGTTTTAGTATACGAGTTGACGAAGTCTAGAATATGCAGATGCGGTTACAACATACGTCTTGAAATATTTGGGTCGTGAAGTTAAACGCGAATAATTTAGCTAAACGTTGTGACTGCGTTACTTTCGTCGACATTAGCTCCGAGTGTTCATGTCACATTCAATTTAGTTTAACATAATGCAAATACTGCTCTTCTGTTTGGCGGCGTCATCGTTAACGTTTTCCGCAACGTTAGATTAAGTTCGTCGTGTTTATTTGACGTGTGACATACGATATATTAAACACAACGACGAGTAAAAGCACAATTTTAGCGAAATTAGTTTGTCTTGTTCCGTGACGTTTTATTATTATTATTATTAGTGGTATCATTATCAAAAAATTATTCAAAATTCTTATGAATCATTTGCCGTCTCCGCTCCCGCTATAATATCTAATAAAGTTGCGATTATTATACATAGTAAACAGGTGAAAACAATACAGTCGTTTATTGGAATTAAAAACGATTTCATTTTAAATATAGCGTCATGGCGTTATGACGTATGAAGTTACTTGGTAACGTTTTTCGTACAGCATCACCGTATACCATATACCACATTTTCTTTCGTTGTAGTGTTTTCATGTTACGCAGTTTGACCTTTGATGTGGTTTTCTACCGTCAAGAATAACGTCGGCCACATGTCACACAATACATATGACTATGAGCGAGGGAGGAAGTTACCCTTCGTCCCAATCCTTTATAGAAATCTATTTCGCATATTTTGCGTATCCCTACAATTTCACCGCAACTGTAGCAACGATTCTCGCTGCGGTTTTTCAACCGGGGAAACTTTCGTTTTACGTGCGCAAAATTCCGAAACAAGTTGAGCCCCACTGAGCTGTGGTAACGCGCAAAACTTTACGTCCTGGACTGTCGACAATCAAAAGTTGGAGAACTGACGCGAATTATTCGTTACTAATTAATATGCGCTGTAAAATACAATATAATGTAACTTGTGTATGGTGAAGAAAATAAAAATTATGAATAATAAAAAAAAATGTTAATAAAATACAATATAAAGCGAATGCTACCAAGAAATTAAAGGCACGAGAAATAGCGAAAGATAGATCAAATGGAAAAGAATAAAATCAATACAAAATTTATGAAAATAATGAGAATCTAGGTATTTACAAATATGAGGATACTTCCAATATCTGCGGAATTTAATTGACGAACAAAAATTTATTATTCGAGAATTCAAGTTTTTTTTATTACGGTGTGCAGTAAAATAATTGTTGAATACGTTGTGCCGGTTTTCTATTTTTAATTATTCGCGAAACGCAATTAAATTGAAATCGTTAACGGGGCATAAAGTCGCGAATATTCCACTCCATTGTCGCTATATCCGCGATATTGCGCGATACGCAAATTCGATATTGGCGCTTCGCTTGTTATTCTTATTTCCGATAATTTCGAAATTCGGCCGAAAATCGTTCTCCCGCGGCGTTTTAGATTTCAATTTTTCCATTTTCCGACGATACGGTATCTCCGAATCTACCTCATTCCTGCTGGCGCTGCGGTGTTCGCGCTGAACGTAGATCTGCAACGTCTCCGCCCCCGCTAACCGGAGCTGTCGCCGTTTACTTTGTATCAGGTTCATCCAGTTGTAAAAATGAATATGCTAAAATTTATCTTTCGATTCGAGTGACGCAGTCGTCGTGCATTCAAGGCCGTTCCTGTACAGAACGGTTGTGTAAACAGCGATCGAACTTGGTATTGCAGTAATTGTATTTGAGCAAAAGCAGTGAGCGGAGCGGAAAGATTTGCACAACGTCGACAAATTACATCTACGATTTCTCGTCGACAAATGCATATACTAGGTTGCTTACATAATTTAGTAACGAAGATATTACATAGTCTTAATTGGAATAATACACATTTTGTTCGCTCCGATATACAAGAACACAATGAAGCTTAATTAAGTACAGCTATGTTAAGTACAACCCAGCCTTTTTACTTTCTTATACTATATGTATAATAAGTATCAAGTATCGAGATTTTAACATAAATACACGTTTTGAACTTCCCTGCACCTATTGTGACGTGATGTGCTCTAGCTCCCACACTATTGCTACTCGTAAAACTATGAAATTTTAAATTTTAAATATTCATATAGCAAGGAAGAAACCTCATATTTTGAAGGCAATGTCGCAACTGGAAGGTATGGTACCGAGTTATCGAAAAAAATATACTTGCCTTCAATCAGCGAGACGAAAAGTTTGCGTGAGCAGATGTGTGAACTATTGTTATTACTTGCTATACAGATGGACCAATCTTATAGCTTAAAGGTGTTATGAACATCAATTAAATTGATGGGTAACTGATAAAATTATTGCTACATCTTCATTTCTTTGCTCGGTATAAAAATACACGTCGCAACTACAAATTCTTGACAAGCAAGAACTTTAGCGAAACTAGTAAAATTGGTACTTGAATCCTTAAAGGTAAAACCATTAGCGATCTGTAATGCATATAGCGATTATTTTAATAAAAAGTGCAAACCAAAGCAGCAAGAGTACTAACTTATAGTTTCATCCATGCAACTTAGTTAAACATGTAGAGGAAATGATTTCTGAACAACTATTTTTTTTAGTGAAGCCTATAATACACTTAATGATTATTGTGTCCAAAGTACGGCAAACGAAAGCAGCATGCATCAAGTCTCAGGAAAAGTAAATTATCCAATTTCAAGAGTGGCAACTTCTAGTTTCGTCGTATATCCAGCAGCAGATGCCGAACTTAATAAAATAATATAATCGGTTTCGAGATAATCCTCTCAGAGTCCCGATAATATTCCATGCAACTTTGGTAAATATGCAGAGGACATGATATATAATTCGTTCTGATGCGGTAAATTTCCAGATCTTCTGAAAATAGCTAAAGTATACCAGTTTAAAAAAACGATCCTCATGAGACACAAACCTATCATCCCATTTCAAACTTCAAACCAATTTTCGCAAAAATATTTGAAAAAACTCGTTATAATAAATTGGTTCCTCACTTCAGGAAATTTAATTTGTTTACGCCTGCAACATGGTTTCCTACAACCCAAATCAATAACTGCGCCAATGTGTCAACGCATGAAATCAGTACTCCAGAGGCTGTATGATGGCAAAATCACTGAAAATGTGTATTTTGATCTAACCAAGGTGTTTTGTCATTAATCAAGTTCTGAGAAAATTTCAAATCAAACAGTTTGTAGAGATTAGTCATGAACAGGATTATTTTTGATGTATGCAGTTCAGCAATGGTCCATCCTCACCCCCCTTTCGTTTGTCGTCTTTATTAAACACTTGCCGAACAGACTGCCACTATTGAGTAATATGTAGTACGTGTTTATTTGCTGACGATACATTGATCATTTCATCTGGTCAATGTGGAGATGATATTTCTTCAAATATGACATTGACATAATCTAACAATAAATTAACACGTTAACAAGTTAACGAGATAAAATTCTTAGGTTTAAAAATTGATCGTTTTCTGTCACGACAATCAAATTGCAGACAAGTTAAATAGTACTAATTATGCTATCACATGATGTTTTTACGGGTATGTGTCTACTAGAAATGAAAACTGTGTAAATGTTCTTCAGCAACCCTTTTTGAAATGAGCCCATGTATGGGCATAATAGCATATAATAAGCACTTTTTATTTAGAACCCGTTGTATTCGTCCAATGAATTTTTTAACACATACGGTTACCGTATGGAAATAAGAAATTGAAAAATGTCTTGGTACCTTGTTTCAAAATTTCAAATTCAATTAAACTTTTAATTGAGCTCTTAGTGTACTTTGGTTTAAATAAATCAACAATTTTTTTTTGGGAGTATTTGTAGCTGCGGTCACACTAAGCACGAAAAGTTCGCACTAAATAATATTTTGATGTTATGTAATAACGTTACTGATTGGAAACATTATGCAATCAAGTAAAGGCTTGACATATAGTTTCACATTGTGTGGTTCCCTCCTTCGCAGCTTTGTCGTTTTACAGTCCTGGCCATATGTATCCGATTAGAATTTTAATTCTTTTTTGTATCTCTGCATTGTTGCACATATTTAATCGAAAATAATGTTGGTTCTGCACCCACTATTCTATAACCACCCCCAATCCACCACCTATGTGTTGGTGAGAATAATACATTGAGGAGATGATAGGGATGCTAATAATTTCGTCACATTTACATTTACACAAACGTCTGACCATTGTAGGGTTGAAACACCCACTCAAACTTCACTGGTTAAATATGGCGCGAAAAGCACCCCGTTGTGAAAGGGAACATTTCAGTTGCTGTTTAATTAAAGTCGTCATTGGATTCGTTGGGAAGTCGAGGGTACTATGTTCAAATTTACATATTTGAAGTAAAATGATCATCACGTCGACATTCATATTACGAGTGTAGACATTATTTTGCTCATACAACGCTTTACTGGGAATTCACGTGATGTTGTTATCCTTAATTTAGTTAGTTTCAAGTTCACAAAACCGTTTAACTATCCACTATCGCAAAAACTTGTGAACTTCTGTCAGCATGGAAATCAAATTTAATGTATATGTTAAAGTAAATTGATGTGGAGGATGTTGCTGAGGTGAGATGCATTCTGCCATTATCATCGCCAGGCTGATTGATATGTGAGATGTCAGTATAATTCCTAGCATAAATTATACTTTACGTTACATCCTACAAAGTTTACAGGTTAGATTATGATTATGATTGGTTGGTGTTTGTCGTGAGTTACTTAGCCATTGAGCTGAGTAAAAATTAATACCCCAGCTGACGCGATGTTGATTTATTTCCGTCGCAATACCTTCTCGGAATAAATACAATCGTTTAATGCGGTACCCTCATTTGATGTATACATACATACTGTTTGATAGTCTAGACTGGATGACTGTAGATTTACTATGCTTGTTAATTCTGCACATTCGGTATCTACATACATGCCAATTGTCGGCTACGCTGTGGCAATTAAATATGTTATCGATTTCAATTTTAATGTAGCAATGTCGTGCTCTAGTTCCATGTACAGTAGATAATGTTTACTGCATCTCCACTACTTTAACATTAACAAACTTATCGTAATGGTTTAATGGTAGTTACCCATGTTTTAATCCAAACAAAACAAGAATATACTAGTCTTCCAAATAATATGCTAGAACAGAATTTGTTCGATGTAACGCACAAGATATTCTAAGCAAATATTTTAGTGTAAAAATCAAATGGCCTGTAGAAAAGAGAACCATACATCAATCCAAATCGATACCAGATGCAGAGTATTGAAGTTATAATATTTCGAAATGCGATATATAGTATGAATGCCATATATGCATAATGGCGGATGATATTGTGCACTTGATGTCCGTAGATGCCACGTATCACCTGGCGCAACAACCTGGCACCTAGAGGATTTAAACGGGAAATGATTTTCCTCTTCACCAAGCAAATGTGAAATATCGAACGTCGATAACAAATCAGATTTAGCTTGATGCGATAGTTTCATGGGAAATTCTATTACGTTCGATTTTGTTACGTTACGAGGACGCGACGTTTTGTAATATGTAAAGCATATAAAATATGTTGCCACTCACATGTTATTACCAATCGTAAAACTGAAGTGGTATTCGATAACTTACGTAAATAGCCAACTTACGTTTGTAAAAACGATTGAGATCGCGGGTCAAATTCTATTCTTTAATTTAAAATTCAATCATTAAATAATTCATTTGGACCCCGATTTTTAATTGTCGGCGTATTTGTTATGCTGAAGCAAACGTATTTCGCTTGGACGTGTTCGTCTATTAAATTAAAACAATAACAGTAATAAATATTTTTGCAAACGTCAATTGTAAAAAATACAATGAAACGTGGAATTTGTCACTCGACAACTTGATTAAACATTTCTACTGTTGACAATCAAATTATTATTTTTGTACATTGTTTGATTTATACCTGACATAAATTCCAGTTATTGCTACAAATAGATTTGTGGTATAAAAAATTATATACCATTTAGAATAATACTTGAAAAATATAATAAATGTGAAATTTGAAGAGAATAAGTAGCTCAATCCCGCTGGAACTGTTACATTGCAATTTAATCGAAATACAAATCGAAATTTTTTAAATTATACGTATTTAGTAATTTACAACTGTTTAAATAATTTGTGTGTGAATATTACCCCCATGAATACCCGTACACTTGCACTGGTACATAAGTGCATAGGTCTTTTCGATCAGCCACGCTAGTGCTATAAAGACTTGCTACTATAACGACCCCGCAGCCGTCCGCCATAAAGTCCGTTTTGTTGAAAATAAATTTCAGCGAATGTATTATGGTGATGACAGCTGTTTCGCCTTCTATGGTCTCATCAGACCAGCACGTATACATTCGCTGAGGTTGCATTAAGTCATGCAAACATGAATACACCTAAATTGTGTTAACAAATAATGTTTAAATGTGTGATCTTACACACTATGCAAACGCCTTTAATCATCAATTTAATTCTAATTATCTCAATCCAAATTGGTAATTTTGTACAAGATCACACTATTTAAATAATATAAATATTCATATTTTAATATCCGGGTTATATAAATTGTCAAATACAGGTTATTTTGGCTTAAATTTGATTTTTTACCCAGATTCAGTGCATTTTCTGATGTCATTTTTCAATTTTACTGTTTTTTATTTTATGTTTAAGGAAGTATAGTAACCATGAAAATGTTCACTTTTCACTATTATAACAATGCATTGTTGATTACAAATATAGTTTGCATGTTGCATGTTAATGTTATCTGCTTACTTTTATTTAATTAATCGTATACCTACATCCACATGTATCTATGCAGTATCATCTTATTTATAACATTCACAAACGCATTAGAATTTGGAATATGTATATTTAAAATAAGCAATTATTTACAATTACATGTCAGTTCATAAAGATTTTTTTCCTTGCCTCGCCTTTTGGACTTTTTGTATACAATTTTATTGTTTATTTATTAATTAATTTATGTATGATCTCATTACAACTGACTTAAAACTATGCGCTACAAATTAAGCATTTGTTAATACGCGAACTAAATATATTACATGCATTTGTGATTTTTTTGTTGTATTTTCAACAAGACGCTGTCTCGGTTTATACTACTTGTATTATTTTTATATTACTATATTACTATGTTATTTTACAATTATAATAATGTTGTAATAAATTGCACTTAGATGTTGTGTGCATGTCTTGTTATTTATATTATTAGCGCATTTTTTATGTATCATTTCTTTGGTAAATCTTTTGTTGTAGTGTTTTTCAACTTCTAGTATTTTCGGGTTGTTAGTGTCAAAGGAATGTTAATTTTCTTTGTAAGGTTTGATAAAGCTATCGTGTCTCCCTTATTGGAGGTAATACTATACTTGAGCGCCTTCATTCGTTGATGTAAATATTGTTGTTATTGTTGTGTTCGTGTATGTGCCATTGCAATCTTTACACTTGACGTAATTTTATGTCTCGTTAGTTTTGATTTTAGTTTTGTAAAGGATTTACTTCTGTTGTGCATTTCACACATCACTTTTATATTGGATTGTAGAAGTGTTTTCTGATTTTTTTGTGATAAGTTTAGAATATATTCTATTGTAATGTATTTGATTCGTGCTTTTATTATTTTCGTGAGTTTTGTTAGTATTGTCGAATATGTTTGTTAATGAATTATTCGAGATAGTTATTCTGTTTCATTTTATTTTGTTAATGTTATTGTTTAAGTATTCTTTACTTAAAAATATGTAACATGTGTTAACCAAGTTGTTGATAGTGCTAATTTTGTAAGTTATTTTTGCACATGATTCAAATATCGCCCTGAATGGGTTGGTTTAGAGTACCAACGTTAGTATATAGCGCCCTTTGCTTGTGCATTATTGTTAAATCAAGGAATTTTAGGGATTTATTTGTTTCTTTTTTATGGCGAATTGTGCTTTGTGGTAAAATTTGTTACATATTTTTAATATAGCCATTTCATTATTGTTCATTGGGATTGCCAATATGCAATCATCGACATGATGTTTGAAAAATGGAACTCATATTTTACTTTTCTTGAATTATCGATTACTCTTCATTACTCTTCCACAACTACTGGCTGAGATTGGTTCATGGTTTTTTTATGTAGAACTTTTCATTGAAGGTGGAATATATTGAAACAAACTTACCCTTACCACACAGTATGGGCAAGTTACTGTGTGGTAAGTTTGTTTCAATGTATTTGCCAACTACAGTCACTACCAACCAATTCACTATTATATGAAGGTGAAATATGTGGAATTTAAACAAATAACTGTTCCTTCTATAAAATATCCCATAGTTATGGGTGTGTATTTTTAGTATATTCCATTTTTTTCTATTATACTACTTGCTAATCGATTGGCATGTTGGTATATAAAGAAATCACATCTAAACTAACATATTGATAATTTTTGGAAATTTTTTATGCATAGCTAAAATCAAAAACTACAAAAAATAAAATCACCCACACCATATACAAAGTCAAGTGTAAGGATTGTAATAGCACACGTACTATAAAAATAACAATATTTACATAACCAAATGTACGCGCACAAATATACTAAGACCCCTAAAACATGACACACGACAGCGTCATCAACACATGCTGAATAGCATTCCTTTCACACTAACAACCCTAAAATATTGGAATTTGTAAATGGTAAAAAAGCCAAGTAAGAACGGGACATTATTGAAATATCGATCGTAGCGCATTATCCAGTTTGACACAAACTGTTTATGATCTGACATGTATTGTAAATAATTCTTTATTTTAAATATAAATATTCCAACTTTAATGCGTTTGTGAATGATATAAATAAGATGAGCGAAAATAACGAGAAAAAAACTTGCATGTATATACAAACAGTGTGCTAATGAACCGAAAGAGGCTCTAATGTAATTACGTAATGGAAGGTTTAGTATCATCCATTTGATAGTAAACAAACTTTTACTTTTATGGAATTCGCAATTTTTAAAATTACGATGTACAAAGTGGTTGTGACTATTATCTCTATTTCCATGCTTCATGGTTCATCAGTTGCTTGAAAAATTATTAATAATGCAGGCAACTTCGCAACACGACACAATGTCGTGTCTTTATTGTACAAACTGATTCTTATCCGTCAAAGATATTTGGCCAACGTTTATGAAAACTTCTATTTTTTAACTTTCGATTTGAAAACGTCACCATAGTGAATTGATTATCAAAATTCAAGTATAAGTTTGCTATTTCCAAAAAAATATTTAAACACATTTGAACTTCAAGAGTAATGTTACCGAAAATAAATTTCAGCGCATATATGAAAGTGAGGATAGTTGTTTCGCTCTATCTCGAACGTTCAGACCACCACACATATATTCTCTGAACGAACATGAACCAAAATTGTATGTGTATTGACGTCTAGATGACATTACTACTCTCTCTCACACTCTCACACACACACACACACACACACACATTTTTTGTCAGTTAAAATTCAACGTATTACATGTGTGTGAAAATGTTTAACACCCCTTATAATTAACAACACAGTGTTCTTAATGCGAGATCCTAGATTGCACAAAAAATATATTTAAACCCATTACAACGTGAATTAAAATAAATTAAAGAAATATCAAACGTTTATTTTTCTACATAATCTCCCTGAACATCGATGCATTTGATCCAACGATGCTCCAGATCTTTGTTCCTCTGAAAAAAAAACCTTTTGGTTGCTCTTCCAACCAGTCGTTTACGGCCATCATCATTTCATTATCGTCGTAATATATGGTCCCCGAAGATATTCTTTTAATTTTTGAAATAAAAAGAAATCACTAGGGACCAGGTCTGGTGAATAGGCGGGATATTCAAACAATTCAAATTCTACGTTCAGAATAGCGCTCATGGCAGCATTGCTTTAGTGAACAGGAACGTTGTCTTGATGAAACAGAATTCCTTTGCTCAATTGTCTTTTTTCCTTGACACAATCACGCAATCTTGAAGTTAAGTTGGCATAGTAGGAGCCTGCTATTGTATGTCCACGTTCCAAAAAATTAGACATCAAAAGTCCGTCTGCGTCCCAAAAAAATGTGGCCATAACTTTACCAGCGGATGGTAAAACACGAAATTTGCGGGATGGCGGAGAACCCCATACTTTGTCGGTTCGACTCAGGATCGAAGTGGCGAACACACGTTTCATCAACAGTGACGAATCGAGAACAAAATTCATCCGGATCTGCTTTAAACTTTACCAAACTGGCTTCAGAATATAATACGTTTCTGATCAAGTGTCAACATTCGTGGGACACAACGTGCAGACAACTTTTTTAGCCCCAAAATATTTGTTAAAATATTTTCTATAGTACCAGAAAAATTTGTAATTTCAGCTATTCGGTGAATGGTCAGTCGTCCATCTGTCATTACCATATCGTGTATACGATTAACATTTTTTTGAGTAGTCTCAGTCACTGGTCATCCAGCACCCTTCGCATGTTCACATGTTTGTCTTCCCAGTTTAAATTCTCGAGACATATTTTTCACCACTTGATAAGAAACAGCATCCTCACCTAATACACTTACCATGTCTTCATGAATTTCTTTTGGCGACAATCCTTTTTTGCAAGTATTTTTAAACTTGTCTACTTAAATTCTAACTTATTTGAGCAGGTAACAAGTGACAAAACTACAATTGAACCCACGCAACAACAAATTATTAATTATTTCAGGTGTCAAATTGACGTCACTCAACGCCTACTATATCATCGCTAAATAATGATCTCACCTCGTAAATAGGCGTTTATTTCGATTATGTAATTAATTAATGTTAATTAGAGGGTTGCAGCAGAATAACTTTCCACTCACCGCTTATTGCCAAACCGATATCATCTCGTCCAAAACAGTGCTAGAGAGGCATTCCAAAATCCATTCAGCGGCAGCGCACTCCAAAAGCAATTCACACGTCATGGCAAAACCAATGGCAACGATGGAACCACATGAAAATATAAATAGCACCTTTTATAATACAGCTAATACGATACATTGAGTTACTTATGGGGCCAGTTTTGGGGGCCCGCTCGATGCCACGTTGCCTCACCCAGTTCTTCGGGGTCAGACAGAGGCTTTTCGATAATCATGCCTGTTATCGGTTCACCAAGAACAATAGCTAGCTATTCGATTTTGACTAAATGATCAGTCTTCACGTCACGCAAGGAAGCCCTCAATACCCGACTCGCCACAGCAGCAACAAAGGTGACTGCCTCACAACGTTGCATATAACAATAAAATAGGTACCACATAATACATCAGTAACAGATAGTTAACAGTATCGCACCAACTGCATTTGCCATAATATTGTTCGCGAAGATTTGCCTTACTACCGTTTCAGACAACTCATAACTTCGTAGCCACTAACTAGGCCACTACATTCTAGACTAGTATTCATGTGCATCGACTAATTAACTTCGCATGACATTAACATCTCTACATCTCATGCAATATCTTTATTATCGCATAAGATAGCATGTAATTAAATATTGAAAATATATAGTTCTATAAAAATATCAGCGCTATATTTCCATTTTTGATTAAACTTACGCATAATGAATCCGCAGTAGTTCAATTAATCATTACATAGAATTTTATTTTTTTGGAAGGAACTTTTTTTACTTCTTCTATAATTAGATTACATTCGTATCGTTCCGACCGCGTTATTGCGTTATACTAATGCCGCTCGCTTCACATGTTTTACATGTTCGGGAGAATTTCGTGCCCTGGCTGCTCAATATGATCGAAACGTGATGAAATTTGCGAAGACGGATCGGAGTAAATTTGATTTGTCATCGACGTCGTCGTATTTTGCGTTGGACTTAATTGGCGGACGGGCTGGCGCAGAAGGTGACTGTTCAAAAATCAAGCCCGGCGCTCGTGCGGTCGCGGTTCACAACGTGCGCATCTTTCAATGTAACTTTAATGTGCCTGCGCCAAATATCGATTTGCGCTCGGCGCCCAACATGCAAGAGTGCGTTGACGGATTGTGATTTTCGATGCAACGTGATTTCAAGACGCGGCGTCGAAGGGTTTTAGGATGCGACTTTAATGGGTTGGAATCGAAATGGTTTTCGTTTTATCTTTGGTTGATGAAAAGTCATATTTGAGCTTTTCGAAAGATTGGATAATAATAATAACGTATAGAACGGATGTTTTGAGACAAATTTTAAATTTTATTTTTTTACCAAAAAAAAAATATATGAAAATCGAGTCAATATTCGAAATTGGGAACATGTCAAGTGTCGCCTATGTTTTGACAGCTACCGTTTGCCAAAATTATTCATCGAAATTGCCTACATACTAGAATTGTTGAAAAAGTTTTTTTAATTTGGTAGGTCTGATTTCAAAAAATGGTATTACAAACATTTATAGCAATCAAAATTTTTCTTTTGTAACAATTAATCGTGACATAAAAGATTGTAAATATACCTAAATGCCAATGTATTCCCAGTATATGGATTGTCACCATAGTACTATGTTATAGGATAATAAAAAATCTGCCAGTGCATCGTATACATTTATAGTGAATTGTGATCCAAGAAGCAATTGTTTTTTAAATTACAATAATGTGTGCAAGTATCATTAATCAAAAGTGCCCAAAAGATTACACGGTTAGCATAGAACATCTCTTTGTGATAATTCAATTTGGCCGTAAGTGTTGTTCCGAATAATAAATTCGGGTAAGTCGTTTATGAAAAAGGAGGGGGCCTAGTACGGAGCCTTGAGGTCTCCCAAGTGCAGGTCATAATGATCAGAGCTTGCAGTACCAATTTGAAATAACGAATTCTACTGTCTACACATGTGTATACAAACATATTAAACAAAAAAATATATAAAAACTATATGTGAAACTGGCAAAAATTATTTAAAATGTAGCAGGTGACAAAAATTGCCAAAATGGACGAATTGTCGATATGTCGATTATCGATGTCAATTATTGATAGATCGATTGGCTATGTTTCCATTGAAGGTATATTGAATATTTCACTTTTTTTAAATATAAAATAGTAAATTATGTAAATGTAGCATATAGGTGCGAAAATATTTAATAATGACATAATTTACCAAACTCGTCTAAAAGCACTAATTCAACCACTCAAAATGATGCCATCCTATACAAAAATTACATTAATGGAGGCTTGGTTACCATTCCAATTGTCGGAATATTGTTCACGTATGTTACATCGAATTTAATAAATCTGAAAAATGACGTTAAATAAATTCTATGGTTGTCTTTCTATACAGTGCATTTTTTTAACGATGCCTCGTAGGGATTTACATAGTAAAAACTTTACCTCGTGTTAATGGTGTTTTGGCTGGATAGATTTTAATCAAATTTAATACACATTTAATTTGCAATATCTTTTAGCGAACTTTAACATGTTTGAGTAATTTTAATGAGTTATGTATTTGAAATTTTGATTAAAAAGGTTGATAATTTTAAATATTTTTCCCACATAGTAGCCTTGTTTCACTGACGTTAACGAATTGACGTATTGTATTGTAGCAGACCAAATAACTTGGAGGAATTGAAAGCAAGGATACTCGCAACATCTGCAGAAATTAGTGTCCGACAGCTTCAGAATGTTAAAAACCATTTTAAAGATAGATTAGGCTATTGCTTAGCTGCCAATGGCCAACAATTTGAGCATTATCTATACACGTTTTTTAAATAAAAAAAGTTAATTTTATTTCATCATGTTTGTTAAATAAATATTTGTCGGACACTAATTTCTGCAGATGTTGCGAATATCCTTGCTTTCAATTCCTCCAAGTTATTTGGTCTGCTACAATACAATACGTCAGTAAAACAAGGCTACTATGTGGGAATAGTTATTTACAGTCGAATGCGGGAAGTTCAATTTTACAGCGCGACGGCTTCGTTTGAGGCACGAGCCCGAAGGGCGAGTGCCTCATTTGCCGGAGCGCTGTAAAATAACTTAACGCATGAGATTTGTATAAAATTTTTTGGCCGATAGTTTTATTTTAAATTAATAAGTCATCTTTTTATACCTATATATTTTATTTATTCAACTTGACAACATTGCATTGTTTATGACAGATTTGACAGATTTGTTACATTTAAATAATTATATAAAAGTTAATGGTTATTAGGTAGGTAGGTACGTTTATTATTAGCTATTTATAATCGAATGTAGGAAATTGCATTTTGCTGCATGAAGTTTATATCTTAAACACGATGCCCAGGGGAGTGTTTGGACTAATTTAATATTAAATTAATATTTAAATTTAGTGTATTTTGTTATACTTATTGAATTAGAAATTAATATATCTCGTTCTCCTGAACATCGGCTTCATGATTTCAAAATTGCGTATTTTTCCTACGTCTCTGGAGTTTAAAAAGAAGGATTATTTACTTTCCCGCATACTATGCGGGAAAACGCACAGTCGTCGTAAACACGAAGTTACATGTGACATGAACGGTGCATAGTTACAATGTTTACATGTCGGGAGGCCAAAAAAATATTTAAAATTATCAACATTTTTAATCAAAATTTCAAATACATAACTCATTAAAATTACTCAAACATGTTAAAGATCGCTAAAAGATATTGCAAATTAAATGTGTATTAAATTTGATTAAAATCTATCCAGCCAAAACACCATTAACACGAGGTAAAGTTTTTACTATGTAAATCCCTAAAGTGTTGTTAGAATATTCGACTAACATTTAATATTGAACCCACAAACTCTCATTGTGAAGAAAACGAATAAAAAATACTACAATGCTAGTGCCATGGAATAATTTTCTTATGGATGGGGAAAACTTTTGTAGATTTTTACTGTTTGTTGGGTTGGGTTGGGTTGGGTTTTTACTGTTTGTTGGGGAATTTCAGTTTGTTGTCTGGGAGTTTGGTTTGAGAAGATGAATTTACTGAGAAGTATTGGATTTTCATTTTCAATCAAAATTCTGTATAAATAATAATTTATGAACTCGGTTTATGAAATTCTTGATGAGCAATATGAGTGATTCTGTGCTTAAGGCCTAAAATGACGTTTAATTTATATTGGAAGGGGCTATATGAATTGAAATGAAGATATCTCCCAGAAGTCGTGGGTTTTTCATACCAGTTAAGTTTGATGATATCATCCCCGGTTCGCGTAACAAGAGTGTCAAGAAAATGTAATTGTTGATCTTGTTCCATTTCGGTGATGAATTGGAGGCGGTGATGTAATGAATTAAATACTTTCAGGACAGTCTCCTTGGAATCTATAGGGATACTACATATTATATCGTCAACATATTGATATATGAAGGGAAATTCAAAAGGTAAACGTGTGACTGGATCTTTTATAAATGTGTTCATAACTATTTCGACAATGATTGGGAAACGGGAGGATCTCATGGGGGTACCAAAAATGTTAGAAAAATATTGGTTGTTGAAGGAGAAATACGTTGTGTCAAAAATAAATTTTAAAATAGTAGTGTGGTTCAATCATATCCCAGTTATCAGTGATAATATTACATCTACTTATTACATCTATTAAGTCGTTGTTACTCTTTTCAAGAGATGTTGTAGGATTCTTTGTGATAGGTTTGTAAATGAACGGGTCCTGGAGCAACTCATTGACCTTGCTAACGTAGTCCTCTTTATTTATGGCGACTGTGACATTGCCTTTGTCGGCTCTAACAATTACTGTTATTAGTAATTTACAGGACTGTTATCGAGGAATCTGTTACAAAGCCTTTGAGTTGTTTCAAGACTTATCGGATTTCTTATGTATAAAGTCAGTTATAAGATAAGTAATTTCACAACTGAACAAATCTCTTTTGTCTCCTCGCTGAGGAGATCTTCAGTTTAGTAGTTTATACATCGAAATGTCATTAGGTTGAACTAGTAAAGCAAATTTTAATGCCTAAAACGAGGAAATGCCTGATCTCATGGAGGTATCGTAAACATCGTGAAGATCTGCTCAGGTAGCGTAACATGGCATTGGTGCGATTGATTTCAAAAGTTGTTAATTTGATTTTTAACCTTTTATTGATATCTTCTGTTTCTCTCGTGGTTTTCTTGTCCAAGAAAGTTAGTAATGCGTCTAGACTTTTGAACCCTTGTGAAATGTGAGCCGGTATGAGGGAAAGTCTCTACATTCTGTTAAATATGTAAGTCTGTTCTGGAAATATGCTAATTTTCTAATCGTTTTACTTTATTGTTTTTTTATTCCAACAGCACTGCTGCATTGTACGAAAACAAATCAAGGGAATTTAAAGAATTATGGTAAAAATTTCTCTTGTAAATTGTTTAAATAAAATTTCATTGTATTGTATACCTTCTAGTGCTTCAATAAAGAAGCGAAACGTCAGCTTGAACAAATTGATGGCTTTTTTGCAATCGTTCAAAACCCAATAAAAAAATTATTGGCATTATTCACTTTCTATAATATACCATAAATTCATTTATTATTGTTGCTCTCTTCGGCTCCTCCTCTTCTTTCTTCCATCTCTTGCTGACCCACCTTCTTTTCTTTTGTTCCATCTTCTCCCTGCTGTTCCTTTTCCTTCTTTCTCCTACACTCCTCCTTCATCCCCTTTATTTTCTCTAAGACTCGCTTCCCCTCTCCACTCTCCCCCATGATTCTTCTCCAATCTTTTCCTTTCTTCTTATCTTCTTTTTCTAGGCTCACCTCTTTGCACCCTTCTATCCAATGTTCCCATTTATCCCAGCCTTCTCCACAGAATTCGCAGCTCCATCCAGTACTTGTTTGCTTTCTCCTCGTTTGCGCACCTGAATCTTGCAAAGATTTGCTCTTCTTCCATCGACCTCCATCAAATACCTCGGTCTCCCCACCTCTACTTTTATTCCTTTGTATTTGGGATTATATTTTGTTTGGCGATTTTACCTTCCATTTCTTGACCTTCAACCTGTATCCATCTCTCTATTATCTCTCTCTCTCTCTATTTGCTTCCCCTCTCCTCTTCTCTTCTCTCCTCCTCCTGCTTTTTCAAACATCTTTCTCCTTCCTTCTTCCCACTTAGATATTTCTCTTCTATTGTCTCCTCTTTTCGTTAGTTCCTCCATTGCCATCCTCACTAAGCTTTGCTCTGCTCCTCCCCTCTTTGTCATTTCATACCTCACCGCTCTCCTACCTTCCTCCGCTCTCTTGGCCTTCTTACACATCTGCAATATGTGCCCCTCGCTGCTGTGAAACCCCAACACTGTTTTCGCAGTAATTTTTCAATTATATATATGCATCGTAACTTAATTATTTTCTTGTCTTTGACTAAAATTGTTCATTATTCTTTTCGGTAGAGGACAATGATAGCAAAATAAACGCAGCATCAATAATAAAAACGTGACAGTCGTTTGGCTTAAAATTACGTAAAACTTCAAAGATAATCGCGAAAACAATCTGCGCCGTAACTAATCTGCTATTTCATTAAAGGTGACGGAAACTAATTACAGACCATTTGCCACTGTTTTTAGACGAGCGGTAATAAATTTATTAATTAATAATGATTAAGTTGACGTGATGGTGGCTTACGTTCTTCAAGGTACGTTCTATGATTTATTATAATTCCCTTAAGTGTCGTTAGTACGACGTTCAGTTTATGGTTCTATGGATACAAAATAAGATATCTTTATACATTTTTACACATTTTTACACTTGTTCCAACGGAGATGATGCTATCTAGGCGATAGCTGGGTGATCGGAAATGAAGTTCTATTTGTAAGTAAAGAAATGTAAATATTAAACTTGTAATAACTATTTCTTTCGACTCTTTCTGACGAGAGAGTATGCCATATATTGCACAGCGCAACGAAATTTCACCTGGTTGTAACCAAACAATATGATTGTTTGAATAATGGACCTGGAAAGGGGCATTTACGTCTTGACATATTGTAATTGTAATTAATTTATTTAAAATTTTGGTTGAAAAATATTAAAATTTCTATTCAGATATAATCAAATATAAAGTTATCCATCCACATTAATCCGATCCGAAGAAACCCGCACCCTCAGGACTGACGAATAACAATAATAACTTTTTGATATTATTTTGTTCGCAAATGAAACCGTAAAAGTTTTTATCTGTTCTTTATCCTGTCTCTGTTTTTGTGTACATTTCCGCTTTATTTGTCGACCGAACTCACCCCCGTCGCAATTCAAATGAAACAGTCTGCTCGAAATTACGATATAAAAAAATCCCTCCTGCGATTTGAGTTCACTAAGGAGTTCTATAGTTCCGACGTAACTTTGGGGATAATCTCGACCTGACGACCGTGCGTAAATGGGATCCGTAATTTGTTCTTTTTCCCTGCCGTCCGGAAAAAAGTTCCACGCCTTGCGATCGATACTTCCGATTAAATTCGATTACGGCGCTGGAGATTTTGTTGATTAAGGGTCGCGAATATGCAAAAGAGGAATTAAATACCAATTACAGGGAACGAATTGAATTTGGATTAAATGGCGGCGGCTCAAACAAATATAAGTGCGGAATAAAAATGTAGGTGTTAACGTTGGGTTGGTTGCAGTATGCGGCTAACAGATGAGCCAACAATTTCAGACGATTTGTATTAAAATATTATTAAATATTTTAATTGTTATAGATTTGTCTTAAACAAATTATTTATTGCCAATCCGTCCCAAATGTCCCTTAATATTAAATGTACATCGACTAATAAACCCAATGAATTTCTTAGAAGAAGTCTTCTAACTGCTGCCGAGCCTTATTGTTCAAGTGCCGTTGTTCAAGGCACTTATTGCGTAAACACGTTAAGAAATGTTCGTAGAAGTGGATGCATACTAAGTCATTGGAAATTTACTGACAATTATTCATGTAAAAATAACTTTTCTGCTTGTAGACTGGGTGCTTTGTTGCACCGACTAAAATGTGTTGGGTGTATTACGAACTAATTCTAATAATTGCAAGATGTGTAAGTAATTTATGCAATCCCATCGATTAATGTTATTTCATTGTGGCGTACTTTTACGTGTTTCGTAAAAGAATTTGAACGATTTGTGGCTTCACTTGACATGTTGTGATTTACTAAGCCACGTTAGCTTTAAGTTCTGCTTCTGTGAAATGTCGTTAAATAACAAGTTTGTGGCAGAGTAGCAGTATTTTAACACAAGCGATCAAAAGTGACAATTATTAATCACTAGTAAATTACGTGTTGACCTGCCGTTTTAATTGTAAGGTTTTTTTTACTTAATTTATGCACTACATTACTACACTATTTTGAATGGTTACCCACTATACCTGCCTCCTAAAAGATTTGATTATTTTTGTACTTGAACATTTTAACTGATCAGACTTGTTTCTCTTCTGATGTATGATGCAAATCTTCCAATATAGCAATTTTTCATCTACCTATTTTTTCATTTTTCCCTGCTTCGCAAAATCTTAACTTATCATACTTACTTATCGTATACCATGCTGTATTTATTTGGATTCTTAACAGACGGGTTTCTGCATTTGCATACAAAATGGCAAGAATCCTATCATATCACCAGTAATTTAATCCCTGATGGGTTAGATCTTACTAAAATCTACCTATAATATTTATTTAAATTCTATTACATTACAAATCAATTGAAATAACTACTTAATAATTAATAAAATGTTATCACAAATTGAACAACCTGTACAGGGAAACATCTTCCAATTTGCTATATTGTTTGAAATAACAAACTTCACATTCAAATTTTAGATTATGTAATCAAACTAATTACAGTTGCAAATATTTATGTTTTTTATGATCGTGTACTCGATTTAGGCGAATAATTGTCAGATTTTGCCGTGATTTGATTTCATGTATTTAATCTTCATTTATGAATTTTGTGGATGTAATTATCAAATTTTACGTGCTTCAAAATTAACCTCTCTGGTCCATTTTCGCCAGAAACTTATCTAAAAACGTTTGTCACAAGCCACACTGTTAAAAATACATGATTATAATTGGTCATTGACTATGTGCGTTAGGTTGATCTCAAGCCAATCAGAAGTGACTGTATGAGGACGACGAATATTACCCAGCATTTTTTATGCTGAGCTTAACTCAACCCAGATAAAGTTAACTCAACAGTGTACCTTTGCTTGTAATGAGCTTTACCCAACTCAATGCTAATAACGTTGGGTTGAGACTAAACCCAGTCTCAATGAATACGCTGTACTGTTTTTGATGAGCTCAACCCAACCCAACCTAAATCCTGTATTGAACATGGGGCTCGCTCCAACCCGAATTGCTTTTTTGTAAATTTAGTTCAACGCTGATTACGTTCAAATTGATTATCAAGCTTGGGTTGGGGTAAACCCTATGAAACATGTATTAGATGGGACACAGTAAACCCGTTGAACCGTGATGCTAAGCTTTATTCATCATAATTATGAGTACAAATAAATATACCAAAACAATCTTTGTTTATCCTGCAAGTATTATTTGTTTCATGGGTCGGTAATATTACTGGATAAATTAAAACTGACGCTGAAAAAATTCTCGCTTTCCGTTTAAATATTCACTGTTCACGTCTCCTGTTAAGTAGCTATTACTCTTTGCCCTAATTTTTATGGTCAACATTTTTACAATTACTTATATTTAAAGTCACAACTTTATTGGATTTTGACCCATCAATTGTATACGTTCAGCGAACATCCTAACCTATTTAAATATCCTACATCTTAGATGAGCGTCTAAGGCAAGTACTGACCGTTTTTCGTGTAAGATGCCCATTTTAATTAATTGATTGATATAAGTTGTGATTTGTCTAGTACCGTGTCGCATTATTGCCTATCAGTAGTCTAGTTATTATGAATTTAATTTGAAAATAGGCAAGTTTTACACCTACTAATATTTTTAAAACCCAATTTTACGCAATCCCTGACTTGATTTGGACAATTTTCATATTAATATTAAATTTATCGACAATTAATTGATAATGCCAATTCAATCGATATTTTATGGAGGCATTCGATGTGGTTTATCGTTACATTTCTCTTTATTCCACCAAATGTAATTATATAGAACACCCATTTAGTGGAGTATATCAAATGATCGGTAATTGAATTATTACTTCCCAATGGCAGACAACGAAAGTGCATATTTACGCCGTAACTTCGTCCATTAAAGAATGCTTCATTCATAATATAATGAATGTGATAATTTTCGTTATTTATTTTTTTTTGAAATTTTATCCTGAACTGTTAATTTAATAATTTTTTCTCGTTGTCGATGTTAAAACTCATATGTGACACTAACGAATAAAATTTATTATATGATTTAACATCAAATGTTAAATCTAATTATTAGTTTTCAAAGCAGGTAATTAGCTCCAGGAAAATTGCAATATAATCGTCGCTCACAATTTAAACAAAATATATAACGTTTTGCAATAAATCTGCAATAAGTCTGCAAAACATTCCCATAACAATCCAACGTAATCGAATATAATCTGATCAAATAAATATAAACAAAGTGCCAAATGCATCTTTTCATGGCCAAACTGAATTCTACTAAAAACTAAAAATTTGTGAATTAATGTTTTTAAATGTACCAATATGAATTGAAGTATAAAATATAAAAATTATACAAATGAACAGAAAATATGTAAAACGATATTAAATAAAATGTGTAGTGCTGGTAATACATATAAAATTGCTAAATAAAAATGAAAGACAAATCGATAAACGCATAGAAGAAAATGTCCATATTGTTGCCTGCATGCTAATGAGTGGAGATGGATGTGGAGAGCAGTTGTAAAACACGCACAGAGCGCAGAATGTGACATTTGATTCTTAAATGTGCCCCAGCTAAATTGTTGTCAATGTATGTAGTGTTTAATACATAGATTTTTTATTACCATACTTAATAATTCATGACGTGATAATGCGAGTTAGTTGTAAAATTGGTGCAAATCAAAACAAGATAAGTTAACCATTTACATCTAAGTATGATTGTTAAAAAGGTAGCCGAATGTTGCAAATTGGTCAATAATGATTGTATTCCACGATACGTATAGCTTTCAGTTATTATATTATTATTATAATTTCATTAATTTTAGTAAAATTTATAAGTACTTATGCGAAAAATGTTAAAATACACCGTTGGCGTTGTCGAAAAATTACGAAACAATAAAAAGTTGTTATGATTAAAAGACACGATAAAAATAATCTAGAGTAATACCTTCCGGATTATTTCCTTGAAATTCTTGATTTGTGTAAAAGTACTTCGAACTTGGGGCATTTTTATGCGACTTATCTTTTGTCTATTTAAAAGTGAAAAATACAACTTCAAGATATTGGCAAAAGATCTAAATAATAATAATAATTAAAAATTAATTGTCAGCTCTAAATATAACTAAAAAATTGCAACTGCATCTTTTCCCTTCTGTAAAAACATTTGTCAAAAAAAATTGTCCACAGTTTCAAAAGTCTAGTACGAGCATGCATAATCTATTAATCCATTAATCACATAAGTGTCGATATTAAATCTGATCATCGAAAGGAAAATAATTACATTACCAATTAATGATTATTATGAATGAAACAATTAGAAATCTTATTTCCGTATTAACTGGTTCCATTTTTTATATGCAATTTTTTATGTTTATGATTTTTTAGGTGCAATAATGAATGCAAATTTGCTAATATGATGAAACGATTGCAGATAGGTCGATACATAATTGTGTTATATAGATGAGTGTAAATTAATAAAATTTTGTAAAGATTTACAAATAGTTAAGTAGTTTTCGCGCTGTTAAAACAGCTAAAGGGCCATGGATTTCAATGGTTCTCAATTTGGTGCGAATACCTGTGGACGGTACGTGGTTTAACTCCCGAATCTTTTGCTAGATTCTTCGTCGTAGTTCTTCATTTTGGGCTTCCCACCCACCATTGTAAACTTTTCTACCGCTTGAAGCCCAAAAGTCTCTATAGGACGTGCCTGTGGAATATTCGGGGTGTTACCTTTAGGTACACATGGGATATTTTGTTGCCTTGGGTTCTTCTCGCATAATGACATGATGATGATGATGTTGATAAGTTTGATAAAAAGTTGCATTGGGCGAGCTGCAAGTTCGATAGACACCTAATCAAAAACCAATCCAACGATGATTAACTCAAAAATATTTCCCATTATTGTGAGAGATTGCGGCTAAGAATTTATTCAGCAACTTGGATAATCAGTTAACCCATACCAGTCTAATCCATCTTTGATACAAGAAAATCCTGTTTAATGCATGTATTGGGATTTTTTGTGGATGCCATTAGCCGCCATTAAATTATTTTGTTATTTAATTAATACGAGGGCTAGAAACGAACATCTGAGAAGAACGAAATAATTTTATTTTTCAAGACAGTCCTCTGACAGGTTAATACTATTTTATGTAGTATCGGTGCTGAAGTGATTGAATGTCTTTGATAAATTCTGCATTTTGTTCCTCCAGCCACTCATTTACGGCATCACTTCTTCGTCTTTCATAAAATGGGTTCCCCGAAGATACTCTTTTAATTTTGGAAACTAGGGGCCAAATCTGGCGAATAGCGAGGTTGTTCGAAAATTTCAAAGCCGGTATTGGTTCTTCTCGAACTTTTGGTATTAAATCTACGTAATATTCCTCTGTTACGGTGTGCGCACGTGGTAAATAATCCACAAAACTAACACCCTCAAAGTCCCAGAAAACCGTTGCCATGATTTTGCCTACCCAAGAAACAACCCACAATTTTCGTGGAAGTGAGGAACCAGTATGTCGCTATTCCGTACTTTGGCATTTCGACTCTGAGTCAAAGTGATGAACACAAGTTTCATCCACTGTAACGAATCTTTGTAAAAATGCACCGGGGTCTCTGTTAATGACTATGCGGTAACGTGTCGGAGGCGTTTTTGATCTGCCGTTAGCATTTTTGGTATCCAACCTGCAGAGACTTTTTTGAGACTCAATTCTTCGTGCAAATTTTTTTCAACGCTCCAAACTGAAATGTTATTTGTCTCCGCTATGAATCTGACGGCAATTCTTCTCTCATCCAGTACCATATCATGGATCAAATTAATATGTTCCTTGGTGACCACAGTTTTTGATGGTCCTGCTGACAAGTTTGAAATCTCGTGACCGATTTTTAATTACCTGGTATGAAGGGCGCAGAATCACCCAATACTTCAGTTATGTCCTTATGAAGTTCTTGCGGTGTTAAACAGAGGTATTTTATAACTCTTGTTTCAATTTTACCCGTATTGATAAAATTACAAAACCACAACAGAACTGAATTCATATTTCGTATAAATGAAAAGATAGAGAGACGCAATTTTACATACACCAACGTCGGATGAAAATAGTTTTTCATTTGTGAGTTGTCAGTTGCGTACTATGTTAACTTAATCCACAATTTGTTTTACTAATTTGGAATGAAAAGAATAGCAATTTGCAAATAGTAAAGTCAGATATTTTGGATCTACTTGATATACACGATATTATTCCAGAAAATTTCCATTGTAAATAAAAACTGGAAAAGATTAATTCACTAAATTCTTTCTATTTACAGACTTATTTACGTATTTATTAAACAATTAGTATCAGTAATATTTTTCCCTTTTATATACTTGTTAATTTGTCTGTTTCTTATTTATATCATATCTACAAAATACAAATGAAGACCTCCGTACAAAAAGGGGACAGGTCCATTTTTTTATACCTTTTTATAGAATATGGATGAAGAACGAGAAAGATCTGTTTCTAAGCTTTTTTAATAATTAAAACAAAACTTAGGTGCTGGCTAACGTTTACATAAGATATACTTCATATGTGAACGTACAGGTGTGAGTAAAGTAAATGACATAAAAGGATGTTTCCACATATTATGTGATCTTTAAGTTACTTTAAGTACGAACTGTCAAGAAATACCAAACGTACCGCCAAAGAAGTAAAACGTAACCTACTCAAACGTAAAAAATCAAATTAATCGAAACATTTTTTGGAATGTTTAACTTGCATTGTTAAATCCTAAAAATTCAACAAGTTCCCAAAATATGTCCAAATTCACAAACTGACTTCTGTCCAGCGAACAGACATCGAGAAGCCTGTCGCCACAAAAGCACGCGATATTTCAATAGAATTTGTCTATTGGTAGAATTTCTATATCCCAGAACAAGAAAATTCAGCATTAGTCATTGCCTTCTCTGGTTTTATTAATTTTTATGTAGCGTGTGAAACAGGATTTAGACGCCCATAAATTCGAGAGGCGTGGCTTCTCGATATCTCTTCGCCGGACAATATATATTGACATAGTGTCTACGGAAAAACTAGAAAACCATTTTTTTCTATTAAACAGTTTTAATCTTCCCATGGAAATGTTATAAGAAACTCCTTTTGCGCTGGGGTCTTGAAGTCAAACAGTAATTTTCTTGTCAAATAAAATATAAGGTCCAATTGACGAATAACATAAATTAATATAAAAATAATGTATTTTGTAACGAATTCTTTTTGATGTTTTGCACATAGACTCCGGCTCTACTGGTGTGCCGCTAAATAAATATCATCTATTTACATCGGTTTAATGTAAATATGTTTCTTTCAGTTTTCTGGAAATTCGAAGCAATAATCTTTATTTTGTAGAAAACGCTTTAAAATGAATGTTAAGTCAATGTGTCCATTAGCGTTTTTCCTTTTAATAAAATTTCACTAGCGATTTACATAATTTGCCGTTCGGGCGGAGACGGCTGCATGAATAATATATCCCGTCCCGTTCATAATGGAATCGGGACGTTACAAGTGAGTTTGGAGGCGTCGTTCGCTAATTGCGCTTATTGGGCGCACTCGACACGTAAAAGAGTGGTTTGATCAATCGGCGCCGAACTCGGCGTGGCAATCGGACGATGTTGGCAATCTAACGGGCTATTCGAAGCAATTTCGTTTGTGGATCAGGTGGGCTACGCTTGAAATCGTAGAATACCAGGCAAATCATCGGGCGCATCAGTTATCATCTAGCTGGCCGTTCGCCATCATCGCCGCCGCAGCGCCGGCCGGAATAATTGGATACCGTTGCGGTGACAAACTGCTCAGGAATGCACGGGGCCATTTTGAAAGGAATTTAATCCGATCGAATGGCGCCGAATTTTGAAGAGAATTGCAATTTTAATTGCTTTTTTTGCGAAAGCCGTTTTCATTGAATGCAGATTTCGCCACGTGAATTTTGTGTAACTAAAACGTTAGCTTTTATTGCAAATGGGCGCACATTTACAGTAGACGTCTTTATAATGGGCTAAAGATGTATGTCTTTGAAAATGGCTTTTAAATAAATGAATAAATAAGTTGTCTATGTGAAATTAGGAGCTTGTCTGCAATCTGATGCTGCTTAAATTTGATTTTTTTCCAATTCTATCGAACTCTTGGCGCTCTGATACATAAATGGAAGTCGAGTGAAAATAAAAAGATCAGGAAATTTAGAATGTTTCGATTTTTCCATGCTATTAATTATTTTACAAGAAAAAATTATTTAAATGGCACATTTGTACCGCGTTATTTTTGCATTCATTATCTCAATTTGAGGAAAACATGCATAAACAATTAACAAAATGCGTATTTTTTTCACTTGACGAATATGCGTGTCTTGCAGTCGTGCATTTATAAATTAAAAATAAAAAAATGTTATTTATAAAACATGCAACTGCAACTAGTTTTACATTACATTAAATAACAACTTTTCTCAGGCTCTAAATTTATAAAACAAATTGACCGTTAACGACTTAATTTATAAATTGAATGCCAAAATATCTGGTATTACTTCATTAAGAAACGATTGGTTATTACTTCTGAATGTTACGAATCTTCCTTTCGGCCACAGCTATGATAGCGACACTTTACATTTTGTAGGTTTTGTATAGAACGATTGTTAAGTTATTCTGACACAATATTTTGGGGTTCTGACTTCATTCTCTCGAGGAACGAATTAATCTGATCGTAGCAGCAAGGCAAAAATGTGGCTCGTAATACTCTAACAAGTGAGATAATTCAACATCTTCAAATATGCAATAAGCAAGGTCAACTATGAAACAGTATGAAGTCTTCACCAGAACAACCGTGTTCTGTTATTCAAATTGATCAGTTGACAAAATCAAGCAACTACGCGATATTACTTCCGGATGTTTGGAGCTTGTTTGAAGGCCCTTCAGTAAGTAGAAAGGTTGACGGAGTTAGGAGCAGTCGTCGCGCAGTATTATATAATAAGAAGAAATAGTGCTTCAACTGCTTTAGTGCAAGCACGGTCAAAGGTGGAGCTATGCATTTTTGAGAGCATGTAATGATCCAGGACCTCAAGCCCCCTTCATAACTACAGGTAGCAGATTTTCTCAGTCAAGGTCAAGGGAAAATTCTAACTGTTGAAGAACCTAAAGCACGCAACTATAACAGCCACGTACAATTACTTCCTCGTTTCCCTAACCACTTTAAATTACACTTAGACGTCCTAATCCTGTCAAGATGCAATACAAATACCCAGCATATATTTTTAAAATCAAAACGTCCACAATACCACGTGATTATTGATCTACATTCAACAAGACTGGCTCAACCGATGTAATTCTTGGTATAAAAATAATTTGTGAAAGTATGTTTAAGACCAAAGAGAGTACTTTGGGCCAAAATACAGGATTAGGTTGAATTCCAGATGAACAGATCGATAAAAGCAGAACCGATAACGTAACAATCGTTAGCATGATCACTCGGCCAACAACTCACTAATTTTTCGGACTTGGCTAAAAGTCAAAAACACACCAATTGTGATTCTTGATATTTTAAGTTTTCTTAAATGAACGTGACTCGTACATTTTTACAGAGAACATTTACATTTTACGTAACAGATACTTTCTGCCATAAAATCATTTGAAAGCGTTTCATGTTGATATACGGAAATAATCCTTCTTTGCTCTAGATGCCTTTGTTTGTATTTTGGTGTTTAAGTTTCTCAAAAATACTTTACTTGTTTGTGAATTTTAATTCATCTTCATTCAGTTTATATGAAAATGTTAATTTACAAACGCGTTTTAAGAAATGTTTATCTACGTATCGATATACTAGAAAAAAATATTATTATTTATGATTATGATTGTTTCTGTATGTCTGTATTTGTGTCTTTGCGCGTCTACCGCCCAAACGATTATAACTACTATCGGTGCCCAAGTAATAGTCCCCTGTATTTGAAGACGTATATCAAAGAAACCGCTTGAAATATATATTGTTACAACCAGCAATCATTTCTGCGTAACATACTGTAAGTTCAGTGCAGGGACGTTTAGAAGAAGATAGCCGACTATACAATTTTTTTCCTACTTAACCGTTTGACAAAAAAAAATTGAAACTTCGACTGGACGTAATCTGATATGTTGTGTACAGAGTGGAAATTTAATTCTTTCAACATTTCAACTTTTCGTGATCTCTGTTTCCTCCGTTACAAGATATCGCACGAAAGCGGAATGAAGTTCTAAGGAAACGTCCACTTGTGCCTATCACGAAATGCGTATTGAAATTTAATTGTACCTATTATTTGATTATTGGGAGCGAGATACGTATTCCAATAAAGTTCGGGTATAGTTCACTTCATTTCACTTTAAAAATATTAAATAACGGGTACAATTAAATTTCAATGCGTATTTCCAGATAGGCACAAATTGATGTTTCCTTAGAAATACATTTCGCTTTCGTGCGATATCTTGTAACAGAGCTAACAGAGATCACAAAAACTACAATTTGCGGCTAAAGTATTTATAATGTTGAACAAATTAAAATTCCCCTTTGTGCACAACATATCAGATTACGTCCAGTCGAAGTTTAATTTTATTTTGTTGAACGGTTAAGTAGAAAAAATTATAAAGTCGGCTATCCGTTAGATACCGCAAAAATCGGTCGCTTTTTTGCACTTCCCTAATGATTACTTCTAAACGTAGGGGCAGAACTTACAGTATGTTGCGTAGAAATAATTGCTGGTTGTAACAATGTATGTTTAATTTTTTCCACCATGCAGTTTCTTTGATATAAGTCTTCAAACACAGAGGACTATTACTTTGGCACCGATAGTAGATACCAGTTGCTAGTAAATTTGTTTCTTTCTTGGTCTATTTTAAATGTAACTAGGACGAGCCCTAAATTGTATAGACTATTACAATGAAAGTGTAAACAATAACACTTAATGCAAATTGCGACATCAGATTAGTTATTATATCAGCGCTTTATATGATGCACGCTTCCTCCACATCCACCACCGGTGTTAGGCCTCAACGTCACTTAGATACAGCGTGATTTCAGTGGCACGAAATCCCCCTAAGGTAGTGCAAAAGAAGCCCGGTGCTATACTCATCGTTGCACAAACGGTCTTCAAAAGTCGGGACGGGTCAGGGTATTATCGGGGATAATATAACTAGTGTTATGATAATCATCGGTGATAGCCCGAGATAAAACCGATGAAAATTGACCGAGTGCAAAGCACGAGTTAAATTTTCTGTAGGTAATATAGAATATAAAGAAAGCGTAAAGATCTTGGCGAAAAATCTGTTCCACCTCACTCGACTCAACTCAACCCACTTCAAACTCGACACAACCCAAACTATCTTCCATAGAGATTAATAAGATAATACATTTATTCATATTTTTAACGTTTTGTAACTTTGTATTTTTGATTTCAGAGTTAGTGCATGCATTCAAGCTAATTGGGATTGTTTTGGGCATCTCCCTATGCTTTATAACTGGCATTGTCATATCAACTTTAACAAATAATATCATAGCCCACTCTAATTGAGAAGCTTTTGAAACCACGATATGTGTTTAAATATAAAATCACCACACATAATTTGCGCCATCGATCACTTTGTATTTCGAGCCCACGGTAAATTTCATCAAGATGTTAAACAGACTATTTCTTTTAATTTATCTGGTTTTTAATAGTTTGCATTTTAACAGTATTAGACAGTTTTTTTTCTGTTTTTTTAGATTAAAATACTATTGATGATGAATGCATTGTATTCGAAACGTTATTTTCCGATTGTGATAAAATATTGCCCGTTGAGATTAATTAATAATGTATAGTTATGATTCGCGAATTGTAGTTTGTTTGCTTAACGAATATTGCAGGTATTTTACAAATAATAGTGTCAACAATAATTCGTATGATTATAATGAATTGGAACTAAACTTTTTGTTTGCATTTATAATTCAGACACGGTGCTACAGCAACATACAGTAAACTAAAATAAATATCAATGAATTCCATAATTCGATACTTTCGAATTATTTAATAAATAATTTTAGTTCCACTACCATACCCTAATATTTCGGCGGAAAGTTGCCTATACTAATTTATTAATATCGTTCGATGAAGCTCCCATATAACCTACCTATAAACACAACCGGCCATATAATCCGATGCTCCCCTAGATAAATTTTACGACTAATTCACTGAAGCTGAAATATGTCTGCGAAGCCCACGTTAAAGTATAAAACCGAGACGGGCGAAACGCTCTTTAAGCCCGATTTTAAAATGATATACGGAACGCGCAGTAAAATAAAGCAGCAAAGCAACACAAGGAAGATTTGGCTTCTGTGTGCGCTTCATCGGACGTAAATCTATGCGAGTGACTTTTCAGCGTCGTCTGGACGTTGACAGGAGTCCCGAGTAACCGACGAATGGTCCCGCAGCGCGAAACTATCTCTCGGTCACCAAACTGGGCTTTTGCGAACGGTCACGTACCTGAAATATCGGTGGTCGTCAATTATTGGACAAATGCTGAGAAATTTTATCGCCAGGTAACAGAAAACAGTAGCAAGACCCATATTTTCTCATTCGTTCATTTTTAATAATGATAGGTGCCTCATTATCCAGAGAAATCCGGCAGTTTTTTTTTGTTGTGGAGAAATTTTAAACTGAAATATTATTAATTTATTTTTATTTCAGCAACTTATTCATCATTTACATTTAATCAGTCAGTACCAATTTATTTTATTCATTGTGTAAATAATTTATTTTCATTGCTCTCCTTATATTATTGAAAGATGTGCAATTCGCACGTTTTAAAATAGATTAAGTGTTTTGATAAAGGCAAACGGTGAATTCTCTAGATTGTCGATTCGCGCCACCACAGAATTATTTCCGGCTCTCGCTGCCGAGCTCTTTTGCGGGGGTCCCGATGCCGGTAGAAGTTTAAATTAATCTATTACACGTGAAATTCGTCGAATGCGCTCTCTTGAACAGCGACGTCCCATTTTCCAACTCAACGGTATTTATTCCTGTGCGGTCGAAACTTTTGTAGAGTTCCGGAGATAACTCGGCTCCGCAGTTTTCGCTTGTGATTTTTACGATGTCTGAGTTTATTTTTACGGCGTCGCCCGATGAGTACGTGCAACATTCTACAACTTTAACGAGTCATTACATTATTTATGTAGATTTATTTTGGGTGGTTTTTTATTCGATTTTGTATTATTTTGTGATTAATACGTTTTATGTTGTGTAATGTCGATGGTGGAGTTTTTGCAATGATGTGACGAATGATCTATGTTCTTGACAAGGATATTATTAAATAAGTTCTAGTGCGGTCTCAAGTCCTATTCTATCGATGTTCCAGAATTTACTGTATCAAGTCTTGTGAATCTATTTTCACTATTTTCGGCATTACGTATGTTTTTGTGTGTGGAAAGGTCAACATTGTTGAACTTAAAATTATGAAACTTTGAATTTAAGATTAGTAATATAGCTAAGAAGAAAACCTCCTTTTTGAAAGCATTATCTTAATCGGAATCGTCACCTTTTCTGTATCTCAAAAACGGTTATCGAAAAAATAATTCTTCTCAAAATTAGATATTTAAATGTTAAACAACTTTTGTTTGAACAGTTCTTTCGAAAAATGTGCCATTTTTGGGAAAATCGCATTTGAAAAATATTCTTTGTAGTCCTAAACGATAAATCTTTCTGGACCCGGTCACTGGCTGTCTAAGTGATACCGTCACCGTGATCTCGTCAGCTTCCTGGAAATTTCTCCAAGTATAAGAAAGTTCGGGCTTGTAATCTTCGTTTTGACGATTTAAAATTTTGACACCTGATAAACACCGCATTAATTTAACAACAATAAATTAATACATTTTTATTAAACAGCACGGCGTGTATACTTCTCTGGCACCTAAAGAAGTACTTTTTAGTTACTTAATTGTCAATAATGTTGATGTTTATGTCAACGTCCCACTTTGTTAAAGTATTTTTTGAGACTTTTGCGTTTTTATAATTTTTAAAAAGTTATTCGCATTTTTGACATTTCTGCATTACTTTTATGTTTGAAAATTTAATTTTAACAGTCAATTTTACAACATTTTTATTGTGTTTTGAATTTTAGATAATTTCAAAACTCATACTTGTAGCAATTCCAACAATGGATCATTATTTGAATTTATTTATGAAAATTTTAACATTTTTCCTTTAGGTAAATTTGATTGCATTTTTAAATGTTGACGATTTTGCTAATTTTTGCATATGAAACATTTTGACACTTTCGTCAAAATTTCGAGCATTTTTTGAAAATGTTGAACACTTATCCATTAATACCATTTTAGTGTTTTGCATTTTAGATTATTCGTGCATATTTTATTGTATTTTTTAATTAACAATTTTGACAAGTTACTGAAATTTTTGACACAAGTATTTGGTCTCATCATGACATCCTATTGTTATATATTTGTACTTTCATCAATTTGATTTTTACATATTTGATATTATTTTCGGGTTTAATTAAACCCACACAAATCAATCGAAAACTGTCCATTTTAAGCATACATTTTTACTTTCTTATACATTATGTATAAGTAAGTATAGGAATCATGAAAATTTTCGAACTCGAGATTTCAACGGATATACACGTTTTGAGGTCCCCTGAATCGTTTCTGAACTTAACATTTGTATGTAGCAAGGAGGAAAACGTCCTATTTTGAACGCAATCTCTCAACCGGAAGTGATGGTTTACTCTTATCACCTTTATTATTGATATATTGATATTGACATATTGATATTTTAAACAACTTTCATTTGAAGAGTTTTTTCGAAAAACGTAGTATAACTGAGTATAAGAAAGTTTCGTGCGGACCACCGCGGATTTTTTTTGCTTAAAACTGGGTATTCACGTCTAGAGGGCACTAATATTCACAGGCAAACTGATTGTTATCTTACCCCTTCATTAATATTATAGAGTATATTGCAACATTGACTCGTTTTGACTACCATCTCACAGGCATCCTTCAGATTCTCATTCAGATGATATTTAATCCAGCTCTGCTCATAGGTAGGTAACCCTTGATGGATTATAATTCACATTTTCAATAAAATTTGCCGGAAGTAATTGACCCGTAATTGTCAACGGCATTTATAACAAATAGGATATTTTGCTAAGATTTTTTTTTTGATTTGGATAAGTGGGTACTTGCCTACTGCACTAGGCATCGATGGGCCGTTTGCGCTGCCTCTCTTTTAGGGTACCATCGTCCAGCATACCGTCCTGGGTCGGAGTATCCTTATTTCTGCCGTGCTAGGGTGGATCTTGTTATAGTCGATAGGGTAGGACATTCGATGGGGATATGTTCAACCGTTTCTATTTCACTTCCGCAACACATACAGTCCAGTATATTTACCATACTAATTTTGTAGAGGTGCATATTTAATCCTCAGTGACCAGTGATAATTGCTGTCAATAAACGTATATTTTCCCTTGCTAGTCGCAGATAATTGATAGCTGTTCATTTGGATACTCTAATGTCATCTTAGAACGATTACAGCCTTATGTTTCATCCTAGCATAATGGATGTAGTCAGATGTCGTTGGTCTTTTTAGAATGAGTATCGCTTTCCCGCTATCTGTCAAGATCAATATGTTTCCTTTTATGTTACTGGTTATAATTACTTATACTGCTAGTGTTATGCCTGTCACCCCTCTGTGCATTTTGCTACGGACAATTATGTGTATTCTATTATTCTACCAAATGTGTAAAATTTTCTATCATAATGTTTAAGACTATACATTAAAAGCTTTCAAATATATACATAATTTTCTAATAAACTCCGCAGACAACGTAAACTATAAATAAATAAATCCTAAAAATAATAGCTTAACAACTCAGCTACAGATTTCATTTGCGTATTATGTACATAGCGCGATTGTTTTAATATTTCCCTCGAGAAATAAAACGCTTTCTCGAGAAATATATTATTTGGAATGAAATTTATTCAGCGTAAATTCAGCGTTGAATTTGATCCAGTTACAATTGTCAACACGGTTGTAAAAATTCGAGGTGTAATTCTTTCTTTAAACAGACAAGAAAAGCGAGACGTTTGGATGTCTGTAAATAAATGCGCAGATAGCAATTTGAATAATTTTACAATTCGAAAAATAACAGTTCGTTTTATTGATTATTTTTATTTGACATAAAATGGAAGAAAAATGCAGTACCACAACATCCACAAATACGTACAAAATGATACTATGGTTTTGGAAATAAAATAAAAATTCACAATAACAAAATTCAAAACATTTACTATTAGACACTAGTATACAGTTTTCTTGCGTACATTTCATACGTTCATATACATGTGGTTGAAGGGGTGGATGGATGTGAGATTCTTGTGAACGTGCTGTGATGCTTGTTGCTCCTTCCTTGTTCCTTTATGTTATATATATCGTACCGTGATATCAAAATTTATCTCAGTCAAAGGTTGCCATGGAATGTAAAACGGTTGTCTTAGCTTAAATCATAATTTTGAAATAATTCTGTCATGGTCAAGCTATATCATTGACATCTGACAGCTAACAGCATCTGAAAGCTGACATCATGAATAACTTACAAATGTGTTACCTACTTATTTCAGCTGTAAAATAGTAATGAAATATTAATAGCGTTTTTATTAACAAGAAAAACTAAATTACAGTAATTGTTGGAAATGTCACAATGACCTGACAGATTTTGACACCAATCATTTTAAAATCCATAACGACCCTTAACCAAGATACTTTTTGATATCACGGTATATCAATTATAATGTAATAACGTGAGAGCAACGGAATTATGTTCTAGAGTTGGCCCTGGAAGAGAGAGATAGACATACTATGAATGTGTAATTTTAATCCAATAAAATAGTTCATTTAAACTGTCACTTTTTGAAGTATTGTAAAGCAGTTTGTAATGAAATTTTAACACCATTTGTGAACATATTGCACGACGACGAACTACAGTAAGGTTATTTCCAGCAAGATGGCGCCCGTGCACACACGACTTCTGAAAACATTAGTTTTCTGAGGCAATTCTTTGGATATCGTATCATTAGTTTAAATACAGAGACTATTTGGCCTTCGAGGCCATATGATATCACCTCCTGTATCATTTTCTTATGGCCACAAAAACTATTTTCAAAACTCCTGTTGCTGATCTAGGCGATCTACAAGAACGATTTACTAACGCAATTGAAATTAATAACACTCACTTGGATACTTCATAATGTTGTTGAATCCGTTAAAAGAAGAGTTACATTGTGTAGAGATGTCAGTGGTGGCCATATAACTCAACTTATTTAATAATTACTATTGGTTGTCATGATTAAATTGTATTATTTAAAATTTTATTTCGAACATAACCTTAGTTTTTACAGTTTTGCCTGCAGTTTGATTTAATCTAAATTTAAGTTACCGGGAAAAGGGTTGGTACACCTGTTAGTAACGGCGAGTTCTATTACTCAAAATTAATCTAAGACATACGCGAAAACTTCCAAAGCCCTCCCCGAATCACAATTCCGTTGCTCACACGGTACAAGTAGGACTTAAATAAAAACACGTCAACACGTCAGTATAGCGCGAGACAAGAAAGAAACACTTCGATTTTAACAAATCCCGTCGTGAGCTGAGATAATTTTTAAACTTTCACAACAGATTGTACACACAAATACCTCCATTGTTAATTGAATGCTTGCGATTTTTCCCCTGAATAACTTTGAAGTGCTATCGAATTTCACTTACTTTTAATCTGAATTTGCACATCGTTATAATTTCCATCAGATACGCTTGAATATTCATTAATAATTTCAACAACGATATCGCGCGTCTCTTCAAAGGTACGCTTTTCTCTTTTAAAGTATGAAATACGTTGTGAAATAACGAGCTGACATAGTTAGAAGGTTTACATGTTCGTGAATATTTCATAAAATATGTTAGACGAAACGTTTTAAAAGAACCATAGAACAAGAGAAGTCGCTTCGTGGTTCTTTAAATAGGACAAAAAATCATCACGGACATCCTGTCTAAATGTTTCAGTGTATCCGATAGGTGGATGTGTAAACAATTAGGAAATGAGGACACGATTGGTCGCGTAGAATGTTAGTGTTATCGCGAGTCAACGAAATAACGTTGAGCTGGTTACGTGACTGTACGTGTGTATCGTTGTCAATCGGGCTCGCCTTGATCTTCTCCAGGTATGTTGTTGGATCAGACGATATTCGTTCATATGCTGGATTCGCTAGTAGTGCTAGTATTTTGTCGTCGTAGTCTTCCTTGTTCATCACAACTGTTGCTTCGGTATGAGTTTCTTCCTTGTATGATTGGTTTCTGTCTCGCAGCGGAACTCCATCAATTAGTCCAGTGTTGCCCACAAAATCTGGTGAATCTTGTTGCTTAGTATTAAATGCCACTTCAGGACTTGGATGTTTGTGTGATCCAAATCTTCTTCCAGGTATCTTCTCATGTTGGTTTTGTCTTCTCTTCTTGACGACGTTTCGTCTTATGGTATTTCTTACTTTATTACAATGTAAGGTAATGCCATTCGATTTCGATGTTTTTTTAAAGATTTTAGTTGCCATATTTGTAAATATGTGTATAAGCGTAAAACAGCGTTGCTGTGACGTTTCTTCTTTAAATTTATTACAGTTACATTACAATTACAATTTTAAATCTAAAATTTGTTACCAAATAACTGTTTACGATACCTTCTACATGATTTTCATCCTAACTTACATAATTTTGTAAAATTACCAGGGAAAGAATTTTGGCATGACGTATATCTCAGGTCGAAGAGCTATGCCTCATATTTTTATGCTTTGTGAGATTATAAACAATAACATGATAGTAGCCAAACACTACAAGGCAAAATAAATCTTTTGAGATATAATCTATATGTCAAAAAATAATGAATTCGCTTGGTAAACAGTATATGAAATGCGTAAATATGCTTCACGATATATTATCCATTTATTGACGGGCCTGGGAAAATAGTCGCATGATATTAAAAATTGAAGTGGAACTCTTCAAATTGTCGTTATTTAAAGTGTACTGCGCCGAGATTTAAGGAAGTAAAAGGGAGATTTAATCATTACATGCGTAATGATTTTATGACGAATTTATGTAAAGCTCCTGCAACATAATGGAGCAAAATGGCTAGGTCAGTCCTTGTTATATAAAAATTTATGATGGTAATACTAAAATAATAACTACCTACACAACACGTACATATTACTTTTCAGAATAAAACAGGAAATGTTTTGATGTAGTGCAGTGGAGTTTAAATTAAGAGTACAGTAGATATATAAGATTTTGACCTTATAAATTTGATGTTAAAATGATTAGAATGTTGGTTGGAACTTGTGGCAAGGTAAATTGTATTATTTTAAAAATGTTTAAATATTGAGTTAAGCACCTGATAGAGTAATAGATAAGAGTAATTAATTTTATTAATCACCGAACTGTCATAATTTCAAAGTAGTTTAACTAAACATTTTTGTTGTTATATATGTCAAAATATTTAAATAATTCGCTGGCTTGTGTATCGGAATGTTTTATCTGATCAAAGGTTTGTAAAGAAAATTAATGTAAATTTGATAGTTTGCTTAGTAAGTCGATGTACAGAACTGGCTGTCACAATGACAGAACATTTTGTAATTATTAATTTAACGTTTAATGTAAGATACCTGCTAATTTACCACTCATATAACTCAATAAAGATGGCGTACGTTGATGTAATAATGCGACAAGAGCGCCACACACAAACACACACACACACACACACACACACACACACACGTCAAGAAAGTAAATCCCCTAGTTCGGGCTTATAATTGGTAATGAGATATGTTAGGTAATGTTGTTTATAAACGTAACTAATATAGTATAGTAGCCAGTATTTCGGTGCATCATCGTGTTCTATATAACTGTGATTTATTTTACAGAGTGTAAAATGGTTGCGGCGTATCTCAACAGAAATTATAAGTCGTATTTGTGTTGGTACGCCGTTGTGTGGTCACCGGTATTTATAAAAATATTGCGCAATGTAAACTAATCTACAACTTTATAAAAAAATGTTATCCTTAAAAATTGGATTTGTAGTAACATTCTGTATATTGGCCGATTATATACTTTATTAGAACTATTTCGTGGTTCACGATTAACGATTTCCAAATCCAATTTCGTAGTCTAGCAACGATCCCGATGCCAGCATAAAACGGCTACGTTTCATTTGAAATGCCTGTGCACTTAGACCAGATATAAGTAATGGCTGGCATCTTTGCACAAAATCGATTCGTATCTCAAACAGGCGGATAGCTATGTCGTTACACCGTACACGGCATGTTTATTTAGCCACGTTGCCATTTTGTTCAAGTCAGTCATTTCTATTCAACGAACCAAGTCTTCCCTTGATTAAACAACATTAAGTTTTCCGCGTCGTCGTTTTTCTTTATTGCGAGGCGAAAGAGCGTGGGAGAGGGAAGAGTAGGGAACCCATTGTTCACGCCGGAGTTTAACGTGCTCCGAGACACGTTGCGTTTTTTACTGAAAGAGATGGCCGGATAACAACAAGCGAATCAAAATAATAAATAGGGCAGACGGAGCCCGTTCCGTTGCAGCCGCAATCTCGACGCTGGTTTTATTGCATTATTATTTTTTACGACGCCCGATTACGACCTTGACCGTTTATTCAAATTTACCGAGGAAAGAATTACAGGAAAATAAAAGTTTAGTTCATTTTATTTTTAGAGTATCATAAAGAAGTTTAAAAAACATATCTTATGTATTTCTGCCGTTATTGATTCGCACGTCCACATTTCAGAAGTTCTGGGACTATGTAATATTAAAGAAATAATTTACGAAATTGTGAGCCTTCTATGATTTAAAGGTAATCCTAGCATAAGTTTTGTGATGTTGGACGCTTTTTGTTTATAGATGTTGACGTCAAGTAGTGATGGCGCGAACCGAATTGCCGACGCATTGACAAATAGTTGTTTCGTGCAAACGTCGACAATTTCATTTAGTTTGTTTTTCTTTAATATCCTTTTCGAAAGACCAGGATTTTATTTAATCAGGCTGGATACGTTTTATTGAATTTTATTTGTTACGCACGCAGGCTGAAAATGCCGATATTGACTTGTAGCAAATATTGCAAATATTGAAAAACGGCAAACATTGTAAAATCTGGACTGATAAAAAAGATCGATGATTATAAGAAAACTTCAGAATTAGTGAGTAAATTTAAATCGAAAATAAGAGTGGGGATGATTTACTTTACGTACAACATTTAATACCTATAACCTCATACCCCCCCCTCACATTGATACAGTCTCTTCCTTTTAAAATTTGAATACCTTTAACGTTTATAAGAACTAGGAGGAAGTATAGGAAAGTAAAACTGGGTGAGATTACACGAAAAAAAATTACTATGTCATTCATATATGGGTTAAATCTGAAAGTGAATTCAGTCCAATTATTCTTTTTTCAAGTATTTACCAAATTTGCACTAACTAAACAATTGAACCAACATGAAAAAAACCTTTTATGGTTTACTGTTACTCGGCATTAGGGTAGCCCATGTTATCTGGTAAAAATTTTAAAACTAGTTTACATATTTGGACACCTCTTAACTTACTAGTAATAAACCAGAATTTTGGCTAAGTTTGAAAATAATATTCTAATTGGAAGACAGTGATCAAATACATACAACATTAATAATAAATTTGAAAAATAGGAAATATTGAAGGTTGTTTTAAATTAAGTACAACTAGCTGAGAAATAGTAAATTAGTTTATTTCATAGTATAATATTGATGAATAATACAAAAGACTTATAAGAAAATAGTGAGTGGGGTAAATAAATAGTTTAATGTTTTGAAGTTTGACGGCTTCAAACTAACAACAACTGCTTGTTTGTCATTTTGCTAGGAACCCACTTTCTGTTAGCTTCAATGACTTGCAGGAGCAACTGTTTCTCTTCTTCATCATTTGTCAAAGCATATTAGACTCTTCAAACAGTTTGACACCACGCTCAGCTATATCATTTACAACTTTCAACTTTTTTGTGATTTTACCACTAATGTAATAGTTCATTACTGATCCACTCATTTGGATGTGTGGTCAAAAAAATTGCATTTATTTTTAACTTGTCATACAGCTGCAATGATCTTTTATTGGAAAAATTAGCCAATAGGGCTTGGCCAGTTAAAAGTGACGAATCTCCTCTCACCTTTCGGTCAGTAGGCTCACACTCCATCTTCTTTACAATTTCCACCTTTGCCTCATTTGATTGATACTTTCTCTGAGAATAAAATTAAGCCAACTAACTCAGCGGAGAGGTACCAAAGATGAGATTTTATGGCATTTTTAACCACTAATTTGAGGATCAATAACTTCATAATTGGTCATGTCTTTCCACAGAGAAAGGTCTGCCCAAGCAGCATTTGTAGCCATAGCGGCTTCAATATTTTACATATACAAGAACTTTGGAAGCTCACAAAGCCTAGCCTAGCCTAGCTGCGATTTTTCCTTTTGTATGGTTTTGAAACCGTCTTCCTCACGAAAGAAGTGGATTTTGATGACTTATATCAGTTTCTCCATCCAACGAGCCTGGTTTACTACACCTGGAGCTTTCCAATGAATATTAATAAAGCCTTCATTGCAGTGACTTTTAAATGTTCACCGCCAGGAGCTTCTTCCAATGGTTTATAGTTTTCTTGGATTTTTTTCCTGTAGGAAAAACTTAAAGAACTTACCTTAGAAGTGGTAAGTGATTAAATCTAGATACTGATTCCAAATCTTTGACATCTATCAAGAATATAGTGTCCGCTTGACGTGCTGAAGTTATTTTCTTGGTTCTTGGAGAATGAACCGCATTGTTGAATTACCCCTGTGGTTGTTCCGGCGTTTTGGAAAAGTCGCATGTACTATCTTCTGGTTGGTATTTTCAGTCGTAATGAGCCAAGTTCTTACTTCATGCAAGTTTACGTTAAAATATATGTTAATCTGGTTGATGTCTGTGATGGCGAAGTTAGAAATAAATTATTTTGTTTGTACCAATAAAATTAATGTCATCTACTATTACACACAACATACTAATTTCATTTATAATGATATGCTTTAAGATGGGGTGCAGTAAAGTAACATTACCGCACGCCTTGCGATAAAATAATATTGACGCACGTCAATGTGGTGCTGTATACATGGTTGTTAATTGGGTAGATATCATTCTCAAAATTAAAATTTATATCGATATAAATCTACAGACGTTAACATTTAAGGGGTTATAGTTATAATTTTGGACGTAATACGTAGCATACATTATATGTATGTGATAAGTGATAACCCAACTAGGCCTCACGGCCTCATTGTGCAAATTGCACATGTACGCAATAACTAACATAATACGTAATAGTAAAAAGTAAAAGAAACTTTCTTACTGGTTCTAGTATTAAAAAAATCTTATCATTCCTAAAATATGAGGTCATTAAGTGGTATGTTCGAAATGTGTGTCTTCAACCTGTCGACACAATTAAATATGTAGCTACCTTAACACACTGGGGAGTTTCACATGTAATGTTACTCCATTTCGTTGTGAATCTTCATTTATGTTGTTGAATGTTTTTTGGGTATTTCAACGGAAGCTTTATCTTATATACATTAACAATTCATGTAGATGTCGAATAAGAAAATTTTCTCTCATGTTAGAAATACAAAAAGTTTGCAGCATTGCGGATATGTTTTTTTTGTACCAAAATATAGAAATATAAAAGTTGGATGAAATATTTTATAATGTTACTAAATACCCCAATGTATTCTGATAATTGTTACATTCGTGTTTGTTAAAAGCCAATATTTATGTTTAAAGCAATATTATAGAAAAGTTGATATATACGTCGACGAACTTAGATTTAATATGTATATTAACATTTAACGTTTACATTTATCTGATCCTAAATTAATATTAAATTTGTAATAAATGCATTTTAAATGTATGAGTACCGTATAATATTGCCGTCGAATTCTTTCAACCGCATTTATTTTTGAGATTGTACTACAAACTGTTGACTTCAAAATTATGATTTAATATTAGGTACTATACTTGGCCCTTTTATTGTATTTACTAACATATTCATGTTAAAAGTCCTCCCAAGTCCTAAATATCTAAATTTCAAATATTATAATAATATAATATTCATAATCACAAATTCTTTTATTAATTTTCTTCAAAACTCAAACCTATGGCATAAAACTTGGCCCTTGTCTCATATTATAATCACATTGAGTGATTTTTTTACATTTTAACTAAGAATGAGCTCATAAATTCGAACTTGTTGCTTCCTGATATGTCATGGTTTTTGTTCTAAATTTGTCCAAAAAGCCTAGAGCTAAGATATTATGTCATTTACTCTGCTCTATATACATTTAATGACTTTCCCATTAATCTGTGATTCAGACTATTTTCATAATTATTATTAGTAATTAAAATTACTTAGATGTGCCTTGCATTGAATTTTCAACACTAATGTAATAAGTGGTTTGGACATTGCCGATTATAATTCGACTTGAATTTAACGAGTTGCTATTATAACGGAAATGCAGCGAGTTATAACGAGTTGCATTTCCTGGGATTATAGCACCGAGCTAAAATTCATGGGAAGATTTAATTAATTGGAGAATTCAGCAAACAAGTCATTAATGGAGAACCAATTTATTTAAATAAATAACTACTTACAATTAAACTGTTGATATTAAAAGTACACTAAACGAAGTTTTTTATTTTAAAAACTGGTGGCGTTTTGAGTACGCGCGAAACTGATTGTAACAGAATTACTTGACTTGGACTTTGGCCGAAACGAGTCCATGGTCTTTTATTCTTTACTATTCCGTCGTTCTTCGTGGGGATGGAATTTTGGTGGAAGTTTGAATTTTATTCGCGTCTTTATCTCGTGTCGACGGGTCTGCTGATCTTTTTCTGGAGAACTTCCTTCCTCCTCCACGGCTTGTTTTATTGTCGGATTCTCATGTCGCATGGCTTTTTCATAAATTTTCATATTCGTCTCGTGTGCTCCTCCATACTTCTATTACCAAAATCTGTTCATAGTTGTTGATTTCTCACGTACCACGGGACGTTTCTGATTTTCCTTATGAACTTATTTTGGAGCACCTCCATTTTTTGTTTGTGACTTTTAGCCACTGTTGACCATAGTGCCGATCCATTAATTATAGTCGGCCTCAAGATTAATTTATACAGAATGATTTTGTTTACTTGTTACATGTAGTTACCCTACTTTGCCTTAGAAATTGGTCCAGTATTGAACTGACTATCTTGATCTTTTCGCATATCTTCTTTGTATTTCTCTTCCTTATCAGTTTGGTCCCCTGTATGATAACTAAATATTTAAATTCTGAGCTCCACTCCACGGCAACCTTCTGTTACCGACATTGATGTAGTCCGGTGGTGGACCGCTGGATCCCTAGTGGATTCCAGTTTTCATTATTCTGGTACTAGATAATTCATTTTCTATTGTCACCTGAAATTTACGACGTTGTTCTTTCTGAATCCATACTGCTCATCCTGGATGGTTTTGTTCACTTCTTCCCTCAATCTCTTTAAGATAATCCTCTCCGCTAACTTCCCCAATCCGGGCAGAAGGCTGATCATTTCCCGGTTTTGGCACCATTATCACTATTGCCATTTTCCATGTAACTGGTAAGTGCGTCAGTTAAACGCTGCATTCGTATAGGTCGTCGTGGCACTAGCGACATTCTTTTTTTTTGCTTCTGATCCAGGTCAGATGCCTCCCTTTTCTTTAGGGTACAAATTATCTCCCAGGTTTCATTCTCAGTGTGTTCCACCCCCTTTTAAAATCGTTTCAATCATTTCTTCCCTCTCATCCTCAAAGGTTTCGTTTGCGTCCCCGAATTGTTTTATGAAGTTCTTCTCCAAAGTATTCGCAAAGCCCACACAGCCTTGTCTCTGTTATTTGTCTCTGTTATTGTATACAAGACTCGTTATTCCGTGTATTAGGACATTTTCTTTTCATAATGAGGAATTTCGTTTAAAGTATCTCAATACCCTCCACAGCGAACCAATCGTCGTTTGTAAGCTTTGTAGTTTAGCGTTCCATTATTCACTGTGAAACGTTTTTAGCGAATTTCGCAGTTGTCTATTTAGAGCGCTTGACACTGTTATGTCCCTTGGGCCCAATGTCCTTTCTGCCTTCTTTTTTGGGTTTCGTCTATCTCGAATCAAGTCTTTTCTGTGGCAACCATCCACCATGTCAACAAACTAATGACCTTGAGATGGCTCTAGTGACGTCTGCCGTCGCACTGTCGAGTCGTTCGCTCGTCTCTATTCTTTATATAGTTATTTGCTTTTTGCAGCCTTGCCTGAATGTGCTCCAGTTAACTTGTTTCCAATTTTTAGGAGATTATCTCCAGTGATTATTTGACTCGGGTTATGGTTTGAACTAATTTCAGACAGGTTGAACACTGCAATTTGACACAGTAGATCTTTTATCAGCGCTATGTCGATGATGTCCGGTCGATTCCCCAAGCAGCCGAATAACTGCTTCTTATTTTATTCATTTCTTCATATCTCTTATGCTGCATTTTTAAATAAGATATACTACTATAAAGAATTTGAGTTGGTATGTCCTGTGATTTTCATCAGCTGTTGTTCAGAAATTTCGGATTGGGTTAAATGAACAACAGCAGATCTATGACTATGGTTTGTATTTTTTTTATTACTCACGTCTAAACCAATATGTAGTTTCTCATGCCCATTTGAACATCGTATTAATGCCTAACTGACTTTTTATACCAACCTATGCTGTAATTTGAAGTCCAGTTCCTGTTTAGTGTTAGGAAAAGGCGATCTGTTTGATTTTTCTATTAATTTTAGAAAAATGTGGAAAAAAATCAGGATTTGATTTATTTCGTACCAACCATTAACTCTTTGTACATGACGTTGGTTTGGTTTCGAAAATGTAGGACCAGTTTCATTTCCAAAATTATCTTTTTCAATAACGAAATAAGTTGGGCGTTAACTCCTTCATTGCCGCTCCTTGCTAGTTCTTTGACAGTTATAAAATACAATTGCTTTTGTAAACCTTCTGATGCAGTTGAAGGTGTTCCTTTAGAGTTAAGGGGGGACCCTGCTTTAGAAGGCTCAAAAAATCGTTAAAGCGGCTAATTCGCAATATGTTGAAAGATACAGCACTAAACACAGTGAGGTGTTGAGCAAAAAATATACGAACGCTCGGACAAATGAAGCGCGCGCCCCTTCCCGCAGTCACATAACACCGAACTATGTACTGAAAAAAGTTCAATCGGTCGTTCGAAACAATAATATTTTGAATTCGTAAGAGCTATAGTAGGATTATAATGAGATATTCCATAAGTAATCGAAAATTAACATTTTTGCTGATCGTAAACTTTAGAGCGCGTTTTCTCGAGTTTTCGTTTTTGCGATTTTTCTAAACTGGTGGGCGTGATTGCGAGAAAACTAGACAAGCAATCAAAACGAAACAAAACTTTTGTTAGCTTCAATAGCATTCTATTTGATTTGAACTAAAAAAACATTCTAAACAACTTTTTTAGCAAGTTGAAATGATTTTCTCTTCCTGCAACGAGCACATTTATTTTCAATCCTGAGAAAAATCTTGAATTCCAAATTTTGGTTTTTTTTAGTTCACCTAGAAGAAAGTCTATGAGAATTACAATTTTCTTTGGTTTTTTGTTTCAGACAAAAATTACGAGCTACATCTTTCCCACCGATTGTAGACTGCAATTGAAAGGTGTTGCACAAATGTGCATAAAAATCGGTTCCGTTTAAATATTTTTGTCCCGAAATATTTTTTTTAATGCTCAAATATGCTATAAAATGCTCTAAAAACTTCACTAGACTTGCTCATTTTTTTCTGTCCTAAAAAATTCCCACAAAAACGCTATTTTAAGGCCTCCTAAAGCAGGATCCTCCCTTAATGCATCAGAACTCTACTTTCTTTTCTCAACTTCGCTTGTTGCATTTTTAGCTTTGCGAATTTTGAATTCCAAAGCCGAAAATTGATATATTTATACATTATATTCTTGAAAAAATACTACAAAAAGTATCATATTGATGTAGATACAAATATAGTTCCAAAAAAACATTGGCATAAAATACATTTTTTTTAATACAACTAAAATATACGACTGCGGAACAAAACGTGCACCTCCTGTACAAATATATTACGTGAAGCTTATAAATAACCAGAAATGTGAGCACACAAACAACGATTATGCAAATTATTCGACGAAGTTTGTTACGTCGCAATAAAATTATGCTGTGCACCCGCCCTGTGCGCGAAATGTGAACGTTATAACGTTGAATATTAATCAATTTTCGTTATTTTTCTCGGCCCTGTAAGGATTACACGGCGCTTTACATAATTTCCGGCAAATCCACCCTCGCAACTCATCTTTGGACACATACATATTAATGACGAGGACGCACGTCGAAATATCACCACCGCAGCGCGTTCGTGGCCCACTGTGCGAAATTATTGGCACGGGGAAACCGATGATAAGTGGAGCGGTAAATCAACGAATGCGTAGCGATACGGAAAACGGCATACCTAAAGCCTATCGGGTCGGGTGAGCGCGGGTGGAAATATGATTTCGCAGCCGAGACCGTAAACTGGCGGAAAAGTTGCGAAAATTGGATAAATGCCGCCCGTCCTTTTAACGAGTTTGAAATTCAAAATGTACGAGGCGCCTGCTCGCTTCTTCACCCGTGATATCGAGTGAACCCAGACCATTCGTAAAATCAAGCTGGAACAAAAAAAATGGTCTCTAAGTCTGACGGTGTCTTGTTTTAACTATGGTTGCAAATTGACGTAAAGACTTTTCAGGCGGACGAAACGTTGCAGTGTTTCATCAACATTTGCGTTGAACATGCCATTGTAATTATTGATTATATAAATAACCACTTACTGCTAAACATTTAACCAAATATTTAAATTAATACAAGTTCTGTTTTAGTTCTATTATTTGATGAAAGCGTTATTACAAATAGTCTTTTTTATAGATAGTCACATTTTACACGTTGGAACTGTATTTATTCAATCATAAATATCAATAATAAATAAAAAAAATCGTTCCATAATGAATAAAAAAAACGATTGGCCATCCTTAACGAAAGTCACTGGCAAAATCAAAAGAACGTCCGCGTGATATATTAGACGGTTCAGCAGGATGTCGACGGAACCTCGGACTAAATCCAGACGGATGAGGCCGGACGTCCGGATCTGAGAGATAGCGTATGCAAATATCTGCAGGCGAGAGGCTTCGGGCGTATTCCACCCTAAAGTGCCAGTTCACGCTTGACTTTTTGCCCTCGCCTTCTTATCGCGGTCGAACTCTCGCGCGTCTTGTTTATTTCCCGTCGCCTCGACAAAATATAGCGGTAAACACTGACGCGGCGCTTTCGCGACGGTGCGGATAAATACGGGGCTGTAATCTGTGCCGAACGGAGCGCAGAGAATTTATATCAGTTTTGAAAAATTGCTCGGAGAATGTAATTATCGCTGTAGCCGCTTATAAAGGCTTCCGAAATTTCTTGCCAACTTAAACGTTAATATTATAGGACAGTTTAAACTTAAGTAAAAGTAAATAAACAAAGATGAAAGTGGTAGATTTTCCTTAACGTTAACATATATATTGTCAGTGAGTATGAAAAGTTAGGGTTCTTTAAATAAGACGACACAATTATATAAATAATATTACATGTAAGGTAAGATTTGGTTTAGACACAGGAAATAGAAAGTCTAATTTGATGTTTTAGGGAGTAGAATAGTAGGTGGTGCTTATAAATGGTAAAGTAGGTCAGAGCATCCTGAAAGTAACGAAACGTGTTAAACAAACATATTCTCGTTATTAGCGCTGAGCCCAGGGGTACACAACATACATACCGGGTGATTGTTAATGATTGGGTTGGTGATGATTAGGGTTTTGTGTGGTACACTTTTATTAATTTCCAAAAATAATAAGCGCATTCAAAGATGAAATTGATCATTGGATTAATCACAGCGGATAACATATGATCAGTTTGTCGAAACGTTCCCTGAGGAACAAGGAAGATATCATACAACATTGTGGTAGGATAATTAAACGGTTTCTAGACCTATAGCGTTAAAAAGGACAAGTCTACTGTTGCCACTCCTGATGCGAAAATGTAAACCAAGTTCTCGAACAAAATTCTCTTATTCCTGAAGACTGCAAGGAGACGCTCTTGGAACTATTTACTGACCTTCCATGATTGCCTCCAGTTTATTATTGAAAGGTAGCAAGACCACAAGATTTATTTTATTGACACCTTGGTTACGAGGGCTGCAGATGATATTACTAAACTTAACTGGAATCAGAAGCCCACTAGTTCTGGAAGATTTTGATTCCTATTGCCCATTTCAGCATAAACTTAATGTAATTCATACAATATTCACACAATAACACATTGATCATCCTGAGTTTTCTAACCCAAGCTTACGATAACTGTATAACATTTTATCAGAAAATTACTATCCATCCGTGTTTCTACGTAAATTGCTTTTTTCCAATCCTCAATTTCAACAACCCCAATAAATTGAAAAGATATCGAAGTTTCCCTTACATACATAAACTATCATCAAAAAACTTTTTAATAATTGCTAAACCCGTTGGCAAATTATTTTGCGTCACTAAGGAGGAAACCCCCAAATTATTACAAACTAACATAATTTATCAGATTCCTTGTAATGAATGAGAGCAAGTGTACATAGGCCAGATTACACAACGTTTAAAACAACGCATTACACAGCACAAAAGTGCCACTACTTAAACCCACATATTGTGCCGTAGCAACTCATCCTAAAGAAAAGGGCCATCATATTAATTATGATGAAACGAAGATCTTAACACGATTTTCACATGTTAATTATATCTCAACATGGGTTAATTTTGTCCTTATTGACACGTTTCTTGAATGGCAGGCGATCTCGTTCATGAATTTATTTTGGCACCCTTCATTTCCTTAAAAATGTCTTACTTTACGTCCTTCCTCGTTTTATAAAATGTTATCGTTTGAGATTACGCTGATTAAAGACCGATTTTTAGTTTTACTTTTGACTTTTCAACTTAATTTTACATATTTGACTTTTGACTTGTTTGTGATTTTCATTTTCTTAAGGTTAGCAGGCATTCAGGATCATTTCGGTCGTTCTAGCGTTCGTTGGGTCAGAATACTCAACGGTGCGTTTTGCAAAATTCGTCATGTTTTACAAACGTATTTTAGTTTAACATGTAATCTTTAAAACGTTTAAATTGTTTTATTAAATAGCTTCATTCTTGAGTTCTATATAAAATCGTATATTTGAATAGTAGACAAATAGAAATAAACTTATTGGAAATTAGGCAGCCATTGTGTAGAATGTGAAAAAAAATGTTTAACAATCATCTTAGCGTAGTCAAAGTATCGTTTTAACCTCGTCACTGAGGGAAAACTTTCCAATCAGCACGCCAACTGCATTAGTGTCTCTGTAGGAACTATTGACTAAATACTGTGTTGAAATAAATAATATTTTGTATTGTGACCAAAACATTTTTTTATTATTATTAATATTTAACATATTGCATGGCTGTGAAATCATTGGTTGTATACTTTTTTTGAGAAACTAAATGAAAAATTGCTGACTGCTGTCTGTTGCTACAAGGTAAAAACATTCAAAAATTGTAAAAATTGCGGAACACGTCATAACGTTGCGTCTCAAACTGCAAAGCAATCAATATTAAAATATCCTAAAATTCCCTAGAAGCTTAAAATTATTAAATATTTAAAATTTGTCAAAATAATCAAAAATTACAATTACACCATTGTCATAACTTTAAGTGTACAAATTGTCGAAAACGTGAAAATGGCCATATATGTTGAAAAAACGTAAACATATTCGAAAAGTCAATACTATTAATTTTTCATATCATTAAATATAAAGGTTTTTAACGTTTTTTCCTTTTTAAGAATCAAAATGTTTTAACAAAACACAATCGAACATTTCTTCGGGTGATTCACGCAATGTTGCAGATGCAGCATTCATTCAAAAATATTGTACACATGTTCACAACAATGTTGCGATCAATCGATCTCTACGAGTTAATCCGAAGACGGAACGAAGCGACCGGCGAGGCAAAAAGTTTCAATTTTTTGCAAGAAATACCTTAGATAATTGTCGCGAACGAATTGATAAGTATGTAGTTAAATGACGCATCTCAGTCTTGTGCGATGACCTTCACGTGCGGGTGGCGTCGTCTCGGTTCGATCTATTTCTTTCAATTTCACTTTATTACCTGCGAATTTAAAGTGTGCTTTACGCGGAGTGGAACAGCGCGTCTTTCACATGTGATTTGAGGTGAGAGTTTCGGGATTTATTATAAACTTTTGGACGGAGATATCGACGAAGGACTACGGGAAAATGTGGCCTGACCAATGTAAGTCGATTTTAATACTTTTGTGCTGTTTTCTTTTCGATAAAATCGTAGACTGTGTTACTTCGCCAAAGCGATTGAAAGCTTCGCTAACTGTGATGCAACAAAATCGCCGCCTTTATTTCTGAACTACGTTTAAATGATATTTCATCGAGCGTAGCCAACTACGGCACTGACTTTTCAAAGACGAGCCATTTTCTAGTAAATTGATCGCGTGTGTGTAGTAAAAAATATTTATCAATGTTAATAAAATATACTATATATACAGTCTATATGCAATGAAGGGGTTTTTAACATTGGTATTTGCAGTAGATAGATTTTAAATTCATTCAAATAGAAAATTGTTTAAAAGATATTCGCGTTAATTATTTTTGAATACAAAAAGTAATCATGAAATAAAACAATTGACTACGTTTACACCACAGATAATTTATTGTTGTAAATATGCATGAAATTATTCGTATAGCGATACAAATAATCCACGACTTAAATCTCGACTTTTAAGGGTCATTATCAAGTAAGAACAAACTAACAAAAAAATACAAAAATAAAATGAGGGACAAAATAAGGCGCATGTGTTCTATTAAAAAATTGGTGATTTATATTGTGGTAAGTCCTTTTGCTCATTCAACAGATTAACGTGAGGTATGAGGTTTTTGTGAATTTCGGCCGCTTCCAGCAGATTAATCTTAGTGCCTTATTTACAGTTGTGTAACATTTTTAGTTTATTATTTTCGTGAAAAGTATGATTACAATTTATAATATGATTTACAAAAGTACTCATATAGTAATTTAACCTAAGCACTTTAAAATATTCAGTATATCGCGTTCCGAAACTTCGGCTTGTTTCATATAACACCAGATTTCTTTAAGGGATTGATTTTATCTTTTGCATTAAATATAATATTTGTTGTCGGAGAGGAGGATTGGAAAAAGCAACTTACCTAGACGCAAGGGTGGATAATTATTCTCAATTAAAATTTGAAAAGTAGTTGTAAGCTTGGGTTGTGAAATTCTAGATGAGCAAATGTCGGTCAGTCCTCGAAACTAAGACGAAAAGCGACCTTATGTTCTTGCTCCAATTCAGTGGTACATTGGAGGCGGCCATGAAATGAATTAAACACCTCCAAGACATTCTCATTAAAGTCACATTGGGATACTACACATGATATCACCACCATACAGGCATAAAAACTGAAGTTTAAATTGAAATGCTAAATATTTTTTTCGGGAAATCGGCAGAAATTATATTTATATTTTTCGCACATTTTGACCAGCCATTGCCACTATCTCGACGATTTAAAATTGAACGCAGGGTTTGCTACACTATATATACGTATCACCATGTTGACCGATATGATTCAGTAAAACAAGCGCAACACCTGCAATTACGTCGTGTGTTATGTTTTTTTTCTAATTAAAATTAGATTTGCCATATCGTGTTTTTGCCACGTATTTATACTGAGAGTGGATGAAGTAGAAGATTTTTTATTGGCTCACGTGGGCAAGTAAGCATGATTTTCAAATTGCTTCAGAATTTAATTTTGCAAAAATATTATTAGACATATTATTCTTTTCAAATAACAGTATCTTCCTCACTAATATCACCAATAAACATGATTTTTATTAAATGTTGAATTATTGTTTGTCGAACTGAGGGATCAGCAAAATTATCATGGTGTCTTCTCCCGGCGATGCTGCCGGCGGAGTTCTACCATATGGCTTGCACTATGACTTGTATGTGTTTCTACTTCCCTCAGTAATCTGCGCAAATCTCCTTGCTCATTTCACACATACACACAGATATACATAAGCCTTCTAAAACATTTTTCTATGCTGATTTTCGCTAAACTTATTTATAATTATTAATTTTAGTAGCATTGATATTTGATAGTGACTTTTCCAAATATTATTTCTTAATATACATTATATGGTTAGAAAATAAATGTTTGTTATTTTATTGCAATATATTGACCATCGTGATATACTGTACGCTTCTATTCAAAAGAAAAGCGTACAACTGCTGTTCACGATTTTGGCAATATTTCGTTAAAGTAAACTGGGCTTTTTCTAACTGTTATTTGGTAACATTGTACTAAAGAAAACTTCAACAATATGTGACACATCTATTGTTTAACAGAACTAACATTTAATTTTTTTTATTGTTTTTAGTACAAGACCACATATATTCTCGATGGGATTAAGGTCGGGACTTCTGACAGGATGCGGACGAGTTTCAATATTATTATTGTCTAACCATTGTCTAATAATATTAGCGGTATGCACGGGGCAATTGTCCTGCTGATACATAAAATTGTTTTCAGGATATACCTGGAGAACTTAAGGCAGCATCACATATTCGCATATGCGCTGGTAACTGTCCGAATTAAATCTCTCTCCAATTCGCCAGCAAGTTCCAAGACCATGATAACTAAACCATGCCCACACATTTGGCGAGAATCTTCTTTGAGTCGGACTAACGTAGTAACGTATTCGTTGTGGTCTATAAACATGAACGTGTCCATAATTAGTATTCTTGAAAACCTTTTCGCCTGTAAATACTACGTTTTCCCAAAACTGCCGATCCCTATCACTATATATTTAAGGCATACAACTGTCGAAATTGCTTGTCTTCGTCTGAAAAGGCCAATTTCTTTGCAGCAGCATAATTACCTAGTTCAGAATTTTTAATTCTCCGACATCCTGTTGGTTGTGATCCAGGAAAGTTTGTTTCCGCGATTGCATCCCTCACTTTTTTAAATGGGCTTTCTTCCAAGCATCTGATAACGTCATCTTCAGCAATAGTGGATATCTTTGGACGACCAACAACAGCTCTTCTTGCGTCTTATTCCCAATGTCATTTAATTTTAAAAACAGAAAACTTATTCAGGTGAAACTCTCGTGCAACTGACCTAATTGACCAACCTTCTTCTAGATTTGTAATAATACGAGCTCTTATCACTTCTATTGAGTGCGGAGGCACTATATTTAATTAAAATAATGACTTTTGTTAAAGACTGACAGTGACATACATTCTAAAATTTTTAAAGAGAACCATAGAAACAGTCTGAAAATTATTCCATTTGCACTATGAAACAGTAAGTGTACGCTTTTCTTTTGAATAGAAGCGTACACGCCATATCACTCGAGTAACCGATCGGTTCCCCAAGCACTCGGCATTTGATTTCGGTAATTATTTTTTATATTGGTTTTTATCTTCACCACGTCTTTCGGTAAAATGATTAGTTGCAATTGTATTAATGGCGATGCGATGAATGCAAATTAGCTGATCAACTGATGATAGATCAGCAACCGTAGACGACGTGATATGTATAGTCGCGGTAGAAAATGGACGATGGTTTGCATATCCATCGGGCAAGGCTTGACTATATTACTCGACTACGCTAATTAATGTTACCAACGTTTACGTGTGTAAGAAGAACGTCACAACAATCTGCTGTAGACACCTTTGGTTTATGCATTCTAGTACCGAACGCATCCGGTATTTTACTGCAGATTACGATTGAAATTCATAATCACTTATTTCTGCGCTCGTATCTCAAGCCCATGTAAGACATGTTAATAGATTTCTATAAACAGTAATTATATAGTCTAATATACTACAGAATGACAACAAATATATAAGGGCCATATAAACTAGTTCTTACTAACGTTTAACGACTACACCTTCCATTACATATCTGTTTCGTTTAGCTGCCAGAGGTCAGAAACGAAAATATATGTAGGGAAGCTAAGAAAGGTCGACAGAAACGGCTCCCGCAAACATGCTGCCAATGTTCGAACATTGAGTGTGCGGGCCAAACCGAAGAATACGTGGCCGGAGTGAAATAAATCGAGTTATAAATCAAGCGGGGCACAATGAAATGTTGCGCGGATATCTGAGGAATTGTCAGGGTTCGTTCATTGCGGTTTTATGTGCGTTACGTTTCGTGAATAGCTGAATTGCATTCCGTATTTTACGGAGTTTTAAAAAATATATTTGCCACGTTGTATATGCGAAGTCTGGTTATAATAAGTTGGCTTAAAAATCGACTAGAGAAGAAATAAAATTTGAGACATATTGTTTACAATTGCCAAGAATTTATTTATTCAAAATAAAATTTTAAAACTTATATAGATGTAACATATTCTTGACGTAAGAGAATCTAAAGAATCTAAATATTTTTGTTATTGCAACAGTTATAACAGAAAAATGTCGGTAAGTTCGATATGTTCGATAAGTTCCAACGCCAAATGAACAGGTTGATAATAAATGAGGTACATGTGTATAAAAAACCACAACATTGATAATACTCGTTAATACAGAGAGGGAGCAAATATCTTCAACGATCAATCTTTTAATATTCCTAATCGGTGAGAAGCGAGCACATGCATGTTACCAAATGGTGTATATCTCAATCCAAATACAATACAATGCAATCCAGACATGTGCATAAAAGATAATATAAGTGCACCACTTACTTACTTAATTAATAAATCTTTAGAATGAAGAGTTTATCCGACAAAATTTCAAAAAATATTTACAAATAAATCAGTTAGTAACTACCGATCTGTATCGTTGCAGAATATTCCTTTCTCGAGAAATTCGACCAATTAAGCCAAGCACAACATAGGTACTGAAAAATGAAATCGACGGCTGTCGAGGAATAGTAAAAACAATTTGTAAGGCCTTAGAGAGAAAATAGCAGGATCATTTTGCGATATGACAAGAGCCTTCGATTCTATATACCATACATTCACTAGTTCACAAAGAAATCACTTGATGCCACATCCTTTTCTTATGGACTTTGGCACGCTAAACTCGAAAATCGAATCAAAAAAAATTGAAGGACACATTTTCGAGATATAAATTTAAAAAATGTGTTTTCGGAGGTACTTCAGCTATTTAGCTAGTACCTTTTTCGATTCAAATAAACAATTTTCTTTATTTATGTATTTTTAGTTTTAAACACAATTTCTAAACCAAAAGAAGTTCATTCATCGTATGATACTGAAAGCGAATTAGATGCGAATGAAGTGAACTTTCTAATACAGGCTGAACTTAATGACGGGTGAGCGAGCTTTTAAAAGATAAAATAGAATTACTTACATCTCGTATGAAACAATACAATATTTTGGCCCCTAGTTAAAAACAACGTACTACATAGACGGGTCTCAAAATAAACAGGAGACGAGGCAGGAACTAAAAGTACTATTTTATTAAAATAATAAAAAATACATAAATATAGAAAATTGTGGTTTTGGTACGTTCCATATAAACGCGTATAACTTTTGTGTTTATCAATAGATTTTTATCGGTAATAAATTTTTGCTCCATAGTCCAAGTCCAAGCTTTGCACCAAAAATAAAGTACTATTTTTCATTAGGATTTCTACTTTCGCGTCGATAGAACGAATTTTCAATATTTATTTGGTCCAAAAATAGATGAACTACCTCCGAAAAAAATTTAAAAAATTAATTTATATCTCGAAAATGTGTTCTAGACAGTCAAGCAAGGTGTTCGTAAAGCAAAACGAAATGCGACAAATTGTAGCGGGAGTGTAACCACGGACTAGCTGCAATCGACTTTTCAAAAAATAATATTGTTATTATTTATTCAGCATGCATATAAATTGGTACTGAATACTTTTAACAGGAACACGAACAGAAACAAAGATATTCATGGGTACAAAAATGTCAATTACATTAAATAAAAATTCAAGCATCGCTTTTCTTAACAAATTGGCGTCCAACGTTGGGCTTTACACATAAAAGACAATAACAATATATGCAAGCCGCAAATCAAATGCATTCTTTTATTTTAACTGGTGACAAAACTTTGTGACCATTTGTATGTCAGTGTGTCCGTATAAACATATAACTCTTTATGACGTAATTTTGAAATTGTTGTATTAATAAATTATTTCATTTGCTAATACAATATTTATCTAGGTGTCTACTTATTTATTTAACGCTAACGCTGCCACACACGGCCGATGACATATCTATTTTCGCCGATACATGCGGACGATAACATTTATTTAATTAAAATAATTTATAATTTTAGCCGGCAGAAATAAAAATAATTCAAAAAATACATATAAAATTGTAACCAGAATTATGTAAACGATTTTACGTGGCAATTTAGTTCTTATCTGGCGGTATCTGAATTATATCATTTATGAAACAACACACCTTTCAGTCATACAAATTAGCTCCTTGTTACCAGTTGTATTACTGTTATATCGCAACCCCATGCTGTTTGGTTTGTACCTAAATTTCTCACTTCATCCATCAAAAGTTTTTGTATAACTATGTAGTTATAAAATTTCCAACTGAACATATTCTGACTATTTTCGGCTATCTGTCTGTCTTAAGATGTGGACAAGGTAAGGAAGACAACCTCATATTTTGAAATGGAAGATGTTGCTATAAAAATTAAACATTAAACATTACAACATTTATTTAACAAATTCTTTCGAAAAGTGTACTTGTTATCCCTACTAGTGTGCTGGAATTTATATAAGCATAAGAAAGTCCAGTGCGTACAACTGCAGCTTTGTTATTTAAATCTACACCTAAAGTACAATAAATTATTTTTATTTAATTTTAATAAAATCTTTCAATTCTGATTCCATATAAGTTTGCAATCGGTGACAATATGAACGGCGATTCAAAGTCATTAGATGGTAGGAATCTTTTTTTCAGTGGGGATTCCTAGATTCCTAGATTTTGTTAGTTAATTCCCATTACTCTCCCTGTCTTTCCCGTTAGTCGCGGATAATCACTCAAAACCCTCGGCGTTTATTTCCAAATAATATTTATAGTTGACTAAGCTGCCACCAGTTCGAAAGCAAACGTGTCGTTCGTCAAGTTAGATTCGAAGTTGGAATGTATTTTTATATTATAGAGGTTACAAAACGAAAATTTTTTTGCGAAGCTTAAAATCATCTTTATTAGAAAATTATACTTTTAACCTCAAAAGTAAAAGGGAGGGGGTAAGGAAAGTTTGTCCTTGATTTCTTTTTTTTTTTTAATACCAATTTTTTAATACGTTAATTTGAACTAATCTACAAACAGTGAATGTGCAGAATCATTAATTAATTAATTAAAAATCATTTCTTGCATAACAATTTCTCCTTCTAATCCCCAAATTGGCGGCAAGAGGGCTTTAAAACGTCTCTGTTCGATTGTACTCGCGAATTGATAAAAAATAAAATAAGTCGTGACATCACCGGCTAAATGACTTAATTTGGCCGCCGATCTTTATTGCTTCCCCGTTAGAGCTGATTCCTTTGATTTTAAACTTTTCGGTTTTTTGAACGAACCGACGCGACGGCCATCTCATGCGGTACCCCGATAATTTTAATTCATTCGGAGTTAATCATTGTCTTCGCTTTCTCGATCTGTAATCATATTTCAACATTGATTTTGCGTGGAGGGGTTACTTTAGTTTAGTCTACGTTTAGTTTCGTTGATTGGCCCACCTCGATATCATCTGACTGGCGAACCATCCTTACGCAACAATTTGTTTCTTCTTTGTTTGTGATACGTTGCTGGGAACGGAAGTCGACATTATATATTTTTTAATTGTTTATTCTGCGAGCCTTATATACATATAGGCTTGCTGCCGGGAAACATTCTCGAGTGCGATTCTTTGTTCTTTTCAAACCGGCTCGCTTTCGTTCTGCAGATATAATTTATGTAACGGCCGGCGTTAATAACATTTTATTTTCCTTTTTTTTAATTTATTTAATGCTCTTTAATTTATTTACTTATTCAGGATAAAAGCCCATGCCATATTTCTTATATGTTTCGAGAAATTTACAAATTCCTGTAATTTATAAAAGAGATAATTTGCCAAATTTCACATTCCCACTTATCCTAACTGATTCTCTTTCATATTTTCATTATTAGATATTGATAAGATTTATATGAAAATACACCACGTAATTGCATATAATTAATGAAGATGAATACTTAACTTGGAGATTTATCAAATATTAAAGCTGTCAGTGGAACCACATCACAGTGTGGATGACTAATTACACTGTCACTTCATAATGCAACATGTTCGGCCAGATGTGGCATCACCGATTTAGGCTGTAAGTTTGAGAATGGTCGTAATATTTCAACCGTGATTCAACGTGATTACACTGCAGTGTCCACAACAACTGTTTACATTCCTCCACTTTGCTTTTCATATAAATATTCATTATTATTTTCATCATCATAATGTTGGAAAATGGTTGATTCTTTTGTGGCTTTCAAGACACTTTGCGCGTTTACATCATTCTTTACCGGAACGACACAACCTGAAAATAAATCAACCGCAATAAATCTTTTCCCGAAATAAAAGACTAGCGACCCGTGAAAGCACAAAGACGATTTCAATCAAAGCAGAGGGGCGCCAAAGAACGGAGCGAGGTACACATTCATCTTTAATTCAATGCGCGGGCCGTGAATTATGCGGCAAGGGTGTAAAATTAAACCCACATTGCGTAAAATATTTCCTTGCTTTGTCCACCGTGTTGACGAGACCATTCCGAACGATCGGAGCCGTTCCAGTAATTAATATCGCTCAAAACGGTTAATTAAGATCGAGGCCCATTAAGTATTGTGATTCCCGAGTCGCGTCGTGGAAGGTAATTTGTGTAAACCTCCGTCTGAGTAATCTGCAGGATTCGTGAAGCTACGGCGTTCCCAGTCGCAGATCAGCTCCAATCTATATGGGTTTCGACAAAAAAGGTTCTTAGACGCCACGAGGCGTTTTTATTTCGGATTATGTATCATCAAAATCTAAGCTTCAACTTTGACATGAAATTGGGGGTAAGTATGATTTTATTGCCCCTCTACGAACGATTAATAGTCTTGAAAACAACTTTTAAATTCAACTTAACCAGAATTGATTTCAATTTTACAGTCACAAAGAATTTGTTAAGATTTATTTCGCACCGTATGAAATGCTTTTGAATAGTCAAAGGAAAGATAGTTTGAATCTGGCCACTTTTACACTTTTAACTTCATAAAAGGCAATAAAAAATGTGTCCACTGAACATTGAAAATTAACATGCCACCTATAAATTGTTTCTTAAATTGTTAGTTATCGATTAGGTTTAAGATCGCTATTTATCGCGAATAAGCACCGAGATACTAAATAGTCGTGTAAATCTTGCTCAGTGCAAAAAACAATGACAAACAACTACCGTGTAAAGTTAAAATTCTCGGACTGCACGCGTTCGGCCGCGACGTTCGGAACAAGCAAGTTTAGATTGCGGGCGACATGCGAGTCCAAAATCAAAAATCGAGTTTAAAACGTTACCTTCGACGAATCCGCCAGGGATTTCGACGGGTAAAAGTTGGGAAATTTAATCCGGAACTTCGTCGACTTTTAATGCCGAGTGAAGTTTCGGGGAAGTATCGCAAAATAAAAGGAGGATTTTCTTTCTTCCGTCCGATACCGGTTAAGAGTAATAGGGTGTAATTTATATTAAATGGTTCGCATGTTTTTATGTCGATTTTTACGTAACAATCAGCATTATGAAATATACTGAAACACGAAGCATAAGATATCGTCCCAAAATAACCGCAAATGGTAATTCCAGTTGTTGATGTAAATAAAAATTTTAATTATAATGCAAGATTAATAAATCAAACTTTCGAAATTGAAAATTTAACTTGTGTTAGATATCAAAGATAAAAACAATGTATAATTTCATTTATATGTAGCCACTCTCTGCAATGAGCATCTAATCACATCTTCTAAACTTCATTAAACCAATATAAACAGTTTGTCGCGATTTTTTAAATATTATCCCCTCCACTTCTGCCACAACACGATACTAAATTCATGAAGCATCGACGTTAAGCCGTTTAATTTCAATTTAATTATAAAACTTTTATGCGATTTATTTGAAGTACAGCGTTTCGAAACTTTTTTAGGCGAGTAATTTTCCTTAAAATTTTAATATCGCGGCTTATGAAAATTTTCACCGGAATTTTTGTATTATTTTAATCCGCAGAGCGCGCGTCAACTTTGATGTGCGCGGTGGTATTCTTGTTGGGACACTGTACCTTATTGCAATTTCTCCATTTCATTGCGGAAGGTAAATAGAGTTTTAATAGCGCTTTGATTTAAGAACCCGTTTCGTTACTGATTGGAAGTCCAATGTCTATTTATTGTAGAAAGATATGAAAATATTAAATTTAAATATGGAGTGTATTGTGATTGGCTGATTGGAGAGAAAATTGAGCTTTAGTGTTCAACGAGAATTATAGACAAACATAACTAACGAGTATTTTACAATATTAATCATAGGCGAATCTCCAACTAATCTGGATTATCGTTTGAGGTTCTTAAAAAGCTTAGTGGTGTAGTATACAACAAGGTCCACATTGAAATATAGACAGAGAAAACAATTATATATATACATAATAAAATGTAATCTTTACAGATTTACAATAGGATACATATTGATGACATTACGACCAGCCCTAGTCTCAAATGCATTTCTCTACCCAATAAACTTCACATGGATTATGTGCAGACATTCGATTAGGCAAAATTAACGATCACATTGAAATTTGTCATCACAAATCGCGTCGTCCACCGTTATTTCAAATTCGCGTCTATATTGAGCCACCGCAGATGATAATGTCGGGCAGTTACATTTCCATGCGCTTTATGATGAGCTCATTTATATGTAGGGGCACATACGTTACTTGTTACAATCGTCTGTCAAAATTAACAAAGGCATTGTATGTTAACACCTAATTGCTTATTTGTCTGCACCTACACACGCACGCCAACCGAACACCGATCCATTGTCCTGGAAACCATTGCATTTGTAACGTAACGTGTGTTCCAGATTTGTGTTTGATTAATTGCTCCGTCGTGTGTGTGTGTTTTCGCAAACATGCCCACTTACATACCGCGACGTACATACATGGAACGCATGTAGTCGTAAGTTTCAACATTTAACAATTAAATATCAACATCATGGTACTTGTAAATAAATTGAGCATAATAGTTTTTACACACCATAAAATGTGTATCTTTACTTCTAATGTTAAAAACCACTACACTTCGCCACTTGATACATAAATAGCTATATGTGCGCGTGTAAAAGCGTTAATGCTTTTTGAAAATGCCCACTGGTAGGGTCGTTTTGGTCTCCTTTACTTACACATAATGTTAACGTCCTTTGAAAGCCCCACAAAGTTTCCTTTCTCACGTAGGAGTTGCCGCACACTTACCGCGATGACAGGAGGCGTAAAGTTTCTGGGAATTGATGGATTTGATTCGAAATGCATGCCGAAATTTAACAGCTCCAATATTTTTATTTTTAAATCAATTTACTGTGATTCGAGAGAAATTACATACGATATAACGCAGCAATTATCTCCCATCGTTGTTTTTAAACGAAACATAAATAAATACTTTCATTAATATTTTGATGAACACCAAATATTAGTTAAGCCAGGGGCTAAATAACGTTTCAAATCGTTACGTTATTCAACTGTTATACAACGTGTAGATTATATAACGTTACATAGCTTTACAATAATTTCAAACGAAGATCTAATAGATGATTACAAAATCTATATACTTATCTAAAATAATCTACAAAAACGTATGTAAGTAAAATTAGTAATTGAAATCTAAACTTTCAAGTACACCATAGAATTGGAACAAATATGAAAATACAAAATTGCGGCCAATACAAGCGAAATATATTTCTACGTTATATTACTTAATGAAAACATAATATATTCAATTTTTAACATGACGGAAACAGTTACAACGTAATTTAAAAAAATTTCAAATATAATTATTCAAACTATAATTGTTTTATTTAATTTCATATTACAGAAAATGATTCAGTGAAGCTTTAACTATAATTATAATGTATCATATAGCAATTAAAGGGCCGTGGGTTTCAATGGTTCGCAATTTGTTTGCGAATGCCTCTCATCGGCCTTTGGACGGTAAGTGGGTTAAACTCTCGAATCTTTTGCTAGATTATTCGTCGTAGTTCTTCATTTTAGGCTTCCCACCTACCGTTGTAAATATTACTATCGAGTAAAGCTCAAAACTCTTCTATAGGATGTGTCTGTGGAACATTCGGGGATGTTATCCTCTTTAGTTACACATGGGATATTTTGTTGCCTTAACCAAGCTTGGGTTCTTCTCGCATAATGCCTCGATGTCAGATCCGGCCAGAACATAATATTATCATTAACATGATACGTTTGAATAAAATTCACTAATTTGGGGAGGCATCTTCGAATATAAATGTCTGCATTTACAGCTTCGTCCCTAACTCGCCCAAGATAAGGTCTTGAAAAACCAGCTTCCGAAATGGCGCACCACAGTAGTATCTTGCCCTCAAATTTCGCTTTTTTATACATTACGTCATTAGTAATGTTCTCAATGTTAAAAGCCTTAATTTTCTTTTATTTCGGAGTTAGATAATGTAAAATATTGTTCGTCGTCTAAAATTATCGTGACATTGTTCCTGAAATGTTCTAATCTTAATTGACTGGAGCATCTTGGAATCCTCTCTAATTGAGCAGCGGTATAGTTTGGACATTTTGTCGCATTCTATATTTTAAATTATTTCTGCTAATTTCCCTCTTGGCTGTCGTATGGGAAATTCTATTTCTTGCAGATTTAATGATGTTGTGCATGCTTCAAAACACGATGGCGACCAGGTTTGGGAAGATTCATGCACGGCAAACCTACCTCGCATTCCTTAATGACGCGGTAAATTGTTGTCTTAAAAATATTTTGGTTATGGTTATGAGAATATCTCAAGAAAGGAAGAAAAGGAAGAGAAATATCAAACAAAATAGGGATAGACGGGAGGAAGGTGTATTTTAAGAAGCTGTTTGGAGAAGAGAGGGTGCGTTAGGAAGCGGGAAGGAAGATCAGGGAGTTGGGAAGAAAATAGAAGGAGTGGAGGAATTCACATGGGCAGAGTTAAGAAAGGTCAAGGACAAGTTGAAAAAGGGGAAGGCGGCAGGGGAAGATGGTATAGACTCTGAAGGGTGGATAAATGCACCAGAGGAGGTGTGGAGAGAAATGTTGAAGAGGGTCAATGATATATGGATGGGAAGGGAGAAAATTGTAGGACGGCGATAGTGGTCCCGATCTGGAAAAAAGGAGACAAGGAGATGGTGGAGAATTATAGGGGGATCGCCTTGCTGAATGTAGTTTATAAAATATATGCAGGGTTGTTAGGGGTGACATTGGAAACGGAAACTGGAGATAAGGAGATATTGCCAGAGGGACAAGTAGGGTTCAGACCCAGAAGAGGAACCAGGGATAACCTATATGTTCTGAACTACTTGATCGAGAGAGAGAGGTGAGAAGAAAGGGAGGAAAATTGTTCGCAATATTCGTCGACCTGCAGGCGAAATTTGTCAGGATTGATAGAGAAGTACTGATAATGACAATGGAAAAAGGAGGGATATCGAAGACTGTGGTTACAAGGACAAGAGAGATATATGAAGAGATTTGGTGCAGTGTGAAGTGGAGTGGGAAGCGAGAAAACAGAGACATTTAGAACATCTAGAGGTCTAAGGCAGGGGTGCCCCTTGAGCCCACAATTATTTAACATATTTTGGTTTCTAAAAATGGCGACAATGTGACGTTTGGGCATTTGGCCACCAAATTGTAAATACTTTTCCGTAATTCTAATTTGTAGAACATTTTGTAAAACTTTGTAAACACAAATGTATTGTCAAACTGCAGGAGAAACTTGACAAATGCAGTTGTGTTACATATCTTTGAAATATACAACAAAGTCCTTGGCTATTATTTTTTACTTTCTTATACTTTATGTATAAGGATGTATAGATAGTAATTATGGAAGTTTTCTAACTTTAAAGCCTATTTTGATTATTTTCGCAATGACGTATATGTCCGTGAGCGTATGGGTGTGCGTGTCTCTGCGTTTGTATATTTGCGCGCTCTAGCGCCTAAAGTAGTAAAGCTAAAGTTATTCGACTTTAAACTTAAGAGGTATCCTGGTGAAGAAAACCTCCTGTTTTGAACGCAATATCTTATCGCCTTTTTCCATACCGTAAAAAGAGCACGTGATATCTAAAAAATTGTAGTTATAAAAGGTGAAATTTTAATCAAGTTTTATTGGAATAAATCTTTCGAAAAGTGCACTTGTCATCGCAACTTCGTCAGTTTGCTGGAAATTTATCTAAATACAAGAAAGTTCAGTGGGGACCACTACAAATGTTTCCATATATAATATGAATTACGACTAGCAACAAGTAGAAATAATTTTAGTACAAAAGTTTTAAAAACATTTAAGACAATTTAAAATCACGAACGGAAAATGAATTAAAATGGCATATACATATAGAAGTATTTCCGTCCGGTTCCAAAATACTCCTGCCCATTTTATGGGTCAAGGTCAAGGTAAATGCTAATGAGCGGGACCCTACGTTTTTTCGAAACGTCGTCCCAACATTGCGAGATACGACAATATTGGACATAAATGAAATTGTAGAGAATTACATTTGCGAAATCGCACATGTCTATCTTTTTTAGTTTAGAAGCTGGACGGGTTCAAAGTCGTATCACTGCGTATCACAAAAACATTTTTCGACTTCGAACGCCTACAGCTTTAAAATTGTTGAAGATATATTATGCCCTCGATTAGCAAACTTGATCCTCTACAACTTTGTTTATGTAATTTTATACATGCCCGGCGGCTTTCGCTGGGTGTAGAGTTTTGTGGCCCGGCGCACCCCTATATGGGTCATTGCACGGTAGGAAGTTGCAACACGAACCGGGTGAAATCCGCCCAACGACTAGTTTGCAAGTCGTAGTTTTGCATGTCGAATGACGTCGGTCGGCGCGCTTACACTACGATTATTCGGCGGTTCGTAGTTTACGTCGCGTTGCCTTATAGTGTCAATTTTTTGTAATGATAATACAGTTCAAAAATAGTACAACATTTATTGATTTTTATTTACTTACGTTTCAACAATACTAATCACGGTTTTATTAATTTAAACTTGTCTACTTAAAAAACCTAGTATTGGAATATAAAATTTCATATTTTATTTTATATTTATAGTTGCATTCTGCTGTGTATTTGTTTTAACGTGGGCTATTTTAATGATAGCAGTTTCTAGTTATTGTACCTCTTAGTGGATGTTGTTACAAAGTAACAACAAAAGATTTTATACACTTTTTTTTTTGGAAGTGAGAAATAACATAGACGTGGTAAATTTAATACGTTTATTTCAACGAATATATTATATAATATTTATATTATATATGTAACGTTTATTAACAAATCAAAATCATTCGGACTTCTTAATGTACGGCCCTAACACTCCGGATGAATTACATGTAAGGTTTCTTATAAAGTTATCGTAATTTCGTATAATTTTCATTACCGAATTCTTTGTAAATGACTAGCGAATTATTATTTTTCCATAATTATCCAATTATAATAAAATAAGTTCTAATCATAGTTGATCTGAATAAATTAACAACAATTCATTAATTATCCAGCATCGACATGATTAGCGAAAGATATTATTTATTTGTTTATGGTATAATAAATTCCAATCATATTTCATCTCAACTCCCGATTAATAATTAATTATAGTTGTTGCCCACTTGGATGATTGTTTTAAAAATTTGAATTTCTTAAGGGGCGGCTTTTAAAGATTAAATTTTCAATTTTACACCATTTTCAGTTCAAAGCAATATCATCTGTTACAAAGTGGCAATAAATAACTCACTCATTAAAGTAAATGAATCTTGGTTTACATTAATTTTTTTATAATTAAATAAAACAAATAAAATTAATGTTGCTTATGTTTCCTAATTATCCGTACTAACAGGAAAGCACGAAAAATATTTTTTTGTAGATTTGTATTATTAAAACTCTTTATATCTATAAGAGCAATTTTTGAAAAAAAAATTCGTCTGATCAAGCAAAACTGGTTTGAGAGCTTCCATTAGGCAAGGAATCAGAAAATATCAACAGTTTTCATTAAGCAAAAGTTGTGTTGTCAGGTGATATTGTACAATTCACATCAAAGTCAAATTAAATTGATTAATTTTACACAGAGTTAATATTCCACACAAGAAAATTAATATTAAAAACACAAGCGAATAACCGGTATTGGAGTTTCTAATGCCAGTGCTGGACTGAAAACGGCTTGGAAAATTATAACAAGGCACGGTTAGATTCGAATGCAAATTAAAGCGCACATGCACACGAAAATGAAAACAAAAATTGCCTCAGAAAGTTCTACATGAATATTGAACTAACAAACGTCGAATTGGAGATTCAAAGAAACGTTCACAAAGTAACTGCAGGAGAACGAGAGAACGAAAAAGGCACTTAATATTGCATTCCAGAAAATGAAAAGAAATGTAAAGTGAGAAATTGCAAGGGCGAAAGGAAGAGCAAGAAATGTAAAGAATGCGATACAAGAGTACGAAAAAACCAAAAACTAGAGTTATGTAAACAAACAGATAACCGGCAAACCATGGCAAACAAAATATTAATGAGGCTGTGAAATTATTTTGAATATAACAGAAGGAAAGTGGAAATACATATCAAATATAACATTTTATGTGCAAAGGAACACCCACAACAAATGGCAATATGGAATGTGAGTGCTACTAAAAGAGAGAAGGAATGGATGCTGGGAGTGAAACATAAACATAGAGTTTCGTTATGGTAATAATTATATATACACAATTTTACTGGGTTTTGTCTTTTACGTACAACAATTCGTAACCCATATGTTATTATCCGATTGTGGATAAAACAATTAGGTAAAATTGAAAGCACGTAACAATCAAATGTGAAAAGTCCTTTGTCTTAATTAGGGAACGCCAACAGCAAAGAATCTTTCAGTCTGTGTTTTGTGGACGATGAATTGCTAATTTTTGTATTTGACTTCCATTCGTCCAAAACAATAGTTTCATTAAATTGAAAAGTCCAAAAATATCGTATGAAAAATATTCGAGTGAAATATCAATTTGAAAACTAGGAACGAATCAATATGAATCATCATCGGATAAACGACCATCCAAGGCAGAAAGCACACACTTGCAATATATAGGTTGTCGATTATTCTGTTGTATTTTGCTAATTTTGCTTAGTTTATTCGATAGTCAATAGTTTGTTCATGACGTAGACAACTAATATCTTTCATTTTAAGATATTCGGGGATTCTGCGAGGCAATGATATTTACAAACTTCTGTCACAACAATGTACTGGCTCATAATAATTTAAATAGACGCTTTATACTTTATCCACGTTTTCATATACCCCGAAGATGTTATATGCTATAGCTTCCTTATTCGTTCCTTTGTATTCCTTCTAGTTCTCATATATCACCACTTCAAATATACCTCAACATTCCTTCCTTCATTTTATGCTACCGTTTTCTTTTCCATGTAACATTTGGCCATGAATTTAATGCCCGTATATTAAAAATATGCAATGTAACAAATGAATGGTATAGTGATTTCCTATTGTGTATAGGTATTCCCGGACGATAAAGCTCGCTCCTCCTCGTGCGCCATTATCAACCCTGAAAGAAACAATGCAAACCTGCCATTATTAGAACAAAGCCATCTCGATTATTTGCAATATGAGGTTATGACAATGATTGGTAAACGATGTTAAAACATTAAACGTTTTATATCTTTTTAAAACGTACTTAGCGTTATTATAAGTTTTCGCCCCTTAAAATGATTTGATATTGTTGCAAAATTCGAACGCAACAACACTGTGTGTGAGTTACTCCTCAGCGAAAATACCTAGCTTACACTTATTTCGTATCGGCATTTAGCTTCGCGGCATCTCGATAAATTTATTGCGGCTGGCTATTGGCAGCAAACGAATGTTTTCCAATGTAACGCTGTGTCCCAGTTGGAAAGTGTATTTCATAAGCTTTAAATTACCAGACCCATTAATCATTCCGATTCCGACAAAAACTAGACGAAAAGCTTTTAACTTTTACCACACCTATAATCAATTTCGCTCGCCGGTTGCGAAAAAGGAGGATGTGCGCGCCGAATAAATCACGTATCGCGCGTACGCAATCAATTGTGGTTTTTGCGCCGGTTTCGGTCGGTATCGGCGGACTTTATTATGTGTCGCCGGTAAATTAATTACATCTGAGTGGTCACGAAAACAAGTAATAGCGTCCGCATCGTTACCGACCGGATCGCGCGAATACGCAAACAAAAATGGGGGTTAGCTTTCCCCGCCCTAATTGAGTGTTTGTCACTATGTTTGCGGGAGCAATTACATTCGACGTCTCGTCGGCTTGTACATTGAATTATCGCCCTCGTTCGGGCAAATGAAATTATTATATCAAGCACCCTGCCTACGGATTTGTGTTGACGTGTTCGTTAGTTATAGGTCAACCATTTAACATAGTTCAGACGAACCAAATCATTGATAATTTAATTACACATTTATAATTTTGTCCAAGCTTTTTTTGTAAAGGTCTCACAGTAACCGTTTATTATATTCTTATATTATAATTTAATTGTTATCATAACGTTATAGGATATCGTGTCTATTACTCCACTTCTGATGGTCTGCAACATTTGTTTCTGAAATATCTAACTTTTGATATAATCATACAAAACCAAGATTAATAACATAGATTCGTGCATGTTTTTTTTTAATCTCCCATCCGTGTACTTTTTCTTCTTGGCTCTTTCGTTATTAAACAACGTCGTCGTTATTAACTTCTTTATTAAACGTCACCATTGTTGACACGTTAATTTGTCAGCTCAAACTTTTATTGCGGTCGTCCTCCGTCATCTGTCGCCGGCGATATTTTCGTTCTTTTACCCGCGCTCCGTAAAACGCCATTATGCACTGTAAACATGCCTCGAGCGGGCTGGCGGGCGTGCTTCGCGTTTGATCGATGTAACTAGCGGGATGAACTGAACGAAAGTTATCTTTAGGGGTCGTGGGGTATCGCTACTTGGAACGTGTACACGTGAGTGAGGTGAGCGGATAAAATCGATAGACCGGGAGCGTCGTGTTAATACACGTAGGAGTTCCAGCGAAGAGGTGCATTTGAAGGCGCGATTTAACACGATGAAAAATTTTACGCCAATTAATTGCGCTCCGTCAATGCGGACGTGTTTCAATTTACGAGGCTGCGTGAATATTTGTTTGTAGGGATCTATTGTGTAACATTAAATATTTTTATGATTATTCAACATCGTTTCCAATCCGAGTGTCCGAGATGACGATCTGGTTTTGTTAATGGAGATTTATAGTGTTTATTATAAAATTCGTAATAGAACACGAGCAGCAACGATATGCAAGTGACTCATTAGCCTATTTATAAACTTTGGTAATAAAAAATAGATTTAATTTCACGAAGAAATGCTACAAGTTCTATCTTTCATTGTTTAGAGGAATACTAATAACTAATCATAATTTAATAAAATCAAAAGCATTTATATCATTTTTCATCATATATCATATATCATATTTTTTATAGCAGATGTTGAACTATTTTTTTAACCGCAAGGGTATACAAAATGATTAAAAAAATTTTATTCAATTAAATTTACAAATTCCAACGTATTAATTGGAAGGGTTATTAGAAATATTTATTTTCATCTGCTTTGACAGAGTTACTGGATTGATTTTCTTGTCCACTAAGTATACGCTTGGATACAGCAAAGTTACTACATATCGACTGTTCATGTACGTTTCTGCAATGGATGATGATTTCCACCCACCCAAGCCTTTCACTGTTACTACATCCGCACCAGAGTTTGACAACATGGTAGCTGTAGAACGACAAAAACAGTGTCCCGTTTACATTTCTGAATTTGGTAGCTTCAGGAAATTCGCAATCTTCTTGGGGATGTTATATATGGTGTTGATCCCCACCAGTTGAGTAGTGCACTTTTTCTGTCGGTAGTTGACAAAAAACTTATTGTGAGGTACGTTTTTAGGCGCAGTGCGATATACTTTCTCACAATTTCCAAGAAACACTTCACATTCCTTATCAGTAATATAAAACGACCTATCCAGCTTGGTTTTAATATCAAATAATGAAACGACTATCACCGACTTTCTGTCGTCCACATTAGACACTGTTAACTTGTGCAATTCATTGGACCTGGTCGCTCCATGCACACCAAAAATGCAATTTCATAAGCAAATAAACGTCATCCTTTTTTCAGAAATTTAATGTCATCTGGCTCCAAGATTTTGGACTTTTTAGTTTTGTATCCTCCACTCAGGTTTTTCAGTAAAATAGTTAACTTGCCGAATCTGTACATATTTTATATCATTTGATATTACATTCGAAAGCATTATTTACTTGGAAATGTCACAATTTTCATTAACCAACAACGTACGCTTCAGCATCGAATAATACGACCATAATGACGATGGCCTCACTTTCTACGACTTTTCTGAAAAATACGCCAAAAGCACTTTTGAACTCAAACTATTGCTGTTCTTTATGCGTTTCCAATTTTTAAAGGACTAGTATTCCTTCTCATACATCATTCTAGATTTTTCGGGCAATAATGTACGTTCTGCTTCCAACACTGCATCTTCTACACCCGACGGTAGTTTTTCTTTTCCGTACATTTCGTATTCGCTTCATACATAAAACGCAAAAACCAGAATGAAAAATATCTTGACAGAGTAATCCATAGTAACGAATAACGCAATTGCTATTTTTGTGCCAAAAATTGTAATTTTCTTTGAAATATAATTTTCCTTTGAACTTGAAGTCCTCCTATAGAAAAAATGTTATATTACACACGACGATGAAATCTCATTATCTTCTCGAGCGTAATTAGCGCCGAGACGTTAGTCGAGACGCTCTCAAAGATAAATTACAATTTTATCGTCTTATAATAAATAACTACAATTTGGTAGTACAGAAAGCGATTCAGTGAAGCTTTAACTATAATTATAATGTATCACATCGCAGCTAAAGAGCCATGGGTTTCAATGATTCTCAATTTGGTGCGAATGCCTCTCATCAGCCTTTGGTAGATTATTCGTCGTAGTTCTTCTTCATTTTACGCTTCCCACCTACCGTCGTAAACTTTTCTACCGAGTAAAGCCCAAAACTCTTCTATACGACGTGCCCGTAGAACATTCGGGGGTTACCCTCTTTAGGTCCATATGGGATATTTTGTTGCCTTAACCAATAACTCAAAGAAGGTCAAAATTTCGAGTTCGAAAATTTTCATTAAGGCACTAGACCACGGTGAAAAATATTTTTTTCCTGTTTTTTTTTCTTCATTTTCTGAAAGATGCATTTGTCAAGAATGCTTTCACCGAATATTTTAAAGAAATTCGTCAAATTGATGGAGATACAGCATTTTATGTGAACCGTTGCTGGCGTACGACCGCGTACGATTCGTATATATAATATCATTCGATTTGTTCGGTCCCACATATGTATATATTAGCAATTAATTAAGTTAGTTTAGATATGCGCCATCCAGTGCAAAATATTCGCTACAATTATTTCGTTTCGATCCTCAGAATATTTTGCATACGAATATAGTCCCAAATTCACGGCTGTCCAGGTACAGATTGTTCGACAGATGCGCCAGCTAACGGTCGGTTCGATTGTTTACATTTATTACTCATTTTTCCAAATTAGAAACCCAAAAACACTTGTACTGTCATGTACAAGACGTTATCTATTTCAATACAATTGCGGCTCGATATTAAGCGCTGAATTCCCCGTTTTACCTAAGCCGTCACGAAACTGCCGCTAATATTGCATTATAACTTTTTAACAATGGTCACATTGGCCTCAGAAATGTATTGGAGATATTAGACATCAAAATTGGTGACGCACTCTACCAATATTGTCAAAAAACGACGAGAAACGAATATGCGAAGCCGAGCACGAAGCCGAAACAAGCACGCATGAGGGTCGTCTTCGTGCAAAACATGGAAAAAATAATGATTCTCTGGACGCTGAGGAGCTGTTGTATGGTCCAGGAATAGCTGACTAAACGTAAGCAACGAGAAAAAATAGACCGAGAAAATAGTTAGTTTGTATGTTGAATTATGCTTCAGCAAAACTTTGAACGCGTTTTTCTCGAAATCTACTTTTTCAACCTGGTTGACAGCATATTAGAAAAACTGTACATCCGATTTGCATGCACCGAGTCTTAAACTGTTCGAAAATGTAGTCGCTATGGCACCACGTAGGGTTTTTTTTATAATAGGTCTCCTTCTATTTTTTTTTTTTCATATGAACGATGAAAATTTTTCATAAAAATCGAAAATAAAATTCGCTGGTCCGCCATTTTTTTTTCCTTCTAGATATCAAAATTCCCCTACGTGATGCTGTAGACACATATGTCTAGTTTCTAAATATATTTTTATTTTATTTTTTAGATGAGCCGTATGGCTTAATCGCTGTCAACCGCCGCGCGCGCAGTCTCCTCTTAGGAGCGGCGTACACCGCAAACTATACTTTAGATTCAAGTATAAAAATTTGTATACAGTCTTCTATATGCATATATTGACAATAAACATTGATGAAATGAATTGCATTCATCATTCGCTTAAAAATAATTATGAAAGATACACCCTCGTACCGCGCACGCACCGTGGTCTGGTGCCTTAAGTATAAAAAAGTAAAAAAGGGAGAAATATTTTAAGTGTATACACTATTATATAATAGTAAATTGGAAACTGTGGTTGGCAAATGAATTAAAACAAACTTGCCCTTGCCACACAGTAAGTAATACTGTGTGGTAAGAGTAAGTTTGTTTCAATTTGTATGCACTATTATTAAAGTTTTTACTATTGATTTGTACAACCTCTACAAACATATTTTGGAAGCCATTCTAATATTGAAAAGATTTATGTATGCAGTCAAACTAAATTCCATTTCTACAACCACATGTTTAAGACGACCAACCTAATCACTTAGAAATGAATACGACGACAGCACATCGTACTAATGCGGCCATAACAATGGAGGGCCAATATAATTAACCTAATCACGAGATGCGAGTCTGTTGGTCGCAAATCCCAGACCGAATAAATAGTGAAAGAGGAAGTCATATCGAATATGTTAATACCAAATACTAATTAGTGGAATAAAACTTAATGCAATAATCAATAATTGAAGTTTACCGATTAAAGAATTTTAGCATTTAAACATATATCAATGTATTTTATTCGTATAGGTTTTATCTAGAAATGGATTAGTCAACAAAAAAATGTATAATTTATTCTTCTATGAAGTAGTGCAGACAATGAAAAATAGATTTCAAATGGCTTACGAAATCTAAAAGTATAAATTACAAGAATTCCGAAGGTGTGCATACATAAAAATTATTTTTATTACTATATTAATGAGCATTTCTCTCCATTTCAAAATTGCTCACAAACAAATTGGCTATAAATAGAGACAAAGAGTTACTCATCGCTGTTACATGTTGTAGTAAAATCAAGCTAGATGCTTGAAGATATATAAACAATCCAAACCTGTATCGGGAGAGTTGAATTTTAGAGAGCACATAATTAATTCATAATATAATTCTAACCTATGCAAACAAAATTAATCAGAGTCAGTGAAGTTAACCGAAAAATTGCTATAAACGTAAAATTAACTTATGCAATGGTGATTAATCGCACCATTACAAATCAATTCGTCACAAGCTCTGTCAAAAGTCATAGTACGGGTACCCCGTTATAATAAACTTCATGAGTTCAAATATCTATGATGAAAGAGTTCTTACAGTAAAAGAGCCAATAGAAAATAACTCTAAATCTCAAGGTAATTCAATATGTTAGTATTAATTAGAATAGTTATCAAAAGGGGCCTCATATTTCGAACGGAAAACATTCTCAGAATCCATGCAAACATCAGAGACCTGAAACAACCGAATTTTTAAATTTAATTAAAATGAATGAAAGTAAGCAAAAGGCAATTAACGTAAACAAAATTAAATGAATCGGAACAAAAAATGCGAAGACGGAGAACTTGAAGTAAAAAAAGCAAAGTAAATGAAGAAACATGAAACAAGAAAAATGAAGCAGAAAATATGGGAAAACAGGCGGAAAGGTAAATTGAAAGAATTTCTTCCGCATTTGGCTATGGTCTCTGATTATAACTTTTTATAAAAAATTATAACGTTTTCTAAAAATACTCTTTCAATGGACAACGGAAGCGAAAGTCTACATGCAACTAAGAAAAGGCAAAGTACATATTGTTTAATTATCCATCTAAGTTTCAAGTGAAATTCTCTTGAAAACGCGTCGTGAGTAATAAAAATTAAGTGTCTATCACCACGGAAAATAAAACAACGAAAGTATATGACTGTTGTGCGCTGCTCTCTGGGCTTTATTCCATTCGTAGAAACGGCTACTTTTCGCACTATTTGTTTACACAAATAATATGTTTCAACAAAATTGTATTTGTGGCTGCACTTTTGATGATCTTTAAGCTTGTTGAGCTTCGTGTTCAATTACTTGTTCTATAATGGTTAGTTCTGATAAATAACATTTTGTTCTGTTGAACTTTTTGAACTTCTTTGAGCTACTGGTTGAGCTTCTTGTTGAGTTACTTATTCTGTTACTAACGAGTTCTGATAAACTACATACATTGCATTTCCGTTCCTTAAATGGAAAATTACTTCTCATAGGGTACGAATCTAGCATTAGTAGTTCGGGCTGACAGTGGCCAGATTGAAGTCCTTTATCTTAAACGATTACATGATATTTCTAATAATGTTTAACATCAAAATTATTAATTAATTAAACTAATTTTTACTTCAATTTCTCTTTGAGATTCGTCTCCTGAGTGTTCTTCTTTCTTGGGCCTTCTTGGGCCATAGTTTATTTTGCACTGCGTTCATCATATTTATATAACGTGCGTTCAAGAAAAATCTTAATTTAGGAGGGCTCTGAAATTCAATTGGTGTTTAAAGGTACTTTAGCCACAACCAAAATGTCAATTTAATTTTGATAGACGTCAAAAGTGAAAACTGCGTTGCTAATTAAAAATGGTTATCACAACAGAGCAGAAAGCAAAATTATTGGAATGCTATTTTCGAATAGGGCAAAAAGTTGATGGTGTTTGGCATTATTCCATTCCTCAGAGTTTTACAGATTTCCATGAAGAATATATAAGGTGTTTTTTGAGGTTAGAATATAATCTGTCAATACTGTCATTACTGTAGTTTCTTTTGGTTGTTTGGTTGGTTTTGGTTGTGGCTAAAGTAGCTTTAAACACCAACTGAATTTCAGAGCCTTTTTCTTTTTTCTTGAACGCACGTTATTTTCTCAGCCTCATTTAGTATACATGTTGCCTTTAGCATAACATGCGTTTATAATGCATTTTACATTGCAAGAACAACTACATTAATGTTGACTTTAAATTCAAATACCTGGAGAACCAATTGTATTAAGTTTATCCGATCGTACACAAAACCACAGGCCACCATACACATATGTTGTAAAACGAAAGAACGAAGTAGTTGTCTGCTTATATTATTTATGTTTCGCACATCTTTAAATGAAGTGATTTAAATTGAAACATTTCCAAGACATGCTGCGCGCACATTGCTGCCAATGCAGAAAATTAAATAGGGTTGGTTGAGTTGTGTTGGCTTCCGTGTATGAGAGACATCTTGAAAACCGCCGTATCATTTCCATTGCTAATGTCGCCAGTAGATGATAATAATGTCGCCATTATATCCACTACATTACACTTAATGTTCGTCTTTTGCATGAACATAAGTTGGAAAATTCACGAATTGTGTGCCTCGTTTGTGTATCTGGCTTCGCATGGCGTAGCAACGGAGGTTGCGCTTTGTTATGCATATGCACTGGGGATTAATTCGGCGAGGAACACACTACTTAATGGCGATTTACGATCGTCGTAATTTCAAATGATGGTCCCCTGTATCTTAATAATGATTATTAATTTATGAAAGCACTTAACGTCGGTATAATTACTACTTCAATCGTTGTTTTCGTTAATATCGCTTTGTAATCAGAAACGCAGCTGTGCTATGCTTCAAGTAGATCTAGGAATAAAACATAGCCATATATACTGGTGATTAGTGGTACTATTAAAATTTTGCACCTTCTCAAACCACATGATTTATTTTTACAAACAAGATTTATTAACATCTCCCAGTGTTATTTTATCCTGTTTTTTTATTACCACAAAGCATACTATAATATCGATTACTATCTTTAAATAGTATCCGGATGCACCGAAAAAAGTAGCCCAACGAAGGAAACTTAAGAACACCTATTTTATTTTATTATTGTGAACATTTTCTAATATCATTTAGTCGTATATGACAAGGATAATAATTATTTTTAGTGTAATTACATTGTTTAAATTGCCAAGGTAGTATTTGCGTTAGATCCCTCAAGGATAATAACACGCCCAACTCCCATGACCCGTTAGATAGCCTCATTCATTTACACACACACACTAAGGGAGATCAGTATTTACGGTTCATAACATAGAAGGAAACAAATTGAAGAAATATCAAACGTTTATTTTTCTACATAATATCGATGCAGTTGGTCCAGCGATGCTCCAAACCTTTGATTCCTCTGGAAAAAAATCTTTCGTTTGCTCTTCCGATCAGTCGTTTACGGCTGTCATCACTTCATTATCGTCGTAATATCTGGTCCCCCAAAGATATTGGAAATAAAAAGAAATCACAAATCCTGCGCTCAGAATAGCGCTCATGGCAACATGGTTTTTGTAGACTAGCGCGTTGCCTTGATGAAACAGAATTCCTTTGCTTAATTTTCCCCGTCTTTTTTCCTTGACACAATCGCGCAAACTTGAAATTGTTGGCATAGCAGGAGCCTGTTATTGCATGCCTAAGTTCCAAAAAATTAGTCATTAAAATTCCCAAAAAATTATGACCATAACTTTACCAGCGAATGGCAAAACAGGAAATTTGCGGGGTGGCGGAGAACCTCGGCAATGCCACTCCATACTTCAGGATCGAAGTGGTGAACCCACGTTTCATCAACAGTGGCGAATCGAGAAAGAAATTCATCCGGATCTGCTTTAAACTTTACCAAACGGCTTCAGAATGCAATACTCTTGAACGTTTCTGATCAGGTGTTAACATTCGTGGGACTCAACGCACAGACAACTTTTTTAGCCCCAAAATATTTGTTAAAATATTTACTATATTACCAAAAGAAAAATTCGTAATTTCAGCTGTTCGGCGAATGGTCTATCTATTCTTTTGAAGTATTTTATAACTGCACGAATCTGTGATTTTGCCATTTTTGGAATTTCTCTAAACTTGTCTACTTACATTCTAAATTATTTGAACAGTGATAAAATTACAATTGAACCAACGTAACAACAAATGGTTAATACTTTAATGTGTCAAATTGATTCAACGTCACTGAAATGCCTACTATATCAGGGACGCTAAATAATGAACTCCCCTCGTATATAGGGTCAAAGATGAAAGGAACTATTAAGTGATTATCTAAAATTAAAAAACAAAAAATCAAAAATAAACCAAAGAAGATGTTAATAGAGGTTCGTATCAATCAAACCACACCAGAAATTAGAACCAAATCGATCTTGAAATCTTCTTTGATTCACCAAATGTGGATTTTTAGTAGACCAATGGTGACAGTTATTATGAAGTCTTGGTAAACCGTGTTTCATTTGTCCAAAGTATTTTCATAGGAAAATCAGCAACATCTTCACATTTTTGTAGATATCACCTGCGAAATTGTAATCTTCGGCGATAGTCGTTATCGTTTAAACCTTGTACAATTGTTGGTTTGTGTGGCTGGTATTTGTTTTTCTTCGACGTTTTATAAACTCTAGATTTCGGAATTACAGTTTCTCGTACCATCTACTGCATTGATATGTTTGCATTGTTCATAATATTTTGCAAAATATTACTTCGATGTATATCAGCATTGTTAGCTTGGTAGTTAATTCTTGAATTCTGCAAAACATTAAGCATCGAAATGTCGACACACTGTATATTGTAGGCCCACCAATCCGTCCTCGTACGCGTTTATGAATAATAGTAATTTTTCATGATTTAGTTCGAATTTCATCTTTATTAATATAATTAATATTAGTGTCTTCCTTTTCGAATACATTGGATTTTGATTTTTGTCTTTTACCCTAAGTTGCTGGCCATATATTATAACAATTCATTGATTATTCGTTTAATATGATATTTAAAATAAAATCAATGGAAGTAAAAATGCTTGGGTGATGGCTTCTTTATCTGAAGCTTCAATTCATCCATTGAAATCAATATGAATTGTACTAGCGATTACCGAAACCACGGATATATGTATTTTGAATCTAAAGTGTTTGTTTCATTTATCACGTTTCATTTTATAACGAACAGGGAGTATAATATTCTATGTGCCGGCATTCGCTGGAAATAACATAGGACTCGACAAAGAAGATCCGCGAGCAAGGCAAAGTGCGCAGTTGAAACGTTCCCACTTCATCGCGACTACAATTGAGCAAAACATAAATATGACTAATACAAGCAAGATAAGCTATAATCGTATTTGACAAACCAGAAATAATTTTTAGTCTGCATTTAGAAATTAAAGTGTTATTAGTTAAATTTATTAATAATTTTCATTTTATTGCTATTTATGTAACCAGTTACAAGTGGGATATCTTAATTTGAACTTTATATGTCAAAGCTATTTATAACATGCATTAGTCGTATAAGCCCAAGGATGGGCATTATTTATTGGATGTACTTAGGAATTAAGTGTAATTTGTTTAGGTTATATCAATTTCGATTTTATTGTTAGAATCGTTGTTTGTAATATCGTTCAGTCGTTTTAAGCAAAGTATATGTCATAAGCCGTATTTAAAGTATTCATCTTAGTAACACAAACGAATGATAAATATAATTTATAATATAGCATAACAATGAATAAGTTTAATTTTGATATCACGTAAAGAGCATTCAGCATTTTATGATTATAGAAATCCATTACTGCGACAATAAACGCAATATATATATAAATTTATGAGGGAATACAATTTTTCATTTTTGTAGAACTAACCACAGGCCCAGCTTTTTTTATCATTCAACGTAACTACATATATTAAGCTATAAAATATTTATTCATAATTAGATATATCTAGAAATAATTACCTGGATATGTTAATGATTTCACTAATTAATCATTCATAAAATATATTAAATTAAGAAATAATAAAGCTATACATTGCTAGTACTCAATATACGTCGTTGGAAGATTTCTTGTGTGGTGCCATTTGACAAACAGCAAACGCACCCAAGAATTTTGCCCATATTATTACATTTGCAACTAAATGTTTAGTAACAAATGTTTCATATATTAGAAATTTTGCTATTTTACATATGAATACATCATCGGCTTCGTTAGTGTTATTACCAACAACGTTGATTGGTAATAACTAGGTGAGCATGGAGACAAAATATGGGAATATTCTCAGCACATTTATCATTGTTTCACAGGTTCATCTTTTCGATATACTTATAAAAATAGATGCAAACAAAATTCTTGTTGAAATTTCAATTGTAGTATTATATTATTTGTCAGTAAAGTACAGGAATTATTATATGTGTTTAAGTATTGTTTTACGATTTATTTTCATGCAATACAAAAATTCAAAGTAATTACATGAAAGCATTTACAATATTCGGTATCAGTTAATTTCTACGAATTCGCTAGAAACGCTTTGGTGAAAATTATCCAGAGAAGTTGTTTGGTGGCCGACTCACTTATATTATGTAAATCCGGCTTCCGACGTATTATGCATGTCTCCGGTTGAGCACGTAGTAATGGTTAACATAGATGGCGAGCGTGACCGCAAAATACTACAGCGATTTTCGTCTAATTAGTTTGTGCAGAGGCTTATTTCGGCAGTTTGCATATACTCGACTTTTATGTTATGCATTCAACTCAAACTTAATTAGAATGAAACATAATTAATCCAGCGTCAGCACGAAACGATTCAATAACAACGAACAGTGAAATTGTCCTCAGCTGTGAATAGTGCCTAATTCTGATTTGTTTAACGTTTTGCTTCTCACGTGTTTTCGTTACATTTGTTCCGTTATTGTAATTTGAAATTTCCAATTGTTTCCATGTTCGTTTCTTTGCCGTCGAGTGCGATACTTTAATTTGCATTTGATTAGTCTTTTGAATGTGCACACATTGCAGTATAAATTTTGTACGAAGCTTCATCGAATGGATGGTCAAATTCCCAATTATTTTAGCTGATGTAATAAAACCCTCAAAAAACTGGAACTTGTGATAATAAATTGGTAGGAAAACGATGGTGCGCTTACTTAAAATGTATAACTTGTGCTGTACGAAGTGATCGCGATCAATCATTCATCCTTTAAAATGGCCGAATCCCTTTATTTTTTACTTACAATTATTTACGATAAGTTTTACTTATGCTGTATTGCAGCAGAAGTAAAAGTTATGTCAAAAATTATAGCATTACTGTTCCACTAAATGCAGTGAACTTTACAAGTAAAGATTGATAATGCATACAAGAGGACGTGGAAACATGTGTTGATTTTTCATAGATGTTATCAGCAGCCTTTCTATCACTTTAGGTTAAAAGGTAATTTGCGAAATTTATTCTCGAACGCTTTTAATCTCGACCCCAATATCTCAATCCCAAAGTCGATGACGACAGACTTTCTATTGCTATTGACCAAAGTGTTTCAATGCAACCACGATATTCAGAAGCAATTTTTTTAAATATATCAATCTTGACTATAAATATGCAGTGTACACCAACTACATTTACATGAACGGATTCGTTGTATCCTTTACGTTATGCTTATTACTAATATTTGTAAAAGTGTAAAAAATCAAGAAAATAAAATAACTGAAGAATATTTTGAAAACTCTAAGTCATTGCAGGCAAGAAGCAAACGAACAAATCTACGAAAGGAAGAGAAAGCATAATAGAAGTGAATTGCAATAAATGATATAGAATGTAAAGCGTGAAATTTAATAATTTAGGATACGTTTACCAATATCTAAACAAGAAATATCTAAAGATCAAAATCACATCAAAACAAATCAATAAAACGAAAGAAAATATCAAAATTATGGAAAACTGGTGGAAATGCAAGAACAAAAGTAGAAATGTAAAATACTACAAAGGAAAAAGTAAATGCAAATGAAATTGGAGAAAATTATCCCTTTGTCAAATAAGTTTGTTTGAGATTTTGCCAAATAAGCTCTACCTCATCGACTTTGGTAAATATTTGAATTAGTACGAAAATCGTTATTTTTATGAAAATGCATTTAAATTTATTTTCAACACAGTTTGCGACGACGGCAAATGTTTGTTTGCTCATTATTTGCGTTGCGCCCGTTTGACAACACATTTTTACAATGCACCGCGTTAATTCATACTTCAATAATTTCGAATCCATCGAGCTACTTTATTAGCCTAGTTATTAAGCATCACGTATTTTGTTCCGCTATAATAAGCGGCGTAGCGCTGCTTCAGTAATTAGCAGTTTCGAGATACACACATACATATAAAATCTCCAGGGTTTGACGATGAGTTTGTGCAGTGTGTTAATTAAAATTTGTCGTCGACGAACTAAAAAAGTTCGAGTCCCGGCGGCCTTCGTCGATTTAAAGCGGCACGAAAAGTTTCTCTCGAATAATGAATTATAAGCGCGCCACAGTGACATTTGAGTTTGCAACATTTTTCGCCGAAATCGCTCAATGTGTTCTATTTTCTCGAATGCTCGTTTTTTGGATTATTTCGCATTACGTTTTAACTAGCGTTCGCCTCATTGTGCATTATATTTGGTACGAAATGTCAAATTTCAAATAGCCACTGGCGGCTTTCATAGCTCCACTGTCGCGGTTTGTAGAAACGAAAACAAAAACTATTATATTGTATCTGTTTCTGAAACTTGCCTTAAGATACTCCTGCCTCTTAACCCTAGGGTGCACACTCGTAGTTTGGGACTCTGAGTCCCGGAGGCATATTTTAAAATAATTATAATTCTTACATTGTAGATTATTTTTGTCATGACATTCTCCATCGAATTTACTTTTCATTTTAATTGCTACTATCGACATTGTTTGACTAAAATCGAAATCGGCTAAAAGTTATAATTAAACAAAGAGGATTATGTTCTTGTACATGAGCAGAAACGTGTAAAATTTTCTACATTTGACGAAGAACTTTAAATAAATAAACATGGTAATTGACTGTTGTTGCAAATATTTTATCTTTAATTTGCCATCTCTCTTTCAATTTTTATCTTATCATTAAAAACTCAATTAAAATGCACAAGTTGATGTCACTGCCATAAAGTGCGTCTTGTTAACTTAACAAAGGAAGATCAATTAAAGATAACTGTTCGTGATCGTCCTTCGCCAGTAAAGCGGATTGGCGGATGTAAAAAATAAAAACAAACTCCCGGTATCAATTTGCAGGCATCTCGAGCGCATATGGCACGGAACAAACTATCCGGTAAGTGGGAATCGAGCATCCGGCATCAGTCTAAGTGGCCCCATTAATGCCGAAGCACGTGCCGGCGGCGCACTGGCATTTACTTCTCCGCTGCATCAATGTCCGCATTTCATAAACTCCCAAACTCCCGGAACTCGTGAACCCACACAGTTCATTCATTAATCCAATATGAATTACAACTCCATTTGTTAATTTATTTAATTAATTTTGTCGATTTAATTGACACTGATAAATCAATATTATTATTAATATTATTAATCATAATTAAATATATTTTGGTATGTGACATATCTCAATCAGTGACAATAGTCCGATCAAAATAGACCAAAAAATAAGAGTGAAGGTACATAAATTAACATCAAGCTGAATATGAGTAAAATTGTTTGAAACATAATTAAAAATAACATTTCAAAATTTCCCATCGTTCCGGTAGTTTACTCGAGGTCAAAGGTCAAGAGTCAAAAAAAATGGATTTTTCACGATTTTCACCTTAATTATCTATAAAAAAGGTATCAATATTTTTTTTTCTAAGAGCCACTGTTTCTCAGATATAACGATTAAATTAAAAAAAAGGTAGAGAAATTTATTCGTCTGATTCATAACCTTCAAATACTTCCTCTTGTTGTTCTTCTTCTTGATCTTCTTCTTCTTCTTCATCATCCTGGGTGTAAGTAAATTGCGTCAATAGCGATGTGTCGCGGGTCTCCTTGTTGGTATCAAACAAATCCTCTACTGTTGGTGATTCAACATTAGAACACGACCGGCCTTGACAATTTGTACCTGCCAGAGAACAAAACAGTCCAACTTTTTTTGCAACCACATTTAGCACTGCAATCCTTCGTACAGTTGGAAAAAAATGTGTTTAGCAGTTTTTCCGGCGCAGGTGGGGATAAAATCTGAATTGGTTCTAATGTATTGTCGACCAGCTTCCAACCCCAGTCTTTTGGGTCTAACTGATAACCAAGCCACACTTATACTTGGTTATACCAGAAAACGATGTTGATGAGCAGCAACTTAGGTTGGAAGACAAGCTAATTGCACTTGTTTTTTTTATTTCGAGTATTGAAACATGCATATCGATACTTATGTGAGCAAGTAGTTTTTTTAGGGGCTCTGTACATAAAAAGAAGAAAACGAATTCCGTTCGTTATAATTTCTTGTGGAGTTGAATTACTTTTTTAAAAAACTTTCAGCACATTAAACTAAATCTTGTTTTTCAAACATTTTAAAGACAGTTGTTTTACCCATCCCGCAAAATGCAGACGTCGTATCACAGTCAGTTATTGCGTGTAAATATAGTACATGATTTTGACATTTTACAAAAGTAGATAAACTTTTTGATGAATATATTTCCGTTTGATGTTGAGCTTTTCCTGGTTTTAAGAAGAAAATAGTTTTTTCAGTTGGAGTTCGAGCAGTGGGTAATACGAGTAAGTCTACATCTTCACCAACAACAATAGTTGTATTTGTCAAATTAAATTGCTCTATTGCTGTTTCAATAATAAGTACATCGGCATCGTTACAACTTACATCGATTACAACTTTTTGAACCCTTATATCACAGAAACGGTGACTCTTAGGGGAAAAAGGATTGATACGTTTTTTTATAGATTTTATGATCTACAATCTACAATAAAACTCGATGTAAATCGCGAAAAATCCATTTTTTGACCTTGACCTCGAGTAAATCTTTTTTCCAAGTACCGGAACGATGGGGAATTTTGAAATATTATTTTTAATTATGGTTTAAACAATTTTACTCAGTTTCAGCTTGATGTAAATTTATCTACCTTTGAATGTCTACATTGATCGGACTACAATATAACCCAGACTCGTACATAATAGATGGTTTGTATTAATAATATTTAAATGAAAGGAGTTTTAATCCCTTAAAGAGTAAAGAACAGTTTGGCCCATTTCGCAAATAGTTGATTCTTAACACGGTGTACTTTTGTTACGTTCAAGATTGACTGCAACCTCGGCCAACATTGCACAGTATCTCTAATAGGTCTGTTTTGAGCAAATATTGCAAAGGATGCAATATTTGTTGGTGTGGTGATCAGAACAGCTTGGTACATTAGCGATGTTGCTAGTTCCACTAAATCAGCGCTATAGCGGCGGTTTGGATAGTTCTTCCTATCGTTGATTTTTGACTAGCAAAATTCGATGTGCGTTTAGCGTCATTATTCATATACACTGTTGTGGATATATCCCAAGTTAACACCTACATTATCGTCGACTCGATGATACAGACTTTTTTTGGAAGATTAATCGAACTTCACTCTCATCAATGTTCTTTCGTTAAAAAGCAACACCATGTTAGCGTCGTACTCGTCGAACGTAGGTCTTATTTGCCTGCTTTCTTTTAACATCTGATTGTATGATCTTTCTTTCTAGAAAATTTAGGCTTTGATTTTCATGTTTATTATGAAGTCTTCTGTTGTATCCCCCTTGGTTGGTTGCCTCCATCGAATGACCGATGCGTTGTCCTTTTGGCGAATCCATTTACAAACCGCAGTAAGATTGGAATCACTGTTGTTACATGGAATTGGTGCCACTTCACTTCGACCTCGTGTAATCGAGACTGACGTAAATTTTTATTCCGGATCTTGTGTAGACTCTTAACACAAGTATTGTAAATCTAATTTAAAGAAGGATATTTTAACATGTCATTATACCAGTCGCAACTTTATTTTCATTTAATTTATTTCTGATTACATTTCTAAATAGCATTTTCTTTTATTTGTATCTAAATAACATAAAGTTATTTGACATCTTTGGCTTACACTAACCATTTTTGCTGCAAATTTTTGTAATCAATTGTTTAGTTAAATAATTCGGCCGCAAGGACTCATTCTGTTCATTCTAGTTAGTTCTGTATTTTGTTATTGTATTGAATTTACAGTTTTTATTATTCTGCTTATTTAGGTTTAATGGTCAGTGCATGCACTTTAAGCTAACCTTTAAAAATGTTCATAACATATTTGGGATAGCCCACCCTTCGGTTGAACGTATCTGTAGTTAGGATTTTACTTGTAAGCGCCTCGCGAATAAGGAGATTTTCCAGTGATAATCTTTAGGCGTTTGTTTACAGCAAAATGAATTTTGTTACCTACAAGGGAAAATGTTTTATTTCTTATGAGAATTTGGTTCGAATTATCTTACAACACTGTCGAATAGTTTGGTTCGTTACATCGATGAAGACTTTATGCTTCACAATAACTCAGTTAGAATTATTCGTTACAAAGTCAAAGACTATCTATTTCACGACAATTTAGTTAGAATTCTCTGTCAACAACTTTAACGTATTTTGTTCGTCACACAGAGGGTTTATTTTTTAAGAAAATTCAATTGAAATTTTCTGCCTACAACGTCGACAAATTTTATAAGCCTCCGAGAGGGGGCGCCCAACGAGGGTGTTATGTTTCATACATACCTAAAGCGAGTCCCAAGTTTTATGGCTGAAAGCTGCACAGGGCGGAAACTGGCGAATGACTTAAAATCTCACCATCATCACCAACGGTTCACGCAACTGTGGTTTCTCGAGGTAGTAAAGCAAAATATTCAAGGTGTAAATAAAATGAAGGCATTTAACTAATAGAATAATTCAAGTTTTTATATAGAATGATTCTGAAACTATTTAAAATGATCACTTTAATTCTAAAACTTTTACTGAGCACTGAGCACAACGCAATATTCAAATAAACTCATTCGATTCATCGTCTGAAAACTTTTTACATTTCATGTATTTATAACAGTGCATAATTTAGCAAAAGTTGGACATACATTCCTTAATACTATTTTCGTAGACTTTTAATTTCAAAGTTACAAGAAACTAACGCGACATAATGTTATCATGTTGCGGTTGCATGTCGTAAATGTCGTAATGTTTATCGTTCAATTTGTATTATCGGTGTGATAGCTGATACCTGAATTCAAAAACAAAATGTGGGCACTCTACAAAATATATACAATTTAAGATTTAAACCATAAACCTCTTTGACTGTTTGAGCAATCTCATTATAAATAATCCTTTCCCGACCGTTTTCACGATTTGTTCGATCTGTCTTTAACAACAATTTTTATAGGGTTTAGTCATGTTTTGTGTTTTATGTTCCAATTGTCTTCATTGCATGAGATCGGATTGTGTTGACTTTGACCAATTCACGTGTTTTCTCTGTTCTATCTTCTACTTTAGTTTTGGAGCAGGTTTGATATGGGAAACTCACGTTTATTTCCTTTTTTCTATGTTGGCGTTTTGCTACCTTATTTCATTAGAGTTTACAAAACAAATACCTAGCCAATCCAAATACACCTACAAAAAAAAAATAATAATTAGAAATTCAACTTAGTTTGGTTTGGGCCAAATTTAAAATTCCAAATTTGTCATTCTTCATATTTTACTAAGTCACTTTCGGTGTTAGTTTTGACAATTACTTGATTATGTTGTTATCTATGTAGTTCACTAGAAGTGGTTAAGTTTAATGGGTTTCCACGTCTACTGGTTTTTAAATGATCTTTTGATTTGAATTGATTTGGTAATTTATGATAACACCAATCATTTTTTAATGAAAGTGCACTCCATAAAATTCAACTGAATCTAATCCAACTGCGCCAAATAAATTTAAACAGTTGGACTATTATTTTTAATCTTTGTCTTTATGAGATAATGTTTTACTTATTTCGTAGTTTGGAAAACGACATTGATAGCAATTGGGTTGGGTTGGATTCGTTGATTTTCTATTACTTTAAATTTTACTAAAAAAATGCAACTTAATTAGATTTGTGCAACTGCTTATTTGGTTGTGTAAAGTTAATTCTATGTTCGTTTCTGGCTAATTTGTTAACTCACGTTGGGTTTAAGTTTATAAAAAATCATCACTACTTGATATCTGTAGCGAATATGTTCGAAGGGCTAATGATAACGTAAATTGAATTTCGGTAATTAGTGCTACTGTCATTTAAACAACATAAAAATTTTTGATTGATTCTACTACATACATTTTTTACATTATAGTTTATTGCTGTTTTTCAATCTGTAACATAATTTTTAATTTAGTGTTTACGATTTGAACAATTTAACTTATAGATATTTAATTTATCACAATATGAACAATCTAACGTATAAATAATTATTTCCTTGCCGTTTTCACGAGTTGAACAATATTTAAAGTATAATAGCTGTTTGCATGTCAAACATATTCTCTATTAAGTTATTTTTTTATATAGTGAACAGCGAATTAGGGTAGACAATCTAAACGTCTTTCACAAGGCCAGCTTGTCAAAAAAATTTATTGATTCATCAATAATAATAATGAATGACGATTGATCGTACTAGAAATCAAAATATATTACATCTAATAATAATAATAATAAATATGTGCATTGAAATGCAATCTATTTTGCTGTATTTAAAACAGAACAGTTAGTTGAAAATACATTAAAAAATCGAAATTTATGGCGCTATCCTCAAAAAATACCAGCAATTTCAATGACTGTATTTTCGTACTGGAGTTCGAATAAATCAACGCGACTAGTTCCATATGCGGTGGTTTTATTGCGAATGGCAAACACTAGTATGTTTGTTATTCCAGGTGCAGTTGTGCCCGGTACCGCATTTACATATTCATGTACGTTAATTTAATCTATTCCCCGTTCCCCAAACAATCATCCTTATGTTTGCCAGAAACAGATATCCAGATTGTAACCGCGGCGTTATAATTATTTCGCTTAATTGAAATGTAGGCAGGTAAATCCTATCACAGTTTGAAATTCCAAACTGATTACATTCGTAACATTCTTATTGAAATTCTTGTTAAATGTATATAGAATTGCTGCCACAATTATGCCAAAGCGTTGTGGTTCGGCAAGTGTTGTAAATTTGGGCGACGCCGTTTAGTAAGGAGCTTATTGTTAGCGTATGTAATTGCATTTTTGGTATTATATGAATTGAAATATAATTTTAGTCTACCCGCCCAGTCCAATTAAAGATGCTTCGCAAATTTTCACTATCAAACATTCATTAAAATTAAAATTGAAACATTTTGCTGCATTTTTATCTTGTATAATAAATAAAAGGCTTCAACGTGACGTGCATTAAGGCAGATTATCTCGCAGCGGGAATAATATATTTTCGCAACGTATTTACATACGGATCACTAAGGGAATATTATGAATGAAATATCGCGTTTCACTAACGCATAAGAGTACTTTGTCGGACTGCATATACGGAAGCGAGTTCACTGTTTATAAACGAAACGATTTCTTTTAATGTAACTAGATATATTTCCTTCGAGTCTCTGTACATAATGCAACTGTAAAAATAGACGTTTGTATTAGTAAATTGCTTAGATGTAACTACTCGTGTATGTCGTTTAATAATATTGAATTTGACTGTACAATGAAAAACGAGGATGCACAATTGATCAAATTAATCCGAAACATAATAAATCGCCTAAATGTTCTCTGTGCATAGAAGCGAAAACATAGTACCATTTAATAAAATAATGTTCTTGTTACTCGAAACAACTTTATCCGCCAAGTTCCCCGGGCGTCATTCTGTCCATAAATAGTTGAAAATTTGGTGATTTACGAAACAAGTATTGAAACAAAAATATATTTTCACACATAATATACAAATCCTCAGAAATACACATATCAGTAATGAGTACTATATTATCAATTCCGCTCACATATTTGTTGATGAAACTAAATTTAGATTTATTTAAATATTTAAATTTAAATTTAGAATAAAAGATAAGAATGGAAATGATGCCGCAGGTGACTTTATGTATCACGTTACTTTTTAAAGAATTGTTTAGAATACAATAGGTATTTGTATGTGTTTAAGTAAATAATAAAGTATTGTATTTTAGAATTATGAACTTTGCATTTTTTAATTATTTTTTTTTTAATTTATACACTTGTGGCAATTTTAAACATTTTTTAAATTTGTAAAATATTTTTGTCCTTGCCATTTTTCGAACTTTGGATAATTTTGAAGCACAAATTATGTTGATTTTTGATTAATACGTTTGTGAGTCAAAAACGGATCTTATAAATTGGCGTTACAAAAATGTATAGGTCAAGTTTAGTTTGACTTTTCATGCAATACTAATTATAATTACGTAGTTACGAGAAGAACCAACGTGGACCCTTCGTTCTCTAAAACGTGTACTGAATCCCTCAATAACTGGAGGTGCTTATATTAAAAATTGGCATGATTGATACGATTCTCCACTCTCATTGGTCAATAGCGATTGGTTCCTCTAACTATATCGTGTTGCGTCAACTAGGTTATTATACATTTAGATAACACCCTTGCATCAAAATTAATGTATATTAAGTATATCAAAGACGCGAACTCTGCGGATTCCGTACATCTACGTACAAACTACATACATCTCACTAGTAAACATGTTTTATTCGCCGTAACAAATTTCACCGACCCAGGACCTAGAACTCGTGTAAAACAACACTAAATAAAAAATCAGTGCAGTAGTCCGCATTGAACGTTATTATACTTTGATAAAAATTACAGTAAACTGGCGCGATGACGATGACAGGCGAAACCGCGCACGTGTTATCGCTTCGTAAATACGTCTTAGGTTAGTAACATCTGACAGCCATGGAAACTGTGACCATTCCCCGCGATCGCGTCGGTATGCGGGAACATTTATCACAATCCCATATTCGACCACTAAATGATTCCAGGGTAAACTAATTTTCGAAGCCGATTTTCCAGTAAATAGCAATAGCATGCCATACCAATTTTACTTATATACGAACAATAACTCGAGATATGTAAAAGGTGATGAGAGTAAACCATCACATCCTGTTGAGATAGTGCGTTCAAAGTATGACGTTTTCTTCAAATTGCATAATGTGTCTAAATGCTAACTGCTGCATTTATATTTTTTTACAATTTTATACACATAACACAATTAAAACCTTAACTAAGCATTTCGAAATAATCAAAATTATACGTATTTTAATTAATCTGATGTCGTGCAACCCATTCATATAGTTTCCTTTTGATGTTTTAACATTTCCTCGTCAAACTTCGATTACAATTTATTTACGTTAATAGTTGGTATGTGTTATATATTAGTAATGTGCTTAATAGTGAATCACTTCTTATGATTTCATCTAAATATTTTTTGAATTCACACACAACTTGATATTTCAGGTGGATATTGTGTCATCAACTTCGGGTGTTTTCAAATTTTAATTACATTTTGCGACGTTAACTTTTTATCTAGACATATGTATTTTATATATAATTACCTGTATGGTGTTGTTGACAACGTTAAATTTCAACTGTAATTGTGTGCAAGATAGATGTATTTACAAACGTTTTGATGATATTTCATTGTTATCCTTTGTGCAAAACAGTGGCTAGTAACCATCTGACCTTACGTTGTCTATAATAGTAAATTGGAGACTGTGGTTGACAAATTAATTGAAACAAATTTACCCTTACCACACAGTATTTTATTAACACTAGATATACATTTCGACAACTAAGTTGTCATCTTCAGCACCGTACTTCATACTTCGTCTACTGAGTGCTCGAACAATAGTACCAGACACACAAGAAGACAACAGCACCCAAGCAACGATAACATATCTTCCTCATAGAGCAGTGATTACACCACAAAGTTGAAATTGGTTTTTGATGCATCAGAGAAATTATCACATGGAAAATCCGGCCGTGGTTATGCGGGATCGTACATCGATTTTGACAGGCCTGTATCATTATCCTCGCTGACATCGAGAAATCGTTCTATCAAATCTACATCAGCAAGACCGAGCACTATTGATCTAGCTCAAGAATACAAAGGAACCAAGTCGATACCCGCACGAACACAATTTGGAATAATATCCAGTACATTCCTCTTAGCAGCAAGACTAAGAAAACACTTAAAGCACTAACACTGCGGAAGTAATTTTGAACGACTTGTATCTTGACACTGATGTTGACAATTCAAAGCACAAAGTAACGAAATTGTTGTTTCAAAGTGCCAGAAAATTCACCAGCAATCACCTATAAGTAAATGACAGTATAGCAAGAGAAGATTGTAATTCATACTCAAACGGAATGAAGATGCCTGGAACCCCGTCGGAACTAGAAGTACACAATCATATTGGAATTACTACAATCATTGGAAACTGTTGTAACGAAAATACGAATTTTATATTTCGTAGCGTCACATTTCAATGCACAATATTTAATGAAAAAGAAATACCAGTGGAATGAAGATCTAAATGGCGACGATAATAGAAGGTGAATTTCTCGTCAGCTGCTGAGAGTTCAAGACCAGTTCAGCATCCGTCGAGTAAACCGCAGCTCCACGTATTTGTGGACACATCCATGAAAGCATACGCAACAGTGGCTTATCTCCGAGAATCTATCGGCGAAAATGTACAGACACATATAATTATATCCATCCTCCGGTTAGAACTTTGAGCGACGTTGATTGGAGCAAGATTATTTAACTTCCTCAAGAAGTAATTCCTTCTGGACAACGTATAATTCTACACATGGAGTGCTACATTGGATCAGATCAGACAAAGAAGCAAGCTCGAAGTGCATCAACAATCGCAAGAGAAATCAAAATAACAAGAAGTCGATGGAGCTAAGCTCCTACAAAGGAAAACCTGGCGAATATAGCATGCCACGTTTAGCCAGCCATGATTAGTGAACGAACCTAGGAAGTGACCAACATGAGACATCTGAGATGGAAGAATATCAAGAAGAAGTAACTGATGCAGAAGAAATAGGGAGAACACGTAAGGTGATTCAAGATAATCCGAATAGCGGAAAAGTCAAACCAACAAATTCAGTGCGTACATGAAAATTGATTCAGAAGGTGGAAGCCAATGAAGCGATGCTTATTGAGAGCAGTCCGTTTTACTAATAACCGTTGGAACAAAGAAAATATCATACCACGACTATGAGGATTACAAGAAAGTAGAAATACTTTTAATGTAACAAGCTCAAGCAGAGACCATCGCCGAAGAAGTTAAATTGAAATGAGAGCTCAGCAAAGACGAGAACCAAATATGGAGATGCTGTGGACGGATCCAGAAAACTCAACTATCACGCAATATTATATTCTGAAAGTATCTGCCGCGAATGAATCACATTACAAAACTAGTTATTCAGCATCAATATGTGACAGCACTTCACAGAAGGGTCACAGAGAGCAAATATTGTTACAGCTGCGTAAAAAATTCTGGGTGCAACAAGGTCGGGCAGCTTTCAAATAAGTCTGTTTGAAAAATGTTGGCGATGAAAAAGAAAACCATTTCGTTTAACGGTATTTCCACCACATCGAGAAAGCCGACTAATTACAAACTACCTTCTCGACAGTTGGCAAGAAGAATTAAAGGTATGTCTTTTCAGGTACATAGCCACGCTAGCAGTATATTCGGAGGTCGCATGGGATTTATTAGCATTTATCAATTGCCTGCGAAGATGTACAATTCGAACTACCAGCTAAGACATCGCAAGTCAATACAAAACAGTGCAGTTAAGAAATGCATGACTATTGAAGTGTTTGTGCAATAGGAGCAAGTTCATTATCGAGTTTGCTTATTCGCCAGGAGTTATATATGAACCACTGGTAGAAATAACGAAGAAGGCACTTCGTGGAGCAGTAGGGAAGCGGCTTATAAATGAAGAACATCTACGAACGCTGGTCGTTAAAGCAAACGGAAACGTCAACTCCAGACCTTCATACATGTATGAAGATAATAACGACATTCTTCGCGACCAATTGATTTCCTAATTCCTAAAACGGAGCATTCCACAAGAGATACTGCGTCAACAGCGGAGCCGTTCACTGAAATCACTACCGCAATTTTGGAAATGTTGGCAAACCAGTTGCCCAAACACGAAAAATTCTAAATGAACTAGTTCTAATCGCCGAGTAAAGGTAACAGCAAATGAACAGCACAATCCATAAGTGATGGTCAGATCAGATCATAATGTAGAAAGGCCAAACATAAATCTGTAAAGTGAACAAAGCAATGCAGAAAATCCCTGAAAAATGACAATGACGGAGAAACTCGATTATACAGTGCTTGCTTAAATGTACGCAAAGTAAAATTTTGATATTTCCCTCAGTTAATTGGATCAAATAATATTCTTTGCTGGTCTCTGGAGTGTTGAGAACATTATATCTCAACTTCATTTGTTTGCAAAATCGATGTAATTACAAATGTTTTATGGTTTGTGCAAAACGGTAAAGAGTTGGTTTGCTGAGACATCAAAAGTTCTTTTATGTTGCCATACAACGTTTCGTTGGCAGTAACAAAAAATAACTCGACAAAATTCTGAACTACAAAGCTATAATTTTGTTATTATTCCCGGACCAAATTTTGGGGACGAGCGTGTGACGACATTCGAAATAGATCAGTTTAAATTGGCGCCCTTGACCACAGATGTCCCTTAAATAATTTTTTCTGCGACAACATCGAAAAATGTTCATATCAAGAGTGTAAATTGAATCATAAGAAGCTACATTTTGTACTGTATTTCATTTTGCATCGGTTGCTAGACAACAAATGCAAGATGAAATATTTCGTGTTCGGTCTGCTGTTTTGGTAACAAAAACTAAGGTGGATTAAAGAATATAACGTCAAACATCAACATCAGTTTGTTACAGTTTGTGCATTACAAATAATTTCGTAGATATTTCCAAGAAATCTGATAATTAATATGGAAAGTGATACTCATAGTGAAATGCCATCTACTTCGACAATGGAAAATTGTCAATATCAAGAAAATTTTAGTATCCAACATTCCACAAGTTCTCCAAAAATGATTTTCAATAATTGCACATTTAACGTTAATAAATTAAATACGTAGGTAGGAAGTTCTTTCATAGTTCTTCTCCTTAATTGGTTGGGCACTACTGCGAATGCGGGAAGTTCAATTTTACAGCGCGACAGCTTCGTTTAATTTGCCGGAGCGCTGTAAAATAACTTAACACATGAGATTTGTATTAAATTTTTTGGCCGATAATTTTATTTTAAATTAATAAGTCATCTTTTTATACCTATATATTTTATTTATTCAAGTTGGCAACATTGCATTGTTTATGACAAATTTGAATTTGTTACATTTAGATAATTGTATAATAGTATATTAAAAACCTGATACAGAAGGCACTGTTTCAGGCATGAGTTCGAAATTCAGCCATGGGCCGCGAAGGCGAGTGGCTGAACGGACGAATGCCCTGAATAGCCTTCTGCACGAGTAATTTATACTATTTTTTCTACTTTGCGCCCTTTTTACGTGAAAAGTTAAACTTTGTTACATAATTCAACATTTAGGAATATTTGCGCGGGTTGGTAACGTTTGTGTGAAATTACATAAGGAGGCGGTCGAACGTTTAATTTGAAATGTCAGTTTTCTTTGACGCAATATGAGTTGCAAAGACTTCCAATGTACTCCACTCGAAATGCAGGAAATTGGACAAACTACGATTGGGAATTTATTTCCGAACAAGTCGCGTTCTTAATACGAACACAATGCAAAGATTGTTACTTACAATTGACATTTCGTTGACGTTAGAGGCTGCCAAACCGTTGCCAACATAAAGAAAAAAAATTATACCAGACTCATTTTAGCACTCAAATTTTCATTTTAACACTGTTTTGGGTGCTAAAATGAAGTTATTACCAACACAAAGTAGAAAAAAGTTAATTGTTATTAGGTAGGTAGGTACGTTTATTATTAGTTATTATTTATAATCGAATGTGGGAAATTGCATTTTGCTGCATGAAGTTTATATCTTAAACACGATGCCCAGCGGAGTGTTTGGACTAATTTAATATTAAATTAATATTTAAATTTTGTGTATTTTGTTATACTTATTGAATTAAAAATTAATACATCTCGTTCTCCTGAACATCGGCTTCATGATTTCAAAATTGTGTATTTTTCTTACGTCTCTGGAGTTTAAAAAGAAGCATTATTTACTTTACCTCATACTATGCGGGCAAACGCTCAGTCGTCGTAAAAACGAAGTTACATGTGACATGAACGGTGCATAGTTCCAATGTTTACATCTCGGGAGGCAAACAAAAATATTTGCATATTTATTTGTATCTATTTTTATAATTGTCGTTGTCGTAAAAAAAGTATAGTATGCAACTCACACAAAATAGCAATTTTGCATGTGCATCATTTTGTGCTTGTTACATAATATACTATTAATGCATTGACACCTCCATAATTTTATTTCAGACGGATATTTAACACCTAAAATTGTAAATTATTTGTAATTATTTCAATACCATTTTTCTCAATCCAAGTATTCAAATAATATTAAATAAAAATATTCAAATTTCAATACTTCATAGTTGGCACTATGATTTGTCGTCAATTAGACTTTAAACCTAAAAATAATACATTGTTTTAGCTTTGTTAATTGTGTTCCAATTACTTCAAGTGAAATTTTCAAGTCCAAAGAATTTATAGCAAAATAGTTTGAATTTCAATACTTTTTTACCGAATGCCATTTCGTGCATATTTTGCAATAAATGTTTCAAATTTTATTCTAAACCTAGCGATACATTACAACTCTGAAACAAGAAACGCCGAACGCAATATATTTTTGATCAGTGCGATATTAAATACAAAATTAGCTACACGCATACAGACGGCGGCGAATTCGCACAATGACGAAACGACGTAACAATTTGTACAGCGCAAAATCGTGATTAAACCCCTACACAATGATCCCATATAAATTACAATCATAAAGACGCAGAACAGCGAAATGTCTAGACTCTGGACGTTAAAATAGAGCCAGGTAAATACCTCGCCAGTTGCCCATTCATATCAAATATCGATTCACTTCGCTACAAACCGAACAACCAAACAGCGATAATTATGTTCACGTATAAAACCATTCGTGATGTTTGTTGTTCAGTAATACGTGCCGAAATTATCGGAGTAAAACAAATACGGAAATATTGAATATTATTCGACCATAAAAAAGAAAAATGCACAGTTGGCGCAAATAAAACAAGTATTTTTAATTTGCTCGTGGTTAAAAAAATATTTGTTGGCGTATATGCAAAATTTTATACGTATTTGTACCAATTATATATATATATATATATATATATATATATATATATATATATATATATATATATATATATATATATATATACTCAGTGACATATAAACTGCACCACCTAGAAGGGGTTGGAATTTTTGGACCAAATTTGGCAGAAACATTAGACTAGTCTAAGGTAACAATTGATTAAAATTTGATAAAGAAAACACTTCATCTTTTTGATTTTTCTTTAATAATGTTTTGGTCCGCCCCTATTTCTGATACACTCATTGACCCGCCTTGGCATTGATTCCAGCAGGTGATCAATGTCTTCTTGGGGTATGGCATCCCAACCAGCCTGTTCTTCGTAGAGCTTCTATTGTCAACGGTCGGTTCGGTAGATTCCTCCTTCTACCCATCATGCCCCACACGTGCTCAATGGGTGACAAATCGGGTGATCTTGGCGGCCAAGGCAAAAGATTAAGATTGGCCTCTTCAAAGAAGTCAAGAGAAACCCTTGCTACGTGAGGTCGTGCATTATCTTGCTGGAAAAGTGGGTCTTCCAGCCCTCGAAGATATGGAAGAACATGTGGTTCTACCACTTCGTCAATGTAGCGTCGGTCGGTCATACTGCCCGGAATGAAGAGCAAGGGTGACCTACTGCCGTAAGCAATAGCACCCTACACCATCAACCCCACAGTTCGGTGAACATGCCTCGCAATCGAAAAATCAGCATTGCGCCTTTCTCCACGTTTTCGTCTAACGGTCATCCGACCATCATGCATTCCTAAACAAAATCGTGATTCGTCACTAAAGACAACTCGATGCCACTTCAAGTTCCATTGAAGGCTTTCCGTGCACCAGGCCAAACGTTCCTGACGATGTTGAGCAGTGAGGGGTAGCACAAGATGTGGGCGGTAAGACAGCAAGCCAAAGGTTCTTATTCGACGATAAACTGTTCGCAAGCCTATCGGACGACCTTGTTCACCTAACCATTGATCAGCTATTGATCTAGTTGTAGAGAATCGGTCTCTCAAGGCCATTAGTCTTAAGCGGCGATCTTGACGTTCATTGGTTCATCTTTGAGCCCCAGTGCCTCCTCTCCGACGTTCAACCCCATGTTCAGACCACGCTTGATAAACATGCATTATTGTTGAGTGGTGCCGTCCCAAACGGTTGCCGATTTCTCTAAACGAAAAACCTGCTTCTCGTAAACCAACAATCCGCCCTCGGTGAAAGTCACTCAACTACTGGTAAACTTGAAGTCTCCTTCCTCTAGGCATCGTTAAACACTTGAAACACTTTAAACTAAAGAACGGGATCCGAAAAAGTTGAACAAATTCAAAAAATGACTCCATAATTGCTTGTCTATCACCACCTCTAAAAAATGACACAAACTTCAAAAATCCCATGACTACTTCATGATTGGGTTTCAAATTTTAATCAACTATTTCCCTGGACTAGTCCACTATTCCTGCCAAATTTTGTCCAAAAATTCCCACCCTTCTAGGTGGTGCAGTTTATATGTCACTGAGTATATATAATTAATTAATTAATATATAATTTAAAAAATGTTTGCAACTAATTATTTCTTTATTAAAAAATAAATTTACCAGCTTGGTGAGCTGTTATCGTAGTAGTGATCTGACTGTGTAAAACGAGGAAAGATAAATTCGAAATCGATAAAGACGATGTTACATATGTTCAAGATAAATCAAAGATATATTCCAGCCAAAAAGAAACTTTTAGTTTATTCGACGACGTTGATGTTCGTAGTAAGAGACGCCGATAATTCTGTCAAAAAATACTATTTGTTCTGTAGGTTTTTAAGATTCTCCTTAATATGATTCGTCTATTAAATTTTCTCATTGTTTTAAATCCTTTTAAAACATAAATTGCATTTCTAAAGTAGATAATAAAACAAAGCTTCTCAACAAGACCAAATTAATCGGATCGGGCGAGCTTCTGACTGACACACCGCGCAAGAAAACAATCACGAGTCTTTTTATTTTGTTTTCAGAACTCAGGTGCATCCGACAATCGTATCTACGATAATTAATTAGCGGATCAGGTGCATAAATCTTATGAAAAAGGAAAACATTTTAATCTGAGTGCTATCGAATAAAATGCCAATAGCAGTTGAAAAGGCGATATCGTATATCTGTCACGCTGGTCGCAGCGAATCCCAAAGAGAGAGAGAAAACATGTCGGTCGTGTAGGGGTGGCGGCGATGTATCTTTGGGATGCTGCGCGTGACGCAAGCGATCCTGTCGGGAAACCGACCCTGCCACATCCAGTCACAGGTTCATCCGATTAAACGACAGATAAGGTGGACACTCGACACGCGTCTGACGCCCCTGATTTGCAATTTCATCTTGCAAATAATTTCATTTAATGTATGTAAATTTTTCGCTGAAGGCACGTCGCTGAAATCTATTGGATAGATGGGAAATGGAAAAATAGGGCGCAGCCGAGGGCTGCTAATTGAATAATATTATTGTATAAATAGCTTTCGGCAAAATAACCATTAAATTTGTTTTTACGGCGGTGAATTCTATTATGCACAAATTCAATTAACACCAGCAATTTGCATCAAATTTTAATTTATAATGTAAATATTTAATATTTTAAAAATAGTATTACAGTTTAATACGAATATGTTTATAGACTGAATTTTCACCTTTTCATTGTATATATTGTAAATAGTGTAAAAATCGGTATCTAAAATATGGCTAAAAATGTGTTCATATTTTCTAACAGGTGGCATTCTTTGCAAAATCAACGTTGGTGGTTTGTAAATTAATATACGTAATCGCTGAATTTCATTAATTACCATTGCTTCTGATAGCAAACAAGGTGATTTCATGATAGGTGGTTTCAGTTTTGTAATTGTATATAAATATAAACAAGATCATTTAAGGGGAGATCCTGCTTTAGGAGGACTTAAAATGGCGTTTTTGGACAGAAAAAAATGAGCAAGTCTAGTGAACTTTTTAGAGCATTTTATTACATATTTGAGCATTAAAAAAAATATATTTCGAGAGAAAAATATTTAAACGGAACCGATTTTTATGCACATTTGTGCAACACCTTTCAATTGCAGTCTACAATCGGTGGGAAAGATGTAGCTCGTAATTTTTGTCTGAAACAAAAAAAAAACAAAGAAAATTGTAGGTGAACTAAAAAAAACAAAAATTTTGAAATTCAAGATTTTTCTCAAGTTTGAAAATAAATGTGCTCTTTGCAGGAAGAGAAAATCATTTCAACTTGCTAAAAAAGTTGTTTAAAATTTTTTTCATTAATCTTTTTAGTTCAAATCAAATAGAATGCTACTAAAGCTAAGAAAAGTTTTGTTTCGTTTTGATTGCTTGCCTAGTTTTCTCGCAATCACGCCTACCAGTTTAGAAAAATCGTAAAAACGAAAACTCGAGAAAACGCGCTCTAAAGTTTACGATCAGGAAAAATGTTAATTTTCGATTACCTACGGAATATCTCGTTATAATCCTACTATAGCTCTTACGAATTCAAAATATTATTGTTTCGAACGACCGATTGAACTTTTTTCAGTAGATAGTTCGGTGTTATGTGACTGCGGGAAGGGGCGCGCGCTTCGTTTGTCCGAGCGTTCATGCGTTCGTATATTTTTTCTCGACACCTCACTCTGTTTAGTGCTGTGTCTTTCAAAATATTGCGAATTAGCCGCTATAACTTTTTATACATATTCTTAGATATATTAGGCATAGATTTGAGCAATAAAATCGCTCAAAATTTTTTTTGAGCATTCTAAAACAGGATCCCCCCTTGGGGTTCGAAGAAAATTCATAGTGCCATAATGTACGAATTTCTAAATTTCTATTTTCTCTGCCATAATGGTTTCATCTCCATAAGTAAAACTTGCTTTTTAACTCATACTAAATATCAGAACCAATTAAACCCATAAGTTCCACACATTTGACGTATCTCCGATTTAACACCATTTTATTGTCCATTTTATGTCCTGTCTGCATTTGAATACAAGTTTGGAACTGAGGTCGTAAAATGCTGCATTGGGGCTTTTGTATTAGACATCGCGCCCTTGCTACTGCTCGTTAGAAAGTTTCGAAAATGTAATAACGCGCATGGTGATAAATATATTGTAAAACGGGCTAAAGTTATTTATAACATGGTAATGAGTTGAATAATTACTAGTTATATGTTTGTTTGTGCAAATCGTAGAAAAAGTGATGGAACTAATTATTTAGATACTGGTCTAGACACAATCATGTAGGTAAAATTAGTTAACAGCATTATAAATAAGGTATACTTTTCAATTTGAACAATGATGACATAATTATTGTTGAAATGTGTTCACATTAATAGTACCACAACTATAGAGTGGCGAGTGACAATGGATGTATTTATAAATGTAAAACTGAATCGAAAAACTGGAAAATCAAAATCTCGCGAAGTGATATTTTTTATTATTAGTTGTTATTTATCAACTATTAGTTAGTGACATTAACATGAAAATCGTAATATCTAAGACAAAATCGACCCAATTTGCCCCAGTTGCTAAATAAAATTTGAACCTAACACTTACTCTTACGACATATCAGACCGTAGGACCACTCAATGCAAATATGTTATATCATTTTGACGAACCGTTGACTATTTAATTAATCAACAGCAGATTTTTGTAAACTTTAACTCAGCGACTATGACCGATAATATTCAGTTGGTGTGTAGCAGGCACCTGGGTCTGTTCACTTCCTATTACACTGGCCAACAAAAATAAAAAAAATGTATGTTTCCTGTGATATTTATTTTGTTTCTATCTCAATTTGACACGTATTTTTGACATATGTCAACACGTTTTTTCTAACAGCTTTTGTTTCTCACTTATAGCTAAATGCCCACATTTACTACTTTTTCTTAAATTTTCATTTTTTGTTGGACACCAATGAAATATTTTGTTGTTGATTTCGATATGAGTTTGTCAAGAAGATGTTGTGCGCTTAATTCATATTGTTTTTGCTATATTTGTGGCGAATATACATTTGAATTAAATGTTTTAAAATAAAATTGTCTCATCAGAACAAGCTATGGGTTCCTGATATTGTATGCCAGAAATGTGTTGTATGTTTACGGTTATGGTCCAGTGGAAAAAGGAATCCAATAAAGTTCGTAACACCCATGATTTGGCGAGAACCTCAAAACCACCATGATGACTGCTACTTCTGCGTTGTGAAAATTAACGGAATTAACCCTGGAAATCGAAGTAACTGGTCATTTCCTAACTTCTTTTCTGCTCAACGACCGCAATTAAAATTACGAGACATACAACACAGCACACCTAAATCCTCTGTGAACCCGAACAAAATACATCAAATGAAGACTCTGATCCAGACTACAAATGTAGCCTTTCAGAACCTCAACCATTTAATTAGAAAGAACTAAATGACTTAGTAAGAGATCTGAACTTACTGAAAGAAGCTTCTAAAATTTTAGCATCTCGTTTAAAAGAAAAAAAATTGCTTACTCCGAAAACAAACATAAATTTTTATCGTACCCGAGAAATGAACCGGTTACCGTATTTTTCTCAAGAGAATGATTTAGTCTTTTTTAACGATCTTGGTAGTATTTTGCAAGATATGGGTTTAAAAAACTACCAACCTTGGCGTCTTTTTATAGACAGCAGCAAAAGAAGTTTAAAGTGTGTTTAAGGCGCGTTTTTTTTTATTGATTAAAAGTACTCACCGTACTATAGATGCATTGTTCATACTTACGAAGATAATATATACAACTTGATAGGTATATAATGTTATGTCGTGTTAACAATATTTTTGAAAAACCTTATCGCCACGAACAACCGAATATCACTAACGAATATCCCATAACTTTTGGCACAAAGTTCAGGGGCTATAAAACTGTTCTGGAAACGACCCTGTTATTTGACACCTTATGTTAATTTTTATAGCTCAGTTTTTTAAGTCGGTTATATCGACATAGCTTACAAATCTAAAATTCTAAAAAGTAATTTAGTTGGACGTGTACCTAATGTCGAAATCACACGTATTTTAAAAAATCACAATGTGGCCCCTTGGAACAATTTATCGTACTCTTGCAGAATATGGGTAATGTGTTCCTTGTATGAACCTCTCAAAAAGTGAAAGACCAGAGCAAAGGCAAAATACTCATAAGATGAACAAAAAACGCACTTGGTACTTCAGTAAGAAAATTGGCACTGAATGTCAAAGGACATCATATCGCGGGAACTGCTGCGGCCTATTTTACAGAAAAGCACCAAAATATGCTGCCAACCAACAGTCAGCATCCGACATGCTCCTGTGCACAAAGTAGGGTATATTTTGACAAACCGTGACAACCGTGTTATCATTATATATTCTGAAAATTGTGCCAAAACTTATGGGACATACGTTATAATAGCAAAAACTATAAAAGTTTATTTTGTTTTATTTCAAGCAAAATTACATGCGAAGGAGTAAATATATTCGAACTTTATGATGGCCGCATTGAACGTAATCGAGATCGAGGTAAATAGTAATATAAAACTAACGTCACATCCGCAATATAACCACAGCAATAATATTTCGATAAGTATGGAAAATATGCCACGTTATATATTAACTTTAACATTTTATCGCCGACTTTAGCTGCGTAGGCAAGCTTTCCCTCAGCGTGGATCAAATCTACTCTATCCACTAATCAATAATAATAAGTATATCCAGTCGGGTTCAGTGACATAAAACGTAAACGTGCTACCGAAATGTCCCTGAAACGCGTCCACTTGGTTAGACAAAACCGAGCCGCCCGCATGAAAATTTCAATTACGAAGGTATTGTTTTCACGGCGAACTTTTTAATTGCGAACTAATTCCACGCACACAACTAATTTCGCGCCTAACAAATAATAATTGGAAAAATTCTCGCCGAAGTTCAACGAGTTAAGTTCTGACGACTTGTGAGGAGAGTTTAAAATTAATTTCTGCCGGATTATTGAATTACTTTGGCCCCGGCCCCGCTGTCGCTGTCGCCCTGCAAGTAAAAATTCCAGAAAAATTTGAATCGATAAATTCTCGGGGACAAGAAAACGTGAGACTTAAACTTTATGTGCTCCCGACAGCTTTATTGCGCGTTTAAAATTACGTATTAGAGCAATTATGCTGGGAGACCTGGTGGAATTGCAGTGAAACAAAAGAGAATAACGATCATAGGTTTCTTTAGTCCACTGAATACGTTTGTACCAACCGATTGTTTAAAAAGGCCAGTCAAAATATGACTAGATTTTCTATGGTAGTTCGAATTACGTTTAAAATGCGAAGAAAAATGCATTTCATAAAATATAGGTCTTTGAAATATTAATAGAACTATTGATATTTATTCATTTTGGTGACATAGTTCAGGTGAACTATATCGCTTTCTTGGAAAATCCTTATGAATCATTATTCATACTGCGTTCATGCTTTTATGAAAATGTATGCGATTTATATATTTTTAAAGGTGCAATCAAAGACTGCGACGTTTATTTTAGAAAGTTTACTTGTGTTTCATAGTTAATATTGATCGTAACGTCCGGAAAACGCAGTAGATGCGGTGCACCCAGGGGGGCGGTATGTGTGGACATTTACCCCACTAATAACGGTCACGAGTTTACCTATGCGCTTTAATCGAAATAATGATACTGTTACCGCCGGATATTGCCCAGGATATCAAGTTATCTTCGCAACGATACTGCTGAAATAACATCATTTCCAATATCAAGCATCGTTGCCCGCAATTTCAAATGTTTCCACTAATTTCGCTGACGTTTTAAAAAGGCTGATTGAGATTTGTGGTTGGTGGGACTCAAATTTGTTTGAGTTGTTGAGCCGAATCGTAACAGAAAATATATGCAGTGTGTTTCGTTTGAATTAGTAGTGAGTTAGTTTATTTACACCTCGGTGATGCATCAAGTCTAACCCAATTAGGAACACGTTAATTAGCGTCCATGGCTAATTTATAGTTCACAGTCAAAGATAAAATGAAACGTGGAAAGTTTATATCAGCCATTGTTGACCCAACGACAATGTTTCGAAATAATAGAAGAATAATTTGACGACACTTTTTTAATATCGCTGTTGACAAATATTTTGAATCATTTTATCATATTTTTACATCAATCCCTAAATTTTTGACGTAAACTACTGAATATTTTCTTAAATAGCACAGGTCTAACAAAGCGTATACGTAATAATAATAATAAATTGTAATATCGCTTGTAATGATCCTAAAACAGTCTCCTAAGCCAACTAACTCATACTATCGTAACATGTACGAGTTTAAACCTTAATTAGATCTCAGAGCTGCAGTCTTGTAACAATATTAAATTGAAATCTTGGGTTATGTCTCGAACAGGTTTTCAGTTGGTGCATGTTAACTCGATAACGCGCCCCAAAACTAATTTGGAATACTCATAAAAGTCATTAGAACTTAACCCCGTCTAAGTTTCGGAATCCACCGACGGAGCCGGCTCGCATATTATTCAATTTCCCAACTCCCGCCGACAATTAGAATACATTCTCGGTACTGAAGAACGCGGCTAATTCGCGCGTAAATTACGCAAACACATTACGGATTTATTAACGAATTACCTAATGGATTTTTGTTGACTTAACTTGATTAAATAATTTCGTTAGCTGCTGTTTACAAATTCATTTGAACGTGCACACATTGGTGTGTATATATCATTCTCATTCCGCCAAACTTGTAATAGGTCTTCGTTTTTCAGTGGAATTTGGATGTAAAAATGAAAAGAAAAATAGGCTTGATTGCAATGATTAGTTACAACGTAAAGTACAAAAAATTCTATAAGAATGGACTAGAGTATTGCTAGATTTAGCAAATGCGATCAATTTTTTAAAAGTCCACATCGTTTACCATCATTTCTAAAGCATATACAATTATAACGTGTGAGCAACGGAATTGTGATTCAGGGAGGGCTTTGGAAGTTTTCGCGTATGTCTTAGATTAATTTTGAGTAATAGAACTACTCGCCGTTACTAACAGGTGTACCAACCCTTTTCCCGGTAACTTAAATTTAGATTAAATCAAACTGCAGGAAAAGCTGTAAAAACTAAGGTTATGTTGGAAATAAAATTTTAAATAATACAATTTAATCATGACTACCAATAGTAATTATCAAATAAGATGAGTTATATGGCCACCACCGACATCTCTACACAATGTAACTCTTCTTTTATCGGAATCAACAACATTATGAAGTATCCAAGTGAGTGTTATTAATGTCTTCAATTGCGTTAGTAATTCGTTCTTGTAGATCACCTAGATCAGCAACAGGAGTTTTGAAAATAGTGTTTTTCTAATGTGGCCATAAGAAAATGTCACAGGGGGTGATATCATATGACCTCGAAGGCCAAATAGTCTCTGTATTTAAACTAATGAAGCGATATCCAAAGAATTGCCTCAGAAAACTAATGTTTTCAAAAGTCGTGTGTGCACGGGCGCTATCTTGCTGGAAATAACCTTGCTGTAGTTCGTCATCGTGCAACATGTTCACAAATGGTGTTAAAATTTCATTACAAACTGCTTTACAATACTTCAAAAAGTGACAGTTTAAATGAACTATTTTATTGGATTAAAATTACTCATTCATGGTATGTCTATCTCTCTCTTCCAGGGCCAACTCTAAAACATAATTCCGTTGCTCTCACGTTATGTATTTGTTTGACAAATGCGTAGGTGCAGTTCACAGTGAAAACAAAAACTAAATCAATAGGTGCATCTCATTAGCCACTTTGGACAGCTGTCCTTCTGTCATTACAATCACTGTTGCCAACAGAGAAACAAATGTTGTTATAAAATGTTAGAGTTACTTCTTGCATAAGATAAAAAATCACTACTGCAATACACTAATATGCTTTTAATCAAAATTATATATTATTACACTATATACCTTACAATATATTGTTACAAGTATTTATATACTTTACATATTATTACTATACAATTACATGTCATTCTATTCAATTTTACTTTTATTTTTGTTAATTGTTCTATTGTAAACTACTTACAGGATAATTATATATTTTTTATCTTATCTATGTTAGTGTTTTTTTAGTCAAATAAATATTAATATATATTGCTAATTAATAAATTACTTACAATTATATTAGTTCTAGCAAATCGACTGGTATGTATACGAGCTTCATTTATATTCTTATGTGCATACATGCAATAGAATGGTTCTTGTATTTTGTCTACATTTTTAGCTTAAAAATTATAAAACATACTACCATAAATATATTCTAAGTACTTATACTATATCATGCACTAAACAGTTACTTATTATTACTACTTTCAAAATATATAATACTAGTTTCATTTTAAAAATGTTTTCAAAATTATAATTGTACTACATAAATACGTAAATAATTTGGTGATATATTTGGGAAAGGTTTCATGTATTATTTGTTGGTTTTGTTTATTTCCTTTTTTAAATTGGAACACTATTGTAGTCAAAATTTGTATCCCGTATTTTTTATGTTTTTTATTGCTGTTACGTTTTTATGTACGTATGTCCTTTTATTTTTATTGTAACCACACTCACTTCATCAAGATTCTCCACGACCTCCTCGAACCATATTCTTCTTGGGCGCCCTCTTTTCATTTTATAATATTCTTGTCTTATCGCGTCCTAGTCATCGCAACCTTTATGATTTCAGGATGATGATCACGATTCGTGGATCTTTGAAACAAATTTCTATTTCCTCATTCGTTATTCTCCTCCACATATTCCATATCTCTAACTTATTTAAGGCTTGCTTACTTAAGGTCCATATCCATTTAGTAGTAGTACTAATTATTATTTAATCAACACACGTTTTCGGTTTGCGACCCATTTCTGCTTTTAATAATGCTTGACTCTTAATCCCTTTTTCGGACTAGCTTGGACTTAGTCTTTCACCAACCTTTTCGAATTCGACATCGGGACATTGTTAACATGAAGCTCTAAGTAGCTTTTGCCAGGGTCCATCTTTATTTCCATATATTTTGTTTCTTCTTTGTTAATTTTTAGACCAACTTTTACGCTTTCGTTATTAATTCACTATCTTCCTCATTGCGTCTTTTCGTCTTGTTATATCGCTATTTATCGCATATTAAACCTGTTCGATTTTTTCCACTTCGCCTTATTACATATTCAAACAATGTGTTGAACTCCGTTGTCGACAGAGAGTCGCCCTGTCGAAGTCTCGAGTGGGTACTAAAGTCCCCTTCCACAACAATCCTGGTATTCTCACACCTGCTCTTCCATGTGTTCCCTTCTACCATTAATGACTTTCGCCACTACCTTATACAGGGTGTTAAAAAAATAAGTGTCACAGAGTTTGAGGGTTTGATAGTATGGCACAAAATATGCCGAAAAGTCTTAATGAACATGGGTCCGCAAATGGACGGTTTCGAAGATACGAAACATTTTGCGTTTACACCACTTACACTTAGGTGGCATGAACTTTCGAACTCTTTCGAAAAGACCTACAGTGGCTCGGATTCGGTGACATCCTTGATATACTCGTTGCTCCTGGAGATCATGTACAGGCGTAACTACTAACATTTTCAAATATCCTTAAAGAAAGTAATCAAGGGGGTTTAAATCGGGCGATCTTACAGGTCATGATACAGGTCCGCCCCTTCCCGCGCATCTTCGTTCAAAAGTTCCGTATAAATACTCTCTAACGGCTATCGAAAAATGTGCCGGAGCACCAGCTTTGTTGCCTTTGGTTCAAAGGAACCTCGTCTAAAAGATGTGTATTGTGGAAATAAAAACAATCTTATCTCCAAAATCGTCCATTTGCGTACCCATGTTCATTAAGGTTCGGTATATTTTGGGCCATACTCAGCTCTCAAGTTTGTGACATGTTTTTTAACACCCTGTATATCACGTCCAACAGGGTAATCTATTTTCTTTCTTCCACCACACCTCTGGCAATCTTTTTTCTTCCCAAATCGTTTTTTTTCTGCTGAACGTTTATTATTCCCCATTTGTTGGTGAATATTGGTTGGTCGCTATACTTGTACTTACTGCTCCTCTCGATTATTATCCTTCTCCGTCTCATTTCAGTTGATATTCAGCAACCTTTCAAAATATTCTCACTTTCACAGCTTTCCATCCTTATCCCTATAGTAAAAGGCTGATATCTTCCGGTCCAAATTTAATTCCATGGTAGACGTTACGGATTTCTTTATTATTGTAACTGTTTCTAATTTCTTCCATTTGTTTATCAAGATCGGTATTTACCCTACACATTGCTGTTCCCATGTTTAGATAAATCATTCTCGCCTTCTTCTGTGTAACACCGTTTCACAGGCATGATTAATTTTTCGTTTTTTTTATTTCTTTTTCGTAAATTTCTATCACCTTTTTACTTTCTTATACTTTATGTATAAGTAAGTATGGGAATCATGAAAATTTTCGAACTCGAGATTTCAACGGATATGCACGTTTTGAGGTCCCCTGAATCGATGCTGACTATTTTTGGAATGACGTATGTGTGTGCGTGTCTTTGTGTATATGCGCGCTCTACTGCCCAAACAATTAAAGCTAGATCTCTGAAACTTTAAACTTAACATTTGTATGTAGCAAGGAGGAAAACGTCTTATTTTGAACGCAATATCTCAACCGGAAGTGATGGTTTACACTTATCACCTTTTTCCATATCGCGAAAACGTGTTATCGAAAAATATATTCTTACAAAAGTTATTGATATTGATATTTTAAATAACTTTCATTTGAAAAGTTTTTCGTAAAATGTTATATAGCTAAGTCTAAGAAAGTTCAGTGTGGACCACTGCAGATTTTTGATTTCAGTTTCAATTTCTTTCCATTTCTTATTTATGTCGTCCTTCTCGATGTTTTCTGCTTAGATATTGACTTAAACTCACTTTATCTTTGATTGTATTTGCAACTAGGAATCCTACCCACATATCTTTTCTGTACAGCCACTACTAAAGGAACTATATGTTTCGATATCCAATATCATTTTGTTTCGTTTTTTGGATTGCAGCTATTTAGATTTTAATTCTTTACAATTCAGCCATAATAGAATCATAGGCTCCCTCATAATTGGTTCCCCTGACATTCCACGTTGCCAAAAATTGGATATTTGTTCCATTTGTGCCATTATCCTTTATTTGCTTGCCTAGTCGGCTTTAAAGCTCCACTACAGTGGTTATTTTTGTGTCTGGTCAACTTCTTCCTTACAGAACAATTTATGTTGTTGTTTATTCCAAATCCACGCCCAATTGTCCACAATTAATATTTTGTATCCTAGCTTAACCGGTTTCCATCTACCCTTCTCTTCTTTTGCTTGGCCCCTTATTGTGCTTTATATTTTGCGTTCCCCTTTATTTAGATCATCCTCTGTATAAATATTACTGCATTTCAATTTGTTCATCATCGTCGTCATTTTCTCCTCGAAATTTGGGAATTCCAGCACATACTGGAATACTATTGTACTGCGTTTTTATTGTACGCACGTCCTTAATTTGCTTTCCTTGAAGCTCGTTAGTTTTACCACTACATTACATTTCCTTGCTGCTCCCTTTCTACCTTCCATTGAGCTTTTACTTCTGTTATTTCAGCCATTCATTTCTCATTCTCTTCAGTATTCATTTTCATGTCCGTTTTTAATCCTTCAAGTGCATTCTCCATTCCCTTCATTTCATCCCCCCCCGTGGCAGTTCTTATCTCGCTTCTTAAATCTGTTTATTGCCTTCAATATATCCATATTTACGTGCTTTCATTTCACTTTTATCTCACTCGTTACAGAATAAACCTATAATCAACCTAATTCTCAGAGAATGTTCCTGTTTAGTAAAAAAATCCTATTTTCTTCTACGCTTCTACGTTGCCTACTTTTGTTCTTAACTAACTTATGTATGGTACGGTACGTTTGGATGCCTATCTACCTGTTTGAATTTCGCGCAGTTTGACGTTCACACTTATGCACGTGTAGAGTAGTTCAGCGTAAGAAATACACAATGACTCATCAAAAGCTGCGCAAACAACAAGTAGCGTTCGGCGGAGGTGATCAAAGTTTATACACATAAATATATGCGACGTATTCACTGCACACGCTATTACGTGGAATTGTCACGCCACTGTGATTAGCGCCTCCCCCATTATTAGTCATAATGGACTCGCTCGAGCAGTTTTCGTGTTCTGCGCATTTTAATTGATGTGTATTTCTTACGCTGAAACTACTCTACCACATTTTACAGAAAGAATAATACGAAGATGGCAAATGTTAGTTTACCGAAACGAAAATCGAAATTAAAAACTATCAGTATGTGTTTACTGGGGTGTCTCGATCAGATAATTTGAGCAATTGAACTAGAAATAAATATATATTTCCGTTTGACCGAATTTGTACATCTTTTACATAAAATACGAGAAAGTAAAAATGCGATCATGAATATGAATTAGCGCTCCGAGAAAACCAAGTAAACGTCGGCAATAAAATCAGATTTGACCGGCAATTTATTGTCGAGTTAACGCGAACGCTGTGCGGTCTATCGGAATTGAAATATTGCTGTACAGTACCACTGGCGAGGTTAGTCACTAAAGCCGAAGGGTTTGAATATTTACCACGGCACGTGACGCGATTCGCATTTCAGTGCTCAGCCGGGACAGCCATTATTTCGCTTAGTATGGATAAAATCAGCGATAGAATAATAGGAAATATCCAATGTACGTCTACATACTTATTTAATGCGGGTACATATTAATTTCCCTTGAGCATACGAATCTTGAAGGTAGAAATAAGATTTATTACTTGAAATTTCCATATTGATGTATATTTGCGAAATAGATCATATATATCCACAAATAGTCATACAATATATGCGTCATCAGAAATCTAATAGGGAAACAATGTGGAAAAATCCTAACAGCTGACAATTTTGAATATACAGATTTAAGCAAAAAAAAACAAAACTGTTGGTAAGTAATTGGTGGCTGTGCTGCGCAAACAATGAATCGTGCAATAGTTAAATGTTTCTGCATAGACAAATGACGACTACGCTAATAATAGTTCATTACATAATTAATTCAACGTTTCCTAAATGCATATTTCAGTAGAATAGCTTTCATCGTCAATAGATTGCCTCAAAATCTAATTTTATGCATGATTTAACATTACAAAATAAGTATAACGATAGTTTCCACTGTGGTTCGAATCAATTTTCGATGATTTAAAGTAGCTTGAATAGGTGCCTCGTTCGAAATCGATAAAGTTGCTTTTCATAGTCGATTTGACAAAATTTATTCAGTAAATTCTTATTCTTCCCGCAGACATCCCCGGCCACCGGCCACCCCGCCCCTGCACATATATTCAGATGGAGTTTAAATTGCACTGTGCAGAGAACGCGCGGCGGCACGTGTGTGCGTGTGCCGCATGTAACGGCCACCTGAGAGCAACGGGCAGTAATGAAACATTTCATCTCGTGATTACGCCGGCAGCCGGTCATCAGTAACACGTACATGAAAATATCATTGCATTAATGGCCCAATATTGTGCTCCATAATTGAGTTTCGGCTTGCGGCGACGCCATGCGACAAAATGTTTAATATACACGTATACCAGGCGCGCCCGTGTTTCCGATGTTAATGAAATAATCCTATGGCAGCGCTTATTTACATGCAAATTGGGAGTTGCTGCGCAATGGGGGGTGAAAGTATTGCATAAACAGTTTTTCTACTTGTGCACCAGAGTTGTGTGATAGGAATACCGAAATGTAGACCCCCACCCTGCGAACACCAGTAATTTTATTTTAACTGCATCGCGTCGGTGTTAAATTCGCAATATTATGAATTATGGCGATAATCGTTTTATTGAAATACCTTCCAATCAAATTGTTTGTTGCATTGCAAACTATTGACTAAAATTCAGTTTACATCCTATCTCGTTGAACATTTATTACTCAATAATTCCTGTCGTTTAAATTATTATCATTCTAAAATTGTTATTTATGCAACGAGTGGGTAAAGTGGTACGTGCGTGCGCATTAGGGCTCATGTGTGAAATCCCAACACAACATGATACCATACTTTCTTATGCATCGAGTATAAGAAAGTAACAAAGCTATGATTTTATGTTCGTAATAATAATTGCGTCACATTTTTAGCCGTTCTTTTTAGCACAAACATTAAATTTCAAGTAAAATATTAAATTTGGAAGCACAGCAATGTGTTTAATCACTTCGCAATTCAAATTATTACCAGGGAAGCCTCATAAAGTTAAGATCTTAATAGTTTTAATAAATGCTAACTAACAATTAATATAATAAATGACTACACTTTCTATATTAGTAATACAAAATCTTTCCCATCGCAATAGCAATATTATATATAAGATATCAAAACAACTTTAGCAGAAGTACATCGCATCATCCGCGTCGTAATAAATCTCGACGTCGATATGTAATCCGGAAGATTACAGGAAAATAAACGCGAATGCTTCACCAGCAGCGTTTCTCCCTTTTCCATTTCTCGACGCATCGCTCGCCATCGTGCGCTGCAATTAAATTACGTTACTTTTTGCCTCATTTCTGCCCCGTCAAAGGGAAACGCTTTCGGATTTAATAGGTCAGAAACGTGCTCTTATTTTACGCAAGTGAATTCATTTCGGCAGCCGTGGAGTAATTGATTTTCAAATTTTATTACTTTAATTGAAACGATATACTGCTTCGGTAACGTCGGTTATGTATTGGAGCGTTAGGTTTCAATTCCAATTGGATTTTATTCTACACCAAATAAACGACCATATATATTTAATTTATACATTTATACAAACACTGATATCGGGTATCAAATGAAATACGTTTTGTAATGTTTAAATTTATTGCGACGCCCATTTTGGGGACACCTAGTTGCAAAACATGTACTAGTATTTCAGAATGAAAATTTATGGAGTAATGTTGCAATAATGACCATATTGTATTGCAATTTGTTTAATTAAACGAAATGTATGATGGACTAAGAAATTCGTTTGACTATCTATGAATTTTATAAATTAAAATTGTAAATTAAATTGAAGAGAACTTTTTTATATTTTGCAATAGATCTATTTATAATTTGGTACATAAAAAATATTAAATAAAACCACTTACCGGGTATATTGTGAGCAAATAACCAATACAGTTCCTTTTTGCGTATGTAATGACTTATTAAAGACAAAAATATCAATTATGTAAACAATATCTATTGAGAAAGAAGTTAGAAAATTGCAATAAACATTACAACCAACAATCAATTTTTCTGTCGCTACTACGTTTAAATGCAAATCATTAAAGAAGTGTAAAAAGTATCCGCTTTTACCGATTTCTAGCCGATGATCGTTTTTACATTTTTTTTCTCGTACACCATTCTCAAAAAAATGCGAAATTTCGTGGTCCATCGTATCGAACACAGACGGTTTTAAATATTTCATGTACTTTAGATATCGCACGAAAGCGAGACAGCTCAATGGAATTCTATTTATCTCAACCAATATATTGAAATTAAAGTTAGATAAGTTAAGGGGGGATCCTGCTTTAGGAGGACTTAAAATATCGTTTTTGGGGGAATTTTTTTAGGACAGAAAAAAATGAGCAAGTCTAGTGAATTTTTAGAGCATTTTATTACATATTTGAGCATTAAAGAAAAAATATTTCGAGAAAAAATATTTAAACGGAACCAATTTTTATGCACATTTGTGCAACACCTTTCAATTGCAGTCTACAATCGGTGGGAAAGATGTAGCTCGTAATTTTTGTCTGAAACAAAAAAAAACCAAAGAAAATTGTAATTCTCATATATTTTCTTCTATGTGAACTAAAAAAAACCCCAAAATTTTGAAACTCAAGATTTTTCCCAGGTTTGAAAATAAATGTGCTCTTTGCAGGAAGAGAAAATCATTTCAACTTGCTAAAAAAGTTGTTTAGAATTTTTTTTATTAATGTTTTTAGTTCAAATCAAATAGAATGCTACTGAAGCTAAGAAAAGTTTTGTTTCGTTTTGATTGCTTGTCTAGTTTTCTCGCAATCACGCCCTCCAGTTTAGAAAAATCGTAAAAACGAAAACTCGAGAAAACGCGCTCTAAAGTTTACGATCAGGAAAAATGTTAATTTTCGACTACTTACGGAATATCTCGTTATAATCCTACTATAGCTCTTACGAATTCAAAATATTGTTGTTTCGAACGACCGATTGAACTTTTTTCAGTACATAGTTCGGTGTTATGTGACTGCGGGAAGGGGCGCACGCTTCGTTTGTCCGAGCGTTCATGCGTTCATATATTTTTACTCGACACCTCACTGTATTTAGTGCTGTATCTTTCAAAATATTGCGAATTAGCCGCTATAACTTTTTATACTTATTCTTATATATTAGGCATAGATTTGGGCAATAATAATAGCCTTCTAAAGCAGGATCCCCTCTTAAATCTTTGTATAATTCCCGCCGACTGTGCAGCAAGTCACGCCTGTCACGATAACGGCCCACACCAATAAATACATTTTTTAGGCGACCGACACGAAAAATTGAAATTTCAGTCGTCAAACGCGGACGAAAAGTAATCGTTTTTCGTCCGCTTTCATTTTTCGTCCGCAATAGGGTGGCGCCATCTACCGACAGTTACCTAAATTGTATAAAAATAACCACATTGCCGTCAGTGTCAAACTGTACATCTTGTTTACATTAGTAAATACGTGTTGGTGATAGACTTTTTAACTGATTATTGGGTAATTATTGTTTATAAAGCCGAAATAACTTCGAATGTAGACAAAGAAAACATAAACATGTCTGAAGGTGTCACAAATATGTACAATTGTTCAGTTGTCATAAATGACTATGTCAATAAATTGTAAGTAAATGTTGCAACAAATTTGAAAATTATATGAGGGTCGCCTAAAAAATTTTGTGTGCACCACGGCCAAAAAGTGTTTTTTCGTCCTCGTTTGCTTTCCGACCTCGGCTACGCCTCGGTCGTAAAGAAAACTCGGACGAAAAAACAGTACTTTTTGGCCTTGGTACACAAAATACTATTTTAGGCGACCGAAACGAAAAATTGAAATTTCAGTCGTCAAACGCGGACGAAAAGTAATCGTTTTTCGTCCGCTTTCATTTTTCGTCCGCAATAGGGTGGCGCCATCTACCGACAGTTACCGAAATTATATAAAAATAACCACATTGCCGTCAGTGTCAAACTGTACATCTTGTTTACATTAGTAAATACGTGTTGGTGATAGACTTTTTAACTGATTCTTGGGTAATTATTGTTTATAAAGCCGAAATAACTTCGAATGTAGACAAAGAAAACATAAACATGTCTGAAGGTGTCACAAATATGTACAATTGTTCAGTTGTCATAAATGACTATGTCAATAAATTGTAAGTAAATGTAGCAATAAATTTGAAAATTTTATGAGGGTCGCCTAAAAAATTTTGTGTGCACCACGGCCAAAAAGTGTTTTTTCGTCCTCGTTTGCTTTCCGACCTCGGCTACGCCTCGGTCGTAAAGAAAACTCGGACGAAAAAACAGTACTTTTTGGCCTAGATACACAAAATACTATTATATTATCGAATTATGGAACAATAAAACACAAGAAAATAATATCATAGATGATAATAAATATCTATTGAGGTAGATAATGCTAATAAAAGCTTATAAAAAACCGTCATTTTGTTTATTTGCTTGTCACAAATTCGTTCATTTAAAATAATTATTTGTATTTATACAAAAATTGCGAAGCATTGTATTATAGAAGTCAATTATTTATAAATGTTAGACAATTTTGTCAAGAAGAAATAGATGGCAGTGGGCCAATAATTGAAGGAAAGCAATTTGTAGACATAACGGCTAAATCTGTTGGAGTCTCCAGAAGAAAGTTAAAAGAGTAAGTAATGTGTTCATTACGAAGTGAAGATGGAGTAGATGGTTTTAAACCCAAAAGTGGTAAAAAAAGAATCGAATGTGGTGAATTTTTGCAAGGGGTCATAAGGAGAAAGATTTTGAACTTTTATATGGAAAGAAAATATCCAACTGTAAAAGAACTGTTCTCTCAAATTACTAACGTGACAGATTTGTCCGAATTTTCCCAGAGTACACTGTACATATAGTTAAATGTATGAAAATTTCATTCAGGAAATTAAATAATAACCCAGTCTTCATAGAACACCCTCACGTTGCTGCTCAAAGATGCATTTTTTGACATATCTTCAAAGATACAGAAATCAGGGATCGAAAATCTATCACAGACGAATATATATGTGGTGCAAATCATGCTCGTTTAGATGGGTTGAAAAGGTGAATCCAGAAAATACATTTCATTATGTTGGTGGAGTTCAACAAATAAATGGTTATAGAGGCGGTATAAAGCGGCTATCAGGTGCAGGACAAAGGGTTTTACATATTGGTAGCGACGATAGATGTTTGGAAGGATGCCGTACATGCTTTATAGGCGAAAAAGGAAACCAAAAGCTGATTATCACCAAGAAATGAATAAACAACATTTCCAAGAATGGTACCGGCATGCAAAATTTATTTTTACTAGATTAGTCGAGATAAATAGAATTTGAGAATTGTGATGAACTGTATGTACCCCCCATTCGTGCGATATCTAATTACTGACTAACAGAGTATACACAAACTCAAGATTCCAGAAAAGTACATGAAATATTTACGAAGTAAAAATATTCGTCGATGATCGATATGATGGCCTACGTCCAGTAGGAGTTTACATTTTTTTTTGTGAACGGTATAGGAAAAAAAATGACCATCGACTAGAAATCGCTAAAATCGGGTACTCTTTTGCCCTTGTTGCAGAAATTGAACTTACAGTATAATACGAAGAAATGATTTCCGGTTGTAACAATATTTAATTTTTTTAGGTATGCCGTTGCTTTAATATAGATCCTCGAACACAGCCGCCTATTAGTTTAGTAGACATAGTATGAACACACCTTTATTATTGAATTATATTCGAAATTAATGAAATAATTTCTATTGGAACTTGCTTCGTAATAATGATTATTTGTTATTAAAAAGACAAATATTAAGACGAGGGAGAAAGGTTGATTGACATACAACTGTAAACATGTAGATCGATGATTCAGAGCAATGTATAATAATCCATATTAACTGCAATGTAAAATGCACAAGCCAGATAGAACAATTGAAAACGTCACTACAATACAAGATATTCCACCCTTAATAAGTGGCGCCCAATAATAATTGCATTTCACATAAGTTTTTAAATTATTATCAAACTCGTTCATGTCTGCAATCTTTAGCGCTGTAATTGAACACTGTACGTCAAAATCGATATGCGTTATAGCACCGACGCAATTTCAGCCATAAATAATTAACGACGTGTAATGAACTTCGATGTTCCTAATCATCAATTCTGTTTAAAAACTTTGGGACGCTATTGGTTCATGTATATAGAATTTCAGAACGGTTACAAAAAGTCAAAATACCACCTTCCACAAAACATTCCAATTTTAGTCAAAAGCATCAAATGTTACAACGAACATTACGTTGCATTTATTCGTTAAAATAATATTTTTAACTATGCAATGTAAGACCATAATAAGCGTTCGTCTGTATGCTTGCACTCGCAAAGTTTATGTCGTATTGCGTCTATCAGTATAAATACTAGTCCTCATCCTCCTTCCTCCTTCCTGGAGAAGAATATTTAATTATCATAATATTTAAATTAGTTTCGTTCTAATAGCTCATTCTACTTATTCACTATGAATCATCAGAACACATCGTTCACACAATTCTCAGTATTCTCAACACTGCGATGGGGTGAGTGCTGATCAATTTACGATTCGCAGTGTACAATTACTCTCTAGTCGTATGAGATATCACCGTTTTCAAATTAAATTAAATTAACTGATCGTTTTGCAGTCATGGCTATTTAATTATCTTACTTTGATTCAATCTACATCAAGAATTAATTCAATAAATAACCTAATAACATTTTTTACTTACTTCGATATACAATGCCGCCAACATTTTGGTTGTGGTGCATGAAAAATAACGAAATCTTTTAAATTGTATTTAAAATAAAGTAGTAGTAGAGTTGTAATGAGAAAAAAAAACAGAAATAAATTAAAACAAATTAAGGAATATTTAATAAATGAACATACAGTGACAATCCAAAAGAACACCACAATTCAACACTAATAACGGGTGTTACCACCACGAGCTCTTATCGCGTCCCTTAAACGATTAGGCATGCTTCGAATGAGGGTGACAATGTATTCTGGAGGGTTTTGAGCCCATTCTTCTGCCAGTGCCACTCTTAAGTCATTCAACGTCTCCGGTCGGGGTTGGCGACGTCTCACTCTTTTACCAAGAAAATCTCAGACGTGCTCTATTGGATTCAAGTCGGGACTATTGGCAGGCCACGGAAGACGTCGTATACCAACTTGTTCCAAGTATCGGACGACAATTCTCGCAATGTGCGGGCTAGCATTACCACCCATAAGAAGAAAATTCTCGCCAATAAATGGCGCATATGGAACCATGTGTGGTTCTAAACATTCGAGGATGTACCTGTGTGCTGTCATTGAGCCGTTTTCAACGAACACCAAATCAGTGTGAGCCTCTAAAGATATCCCAGCCTAGATCATTACACTGCCTCCATTAAATCCTGTTCTGAGCGATATGCAGCATTGACTGTGTCGCTCTCCTGGTCTTCGCCATGCCTTTTCACGACCGTCTGATGGTCTAGGATTAACTCCAGACTCATCTGTAAAGAACACGTTCTTCCATTCGTTGTCACCTCAATTCACATACTGGTGTGCAAACTCAGGCTGCGCTCTTCGATGTCCTACCATTATTTTAGGGCCCGTAACTGGTGTTTTCGCACACAAACCTCCTTCGTTGAGTCTCCTTCGTACTTTTTGGGCTGAAATCCTTACTCCACGAGCATCGGCTAATCGTCCAGCAAGGATAGTTGATGGCAGTTTCATATCTCGCAGCAACGAAAGATACAGAAAACGGTCATCTCGATTCGTTGTTGACCTCCTGCGACGAGATCCGGTTCTTCGTGTAAATTCATGTATTTCACGGAACCGCGAGAGCACGTCTTGCACAATACTTCGCGGTATGTTAAAACGTTGTGTAATATACCCCACATTTCGGCCATCGTTGCTTAAAGAAATATTTTGAGCATTAATTTCAGGTAACTTGATACTACAAATGAGACAAATTTGTCTTCTAAAAATGGGAAAATTGGGAAACTGATTAATTAGAATTTTCTTTTAAACCCCCACCAAGGCATTAGTTAATTAATTACTCACAAAAAGTAAATTAAGTACTTTAAATTAAAAAAATTGAGGTGTCCGTTATTTTTTGAGCGTCAGTGTATATTATGTGCAATTTGTGTTTATCTTCTGGGCTTTGTATTCTTGTGCAGTATTTATACAGTGCGAGTGTAAAATCTGGAACCATGGAAATAGAACTTTTATCAACACACAAATCCTCGAACGTGTCAATTTTTATCTTAAACAAGATATATTTTACTGTAATTGTCACTTAAAGATCCTTATTTTGTTTTTGAATTATGACTTAAGTGATCATTTTTTAAATGGAAACCCTATTTTTTTTAAGATGAATTTGGAAAGTACATCCATTGCTAAATAATGTTAAAAAAAATAATATTGCGTTTTGAAATTTTCGGGATAATTGATTTTAAAGTTTTAAAACAAAAATCTTATAACAATAAAGCGTTCCACGTTTTAAAAACAAGTAGCCTTGTAACAATTATGTTAAAATTATCACAGTTCTACATCATTTTGTTTATCTGTTTTCATTCTGTGTTTTTCCATATCTCAAAAACGATACGGGTTATCGAAACAATATTCTTATAAAAGTGAAACATATTGACATTATACGACAAGAAAGATCACTGCGTACCACTGCAGATTCTTTAACATTATTTTGTGTTACAATCCTAAAAAATAGCGTTTAAAATTTTAAAAAATATCGCTTACGTCATAACTCAAAAACAAAATACCATCTTTAAAAACAGTTGAGAAAGTTCTACTTCGATAGTTCCAGACTGCACTCGCACCGTATAACACATATTCTGGTTGAATTCGTTTATAAATCAGCGTAAGCTGCTGCAAATAACGTTTACATTGCTTTCAATGAACTAAATATTCGCACATTTACTTCCCGAATGATGATTAATTAATAACATTTGGCAGGTTAATTAATAGTATTTGCACAATCAAACGTTTCATTCGAAAACTATTACAGCTGAATTTAGTTTTAGGTTTCAACAACATGAATTATCCGTTCATCTGACATTGACAAAATATTTCCCCTATGCTTCATTTTTTTATGGTGCATGTCAGACTTAAATTGTTATTATACTCGTCTTTACAATTGATCTGGAAATAATTGGAAGCTTTAAAACAGTACTGAGAAAAGTACTTTTTTCCAACTCGGTTGCAAAATGTAAACTTTTGGGGACATTTTAGTGGCGCAATGCTATGCTTTATAAGAAGTGATAAAAAGTAACAGCAACATATCAAAAGTGTTATTCGCTAGTAGTATTTGAGTAGTAAAATCAGCAACTTCATAGTTTGCACCTCAATTACATTGCCATTGACATTTTAATTGCAGGCGAAACCAATTTTTTGTTATTTACTGAATAGGTCTGAGTTGGAATAATCTTGCATAAAATCCTGATTTACTCACACATTTGCATATTCACGTTTCGTGATAAATAAGCCATATGGAAAATATCTTGAAATTTTTCCGTCATACAACATATCTATTGGAGGACTAGGAGCTGAAAACATGTTGAAGTATAATAATAAATTATTGAATAACGCAATTTAATTTAATTTATTACTAAATTAGACTGTATGTGCCGTAAAATCGGCAATATACGAACATTATTATTAAATTATGCTCTACCAGTTGTGAAATTAGTAAATAATTTATTATTTAATAATGTAGTTGGTTTATTACTAAATTAGGCAGTACCAGCCGTGAAATCAGGATAAATTATTATGAAATAATAATAATCTATACTTATAAAATACGGGAATCCGTCTGTCTTTCTGTTCTTGTGGAGTGTTCTCAACAATCATCACAATAACGGCCAATCACGTTGCATAAACCCTTAAAGATGTACAAATACAAATATTTAGAATATTCAGTAAAATGATACGTTAATAATTTTGAGTTCAAATGTTATCACATAAAATTATGTAAATTATATTATTTGGGCGGCATCATGTTAATGGTGGCAAATATATAAAAATTACTTTGCTAATGTGGTGCATATTACAAACCTACACAACGAACACAGTCAGGTTGTTGGACGTTATCGTTTTGTTATTCTAAGAGGTCATCAACAACGAATATTATAGTTGATTAAATTGTGTTTAAAAAAGTTTACGTGTATTGCAATATTCACCGTTCGCACACTCTATTTCTAATTAATTACTCAACACATGAGCATGTTAACAAACGCTTCGGCATCCCACGTGTTCCCAAAAAGGTCAACCGTGCTAGTATCAATACATAAAAGTCCTAAATACGATATTTAAAATGCGGCATGTCAATATCGGTAGAAGAACCTAAAAACTCTTTTTCTGGTGAAAACGCAACGTATTTATGAACTGAATTGCTTTGATCTTTTTGTGTTGACATTGGGTATTGACTGTTCGTGTTTGTACGCAACGATGTGCCGAAGGGGTTTTGTATTATTAAAACATGGCATTGCATTTAGTGATAAATTGGAAATAAACTGTGCGAATGATACACAATCCTACTTTATTACATACAAGTTACATACATATTTTAGCAACTAAGATAGTCAAGTAATTTTTGACAAGGACAAAGATGGGAGATATGTTCGAACTATCCATCATTTTTCTTTTTGAGAGGTAATTTTTTTGAACATAATTTTACTATGAGTAAAGTAAAATAGTTCATGTCGTTAATTTGATTTACAGAAAGTATACTAACGTATGTATCAAAAGTTTTGGTAAACTATTTGAAATTAATTATTCAAACTATAATTGTTTTATGTAAGTTGGTAGTACAGAAAACGATTCAGTGAAGTTTTAACTATAATTATAATGTATCACGTAGCAGTGGGTTTCAATGGTCGCAATTTGGTGCGAATGCCTCTCATCGGCATTCGGGCGGTGAGTGGGTTGAACTCTCGAATCTTTTGGTAGATTCATCATAGTTCTTCTTTATTTTGGGCTTCCCACCCAAGTAAAGCCCAAAATTGGACGTGCCTATGGAACATTCGGCGGGTTATCCTCTTTAGATACACATGAGATATTTTGTTGCCTTAACAAATCTTGGGTTCTTCTCGCATAATGGCACGATGCCAGATCCGGCCAGAACATAATATTATCATTAACACGATGCGTTTGAATAACATTCACTAATTTGGAAAGGCATCTTCGAATATAAATGTCTGCATTTACAGCTTCGCCTGTAACTCGCCCAAGATAAAGTCTTGAAAAACCAGCTTCCGAAATGGCGCACCACACTAGTATCTTGTCCTGACTTTCGCTTTTTTCTTATACCTTACGTCATTAGGAACGTCCTCCATGTTGCCTGTATAAAAGCCGTCGTTTCCTTTTATTTTGGAGTCAGATAATGTAAAATATTTTCCGTCGTCTAAAATTATCGTTTCTGAAATGTTCCAATCTTAATTGTCTGCAGCATCTTCGAATCCTCTATAATTTAGCAGCTGTGTATTTTGGACATTTTTGTAGCTTTCTATATTTTAAATTATTTCGGCTAATTTCCCTCTTGGCTTTCATATGGGAAATGTGAACTGTTCGGCCTAATCTTCTCGTTGAAACTCCTTTTCTATTTCTTGCAGATTCAATGAAGGTCTGAAGCCTTGCATGATTCAAGACTCGAGGACTCGACGACGTCATAAGATGCGGTAAATTGTTGTCTTAGAAATATTTTGGTTTCTATAAATGGCGACAATGTCACGTTTGGGCATTTGGTCAACCAAACTGTACATATCTTTCCGCAATTCTAACTTGTAGGACATTTTGTAAAACGTTGTAACACAAATGTATCGTCAAACTGCAGGAGAAACTTGACAGATTCTTAATATTCAATGATAAGTTGATTGCTTTATTTGTAATAGGAAAAAAATACGAAAAATTTTCCCAAAACTTTTGTTACATACGGTTACATAAGGTTACATGCGGTCAAGTGTGTGTAAGACAATCTGTAACATTAGTACTCATAACGTCATGAATTCTGTTCAAGATTAATATCATAACGTAGAAACGAATATTTATTTTAATATCTAATAATTAATTAATGCCTTGCAGAAGGTTCAGGCAGTTTGAAAAATGGAATGGTGTTTATATTACCAACAATACTTTTATAGAATTAATTTCTCAAAGAATAATTTACTTATAGCAAAATTTCATAAAATCAAATCATGATTTAAAAATTTGTAACTGTATAGGTTATTTACTATTTATTAGAAAAAATGTTAACCAGCTTATTTTTTAAAACTTCACCCTTATACCCTTTAGTTCTAGGTCGTCTTCGCCATCCCTTCGTTCCTCTCGTCGTCCTCATCGATCTCCAGCTCTTCCGCCAGTGAACCAATATAATCGACCGCGCTTGATAAAATCGCTATTTTCCAATTAATTTTGCTTCACTCTCAATGACCTGGTTCGCGGGTCCAATGATATAAGCAAATATTGTATTATTTATCATTATTTACCTGAAAACACTTACGAATATTCGAGGCTCGAGTGTTTTTGAATAATTTATTACCTGTCTTAAGTGCTTCCTGTGATAATTGACCTACCGGAAGCGGTTTAGCTTCAATAATTTTAGCACTTTATAAATAAATGAGCACTTTATATATACTTACCAAGAATATTTTTGAACGTACGGCTCTGTGGGACTTTTTTCTATAAAAATTTGGCACGCATGAAACATATAATACTTTTGGTGTTATATACTCTTTCATAAAGTTACCTACTTCTTGTTCCATATTATTTTTACTGAACTGAACATCGATTCTGGTTCTCGAATTAAGTGAAAATTTTGGTTTTAACGGTGAATTTTCTATTTGGGATATTATTAATTGTTTTTTTGCATTGTTTAAAAATTCATCAGAAATTTGAATTGTAAAAATTGGATTTTATACACTTGTAAGTTATGTTGCCAAAATCCTGGGCTCTTCTGCGTCAATTTGTCAAGTTTATTGAGTAATTTGTTATCGAAAATTAGTATCTACTTCTTTATTTTTTCGGATGTATGACGTATCTTGATTTCTGTTTGTGAATCGCTAAATGTATGTATTTTCGGAATGGCTAATTTTTCGATATTATGTTGTACTAATAATTATTTCAAATTTAACTTTTGAAAATCTTTTTATATGGTTTGTTGAAATAGTGCTACTTTATAATTATATAATATATGTGCCTTTGGTTTGAAATGATAAATGAAATTTCGGTGATATTCCTCTTTTGTTGTTTTAATTTTTCAACTGCTCCATATTTGTTCTTGAATTTTAATGCAATTCCAGCATTCATTTGGAGATCTTTAGATGCACAGTGATTATTTGTACATGTACATCATAGAGAATCCCGGAGAGTTACATCTAGTAAAGTATAGAGAACAAAATGAGAAGTGCTCTGTAACAAAGGTTGAAAAATTTTAGTCAACTTGTGTATTTGGGGGACTGACTCAAAAATAGTGTAACTATTTTGGACATTTAATATTCATAAGTTTGTCCATGGGGTCATATTTCCCACATTTTTGCCTAATTGAACATTAACATGATCTATATATTTTACGTTTAGTTTCAAACAAATTTGCGAAAAAAAAATTATCTCAGATGAAAGTGTCAAAGTTAGTGCCACATAAGGATGACCACCTTAAGGAACTATTAAAACCACATCAAATTCCGCTCTTACTGCTACTTGGTATAACTTATGAATGCATCCAAGCACGTGTATGGGATAAAAGTTCAAAAAATCATTACTTCGTGAAAAGCACGCAGCTGGGGAGAACATGAGTTCGTCTATAGAATGTGGCAAAGTATATAATGTGAGGGAATTATATACGAATCTTAATAGTTGCTGGAAACTTATGCTGAAGTTTAAACCCATACACATGCCTCAATGCATTCAAAAGTTATGGCGAACAAGAAGCAGTTAGAGTGTGTGTTTATATGGTATTAATAATCCCTTCATGCGACTAAGTTATGGAACACTAACTTTGACATCTTTATTCATCTGAGATATGCTTTTTCGATCTCTATCCTCCTATTTTCCATACATAATTTATTTAAAACTAAACTACTTATCTTTAGATCAAATGAGTAATTAAGTAAGTATTGCAAAAAAATGTGGGAAATATCGCTACTGGACAAAGTTATGAATAAAAAATGAATGTCCATCTTTAGTAGTATTTCTATCAATGGGATAACACAACAGTTAAGTATTAAAAATACCTTAATATACGGAAAAAATAACGAAGTATCTAAAATAACGTTCACGTGGTTGTCATCTAATGTAACTAATACATAAATGTAGCAATTCAAATAAGCTGGACTAAATAATTATGTTACAGGTCCATTGTTAGAATTTATTACGTTTATTTGTTTGAAAATGCAAAAGAATCTAATTTTTTAAAATTAATTTAAGAAAATCTGGTGGTAATGCATGGCCTGTTTCTAAAATAATTGATTTTTGAGGACTGTTACATCTCAAACGAGCTATACGTTCTTACTAGCGAATTTCCAAAGTTACATTTGTAACTTATTAGCTGAAACATTTTTTATGTATAATATATTTTTCAGGATTTAAAACCACCTTCAATTTATTATTGTCCTAACTGGTTAGCATATAAATAGACGCCCATAATACGAGAAAGCTCTTCTATAAATAATCCATTTATCCATTTACAACGTTCGTAGCCGATCCTCTCCACAGCGAACGCTATTCATTATTAGTGTACCCATCCGTGCAGCGCCTCGTTGTCTCAAGAACATTTTATTGGGGTCGATCTATAATCCCACAACGAAAACACTTAACCACGTATCGTGTCAGGAAACTAGAGTCGATATCGTTATCGAAAGCCGTCACATCGCCAGTGCATTAAATGCATCCAGTTTTACGAATTTTCCATCAGACGCAATTTCTTTTAATCTTGTGACATAACATTCGTTTTTATATTTTAAACAGCTTCATTTCCAATTTGCAGCGCGCGCAAGGAAAATAAATTCACTCGCAACAACTTCCTTACATTTGAATATATCGTCTTGACTCCAAAATATACAAGTGGCTTGGATTTTGTGGCTTTTGCTCGAGAGGGATTTAGAACACGCGGTGCTGTATTCGGGGAAAATTCACTCGGTTTTGTAATTTTGTATCTGCACGTAATCCAGTGCAATAAAATATAAATCGCAATGAACGACATGGAGTCGTCATTGTTATTGTAAAACTTATATAATTACCACATAACCAACCAAGTTACGTTTATAATTTGCTGTAAAATTTTCAATTTATGCGAAACAAAATTAATCAGGCAATGCAATAATTGATGTGTGGCATTTGGCGGATACAAAATATTAATAATATAACGTTGTTTATTTCAAGTTTCGCAGAATTGTCGCATTTATTTAATTTCCGGGAAAACGCCATTAATTTCATCAATATTCCAGAATGATACAGAAGTCAAGTTACTATGAAAATGGATTATGTCGTTCACAGTAATGCTACGATCCAATTAAGCATCCACACGTCTCCGCTTGTGGTACACGTTGCGTTATCGATTTACTTGTTTTGATTCAAGGAACGCGCTGTAAAACGCACTTTGTTTTTCAACAGGATAAAAGTGAACGCCAATAAAAACATGATTAATCGGCCCTATATTACACAAATTTCGCCATAAAGGCGGTCAAATGATTTACGACATGTCACAAGGATTAGACCATGTATTATGTTTGAGTGCCACCTTTTCGAAAATAGTCGCCGAGTTCTTCGTAACAAAAGAAATCGAAAATATAATAATTAATTAAAAAAGTAATTATAACGAAGTACTTGATAATTTAAATTTTAGTCTGGGTCGTATCGAAATACGTTTTCCAAACTTTGGTCGTAAATAAGTATTGAAAATTGCTTAAAGTTACTTGAGTTATTAGTTGAAGTGTTTTTCGATAAGTTTATATCTAAAAATACTATCTCCAAACGATAAACACAAATATATTCACGGAATATACCCTGAGGGTGCCAAACGGAAATGAGCAGTCGGAACGAATCGACTGCAAAATATCTGTACCGAAGATCTAAAAGCATGCAATGCCAAATAAACAAATTGTTAACAAACGTTCCAAATGAAACGGCGTTTTAAGTTATCAAACCGAGACAAGTAACAGTTTTAATTTTAATTTCAGAACAAGAAGAATTTTGACATTTTTGATGTATTGAAAATTTATAAACGTTGAAATTTAATTTATTTAATATTTTGCGCTACTTTAATATTCTGTACGTTTATAGTTTGTAATTTTAAGAATCAATTGGTTATTTTTTGTTGGGTGGTTCTGTTTTTGTTTTTTATAATTTATAAGTTAAAAAACTGCGTTATTGCTGTTTTTTAACTTATGACACATTACAAATTACATTTTTAATTAACGGATGTTAACGTTTTTAAATTTTGAGGTAGCATAAATTAGAAAAATATTTTTCCTAACCAGTGCACTTTCGCGACTTTCTGTTTGTTCATTCTATGTTTTTTCTTTTGTTTCTTTCGACATCAATAATTTCTACTCCAAATTAATATTTTCAGTTTTGGATAGGTGGTAAATTGTAGTTTGGTTTACAAATACACATACACATAAATGATATAAATGTATAAAGAAGCAATGTGCAAAAACGAAACAAAGAAGATGGTTTGAATAAGAGATGATATAGGAACTAACAATGTTTGAACTCCTCGGTAAAATACTATCACATAAACGGAAAATGTATGTATCAAAGTAAGGAGAACTACAGGGATTTGCTACTAGTTGAATAAAACTCTATTTCGAAAGTATTTCAAAATACGAACGATACTGCAGAGGAATGAAGTCTGAGCAGGGGTAACGAAGCATGAATCGAAATTGATTAGAAATGAATATCATGTGGAAGATACAACCCTCTTATACACAGATAGAAAGGAACATACGTGGATTATGGAAATAATATGGCAAGAACAAATAATGAAACTGGAAGAGAAGCCAATATGTTTGGGCATGTGTAAGGCAAAATAATGACAATAATGATAATGGAATCCATAACAGATTGAAAAGAAAAGTATGAAAACGTGATCTTAGAATAAGCGGAATATGCAGTGAAGATGCATGATGATAGAAGGAGCGCCACAATTTTCACACCTTGGGCCTGTGAAGCCCTCTGTGCATTTACAACGATGACCAAGCCCTTTGCGTGTGCTACAAATAACATAATTAATTACTACCTTAAACGGGTGGCTCATCCGACTTAGGAAACTGAATAAGAACACCACAAGCAAGAATAAAAAGCAATCACACGTCAAGGGGCGAAAATAAGATAAAAAGAAACTGTAATGAAAATTAAAGTAATATGCATAATAATGAAAATTACGACGACAATTTATTGCAAGCAAACTAATAAGATTTAAAAAATAATACAAACAAGGGGAATACGAGAGAGAATGATTTTTTAAATTATTTTTCGTGCTGGTGCCTCTTAAGCAAAACTAAATTGCCACTTGGAAATTGCAATATTTTAAATAACGAATGTAACAACAGTTTTGGGAAAATTATGAGTCTTCCCAAGGCGGGTTGCTCTCGAGTTTTGTATTGCCTTGCATGGCTTCAGAACTCATAAAGTTGCAAGAAATAGAAAAGGAGTTTTAACAAGAAGATTAGGCCGAAGATTTCACATTTCCCATATATGACAGCCAAGAGGGAAATTAACAGAAATAATTTAAAATATACAAAGGCACAAAAATGTGCAAAATGCACGGTTTCTCAATCAGAAAGGATTCCAAGCTGCTGCAGACAATTAAGATTACATTTCAGAAACAATGCCCCGAAAAATATTTTACATTATCTATCTCCGAAATAAAAGGAAAGGTTTTTATACACACAACATTGAAGACGTTGATGATGAAAGGTATAAGAAAAAAGCGAAATTTGATGATAAGGTACTAACTAGTGTGGTGCGGCATTTCGAAAGCTGACTTTTCAAAACCTTAGCGAGTTAGGGGCGAAACTGTAAATGCAGATATTTATATTCAAAGATGCCTCCCCAAATTAGTGAATTTTATAATAACGCATAATGTTAATGAATATATTATGTTCTGGCCGAATCTTCAATCGTGCCATTATACGAGAAGGGTCCAAGGTTGGTTAAGGCAATAAAATATCCCATGTGTATCTAAAGAAGATAACCTACGGATGTTCCACAGGCACGTCCTATAGAAGAATTTTGCTCGGTAGAGCAGTTCACGACACTTAGCATCCAAAGGCGTTCGCACCAAATTGCCAACCATTGAATCCCATGGCTCTTTAGCTGCTCTGTGATACATTATAATTATAGTTAAAGCAAAACTTTTGTTACATACGCTAGTTTTAATGTGGGATGTTCTTAAATGTAAAGAAAATTGTTACAGTATCAAACAGAGTAAACAAACCCACAACCAGGTCGATAAAACATTAATCAAATTAAAAAAAAAAACAACTCTGGCGATTTTAATTTTTAATCTCAAGAAGAATTTTAATATTTTTTACTTATTTTTAATAAATTGACGTTTTTGTATTTTATGCATTTAAATCAACAGTTTCTCGTTAAAATTTTACAAAATTAATTCGACGAATTTGGCACATTTTGATCAGCCCAGTTTTTCCATTTTCTCCAATTCTTGGTTTTTGAATTCCGTGATATTTATCATGTTTCTGATGTCATCACTTAAAAACGATGTTAACATTGTTTCAATTTTTGAATATGTTCGCTAATTTAATTTTTAATCGTTTCGGCAAGTCACTGTTTAAATATTTTCAGCAATTGTTGAAACCCATCCCAACTTGCTGCTTTTAATGTGACATCAATGAATTTTAACACGTTTATGTGAGTGATGCGAAATAAATATTTAATATGACGTCTGCATCTACCAGAACCGATTTTATAACATAATATTTAATTTGCTAAACGAATGTAAAATACGAACACGTAATCATAGAAATGTTTTACGAATACAAGGCATAATAAAAATATACTAAAGAAGGGTTATCATTAGTTGTTTCGTTCCGTGAAAGTACAAAATGTAACCTTCAAGTTTCAACAGTTATAAATTTTCTTGGGTTATCTTTAAGGCTTGGAGCACGTGCAAATAAATACAACATCAACTAACAATTTCGTTCATTTAAACAATAAATAATTAGAAATAATAAGAAAGAATTGTTTAATTTTCCAGATGTTTAAGTTTTTTTGTTCAATCAAATCTCATCAATGACATCTTTAGAATAAATATTTGCTAATTTGTTATTGTTAATTAGCTGTTTTTTGTCAAATTTGATTTCTATTGAAAAGTTTTTGTAATTTTGCATTTTTGACTTTGAAACCATTCGTTTAATTCTTAATTAAATTGAATGTCGTTTTTTATCATTATCAATATGAGTAATAAGTAATACCATAGCACATCTCCTATTTTCCGTTTTCATTAAAAATTTCGACTAATTCATTACATCTAAAATAATATTAAATATGGCGAGTGATCCAACGGGTGTAACAAACATTGAAGACCAACGTACGTACAAAATTAATCTCTAACATTTCCCTTTTCGCTTCAAATAAACATAAAGTCAAGTAATCTCTGATAATAATAAATGCAAACTACTTTACAAACTAAACTAATTTACGTTCTCACCTAACAATTACATATCGATTTGGTTATGCTAATGACGTAGTCCAATGGAAAAACTGAATTCCCGTTGAGTACGATTTGAAAACTCCAACGCGGTTTTTTGAGTACATCGAGTTGATAAAGCTAGTTGATCAACAGTGTCCACCAAAGGGTGCCATATTGCAATACATAAATGATCAATAACATGAAATATGAATACAAAAACAGAAGATACAGCATATTAATTTAATATGTCACCTTTAACGTCGAAATGCTCGGTATTAAATTATGTCTCGCTAGGCGACGCCGTTGCAGATTTGAGATTGTTATCCTGATATATACCATCACCGGAATTTCAATCTTAAATTGCACATTGTTGTAAGACGCACGTGCAGCATACATCACTCAATTGTACTCGCGTAAGCTCAAATTTCACGCATCTACGAAAAGCAATTAAATTCCCATTGTCGCTGCAAAACGTGCGCCGCCAAAAATATTAGTTCATAAATACATCCATGAAACTGAGAATCGCCGAAGCCACATCTGCGTCCGCAATAAAACATTGAAATCTCGAATTTGATACGATGGCAAAACGAAACAAAGGAACGGATTCGTTGAACGTTTTGGAATGCAATTTTCGTCTGAACTTTTATCGCAGACAAACTGAAATAAAAGCGCAAAAAAGGCCTGCATTGCACCAGCGCTTAATTTACGAGCAGAAAAAATAGCTAATTACTGAAAATTCAGAGAACTAAATGTTTCAATTCGCGTTCAACATTTAAAATGCGCACGGTTTAAAAATCGCTTTTCGGGCTTGGAATGATAATAAAACGCGTATATTAGCGCGCGCATGGTACATACGAGATGCAATAAATATTTTGCGCATGTGGCTGTGAAATATATGTTTTTTTTTTAATTATATCATATTACAAATTGTACCCAAATTATATCGCTTACCCACACACACATATCCCTATGATGGTTGTTGCGATAAGTAACACGTTTTTTGATGATTAAAATTACAGTGCCTTTATCAAGGATCTGTAAAAATTAATTTGTGCTAATATTTATCTTATGACAAAAATGGTTTTGAAGATCAATTAATTTTATGCCGATTCAATCGTTTTCTGATTATAAACCCTTAATAATATTTGTAAAATTTTCGAAGTAAAACATGTAGCAAGATATTTTAACTGAATACGTAATGCAAAAAAGGCCGTAATGAATACGATGGCCTTCGTGACAATTTCTTATTAGATTGAATTAGTGGTGTTAACATACATTACATTAAAAATACTGTGCGTTCTGATTGTTTTTATGAAAGTATAAGCAACATTTTGTTGTTAAGTGTGTAAATGAATTGAATTTTTTGTGAACTTACGTTTTAAGAGAGCAGCCCAGCACATGGTTTGTGATATGTTGGTTGCGTACTGCTGGTAATGATTCGCATTTTGTTTTATGACTTCATAAATATATACATGTGATATGTGTTAAGAGATTTGCTTGACATACGTAATGTCGTTACCAAAATACTACCATATGATATTTTTTTAATTTTTCTTATTATTTTTAATATTAAAATTTATCTACTGTTAGTAATTTGAGAATCAACGTTAATTATTTCGTCTCTCTACAAGTCACAAGTTCTAGTTTTATAAAAATGACTTCTTATGCCTAGATTTATTATTTTTTCTGTTACGAGGATAGTGGTATAGTTAAATTTATACGCAGTTTCTTGGTCGTGTGTTTTTTGAGCGGTTATATTGTTGTTTATGTCCATTTCTCCATCGTTCTTTTAAATATTTTGTGGTCTGTTGTATATCATTGTTAGTGTTGTGGCTCTGCCGAGAAGACTAATTATTTCAGATCTTTTATGCCAAGGGTTGTATTGAATTGTAGTTTCGATCGCGACCAGACCATGTTGGTTTCGTGTACTATTTTGTGAAAATTTTGTCGTGTCTAAAAAAATTATTTGAATATCATGTGTGAATTTAGCATTTTCATGGAATTTATTAAATTGATATAATTTATTATAAATTGCTATTTTGGGGAACGGCTGTGATAACGTCATCTACGTAACGTTTGAAAAAAGGTTATTTAAAATGTAGAGTGGGTATGGTTTTGTTTTCGAGATCTTCTATTACAAGTTGTGCTATTGTGTTTGATATGGGAGACACCATGGCTAGGCCTTCTATTTGTTTATCAAACTTATTTTTAAAATGAAAATATGTACGATATCCTTTACGTTTGTGATGTCTTTAAGTTGTAGGTTTATATAATTTTGAATCGCGTTCCATTGTTTTATGATCTTTTTTACTAACAGCATGGGGATGTTTGTGTACATTGATTCTATGTCCAATGAGATTAATACATGATTATTTGGCAAGGTAGTTTGATCTATAAATTGTTTGAAGTCCCATTTTTTAGAAGGAATTGGAATTGGTCTGAGTGGTATGTTTGTGTAATTTGGGTTGTCCGTAAATTTGTGGGTGTGCGTTATTAATTTTTATACTGTCATTATATTTATCTGTAAATATGATGTTTGATTGTGTTGGAGAGATATTTTGTACCCATACATTGGTTTTTGTTATGTTATGCTTGTTGTTGTTAGATAATTATTGATTTCGTATTTTTGTCTGTTTCGAGTGTCTTCTTTCAAAACTGTGTCTCGTAGATAACTTTGTTTTATGATTTAGATTATGCTTTGTTAAAATTTTGTTTTTATTTTGTGTAATTTTGCTTTTTAATTTGTTAGTGGTAGTAAGTACATTGTCTGTTATTAGGATATTGGATTAGGATATTTTTTAATTTACTTACATAATTGTGAAATTTGTAATTTGTTGTTTTAACCAACAACAACGTGTTACTTATTCCAACAACAATCATAACCTCTCGCATTTCCCAAGAATATAAAATCAAAACATAACAAAATCAACGACAAATGAACATACAATTACAAATTATTCATATGTTTTCTTGATTTTAAGGGCTCTTTTCATTGCCGCACTTGCAGCATAAAAATGTTGCCATCGCACATAAAAATATTGTTGACACCCAAGACCTGGAGTTGGCTTTAACAGCGCCTCTGTCGAAAATGAAGGGTCAAACGTTGTGCAGGATTGGGTCGACCCTAGTTATCGAAAATAAAAAATTCACCAACGATATTGGTGTTTCCAGTGAATAAAAAAAAATCTACGCGATACGTTCAGTTGTTCTCCCGTAATCGTTCACACCAGTTTGAGAAATGTAACTTTTGGGAAAACGCGTTTGAAATCGAGATGTTCGTAACGTAAAGAACCGTTTAAAACTGAGGGACTCGGAGAATTCTTCCGTCAAAACAATCATGGACAAATACGTTGACAAAAGAACATCGAATGAGCTAGAAAACCATACACAGCAACGTGTGCAATCAAAAATAGCGCTAGGGCAACCTGATGTGTGCGCGAACCAGCCTCGCGCCGTCATATTAGATGAGCTATAGCTCTCAAACTAGAGAGTAATCTGAAAAGTCCTTTCACATGCTCATTTGTGAGACCCTTTAGATTCGAAAAGTAAAAAAATCATTTTTTTAATCTTCAAGGTGTAAGTCCCCCTTAAACAATAAAGTAAGTCAGACATCAGTATTACGTACAAGAACTCAACGAAGACGACCACGACCGGTGATTCCAGTTTTGTGACACTATGATGAATTTGTGCCAAGCAAATCGACGTTTGCACCAGCAAATACTTTTTTCGCGTGAGGGCAACGTTTTGTCTCAGTTTTGGCACAGTGAATCGTGAAAATTACAGAATTGGAGTCGAGTGAATCCTCATTGAATGGTTGAGGCACATATTCCACACCGGCGGAAATTAAATGTATGTGTTGGAATAGTTGATAACAGACCTTTCTTCTTTGAAGTAACCCTCATAAGGAGCAAAAATTGTTTTGCAAACTGACCTTCCAGCGCGTGCAGAAATTTTTCCAAATGATAGTGATCCAGACCTCACAGGTAATAATTTGCTTTCCGAGGAGGTGGATTGGTAAGCCAGGACTGATAGAATGGTCCACGAGACCCCCATGTGTATGGGATCCCTTGATTACTTCGAATGGGGTTATTTAAAGTTCAAGGTTACATCACCAGATCAGAAAATTTAAATGAACTGAAACATCCTGTTGCGATGAAATATGCGAATTCGCCCGGAAAGAACTCACAATGTACAAGAATTTCTACATAGAATGCCTTACACCGCGGAGTCGGACTAAATGATCAATTTCTGCTTGCGGTTTTTCATCCCAAACTCTTTGAATTTGAACTCGAAGTTCAGCCAAAGTGTCTATGGGCCCTGGAAAATCTTCGACTCTTTTGCCAATCATGTCCAATACATGTTCCATTGGCGATAAATTGACATTAGTGTCATTAAAAACTCTCTGCGTTACTCTTGCAATATGGCAACAAAACTGGCTCCAAAACTTCGTTGATGTAGCGGGCCCCATTCAAACTTTCTCGAATGAATACTAGAGTTGACTAGCTTCCAAATTGTATTGCACCCCAAACCATAACACCCGGTGTCAAACCAGAATGGCGTCTAAGTACAAATTGCATATTTACTCTTTGTCCCCTAGGTCTTCTGACACGCCACCGTCCATCAGATTTCCATAGGCAAATCCGAGATTCATCACTGAAGATGATTTGATGCTATTCATCGACCCAATACTCCCTCAGCCTACACTACTAGAGCCTGGCAACTCGATGCGCTGGGGTTAAAGGAAGCCGAACAATTGGTCGATATGACGCTACGAACGAATTCTGCGACAAATTGTTCGCATAGACACCTGTCTTTCCAAAACAGCCCTCCAAGTAGCCCCCACCGACCGACTTGTCTCAAACGGGTTAATTGAGGCCAGTCGTCAAAGACGCCTTTCTTAACGTTCATTCGTAATTCGTGGCCGGCCACTACCTCTCCTACGTATTTCTGAGCCATCGTTCGACCAAGCTCTCCATGCTTGAATGATTAGAGTCACTTCGACCCCAATCTTCTGACACAAGGGTAATCCGGCCTCATACATTCCCACAATTCGACCCCTTTCAAAAGAAGACTAGAACAACGACACAAGTAAGGGAAATCAACTTCTAAACTGTCATCATTAAGTTTGCCTTACACACGAGAACAAAAAATGTACCTTAAAACATTTAACACGAGACATAAAAAAACAAAAAGTTCGCTGGTCATGATGATTTTTTAATCATGTGTATATACCACCCTTCAGGTGTATATACCACCGAAATTTCTAATTCGTACGATCGTCCCTTCTGGGTGCTCTGCTTTTTTGGCCATCAATGAACATGTTTCATAAAGACATTGATATTTTGCATTTTATGTTGCTTTGTGTTGCTTATACAAATTCGTTGAGTTTTTCCAATATTGTGATTAAGTAAGGCGTGTTTTTAGTCCCCTCAATTTACAATTTTTTGAAATCTAAATACGATCACTTTAATATGGTCATGGCAACGAGTCAAACTTCCCATTTCGATAAAAACTACTTGCTTCATTATACGTGTATTTTTCACACACATTTATTGTTTTTTGTATTATTATGATTAAGTTGTATTTAAATTGCCTTATTTCACGATTTTTATGTTACAATGCGTTAATATGATTAATGTCAACGTGTCAATCTTCAAATATGTTTCGGGATCCATCTACATCGATAAAAATCACCTCATAAGACTCTAACATACAACAGGTTTGTAAGCTGATATTGTGGTATTTTAATTAAACCTTAATTACGGACTTGGTTCTGTTACTGCATATTCTTCATGGCAATAACTATCATAATATAATATTTCATGTTTTCCAATATTATCCGTTCTTTCGAAGTAGAAAATAAATTGGTTTTGGTTTTCTTACCGACTTCAGACCAGGTAAATTTTCTGATTATAAATGCACCCCATGAGATGAATCAGGAAGCGTCCAGCTCGCCACTTTTGTCAAGATTGTTATTTGCATTAATTTTAATAGTATTAGTTATATGAACGATGCCGTTACAAGCGTGTTTGTGTGTGCATGTTAATTTTGCGTAATCTCTTATGTACATTTGTTTATAATTTATAATAATTTCGTTTATTATAAAGCATTATTAATTAAGTCATTTGTCATATGACAGTTCCCATTAATGTGTGGTGCAATTGACAATAACAAAATGGTGCAATTTGTTATAAAATGAAAAAATCACTATTAAGTCATTTGTTCTAATTGAATCAACGATATAAAGATATTTGTTGATGATTCATAGTGGTATTAATTGAATATTATGGCCTGCAAAATGAGTGGTAAGTCATTATTTCTATAGACATTTTTTGACCATATTCGGTTCAGATATATATATATATATATATATATATATATATATATATAATATTTTACAACATTTCTATGCCTCATGGCGTATTAAATATTAAAATCACATACCTTGAATAATAATTAAGGACATTGTAATACAAAATAGGTAAAATTTTTTAATAGTTTATGTGCTGACGATGTATATATACAGCATAGCATAGACTTTTTATGCGCCGCTCCTGAAACGATCTTAAAATCGTTTGCCTACCGAAAGCATCGTTCTTCATAACGTCAAATGTGAATTTGAATTAACCTAAAAATTCTTTTAGGCGTCAAAAATGACGTTACATGTTTGGATACATTTTTTAATGCTTATTAATCTGACAACAATTTGTGTCGAACGGTTTCTTTACATATTAGTTTAAATGCGAAATCAAACCATCTTAGAAAAGTCAATGAGATAATAACTAATTACAAATGTTTATTAGCGAAAAGATATCGCGAAAAATATTAACACTGATCATTTACAACTTTCATATACATTTTACCAATGGCTTTTATAATTAATTGTGGCGTTCCGTACACGTATTTTACGCTCACGTGTTATGTCGGGCGACAAGGATTAATTTTCAGTGCAAAACGTGCCCCTAATTGCGACCGACGCCGCAACACAAGATTTCACATTCTATATATAAGCAACGTCGCCCTGGCATGGCACTAAAATAAGCAACAGAAATCAGAAAATAAGAGAATGTCGAATGCGGCGCCGTTGCACAGTAAATGGAACTTTACGACTGCCGTTCCGTGTTGATTGAGACACATTATCCCTGCGCGAATTGCCCGAACATGCTGGATTTCATTTCAATTTCGGCGTATTTACCCGATGCAAAAAACTGGTTTAATCAAGCGCGCTGTATGAAAACAAAACGCGCTCGGTCCGGATGGCCACAAAAATACATCACTTTCGACTTTTATCCAGCGGTTGCAGGAATATTTTATTTTCGACTTACGCTGAAAATCTTAATTAAAATAAATAAAACATAAAATAGGGAAATTTCACATTTATCGGGTCGGGTTGACTTTTGTTTTGCATTGCAATTTAACAAAGTCACAATGAAATTATGAAACGCATCGGGCTGGAAGATAATAATTTCCGCGTTAAAATTGAACAGCAACATGGCAAAAGCTTCGTTTTAATTTGTAAAATTGATGAATATAATTTATCTGTTAAATTGGTTATCCAGTTAAATAACACTCATTGTTTTTGTCCTCGTGATGAATTTAAATGAAGACAGAATTCGTCGTTAATTCTGTTGATTTTGAGAAACGTAGACGATTCGATTGTACGTTATATCGTAATGGTCACAGAACTGCCTTTTTATATAGAAATGAGTTCTTTACTTTTATCGCAATGAACGTGAACGAGTTTGAGTGAATTTATTTTTTCTTTAATTGAATTTTTTATTTGAATTTTATTTTGAAACGATACTTTACCACTACTCGAGAATTTAAACTGTGAAGACAAAGATGCGAATGGTGCTTAACGACCAGTGCCTGTCACTACCCAAGAAAATGTTAATACACCATATGGTAATGACAGGGGAGACGACTGACGATTCGCCGGATAGCTGAAATTACGAATTTTACTTATGGTACTATTGAACATATTTTAACAAAAATATTTGGGGCTAAAAAAGGTGGCTGCACGTTGGGTCCAACGAATGTTGCCACCCGATCAAAAACGTTCTAGAGTATTGCATTCTGAAGCCAGTTTGGCAAAGTTTAAAGCAGATCCGGATGAATTTCTTTCCGGATTCGTCATTCCCTACACACATTTAAATATCTGTAATCTAGAAGTTCGTTCCAAAAAGGACGACAGAAAAAGACGTACCTTGAATTTCAACATCTCGCCGCAAACAAGTCACGCCAATGCGGAAGGCTTACTTGATTTACCCTGGACGAAATAACTCGTAAAGTGCCCAAGCGGCCAGCGCAGAAGTCCGGTACAAACACAGCGACCCTTCGTCGAATTTACACGGTTCACGTGCAGCAGTCGTGGGTCACAGGTGTTCGTGACACGGCCCGAACGCGCTTCGAGCGCTTTCGAGTGTCGCCGCACTGTCAAAACGCCCGTCGGATGAGATTTTAACGTCAATTAGTGCGACGCGCGATTATGAATTGTCGATGTTCCCCGTCTACCCAATTTAGTTTAACAAATTGGGGAGATAAACGGCGATGACAGATGACAACTTATCGTTTCTTTTTCATAGTTGCGTAGAAAATTTAAATTCATATCGAAAGCTCAAAAAATGATTGACATTCAAAATGAATTTAATATACACGATTATTTTTACCTCAGTGGTTTTCGCTGTACGTTGATAGAAATTATCGCAATAACGCTTCAAGGAGACGTATAACTTTGTTCTGTAAAACTATTATTAAAATTACATCCGCGTTCCAAGGAACGATATGCAGATTAATTGGATAACACGGAAACTGGGTCGCTTTTGTAAGGTTGAATAATAATGCAGACGTTGTTATTGCAATTGAGTAGCTACATAGCAATGTACCCTTAAACTAATCAGAAAACGTATACCATGTAATACAGTGCAATACATATCGAATAAGTTCTAAAAGAATTGCAATTTCTTATCTGAGGATTTGAGGCGACGATAGTATTTTAATAAGTTAGTTCCACGCATTGTGTTTAAGAGAAATTCAATTATGTCACTGGTATGCCAAACTGAAATACGATGTATACTGTTTAATTAACTGTAGTGTAACACGATGTTGAGCCCCAAGGCATAGCAACCAAGGCTCTTGGCGTTATTAAGCCGCCCGAAAGCTCTTAATATTAGGAAGATAATTGCATTAGCATTATATATTAATAACGTAATATATCGTCCTTAAGACAGAAAATATTGTGTATTAAACTTAATTTAAAAATCGTAGTGTTACATCATACTGTGGAAACCAGCTACATTCTTGCCATTTATTCAATTTACTTACTTTGGATTTTACATTATAATGTAATTTCGAATTATATTCGGGAAAAAACAACCTGGTGAAATGGATGTTTGTTGTTAAGAATTATTGTTTAAAAATTCTTCAAATTGTCTGCTTAATCTAACTTACGAAGACAGTTTACGATTCTATATAATACTTCGATTTCGTTGTCCTTATTACACTGTCAAATACAAATTTGATGCCCAATACACTCTTCAAAATAATTATCGCAACACCTGAATTTTTTGAGTGTACGACCATTTAAACCTACTGTTTTCTATTAAATTTACCTTTTTTGTCGTTGTTAGACTGACATCTAAAGGAAACATTTTTTACTACCTGTTTTTTGATAAGTGCAGAAAACGTGCAGTAAAGAGCATTTAAAATATATTTATTGCAATTTTTGATTAAAGTGCCGTTATGAATGTTCAGCAACGCGTGTCTTTACATCTTACATATGAAGAAACCGTGAAATGTATCCCATGGTGGAAAATGTCAGAAGCATGCGGTATGTAGCTAGACTGCAAGGAGTACAGCCTTCAACTGTAAATAGATCAGTAGCATGATTAATGTAAACTGGGGACTACAGAATAAGGCCTGGGCAAGGTCGCAAAAGAGCTACTACCCCCACGAGATGATCGTTTTTTGCGGTTAACTGCTCTGCGTATGCGTCATTTCACTGCTAAATTTCTCAACAATCAGCTTTTAGGAGCTAGAAACGTACTTCTCACCAGAGAGCACCGGGTAGCCAGTTCTCACGCGAACACGCCGATTGGGACATAAACCACTGGGCCAATGTCATCTTTTCTGATGAGTCTAGGTTTGCTTTATGGGCTTCTGGCCGACGTGTGCCTGTGTACAGACGACCTGGCGAACATTATACTGCCTGTAACTTCCGTCCACATATCTCTTTTGGTGGAGGATGTCCCTTGTGGGGAGGCATCTCTTTACAGGACCATACAGCATTGGTACCATTACCTGGTGCTAGATTAACAGCAGCAGATATGTTACCGACATTTTAGAAGAACATGTGATACCATATGCGCCCTTTATTGGAGAAAATTGTGTTTTATGCACAACAATGCACTACCCCACATAGCAGGAATTGTACAGCAATATTTGCAGGAAGTTCAATTGCCAGTATTAAGGTGACCTGCACGAAGCCCATACATGAACCCTATCGAGCATGTCTGAGACCACCTAGAACAAAGTTTAAAACGGCACCAGCGAGCATTCCTTAACCTTGAAGATCTGGAAGATGTACTTTTACAAGAATGGGAAAATCTTTCACAAGAATATCTTGCAGACCTCATACGCAGCATGGCAAGGAGGATGGAAGCTACAATTCAAGCGAGGGGTGGAAATATCAGATACCAGTGCCATATTACAAAAGTATTTATTATTTTGCAATTTTGAATAAAGTGTTTTTTTGTTGTTGTTATTTGCTGCATTATATGCGTTGACCATGCTGTTAATTATCTTTTATGTTTTTTCAGGACCTAACATTTATAAGTAGAATAGCTTAGATGTTCAGAAATTACATTTTCTGGAAAAAAGTTGGCGTTGCGATAATTATTTTGCGGTGTATATATAAAGCTTGAATCCATATAACAGATTGTTAGTCGAGCAGAGAACAATTGCAATTTGCAATATTATCGAATTACAAACTAATTACTACGTTTTATAATTTTCGCCTTGAAACAAGTTTAATTGAGTAAAGTAAATAAAACGTGATATTTTTTTTATTGTAATGCAAACTAATTAATGCTTAACCATTTTGAAGATGACTCTATGATAGTTAAAACGTAAAGGGTGTACTTAATAGTATTTCATTAATACCAGACACACATTTTAAAAAATTGTTGTTTATCATCATAAGTTTTTATAGTTTTTTAATTTTTTCCAGGTTTAATTTCCTATGCTTTATGTAATATAAAAAATAAAGCATAATATCGTGATTTTTTTTCGTGATTTTAATATACGCTTTGCCATTCCCTAAGCCTATTCTGACTATTTTCGGAATGACGTCTGTGTGTGTGACTGTACGTCAAAACTATTGAAGCTAAAATTCTGAAACTTTAAACTTAAGATTTGTATTTGTATTGTTATCATATTTTCCTATCTCGAAGTATAAAAAAGCTCAGTGCGAACCACTGCATATATAATATAATATAAATATATGTAAATCCAATGCTATTGTGGTGAAATCTTCCACGTCTGACAATTAGACGCAGATCCAAAAATGTCATACATATAAATAATTACAAACATGGACCTGTATTATCATAACCCTAAATATACGTATTTAAAGTAAATAAAACAATTGCAAAATGTATTGGTTAGCATATCCACCACAAAAACCACCCCCCATTCGCCGCCAGTGGAGCACGGACTAGGAAGGATTCAAATTCATGTTCAAGAACACAATACGAAGAAAATAATGGTATCCAGCGCTGTATTATAGTGATAATATGGAAGAGGGTGTATAAAAATCCATGAAACTACAGAAACATAATATTGATAGATGCAGCTTGTTAAAATATATTTAAGGTTTGTAGTAGGATGGTTTGACATCAAAGAAAATGAGAACAGAATAATACCAGAAACACAAATGAGTGAGAACCTATCGAGCAGAAAAAACAACTACGAGGAAGGATTTATGTACTTGTGGTGTTTGGTAATATGATTATAGGACAAAAGTAATGTAAAACAGTAATGATAAAAATAGTGTTAGATGCACGCCAGGGAGAATATGTCAAGTATATAAATAGACACGGAACAAAATCAACATATGGTAAAAATGTTTGAGGATGCATGGACTGATGCAGGGTATAAACTTCAACACCAATTCCTCCACAAATAATTAGTCTAGTCGATATATCACTTTTCTCTGCTAGTGATTCCTAGTATGTATATTACATAATTATAAATATTATAAATAAAAGGGATGTACGTTCTGTGGTAATGGGGTGGATGTATGGAAATACCGGATGCAAGAATGTGAGGAGGTAGTTATGAATAAGGAGGAAAGCAAGTTTGAGCAAGACTGGGAATGGGTTAGTAATATTTCGAAAAACTAAGAATCTGAACTTGAAAGAAGAGGAAATGAAAGAATCAAGAAATCTGGAAAGGAATATGGAGACGTGAAGAAAAACTTGAGAAACGATGCAGGGAAAAGAAATACATGGATATTGTATACTATGTAGCATATTGGAAGAATGCAAAATGACCATAAACGCAAAAGAAAACTATGTTATTTTGTAATTTAATGCAACACTTTTTTGAATTTTTCCTGTCTTCGAGTTTGGAGTGACAGATGATCTACTCTACATTGCAGGTTGCGACACAGTTGCAAAAAATAAATCGCCAAAAAAAGCAGAGCACTCAGAAGGAACGATGGTGCGAACTTGAAATTTTTGTGACAATTTGAGATTGAGTAAGACTATGAATGATAACAATTTCAAGAAACTCTGTAGTTATGCATTCTTTTAATTGCCGTGTCATACTTAGAATTAAATGATGAATGTCTGCTTGCGGTATTTTATCCCAAGCTCTTACAATTTGAACTCGAAGTTCAGCCAAAGTGTCTATGGGCGCTGGAAAGGCTTCGACTCTTTTGCCGATCATGTACCATACATATTCAATCGGCGATAAATCTGGGGACCTTGCAGGAAATGGCAGTAAATTGACATTATTGTCATTAAAAACTCTCTGCGTTACTCTTGCAATGTGTGGCTTAGCGCTGTCTTGCTGGAAAACACTGTTCCGATACCTTTGAAGGTATGGCAACAAAACAGGCTCCGGTTGACCGGCTTCCAAATTGTATTGCACCCCAAACCATAACACCCGGTGTTAAAGCAGAATGGCGTCTAAGTGCAAATTGCATATTTACCCATTGTCCTGTAGGTCGTCTGACACGTAACCGTCTATAAGAGTGCCATAGGAAAAACCGAGATTCATCACTGAAGATGATTTGATACCATTCATCGATACAATGCTTCCTCAGCCTACACTACTGGAGCCAGGCAAGTCGGTGCGCTGGGGTTAAAGGAAGCCGAACAAGTGGTCGATATGACCACTTGTCTTTCTAAAACAGCCCTCGAAGTAGCCCCCACCGACCGAGTTGTCTCAAGCGGGTTAATTGAGGCCAGTTGCCGAAGACGCCTTTCTTGACGTTCAGTCGTAATTCGTCGCCGACCACTACCTCCCCTACGTATTTCTTAGCCTTCGTTGGACCAAGCTCACCATGCTCGAATGATTGTAGAGTCACTTCGACCCAAACTTCTGGCAATTTCGGGAAAGGGTAATCCAGCCTCATGCATTCCCACAATTCGACCCCTATCAAAAGGAGTTAATTGATTGTAATAACGTCTACACTGTTACTAATCATTAAGTTTGCCTTACACACGAGAACAAAAAATGTACCTTAAAAATATTAACGAGACAAAAAAACAAACAAAAAGTCGCTGGTCATGGTGAAATTTTAATCAATTATTCCTTTATTTGAGGTGTATATACCACAAAAATTTCAAGTTCGTACGATCGTCCCTTCTAGGTGCTCTGCTTTTTGGCGATCAGTGTATATTCGTGTTTACCATCTGCTACAATGAAACTATGTAAAGGAACCTACTTTAAGTCTATTACTAAGGCTACATATATGCTGTTTAGTTTCTATTTTACCAGGGACTTTAGTTAATTTGGTACTTACAATTGTCCTTTTTTGACTACATTTTAAAACATATATAATTGGTGTCGACTTGATTTACACATTTTATTGCAATGCAAAAAAATAATCATTGAAGCTATAAGTTTGCAAAAAATCTAACTTTCGCAACAATTTTCTTGTGTAATAATGAATTTATAACACCAGAAGCAGATTTTTTCTCTGCAGATGAGCATTCATTTTGATACATTTTCGCGTCTGAATTGAATTGTGTTTATTTTCGATATTCTTCGCGCAAGTTAATTTTAGTGTTAAAGCCCAAACACCCTTTGGATTGTCTATTTTAAATAGTGAAACGTTTAATTTGGCCAATGTTATGTTGGGTACTTCAGCATTTAAGAATCTAAATGATATTGCGTTTGATCTTAACTTTGGGCCTAGTCACGTTATAGTTTTTCAGCAACAATACATTAGGTAATCGAAACAAAAAATAAAATAAAATCCTAAAAATATCTAAACCGAAAAGTAAAATAAATGTTTTTCAATCGCCGATAATAAATCCACTCTATATAACTAAAATTTCTGATCTATTTATTTATCACCAATATTAGTTCAAACAATTAGCATATATTGCGAGGTTGTAAACTAATTTACATTTTTAATGTGCTGTGAAAAATTGTTGGTAATGTATCATCATTTGTTTTAAACTGGTAGCAAATCCTTACAAGGTTTTTATTCCAGAATTTTAAAATCCGTTAAATATTTTCGAATTTTAACAAAAGTTATGGAACACATGGCTATGTGTTTCTCACCGTTGTGTTCTTCCCTTTTTGCTCTGCCTGAATAACTTGCGTGTTTATAACAATTTACGTTTGATACTTCTATTTTGTTCCAAGGGACTATTTTGTGTTTTATGAAAATATTTATAGTTGTTATACTACGAGTTTAACTATTATTGTCCGTTTTTAGTTTATGAGCTTTGTTGAACAATTAAAAGGACGACGATCTAATTGGTTTGTCTTCTGGCAAACAGCAAAAACATGATGAATGAATTTACAATCCCTTTATTTCATGTTGTGTTGACAGAATCCTTTTTGCTTCCACTATAGAGCGAATCTTGGAATACTACACTTATATTAACAATATTTTCTGAAGATCGGTAGATTTAATTGACAAATGTTGCATATTGCGATTGAACGGTGTTATTTTAAATTTAATTTATAAATATTTTACGACTAAACCTTGTTTTAAAATAATAAATATTTTTAACAAACTAAATGCCAACTTCGTACTTTATATCAAATAGATTATAAGATTAAATTACATCGTAACGTGCAAAAATAAACGTTTCTGTTTCACTTGCGAACCATGAAATAAAAATATGTTTTCTTTGTTTGCAGGCCGAGATATGGAGTGTTTTCATCGCGATCCTCAGGAAAAGTGTCCGCAATTTACAAGCCTGCACAGACGTGGGTCTCATCGAGCACGTCCTGAAAAGGCTTCGCAATGCGGATATCGTAGTTGCAGGTATTTTAGCTTTATTTTATTTCTCCCTTTTACGAGTCTTTCTCCGGAAAACCAACTCGCCATAAATCTGCGGAAAAGGCAGTTTCTATAAGTGACGCACGCGTCCATTTTATTTAGATTAAAACATCCTTTGTGTGTTGGTTTGAATTCGCAACTGCGGAATTTTCCTGAACGCTGAAGCACGTAACACATACAATTACAATATCGTGGGCAGTCACTGATGCAGAAGTCACACATTGTTCCTTCTGATGATAAGCAGTGCATTCATGATTTTTATGCGGGGTCACATTTTATTCATATCTTTTCCATCTGGAAACATGCTTCAAGCGTTCAAATTCATTAGACATTAAAGTCTGTATAAATAAATCTTTGCGAAATGAGTTTTAAATTGAAAGCCGATTTTTATGTACCCAGCGCACACGCTCCCAATTCCTCAATTAATTCATTCCCTCAAAGTTCGGTATTAAATTTTAATAGGAAATAATTTGATACCGGGAAGCTTGCATAATGTGAATTTATTGCGCGATACAACGTCGCTTTAGCAATTCGCACGCCATTCGTGCATAATATTAAATTTTGTAACCAGTACGCTGTAAACAAGTTTACTTTTTCTAGACCTCCTGATAGAGATGCTCGGCGTGCTGGCAAGCTACAGCATAACCGTTAAAGAACTGAAGCTTCTGTTTGGTGCGATGAAGGCGATTAGTGGAAAATGGGTCGGTATTTCTAAGAAAGATGTTCTTATGCATAGATCATTATGTTTTCTCTTCTTTATAGCCGCGTCATTCCGCTAAGCTGCTTAATGTACTTCGTCAGATGCCTCAAAGGAGCGGACCCGACGTGTTCTTTAGTTTTCCGGGCCGCAAGGGATCGGTAAATTTTATTTACACACGTTTTATATTTGGTCGTGGCTATTCGTATGTAACTGTTATATCGATAATTCAATAAATTTCCAATTTTAGTTGGCTGTGAAAACATAGCCGTGTCTCAGCTTTCGCCGACTTTTATGACGCAGTGATCTAATTATAATACTTCCTTAGAACATAAAGTAATTACAGAAGGGAGTCTTTGGCTTCCCTAAATTGAAAATTTATTGAAGTTTTTATACGGGTGCCCCACTATGACACAGTGTTAATATGTTCGCATTTCAGAGATGATTACAAATTTATTTATAACCTAAGATGCTTAAATATTAAGAATCTAAATTTAAGCTAATAATAAAAGTGGACTGTTTCGTGAAAACAGCAAAAATTACTTATTAGAACATATTCACCAATTCTGTCTAATTCTTTAAAAATAATCAAGGACTTTGCCTCATAATGTTGAAAACTTTTCAATTCTAGATTTTAAATGGATTAGGTTTCTAAAAGATGCAGATACCGTTTGTTTCAAAAAAAAAATTGAAATTATATTCTTTTAAACAAAATATATGTTTTGCTAAACTTTTAAAGCATATCATCGAGTAGATGTTCTATTATTTTTGAACGCATTCAAGATATGCAGACAGATTATTCTTGTTTGGGTGGTCCCAACAATTGGTCTCAGAAACCAACCTATGTATTGATTGAGAAACTAGATTGATGATGGTGTTCAATTATTAATCTCTCCACACACCCGCTTGGTGACAATTAACCCTCAACCACTATCGTGTTTCTATATTACGCATATGCTATCGTGGGGTCATTTTTGACCCTAATTAAAAAAGGACTAAACGTTGTCAAAACACATATTGCATTTCTTTACTAATAATTAGAACCATCTTCTAGTGAAATCAACGTATATTGTAGAAAAGTTTACAAAAATAAGTATATTTTCTTTGTTATTATACATTTTGTGAAAAACGGAGTGATTATACTTTAAAAATATTTTGAAAAAATCAGTGATTACTTTCGGGTAATCTGTTTGTTGAGTCTGCTTTAGTATACACGAATCAGCCCCTGAAACAAAAAATTGCATTATTTTACCTATATTGTAAAAACTGCTGAGCATGTTTGAAGCCTTTAAAAAAATCTCTAATTTTTATGTGGATTTTACATAAAACCCTTTCGGACATACTTACCTATTATTGCAGGTGGTACAGGTTATTTGTTGCATGGAATGGGCCCTGCACACTGTTTTGGAACACATTCGGCATACGGTGGTGTATTTCTTGTCTACTTTTCTGGGACAAAAACAGCATCTTTGGCGTTTGGGCTGCTGCAGAGGCACATGTGAAATTTGATTTGGTTGAAATGGCATATTTTCTTCTAGACAGGAATTGATTGTCTCACGAAGTTCCCTCGGCAAATTAGGAATTGAAAGTCGGTATCTTAAATGGTCTTTTATGAGTTCTTGTCCAAGCTCTTTGATGAAGTTACGGCGAGATATTTTATTTTCATGATTAGTTGCTCTCAGGATTATGTGACTGTTTACGGTCGCTGTATCCATTACAGCATACCATATTACTAAAGGCCAACGACGGCACCTTCTGCCGGTTCTGTAGAGGGCACATTTTTGATCGAGAGCGTCCACGCCCCCTTTTGTAGAGTTATAGAATAATATCATGTCAGGTTTTCCACTATCCTCATCCACTTTACTGTCGTGATGCATCGATGACAACAGTATCACGGATTTACCTTTCTTTGGTACGAAGGAGCTGATTGTCAAATCACTAGTAAAACCAAACTTTGTCTGTCCTACTTGGTATTTTCGATTTGGAAGGAATTCGCGAGGTATCTCGCGCTTATTCTTCCTCATTGTGCTACATAAGTAAGACCAACTTGTTTTAGTTCTCTTACAAGTTCAATGGACGCCCACGAAATCCTACTAGAGTTTCATCCACTGTTGTAAATTCGGGCGGTGTATAATTAGCCTGAACATTCAAAACGAACTTGTTAAAGACTTCAGAGATAGCAGCCAATTTGTCACCAGACAATGTTCTGTCGTCCCTAGTTTCAAAATCATCAAATCGGAGACAATAAAGTAAAAATAAAAAACGCGCTTTAGGCATAGTTGCTCTAAATATAGGTCTTCCAGTGCCATCTGTATCCCAAAGTGAAGACACGTCTTCATGATTTGATTTAAATACGCCGGCCAGATAAATAATTCCAAAAAAGGCTTTCAACTCTGTGTAAGACAAGTGGTCAATAAATGTTGCAGTATTTCCATAACGAACACTCATCTCAGTTATTTTAGCGTTAGTATGAGCCAAAATAATCTGTAACATTTCTTCAGTAATTAGAAGAGACCACGCTTCGTAAGGAGTTTTTGGCTTATGAGCAATAGCTGGGCCCTTGATACCAGGCAAATGTGTAATGATATTATGCCTTCTACTGCGTGACGAAGACGGGGACTTTTTGGACCACTTAAATGCGTTCTTACCGTAATAATAACTGGGGTCAACTTCAACTTCATTTCTGTCATCGGTTTCTGAATCAGAAATATCTGAATCAGTATCATGCTCGCTATGCTCACTTTCCGCATCACTCATTCCATCATCGTCTTCATAAATGATTTCGTCTTCATTTGCTACTCCGTCCCCGTCACTTTCTATGTCGCTTATATAATTCATTAACTCTTCTGCAGTCATTAGTGTACCGTCAATTAGTATACTATCATTTGAACCTGCCATTGTGTTCTGAAGAATATTCTATGACGGAAATAAACAAATCACATTAAAAAAAAAAGAACATACGGTCGTACTATTGTGGGGTCAATTTAGACCCCACGAGCCAATTAACATGAAAAGATTTATACCTGCAAAGTCAGAACATGCACCTCATAGACAAGCGTAAACAGAACAGAACAGAGATTAACTGGAACGGCAACCACCGCAGTCGCTTCGTTTTACCGACGACACCCGAAATATAGGCGCTGGGGTCCATTTTGACCCCTCTATAGCAGTTCAGGGTTAAACATCCCAATCCTCGTTAAAAAAGTCGCTTCAAAAAAATTCAACAAGCCTTTCAAATCGTGATGCCCCACCACCTACACCAGAACAACTCGCGCCATATCTTTCAAATGTTTATTAACTCAATGTTATAGTTATAGTTGAAGTACATGTACAATGAAGGAAGAGATATGTGCAAATGTACACAGATGGATCGAGCATAGGCAAAGCCACAAAATGGGCATGATTTGTTTTAGATCCACCTGTGATGTATTTCGTCCTGTGAAAATGTATCTAACAGAACAAAAGTCCTGTTAAGTTCTTTTAAAAGACTGGTCTGATTCCCACTGGATTGTAAACTCTGGACTCCACACTTCCCTACTGTTTCCAATAGAAGGTTCCAGAGATTAATGTGTGAGTCAGAGCCATACTTTATTACTATTGCCTGTACCTTCATATTCCATCCTCATTGGTTCAGGTGGATCCGTTCTTGGAGTTTATCAGAGAATATTTCCAGGTGTTCTTGTCCACAGAGATAAATCAATTCCTATCCAGTGTGGTTGATCAACTGTCAATGTACTAACTAACATAAAGATACGACATTACGACTAAGTCGATGCAGAAACTTGTTAGAACTTTTATCCTGCACCTCAAACCCAGTATACAAATGAGTTTAGCTAATTTGCTTCACCTACCAGTAGTATTTTGCGCAAACCTTGAAGATGTTACCGTATTAGACCAGCTGTGTCACTGATTTTCAGGTCAGGATCGTGTAGCAGCACACATTCGATTTCATTAAGGGGGTACAGTTTTATTAAATCTGCTTATCAATTATAGTTTCTGTACACCGGTCAGGCATGAATATTACGCTTTGAGACACTGTGATAATGTTGTTATGTTACCATTGACTCGACGCTATCTGGAATAGCTCTATTTATTATTATTGCATTTAGCCCCCTCTGATGGCTTCTTTGATTTACCGATATCTATGAGAACCCTCAGAAATAGCACAGCACTAGTTGCGAGACACTCTCGAATAAAGCTTTTAACATCCAAATCCCATGAATATTAAGGAAACATTAGTCTATCTGTGCAGTGCATCAGTCGATGGATTGGGTTTAAATATGAATGGGTGAAGATTGATATCCCAAAGCGATTATTACACCGACACTATGCTTTCCACCTTGGCTTGTGTTCATCCATTGGTTCACTGGCCAATGTATTAAAACCAACCCGTTTTTGAAAGCACATACGTCTCTGTTAGCCCATATTCAATACAAAACAGAATGTTGATTCGTTAAAAGCTTCAATGTTCTCCTTTGTTTTAAATTCCAATTGCAATGATCTAAATTCGTCTACGTATGTTATTTTGTAAATACTATTTATGTTTCAACATAGGTTTCTGTATACTACCTCCTCCTATTTTTGTGTAAATACCACGAAATACACCTTACAAGTCTAAGATCTTTTCAATTGTCTCTTAGTCTCTCTCTGAAGTCTTGGTGTGGTTCCGCCATCCAAAGCTTGGACTGCTTACAAATCGTACAGATGTAAAGATTGTTTCCTAAGAACATTGCAGCAATTCTTCTTGTACTGAGATTACTACAGGTGATAGAGAATGTATCGAACAAAACAACTTAGAGGTAAATGTAAAAGAAAAGAATACGCCAAACCATAATTTATAGAAAGAGGTTCGATTAATTCTGGAAAGTAACAGAAAATATTAATTGCAAATGAAAAGAAATTTGTGAGCGGGCCAAATCATAATTTTTTTATTCTAAATGTCATTGTCACTGTTAAAAATAGAGACATGTGGCAAAAGAATGTAAACTTGAGAATGTACGGCCTGTGTGCTTACATAAAATGCACCAATTGCGAGGAAGCAAACGCAAATACAATTTAAAAATAAATACGGACCTTTATGCATAGAACAAGGAACAAGCATGTGTTACAAATATACAAAATGGACAAGGACAACAAATACAAACATAACATCTTAAACTTGAAGTTATAGAGCATGAAACTAATGCCGACCTACTATGCATTACAGAGCGAATGCCAGTGTGGTAACAGAAAAATCAACTGCCACACGTGTGGCTTTATAACTATAAAGCAAACTGTCAAAATAATATGTGCGTTAGAAAAACAGGAAAAAGTTTTATATCACAAGAACATTCGACACAATAGACAAGAAAGTCAAATGTGTTACAAACCAATGGATCTGTTTCTATCTTGCTACCCTACAAACACGCCCGCACAAAAATAGCCATATACACTGACAAATGTTACAAAATCAATGAACGAAACATCCGGTTCTTACACAAGAGCAAAGAATTAGAAGTGACACCGAAACACATTTAATTGAAAACCAACCATAACAGCTGTGAAGATATGTATGAAAATTTGGATAAAAGAAGAATTGAGGTGCTTCAGTAACATCAGGGACATCTTTTCATTACACCTCAAGGTTCAACATTCTCAATTGACGTTTAAACTTAGTAACACAGAGTTCGATTATTTTGTACGAAACCATTTACGATATAAAATACACAAAAAAATATCCCAAGGAAGCAAACTAAAAGAATTACTCTCAAATAAAAACCAAAACGTAATTCGCAAACATTCGAACACTTACAAAAATAACATTGTTAGTGTTTACGAACGCTTTAGAAACATTACAAATGTAAAATTTGCTGCTAAAGAAATCAACCTATTATCGGGTTCCTCGAAAATTTGGCAGTAGAAGCTGTCCTATCAATAAGTAGACATAAAGAAAACTGAAATCATAAATACCTGGCAACAAGCATAATAGAAAATCATGTTGGTAAATTACTAAAAACGTTCAAATAAAAAGACAGTAGTAGATAATATTATTTTCACAAAAGCTGATAAAGGTAACACAGTAATTGCAAGCCCGGAGACAGAGTTTGTACGTAGAGTTTATTGATAGTTTAATTTAACAAATGATTTATTATTAAATCATTTGTTGAATTAAAATCAGATTCCACCGCAAAATTTCAAAAACAGATTAAACAAACTTATCCAATAAATCTAAAATTTTTAAACTAATATGAATCCTCAGCCACCTAAAGTATATGGGTTAATAAAATTACACGACAAAAATACGTCCTGTAGCTTCGTATATAAAAGCCCCTTGCAAAAATCTATTCCCTAGTATACCCCCAAGGATGTGGTTATTGGTTTAGGTACATATGTTGATGATATATTAAATTGTTTCACAGGTACCTAGATACAATTAAAATCTTTTCACAATTACATTAATACCATGGACCCTAACATAAAATTCACGACAGCAATGGAAGTAAACAAAGCCATTAATTTTCTAGATGTAACTATATTACACAACAATAATAGTAAACACGAATTCGAAATCTATCACAAACTTACACACTACAACCCATGGAAGGTTTTTTAACTCCCTAACACATAAATTATGAGCGTATCAATCTTTGACCCATAGAGAAATTAACATTCCTATGAGTAAAGGTCACTTCGAGTTAGAAAAGAACAGCATTTTTACATTAGCATTAAACAATGGATATTCGACAGATATGGTAAATGACTATAATAATATAATGAATAATAATAACAATAATGAATAAAACAACAAAAGCCTAGAATATTATCAACACAACTCAATTCAAAACTTGTAATAATTATAACCTCACCACATACATCGGGAACATTTCTTATAAAATAGGGTCTATTATTAAAAAATCTAACGAAGCAATCGCGTTTAAAACTAACAACTCCATACAGTATTGCAATAACAATAACAAAGATAAAACGGGCAAAAGCTTGAACTCAGGTGTGAACAAGTTGACTTGTGAGGATTGTAAAAAGTCTACATAGGATTGGGAGAGCTTTTGAAACAAGAATAAAAGAACACAACATTTTCCAACCACTGCTTAGAATCGAATCATGGGTTTAATAATAAATTAAATATTAGAAAACCAGTTAAACTTAACTAACTTACTAAATTTAAAACCAATACATACCCCACCCACCCCTCTAGCTCTGTACATGTATATGAGTCATAATTTTGTAAGTTGATTTTGTATTTGTCACCACCTGATGAAGCCACAGAAGCCAGTATGAAAATATGGTATGACCATATATTCATGAAAACTTGTGCTATACAATTGAAGGTAAAAAAGACTTCCATGATTATGATACTAAGCGTCAAAACCTGGACTTTTATAGGGAGTTCTTAATAAACAATGCATTTTATGCAACAAGATTATTTATTTTGAAATTAAATAAATCTTCCCCTCCCTCTGCCTCTCCTTGAAATTAAATATAAAAATACTAAAGTTTCCATCGAACAATCCGTACTCAAAAAACAAACCTGATAAATTAATATCTGTTAGTTTTTACATGCTGTGTCATACGAATTAAAATTCGTGGCGTTTTCGAGTTGCTACAAGTTTACCTAAGTTTGGCGGAAGAGTAAGTGGAGCCACCAACTCTCCACTGGGGTAACCGGAGCCCTAATAATAATTAATTACCGACGAACAAAACTTGAATAAACTTATAGCAACTTGAAAACGTCACGTCAATTTTAATTCGTACGTCATGCATAGTATCTAAAAACTAAATTTATTAATTTATCAGGTTTGCCACTTTGTATTAAAACTAATATTTAAGCATAATCTTAAGTTTAAAATGAAGTCGTGATTATCTCGTGCGCTAAGCCGTTTATTATTATTAATATATTTTGAGATATTTTTACCTCAAGAACAAGCTAGTGATGTATCATCATGGTACACCTGTAGATTACTCGTAAACTGAGGGTAACTGCTTAGAAAGGATTACTATTGCAAAGTAGTTCCTTTACTGTATGACTAATAAATGTATTCAAATATTCGTTGATTTTCAGGCAGTAGTTTTACCACCATTAGCAAAATGGCCTTACGAAAATGGTTTTACGTTTACCACTTGGTTCCGACTAGATCCCATTAACTCCGTCAATATTGAAAGAGAAAAACCATATTTATATTGGTAAGTATAATACTAATGCATTATTATTGTTTTTTTTTGTACACGATACATCAATACCGGTACATAAAATAATTAACCTGAATAGGACAGACAATAGTTGTTAAACATCAAAACATTAAAAGTGTCTTTCATTTAACCAAACTAGCATCATAACGTTATAAATTGTATTTACCTTTGTAATTTTTACATATTTGATGTGTTGGAACTGTTGCAAATATAAGTCACGGCTCCAATTTTAAATTCCACCACAGTAAAGTTCGACACCAATTAAATATAACTTTTCCACATTTCATCGAATTGACGCCAAGATTTATAGATACCAAATTTTTATATTGTATGTTATAAACAGTTAAAGGATGCTCGATGATACTCATAACGTTTGTAGCTTCTATTTCGTTTTCTTATTCTTTTCGAGTCATAAAATAATAAACGCTCTATGTGTTGGGAAATATTCGTAATTTGAAGTTTCAAGTTTAGACTAAATTGGATTCATTACTAATTTGAAAATAAAAAATAAAACAAAAGTTTATTACAATTAATTGTGGAATTGAAAATATCAAAATATATAGTGTGTCATATGGAAGAAGCACCGATTTAGTGCTGCCACGATTTCGTAACTTCATGTAGTGCCAGCAATCATTTATCGAGTTTTAATAACGCAGTAAAAACAACAGTTTTTTATTGATAATTTAGTTTAATTTAAATGTGAAAACATTGCAATTATTATTTTAATTTATTAACGTACTTTTTTAATAATTTTTTTTTACAGAAAAAAAAGAAAAATAATTTAATTATATAAATAATATTAAAACAAACAAATTGAACGAATTGAAAATGTATGTACTGCTTTAGATTTTCAATGTTGTTTGATGTGTCTCAACGGAATTCGATCCTCTACATGCTGTTGCTCCTTTGACCTAACTATTATAGATATTTTTTATTTCAATGTAAATATAGTTTTAGGTTGCCATCATGTAGTTCATGATGTTAGCTCACCGGCAATAAAATAACCAAAAACAACTGCTGTGAAACAGTACTGTAATTATTTATAACCTAGCGTGTATTCGTATATTTGTATAGTCCCCAAATAATCTAAGTGGCACGTTTCGACTATCGATACGAAAATTGAATTCCATTTCTGTATAATACAATGTATTTTATTTCGCATTTGCAACAGAGTTTATGACGCAATCCCCCAGGATCCATTTTCGTGCAGGAGCTTCTGGGCAGGCGTGTTAACTTCAATTAACGATGCAACAAAATGCACTAACAAATTTTACTGCGTAGCTTTTCACCATGACAATAATTTTACTGTGGACGGCTGCGCTGGAGAACAAGAGACCGAGCGTAGTCGAACACGTACAAACATGTTCAACTACATAATCAGCGAATGAGTTCAGCGCCCAACAAAGGAATTATGTTAACAACGTTAACGTATCTACACCGACGGGATACAATTAACGGGAATAAATGAAATATAGCTCATTATCATTTTAACTTTAACTTTAACTTTAGACGCTTTATTATTATATATTTTAAAAAATCATTAATTTATTTTGTATTAATTCGTAGTATAAGTGGGCGACATGAAGAATAATCGTAATTAGGTTGCAAGGGACAACTGTCAGATGCTATATAGTGTATACCAGGAAGAAATAGTCATTTAAAATACGAATAAGACCAAAAGCAGAACAATATATCGTATATTGAGCATTAAAAAATCAAATAAATTCAGTGCATTCGTGGGTAATGCATATGTTAATTTTAATGAAATATATGAGCCCAACGTGCCAGATATTAATTTAGCCAAACGGTTAGGTTTCAACCCCAAGTGCAAAAAATAGTGCGAGCCAAACCCCGAAGCTAAACAATTATTGCATCAAAAAATATCGAACATCCAAGCATGTAAAATATATAATTGACCACTGACCACACAAAATGTAAAATAAACATTGATAAATATAAATATGCAGCTTAATTAACTATAGAAACGATGAAAATCGTACTCCAGATACAGGCACTTGTCTTTAAATTTTGAAAACTCGTCCCCCATTGTTTGAAAACTCGACATATAAATAAAATAAAAATTTATTCGATTTAACAAAATTCTTAAGTATATCCGTTCGAATATGTCTCAAGATGTAGGAAAATTTGCATTTCGGAAAATATCATGTTTTTCTTAATAATGTGATTTAACTTATAATTTTATTTGTGAACATGTAAATGTGAAATAGTGCTCAATGTTTCGTCTTCTTTCAGTTTTAAAACGAGCAAAGGCGTTGGTTACACTGGTCACTTTGTCGGAAATTGCTTAGTACTTACGTCGATGAAGGTAAAGGGAAAGGGCTTTCAGCATTGCGTCAAATACGAATTTCAACCGAGAAAGGTAAGGCGACCGATTTGTATGTGTGTCATGATGGTACAAAATTATTGTTCTAGTGGTACATGTTGGCTGTAGTCTACATATACAATCGATGGACGAAAAGTGAGATAAAATGTCTCGTGAATGGTCAACTGGCGTCGAGTACAGAAATGGCGTGGTTTGTTTCAACTAATGACGTGAGTATATAATTATTTTATAGGTTGCCTTCGGCAACATCCTATATTCATAGCTTCATAGTTATAAATTGTACCGTAGAACAGGGTAACTTTTTTAAGATTGTTTTCTTGTAAAGTCGTCCAATTAAATGTAAAACATATTTATTTTGTATTACAGCCCCCCAAGAGTAGATTCGTTTATGAATTGAAAAAAGGCGATTATATCTTGTTTTATTTGTTGCTGTTGGGTAGCTTTGGGCATACTGAAAAATTGTAAAACCTAGTTTGATGGGCCTACAACAAACTTCGGACAGTAATAGAGAAAACCTTTGCAGTATTTATTGGTTAATTGCCAAGCGTGTAAATAGTTTTCATAAAAAATGTATATATAGCAAAACTTTGGAAAAAATGGGTTTAAAGAAATAGCATATTAACTAGTCTAACATTTTTCTCCGGGCAAGTTCGACATTGAAAAACGCTCTCGGGCAGTAAAATAGGTTTCGAACTGTTGATTATTTAGCTAATAGCTACTGTACTCTAATCTACCACTGGTGTGTTATATGAATATGTTCTCTTTTGCCTAATATTTAACCGGGTAGTTTCTTGTAGCGCCATCCACGTAGTTATTATTGAATGAGTTTACTAACATAACATTTAAGTTGGGAAGTGATTTTCACTTGAACAATTACAAGTTTGTTGACATCATTTGGACTGTAATTTGAGTTGCATTTTCGGTTTGTATTTTTATTTCCTGCTTCAATACTATCAAAAAGCTTGAAACTGCCAATAACTTTCTTGAAGGAGCATTTTGTCGTTGGAGTTTGGTCTCACTCACCCACTCAAGTGACAAATTATTATCTTCATTCGTCGCATGGGCATCCTTCTAGGAGAAACTTCGTCAATTTTTAAACTCTCCTTATCAAAGCAAGGAAAGGAATGGACATTGTTCAACTATGTCGTTCTCTATTTGCCCCAAACGAAACATAAATTATCATTTTTACGTAAGCAATATGTATATAAGAAATTTAATTAATGATAAAAGTTAAAACACTTTACAAACAAAACCAGCGGAATGCTTATGAAGATTGGCAATAGATAAAAACATATTATAGTGAAGCTATCAAACAGTTAATGTTGTAATCCGTTAGGTTCCACCAAATATGTGAATATTTTAAATGAATTTATGTTTGACTCGACTGTAATCAGTTGATTTATAACATCAATGAGAGGACATAATATGGTACTTTATTGGACTGTCCATAATAATAAAGTAATTTGGACTACTGTCAACGTCAAATTATTTCAAAATATGTGTTCTTCAAACACCACATACGGTAATCTCATTGCGAGTCAAACATAAAGCTATGTATGCAACTCGTACATAATCTGGCTTTTTGGACTCGCCCTATTTATCAGACTCGCTCGTCCATAACTCATAGGGCTCATCCAATAAAGACCTATATTATGTACTTGTTACATAAATAGCTATTATGGTTTAATTATTCGAATTATTTCCCCATAAACCTTACATGACGCAAAGGTAATAGTGGCGCATCTACATACCTCAATGCTACTGTTGGGTTCAGTAATCTTTTCATACGTTTTTGGGTTGGGTTGGGTTGAGTTCAGATGCACAGAATCCTGAAATGATATTTTTCTCAGAAGAAGTATTGATATCTGCCAAAGTTTTATACAACAAAAATTAGATTATCGTTTTTAAAATGCTCCCTTCCTCTTCGGCTTATCTGTCAATATCTCTCTCCAAGTTGTTTGAGGGGTGTGAAATAGGAGACACCAAACGGTTAGCAGAGATGTATTGAGTTTTGAGGTAACAGAATTAATCTGATCTATTGGCAGAGCTTTATTGCATCTACACAATTGTGGCTAGACTATCATCGTTTTTTTTTGCTTATTTTTGACGAAAGTACGGAATGATGATTTATCGAAACCATTGCAAAAGATCGTAGTTTACCATCCCTATTTGCTAACATTATACACACACCCTTCCATTTCCTTCCCATTCTACATATCTGTGTTTTGCTTTATATACAGGACTGTGTGGAAGGAGACATGCATCAATGTTGATTTTTGAGGAGTCGATGGCTCCATTACACTGTTTCGCAAGTGTGTTTACAAATCACCTTCGGCATGCCCGAGACATCACTGAAGTCACTTTCGTCGTAGTTTATTACGTATTTATGTATTCATGATCTTCTTCTAAGTATGAATGATTCTATGAGTCGTTCTAGTAGCCAAAGTCTTCTAGCGAAGCAGTAGCTATTTGTCTCAGTTCTTTTGCCCAATGTTGTCTTTAAATTGATGAATATGAACTTACTGTTCAGAAAGTGTTCGATAACTTCTCTAATGTCGAACTCCGAAAGTGGGAATTACCAATCACCATTAACTAGGATAGGGTCTGCTAAACTCTTTTCATCATTGTCAGAAAGAACACGAGGACCTCCAGGTTTTTTTTTGTTTTTCCATAGTTGTGTCATAAATCGTCGACTTTGGAATATTATGATTATATGTCTTATTGTTTTTCCTTTTTTGCATTGGTCGTTGCATCATCTGCGCGCAATAATTTATATAATTTTGACTTCCTGAACTTACTTGTAAACTCGCCTTGTCCTAAAAGTAGAATGATAAACTGTTGACAATCACTTGCTATAGTATGTATTATGTCAAATTAAAATACATGCAACGTACTTTACTGGATCTCGATGCTTTTTTCTCTATTTTGATTATGCCATAAATAATTGCAAAATAATATAAAATACTTACGCTACGTGTAGGCACTGCTGGTATTAAATTTATTATTATTTTATTTTAAATTTTCAAATTATAAGAATTTACCTTACAATATGTAAATACGAGTTGATCCAAAATTGGCTTGGGAACTCGGTTTGTCAGAGATTTACTTAATATAGTTTTTCGACCACCATCTAAAATTATTCATTTTCCATTCCTCCAAATATTATTGAAAAAGTATTTGCGTGCATCGGCAGGAAAAAAACAGAAATTTTGAAAGAGTTTGGATTGGTGCCACTGATTCACCGACGCTGATAAATTTTGAATTGCAGTTTCTGTCATTTGTTGAATATGTGCTGGTATATTTTCTTTATCCATTTGTCAATAAATTCAATTTAATTTTGCTCTCAAAATTTTAATTATGGAAAAGTGTCAAAACGTCCAACTTTTCATCACCAATTATGAAAAGTTAAACTTTACCTAGTGAGTAAAGTTCGTTATATCATCAATTAAGAAAATAAACACCTTTTAAAAAGAAAAAGAAACAATGTTTATTCAACACATAATTCAATTTAGTTGGATTTTTTTTTAATTGTAAATATTTACATACAAATTGTGCAGTTTGTTAAGTTAACTCTTGATAAAGTTTTATTTGTTGAATTTGCCATAATAGTATGTACTGTACTGTACTTGCAATACCGATGAAAATCTTTTTTTGTTTTGAATTGAATTTTCCCTCTGCGACACTGATATCAATCTCCATGTTGTGTCATTTTGAAAATATTGGCCCCAGAATCTCCTAGTAAAGTAACCGAAGATCTCCTGAAGCAGTAAATAAAACAGAATTTGGCAGCCCAACCTTTGCAGCATTTTTTTGTAACAAACCAATGGTGCTAATATTTATATTTAAAGAGTTTTTAGGCCTCTAAAATATTGTAAAATTTTAATTTTAATTGAAAAAGTCAATATTATATAACTCGTGTTATTTTGCGTAAACATGCAATGGTTAACAGAAACCAGCTTTTGTTTTTCAGGAGTTCACATACGTCATTAATAATCCGAAAGAAATTGAATTAGCTACTACAGTGAGCAATTCTTTCTCACCCACCATATTATTGCAACACACACCATCACATTACCATTTCTTTCAATCATTCTGACATTTTTTACGGCATCGGTAGTTTGCAAACCTTGACAATGTTCTGCTTGCATGCCAAGAGTTTTTTGCTGCCAAAGATAATAATTTTAACCATCGCCGAATTGAACTGCCGTGTCAAAGATGGTTAAAAACTATTGAAAGTGATGGTGAATACTTAATTTAATTTGTATTTTGTATTAAGTACTAATAAATAAACATTTAATAGTTTAAAAGAACCTGTTGGGTACCCTAATATATGCAACGTGCAGAATGACTGGGGGTTGTTGTATATTGTTTTGAATTTAGGAGAAAATGTAACATATTTTAAAAATGTCCGTCGTTCAAATTCTTTGATTAGGGCAATATATAAATATATATAAATTGGTGTCATGATCCTTCTCTTACAAAATATATTTTGTTTTGTTAAAATATTACATACTAATTAATATTTTCTAATAAACAAGCATTTTAGATTATATTCAGGAAGGATGTTACTAACATCGACACCCTTATGGCACTTTTCAATTCTTTTGTAAGATTTAAACTTGAGCTTCAATTCTTTGATGTCCACATAAATTGAATCATAGAATCAGTTCAGAGACGTTTCTGGAAAGTTTTGAAAATTTGTGAAACTAGGCGGTGTATATCGTGCATCTGGAATTCCACAATCTGAGTTTTTTAAATAGGTTTACCACAGTTTCATTAGTTGACAAACTCACATTTACTATTGTTCGTCTATGTTAGTCTTATTAAATGTTGTTACATGCAACAATTATAACTTTTATTTTCCGACACCATATACTAATGTATTGAAATTATCATCAACGAGTTAATTGATTATTGATTTGTTTCATTTTGTTTGTGTTTTCGCTTGTTATTTTAAATATTCATATTGATATTTCTGTAGTTCTGTAGTTGGGTAATAATACAGAAAGTTCGATACGAATATGTAAAAACTATCAAGGCATTTTATTTGTTAAGACGAAACATGGTATGACGCTCATAACTGTAAAACAGGCTGGATTTAGATGTATCCTATTCCAGACGAGAGAGAATAACTTTTCATTGTGGCTCTAAAAATAGTTGTGTTGGTGAAATTATGTGATCAAGAAGTTATTTAAATTATTCCTTATTGTTGTTTTTATTTTGCTGTATTACTAGTTTAGTTTTCTCTTCATATTCTGCACGTACAGCTTCTGGGTGATGACTTGGGCAAGGCAAAAATTGTAGGCGATATCATGTATGGATGCAGTATTTTTGCTCAACTCAAATCCTAAATGGCTCTAAAAAATCATAATAATTGAAAAACAAACATTTATATTGTTTTAAATACGTTTAATATATTTAAATAAATATATTAATAAATATAAAATACGTTATGTATTTTATAAAAAAAATCAAACATATTTTAAAGAAATGAGACTATAAAATACGTTAATATTTACAGTTTCTTTCAAGAATAATATAGGATATGTTTAATACCTCTTTACTATCGAATTTAAAATGCTTCAAATTGAACTACAATGTCCGAAGTCACCTGATTCTACGGTATCAACAATAGTCTATAGAAAATTTGTAATAAAAAGTCGTGAAAAATAAAAATTTATAGTATGTATATATGTGCTCAAATCTACATCATTAATTTAATAACAAATCTAAAGAATTCAATTTTATATCGCCAATAAAATTTTATTTTGAATATTTTAACAATTGTAATTTTATTAACCTGAATTGCAGCATAACATATAAAAGAATCTTACATTATAATAGATCAAATTTTAATGTTTTACTTTAAATTATTATCAACATACTTTGCCCTTACAGCCATTTGACAAATGCTACATTGGAGCCACTCCCGAACTGGACGAAGAACGAGTTTTCTGTGGGCAAATGTCCGCGATATACTTGTTCAGCGAAGCCCTCACGACCCACCAAATATGCGCCATGCATAGATTAGGACCTGGATATAAAGTAAGTCTCGTCCCCAAAAAACCTGCGACAAATCGCGCCAGATTTAATTTCGTACTAACGCACTTTGCAGAGTCAATTTCGATTTGACAATGAATGTCACTTGAACCTACCCGACAATCACAAAAGGGTGAGTGACTCTAGTGAACAGACCACTAGCATGATCCAGAATGCCCCAGACGCACGTACCGTAAGCATGTCTTTGTTTTTATTTTTTACATGTGGATTTATTTTTTCGGCGTATATTTTATTTATTAGGAAATTTTGCTTGTTTCGTTTATTGTTTTTGTGATGTATTTGTTTTCTTCAGAGAGTCGAAGTCGAAATCGTTATTGTTATTATGATTTCTTCCTATTAACTTGTCTGGTAGTCATCGTGATCATCATATTTCATTTTACTTTTCCTAACACGTGGAGCATAGCCAAAATCAAGAGTAAGACAAAATGGAAGAAGGATTAAAGTAAAAGCGATTGTCGCTTCGCCTCTCTTTTGCTTATATGATTATTGCCATTATTGAGTAGGAATGTATTTATTTAATTTCAAGTATTGTGAGATTAGTTTTACCAGCAAGTGATTTATTGGGATTATTGTGTAGAGATGATTAACATATTTTATAGAAAGATAGATCTTAAACAGGCATGAATTACCAATCTCACCCTAATGGTGTTACTGAGCACATAAAATGTTTTTGTATTTTTTAATAACCAATTGGAATTAAACAATGGTGCATGTGAACTTTTTTATTTCAATGACCGGTAGAGCACACATTTGTTAGTTACTTCAGACAACTTGTAGTATATACCACATATCTTATATACAGGTGTCATCACGTTACATTCAAGAACATAGTGGTCATTCTGAACACCTTTTACCATTAAGTTAATTGTTTTATTTTTAATTTTTGTTTTATTTATTCTGATCTCATTAATAAAGTTATATTTAATCAATACTCATTTATTGACTTTTTATTATTACATGTGTTTATCATTTTTGAAATCAAAACCAGCTATACTGGAAAATCGAAGATAGATCCTTTGTCTTCGTTACTTTGCATGATATAAAACTATATTTAGGCTTTAGCCTTCTTTTGGTTTTACACTACATGTGTGACACCATGTATAGTATACACTGAATGATAGCAAAATACATTTGACTTTTCAATAGAGATACAAAGTAACTTATTTTTGGCTGCATTTATTTAATTTGTTTATTTTACTTTTTAATTTATTTGTTTTGTTTTATTTTCAATTATATTTGAGCAGGTTTATGGCCCCAGTTTATAGCCAAGAACTTCATTTAGATAACATCCATGAATAATAAAATAAATGACAGAGCATTTTGGTTCGAAAATCAACCTACCCAATAACTATTTTCCAATCACTTAATTAAAATCATTGTTTCCTTTAATATGTTACATTGAATATGTTTTTAGGTTTTATACGATGGAAAATTATCTAGTGCTATAGTATTCATGTATAATCCCGTAGCGACCGACAGTCAGCTTTGCTTACAATCTGCACCCAAAGGCAATATTTCTTACTTCGTCCACACCCCACATGCTCTCATGTTACAAGTAAGCAAAACCATCAGTAATCAAAATAACAATTTCCCAAAACCACGTGATTTATAGGACGTGAAAGCAGTGATAACTCATTCCATCCACAGTACACTTAATTCCATAGGAGGAATCCAAGTGTTATTTCCATTATTTTCTCAGCTAGATTTGCCTTACGAATGCAATGGAGCGACGGACACCAAACGAGATCCCACGCTATGGTAAGTAATCGAAGCTACCGTTTAAACGCCTCGAACGATTAAATCCATTACAGCTCAAAGTTGTTGGGGTTTATCTGCGAACTGGTGGAGACGTCGCAAACAGTGCAACAGCATATGATCCAAAACCGCGGTTTCTTGGTCATTAGTTTCATGCTGCAGCGATCATCAAGGGATCACCTCACTATCGACGTGCTTGGCTCGTTTTTGGGTTTAACTAAATATCTCGTCACTTGCTTGAGTGCTAACAGCGAATTGCTGCTGAAACAGGTGAGATTGATGTCGCATCCGAACTCGTTTGTACATACGTCTAGTTACTTTAATGTTCAATTATTAAAAAACCTAGATTCGTTGTACGTGAGTACGGCAGTTGTTTAATATTTTATCAAATTTTAGGTGTTTATTTTATTTTGCGTAATGCTCTAGGACGTAGCCCAGTTGTTAATTTGCATGTTCAGGGAACGACTAGTAGTAAATATTTTAAATACCTGTATCTGTTTCCACAATATATTTTTATTACTATTAATGTATACAAATTTCGACAACTATATTGTCATCATCGGTGATTGCAAAATTTCTTTCAATGTTTTCTTTGTTTGTTTCCCCAAGGTATATATTCCTGATGCAATTAATTAAATGTTTGGAATATTTTTTTAAAATTAACAACTTTCAACTGGTTTTAATTGAAGACTATGTTAAACTTCCCAATCTATATGTAACGCACAGTTATTTTCAAATAGATGGTATATTTATCTTAGAGTTAAATTTTGAATTTAAAATAAATTCGTTCTGATATGAAATTGAAAGGAAACTTTAGTTATTCGAACATTAAACAGTCTACAAATGTTAGTAAATGTATCTTCTAACAATCAACTAGATTGTTTTGAATTATTTTTATTTTAAGTCAATAAATTCAAATTATGGACTGATACCAAAACCACTTTGTTAATTATAAAATACCATGTTTAACCAGTATATAAAGTACTTAGTATTTTTATTCAATAGCGTTAGTTATTGTTGGTTTACATATCTGAGTTTTATGTTTATGTATATCTATTAGTTTTAGATAAAAATTCTGGCACTAACACCTAGTTGAGCATAGTCGAAATCTGTATACATTAATAGTAATAAAGATATATTGTGGAAATGGATAAGAGTATTTATAATATGCAAATAAAAAATACATAGACTCCGTTAGTGCACTTACTAGGTAGTTAATATAGTTCGTTATAGATACGTATTTATCATTTCATGAAACGCAGGAAATTTATATTTATTTCTTTTGCAGTAACCAATCGGCAACTTTCTAGTTTCAATACAAATTCATTTATATTAATTTTATGCCTTAAAGTAAATTTGTGACATAAAATCAACAATTCGTACTTTTCAATCTCGATAATTTCCCAATTGCATTAATGAAAAGAAAACACTATCTATCTATCTAATATCAGACCTCACCTTTTCATTGCAATCAATAATAAAACTTTTAATTCTAAAAGAGAAATTAATTGGCCTAGAGGTACAATTATAATTTAAGTAGAAAGCATTGGAAAATGTTATAAATTACCTGCATATATATTCAAATAATTTGCATTTAAAATATTGTTATCTATAGATATAGGTAGGTGATATTGGTTTGCATAATAGTTTTAGATGTTTTCATACATTTGCTTCTATATTTTTATAGAATAGTTGCTATAATTACAGATTTTTTTTAATTATTATCATTGACATGAAATATTCGGTAAAACAAATCAAAAGATTTTACTAAATTATAACAAACAAAACTTAAGAGACTAATCCAACAAGATCTACAAATCAAATTACTTAGTTGCTGAGATATGTATCAAGATTTTCTGAAAAATCTACAACAAAATCACTATAGTTAAGTGAGGGATTTTAATTCATAAATACTATTATGAATTGAGTAGTAATCTTGTCCATTCAACAGATAAATGACATAAAATTATCCAAACAGTATTTTTAACTGGCTTTTCTATAGTTCGCTTCATTTTCTTGCAAAAAATACTGTTAGGGCGAATTATATTATATATATTATATTATATATGTTATTTGTTTAGAATAAGGACGAAAATTCCCTGGAATTAACAAGAAACAAAACTAATTTGTTATTTATATGTTATATGTTCACTACAATTAACATTATGTAGTTGTTCTAAAATTTGATTTACCGAATCCATCGAACCATCAAAATCTCCAAAACGATTAACTCCAATGCATAATTACTTCTGTACATGGCTTCTTTGTTATGAAATTATTTTGAAAACCGGTACTTATCCAAGCATGAACGAACTAAGGTAGCGCTTCTTCTATGCTTTCCTTCAAATTACATACACATACAATCACGAAAAATGTTTTGGGTAAGTACGGGAACAGTTTAATCCATTTTGATTCAGTTGTTTTGCTTCTCGTTCCTGACTTGGCAGTTGCTGGACCACGTGTTGTTCAATCCGGCCTTGTGGATTTACACGCCGGCGTCCGTACAATCAAAACTGTATTCCTACTTAGCGACGGAGTTCTTGTCCGACACTCAGATTTACTCGAACGTCCGCAGAGTCTCCACGGTCTTGCAAACGGTGCACACTCTAAAGTATTACTATTGGGTCGTGAACCCGAGATCGAAGAGCGGAATTACTCCGAAAGGTTTAGGTACAGCTTTGTGGTAATAGTTTGGTGGTTTAGTCCATGTCTTAATTTTTTTTTAGACGGACCGAGACCCCCACAGAAAGATATTTTGTCAATTCGTTCGTATATTTTGCTGTTTTTGAAGCAGTTGATTATGATTGGAAATGGAGTTAAAGACGATGAACTGCAAAGTATTTTGAACTATTTGACTACAATGCATGAGGTTAGTACAATTTAATTTGTTCTGTTCATAATAAGAACAACTTTCGATTATTTGTCATACTATGCCTCTGTTTTAATCCAAATCGAATATCAATCTAAAATCTTTATTTTTAGGACGAAAACCTTCATGATGTTCTACAAATGTTGATTTCTTTAATGTCCGAGCACCCGTCTTCAATGGTTCCGGCTTTTGATTGCAAGCATGGTGTTCGAACGATCTTCAAGCTACTGGCATCAGAAAGTCAATTAATCAGGCTGCAGGCTCTGAAATTATTGGGATTCTTCTTAAGTAGAAGCACGCATAAAAGAAAATACGACGTTATGAGTCCACACAATCTGTACACATTGTTAGCTGAAAGATTGTTACTCAACGAAGACATATTATCACTTCCTACGTATAACGTTTTATATGAGATTATGACCGAACACATAAGTCAGCAGATTTTGTACACGAAACATCCAGAACCAGAAAGTCATTTTAGGTTGGAAAATCCCAGTAAGTAATTATAACATTCAAGACATTTAAAGATTATTTTTACCTTATTGAAACCTACAGTTTTGACCTTGCTTTTGATTAGCATAACAGATTTGATAGCGACTGTGTATATTAAAAAACATTTTAAATTAATTAACTGGAATGATTTTCTTTACACTCCCAAAAATTACTTTATGGTCAAGGCCATGAAGATGGACCGACTTGACTTTCTAACAGACTGTGCATTAGAAGATTAACTTACACTAAATAATTGCATCAGTCTCGAAGCATTTTTAATCAATTGAATTAATTATGTTTAATGTATATTGTATTTAATCTTGTTATTCTTAATTTTAATATTAATCTTCATATTCTTTCAGTGGTTTTAAAGGTAGTAGCGACGTTGATAAGACAATCGAAACAGAATGATCAACTTCTCGAAGTTAAAAAGTTGTTCCTCTCCGATATGACATTATTGTGCAATAATAATAGAGAAAATCGAAGAACGGTGCTGCAAATGTCAGTATGGCAGGAATGGTTAATCGCAATGGCATACATTCATCCCAAAAACACAGAAGAACAGAAGATATCGGACATGGTCTACTCCCTGTTTCGTATGTTGCTTCATCATGCTATCAAATATGAGTATGGTGGCTGGAGAGTCTGGGTTGACACGTTAGCCATAGTGCATTCCAAAGTAAGTTAATTTAATTTATTCAACTAAACTAAAAATCAGACTCCATTAGGTATCGAATTATATACTCAGAATGTATCATTTATTTTGCTTTTCCACGAGTTCCTGCATTGTTCTTTATTCTTTATGTCACACCGCTGTATTTCTTGTGTTTCTTCTATTATTCTTATTCCTCCCATCTCATCCTAGGTCTTCCTATTCTATTCTTCCCCTGATATTCTATTTTCATGCATTCAGTGGACGTGTCCTAACCACCCAAGTTGTCTCTTCAATGACTTATTGGTTTCAAGCTGCTGCTTTAAATCAGTTTCATTCATAATTTTGTCGTTCCTTGTGATTCCTTCGATCTTTCTTAGATGTTTTTTGCTTTTATTTCTGTATCTAGCCGCTAATCTTACTGCCTTTTTTATTACACCCTGTTTATATTTGTTTTGATATTGCTTTACTTTTTCTACATCTCAAAATCGATAGAAGTTATCGAAAAAGTGGTTCTTTTAAAAGTTGAAAATATTGAGAAGTATTTCCGAAAAATACACCATTTACTGGAAAATTTCATTTGAAAAACAATTTTTATCGTTATATACAAGTATAAGTTGTAGTTGCCGTATCCATCTCTATTTGATGTAAATAAGATATATGAACTATAGAAATTTATAACAAAGTCCAGTAGAGACTAGGGAGTAGGGACAAATATTTCCTTTTCGAGCCATTCTACTGTATTATATACTTCTCTCAATTTTAATTTCTTTATTTTCATTTTTAATTCTAGTTTACGTTTCCTTGACCATTTTGTCTGCTGGTTTATCATATTTATTTTACTTAACAGGTATCTTATGAAGAATTCAAGCTGCAATTCGCCCAGATGTACGAGCATTATGAGAGACAAAGAACGGACAACATAACAGACCCGTTGGTCCGCCAGCAGAGACCAATAAGCACCATATCTGGATGGGAGCAGCAAACGGAAACCATCCACAATGGTTATCACCAGGAAGGCGAACAGTGGCAAAATCAAAACATGGTGCTCCACGAAATCGAAAAGTCCGACCAGGTGTGCAACTGCGATTTTAACTCGCCGATCTCGGACGGGAGCCCGGCTTCGTTCATCACGAAACGCGACGACAGTGAAGGTGTTTCGTTAGACTCGAGGACTAGCGATTTATACAGTGACGTGAAAATAGGTAAAGAATCGCCCTTTTCGCAAGATTCTCCGCTGCAGTCACAGATTATTGAGGACGAGCCGGCAGATTCACCTGTCTGCAACGGGATCCACACGGGCAGCAGCTCCAGTTTTGGCAGCCCGACTAAAAATGTGTCTGATGTAACAGAAGAGGAGCTCAAAACTGGCATTATCAACGAGATTGTGCAAGAAATTCTCTCAAAATCGGAAAAGTTGCTTCAAGATAACAATGTGGAAGAAACATCGCCGGTGATCCAAGATGAAGAAATTGTTCAAGCCATTAATGAAGTCGTCAGTAACGCAAACGAAACTAAAGACGATAATCTTGATGTTGAACATGAAGACAACGTCGTTTCTTCGGGAAGCAACAGCCCCAAACATGAAATTTCCATTGTGGAATTATCCGTGGAGTGCTCTCAAAAATCGACTGATTTAGATACGACACCGACGAGTCCCGAAAAGGAAAGCGATTTTTCAGACCGGTATTTAACACCGACCGAACTAAGCGAAGGCGAGAATAAAAAGGAAGACGAAGTCGTCGACGATAAAACAATTAATACATGCTCAAGTGACGTAAATACCTCAGAGAATTTAAATTCTAAAGACATTGTAAATATTAGTGTTAGTGACGAAGACAATGACAAAGGTTTGACACTTGAACAAAACGTCGAGGTGGAGCTACCCGAGGAGAAAGACGACCCTTCGCAAATTGTGCCAATTGAAAATAGTGCTGTGTCCGTAGAATTAGAGCCGTCCAACGTCGATTCTAGTCTAGATAGTCCCGTCAATAGTGCCGCAAACGAAGCTAGTGAAAATTTCGAACCAGTTACCGCTGAAGAAACGACGATGGTTGAAAACATACCAACAATTTCGCAGATCTGTGATCCTAGTCATTATTCGACCAATGGGGTCGAGAACCCAATCGTTAGCAATGAAGGTGGCGGTGAAAGTGAAGCTTCACAGAAGAGCACACCTATTAAAAATCCAGATGATATGAAACGCAGAATCAGCTTGCCATTAAACACTCTCGAGGGACAACAAGATGTCATTAAAAATACGGCTGTGGTCGTTTCACCGCAAAAGAGGCCCAGAAGTGCGTCGACATCGACACAAGTTGATCCCCATCATTTTGGTAAGATTTATTTTAACCTTACAACTTTAAATGAGTCCCCAACAGACCTCTTATTTTTATCTTAATCAAATTAATGCCGACTTCTGAAATTTTATTATATTTTCAGAATTTAAATACAATGTGGCAATTTTGCTAAATGGCAAATTTATACGAACTTGCAAATTTATAATCAAATTATTAATGTTGATTTTGTGTTATTAGTTGAATCCAAACGCTCAAAGTCAGGATCATCTTCAACGAGGCCAATGTTCAGTCCTGGACCAACGAGGCCACCTTTCAGGATACCTGAATTCAAATGGTCGTACATCCACCAACGGCTCCTGTCAGATGTGTTGTTTTCCCTTGAAACCGACATACAGGTGTGGCGAAGCCATTCAACTAAATCCGTTTTAGATTTCGTCAACAGCAGCGAAAATGCTATTTTCGTCGTAAATACAGTTCACTTAATTTCACAACTAGCCGATAATTTGATCATCGCTTGTGGTGGATTGTTACCACTTCTTGCATCTGCAACTTCACCTAATGTAAGTATATATATATCTTTGTTACATACATCGATTATTGGGCGATTTGGGAGAAATGAGAAAAAAAATACAAATTATATTATCAGCAAAAACAGAATATGTGACAAATTTTACATTCAGAGTGTAATGCAACAGGGAGGGGCACTAAACCCAATATTTTTAACGTATTGATGAAATGTTGAACGTATGTAAATCACACAAGAAAAAACTATTGTCGGTTTCAGAAATCTAGAACCAATAGAACTGACAAGAGGAGTAATAGATATTGTTATATTTATTACTCATTGCACTTGTTGGTCTTCTGCATTTAGATCTGAAATATTTCTGGCCACTACGGCAATAAAAAGATTTTATTTAATGTTGAACTGTCTTATACTTGATAATCTAAATAATGAATATGAATCACAAAAGTGTCATTACTTCGTAGCTTATGGCAAGCGAATAGTTGAATTTACATGAAAACTGAAAGCCTTGATAAGTAAATGGGTAGTAGATTACCAATCAACTGGCCAAACACGGAATAAAAATTCAGACTTTAATAGATTCAACAAGTTTTTATATTTTGATACATGCCGTTGGAGGCATATTTCAAATTGAGGAATAAACCACATGATACAATTATCTTATATTTTATAACTCCAACTGCAAGCAGTAATAGAAACACAAGCTGTAAGGCCATGAAGACCAGGAAGGAAGTTTTGCTGTAGTTTATTTGTTTATTTTTTTAGTATATAACAGAGAACGGGAAAAATGTGATAGTGGAGAAAAACATCTTCCAGAAATAATTCAATTTTATAATAAAACGAAAGCAGGTGTAGACATGGTTGTTGAATTCTTAGGCCAGTCTTTGGTAGAAAGGCATATTAAAATCAATTTTCAAAAAGTCAATAAATTAAATTTCCAGGTATTGTGATGTACCAGATCTAAAAGAACCAGGACAGTGGTTTTATTGTAAAAGTATGCCAAGCATATTTATAGTTAGAACAATCAACTATTTTATATGAAAAATGTGGTAATTCTGAAACTGCGTAACGTTTATATCTATAAATAGATGCAAAACAACTAAAACTTTTCTTCATGTCTTTGTGACAAAATATATTCTGTTCTAATAAAAGCAATTTCCTAGTTTAAAATTTAAACATTGTTTTCATTTAGAGTGAATTGGACGTTATTGAACCCACCCAAGGAATGCCCATAGAAGTAGCAGTATCATTTTTGCAAAGGTTGGTGAACATGGCTGATGTTTTAATCTTCGCGAGTTCATTAAATTTTGGAGAACTTGAAGCCGAGAAGAACATGTCAAGTGGAGGCATTCTTAGGCAATGTTTAAGACTCGTAAGTAAATGAATGGTTTAGCTTTGCAATTTTTTTTATCCGTCTGTCAATAATGAAGTTTATCGAAAATGACTAAACACCGTAAAAAATTCCGTAAGCTTCATTTAAAATATTTTTTAATCAATGTTCAATTAAACGTTTTTTGTGCTGTTACACGATGTTGATTTTTTGATCTCTGTCTTCACTTGTCTGTGTTTGTGTCAGGTTTGCACTTGTGCAGTACGCAACTGTCTGGAGTGCAAGGAACGAAGTCGACCACATCACACGCTTACAACACCACCACTTAATGCATCTCACAAGTCTGCACACTTACAATCTTTCATACGGGGTGTCCAAACATCTCCTAAAGTATGTATTATTATTATTATTATTATTTTGTAATTTTAAATTACAATGAAGTCAATTTTTCCAAAAATATGTGTCGAAAATTAAATTTGTTTTCATCAAAATTAAAAACTTAAAAGCCTTTAAACGAGAGCTTTTCTTAATTATCGCCATTAGAGGAACAACTTCAAATTTTTAGGTGCAATTCATTATATTTCAAAAATCTATTGTAGAAACTATTGCAATAAATTAAGTCTTTCTACAGTGAAATAGAAAATATTTAGCGACAAAAGTAAAAATTCATAGATATGCTTATCCAAAAATTAACTCATGTTGTGAGCTACCAGTCGTTGAATAAAACAATATTATTAGCAATATTACAGTTGGTATTGTATATTGCTATAAGTGTTCACCAACTAACAGTTTCCAACATATCTTTTTATAATAATTAATATGCACTTCATAAATTTCATAATAAGCCGTGATTTTGTTTAGTGTTGGTTTGAACAAACAATATCAATTTATCCCATCGAATAGATTTTCATAAATGCAATTTTTTTTTAACAGAATATAGCTGACAATCTTTCCAATCACTCTAGCCCAGTCAAGGACCCGGAAAAGTTGCTGCAGGACATGGACGTTAACCGCCTCAGGGCGGTAATCTACAGAGATGTGGTGAGAACGTTTATCCAGGCACTTATTTCAAGAATTTACGTTTTGAATGTGCTAATAAATGTCTATTGCAGGAAGAGACGAAGCAGGCCCAGTTTTTATCGCTGGCAATAGTGTACTTCATTTCTGTGCTGATGGTTTCCAAGTACCGTGACATTCTGGAACCCCCCGTTTCCATACGAGCTGCAAGCCCCGTGCCGACAATCAGAAACAGCAGTGGATCCCACCATTCTGAAAGTCCGCAAGGTGATACAAGCATAATAAAGTTTAGAATAAATTCGCCTATCATGTACAATGGGGTTAAAGCTTGTACCACTAAGAAATCATTTTGTGTTTGGAAAAATCTAATAATATTTCTGGTAGGGTACACTTAATGTTCAAATCTGTTTAAACAATTCACAAACGAGTGGATGTGATTGTTATTGAATTTATTATTATCGTATTTATTTTCAATTTAATACAGAGTAAAAAAAGACAAAATCCTATTAATGACAAACTCAATGTTTGTCCATACATCCACCTACGTAATTATTATAGTACTTATTAAACATTACTCACACAGCACCGGTGTTACAACTGCCAATAATAATAATAGAAATAATAGAACCACTGTCACTTTTTCATAACTGTATCTTGATAATTCTCTATTGACTTAGTCAGCCTTTTAGATTCATCTCATTCCATATGTTTCTCCAACTTGTGTCGGTTTTTAATGAAATATTCATCACCACCTACTTATCGAAAAAAATCATTTTAAATCATTATATTTAAAACTAATAAATATTAATTAAATTTAGAATTAGCAACTTAAAATATGAACTAACCCCATTGTAAATCATTTATATTAATAGACACTCACATGCCGTTCACAAACACGCTTAACACAGGCACGAGAAATGTCAAATTTCATAACAGAACATTGTGTACTAAAACCTGTTGAATTTTCGCAAAATTAAATAATTACATTTTTTTCTGTGGGACAGAAGGCAGTGCGCGTCCTCTATTTCCGCAGTGGTCTCACCACGTTTATCCACAATTCCTCCCCGGTTCCCATCCTAATGCGGCTCCCCATCACAACTACGTCCGTCACAGACATTCTTACATCAAACACCACTACAACCTAAATAACAACCATCATTCCCACCACCACAACCATAAGATTGACCACAGGTACCACAGAAACCCCATTGGTAGCAGTCATCCAGGTAAATGGACTGAAGAACGAATCTTGCACTGCGTACACATTTAGATATTTTTTTGTCATTGTTATAGATGGACACCTTTATGAGCATCTTGATGTTTTTTTTTTTATTTAGGACGTTTGGTTTTATCTAGATATGTTTATGTTAAACGTGTTTTTTTATGTAGAAGTTACGCCTTTTTGTAGACATTGAATTTTTTTATTTAAGGTTGGAATCTATTACAATTACTGGGTGCATTTAATAACTTTAAATGCTTCATATGGAAAAAATGTAGCAAAACAGCAGAGCCAAAATTCCAACGTTTTTTTTTTAATAACATGTAAATGAAACACAAGAAGCATTTAAAATTCTAACATTGTCTACGAAGCAACTAAGGTCTAAATTGCCAAAAATAATTTTTAAAAATATTTAAAAATAATCAAAAAATTCAGATAGAAACTTGCCAAAATGTTAAAATTAACAAAATTGCAAAAAATAATTCTATCCCAACCAAAAATAACCAATCCAAATTATAAAAATTTCCAAACTTTCAAGAAAGCATCAACATTGTCATGTTTAACATGTTTAACATACAAAATGATCCAAATTGTAAATACGCGCCCGTAATACTGAATTACTTATAGCTAATACACCTTGACTTTTTTGATTGTTCGGTTTTGTGGAATTGAGATGTCTACAATAAATAAAACACCTATTTTAATTCATGTTTGTAGAATAATATGATTTTTTCAGAAAAAATCAAAATGAGTTTTTAAAGTGGCACTATGGTGTAAAGGGAATCCACTGCAGACAATTGCGACTGTTCACTAAATTGGGCCAATATTTGTTCATTATTTGGAAACCTAATAGAAAATTTTGCTTGTTCAGGTGCATTTTAACAATGTAGCAAAATTATTCATAATGTAAACGAAATGTTAACAGCATTTCTAAATTGTCATATAAGTATATGAAAATCATTAAAACAATCAAAAATATGTAAATAGTAAAACTTTGTTAAATTCAAAAAATATGTATCAACAAAATTGGCAAAATGTTAAAATTAAAAAATTTTTATAAGCAAACCCAACATTGAATAGAAAACATGAACAAAATTGCCCGAAAATGATTAAAACAAAAGGAAAGAAAATCAACATATATCTTACCAAAGAACAACAAGCACTAGTACTCATACATACAATTGTCCATTTTTGATGTTTATAAATACACGTTTACCTGCTCGTTTAAATTTGAATATTAGCTGCTTATCACCAGATAGATCTGATAGATAAACCAGCCAATTTTAGCTAGCAAATATAGTGATGGCTGGATCTAATGCTAACTAAGGCAGGAACATTCAGGACACCACTAGCGGAGCACGGCACTTGTGGTGTTAGAAGACACCTAATGCATGCACTTATAACAAAACTGTTAAAGTTGCGGGAGGCTATTAAATTACCTTTGTGATTAAATATATAAATTCTGAGATAATTATGAAACTTTTTTATAGAATAGCTATTATATTGGTAATTAATTACACAATTACTATGAGATTACAATCTTTAAATAGTTTCTTCAAAAATACTCATATGAGAGTTATTTTTCATTCTAATGTATAACAAAAGCATCGACAATTTTAATTACCTATAAATTTGATAGATTCTAACCTTTACCATATTAATCAAAATATTTCTATTTATTGTAAAGTCGGGTGTACTTGAAGCAACACGGTGGATTGAGGAATACGACTCATACTCTCATACAAATCGTTTCCTTGCTCCTATCGTAGATTGATGCAATTGCTGTCAAGTCGTCTTCTCTTGTTCTGTGTTGCCTCAATATTGTCTATTGCAAAAGTTGGTACAATTTTCTTTATACTCTTGAAATTACTTAACAGTGGCCAAATTCAGATTTCTAGTGCAACAGACTGTACATCCGGTATAAATCTTCAGTTAATTTAGATGCTTATGCATTTATAAATTTAGTATTATCTTTAATATAAATTATAAAATACAACTTCCACTCTATATAATTAACTGGTTAAAAAAAGAATAAATAACAAAAAAAGAAAAATAAATGCATGGAATAATAAACTAATCCTATCGATGCTTGTCTCTATAGTTTATTATGTGCTGTATAAATTAGCTAGGATATTGTGATGCATGGATTTCATAGACCAAGATTGTATTGCCAACATCAGTTATTTCTTTAGCTTCAAGAGCCATTCACAGCCAAACAACGCAAGAAGATGCCGACTACGAAGTTATAACCGCTTACGTCATGGATGACAACAATTCCGTGCAGGACCAAGATTTACATTCCGGACCGCCCTCTATAAAGGTACGTTGAATGGTCGTACCCACGAGGCAATTGTAAATATGTATACGAATGCTGACTTTGGTTTTGTATATATATATATACATATATATTACTTTCATGCACCGAATTTGAGTAGAGATGGTTCAATAATAGCGATCAGATTTTTTATAGTTGTTATTTGATTGTTTAGGGTAAAACTAGTGATCATTCCTTATAGTAAATGGTTTTCAGGAATTTGTAAATTTGTTGTCGATATTAGACTAACAGGAATGTAAATTTTATTTTACAATAATGGGAACCGATCGTAATAAGTTCTAGAGATGCAAGTGATAAATATCCCATTTCTATAGCTACAATCTTTTATTCCAATTAAAGTAAAATTAGTTACATTTCTGTGAATCTGATCGAATTTATATTAAAAATCAATAATTGACGACAAACGAGTACAATTCAGACTAATCAATAATGATTTTAACTGCATCACTGACTTTCTTTAACATTTGAATATTTTTAATTTCAATCTCACGGTGCCAATACAACGAATTAATTTACTAACAAAATTTCTACTTTTGTTATCTGCATGCTTTGAAAGTTTTCCTTTCCCTCCCAGCTCCTATCACCGAGAATGCTCATTTCTTTATAACTAACTTTGCTTTTGCTGTGGCGCACCTTGAACAGGTGAGCGCTCGGCAGCGCCCAACTATTGGACATGGGTACTCTGTAGGTTACTCTATGGATGGGATGAGGCATGCTCGTAATCGTGATGGTGCTCGTGTTACAAAGGTAATGAACATGAATGCATATTGCTTGCCTAGATCTAATCTTCACTTAACACGAACTAGATATAAAATTTTAGCAATACACTAAGAAAATGCTTTTGAGATCGTTGCACATTAATTTATATTTAGATAATTTCAATCGACTATTGCGACAGTTAGTGTACAATGTTTATTTTTTCTAAATTAATTTGATAATGGAACTTATTATACACTAACTGGTTTCAATGAACAGAGGTGAGTTTACAATAAGTTTAAGATTTAATTTAAAGCAAATTTTTCTATTTACAGTTTAAGCAAGAATATTGTAAATCTGCCTCTGATAATCGAATATTTCCAAATTATATAATTTTTATTTATTCACCTATAATTTTAGAGTGCAGATTCGATTGAAGAAGTCAATTCCGTCAACTCCACCGATACGAATAACTTAGAAAACACCGATATTATGATAGAGGACAACAAAATACTTAATGACGAAAATTGGACAGACATCAATTTAAACGAAGATGGCGACAATGTCACCAAAGAAGATACCAGAAACCTGCAGAATAGATCACATTCTGGTTTAGTAGACATCGAAGGCAATATTCAGGAAAGGGGTGAGAAGCAACATTCCGAAATATCCGTCGTCAGAGTCCCAGACAGCATGATACAGACGCCAACGCAGATACGACCTGACGACTTACCCGTCAATAATTTGGTGGATCACATCACGATCCCCACTCCCTCTCGGGAGGCGTCTTTGACACAAAAATTAGAAATGGCATTGGGCTCCGTCTGTCCTTTACTGAGAGAAATAATGATCGACTTTGCCCCGTTTTTGTCGAAGACTTTGGTTGGATCGCACGGGCAAGAGTTGCTAATGGAAGGCAAAGGGTTGACCACTTTTAAAAATAGCAATTCCGTAGTGGAATTGGTGATGCTGCTGTGCTCGCAGGAATGGCAAAATTCTTTGCAAAAGCATGCAGGGCTTGCGTTTATTGAACTCATAAACGAAGGGCGTTTGTTGTCGCACGCGATGAAAGATCACATTGTGCGAGTTGCAAACGAAGCCGAATTTATATTGAACAGGATGAGGGCCGACGATGTTTTAAAACATGCCGACTTTGAATCACAATGTGCCCAAACGTTAATGGATAGGAAAGAGGAGGAAAGGATGTGCGATCATCTCATAACGGCGGCTAGGAGACGGGATAATGTCATAGCCAGTCGATTGTTAGAGAAGGTCAGAAATATAATGTCAAATAAACATGGAGCTTGGGGTTACATGGATCCACAAGGTGCAAAGTACGTTTACTATTTTTTAATATATTTTCAGTAGTCAGCAAAGTGTTACTACATAAATCCCAAAGCAAATAACCACTTTTTCACAAAATAACATTTATTTCCAAGTGTACATTTCAAATGCACGCTTAGTGAAATTTTACAGCTCTGAGTCAGAATTTAATATTGCTGTTTGATTCAATGAATGACTAGCTCATGACAAGAGAAAAGTTTTTGGGAGTCAAGAATTCATACAATAATATGTGTTTGCAGACTGAGTGAATTTTGGAAACTCGATGCATGGGAAGATGACGCTCGCAGACGAAAACGTTTTGTCCATAATCCTCTTGGATCCAGCCATCCCGAAGCAACTTTAAAAGCTGCCCTCGAGCATGGAGGTCCAGAAGATGCAATTTTGCAGGTACGTTAATAAATAAACTAATAAATGCACTAATGGAGTCGATATCATCATCATCATCAGAATAACAAAATATCTAATAATACTAATAGTAAATTCAATTGATGAAGCTGTAGGCACTCGGTGAAACATAATTAAAACAATAATAAAACACTTGGTAATTTGTTCCACAAAATTTTGTGGAACATTTGTGGAACAAATTACCAAGTATTTTATTATTGTAATACTAATAGTATCTTTCAAATTACTTAAATATTATATTCTATAACAATTTATAAAGACTTTAAATGAAAAAGTTGCAGATTTTCAAAAATGTGGAATTAGTTGAAATACATGTGATATAATAACAGTTTCTGTTGAAGATGTACATAGTTGTAGAAATGTACAATCAGATTGAATAAAGTGGTAATGTGGTAAGGGGAATATTTATGTTATTTTATTTTTTCACCCATAAATTAATAATTTCAAATTATGGGCCAAAACAAACATTGCCACTTTATAAATTATTATCAAACATGATTTTTAAGCTGCTTTAGCAAATATTCAGTAGTATTATTTAATAGCCTTAGTAGTTGCTTTTAGTTTATTTGTTTTGTTAGTTTTAGATACCTATCGCGTAATTCTGACAATGATAATAACATAATTATCGAAATGTAATAGTAATAAAAATGTATTGTGGAAAGGGATGAAGATATTTATAAAATTCAAATAAACAAACTGTATAACTCCTAAATATTGATAGGTCTAAATAAAAATTTCGTACATTCCGTTAAATTATTTCCTAAGGCAAGAGAAGAAATCCATGCTCAATTAGCTGCGTCCAGGGGCCAACAACAAATGCAGTCGACCGATCTGATGGACGATAACGAATTGCTGATGGACGATCGAGAACTGGACAGTGACAGTGCAGGTTAGTTTTCGTACCATTTCAATTATTTCATTTAAAACATGCTCTTCCCATTTAGGACCAATAAACATCAGTACGAAGGCTAAACTAGTCGCTCCTGGTATCGTTGCACCTGGGATGGTTTCCATCACATCGTCTGAACTTTATTTTGAAGTGGACGAGGAGGACGATGAATTTAAGAAGATTGATACTGAGGTAAGTGTCTTTATAATTTGTTATGTTGATTTAAGGACAGCAGAAAATACAACCATTCGACCAAGTTACACTGGATCTGCGACAGCTATAATGTGTTTGATTAATACAGTAACAAACATATAGCATATGTGCTCTTTGATAATTTAATATTGTTCCATGAGAACACACAACTCTGCTGTGTTATTACAAAACAATGTAATCACAATGATTCGTACTTGGAACTAATATTGTACCAAAAATTACAGAACAAAATTGCAGAAGCTATGATAATAATACAATTGATGTTTGTCGCTTTAGCACTTTAACATGTTCAATAAAATTAACTTCAATATTATCATTTAGCGATTTGTAATTTGTCATAGCTGCTATATTAAAAATAAAAGAGAAGAACTATAATATAGTATTGCAAATTAAAAATTAAAAATTAAAAAAAATTATTGTTCAGGTCCTACATATCTGCCTAAGGTTTGCAGCCATCACTTTGTATTTGATATAAATTTACAATGCCAGTTGTATACGTCAAGTGTTAATAATCTCTGTAGGTAAGAAAACACCTACTTTCTTGAAGTGTGAAATATCTACTACCGTAGAGTTGGCTTTTATAAAAAGCTCGTAAAATTAAATCTATTAAAGACGCGAGTCCATAAATTATTATGAAAAATCTATAATTTTTTAAATATGTGTTAGGAGTAAATAACATTTTTGAGTTCCAAATACAATATTAGTGAGGACATTTACTTTAAAAATTATTAAAATAACATTTGTTTTAAATGTATGTTAATAAAAAAAACTTTTATATATTAAGTTGATGGTACGGGGTTATGATATGGTCTTTCGTTATTGTTATTGGAAAATCAGTCTTGAAAGTGAATAATTGAGAAGCACATTCGAAGTCAAGGGGCGATCTTCTGCAAGCGAATAGTGTAAGTGCAATAAGTAAATCATCTAACGGCTGCCTTAAAACTAAAAATAAAGTACTAGTATTAGCTGATATAGTAACGGAAGAGGAGTTGCGAGAATCCTGAATGATTTTCCGAGTGTGGAATTTTTTAAGTGAATCGATCTTTAAACCCAAAGTGTGTTTGGAAGATGTTGTGGAATACATTGTCTATGAATATGTCATTATCATGGCAGGCATCAATAATGTTTTGAAGGATCGATCTATAAAGGAAAATATTTTTTTATAAATCATTATCGGTTCTAACAGGAACAAATGTCATCTTCGTGTCGGTACATTACTGGAACAATAAGCACATTTTGAATAAATTAATATTTAATTTCAATTTTCAATTGTAAAATATTTACATGTTGTCTCAGGTCCGAATGTTCTCATTACATTGAGATGAACTCATTGTTGACTTATGAGGATAAAACTAAATACGGATGGCACTTGAATAATCGTGAAAATTTAAATTCTTCTTCCACATTGAAACTTTCATCTCTAACGTAAGCATGGACATCTGTCTGTTTATATTAATAGAAATAACTTAATAAATCTGAGTGATAACTCTAAAAAAACATTAGAAAGTAGGGTAGATCTCCCCGAGGTGGATATTGAGACTAATCAATTTAACAGTACAAATTTTCAAACAAACTGGATCCCAATCCATTGTCGGTAATACAGAATCAGATATTTCATCTAAACATTCGCAGCTTACGTAATAAAGTCCCCACACTTGATAGTTTACTTAATGACCTTAATCACCCGAACGTAGTGTGTCTAATTGAGCACTAGCCTCGGGACAGTGAAATTGGACTAATTAATGTGAACAATTATAACTTAGTCAATAATTTTAGTAGATGCATTAGTATTGGTGGGGGTGTAGCTATCTACGCCGCCAAGAACTTTGCATTTTACCCATTAGGAAGTAATGTCAGGAACATTGAGCAAGATTTGGAGTATATTTTTGCTCAGTTTCGGCATGATGGTATAAATAATGTAATAATATGTGTATACAAATCTCCATGGGGTGATGTTGATGTTCGAGGAACCTTCTAATGCTATTAGACTTGGTGTGCGGTAGTAACCGTAAAATTATAGTATGTGGCGATTGTAATATAAATTGTCAAGTGAAATGTAAATTTTCCGCAGACATTCTTAATATATTGGATTCGTTTCAACTAATATCGCAGATGTTTGAACCAACAAAGGTCACCGCAATATCGTCCACTCGGATCGATAATGTTTTTACATCTGTGATGGACAATAATATAGTTTGCAGAGTCGCAAAATCCTTGATGTCATAGGTACCAATTTTTGTTAATATACAGTATAGATAGTAGTGGTAGTAAATTTAATCTAGGCCTTAAATATAGTGAGAAAAGAATGTTTAATAATCGGAACATTTCTCAATTCGTCGCCATGTTGAGCAATAAGGCCTGGGATGATGTAGCCATAGGCGATGATCCTAATGCAGCATTTGAATGCCTCTACAATATTATTTTGCATTACTTCAACATTTGTTTTCCGTTAAGTGTAACATAAACACGAATAAGAACATTCCCTGATGATTCAACTTTATGATTCAACTTTATATTGATGTTATAAAATTAGCAAAGAGCACTATAATTCCATGGTTTTGCAATCAAAAATTAATATGACAATTAAATTATGAGGTCCACGAACAAATCGAAAACTGATACATGACATTGTTAATGTAGAAATTAATTTGAAAACACGCGGTATGATAGAAATTACTACTGTACTACTGAGTGTGGTGTAGTGAAAAATAACACAGAGCGTTTATGTGAAATGTTTAATACTCATTTTAGCGGTGATTCAATTAAGAATCAAATGAATCACGCTTGTAAATATTCTTTTAAGAACAACATGTTTTGAAGCCTACTTGTCATAGTGAAGTGAGAGCTATCATCGCAGAAATATCAACAAAAGAATCTGTAGGGCTCGACCAAATCCCTTGCTCCTTATTGCAACACATATTCAAGTTCATCTTAGATCCTCATAGTTCTCATTTTCAATTCATGTATGACTCATGGAGTTTTTCCTGAAAAGCTGAAACCGGCGAAAGTAAGCAATTTTTATCGAGAATTCTTTTTATTATTTCAAAAGACTTCGCTAAGTTGTAAACTGGCTATTTTTTACCTTAATTGTATAATGAAAGCGCCCAGAGATATAATGCTCACGTCAAATTCACCTTTATTACCGCCACAACAAATCTAAATAACGTATATAGATTTCTTCTTTCAAAACGACACACTTCCAATTACATCGGCAAAGAAACGTAATAAATGGTTCGTCCTATTGAATAGGGAAGTGCAAAACAGACAGTTATTTTGGGAAAAATTGCAACGGCCAATTATAAGTACATTTGCAAAAAATGCCGCATTACGTGTTAATTCGTTTGGACGAATAGGGCAGTACTTTACAATCGAAACTTTTAAACTTTATCAATTTATGCAGAAACATATTTCGTACACATTCTGAAATAAAATTTATGCTTGTACACTTGTACTTTTAAATGCTAATAATAAAATGAACTGAAATATCGAAATTGACGAGTAAAATAAAAAAGCGCTCTTGTACCTTTCAATGAATATAATCGAGCAATTATTACTGGCATAAGCTTTTGTGGCAACTTTTTGTAAAAATTAGCGTTACCTGTAATTAATGTACCATTTTCGATATTTAATGAGTACATTTTAATTGCACTCTATCCAGGTTGTCCTCTCTGAAAATTATGATTGATGCTAATTGTTGGATTATTGAAGATTAATGAAGAAAAGTTCATATGAACGGCTTTATTTCAGAAATTATTATTATTACAATATTACTTCAGGTCGTTGAGGCCCATGACTTGGTTCTAGATGTCAGTTGGCACCGCATCTAACCATTTCTTCTTCGGTTTTCCTATCTTCTATTTACCCCTTTCACCCTTTAACAACACTTTTTCGCATGTGTAAGATCCTGCGTTATACCGATGTTGGCATTATACTATTTTATGTTAAAACAGAAATACCGGAGTTATGACGTAATTGGTACCTGAAGCGTACAATCCTGTGGTTTACTTTATATATTCTAGTATTCTAGTCTATATTCTAATGCGTATAAAGCCATACAAGTAATTTAAACTCGTCCATAGTTAACCATGGAATTAAAAGTTGTGATCTAGCTTCAAGAAATGTTTTTAATTTTATAAACAATAATTTACATCACATAAAACGCTTTGATACGCTTCGCTATATTACAGTGAACAGAGATTGATTATGTTCTGTATGTCTTAAACTATTTTTCTGTCAATTTGTTTGCCATCAGCTAGAAGTGACAAAAGCCGAAGTTGATTGGCCTATAAATTGGTTCGATTTTACGTTGTTTAAGTTTTTACGTGCCGAATAACGATCGTAAACTTATCAATAAATTACAATTCGACAGATTACCGCACCGTAGAAAATACGCGTCCGGATAAAAAAAACCCAGTTAATCACAACTAATAACGCCATAAAACCATATACCAGGGCTCATAATTTATGTTTTTATAAACGCAAAGGTATCTTATTAAAGGTAAAAAGCCATAACTTCTCCAATGTTTACATAAGGCTGTCAGTGGGTCCCGCCTAGTCGAGTGATTTATCGTTTTACTGATGAATATGCAATGGGCATAACAAATTTCAATAAAGCGGGAATGATTAATGCATTATTATTACGAAATGTATGTAAGTGAATAGATGAGAGGACGTACCTTAACTGCTTTTAAATCGGCGTGCGAGATAAACGTAATGGAAACCGTCTTAATTACGGTTGATTTTTATTTGGTCATTTGAATAATAATTCGGTTCGAGTTCGAATGTATAAAATAGGTAATGCGAACGTTATATAAAGTGGTTTAAACGTCTCATTGTTTGAAACGCTATAAAAAAATGACATTTATGACGACTGATATAAATGGTGTAGGTGAAGTTTTAGGTGGAAGTTAAAAGTTGCTACTTAACGAATAAAATTGTATGGTAACAGTCGAGTTGCTTAGTAAGCAGAGGCGTATTATTGGCCAGAAATTGAAGTGCCGGTGATTTAATTACATTTACACGTCTCTATTTACGTGTCTATTTACTATGCAACTTTTCAAAAATGTTGTCAAGAAGGTTGCTGAGTTAAGGTATTGCTGCGATTTATGTGCTAGCTATTATCACTGGGCGCCACAGATTTATCATGAAATGAAATTAATATAAGTAGGTACACAACTAAAATCTCAATTGAACAGAAACTGATTTTTCTTTGACATAGGAAATAATATAGAAATAGAAAATTTACGAATAAATTATAATAATAATGTTTATTATATATAACAAAAATTTCCATCGGACTTATTAAAGTACGATCCTCGTTAATAATCTGTTTTCACCGTTAGAAATTCTTCACTATTGAATTCACTATTATCAACGAAATGCGGTTGGATCTTTGCCCGGTGAGCTCGTGCGTAGATCTATGAATTGTGATTAATCATAATAATTGATCGCTAGTATTCAAATTAAATGAAAATAGCAGTATTTTATGCTTGATGTGTGTTCTCTAGATAACTTCCATGTTAGCAGTTATCATAATTATCGTACAATTCTTATTTTTAATCTCAGATTAATAACACAGTGTTATCCCACTGGTGATCTAGTGAAGAGAATATCTTCAAAGGTTTTTACCTTAACTAGAAATACTATGTTTAACACTCATCCTTTCAGATTCTACTGAAGATGGCAACGTAGTTGCCGAAATACGTATTTAGTTTTGTAAAAATCAAGTGTGGTAAAGGGTTTTTATGTTATAATTGTTATTATAAGTTTTCTCTTTCTTCTTTAACAAAATAAAAATTAAAAAATATATAAAAAGTTTTACATCTCAAAAACAGTTAAATCGAAAAATTAATAGTCACCTTGCTGTATACGAACGAGTACATGCAACCGTTTATTCCTTTCTTATTCTTAATCTATAAGGGAATTCCTCTAAGTATAAGAAAGTTCAGTGCGGAACTCGAAGCTTTTTTATTAAATTCGTGTAAGAATAGTAGCCGTTGAGATGTAGAAGTAGTACAATTAACGAAAGTACGTTTATAAATCAAGAGTGCTTTAATTTCTCGGAACGTTTTTCGTAGTTCTAATGCGTGTATAAATCCGAACGCATTTCGAGCGGCGTTAAATCACTTCAACGAACGAAATCACTGCGAGCGCATAACATGGGTTAACGTTAGCGGTGGCCGCGCATTCCACGCCGTGCCGGAGTCTGCACGACGGGCCGTCGGATAATTGGTCATCCCTAAAGAAGCACCTGCCTCGGGGGGCGCCCGCACTGTTTGTTTTACCACCACCAGGGCTAATCAATTAGTTTTTGAATAGGACGTTACGTTTTCATAACGCTTGACAAATGTTGCCAACCGGCAATAAAGTAACGCGGTAAAATAACTCGTTTGAGACGCGACGAATTCGCCTTCTTCAAATCGTTTTTCGTATGATATTAAAAAAAAATGTATGTTATTGCAAAGATTGATTATAATATTTAGAATAAGAAAAGAGAAATCGTGCGATGAAAATAATTACGTTTCAATTAATGCGTGAAATATCGCCTGCCAAATGGCCAGCGACCGTCCACTTTGGTCGCGTAATTGAGCGCAAGTTTTCATTTGCGTGTCTCGGTCTTTCTCTGGCTTTTTGTGCGCTCCGTCCCCCTCGCCATTCATCGGCTCGATGTCCGGGCGTAATTAAGTCGGTCGCTGGTTATTAGAATGTTTTTATACGCGGCAATGTAATTGGACGTATTTTGTTAACACTTTGCGGAGACGTCCGCGATTTATATTTCTCGACGTGAATAATTGAATGCTAAGGAGGGCTTCGCATGCAATAATGCGGCATTAATGCGCCACTGCCCAAGATTTTTCGTGCAATGGGTCGAGAAATCGAAACTTGCGACAGTAAAGTAGTTAGCCGCATTAGAAAAATGTTGGAGGTCGTGTGTGTGGATCGATGTGATGTTATTGTGTGGATAAGTAATTTATATTGGCAAATTTTGGAATTCATGGAATTAAGATGAAATTTGTTAGTATACAGTATGGCTGACTATGTTATAATCCATATTAATGATGAAATAAAACAAATGAAATAAAATGTCTTGCCTAGAGTTAATAGTGTGTGCATTCTCTTTTTTGAAGCCCATTTCTAAAAAGAAATTAGAATTTCATTGAATTTTATCAGAAATAGAAAAGGAGTTTCAGCGAGAAGATTAGGCCGAAGATTTCACATTTCCCATATGAGAAATGAGTAGAAATAATTGAAAATATAGAAAGCGACAAAAATGTCCAAAATACACGGCTGCTCAATTGGAGAGGATTCCACGATGCTGCAGACAATTAAGATTAGAACATTTCAGAAACAATGCCTCGATAATTTTAGGCGACGAAAAATATTTTACATTACCTAATTCCGAAATAAAAGGAAACGAAGGCTTTTATACAGACAACATTGAGGATGTTCCTAATGACGTAAGGCATAAGGAAAATTGGAAGACACTAGTGTGGTGCGCTATTTCTGAAGCTGTTTTTTCAAGACCATATGTTGGGCGAGTTAGGGGCGAAGCAGTAAATGCTGACATTTATATTCGAATATGTCCCCCCAAATTAGTGAATTTTATTCAAACGCATCATGTTAATAATAATATTATGTTCTGGCCGGATCTGGCATCGTGCCATTATGCGGGAAGAACCCAAGATTGGTTAGATAAAGACATGCACGCCCTATAGAAGAGTTTTGGTCTTTACGCGGTAGAAATGTTTACGACGGCGGGTGGGAAGCCCAAAATGAAGAACAACTACTACGAAGAATCTACCAAAAGATTCGAGAGTTTACCCACTTACCGTCTAAAGGCTGATGAGAAGCATTCGCACCAAATTGCGAATCATTAAAACATATGGCCCTTTAACTGCTATGTGATACGTTATAGTTAAAGCTTCACTGAATCGATTTCTATACTACCAAATTAAATAAAACAATTATAGTTTGAAAATTGTATTTCAAAGAAACTTTTTCTACACACGGTATATTAGTATGGTCTTTAACATTAGATAAATGAACATAAGGAAGCGACTTAAAAATCTTAATGTCATCCGAACCAATGTTAGTGTTAGTGTTTAATTTATTAAGTAAATTAACAGGGCAAAAATTTTCCCTAAAAATATAATAATAATATATAAAGGATACGTACATTTATTTGATGTAATGAAGGATGAGCAATCATCTTAATTCTGTTCTTTAAACATAAAATACTATTAATTTTCATTTTTAATGGGTGGTATGTTAAATAATGGATGGATCTCTTGATGATGCGGTATGTTTACGATACCAATCAAGAGACTATGGAATTATGAATATCTTCATTTTCAGTAGTAGTAAGTTTAATTTTGGTATTATAATTATTAAACACAAAATATTTCATCGACTTTATCTGCTGGAACTACACATATGATATCATCAGCATATTTGTTTTAAAAACGAAGTTTGAAAGATAAGCTATGTATGCAGGTATCTAATAGTGTGTCCATAACCAATTGTGCTAAAATAGCACTGATGCTGGATTCCATCGGACAACCCATGTTCTGAGTGTAGTATTCACCATCACTCACGAAATAATTAGATTCAAAAATAAAATTAATCTTAATAAATTCAATTCAATATTGGTATGTCAGCCAAGTTACAAAATAATGTTATTCTGTGGTATAATCAATAACCAGACATTTAGGCATATTACTAAAGAGGGAGATAACATCAAGGCTGATCAGAACGTAATTATCTGGCAAAGCACAATCATTAATGATTGTTGACTTTATTAATAAAGTCAACAAATTGAAAAATCTCATGTGATAAATCTATTATCATTATTCTATGATATAATTAAAATATTAGTAACAAACTCTGTAAGATTTTCCAAAGTCGTATTTAAACATGACACTATTGGACGGAGAGGTATGTCTTCTTTATAATATTTAGGAGATCCATACAATCTAGGTGCAATACCATTATATGACTTGAGAGATTAAACTGTTTCTTTATCTACATAATGCTTATCTATTAGAGATGTAATTATTCGTGGGAACTTTTGCTAATTTAGTATACAAATTTAATCATCTTTTGACATCACTACTGATATATTGTCCTTGTCAGATTTCAAACTAATAGATCAGGGTGTTCTTTTAAATAAAACAGGTGCGCAACTTTACAGTATCAATTGAGTAAGTTATACCATAATTTCTTTACATCTTCTATTTATAAATTTGTTATAGAAGTCGTGATGATGTGGAAAATGTACCACGAAATATAGGTCAATAAAGATATAATAATATAAAATAATCGCCCTTATTAAGACCGCAACCTAATTATAATAATTATTCGGTCGTGATTATTGCGTTATTTATAATTTTTTCCATATTAATTCAAACATCTTGTAGGACACATATATCAACATATGAAGCCTCAAATACCTGAAGAATCATACATTTGAACCCGATTTACCTTTTAGGGTCTTTTGCCGCGTGAGTTTTACTTCGAATAGCTCTAATGCAGTTTAGTCAGATACTGATCCTCTGTACCATACATAGCGGTACGCTGTTAGTTGTTTCAACTCATTTGCGTCGACATTAATTTTGCATTATTAATTCCAAATAAATAATAATCGTTTCAACCATTAATTCCATAAATCCGGTTAACACCACCATGTAGGCGTCTCGCAAATTCAGAGATAATAACTGTCGCAAGTTATTATCATCCAACACGATTGGAGTGCGGTAATATGTAAAAATACACAAGCAGAATTTAATAGACAAATATTTGCATTAAAAAAGCTTGTCCTTCCAGGTAGAATGTGTTATGAAAATCGTCAAGGTTCCCATAATGGCAATTCTATTCATTCGCTAAGGGGTAACAGTTTTGGAGGTACCTAAGTAGCAGTAATTTGGATCGAAGAGAAAACTTTATAAAGATTATTCTTCCTCTCAGGGATGTTTTAATTAATCTATTTCTACAATATTTTCTTGTACAAAAAGCTGTTTCTGTAGACGAATCTATGATATCACATTTCGTAAACTCGGTAAACTCGGTAAACAATTTATAAGAGTTTTGGCAACAAAGCATGGCTGGCAGCTACTCCGTCTGGCTGCATAGATTTTGATGTATGCTAAGGTAGAAAGAAGAATTTACGAAATGAACTCACTGAAGAAATGGGCTTGGGAGAGTTGGATTTAAATAATTCTTACAAAAGTCACACCTAAACATAATCCACCGGCGATTTTTGAACTCGCTTTTTGCATTTATCTTGCCTCCAGCTTAATCAAAACGCTCTACAAGGTCTGTGACTCTCCATAGTTCGCTTTAAAGAAATTTTTATTAATTTCTGGTAATAAATATTCTAAAACCGTAATAATTATTAATTATTTTCGAAATCATAACCAGGCGTTCATTTTTTCATTCTATGATCATAAATGAGCAAATAATTGCTTGTTCCATAGAAATATTCGGTTAGCTAGAAAAAGTGTTTGAAGTTGAAATAATTGTTGATTACATTTTCGTTGAGAAAATTTGTTGTGTCGAGTTATAACATCGTCAGTAGTCAGGAAAGCATGACAAGAGGAAAGAATACCAGCAGATTGGGACATGGGTGTCATCTTACAAATTTTCAAGGGAGAGAAGAATAGCTACAAAACCACAGGATACTGGACAAGAGCTTGAGAGCTATCATAGAGCCCTCGCTAGAACCAACACAGAGTAGATTCAGAATCAGCAAATAATTGCTTGTTCCATAGAAATATTCGGTTAACTAGAAAAAAATGTTTGAAGTTGAAATAATTTTTGATTACATTTACATTGAGAAAATTTGTTGTGTCGAGTTATAACATGGTCAGTAGTCAGGCTAGCATGACGAGAGGAAATACCAGCAGATTGGCACATAGATGTCATCTTGCAAATTTTCAAGGGGGGGGAGAAGAAAAGCTACAAAAACCACATGATACTGGACAAGAGGTTGAGAGCTATCATAGAGCCCCCACTAGAACCACCACAGAGTATATTCAGACAAGCATATATCACACAAAATCATGTATTCACAATTAAAAAGGTTGTATGCAAGAAATCAAGGAAGAGAAGCGTTTCTGGCCTTTTTAGATTTGGACGAGGCATTCGATGCAGCAACAAGACACAACGGGTGGAAACCTGATATATTCGAAATTAAAAATGGGTTAAGACAAGCAAATGTTATGAGCCCGGTATTATTCATAATCCTGATAAACGACATAATAAGGAAAGAAAGAAATTAGAAGCACTTGGAATAGAACACTACAAGAGTTTGGAATGAAGATAAATACATCAAAATGCAAGACTATAGCAATCTCAAATAAACAAACTACAATGAACATTGAAGTAAATGACAATCATATGGAACAACTCACTAAATTTAAGTACCTAGGAGTGATACTAAACAACAAATGGAAACAAGAAGAAGACATAGGAAGAAAACATAAACTAATTAAAACATATTTCATGTGCAATGGGATCGTAAAGAAGAGAGAAGTCTATAAACAAACCATGGCGTACATATCGTATTCTTTGTCGTTATTTAGTTTTACACATATGAAATGGGCTCGTTTTACCCCACTATGTTTCTTAAGTGGTTCGATTACCACTTCTCGCATTTACGCATTTTACACGATTTTCGAATAATTCATTTGCCTATAGAAAGCCCTAGGTTCATTTGTTTTCACAAATATTAGCACTTTGTTAAAAACAAACATTTGTGATTTTATATAGCGTAGTTTATATGACGCTGATACCACCTTCTATATATCATACACGTCTTCTACACATTTTATTTAATCCTATACAGATATATTTAAGTTTCTATAGACTTTCAGTGACGTCATCACTATGACCGGTTTTGTTTACATTCGCACCACTTTTGCGGTGAATAATTCATTCTAACCTCTTAACCCTTAACTCGCCTAAGCATATTTCTTATTATTTATGATTCTGTTTTAAATATTCTAACTTGTGCAAAATCGTGAATGGGAATTAAACTAATATTCTACATTGTCCTAAATGTTATTGTACTTAAAAAAATCTGCCTTCAGTGGTCCGCACTGAACTTTCTTATAGTTAGTTGTACTACATTTTTCGAAAAACATTTCATATAAAAGTTGTGTAATATCGATATCTTTAACTTTTGTAAGAATAAGTTGGAAAAATGTGATAAGAGTAAACCATCACTTCCGGTTGAGATATTGCTTTCAAAATAGGACACACAGACGTCATTTAGGAAATAGTCAGAATCGATTCAGGGGACCTCAAAACGCGTATATCCGTTAAAATCTCGAGTTGGAAAATTTTCATGATTACTATACTTACCTATACATAAAGTATAAGAAAGTAAAAAACATATGAGGTTTGCGAATAATAAATTAATATGTGATTTATTTTAAATAATTTGTACATAAGCAACCGATGAAGACACAATCTTAGCTTCTAATTGTCGCCGGCACACATATCAAGAGCTCGATAATTACTTCCCCGAAAAAATGCAAAGATAACGTCGCTTAGGTGCAATGGGCAGTTTTTGAGCGAAAAAAGTGATCGACTGCAACGGTGACTCATAATTGCGACGCTTCTTCACTCATTTATGAACGAGCGTTTTAAGTTTTCGGACGTTTGTTTCGCGTTGCATTGAAATGTAACTTTCCGTCGCGCCGATAAATAATCCGAGAGATGTTAACGCGACCGTTTGGTGAGTGCACAATCGCGTTAAATTAAATCGCAATTTAACGATTCATTGATAAACTGAGAAACTTTAAACGTTTAGTGAACGGACTTTTTGGATGGCGGCATCGATCTTGCATCCAAATGGACAGCGTGTCGGAGGAGGCGACTGTTGGGGTGAGCTCTTCAATTTCTTAAATCGCGGACTTTACGGGTACGCGGAAATTTACGTTGAGTAACGTCGCCGAAATAATCAACACCGACACACGGCGGTGCAAATCGGAACTAAATCGCACTGGGAGTGGAAAGAACGGTGTTATTATTAATAGCATGTATGTCATGAAAAAAATGAGCTGTTTCATTCCGTAACATAAAATCTAATAATTAAGAATTTAAGTGTTTATAATCTTGTGTTTCTTAGGATTTATTCAAAAATTCCCCCAATTGACTCAAACATGAAATAAAAATTTCGTACAACTTGCAAACATTTTTTTACAATTTAGGATCAATATCACGACATTTTGTCATCATTTTGAGTGCTAAAATGAGCTACTTTTGCTCACTAGTGCTAATATGGTCTTTCATTTTGCAACGTTGTTTGTCGTCTCGTAAGCGACGCGGGATTTCTGGGGGATTAAATTTGAGACGGCCTCTTGTGCAGCAGCTTCAATACGCTCTAGAACGTTGTCTTCTTCTGAATCACTATTTTTTTTCCAAAAACATTTAAATAATCGCAAACAAAAATGCGACAAACTTCAGATCGTTTTCGTTGTTGTATTATAAAAATCCGCGGTGGTCCGCACGAAACTTACTTATACTACGTTTTTCGAAAAAAACTTTTTAAGTGAAAGTTGTTTAAAATATAAATATATATCATTTATGTAAGAATATTTTTTTCCGTAACGTGTACCGTTTTCGAGATATGGAAAAAGGTGAAAGAGTAAACCATCACTTCCGGTTGAGTGATTGCGTTCAAAATAGGACGTTTTCCTCCTTGCTACATACAAATGTTAAATTTAAAGTTTCAGAGCTCTAGCTATAATCGTTTGGACGCTAGAGCGCGCACAGACACACAGACACACACACAGGCACACAGAAACACACAGACACACACACAGACGTCATTCCGAAAATAGTCAGAAACGACTCAGGGGACCTCAAAACGCGTATATCCGTTGAAATTTCGAGGTCGAAATTTTTCATGATTACTATACTTACTTATACATAAAGTATAAGTAAGTAAAAATGACAGTAACCAACTAAATATTTTCAGCCACCTATCTTTTAAATTCAATTTATTTGCGGTAAAAATGAATTAATATTTTACTTAAATTTTGGCAAAATTGTAAAAAGCCTTGTATACGACTCGTTGCAATACTTCGCTTTTTTCGCACACGACGTGAGAATTCACGCCTATTGCGAAAAAAGCCTTCGTATTGCAACTAGTTATATAAATAGCTATTAGTTGCGCTTATTTGGCGCTTTTCGTGGTAGTTTTCTTACAAAGGGTGTAAAATAGTTTAAAGGTTCTAGCGTTCATCGTTTGGGCGGTCGAGCGCGCACAGACACACAGGCACACAGCCCGATACACAGGCACACATACGTCATTCCGAAAATAGTCAGAATCGATACAGGGGACCTCAAAACGTGTATATCTGTTAAAATCTCGAGTCCGAAAATTTTCATGATTCCTATATGCATAAAGTATAAGAAAGTAAAAATATTTTAAGTTGGACCTAAAGCTGATTTTAATCAATATTCATAATTCTCTGGTTATATACCGCTACTGAATTGTCGCTAGACGTTTCACAAAGTCACATTTGTCATATTCAGGCAGGTCTTCTCGGTTGAAGTGAATCTGAAGTGATCTAGAAAAGTGGCATTAGGTGCTAAGTGCTAAGTAAGTAAGTATAGGAATCATGAAAATTTTCGAACTCAAGATTTCAACGGATATACACGTTTTGAGGTCCCCTGAATCGTTTCTATTCTATTCTATTCTATTTTCGGAATGACGTCTGTGTGTCTGTGTGTCTGCCTGTGTGTCTATGGGTCTGTGCGCGCTCTACCGCCCAGAGGATGAACGCTAGAGCTAAGAAACTTTAAACTTAAGATTTGTATACAGCAAGGAGGAAAACGTCCTATTTTGAAGGCAATATCTCAACCGGAAATGATGCTTTACTCTTATCACCTTTTTCCGTATTTCGAAAACGGTAAGAGTTATCGAAAAAATTATTCTTATGAAAGTTGTAGAAACTTTTATTTGAAAAGTTTTTTTCGAAAAACGTAGTAGAACTAAGTATAAGAAAGTTTCGTACGGACCACCGCGGATTTTTACTTACTTATACTTTATGTATAAGTAAGTATAGGAATCATGAAAAATTTCGACCTCGAGATTTTAACGGATATACGCGTTTTGAGGTCCCCTGAATCGTTTCTGACTATTTTCGGAATGACGTCTGTGTGTGTATCTGTCTGTATGTCTGTCTGTGTGTCTGTGTGCGCTCTAGCGTCCAAACGATTATAGCTAGAGCTCTGAAACTTTAAACTTAACATTTGTATGTAGCAAGGAGGAAAACGTCCTATTTTGAACGCAATCTCTCAACCGGAAGTGATGGTTTACTCACCCTTTTCCATATCTCGAAAACGGTACACGTTACGGAAAAAAATATTCTTACATAAATTATAGATATTGATATTTTAAACAACTTTCATTTGAAAAGTTTTTTCGAAAAACGTAGTATAACTAAGTATAAGTAAGTTTCGTGCGGACCATCGCGGATTTTATAATATTGCGATCGGGCGGCTAAACATACGTGTGGCTGTGCGCGCTCCAGCGCCTATCTATCGAAGGTCACACTCTGATACATTTTGAAAACAATATCTCAAACTGATGGTTTAATCAAATCAACGTTTTCTATATCTCGTGAACGGGTCGCGTTACAGCAATTTTTCATATAAAGGTTATATACTGGAATTAAAAAAAAACCATTTGTTTGAAAAGTTCTTTCAGCAATAAAGTATAGGAAAGTTTCGTGCGGACCACCGCGGATTTTTATATACTGTGCCTGCGCTGAACTGATTTCTACGTTGACTCCTGGTTACTGGACTGTTCCGGTTTTGCTGCTCACTGGCCCGTAACGATTGCGATGGTACTTGTGTAGGTTTACTCTTTATGTGATTTTCCATTCAGTTAGTTGCTGGTCATTGATCATCGTCCCATTTGTTAAGGTGTTATGCTTGTCAGTTCATATAGCTTATTATTCGTTTTGTAAAATGTACATTTACTATAGTTTTGATATTTTCAAACGCTATTTTGCGCCCAGTATCAAATGGTGATGTGTTTTTTGTTGCACATCTCTTGTTCTTACTTGCAGACTTCTATGCGTGGGCTGGGTAGTCCAATATACTATTGTCGCAGTCTCTGCATTTGATCTCGTGGACACCTTGTTCTTCCAGTGCGATTTTGATTTTGAGAATTCTAAGCGTAGCTTCTATTTTTCTCTCTGTAATTCTTTTTAGATAAGGCAGGAAGGCTGTAGCGACAGGTTTTCTTGCTCCGTCCTTCGTTTCGCGTTGCTTTGGTTGAAGCACATAGTATACTTTGCGTTTTGAGTAGCATTTCGCGAGAAATGCTATATGTATAGTCTCAATTTCCTTAGTTTTGTTGATATCTGTGTAAATATAAAATGTAAATTATTTCTACTTTTTTAATTGCTTTGAGAAAAACTCATTTCAAAACAAATTGAAATCAGAAGAAAATTGATGACGATTTTATAGAAACTGTCAAGCTATTATGTGTATCAATGTTCAGTTACATTGGTTTTAAAACAGCATATTGTTTGAATATAATATTGTATATTATTTTATATTTAAGTAAGTTTTCGTGGGTAACTAGTAACTATAACATCGACGGAGGCGTTGTTTTCAGTCTGGCAGTGCTGGAAGGCTTCCATTGAATGTTGTCGATAGTACCAAGATAACGTCCTTTCAAGTGGATTTTATTGTTTGGGGTCAAAAAATGCAACACAGACTGAGATTTAGACGCTGGCGAACCACAGTGGTTGATGGAGATGGGCGTGTGAGGTGAGAGAAACGTTGTCGTGGTGGGGCAATGTTTTCTTTGACGCAAAGCACGCTTTTTATGAGCCTTTCAGTTACAACTTTATAAAAGTTTTGATTAACAATTTGTCCTGGAAGCACAAATTAAACAAAAATCACTCTCTAGGATTACGTAGTTAGTGCACAAGACTGTTACTGAGCGGCTACAAAAAGACTGACATACCAGCTGTGCTCTCACTGTTGCCAGTTTCATTACGTTTGTACTATATCTCGCATATATAGTAGGACGAGGCCAAGAGGACATGGAAGAATAAATGGAAGTAAGGTGGAAGGACGTAGTTAAGAGAGCTTGACTGAACAATTGAACTGAAGGGGCAGAATTGTTTACAGTGGTAGTGGAAAGGTCGTGGATAAATTAAGAGAGATTGTACGAGCAAATTCAGAGGGCAAAGTGTAAAAATGGAATAGATTTTGTAGATAGAAAAAAATATACGGTGGTCCGCACTGAACTTTCTTATATTTATAAGAAAGTAAAAAACAGATTACTAAGATCAGGGTATTGCAAATAAATACTGGATGGGTGGATCGGATCAAACGATTATTAGCTACGGGAAAGATAGATACAACGAGGACGTTGAGAATTTGCACAAAAATGTCATCAAAATTAACCGGAAACTATGATATTTTCAGATGAAAACAAATAAAATGAAATGTCCAAGATTGTGATACGTATACCTGTGACATTATACTAATAAACAAATCGAGTCACAAAAATCGAAATTAACAATATCCGCGGTTATTTTTTTCGAACCAACGCGTTACAAAGATTCCAAATCAATTATTTAACGTAAATGATTGATTTGGAATAAAACTCGAGCAAGTTAATGGTCGAGTAGATTAAAAACGATATTGAACGTGCCATTAAATGGAATAAGTGTCGCTAATTTAAAATTTATTCATTTCGAATACCGACGTGTATTTGGTTGTTTTACTGGACACTGTTGAATGTGCGTTTATACAAATTGGTACGAAGTAATTAGTTTAATTTATTATTAAAATTATGCTTTTTAATTGCTTTAATTAGTGAAATCAAAGAATGAGAGAGAGAGAGAGAGAGAGACTTTAAAAATATGACACAAACTTAACAATGAAAATTATTTAAACTAAACTGATACATTTCAATTTTACAAAAAATGGGCTCAATATTTGAAGTTAATTGAATTTAAATTATATATAAGGGTTCCTTCTTAAATATTATAATTATTTATAAAATAAATCGCGTCGGTTGTCGCAGTGAATAATATGACTTAATTTAAAATATCTTTAAGAGTTCTTCGAATTTTGTTATTGTTGACATTTACAGATGGGCGGAGTATCAATTTGATTTAACACCTACAGTTGTTTTCATGGTGTTATGGAAATCACTTTTCATCTTTATTATCTTATTCTATTTTAGCAGTTTTACTACGGCACTTCACTTTATTTTATAATTAACACCATAACTTTTATTTTCATATAAATAAACAGTTGCTTATCAACAGTTTATTTGAATTCTGACGAACCGTCGCGGACACTATGGCGGTCAAATTGGTACTTCGTTCATCGTTTTCTGACGTTTCTTTTAAAGCCTTCCTTTTTATCTACATTTACAGATTCGTGTTTTGTTTTCCACAATTTCAAAATCCTTTAATTCCTTTCGAATTTTATCAAAAAATGCCGCTTTGCTTTCATTTTTCCTCAAAGTAATAACTTTATACATTGCAAAGGTATGGATATTTCAATATATTTTCATCCTAGCTTCTAAATCTAACTCGAAACGTTTATTATACATCAAACTTAGATCCCGCAAACCTTTTTGCCAACCCGCACGATTCTGTATTTATCACAATGTTCAAATATAAAGCCTTACAAGATTTTGCCACAATCTTTACTAATATCATATTTTGCCAACTGATATTCCACCGAAACATATTTTAATCATATAATTATTAACCGAAATTGTCTCATTTTTCATAAGATTTACATTTCGTTGAGTATGAGCTCATGAATTGTCAAACGTATGTACTACATGTAGAAACTTTTTTAAATTGACTATGAACACGCAATGATAATGAATTGTTTTCTCTCAATTTCGTCATTTAAATTGACGGCTACAAATTAAAAATCGAAATCTACTAAATACAGCGACAGATTAGGTGTTGCTAATCTTCTGCATGTGAGTGTACATGTCCTATTGAGTGCCATGTTGCAATCTTATTGTTTTGTCATTACATCTGTCATTGATATATTAATAAGCTTATTTGTGATTACACTGTTTATATTCCTGAACATTAACAAATTCTATAAATTCTTGATATTCTCCATCCAAACAAACATATGGAAAGGCTTGCCGAAAAAATTGCTCAATTGCGGAATATCTATATGGCATAGTACATTTTCCGTTCATTTTATAATTTGTTTTCATTTCTTTTAACATTGTTTCGTTTTTATTTTGGTTGGTAGACCGAATGCATGTACAAGGACATACTGGGAGAATTGGGTTAATAGTATCACTAAATATTTTTTCGGCATTGAATAAAAATAGTTGTCTTCAGTCTATTCGTTGGCACACACTACAAATGCAAAAGTGTGTAACCTCGATATTGATGATGTTTGATTAAAATTTCGCAAATACCTAAAATGAAAACCTTCATTTTCACTGCTTCTAAGCTCGAGGCTTCAAATAATAATAATAATAATATATTAATAATAATAATGTATTTATTGGTCAACATAAACATTGCGTGTCATAGAACAAAAAGAAAATAAATTAAACATTGACCAAATGGATCTTCATCAGTTGAACCTCAAGCGGCGCCCTGCTCTTCTTTGAGGCCGCAATATAAGAGAGAAAAAAAGCAAGTAAACGCTTAATACTATCTTAAGTATAATAAAGTGGAAAAATAACAATACTACCTAAAAATGACAGTTTAAATTATCTAGCATATGCAAAAATAATAAGAAAAAACAAAGACATCAACAAATCGCCGACAATTGCTTATTCAACAAACCCTCCCTAGAGTGAGCCTTAAAAACGCTCAGCGAGCTATATCTGAGCCACTGAACATTATTTAAATAATTTGGGGCGTTATAGGCGAAACAAAATTTAAAAAATGCAAAATTGTGTGGAGGAATGTTTATTAAGTTTATTCTACGAATGTTCAAATTATGAATATCCGTTCAGAATCTAATTAAATGTAAGAGATATGGCGGCTTTTGGGTCTTGATTATTTTAAAAGTAAAAGTTGCAAAGTGCAAGAGTCTGCGACTTTCCTGATGTTGAAATTAATATGATCTGTATAGCATATACTATCGATATGTAAACCCAGGTTTTTAGCACAGTTTTTAAGCTCAAGGTCGACACCACCTAGTGAAATTCGAATCGGAGACCTTGCTATTAGTCTATCCGCTCTTCTACGAAATAACATAGCATGATTTAGCAATATTAATTTGAATTAGGTGTTTATTGGAGATTTTCAAAACATTTTCCAAGTCCCTATTTATTAGTAATTTAACAGATTCTTCCAAATGCTGCAATTTAAATGGCCAATATAATTGTGTATCATCAGCATATAAGTGATAAGAGGAACTTAAATGAAATAGTTTAAAAAATGAGAAGTGTAAATGAAGTATAGCAAGAAGCGTAGGATGGATCCCTGTGGAACCCCAGAATTGAGAGGAGCCATTTCAGAAACTTCGCCATTCACTAAGACTCTCCGAGTTCTTCCTGACAAATAATTTGAAAATAAATTTATTGCTGTTTCATTGAGACCAGAGAACAGAATTTGATGATTTAACATATCAAAAGCCTTTGAATAATCTAATAGAATAACCACCGTTATCACTTGTTACTCGGTTGTGCTTATGATATCGTTAGTTATTTTCGCTAAGGCAGTCAGCTCTGAATCCGGATTGCATTTGCGGAACAATAGTATATTGTGATATGTGCGTTTTTAGTTGTTGGTTTATAATCTTTTCTAAAACCTCGGACAAGACCGGCAGAATACTAATAGGTCGCAAAGTACTGTAGTCTGTAGGTTTGCCTTTTTTGGTAACGGAGTACCACGAGCTTCCTTCCAAGCTGTAGGAAAAACACCTTTGGTCAAACAAAAATTAAAAATATGCATTAAGAATGGGAGTAGAAAGGGGCAACACATTGAGAGCATCTTAATACTAATTCCACCAAACCCCGGGATACAATGCTACCGATAGTTTTAGATACTTCAATTTCAGATACCTCTGCAAATGAAAAGTCCAACACATCTGGCATTCGACTCGATCCATAGAAATCCAAAATTTGTCACCTGGGGCCTGGCTGATCCCTGTTGCCGCATTAAAGTGAATTTTAATAAGATTAACATCATGCAAATTATTGGGGAGTTCATGAGATGTTTTTTTTATAAATATTTAAATCTTCTAAATCTTTAAATAAAGTTTTTTTTAGGCGACCGACACGAAAAATTGAAATTTCAGTCGTCAAACGCGGACGAAAAGTAATCGTTTTTCGTCCGCTTTCATTTTTCGTCCGCGATAGGGTGGCGCCATCTACCGACAGTTACCGAAATTGTATAAAAATAACCACATTGCCGCCAGTGTCAAACTGTACATCTTGTTTACATTAGTAAATACGTGTTGGTGATAGACTTTTTAACTGATTATTGGGTAATTATTGTTTATAAAGCCGAAATAACTTCGAATGTAGACAAAGAAAACATAAACATGTCTGAAGGTGTCACAAATATGTACAATTGTTCAGTTGTCATAAATGACTATGTCAATAAATTATAAGTAAATGTTGCAACAAATTTGAAAATTATATGAGGGTCGCCTAAAAAATTGTGTGTGCACCACGGCCAAAAAGTGTTTTTTCGTCCTCGTTTGCTTTCCGACCTCGGCTACGCCTCGGTCGTAAAGAAAACTCGGACGAAAAAACAGTACTTTTTGGCCTTGGTACACAAAATACTATTATTGAAATGTTTGAACTTCAAATTTAAATAAGACCTTTTCCAGGACTTTACTGCTTGATAAGTAAAATTACGAAGTGGATTATAGTGATCCCAATGTGAAGACAATTTATTTAAGGCTTTGTCACGTAAGGCCATCATTAATTTAATATTGTCAGTCAGCCCTGGTTGCAAACGCTTGGTACACATGTCCTCCATCCCCATGGAGTGTGGAAATTAAAAATATATTCAGATTATCATTTAAGAAATTTACTTCCTCATTAATATCAAACATATCAAAAATGTAATACCACGGAATCATTTGTAAGGTTAAGAGGAAGCTATTGTATTCAAAATTACAAAGTAACGTAGATGATACTTGATGTTTGTGATTTGTTTCTTTTCTTTCATCGTTTACTCTTGGTTTATCATAATTTATAACCAATAAATAAGTGTGAGCTATAGAGCACGGATTTATCAATATTCTAAATATTTTAAGATTAGGGTCGATAACACATCAATTTATTACTGGACTTATGATACTGAACGTCTAAAGTTTTAAATTGAGAAATTAAAAAAATCTATGACGGAGAGGAAGCCCACCCAGTTACGGACAAGCTTCTGATATGAAATCAATTTATTTCCCTGTGAAAGCATAAATTTATTTGAAAAATAAATGTATTTTCTTATCAGCTTTATCACGTAGAATTATCTAGTACAGGATAAAAGTACGCGATACGTAATAAAAAACGTTCAAATCGCGTTTGCAGCGTCAGAAAGCTTCCAGGAACGGGCAATTTCTCCCGCCGCGACAGCAGCGAAGCCCATTTGTGCACTTTGAACCAGATGACGAGATAAAATTAATTAAAGTTATGAACCTGAGTTATCGCAGCGCGGTGCTTTCGAAAATGATACGAAACAAGTGTTATTATAATGTAAACGTTATGTTAAATAAAACGTTATTTACTATACACGAGAGCCGGTGATAAATATTACACATCTATAATCTTATAATCAGTACCTACAGACGAGAAACCACGTGATTTACCACGTTTCATATGCAACAAGTTAACCGCGGGGGTTTATCGTGTATTTACCTCCGCGATTTTTTCCCGCGCCGTTTTTTCTTCCCGGAATTTTTCGCCAACGACCGCGCGACTCCTACGTAATCGCCGCCGCTGAATTGGCTCCGTAATAGCGCACCGCGCGCGTTTGTGTCAATCATAATTGATAAAATTAAAAATATTCGCCGCTAATGCGATGCAAATGTCCGCGTGTGTTTTTCTCGTACGCGATAAAACCTGTCCGGGCGCATCGACGTCGTTTTATTTTCGTATAAATTTCGTTTATTTCCAGTTAGACCACTATCCGAGGAAGAGTTACACGACACTTTTACGAGCCCAAAACACACAACGTATTATTTCTATAATCCCTTGTCAACTATCATTTTTGGTTGGCTGGTTACGCATTTTTTTTATTAATCAATAATTGTTATAGATGACGCGTTGACGTTTATAGGCTAATTATTTAATGCGCCCGTTTTCTATCGAAACATCAGTCTTCTAGCTCAATGGTACAATAAGTTCTAAAAGAATTGAAATTCAAATGGTATCAAATTTTATTATTTCAGAACTTCTTCGTTCTTCATATGAATTCTTGTGGTTATAATTAATTGCCTAAAATGGTCTTTGTGTTGTTCCATATGGTTTTTATAATAGGTGGTGTATGTTGTCTTACATCTTCTATATGTAAATGGTGAATCATTATATCGGGGACGACCTCATCTATTCCACCCCCTTCTTCTTCTTCTTTTTAGTGTCCATAACTGTTCCCAAAATAATCGGCAAAAATATTCAAACTAATTCAAAATAATTGCGAGATGATGCATAGTTAGACCACCGCAAAAGTCTCGGCAAAACGTACTTAACTTGCCGCTAATGGTCACGATAAGACTAATTACGTAATAAACACGTTCCGATTGGATTTAGCGCGCATAAACAATACAATAAATAACGCGCGGCCGCTTCGAGAGCGTGAGAATCGCCCGCTTCTTAACGTCGGCAAAAACAGGCGCTGGCTTATTGGGATTCTTTCGATGCAGGCGCAATTAATCGCAACGATAGCGACACCTTTTTCAATTTCCGACTCGATATTATGACTTCTTAAAAGCGACGGCCGGTTTTTGCGCTCGCACAACGGCATTGTTTCGCTCAAAGAACTTATACGATTCGTCGTAAACGTTGCGGCGTTTGTATTTTCGCGAGTCGTTATGGCATTCGATAGGGGATGTGTGCAATAAATTAGGTTTGATTTAAGACGGCATTAAAACGGGCGGTTCAGGTGGATTTCTTGCGGTGTGCGAAAAAATGACGACCTTTAATAAATAAATGTGCGATGGAAACGGTTGCGAAATGATGTCGGTGAGGATGCTCAGAATGGTAATTGGTTGTTTATTGGGTTAGTTAAGTGTAATTAGATATATACGACTAAAATGATATTTATCGAAACCACGATAAAGTGAAAGGTGGCAAATCAGTCAAGAGGAACTAATGGGAATTGAAAATCATCTTTGAAAATCATTGCAAATCTAGTTCTTGTGCATCACTTCAAATAGCTAATTCAGAGATAGAGAAAGAAATATCTAGGTTGCTGCTGTTTTTCTATCAACTACGTGTATTATATTTTGGAACTCATACATCCTTTTATCAGATACTGGAAAATTACGTACATATTAGTGGATTGAAATAATTTTAAAAATAAGACTCGTTAACAAAATGGTATATTACATTTGTAAGCATTTTTGAAACAGTTATTATGTTAACACAATTAAGCTACTCTTAATTGTAATTAATGATATCTGTTAAAATGTGCACTTAAACATAGATTCAGAGACCAGAAAGGGAACAAATATGCAAACGAACTCTATCTCACCATGAAGAGTATGTACAGTCGAATGCAAAAAAAGTAGACAAAAACAGTTTCCTGTAATTGATTTTCCTCAAATTGTTGTTGTATAAATGTGGCTTTTTAAAATCCCCTTTCCTTCAAAATTTGACAATCTTTCAAAGTTGACATTCATTTTAAAACGAAGTTTCTTTATTCCAATAAAACATGAATTTTCTCAGTAAGTTTTCTTAATCCACGTGATATTTGATTTATTTATTCAGTAACGGTGGTTCGGGGCTCCAGTTGGGGCACTACGCTTACGGCACACCAGTTCATTAAAATGTCACTGAAATGATAATACTGACGTTTACATGGCATTGCAAATATCAAGCAAGTTTGTTCAAGCAGCCGAAAATTTCGTGTCTACTTTTTTTTGCATTCGACTGTAGTAAATTTATTTATCTACTTTGCGTTAACAATTGGTCCATTATGATACTGAAATGGTCTCAAAACAGTTTAATAATAGAGGCTATTATTAAACTGTTTTTGGTAACTATTTGTTCTGTAAGATTGGCGACATTTCATTCCACTGCTCATAACACACGCGTCAAATATCGAATACATAACCATAATCTTAGAAACGTTAAATTTATTACAATTATTAATGCGCTATTTGAGCAACACATTAAACGAAAAGCTTGCACTAAAGCAACATAGCTTCAATCCTTCTCTTCTGCCATATTTTTGAAGTTTTTCACCAAATTTAAAGAAATTTAAATATTTCAAATGGTATTTTCCGCCTGTCAAATATGTGCCTGTCAAACTTGACGATGTCGCCATCGTTACTCCTAAATATCCCTAGGTTAGGTTAGGGTACAATGTTACATTTTTTTTGTATTAGAAATTTTGTATAATTTATATTGAAAATGCGTCTTGTCAAATATGACAGAAAAATGTAAAATTTACATGAAATATGGTCGAATCTTACACCTCAATGGTGAAGTGAACATGTAGTGGCCATCAAAACTTCTTGGCGCGAGCCAATCACTCCTAACAAACCACCGACAACAGAACACTGACGAGACGATACCTTGTCTAACACCTTGCGGAGACTAAAGATTCGACCATATTTCATGTAAATTTTACATTTTTCTGTCATATTTGACAAGACGCATTTTCAATTTGAATTGTTTTTGAACTTAATTGCAGCAATCCTTTTATATGTTGACACTGGATATTTGACAGTCGTCTCTTGTTTAGTCTCCGCAAGGTGTTAGACAAGGTATCGTCTCGTCAGTGTTCTGTTGTCGGTGGTTTGTTAGGAGTGATTGGCTCGCGCCAAGAAGTTTTGATGGCCACTACATGTAAAGGTATTTCAACAACTAAGGTTCTTGGTAATCGCTACTGACGAAGGGTAATAACCCAGAAACAATATTGTCTAGCGATCCACCAGTTAGTCTTCATGGACCTGTTTTAATTAATGTTCACTACACCATTGAGGTGTAAGATTCGACCATATTTCATGTATAATTTATATAAAATCAGTAACGCAAAGTAGATAAAATAGTATATTATACTCGTTTACTAAGAGGCATTGTAGCACTTGCCCCATTGGAGCACTCCTCGCTTCGCTCGTCGTGCCCTAAACCCACGCGTGCTACAATAAGGCCTTTTATTAAACTTGTATAATAATATACTATTATCTACTTTGCGTTAATAATGGACTCATTGTTACATCGAAAACAGTTTAATAATGGGTCGTATTATTATACTTTTTTTGGCAACTTTTAGTTTGGTTATGTTCGTGCCATGTTCGTGTCATGACATAGTCTGTCAAATATCCTCTTGGATTTTACCGGCAACAAATTATCAACAGCGGCTTCGCGTATCTAAGGCGGGGTACTCGTAAATTCAACGTTTTCTGCCGCCATTTTGCACTCAAATTACAGAAATTATGACGGCGATTAGATTATTTTGAAATTTAATACAAAGTGTCAATATCAGTGAACCCAACCTACGCAAAAGTTCTTAGTCTAATACGAAAACTTGAACACGAAATTTCAAGAATTAGTTAAGCAAACTAGATAAAATAGTATACCAAACCACTCGTGCGACAATCCGTTGCCTTACTAAACTTGTATAATAATATACTATTTTAAGACGGAAATACCTAACGATGTAAAGGAAATATACTGACTTCCATAATAATCCACCTAGAATTAGTTGAGCGATTGCAATGTTTGCTAACGATGTAATTAAATACTACAATCAAACGATTAAAATTTTAAAACGAAAGAATAGAAATAAAAATAGTTTTTCAATAATGATTTGCTCTGCCAGGATTTTCTATCAAGTGATCAATAGCATTTTGTGCCCCACACTTCCCATTCACTCATTTGCAATTGACCGAGGTATGGAAAATTTTTCTCTTTTGGCCAAAAGTCTAAAACGATGTTCTCCACGATCTCCGTAGACGTCCAGATCCAGCCCTTTGTTGTTGAACCCCTATTTTGGACCATCTGGACTAACATATCAAAACCGTTGAAACATCAGGGTTTACACGGCCAGCAATAGCTCTAAGCGAAAGTCCGGCATTTTTCATGGCAATAATACGGCCACTTTCAAAATAATTTAATTGCCGATAATTTCCACGTTGATAAACTCTAGGCATTCTTGTAAACGTTCATAAGGTAACAGCGAACAAACAATTCACAAAATTGATATTGATATTGACTGCCACACCGTCTAAATGAGTACATAGCAAATCTTGGCAAAAAACTTTTTTTTATTTCTGTTCTTTTGTTTTCAAATTTTAATCGTTTGTTTGTTGTGATGAATTACATCGTTTGTAAAATTTTCAATAAAATTGCTCAACTAATTTTATGTGTTGCGATTTTTATGAAAGTCCAGTATACCTACTTTAGCTCGCAAATTCATATCGAAGTCCAAAATGAAAATCATATCCCATACGTTGATACCATAATTAATATTTAATAACATCATAACATAAACATAACATAACATAAATAAAATTATTCCTAAACAAAATAATATCAGAGCCCAAATATGAATTGCTTCAAAACAAACTGAAAACAAAAATCTAATACTCATCGTGTTAACAATAAATTCAGGAACCCAAATTAAAAGAATCAAAAAATTATTAAAAACAACATTTAGACATTTTAAACCACGGCAAATCCAATAAAACTATAATCGTTGATAAAACACAATACACTAATAAAATAAGGGAATTAAGGCACCACTACGTATTCTTAATGGAGAAATGGCCCTGCAAACGAGTTAAAGGAAACTCATAAGAAATTAATAAATTATTTGATAATAAATACATATCAATATAAATAATGCAAATACACCAAAATTATACGGTTTACCCAAATTGCATAAAACAAATTATCCAGTCAGACCTATCGTACGATGCATACATCCCCTATATACAAAGGCACAACATTTCTATCAAATAAATGTTATGAAATATTGTTTGAAAACAGAAACGAGAACATGAGACTCGTAGGATTTTAAAAACTTTACAGGTACTATGCAATTACTATGCAATTGCAAATTGAATTCCTTTGATCAGCCGTACAGATAATTATTAATAAATGTGAATCAGCCATACTGAGCAATTACTAAGTAAAAGATTAAAAGGGCCCAACGATTTACGTCGATGATCCTTTTGTGAAATATGTTATTGTAAATGCTATTTGGAACATTCGGATGTGTATGACTAAACAACAGTTTTGCATTTTCCTTTGCATTTTGTAAAATTTGCAAATTTTCATTTTTCACATAGATTTTATTCGTCGATCCTCAAGAATCAATTTTTCTTCTTTTCGAACGTTTTCTTCTGTAATGGCTGAATTTGGTCGACCACTTCGAGGATCGCCTTCGATGGATTCCCGCCCCAATTTAAATTTCTTCGACCAAAATTTGTCTCATAAGAAGGAGAAAGTTCACCACAAACAGTAGACATGCGATATTTTATTTCCATTTGACTATTTCCTTCTTTTGTGGGAAATTTTATGACAGCACGGTGCTCATTTTTTTCCATTATTAGAAAAAATACAACACGTCATTTGAAAAAAAATCAAGAAAAGGCCACAAATAAAATACAATATCGACTATTCTGTGACAATATTCTTACAATATACGGAAAATAATAATTTAATAAAAATGTTTTTCAGTCTGCTTCATAATTAGGTATCTGGCAGTTGTAATTTTTATATTGTTTGTGGTCTTGTACAAGGTATAAGATGAACGACAAATATACAGATTTTTTCATAAATTAAAAACTTAAAAATATACAAACAAATAATGAAATTAAACTCGAGGACCTCGTTGTCTTTTAAGATCGGCAACCGTTGTACTTTTAGGTCGACCTTTGCACTTCTTAAATGCAATCGTATGATTACATAATTAGGAACGTGCATTGCATCGCAAATTTTATTTCAAATTTCTACTTCAACGAGTTTCTCGTCAGGAATTTACACTTCATTAAGATACCAGTACCTTGCTTGTAATTTGCATGGCTTTGTATATTGGCTGGCTGTTTTATTTACACCTCATTATCATGTGCATACTGGGTGTTCTAAAAAGTAACGAAAGATGTAGATGATTTGTTATACATATTTCAGTACATAACTACCTAAAATAAAATCTTGAAGGTATTCAGGCATCATTGTCATCATCTCTTAAAATCCTTAATGTAATCTGTGTTTTGTTGATTTTTCTGTTCCGAATTCAAGACTATCGAGTCTTCAGGAAATAACTCTTTTCGTGTGAACTGAAAATATGTTTGCGTTGCAAATTTATATCGTTTAGAAAGACATATGAATAATTTTTGTAATAAATGTTTCTTAAGAATTATTTGAATATCAACTTTTTAGATAGTTGGAGGTGCTTTAATGTAAATGAAGAAGCATATGGTACAACTTTTTTTAAACAACCTTCTGTCGATTTTTTCTTCCAATTTTTAAAATATGTTTTACGAGCAATCCGGCGCGTTGTGCGTCCTTTTTCACTTTTGTAGAATTGCTCTAATTTTGAACACAGTTGCTTAAGTTTTTTGTTAGGTTACAATATTTTAAGTGATTTACGGTGTTGATATTAAAAATACCAGCACATTGTTAAACTCTTTTCGTCAAAGTTTTTTTACATGGCGTCCAACTCCACAAGAAAATTATATTTTTAAAATGTTCTGGTACATACATACAAACATATCGATTTTATATTTATTAATAAACTTTTTGCACAATTTAGAACCACGGTCTTCGTCAATTTATTATTCCTTTCAGGAAGTGCAAATATTTTGAAGGAGCAAAATTTAATAAATGATGAAAGTAGGTAGAACGACATTTTAGTTCATAGATATGATCACGAGTTTCGCTACTTGATATTTTATTATACATTTTTATTATTTGATAGCTTTGAATTGAAAGTATGGAATTTTTATGTTACATCCTCTTTATTGTCATTGTTCTTTTGCAACATCTTATTTACAGTCGAATATTCACAATACATGTAATACACAAACCACAAAAATAATTAAGTATATTGTCAATGACGAAGCGTGGGAGCACTGGTGCAATTGCAAATTGTTTTATTCATTTAGCAGTGTTCAACAAACTTATCTAAAGCGCAACCATTTTTTGTTAAAAAAATTGTTCGCGGCCCCTCACTCAAACCAAAATAGCGACAAAAGTGGCCTAACTAAATTACAAGTAACTGATTGTCTCTCAAATTTTATTTTACTTGCTGTTTAAGTTTAAATTAAATAAATACAAAATGAAATGCAACAAGTAATTTAATTGCGATCTGACTCGCTAGTTGCTAGTAATTAGTAGTACTTCTACCTGCCCATCATTTACAATAAAAATAAATAATAAAAAATCGACTTCACATTGCACATCGCGATATCTTTCTTTATGTCTATAATACCTACTGTACTTACTGTATTTTTCCACGATATTCGTGAGAGCTCTACTCGCTACTAAATGGTACTCTTAAACGTTCTCGAAGACTCGGTTTGGCTATGTAAACAGAGAAGTGCAATGAGACTTCAGTTCCAAACAGCGCGTTGTGTTGATTACGGTACTGAGTAAATATTTTGCGTTTACGTATTAACGTTAACGATAAATTACAAATTATGGATAAGTTTTTAAAAATAACTGCAGAAAACATCTACTTCTGAAAATGGCAACAATAAAAAGAAAAGCAGAATGAATATCTTAAATATGGATTGGTGCCGCTATTTTCAATAAACCACAATGTGTTGTTGTAGTCTCAACAGAAAGCATGGATCCATCAAAGCTACTTCGACATTTAAATTGCAAACACCCAGATAAAAAAGACGAACACGTGGAATTTTTGAAAGAAGCTGATTCTCTCTCCACAAGCAGCAAGATAGTCATAAAGTTGCTTATCGCGTTGCCAAAACCAGTAACTTGCACACAATGGCTAAAAAAATATATTTTGCCAGCAGTTGTTGCAATGGTACATATACTGTTTTTCACAAAACAGTATATGTACCATTGCAACAACAAGTTAAAAACAATACCTTTGTCAACCAATACTATCCAAAGAAGAGTTAGTGTGGAAAGTTGTAGAAAATCTTAATAAATGCACGTACTTCTCTCTACAAATGGACGAATCCACAGATATATCTAACTGTGCCCAATTTATTACGTTTGTAAGATATGATACAAATAAATACAAATAAATATAATATTGACTGGGGGAAATGCATTGCTATATGCACAGATATCGTCAGATTACAAGAAATAATGCCTAATCACATCGCATTGTTTTTTACATTGAGAAGCTAAAATTTTACTACCTGAAATGACGGTGTTATGAAAACCGCCATTAATATTGTAAATTGCATTAAGGGAAAAGCTTTGCAGACCCGTATTTTTCAAAAAATCTGCAAAGACATGGGTGTTTTATTTGAAAATCTTCTTTATCACACCGAAGTAAGATGACTTTCAAGGGGCAATGTCTTCGAAAGCGTATTTCATTTAAAAGCAGAGCTTTTGATATATTTGCAAGATGCCAATTTGTGAGATTCAATTTTACGATCCTCTTTGGCCTCTGAAGCTAGACTTCCTTGCTGATATTTTCGAACAATTCAATATTTTGAAGAAGGTCGCGACGTTAATATGATTACAGCCACATATAAAATTAATGGATATATAACAAAAATTGATTTATTGTCAACTTCAATTGGCAGTTCGGTTTATTCCATTCAGGAAATTATGGAAGATGTATCCAATTATAGCGTTACAACTTTTGAACAAGTTGGCATGCAAGTTGCTTTCCTCAATTTAAAACAAAAGCTCTGTGATTATTTTCCAGAAGAAATTCAAAATAGGTACGACAGTTACAGGTGGATACTGAATCTGACGATTTATTTCGACATGTCGAAATACCAATAAACATGAAAGAAAAATTTATCAAAATCTCAAGTGATGGCATGTTGAAGCTTTTTTCTCAGAACTTGGACTAAAAGGATGCAGGAATACCCTCACTATGCGAGTGAGGCTATTAAATGAATGGTTCCATTTGTAATATCATATTTATTCAAGTTAAGTTTCTCATCTACTCCATCAAAACAAAAACAAAAGTGAGAAATTGTCTCGTACTTGAAAACGTTATAATTGTTATAAACCTATAAGACTGGTTTCAGACAAACAGGCGCATGGGTCCGATTAACATTAAAATATTTTACTTTATTTTTCTTTTTCTTTTTGCTCTCACGGACATCTTAATATTTTATTTTATGTTTTATTTGATAGCTAATTGTTATATTTTTATTTACGATATTAAAATTAAAATTTTTGTCTTATTTTGGAAATTCCCAACAACCACCCAGGGGGTCGCGACCCACGCTTTGTGAAACACTGATTTATAGTTACGTGATACATCTTGGTATATATTTTTGGGTTTCATAGTTCCATTTCTTTACCACGTATGTATTTTTCTTGCTTTGTCACTTGCTTGATCTTTGGTAATGAACGTATCTCAAAAAGCTTCGCAATATATTTGCTTTCGTCCATCGTTCTTTGAAATGCATAACTGATTAAGTGTTAGATATTCAAATCATAAAAAAACACGCGTCAGCTATGAGGCTATCAAGTCCGCAAACGTCGTACACGTAAGTGCATGTTAAAACGATTGAAATGTACTGTCAGAGTCGTTGTAATTGCGATGCGCACATACATACGCTGATAACCAAATGACGGTGCGTTTCTCCGAACGAAACTTCGATGTACTCGTCGAGACTTGTTATCAGATAAATCGTGATATATTAATAATGTACGGGCCGTCGGAGTCGGGGCCTCCCTTCGCGAGGCGCGCTAGTAGGTACGCCGGTAATGACCCGTGTATTACACGCAGCGTTATGACGGTTATTATAAGACGTTACACGGACTCAGACCCATAAATAAGAGGCAAAATGATAAGCGCGGGCATCAATCAGGGCCCGGGCGGGTCCTGGGTAATCGAGTACTCGATAATCACTGGAATTAGTCCGGACCTTCTCGGTGGTCCGGTCCGGACTACCGTAGTCCCACGCAGACCATCACACCCTGTCACAATCGCTCTATAATTATGTTATAAATTATGCCGATAATCGGCCGGCATCCCATGGCCCGCGGCTGTTGGTTTCGTATAATGGATAGCTCTTGTGACCGTTAATTGAAATTGACGGTCGAACGCAGTGTTTACTTGAAAATTTTAGGATCCACGATCGGCCGCCCGTTTAATAATTTGATCATTAACACTTGGAATCTAAATTGGAATTTTTATAGAATTAATTTGTCATTAACAATTTTTATATTTAAGTCTAAATCATTGTGCGTAGTGCGAGTATCGATTGTTGGAAAAGTGATTGGTTTTGATTGTAACCATATTCCGTGATTTCGTTGTAATTCTCATGAATGATTTTTTCAATTTCTATGTTGTAATGCGTAGGGTGAACTTTGAAACGGTCAATGAGCAAGCATACATGTACAGAATTAATTTTGATATTTATTTAATTAAATCTCTGCCTTAGAAACAATTATGTGCCCTGTTAAGCCGTGAAACAATTGTAATAATTAAGAATCTCCTACGTCAAAACAATGCTTAATTGGACCTAATGAAATATAAATTTAATTCGTTAGTGATTATTGAGAGAAGTAAAATGAACGTTGTTAATTGTAATGATCGATTCGTGGTATTTAATAATTCGAGTAATTTGCATCGGTGCGTTCCATCTTGCGCTTTATAAATGCAAAAGACGACGCGTGTACGTACATACGTCTTCGTGAAATTAAAACAGGGCGTTTATATTAATCGGTGTAAACGTCCAGACATGTTAAGTCGATTCGCATCTGAAATCCAATAAACCAGAGGCCCGACAATCGCGTGTTCGGCCGCCAGACTCGGCGAATGCAGTTGCTTGTTTATTTTTTAAATATTCAATTTTCCTCGCATTGGTTTTACGCCCGATGTCGACCATGCGATCAAACGAACAAATATTCATTTTTATTCCCAAATGTCAACTTATTTAAGAGCCGATTTGACAGCTATATGTTTTATTGTTAACAAAATTATAACTATAACTTGATTTCTAACAAATCTAGATATATTTTCAGCAACTAAGTTGCAATCTTTAGTAGAATCTAAAAATGTGTGTGTTAAATTTAATATTTCTAGCTAATGCATTAAAGTACTGTAATATATACTCCTAAAAAAATAACGAAGAGGTGTAAATCTAATCTAACATGCATTCAATTCTGACTGTTATTGTCAACATTCATCACTTTATTTTTGTTTCTTTGCATGAAAATACTTTCGTATATAATTTAAGGCAATCCGGTAGTAATGCGTGGCCTATTTCTAAAAGAGTTAGAAGAGAAGTTGGGCCACGCTTGATTTTTCAGGTATGTCCAATCTAAAACGTGCTTTATGCTCTCTATATTTCGTCCATTCCAGATTTTCGATGATTGATTTAAAAAATTAATGTTACAAGTTAAAATATTAGAACTATACTCCATAAACCGGAAAGTCACAAAATATGAGTCATGGCTGGAAATATCTAAATATTTTAATAAAAAAAAAATGATAAATCTACAAGACAAGTTTTTATATTTTTTTAATGTTAACATTTTCGCTATTCTGTATCGTGAGATCATCATGTTAAGCGTTTCGTGCATTTTATGGCGTTGCATAAGATTTTTTTGCGTGGACACACTAAGATTAAACAACTCGAATCAACGTTACCCCAATTACCTGAATGCAATGCGAAAATAACGAACGTCGAAGATCGTCGTTAACGAGGCATCAAATCGTAAACGCGAACGAACGTCTTCAAAACGCAACCTTGAGGCCGCGTCCGAAAATCTCTGCGGGTTTCGGTGGACAGAATTTGTGTCAACTTTCGGGTCGCGGTTTCGGAACGATGCATGTGGGAGAGGAATGTTAACACTGGTCCTGCGCATATACCTGAATGATGGATCTGTCCGTTCGGAACAGTTCGTGAATCATAATGCATACGTCTAAAACAAAGAGCGTGGCGCACGGATGTTGTCCCTCAGCGGGCATTGTGATTGAGTGCGTGGGCCCCGGCATCCCGCGGAATCAATTATAAAAATGCTCTCTTCCACGGACCTGATTGATGGATTTTTTTGCCTTTGTATCATTTATATGTAACCGAGTACTCGTGTATTTCGTTTGAGGCGCTATTGTTGCTTCGGAATGATGTTTAGTGGATGTAATTTGGAAAATTGAAGATGGCCGACATAAAACTATATCTTAATACAAATTATATAAATATTACAATACATATGTCATTGTGATAAATTAGTTTTATTATTATTATGGAGTATGCGTTGCTTACTTTAGAAGTTCAGAAAAGGCAAATATCCTTAGAATTGCAAGACAAAATAAACGCCAATATGATTTTCACATTTATAATTTAATATTCTAATTCCAATATAAAAACTCCAGCTTGAATAAGGAGTTTCTAACGTTATTTGTAAAAATTCAGTTGCAGTGTATATTACTTCGATTCATAAAATGAAACATTGACCCACATGTCGTGTCCTTATATATCACACAGTTTACGTTACAGCGAACTGTTCATTATGTGCTTTGGCAAATTTATTAACGCGGTTATTGGTATTAAATTATAATCAACTATGTTTAAGTGAAACTAATAGATTTTTTCAACGACAAAGTATGTTTTTGTGCTAACGTTAAGTAATAAACTTCTTCCATTTGTATGAAGTAGTACGGGAGGTAACAAAAATAGAAAATTTTATGCAAATTTATAGTAAGCCACATTTTAATATAAAAAATATGAATAACTTTTGCATGAAGAACTCGTATAATCAATTAAAAGATGTTTTGTTAATTGATTTAACGTTAAGTTTAACATTGTAGTTGTATTAGAATTTAATGAAATATATTTTTTAATAACGTTTGTAAGAAAGAAGAAGTTTGAAGGAAGAACCATTGTTTTGTTATTTAAATGTTTATTTCATAAAAAAAGTTTGAAACTTTTTGTTGAAACCAGTAGCTACACAAAATCTAACCTGTAACCTGGCGCTCTGCTGTTTAGTTTTTGTGCAATTACTGGTTTCAACAACAAGGTTCAAACATTTCTCTGAAGAGACTAAAATTTGGAATCAAAACTTCTTTCAAATGATAATAGGAATGCTTCATGCAAAAGTTACTCGTCGCTAATTTTCGTCAATCGTCAATCATTTCTTACAATCAATTTAGCTGTACATAATTGTAAAATTTTCTGAGAGCCATATGCTACGACCGACGCGGTTCTCGTAGATGCTTAACGGTTTTTGACACACCACTCTTGGTCAAATGACTTTATGACCGCTCGCACTTGTATTTTCTTGAATAACAAACTCGCATCTCTTGTGCCAATCAGGCCTAGACTTAATTGCTATTGTCACATCATTATGATTCGGGAATCATTCCATAAACTCGCTTTACGACTGCAATATTCAATCACAACGTCAAGGTTGTAGAAAAATCACTGCCTAATGCGCTTCGCAATTTAAATTCGAATATGGCCTGTATTTTCGATAATTTCTAAGAATTGACGAGGCCAGCCGTCGTGCAAAAAACCCTTCTCAATAATCATTGTGGCAAGTGTGAAACCCCCTAGAGGCGGATTTCTAACCAATAACGAAACGAGTTCTCCCTCTAACACCTTCTCGTTCTCACCAGAGATATTTCGAAGATTTGGGATTTAAGGCAATTGTTGTTGGTTCTCGTCAGTATTCATCTACTCACCATCGAGTAACTACTTACCGTGAGTCCGACGAACCGTTACTCCAAAGCATGTACAACAGTGCAGCAAGTTTCTAACAACTACCGAACGAAGTTTCATCGCATTTCGCCAGTTTTAAAAATGTAATTTTTGGGAAAACGCGTTTGAAGTCGCAACGTATAGAACCCTTTAAAACTCAGGGACTCGGAGAATCCTTCCGTCAAAATAATCATGGACAAGTACGTTTACTAAAGAACATCGGATAAAGTAAAAAGATCCACAAGAAAGTGTGCAATCAAAAATAGCGCTAGGGCAACCTTTAACGGCGCGCGAACCAGCCGCGCGCCGTCATGTTAGACGCTATAGCTCTCGAACTAGAGATTAATCTGAAAACCCCTTTCACAGGCTCATTTCCGAGACCCTTTAGATAGAAAAATAAAACAATCAACTTTTTGAAATCGTCCCCCTTAATTTATAAATATTCTAAATTTATTATTAAAAAATATAAATTAAATGATCAACTTTCTTTGATAAAGTTCCAGTAGCGCTGACAGCGCATTTTTCAAAAGAATTTCTCAAAAGTTGTTTACAACTTTTACCAGAACCATATTTTTCGATTATTATGAGATATGGAAAATGGTGATAAGAGTAAACCATCACCACTGGTTGACTGCTTTCAAATTACGAGATTTTCTTCGTCGCTATTTACAAATCTTAAGTTTACAGTTTCATAACTTTAGCTTCAATAGTTCTGTGCTAAAGGGTGCGCAGTCACACACACATACGTCATTCCGAAAATATTCAGAGTAGATTCAGGGAGGATCAAAACGTCTAGTAGGATATTTCGTTAAATAATTATTTTTAACTCTCAAAAGTCACAATGCGTCACATGCGGTTGTCATTTTCTCAACATTTCATAACCAGCCTGCGTAATATTTTTACCATCATAAGGATAATTTTTCTATGTTCTATATTACAATTCCATCTAAAGGAAAGTCAATAAACATTATTTGCAGCTATTACATTGCTTTTTGCAGCGAGTTTTTCTGTAAAAAGCAAAAGTTTATCGTCGAATCCAATTAAAACATTCCATAATGAAGTACCTTATCGCCTTAAAACTTATCCACTTCGACGAAATCTTCATTTGCAAATTTTATAAAAAAAAACAACACATCGATATGAAAATTATATACGTAATAACTCGAAAAGGTTTGGAATGCAATTTTTAATTAGTGTTTGAATTAATTGTGGATACACTCCCATTGCTGTGTATTTGTTTTAACGTAAGCTATTTAATATCTTTCACTTACGAAGTACTTACGAAATAAGTGGCTACACAACAAAAACATGTTTTGTGCCCAAACAGATTTTCTTTAGACACAGGAAATAATACAGAGATGGAAATATTAACATATTTACTTGTACGAATAGATAGATAGATAAATAGATAGATAAATAGATATGTTTCTTAACAACAGTTCAAAGTCATATAAAAAGCAAACATATAAGATACATCAATAATACACATAAACAGTGATAAGCTAAATAGAGAGTTCTTCACTGGGTGAAATGGATACCCAGTTCGTCGCCTTGAGGCGCTGAACAAAATTCATAAAACTCATCAATCGCATATGAGACGACTTAGATGAGTAGCTTTTTTGTTCCCTTCTTGAATAATTTAGGTTGAAGGTTTTGCAAACTATTAGGAAGGGCATTAAGCAAGTGATAAGCAATAATCTTCACATATGTAGTCCTCAAGCGGTTGTAAGGCACTACTATTGACTCCGGTCTTCTAAGATTGGAGCCCTTACTGATGCTGTTATCAGTGAAAAATTTATATATTGACGCGGTTAGACCCAAATGAAAGTTACAGGCATTCATATGCAAGTGTCATGTGCTTTGAATCTAGGTAACAGTTGTTTACAACTGGTACTCCATTCCACTTCTTCTATTGCTCTGGTTGCCTTCTTCTACAATGTCAGAATCCTATTGGCATGTGCGAAATTGCCCTAAAGCAATATGCATTTCATAACTGAATAAAAACAAAAATTCTGTGACCCAAATTGGCAACATTTGAATAAATGTGCTAATTGCCTTGATATCTTCGAAGAAATGTACTTCACAAGTTTCGTGTTGACGTGGTATATGTCCTCACAAGCCGTAGACTTCAACCGATTGATAGAAAGTTCCGCCTCGAGTTGGTCAGTGGGAGCCAGACGCTCCAATAGTCAGCAACTAACAATCAAAAACTTCCGGTTGTTAGTTCTCGGAATGTGTTCTTGTTCGTTCTGTTTCTTGGTTGACTATTTTCCACGTTGTTTTCGGTTTGTTTGAAGGGCGCATATTCTCAGAAGTATAAAATTGCTTCTTGCGCTCATCCACTTGATGAAGATAAAACTTGTATCGATTATAAGTAGGTAAAATATCCTGGTCGTGAGTTTGTTTCCATGTATCATAAATGAAATGCAAGGTTTCTTTCATTTCTTTCAAAGCAGAACTTGACTATACATAGTTTGGGTGTGGAGTAAATGAGTTGATTGGAATGGTCCCCTGTTTGATCTGTATAAAGGTACTCAGAAAACCGTTAAACTTTGCATTTGTATCATCTAAATCATAAACTTCCTCCCAATCCTCTTGGCCCAACTGGTTGGAAAATTGAGCTAAAGTTACTTCATTATACACTGGAGTTTTAATTTGTAGTTTAACGTGCTGGACTTTAGGGGTATCTAACAATTTCGATTCACGTAAAATCCTAGTTGGAGGGAATATCGTGGAATGAAGATAAAAACAAGTCAAAAGGTTACTCCAATTCCTCGCTGCATCACTTATTTTCATCAAATCTATTTTAAAACCAACCTTGACTCATCAAGGGTATACATTAAATAATGGAGCGTCAGTTTCATTATATTGAGAAATTCATCAAGATGTGAATCAGGGGACGTGTAAATATAGCACAGCTATGTATACTGATGTCAACCATAAGCCACCCATCACTTGTTCAATACATTTTGATTTGCGATTGTCCCCAGTAAAGACGCAGGCACCACCATGAGGTCTGCCCCGTCGACAATAAATGCTGGTTTTCATATACTACTGAAGATTATAGGTGTTCATATTCCCTGGTTTAAGCCAGTATTCACTAATGCGCCGATACATTCGTTGTGGACCAAAGTCTTAAGAGCGGTAACTTTATTTGTTATGCATTGAATGTTAAAATGCATTATTTTTAATACGCCATGTTCTAAGCTTTTACAGGTTGTTGAGTAATCGATGTAGCATTTGAAGTCCACGGGTTTATTTTCCTCGCTTTCCCTTTAATTTGAGCCGGGTAGTATAAAAAACGACCGATTTGAACACCTTCTAGACAACAATTTGGATTATTAACTTTGTCAATTAAATTTATAGGAAGCGGAGATGTGTACATATCAGGAGATGTGTACACATCATGCTGATTTCAGACTTTTTTTCTTAACGCTTGTCCATTTGTTATATTACCACCCGCCTTCACTTGGCTTGGCGCTTAAAAAATACAAAGTTTGAAGGGGTGCAGGCAACAGAAGGTCGGGCTGTGCCAGATAATTCCTTGATGGAAAATACGGTCGGGTAAATGTCGTGTTTAAACCTTTTGTGCTGCTATCTGGTTGAATGTGCCTGAGCTTGCTCTAGTAGAAAGTGGGGCCATTTCACAACAACTTTTAGATGCCGCCCGATATGAAATGGATACAGCCCTTGACCAGATAGACCAGCGTACGTCGTAGAGGAACGAGTTGTAATAAATAAAGCGCAATTTAACCAAATTATTAAAAAATATACGGAGATCGCAAAGTTGAGGTCGAACACAAAAAGTCCTTGAGGAACGCAAAATATGAAAAAAGCAAAATTGAAGTGGTTGATATCGCACCACGGACATCCTGGTCCGGTCCAAAGGAAGGTAATTTTACACCCAAAAATAAAAATGAAAGTAAAATAAACTCACTTCGTCCGGTATATAAATATACCACAAAATGACAGCCTTGACAGCTTGACAGCCTCCACAAAAATGTGTCGGTCGTAAACACTCTTCACTACTTACTCGCCAGAGACTAAAAAGAGCAATTTTCGACAATTATGGCCGAACTACATGCACTACCAAGCCCAAACGGGATGTCCCGCGATTTATGAAGTGTTGACAAAACAGTTGCCTGTAGGATAACTCAAAACGTTGCCAAAAATCGCCCGAAAATGCCGTTGATGAATGTGTACGTAACAGTTGGCTTTGTTCATGTGTGAGAGATCCGTAGAAACACATTTCCTCCATACTAATCATTTTAGTTTTATTCCGTAATCTATGCTGTGATACAGTTATCTGTATCATTTCCATTATATCTGAATTTGCTATTATGTGGCTGGGCTTTAATGTTCAGCTCAATTTTAATACGTGAGTAAATTATGCGTTTTGAACCTAGCTGCGCTTGTGGTATTTTCCCTAATAGAATTACACCACTAAAGGATCGTTGCTTCCCGCGGGTGCGGATAACACTGTCAGGTAATGTGTGAGAAAGGTCGCTCGTCGTTTTATTGGATTTCTTTCTTGCTGTATTCCTGACGTGCTCTTCTAGGGAGTTGTTCATAATTTGGTAATAAATATGAATTGCTTCGATATCAGTTTTCAGTATGTGCCTTTTCAGTAAGCTTTCCACCTCTCGAATGACGCATTCATTAACCTGACCATCAGTTGGCTTATTTTGTTCACTTACATCATTCGTGTTCAGCATCCGGACGATTACAACAAATTACGATTTCGTCGGGATTTGCAACACCCGCTTGATATGCGCAACTTCTTTGCAACCTATAGTCTTAACTGCTATTTTTTGTAGTGTTCATACAATTTTTCGATAATTTGAACCAGTGAATCAAATTTCTAACCATAGTTCTATAGCCAACTAGCGCCGTCTGAATTTCATATCGCTCGGTCATCGCTACTCTCCTACCCATTAATGAAGTGGTAGGTTTTGGCGAAGAAAACGTACTGGAACAATAAAATATTCGTGGCGACTGCCTGTTCAAAGTCAAACATATCGATGAATTTTGTCAACTAATTTCATCTGAAAATTGTTAATGACAGACACACAAATGTTGGTAAACTTGACTGAACCTCAGTTTTCGTTTGTGTACCAGTGCGGCGATATCTAATTGTTTCTTAAAATGTTTTGTTTTAAAATGTTTTCGTGTAAAAGAAAATGGTGGATTTAAATTAAATAGAGATTCACTAATTTAAATTTCTATCTTGTGCGCGTGGAATTTATGGAGCAAATGTTTTATAATATCTTTGTCCTTTGCCGTAGTATATCCTAGTCTTTATAGCAAACGAAGTAATTAAACAAAATCTTGAAAAGTATTTAATTTTGCCGCACTTTGCAAATAAACAGCGTTCCTTTACAAACATCATCAATCAAACAAATACATTTAATATCTAATCAACTATTTTTCGCATGTAAAACACAACGGATGATTAATATTACGTATAGAGTTTCTCGTGTAATTATTCGCCACATCCGAGATTACGTCTTACGGGCAAATTAATCGCTGCATCGAACACGCGCAAAATTGCCCGAACCAGGTTTTTCTCCACTTTCGTACAGCGTCTGCGAACAGCCGCGCGTATGTAAGGACCGTCCCATGGGCTGGCCGGCGACGTCAACAGACCATAACTCATCGCAGGTGGTTAAACAAACAATAGTTAAATGCGGATAACAGTTATTAGGCGCCGTTTAGCGTTTCTGAGTTATGGGATCTCGATACGTGGGCGACGATCGTAACCGCAGTTGGCCGTAAAGAAGAGTCGCGGATGGGTCATGTGGGACGTGTTCCCAACCCGGTAATTACGCATGCACACACATAAACACATCTTGAATGCGCCCAGTTGGCCCACAGTCCGTCTTCGAGTCCATCAAAAGGCACGAATCTTGTCAATAGCGTTTCGTACGCGGCGAGATAAATGCCCCCTCTGGTGAATCGATTTTATTCGTGTTTAGGCAGTGGCGTGATAATCTCTATGTTTATAAGTCTTCAAATGGAAATTTATTTGTATCGCAATGTGTAAACTAAAAGATAATTTACTAATCTCTCCAACGCAATTTCCCAAAAACATACCGATTACAATTCACAGTCTGCATACCACACATATACCTACCTACAATTTGGGTAGGGGTGTACTAATAAAATTCATTGTTTTAATCACTTGACTGTTACATTTTCACTACTTAAGTCGTCCTTTCCATTTAACTTAAAAAAAATAAAAAAAGTAATTTAAAAAAATTATTAATTTATACATAACGAGACGCATAGGATGCTATGCACGTTCCTTATTTGCGTACGCTACTGTGGCTACGTATGATAAATGCCCCGGTACTCGAAACATTTTTTTTTTGTGAAGACCACCGATTATACCAAGTCCTCCTACTCGATTCTTTACGTTAACAAGCGGATAATGAGCACAGGTAGGGGACCTGTCAAGCAAATCTCGACGGGTGGCCTCCTAAACCTCACTCTCCGTATCATTTTTCCGTGTTACCGAGTTTGTGTAAATATTTGTCAGATTATATGAATAATGAGAAGGCTCCCGTTTCAATTTTCTGGCCTGTTACGGTCAATTAACTTAATTTTTCTTTTTTACAGTCGACGGACGGTCCATTATCTTAAGCAGTGCGTTTAGCGACGATCGACGTCTTTTCTTTTTTGCTTAACGAAATCGTTAAGTTAACGATACCTTAAATACATACATTAAATACGCATTTCGCTTGCGAGAGCGGAGCGGAGAAAAGCGCACGGTGCGGTGGTGCCCTTACAGCGATTTTTAAAGGCGATGTTTAATTATGTTTTTATGCCGTACGCTGTATACGTATGCAAATTGCATTTGCATCGAGCATGCCTCATTTCTTTACTAAATTGTAATTACATACGTTCAGTATGCAAATAGATTATTAAAAACCTTCCACAGGTAACGCGGTGGGCTTTTATTTTCATATTACGTATTCCGAAAATTTGCGCAACAATCGTTATTTCGTTACGGGGCATGTAAAATTCCATCATCGTAAAACAATTTACGTTACATTTCGTACAATAATTAACACTGTAGATAATTTCTTGTATTTTCAACAATTAATATTTTAAACCCAATTGTCAACGATTTGTTTTTCTTAGATAAGAAAATTTGCAAACGAAGATTTTTGTTCATCCAGATGATTTTATCACGACAAAATTTATTATTTAGCAATGTACGACGACGACATAAAATAACACTGTAATAAAACATACCAAAAACAATGTTAGATTCAAATAGCAGCAGTTTCCTGAGAAATGACTCAATGAACAATATATAGATCTCCATAGGAATTTTAAAACGCACAGGAGATGAAAAAACAATGACAAAAGGGCAATTTTAAATTCTAGGCAATCCTGTTCAGGAATAATGGCCTAGTCAATAATATTATAAAACGACACTAATACGACGATAATTAATAATAACACCACAGCATTTCTGATGATTGGGTTATTACATGATGCCAGCCTAATTTTTAATTTCGATTTCAAATCTCTTTTACAATAAAACACAACATGTTTCAAGTGAATCCTATTTCCTTAAGTTCTTAAGTTGAAAAAAAACTTTCATTTATAAGACTTCCTTGCAAAAGTTGATGTCAGAGAGCTGTTCTGAATGCTCCACCAATAGTCAGCCGTCATGTGTGCGTTCCAGCGTTGGTAGCGTTCCTCCATCCTACGAAGCTTCTGGTGGAATCGCTCGCCTTATTCTTCACTTAGCCTTATCCCCAAAAGTAGCGGGAAAATAGTCTAGGTGGTTGTGAAGAAAGTGTAATTTGATGCTCATGTTATATCCAAACGTATAAAAGTGACTCATTAGTTGTTCAACGTTTTGATAATAATCAGATTTTTTCGTATTTCCCCAAAAATGTTGAACAAGCCAAACAAACATATTTCATGCCTTTTTCTCAATTTCCGTCATACTGTCCGTAAAATTTGTGTCTTATTAATGATATTATCTGTGGCCCGTCAAAAATGCCCGCTTTTATCTTTCGTGCATTCAGTTTTGTGAACTTTTTTTATAGACAAAGGAGACAATTCCCATTTTTGTTAAGACCTTTAACAAATTGTTTTATAAGCCCTAATTTTATATGCAACAGAGACAAAATTATACGATCCCTTGATACTAAAGGTGGGTTTATCACGTTTTGTTGAACTAGTTCTTCTAGAGTAGGCCAATCCCTTTTAACCCAGAGTGGATCTTTTGTTCCACCAAACCAGGTACATCATTATAAAATACGAAATCTTCTTCTTCAGCAAAATATTTGTGGAGATTCTGTTCTGTTGTGCGGTAATAAGAAATTTCAGTTCCTTTTGTTATTAACTTTCATTTTTTTAGTCTAGAAGCCAAAATTTCGGAAACTTCAACAGTTCCCAAATCTCTGATTAGGTCGTTTAAATCATCTTGGTTGAATGGTTTTGGCGTTTCCAGGTCACATTCAAATTCACTATCACTACTACCAATTTTCTTCTCAAAGTCAATTGGCTCTCCTCCTGTCAAGCATCAGCTTGAGGTTCATGTCTAGTCTTAGGGCTCAGGACACGACTATGTGCCGATCGTGTGCAAGCATATTCCCACTTGGCTCGATTTTTTCGATTAATGCCAGTTATGTTCATCAAACAAAATTAGCATGGTGGTTCACTGATTCATTCCAGACCATAACGGTTTCGTACCGGAAAATATTTTTTTTCTTATTTGTCCATAAACATAGAAACTTTCATTTCCAGCGGGTGCCCAAAGTAATTTTTGTCTCATTTACGAACGCCGTCGTATTTAAACGGTATTCTTTAAATATATACTCTCCGCAAATGAAACAAAAAAAAAGGTTTGGATCATTCACACAAACTCTTATTGACGATGCCATATCAAATTACAGTAAGATAACTCAATAATTTTCAAACTAACAGCAAATAAATCCTGGCAGAAAGAGAATTTTTAGTGACAGCTATAACTCGTAAACGAGAGCTGTTAGGAAACAAATGAGGGTATATTTAGAATCAGTGACGTTAAATTAGTAAACATCATGAGACATATGCCATGTCATATGAGACATCAGTAAAAAAGTGCAATTTTGTTGACCAATGTAATAAAATTCACATGCAATAAGACAATGACAAAAGTACAATTTTCAATGCTAGGTACAATCGGGTTCAGTGGCCTAGTAAGCAATATCAAAGCTCAATAATAATTCTGTTGATTCAGAGCTGTGAAATTCTTAATATAAATAATAAGTACTGTTAAGTTCTAGCATTTGAAATGTGCATCTGGAAATCAAAGTTATGTATTTACTCAAAAAGATCATTGTCACTTTGTTATATTTAATGCATAAGGAAGTTTAGCAATCATGAAAGTACATACAAAGTCGAAATTTTAACTGAAATACACGTTTTGACATTCCCTGTTTCTATTCTGCTTATTTTCGATTTGTTTATGGTGAGGAAGAAAACCTCGTACTTTTGAAATCAATACCTCAATCGATGTACTCCTATCACGTGTTCCACTTGAAAACAGAGTTAATGAAAGTACGGTTCTTATAAATGTTGAAGATAATAAAGTATTAAAATATTTATTCATATTATAAGTAATGCGATCGTGGTGGCGAGCGCGGTCGCAGTTGCCGTTGCCATCAGATATAACTTATTTGGACGTATTCGCGGCGCGATTCCGCATTCGGGAGCACGCCCATCATGATCACGACAACTTGCTTGAAATTGTTCAAAGTATAATTTAGTGCAAGGGCACTGCAGATTTTTTTATAATTGAAAGTTCATTTCTTTGACGTTTCCTTTAACAATTTTCACATTTTTACAATTTTAAACAATCTTTACAATTTGTTTTAATTTCATTATTTTTATAATATTTAAAAACTTCATCATTTTTACAATAGTCTCGATATTCGAGATTTTTAGTTTTTTAAAATCACTTATACCAATGATTGTTATTGACATTATTATTATTATTATTACATTACCATTTTTCATCATGTTTATGCATTTTAAAATTTTTTCAATTTTTACAAGATTATATGATTCTTACAATTTTTTTCTCGATTCTTAATTTTTTGCCATTTGGGACCAATTTAACTAATACTACAATTTCTGCAACGTGCAAGATTTATGTACACAATGTATTTGAATAAGTTATACAATTTTTAAAAATCATTACTTTCATTAAAATTTTACAATTTTGTGTATACGCTATTTATTTTTTCAATTTTGTCACGATGTCTACAATTTTCAACTATATTTACAAAATTTTATAATTACACAACTTTTACAATTTTGGTCATTATTACTTTTTTCACGATTTCTAAAGTTGTTAAGTTTAAGGTTTTTATAATTTTATAAATTTTACAATTTCGCAATTTCAACAGTTTTTAGAATTTTTTCAAGTTGTTATGACGACGATTTTTACACTTCCATTTTAAGAATTATTAACAATTTTGAACGATATGTACAATTTATCGTATAAATTTATTTATTTTGACGATTTTTACCAACGCAACGCAAGTAGTACATTATTTGGATTTTATATAATTTAGATTTTTTTAATAGCTTCAAACACATCATTACAATTTTTGACATTTTTTTTACAAAATTTTACGATTTTTTACATTTCTTCTGATTGTAAGGATTTTTTATTAAATATTTTACACGAATGATGGTCGAATCTTACACCTCAATGGTGCAGTGAACATTAATTAAAACAGGTCCATGAAGACTAACTGGTGGATCGCTAGACAATATTGTTTCTGGGTTATTACCCTTCGTTAGTAGCGATTACCAAGAACCTTAGTTGTTGAAATACCTTTACATGTAGTGGCCATCAAAACTTCTTGGCGCGAGCCAATCACTCCTAACGAACCACTGACAACAGAGCACTGACGAGACGATACCTTGTCTAACACCTTGCGGAGACTGTCAAACGTCCAGTGTCAACATATAAAAGGATTGCTGCAATTAAGTTCAAAAACAATTCAAATTAATAATGTGTCTTGTCAAATCTGACAGCAAAATGTAAAATTTACACGAAAGATGGTCGAATCTTACACCTCAATGGTGCAGTGAACATTAATTAAAACAGGTCCATGAAACCCAGAAACAATATTGTCTAGCGATCCACCAGTTAGTCTTCATGGACCTGTTTTAATTAATGTTCACTGCACCTTTGAGGTGTAAGATTCGACCATCTTTCGTGTAAATTTTACATTTTGCTGTCAGATTTGACAAGACACATTTTTAATTTAAATATTTTGATAATTTTTATCAATTTGCAAAAAGTAACGATTTTCTTAAAGATCTAAAATGATTTTTATGATGTTTCAGTCTTTTCCTCAACACAAATCCCAAATCACACAAAAAAGAACAACTCAAATAAAACAATAATACTCTTAATTACAATTTTTAACGAATTTCCCGTGGAAGTTATGAGATTATTTGCAGAAAGTTTATTTGAATAAATTATTTTTTTTTATTTTATTTTGAGAAATCTGATGACATTTTCAGGCACTATCAAATCAATGAGACCCTCACTTTGTTATAAATTAAAAGAACATTTCTGGTTATTAAATGAGTTAAGAATATTGCGTGTAATCGCAAATTACTAGTTAAAGTTTGTCATTTTTGACATACCAACGATATTTTTTTTACTACCTGGAGTCTGTAGCGAATTGAGAAATAATCACCAAGTGAGCTTTTAATGTAATTCGCTTCGATTTTATTTACAGGGGTTTTAAGTCTGAAAATACTTGGCTTGACGTGACGAATAGAAGGGTAACTTTGGATGTGTAGTGGAATAAAACCATTCATATAATACGTTGTTAATTGTTCTATATACCAGTTGGTAGGCAGGATTGCCATGTAATATACAAGATTTGAGCAAATAATGAATAGAGCCATAGTTTAGATAAAATAAAAAAGGAGAACATGCTTGAACTTTATCTTGGTAGTTACTGGTTATCACGGATTTATTCTGTGGACTACTATACTAAACTTGTCTAGTCACCTCTATCTACAGGTTTTTCTCAGATCTTATTGCTTATGACAGGAGAATTTATACTTCATATATTGGCAGTTATATTGTTATATTTTCTACATCTGCTAACATAGCTACCACTTAATACTATTTAGAAATTACATATATGTTCCACTATCATAGATCCTTATTTATCCTGATAATACATATATATCACAGTTACTTATTATCGGAGACACAAAATTACCTAGCTGACTTCTCACGTTAAAGGTTTTTATGTACAGATATTTTTGCTTTCTAACAGAAACCTGCATTTAATTCCGTTTAACTTGTGATAACATTTTTATTTAAATATTGCGATATTGTAGAGTTACTGTAAATAATTTCATAATTCTAAAAATTCACAACTGAGTTTGATCTATGCATTATCTGAATTCTTAGCCTTATTTATACACAACGACAAAACAACACAATTCCACAATTTCAATAAAAATACACGCGAAAAATGTTCCCAGGTGAACAAAAGCAGAAATATGCAAGGAAAATTACAGTAAATTAATTAGACGCCCTGAATAGAAAAACTACACTCCGCAGTCAGCTGTTTGAAATGACCATATAATATGCAGGTGGAGCTTGGCAAAATAATTAATCACATTACATCTGAATATTTCTACAGCTAATTAAATTTTTATTGAGTAACCCTAATGATTATTAATCTTAGTGATTAATATTATTTATATTTTTATAAAATGGACAATATGTATGTGCATATTTGCATGTTTTGATACACACAGTGTTTCTTTAATATTAGATGTACATTTCGACAACTAAGTTCTCATCTTCAGCAGTGTACTGCTGTCGAAATGTACATCTAGTGTTAATGAAATGCTGTTACCACCCGGTAAGTTTGTTTCAATATATTGAAAAACGTAAGAAATGAAAATTAAGAAGCAAATAAAATGTCGTTTAATATTTGAATGATACACACAGACAAATGGTCTGCATTTGTCGTTATAACTTTTGAAATAAATAGCATTAATTTGTTATTACTTAAAATAAAATGAAATATTTGTGGGAACCGCATTGCGGCCGTTTTCTTCTCTTCGGTGTGTACAATATTATCTCGCGAATACATTTGCAAGATTAATACGTCATCAAGCAGCCATTAAACGAACCATCGCTGGAGGAAAAATCCCGGGTACCTAACGACAACGGTCATAGTCGGTTGTGTCTTGTCAACTTGGTTTAACCGGGTTCGGTCGTAAAATGCGGCCGACGTTAAAAACGAAAAGGAGCGAACGCACGTTAGGGACCGTGGGCCGTATTTCACGGTATGGGACGCGGTTTGATATCTGTAACGGTAAAACAATAAAACACGGCGGGCGGTGATGGGTGTGCGTGTCCGTCTGGTGTGTCCGACGGGAGGTCGCCGGCGCCAAGCCCGTGTGCCTCTCGGACGTTGGGCCTCTATCGGCCTGTCCGAGAAGTCGTTCGGGTTGCACTCGCGGCGAGGATGAACCTCGGACCAACAGGAATCTGAAATATGTGAAACTTGAAAAGAGCATTTGTGATCGTTAGTTAATTGTAGAAGTTGATCAACATAAATTATCGAGATAATGTGGCGGGGGATTATTGATAAATGTTGATTATTATTATTATTACGCATTATTTGAAGCAACTTGAATTATCATTGCGAAAAAATCCATCGAGTAATCAAATGTTTATGATGTCAAAACGTAATAACCCCCAACAGACTAATTAATGAGAATCACGGCTTGCACAGTTTGCTCGTAAATATACAAGCGAGCAGGCGAAGCGTTTAATAAAAACGATTTATGCAAAAATTATCATGGAGGTATGAAATAAAATGTCGTCAATCGTTAAGAAAAAAATCTTTAAGTGATCATAAATACTGTTTAACTAGTTAAGCCACCCAAAGATTCGATGGAATGCAAATACAGGGTTACGCCAACTCATTGATACATTCACTCATCGTTCAAATTTTAACTTTCTTGCAATCATGTTTACTCGGCTAACGCCATTTTTATATAGCAAAAAAGAAATTATACAGCAGCTACGACTATGAAGTCTCACTCATATGCAATTTCTTTGAAATGAATTACAAAACGGCTAGACAATCAATCAGAAACGCGAATTCAATTCCATTTTTTCTTTTAAATTAATTAAGTTGGATATAGAAAAATAGTATTGAACTCACAGTAATTGTCATTGCGCAGTCGTATGAATTAATCCTCATGAGAAATGACAATCATTACGACTCATTGAATAATATACTATTGCATTAAACTTGCTTGTAGAGTTTAATATAAAAATCACATTAATAAACAAATATTGGTCGGGTCGGATGTAGGTTGTCGTGTAATCCTAAAGCTCAACATTCAAATCACAGCTGGGCTATTTGTAATTTTATTCCAGAGGTAGTTTACAATGCTTACAACTACAAGAGACGGTCCTGGCCCTAACTTAAAGATAACACGCTCTATAATTAGATGCAATCTGTTGACGTGCAACACTGTGTATGAATAAAAGCAAAATTAAGAAAATATCTAAAGAAAGCAAGAAAAATAAAAACGTCGAGTTAATTAACAAAGTCTATGTAAGTTTGCACTGGATTTGGTTCGAATTTGTTTTGTGTCATTAAAAAGAATAACAATAATTCAAAAACTAGTTGGTTGCTTTAATATTTTGAAAATTTAGGATTCTCAAAATACCCAATAAAATGCAATAGTAGCGGATAAATTAAAGTAATCGAATACCGAAAAACAACAAATATTCTAAATTAATAAGTAAAAAAAAACACGATGATCTAACAGCAAGGTCAGAATTTAAATAAAAATAAATGTGGAATAAAAACCTATCTAAGAACAAAAGCACGAAATTGTCAGTAAAATAATAAAGATAATGAAAATTTCGGTGTACACTCAGCGCTTCGCTGTTTAAAACAACCTTTCCATATGGAGGTGGAGGTGAATACAATAAATCACATAGTCAAAAATTAAAACCTAACAATGAAAAACAAATAATTCTAAGCTGACACAAAATGAGACAGAAAAGAAAATGATTATTAAATATCCAACTGAATAAAGAAAAAATCGTTTCGTTATCATTTCTTATATTGATTTTTGATATCGTTTCCGTAGGCTCGGTTTCTATTACTTGTGCGCTAAATATTAACTAAAAACTGGCAACCTATGGAAAATACTAGTTTTCATGTATTTGTCCTATTTCTAACGCAATATTTTTGATTTGAACGAAAATCATGTATATTAAGAAATAATGTATTCTTGCAAAACAAATAACGTTGTTTCGCAATAGCTTTTTTAAATTTTTAAAGAGAAAAATTTAAAAAATTAAATAAATAAAAAAAATCAATGACTCTGCGAATTTGCACAATCAGTTTGAGGTGAATAAAACAGAAAATAATATCACTTCTTTAAGATCGATTTTTTGCATCGTATAAATAATTTATAAATTTGCTTGCCTATGTTTATGTTATTGACAGACACTAGTAATATGATATGAAATGCAAAGTTTAGCTCACACTCACCGCTTCGCTGTTTAAAACCACCTGTGTACACAATATGTAGGTGTAGTTGAATAGAATAGTTATACCCAACAAAGGAATAACAGCGACTAAGCAGAAAGAAGACAAAAGACAAAAAAAATGTTCATAGAAAAGTTTTTATTTCTTTGTGTTATTTTGTTTATTAGTGTGTGTTTTGTTTCATTTTATTTTGTTTAGTAGTATTTATGGTTTCCGTTAGTTGTGTTTTCTTATGAGAATTTTCATGTCATTACTTTCCTTTATTATAAATTACCGTGCCTTCAAAAAGTGTAATTAGAGTGGGGTATGGCTTAAGTGGCCATTTATTGAAGATTAAATGTTGTATTTTCAACCTTAGTTCTTATGTGCATTCAAATTGAAAGAATTTATTTTCAGCATCTGCTTCTGGTTTATAATTGACATTAATTTATAAGGTGCCTATATATTAAATAATAAAATTGTAGCCTACTCTAATTGAGATTTTTTCGGTGCATGGTATTTGTTGATTAGCAGATTAATAATATTAGATAATATTATTTATTCATGTCAGCCACTTAGTGGATATGAACAGTCAGAACATGGAAATAGAAATAAAAAAGAAATACAATTATTATAATATAAAATCAGTTCAATCAATGTCATTTATTTACATTTATCTTACGCACTAATAAATTCCTGAACTGAGTAGAAACAATTCGAGATTAGATACGACTTCAATCACTTTCTGAAAGCATTTGGATGTGTAACCGTCAAGTTGGTAATTTGGTTGGTGATTCTTCATAGTGAACCGATGAATGAAATTTAAGAGGTAGTAAATCTAGTTAACGGGTAACGTATTTAACAAATAATGCTGCTCTATATATGTGCATACAGGGAAAATTAAAATTGTAGCCTGTTCGACAATTTGCTGACATGCATGTCATTCCGGGATTTAACTTGAAAATCAACCTTATCGCTTCAACGTGATGAATGTTCTTTCCCCCAATTAACTACACGCCCCCAAATTAGTATATTGTAAGCGAAGTTTGAACAGACTTGTCATAGCAAATATTCTATTATGTTCTATATGTTCGTTAAAAGATAACTTTTCATTTATAAATACCCCTCAGAATTTTGTATTCGTGGAATAATAAATAAATACGAAATATAATTTAAATAAACACTAAGTAGAGGCAAACGGTGCAAAAGAAATCAATCATAAAAAGCTATCCTACAACATAGAGCTTATTTGCAAAATTCCGCCAATCAGAGTCGGGAATTCATGATTAAACAGGTCGTCAACAAAGCAGTTTGATGTGATTTGTCAGATATTGTGTAAAAGTCATTACGTCATAATTGTTAAATAAAGTATAGCTGGTAAATGTAACCCCAATCACAGTAGTGCGAACGACAAATTTAATAGCTACATATGGAATGCAATTTAATAGGATACCACACAATGACACAAAACTTCCCTACTTTTAAGCTTATTTACAATGTGTTACCAAAGTAAGTCGGGCCCTTACTGAAGACAATTCCCTAATCAATTTAACTTGTACTCTTGTGGAGGGTGCCAAGTCCGGGAATTTGGTGGATGCAACAGAATTTTTTGACGAGTCCCCAAAGCTGCATGTGGCCTGGCATTATCATGGTGGAGTATGATATCCTTCCTATTGAACATCTCCGGCCTCTTTTCTTGGATTGCTGTCTTTCAATTACCCAGTTGCTGACAATACTCCGAATTGACCTTTTCGTTCGGTTTTAAAAGCCCCACCAATGTCCCACCATATACACAACATTTTCTTATTCATAGTGAAATTTGATTTAGAGGTGGAAGGGTTAGGTTTTCCGGATTCACAATATGCCTTTTTCCTTACGATATTTTCGTAGGTCATCCCCTGACGACTCGATCATCCAAATTCTTCTGACTTAATTCATATTGCACCCATCTTGAATATTTCCACATCAATCCTATCTTCCGAATATGGTCCGAAATGGTTTACTGAGCTCAATTAAGACTTTCTGCGATCTCGGATGTTGTCAGGAAAGGATCTTGCTCTAACATGGTTTTGACAACATCGTCGTCGATCAAACCCAACCCAACCCAGAACGTGGCTTATCAGAAACGTCGAAATCACCTGTTTCAAATTTTTCGAACCATCTTCTGCATGTTCTATCAGAAACTGTAGCTTCACCAAACACTTTCAATAAATTTCTACATTCTTCTAGCACTTCTATTCTCTTATTGAAATTGGTAAACTATCGCTTCGCACTTAAGATTAACGTGAGTCAAATTTGTTTTAGTTAATTTGTTACGTCAGTATGTATACATTAAGCGATAAAAATAGAGAGCCGTACATGCGCCAAATAAACAAATTGTTGTCACAGAAATGGATAGAACTTACGCTTCGTTGTTTAAAACGAATTTCAAACTCAACAGAAAACTTCAATAGTATTATGCCTAAATCTTTGGGAACTTTGAATATTTAATAATAAGTTATAGTTGTACTAAGTTTGTTAAGTACTCAACAAATCTAAATAACAGCGCTGGCAGTGTTGATAAGAAAAATCGGTGGACAAGGTGAACAATGTTTCCAATAAGTAAGGGATGGATTTTTGTTGTTACTTACGACTTGTGAATAATTTTTGAAAATACAATCGCTTTAAATATTTTCCAAATATTTCACAAAAAACTTTGTTAGCGGAGGTAAATTTTCAATTTTAAGTTAATTTTGCAGTCGATAATTTTAGCATTAATTAATAGCAATAAGTTGTAGGTGGGAAATATTAACGAGAATAATTTTCAATTATTCTCGTACGTAAACTTTGATTGCCGAACAGTTTGTACGAAAAGATTATACCACATTGCCTGGAAAGTTGTGAAGGTAAAGAACTAATAAATTCATAAAAAATCGACAAAGTTATTTCACAAATATATTCCTCAATTTAAAAATAAAAAACGGAACAAATTAGGTAAACGCGATCAACCCTCGTGTTGTAAACCGATATTTTAACCATCATTGATCGGTTGAAAGCACTTTAACAAACTCCTATTTAAAAATTAATTTATTTGTTTATTTATTCATTTATCTTTTGATTTTTAGGAATAGTAAACTTTACAGACTAAATATTATTCTATTCGAAATAGAAACCTTTGCGCTTTTCCAACTGACATGCCATTTAGTTTTATGACTATAACATATTCACAAGCAGATGGTTATATAAGTAATTTTCGAAGGAATTATCAACATCTGTATCACCTAAAAATATTCATATTATTTCAATTAAATGGTTAATCAAAATATCTCCTTCGAGCGTAGTGAATTTTACATCGAAGCGCGTGAAAAGTTGCTACGCGGCCGTGGAAGACGGCCGAATGGTAGCCACGAGCTGAAAAATAAACAGCGCCAACGGACAGCAAGAACAACCTGTTGCTGTAGTTGAAACGGTAATTGCCGTTTAAATGACGAATGTCAAATCGGGCGAGCCTGCTCCGAACCAAGGGCTGACAGTCCGGTACGGCCCAGCCAACATGATAATGATACCTTTAATTAGGCGCGTTTTGATGAGTTGATGTTTACTCAAAAAATGCACGATTTACCTTCAAGCTTGATGAACTTTGTGGCCGTGCACACGTGACGTTCAGCATACGTACTTCGAAATTACTTTCCGCGGGGTAAATTCCCGTGAAATAATTAACGTGCGAAAATATTTACGGTACCATCTGCAAATTTTTTGCTGTTGGTATATCGCGATTCTCAAAAAGTAACATTTATTTTATTAAAAATTAATTAGTAAACTATCGGTCACATTTTGTCACTATTTTTGTTATATGACGTAAACTTCGAAACAAAAAATTATAGTTATTAGAACGTTCCCTCACTTATATTTTCTTACATTTTTGTTTAATGATGTTATGTCGTTGCGTTCTTTACTTTCGCAGTGAAGTTTATCGAAATACACATCCTATCGGTCAAAATTATTCAGATTGCTGAGCTGCTTTAGCTTTAACAATTTTTGATATATATGCAGTACATAAAAACAGGACCATGATTGTCCAAATTAACGATATCCGTCTAAGTACATCTTCAATGTATTTTGCATAAAGTATTAAGTTGCACCTTGACAATGACTTTCATATTTAATATATTTTTACAAGAGAAAATTTAATTGCTTTAACGTCAGTGTTAAGAAATTAATTCACTTTTGGATCACCAAGCTATCTCAAATAAATATGGAATTAAGTTGTGATATAGAACGTTTAGCATCACTATTATATACATCGACAAATTATCGACGTTAAACTGTTGGGTGTTATGTTTGTCTTCGGAGACACGACAATTCCTTTTCGTCGTCACCAAATTCAGTTCAACAAATTTGCGCCACAAAACAATGAAAGTGTACTATTTTGCATTTTATTCGTATACACAGGAAAATACTATGAAAATTATTACCATACATGGTTTCCAATGATTAATGGAACTAGCATTTAATTAATTTTGTTCTAACAGTGCAGTATCCTGATGATCTAGAGGAGGATATCGTGCATCCAATACATAAAGAAGAATTCTATACTATTTAGATTCATGAGGCATTGAATAAATACGTGCCCTTGAAAAACATTGGTAGATCTACTTACTTACTGGTTCACCAAAAAACATCCGCAATTTTTAAAAACTATAATTATTCACATGATCTTCAACACTTTAAGCATTTTAGTAAAATAGTGAAAATTAACTCGTCAAAGCTTTTTGTATCCAACGTGCAGAATAAAATTAAGGATGATCCCAAGTAATGCTGATCATTCGTGTCTTCGATGAAAAAAAGTCAGGGATACCTAATTCAATGATGGACCCTTCTGGAGTTATGTTGAATTCACCAAAGTCCATTGTTGATGGGTTTCAAGCACATTTCATCCGTTTACACATATCTCTCTGATGTTGAAATGACGAATACTAGTCTTATGAATGGTTCACTTGTTAATGTTCTTAGTGTTGATGAATCTGGTGTCCTTAAAGCACTTCAAAAACTCAAGAATAGTCATAGTCGTAGTTATTGATTGTGCTTATGCTTTTTCAACGACTTTATGCCACCTTACAATTTTATCATTGCCGTGTAGCACTTTCCTCGAATGCTGGAAAAAGAGGATGTGGCTTCTGTTGGAAACTATCGACCCGTAGTCATAATTAACAACTTCGCAAAGATATTTGAAATGTGCCTGTATTCCAAGATTTTCCCTCAGATCAGACCATTTATTGCTGAAGATCAACATGGTTTTATGAACAGGAGATCAGTTGTAACAAACCTTACAGTTTTAACACATTTTCTACCTCAGAATTTTGATAATAATATACAAGTTGATGTAGTGTACACAGACTTCACTAACGCGTTTGGTGCTATCGACCATTCAATTCTTTTACTTAAACCCGGCTTGATTGGTCAGTATATTTATTAAAGCATATATTATGGGTAGAAAACAGTATGTAGCACATATGGGGCATTTATCCAACTATTTCATACCGACTTCCTGGGCTCCTCCAGGTAGCAACTTTTGGCCCTTGTTGTTTCTCATCTTCATTAATGATCTATCTAACCAGCTTCAATATAACAAACTACTTTTTGCGGACGATCTTAAGCTTTGTGCACAAATAAACACGATTGATGACTCTGCATCAGCAGTTGAACATACTAATGAATTGGTGCTCCAAAAACAATATAAGTATGAACTTATCTTAACGCAAAATTCACCCGATATTCTACGACTATCGTATTAATGATTATCTGCCTCAACGTTGTATATCATCAGATATAGGTGCCACTTTCAATGCTAAACTAACTTTCAACGAGCACGTGATACACATTGCATCTGCTGAAGCAAAGGCGTTGGGATTTGTAATCAGAATCACCAGACAATTTTCTATTCTTGATCCGATCAAATTAATCGCTTTCTCTTTCGTCTGATCTAAACTGGAATATGCTTCGGTGGTTTGGTCTCCCATATATGGCATTGAATCGGATATGCTTAAAAAAGTTTAGAGATGATTTCTTAAATATTTGTACTTCAAGCAGCATGGAGAATATCCTGTTCAGGGATGCTTGAAAGTTTAGGAATTAACTCGTTATTGCTGCGACGAAACCAGACTGATGTCAAGTTGTTACACAGTGTACTCAACAATTTCATTGATGCGCCGCAAGTTATTGTGGGAATTGGTGTCGTTGTACCTCAGTACCCTTGCCGGTTACGCAGCACATTTTATTGTTCATCCACGCGAACAAATATGATGCTAAAATCTCCTGTTCATAGAATATGTAAATTTTTCAATCTATCTATACTTCTATTTGTCCTATTATTAGATTGTAATCTATTGGGCATTACATATATTATTATTATTATTAAGTGAATACGACGAAGGAACCACATGGCCAAAAATAACTGTTATGTTTTTGCCATAGGATTCTTTTTCAAAATATGATAGATACGTTCGACGTGATCGGTATTGACGTACAATTTTTTATTAGTGATTCGTTTCTCATTTTTGTATCGGAAATGTTGGTAACAACATTACATCAATAGTTGTCAACCTATCAAAAATGTTCTGAATCGTGGAACATGACAGATGCTTCTTAACCTAGACTACATCGGTGGTCTGAGTCTGGTTTCAATGACCCGGTCCTATTTTTATTACATGCAAACCATCTTCCTGAAACAGGGAACTGCGACTATCGCTTGCTGATGAAACAAATGTTGTGATAAGACCGTGAAATAACAATTGTCTGAAGAATTGTGTAGTCTGTGGGATTGGCCATTTAGCATTTTAGCATTTTAGGATTTAGCATATAATTGGTGGTGTTGGAAGATGCTAAAGTTAATTAAAAATATAACAAGAACATTGGAAAAATGGACTAGTCGAGAAGGTGGAATTGAATGAAAGGAATCTGGTACTTATTTACTCAATCTACTTATTTCATTTGAGGAAACTCAATTCCTCGGTGGTCTATGTAAATTGTGAAAATTAACATTTCCTCTATCAGGCTTCATTGCACAGTAGTCATTATACCATGGTTATAATTTATAATTTGTGATAAGTAATTTTTCATGAATTAAAATGTATATCAATGTAACTTAAGTACCAAGTAACTAACTTGTGTATCTCTGCCCACACACATCCATATCCACATCCACATTGATCTATACACTAAGCAAAATCCAATTCGTCTAGCTCTTGTAAAATGCATAAATGGCGTTTCACAGGGGCAACGAGGTTCGTTAAAAATATGTATGAATATAAAAATATATTAGCTTGCATTCAAATAAATTAAATGTGGTGTTGCTTTCTTCCCCTAAGGCCTTGCCTTGTCTGGTTTTATATTTTGTTGAGACGCATTGCAAGTTACAGTTACTGTTATTTCAGATGAATTTATTTACAACTTTCACAATTATCCCATTTCAAAGACTATGAACTTAAAAATAAACGTATTATGTTTTTACCGAACTTTTTTTCTAAAAATATGGTTTTGTTTCACTTAAAATTAGTGACATTAATAGAGTAGTTTTTGTCAATTTTCGAATTTCCAGCATTTAATATTGCTGTGAACCAATCTTTCTATTACTTTTCACAGATAAAAATTATTCAACAGTATTTACGATTGTAAAAATAATATTCAGAAAGTGTTGATTTGTGAATTTTTTTAGCCTCTAGTCCAACATTTTTCTAATTTCTGGATCCCTTCTCAACAGTACGATTTTTCTAAACCTGTGAAATATGCGTATGCTTAATGCTGGCCTCCTCAGCAGAGCGAAATTAGGCTGAATTTGGTATGCAGAAGTAATTCCTAGCCCAATTCATTAAGTACTATGTACTATAACTTTACACACGGAAGCCATACCTTCTGTGTTAACTTCAGTAATCTGCTCTAAATTTATTATATGGTCGACAATAGTGAATGAAGCTTCTCCGCGAGTTTTTCGATCGCCTGGCGAGGATCAGCTGCCTGTGAAATTACCCAGTCACATGTCTTCCGGATGATGCGTCTCGATAAACATCAGGAACGTTTTTTTTTGTAGGCATTCTTGTATTCGAAATTCGTAAAGGATACAACGCCGAATGTGCAACTGTTCTCGAACATAAAAAACAATACAAAACACTGTTAAGCACTCTCTTTTACTTGCAAACGTGTTCTGAGCACCATCGATATACGAAGCTTGTTATTATCAATCAAATGTTGCCTTGCGCAGAAAAGAGTATCCGGTCCCCTAATACTAAAAATTGTTGAAACATTATTATTAAATACATATTTAACTTAACTGAATAATACGCCACTCGACCTTGTTAACAGGGGGTACGTATAATTTTCCATGTGAACATCAAATATGCCATTACATTTGTACATTAACTTTAAGATTAAAATACTACATTGCATTCGAAATGTACATTTAGACAATACATTTTATTTCTTGATTGTGAAAAAGTGTTTACCATTGACATTATATATAATTCGTATAATGGTTTATAAATGTTTATGTTTATAAGTATCGAAAATGTAGTATTATATAAATTATTATTTTTGTAGAATATGACAATAATTACCACCCGCCGAGATATTTCTGATATTGTAATAATAATTGAATTAACACTTTTAAAATTAATATTTTGTTTGCTCATTATGACATAAGTCACAAAAATAAAAACATTTTACTTTAAAGGGATAAGATTTTTTTATGGCCCATTTAAAATAATTTAAATACTCGAACACAATGATTGCCGTTCCACAAAATCTTACTCGCAACGAAATTATGTTTAATTTGAGATTTTAAAACGTTCGGTCTGAAAAGAACACATCATCTGGTATAATTATATCCAATATATTTTATATTTAAAGCTTCTGTTAACCAAATACCATTCTAAATGTTTGTAATATTCGCATTTTCTTGCGGTTATTGGATTCTGTGACGAAGATGAAGTGCAGGGCAAAGAGGCTAACTGCTCTAGCCGCTTCGAATATTCATAATCATTAAGAATCCGTGTGCCCACGGCGGGGTAACCGGCCAAGACTGGTCCTGTATCAGGCGAATATTGAAATAAATGGTAATAAGGCCATAATGAATTCGTATTACAACTAGCGGTGAAATGCAACCAGCGGCAACTAAAAATGCGTGTTTTTTTACGTATGGGACGCGGTTTAATATTTATCGGGAAAAGGTGAAAATATCTAACGATATAGAATATACCTAGGATCCAAATAATATTACATATTAAAATATACAGTACATAAAATAATAAAATAAGATTCACACAAAATTATCTGTTTAACTTTCAAAGAAATTTTTCGACCTTTGATTTACTGTATATTTGAATAATTTAATAAAGGGTGTTTTTAATACGTTTACCGACTATTTATCGCATACATTGTTAGCAATAGCTGACTTAATAGTTGGTAAGGACAGATTACATTGCATCCTGAGTAAACTCAGTAATTGTAATAAAACGGTAACTGTATGTGGTAATTTTATTTATCCAAATATGAATTATGTCGATGCAAAAATCATATACAATATTTTTGCTGCATATATATACAGTAGTGTAGGGAAACTCTAGGACTATAATTGTGTTGTATAATGTAATTCTGAATTTGTCTATTAACCCTGTGCAGGCTGAAATTGTGATTCTCCAAAAATTAATATATTATTCAACATTATTGTTGTTGGGTGGGCGTGAATGAGTTTGAAAATTCTGTCAAGATTTTACCTATTTTATTGATAACATTCTTAGTCCTGTCGATGTGGCTTTTCCTGAAGAATTTATGAAGGGCACCAACAACGTTGAGAATCATGCATATAATTAATAGGTTTCTTAGAGATGTGTTTACGAGTGTTACGGAATCTATCGATGTAAGGATGACGTAGCGAAATACAAATGTTTATTAAAAATTATAAACATATACCAGGAGAGACCCAAAAGTAACGAACTACTGCCAGTAGTGGGGGACAACTGGTGGGGGTGGGGGGGGGTCAATGTGCAAAAGACGTCGCTGAGCAGCAATTAAATTTTGTTTTCTTTTGGAGAAAACATTTGCGGAAACTTTTGCAATGCGTCAAACTGCTTACAAAGGTAGTACTTTGAATAAATAACGAGTGTATGATTGGTTTTCAAGATTAAACAATTGTGAAATCAACAACATTCAGGGCGTCAACAATTGATGAAAATGTTGCAAAAATCAATACCCTCAATCCGTGAAGATCGTAGTTGAATGATTGATCAACTTTTTGAAATGACACGAGTGTCATGGAGTCCAATTCAGAGAATTTTGTCTGAGAATTTGAGAAGAAGAAGAGTTGCAGCGAAGTTCCTTCCCCGACTTCTCACTCAGGAACAAAAGAAGCGACGCATCAGATGATGAACAGAGTTGGAAGAGGACTCAAATTTTCCAGCGGAAGACAACTGTTCTCCACGCGCGAAAAACGCACGCCAAGTGAAATCAAACATCAAGATAATGCTCATATGCGCAGACGTTCAATTACTACTTCCTTGACTTGGATGACTTGACAAAGTTTGACAATGTAACGTGAGATTGAACGAGGGAGATGAGAGAGCTTGCTGCAAGAGCTTTTTTAGATTCTAATTTGAATTACAGAGATGCTTGCAATTATACAATTATATTGCGGAATGTAATGGAATATCATTTTATTAGTGCTTGTTGTTGTATTTTTGTTGATGGAACATATTCATACAAAGGAAGAAAAGGAGAATATTTTCAACTACAGGGCTATATCTATACTGTCCATATTTTCAAAATATATGAAATATTGTTTCGTTGTGGATTAACAGCATTTGTAACGAAGTATGAAATCTTATGTCAAAAGGTTGTCATCAGAATAAATGGGAAACCATTCCAATCAGACTTTAGAAATGTATCTTTGGAGGTTCCGCATGGTTGTATTTGTTTTGTATGGGAAACGTTTTTTTTTTGTATGGTAATTTATAATTTACAACATTTTTTTTGGAAAGGAGCGAATCAAAATAATTTTATAACGGCGCATGCATATCATAGCATTTGCAGATAATGTATTTTTTCAATTTTATTTTGTGTCCACTCTAATAATTACACAGATACAACTTAGAACATAATCCTAAAACACGGTGATTTCGATATAAGAATTGCAAAATTTTTGCTACACTATTTTTCCACTGATTATCCCACTGGTGATTTAGTGAAGAGTTATGTAGAAATTCAAAGTTTTATTATTTCGTTCTACTGCAACTTACTTAGTTGCTAAAGCGTAGTAACGGATTTTTAGTAGATAATATATTTATAAGTTAATGTCTTTCTATATACTTATACACACATACCCGATTCTTATAAATATATGTCTCATGATTGTAGCTCGTGTTTGAACTTTAAATTATAATCATTTGATTATCTGTTGTCAATCTCGAAGCTTATATATAATTTTTATTGTTGTTAAATGGTAATAATTTAGTAATTAAAAATAAAAAGTTTCGGCAAAAAAATTATCTAGGATTAAAATATTTATTTCTGTAAAAATGATATTGTTTTTCTGTATGTATCGAAAGGTTTTTTCCTTCTTATTTTGTTTCTAACTTATCTATCTGATATCCCTTTAAGTTTTGTCTCGTCCGAACAATGCACAAAAAAACCGGGCTAAGCTCATCCTTTTAGTGCATCTGACTGGAAAATGGAAGCGCGGTGTCTGCTCTTTGAAAAGGATAATGGGCCCGAATATTTGTACATATCTTAGTTACCTGTGTGTAACTGTATACCCCGGGGAAAATGGCCGACCACTCGCAACTGGCCCTCGACATGAATTAATCCTTGACATTGTTCAACGCATACGTATTTCATTGTTGTATCGAATTTCGTGTATAATCGAAATTTTACAGAACGACGCTGTATAATGTATGTTTCTTAATAATTCAGGAAATGTACTTTCAATTTGTGATAGTCACAACAAAAACTGATCTGAACAATCCTATTAAATTCCTGAAAGATGGTAAAACATCAAAATTTCTTATTTTGGATTAAGAATCGGCGAAAAATTCAACAAAAATCTTTAATTCGAGAAAACTATGATCGTAAAATAATGGTGAAGTCGTCGTCTCTTCACAAAGCTTTGCTACTCTTGATATTTGTAGATGTTTAATTAAGGCATTTTTCAATTCTTTGGGATATGGGATATTCTTTTGATTTTCATTATCCTCATCTCAGTTATTAATTTTTTCATGAGTTTCAGTCCCCTATTTTTAATTGCGTTTTATTATAGTTTTTTTTTGCAATGTTCGTAAAAAGGATGTTGACAAACACGACAGAAATATGTAATATATAAAAACTGATATATTCTGATTTATGTTACTCGTGCATTAAAATGCCATGGCTTAGATCTACAAAAATGACACTGTTTGGATTTCTGGACGATCGTTTCGTTCTTATTATGAGCTCCACAGGAAAAAAATACCGAAGGTTTTTAAACAAATTTGCTCAAGAATTACATGAAGCAAATAACATGAAACTTAAGAATGACCTCCAGTCACATGTCAAGTGTCCGCACAAAAAATTAAACAAAATTCAAAATTAATATAAATATAAACTGTAAAACGCAAACGTGCCAATCAAGAATCACGAATAAAAGTAGCAAAACTGTTCTTTTTCCAACCCAACCCAAACACAATCCAAGCCAACCCAATTAAAGTGCATTGCATTTTAATGTACGAGTAACTTCAATATGGTGATTTTTAAAATGGTGTTATTGTGTACCACGTGTTTATCCTGGACTATGATTACATGTTTCACTCACTATTGCATTGTTTGTCTTTAATATTATTTATTGTTTTTGCAATTTCTTCAACGTTGTCGTTTTATATTTGTTATTTGAATGTTTGAACTTCTTATATAGGCTGCTCCAGAAAGAATTGTGTAAGTTAGAGCCGAAATAAACGATTATTATATGTTTTTGTATACATATTAAAAATCCAAACCTTCAATGGGTTCAACTTAATAATAATTCAACATTTTCAATTCAAACTTCATGAAAATTAAAAAAAATCTAATCAAAATATATACAGCGAGCGTGTAATCATCAACACAACCCAATTACATGCTTTCGATCATTAGTCAAAAAAGCTACTGTTTTTCACGTAGAAAACTTTTTTACGTCACGATTATAAATTAAAATTTGCGTGTAGTGAAATAAGCGTACATTCATTTTATAATTTTCCGGATCCGATAAAATATAACAATACTGGCGACATATTGAACGGAAAAGTATGTCCACGGGAATGTATTTTTATCGAAATATTCACCATTCATTCGTTCTTATAAAGTTTGGAATGCACTATTTTAAAATTGTGGATAAATATGACATTTTTATGTAAATTTGAGATTAATGTAATCTAATGTCGAATACGTACGGTGCATAGAATACTAATGGTATATATTTCAATTTCTGTATTCTGTGTTTGAAAATGACACGCGATTCAATCGAGATTACAACAATTTTGAAGATTGAAATGAAAGTTAAAGTCGAATTTATTGAAGCAAAATAAATAATAAGAAAATAGTTTGCGAAAACGAAACCTGGAAGTTACGTTGTTTAGATGCCATGTTAAAAATTAGGACAATCCAACAAATGTATTAACAAACGTGTACCCGATAATTGCACCCATAACAGTGCGAATTTTAGTGGTGTTGCGAATGGGAAACTGTACATTTGAATTTGTGTCTCAAATGCCCGGTTTCACAAACGCTAATCGGCCGTTAACAGCTTGTTAACGAATCGTCAAAAGTTTGACGATTCGATATTGAGTCTTTAATCAATCGTCAAATATTTGACGACCTTGACGAACCGTTAAAAGAAAAATTACAATTGTTTTGGATTTCACAAGCAAATTGCGAATCGCAAAGGCTTGTTAACTAATTCACCATTTGACAATCGTTTGTGAAACCGCGCTTAAGAGTGATATTTGAAGATGCAATATATCGCATTTAGAAATGCTTCGAATAAATTATGATCTTGAGAGTAATTCTTAGGAAAATATTTTAATCGACAGTTGTTTTGATTAGAAACTCAAACGATTGTGGGTCAAGCGCCAGATGGGCATCAATATTTCAATATGCAAGTTTATATTGCCAATTCCAATACATTTTAGGATGCACATCAACTAGTTGTAAATATGGTAAATATATGGCATGGTAAATATTGTAATATCTTTTGTTTCAGGGCTAAGTATGTAAGTTTGCTCTCGTTTATCATATGTAGATTTTTGAGGAAAGTCTTATTAGAATTTTTTTTACATTGTGTGCACGTGGTTTTGAAACTTACACAACGTGAACTTTATTGGTATTCTGAGTGAATCGCATCGCATATTTTATATGCAGGCGGTTTCAAAATTTAGACCACGTGTATTGATATCCCGAGTGAATCGGGTCACAATAAATATTGTTAGCTGAATACCTCAAGGATTTATCCAATTAAAAGTAGTTAGTAAGAAAAAAGGAGTCGAATGCCCGGCCGCACCGTAATAAAACTGTCACGGGAGCCGCTCGAAGGTAAAACAGTCGCAATGCGCAGCGTCCAAAATGCCTGCGCGTTTCGCATTGCACCTGACGAAATTCCGTGCCGAGAACGGGACAATTAAATCAAAGTGTCCGATGCGTCGGTGTTAATAACGGACTCTGTGCCACCAAACCGATCGTCTTTTGTCCTCAGCGGACCCGTTTTTCAACTTTTTCGTAATTTATGTCGCGCGCGTACCTCTTCTTCTTCTGATGCCGGCGCGCTCTCGCCGTTGTTCTTCTTCGTCGATCCTCTTTCATCTTTTTCCACGCCGGTGCATCATTTTTCTAGCTGGTCGTTTTGGTTTTGCGTCGGCGTTTTGTTTGCTTTTTGGCTTCGAACGGTCTCTTTTGTTTCGTAAATGCGGCCCATTGTTTCTGTGCAGCGAGAGCTTAAGAAACGTGGACACGTTTTGCAGGTACGGTGTTCTTCGAGTGCCTGTAAACGATTGTGCCCGTTTGGTTGCGCTTTGTAACTTCATTACATGTTAATGCACTTCTGAATATTTTTTGGCAGTAATGGGGTTATCGTACGTTTCAAAATGTAAATTTTGCTGTTTTTTTTCTTTTTTGTATTAAAAAGTTATTTAGATTTTAAAAGGAAGAAATGTACATATTCGATTACAGTTAATTTTAGGCCAAATTGCAGCAAAATTTATATTAAAATGTTTTAAACTCCAGAATCATGTTAGATGTTATTGTGTTTAAATTCAGGTTCTATGACATCTTCCTTTACATTTCTTTTCGTTGTTTCGTCCTTTGTTAATATGCCCATTGGTATCCATACTGCTTTCTTATTACCTTCTTCTAGGTTTTTTGCATCCTCTAATTTCCTTTTTCCTTAGCTCTTTATCTTTGTGTATCGTCTTGATCAGTCTGTATTCTCACATCCTTTGCTAGTTCTGGTCTGTATTGATAATTCCCCTGGTATTAGAACACCGGAATTATCTGTATCTTATTTTATCTGTGTATTTTTCTCAGTTATCTCATTGGCGAGCTACTCAGTTTTCTTTTATGTTGTAGCCCTCGATTTACTCGAATATGTTAGTATTCTCTTCGCTACCTTCGTGTCTTTCTTGTTTTCTGTTACCTATTATGCTTAAAGAGAAAAGCTGCCTTAATTATTCTCTTTTTCTGTGAGTGAATGTCTCATTTTATTTATTCCTTGTCTTTGGTTTTTCTTAATTGTCACGCCTACCTTTTCAGTTGGTCATTGATTATTTCGGCATCATTTTGGAGGTCCTTTTGCGTACATCCTGATATTAACGTAGCGCTTGCGTTGTGCTTTCTTGAGATCTTCAGTGCCCAGTATCCTTAAATTCTTTCAGTTCTTCTTTGCATGTTCACGTTAGCTATCAGTTTTTATGTTCTTAAATTTTTCCAAACTGTTCTCCCCAAGTTTTCTCCATATCTATGGAAAGTGCATTATTTCTGCTCTGATTACTCTTACGTAATGGTAAGGACTCGATCTTCAACTTTTATCATATATGCTATTAGTGTTACGCCTCTGTAGTTCTTACGTTTTCCCGTGTCTTGCCTTATCATGCTTTTTCGGCTTTAATATCCCCAGTAATATTTTTAATAGGTTTAAATATTTGTCAACTTGACTCGGTGTTTCTTCTTGTTTTGATTTTTTTAATTACGCCATTTTTCATACATTTGTTGTATCTTTATTTTGATATTGTTTGGTTATTATATGTATGGATTATTGTTTGTGGATCATTGTCTTTCGCTCTCCTCACATTTAATCATGAAAGTAGTTTCCATCCATTATTTCTTCATTCTTCGTAGAAGAATATGATCAATGTATTTTCGCTGTATGCATCTGATCGTTGTTTCACTTCTTTTTGCTTACTTGCTTTTATAATGTCTGTCGCTATTTTTTCGTACTTATCAATTTCTAATTGGATTTTATTACTTAGATCTTCTCTTTGCAATTTCTGGTTCCCAGAAATTAGTACTTGCTTTTATTTGTTCCACAGTTTTATTCTAATTTATGTTTAGTCGAATTGTGCAAGATGAGTATTTTTTCTTTGTCTGATGTTCTCCATAATATGATCCATGCAATAACGTTTTTCGTCTAGTTTATAGAATTTTATTCACTTAATTTACTTTTTCGTTCTCATTTTTGCCGTCAATTTCCACCTTTTGATATTTACACCCTTTAGTTTTTTCAATAGCATTAATGGAATTGTTTTTTCTTGTTTGTAGTAGTTAGGTATGTCTTGTATCAACGAATACTACTTCATATCCAATGCTTAAACTATTGCTTATTCTTCTTCCGTTCACGTTGGTGGTGGTGTTGCCTTTTTTTCCTTCCCAACTTTCTAATTGTTGATTTCTTTTCCACTTCACCATTTTGATTAACCACCACTATTATGTTACCACTTTTTCATATTAAGAAAACGCTACTAGTCATAACTTTGAACAATTTTTATTTGAAAAATTTTGTATGTACCATTTACTGAAATATTATATTAATAATATTTGAAATTATTATATTACTACGTTTTTATGGTTAGTACATATGCGATTCGTTTCTTATATCATTCCGTGTTCAAGTGTTTTATTTGCGGTCACTCGTATCTGTTGTATAAGGCAAATAAGAAATAAATTTAATAATTTTTATGCATTATTTCTTGTTATTTTAATTATATAAATATTGTTTCATATTTTACGTTGCGACAGTTAGTTAACTATTTGTTGCTTGAAAATAATCAATAAATATTATTTTGTGTTTTAGTGACTATGTATTCTTAGACCACAGAACAAGGTTATAAGAGATATTTGGATTCTTACATAATAATAACCAAATAAAATGCTCTTTTGCCGCAACAAAATTGAATTGAATGTCTTTTCATCTACATCATCTTCGTGGTCGTTAATTATTTAAACTTTTTCATGGTAATTTCTTGGCTTATATTTGTTTTATATTATGTTAGGTATGCTATACCTTACGTTCTTTCCAGAGACTATCTAAATAGAGTATACATGTTTTTGGTCTGATTTTGATGGCTTCATTTTACAAGTTTTCTATTTCGTGCAATCCACTTTTCTATCCTTGTTTTATTCATATCTTAGTTATTTTCAAAGGGAATCCCTGGACTCATTAACAAATATAATTATACAAATGATTTAAGTTAGCTAAATACATAATTTAATATTTTAATTGGTAGTGCACGGAAATGAAATTCTCAAAATGAGTGGTGTTTTAATTATACACAAGTTTTACTGTAATTTATAAGATTATTATTAACGTTATTAAAGTTTATTGCCACACCTTTTACTTTCTTATATTTTATGTATAAAGAAGTAGGTGCAAATTTGCGAACTCGAGATTTTAATGTAAATACACGTTTAGACCTTTCCTAAGCCTATTCTGACTATTTTTAGAATGACATCTGTGTATGCCTGTACATGCTCTATCCAAGCTATTGAATCATTGAATCTAAAGTTATGAACCTTTAAACTTAAAATTTGTTGAGAAGAAAACCTGTTGAAAAGAATATCTGAACCTGTTTACTCTTATCACCTTTTCCATATCTCGAAAACGGTATGAGGTACCGAAAAATGGTTATTGTAAAAGTTAATGATATTGACATTTTACACAACATTGAAATGTTGAAAACTGTTATTTCATACAGATTTACATTCAAATTAAATCTGAAAATCATTTTTTTTTAATTTTACCTAAACTTGCTAATTAAAAAATGTTTCAAGAAATATTTCTTCAAAAGAAAGAAAATATTATTTCTGATATACTTTGGTTATGGGATCTCTCATTTTTAAATGATCTACTAAAGCACTGTAATAGTCTTAATCTAAAATTACAAACGCTCTGGAAATTTGTATTTGAATCATTCAGCGAAATGTGGATTTAAATCAAAACTGAAACTATTCACAAGGCACAACGCAGAAAACAGTTATGTACATTTTGAATGTTGCACGAGTTCCAACCAAAAATATACATTTCGTTTCTAAAAGAAAATTTATAAATTTATTGACAGAATGTAGTGTTGAGGCGTATTGTTGAGAATTCATTTAAAAAACAGGTACGTACCAGCAAAATGGGCCTTTGTAATTTGTTCAAAGATATTGTGTGGTTAAAAATTATAAATAACTAATATTTATACATAAAAAATAATTTTCTGTTTCCTGAACATGTATCGGGAGATCTTTAGCTTAAAATCTATAAATAGTGTTGTTCACGTTCACGTCAACAATTTACTGAGTTATAAATTATCAATAATTTAATTAGTAAGTAAACACCACGGGAACATCTCATCGTTCACCTGATGAAAAATGTACAGTTACATGTACATGTTCAAAAATGTTTGTAACGATCATTAACTTGATATTTCGCAAATTGCAAGAAAAAGAAGTAACACTTATATGCATTTTGTAATTTGCAATATTTTTAAATCCCGTATCCTTTCCGACACTCGAATTGCTCGTTGTTCCTGCCAAGCTTACTTCATTGTTTTCCGAATCGATCAACTCTCTTCAGGGGTGGTTGACATTTATTCGCTCGTTGTTTAAATTAATTCCTCATTTACCGTTGGTTGCAACCCGATGCGATTTCACACTTCACAGCTTTTGAAGAACAAGTATGTTTATGTTTCTGATGCCAATTAGGCAAACTGTTGTATTTACTGAACAAGTGTTTAACAGATATAATTTCTCTTGCAGGGTCCGTTTACAATTTAAAATTTACAATTAGAGGGCGGTTGCAATTTGCGCATATGATCGGTTATGCTGTGTCCCGTCAAACAAAGTGTCACTTTTAATCCTAATACCACAATATACTATTTTCTTCATACGTCAAGAAATTATGACATATTTGAAATGCACTCCTTGAAGACACATAAGGAAGTGATCGTCCACAAGTGAACAGTTCTTTACAAAAATTTTGCAATCAACTTTTGGTGAGTTTCGAAAACTTGCAGGGCGAGTTTTCGAAATTGATGATGATATAAGGTTCAGAAACATATTCGTTGGCTGATGATCATTTACAGCTAAGCTTGTAAGAATATCAATTGTAACTTCTTTCCGGGTATTCTTAAACTTTCAGAAGCCAAGCATTTCTTCATTTTTGTTTGACTTTTCATAATGACTACATCACCCATATGTTTATTTTTCTCATTTCCGCAATGTTTAGCAACATTTCTTAATTTGTTAAGAATAAGACAATTAGAACATTTTTTATATTTATTTTTGTGTCGTCGCGGGCCGCATTTAAATGGCATTCGAGCAAGCAGATGGAGTTTGGTCGAGCCTGCTCTATTGTTCATTCGATATTAATTAATTAATTATAATATATTCATTAAAATCTATTTTGAATTGTCTAGGTGACAAAAAAGCTTAAAAATGAAGTCTTGGCCAACTTGATTTTTTTTATTGATCATACTTTATGGTCGACTAGCCGGCGAAATATTTTATAAATACCATATTGTAAATATGCTAACACACTTTATTCTGAAACCTTATTCTTGTTTTTACTATCTTTAGCTTTACCTTTTAAGACACTCTCAACCGTTTCTGTTTTCGTGCATTCCCATTATGTATATTTTAGCAACACAATTACATCCACTACGTCGGGGTAAATCCTTTTATTTATGTTTTTCATAAGAAGTTGACAAGGCCTTCTACGGTAATTATCTGCCAATTTTGTATCGATTATCGCATCAGAAACTAATCGTCTGTGCATACTGTTAAATGCTGCTTATTACATAACCACAGGTTGAAATCACTATAACTCTTCACTGTTTGTCATTTTGGATTGTTTACTTTTTAAGCACTTTTTATAGATATTTCGATCCATTTTTGGACTCACTTAACGAGTTTTGGTTCGTGCCCTGATCGTTTCATTAAACATTAAATTTCGAATATTAATTTTGGATATTGGCATTTGATAATTTTCACAGAGGTGGTTTAGTGATACAAGAATTTGTTAAACATATGTTAGATGGTGGTGAGTGTTACACTACGCAAACAATAAGTTGCTATTAAAATATCTCGGGATTAATTTGCACCGCTTGTTACGTGCGGCTACAAATTCCCAATAGGAGTGTATCCGCTTTACAACATAAGTTGAATTTTATAATCAATTTTCTTATAACATTCCTATGGTATATTCGAATATTTATTTGACCGTCTGTAAGCGCCATCATTTGTTTTAGCATTTTATATCTATGACTCGAAATGCAAAGAAAACTATTAGAATTTTTAATTCACAGAGACATCATTTTGTCATCACCTAATAAAGAAATATTTTTAGTATAACCATCGGATGGCTCTGTTGCATTGTCGATATCTGTAGGGAATCCTATAACTTCGTGCGTCTTAATCCATTGTTAGCATAACAATATTAAAAGGTTTTATGTTTTGCAAATAATGTCAAACGATAAATTGACGTGTTGAGGTGGTCTCGGTTGTCCGCCGGGGCCGGGCAACGCAGCCTCACCGCGAGGGTAAAGTTTTTAGTCTGGGTTTTCACCACGGGAAGCCGATGTCGCCCCGTCGGAGGCCATTGTGTATCCGTCAAGAGGTTTAACTGTAACGCCACTCGTAAACCATCTTTATTATTATTATGCACGGTGACAATTGAAAGTTTGACGCTCTCGCGTTTAAACACCGCACCTGTTGGCCAACCTTGTATTAATGCAAATCTGTACAATTTATATTAACAATTACTTTAATCAATTACGTTTAACGTAATTGGAACGCCATTTAGAAGTTTGAAATTTTAGTTTATATCGGTTGTCAGAAATATCAACACAATCAGCAACAAGTATATTTTTGTAACAAAGTGTTACATTGTCATTGTCAGTTAAACTGCCGATGAGTGTACATTACTTCTAATTATGAAATTGATACCACATATTTAATTGTAGTGCTCAAAAACATCGGTTAAGATCTGCAACGACGATAAGCACCACCCTAGCGCGATTCTAATTGCAGCCGACTTAATTTCTGGCGGATTGCTGTAATTCATGTGCGCGCTTTCGACTATTTTTTCATCGAATGAGACTCGCTCGGTTATTAGCGCCTCTAATCGAAAGAAAAGCTGGCGTCGTAAAATTTGTAGAAACGTATCTTAATAATATATTGGCGGTGTCAAAGCGTGGCACGCGATCGTCTTTACGAGCTTTAATGAGCAATAAGGGCGGGCCGAAGTGGTCGGTCCGTTTGATTCCCGTTGACCCTTGGGCGGACCAGCGATCTAAATCCAACGCACCCAACACGACCTCTTCGTCGTTCGATTAATTCGAACAAACGTCGTACATCGATAAATATTATTTCGCAGGGGGATACAAAATTGATTTATTCGAATTTTTAATGATTACCCAAAAAAAGTTAGTTTTGATTTGAATTCCTAGTTGATTGATAGACGTGGTGGTTTTATTTTCAAGGTCTTTGTACTTAACCATAAAGTCGTTAGTAAAAATTCCAATACGAATGAAATTTTTGACATTTTTGGCTACCGCAAGGTTACAACCCATGAGTAACGGTGACCTGTGCATATAAACCATTTAATGTTGTTAATATTTTAATATTGAAATTAAATTTTGAGCTTAACGTCCTAATTTATGTTTTACTTTTCCACTTTGATTTGGGTATCGAATTTATTTTATATAAGTGTAATAAAAATTAAAGTTTATGTTCATTGACGAGTTATTCTAATCAGATAATATAAAACATGTAAATAAAAAATAAGTAGCTGTTTTTATTAAAAATATATTCACTAAGTTATTAAAGTAATTAAATTCTGTGAATGGTGACATTGATTGCAGTAGACATTCTTACAAACAAAAATAAATGCTTCCAACGAAAATTTTGCAATCCTTGTTTCCAGAAGATACGCGTAAATTTGTTAAAATGTTGTGAAACTTGATACGATTTATTTGAAATACATAATTTTTTGTCGACGACTATCAATGACATACGGAATATATTAAGAACAAAAACATCAAAAATAATTTGGAAGAAAGGAAATTTGTCAAGAAAATTATTTACCAACGGCACCTTATACAGTTTTACGAAATTAAACGGGTAATTAATACAAAGACCACTAGGAGGATTTTAATCGATAAGGGTAGAAAAGGATATGAAAGGGTAGTTTCAGGAACATGGAATTTGAGACGTACCAAATGGGATACGATGGAACTTGAAGATCTTCAGATGGCAAGAAAGTCAAATAAACCACGAAGCATATTAAGATGTAAGGAGCTACAGTGGATTCAAATACACCTAGTAAGAGTAATATTCGAACAAGATCTAGCACCACCACAAAGTTACAACTAAAAAGGAGGATGGTGTGTAGATCAACAGTGTTAGAAGAAGTAGAAGTAACTGGGAACATAAAGGATAGATGACACAACATGGTAATTATCGTTAAAAATGTAATATTAAAAACAAACAAAAAATAAGCCAAAACGCAAAAGTTGATAGTTGGATAGTGACTAATGAAAAAGTAACTATTAAAATTATGAAAAGAAAATAGGATATCATACTAAAATTGAACAGTAGGACGAGTAAACTTGAGTGGATATCAAATGGAACTGATGGATGACGATGTAATAGGGAGCAAACAAACAGGAATTGCAAGTCCAAATCTGTTAGAAGTAAATGAAGTATTGAGTCAAATTGCCAACAAAAAGGTACATGCGAATGCGAAATTTGTGAAATTTGGAGAACAAGAACTCAAAGAGCGGATATCATAAATAAATGCCGAACCTATGCACAAAAGTTCTGTTGTGCCCATTATTTAAGAAGGAGTTGTGGTAATTTGTGAAAAATATAGAAGTGTTGGGTGTCATCTATATGTTGCAAAGATTTTAAATAATCGAGTGAGAATGTATTGAAAACGTATAATGGGAATATCAAATGGGTTTTAGAAGGGGGCATTCGCCAATAGATTAGATATTCATAATAAGGCAGGAAATTGAAGTAAGCCAGCAGGACATGGTTTCTGCATACTGTTTGTCGATTCCGAGCGAAAGTATGACCCCATTCGAAGACCAGATTTGAAACAACCGTTGTGGGACTTAGATATATCCTAAACAAGGATTTGGTTGGCATGACTATAAAAAGGAGTGGGAGTGGAGTAAATTTTTATGGGAAAATATCAACATTCTTCAAGGTTCAATCTGGATCGCATCAAGGGGACTGGCTGTCCACAGCTGTTTTCAATCTGCTCTTGGAGTGTGTTTTAAGGAGACCGAAGCTGAATATGCAAAGTTTAATACACGATAAGAGAGCGGTGAAGCTATGAAAACCTTGTCGATAAAAGCTCTGAGGGTGGGCCTAAAAGTGAGCCAGTAGAAGACACCATTCATGAAAATGGAATCGACATCAACTGAACAGCAGAAATTTCAAATCGTATTAGATAAACGATAATTGAATTATTTGCGGACGGTGACAGGTGACAGTGGAACTAAAGAAGAGAAAATCCAAGGAAGTATGCTAAAGAGATGCAAAAGAAAAGGAGGTGGAATATGTAAAAGAGGTATCCAAAAAGTATACACACACAGCAAGTCCAACTAATCTCAACCAACCTAACCAACCCAGCCATCCCAATCCAGCCCAACCGTATCCAAGCCAACCTAATTCAATCCCACCCAACCAAACACAATAGAATTGACACAGGCGAATAATATTAACAAACTTTTCTAACATCTCAATGCATTTTAAACAATTACCATGGTTGCGATCGTAAAATGTATTACTTTTATCACATCGAGCTACGATGTTTTTTGCCAAAAACTGTATTAGAAATTTTATTCTTTTTATAATGTCATATCAACATAAGATCACAGGTTTTATTTTTTAAGAATGTAATGGTGTCCATTCTTTTGTTATTGAACAAATAATTAAAAATTTCCTTATGGTGGCTGTTTACTGCATATAAACTAGCCTATTTATATATTTTGTAACTTTTGTAATTTTTAAATGTTTTTGATGACATATATGTGAAAAATTTCGGCCGGAAGAATCACGATAAATTTTTTTAATGTGTGTAGAAACATTTCCTGAAATGGCTACCCTGGTTGTATCAGAAAATGTTCCCGGTCAATATAGTGGGTGATCAAAAGTAAATACACTCATTGTATTTTCAATAGATTATACACGTTCCAGATTAGCTAAAATGATTTCAGTTAATAATTTTCTATGATATCCAGAAGAGCGACTGCATCCTCAGAGTGTTCACTATCACCACTCGAACTGAAGATCTTTTCCAGCTGATCATCATAAACATTCTATAAATTCATAATACTGCAACCAGGAATTTTGTCAAAAAATAAAAAAAATCAAATAATTTAAAGCAGCAAACTTTTATTATTTTCTCCTTAATATAAGTTTCTATATATCTAGGTATATATAAATTTGAGACTATAACTTAATTATTTAATTATATGTTGGGGCCTGTGCTGGTCCACTGGGCTTTTTTTCTAATTTCCAATGTGTACGACGTTTTTCGCAAACTGATTCAAGATATCCATATGTCACATTGAAGTATATGAAACATATACTTTTGCTCTCCAAGCCCCATCACGATAAGTTTCAGGATCCCTTGAGCACCTTAAACTTTCTTGAAAAAATTTATAAAACATATCATATCATATCATAAAATTTGAAAATAATATCAGACTGCGTCATAGAGGTTTTTACGACGAAAGTTGGTACACAACAAACATTTTCCTTTTACATATGAAGTAATACAGAGATGGTAAATTTAATACATTTATTTTAACGCGTATTTTATGTAATATTTTCATTAACAAATGAAATGAATAATTTGAATTCACCGTCAGATGTTCTTCACCGCTGTTTCTATTATCAACGTATTTAATCGCTGTTGTTCAAGTGAAATAAAACGACATTTGTTTAATGATCGTCTACATTTTCTGGATACATCTAAGTAAGATTTGTAATAAAGTTATCTTAATTACAGTACAATTTTCATTATCAAATTATTTAAAATAAATATCTGTAGAATTATTATTTTTAATCTTACATGGCTAGGTTAAATATAATGTTCGAATGCAATCAATTATTTAATCTTCTTATCCAATTCCTACTCGTAATTATTTCTTTTAACTTACAATATTAGCATGGAATGCTTATTTTAATTGTTTATAATAGAATTAATCCACAATCATTAGACTATCAGAATTCTCGATGAATATATTAAAAGATAATTTTTAATTGTCCAATCCCGACAAGATTAACATGAATTAACTGTTATAATTGTTTATAATAAAATAAATAGTAAATATTGTTTACAATGAAATTAAGCTTGATCTATTCACTTCCTCTAGTTGTTGTTGTTCACTTGGTTCTTGCACGATTATGTTTAATCACGGACCTTCTTTTTGAATATTTTGAAATAAGAACTAACTTCATAAGGGCCCTGGAAACAATCAAACAAGTTTGACAAATTGGATTGTCAAACTTTACATTTTACTTTTCAGAATCGCCAAGCAAAGCCGCATACTATCAAAAAATGTGACAAAAGCGTAAAGTTTGACAAAAAATTTGATCGTTTCCAGGGCCCTTTAGAGGTTGAGTTTTCTAATTTATAGCTTTTCATATCCATCTCTTTGCTTTTACTATCTGTTTATCCGCTTCCAACATTTCGTGGTATTGCAGAGTTGTGTTTAATTAACTCCGGCATCAAAGTAATTTAAAATTATTTCTTAAATTTAATTTTTAATAATTAATTTGTTGCCTTGTACCCTGAAACACTAATTCCTTACTGAGTACTTCTCGTTTTCTTTTATTTACTACATTTTAATACCTGGAAAGTTTCTTTTTCGTTTTCTCTATGGTCTAAGAAAATTTTAAGAAAAATGCAAATTATTTTTTAGCTAAATATCGAATTTATTTTTTTTTGTGACGGATTAAAAAAGTCAGTATGGAGTTAAATGTGTGAGAATGGGATGAATAACATACCTTAGATATTAATTCAAATTCAATTTTAATTCTATCGTTCTTGTAGTTATCTCGTTACCCAACTTGCCTGTTCTATGTCTAATTACAGAAGTTGACATTTCAGTAAATTATGCAGTACATGAACTTCAAGAGCAAAATGTCGAATAGAGTTGGTGGACTCTGGTTATTTTCTTATATATGTTTAGACTAAATGTGAGTTCGAACAAGACAGATAATATTAAACAGAATCATTTAATACTGTTAACGTAATGAATATTTTTTTCTTCATTTTTTTCTTGTTCCCATGGAAATTTTGACGCGTTTAGTATTGTCTATGTCAGCGCGTCACTGATGACACGGCACAACAATAAAAGCGTCTGGTTCTTTACGCAAGGAATTTTTGCAGATATTTATTGCAAATTTATGGACCGATTCTAATATCTCAACGCTGATTTAAAAGGTGATTAATTCCAATGGTAACTTGGACGAAATTGGAAACATCACGTGAAACGGTACGTGTACGCACTAGTTCCCATCCTCGTCCCACGTAATGTAATTTCAGCCTATTATTTAGAAGGAAAGTATAAATCACACCGCTGGGCATCGTCTGCAAAAGGCACCGGCACACAATAACGATAGCCTTCGCGTGTTTCTCGCCGATGTCCGACACCGTAACTGAAAATGGCAAATTGTTCGTATTGACCATTCCTGCGCAATTCTGCGCCACGTCCTCGCCGATATTTGAATATAAATTTGCGCGAGCTGTTCAGTGAACCCTAGATTTAACTTGCCTGGTTGCTAGTAGGTTTCGTACTATTAAATAATTATCATTGGAAAGGGTATGTTAAATTACATAACCATTTTTATATTTAATCCAATGAACGTGGACTCAACGACGAAAGCATTTTGTCGATCGCATCCTATAACTTTACTCCGGTGTTAGAAACAAGTTTCTTACGCCTGACTATGTGGGTCGATATCATCAAGATAAATTACGATGAATTTAACGACTAATAGTCTTGAATTAAAAACTAGAACTATTAACGTTTATAGAGTCAATATAAATGGATCGATGTGACAAAACGTCGTATCGTAGAATCTAATGGCGTGCACGTTGCGTTAAAATAATGCAAATTTGAAAATAGTAATTTGTTTCATTGCAAATCTTTATTATTATTATTTGCTATTGGATTCTTATTGACGAAATATCTGAAAGTAAATATGTTTTCCATGGCGTGGATTTTTGCAATAAAATTGTTTGAAAAATCTTTACGAAACAATAACATATGAGAAATAGCATTAAATTCGATAGATTAGCAGCAGTTGCAGGCTTCATACTAGACAATCTTAATTCTATAGTTCTGCTTGTAGCAGTTGCGGTAGACATTTTAACATCTCTGACTATTTTATTACTGAGCCCCGCATTGGTATATTTCCCATTTCTTAACAGATGAGAAAATGGGGTCATCTTCTGTAGCAGTGATTTGCTTCCTGTCTTGCAAAATCTTCCAATCATCTGACAAACTGTTAAATGACTGACATCTAGCAGATCGGCAACATAACGCAAACTTCGTCCGACCTTTAATATGGTGAATGCTTTAAGGCACTCCTCAGTAGTTGAGTGTCATATTTGATTCATGATTTGAAACTTAAATAGTGTAAACTTGAGTCATATTTATAAATGACTCTTCATGAACTTATAACTTGAGAAAACCACACTGTTAGTGCCGTTGAACTTACAACTTCATCTAAGACGCTTTTAGTTACATAAATAATTTTCCTGGGTTGTAATTTTTTTTGTCATGACGTCATGACATCAATAGGTCATGTGTGTGGCGTTTTTTTTTTAAATGTGGATTCCCCGTTAAGTCTAATCCACAATCTTGCTGTATTGCAATATAATCACTCCCATCAATTTACATTTTTATTAAATTCTATGCTACAACTAGTATTGAATCTAAAATTTCATATTGAATTGTTTTTAACAAGCACGTGAAAAAGCATTTTTACATTTTTGTCAATATAAGATTTTATTATTTCAGGCTTTACATTTAGCTATCTCTAAACTCCTAAAAATTTCTGAATTATTACAACATGCGGTCTCATCATGTCCACACAATGCTAATTGAAAATACCCAAACAACCTAATACAAAGTTTTCCTAAAATATATATACCGGGTGGAAAGTATCAAACCCGAACATAGCAGAATTGCATTGTAATATACGTTTATGCATATTCCTGCTCCCCATTGCCACCGATAAAAATTATAATGACATCAAATGAAAGAGAATAATAAGCGGCGTCAATTGATACTAAAATCTTCTCTTAATACCTTATCATTAGTTTTTTACAAAGCAATTTAAATCAATTATGCAGTTGTCAAATCTGACAAATAGTGAGTTGTGCCGACAGAAGCACGGCCGCCCATAGTTTATAGCACCTGGGTTTTTAATATTAATTGCTTTGTAAAAAACTAATGATAAGGTATTAAGAGAAGATTTTAGTATCAATTGACGCCGTTTATTATTCTCTTTCATTTGATGTCATTATAAGTTTTATCGGTGGAAATGGGGAGCAGGTATATGCATAAAAGTATATTCCAATGCAATTCTGCTATGTTCGGGTTTGATACTTTCCACCCGGTATATATACTGTATTTCGTTTAACTTGTTTATTTTTGCAAAGCACCACGAGATGATAAGCTACACTTCACCGATTCACGTTGATTGGCTATGGCTATAAATTAGTTTGGCCTTAATTCACAGCGATGCCACATATTATATTTACAGATTTATAATGAAACTATTTAGTTTAAATGCGATTGTAGGCAAATCGGATAACACATGTGGGGCATAGCGAGAGCTTGACCGAAGCACAGTTGAAGAGAGTACAATTTACAATAAATAAATAAAATAATTTTTGTTTTTTGTTTTGCCCTTAGGGCGATGCCCGTGTGCCCTCCCTGCACAAACGGCACTGTTTGTGACATTGCAGACAATGTTATATATAAATGGGTATTTTTCAATTTTGACATTTTTATAATTTTAACTGTTAGACATTTTAGAATCTTGATAATTTTGACAATATTGGCGGTTTTCTTTTTTTCAATTTTCATAATTTTGACTTGACTTCTTTCGCATTTTGGACACATTTGCAAATTTTAAGCAATTGCGATTACTTAAATATATTACCGCTAAGATATACACAATCTTTTGCGGTCTATTTTCCTAGAATTTCTTCGTTTTTATAAAATATTAATTCTTAGTGGCTTCGAGCATTGAGTTGATTGTTGTTAGAAGTTGCGCCACGTTAACATTTTTATTTCATCGTCGCTTAACAATTTTGATCATTTCACCATTGTTGACAGTTGTGGGCTTTTTATATTTTTAACAATGTTGTTCCCCAGTACATCGGCACTTACCAAGTTATATACAGTGTGTAACAGCCAAATGGAATAAATTCAATATTTTCATGCTGGGTTGCCTGACAGCAAAATGCTAAAACATGTCAATCTTTGTTTATTATGGCGGTCATTATCCGATATTTTGTTAGATGAAAAGGATACGTGACTTCAGCTAGTAACGTCATCGGCATTTTGTTAAACGACAACCTCAATTTTATTATCTTACATCAAAAAAAATTTCGAAAATTTGTGAGACAAGTATGCCCCGATTTTGTTACCTGCCCATACAAGTCATATTTTTAGAAATTTTAGACTAATTTAATTTCATATGACGTAAATAATAACAACAATAATAACATAAAATACAATATTCAATGTAGCAAATTTTCAAAATGTGAACCGTGCATCTCCTGACACCCCTAATCTAAGATAAGATTCTTGCCTGACATTAGCTAACATTTGAGGTGTGATGGACCTATTGATAGTAGTAATTTGTTCCTCTAAGTCATCCACATTCTTGCGGTTTTGTGTTGTGTACACAACACTCTTGACATCGGTTGCTAAGCTTGGATTTCTCCAATTGGGATATAAGTGAGTCAGAGCTGATGCGACATCATTTTTAAGAAATTGCAGGTAATTTAGTCCATTCAAATCACCTCCTATTATGCCAGGCCAGACATTAACTTTGTCTCGTCTTTGAGTATGCAACTCTCTCATCCAATGACGGTTTTCTCTAGCTCAATAATGACAATTTTGGTGATTTTACATGTCCATTAAGAGAGAATGTCGACTCATTGGAAAAAAGAATATTTTCGATTGCTATACGATTATTATCTATTCTTTTCATAATTTCCTCGCAAAACTCTATTCTTCTATCAAACTCGTCTTCATACAGTTGATGCACTGGTTGTAGCTTATACGGATGCATTTTATCTTTTTTCAATAATCTGGTAACCAAGCTGTGACTGACATGATTTGCCACAGCAACTTGGCGAGTTGAAGTGTGTGGATTTTCTTCGAATGCCAGGAGTATGTCCAATTTGGTGTCTTCGTCCATGGAAGGAGCATCTTTTTTAATTTTTTTTTACGTGATCAATATCTCTAAACTGTTTATCAATTTTACTAATTTTGTTTTGAGATATGGGTGGTAAGTCAGGATACTCCTTCCGAAAGAAATAAACCACTTCCGTTTGAGTCCGTGTCATATTTCCATAACCAATCATCATCAAGACAGTTATTTTATGTGTTTGTGTTAAGTACATCATGTTTCCAAATTAAATTAGGCCAATAGATTCGGGAAATCAAATCGAAACTGTCAAGTGATTGACACAGATCCGCTAGTTTGTTGGAAGGTAACAAAATCGGGGTGTACTTGTTTCACAAATTTTCATCAGTGTTTTTTTCGAAATTTTTCGTATGTAAGATAATAAAATGTGTATACCAGAGAGAACTGAAAACGATATTAAAATCTGTAAATAAATATATGGTTGTCATTTAAAAAAATACCGATGACGTCAGTAGCTGAAGTCATGTGTCCTTTTCATGTAACAAAATATCGGATAATGGCCGCCATAATGAACAAAGATTGACATGTTTTAGCATTTTGCTGTCAGGCAACCCAACATGAAAATATTGAATTTATTCCATTTGACTGTTACACACTATAATATCGCAAATATAGTTTCGAATAGCTATATTAAGTAAGATACCTTTGTCAACTCGGAATTCGGGAACTACAAGTTAAATTGTGAATAATAGATGACCTAAAATGGACTCCTACGGTACTCAAAGTTAATTGGTAGTGTACACAAAGTGACACCGAACTCTATTTGAGTTATGTTTTAAACAAATATTATTTTAAGCAATTCATTCTAAATTATGATTATATTAAACATTGTTTTTTGTTTCAGGTAAGCTTTGCAAGATTTATTCTTAGTGGTAAGTAATATATTATATGTATTTTATTTTTGTGTAGCATTTTCTCAAATTTCAAATTTAATATTATGGAAACACATACGTTTTAGATTCATCAAAATTTTTAAACAAATGCAATTATGTGCTAGAATATTTCAAATTTTCGTCAAATTGTGACTTGACTTTCTTGAGATGTTACACACTGTATTCAATTATTTGACAACATTTCCAATTTGTCAATGCTTCTATTTTTGCATTTCTTAGTTTTGGTCCAAGTTTTTCACAAGTAGCTCTGTATTTTGTATAATATTCAACATTTTATCATTTTGAATATGAATTTGATTTTTGCATTTTCAAGTTATAAAAATTTCACAGTATCAGTGCTCAACGTTTTATGCAATATATAAATTACAACAATTTTTGTAATTTTATGATTTTTTTCTAATATTTTTAATTTTTGTAATTTTTTGTTTGTTTTCTGCGTTTTATTCATTGTTTTACACAATTCTAAAATGCTTAGCGTTTTATAGTGTATTACATTTTTTTAATAATTTTGATAAATTTACGATTTTTTTTGAAAATGTTGAAAATTTTGAACTTTTTTTGAGCTACGACAATTTTGAGTTATTTTTAAGTTTTACAAGTTTAACATTTTAATAATTTTGTTAATTCTAAAATTGTTTAGAATGATAAACATAATTACCATTTTTTGAATTTTATATATTTTTGAAGTTGTCGCAAGTTTTACAAATGTCACACTACGTGATACTCTGCGCTTTAGACAGTGCAACATTACGAGATACATAATTTTAACAGTTTTACGATTTTTAAGAATATTTTGAATTTGTTGTTTTCTTATTTTCTATAATTTGTTACTTCTTTCGCAAGTTTTACAATTTTAACTAAGTATTAGACGTTATTACTAATTTTATAATATTTGAATTTTTTTATTCAATTTATGTTGCTATTTCAATTAACGTTACATTCCATGATTTATTAATACAACATTTTGAAATAATGCTACGCAAAACCAAGGATTACAAGCATTCGTCGGTATTAACCAGGGAATTTCGATTAAATTAATTAATTACTTAATTTCAATTTAAAAGAAGTTCAGGCAATTTTTGAATTAAACTTCTGGAATAATTTGTAATTAATTGTTTACTCTCAGCAGTTGGTAAATTGTTGTGCAATGGCTTATTTAACCTTACAATTTTAATATCCCGAATTATGTCATTTGGTTATTTCGTTCATTTTTCATCGGTGACGTAAAGCATTTTAAGAAATGAATAAACTCCAACAACGAGTTTATTCACGATGCAATTAAATAATATAATTGCGAAATCTTGAAAAGTAGGTAATTGACTTGCATTGCCACTCATTACTCATTGCTATCGCCATCACTTTTCTTTTGAAATTTATTTGCATTTGCAGAAATTTGTCAACTTTTATACATAATTAGAATCTAGACAAGTTGTTCGTCTGACCCATGTTAAATTAACAATGTAATTAACCAATGAATTTGATATAGCGGGGTTATCTATTTTTAGGTGTTCATAATAAATATCCGTTATTGTAATCAACGCAAATTAATTCATTAATACACGTTAAATACTAATCGCGGTAAATTCAATCAGTTTTTTGTCATTATTTATGATTTTCCTATCGAGGCTGCAGTCGAAATTTATTATTAGCAGGATTTTCTCTTTTCCTTTCTTTTCAAACATACGCGGACAAAAGCCGTAAACGACTGGCGCGAAAAGTACCAGCAACGAGCGCCAATTAACCGCATAATCCCATATTTGGCGCAATTTTAACGACCGCTTTTCGCAAAAACGCCGTGCGTATGAACGCACTGGCATCCTCGGCGCTTCATAATTGAAACGTTATTAAAGAATCAATTCGCTTTAGTCACGGCCCGGTGGTACGCGAAGTGTATGATTGAGTTATCAAGTCGCATCAAAGTGATTAGTCATAGTTGCAACCCCGCGTACGCATGACATTTAATTTGCTACACTAGACGCGTTACACGGTGTATGAAATTACTATTTCATTGTAATTATGTGCTGATTTATCGAGGTTTTTGTCCGAGTGCTTCTAAAGCGAGCTATTCGAGGATGCTGGCTGATGGCGTTTCGTTGGGTGAATAAATTAGATGCCGCAGGAATTAATAGTATGTGTGTATTTGTAGAAGTGTTTTAATTTTTTGGTATGCCAATGTGATTTTTTAAATTGCAGGTTTCAAATAAATTAAATCTATAAGTTTGTAAATTTTGTGGGGATAATAATAGCGAAGGAACATTTAATATGAATTTAACATTCCATAAGATGAGGACCCATGAGTGATATTTCGTATGCACCCCTTTCCAGTAAATACAATTTGATGTTGTTCTTAACTCCTAATGCCCTGGAGTCCACCTCGTAAACTCATCAAGTATATGGTATAAATAGGGGTAGAACTTGATATAACTGATGACTAGCTGGTTGTTTTTTGATAACGAAGTCGACGATTATGAGAAGAACACGGCTCAAGGTAGAATGAATAAATATCATATTTGCTTTATAGATTCAAAGATTAGTATAAGTACGCAGCCTTGAAAAATTTAATTAAATAATAGATTTCAATTTTGATGAAATATTGAACCTTGGTATTGTCTATTCCTTACTGATTTCTATTGATTTTCTTGGTTAGAATGCTTTTCGATTATTGTTGCTCGTCTCCTGGCAAGTTCATTTTTTTGTGTGGATTCTTGTTTCTTAATGCGTTCAGATCTTTTCTGGATGGGATAATATCTTCAACGAATGGCGGTAAAATTTCAGTCTCTCCTCTGATTAATTCTTCGATGATTAGATCTAGGTCTTCTCCCGTATTCGGAATTATTGACAGTAAGTCAGCATCTTCCATGGCGTTTAGATATTTTATGGTTATCCTTGATAATACGTCTGCAATGATTTCATTTTTTATTATATCATCGCTTTCGAGATACGCCCTTTTCTTCTGCCGTATACGTGTGGTCTGAAATATTTTATTGCCCATACTTTTCCTAATAGTTCCTTTTCTATAGTGTAGTATCTTTGTCTTTGTCTCGCTGAGATTTCTCGAAGCGTACGAAATTGACTTGTGTTGTTCAAGCGTTTCTTTGTTTCTGCTCCTAATCCTATATTGGATGCATCGGTTGTAATTATACATTCTTTGGAAAAGTCCCGGATATCGCAGAATTGGCTTGTTTAGTAATAAGTTTTTGCTGTTTTAGAAAATTTTCTCTTTTCTCCAAGTACTAAAACTTATGAATTTTGGTTTTGAATTCTTCACTCGTGCAAACTGCTCGAAAAATGAACAACTTATGATTTGCAATATTTGTTAATAACGTACAAACATAGCAAACGACGCACTTTGATCATTATAATCATTGCAGTTCATCATGGATGTTCTAACGTCGCATCAACAGAATTCCGACGTTCATGGTGAGACAATCAATACAATTTTAATTTTAATATATAAGTCAAATCATAAAATTGTCAATAATAACAGACGCGTGTACATTATTTATTTCGTAAATTCCCACAATGTTAACAAGAATTTTGTAATGCAGGTTCATTTGCCGCTTTTATACCATAATAAGATCTTCTGCAAGCCTTAAATGTATATTATTACTAGTTGGAATAAATGTTACTATCTACTTTTAAATACTAGATCTGCAAGTTATTTGTAACAAAATATAGAATAAATAAATAAAATTTTCTATTATCTTCTATTATGTCGTCTGGCGTTGCCAATTTTCATTAATGATAATTTCTTTATAATCCATTAGTGCCCATTTATGTAACACCTTTCTGATATTAACCTAATTATTCAAAAGTTTTGCGAACATTCTCTTGTGTTTCTTATTTTTTTTTCATTTATAGAAACCTTTCAACTGTGAAACTTACTAATAGGGCTGCTGTCATATATATTTTTTAGAAATGATTATCTCATTATTCGTTTCTACTGTTGGCCTCTAACGCTTCTCATTTCCTGCTAATAAGCTCTGTCGACATAAGTTTCTATTGAAAATATGTTATTGTATAAATGGAAAAAGTAAAATTTACATTACAGTTGAACTAATCTTGCATTTTGAAGGTGTTATGAACATTAATGACAACCTGTGGAATCGCTAGACAATATTTTTCGATATTATTACACCTCGTCAGTTGCGAATACCACGAATCGTTACTGACGAGGTGAAATAACACCGAAAAATAGTGTCTAGTGATCGTACAGTTTGTCTTCATTAGTACATCTGTAATATAATTTTCTGGCAAGGTTTGTTAGATATTATTTTATTTAAGTCACATATTCATTTCGGTCAACAACGCTATGATTTCGTACGGCGAAAGGAAATTATGCGGGAATATATCAAAATAGAAATTGTGATTTACAATTAAAGGGAATGATTAGTTTCATGAAGCATCGTTGCTCCGCTTTTGTTACCAATGTCACCTTTCATGGTGCGTTTTATTAGACTTGTTAAAGTGGCCGACCAATGAAAAGTCGATTAGTAGTTGTGTGCTATTGGACTTTGTAATACTGCGCTATGCTTCATCTTCTCTTTTCATCAGACGACGCAGGAAATTTAGTGGCACCCAATCCAACGACGCTCCCAAATTTGTAACAACTTGAATTTGATTTGAGTTTTCCTACTGACAATTTCCTTTAAACTCATTTCCATTGAAGTCTTAAATTAATCATGTATTAATATAATAAGACTTTTTCAGGACCAATTCAACATTATTCCAAACTTGATTTTTTATCATGGACTTAATGAATTAAATGCCCAAATATATAGATTATTGCTAACTTAAATAATTTTCTACGTAGTTAGACAAATCAAAATAAAAATACGCTCACACAATTGAAGACAAGTAATATATGATGATCTGTTCGTATTATAAATAAAAAGTAGTTTATAATGTGGTGTTTAAGGGAAGTAAGTTCAATAATCTATATTAGAATATGTATAATTTTCGATATTGGATAAAATTTGTATAGATATTTTTTTATAAAATTTGGCAATTTTGCAAAAAAATGGAAGGCAAAGTTAAGCTGTTGACCTTTAAAATTAGACCTATTTAATAGTAAATTAGTAATTTTTGATGATTCTATGGAGAAATCAAATTAAAAAAATTTGAATTAAAAGTCAAATAACCCATTAAAATTGTTAAAATTTTGCGGTTCATAAACTTTCAATACTTTTCATAAACTTTTAGGTTCCAAAATTTTAAATTACTTAAATTTCTAATTGAAATGTTAATTGTTGAAAATTATCATGGTGTTCATGAATACTATTACTGAATAGTTCAAAATTACTAATATTTATAATTTCAGTCAAAATATGCGATTTTATATTCATAAATATTAGTAATTTTCAGACATTTTTTATGTAGTTTAATTTAAAATAAAAAAATATTTTAATAGCGAAAAATATTTAGGTTCCAAAATTTTGAAAATTTTGAATTTCTAAAATTTATAATGTAAATGATAAATTTCGAAAATTTTATTTTATTATGCAATTTAATTTAAAATAAAAAATCTTTATTGAGAGGAAATAGACCTAAATTATCGGGTTCATGAATTTTAGTAATAAATCAAAAAATTATGATTCTATGGAGAAATCAATTAAAAAAATTGTAAACTGTTAAGATTTATGATCTGAATTGAAAGTCAAACAAATCGTTAGTTTACCATTTTTTGGCAACTAAATCCGAAAAATTGTTATAGTTTGTATTGAAATTTTCATATTCATAAAATTTAGTAACTTTCAGAAAATGTTTAGGCTCCAAAATGTTAAATATATTTAATTCATAGAATTTATTAATTCAATGAGAAATTTTGAAAATGTTATTTTATTATGCAATTTAATTTAAAAAAAAATCTTTATTGAGAGAAAATAGACAAAAAGTACCGTTCGTGAGGAAAAAATAGATTGAAATGATTTTGTTCGTGAATGTTGGTAATAAATAAAAAAATGATGATTCTATGGGGAAATCGAATTTAAAAAAGTTCAAAATTACTAATATGGTGACACAAACCGTTAATATTCGATGTTTGGCATAAGAATTCGACAGATTGTTAATATTTGTATGAAAATTTTCCGTATTAATAAATTTTAGTAATTTTCAGATAATTTTTAGGCTTCAAAATTTTGAAAATCTTGAATTGAAAATTTTATTTTATTCATCGGTTTCAAGATGTAAGAGGTCCTTAAAATTCACAAAAGTAAAAGTTTGTTATGTACCTTATAACCGTATTGATAATGTAATAAGAGTATTGTAATATTATTACAATACAAGAAAAGAAGTTACTTAATAAACCTCTATTATGAAAATTAAGTAACAAAATTAAACAAAAGTGCTCGAATAACTTCTTCAGCACTTCTAGCACGTTTTCAGTCAAATCATCAGCATTTTTAGAAATTAAATGTCTGTTGACACACAAACATCTTTGTGAGTACCAGCAACCAACTTGCCTATCGACTTTGAGTTTTACAGACAAAATTGCAATAAATTTTTGATTTATTCCTTTTTACACCCTGAAACCGATAAACTATTGAACAAACCTCGAATGTTATGACACATAACAACCTTAAAAGTCTTAAAATCCTCGCTTTACGAGTTCGGATTACAACCTGACATCTGCGGCTGCAATATACGTCATAACATTCCTAGGTATGTTAATAAGTAATTTAATTTAAAATAAAAAAAATATTAAAAAAATAGACATAATAGTCGGGAAAAATAGATCTAAATTATCGTTTTCATCATTTTTCATGATTTTATATAAGTCAATTAACATTTATGATTTGTCAAACAAACCCTTTACATTGGCGACTTGGCAAACAATTCCGAAAAATTGTTAAAATTGGTATGGAAATTTTCCGTATTATAAAATTTTTAAAAATCAAAATTTTAAAAATTTTGAATTCCAAAAATTTATAATCTATTTTTTATTACCACAAATAATTTATGATTATCTACTTTAGCTACGCGGATTCAAAAGTTCCTTCAATCCACAAATCAAATTGCCTATATAATTTCTAAAGAAAAAAGAGAAAACTTATAATAACAATTATAAGATAAAAACCCCTTACCACACTTGATTTTTACAAATCTAAATACGTATTTCGGCAACTACGTTGCCATCTTCAGTAGAATCTGAACGGATCACCAGTGGGATAACACATATATAATTTCTATTTTACAATTAATTATAATTTAAAAATTTTATCTAATTCTCGAAAGATATTTTTATATTAAATACGAATAATAATACTAATTAACTTTGGCGAACTAGTGTATGCACTAACAACTATAGACGATTATTAAATACAACTACTTAACCAGGTTCTTTTCTTAACAACAAATGCGTATTTCAAAATTTTTATTCAAGTGAAAATTATTTTTTCGTAAATACACATGTTACAATAATTACGTTCAAAACTAAAAATTTTACTTCACTGTCTTAAGTTGGAGTGGCCATTGGATTGTCGGTAGCATACAGATTGTGTGAATAATTTGATGACACATTGTGTTTTTTTTTTTGCAGCAAAAATGCACTTAAAGTCATGATTTACTTGAATTTACTAAATGATAGTCAGCCACATAAATTATGGGTTATTCGATGGCAGTTGGGGCTGAATTGGTGACTGTCAAACTCTATAATGTTTGCATTGGTCGTAAAAATTTATAAAATCATGCCATTTAAAACAGTGGTTCTCAATAGTAGAGGCTTGAAGATATCGTGCAGTAGTTTAAAACAGCACATAAACAATCAGATCAAAGAGCTGGATTAGGTGGGTGATTCAATTTGCTAGCAATGTGGCGGGGAATTTCATTAGGAATCATCCTGCAAGGCCCGGTGAAGTATATTTCGACATATAAACAGAGATTCTCAACCAGGAATGCGTGAGTAGTTGAGAAAAATATTTCGTCATATATCGACTTACTGTAAAAAAAAGAACGGTTCGCGTTGTTAAATTGAAATCAGTGTATGGAATAAAAATAATACGAAAAAATAAAAGCTTTGCGCTAAACTTGAATTGTTTATGCAACTTTATTGTCGCTAGTACAAAACAACTCACTAAGGCACTGTTACGAAATGTGACCATAATTTCCTAATGAAATGCTTGGCAATTATTTTGTGGGATTGTTCTATTTGTTTAATCGTGGTATGTAGATACATATAATTGAGGGCCGAGTATTTTAGTAAAATAAGAGCTATGTTTAAAAGCTCGGCGACTTCTTACGGTGAAAGGAAATTATGTGGAAACAGATTTATAAATTCTGTTGGTAGTAACGGTTAAATTTTCATAAAATGTGCAGAGATTAGAAATTTGCAATAGGTCTGAGTTGCATTCTTACCGTTAATTTTTTATACTTTTATCGTCATTTAATCATTTATCGCTTTAATGAATTTGTTATTCTTGTACGACGAACAATCAATTCTTAGAAATTTGTAACACTACGTCGTCATTTGTATTCCCCATCATCGGTCAGAAAAATTGATTACAATTTAGTTACAATGATTTATTTTAGCTTTCGCTTGTTAAACGATGCTGAATTCGTTTTAATCCACATAGTTATAATTAATATATTATACCATGGCTGCGCGGATTCATTAAGGTTGAGAAACGCAGATCTAAAACAAATTAAAAGTTGCAATTAAATAGAAGCTGGAAAAGTGGATGCAACGACGATAGTGCCGACATCAAGTATGTTTCTAATGGGGCAATTAGGCAATAAATATACATTTAAATGCGATTTAACGTAATATATTAATTACGTCCACCGTGATCTTGGCGATTGTATAAATTTGTACGATATAATTTCGACCGAGAACACCGCGAACCATCGACGCACAAGCAATGGATACGCAAGCGGCGATTAAATCAGGCTCGATCGCGAAAAACCCGCGCGGCGCATTTAATGCTTCAATGTTTTACTGCTTCCTGCAAGCCGGCGCAACGTAAATACAATTATTTATTCGTATTTTAGAATATTCAAATTCGCTTTCGCCGTTGAGTAAACAACGCGTTGTTTTTTCATAAGGACGATAATTTTATTTATCGGGGAATAAATTCGTCCGTTTGAATTTAATTATCGATTATGATTAGCATAAACCGGATTACGGCCGATGTTTTTGAAGACAACGAAATCGCATTTATAAATAATAAGCGGTGCGGTCGGCGTATGTTAATTTACTGCGCGTTCGTTGGTAGCTAATGCCGTTTCGAAATGGTTGCTTTTATCGACGGATGTATCATACAGGTTGGCCAATAAAATTGTTCTGTTGGGGTATTTATACAAATTGAATTCTAGAAAATTTATGAAATTGCTGATGCAGACAAAAAATCATTGCAGCCAAATCTCATCAATTTTGTTACATTGTAGATGCATCACAAAACGTTTCCGTAATCATTACGTCGAACCGCATGTGAAGAAGCAATCAGTACCCATCGAAGCGAAATGATCCCACCCGAAAGCGGGGTCGAAATCTCCCCATAAAATCCAACGAGGAGATTCATTTGTACAAGTCGCGAGTCGCTCCACCGATGCATGAAATAACTTTGGGGTAGGCACTTCGCCTGCATTGTTAAACTCCAAATAATGTTGCCATTTTCGATTAAGTATCGGCGCAATTTCTCACTTCTGACGTCGATGAGGCACTTAACCAGAAACGGAACGGCGCGCAAGCGCGTCGAAATATCCGCTGAAATTTATCCGCATGGGAATTTTTCGAAAATTTAAGAATTTAATCTTCAGCGCATCTCGTTTGAGTCACTCGAGATGAACGCATGAAAAGAGTTTTTGTGTGTGCAGTGTGCGTGTTCGTTTTACGGACATGTGCGTCCGGACGAATAGACTGGTGTTCAGTTTTACTCTCGGGGACGTAGTTTAGCGATTGTTTTGTCGATAGCGCAGCTTCTCGGGTTACAACTCGTTTATGTCGTTGTTTGGATCGGGCATTTAACCATTGTGTCGCCCTATCTGTACAAATCGGTATTTTATGGTATAATAGGCGCACAACTTGTACGAATAATCCTCTCGGTATAATGGGGTACATGAAAAATGCGGCTCGTACTTCTGTTGTTATTTTCGACATTTGATACGGCGTGAGAGGTGTTTATGTAAACATGTTTGTCTATGTGATAATTAATTCAGGGAACGTTAATTTTCGTAAGAAATTAAAATTGTCGTTGTTAAGCTCGTTAAGCGAGTGCCAGTTAAACCTGTCGCAGAATCAATTTAGTAGACTCATAACCCACACTTTAAAAACGTGTCAGTAGAAACAAATGAAATGCGAAATCTATTAATTAGGATTGTACTCAACAAAATCATAGATTTAAAAAATATATAATATATGAAAAAATTACTTTATAAAATTAATAACCACACTTGATTTTAACAGACACGTTGCCATCTTCAATAGAATCTAAAAATGAAAGTGTTGGACTTACTATTTCTAGCTGTGGTAGGACTGAGTATAGGTCCATTGACAGAATTTCCTTAAATTGTTCTTTCTTTGTATGAAAATACTATCTAATTCTCTACTTTTTTTGCACACTTATACAATTTAAGAGAATCTGGTGCTAATGCATTGCCTATTTCTTAAATATGTTGAGCTACGCTTGATTTCTCAGGGATGTCGCATATGATCTCTTTTCATTTCTGATATCATTTGCCTTGTATTTCTCATTCCAGCACGGTTGTCAACACACTCTCATTTCTGCTTCATTGGAATCTTGCTTTGACATTTTTCTTGGCATGACATTGCCTTCCCGCTCATTCCATTTCCACCATTCTCCTTCTACCATCAACTTCTTATGGCCTATTTTAGTATTTTAGTATTTTAGTCTATGTATGTTTTCCTCATTTTAGCGAGCTGTTTTCGTTCATTATTTTTTACTTGTCCTCTCATCCTTTCAATTCTATCAGCTGATGTGTTTTCTCATTTACACTCATCCTACATTTTCTTACATTTCCACTCCTAAGTTCATTTCACTCTTTAGAAATTCTTGTATCTTTCCTCTTTCCTTGCCATTTCTGTCCCCAGTCCTCTTGTAATGATGTGATCCGTTACTTTTCATCTGTGCTTCTGTCGATTCCAGGCGAGCTGTTCTTCCTTATTTCATTTCTTCTTGTATTTCGTCTCGTTTACTACATCAGGGCTATCACTTTTTGCAGTATTTCTCCCACCTCACATTGGGAGAGGTACGCTGCGCGTACCTTTTGCGTCCCCATTTTCTTTCTTCTTTTCCTAGATTAGCTCTTTCATTCTTCCTCAGTATTTCTCCCATCTTTTCTGCCCATGTACATACGGTTTGCTTGCTCCATATGCAATGTTCTTCCTTCACTCTCATTGTCATTATAGATGATAAGCGATTTCACAAATATTGAAATAAAAATGGTTCGATTTGACTCGTGTTTTGAATGACTTCAGCGGTACGTATTTTAATTGTTGTGGTATATGGTTAAATATCTTGATATACTGATATAATTTTGATTTTTGTAGGCAAGTCTGAAGCAAAAACGAGTGTAGCATACCACGTGTATATGTTCTAGCCGTGTTATAATGATTTTTCCTGCGTCAACAGGGTCTCCACAGAAAATGTTCCCATGTTGAATTAATGTAGGCATAAAACGCACTCATGCATGCTTCCATAATAACTAATGTACTTATGAGACTTAGACCATAACAAAAGCAGCAAAGCTTTTAGGCTTGTTGATCGATATGTAGCAGGCACGTGCCAAACTTGTGAAATGTTGTGGTTGATTTCACATTTATATTCTATTGCATTGAAAAGGTCCATTTGTGTTTTATAAATGTTCAGATTCATATTCTGCGATGAGAGGCAATATTGTGTTAAAATTTCTTTTTAGTAAGTCAGTGACGTTACTAATTTTCTTGTTCTGGTAACAGTAGTATCATCAACGAACAAAATAATAGTTAAATATTGTATCGTATCTGGTAAATCGTTGACGTATAACGGAAAGAATAGGGGTCCTAATTTTGATCCTTGTGGAACTCCTATCAAGGAGTGAAGTTATTAATCGTTGTTACTTCGCTGTCCGATCTTATCGCGTTACCAGATTCCTCAATGCTTTCGATGTACTGTTCCCGTTTTGTATTACCAAACCAATATATTTATGGTGTCATTATTATTGGATATGCACTTGTAATACCCACTCCAGTTCCACTTCTTGGAGAAGTTGAAAAATCGCACGGACATTAGTCCCTTTTGGTACTCGTATATATATATTTTATGTATAGTTTAGAATGTTATGCTTGTTTATGAAATTGCTTATTCTTTTTAATATAAGGTTTTTAATTTTCTTTGATACAATTGTAAAGCGCGTCCATTATCCTGACGATGTCACAAATGCCTTAAATCCTTCTAAATGCATGTTAATTCTCAGTTTGGGTCGACGTAAAAACAACACTAATCGATTTGGCATAAATGAATTGCTCGCAAATAAACTGATATGAAATATTTTTTGTAAATTTCTCAAAATGTGACACTTATGACAGTGTCAATTAAAATGTCCAACTATTTCGCTATTCATCGGGACTAGCATGGTTTTTAAATCCGTGACATGGCATGAGATTTCTGATGTAATCAAAAACATTCAAATATACAAAAGTACAGGTCTTGATGGGTATCACCAAAATTAATAATGTTAATGAAATACTGTCACAACATTTAGCATTTAGCGTTTACGCAGAAAAAATAAATCGTACTCGTGTTAACCAGGTCCGTAAAAATTATATACCGATCTAGAAATTGATAGGCGAAATGTCAGTGGTGCATTATAACATATAGCATAGAGAAGAAAACACAGCCCTGTGAACACACACTTTTACTGCTACATAATTGCAGAGGTCTTTTGACCAAAATAGTTGGTGCTATAAAAGCAATTACTCTCAACATTAGTATCGTAAAAACTTTTAGCACCAATGACAATTTTGTTGGTCGAAAAGACCAATCTGCAATTATGTACGAATAAAAGTCTCTGGGTATTCACTTCTAGATGGCCATAATATTCACACACAAACTCATTGTCACTCATATTTGCATGACTTTATGCAACCTAAACGAATGTATGTGCGGTGGTCTGATGAGCCCAATAGGGCAAAATAGCTGCCATCACGTTAATGCATTCTTTGATATTTACAGAAAAATATTCAACAATTATTTATTTTTCATATATATACTTAAAGCAAACGCGAGTTCGAAAAATATTAAACAAAACCATACAAATTCTAGTGTTTACTGTTTTCTCTACTACTTAGGTTAGAGCCTGTTAATCAGATTTGTTAGAACTGGTATCAGAATAAAATAAAATTTTAAAGAATAACAAAAATAGCCAACAGTAATGTTATGAAATGCTTAAATTGTTATAAAAATATCAGTGGAATAAAGATAATAATAAAATGTAGATAATGTGCAACAAAGTTCGTGCAGTAATCATGCAATACCTACAAACCAGCGAAACTGAAGATGCTAGCGATGGGCAGTAAACATGTTAAATACCACGGAGTACACAGATGTAAACGAAATTTTCAAAATTATCAAATGTTTAAATGACAAGATTGTACTATGCAACTGTTGAGCTGGAAAAGGAAATTTGCTATCAAAGAAAAAATCACCCGAAGGCACACACATTCAATTAAGGACACGATTAGCAGGTAAAGCTGTATTTAAAACAGATAGGGCGATTTAAATACTAGATGAGACAGGAAGAAACGTAATAAATAAAATAAAATAATAACATTCCCAAACCAAAAAGTATCTAGGTACTCTCATACTAGATAATAATATGCACATAACCTTTTTCTCACCCATGCTTGCCTTTATGCACCTTCAGCGGTGGTCTGATGAGCCCATAAAGGCCAAACGGTCTGCCATCGTCTATTATATTTATTTTCTGTTAACAAAACAAACTTAATTCTAATGCAATTGCAATTACACAATGATCTAAAAATAAAGCGAGGAGGATGTGGAATATGGTAGACACGATAACATGAACCAGTTAGATTTTAACTTTACAATTATAACAGATTACATGATAGAAGAAAGGGATATATTGGATTACTCAAATAAATGCACAGATATGAGGCCACCAAAAGAATTCATGAAAATGATATCAAAAAAAAAAACTTGTCCCATGATAACAAACAATTAAGACACGAAATGAAGACAACGTAAACGAAAATGCTACAAACTAAGACAACATGAATGAACAAAAGATAAAAGAACTTGAAATTAAGGGGACACCAACACAATTGTGATATGAAGAATAGAAAATGAACGCAAAACATGAAATTTAAAAAAAAATTGATGCTTACGACATAATTAAAAACAAATTGTTCTTTGGGAAACGTAATTTATGAGATTTTTATTAAATTTAAACTTCGATAAAGCGTCAACCATGGCAATCAGATGGCGAGACACACGTTGCTTTCTTTGGAATTAAAATTGATGCACTAATAAATTTGTCACGAATTGAATACAAAATTTGGACCATAGATGAATAATAAATATTCAACGGTAAATCAAGAGCGAGTTTCGATGCATACCATGCTTCTGTTAACTCTGGACTAAAGTATGGGATTATATTCTGGAAGAACAGCGTGGATGTGAACCGTGTATTCGTGCTGTAAAAGAGATGCATCGCAAATGTTTTTAATACGAGTCCCACGCAGTCAAGTTTTCAAAGTAAATAAAATACATTCGCTCTATGTGATGGAATCTGCCAACTTCGCGAAAATGTATTACATCATTCATATCAAATATGAACGATCATTGTTACAATACACGGACACTGAAAAATCTTGATAAGTTCTCCGCATACTTCATTAACAAAATTCAGAAGTAGTCCACCAACTAATAAAAATTAATAATTATATCCCGCTCACTAATTAATTAACTTAACTTACATGTATGTGTGTTAATGTAATAGGTGTTAATTAGTGTTTAATCCATTTTCCATACTTAATTAAGTAATTGTGAATAAATAAATAATATTAATAATAAATAAATGATAATCTATGTTTGAGACATGTATAAAATATGATTAAAATTTAAGAACATGTGATGCATTTTAATTATAATACAATTAATTTAATGAATAATATTTTTTTCAAATATTTCCCCTCTCCTGATATCTGTTTCGCTCCATACTGCCCTGGCACCTGTGTGCGACACTGTTTAATGCATTGCTAACACACAAATGATTGTTATAAATTTTATAGTTTAGTATTGTTATAAATTTAATAGTTCTAGTTAATACTTTAAATTGCATAACCGTTCTCCTGGATAATATATAATGTTTTTTACGTTAGTTAAAACGAATGAAAATTAAACAATTTGAAAACAAAAAAACAAATCAGAGAAAAGCCTAACAAATATATTAAAAATATAGTTTGAGCGGAAGAAGAGAATATATAAAGACAAATAAAAAAACAATTAAAACATTAAACGAGATGCGTACTCCGGATTAGCGAAGTCAATTAATCACCGCTCTAATTTAGATAAAAACGTATCGGGCACCTCATCAAACATTCAACCTTGTGCCTAAGCGTAATCTCGTTCGGAAAAGAAATGCAAATTTAAACGCATGAAAAAAACGTATTCTATTTATTCATCGGCGTGTTGAATTATGTCTTAATTATTAAAATATATGAAGATGGTCGGAGTAATTAATGTTTTCATTATTAAAGAACCATGTAAGAGGGTTGGACGTGGCACGCGGTTCATTAGTATGGATTATTTTTAACCGGTAAGCCGGATTTTGAGGAGTCATAGCGTGATGAATAATGCATGGGTGTCTAGTTTCGTTCCAAACGTCATAACTGCAGTAATATACACGCGTGTCCCGGTTTTATATCGCCGCACTTGCGACGCTTTAAGTGCCGTGAAATATTCATGCTTGCATTTCGGAATTACCTCACATATCGGGAGAATTTCGTATACGCACAGAAATTTTTATGAGATGAAACCGGAGAATTACAATTTGTTAGCGCGCCGACATAAAACACAAGACGACGGAATTATTTACCATGGGAATTTCAAATATTGTTAATATTAATTTCATTTTTAAATAAATCATATAAATAATTACAGAAATGTGCAACTCTAACTCTAACTTTTTGTATACCTGGTTATGACTAAGGATATGATTACAACAAAGCTTTAATTTGATTCTTGGTAATGATATATTTTAATGTTTTGTGTAATTGCGTCAAATAATTTAGGATATTTTTTACTTTTAAATTGTGTTTAAAATAAAAAACGCCCGCTAATAGTCCGGACTTGAATCCAATAGAGCACATCTGGGATTTCATTGGTAAAAAACGAGACAGCGCCAACCACCTTTTTTGAGTCTCCTCCGTACTGTTTTGGCTGAAATCCTTACTTCAGGAGTATCAGATAATCGTCCAGCAAGGATAGTAGATGACAATCCCCTCGCGACACAGAAAGATACAGAAAACGGTTATCTCGTTGAAGAATCTGACTACTAAAATCTCAACGACAGTGTTCACTCGAAGGAATCGCATGTGTTATTTTTAAACGATGAAAGCAAAGAACCCCATTTTCCCAGTTAACAAGAAATGGATGATCGAATCTAATAAAAGATTTTGGTTTAACTAAATCAAATGCAGAAATTTTGACATCCAGATTGAAGGAATGGAATCTTTTAGACCCCAGTTGTCGAGTTACAACTGCCCGAAAAAGACACGGAAGATTTTCTACATATTTTTCTGTGGAAAAGGATTTGTGTTTCTGTAATCATGTGAACAAGCTATTTGAATATCATCCCCTGGATTATGCCACCTCTTCGCGAAGTTTAAAATCCGTTCTCCTTTATAATGGAAACATTCGTCATTCGGTCCATTTGAAAGAAGATTAAGAAAATCTCTTGGAAAAACTTCAGTACAAAAACATGAATGGTAAGTCTGCGAAGATTTTTAAATGATTGCTTTTGTAAAAGGTCTTCAGGGTGGTTACACCAAAAATTCCTGTTTCCTGTGTTTATGGGACAGTCCTGCTACAGCCGAACCCTACACCAGAAAAGATTGATCTATTAGAACAGAGTTTACACCTGATGTATAGAACATTAAACATCCGTCATCAGTAAGATCAGAAATAGTTTTAATGCCGACGCTTTATATTAAACTCAAACAGTTGGTCAAACAGTTCGTAAAAGCACCCAATGAAGATGGAGAGTCCTTCAAACACTTGTTGGTCTTGTTTCCAAAATTGTCAAAAGCTAACATAGAAGGGAGATTTTTTATTGGACCAGGTGCTCGCAAGATGTTTAATTCTGAAGAATTTTAACAAAAAATGACGTCACTTGAAAGAAATGCTTGGAAATCTTTTAGGGAAGTAGTAGATAATACTACATAGGTATTGTTGGAAAACTTTTGGAATATTATAAAAAGCTTGGTTGCCGAATGTCCCTAAATTTACACTTTCTACATTATCACTTAAGTTTCTTCAGTGGAAATATGGACGTCAGTGAAGAGATTCCATCAGGACATAGCAACGATGGAAAAACGCTATCAGGACAGGTGGGATTGCAATATGATGATATAATTTCGTCACATAAGCGAAAAAACAGAACACTTTTGAACTTTTTATTTTTTTTAGAGTTCAATGTTAATTTGATGTTTCTTTAATAAAACCATTTCAAAATAAAACTTTTTTCTGCTTATAAAAAAAAATGAAAACATTGGCTAAATGACTCACATCCTCATAAATAGAAACAGAATGCAAACATTTGTTACGTGGTGTAATGTATGCAACGCCGTTTATGTCGCCTATTTGAGCTACCATCCCAAAAATTCATTCAACCATTTTTCACATACAAAATCGCGGTGGTAAGCAGTACTTAAGCAAGCAATCGTTCATTCTTCTAGATAATTTCTATCGTTTCAATTTTCTGAGAATTTTCATAATTGGTGTCCAGTCGATCTTCTTCGCGTGAGATGAAAAACAGAGCTAAAAAGTTTAGTCTGTAATATAATATAGAGTGCGGCACAACATGTTCGCAACACCTTTTCGTTATTTTATTTCAAATTGCCAAAGAATGTAAAATTTGTTTAAAATGTTATTATTGGTTAGTAGATACATCAAACTTATCGTTGTTTCTTTTAAATAACATTTTCAAGTATTTGCCCTAAATTCGCAAAAACGTGTCTAACAAGATTGCACACCCCTCAGTTCAAAATGAGTCATCTTACGTACCTGTCATTTTTCTAGCAAAATTCAAATATTTTTCACGTATAAAATCTCATTGTTTTGTAGTTGTCATGGCAAAGTAATCGCGATTTCTTCTAGATAATTTCTGTCGTTTCAATTATCTGCGAATTAAATGGATTCATATTAATTTTAATAAACCTTTGCGTGAAAACAAAAAAAATAAACAGAGTTGATAACATTTTATCATTTTATTGACTAGAATTTTTGAAATATTTTTTTTATAATTATAACGTTGTTATCATTCATTGGGCAATTGAAATTAAAACTTGTCGTTGTCGACAACCGTCCAACTAGACTTTGACAAGACTTACATGTTTTGTGATTTGGCAGTAAATAAAAATGTCATATCAAATTTGACGAATATTTGTTTGACACCTTTGGATCGTAAAACTCTTATATAATTATAGTATTTGATGTTCTGATACGTTAATGCTTCTGGTTGCAGTAATATAATACACTATATTTATATTATCCTTGCATTAAATACTTTTAAAAGTTAAAATGAAGAGATTGATAATACATACAAGAAGACATGGACACATATTTCTGTCTCTCGATAGCGAAAGTTATCGGGCCCTGCTTAACGTTTGCTACATTGCCGTAGTTACGCCACTGACACAAATCGACGAACAACAGCGGCGCAAGACATAAAAGTGCCGCGCACTTATTAATAATGTAACTGTCATTACTTACTTTTAAATTGGTTATGTCGATAAAGATTGAAAATATTATCCAATCGATTCGATTCGACGACACGTAACCTTGCTGCTCAACCACGAAATTTGCATGTCTTGATTTAATTACCGCCGCACTAATGGGATTCAATAAATATATTGATCGATATGAAAAACGGCCGAATCGTAAACGACGGCGCTAAATTGGGAAAAAACGGCATCGCGTTCGAAACGTATCGCTTTCGTTATAGATTTATTGTAATTAAGCGAACGGACTATATTTATTAAACGCGCACATGTTTAGTGTTTGTGGTGGGACGCAGAGCGCCGTTTGTGAAGAGTTTGCATTTATTAGCCGTTTGGGTCATAAACTGCATCGTAAAATAATAACGCGAACCATTAACACCATAAAATAATAATGTGGAGTGAATCACGTCGGACTGTAATGGGTAATCCAATGCCCATCGGAAACATTGCCGCGGAGAAACAACGTCTCATTAAAATTTGAAAGATGCGTGTCGTTCGTTTTCGAAATTAACGCAACTACGATCGTAGAATAGAGAAATCGGAATGGAATACAAATACGTTTATTATATGATAATGAAACTATTATGTGGTCTTGTAAAATAGGCCGCAAGGAAGCTAATAAAATAAAATCGTAAAAATTAAAATCTGTTACACGTTTAAAAAATCGTTTTCGCTTTGCAACGTACACATATGTTAAGTCGTTCGGTGCCAAGAAAAAACGATGTCGTGCATTATCTGCAATAAATAATGGTGTTCACACTTAAAGCGTCTGTTGTCCTACGCGACGTAAGTGGTGTAAGGTGTCGGCGCTGGGGACGGAAACGCATCTGGCAATAAACCGAATAATTCTGTTAATGGAGTCACTTGAACTGTCCTTAAGTACAGCAACGACAGCTGAGACCGAACTTACGAATATCGTCGTCGTTTCCTTTTACGGCGGATAAGAGTAAAAGTCTAAGATTAGTGCGTCCTTTTGCTGCGAGTGTTATGCATAATTTACAGGATCGAAGAGGATCTAAACGGTAAGTGCGATCATTGTGCGAAATGGTCGTATCAGAGTTGTCTTTATTGACGAATTAAACCGGAATTAACGACGCTGTTCTTCGAAATGTCCAATGTATCCAACAACGTCCATGTGTATCGTAATAATAATTTGTTGCGTTATTTGAATTTAAGTGCAATATTCGATTTGGGAAAGGAGCTGTGTCTATAACGCAGCGACTTTTACGCAAAACCATGAATAAGTTGATTACAGTACGAGTACAATTAACTAATTAACTAGTTACTAATCTAAGAGAATGATTAGGAATGAAACTCAACAATATGTAATCTTAATTGGCGAGCAAATCAATGGCGAGCAAATCAATGGCGAAGACGTACTAAGGGATGTAAATTAGATTATTAAAATGGTCATAATGGTACCCAAAGACAGGGACGGTTTTGATCAGGCAATTATTATTTAGAGATAACGTAACATTTCTACTAGGAAAATTAATATATTTTTTAAGTATGTTAACCTTTTTTACAGTATAATAACTAATAAGGAATAAATAATTGCATACATACATTGAAACAGTGTTATGTCAATTAATACAATAAACACATACACAAATATATAATAATAATAATAAAATATTGGCATTTTATTATATTTACATGATTATAATTACAAACATTGCCTTCCATTGACTCCTCCCCTCCTCCTTCCTGGCCGCTTTTCCCTCTCACCATCTCCCGCTTGTCCATCTTCCCTGTAACATATATACCTAATAACTCTGCTTCCTTCCCTTTGTCCCCCATCACCCTTCTCAAATCTCTCCCAATTTACTTATCCTCCCTACTCCATCTCTTCCTTTTCCACATGCCTCGCACCTCTTAAACGCTTCCCCCATCCCATATTTGTTTGTCCTCTCTTCGTTATGAACTTCTCTTCCTCCGCCGTTTTTCCTCCTTGTAGATACTTCTTCTCCTTCTATACACTTATATATATAACCTAGCTATGAATCCTACGAAAACGAACCCTTTGATTTCTGGACAGCGTTGAACTTATTGTGTTCTCCTTGACGCGACACTTAATGTATTGACGAAATTTTGTGTAAAACTCGCCATTTACATAGCTTGTCACTAGCTAAGCGTAATAAGGTCAAAACAATCATCCAAGAATCCAAACCGAACAATAGAGAAAAATACTCCAATTTGCATTTTGTATTGGGTTTATTTTGTGTGAAACTAATAGTTATTGTGAACGCAAACGAATGTTTTGCTGACATCTGCAATTTTATTGTTTTATTGTTCCGAACCACTTGAAAAGGCAACATGGCTATAAGTATTATTCGGCCTCCTATTTAATAACTAAATGATTTGAGATATACAAAATTTTATTATGATTATAGGATATATTTATAAATAGGACAACGTACAAATAAATCATTAAAACAAACAACATCAGATCCAGTTTTAGGAATGTGCAGTAAATGTATGTATTGCCTTGGTCCCAGAACTGCCTCACTATCTTTAATTAATTATATAGGGCGAACTGCATGAACTTGGCAGCTATTTTAAATATCGAAATCCAGTAATATGTCTAATACTCAATGTAATTTATTTGTTCTAAATGTGAGCAAATAAAATTCATATCGGAACAATTCTCACTGGGCAATTAATCGTAAATACTGAACTTTTTATACACCCAGCTGATACTAAACAAAATTATGTTTAATAAGGCTGCACTGCATCAATGTACTTCTGTTGCGAACACGGCCATTTTATATAATTAATAACTATTTCCGCAGGATACGCCAGACCCTCTTAATTCATATTTGTAAAATTATTCATTGTAATAAGAACCAACACGGCGTAATTAGTCTAAAGTAATGTTGTTCGTATACTTAATGGTCAAACTCGGTCAACGTTTGGAAAATACAATTGCACTTGATTCGTTCGTTGAAAATCTCGATTTTGTGAACGCGCCGTCAAAATGAAGGGGAGGAAAATACAACAATAGCGTAGAAAAAATGTTGCCATTTCAATGTAATAGTACAAGGTGGACCAATTTCGATGCTCACGTAGGAGAAAAATTGGTACATGAAAACAAGTCATGTGTTCATGGGACAACTTGGAGGCCACATCAATATGGTAGAAACATGCTTTTAGTTTTTTCAACTGTTTTTTAGTTAGAGCCAAAAATCTGCGATTTTGCCATATCTTGTTTATTTGCAATATTTATAAATGGTATTAAGATTTTCTTATATATATTTTATATGGGTTTTAGTGGCAGTTTTTGAGATTTAGCACAAACTTACATTTTCAATGGAAACAATAGCAGGCGTTCATTTCGTTTAAAACATTGGTACACTTAATTTGAAAAATAAACAAGTTATTGACGATTTCCTGAACTTTGTTGTGATTTAAAAAAGGTGCATGCCATGCATGTGTAATTACCATGTTATTTAAGATATCTGACTCATGGCATTGAAATAATAAAAAACTATTTTATTAATGTTAATTCAAAATGTAAAACAATAAAAAAATTAATATTTTAATTTCAAAGCAAAGGAACAAAGAAAGATTTTTTAAAAAATGTTCAGAACAAACGTCTTCTCCTAAGTGAGTTTATATCATTTAAAATGTGTAAAGCCGGATAATGTGACAAATACACCATGAGCACTTTGGCGCAACTCTTCTATTGTGTTATGGTGACGGCTGTACATGTAGTATTTTATGAAGCCCCAAAAGCCCCACCTCAATATGGTCAGATGAAGCAAGCATAACCAGTGATGGCACATTTAATAGGCAGAAGTCTTGAGATTTTTAAAGTCAAACATTACTCGAAAGATAGGCACTTCAGCCTTCAGCAAGGCGAAACAATTTTACTTACTTATACTTTATGTATAAGTAAGTATAGGAATCATGAAAAATTTCGACCTCGAGATTTCAACGGATATACGCGTTTTGAGGTCCCCTGAATCGTTTGTGACTATTTTGGGAATGACGTCTGTGTGTCTCTGTGTGTGTGTGTCTGTGTGTCTGTGTGTGTGTGTGTCTGTGTGTCTGTGTGTCTGTGCGCGCTCTAGCGTCCAAACGATTATAGCTAGAGCTCTGAAACTTTAAACTTAACATTTGTATGTAGCAAGTAGGAAAACGTCCTATTTTGAACGCAATCTCTCAACCGGAAGTGATGGTTTACTCTTATCACCTTTTTCTCGACCTTTATCTCGAAAACGGTACACGTTACGGAATATATATATAATATAATATTCTTACATAAATTATAGATATTGATATATTAAACAACTTTCATTTGAAAAGTTTTTTCGAAAAACGTAGTATAACTAAGTATAAGTAAGGTTCGTGCGGACCACCGCGGATTTTTTTTTAAAGAATTCACAATTTAGAATTTACTTACATGAAACATTGGGAGATTGCCATGAAACATAATAAAATTACATTCATAGTAACAAATAAAATAAACAAATACAAATTAACATATGATTCACTTACAATGCAAATAGCAAAAAGAAGATTAGCAAAAATGTACTTAACCCACTAGATTTCAATAAAATTAAATTATGTCTGGAATCACGTATGGAAAATTACAAATTAATATGTTGAAGCAGCAAAAAATTATCTTCGTTTGTGTGGTATGTAATTTTTATGTTATTTCGCCGATGATCATGTTAGTATGACTTTGATTTGATTATTTTCAAATTTTAAATTATTTCTCCTCGTTACTAACTTGCAGGCTTTGAAACTGCTTCAATAAAGGAAACGAAACGTCAACTAGTTGAAGTGATTTTCTTCATCCAGATATCCAGTTAATCCATTTATGTATATAAAAAACTACGTTTTTGCCTAAAGTCGAAACTCTAAAAGTGAAATAATGAGTTGTCGTTTATAGCAAACCATGAAAAAATACTGGAAATATTCTCATAAATTTTTGTAGTCAGCAATTTCAGGTTATATCAAAAATAATAGGAACGCATATAAATTTGAAATTGATATTTTACTCCTTCGTAGAGGATTTTACCAAGTACAAGGTACAAAACAAAAAAAAATTTTATACACAAGAAGTAAAACAACACGAATTATTTTACAAAAAATTATAATACCAATCTATTAACAAAAAATTCCCGTCGGACTTTATCGCAATTTTTACTTACTTATACTTTATGTATAAGTAAGTATAGGAATCATGAAACATTTCGACCTCGAGATTTTAACGGATATACGCGTTTTGAGGTCCCCTGAGTCGTTTTTGACTATTTTCGGAATGACGTCTGCGTGTGTGTATGTGTGTCCTGCTGTGTGTCTGTCTGTGCGTATGTGTGTCTGTGCGCGCTAGCGTCCAAACGATTATAGTTAGAGCTCTGAAACTTGAAACTTAACATTTGTATGTAGCAAGGAGGAAAAAGTCCTATTTTGAACGCAATCTCTCAACCGGAAGTGATGGTTTACTCTTATCACCTTTTTCCATATCTCGGTACACGTTACGGAAAAAAGTATTGTTATATAAATTATAGATATTGATATTTTAAACAATTTTCACTTGAAAAGTTTTTTTGAAAAACGTAGTATAACTAAGTATAAGTAAGATTCGTGCGGACCACCGCGGATTTTTTATACTTGATACAATGCTCGCTATTATTCAAATTAAATGAAACTACAATTGTTTACTTCTTGTTATCTGGATACATTCCAGGTAAGTTTTCTTATGCCGTTATCATAACAAATTGCGTTACCAATTGTTTTATACGTAACTGGTAGATTCTTAATTTTTATCTTTGTCGCTCCATAAATCTCCAATCATTGATTATTTTGAATTTAAATGTATCAAAAAATTATTAATTACATGGACCGCATAAATTAGCCCGTAAATATATTATCACAAATCCCAATCATTTGTGGCTTTGTAAATAATTATACAATCAATCCTCACCGACAGGAACTAGCCCAAAAAATTTTTTTTCGTTAGATTACATTACATTTTATTGTATCACAATTCTCAAGTCATTTGATTTCATTAAAATTATCAATAATTTATTAATTACATTGACCGCATTAATTAACCTGTAATTATATTAACGTACATCATTTATTAACTCTACACACAAATAAGCAATTATTCCTCACCGACAGGTATTAGCAAGAAAAATGTTTTATTTATTTATGTTACATTTTTAGCTTGCTCTTGATTTAGGTGGTTTGTTCGCTTTCATTGGATCTCTAGCTGTTGAATTGCGGAACTGCCGGTACTGATTTTCTCTTTTGTCCTTTTTGACAACCGTATCTGCCTCTTTCCGTTCTTAATTTTGACACTTCGGTTACTTGCCAAATTGTGTCAAATAACTTCCCATATAAAAGTAAAATAAAAAAAATAAAAAAAGTTTCTTCTTAAATTAAAAATCTTCAAGGGTCTAAACGAATTATATCCTTACATAAATAAAATGTTAAATAAATCCCGTTTTCCTTCAATCTTACTACATTACTAAATACTCACAAAATATAATTGTTTTATATTTTCTTTCATTGCATATGTGGTCAGAAACAGCAATATGCATTTTATTAATTGAAATATTTTTCAGCAGGGGTGACTTCTTCGGCCATGGCCCCAATTTGTTTATATTCATTTACCATTTCCATTATTACTTACAAACTACCAAACTTTGCCAGCGTCCAGTATGTGGAATCATTTCGTGCGTAAATAATCAGTTTTTAAGGATTTTCAAAATTTTAATTATAAATATGGGAGAAATATCCCGTGTAGACTAGCCTTTCAAGTTCTGGGGTTTCTTTAGTCCACTGTTCATGGGCATTTTTAGGGAAGAATGAATCAAGTTAGGCCGTTCGAGTAAGTTATGGGGGGGGGTATGATACTTCTTTCATACTTGTTTTATCCCTTAATCTCAATTATCTTGTTAGATTCAAAACAGCATTTTATTTCGTTATTAAGTAATGGCGCGAATGATCCATTAAAGCATTGTACCGTTCTGAACACCCAGTGTTTCATAATGAAATAAAGTGACTAAATTTGAACCTCCACCAGCTTAAATCACCACTTCCATAATTCGTGATTTTGGCCCTTTATGTTGGCCACGGTCAACTTTAACCTAAAACTTAGTGATGTGTGCATTTTTTCAAATTCAAGTTCAAGTTCTTCAAGTAGAAATAGTTATTAGAAGGTGTAAGGTGTATCGGATAAGGCAAGATTGTTTGAATAAATATAATGATATGGAATTTTTTGAAAGATTCAGGTTGACAAAAGGAATTGTTTTCTATTTCACACGGGAGTGAACATTTTGCAAGATTACACTTTAACCCATTCTTGTATTTATCAAGATAATATAAAATAAAAATAAAACACTTGTGTGGAAATAAATTAGTTAATTGATCTTTATACCCATGTTAATCAAAAAATTTCATTCTGTTTTCATACTCTCTTTTGGCACAATGAATTGAGACTGCAATTCCAACACCGTTTTTGAATTATTTTTTTTCAATACTGCATCCGTCTACAGCGTCACCATAAAACGGACCACCACCCCTAGCTCACTGGCGTGCTACTACTTTACGAGCCTTTGTATTCAGATTATTGTATTTTCAGCTGGTGGGTATTGCAGCATTGGAAAATTTTGGAATAAAATTTTTATGTTATCCTGCACCCTGCCTGTTCCTATTAACAAATAATTATAGTAAGTACTATACAAATACAAATTACTGTTAATTTAGAAACCTTATCAGTACTTGAAACATTCCTAGTGGTTTTATATTCTATTATTTATTTTTCATCAAAAACTACTTCTAAGAGCAATAATTCTTCTTCTCTTGTAAAATTAGTTCCTCTATTCCTAATCATCGTTTTGTCGCATGTTAGTGCTTAAACTATTGATTGCTGTACAGTCACGTCAAAACAGCAAAGCAGAAAGAGCTGACTTGATGTGTTACCAACCTTGAATTCATATAAAACTCGACTTTAAGTAAAGCCGGAAGAAAATGGCTTTATGAGATTCGTCAACTTTAATTCTTGTTTAAAGTGTACAGTACTTTTGTACTGGGCCTCGTAATCATTAGCCCCTGTCCAAAGATTTTCCAATTCGCACAGCTGACATTGTGGTGTTTTAACGGAAACAGTAATATGTTTAAGTAGCCTTCAGATGTCTATATATAATATATAATTGAATAAATTAAAAATAAATGTATAATGGGAGATATAAATAGAATAAAATAACGGCAGATGTGTTGAAATATGTCGTTTTAAATTAATCAAAATTTATTGTACCGTTGCAAAAACGCGGCATTGTTCGTCTCAGATTGATGTGCTGGGGTGTGGCTAATAACGTAATCACGTCAGGTCATTTCCCGAACCCACACGTTTGTTTTAGACAAATTATTTAGATAAAGCAGCCCATAAAGTTTCCCGCATATAAATGAGTTGGATGCGTCCAATGCGATCGCTCCAAAGTATAATTTAACTTGCAAGAGCAAATTCGTTTAGTCCGCCGCAGCTGACGCACACCTACCATTTTTTAAGTCGTGGTATCATCGCAACTACGAAAATCGATTATTACAAGTTAATAATAGCCCGGCTACTGTTATTTCTCCAAATTAGAACGACATTAATGATCGGCTGTCAACGGCTACTTAACGAAAAAGTATCTGGTGGACGTCCAATCAGATTAGGAGTCCCGAAAAAAACGAAATACCTGAAAGAATAATCTCGTGTGTGCGCGTCGCGTTTTTTTCTTCGTCGAAGTTTGATGTATGGTCGAAGATAGGTTTTTCATTTATTTTAAAACTGGTCGATATATTACGGGATTTTTTTACTTGCCGATGCTTATGTAATGCTCGAGTGCGGTTTGTATCTTTTGTTTGTCGATGGTTATCAGGTTTGATGGGAGAGATAAATTAATTAATTGCGCACCATTGACAATGACTGATTCACTTGCGTGCTGGTGATTTCTAAATTTAATGGATCTAGGTGGAGTTTGAAGAATATTCGGCGTTACCTGGCTGTGTACATATTTTTTTTTATTTAACGCATTAAACAAACAATGTAACATTCCATATCGGTTACTCTGCCTAATTTTTTTGCTAGTGATTTTACATGTCGATTTTTTAATTTTTGTCTAAGCTATTCTAAGTCGGTCGTAAACCTGTAGCAAACTTTAATATTGACGCTTGATTTTACTTTGATGAAGACTTGTGTAACATTTTTGTGTTACATAGTTTAGCTTGAACATATTATGCACTGTCAAATAACCTTTACTGGTACCTAGTTTTTATGAAACAAGTAGACAATTGGAACCCAATTCCGCTCAACCCTGAGAGTTCACCTCAATCCGTTTGAAATAAAATCTAGTCGAGTGCAAATCCAATTTTAACTTTTGATAATGTGGCACATCTAGTTCTTGTGCGGTTAGGTTGATCCTAAATCCAATCCAACATAAAATGATTGTCTTAGATACGTTTAAGTTTTTGATTTTTGCTTTTATATTTGGGTTCTTGATCAAACCAATACAAATTAAACCTAACTGAATCAACAAATTACAATTTTGTTTGGTGTCGAATATTTGTTTGATCAAAATAAATTTCGCGGTCGAATTTCACGCGGACACCTTAGTTAAACCCAACAAATAAATTGCTTGCTAAAATTGATCTAGTTGAATTTTGTGCGGTTGGATTCATCTCGCCACCGAGGCTTAGCGAAACCAAACAAATTTTAAATAATTTTGTCAGATGTAGGCGGCTGGCACAACTTAGTTGTGAATTTACACTTTTATTTCGCTGCTAACAGGAAATTTTTCAATTTGCAAAAGGTCCAAATCACACGTGTTTGGGTTGCTGTAAATTTTATTGAAACATGCATTTATTTATAAACTACCAAACCTGATTCGATCACGCAATGGCGTCAAGTTTATTTGTTGCTTTTTAAAACATATCTGTGTTGACTTTTGAGCGTTCGTGTTCCTATCTAAGATTAAATCCAACCCAACTCAATTAGAGCAAAGTGTATATTGACATTGTTCGTTTTTCTGTTTAATTTGACTGGTGTGCTGTTGGTTCTTGGCCAACCTTAAAATTAGACCCAACCCAACTCAGCTGAAGTTAACCGGATCAAGCAATGCCGATTAGTGCGTGGTTTTCTGAGTATCCAATATTTGATACAGCGGTGATTGTAATTTATTTATATTTTCGCTTATTTGGTTTTTCCATTTTTTCTATTACGTTTTTCGTTTTTTTATCACAGATACCTTCAAAGCCGCTGGCTAGGCAGGAGGGTGTTAAAGATATATTATTCATGCCAAATATTTTTTGCATTTATGCAAATATTGACAATTTGTCTTTATTTTCGACAATTATTGCGAGCTTGAAATTGCTTGTATAAAATATTGACCGCTCTCTCTAGGAACTTTAATATTTTTTGCAATTTTTAACAATCGAATAATTTTGATATGTTCTATTTTCTCATATTTGACAACTAAATCAGTTTTTGAAAATGTATTCAAATTGACGTAAAATTTTAAATTATAAAAATTTTACTTAAAAAAATTCTCTCATAACTGCCAAAAAATGTAATGATTTTCCTTAATTTGAGTAAATTATCAAAAACTGCCAAAAAGTTGAAAAAATTAAAAAGGTATCTAAATTATTAAAAATCGAAAAACTAAAAGTTGATAAAAATGCCGAAACTGTATGAAATAGAAGCAAATCGACAATTAAACCAATTTAATGTAAAATTTAAAATTTTAAATAGTTAAAAACTATGTGATAACTAAATTTTTGCTTCTATTTTATACAGTTTTAGCATTTTTCTCAATTTTGAGTTTTTTGACAATTTAAATACTTTTATAATTTAGATAATTTTTTTTTTATTTTGTTGATAATTTTTCTTAAATATTTGCAGTTTTGCATTGAGTTAGGGTGGTTTGGGTTGTGGGGGATATCGACAATCATTTCTATTTGATATAAGTTTGTCAATTTGGTATAAGTTTGCTGAATTTTTAATTTTTTGTATTTCGCCAGTTTACGATAATTTAGTTAAATTAAGAAATGAACTTGCAATTTTTTTACATTGGCTAATTTTCATTTTTGTCAATTTATGCTATTTTTTTATTGTTACGAATTATGTTTCTATATTGGACAATTTTAACCTTGTCATTATTTCCTATTTCTTTAATCTGAATTAATTTCGACATTCAATTAATTTTTTGATTTATGGTACAATTTACAATTTAATCAAATCGAGGGAACAAATGGCAACACTTTTGATGCTTTTGAAAATTTTGAATATTTTCCTGCTTACTAGTAATTGTGCACATTATTTTGTGAATAGACTTTTCATTAGTAGGATTATTTTCACTATTAAATTTGTATAATCTATTATTAAAGAAATTATTATTTTTCAAACTGATAACATGAGAACGCACTAGGACTTATTTAACCAAATTTGTCATATGTTAACATTATTAAGATTTCGAATATTTTTGCGAAAGCTGCCATAAATATTTTATCATTGTTGAGTCACAGTAGAGAAAAAATAAAAAAAATGTTCGTCAAAGAATTATTCGTTTTCCTAAAATATTTCTCAAAATAAGACAAATAAAACATAATTGAACTTATGTTACAGATATAATTGCTAAAAATACTAAATCAGACAATATATATTTTTTTAGTTTTAATTTTATTTATTCTATAAATGTTTATATTTTATTAAAATCAAATTAAAAACTAAGTAATTAAATCTAAAACACTATAATTTCCATTCATAAGTATAATATAATACACAATAAATTTGTGCTCCTATGAAGATTGTTGCGTTTCTAAGAACCCATAAAAAATAATAGCGTATTTGTTTCGTTCATTTGGTAATTGACGATCGTACTTATATATACTTATATATGTACAAAAAATGTAAAAATATTTAAAAACACAAACATATCTATTGTCTAAAATTTGAAAACATTGGGGTTGAATAAAACTCATATAATTGTCTAATATATGAAATTTTTTTTATTTATTCAAATGAAATTGTAAAAAATAGTTTTTCCCAATTGATCCAATTTTTGTGCATTTTTTACATCTTTTTTGCATTTTGTATATATTATATAAAATTGTTGTAAAAAGAATGAAATCAGTGAACAAACAACAAACAAACAATTGCTAAATTAGCAAAAAATAACATAACATTTAAAAATCGTATAAAATTGACAAATTGATCAAATTAGCAAAAATTTAATAATTATTTTATACAAAAATGAGAAATTGATAAACATATCAAATTGTCAAAATTGCGAAAATGAAAAAATGATGAAAAAATGCATGTATGAATAACAAACTCATAAAATTTATAACAGCCCAAATGGCATAAAGTACACCAAATGGCAAGTTCTTGGATCAAGTCATATAACAACTTATGTATCTAAAGGTAATAATTTCCAAGATATGTTCGACTTTCTAATAAATTTCAATATTATTATAGTTATTATTTCAAAAGCATCAATCAGTTAATTTTTGGAACAGAAATACATGTATTCGCAATTGAATTTGTCTATTGGTGGAATTTCTAAATTCCAGAACACAACTGCGAAATTCGTGATTAGGCTTTTTTAATACGACAGGCGTGGCTTCTCGATATCTGCTGGCCGGACAAAGTATAACGAAGTATTAAACATTGCTGACAAATATAAATAAATTTCATCTCTTGACATTTTTTTTTAAACAGTTTAGAGTTTATTGGAAATTTGAAACTTCTGATTTGATGTGATTAAGAAAGGGGAAAATTGTTGAAATTTAATACTAATACGGATTTATTGTGCCCATTTGCTGTTACACGCGTTGGCCAATATCCTAGCATAGGGTGGTTTAACTTTTTAGGGGTAGATTCATTAAGATGTGGTATGACGAGTACTTACTCCAAGGTGTAATGACTTGAATTAAAAATTATTTTATGACTTTTGTAAAATTAAAACTTTTGAGAGCAAAATTCAATTGTATTTGTTGACGAATGGATAAATAAAATATACCAGCACATAATGTTTGTTGATTTGTTTCACTTTATATTTATCGCACCTATTCTTATACAACATCTTCATGTCAATGGCGGCAACCAGATTTTATTTTAAGCTTATCCTTGACAGCTTACCACTTTTGACATTTTCAAGGTTACGTTCTGCATCATAAAGAACGAACTGATACGCACATAAAGGTAAACAAGACAAACCTTGGGCCCCGCACGTGTTGGGTGGATCATGCCACTCAACGTTGGAAGCATGGTATAGAGGCGAACGCAGAGCTAGGCCCTTTGCAATTCCACGAATGTGGAGAAGTTCAAAGAATCATGCAACAGACTGTTACTTTTTTTTCGTAAATCTCACTAGCTTTAATATATCAAAAAAAAAAACTGACACGACATTAGATATCGCAGTAATGCACCAGTTCCTCACTCTGAAACTCTGCCTGTTCCCATGCTACCTTCCTCGGTATCTGAAGAATCTGACTACCAAAATCTCAACGATAGTGTTCACTCGGAGGAATGGGATGTGTTAATTTTAAACGATGAAACTAAAGAACGTCATTTTCCCAGTCAACAAGAAATGGATGATCTAATCAGATATCTTGGTCTAACTAAATCAAATGCAGACATTTCGGCATCCAGATTGAAGGAATAGAATCTTTTAACACCCCAGTTGCCGAGTTACTGCCCGAAAAGACACCTAAGATTTTCCACATATTTTTCTGTGGAAAACGGTTTATGTTTCTGTAATGATGTGAACAAGCTATTTGACGAGATTGACATTGAATATCATCCCCAGGATTGGCGTCTTGTTATAGATAGCTCATCGCGAAGTTTAAAATCCGTTCTCCTTCATAATGGAAACATGTATCCGTCAATATCCGTGGGCCATTCGGCCCATTTGAAAGAAGATTACGAAATTGGAAAAACTTCATTACAAAAAAACATGAATGGCAAGTCTGCGGACATTTTAAAATGATTGCTTTTTTAAAAGGTCTTCAGGGTGGTTACACCAAAAATTCCTGTTTCTTCAGTCTATGGAATAGTCGTGCTTCAGCCGAACACTACACCAGAAAAGATTAGCCTATTAGAACACAGTTTGCACTTGGTGTAAACATCCGTCATTAGTAAGATCAGAAAAAGTTTTAATGCCGTCGCTTTATATTAAACTCGGGTTGGTAAAACAGTTCGTAAAAGCACTCAATAAAGATGGAGAGTCATTCAAACACGTGTTCGTCTTGTTTTCAAAATTCTCAAAAGCTGAAATAGAAGGAGGAATTTTTATTGGAGCAGATGTTCGCAAGATGTTTAATTCTGAAAAATTTGAACAAAAAATGCCGTTAATTGAGAGAAATGCTTAGATATCGTTTAGAGAAGTAGTGGATAACTTCCTTGGAAATAAAAAGTCTTCACAGTACAAAGCTATTGTTTCAAAACTTTTGGAATCTTATAAAAAGCTTGGTTGCCGAATGCCTAAATTTACACTTTCTACATTTTCACTTAAATTTCTTCAATGAAAATATGAGTAACATCAGTGAAGAGTTCGGTAAGAGATTTCATCAGGACATGGCAACGATGGAAAAACGCTACCAGGGCAGGTGGGATTGTAATATGATGGATGACGACATATGGTGCATCATTCGTGAGGACTCATCGTCACATAAGCGAAAAAGCAGAACTGCCATCCACTTTTGAACTTTTTACTTTTTGAGAGAAGTTCAATGTTAATTTGATGTTTCTTTAATAAAACCATGTTAACATTTCTTAAAAAGCCTGAACATTAAACTTTTAACATTATTTCTTTCTAACATGTAAATTAGAAAATTTTCATTATTGCTTGTTTTAATATAAAATAATTATTAATTGTAATTATAGTTATTTGTTCGTTTGAGATTATCCTTGACACTTAACCTTGTTCGAAATTCTTAAGATAGGTTGAGTTACAAAATATTACATAAATTTCAACACTTTTTATTATTTAAAAAAAAAACACGAAACTAGTTTGAAATCAATACCGAAAATAATTCTTATTTATTCTAATTTATTTTTATAACGCCTTTTACCCGTGAAATGTTTCTATTATATTATATTATGCTGTAAACAACGGTCTATTCCGTTTGATAAACGTTTTTATCCTATGTTAATTCATTAAGGAAGTCGATGTTTAAAATGCGCATTTAGCCTCCCGCTCAAACAACAGAATACAAAAAAACCCGCTCGCATGCACGGCTAGGCGTAATGGACACAATAGCTCACATTTCGTAGTACAAATTCGTTTTGTGTCGTGGACGAGGTTTTAATCCAAATTTGATTACCTCCGGGGTTGTGCGTTCGATGTTGCGTAGGGTGCGTTGGAGGGTCGTTCGGTGGCGAATGCTCTTCGGAGATTTATGGTCGCTGTCAGTGGAAGCGCCGACCGGAACCGGCCTTTCTGAGCGTTGTCCCCCGGGACCAACCACCAGACAAAACATTACATTACCGCTAAGTGGTGCCTTGGCAACTTGAAATATGCATCCTCCCTTACGACGTGTTTCACTCACACCACTGAAGACCGCGCCGTATAAATTACGCATCAGAATGCAACACGTGCATTGTTTTACGCGTGACATCAATTAAGCGGTGCTTGTAATTGACGAAGGTGCCCGTTGTAATTGGAAGGCTTGTTAAATAATGCATCGAGAAAAAACTGACGCGACAACACAGGTGAATATTAAGTTGGGGAAAATGTAAATGATTTTTGAGAACGGAACAAAAATATGTAAATAATTTTACGTGCTTTTCTATGAATTATTTTAATTTTAATTGTCTTAAAATATTCAGTAGTGTGCATAAAAACTTGCATTAAAAACATTATACGTTGCTCATGCAAATTAATTCCTAATGAATCGAAATTTATTCAAATTTGTATAAGGCGTATGTTACTTGGATTATAAAGCCGGCCTGAAACGTCCGATAAAATTATCGCTAATCGTTGCGGGAAGATTAATGAGGTACCTGTAGGCAATTATAATCAATTTTCTCCAAATTTTACGATATTATCCGCTCCCTAAGTTAAGTGCACGTAGTTCAAACTTTACGTCATAAGTAAGCCGGAATTGCTCTGTTTTACTCCGCCGTCCCCTTCCTATAAATCTAATAGAAACCCAAACAACGGCAATTTATTTTCATTTAATGGTCCCACGGGAACAACAAGACGAAGCATTTTTTCACCGACTCGACGAGACTCCTGAGAAATTGGATTTTTTTTTTCATTTTAAGGAGTGCTATCTTGAAATCGTTCTAGAAAATGATTAAAAATATCAAAATGTAGGTAATGAAGTTCTAATTTTATTTAATTTCATTTAACTACACTTTTGGACACGAAATTTGGGACACTTGAATTTTTTTAATTTTGTTACTGGCTTTTAATAAAAACTGTATTTATGTATGATCTAATAACTATAATAACAATAAAATACGTTTTCAAGCAAACAGAGCCAAGAAAACTGGAAACTCATGAAATTTTAAAAATGTCTTCCTTAATAAAAAATGTTTTAAAGATTATTTTTACCGAATTAGAAACAAATTGTTGTTAGTGTTGTGAATGAAATTGTATTGGTGTCACGATAACTAAAAATACCAAGTGTCATTTGTAAAGTGTAAAGTTATTTTCATTAAAAATGGGACCTGAGCAGGTAGGAAAAGCAGTTGCTCTTTCGGAAGATGGACAAAAGATGAAGATTAAAGACCATTGGCATTACCTCTAAAAAAACCTGCCAGAAATCCGTTTCTGCTTCAGCATTATCGAAGAGACAGATTAAACTTTACTATGGAACATAGGTACTGGACCGCGGAACAATGGGGAAATGTTCTCTTCACAGATGCGTCGCGATTTACGTTAAGATTTCCAGATTGTCGAGAAAGAGTATGGAGACGTCTCAATGAGAACGTTACGCCGCTTGCTGCATCTCTCCACGAACGCCTTTTCGAGGCGGACAAATTATGGTGTGGGGTGGAATTTCTCTGGAAGGTCGTACAGAGCTGGTGATCCTAGACTGTAGCCCAAAAACCGTAGTAGATTGTCTACAAGACATTTTTATGCAGGACAATGCTCGTGCGCTCACAGCCGGAATCGTTTCCGAATATTTAAATGAAGTTCCTATTCCTAGATTAGTTGTCAGCAAGAAGACCGGATATGAATTTGATAGAGCATATATGGGATGAATTAGGAAGACGTATACAGAGAAAATCTTCCTGGAACCATTCCAGAATTACGAATCGCCCTTCAGGAGGAATGGGAACATTTGCCCTAAAACGTGATAGCTAACTTGATACGAAGCATACCACAATGGCTAGAAGCATTGACAGCAGCCTGCGGCGGTAATACTCGTTACTAAAAATTCTACAACGAGGCCTTGATGGGTGTTAAATTCTTTGATTTCTTGTTTAGGTATTACTACGTTTTTTCTACATTTCATAAATTTTTTAATTTTTAATTTTTTTTACAAATAATGTTAAAAGGTGTAAAATAACATAAACATAAACAAATTGAATCGAGCAGTGTGTATATATATATAAAATAAATTTATCTTTCTCGTGTCTCTACCCGCGAAACGTTTGTAGTTTTAAGAAAATTTGCAATAATGCCAAAGATATAATTTTGTGTTTTTTCTCATTGAATTAATATGCAAAATATTTATACATTTTCGATTTCAAAAATCAAGTGCCAAATAACACATGACTTTAGACTTTTCTTGTACGAAACCTCGTTGCAAGTTTAAAATGATTATAAATAAATAATCTTCCTAATTTATTTTTGTGTTGTGTTATACCTATAAAACGCTTATATTTTTAAAAATGTAGCCAAAGCTCTAATTTTGTGAACGTTGACACCAAAATAATCTTTTGTAAATATTGAACACATACAAAGGAATTTATATTCTTTTCCACATTGATCAAAAGAAGATGTAAACAATATATTTTATACAAATTTATATTGCAAAAAAATTTAATGGACGTTAATGTAGTATGTATGATTAAAGAGGGATTTCCTCATATCACGAACATGAATGTTTGTTGTACATAGCCCGGTATGTAGAACAGATTAAATTAGATTAAAGCTTGAATGTTAATGTTGTAATATATATAAAAATATAAATCAAAAAAATTCAAAAGAAAACATCGAATAATGCCTATAGTTAAAAATATATAAATACTGGCTTTAAAAATATGAATGGTATCAACTAAAAATAAGTTCAAAAGTCTAATTAAACGTGCAAGCTGCTAAATATAGGTCAATTTTTGAATAATTGGGTTAGTTCAACATTGACGTTTGAGCGAGTAAATTCAGCGTTTTATGCAGCAGTTTTATGAAAATGTGGGAATGCCAACGATTGGATTCCTAAGTCACACCAAACCTGAAATTTATGAATTTAATTTAATGAAATGAATTTAATTGTTAAGAAGACTATCTACGATATCAAAACACTGTATCTTTTCTCAAATTATTGAAGTTTGCATAAACTATGACTCTATTTTAGGAAAGTTATCGTTTCACTTTTATTATTCCTTAATAAGATGCGCCAAAAGCTTCAGTCCAAACCTGAATGGAAACGATCGAATCCAACCTAGCAATACCATACACATATTAACACAATAAAATGAAAACATTAAGTTCAATTTCCACATATATTGTGTTAATATTTTTTTTGGGTTTTCTGGTATTAATCAAATACAAATTAATTACCAACCTTTACGTTTCGACTATCATATTGAGTTTTCTTTGGAAAGATTTATTAGCTTAATACTACTGTAATAATATCAAGTATTCAATATATCGACCTTTAAAAAGCGTTTGGTAAAGGTATTATTTGCCAGCACAATGGTTACTTATGCCCGAAAAATTATTTCGTTGATTCAGTATAACTTGCAAATATTAAATGGTTATTTTTATAATATGACAAGGTAAAGATAAATTTTGATAAATTTTCAATATCAGTTCTGTCATTTATGGTATCTTTATGATTTTTTTTATTTGAATCATTTCTCGAATATTTCTGATTATTTCGTTTTCTTTTTTTAATACATAGGTGTCATTTATGTTAATATTAAAACGTGTGCGGTGTTCGTTGTATCATCTTTTAAGGCTGCGCTGTTTTTAGAATTTTTGTGAAATCTATTTTCAAAATATTGTTTTGTTTGTCCTGTGTAAATACCATTACAACTATACATGAGATTTTATAAACTGTAATATGTTATTTGATTTTTGGTATGTTTGTATATATATATATATATATATATATATATATATATATATATATATATATATATATATTTGTATTGTGGGATTACTGTGCTTTCTAAATCTTTCATTACTAATTTTTGTATGACACTTGAAATCGGGGACCCCATAGCGCAACCATTTTGCCAGCGTTTGTTCGAAAAAATTCTTTATCTTGGAAAGTATTAGTAAGTGTTAAATTTAAAGCTGTAACAAATTCGTGTAGTGGAAGACTTATTATACTGCATTATTCTTTATTTCAGACCATTTTGTTCATAATTATCGATATTCATTTTTCATCTGGTTGTATTCAGGACATATTTATTTTTTTAAGTTAAATCTCCATAGAAACTTTTATGTAAAATTCATTTGTTACTGTTACTGCTTGAATGCTATTAGCTAGAAATGTAAATAATTTATATAATTGACTTTGCATTAATCATACAATTAGCCTTAATTGAATTTCATTCTTATGTAATCTTTGGACTTTCAGCATTGTGTATTTTAAGTTGAGTACTTATTTGAGCCGTTCTGATTTTATATTTATATATATTTATATATATTTTATATATATTTATAAATTTGGTCTTTAAGTGAAGTGGCTGCTGAACTAAATGTCAGTAAAAGTTGCATATAGTACGTTAAGAAACGCTGGCAAGATCAATAAAGATTGCGAAGACCTCTCAGACGAAGCGTAGGCAAGGTCTCTAATGAAAATGGAGACAATGCTTTCGTAGAATATATCCGTCGAAATCCTTTTGGAACTGCTGTGAAAGCACGAGAAGAAAAATTATTCCCAGGATCCCTCAGAACAGCTCAAATGCGTTTAAAACAAGCTGGCTTAAAAAAAACTGTGTTGCTGCCCACAAAGTTTTTTTAACTGCAGAAAATAAGCGCGCGAGAGTCCAGGTTGCAAATGAATTTTTAATTCACGGGATAGGATTTTGGAACAACGTGGTATTCTCCGATGAAAAGACGTTCCAATCTACTAATAGCGGAAGGCTACGAGTTTATCGTCCTAGAAACTCAAGATAATTCTCCAGTTCATACGGCTCGAATAGTAAGAAAGTGGGTCAACGACATAAAAATCCTGACTTGAATCCCATAGAAAATGTTTGGGGCTTCATAGTCAAAAAGATTTATCAAAGAGACTTTAGAAAATACTATTGAAAATACTTGGGAAGAGCTCCTAGGACATGCGACATTTAATTTCATCAATGCCAAGAATATTGGACAGCCAATGGCTCGGCACTAAAATATTAATAACAGATTCCTAATTTAATTTTTTAATAAATGAGCTGTTTTCGTACTTTAATTCTTTTAATTTTTTCTTTACATGTGTTCTTATTGATAATACCGATTTCACAAAACTGTACAAATAAAAGTATTATACTCTTGTGCTTAATATTCTCCTCTTACTTTATAACACCACTGGACAGACTTATAGGAATCAATTTCAGTAAAAAAATTCCACAACCAAACAGCGTTCACATTTGGGTTGCGCCGACTGTACATGATATAGTCTTTCTTTTTGCCATATGCATTGAATCGTCAATAGGTTTTTTGGGTTTTGTGGTATTAATGAAACACAAATTAGCTACCAACCTAAAGTAATAAATCCTTCCGAAGAAGGTCGAAACGTAATGTGGTTGGTAATTAATTTGTGTTGCATTAATATCAGAAAACCCAAAATCACAATTTACAAAAAAGAACATATTATAGACACGAATGGTTCACCTTAAAGGCGTTATGAACATTAATTAAACAAGTCAGACCTGTAAAAATTACCCGGGTTGGATTCTTGACTAATCGTTTATCTCTAATTATACCTCTTATATACAAATTTCAAATGTTGCTAGACAAACCTCTGGTAGATATTGTTTCTGCAAAATTGACTAGAAATTTACCATTTGGAAGCTTTGTAACTAACCAATACATATAATACATTTTAACAGTCGAAACCAATCAGACGCATCTCTCTATTTAGCATGAATTAGCTGTTAAATGTAAATAACATGTGTCACTACAAAAAATTAAAGCATTAAGTGCAGTTTTAATATAAATTGTAAATTAAAAAATCTGCAGTGGTCCGCACTGAACTTTCTTATACTTTGTTATACTACATTTTTCAAAAAGAACTTTTCAAATGAAAGTTGTTTAAAATTTCAATATCTAACTTATATGAGAACATTTTTTTTGATAACTAGTACCGTTTTCGAGATAAGGAAAACTGCGATAAGAGTAAATGATCACTTCCGATAAAGGTATTGCTTTCAAAATAGGACGTTTTCTTTCGTGCTATATACAAATCTTAAGTTTAAAGTAACTCATAGCTCTAGCTATAATCGTTTGGACGCTAGAGCGCGCACAGATACACAGGCACACAAACACAGTAACACTGCCACACAGACACACAACTTTGCATATACAATTAACATTAATTAAACATGTTTTATCTGCAAAAATAACACCGTATAGATTCTCGGGCGATCGTTTCGTTCTTATAGCATGAAATACTAACGTTGTAAGCTAAATCTCAATCGTAAACATTGTTTTTGTGGTACGACCCTAGTAGCTCAAATTTATATAAATTAGTTATTGAATTAATTTTATTTTGCAAATAATGTGAAGATTTAATTGAATAAATGATGTGTGTTGGCAGTTTATCTTACATAAAATATGGTCTCAATTTGTCAGCTCAAGGATTTTAATGAAAAATGGTGATGTTTAAGAAACAGTTAAAATGTATTGGTAAATAGTTTTAAATATTCATCATGCAAAACACGAAGATCAACAGTTAAAATAAATTTTAACGAAAATATTTGAATAGCTAATTACGCAGGGTTTTGATACAATTTGACGTTTTATTAGAATTTCCCCTATAAATACGTTCGATTGAAATCGGTTGCCTACTAACGATTTCTTCGCAAATCTGATGTTAGTGATTTCTCTTGTACGTTCAGTCAGTTCAAATGTTGGTGTTTACATAATTTTTCGATATTTTTGTTCGTTAATTTTCTGTTCATTATCACTTTTTATAATTCAAAACTAACATTTATTTAACAGCTCCAACGAAAGCTCAAGTACGATTTTCGACTCTTTTTGGTTGACATTGGAAGACTTCTAAACTAAATATAGACACTGTACAATATAGACACAGTGTTAAAAGATCCTATAGTAGTTTCTTCAACTCCATCGCATATTTCACTATAACACTTTCTATCGACAGTTTTCACCAACCACAACCACTGATAGGTAATAGCTTGTTAAGGACATGGTAGGCCAAACTTACTAGTTAACTGCGAAGAGTTTTTGAATTTATTAATAAACAAGTTTAAGCCAAGCCATTTCTGGAATAATCATAAACTATGTCAGCTACATCATAAACCACGCGAAAGTTAAACAATTGAAATTAAGCATCGAAGTCCGCAAATAAGACCACATTCGCGCCGTAAAACAAGGAGATCCGTCGTCGTCCTTGGTTAGCCATTTCTTAGACACGGCATACAGCATCGACTACGACAATACAAGGACAGTAGCATCGAACAGTTGACCAGCAGAATAAATCGGGAAATCAACGTAATAGAGAAACGGAAAGAAAACATTGACACACGAGATGTGTCCCAACAATTGCCAGCAACATGGACCCCCCGGTATTAAAACAATACAGTACAACCAGTACTCAAAGGACAGCGCCACAGGAACCGCCACAGTTCATCGCACGCCCAGCACACCAAGGTTCATTAACCAGGAGCCAAGTCAAGAATCAGCCAAGCGTAGTCAACCCCAACGACAAACCGGAATATAAGGATCTACGAGTAACTCTGAACTTCAGTTCTTCTAAGTCAGCGAGACCTAGAGAGCTTCCTGAAGATGGCAGATGGGACTCTGCCGAAGCGACCCTTTGGGGAACATTTCCACCACGCGGGTTACAACCCGAGAACCAAAAAAGGATATGGATATATGTGGACTATTTTGGAAAATTCAATCACTGTTCGGGCATCGTTTCGAAAAAAACGTAGCATTGCGCACGTTAGCGTTTAGTCCCATATAAATTTAAACGTAATCTATACCAATCGACACACTTTTTGTAACTTGATAGAAAATATATATATTGATGAGTTTTAGTAAAATAATTTTAAGAAAAATCTACTAAATAATTAAAAAAACAATTTGTTACATTTTTACAATACAATATAAATCATCCCAAAGTCAAATTAAAAGTAATCGATCTATGTGGATTATATTTAAGATCGTTGCCCAGACTCTCCTATTTGCAGACAGTTAGACATGGATCAAAATTATTAAATCTTAGTGCAATTTCTTCTTTGCTTGCTTCCCATTAAAATCCAAATTATATCAATTAACCCAACCAAATGAAACTAAATTAACGCACGGTGCATTTTTTCATTCTAATAAATTTAATATTCATTTGTAACATTTTTAAGAGATATTTGGAATGAAAGGTGTTAAAATAATGAGATTGTTCTTCATTGTTCTTAATAATCCGACTTAGTGTGGCTATCCAGGGTTGACATTTAACACTTTTCACAAATCTATGAGAAATATTTCGCAACCGATATACAATCATCAAATAAATCGAAAAGCTTGACAGAAGAAATCTGAACATCTGAGACAAAACAGTTGATTTAAATTATTAAGCGTTATTATTCAATTTCTTTCTTCTCGATTTTTAAAAAATAGATTATCATTCATGTTTACCACTTAAATTTAATATCGAATGATTTTCTGCACGTAGCAACAAAAAATCGAACAAGGCAAGAATGGCATTACAAAAAATAAAAAATCCGCGGTGGTCCGCACGAAACTTACTTATACTTAGTTATACTACTTTTTTCGAAAAAACTTTTCAAATGAAAGTTGTTTAAAATATCAATATCTATAATTTATGTAAATATTTATGACATTTAATTGTTTTTAATAATAATTTATTTAAATCATCATCGTTTCAACCTCGACACGATATTATTTATTTCATTCAACTTATTTTTAAACATTGTTGGCTTGTACAAAATCATTTTCTTTAATTTCTCATGTTTTCATAACCGTGAATTATTCCTAGTTAGTCGTTTTAAGAATTTCCATACAAAATTCGACATCAAACGGGCCTGATAATTAAGTACGTCGCATGTATTCAGGACAGACAACAGTTTAACAATAAAAATTGTGACTGATGTTTTATTTCGCAGGTGTGTCTAACCAATAACTCCTCATACGTGCATATTAAGAGCCTCACGTGAATATCAATTCGTGATGTGTTCACATGTTGACCGGTAATGGCGGAATTTATTTTATGGTCGTGAAATATATTTACTCCCACCTAGTTTCGGATTTGGTGTAAATAAAATTTGAAATGCACTGTCAGGGGCGACCTTCTGTATTCATGTTCGTTAAACGACGATAATAGTCTTGTTGAGTACCCATTTACTTTCTGTGACTGCGTTCAAATGCTCCAAATAAAATATTGTGGCACTTGTAGTTCATCTTCAAAGATTAATTGTTGATTGAATGAATTAATTAAATTATAAAATTATGTTGATTATTCCCATTATTATTTGGATTTTTAAAAAATATTTGATTCTAGCATTTCGCCTAGCAAAAGTGCCTTTAATGAGGAAACCATTTGTCAATAAGCATGATTAATTGGTGACATACTGGTATGATAGTGGTAATGACTATCGCGTTCTTTGAAGGGTTCGTCTGTCAACGTATAAAATTACAACGGCCCCAAGCACTCGAATCAAAGATTAATGCTAGTCAGTGCGGTTAAATATGCCGTATTTATAGCGTGATTATAATAATTATTCACAAAACGACCTCTTCTAATTAATTTCATTCAACGCATTATTTATGTTTCTCTTCGAATTGCTCCGGGCGATTGGAAACAATTGCGTTTATGCGATAACTATGGATGTTGAAAAATGCAAACCTTAAGGCCTGTGTAAATACGAGTTCATTATAATAAACGAAATCGTTGCCTGCAAATTGACAGTTATTGTTGTCTGTGTCGATTTTGCGTTTTGCCTATTTGATTTTTTTTTATGTATGATACTAACGTAATACGGTAACAATTACTGAGATTTTGACAACGCAGAAATAAATTCAATTAGTAAAATGTTTACTTTGTTAGGCAAAAATAGATTCAAAACACTTCATGCCTGCACTACCGCTTTTACTTAAATAACACACGCTTTGTGCATTGAACTTAATATCTGTCTGTTATACGAAGCGATACGCATTGTGCGTAAGTGTTTGCACTGTATTCGATTAAATCAAACTTTAAAATCGTTTCAGAAAATTAAAGAAGCCGAGCCGGTAATAGATTACATCGTAGGTACACGCATAATTGATTGCTTGCGAGCATAAAATCGGTAATTTGTAGTTCTAAGAGTCCGTGTCCCCCGGGGAAATCACTCGATGGAACAAGATGGTAGTCGATAAATGCGCGAGTATCATTACCGATACACAATTTCGAGAGTGGATTTATCGTCGCGTGATCACATGGCTGACACTAAAACACAATTTATTCGCGATTGGTGGGACTGTTTAGGTTAAATATTCCGTAGCTTATGTTTTCTTTCTGTAAACGAGCTGACGTTTTGAAAACGGAACGGTCGAATTACCATTTAGTTATGACCGGTATCGATGCGTAATACCCAAGTTGGGCGGTGCGCTACAAATCAGCAAAGGAAAGTCGTTATGATGACATGAATATTTCAACGTTTGTTAATAAAAAAGGAAAAATTGGTATGAAAAAGCATTTTTTTGTGTTTTCGAAACCTCTACGCTGTTTTAGTTAGTACTGGCAAGAAAAAAATTACAAGGGGCACTATTTAAAATGGGTAGGTAATAGATGGAGAAACGAATTATGAAATTTTCACGTACAAACAAACCAGATGGCTCATTTTGTCAGATAGAAACATTTCATCAATTGCAAGTACAATCACATGTGTTGCTTTCACATTTTTTTAAATCAATGAATATGTTATTTAAGTAGTTTTTAAATCACTGTTTGACTTACTGAGTCTAGGAAGCGGTTACATCCTGTACTAGTTTAGCCAATGTTCAGGTCGACGTAAATGAAAATTAAATGTAAACATAGCCATGAATAAAACTAGTCTATAATAAACCATTAACGTCAATGATTATTTAGAAAATACGAATCAACATATAATCAAACTAATATTAAACACATATTTTTGAAACAATTAAGCGCAATACGTTCTCTGCTATATGTCAAATTTATAATTTTTATTAGATTATATTACCCATTCGGTTCTATTTTCAATAGAAGAAACAGATCATAACACTGATTAGAAGTTCCATTTGCAAGTATCCAAAAATTCCAATTACAATCTTTAAATAATCGGACGAACTCGAATTAAATGCAGGTGCACAAGAATTCTCGAAATATAAAGCAATTTAACAAGCAATTTATTTTTTCGCCTGTAAATTATCCAATGGATGACAGTTTTAAGATATCTGTGGTGAAACGTTCACCCATAAGGCGATAAATATTACTTTTTGCGAAAACCCAAGTTTCCAAATCTGCATTTCTGTGACTTGTACCGGAGTGAATTCTCATCCCGCCCGCCGAGACCACTTACATTGCGTGCAAGTTCCTTCGTAGAGTGATAAGTTTCGAGTTATCTGGAGAGGGTCCTATTAAAGTATTTTTCGGCTGATTTGAGCCTCTTTGACTGCATCTGCCGCCCATAACCGATACGTCTTACAGGCCACACGTTTCATCCGGATATATATCATAAGCCGAAGCTCTTACGTTATCTGCCAGACAGATATTTCGCTGTTTAAAAAGCCATTTTTCACAGTGGCCGCGACCACAGTATCAAATGGCTTAGGCCGAAGCGCGATAGAATGGACCGTAGATTGCGTACGCTGCAGAAGAATTCGTAGTTTTACGGGCAGCAACTTTCTGTTAATTACGGTTTAATAAAAACCGATGCTCGTTAATACGTTAGGTTCTACGACGTTGAATAATGTTGCAACGAATACTGTAATTTTCTGAAAAGTTGTTTGTTGTTTTAATTATTTCCAAGTAAGAGATGTACCACCGTGCACGGTTAATGTACCGCTTTTCATAAAATTACCAAACCGTGGAACGAAAGTAATAAAACAACAATTTTTGGCACATCGATTATAGCGTTGCTCATTATTGGTACAGTGAGAAAAGGGTTTCGTAAATATTTATTTGGACCAACATTTGCAAATCAACATCAAAGAAAACACAAAGATCATATTTATTATTGAAAAAGATTGATTGCTTTCACACAAAAATAGAAATTTGCATTGAAATAAAATGTCCTTCAATTTAGCGAAAGATATCTATTTTGAATACCCTTTTGATAGTACCTGACAATCTTTACATTATGCCTTACTTGACAAGAAGATTAATTGTACATTAGGTTGCCACAATTAACATTTGTAATTTAAAAGAGATACCCGGTATATTTTTATTTCTTCATTCTAGACTTGATTGTATAACTAACAGTGTAACAATTAATAATGATGCAATAGTGATGGAAACACAATTGTATAAAATGCGGATTTGAAGACGAGATTATTACAAAATTCGGGGTTTCTTCCTCGACATCACGATCCCTTCCCCGCAAATTGCCAAGAAACTACCATGATGCACTGGAATATATTTCGAGTTACTTATGGATGATTCCTAAAACCTACTAATGAGTGGCTAGAGGCAATAAAAAATGGAATCGATATTTCAAGAAATTTCGTGGTGATTCTTTTAAAATGAAACTGTACCTATAGAAGTCGTCAAATGATTTTGTAAATTAAGAACAGTTAGGAGTAAATTTTAATAATGTAAAATCAAAGATTTTAAAACTAAAACCTAAAAACAGAGAAAATGCAATCGATTCTATCAGGAAGAAAAAAAGAAAATGAGTAAAATTTGTAATTAATTATTATATTAGTTATTATTTATTAGTGTTGCATATTATTCCAATGTCGTTTTTTTAGTTTATTGTCTGTGAGATACATATTTATTTAGTTTTGAAATATATAGAGAATAATTTACACTGCAGAACTAAATTTGTATTGAGGAAATTTACGGTGACCACCATTATTTTTAGTACGCGGATATTTAATAATTTAAAATCAATGTAAAGTAAACAATAACACTTATATTTAATTTGTTTTTTAAAGATATGACATTCAGAAATCTAACTTTTATAAATATAAATAACTTTCGGATTTGTCCAATGAAGATACAGTTTTGTATAATTTTAAATTGTTTTTCCGGTTGAACGCAAAAAATATAAAATAGAAAAAGTAAATAAATAAACACTTACCGTAAATTCCATTCGGTAGTTAGCTAACGACGGAGGCTATGAAAATAACAATAACTACAGGGCTAACGGAAAGAAGTCAACGGTCCATTGCGCCAGAATAAATGAATTATATATTAGGATACTATGCATTTGTCAAGGATTGATTGCGGTCCAACAAAATGACTTGACACTAATGACGCGACGCAAGGTTGCAAAACCAGACATTAGTTGAAACCAAACGTTCTCGAAATATCAACCGCGAAAGCTAGATTAATTAATGTCGTTTTAGACCTTTCACTATTCTTTAGCAAATTGGACACGCGTGTTATGATTTATCCACATGAGCAGCTAAACAAGGTAATTCAACGCACAAGGGTCGTATTCTTTAGCGGATAATAAAAATAGTCGGTGGTAGTTATTTTTTTTTAGAATAGTACTGTCTTTTGTGTTTTCATATAGTACAGAATATCTAATTGTTGTATTTTTATTGCATTATCACATAGTCTATTATCTAAGTTTCATTTTACTTTTCAATTAAGCTTCCCTTTGAGCTAAGGAACTCCAACTCAACGTGACGTAGCGGTGCCAACATCACTGTATCTTGTAGTGGTGTCACTTGCGCCTCTTGCATAACGATCACATGAGCTGTGTCTTACGTGAGGGGGTCCACAAAACACCTTGCTTCGATGATAATTAACAAGCACGACACGTGCTTGGAATAGACCACTAGGAAGCTGATCAAATCCCAATAAAGGTTATTATTCTCCACACGAGGACAATGACGTGTTATGAACTAGAATAATGACGCTAAACGTCCAAAACTTCTCCACTAAACGCACGCCACAACAGTCGACTTTAAAATTCACACACAGAAGAGTGCACGCACTTTCGAGTCGCTGATACAAAACGACGCCCCAACGCTTTCGAAAAGCTGCAAAAACTCTCTTCTTAGAATAAAGTTGCCAATATCGTTATGTTATCAAATTACTTGTCTAAATTACACTGCGCCAAAGTCATCTGTTCTTAATATACGCCATAAATTCGCTTTAAAACTACGAGGTAGCATATTGTTTTAGCTCCTTGCATCTTTTCCTCATGTCCTCAATCAGACCAAATTTTGAAACAAAAGAAACAAAAGAAATTGTAATTCTCATATATTTTCTCCTATGTGAACAAAAAAAAACAAAATTTTGAAATTCAAGATTTTTCTCAGGTTTGAAAATAAATATGCTCTTTGCAGGAAGAGAAAATCATTTCAACTTGCTAAAAAAGTTGTTTAGAATTTTTTTTCATTAATCTTTTCAGTTCAAATTAAATAAAATGCTACTGAAGCTAAGAAAAGTTTTGTTTCGTTTTGATTGCTTGTCTAGTTTTCTCGCAATCACGCCCACCAGTTTAGAAAAATCGCAAAAACGAAAACTCGAGAAAACGCGCTCTAAAGTTTACGATCAGGAAAAATGTTAATTTTCGATTACTTACGGAATATCTCGTTATAATCCTACTATAGCTCTTACGAATTCAAAATATTATTGTTTCGAACGATCGATTGAACCTTTTTCAGTATATAGTTCGGTGTTATGTGACTGCGGGAAGGGGCGCGCGTTTCGTTTGTCCGAGCGTTCATGCGTCCGTATATTTTTTTCTCGACACCTCACTGTGTTTAGTGCTGTATCTTTAAAAATATTGCGAATTAGCCGCTATAATTTTTTATACATATTCTTAGATATATTAGGCATAGATTTGAGCAAGATTTTGAGCCTTCTAAAGCAGGACCCCCCCTTAAAACGTCGTTTACCACCAAACACGTACAGACTATATTGAAGCACATGACTGATTTATCGTAACGTTACATTTGAATTTTCCACATTATTACTTTCCTATTTATTTAATCAATATTCAGATTGGTTGTTTAGATTAATTCACTTGATTACACTAACTTTGAAACTTAAATTTGCAATTTGAGGTTATGTATGACGATACGGACCGTGCGAGGCATTTTGTTGAGAAAACTATTCCACGGCTAAGGCAATATAGGCAATTTAAGACCCGCCCACATTTTTTTCTAAATGTCAACGAGGTTACACTATCCCTCTTACGTGGAATACAATATACATAATTTACATTACATTAATTATTACCTTACAACTTTTTTTTCCGTCAAACTCCATTCACTATTTAGGGGTGTTCACTTTTTCGAGGTTGGAAATAAAAAGACTTATTTCAAGAATAGCTAACAACTATTGTCGGTAAATAAACAAAATATATATATGGCGATAAAAAGAAAATATAATTATAATGTAAAACTAATAACACTCATGAAACCATTCTCTAAAAATGTGCATTGCTTTCGAGAATGTCTGTAGTGAACAGAACAATTGAAATTTCGAGGTTTTTTAGACTTTCCTATATCTTTCTAATGGCTTCAGTTGATGATTTCCTGTTGCATTTGTACAGGCCAAAAATGTAATTCTTTGTTCAGAAGTTTTTCTACCAGGTGCAGTTTTCTCAGAATTTGAAACATATGTCTTACCAGGTAACAGTTTCCAATGAAGGCCTGTTTCGTCTGCGTTATAAATTTGATCTGGTGTCAAATCCAACTCATCAATCTTTTGTTTTAGCTTTTCTTTAAACGGATTCACCAACTCAGGTTGAGAAGACAGCTTTTCTCCACTTATCTGTAGAAGTCTTATGTCATAACGTTTTTTGAATCTGTTTAGCCAACCATTTGCTAGCATTAAGTGATGAAGTCACGTCAATTTTTTCCATTCTCGGGTATTTAGATGCTTTTAAAGTCTTTATTTTTCCTGAGCCCTTTAAAGTTTGTGTAACTTTCTTCAAAATCGGCGCTTTCTTCTTCTTTATTGCACACAGACTACTTCATATCTTTTAGCAAGCACTGTCACACATTCACCTTTACTCAAACATTCTAGCAGTTCAGCTTTTTGTTTTAAACGTTTTCGTTTTTGTGGCATCGTGATTGGAGAAAAACTGACAGTGTGTATGTCGAGATTTACTACTGAACTGGGATTCATGAGCACGACTTAGACGGAGATAGAAACTATGTATTTCGGGGAATTCCTCAAAGAAACAACGCAAATACCATAGTTCACTGCATCGGGGTTACCCTTGTTCACTATATCGCGACACAATTATAAAATTTAGGTGTTCACTATATGGGGTAGTTCACTCGAACGAGTGTTCACTATGTCGCGACTCTTGTATTCGTTTCTGTACCACTTCTTATTCTAATCTAAACATTTTACACATTATTTTCGTTAAATTCATTTTGCCATATCAATGACTAGCCAAATTTAATTTAACATGACATTGGGGATGTACTTACTGATGAATTGCAATTCATCCAAACTAAGAATTTTCTGAACGGATTGGGAAAGAAAGAAGCAAAAGAAGTGACGTTACTTTCAATCACACTCGATATGTTGTATTTTCGATGAATCATTGTTGATAAGAACAACGAAAGCTATAAACAAATTGTTATCATAAAGTAAGGCGTTTCGCTACTAATCCTGGACGTACCGTGATATCAAGAATTACCTTGGTCAAAGGTTGCCATGGAATGTAATGACGATTGTCTTAGCTTAAATCACCCTTTTGAAATAATTGTCATTGTCAAGCTACATCACTGACATCTGACAGCTTACAGTATCTGACAGCTGATAACTCATCAATAACTTACAAATGTGTTACCTACTTATTTCAGTTGTAAAATAGCAATGAACTACAAGTAATGACATAATAATAACGTTTTTATTAACAAGAAAAACAAAATTACAGTAATTGTTGGAAATGTCACAATGACTTGACAGATTTTGACACTCAAAAAATGTATGGTGGTAGCTGCGACAATGATTTTAAAATCCATCACCACCCTTGACCAAGGTAATTTTTGATATCACGGTACATTACAATTACAAAGTTTATGTTTTTAAATTTGTTATTGTTATTGAAATTAAAAATATAAACCTACGTAACCCTACGTAATATGCTACACGTATATTATATTCCATTTACCAAATTTTATAACTTGTGTTAAATAAAACGTCGTTTGTTATTAATTTTAGGCCTAGTGTATTTTTTTAATTCCGCAAGCATGAAATTACAAAAATAGAAGGTGGTCCATTAAAAAAACAAGCTGGACTTTTTATCGGCAATATCAAACCAAAATTTTATAAATAAGAGTCTTGTGGACGATAATAAACACCAAGAGCAAGAGGCACTGTTGGAACAATTTTTTTGTACATATAAATTCGGTACAAATTCAGTGACTAAAAAGTTTTACAATTATGTTAGTGGGAGCCTTAGAAACCAGGACAAGTAATACATTTTGCATTTTCATTTGCGCCATATCTGCGGAAGAAGCTGAAAATGCCCAACTTATGTATTTTCAGTTGTTTTATACACAGCAACTGCTAATGATCAAACAATGACAAGATAAAGTAATGTAAAACACAAACAATATTAAATGTTTTTTTAATGTTAGCATTTTGATATATTTGATGTTTTGATATATGTCTAGTTGATAGTAATCCTAGAATGTTATTAACTTTTATACCACTAACAATAAATTACAGATTAGGGACAAATCGAAACATGCCACTTATATGGCTTATTTATTTGAAGAACACTTGACGCGTTTAAATCTTGAACGCAGGATTTAAAATTAAAATAATTAATCTACGCATACCTACAACAACATACAACGCCGAGGCTAGAACGAAAACGTTGAGGTGCTTTATGTGCATAACTATTTCAACTTTACATTTTATTTTCAACGTTTTACGTTCATGAACCGACTATTTTAGGGCTGATTCAGTGATCGAGTCGCTTTGACTGACAACGGCCGTTCGTCATCCCCCCTCGCTCTCTAGCACCCCCTGGTTTTTTTCGAGCATTCGGCTCGGTTAAATAAGAAAAATTTACAACTTGACGCTTTTGCATCTGTTCTTCATGTATCAAGCCTCCTTTGAGGCACGAACGCATCGAATTTGGACGGGGCAAAAAACCGCGTTTTACGTCTATTTGTGGCTTCCGATTGATTTGTGGAACAATAAAGGACGATCGCAACACCCCGTTGCGGCTATTTATTGTTATTTAGTTAAAACGGTCAAATTTGGGCCCGTCCCAGATCGGCTTCTGTGCAGTCGCGCGAGAGAGGTCGAGACCTGGCGCCTGCCCCCTGCGGCGTCAGACCAGATCCTACCCCCTTCTGGGAACCCTAAGCGCCCCATCGTACGCCAAAAATTCTATTTTAAATTGCGTAAGCTTTAAATACCTAACACATCGATTGTTCATATTTCATGCTAATTTAACGCTGTGATTCATTTGATTAGATTTTAAATATAAATTATTAAATTTTGTTTAATGTACAGAATTCACTAAAATGAATTATATAAGGTTTTTTATTATTAATTTTTTTTATTTTTTTTTAATAGTTGAGCACCTTGGGATTCTAATAAATTTGAAATTAATTTTCTGTTCGGTTATTCACGTGTCGTAGCTCATAAATCCCTACCTACATTGGCTGCCCATGCTGGGTAATCGCTACAATTATTGCAACTCACTTTCGAATGATGGACATCACTAAAACCTACAATATCTTGTTTTACGTTGCGAATTAAGATTAAATCTGCTCAAAGTATTATACCGCTTACAATTTAATAATGCAATAAAAGATCGTGGTTTTGCGGTGTCTCCTATTCGCTGCAGGTTAAGGAGTGGTCACATGGTTGTAATTCTTCGCTGGGTAGAACACTCGAAACCCGGGAATTTCGTTTTTAACTTGTGCGAGGTACAATAATGAATTGTTAATTATTATTATTCGTTTATATATGTGTGGTCCTACTGTGGAAATCACAAAATCGACAAATTTATTGTTAAGCAACACTATTAGAATCTAAGTAGTAGTAGAATCTACAAATACAGGCAAATATCTTTCTTAGATCACGATTGACAATAATTTTGTATAACTCTGAGAAGCTGAAAATAAAAATTGATGCACAAAACTGTACAAAAAGTGCATTTTAAAACTCGATAATGTGTTTGTGGGGGCACTTACTAGATCAGCAATGTAAGTATGTAATGCGGTAAACAACACAGTAAACATTGAAAGTTTTTCTACAAATAGTGTCAAAATATTTCAAGTACAAACAAACAGATAAGAATTATGCGTGGATAGCAAAGTATACGATAGTTTTAAACTCAGTATTGCGTTTACAAATATTTAAACATACACGCGACATATTACACGGTATTGTATTTAATACAAATATATTTTAAAACGCATAAATAAATTATTAAAAATCGACCTAATGTCAGATTCGATGAAACGAAAAGTAAACAGATTACAATGGCAATGATGTCCGTTTTAGCCAGGGCTTGGTATATATGAATGAAACCCAATGGTCGTCAAATCATCACATCAAAACACGAAGTTCGCTTAAAATAGACATTCTCATTAGAAATGTTGCACAAACAGCGAAGCATTTGTTAAAATCTTGAAATTGTCATAAAATATTTCTTTCATGTCTGTCGACAGTAAAAACTTTAAGTAATTAAAAAATATAAGACATTAATAGTAATGTATTGATTTTTCAAATTTTTCATCAAAATTGCTTAAATTATTTAACATCAGTTGAAGAACGTATGCTATACTTATCTGAATATTCGATTATTAATCTACAACTTTTTCAAATTAATCATTATTAACGTTTCTTTAAAAAAATTCAAGGGATATTTTTCTTTAAATTGCTTTTTTTGTTAGTCTGTAACAAATTATAGTATATTACCATCGTATAATTTATTCATGAAATATTTATTTATATTCATGTTTTTTCCATTCTTTTAACTTTTTATAAATATATCAAGAAAGCGCTGGTAGTATTTTTAGGAACCGCAATGACAAATTGTCAAATAATGAATAGGGGAGGGGGGGGGGGCACATTCGGACGTTTGAAACATGTTCCAATCTCAAGTATTTATTTTTTATCGAAATCATTTTATTTTTGGTTAGCACATGAATTGGGAAATTGGCTTTGGAATGATATGTTTGGAAAACCCAATTTACTTACACATATTTAATTGTTATTTTTGTGCCCCCTTATGGACGCAGAATGAGACACGCCTGGGGCACATATGGACACACAGGTAAATTACATGTAAAACTCCCAAACAAATGAAAATGTAAAGATATTAAAAGAACTAAGATCTATTGGAAACTTCTGTATTGAGCTTGTACGACTTGTAGTCTTGATTTATTTGGGTTTTGGAAGTTTCAAGCTCAAACTCTTGCAAGTTCTTGTCAACCACCGCAGGAGATACAAAACCTCCCTTTTTTCTCAAGAAATTTAACTGGTACTACTGGCTATCAATAATTTTTTCTCCGATTAATATGTTTGGCAACTCGGTTACTGGGTCTAATAGAGGGAAAATCTGCTGCATATATTCGTCAACTGATTGATCCTTGCTAAATTCACTAATAAAATCTGACTCATCGTTGTCATAAATAACAAGACCATCCGCCGCATTGTCACTGTCTTTTAGTTTCTTGCATTTACTTGATTTCTTGGTATCAAATAATTTTTTCTTTCCTTTGGGTTTGTCTATTACTTTTTGATCAAGACAATCTTTCTCCGGTGTTTCTGTAAGAATTCTAGATTTGCCTGGGTGTCTATTTTTTTGGAGAAAGTTTCCTTTCTGCATTAGGAAACGGTCGTTTACTTTCAGGAGTGATCGCCTTTGTTGTCAAACAAGACGACTGTTTGTAGACGGAGTGTTCATTAAAACCGAGCTGAAAACTGCAGCTGATGTGCTGGCTGACAATTGATATTCTACATTTGTCTAAAGCAATTTGCAGATTATCAGCAAAGTGTTTTACGCTGGTTTCGTTAAATCCTGTTGCCCTAACAAGACTGGTGTTTTCAGGTTTTCTTAAACTAAGATTTGTGAACCTTTTCATTTTCATGAAAAGCAGGAAAAGCAAACCCCCGCTTCGCTATTCATAGCCCAGCTTGTTGGATATTTTCTGTTAAGTTTTTGAGCAAACTCAAAAGTTAGTCTCTGTGCTTGCGAATATGTTAGCCCGTAATGTATTTTTGAACTTTGCATTAGACACTCGCATATTGTCGATTGTTTTTTCTGGTTTGCGGTAAAAACTTGCTGGGTGCCAAATTTTAACAGAAAATACCAGAAAAATAGGAAAAAAAAACTTCCGTATACCACAAAACGGCGCGAAACTATTGGTGAACGTGAAGCAAGGTATTGTCATCTGGTACACTCCATTAAAGCCAAAAAACAGCAAATAATGGCGCCACAATTTGAAATGTCCCATTGTGCCCCATGTCCCAATGTGCCCCTCTCCCCTAAGTTTAATATAATTTTGTCAGTGAAAGCAATTTATGTTTAGTTATAACAGAGCGAAGTTAATGTTCACATTTTTACATTTAAAAAATGACGTTTATCGGGATTGTCGTAGGCTGATCCGTTTCGGATTTCTCTTTTTTCCTGAACGCAATAATATTTTCACTCTGCCAACAATTTTTTTTAACAATATAGTATCGAGAATAATGACATGAATTGTCGAATCTGATGCTGCTTTTAAATATTTTGTAAATAAGTTTGACAGATTTATTAGTTTTTGGCGAAAATAATCAATACACTTTCTTACTCATTGTATTAATTTAAATTAGGCGCAAAAAACAATGCTAGTGTAGCCTAACATATTTCTTTGGTGTCTTTGGACCGTAAAACGTGATTTCAAAATATAACATTAAAAGAGAATGACATTTGTGAAATCAATTCTTGTTTATTTTATCAAAATTTTATATTTTTTACGTAAAATTTTTATTGAATTCCATTCCGCAAACCTCGCAAACTACTAACATCTGCTGCTGCAACTGAAGTTACCCAATTGTATTATCGTGCCGTTTCCTTTTCTTTATCTTGCTTGTTGCGGTATTACTGTAGTTCTCAAACATACTTCTTATAAAACGCGAATGTGCCAGTTTGACCGGTAATGCCGAGCGGAACCCATAACATTGCAGAATCCTTGACCCAACCAATCTCGATGAAACAAATACCTGACCATGCCAATAATATCGTGTTTAAGCGTTAATTATAAATTAATAATTTCCCTTCTTAATTTTTTTTTTAATTAACATTTTACTATTTAAATATAACGAGGTTTAATTTTTTGCAACTTTAAAATGGATAGATATTTAAATCTTTTTATTCGCACTGTATTTTTTTGAATATTGTGAGTAGCGAAAACTTTGCGGTAGTGTACTAACGACATCTAGACTTCAATAACCTGATACGAGTGCTGCTATGTGATCGCAGAAGTCTTCTTTGGGTGACTAAGTTTATATGTTTATTTGTTGTTGCTTGTTTAGTAGAATAACCTCTGTATTGCCACCCAAGGCTTTGTACACAATATAGAATAATATTGGTAAAACATGAACTTGATGTAATGATATATAAGCATTTGTAATACGCCAATTATATACCATTTGCGTAACCCTGATAATAAAAGAAACCATGCAGAATCCTTAACACCGAACACTTCTACACACCAGCACTTCAGTGTAAGTTACACTTGCGTGTTACAAGTCTGAAAATGTGATGTTTATGCAGAACGGAGTGTTACGTTCCATTTTGCGCTGCATCCGCGGACGAGGTTGCAGTATCCGCCATTACCTCTAACGGATATACTCCATTGCGTACAATATTGGCTTAGATTTAACATTGGTAATGGCATCTGTATACCTGCCCATGTGTATTGCGTTGCGAGAGGTTTGTTTCTCAGCTGTCGACGCGTGTGTCGCTCTCCCAGAGGAGATAATTTACACGTGGCTTGTTTCACGAAGTGTACATTCGTATATGACGTTTGACAATTAAAGTCGTTGGTTATGGCACATAGCGAGTTTGTGAGAATTTTGGATGTTGGGCATCATTATTCTCATTCATGATTGTGTATATTTAGGGTTACATATGGATACAAAGTTAAGATTTCAAACTCACGTTAGTTTGTGCATCAAGAAGGCACTTTGTAATTTAAAAATCTTGTATCCCAATATACATTTATTAAATGGAAAAACTAAAATTCTGCATGTAACACTTTTGTGTTATCACATTTTAACTAATGTGATAGTGTCTAGATGCTGCTGACGTTAGACGCATTCCAATAATGCAAAACAATTGACTCAGATTTATTTATGGCATAAGGGGAGGTTGCCCAATTTCATACAAGTTATTGGAAACTAACTGGCTGTGCATGGGAAGACGAAGATTATTACACTTTCTTTGTTTCTCTCATAGATTATTTCTATCTAAAATTCCCCCTAAGCAAAAAATAAGTTCCGCACAGACATACATAACAGAGTTAGAGGCCCTACCAATAAGATCTTTTAAGATAAAACTTAAATGCAGATTGTTTGACGAGCAGAATGTTTAATGATCGTAGTACAATGCTCATAATCGAATGTTTAATTTTATGTTTTTTGCAGCACCAACGTTCATAGTTCACCCTTCAGCCTTAGTATTTCTTTTCTTATTTCATTAGAGTCGCCATCTAGTTTAGTTTAGTTCAGTTTCGTGGAGGCCTTATTATAATTAGATAATTATAATTAAGATTGTTTAATTTAATTTAGTTATAGTTAAGGTTCGGAAGGTACAGCAGGGAGTTGCTTGCAACAAACTGATTACGATTTTTTTGGCATATATTGGTTCTATGCTCATGTGTATATATTATAATTCTTTGTTTCTTTGTGTTATTTGTATGCCAATAAAATGATTATTATTATTACATATCGTCAGCTATAACATGTAGTTTGTCCTCGTGTGGAGGACATAGACTTTCATTCTGATTTTGTCGACTTCAAACTGGGTTGTTGGAAGCACGTGTCCTACGTGTTAATTTTTCGTCGAAACAAGATTTTGTTGTTGAATGCCTCCTACGTACTGCATCGAACGCGTGACTGTGGCGTCAGAGCCCGACTAGTGATTTCATCGGGAGGTTGGCTCCACTGCCTCTCCATGACATACGAGGGTTGTGAACTCCCTCAGAGCCGAAACGAATTACCTATTTGTGAAACATAGGTATATCATCTTTATAATTTTTTTTTTTTTTAATAAATGCTGTGGTTAGTTTTAGGTTAGAACTCTCGTCTTATACCAACTTGCTCCGATACTTAGCACAATGTTTGGCTAGGGCTGTATACATTTATGTCGGATGGCGCTCTAAATTGTAACCTGCTCCCAAATTCCTCTGAAATTAGCTGGGGCACTAAAGCAAAATATCAGTTAAACTAACCTTTCAAAGGGATTTTTTTTCTATAAATCAAACCAGAACTTTTTTTGTTTTATTTCTTAGCACTACGCATACGCAGGTAACAGTACTTATTTGGGTTGGTGTTTTGTTACTATCGCGTTGTGACTTTGATTTATGTGCATAAGTTGGGTAGTGGGACTATTTTATATTTCTGTATTATAACCGCGCCCAAATAAACTTGAATATGATTTTATTCATATTGACGAGGTAGAATGTTTTCCTCACTTATCGTGTCTGGATTTGGATCTATATGGTTTAGTCTCTGTTTAGGGAGGTAGTTCTACAACCTGCCTACGACATCCTCTAATATCTGTTAATTAACAGATTTGGAAAAAATTGATCAATTGTACAATAATTTATGCAATTTATCCAAAAAATTGGATTAAATAGAACAGCAATAATTACCATTATACGTATTATTTTCAAAACCTTGACGTCAACTGTTGATGAAGCAATGCATTGCATTAGAAATATACATTTAGTCAATAAGTTTATTTCCTGATTGTGAACAAGTGTCGAACATTAATATTAAATTCTGTCTGGTTTCTGCATAATAGATTAATTAACATCTAGATTTTTGTTGAAATATTTGTTAATATTTTATAATTAATAAAAAGACATAGTCCGATGTATCTTGAACTCTCAGATGATCGAATTAAACAAAATTCATAAAAGGATTTTATTTCGAAGGTTGAAAACAAAAACCAATTTCCATCTCGTGCCGCTTTCGAGCGTGTGGAAGCAGAATTTACAATTCACATATCGTTAATGAGCAGCACGTATAAAATTCTGCGTGCGCGCACAAAGCATTTAATCTGGAATTTCAATTACACGGCACATCTATAAATACACTTTCAGCAGATAACGTTCAGCGGATTTCATTAAATAATTAATACCGCGCGTTACTCGCGCATGAACGTTTTACGTGAACGAATTGCGGATCTCGAAAATACCGAAAATGCGCGGGCGGGGGGCGCGCCGTCGGTTTCAAAATCGTGCACACGGGGCATAATAATTCACTCGCCGTGGAAGATCCACGCGGTTTTATTTATAAGGGGCGGCGAAAACAAAGAGGTCGCGGGAGGGAATAATTTAATGATGTTCTCTTGAACAAACAAGCCGGCCGTGTAAAACATCGCCCTGAAAATCAATCAGCAATAACTCGATCGCTTAGTGCGGATGATACCGAGTACACGAGCTATCATCGCGCAGCTGCCTCTCCGGATCTAATTTATGGTTTTCCATAACAAATAATTAATTGAAAAGATACGACCGGAGCACTCTATACGGAAAGTTTAGATAAAGGCAATGCATGTTTACAGGCAATTAGCGGTTCTATTCTTAAAGTGATGCAACATTTTTTCAAATCGATCGAGAAAAAATATTTGTTGTGTATATATGTTAACTGTAATTAGGAAATCTGTTGAGCTCCGACTTGTTGGGAGTCAATTTTTTAGAATTTCAATTGATTAGAAGCTATTTATAATAATGCATGTTAATAGCCACTAATTGACCACAAATTGATACAAATGCATTTGGCGCTCAACGTTGTACATAATTTTTTCACATTGTTTCTCAGGATTGCGAAAATATGTAGGCTTCACGCTTTACATAAATTAAGCTCGGACGCAAAAAATGTTCTAGAAAGTAGTTTTCTTACACACACATATATTTTACAAGAAACCGTATCGGTTTGAGTGAGCTATTAAATAAAATGTTTTTTTCATAGAAACGGTCTCGTGTTATTTTATCTGAGCACCTGTCGCCGGCGATGTTTATGTGAAATCGAACACTTATTTATAGTTTGTATAATAAACAGGATAATTTCATAGAATTAATATATTAATAGCATATAATTAATGAATCGATTGATTTTAAATTGAAAGTGTTATGAATGGCCTTTCCGTGATAATAGAGACGTATGCAAATCAACTTATTAAGTTGGCTATTTATTATTCGTTTGCAAATTGTGTTAATGTGGAGTATTTGTCAACATGCGACGCGTTATCTCAAGTGGCGTAGATTAAACGGGGCCGTTTCTTGTATCTGTCGTTTTAAAGAATTATTTTTGACTTCGCAAGGCATAAAACGGAAACGAAATGAAGCGAAACAAAAAATTAAATCAAAATGAAATACAAATCAAACATTCGAAAGAAAATGGCCGATCAATAAATAAATAAATAAATAAATAATGAACAGAGCGCTACAATTGTAGGGCCGAGCGGATTTATTATGCAGTAACAATCATGCAACTAATAATTTTAAAAAAATACAGAACAAATTGTCGGAGACGCTGGTATGAGATTAACTTAAAAGAAAAAGTGACTAATATAATATAAAATCTATGAACTTAAAAAGGGTAAATTTATTATTGACATTTGAGATTAATAGAGATGAAATAGATGAATGGTTGAAGTCGACACACCTAACAACGCTATTTTTCCCGCATATTGCTACACTAGTCAACGCGAGTAAGTCGTTACATCGTAAAAAGAGTTGATAGTGCCGTTAAAATACTGAATAGGTGAGTTATAAATTATTTGAATATTGCAAGGTTTAGAACCATCTTCGTGTTTGGGTGAAGAAATTGAAAAAATCTGCCATCACATATAAAAATCCTCAAAGCAAAGGTTTTGCTCCGACTCGTGAGTCTGTCAGTACACATGTTCCTTAAACGGCATGCAGATCTTAGCATTAGAAATCGGAAGGAGTTTCTTTGGCCCGTTGTCAAGGAATGCACCGAGCTGAAGTAACTTCTTGAAAAAACACTTACTGAAAATGATTTAATGAACCAACCGGGGCGAATCTCTAATATGGATGAAACTGGCTTGCAGTTGAATAACAAACCTGGACATGTTGTCGCAGAAAAAGGCTAAAAAATGTAGCAGCGGTCATGTAAAAGAGGCGAGACTATAACAGGTATTTCGTGTTGCAACGCCGAAGGTTATTTCATACCAGTAAAATGCATTTTTAAGGGTGAAAACAAGAAATTTGAGTTTGAGGACGGAATGCCTCTGGGTTCTGCGATTTACATGCACGAGAAATCTGCGTACATTAACACCAATTTATTGGTGTGGTTAAGGACACACTTTTTACCCCGAGAACCAAATGGAAAAGTAATTTTAATCTCAGATGGTCATTCAACACACTGTAATTCGGTTGAAATGTTAGAATTGGTGAGGAGCATGACATCATACTATTATGCCTCCCTAGTCACACAACACAATTTCTCCAACCGTTGTACATTTTTTAAAAGTCAAATCAAATTTAAAAGTGTGTAACACTTTTGTTAGAGCAAATCCAACCAGGAGGATAGCAACATTGCAATTTGGAAACTTGTTGTCAGAGTGCTGATGTAGATTTGCTACTGTAGAAAATTGAGTTTCAGCATTTAGAGCTACGGGAATTTGCCCTTTTAAAAAATACGCTAAAATCAGAACGCGTCAATAGAAGAAGTAGATAAACAAATTGAAATGGAGATTGACCCAACGCCAGATTTCAACCTTCCGAGTTTTTCCGAGTTCACAAATTACTAATGAGAATACACCCAAAAAGGAAACGCCTGGAACTATGCTAAATAAAATAAATCCAGTGCCTAGTAGATCAGATTTGGTTAACCAAGCGAGAAAGAGAGGAAAACAAGTTACCGCCGTCTTAACATCAAATGAAATGAATCAACAGAAAGTAAAGAAAACCAAACCACAACAACAACAGAGAAAGTAACCTGCTAAGACATCCAAGTCCAAAAAAGCTGTTGATTTCGCATCCTCATCAGAAGACTACGTGTCAGATTTCCAAGCATAATAATCAAATGATCTGATCTGATTCTGATAGTAGTAGTGCGGAATGCTTAGGATGTGGAGAAAATTATAGAAATACACTAAAACAAGATGACTGGGGCAAATGTTTACGAGGTGAAAATTGATTTCGCGAAGGCTGTTCCAAGTTCCTAAGTTTATGCGACCGGTGTGGTAAATTTTTTTTGCAAAAATAAATTGATTTAGTTGAAGTCATGGGTCTCACCCAGAAGTGCGAGTTAGATGGCCCGAAAACTTTTTTTTTTATTTTTTTTTTTATTTTAGAAGAATTAACGTTTGTTTTGTTTGATTTTTACATTGTAGTTTATATTTAGTTTTCGAATAAAAATCAATAAACTTGATTATATGATAAATAAAGCTTTAACAATTTTTTTTTTCGAAATGGTGGCCATCTCTCCCTGAATTACCCTATGTCTCAAAATTGTTTTCAATTTGAAGATAACTCATTTGCGAACAACAATAAGGAACAGCAATGGGCAACTCATCGTCTCCATTTATAGCTGATTTGTTTACGAGTCATTCTGAAACAGATTTTAATATAAATGCTTTCTATTTGCTAATTAACCATTTTCTTTGTGTAATTGTGAGAAGCATGGCACTATATCTGTTCCATTCAATTATATTCTATAAAAGTACATAAATATTATTGAACACTTGTCTAATGGTTGGCAGCCCTAGTTATTTCCCACCCACGGGTACAAAGTGCTTACTTTCCACCCGTGGGATTATAATAGCAGTTACGAATGGCGTAATTCTCAACTTCGAAAAGGTCAGGAATCGACATTTTACTATAGTGATTGTGAATAAAATATATTTTATCTCCGACTGCATGATAACAACTCGATTATTTCACTCTTTAGAATCAATAATCCATATAATTATTGACTAGTTAATACAAATAAAGTAAAACTTCCGCCTGCCATAATGACAATTTCTATCAACATATGACATGAAAATTTTCAATTGCATATTGAATTGAATACTTAATAAAAAGTAATTTTTAAGGTTTCACAGTCGGAGATAAAGCTTTGTATGCAATTCGTACATAATTAGGTTTTATTGACTCGCCCTAGTTATGCTTTAGGGCTTGTGAATAAAAACCCATGTTATGTATATATTATATAAATAGCTATTACACGATTTTTTAATTCACTATTTTTTAATTTGTACTTAGCGTGTAAAACTGGCTATTAATGACGCCCAGAACTTCGAAAGGCGTGGCTTCTCAATATCTGTTAGTCGGACCGAATATAGTCTAGCGTAAGGGGTAAAACCACTCTAGAGGCAGAAAAAAATTGGTAAATTTATTAATTTATTTTGGGAGTATGACGAATGGAATAGAAATTCTTGTCAGAGGGTTCATCAAGCACACATTGAAGTACAAAAAACAATTTTTGATTAATAATTGCGGCGATAGAGCCCGTCGTTGAGAACAGCTAGTTTAAAAAGTGATTTCTCAGCATGTATGAGTCCTGGAACAAAACTGCAAAATGTATGTACATTGGGCTTTGGAAGTACGTAGGAATTTTCGTTTTTATCAATTTTTGTGCAAGTGGTGCACAAAAATAAATCGATGTTTTACCCTAAAAGGAGTGATAAATTGTTCATGAAAAAAAGTTTACATCCAATCAAAATACGGCTACGTACTTCGAAAGAGAACACTATTGTGAAGCTATTGTGAACATTTTAAATGGATCCATGCAATGGTCTCCGCGAAATAGTGGTTTACAGGAAAACGCGTTTAAAGTTTCATAAATACTTTAATCCTTGGAAATTTTACCTCTAATCTGCGATGCCTCACCATACATTTGGCCATCCAGGTCGCCTGACGCCTCCTCCTCTTCCTTCCTAGCCACTTTTAAGGATATTCGGATATTCAAAATTTTAGTGTGGTTTTACTCCCTAATCACAAACTCATTGTCCGTATATCACAAACATATTTTAACAGAAAAAACGGATTTTATATATAGTATTGTTTCGAAGATACAAGAATTGTCAGATGTAGGTTGTCAAAGCTGGTCATGTTTTGCTAATATTCTATAATTTTGTAGAAAATTTGGTTTCAACCATAGACTTGCAACGTTGAGTAGCTCAAAGTAACTACGATCGTCCAAAAATCCAAAACTTGTACTCATGGCATTTAAGCATGATTAAAATCGACGTAGTAATTTACATGTATAATAATTGAAACATTGGTACAAAACATTTTAATATTTTTCAACTGGATCAAATAGATATATTAATGTATGTTAGCTAAATATCATAAAGCATGTATGGCTGGGAAGGAATTATTGTCAAAAAGTGCAATAAATCAATCACATATGACAGGCTAATTGTTAATCGACGAACATGTGGCTTATTGCAGTTTAAACAAAGTTTGATGACTGTGGGTCACGATTGAATTTCAGTGTATTCACATCACAAACAGGAAAATGTGCTTCAAGACCACATTGTTTATAATCTACAAATTTTAGCCCACCGAATCCCCACGAACCACGTAAATTGGGCAGAATTTGTGTAAATTTTGTATGGCCCCTGTGGCCTCAATTCCTTGGTAGTTAGAAAAGCAGCAGTTCAAGTGCCTGTTCCCTACCTTTTCTGGGCAAGGGAAGAATACAGACGTTGCAGGAATACCAATAACTTTCATTGTTGTTCATGTAATGCATTCCATGAGGAGAGTCTCTTCTTTGCCCATCAGAATAAACTGGAATGCTAAAATTCCATGAGCGATTTTTTGCAATTACCTCATCTACAGTTTTTTTGATGGAAAGAATTCACTTTGTTTCTGGACAGAGTTATGGAAACATTTAACACTACAAATGGTATTATATTTATATATTTACATAAATACATACATAGATACATACATAGATAATCGTTTCCTCCTAATTACCCAACAGGGCTTCGAGGTTTTCTTACTTAATTATATATAAACTTATGTGTTCTGATGTCTTACCACTTCTTTCGTTGAATTCCAGTTTTCTTGTCTTCCTCTTAGAATGTCTTCTACTCTGGTATTCTATTTTCTTTTTTCTTATTTTTTCCCCATAAGTTTCGCCTCTTAACTTGCCTCTATTCTCCCATCCTTGCGAAATGTCCAAACGAATTTAATTTTTTGTCCATTATTTCTTTTAATGATTTATATTATTACTTCTCCTCTTATCTATTCTTCTTGCTCCCACTATTTTTCTGCGGTATTTCATTTCAGCTGCTTGAATTGGATTTTAGCAGGCAGACAAGAAAAAAGGTATTGTCTGTGTGCTAAAATCCAATTCTCACTTCCATGTAGTAATAGTGGTTAGTAGATTGTCTTTTATATTATTGTCTTAATTTTTCTCGATATTTCTTTGTGCTCGTAAAATTTTGTTGTATAGCAAAACATACCCCTTTCGCTGTCCCTTTATGGGGTTACTAATTTCCTCTTCCATATATTTAGCAATTAAAAAAAAAACTGTCGCACATCACATGCAGAACAACAAATGATCAACTGGCCACAATACAATTTCCATTCGTTGTAGAATAATTTGCGAAATAAATCTACGGAACATTTTGGAACCTTGTTATTAGCAAACACCATCTTGGTGTAATGATACGGACTTCATTAATAACCCAAGTGGTTATTAAAAATTTCTTCATCTACTTCGATTGGCATGGCGGAATAACTGTTGCCATATTGTGTGAGTGGCTTTCATAATTGCACCTTTGAGTTTGACTTCGTTAATTTAGTGCGGCCAAATTTAGATGCTGTTTTGTTTTACGGTTGTTCACTTGTGTATTTATAAATGCTAAAGTTTTATATAACATTAAGCACTGCCAATTGTATGCCAGTTTATTTTGAATGAGAATGAAGGACATGTAGCTGAAATGAATCATCGTAGCAGGAGCAGAATGGGAAGGCATGGAAGACATATAGCTAAACTGCAAACACAACCCCTTAAACTTCGAGGGCCGATGAGGTACAAGGATGTAAACAAAAGAAGAATAATTACTAATTAAATCAAATGTTCTATATGCCCATGGTATTGGGTTGTATTTAATTTTTTCTTTCCGCGCAATTGAATCCTTGTTGTTGTGAGGTAAACATTACTTTGCATAATAATTTTCATTTCATTCTAGGAATTGCAGAGTAATAATGAAATAGAGCAAACATGATAATCTTAAAAGGAGATAGCAATGCCAATAAGTGGATAACTCAATGTATGATTCGTGAGGTTTATTGTTTACCTCTGCCATAGAAAAAATCTTCCATGACATTCATATACTCATATACTATATAAATGATTTACCAATAAAAAATAATTTAATTTGAAGTGAACTTCAGCCACGTCGTGACCTAGACATAGGCCTGAATCAATTCTGACTATTTTGTGTGTGTGTCTGAGAGTGCTCTACCCACAAGCGATTTAACCTAGAATTTGAAACTTTTTCTGGAATTAAATGATTTCTATGGTTTAGATTTTCTTAATTCATTACTACACGAAATTTTTCATTAATAAAACTACGCAAATACGAGTTAAGTAATTAATCTAGTAATTGACTAATTTGGTTTAATTTTGTTAAAGTTTTTCTGCCATATATGCGAATGTAATTAATGTAATTAAAATTACCTGCGATATACTTAGAAGTATAAAATGGACGCATCGTCCTTTCTACATGAACTTAATTAAACCAAATATAAATTAAAAAAAAACTGCATCTGATTCACACGTGCGGATTAAATAATAAAGTTTTCCCACAACGTTTTGTATCATAATTGTGGAATGCGGCAACAAAGCGAAAAATAATGTCATGTTTTTCCAGTTTTATAATACGAAGCAAATTACCCGGTGCTAGAGTAAACGTTTTTATTCGCCAACGTTTTGCTTCATAATCGTAACAATACGAGTTTTATCGCAACATTGGACATAAATCGCGCGTTTGCAAATTTATTAGTCGAGTGAAGAACTAGGATTTCATTGTTTAATGTAACTTAATTTCACTTACTTGGAAACTAATTTTGATAGAACGTTTGTGCGGAACATCAAACGTGCAGATGTTAATTACTTATTCAATTAAAAATATATATAAATTTTTTAATCGCGTTCGGCACGACATTCAGGTGTTTTATTTATTATGCGGCGATAAACCTTTTTAATTATGAAAACTGTGAGGTTATGACGTTGTTATTAATGCGGCAAATGGTAATATGCAGGAAACCTCACTCGGCATGTATTATTTGGTGCAATAAATAGAACATTTCTATAACAAGTCTAATTCAAAATATTAGCAAGGCATATATTAAGTTTTGATCCTTTGCATCGCTATTAACTAATTGCCACGAACGAAAGAGAATTCTGTCTTAAATGGTTTCTTAATTGCAGCGTTTTATTAGCAAAAGTTTGGCCATTAAAAATTTCATAGGTTGTTATTTTTACCGATGTGCTAATTTGCCAATGATTTTCATATTATCTTATTTTATTTTCTGTGTGGTTCGTTTCTCAAAACTAACTGGTGCATGTATGTACGTAAAATGTTGAACGTCATGAAACTTAAATAATTGGAAACTTATAAGTGAATCGTTGAATTTTTACAATTAATTACTCTTATTCAAGCCATTGACCAAACCCTTCGTATATGGCTTTCGCTATTGTTGAATAATAATAAATTGAATAAATTGTTTAAATTCTATTTCCTTTCATGCTATTTTGTTTTCATGCATAGCTTTTGGAGAATAGTAACGCAAGGACGTGTCAATAATTGCAGAAAATGCATAAAATACTTTACTACGCAAATGTATCATTGGATCACCACGTTTTGCTTTTTTTGAGTTTGTCAATAACAAACAACGAGCTAATTAAAAATGTCATTATAAAAAGTTGTAACGATTCGTGTTTTTGTCAAATTTGATAACATTAAAAATATTTGATTACACATCATCATCGATTCTTTAACAAATTCTCATTAATTAAATAGAAGTTCGCTGTTGGTTTATTCCAAGAGTCGTTCAATTTCTATTGTTTGCAATATCATTTACAGTTTTTAAATATTTTCAATTTTTATTAAAAATTAAATGACAGGGAAAATATAACAAAATTAATTCAAAATTTATCAAAAAATAAAAATTATGTTAAACTTATGTAATGAAAAATCAATATGCAAAAATTGCAACGTGTAACTAAATAAATTAAAACAAAACTAAAATTTACGAAAAATAAAATATTAATTGAATTATTTGAGTGACTTACAAATATGTGCCATTCAATTGTTGGGTTATGTAGGCGAACTAGTGTGTAACCGAATGAAAATACCGAAAACGAAAAATGCACTGGGCTGAATTGAATTGAGGTAAAGCATAAACAAAGAAAGATTAAATGACAAATAAAAATCATCGCTTCCAGTGGTATAATTTTATATCACTTTCTGTCCAAGAAGCTTGTGATGCCATTGATTCTATTTTTCGTGTCCTTGCAACGGAATAAAATATTGCTCTTAGATATAAACATTTCAGAGTAAGAATTGAAGGATAAAAGATTACAAAAATACATTGGGAAGGAAGAAAAAAATTGACCGAGGCAGAAATCAGTGACGATAGCCTAATACAATACCCCAATAGCCTAATTTGAAGGAAATAGTGGTAAAAGCGGCCGAAACAATTTGTGGGAAAATCTTCTTGAATGCGAAAGGAAAACGAACAGCATGGTGGACGGAGGCAGTGAAACAAAAAAACAAATAAAGCCAATGTGGAAGAATACATATTCACACGAAATAAAGAACATCTCAAAGCATATAGTCAACAAAGCATCGAAACAAGAAGAATAGTAGAAAAAGTGTAGCTAGCTAGCGTAGAGCTACAGTGGTAATGAAAAGCATTTTTTAAGTATTAAGGGTCATAGGGAAGGAGAAAATGAGCCCGCTGCTGCAACAGGAATATACACAGCATTTTATGGAATTCAAGAGGAAGGTAAAGAAAAAGATGAAAGACCTTGAAGGACCTATGGAACAAATAGAAGATACAGTAACCGAAGATGAAAATGAAGTTAGGAAAACCTACGACTCGATCGCGAAAGAAATTATTACTATGTGGTACAGCTGGGCAAGAGCAGCTATTCAGAATTGTAAACAAGGCGTGGATAAAAAGAATATTTCTGCGGACTGGGAAATAGCGACTTCCACATTTACAAAAAAGGACGACAGCAGCAATTATAAAGGGATGTCGCTTCTTGGCGTTCCAGGGAATATTTATGAACGAATCCTTGAGGCTAGACTGAGAAACCAAATACGACATATATTGGAAGAGACACAGTGCGGGTTTAGGCCTAGTTGCGGTACTAGTGATTGAATATTTAGTGTACTTAAAATGTCAGAGGACGTTATAGCATACGACCAGAAATGCTATTGCTGTTTTATAGCATTCCTGGTGAAAGCATTTGAACAAATAAGGAGAGATGAAATGTAGGTAATAGTTTAATAGGAAACATCCAAATATATACAAGATGGTCAAAATTACGTAAGAACAAGGAGAGACGCTATAAGAAAAGATGTTATAAAGCATAGTCAGTAAACCAAATTACCGACGCCATATAACCCTAATGGAGGACTAGAATGGTGCGAAGAGAATTGAGAACGCCAGTTTAATAGACGCAGGATGAGGTGGAACAAAGAAATAAACAAGCACATACAAGGAAAATGATCTCACTGCCAGGACGCCAGTGACAGGAAAGTGTGGAGAACATTCATGAAATATTTATTATACGAATTTATCTCAGACTAATACTAAGTGTTGAAAAAAAAATCTGTGACGATTAAAAAAAATAGCACATTGGTTATAGAATATGAACTTTAATTTGAACTATGTTTTATATATATATATATATATATATATATATATATATATATAATATTGCTATGTTTTTACAAATCCTGTATGTAATAAGTATATTTAAAAAACTTTTTAGTTACTTTAGTTACTTGCGTTGTCTTATGAATTATGAAAACGAAGTACTCAAGCATATTAAATGAATATTATTATTATTTGTAGGTTAAAAAAATCAAATGAAAACAATACGAATCCAAACGTTTCCGCGTCATTCTCAAATATTTCTTCTACAGTTATATTTCACACGAATTAAATAAGTCTATTAAATTTATTACTTGTATCACTATTCAACAATTTTAATTCTGTGACTATTGTTTGGTTCCTTAGTAATTACATAAATTGTTGAAATTCCCTTCTTTGACCATATGATTTTTTTAAGTACACATTTTAAATTTTTTATCGTTTAATCGTAATTTGAAGTATTATTATTCTATATATTCAACTCATTTATATTAATATTGAATTATCGGATAATACGAAATATCAATAAGCCCATAGTAGTTTCCTATATAACAATACTATGTACTGTATATGGAAATTTATGGTTTATTTTTTAGATATACAATATTTCAACATAATTATAAACAGAACATATTGTATTTGGGTAAACTGGTATTTTGATAAATACGATTTTGTTGTACTCGGCAATTTAAGTTTCGAAAAGAACTATGAAAAGGAAAAAAAATTAAATAAAATTTAAAAAATGTATATAAAACAAACGAGAATGAAACAAACATGTTAAGAAATGTTATTTTGATATGAAAATATGCGGCAACTATCTCATTGCACAAAATGATGCATTTCATAACAAGTTGCATAAATAAGTATAAGAAAATTTAAATTTCTTGAGTTTAAGAATCCCGCGGGTACTGAGTTCTGATCACTATCCTTAAAAAAATCGTTTGTATACAACTTCGCAGATATTTAATTTAACTTATCCGCATTAAAAAATTAAATACAAATTAAAATATTAATATTAAAAATATTGTGTTATTGTAAAGATGTCTTGAAAAATTAATTTTTCAAAATGGAAATTCGTCAGATAATTATTTAACGTGGCATTAAAACGTGACTAGTATCGAATTTTTCTTTCGTGCATTGTCATGTATACTTTACTTTGGTTATTTCAGAAAATATCTGCAGGTGTGTGTATTTTTTTGACAATACCGTGCTTTTAGCCAGAAAATATTTATAGAACGGCTTTGAAACAAAAACCGTAATTTGAGAACAAAAGTAGGTAAAAATCTTCATTTTTACAAAATTGAACAAATATAATTTTACGAATATTTATTCGTATTAGAAAATGATTTATTTTAACAGACGTCGAATTCTTCTAATCTTTAAATTTATTTTGTAGCTCGATAATTAACAAATTAACAAATTGCATTTCCAACAAAATTTCGAAAATGCTTCCAAATAAAAACTTTGTATTGTTTGTTTTTGGGAAACGTAACTTCAAGTTACATGTTTTGAACTGAACTTGGACATGAAATGGCGATATCTCTAACTAGATCTGACAAGGAACAGTTTCCCTCTATTACAAATAGAATTGAAACATTTTCCATTTTTTAATACGCTTTTTGCCAGCTCTCCAGCTGCGCGCCCATGCAGTTAATATAAATGTAACATAAAACTATATCAATATTAATATGTGTGTAATTAAATTATTGCAAAACGTATATAAGATTTTTTGCCAGTGCGACCCTGAAAATAATTATGAATTTTAATAAAAAGCTAATTAATTTAATAGGTCAAATTACCTAACTACGAGTGTAGTACGATTTATTCCTTACATTGTATTAGTAACCTTTTCATTTAAAATTCGTTGCATTTGTTGCAAGATTATTATTGACGTAGAAGTTGGTACCGATATAATGAATTAAGTGCAATATAAAATAGTCCAAAAAGTTACTGTAAATCAACACTGTGGTCCATTTTTTATACAATTATATTACTTTGCTGACAAATTTTGATACATTTGTTCTCCTTTTTGACAGTTCAAGACTTAATAAATTTGAGCTAGTTAATATTACAAACAACCAAAATTGTTCCTGTCAACTACATATTAAGAAATAATACGTTTACGATTAACAAACTTTAAGTATTTTATAATAATTTGTATAATTATACCTATTAAACATTTTGACCTAAATAACATTTCATTTGAATGATATATATGATCATGATCATCACTAACTAACTTCTTAATTCAATTTAACTTAATATTAAATGTTGATAATATTGTTTATTAATATATTATATTTAAAATTGATTACTCATTACGATGTCATCGACAAGTTACTATTTTTGAGGATGTGCCATTAATCAAGGGAAATAATAGACCAATTAAATATAAGTTAAAATTTATTTCAAGGTACAAAAAAATTGTTTTATACATATATTTACACTTTCTATAGTAGTTAACATTATAAATCACAGGCTCAGTTTTACTTACGCAATTTTTGAATCGGTGCGATTTTAATCGTAACACAACGTTAATTTTGTACTTGTTCTGGATCGCGCATCCAAAATAACACAAGCTTCCTTAAAATTCAACAAACTCGGCTTCGCTTCACCAATCGCAAACTTACAATTGGTTGATTTTATCATGTTCAATTTTCATCTATGTGTGTTCCGAACGGTCACAGTTTTTCAAAGCATCTAGAATTAGTCAACATTTCTCTCGTTAGTCGCCACACCTGTTTGGCGGCGTTTTCCAAGGCGCTGGGTGATTTTCCCTTGAAGAGGTCTAAATTTGGAAGGAAATAATGCGGGCATCGTCGACACTGCAAGCAGGAGATTAGTTGGAGAAAAATTCCGTTTATTCGATCGCCCATGCACGCTTCGTCCCATTCGGCTTCTCTGGGATGTTTTTCGCATTCGTACAACAGGAGGGTTTTCATGTGATAGCTGGTGACGGGGTTTCCGGGGAGGTCTAAGTGTCTATCGCGTAGCGTTTTTAGAATGCTTAGGCATCGCCTCCGGCAACCTCCTTGGAGAAGTCGGTTTTCCGCCTCGAAAAACGACAACACCCACGCGTCGCCCTCCATTGCCGATTGTTTGCCTTGCAGCGCGATACATTCCTTGGATAACAAGTCGAAGCCTTCAGTTTTAACTTCAACGACGAGGTTGGGATGCGGCCAGGGGATCTGTGGTAACGGCCAGTGCGCCGCGGATCGCGGCCACAACCCGGCGCACTTAAACGCTGGTGTAATTTGCACTATGTAACGTTCGCGTATTCGCAGTTTAACTTCCGTCGTGTCCGCGATCATTTTAACCGTGTCTCGGTACGAACACTTATCGCACGCTTGCGCCACTAACGTTTGAAAACGGGAACGCATCTTTCTCGCCGATAGGTAACCGGACGCCGTGATGAATTCCACCCACAGCGACATCGAACGCTTCCTGCCGTCGCTCAGCTTCAACACAGCGCAGCCGGGCAAAGTTCCGTCATCCACGAAGTTCAAAACGCCCATTTGGTTCAGATAAATCACCACTTCGAATTCGACTGGTGAAATGACTTCGAGCCCGTCGTATCGTCCGTTGTAATCGGTCAAGGACGATATGAAGCGGGGTTCCTGCACTTCGACCTCTTTCAAAACGTCCTGGACGACCCTGCAGACCTCCTGGATGGTCTTGTTGATCTGCAGCTTCCGCGTTTGGACCTTCTCCGTGTAGTACTTGTTGATTTGGTAAACCATCTTCGATTGGGCTGCTAGCATATCCGGCGGTACCAACATGTCGGTTGATTCTGGCGCTGGATGACGAGTCCGGGAGCTACTGCCGGTCATCCGGAGCGTCGATGATATCTTCTTTGGGATGATCGGTGGGTGGGGGTTGTCGGAGTTTTTTCTGTTGTCGGTGCCGTTATCTGATCGGGGCGAGATGACGGTGATGGATCGCGAGGGCCCGACGCGTAGACACTGCACCGTCGCGGTCGTGCGGAGCTAACGACCAGGTGAGAACACCCCTCCCCTTGGAGGTTGGCTCTGCGTTTTTCTACCGCCCCTGACGGCAACGGAGCGTCGATGATAGTCGATCGCTGCCGGTCGCGTAATCCCCCGTTCGGCTTGGTAGCCACGCACAGGACGAATCACTTTGGCACTATTCGAGAGAATCAATGTAAATGTAAAATATCCCTTAATCATTTTTTTACTAACAAATACAAGGGAAAAAATGATGAATAACTATAATAAATTGATGAAATTAAAAAAATAGATATAACACCTATCAAATAAACGAAATAAAATTGATTAAATGTACATCTCGAATCCAGGAGATCATAAAAAGGATTTTAGTCTAAAAACTAGTGCATACATTAGATACATATGATTTGATATTAACATGTTTTATTATTTTCAAGTTCGTAGTTGAATTTTGTACTAACGTACTACTATAATTCAAAACATCAACAGTTTCCAAATTAAAGTCTATATTATTTATAGCAATTATGTTCACAAGTACTTATCACCAGGATTTCTTTTTTATTAAAATTTTAGACGTTCATGTAAATTTGAAAGCAATAATAATAACCACAAGCAATACAAGGGCATACCAATCTGCAGAAATAGCGCACATTGTTGTACATGTAGAAGAATCAATAGGTGACGTCTAGAGTTGTCCAAAGGCATCAGGAAACTGGAAGGTATGCAAGACGATTGGGTCAAGAATGAAGACGCAAACAACGATCCTGCAAGAACGATTTTCGTTAATGCAAACTTTGCGAAATCGAACGCTCACTGCTCCGGCACTACTAAAACTTACCGAGGAGAGCCATAATATCAGGTTAACCATTATACGAAGGCTGATAGAAGCAGATTCCTGCCAAAGGTATCTATTAATCGGAGGCAATTGCAGAAGTTGACTTGCTTTTGCTCAAAATGATATCAACTAGAGAAATGAACATTGGTGTCGAGTTTTATTTTCGGACCAATCTATGTTTCACCTTTATCACAGTGATCGACGGGTGCGAATTTATCGAAGAACAGGGGAACGATGTCTTTCCAGACGTACATTTTGGTGGCGGTTCTCTTTTGGTTTGGGGAGACATTTTGATGGAAGCTCATACTGTCTTAAATATTCTCCCGAGTCGATAGACACATGTGTGGTTCCATGTCACCCATTTGTAGGAAACGATTTCTTTTTTATACAAGATAATGACCACTCACACATTGCAGGAATACCTACAAACAGTTAAAATTCAAACAGTAACGGCCAGCGCGAAATTTTGATGGCATGCGAAGACGCCTTATACACCAACCGAAAAAAAATTGCTAATATTAATGAGCTTACTATAGGCCTAAACCGTATGTGGGAAGAGCTGGACCAGGACGAGATTAGAAATTGCCACCGTTATCCGATTAAGAGGAAGAAAGGCTCGCTACTGAAATCGTCTACATTGAATTTTGCCAAAGCTAAATTTCTTTACTTTAATTAATCTGTTATTTTTTTCAACTAACTGTCGAACGTTCAGAACTAATTATTGATTTATTATTTTTAGATAATTATGAAATACTTAGAATTTGTGTTATATTGTGCTATAAATTCATTTGTAGATTATTTTTTAGCAGTGATGCGATAATGATGCGGGCAAGTGTATTAATTATTACTTACAATGTCTTTATAGACGAGTTCAACAAACTTATTCGATGCTCAACTAAAACCAACTACATCAAACTGGATGAGTTTTTATAGAATAGAATCGAAAAGTATATCAGAAGATTGTGAAAATAAAAACAAGAAAAACCATTAGTTGGTTTGTCCATCGTTAAACAAGATGATTAAAATTTGAAAATGTTTCTCATTATATAAAAAAAAATATATATAATGTCGGCTTATAATGTACATTTAAAATTTTCAAGACAAATATTGAGAGTTTGATTATGTGACATCGTGAGCAAAACAGTGCTTAAATAAACGGCCCTAATGCATATGGACGAAGATCAGGATCAGCTCAATCAAAAGAAAATGTGAAATCATGTCATTGTTGAATCAAATATCCATTATGTTTAAAATTGAAGAATTAAGACAATTTCAGAGAACAACTAAGAACAAAGCTCAAACGATTTGCAAACCAATTGCCTATATGCGAAGACTGAAGATTACATTATATTTCTGATATCGTAAATATGTTAATATGTATGTAATAACTAATAAGAACTCAGTTAGTAGTTGCTCTAAGGATATTATCAAAGCTTTGAATAATGGACCAATTTAATAGACAAAAGAATATATTTTCATTTATAGTTCAATTAATAGTCAATCCCACCATACCGTAACTATTATTCATCTAAGATATTAAATTGGATCTTAACGATCGGATCGTTTGATACAAGTTGCCTTTTTCAAATGTAGATGAAACAATGTCAATATTGGAAAGTTTTCAAAAATGCACATAATTCAATTTAATTTTTGTATAATTTAGTTTCTAATTTTTAAATAAAAGAAATTGTCATTCTTGTAAAAGTATGTATCGATTAGTATATTTTTTCCTTGAACAGTTAATTTTAAAAATGATCTTTTGCGATAGGGGTGGGAAAACCCCTTTCACATTTTCCTAAATATTTTGATTAAAATTACCTTTGTTGGAATGTTTCCAAAAATATTTCTTTCCTATAATACTTTACGATGAAAACTTGGATGTTTTGAATTCCCAGTGACATTATAAAATCCAAGAAGTTTAAAATAATCAAACTTTACCTTTACTAGACGTCAAAATTGGTATTGTGAGTGGAATGTTGGAATTAGTATGACTAGTATACATTCGATATTGAGTGAACATTAAGCAGTGAAAAACTGTGTGCTGTTTTCGACGCCGGAAGAAGCAGTTGACGCATTCAAAACCTATGTTTTTGAGATACCTCATTCACCATGGAAAAAATCTGCGGTGGTCCGCACTGTACATTCTTATATTTAGTTATACTGCATTTTTCGAAAAAACTTTTTAAATGAAGTTGTTTAAAATTATCTACAACTTTCATAACTATAATTTTTTCGATAACTCGTACCGTTTTCGCGATACGGAAAAAGGTGATAAGAGTAAACCATCACTTCCAGTTGAGATATTGCTTTCAAAATACGTTCTCCTCATGGCTATATAAAAATCGAAAGTTTTCGACGTTGGGTGTGGTCTTGCTCGAATGCAACAGCAACTAAAAGTACGCGGGATGGGACGGTACCTTACGACTACCTACGAGGTCATTCCCAGCTATTGGGGAATACAAAACATGTACATCCGTATATATCTAGAGTTCGAAAATTTTCATGATTTCTATACTTAAACATAAAATATAAGAAATTAAAATGCTATGGAAATTGGCTCCTATGCAAAAGGACATGTGACGTTTTTTTGGTTTAGCAACGCCAGACGATGACCGGCTGCGCAGTGCGGTGGGTCGTGAATTTATTAACTCAAGAAACTACTTGCACGAATCACACCAATGAAACACAAATCGATAAGTAAAGATTTAATGGAACAAATATATACAATAGCCTGAAGGGCAAAAACAATATTTGCTGCGCGTTAATAAATATATGACGTGGACCTATCAAAAGAAAATTAATATTCGGTTTAATTGTTTTGGAAGGGGGAAATAAGAAATATTTAGCTACTGTTTTGTTGATAATTTTTCGAACGGTCGATATTCTTCCCAGACGCCTTGATACTCACGCTCAGCCGCAGCACCGAAAGCGGAACCGGAACCCAAATTACTCCTCACCTTAAAGCTTAGATGGCCCCATGGTTACTATGTTGGGAGTTTGGCCCTTTGACGTACTTTGTTCGGGACTGGTACGGCTGGCTCGAAAGTTTTCGACGTTGGGTGTGGTCTTGCTCCAATGCAACAGCAACTAAAAGTACGCGGGATGGGACGGTACCTTACGACTACCTACGAGGTCATTCACAGCTATTGACTAATAGTGGTTTTACAAAATACACCCAGCAAAATGATTGTAACGCTTATTATTAAAAAACACGGTTACTTACACGTACTTGGACGACACAACACAAACCCCAAACAAAAATGCACGCCACAAGTTGGCTGGTTTACTGGCAATTTTAAAAGGAAATAACGAAATAATAGGAAACTCAAAGGATGAATTAATTGTGGTAATTATTCGAGAGAGTACAGCTCGGGGAAAAATGTCGGCACCACGTGCAAACGGCCGCACGTAGACCAAATTATCAATTATCTTGGACCACGTCCCCAAGACACTTTACTTGTCCCAAGCTATACTACTCCAATCCGTACTCCGTCGATATTTCCTCACACCCAAAAATAACAAGTTATTAATTTGAAAATTTTAAATAAAATTTGCCAAAACGACCTCTTCGACCTCTCTCCTCGCGGGAGAATCTCTCTCGGTGCGCGGTCACGCCCAGCGTACCGAGCGCGCTTCTTAGCCGAAAAACATTCACGGGACTCTGTGCGGCAGTCACGAGCGTAATTATTAATTCATTATTATTTCGAAATATAAAGTAACATTTAAAACTAACCGTTACAGACATTAATCACCATGGATAATATTTTGACAAATAATAAAATAAAAATAATAAAGTTTCCAATTATAAACATTGATCATGTTAGTTTTTCGCAATACACGCAGAGCAACCCTCGCACGAACCTGTAATAGTACATTAGACCCATCGAACGTTTCATCCATCACTATTACCAAAACAAGAGAAAAGCAATCAATAAAAATAAAAGAAGTAAGCCAGTGACACTTTCTGAACAATTCTTTTTTAAAAAATCTAATACTACCAACAAAGTACTTTATTTTCAAACAAAATGGGCATAATTTAAGCGATGTAATGTATATAAGGACACCTGGTCTATTCACAATTTATCTAGTCTACTAACTAGTTACGTTTTGTTCAGTTTTAAGCAGATTTTTGTAAGTTGTCGCCAATATTTTAAGCTAATTCATTTGTATAATTATATAATTTTAACGTTCGTAGCGTGTTTTTTTGGAGCCTGAACCACCTATCGTTGGTGGTCAGTGAGAGAATATTTTTTGTATTAACTTCTTCAAGAACCTAATTCCTGCTGCTGTTATGCAGCTTGTGTTTCCATATGTGTTTGTGCAGGATTCACTTCCGTAAATAAAAATGGCAGAACTATTTTTTTACTATTTTTATGTCCTTTATAAATTTCTATAACTGTATACTCTTATTCATTGTTAGACTGATATGGGGATTTATATAGCGATCTTCATATTTTTCTGAATCCACGATGTGTTGCCTCTAATGCAGTTTCTATTTTTCAACTTCCACGGCTCTACAATTGAAACAATCTCTTGCCTAGAGTGTTAGACTGATTTCCGCACTACATTATACTGTTCTTATTTTAAGATTTTCCATCGAAAGAATCTTTATTTTTTATGTTTCGTACAAGTTCTAGATTATTTCTTGTCAATTTTCCTCGGCATAATATTGCCTTATTTTATGTTTACAGAAAGACACACACATTAAGAAGTATATCAACAATTATTCGATTAAGTTCCAAACGTAAAATGAGCGTCCCATAGTCTTTTTAGTTTACCATTGGCAAAAAAAATCAGAATGGATTTAATTACATTGATGAAGCAGGCAAAATCAATGGGTATAATCAACACTTCATCATCATTTCTAAAAAACGTAACAGTAAGTTTATACTTTACTTGCCACTTTAATTCCAATTGAGCATTCAACATTAATAGAAAATTATTAAAATTATCAAATAAGTTTAGTAAAATTGACAAATATTGAAATTAACTCCGGTACTTTCGAATAATAATACTTTGTAATCGCACCTAAATAACAATATTAATTGTATATTTTGCAATATATGCTACATTTTACAGACAAAATTTTATGATTAAATTCTAAGAACTGATTTAGCCAACAATTTTGTTAACACCAGTTATATAATATTATTTTTCTATAAATCACTTGACAATTGTTGAAATATTGTCCTAATTATAATGTAAACATTTATTAAACTATACGTATATGCAAATGAAAATATTTCAATCAAAATTATTACAGATTTGTTCAGTTTAAATAATACGTTACTGATTCTTATATTTTTCCGAAGTTAATCTCATATTATTTGTTATATAGGATATTTTATTTGTAAATATCAATACTGTAGTAAATGTCGAATTATCAAATATAAAACGTGTCTAAGTAAATTAATCGATTTAGCAACGTAACAAAACATTAAACGCCCACAAACTGCATGCAAGAAATGCATTTTGTGCCATAAAATAAATTTTAACTTATTGAGCCTATTATTTCGTATATCATTGGTGAACCATTTAATTATTTACATTCGCACGGTGTAAGAGGTACATCGTTCTATACAAACCCATTATCAGCTATTAAATTAATTCATTTTGTTTAAATGTTCATTTTCAGGGTCGCAGTGTCAAAAAAGAAATGATATAATAAAACTCTTGCTGCAACTTAATAACAAAGCTACGTTTTACATGTTGATATTTGTATGTTATGTTGGGCAATTTGCAATCGTGGGCTTACCCGTTCTTGATTAAAACACTTTCAGCACGTTTCAACGTTTATTGTGATACCCTTATTTGTGATAAGGTTCTGAAAAGCTTTGTTAAACAATAAACATTAATACAGCAATGCTTTTAAATAAATCTTAGTGCCGTTTAATGGCCGTATTTCATATACTCGAACGCTTACTTATAATCTTTTAAGTTAATTCAAATCAAAAGTGATTCAACGCAACCCAACTCAATTATTATTACTATTACGATAACATTGTGAGACTGATTTAACTGATTGAACCGTTGAACCGTTGAACTTTACCTCAATTCTTGTTCATCGATTGTTCGAATGATATTTTTTGACTGAGGCTTCGCATATTGTCACACACTAAAAACACTAATTTTGTGCAGTTTTTACAAAACAAGTATTTTATTGTTAGCGCATTGACGTGTCATTTTAATTACAAAAAGTGTTCTTTTTTAAGAAATGATTAATAGTCAGGAACAAACAAGTCACCTAAATAAATGGCATAACTCATATAACGTTACGATACATTTTGGTAATGATGTTAATCGTGCATCAAAATGGCATGAACATTAATCAGACAAGTTACGATCTGCAAAAAAGCGACGACCTGACCTATCAATCGTTTCGTTCTGGTTGTGAGCTATTCTGTAAGAGATGCAAAAGTTGCGAAACAAACATATCTCATAATACTGGCGACACGATTTTTAATTACCATTCATTTTATTTTGATGCATGGTTAACATCGTTAGCAACATATTATTTTTCATCTAATAGATTTTATATTGTCATGATTTACATTTAACGTATTTTGCGAATGAAATATCAGCTGAATACACATAATTTACGAGTATACATGCAAATTAAGACCGTTCTAAAGCGGTCGTGCTATTAATTATTACTTGGATGCCCTTATATTTCTAGTATGTTTACAAATAGATATCTATAGAAATCTAAAAATATGTTTGGGTGCATCGAAAAATCTATAATTAAATACATCACCTTCTGCCGAATTTATGTTACGTTAGTTTAAAAAAAAATAATGACTACCTTAAAAAAAGTCAAAGATTAAATAAACAAATCTATTGCACTTTCATCTGCGTTTATTTGCCAAAATATCGTAAAAGCAAGAAATTTCCACTAGTAAAATACAACCTTTCTTCCACTCTGTTAATTTCAAATAAATAGTTTCAGTTTATGTGAAGATGATAACTTATTTTTTACTTTTATTATTATCAAACAATAAATAAGGACGAATCAGTACGAAATTGGCGGATTTTTTTGCGGCAGCTTTTTATACTTTTTTAACGAACGACTCAAAATTCAATAAAAACGTAATTATACAAATAGTTCATATTTAATTGCATCGACACAACTATTTTTATTTTATTCCTAAAGTTAAAAGAATATTAAAAGAATACAAAAACAATTTTTATTTATTTTTATTTACAGTCGCAACATATTGACGCCACGTTTCCATAATCTTTTCTCCTGTACTATGATTTTTTCCTCATCGTGAAAATTCTTAACTCGCTTACCTTTTCTGTTTCATATATCTTATTTTATTCACTGCGTGAGTATGTTAATGTTTTTGATAGCATCAGCAGAGTACAAAATTGATACAAATATGTGACACAAGCAATATTAAATGACTATTCAAAACTGACGTAAATGCCATAACGTCCAACTTTTCAGCAGCAGTTATGAAAAGATAAACTTTACCTGACTGGTCGGAAAAAGTTATATCGCCAATTAAGAAAAATATCTTCCGACCTCTAGATTGGACTAAAAAACTGCTACTAAAGTGGTCAAAAATATTCTGCAGCAGTCGCCTGTAAATAAAACAAAATTCGGCAATCCAATATAACAAACTAATGGTGTTAATTCCCTTTGATTTGATTGACAAATTTTACAAAAATCTGCTGTTGGATATTTGCTGGACGTAAGTTAATATATTTTCTAATAATATCGACATATAATATTATATTTACTTGAAGGTTGAAGGGGGGGCAATCTACAAATTGGTTTTAAAATACCACAATTTTTCACCAACCCAAACCAAGGGAATTGATTTGGAAATAAATTTAGTTACGATTTCGAATTCTATAAAACATTTAAAAGAATTACAACAGGGAGCGATTAACGACCTTAATTTTTTTATATTCCATTATTTCATTGTTTTACCCCAATCCAACTCAACGGACTCCATTATAAAGTGGAAACGTTTTTATTTATTAGTTTTGATTGGTTTAGGTTGAGATTTGTTCCCATTCCAAACGAAAATTAACAGGTGTTAGATTACATCTGAAATTTATTTTCAACAAATCGGTCGTTCGTGCCGACAGCTGCTAAGTAGTTACAAGTCTCGACGGTACCGACTCAGTCGGTTAAAGTAGACCTATGTGATCACATAGCAGCTGGAGTATGCAGGTACTGGCGTCTAGATGGTGTTAGTACACTCACACAAATTTCTCGTAACTCAAGTTTGCATGATTTACTTTTACGTAAGCGCACGTGTGTGATATGATGAGTCCTGAAGGACGAAACAGCCACCATCATCTGATATAATGGAATCATATAATATAATGCAATGTATAAATATTTCAATTTAATAACGCTATAATATACTAGTAAAAGAGCCCGCTTCTATCCTGTTAACGGCACCTTTCAGATAAATGATCTAGCTTTATAGACATTACACTTATATCGAAAAGCATACAACAAAATTTTACTTATTTTTATTATTTTTCTTCATGTTTATATTTTCCTGATAATAAATAAAAATAAATCGAATGGAAGTTACAACGATACAACTAAAATCCATAATAACAAAGAAGGAAGTAAAATAACAGGAGAAACGTAAAAATATAGAGGCGCAGAAAAATTTCATAAGAATTGAAAAATAGACGAAAAAGACTAAGGGACGGCAACAGGAAGAGGGCCAAAGAAAATTGCAGCGGAATGAAATGGTCTACAATAACATAGTAACATGTGACGAAAATTTTATTAAGCAATCGAACATTAGGAACAAGTTCAAAAACAGAAATTGCCCGAAAAGGTAATTCGAAATAAAATGAAATGCAAGTGAAAGTGGAAAATTATCAATACAATCAACGATAGATAGATTTATAACAGAAATGAATTTAATTCAAATGATACACGCCTTGGTCTTTTGTTGCGAGGATTGGTCCAGTTATTGGAATGTATCGCAAGAAGTTTGCATTATTTTATTTCACTTTTATTTGGAATCAGAAATATTTTTTTCGTCTTAAATTGAAACGTGTGCGACATAAGTTAGAGAAAAAAAAACAACGGGCTTAATCAACACAATAACGAAATTTTATTCTTCTCTTATCCTTGGTACCCTAATCAGGATAATTTCTTCCTAATCTTCGATCCATTGCTTCAACCCCTCCTCGAAATTCATTCCTTCTTTATCTCCCACAGTAATCACAAGCTCCCGAATTACTTTTGTTTTGGCATTCGGAATGTGAACTCAAAAATCCTTTTCTTGCGTCCACAACATCATCAACGAGTATAAAATGTTAAGTCGGCTGTCCGGAATGCTCCGGATATTACAACAATTAGAACACGCTATAAGAAATTATTAAAATCTGTCAACCAAATCCCAAGTCATTTTCGCTTATCTTAGCCACTAAAAAAATTGTAATCATAGACCACTTTTAAGAACGTAGCAATATTCTGTTTTGGCATGATGTTTGATGTCCGTTTCCGTCTGATTGTCTTAACTTTTCTTACAGCAATACCTTTTTTCAAAGAAAGTTCAATTCCCATTATTTCATAGAGTGGAAGCTTTTAAATTATTCTTTCATTCAAAATATTCTAACAATTTTTTTTCAGTAAGATCCCTTTCTTCACAACACTTTTCATATAATATTTCACTATGGATTTTTCAGAATTAATGGCAAAACAGCATTTTTGTGGCATCTTCCATATCGCTTGGTATATCTGAGCCGGAATCGTATTTTTTGTATAAGTTGCAAAGAATATGCTATAAAAGTAGGTTTTCAATAATAAAGTTTGTTAATTCTGACATTATGGATATTATGGATATTACGTGGATATCTACCTTATCCACAAATTTATTAATTACTTGTAACGTGTACACTTCAACAAATAAGTTGTCGTCGTCAGAAAATTTTGTTATTTAAGACGACTAACGAATGCTGTGAATATTAATTAAACTGATTTGCGACAATGACGCCGTTGGATCCGTGGACATTAGTTTCGTTATTCTTTGAGCTTGAAATTGCAGTTTAAGGAACGCGCAATGATTGTGATGATTAACATCATGATTAGCAGTTAACTGAAATTCGAATTTTCGAAAAGTGTCAGTTGAGCTACATACCTGCAAATGAATTATTAACTGCGAGTTGTTTAAAGTGACCAAAATAAAACAATCGCCGATGATCTTCAGTTCCTGTGCCAATAATCATTGAAATCATGTTTTTTCAATCAGTACTAACAATTGATTAATTTCAAAGCTTTCATTAGAGAGTATACCTGTCTGCATCTAAATGTTTAATTAATTGCCATTTATTATTTTACGTAATTAAATGCTTAATGACTATAATTTTACGACCACGATAAATTATTCTAGGATCTCCATTGACAAATATTAACTAACGAAATAAATACCACTTCAACGATTCCAGTAATTAATTAATAACTTGGCGAAAGTGGTTTATGGATATTGAAAGAGCGTGTTCGCTTTAAAAACATAAAAACTTACTTCTCAAGATAGAAATCAGTGTTTTCATTACGCAATACGAATCCAAGCAATATTTTCGTTGCATACATATAGTTTTAAGTTAAACATTGTAATAAATATTAATTTTGGTATTTTTGTGTAAATTTAATGTTAATTATTTAATACGAAAAGATAATTTAATTTGAATTTAAAAAAATAGAATATATATATAGAAAACATTTTAGGTGATTTGAGGTAAAAATAATTTAATTTCTTGTCTTATATTTTACTTATAATTTTCATTTGTGTATTTTCTTAACTGTACATTGTAGTATCTAATTATTAAAATATTTTCATAGCGATTTAAAAATATGTGCATACAAGATTATGATTATTATGGAAAATTGTGTAATTATCCAACGATAAAAACGAACAGGGCGTGAAAATTACATTCATAAAATTCGTCACAAGTAAAATATAATGTAATTTAAATTCAAGGGTTCATACCCATAAGAAATAATAATCTAATCTAATGTATCTAAAGTATAATGTGACATGAAAAAGGTAACCGATGCGTTTGCAAAGTGAAACAATAACCTTGACCAAAAATTCAAAGAAAATAACTACAAGGTGGTTAAAATGGAAACAAAAATCATCGAAGCCAAGAACGGGGCAAATAATACATTAAAACGATTTAATTTAACAAATATATAAAAACGAAAAGAAAACTAGTAGCGAGAATTTTATTGTATGAAACTATCGAATATAAAGTTCTAAATTGTCAAAATTTTCTTAATATAATAATAATAACACGATTTGTTCTTTAATTTTTAATTATCTACATTTATTTGTAATCTTGTGTGGAAATTCAAGTTAGGTACTTTATTTGGTCGCCTTGTCGGCAAAGCAAAATAATTACATCTCTTCATCAATGAAAAATATGCAAAGTTTGACGTTTTTAAATATGAATTAGATTTCAAAATATTAAAATTAAAAGTCAAGAAATTTCATTATTCAATGACGTTTGCTTAGAATTCTCGTTATTAAACTAAATTCCTAAAACTGTTATGTACGAATAAAAGTTTCATTATCAAGCTTTGCAACAAATTACGCCCTTTTAACAAGATCTATGCACTGGTGATGTACATGAGTGATTTTAATGCAATCAGTTTACATAAACCAAATAAAATAACTTGGTTTGAACTTATTAGGGATATTTGTTGAATAATTTAACCAATTTTCGTTTAATTACTTTTCAGTGATTTAGTTTCATTTTGAGCGAAAAAATATCGCATAATTGGTCACAAGGCTATTTAAATGACGTTGACAATATGTAAACATTACTGATAATAAATTTAGTCCATTTTTCGTTTAAATGGCTATTACCATGACTGTTGTGAATCATGGATCAATTAGCTCGCTTGTAAAAATGAGGAAACATGCATATCGTTTAAATTATCTAATTATTCAATTATCATAAACTAACTCCCAACAAATGAAAACATGCATAAAATAAAAAAAAACTAATTAAAAATAGCATGCTTTTATGATCGTGTAATTCAAACACGCTTTTTTAATAAACTTGCGGTTTATCGAAATGTGCTGCATGTTTTACATTTTTACATATTTACATTTCATGGACTCTAAAACGAATTGCACATAGAGCGACAAATAATTTGCATCAGATAGTTCGCAGGTGTACCCGGTACGAAGTAAAATATGTGTTTATTTACTTTTAAACTAAGTTATTACAGCTATAATGCGAATATGCAACTTGCATCGTAAGTTTTGTTTGTTTTGGATATAAAATTAATGTAATTACAAAGTTTATTGGTGAAAATGTTTGGACGAAAAAACGATTTGCAATAAATAAAAAATGTTTTTATTAAACAATATCTCACTCAACAATGTATATAACAGATTACTTGTACAAAAACTATTTACAAAATACATACAAAATAGAAAACGTAAAAAATGCGTACGAATTGAAACGAAGGAATTTATTGTATTTACAATCGGGCGATAAATAAATTTACGAGCCAATCGAATTAATATGGCACTAGAAAAACAAAACGGGTCATAAACGACGATTTATCCGTTATATTAAAATTTTAACGCTAACATATTTTTGGCCTATATAGTACGTCATAGAATCTTGCACACTGCGAAATTAATTAACAGTCTTATTTTATTAAAGTCTTTACGGAGTTTAATATCACCAACTTTGCACTTAGAGTTTTTCCAAGCATCTGGTGTTCGTCAACATTTCCCTCGTTAGCCGCCACACTTGCTTGGAGGCGTTTTCCAAAGCGCTCGGCGATTTCCCTTTAAATAAGTCCAAGTTGGGTAGGAAATAATGCGGGCACCTTTTGCACTGCAAACATGAGATTAGTTGCAGGAAAATTCCGTTGATTCGGTCGCCTATGCAGGCTTCGTCCCATTCTGTTTCTCTGGGGTGTTTTTCGCATTCGTACAACAGTAGGGTTTTCATGTGGTAGCTGGTGACGGGGTTCCCGGGGAGGTCTAAGTGTCGGTCCCGTAAGGTTTTTAGGATGCTGAGGCAACGCCGGCGACAGCCGCCTTGGAGGAGACGATTTTCCGCCTCTAAAAACGATAAGACCCAAGCGTCGCCTTCCATCGCCGATTGTTTACCTTGCATCGCGACGCTTTCCTTCGATAATAGATCGAACCCTTCCGTTTTGACTTCGGCCACCAGGTTGGGATGCGGCCATGGAATGTGCGGGATGGGCCAATGCGCCGCCGATCTCGGCCACACACCGGAGCACTTGAAAGCCGGCGTTATTTGGACGACGTAGCGCTCGCGTATCCTCAGTTTCACTTCCGTCGTGTCGGCGATCATCTTCACGGAATCGCGATAGGAACATTTATCACAAGCCTGCGCCACTAGAGTTTGAAATCGCGAACGGATCTTCCGGGCCGACAGGTACCCGGAAGCGGTTATGAATTCCACCCATAGCGACATGGAGCGTTTCCGACCGTCGCTCAGCTTCAATACAGCGCAGCCGGGCAAAGTTCCGTCGTCGACGAAGTTGAAAACACCCATTTGATTCAGGTACAGCACGACCTCGAATTCGCCCGGCGAGATAACCTCCAGGCCTTCGTAACGCCCGTTGCATTCGGTCAGCGACGATATGAAACGCGGTTCTTGCACTTCGACCTCTTTGAGGACGTCCTGCACCACTTTGCACACTTCGCGGATCGTTTTCGCTATCGTGCCCATCCTGGTCTGCACCCGTTCGCCGTAGTATTTGTTTATTTGGTACAACATTTTGGATTGGGCCGCCAACATATCCGGGGGCACCAGCATGATGACCCTGGACTTCCCGGCACAGCCGTCGCTTTTACACTGGTGCTGGCGCAGGTAGAACGGGTCTCGCGAGGACTTGCCTCGTAGGAGGAGCCACGGCGTCCCTCTCGCGACACGGACTAAATGGACGCCTCGCGGACGCGCAGGGGCGGACCTGCAGGTATCGATCGTTATCTCCGCCTCTGGATTATGGAAGGCACGCCCCAGACGCAGGTTTATGTTTAATCGTTATAAGGGACCGACGTCTATACATAAGAATCTATCTTCGGGATGGACTGAAGTACTTTCAGTGGTTTTCCAGTGATGCTGTGTGCAACCCATCTCGAACATAGGTACAGAATTTAATAAATGTATTTGAATTGTTTGTTTAATGTTTGAAATTTGATTGATGAATGAAAATTTGTTAAATATTTATGCCTAACATGCACTTACTTGGATGACAATTTCTAGCATCGACTATTTGAAATTAACATTTTTTATGGTTCATCAACGTATGAAATGAGTGTTTTGATCGATTCATTCATAATAAGTGCGAAAAAACTGGGAAACACTTAATTTGCATTGAACTGTTGACGATCTGAAATAACAGCGAAACAATATACTGTCCAGTGATCCACCACGTTTTCTTTGCAGACCTGCTTAATCATGCATTCATAGCATTCATTGCTGACTTTTTGTATCTCTTCATTCATTAATTTTAGTGATTAATACTAAAAAAGTGTGCATGTTCTTTATCTTTATATGTTAGTATACTTTTGTTACATCACCCTGTCTCCTTTAATTTGCGGGTTATTTTAGTAACTAAACTTTGCGAACTTTTTGTTTTGGCGATTTCGACGGAAAATAGAATTTGGAATATAAAAGAAAATAAGAAAACTTTCACGGTGCACACATCACATGAAGGAAAGATGCACATCAGCTAGAACTTCGAACTAAACCGATCGAGCCAGATTTAATACAAAAACTGAACTCGCACTTTTCTTTAAACTCAAACTTCATGGCTGTAACTAATTTAATATGGAAATGAACGCGAATCCGACTGAAATATTGTCAAAATAATGTAAAACACAACTTTGCGTTGCTAACCAGGTTGGATGCACTTATTTTATTATTTCGTAGTATTTGCAGTAATGGTCCGAATTCAATGGACTGTTAATTAATTGTGCAATGTCTCTAGAGAACGTCGTCGCATATCGGTCGGTACAACATTCACCCATAACAACTATATGCACATAACTCATTGAAACTCGTCTGATTTTTCGAATTAATTGCACCTATCGCCAACCTAAACTGCAACTGAACTAAAATGCAGCCATCCTAGAGCTTGAACTACTTAACCATCCAATCTAATTCAACCTAAATTTAAATCACTAAACTCAAATTTAAATTCGATATTTAAAATAACTGAACCAATTCTTTGGAAGAAAAAATGACGCGATTAAAATACAGGATAATTAAACCCAAAATAACAGAAAAATGAAACTTCCACGAAAACTAAATCTTCAACAGACGCAAAACTAGAACGTTGGACCGAAGCCTTCCACTTCTGAAATACTTTTATATAGGGGTTTGGGATTAATTAATTACACCTCTTCCCACTATGGAAAATGTTCCGCGAACACAATATAAGTATATTTGAATTAAACTGCCATGTGGTGCACTGGCAGCAATGGCCATGAAGTAAACTGGGAAAACTACTAATATGTAATATGCATTTTAATTGGTAATAATCGAATAACATTCGTTGCACATTTGCACTGGAATCAGCCTTGTCCATGGTACCAGGACCGTGGATCGATATGCTTTGTCACTTGATTCGTACTGATTACTTATCTAATCGTAGTTCTCATAACTCGATGTATCTATACATTTAACCCGGAAATCGTTTACGTTGCATTATTATGTGTAATTGTTATTGAATACGTAACTGTGTCCACGTCCTTGATATACTTAGTGGCCATACGCAGATACGAAGACTGTGATTTTTAAATATGAAAATAACTTATAAGTAAAAACATATGAATTTAACAAAACCATACCACCCTTGATTTTTAGCTTTCTATTGAAGATGACAACTTGGTTGCCGAAATACGTATATAGATTTGTTAAAATCAAGTATAACGGGGTTTTGTTAAATTTATAATTTTATTCGTATAATAACCTATATTCTATATTTATAGTGTTTACGAAGACGTAAATACAATGTTTACAGAGAGGAATGAATGATAACACAACAAGACTTTTATATATAATTCTTAATTCTTAAGCGATTTACAAGTCCAAGTACGTTTACAAAAATTTGAATATTGGCAAATAAAATATGTTTCGCAACACTAAAACTAGGAAGCAGTCACAAGAAATAGAACTTTTATTATTATATTTTATTATTTCACGTGATGAACAAACTTTTACCTTTAATTATACTACACTGAATAAATGACTTTTCGTTGGGAACAAGTTCATGTAATTAATAATTGTTTTCGCGGTATCCGACAGATATTTTTTAATTCAGATCTGTAAAATTATTCATCATACAAGGAGCTAACAAGATATAGTTATATCCTGCCGTTCACATAGTGACACTCATAGATAAAAGTCATTGAGTCAATGTTTCTATTTGAAAATGTCTACATGGTGAGTGGGAGATTGAGTTCGTAAACAAGCATATGCTATATTTATTATTATTGATATTTTAATTATTCCTGCGTACTATTTTAATTGTGTCCCATGGATGGCTGGTTAATTTTACGTAGTTGTGGTCATGCTTACTAACTAACACTAATTTAATAGCGGATACAAAAAGATGTGCGTTCCCTTTGCAAGACAAGAATGAAATTGCTCAGTTCATGATATGCTCAATTATGAACTGTCAAAGTCCGGGCAGCATTTGCAAAATATACAAAGAAATGCAATTTTTCAAATACACAACTACATAATAAGTCCGAAACAGTTAAAACAACAAAACCCTAATTACTGGTAGATTTTATGCTGGCGTCATTTTACTCAGGGACGGTTTTATCGTTTACAAATTCTCAAGATTCTAACGATGAATTTAAAACTATTTTACACATATCACGATACTATGCATGTGTTCGCATTTATTTTTTTCTTGTTATAAAAAACTGGCAATAATATTTTTATATTTCACATTTTCTATATTTTTTATTACACTAAAAATCAATCAATCATGATTTTTGGATCAATAATGCAAAGTAATTTCTATAAGAATGTGATACTTCGTAGTTTTAATGTGAATTCGGGCCTGTATTCCATTCGAAATACATCAAAGTTTGGGTTGTAAATCAAAATGATCATTTACACGGTACCATAAGTAGTAACATAAGACCCAATAAACGAAATGTAAGTATATATCTCAGGAAAGTTATAAGCTTTTAAAGCGTTGCAAATGTGTTTTGAAACAAGTAGTTTGATAAATTAAGTGTAACATTTGCGATTTCAATGTGCTCAATTAAGGTTTTAGACGATTTTCTTAGAAAAATATGCAAATTTGTATAAAATGGTCGGATGGCGTCTTTGTGATTTTCGTATAAATTAAAATTCTTTTGCGTTTATTAATTGTAATGCCAATATTGTAAAAAGAACGGCAAATATTTTGGTGTAAGTATTGTAAATATGCCAAGAATTCAATAGCAAACTCGATAATAGTTGTTGTTAGCCTGAGATATCGCGAATTTAACCAATTTAATTGAGTTTTTTACAAATGACGAATCCATAAATCATGTTTTTTTGTGGTACGTTTTAATTTTGCTTCTTAAGGGAAATCACGTCATTTAAGTATACGACATCAGGCCAGGAACGATTAAAATTTTAAACTTTAAAGTTGTACTAAGCACATCAAAATTTAGCGGCAACGTCACACAACGGCGCAAGTAATGAGTTAAATTTATTGCTCCCTTAATCTAAAAAATGACTGATTTTAAATATAATTTAATAATTAAATTTCGTTTCTTTGTTAATTTTCCACGTACACTGAATTTAATTTTATGAAAGTATAGTTAGCTTTTTTCTGCATTAAATAATTGAGAAATTTGATACTTGGATAGTCTCGGGTCTTTTGGATCAAAGTGTAACACGTACAATTACATTACATTATGCATTACATTACAGGTTTTAGTACTTATGATCGGTTATGCATTTATAAACAATATTTTATTATATCATTACTGAAACTTCCAAACTTCCAAATAATGGACTATTCAAAATTGCATATTATTTAGTTTTTGATAGAGCATAACCTCCAATTTTCGACGATTAGTGTACGTTAATTAAACCTTTTTTGGCCACATCAGCAATAAGAAGCGCTGGATGTGTATGGCTTATTTATGATAAATTTAAACTAATTCAAAATTGCAAAAAAATTAAGTAATGCACCTCTTTATTATAGAGAAATGAGACATTGTTTCAATACAAGAATTGTGTAAAAATATTTAGTACATTAAACAAATTATCCCTTCACCCAGCCAACTCATTAACAAAAGACACTAACTTAACCTACTTAATTAAACTAAACTAAACCTGAATTAAATCAATGCAGAATGTTAATTTATTTATGGCGTCATCACGACTGCTTGCTGATTTGATTGAAACATCAACAATTTAGTACGATTCCTTGTTGCTGGCAATGAAGTAAATATTATTTCATGTTGATTTTGAATGATTGCAAACTCAAGTTTTTAATATTTTCCGGGAGGCTGTTATACATCTTTGGGGCTACGTAAGAAAATGCGTAATAGGGTTGTATGGTACTGAGGAATCGCCAAGACGTTGGTAAATCGCAGATCTCGATTTCGACCGGAACACTAGCTTCTGTCTTATGTAATCTAGGGTAGAAATTGTCAACATTTTGTGGATAAATGTGCACATGTGAAGAGTTCTACGGTTATGCATATTTAGCTAACCCATTTCATTCAGTTTGTCAGAAATGTGATCGTATTTCCTCAGGACAAGAGTCAATCGAGCATGCATTTTATACCCGCTGTATCCTATTTCTGTAGTACACATCGAGACGAGGGCCATAGACTACATTGCAATAACTGGATCTTGTACATTGCCGTCTAGATTTATTTGGATGCTGTCTATGGCCCTATGCTGGCGTTTAGAAAATACACTCACCACAGATTTACTGTGGTTTATATTTAAACAATGATTGATTGATATCTCTAGAATTTCTTTTAAATCTTTATTGATTCGACTTACACTGCTTTGCAAGTTGTTTTCGTTTATAGTTCACTTGGCTATCGTCTGCGAAAAAATGAGGTGTAGAGTAAGAAACCTTTTTATAAAAATCAGAAATATATATAAGGAACAAGATCGGCGAGATAATATGGCCTTGTGGAGTTCCGCATGCGACCACTATCTCTGACGATGGATTTCCATTATTGATTTGGACTATATTTGTTCTATCAGCCAGAAATGACCCTACTAAGTTGCATGCATCAGGTTCGAATTTAAAATATTTTAGCTTAGCTATCATGGTTTATAGTGTCAAACGCCTTGGAGAAGTCCAACATTGTATCCAAGGCTCTGATAATATCGTCAACTACATTAACTAGTGCACTCGTTGTACTGTACCATTGTCTAAAGTCAGATTATCTTTGGTAGTATATCAGTTGTTTTCAGGTAATCTCTAATCTGTTCATTAATAGCTTTCTCGATTAACTTAGAAAGAGTTGGTAATATACTAACAGGCCGCAAGTCTGATATAGTTTTCGGGTTTATTTACTTTAGAGACAGGGCGAATTATTGCTTGTTTCGAAAGACGCGGACAATTTCCGGTTATAAAGCACCTATTAACTAGATGTCGAATATACTCTGCTATTTGTGGCATGCTGAAATTCAGCATAGAGAGCGTTATACCATCTATTCCACAAGCCTGAGTTCTTATATCTGCGAAGTATCTAATTATATCAGCCGCATCAATCAACTTAAAACTAAATCGATATGTCCCCCCATTATCGGTATATTCGTTATTCAAGTACTAATGTAACGTTTCACGTGCAGGATGTTTGAAATTAACGGACGCCGAAAAATAATCATTAACAATCTCCGGATCGCAAAATTGGGCAGGTATTTCTTGGTTGTTTAACTTGTTCAATATTTTAAGCTATCTAAGAGTTTTCCAAAAAAAATTTGCTGCTGTTTTGGCGTTGAATAAATTGCTTTTTTCTTGTTTATAGCGCTAGTTGTGAAGTCCTTATGTTCTTATAATAATTCCAGTCTTGTATTACTTTTGACCCTTTGAATTTGGATAAAGCTTTTTTGCGTTCTTTAATTAACCCCTTTACAGCATCCATCAGCCATGGGGCTCTCGGTTTGCTGATTCGTGCCGTCTTACTTGGTGCATGTGTATTGAACAGCTCGACTATATTGTTACTTAAACTTAAGCAATACTATCTACATTATCCATGCTATAAACATGATGCCAAGGTATTGACCTCAAGTCTGAATTGAATTCAGTTATATTAAAATTTTTATAGTCTCTATACGTGCACCGTTATCAGTCTGTGATCAGAAATAGTATGTAAATCAATACATCTCATATCCGTAATTAGAGTGGAATCATTAACCATTACTATAATATCAATAAGTGTACTAGAAACACCATTTCACAAGATGAATTAACCCTTTCTGCATTATTAGATGAAATATTATGAAAACACATACTATATCATCAACCGTAGGTAATACTTCAGCAATAACTGACTAATAAATTTAACAATTGTAAAACATTTGAATTGGGTAGCCCTCCCAATTCAAACTGAACCGAAGCAAATAGTTTTATTTTCGAGTTTACAACTTACTAACAAATACGAATTGATATTCGTGTACATTTAAATTAAATTATTTCATACAATTTAGATAGATTAAAAAAACATACTTTTTAATGTTTATTTTACTGCATTGTGCCAACGTTTAGATGAGATTATTGGCAGGATGGCGCTGTAGTGGTATCAAGACTCGGGTTGTTAGTCCACAGTTTGTAAGTTCGAATCTCAATGGGAATCATTGGATTTTGTCAGTGATGAATCTCACAATGATGACGACTTTGAATTGGACCTACACTTAATCTTTTATGACGATTGTGGTAATTGCAATTAGGTTCTAAACAAATAGCTATTGAGGTCCCAAAAATATTACATTAAAATGCCACGAACATGAAGTGAGTAGGTTAAATCTGCAAAAAAACATGTGGTTCTTATATTGCTGGATTAGTTGGCGAATCGTTTTGTTCAAAAAAAATTGTTTATGCTGGTTCGTTACTGATCTCATAATAAGAACGAATCGTCGAAGAATCTATGTCGTTCTCCCTTTTAATTAATGGTTATGTCATCATTTTAATTTTAAACACCTGGCTCCGTCTTAAAATAAATAAATAATTTGAAATGATGTCTGTGTTATTTTATTCCTATGACGGTTGTGGTTTGGTCATGTATAATTTTTTAAGTTTTATTCTCATTCATTAATCGTAAACATTGTAGTTTTATCGTGGAAATACTGATCCGCTGCAAATAGATTATTTCACGTCTCATATTTTCGAAACAGCTGCTGAAATGCATCCCAGATTATATTCCCCCTTGATAGATAAATATATGTTGCATTGTGTCATATCGTACATAGGCCGTAATACGAACTAACGTTATACGGCCTCTTGATATTAATATACAAGGATACTCAACGATATTTCTTCCTCTATGTCCCTTATTTTAAGAGCTGGCGGTAGCCGCCGATTATATATAATAACTATTTACATATCCTGACAACATCAAACCGAACGGAATGTCGACCAATTTAATTCCATTTAAATGTTTACTTCGCAGTTGCGAGTCGCATGATTTAATTGTGACATTAAGCAGTCTCCGCTTTATTAAACCGCAACGGCTAATTAAGTTCCCACTTAGAGCGTTAATGAAGTTTCAGAAAAAGCCGTTTCTAATCTAATATTAGAATAATTCATTAAGATATTACCGGCGGCGGCCGGCGCCTTTGCCCCCTTGACGAGTGTTTAGTTCGTTCCGAGGGAAAGTGCTCCATAAATTACGCGCAAAGTGTGAACTTCTCAACGTGCGCCCGAGAAGAAACGCTTGTATATCTGTCCACACGTCTATGGCTGCTACTTTCAGAGCCGGATCGCGACGTATCGGAAATTAGTCGGTTACTACGAATTGGTGAATCGTTAATTTCAATTTAAGCGTAAATTTTGTGGAAATTATTGATTATTGTTAACTCACAATGAGTAAATTTTGATCTTTTAATGACCACTTAAACAATGTTAAGCTGCGGCCTATCCTGAGTTCATGTATTTAAAACGTGTCGGCACCATAAACGTGTTCAGCGAATTATTTTATCGCCGTTTTATTTACGTAGATTTGTAGCTGTTTTGTCGAAATTTCGAATTTTTAGACGGGTCGGATTGTTGATGCCCACGCCAGGTCGTAAATTGTGCACGTTGGACTAATTTACACGATCGTTATTATTTTAAGTGCAAACACGCTGCATCTCTATTCATCGACGTTAATTTATAATCTAATGCAATGTTAGGACTATTCTTAAGTAACTGGTATTTTTAAATCGTCGTAAATGTTGATGAAGTATTTTTGAAAGAAGCTTTTAGGGCTGGTCATTTATAATAAAATCAAATTTTTCGACGAAAACATAGTTTTATGCGTCCTGCAATTATTTCTATAAACGTATGTCGCAGTCATTGTTCATATGGAGTCGTTGTTGAATATTTATCTCAGTGGCAAAATTGATACATAGATTACTCACTCGTGGGTATACCATACGAATAGCGACATCGACGGAAGAAATATACTCAGTGACATATAAACTGCACCACCTAGAAGGGGTGGGAATTTTTGGACCAAATTTGGCAGGAATAGTGGACTAGTCCAGGGAAATAGTTGATTAAAATTTGAAACCCAATCATCAAGTAGTCATGGGATTTTTGACGTTTGTGTCATTTTTTAGAGGTGGTGATGGACAAGCAATTATCGAGTCATTTCTTGAATTTGTTCCACTTTTTCGGATCCCGTTCTTTAATTTAAAGTATTTCAAGTGTTTAATGATGTCTAGAGGAAGGAGACCTCAAGTTTACCAGCAGTTGAGTGACTTTGACCGAGGGCGGATTGTTGGTTTACGAGAAGCAGGTTTTTCGTTTAGAGAAATCGGCAACCGTTTGGGACGGCACCACTCAACAATAATGTGTGTTTATCAAGCGTGGTCTGAACATGGGTTGAACGTCGGAGAAGAGGCACTGGGGCTCAAAGAGGAACCAATGAACGTCAAGATCACCGCTTAAGACTAATGGCCTTGAGAGACCGATTCTCTACAACTAGATCAATAGCTGATCAATGGTTAGGTGAACAAGGTCGTCCGATAGACTTGCGAACAGTTTATCGTCGAATAAGAACCTTTAGCTTGCTGTCTTACCGCCCACATCTTGTGCTACCCCTCACTGCTCAACATCGCCAGGAACGTTTGGCCTGGTGCACGGAAAGACTTCAATGGAACTTGGAGTGGCATCGAGTTGTCTTTAGTGACGAATCGCGATTTTGTTTAGGAATGCATGATGGTCGGATGACGCAATCCTGATTTTTCGATTGCGAGGCATGTTACCGAACTGTGGGGTTGATGGTGTGGGGTGCTATAGCTTACGGCAGTAGGTCACCCTTGCTCTTCATTCAGGGCAGTATGACCGTCCGACGCTATATTGACGAAGTGGTAGAACCACATGTTCTTCCATATCTTCGAGGGCTGGAAGACCCACCTTTCCAGCAAGATAATGCACGACCTCACGTAGCAAGGGTTTCTCTTGACTTCTTTGAAGAGGCCAATGTTAATCTTTTACCTTGGCCGCCAAGATCTCCCGATTTGTCGCCCATTGAGCACATGTGGGACATGATGGGTAGAAGATTGAGGAATAGATGATTGAGATAGAAGCTTTACGGCATGAAGTACAGGCTGCTTGGGATGCCATACCCCAAGAAGACATTGATCACCTGCTGGAATCAATGCCAAGGCGGGTCAATGAGTGTATCAGAAATAGGGACGGACCAACACATTATTAAAGAAAAATCAAAAAGATGAAGTGTTTTCTTTATCAAATTTTAATCAATTGTTACCTTGGACTAGTCCAATGTTTTTGCCAAATTTTGTCCAAAAAATCCCACCCCTTCTAGGTGGTGCAGTTTATATGTCACTGAGTATATTTGATTTCGATTTCAATTTTTGGTTGCTCATGCTTTTAAACAGATACCTAAAGGTGAACTACATAATACTCATTTAGTTTTATGAATTCTAAATCTCTAAGTCGTATGGCGTTTAAATTAAATCAATATAATGTCTTGACGAATGTCTGTCCTCCGGCGTCAATGTTCGGTTCACTAAAATTAAGATGTCTGCATCAGTATCAAAAACTATGCAGATGTGTCCAAATAAACAACATTTGTTTATTTGGACATCTGCAATTTCTTAGCCGCTGACTGCTGGTAACAAGATTTTAAATAATCCGTTACTTTGTAGAATAATTAAACAAGCATCGTTTTACACAGATCCATCAAAACGCCTCTAACTATTTAAATATGCGTATTCGTTTGACGTGACGCATTATATTCTCATTTGTATTTTTTTATGAGTTTATAGATGTTTTTGAGTATGTATTTACATCAATATCAAACACGTTAATAGTTGTCATCATTCAATTTTCGAGAAAATTACATTTAAAAATTAAATTAAATTAAAAAATTAACTCAACCCCTCGATGAACATTATTAACTTATTAACGAATTTAGATAATATCGTGAATAAAAAAAGTATACGATACAAGTATTGTCCTCATAAATGCAGTTCATGGTTGTTTCCATTACTTGTAGGTGTTGTGTATACCACCTTAGAATTGATCATTTAAGAAAATTATTTGTCTGTGATTGCAACTTGATAGCGCCGTGGCATACTTCGAATCGATCTGCGCAAGTCTTCTTGCGGTATCCGCTGCCAGTCTTTTTGAAGCGCTTCTTGGAGTTATTGGAAAGAATCAGGAGAGTGTATGCGCAGTCAAATTTCTTATCCAACATATCCCAAACGTTCTCCAGTCTAAAATTTGTATTTCATGGTTTCGCAGAAAATTTCTGGCCAGTTCTGTGACATGTATATCAGTATATGCTGATTCAGCCCCACACCATGACCGATCCATTCCAGAATCTATGTACTTCCTGAAAAGCAACTTGCGTATATATCTCACCATATTGTTACGCGTCCATCACATCGTGATCCTGGGCGAACGTTTGTCGAGCTCGTTTATTTTATGTAGGAGCGTCAACTGAGGTTTGCACACAGTCTTCGGGCCCTCGACTCTTGTTCTCCCATAGATTTCTAACCATCTGATCAGAAACCCGAATTCCAGTAGCCTCGTAAATTGTGCTTTGATATATATATATTTTTTTTTGTTAATTTCGCAATGTTTTGCTTTTGACTTGCAACGATTTTATTTTGGATTTTGAGATGATAAATTATTTGGATTGTGGGAGGGGGATGGAAAATTGTGAATGCTCCTGTCTCCTTGTTTGGTTTTTAGTCAGTTTTTTCTTTATTTATTAAATTTTATTTCCGTTCATTGTGCGAACTTTTTTTTCTGTACAATTTTCCAATTCGTACATTTTATTATTCAATCATACACATATGCGTTTCCTATTGTGTCGATGAGAATTTCGCCCGTTCACCAGTTAACAATTAACACGAGTACAAAGTTTGGTATATAAGAAAAAGTTTCAATGTGGAAAATTAAACTTTGCTAAACCTGTAAGAATGAAAAGTATAAAATGTAATACGAGCGAACGGTGCATCGAATCAATCAACTTTCTTATGAAGCATTATTTAATATAATTAATATTTAGTTAGACAGTGACGAGTGTGATAATATCCACACACTCCAGATAAAGGGCGTCACGTACTAGTTTAATTTTTTTTTATTTGCTTCGATTGTCATGCAAATGTACTGAAATTGGGTTTCCTGCCTTGCATGCAATTGGAGGATGTGAACAGTGGGTGGGTTCCTCGCACACGTATCATATATCCATCCAATATTAAACTCATTATAGGATTGCTCCTTCAGGTTAACGCTATTTTGTTTTACCGCAAACTGACGTTTACTTTTACGTGGTCATTGTTTGATGTTTGGGGAGTAAATATTTGTCTGTGTGTGTGTGTATGTGTTGGTTTGGAGTTTACGCATTAGCCTAGTTTTGGAATCGAACAATGTGGACATCAATTTCGAAATTGATTCGTATTTTTTAAGTTGCAATGTTGAATTCATTGTTCAGCTCATATTTCAGTTATACATGATTTTCATTTGATACATTGTTTCATTGTGAAGTGAGAATTCAAGAGTACTGGTATGGGGTTGTATCGATTAGGTGATGACTTATTTCACTTACATTAAAAATATTGATCAGACTAGTTGTTTTAGCTACGCATTTCAAAATTTGACTTTTTTGGGTTTATAGAAATTTTTAACATGGATTTAAATTAATGTTGAATTAATATTGATACGAAGGTAAGAATTAGAAACGATAGTGGAGAATAAATTATCTGTCCTGTTATCACCAGATATAACAAAATAACGTTTTTAAGGGAATTAGTTATTTGTGATGCTTAAACACATCGAATAACGATAGAGGACGTGTAAATAAATACTATAATTCTAATTTGAGATATTAACAGTTTACACTGGTATCAAAAATAATTTTCATGAATATAATTTTGAAATTATTGTGTTTTACTTTTTAAATGTCTTTCGCTATAAATGTACACTTTATTCTATGACTCACTAGATACTACAGGCTAAACGAATTGGTCGTTATTTGCAACATCAATTAACATTTTTTTTGGACTGAACTAAAAACGTGTTCACCGTGTTCTATTGCTGGAATACATGTATTATACGCTCACCCCACCGAGGACCGAAACCAACCAACCCGTAATAAAGCTAAGACGAGAAGGGGAATGGGGTGTCTCAAACCCCACAGCTCCAGATTAAATTGTCTAGCAATGAATAACTTTTTTTATTTTTATAAACTACGTATAATTTTACATGTACGAAATTATAAACTAAAACTATATTTTTTTCTATGCAATTAATCAATATTTAATCAAAATAAAATAATTTTTAATCCTCTTTTCCTTGCCTTTCTGGTATCGTGTTTCATATCGTCTTCTTCTCATCGGCGACAACAGTTATATATTATTTTCTTTTAAAAATTTGCCGCATTATACCGGCTGCCATTTTTTTATATTTTTGCACAATTTTCAACTAACTTTCTTTTATTCCTGTAATCTGCTTGGCAATCTCGCCAACGTGTCCTCTAAGACCAAATCGATATACTTATAAGCGGTTCTGTTGATATTTTAACCATCTGTGAAATGTTCTCTGGGAAAATTCGGGCAAAAGTGGCACTTCGTTAGTAATTTGAGAGAACAATTCTTTCACAGTTGGAATGCGACCCCTTGCGAAATTATATCACATTCTTTTTCTGCCACTTTTTGGTTTAAAATCATCTACTCCATCTTCACTTCGGTGTTCATTACTTACTGTTTTAACAGTTCTTCTGGGGACTCGAACAGCTTTAGCCGTTATTTCTACCATTTTTTTTACTTGAATAGTTGGCCCGTTCTTATCTTTTTCTTGAAAAATATCTAACATTTGTAGTTAATTGTTTAACTTCTATAGTACAATACTTCGGAATTTTGTATAAATACAAATAATTATTCTATATCTTTCTATGATTGCTTTTAAACAAAAAATGAACTTACAATATGTCACGAAGAAATGATTGCTGGTTATAACAATGTTTATTTAAATTTTTTCATCAAGCCGTTTCTTTGTTTAGGCCCTCTAACACAGCCGCCTATTACTTTGGCACCGATAGTAAAGTTCTATATTTGCTACGCAACCTATATTGACGAATAAAATAACCAACCAATGTTTTAAATGAAATTAATACTAAATAAATTAACTACATGCAATATTCATGTAAATAGCTTATAACCTATAATCCTGTTTTGATACGCAACTGATATTGACGGATATATGTTTTGGAATGGAATTTATACTAAATAAGTTAACTGCGTGTAAAATTTATGTGAATAGATGATAAGCTGAAATCATGTCCTTGTCACCCAACCGATATTAACAAATAAAATAATCAAACAATTCGAATTAACTCTCGCAATTTATGTGACAATAGAAAATGGCATTTGCTACGTAACCGATATTAATATAATAAAATTGTTTTACTCAAAGACATATTTTTAACTTCCGTCTGACCGTGTCTATTCGAGTTTTCATCCCAACGACCACAGCCGCTGTAGACAATATTTTAAATCGAGCTGATAATATTTATGTGTTTTCCTCTTCCATAATTCGTCTATTGTAATAATTGTCGAATTTGAGAACACAACTTTGTATCCATATTCCTCTATCCCGATCGTCTTCCCAAATATTTCTTTGCAAGTAATTGTAATGGACGTTTATTGGCCATGTTTAACGCAGTGTTTGGTCAAATCGAATTGTATCTCGCCAAAGGTAGTGCTTTGTTCCACATACATATATCCTAATTACAATATTTAAATTCTTCATGTATTTGAATATTTGAAAATATTTTCTTGAAAGTAACATTTCCCAACCACTTATATTATGTATTATAATTCAGCAGTTACGTTAAATTTTCTTTCTGTATTTGGTGAAACTATTTATTTGGTTATTTGGTTTTTTATTTGTTTCAGTTCAAATGTTACTTCTTAGAAATAACGTTTATCTGTGTTGTACTTAAAATATTTTATACTCAATGGAAACTGTGAATCATTCTGCATATTTTTTCCTTGTTCATAAGTCAAAATAATTTCGAAACTATTTTGTTTCCGTGATATATAGAAAGAAAAATTATTTCTTATATTCGACTTTTCAAATGAAAATTCTTCCTTGCCATAAAAAAATTAAATTAAGTTTAAAATTTTATAGCTGTAGACATAGACATAGGTTTAGGGAAGGTCAAAACGTGTATTTCCGTTAAAAATTTTCGAATTTCGATTTTTTTCTTGATTACTGTACTTCCTTATAAGGTAAGAGAGAGAGTATTTGGGGTAAGTGTGTCAGCAGGTTGCTAATTTTTAAAGGACAACTAACGCCACCTATGAAGCCTTATGAAGGATTCATAGAGCTAACGAGGTCATATGGTTGTACACAATTGTTCCTCTAAATAAATGCATATGTGGAAAATGCCAAAACTTATTGGATTCAGAAAATTGAAGGATCAGAAATTACATTCGGAAGAGCGATCGTGCCTATCGTATAGTCAAAAAACTTTCCAAAGACCACTTAATGATACTAACAATGGCCAAAGAACAAGGTAATATAATAATATAATAGTAAATTGGAGACTCTGGTTGGCCAAAAAAATTGAAACAAACAACCCTTGCCACACAGTATTACAAAACAAGCTAATTAATAGTATAAAAAAAAATAAAAATACAATGACTCTAAGCTCCCGATTAAGAGGATGAGATAAGATTAGTGACAGTGACACCGACTTAATTTGTATGATAAGTGCCACCAAATGTGGAATTTAGATGATACTAGCTTTTGTCTGGATTCGTCCAAGACTAAAGTTGTAGGGAAAAAGGAGAGATAATATTACTGTTTTGATTGCAGAGGGCCATAAAGAAAATAGTAAAGAGATCGCAGATAGAGGAAATATATAAGAGGAAGATGAGAAAATCATAAATGAAAGCGATGCCCGCGAACTATGCAGATAACAATTATGACATTGGCGAAGAATTTTGAAATGAGGAAGATATTACCACGTATATTAAAGATATAAGTAAAGGTTCGAAATATGCAACAGTTAATCATTGGGTATTAGTTATTTTTGCCATAAAAGATACTCGAAAATAGTTTGGTGAACAAGTATTTAGGAACAATGAAATGACGAAATAGAAATAACATTTGACAAGAAAAATTCCACCCCGTGATCCTGCGGGAAACTCATCTTTCAGATCCACTAGTTTACTCAATTGTTCAATGAGATTCATTCTTGTATGAAAAAATGGATTTTTGTTCCTTTTTGTATAATGTATGTTAAATAAAAATTTTCATAAATTAGTTTCTATTATACAAACGGTTATACTGAGATGCATTTTACAAATATCACCGACTAAAACGAAATGCAGAGGTTTATTTACTTGCCCCAAATTCGTTTACAGCTTTTAAGAAGAATTTCCAGGCGGCTCACTTTATAATAGTGATTTTTCTTTATAACCCCGGCATTCCAAACTATTTATGTAAAAAACTAATTTTGTTAATTTATACTCTTCAAATAATTTGAACAATGATGTCAACTAGAAACTTCAGTAAGCATTTACCCCACTTTACCTTACATAAGATATAAGAAAGTAAGGATCTGTGGAAATTTATCGTTTGTTTCCATCCATCCAAATCAGTTTTGCTACATTTCAAAAATTGCTATTTGCTTAATATTTTATATATACATCATTAGTCATTTTTATTTAAACATTTTTGGGTGATTTTTTTTTAGTTTATATGTAACGACCATAAAATATAAAATAATCATGAAAATTGTATGAAATATTGGGGTGAAATCTGTAATTATTATTAAGTTTGTGATTTTTAGTAGGATTATTCACTACTAATGTATTAATATATTTGTTTCCTTTTCAGGTGAGTGATCTGCCAGCCTTGCACTGACTGTGAGTATTAATGTTGAATAATTTTTGCGAAATTGAAATGTTCCATCGACATGCTCCAATACAATCGATTTTATTACCTAGCCTTCGGTATAGAGAAATATGGCATCTCTCCGAATGTTTGCATAATTCACAATGCGCTTACTAATCCATCCATTTTTCACGTACCCTGTTGCACAAAGAAATGACGCAAAAGGAACTGAAAAGAGCATCGGCGCTTAAACGCACCCATAAAAGGACAATACTGAGCGAACTATTTGTACTCTAGCGAAAAAAAAAAACCAGCAAAACAAAATAATCGTGCCGCACCGCGGGGCATTGTGACATCGGGGGTAACCATTACCGGCCGGCTTTGTCATCTCGAGAGTGTATTGACGGATGATCCGACTCAAAACGTCTTCATCCCATTGTGACGACGTCATGATACACTCGATCGGTCGTTAACGGGGATCAAGAAACAGATACGGCCTAACCGTACGGACGTAGGCGAATACCAAGTACAAAACAACAGAACTGGCAAAGAGTGGACGGGCAAATTGAAAATTTGCGAAATAAAAAATGCGAATAATACAAATTTGAAGCACAAACTAAATACGACAAACTTCATAATTTCATATGCATGAACTTATAAAGTGAGCATTTCCTCTCCGAAAAGAAGCCCATCCGATCGGGATTTTATTAATTCCGAGGAGCGCTGGCAATTAATTTGACGCGCGGGGCGCTCCTTCGTGTCACGCAGACGCGATTGATGGAGATGTTAGCGCCGCATTAGCGTCGCACTTTCGGCCGCTGGAGCCGTTCCAAATTCGCATTGTGTTCTTGTTGGGTTGCGCGTTGTGGTTTTTCAGACTCCGACGCGACGAAATTAAAGTCACCTGTTCGATAATAAAATTAATTCGGACGAGTTTTTTACGCGCGCGTTAAATTTTCGACCGCCACCGTTTGATATCCGAGCGCGTTGTAAATAATCGAGGACAGAGAATTATGTCGTGTTAAATTTTGTTAAATTTTATTAAGTTATTAGAAATGGTGTTTTACTGAAAATGATCAAAGGAGTAGAAAGTATACTATGTTTAAGTCTTTGACCTCATGTTTAAAAAATATAATTGGGAACGCGTTTTTAAACGACGAATTAATCAAAAATTTACGTGTTTGTAAATAGTTGGAGATCGTACAAACACTTGCGTCATACTCAATGTTCGTAGAATGTACATAATTGATATCTGCGATATTTTTGCGATATATCATATTGAGCTCAGGTAGAAAAGGCGGTGGTTTTCTTAAAAATGTGTATTGTTTGGTAGTTCAAAGCTTTGATTGCAGATTTGGGTTATAAACAAAACTATTCGATACACGATGAAGAACGTTCGAAAAACAGAGCGATTTTTGCCCAGATATTACAAGAATAAATATAACTTAGGTGGCAAATGGTTGGAAAGCTTTCACCGTTTTAATTTAGAATTTGGAAGGTAATGGGATGTTGCGTTATTGTCAAATGTAGATGTGGGAATGAGCAGGCAACGAAAAGTATTAAATGGACCCAGAACATATAATTAATAGGCTAGCTTCGAGTTGGAATAAATGGATTTTGTTGGGAAGTTGTTCGTTCTGACGGGAAAATTGGATTAGAAATTATCAAAATATGTAACATTGTTCAAAAATCACTGTACATTTATGTTTAGGTTTGCAGCATACTTTACAATTACTTACAATTTATTTACATCTTTTTATAGGCATAGAGAGGTGTCCCGGAAAATTCTATGCTAGAAAACACATAATAAGTTTCTAAATAATAGACTAGTAAGTTTTGATTTAAAAAAATAGTCAGGAAATGAACGTGATTTACATGTACTATGTACTATGTACGTGTTTACAAATAAAAGCAAAAATGTGGTACAGGCAACAGTCGGGCTGTCCCAAACATGATTTTTTTTTTAACGATTAGTTACTGATATTAAACTGAAATACCTCGGCTAATTCCAGTTCAAAGTGCGGGCCAGGTTTTCATCTAGAGCACAATTCGAGATAAATTTATACAGCCCTAGCCAAATAATTACAGTGTACAAAGTGGCGGAGCAAGTTGGTATAAAATAAATAAATGAATATCGTTGGGTGCCAAAGCTATTACTCTCGGCGAAATGGGGAAAGAGGACATGACGGTATGATGCTGGTATAAGTATTGTATCTGTGCATAAATCCATGTTGTTTTATTTGTATAAAATACACACATTCACTTAGTGATGTACTCACCATCTTCGACAATGACCGCCTGCCAGCTTTCAGATTGAAGTTCTGTGCCTCTCCTAGAGAACTGTTGAGGTTTCGCGTTCAAGATATTTGTAAGGCAGTTGCTGTTCTCTCAGCAAATGCTTCTCTCCCATATGATATACACTCCAAATTCTTCTCACTGCTTCTGTTAGATTAGATCCTCTCTAGTTGACACTCCATACTGGACAGCCTTGAAAATAGCTAACACGAGCTGCTAAAAACATACAAGCTCATGTTCGCAACAATCACATCAAATTCTAAACACAAGGAAAGTAATTGAATAACGGAATGGAATTGAGTGGTGCAAATTCAATGGAAAACGGCAAGGAACCGACCCAATATATTGAAAATGTGACACTATAATACGTCCGATCGCAACAATGAACGCGAAAATTTTTGACAAAAAGGAAAAGTAACTAAACGCCATAAATAATCACTTACCGTGAATTTCAGTCCCCAGTTAGCTAACGGCGGAGGCTAGATGATGAAATAAAAACAACAAAATAGTACTAACGAAATAAGGTGATTTTCGTTTATTGCTGCAGAATACTTCATCTATACATTAGCTTACTATCAATTCTATAAAGACTTGCTTGTGGTAAAACAAAATAATTAAGTTACTAAACAAAACGTTATTTTATTTCGAATGAAAGTTTACCCGGTTACAACGAAAATAAACCTTGTGCTGTTACAATGACAGATGGAAATCTTCGTTCAATTAAAAATGGTGCACACAAGAGCTAATTCGACTTTGACAGCACGATAGTCGATTATCCTCTATTGCCGTCAATGTCCCATGAATCAAATAGTTCCAATTCGACCTAAAGCAGTGGTGTGAGTCTTACAAATATTGTACAGTATTCGGTGATGGAGTCACCAACCGGATGCTTGTAGAACGATCACGTAATCGGCGTAACAGGTAAGAGGGGATATTTTCAAAGATAAAGACGACCCACTCCCATCTGCGTGCTTCTAACAAGACACGAATCGATAAAGTCCCATAAATCTTGGACTCGTGGATACTAACGAGTTATAGCTGGCGATATATTCACAACACTGAACGAAAATAATGCCTCTCCACGCCCAAACAATAAGGACGGACATTTCGAACAGTTTTATAACATCTATTGCAAAACATTAATTCATTTTCGCGTCGTTAACCTCTTACGCCGCAATAATTACACTACTCTGCTCTGCAGGAAGGTCCATATAACACCATTGTAGTGTTGCTAATCAGGAAGAGCTTGCCAAATAGCTTTCATGGGTATTACTATCCGTAAACCCCGCTTGTTTGTGTGGCGCTTGCACCAAGTAGGAAACAATAAAGGTACAGGCAACAGAAGATCCAAGATCCCCGACGAAAAGGGTTTTCTTTTGAAGTTTGAAGTTGTTGCACTGATATTTGGTTTAAGTGCATTGGCTGATTCCAGTGGAAAGTAAGGGCAGGTTATAATTTATACAGCCTTAGCCAAACATACAGCGTGCTATGCATCGGAGTATAGTTGGGAGAAAATAGCATTCAAACTTTAAAATTAACCGCATTTTTTTTTAAACAAAGTGTTATAAATATATTTCAAGTGTTATCTTATAATAACGTCCCACCGCAGAGATGGACACAACAGAAGTTTTTATAAAAGAAAAAGTGAATGAAGTGAATAAACACTTCCCGTTAATTCCATTCCGTAGTTAGTTAACGACGGAAGCTAGACGACGAAATAAAAAAATGAACGGTCCATTGCTGCAGAATAAATCAATTATACGTTAGCTTACTCCGAATGTGTCAAAAACTTGATTACGGTGAAACAGAATGGTTAAATGACTTGACATTAATGTAACTATCAAACAAAAGTCACTGAGCAAACAGTTTTTTTCAAATAGAGCTTCGGCTGTCACAATGGATGACAAAAATATATAATTAAAACAAGATCCACGGTTGATGTTGTGCACAAGATATTTGAATAATTAGTTACCTCGGTTTGGGTTACACGCTCTAGGTAAGGTAGTGGGTCCAACCTCACTGTAGTCGACGATGGAGTCACTAGTTGGAAAATAAATGGCAATTTACAGCCACACTTTTTCAGAACAAAAATACCGTACGACGATAATTTTCGATAACTGCATGCTTCTAACAAGACAACTTTTTAAGTCTGTAAAATCCCTTAAAAGATTATAACGGGCGATAAATCACAACAGTGAGTAACAATATGACGATGAATAGTTTTCCATGTGAAAAGTCATCTAATTATAGTCACTCGTGTCGTTATGTTATTATTAACATTAAGGTTTTGGTATTGGTTTACTTAAATTACAAAAATAGTTCATTGGATTTGTGATAACCTTTCATTGACGTTCATTGTATTTTCCAGTCGTTAGTTTAGTTAGTAAGTTGTCTATGTTTGTTGGTCATTTTGAACTTTTCATTCATTGGGTTTTGTCAACGACTATCGAGGTGATTAGTGTTGATGATGGCCACTTTGAAAAGAAACAATTCATAAATGTTACTTCTCGAAAACTATCCAAGTCATTAATAGAGGTGCAGAAGTTATCAATTAAAAATGTATTTAATTCGTTACAACAACAGTATTATGATATATTTGTTGAGGCAGAGGCAACCATGAAAAAAATGTCTATGCGCATTTCGAATTTGCAGAAGCCGATGACAATTTAAAAACAATGGTTTGAGTCAAATTGAAAATTCGATATTTCCAGTCACACTGTCGATGACTTACTCTCGAATAAAAAATGTGTTCGCAAGAAATTTCTGAAGAAAATGCCTGGTTGACAATAAAGGCTTTTTTAGAACATTATAACAGATGATGAGACATGGATCATCACTAGAACACACCGACAAAACAAAAATAACGGAAGAAGTCTATAAGAAAACTTATTTACTGGATGTTACTTTCACAAAGCCTGATTTCAGTGTATCTTTGAATTCACTGTTATTGCCATGTTTTCGCCCATAGATCGATATTTCAAATTGAACACTCCTAACTTTAGTAATGGGTTTCTGTTGATTTATCCGGTCGTTCGTTTAGAGGGAGCGAAGTTGAATTCGATGGAAGGAGGTGTGGTGTAAATGTTAATTTTTTGTTCACATGTTTTGGTAAATTTATAATCCTATTTGTTACGAGAACTTTTGAAAAATTGTTGTTGATTTCTGATATAGGATTCGCTCGTATTTATTTTTTATCGACTATTAGTACCTCGTGTTATTCTGATGAATTGCATTCCTTCGGAGATTAGAATTCCTTTCTAGACATTTGTTTTCAGTAATCTATCGAAGCATGATACGTCCATTGTACGTATTTTCACAATTGATAATTTGGTGCATACTAGTACTTTATTAAATGGTCACCCGAAGTATTCATCTCTAATAACTATTCATCCCGGATCGCTTTTTATTTATTAGATGGGGTCGCGTGTCACCGTCATCTATGAATATTTATTTTTAAGGTTTCACAACAAAGACCAATCAACCGTTGAATCATTTAATTTTCAATCAAACAACCTAACGCCTAGACCTGAATATATTATGTTTTATTTCAAACATAAATTAACTCGATTTCACGATTTCTCACAGACATGAAATTTTAAAACAAAGCTGTAAAAAATACCTAAAAATTAAAATTAAAATCCATACCTGTTCAAAATGTTGTTCTAATTGTGAAATCTAAATATTTAGTCGCTTCAACAGTTTTATTATTATTATTTTAGGTTTCTCGCATCAAACTTAAGAACTACCCAAATTGACATGTTTCCACTGTAACTTAAACTACCTGTAATATTTCTTGCAGGGAACGACATTAAACCTAGTTATAGGTATTTAAGCGCAAACAATCAACAAATCAATGAATGTCCTCATCAATAGTCCAAATGTTCTAAACATATATTTTGGGAATTCGACGCCGAGATGATCATTTATTTTAGGTTTATTATAACAGTAGTTTGTACTCAATTATTGAAGAACCTGAAAATATTAACGTTACAACGCTTTCTTCTAAGCTTAAATGTAAATTCTTGTGGTATTTCTCGCCACCTGAAATTCAATTAAAAACAACCTAGAAGTCAATCAATTTATTTATCAATGGCATACGATTAGGTTGCATTGGTTCTGAAACCTAGATTTGCGAAATACTTTGACAAAATGGTCTTTATGTTTTAGGTTCATCACAGCAATATTGACAATTGTTTTAACATTTTAGGCATTTTGTAATATTTTTAATTTTTTTCGTTTATAATTTTTTAAATATTTGTTATGTTATTTGAATTTGTTTTGAATTAGAAAATATTTTTTCCAAGTTAAACATGTTGGACTATTTGACAACTGGCTTCAGCTTTTGCATTTTTATATCTTAAAAATATGTGTGTGATATTGTATTTTGGAAATGTGAACAATTTTGACAAATTTCACAATTTTTGTATTATCGGGGCATATTTTGGGAGCTTCTATTTCACACATTTTTTTCCTACTTCTTAATAGTTAATCATTACTTCGCAATTTTCATTTTACACAATTTTGACAAATGTCGTTTTTTACGCGCCCGTTTCTTTACCATTTTCTGTGAACATTTTTAAAAGTTTCACGAACTGAAAGAACAACTATATTACCTGTTTAATTATATTATTCAACTATCGATAAGCCCGTATTTCAAATTGGGGATTTTTTCCACAAATTGACAAAAACAGCAATTATTTTCGCATGTTTTAAATATCATGTTAGCTTTTGCTTTCACTTAGGAATGATAATGATAATATTATTGAAAAGCATGCAAAAATAGGTCGAATGTCGTGCAATTTAAATTTCTCGGGAAATAAACAATTGTAAACGCGGATATGACAAAATCACATCATCCACAACTTGAAAACGATTTATTTATTGAAAATTTAATTAATTTTGTCATTGTTTAGCAATTCAGCCAATTAACACAATTATTTGAAATTTAGCTTAGACGATTTTTTCTGGTTGATATTTTTGTGATATAGCTAAACTCAACCCAACTACACCAATTCCAACCCAACTAGCCCGGCCCTTTCTCCAATTATTTTTACTTTTTTCTATTTGTTGTTGGTTCATTTTGGATACACTTTCAAGATTTATTTAACCATTGGATTTGGAGTGTGTTGGATTAGGTTGAGCTGGGCTGGGTTGGTTTGAGTTAGGTTGGGTCCAGTTGAATTTAAAATCCACCTAGATTTTAAGTTCCCGTTCACATCGTGGTAATATAAAGTTGACTATGCCCCTTGGAAAAGCTGCTAATATACTTGCAAATTTCTTCCTTCTTCGGTTGGTAAAAACTAACGTTGCTAGTTCAATAACAAGTTTATGGATATTTTAGTCATTATGGCTATTCGTAATAAGTAACACCCTTATAATTATTTACATTAGCACATAATATTGATTCTAATGCTATTGCTATCTCTCTAATTTCACATACATTGATATTTCAAATTCGAATTTCGAACATTGTAAAATTTATAACTGATTGAATAACTCCCCGATACTGAGGAACCGTAAGGTCACATAAGTATGTACTTCTCGGTTATCTATGTTTTGTTTATTCACTCCTTGCTGTTTGAGGACGAACAACAAAGTAAAGATATGTTATGTGTATGTATATATTCACCAACTTGTGATACATTTATTTTAATACACCAAATAGAAAAATGAAAACGACTAATTTGGTGATTGCATTAAAATTATTGACTGATTGATGAACATCTATGACACTTCTACATTTTTAACCTTTACTCTATGTTTCAAAAAGCTCAACTGCAAAAGTACAACCTTATTTTTAAAGTACATTTTATAGTTCGACGTCGTTTCCGATACAACCCACCTAAAAATGTATTGCACCCATTTGATTTGCTGTCGCAGGTGTGTACATAGTCTGTTAAAATAAATAGTACAAAGTCATCGAACGTGTCGTAAACTCGGTTCATTTGCCGGTTCGGTACATTAACCGTATGTAAAGATTACCAATGCGCACATAACTTAGAGTCCCCGAACGCTAAAGCCGCACCAAATGTTTCCGATTTATGTGACGGACGCAGTTTTTAAACGAGATCGTAAAACAGGAACCCCTCGTGTACGCCATTACGCGGAGAATTATGCGAAATCGAGAAAAATCTGACGACGATAAGTCAAAACATTTGCAAATCAATGAGGCGTGACAAGCGTTCGGCCAGGCCGATGAAATGTCCTCGTCGAGACGCATAAATCTAATTTTGTCGTCGTCCGGCTAGCATGGAAACGTAACTCGGAGGTGGCGTTTGGCGCCCGATTTTGCACCACGTGCATGGGAGGCTTCGTATTAGGATCTTAACTACACACGGGCTTTGGTAACCTGATCGTTTGTAGTAATACCGGATATTTTTTAATCAAAATTCAGATAAATTGGCGAATTTCTGACTCGAGTCATATGGTTATCAGCAAAAGTTTTGCAAACGAAAAAAAGGTGCGTTAAAATAATATTTTTTTTATTGTGATTACTCATTTGCTCTGATTCCGATTAGCACAGTTGTATGCAGTCGAAATATTTGTATTATACAAATATAAGAAACTTAATACAATTTCAAGTTACAAATGAAAATAAGCTTTGTTTGTTTAATTCGAGATTATCGTTATGTTTAGTTTTGAAAAACGTTTCGATCAAACACAGTAAAATACCCTTTCACAAACCACTTAATCAACATTCTGCCGATTGATTCTGTTGAGCTGTGAAATTTTTTGTATAAATAAAACAAAAACCATTTTTTTACATAAATACCATTTATTGGTGAACGTACTTTTTCGAATGCTAAGCATTAATCATCAGTATAATATTCGAATATAACTAAATTATTTAAATTATAATGAAGCTACATAAAATAATACAATAACATGAAAATTCCAGAAAACGAAAATTAGTTACCTTAACAATAATTTAAACTAAATCGAAACTAAATATGTCTTAGTGTTACGTTTTATAAAAACATTGTAATAAACAATGTATTAATAAAATGTCATTTTTCGTTTTATAAGATGTCGTTACGTTATCATAGCAAAATTATCAATTTAATTGTTATTACAGAGAAAAATGTTTGATTCAAAAGCATACAAAATGCTTTTCGAATTGAAGAACGGATACTAATAACATTACAAACGATGAAAAGTTAAATACATGGAAGAATTCAGAGTAAAATAATAATAATAATAATGATAAAATAATAACACAGTGACACGAAAAATCAACAATAAGTTAATAAATGGAATCGAAAATTACTTGTAAATGAGCATGAAGTCAAAACTTTTTATGTCTGTAAGCCTTTTTTGTATTTTGGATATTTTTTGTTTTGGACAATTTTAGTGTTTTACATTTTGCAGAATTTTGCGTTTTTATCCGTTTAGGATCTTCAGCATTTTGATAATCTGTACTTTTTGCAATTTATAAATGTTGGCAATTAATGACGTTTCGTCCATTGTGGACAAATTCACTGTTATAATTTTGATATTTTTTGGGAATTGACACATATAGTTATTTTAATTATTTACTTTTCATAATTTTGTTTTACTTCGTAAATTTCATAACATTTTTGAAATATTTTATCTTACATTTATGTATCGACAATTTTTACAGTGACTAATTTTGACATTTTAGAATTTTTCGCAATTTTGATTTTTTATATTTTAGACGGCTTGATAATCTTATTAATTTTATTTTGACATGTCCCGAAATTTGTGAAAATTGTAGACAATGACAAAATTAATGAAAAGCGAAATAATTCAAAATCATTGTTTTTATATATATGTTAAAATCTAAAAATGTATTGCTGGTTCCTTCTAACTCTAAGCCAGAAATTGTTATATTTTATAATATTACGGGGGAAGGGGCTGTAGTTGATCGAATGAACACGTCCAACAATGTGGCCAAAAATACACGTTGGCCAATGGTAATATTTTATGGATTATTGAATGTCAACGTATTAATTATTCACAAAGCGAACAACGCTAACGCCGAATTTACCAAAAGGCGCAGGTTGTTTATAAAAGAATTGTGAATTCATTTACTCACAGAAAATATGAAAGAAAGAGCAACTTGCTGAAATTTGCATAGAGACGTGCACGAATCGGCTAGAAGTTTATCGAGAATTTCAACCCCTGAAGATGAACCCGAACCTGCTCCAAATAAGAAAAGGCTACTACAAATATTGCTAAAGGAGGAATCACGATACTTTAGTAAAAATTGGCTGTGTATTGAGCACATTTTAGCATGCTGTAAGGACTGTACTGAAGAAAATTAGAGTCAACTTTACAACCCCATATTTTGTGTTCAGATCTCTTTAAATTTTGTTTTCTTATTTTTTTATTAGATCAATATGTCCGTTATAGGGAAAACATCAATTAGTGCTTTTTATTTCGTTACTTTTTTAAGTATTATATACATAAAAAAGTTGAGGAAATTAACAGCTTTTTTAATTTATCGGTCCCAAAAATAGAAATATTCTTTTTTGACATTTCTAATTATGCACAATAAAACAAAAATACATGTACATTGAAATTATCACAAGTAACTTACTTAAATGTTTAAGCAACAATTTTTTACAGTCTATTAAAAAATGTTCCTTACAGGCCTCACCCGTGCCCTGGTGTGCCACCTAAGCACCCGTTCACTGGAGGGTTAAAGTTAATTTAACTGAGTTTCACTATTTTGGTAATTTGTAATTTTTACATTTTCGAAAATCATTTAATTTATATTTTGGCATTTTCGATAATTATTTATTTTTTCAATTTTTGCATTTTGAATAATTGGGAGCCTTCTATAATTTTGACATTTACGACAATTGTGTTTTTATATTTTATATTTTCCACAAATTTTAACAATTAGCAACTTCACAATTTCGAAATTTCATGTTTTCTCGATAAATTTCATTTTTAAAAGTATATATATTTGACATTTATTCAAATTTATTTTTTTTGTTAATATCAGATTTTTTAAATTTGTTATTTTTTTTAATATTTCACAATTTAATTTTCCATTTACATTTAACATGCTTTTGAATATTTTTTTCGTTCGTTCGTCAGATTTTACATCATTTTATAACTTCTAATTTTTTTGAAGATTAGACAATTTTTACATACTAACAATTTGTAAATTTTTCACTATTTCGACAATTTCATAATTTTGTTTCAAATTTCAGCTTTTTTCTTATTCAGGTATAAATAACTTTTTGAACGATATCATAAAATTAATCTAAATATAAAAAGAGTCAAAAATGCTAAAAGATTTATAATTGTAAAAAATAAAATAAATTGCTAATATTTGTTCTAAAAAATATCAAAAATACTATAACATTAATTAATTAATTGTTAAAATTATAATTTTTGCAATTTTTTGCAATTTTATTCTCTTACCATAATTTTTAAATTTTTAGTAATCAAATTTTTTTATTTTTTTTAATATATATTTCACCGCATGAGATTGTATTTTGGTAAGTGGCTAAAATTATCATAATTTACAAAATTATCGAAAATTTCAAAAAATGGAAAAATTATTAAAATGTCAACATTTCCTAAATATAATATTATACAATTGTCCAAAATATTTGTCTAAGATTTACTTTCTTATACTTTATGTATAAGATGGTGGTTTATATCACTTTTTCGAAAAATGCACTTATCATCGCAAATGCGCCAGTTTGCTGGAAATTTAACTAAATATGAGAAAGTTCAGTGCGGATTATTGAAATTTTTTTCCTTGTAGAAAAATATGTTTATTTGTTACTATCAAATCAATTTTCAATGAGAACTAAAACAGACGCCAGAAAGTCTGCAAAACAAAATAAAATCAAACTACTACCCAAAGCAATTTTAAACATATATCAATAAATCTCAACTATACTTGGAACGTAATAAATACACAATAAAATGATGCAAAGAAGCTTCGTAGGAAAATAATCAGCAGAAAAAAATACAGGGGCGAAACCATAAACTACGACGACGAAAAGGCGGCAACAATTGAGTACACAAATGTGACTGAAATACCAAAGAAACCACAAATCATCAAAATTAAATTAAATGTTTATTTCAATCTTACAACAAATTCAGTGTAAAATATGCATAACGTTAACACTTTTTTTCCGTTGTACAACATTTATTTTCTTCCATACGTTCACTTTTATTTCATACATTAATATTTTGAGTAAATAATTAAAAATATAAAAAAGTATATATTTTCAAGCTTATAAACGCAAGTCCGCTAGTTTGTTCACATAATCAATCATGTTCATGTGACAGAACCTAAAAATGTCGTTATCCTTATCGTTACCTTTCCTTAAAAATATGTTCGAAATGTAGCAGAAAAACAAGAAAAGACAACGATGCACTGATAAAATCGATGAGTTAATGGTCGAGTGTCATCACACCGTTTCAAGGATCGGGACAGGTACACCAGGTAAGGTGAACCACAGCAACAACACACACACTAACACACACACACAGTCCTCCTGGCTCCTGATATGCGATACCGCGGCTATCTCTCCATCTAACTAACGTAATTAAAACGGACAGCAAACTCTTGCTCCTTTATTTATTATACCCGTTTCGAGTATTATATGCATTCCCTATAAACAAACGGGTATTCGTTTTTATCCTCCTCTTCTCCTTTGGTTTCATTGGCTTATTTACATTTAATTTACATAAAATAAATTAGATTAGTGGAATCGTTAAAATTAGAAAGTAAACATGCTCACCGCGATGTGTTTTTTAGATCGCCCGATATATATACACCGAATCGTGTACCCGTCGCTCGCAATACAATGTATTTTATATGCACTTGCTCTGCAATGAGTTTCCGAGTAAATTTATTTATTTGAACGACAAGCGAGGTTTACATGTGGTTTATATAAGTAATGTATTTGTTTTGTTTATCGTTTTGTTAATGGGTAGCTGTAAAACGAAGAAGTTATTCTCTAGCCTCGGTCAACGTATTCATGTTATGGCACAGGTTATCCGTATCACGTTTAAAGTTTCGATATAAAACTTACTATCGCCTATTTTGAAATTTCTTCATTAAACAAAAATGTATCGCTTTACACTTGAATTTAGTTTTAGTGTCTGTTTTACGTGTTGAGGTAATTTAGAGTAAATGTAGATTCTTCAGAAAACATGGTTGTCATTTCTATCCAACAAGTCTATCATTTGCTCACAAAATTGAAGATGGTGGTTCGGAGCATTAAGCCTTGAACATGTTGAAGTTTATATGGATGAAGCTTATCTTTTTCAAAATAGTTTAATACTGTTGCCATTTTCCAAAGCAAATTGGTGTAACGTAAATTGGGGATTTTCTGCAATTCTGAGGAGAACGTATGTTTTAGTATCGCCAGGAACAAAAGTAGGCTGACTCTGCAAAGGTTTCACATGGCCAAGTTCTCGAATCTGTGTCTCAATTTTGGAAACAGTTCCTTGAAGTTCTTCGGATTGTCTCTCATCGAACAGTTAACTACCTCGAATTGCTTCCTACATCTGTCTGTATATCCGATCATCAAAATTACATTTCTTAAAGAAATTTTTTGTTACAAAGACTTAACTAGGGTTCATTGAAAAGGTTTTTAAGAGTACTACCTTCAAATTTATAAAACAAAATTTAGAATTCTATTTAAAAAAATGCATATGACGATAGCTCGGAAGGACACACGTCACAAAATTTAAAACCAGCGCAGTTTAAAATAAAAATTGACATATTTGGCGTTTTACAAGACTATCCACACTGTATATAAATTTCGTAAAATGCAAAAGGATTTTCAAATAAGTGGTGAAATAAAATAGTAGCATTATCCTAAACAACGATTTCTCCCAAATTATTTTGTTGGTAAGAATAAAACGATGGCAACTGAGACTCCTCACTTGTAAATTATTACATCGGCTGATTTTTACATTATCTTGTGGTAAGTTCCTCTTCCCACTTCGGGTATAAATCACACGTTCGTTGTGACCGAAAAGTTATTTTAGTCAAACGTGGAACCATGTGTCTATTACACTGCAAGAAAAAAAATTGCGAAATGTGGCATTCGAAACTTCCCCATTAGGAACCCACAATTAGAACATAATTCGTGTAATTTGAACATTGGTGGCGCTTGCATACCGAAGCATATCCGTATCCTCTTCGACTAACTGCAACCACATGGCTTCGCATTTCACTTGACTGACAGACATTAAAATTTGGGGAGGTCTGGACGTCAAAAGGCACGAGATATGCAACCGGCATCCGAAGAACGCACCCGCCGACTGCAAAATTCGATTAACGGTGCCGCGAAACCCGGCCGACAAATCGAAATCGATGAAAAAATGACGCACTGTTCGGCATGGCGTTTAATCAATCGATGAAAGTATCATTGTGCGTTACTATTAGCGGCCGTAAGCGATTGGCGATATTTTCTAAATATTGTTTAAAATTAACGTTATGAATTCAATTCAATTTTAATAAATTACCGAAACGAAGCCGGTTGTTCCCAATTTACATCCATTTCATAAAATGTCACAGGCCACGGTAAGTCATAAATTAAAATCTTCCCGGCCGAAGCAATGACGATGGCGCCAGTAGTGACACTGCAAGACAAGGGTCACCCCATTAGAATTTATTACTTTTCTTCTTTTATTTTAATAGCAATAAAACAGTACGTCGACTATAAAGATGTCTATCTTTTTTCGTTGAAACATCGTGCATATGACGATATTTTCACCTTTGTTGATGCCAATGATTTATATTAACGCGCAGGTTTAAAGTAAACATGCCCGTTAAATAAATCAGTTATTGTGGATCGTTATCTTATGCGTAAAAGTGTCATCGGCGTTCTAAAATTGTTATCGTTATTTCCTGTACATAGTTACGGAAACTCTTGTTCAAATTTTGAAAAACATATCATTTATATTATGTACTTGAGTTGTTATTAGTTTGGTAAGGGTGCCTAGAACATTTAGAATCGTGGTGATATTGGAAAAATGGCATAGCTTTATTATACTGCATGTATTCACGTAGAACTATATGTATTTATACAACCACTGAAACCTTGTCAAGTTTCGCCTATATAGCTTTAGTTAAGAAGTTATATCCAATATCGAACGCTATATACGAGTAAATAAAATCTTGTCTTGCGACTTGAGCTATATCAGCGAAAGGGGTTTGCATTCTTCGTGACACCCACTTGTCAAATGTGCCGCCGCCTATGAATATGTTACGAAAAACACGTAGTTCTATGTCAAAAACTTTTTTTTCCAATTTTTGATCTTCTTACTTTTTAGATCTTGCTCCACACTTTCCAACCATCTCTTGCTCTGTTAAGGACCATTCTTGGTAATCTGTTTCTGGCCATTCTTTCTATATGTCATATTCACTTTAGTGGCTTGGCTTTTATAAAGGATGTTTTCTTTGCTTCTTTGTACATAATGTCTAGTTCCATATTTCTTCTTCTTCTACAGCCGTCTTCTATGTCTATTCCACTCTATATAGCTCTTGGCGTATTTCTTTCACATCCATCAAGGGCATCTTCATCTACTTTCTTTATATTTCATTAGTCGTCTTTTCAGCATTCCGTTCTTTTTGCTACCTTTCACACTTTTATTTCTTGCTCCTCATGTCCTATACGCATCCTTTTATCTCTCATATTCCCTTCCATCGTTCATAGTTATTTGCAAATTTTCATTTGCTGATTATTCGGATTTCTCTGAGAGTAAAATGTGGTCATTTACCGGTCTGTTTCTCCAGAAACCTGCCTGATATTCCCCCAGGACATGCTTCGTAGCATTGCTTAATCTTTCCCTAATAAGTTTTGCCAGCACTTTATAAGTTGTATCTAGTTATACAATACCTCTATAGTTTTCACATAAAGATTTGTCACCTTTTTTGCAAAGAGCATATCAGCACGGCATTTGTTCTTTCTCCCATACTTGTTTTACAAGCGAATATATTCTTTCGGTTAAGTGAACTCCTCCTGCTTTAATCATTTCTGCTGATTCTTCGTTTTCCCCTGGACTTTTATTATTTTTTAAGCCTTTGATTATTTTTGTGACGTTCCTCTTATCTTGTGGTATTGTAACCTGATTCTTCTTGGTCTTCCTTCATTATTTTTGTCGGTTCACTCAGTAACGCTCCTTCCTGGTTTTAAAAATAGCTATTTCTGCTATGGTAACCGTTTTCTGTCTTTTTTATTTTTTGGTAAAATGCTCGTATTTCCTTATTCTGAAATTTCCCCTAAATGGTTATGCGTTTTTTCTTCCTGTACATGCTCTTCGACTGTGTTCTTATGTTGTTTTATTTTTCTCTTTTTCATATTGTATTGTTATTCAGTAATTCATGTATTATCTTGTTTTCATTCTCTGCTATCTCTACACACTCCTCATCGAATCTGTTTGTTTTCTTCGGGATTGTCATTTTAGCAGTTCCTTTGATGACTCGTTTTGTTTGTTTCCACACCTCCTCAACTTGCGTGGTTTGGCAGCATTTTTCCAGTTATTTTGGAATTTTCTTCTGATATCCTGCTTTCATATCCCCGTTCTGCAATCTTTCCACTTCTTATAGTTTTTCTATTTGTTTTTTGCAACGCATCCTTACTCGGAAATGAGTAAGGATACTCGTGTTATGCTTCTCACGCTATTAATTAAGTTCATATATATTTTTTCTACCAGTACACGATTAATTGGATTACATAGCCTGCCGCCTGGTGTTGTCCATATCCATTTATATATTTCCTTCAGTTCCAATTGCATACTCATTACCACCACGTTTTTTTTTCAAAATTAATTACTCGGTGTACACTTTTATTAGATATTTCATGTTTACTGTGTACTCCTATTATTGATCGGTGCATTTCTTCTTTCTCATTCTTTGCGTTGTAATCTCCAAACACTATGTCCTCTTGTTCTTCTTCAGAGGGGGCGTGGATTTGTAATTTTTTTGTACCATGAAGCCAGTTCCTAGCGTTCTGTCTATTCCACCACTTTTTAAATATTTCATATATATATCTACAATATCTAGTTAATTGTTTTGTTTCTTGCAAATATGTTATTTCTATCTTATATCTTTTAATTTCCCTATTAATTTTTTAAGCCTTCCTGGCACAAAACCAAACCCTTTTTACCGAATAATTAATTATATTTCCACAATAATTTCACGAAGATCTAGTGGAAGAGAAACGCAAACAGTTCCAACTAAAATTTTAATGTAATTAAAATAAAATTAACAAGTTGTCTAACTACATATAAACTCGAAATTCAGAAAATATCTCCCATTTCGTTCACAATTCCCATGTTGGGTACAGATTAAGGAACAAAAGTACGCAAAAAATGTGAATCAACCGCCGTATCTGCTGATTCGCAAATCCACACCAAAAAATATTACAAAAATGGTGGAAGTAATTTTAATTTTAATTTTAGTTAATATACTCGTACATTGTGATTCTCCGCCCTTCTAATGAATTAGAAATTTACAGCAAACATTAAATGAGCCAACAAATTCTGAAATTATAAAACCCAAGCAAAAATTCGCCAAAGTTTTCCCAGTAAAGCAACGGTAAATTAAAACCTAGGAACCATTTAAAAATTCTGAACCAAACCCACAACCAACAACAGACATGAAGAAGCCGGGAAAGAAGAAGATAAGACAGGATACGTACATGAAACAAATGCATGGGTCTCAAACCCGCAATAAATTGCTTAATCAAGGGAATAAAGGAGGAAGGATAAAAATAATATATCGAACGGGGCAAAGGACAAAGGAAGCATTAACAATAATATGCGAAGTCATATGAAGTGAATGTCTGTGGCAAATACATGCTTTAGTGGAACAGTTGAAGAAGTCTCTTATTGTATAGATCCGAAGTGGTGAGAAATGAAAGAACAGTCTAGATATTAGGTTGGATTTGAGAAACATAAATAAACATACATAAGAAGCAAGAAAAGAAAGATTCTTTCACAATTTAGTACAAAATTGTGAAACAAGACGTGAAATATTGCTTTAGGAAAGTAACACGAAGTTTTTGACAGAAATAACTTGGAATTTTATTCCATGCGAGATATATTTAGCTATGATGTTGGTAGATGCGGAAATCAGTCTACAGCACGCAAATATTTGATGGTGGTAGAGTATGAAAAACATAAGGTATAGTCTAGATAATGAATGATATTAACGGAAAGGAATCATTGGAAGGATGCACCGTAAAATGAAACAGTTGAACAAGGACTATTTTAGAATATACGTCATACAGTATTATAAAGGTCAATGTTGGCCGAAGTTGTCTAAGAACTGTGCCCACTAGATTGCCAATTTTTTTATTTCTCCGATGTATTGAGTATAGATCGTGACACCGATCAAATCCAACTAAACTGGACAAAAACTTATCGAAAAACACCTGCTCAACTAACTATTCAAACGGTTCGGTTCTGATTGGCCACCGCTTCAGTCATCTCTACTTTTCCTTTTCTCATAGAATATTCTCTAAAAATGTAAAACTTTATTCACATTTTGCGTTACAAATATATATTCAAAATTTATCGTTGTTTCTTCTAGATAATTTCTGGTGCTTTGTTTATTCATAAAATGTTCGTATTAGAGATTTTTCAATCATGGTGATTGATTGGTTTTATATACATTACGTTAAATAAGATTAACATGGTGCTATCTCCGAAACGTTTTGTACAGTTTTAGAGTGAAATAATCATTCTCATTTCCTACATTTATTAATAGTTTTGTGATGTCAAGCGGTGCCGGTAACTGCTATTGTTATTTTGTGCAAAATGTCGTATATATCGTTTTATATTAGAAATTTCAGCGCATATTACATTTTCAGGTATGACGTCATCGTTTTTTTAATGTGGGTTATGTAGTTTCAGAAAAGTAATGACGTTAAAAAGTTAAATAAATTAGATTGGTTCAAAGAACGTTTATTACACTGTCGACCAATGTGAGCATCTTATTTAAAATTAATTGTTGTTTTTGAATTTTGTTAAATTTTTTTTTTCAATAAAAAAAGCCTCCAGTCAACCCTGCAATTTTTTGCAACGCGTGTCTTTGACTGAACATGACACCGATTGATGTATCAACAAAATCAACAAGCAACAGGATAATTTGGTGAGGACCAATGTACGATCCCTAAAAATGACTCATAGTCGACCCGCGATTTTTGTATTGAACATTATTAACGATATTTTAGTAGCATTGCTCGATTTAGAAAATAAATATTTTTCGATATCGTCAACTACATTTTTTGCGAAATTTTGCATAGAATTAACAACTACTGGTTGATCGTTTCCATAGTTGTAACTTTCCATGTATATTTATTAGAGCATGATAAGCTATGCACATATCAAACACCGAAAGTGGAAATTAAATTATCCGAATGTTTACTGTAAATATGTATGACGCAAATCAATTCGCAGAACACAAATAACTTTACCAAAAATTCAATATGACAATTATAGCTTTAAAATAAACAGTGGTGCAAATTAGTCAATGATTTTTTGCAGAATTTACCACGAAGCGTTAATTAATTTTATTCTATTCTATTTTCTTGTCCGAGATTTATTGACGAAGCTCTTGGATAGTACCGGTATTGTTTCGAACTATTTTTCCTTGGCGACTGCGTTATGTTTTTATCCTCTGCGTCCATCCTCATTGATTATACATGACGTCATCTCATCTGTCGTCGATTCTCGTTTGATTTTATGACACATAGTTTTATAGATTTTACGATCGTTTTCCGACAATTTCAGTTATATTCGTAGGTGTAATGTTGCAAGCGCAAATTATAGGACCATTCGCTAGAATCGTCCGGCGTTCGTCTCATTAATACTAAGCCCTTATTTTCCTGTTAACGTAAGGTAACTTTTATAAATATATCTAGGGATTTTTTACTTATTTAAACATTTATTGCATACACATACAACACATGCACGCGTTTCATTCTAGTTTGAATTTCTTAACATGGTACACCCATACATCATGCAAATTGTAAGACAATTACGTATACACTTATTCGAATATGTGAATGCAATATTGGTATGTTAATCTTGCAAATGCGAGGTGAACAAATTGGTAATAATCGGATCGTTTTATTCTCGTTTGAAATCTTTTTAGCAGGGCATTGTGCGTTTTCCACATGGAACAATTTGATATTCTCAGTCATTTTTGTAAATGTAAATTGTAGGATAAATCGTTGAAATTTATTAATGCCAAATTATTATAACTCCCGATTGAATTTGTTTGCTTATTCACCATATCGAACATTATAAAATCTATATAAATTATTTATACATAATTATTCAATATGTAAAAATTCAACTTTGCCCGAAAAGATTAATAAAACATATGGGACGTCGACGCGTTTAAATTCCTCACCGGGGCACACCCATTGTGCGTTTTCTAATTCGAACAATTTGATACTCTCAGACATTATTTTGAAGTGCAAATATTAGGACAAATAGTTAAAAATCGCTCTATTATCAAATTATAATAAATCAGGGTTGAATTATGTCCTATTATTTACAATGTCACACATTATTTACTGTTATTTATATAAATGTATTGAAAGAAATTTAAAATTACGTTATTGATGTTAATCTTGCTATAAATGCAGTGAACTGTGAATGAAAAGAAGATTGATGATACATATGGGACATGTATGCGTCCTTTTTAAATCATCATTAGGCCATACAAATTGCTGGAACTACATATAATAATAAACTAAATGGTGTAGCGCTAACAGAACATTGCCTCGGCGCGGGAGAGGAAATGTTATAGTACTGGGGGTATTTAAAATGGCTTACTGTCGCACCTGGAGACATCGAGGCTCTTGCATATATGTAAGCTAGGATGTCGCATCGAACATAAATATCTGAAAGACAAAATAAACAATTAGCCCTTGAATGTAGTGCTATAGAATTAACAGACAAAAATATTAACGTATACAGACCACCACAGTCCAATACTGATGGGTTTCTCACTGCATTCTAGGGCATTCTTCTCCATATTTTAATATAGATATAAAAAAGCAGAAGAAAAAAATGTAAAACACTTCCTGAATATGCTACATTCAATACATAGAACAACTAGAATGGGGGGAAACAGCAGAAACAATTATAGATACACATTTACACAAACGTATTTCCATAAACAGTAATGTAGTCCACTCAGCTCTGGCAGACCATTTAGCGCAATAAATTAGCTGTTAAATCTCACAAATATGCAATTTGTAAAAAATGTTCTCACGGCTGAAAGTGGCGAGTATATTATAAAAGTCCTGTAACAAAAATAAATAAAAATCGTCATACAAAGAAATGGCTTAGAGAATAACATAAAATTGCAATTGCAATAAGACAATACTGGTCGAAAACATAGCATCTCAAACGTGAATATAGTTCATTTGTTCTAAACTTCACTAACTCTAAGGAAGTGTATATAATGTGATACATTCACTAAAATATACAGCCGCAACAGGACATGATGAGGTCCCAGTAGCATTAACGTATATAAAGTTTTGGTAAAATTTTTCGTATTATTTTTTTCCCATAAAAAATGCAGCAACTTACTATTAGATTGAGAATCTGACAAGTTTCTCCTGCAGTTTGACAATACATTTGTGTTTACAAAGTTTCACAAAATGCCCTACAAGTTAGAATTTCGGAAAGGTATTTACAATTTGGTTGGCCAAATGCCCAAACGTGACATTGTCGCCATTTATAGCAGCCAAGATATTTCTAAGAAAACAATTTACCGCGTCATTAAGGAATGTGTGTAAAGTTTGCCGTGTATGAATCTTCCCAAGTTCCCAAGTTCCTCGAGTTTTGAATCATGCAAGGCTTCAGAAATTGAATCTGCAAGAAATAGAAAAGGAGTTTCAACGACAGGATTAGGCCGAAGATTTTACATTTCCCATATGACATCCAAGAGCAATTATCAGAAATAATTTAAAATATAGAAAGCGACAAAAATGTCCAAAATACACGGTTGCTCAATTACAGAGGATTCAAAGATTCTGCAGACAATTAACATTAGAATATTTCAGAAACAATGCCGCGATAATTTTAGACAGCGAAAAATATTTAACTTCAAAATTAAAGGACACGAAGGATTTTATACAGACAGCATTGAGGACGTTCCTAATGACGTAAGGTATAAGAAAAGAGCGAAATTTGAGGACAAGGTACTAGTGTGCCGCGCCATTGGAACCTGGGTTTCCCAGACCTTAAGTTGAACAAGTTAAGGGCGAAGCTGTAAATGCAGACATTTATATTCGATGATACCTCCCCAAATTAGTGAATTTTATTCAAACGCATCACGTCATACCTAAAGAAGATAACCCCCGAATGTTTCACAGACACGTCCTATAGAGGAGTTTTAGGCTTTACTCGGTAGAAACGTTTACGACGGTGGGTGGGAAGCACAAAGTGAATACGAACTACTACGAAGAATCCACCAAAAGATTCTGGAGTTTAACCTACTTACCATCCAAAGGCTGATGAAAGGCATTCGCACCAAATTTCGAACCATTGAAACCCATGGCCCTTTAGCTGCTATGTGATGCATTATAATTATAATTAAAGTTTCACTGAATCGCTTTCTACGCCACTAAATTAAATAAAACAATTATATAATTATATATAATAATTACATTTCAAAGATTTTCCCAAAACTTTGTCACATGCGTTATTAAAGCAAGGTGCATCATTGTTGGCGGAACTATTAGCAAAACTAATAAACCTGAGCATTTGTAAGGGTGTATTTCACACCAAACTAAAAACAGCAGCAGTAAAACTGATACACAAAATATGATAAACCAGAGTTAACAAATTATAGACGAATACGAGTAGCTCTAATTTCAATATCGCGAAGATCTATGAGAAGATATCAAATCAAATGTATAGATTCATGAGTATCAAGTATCAAATGTTGAACAATAACCAAAACGGCTTCGTGAAAGGCAGATCAACATCTAGAGCACTTTTCCAGTTGATCTCTGAAGTAATGAAAGGTGATAATTATGAATGATAATGAAAGAGATGTAACATGTATGTTTGTGGACTAGTCAAAAGCTTTCGTGTACATCATGAGACACTTTTAATAAAATTGGAAGCCATGTAATTGAGAGGAAAGCCGTTGAAGTTGCTGCTATCTATAAAACATGATGCAATGTGTAGCGACAACAGATGATGATGGAAACATGTTAAAATCTGATTGGGAACTGGTTAAGCGAAGCGTCCTCCAAAGCCCAGAGTTCGATACTAGGTTCACTACTTTTCTTACTATTCGCAGCATAATTCATCTGAAAAAAAGGGACACGTGCACGTTAATATTTCAGAAACAATGCATACAGCTCCTGATAGGAAACATGAGAGTCGGAAAATATGCGACCTACAAAAATTTTATTTAAAATATTCCAAGCGGGAAAATATGCCACCAATCACGCTCTCAAGTATACTGGTTTGGTACATTCTGAATCAGAAGTAAAGGAAATAAAATCTACACTAGACAGTAGTTGACAGATTTTATGTTATGTATTTTTTTATATGTTTATTTTGTATAGCATAGTTAATTTTCATTTCGTTATTAAACTTTATATTGTGACAAAACTTATTGCAACACTACCTTTTAAATTTGCCGCCGAGATACTTCTTAACCTGAATGTACGTTAAAAAGCAGTGCTTCTCTAGCCACGCCCCTTGAACTGTCAAGTTTGCTAAGGCGAGCTGTACTTACTTTACAATCCTTATACAAATACAAATACATGACACACGAGCTATCATTCACCCATACTTGTGTCCGCCGCATCATTATTGCCCTTTCAATATACAGGCTGGAAACGGAAATTGTGCTTTTATTATATCTAGTAATAGCACTCGACAAGCAAAATGATACCCCCACTTATTTTGACGGACCCAATTTATGTACAACCGGCACCTGATAAAGTTGCATTGTATTACTTCCTTGTCTTATGAATATTTTTTAAAGTTAAGTTAAAGCACGAGGAAATAATATTACAAAGGTGCGAATTTAGTTTCAATTTTTGACAATTGCCCATTGTGAATAGTGATAAAATTTCTTAAACGTAAGAGTCTTTTCAAGAACAATAAAATGCGTTTACGTTCTTTTGTCTCAGTCATCGTTTTAAATAGAATGCGAAAGAAAATGTAATATGCTACAGAGGTGGGTGAATTTATTTTAAATCGATTGAAAATTATTTTACGTGTAGTAATGTATTGTCAATAGTTAACTATAAGGAGGGTGACTAAAAAGTTATCGTTTTCATTTTTAGTTTCGGTATAATTATATTTAGACTGGTTGCTATAAGAATTTGTATTTATTACCATGGACTGGTAAACAAATTATTGTAAACTCGTTCATATCAGGGCAATGTGATGGGACCTGTACCTTACGTTTGTGGATTTGATGAAACGTCTAAAATTAATGCATTATTGTAACCATTTCTGTTTTATTTATAATGTAGATGTGACGATCAGATAGCAATTGAAAGCCATTCGTTTTAATTTTCATTTGTAATGTGATGAACGTGTTACAGGAGCTAAAATGCAAATTTGAGCAAGATAATACTTTCGAAGTATTTTTTTACAATTTAGGTACATTAAAAAACACATTTAAATTTACAGCTGGTGTGCCGTTTAAGTTGTTTGTAATTAACAACGCTTAACCGAATATAAAAATTAAAATTTGTACGAACAGTGAAACATTCCATTGCACACGGTGAGACATGTATATTGCCACCAGTATCGTGTGGATCGTCAGTATATTCCGAATAATCAGGTGTATACAACAGACCTCTCTCATCCAAGTTGTAAGTAACTCAACTCGCCGGCTGATTTATAATATTATTTACATGTCAGCCTTAAAGAGATACCGAATGCATGCAAATATAACAATGAATCCTGGATGTCACCGTATATTTATAAATGTCACGGCCAGAAAACAAAGCGGCGTTCGTCTTTTTCCTTTCTTTCGTCTTTGCTTCTTCGACGAAGCCCGGTCGACGGACGTTCGCTTTTGAAATTTCTATGAAACGCTTTTTCGCATACAATAAACACCACGGCCGCATTTTATTTATCGACGAAGGGAACGGACAAAACGACAAGTTTCGTTTGTGACAAGTTATGCAGGCACTTTTGTAGTTTTTGTCCAATGGCCGGTTCTAGTGTACGGTGGCTCCACCCTGCTTCGACTTCAGGTGTGAAATGTGTCTTATCAACCGTTACCCAGTGCGTTTATGTATGATTGCACTTAAGATATTTTCGAACTTTTATAATTTATATCCACGTCCAGTCCAATTCAGAATTTGCGCAATTATGGGTGAAAACATTAAATAAATTGTCGATAATTAGGCCTAGGAATTATTGCACATTTCGTTGTGGAATTAAAATGTGAAAAATTTCAACGAAATCGGCGGTACCTTTGAGCATTCTCCAGTACCACCAATCAGATAAAACTTAATTGACGTGAGTAATCGATGACGACTACAGCATTGAATTCTTTGAGAATCCCGAATTCTGTTTTCATATTTCGGAAATGTAACCCTTGATATTTTGTGAATTGTACGATAGTTGGGTTTTCAGAGTAGAATTGTTTTGTTTGAGTCATGTGAGCTTTGGTTGGGAGCGAGGGTGCCAATGCGTGCGCTATCGCAGTGAGTTTTCGCCACGTTGACGAAGTAAATCAAATTTAGAAAGGGACGTAGGGTCATAATACTTCTAATGTAATTCACGACGATGTTCTGTTTGTTTATTTCGCATTAAGTCGAAAGTTACGCTGCATAATTTTAATTGATTAAACGCAATGTCGCATGTCGTTATATGTCGGATCAAAGCAAAAAATACGTTACTCGAAAACACAAAAATTTGGTGTCTCAAATTTTCGTTTTATTAATTTTTACTTGGACGTGTCCTTTGGCGATTTAATGTATCGTATAATTGAAAATAAATATTCTGGCGTCTGACACTGCACGATTTTCAATTCACTTAAAGTCCCATTTACGTACGCATCTATCAAGTTTGAAGCGGGGGCCATTTGGCCGGAAGGGGTCATGCGAATTTGCTTCCACGTAATGTGTACAAATTACATTACTTTCCGTTGATTGAATTAAAAGTGGGGGCCTCGGACGATAAACAAAATTAGTGTCAGATATTGTGGAGGTCCCAGGCGTTCCGAACGACTTTAGACATCGGCTCTAACGACATTAACGAGCTTCGTGCTCGAATGCCTTCGGAGTCGCATTAACAAATTCGACTTTGGCAGATAATTGATGTTGATACATTACCGATGATGAGATTACTTCGATGACTATTGAGATGTTATATATGAATTAAATCTGGTAATTGATTTACGAGATCAACTTTTTATACAGTAGATGCCAATTTAGCATAACAGTTGTATTAGTTATGAATGTACACTTATCGTCTGTGATTTAGTTTGGGTTTCATCGACTTTCCAAACAAAAACTTTTGAGATTTGTCAATATTTTGATCAAAATGATAAATCGGTGTGATGTAATAACTTGTTGAAATATACACTAAACCAAGTTTTTCTATCTTAATAAAGTACCTACTGGTTCATATTAAAAGATAGTAAAATTTTATTTGGGATGCCCACTGCAGGATTTTTTTAATGAAATAAGGTATTGGAACAAATAGATTGTTGATAAATATTGAAACAAAGATGAAAACATAGTATTAAATTAAATTAAATAATGTGACCTGTGAAAATGAAATAAACAAAAAGTGGAGAAGCAGTGTAGAAAATAGTATAAATAAAGTATCGAAAAGAATTTGATGATAAGAAAATGAGAAGATAAAGAAAATTATTTCAATTAAGGGTCGAAAACGATATGAATGAAGAATTGAAAATAACCGCAACAATCGAAAAATATGAAATAATAGATTTAAATAAAATAATAAAACAAATTCAATAACAAGTTACGCGTTTGAACATACTGACATAAAATGGAACGAAGAAGAGGAAGAAAATAAATAAAGAACAAGAACAACAAAAATAATAACACCATGTAACAAATGTTTGCATTGTTTCTGTTTATGTGGATGTGAGTATCGTTTATGTTATATTTTTATTTATATTTTAAAGCAATATCACCCTTTTTTCTAAAGTATTAGATCTTGCGTGGAAATCTCACGTTAAATGTCATTTTTTGCTCATTGCTATTTTTTTCAATTTTTTTATAAGCAAAAAAAAGTTTTTTTTTTAAATAGTTTTATTTATTAAAGAAACATTCAAATTAACATTGAACTTCTCAAAAAAATAAAAAGTACAAAGTGGATGGCAGTTCTCATTTTTCGCTTATGTGACGATGAATCCTCACAAATGATGCACCATATGCAGTCACCCAATATATTACAATCCCACCTATCCTGATAACGTTTTTCCACCGTTGCTATGCCCTGATGGAATCTCTCACCGTGCTCTTCACTGATGTCACACATATTTTCACTGAAGAAACTTAAGTGAGAATGTAGAGAGTGTAACTTTAGGGACATTCGGCAACCAAGCTTTTTATTCCAATTCCATTCCAAAAGTTTTCCAACAATAACTTTATACTGTGGAGACTTTTTATTTCCCTAAAAGATTTCCAAGCATTTCTCTCAATTGACGTCATTATTTGTTCAAATTCTTCAGAATTAAACATCTTGAGAACATCTGGTCCAATAAAAATTCTACCTTCTATTTTAGCTTTTGAGAATTTTGAAAACAAGACGAACAAGTGTTTAAATGACTCTCCATTTTTATTGAGTTAGAATTTTATTTTTAAGTAAAAAAGCTTAAATTTATTTAAAAGACGAGAACACCCTATAGAGTTTTATATAATTTATATATTTTACGAACTGTTTGACCAAACCGAGTGTAATATGAAGCGGTGGTATTAAAACTTTTTTCTGATCTTACTAATGATGGATGTTTAATGTTCTCTACACCAGGTGTAAACTATGTTCTAATAGGCCACTCTTTTCTGGTGTAGTGTTCGGCTGTAGAAGGACTGTCCTATAAACATAGGAAACAGGAATTTTTGGTGTAATCACCCTGACGACCTTTCAAAAAAGCAATCATTTTAAATTCTCCGCAGACTTGCGTGCTTCATGTTTTTTGTACTGAAGATTTTACAAATGAAATTTTATATTTTCGTCAAATAGACCGAATGACCAATGAGTATTGACGGATATATGTTTCCATTATGAAGAAGAACAGATTTTAAACTTTGCGAAGAGCTATCTATAAAAATACGCCAATCCTGGCGATGATATTTAATGTCAATCTCTTCAAATAGCTTGTTCGCATCATTACAGAAACCCAAACGGAAAATATGTGGAACATTGTTGGTGTTTTATTTTCGGGTCTAAAAGATTCCATTCCTTCAATATGGATGTCAAAATTTCTGCATTTAATTTAGTTAGACCAAGATCTCTGATTAGATCATCCATTTCTTGTTGACTGGGAAAATGAGGTCATCGTTTAAAACACATCCGATTCCTCCGAGTAAACACTATCATTGAAATTTTGGTAGTCAGATTCTTCAGTTACTGAAGAAGGTAGCGTGGGAACAGGCAGAGTTTTAGAGTGAAGAACTGGTGCACTACTTGACTCAAGATCGGGATATATAATGTCGTGCCGGTTTTTTGATCTTTTAAAGCTAGCGAGATTTACCAAACAAAAGTAGCAGTCTGTTGCACGATTTGTTTAACTTCTCCACATTCATGGAATTGCAAAGGGCATGGCTCTGTGTTCGCCTCTATACCACGCTTCCAGCGTGATCGGCATGATCCACACAACACGTGCTAGGCTTCGTACGCCTGCGTGGCTTTTATACCAGCTTGAATTTTACGTTTAACTTGCTTCGGATCATACTCAAAAACAAACGAAAAAAAAATTGAACCGTTCACACTTTGGATGAACTTGATATTATTGACTATATAGACTATATGGAAATAAATAAACATCATCAAGAGAATTCGTACAAAAAGTACAAGTGAAGACAGAAAAGCCACTCGAGGCGAGGAGTTAACTTAAAAGTGCGCCTATATATTTATAACATAGCAAGGAATGATTCACGAGATATTATAAATAAAATAAAACAAATAAAAATTATAACGCAACAAAGAAATTATATTAATTGATTTGTCTTGCTCCATGTTCCATCTTGAAGATGTCTTGGTTGTCTTATCCTCCGTGGTGATGGACACTTTAATTTTAATTTTTCACACTCAGTTCGACTTTCGTCATTATCAAGTGATTCAGAAATAATGAAAGTCGTAACGCGTCGCAAAAAATTAATCACCACGGAAAATAAAAGTAAAAAATAAATTGTACAAAGAAAATACTACTCCACAGAATAAAAAGAGTATCTAAGTAATAAAATTTTATCATTATTTTTGAATAAATAAATTATATGGAGTGGCAAATGATATCTATATGATATGCTATATCACGTAGCAACTTTCGTATTTTTTGCTCGTAAATCGCCTATATGGACGTCCCAACGTAAGGGACCATCCATATTTACTCCCAGTGCTCTTGTGCAATTGATTTGCCGGCCATTGTGACTAGTAAGCTATAGTCTTGGGCCAGAGATGAAAATGACACATTCATAGTTTTTTTTTAATTTAAAATTAGCGCATTGATTTCACAAAGTGACAAAGTGTTAAGGGGATAAAAATTGACACAATCGGAAATGGTATTTTCATTAATGAGAATTTAACATCGAACAATAAATTAATCTTCAAGACTGCATGAGAAACTGCGAGGGCAAAGAATTATAAATATACATGGATAAATAACTCTGTCACGTTATCAGCATGGACGCCTACGTTGGTATCGTCCGTCAAAAAGCGTCACGAAGCAAGCCATCCTTGATATAGGTTCCAATATCATTGATAAATAGAATAAATAATATTGGTCCCAGGGTACTACCTTGAGGGATGCCGGTGTTCACGGTATTAATATTCGACCAGTACGAATTGCCGTCACGTTTAGTATATAGCGTGCGATCGCCATTACTCGTAAAGAAAAGACGAGATCCAACCAAGTGGTAAACCTCTAATTCCCATCATCTCCAGTTTATGGAGTAATAAGTCATCGTTGATTGTATCGAACGCATGCGTTAGATCAACAAATAAACATGTATTTTGTTCATTTTTCCAATTTTTTATCAGATAGTTTTGCAATGACATAATTGCATCTTGCGTCCCTCTACTAAATCGAATTTTATTGTTTAAAAGGTACGAGTTCAATTGCTTAGTATAAGATCCTTCAAAAATGTTTGAAAATACAGACAATAATGAAATTGTTCTGTAGTTTGACATATTTTCACTCGCTCCCTTTTTGTGTATGGGTACAAGCACTCATCTTCTTGAAATGAACGACTTATCAGTTTTGTCAAAGGAACACTAATTTCTTTTTCAATATACAATAGTAGTGAGCATGGTATACCGTCAAAATCTGTAGATGCTTTTTAGATACCTTCTTTATAATATTGAAAACCTCAGTTGGAATTATAGGATTCAGAAGCATACCATTGGTTGGTCTAATATTAAAATTCTTTAATATGTTGGTATCAACGGACATATTATCAGTTAACTACCTAATAGAATCGAAATAGAATAGAATCGAAAATGCACATGCTGCATTTTCGAATGGTATGACGTTACCAGATTCATCAACAAAACTCCTGCGTAATTTTCCCTTTGGATTCACATTAACTTTATTATCTTCCATGCAGTTGCCGATTTATTGAATTTAAAATAATATCACGTACCGTTACGTGATGTGGAAAAGAAGGCTATAATAGAGCATTACTTCCGGTATTTCCTTCAAAATAAGACATTTTTTTCCTTGCTATATAAAATCTGAAGATTAAACTTTCATAGTGTTAGCATCAATAGTTTGGACGCTGGGGGTGGGGGCTAACGAATAAAATAAATTATGTTATAAATAATAGGTATAATTGTAGTAAAATATAATTAGAATCAGAAGTTAATTTCGATTTACAAACATAATAGAAAACTGAAACGATTTACGCATTCCTTAGCCAAATATTAAAACGAGCAAGTGGCATTGACGAGTGGCAATCATATTTTTTTTTTAAATGCAACCATAACAGTCCTATGGTTAAACGACGAATACAAGTTCTAAGGGTAACTTATGAAATAATACGTGACCTGCGACGGTAGCAATCTCTTTTCCAGTTTGCAATAAATACATTCATCAAGGTCAAAGTTAATTTATATGTTTGCGACAAAAAGGGATTTGAAACTATTTCACAAACTCATTAATATGTTATTTTAAATTTGAAATTTCAAATAGCTTAACACTATTTCGCTTTCCAGTATTTCTTTGAATAATTCAATTGTTATTTAGAAATTTCATAATATCTATTGTATAAATGTAATAATTATTGAACAAGAACAAGATTGCTCAATGCTTTTGGTGCATAATTTAATATATGGATCCCACTTATACGATAATACGAGTAATAATTAGGCACCCAACTATTAAATTATTTTCATAAAGTTCTGCATTTTCACCCACATCCATGCGTTATAATGTGTAATAATCATATGTTGCTGCAATAACTTAGAAACTACTCGAGCGTTTGGCTGAAGGAAATCGCGAAAAACCATATCGCATATCGAATGACCTGACTGGAATTTTAACCAGCGATCTCAGTATTACTAGCCCACTAACAACACCAACAACCCTATGCATTTATATGTATTTTTATCTTCATATGTAACAAAAAAGTTACAAGATAACTGTATCTCCCACCTTAAATATATAGAAAATATATTCTATAAAATTTACCAAACTATCATCGGGATACAAAAGTATTTTTAAAAACTATTTCCAATGTTTTCGAAAATAAACCGGAGTGAATTAAACAACGCGAGCATCCCTAATAAAACACAGTCACGGTGTGAAACAAATTACGTCTAAATGTTACAGATAAATGAGTCGATAAAGAGCTTACGGTGCGAGGGTGGTCGCATTAGTCGAGATTTCGTAGTCGACGTTGTTTGGGAACAGACGCATATGTTACCAAAAATAGCTGACGGTGTCGAGCGGAGGGACCGCTCGGATTATCTAAAGGTGCATCCAGGTGTGAGGACACACGATAATTCATAGATAATGGGCCCATCATTAGCCGGCGACAATTGTAATAAATAATCTCGAACAGCAAATTGGTTTAGGTCATGAAACAAAAATCTATACACACACATATATATTTATTTTATTCAAAGCTTTTTACATTATTTGACTTCAAGTTCCTTAAAATTAAAAAGCTTATAATTTGTACAGGAATATAAAATTTTTTTTTTGTTTCGCGTGTTACATATAAAACAAAACAAACATCTGATCCTTTGCATCGTCTCTCGTAGACAGCCACCCCCACGTTTTATACGTAATTCGATACTAATAGGTTTTACGTTCATTGTCGATGTTATTTCACGTTTTTAATCTGGCTCTGGTGTCCTCGGGGAAAACGCAGCGGGCCCCTAGTTGCATCTTCGTAATGGTACGGCCGATCGCAGTAATTTGCTCGAAGCTACGAGATTAGATGAGGGAGGGTGTTCATTGTTAGCGAGAGTGCGGACAGATAAACAATGGCACAACCCTCCGGGTTACACAACACCTTTCATATGTTTGTCAGTGATTGTCTGTTTTTCACAACGTTCGACAATTCCTAAGTGAGCGGATCTCTCATGACTTGTTTTGTTCGCGGTTGCGGCGATACGTCTTTTGATTGCTGGCGTAAGTAGAGTTTGTTGGTTTTGGTAGTGTGCTTGGTTTTGTAAAAACTGTTTGAATGGGTCCCATTATTTGTTACGAAAAGTTAAATGTTATTAACATGATCTTTTGATATATTCGATAGTAAAGAATAAAAATCGGAATTGATTTTTTTTGAAACGATTACATTTTTCACGTGCAATAATATTCTGTGTAAAGCTCTGAAGATTACTTGTTTCTATTCTTGTTTCTTAAATAATTTTTGCACAGCAAATCATGTATGACAAATATTTTGTGATAGAAATAGATCGAGCTTTACGCAGAAACTACGAATTCTGGTTAAACGTCGACCGGATTACATATATTTTTATAATCTTAGAAAATATGTAAAAACTGTCCAAATGAGCTAACTATGCTTATATCCTCTTAGTGAACATGAAGCGGAATAGTAATCATTCATCTTGTTAATTTTTCCCTTACATTTGTATATTGACCAATAACACTTTTACTACCAATTAAATTATAAACGAGATGTGTGTAATTTTAGCATAATTTTAACATAATTTCATAATCAATCGTGAGTAGCTTCGAGAGCTTTAAACAGAACTTTAAAAGTCTAAAACACACCGCTAAATCGCTGTGTTATGTGAAAGAAAATTGCCACAACCTTTCCGTCAAAAATGTTGCAGAAATGCGCGGCGATATTTTAATATTCACGAAAAGCTCTATTTCAAAAAAGCTTCTCGAGAATTCCTAAATTATTTTTATTCTGATGGTAATACATCGGTTGCAATAACACTAGAAATTATGTAATTTAAGTGAAGATTAAGCAGAATTTCAATTTTCAAACTAGTTTGCATAGAAAAAGAGTTTTAAAAAATGTGTAGTGTATTGTTATAATTCTGTATAAAGGTCTGCAGATACCTTAGTTTATTAGTTAGTATTAGTTTTCAATAAATAAGGCCATTATGCCAAAAGCTTGTCGTTGTTAAGTATTGTAACTCAAAGTTTCTACATAAAGCTCATTGTCAAACATTTTACTTGTTAACTATATTTGAATAAATACAAGCTCTAATTGCCATTATGTGATATAATATGAAACGCCGTTCAAAAAATTCATATCCGCATACTTTTAAAGTTCACAAAAAGCTCTACTTCAATAAAAACCTTATTGGAAATTAAAAATTGCTCTTATTCTAATCGCAATAAGCCTGTTTTAGTAACACTAGAACCGCCGTTTGAAAGTAAAGCTGTAGTCAGAATTACATTTTTCAAACACGTTTAAGAAAAGGTTGTGCTCGAAAAGAATTTAAAAAAATTGTGTGTCGTTGTAGGATGTGACGTGCATTCTTATAATTCTACGTAACACTCTGCAGATATCTTATTTGTATTAGTTTACAACAAATTGTGCGAGAAGCTTTTCCCAGAGATATTTTCAGTTAAGCGCTGCTAATTAGTATAACTCAAGAGTTATACTAAAAGAAATTATAAAAAGGCAACAATTACAACGTTGAAGGAAATTTCATTTACAAGAGTTTTGGGTAAACTTCGATCCAATTATGTATAATTTAGCGAATTTTCAAGACGAATCATTCGATAATTTTACAAAATATATACTCAGTGACATATAAACTGCACCACCTAGAAGGGGTGGGAATTTTTGGACCAAATTTGACAGAAACATTGGACTAGCCTAAGGTAACAATTGATTAAAATTTGATAAAGAAAACACTTCATCTTTTTGATTTCTCTTTAATAATGTGTTGGTCCGCCCCTATTTCTGATACACTCATTGACCCGCCTTGGCATTGATTCCAGCAGGTGATCAATGTCTTCTTGGGGTGTGGCATCCCAAGCAGCCTGTACTTTATGCCGTAGAGCTTCTATTGTCAACGGTGGGTTCGGTAGATTCCTCAATATTCTACCCATCATGTCCCACACGTGCTCAATGGGCGACAAATCGGGAGATCTTGGCGGCCAAGGCAAAATATTAACATTGGCCTCTTCAAAGAAGTCAAGAGAAACCCTTGCTACGTGAGGTCGTGCATTATCTTGCTGGAAAAGTGGGTCTTCCAGCCCTCGAAGATATGGAAGAACATGTGGTTCTACTACTTCGTCAATGTAGCGTCGGGCGGTCATACTGCCCCGAATGAAGAGCAAGGGTGACCTACTGCCGTAACCAATAGCACCCCACACCATCAACCCCACAGTTCGGTGAACATGCCTCGCAATCGAAAAATCAGGATTGCGCCTTTCTCCACGTCTTCGTCTAACAGTCATCCGACCATCGTGCATTGCTAAACAAAATCGCGATTCGTCAGTAAAGACAACTCGATGCCACTCCAAGTTCCATTGAAGTCTTTCCGTGCACCAGGCCAAACGTTCCTGGCGACGTTGAGCAGTGAGGGGTAGCAAAGGTTCTTATTCGACGATAAACTGTTCGCAAGCCTATCAGACGACCTTGTTCACTTAACCATTGATCAGCTATTGATCTAGTTGTAGAGAATCGGTCTCTCAAGGCCATTAGTCTTAAGCGGCGATCTTGACGTTCATTGGTTCGTCTTTGAGCCCCAGTGGCTTTTCTCCGACGTTCAACCCCATGTTCAGACCACGCTTGATAAACACGCATTATTGTTGAGTGGTGCCGTCCCAAACGGTTGCCGATTTCTCTAAACGAAAACCCTGCTTCTCAACTGCTGGTAAACTTGAGGTCTCCTTCCTCTAGGCATCATTAAACACTTGAAGCACTTTAAACTAAAGAACGGGATCCGAAAAAGTGGAACAAATTCAAAAAATGACTCGATAATTGCTTGTCTATCACCACCTCTAAAAATGACACAAACGTCAAAAATCCCATGACTACTTGATGATTGGTTTTCAAATTTTAATCAATTATTTCCCTGGACTAGTCCACTATTCCTGCCAAATTTGGTCCAAAAATTCCCACCCCTTCTAGGTGGTGCAATTTATATGTCACTGAGTATATATCCTGTTCACTTTTAATCTCCTACGTACAAAGTTCCAAATATATTCCGTATAAAGTTACTTGCAAATTATTTTACTTATGGAATGTTTTAAATTTGAATAAATTTAAGAATGAAACAGTCCACTTGGTGATCAATTATCGTATTTACAATAGCTCTCAAAGAGCTTTCCGCAGAATTGCTTTTTTATAAATAGATGTAGAAATAGTTATGCTATGAAAAGATATTCAAAAAATTGTACCATTTGAGGATCTGTAGTTCATTCTTATAATTCTGTGTAAAGCTCTACACATACCTTATTTGTATTTTCTTCTTTTGCATATTACAATTTGCATTATACCGTAATTTTAATAACATTTGAGATTCACACATAATTATGGTTAATTTTAATCCAGAAGCAGACAAGTATGCTTAATTAGTAATTATTCAAAAAATATTATTTCATAATTTTATTGCTATATTCAAATATAATAGTTGATTCAAATACACATTGTTCTGCATCTGTTCTACTAGCTGTCTTTCATTAAAATTGGAATTTTGAACATAATCACAATCAGTATATTTATTTCCCAACCCAGCGCAACCCAACCCAACCCAACCCACATGTCCTGAAACCATTAACAATAAATTCTTTTTAATGCTGTCTAATATACTAATATTATGTTAATAATATGATCCTTGCACAATGGTTTCGTTCTCATTTTAGCTCATCTACGGTAAAACATAAGTTACATTTCCTTGATATCCCCTGCTATTATCTGCAAAGTCAACATTTATAATATACTTTCGTTCAATATATGCTGTGATTTACGGTAACACATCAATCAGTTCGAAATTTCGAAAAGAAAAAACGAAATATTAAAACAAATTGTAAAAATACCACGGGTATTTAATTAAACAGCAATTTATAAAATCAAACATTTTGACAGTACAACGCAAAACATTGCTTAATACAATTATAATACAACAAAGAGAACTAAAACTATGTGTTAGCTCAGGGTTTTAAAGAAAATTTAATATGCAAATGATCAAAATACGATTTCGAAATAAAGACATTTAGGCTTGGAATATTAAATTGAAAACTGCAATTGATGTAATTTGAAAGTAAAGCCAGAACAGTGGCAACAATGAACGGTATTTAATATACGATGCAACTCCGATATCAAAATCTGTACATCTATGCCATTTAAATGGCCAGAAAAGACAAATATCGATTATAACAATTACAATCGAAAGCATTAACTCGTTATTTTAAAACGAAAATAATCCACCAAGTGAAAAATAGTTGTAATTATTAATTATGGGACAAAATGTGTTAAAATCATTTACATCAAATACTTGAATCTAGAATGACAATTAGGTCCAAAAGCTGTAAAAAGTGAGAATGAAACGTCAAAATTAGTGAATATATGTAATTTAAGATATTTGGATGCATAAACTTAAGGTTTTCTTTCAATTATAAGTCGTGCGACATAAACTGGCACCTTTAGATTGTATAATGAACGGGGAATCGAATAATATATTTTGTAAGTCTGTATAATAAGTATCTGTATGTGACTTTTATGACATATTTTGGTATTGTGTGACGTAAACAAGAAACCGCGTGATCGCTTTTAACCAATGAAAGATTCTAAAACCCGAAAATAAAAAGCATATTTTTTAAATAAATTATTAAATTTAATCGATTGCATCTTTTAACTCGACAAACACCCGCAAGTTCAAAATACGTTCTACAAATATCAACACATCATCACAACATATTAGTAAATTAGAATCACGTTCTAAGCTAGATTTCCATTTACTCAAATCTTAAACGATAAATAAATGTAATCTAAGTTATAAAAGGGAATTTCGATTATTTTTAATAATGATAAAAATACATTCTCTCTGTCTTAGTTATTTTACTTTCTACAAACATCTTCGTTAATTGCCAAAGGTTTCATGATGACAAACTATCAATCAGCTTTTACAAAAGATAACATTCATGACTATCACTCAAAGCAATTACATGTTTGAATACAAATTTCTGAAAATTCGTAAGTTTGGAAGATCGGTGGTGCTGTCCTACAGTTCTGCGTAAAGCTCCCCTGCATTTTTATTTTAGTGTGTGTTTTATGTTCATCATATTTACATACTTCCCTTTGATAATAAAAGCTCCATTGTGGTATTCAGTTGTCGATGAAGAGATTTAAAATGTTGAAACTTTCTTCTAAGTAAGTGAAAATAGCGAAAATTTTAAATGCAGCGTAACGAGCTAGTAACAATAATAATTAATATTTCTTAAATTAGATTGAAGTGTGCTAGTGTTCTAGATAAATGCATTATCAATTTTGCCTTAACCTCTGTTTTATATGACTAGCTATGAAATTAATGAAATAAACTTTCATTTCAGCCAATTTCTTTAATTTACGTATTTTGTTAAAATGATGCTTCAATGATGATAAAAGCTCCATTGTGGTATTCAGTTCATGAAGCTTTTTAAAATGTTGATATTTTATGTAATGTACAGCAACTCCAAAATTATGCGTTCACGTTTGTGTGGTCTGAAAAAATAACTGAAAATGTTATTATTATTTTATATTATTATTTAATATTATTTATATTAAATTTAACTTTGATATTTTCTTCGAACAAATTAAATGTTTAGGTCTGTTACGTTTATGGAGCAAGACATTTTCAATTCTGCATTGAGCTCTGTTTTATATCAAGTGTTTATTTAATCAACAAAATAAATGTCTATTAAATTCTTTAAATTAAAGATTAACTTAACATTGTACTTGTCTTTGATGATAAAAGCTCTATTGTGGTATTTCTATTAATATTATTTAAAAAATCTATAATTTGACTTAAAAGTAAATCATCAGCAAATACTTGAAAGTATTATTTGCTAACTTTGATTATTCTCTTCAATCTGATCGTCGTTGATGATAAAAACCCGATTCCGGTAGGCTTTTTATTGTAAGTACAGCTAATTCTAAAAGTCTGGTTTCCCGTTTATTTGGTCGGAGGTGTAAGCGAATATGTTAAATTCTGCATAAAGCTCTCTGAAGCTTGTATTTATTGTTATATTTTCACTTAATGATACATTAATGGTACATAAAAGCGCAAACATTTTTCAAATTTCTTTTGCTGTCAAAAACATCGCAATCTTGTGTAAAGCTCTGTTAAATAACATTGTTTTATTTCAAGTACGTTTTAAAAGTACTGATAAAAGTATGGGTACTAACATAATTTGCATTTTTCAAACTGAGATGTCTAGTATTTGTAGGATAATCATTCAAAACTAATGTTGTGAATACAAATATTTATTAAATTGATATCCATTAGATATAAGAATGAATAGTGGATATATTATGAAGACAAAAATGTATTGGTGTGATAAGTGGTTTGAGTTAACAAGTGAAAATAAATACAATTTATATGTCTTGCCTCGAAAGCTCTATCGCTAGTGTTAGATAGTTACTATTGGTGGCGTTTTTATTGTCCAAAGTAAACTTTTTTGTTAACACATAAAAATAAAAACGAGCTTTCACTTGCGAGTCTTAATATTTATACGAAAGCCACGACCGCGACAATTTACGATTACTCCGCCGGGACTAATTAGAGATATTCGTTGTCATTGATTATTATCCGGTTACTTTATATTTAATGATAAGCGTGCGCGTAAAATAAAATTACAAGCGCAATAAAAATACCTCCTCAATTTTACAGCTCGAAGTGAACGGTAAATTTCATTTTTTACGCGAGGAAATTACAAAGTGCTTGTTAATAATTCGATTATAAATTCGTCCTTTTTCCCGAGTCGATTTAATTTATCGTCTTTTTTCCGACCGTGTCCTTTGGTTTCGTCCGTTTTAATGACCGCCGGTTTTCGGGAGATAGGTTTATGGTAATTTATTGGTCGGGTTGACTGTCGCCCTGACAGCTAGTTTATGTGGTCCTTTTGAGATCGGAATGTCCAGATAACGCGTGATATTCTAGAAGCCATTGTTTTATTCTTGTACATTCGTCGAACGAGGAGGTGAAAAAATCGAGTCGTTTTTTCGAGTTTTGTTGGGCATGTCGTACACTTGCAGTCTGGTCCACTTAGCGTTCCTCGCTCAATTGATGTCGCGACCGTTGAGCAAACAATTGAAATGAGCAACCCGCAGCTATTACGATTAATAAATTACAACTTTCGAAAGAATTTGAGATCAAAATAGAAATAAGAGATTAGCTTAAACAGTTATATGTTTATTGATGTTATAACAATTTAAAGTACTCAACATAGACGAGACTTGGCTATAATTGCGCTACAATTTTCGTTAAAACATCAGGTAAGATCGTAAAGTTCTTTTACTTATTTCATCTAACGTAATTTAAATAGATTTTATGTTAGATATTTTATAGGCTTGGCTTACTGGTTTAGTGGTCTAGATGGCAGACTAATCATAACGTTTTCAGGTTCAAGATGCAGTGTTATACGAATTTTATTTCATTATTAAAATGCATAATTGTTACCATTTTAACGATAAAGTAAATTTTCCACATTTTCGTGTATCCTTTAGGATGAACGCTTAAGCGGTTTCAAACAATTTATAAAAAAAAATCGACGAGTTTTAACCTTAATTAACAGATTTCAATTCCGAAAAAGGAAATGAGAATAATGATGAACATATGATGAAGAAATATGGAAATGTCACCAAGAAAATAGAAGTAACAGTTTTTAACAGTAAGGTTTTTATTTATGCCGGAGGGTGGAGCTTCAACAAAGTTCATGATCATGTTGCAGTTGTTAGAAGCAACTTCAGCGTCCTGAGTAAAGGGGTACGTGGTAACTTCATTCGAGTAGGCGGTCAAGTTCAAATCCAATTCGTAATCATTTTGAACATTATCATCTCTGAAATAAAATTCTAATGGCCCAACTGAGATAATTTGAAGTCTGAACCTTACAAACCTAGAGCATGGTTGAAAATGTTATCGATGTACGTGATGGAACGGACACCCAAATAAACAAGGAAGATGCGTTGGGTTGGTTTGAGTTGGACTATCAGGGAACCCAATTCAATACAACTAAGTATTTTTCATTCAGTAAGAATTTATCATTGGCATTCTGTTAAAGTAAAAAATTCTATTCGTTTGAGTTGTGAAAACTCAGTGGCCTGTATGATTGTATTCCATTCAATTATATTGGATTACATTAGATGGATTCATTGGGTTGCCAATACAAAATTCAGATCAATGATTCGGTAAACAACTGATTGTCATAAACAAAAAGTACTGAATAATTGAGTTGGGTTGAAGAAAGGCCACCAGCTAAGTCAACCCAATCCATTCCAATTTTTTAGTAATATATCTTCGTATAACTTTTTTCATTGCTCCCTAAATTTCTTTAGTACCATTACTTTATAAAAAATGGCACACGTAAGCATTGCTTTGAGTAAAAAAAAGTATAAAGAATTTTATTTGACTGGATTACCAATTTGAAAAAATGTTAACGATTCATCACGGAATTGTCATTAACAAAAAAATATTGAAGCATTGGATTCGATTTCATAAGGGTATCGTTCAAATTAACTAAAATCCAGACCAATTATTCAATACTTTTTCTCCATTTTTTCCATTGCCTTCTGTTGATTACGTTGGAGAATGTATTCTAGCTTTAAAAATTGGATCGGGTTGGGTTTTGCTGGGTTACCAATTCAAAAATAATCGCAAACATCAATGGAATTGTCATCAAAAATGTACCTAAAGATTTGGGTTGAGTTTCCATTGTTATCTTAAATATCATAAAGATAAAGTACTAACGAGTTGGGTTGGGTTGGGTTGGATTGGTTTGGAGAAATGCTTCTCTTCATAGCAATGTTTCATCTTAAATTTCTGTCGTTGAATATGAACTAATTCGATTGTTTTGATTCAAAAAAAGATTATTAGATTATTATGATTGTTCCAGCAATTATTCTCAGAAAAAGAATGTGAATTTACCATTATCCAGTGATCCCTTCATAGTAATTTCCATTGTAATCTTTAATTTCCGCCATTGAAAACCACATTTTATTGGTTTAAGTTTGGGACAATGTTTTAGCATTAACCATAAGTCATCCCTCTATCTTTTCTCATTCCGGATAAATATTGCCAAAACGAGTTTGCAATTTTTGACCACCCCCACGTCAAAGTCGAATTGCATTGCGAATTCAAAAATATCGATGAAAAAGTACCGAACCCAATCCAATTAATCCAATTAATTTTGTCGACTATTTCGTCCTTTAGGACTCATCAGATCACCAACGATACATCTGCTGAGATACACGTATGTATTCATATAAACATGAGTTGCGAAAAGTTTGTGTTCTATCGTCATCTAGACGTCAATACCATCACCTGGTGATGCGATGCAATTACAGAGACAGCAGGCTTTCTCCGTCAATGTAGACGTGGGAGATCATTAACGTCAAGATGTCATTAGTACATTCACACAAACTTTTCGCAAGTCATGTTTGTATGACTTGATGCCCCTCGCCGGATGTCGTTGGTGATCTGATGAGTCCAGTGGGTATTTCGTGAATACTGTTGCGAAGTAGTTACTGCATTGATTAAGTCAGTCAAAGAAGACCTTTGTAATTACATAACAACACCAGTATGCACACAAATTTTCGCAAGTTTCTATTTCTATTGGGAAATTTGACTAACTTTTTTGATCCTTTCTGTTCATGACAGTCTTGCCAAGTTTCTCACAATGTACACCACGGAATACTAATTAAATCGATTTGATTGGGTTGACGGAAAGTTGGTAGCAAAGATAAAATTGCAAAACTGTCATTACGAAATATTACTGGCGGGTTGGGTTGGGTTGAAGAAAAGCTGCCGAAATCCCTGCTGCAATGGAGATCCATTGGAAGCAATACAAATGCAAGGCCTAGAAGAATATGGCGAAAGAGAATCAAATGGCTAAGAAATATTACTGGAATTGTCACGAAAGAAATGAATTAGATTAGATTGGGTTGGAGTGGGTCTACGATCAGAAGAAAGAGACAATAAACATCACAATTTGAAAAGATCAATCTAAAAGGAATAATACGGTAGAAAGGATTTGATAAATCATCTAAATTTAAATGAGAATCGACGAGATTGGATGAGCCTGATAGAAAATCCACCAAAAATCACCCAAACATCTGATGGAATGGACACTAGAAACAATACAAATGAGACGACCTGGAGGAGGACGCGAAAATAAATTCGATGGGGAAATTTAACGACGACAAAATCGAAACATATTATTGCTGGAGAATTGGGGTGGATTGGATTGGTTTGACTCGTACAGTTGCAGGAAGTAAACCATAAACGTGACAGACAGAAAAAAATCGATAAGACACACTGTGTAATATAAAACGAACATTACAGATTTGTTGTCAATTCCGAAGACAACATTATCGCATTATTTGAAATGTTGCTATTAACAAAAATTTTTCAGAGCTCATTTTGTCGTTTCAGTATGTTCAATTTCACTGTTAAACTGGAACTACATCGTATCGAACATAAATTTTCAAAACACGTTCATTTATTATTGGCATTTTTTTAAATGTGATCATCAAATGTGACCGATCATTTTTCTGAAAATCGATATTTTCAAAATTCCCTACGTGGTTCAGTAGTTTATGATATCTATTGAAGGAAACTTTTTGTATTTTTATACTAGGTTTATATTTGGGGGTACAGTCAGTTCGCCCGTTTTGCATCTCCAAAAAAAACTCATGTTAGGAACTGCACCCTGGAGCAGCCATTTTTCCGTCAAAAACTAAAAAAAAAATTTCTTTGTACTCATAGACACTCCATGAAGTGCTGCATAAAAAATAGATTTTTTACCGTACTTCACAAAAAATTCCTAAAATTGTCCTTTCATTTTGACGCGCATGGTGGCCTTACACTTTAATTCATCAAAGCATATGTTTATTCTGCTTGCCTCACAATTTTTATCAAACTATTTGTTGCCCTTATTAGATAAAAGTATATTTTTGCAGATGTGATAACTATTCTAAACAATAGCAATTAAATAGTGAGTGGAAAAAATCAGAAAGTGCGTAAGATTGCTAAACATTGTTTAATTTGTAGCAAAAAAAATCCTTAAGTGTTGACTAAATATTATACAAATTATTATGCACAATAGCGTCATTACCCAAAAAAGTGTTTCCCAAAATAAATACAAAATGAAGTGACCAATTGCAAGGTATAGAAAAAACCATTTGATTTATTTTTATCCCTTCTCATTAAAAATTTAGCGAAAATCGTCGATTAAAGAAGACGCGATTAAACAGGCGATATCTCAGTTTCTTTGGGCGCGCAAAACAAAACCCTTCCGACATTTAAAACGCGGCGCATTCGTTAACGACAAGCGAATGCAACCCGTGCACTTTTTTACGTTTGAGGAATGCGCCGGCGATACAGTCGTTACACGTCTTTATTATTTAGTTGCAACAATGGTCGGTTTATAACGCCGTAAAAATGTAACAAATATCACAATAAACCTGTACGGAGATAACAAAGCGATTTTACGAATTTAGTACGTTTTTCCACCCGGCGAAGAAGTGGGTTTTTTACTGCCGACTTTTAAGTTTTACAGCGCGTCGTTATCGGTTTATGAGAGCAGTTACGTCGTGTATTTTGCCTTAACATTTTTATTTTCTGGTAGACGAAAGGTGTGTAGTTAAATAAATAGGTAGCCCGGGAACAGGAATCATCCGATGATTGCGATAATGGCCGCTCGAACAGGTGTAATAAAATTTTACCAAAATGGTTCAGATAAAAAAAATGATTTCGCTAATGATTTTGTCACCTATCGGAGCAGGCGACTGTAGGTAGATGCAGAAATTTCAAAAGACGAATAAATTATTTCAATGGAATTTCAGTTCAGTGTCAAGTAGATCAAATGAAAATACGTCTCCACAAACATGTTTTTAGTAATTTACGACCATAAGGCACCTTGATTTGTTAAACGAGTATTCGAATCTTTCCAATAATTCTTCTATTTATAGTTAGAATGATAAAATTGCTTAATTTTTAAATGAATGCCAAATAGAAGATAAACTACTAATAAATAACAAAACAAAAAATATAAACAAATATAAGTCACAGAACAAAAAAAAACGATAACAAAGGTGTAAATGTTGATCAAAACTAACCAAACGAAAATTGGCGGCGTTTTCGTTAACGAAAAACACAGACAAATTTTCCCTCAACTTCGAATTTTCCTCAATTTTGTTCTATCATGTCAACGTTCGTAATTGAAAAACTAACGTACGATTCGCCGATCATCGAGATTGCAGAGTTTATTACATTAGTTTTGCCTGATTTGTATTAAACAAAAAAAAAACCTATTTGATTATAGCAAAAGCACTGAAATAAAATCGAAAGAAATGCATTTTGAATCAGGACATTATCTTTAGTTTTAAGAAAATCTAGATGTTCTTTAATAATCATAAATTGAACAAATTGAAAAAAACGTTAATAAAAAATAAACACAACACCACAAATTAACTCAAAACGCTGGATGCATTTTTTTCCAACTTTATGTTCTAATACCCTTCGGTTGGGTTGTGATGAGGTAGTTTAGCAAACTAAAAGTTGGAAAAAAAATTCACAGGTATTACAGTAGAAACAAATTAAAATAAATAAATCAAAGCTGAACATCTCGAAAAGAAATTTCATGTAAAATTAAAAAAAAATGTTACCTTACCTTAATATTATATAAAAAGTTAAATACAAAAATAAAAAACGTGTGAGGAAAGAATACAAGAGAAATCTAATAAAATCGAAACGAAAACACTGAAAATTTTACAATAATGAGAATAAAATCATCCAAAGAGGCAAACCCATGACTTGGAAGAATCAAAATTATCGGAAAAATTAAAAGATTGAAATGAATTAAATGAAATATGAATAGCAAAGAAACGACAAACAAATAAAATGAATAAATAAATAAATTGAAAATTGTTACAAGTCTGTAGTTGAAATAATAACAAAAATACATTGAATGAATGTTTACAAAAACACATATTTTTATTTATTTTTCGCTTTCAATTTTCTTTATTTTTTTGTAATTCTTGTAAATATTTGTTTTGAATATTGTACTCAGTTTCATTTCCATTTGTGCAATTAAAATTGATTTACTTTCTACAATGTATTTATTGTTTTCATTTTCTTTTCTTTTTTCGTTTTTCATTTGTAAGTTTTCTATTCATTTCAGTTTCATATTTTTCCACTAACCGTGTTTTAAAACAACTGCGTTACTGGCTTTCCTTTCGTTCGCCTTTTATCTCGTATGTCACTTAATTTATTTTGCGAGTTTTTATTGCGTTTTATTTAAATTTGGTGCCTTGTCTTTGTTGGTACTATCGACAGTGCGAAAAATTGAACGTAATTAATAACGAAGTAAATCAACAAAAAACATCGAAAATTATTACAATCAATCGTGAATCAATCATCAATAAAACAATCAAACTAATTTGAATTACAATAATAAAAATTATACCACATCATAAAAGTTATGAAATTCGTTACGACGAACATGAAATGTAATAAAAAATATGAAAATAAAACAATCGTCACCAAAAATGCAAATTGAAAATAGAAGTAAAATGAAACAATGAAATGATTAAAATTATTACAGACAAATACTCATGTGAATTGAAGAATAGTTTATTAAATTTTTGTGCAAATTAATAAAAAATAAATTTAACAAAAATTATAAGGAAAAAATGTCTCCTATTTAATGTTTTATTATACCAGCGTATGAATATTTACGATATTGCGTTTATTGTTTCACGTCTATATCTACTTATTTTGTTTACTTGATTACTTTGTTTGGGACCTTGTCTTCATATTTTTTTTTTTTTTTTTTCATTGGAAATGGATTGAATAGGATTTCGTGGGCTGAGTTCTGTTGGAAACGACGAAATAAGAAAATGAAAGGTAGTTAATAACCAAGCAAATCAATGCAAAAAAGGAACATTTTCTTACATCAAAAACAAATTAACGATGATCATAATTTAAACAAAACAAAAAGTTAAGAAAGAAAAACAATGAAAATTTAAAAAACTAAAATAAAATAAAATTATACAAAAATAAAACAATCAACACGAAAGAATCAAATGGAGGATTTATAACAAAAAAAAAAACAAAATTATTACAGAAAGACGACGGTGAAATGAAACAACGAATTGGATCGAATAAATGAAACAAATGGAAATTATTCCAAACAAACATTTATATAAATTTAAAACACATTTATTGAAATTTTGTGCCCACGTAGCTGATATTAATAAAAAAATCATTGAATGAAAATGAAATGTGATTTTATTTGTTTTTCATTTTGAATATTTTTTTGTTAATTTATGTTAATACATGTTTGTCTATAATAATATACTCCTTGTTTTATATATTTCTATATTTCCAATTGTTTTACTGTCTTCAATTTATTTATTGTTTAGATTTTGTTTAATTTTTTTATTTGTTTTAGTTTCGTTTAATTTCGTTAACATGTTTTTTCGTTAATTTTGCGACCCTTTAAACAATTTACTAGTTTTGCTTTCATTATTCCTTAAATCTCTTTTGTGTATTAAAATTTCATTGCGTCTTTTACGTCCTAATTTCATTCCTGGTCTTCATTTGTGTTTTTCCAGTGGGATTGTGCTGTGTTGCATTCAATTGGCACCAATTAGGTTCGGTCGGATTCGAAACGATTCAAAACAACTGAAAGTAAGAAAAATGAAAGATAATTTAATAACGAATTGAATCGACGAAAAGATAAACAGAAAAATAAATTTGTTACAATAGAAAGTAATTAACGACAATGAAAACTAAAGAAAAATAAAACGAATGACGAAATATGCATAAATAAATCAATTGCCACCAATAATGCAAACAAGTTGTTTAAAAAGACGAAACTGAAATGAAACAATAGAATTACAAGAGAAATAATGAAATAAGCGAAATAAAAAATAAATTAAAAATGTTTAAAATCAAACAAATGATAACTGTTATAATCAAATATTCACAAATATGATTATTCAAATTCTATGCAAACTTACTTACATTAATAAAAAAAATACTGTAAACTAAAAAGGAAAAATGTTTATTTTCATTTCAAATTCTTTTTTTCATAATTTGCTTATTACACGCAATTTTGTTGTAAAATTTATTCGCTTTACTTTTGTTTTATTACACTTTTTTTTTCACTTCGTCATATTGTTTTAATTTCTTTTGTATTTATTCAAAACTGGTTGCATTCGGTTGGGTTCATTTGGGTCGGGTTGAGTTGAAAATCAGCTAAAAAGAAAATGATGAATTAAAATAATGCAAACGAAAATAAATTAAAACAAAATGGGATCAAACTGAGTAAGAATAACGGAAAACACATGAAAACCGAATAAATGCAAATGAAAATGTGTAAGAAATAAAGATGAAACAAGACGTGATGTAGACTATGAATATAAAATATTTTAAAAAATCACACAAAATCACGTCAACTGGTTAGCTACCTAATAAAAAAGTTATTTAACAACATTTGGGAAATGAAAAAATAAATGAATACAACATAAATTTAACGAAAAATCAAATAAAACTAATAAACTAGAGACATTAAAATTAAACGTAAACGTGAAGCCAATCTGCAGTGGTCTGCACTGAACTGTCTTATACTTAGTTATACTCCATTTTTTGAAAAAAATTCAAATAAAAGTTGCCTAAAATTTTAATTTCTTTAACCTTTTCACAAATTTTATGACAGTAAAAAAAACTTAACGATTAAGATAAATAATTAAAGTAAAACATTAAAACACAAGTGGTGCAAAATAATTGGATCCCAATCAATTCGAAAAAAGGACTAACGAAAGCAAGATTAGTAAAAATTCGCATTCTAAATTGAAAAAAGTGAAACAAATACTAACCAAACTAAAATAGTAAAGAAATAGATTAATGTAAAACGAGTTAAAAATGCATAACTAAAAGTGAAACGGTTTTAAAGACGTCGTACATGAAGAATTGAAGCAACAAAACAGAAACAATATTTATTGACAGAAAATGAGAGGAATCAATGAAAACGAAAACAAATAAAATCAACGAAATATAACCACGCGCAAAAAATATGAGTGAGGAAAAAATATTTGCCGCAAAAACTAATTAATTAAATTAGAGATTAAGATGCTATTTTTGAATATTTATCTAAAAAGTTTCCTAATCTTTCATTTGAATCGCAATTATTTCGATTATAAAAATATTTTTAAGCACGTGACGGCTTTAAAATCTGGTGATAATTCGGTGCTTGCAGTTCATAACAAAATATTAGGTGTTCCATTTAAAAACGCCCAAGAAAGTTTCGATTTAAAATTTCGAAAAAACTTAATAAAAATTGTTTCTCCCATTTTATTTTGCAACTTCGGCTCGTTCAGAAATCTCCTTCGCCTTCGAATTTATCATTTTTTCCTCCACGTTCCATTTTTTACAGTCGCATAATTGGCTGCGCAATTCACATGATTTGTTTCCCCAATTATCGCGCGCGTGTCGTTAAATTAATATTGCAAATCGGCGCACTGCCGCAATTGGAAACAACGCGTTTTATATTTAATACAGATCCATGAAATGTTCAGTTTCGCGGCAAGATGGCCGTCCGAGTGGTAGGAGGAGTCCCGGTTTCTATCAGTTGAAATCGCATCGATTAGAGCGGCGGCCCCAACATTGGCGCATCGAGAGACTGCGCCCTATGCAACCCGCAGCGCACGCAATAGAAACTCATTCCGTTTCCTGCGCGACAGAACGGGACAATTTACGGGTGGACATTTGTAATTCGTGAGAATGACAAACGCCGTTCGATTTGCTGCGCGTTGTAAAATTTTGGAACGAGTCGATTTTTCTGGTGCTCATCAATATTAAATATGACCGCGTTTGACAAATAGTAGTTATGGTCATTATGAATAATGCGTCGATTCAAAATCAACACAACAAATTTATTTCATTGCTTAATTTGATGTATAATTTTATCTTTCAAATAAAACGCTGGTGGCGAGTTTTCAAAACAAAATATTTTTTTGGTTTTAGGATCTTTTCCGTTTACGCAGAATGCGCAGAAATTCTCAAATGCGGTTAAAAATGTCACCTTGTTCGAAAATATTTAATCACAATATTTATTCCTAAAAGAAATCTTCATACTCTTCTACTTTTATGTTCAGTTTCAAGAAATAACTGTTCAACATGATGATCAAGTATTACATTGATGATTGAGCTTTTAGGTTTAATTATAAAATAGATGTAAACCATTTTAAAACATTTTAAATCAATTTGAAAATTGTGGTAGCAACTACTTTAGAATAGTACAAAATGTAACAGTTATGCTAGTAATCCTTTACAGGCATGCTTGGATTATATTTTGCTAGATAGTTTTAATTTAATTAATTTAATTTTAAACGTTTCCCCCGCTAGGTAATATCTGATGCATTCTTATCATTCTGCGTAAAGCTCTGCAAGCGATGTATTTGTATTCTGGTTTTCACATGGTTTTGAATCGTAGGATAGTGCAAAATGTATGACTAAAATTTTCTAAACAATCGGTGACGGCTCATGGGTTTGCTACTTGAGGAGGCAAACTCAAATGTGTGTAATGTACAACGTCCTTACTGTTTCAACTTCCATTTCTTTACTACTTGCAACAAAATCTCGATCAATACAATAAATACGATCAATAAACTGTAGAAAATTACTTTACCTTAGTAACAGCAATATGTCACCATCACCAACATTAATGCGTCACACAACTGCACGAAAAACAGTGGGAGAGTGGGAGCATTCATGTGCCGTGATGCAGCGTCTGGCGGCATGCCTCCAGCCGATGTGTTTTTATCGAGAAAAGTCTCTAGTTAATACGGACTGCGCTAGGTTTTGTATCGATTCAACGCGTCGAATGCAGCAGTTTGTGAGGCTGAATTTAGTTTGCCTCCGGCCGGCAAAATTTCACAATATTTTCGCGCTATAAGATCTTGGGATGTTTAAAAATTGTAATTTCTGCAACTACAACTATTGACTAAAATACGCGTTTTTAATACAAAAAACAACACTCATGTATAGAAAAAAATAAATTACAAAAAAATTTCATTATACAAAATGATTAAGGGGGGCATTGCCTCCGTTGCCTCCTCTGACAAGCCGCCAATGATGTGTACTACATATTGCTTAGATTTAACGCCGAATGAACCCTGGGCTTTACACAGAATTTCCAAATATTTTCGTTGCGTTGCGGTTATTATTATGATGATTGTATGTAAAATTCTACAAACGACATATTTACACTTCTTGTTTTTAAAACTGTTTTGAGTTGTTTGCAAAGAATATAATTAATATTTTACAAAAAAGCGAATTGTCCTACTAACAATTTTGCGAAAAGCTCTTATTGTAGATAGATATTATGGATTTTTACTAATTTAGATCAATACAATGGCATTATCATTCAAGAATCTGTCGTCGTTACATAGATTAACACAGACTTCTATTTGTACATGAAACGTTTACATTTATCGTTGAACGAAATCATAGCCGTAGAATTTCTTAACGATTGCTTTCAAAAGCTGTTCTACTTGAACATTATACGATACGAGATGCTTTCTACGAACCTGTGTAAAGCTTCGTAGATGGCGATATTTTTTTGTTTGTAAGCTAATATATCTAAAAAAAAAGAATGGAAATCTCATAGATTTTTTTGCACGTTTAGGCTAACGTGTCATTCTTATTATTTCAATACATGTATTATTTAACGAACACGCTCAGAAAATGATTACATTTAACAATGTAAGATACCAGAGCTTTCGCCGAATTTCAATTTTTAGACCCATGATATTTGAAATTTGAATTTGAAATTTTGCGCTGTTAGAGCATATGTCGTGCTCTCTTATGATTCTGCGTATAGCTCTACAGTCGATATATCTATATTTCTATTTTTTTATTTTTTTTTTTCAAAAAAATACAATTCTGCGAAAAAACCTTCCAGAGTTACGATTGTAGGATGATCACCTAAATCGTTAACTGCCTCAGAATAAATTTTCGCAGAAGTTAAAAATTATAATATATAACTATTGATAACTATTTTAGGTCATAATCGATGTTATTATTCTTAGCTTTACATATGACTTAACACATTCTTGTACTAAAAACGATTCGAGTTAACGGTTTGTGAATCTAGAGCTTTACATGGAATTTCTTTTTTTGCAACCAGCACTCTGGTAAATACTCGTACTTGCAACGGAATTTTGGAAATTTGCATTACTAGAGGATGTGTTGTACAATAAGGCTCAGAAATTTCGAGACGGGGCCAGGCGACACCTGCATTCACGCCAGATGTAAAACGTACCTCATTTATTGCCCATAAACTTGCATCGCCCCATTTCACAACGTACTCATCTTATTCGATTGAGCAGTTCTGGTAGTTCATGTAATTCTCGTAATCGCTTGGGGTTATAATACTGTAGATATTTTGTGAATTGCTTTGAAATATAATTTGCCAATATGAAACAGATCTTCACGATTTACGAAAAAAGCTATTCAATAAATGGTCCGTTTATGTTAATTAGTATCTTGTTTTAGAGCTTACAAATATTTTAAGTGCTTGCGGTTGTTTGGTTATTGAAATTTTTTGTAACACTCATTTTAAAAATTACTCAATACAATAAGATACAAACAACACATTTTATTCAACAACAAAAATAAAAACATTCGTAAATATGTATGCACACTTTTCTGAGGCGATCAATAAACTAGGATTGCAATTAACAATGTTTGTTAGCAATAAAAATAAAGAATAGTTGCGTCTAGAATTAGACGCAAAACAACATAAACATGTAGCACTTGTAATATGTATTATCATCAGAGTTTTAAAATAAAATATTGTCATATTAAAATAGTATATTCAAAAAACAAGTTACAGAAGGCACTGTTGGCACGTTACAGAAGGCACGAGCTGAAGGCGATTGGCCTGAACGGACGAATGCCCTGAATAGCCTTCTCTACGAGAATTTTATACTATTTTTTCTACTTTGCGCCCGTTTTACGTGAAAAATTAAAGTTTGTTAAGTATTTCAACATTTAGGGTTATTTGCACGGGTTGGTAATAACAGGTAATTTCTATTTATTAATCTTGCTCTTATAGAATATTACATCCGAGGTGGAAAGTGTTTCATTACAGTCAAAGGATAAGATATCCCGAGGAGTAATGAAACTTGCCAGCGAGGATTGTATACTAGTTTATTCACAATCGCCACCGTTTTTATTCAATAATTATCAAACTACGAATAAATTCTATATTTTCCAATATAGTAAGTTGAAGAAGTAGCCTATGACATTGCATTTAAATGCATTTGACATTGTTCAATATTGTATTATTTATTCTTCGAATAAGAATCATAGAGATGAGATGAAAAAAGGTGAAATGAAAGTTCAGATAGTGAAGTGGATCATGGCACTCCACCTGATTTAAAAGAAGCAGCTGCCGAAGCGTTTTAAAATTTATTACAGCCATAAATATTATTTAACATGTAATGGTTGGCAACCCTTACTTTTTCGCCCGTGGGTGGAAAGTGTTGGAATCTTTTGATGAGTGGGATCGAAATGGAGCGATGCAAACGAAGCACTCTTCATAAGTGACGTACAGTTGTCGCCCGGGCTGGTCTCCACATTTTTGAGCCTTATTGTACCTGTTATTGTTCTTATTCTAAGCCGCTGTTGTGCTATAAAACGATTCAAATTCAAATTCGCAAGGTGCAAAATCAGAGATTTACACAGCATTTTCTGCCTTTTTTGGAAATACTATTTATAATAAGAAAGGAATTTGAAAATTTGTGAGATGAGAGCAATACGTGGTGTATTCTTATAATTCTGTGTAAATTTCTGCAAGCGCGTAATTATATTTGTAGTTTTTAATTTGTTTTGAATTGCTTAATAAGCCATGTCGAATTATCCTGCGAAATACTTTTTTTTATTAAGATAATTTTGTTTTTATATTTGTTGTTTTTTTCTTTTTTTATGCATTTAGAATAGATGTACGGGTTGAAATCAAGATGTGATGCATGTGATGCTTTTAGAAAATACCATGATGTGAACTTTTAGATTAGTGAAATGAACGTAAACTGGTAGCAAATGAGTCAGAGGTAATTAATTATAGGTTCAGTGTACCTAAAATTAAAAAGCCTATATCTTGAAGTATAATTAAGCAAATTGTAATTGAAAATATCTAAAATCATTGTAACAGTTTATTTGATGCAGTATTAGAAAAGTTTTCTGAACAAGTAACTGCGCCACGACCAAAGCTGTCAAAAATTCGCGTGCCTGCTAGAAACATCGCTCGTTGAGATACCAAGTTTGAACATTAACCTAAAAAAATATTTTAAACGTAAAACTTGATGCGATTAAAAAACGCAGTTAATGTTTGAACTGTTAAAGGGATAGTTTATATCGTGCATAATGAAAGTGGTTATAATAAAGCCATTGCTCGACTTGAATAAACCGAGTGTTTTGGATGATCCCGGATTTTCGTTTGTGAAAAGTCCAAAATACTACGAAAGAGATACAGAACAGGATCGACATAAATAAGGCGTCAATACAATTTAACGACAAAAGAAAATTACTTGTATAGTCATGTTTGTTTCAAGGCCAGTCAATCACAAATGTTTAGCTAAGTTGTAAACGGGATCGGTGGAGATGAGATTGAGAGAAGTGAAATGAGATCGGCGATTGAATAGTTTACTTATTGGAACATTTACAACTAACATTTTGTACAACGACGATTATCCTACTGATGGCAATTCAGCGAACAGCGTTTACTGGAGATGATTTCTTTGGCAGGCATGTTTTTAGTTAAACACGGATGCAAATTTTCATGAACTAAGGCTATAACTAGAACATTTTATGAAGAGAACTTTTCGCAGAATTTAAAATTTACGCATACCACCAGGACCAGTACAACAGAAAGCTACAATTTTGGGCATAGTTGTCTTTGAATTCAATATAGTTTTAAACATTTAAGCTTCATCGCGAATTTTGGCGAAGGAAACAAGACAGATTTTTATTTATAATAATGGGTGCAATGTGTTTCCAAGTAAATTTGTAATTTACAGAATTTTGCAGAATGTTTGTTACAACTAAAACACCTAAAACACAGAATTTCAAAACACCGGTAAAAGTCATCATAAAAATCTAAAATTTAAAAACAATAAAAAATACGTAAATAAATCATAATATCCAGTTACAAATGAGATACGCCGCTATTATTTCTCTACAAATATGTAAGCATGAAATTTGTAAATTTGACCTGCTTTGCTTTAACATACAGTGCCCTGAATTATCAACACGGGATTGGGCGATTGCCCAATACCGAATTATTTACCCACACTGCTTCCAGTATTTTCAAAATGTGTCATCTATTTGAATTTTGAAATTTATTAACGATAAGTGGAATAACTACCGAGCAAAATAATGACTCGCACTTAAAATGCACTTTAAAAAATTGCGAACATAAAATTTACGCCGAAGAAAAAAGCCACGTATTTCTAGGAATTGTTTTTCATTGTAAAAACACATCGTCCTTCACCAAAGCATTGCGAAATTCTCATGCATTATTGGGAATCATTTCGATTTTAGGATCGAAATGCATTCCTAGACTTGTTTTCATTCGATTGGATGCAAATTTCATAGAAGTAAAAAATAAAGTAACTGTAACCCCGAGATTTATTAATGAAGGTGTAGAGTTGTGCAAGTCATGATTTTTGTCTGTAGTTTTAACATTGACACATTTACGTTTATTAATTATCATAAATAATATTAACAATAAATTTAGTTTTAATTTTATATTTATTAAAAGTTCCTTTGAGGATTTTTCCGGGTTCGTTTAGTTAGTAAATATTTCTGGCGTTAAAATATATGCGCGACAAGAAATTAGATTTTCAATATATATACGGTGTTAAAGAAATAAAGGCAACTATACAAATAGCACAAATAAAAGTTCTATTTTTTAAATATAAAAAGGAAGCTAGATGTCGACGTCTATTAATAAAATTTGTAAATGACACTGATATGCGATCACTGTTATGTTGTCTACTATTTTCGTAACGCGAAATTCTGACCTCTATACAACTGTAACAATTATACATAGATTGTAAAATTTGTGGAAAATGTCCGCCCTGATTAGCAATGGAAACTGGAGTTATTCTGTATTTTGGAGCGAAAATAAACAAACGTTAAACCATTCGCATAAAAGATCATATTGTTTCTTCATTTGCAATTGGGTAATGTAAATATCACCATCCAAGTATCACCCTACGTGGATGTAGGAACTCCACAAAAATTTTGAAGAAATCGAGATTTTTTTTATATCGTTAATGGTATTTAAATTAATTCCTTAAAATAATAAGTAAATAAATAACATTAAATAATGCTCCTTTATTTTTACAGGTTTTAAAATACTGCGACCATCTTCATGGCAAGTGGTACTTCTCCGAAGTCAGGGCCATTTTCTCCAGGAGATACCTGCTGCAAAATGTCGCTATTGAAATATTTTTGGCGAGCAGAAGTAAGTGTATGTCCATCTTTCAAATTCACGTTAATGATTCACAATTTTCAGCATCGATCATGTTCGCCTTTCCGGACCAAGCCACCGTGAGGAAGGTGATAAAGGCGCTTCCTCGAGTCGGAGTTGGTATCAAATACGGTATAACGCAAACTAGGTAAGTAAATAGAAGGCAGAACTTTAGTTTTTTAAATCGATATCAGACAAATTTTTCAAACCAAAACCGTAGTTCTCATAATTTGAATTCTGAGATTCAATCCATTGTCAAAACAGATTTATAAAGCTTTACATTTAAAAGCTCATTTTGAATAAAAACAACACAAATTGCAAAACAATTGTGATGTTAACCGTGCAAAAAGAACAGGGTTTATAATCTGATCGTTTCGTTATTATTATGAGCTACAATGTATTTTAATTAATTAAATCAATTGCCCACATTTTAAAATCGTCCTGACAATTGAATTGCTACCCATTCTGTGAAATATTCAGCAGATGGATATTTAAACAATTATAAATTTAATTTGATTGGCTTAAATGGTTGAGTCGTTGCAATTTAAACATCGGCTTCGGGTATTAAATTAATTTAACCTCGAGAACGTTGGGGTTGTTGAATTAATTTCACTCTGATGTTAATGTCATTCTATAAACGCATAAAATTAAATAAAAAATAAAGAAATCAACGTAATTTTTAAATTAACTTATTAATCATTTATTTTATTTATTTGTTACTTATTGCGATTTTACTGACCCCAATAAAAGTAGAATTGAAATAAAATCAAAGAACATGACACTGACAATAATGGAAAGAATTTTGAGATTTTGAATGAAACACTAGAATAATTAGAATAAGAAACGAAAACAATGGGAAGTAAATGAATAATGGAAATAATAATGAAATAAAACAGTAGATGAGTATAATATGAAAGGCCTTCCATATAAGGTGTGGTCAGTTTGTCTTGTATTAATGAGATGATTCCACGTAAAAAACGTAATGGGTAATTTGTGGTTGTTTTTTCAATTATTCAACGTGAAGTTTGTATGCCAGCTATGTCATTGCAAAATTTAGTCGAAGCACTATTTTAGGTACTTAATTTATACATCCCTGTCACGATTAACGTTCATTAACAACAAAAGCATATAGTGTACATAAAAGATAAAAAATCATAAAAAACGAAAAAGAAAAAATAACAATATTAAAAGCATGAAAAAAATACAACCAAAAATATTGTACTCTAATCAAATTTATAAATATGGCATCACAATACATATTAGCACTACTGCAGATCTGATAATCCGGACTCCTTGAAATGGTATTAGTCCTGCACCTTCGAATAAAGAAAGTAACATTGTTTCTCGATGCAAATCTCGGCAAGTTAAAACAAATTTGTTGTAATAACAAAGAACAATCTACTTTGTTGTGAATTAAATTGTACAGGGAATTTGCACGAGCGATAACTCTGCAACTGTCCAATGAGGCCATATTGTCATCAAGCTACAACAAGCCGTTCAGTACTTCTCATGGGATATATGCCCTCATATTTCATTATTGTAATTTGTCGCTCAAAATACAGGTATTGGCAATTCATTAACAAATACGAATGGTGGAACAAGGTGCGTGAGCTTTTTTCACACCTTATATGGACCAACCACAAAATGGAAGTACTGATTTAAAGAAGACAAAAATTACCGTGCCTTCAATTAAATTCCTCATTGCGGTGTTTATTTTATAAAGTTGGCGACACGCAATTGAAGAAAAAGGAGTTGTAAGTAACTGTCAGTTATATTACTGAAAATTACATTTTTAATTAAACAGCTATCAGTGCTACAAATCTTAGGAGAAAAACCAATGCAATCATAGCCCACCTTAATGAGGAATTTAATTGAAGGCACGGTAAATCTCTTCAAAGGTGCTGAAAAAATAAAATTGAACCTGGCACTTTTTGAAATATATGTTAATAAAATATGAACGGTGCAACAATATATATGATCTTTGATGTTTTCTTTTTCACACCTTACGTGGTAAGATCCCATTGATTTCTAGTGGCAACATTTTTATTCCATATTGCTGGGAAAATTAAATATTGGATTCTTTTTGAGATATTTTGCTACAAACATGTTAGTTAGTAAAATACGAACGATGCTACAAGTTACATGACCTTTACAGCTTTTTCACACTTTACATGGAAAGAGTTCAAAATTGAAATACTAATTTCTGATGGAAATTTATGATGACAGTTTTTCAGAAATTTGGCTTCGAACATGTTAATAAGATACAAACTGTGCAACAAATTAGTGATCTTTGGAACTTGTTTGGAAACGCCCCAAAATGTAAATACATATAGCTAAAGGAAACAAATTTAATTCGAATGGTGGTAGTAAAAATGAAAACTGGATATGCCAGCAGAACCATTAAGTGAACTTGATAGCTGATCTTGTGCAATGTTTTGCCCACTGCTAGGTGATATGCATCCAATCACAGACTGCAAAAAGTTATTTATAAAGTAATGGAGACCTAACATAATACCTAAAATGGCGTAGAAACTTGAAATTTATTGCTTAGTTCAACCGTTGCCCAAAACTGAAATTGTTAATTTGCTCTGAGATTAAGATGTTAGCCAGGCAACGATGTATAGGGCAATTATAGAATTTGATGGGGGTATCTTGGTCTAATTTGCAGAAAACTCCAATACCTCATCTTTGGCAGAGAACAGAATACATAAACGAATACAATTTGCTGAAGACAGAATTGGAGTCTAATCGAAAACATCGGTTTGAGGCATCATACATGACAGTCCAGAGAATTTTGTCCAGAAATGGTGCACATTATGGAACACGAAGGATCTGCCCTAAATATACCCAGGCACAGCTCGAAAAAATACGCAGATGTTGCAGAGCATTGAAGCAAATGCTTATTTTTATTAATTCTTGGGAATGGTTGGAGCAGAATAACGTCAATTATGTACCGAGAGAAGATACTCCCACAAATGTCCCTCAACTCGACCAATAGAAGAATTTTGGTCATTATTGTGTAGAAAGGTTTATTGCGGGCACAAACTTTTATACAAATTCGGGAAGTGGACCTAAACATCACCCAAAGGAAGATGAGGAAGTTTGACCAAATCACGTGCCATTGAGGACCATGGTCAGCTGTCAGTTGTGTAGATTAATTTGCATGTTATAAGATGTAATTAACCATTAATATTTAAGTTTGAATATGATTTCGTTATTTTGCTTGTTAAGCAACTCCAAAAATTGAGTAATTAATTATGCCAATTCTATTGTTATAATTATTAATTATGTCAATGTTATTAATTCGATCTTCAACGTTTTTGTACGAAAGAAAAAAATCGTGTATCGTAAGATTATTAATTAGAACTTGAAAACATATTCCTGCATATCTAACATTTTCTTTAAGCAAACTCTTTTCTTCTGCATGCCCCAGCCAGGGCGACTAGTAGAACAACCTTGAAATACATGTTGTTAGTCTATAAAAAAGCAAAATGTCTTAAGGAGAGTTATCTTTATCAGTTTAATTATCAATATAGTGTTTCATTCTCCGACGCTTTCTAAAAATGTTATGCTGAAGATTTTTACAATAATTTAAATATCCACATAGTGTTTGAATAGCTATTTATAAAACAAGTCGGAAACTCACTGCTTTTTATCACGAGGCGTGACAATTTGTAAATGATGATGTTACCGTAATTTAAAAACTGTCATTACTTTTGAAAGATAGAGGAACTTGCACAAGTAAAATGACATATCAAAATTTCGTAACCGAGTTGGAAAAATGAAGATCATCATTTTCAACCGTTTTCCTTCAAGTTATACATGAAAAATATAAATAATAATGCAAGCAGTTCAAACTTCGTCAATCCGTTATCAACGATTATTACATCAATTATTTGCAAACTGATATATTGTCTCGTTTTGACTACGTGAGCTTTGGAGGATGCCTGACGTCCAATCCAATTTATTGTGCCTTTTGATTGATTGATTTGTCTGTATTACAATTAATGTTGAAAAATATTTCACATATTTCACTTACCTCATACGTATGATATATGATTTTACTTGCAATCATCGAGAAGCATTTCACAGTCAAACGTTGACAATCCGTTATCAACAATTCTCTTTTAATTACATTTATTATTTTCAACATTGTGATTTCTCTTTGTGTAAAGTTTTCGAATTTTCTATTATTTTGGAAAAGTTGTTTCAAAATCGCCGAAACGTCGCGCAGTTGATAAATTACATACAAGTGAAAATGGTATGCGATGTTTACGCAAACGTGCGTTCATTGCCAAGACCTTTCAGGCGTCCGCAGCTCCCAACGCGTCTCGTGTTCGCTCGTATGATTTGTTTGTGCGTCGGAGCTCTTCTCCGGCGTGTTTTACATTGCGCGTACACGTTGTATGTTTATCGCGGTAGCTCTAACGCGTTTAGAAAACAGGACCCGAACGGGCGTATTTCATTTCGCGCCGCTCTTTTCTAACGTCATTATGCAAATTGTAATTTATCGTTTTGTTTGATTTAATTATCAGCTTGGCCATAAATCGAGCGGACGTAATTAATTAATGCGCTGGGAGTGTTACGTCAGTTAATTATCTAGCAACGTTTCATGAACAACTTTCGTTTACTTCTTTTTTCCTACAGATTACGCACTAATCTCAATTTTAATTTGTCGGCGTTGTGTAAAACGCCGCCAGCCCGAGCAACTGGTGTACGAATTAGAATTAGAACTTGGTGATACATGCAAACTTCGTGGACACTGGGGCGAGAAATTGCTAATTTATTTTAGTTCTGCACTGCTAACAATTAAAATGATTCAAATCGCACAGTGCCATAAATGATTGGGTTTATTATAAATTGCATTCACAAATTTCAGTTTGATTCGCTGAAAATTCTGCATAAAAATATATTAAATATGTCATGAGTTAATCTCGCAATAAATGCAGTGAACTTTTAGTTACTAAAATTTTAGACTTATATATACTCAGTGACATATAAACTGCACCACCTAGAAGGGGTGGGAATTTTTGGACCAAATTTGGCAGAAACATTGAACTAGTCTAAGGTAACAATTGATTAAAATTTGATAAAGAAACCACTTCATCTTTTTGATTTTTCTTTAATAATGTGTTGGTCCGCCCCTATTTCTGATACACTCATTGACCCGCCTTGGCATTGATTCCAGTAGGTGATCAATGTCTTCTTGGGGTATGGCATCCCAAGCAGCCTGTACTTCATGCCGTAGAGCTTCTATTGTCAACGGTGGGTTCGGTAGATTCCTCATCTTCTACCCATCATGTCCCACACGTGCTCAATGGGCGACAAATCGGGAGATCTTGGCAGCCAAGGCAAAAGATTAACATTGGCCTCTTCAAAGAAGTCAAGAGAAACCCTTGCTACGTGAGGTCGTGCATTATCTTGCTGGAAAGTGGGTCTTCCAGCCCTCGAAGATATGGAAGAACATGTGGTTCTACCACTTCGTCAATGTAGCGTCGGGCGTTCATACTGCCCCGAATGAAGAGCAAGGGTGACCTACTGCCGTAAGCAATAGCACACCACACCATCAACTCCACAGTTCGGTGAACATGCCTCGCAATCGAAAAATCAGGATTGCGCCTTTCTCCACGTCTTCGTCTAACAGTCATCCGACCATCATGCAAGACAACTCGATGCCACTCCAAGTTCCATTGAAGTCTTTCCGTGCACCAGGCCAAACGTTCCTGGCGATGTTGAGCAGTGAGGGGTAGCACAAGATGTGGGCGGTAAGACTGCAAGCCAAAGGTTCTTATTCGATGATAAACTGTTCGCAAGCCTATCGGACGACCTTGTTCACCTAACCATTGATCAGCTATTGATCTAGTTGTAGAGAATCGGTCTCTCAAGGCCATTAGTCTTAAACGGCGATCTTGACGTTCATTGGTTCGTCTTTGAGCCCCAGTGCCTCTTCTCCGACGTTCAACCCCATGTTCAGACCACGCTTGATAAACACGCATTATTGTTGAGTGGTGCCGTCCCAAACGGTTGCCGATTTCTCTAAACGAAAAACCTGCTTCTCGTAAATCAACAATCCGCCCTCGATCAAAGTCACTCAACTGCTGGTAAACTTGAGGTCTCCTTCCTCTAGGTATCATTAAACACTTGAAACACTTTAGACTAAAGAACGGGATCCGAAAAAGTGGAACAAATTCAAAAAATGACTCGATAATTGCTTGTCTATCACCACCTCTAAAAATGATACAAACGTCAAAAATCCCATGACTACTTGATGATTGGGTTTCAAATTTTAATCAACTATTTCCCTGGACTAGTCCACTATTCCTGCCAAATTTGGTCCAAAAATTCTCACCCCTTCTAGGTGGTGCAGTTTATATGTCACTGAGTATAATTATTTGTAATGATTAGTTTTAATGATGAAAAAACAATGAAATTAATTCTTTGTTTTATTTTTTATACAAAAATGTAACTAATTGACAAATGTTTATAATTAATATAATGAGGTTATAAATATATTTTCAGATTCTGAAGAAGACCCAATAATGTGGTGTCGAAACGATATTTATTAAAAAAAAATCCAACAGATAAAATAATTAAATTAATGCACACTTTAAAATATTCTGGAAGCTACTTTTAATATTGCGTTAAGAAAATTGTATTCAATTAATTTTAAGAAAATATTTTTTTCCGTTTTCTAGACGTGCAAGTATGATGTCCCCACGCCAACTGATGCGAAATTCCAACATGACCCAAAAATGGCAACGTCGAGAAATTTCAAATTTTGAGTATTTGATGTTCCTTAATACCATCGCAGGTGAGTTTTATTTATATGTTATTATAATTAACTTTGATCCGTTGTTTGTAAGCTCGAGGGGCTAATTAGCTTCACTAGGGTAACTTGCAATAATACGTGGGTGGTGAATTCGTTTGATACAATCGACATGCGGCGAATATATTCGCTCGTGATACTTTCACTAGTCGTTATGGGCATGGCTATCACAAACTTGCTGCTAGACACGAATTTTCCGCTGCAGGTCATTTGCGGATAAACGTTATTTTGTCATACACGTCATTTTGATATAATTGTTATTTTATTTAGTTATTTTGGTGGCCAGGAATATTGGACAAATTGGAAAATTTGAAAACATTTGAAAAAATTGAATAAAATGGACAATATTTGATGTTGAGCTAACATGGGTTATAAGCTGGCAGTTTTCTCATTGTACCTCAAAGTACGGGTAGTAAATATGTAATAAATCATAAATCAAATCTAGATGTCAATACCCCCGCACTCGCACTGCTACGCAATTATTAGTCGTCGGCATGAAAGACCGTTTTGCTGAAAATACATTTCTAAGAATGTAACTAGTGGTGGCGGCCGTTTCGTCCTCTATTTGCTCATCAGACCACCACATATACTTTCGCTGAATGCGCATCAAGTCACGCCTAATATGGGTGACAAAAGTTTGAGTGTGAGTATTAACACCGTCTAAACGTCAAACTTATTGTCACTTATGCCTGCATAACTTGATGCACATTCAGAGAATGTATGTGTATATGTATCTGATTAGCCCAAAGAGGGCGAAATGACAGTCACCAGCTGTTACATAGTGAAATTTATTTCAGTTGGGTTGGGTTGGTATGATGAATTTATACAAATTCTGGTAATGGCGAAAAATACCAAGCTGACAGTTGGAATTTGTATGTGTATGATGCTTTTGAACCAAAAATGCTACATGATAAATAAAATAATAAATAAAAAGTATTTTAGCCGATTGTAAAATAAATAAATATCCAAAATGGCCATTATTTATAATTGCTTTATGAAAGGATCAGTCAGTTTTAAGTCAGTCTCCATCAATTTATTATTGTTAAATGTGATACAAAGCAATCGATAGGTTTTTATTCTAATTCGCCATAAAATTTATATCTTATAAATCTCATGGCAAAAATTCTGCTGGTTTTCGTAAAATAATTTTTAAAAACTGCATATTTTCAAAGAGAGCTTTTCAAAATCATTTCACTGATTTTTGCAATAAAATGTATATCATAGCAAAGCTCAATCATAAATCTATTAGAGTAGATTACTTTTCAATTGATGACCTATATTCTCAGATCAAACATTGAATTAGAGTTATTAAATAACAATAATTTCCTAGATTTTTCTTTAGAACAAAGTTTTTAAATAAAATGTATTCGAAGTATTGATGACTGATAATAACCTGTAAATGTTCATATTAAATTAGGGGTAAAATCACACACATGATCCAACTGTCATAAAAAAATTATTCTTTCATAAATTCAAACACGCAATACAAAATTATTTATACCATTTCGATAATGACGGAAACTGTACAACACTACCGTTGAATTTTGGTTGGAATGATGAAAAATGTGCAACAATAACAAGGTGACAGAAGTTTTATGTGCCTTTGAATTAAACATGATTGATAATAAATAAAAAATATTCGAATGTAGGCCATTTTTCCATAATGGTGTATCTTCCGGGTATTGCCGTGGTTCTTGAAATAAACTTGATGTTGCGCTGAGTCAACCATACCGAAGGAAGGACGTTTACTACCATCAGAAACAGCCTCGAAGATTATATGGACTACTCAAAACTGGTACCCCCCCCACGATCAATTGTAAGTACCTGTGGATCTCCAACTTACGAACTGGCCAGATATGTTGCCAAGGAGCTACAAGCAGTACGTGGGGTTGACAAGTAATTTTGTAAAGAAATCAGAACATTTTATGGAGATTTTACATGGAGTTGAAATAACTAACCAGCGAGGACATTCTGGTGAGTTTCTACGTGGAATCACTCTTCACCAACGTACCAGTGGAAGAAACCCTTGAGCTCATCAGACAACGATTCATACCACAAGGACTAAAAGAGAATATATTGACCTGGCAAAATTGTGTTTATCCACCACTTACTTTCTATGGAATGGAGGACGGTACGGCTATGGGATTACCACTCCCACCAGTCATTGCCAACATCTTCATGGAGACTTTTGAAGAATAGGCCATCAGTTCCTGTGACAGGAAGCCGATATGCTGATGGATAGTCTACACGCAGAATGGCTGCCTATCTTTTCTGGACGTACTAATATCCGTTTACCCATTAGATATAATTATGCGCCTCCCCACACAAGTGCGCGAAGTTTGAATAGACGTTGTCTATTTCTCAATCACAAAACACACACAACTACGAAATTCGCAATCGTGATTGCGTTCCGCTGTTTATTAATTTGTATGTAGCGTGTAAAACAGGCTGTTGACGCCCATAACGTCGGAGACCACGCCTTTTTTATATCTGTTCGTTAAACGGAATATAGTTAAGTGCAACGGCGGTAGAAAATTGGGACATGGAGTATACGAGTATAGGAGTATGCGAGAAAACGCATACGGACCGATACCTACACGCGGCTTCACACCCCCATCCACAACAGAAAAGATCTATAGTCACCACATTGCTACATTTCTAGTGATAAAAGCGAAGAAATACAACATGTGCAGAACGCACTAGACAAGAACGGCTACAAACCACAGGATATTCAGAGACTTGCCGAATCTAGGAATAAGAAGGAGGATGAACCAGAGGAAAAATCAGCAGGATTACGCCACACCTTCCATATATTGCTCGAGTTACGGACAAGCTGTGGAAAACCCTGGAGAACCACGGATAGTGAGAGAATCCTTGAAGTAATAAAGAACCCGAATAATTTCAACCGAGATGATGGATATAGACTAAGTAAGGTTCGGAAGGTTACCGAGAAGCAAGGTCCACCAAAGACGCAGCCAGGACCATCAAGGACGAATCCAGGAGAAGCATCGGGCACGGATCAGCAGACGATAATACGCATCAACGAAGCGAAGCAGCGACGGGGTATATAACGAGGAGCAGAAAACATCAACAGTGGTCTTTAGAAACCTTCTGACAGTACGATCAGCGAAACGTCAAGTTTATTTTAAGAACCACGGCAACACCCGGAAGGTAAATCAATATTAATAAAAATATGTTATATGGTCAATTGAAGAACAATTTCATGTATGGGAGTAGACGAACTATATTTTAAATTAATATCTAATCTTTTCAATTTGAAGTCAATTATAAGATAAAAACCCCTTACCACACTTGATTTTTACAAATCTAAATACGTATTTCGGCAACTACGTCGCCATCTTCAGTAGAATCTGAAAGGATGAGTGTTAATATATATAATATCTTCAAAGGTTTTTACCTTAACTAGAAATACTATGTTTAACACTCATCCTTTCAGATTCTACTGAAGATGGCAACGTAGTTGCCGAAATACGTATTTAGATTTGTAAAAATCAAGTGTGGTAAGGGGTTTTTATCTTATAATTGTTATTATAAGTTTTCTCTGTTTTCTTTATAGTAAAACCACAGGCTCCGCCAATTTTTATAAAGTCAATTACATACACATAATTTTATCATAAACGTCATTTTAACGTTGCTAAAATATCTTGGAGTAAATTTTTGAATAAATGTCATTCGATATGCGACACTATTTTGTCAATGATATAAACCTTATTTTCGGGGATAATATAACTAGTGTTATGATTATCATCGGTGATAGCCCGAGTTAAAACCGATGGGTTTTAACGAGTATCATCGATGATTAATCATAACACGTGTTATATTTGGTGAGAGAATATAATGAACGTTAATAGAAAACTTTCTGTCACTTTGACAGTAAACAATTTCATTCATTGAACATAGGTGACAGTAAACATGCGGTGATAGAATTATTATCGTTTTGATAGCCTCTTCTGCGACTTTGTTTTTGTATTGTAACCAATCATATTAATGAAAAATGAATCATGTGAGACGTGAATTATATTATCACATATACGTCATTTTGAAGTAAGTAAACATCACTTTAACGTAACTCATCTTGCCATAAAAATCATTTTGACGAGAACGCCAATCATCAATGTCATTTTGACACCAACATTACCACATCTTGGCATAAACGTCATTTTAACGTTAAAACATCTCGACACCAACGTCACGTTTAATTCAAAGTGGCTAAGAAGTTATATCGACAAACGCTAATTTGATAAACGTGTTTTTGACGTTGGCGCTATTTTGATTGTAACAATCGACGTTAAATAAACTAATAGAAATGAAAAGACACCAAATATATACAGGGTGTCCCAACGATCTGACAAAGTTCCCTTACGGCGTTATGTTTGCGAATTCGAAAAAAGTAAATATCTACATGTTTAGACAGTCCCTAGGTTCATATTCTAAAAATATTTTGAGCCGACATGGGCGGTTCGTCAGCGGGGGGCGACATAAATTTTACTTTGTTTAAACGGAACACCCTGTATATTTTAACATTTTTGAATTCTATGAAGAATTGTGAATACATCCATGTACAAGTTGTTTGTCAAAACTCAACAGAACTGGTGATTTTCAATTTTTTTAGTGAAATTTTAGATATGCAGACTATGCTTCAAAAAATCATCTAACTGAGAGGATAGTTGGTGGGAGGGTAATTTTTTATCCGTGGACTAAGGGATCATCAATGTGAGTATTAATGCACCCAAGGATCCCCTTTTGTATACAGGGTGTTGCCAGTGTATTTTCAATCTCGCGCAACTTTAAGAGGCAAAATATCATTTTTTTCAAATGACACCTACTATCAAATTTACCAACACTCGATTCAAAATCAAATTCTGCGTCGACTGATGCTACATGTTCCTATACCTATCGCTTCAGGTTTTCGAGTAATTTCAGTAAAATACTTTATTTGGTCACAAAATCAATCGCATTACAATTTTCGTAATATTAAACATAGTAGCCTAGTGTCACTTTAACGTTCTTATGACAGTGACAGTCTTTATCAATAAATTTAATAGACGCCTTAGTTAATTATTAGTTAAGTTATTGTCCCAAGCTTGTTTTTGAATGATGAATTTTTCAAAGGAAGAAATGGTAAATATGATTTACACAGTGGGTGAAGCAGACAAGAATTGCCTCTTAGCAATGAGGCTCTATAGGCACAAGTACCCTGATTTAAGACAACCAAATGTTAGATGTCTGCAGAAGCTAGTTGATCGCTTCGAACGCACCGGGAACGTAGCATACGAGAGTAGGAGGGTTGGGTTGGGTTGAGTTGGGTTGGGTTGGGTTGGGTTGGGTTGGGTTGGGTTGGGTTGGGTTGGGTTGGGTTGGGTTGGGTTGGGTTGGGTTGGGTTAATCGTGCTATTATTAACGAGAACAATGACTTAAACGTTTTATTGGAACTCCAAGAGCACATGGAAGTGTGCGGACAATCAGTTCAAGTTTGAATCTAAGCAGATCTTCAGTACATCGGATAATTCAAAACCACAAATTCCACCCATACCATCTAAAATTGCATCAAGCATTAAACGGGAACGACTTCGATAATCGAATTAATTTTGCCAATTTAATGATGGAACGTATCGAGGAAGATCCGGCATTTATCTATAATATTCTTTTTATGGATGAGGCAACGTTTCGCAGCAATGGTGTGGTAAACAGGCATAATGTCCATTATTATGCCACCGAAAACCCTCATTGGATGAGACAAGTTGATCACAAACACCAGTGGTCTCTTAATGTTTCGGGCGGATTATTGGGTAACTATGTAATCGGTCCCTATTTTTTTGAAAACCATCTTACTGGTACCGATTATTACCGGTTTTTGCGAAATGTACTGCATACTTTATTGGAATGTTTTAATAATATTACTCCTGAAGTCTTACAACGTGTCAGAACTAGTTTTAGACATCGACTGGAATTTGTGTTCAACAAAATGGAAACATATTTGAACACCTTTTGTAAAATAAACTTTGTTTTTTGTATATAAATGTTATTTTATCGTTTTTTACATTTAATTATTACTTGTCATTTGTCAGAATTAAAGTTGGTTTTGCTTGTATAGAGTACATTTCATTATTTTTAGCAACAATCAGCTCACTCGATGGTAAGTGGGCTTTGATGAAGTGGGCCGCCTTAGCTAAGACGCCCTTGTTGCTTTAAATTAATTAATCGGATGTGACTTTTTAAAATGACTTTAATTGTTCGATGCAATTTGTAGTTTGTGTTATCCAATTTACTGAAGTGACACTAGACTACTATGTTTAATATTACGAAAATTTTAATGCGATTGATTTTGAGACCAAATAAAGTATTTTACTGAAATTACTCGAAAACCTGAAGTGATAGGTATAGGAATATGTAGCATCAATCGACGCAGAATTTGATTTTGAATCGAGTGTTGGTAAATTTGATAGTAGGTGTCATTTGAAAAAAATGATATTTTGCCTCTTAAAGTTGCGCGAGATTGAAAATTCACTGCCAACACCCTGTATACAAAAGGGGATCCTTGGGTGCATTAATACTCACATTTATGATCCCTTAGTCCACGGATAAAAAATTACCCTTCCACCAACTACCCTCTCAGTTACATGATTTTTTGAAGCATAGTCTGCATATCTAAAATTTCACAAAAAAATTGAAAATCACCAGTTCTGTTGAGTTTTGACAAACAACTTGTACATCGATGTATTCACAATTCTTCATAGAATTCAAAAATGTTAAAATATACAGGGTGTTCCGTTTGAACAAAGTAAAATTTATGTCGCCCCCCGCTGACGAACCGCCCATGTCGGCTCAAAATATTTTTAGAATATGAACCTAGGGACCGTCTAAACATGTAGATACTTACTTTTTTCGAATTCGCAAACATAACGCCGTAAGGGAACTTTGTCAGATCGTTGGGACACCCTGTATGATTAAATAAATTTGTTTAGACGGACTAGGCATTGATAAAACCTCATTGGGAAAAGATATAAATGTCAAAATGCCTGAGGCATAGACCGAAAATATAAGTAAGTATAAAACAATATGAAAATAGATGTTTAGTTAAAGACCAGTTCCAGTTTGGCCTAATGATGATTTTTATCGAAATCGGTCAACCAAAAATAGATGTTCACTTGAAACTTGATTTTAGTTTTGCGAAAAACATAAGAGCCGGTCGCTTGTAATGCCTTGAACATTTTTATTTAAACTTTTACTTCCCTAATAAAACAACCATTGACATTTTGTATTTACAATTTTACCACGACAATGCAAGAACTATTACATTTTAATCAAAATTTGTGAAATGAAAATAGATGCTTGCTTAGAACCGATATTAGTTTTGCAAAAAATACACGAGCTGGTTACTTGTATTGCCTTGTATTGCCTTGAAAGTTTGCATTTAAACTTTTACTACTAGAAAAAAAACACCGTTGATGATAGATGTATTGATACGAGAGCGGTGCACCAATTATTGTCCCTAACAAAGAAGCAAACATCTGAGAATAACAAAATAATTTTACTTTTCAGTCGCTAGGGTCCAAATTTGGCGAATAAAGAGGTTGTTCAAAAATTTCAAAGCCAGCGTTGCGAATGACAGCCATTGAAACACTGCTTTTATGGGCAGGAGCGTTGCATACCCCTTTTCCTTGATTGCTTCTCGAACTTTTGGTATCAAATCTGCGTAATACTGACCTGCTACAGTGTGTTCACGTGGTAAATAATCCACAAAAGTAACTCCCTCAGAATCCCAAAAAAACGTTACCATGATTTTGCCTGCCGACGAAACAACACGACATTTTCAAGGAGGTGGGGAATCCTTATGCCACCATTCCTTTAACATTACTTTGATGTTTCGACTTTTTTGAGACCCAATTCTTGCAATTTTTTTTTCAACGCTCCCATCTGAAATGCCACATGTCTCCGATATGAATCTGACGGTAATTTTTCTATCATCCAGTGCCATATCATGGATCAAATTAATATTTGCCTTGGTAACCACAGTTCTTGGTGGTCCTGCACCTGGAGCATGTTCAAAGGACTCTCTCCCCAGTTTGAAATCTCATGACCAATTTTTAATTACCTAGTATGAAGGCGCAGAATCACCCAATACTTCAGTCATGTCCTTTTGAATTTCTTGCGGTAATAAACCTTTCTTACAGAGGTATTTTATAACAGCTCTTGTTTCAAGTTTATTCATTTTAATAAAATTACAAAAACCACAAGACAACTGGCCTAATATTTGGAATAAATGAAAGGATATAGAGACGCAATTTTACATACACTAACGTCAATATATTACTTGGGATGAAACCTGTTTTTCATTTGTCAATCAATGCCAACTATGTTAGGGACAGTAAATGATGAACCGCCTTCGTTCATAAAGTCTTCTTCCCGTTAGGATTTATATAAAGGGCCGATTTTTTTGCAATCCGTTGCAAGTTTTACTACATTAATACAAACCTAAACCATTACATTTTTTCCAATTTTCCTTTTGCAAAAAAACTTTTCCTGCGATAATGAACCCACCGCTACGTTACGTTTGCAATGTAAATATTTACTTGAAGCTTGATTCCCATTTGGTTTAAAATAAACGAGCGCGTTATTAGCAAAACCTGGACATTTTTTATTTACACCTTTACTGCGATAATAACCGTTGTATTTTGATTTCAATTGATACGTCCAATGATTCGTTGACACAATCTATTAACACCTAAAGATATTGGCTATGTCGTAAAGTGGTGTGTAAAGTTGGATTTGTTTGCACAGAATATTCATAATATATCTTTCTTTGAGTAACAATCGAGTACGCTTTCCAAAAACGTGTGAGAGCATTTTTTAAATAAATGAGACAAACTGAGACAAACACAACAATTTATTTATTTCAAGGAGACCTCCCCCCTAAATATAAATATCCACCAGACAAAAACCTGTAATTTCAAAACAATTTTCCCGTTAAATTTATGACACCGGCCATTTGATGTACGGCGTTGTTAGAATTCATCCATAAAAGTCGTTCGAACTTACCTTCAAAGGCAATGAGCCTAATCGCACACATTAGAAGTCAAGTATATCAGTGTCAAGTGTGCGCTATATATAGCCGCCTGTATCCTGCACACCGGCTCCATGATGTATGTGTTTTTAATTTGGTACCAGCCTCCTTGACAAGCGCTAATTTTGCATGCGACCGTTTTTCCCAAACGGCGTGCCACAAAAACGATCCGAGACTTCACGCGCTGTCAACGTGCGCAATTATTTCCCGAGTACCGAGAATTTCATCCGAAGCTCGCCCGGATTTGTCGACGGAAATTGATATTTCCGTCAAGTGTAATTGTATGAACGTTTGGTACCAGTGAGGCAATTAACTTTTTCTAATGGATGACTTGCATTTCAAACAAACACGTCGCAAATGAAGAGAAAATAAAACAGCAGCAGCCGGCGCGACCAAACAAGGACGACAATATTATTATCCCTAAATCAATAGCGCAAAGTAAACGTAATTTCCAATATCATTATTATTCCAATATTTTTTGTACTTTTCCGAGAATCTAAGTAAAGTTGTCAGTTATTGACAGGCAACCAGGCGTAACCAAATTGCGATTTAGTTGCAATCATAATTCAATACATAAATGAAATATTTAAGGTCGCGGTATTTTTGTTATTGTATGTAAACGCGAGAAAAAAACACACTCTAGTCTGCGCGCATTGAAGTCTATTTTCGTGTGCGAATGCCGCTTCGATATTTATGAGCTCGAAGGGGATATATAGTGGTCGCCGCGACGCCGGATGAACGGCGGATGGAGTACGTCAGTGCGAATTAGGCGCCACCTCGCTCACGCGTAAGCCCACCGCCGCATCGGCAAAGGGGATTACGAACCCTCGCGTCAGCGGGGACGACGTAATCCAAAAATAATGTTTGTTCTCTCTTTGCCTTGTCACGTTTAAAACGACACGGTTTTTTCATCTCCCGACGTATTTGTAAATAAACTCAGTTCATTTGGATGGAATTAATTAGCGTGCTTCCATGCGAATGCGCGTCAAGTCACGGGAACTCAATTCTAAAAGTGTATGCACGATGCTGATAATCAAAAGAATTCGCAAGAGAATTGTATTTCAAACATTCGCTTTATGTTCAAGTGACTTTAAGAATTAGGTTTGTGATATGATTTTAAAACGACCCAAATGCCAGTTCAAGTCATAAGTACCAAGTTGAGTCCGTGAACAAATCCATCTGCTTTGATTTATTGTCACCTTGTAACTGGGCAAGAAATAGTTTTTTATTAGGTTATACGTCTTTCGTACAGCTGATCTTGTTGAAATTAACAATGTCAAAACAGAAACTAATGTCGATATTTGTCGAGTTATTTCATATAGAATAAGATTTTGTGCATGGAATAATTTTCCACCTTTCTCATTCTTAGAATGATTACTATAAATATCTGAATTTCAAGCTTAGTCCCTCCTAATTTTTGCCGACGCCGCTGGTTGCACGATAGGTAGATCTGGTTGCCAACTATTGAAAAAGAAATATATGACAAATTCTGAGTCCGAGGGAAAGATGCATATTTTAAAGTGTTTCAATTTTTTCAGTTTCCTCATAATACTTATGATTTAATTGAAAAATAAATTATTTAATTTTTTTTATTTCATTGAAAATAATAAACTACTAACTAGACTCAATCCAAACCAACCCTACTGTCGTTTATTTACCGATACTAATACGGAAAAAATAGAAGATTTGCCTTCAACGTCACCTGCCCTCCACAGCTAAGCAGACGCGAATGATTACTGGACCCAGTGCAAAAGTTCTGAGCGTGGCATCAAAAAACGAACAAAAAGGCAGCCCTAGTAGGCCTTGGTTTCGAGATCCTAAACTCCTGCTTCTCTTAGGCTTTTTTCAGTCCTTCTAGCCATCTCTGTCTTCGGTCATCCTAGCTATGTGATCAAACCATCTGGCTCTTTGATTTGTTTCTATTTGAGCGGTATTCGAGTTTCCGAATGGCTCCTCAATTTCTTTATTGATTCTCTGCCTAAATACGCCCTCAACTTTGATGCTTTTGTAGATTCCCTTCAAAATTTTCCTTTCCTTCGAATTTCATTGCTTTCATTCTTCTTGTTCAGTGTCCATATTTCGCAGGCATAGATTACTGTCAGCCTTATTACAGTAACAAACATCGTACAACCTTATTTTGGACGATCCCGAAATATATTTTGCTCTTAAAATCTTCGTTAACATCCCAGCAATTTTGCTGCCCTTTGATAACCTTTTTTCTATTTCTCTATCTTCTTAGCCTTTACGTGTTACAGTGACTCCTAAATAATCCTTCTCCGCTCCTAACTAGTTATTTTTTTACCCAATGTCCTTGTCTCTCACCACCATAAACTTTGTCTTTGTTCGTTAATTATTAACCGAATTCTCTTGCCCATCCTCCTAATGACTTGAATGAATTTTCTTTTTCCTTTCTTGACCTCGCCATAATTCCTGCGTCGTCCGCATATGTCATACATTGAAGTTCATAAATTATACCTTTAGATTTATCACTCACTCTCTCTTAGAACTATTTCCTAAACTAGGTTGAAGAGAGCTGTCGATAACGGGTCTCCTTGTCGGCCTGTTCTGACTATGAAATCATCCGGTCAACCGATCATCATTTCAATTGTCCGTTGGCACCCCACTTATTCATTGTAATATCTACTTAACCGGTTTCTGGTTGTCTTTGCGAATACATATATACAACATCTAAGAATCTTCTATGACTTATATAAAGGTACGATTAGTGCTTTACTCCATTTTTCTAGGATTGTCTCCTTTTCCTATATTTTCGCCTATCATCTCCCATATTCTAGTTAAAGCATTTTTCCACCATACTTAAGTATTTCAGTTGCTATTCTATTTTCCCATGCACTTTTGCTATTTTTCAATTGTTTCTGTCTCCTACTTCTTTTCTTGGCTTTATTGCCTCTTTCTACATCCTCCTTTTGTTCTGTCTCCAAATCGTGTTCATTTTCTGGCTTCCTCAGTAACAATGAGCAATTCTTTAAAATACTGTACGAATATTCCTCTTTGTTGCCCACTAGCAATCCATCTTTATTTTTTAGATAATGTGGTCTTCTCTTCTATCGTTCTTTGTTTCTTTTTATGTTTTGTTATACATTTATGAGTTATATCCTTTAACTCTCGCTCTAGGTGGATTCTTATCTTTTCTCTACATACTGTTTTTACTTCTTTCCTCACTTGATCGTATTTTCTTTCATTCTCTTCATTATGTTCCTTACAATATTTTTCCTAATGAAATAGTTTCTATATTTTGCGTTTCACAAATACTGGATTAAAGAAAATATGTCTTAAATTTGACAAATATTATGATTTTGTAAACTAAAAATTGAAAGACGACAATATTACATTGTTCAGTTAGGGTTCTTGGATCGGGACCCGCTCTTATTGTGATTACTTATATGAGCTAAGTAAACGATCTCTGAGCATTTATTTTTTTTTTGATTTTTAACGAGGCGCCATCAAACTTATTTAATCATAAAATAAACACGAAATATGTTAATATTTCGTAATTGAAGGAATAATTAGCTATCGAACACAGTCTGGCTGCCCGACAATGTGAAGAGGCACCGCAAGTAAACTCGGCCCTTATTTGCATTTTGAACGTTTTAGCCTTAATGGCAATTGACCTCCATATCGGCTATCGTGCTCCGGAACTGGTGCATCGGTGAATAAGAAATTTCGCATTGACATAACTGGGACATCTGCATCACACATCCATTATAAAAAAAACTACATCGATTTAAAATAACATGAGCATATTACGAACGAGTGCACTGAAAAAGCTGAAATTTTGCAGCATTGAGAGAACTCGCTAGATACATGTGCTACAAAGAAGACTTAAACCAAATGTAAAACTAAAATAATCATCAAAGCCTAAAACGCTAAGCAAACAAGAAGAAAACAAATGAACAAGTGAAAGTAAAATATTTGGAGGTCCCACAAATAGACTCAAATCCAATAAAAATTAAACAAACATCATTATAGTGCGTATTTTTTTTTTTTTTTTTTAATTCGGACATCAACATGGGCTCATAATTGTTTTTGAAAGCTGGTAGATTGCTTAAACATCGTTTTTTTTAATTTTACATGCACTCTGTCACTTTTCAAAATTAAATGATGATATAACTATCGATGCAACGGTCCTTTCGGTGCAATGAGCGGGATATTTGTTGGAGGAGTAAAACGAGTTCCCGTAAAATTACACACGCTACAAAAGATAAATAGAAGAAAAAATATTTATTCAATCGGCAAATTACTAAGAAAACAACTAAATTCTTAAACTATTTTTTTTGTGGGAAGGAAGCGCAAAATATATGTTTTTGTATGTTATTATCAAATATGTTTTTATGATAGTTTAGCTTTTTTTGGTTTATTGAATTGAATTAACTAGGTTTTTATAATGGCTTATATATGGCATAGTTCATACAGAAAATGCTTGAGTTTGTAGAAAGTCGGTCATGAAACCGCACTACGATCAATTTAATGCCGTTTATGATATTAACGTTCATTACTTGATAAAGGTCTTTCGAAATAACTTTTGTTAAGGGTGTCGCGATAAATTACAATAGTTTTAAATGCATTTTGTTCGAAAACTGAAAGCTCATCTAACGAAAAATCTCTCTATGTTAACATTATTTAGTTTATATACATAGTTTATAATACCGTTGCAGTTCATTGATGCATTTTATATAATTTTATTCTATTGCGTGGATATTTTATACCAAAAATACTTAAATTCGTAATTTTTAACTTTTTAACACGCTACAAATAATATAATTGACACCAATCAATCTACCACAAATGTTCCCAATTTTTAATATTGGTACATTGATTTTAATCTGTGAAGTACCCATGCTTGTTACTAGTTAAAATGCTAATGTTAAAATGAACAACTGATTAATTGTTGCTTGTGATTTAGACAACGTAATAATTGTTTACTTTAGATAATCCGTATTTGAAAATATTGACGAAATGCATTAATTGTCTTTTAATTCCATGAAAAAAATGTGAAACGCAACTGACCTATTTTTGTTTCACTACCAAGATATAAAATCTGGGATAGATCAACAATAACAATACATTTATTTAAAATAAAATGAATAATTCTTAAAAATTTTCATTCCTGAAAATATTATATTAACACGTATCTACATGTAAACGTGTACACAGGTCTTAAAAATGTATTTTAAACAATATTTTATTGTATAATATCAGTAAATAACTCGGATTACATCAAGAAATAATTACTAAATGAGTTATGGTTAGGTTAACATACCGATTGCTTCAGTGGTTTAAAAAAAATCGTACATGTTACTTCAGCTTATGTCCTGATCCACACTATGGAATTCTGGACAGCCTGTTAGGAAATGGTGGAAGGAAATGGTCAACATCATTGAAATATTTTGTTACATAAATATTGCTTTGAATTCAGTAAAAGTTTCTTGCCGTGTCAACTATTTGTAACTTTTTTGCTGCCATTATTATAAAGTGGCTGAAAATGAATTTAATTAAATCGGTTTGAAAGTTCTGCAATTATCAGTCAACATAAAGCATGTTTTACATAGTTCCAGACGCATTCAATTTTCTAGATGTTATAATACTTCGTGATATATTTAGAATCAAATTGCATTTTCTACGTTAGTACTTATTGCCATCGTGTACAACAAGAAACCAATACAAAGATGTGTTGGGTAACGTTTCGCTGTTTATGCTGCTAGCTTCTTTAGACGTTCTCTAAAGCTTGCAAGACTGTAACTGACTACCACCTATTTCCTATGGAATCGAGCTTCAACGAAGAAAACAATGGAACTGCCATGGGATCGCATCTCTCTTCAGTAATCACTAACTTGTCTTGAAGCCTTCGACGATGAAGCCATAGATTCCAACAAGAGTAATCCGACATGGGCAACACATAATTTGACTTCGTGGAAGAGAAGAACTGCAAGGCTTCCATCACACCTGTATCAAATTCACAATGGTAGTTGAAGAAAACGGATGCTTACCCTTCTTAACCTATACATAACGAAGACACATACGGACCGATCTACATGCAACATCAGACCACTATCTACGACAGAAACAATCGGCTATTACTAGACTTCGATGAAAACCGGAAAAAATTATTGAGCAAAAAAATAGACCAGAAGAAATCCGATAAGTCAAGGAAACACTAGAGAAGAACGGTCACACCACCAAGGATATCAACAAAGCAGGCTGGACCAAGAAGAATGATGAATTGCAACAAGAACCAGCAAGTTATGGTCACTTACCTTACGTCGATGGAGTTACGGATAGACTCAAGGAAGTTCTGTAGACGACAAGTATCCGGTACAATGCAGTAAAAAGATAGAGAACAACTTTTACCAAATGCGGCAAATCATATATTGGATAAACCACAGATTAAAAGAACATAGAAGAGATGCTACACTAAGACCGCAATATTGATTACAACTAGGATAAGATGATATTGGCCAAACTCACTACTATTACCCGATAACTGTAACCAGATATCGACTGACAAACACTTGAAGACTAGCACTAAAAGAAAAGAAGCAACTACAACGATCGTGGGAGTATTAACGAGGAGAAGAAAACACCAGTCTTTAGAGAACTTCTGAAGAAGATGTCAGCATGACCAGTGAAACGTTAACAAATAATAGAAGACTACAGAAAATTCTTTCAATGGAAACTAGTTATTGGACGCTTAAAATAGTTTTCGTCGCACTAGATTGTTACGTAGTGAATAACATGCCACATTTCAAAAAGGTTAAGCTATCGATAATGCCCTGGCAACACTAAGCAGGCTGTTATGAAAAGAGGGCCGTTAAGGATCCTTAACGGCCCGCTTTTGATAACAGCCCGCTCTTAATCGATCGTACAACATTTAGTTGTCACGGAAACAATGACATCTATCATTTTAAAATTATAAATTATAAAATTTTTCATTCCAAATTTTTACCTTCTTGGATAAGCTAGTGCGACGAAAACCGTTGTACATACCACGGGCTGTTAAGGGCCATAACGGCTCTCGGTAGCATTAACGGCTACCTTGGTATGTAAATAACTATTCTGGTCCTCCTAATATATGTATTAAATATAGCATTCCTTTCAAACTAGAAAAGAATATTTAAAAAATAACTGTTTGTGATGTTTCAATGCAAAATTAAAAGTTCTGTTTACATATTTTTAAATTACCTTGCATTAAATTGCCTACATTTGCAATACATTGTTGACCCAACTAATTACATTTATTTATGCTTTTTTTCTTTCTCCAGGTCGTACTTACAACGATTTGAACCAATATCCAATCTTCCCGTGGGTTCTGACGAATTACGAAAGCAAAGAATTGGACCTTAGTCAACCGAACAACTACCGCGATCTTTCAAAGCCGATAGGCGCGCTAAATCCCAGCCGTAGAGCATACTTCGAAGAGCGTTACAACTCTTGGGAGCACGAAAGCATCCCACCGTTCCACTACGGCACCCACTACTCAACATCTTCATTTGTGCTCAATTGGCTGATACGGGTGGTAAGTTCACATCGTTTATTGATCGAAATTCTCGCATAACCGATTTAATTTGCAGGAACCTTTGACGACGATGTTTTTGACCCTGCAAGGTGGAAAGTTCGACCACCCCGATCGTCTATTTTCCTCCATCGCTCTCTCTTGGAAAAACAGCCAAAGAGACACATCCGATGTGAAGGAATTAATCCCAGAGTTCTTTTTCTTGCCGGAGATGTTCGTCAACTCAAACCGCTATCGTTTAGGCACTCAAGATGACGGTTCCGTAGTGAGCGATGTCGAGTTGCCTCCGTGGGCAAATTCGCCGGAGGAATTTGTTAGAATTAACCGAATGGTACGTTTTTGTCTTGCTGATTTTGCCTACATTCATTGCATCGTTTTTAGGCTTTGGAATCCGAATTTGTTTCGTGCCAGTTGCATCAATGGATCGATTTGGTCTTCGGGTACAAGCAAAAAGGCCCCGAAGCCATCCGAGCAACAAACGTGTTTTATTACCTCACATACGAAGGGAGCGTCGACATGGACTCCGTGACGGACAAGGTGATGAAGGAGGCGATTGAAAATCAAATTCGAAATTTCGGACAGACGCCCTCGCAGCTTCTCATGGAGCCACATCCACCTCGAAGCTCAGCCATGCACTTGGTGAGTGAATTGGGAGTGAAATCCTGACGTGATTGCAATTTGTGTGTTTGCAGTCACCGATGATGTTTTCAAGCATACCCGACGATGTTTGCATGACGATGAAGTTCTTATCGAATTCGCCGATCGTCCATATTTCCGCTAACACGTATCCGCAGTTACCATTACCGTCTGTTGTGACCGTCACAATGCATCAGCAGTTTGCTGTTAATCGTTGGAATTCTGGTTATGCGGCGGTCGCTCAATCGCCGAGTTATGCAGAATCGCCACAGAATCAAGGAGCTAATCTACCCTTATCTATGGATCCTGTTTTGTGTACGTATGAATTTTAGACAAAGGCAAAGGCAAAGTTGTAAGAAAACAACATTCTTTCCTTTTCTCTTTTGTATGTATTATGTACTTTCCACATTTATCCGACTGACAAACTATAACAAACTTGTTATAATGAGTGTCATTAACAATTCTTTGTTTACTGATAGTAGGTCAATAATTTGTTGGTAAATATTCTTTGGAAGGCAGAGTGATAAATATGTAGCATTGGCAAGAAAAAGCATTTTTTTACAAAATTCCATTTATTTTCCAACAGTCTCCTTTTAGCTTGATATACTTACTCCAACATTAGGATCCCTTTTGAATAGTACGATTTCCATGATTTTCTTTCATTGGTAACCTTGTTAGAACCAAATCACTTTCCGACAAATTATAGTAGTTCCTGCTGCTCATGATTTCTACAATAATTGCTTACTAAGTTGTACGTATGTAATTGTAATTATTTATTTATTTATTTCATCATTCTTGAGCCCATGTTCACATGTACACATTCCTTCACAAGGAATGGAAATATAAGGAATATAAGATTCCTTATATTTTCATTCAATCTCACCATAATGATAACACAATCTTTTCTATAGTCACCATATATATTCTTTTGGTTTGAAAACAATTGTATTTCAAATTTATTACAATCCAATATTTTAATAAGAACTTTCAATCAGTACTACGTAACTAAGGAAAAAATATGTTTGTGGTGGAACCAGTGAACTCGAAAAGGATCAAATATTGATTCTTAAATAACTTGAGCTTTAAAATTCTGGAAAATTTATATTTTAAAAAGTCCCAACCCAACCCAACCCAACCCGACCCAACCCAAATTTTCCATAATCAATCATAATACATGAATTTCATGATCGATTTTATTTAAGCTCAAACTAACAACAGCACCAACCCCATGCAAAGAAGACATCTGGGTGACAACTTCAGCCAAAACTTGCGCATCAGATCAAACTGTTTTGTGACAACTGTCGACAGTAAATTTCTGGTAGCGTGCGGCTTCTGGGACAACAGTTTCCGTGTGTTTTCCACCGAAACAGCCAAAATCGTACAAATCATCTTTGGCCACTATGGCGTCGTCACTTGCTTATCGCGATCGGAGTGCAACATAACTTCCGATTGCTACATCGCCTCTGGTTCGGCCGACTGCACTGTATTACTGTGGCACTGGAACGCCAGAACGCAAACCATCGTCGGCGAGGGAGAAATTCCCACACCGAGGGCCACGCTCACTGGTCACGAGCAGCCTGTTTCCAGTGTCGTTATTTCGGCAGAATTGGGCCTGGTGGTGTCGGGGTCGTGTAGTAAGTAACTAAAGGGGTACGAAATCGTCAATGTTTATTTTCGTTTTTAAGATGGCCCGGTATTGGTTCACACAACTTTTGGTGATTTACTAAGGTCATTGGATCCACCCAATGGATTTTCATCACCGGAAAATATTGCCATGTCGAGAGAAGGGGTCATAGTTGTGAACTACGAGAGGGGCAACATTGCTGCTTTTACTATTAATGGGAAAAGATTAAGACATGAATCCCACAATGATAATTTACAGGTATGATAGACTTTTTTCGTCACATGCAACATAATTTTTAATTGGCACTTACCACTGGTGTTTTGTTTCACATTGACTGTTACAATTTTTGGTAATTTACATAAAAACATGATCACCTTCATATATCATATATACGTTTTAGATATTAGATACGAATATATTTTTTGCAGTGCCTATTATTAAGCCGAGATGGAGAATATTTAATGACTGGTGGAGATAAGGGCATCGTCGAGGTTTGGAGGACATTCAACTTGGCTTTACTTTACGCCTTTCCAGCGTGTGATAGTAGCGTTAGGTCCCTTGCATTATCACATGATCAAAAGTAAGTACTTTGAAATTGTGTTAGCCTCACTTCTTGTGACAAAATACTGATCCATATAATTTCAGGTTCTTACTAGCAGGTTTAGCATTAGGATCGATAGTGGTGTTTCATATCGATTTTAACAGGTGGCATCATGAATTCCAGCAGCGCTACTAATAACGTAAAACCGTATTTAATAAAGTAAACCGTTTACAATTATCAGTACTTAAATTTGTTGTAGTTTTTATAATTTTAATGTTGACTTAATTTGTGCAATGACAGAGATTTTAATATTTTACTAAGTATATAGTGTATTTTGATTTTATTCGTCGACACCTTATTAAACGGTAGTCGAGTTAGTATTATGCTTTCACTATTGTAAGATGTTAATTGTTGGGATAGTGTGAATTTTCAATTGTTTATTTAACATAGCTTAAGTATTAAGAAATTTTGAGGCTGGCTTGTATGTAAAACATAAAAAAGCACTTTCTGTAGTGTTGCTTTCAAGCTTGCACATCCAATTCAGCCAGCAAATTGTTAAGCCTACGTGGCGTTTTTTAACGGTTGATGTTCATCGGCAGCGTCGCGCAGCAAATAGCTTTTATGTCTGTGCGTTTGCTTTTGAACAGCTCACGTTTACAAAGTTACATTCCCTCCAGCGTGTGTATTATATATATATTGCAAATCTGTCCAGATAAATCAAACTTATTGTAAATAAGTAAGATTGTTTTTTTATAAATCGCTACTTAATTCATGTGTATTTAAAATGTTTAATTATCTATTATTTTATTACTTAAAAGATAATGTACTTAACTGTAATAAATAATATAGTGTATGTTTGATGTTAGCAATAATACATTCAACCATGATTTGTATACACAATATAAATAAATAAACGTGTTTGTTCAATTGTAAATGTTTTATTTTCTCGATACACAATATTGTCAGCTTAATGAACTACAAAACGTCTTGACATATATCCATATAGATTTGATCCAATTAACTCATTGCACAAACAGTAACAAAGGCCCGGTTTACTGAAACCTGGTTAAAACTAAAGCCCCGCCCGATAAACTCATACCATACAACCGGGGTTATGTTTAATTAAAAACAGTAAGAATTAACATAAGGTGCAACAGTGTTTGTAATAAATAATCGCGTTAATCACCTCAATTCTCTGTTCTAATTTAGTTGCATGTTATTTCAATCTAAAACAACTACATTTTGTTTCCATAAATATTTATTTACACAACTTTATAACATTACAAATTTCCTTAAACCACGGCTTTGGGTGGTGGAGGTTGGGGATAGGGTTCATCAGCACCATGACCATGATAAATACCAGAAGTGAACGGTTTGAGTTCCCACGGCACTTGATTTTCCATAAGGGTTAAATTAATCCCCAAATCTTCCAAAGTGGGCAAGGTGCTGTCCAATTCATCTGTAACGTGTTCTCTTTCGACGCGATCCCAATGTAGATTAGCCAGAGGCCAGCTGGGACTGATCAGGTTGGTCATCGTGACTTTGAGTTGAAAGAAAGGATCCCAACGCATATCGTAGCGCATGTAGCCCCATTTTGGGTCGTCCCTTCTCATCACGGCGTGCAGCCAATCCATGAGGTCTGATAGATAATACCTTTTAGGTCTGCAAAGAGAATTAAAGAAGATTGAAGGTAACGTGTTAAGAATTAAATGGTTGTTACATACCCAACCGCTTGAAACGTCTTTCCGGCAGTATCAGGGTCTCTAATAGCGGCGATTATTGCACCGGCAACATCTCCAACATAAACAGGCTGTTTTATGGTGCACAAACCATTCTTCCATAATGGCATTAGTCTACCCTGCCTGCGCCAGTTATGCGCGTAATATCTAAAAAATGAAAAGCATATTTATTACTCCTATAAAATAGTTTTGGATTCAATGATCCTAAATATAAACACCCACATATGGTGGTCAATGTTAGAAATGCAAAAACAATATAAAAATTTTGCAAAAATTGACTTATACCCTTTTGTTATACAGCATTATTTTCTTTTGTAGTTCATATAATAGTACATTGATGTCTTTTTCAATATTGCTGTTGTGCATAGTGTTTCAGTCCCTTAGGACTTATATAATATAAATAAGTTTAACAGTGATATTTTGTTATCAAATTCAATTGTGGTATGGTTATTCATGTTATAGAAACTGTTTGTAATTGTTATTATTATTCAGTTTATTATTATTTTGTGTTATTAAGCTATCAAGTTTCACTTGAATTCTATTGCTCGTCTTTTTTTAATTTTAATTTTTGTATGGTTTCAGAAGTTTATTTTCAAAAGCATCTTCAATATTCATTTCTTATCCAAAGTTTTTCAGCTTTATTATTTTGAGCTGAAAAGAGTTACAGTGATTAGATTGTCTGAGAGACGAATGTTTATAAATAGTGTTGCAATTGTACACGCGTGTGATTATTTAAAATCGTAATTTATACCAGAAGTTATTCAAGGTAAGTATGAATTATTATTATTATTCGTTTGTGTAACAAAATTATACAAATATTGTTATTATTTTGTATGTTTTTATGATGAGCAAATATCGGCGTTATTATAAAATGATTCGTCGGATGATGAAAACGGGACACCAAATGGGTACAACCTTAGTGAGATGGCGGATGACGTTGAGGTGGCAGACGAGAACGTGACTGATTCTGATGCCAATAGTAGATGTGATGATGAGTAACCGATAAGACCAGTAAGTTTACATTGCAGTAAACTTTTGAGTACTGTTTCTGAGACTGAAGAAACTGCAGAGACCCCTGCTCAATCTGTACAATCTTGTATTAATTTTCCATCCACCCGCAATTTGAGAGGTAAAAATGGTCACAAGCGGTCGTCTACATTCGCTGAGTCTACCAGTACCCGGACACGGGCAAGAAACATAGTGCACATCTTTGCAAGGACCAACGGGTACCACAAAGGATGTTACAGAACCCATTGATTGTTTCTCTCTTTTCATTACTAACGACATTGTCTGCAAAATCGTGACCCATACAAAACAAGAAACAAAACACTACAGTTTCACGTACGTGTGAAGAAGAGATATGTTCTTTATTAGGGCTACTAACAAGTTTGAAATTATTCGATGCAATATTTAGTGGGACTCGGTATGTATCGGTTATGTCACGAGAAAGATTCGATTTCCTACTAAATTGACTTTGATTCTATGATAAATCCACAAGAGACCAAAGTAGATCGCAGGATAGTTTGCATGTACAGTGATATCTCGAGATAAGAGTTTAATTCGGGGTGTTTCTTTTCCACAAACTGTGAAACTCTCTCCCACATTCCCAAGATCTCTTTTATCTTACTTGTAGAGATAACCTCTGGCTCTTCCTCGAGAACCTTTATAAACTTGAACTCTTCGAGGATGTCATCTTCGAGGTTCGGTGGGTGAGCAGGAGCATTGTCGAGGACGAGAAGGGCTTGCATGGGTAGGTTGTTTTCCTGTAGATATTTTTTAACAGAAGGGCCAAAAACCAGGTTTGCCCACTGCACAAAGAACTGCCTACTGACCCATGCCTTCGGGGTTGCCCGCCACATAACTTGCAGTTTTTCTTTTAAAATCCTATGTGACTTAAAGGCTCTGCGGTTTTCCGATAAAGCAGAGGCTTTATCTTGCAGTCGCCACTTACATTGGCGCACAGTGTGAGAGTGAGTCTAATCTTCATGGGTTTGTGGCCTGGCATTATCCTCTCCTCTGCCATTATCTAAGTCCTATTCGGCATCTTCTTCCCGAAAAGCCCTGTTTTGTCACAGTTGAAGACTTGCTGGGTGATGTATCCATTGGCTTCTATCAGTTCGGGAAACGTTGAGATAATCTTCAGCTGCCTTCACACCCGAACATGCTGCCTCACCATGCCTGACAACGGAGTAAATGCCGGTCCTTTTCCGAAAGTTGTCAAACCAGCCTCGACTGGTTTTAAACAAGTCTTAATTTGCCTCGTCCGTGGAAGTGTGCGGGGTCTAATTCAGCAAATCACCTTAAATCGCTCGTGCCTTTTCGCATATGATGCCTTGTGCTAAGGTATCACCTTTAGGCTGCTTCTCCGTCACCCAAACCATCAGCAGTTTCTCCATCTTTTCATGGAGAGAGCTCCCGAGTTTAGAAATTATTGTAACACCCTTAGCTGGCGTTATACCCTTTATAGACTCGTTCTGTTTAAGCACGGTGCATATCGTTGAAGTACTACGCCTGTACTGCCTCACCAAGTCAGCTACTCGCACACCTTGCACATTTTTTTTCATGATTTCACGCTTTATAAAAAGAATGGTTATAAAAAGAAATGTGATAAAGTATGCAAAGCCCTAGAAAAACTTAGCAAAGATGCTTCGACAGCGAGGTAAACAAGCACACTGGGGGAATACGTGGGATAATGGGCGAGACGCACGAGGTGCAGATGGCCATTACTCGTATCTCAAATATCGCTCGTATTTCAAAACAAAACTTCGCTCGTTCAACAGCTCATATCTCAAATAACTCGTATGTTAGGGCACTCGTATCTCGAGGTACCACTGTATAAGAGAATTATGGGGAATCATTTATTCATAAGTGTCAAGACTATAAGAAATGCGGTACGTACATATGCCACCATAGACGAGCAACTGATTGGTTTCAGATGCCGCTTTAGTCCATTTAGAATGTACAGTTGCGCTCATGGAATTTCGGGCAGAACGTACGTCAATTTGACTGACATGAGGTGTGAAATAGGCTTTACATATCCTAACCTAACTTTAAACAGTCACTGTTACTTCGAGAGTTGAAGAAGTGACATAGGCTGTTTTAAGAATTGAGTATGCGTTATTTAAACTATATTAAGCAAAGAACAATGTCAATAAGTAAGAAGAATTTGGATTCTGAATTCAGATTTTGGTGCTGCTAGCAGATGTCAAGTAAATGAGACAAAAATTATTAAAATAAATTTGTCATAATGACAATAAAGCCTAAGCTACATCGGTTTTTGTTAATGTGTCAGAAAATTGCTGCCCGAAATTCCGTGCCCGCGACTGTACATTCCTTCGAAACCAACAAAATGCGTATTGAAAGTTATAATGTTGTGCGACTCACAATACAAATTATATGATAAATGCTATGCCATATGTAGGAAAATTAACACCAACAGCGAATCCCTGGGGTTCCTACTATGTCAAAACATTGACTCAACCGCTATGGGGCAGCAACCGAAACATAACGATAGACAACTGGTTCAGGTCTGTTCCATTAGTCCATGATTTAATGAAGGAGCCTTACAAATTGACTATTGTGGGAACACTCAGACAAAAATCGAAGGAAGATTACGGTACAGTTGCTCAAGACTAAAAAAAGACAAACAGGTTCCTCCATGTTTTGCTATGACAAACAATACACCTTGGTATCCTACAAAAATAAAAACAATTGCAAATTGGAGAAGTACTTGGCGAAACTTCATCTGCTGATGAAGCACGACTTGGTGGATCTCAAAAAAAATTGTGGTTTCTGCGATTATAAAAAACGTAAAATGACAAGATTCTGTTGCACACAGTGTAAAACATATACATTCATGTGTATGGATCACCGAGGATGATTATGTGTTGTTTGCTCAGAATAACTATTTTGCATATTTATATTGCATTTAATAAATAAACAACTTTCAAGATTTATATTAGTTTTATTGTACTTTATAGTCTAAAAACTCAAAAATCATCAATATAATTATAATATATATATTATATACTGGTCGCAAGTGAAATCCGAACACCCAGAAAAAAACGATTTTTATTAACAAAATTTTGTAAAGAGACAGAAAATAATACTTAAATAAGGTAAACTAAGCAAAAAGGAAACATAATTTTGAAAAAAAAACTAGTAGTTTGTGGAGCTGCCACGTAAGCGAATGCACTCCTGCAGTCGACGAGGGAGGCTATCAATCTGATTGTTGATGTACTCTAAGGGTACAGCATCCCAAGCACCTTCAAATGCATGACGAAGTTCATCTAAAGTCGTCGGGAGCCACGGCAAATTCTTCATGTGTCAAGTCAATTTAAATGAAAAATATCTTTTAGGAAACCTCAATTCTAATATTTCAGACTGTATAATTTACTTTTCCTTTCATTCCTAGATGATTTAATACTTTATTTGCTGTGGCTGTCGGTTGAAATTCAAAAATGTGTAGGTCTAGACATTTTTGGATTGATACTTTCAGAGGTGAATGTTTCGCTAGCCCAGAATAGTATTTCCTCTCATATTCTGTATAATTCGTCTTCACTGTCAGTATTTTTTTTTTTTTTTTGTGATTTCTATCATTTGTTGTGATTTTACTGAGATAAGAAATGTAACATCATGGACAATATGGAATTATATAAAGGAAAACAAAAAAAGAGCAATAACTACAAACATAAAAACAATCAACAGGAAGCCATACTTTTACCAATTATCCAAAAAAAGCACAGGCAAAAACTGAAGTACGAGACCTGTGAACATGATACCAAAGGCAGTGGGGCAGTTGGCCGTTGAATTGTAAACAGTTGCATATTGAGTGAAAATTAATTTATTGTACATTGTGCGAATTTTTTATCTGAACATATGAAATATATGCATAAAAAATTCCTTTGTTCAATTTTAGAAAACACACTTCCATCACATTGGGACGTGACAGACAGATACGCAGCATATATTTCATATGTTCAGAGATTCACAGTGTATGTGTTAGTGTATATCACAAAACAGACGCTTTAACCACAAGCATAAACAACAACAATGAAATCTGCATCCATAAAGTAACCACACACATTATTAATTGATTAAGAGAACATTACTGACTGGTTAGAAATCATCTTATTTTATATTTCACACAACTACAAAAATCATTCAAACATCGAAACTTCACTTCATCTGCTCAAATACTTACCTCAAAAATCTATCTTCCTGACCATAAATGTCAGCTGGTCTGAATATCGTCGCTTCAGGAAATTCACTCCTTACGGCCTGTTCGCCGAAGAATTTACTCGAATAGAACCTAGATCCCTTCTTCATAATCACAGGTTTCGGATCTTCCGTGGCGCCCATCGTGGAAAAATGTATGAACCTCTCGACGCCGACACTTTTCGCGATTTTCGCCAACGTACGTGCACCGGTGACGTGGACATCATCGAACTTGTACTGCTTCGTTTCGTAGTCGCGTCCAATCAAGTTGATGACAACGTTCGAGTATCTCATGGCTTTCTCCAGCGATTTCTCATCTCGAAGATTGATTGGTTGAAATAATACTTGGCCGAGGTCCCCGGTCACCTTTAAGCGTAGTACGTCGTAGGGATCTCCACGATATGGAATGATTATCTAAAAAAAGATCATACGATGATAGACGTCTGTAGAATCTCCGTCTGAAATACCTGTGAACCAATTTTACCCAATCGATTGCAAACGTAGCGTCCGACGAAGCCGGAGGCTCCGAAAACTGTTGCGACGATCCCACTGAAACTCGATCGGCCACCGGTGCCGCGTTTCATGGAGGCTACATTGTACGGTTTTTCGGTGCTGTAATTGCAGTTATTCAATCGCACCAAGGCGACTCCAACTATCCCTGGGGATTGTTGTTCTGCGAAATATTTAGGTTAGGTTATGTAATAGTAGAAACTTTAGAAACGATATGTACGTTCATGTTCATTTTTGGAATTATTATTGACAAGATTTGTAAACCAAATTAATTAATTTAGTATCGTTAAACTACTTACTTAATAATTGGGCACTGTTAAAAATAACAGCAGCCATGTTGACGTAAGAGAACTTACCAACCTGAAAATCAACAAACCAAATATGAGAGGGCGTAAAATTCATAGATCACTTCAAAAATTTGAGTTTAAAATATGATTTCCTGAAATTTAGTATCAATAATGCTGTTTGTAGATTTTTAAAATTAGATTACAGCAGTTTAGGCGCAATAATTTGAACTAGGTATTTTTTTTAACCATTAAGCCCCACACATTTTCTATAATATTTAATATTTATCAGGACTTTTGGAAGGCCAACCCAGTACTTCAATATTATTAACAGCGAACCATTCATTAACTACTCCTGCGGTATGAAGTTCTCATGTTGAAATATGAAGGTGTTCTCTTACTGATGGCAGCATAACATTTTCTAAAATATCTCGGTATGTTCTGGCATTCAGTCTCTCTTCAATATTCAAACACATCCCAAGTCCATGGATAGCCATGCCCAAAAATTATTAGATAATCTTCCTGCTCTATCGCAATTGGTAGCATATTGCTCCTTAAATTGTGTACTGCGTCGTCTATATACATACATGGCCATTAAATGTTGACTGAAAGGTTTTTTACCACTCAAACACTACCTGTTTTTAAATAAAATTGGCTTTATAATTGGCCTTACAATTATGGAACATTTATATAATTTTATTTACATTTTGTAACACATTATAAATAAATATAATTTTCAGATTGGTCAAGCCAATTGTAGTTTTAGTTAACAAAATTTTTTTATTAATTTTAAGGGTAAGGGTAAAGGTTGTAAGAAAATTCAAACTAAATATTGAAGAAAATATGCTAAATGCAAAAAGCACGAATGTCAATACCATTAAACCTTTACTTTGAAAACCTTAGATAGTCATAAAAATAAAAATTGACCAAAATGCAAAACAATATAATAATTGACAACAATAATTTTTGCAAGTTCGGCATTTTTTGATAAATATTGCACTTTTTGCAAAACAATTTTAAAAATTGTAGTAAGTTATAACAATTTTAAAAAATCGAACTCGAAGAAGAAAATATGAAGAAAGTTATACAATATATTACAATTCTACAATATTGCAAAATTTCCTGAATTTTACCTCTTATAAAATTGTAAAAGAAACAAAACTATAAAAATGATAATGAAAATTTATTGTGAATAACTGAATTGTACAGCAGTACACTGCTGAAGATGACAACTTAGTTGTCGAAATGTACATCTAGTGTTAATAAAATTCTGTGTGGTAAGGGTAAGTTTGTTTCAATTTATTTGCCAACCACAGTCTCCAATTTACTAAGTGAATAACTGACACAAAAAATATAAAAATTGCCAAAATACAAAATTTTGTAACAAAAAATATTACAAATAGCCTTGCAAGCCTTTGCACTTCACCCATTGATAACTAATACATTGTGTGCATTCAGTAAAATCTTACCGGAAAACTGTTAGTCAGCTGTTGTTGCTTCGATAGTTGAATATGTGTGAGAACAGTAGATGAAAGAATAAATGGTTCTTATAAGACATTCACATCAATATCCAGTAATAGATTGCTGGATCTAATTTATTTACATAAAAAGGGATCAATGCCTAAGTTATCCATCGTAATCTTTGGTGTATTTAGTTTCTGCTATAAGCAAATTTGTTGTTAATTAATGTAACCCCTTCCTCTTACATACTCGGTACCATTATCTGTAATTTGCTATGTTTTATGGGATGCTATCACAGAGCGATTGAAGACTCGAAACAATCTAGAATTTTTAAAAAATTATAAATATTATCCACATAATGCATATAAATAAATACATTTTTAATACCGTGAACATAGTCTGTGTGACTATTTTGCGTAGAACACACGAAATGATAATCTACATTTCAGATTTGTCACTTGCAACTTGTCACAAGCTAATTAGTGGCACGTCAAATAATTTCATAAAGAAGCAAAATGCTCATTTTTGCTACTTACCAGGCTTTAAAACCCGTTTTCAATCAACGCAGGTGCTTATGAGTATTGCTTAAATATGACACACTTGTTTGCTTTTACATAGAGAATTAATAAGGCGCCCTTATTTCTATTATTAGTTCGACAATCATGCGCAAGGAAAACATAAAAAGTATCTAAAGACTGAGAGCTGTTATTTTATTAGCAATTCATTATAATTTTCAGCAGACAATGAGGTTGAAGGCTGTTAGATTTGTTATAACAGGTGTAGGTGTGAATAATACAAGATGTTTAGCTAGACTGTTTATTGCAAGGTTACATAACTTGTACAATAAGGTTCAAAAATTTCGAGACTAGGCCGGCTAACAACTGCATGTACGTTAGATATGAAGCATATCTCGTTTAACTGCTAATAAACTCATCGCCCCATTTCACTCGTACTCAACTTATTCGATTGAGCAGTTCAGGTAGAATTGTAATCGCTTGCGGATATTTTGTGAATTGTTTTGAAATGTAATTTGCCAATATGAAACAGATATAATAGAGTATAGTATTCTTGCTATATGTGTTTTATTTTTTAGTAGGTCAAAATAAGTACAGATCTTCACGATTTACGAAAAAGTTATTCTTCACTCCTTTTATATTGATTACTATCTTGTTTTAGTGCTTATAAATATTGTAAGTGCTTACGATTTTTAGTTATTGAAGTTCTTTTGTAGGGTGGATTTTTAAAATGACTTTATAAGATAAAACAACACTTTTTATTCATAACAAAAGTAACAGCATTTGCAAATATTTATAATAATACGCACTATTCTGAGGCGATTGAAAAACTAGGATTGAAATTAACAATGTGACAATAAGTAAGAAAATATTGACAAATTAAAATATATATATATATATATATATATATATATATATATATATATATATATATATATATATATTTACAATAACATTGAAAACGATTTCCAATTCTATATATTTCCATATCTAATACATATTTTCTCAAAGTTTTAAATAAATAGCAAACAACAAAATGTATTTATAGTAAAATCAAATATTTGCTGATTTTTGCACAATAACTGCACAACTGTACATACGTACAAATATTAACGCTTGGAAACCAAATGTGGTATTGATAAAACACAGTGGATATTTAACATGGCTAAAGTTAATAATGTGTGGAAAAGCCCCAGTCCAGTGTGCACCATCGCTGTACGACTTACAAGGGGAAGCTTCAACGTTTGGATTACGGAATCCCTTCAAACTTGGTACACTCGTAGTACTCCATTAGGAGAACATAATGTGCAAGTAGCAGCGCGTACCTCTCAAGCGTTATCGAGAAAATTACAAGATAATGTCAGTCGTCAAATATATACCTGTGCGTTGCAATTTTTGCCATGATGCGGCGGCAGTCGAGTGGTTAGCGTTCAAGTCCAGTCATATTCATCAATATATATTACAATTGATATAGCGGGATAAATACGAAATTAAAAATACGGATTTCCAATTCCATTTGGCACTCCACACATTTTTATTATTACAAAGAATATAATATTCATAAGTATCGACTAGTAAACGACCAAACTCATAGTCATACTGATTGTGAAAATGTATACCTGTCCGTGATTTACAAAATCCCTATACCTGTGAGGAGCACGACACTACTTGTTACCTGCACGTTTGGGCCGGCACAAACAGGCTTCGAAAGAATGAGGGGAGGGGCAGGCTCGAAACGGTATAGAATAGGGATCATTCGACAGTGAACTCGCATAGCGGTGAGATCTTTCTTACGAGCAGGAAGAAATAACGTACGTGCGAATTTCTCGAGAGCATAGAACTTACATTGTGACTAGAAGAATGGAAGTGACACCTGGTTCGTCGAGAACTGCGGACGAGGAATGTGATGAAGATTCAATCCACAGTGCAGTTTCAAAACGTCGGTTGAAAGATGCGTTCGTGTACTGCGATAGTCTTCTTCGAGAGGTGGACGTCGTTGATACAGAAGCATCAGCAACGATTTCTGCCGATGCAATGGCGATGGGAGAAGAACTGTATCGGTCTACGATGGAAATGTTAGGAGACAAAATACTCCTCACCGATGAGGATCTCATTCATTTTGATGAAGTAGACGAAGAAGGTCAGTTCGGTGAAGTTGGAGGAAATCTTTCGGACGATGGAGATTATGAGCCAGCGGAAAAGGCGAGGAAAAGCAGATATGTTCCGTTGGAGACGAAAATAAAAGTTGTTAAACTGGCGAAAGAACACCCCAACTGGAGTCTCCGAACTCTCCAGATAAAAGGGTCCAGAAGTTTGACAAGAAAAGACGACTTGAAGAGATGGGAAGAAAATATAAAATCTGGAGGAACAACGATCGATAAATATTCAATTATTGATTCGTGGACCAATGACCGTTTCGTGGAATCTCGCGAGAATTTTCAGCAAGTAAGTGTTCCTTTTTATCACTCTACATCTAATTCCTATATCTCCAATAATCTCATTCGAAGAAATAATTATATTAATGAAATGAAACTTTGATTTTACCTTTCAGGTAACAACCAGGAACTTACAGCAGTGGGCTCTGGCTGCTGCAGGCCAATTTCAATCCCAGAACTTCATCTTCAAAGCATCGCTTTCATGGGTCAAAAAATTCAAACAACGGCACAGAATTCGGCAGAGGAAGATCACGCGGTATGTGAGTTTGAAGGAATATGCGTCTGAAGATGAAACGCTGGAAGCCGCGAGAATTTTTCGATTGCAGACGAGGGCAATCATCGCGAATTTCGAAGAAAAATTTGTAATTAATACGGACCAGACTGGTTGCCAATACCAGTCCACATATAACAGAACTCTCGCCGAAAGAAATTCGAAGAGCGTGTTTGTCAGAAGGCGCGATATGAATAAAGTGACGCACTCGTATACGGCACAATACGCGATAACATCACATACATTATACATTTTCACAATCAGTATGACTTTATGCGTTTGGTCGTTTACTAGTCGATACTTATGAATATTATATTCTTTGTAATAATAAAAATGTGTGGAGTGCCAAATGGAATTGGAAATCCGTATTTTTAATTTCGTATTTATCCCGCTATATCAATTGTAATATATATTGATGAATATGACTGGTGTTGAAAAAAAAAAAAAAAATGATGAGTCGGACTCAATCCAGCGATTACTGGACTTGAACGCTAACCAGTCGACTGCCGCCGCTTCATGGCAAAAATTGCAACGCACAGGTATATATTTGACGACTGACATTATCTTGTAATTTTCTCGATAACGCTTGAGTGTACCAAGTTTGAAGGGATTCCGTAATCCAAACGTTGAAGCTTCCCCTTGTTAAACACTTTCTCATCACTAAAAATAACATGTAACCAATCTCGGTTTAAATGACGGTATGATAGCTGTAACCTAAATTTATAGTTTCGCTGTGACTTCTTACACTGGCAAAACTGAAAACGTTTTTAAGAGTCAAGAAGAAGATCCGAATTTGTCAATTTTGGCCTATTATTGATGTTATGGATATTACTGACATGTGGTTTCAACAGGACGGTGATACATGTCACACAGCCACCGAAACAATGAATTTATTGCAAACCAAATTTCCCGATCGCATAATTTCACGAAATTCAGCTTTAATTGCCTCCATCATGTGATTTAACACCACTGGATTATTTTTTGTGGGGCTATGTTAAAGATAGAATCTATATGGAGCCAATCGAACCGATTGCAGCTTTAAAACTCAAAATCCGTGACGTGATAAACAAAATAGACCCGTCATTTTGACAAAATGTGATAGAAAATTTTGATAAATGAATCGACATCTGTATGCGTGGTCATGGTGTACATCTGTCCGATATCATTTTTCATTCACAATTGCCAAACCTTACTCTTTTCAATACAATAAAATTTGAATCATTTTCATCTAAATTCTTTGTTTTATTTTGTTTTGAAAAACCCTGTACATTGCTAGGTCTATGACACATCCATAGCAAAATATATCGATCCAGGATATTTCATATTGAATGCATGTTGAAATGAACAGGTGTCCTTTTTACTACTCAGACTGTTACTTTAAATGAAACTATCTTGAATTTTGAATCATCTATCAGGATTTTTATAACCTCGGCAGCCAAGAAAATATATTCTCATTGGTTTGGATCATGTATTTTATTCATGTTAACAATTGTAGAAAAAAGAAATAGAACATCCCATAATTTTCAAATGACTAATGAATGGATAAAAAACCATAATAAAAATCAACATCAAATAACTATAAATATGCATTAATTGTTTTCACATACACCTTCCTTACCTTGAATTTATCCACGCCTTTTAATTTATTTTCAGAATAAGTTACTATTTTAGAGATTAATTGAACAACACTAAAACATAATTACACTACGTCGTTATGTTATGTTCCATTTTATAGGATAGAATTTCCTCCTCGAACGTTTCCAGGGTGTGATCGCACATTTTGACCAAGTCCTCTAAACCCCTCTTCAGGACGTCGACGGCTTTCCCTTTGTGCATTTGTATCCGAAAGTGCATTTTGGATTCCGCGGGATGCGGCACCGTGTAACCGCAAAACTGAACGTCTGGGCTAAAATTGTTAAATTCATTACGACAATCTAATAACGCGAATACACCTTACTAGCTCGAAATTACGCATCTGAGAGCATTGCCGAGTGTGTGGCCCTCGTCTTGAAACACAAACGTCTTCGATTTTTCGCCCGCGTTTTCGCTTCCCGCCAACTAAAAACGTCCATGAAGTTTTGCGGCGATGAATAAATGAATAAATAGATTACTTACCTGTGCAATTGGCATTTTGAAGTTTCTTATTTTTAAGGTTATGGAAGCGATAAACACGCGACTGTGTCGCCAGCATGCGTACGCGTTTTGAACCATAGACAACTATGAACTGAGGTAACGTGCTAAAGCCCCTTTACACGATTATATTTTCATTGTAAAATATGTCGTTTTGTTTACGAATGTGAATGATGTATTTGTCAAAATTAGTACAGTATTTGTACAGAATGATTGGATACAATAAAGATAATTATTTTATATAAAATAATACAAATAAATAATAAAATTGTAAAATGCAAAATTACAAATAAATACAGCTAGGTAAATAATTTCAATTTTAAGGATCGTTTTGACTATTTAAGTGACCGCCTCGCTCTTCTTTTTATCCAAATCGTTTTCAGCCACGTCGTACTTATAAAACGTGTAAACCGGCTAGAATAGAAAACAATTCAAATGAACTAAAAAAAGAAACACTCAATATTGATTCATTTGAGGATTACGAAGCGTGCTTTTTGCACCTGGACGTGCTTTTGTTATAACCGACGCCGATTTAAAACGTTTGCTTTAGTACACGTTTTCCGGCAGTGGACGGATCATATCGGACGATTATTTAGGCAGCAAAAAACGGAAATAAAATACGGGCTCGTCCGAATTCATCGCACGTACGGATGACGGTTTTGTGTCGTTGTAATTTTTTTAAATCGCCCAGTCAGACGTCTTCGATATTGAGGTTGGTGGGATGAATCGGTGTGTTTATGAGACGCTATCTGGCACGACGGAGGGCGTTTAATCTCACTTAGGCGCGTTGCTTGATTGAAGTTGGCTTCGGAAAACGAAAAGGATGTTGGGCGGGAAGATTAAGACTGGGTCGTATTGGCTGATTAGTTTTTCCGTAGTTCGTATGTGCCGAAAGTAGATGCTTATATAGACATAGTTGTATAAGTGTATAAAATCATTTCATGCACTGTATACCTAAAACAGTCATATTTTTAATGAAATAGGTTTTGCTGTGTTGAAAAGCAATCACTTCTGCCTGGCTACAGAGATAGGATTTTATTCTAGAAAAATAACGTTTTAATTCTACTTATGAACATTTCATTATGGTAATTTTAATAAGGAATTTCCTGACGTTTTTAACTAAACACAGAACGTATAATAATAGAAACGTGTTTACAAATCGCGCAGCAATATCTCCCTATTTATCAAAATCAAAGTGATTTAATGTAATGTACATACAATTATTATAATTGAGAACATAAACAATCAATGCAAAGCGTAGTATTAAACAGCAGAAGATTAAAAACGCAATAAATGTATTATTATTATTTTTACTTATATTTTATGTGTAAGGAAGTTAGTGTGTATTGTTGTGCGCGCACTCTAGCGCCTAAACGATTAATATATATATATATATATATATATATATATATATATATATATATATATATATATATATATATATATATATATATTAGGGCGGGTTAATTTTTTTTTTGATGAAGCGTATAGCGAAATCGTAATATATAGGTGATTCTGAGAAATTTTGCTCAAGAGACCATAGCTCTAACTTGGATTTGGAGCCCCCCAAAATTTCAAAATATATATTTTTCCATATATACATAGAATAATTTAATTAAATTCGTCATAAAATCGGATAGCATTATAGTAGATTTCTCAATCTGGGCTTGTTTGAAAGGTATATCACCTTTCAGAATCTGTATTGATACCAATATTTTTTTTTATTTTTAGTAGAGATATTAGGAATTTTTTGTCGAAAAATAGCCTAAAATGAACTTTTAACTAATAAATTCAGAATTCAGAATATAAAAGTTCAGATAATTTCCAAAAACTTTTATTACGATCAATTTTTTTTGTAGGAAAATCGATTTGAAAAATCAACATTTTCAAGGTTTCAACAAGAAAACACTATTTTTACATTTTTTATTCAATTTATTTTTAAATATTATTCTCGACCTACAATTTAATGTTTTAACGTGGTAATATTATTTTTTAAGGTCCTTTTTACTTTCCATTCGAGGAGTTTTCTTACGACTTTCTAATGTCACTGCCATAACTCCTTCACGATTCTTTTCTATAACTCGTTTTGAAACACTCGTTAATAATTGTACATGTCTTTCTGTTCCTTGTATGTGCATTGGAATTTGTGGATCAGCCAGTGGTGGTTCAACGAAATCTAAGTATTCTACCAAGTGATCATATGGAATCTGTCGAGTAAATGCTGGTTCAAATAATATATCGTCGTTATTCATGTCAACCATATTGACATAATCGGTAGCATTGAAATTTAAGATATATTTTTTGTAAACTCTGAGTTTAGTTGGATCGTACAATTGTTCTCGATAGTGTAAAATCTTTCTGATAGCTCTATCCCGTATTGCTTTTCGATCATCAAATAACATTGTTAATAAGATATTTTCTGGATGTGCGTAATATGAGTTGTTTTGAATTACACCATCTACAATATTACGAAAGTTTGGTTGTAAGTATCGTGTCCAACGTATAAATTTTAATAAAAGTGCACTGCCGTACACAACAGAGTTATAAAACTTCACATTGAAGTACATTGGCACATAAACTGTAATAATATAAACTGCCAAAGTTTTTAAATTGGTCGATGGTGTATTAGTTGTTACATATAATCGTAGTAATCTACTTGCTTTGGTTAACCAACGAGAATGTGCAATTGGTCCTGGTTTAATGAAATTGCTTTAGCTATTTGATATAAATATTTAACATCTGTTGATAGTTCGAGCTCATGTTCATGATCCATCATTGCAGGCATATTCTCCAGTGGTATTGGATCAAAATCAGCTACTACCTGAAAAATGAAATGTTTAGATCAATTAAAATGCAATTATTTTATTTTAACTTTATCCCAATCGAAAAAGTAAAATAATGACAATAAATAATGATGATATTAAATAAAATAAAGTGTTACATACCTGCAATTTCTCACATTCTTGAATAGCTTTGAATAACTTTCCACTTGCTGCTCGTGGTCCACTGGTGACTGTTTTGTCCAATGCTTCATATAAATGACGAAATGGCAGTTCATTGAAATGAAGCAGACATATAAACCAGTGAATTGGTCTATTTAACTGTTTTTCAAATAATCGTAAAACACCATTTTCTGTTCCAGTATTTGTTGGCTCACCATCACTGCATATGCCAATTAATTGATCAACTGTTAATGTTTTATTGTTGAAAAATTCATTCAGTTTTCTGTGTTTGGTTTTTGCATCTTCTTGACTACCCAAATTTACATATCCAAGTAACTCATTATAGGGCTCTTTCAGAACAACTAAATGCGGTTCTTTTACCATAGTGGTATGAAATTTGTCATTAACTTTCTCTGTAGTTAATGAGTCATTTTTTCTACCATCGAAAGAGAATGCAGTTATGGAAGAATTTGTATGTCGTGTACGGAGCACTGCATCTCTAGATTTAACTTTTTCTCTAGCCACTTTTGATTTATCCATAATAACAAGATTACCATGAACATCTCTAAAATTTATATCTTCGAATAAAGCTGTTGCTAAACATGAAGCGACTCTATCTGAAACACCGAATCTATCACACATCATAGCAAAATTTAAGGCATCGTATCTTTGAGTATAATGACCTCGTCTCATTTGAACAGTTGCTTCTGGAACTTCTGTTGTTGCTTCATTTTCATCTTCATCCATGTGTAATTCAGGTGGTTCGTAACTTGGATCATCGGTACCAGTTGTAAGTGTTGGTATTGTTGTAGCTACTTCTTCAACGTCTTGAATATTCAAGGTATATTCAGGTATTGTGAATTTTCTAACATTATGCTGGTCCATCATAAATTCTTTTAGATGTTCTGGAATCAATCCACACGAGCATTCTGTTGTTTTTAATTTGCAATTACATTTGCCAATATAAAATAATTCGTTTATTGAATCAACAAATGCTTTAAATTCATCTCATTTGTTTCTATGTTGTACATGTTTCTGGTATTTATCAAGCAAACCAGTTAATTTTTTTAAAACACTCTTTCTATTAATGATTTCAATATTTAATTTACACCAAATTTGGATCAATTTATCTGTTACGTGAGGAGTAAAAGTTTTATACGAGAACATTTTGTTTTCAAATTTAGCACGATCACTTAAAAAAAATAATATTTTAAAATGTCACATTTAGTAGGCAAACTAAGATCATTTAAATCACTTGATAAACCAAAAACAACAATACCTTGATGAGGCATGTTAGTCAATCTAGAGTCAAAACTTGTTGATGTTGTTGCTTCCATTTGCGAAGACACCGCAGACGATGTTGATGGTTCTTGATTATCCATAATAACTTTGATATTATCACTGCACTCTTTGACTAAATCTAAAATTATAGTTAAAAAATTAAACACTTGGTTAAAGTTTCAAAGAGTGTATTAAACTGTGGGTAATTTGCAAACGGGGTTCTATATATACTAATTCAACACGTGTGCGCTTAAGGGATAATAGCCGCATAAATGACCGGGGAAATTCCGAATTCTGTGTGGTCGTTCGTGATGTTCTTGCCGTGTTTTTCCGCTTTTTTGATTTCTAGCGTTTCTAAAAAATTCAACCGTTTGCCTTTGGTAGTTGTATGCAATGTTTTAAATTTATGTAGATCCGGGAAATGGTTCTTTGTTATGCAGTGTTCATCTAAGCCAGTTGTTCTTGCGTTGTTTAGAATAGATTTTTATGTTCGTTCAGGCGCTTTTTGAAGTTGCGTCCGGTTTGACCTATATATAGAGCGTCACAGTCCTTACAATTAATTTCGTATACTCCGCTTTTTTATGTTTGGTCTAGTTTCTCTTTATTGTTTACCAATTTACTTCCCAAGTTCTTTTTATTTACACTAATAGGTGTTAGGTTGCTGTGACGTAACCTATTGGAGATTTTGTCACTAAACTTAAGAACATAATTGATAAAGCAATAATTGCGCTGGACATCCTCCACCGGTGCGTACAATTGTTCGGTTAATAGCTTCTGACGTTTTTTCCTTATCAACCGATCGATGACGCTTTCATGGTAATTATTGTTTCTTACAATGGCTTTCAGGATCTCAACTTCTTTATTCAACTTCTGTAGTTGGCAGTCGATAGGGGCAATACTAGAAGCCTGTGTATCCATGACCGAAAGGCACTCATTTTTATATTGAATTGACAAGAATTGGCATTTGTTATGGCGTCTGAGAAAGTATGTTTTCTGAATATGTCGAAGGTCAGGTGTTGTTCTTTTTTCCCAATTTGAAGGTCTAGGTAATTGCTTCTACGAGCAAGTACAATTCACCGTAGAGACAGAAAACAACGAAGATGGCACGATCAATTATCTAGACCTGCATAACAAAGAACCATTTCCCGGATCTAAATAAATTTAAAACATTGCATACAACTACCAAAGGCAAACGGTTGAATTTGTTAGAAACGCTAGAAATCAAAAAAGCGGAAAAACACGGCAAGAACATCACGAACGACCACACAGAATTCGGAATTTCCCCGGTCATTTATGCGGCTATTATCCCTTAAGCGCACACGTGTTGAATTAGTATATATAGAACCCCGTTTGCAAATTCCCCACAGTAATTACCCCAATATCTATAATTTATGTAAGAATATGTTTTCCAGTAACGTGTACCGTTTTCGAGATATGGAAAAAGGTGATAAGAGTAAACCATCACTTCCGGTTAAGAGATTGCGTTCAAAATAGGACGTTTTCCTCCTTGCTACATACAAATGTTAAGTTTAAAGTTGAAGAGCTCTAGCTATAATCGTTTGGACGCTAGAGCGCGCACAGACACACAGTACCACACAGACACACAGACACACACACAGACGTCATTCCGAAAATAGTCAGAAACGATTCAGGGGACCTCAAAACGTGTATATCCGTTGAAATCTCGAGTTCGAAATTTTTCATGATTCCTATACTTATACATAATGTATAAGAAAGTAAATATTGGTATTGTGATAACCGAGTTTTTATTTAAGTATTTTGGCAAACTGCGTGCGTATTGCACGATGAACGATTAAGGAAGAAGGAGAAGCAAGCTTGGCAACGTTTAGTGGTGGTAAACGTCATTATTTTGTAACGTCATTATTCAGTGTTACAAAGTTGTTCAATTGAACAATGCTGCCATTGACGACTTATTCTACAGGTATCAATACAGATTCTGAAAGGTGATAAAAATACCTTTCAAACAAGCCCAAATTGAGAAATCTACTATAATTCTATCCGATTTTATGACGAATTTAATTAAATTGTTCTATGTATATATGGAAAAATTTCTATTTTGAAATTTTGGGGGGCTACAAATCCGACTTAGAGCTATGGTCTCTTGAGCAAAATTTCTCAGAATCACCTATAGATTACATTTTTGCTATACGCTTCATAAAAAAAAATCGGTCCATACAATTTGACCCGCCCTAATATATATATATATCAATATCTCAAACGGTAGTGATGATTTACTCTTATTACATTTTTAATTTTAATTTATAGATATCGAAATTTTAAACAACTTTCATTTGAAAAGAGTTTCGAAAAATGGAGCATAAGTAAGTATAAGAAAGTTCAGTGCGGACCACTACAGATTTTTTTGTTATATTTTATAGCATTTTATCGTTTCGATGTGCATTACAACATTTAAAATGTAAATATTGATAAAATATCACAAAATTTATATATATTTTGCCAAAATTTTAGTTGATGAAGGGCAACATTATCAAAACTATGGACATTTTCAAAATTTGTTAAAATAATGAAGCAATACAAAATTGTATAAATTAACTAACTGCAAAACACCAAATATTGGTTAAAATGGCCAAAAAAGTTAAATGTCGCAATACATATTTTTTTAAATTCTTAATCTTGCTTAATATTGAAACAAATCAACACTGTTTAGTATTTAAAACATTGCTGAAGTTATATATAAGGTCAAAATAGGATTAAAATTGCAAAAACATATTTTAATTGCAAAAATGATAGTCAAAAAATGCCTGAAATAAAAATTTTAATTATCAAACATTCTAAAACGAGAATATATAAATTTCCAGAAAATATAAGGTGTTAAGAATTTCAAACCGTAAAAATGAATAATTGAAATATGTAGTCAAAATTTACCAAATTTGCCAACATCAATTGAAAACTTCTAATTGACCATTGTTTAAATTTCATAAATTTAAAACAAACAAAAGTAAAGCTCTCAAATGCAAAATATGCCAAAACTGAAAAAAAACAGGAAAATAAAAAATGTCCAAAACTTATCCAAATTTAAAATTTGTAAATTTGATAAAAAATATAAACAGTTGCAGAATAGTAAAAATGTTCAAATACTCAAAATCTATTTACAATGTAAAACAAACAAACAAATTATAAAAAAATTAGAAACCATTGCTTATTACTTATTTCGTGAAATGTAAAAATTATCATATTATTGAATTTGTGGTCAAAATGAATCAAAATTGATAAAATGCCAATTAACAATTATCGAAACTATAAAAACATTACTTTTTTTATTGTTAATAAAAAAAATGGTAGAATTGTGGACAAAAATACTAAATTGTTGAACTGCAAAAATGGTTAAAAATACTAAAAATTTGTTAAATAATAAATTAGTAATTCATGAAATGTGAAAACGTATAATATTTAACTAAACTAAAACAAAATGTAAAAATGACCAAGAAACTAAACTTCGATAAGTGAGCAATAGTTAAAAATTTTGAATATTGCTGCTTTTAAATTGCAAAAAAATAAGCTGTGAAAAATACATACAATACAAAATTTGTTGTAATTGTCTAAAAAAACGCTTTACACACAAGTGCAAAAATAAAACTCTTTTTAAGGGTAAAACTTGCCAAACCAATCAAAATTACCAGTAAATATATTGCCTATAAAATTCAAGACTGCACAATTGTGTAAATTACAAATATGTAAAATTTACAAGAAGAAATGTCAATAAATGGGTCTATTATCAAAATTGTCGAGAACCATAAAAGTATAAAAATTCAGTTTCAACATTTTTGTAAAACTACAAAACTCAAGATTTATTTAAAATATAAGATAATGTCAAAATTATAAAAAATGTGTTTCAGCTATGTCAATGCAAAATCTCAGTTTAAACGGATCTGTCACTTATTAATAGTTATGGCAATGTCCAATATTTCAATTTACATACCGTGTACCGTGTAGAATGTGTAAATATTTTCACATGCTTGATTGGAAACTATAAAATATTAAAAATTGTTAAAAACGCCAAAAAAGTCAGATTTGAGATCATAATATAAAAATTACGAAGAAACGCACAAAAATGTCCGCCAATACTAGTCACAAGTCATTAAACAAATTTATATTGCAATAAATTCTGCTATGCATTAATTAACAAAATTGTTGAAATTATTTAACAAAAGCATTTACAAAATGAAACATTGCCAGTAAACAAATTGTCAAGACAACAAAATGTTGTTACATAAACAAATATGCGAAATTTGCAAGAATTGTCAAAACGTCAATGACATTTCCATATGGGTACTATAAACAATTTCACGTATTGAAAATACCAAAAAATATTAAAATTGTGAAGAAATTCACTAAATGTACTAAATAATATGAAAATTGGTCAAAATCAAGCAATATTGTATATTTATTGACTAACTGGCCAACACGATTAAAACTATTGTCAAAGTTTAATCATGTTAATGTCAAAGTTGCAACAAAACTAAATTGTGAAAAATAATATGATACTAAAAATGACGAAATTATCTGACGAAAAATGTAGGAAAATATTACGAACTCAAAATTGTCAAAACTAATGTAATTGTACGAAAGAGAATATTAACATATTTTGCTATGTATTTTTTTTGTTTACAAAATTGTAAAATGGTGTAAAAGTGAAAATTCTGTGTATACAACAATCAAAATACCACAACTAAAAAAATCAAGATATTGTGAAATAGAAAACAATGTGTGGTTATGGTTTTATTTAACACATTTTATTTTAAAATCACATAGACTCACTTTACATTGTTTGTTAACATGTGTGATTTGATTGAAATGCATTGAGGCCGGCGAGTGCCCTGTTGGGATATTATTCTGTGATGTTAGTAGGGCGTTCGACTGTGTCAATTATATATGTATCTGCACTACAGGCCATGAAGGCATGGGCTTGTTGAACAATTTTATTACATTCTTTTCTGTTTCTTGTCTTCTCTTTCTAATTTTTGATCTTCATGCTTTTAGATCTTGCTCTACACTCTACAGCCGTTTTCTCATTTTCCAATTGGAGCTTTGTTGAGGACCATTTTTGGAAAGCCATTCTTTCTATATGCCCTATCCATTATATTTGATCCTTTGTACATAATATCTACTTCCTTATTTGTTCTTCTTCGCTATACGTTTATTCACCATACATAGCTCTTAGCATTTTTCTTTCCCATCTATCAAGGGCATCTTCATCTGCTTTCTTTAGTGACCATGCCTCACAGGCATATGTGATGGTTGGCCTTATAACGGTTTTATAAATTCTTCATTAAGTCTCCATTATTCTTGAGGTATTCTTTGAATTCATTAATATTTTCAGCATTCCGTACTTCTTATTACCTTTCGCAATTCTAGTTTTTATTTCCTGTTCCTCATGTCCTTTTGCGTATAATTATAACTGTAACTATAAGAACCTTGCCAAACTCACATTCCATCAAATTTTGCTGCAGATTGTTCGGTTTCGCCATGCATTTTGTTTTTTGTTGGTTTACTTCTAGTTCGAGGACGTTTTTTTTTCAATTTTTTTATGATCTTTAATTCTGTTGGATATTCAGAATCTGTCAACTCGCATTATAGCGATTTATAGAAACCAAAATATTCTAAGTCGACAATTTACCGCTTCATTAAGGAATGTGAGGAAGGGTTGCCATGTATGAATCTTCCCAAGACGGGTCTTGAATCATGCAAGGCTTCAGAATTTCATTGAATCTGCAAAAATAGAAAAGGAGGTTTCAACGAGAAGATTAGACCGAAGATTTCACATTTTCCATATGATAGACAAGAAGGAAATTAGATAAATGCCCTCAATACACGGCAGCTCAATTAGAGAGGATTCCAAGATGCTTCAGATAATTAAGATTAGCATATTTCAGAAACAATGCCACGATAATTTTAGACGACGAAAAATATTTCAGATTATCTAACACCGAAATTAAATGAATCGAATGCTTTTATACAGTCAACATTGAGGAGGTACAATGTACAGGGTACTAGTGTGGTGTGCCATTTCGGAAGTTGACCTTATGTTGGGCGAGTTAGGGGCGAAGTTGTAAATGTTGGCATTTACATTCGAAGATGCCTCCCAAATTAGTGAATTTTATTCAAACGCATCAGATTAATAATAATATTATTAATATTCTGGCCGGATCTGGCATCGTGCATTATGCGAGAGGAACCCACGATTGGTTAAGGCAATAAAATACCCCATGTGTACCGAAAGAGGATAACCTGCCGAATGTTCCACGTCCTAGAGTTTTGGGCTTCACTCAGTGGAAAAGTTTACGACGGTGCGCAAAATGAAGAAAAACTACGGCGAAGAATGTACCAAAAGATTCGACAGTTTAATCCTCTCCACTGAAACCCATGGTCCTTTAGCTGCTATGTGATGCATTATAATTGCTTCACTGAATCGTTTTCTGTACTACCAAATTAAATAAAAGAATTATAGCTTGAATAATTATATTTCAAAAATTCATTTCTGCTGATATGTCGTTTTTCTCTGGACTTCTATTATTTTCTAAGCCTTTGTATATTTTTGTGACTTGATCTTTCGTTTGTATTTATATATTTTCTATATTTTCCTCTTACCATCTCACATTCTAACCTGTTTCTTCTTGATCTTCCTTATTTTCCGTATTCACAAGTTCATCAAAGTGTTCTTTCCATATTTTTATTGTATTCTATGGTTTTTAAAATAGCTATTTCTGCTATGATAACTTTTTTCTGTCTATTGCGTTTCTTGATAAAATGTTCGAATTTCCTTATTCTGAAAATTATCCCCAATGGTTATGAGTTTTTTCTCATTGTGCAACCTTTCGTCGTTTTGGATTTTTTTAAATGATTTCTTTTGTTTGTTTCCACGTCTCCTCAACTTGAGTGGTTTGACAGCATTTTTCCAGTTGTTTTACAATCTCCCCCAGATGTTCTGTTTTAACATCCTCATTCTGTAATCTTTCCACATAATGTAGTTTTTCTATTTTTCTGTATGCTTTTTTACTAAGAAATGATTGGATCTTGTGTCTGCTCCTCTCATACTTCATCTTGTATTTTTTAATTTCCCTTATTAATTATTTAAGACTCCCTGGCGTATAACTGCCCATTACATTTTAGACGGCCATAAGAGATGTATCCTTCCCTTGCCCTTCTTTAATAGTTGATGAGTTTTGTGTATTTTTCCGGTGTCCTAAAGCTAAATTATATAGTAACGGGATTAGTTGTTTCCATTTTACACAGCGGCAGCAATGTCAGTAATTTTTGTTCAGGAATAGTGGATGTAGTAATGGGGTTACCGCAGGCATTCATATTGGTACCCGTCTTTTAGTCTTTTATTAGTGCTCTACATAAATTATATGAGTCATAAATTATATGAGTCAGGTAAGCCGCGATGCTAGTTTTTTCATATCTAGCAATGAAGCGTGCCGGAAGTAAACCTTGTTGTTTAAAACTTCTGTCATATTGAAATTCGTTTGAATATGTATGTAGATGTTTGAAGTATATTCAACAATGCAGCAGCTATCAAATCTGTACTATGTGCGTCAAGGTTGACTTATGGTCTATGTTTTTGAGGGGAGTCAGAAAGCAATTATTCTCATTATTGACGAGGCATTAACTGGATCTTCACGCAGATCAATTTTTGAGAATTTCAAAACGTTTGTGGTAAATAGAGACGCGCAAAAAATGTAACAATTTAATATTGTTAAAATTGTAACTTTACGTTGAAAGTTGTATGGGGTTGAAATTGTCTGTTAAACTACCTAAATTTATTAAATCCTGTTCCACAATAAGATAAAATAAGAGACAAGCCTAGAGAGATATTTATTGGAAGGATGCTTTTATAAGTTGGGTGACATTCTTTTTCACTTAAATATTTTTGTTTATGTATTTGTTTATATATTTTGTATTGGTTATTTTATTCCTATACTTTTGTAAGTTATTATTATTATTCGTATTATTATTAAGTTGAGCTGTTAATTTGTGGTTACAGGTTCTGCAACTGATAAGTTAGCAGCTTTAGCAACTCTGGTTTGCATTTTCTTTACATGCTTGCTGAAAGCGCCCACAAAGGATGAAACGATCATTAGTTAGTTGGGGTCTTTTTTCGAATTAAACCTGTATTTCTAAGTTAATTGCATACATGTATACTTTTGCGTAATTTTTTGTTTTTAATTGACATGAAGGTCTATCGATTTTTAAACTCATTCCTTAATCAATTTGAACCTATAAATATTGTGACTGAAATATTCAACCTTTATTTTTAATATATTTGTACACATGTATCTGTATGTAACAGTGGTTGTTACCGTGTGACATTCACTTACGTACAAACACACGTTATTACTTGTGCATTGCGCATTTATTTATTTATTTGTGTGGCTCCTTAGTTATGGCCATAACTAACTACTCCAGCGACGTAGAAAACCTTATCAATGAGTTAGCGCGATAGCTGCAATTTTAAGTCGCAATCATTGTGAACTTCGTCAATGACATACAGTTCCATTATCACACGAGATTTGATCCAACCACCTATACATCCACACAATTACCCTAAATAATAAATAGTAAATATATATCGACAAAAAATATTATTTTGACACAAAACGACTGTTTCAACTACGTTCAACGTTTCGACGCAGCCATCATCTTTCACTGCTACAAATCCTGGCGTAATTAAGTGAACTCGGGTAGGAACCTATTGCGACCATTTTCGTCGTATTAAACCACCCTGCTCCCCGTCACGTGTTAATACGGAGATATTAAAAAATCTTTCTTTCTTGGCAAAATTTAATTAATCCTCCAAAAAGACCATAGACGCAAACTGATTTGATTAAACCGTAGCGAAATTTGTGTGCCAACGGTTTGCTTGCGTAGGGGCTCGTGGCGCAGGTCCGCCGTGACGACTGCCACCCTTATAAAAACGGCGGGACCTATTTGATGGCATAGTTGAATGTGAACATTGTTTGCTGACAAAGACGTACTTTTATGGTTGTATAAATTGGTTGCCATGAAGTTTTTTGTTCATTCCTGTTGTCAGATTTGTTTAATTGTTTTTCTTATAAGTTTGTGTTACGGCGACGGTAAGCAAATCTTTTTTTATATTAAATTTTGGATTTTGGTTTATTTTGTTAGTCTTTACAATTTTATATGTATAAATCCACCCGATGTTAATCATACATTGTGTGGTTTTATGTATTATTTTCATCGTATTTAATAATATTTATTAATTATTTTTCTTGACATACAAAATATGCTAATATTGAACTGAAAATTTACCTTCATATTTTTTTAACAAACCTCCAATGCAAGTTGATCAAGACTTTAATTGTTTAAATGCGATGTTTTATGATACCAATTAGAGGAGTTAACTTACGTTTTATTAAAATAACCTGGTCGGTCAATTATTAAGCATATTACGAAGAGTAATTTGATGCCTTGAGTAATTTCCTCAAGACTGAGGCTCTTTAATACTGCAAGCGATGCAAAGTTCCCGCTGACGAACGTGTACCTAAATTAGGGCGATTAAAAATTTATGAATTTTAAGTTTGAGCGGAAGTATTTCGAACGAATGCCGTTCCAAATGCAACTGTGGAAAAGTTTTTGAATATAAGATTGTGAGAAGATTAAAATTGATTTAAACTGTAAAATTATTATATTAATTATTATAAATATAAATATTAATTTATATTAATATTGTACCACATAAAGCCAGTGATGTGTTTAAAGATTACGATTTTTTTAGATTTTGAATTTTATTTTATTATTATAAGTTTTATTATTTTCGTGATATTTTAAAATTTAAACAAAAAATGATGAGGATGTCGAAAGGAACACAAGGGAACTAATTCACCAAAAGACCAACGGGATTCTTTTTTGTAGATTAAATTTAATTGTGATTTATGGTGATTTTATTTATTTCATTTTTTATTGGCTCAATATCATTTTAATGTGTTGGCAATTGACAATAAACTAGATTTCAACAAAACGATATGTTAGATAGATTTCTGTTCTTAAAAGTATCGTGTATATATTTTTTTAATCAATAATAATGTCTAATAATAATAATTGTCTAATAATTGGGTTGGATTGGACTGGGCTGGAATGAGTTGAGTTGGATTTCTTGCCCAGGAGCTAAAAAATGAACGAAACAGAAGGCCCCGTTCTTCTCACAGACAGAACATGAAAAAATATAAATATTTATTGAATAGGGTGTATTTGAAAAAGGAACACGTTGACACTCTCGGACGATATCGTTTCGTGCTTGTTATGACCTCATCGGTAAAGAGGCAACTAAAGCATAAACCCAACGTTTAACCCCTAAGACCACCACGGTGCATAATTACAAACAACTATCGTGCATCTACACAAAATGAATTATGTTCAAAATTTGTATCAATTATGATTTAAGAATGTATCACATAAAATTATTTGTTGAAACGTGTAAAAAATCCGCGGGCACTTATTAAACAAGTTGGGTTCGCAAAAAGAGCACAGTTTTGTTTGACTGCGATCGTGTCTTGTGTTGGGTGATTTGTAACGAGTTTTTGTGTAATTGTGATGAATTCATAACAAGAAATTAAACCCCACCGTTCAAGAATACAAACTGTATTCTTCTTGCAAATTATGTATGGTCGTTTTGTACATTTTGTTCACATTTTGTAAGTTTTATCTTGAGTTGCCCAAAAATAAAAATGAAATAAAAATTCAAAATTAGTAATTGAACAATAAAAACTGAATCCTATCAAAATAAGAGTAATTAACCTTTCATTTTGCTTGCTTTCTTGTTATTAGAATTATTACGATTTCATTTTACAGAAAATAACGTTCATTACGAATGGGAGACTATAATTACAAATGCAAAAATTAGTACTAGGAATTAAAAAAATATATGCATTTTAAATTTGTACGCTTCTGTGGAGGTAGTTTTTTCGATATTTTCAAACTGTACCACGTAGGTATTGTATTGTCAGAGTTTGAAAAACAACGCACAACAAACATTGCATTATAAACAATTCAAGAAAATTGTAGCAAATATAAACAAACGAAAGTGAATAGCATACGAATACATTTTTAATACAAAAAAATTATAATTCACGGTCACAATCGTTATTATTTTTTAACAAACATGACGATGGCCATAACGGCGTTAACAATAACATATCGAAATGTAGACCATACGAATAAGTAAGAATAATCCGAAAAAAATATGACGATGCTGTCAAAAATAGTATATTTTGACAGCATCGTCATATTTTTTTGAATGAATTCATTTTATTGGACATTTTACTGCCGGCACTGTTGAAAAACTGTGTACATTGTACGCACAAGCTTGGAGACTTATAAAATAAAAAATAAAAGAAACTTATGTGTTGAACTAGTCACTCGTCGAATAAAGCGTTTTGCAGTCGAGAGTATCGCATTAATAGAATAAAAGCAAATCTACACATAAAAGAATTATTGCGGCGTATGAGAACGGTGGGCACATTTTTGTAGCAAAAAATACGAAATTGCTCGTTTGTACTGTTAGGAAGTTACAATGAGCAGCTACTGGGATGTGATGAATTATAAATAATGTTTTGAGTAAACGTTGAACGGGTTAACAAATAACTAAATTACGTTACTGACTCAATAGATTTATTATTGACTTTTATAGTTTTTATGCGTTGTAATGTAATATACCATAAACGTATTATTTAATTTAAATTATTATTATTAAAGTAACGTGAATTTCGTTGATCGTTTATGAATTGTATAATAATTTTATTTGCTTTTTTATTTTAATTTTTTGACATTTGTGATTAGTTTCAATTTATTGTAGTTTGAAAGTTGACTTTGTTGCTATGGTAGACAATTCAACGAAGATACACGTCAATGTAAATCGTCTAATCAAACTATACGTGATATTAATTTGCAAATAATACATCTTCAACTTCCATTCGTTGATTGCTTTAGATTGGTTTAACTTGTATAACGATTTCATCGACTAGAAAATGACAAAAAAATTCCGCGTCTCTAACTAAGCACCCACGTCCAAATCAAACAAGAGAAAATCCCAAACGAAACTAGGTGATAACTTTTAGTTTCACTTTTGCTTCTTCTTGTTTAGTGTCGTTTTCGATTGCTTTGTTCTCCCCGTGAATTTCACAATTAAAAAAAAAATCCCCCGTGGCTCTAGCTACACACATACACATAGTAAAATAAAATACTAAACGAGCCACCGTGGTATTATTAACTTGCATACTTTGGTAACTATAATATATAATACTTTGGTATGTCATATTTTTTTTTGATTTTCCCTTTATTTTTTATTCTTCGGCAGATTTAATTTCGTCGTAATCTTACGATTGCTTTAATTTAAATCTGACGAAAATCTTCAGCGGCTCTAACTATGTACGTAACATAACAACGTAAAATAAAACCAACGAAACGACAAACAGCCAATTATGTTTCATTAATTCCTTTAAGTTATCAACTTATCAATTAATGCCACTTATTTTAAGTGTCACTTTCACAGTTCGTGTTTTATTACTTTTCTTATCATTGCTACAATTTTATCGTTTATCGTTTTAAGGGAGAGTATTTAATATAAACACTAATAGTCGATTGAGCTGACTAATAGGTCGCTATTTTTAACCACAGAACCTGTTGGTAAAAATACTCTAGCAATAATTCCAGATTTTGATCATAAAATGACAAAGAAAAAATATATTTGAATTTTTGTGGCGAGTATAGCAGCATTGTTTTCAACTAACGTGTGAGCAACGGAATTGTGATTCAGGGAGGGCTTTGGAAGTTTTCGCGTATGTCTTAGATTAATTTTGAGTAATAGAACTACTCGCCGTTACTAACAGGTGTACCAACCCTTTTACCGGTAACTTAAATTTAGATTAAATCAAACTGCAGGCAAAGCTGTAAAAACTGAGGTTATGTTGGCAATAAAATTTTAAATAATACATTTTAATCATGACAACCAATAGTAATTATCAAATAAGATGAGTTATATGGCCACCACCGACATCACAATGTAACTCTTCCTTTGACGTCGTGCAACATGTTCATAAATGGTGTTAAAATTTCATTAAAAACTGTTTTACAATACTTCAAAAAGTGACAGTTTAAATAAACTATTTTATTGGATTAAAATTACACATTCATGGTATGTCTATCTCTTCCAGGGCCAACTCTAAAACATAATTCCGTTGCTCTCACGTTATATATATATTCAATTATTGTTATCAGAACCGTATTGATGCTGTTTGATTTTATTATGCCAACAATTTTGTTCCAAACTAGGTAGTACATGTAGTACACCCTAGTACTATTCTTGTATTTCAAAAAAATTCCATGGCAAGAGTCATTTGATAGCCCAAAATATCTAAATCTCAAATTACCAAACGTAATCAGAATTTTGTTATTAATTATCTTCTAAACACATACTTAAGGTATTCATATTCTCATATTTTAATTATTTTTAGTGTTTAATTCTATATAAGACTATAATGAGTGAATTTCGAAGATGATCTTTACTGAACTGTCATGGCCATTATAATTTTGCAATTTATTCTATTATTGTACCTAAACCCTACAACTAAGATAAGAAGATTTTCGGCGATCTCTATTATTAGTAAAATTTTCAGGGCTTACACAAAAATGCATAAACATGCATAGAAAACCACATATACTATGTTATTCGATCAGAATTGCAGTTTCAATTACAATCAATTTTAGTTGAGCTACTGTTTGCTATTTTTATAAATAAACAAAGCATGAAATCAAATTAACGAAACCCTTTTATATATAGTCGGGCAGGCTTAATCAAGGACATATTTAATATCAGATATCTTCTCGAACAAAATTGAGAAAAACTGGAACGGTCGCTGGTATTTTCTTGCAATAATTTTACAATTAAAAAAACTTCAGTTTGCAACATTTTATTAAAAGTTCTATATGACAATGTTTTAATTTGTTACAGAATTGTAAAATTGCTATAACTAAAAGTGGTAATTAAAACACCACTATTTCATATTTCTTCACCAGATGAATTAAGTTCTTAGTACTTTTTTTTAATTCAAAATGTTTGCACTAAGTGTTATTTTTAAACTCAGTGTTATTATTAAACATAACGCGTAGTGTAAGCGTACACGTCATTCGATGTACAAAACTGCGAGTTTCAAACGATCAGTTTGGCGGATTTCGCCCGGTTGGTGTTGTAACTTCCAACCGTGCAATGGCCCATTTACGGGCAGGTCAGGCCATAAAACTCGATACGCAGCGAAAACCGCCCCGCATGTAAAAAAATTATATAAACAAAGTTGTAGAGAATGAAATTTTCCAATGGAATCGAATCAATATATATCTTGAACGGTTTTGAAACTGAGGACATCCAAAGCCGAAAAATGTTTTTGAGAAACGTAGTGTTGTGACATTGAACTCGTACCGCTTCTAAACTAATAAAGATCGACATATGCCGTCCATGGGATTCCGTTAGGAAATGTAATTCTCTACAATTTTATTTATGTGCAATTTTGTATCGAGCAGCGTTTCGACAAAAGTACCGTGTATATAACCAGGTGTACTTTTTCAACCAGTTATCGTTCGATATATGACAGTTTGATGTTTCTCGCGATTTCATTGAAGATAAAGTAAAATTGATGAATAAAACTGCCATTTATCTCTTAGCCTATCAGAAACCCGAATTTGTGTATCGCTTATATTCCACAAATATGCGTTTTTTATTATATTTAAATATTTCTTTTGTTTTTATTTTAATTAAAATATATTTTTGCGACTATTGCCTTCTCTTTACTATCGACCTTTTATTAACTTGAAAAAGTTAACATTTAATTACTAACCGACCAAGCACGTGAAACATAATGAATTTACTGTTTATGTCTTAATCTCCATTCGTTAATTATTAAGTTTGTTTTTGAGGTGACAAATTGCGTTAATCTATTATTATTAGTTGTTTATTAATAGATTCTGTATTTTCACATTACATTCCATAAACTTTACATTAACTAGACTGCAAAGCATGCGCGAGTTTAGAAAAAAATTTGATGATGATCAAGAAAATTACTATTAATTTATTTCACATCTTTTTGACTTTTTCATGCCCAACGTAATGCATGTCAATTTAATATTAGTTTGTTGCCGCAGTTTACGATATTCAGCATATGTATCTATAAACTTACTTTTAATTGGCTTTCATATAGATGAATTGAATATTTTAAAACGACTGCTTCTCAGGTTCGCCCAAAGCTCCCAAAAGGGCCCGATTATTAAACGGGATGGGTTTAATTCCCTTTCCACGTATAGGTCGCGGCGGCGATGTCACCTGGGACATTGAAACTGGTAATAGACAAATCCAGTAATTACAACAGCGATTAGCTATTCATTAAATTGCACCAATTATTTCCACTCACTAAAATATTTAGAAATTGATTATAGTCGGTGTTTGTAGAGTACCCGAAATGGCGACGCACTTGGATGAGCGAAGACGAACGAAACAAAAGGACTGGCACTAAAAATATGAACACCGGGTTGTGGTTTGGGCCACGACTTGGGCGATTTCAGAAAAGGGGCGGTGGTTATTCAGACCAGCCCTGGTCTTACGTTTTGCTCGGAGGTAGGTAAATTGATTAGGTGATTGATTCATAAATAAATCACATATTTTATTCCAATCATTGAATAATCACGACATGTTTTAAAATAAGTAGCACCATCCATTTTAACTTTTCGTTACACTTCTTTCAGTTTCTTTTTCATTACTTTACCGTTCTTATTTGTTCGTATTTGTTTCATTCCTTTATAATTTTATCATCAACTTTTATGAAACTACGTTGTTTTATTACTACTACGTTGTAGATTTATAAATAACATTAAATAACATAGTTGTAGTTTTTCTAGCAGCACCTATTTTATTTGAAGTTTATATTCTTGTCAATTATGTTTCAGAAGCTCCATCTTACAGACAGACGCCGAAGTACACACCAAGACTGGGACGGGAATCGGAAGAAAGCATGGACGATTCTTACGACGAAAATCTAATAACGACTGAGCACGCGGCTTAAATTCTATTATATTTGTTTTTGTAAACGTAGTTTCCTTTTGTCTGTCGATGCTGTGTGGCTGGACATCGTAAACAATTGTTGTCAATAAAATGTAGTCAATAGAAAGTACTTCTACAATAAAATAATTGATATTTTTATTATTGTTTTAATTACTATAACTTGCTGCAAATACATCGAGGAATTATAAGAAGGTAGAACTTACAAGTTGATTAGCTAGGGAATTCGGCGAAAATATAAAGTTGAAATAATCCAGCGCTTGACATAGAGTGGGGTACAATGGACCTGTATAAGAAGATTCTTCAAAACGACCCATCCAGAAGAGTTCCACTAGAATCTTCGTAACTCCTACAGAATCAATAAGAAGTCGCTATTGGAATCAAAGTTTAAACTGTAAGAGATCAACGTTTTAAACCAATAATATTAATAACAATATTAGAAAGCTACTTCTGTTGCGAGCAGTCGGTTGCTAAAAGAGCGACTTTAATATTGCTAAGTATTTCATTCACCGACTGAGTGCTCACGATAAAAGATAAATAAATATATTTCTAAGTGATTTACAGTCGAGAGCTTTTAACGAAATACGTATTTGGTGAAATTACGTACATATGTGTTTATTTCATAGTGTGCGCGTTTGAAGCGAAAAACAATTAATTAATTATTATAATAACTATTATTTTTAAGTGGAGCTCGGGAAAAATGTATAAATACTTTAATTCCTTATCTGCAGATAAGTTGTAAATTTACTTATAAATAATGCAATAGATAATTTCGTGCTAATATTTCAGCTAGGAAAAAATATTTATAAAGCTAGTTATAGACATTTTTTTGGAATTTAACGGCCAAAGAAAGATAGTTGCAAGTTCACTTAAAAAACAATTAATTTCGGCCGAAGAAAAATCTGTGTAGATTTATTTGGAAACAATGGGTGTTCGAAAGAAGTGGCCTCTAATCTTGCTTGCTGGTGTTTACGTGAAGAATTATTTCTCATGGCTATAGCTCTCCAAATGGATATTTTGATAGATTTTTAGAAATACTATCTTGTGACCTAGATAAACTAAACAGATCCCAAAGGATTTAATTAGAGGTGATTTGTGGACTGGCGAATTTAGAGCACTGTAGCTACTTCTGGAGGGTTCTCGACTGGTTTGTACAGTCGACTATGCAAACAGGGGAGATGCATGACTGGACAATGTGTTCACAAATGTAAACCTAGATAAAGTGGACTGTATACCACACACAATACTGTAGTGGGATTGTATATGATCTTAATATATTTTCAAATGCTAAACCGATTAAAGTAGGAGCTATCTATAGGCCCATTACTGAAATTTGCTTCTTTTATCTATACGACTATACTTCAGAGGTTCACTGGCAATTTATGAACAACACTGATTTAGCACTGAATGGTATCAAAAAAATTAATCAGCCTTTATAAAAATGTAACGTGATATTAAAAATTACCTTGGTCAAGGGTGGATTTTAAAATGATTGTCGCAGCTACCATCGTACATTTATGTCAATCATTTTTTGAGTGTGAAAATCTCAAAAAATGATTGAGTCAATCACTGTAATTTAGTTCTTCTTGTTAATTAAAACTTTATTAGTATTTCATAACTTGTAGTTCATTATTATTTTACAGCTGAAATAAGTACTTAATACATTTGTAAGTTATTGGTGATGTCAGTGTAGCTTGACAATGACAGACTTATTTCAAAAGGATGATTTAAGCTAAGACAACATTTTTACATTCCATGGCAACCTTTGACCAAGATAATTTTTGATATTACGGTATATAGAAATGATATAAATAAACAAAGAAAAAATCCAATAATGAGTATATACCTAATTCTAGTAATTTCCAAGCTGCGATGTGGAATTTATTAAGAAGGAATAAAGCTCATTCAGGAGTAACTCCAACTACTGATACATTCAATGCTGAAACTTTTAACAATGCCTTTATAAACATGGATGATGAGGTGTTGCAAAATCTGCCTCATACTAACCAAACATGTGATCACTTTTTAATTAGATACGCAACTTACCCCAATATCTTTCCATTTCAATTAATGTGTTTTAACACAGTGAAAAATCATTAAAACAGTAAATCCCTGCTTATTGCTTTGTTAATAAACTATCGTATCCTGAGTGTAGTGTTACCCTCGATACTCGAAAAGTTAGCTTTTCAAACACATCGGTACCTCTTTTGAAAAAATAACCCTTTCCGTCAAAGACAGTATGGATTTAAAAATAAAAAATTAACAGCTCTAGCTGTAAATAATCTCATAGAGTAATGACAAAAGGCCTAACAAAAGGATTAATTGTGTGTCGTATGAGATTTTACTAAATAAACTATATCATCATAAGTTTGATCCCCTAATGCCCGGTTTCACAAACGTTTGTCAAATGATGAATTAGTTAACAAGCCTTTAAAGACTCGTTATTGTTAGTGAAATCCAAAACAATGGTAATTTTGCTTTTAACGGTTCGTCAAGGTAATCAATCGTCAAATATTTGCCGATTGATTAAACACTCATTAACGAATCGTCAAACTTTTGACGATTCGTTAACAAGCCGTTAACGACCGATTAGCGTTTGTGAAAACGGGCATTAGTGTTGCCAGGATAAAATTATATTTGTCGGACATATGTATATATAAAACGAATGTCTCAGGTGAGTGAGTGCTTCCACCTGGGCGCCTCCAGGGTTCGGTGCTTTTCTTAATACACATCAATGATCTGCCTCAAATTCAATTCAATGCTAAATTGATACTTTTCGCAGACGATACTACCAACCTTCTAAGGGATCGTCCTACCGAACCAATAGTTGACATCACTGACACATCTAGGGGGATTATTAACCCCGCCAAGGGGTCACGACCCACACTTTGGGAAACACTGATTTAAAAGTACTAGTAAACCGGCCAACTTGCGGCGTGTTTTTTGTTTTGGGTTTGTGTTGTGTCGTCTAAGTACGTGAAGTAGCTAGGTGCTCTCCGGGTGTCAGAAAGGTATGTTTTCGTTTCTTCTGTTAAATAGGCCGTTACTTACATTGGTCAAGAAAAAATCCAGGGTGTGGTGTGTAAAGCAAGGTTTTATTACTCAACAATAGTGAATGACCTCGTACGTAGTTGTAAGGTATTATCCCATCCAGCATAGTTTTGGTTGCTGAGCGTCTCGTCCGAACACCAGCCATTCCCAGAGAAAACAACAAAAGCGGACGGCAGTTTCAAACAGTTTCCTAGTTTTCCCTCCAAATTTAAATAATAATATCAAGTTTTAATTTGTTTTGATAGGTCGAGGTGATAGGTGAAATTAAATATTCAGGCCGTTGTATTTTTTTATTGATTGTTCCATTATATTTTTATTTCCCCACTATATGTCTCATTGGTGTGACTGCTCCAAGTAGCAATTTCCTCCCTTTGATATCGCGGCTGGCGCCCAACAATTTTTCAAAGACTTTGGAATACTTACTTTCCGACCCCATTTTAATTTGCCTAACGTCTATGAAGTCTAATTTGTCAATCCTTACTACACATAGTGACATTAGTTATCAGACAAGAAATAGAAATAATATTTTTGAAGACTACCATAGACTATCAAGAACAAAAGGAGATTCCAACTTTTATGCTATAAAGTTTTTTCATAAGCTACCAGAGCGATAGTTTCTTTATTCTGTGGAGGAATACCTTGACAGTAATTTTAATGATTTTTGATTTTATATACAAATTGTCTCTGATATAACTAATATATTTGACCTGTAATATACTACTATGTAAATATTACCAATAATCTATCTATCAATATATCATTAACGATATTTGCTAAGTGAGGGTGGAGAAACACAATTGTAAGTTTATTCATAGATAATAATTTTACAGCTTGAGAATGAAATAAATTAAAAACAGTTCAAGCAGCGATACAAAATTTTTGCAAAATTAGCTCCTAATATTAGTTTATATAGGTCTTGCTAATTTTATTTTAAAGAATTTTTGAAAATAAACATTTCTTTGAGAATTGATCCAAAACTAAAGGTTTTACATATTTATTTCACAGAAAAGTCGATTACCATGAAACAGCCTTAACAAATTAAACGAGACTTAGTTTATGAAAGAATTTTACATTATTATATATTTCATATATTAAACTTGGAGCACGCAATAAAATCTCACAACTCAGAACGATGAAAACAGGAGTGAAATTGCACAAATTTTTAGAATTGTGTTGTATATGTAGACCGCCGCTAAATCGGTTATAGATTCAAATAAATTAAAAGGGGAAAAATAAAATTTCATTAATTCCGGCTATGTTATACAAATTATATTTGCCAAACAAAACCAAATTATAAAGTAACGTGGCGATATTTTCGTAATGCATTTGCTAACGGAATAACATCCGTTCATAAAATCAACTCCTGATTGCAAATTGATGACTAGTCTATATAAACGAGATTATTTGCAGCCATGGAATGTTACATTTATTAAAATGATAAATTGGTACACAACAGGACCACTGATTTTGGCATTTAAATTAGTCAGCGATGATTGTAAAAAACAACGTGGGCAGTTGGAATTGAGTGTAGCATCGCCATTGAAAGGCATCGAAAAATAAATAAACCTTTGAATGGTTGAGTGATTAAAACATACGATTTTGGCTATCAGTTAATGATTAACTCCGAACAATTTAAGATCATCGAGGGCGCAATTTCTTCAAAAACCGGAAAATTAAAAATCGGAGCAATCAGCTCTGACGGAGAAATAAAGTTCGGTCTTAAAATACTGAAGAGAAGACAAAGACAAATTAAGTATTTAGCTGTCAAATTAACTAAGTGGAAACTTCTATTATTAGAAGTCAATAGTTTTATCTTTCATATAAATTTGCGAGTTGTGTATTAAATTAAAAGGCGAACAGAGATTTTTTTAAACCCTCTTACCGCCAATTTTTGGATTTAGAACGAGAAGGTTTACGTAAAAAATGATTTTTTTAATAATATTGTTATATTGGTTCTGTACGTTCGCGATTTTTTGTTGAAGTTTAAATTAACGGAAAAGTGGTATTAAAAAAACGAAATCAAGTGCAGTTTTCCGTTTCTTCGCCCCTTTTAGTTTTAGCATTAAAAGTGTAATACTCTGACAATGATGATTTTATGTTCCGCGAGAAAATAATTTTTGATTTGTAACCTTTATAGTACGTCTTATATAATTATCTTAATGTAACTGATTTAATAAACTTAAATTACACTTTACCTAGTTGTTTTATTGGATTTAAAAGTATATTCCTACTTCGGATATGACTTGAACTACCTTTGCGTCGAACTGGTGGCAGCGTGACACCGCTAAGAAAAAAAGATTCCTACGTCTCTGAAAGGAAGACCAGATGGTCATTATTTGGACGGTATTTATACAGAAAAGTCGATGAACTAACACGTTAGCTATATTATGTTGGATATATCTAATTTTTGAATACTTCGTTTTATGGGTAAATTATTTCATTTCAATAAATATAATCAATTGACAAAATCTGGGTCAATTTTAATTCGTATATCGACATACATCCTTTTTAAAAGATTCTTTGTTGGCCAAATTTTACGTTCCTAAGAGTGACGGCATTTAAAAGTTGTTTGAATTCACAAATATGGGGAATATATATATACCATTAGCCGAGGCTCTTGTTTTCTCGTTTTCATCACTAGTACGTCCAAGAACGGTAGCTGGTTGCATTTTCCACTTCCACATTTTCCAATTTTATTGCTTTATAGGATGATTGTTGAAGTAGTCCCGAAACCTCATGCATTTGTTCAGATTACGAAGGTGCCATCCACATATTCACCTTTAGTTTTAACCTCGCTGTCTCTAGTGCTGTGGTCTCGAGTTTCTCCATGAATCGATTCGCTATCACGGATGACAGTGGGTGTTTCATCAGTCTGTAGCGTTGTTCTTCAAAAATAAAATGAGTATTTTTGACGGAATGCTGGACTAGTTCTATGATGTCTTCCGACAGTTGGTCTTTCGGTTACTATATATTTATAGTTTCGTCTACCGGGACTTGTGTAAATAGTGATGCTGCATCAAAGCTTTTCAACAGTTGGTCGGGTTTCATAGTATGGTTCTTTGTCATTTGGATGAAAGGATTGGCTCGGTGAAAGGTTATAACTGTCCTGCTAGATATCTTGCTTACGATTGGATTGGTGGCCCGATTGAACTTACTGTCGGACGTAGTGGGACTTCCTTATAAGCCAGTACTCAAAGGACAGCGCCACAAGAACCGGTAATATCGCAACCAGCATTTCAATGTCCTTTAACCAGCAGCCGAAACAAAAAGAAGTAAAGTTGTTTTTACTAATGCTTCCTTATTATATTTATCCTATAAGACCAAGGTTTTAATTGGTTATTTAGACCCTTATTTAATACAGAAATAACATTCCATTTTTATATACAAAAAAAGGAAATATTTGTGGACAGTATTTCTGTTATATTCTGTTATGTCACTTGATGATTTTTGTTAATTTCTCGAGGTCACACGTCATACTTTTCTCGCCAAAATTGTGGCCATAATTTTCTTCATTCTTTAGTTAATTCCTCCCCATTGTAGAATTATCAAAACTTTTGGTAAGCTAAATCTGAACGTGTATGAATTTAAAATTGAGATATGATTAGTTTAAAAAGGATCGACTACCACTATACCAGACATAGACTAGATAAACGAATTTAAAGGAACCATACTTGAAGTTTCCTGCCATACAAAAATTTGTCAAAGAGTGGGTGTAAAGATGGGGAAGTTCTTGAAGAGATATAGATAAAACCTTTACGAATGAGCGCCACGAAGTTAACCAACTGCGAATGCGTAATGCCTTCATTAGGTTACAAGTAATGAAAACATTCATCTAAAACGGAATCGATAAAAACATTTACATTTTGAAATAATTAGGTTTAAAGGAAAAGAGCGGTGCAAGGAATTGTGATGAAATGATACGAAGACAGGCCAGAAAGAAATAAAAAATTAAGTACATCAAATCAAGGCAGAACAAATATATTAATGAGGAAAAATAAACAAAACAAAATTAAAACAAAACCATAAGAAAAGAAAACGAGGAAATTAAGTAGGAGAGATAAAGGGAGAGAATTACTAGTCATTAGAAATAATATTGAGTGGTTGGAAAAAGAAAAGCAATGTGGTAATGAAGGGATTATTTATGGAGTAAATCAACACTGAAATACCTGAACCCAGGAGAATATTTATTGTCAACGACCTACCAAAGGGTACAGCAAAAACACATAAGATTATGGGCAGAAGAAGACAGAGGGGGACGTCGTGATGATATGATACAATAAGATGATTATGGACGGAATAGAGTGGGCGGAATCAGACCAGGTTAATGAAAAGTATATGGAAAGAGAAATTCACAAAAGGAAAAATGTAAAGCACAGACAAGTTGAGAATTAGAACCAGTACAGAAGAAATATTAAAAATTACAAAAACTATCACTTCAAACGGGTGCTGCTCGAAAATGTGCTAGCTTACCATTGATGATATTGTTCATAAAGGATTTGTATCAGACGTTGTTGGTATCAGTTGAAATATAGTAGTTCTTCATCATTGTTGATGATCTGAGTGCATATTACTAACATTTGCCAGCTCGACATACACTAAATCTCAATTGTAATGTGGTTTCACTGTCGAATTTTAAACGCATATATTGGACGCGTTTCATTAGTCAGTATATATTAGATGATCCGTAACGCTTTAATGTTGATCGGCAATAGAGGTGTGATGTTGACTTATGTGTGCTTTCTATTTAACTATTCATATGAATGTGTGACTTCGGTCCTAAATTGTTATTTATTCGTTCAGTGTTTACATGTTTCAATTAATTCACTTAATTACAAGCAAGTTGCAAATCACGACTTCTGTTAACTATCAATGTTACTCGCTGCGAGTATTTACAATATTATTACGAATTCAAATACATTAAGGATTCACCCTGTCGATGACATATAAATTGTTGTAATAAGTTTTCTCATAAAGAAATTTCATTACCACATAATATTTTAAACCAACTCAGATAAAAAAAAAAACTATTATTAATTTTGCAATTTAATTTATAAATAATAGCGTCACATTAAAAAAAAATAGAATGTATTCCAGTTCAAGTTTCCAATTAATTCGCCATTTCGATTTCTTCAGTGGAATCGCTGGATGCCTCCAATGAATCCTGCAAAAGCTGCATCGTCGAAGCGGGATAATCTGCGAAAGTGTCAACGTTAGCTGTTTTCCACCATTTACATCGAGTTAATTACCTGGCACAATATCCCACATCAAGTTTCCCCCACGACCTACACGTGGATGATTTATCCAACTCGACGCTGCAACAAGTTGTGATTAAATACTTAAAGTTCTAAGTTATTAGTTTTGAAGCCCTAAAAAAAATTTAAAAACCTCACCTGAATTCCAAGGCAAATCTCCTTGACTTCTTCCGGCTCTAATGAAAGGTTGTAAGCCTGATATTTTCCCTGCAATAAAATCAATTTACATCCAGTCTAGTTAACTACCAAAATCACAATAAAAAAATGAACACAAATATAAAATATCATACCATGAAAATTATATGCCCCGGAGCGACCCGTTCTTGGGAAAGGAGTAAAGCTGGTTAACCTGCGTCCCGATAGTTTAGGAGAGCCTAAAAATATCACCACCAAAGGTAATACATTTTTACAAAAATAAAAAATAATTTACCATCAGTGAAAGATAACGTTACAACAAGAACGATGAAACAAAGTTGCATGACTGAAACCATCTTGGAGTGTGATGCATCAAACTAACATGTGCATCTTATATACGTCCGAGCTTGATGAAAGCCTGCGCAAATGCTTTACTTTGGAAGTTCATCGAAATTAATTAACGTCGCAAAATCGCACTGTGTAATGAGAGATCGGTTAATTAATTGATGGGAATTAGGTTGTTTAGTGGGCAATGATTCGTAATGAAATAAAATTAGCATCACACTTATTTGCTAAAGTTTAAACTTATTTACTTATTTAAAGCTGAGCTGGACTCGATTGTTTTTTGTACAAACGTCCGTAGCCACAAGACACTTTCTTTCATTCCATTCCATTACTAATGATCAAATGGTAAAGATGTCTATTAAAAATTTCCAAGATTAGTTTCGCATCAATTTGTAAGGTTAAGAAATTGACACACGGTGAACGAACGATGGATTATTTCTTATCTTATGTGCCCAAATGGAATAAATAGTCCTCCTCGTTTCATACCAGTATTAGTTGCATCCTTAATCTTAGTTATAATTTCCATTATTATTTATGATAAATTGTCATTGTTCCGATAGTAATAAAACTCATATGCCCGGTTTCACAAGTGATTGTCAAATTGTGAATTAGTTAACAAGCCTTTAACGACGCGTTATTGTTTGTGAAATCCAAAACAATGGTAATTTTGCTTTTAACAGTTCGTCAAGGTAATTGTCAAATATTTGACGATTGATTAAAGACTCGTTAACGAATCGTCAAACTTTTGAAGATTCGTTAACAAGCTGTTAACGACCGATTGGCGTTTGTGAAACCGGGCAATAGACAATAGAATCGATTCGTTTTCGAGTCGAAAGTCATTTTTTGCAAGTTGTAGGGGTCCCAAAAAGGACTGAGGTAATTGAGCTTAATTTCTTCTTCAAAAATCTTAAGAAACGTATAATAAACATTCAGAAAGAGGTTGAATCTGTAGTACTTGTGCCTCCTTCACGGAATTTGAACCATCTACACAATTGGCTAAAATTGCACCTCTGCTTGCTTTTGTTGAATTTACAATACTAACAATGGGATCCATTTTGATCTATGCGCGATTTACGCATGAGCCACATTTACGTAATTTGATTCGCTTAATATAAAAATGCTAGAGATTTTCTACTTTATTATCACACAACGCCTTTTGAACCACGGTGTGCCTTCAAGTTTAACTTTAATTTTACTACGTCCCTACGTACACGGCTGATACTATTCATACTATTCATTCAGCCCATTTATCACCTTGTGTGGTCCTTCCCAGGATGCAGGCAGCTTTTGAAATAACCCTTTATCCTTTGACGACTACAGAGTAACACCAACGCGTTCTTTAAATCCGTCAGAGTTTGCCGCATGCTCGTAACGATCTTTCATTGTATCACTCATAAGCTGCGTCTCTTTACGTACTAGTGTAAGTGATCCATCTGGATGTGCTTGTCCCAATTTCGAGTACGATTGAACTTCCCCACTATACTATCCGATTACGGGTGAAGCGCCGTCGTCTTGGTCTTCTTAATTAAACACATTTCCTTAAATATAACAGACTCGAAGTTTCTGCCATGATCAGAATGTAGCTTTATGGGCAACCAAAACCATGACGGGCACCCAGTTTTGGGTGAAAACTACGGCAACAGTGTTTTCCTTCTGGTTTGGTAAAACATATACTTCAGGTCACTTGCTTAAGTAACCCAGCACACCAGCACATGCTTGTGTCCCAGTACATCCATACCAAGGAGGTCAAATGGTGTTCCCGCGTTGCACTGCTGTAATTTTCCTCTGCTTTTCGCCTTCGGACCTTTGCCATACACTGTGGGCAATTCGGATCCATTCAGCAACTGATTCCTGGCAATTGATCGAGTAAAAGCGTTGCTAATCTTCTCTAAAGTTTTTGTGACACACAAATGCACTCCTTGGTCTAATTTATGATTTAATGCAATTCCTTTTCAACTTTGTCCTGTCTTTCTTGGAACGATTTTTCCTCTATGTGTGAAAGTTGAGAGCAATTTTCTGCCAAACCATGAAATTGTCCCTCCACTCATGACGAATGTTCTGTCAAATTTGCTTGCACCCGTTCCTGCACTTGCGATATTAATTTTCATGAATGCTTGCGAACTCATGTCAATAGCTGCAGTTGACAACGGCTCTTCTAGCCTTTCTTCAACTTTAGAATCCGTTTCTGGACCCCTTCAGCCTCCATCGCTTCTCACAGACGTGATTGAATATCTGCTTACTGCCCGGTTGCAGATAAACATCGGGCTTCCAGCTCATTGTTTAGCTGTGGTATGTTTAGGTCAGCAGAATTTACCAAGGTGGTGAATTTATTCAACAATCCTGAGATCAATTATTGCGAATTTTGTTCAATTAATTCAATTAATAACACCAGTTTGATGACTGGTAAATTTTATTGCAACATTTTTGCAAATTACATTTTTCAATTCATTGACATCACTCGCTTGTGTTTTAAACCGTGCAATAACGAATGGCTTTTAACACTTGTACCTTAAAATACTATTATCATATTTTCAACTGCTTTGTCGTGTATAAATTGTCTGTAGTTATAAAGCCGAAGAACGTCCTAAATAATACTATTAAAAACTTCTACGCCTTGGTCATGAGACGGATTCCAAGGAAAAAATATTACGCCTTGGTCATGAGACAAATGCCAAGGAAAAAATATATATAGTTAGAGTAATAATGGATTTGATTCTGAAAATTCGACATGAGTATCACCGCAATAATGGTCTTTGTGTTGTTGTTGACTAAACTCTTCCATGGCTATGTAACAAATAAATGAAGAATATGTATTATATATCCAATTAAAAAAGAAAAAAACGTACACTTTGGCTCAAAAGTCCCAGGACTAGCCGGGGCGACAACTGCATGCACGTCAGATATGAAGCGTATCTCGCTTAACTGCCGCTAAACTTGCATCGCCCCATTTCACTCATACTCATCTTATTCGATTGACCAGTCCAGGTAGAAATCCAAGCGATTACGGCTTGGGGTTATATTACTGTAGATATTTTGTGAATAGTTTTGAAATATAATTTGCCAATATGAAACAATATTTATCTGGTTCTTTACAAAAATTACCTTATTGCTAGAGCACAGATGTATAGTATTCTTGCTGTATTTGCTTTATTTTTTAGTAGGTCAAAATAAGTTCGGATCTTAACGATTTAGAAAAAAAGTTATTCGATACTCCGTTTATGTGGATTAGTATCTTGTTTTAGTGCTTATGATTGTTCGCTTATTGAAGTTTTTTTGTGGGGCGCATTTTAAGAATGACTTAATACAATAAGAACACATTTTATTCATAAGAACAGTTATAACTTTCGCAAATATGTATAAACCATACAAGCTTTTCTGAAGTGATCGAAAAACTAGGAACAAAATTAACAAAGTTTCTTAACAATAAGCACTAACAATAAAAATAAAGAATCTTGAAAATCTTGACACAACACAACATTTACATAAACATGTAGCACTTGTAATATGTATTATTATCGGAGTTTTTAAAGAAAATATTGTTAAATTATTTTTTTAAATAATTTACATTATTCATCTACTTTACAATAATAATTATTATTACAATTATTGTAAAATGTGTATGCATATTACAAATGTATGCAAATAAATAGTACGACCCTTCAGAGGGTTGTGAATGATGCAAACGTGACAGGCTTCATAACTGACGTGCGTGCATTTGTGGCCCCGGCTAGTCACGTTTTTTTTAGCTAAAGTGTACGTCTCGGAGAATACATCAGCGAATACATTTACAATGCCCTGCGGAGTATCGAAACAAGTTTCGTTTGTACACACTTTGTCAGGAATTCGCGTTGTGGCTTGTTTCATGTGGATACATTTCAATAGATCCTTGGGATTAGTGTTAATAACCAATTCAACGTCGCCCATATAACTGCTGTAAGCTGTTGAAATTTGTGATTTTATGAGACATCTCATCCTTTTAAATTCGTTAAAGTAAACTGGGCATTTGGGGACGTCCACTTACGTCTATAGTAATCCTTCAGTTTAAGATTACTTTTTAGGCACGTAGTGAACCAAGGCAGATATGATGAATTTCACTTGATATATTTTGGTACTGATTTGCTAACCAAATCATGCAGTGCACCGTAGAATTTTTCAGTTACAAGGTTGTCATTACAATCATCAATGAAACTTATGCAATTGATGAAAATTTGCTTCGCGAAAATTAAAAGAGCATCTGCTTATAAGGAAATTTATCAAATTTATGGTCATACATATAAAAGAGTAATACACGCAAATGAAGCTGGATGGTATAAATCTTCAGAAACAAAATGCTCATCGCTCAACGAATGTCTGTAAGCACCAAATCTAAAATACTGTTGTTTAAATTTAGTACGTCATTATATTGTCTATAGATATAATTAGGTGATCAATTTACAATTTATACTTGTATGTTTTCCCAAAGTTTCTGTAGGTGATGATGACGGTACGGAAAAATTGTTATAAGGCGTCACATAATATCGATTGTATCTTTGGTTGGTTTGAAATCTGGAGTACGAGTGGCCGAGGTAAAATTTGTTCTTGTTGCGCAAGGTTTGACAAATGCGTGTAATATGAGCCGGTCATTGCCCTGTTAAAAGCTAGTACCAACTTATTCGTTAAGCGTGGGTAGCAAATCATATATGCATTTAACCTGACTTGGATGGAGACCTAAGGTGACATACACCCAAGGCATATATCAACCCATGCCAAATACACATGATGGTACACCGCCATAGCTTCGGACGAACAGCAAACTCAAAATTGTGTCTCGGAAAATTTTTAACCATTAACCGTCGAACATTCTTCCATAAAAAAAATGGATTCATCATTTGTCTGTTTCGTGACAACACGACTTAGGCGTAGCTGCCTTTTGCAATTACCTCAACAATAGACGTCAATACTGATGGCAAAAATGAAGATCAAATGATGCCGTACGTGTATAAATTATCCAAATGAGCATTCTTTGCATTATGCTTCTTACCCAGTCCATCTTATTTGCAAGTGAAGAGTGGAACCCATCCCTTACACCAATTATTCGGAGGCAACAATTTTCAATTGTCGTTAGCCTTCCGAGGACGTCTACTTCGTCAACCTCAGACTATTATATCTACCCCAGCAACATCGAAAATGTAAAAGTAAAACGTCATTTGTTCCAAAGTCGGACAATGCGGTTCTCCTTTATAGGCATTCTTAAAAGTCAATACACTACGCTCTCTCTGACTGTCTCTTTCCCAAAACATTGACTATTATATTTTCTGAAACAGCGTATTGAATTGGGTTTTCGGAATGCCTAAAGTTAGAAGAAAACAGCGTTTTATCGAATTCTCCGCAGATTTTATTTGCAAATTATACATAACGTTTGTCCATCTCAATCAACAAAAGCATGGTTTTTTATAAGTCCTTTCCAGTGGTGCATTTTTTGCCGCAATATTAACTGCATTTTATCACGAGACGTGAATATTGTTCATTGAGACGTTAATTGAGATGAAAAACACGTCGTGTATAAAAAAACAGAATTTTACTTCTGATCATTTATTATAAAAACAACTTTTCACAACCTTATATTATCATGCGCAACACGTGCGTTTCTCCCCTTATTCATGATCCTACGAACTTCGTTGTTTCATTTAATTTTCAATTTCTCCCCATCTCGGACTTTACAGTTTTATAGAGCTGTCGGCACATTATTGTTTAACAGAATTCAATTATAACTTCAAATACTATTAAAATACATTTAATTAATTATTTTTTATATTATATTATAATATATTTAATTATGGGTGCTCAAGTAAATAATCATCAAGAAGTGAGGTGTTATTTGGTAAAATTATTTATAAAATAAATCGCGTGGGTTCGTGTAGTAAATTTAATTTAACTTAATTTAAAATATAAGAGTCCTTCGTATTTCGTTATTGAAATTTATTTGAGATGCATGGAATTTACAGATGGACGGAGTATCAACATGATTTAACACTTACGGTTGTTTTCCTGGTGCCATGTTAATTTCCCAAATCACTGCTTTTTCTTCTTTACTATATTATTCAATTTAGCACTTTAGTTTCATTAACGACTTTCTTTTATATTTAACATCGTGAGGTTAAGACAACCGTCTTGAACATTATAACGATACAATTTGTACTACTCTCACGTTTCAGATTGCTGTGTTCTCTTCAAATTTTATCAAAAGCTATAACGATGGCTATGTTCTCATCTTTAACGGTGCTTTCTTTTAAAAATTGCAATTATTTAGGTGCAGTCCAAGTTATAAAGTAAAAAAATTACAATTAAATAACCAAAACACAACAAATCTGACCTTAATTCGGTTGAGTTGGACTGGGATGGTTCGTTCTCGTTTCAGATATAATCAAATCTTATATACTTATTATTTCGGCCAGTAGAATCTAACAGAAAAGTGTTAACATGAGTATCTCTAGCTAAAGTATTTATTTCATTTTGCCAAATTCTCTTCACTAGATCACCATTGGGATAACAGTTAGTTGCTAAAATACGAATAAAGTGTGACAAGGCTTTCTAATTTTATAGGTATTATATTTTTACAATTTAAAGCGACAGTCTTTATTATTGAAATCTGCAAACATATAAAAAAAATAATGCACTACATCAAAACGAACAACTTTTAAGAAACAGATTTTTAATATAATTAATATTTACAAAGGTGTTATGTAGAACTTTTGGAGGACCCTGAATAGCCAACGAGAAAAATACCCGTGTCCCGCCACGATATCATTTCGTACTTAAAAATGTTTTATGCGTATTTTTCGTAAATTTTTTGCGTTGCAAAAGATGTGCCCGCACTCCCCTCGTCATATTTGTCACTTGCTCCACTCTCTTCGAACGTTGAGGTTCTTCATCACGATATCTCCATCCGCAACTATTAAACAATGGTACGTATAAATCCTTTTTTGGTAAATGAATTACATTTAAGGATCTTCTTTATTTTAGCGAGAAGTAATATCTATTCATGTCGGTCAAGCTGGCGTCCAAATAGGAAACGCCTGTTGGGAATTGTACTGCCTAGAACACGGTCTGTTGAAAGATGGGTCCTTTGCAACAGATTACGCTAAGAGAGAATTAAACGATGAAAGTTTCACCACGTTTTTCTCGACAACCGAATCTGGAAAACACGTGCCGCGCTCCATTTTCGTCGATTTAGAACCGAGCGTCGTAGGTGAGTTTTTCCCGATCTTCTTATGACAAAAAAATTTCATGGACATGTGTTAAAATTGAAACTTTGTCGAAACGATAAAATAAATATCCAATAACTCGATTGATCTTGAAATTAATTTGTATTAATTTAAAAAATTGTAATAACAATTTCATTATTTCGTTTAAATGAAGTTAATTAAATTAATAATTATTTAAAAGGTTTTATATTAATTTGATAAATTGTTCTTATAACATTTATTATGTATAAAAAATCTACATTGTTCATTAACCGATTATCCTTGAAAGCTATTACATCCTCACTTGTTGTTTAGGGTTGGATGCTATTACTAATAATCAGTGGTAATACTATAAGTACTTCGATATTATTGGGTTATATGTCGAAATTGTTTTCATTGTCGATTTGTTGCTGTGCAGGAATTATGAGAACTTGCTAAATTCATCAATCAAATTAATACAAACAGATTATGCTATTACGACTTGAAGAATATTTATTACTATAATTAAACAATTACAAATTAAATAAGATAAAGGCATTTCCTGGTGAAGTCGTAGTGTCGAATAAAATTACCAATAATAGTCTGATTATTTTTCTACAATATTTGTGATTTGGAGCATCAGTAGCTATTGTGATGAAAATCGAAATGAGGGTTCAATTAAGAAGCGTACTTTTGAGCTCTGAACTACAAATGTTGAAGAAAAAAGAGGAAATTTATAATAACAATTATAAGATAAAAACCCCTTACCACACTTGATTTTTACAAATCTAAATACGTATTTCGGCAACTACGTTGCCATCTTCAGTAGAATCTGAAAGGATGAGTGTTAAACATAGTATTTCTAGTTCTAGTGTTTAACACTCATCCTTTCAGATTCTACTAAAGATGGCAACGTAGTTGCCGAAATACGTATTTAGATTTGTAAAAATCAAGTGTGGTAAGGGGTTTTTATCTTATAATTGTTATTATAAGTTTTCTCTTTATTCTTTATAGTAAAACTACAGGCTCCGCCAATTTTTATATACAAATGTTGATACAAAAATCTGACCACGAAGACAATTCAATGAAAAGATGAAATAAACATTATATAATTTTTTAAATGTAAAATAATTAAGACACTTATAAATTAATTTACAATCCCATGTATAAATATTTAATAATAATATTGTTTGTGATGTGTGTTCATTACATTGTTATGTAATGAACACACAATAATCACAAACAATATTATTATTAAATATTTATACATGGGATTGTAAATTATTTTATAAGTGTCTTAATTATTGCACAGTCACGGTGTAGAAAGCTGAAAAATCCCTAAATACAGAAACTTGATTCATAATTTTATTTGTTGTTAATTACTTCACTTCTATGGGTTCATTTTATTTTCACCTTGTTTGTTAATTTATCTGTGTGAAGATTCCCATTCATTTTGGCATATGTTCTGAAGCCTTATCTATAGTTTTCGTAACCGGAGTCCGGGAAATCGTGGAAAATTCATCTTAGTAAGTTCATCGTGGTAAGTTAAAATTGTGATTTGATCGGATCTGATTGGGTTGGTTGAGTTGAGTTGAGTTTAGTTGAGTTGAGTTGAGTTGAGTTGAGTTGGGTTGAGTTGGCTTGGATTAGGTTGGGTTAGGCGATGAACTTTCTCACCATGAACTTTCCAGACAACGAATTTTCCAACGATGATGAATTTTCCGTAAATCTTCGTAACCGGATCGTTTTAATCTTGTTACGGAAGCTTTTGATCACTGTAACGAGATGGGCGTGAAACAACAAAATGTTTTAATATCTAGTTTTTCAATAATTTTCTATAAATGTTACCACAAAAAGTCTTCATTGACAAAATGGAAGAATAAATTGTAATAATGTATAATAATATCTGCCATGTAACTTGTAATGAAATCCGTATTTTATTTTTTGTAAGATTCGGTTAGAACGGGAGAATATCGTGAATTATACCATCCGGAGCAACTAATAACCGGTAAGGAAGATGCGGCAAACAATTACGCAAGGGGCCATTACACAGTTGGCAAAGAAATTATAGACAAAGTAGACGATCGTATAAGAAAATTGACAGATCAATGTAGTGGGCTCCAAGGGTTCATGTTATTTCACTCATTTGGTGGCGGCACCGGATCCGGCTTCACGTCGTTGTTGATGGAACGCTTAGCGGTCAATTATGGAAAGAAGAGTAAATTACAGTTCGCCATCTACCCCGCACCGCAAGTATCAACAGCGGTTGTCGAACCATATAACGCAATTTTAACAACCCATTCAACACTGGATCACTCCGATTGTGCCTTCATGGTCGACAACGAGGCCATTTACGAAATATGTCAGCGAAATTTGGATATTCCGCGACCCGGATACACAAATCTGAATAGATTGATTAGCCAAGTAGTGTCTTCCACAACCGCTTCTCTGAGGTAAGCAGTAATTTACGTCCATCTAAAAATTATCATCGTTGATTATTAAACTGCTGTGGTAGATACACTAAATGCCAGTTATGAATTTTATAAATAAAAATCTGCAGTGGTCCGCACTGAACTCTCTTATACTTAGTTATACTACATTTTTCGAAAAGATATTTAAAATTCACAGACACACAGACGTCGTTCCGAAAATAGTCCAAATCGATTCAGGGTACCTCAAAACGTGTACTAAAATATTCGTAGTTTTACTTCCTTTTACTTCTATTTTGATCTTTATGGTGTGTTATTTTTCTCTCGCATTTGATTCTTGATTTTTGGTATTAATCAAATTATTTTTTTTAATACGAGCTGTAAGGTCAGTCAAAACGAACTAACTAACTAGTTTATTACTGCAATAAGACAAAATTTTTATTTTGAACCCAACGGAACATGTTTCACGTCTTGTCACTTTCCCAAAGCATTTCATTTTTCTCTATTTGTTTCATTCATATCTAATTTCGATTTGCCTAAAAATATGTTTTAGTGCGTTTCTTTTCCCATTCGAATATTTCACTTTAATTCGTTTTGTTTAATTTGAATTGTCTCATTTACTTGATTTAGTTTTCCTAAATTTTTTGGATTTATATATATTCGATTGGTACCAAGAATTTACTATACCACCAATTCTGTAACAAGTAATTTTTTTAATAGATGCTGCGTAATAAATTATATTTAATTTACATTACAGATTCGATGGCGCCATGAATGTCGATCTGGCGGAATTTCAAACTAATTTGGTGCCCTACCCGAGGATTCACTTCCCCCTTGTTACGTACGCGCCCATAATTTCTGCTGAGAAAGCGTACCATGAACAAATGGCTGTGTCTGAATTAACAAGCGCTTGTTTTGAACCGGCCAATCAGGTATGTTTACCAGAGATTTTCTATTTTTCCGTTAGTTGAAACGCATAATTATACGCAGATGGTCAAGTGTGACCCAAGAAATGGGAAATATATGGCTTGCTGTATGTTGTACCGAGGGGATGTAGTACCGAAAGATGTAAACTCGGCAATTGCTCTAATAAAGAATAGAAAGAACATACATTTTGTAGATTGGTGCCCGACGGGCTTTAAAGTAGGAATAAATTATCAACCACCTACTGTCGTTCCAGGTGGTGATTTGGCAAAAGTAAGTAACCGTAACATATATTCTTAACATATGCACAAATAAAATGCTACGTCATAATTTCTACTTTCGAAGGGTGTCTATTTGTCTAGCATTCGTATGAATTATCCATTTTTTTTTTTAATATATACACTTTTCCTGTAGCCAATGTTGTAAGATAGATAGTTAATTTCCATTCCCTCCGATAGAGAGCTCCCGCTACTACTTAACATTTTCGCAAATATTATGCTTGTTATATAGTAGGATTTTCTTTTATTGGTGTTTACCTTTTAAGCCCATGTACTTTTTCTCTATTCATTTCTAGTTGTACATTCTGATTTCCAGTCCTTTATTTCCATTATTCTCTTCCACTTTCGATCGCTATCCCTTGGCCAATGTGTCCCACTTCTGACCATGGCTGTCGATTTTTTCTCATTATACATCTTGGCTATTCTAATCTTGGTGCCTAATAATTTGCCTTAATAATATATAATATATTTATGTTTTACATTTCTCCCTATTATTGTTCTCATTATTTATCTCTATTTATTTTCTTTTTCAACAGCATGTAAGACGAACAACAATTTCGTATCTCCTGAAAGCCATGATCATATTACGGTCAATGTATTTTATGTTTATTATAAATCTATAAAATATTAACGAACCTTTTCATCTCCGAAACTAATCAACATTAATCGAATTAATAGGCATTGTCCATAAATTTACTAGTAGTTTATTTAATACTGCATTACAAATATGCACCTTTGAGTTATTTTAATGTCAAAAACTTCTAGGTGCAACGTGCCGTTTGCATGTTATCGAACACTACGGCAATATCAGAAGCATGGTCCCGATTAAATTATAAATTTGATTTGATGTACGGCAAAAGAGCTTTTGTGCATTGGTACGTAGGAGAAGGAATGGAAGAAGGGGAATTTGCCGAAGCTAGGGAAGATCTTGCTGCCTTGGAAAAGGATTATCAGGAAGTTGGGGCAGATTCTGCCGATTTAAATGATTCTTGCATTGACGAAGAGTATTGATGTCGCAATTATTATTTTTAAATTGTGCATGTATGTTAATATATTTCCTATGGTATTGTGCACAATCATTCGATTAATCGATTAAATCGGTTAAATTAATCAAATGATTATGCGCAATTTACCGCAATACTTTTTTTAAACTGTATATTTGTGAAAATTATGTAAACGTATTGTTAAATTAAATCCGCTAGATAGCGTAATATTGGTATTAAAATCAAATTTAAATAAAATCGATATTTTCATTATTATGTCTTAAATTAAGAAATATATCTTATAAAAAATTTACCAAAGAACTGTACTCATATTTTTCATAACCACCACCAGATTAAATCGAAGCCTTCGCACAAAAAACGCAACGCTTGTCGTCGCCTGATTATTGACTCGCCTAACATAGTATCTGCAAATCACAGCACGCTTTAAAACTAGCCCACAATTATGACGCAATTAAAGCGCCGTCATCTCGTAAGAATTTATTCAGCAAATAATGACAAAATTACTGTGCGGTGGCCGATGCGGCTTCACCCACCAAATTAGCGTCAGAATGAATCGAAAATCGCAACAAGAACCCCGTCAAAATGATCAAAATCTACTTACAATCCATCATTGGGATTCCAGAGGGACATGGCCACGAATCCATTGCCATCCGAAAGTCACAAATGCGTTCAAATTTAATCGCGAAACGGTACATTTTACACATATTCGCGGAAAATGAAAATTTTATACGTTCAGAAATCGCGGTATTCTTCACGATCATTACTAACTGAAGATATGACTCACATACACGATTATTAATTTACGTAACTGCTCCTATTCGGCGAAGGCAACGATCGCGGCTCGATTTTACCTGTCGATCTAAGAACGATTTGAAATAAAATCAGACAGAATTTTGCAACAAGTTATTGTTAATAATAATAAAATAATAGTTTTTATTTTCTTATCGATTTCCGGATGTACTACAAAATTATTTATTACATGGTATCTATTATTGGTGAGATGGTAAGATTTTAAATTTTATTTTAAAATTATTAAAATATTTACGCATTCAGAAGACCATAAAAAGTAATATATTTACGTTCGCGACGATATAACGAAGGCCATTTTTCATAATCTTGTTTTAATTTTTTTTAAAAGGGTACGCGATCAAATTTTGCAGCCAAAAGTTAAAGTCGAAGACGTTGTAAAATGTCAAGCGAAAATTGGTTGTGTTTGGTTGGGTTGGTTGATTGAATTGAAAAGAAAAAACCGAAAATATTCAACATTTAATCTCAATTTTAAGACACCGCAACAAGACACATGACCTTTGATGACTTAAATTTGAAAAAATGGTGATCATGAAAACGCCAAGCAGGATGTTGAGGACCAAAGAGAACTTAATCAACGAAAAGCAGATTCTACAGAAAATCGTTAGAATGATTAGAAAAAGATTGATATGACACATACTAACTTTTGATCTGCAGAACGCTTTACCCTACCCAAAATTAACCACTTCAGTGGCAAATTATAAAAGACATCTTTGTTTATAAATCTAGGCATACATTGCTTTAATAATAATGCAGGATACATGAATGTGTGGAGGAAGTTGAAAGTGGAAGACATTCTCAGGAGATAGCAGCATGTCCACACCAGGTCAACAACCAGGTCATTATGGATTCTGAGAGAGAAAGAATAAACTAATAAATAGAAACCCAATGAACCAATGCTAAATAAGAACTGCAATATTATAAACTCAAATGACAATTGGATACGTTCCTGAAGGGTGGTGTATTGTTGCAACATAATACCTCGCTTTACAAACAAAATATATAAGCATCAACAACTGTATTATGTCGCATTTAACATATCATTAAATGTATCATATATTCATAATTCGAACATCGGCAAAAATATATATTAGTACAAAAGAACAAAGTTGTGATCCTGCCTGTGTAGCGTGGATCGGTTGCCAGCGTCAGGATTGCCGATACTCAAGGAACCTTCCGACTTCCAAAATGACTCAGAGTTTTCCAACGACGAAGAGGTAGGTACGTAAACTCTAGCGAAAACTGGAAAAACCCAAAAATACGAAATAAAAAAATCATGAACATCATGCCCCATCATTAAAATACACTAACCTCTAACCAGATGAATTCCTCGCACAAATTCAGCAAAAACGACCAACCATCTCAACGCTCAAATCCTCCGAAGACACGGAAATTCCGAACCTTCTAAAATTAACACCGTTACGGATATCCAACGCAAATGAACGATAATATATCCCAATTACTTGGAGTGGTTTAACCAGAACCAAAAGAATTTTTTACTCTACGTAGGAGAATATCAGACGTAGACAGCTTATACGAAGACAAAGAAGAAGCTACGTAAACTCTAGGATAAGACTTGGACTGGAAAAATCCTAAAATACGAAATAAAAAAAATCGTGAACATGATGCCCAAAGGTTTCACTAAAATGCACTTACCTCTAATTAAATGATTTCCTCGAACAAATACAACAATAACGACCAACCAACCATCTCAAATCCTTCGAAGGGACTGGAATTCCGAACCTTCTAGAATTAACACCTGGACCTAGCAACACCGTTGCGGATATCCAATTCAAGAGAACAATAATATATCCCAATTACTTGGAGTAGTTTAACCAGAGCCCGAAGAATTGTTTACGTACGAGAGTATCAACCACTGACTCTAACACAGAATACAAAAACAAAACCTAATAATTAAATACAGAATACTAGCAACATCTAATGTCGTAGGATGGACGTTTTCCAGTGTGTTACCGTCCAAAAGAAGTTGTAATGAAGATCCACAAAATAAGACAGTGTACACGAAATTAAAAATCAAAAATATCTACAACACCTCGCATCTCCCTTTAACCTGTGCATCGACGATCCATCTCATTAACGCCAGCAAGCTTGCGCACTCCATTTCATATTCGGAGTGGACGACTACATAGGAATCTAGGAATGTCGTAGTACAAATAAAACAATACAAACGTTTGTATAGTGAATTAGTAAAACACCGATTTAGTATTATAATAAAACTCCTTTTTGTAAGAAGCTGATGAATTAATTATGAGCTACAAATTTGTATTTTGAAATTAAAATAAAAACTTTCCGTCCCCATGTTTTGTAACATAACAACTGATTACGATAAAACAGATTAACGGATCATACCCCTAGATTATTGAGCCGCCGACAATGTACAAAAAATGAAACTCATGAAACGATATTTTTATTATTTAAAAGCGACAAATTCACGAAAAATAAATTCATACGACTTTGTTTTCGGAGCGAACGGAATTTAATACAGGACCGTTCGCACATTCGGCGCGAATGGATCCCAACATCATGGAAGTTTATTCGATGGCTAGAATATTTTAGGTAAATGATTAGGAGAACACGGTTTTCATTCAGGAACGCATCCAACGAATTATGCATCATTGGATTTCCGTTTTAATCAGTTACATAAACATAAACAATATTAAAAATATTAAAATGGACGAACATTATATTTATTAAAAATGGCATTTGTTTTTAATTATTAATTAATTAATAATTATATATTTAATTATTGTAAATACATATGTCATACGTCATACGACTGTTTTTAAGCCACAATAAGTGAGGTGTTTCATTTCAAAAGGGTTTTATACAGTTTTAAGAAAATCACAAATTACCATTTGTGATTGAATTACACATATTACATAGTAAATTATCACACTTTTATTAGACGAAACTCAATTGGTTCCATACATGAGAACATGCCAGGAATAATAACAATGAATACATACTTATAACATGAGACGAATAACGAGCTTCAAAAATAAATAGTTCGAAGACAAAACGGTGGCTCTCGTTAATATAAAATATAAAAGGGTAATACTGTAAATGTCAGATTAAAATACGATGTTATCTTTACTTAAAAATGTATAAACACAAACCTTAGAAACAACGACTACCCCTTAACATTAAAAGTTCATGAAAGATATTGCAGTGAAATAAATAAAATTTGAAAAGACATTAAAACATTTTGATGAAAAAAGTATAGCATGGATAATAACTGCTTCAAATGGGAAAATCTGAAGCGATTAGTTGTTAATGATATTCGTCATAAAACACGGCGTCGTTTAATTAAACAGTACGTTATGAGTTGATAACGTACCTAACCAACAGGCGCCCTGCTAGAACAAATATTTAATCACGAACCATCGCCAAAACAAAATTACATTTCCTGAAAATCATTTAAACTGAAATTGGTCAAAAGGTTATTTTTAGTGATGAGAAAGTGTATAGTCGCTGTACGATGACTATACGGAACCTCTAAGGATAAGGAATAACACGTGGTTATTTAAAAATATTAATATTACAAATCGGCCTTATTTGTAATATTAATATTTTTGAATAAGCAAGTAGCAATTGAAATAGTAAAACTGATAAGCACCAGTTTTACCAATTAAATAAAACTTAATATTTGTTTCTTCTTTATAGCCATTTAGTTAGTGGTTAATTAAAATTGTCCATCTTTGGATGAAGAAATGGATTTTCACGAATAATTTACCAAAATACAACGGCGTTTAACACATTGTACTGACAACAAAATCAGTCACGAAAAAAACACCAAAATAGCGATGTTATAAAACACAATAAACATTGGCAGTTGCAAGAAATAATTTACGAAAAGTAAAATATATACGGAATTCAATAACGGGCACAATCTGCCAGAATTGATGCGATACATCAGTCTGAGAATGTTTTGATTGGTGGAACAAAACAAAATGCGCACATAAGAATAATTTCGGGGGTATCTCCCTGGCCGTCGACTTTTTATACAATTTATTTATTTGGCGCATGTCGACTTTGAAAGTTTTCAAAACAAAAAATTGGGCACAATACATATAAAACGTGCAAAACAACTTTAAAGTCAAAAAAGCAATGGTATTTCATAAATAAATTATGTGCTTCGGCTGGCGGTGTAAACACACTAAATTATGTTCTTCTATAAATTATGAAATTCGTCAGTATTTTGCAAGCAAAATATTGGTGTGGCGTTCATTATTTCGATTACCTATATCGAATCAGCGGCAGCACAATCTAAAAGCATACCATGGCAAAAACAAGGGCCAATACAAGGGCAAAGACAGGGGTAAAAAAGGCAAAAAAAGTCAAAAACAATGGCAAAAGCAATGGTAACAATGGCAACACATGAAATGTAAATAGCATCTTTTACAATACGATACAATACATAGACTTACTTTCGGGGGCCGCCTGGTACCACGTCAACTCTAGTAGCTATCCTTGCAAACTTTGGGTATTTTCCTTTTATTCAAAATGTAATTTAATAATTTACAGAATTCTGTTGTGATTTGGTCTCCCCCAGGTGCCTTTCTTGTTTTCAGTTTCTTTAACCTGTTCTTTTGTTGTTTGTTGGATATTAGTTTCTCTGCTGTAATCTAAATGTGTTTCTAATATTCTCTCCATCTTCGTATTATTGTATTTCATCTGTTAAAATATTTCCATTTGTGTCTTTTATGTTTTTAACGTAGATTATTTTCGTCAGCGTACTGTAGAACAATTTCTGGTTTTATGAATAATTTGCTTCCATCTTGCGACCAAATTTTTCCCATTACTGCCTTTTTGCATTTTTAATCAATTGTTTTACACCCAGTCTTTTCTGCTTGTATATATTATGGTCTTCCTCTGATTTTTTCCATTTTATTTTCTTATTTTCTTTGTTGTATTTCTGTATTCCGTCATCTGCTTTTTTTGTATAGCAAAAAGATCTGAACTTATTTTGAAATATTTGAACCTTATTGTATGTACATAGGTACATAGGTGGCACCTAAAGAATGAAAAATATTGCAATTTCTAAAATGAATCTTTTAATGGTTTCTTTTTAATCATTGCTTTTATATGTTGCCCCAATATTTCATGCTATATCATAAAAAAAATGAGAGATGGAGTTCAGTATAAATAACATGAAGTTTATAATAGTTTATTTATGCAGGTTATAAGTACACACATAAAATAAATATTTGCAATTGATGGAAGATATATTTTTCAGTATCACACGTATTTGTCTCAAAAATATTTACACACCCACCCACCAACCTATCGAAACTGAGATGAGAAATGAAAGAGAATAATTATCAATTAAGGGGCATCAGAGGGGTGAAAGATTAATAAGAGATGTAACCGATGGATGATTATTTGGGACGAATATATGATTTGATAGAAAATAGTTACCAGACAGGTTTAAATAACGTTATAAAAAACAGCAACCAAAGGAACGATATATTTATTGATTTATACACTAAATTACGGAGTATGTGAAGACAAGTAAGTGATTAAAAATTAGAATAAACCATCAAATTGAAGAAATAATTAATAATTTCCAATAAGTCTCCCAAACCTTCTTGATTTCTTCTTGAGTCATCATGGCTTTCCATGCAATTTGCAACTTTATTTGTAATCCATGCAAAGTTTGTGGGGAGTTGACTAATCGTTCGACCCTTTCATCGAGCAAATTCCATATAAACCCAATAGAAGATATATACAAGTATGCATATTGTTTTCAAAAAAGGTCAGGGGCCAGGGGAACGAGTTGAAGGCGACCCTGTTCCACCTGTCGTATAGAAAAACTTCCTTTGAAAAATGTTAAATATCTTTATTGTGTATAAACATTTTAAGAATAATACATTGTAAAACATTTAGAGCACAGGGGAATGTCACACTCTTGACGTTTTTGGGTTGAATTATCCCCCGAGCTTTCGCATCTTCTTCTCATTGTACCTTCCACTGGAAGTTGTGAGGATAAATTTTTGAGTCGTTGTCTTTTCCCAGATGATGATTTTACTTTCTTCGATAAACGCACAGTTGCTGGTTTTTTTCCTCCTGGTATCGTTTCTTCCGCCAGGCGCACTAGAAATAGCAAGAAATTAATTTTTATTTGTCTTTATAGATAATCCATGCCTTTACGTTTGCATCAGTTGCTTGATTTGCGATCTAGTTCGTATAATCTTATCGTCTGGTTCGCCAAATCAACTCCTCCCATAATCTCTCTATATGATGCTACAATTTCTGGACGAGGAACAATGACACAAAACGCATAACATTAGCATTATCGCAATTGCTCAACATAAGGACTTCTTTGGGTCTTGCCATTTCTCAAACAACAGTGCATCTTTCCTGCACTGAAACACATATTCACCTCTTTTCAGTGTATCCTTGATTTTAGGTAATTTTTTCTATTGCTGCATAATGTATATTATCTATTAGACTGGTCGATAAAAAAAAGCGAACAAAACAAAAGGTAATATCTTTCTCTCTTGTAGTTTAGTTTATTCACTACACGTTCGCAAAGCGTTCCATCTAGACTTTCAGTTTCACGACCTGTGTAGATATTAAAATCGTACGTACGAGTATATCCAGTAAAGTAATATGAACTAAGCCACAACTTTGAACTTTGTCATTGATTCATCTATACTTTAAAAGCTACTATCCTGACGGCATTTTTGGAACACACCTTTCAAGCAATAGACTGCGTCGGCAATATGATATTTTTTTGAACATACTGCTGGTTTCGTTGGTACAACATACATTTTTGAAGAAATTATTTTGAATCTATCTCTAGATATTGTATTTTCTATGGATATATTGTCGAAGTATGAGTGGACCATTAGTAACTAATTTGAGCAACGTGATTGTGGCACATAACCAGCATGCACCAACCACAACTTGGAGTTTCTTTCAAACGAAATTTTCATACATTTGAAATTTTTTGACTTGTGCATTGAGAAATGTATACATATAAAATAAGGTGGAAATAATTGCGACAAAATTGAAAGAACCAGACCTGCATTTTCTGCTGGAGCATCAGTTTCTTTTCAAGTTGGTCATCATTATAAGATTCTCTGTCGATCTAAGATTGCTCATTTCTTTTAGATTCTTCATCAGAAATTTCATATGAATCACCAGCACTGCCACCAAAATGTTCATGAGAATCAATATCATCAGAGGCACAAAACAGATTTTCTGCTACAAGAGATAAAACTTAGTGGTACATTTTTGTACTAGGAATCCCGAAAGGGTTAAGGACGGTTAAAACGTGTATTTACGTTACATTAAGTATAAGGAAGGAAAAATATATATTTACTACAAAAATACTCCTAGGAGTAGGTATCTTCATCATATACATACTTTGATGTTCATATATAGTTTTATAAAGTAAAACTTCTGACCTTGGTAATAATTACTTTCTTTTCATGTATTTTTAATAATTCAGAAACAGTGCTCCTTGCGACTACAAAAGTTCCTACATAAGTAATTGAATCCAGTTGCGGTGATAAAAATAGCTTTAAACAAGTGAACAAATGAATGTTTAAATGAGTTTTGCATGCGCTACCATTAAAGAATTTTAACACTATACATTTCTTTATCCAACGACAGTCTCCTCTTTTAAAACACTGTTTAGTTTTCATTGAAACTTTAGTAAATAATTTCGCTGGTAATTTAATTTTATTACGAATCCTTCCCAACTAAACATCACCGTTCCCATCAATTAACCGATCCCTCATTAGACGTTCTAAATAACGTTGCGATTTTGCGACGAAATTAGCGGCGTTAATTAATTCCGGTGTGTGTGTGTGTTCCAAATTAAAGCTTTTGCGCAAGGCTTTCATCAAGCTCGGACGTATATAAGGTACCCATGTTAGTTTTTCTGCTGTACATTCCAATATGGTTGTAATCATGCAACTTTGTTTCATCGTTCTCGTTTTAACGTTAGCTTTCACCGACGGTAAATTATTTTAATTTCTTTTTGGCGAAGGTTTGTTATCTTGATGGCGATATTTCTAGGCTCTCCTAAACTGTCGGGACGCAGGTTGACGAGCTTCACCCCTTTTCCAAGAACTGGGCGCTCAGGCGCATATAATTTCCATGGTATAGTATATTATTTTTATGTAAGGTGATATATTTTTTGTATTTGTTGTTGCTTTTGTGGTTAATTGGACTGTAAACTGTAAATTGATATTACTGCAGGCAAAATATCAGGCTTACAACCCTTCAGTAGAGCTGGAAGAAGTCAAGGAGATTTGCCTTGGAATTCAGGTGAGGATCTAAAATAATTTTGTATGGTTTTCGTACTAATATATCCAACAATTTATGTTTTTAACCACGATTTCCTACAGCGTCGAGTTGGATCAATCATCCACGTGTAGGTCGTGGTGGCAATTTGATGTGGGATATCGTACCAGGTAATTAATTCGATGGTTATTGTGGAAAATTAAAGCTAAGGTGATTTTCGCAGATTATCCTGTTTCGACGGTGCAGCTTTTGCAGGATTCCTTAGAGGCTTCCGGCGAATCCACTGAAGAAATCGAAATGGCAAATTAGTTCGCAATTACTTGAGAATTGATATATGATAATTTTTTTAAAAGTCACTATTATTTATAAATTAAACTGCTAAATTTACAATGGTTTTATTTCTTTATGTGAAAACTTTTGTGCGCTTAACATGTGTTTAATATGTTTCTGGTGAACTAGATTGCAAAAGATACAGCTTAACAAATTATTGTTTAGATCGTGATTGCACTTGATTCTCTATTTCAAAAAGTTACTTCATTCTGTTGGTCCCTTTTGCGTTGACGATGTTGACCATGAAATGTAGAACACTTTTGGTAGAGTAGACTGTACAGTAAAATTAGTTGTGCAAACAAATAAATCAATTAATAACCATCTTCATAAATTTACGGCAATTAGTAGTTTACGAGATAATAATTTAAAGGGGCACTATCGGACGTAACATTTCTCAATCTGGTAACATTTCGTAAAATCACTGACGAATACGAAATTAAGTTCAGCAAAGTTACGTTTCTTATCTCAATTGAAACGATTTGATTTTAGAACGTGAAAGTATTCAAAGTTACAATTCAGACTCGATGATTAATGGATTTTAGTTGAAGTGAAGTTGGCAATAAAAACTCTATATTTTATGAGATTGGAAAGTGAACTATGTTGGTTAGAAAATTTCTTAATAATTCTAATCTCCGAGAAGAAATTCTAAAGATAGATACATAAGCAGAATGACTTTATTGGCTTTTCACAACAACGTTTTCGGAAAAAAAGGTGCCCGAGTCAAATTTATATGTTAGTCACATGAATATATACAAAACATACTTTCTCTGGAATAAAGTTTACCAAATACAAGATACTGCTGGTCATATGATGCTGCAGTGGATAAAATCAAATAGATTTGGAAAGATTTGATTATTCATTCACTTCAGTGATAACAGTAAGCATCTGCCTAAAAACTAGACGCATTATGATCGGCTTCATAAGCTTAAACGTATAATTGATAGTTTCAATACAAAATGTATAAAATTAAATAGAGGAGAAACTTTAAATTGATGAGCAGTTCTGTTCAACTAAAATTAGGCACTACACGAAGTAGTACCCATCAACACATAAATGGGGTTTTAAATTATTTATGCTGTGTAAGAACGATGGTCAAGAAAACAACTACTCCAGAATATATAATATAGTTTTTATACCGATTTTCAAAAATTATTCCCAAGAACGCGAATTATTTTCATAATTGTTACACAACATTAAAATTATTGTCATATCTTGCTATTCAGGGAATTTATAGCTTTGGTACTGTTCACAGGAACAGAATTAAAAATTATAAGTTGCCAAATGAACAAGAAATGAAACACGAAGAACGGGGAACACCACATAAGTTCTCTGATATCGTAGGTAATATATTAATTATATGGCATGGAAGGACAATAAGTTAGTAACAGTAGTATCAACGTTTGTTGGACAAACAGAATCATACATAAAACGGTATGATAAATCTACAAAATCAATGAAAGATGTGCAATGCCCTGACGCTATTAAAGATTACAATAAACACATGGGGGACGTTGATCTATTAGGCGCAAATATAGCACGCCACCATATTTTACTGAAAAGTAAGAAATTGTATTTGAGAGTTTTTAACATTATATGACAAAATTTGACACTTGTCTGCTGGATTGTGTATGAGAGAGTCGTGGATATCAAATTTGGATTGAAGATCAAATACAGAAAAAGAAAAGAGGAGGTCCTGCCCAAGATGTTCCTTCGCAGGATATACGGTTACATCAAATTGCCGACTGGATGAGTTTGTCAGAATCTCGTAAAGATTGGCGGAGAATATTTGTTACAAGTTTGATGTCCATTTATGTTGCAATAAGAAAAATAATCATTCTGTGCAGTTATGCATAATGTTGCAATTTTGCAAGATATCCTCTATATACTTGAATTAAAAAAATGTTTATTATTACATGTTCTTCTATGAATAAATAATTAAAACATGCCCTGGAATATTTTTTTAATCACTTTTAACAGATTCATATATTAAAGGGTTAATATGATAAGAGCACAAAACAGATATGTGCTGTGCTCTTATAATATCCATTTCGTAACAATTTCAACATTGATGAACATGGACAGTAGATTTCGTTCTAATTCCTTTCCGCTCAATGCAATCAGGACGACTTCATCCGCGAATAAATGAACTTATATTTAGTCGTTCGGATCCAACTTTCTTTTATAATGTCATCGAAGAGAATAAACAATAACGGACTCTTTGCTTATCCTTGCTGCAATCCGTATTCAATGATAAAGCTTTCGAATATCCAGTTACACGTTCTAACTTTATTTGTTGTGTTGTATAGACTTTTAATTGTTTCGACTACGTCACTATCCACTAGTTTATTCTTCAAAGTATACTTCCTCTCTACCAACCACATCAAAGGGCTTCTTCATGTCTATGAATCACAGATACACATTTTCTCCTCTTGTCTGTACTTTCTCTTTGTCGAATGGAAAATATATAGTGATGTAGACTATGTACTGTACTGTTCATCTGCGAGTTGTATTTTATAATTTCGCATAGTTTATTTTCCAATATTGACTCATACACCTTGCAGTGTATAACAATAGGATATCCCCCTATAGCTATTACAATTCTCTGCCTTGTATATGTGAAGCATAACGGGCACTCTAAACTTAAAACAGTAGTTGGCTAGTTTTGCACCCCATTTCATCGACTCCTGCTGCCACACCTATCTTTAGTTTTCTAGGAGCTCTTTCAAAGTTCTGTTGTCGTAATGGTTCCTTCTGCGTCTTTTATTTCGTTTGACATTTTTTTCGCTCGATTTAATAAAAATATTCTTCCCATCTCTTCTATTCTCATTCTCATGTCCTGTCCGTTGATGAGCAGTTGCCCGGAATTGTGTTATATTGTTTGCTCTGTGCTCAGTTTTCTTCTTAATTTCTTCACTTTTCTCTAAATTCTTCCCGTGATTTTTGCCTCCTTAATAATATAGTTTTACTTTAGTTCCCTGCTGTTTTTACTACTGTTCTACTGTTTGTCGTAGTTTCGTTGGTTTTGTGCTGTAAATATTCCTTCCACAGCTTTTTTGTCTTTAAACTTTGTTCTAGTTTCTTCCTTCCGCCAGTTCTTCTTCTTCTTCCGAATATTATTACTTCACGTATTTCTCTTGTTGCTTTGGTAATCGTTTCTCCCATCTACGTGATTATCACATCCTGTGTTTTAACGGTTCTCTATTTCCTTGTGCACTGCTTTCAAACACACATCTCACTCAAATCACTTATCCTCAATTTATAACTAAGTTTCCTTTTCATATATTCTCCATGGGTTCTAGTGTATCTTTTTCTTTTTTGTCCTGTTTGAATTTTGCTCTCTTCCGATTTCCAGCCCTCTCCTGACTTTTACATCTTTAATACCTCATATTTTTCCTTGTAGCCATTGGAAAACCAAGTAATCTTATCTCATTTTTAATCGTAGTACTACTACTATTTCCATTTCTTTTCCATTTAATCCTTAACATTCCATATCGCCAGAATCCACTCACATTTTTTCGTTTTGCTAATTTTAGTTGTATTCTGTATTCTGTGTAATGTTGTATTCTAATTTCTCATTCTTTTTTGTCATAATGTCGCTGGTTCCAACCATTCTATAACTTTTGATATTTCACTATCACACTATTCACCAAGATTCTCTGTTGCCTTGCATATTGTCGTATTTTACTTTGCCCGCCTCTTTCATTATTAGCTAAATCATTACTGTAAATTATGTTTCCTAATACTTAAATTAATGTTGTCTTGTTCAACATTATCTCATTTTCCTAAAATATTCTCTATTTTTTGGAGTTGTTTTTGTTCCTCTGTTGCAGCCCCGATACGCTTTTTCTCTGCTTCTTCTCCATATCATCCATAGGTACTTTCAGTTGTTGCCTCATTTCTTTCTGTTTCCTTGTTGTGTCGCTGCACCCTTTTCTCATTTCTATAAATTCGGTTCGTCCATTCTTCGTCGCTTTTAGATCGGCTGAAAGTTTTTTAAGAATATTTGTCAGTTCATCGATTACTAATTAATTATCGCGTCGCATTTTTCATGTCTATGCAATTGGCAAAAGGTGTACAAAGCTGATAACCTGATAGATTCAAGGATACGTGCTAGAGGCAAAGTGGGACCTGGCGAGTCCCCTACAGGGGCCCTGTAAATAACTATGTATCGTATTAGTTGTATAGTAGAAGTTGTATGTTATATTTTATATATATGTGGTGTCATTGTTATTATTGTTACAATGTATGTGTGAGTTGCTTGTGGAGCTTTCTATCAACGAATGAGTACAGCGCTGCCGTGCACCTCTGGTACTTTCAAGCGGGGATGATTTCGAGTTGACAATAAATGGTGCTGTGGCAACATTTCTGCTGCAGCCCTTTGATTATTAATATTAATTAAGTAACGCCTACATTACACTTGTGTAATAACTAGCTCTTTATTTCCCACGATATTTGAATTTAATAATCGAGCATTAATCAGTTCTACACTCGCTTAGTGTCCGCGATCCGGGACCCTCTCCTTAGATTATAATTACATGATATTTATAATTAAACGTTGAAATTGCAATGATGGAGTAAAAATAAAATGTATCGGATATATATTAATACACAGATAGATAGTGTTATAAGTGATAAATGACAGTAATTTATCATTCTGAAACTCCGGTTAATTTGAGATTCTAAAATCAAATCATATTAATTGATATATAATATAATATAACTTCCATTAAATTCGCTAATTCTAATGAGATTTTACGAAATGTTATGTTGCCAGATTGTGAAATTTTACACCAGCTAGTGCACCGTTCAATTATTATCTCGTAACATATGGATTATACTGCTGTAATATTTTAGGTGGCTGTTTAATTTTTTTTTCATAACCTCATGTTACTATACATTCTGCCACAATTATTCTGATTTTGCAGGATCTCATCGCAGATTCAATGCAAAAATGACCAACACAAGAGTAAGTTTCCATTTAAACCAATATAAGTTAAAGTCGTGTCTTTTGCATCGTTATGTATCAAAGATAATAACGATTAATTAAAATTGTAAAATTATGTGCCATATTATTGGGCACACAAATATTTTCTCACCAAGAAATTTTATTACTACAAATTTTAAATCAACTCTGATAAAATAATAGTAAATTGGAGACTGTGGTTGACAAATAAATTGAAACAAACTTACCCTTACCACACATACTATGTAGTAAGGGTAAGTTTGTTTCAACTCTGATAAAATAAAACCATTGTAAATTTAGCAGTTTAATTTATAAATAATAGCGTCACATTTAAAAAATGAATGATGTATAGAATTTCAAGTTCCAAATTAATTCGCCATTTCGATATCTTCATTTGAGTCGCCGGAGAACTCTAAGGAATCCTGCAAAAGTTGCATCGTCGAAACAGGATAATCTGCGAAAGTCATCACGTTAGCCTTCATTTTCCAACATTTACATCACCTTATTTACCTGGTACGATATCCCACATCAAATTTCCTCCACGACCTACACGTGGATGATTTATCCAACTCGACGCTGTGACAAAGATTTAAGTTATTTTCAAGTTATTGGTTGTGGAGCTCTAAAAAAATATTTCGAACCTCACCTGAATTCCAAGGCAAATCTCCTTGACTTCTTCCAGCTCTGCTGAAAGGTTGTAAGCTTGATATTTTTCCTGAAATAAAATCAATTCAATCTAATTAACCACCGCCAGGTTGTGAACAAAACTATAGTCTTAACGACAATAAAAAAATAATCACCAACAATTATATATCGTACCATGGAAATTATACGCACCTGAGCGCCCAGTTCTTGGAAACGGGGTGAAGCTCGTCAACCTACGTCCCGATAGTGCAGGAGAGCCTAAAAATATTGCAACAAATTTTTAATAAAAAAAAATTAATAAAAATGATTTACCATCAGTTAATGATAACGTTACAACGAGAACGATGAAACACAGTTGCATGATTAAAACCATCGTGGAATGGATTGTACTGTAGAAAAAGTAATGTGGGTATCTTATATACGTCTGAGCTTGATGAAAGCCTGCGCACAAGCTTTAATTTGGAAGTTCGCCGTAATTAAATAACGTCGCTAATTTGGTCGCAAAATCGCACCATTATTTAAAACAATAGGCCAATTAGCGATGCATTTTTGAATGCGCATGTCACCACCCGAGCACGGCTTTCGGAGTTCTCCGCCGGTACGTTTGGCGAGGTGGTCCCTTGTAAATCAGACAAGGTAGACGTATACCTTTGCTGAGTTGGGCACTTGTACAACAATTAATATCGCGTATTTGCAAGACCAAGGTTTATTTATTTAGGGATTGTTCGGGTATGTATTTCTGCATATGGATTCTATTTAATATCTTTTCATGTTACATGTGAGAGTTCAAGATCAATTAATTTTCATGTTATATGTATGGGTGCATGTGTCTTTTGTGCGTTTTGGAATATGTTACTGGAGCACAAAATCAAACATGCAATCTGTTGTTTGTATATACTGCTATAAATATTCTCAAGTAATTAGTAGGTTTGAAAAAGAAACAGATTTGCAAATGTATAGAAAATAAAATAGTGACAAAATGATGAGGAGGTGAAATTAAATAATATTTGATATTGTAGGTGCAAGTAATTGACATAGTTGCGTCTTTGCAAGTGAGTGATTTGCATTTCGTAGACGTTACGTACTGAAAGTTTACCGGGAAGAAATGCGAAGCAGTACGTGGCAACATGCCAGCTCTAAATCTTCCAAAAGTCTACGGCACTGTTTTAACAAGGGGCCATACTTATAGTACTCTCTCAGTTACAACAAGACGTTAGTGGGTGAAATTAGCAAAGTTTATGCGCATGTAACCCTCGTAAAATATTTTCCATTTATTATAAGCGTTCTAATTTTTCATTGTACATTGTCTATCGTTTTCCATTTTGACTAATACTGACAAAATAGAAATATGAATTTACTTTTAGCATAGGAATGGATTGTTCCCCACTGGTTTTTTTTTAGCAAAAATGAAAATATGAATGAGAACTGAACTATACAGTGGTCTACTTAGATAAAAAAAAGCCAGCGTTCGAATTTTAAGACAGTTTTAGGCTTTTTTTTGAATATACCATTTTTTATTTTTTTGGCAAAAGAAACAGGAATTTTAATTTCAGCTATCTTACTTGTCATGTGAAGAATGACGAATGTTATTTATGAAAATTAGATGAAACTAGTTCTTTTGGGTTACCGCCTATAACAAATATATATATTGCAATTTAGGTACAGTGCTTGTTCAATTGAAATCTTTGGTCTGGTTAGCTTTGGATACAATTTTAATCACAGAACTTGACGACGAAACTTTGTGTAATTATTTTGAACCGTACTAACAGTCGTCACACAACCGAAGAAGCTTAAAGCACAACCTTCTACAAGCAAGGTGATGTTGATCTTGGTGATAGTTCAAAGAACTTAGTGCACACCTATGTCAACCTGTATAATGAAACTCTGAACAAGCTCCATCGAACAATAAGACGAAAACGTGAAGGGAAGCTTTCACGTGGTGTCATTCTGCTTCTCGAGAATGCTCGGCCTCGTATCGCTAACGTAGTAAAAGAAAATTGCTGCGAAAGAAATGATTTTATAGGGCATCCATCCAATAGCCCAGATTTATCGCCTTGCGATTTTCATATCTTTGGACCACTGAAAAAGGCATTAAAAGAAAACTGTTTTCAGTCGGACGAAGAAGTACAAAATTCTGTGAAAGAATTCTTCAAGAAGCAGCTATAAAAATTCTATGATAAGGGCTCATTCTGCCAGCTGCAATTGCGATTGTAGAAACTATGTATGGGGATAATTTTGCCAAAAATTGCAGTCCATACCTCTATCAAATGACACTGTTGCCTGCCGAATTGGTGATATAGCTGAAGATGTGCGTCATCAGATTTTCAATTGCGTGACAAATTGTTTTCAATTCAGCTTGATGCTCATTTAACAAAAATCTCTACAGTATGTCTTGATAAATTGCATGATTCACAGTGAAATTTTGGCTCCTAAAGAAATTGGTTCTGGTCTGAATAATGTGCTAACGATCGTTGTAATCGTAGTAAATACATGGTGGATGGATGTTATCACGTGGGATATTTTAGCAACGGTTTTATGAATTAAGATTCGAAATCGCAATCGGTTGATGAAGTTGTTACTATAAATAATCCGTGCATTTCACTTAGTAAGGATTCCGAAAATGAGCTGGTAGTTCCTTATAAGGGTAATAATAATAATAAATAAATTTAGTAGTCCTATCCCGATGTATAAGAAATATTAGTAATACTGCTTGTTTTTGAAGAGTGTTGAAATAACCAAGGAAATCTGATTAGGTATACAATACAATGGATAGAACAAAGTGGAAATGGTTAAAATTGGATAAAATAAGTGATAAATATATAAGGTGGAGTGAAGAGGTGGGTATATCGATATATCGATACAGGTTTTTCAAAATCGGCGAATAGTAATCCGTGAAACTGCGGGAAGTCAAGTGTAATCAGGTGCACTTCCACCTGACTGCAGATAGCGACAGTCCCTCCAGGTTGTCGACTGATGTCGTAGGATGACTGTGTGCGCAACATTGCTTTTATATAATAGACATACCACCGATTCTTAATCTATGAGGCTCGTCACGGTCACCATCGTCTTCTAGGTAAATGCCGATTTCGAATTTTAATTCATAAACACGTTGCTAAAATATGCTACGTAATAACCATCTTGCCTCGTCATAAAAAGTAACGCTTAATGTACTGCACCCATGTCTTTACAAAGTGCAGAAACAAAGTTGGTTGCAGTGGTTTCATTTTTATATAATTTAGCCAGAACTTCTCTGTGAATCATGCAATGTGTCGAGGCACACTATGGAGATTTTTGTTTCACAAGTACTTTGGAATCGTCCACAAATTGTACGCGAACCATCGGTGCTTATTTGGACGCCATTTTCTAATTCTATATTTATAAAATCATTTAAGACAGTAAATAATGCAAGTACTATTGCTTTATATTTTATTGATTTGTGGAAAGTAGTTCTTCTACTGCTGACATACCAACACAAAACCGAACACGAGCATCAAGCTGAATTGAAAACAATTTGTCACGCAACTTCCTGAAAATCTGATGCTGAACACCTTCCAGCTATATCACCAATTCGACAGGCAACAGTGTCAATTGATAAAGGTAAGGACTGCAATTTTTCGCAAAATTATTTCCAAACATAGTTTCTACACTCTCAATTGCAGCTGGCAGAATGACCGCTTTACCAATGCTGTGAGGCGTTTTACATCTGGCTGTTTTAAATAAAACTTTTTACATTCACCGATAACGTTTCCTGCAAAATGATTTTTGCTTTTGATATGATTTTCATTTTAATTCGAAGAATTTTCGTGGGATTTTTAACGTCCTCACTAAGGGGTCCCAAATGCCGTTTCAGTTTATTATATTTCATGCCGTCTGCTGTCTTTCTCCTTCGTTTACTTCAGTGTTGGTAAATCCAACATTTAAGGATTCTTGAGAATATTTCCTAGATTTTATTTTCGTGAACACACTTGTCAGTGCACTTACGCCTACTTACAAACACGATTGTGTATATAATGTATACAGAATGACCAATGACAAAATTGAAGTGTCACCTATCCCAGAGACGAATAAGCTACTTACACCTAGAGAAAGAGCATCAAGATGCCCGAAACTATACGGACTACTCAAAATTCATAAGCAAAGTGTACCATTACGACCTATTGTGCGCTCCAGGGGTTACCAGTGCAACCACTAGCAACGTTATCTCGCAAAACAACTCCAACCGTACGCTCAAACGTCAAAAACATGCACATCATTTAATTGAACTGTTGAAGAACCAGGTATTGCGGCCAGATCAACTGTTAGTAGAAAGAAGCTTTAGAAATAATCAAACAGAAGCAGGAACCAGTTGAAGACCAACGTTACAAACAGACGGAAGGGGCACCCATAGGATTACCGCTATCACCAGTAATTTCAAATTTATTCATGGATCACCTGGAAACCATAGCATTGGATACTGCGAAACTCAAACCAGATATATGCCTAAGGTATTTTGACGATACTTACATAATATGGTCACACGGAAGAAAAGAACTAGCTATTTTCCTTAACCATACCAGTTATCGCCTGAGACACACTATCACACACGTGTATCGAAACCATCCAGGACGGAAATCTCCGCCAGTCATAAAGACGCTAACTACAAGATCGGAAAGGATTGAAGACGACACCAACAAGGCTGAAAAAGTGAAGAATATACACTAGACATTACAAGCAAAAGGCTACAGAAAACGAAAAATACAAAGAGCAACTAGACCAAGACAGAAGAAATCAGAAGATGGGGACAAGAATCCTAATAGCAACAGCATTCTTGCCATATGTGAAGGAAACTACGGATAAAATTAGCAGAATATTGGGCAAGGAAAATATCGCCATGGTATTTAAACCTCATCTAAGGATTGAAGCACTACTGAGAAACCCAAGAAGTAAAATTCCCTTAGAAGAACAAGGTGTAAAATCCCATGCAAAGATTGTGACATAAACTACATTGGGCAGTCTAACAGAACAATCGATATACGCACGAAAGAACACATGCGAGCAGTGAAATAAAAGATACGTATGATACGTTGTATTTCAAATTTAATGCTTCTCGTTGCTCATGTTAATGCCCGTTCTTTGACAAATGATTTTGTAGTTGCAATTTCTGAAACTTGGCTTGCACCACAAATCAAAGATGATGTAATATATTTAGTTAATTACAAACTACTTAGAAGAGATAGAGATGATGGTTTACGCGTGGTGGGGTAGCGGTTTATGTTAAAAATAAATATACAGTAAGCGGGCCTGCATTTGAATATATTGTAGGAGTAGAAAAAATGTGGCTTAAAATTAAATTAAGGTCCATGGCATTTCTTTTGGTTTCGTTTAACCACCTGCCCTGGACAATAGTAATTTCATCAGTGAATTTGAAAATATATTTTCTCATTTTATGGTCACATCTGGCGAAATCATATGTACAGGTGATTTCAATATCGATATGTTCAACCATACTGGCAGACATGCTACGGTATTTCATGATATGTTACTTTCCTTACAGCTGAAACAAATAATTAATGAACCTAGCAGGATTGATGATGCATCTTCAACTTTACTAAATTTAATCATAACTGGCGCTGATGTTAGTGTAGTGCAACCGGGCACTCATGATTTGCTTGATTTCGCTGATAATTTTTTAACTTACGGGAAAATTTATTTGGAAATATAGAACACGCTACAACAACGCGTACTTTTAGAAATTTCGTTGACATCAATTATGCAGATTTTATGTTGGACTAACAATCTATACCCTGGAATTTATTTTATGACCTACATAATATTGATGAACTGATGCACTAATTTAAACTATTTGTTTGATATTCACGCCCCTTATAAAACTGGTAAATTCACTAAGCCGCGTGCCCCTTGGCTCACAGACACTCTTCGTGAATGATTTCCTTGCGAGATAGTGCGCTGAAGAAAGCGAAACGTATGTACGTGTTTGCCTATTGATCTCAAGTATTATAAAACTCATCGTAATTACGTAACATCGACTATTCGCAGGGCGAAAAGAGCTTATATGGATTACTGCTTCAGAACTAAACTAAGCCAGGTAACGTTTGAAAGAGCTGAACCAGTTAAATATTTACAACAAGAAACAAGTTACAATTGGAAAAAGCATACATTATCAAATCTCAGAGCATCTGGCTAAGTACGAAGCAACAGTCAGGGTTTAGGAAAGGATACAGCTGTACCACTGTATTATCCTTAGTTTTGGATGACATATTCAATGCGATTGATAATAAAAAGATTGTCGTGTTTGTATTACTTGATTTCTGCAACGCGTTTGAAACAATAAGTCAATCATTACTGGCTATATTACATTATATTGACTTTAGCCCAGATACAATTTTTTTAAATTACATATCAAATCGAACACAAAAGGTAATATTAAATAACTGTGTATCTGACGCACTGGCTTTAAATTCTGGAGTCGCGCAAGGAAGTATTCTCGGGCCACTACTGTACTCCATATACACTTGCAAATTGTTTCAATTTATCAGATGTAAATATCTCTATGCTGACGATATACAGGTATATCACAGTTTTCATCTTCTGAACGTTGATGGGCATTGAGCAGATCAAGGCTGACCTTAAGGTATCACCATTCGTGCTTCTGCTCACAGGTTACATTCATTCAAGTACTTCAAGTGCTGGGTGCTTATAGTCGGTCGGGACATGATGCAAAACAGATAGTTGTTGTTTATTACTATTATTATCATAACTACCACAAAAGCAAACTTTTTAAGGTATATGGGTATTTTTCCTTTATTTTTTCGCATAATGCAGCATTTTAATTTAAATTGGTAATTAGTGGCGTGCCAATAATACTTTTTGATCATCTTTGGTTTCAATTTGTAGCATCTTATGGCACGCTGCAAATTACTATTTTAAAAAATTTTGACTTTCTTTATATTTTATGCAATGGTGGAAATTGGACAACTTTAATACATTTATGTATTTTTTGAAATTTTATCGATTTTTATTATTATTACTATTGAATTTTTAACGATTTTTATTATTATTATTACTATTTTTTTAACTCGTGAATTTTAAGCAACGTCGATATTTTTAATTTTTTATAATTTTACAATTTTGAATTTTCCTTCACTTTGTAATTTTTTTCGAATTCATCCAATTCTGCCAATTATTACACTGATGACATTACCACTTGACGAAATCAAATAAAAATAAATAAACGATTCATTTTAATACCTATCTTTCGTCAATAATAAATAAAACGTAATTAAAGATGTTGTTACTAAACAAAAAATACTAATCGCCAATAGGAATTGTACATATGCGATACTCTTAATCTAACTACCTTCAAGTCACATTGACATAACGTAAACATAAAGCAGCCGGATATAAGGCCCACAATCGTCGCTAATCGCTATTGTGCGCACATCATTTTTACGCATTGGAATATACATGCGAGCTATTTCCGATAAAATAAGAGTCACGCGATAAAATGATTTTCGGACATCTGCCCGGTTTGCTGAGAAATATAAATACGATTAACGTGCAGAGGGTGTTTTTGAAAACAGTGTTGATCCCATCTCACACGAGTTCACGTGCGGCGCTTGCGGCTGCGACTTCACAATTGACGATCAGGTGTTACGGTGGCGGCACGTTCAAATTCAAAATCAGGGACGTCGTCGAAGAATGGGCCAAATTATTAAAGGACGCAGATGTGGAAGATCCGAGGCCGTCGATCGAATACATCGTAGCGCATGCACTCAATCGACGCAAGGTAATTTTTTAAATTTAATCGTTCGTACGATTTTGTTGTTTGCTCTTCGTTGCAGACATCCGATGTTTATAGGTCAAGCGATAAGTTTCTCTCGTCCCAGCAGATGGATAGGATCGTAAAAATGTGCAAGTTGCGATTAAAAAAGTGAGTCGGTAGTAAAATTATGAATGTTTTTAAATATTTAAACCGGAAATTAAATGCAAATTTATGAAAATGGCACTGGTTGACAAATGAAAATTTAAGGAATGAAAAAAGTGTAAATTAAAAAACATTAAAAAATTTGATGCAGGTCATTAAAATCAAAATTGGAATACAAAACGATACATGTTTGGTATTTTAGGTAATTTGAAAATTTCCACAAATTGAACATTTGTTTAATATTAAACATTTGCAATATTTATTGATTTTAACGTTTTTCTCGCATTGTCTCGCAGATGTTTTTGAATGCTTTAATTTTTTTTATAAATATTTACAATTTACAAGCTATCACCACATATCAACAACATATCCACAGTGTAGAATAAAACGGTATATTTATTATATTTAGAATGCCCATACAATACGTCCTCGGTGAATGGGATTTTCGAAATTTGACACTGAAAATGCGCCAACCTGTTTTCATTCCACGACCGGAAACTGAAACTTTAGTCGACATAATGTCAAAGCAAATCGGCGAAAATTCACCCAGCATTTTGGAACTGTGCTGTGGAAGTGGGGCCATTTCTTTGGCCCTATTGAGCGCCCATGAACACGTAAGTTGTTTCAAATGACATTTATAATGGTTTAATAAACATAAAAAACCTGAAATTTTATTAACAAATCTAATAAATCTAATATTAACGTTTTTGGAATTTTAATTTTCCAAGGGCTCACAACTTAATTTTTAATTAAGTGTAATCTCGGGGCTCCTTTAATTTAATTTTTTTAAGTTAAATTACCAGAAAATGAATAAGGAATTTGTACTTTTCATATTTTTAAGAAAATATGATTAATATTCGTTGTGAAATATATAGATACATAATTATATACTACAATTTAAAACTTTCAAGTAATATTTATTCAGAAAAGTCCTTATATTACTACGAAATGTTCAGATATTAAATATGGAACTTTTTTACAAAAGGCTAAAGTAAACATTTGTATGTCAAAAATTAAGTCTAATATCTTGTATAATGGCCACGGGAATCTCTGACAGCTCATAATGCAATTATTAATGTGTTCTTGTGGCATTCTTCTCCAACACATTGGGAAAATTTCCCTCAGTATTGCACGTTAACTGGGGGTGGATCATGTTCTTTGATCTGTTCTTGCAGCCTGTCCCAGATGTGCTCAATTGGATTTAAATCGGGAGACCGTGGTGGTAAAGGTATATGGGTAATATGGAGGTCATTTATGGATTGCATTACAATTTGTGTACGATGAGGTCGTGCATTATCATCATTAAAAACCATATTTTCATTCACAGCCTCACGAAAGTGGATCACATTTTGCTGAACAATGTCATATCTGTAAATTTGTCCATTGACGTTGTTTTCAAAGAGGTGTAGGTTTGTACATCCTTTGAAACTAATGGCCACCCACACCATGATACCACCACTGCCAAAATGCATCACAGTTTTTGTAAATTCGAGTCTATAACGATCTCCTCGCTTTCTCCAGACCCGTATTCTACGAGTATCATTAAATAAACAGAATGTGGATTCATCGGAGTATAAACCATGCTCCCATTGAAATTTTTCTGTTAGTCGTTGGTTGACCCAAGTTATTCTACTTATTGGCATTAGTTAATTTTGGGCATCTCGCAGGCCTACAGTTATGAAAATCCATTTCCCTCAGACGATTTCTGATACTCCGGTCAGATAATCCTATTCAGTTTTGGGTATTTTATATCGTGAATTCGTCTAGTGAAACAATTAATTCTTCTTTATTTCTATATGATAATGATTGTGCGGCACGGTATTTCCAGATGGGCTGAGTGTCAATTTTGTTATACATTTACGGTTGCTCTCTGGTACTGACGAATTTCGAATAACACTACATTATTCTTCTTTATATCATGTTAAACTTTAAGGGCTTCTACACTTCTATTTACACTTCACTTTATATTTGACGTTCATCCACCGTTACTTGTCAACTTTTTCAAACACGCCGTTTTCTAGCAACGTTTTTATAAGTCTCATCCCAAGCGATGTAAAGTGCATAGCCTCATTTTGTCGGCTGAAACCTCATCGTCGGTTGACATTCCTTAAATAGTTTCACCAAAGATGACCTGATTGAAAGTGGTTTTGTTCGACGTTTACAAGATTTTTTTTACAAATGTTTACCATAATTTATTCTTTTCAATTTTTTATTGTAATATATATATATAAATTAAAAGGGTCTATATTATATAAATGTTTAATTTTATGTACGTTCTAGGTGTTTTGTGTAGGTATTTTTTCCTTAAAAGTCATGTGACGCCTTCATAACCTATAGCGGGTTCACCTCACACATTTTCTTAGTATGAACTAACGTTTTATTGCCTCCAGCTTACGTTTCGAATTTTATTTAAATTCATTGTCAAAACCACTATTCATTTTGACATAACTGTGAATGTAATTATTCTAATTAAATGATCAGTTTCATCTAACTGTGTGTCTGTGCGCGCTCTAGCGTCCAAACGATTATAGGTAGAGCTATGAAACTTTAAACTTAAGATTTGTATATAGCGGGAAAGAAAACGTCCTATTTTGAAAGTAATACCTCAACCGGAAGTGATTGTTTTCCTTATCTCGAAAACGGTGCGAGCTATCGAAAAAATTGTTCTTATATAAGTTAGAGATATTGAAATTTGAAACAACTTTCTTTTGAAAAGTGTTTTCGAAAAATGTAGTATAACTAAGTATAAGAAAGTTCAGTGCGGACCACTGCAGATTTTTACTTTCTTATACTTTATGTATAAGGAATCATGAAAAATTTCGACCTCGAGATTTAGCGTATATACGCCTTTTGAGGATCTTGATTATTTTTGGAATGTGTGTCTGTTTGTATGTGGGTCTGTCTGTGCGCGCTCTACCGTCCAAACAGGTAAAGCTAGAGCTATGAAACTTTAAACTTAAGACTTGTATATAGCAAGAAGGAAAATGTCCTATTTTGAAAGCGATATCTCTACCGGAAGTGATCGTTTACTCTTATCAGATTTTTCCATACCTCGAAAACGGTACATATGATCGAAAAAATTATTCTTACAGAAGTTAAAGATACTGATATTGTAAACAACTTTTATTTGAAAAGTTTTTTTCGAAAAATGTAGTATAACTAAGTATAAGAAAGTTCAGTGTGGACCACTGCAGATTTTATTATATTGAAAAAAAATACAAAAATGTTGAAGGTCATATTATATTTGTACTTGTACAGAATAAACCAATTGCAGTACGTAAATTAGCACATGTGATTTTATGGTCTGAAATTTTTCGATAAACATACACATTTTTACTTTCATCTACTCTACCCAAAATGCAAGAAATTTCAGTGCAGGCCACCGCATATTTTTTAACAAACGCATATTTTTTAACGAATTCGTCAGACGTTTATCATAGCCACATTTACACTTTATTAATTCAGTACAAGCTTTCCTTAATTAATTTAATTTTAAAATCTTATAGAACTGTATTGCAAATTGGGATTTTGGTATAATGTAATTATTTGGCCAATAATTACATTATACCCCAATAAGCCGCTGTACAAGAAATACTCATGCACATGAAACCAAGTTTTGTCTCCTAATCTATTTACTCATATCATTATAAACTTTCAGTTGTCGGCGACTGTAATCGATGCGTCACCGGAAGCTTGCCAACTTACCAAAGAAAACGCCAAGTTGCACGACTTGTACAACAGAATTAAAATAATACAGAAAGAGATAAAAGAAGATAACATTGGAAATTTCTTGAGCAATAAATTCGACATAATCATCTGCAATCCGCCCTACGTGCCTTCACAGCAACTGGAAGGATTACAACCTGAAATTTTACGGTGAGTATTTCTAGATTAGGTGAAATTGTTGTTCGCCACTGTATATCGTAATGTAGTCAATTCTCCATGTGCTTAGAATAGTGTAAATTGTAACTAAACGTCTTGCAAAGATACCAATATGAGTTAAAAAAATCAATTATAAAAAATCCGTACATACCTATTAGCACAACCGATTTCAGAAATGTTGTCACATCACATCGAACAACTACATTGATTTATCCGAGTTAAACACATGAAAACCGTGTTATCATAAAATGCAAACATTGTGGACTCCAAGATGCAAAATCGATAAAAACACCAATATTTGTTTAAATTTGTTTTTGTTAATCGCAGTACACATTGGCATCGGAAAATATATTTGTTTTTATCCATTTTTTTCTTATGCAATGCTTGCATGAAAATATATAATTATTTGACTTCACAGAATTCTTGTTCTCATTTAAAATAGAATATAAATTTTGCTTTGTTGAAAGAAATAAGATGTAGCGTAATTTACAAAATAATTGTTAACAATTGTTAATTCATGACTTGTGCTTTTACTCTAAAGCAGAGTAGAAAAATTCCCGGCATTCAATATCAACTTCGTTCATCCTTTCTGATAGAATAATTCGTCAATTCTTAGCTAATATATTTAATTTACTTTATGAAAAAAATGTTTAAATTTAAACGCGACGTAAATTTTGCTGCGTTTAAGAAAAAAAACTTTATTTATTAATAATTATTAGAACTATGTTGTGTAAATAATGATGTCTATGGCGTTTAGTTTTCTTAAACTGCAAGGAAATATGTTTATTTTCGTTAAGGAAATATTCTTCTCAATTAAAATGCATGTATGTGATGAATATTTGTTAATGTAATTTAAATCAAAATGTTAATGAACACATTTTGTCAATTGTTAGAGGCAAACAGTCACACTTGCTAATTTATAATATTTGTCAATACACTGTTGTAAAAACTTGTTTACCACATTTACAGAAAACATTTAATATGCGTCTGCATGACGTATTTAGATAAATCAAAAATATATCTTGCAATTTAAAAAATAACACCGACGTTGTTTATTTTTTCTGGTAGAACCATTTCATCGATTGCAAACCAATATATTTATTCTACTTCAAAGAAGCCTTGTTTTCAATTAAAATGCAAATTTGAAGTTTTATCGAAAAATTTAATCTCATTTTAGCACAAATTCACGATTGTGATTTTAAAAAATGTTTACGTTCATTACAAAAATCCATATTGGCGAATTTATAAGTTTGCTTTAATTCTGAATAAGATCTTTATTATTTTTTAAAAGTAGGCGAAATCTTAACAAGATTTTTGCAAATTTATTGCAAACATTTCTAACATTGCTGTGGTAATACATAACTGCTCTAAATATGGCTTTATTGTGACTGTTGTCTTTAAGGTTGGTGTTTGATTCCTTAGTTCGTCTCACATTATCTTTTTCACTGATTGCTGAAAGGTGGCGTATGTGTTGTTACTTTTAACGTAATGTTTTTCTTTTGTATGTAATGTCTTCGAACTCGTTTACAATGTGTGTGCGGTTTGTTGTACATACTGTATTTTACTAAAAGTAAAATTAATTAAAAGCTCTCGTGCTACACTACAGTCTTATTTTTAAAAGAATAAAAATGCCCACATTTACTTCGTTCTTATATTCTCGACCCGAACGCGTGAAACAAATCCGCCATTAATCAACAATTACGTTCCAGGTACGAGGATTTGAATGCTCTTGACGGCGGCAAAGACGGTCTTAACATAATTAAATTAGTGCTGCGTATCGCCGGATGCTCGCTGAACGAAGGCGGGAAGGTATTTTTAGAAGTTGATCCGTCTCATCCGCGGATGCTGGAAGTCTGGATCGAGGATAATCGCGACCTGGGGCTGTCGATCTTGGCGGTGCACAAGGATTTTTTGAATTGCGACAGATTTGTGGAAATCGTGAAGGGCAATTGAGCAGCTGGCAAGACGCAAAGCTGATGCGGTAATTTGCATTTAGATATTCGAATATTTTTTATACGATGGCCAATTTTATTCAGTTTGTTAAATAAATATTTTTTATAAGACGTGATACCTGTTTTATTGTACCCAGCTTAATTGTTATATGAAACATAAAAATAAAAATACATAAAAAATCGAAACAATTAAATAATGGATACAATCGCAAGAAGTGCGTCACATGGTTTCACCGACTCGAAGGTGAGACAAATTCGTTTTACATCCGAACTTGAAAGACTTTAAATTTAAGAGGCGTCTACACATTCTCCTGCAATTACTCTATATATTTCATTTGTTGCCATTGGTTTTAATTTCTTCTCTTTAAATGTTCAGATTATTCTGATTTAAATGTTTTGCTTTATTTGATTATGGTAAAGTGCCGCAGTTCGGTACGAATAGTTGATAGAGTTGAATCAAAATATTCGGTATGTGGCATTTTTTTACAGTTTACGCGGAATCCACGAGAATCTAAAATCGCCTCACCGAAATATCAAATCGATTTTAACCGAAAGAAAACAAAACAAAAAAAAAACAAAATGATTGAAAGAAAACAAAGTGATTGAGTGAACCGAATGGATTACAAAAAGCGAACCTATTGGATTATTTTGTAGGTAAGATTTCTTATTGCTACTCCTTTGATGCAAAATCCCGATAACGGCCAAACCGTACCCGTGCTACTAACAAAGCTAACAAAACTAACATTAAGTAAACCGGTGAGTAATAATCGTACAATAATGGCACAACCACTAAGGTCAGGGACATAACACAATCATATAGGGGTTATACCTCAACTTGAACGAGATCCGATACATTAAGCTTGTATTTATCCAGTTGCAAAACTAACAGGATATAATAAGATGTGATGCATTTACGATCAGAAGAGAGAGAAACAGCGTATAACTTTGGAATGCGTTTCAAAACATGCTAAATTTATTATTAGAATCAAAAGTAAAATTATCTGAAAGACACCGAGCAAGAAGAAAAATAATGACGAAGAAAACGAAAATCCAAGAAAATAATATAAAGGATATAGAAAATTAGAGCCAACTGAAAATAAAACTAACAAATAAACTAGTAAATTGATCCATGCAATCAAACATTTCAAACGAACATAGCAAAGGCAATACAAGTTTAGCGCCAGCTTCAGTTTCAGTGTAAATATTGCTTTACAATTTTCTTCTAACCGTTAAAAAAAAAGATATAACAACCCAACCCAACCCAACTCCATCAAAAATAAAACAATGCAACACAGATTGCAAAATGTTGTCAAGGGCCCCACATCTCTTCTACCTTCAACATATTATTTTCTTTTTTCCTGTTCATATAATTATCCAGATTTAGGAATCTCGTGCACCCTTTAACGTCATCTCTACGAACTTTATCATGCTGTCCATAGGCATCCACTTCATCTTTTAAATTACCATCCATTGATTTTCACAAATTTAGGCCACTTTCATTAAAGTTTTCTACAATTGTTTGCTGTACAAATTTGGTTTCCTGACGTTGCAAAATATTGTTAATCTCCTCCATCTACTATGATTTAAGTAATTACTGACATGTTGCATTTTTCATCTCTACTGGACTAGGCGACAAAAACGTACCCACTGTGAGCGAGAATATTTTTTGTGGCTGTTCTTTAAATTTACAGCATGGTCAGGTAATTACATTTTGTCAGACTTCAAGAATTGGGATCAGTTGCGGATCATTTGGGCAAAGTTTGGTAATACTGACACTATCTATCTCTTCAGAAAACAATTGACTTATGTTATTATAGTATTTATTAAATAAATATTATAATTTAAAAAATTAAAGTTTTATCTTTGTGAATTAATATCAGCCCACTTTTGAGCGATGCTTTTAACTCATTGTCTTGATTTCGTCGCTCCATCTGTTCCTCTTCCTCGTGAATTTCGCATTGGGGCCAACTCCGTTAGTTTTTAGCTTCAAATGTTCTTACTTGAGACGTGACCAGTCCATGGTAATTTTAACGTTTGGATTATTGTTGCGAAGTTTGGGATCTTGGTTCTTCTTTTCAGTTCATCGCTCCATTTTATTCTCGGCATATTTCTTTCTTTGTGTTGGCACGTTTCTATTTAGATTTTCTATAATTTTGTGAGGGCATAAGTTTCACTTCCGTAAGTAAGTAAGTCAGTAAGTTCATTACATTTTCTAAGATGCCAGTATTTAGCCCAATCAACTTATTGACCATTTTCGTTGCAAATGATATTATTTATTCAAATTTCAAGATCATTAATTGTTCTCTTCACCATTGCAATCATTATTTTCGTTTTTATAATATTCATTTGCAGTCACGGTCTGCGATAATCATTAGGATCTTGTGGTTCTTGTTCGGGTAGATGCCATTTATGTCAAATTCAAAATTGTCGCCCAGTGCCAGGTTTTTCAACATGTTTTGGAAGTGCAGCTGATAGGGCCTGTCTAAAGTGGATGTTGTTTGACTACTTTTCGAATTCAGGTGCATAGCTTTGCAAATGTATTTGTCTTGTTACAAAGATGTTATCTGTAAAGATATTCAAGTATTTTATGTTAATGTTTACAGCATCCAATATTGCTTCAGGGAGTGAAATGCTTTCGCATAATCCACGAAGGCTAAATGAATATCGATGTCATTCTTTTGTTTCTTTTACTAGCTGATTTATTGCTTAAAGGTATGTATGGTACTCTTGTTTTTCCTGAATTCTGGTTGGCTTCCTATTTCAATATCGTTTAGTGTATTTTCCAGTAGATCCAAGAAGTTTCATGGTGTCTGTGGCAATGTTATCGGCTTTTAGTTATTGATGATGGTTTTTGATTTGCGTGGCAATTACTTATTTCGTTAATTTTGTTAAATGTTGTTTACAAAGGCAGCGCGTAATTTGGAGACTTAGGACATCGAGGAAGATTTATAAATTCAGCTGGCATCAGCCATATCGTACGTAACACAAATAAAAATGAATTTAAAACTATTAAGCAAAACATCGAACGAATTTTGTCCAGAAACCACACCCGTACCACACACAAATAATTTTGGATTACAATCTATTTTTGCACAACAACAACAACAACAGTCCAATACACTGAAACCTCAGTCGCAGCAAAGAGGTTATCTCCATTAACCAGTACCACCATAGCAACCATTTTTTAGATTTGCAAAGTCGCTTGGACAACGGGACCAGAAATGGACAAATATAGAAATAGGAAGTGGGTAAACCAAAATGCAACCCCAGCAACCACGGTTTCAATTGCATTTAATTTGAGGAACCACAGAGAAAAAGAGCTTAAAAATGGAGTAAACACCCTAGGAAGACAATTACCCTAAAAAACTTGAACATGGACTATTTTACGACACCAGCCTCAATGAATCAAGCAATATAGATATTGAACGCATGTTCGAAAATCCATATTACGAAAATATTTTAAAAATTAACCCGCATACCCGCATAGATCAGTGCAATTACCTTTTATAATATTGCCAGAAATTAAAATCGAAATTTTTGACAGATACCCGAGCAACGAGGTCAATAATAAGTACTCCTAAAGTAAACACATATTTTCTACAATACATCGAATATGAACAGAACAAACTGCACATGCAACAACTCAGCATGAAAACAAAATCACTTTACCTTCCTTGAATACCTTCAGGGTAGTGAGTTAATTTCATAAATTCCACATATTCGACTTCTCAAGAAAGTTCGATGGATTAAGGGAGTTATGTTACGCTATTAGAAGATCTAGCCGCAACAATAGATGTCGAAAATAAAAAGGATAAATTTAGAAATTTCAAAAGAGAATAAAATTCAAATAGGACCACGTGAGTAAAAAATACCTTAACAAAAAAGTTTTGATAACATTGTGATACATCAAGCATAGAAATTCCTGCATCATTAGCAGACCCACAGGATTTCAAGTGGTGACTTTGAACAATTACCCAGTAGAAATCGAAACAACCAGTGCATTGGAAACTGGAACATAATAGTAAAATCAGATTAGAAGACTTAAGTGACGGAGAACGGGCATGAAAATGTTTGCAATACAAGGAAATCTTCTATGAACGACGATTATTCACTTTCACGAATGAAATAAAATATAATTTAAATACGAACGATGAAACACCTGTCTCCATGAAACTGATGAAAGATGAATTCAAAATATAATTCAAAAATGTATTAGACCAGAGAGTAATAGAAGTTGCATTCCATGCTCAGCCCTTACAAGTCTCGGAAAAAATGGGTATAACGTGCAAAATAAAATACTGAACTGGTGATTATCAAAAGCTGAATGAGAAAACCTTGGACGACAAATATCTGATACAAAATTTCTACACCTAGATAAATTCGGAAGAGCATAATACTTTACAATGTTAGACCTAGCGTCGGGCTATCATCAAATTGAGATGGGCTATCATCAAACTAAGGATATACAAAAGACAGCCTTCTCTAGAGAACAAGGTCGCTATGAGTTTTTGCCTTAAGAATGCACGTGTAGTGTTTCAACGGATAATGGACAACATTCTTCGTGTATTGCAAGACGACTTGTGCCATGTATATATAGATGATATCATAATATATTCTCTTCCAACAATTGAGAAAGGCCAATCTACAAATACTACACTTACGTGATTACAAAAAACGGAGTGCAACAAAACCCAGAAAAGATTGAAGCAAAGATTGAAGAAAAAAAGATTGAAGAAAATATCCTCTACCGAACACAATTAGCGAAAAAAATTCATTTTTAGGATTACTCGGATTATTGTACATTTAGAAAGAACTGCGAGCATAAGAAAACCTTTCACAAAATATTTGAAAGAAGGAGAGAAAATTGTAATTTGTAAAGAATACAAACATACCTTTAAAAAATGTAAAAATCTTCTGTTCAACGAACCGATATTACTGTGCACTGATTTCTCTAGAACATTTATATTAACAACAAATTCTGGTAACATAGCCATTGGAGCTGTTTTATCACAAGGGAAAGTTGGGACTGACCGACATGTCTGTTATACATCGAGAATATTGATTGATACTGTGAAAAGATTTTCGGCTGGCCATAATTTGCGCCACCAAATATTTTATACCATATTTGTATGGGCGCAAATTCATAAGCTATACTATCATATCATAGACCACTAGTTTGGTTGAATTCACTCTTAGATGGAAGGTGAGATTAAAAGGATATAATTATGACAAAGACCATCAGAACCCAGCCGACAGACAAAAACTGAATGACTTATTGACTATTATTGATGGAAAGCGATCATTCTAACAGTCTAACATCAGTATTGATCCCAAGACGACTATACCCTGCACGAACGAAGCAATCGATACCAAGAACCCACAATATCACATGGGGTACAGACATATTGATAAACTGAAAAAATATTGTAAATGATTAAAAGAAAAGGATACCAAAAGAAGGCGACGAAAGAGAATTCCACTTTACAAGGACAATATTTTATACATTGTGAAGGTGACGAAATATGCAAAAAAAAACTTGTAGAGAAAAATGTACAGGCAACAGTCCAAAGATCTACAGATGCCTACATATATTCTGATAAGTGATAAGTGATAACGGATTTAGAATAACAAGAAGAAATAAAGTGAAACTGACCAGAACAATATGTGATAGATATGGAAAAATATAAAAATCGTGAAATGGAAGAAATTGAAAGTATACAAAATGTATTTATTTTTTATTTATTCAAACCAACCCAACCCAATCCAAATGTACACAATGAAGAAAATAGAGATCTATAAATGAAAATCGGTAAAATAAAGGAATTAAATAAAACACGACGAGCAAAATAATAAAGTTGGCAAAGAAATTTGAAAACAAATCTATAATATTCACTATATGGTTGAGCCCCAATTAATATGATACTGGATATACAAATGCCATAATAATAATGATCTTTCTGGTTTTACTGTATTTTCTATTTTCTATTATACAAACTTGAATTCTCATTCTACAAATTTTTGAAACTTGTTGTATTAATGGCGAGTTATTAACATCTGGTTTTGATCATTTAGCAATAATCCTAACCTATTTTATTTATTGATTTCTAAGCATTCAAGTAAATTAAGTTTCTTGCTTTTAGTCTGAACATGTCTGAACATGTCTTGTATATATAGGACACTCTTCTTTTATTTGTACTTACATTCATCTACTCGATGAAGCCACTGTGTGGTGAAACAATTGTGAAACTAACAAAATTGATTTAATTTGTGATTATGGAGTTTCAACAAGTATCGTCGAAATCTATCAAAATTTCATGAAATATTTGCGTAAATTCTGCGGTCAGATGAAGCGACGTGATTATTGATTGAAAATCGTAAATGGGCACGCACAGCTTTGCTGAATGAAACCGACTTGGATTAAAACTAATATGTACACAATTGCTAAATATATACATGTCGCTTCGCTGACTGAAACAGAATTTCATCACCCGACAAGCGCATTTTCTACTATTTTGGTTATGTTTATTTGCATCGCAAAGATTCAACCCAATTCAACTCACCACGATGGATATTTTGAAGTCCCAATAAATCGAACTGAATAACATGTTTTGAACCCAACCGAACCCAACAAAAACCAACTTAATCTAACCAAACCCAACCCAATACAACCCAATAATTTTGGCCTGTTAGGCTAGTTTTAACAGCCAACGGCATAACAATAAAAAAATATTGAGACCTATCTATTTCTTCTTTTAATTCCATTCCTTATACTTATTAACATTTTCCTTGGTACACTCATTAATGAATCTATAGTAGAAACAGTTATATTATATCTTCTTGCTTTCATCGTAGATTTTTTTTTCTTAAGAATTTTTTCAATAGTCTTTAGCACTTACGTTCTTGTCTCGTCTATGTACCTTGACATTTCCAAGGCGATCTTGGGGCATTTTTCCTTCATTTAATTATTATTTATTTTTTCCTGTTGGTCATTTGCTTGAGTTGCGTTCATAAAAATATTGTCTCCGTCTTAGCGTTATTCTTACTATTGGTCGGTCCATAGACTTTTTCGTTTGTTGATTTTTTTATTGTGACATAGAACAATTTTTTGTTTTCGGTGTTGTCATTTTTTTGTTGAGCCCAAAGTGTACATAAGATTTTTTCACTTTTTTACCTTCGTAGTTTTTTGATTTATTTATCGCTAGTTATTTCTGGCATGTCCCTTTTATTCTCTTTCAAAATTACTTGTATTTTTTGTCAGTGTATCAGTAACTTCTTATGGAAAATTTATTTATTTTCAATGTACCACACCTTTATTACGACTTCTAGTTGATTTTATTTGTTTCTTAGGTTTGTATCTACAGTGTTGGTTTGGGTTGGCTTACATAAAGCGTCAAGTTTATTTTCTTTGAGTTTTTATATGTGTACCCTACTACCTAGTATTTATTCTGGATTATCTGTTTTTTAGGTTTTATTTTCTGTTTACCTTATTCCTTTTTTCGGCAACGCCTTCATCCTGGCTGTGAATTACGACTTGCCTTGCTACTTTTTATAACCAATTCTATTATTAGGTGGGAGGTGGGCTCTCCCTCATTTATTATTCTACTTTCATTTTCCATTATTCGTTCAAATCATTAATGCTCCCATGTTGTCATATTAGATTGGATCAATTAGATTTCACCTATTTTTGTTATTTATTTGTTTTAGAACATCTTTATTTTATCTTGTCTTAGTTGTGTTAGTTTCTATTTTAATTACACATGTTTTCTGACTTATCTTATCTGCATCGTCATTTCTAGGGTCTTTCATAATATATTTTCATTGGGTATGGGTAGCCCAGCAAAATATTGGGATTAGTAACTTAGTAACAGTTACAGAAACTATAATACGTTCATCCACTTGTTAGTTTCTATTTTTCAATAATTTTACTTGTCTCTTTCCGACATGTTTCTTCATTAAAAAAAAAATCACTGTCACGAACACATCGATCGTACAAATGGAAAAAATAAAGAACAAATTTTATTAAAAATTAAACTTATAATATTAATAATAAATTACAAAATTACTTTAATTACAATAAAAGTTACATTGTGAATTTTATGTCTTTTTACTTTTATAGCGTTTGTAGGTTAATTCGATCGTCCACAATGTGATCGTTGTGAACGTTACAAAATTGATCACAAATATACAGTTCTTATAACTACCAGTGACGTCTCTTATGATACCTGCAAATTAAAAAAAATCATTATAGGTGACAACAGCTTGCATGGAAAAGTTACCCAAAGCGGGACCTCCGATGGATAAGAAAATACCATTAACCATGAACTGCAGCCCCGTGGCTGAGGCTAGCCGTTCTATGGGAACGTGACTTGGTATGACTAGCGTCCAGAATACAGTTCTAACACCTTTGGCTATACCCAATCCACACGCCACGATCAGTAATGGTATATAGCTCTCTGTTAGAAGCAAACCTAAAAAAAAAGTAAGTAAGTCTACTGGTAACAGTGTAGTTTGTTAAACTTACAGAACCTGGTGAGGATCAACAAAAACAACGAAAGCAAATACATCACGCGATGCGGCTTGTTCAAAAAATCTCCTATGTACGGAGCTAAAAACCTAAAGCAAATATCGGCGATGGAAATCACGGACATGAACGTGGCGATTTGTTGAGTGTCCAAATTGAAATCGGCCATGATGAACGGCGTCAGCAGCGAAAAATTCAGCTCGGCGTACACTGCCAAAGACATGCCTATCATGATGTTGACGTACGTGGGGTCTTTTAATAATGTTAGGTCGAAAATATCTACGATGCTGCGCAAGATACGCCTCATGAGAGAAACTTTCTTCTTTTCCACGGTCATGTCGGGGTTGTACACGTTGTTCGCGGGGCCGTTGGCTTTGGTACTGTGCAGTTTGTCTCCATTGTCGCTTTCTTCCGCGACGGCGTACATGGTTTTACTTTTTTCGTTCTCGTCGAAGATCTTCAGCGAGCTGTTTAGGTGGACGGTGTTCATGGATTCTTCCGACCACCAGTTGATGTTGAGCGGTGTTTTGTGGGAGAAAGTTCTTTGGACTAGCAACAAAGAAAAAAAATATTATTATTATTATAAGCAGAGGTGCAAGGCTTATATCTTGCTTTGTTGAATACTTGTCTTTGTAATTGAAAATAACACCAACTCAAAAAGTTTAGTGTGTTGAACCATAATTACAATTTTCTTTCCACGAAGAAGTGACGCAAGCAAGAAACGACTCCCGATGATGTTATAAGTGAGGGCTTTGTAGCTAGATCGTATAACTCTTCACCAAACCCAAATGAAAATGCAATGTGTAATGTCACAGTTATTAAAGCAGCGATGCTTGAAACTGCATAAAAGCCAATTGAATGTTTTTTGTTTTGAAATATTAACTTAGCAAAAGCTACCAATTGGATGGAGGAGTACCAGACTGAACCATTCGAGCAGAGTTTGTCTGCTTTGTGTGGTTTGACAGAATAAAGCAAGTTATGAACAAGTAACTTGGTTCTGAAAACGGTTCTTTGAGGCAAAATTCGGTATGAAAAAGCAATTAAATTTGATAAATATAAGATCTGACAATTCCGACAACGTTATTATTGGTGTGGAACCTAACCCAGGGTTTGAGCTCTTCATGTGCTTTGACAATATGAACCTAAATCCGACCATCATTCATAGAAAACAATTCTGAAAGGGGGTCATGAATGGAAGATTTAATCATTTCGTGTATATTGTAGTTAAAAGTTCCATCAACTTAAGTAATTACTTAAAGTGGAGAACCAACCATAATGGAATATAATCAATTTGGGTTGGATTTGGTTTGGTTGGGTGTGAAAAAGCAATTAGTATTATTGCCGTGGAATTAAATCCAGAGTTTGGCTGTTTCGTGTGCTTTGGATTCGATTAGTTAACCAGATAAATATTCCTAAAATGGTAACCTAAATGGTAACTTAATCCGTGGTTGCCAAAATTTTACGTGATCTACACGAATGAATTCTCATCGACCTATGTTTTAGATATAGTTAAGGATGAACCATAACCAGCCTCGAAAATGAATGGATTTGGTTAACTATCAAAAGCAATTATATTTTAATTATATGAAACCCAATCATTGCACTTTTCCGGTGAGGAACCCAACCCAGGATTTAAGTGTTTTATTAACCTAAGAATTCAATTGATTTGCAAATTATTACTGATCTTGACAATGATTGTAACATTTCTGAAAAAAATACTTTTGTAAATTTGACATATAGAGGCGATCCCAGAATCGTAGATTTTTATAGATATTTCAATTAGTAATTGATCAAACAGGAAATATAATGTAACAGAATGTCTGATATATTCTAATTTAACATTTTATGGTGGAAATAATGAAAATTAAAGCCATGGCAATAACTTGACAGTGTGAGATGTTCAGTTATTTGAGTTAGAAACTGTAGAAACTTGAAATTCTGTAATAAGATGAAACCTACCGAACCCATGTGGTTCCTCTGGACTTCTAGTGAGCCTAGCTAATAAATAAGTCAATAATTTGCAAAAAAGGACGATCATGAGATACAGAAACCTAGATGGAATTTCATTAATTGCATACGTTTAACGTTTCAGAACTGAAACAGGTTACCAAATGTAAATAAAATATACAATGGATCTTTTTATGTACCTTATCACCAGTTCTTGAAAATATTATGTTTAGAAGATGAAATTTGTATTCGACATAAAATTATCTAAAAACATAAACTTGAAATAAGGTATCTCAGTTTCTAGCTAATAGGGGAAGTTTTGGCGAAATACAAAAGGGTCAAAATGTATAATGTATGTATGTATGTCGTTATACAATATGTAATTTAAAATCCAGTAACACGCAGTTTATAGGAGTTCCTACAGTAAAAGGGATCGCAAGCAATAGCTAAATTATTAGTAAAACTGTAAGAAACAGGAACAAGGCGGATAAAATCATAAATAGTTTCCATTTCTGTAAGCGTTAGAGGTCACAAGTGCATAAAGTCAAATTCAATCGTTTCCGAAATTCCATAAAAAAAAGCGTAATTATAAAATCATAAATTTTGCTCAACCCAACGCAAGACAACTAAACCCAACCCAACTCAACCAGCCTAACCCAACTCAACTCAATCCAAACCTTCGTTTGGGTTGAGTCGCAATAATGCCAGATTCCCTTTATGCCTTTTGTTTACCATTTTCTCTCATTTCAGACTTTCTCCATTCGTCTCATCTCGTTTTCTTTGTAAATTTACACCATCTTAAGTTAGTTTGGAATGTTTACTTGCTTTGTTTCACTGATTCTATCCAAACATTTCTGTACCCACACATTGTTGTGATGTTTCTCTTCATTATTTTTAGCTTGCATTTATTATTCCAACCAATTACACAAATTCGTGTAAAAAACCTTAACCGAGTAGTAAAGTAGTTATCGTGAACATTATGAATTTATCCCTGAACGAAGATTCTAATTTCTCGACTGAGATTTGAACCTGCGATATTAAGGTTACTTGCCATTAGGGCCAATAGTGTAGGCAATTAGTTTTTATTGGTTCGGTTGCTTGTTATAATATAGCATTGTCTTATGTTTATTTCTTTTCGATCACATGCAAGTTTTGTAATTTCTTCAGTTTCATTTATTTTTTGTTTGAGTTATCATTAATTAGTCAAAATTTATCATTTAAATTGTTTAAATATTTTTTGATTACGTTCTTTACAATATTTTCTTTTTCTTCTATATTTTGTTCACTTTTATCTAATTCTTTTCTCGAATTTTTCATTATTTTCATGGTATACTTCGTCTTTTTATTTTACTCGATTTAATTTATTGTTGTTTCTTGTTTTTCTTTGACTTTGGCTTTGACAAATTTCACCAACACTTTCGTGCAGATGATGCAATGAACGTTAAAACATTAATTATTTGAATAATTACTTTGTGAATTTCAACGTACTACAAATAATTTCCATCAATTATTTAAATTTTATCAATGATCCAAAATGTTTCCGTTGAAAAGGCAATCTACGAGTATTTTAATTTACGATGCGTGCTATGCTTTTATGATAAAAATATCACTTCAATCGGCATTATCATTTATCGTTTTTGGCCAAGACCTCACACGAATTTAAAATTTCTGCTTTGATTCTTTTATTTTGGGAATAATGTTTTTTATTAAATGTTATATTTATTAATGTTACATTATATTTAATCATATACATAGCATGGACCAAATGAACTTGGACAATTATATTTATATTACCTGGATATAAAGACAAGACGCTTCCAGCCAACGGTGTGTCAATCCCATAAATCGCCTCCACCTCTAAATCGCGATTCAAAGAAAGCGCAGACTGGGCGGCCTTTCTGTCATAGAGACGAGGTACATCTTCGACATTTCCTGTAAAGTTTTACAAGTCATCTTTAAATTCAAAAAACCTTAACACCCGTACCTTTTTGTAATAAGGCTGTGCCGCCGTCTTCGTCGCGCGTAATTGCTTTAGCGTCGTTAAGGTCTTCTTCGTCTAAAATTTCTTCAACCATATGCCACTTGACAGGTTGTAAGAGTAAAGCACTTACCATCGTGTGTCCGGCGATGGCGCCAATTATCGTGACAGCACCTTTGATGCCGTACACATACAACAGTAAACTGATCAATTGGGGCATTACGACGGGACCCAATCCGCATATGGTCATGGTGTAACCAGCTGCTTTACTTCGCTTTTTTAAAAAGTATGTGTTGAGGGCCAGAGGATACGACGACATGCCCATTCCCATTCCAAGTGCTAGAAAACGTTTATTTTTTAACAATGATTTGGTTTAATGTTGTGGTGTGAATTGTATGAACGACGATGGGACGATTATTTGAACATAGTGCGTCGATTAATACAAACGTGAAATTTTGGTTTATATTGTAGAGTTACGTAACGAACACTAAAAGTAAGAAAATGCATACAAATTGTAATAATGTGTTATGCAATTGAGGTATTGTTATGAACGACCAGATAGCCACAAATATGTACGTATGTAACTATTGTCAACATATGTTCTTTGACGTTTATCATTTTTAAACTTGCAAACTTTTTCAAATGGTCATAAACACACTCACAAGAATGCCATTATTTTGTAAAGTAATTAGTTAAAAACAAAATAAAATTAAAAAAGATTTTATACGCTGTATTTTCAATGTCACCTATATAATTAAATACATTTCACAAATACATCTAACAATTGAGATGTATTTTCAACCATCAACCCTAAGTTTTATACTGAATTTCATTTGGTTCGTATCATCTTCAGGCCTAACGTATATGAGGTTATTAGTCAAAATATAAATTCATCAATTTTATAGAGTGAAGATTATTTGTATTTGAAGTAAATTGAAGGTAACAATCTAGTAATTTTTATATGTTTAACACGAAGCTCGTATTTAATAGTGGTTTCATTCGAAATATTTTACATTTAAAAAAATCAATAACGTTTTAATTGTAACGTAAATAGTTATAAACGAAATGAAATTTAAAAACGTTGTACACATGATAATATCTCGAATAATGTGTCAAAAACGAAATAAATTCGTAAAAAATTATTATTAATTGTCAGGACGCGTTTAACCCAGCGCAACTAATTAAAATAATTCCGTTGACGTTGTTGCTAGGAATATTAGTCTCAATAAATTAATTCAGACATTTACTTCACAAAACCCGCAAAAATAATAGTTATCTACAAGTGAAGTTTTTAAATGGGGGCAACGGTATGTAGTAGTGAGTTATTTGTTTCATTATAAGTGAAAAGTGAGACTGGGATGAAAATATATTACTTGTTTTACAAACAGTTGTTATAGTAATAAAAATATTTTTATAAAACGCAGTAAATGTTATGACAAATTAAAACTCACATCGCACTTTGATTAAGAATGGGATTTCCTTGAAGTAAAATAATACTGTTTTTGCAAATACTATCCTAAATAACATCGAATAATTGTTAATTGCATATAAATGTAGTTTTATATGCAATTAACAATTATTCGATGTTATTTTAGGAAGCACGTGGAAATTCTATGACGTACACTAATTCTCTTAGTTGATAGAGAATAATTAAATAGCTTATTATATATTTAAAATATGCACATTAAGGCACTGGAGCCCGAAAGGATTTTATTACAGCATTAGTGCAGAATTGGTTTAAAGTAATTACAAAAAGTTTGAAAAACATAAATGTTTTTGTCTTAACATTAACACAATAAATGTTACTTTTATATAATGTGACGTTAGTGACATTGCATTTTAAACAAGAATAAGAATTCCTGGAAGTAAAGTAATACCATGATATTTTTGCTCAATTGTGTGAAAATGTTCCGTTTTTATGACGTTTTTTAATTTGGTGTTATTTAAGAAATATTGAATATTGAAAATTTGAAGCAAACCAACAATGTTAAATTTTATTCTTCTCGATCGATGTTGTAGATTAAAATACTTGTGGAACTTTGTGGTGATGGCTTACTGTCGTTTAATGCATAATTAATATGCTGATCCAACAAGGTCGCGGATATGTACGTGCACAATGTCAGCACGCGATTCAATACCTACGTAGAGTTGGCGCGATTAGCACTGACCTTACTTCCCTCTGCGAACCGACGCGGTCGAACGGGGATTAATGGAAGTCTACTAACCACACCGTCTGGTTAATTGTATCCCTTGCATTGCATATTAATAGTAAACGGAATGCTAGCGAAGATGTTTTAATTATATTTATATATGACACAATTTTGTAATATCACACAATCACAAACGGTGTTACGTCCATTTTAGGGTGCATCCGCGGACGACATCGCAGTATCCGTAAATTCCCCTAACGCAGCCATTCCTTGTGATTATGCAACTCCATCGCATGCAACATTGATTTGGGATTTAACCGATAACGTCATGGGTCGCCCGCTTAGGTGTATCGTGTGCGAGAAGTTTCGCGTTTAGCCGGGGGGGGGGTCACTCTGATTCAACGCTGTGTAAGTTCGTGTGACATTTGCCTAGTGAAGCCGAGTGTTGTGGCAAACGCCGAGTTTTTTAAAGAATTTTTAGACGTAGAGCGTCGTATTCTCGTTCACCGTCGTGGATATATCTCCAGCCGAGCCGAGTATGTAACGTTGATTGGGATTTTGTTGACATTTGACTTGTCCTGCTGGAAGTACGTGTCACTTTTTCGCATCAGCTGCTGGTGTAATTCTAATTGTTCTGATAAGATCCGGCTCTGGATTGCGTTTTACTTTCCGAGGTTTTTGGGGTGGGATCGCGTGGTCGTACCGAAAGTGCCTCACTAGTGGCGCCTTCATCAACTACATTACAGTGAGGTTGGCACCACTACCTTTCTCTGTTTCGAGCCAGTTGGTTCCAACGCGACTTTGACGCGACTGGTGGAACTTGACATTTTTGGGACAACGGGACCTTGCTGCACCCCTTGCTTTCATTTGTAAGCGTCATGCACAAGAGGGCTTGCTTTTTGTTTTATTCTTTATCATAATTCACCGATTTAGAATTTGTTTAACAGGCTACGGGGCAAACTAGGAATAAAGTTGACAGGCATATTATTTATACACATGATATTAAAATATATAAATTTATAAACAGTATACTTAAACAAACACAAAGTAATACCGAATTATTACCCAATAAAAGTTTATAATAAAAAAGCAGAAAATGGTTCAATTCATTCTCATTTGAATTATATCTAAAAAAAACTCATTTGATCCAGGAATCAATGTGCAATCCAATTTTTTAATCTTGAAGGTGGAGCAACAACGAGGGTATAAAATCTGGGGGAATACGTAATACGGCGTAGCTTAGATGAGGAATGATCCCCAATATAAAAACTTACATAGTATAAGAACTATTTATATATATATATATATATATATATATATATATATATATATATATAAATTATTGTCCCCGCGTTATACACCTGACTTTTTTTATTATATATATATATATATATATATATATATATTTAATCAATTTAGTTATAATAAATGGTATTAAAATACCGTGTATGAAACTGTTTTCAATTTAATTTCGTTTTTAGCTCATTACTTTAGAGATTAGATAATGGATTTCTATGCTACAAAATTGAAACATTTTTTAAAAATAAATCTGAGCAAAGTTTGGCATTTTAAAGTGATTCACCAAATTTAATTAATGTTCAATTTAATAGCATAATAAAATTATATTATTATTATATGTTCAACTGCAAAACATTTATACTTATATTTTACGATGAGTCATAAAATTTTATATTATTAAAACTGTTTCATTCAGTGACTGATAACTTACGATACGAGATAGATATCTTTATAATAGTATTATATAAATACTATAAGATATAAATACAACACACTGAATGAATAAACTGCACACTATGTACCTGGCTGTCCAAGCATTCATGTTATGGATAGATAATTATAAAATTCAGTTTAATGTTATCAATAAACATTAATTGTAATTGGTTTACACCTACAGCCGAATTGATCGTTGTAGGAAACTAAAGAATTTACCCTGAAGAACCATATAGGAAATTCTGAAAATGGTCGAACTATCAGATTTTGATATCAAAATCGTTATGAAATTTATCTTTGAAATAAAAAAAGTCGAGTGGCATAACTAAGGATTGAATCTGCATCTTACTATTTATTACTGGTCTACGACGTAGACCACTACACCACACACCTGTTTACATCAGATTGTAAGAATATTTTGATACAAACGCCTATACGTTTGTATCAAATACCAATATTTCACAGTCATATTAAACTGCACATATCTGTAATGATAATATATTCACGTTTATTTATCATCAAATAAACTTCATTATAATTAACTAACGCATTGCAAGTCATTTATTAATGTCTAGTATGTGACAAATAATTGAAAGGATGTTCCACAATCATAATCTACTATTCAATCCAGACAGACACTTAAACGAAATCTTTTTATTCATCTAATCGATGGTTCTCTGTCTTTACTACTTCAAAAAAAAATGATTAAATCTCAAACTTACTAACATGCGATCAGCCCATAAGTAATCATGAATTGGGTGAATGTCGTTGCGTACGCCGTCATGATGACCCCCGAAGTCGTCAGTATGGCGCCGCATATGGATACCTTCCTGAACCCGAAACGCTTCAGGAGGGGGCCGTTTATCAGGCCGCAGAACATCGAAAAGGCCGAATTCGTGTTCATAATGAACGAGCAGTCGGTGGCCGAAAAGCCCAATGCGGTGAACGTGTCCTTGTACAGGAGGCCGAATCCTTGCATTATTGGGATCGAGACGAACTGGAAATAAAAAAATAGATATTGAATATTTTCAAGACTATACACTCTTCTGCATTTTGAATAGTTTTATTTAACAAAATGTAATATTTATGTTTTGTAGTGCATACATAATAAATGCCAGAGTATCAATTATATGGGTCGTTTCTAGATATTATTTCTCATCACATCACAATCTGAGCAAATACTAATCGAATATTGTAGGTGGGATATCAGGTCAATCGGAAACTTGGTGCAGTAAAAATAGGGTACTTACAAAAATGCTTGTTGGAATATGAAATCAAATACAAAAATATGCTAAATAGCACTTTAATAATGACAGTTGTCTATTTTCTTTTAATATTTGAAAGATATTTTTTAAATTTGGTTTTGTTGCTATTTATCTTCGTTAGTTTTAAATGTACGATTTTCTTTACTTATTTTGCGACGTTTTTTATTTTTGTTTTTTGGTTTAATTCATTCATTCATGCGCGTTGTTACCCTTACTGAGTTGATTTCGGTTCCTCCTTTCCACACAACTCAGTTCATTAGTTTAAATTTTGACAAAATATTGTCGCTAATATTTATTGTAATATTTAATACTAATTAATTAATTAACTAATTTTTAATAACTAATATTTTTTTTATATTTTGCAGAAGAAATTCACAGCTTCTGTGTCGATTGATAGAAATGTTTTGCCAAACAACTAAAAACATTTGCAATTTTCTGAAAATTGGAAAAACCCATGATAATTACTTTCGATTTATTCAGTTGCTTAAAATGCTTAAAAATAACATAAACGAATTAATTAATTTATTAAATGTGAAGTACAATCTCGATTCTGGTCTCGTGGAGTACTAGGTGCTCAAGGTAATAAAAAAATAAATATATAACCGGGATTTGCGTACATAACGCGAACAAATTAACAGATAATTTATTAAGAGGACCCAAAAAAATCGTAAAGACGAGAAGATAAAATAACAAGATAAAAGTTAAACGTTAAAGGTTTACTAATGTTACAATTCAGAAAATGAAGTAAGCAATGCAAGCAGTGCATGGCGTAGGGATAATCTTGGATGATCTTCTTATGAAGGATAGAGAAACAAAATTCAAGATCGGAGAAGAAAATGAATTTAAAAGAAACAGAGTAAATAAAAATATTATGAGAATTCGAACATTGGATGTTCCAACATTGTTGAAGGCAGGAAAATGTAAGAATTGCCACAAGAACTATAAAGGTACATAATAGAAGTAGCAAGTTTGCAGGAAATAACATAGGCAGTAGAAGTGGTAATAGATACGGCTAAATATGCTAAATATAGGCCAAACAAACGAAACCGTACCAAACGAAGACATATTGATGGTAATAGGCGACTTCAAAGCAATGGTGGGAAAATAAGAATGCGACGAAGACGTATTGGGATTACACTCAATTCATGAGAAAATAAATAACAATGGGGAAGAGTATTTAATCTTGCAGCAGAAACAAATACGTGATGGTAGGCATAAAATTTGCACATAAAATATCATGCCAGTCTATTTTCATAGGAGTGGGTTTTAAACCTCCGCTAAAAAATGCTTCGTTTTCTATACCTTTATGTAGGAGACTCACATTTTTTGACCTTTTTGTTTTTAGTATTGCTGTTTGTATTTCCGGTGTATATTTTCCATATATTTTTGTTAGTATTGAGATTTGTTGGTTTTAGATTTTATTCGTTTTTACTACGATTTTCTTTGAGTTTATCTTTCTTTCTCGAGTTACTTTTTCCTGCTGGGTTTATTTTTATTTTTCTATTGTTTTCAAGGTGCATATGTGGTGTCAGATCAATAGCCACCTAAAACGTACAAATGCTCTTTGAGTAACTTAAAGTACTGCTTCATGTGTTGTCACTATATACCATCTGTACTGTCAAATGCTTAATAATTTCGCCACGAAAATTGCGAAAACTCGCTCAGTTGGCCAACCAGAATGGGGTTTCCTTCCACCAAGATACCTAACTGCATACCAGCCACAGACAATCCACCACCTTCACCAACTGGACTGGGAAATTATCGAGCATTGACTGTATTCGCCAGACCTTGCTCCACCTGAATTTTACTAGTTTTGATCGTTACAAGACCAACTCAACAGAAAAGAACTATCAGCAATACTAAAAATGGAATATATGCAATTTTAGAAAGCTGGTGACAGATGGTCTTGGGTTATACCTAACGATGTTTTTACATCGCTCTTTGAGTAACTTAAAGTACTGCTTCGTGTGTTGTCACTATATACCATCTGTACTGTTTACTGTCAAATGCTTAATAATTTCGCCACGAAAATTGCGAAAACTCGCTCAGTTGGCCAACCAGAATGGGGGTTCCTTCCACCAAGATACCTAACTGCATACCAGCCACAGACAATCGACCACCTTCACCAACTGGACTGGGAAATTATTGTATTCGCCAGACCTTGCTCCACCTGAATTTTATTAGTTTTGGTCGTTACAACTCAACAGAAAAGAACTATCAGCAATACTAAAATTGCAATTTTAGAAAGCTGGTGACAGATGGTCTTGGGTTATACCTAACGATGTTTTTTGGTTGACACGTTGGGTGAAATTTTTTTATGAAAAACGTTCGAAAACGTAATATTTGAAACGTATTTTAAATTATTTGTCGGGTCGACGATGAAAAAGAAATCGAATGCAGTAATTACTTCTTGTCTTCGCTATTTGTCCCACAAAATGGTTAATAGCTTCGTGGCTACGGGTCAGAAGTAAAAAAAGTTGAAGAAAACATAGGAATAAAAATTTGGAAGAAGAATATTCTCAGAATTTTTTTTGGAAGGAGTGAGATCCGAACGGGTAGACAATTCATCGAATAAACAATGAATTAGCCGAGACGCGTATCTCGCAAGTAAATGAATTATTTATATAATAAAAAAAATAACATGGTTTTAACTATTGTTCTCGTTTTTCATTTTGCAATCATTCACCAAAAATCATTCAGCTTGCTTGGTGAAGGCGTTTATGAACATTTGCACATTTGTGCAAATGCTACATTTTTTAAATTAATAACGAAAAACTCTTAACTTATGCGGTGAAGACCCCCCCCCCCCCCCCTTCATCGATTGGGAAACATTTTTGGAATAGTAATAATTTTTCATAATTTTCACATCTTTGTCATTTTTGACAGTTTTGCCTTAATTTATTGCCAACCATTTTGGTATTTTTGAATTATGGAGAATTCTCACACAATTTTCGTATTTTTGTCATTTTCGATAATTTCACCTTATTTATTTTGTAGCAAATTTAATAGTTTTTGAAGTATAGACACATATTTTGACACAGCTTTCGTATTTGTTGTTATTTTAGACAATTTTACATGATTTATTTTACGACTATTTTGATATTTATGGAAAATTTCAATATTTATTATTAACAGCGCTTTCGAACATTTATATTGTATGTCACTTTTATCATTTTTTACAATTTTCCCATATTTAAATTTATGACTATTGTTACATATTTTATAATATTTATCATATTTATTTATATTTTTGTGATTTTAACTTTTTTATTCGCTTTACAATTTTAACATCTTTAACCATTTTTGTATTTTGAGTTAAACGATTTTGGAATGTTTTACATTAGCATTTTTTAAGTTATTTAAAAAAATAAATGTCTGATGATTTTTTACAATTTTGATGATTTAGAAATTATGTGCGTTTATAATTGATCCAAATTTTAAATTTGTTTGATATATAGTTATTTTTTTAGTTTTTTTAGAAGTTTGACCATTTTAACATTTTACAATTTCCTCAATATCGTTATTTTGTTATATTTGGTTTGTCTGTATTTTTTAAAAATTCTGACATATTGTCAAATGTTTGCCAGCATTGATATGAAAGTTTTTTTTTAATTTTCTTTCGAAGTTTGACTACTTTATTTCTTTTACAATAGTTTTACAATCGTTATTTTAGTATATTCTTAAAATTTACACAATTTGGCATTTGATATTTTGTTACATTTTAGACCAACAGTTTGCATTTTATGCCATTTTGGAATTAGTTTTTAAATCATGATTGATTTTGGCAATCTTTTTTAAAGTAAAAATATTGACACTATCGCAACATTGATAAATATTTGTTTTTCAATTTAAAATATTTTGTATTATAAACAATGTCTATATTTCTAACTAATTTTACAGATTGACATCTTATCATATTTTGACGATTCTAACGTTTCGTAAATTTGTCTTTTTTCACAGTTTTGAAATATTTACCAATTTGTTTACAATTTTCAGTGTTTTACAAATTTAATAATATATATTAAAATATTATTCTTAACAATATTACGACTTGGATATTTTTCTAAATTTCTTCACATTTGTAATCTTTTGGACCATGTTGGAACACTTGAATTAGAATGCAATGTTATGATGCATGTGTCTTCACCACCCAATTCTATGCATTTGATTAAAAAAATTGTGATCATTTTCGTTGTAAAATTTATGTGTTAACACGTTCAGTATTCTAATTTCTTTCAAATCAATTTACAACATTGTTTACAGTTATCATGGCTAGGATATTGCGAGCATATAGTTCAAGTTACTGCATCAGGGCAATGCACAAACAACCCAACAAAAAACATATTCAATACATCTGGTAATTGATTAATATATTTAATAACATTGTAACCTCGTATTTCCACCTACGCACTCAGTGATTATCTTTGTTATTATTATGATTTTTTAATTAGGAAATATCACAACGCATAGTTTCCATTCAGTGCACACATGCAAGTAAACACGTTTACGTGAAATCCTTGAAAGTAAACGATTTAATTTCAAAATCACATATTCATATCTCGTGATTTTTAAAAAAGTGCAAACTGATTTATTGTTCAGTACAAAGCGGCAGCTATTTTTATTCACAATCAATCAGATAAGTTTCCCAAAGGCTGGTAATCAATGCTTTAAGCCTGTTTGATGAATGGTCGTTTTCGTTTGGTATGCAATAAATATCATATGTCACATTTTAACCGACGGTTATCAATTAATTATAGAATCGAACACCTCATTAATTAATCAAATTAATCAAAATGTTGTTGCGCATTATAATAATCATACCACACGAAACGAGAATTCTTCGTCAACGTATAACAAATATGTTATTTGTATGTCATGTCAATAATGACAGGAACATGTAAAATTTACTTACACGATTAACTAATGTTGCACTAAAGGTAAGGTCCATATACTAAAATTAATTAAGTGCGTTGAATTCTATATGTTGATTCTTGTTAGGGGGTTCTGATTGCATGAATTATCAGTGAAACGTTTTATTTTTTAATACAATAGCTACAGCTACATTGATTTTAACAAAATTTGCATATTTTTCAATTTAAGTCATCTAAAAACTTAATTACTTACATCAAAATCTATTAATCTAATTTAATTTAGTCATACAAGTATAAACATTTGCATGAAGTTTTTGAGCATTTTTTGTATAAAATGACAACCTTACAATTTGTACCCTTAAACTTAAATATTTTATCAGTATTTTTGAAGCTAGTTTAGAAACTTGCAGTTGGTGTCAAACTGCTCCTTTCATAGCATATCATATCTAATTGAAGTCAATACATAGTATATAACATAGTTAACATTTGACATTGCTCCCTTGATAATTTATAGCAAATTTGGCATTTCGTAACAGTGAACCGCACCTTCATATTGGATTATTAAAGTTTTTGGTCACGTGAGTGACAACATTAAATGAAAATCACATACAGTGACGTGTCGCGTGAACATTTTAATCGTTATATATTTAATTCGCAAGCTGAAACAATATTTTTTATATTACCAAGTGAAAGGAAATTAAATTATTGCTTTTCCCATAACCAATCATAAATTCGAATTTAAATTTTACCATACGTAAATACAAATAATTTGAATTAGCTGATCGTTAAAGAAGCATTGATTAATTTGAATTGTATAAATGTCCAATTTATTTAATTCGTACATTATGTCATTTTTGGTAATATATTAATTAGACATGACAATGAACATATGTGCCAGTATTAGCAAGCTGTAGTTGTGTTAATACCCCCACACTCTTCTGGTATGTCTTTATCGGCCAACTAAGTTTGTAATGTAATGTAATGTAATGTAATGACTTGCAACTACTTCGTAGCCATTGGCAATCATAACTGCTTTGTAGATAATAAATTTCATCGAATGTCTTACGGTGATGAGCTGTCTATATTGCCCACGGCTGCGAAGTAGTTGCAAGTCTGGACAGTACCAACTTAGTTTATTAATTTTAAAAAATACGCCAAGGAAATAAACATAAAACAAATATAAAATTAATAACAAAATTCGTGAAACGATAAACAATATTTTCTAAAATATTGATCAAAGCATATATAAGCCAATACTTGTAAATTTTGTGAGTATTCAAAAAAGGTCTTGTACACTTCCTTTGACGTTTCAAGAATTTGTAGGTTAACTGTAGACGTTTCACAAATCACTAGTTGATTTTTGAAAGTTTACGTACATCGTCATTAGGCTGACGGCATTCATTTAAGGAAAACATTATAACACGGGTTTGGGCCAAAATACAAATAAATACCGAAATTAACATACCGATTAGTTAAGAAGTAGGCGTTGAAAATTGCAAGTAAAAGGTAGGGCGCCCGAAATTTAATAATTTAAACAATCGAAGAAGTAAAATGATAATATTTTAGGCTAATATGATTCATAAAGCATCAAAGATGTCGAATACAAAATATTCGTATCGTTTGTAATACATAAATAATATCGAAAAGTCAAAAGTGTGAATTTATTGACATTTAACAAAATTGCATGGGTGGCTATTGGCTACGCAGCCCTACCCATGAAATAGTTATCTTAATATATCAACGCATAAAAGCCATTCCGCAGTTCTAATTATTGCTTTGCGCGGTGTGTGGCGTAATACATAACCTCAAATTTCAAAATGCGTAACATTGGATGTATTGCACTAAATAATAATTTCGAACGTCAACGGTTTGTTTGAAAATTGAATCAAATCTAAACGCCTGAAGTATAAAGCTTTTGTATTTAAACCCATTAATAACAAGTTGGCTCGACATAGCGATGGCACTCCAAAGTTTTATGAAATTAAAATCGAAATTCTCATTTTTCGTCACAACGAATGAAAGAAAATAAATCATAATTATCCCCATCATAACAATTTGATACCCACATATATATAGTTATGGTTTTTATACAAGGAAATAAATGTGATTAAAAAGCCTATAAATGAATATATGGCAAAATTCTACAGTTTGATGAAAAGAGACTACATAATTTCATACTACATAACTGGTTGTGTATTAACAATAAGAAGAAGGAGAAGTTTTTATTCCCGTTTTATTAATTCAATTATTGGGTTTTGAAATAAAATGTCAGTTCCGTTTCTAATGTCTGTCAAATTAAGAGAGGTTCCGCGTCCTACTAACGCATATAGCCGTGCTTTCTCGAGCTTCAAGACCCGTCGAAAAAATGCGAGTGTAAACAACACGGTAGGTCATATACGTTTAAACAACATGTTAAGGCGTATACTTGTATACAACAAAATTTTATCGGATAAACACTTGGGATATTATAAAACCACACACACAACATGCTATCGAAACCAAAAGCAATGTGATGTAAGTAAATGGAGATTTTATGTATATACAGGTGATATATGTATTTTCATTTTGCTGAACATATTAGAAAATGGAACATTCAGATCCAACAAAAAAGTAACAAAAATATAATATTTACTACATCGGTGAACCCCAACAGTGAGTTAATATAAAATCGTGTAAAAATAAAACTTCATAAAATTTAACAAAGCATTTTAAACTATAATAAAAAAACTGCTAATTACACAACCACAAATTTATAAACACACCTGTAATTATTCTGAAATTTTTCAGTAATTGTAAGGGTGTGACCATTTTAATCACGGTCATGTGGTACCTACCAATAAAACAAATAATAAAAAAATGGAGGACATTTAATTATCTATGGAATTATACACAATTTACAAATTAATTTCCATCTTGATAATCTTAATTGATTAATTTTCATTTATTCGAGTGGTTCAACTAATTCTGATTTTTTAAGTAAAAAATAAGTACAACCGCTTATTCACATTTATCAAAAGATAACTTATCACGAATTCTTTATATAAATCTGGTACAAACTAAAAGTGTAGTAAACACAAAAACTATCGATATCATATGAGGGTTATGATAAATACGACTTATTTTCTGATCTTTAATATTTATTAATATCACAAGGTTATTTTTTCTCTATTATGAACTGCCAAATCTTACCCCACATGAATATGTAGATGCCACTCTATTTGCAAATCTATTACGAATATTACATGAAAAAATATTATCAATGTTCAGAAAAACATAGAAACACTAATCGAGTACACAAAAATATTAAAATATATGACTTAATACGTACATGATGCAATCCGTGTGCCATAACTATGAACCAACCCCAACCCCCTTCGGGGGGCACGAGATTTCTTTTACCCATCGCCGACCGATCTAAATCGACACAGACACATCCGCTACAAATCAGTAATCGATCGGCACTATCTCGCGATAAGAAGCTTTGATCCGCTCGATTTCAAACTCTTAAAATTGTTTTGCTCGGCGACTTAAAAACGATTTAAATAATTACATATATCATAGTGGGGACCTGACCTCGCCCTCTGATATCGGCTTCTGCAGAACACAATCTTGTATTTCCCTCATAAAATACATGTGTGCGACAATCGACGAAATAACTTTGCTTTGTTAATAATCGCGAGCGAAAATGTTACTGTTTGCTACGTTAATTACATTTCACACGTGCTTTTAGTAATATTTGTGTACTGTGTTGAAGAAATTGGTTGCCGGATTGCATAGCAAAATGGCGTATTTGAATGGTTTGAAATGCACTATAAATAAAATAAATGGATTCTTCGAATGTTGATTCTGTATAAGTAATCAATTATTCGAAATCATTCCATGCCCATACATTTTCACTTCTTACGACCAATATTTAAAACGTAGTTCATATAAAATTTCGTAGATGTAAATTTAAACCTTGATGCCCATGTAATTTTTATTATCTCTTTTCGAGTCAATATAATAATAAGACTGTTGTAGAGGTCTAATTAATGGAAAGTAATCCGGAAGTTCCTAATTCGAATCTCCCAGCCATCAGAGTTTTATTTCACTATGTGACACGTTGTAAGTTCGTTATTCGTCGACCTAAAAAATTGGTGGAAATGGAAGACATAAGGGATATATAACAAAATGGATGGAGGTGGGAGATGCTGTAACGGATAACAAATATTGGAGATGGAATAACAAGAAATTTGGGAGGGTTGTAAAAAAATTGCGGGTAAAAGGCAAATGGGGCAGAACAAAATGGAAGAAGGAAGGGAAAAGCACCTTCGAGGAACAAGAACGGGTTTGAGTATGGGGATAGGCTCACAAGAAATAACGAAGAGAATTGAAGATGAATAGGAAGACAGACCATTCAAATCCGAAACAACATGCTCACTATTTTAGAGGAAAATAGTTACCTATCTCATAACAGTCGTTTTGGAAAATTGGCTTTTTTCGTTGTACATTACGAGTACCGAGTTTCCGAGTTGTCAGTCCGAGTGTGTATTGCTTTTTTTATTAATGCAAATAGGACATGCACATTTCCTCCACGTAAGACATTTTTTCTTTACGAAAAGTTTTATGTGATTTGTAATAAACATCGGAAAAATACCGTGAACGTATTTCCAAGAAAAATAAATATTTTTGCAACCACGTAGGCTGCAAAATACTTATTATTATAAGATTAAATAAAATAACTATTAAAGAATTTATGTTGACTTGGTGGCATGATAAAAATATTGGCCACGAAATGTAAATTAGTAAATTGTAAATTAGTGACTGTGCATAATTACCATCAAAAATTGACAGATGAAGAACGATACGATCATGTTGATGGTTTCAAAGTTTTAGCTACGTTTTTTCAAGTTGATAATGATAACAAGAGATATACTCAGTGACATATAAACTGCACCACCTAGAAGGGGTGGGAATTTTTGGACCAAATTTGGCAGAAATATTGGACTAGTCTAAGGTAACAATTGATTAAAATTTGATAAAGAAAACACTTCATCTTCTTGATTTTTCTTTAATAATGTGTTGGTCCGCCCCTATTTCTGATACACTCATTGACCCGCCTTGGCATTGATTCCGACAGGTGATCAATGTCTTCTTGGGGTATGGCATCCCAAGCAGCCTGTACTTCATGCCGTAGAGCTTCTATTGTGAACGGTGGGTTCGGTAGATTCTTCAATCTTCTACCCATCATGTCCCACATGTGCTCAATGGGCGACAAATCGGGAGATCTTGCAGGCCAACGCAAAAGATTAACATTGGCGTCTTCAAAGAAGTCAAGAGAAACCCTTGCTACGTGAGGTCGTGCATTATCTTGCTGGAAAAGTGGGTCTTCCAGCCCTCGAAGATATGGAAGAACATGTGGTTCTACCACTTCGTCAATGTAGCGTCGGGCGGTCATACTGCAGCGAATAAAGAGCAAGGGTGACCTACTGCCGTAAGCAATAGCACCCCACACCATCAACCCCACAGTTCGGTGAACATGCCTCGCAATCGAAAAATCAGGATTGCGCCTTTCTCCACGTCTTCGTCTAACAGTCATCCGACCATCATGCATTCCTAAACAAAATCGCGATTCGTCACTAAAGTCGATGCCACTCCAAGTTCCATTGAAGTCTTTCCGTGCACCAGGCCAAACGTTCCTGGCGATGTTGAGCAGTGAGGGATAGCACAATATGTGGGCGGTAAGACAGCAAGCCAAAGGTTCTTATTCGACGATAAACTGTTCGCAAGCCTATCGGACGACCTTGTTCACCTAACCATTGATCAGCTATTGATCTAGTTGTTGAGAATCGGTCTCTCAAGACCATTAGCCTTAACGGCGATCTTGACGTTCATTGGTTCGTCTTTGAGCCCCAGTGCCTCTTCTCCGACGTTCAACCCCATGTTCAGACCACGCTTGATAAACACGCATTATTGTTGAGTGGTGCCGTCCCAAACGGTTGCCGATTTCTCTAAACGAAAAACCTGCTTCTCGTAAACCAACAATCCGCCCTCAGTCAAAGTCACTCAACTGCTGGTAAACTTGAGATCTCCTTCGTCTAGGCATCATTAAACACTTGAAACACTTTAAACTAAAGAACGGAATCCGAAAAAGTGGAAAAAATTCAAAAAATGACTCAATAATTGCTTGTCTATCACCACCTCTAAAAAATGACACAAACGTCAAAAATTCCATGACTACTTAATGATAGGGTTTCAAATTTTAATCAACTATTTCCCTGGACTAGTCCACTATTCCTGCTAAATTTGGTTCAAAAAAATCCCACCCCTTCTAGGTGGTATAGTTTATATGTCATTGAGTATATTTATTAAAATTGACTTAATGCACAATCCAAAATAAATAGCGTCCACGATCGACTGGTTAAAAGTATTCAATTGTCCACTAAGTAGAATATAATTCACTACTTAGTTAATGAACCTTTATCTAGTAGTATTTCTGCAATTTCATGATTTTTTGAATCATAATAAATAGGTTTAAATGTAATGAAGTATGATTTTAAATTATACAAAAACCGTGTAAGCGGAATAGGTGAGCGAACAAGAAATGTAAATGACCTGTAATAATGACAGTAAATAATTGGGAAAAAGAAATCCATAAACTAATTTACGAGCATGGGTTCTAATTAATTCCTGGTCCAATACCGTACGGCAATGACAAGGAATTCCTTTATATTTTTAGGTGTGTTGTGCTAGTCTTCAGTACGTCAATGTAATTAAATATAACGACCAAGAAAGAAGTGCAAAATAGAAAACAGAAACCTGCTTTTAATTGTTCGTAATGATGCTAGATTGAAATGAATAATTCTTTTGTCGTACTATATTATTAGTTCCACCAGGCCACTTAAACTATGAAATAAATAATCTCATTAGTTTTTTGTTTGCCATTTAGTGACTAGTTCTATTACATCTATAATTCTTCTCGTAATGATTATTTGTAAACTTTTTTTATGTTTTGAGGAAGATCGTGAACCTAACAAACCAAAATGGATTAAAGCCATAATATGCAAAATTACATGTAGATGCACATTTATTATACACGTTCCAGAACTAAAATTGTTGTGGAAAATATACTCATTAGCGATAAATCTGAAAATCCAAATGTTATCACCGCAAATGATAATATTGTTATAGGACATAAAATAATTAAAAGATTACCTAAACGGATAATTAGAGCACCAGATCAACTATGACGTATGAAAAATGTTATTATGGGAAATATGTGACAACGCGAACACTCACGGAGAACACGTCAGGCAACGGCAGTCAATTCATTTACAAAAACCAATTTTTGTGTTGAAGATTTGCAATAGTGGAAATTGAATAGTATCTAAAGTTTCGAGGGAACCAAGAAACATCACGATGATGCTATTTTTGTATCGTAACTATCAAAAGCATCAGAACAATAGTCATATCTTGATGATTTGATGATTTAGATTCAGCAAAGAGACCTGTCTGCATTCTGGAGAAGTATCCATTCCATCATTCAGCAGTCTAGACCCCCGGAAGATGATGCCGACCGATCAATATTTTATCGTAACAGAGATAAGGACCTGTAACCCTCTGGGAAAAATAACCTGGATTTATCAGAATAGACACCAAGTTCAAAACGAAGTTTGAAACGTGTACTTTAAAGCAACGGTAACAAATATTGCTTAATACCTATTAGTCGTTCTACCAGCATGGAATAGGAATATGAGATAATATTACAAGTCCTGAAAAAATTGGGTATGAAGAACATCAATGGGTGATTTGTGTCGATCTAAAATGGTTAACTTCGTCCTTGGACAGCAAACTGGATGTAAAAATTAATCTCGTTTTTATGTCATTGGGACCACAATAGAGATACGGCCAGCACTGCGTTAACAGAAATTGGCTTTTACGAAATTTCATGTTTCAAGAAAAGCAAAACGTAACGAACTTTTGGTTGCATATCAAGTTGGGGCTTGTGAAATAATTTGTGAAGGTTTTTAATCAACGTGGACTCTGTTTTTGGCTACTTGACAATTTACTAGGATTTCCTGTGAAAAACTAAAAGCTGGAATATTTGATGGTAGTCAGATAAGGCAGCATATTAAACCGGACCAATGAACGAGATTGAATATAATGCTTGGTAATCATTTTAGTAGTACAACATTTTGTTGGAAATTATAAGGCAGGGAATAACAGAATTAGGGGAAACTATGCTTTCCAAATTTTATGTTCTCGGTGGTAAGATGATCATAAAAGTTCACTGCCTCCATTCCATCAGAACGTTGAACTAACATCAGGAAGATGAGATAACCATATGATACCCGGCTACTGTTGTAAACTTCATGCTAGAATGACTTATAAAATATTTTTTAAGTGATAATTGATGGAAGTGTATGTATCTACTTTGTTAAATAAGTACCTCAGCTTATAGTTTTCTTAATGGCAGTTGGGCAAATAGTAGTAATAATGTGAAATATAGATAACATAAATAATACGATGATTTTATTCGACGAGGGAAGGTGTGAGGCATGCGGAAAATGAAGGAACGAATGGAAGCACTGGTGGGAGGAGTGTGAAGAAATTAGATGAATCAAGGAGATATTGCAAATGGACATTTGCAGAAAAGGGGGATACAGCAGAGCCAATAGGGGATATTAAGGGAGAGGAGATAGAAAGAAAGGTTGGAAAATGAGGATGGCAGGTATATATGTTGCAGGCAAGGTGCCCAGGCAAGGGTTGGAGAAAGATGGGAGCGGCCAGGATAAAGTAGAAGAAAGATATAGAATGTTAGAAGAATGCAGAATAATATCCTAATTAGGACAGTCAATATTAGGGTTAAGGGAGGTACTATTGTATTATAATTGTAATAGTAATTGTGAAAAGGAAAATACCAAATAAAGATTGTTATTATAACGAATCTCAAAAACTGGATATGATAGACCAAATCTGACGGTTTTTTATTCTCCACCAAAATTTACAGTTAAAAACTTGTCGGCATCAAAATGTCTGTAGGGATCTGTTATAGGTTGTTTATTTTGTGCAGTGTCAAAAATTTTATTATGTTGTTGACGAATATATGTCGAATCAGGAAATTTAGTCGCAGAAACATTACTAAGTCTAAACGTAACGACACGTGAAGTGTTTTTATATAATGATAAATAAGTACTCACCTACGTATACATGCATGTAGATTTCATACAAGCGAAGATATTTCAACGACTGTACTTGTCGCGCGAAAATATTTTCGCTTTTGCATGTATGAATAGGTAAACTGTCTATATGATGAAAACAATACTTCATTACAGAAATATGTCGTAAGATACGCGGTCGTTTTGGTAATAAATGCAATATTAGTTAGAATATTTGATTACACCGAAACTCATGTAGTTAGTTTGGCTGATTTCTAATAGTAAGAAACCTGAACTATAAAGACATGTTCAGGTTTCTGACTTTTTTATTGATTGAGCAAAAGAGCCCTATCCTCAATTCAATATAAAAAAAACCTCATCGAATGAAATACAATTGAAAATGATTGGGTTATGTTGTATATGATCAGTTTTTAATCTTTAGAATGTATTTGATGATATTAAAATTGCAAATGAAACATATATGCAAAAAGGCGAGGAAGGTGGAAGCGATTTTAAGAAACGTCCTATGGGGTAAGAGAAATGGGGGATTTGAGGAGACGAATAAGATATGGGATGTATGTGTGAAAAGCATATTGATGTATGGGGTAGAGGTATGGGGAGGCAAGGAGCACAAGAACACGGAGAGGGTACACTTAGGGCAGATTAAAAGGTCACTACGCCTGGAAAGGTCGACGCCCGACTATATAATAAGACAGGAGACGGGGTGCGAGAGATTAGCGGTAGAGATGGGGAGGAGAATACTGATGTATGAGTTGGAATTGAGAGGGGGAAGAGGGGAGACCGGGGAAAAGGTATTGGGGGAATTAGATAAGAGAGAGAGGACGGGAGGAAAGTTATCAGGATGGGAAGTAGCGAGGATAAGGTTTTATGAGAAGGCGGGGCTGTCGACAGCATAGGTGAAAAGGAGGAGAAGAGAGGAAAGGCAGGTGGAAAGGGAAATATGGTAGAGAGGTGGAAGCAGGCGGAAGCGCATGAAAGAGAAGGGAAGATAAGAGAGGCGAGGTACAATGGGAGGTACAGAGCAATACAGACATTTGGGAGGAGGCCAAGGTATAACGGCGGATGAAGAGAAGCTAATAGCGAGGTATAGATGCGGGAACGAGGAGAAGGCAAATAAATATTGGATGGCGGAAGAATACAAAAGATGTGAAGCATGCGGGAATGGAATGGATGAATGGAAGCATTGGTGGGAGGAGTGCGAAGAAATGGGGTGGAGCAAGGAGGAGGAGCGGGAGGGCAGAGATTGGAGGAAGGCATTGGGAGAGAATGGGAAAGGAGTACAGATATTAGGGGAGTTAAAAAGGAGGAGGGCCGACGGTAGGAAAAGGAGGGTAGTTGAGTGACAAAATTTACATGTTACAGGAAAGGTGAGCAGTCGAGGGCTTGAGAGGGAGGTAGCGGACAAAACGAGGAGAAGGTAGAGGAGATCGACTGGAGTGGAGAGAGCGAGAGTGGAGAATAAAAATAAAAAGACACGATGTAACATTAGGGACAGAAATGCCAAATAAAAGTTGTTTTTTTTTTTTTATTAAAATTGCATTGGATTGGCTGAGTTGTAGTTATGCATTTTTGCAGGTTTTCGGGTTCAGTGCATTATATGGTTTGATTTGTCGAGTGGAATAGGGCATAAACACAATAATTTTTAGGACTGTCGAATCAAACGCGACCGAAAATTATTGAGTTGTGTAGGTTTCTTGTGGTAATTTTGAAATGTACGTTTTTATCCGATTAAAATAAATTACTTAGTTGCCTAAATTTTCAGGGTTTCGTTTGTTTCAATTAAACCTCAGCGTGTCAAACACAATCTCTTACAAAACAGTACGGTTGGGTTTTTTGCATTATTGTTACACTACCATTCGCATAGTTGGGTTCAGCAAATTTTCGTTGGGTATATTTTCACGGTTCTGGTATCGTGCATTTTGTTACTGATTGGGGAAAATTAAGCAAAATTAAAAAAATGCAATTTATCTTCTTATTTTCTGATTACGTCATATAATGAAAACACACTTGTCAAATATACCACAAAGAAAGAATTTCATGCAATGTGTATAGGATAAATAAAATATGTTGTCAATGTAGAAAACGTATAAGAGATATTGATGAATTGATAGTGACGAATAAATCGTTATCTATAAATCAAATAACTGTAAACAAGTTAGTTCGAGGGAATGATAAATGTAAATAAAACAATAGGCTTTGTGTTTGAGAATCGTTCACAAATAAAAGTATAAAGAAAAACTCGTACCGATTGTTGCAACATATCAGATTAATGAAGAAACAGTGCATCTCTAAAAATGACTTTCGGTCCGAATTAAAATATGAGCGAAATAAGAATAACTGGATTAAAGCTAAAGTAAAATAATTTTATCATATAGGAAAGTGTTGTTTATGACAGATAATTTGGTCACAAAAGTAAAACCAAACATTGCTGTGAGACATCGCTATTCAATTGTCTAGCGACAGGAAATGACTTGTAATGTAAATCGGCACTTGTTTCCTATATTTTGGGGCTTCATACATTGATATTTGTGTCTTATGGAATTTTTTACTTGCACATGTTAAGATAGGGCTCTATATTCTTAAAATAACCTGATTTGCAGTATGTCGATTGTAATGATGCATAACAAAAAGGTTTGTAAGGATGTTGCGGTTATTTTGCGAGTTTCGATAAATAAGTTCATAAAATTAGATGCCTTTAATAAAATGATTAAGTCCGGTCCACTTTGGGTTTGAAGCTGAAAATTCAAAAACCATTCCAAAATTTAAAAAAATATCTTTGGGGGATCAGATATTGCGACGATAATGAAGTGATGACGGCCGTAAATTACTGGTTGGAAGAGCAACCGAAAGATTTTTTTCCAGAGGAATCAAAGGCTTGGAGCACCGTTGGACTAAATGCATCGACGTTCAGGGAGATTATGTAGAAAAATAAACGTTTGATATTTCTTCAATTTGTTTCCTTCTATGTTAGAGATCGTAACTACTGATCTCCTCTCGTAATAATTACAAGATTAGGAGTGGAATATGAAAAAGAGAGGAAGATAGCGAGAGCTAATCGCAGAATGGCCAAGGAACGAAATACAGATCAAAGCGTAAATTGTGAAGGTAATTAGGGTCTAACGAAAGAGAAATTAAGTTGGTAAAAACAGTGTCAAGGGTGGACAAAGAGAGAGTGATGATGGGAAATGTGGAAAGATGGAGTATCGAAAGTTAATGCGACAGCTGATTGATCTAGAATGGAAAAGAAGGAAAACTAGCGGCAAAAAACTGAATTATGGAACAGGGGATTGATCCAAATGAAGTTACGCAAAATTGCAATGACCGTGACTCCAATTTATAATCTAGTGCACGAATTCGAAATAGTTTTTGCGGTGGCCACAACGTGACTTTTTGTTTACTTCTTCCATCCTCATTTGAGTTAATTTGTTTATAGATTTTATTTTAGTCAATTTCGTTACCTCGTTGAAATGATCGATTTATACGATTTTTACTTTGCATTATCTTTCGTCGTGTCGCCTTCATTTTTGTGTGCTACTTTTACCGCAATTAAGGGCTTGCAAATTAAATTTTATTAATTAAACAAAAATTAAAACAGCGCAAGTTTATGTGGTAAATGGAGCCGGTGGGGATCACGGCACAATTTCCCTTAGAACGCCAGCCACTGCATCGTTTAAAGCACGTGTTTGATTGTTGGTTAATATTTTTCAAAAATATGTATATTTAGGTACTTACGTGGTTTAAAGCATAGGCACAAACTATAACGTAACCCCATCCACCGTCAGGTGGAACCAGTTTTTTCGTCGTCATATTTCTCAACAATAACCGTCGAGGAGATTACCGTCACGAGTATTATTGAGTAAAATTTGACACCAACTGAACTTAAAACAGTCAATGATGATATGATTACACGATAACACAAAAAACGTCTATCACGCAATATTTCCCAATCGCTCATCGGAAACACATCGCAAAATAACGCTTACTAACACTAATGCTGGAACTATATAAACCATCGCGGATTATTATCTATTATCAGTGAAAAGACTCGATCACGTTTTCGAAGTACTTATTTTGAACGCACCGAAACCCGATTATGTATAAAATACACACGCGATTAATTTGGACGTGGTAACGATGACTTTGTGTAATTCCATCCAATGGACGGCGAAACTCCCCCAATTGTTTTTAATTAATACAAATAATTAAACAAGCAACTGTGTTGTTTTTGTGCGTCCAACGACGGGTTTAACCGAACATTTTGTGGCATTGTTTTTGTACTTTGATAAATATAGCGTATGATGTCTCCGCCAGAATTAAAATAAAACGTTGTAGCAAATATATTATTAGCAGTTGCGTGCGTGTTCATTAACGAATCCTCGGCAAGAAAATAAGCGACTCATTCTAACGTTTTTTCGATTGAAATTATTTACAACCTTGCAGTATTTTCAAGAAAAAATGTGACGTAAGGTGCAGGTAATGCTCCTGGATAAAAATGAAGTTCCTGCTCGTTTTTTTAATAAGTTGGATAAATAGTTGCAATATGTAAATTTATGTTGATTTAGATTAATATTAACGGTAAGTTAATTGAAAACATATTTCTAACAAAGGAATTGGCAAAAATATCGAAACGTAAATTGCAATTAATTCACATTTCTTGCATTTCTCGCCAGTTCTATAAATGTGTAGTATGCTCAATTACTTCCTGCCTCACTTGTTATGAAGTTTTGAAGTGCGTACAGTACAATATGTTTCTTATGATTGACGTTTTGCTTTATTTTTTTAAACCTGATGGTGATATGCATATTTGCAAGTTCAACCTACAAATGTAAAGATAAATTATGCATAAACTCATCACTGGAATTGACAACTCACTGTCGTAATTAATTTGATATGATTACATAATAATTACTTATTTTAATCAGAAAAAATGTCAAGAAAAGGAAGAACAGAAATCGAATACAATTTTCAGACAGTAAAATAATTAAACCTTCACCTACAATAAACGCATGATTATTTGTATTTTATGGCACCGCATACGAAATTATGTTTGATGAAGATGCGAATGAATTTACTTCACAAAAAATATGATGTAATTTCTAACTTATATTGTAGAGCATGTGATATATTTCGTCATTCATTGAGTAAAAGTGTTTTATTAAGCTCTATCACCATAGTATATCAGAATAAATCTTTAGTCGTGACAAAGCAATGGAGATGAGTATTTAATGAACTTGTGTACTATTTTTTATAATTCTTTAGGATTCGTATGCCGCATTTCTAACATGCTATATATTCTTTGTAACAAGAATAATCAATTTTACAATAACGATATGTCGTCTAGGATCGATGGAGTACAAAACGAAACAATAATAGTATTAAATGTGTTTTCTTTTTAACAAATAACGGTCGGAATGGGCATGTACCCAATGTTACATGGGACCGAATCCCACATTGATAGTTATATAAAATTGCTATACATCATACAATCTTAGAATATTAATAAATTCAAAACTTTTCAAGATAAACACGTAGATAAAATTCTTTTGCCAAACAAATGTCATCTATACACGAAATATAACGGCGGATACTGATCAGGTAATAAATCATTTATTGATATAAATTATATTCAATAACAATAAAAACAAATTAAAATCGCTATAAAATATATTTCTGCCACAAACATAATATAGTATATTACACTATAAGTAATGAAAGTGCCTGATTTTTCAATGAGTAATACATGATGTACTATACCTGAGGATATTATTGCGAATTGAAAAATCGCACTTTCATCACGATTTGTGTATATTATTTTTTCCAACGTCGCATTATTTGTCTCAATTTGAAATTTATTTATAATTATTTACTGCCATATTATTCAATTTTCAAAAATCAAGGCGTACATACATATTAATAAGTAGGTATTAGATTGATTTTTTCACTTTCCTCACTAATGAATTTATTGCCTTCATTTTCCTCACTAGTTGGGAACAATTAATTTATGAACTAATTATTTGTTACGTTATTTTTAACTCCCGCTTTAACTTTTTACTGAATAAAATGGTTCCATAATTTATTTTATTATTCCTATATTGCACACTAATCACCCACAATTGCCCATGGTCGTTACATATGTCGGAATATATTGTTTTTCGTTAAAACTTAAATATGTCGAGTTTAAACATAATAAAGTGGCTTGAATGAAATTTTCTTTGATAAGAGAGGTTGTGTTGTTAGAGACTTAACTTTTATCGATTGCATTAGTACCCAAGTCAACTGGCGTATTTGTATAGAGATATTACGTCAAGATTGATTAGTTGGTCTTTTATAAATTTTGCAAACTCCCAGTAGTCTTTCAGATGGTATTTTCTTTTTTCTAATATTTGGCCGATAGTGTGCAAGGAATTTAGCTTATATATTGAACTTTGGGTGGTGCATATTATTGGTCTTATTGGAAATATTCTTTTTTATGTAAGTCCACATAATGTTGATAGTTAAACGTTATTAATTTTTAATTTAAAGACAAACAAATAACCCTGACATCTCGGAAACTGAAAAACAGTATAACAAAAGTATCTTTGAAGAAATGATTTACCTAAAAAGGCTGTAATAGTATAAAGTATAAAATGGACACACAAAATCTTTGCTCAATATATAATAACATCATAAAATAGCCAGGTAAATTCATTTTACTCAACGAGTTTTTCGAATTATTAATTAAGGGGTAGGTTAAACAAAAAAGAGAAAACTTATAATAACAATTATAAGATAAAAAACCCTTACCACACTTGATTTTTACAAATCTAAGTGTTATCCCACTGGTGATCTAGTGAAGATAATATCTTCAAAGGTTTTTACCTTAACTAGAAATACTATGTTTAACACTCATCCTTTCAGATTCTACTGAAGATGGCAACGTAGTTGCCGAAATACGTATTTAGATTTGTAAAAATCAAGTGTGGTAAGGGGTTTTTATCTTATAATTGATATTATAAGTTTTCTCTTTTTTCTTTATAGTAAAACCACAGGCTCCGCCAATTTTTATTAAGGGTTGTCTAATATTTAATTTGTTTTCTTCTGTTAATTAATATTTGCGCTCATGCGTGGTTTTGATGGCATCATTATTAAAATAAATAAAATAATATAGAATTTTTAAAATTCATTGGCCAATGTAATAATATTTAAGGAATTCACTTGTATCATATATATACATAATGTACGCCGTATGTACGAAAAACTGCGCTCTGAATGATTTCACAAATAATATATTTATTTACATGCGAAATGCACACCGACTAAGACGGAATGTTGCAACAATTTTAAATACTAAAAATTATCCAATTCGTTGAGTGAATTGTGTTGTAATCGATATGTAAATGTAAGTTAGTAAATATTTGAAATTATGAAATAGTTGTCTTATGTCGAATGTGTTCGTGATATACAGTGTGTTTCACTTAAGAGTGTAACACCCTCATATCTTTTTTATTGTTAGTCCAATTTAAGTAATTTTTTTCCCAAACGTAGAATACTTATTGCTCTATTTAATCCCAAAAAACGAATTATCTTCTTTAAACGTGTTCGTGTGCTAAATTATCATAGCTAATGAACATGAATTAGTACTAATTCGAAACGTATAACGTAAATAAAATAAAACACTGCTTCAACAAGATACGGTGCGGTAAAATAAACAAATAACCGGCGCTAATTGAAGGAAACGGTGAAATATTATGGTAAATTTTCTTTATTAAAGAAAAAAAATTAAAATTTTATTAACGAAACTTTTAGTATTGCTTTTAATACAAATTTTAGTAAATTTAATCTCAGGGTTCTTTTTATTTAAATGTTTAATATATTTGTGTGGTGAAATGATCAAATCCAAATAATTTTAAAAGTTCTTCTTGAGACTGATATCGGATGCACGGTATTTCCAGATGGACAGAGTATCAATGTTGTTATACACTTACGAGTGCTACCTGGCACTAACCGATTTCGAACAATACTGCTTTAATCTACTTTATTTATTGTTAAAATTGAAGAATGTGTATTTACACTTCACTTCATATTTGATGTTTATACACCGTTACTTGTCAATTTTCAAGCGACGTGAAGCAACACGTCGTATTTTCTTCACGCAAAAACATTTTATCTTGGTAAATTTCATAATCCTATATCAAACTATTAGTAAGATATATATTTATATATATCCCTTCCATTCTAATTTTAACTAATTTCTAATGAGTTCTGTTAGTTTCAATCTGCCAACTACCGTTAGTTTGTGTTTAAAGTTAAGTTTTTAATATTACATTCGCCGAAAAGCTCAGATCCATTGGTATTTAAATGTTCTTTATTCTATCAAGGTTTAATTTTTTGTATTAAAATTTAATTTAATTTAAATGAAATTAATTTAAATTGGTTCGCGATATTCGAACAGTAACTGAGCGTGGAATCTTCCTCGGTCCAAATTTGTCTTTAATAATAAACGGTCCGGAATATGTCTTAGTTCACTTTGCGACGTTTGTAGTTTTTATCAGCAACTCGAAGGTTTCAATTATTACTTTATCTTCGATTTTAAATTCTTTGATATGTTCAGATTGTAATTTTACTAACTTCGGTTGTTGAACTTGTAGATATTTTCGCTGAAGTTTCTTATATACGTGGGTGAGGTCGACCAGATTCAAATCCTGCCATGGTCTGTGTGGTTTCTTCCCGGTCATCAATATTACTGGAGCCATTTCATGTGTGGTGATAGGCGAATGGTTAATAATATGTTCTATCTTCCCGATTTTGGTGTACCATAAGTGGTGATTATCCTTTAGTAAGATGAATAAATATTTGATTACTTCACGAATCATTCGTTCGGTGGTATTACTGCAGGGATGTCTTATGCTGGTATGCTGGCGTTTATATTTATATATTAAGATCATCTAAACTTTTTCGATATCTTTCATTAGTAAAATCTGCAGTGGTCCGCACTGAACTTTCTTGTACTTAGTTATACTACAATTTTCGAAAAAAAATTTCAAATAAAAGTTGTTTAGAATATCAATATCTTTAACTTTTGCAGGGATATTTTTTTCGAACACATTTTCGAGATGTGGAAAATGTGATGAAAGTAAACGATCACTTCCGGTTGAGATATTGCTTTCTAAATAGACCTTTTTTTCCTCCTTGCTGTATACAAATTTTAAGTTTAAAGTTTCACAGCTCTAGCTTTCATCGTTTGTACACACAGCCACACAGAAGGACACACAGACGTCCTGTGTGTCCTGGCATGGCTTGAGTTGTGTAAGTTTTATCTTTTGATAATTGATATATTTCACATCTCGATATATACTTTTTTATGGTTCTTCGCACACAATTAAATTCTTCTATGAACATAAGCCGGGCCTTTCTCATACCTATGTGACTTAAATGTATGTGGGTCCATATAATAATTTGTTTAGTATGTGATGCATTACTGACATAAACTATCTTGTGACCAATATTTGTCGTTAATATTCCGTTTTCTACTGTACACCCCTTTACTTTTTTGCCAGCTTTTTGGTTGTTTTTAATTTTAATTATTACCGAATTCTTCTGAGCTTCCTTGACTTTTTTCAATGAGTATGATTTTTCAATTGAATATTTGTGATTAGCACTTCAGTTTGGGTCTTAAAATTGTTTTTTCGATTTAGAATGTCTGCAATTACCATTAAAGTTACGGGTTTAAATTTTATTATTCGTATTTCGTATTCGTTTAATAACAAACTCCACGTATAAATTCTATTATTGTTAATTTTATGATCCTTTAAGGATACTAGCTATGTGATCTGTTTCAATGGTAAAGCGATGTCCTAGTAAATAATAACGTAGTTTGTCTACTGCATATCCTTTTCAGAAATAGTGTATCTGGTTTCACTATAGCGTTCTAGAAACGAAGTAAATGGGTACGTCAATACCATCTTGGAACTGAACTAATTTGGCTGCTATGGAAAAGTTTGATGCATCTGTTCGTAGAATAAATTCTTAATTAAAATCAGGATGATATAATTTCAACATGTCTACAAAAGTATCTTCAATATTTGGAAGGCGATCTCTTGTTCTGATATCTAGAACCATTTTGTATTTTTCTTCAATAATTCATTATAAATCGATGATAACAGTTAATTATGCCTAAAAAAGATCTCACGCTTTTAATTCGACGTGGTGTAATAATGCCTTGCCCACTTATTAGGTAACCTAAATAGTTGACTTGTTTTCGGAAGAATCGAATTCATCTAAGTTTATCTTCATTCAATTTTCGCAAAGTTTCTATTATCACTCGTTTTGATTTTCGGAGAAAATAATGATGTCGTCAAAGTAGTGACTACAAAATTTTCCATGTGCGTTTAGTATTCTATGAAGTATTCTGATTAATGCACTTGGACTTTATATTAATCCGAACGGTGCTACTGTAAATTGATACACATTTCCACCTATAGTTAAGACACAGTACTTTCTTGGTGCTCCTTCTAAGTGAATTAGCCAAAAATCGTGTTTATTTTTGAGAAGTATTTGCAATTGTCATATTTCACCACCAATACAGTTGTATTCAATGGAGTTTCAAATCCAGGTTTGTTTAAACTACGAGCGTCCAAACATATCCTTAAACTTCTATCATTTTTTTACTAAAACTACTGGATTAATAAAATAAGAATTTCAATAATGCCTTGCTTTAAAAGTTCTTCAATTTCTATCTCGACTTGTTGTTGGTACTTCTGAAGAATAGGGTAACTTTGACAATTTAGAGGTTCACCGTTATTGATTTCTATCTTGTGTTCATAACCTTTTGCAAAAGTAACTGCTCTATTAAATAATTTGATGTTTGCCTTTAATATTTCCTTTAATTCAAATTTCATTTATTTTTCGATGTTTATTTTCACTTAATAGTGTGTTTAATATGTCCAGGGATGTCTTTGATTCTCCACTGAGTTCATTTTCATCATATAAATTCATACAATTATCCATCTGCATCTCAGCTTTGTCGTATTAAGTCTCAAATTATTTATGAAATATATTTTGATTCCGGTTTTATTTGCTCGCATTGATAAAAGGTTTTCTTGAAGATTTATGATTGCTTTATATCTTTTTACATAGTCTATTCTTAATTCCACTCATAATTCATGTTTTCGGTAATAAAATATTCCAAAAGGTTTCGATGTACATTTTTTTGCATATGTATCCATTGGTTGCGATAATATCAATTTTTTGACATTGACTTGACTTTCTTCCATTTTATCGATTAATTCCTTCCTTTTCAGTAATACTTCAGCAGCAGTATCTATGATTGCTTGTAATTTGAAATTCTTAATTCGTATATCAATACCTGGAATAGGATTCTCTTCAATTATAACTTCGTCTTCATTGATGTTTATAAAATTATTTGGGTTGTTGTAAAATTATTCTAGGTTTCCGGATATAACTGCATATTCGAGTTGAGGAACTTAATGGTACACGTGGGCGTCTAAGGTGCTCTCTCCTCGGCTTGTTGAATCGTAATTTTTTAATGCCCCGTTCTCCTCGGTATCAGAGTTATTTTTAATTTAACAGGGACCTTCTGTCGGTTGTTGATAATTTTGTAATGTTTCTTTTGTATTCATGTTATTTCCATAAGCTCTTCGTCCTCGATTGTTTCCATTATAGATATTATTTCTTTTGTATTGTCCTCAGTTATTATTATAATTATTCGAATTGCCTCGATGATTAGAGTTATAGTAAATTCTTCGTTGGTTCTGGTTTTGATAATAATTATTCGGTCTCGCAGTGTTGGCCTTGTTCATTATAATTATTATTTCTGTTTCGTTGACCGTTATGGTTATTTGAATTTTGTTCTAGAGTGTTATACTCTTATTTCTGTTGTTATAGTTATTGGTGTATTGTGGACCATAAATGTTATTATTATTATTCGAATTGGAATATTTGGGTGGGTATTGGTAATTGTTATTTATGTATGCTGTCTGATTAATGTATTTCTGCATAATCTGCATAATCGTTTTTCATTAGTTTCTCCATGGACGTGATGTCACGGCTTATTATTACTTGACCATCTGTAAATATGAAGTGATTAGCTAGATATTTCGCGATGTCGGCTTCGGTGAGTTGCGGGATGTAATTGCATTTGTTAAATAAATCACAAGTTAAATAAATCGACATCAGCATTCCCGAAAACAGTTGGATTTTGAGAGGGTTCTGTTCCAATACTGTTTACAGCCATATCTTCCAATGATAGTCTCATTACTTTCCAGCTCTGTCTGAAGTCCGCTAGATCTTGGGTGAGTCTCAAAATGTGTTTCCTGTATGTCGTGGGATGGATCCTGGAATTTTAGTGGCGGATATTTTTTTATTTTATTTTCCCATTCGCGCTTCCGTTGTTCGACGGTGATTTCTTTTTCAGCCTTTTGTTTAAGTAATGTTTCTTGTACTTCGATGATTTTTATCTCAATTTGTACAACCTTACTACCAACATTTTGGATTTCCTCGTTCTGTTTTTTTTGTGTTTCGTACAAATAGGTTACTTTGTTTATTTTAGCTTGTATATTCGTGGGACACGCTCCCAGTGTGTCCCGGTTGTGAGTTGAATTTTTGGTTGATTCTTACTGAAACTATATTCCGAACGTTATGTTTCTTCTGTTTTTGACTAATTTTTGTTGCCACTTATGTTTATATGAGTCATCATCAAAATTTGACAACCGGTTCATACAAAGCTTCTAAATTTGAACCATTAATTAATATAATATGATTTTGTGATTTTGAAATGTGATTTTGAAAAATGCCATGTGGCGGACCCGATCGTGTAATACTCGTTTAAAATAAGTACTTGAAATTTCAAGCTTTCCTTTAATCGATAAGAATAAATTAATATATTATATTGGGTAATACTATGAACGAAACAATCCTAATTGCAACAATTTTTTAATAGTTCGTCATTATCTACCAACTAACTTTGATGGGGAAGATAATGGCAATGTAATTATAATTAGTGTAACGATAAGCTAAATTATCTTGTGTCAATATAGTTTTTTTATTAATAATTGCGCTTGATTTTTACAGCGATTATTGATTCAGCCGGGTGATACAGCGGTGATGATTTTTGTTAAACGTGCTTGAAATTATATGTATGAAATTTCATGTTACTGATGGAATTTGTTAAGTATCAAGATGATCGTCCATTTTTTATATCTCACAATCAAAATTATAAACGTGTTGATTGTAGCGACGTAGTAAATTATACGATTGTATTGTAGGTTATACTGTATGCCGTATGCAGATAAGTGACGGAACTGTACAATTGTGTTTATGTAGTTCGTTGAACGGCAGCCCACGTCACGGCGTCGTTAATTTCACGTAAATTTCCCATTTCTTTTTATTCCATTCATAACTCTAAACTAACATAGCCATTGGACATTTTGAATTGATGCACACCCATACCTCTCAATCAGTTAATTTTTTTCAGCTAATAAACAAAATTAATATTATAAAATGACTGCGTATCTGTATTTTTTTTTTTAATTAAAAGGAATGGTCATGAAGGATATCGCCATGGTTGTTCGATACAACTCCGGCATTTATTGTTACACCAAAACTATTTTCAATAACAATAAAAAAAACGCCAAAGGGACGATTGAAATTCACTCGGCGCTAGATGGCAAGAAAAAAATTGAAAACGGTATAATTGAAATGTTCTTGTTTAAAATCAATTTCTAGGCAATTTGAAATAGAACTCCATAGGCTGACTTCCAGGAACACAAAGCGACGTATCAACAGTTACAAATATTTAGAGTTCACTATGCAAAAGGATATTGTTAAATAAACATCGACAAGACCATAATGTCTTCAATAATGTAAGAATTACACACAATTACAGAAACTTCTAAATTTAATGTATAAGTTGTAAAATGGCGATAAAATTTTGCTGGGCCAAAATTTACTTAAATTCAACAAAAATGTCCATTCGGAACGTAACAATGAGTAGTTTCCATAATTTTCAAAAATCTTAATGCAATTACCTTTAACAAATTGTTGCACATTGATATGTTTGAAATTATAAATGCCCCAGATGTATCGGATACTTATTCTGAATATTTCACGCTACTATAATTACTTATTACATAAAGTATAAGAAAGTAAAAAGAGATGACGTTCTAGGTGCAGCTAAGGCGAGGAAGCGAACTCTGGATTTGTAATCGAGGGTGTCTCCGACAAATGATTTATAAATTAAGACCTTACACCTATCAATTATATCTTATTCAAGAAAGCTAGGGATAATGTCAAAGTTAAGAATTATAAATACCGCGGTATATTTGCCAGAAAATCACTGAACGTAAATGACGAACCTATTGCTTGTGGCAAGTATTTACCTTCAAAATGTTCATGGACTAAGATCTAAATCAAACAGTTGTTTTCCTGCCTCTTGTATTAGTGACTTTCATATAGTCTGACTTGGGAGACATGGTTTAAAGAAGGTGTCTATAGTGAGGAATCTTTGATTGTATTTCGTATTCTACATTCAGACGTGATCGTGAAACCACTGGTTCAACGAGCCCTTTAAGCAGTTAAAACTCATCTACCGATAGAAGAACGAACCTAATGGTGCATCCAGGCGGAAGACGTGGGTATCTGTGCATTGCGAGGTGGTCAGCAAAAATTAGCATTTGCTGTGTATACCTACCCCAGAATAGTGAAGCCAATTTATTTTCTTTTTATCCAAATTAGAATTAATTGACAATCAGAACCCTGACGATGCTGTGTTGATATGTGGCGATTTTAATTTACAAACTATTAAATGGATTTACGATAATTATTCAAAGTTCCTAAAACCTTATAATGTGGTCTGGCGCAGTTAGTTGTGTTCCGAACAGCAGCAATAATCATTGATTTAATTTTATATAACGGCGAGTTTGTGAGTAGCGTTAATATATGTTCGGGCCGTCTTGTTCCTGGGGAGATTCATCATAAATCAGTAGACTCCACTTTTCATTCCTCGATTATAAAATCATTAAATGTTAACAGCATATGCTCACTCCTTTTCAAAAATTGTGATTATTCTATACTAAATAATATAATCAACGAAGTAAACTGGGAACGCGAGATATGTGAGTGGGATACCGACAACGCTGTAAATAGATTTTACGAAAATATTTTCGATATTATCCAAGTAAATTGTCAACAGCCTACATTGCGCAAATGGCAATTTTCAATATGGTTCGCAAACTCTATCATAAAGGTAATTCAAGAAAAACAAAAAAATGCACACTAAATGGAAACGATATGGTAACCAAATAGATTACTTAACTTTTAAAATACTCAGAGACCGCGCCAAGTATCTTGTGGAAAATAACTATAAAAATTATATGAAATAGTCTGAAAATAGCATCTGCAATAATTCAAGAAAATTTTGGGATTTTGTTTCTAGTAAAAAGGGAGACACAGTTCCTTCAGTTATGAATGTCGATGGGGTTTCAACGAATAATGGGTCTGAGATCTCAGCTCAATTTGCATTATTTTTATCTCTATTTTACGTCACGCCCGTTGTCACTTGATGCATCAATAAATAATTTTGATTTTTCTATAGACATTCATACTTGTGTCTCGCCGAAATTAAAAATTGTTCAGCACTATTGGATTTGAAAAATGGTGCTGGGCCCGATGGCCTGCCACGTCTGTTCTTGAGAAATTGCTCCCAATCATTAAGCAGACCCTTGGAAATAGTTAACAAATCTTTTGAAGGGGGATGTTTTCCATCTATACGGAAGCGTTCCGATGTTGTATCCGTATTTAAATCAGGTAATAGACCCGACAGAATAAATTACAGTCCAATTTCTAAACTATCTATTTTGGCTAAAATATTCGAATGCATCGTATATAAACAACTCTTCTTTGCAGTTCAGAATAACATATTAACTGAACAGGAACCAATCACGCGGATGCAGTGTACACCCACTTCAGCAAGGCTTAAAGCAATTTAAATTACGCTTCATGTATCTGGAATGCTCGATATAAAACACATGTCGCTAGGATCGAGCATTTACAGAAGAAATTTTTAAGGTATTTGTTTGGGAAAATAAATCCCGATGTAAATAACTATACCTACGTCCAATTGTGTACTGAATACAACATGATGACTTTGAAGGCTGTAAGGATGGTAGCTGACGTTTTGATACTTTTTAAGATGTGAATGGTGTTATTGATGTTACACTTAATGCATTTATCGTCCCGGACTTTACGCTGCTTCGGCATCAAGTGGTATGAATTCTCCGATTTGTAGGTGTATTGTTACTCACAATCTTATATGTGAAATTTTTCACATAAACAGATTAAGATTCAAAAAATCTTTGCAGGCTGCAGTGCGGCACACGATTCACCCCGTCCATTTAAATTTAAATTTAAAGAAAGTTAATTTTATATTCTTTCTTTTTTATATTTGTAGTTCTTTTTACATCAATTACTAAGTATAAATTATAAATTAAATGTTCTTATCGAATTGTTTATTAATATGTTGCTTTAGTTAGTTAGTTGTAGATATTAGTCGTTACTACTTTTAGGTTAGTCCTGTTTGTAACCCAAATAAACAAATAAATAAATAAAAAATATCAATACCCGTCCATTGACCATAAACATCTCGCACCAAACTTCCCTGCTTCGGTTAATAAAAACACTCGCCCCTTGGTTATATCTTCACTGACTGCAGTATTTGTCCCTTTTAATTTTCTTTTGTTGTTGTAAACTATTTTTTTTTGTATTTCTACTAATGAATTTGACCAATAGTGGACCATGATTGGGTTCTTTGCTCGGTAAGCGATGGATTAATTTCAGCTGCAGATATGTGAATCCCCAACTTGTCTTTATAAAGTTTACTAAATCTATATTTTCACCTGCAGTTTCTGGAACACCAAATATACGGATCACTTGCTTCCAGTGCATCTTGCTGAGCTTTCGTTAATTTTAAATCAAGTTGGCTCACCTTCTTCGTGTGTTCGTTGATTTAGGCTGCAAAACGTCGAGCGATATTTTCTTGAAGTATAAAATTATTAAGGAATGTCAACGAATTCAATATATATTCAACTACTCTTCGAATAACTTTCATATTTCTTCTCATCATCAGCAGATGATCTGGTTCTCACTTCTGGCATTATGTAGTTTAAAACTATGGCACTAACTTAATATATTACCACTTACTGCACGTCACGTCGAGCGAACATCACAGCATGTGCACATATAAAATAAGCAAAACGAACAATTATTTTGTTAGTTAAGAACGACAATCAATCACACAGTCCAAAAAACCTGCATGGAAGACTACAACTATATATCATTTTTTCAGAAAGAAATTTTAGTGTGTAACTCTGTAAATATTTTCTGCGTGAATATAAATATTTAAAAAAATCTATTGTATTCACCGGTGTCCATATTGTTGACGTTTTTTTATTAATATTAATACTCGATGGAACATGTACCTGTGGTGTTTCGTTTGGATAATTTCCACTTTTCTTTACATCACATACGCTTTTTAATTTATAAGAACACAAAAACAAGTAAAATAGAACACAGCATATACAGAAAGCCAACCAGCACTAGATACCTCGAGATAATAACCTTCAAATCAAATCATCCAAAACAACACAAAATGGCAGCCTTTAACAGTCACATAAATCGACTAATAAACTGATCAATGAACAATGAAACCACAAACAAAGAAATCAAGACACTAAAACACTTATTTGACTATTGGCAATCTTTTACAATGTCAATGATTTATGTTCTATTTTAGATAATTATGAGAAAGTAAATATCAATTTTTGGTTACTTCGCATTTGTTGCAATTAAAACATTTTTATGAATATTTTGATTTTGACATTTCTTGCATATTTGAAAATATGAACATATTTTATTTAAAATTTTCGTTTAAAATCACTTTCATTTACTCTCATCATAAATTAAGTAAAGTGTTACGTATTATTTTAATTTCATTCCAGTTCCATAAAGTTGATTCTAGCGCGTAGTAATATGTTTCGATTTTAAAGACGAGGGAGTACACATTCCGGATTCTCATACACATCACTATATTTCAGGAATAGTTTGTGACGAAATATATAAATACACAGATATAACTTATATTTTACATAAAATCCAAAATGAATTTTTACGCCAATATAAATAAAATCACGTCGAGCATTTATTTTTTATTAACATAAATAATTACATTTATTATAAATAAATATATCAAAATATACACTAAAAATGCAAATGTCAGCTTTTGGCAATATTCGAATTGTCGTCTTTTTTCTTCCGGGACATTATGACCATTTCGGCCATCCACGCAATAGCGGTCACATAGGTACAAATATTCAGCAAATGCAACGTTATAACGTAATTATTTACAGCGTCACGTATCCAGCCTGCAAATATAACAAATTTATACCGTGGAAGTAGAAGTTTAACATCAAGTGCTCACATAAACTGCTTTATGTTATATTCAGCAACTGTTGATGTGTATAGAAAATTAATGTTTGTGAAAATGCTCTAATATATTTTAAATAAGTTAAGGATTAGAATGATTATTATAATGGGTAGCAGTACAACTACACAAAATTTTTACGGGCGGAAGAATTGACTTATTTTAAATCGCTTTTTACAAAGTCAGAAAGCAAGCCAAAATTTTCTTCGTTAAATTAATAGTGATTAAGTTTTAGCTCCCATAAATGAAAATTGAAGTGTGTCAATGTAAATTGCGTTTTAGTATCAGTGTTGTAATAATTTCTATTTTTACGTACCTATAACTGGACCCATAACTAGGAACAATATACCGGAGGTTACTAATTGTAAACCAGAAGCAGCTGGTAATTTTTCTAATGGTACGTGACTGGGTATAACTAAAGCCATAAAGACAGTTCTGAGTCCTTTACCAAAACCAATGACAACAGCCACGAGCAACGATATTTGGTACGTTTGGGTGTGGACCAAGACTGAAACAAACTGCAATATAATTATTGGGCATTAATACAACCACTCACTTACTAATCCTTCCGACAGCCATGCACAAAACTCCCAACAGGAAAAAGGACTTATTCTGCCACCCAATTTTGTCGGCCAAAAACGAACTGAGGAACCTGACCAATATATCGATGGCGCCCAGCAGCGACATAAATGTCGCTATTTCGTACTTCCCGAAATTGAATTCTTTTAGCACGAACGGCGTCAAGATAGAAAAATTCAGCTCTGCGAAATTGGCGATGGTAATTCCGAGCATTAAATTAACATAAATGTAATCTTTGAATAGATTCAAATCGAAAAATATGGCAACCTTTTGAAAAAACGTATAACTTTGCGGTTGCTCATCTTCCGGAACTTTCTTATTGTCGTCCAGTTTACTTTCCTCTTGCAGCATTTTTGTCATTTCGTACTCGTGAATTTCGGTGGTTTCTTTGTACTGGGCCAGTCTTTTCGCCGCGGTTTTAAGCACGTCCTTTTCATTTGGGTACGTCGGCTCCGCAACCTCAGTCAAGAGCAACTTGTCTTCTTTCTTTAAATCCTGCGGCGCTTTTTCCAGAGGACAGTCTTCTGCGTCGTGCTCTTGGATCGCTGGCCTCGACTGCGATTTCTTCTTCCTGGCTTCCGCCAAATTACCATACGATGGTCTTTTGGACATGGTGACTGAATTTTGCCCCGATGCTAACCGCGACCTGCCTCGGCTTGAAGACAACGATATCCTGGAGCCAACCAGCGACGATTTATGTGACTGCCAACCGTCGTTGGCCCGAATCATCATCGGTGTGCCGCAATCCACGATGTCAAACACCGCGCTGAAACGATCCTCTCTGCTCATGAGGAACTGGCTGGAAAACAGACTTCGTGATTTGCTTCTTTTGCTCAAGTAGCCAGATTCGTCCCCGTTAGTTAATGGCTTAGTCGGCTCGCTCTGAAAGCTGGCGTTGAAAAATTATTAAAATTGCAATTGCTGAATTACCTCTCTGAATTTGGTGTGCCAGTGCACCGGTTGCAGCATTAACGCGCAGAATATGGCGTGAGTTGAAAATGCTGCGAATATCATTAATGTTCCTTCCACTCCGTAAACCCCAATTAGGAACGTTATGATATAAGGGCACACGATGGGCCCGATTGCTGTGGTCGTCCAGGATAATCCAGTAGCTGTCCTTCTTTTCGTCTTAAAATATGTATTTAATGCCAAGGCATTTGAAGACTGCGTTATTCCAAGAGCAGCGCCTAAAATGCATTGGTTACATAAAATAATCTTGGTGAAAGTATACATCACGGCGACCTAGACACTTTTTTACCTTAGTTGCTTGCACTGTATATCGCAATATAAGGGCGAGTTATTTGTTTAAATAAAAGTAAAAAGTTTATAATCGTTTCAATAAATAATGGATTGTAACAACTGTCAGTAAATTTCTATAAATAGATCAAACAACGAGAAGAGAACATAAAACATAAATGGCGCAGTCGTTCCAGTAGGATAACGATGTTATGTTTCGAAGATTTGATTTAAACGATCCATCGTCAAAAATTTGGAGTCCCTAATGATGATCTCTTCTGGATCGTTAGTATTAGATTTATTGATATTATAAATCTAATACTAATGATCAAGAGAGATTGCCTGACAGGATACTCTAATAGAGGCAGATGCCGATATATAATTTCTCCATTTCCTCACATTTTAATAAAGAAACCTCGTTACAACTAAATTGAAATAGCAACAAACCCCCTTATTAAAAAATACCCCCTTTTAATAATTATTAAAAGGAACTATGGAATATTTAAATAATAAACATAATTTTTAATTAACTCATTCAACATACAGACACATACGAGTATTATGCTCATCCGTCATTTACATAATTTGTGTATATTGATATGAAATGAATTATCCCCAAATGTGCAAATAAATGTGAATGGTTGTGAAATTGCAAAAATTAATAGTCAAAAAATAGTAGTGTAAAATATTGAGAAGTGGTGTTCGTCCAGCTTCTTATTACGCAAAGAAAATAAGAGCTATATGTATAGCAACTTATCCTAAATCACTTAAAATGTATAAAATCATAAAATCATAAAATTGTTGATCTTAGTACATAAACTAAATGCAGTTCAGCTCGTCGAAAACGAGGGCACGCGAGAAAATCCGAACCGAAACGTGTGATAAGATAAATATGTAAAGGAGTGAATTGATTTAATTGTAAACGGATATCCACTGTTATAACGAACAGTTGTTATTTCTATGGAAACGCATAGGTCATATATTTTAATTGATTTTTCGGTTAATCTGACACCGACCACGAAAGTTAGGTATAACATATAACAATTAATAAAATTGGCAAAAGCTAGAACACTTGTAAAAATATTTTTTCACTAATCATCAAATTTTCCCAAAAAACAACAGCCTTCTTCAGAAGAATGTTGTAGTAATTTTATTGAAAATAAATCCAAGACGTAAACTTGGCAAAGGCAATACTAAATATAGAAGGGTACAAGAAAAAATATAATGACTGAAAGTGTTTGGAAGACACATCGGTCTTGTTTGACATTTGCACATATTTGACAGAATAAATGCTGCAATGACAGGAATTAAGGTAAGGAGCTCTAAGAGAATGGTGGCTCCTTCTAATGTGATGATAATGCCAAAATACTACGAGGACCTTCGAGTCAATGATAACAAAACAGAATTGTTAACCTTCATGTCATGCGAAGTCGTTAATCTTTTCTATGTTGGCGTGTGATCGAAACAGTGAGATCATCGACGTTAATTGTGTCAGGAAGTCTAAGTCTAATGCCCGGTTTCACAAACGATTGTTAAATGATGAATTAGTTAACAAACCTTTAACGATTCGTTATTGCTTGTGAAATTCAATGGTAATTTTTCTTTTAACAGTTCGTCAAGGTAATCAATCGTCAAATGTATGACGATTGATTAAAGACTCGTTAACGAATCGTCAAACTTGTCCAGAGTTTAGTATTTTCTTCAAATTACTTTGCGTGCCGTTCTTTGGATAAGCAGATATAAATTCTTACATTAAAAACCGTTTTTGAACAAAACGTATACGTATACGCAATAAAGTTTTCACATGTGTATTAAATTGGATCAATAGCTTCTTATGTCCAGGTCGCCATGATACAAATTGTAAAATTTTCTTACCATATCCTATAGCGTATAGAAACATGTACGCCCAAAACGAATCGGAAAAGGCTGTCAGAAATAAAGAAATGGAAGCCAGAAAGGACCCAAATAAAGCGTACTGCCTGAACGAATATCTCTTGAAAACAGGTCCGTTCAACAAACCTGTAAACCAAAAATGAGTCAAACATCGGTTTTCCGTTTTTTGTAATATAAATTGTAACACGCTATTAGTGCATTTGATTATACCGCCAAAATTTGTTGAAATAATTAGTTTGTGAAACCGTTTCCTCAGCTTATTCGCTTGCGCGCTTTGCCCCTTGCCCTATACCAACTTTCCACATCAAAATAAATTTACCGTTACTCCTAATTATAATTTTAAGTTGAAGTCTGTCGATGACGCACAGTAATCTATACCATAAAAGATATTAAAAGAGCTTGAACTGACCCACCCACACAAGCGGTCGCCGCCGAATTCATGTTGATAATCGTCGTGGTTTCTGGATTGGTCATACCGAGGGCTTCGAATTTTTCCCTAAACACCAATCCGAATTGCTGCAGCATGGGGAAAGTACTCAACTGTAACATAAAGGGATGCTGAAGTTTCGACGAAGTCTTAACGTGGCTTACGTCGTTGTTAACAAAGCTACTTACATTACTAAAACCGCATGCCAGTAATACGAACCAGCCCCATCCGCCGTCCGGTGCTTGAAAATCTGGGTCGCCCACTCGCAGTTTCCGTCGACGTGGTTTTTCGATTTGCACTTTGACATTTGGTTTTCCATTAATTTCCATTCTGAAATGGAGTAATATTTATCAGTAAAATGACAAATAAATGATTGTTGTGGTTGATGTTAATTGAAATTATTATAATGTCTAACATTATTAAAATATCTCCACAAATAGCACATACGTAAATTGTTTGAAATCGTCCAACCTATCAATTATAAAGTACGGGGCAACATAACCTGTAAAATTGCACATGTACATCAAAAGTACGTCACAGCCTGCGACATTTTCTATTCACTCAAATATCATTTGTTTCCGTTATAACTAACGTTAATTTCTATTTATAAAAATTTGATAAACCTTTTTCCCTAACTCGTACAGAACGGTCACTCATAAAACTCATGAAACAATAAAATTTTATTGCTTCTGTAATTTGATACCATAGTACCCTAAAAAATAAAATGTTGTATATGTTATTTATTTACGAGCAGTGAAAGTATGTATTTATTTTACGGAGCCATTGTTTGTTACTTGTTGATTTATCACGCGAACGAAACTTTTAATTAAGTTTATTTGATAAATAAATGATGAAAAAACAAAATATTCGTAATCAATTAACGGTGCGCCGAGAAGCTAACGAACCGAACAAATATTTACAATTACGGAAGCGCTAAACATGAGAATGATTTGAAAACTGGCCAAACATCGAAATTTAAATATTGAATCTTCAAACACTAAATATTCAATTTCCATGACTAATTAAAATTGTTTAAATGGGATTTTAAAGGGCGCAAATACAACTAATTTAAATATATTTTTTGCAATTCATTTTATTATTGATATAAAATTAAAGCAATCGCTGAAGTGGTGATATTTTTTAACACATATTTCCATAAGTGGAAATATGTGTTATAATTAGTTTACAACTAATATTAAGCGAATCATGTTTGATTGCCAATGTGTTTTAAAATATAAAATTCAGTTTTATAGAAATATGTGAAATACTACATTGATGTTATTTTTTGCATGAAATCTAATGACCTTTTGATCTTAACACAATAGATGTGGTATCAATCGTTTCGGCGAAGCAACTAATTTATCATTTTTACATATATTTAAACAACGTTCAAAATGTAAATTAGTTACACAAGGGAAGAAAATACCACTAAATTTATCGATCTAAATTTATCTACGTTTTTACCTCAGTTTCCTGATATAACATATAGCAAATCTAATTTTCCAAAAGAGTAATGTAATAAAATTTAAACCTAATTTTGTAACAAATGTTATTCCTGATACACGAAAGCATCCACCTCCCAGACTGTCGTCACCTACGTCAAATATATATACATATATTTATAACCTCAAAAGAGATAATTCGGCATAAAAAATACGATCGTCCAAATACCTAAACACCCCAAACGAGATTGCTTTTTGAAATCCACTGCATTTACTTAACTAAGTCCTTTAAGTGCTGATATTCATCGAACCAGATCTGTTACAATTTAAATAAGTTTCGCAGAATTGGGCTTAACAAAATAATTGTTAATTTACCACAAACATTCATGCCGGAATAGATATCATTTTTCATCTAACATCGCGTGCTATTAACTTTTTATTAAATACAGTTCACACAAAAAAAAGTTATGCTCTGCCTTGTGACTTTTAAGTGCTGGTTCCACGAAAAGCAATAAATCGTGCGGTGAATTATTTGATTCCGCGAAGTATTGTTAATTGTAACTGCTTCTGGAGAATATGCTCTGAAACTAAGTATAGTTAGTTACGACTTATCATATTTTTAAAATGTGTATATTTTAAAGCTCGAATAATATAATTTGAGTAAATCATACTGCTTTCAAATCCACTTTAATAAAAACTTTTTCAATACGTAAACGATTACTATTAATAAACTCAAAGGCAAGTGAACCTGTAATAATCCGTGATAAGCCACTGTGATATTGGAGCATTGCATAACGTCGGATCGAGATCGACATTTGATAATCTGGCATCAGAAATTTTTCCTGGATCTCTGGTCAGTGATACTTATGTTCCCATGCTTGTAGGCTGATGTAGGCGACATAACTTGCGAGCTCGAAATAAATACACGTACGTAAAAATACCATGTTGTTTATTCGTAATTCGAGTACATAATGCTTAATCAGCACGGGCAGTGCATTCGTACGGTTGGGACGTCAGCTCGCGTTTCAATTACAATGCCTAGTCAGTGCAGTTGGTACTGACCTAACTCACTCGCTGCATCGTCATTGCCTTGCTTCTAGACTCTTGCCTAACTGCCCCTTGCACTATCGCATATGACTTATATTATATACTAGTCGTAGCGCGGATGATATTGTTATATTGACGTAGTATTTTATTTGTAATATGTACTATGTCCTACAAACAATGAACTCGCTACATAGTCTCGATCATGCTGTGCAATGAACGTTGCATCATGTTATCACAAATAAACTTACTAAATGATGAACAAGAACAATTATAAGATAAATAGGTCGCCCAGAGAAACTTTTAAATGGTATTTTAAAATAAGTAAACAAGGCGTTGTACATTTTATAAAATGTTGGCAATATTTCTAAACATTTCTAAACATCGAGATGTTAGATTTGTGGGCGCCACAATGCTTAGTTACACTTGCACAATGCAGAAATTCAATTAAGAGCTCAATTAGAGAAACTGGAGAACCATATAATAAACTATAGAAAAATAATCATAAACTCGTTCAGACAAATTTGAAAGACAATACCATCCACGCATATTTGAGCATAAAACGGCGAATACTGAATTAGCTCTTACTTAGCAGACAGCACACAGCGAGATTGGTGGTGTTCACTCTGACATACGATATATAGTTAAAGGTACACCTTAGGGATCGTGTTTATCACGAACATTATTTAAAATTGGTATTGACGTTCTTTCGGACGCTCTTAGCAAATCAGGCGAGGCTGTTATTTATGCAAATGATACAAATGTGATAGTGCCATGTATTTCCAAGGAGAAATTAATAGAGAGAGCCAAGAAGTGCACTCACTCAGTATATAATTGGTGCAAATATAATGGCATAACGTTGAACGCAGTACAATTTTGTACCAAAAATAAATCTATCGACGACATCATTTTGCTAAAAGTCGACAATATCTATAAAGAATATTTCGCATACCAAGTTACTCGGAATAAAAATAGATCAAAAACTAATGTGAAAGGAGCATGTAGAAATTTCGTTGCCGAAACTGCCCGTCTTGTTTCATTATAAGAAATATCACAGGAACTGTATCATTAAAAATGTTGAAAATATTGTTCTTCGGATTCGGATCAACAATCCTTTATGGGATTATTTGTTGGGGACAGTCGGATGATGCTTCTCAATTTTTGGTGGTACAGAAAAGGGCAATTAGCCACATCAATTTGACTCCAAGAGCACACCATAAAACATATTTATGTAAATTGGCAATATTGACGTTTCCTTCCCTACCTATAGAAATCCACGACCACGACACCCACGCGAAGTGTAAGCTTATTGTGCCCTACTCTAGGTTTTTAATATTACAGAGGGGTCCAAGATGCATTGCCATGAGAAGTTTTAATAAATTTTAGTTTTTCACATATGAAACTGTTAAGGTTTAAAAGTTATCTTTATAATATAATATGAATGTTGCTATACATACAATAGACGAGTTTTCTACGATAGTGGGCTATGTTGTACTATGTCTATTATAATTATAATTATATTATTTGCCGATTGTTATGAAACACGGGCGTAATTTTTCGATAATGTGTGTTATTTTTAAATTTACGATCCCATAATCTCATGTGACATTTTGATGACGTCTGCGAATATGAATCCGCTGCACAAAAGCGTTAGATTTGACATAATGTATTTGTAAATTGCGTCGATTTATTGTTAGTTTATAATGTTATTGTTTGATTACTGTATCTATTTTTTGAATTGCTTATCTATATCTAATTGTAGCAAAAGACAATAAAGACTATAATACAAAAGAAATTAATCGCGTTGAAATTCTAATACTAATATAAATGATTACACAAAAATAAATACCCTAATAAAATTATTAAACTAGTCAATGTAATATAATTCCCAACGCACAATAAAAATACAAACGTGTGTTCTAAAAAACGATTAAAAGCACTTTGTTGCACTATAGATAATACAAATACTAGGCTAATATAATTGCGTGATCGTTGCGTTTCTACTAATAATATTTTATAAGAAGCAGTTGAAGATCGTTGAATGAGCCTAAAGTACAGTGTAGTATAGTAGTATAGTATGTTCGAAATTTATAAATGTTGCACGTTTACAGTTTTTACAACACAATTTTACGACGACGATTTAAATATACGGATATATAATAGTATACGAATATTCGAAATTAAGTGACTTAAACCTAATAGTTATTAATGAATCTGTGCTAACACATTTTATCAAAAATGTAGGATAAAGTTATAATGATATAAGAATTTTACTGAAGAAAATTTAGTATTTAGGAAACCAACATTCAGGATAAACGGTTTAATAATTTTCATATTTTATGGGCGCCATTATATTTAATTATACACCACTGCGCAGGTTGGTCTAAGAGCTTTGACTTTGTTGATAATAGCCTCCACTTTTTCTATTTTTTCTTTTTTTTTCTTTCTCACTCAACGCCACATCCACACACTCTTCCACCCTGTGTTTCCATACATTCACCACTATTCTGAAAAACCTTCACCTGTAAAGTCCATCCAATATTTCTTTCCTATTTCCCTGTTGCCGCACCTAAACCTCACAATCACTCTCTCTTCCTTGCTTTCTCTTCCGCCAGTCAAATATTTCAACTTTCTTCCATACACACATATATCCCTTAATCTTATATTATACTTATACGTTTTATACATCTTTATTCGGTTTTGTTCACATCTCAATAACTCGGTCAAATTCTGCCGCTCGCAATTCATATTTCACCAACCTTACCGCTGCTTCGAGTGCTATCCTTTCGTGCATCGTTTCTTACAACGTCACATGTTCCGGTGTTGAGCTTTCCAGGTTCAAGGGCCTTTTCAACTCCCCTTGCAGTAGTCTCTTCAACTTCTTTTCGTTTCTAACTTCCGTCTGTTCATAAATCAACTTTAACTACACAGACTCCTCAATAACGCTTCTTCCGCCTTTCTTGCTTTACCGCACATATACGTCATGTGGCTACTGTTACTCTCTCTTTCTCTCTCTCTCTCTCAACACACAACATATATTCATTTCATTGTCACTCCCCTCCAATTCCCACCTCCTTTCCTAAATACCATTACTTTAATTCATTTTGTTCGGGAAGCTCTCCAACCTCTCTGTTTCCACTAACACAGCTCTGTCGTCCACAAAAGCTAGTAACCAAATCTTTGAATTTTCCAGGACGACTCCTTTGTTCTGGCCTTTTCTAAGTATCTTCTCTAGTTCAGCAATGTACATATTAAATAGCCAGGGGTTTAAGGGGCATCCCTGACTAAGCCTCTTGCTTTTCACCCTCGCCTTCCTACATGGTTTCTCGTATGTTTCTAATATTATGTCTGCTGATCCTAAACATCGTCTCTTCCGGATTTTGTGTCCATATTGTCGAAGGCTGCCCTCACACCAATGAACATGGCGTGTAAGTCAAGACATACATGCTCTCTCTTGGTGCCCTGCCTTTCCTAAAACATGCTTGCCATTCCGATCTTAACCCTAATATCTCAACTTCATATTCCGGTGTAGATCTTATACGCGACAACCATTAATAAAATCCCTATCTAGTTGACTACCACCCTCTTATCCCATTTCTCCCAGATTGACACTATCACTTCCACCTTCCATCCTTTCGGCAACTCCCTTCTTCATCTCTATTTTCATTTATTTGGTTTAACAGTTTCCCCAGATTTAATTCTGTGCCTACGTCAATCCTTCGTTATCTATTCCATCCACCCCTGTTGTTTTTATTTTTTTTACCCCTCACATCTTGTAGTTCATACCAACTGGAATCTATTTTTCTTACCCCTTCGCCATTCTGCATCCTTCAAAATGTCCATTTCTCCCCCCCCCCCCCCCTATTTCCCCTCTAGGATGCCATGTCGATTTTCTCCTATACTTTCTCTCCCTCAGCGCCCCCTCAGTCTCCCTTCTTAAGTGCCTTCTACCCCTACTGCATTCCTTGTCAAACCATGTGTTCCCATCTCCGTTTCATTTCATTTCCTTTCGTACAACAGCTTACGTTCTCCCACTACGCATTTTAACATATTCCAATATGACTGTCTCGAATCTTCATTCCATATATATTTTATGCTTCTTCCCTTCTCTGGTGGGGCCCAGCTCAACTCACCCATATTCCTTTCTAGTTCTACCTCCACAGGCATATGGTTATAATAAGAGAATGTATTAAATATTTCAACTTCGTAATCCATTATAATAAAATATATATTAACGGAATATATATTCGCAAAGTTTCATAAAAAAGAATCGAAATAACCATGATGATAACACAATGTGTGTTTCGAGATTTGCAAATAGCGCACGCTTACAGTTCCTGACAAATAAATTAACAAATGCGATTTTAATTAAGAAAGGAAAATAAATAATTCAATAATATAATGTCTCCAAGCGCAATAAAAACCGTTGCTACTTGCACCAAGGAAATAAAAGAACCCCACAATTAAACAATCATATTTTTTTGCAACTCTAATCCACTATCTGTCTGTCGTCGCCTATTTTCTATTTCGAAAGATGCACGCGAATCAAGCAATCGTTTAAGCCATTTTACACTGCCCATAAACAGCAATCAACGTAAACATTAATTGCCACCGCACGATAATTAATCCATCACGAACAACAACATTGTGGACGCGTGCGTCAGACTTTATAATACGGAACTAGGCAATTGCTTTGCCATGTGACCACTTTTCTGTTACGCTCGGCTCAATTCCCAATACAGAGTGAATCACGAGTTTGGTAATTGGGCAAGTTGGTATCTAATCTTGCGACAAAGGTTATAACAGATACTGGTTCATACTCGTTCCATGCACAGAAAATTGACTGCTAATCCAACCGATTACGAATATTAATATTTATCTACATTCCAAAATGTAACTGCTCGATTGTTAGGTAATTGTGTGTCCATAAAGAAAACTAACCTTGATTAACGTCACATTAAATATTAACGAAACGATTGGTTGACAATAAACAAGATACCACGAAGAATAATACATAATTCATATACACCTCACTCATTTTCTATAGAAGTCACTTTACGTGCTTTAGCTTTATTATTGCTTGTTATCATATAAATCCTTATCATGTTATTACAAACAAATAATTTATTAGCAAACAATAAATTTCTCAATTCAAATTTGGTTGGTAACTTAACACAGAAAATGTTATTGGATTTTCTTTGGATTAAAACGATGATTTTAAAAATTTATATATTTTAGTTTTTATATAATGAACAGCCTATGAAATTGTTGAATGACAAATTTGAAAAGATTCATAAAGATGCACTTAAATAAGTTCAAACGAAATAAAATGAACAAAAGAAATGACAAAAAGAAAATAAAACAAACGAACTGAAGTGCAAGCTGTTAATTTAAAACAAAACAAATATAAATTAAACCAAAACTAGAATGACAAAAGCATTTAAAAAACCTATATGCCTCAAAACATAGATCGCTCTTAAATTTGCCATCAAAACGTAATAAAATATGTACAAAACTTTTTTATTTCTATTTGTTGTTGTTTTAAAGTAACTATACTATTTAATGATTATTCACAAATTATAATTCATTAAAAAATAACAATATCTCCTTAGACTTATAATTTAACAGGTTATTCCAATTTTATTAAAAAATAAAAAAAAATAACCTACATGCTTGTGCCTCGCATCAACTTGTATCAATTCGAAAACTTTCATTAATTGAACGATTGCACTGCACCGTACTTTTTAAACACGTCCAATACTGAGGAAGTGACAAAGAAAACAAACGTTTAAAACAATGAGTTCTACTTGGATACTGGACCAGCGCACACTATGGCGTATTAACATACTAATGCCATATCATTAATCGATGGCACTATTATAACACACTGCGACTTATGATAAAATATCTGTTATCGGAGCTTAATTTACTTCAAAACGTAACAATGTAATGAGATTGACATTAATTTAAAAAAAAAATATTATTTAGATAAAAACAATGTTAAATATGCAAACTTATTTTCGACAGTTCGGTCTGAAGTGTGCAATTAAATACTCGCGAAACGAATGTAAATGTGAAAGACGAACAAGTTGTTTTATCGTACAATTTTGAAATAAGTTGATTAAGTTTGGAATAACATGATTAAAATTGCGTTTGTTTATAGAAAACTAAGAGCATCTAATATATCTCTCTTTGTTACATATTTATTATTATTTTTTTAAAAGGTCAAACAGACATACATCGTTAATTTTTTTTATATAATAAAATTTAAGAATAGAATATGTTGCTTATCATCTGAGTCTAAATTTTTTAAATTGTACTGTAAAAGTTAATTTTAATGAATTTTATTCTCACGCTATTGTATTTAAAACTGCGACCAATATAGAATTGTAAAATATATACCAAAATGGGCAACCAAAAATAAGGTTTCTTTCAAAGCATCGCTATATTTATCACCAACAAAAGTTAAATTAAACCATATGTTCATATGAATCAAAAACGGCGAAATTAGATTTCGTATTTGAATTTCCCATATTGCGAAAAATAATCATTGTAGAATAGTGTAGTTTAAGGCATAATTTGGATACCGTAAATTTCTTGCTACCATCGTAACTGTCTGTGAAAGATAGCACTAGTCTGCACTATATCAGATTATTGAAAATCTATGTGATTTTCGCTGACTTTTTAATTACAAAACTGTTCTTAACTTCATATATTTTTTTAAATGGACCCAAGTGGATATTTATCACTAAGAGGATTATATGTACCGGTAGGTAATGCGTTGTTTGAGGAATATTTGACAATACATATGTGTATGACTTTAGGTTGACACATCCCCTACTAAACAGGGCTCAAGGGATCCTAAATCCATATGCATAACCCTATTTTCCAGCTGCTTTTGGAAACAAGCCAGAAGTTGATATGGAAAGATAACATGATGTAATTTATGAAAACGATAGTGATGATGTCTACAAGCGTCTTTAGTACACTATGGTTCCTTCAGAAGGAACATAATGATCTATTACGAGATCAGAATTTGTCAAAGGAATCTGCAACATTACTTACCTACAAGCTTAAAAGTAAGATTCTTATACGAGTAACATTTGCACAGTAGGGACATGTAAAACGAGACCAATCAAAAAAATTGCAGTGTGCAAGTGTCTACCCAGAAGTCAAGAAGTGTAGAGCCAAGAAATTATGTGCTGGAAATAAAAACATTTTGCATGAACCGTATATCCCTAGAGCGTTTCGTTCCTCAACTACACATCAAACTGGGGTTCATGAAGGAGCTTAGATTCTATTATAAGATGGGCACTTCACGTACATACATTTCTATGAAATCACCCAAGAAAAATTGAGACCCGAAATTTTTGGTCCGCAAATCAGCAAACTGTCAAAGGACGACGACGTTGAAAAAGCAATGAATAGAACATACAAAGGCCCATGGATCGCGATCTGCTACGGAAAAATGTTTGAAGACGTGGATATGTAAATTGAATGTAAACGTTCACTTTACATACTCGTACATTGACTACTTTATGGTGATGGAGAAAAGAAAATGGAATAAAACTATAAAGGCTGACTACTGTAACTTGTTAGAATTATAAAAAATACATAATCGAAATAAGTTTCTTGTTCAGATGCTTAATATTAAGTACGTGTGTAAGCTTTTTGAGGCTTTTTATAGCATGCCGTTCTAACTAAAATTTTAAAACTATAGCAACTATACTGCAACTATAATTTATATTTTCTTTAACCGGTATACATACAGTGAGAAATGTCTAATTTATAAATTGTTTATAACTAAGTTCTTTTTCAATTCGTGCCAAAATGTTGCAAGAATTGTATATTGTTATATGTCGTTGTAACTAATTATCGTTCAATCGCATTCTTAGTAAGAAACTGTTACTGTTATAATTATATACAACTAATTTCTTCGTTGAATCATTTTCAAATTTTCTTTTGCCGCTTCAAAATGTTGCATAGAAAAAATACACTGTATAACAATTATTTCTTAAGCAATTGCAAGGGTTGCGTTTCTGAAATATGCGTCTCTATAGAACTTTAATATGGGAAATGCAAGTTAAAAATCAACATTTTGCTATCAAGCACAGTTTTTGAATTACATGTATAATTTAAATTTGTTTTTTTGCTGGTGATAGAGGAGAATATTTGAAGAATAACTGAGAATATAATATTATATATATATTATGATTTGCAGGAAAAAAATATTTTTGATCACACGTCGCAATTTTCATTGTGTTTTATTCAATAGATATAAATATAATAGAAAGCAGGCTGGGCTGTTTACATTATTATTTATCTCAATTCAGATATGGCAATAGACATTTTCGAAACACAAACACAAAATTATGAGAAACACGGCATAAACAACTGTACTACATTAAAAATATATACAGAATGTGCTATTAAAAGTAAAATATTAACAATATATGTCAGAAAGGGTAATAACAATGGACAATAGACTTCAATAATGAAAGCGCCAATATTGCCAAAACACTGCGATTTAGATTTGGCTTAATATTACATTTCTAAAAATTTTACATTTTTGCATCTGGTTCAGGTAGTTTAATTTTACGACAAATATTTTGTATGGTTGACAATCTTGCTCTGTTTCGTCAAAACTATATCAGCTCAAATCAAAGCTAGTGCTAGCAACATTAAATAAATAGTAAAATTCCAAGTTATCTGCATACACATCATAAATGTTTTGAACAAAAAAATATGTACGAGCAGACCCAGTACGAGGCGTTAACTTACTGACTGCGATAGCTTACATTCTAAAAACAATAACAAAACATAACATACTTAAAATTTTTGTATTTTGTATTTTGTACATTTTTGTAAAAATTAAATACAATTATATAATTATAGAATAGCTTTGGAGGCATAGTGGTACTTGGCTTGGAGATATTTCAGTCTTCTTTGCAATTTTTTTTATATTTTGTTTTAATAAATTGCGTTTTTAAATATGAAAATAACTTATAAATAATAAATCTATAAATTTAACAAACCTTACTAGACTAGAAAGCTAAAACAGAAAAATGTTAAATAATAATCTAGCTACTTTTGAAGATATTCTCTTCACTAGATTACCAGAAGAATAACACTAACATTGAAATTAAAACGTACCTTCATTTATACTTCTAAATCTCTAAATCTAGTAGAAAACATAATACAAGTTATAATATACCGTTCACATAGTCAGCGTTGCAAAATAATCTAATTATCTACGAGTTTGTACATCTTTAATTATTTTAAGATATTTTTTTAGTAATGCATGGCCTGTTTGAAAAATACGTGGAGCTACGCTTGATTTTCAGGTCTGTTATATCTAAAATGTACTTTGTGCTCTGTGTGGTGGGTTTTAATTGAACGTTTCGTTTCCCAAAATATTTTTTTTTACAAATCTTACAATTTATCTCATATGTTTATTTACGATCTACCTCAATTTTATCTTTGGCAATCCCTAAGAGGGTTTCAAAAGAGTTGTTAGATTTAAACGCGGTCAGAAAAATTGTGAAAATTTAATTAAGTTTTTGGAAGCTAAATGACAAACAAACAAATTTATTGCTTTGATCTCTTTGAGGCATTATGCTCCTACTGAACATAACAACTTAGTTGCTACGTTTTAGATTTGTTAAAATCAAGTATAGTAGGGCTTGTTAAAGTTATAGATGTTTATTTATAAATTATTTTCATATGTTGTAGGATCATCCTACCTATATGACCCAACTGTCTGGCTCTTTGCTCTTCGCTCTTAAAACCTTCGTTAATATCGCTACAATTTTGCTGCCCTTTGATAAGTTTTATCTATTTCTTCTTCGCCTTTACTTGTTAGAGTGGCTCCTAAATTTTCTACTTGTTCAACTTTCGAACCGAAAGTACTCGATTGAGTACTTTCGGTTCCCTTCTGCGGTCATGACTATTTCCATATTTCCCGCTTTGTCCTTGCCTCTCATCACTATATATTTTGTTCGTTAATTATGACGCCATATTCTCTTGCCCTTCCTTCTAATGACTTGAATGATTGTTATATCCCTTCACCTGTCCATAATTACTACGCCATCCACATGTGTCAGATATTATTGCCTGTTGCCATAAATTATGCCTTTGTTTTTTCTCTCTCTATCTCTCTTAGACTATTTCCTGTACCAGGTCGAAAACGGTTGTGGATGACAGGTCCCCTTGTTTCGGGCCTGTTCTAACTATGAATTCCTCCGACCAATCTCCCTCTAGTACTACTTTATTTTCATATTTTCCAATAGGCACTCCTACCAATCTTCTCAATTAATTCGGTACTCCTAACTTTAAAATTGCCTGTATCAACTTTTGATTGAGTCCGGCAGGTGGGCAGGCAGGTCCATATTCAACTCATACATGTTCAGTTGTAGTTGTTCCATAATGAACACCTGGTCAATTGCCGATCTTCATTCTTTAAATCCTCCCTGGTTCTCCCACATTTATTCATTGCAATATGTACTTAGCAGTAACTAGTCTTTTTGCACCTTTCCTTACATGTTCGTATTTTCTTTTAGTGTTTTAATTATGTTCCTCCATTGTCTTTAGTCTAACTCAGATTGTTGTAACATTTCCTTGCACTCCTCATCAAACCATTTCTTAACTAACTTTTATTAGGTTCTTTTAGTATTTGGCTACAACCTGTGCCCATTCTTCCTCTTTGTTCTTCCGAATGTTTGGCCTGTAGTGTGTATATAATTTACACAACAATTCAGAGCAAAGAAGATATCAAACTTCACCAACATATTGCATCGTTAAAACTCGGTGAAAAATCCACTAACAATGTTACTGAAAAGGGATAGGGTATCCTAGATTGTCTCCATAGTTTAGGTACATACAGCACAACACAATTCTCAACTAAATTCCGAGTCGGCTATTTATGTCGTTATATTGTTTTTTTTTGCCAGCCCTGTAAAATTTTTGTTGACATTTTTATAACAAAGGAACATTGAATTTATTTGCTACTTCGTTATATTATCCACATAGTCGTCATTTTAACGCTGCGAATATCTCTAACCTACTTTTTAATCTTCATTTGATAAACATTACCAAACGGCTTTATCTTTCTTAATCCATCAACTCGAAGTAAATAGTTTCAAGTGTCGATATAACAATAACATTAGTACGGAAAAAACCTTAAATCTTAAACAAAAGCATAGCCCCGAAATAAAATTTCCAAGCATTTTATCATAATGACTATGTACTACGGAAAATGATTGATTCTTCGCTGGTCTTTGACGATTAGAGCAATCGCCAAACTGAATTTAATTACAATGTGCAAATAATTATCGGAATTGTGTCAATCAATTATAACATAGCAATTGGCTTAAGTCTGATGGATTTGCTGACGACAGTTTGATGATCGTAGCAGGTATTAATGTTAAATGGTTTGATTATCTGTTAAATAACTGTCTTGCTATCGTACGATATTGTACATAAATTTTGAAAAGTATTTGAAACAAAAAATACGATCATGGAGGGTAAATTAAAATTAATGTATAGAATAAATGGATAAAGAAATAAAATAAAGGAAATTAAAAAAATTACAAAAATTAAAATCAAGTAAATTAGATCTGAAAAATTCCTATGCATTCATTCAAGCTAAACAAATCAACATTAATTGTATCTATGACGTTGTAAATAATAGTAAATTGGAGACTGTGATTGGTAAATAAATTGAAAGAAACTTACCCTTACCACACAGTATGTACTACTGTAAGTTTGTTTCAACTTTGTAAATGCGTAAAGAAATACCGTAATGGTACCAAACCAAATCTTTACTACTGATAAAATTTGCAAATCTGCCTGAAGAACATCCACAACTTTAGTGTTGCTGTCATTATTCCTATAATTGGACAGTCCATACACTGTAAATATCGATGTGAAAGAATTGGAAGAAAAAGAAACCAAATGGATTTGAAATTCGTCGTTTCACTTTCATTTCTTGCACCGGGTAAAATAATTTATTGTCGATGCTTCGACTCGCATAGTAGTGGTGTAAGTCGCAACCTTACAATTACAAGTTCGTATCTGAATCGGCGCATTGTAATTTTATTCCATAGAAAGAATTCGCAATGCTTATGACTTTGAATAGGACACACACGAAAAAAGATATAGAACGTTCATCTTTATAAATGCACAACACATAAAAATAATTGAGTTCAAAACTGAGAAATGTCGAGTAAGTAAATAAATAGTGAATGAACCCAAATTAAACAGTAAAACAATTAAAAGGGGGCCATAATTACGTCAATAATACAAAACATTTGAAAATAGGCAAATTACGAATTAGCTACGTTAAATAAAGCGACATCAATGAAAAAATCTAATGGACACAGCCAGTGTAAACCAAACCAGTCAATCGATTGAAAGTCCATTACCCATATATATAATTATAAATTGTGCACTTAACGCAATAATAAGACAACATCAAACTATGCTATTCTCTAAGCACTAGATGAGATACAACTGAAAAGAAAGTTCTCAATAAATTTCAATAGTACACCACGTAGGAAAATTCACAAGTTCAAAAGACGTTATTAACCACAACAATGATATTTTTTAAAAAGGTGTTGTCATTGACACTATAGAACTACAATCTATGATCAGACGTGTCAACATCAATCATCTATAAGTTAATAAATAAAGAATCGTTTGTTAGTCACGATGTCAAGCTACGTGATACATTATTTTTTCTAACATTTAAGAGTTATCGCACCAATCATCAATTCTAATATTAGCCAGATTATAACTATTCTAATTTTCAATTGTAAATTATAATCTTATAAAGAATGTTTATCGGTCAACCAAACATTGAATGCAATACTTGTATCAAAGCAACGTTTATGTTTGAAATGACACGATTTTACAAATCGAGCTAGTTTAATAGTTCTGATTAATAATTTAATAATGAAGTAACAGAACAAACAATTGGTTTTATTCAGTTGTATTTTTAATGCAACCGCCGAATAAAGCCATTTCTTGTATAAATCAATTTTTTTTTGTTTTGTCATGAAATTGTATTTACGCTATTTTTTTCAGAGAAAGTTCATATTCGTGCAATGTATCACGATAGATAAAATTTCATTGCTTAGAAAATACCACCCGATGGAATCGTTATATAGGTGCTCCAGAACTCGCGCCCCAGAGAAAAATGGGCAATCAAAAGGCAAATAAAAATTCCCAAAGAAAAAAATGTGTGTATGTCTGTGCGCGCTCTAGCGTCAAACGATTATAGCTAGAGCTATGAAACTTCAAATTTAAAATTTGTATATAGCAACAAAGAAAACGTCCTGTTTTAAAAGCAATAGCTCAACCGGAAGTGATCGTTTACCAAAACGGTACGAGTTATCAAAAGAAATGTTCTTATATAAGTTAAAGATATTGAATTTTTAAACAACTTTCATTTGAAAAGTTTTTTCAAAAAATTTAATATAAATGTTGCTAATTTACGGAGAATGTGGACGAAATGCTACGGCAGCGGCCAGGATTTATGCCCAACGCTTTCCAAAAAAGGAATCACAAAGTGATTCTGAATGCTATCGCACGAACCATCGAGACAGGCCACATTTTACTAAATAGGAAGGAAACTGATTTGACTCGCTGGACTGTCTGCACTGTTGAAAACGAAGAGTCTATTTTAGATGCCTTTGAAGAAATGCACCGAAGAAAGTACCGAAAGCATTAGAGAAGTTGCACTGGAATTAAATATTTCGAAAACTTCTGTACATCGAGTGACGAAGGCTGAAAGACGACATCCGTATCATTATACACGTGTGCAATATTTGCTGCCAGATGGGAATTCTGTACATGGCCTTTAAATCTAGAAGAAAATACCCCAAATTTGTTTCTCGGATTTTATTTTCTGATTAATCAACTTTCGGGAGGGAAGGATGTTTCAATGCTCATAATAATCACATCTGGGGCACTATTTCAAAGAGCATTTCAAGGAACATTTGCCATTTTTGGGCTGGTCTATTAGGGAATCTTATGGTATGTCTACAAAAGAAATTAGTTTACAAATCATCGTCCGTCTTTAGGTAGGGCCTGTTGCACGGTTAACGGGAGCCACTTATGCAGATTTTTTGGACGCAGAACTTCCAAATTTGCTTGAAGACATTCGACTTGTTTTCCGTATTAACGACAGAGAAATTTTGGATCAACAGTACCCTGATCGATTGATAGCTCATGGCGGTCCACGAAACTGGCCTGGCCTGGCTTCACATTAACAACTCTGAGTTCCCTTTCTGGAATTGGAGGATGTTAAATGTCTCACAACTCTCTTTTGCAACCCATTAATTGTTCTTTGTTTGCATTTTTAGATTCGAGATTGTCGTTGGCATTTGTCTGTTTTCTCTGGGGCGCGAGTTCTGGGACACGCTGTATATCGTGCCATATTGCTTCAGTCAATAACAATTGTTATTATAAATTTTTCTCGAAGATGTTTACATCAACCTCTTGTCTCAAAACAGCCTCCTTACTTAGGAAAGCATTTGTGGTACTAAAATAACGAATTGTGAAATAGAGTAAATATTCAAACCGCTGGTTAATCGCTGACTTGGTTATTTATTTGTTTTCGAAAACATAAATTGGAGAATTTTTACTTTACTTTATCGTTACAAAAATACGCTATTTCTTGAAAATAATAATATATTTATATCCCAAAATACAAAATATGTGCAATTTGTAATTAATACTTATTAGATAACTCACAACACGTCTGGGAATTTATTACACAGATAAAATATTTTAATTTAACAACATCAATTGTAATTGCATTGTAAACTTGTTTGTGAAACTAATCTCATCGTCAACATTTGTGAAATTTAAGTGATTATTTTAGGATTTTAAGTATTTTTACAATCTTTAGTTTCTAACTAGGAACTAACTTATTCATTTCTCTCCTTTCCACCTAGTATTTTCTCCATATTTTCTTTTTTTACTATTATCAGTTCTTATCAACCCAAACCAACCTTCCTGTATATTGTTCCTTTTTTATTCCTGACCACATTATCTAGTCTATTTCCCAGCCTCATTAATACTCGTATTTTGTGTGCCATTGTTTGTCGGTCATCTGTTTGTTTACGTAACTGTATTTTTTTGCTTTTTTGGTAATTTTTCACCGTCTCAAGTTTTCTTCCTTTGTTATTATCTACTCACATTATCTGGGGTGTAATCTTAACTGCTGTTTTCTTTGTCTTGTTTCCCTGCAGTTATTTTTTGAATGTAGAACTTTTTGATACAATTTGGTTTTTAGTTTCATGTTCATTTCCGCTTTAATTGCATTTGCAATTAATTGTATCTAATCCTTCTTTGTTATAATTTTTCATGCCATTTTCATTCCATTAGACAGTGCCGACAGTGTTTTATCCCAAGTTATTCGGTTGTGTTTTTAATGTCGATTTGCTTGTGTTTAACTTTAACTGTGTGTCAAATGAACTTAATTTGACTTTGATGTTTTATAATACTACGGGACAACACATTTTTTTCTGATTCCCTATGTAATGAAAGCTACCAAACCAGCCCTAGTTTTGTTTCATCCGGTTACATTTTTTCAAAAATAGCTCTTGTCGAAATAAAGAGTAATGTGAATAATACAAGTCTACAAAAATATATTTTTCGTGCTTTCCTGTAATTACAATCTTATTTCTCACAAGTTTCCCGTTAGTGCCTTCCCACCCCTCGATTCTGTTTCGTGTCACAGTATGTACATATTTGTTCAGGTACTCAGGGGATAATCCAACTATCAGGTTCGATCACTGTTCTCAGTAACAAAATAGAGGGATGGTATATTTTCCTTGTAAAACTTCATTCATAATATTTTAGTATTGTAAATTGTCTGCCGACAGTCGAATTTTGAATTCCAGTTAATTTGAATATGCGCGCGAAAAATGTCTGATTGACGTCGATGCGTAAATAGTCCAGATTCATGTTGCTGGTATAGAATATAAGTGCTTTAAAATATCCTAGTAAGTTGGACTCTGTATTCGTCCCATTCCATTGAGTGCATGTTCCTTCGCGGCCTGAAAATCTTAACGTAAGCAGTTTAAGCACCAGCAGTGAAGAAGATGAACCACGGTCATCAACTGACATGGGCTTTCCACCTAGTGGTAAGCTTTTTTTGTACGGCCGCGACACGGTCATTTCCTCTTAGTCGAATCGTTATAGTCAATATGTCCCCCAAAAATATTCAGTCTCGACAAAGTCTCGATAGAGTCTGGATCGAGCACCGATCGGGGTCTCGTTCGGTGAGCGATTCTTACCCAGTTGAAGCTTATTCCGAGCCCGTGACTTGGCAATCGATAAGTAAGCATATTCGCAAGTGACTAAGTGACGTTTTGTTTAAACCATCACGTGGTTTTAAGTATTTCAAAACCGCGAAGTAATAATTGTGTGTTAATTACAATGTTCACCACGGAAATACAACATTTTCATAATCACACTCCCCGGTAACACTACGAATCGTATGTGGAAAATAACTGGAGTATTTGTGGTGATCTAAAAGAGATTTCTATTCTTTCATGCCTGCAAGCGGGATTTACTAAATATCACCACTTCCTTTGTAAATGCGACAGTGGGCTAGGTCAGAGCATTGTACCACACAAAAAGGGCAATTTAGTTCCGAGAGCAAAAAAAAATATGTATGAACCATTGGTTTCTCCATCTAATATCCATCTTCCATATCAAATTAGGTTTGATGAAACATTTTGAAACTGCTCTGAATGAGGACAGAGATTTATTGAAATTTCTTACAAAGTGCTCACAGAAAACAGAAGTTAAGATAGCAACAGGTATTTTCGAGGGGCCCCAGATTCGTCAACTTATGCAGGATGAGACTTTTCCACATCTGATGTCCAAGTAAGAGAAGTCAGCATGGTTGGCATACAAACGAGTGACAAAACTTTCTTTGCGACAAGTCTGAGTCTGAGAACTATTAGGAAATTGTGGACTAAATGTTTTAGAAATCTAGGGTGTAGAACTCAAAGTCCTGAAAATAAGAGTGCAACGAATGAAGCACAAGGTGAGCGGTTTCACAAAGCCATTAAAACAATGGAATCCCGGTACTAAGACCATTGGGGTATCAATGATTGCTTACTGCTGTTGGTGCCTCGTTTCTTTTCCCCAACAATAAAAAAATGTAGAAATTCACTAAACTTGACGAAACACTATTAGCTTTATGTTTAATTTATCTGTAAAATTTCATTTCAAAAATTATTACATGAGAACCTATCCCGATAGGGGAAAACTGAAAACCGATTTGAACTAAAGTTCATATTATATATTATATATGGAAAATTAAAAAGCACGAATTTCTTTTTGAACACCTGCGTAATTCGTTCGCATTCGGTATTAAATTGGTGAATTTATTTGTGATTTATACAATTGTGTTTTTTTCAATTACCGTTAGAAACCGTTCCCTTAACATTGATTGGTCAATAATTTTACCACGGGGGAGATGATTTAATAATTTAAAGCTATATGTTGTAAACGGGCACCAATTCAGATGTATTTTGAGGTTCAAGTATTTAGTCTCGTTACGTGATTTCGTTAAAAATAACATAATAAATCATGCAGAGTGATTAGACTTGATTTGTCGAAATATTGCCAATTTGTCTGAATTGAATAGGACATATTTTTGATTATCGTAATTTTATCGCTGACATACCTTTCCTGTTTCACTTATTTATTTTACCTCAGATATAAATATACATAATGATTTTGTTTGCATTTTACTACAATAGTCTGATTTAATCTTGTCGTTCACGTGTCTACACATATGATGATAAGAATTCATTAATGGCGTTACACTCTCTGCGTGCAAATTTACTAATCATCTCAGTAGTGCATATTTGGTTGCCCAAGTTTTGTGTCAGGTGGGCCACAAGGTTATCAAAATAAATTAGCCCATTCATTATGCGTGAGAGATCGTTTGTTTTGATATTCATCAATGACACTGTAGGAATTTATGACAACAATGCAAATCAATTTTATCTACGTTAAACCGAAATAATAGTTATTTGTGCATCAACGCAATATAGTTCTATTTTTACAAATAATACAAATAATACATACAAATAATACATATTGCAACTGGCGCATGGTGCGGATTTTTCCCATTCAGATAAAAAAAATGTAAATAACAAAGGTTTCGTCGCATTTTCTTTGCGATTGAAATGACATATCGAGATGTTGACATTTCGTGATTGAGTTGATAAAATTGTTACCATGATTTAAAATGTAGCCACTGCTTGAAATAGAACAACTTCTGGCAATAAAAATCATGGATTTTTTAAATATTGTTATTTGATAATATTGTTTGTTTGTTAACTGATTTATTTAAATCTCGAAAATTGACAAAACTATGGAAAAATATTGAAAAATCGCCACATTTTCCGCGGCCAGCTCACTACAATTAAATTCACGTTGTAAATAATTTGAATGCAAAATACCAGTGGTGTTTGTAAATTATAATATGATTTCCATTCCTAAGTTTCAGTTAGTAGTTTATTTCCTCGTCATCGTTTTGATCTCATGGTAAATCCTATAAAAACGCCGTTCAATTGGTTCAGTTGGTCATAACGAATCAAACTTTATTATATATTATTTATAATACGGGAAATACAAAATAATAATTAACAGATTGATTTAATTATAATCCTTGCGATGTAAATGAAAAACGCGTTCATTTTCCCACGACGATAAGTTGCAGCTGGAGCTGTAGTATATTTCGTAGTCGCTCAGTATACGTAATACAATACAACGATTAAAAGGCTTAATTAAAAATTAATTAAACGTACACCACTGCAAATATGAAACGTGTTTTTTTGTAGTGATACACTAATCCATTAAGTAATTCGAGTTGACATTTTGTAGACACTATCGGAAGCCATCGGCGATAACACTCAAGACTGATACATCCCGACCAGAAATTATATTTTATGAAATAAAGAATCACATGCTAACGATAACCCCAGAACCTGCTCGCCTGCACTCTTTAAACCAAGGCGCGCACGATAAACTTGCAGACCTTTGTGTGAGGTTCAATGTAATGTTGAAATAAATGTGCTCAGCCAACAATTCAAACAAGATTTTTTCAATAAAAACCAATTAGTACGATCCAGCACTTTTACTCACATTTTGTAGGTATTAATCCGAACTCTTCTGATTTTGCGAATAATTTCTTGTTTGGGTTCCGTGCCCGTTGAGATTCCGTTCCGCATAATCCCTACACGCTCACGTCTTTCGTGGTACGTATACATTTTTGACGTGCTCGCACTTTCCATTTTTTTAAATTTTCAATTCGTTTAATTGACTTTAAATATAACGCGACGTTTATTTATCACTTTGGACCGCTCACGTGAGCCACTTTATTACACTCCGATCATTGTGTCAATTATTTCCGCAGTTTTCATCGTTTAATTTTACTTTCTAGGTCATGCTAATTGTTTATTTGACTTCTTGCTTCTTTATTCACTGTTATATTTTTAAATAATTGTCTGTATTTGGATTATAACTACTACCTGTCAGTACAAAGCGCCAGAAAATCAACACGCACAATTACGCAACACGAAACTAGCAATAAGCAAAAAAACCTTGAAACGTGCGTTATTTTTAAGATAGCATCACGACTTTAATGCGTGATTGAATAAAAGTGTTGCAATCGGGCTGAAATAGAGAATAATGTGTCGTTTAACGTGTCCACTTGAAACCTAGACATATTTCGCAACACCTATGCGTTCCTATAAACATCGATATCTAGAAATATCGCATCAAATTTAATAGCCGATTGTTATTGTTGAATTAATTTATTGTGGCAGGCAGTGCAAGTCTGCTAGAAACATCTGGTATGCACGTGACTGTTACGTAAATTGGTTTATTACGAATTGTCATTAATATGCAGAATTAACGATACCACACTTCATTAGTATGATGGCATTGAATATAAGTAGTTTAATTGTTCCTGTAATTGTCCTAAAATAAATCCCACTGATGTACATTTTTTATTATTATTATTATTATAAGTACGTATTTCAAACAATGTCAAATAACGAGTAACTGAGCAACACGTTTGCACACATATCTTTTATCACATTTAAAAGATACAAGATCATTAAAAGAAATAAATAAATAAAAAGTGGTGCAAGAAAATTATGTATAAAATTAATTAATAATGTAAGAAGTAGAGGACCCAGATTAGGGCCTTGCGGCACCTCATGTATTGCACTACGTCGTCTTCATTTAAAATTAGGCTAGATTACATCAACGTCTGCTTGTTATTTTGAGGTCAAATAACATTTCTAGCGACGAAAATTAATGTAATTCTTTTCAATACAAATCTAGAACAACATGTTTACTGTCTACCTGTTGTGGTTGCATCCAAATCAACAATTAAAATTGGAAAGATCGTCAGATGGTTTGAATTGGGTTGGGTTGGGTTAGGTTGGCAATTCATTAAGGGTAAGCAATTTTCAATAATCCTAAGAAAATCAATCCCGCATCTGGAAACATAATTTTCGTCGATGTATATGACTGTTGCCTGCGACCAGTAATTGTTTACGAAAAGGTTATTTTCTTGCAAATGTAAACTTGTCGACTTACATTCGTCGACATAAAAAAATATTCATGAAACAACTTATGTACTTGTAAGTCGCCAGGTTGTTAGAGGAAGGGGAATGAAACTTCTCTTAGGCGATAGAGGCTCGTAACTTAAAAACCGGCATGATGCATTATTCCTTTGCGGATACTAAACATGGTCGCAAACAAAAAATAAAATTGAAATTTTACAAACAACACAACGTAGTAGTCTTCAAAACTTTTCAAAAGAGAATATGATTTGTCGTACTCCGGGAAAAATTAAACTAATCGCCATAACGTGTTTATCGACTATAAGATGAGAGGTGGGGGCAAAATGTTGCTGGGTTAGGCTGGGTTGGGTTGGGTTTGGTTCGAACGGAAAACGACAGAGAGGAAGACAATGGCGAATATGGGACGATGATCTAGGAAATTCATCACCAACATATGATGCAAAGCAGCGGGAAGACTTGGAGCTCAGTGAAGGAGATCTTGTCCAAAAGGACATGTTATGCAAAATGAAAAACGTATTCATTTATCACTTGGACATATGTTGTTATTGATCAATAAAAAAAATCGTTAGGGCAACAAACCATTGGCATAGGTGAGCGAATTTATACATTAATTCGAGAAGAATCTTTCTGACTAATATTTAATGCTTACACATCTCATGCCCTTGCTTTTGGCATAGGCAAGACGTGAGTATTGTGCTCCACCCACCATGTGGTTGTAAGCCATCATTCACTCGCTCATCGAATCAAAATTAATTTCCTGGAAATGTCACGTGTGAAAATGTTTTTGGAAATACGAAATTTTTCTCTGCAAAGTAACATACAATTATTATAAATAGTACCAACAATCCCTTCAGGTAATAAAAACTTGTGTCTTGTCCCTTGCCGCGCAGTAACTATCCCTTGACCTTCCATTGGACTTTGCACTGCAAGCTAAGTCGTATTCCTCACCTTGAATAAGTTATTTTTTTTTAAATACCACATATTAATTTTAGGTATCAAATAACCGATCATTGAAATTGTTTGTAATATTTTTATTATTTTGAATTTGAACATTTTGTACTGTAAAATTTTCTGGATTCTTTTATGATGAGTTATTTTTGCTCTTCGCCCATATCACCGATCTCTTCCCTGCACTGTGTTGGAGCAAATCGCAAATTTCTTTGTTATTCCTCCAATCTATATTTTTCGAACCGGACCAATTGACAAACGTCAATAACATAATTAAATGATAACATTAAACATCAAAGGTGAAAATTTAGATTTTTCGAATTTATAAAAATTACAATTTTTTTTTAATTACGACAATATTAAAATTGCTAGAATGGTTGAAATTGTCGAAAAATTTACAAAATTACAAGAAAACAATTAAAAATTGATAAATCTCAGAAATAAGTACTCAACATGTCGAGTTCAAAATCGCAAAATTCTAACAATTGTGTAAAAAAAATAAAAATCAACATGACATAGATAATATCGACAAAAACGTGAAAATTACCAAAAACAAAACCCTTGAAAGTATGAAAATGGTAAAAAGTGTCAAAATACTGCCAATAAAAAACGCCCCAAATATGAAAATTGGCCGAACGTCAAATAGCGAAATGAAATTAAAAAATGTCGAAAAGTGAATAATAGTCTTTAGTAAAAAGTAAAAAATGACTAAAGCCTAACTCCACGAAAAGTAAAAATGCCTGAAATATAAAAAACTCACCGAACGCCAAACAATTGAACATTTTTTGAATTGTCGAAAAAGTAGAAAATTGACTTTAGTCAAAATTATAGCAGTTGCCAAACTAATCCAACCCAATCAAAAGTCAAAATGCTCAAAATATATTTAAAAAATCCAACACAAAATAATTGAAAATGTTGTAAATTGCTAAAAGAAATGAAAAGTTGTCTTGAGTCAAAATTATAACAATAACTTTTCTTATTCAATTAAAATTCATTGCAATTTTTTATCTACAAAAAAAATGTTTCAAAAATATAAAAAAAGTACACAAACACAAACTTTTCGTAACTGATGAGTGCTGTTAAAAAAAGGAATAATAATCCACAGAAACTCCTTAAAAGGTGCCAAAATCGTAAAACATGAATAAAATATCCCCACAATCATAAAATATTAAAAGAATCATTAAAATGTAAAAAAACGTGAAAATTAAAAAAAAGCATGTAAAATTGGCAAAACAAAAAACAATAAAAAATCGTAAAACACCGTACAATTAAAAAAATTGTAGAAATCATTAAATCTACATAAACTCATCAATAGTTGCGATCGCAAAATTTTAACAAAAATATCCCAAAAATCGTGAAAAATCAAGCAAATCGTAAAAGCGCAAAACAATCATGAGAAATGTTTGTATGACTACGTGCACCTCGTAGGACGTGTCGTTTGTGATCTGATGAGTGCTGAAGGACGAAACCGATATCCATGGAAATTTATTTTCAACAAAAACTTGCACACTTGCTTTTTTATGTCAGTATTTATTTAGCCTTTTGTTAATTAATTAACACTCGATGACCTTGTGTTGTTTAAATTTAACTTTTATTCTTGGCATCTCAAATCTTCATCCGTTTTCGCGCTGCCAAGTTTTTCAAAATATGTAACAAGAGTAAACCAAAAATTGAAAATTTTTGATTTAATTTTATGAAAGTTAAATATTATTGTGGTGGTTTTAGACACTTTAAATGCTTTATAAAATACATATTCTTTATACAACATTCCTCGAAATCAAAATTAAGCTTAATGAAAGATACGCACAAAAATTGTCTTAATTCAATGCGTGTGATAAAACAAAAATGATTAATTGTTAATGAATTGATTATGAAATTAATAGCAAAGTGTATTAATAAATACTATATGATTATTTTATTTAACGAAATGGCATTACAATTTACGTTTTAATTAATAATTTGATTTTTTTATATAAATGAATCAAACCATTTTTTCGATCCTTAAACTATAAATAATCTTTTGCCTTTGCCAACGAACAATGTAAAAGTTACGGTTTCAAAATATGAAATTATTAATAGTGTAAGCTAATTACATTAGTTTGTCTTATTCGACTAACGATATTACAACTAACGTTTTCAATTAATGAAAATTAAATTATAAGGAATATTAATTAATTACATGTCTTTTGGCTTTTACGACTAAACGGTATTACAAATAACGTGTAAAAACTAATGGATCATTTTCAATCTGTTTACCAACGCAACATTTATTTACAGATGTTTTTTAATTTATTATTACATAATTTAATTGATATGCATCTGTATATATTTCCATTTATATACTATTTTCTATTTATAGATTTCTTGAAAATATTTACAGAGAGAGAATACTTTTATACTTAAAAGTAATTTTACGATCGCTTTATAATTTTAGGAATATATTAATTTGTTATTTTTAATAATAAAACAGTAATAAGAGACATATTTTTTGGTATTGATTCTAAAATGGCAATTCTATATAGTTTAACAGTTAATTTTAGTTTTTTACGACATATTTTTTGTTGTGTTAATAATTCTAATAATTCCTAATATATGTATGAAAGAAATTTTTTCTTATCATTATTATACAGGATATTTTATAAATATGTGTAAATATAATGATATATTTTGAACATTTTTACTATACCTTTCCAAACGGTGTTACTCGATATTTTTGCACCCCCATAATAGTAATGATCCTAGATGAAGACATCGTTGCACCCCAAATAGTATGTTGTTGGAGTATTTTAACGATGTAAGCTGTACCGCCTTCGAGTTTTATTTCTGGACATTGGTGAGATACAAGATACTTTGGGTCCTTATGGCACCTTGTCACGTCAATATGTATCATATTACATTGCTAGATATGTCAAACATGCGATGAACTCATTAATAAATAATACAATAAGTAGTGGCCCCGAAGTAGAGCCTTGTGGCAGCTACGATGTTGTAATAAGTATGTTTGTAGTTTTCTGCCAAATGTATGATTTCTACCCTTCAAAATTTTTTGTTTACACTTGTACAATCAGAACAGGTTCCGCTGTAAGTTTTATTCATGGACTAAGGCAAAATTATTTGTGCTGAATATCCAAAATAAAAGATAACTGGTCTCCAGATTGAAATTTTGTGGCATCTCTGGCGTTGCAGTGTGTATACTTTAGAAGCTGTGTGATTTTTAATTTGGGGTTAATGACGTTCATGGCTTAAGTCAATATTCAGAAAGCCAACCACCTTAGAGCGAATGAAGATTTAAAAACTGCCGAAGGCTTCTGTGTGGCAAGAGAACGAAAAAATGATTTCGTTGCAAAAAGCACTCAAACGAACAAAAATTAAAAAAAAAACGCAATTAAGGTTAAGTCGGACAATGTCGTAAACATTACCGAGATGTAGAACAAGTATTGAAACAAGCGCCTGATGTGTTTTGAGTAAGCCAATATTTTTCTACAAGCCTCTGACATATGTGGACGATCTTTGAAAATCATTAATAAATAATATTAAAAGTAATTGTCACAAATTAGAGGCTTGTGGTGTTGTACTGAGGGATGTTTCAATAAGGCTTAACTTTTGGATTATTCTGCCTTATTCACCTTCTTTCTCTTAATACCTTATATATTTTCCGCGTGGTTTTTTTAGTTGAAACTAGTAACCTATTTTTTAATTTTTTAATTAAAATGAAGAAAATCGTTATATACAAGGTGAAAATTGAAGACGACATATCTTCTTCAACTTTTTGAACAATCTGGCCTGGGCTTCGGGGTGATATTGTTCCATATCATGAAAAACTGGGTTAAGCGATGCGTCCCCGGTAAGAAAAAGAGAATGGTATTAAAAATATTTTGTTCTATTTGCAATTATATAATTATAGATGTGATTAATAGACAAAAAATATTTTGGATCATTAGGAACCTCTTTATAATATTTTTAAAAATTATTAAAAAAATCATTTAATTCTCGAACCTCCATTTATATAAAAATTAACATAAAGATACCCTAGCCATTGCACTAATGTTGGTAAAATTCTACTTTAGGGTTCATTTTGTAGACTAAATTAACATATTCTTCTCGCTAAGACTCAAGTAGGTAAATGATAAATAACATAAAACTTAATAGTCCTGAATTATGGTCTTGTACCACCTTAGACGTTGCAAATGCTCTGTTGTCCGAGTTCTACTCGGCATTGCTGATATGGACATTAATAGTAAATTAATATTCTCTGCGAAAATTATGGATATATAAAATAATAAACAGTGGTCCTAGATGATAACCTTGTGGCACCCCAGACATTGCAAAACATGTGTTGGTGCAGTTTTCGCCAAGGCCTTGGACGCAATGTGTTTATTGGTCAAATTAGTCACCCAAACGTAAATGTGAATAGTATATAAGTTAAGTCCTTAAGAGAAAACTTCTTTAAACAATAAATGACGCACTAGTAACAATCTTATATAATCCTTGTCTCTACAAGATTTTAATCAAATTCTAATGACACTAAATCCTTTCGTATAATTCGGTAAAACTAATGAACCCTGGATAATAAATTTACCAAAAATATCTTTTATAAAATTCAAATAATCTTTTTTCGTAACCTAAGCTACATGTATGAAAAAATCTTCCTTGACAAAAGTCGTTAAAGTATACATTAAGGGGTAAAACCACTCTAGAGGCAGAAAAAAGAGCTAAATTTACGAACTTATTTTGGGAGTATGACAAGCGGAATAGAAATTCTTCTCAGAGAGTTCATTAAGCACATATTGAAGTACCCTCATTGTCTCTGTGACAAAAATTAAAAGTTCCCTGATGAATTTAGATCATTTCATCGATACTTGATCACAAAAATTAATTGACATTTCTCAAACGCCATTCCATTTGCAATAAAGCACTTTTTGTCATTCGTTGATGACACCAGTGACCTTTGTGCTCAGCGAACACGACTCAGGGACCTTGTATTTATTTACATTTACGACGCTTGTCGCAAACTATGTTACAACGATTTCGCAACAAATTACACACTCGCATATCTAATGAAACAATAAAAATAAAATATTTACTAAAACAGGTAAACACAAAATAAACTCATTTCATTTGCACAATCGTATAAAATTATTTGAGATCTTAAAATTAAGACTAGTATTACATTTATCACGCCAGATCACAATTTCCATCCTTTCTCCTCGGTCTTTGCAAATATTCGACAGCCCACATCACCACGCAAGACATCGATAAAATGGTCGACGTGTGCAACGAGTATATATACGAATTCGTGAGATCGTGCGTTAGACCTATAAAAACAACCAAATGAAACAGTGGTAAGAACAGAGTTTGTATTACCTATAATCGGTCCAACTATTAAAGACAGCATCCCATTGATGACCATCAGCAGTCCATTTCCCGCCGCAAGTTTGTCGAAGGTAACGTACTTGGGAAGGATAAGCGCTTGGAAGACCGCCTTTGATCCCTTTCCCAGTCCTAACACCGCCACGCTCACGTAGGACAGTACTTTATTGTGGTAAAATAGGCTAAGAACTAGGAACAAAAAATATCAACTAAAGATAACGTGAGAGCAACGGAATTATGTTCTAGAGCTGGCCCTGGAAGAGGGAGATAGACATACCATGTATGTGCCATTTTAATCCAATAAAATAGTTTATTTAAACTGTCACTTTTTGAAGTATTGTCAACCCCGTATGATCACTTTTGCCGATCCGTTTCACGTTTTGTTAACTTGTTTAGAGAGACCGGCAGTGTAAATTATCGATTCCGATGTCGGTGGTGGCCATATAATTCATCTTTCATTTAATCTAAATGTAAGGGTAGGTCCACCGGTTAGTAACGGCGAGTAGTTCTATTACTCAAAATTAATCTAAGACATACGCGAAAACTTCCAAAGCCTTCCCTGAATCACAATTCCGTTGCTCACACGTTATAACTATCATTTACGTAAGACTTATTAAATGAAGTGAATCAATGGAAGAAAAATGAACCATGCCCCACAATATTTGAAGTCTTTACATAAATAAAATTGCTAGTTCCTCAATTTTTTTGTATGAAATTTTATTCCAAACTGAACGATTACTATATACATTTATTTAATTAAATTGATATTACATTTAAAACGTGTACTCACTCAGTCTGCTCGCACATAGTCCTATTAGAGAGCATGAGTAGGTGACTTTCGGCGAGAGGTCACTCTTATAAGCTATAAATGGTACCAGTAGTCTACCAGTCACGTCTGTGATTGCCTGGAGCGACACCGCAGTTGCCAAGTCAGTTCTGTCGAAACCGCTCAGCTCGATCAATGCGAAAGGCGTCATCAAGATAGTGTTCAATTCGGAGGCAAAAGAGATGCCCATTCCTATCACGAGGATTAAGTACGTCCTTTCGGTGAGGAGTTCAAAATTGAATGTTTTCGTTATTGAACTGAGGAAACTTGTTTGGGTTCCGTTTTCTTTGGGTGTTGTTGTATTCTTGTACACTGGCATAAGTTTATCCGCTACGCCATTCTGAAATGACGAACATGACGAACTGAAGTCAATATATTAGCAAGTCGATTGCAATGCTCTGTACCTTAATGACTATGAACCACAAAATTCCTTAAGAGAATACGGTTACGGTTACTGGAGTAATGACCTACACCATGGTTAAAAGGTTGCAGGTTCAAATCTCCAACGCGGCATCGGAATTTTATTTCAAGGATAAAATTAACAATGGCTGTATTTCAACCTGATCTCAATACGGACAATCAGACCCCTCTGAGTCATTTACTTAAACATTAACTTTAAAAACTCTAACAACAATAGTTATCTACAATTACAGTACTTTGCAATAACTTACAACAACTCTAGTTACAGCCATGAGAAAACAGATGTCGCAACACGATCACAACAACATCGACCTCAATTTATCGCGCCTCGTGACGCTTTAAACAGCTCATACTATTAATTTATTAACACAGAATACAGACCTGGTCATTAGGTGCTTCCTGTTCGTTGGGTTTGTGGCTATTAACGTTGTCGCGAGTCGCCTTCACCGGTCTAAGTAAGATCGCGCAGGGAATTGCGTGAAACGACAGTCCCGCCAAAATTAATATCGTGCCGTGGACGCCGTACTCGTTCAGTAGTAAATTGCAGACTTGAGGCATAAATATTCCGGCTATGCTTGATCCGGTGACTTGAAAACTTATGGCGAGGGTTAGTTTCTTTTCGAAAAACGAATTAACGGCCATGTAAGTACCCGGCATGAGGATTCCATTTCCTATTCCTGGAAATGTGATCGATTAATTTTGTAAATGTAACGCAATTAATGAGAACGGAATTGTGATCATGTTATCTCCCAATTTCATTTACGATGGTCTAGATAAACTCAAAAATACAAGAGGTGTTATCAGAGAATAACGCATCATATAATAGTTTACAGTTGTCATAATAGACTTTGGGCAAAATAAATAAAATCCTATGGAATAAATATAACAACATTTTTTTTAAACATTTATATCTTAAATAATAAACAGTAACTAAAATGAAAAATAAGGCATCGGGCAATTATTAAATTATATTATCTATAAACCAGCGATATTGTTACTGCTCTATTTGCTATATTTCTTTCTTCTTTTTCCAACTTACAGGTTTCTTTTAATTACAATATTATTAACGATCATCCTAAACAATTCATTTATTTTTTTTTTAATAGTTACAATTAAAATTCAATTTAATTCAAATATATTGTCATCAGAATCTTCATAAAATAAATTTTCTTAGCTACGATATCATTTGATAGCGTTGTTTAATAGAAAAATAATATCCCACGAAATTGTTACTTTCATAACTTTATTGCATTTTAAAAATTAAAATTTAAAAAACTTCGTTACATTTCTTCCAAGTTCGACGTTATCTCCAACTAAATTATTCAGTTCAATCTGTTCATCTTGCCTGTATTTTCCGCAGCATAAAAAAAATAAATCAAGTTATCGACATGCAAATTGTTATCGGCAGGTAAGAAGTTACGAGCTTTATGTTATAAGGTTCGACGTTGATCACCGTTGAGCTATATTATTGTATAAGGCTATCAACAAGTTCACATTCCACATAAGTCATTAATTTAACTCTCAAACTGCTTTAAAATAGATGTCGTTTACTAATAATGATCCCTTCCGTTTCCACGGTTGGTTCAGGTTGATCGGTTGCCTAAAAAAGTCATAAGGGGAAATGAATGTTTTTAAAGATCATCTGTTTGTGTCTTACACTCAAAATGTAGCAATCACGCGTGATTGCTTTAATAATGTCCTGAGTGAACAATGTTAAAATAATTGAGAAATTATTGGATGTATATTTAAAATGCATGACGTGGCGAATTGCACATAATAGCAATGAATTTATACAGCATTGGAAACGTAAACTGGAAACATTTTTCTAATGCATATAACATGAGTGAAATAAAATGATTCGGTATAAAACAAAAAATATATTTTTTATTCCGGCCCTCTTTATATAATTTATACTTGCCGAACGAAAGCAAGGTACAAAATAACCTAGCGAATATTTTTCTAAATGATATCTAGAAACGAAACGAAAGAGAAATATATGATACTCCGTGTACAATTCAACTATGTTTTAATAACGAACCGAGTGTCACATTCGCACAGGAAATGCTATATTTATTTAAGGTCTGATGAAACTAAATAACATAACCTCTGATTCAGCGTTTAAACTAGTCAGCAAGGATATCCGTAAAAACACCGTGATCGGAAGAATTTGAACAACAATCCGACAGGGTTAAAAGGTAAATAAACACCTTGAATGACCGAGCGAAAGCTCAAGCTTCAAAAAAGTTACGAAATATGATTTCAGAGTTTAGCATCGGGCAGTCAACGTGAGGGTTTTTAATAATTAAAGTCGATGAGCGAGTTAGCGCCGGGCAGTAGGGACGTAGGTTCACGAGTTACCATTCGGACTTCGTTACGATACCTTAATGGTAAATTTTGTTTATTTGTTCCATTATAACTGATTTCATTCTAATTTTGTAATAAACTTACATTAAACTTTACCTTCTTGTTTTTATTGACCGTAACAGGAAAAGTTAAAGAAAATACCGTCGCCCAATTTTTGGACGTAAAAGTACATTTTGATTTAACTCTAATTTGATGAATTGAATGTTGTGCTTGTGGGCCGGTGGCAGCTAAACAAATATAAATTAGCTCACAAGTGGACGCTGAAGGTTTTAATTGAGTCTGCGCGAATGTGGCAGCAATTGGAAAAGAGAGCGAAAAAAGCTAAGGAACCGGTTACAGCTACGCCACTGGAAAAATGAATCATACGTCTCTGAAGAAAGTCTCCTGGTTTTTCTCAGATCGTTCGGTTTGGCATGGATAGTGTTCACACATTGAGTGGAACTAAACAGAACTAATAAAAAATAGCGATAAAATTTATTTTTTCTTAGAAATTTCTATGTAATTATAACAAAATAAATTAAGAATTTGAACCACCAAATACAACATTTTTTCTCTATTAAATGATGTCAAAAAATGTTTCCTGATTAATTACAAGAAATTATTCAAAGCCACCGCAGATTCAAAAGCATTATTTTGCTTTCGCTTTCTCCATTAGTATTTGTGAATAATGTATATACTGCTATCGCATATTAATTGTAAAAGTGTTTAAAAAATAAATGAATAATAAATCAAGGAATTTTCGTCATTTCTGAGAAAACGACACAACGAACAATTAATATCAAATCAATGCGACTAAATGAACAATATATTTTAGAGTAAATTCATAATCACCAATAAACACAAACACCCTGACAGCAAAATAACTACACCCTGAAGATGATTATGTTTTTGAATTTTTTTAAAGGCTCAATATTTCACGTTTCTCAATTTAAAATTACCTCAGGCTTCTTTTTAAATTTAAATTTTACTCGTGGATTCATATGATGAAAATTTTTAATCGGAGATTTAGGGTTCTTCTTTATTTTTATCAATTTTATTTGTAAACTTAGAGTCATTCTTCGTTTTTGTATTATCGAAAACGACGGAGTATGTTTTTCCCTTTGTTAAGTCATACGCACTTGTCCTTATTTCGGTGACATTTCGCTTCGTTTTGACGTTGCTTGGTTATGTTAATTTTAAAATTCTTATCATAGCGACGTGCACCACAGAACATACAAATTGATACTCCTAACCAGTTGTCATTTGACTTCATTTTTATACTCTCGTCATGGATAATATGATTTTTCTCTGTTTTGTTAAACTTTTTATCGGCTTTTACAGTTTTCACTTTTTCTTGCATAATTTTATCGTTCTTAAATCATTTTATAGTAATATTATATAAATTCAAATAGTGTTTTTACTTTCTCACTATTTTGCTTCATGCTGTCATAAATTGCATAAAAATTTTGCTTTTGACTGTTCTAATATCTATATTTACAAACATTCATAAATCTGGCCTACATCGTTTATTTGAAATCATATTAACCAACTAAACATTTTCACGACCCAAAAATCCATATTCCCCAAAAGAGCCAAATACTGAAACCCTTACTACAATTTTAAACTTAATTATAAAATTAGATTTTAACACAACTTTTTGACTACTTATAATATTCAACCAAAATTTATGTTAATTACACATTTCTTATTCGAAGTTTTCTCATCGCTCTTTGTGTATATTTTTATTTAGGTATAAAAGACTTTTTTAATCTTTTTATTTCTTCCTCGCTACAAAGCATTCTACTTAAGTTCCGTTATGTTTATAAAATTTCGTATTATAACTATTTTCTTTATGGCAAAGATAGAGCGCCCTTCCACTCTTGTTTAAACTTAAATTTTTCGAAAAACCCACTGATACATATATATTTCTTATTGTTTCTCGTTTAATTTTTGTATACTTATTGATTAGAAATTCACAAAGTTATTGTAGTTCTAAGTGTTTGTATGTGGGTATGTTTTCCTTAATGCCATATGATGTCATTGTATCTTATATTTGAACTCACTGTTCACAATCGCCAACATAATACTATTTCTGATGTATTTATAGCGAACATTAATTCAAAATAATACATTGAAGTAAGGTAGAGTCCCTGAATTAATTTCTTGGCAGTAAATGCCGTTGCGACACGTGCTAGAAATATTTGGAAACACATAAAATGACACATCTAAGAATAAATACAATTCAGTAAAATTATTCAGTACACCGAGTGACCTCGGCAGCATTTAGCCTAGTGGTGCCGGTGCAGGACCGTCATGGGAATTACCTTCCAAGCAAATGAAAACCAAACATTATTATTTTTTGTAAATTGAATTGAATTAGTGTTTGAATGCTGCGCGCCCCGCGAACCAGTCACTTCAATTGTGCTATGGGTAAACAAGCAGTCAATAAACCCCACTTGCGTTGCCAAATTTTACCACCGATGCCATTAAACTAAATCATTTCATAAAAAATATAATATGTCGCAACGTTGCTCTTATAGGCAAGATCACTTTAAACCAATAGTCAGTCGACGTAAAGAACAACTCTCGAACTCGAAAGAAACGTGGGAAAACATAGGGGAACCCCACCGCATTCGTTGATTTCATCAATTATTTCCATACGCAGTATACGAAGTAAGACATTTTACTAGGTTCCGGGTTCAAGTCTCGACTATGTCATGGCATTTTCCGAGATGTACAATGCACGACATGCAACTTCCACCTTAATTTTTTTCGTCATTAACAGTAATTTGTGGGATACTTTCTAACAACTGTAAGTCAGTCATGTGTTACACTGTGGTTGGTACAACTGCATTTAATTTTGGAGATTCGAAAATAAAAATAAAAATAATTGTACGAATACTAGCTACAATTTTAGTATAACATTATTAGAAATAAAGAAAGCAGAATTTGATTTAAGAATACATAACAATTTATTGAAATGGTTCTTGTGTGTGAAACGAACTATAAATATATACCTGAACAGAATAAAATTCTCTAAATTACAAACGAACAATCATTGATTCTAACTAGGTGCATAAATCAGTTAACATACTATTTTGACATTAATCATCAGCGACAAGTCTTTTGTATTTATTCCGTCGCATTGAAATAATGTCTCACAATATATAATAATGAAATAAATAATAAAATAATTCTTCAAAGTTTAAAGACTGAGTTCCAGCCAACGATAATTAAGTTTCCAAACTTAAAAAATCCATAGATAAACTTAACTATAATTATCATCCAGGTGTTAAAAACAATTCAACGAAAATGTCTGTATTTATAAATTAGTTTAAGCCTGAAAGGACATACGTTTTAAGTTGTTAAGGCGCGTTGACTTTTGAATTTTGTTCCAATTTGTTCATATCTAATTAGTAGTTTAAAAATAAAAATATTTCACGTTCAATAAGTGAGACCAAAATTGTATAACTTTATATGGCCCACCCATAAGGTCCCCAAATGGTAAAAAAATAATTGGCCTTGGAAAACTCACGTGACTCACAATGATACTTTTTAAATAAATTGCACCTACCTGAACATACCTAGTAAGATGCTTATCGTACAAATTAGATACGCGTACGAATGAGCAAACGTCGTCAAAAATATGGCCAAACAACACAACGACGTTCCAAACAACGTAACCTGCCTGTAGTCGAACTTTTTTAACAAAGGACCGCTGAATATCCCTATAACAATCACTTTAAAGATACATTTATCAACAACGTGGATAACTCACCTATAGTGCACATGAGGAAATTGTTCAGGTGCAACAGTAACGATATCTGCGAGGCCGACACGTTCATGTCCGTGAATTTCGTTTCGTAGATCATCCCGAAACATAATATTATGAGGAAAAGGGACGACTGAAAGTGAGAATTCAAGGATATATATTTTTCCCGCAAGCAAATTAAATTTAAATTACGGTAAGAATTAAAGCGATAAAAATAAAAAATAAACTTATCTTATCGTCTGGTATGCAGACAAAGTTTACTTAGGATTTATATACACTTATATAATATATTTACATGAATTAAAGAGAATAATAAAATTAAATTATTTGCATCCAAAAGGTTATGGAATAAATGTATAAATTTATTTATAATTGATTCATGATTCACGAATTGCATTTCCTGTAACTCCACAGTAAATATCGAATACATAAAGACTCATGTAAAATTTGCAATATATGACACCCCGTCCTTCTTTGTGGTCATTATCTCACGTCACAGCAACTTATTTAGAACCACTTGATCGAGATTAAGGGAGGGGGGGGGGTAGGAGGCCTTAAAATAGCGTTTTTGGGGGATTTTTTTTTGGACAGAAAAAAATGAGCAAGTCTAGTGGACTTTTTAGAGCATTTTATTGCATATTTGAGCATTAAAAAAAAATTAGTCGAGAGAAAAATAGTTAAACGGAACCGATTTTTATGCGCATTTGTGCAACACCTTTCAATTGCAATTTACAATCGGTGGGAAATATGTAGCCCGTAATTTTTGTCTGAAACAAAAAAACAACAGAAAATTGTAATTCTCATATATTTTCTTCTAGGTGAACTAAAAAAAAAACCAAAATCTTGAAATTCAAGATTTTTCTCAGGTTTGAAAATAAATGTGCTCTTTGCAGGAAGAGAAAATCATTTCAACTTGCTAAAAAAGTTGTTTAGAATTTTTTTTTCATTAATCTTTTCAGTTCAAATCGAATAGAATGCTACTGAAGCCAACAAAAGTTTTGTTTCGTTTTTATTGCTCGTCTAGTTTTCTCGCAATCACGCCCACCAGTTTAGAAAAATCGTAAAAACCAAAACTCGAGAAAATGCGCTCTAAAATTTACGATCAGGAAAAATGTTAATTTTCGATTACTTACGGAATATCTCGTTATAATCCTACTATAGCTCTTACGAATTCAAAATATTATTGTTTCGAACGACCGATTGAACTTTTTTCAGTACATAGTTCGGTGTTATGTGACCGCGGGAAGGGGCGCGCGCTTCGCTTGTCCGAGCGTTCGTGCGTTCGTATATTTTTTGCTCGACACCTCACTGTGTTTAGTGCTGTATCTTTCAAAATATTGCGAATTAGCCGCTATAACTTTTTATACATATTCTTAGATATATTAGGCATAGATTTGAGCAATAAAAAAAAACGATTTTTTGAGCCTTCTAAAGCAGGATCCCCCATTAATTAAAAGCCCAGTACATGGACGTGCGTATCGGATAACTAAAACAAATTCTAAGGTCAATTAACTAACAACGAAATCTTATCAGTTTTTATTTACCAAATTATTCTATTGTTTCAATATTAAATGATAGTTCATTTAACTTTTTCACTTAAATGGTTTCATTGTTCTGGTGAGAAAACCAGGGGGTTCATTTTATGGTCAGTCAAAACAATTGTACCAGTGCAGTAACTAAATCAGTTACCACTATGCTATTGCATGTTATGTGATAGTGTCAGTCATTGATATAGATACGATCCTAGTGATAAATTCTTAAATGTACTATCACACGGTAAGGTATGAATATTTAAGAAAATGGGTTTGAAGTCACTTGTTTGTCATTTAATAGTATTTTATTGGCGAAAGATAAGATAAAGTGCTTATGTAATGACAAAGTTGTAGCAGTCCAGTGCGAAGATCAATATAACTTTCGAAAAATGTCAGTCTGACTAAAATTGAAATTATAGTAATAATTAACGCGCTCTCGTATTCATAAAAAATTACTGACATTGCTACAGAAAAAGGCAAGGAAAGGCAAGGAAAAGGCAGGTAGAAGAAAGCGGTGGAAATTAGACAAAACCCAGCACATCTTCAAACTAAAAATAAGTATCAGTAATTCAAACAGCCGGACAAGAGATAAGCTAAGTAAACAGGTAAATAAGATAATGATAAAAAGATCAAAGATGTAAAAACGGTAAACGAGAGAAAATATGTAAAAGAGGTAAGAACTGTGTACTGTGTAAAATATATTATATTTTAATTAATAATAAGGATGACAGACACTAAATAAAAGAAATATAGGTAAACATGTAAAAAGAGATAAAGAGGTAAAAATAAGTAAAGAAGCAAAATAGGTTATACCCATGAAGATTCCTGACATTGAAAGGAAGAAAATGTACAGGCAGAAGAAAGTGATAGAAATTAGTAGCAGAAAAGAAAGTACCGTTTGAGAGAAGTAAAAAATCCAGAGAACGCATGTAAAGCAACTTAACAACGGAGAGGAGAAATTGGACATACTGAACTGATGATGAATGACGTGAAGGTGGGCCAGAAGGAAATTAAAAACGAGTTACAAGAGATGATGGCAGAACAAAGTGAATTTAACAAAGAGATAAGACAATTAAACAAATGAAACAATAAGTAAGGAAAATGTGGAAATAAGACAAGAAAGTAGACAGCGTGAGAAATAAAATGGAATGGATGGAAAAATGAAAGGCTCACCAATTAACACAAATAAGTTGGCAGAACTAAAATAATAAATAATTTTGTCTAAGAAAAGCTAACAGTAGAGGTGAAAGTAAAAAGCAATGAAACTAGGAGAAACGACATGCCTGATTGAACTAGAGAACGATGAAAACAAAACAAGAAGAAGGTGATGGAGAATAAATCAAAGTTGAAATTGTTATGAACAGATAAAGTATTCATTGACCACGACATTACAAAGAAGGAAAAGGAACAGCCAAATAATATGCGAGAGAGGGAAATTGGAATAGGATATAATAAGATATTAATGATAATTAATTGAATGGAGATGGAACAGAAATAAGGAAAAAGTGGAGAAATTGCAGGAAATAATTCAAAAAACCTGGAACAGAACAAAAGGAAGATGATTGAAGATGGAACTGGCAATTAATATGTAATATTAAACTAGAAATGGAAAAACAAACGGAGAAAGGGACAAAAACCAAAAATTAAAGGAGAAAAAAAAACAATAGAGTAATGGAACAAAGAAAAAAGGAAAAGGAGAGAAAATGATATGAAAGAGAAACGTGTGGATTTATAGTGGAAGACAACATAGACAAATGTAGGATGTAGTTGGTAATAAATAAAATATGGGCGAAGTACATAAATGAATTTAGAAAGAATCGTCTCAGTAGCAGTAGAAATGGAAAGAGAAGAAGTGACAGTGATTTCAACGTATGGACCAAATGAAGACGAAACAGCAAAAACGAAAGGCTACTGGGACAGCCTTAATTTTGGTTACTGAAAGTAGTAGAGGCAAAATATATGTGATATGAATGCAAGAACATGGAATAGATACGATGAAACGGGTGTGATAGGTAAACATTGAGAACAGAAAAGGACGAGCAACGGAACTAAATTTATAGACTACTGTCGATTGAATAACCTAATAGTCAGAAAAATATTCTTCGAACACGAAGACGTCAATAAATTTACTTGACACGAAGAATAAAGGAATGACAAATCCATAATAGAATACATATCAACAGAAAAGTGAAGAAGAAGCGAAGTGGCAGATACGAGAGTCATGTGATGTCTGATGAAGACAAGGAAGAACAATAGAAAGGCATATTTCAAGTGAAAGTAAATATATATGGAACAAAAATTATAAGAAGCTACAAACTAAGAGAGAACGAACCGGGCAGAAATATAGAGAACGTGTAGAACACAAGATGGAAAATGTAGATATAAATAGCAACATGGACGATGGAGAACTGTGGAAAGAATTTCAAAATGCAACAATGGAAGGTGCGAAAGAAATAATAAAGACATGAAACAAACACAGAACGACAAGCTAGTGGAGCAAAGAAATAAAACAAGAGATATGTATCAAGAAGAAAAGATGGAAATAGTACCTAAAAAATGACTAAGTACAATGTATATAGGGAACAGAGGAAGAAAGTAAAATAGTTGGTAAAACAAGCAAACAGAAAGTTGGGAAGAATTTGGAGCGAAGACTAAAACTAGTAAAATTAAACGGAAATTATTTTTTAAAGTAGTTAAAAAGATCAGGACAACACAAATGAGTTCACGATAAAAATGGAGAGATGGAAGCATGGAACTCTTAAATCTTAACACAACAGGAAATAATAACAGTCAGAAAGAGAAAAACAGGAAAGAAAATGAAGTGAGACCAGAATAAAAAATAATAACGGTAGAAATGCTAAAAATCTGGGAGAGGAGGTAATGTGTTGCGAAAAGTTTACAATGAACCATGGAAGAGAAACCAAATATCGAAGTACTGGGAAGAAAGAATCATACCAATGCATGAAATAACTATAAGGCGATTACGCTATTAAGTAACTAAAATTTGCGAAAAAATACACAGGACAAATGGAGGAAGTACAGAGCGGATTTAGAAGACCATATATTCACGCTAAATTTAATTATAAAGAAAACGCGGAAGAAGGACTCGGAAGCGGAAAAAGTATTTGTAAATCTAGAAAAAGCCTTTGACAGAGTGGGCAGAGAGAAAGGCACAAAACCGAAAAGAGTGAAAGCAATTGCATGAAAAAAAAACTACGGAAACAAGCTCCGCATCGAAAGGTATAGATGATTTGAACTGTAAATGACATAGGCGTGGCTATGCGCACTAACAGATTTTTGGTTTCGAACAGTCCATTAGCATAAAAAGGGGGTGATTGTCAAAGCCGTGTCGCAAGTTCGAGCCACTGGACTTTTCCCGCCGCACAACTTGTTGATGACGTACATGTCCTTTACAGCCTGAAACTACTATAGGAGGAGGTATGAACAATTTCTGGTTAATGGAGAAATTTCTGTAGATAGGTTTAAAGTGAAATGTATTTCAAGTAACATTCAAGAAGGACTACCTTTCCCTGTTGATGCAGCATATTTTCTTCTCCTTGATTAAATTCTTTATTTATCAACATAACTACAAGGAACAATGACATTATATATTAGCGTTATGTATTTAAAAAATGTACAATAATTCTTCACATTTTGAAAAGTTGTGCAAAAAATACAATGCACATGTTCGTGTATTTGTACACAAAGAAACATTATGTAATTACTTTCAATAGGTGAGAGACTGTAATGTAGAATGTAATTCCATTGTTATGTGTTACTCTGATGACGCTTTAAATAATAAAACGAAACGTAAGCTAGTGGTGCTATCACTGTTTGCCTCCATAGTCGTAGTAGTTGAACATATATGACGCTAAAACTATCAACAATTTCGGGTTACTGTGGAAATAGCTGCAGATTTATGATATTAGGTCTGTAACACACCATATTTTTAAGTAGAATTAAAAAATGTCAACCACTTAAACCAGTTAAAGTAGAAGCAGTTGAATATATATAATCTTAACGTAAATATAATAAAATTCAAAAATATCTAGTATTTCCGATTACAGCTGAAGCAGTTAAGCACATCTGATGTTGGATCTAAAAAAAAAACGGAGTTTGCCAGTAGAATTCACAGATAAACATGTCGGTTATCAAATGGACAGTATTCGCAAATAATATTTAAATATGCCAACAATTTCCGGTTCGACCGGAAGTACCCAGACATATGTATCTTTGGGTATCAAATGAAAGGTATTCGCAAGTAGAATTGTAGACTGCCATTGCCATTTTAGTTAAAGCGGAATTAACTGTGGGTGATGGTGGGTCTCAAATGAATGGTCTTTCACTATAGACAATAATGTGAACCATTTTCGTTAAAAGCAGGAGTAGCTGTAGGTGTGCGATGTTGGGTCTCAAACGAACGGTATTTAAAGTTAATATTTCCGATTAAAATGGAAGTAGTTCTGCATATACGATGTTGGGTATCAAATGAACCGTCTTTGTAAGTAGAATTCAAACAGTCAAACATGTTCGACTATAATGAAAGTACCTATGAATGTGTAAGGTTTAGTATCTAATGAACGGTAGTTGTAAGACAATTCAAAAATATCAATCACTTCTGATTAAAATGAAAGTACTTATACATATGTGGATGTTGGCTGTCAAGGACAAGTGGAATTCGAAAATGTCAACCATTTCCGGCTAAAGAGGAAACAGCTGTATATGTGCGAGGCTCGATCTCAAATGAACAGTATTTGTATGTTGAATTGAAACATGTCAACCATTTCCGAAAGCGAAAGTTGTTGTACATATGTGAATTGGGTATCAAATGAACGGGCTTTGCAAATAGAAATCAAAAATGTCGATCATTTTCCGGTAAGGCGAAAATAGTTAAAGATATATGATGTGCTAGGCTACTAAGAAGTGTGCACATTTAATCACTTTCAATCATCATATACGGTCACAAGTGTGGAAAACTTTGTCATCAAAAATATAAATGTTGATCATCTCCAGTGATACTGTAATATCGGGCATAATGTGATTCTCTTATCGATAATTTATATTAAGATTGGTATAAATAGAAGAAATTCAGAACATTTTTTAATTTCATTTTCCAAAAAGCTCTAAAATAGATCGAGTTACTGACGAATTGGGTCAGCTTTGTTTACCCGAAACACATGCTCACATTTCTTCACTTTTTCGAACACGGTATTTGCAATCGTTCTTGAGCCCGAGAATCATTGCAAACGCACTCCGACAAAAACAATTTAACGATGGCAAAATTTGCTTAAACGAATTAATTTTACACACTAAAACATTAATTCTCAATGCTTTTGTTTCAATAACAATACTCGGTTTTCATGGATAATTGCGTCGATTGAATACAGAATTAACTCGTTTACATTTCTCGTGTGTTATTTTCAATTGCGTAGTACTTTCGCGTTGATATTGATTTAGTCGCAAATAATTTCAAAGGCTAAGATCACAAATCGATATAATTAGCATCGATCATTTATCATTCAACTCTCGGATCATCGCCACACGACGACTACTTCCGTAATGGAAACAAAACATCTCAATGATAAAGATAAGGAGCGCACAATTAACGCATTGACATATACTTTACTTTTTTTTTACTTACGTGTAACACAATGCATGCACCGACAATTATCCATCCGTATCCACCGTCTGGAGGTTTGAAATTTCTTTGCGCCACATTCATTTTCACACACTACTTTACGACGACCGACTTACAGGACAGTTTTACAAGATCTGTTATCGAAACAATGGTCCTTGTTATCATATTTAAGCTTAGATACCCCTAAATGTTAGCAATTAGTAAACAATTGATAAGATATGACCGATCCACATTAGCGCCTTAAACGGCAGCGAAATTGCAATGCACTTATATCAACGTTTCCGTGAAATGAAATTCGAATCTTCGTTATTATTGTTCAGTAATGATGCTGCAGCACATTTTAATGCAATCTATTTGTGTCACATTTAAATATTCTAGTGTCGCACCTGGCGCGAAATGTCCACACTGAAGGCTTCGCTACCGTCCAATAGATAGCTACATATTATAAAAGGATAATAACGACATTCGATCCATCATAGACGCAACCAGTTATGCGAGTGAAGTTATATCTTTATTTTCGTTAATGTTAATTTGCACTTATGATTATTAACGTCAATTAATTTCATGTGCAGTTTACGAATTTTTCGAAAATTTTCATTAAACAATAATTTTCTCATTAAGAACCATATTTTTCCGTTCTTTTCGTCCAATTTTCTTTATCACCTTTCTTTGTTAATGAAAATATAATGATGTAAACACAATGTCCTTATATATTTGCCAATATATTATGATATTTGTGTAGGTATCGGGCACAATTAAGATAATTGCTTTATATTTGCTTTGTAAGGCTTCTCGTTATATGTTTGAGAAAATATAACGTTGATTGCTTCGTAATAAATATAACTTTTAAAATATCTCTTCAGGTCGAACTAAAAACGTTCTATAAATTCACGCTTTTTTGTGTCGTTATTTTCACGAAGCTCATACGATTTATTTCATGCCCAACATATTTTGTTAAATTCCACATATTTATATTTACTCAAAACACCATAAAAGTAAAACCCAACTTAAATAAAATGTTTTTAATACTGAATGATATTTTTAACACCTTAAGATGTTTGAAATGGTAGCTTTAGGAAAGCCGTCAACATAAATTATAATTAGTGACGGTTATTGAATTTACATATTTTTATAATTGAAGCACCTAAAACCTTAATTAAACACATGCAAATTGTCTAATAGACTTATGCCATCCATTTTGTCTTACTATATTTGGAAAGCCTTTTTAGTTTGTATTTAATTTATTTAGACTCTGTTGATGTAGCTTCAAAATTTGTGAGAGTAAATTTATATACTTTCGCATTTCTCATTTTTGATTTTGTTGCTTGCATCAAGGTTTTCTAATTAGGCTGAATTGGTAAGTTTTTAGATAACATAAATATTCAAATATTTAATTTAAAACCATGGCGTTTGACGGCTACTTAAACCTAATTTCCTTATCAAAATTTTACATTAACGTACAGTTGCTATAAATGCAATTTTTTTCAGTACTCAATGAAAATTTGATCAATATAGTAAATTATCTATAAAAGAACATAATACATTATAGTAACATAACATCATTTCATTATTTTAATTTAAATACAAATTGTAAAAATGTTAAGGACATACTTTTGACATACTATGATTTTTTTTTTCGATTTTTTCAGAGCTTTCTGAAAAAAATAAATGTTAATTTCCGTGTATATTGAATTAAAGCAATAAATTTAATATAATTAAAGTCAATACATAGAAAACATATTTTTTTTATTTTACACAACCAGAAATTAAACTCATAAACATAAACAATTGAATCGATAATTTCGGCGATAACCGTAGGGAATTTTAAAAGGGTGGAGTCAAATTAAGTTATTATCACTTGCGTTTATATGTTTCAAATCGTTTTTATGTTGGCTTTGTGGTTATGTTTTCAGGTGTGACGATTTATGTTTTTTGTTTTTATTGCAGGTCGTTTTTGTAGCATTTCTATAGCAAGCAAATTTGCGATTCTTTTAACTAAAAATAGAACAATATCCACAAGCACAACTACAACTGTCACTCTTAATGCTCAATTTTATAAATGATTTAACGAAAATAAAACACTTGGTTTAATGTTCACTGAATTATTTACTGTATAGCGACAATTGTTTAGGCTTGTTAGGCCATTATCGAGCGTTACAAATAACTGTTAACTCTATAAATGTGATTTATAAATGATATTCAACTTTGGATACAATTTACACATAATGCCAATGTCTATAAAACATATCAAAATATTCACCATTCTTTCTGCAATATATAAGGGTTTAGTTGTCGATATGGTGAATTTAGACTAGAATTGCATTATGTGTTAATAAACGGATTTAAGTGCAATCATGCAATATGCGCGATTCCTATTGAGTTTCTGAGATTCTGTTATTTATACCATTTATGTCCCAGTTGTATTATATGCAGATGATATTTTTGATTTGAGTCAAGTTAGTGGTTCTCAATATTATTAGAGCTTAACCAACGATTTGAAAAATGAACTGTTACTATTACAGTCTTGTCATTTACAATTACATTGTTTCGAAAAATATCTACACGAAAATTAATATAATTCTAATTTGTTTATAGGTCTCATAGCTTGGTCACCATCCCTCACAGGCGAGTTGATATGCACCCTACTAAGTCTACCCATCGTCATAATCGGTTTAACATTGCTGAGCAAATCTCACATCAAAGATTGCAAACTATCCAAGATCAATTCTAGATGTTTCTCATCCACGCAATTAGCTTAAATAATCCATGTAAAACAATATTTTCGTTCGAGCTCATTATACAAATATGTTACATAAACGAGGTTTCAACAACATTCCCTGGAGATAGATATTGGCAACGTGATGGTTACAAAAAATGGAGATTCACGCATATTTTTTTATTCGTACATCAACACAATTATTTTATAGGAAACAATATAGCATTAAAAAACGCGACTTCCGTGTAGTAGTATCGGAGAGTCTGTTAATCAAAAATATTTAATGCGTAGTAATAATCGACTGTAACATGTGCTGTGCTTATTATGAAGAATTACATTTTCAATTGTATCGATGTTAGATTTTTCTAAAAACAGAACATATATTTTGTAACGATTTTATAACTTCTTCGTTAAAGCAAGGACGCTAATAACTGCATTCGTACTTAGATTTTATATTGTGAATAGTATATGAAGTGTATGTGCCATTTTTTAATAAAAACCACAATGCAATACGATAGATTTGATGTCATAATTATTAATGAACAATCTTGGTATACAAATTTATTAGCTTGAGAGATGATTTAGGTAATTATAGGTACAAATCTATACACCTTATTTCCTGGTTGTATTGCCCTAGTATTTTCCTTTGCGAAAGACTGATTCATAATCGTGGCAACAAAATTTCAGTATTTAAATTATACAAGACTAGAAAAAAATCAGTTTTGTTCGTGTACTAATCAAACTTTTGTAATGGTAAGCAGTCAATTATAATTAATTTTGTTGTTGTGCACTAATTTAAGCTAAAACCAATGGATATATAGACAATGTATTCATGCATGTAATGTATTCTAGTTAACAGATGAATATTTTAAAATATACAGCCCAGACATTAAATATCATTATCAAGATCGTGTAAAAGTGTATTTAATGAGGGTTGTTTATATTGTACGTATATTCTAATAAAATCTTGTACTTATGATGTTACTGTACATGCCATGTACCATATATAAACTGTTGTTGCTCAATGCATGAACGTGTTTGTCATGGATTTGATTTTGTTTTCCTGTGGCTATCCATAATTGACGTAATTTCTGGCAGAAACTATTTTTCCTATTTACGTAAATTTGCATATTGCTATGATGGCCAAAAAAATGTTTAAGTTAATTTTTATACAGGAGGTAAGTATTTTGTGCTCTTATTTTTCGTCCGCAAAAGTATCAAGTACGGCCCATATTTCTAATATTTAATAAAACTCGTACAAAACCTGTCGTGGTATTTATGTAATAGTCAAATTTGATTCAGGGCCTCAATACGTATACATCCGTTAAAATCTCGAATTCGAAAATAAATTCAATTATCAATAATCAAATTTTATAAAAATATTTTTTAAAATTATAAATAAAACGTACTAAATTAATTATAAATTATCGAAGATATCAAAAGTGACGAAAAAAATACAATCGAACGATTCGTTCCATTCATAAACCCGTGAACGTATTCGGCAAGAATGAAATAAATCTGGACGTTTCTTAGAACAGAATTTGTTAGTAAAAAAAAACAACGACCTTGGCCGAGTTTTTATGACGGTGAGCGAAGCGATGAAGCTATTAATAGCACGCATTACATATTTCCATACGTACGTACAATTATGAATGAAATCAATCTCGACGATTCGCGGAACTGTTTTTTCTCAGTAAAAAAAAAACGGCCTTAAAAGGCCACGACAAAGAGCACCAATTGCCGGCTGTACTATATGTAGAACATTTTGTTCGTGTGCATGTGTTCGAAATGAATGAAATAAATGTCGACGTTTCGTAGAATAGTTTTTGTTAGTGAAAAAAAGCAACGACCTTGCCCGAGTACCTGGATTTGTAGTAAATTTTTTTATGCCGATGGACGAGCGACGAAGCTATTAATAGAACCCATTATTTCCATGCATACGTACATTTATGAATGAAATCAATCTCGACGATTCGCAGAACGGTTTTTTTCTTAGTAAAAAAAGACCTTGCAAGGCTACGACGAGGGCCGATTGCCGGCTGTACTACTAATAGGACATTTTGTTCGTGTGAATATAAACACATGAATGAAATTAGTTTCGACGATTCCTGGAATTAAGACATAATGAATGGAATTTCGGGAGTAGGAATGTGATTATATATATATTTTTCTTAATTGGTAAACTTATTTGTAATTATTTTAATCGACGCAAAAATTAATTGAATTACGAATGAACTAAGAAAGATTAGGATTAGTCCCAATTCATAATTTTCAATCAAACTGGATCTTAATATATATTTACCATAAATTTTATTTACGTGATAAAATGATTAGCAAATAGATGTAAAATTCTAATTTCGTTCTATTCTTTTGGTACATGAATTATATAAAAAAAATCCATCAATAACATAGATCTGCAAGCAAAACACTTTATACTTTGCTTATTCACGCTAGGAATTATCGACTTGATAATACAATTATTGTAATCGATTTCAATATGAACTTGATATAAACCAAATTGTAGTGTCGTTTTTAAGTAGGATTGCTCGTGTCGTCGATCTCAATAACTTTGATTTTGTTTCTCCCTCTATGTTTCTTTGCATGTTCTTCCATTTCGAGGCTTGTACTCTTTTCTCTGTAGTCTTGGTCGTCTCTTTTATTACGCATCTGATTTAAATTTACTGTCGGTGGGTTGCGTTGGTTTAAATACGCTGGAGATATATTTAAGTACACTGTCAATCTAATAAGTTTGTCAATCTAATAAGTTTGCCTAAATTGACGCCACCTAGACGTCAATACCCCCACACTCGTCGTGCTATGCAATTACGCTCTGTGTGGTGATATAATGAGCTCATAGAGGACGAAACTGGCGCCATCACCTACTACATTCACTGACATGTATTTTCAACAAAGCAGTGGTTTGTGCCGATGGGACAAGTAGTACAAACTATGAGCTGTGCAGACAGTGAAGAAGCAGCAGACATATTGGTAGAATACATAGACGCAACTTTACCATCCCTGCAAATATGGACTGCAGATAATAAAATAAATAAATTGAGTGTAATATTGGTATGCTATGCATCGGCGTGTTTAATATTACTTCATCACTTTCTCTATTTTGTTTTGTAGTTTTTGGGGCAACATGTTGTATACTTAGACAAACATATTGTTAATAGTGATATATATGCAATTCTCAAATTACACTTATTTTGTAAATATTTCAATTTTTTTCAAAATTCGTAAAATGTAGAAAATTGGATTTTTAATTGACATAACTTTGAAAAATTATTTAAAAAAAATTCGTAAATACCAGTCATTGTCATTGTCAAAATTGCGATAAGCGTGGACATTTTTAAAACATGATAAACAATATTAAAAATTGACAAAAAATATTGAAAATTTTCTGTTTTTGGCAATTTTAACGTTTATCGTATTGCTTTCGGGCAATTTTTTTTATGATTACAAAATATTGAAATTTCTCATTATATTCAAATTACCGAACATGCAAAAAAGCAAAATTGCCAAAAATATCAAAATTCGGAAAATGACAAATCCTTAACATTTTAAAACAAGAATCGAAAATAAAAATTTATAGAAAAAAGTAAACGTTCCCAAATTTATTTTAACTGCTCCCGAATACTCTTATTTCCTTATATTTTTCATTATATATAACAATATGATAACAATTACCTCTATCTCCTTTTAATACTTTTTCGTATTTTACTACTCTCATCGCTGTTTCTACCACCAATCTGTCCCTCCATGTCCCCTGTCTTACGATATAATCTGGGGTCGACTTTTGTAGATGCAGTGTTCGCTGCATCTGTCCTAAATATGCCCTCTCTAACATTCCCTGCTCTTTTGCCTCCAACTAACTTTCAGCCCCTCTTCCGCGTAGTCCATTCTTTCACATGCTCTATAACTTCTCCCTTCCAACTCATTTATACTTCCTTTCTTTTTCCTCCTCATTTCTACAACACCATCACTTTCGCCTTCCTCGAGCTCATTTCCCACCCTTCATATGAATCCTTCCAGCCTACGTGACATTTCCCTCCGCCCTTTCTTCGTCTGCGTCACCAGGACGATGTCGTCTGCGTAAGCTAAGGACCACATCATATCCTTCCTCAACCTCACCCCACATCTTGTCCATTTCTCAACATGTATTCCAACTTCGCAATGTAAATGTTGAACAGCTGGAGGCTTAAGGGGCATTATCTTAGTCTTCTTGATGTCCTGAACTTCTCCATAATCTCGTTTCCTGTTCTCACCCTGCACTAATATTTTTTATTTATTATATTATATTATTATAACTTTACATTATTAAAAATCTCTAAAATGCGAAGCGCATTATCGAAATTTCTCGAAAAACGTTAATAACTGAGAAGGAATTTAAAACAATTTCTATAATTTCCAAAAATGTCAAAATGAAAATGAAGAACAGGTGTGCCAACATGTTTGAAATTAAAAAAAATTAAACTATAACTATACTTTATATGTATTTTACTGGACATGGTTTTAGTTTCCTTTTCGAGTACTCTTTCTATTTTTGGTTATTGAATTAAATAATATTTTGATACAATACAATCCTATAGCAAGTTTGGAAATATTTGTAATTGAAAAGAACTAAATTATGAGATGAATGCTAAATCGTGGGTGAGCTGATTGTGTATTTTGTTTAGATCATTTATTAAAACTGGAAAATCAATTGATTTCTAAAAAAGTTTTCTTTAGTACGAATACAGAAATCGTTACCTATAAATATTTTCTAATAGCTGCTAAATATCTGGACATGTTGATAAATTAAAACGGACTTTTCGCCATTATTTCTAGTCTCCCATAGATGACGTTGGCTAAATTTGAATAGCAAAATATGTAATTAGTTATCAGCTTTTTTCAGAAATAGCACAATATCTTTTGTTCTCGTGTAAAAATATGAGAAAAACAACCGTTATTTAAAAATCGACGGCGTACAATGACAACTCTGTCCAAGTTTAATTAACACAAACTCGCTCGTACATTGTGAACCTTTAAGAAATAAAACATTAGATCCAAATCACATTCATAAACAAGGAAAATTAACAAAATCTAGCAACGTAAAGATTAGAATTAACGACTGATGTAATCAATCGGTCCGTGGTACGCAATCATACATAATGCAAACGTTGATGTAAACAAATATGTAGTGTAGCGTACATACGTATTGAACAACTGACGACATTGCTGCATAATCAGGATTTATTAAGCTAATTTAAACTGTTCGGCGTTTTCTAATTATACCGGTCCCCTTTTTATTAAAATCGCAAATAACATGTTTAACGCTCACTTGCAAAATATGACTTATCTGAAAATATTTGCTTAAGGCATTACATTGGATTAGCCGGAGCTAATGGTGTAAATAAATGTACCGGCGTATTTGATATATTTTAACATTTATGTTCTAACGTGCGATAAAACTAAGGCATTAGAAAGAAAGTATTTTGTGCGAAATTAGACACATTTACCAGCTTCATGTCATAAAATGCCAAGTTGATTTCAACGCGAAGCAAAATACGATGCGGAAATTATGATTTCAAACAATAGCAATTAAATCATGCAGAAGAAATACAAGCTATTCAAGTAAATAAGTCACAGTCTGGGAAGTTTTACGTTGATTCAAAGTTATAGGTGAGTTTAAGTCGTGAGTAACATTTTGTTGATTTCTGCCGAATTATCTTAATTAGGCTCTAAACATATTGTTGTCAAAATTTGTATTAAATAAAAGAAATATGTTTCAAGTAAATATTTATTTCGTACGAGATTTTTAAATCAATAATTTCTATACAACTGAACACGATTGTTTGGCACACATAAAACGCACTAAGAAAATATTTATTATTGTTAAAGAAGTTGAACGCTAGCATAAAAATAGTAATTTAATTTGAAAGTCCAATAAAATAAATAGTTTAAAAATAATCTTTCATTCTTGTAAAGATTCTAAAGTGTAGTTAAATGAAGCACTTGGCTTCAAAGTCAAATCAAAAAATGTTTTTGGTTTCATTTCGACTTTTTTGTATTATTTTACTTTACGTGCAATTTTATTTTGTTTCTCCTATTTTGCGTTTTAAATGTATTTATTTGTAACGTCATGTTGAATAAAAACGTGCCTGGTAGGCTACGAGTGATTTTTAAGCAATGAGCATAGGTCGGTTGAGTTTACAGGGGTATTTAGTGTTTGTGGGCATTTTGCTATTCGCTGATGCTACCGTCACATGAATTGTTAAATGTAAGCATCGTTCAGATATGCGTTGCTAAAAATTTCATGGACGACTTGAGGTTTTTTTATTGACCATATTTTATTTGCAAACTTTATTTGTTTTTTTTTACAATTACCGTTCTCATCAAATATTTAAAGTTTAAAATAGTTTTTTTTAGGAAATCGCAAAATTATGTTCGTATTGTTCTTCCCTTCTTGTCAATGAGGCCATTACAATGTGGACGTGAAAACACTTTGATAATTAATCAACAAAATCGAAACATTATCCCAATAACTTTGACCTAAGATTTAAGTTTTGTATACGGGCGCCTGAGAACAAATAAGTCGCGTTACTTCCTTGGTCTATTAATAATTTTACAAATGTGAATTAAAAGCGTCTGGCGAATCCTGCGCAAACAGTGTTAGATGAAATCGCCGTGTTCGAAATAGAAACTTATTTGTGAATTGTGCAAAAATTTGTCGTAATTGTTGCGAGTTTTAAATCGCTTCAGATTTTCAAAATTTTATTTCAAAGTTATTGTACTTGTACATGTTTTACCGGTTAAAATTACATCTCGTTTATACCCTGTATATACACTGATCGCCAAAAGAAGCAGAGCACCCAGAAGGGACGGTCGTACGAACTTGAAATTTTAGTGACAATTTGAGATTGAGTAAGACAAGAATGACAACAATTTCATGAAAATCTGTATTTAAGAACAATGTTAAAAAATTAATAATGCTTTGTATCTCCTCCAAAACGAATGCATTCATTTAAACGCCCGCGCATACTTAAAATTAAATGATCAAATTCTGCTTGCGGTATTTCATCCCAAGCTCTTTTAATTTGAACTCGAAGTTCAGCCAAAGTGTCTATGGGCGCTGGAAAATCGTCGACCCTTTTGCCGATCATGTCCCATACATGTTCAATCGGCGGTAAATCTGGAGACCTAGCAGGCCATGGCAGTAAATTGACATTATTGTCATTAAAAACTTTCTGCGTTACTCTTGCAATGTGTTTCCTCGTGTTGTCTTGATGAAAACAGTGTTGCAGTGTCTTTGAAGGTATGGCAACAAAACTGGCTCCGAAAGTTTGTTGATATAGTGGGCCGCATTCAGACTTCCTTGAATGAAGACTAGAGTTCACCGGTTTTCAAATTGTATTGCACCCCAAGCCATAACACCCGGTGTTAAACTAGAATGGCGTGGCTTTGTCCTCTAGGTCTTTTGACACGTAACCGTCCATCAGATTGCCATAGACAAAACCGAGATTCATCACAAGATGATTTGATGCCATTCATCAACCTCATTGAGCCTACGCCACTGGAGTATGGCAATCTAATGCTCTGGGGTTAAAGGACGCCCAACAATTGGTCGACATGACGCTAAGCCATACGAACGAATTTTGCGATAAATTGTTCCCTCCAAGTAGCCCCACCGACCGAGTTATCCCAAACGCGTTAATTGAGGCCAGTCGCCGAAGACGCCTTGACGTTCATTCGTAATTTGTAGCCGACCACAACCTCTCCTACGTATTTCTGAGCCTTCGTTGGACCAAGCTCTTCATGTTCGAATTATTGTAGAGTCATTTCGACCCAATCTTCTGGCAATTTTGCGAAAGGATAATCCGGCCTCATGCATTCCCACAATTCGACCCCTTTCAAAAGAAGTTAATTGATTGCAATGTTGATTAGGACGAACGTGGGGCATGACAACGACACAAGTAAGGGAAATCGACGTCTAAACTGTTACTAATCATTAAGTTTGCCTTACACACGAAAACAAAAAATGTACCTTACAAAATTTTACACGAGACAAAAAACAAACAAAAAGTTCCCTAGTCATGATTAAATTTTAATCATTTATTCCTTCATTTAAGGTGTATATACCACCAAAATATCTAGTTCGTACGATCGTCCTTTCTGGGTGCTCTTTCACAATTTAATATTCCGCCAATTACTTTATCTTGTTTCATGATTTTTTATTCACTTGGTATTCTTTATAATTGGCAACGTGAAAAAATACTACGACAAGAAAAGTAAATACAAGTATTAAAATGCTACAAATTAATTCAAAATGCAATAACTACTGAAAAGAAAGTTAATTACAAAACGTATAAAAATATATACTAGAAGGACTAAAAGTGTATATAAGCAACTAGATATTAATGAAGAAACCAAATGACACAAAGAACGTAAAATAAATTGTTTAGGTTGGAAAAGGTGGGCCCCAAAACTATCATGAAATATTATTTAAAAAAATCAAAATTAAATCGGGAATTGTGGTATAATTTTGTTCAATTTCTTCAATTATGTAATACATGATTTTTAATAATAAAACACCTTGGCCTAGACCTTGAGAGTAGTGTAATGAAACGACGATTCGAAATATTTCATCATTATAACAAGCGACATAATGATGCAATATTTCGAAACAACGAAAAAAGTTTAATTATAATGATACATAACGTTACGATTATATGCATAACGAAACGACAGTTATTTATCGTAACAATTAAATGTTGTTCCGTTATTTGTAAATGATGCAAGTAAAATTATATTTTACTTGAATTTCACTCTGGCGTATATGACAAATATAACTTTCCTTAAATTGAGCAAATTGAATAAATAGCTATATCCAATTATATAAATAAACATTCTTTTGATGGGATACCGCACTACTCACTCTATCCATCCGGTATTTAAGTGCTACCTCCGTGTTAATTTTATGTTTCATATGGTGCTGTGAAAGAAAATTTAATACCCTCCCAGAATTTGTTTCTTTTTTTATTATGTTCCAATTCACAAGTGAATTGTAATTCTTGTGGGATAGTAGCGAAAATGTCATCAACATAAATATACAGAAAGGGAACCATAAAAAGTAAAGACGCAACTACATGCCTCAAAAGTTTGTTCATTACTAACGATGCCAGAACCGGAGAACAAGGATACCATTGAAGATCCAGATCCCTATAGTCAAAATAGCTGTTGTTGAACAGAAAATTTATCATTCTTACAAAGGTGGACAAATCTATGGGTTTGTGAACCTGAATATCAACCCAATCATCTGCTATACTCTTCATTACCAAATCATGGGGTACATTTGTGAATAGTGATACTGCATCCAAAGAAGTTCATACATGATTTTCAAGTAATTTAATATTTTTAATATTATCAACGAAGGATAATGAATCTTGATAACGAAATGGACAATTGGGTATAAGATTGTTTAAAATCTTGGTTACAAACACAGAGAGTTGGTACGTGCACGAACACACGCATGAAATTATGGGTGTAATGGGATGCCCCATTTTGTGAGTTTTAATTAACCCATAGATTTTATGAAAAATACCATTAATCTTTTGTAATCAGCTTCACTAATAAATTTTTCATTTTATAATTATTTGATTACTGCGTTCTTCTTATGCTGAATGATATTCGTAGGATGTCTTTTGCTCACAACATTAATGTTGTCATCGTCGAGCATATGAGTCATCTTCTCCTCATAATCTTGTCTGTCTAAAATCACAGTCGAGTTACCCTTATCCGCAGGCACAACATGATATCAGGGTGGTGTTTTAGAAACTTTTTGCAGCCATAAAGTCTTTAACAAAAGGATACTTGCTACATTTTACATTTTATTTATAATTTTATTTTTATGGAGATAATTTGTAATACAATTAACACAGGGTGCACGTAACCTATCATTATCATTATTATCAATATTATCGGAGTTATTCAAATAATACTCCACATCCGTTACTAACTTGGTGATCGGAAGTTCCCTGTTGGTATGACTAATCGCAAGGCCCAGGGACAAAATGTGCATAATATTATCGGGGACAACAGTGTCTGACAAATTTGTAATCCACCCATAATCAACATTTGTAGTAATAGTACCAGTATCATGATTAATGTAACGTTTAATACATTTATTGCGTTGTTGGTTCTAAAAGTTATGAACCGTTGTTCATAAGAAGCGTGGATAAACTCCATAAGTAATCTAAATTCAAGATCACTAACTACAGTTTTCAATATTGCAAATATATCCATTATTTGGTCCTTGTTCTTCGGTTCCGGCATCGTTGGTAATGAACAAACTTTCAAGGTATAGATACATTTCTCTTTCTTTTTCCTCATCCTCTTCCTAGTCCTCTTTAGTCATATTTTAATCATTTCAAGTAATTGTCATGTTTTAAAAGATTATAAGGCCACTGTGTCTAAATGTCATGAGCGTTTATGGATCATTTTTCTTTTTGCAATTTATATTTGTCACTTTTAGAGGAACAATCTAAATTTATTAACAACAAATACTTGTATATACGTAATCATACGTAATCATCACAAAGAAATGTGTGTAGAAACGAACACCTCTCTCGGGGAGACTGTAACCCCTAGGGAGCGCATCCCCAGGTGGCGGATAGGGGAAAGCCAACACCGGCGGGTAGGTGTGAAATAAAATACCACCCGCGGACCAACAGAATGGACAGATCGGGCTCATAGCTGCAGAGAAAGCAACCGAGCTAAGAGAAGGAAACACTGGCCCTCCTGATAGGGGGTTGAGGCATCGGGCTAACTCCTCGATACTCTGAAAAAACCAAACTATCAAAAAAAAACAGTCAACAGCTTCGAAACGGGATGGGGAAAATACGACAACAGAGGCAAAGATGAAGAGACATGATTTTCGGAACATGGCAACGCAACAAAAATAAATGAAGTACTCTCAGAAATAATAGAAGACAAAGTAGACATAATAGTCATGACAGAGACTAAGAAAAAAGGTCAGGGCTCAGAAAACCTCAGGAAATATAATCACTTTCTATAGTGGTGCTACAAAGGCCAAAGAGCTCAACAAGGAGTATCTATTCTCATTAAGAAAGGGCTTAGACGATTCATAACAACATGGGAAGCCATTAACGAGCGAATAATCAAGATTACCCTACACAACTACTAAACCTTGAAATAACAAAAGTGGGAAATTCACGAAAAGTCGTAATACTCAGAGATATGTACGCGAGAACAGGGAAAAAACACCAAGATAGAGTAGTAGGACAACATGGAGACGATGTATTAAACGACAACGGCAGCCGATTAATTGCAATATGCGAACAAAATAGCCTCAAAATACAGAATGGATTCTATCCACATCGCAACATACATAGATACACCTGTGTGTAAACAACAAAGAACCTAAGGTCCATAATAGACTACACAATAACACGCCAGAAAAGAAACTTGAAGATAGAGGACGTAAGAGTATATAGAGGTGCAACATGCGGCAGCGACCACTACCTCTTACCATATACATTGTTCCAGAACAGATAGGAAAAAGAGGTAAAATCAAACACGAAAGAACTTGAAAGAAGAGTACAGGAAAGGTTAAACTTAGATAGCTTAGATGATGAAAGCATCCAAAATTTATATAACACCAGACTAGACGAAAAACTACAACATAAGAACAACGAAAGACACTATCAGTTAATAAAAACTGCACACAAGCAGCAGCACAAGAAACATTAGGTTACAAAGAAAACAGAAGATATAAGAGACAAGAGAGAAAAATATAAAACATAGTTGGCCTCTAAAACAAACAAATATATCTCTTGTTTAAGATTCAGGCGTTAGTGCGAAAAAAATAAGCCGGAAGAAAAACGAAACATGGGAGCAAAATGTCAAAAAATAAACATGTACATAGGACAAAAGAGTAGCGAAAGTTGGAATATACTAAAATCCCTTTGACAAGAGAAGACACTCGAAATATGAGACAACACCTTTAAAAAGTTGCTAACCGAAGATAGAGCAAACTTCCAGGAACACCAAGAAGAAGAAAATATATGTACGAATAAATATAACGGACGTAACAAAAGGAAGTAAATCTTTAAAGAATGTCAAAGCACCTGAACCTAGAACTATGCCATCCGAACTTTTAAATGCGGAACAATAAATCTCTACCAACAGCTTATAATACTATACCAGAACTGCTTGAACGGAAATCCTACCCCACAAGAATGGAACACCGCCCTTATACCCACCATACACAAGAAAGGAGACAAACAAAACTGCGATAACTACAAAGGGATAGCAGTTACGAGTACACTATACAAAGTATACGGGAAGATCTTGGCAAATAAAATGGAATGAGAATATAAGGATATGGAAGCAGAGGAACAGGCAGGCTTTCGGGCGGGAAGATCAACAATAGCCCACAAATTTTGCGTCCAAATAACTGAGAAATAAACAACTTATAACCAAGAAACTCACTATGGTGTTCATAGATTTAAAAAAAGCATGTAACAGTATTCCACATAATAAACTGTGGGAGGCACTAGAAAAAACTAACATCAGTGTAACTATAATAAAAGCGATAAGAACTATATACCAACAAGCAACAGCAAAAATTAAAATGGGACACAGGGTGTCAAACGGCTTTAACATCACTAAGGGGCTTAAACAAGGGTGCTGTCTATCAACGACCTTGTTCAAAATATACCTAGAGCTAACTTTAAAACAATGGAAAAGGAAATGCGGCAACACGGGTATACCACTAAAATACCACTAACGGTAACTATGTTTCGTAGATTACCAAATAGTACTGGCACAAGATCAGCATGATATTGCGTACATGACGAGAAAGTTCATAGAAGAGTGCAACAAATGGGGTCTGGAAGTGAATATCCAGAAAACGCCTTACATGTCTGTGGGAGGACATTCTCAACCTAAATCATGGGAAATGCATAAAACAAACAAAGAAGTATAAATACATAGGAGCACAAATAACCAACCACGGAACGCTAGATGACACCATAAAAGATAGAAATATACAAAGCAGAAGATCAATAGCCATGTTAAATGGAGTACTGTGGCACAAAGGCATTACAACCAAGAATAAACAACGAATATATGAAACTGTAGTGAAAAGCATAATTACATATAGTAGCGAAGTATGGCCACGCAAAGACAAAGCGGAAAGAACCTTACAAGCTGCAGAAATGGATTACTGGCGAAGAGCGGCTGGTAAATCAAGAATGGAGAAGATCACCAATGTCAGAATTCATGGGAGTGACACACACCATAGTTGAGGACATACGAATTAACCAACTAAGATGGTATGAACATATACAAATAATCCTAAAACAAGTATGGGGATGGACACCACGCGGAAGGCAGACCGAGGAGAAGTCGGAGAGAGGCTATAGATAAAGAACTCAAAGATAGAGAAATAGACAGACCTATAGACCTATGGCCTATGGACAGACAGAGGTCAATGGTGACTGGAAATCGGAAGACGGCGGAAGACGTTTTAAACGGACCTAAGAAGAAGGTGGTTCAATACCACATTCTTCATTGTTTGCATGAACGATAACTGTTCCTTTTTTTCTTTTCTCATATATTAATAGTTTCAAGTAATTGTCATATTTTAAAAGATTATAAGGTTACTGTGTCTAAATGTTATGAATCATTTTTACAATTTATATTTGTCACTTTTTAGAGGAATAATCGAAATTAATTAATAAATACTTGTATATACGTAATCATACGTGATCATCACAAAGAAACGTGTTGTCTGGATGATACAAGTTATCGCCGCTAGAAACGAACACTATTGCATCGAAATCCTGATCCAAAGCATTCGATGAAAAATTCTCCATTCTTATTGTTCGAAAGTATCACCTAATTGGTCATTCATTACGTTAATTTGGAAATTAAATGTCAAGAAACGATCAAATTGACTACACTTTACGTATATTTGAGATCAAAAGATTCCTCGTTCGATTTACAATAGTGCGATTATATTATGGGTGTATTTACGGGTTTGAGTGCACAATACATGACTCAAAACTTTATTTGAAAAAATCCCCAATTTATATCGGTCAAGAATATCACCTAATTAATTTTCCCCACAATTCGCTTCGAATTCAATATTACAATTCAAATACATTTTCATATACAAAGCCCAATTATATAAACTTGATATGCATGAAAATATTCGTAATTATTTTTTAAATAATTTTATTAAATGTAATAGCGTTAAATTCTAACAAATTTAACATATTTTTAGAAACCGCAAAAGCATCAAAATATATAAATATTTTATCAACTTATATTTTTTGTTACATGACCTTTACATAACCCCACTGACGTTTCTATTTCAATTTTCTATTAGAACGTTTGCAGTTAAAATTATTACGTATAAAATCACACCTCTAAACGATTTTTTATTTCCACCTCCACAATCTGATTTGACTCGCTTGCTCCTTGGCCGTGCAATTTAACCTTTTCTCAAAAAAAAATCAACATTTTCATCGTTTTTTAATTAAATCATTCGAAATTTGCACGTATGAAATAATTATACATCATAAATACAAAAAATTTCATATCGATTTCGCGTTAAGTGTAACGTATTATTTTTAAATACCTTTCAAATTCAATTTAAAACCACGAAATAAAACATTGATATCATTTTCGAAATGTATTACAATTGTTCCGGTTTGAATTCATTTTCATTGAGTTATTAATCAACATTTATTATTGTTATTAATACGAAAACTTCTTTAAATTATCAATATCGCACGCAAATATTTACACAAAAATTCTTCAAAAATGCCATCAAATTTATAAACTCAAACTAGATTTACTGCGAAGTTCCAACTACGATAAATTACTCCACCGACAGTTATTAATCAACAATTCACAAACAAATCAACAATCATAAATCACACAAGGCGCGTTAATCTCCGCGTGTTTCACTTATCAACCGCTTTTTTAACGACGATAACATTCGTAAACCGTTTTAGAAGCGCTGATTCGGCAGCTCGCACAACCTACAAAAGCTATGAAGAATGACCCACACTTTTAAAGCAGTAGTGAACTAGTAACAAAGCGGAGTGACATGCTCCAAACAAAATGAGTTCGTGGTGCTAGCTTTTGAATTTTACTTACGTCCAGTTATCAGGTAAGCGGCATTTAATTCCTTTAGGCGCATTGTTCGCCGAATAGGCGATTAATAATCGAGTTCCTGGTATGTGTTTGAATTGTCGATGTGTTTTGTTTGAATTTACCACGGTGCGAAAATATCTATAACACACGCGAGTGTCGTTTTAATACAAAGCGTTAAAACGCCATTATTTTAACAAATGCACGTTTAATAAAATTGTTCAAATGTTTTTACACAAAGAAATGTTTTCTTTTTTGTTAATCAACTTGACTACGGAACAGTTGCAAAAACAACAAAGGCAAAGCCGCTTTCCTCCACTATACACATTTCCCACCACCTACGTAATAAATATTAAATTTATGTGTAAATATGTATTTCTTATTGCAATCAACGTACGATATTTAAAAATAATTTATAATCACTTTCGTACAATTATTATTATTATATATAATTAATTTATATTTTAAATGTTTAAAAAAAAATAATTGCAAACTCGTGATTTACTGTGATGAATATAAACTAAAAATATCCTACCCAATTAAGTTATTGGTGCCACCAATCATACATTGACACTATCATAAAACGCACGTGATCTTGTTTTTTATTTTGCTACCAGTTAGAAGAAAAAATATTGATAACTACTATCGGTGTACAACTAATGATTGCGTGTTAATCGTGTAGTCTCTGCGATATGAAAAATGGATCTGTTGCAATTTTACAAAAAAAACTAGTTTGAAAACACAAGTCTATTTATTATTGGTTTAAAAAAAATTAATCTCACAATTTTTCAATCAACTTTTTCATATGAACAGGCATATTTATGTGAAAATTGCGTATGTACCATTTAATTATAAATAATAATAATAATTGGAAGGTTTTAAAAACATGTTATCATAATAATTGTGGAAGCAGAATATTATATTTATAAAACGCAATCGACAAATTGCAAGAAAAAGTTTAATAATGTGCGTTAAACCCTCGGGGGGGGGGGGGCATTTATAATTATACCAGCTGGCAATAGCGGTCAAGCTATTTCTAGTATTTATTGCTTTTTAATTTCGTTTTTTAGAAAAACTTTTTATTATTCATCTTTTTGAATCCTTTCCAAAAAATGTAATATCCTATTATGCAGTTTTTAAAATATTTGTTCAACAATTCAACAATTTTTTTTTAGAAAAATATTTTATATATGTAAAATTCCTTAGAGATTTACAAATAACTCCTTATTTGGAAATCTTTAAGTATTGTACGAATTTTATCTAAAAGGAAAATAAAAATTTCGTTTTAATTTGAAAATTATCAGACATTTAATTAATAGTTTTATAAATTGTTGATAATTTGTGGTATTCACTTCAAATTCTTTTTTTTTCTTTCTTTTAAGAGAAATTGTAAAATATTTTGGATCCTTATATCATTAGATTTATAAAAAAATATTTAACAGTGTTTAAAATCTTTAATAATTTGCCTGAATGGCGTTTTGAATTTTTCAAACCTATTTGACATTCTGATTTTTCCAGTTTTTACGATTTTTTAAATTAATTCGATTTTTATTTTAATACCCAATAACGTCGGTTGTTCTTCAGGTGTATTTATATTTTCTCCAACATGACATTTGTGACATTTCAATTTTTTATTGGTCAAATAAAGGAAAACCAAATGACGATCGCATGGTTCAATATGAATATGAAAAATAAATCGCTGCAGTTTATTTAAAAAAAATTTTTTAATAAAATAATCCTCCGGACTCTACTACCTCTGGAAAAACATACTTAACTTATTTAAGGTGGGCTGGAAACCTATACAACATCACTACGTATGAATTCTTAATCAATAATAGCCACAAATTTCAATGCCTACATGAAATTCAAATTACAGTTTACATTCACCCAACACAACCTTGAAATAGGAATTTCGTTCTCAACGAAAAATGTATTTAATTGCTACTGAAACGTACAATGCGAAATGGCATGCATTAAAGTAATTAATATATTATGGTTTTTATCTTGAAATTAGAAAAATGGGACTTGAATAGTTTAAAGAGCAACATTCACATCGTCTCGAAATTCTGTCGAACATCAATCATTAGATCGATTTGTGTCCATGGCTCATAAATCGCAAGTTTAATAAAAACAAGTACCTCAGATTGTACACTTTTATTAAACTTACGATTTAATCCACTCGGGACACAAAACGACGTGCATTCACTTCGCAATCGAAATAACGACTGATTCGATTTAGTATCCTATAAACATAATTGTTTACATCGAAATCGCTCAATTTTATTTTATTCTTTAATTACTTGTATATAAATCAATCGTTGAAAATAATTTGAAACATAACCGCACACTCGAATCATAAATATACACTGGAACAAATAAACGCACGTGATAATAATTTTAATTTGTATGAAATCGACTCACTGGTTTTGTAAATTTATACCAAAATTTCTCCAATTTGATTAACATTTCCCATTTTAATTATTTTATGGCTACGTGAATATTAATTTACTTTCGTGTTTAAATAAAAATAAATGTTGCAAACGACCAACTTTTATATAATAATTTAACGACCGACGCAGCTAATCAATTATACCTTCTAAATCTTACCTAACACCAAAATTTGGCACCCAACGTGGGGCTAAAAACCCGTCATAACAATATGCCAACTTTTCCAGATTCAGTTTAATTGCTCCACGTTTTGTAATTTCTGCAAATTATTGCTGTTTTCATCCGGATCGTTTTAATTGTTCAATTGAAGTCAATTGGGAAAATTTACAGCAACAAACACGAATTTCACGTAGCTTAGTCGAAGTGGGTGTGTTTTCGGTGGTATTCGTTAAAATACATTTACAGTTCAACCAGAGATGGGGTTGTCGAACATTATTCAAAAAGCCTGGAACATATAACTTTAAGGAATGTATACAAGCCGAACACATTCAAATTAGAGATCGTAATAATACAATTAACTACATAATATTTGGTGAAATTGCATCATCACAAATTCTATAAATTATACAGACTGTCCATTTAAGTGAATGGTGGTTCGGTGATATTTTATAAACCAATAAATGTATCCATGAACTGTGTTGTTAAAATTATGTTTGTATAACCATTAATGACATTTTTACAAAAATCGCTAATCTATAATTATCCAGGAGACACTAAAAATGCCACACAAGCTTTACTCTGAGAAAGTTAACTGTAATTGATTTTTTCCAAAACACTACTAACGGTATTTATCTAGTTTCATGGACTGTAACTATAATTAAACCAGGAATGAAAAACTATTAAAATCTCATTGTTCTTGCACATCTAAAATATTTAATTGTCAGTCTTTTGCGACACGATTTGTATAGGTTTGATACAAAATTCAAATGTTAATTATGTTAAATGGGGGAGCAATGAACTAAATGTAATGCAATGTAACCTTTTAAAACTATTTAATTTTTATTTTGTCTAAAATAATGAATATATTGCACTACAATCAGAAGTGGGATATGACTAAAATTTTATTTTAGATTAGATACCCAATCTTTAAACTGTAAAATATAAAAATAATAAGTTTCATTAATTTTTATTTAATAATAATTATTATTAGGGTATCGTTGTGTTTTTCATCAGTAAATTAAACACAGAAATTTAATTAGCGGTATTACGCAACAATGGAAGAAAATATTATCAAATACTTATTACAAACTTAAAGAGAATTCGAATAGTTTAAACATTAAGTATTTACATAGATTTCTGGTATGGCAAGATTCCACAAACCAACAACGTTAGATTAACCGTTATTGGGTATTATAACGTTATGTAACTTTATAAAATATCGCTGCGTTATAACAAAATTGCCAGTTTCATCGTTATTATAACTTTATATTATTGTTATGTTACGTTTTCATTCATGAATTAAAGACAGACCATATATCGTTACATTATCATACCAACCTGAACAGTTCAATCGTTATTATAACGTTATTTGTAATCGCTACCTAATTTTTATTCGTGAATTAATTGCAAAAATTATTTGGCAATTTGCTTGAATTGTGCTACCCCACAACATTGTAAAGCTTCGACACTTCTGCATATATATAGTTTGCAAAATCTTTAACATTATTAATATCAATTTTAGTTGCTTTTATTAATTCTTTTTACTAGCAGTACTTTATGGGACAATCTAACCAGTCAATGCAGGATGTGGTGCTTGTAAAGCTGACCTTATTTTTTTTATAAATGCCTCACTCTCACTGCAATGACTGTACGAATTTATATATATTTGTAATGTTTTAAATGTAATTAATCACACAACAAAAGTCATAGCCACGCTATATATAGTTCTCAATCTGTCTTATTCGATAAAAGCTATTATTTAAAATGAAAGATTATTTTGAGTATCATTTACGAATGCATATAACAATACTTGACATTAAAACCCATAAAATTTACAATAACATTTTTATTTCGCAATTACGTTATCTTAACGTTGTGTACTACGACGTGCATCTAAAATAACAAGACTGGAATTTTGTAATTAAGCCACCTTTTTGTACTGTAGGCCGCACACACAATTAATAGTGCACGACTAATTCATAACATGTAAACGCACGAAAATAAAACTATAAATTTACAACTTAAAAATCGTGCAATTGGCTACTATAATAACAAAGCAAATGGCCATATCGATTGCCTATTTATTACTTTAATTGCGGTTGTATACTTCGGATGTAATCCCGCGCCGGTTGTAAATGATTAGATTTTTGCAATCAAAACCGACCAAGGAGCGCTTTTAATGCCATCGAAAATTATTATCGTGCGATTTGGTAACAGTTACCAAAGCAAATATTTTTTCACGGTGGTCAACTCACTAATCAATTTCATTACGCCGCCTGCGTTAATGAACTTGTTTACCAAATTCATGACGGTAACGAGAAAAACCAATAATAGACGGATTGATTAATTTAAAGGCTGGTGTTTGAATGGTTCGAGCAGTTCACGAGAATTTCGATTGGAAATTGAGTTTTGACCAAGGCAGCGATTCGTTAATCACGTAATTTTTTTACTGGTATTTCTGAATTTATTACTACTGGGCAAAGTCTGTAAGTTAATTTATCCATGCGTATTAGGATTTATTGTAAAATTAAAAGCGTCATTGTTATTTTTTGATTTTGTTATTTTATTTTCAATTTTTTTTATATTTCGTTTCGCTTACATTCGTCGATGAATCAACATTTACCAGGTACCTAAAGCGATTTAAATCTTGGTCACATTTTTGTAACCCCTAACAATAAATCGAGGGTCACTCTTTCTACCTGTGCATTGTGATGTAAATCTCCCATTGTGCCCTGTCTAGGTTGTTAAATAATACAAGGAAATTTTGCGATAATTACAATAAATGATTCCTATGAAGTAATATTGTTATATCTATTGCTATGTTCTTTATCTAGTATTGTGTATTTAACAAATTAAGAGGAATTCATTTAACATTAATTATGCTATCACTAAGTAAACTGTTCTCGAGGCTCATGTCGAACAATAATTAATGTTAAACATGTAATCACTTATAATGCATTAAGTTTAAATAGTGACGTCTTTTGATAAGACAATAAAGAGCACGTGTCTTCAAGGCCAGCTTAAGAAACAAAAATGCAAGGCATCGGATGCCTCTTGCAAACGATGCCTACAATTTTTTTACGTATGGCCACCAGACCATGATAATTATTACAATATTGTTGTGTTGAGATTGTATGCACAGTCATACACATTTATTATTATTTTTTGATTGGCTCTTTTGCCGTCAGAACTTGTTGAGGTGCTGGAGAATATGAATTTAAAAACGGTAGGTATGTATTCTTAACTGTGCATTAAGTGCATTCAACGATTTGCATTTTAGTTTTATTTTATATACAATTTTAAATACATGCAGCTTTGTCATCCATGACACCTCTTGTTTACGAAGCTCTCATTCATCGCATAGAATATTTTCAGTGCTTTAATTATTCTGTTAGTGTCCTCTTCCTGTTGTCCGGTGTATTCCTATTTCAAGATATTTAAGTGTGTTGACTTGCTCTGTTCTTCTTTCTTCTATCAGGATTTTAACTATTTGTTGCTCTCCTACTAGCCTTTGTTTTATCCTTGTTCATCTTCATAGCAATCTCCAAACGTCTTATTCCACATTTCTAGGTTAGTCTGTAAATGTGCTTCCGTTGCTGACATTACCATTACATCATGCCCAAAACTTTTGATACTCTTACGTTGGTAAATTTCTCTGTCTGATCTTAGGTTGGTTGCTCCGTAATGAAGAGTTTTGGGTTTGCCCTCTGCCTTGTCACTAGTTTTTCATTCATCGACCTTCTTCCCATACTTTCCCCCGTGGTATTTTACTAGAAGCTTTTCTAATGTTTCTATTATCTGTTTCAGAATAAATATCTGATCTTGCGTGTTTCTACTTACATATTCTGCTCCACATTGAGCGAGCTTTCTACCTAGAACCTCTTCTTCAAAACCTTTTCGTATACTTTTATGGGCGTGCTCAACAATAAAATTGCTGCAAATTACTGCGTTGTTTGCTATATCATTTTTTAAATATCCAAGAAATTCCAAGAAATTGTGAAGTTGCCCTTGTACTACGGCAACTTCACAATTTCTTGGAGTTTTCTCGTCTCTCCATGTTTTGTTACACAAAACCATAAATATTTGCACTCCTACTATTCTTCAATATGGCTGTCGATATTTTATCAATTCCAGGTGCATTTCCATATTTATCACTATACTCTTCTATTTCTTCCAATTTTATTTATGCCTTACTTGTTTTCTCTTATTAATTTTTCTTCATCTCCTTCTTCCTCTCATCTTCGTAATTTGCTTGCAATAAAACAGTTTTCTCGATCTGTTCATTCTCTCACCATGTTTGCTTAACACTTCTTAGTAGCTCCTGTACCCACTCTTCCATTAAAATCTCTATATATTATTATGTACTTTCGAATATCTCCCTCAAATCTTGCCAGAACAGTATTTTTGAAAATTTTGCTTCTATTTAACTTTCTTTATTCCTTCTGTAGTTACCTCGCTATCCGTTTGTAGACTATGTAGCCTACCCATGTTTCGGCCCTCTTATCATTCTTCACTCCGTTGAGTATACGTGCATGCACATTCTCTGGTGTCATTACACCATTTCCCTTTTTCTTTATTTTCATTATTCCGAGCACATTTAGAGCTGCTCTCTGAAACTGCTGTCTGAAACTTCTTCAAGTACTTTTTCCTTGCCATTTAGACTTCGTATATTCCATGTTCATAATTTCCAGACGCTACCATTATTCTTACTGTTAATTTTTTGGCTACCCCATAATTTTCGCACCTTCTTCTATTTTACTTTCTTTTGATTTTGTATCCTTCCTTGCTAAATTATTAACAATCCTTACCATATTCATTTACTTTTCAAATTTGCTTGTTTTCTTACTTCCATACCAATTTCCCCCTTTCAGTGATCATCTTTAGTTTTTTGATTTATTACTTTCTTTTTCTATTTTCTCTAGTTGGTTACATTATCCATCGCCACACTTCATACTTTTAATGTTTTCCATTTTTTTTCTTCCTTAGCTTTGTTTCTAACTTTCATTTGTATTTCCCTGTGTTTATTTCTCCCTATTAAATTCTATTGCACACCTTGTATCCTTGCATATCTTAGTTTCCACCTATACTCGTCGCTGCTTTTTAATAGACTTTCTCATTTCTTCGCATAGCGCGATATGATTGTTGGTATCTCTGTGCAATCCTTGTACTATTATATATAAATTGAAAATGTGTCTTGTCAAATATAACAGAAAAATGTAAAATTTACATGAAAGGTAGTCTAATCTTACATCTTACTGACGAAGGGTAATAACCCAGAAACAATATTGTCTAGCGATCCACCAGTTAGTTTTCATGGACCTGTTTTAATTAATGTTCACTACACCATTAAGGTGTAAGATTAGACCATCTTTCGTGTAAAGTATATATATTTCGTTTGTGTTCCTAGTCTGTCGTTGGTTTAAATCCACATTCACTTCAGCACGACTACTTTCTTCATGGCTTCTCTTTAATTTCCTATTTTCTTCTCTATGTCTCTTTTGTCTCAGTTCCTTGATTTATAAATTTCTTTGCTATAAATATATTGTTCGGCTTTTATGTTTTTACACATCAGATTTTTCATTACTAGCATCATTTGGCCGATCCAACAATCCAATCTAACCTCGAGATTTAATTTGCTTAATTTGCGAATTTGCTTTCGTTTGCAGTCAATTGACCCGAGCAGTAAACTAAATTCCGGTGGTCCCGTCGAAAAGTTGGCGTTTATCGCGAAACAGTTATGTAACTATTTCTAATTTCGCTAGTTCCACTCTTTCCTTGCTAATCTTTTATTTATGTCACATTCATTTATCCACTTTCCAGCGTTGTGTGTAGACTCTTCAACTTAACGTACTCGTAATTTCCCAATTATTTGAAGTTAATTACACAGCTGATTTATGGATAAGATACCAATTTATATGTATGATATATATCAAAAATAAAAAAAAACATACATTTCAAAAAGTCACATAAATAAAATGCACAAATCCACTTGTAACAATTCGATAAAATATAACTGATAATTCAATACAAATAAAGCGAACGCATGTGAAACATTATTAATGATACTCCAGTTCATGTCGATAAAATCCCTCGTTAGCGTAAAATATTTATCGAACAAATATCGAAAAGTCATTATACAAATACGACCTCAAACGTACATAAAAGTTTGTTTTCTATATTGATTAAATACGTCTCCGAATACGACTTTCGTTTATGCGTATATTTAAAATTATAATTTTTATTGGAACGATTGAATGAGTTGCGCGCTTATTGTGCATGAAATAAATATCAACATCGCAGCCGATTTAATAAAACTGTTTTGTTTCATGTGCGTCCAGATGTGCAATAAGTCAATTGAGCCCCACGGCCAATTACCGTGTGAATTTCACTTTAAATTTTTATGCATGTCTAGATTTAGATGCGTCTAGACACGTTCGTCATTTTTCGATTGATGCATTTGTTTTAATGCACGTTGGGGTTACAGTAATTTTTACGTACCGTACATATTTATTCGGACATTTTTTTATATGAATGTCTGCAAAAGTTAAAGTACCCCATAGATCAGTGCTCGGCAAACTCATTAGTCAACAGAGCTAAATATCAACAGTACAACGATTGCGATTTCTTTTGAGAGCCAAATTTCTCTTAAACTTAAACAACACTGTTCATAAACGTAATAAATTTGAATTAAGTTTTTAACTCTTAATTAAATTATATCTATAGCTTTTAGAACTGTGTGTGCTGTGAACTAAGTTTATATCCGATATTTCCACATCAGCAGAAATACGTTCAAATCAATACCTCCATAATTTGTTGTTTGTTAAATCCATCATAGTATTTCACAGTTGCTAATGTCAACACTAATTGTGAGAAAAATGTAATTATGTTAGAGTAGCATTAAGAAACTTTTTAACCAAGACTAACGTCACTTTGCAGTTTATGAATTCCTGAAACATGTCGAGAAAAGCTTCCCACAAACTTAAATTGTTGTTTTGAACTAGCAAACCTTAATATCAGAAATACCATGAAATACAATTTTTTCATCCACTGATCGTCAACGAGAAATGATTTCATTTCTCTTAATAAGGAAACGATACTATTTAAAACGTTTCGTCTTGATAACCAACATACCATGTTATGCAGCAGACGACCGCTTACCCACTCTCCATTTCAACTAAAAAATCTTAATCACAACTTCCATAACTTCGCAAATTTATTCAGGAAATGCCTTCGCATAAAGCGCTTCTTGATGAATGATGAAATGGTAGGCAACTATGTTGTTTCAAAGTAGTAACAAATCCTTTTCTTACTCTCGTCATTCTCCGTCTGTTGAAATTTATACAATTTTATCGATAGGAATATGGTGTTTTTCCATCCAATCAATTCATCATTTGCAATATCCTCTGCAAACGTTTGACCTTTGAGTGGCAATAATCCTAAGTTCTGCCTTAAATTGTTAAAATAGTGAAAGTTGCTCTGTATTATTTATGTCACAAGACTCGTTAACTGCTATTGATAAAGCTGAAACCACGACCTACACGTCCTGATTGGTTATATTCGAAGATATTTTCACTGTTCTATTTTTCACTGTTTTAGCAGACAATGGCAACTTTGTTTCTAAAATCCGAAATAGCTCGTCGGATGCGTTTATAAAAAAAATATGTATTTGTCGTCTGTGTATGATTTTCTTCTCTCGGCAATTGACTAACTACAAAACTTGTAATATCAATATTGTTGGAAGATTGCATCCAGTAATTGAACACAGAACTTGATTTTTTTTTCTTGTGGATTAACTGATTTCTTCCTTGCACAATGTTTAATGCGAAATAACGCGTGTTTAGGTATAAAATGTCTCTCCAAATTTGACTTCTTAGCATGCGCCAATTTTTCCTGACAAATAAGACAGATAGGAGGAGCTTTTAAGTTCTGAAAACCCGAAATTTTGGGTCAATTAAATTCACGGGTTTCCTCTTTCGTTTTTCTTTCATTCATCTTTGCAGGCTTGCCAAACAGGTGTCCCCTTCGCCGATAGCCTGCACCACGTCTTTCGTTACTCAACGACCAACATCGCCGCGCGTGCCTACGCACCCATACTTGGTCATTTATGGCAAAGCCACACTTAAGGGGCTAAAGTGCCGCGAGGCCCGCGAGCCACGGCTTACCCATCACTTTCCTAGGCAATAATAGGCGAAAGCTGATAGGTTACTGGCATTACTTCGCTAAAAAATTTCAGTAAGGTGCAGCTAAATATATTTTTATGGTAAATTATTTTATTTAGAATGTTTAGAAGTATTTTTGTTATCCGCATATTTTGGTTACACCTGCACGTAACGAGATCGACGTAATTAATTTATTTGTGACAAGGCAAGTTTTAAGCGTTAATTAGACATTAGTATGGTCACAGTATAACACCACATTATGACATAAAGTCACATTTGCAAACGAATTTTCTCTCAGATAAGTGACATGAGTAAACATATTCATTGTCTCACTAGAATTAGGAGAAATCTTTTTGGTTTAGAGCTTTGATCATGTTTTTTATGATGCTCGTCATATTGTCATAAAACATCACCGTTAAAATGTAATTTGCTTATTTATTTTGTTTACGTTCATAATCACTGATTTCTCATTGAATAAACGGAACCAAAGCAATTACATAATAAAGTTTAACTAGATCTTATCACAAGCACATTTTAGGCAGCCACCAATACAATTAAGCTATATTTTGACACTTTGGAGGTAGCCACCAATCCAACCTAAAACTGGAATAGATTTGGCCCGAGTTTTTGAGCCACATTAAAAAAATATTTACATTTTTGTTCAACCCATACCAAATTAATTAAATAATATGTAGAATTTTCAAAATTTACATACAGCAATTTAAAAGATTATAGCAGGCACATTTCTGTCAAAATAATTAGAATACATATAAAGTAATTCATGTGGTATCAATCTGATTTGGATAAACTTCAATGAAAACGACTAATTTTCCGCATAAAACACAAGTAAGAAAAATTATGTAGTGTAGCCATTAAATGTCTTTTCCCAAATTGTTGCCTATAAATTTTCTGCGTAGCTGAATTTAATTCCGATGGTAAACAAGGGAGTTCAGTCAATTTATAAAGGAACCCAATTTACGTGGTGGCTTTTAAAAAGTAACCAATATTTTAGCAATGTTAATATGCAAAAAAGGTTAACCCAAGACATTTATAACGACGGGGAAATTTTTTTAATTGGCATAACCCACATGGACTTAGTTAACACCAGGGCAGTATAGCCAAATTAAAAGGTGGACATAAATGCCAATTAAAAAGGAAGGAAGCTATGTATATAATTTGATACGAAATATAAAAAGATTTTTATAAAAACAGATGGAGTACGATATAGCGGGAAAGAAATGTAAAAAATTAACATGTAAAAAGTCCTTTATACCCAACGGAAAGTATATGCAAAGAAAGAGTAGACAATTACAAGTCGTCAAAATGTTGTGTAAAAATCTAATTTTATACTTAAGTGAGAAATTGTCGTAAGGGTCGCAATATTTGATTGGCATGTGGCGTATGGAGTTTTGGAACGTGAGAAAATAGTTTAAAATGATCGGAAATGAAAATTTCAAGGAAGAATTATTGGCGAAAACGAAAATTTTGAGAATTAAGAGTGTTTTTGGTTATATGTAAGAACTGTCAAAATCAAGAAAAATGTTTATGCAGTTTATGAAAGTCTGAAATGGCATAGCGGGAAAATAAAAACACAGTTTAATGTGAAGAAAATAGTCCTTAAATTTACATATATTACAGTACAAATTAACAACGAATTATGAATGATAATTATGTAGGAAAACAGAAAACTTTAAAGCCGGTAAAAAGTTTACAGATCCTAGTAGCCTTTCCGAGACTATAAAAGGGAGGTCTTATAATAGCCGAAAGTCAGTGTCATGTTATCTGTTCTATAGTGCACGTCGCCGTCGCTCCGATAAGAAATTTAATAATAACCTTACTAGGCAACGGTGTTTTGAAGGAATGGCGTTTAATTATCAAAACGAAGTGTCGTTGCAATAACGACAAATGTATAAAAATTTAACAATTGAAAAAAATAGTGCCACATCATTCAAGAATATAATATCAGGAAGTAACTTTAAGTTTATATAATTTCATCTCGAAATACTAGGCCTGCCAGTCGGATCCGGAGCTTAAAGTGTCCGGGGATCCGGATAGTGCTGCTTCGGTTCCGGATGTGGAACCGGAACCGAATCCGGATATTTTTGTTTTGGATCCAGATCCGGATATTACCTTTTTGATCCTGATCCGTATATTGTTATCGCAGATCGCGAAATTCAAACCGTGCATTTCTTGTGTATACGTTTGCATATAACATACAACATTGAGATTGTTCTTGAGTAGTTTTTATTAATTAAGTGACTGATATTGACATAAGTCATACTTCTCATGCGGTGATTAATATGTTTCTAAACTGTAAAAAGAAACATTATTTAACACGTGCAACATGCAATAATTTTTGGAAAATGGTTTCGGATCCGGCCCCCAAGATTAAGAACCGGATCCGTTTCTAGAATCCGGATATTCGTTGCCGCGATCCCGTACCGAAATCCGGACCTGGATCCGAAATCCGCATTCGAGTTTCGGTTCTCGTGTCCGGATAGTAAACTATCCGGATATCGGGTATTCGGATACTTTCGGATCGGGATACCCGAATCCTAAAACCTTGGGATAGTAGCAGGAAAATACCGTACATCTAAAGAAATTTTCAATTCAAACATTTCACCACACGAACCCACGAGAAATATAAATTTAAATAAAAAGATCATCCCCGAGATTATTTTACGAAACTTTCAAAAAACTTAAGTTAAGAAAAGAAAAAGTTTGTATTAAAGTTTTAATATAAGGTTGTCCTTTTGTTTAAAATTGTATTCTTTTATTTAATAAAATTAATATACCGTAACAAATTTGTCTCCACCTAAAATATATATATATATATATTGAGAAAAGATAATTCTTCGGGAAAATTTGGACAGGTAAATCAATTAAACAATAATTACATCAGTAACGTTTCGTCTTTAGTATAAAAGACATCTTCAGACTAAAATGAATAACACATATGGTAATACAACAATATTAACGTTAATGAATGACTCACCTAATGTAATATTAATTTAATACGCGCATGAAAATTGACTAAAATACACAATCAAACATAAATAAATGTAAAGATTGCTCCTTAAACACTTCACGTAAATACACATATAAACAATTTAAAATTCGATGCGAACTCGACGCAAGTCAAATGCAGAGTAAAATGCAACGTACGCAAAACTTTAGGAAAAAAAACAGTTCACAGGGTAAAAAACGATATTATTTCTTCAATCTAAATAAATTCATTAAGCGATCGAAACGGAAGGTCAACTACCTAAGTAATATTTAAGACATTCTTATAAATTGCTGAAGTTAAATTATTTTCACTCTTTATATTGCAAGTGTTGGGGGTCATGGCGATATACAAAGATTCGAGGATTAGTCGACTGTGATTTTAAACAGAATAGATTATGAGGAGAAAATGACACAATTGCTGGACGATGACAACATTTATGTTGTAAGCAAAAGAAATCCTACGAATATCATTCAGGATAAGAATAATGCGTTAATCAAAGAATTAAAAAATAAAAAAATTATCAGTGAAGCTGATTACAAAAGATTAATTTGCCATAATGGTATTTTTCCCAAAATCTATGGTTTAATTAAAACTCACAAAATGGGGCATCCCATTAGACCCATAGTCTCGTGTGTGGGTTCGTCCACTTACCAACTCTCTGTGTTTGTTACCAAGATCCTAAACAATCTTACACCCAAGTGTCCGTATATCATCAAAGATTCTTTCTCATTCGTTGACAATATTAAAGATATCAAATTACCTGAAAACCATATATTAATTTCATTGGATGTAGTATCACTATTTACAAATGTACCTCATGACCTGGTGATTAAGAGCATAACAGATGATTGGGAAGATATTCAGGTTCACACACCAATAGATTTGTCCACTTTTGTAAGAATTATTAATTTTCTATTCAACAACAGCTATTTTGCCTATAGGGATTCGTTTTTTTACCAGAGATCGGGATCTTCAATGGGGCATCCTTGTTCTCCGGTTCTGGCATCGTTGGTAATGAACAAACTTTTGAGGCAGGTAGTTGAGTCTTTACCGTTTGTGGTTCCTTTCCTATACATTTATGTTGATGACATTTTCACTGCTATCCCACAAGAATACACAAATACCATATTAAATTATTTCAACTCGTTTCATCATCAACTACAATTCACTTGTGAATTGGAACACAATAACAAATTAAACTTTTTGGATACTACGGTTATTAGAGAAGAAGATCAGTCGCTTTCAACGATGTGGTATGCAAAAGCAACAAGTTCTGGAAGGGTACTAAATTTTCTTTCGCAACACCCCATGAAACATAAAATCAACACGGTGACAGCACTTAAACATCGGATGGATAGAGTGAGTAGTGCAGTATTCCATCAAACTAATAATAAGACTATTCACAAAATTTTAAAATATAACAACTATCCCAGAAAGTTTATCAATAAAATCATACACTCAACCGTGCACAAGAATACCAAAATCATTAGTAAGGAAAAATTAAATAAAAAATTTTACTCTTTCCCATATATAAATGGTTTGTCGGAACAACTCAACAGAATTTTAAACAACAAGATTGATATTTTGACATACTACAACACAAAAAATGTAGGGCTATTATATACACAATTAAAATCTAAAACACCCAGTGTATTACAATCTAATTTAATCTACAAGATACAATGTAATGACTGTAGTTCATCGTATGTGGGACAAACCAAACAGTACTTAAAGAGACGAATCCAAAATCATAAACAGGATTGCAACAATGTTATGACCAGAGACAAGAAGTCAGAAATCACTGCATTATGCTCACATGTGTGGAAACACCACCACACATTTGATTTCTCGAACCCAGTAATTTTAGATACTGAAAATAACTTACATAAGCGACTAATCCTCGAATCTTTGTATATCGCCATGACCCCCAACACTTGCAATATAAAGAGTGAAAATAATTTAACTTCAGCAATTTATAAGAATGTCTTAAATATTACTTAGGTAGTTGACCTTCCGTTTCGATCGCTTAATGAATTTATTTAGATTGAAGAAATAATATCGTTTTTTACCCTGTGAACTGTTTTTTTTCCTAAAGTTTTGCGTACGTTGCATTTTACTCTGCATTTGACTTGCGTCGAGTTCGCATCGAATTTTAAATTGTTTATATGTGTATTTACGTGAAGTGTTTAAGGAGCAATCTTTACATTTATTTATGTTTGATTGTGTATTTTAGTCAATTTTCATGCGCGTATTAAATTAATATTACATTAGGTGAGTCATTCATTAACGTTAATATTGTTGTATTACCATATGTGTTATTCATTTTAGTCTGAAGATGTCTTTTATACTAAAGACGAAACGTTACTGATGTAATTATTGTTTAATTGATTTACCTGTCCAAATTTTCCCGAAGAATTATCTTTTCTCAACGTATACCAGTGGACAAGAAATAACAATTATATATATATATATATATATATATATATATATATATATTTCCTACGTATTGTAGTGAATTAAATGTTAGTCGAATACCTTAACTAAGCTCCTTGTAAGATTTTTCCTAGTTTTTACAATAAATACTAGTGTATATAAAAAGACTGCTTTGATACCACTATAGGATTTATTTAATGTTATTTATCAAGACTCCTGTTGGATGACATCAGCAGAAACTTACTGAATCAAAATACGGCCGAGTCTAAGCAACAAGATATATTCTCTCTGTGGCAAAACATGGACAACCTGCGGAAAATAACTGGAATAGAAATCCATAAGAAAACATTTAACAGATTAAACGAAAATAAGAGACTAGCAGAGAATGCTCGTGAGAACTATTAAAAAAACTAAAACCTCTCGGAGCTACGAGTGGATGAAATAAATGTCCACAATCATTTTAGCCAAAGGATTCAATTTTGCGGTGGCGTTACAAATTATCTCCAGTGTAGCTTCATAAAAATGAAGCAAGAACGCAGTTGAAATAATTCGCTAAGATGTATTATGGGACCTATGCTCCAACAAATACAAAAATAAACATTAAAATAAAATAAAACTTGCTCTGAAAAATATTCGAGGAAAAAAATATTATCATTTTTCGTGCAAATGCTTACTTATTATATATATATATACAGTCGTCATGAATACGATACGAAAATGAAGTCATTATTAGAAGAAGTTGCATACAGAGCGACACCAATGGATCGTATGAAAGACATAATTAAACCATCAAGATTCCCGAGATTATACGAATTATCAAAAATCCACAAGTCGGAAGTACCACTACTAGCTATGTGGGCTCCAGGGGATTGCCAGTTCAACCACTAATAAGATATCTCATAAAACAACAACAACCATATACCAAGAAATCGAAACTATATGTGATGAATGTAGACTACGTTATGGAACTATTGAAGAACTATTTAGTACGACCAGATTAACTGGTGGTAAGTTTTGATACCGTGTCACTGTTTACCTAAGTACCTAATAGAAGTAACCGAAAAGAAGCACGACCCAGCTAAAGACCTCGTGGAAGATGTAACAAAAAATGTTTTTTTAAGAAGTTGAAGTAATGAACAGGTCGAGAACATTTTACAGAGTTATTGCAAGCAAATTACGAAGTTGAGAGGAAGAAAACGACGAAAAAAATAATGTAAAAAGGCAAGTAAGGCAGAAATAAGTTTCGAAGAAATACAAGAGTAATGTACTAAAAATGGAAATGCCCTTGGAATTGATAAAATAACGACAGAAATGTTGCAGAATATGGGCGCAGGTGTGCAAATATTGATGGTTTTGTGTAACAAAACAAAAAACAGAAAATGCCAATAAATTGTGAAGTTGCGCTTGTACTATCGATATTTAAAAAATGAGATAGCAAACAATGCAATAATATCCAGGAATTTTATTGTTGACCACACCGGTAAAACTATACGAAAAGGTTTTGACAAAGAGGTTAGAGGTAGAAAGCTCGCTCAATGCGGAGCAGAATAGCGCACGACATAAGATATTTAGATAATAAAAAACCTTAAAACAGAATAGTGAAGCAGTACTAGGGTTCATAGATCTATGAAAAGCGTTTGGTAAAATACCACGGGGAAAAATATGGGAAGAGGGTCAATGAATGAAAAACTAGTATCGAATAATATGATATCGGAAGAATTTACTACGGAAGAACAAGTCAGAGGACAAAGCCCACTACTTTTTAATATCTTCGTTACAGAGCAAACAACTTCAGATCAGGTATAGAAATTTACAAACGTAAGTTTCAGAAAGGCCATTTGGAGATGCAGTGGTAATGCCAGCGTACGAAGCGGATTTACAGAGTAACCTAGAAACGTGGGAGGAGAACTTTGGAGAATATGCTATGAAGATGAACAAGGATAAAACATAAATGCAAGCAATAAATGGCTGAAATTTAGATAGAAGAAAGAAGAACTCAGCAAGTTAACGCAGTTAAATAGCTTGGAATAGGAATACATCGGACAACAGAAAAAGGATACAAATAACAGAATAATTAAAGCACTGAAAACATCCATGCGATGAATATGAGCTTCTTAAACAAGTGATAGGTGTGATGGATGACAAAGCTGAGCGTGTTTAACGCAATTGTGATACCCATAGTATGATTCGGATTTGATTTGTGGAATTTAACAATAAAACAAGAGAGCAAGCTACAAGCAATCGCCGTGAAATATCTCAGACGAGTTGGAAAAGTTACGCGAATGGACAAGAGGAGACATAGAAATTGCAAAAGATTTGAACATGGACGAATTTATTGAACAATGATAACTGAGCTGGTGGGGGCATTTTCAAAGAATGGAAAAGGATAGATATGTAAAGCAAGTATGGGAGGCCAGATCACAAAAAGTGGAGAAGAGATAGACCGAGAAAGTACTTTCAGAAATACCACAAAAAAGCGGAAATAAAAAACAAAGCAACAAATAAAACTGAACCGGCAAAATGTTTGCACACATGGAAAAAGCACCAATGGGATCACCAGTGATAGTAGATTTATTTATAGATCATCTAGAAACTATAAATAGGACTGGATACTTAAACCAGATGGATGGCTAAGGTATTTTGATGGCACATTCGTAATATGGTCGCATGGAAGAAGAGAACATGCTACATTCCTCAAGTATCTGAATCGAAAGAAGATCTACGCCAACTGATATCTCATCGCTGAATCACACCGCCATTCAGACTCTCAAGACTCTCATTTCGACATCAGAAAGGCCTGCACATATCAAGAAGACTGAAGAAATTAAAAATATACGTAAAGCATTACAAGCTAGTGGGTATACAAAACAATACAAACCAAGACAGAAGAAAGTGGAAGGCTGAGGCAGAAATCCTATAACCACCGCCTTCTTGCCATATGAGAAGAGACAAATGATATCGACAAGGTATTCAAAACACATCTAAAAATAGAATCCCTGCTTAGAAATCCAAAAACAAAAATCTCGTTAGAAGAACAGTGTGGGTATGAAATCACATGTAGACCCTGTGATAAAAGGTACATACGACAGTATAACAGAAAAATAGATATCTCCAGGAATGAACACATAAAAAGCTGTGAAACAAAAACACACCATCATCCCTATTGAAACGCACTGAGGCACTGCGTACAATATAAATTTTGAAAACACCTTTGATAAGACATAGGTGTATGTACGTATTTCTTAACTTGATACTGAAAACCACGTTATTGGTCTCGAGACGCGTTTCAGTGACAAATTCCCTAGATTCACATAGATTACAGCGAGAAAAATCTGGATTGACCCACATCTATTTCTATTCATACGAATACCAACGAATGAACGTGTTATTTTTATTTTTATGGTTACATGTTGGCAAACGTTAAGTAGATATTTATGACATCGCCAGCGCGAAAGTTTCATAGAAATGTGTCAAACATAGATGCGAAGAAAAGCACCATGTTCCTTAATTGTACACATCTAACTTAAAACCTTAATCCAGTCAACAACATAAATATATCTAATTGCATACAGGGACTCCTCGCGCATCGACAAAAACAGCTGGAATAAGGTCTAGATTCGAAATCAGCTGGCCCGGCCATGTGACGTGCGCGTGAACGTCACGTGACTCACTCGCCTGTGGGATCGATGAGCTTTTATGCTTTGGCGAAATGTATCGTCAAAATTATCAGTTGTTGAAACGGCTTGATTGACTGCATCACGTGAGATGTGTACGTATAACGAATCCTTTGTATCAATTAAAGCTTGTTTAGCTCGTTTAGTTCTTTTTAATTTGCTAATTGTCGCGATGTGGAAACAAAGCGATATATTTACATGGTCGTCCTTACAGAGTTTTATTGACGATTATGCTTAATATTTTAATTTTATGTAACGTAGATTGCACGTTTCGCTGTCGGTGCGTATAATTGTATAAATAAATAGATACGCAAACTTTGTCTTTAAAAATAAATTAAATTTTCGTCAATCTTGTCCCAAAAGTAGAGATTTCGTTTGCTTAAAATTAGATAAATATGTTCATAAGCCTGCTCGTTTAAAAATATGCATTGTGATGCAACCCCGACCGCAGTGGAAAGTTCCCAGTCTAGTATCGAATTTGTGTGAATTTCGTTTGAGTGCGCAGGTCAATCACCTTGACCTTGCGTAAATTTTGAATCTTCCGGACGTTTGCGTCAATTTTATTTATATTGAAAAATCATTATTGGTTGCTTGAAGCTTCCTGGCACCGCAAGTGTGCAGTAATGTGCATTTGTTTCCGTACATCCGATTTTAGATTGAAAGCAAATCGCCCAAAATTTATTTCAAATATTGATTTACAAAATTTCTTTGGTGCCACTGCCCAAGACGCACACACAACAAAAGATTTTCATTTATCACTACGTCCGCTGACATTGGAAGTTACATAATGCGGTTTATAAATTTGTTTAATATACTCGTAAGCATACAGGTAACCACTTGCAATTATAAATGACAAATGCGAAAATGTTTTACAAAAGAATTATATGATTTATTTATACATAAAAAAAATTAATTTGTCGAAACATGATTAATTAATTAATTCATTAATGAGTTTAATAAAGAGTAAGAAAAATAATTTTATGGAAATATCGACATGAATGCTATGGGGGTGCATATCCAACGTCTGTGAGGGACATACAAACTGATTTTCACCGCCTAATTATATACAAGACCTAGATATTTCTGGATACGAGTAAAAATCAATATTACACGTTATAATTTTATGAATCGCACGGTACCGACGATACTAACTAGGTCATTGCGATTTCCTAGAATAAAATTGTATTTCGTACATAACTGAAACAAAATTGAAAAAATGCTGCGCGTTTTTTTTTTATTCATATTTTATACATGGATTTAACTTAACACAAAATATTTCTTTATTATTTAAGTTTGATACTTAGACATTTTTTTGTCACTGCGATGTCTTCAACAGAATTCGACGATAAGATAAAACAGGATACGATGTCACAGGGATGTCAAGTACCCCTTTTTATAATTCAGAAACGGCATTTCAAAACCGGAAAATACTACAAAAATAAAATAGACAGATTACGTGGTTTGGTAGCAGCGATGCATTCGTTAAAATCGATGCAGGTTGATCAAATGAATGTTAGAGGAGTAAGCGTTTTCGTTGGAGACTTGTGACAATGAGGTTAGAGTCATGTAAATTAAACAAAATATATTTTAGTCGTTATCATACATATATTGGGTTGTTTCAAAAGTGTTGTCCGTCTACTTTAAACTGTAATATACTCTCTATATCTATATTCAATTTAATCGAAAAAAGGTCCATTTGAATAAATTTGAATAATTCCGGCGGCAAAAAAATTGGGTTTCATCACACGTGACAATCCGATCCAAAAAAGGATCGTTTTGGTTGCGCAAAAGCAAAGAACAGACCTCGAAACGTGACAATTTCTGTCGATCGTTCAAATCGTGGGGCACCCACTTTTCGAGCTTTTTGACCTTTCCAATACGTTTTAAACCATCAAAAACCGCATGGGAGCTGACGCCCAGTTCTTCCGCCATCACACGAACCGTTTGTGATGGGTCAGTCTCCAGGGTCCTCAAATCCTCGTCCTGGATTACTGTAGGTCGACCACTTGAGGGCTCATCTTCGAGGCTAAACTCCGGATCGAAATTTCGCAAACCAACGTCGAGCAGTGCGTTCATTAACACTATCATTGCCAAATATCTGGTTAATTTTTGGGGCCGTTTCGGCAGCGCTTTGGTTGAATTTAAATTCGTAGAGAAAAATAGGCCGATAATCGCTTAACGACATCATATAATAATAATGTGGAAAGAGGCAAAAAATAAAAATGTATAGGGTACAAAATTCTCTATCGATCAATATATACCACACCGCAGTAGAATAAATATTTATTGAGATATGGAGCTACAAAAACATATGACATAAAAACGGACAAAAGTTTTGAAACAACCTAACAGATATTTTAATTTGTAACATATATTTTCAAAAACTTGATTTAAGCTTAAACAATGCGATAGTAATTTGGAAAACTATGTTATTTTCTAATACGAGATATGCATAATTTAGTCGACATTTTCGTGATTTAAAATTTTAAACAATAAAAGTAGGAATTACTGTTTTGTAATCTAAAACAAAACTATTTTATAAATGCAGTGGTAAAATTAACAATTGGGAAGTCAAAACTCGGTTATCAACGAAACTGCACGCGTCCTTTTCGGGGCTCAAATTTATTTGCCTAGTTTAAAAATTATTTAAAATCATTTGTATTTGAGTATCAAATTGTTACTGAACTGAATTTTATAAACCAATAGTTATCATGATTTAAACTAAAAATGCGCATTTTGATATTGGACTAAAATATGAGATTCCCAAAAAACAATTAGCCCAACAAATCGTAGGTTCAAAAAATCATATTATTAAGGGTCGGTTAACTGACGTTACGAAAGACAATTAAAAATTATTTCACATGTGATGAAATAGTTATTTATATTCAATGTGGTAAAATGTAGAGTTTTTATCGTAGATGTGATGAAAAAATTAAATGACACGTCAAAGGCATTTCGTAACCGAATTGAAATATATATATATATATTTTTTATATAAATAATTACAAATTACACTTTTATAATTTATGTAGGTATCTACCTGATTTTATGTTTATCCTGTGATTATGTGGGAACTCGCTTCGCTCGTCCCGGAACTATCCAACTCAGTTGTAGTATAAACAAAAACTACAATTGAAGCTATACATAATTAATGTTATAATTATAATTAATATTTCTCCTGTACTGCTTTACTATCTGTATTTTTCATATTAACTAAATACTACTTTTTGGGTTGGATTGTGTTTGATGTTGATGTTGATGTTGATGTTTAGTTATTGAGTTGGAGAAAATATACTGCATAATGAAAAAAATTGGTAAACATTTGAAAACTATTCAAAAAGGAGGCAACAACATTTTTCATTAACCATTAACATTTAATTTATTTTGTACAATCATTCTGCTTTTATTTCATGTTAGTGCAAGCTGTGCAAATGATTAGGTTCTGCCTGATTTTTCCACATTTCTTCAACTACTCATAATCGGAATTAAATATAAAAATTCAATCTAAAATCAAATTGTTATGATGTGGGATTTAATGTGAGAAATGATTTTAGGTACTTACTTTTTCAAATGTTTGAGTTCTTCAGTTTCAGGGTGCAATCAAATTAAATCATAGTTAATGGTTGTATTTTCAAGTGTCTTTATTATTTCCCCTGTTGGCAATGACCGAACATTTTTTTAAATAATTATTCTTCAAATGACGTTCTGTCAAAAATGTCAAACATTATGTCATGTCAAATTTTCAGACAAGTATTATTACAAACTTTTGATGCATATATCAAATTACCTGCCATCTTGTTTACAATCTTTTGTTTGCACTTGATATAGACAAAATGTTCTTAATTTTACAAAATTGGTGGAGACGATAACCGACAATTTTTAACGAAAGTAACATATTTTCTCATTAAATTATCTAAAACCTTGTAGGCCAATTTTGAAGAACTTATCGTAAAAAACTAGAGAACATCAATTGAACATCACACATGATTTTTTGTAAACGTCAATGTTGACTTCCAAGACCTGGAGATGGCTTTGACAGCGCCTCTGTCGAAAATGAACGGTCAAACGGTGTACAGGATTGGGTCCACCCTAGTTATCGGAAATGAAAAATTCAACAATGTTTTTGATCGTTGTTATCTCAGCAAGGTCCCCATCGTTCACTTTTTCGAAATTACGTTTTTTTCACGAAATGGCGAACATTTTTCCAACAAGTCATATTTTTACTATGTTTTCTGTCCCCAGGTGTCAAAAATCAGCAAAATGAAATTTTCCAAAAATGAACGATCGGTACCTTGGTAAATGTTTCCTGTGAATTAAAAAAAAATCATCGCGATACGTTCAGTTGTTTTCCCGCAATCGTGTACACCAGTTTGAAAAATGTAACTTTTGGGAAAACGCGTTTGAAGTCATGTTCGCAACGTGTAGAACCGTTTAAAACTGAGGGACCCGAAATTAGGAAACTAAAAAAATATTTTTTTTTTAAATCGTCAAGTTGTAAGTCCCCCTTAATGAACATTGGAATTAAAAGTTATTTTATCAAATAATACGTCCAATTTGTAAAGTTGTGAGCATTTGTCGATAAATGATTCCACATTTTAACATTTTCATTTATATTGCATTTTTAAAGCTAATATCATTTAGAGATCTCTATGACGAATCCAATACCTTATTGGGCTACACGTGCTTTTTATGTAGATGCCCCTCCATAATTTGCTTTCCAGCTGATAGTAACGTAAAATTTTCTGAATACTTGTCCTGCTATTGCTCGTTCAATTTATGCAAATACGCTTTAAAATTATGAACTAACAATTTGTTCTGGCTCCTTATATCGTTTTTAAATAAAACGATATATTGTACTAGATATATTGTCATGATAGAGGTTGACTTAAGTCGGTTGTGTGAAAATTGTTAATTATTAATTAATAGTCAGATTCCAAGTCGCTCATAAAACTTTTTTTTATACAAAAAACGCGTTAATTTATCCCTGGCCGTCGCTATCAACGCCCCACAGCGTATCGAAAATGATCACGAAGCATTATTCGCGATGGAATCGTCCACTCTCATTGGTCAAAACAATTTACATGATGTCTCGCCCAAGCAGTTTTACAGAATTATATAAATATCAAACTGTGGAAAATTGAACTTTGTTTAAAAGCAAAAGTATCTAGATTTGAAATATGCATTAACAGATTCTCCGTTTTTTTTCACGATAATTTCATTACATTAATATATGGCATGTTTAAAACATTTATACAGCATAAATATTCAAAGCTTCATATTGACCTAGAATCAAATGCCATGCCCTTGTTATTTTTAGACTTCGTGTCAATTTTAACTTAAAACCATGAAATTTTCATATCAAGATTCGTTCAAATATGTGTGGTATAAATTTGTTTTACAACCATGGCATAATACGTTCTTAAATAAAGCATTTTTGTATCAATCTTGTACCAAATATCATGGCCTTGTTAGTTTTACAATTAGTGTCAAACCATGAACTAATACATTGTTCTAGGCATTTCATCGTTTTCTAATTACATCACTCTAAATTTCCTTGTCTGAAAATTCTTTCTACAATAATGTATTTGATTACATTCAGCACACGGCAAACATGTGTAGGGTAAATTTGTTATACAACCACGACATAATACGTTATCCTAACTGTTTTTATCGATTTGTAATATATATCATGTCTACCAAATATGTACTAGTTACTATTATTTTCGCCATTTATGCCTACAATTTTACTTAAAATCTTATTATATTTGATATTATTTCCTAAATTACGTACAAGTGTTCCCACTTGTACAATTTCACAGAGCTGGATTATTAAATTTATTAATTTCCCTTTGTCACTTTAATAGTGAAAACTCATTCGCACCTTAAAGACAAGGTATACGTTTTTCAAACATCGTGAATTTACGCTACTAGTTGTAACACATGTGATAAAACATACGCTGGGCAAACGAGACGTTCTATTTTTGTTCATCACAAAGAACATATATGAGCCATATGTTCTTTGTAATGAACAAAATAGACTGAAACATATACTTGAATCTGGACATGTTTAAATAACTTACATTGTTTGCAATCTTTTAGCAACCAAATAGATTTTAGAGCATTTTTATTTTTAGAAACAGGTTTAATCTGTTTTATGTATTTTTATTTAAAGCGTTGGTGTTGATTACTATGTTAGTATTTACGTTTATTTATAGGTGTTTGTTTAAATATCTTTGAATTCAAATAAAATAGGCCACCCCGAACCACTGAACGTAGAATAATGAAAACTGGTGAAAATATCTAGTGCACGTAGAAAAACAAATGATTAGATTTTGAAGAAAAACTGATGACATTTAATGATTAAAAAGTCAATAATGAGTTACATCCCCACCTACTTTTATGCACTCAACAACCCTTGTGGGCATACTGGAAATTAGATTATTGATATCCTCTTGGGGTACCTCATCCCAGGCTATCTGTAGCTGTTGACGCAACTCCTCTTAGGTATTGGGAGGATGGGGTAAATGCCACAATCTTCTTTCCATCATATTCCAGACATGTTCAATGAGAGATAAGTCTGGTGATCTTGGAGGCTAGGGCAACATATTGCTGTTGTACATGAGTAGTATGAGGCCGCGCATTATCTTGCTGGAAGCTCCTCCTGGTAGGTTTTGTAGTAATGGCACAACAACTGGTTCCAACACTGAATCAATGTCAGATGAGATCTTCTTCCGTATTGCCCCCCATACAATAACTCCAGGAGGTAAACCCGTATGGCGACGTTGAACAAATTGTAAATTTTGCCTTTGACCCCTAGGTCGCCTAATCCTTGAACATCCGTCAGAGTGCCATAAGCAAAATCTTGATTCGCCGCTGAAGAAAATCTCGTTCCATTCAGGAACCCAATATTGGCTGTTCTGGCACCAGTGAAGTCTTATGGCTTTATGTTCTCTTGTTAGAGGAAGACGAACATAAGGACGATAAGAACGTAATCCAAACGTGCGTATTCAGCGATAAGTCGTGCTCATGGATCATATCGCCAATTGCTCTTATTCAATTTATTCCAACGGCGGTGATGGTTCTTCGGTGCCTCTAACTGCATTTCGCCTTAAGAACCGATATTCTCGCTCTTGCGTCACTGTCGTCGTCCAGTATCTCTACGAAGAACATCTAGGTGTTCTTCCTGCCAGCCTCTACAAGTGTGTGCTATAGTAGTGTGTGACCGATTGACACGTATGGCTATCTCATAGAAGGTTAAACCAGCCTCATGCATTCCGACAATTCGTCCTCGTTCAAAAGGCGTAATTTGATGAAATTTGCACGTCTTCGAACTCGTGGCATTCGAAAGGTCCTAACAGTTACAACAGTGGTTCGGGATGGTCTATTTTATTTGAAAGGCAGTGTAGTTGAAATATTAATGCACACATTAATGTCCCCCAATATTTTTGAAAGGATTAGAGGTACTAGTTATAAGATATAAACGTGAAATATTGATTGAACTATTAATGCAAGATTATTGGAAATTTTCCATGGATTCTAAAAAACTAGTTTACAAGATCCGATTTAAAACGTTCCTATTATGATGTATAAATTTACTGAAACCAAGAAAAATAATTCAATCATCAAATTTACGAGCAATATGAGCAGCAAAAGTAAAAAATTGGACCGGTATTGTGTAACGAACTCAAATGCACTCACTGCTGACTCACGAAATTCCCTACTGTCTGTCCAAAGTCCAAATGTTCGAACGCAGTCAAGCTGCCACGGCGAGGAAATTAATCCACTTTAAAGACTCGTTTTCTATAAATAAGCGATGCGCTAAATCGACGCGTTATAAATTTTCACACGTTACACTGGAAGGTCACGTCTTGTGGACTCGATGCGTGCATATAAATCCCAATCGCTCGACCTAAATTGCGAGCTGTTCCAACAATTTTCTTCGCAGAATTCGACAGCGGCGAAATTGATGCAAATGTACGCCCGATAAAAATCGTATGCAAAGAACTGGTCACCGTCACGTGTTTCGTCTAATATTTATCTGACCGGGCATGTGATCTTAGGCCAAGGCCTGCGGCGTAAATCACGTGCTGAGGATCCTTTTCTTGCGATCAATAACAAGTTACGTAAGCGTATAGACGGCATGTCTAACATAATAATATATGGGGAATTCGTTATTGATTTGTGTCATCACGTGCTTCGAAACAACTGGGAAGAAAGCGAGATCAACAACGCAATAAATAAACACTGGGCTTATCACCTTCCTTTGATTGCCCATTCCATTATACTTTGAATAAAATAATTTAAGTTACTTTATAATATTGCGCAACTATGTAACAGTTTTTGATGAGGGGGGCAGGAGGGCTGTGCAATATTATAAAGTAAATCAGAGTATAATTTTTTGTGCGCAGATTCAATTCCTAGAATCGGCAATCAAAGGAAGTTGATAAGCTCTGTTTATTCCGTTGTTGATCTTGCTTTCTTAGTTGTTTCGAAGCACGTGGGGGGTCTCATTGTTCAAACCCTTTCTGTAGAAACCACCCCGGCAACGGCCTCAAGGCTACAAGTACATGGATTTGTACTTTTCGTGCAGTTTCTGTGGGTTGTACAGTGGGCGACAGTTTAAGTGAGACATTTAACATTTCACGTGATCGATATTAAACCTTACACATATGCAGGTAAAGAATTCATTCATATGGGCACATGATTATATATACAATATAAGTAAATTTTGCAATAGTATCGATTCTAAATCGTTAACATTTTTTTTACTGTATTATAAGTAAATTTGGTTATTTATTCTCGTTGATATATTTCAAACCCGATAAGAAAGTAATTTGGTAAAAAAATGCAAAAAGGGTCTAAAAAGAAAGGCTTCTTAATTTTATCAGAGATAATGTAAATCATTTCTTTTGTATAATATGTATTTGAAAAATAACAAGCTTGAAAAAAATTTTAATTATAGGGCAAACCACTGAAATTAACAATAGAATTAACTTTACAAACTTATCTCCCAGTGAGCAATTTTTCGAAATAAAAGAAATCGGGCAAGAGGGATCCTTGCTATTCTTCCTCTGCTCCCCTTCTGAAATATATTTTACAATCGAACATTTTTTGATATGGGTTGGGTTAGGTTATAAAGTGTCTCCCTCCGGTCGCCTTGGGTAAAATTACTATTTCCGCTTCAGTGTCCATCAATCCATGAATTTTGTTAGCGCTTTATTCAACTCGTAGTTTGATCAAGTTGTTTTTGGTTGGGTTCTGGTGGGTGTACAACCAGGGGCCCTGGTGCACACAATAGACGATAATCGTACTATAGGAAATTGTACGTTTTCAGGCATTCTTTGTTTGATGTATTTTTCTTAGGCAATATCGAAGTACATGAACGATCGAAAGTCGATAAATTACTAGGATATTAAGCATTTAGGAGATAATGGTGATGGGAAAGTTATAAAACATTTAAATGCGAAATCTTGTAAAGGATCTTCATAAGCTTCATTTCAACTCGAACAAATATATTTTTTAATGTATGGTTGTACAGCGATATACTAACAGCGAAAAAACCTGGAAAGAAAACATGTCTGGCCGAACTAATCAGCGAGGAAAGTAAGCTAAAAGTAAATTGAAAATGCGACAGGGAGTAAAATATTTATTAATTAGGACCTTATCAGGAAAGTAAGTAACATACTGATGAAAGTAAGACAGGAAGGGAAAGAAGAAAATAAGAAGGGAAAAACTTAAAGGTGAATTTCCAGAAATTAATAGGGGAAGGGGAAGTCCGGAAGTGGAACGAAGCGAACGTAAACAACAAAGAATAGGGAAGCCAAAAAAACAAACAGATGCGTGGTGGGGGGAAGTGGACGGCTGCGCAGTTTGAGCCAGAAATGTTAATAGGGCTGCCAGCCAAACCCCCTAAATATCTAGAGAAAGAATGGATAATGCAAAGGTAGTAGAAGAAGTATCAGAAACACTACAGGAAAAACCTAATAAACGTCCACCTAAGAAATGATTTGATGTAGTAAGGATATCTTACAAAGAACAACTGTAGCCAAATTAAACAAAGGAGGAACAAAGAAGAAAATAAAAGAAAATACGAACAAGCGGGAAAAGAAGTAGAACGAATATGCAGAGAAAAGAAGAGAAGCCAGCTAGAGCGATAGTTGATGGTATAGAAGAATCATACAAAAGCAACTGAGAATTTTTTACTAGAACATAAAAAAGTGAAGAACAGGACAAAGAGGAAAACAGGGAAATATTGGCACAGTGTTTTAAAGAATTGCTTAATGTTACTGAGGAAGAGAAGACCGAAAATCAACACGATTTAGAAACGGAACAAGAGGACGATATAGAAGCAGAGGCAGTAGGCATATACAGTGAAGAAAGATAACCAAAGTGCAGGGGAAAATTGAATAGCAGCTGAAATACTGAAATATAATAGATAAATGCTAACAACTAGAATATGGAAGATGATAGAGAAAAAAGAAGGAGATAATGCCAGAAAAATGGAGTAAAGCACTAATCGTATCCTTAAATAAGAAATGCACCATAGTTTAGTAACTACAAAGGAATAGCACTCATAGTTGTTGTATAAGGTATTCTCAAGTTCCAGAGAGGATTACAATAAAACACATACGAGCAGAATTTGGGCCTACAGATGATTCTCATTGACTATAGGTAAGCCTACGACTTAATCAAAAGTTAGTGGAGGCAATGTCAGAACTATGAGTACCTAGTAAACTGAGAAGGTTGGTAAGAGTGCCCATTAGAAAATCTGAAAATAAACTAGTACTGATCGGATACATTTATAGCTGAGGCCTTTCTAAAAGAGATTATGATAAAAACAAGGCATAATCTATGGTAGCAGACATCGATGTTTGGTACATGCGTATGTCAAGAGAAGATATGGAACAATCGTTCAAATCATTAGAAGGCGTGGCCAGAGAGTATGGCTTAATAATTAACGAAAAAAAGACAAAGTATATGGAGATCAGAGACAAGAATAATGGAGAAAAGATTGAAATAGTCATGAGCGCAGAAGAGAACAGAAAGTACGCAACAGAAAAGTAGAAAATCTAGTAGTCACTCGAACAAGGAAAGGCGAAGACGATAGTGAAATCGACAAAATCTTATCAAGGGGCAGCAAAGTTTCAGTGATGCTAACGAAGTTCTTTAGAGCGAAAACGTAGATTCTCTGTAAATTCTTCACAACATTTTTCTTTCCCACACTTTCATTAGTCTTGTTCAGTGTAAATGTTTTGTGGGCCTATTAGTGTTTGATGTACCCTTATTTTGGCAGGTATCGAAATGTTCTTCGCTCTCAAGGCCATCGTTGACATCCCTGCAACAAGGCGTTGAGTGACGTTGAATCAATTTGACACATTAAAGTATTAATCATTTGTTGTTACGTTTGTTCAATTGTAGTTTTGCCCTTGTTACCTGTTCGAATAATTTAGAATTTAAGTAGACAAGTTTAGAGAAATTCTAAAAATGAAAAAATCAAAGATTCATGCAGTTATAAAATGCTTGCAAAAGAAAGGGTTGTCGTGAAAAGAAATTCATGAAGACATGGTAGGTGTATTAGGTGAGGATGCTGTTTCTTGCCAAGTGGTGAAAAATATGTCTCGAGAATTTAAACTGGGAAGACACACATGTGAACATGCGAAGGGTGCTGGACAGCTGAAATTACGAATTTTTCTTATGGTACTATAGAAAATATTTTATCAAATATTTTGGGGCTCAGAAACTTGTTTACGTGTTGGGTCCCACGAATCTTAACATCCTATCAGAAACGTTCTATAGTATTGCATTCTCAAGGCAGTTTGGCAAAGTTTAAAGCAGATCCGGATGAATTTCTTTCTCGATTTGTCACTGTTGATGCAACGCGGTTCACCACTTCGATCCTGAGTCGAGGCAACAAAGTATGGAGTGGCACCGCTGAGGTTCTCCGCCACCCCGCAAATTTCGTGTTTTGCCATCCGCTGGTAAAGTTATGGCCGCAATTTTTTGGGACGCAGACGGAATTTTTTGACTGATTTTTTGGAACATGGACATACAATAACAGGCTCCTACTATGCCAACTTAACTTCAAGATTGTGAGATTGTTGTCAAGGAAAAAAGACGGGGGAAATTGAGTAAATGAATTCTGTTTCATCAACACAATACTTCTGTCAACAGAAGCCATGTTGCCATGAGCGCTATTCTGAACGCAGGATTTGATTTGTTTGAACATCCCGCATATTCACCAGACCTGGCCCCTAGTGATTTTTTTTATTTGCAAAATTAAAAGATATCTTCGGGGACCAGATATTACGCTGACAATGAAGTGATGACGGCCGTAAACAACTGGTTGGCAGAGCTACTCAAAGATTTTTTTGCAGAGGAATCAAAGGTTTGGAACATCGTTGGCCAAATGCATCGACGTTCAGGGAGATTATGTAGATAAATAAACGTTTAATATTTCTTCAATTTGTTTCCTTCTATGTTAGGGACCGTAAATACTGATCTCCCCTCGTATATATAAATTACACAGGGTTTTAACTCAAAAAGAAAATAAATGTGGGGACATGTGTAACCTAGCATAATAATACCGGTTGGTTTATTTAGTGTTGGTAATTATGGAACATTCGTTATTCGTCAATGTATTAAACTGGGTTCTGTTTAATTTGTCGATGCATAGCGCACAGGCGTTAATTCATTTAACCTGGTTGACAAATGTCGCCGCAAAGAAAATTTCCACGTGTGATGTAATCGGTAAAATTAGCCTATTGATTATCGCGTTTCGCAACCTTTGGCTTGTTCATTACCGGTAAGGTGATTCTGCAACGCGACCGCTTCGTCCGTTTTTCACTGCGACGGTTTTCTCCGAATAAATGCGACTTGATCTTCCGCTATATCACGACTCAATAAATTTCGCGAGACGGTGCTAAACTCGACGGAACTGAACGCTATGATCACGGAATCGCAGAAATGACTGCTTTCTTTCGTTTCAATGATAAAACACAACAAAAACCTTGCAATCGCTAAATGAGTAATCGACGTTGCGGATATTGTTCGAGGCGAAAAACTGGTTAAATTTACGATCGATGAATTCGTTTTTAGCACATTTTGCGCTAGCACGTGGTGAAAACTTGATAGAAGTAGGTTGAGAAAGTTGTTCACGTTTGAGACCAATACAAGTAAACACGTTATCTATTTACGCTAAATATATTTGGCAGTTATGTCATTTTTTAATAACGGTGTGACGTAATGCGGTTGAAAATGTGTCGTTCAGTTTTCAATTTGTACCACAACATTTCAGTTCCACGGAAATAATGAGATCGGAATGGTATGGAATCGAATTCTGAATTTACTACAAATCGTCGCAATATTAGAAATTTTCGAGCTTACATATTTCGTTTAAATATTCCGCCAAGGTCAGTCAATATTTAAACTTCGTGCCCCCGGCGAAAATGACGTTTTGTCGGTTTACAATAATTATTAACAGTTTCTTATTGTTTGCAAGAAATATTTGATTTGTGAAAATACTTTAAAACTTACCGAATTGACATAGAAACCAAATAAAATTAATATCAATTGTTTGTTTTTTACGAAATAATTATTTAATTCATTTGGCAACCAGAAATATTGTCAAAAACGTTGAAATTTATGTGTTCAACATTCAATAACAAAAATAAGAATTGTTCACGATTTTTTATATTTTTTGAAATTTTTAGATTTTGTACTTTGTAATTTTTGAATTTACGTTTTTTGAATTTCGGATAATTTTGAAATTGAATGTAGGCTTTCACGGCCATCGTTCCAAAGAGATGTATCTTCCGGGTGTTGCCGTGTTTGTTGAAATAAACTTTTAAATTAACTAAACTAAATTTTGAAATTATTCACAAATGTTGAAATTACGCTGCAATTTCGATAATTTCTACTTTTTTTGACAACTTTGGTTCTTTACACATTCTTAATATTACAATTATTTTTTTATGATGAATGGAGTAGAAGTATGGGGGGTAAAAGAGCAGAGAATATTAGAGAGAGCACATTTAGGACAGATGAAGAGAACATTACATCTAGAAAAGTCGAACCCAGATTATTTTGTGAGACAGGAGGCAATGACGGGCAAATTGGCGGTAGAAGCAGCAAGGAGGGTGGTAAAATACGAAGAAGTATTAAAATGAGATAGACGTAATAGTTTGTGGAAAAGAATGATGGAAGAGATAGAGGGGCGCAGAAGACATGGGAAGGAACCATCAAACTGGGAAGAAAGTAGAAGAAAATGTACGAAAAAGCGGGACTGTGCATAGAGGAGGTAGAAAGAAGGATAATGGAGGGCAGTGGAGTAAAAAGAATGGTAGTGAAGAGGATGAAACAGGTGGAAGCGGAAAGATATAGTGATAATGAATAATACAAGGAAATAAGAGGAGACCAAAATATCTGGAAGGGGTGAAGACGGGGGAAGCTGAAAGAAGAATAGCAAGATTCCGATGCGGAAACGAAGAGAAGAATAACAAATATTGGATCGGAGAGGAGACGTCATTCAAAAAATAGTCCGAATCGATTCAGGGGACCGTTAAAATCTCTAAATCGAAAATTTTCATGAGTACTATAATTCATTATACAGTAAGTACAAGGAAAGTGAAAATCTACGAATTCGTATAAAATTATAGGATACAAGTGAACATACAAAAAAATTAATTTATCAAACAAAAAAAGATACGAAAACTGTCTGCGAGAGTATTAACGTCACGTATACATAAATATCTCCAGACTCGTGCTGCTATGCAATTGCAGAGTTCTACTTCCACTGTCCAGTCTTGCACCTACTTCGAGCCGCAGGCAAGAAAGGTCGATTTGTTGAAAATAAATTTCAGCGGATGTTCCAGGTAAAATTGAGTCAAAAGTGTTAACATTGCAAAAAAAATTTAATTTCAAGAAAAAATGGCAATTATATCATTAATAACGAGATCATTAATTTCGAAGCTGAACAACGAAATCACCACTTTCACGACTTTAACTTGTGATTTCTTTGGCGCTCAACTAACCGCGTCGCCAACTTTAATATTCTCGTAATAAGAAGCAACAATTTCTATTTTTAAAACTTATAATGGAATAACTGGATAAAATTCCGATTAAATATGTTAATTACATGCAAATGGCGTCGATATATCCGTGTAGTAACTGGAAGCTCCCACAAAGCCGACGTGTATCTGCCACGGTGAGTGACGCAACACTTGATCTAAATATATTAAAATCACAAGTAATTAAACTAAATTTAGAAGTATATTGGGAGAACACGTTTTGCAGGAAAACGCAGATTTTAGCTACAGCCAGCAGCAATGCGGTTCAACCAAGCTTTGCGACGCGGCGCCTTGAATCGATTTTCCTTACATGTAATTGGGTTCGATGCTTCACGCGAAGCCAACATAAAAAAGAAGTAAAAAAATGATTCTATTATACGCTTCTGTATAATTTAAATTATTTAAACACATTGATAATTACAACCTTCAACTTCAATTTTGAACGTTAATGTTAATGTTTACGCTAAAAATTGATGTTAATGTTAAGGTTAATGTTATTGTTAATAATGTTAATGCTATATTTTTTAACCAATATATTTTTAATTTCAGCAGGTTGGCTGGCACAATGCTTGTCGAACAAACTAAGATGGTACCTCCAGACGGAGGATGGGGTTGGGTGGCTGTCATAGGGGTCAGCATCGTCAACGTAAGTATTTTTTCATATTTTGTAATTTATCATGAACGATATTTTATATACAAAGTAATCACGTATCTGGATTTATTTGTCACGATTAGTAGTCGACTTTCCTGTATTACGGGCGAGATAATTTTAAGCTTACTTATCGCACCAGGAAACGACCTTCGTACACAACCAATGCGTATTTGACTTTTGTGATATCCATTTCTTTACGACCTAATTCATGTCTACGAAATAAATTACGAGCGTCGATGAAAATGTGCCCTTCACCATTAACGCGAGACTGGTAAATTATTATATCGCGTGCGTTTAACGATGTTTTATGTATAATAATCTAAAATTACTTTAGGGGTTCAGTATCTGGAGAAAAGACTACATTTTTCTTGTATTTCGCTGCCGAAATAGAACACGTTTGCGTGTATCTTCGATTCAGGGCAGGGTTAAAACGATGGCGCGGTAGGGTGCAACGTATTGGGGTGCTTCTTTTGCATTTGCAGTTCATGATTTTTAATCAAATTCGAGGCACAAATTGCCCAGGTTGCAAGACTGATATCATAATTTTAACACGCTGTAAAAATAGTAAAAGACTAATAGACATAAAAGGAGTTAAAACAACGTATTATTTTATGGTTTTAAAATGAATTTCGATCACCACGATGAAAATGGTGTTGACGTCAAGTTCACAAGTAATTTTTGTACATCATGTGGGTTTTTTAGAAAATTTTATCATTTTTTTATTTTTAAATTTAAAAATTAAACTTTGTTTTTTTGCCTTCGTCCCTTTCAATATAATGTTGGCAAATTACACTTTTGTCATTTTGACTGTTGCTTGACAATTACAATTGTTACAATTTAGGCATTTTTACAAATTATTTTATTTTATATTAAATTTTTTAATTGTAATTTTCTTGGGAATTTTTAAATTTTATTTTGTTTTAGGAAATTTTGCAAATTTTGTTTTTTCCTCGGAATTTCTCAGGTTATAATTCAGAATATAGAACTAATTTAAAGACATTGCAGAAGTTTTCGACAATTGTCAAAGATAATGAGATAATTAATATTTGGTAATTTTAACATTTTATCATTTTTCAATTTTTACATTTTGTTTTCTATATTCTATAATTTTTTGCATTTTTGAGATATTTAGGTATTATTTCTTTTTCATTTTCCAAAATTCTAATTAAAAAAAAAATTTCACTTGCATTTTGATACATGAATTTTTGCCATTTTGAGTATTTGCACTATTTTTTGTATGATATATATTTATTGCTCTTTTAATTTTGCATTTTGAGTTATTTTGAAATATGTGTCATTTACTTCAGCCTTTTTACAAATTTTTACAGCTTGCATTTTCGAGAATTTTTGTATCTTGCCATTTTTTGATTTTCTGATTATTTGTTTGATTTATACATTTTGCACTACAAAAAATTGCACTGTTTTTTCGCAAATTGTTATTTTTTCATTTTATTTTTGACATTTTGATTATTTCTGTAATTTTGGCATTTTGAGATATTTTGAAATTTTTAATTTTTGTTGTTTCTTCATTTAGACAGGGTAGCTGAGAGTTATGGCAATTAAAAAAAAATCATTTATCAAACATTCAAATTTTTATAATTTTTTTTAATTTTTTCCATTTGAATACATTTTGGGCATGTCGCATTTTCCACAATTTTTATATTTGGTTCCATATTTGAATTTTAGAGAATTTTGTGTTATTTCTCTAATTTTTGCATTTTTTGTTATTTTTCTAATTATCGTATTTTATATAAATCTTAAATTATTGATAATTTTGGCATTTTAGAGATATTTGACATATTTTTTTGCCGATTTTTGTATTTTTTCAATTTTGTTTTCTTTTTCGTCCGAATCATGCATTTCATTCCGCTTCTTTTTCAATATTTTTTTAAAATTTATTCAAATTTAAATATCATATATATATATGAATTAACTAGGATATTTTAACATTTATTTCAAATTAATTGTAGTTTCAAATTCTTAACATATGGTGACACATTTGGATATAATAAAACACAAATATTAATATTGACAGCGTCCAATGGATGTCAGTGAGTTGTTTAGAAAATAGGCTTAGTTTTTAGCTCAAACTTCAAATAATTATCGATATTTCGCAACAGTACGTAGCCATTGTTAACTGTACATCTATGTTGTTACATGTATTTTGTAGTTATTCTAATTATTACACAATAGGGTGTACGAAGGTATATTAAACCAAAGAATGTTTATAGTGCTTAAAGATGTAGGTAATTACGTACACTGGCTCTACTGTCAACGGTGGTTACCAAAATGTGTTAAATTATCATAACGTACTTGCAAGTGATATACATGCTAGATTTAAATAGCTACAATAACTAAAATACCAGGCAAGGATTCGTTTACTTGATTTACTTGTGTACTTGATGTACAGTTACAGTAAAATATTTCATACATTATTTATAATTATAAACGTATGCTGTATAAAAACCAGTGAAAAATCTCGGCATGTTTACATCGCGAAATTAAGTTAAGGCGAGTTCATGGCACACGAGCGTTACAATAATCGCAGTCAAGGAAATTACACACCAACGCGATGCTTATTTCGATACCTTCGCCAGTGAACCTACAAAGTTGGGCCATCCACGTCCATTTCATCTGTTAACTTGTCAAATATGATCTAAAACGTCGATATTAAAACAACCATTTAAATAAACATTATTGCAAACTTATTCTCGATAAATGTACGCGTGTAGCAAAAAAACAACCGGCAAGTTAAACCTGCATTTTATCGCTTATTTAACGACAACGTAATCAGTTAACTGCGTCGTACGTAAACAAACATTTACCTTCCCGTTTCGACGGGAATTCGATATCCCAGCGTTTCAAGTACAAACAAATCTGTCCGAGTACGTAAAAACGTGCCATTAATTTCCATAACATGTTGTGATTTGTCGGTCGGGAATTTATAACTCGAGTGTTTATAAACAAGTGACTTCTGCGTTTGATTAAAAATTCCAACAGTGGGCACGTAACACGTAACACGTAACACTGAGACCGTGAATGTTATTCTAATATTAAATTTTTCATTGTGGTCCATGTTACTTTTGACACGGTGGCAACCCGTAAGTTGTAATGCGTAGTCCTTTTGTGGTAGTTGTTTCGATGAGTTAATTTTTGGATTAACTTCTATGTCGTGCCTTTTTGCTGATGTGTCACAATAAGTTAAGAATTTGAAACTACAATTAATTTGAAATTAGTTGTATTCATTAAAATTATATATATAAACTCCTGGACAAAATTAACACCACTTAATTAAATAAGCACAAATAGCATTAAATAAGCATAGAAATTTGTAAATGAAGCAGAGAAATTGTTTTGAACAGAAATCGGCAAGAAAAGACTTTGTTTTAAGTCATTTTTTATTACATAATTAAAATGCGAAAAATTCGTAGAACATGAACTACACACGAAAAAAAGTAAACAATTGCATTAACGTGTTTCAACTGATCCTAGTAACGTGTATGGCCTCGTCTACTTCTTATTACTGTATTCATTCGCCTTGGCATACTGCAGATTAGATTTTCTATAACATCTTGGGTGATAGTTGATTATGGTTAAAAGGTGAGGGCCTATGACTGCGAACTCTCTTTTTAAGAGCATCCCATAGATGCTCTATAGGATTTAAATCGGGACTGTTAGCTGGCCATTCCATTAATTGAAGATCAACTTCATTTAAGTATTCAGTCACTTGCCTAGACACGTGGGGACGAACATTATCTTGCATGAATACGAAATTAGGCCCAATGAAGGGAGCTAACGCCATTACATGTTCAACTATGATATTTTCGAAGTAATAATCCGCCTTCATTGATGTCATACGGATAGGAACCAACTCTGTACAACCGCTAAAACAGATTCATCCCCAAAACATTACAGTGCCTCCACCAACTGGATTTTTTGGAGCAATATTGCAGCTAGTAAATCTCTCTCCTGGCCTTCGCCATACAAGCTCACGACCATCCAAAGATTTTAAGTTCACCCTAGTCTCATCTGAGAACAAAACCCTCTTCCAATCATCAACCGTCCAGTTTTGATGATTTCTAGCGAAATGTAGTCTTGCAACTCTATGTTCCCTGGTGAGCAGGTTTTCTACTGTTCACTCCAGATTCATTTAAACTTCTCAACAGTTCGAGATATCAGGATATTGCGGGCACTGTCCTGTTTCGGAGAGCAGACTGTCTCAGAAAGCGCTCCTCCCTTGCATTCGTAGACCGTTTGCGCCCTTGTTCTGACCTGCGATTGTAAGATCCTGTCTGATTAAAGCGTTCGACCACATGGCTTATAGTGGTGTGATTTCGTCCTAACAAATTTGCAACATAACGCTTGAAATATCCTTCTTCCAGTAAAGTTGATGCCTTTACTGCGTCCTCGACCGATAAATTACTTCGGTGAACTATAACGCTTTATAAACTAACGATACTAACAACACGACACCTTTTAGCGAATGAAATCTTTTCTTAATCAACGATTTTCGTAACGACAAGGTGCTCAACTTTTAAGAAAATTTAAAATTATGACAATTATGATTTTAAATCAAACGATTTTTTGACAGCATGTATCTAGATTACCTAAGAACACCCATCCCTATTAGTAAAAAAATAAATAACCTTAATCATGTTCGTTATCTTAACCGTAAAACACATTAATTAGGTGTTACATTAACATCGTGTTATAGAATTATAATATATAATTAAATTTTTTTGCAGTTATGTACAAGGTCCATAGAACCGTCGTTTGGGTTACTGTTTGGAGACCTGCTGGGAGAACTCGGGGTGAAAACCACTGGCGCCGCCCTCATCATGAGCACACTGGACGCCCTCATCAACTTTTCAGGGCTCTTCGTCGGACCCCTAATCCGTGCCTTGTCTTATCGTAAGGTATCACTCATGGGATCTGCCTTATGCGGGCTCGGTCTCATCTTAACTTTTCCCGCAAAAAGTATGACACACATCCTAGCAACATACAGTATTATTAATGGTAAGTTAAACAGTTTCTTGTACTAGATTTGTATTATTGCTTACCTATCTAACAATCAAAAACGAAATAGTGATTATTTATAAGCTTCACTTGTCCACGATGAAAGAGTGTGGTCGAGTGGCTAGAGCGTGATAGTTCCATGCAGACTAACATGGTTCGTTACTCGTCACCGACACAAAATAACAGGCATGTTAATTAGCAACAATTTAGGCCATCCTACCCACGACACGGAACTAACTACCCGATTCGCCTTAGGAAGGTACCTCTCAAGAAAGGCTTTTAATAACAGTAGCCTAGCTGACTGTGACGCGCGAACCCCGAACGAAGGAAGCACAAGGGGGGTGGGAGACCAGTTGAGGTCGTACCCTCCACTAACCAACTTTGTCACTTTTTCCACCATAGTCGATTGTGACAGTTCTCATCTGAAGTCAGTAGCGCGTATACTCGGCCATCGCTGAAGTTCAATAATAATAATAACCAACCTCGTAGTCACATCATTATCAGCTGCATTTCATACTTGATTCATATTTTTCGAATTCTTGCCAAATTAATAAGTTGTTACTACTAATACTAGCGTGCAGAAGATTCTACTGTTGCTTAGGAAATAGAGACGCTTGATTCATAAATTAGTATGCAATATAGTTATTGTCGATGTCAATACAAAAGTGTTGGAACATTTTAACAGCGCCATCCCATTTTATTTAGATGAACTAAAATTGTTTGGCGCCAAAATGTCAATTTAAATGAAAATTATTTCTTGCGAGCTTGAAGTCACAAAGAAATTGTACCAATAATTTCAATTGTGTCATGGCACTTATTTAATACCAGTAACAATTACCATATTTTTCGCTATAAAGGGACTTGAGTAAATTTCAAGATTATTAGTGACATTGTAAACAAAATGTGACTTAAAAACCATTCTGTTCATTTATTAACACAGTCTTGAAGCTAGAGGTATGCCGTTAACAAACGAATCGCCTCTCTTATTATTATTAAATGAATAGCAAAGATAAGATGCCCAGAAGTATTTTTTTGGAACATTGTTTACAACTAGTACAAGCGTATTTTTTTCGAACAATTTGAAAAAATTAAATAAAAAGTGAGGTACCAAATGGTTTTTGTGTGTCTTCGAAAACGCTAATCAAACAAGAAAATAGTTAAATTCGAAAAATGGGATGCTAAGAAAGACGTTTTACGTTATTACATTATTTAGAACAGTCTAGGAGAATCAAAAAAAAGTTACATTCGAAACAGGAAAAAAAGTACGTTTTTTTTTTTTAACAATAGGAGCCTCAAAAGTATTTTTAGAACATTTTTTAGAACAACCCGGAACAATCATGAAAAATTAGAAAATTGAAACATGGCTGACGAACATCATTTAATTTTCAACTATTTCAACACCTATGAGATTACAGGAAACATTGAAATATTTTGGAACAACATAGAAGAAGAAAAAATAATAAGATCGAAAGATTGAGTATAGAGGTAGGACGTTGTAAGACATAACTATCATAACACATCTTACCATCAGGACCCCAGAGTTTTTTTTTAATATTCTGTATTTCTGTTTTAAATTTTTTAAATTGGATTAATTTCGAAACACGTTTCAAGAACACAAGTAGGTAATTGTAATCGTGGCATATGATCAAAGAATTTTGAAGACCATGAATCAATGGTCAATTTGAGGCGTAACCACATTATTTCCACTGCATTATAAATATCCTTGATATTAAGATTTTAATGACTTGTCATCGGTATCTTCATGCCCATTCCTATTGTCTCCAGAATTAATCAGAGTTATCATCGCTACTACATTCGTAAGGATCGCTCTCGTCATCAGATTCGATAAGTCAAACAAAGTTGTGGCAAAATAGCACTAGCTATTGCTATTAACAGAGAACACATTCATCGTGGAGAATTATACTTTTTACAGATCGCGATTGATATTTTAATTTGTCCGACTTTAGTTTAGTTAACTTTACTTTCATGTATTAAGATCACGACATTAGCGGTTCTCAAAATGCAGCTAACCTGTCTTTGACTCCACGATTCTTCATAGATATTCAGGCCACATATGATTTTGCGTCGATAGAACTAAATTCTCATCTACTAGGCAAAGTACTAGGTTTTACTTTAGATATAATTTGCCACATTGTTATTTATTTCAAAGAATTCTTATATACATTTTTGGTCCTTATTTCTAAACGAATTTTAAATACCATTATACTTTGTTTTTTTTTTTATTGAATTAACCTTTCGTTAATCTGTTGCCCGAAGTGTTCCGTATTAAAATGTTCGTTATTATTTCCTTCAAACAACTTCAGACTGGGATTTACAGTCATTCACATTTCTAAACCGAAATCATCCTTTTCGAAGTTACGACTTAATTTGGGTTTCAAAGCTGGTTTTTTTCCATTATTTATATATAGCTTGAAAACCAAAGTATTACGTGGGGAAGCGGGAATCACAGAAAAATTGTAATCCACCTCTTTTGCTGAACGTAACGGCAGTATAGAAAAATAAGGGAAAACAGAAAGGAGCTATTTAAAGAACATTTTAATAGGTTTGTGAACGAATACAAAAGATGTATTGTACTCGTATTAACTATACGTATACTCGTATTACGAAAAATATCCTTTCATAACGAAATTTCGCAGAAAAATCTGACCACCCTATGCCAATGTAATTATTATCGAATCTCTCATGACAAGTTGAGAAGAATAAAGGTCACATTTTTAGTAATTTGATAATAATGCTTACGTCATTAAAACATCATATCAAACAGTATTCTCATTATCAACTCAATGTTTACGAGCATAATTATAATAAATGTAGACTAATCCGGTATGACAAACGGGATAACAGAGTTTATTATAAAATAAGGTTTCTGCGGAAATGTAATATACAATATATAATATTTTATAAGATTTCTCTGGTTAAATATATCAACTCTTGAATCAACTACGGCGAGCTTGATTATCACAGAAAAATCAACAAGAAGTGTTGATTTATAATAATTTAATAAAGCCTTATAACAAATTTGACATCTAGACGCATTAATACTTGACGAATGTGTATGTGGTGGTCTAATGAGCCCATAAATGGCTAAAGGATCCGTCATCACCTGTTACATTTGCTGAAATGTATTTGAACCAAAACTGTATCTCGTGCCAATAGGTGCGTACATGTCTGAACAGTAATTACGTACCAACAACGTAGTGACGTCTAGATGGCGTTAATACTCACCCACAAACTTTTTCTTAGTATGTTAATGTAAATGATTTTACGTCAACTTTTTATTACTTTCAGGTTTAGGAGTCGGCTTAACAGCGTCCTCCACATTCGTTGCTTTAAATCACTATTTCACCAGGCGCAGAGGCCAAGCGGTAGGATTCTCGCTGGCCGGCACCGCATTCGGCATGATGTTGATGCCGCAGGCCGTCCGTTTGCTATTAGAAGCATACAGCTTCCGCGGTGCCATACTTATCCTGGGCGCCTGTGCCTTGAACGCGATCGTAGGCTCGTGCCTGCTCCAGCCGGCCAAGTGGCACTTCGTGCCCGAGGAAAAGAACGAAGAAGAAGGAACGTACCACCAAGTAAGTAAACGTTGGCGTTATCGTCCACCACTAACACCGCAATCGGAACCGACTTGGGCTTATTTTGTCGTCTTTTAAAGCTGCAGGGAATCTCTTTCTACTTCTCGTCGACCGAGGTAATTTGGAAATTAGCAAGTTTTTCTCTTATTGCATCTCACACGATCTTTTCAGACGGTAGTCTAGACAATCATGTATTCCGATGACCGTTGTCAATCATTCGCATCTGGATGTTTTCGTTTAGATTTCTGTTATTATTTGTGATGATTTCGAGAAGATCCATTTAAGAATGTGTATGAGTTCTCAGAAATCGTAAAAGATATTTAAACGGTTTTGGTGGACGCCGATTAACAAAATGATCAAAAAAAATTTAATTAAGCACCTTTTTAGGATTCTTATTAGTCAGTGGCGCGCCAGTAGTGTTCGAGGTATGTGACCAAAACTTTAAATTCCCCCCCTACACACACAATAATAAAAAACATAAAATTAAATTTTTATGAGACATTAAAAACTGATTTAGATCATTCAATGCATTTAAAGCAAGTGAAACTCCAAGTTGTTGAAAGCTAAAAAATGGGTACATTCAAGGAAAACTCGGCTGTTCTTAAATTTCAACAACATTCTTTTGAAAGACTAGTTTAAAGTTGTTGCTCTGATATTTGGCTGAAGTGCCTCTGTTAATTCCATTGAAAAGTGGGGGCAGGTCATAATTTAGAGCGCCATTCGACATAAATTCATACAGCCCTAGCCAAATATATACAGTGTGCTCCGATACAAGTTGGAAAATAAAGAGCGCTCTAGCTTTAAACTACATCACCAATATTTATGTAAACAAGAAAAATATACAAATAGTTTATATTTAAACAATAGTCTGTCCCACCGCAACGATGATCGCACAAGAAATTTTAATAAGTAAATAAATGAAACTCCAGTCTGTTGTTAGCTAACGACGGGGCTAGACGACGAAAATAAAAATAATTACAAGGCTAACGATACGGAAGGAGCGGGCCATTGCGACAAACTAAGATAAATATTAGTTTTTAACACCAAATACTAATTTGAAACCAATCGTTTCCAACGAAAACATGATTTTTCCATTGTCGTATGGATCGATCTCTAAAAATCAACCAATATGATAAATAATTTGTTTGATAAATTATAATATATAATTAAAATATTTCAAATATTTCTTTCTCGCCTGAATTTTTATCCCATTTTGCACACGCATCGGCACGCCACTGTCCTTAATTTTGAATCGTTTAAAATTTTATATTTAATGAAAAACTGGTACAAAAATATTGCTTAGTATCACTACAACGCAATGTCGGTTATCAATGTGAAAAATATTTATTTTGCAAACTGAATATGTAAGATTTTCTGAGATCCTGAACATATAAATGTTCGTTACATTTCGTCAGAATCATAATAATAAACAAACAAACAACAATTTTCATAAACACGACTAAAGTAATTGTAAATCGCTGGAATGTTTATGAAGAAGTCAAAATATTAATACAAGGCTCCAACATAAATGCAATCAAGTAAGTCGGGCTACGCCAAAAAGTACCAACAAAACAATTAATTTAATTATTTTAAATTGGTTCTTTGAAATTTAAATATTCTGACCACCATACATACACCGCTGCCATTATATTGCAATTACTTTGGCTTACACTTTCACAATTGCATCACTTTCATGTTTTATCGTAGAAATGTTTAATAATCTCGTCTAGGATTCCATCCGATCGATCTTAATTTGTAGTTAGTTAACTCGTCGGCAGAAAACGCTTTAAGTTACAAAGTTGTTATGTACGACACGTCATTATTTTTCTCTATGTGATAATCTTTTCCTGCAGGAAATGGAAACAATAAAGGAAACGGACGACGAAGAGGCCGAGTTGCAGGAAGACCAGACGTTAATAAACGGTAGCATGGTAATCAAAACCTTGGAAAGTCTCGAAAAGCAGAACATGAACATTCCGAACTTGACCCGAAAATCTACTCTTCCGAGAAATTTCTCCACAGTCAGTTTCATGAGCCGGAAACGGAAGGAGTCCAGCGGTTCGATTGTTTCTAGCTATTCGAGATTAGATTTTACAGGTTCCAGTTTACAATTGCATTTACAGGTGAGTTAGAAAAATTTCTAGAATTTATGGATGCCTGTAGGGTCCTTAGGAGCTAAACTTAAATTAGTATTTTATGAGTATGTATGTTTACTAGAATTGTAAAAAGGATTCAACAAACAGACAACTACTACTATGATGAAATGATAGTTCTAGATTTGCTAGAATAAAATAGATTAGTCCTTTACTACCACTGAGTGGTTCTTTTCATTATCATTTTCGGCTACATTTTTACAAATTTCTTGCACCCCTTCGTACTCCATGCCAAATTTCTTGCGTCCGTGGCATTCCTTTCCTCTATATTTTGTGATTATTTGGTCACTCTCAAATTTTAGTATTTAGTTTCCCATAATCTCCTTAATATAATTTCATTCATCCAGTGATCCACCAAGTCAAATGCTTTTTATCTTTAAAATGTAGCATATATTCTTTTTCCGAATCTTCTCTTATTTGTGCATTTCTCATTCTATGCATCATTTTCACTCTAACTCTTCTTGGATACTTCATTTCCGGTATTCCACTTTTTTGTTTGAACCCATGCTGCTGAAAATTAATATTAACTATATATTGTTTTAGATATTTTTAGTTTTCCATGAAAATTATATATAATAATAGTGGCTCAAACATCGTCCTTGGCTCATATTTCTTTCATATCACCTCTTATATGTATATGGGCAGTATAAGTGCCACTTACCAATTTTATTATTAAATTGTATTCTCTATTCTGTTAAACTGTTTTTTCTTATTCATCATTCAACAATTCCTGGAATTATTCTTGCCATCTGTTCATAATTTATTTCATGTTCATTAGTTAATATTTTCCATTGTCATTTTTAATATACTCAGCGTATTCACTTTTTCCTTTACTTAATGTTTTAAGTACCCTATAAAAAATATCTCATAGTGTCTATTTATGTTTTCACCAAACTCTGCTTCTAATATCGATGACTTTTTTATTTCTATTTTATATAGTTTGTAATTTTCCGTTGTTCTAATAGCTAGATAATTCATACATAATTTTTTCTTCAGTGATGTTTTAGTTTATCTGTCCACCAATTAATTTGTTTTTTTTTGCACTTCTCCTTACACTTGTTGCACATACTTGTTAGAAGTCTCCATTAATTTATCTTTAAAATAATTTCTTAGTTGTTCTGTTTCTTCACCAATTGTTTGTCGTTGATTCAATGTTCCCTCAAATATCGTAGCAAATTTTTATATCACTTAATCTGATTGTTTATTGTTTCAATTTGTATTATTAATAATTTGCGGACTCTGTAGTTTAAATTTTAAAAAATTTACTTATAAATACCTATGAATTAAAAAAAACCCCTACCACACTTGTTTTTAAATAAATCCAAATACATATTTCAGCGGCAAATGTTAATGCTAGTATTTCTAGCTAAGGTGCTAACTTTGAAGATAACACCGATGTTATCCCCATCTTCACATTTTCTTTGTCATTCTATTGTATTAAAGTTCTTTCTCCCAGTTTTATTGCTTCCTTCATCTATGCTTTTATTTGCAGCTCCTTATCCATAAAGTTTTCTCTACCATCTGTATCTATTGTTCGACCTTCGACCACCAATTCGTGATCATCTTTTCTCATTTTCCCATCTTTCATATCTGACAAACACTTTCTTAAATTGTTTATTTTCTTTTTATACTCTCTTGGTTTTTGCCTCATTTTCCTTCACTTCTACCATTTTCATTAACATGTTTACATTTTGCGCAAGTTTTATAAGTAGTTTATTTTTTACTTTTTTTTAAATATTTCTTCCTCATCAATATGTCTTCGTTCTTTCGTTTTTGATCCCCTGAGTTGCAATCCTCACCATCCATTTTTATTTCTTTCCACTTCAATATTTTCCTTATATTTTTTTAAATATAGTATTTTTATATTCAGAAACTATTATATTAATTGCTAGTATAATTATAGCTCTGTATGATGTATGTGAACCCTTAGTGATCGTGTTTTCTTTTATATTCACCATAATTTCATCTATTAATATGATATTGTGTTTATAGACCGAAACAGATCGAAAACCTAGTTTATCCGATGGTCTGCACATGCGACGAAACATGAGCTACCCGGGCGTGCAGTTGCACTCGCATCAGAAGTTCATGAAGGAGTTTCCCCGCGAACCCCTGAAAATCACCAAGAAGAAGAAAGTGACCATTTGGAAGAAGATAGTCAAGTTCATGGACCTCGATTTGTTGAAAGATCCGGTCTTCCTGAACCTAACGTTCGGCCTTTCGATATTCTATGTCGCCGAGCAAAACTTCAAGATGGTCACGCCGTTCTTCTTCGAAAGCATTGGGTATGACAAAAAGGACAGCGCTCTCTTCCTCTCCGTTCAGGCGCTGACTGACATCTTGGCCAGGCTGGTGCTACCGCCCATCTGTGATCGTCTCACCATATCAAAGCGAACACTCTTCATGGTCGGGATTTTCATACTCGGTATTTGTCGATCAGGTAAATATCAAAATTTCAAAGCTGTGTGTATCGACAAGTGGAAAGTACGAGTTGTTGTTAAATGCGACGAGGAAAATGTGTTTTTTGTGTACGATTTTGTTTCGAGTTTAATAAATTGTGCCTGGAAATTTAATGATGCACACGAATGCGATTATCACCTCATCATGTAACAAATTGTCAGTTATAAATTAATTTTTAATTCTTCATCAGAATTTTTTTAGAAGAAAATGGGAATAAATCAATTAATGTGGAGACCACATTGGAAATAGTCGACTTGCATTCAAATGACATCAAAGTCTTAAAACCTCGAATTTATTTTCATATGAATACTATTGTGTTATTGATATATATCAGTAAAAAGTTGTACGAATTGTATGATAATTCAAACGATTTATTCCAAAGATTGCAAATTGTTTCTCACCTAAAGATTTGTGTCCTGAAAAAGATATTTGGCACCATAACCTTTGTATAATACAAGCTTGGTACTGCTTGAATAAGAAAACTCTTTGACATAACAATAACTACAGACACGAAAATTTTCATATTCGATAAAAATGCTCATAGAGTCCATTGCAAAAGAAACCAGACTTAAATTGGTTTAAAAACTTTTAAATAAATACAGTATAATACAATATAATAATGTAATGCAAGGAAAGCAGAATATACTGACAAACTTTAAACCGAGTCTGGTTTAATTTCAGTTCAATAAACGTACATTCAAAACACATACGTTTTTATAAATAAGTCATCATGCGGTACTTTCCATTTACAATTAACAAATACCTTGTAGTTCTAGTTTACGTCTGCTGAAGTTCGACGGAATTTCTTTTATTTTTTGATACAAAATATTTTCGATTTATTTTCAATGCTGCTGTTTTTTAGTTTGTGATGAAAAGTATTCGAGATTTTAGTTTCATCTTCTTTGGGTTTTACTAAATTGTCACAGGCGTTTTGTTAGATTATTTGAATCATATTGTGGTAAAGAGACATTATTGGCTTTCTCAGAAAAATAATGAAAAATAAATCCAACCCATTCATTTTTTTTTAAGCTGCTAATGTATTTGAAATATACAAAAATAAAAAACACCTACAGATGTTTAAGGGATAAGTGCTGAAAAGTGTTTCAATGTTGCTCGTTGAACCACTAATCTAAGTTATTAATAAATGTATTTGCGAAGGTATCTTCCACAGTGAACTAAAAATGTCGAAAGTTAATGTATACAAATTGGACGAATTTTTAAGATTTAATAGTAATATAAAAACTGACAAAATGTTAAAAATCAAATTGCAAGGATCGTAAAAAATGACAAAATTGGTGACAAAACTTAAAAAACATAAAAATTGTAAAAGATTGTAAAAAATTAAAAAAGTGTAGAAATAATGTAACAAATATTTAAAAGAAATCCGAAAAATGTCATTTAATTATTAAAAATTTCACAAATTGATTAAAAATTGTAAATATTATAAAAAAGACAAAGGTCAAAAATAGCAAAATTGTAAAAAATACAATAAAAATTATAAAAAAATTATGAAAAATCATAAGATTTCATAAAAAATGATAAACGATTCTAAAAATCATTTAAAATCGAATACAAAGTCATAATGTAAATATTGTTAAAAAGTTTCAAAAATTATTACAATCCTTAAAAATAATAAAAACTACACGAACCCAAACATCGTAAAAAATCAGTAAAAATCGTAACAGAAATAGTAAGTCACAGTCTTGTTAAACTAAAATATTGTAAATTTCTTACGAATTGATTTAAAAATCGCTAAAGTAAAAACTGGAAAATAACACAAGTCGTATGTAGTATATGTTCAGTTCCAAAATGATCAAAATCGTAAAAAAAACTTAAGAAATTTGCAACAATATCTTTAATTATTAAAAATTGCAGCAATTCATTTGGGAAATTACAAATATCGCCAAAAATGTGTAAAAATCGTAATAAATATAAAATAATCTCACAGTAATAAAATTTATAAAAAATTGTGAATAATCCTTTCTCAAAAACGCTTTAATGATAGTAAAAATGTCTCACAAATTATAAAAAATAATTAAAAATCGTTAAACCATTAAATTTTGTATAGATCGAGACAATTGTTAAAAATCGCATCTTTTTGACAAATGTAAACTATTTTCTAAATCCTTAAAAACAACATACATCGTAAAAAATCATCAGAAAGCATAAAAAATTATGTAAAGTATGTAAGTTTATTTTTTAAACAATCTAAAACATAAATATAATATGAAAGAAATATCTTCACACAAATTGTTAAAAACGTTAATATTGCAAAAATCATACTAATCGTAAAAGTTTGTAACCTGATTATTATAAAACTCACAAAAATATCATAATTATTAAGAGCTACAAAAATTGTAATATCTTGAAAAACATTAAAAATGGTCTAACTTGATAGATTTTATAAAAATTGTTGTAAACTTTTAAATCAAAAACCGACTGCCAATCATAAAAATTTTTAAACATTGTAAAATAGTGAAATTCAAAACTTTTTGTTAAAAATTGTGATCAATATAAAATCATAAAAATTGTTAAAGAAACTTACGCACGTTTTGCAAGTATATATCTTAGCTAATTGATGAATTGATAATGATTATAAAAAAACATGAAAATAGTGAAGAAAAAAATTAAAATCGCATAAAGGGCCAGAAATCGTAACATTGACAAAAATTCTAAATGCAGTTTAATAATAAATATCCATAAAAAATGTTAAATATGTCAAAATTCGCAAAAATCGTTTAAACTCTTCTTAAAGAACGGATAAATTACCCGCCTAATCTAATTACCGGAAAAATCCACTACCATATGCTTATAATAATCTAACAATGAAATGTTGACAAATTAGTATACGGATTGTTTGCTCAAACTAGGTTTGGGAATATGTGTTAAATATATGAACTGGAAGGTGTATATAATAGAAATAAAATTGTGCAACTTGAAAATCAATCCATATATCTATTCATATCATTGATTAAAAAAACTTGTTTGTTAGTGAATTCAATCAAATATTCAATTGGTGTCGAGATAAACAATTTTAGTAACATTAAAGTTCATTGCAATAAAGAGTTTCAAAAAATCTTTATTAAGACAGATGGCATTAAACAAACCTGAATTATATATTTTTTTAAATAATTTGAGAATTTAGAATTTTTTATTGTATATCTGTAATTTTACGTAAAATTTTAAAGGTGATTAAATCTATAATCAGTATTGATTGGCGTATTTTGTTCAAAATAATGCGTTGATGTAGAAGCTTTTTTGCAAAAATTATAGCTGATTTTAGGGAATTTTTACCTAAAATTATTAGGGTATTCAAATCAACAATTAGTGTTTATACACATATTTCATCCAAAATAAAACGACAAAATGCTATTTTTTCATTTATGCCCAATTTATGAATTCTTACAGAAATTACATTTGATGAGATATTTGAATTGACATTCAAGGTACACAATGTTATGATATTCCCCAACACCCAGCTCGAGCCGACGACCTGTATGTTTTCTGTATAAAAAGGTATAACCGAGACTAAAAAAGGAATGTCATATATGTCAAATTAGCTTATTATTTGTTTAATTATGAACATGTATTCTAATGATTTTATGACTTTTTGTTGGCAGCCGAAGGAACCTAAAAATAGGTAAACAAAATCATAGAGATGTAAGCTTTAAAAATAATTTTGTACATTTATATATAAATATGGAAGCATTATTTACGTTTACGTTGTTTTATTTTGGTTTCGTTTTCCGTTTCAACTTGCAGGATTTCTCTTTATTGTTTGAATAAAAGCTTTAAGGACCAAAAAAAAAAACAATTTCTTTTCCTTTTTATTTTCGCACCGAGTCACTGTTTCCGTTTATTTTTGTGTCTTGAACATTGTTTCTATTTTTTACAGTCATGGCCGAACAAACTGAATGGATGCATATTTTAATATGGCTCATAATATGCGGGTTTTTTCGAGGCGCGGCTCTCATTAATTTCACAATCACCATTTCCGAATATTCGTCCTTGGAGAAACTGCCAGCCGCTTTCGGTTTACACATGGTCGGAAAGGGGCTCTTTGTCGTCGCTTTGGGACCCGTTCTAGGTAAGCTACGAATTCACAAACAGGTTTGCATTTATTCAAATATCATTAACAGATATTTAGTTCAAAATTAACCAAAGCTCTCACATAAACATGTATACCTTTCTAAATGAGCTGCAGTCGAAATTACAATAATTATATATATTTTACAAATTTCTTCCATTCCTTATTCCTTACCAATTTGGATCTGACTATGGCATGTAATATTTTTGTGATTACTTAGTTACATGTTTGACTGTGTACGGAGTGTACTTCTCATAAATCATCATTATTTTTATTTATTTATCTTCATCCTTTACCTAATACATTATATATATATAAATTTATTTGCTTCTTTATTTCATGCTATAGGAGTAAACAATAGCTTATGCTGTTTATGTTACTCTCATTTATATAATTATTTATGCTTTAAAATTTCAGTTCTTTGTAACTTTTCATTGTGCATTCTTTAACCACTTCGTCCATGAATATTGTAGATAACTCAAAATTGTGTTCATAATATTCCTGATCTTGGGTTATAAGTTATTACTGCATTAACATTACTATTGTACATTTTCTATATATAATTATTGTATATTTCCTACGTAATATTATTCGCATTGTTTCTTATCAATTTCGTTTTGTTGGATCTTCCATACTCTTTGTCTTCCTATTTTGTCAAATGCTTTTTACAGGTTTTTTTTTTCTTTTATCCTTTTATAAGTTATCTGTCACATATGTCAATATGTAATCTTCTTGTATACTACATCCACTACTAAAACCACTGTGTGTCTATTAGTTGCTTTAAATTTTAGCCCTTCTCTTCCCCATTGCGTTTATCATTTCGCCTGTTATTTTATCATGTCCTTGTGCTTTCCCGTTTTCAGTTTCTTTATTGCTGTTCCTCAATTCTTATTTCCTGTCCTACATTTTTTTTTATTAAATTGTGATTTTTCTTCATCCTTCAACAATACCTGGAAATGTTGTTTCCATCTGTTCATAATGCATTCATTTTTGTTTTTCTTAGCATTATTGATATAATTCGCTTTCCCCGTGCTTTCCAATTTCTTATGTATTACACATTTACCATCAGCAGCTGCATTTTCTTGATATTGATTCTTCTGTATATAATTATTGCTAATTATATAATTATTGCTAAGATCCAGTTCCAGATCCAATTCTTCGAATTCCTTTTATCTTCCTTTCATACTTTTTAAATTCCATTTATTCTATACCCATAAAGGTCATGTATTCTCCATAATTTTTTATGTTCCACCATCTTCTAATTTTGAATATTCTGTAACTGTACCAGTTCTTTCTTCTACAATGTTCTATTTCCATTCCTCATCCCTGATTTAAAGTTAGTTAGATCTTATTTTTATTTGTTTCTGTCGTTTTTGTTGTTTTTAGCTATACCTCTAGTTTGTCCCTGTATCGTCTTTCTTTGATACATCTTCATTAATAAAATCTTCATTTTTCTTTTAATGTCTTATTTTCCATAATCTTTTTCCATTGTAATTGTATTAAACAATTTCTCCCAGTTTTCTTGCGTCCTTCATCTGTGCCTTAATTTCTCTGTATCTATTTCTTGTTCTTTATATTCCACAGCCTTTCATTCATATTTAACACCACTTTCTTAACTTGTAGTTCCTCATTTCCTTTTTGTATCCAATACCTTTTCTGTACTTTTTTTCTGGTCACATCTCTTTTATTTCATTATCTTGTTAGTCTTTGCATCGTTGTTCCCATTATGTCTACTATTTTCATTATCATTTCTACATTTTGTTCAAGTTCTTCCTTAGATTTCACAAGTGATGTATTTGCTTTTTTTTTACTTTTGTTAAAGATACTTCCCCCCCCCCCCTTCATGTTTCCTGTTCTCCAATTTTTTCACTTCGCTCACAAAGAAACATTGAGGAATTTAACATTCGAGTTTATTTTTACTTGTTTTTTGTTACAGGAATAATACGAGATACAACACAGAGTTACCCAATATGTCTGCATTCCCAAACGTTTTTAATTATGCTATGTTGCGTCGCGTGGTCGATCGAGTACATATTTGTGTGGTGCAAGTCACGGAACCAGGCGGAGACAGAGTCCGACACCACGACAACATGACAAACGGACGATTTTTAATTTCGCGATTATTTACGAAAGTATTAGTTCAATTTTCTTTCCCGTCGTCTCATTTCGTCTAAGATCTGCAGATTTCAATGTCTTCATGTCAAAATGTATTTATGTAGGTACCTTAATTGTTATCTTTGTAAAGGAAACAAACGTATGGCTTATGTTTTGATTTCGAGCTACTTAAGACTAAAACGCAAGAAACTCTTTGTTAGATAGCGAGGCGCACGTTGGTATATGCGTGTAGTTTTTTACTGAGTATAACTGGTTTATCTTCGAAATATATATTTGTATTATATATATAAATAATGTAAGTGAATCTGCAGATCTTATTTTATTTGTGTTATACTTTGTTTCTATTTTATAAAAATGATACACTTTCAGTGTGATATTAGCTGTAACAAGACTGAATCTGTGAGAATGTTGTTATAACGTGTAAGCTATGATAGAGTCTGTAAATAGTTGTAAATGTACTTAGACAGATGCAAGAGTGTAATAGGATAATTTCAAATTAATGGTTTTTTTAATAAATCTGATAAAATATGATGTTGTCTTTTTTTAAACCCATCATATATATGAAATGAATAAAAAAATAACGAAATTGACTCAAATTGGCCAACAGACTTAAATTCAATGCTTTAATTAAGATAGTTAAATTATTCCATACTTCCTGTAATTATATTTACTTTGAAGGATATGCGACTGGACATCTTAACACGTTGAAGACCGCATTGCAAAATCGTATTTCTCACATATGGACCGGCATTTTTTTATTATTAATTACGTATATTATTTTTTAAATATTTTTTAGTGTACAATAATTTGAGGTAGACATTATTTAACCCCTAGATTTATTTCAATTAAAATGCCCACGGGTGGTCACCCGGTCCCAACATGTAAACCGGTAATGTTGTTGCGGAGTGACCCACCGGTGGGCATGCGGTCTTTAACGTGTTAAATATATTAAGAGGAGCCAATTAATAAGCTAAATTATTTTGAAACAATCTATGACCTATATTTCACTTTAGTTACCTAACGAAACTACACACTTTATCGTAAACAAATATTTCATCCACTAATTCTTTAATCAATTCACCTTTACAAAGTGAGCGTGATTGAACAATCCTTCTTATTTCGTTAAACTTGCTTTCATTGCAAGTCCATTAATTGTTGTACCCCAATTTTAATCGTAATTGTGCAAGTTCTCTAAACAAAGTAGATCTAAATACAGAGTTATTTATTTTATGAATATTATTAATTTTGATGAATTTTCTTTCACGAACGATATATAACAGTTTCTTTATTACATCCACAACTTAAATGTACAAAATGGGTGAAAGAAACAATCGGGAAAACGTACGACTTGGCATTTGAGAAGATTTATTGAAAATACATAACGTAATAATTGTTAACACATACGAAGATTATAAACGATACAAATATATCTATAACCCTTTATTAAATGTAATGATCATAGAATTGAACATAGTAAAAAAAAATTGTGAAACGTAACATATTTTTCCTTCCATTAAGTGAACATATCAAAAAGTCAAGAACCTCAATACTCTTGCGATTGTGTCTTTACTCCCTTGGCAGAAGCTCCGCCACCACCGGTCTTCTTTGGAAGCAGAACAGCCTGGATGTTGGGGAGAACACCCCCTTGAGCGATTGTGACCCCGGATAGCAGTTTGTTCAACTCTTCGTCGTTCCGGATGGCCAGTTGCAAGTGTCTCGGAATGATCCTCGTCTTCTTGTTGTCCCTCGCGGCGTTTCCAGCCAATTCCAGCACTTCGGCGGCTAGATACTCCATCACTGCGGCTAGGTAAACGGGGGCGCCAGCCCCGACGCGTTCCGCATAATTTCCCTTCCGCAAGAGTCTGTGGATTCTGCCGACAGGGAACTGCAAGCCGGCACGGTTCGAGCGGGACTTCGCCTTTCCCTTCACTTTTCCGCCTTTTCCTCGACCGGTCATGTTGAAACGTTTAGTTTTCTTTGCAGGGTAGCGTCACTTACACTTCTATCTATAGTACTCGCTTCTTTCAGCGCGGGAAAGACAATGAAAATGGAAGTAGTACACAGCTGACGCTGTTTATCCCCACCTCTTTATAACGGACAAAACGAAATGAACTACTTTCAAAATATAATTTTAAAATTATAAAAATGATATTCTAGAAAGGATTTTTAGGTATAATATAAGTATATATATATATATATACATAATAAAATATTTAAAATTTATTAATCAAGCCGATATATATCTTATAACATAAATGTTGTAATTTTGAACTACTGCTAAGTGCGGGGTAACTACGAGGGTAAGTTCAAGTTTACTTTTTACTTTATTAGCAAGCGTTATTTTAAAAAGTCATGAGAATGAATTAATAATTTTCAAGGTTTTGTGGCGTTTGTGTTCGTTGAAAATACTTTTTCCGGAAATCGTCTCGAAAACAAAATTTTCCTATTTATTTACACGCATGAAAATTGAATTTTCTGGACTAGTACTGTAAAGACTTTACAACACGCAAATACTTTGTACAGTTGCGAACAAAATTGACAAACTTAATTTTTGTGGAATTTCTAAAATTTGTAATTTCGTGTTTTTACGATTTCCGGAAAAATTGAATACAAAACACGTTAGTTAGTTATAATTGAGTGGGGCGATTGTCGCCCCTCCACTGCGACCGCAGGGGTCTATTGTGGCTCACAACTAATTATAGTTCACCCTCCATACCCATTCTCTTTAAATAGAGTAGGATTTTAGTGGGTGAGATTTTGTCAAGTTCTCCCAGCTCCAGTTTTATTTTACCAAAGACTGTGAACCTGATTTTGTCCCCGGCGGGGCGGGCACACATTACGTGCTCTGTTGTTTCTTCCGTTTCACAGCATAGTCTGCACTCAGTGGTCTCAGCCACTCCCAGTCTATGCATGTGATGCCTTAGTCGGCTATGCCCAGTAACCAGGGCTGTCAGAGTTCGCAGATATTTCCTGCCCAAACCTAACAGTATCCTGGTTCGTGCCGCAGATGGGCCCTTTAGCACTAACTTGGAATGTCTCTTTCCCTGGCATTCCTGCCAGTTTTTCAGTACCTTGTGCTCCATCCAGCTCTTATTCGAGCTTCTGGCCAGGGCTCTTGTAATCCCAAGAGCCGGTTCTGGACCAATAAATTTTTGGTTAGCCCCGCTCTTTGCCAGGGAATCGGCGGCTTCGTTTCCCTCTATTCCAGCGTGTCCGGGTATCCAGACCAGGCTAACCTTGTTGGCTCCCCCTACTTGAGAGAGCACTGCGCGGCAGTCCCTGACCGACATCAGTGTACACTGATTGTCGGCAAGGACTTGCAGTGCTGTTCTGCTGTCAGAAAAAATTTTTATCGTCCTGTGCTGCCGAGGACTTTTTAATAGTTCTCTTGCGCACATTTCAATGGCATAGACTTCTGCCTGTTGGATCGATGCATGCTTACCAAGACTGAACTCTAATCCAGTTCTTGGTTTGCGGCAGAACACTCCAGCTCCTGCTCCTTCAGTTGTTCTGGAGCCATTCGTAAACCAGCTCGAATCTGCCTGTAACAGGGCGACTTGATTACGCTCCCATTGGTCACGAGATGGAAATATGACTTTGTAGGGCAGTCCGAAGCTGTATGTTGTAGACATTGTATCAGCCCTCATCCCCAGGATGTCATCCGCTTCAATGTAGGGCGACAGCCTGTTCCGCATGAAGGCCAATGTCTGCGGCCTTTGCATCTCCGCATTATGAAATCGATGTGTTGCCTTCCTGGCCTCACTTTGCAGCAAAATATGCAAAGGAGGAAGATCCAGTAGCACTTCCATGGCAGCTGACGGCGTGGTGCTTAATGCCCCAGTCACCGATATGCTGGCCATTCTCTGTAGGCTTGCCAGTTTTACTCTGGCTGTCCTTCGTGAAGAGACAGTCCACCAGACAATACAGCCATACGTAATGATTGGTCTAATAACCACCACATATAGCCAGTACATTTGCTTGGGGACCAATCCCCACGTTTTTCCACAAATTCTTCGGCACATCCAAAGTGCTTGTCTAGCCTTTTGTGCCGTTTTTGCCATATGGGAGTTCCAGTTGAGCTTTCTATCTAGTGTCACCCCTAGATATTTTGCCTCCTCTACCAATGGTATCGTTTCACCTTTCAGTGTGGGTTGTTTGAGACTCTCCTCCTGTTGGTGAATGGAACAATAACTGTTTAACGAGGGTTTATAGCTAATTGCTCCCCCTCACACCAGCATTGTGTGACATTTAGCGCTTCTTGCAGTATTGCAGAGATGATTGCTTCTTCGCTGCCTCTTACAAGAATAACAATATCATCAGCTAATAGGTAGGCTTTAATATATTATAAGCCAGAAATAAGTAAGAATTAACCATATTATATTTTATATTCAGACATTATCATTATAACCATAATATTCAGTACAATTATTATATTCAGACATTAGTACAAGTAGAACATTACAATTAGAAATTTATCGTTAGTATTATTATAGCACACTACATCGATACATTGTTATAAGATAGTTATTCTAAGCAAGATCGCTTGATCATAATAATGATGGCAGCATTGGTCTCACGATCATAACGATCAATTTTTAATACCCACCAATAAAACAAGTGAAAATGTACTTTAAAGATGGTGTAAAATAATATATAATAATAATACAAGCATAAATCAACAAAATTTTTTTTTTATAAAAAATGTACAAAAATGTTCATACAATATGATACAATTGATAACTTATTTTAAGACTGGTTGTAATAAAAATCCATTTAAATATTAATGTTATTTATTTCAAACATGTTTCTCTATTTCTAAATAGAAGACACAACTTGGTGTCTACGTAATTAAATAGCACACTCATTTGTAATATATGTAGTCCATGAACTTTTGTGGTAATAATCATGAGACTCATTCATCACAAACTTTTCTGTATCAGTTTGCATACGTGTGAATTTTTGAATCTCGATGCCTCCATTAAATTCATATTTCTATACTTGAATGGACATTTTGTTTCTATAAGGGAGTGATGGAGTGTGAAGGATGCTGATGTAAGCGTACCGGTCGCACACTACTGACCTGTAGAGATGAAAATGTTTTAATGGCATCCTTTTCATGATGTCTACCCAACCGAATCTACTTAATTCCATATCAAGATTATACGAACCTGAATAAAAAAGAAAAGTTATTCTATGTTAACTGTTTTCATATGTGGGCAGATATAATGTGAAATTCATAAGTAACTGTCAACTTGCTGAATAGTGAACGGAAACCTATTTCTTCTGCAAATCGATAATAGTGGTCCAAAATTACTTGTGGTCAACCATAACAGATAGGACACATTCGTTTTCTTGACTAACAGATGGCCATGAAAACTTATAATTTTATTCTTATATTCTTCTTACTTCATATTTATAACACCGCCACTTTCGACTGCATTTTTCCCCACGTTCGATTTACTTCTCACCAAGAAAATAATTCAAAATACGCGCAAACGTATTTTTATTTTCCTTTGACAGTGAAATCTATAAATCACCAACAATACAAATTGATTTGATTAAGTAGTTCTGCCAATACAAACATATTAACTTGTGTAATCACAAGTGAAGTGCTTAACCACAAGCATAGCCCCATTTATATACATCACATAGTAATATCTAGTGGGCTAGCAGTGATAAAAAAATCTGCAGTGGTCCGCACTGAACTATCTTATATTTTGATTGGTGATAAGAGTAAACAAGTATCAAATTTCGGGGTTCAAAGGCGATGTGAAGTTGTAGTGCAGGTAACAGCTAATAAAATCGTTTAGTAATATTTTCATGATCAAGCAAAATCAGATGCTGGAGTACCCGGAGCTAGGCGACGTCGGCAAAATCATCCAAGTTTTCTTCAGCGTTTTCTTGGAGCCTTTCTAATCTCTTGTCGTTGTGGCCCATGTGTGACGGTGTAGAACATCGTTTTTCCACCTATGAAAAAAGAAGACTTCATTATTTTATTGCCAAACATCATAATTATTACTAAATTAAAAATTAGACGAGGGATCTACATACATTTTTCGTTTGAATAGGTCCTCTTAAATATTTGTATTTTTTTAAGGGGCCGAACCAACGTTGAATTTAATTCATTTTGAATCAATTTTAGAGATTTGGTTTGTGTCATTAGGTTTTAAAGTCACAATTACAATGAATTTGAACATGGGCATTCCAGTAAATTTTTTTTCTTAGCTAGACGTTTCACAATATTGATTTATATTAATATTGAACTAATATATAACACTTTTTTGAGTTGTATTGTGGTGAATTAACTGTTGGTCGAATGCCGTAGCATTTACAAGGTTTTTCCTATGGTTTTTTTAGTCGAAAATTAATCAAATTACAAATGAGATGGGGTTACCTTCAGCCACTAATGCACAAAATGACTTTTCACTGTAAAACTATACTAATTCAAGTGTAAAACATGTTAAAATGCAGGAATTTGAATTAATTGAATATGAAAGTGTGAACTGAGCTGAGAAAAAGAGGCCTACCATTCATCGGAAATAAAAATGATTACTTAAAAATTTTTACTTAAAAATACAATATTAAAGTGAGCAGGATGATTTGAATAAATCTTTCGAATGTACGGTAAAATCAACCGATTCAAATAAGATACACCTGTAATATAAATGCGACACTGAACGAGAAAGTTATAAAGACTACCAAATATAGATATCATGCATACAAAATATTTTTTGACTTTATTACTCATGGTTTACATCTAAAGTACACTGGTAAACAGAGACTATTTGGGCATATTGTGCGAAAGATTGAAGCAGATTACTCGGCAAAAAATGTAGCAATAGAAGCAATTTATTTAATAAAAAATCATTATCCATCCACTGTGTAAATATAACATACGTAAATATCGAGTAAGTATTCTAAATAAAGAATATCAAATACAAATTCTACTATGTGAAAGGAACCCGGATGTTTGTGCCTATCAGATCATTGGGTAAATGTCGATGCACTGGACAGTATAACAGGGGTGAACTGCTTGGCAATTACTGTCCTACCACGGGTGTTGTAATTTATTTGTGCCAGAATATTCTTGATCTAAGTGCCTATTCCGCTGAACTAACGTTTGAATGCTGCAGTATCTCTTCTAGCTATAAAAACACTAAAGCTGCGTTTATATGCATTTATCGTTCAACAAGCTCCTTTGAACATTTTACTTCCAATGTTAAAACGTGTAAGTCAACACAAAAATGTTGCATTCTGTGGCCACTTTAATGTGGACTCAAATAAACAACAGAAACGTAAATTTTGCACAACACATTTAAATCATATAATTTGACTGGTGACTTTGGAAAGCCAACGACATATGCAATCCAAACAGCTGGTCATTTCATTTGCACCGTATACATAAACTGTCAAATTGACCGTGACGAAGTGGAAATTTAAGCTGGAAAGCTGTAACCAAAAGCTTACCAAGACAGTGCGTTTGTCAGCTACAATTGCATTTGAAATAAATGTATTGAGTTGATATTTTTGAAAACATCAACATGTGCACAAACTAAAAAAATATTTAGATGTTTTTATGGAAACTTTCTGGTACTATAACATGTTGTGTTCAAATCATGAAATGTAGCGGATAAAAACAAATAAAATGTTGGATAACACACGATTTGATTAATTTGAATATCGAGGTAAGGAACCTTTTTTGGGTAATGAAAAATCGTCAAAATAATACTTTTATAAATTGGGAAATTATAGTATAATTAGCATTGCATGGACTACAATGGTGTATTAGTAACGATAAAACTTAATAATATATATGTTACAGATAAGAAAGAAGTATGTAATGTTTTTTTTCCAGTGCTGCTCAGGAAAATATTAGGTGTAAGTTTGGGAACGACAGTAATTTTGTAATTTGCACAGCGTGCCAATTTCAATAATTAGTATTGCTTTGCAGACAGAAATGAAATTCTTTAGGGGATAGAAAACCTTAAAAAATGCAAATGCAGTTGCTTTGATATTATACATGTTCAAGTCTTGAAATCTGTTGGTCATTGTGGATAAAAATGTAACTTTTGAAATGCATATCGAGTAAGCTTGCACCAAACTAAACAAGTCTTTGTATGCTGTTCTACTAAACTAAAATCCAGATGTATTAATAAATATATAATTATAATAACTACGTATTATACTATGGTTTATTCGATACTCGATAATCAGCATAACGTGCTGATTTGTGGGAAAGCAGTAAATTAGGAGCGTGTTTTCATTGGCTGAAAGAAAATTATTCGCTTGATATTTTATTTGGTAGCTAGAGAGTCATGTAGAAATACTTTCTGAACTAAGAGCACGTTAACATTCCATCCATATGTAATGCTCTAATTTATGTCAAAGCCAATATAAATGAATTTGAATATACAAACATTAATATCATACTGTGCAACCAGATTACTCTTGTTGAAACTGTATTTGACATCACTCTATGAAAAATCACCTTTGTACTTTGCAGTAATCATTAACTTATTTATTAATACTTGCATTATACATACCAAGCACTCAAAACAAATATCAGCTTTTCTTGTCAATCCCCGTGTTGGTGTCAATTATCAATATCTGACTGTCGAGGATCAGGTATTTGGTGTGCGGAAACGCCTTCGGTATGAAATCTTTGTAATGCGATACTTTGTGGGCCAAAACCGGTTGTAGGCTTCGCGAGAAGTACTTGAAGTTGGAGCCCTGCTTGTGCACTTGAACACACTCAATGATTTTTGTGGCCTTTTCGTTTTTTTCGGCTGGACTTTGCTGCCGTATTTCTCGGCCTCTTCGATGCTTTTCAATACAAACTCTTCGTTTTTCTGTGATAGGTCGCCCCAACCGGTCATATCGTCCCTGCTCTCGATGCCTTTCATGGCGGACGTTGCTTTGTTTAGAAACAGGCTTCGCAATTCGCAGCTTCTCTACTGAAATATTTCTTTGCATTTTATTGTAGACCAGTTTTTGAGCGGTCTATGTCAAAAAAAGCATCTGACAGTCAGTGTTGCCAACTGATTTAGAATAAAATTCCCACCGAAATCAAAGAATATACGTTTTCTCATACAACAGTTTAAAATTACCCACTATTCCTAACACAATTTTTTTAATACGGTTTATAAATGGGCAGGTTACTACCCATAGTAAAAAAATATAGTTGCAAATCATGATTATATTAAGTAAACATATGTAATGTAAGTAAACCAAATACCTAATTACTAGTCTTGTACTTTATATATACGAGGGGAGATCATTATGTAGCGGCCTTGACATAACAGGCGTTGAATGACGTTTAATCAATTTGACACATTAAAGTATTAATCATTTGTTGTTACGTTGGTTCAATTGTAGTTTTGTCACTGTTTGTTACCTGTTCAAATAATTTAGAATTTAAATAGACAAGTTTAGAGAAATTCTAAAAATGGAAAAATCAGAGGTTCTTGCAATTATAAAATACTTGCAAAAGAAAGGGTTGTCACCAAAAGAAATTGACGAAGACATGGTAGGTGTATTAGGTGAGGGTGCTGTTTCTTACCAAGTGCTGATAGATATGTCTCGAGAATTTAAAATGGGAAGACAAACATGTAAACATGCGAAGGATGCTGAATGACCGGTGACTGTCACTACCCAAGAAAAAACCCAAGACCATTCGCAGGATAGCTGAAATTACGAATTTTTCTCATGGTACTCTCGAATACAGTACGAGCTATCAAAAAAGTGGAGAAATAATTTAAAATATAGAAAGCGACAAAAATGTCTAAAAAATACACGACTGCTCGATAGAGAGCATACAAAGAAGATTAGAACATTTCAGAAACAATGACACGATAATTTTAGACGACGAAAAATATTTTACATTATCTAACTCCGAAATAACAGGAAACGAAGGCATTAATGACGTAAGGTATAAGAAAATTGGTGCGCCAATTCGGAAGCTGGTTTTTCAAGGCTTTATGTTGGGCGAGTTAGGGGCAAGCTGTAAATGCAGACATTTATATTTGAAGATGCCTCCCCAAATTAGTGAATTTTATTCAAACGCATCATGTTAAGAATAATATTATGTTCTGGCCGGATCTGGCATCGTGCTGTTATGGGAGAAGGACTCAAGATTGGTTAAGGCAAGAAAATATCTAATGTGTGTCTAATATGTGTACCTAAAGAGGATAACCCCCCGAATATTCCACAGGCACGTCCTATAGAAGACTTGTTCTTTACTCGGTATAAAAGTTTACGACGGTGGGTGGGCTCAAAACGAAGGATAACTACGACTAAGAATCTACCAAAAGATTCGAGACTTTAACCCACTTACCGTCCAAAGGCTAATGAGAGGCATTCGCACCAACTTGCGAACCATTGAAACCCATGACCATTAGCTTCTTCGTGATGCATTATAATTATAGTTAAAGCTTCACTGGATCGTTTTCTGTACTTCTGTATTTCAAAAGTTTTTCCAAAACTTTTGTTACATACGTTACGTGAAAATAAGTCAATGCCTTCGCGTATTGTTCTTTCATTTCTTCTAGAAATGCGTCTTCGCAGCACAACTTCGCAGTGGTACCTATCACACAGAATAATAAGACAAATCCACAAAATTGGCTGAAGATGTGTAAGCAATAATGAACACTATGGCTGACTTTACTAGGAGTGATTCACGTTTGATGTTAAGCAAAATAATAGACAGTGTAAATCGCCCTTTAGACATCACCATATAGTGGTCACTATATATTTCCAGGCTTCTCATGACTCTCTTATCTATCACTTCGCTTCTTCTTCCCTTTTCTGTTAATGTGTAGTGTATTATGGATTTATTATTATTCCCTACTCTCGCGTTCATATCCCTTATCACATATGTTGCCTCTACTAATATCAGTAACCAAATTTAACTTGTCACAGTATCTTTTGTTTCCATTTTGCTGTTTTGTATTCATTTGATCCATTTGTCATCCTTTCAAACTCTTCATTTAATTCCGCCTCCTTTCTGTTCATTTCGGTTACATTCCATGTTGGAAATATCCACATTTTCTAGTTTTTCTCCTTTACTACATTTTCTTTTTCTACTTTAATTTGGGTTTTTGTTCCTTTCTCCGTCTCCTTTTCCATTTATAGCCTTATATTCCATATTCATTACCAGTTCCAACTTTTGTTGCTTATATCTCCTTTGTTCTGTTCCTAGTCTTTTAAATTTTGTTTTTAATTTCTGTTCCATGCCCATTCAATTCCCTATATTTTAATCTTGTATCATATTCTCAGGTTCTATCCTTTTGCTCTTTCTTGTATTGCCCTTTTCTTTTTCCATCCATTCCATTTTGTTTCTCATGCTTATTAGTTCTATCTTTATCTTTCTATCTTCCTTCCTTATGTATTCATTTTATTGTTTTAATTGCCTCATATCTTTATTAATTTCACATTGTTCACACTGCCCTCATCTCTTGGAACTCCTTTTTAATTTCATTCTGGTTCACCTTCATGTTATTCATCATCTTCATTATTAAGTACACTGTATCCTCTAGTTTGTTATGTTGCTTCACAACATTTGGATTTTTTACTTCTCTCAAAGGGTACTTCCACCTGCTTTTCTGCTCTTCTTTTCCTGTTTACCTCATCCGTCGAGTACTCGTTTCTTCGATATTACTTCGTCAGTATATGTATATATAGATATTTGAGAGCTATGAAAAACAAAGTACTTTGTTTTTTATAGGTCCCAAATATCTCTCAACTTCACATGTTTGTTTAGGTTTTATTAATTTAATGGCACTTTTAATTTAATACATCTTTTTTCCTTTACAATAAAAATAAAATAAAAACTTTTCATGATAAGGCTTGATATAGAGGATTCTTATCACCGCCTTATTATTCTCGTCACAACTCTTGCATGATGATTTCGTAATATCTGCCGGTGGCAGCTTCGTCGTCGTTAAATCTGGTGCACTGAATTTTCTTAGTGCCGTTTCAGATGAGGCGTAGGATACGTCCTACGCCAGACGTAACTACGCGAGGCGTGCGGGCCAAGCGTATGCCCGCGCTGTAAATTTTACGCGCGCGTACGCCGATTCAAACGCTCTTATGTGAAATTCTACATTTAACACAATGCCAACTGATTTTCAAGCGTAGGACGTAGGGCGCATCCTACGCCTCATCTGAAACGGCACTTATAGTTAGATAATATAATATACTGTGGGCGCTCCTGTTATCACGCCCGGGAATATTAAATTATCGTACGTTGCTAGGACTACAAAGAATTTTTCAATAGTGGTTTTCCAGTAAATGGTAGATTTTTCGAAAGAAGTCTTCAAACAAAAGTTTTAAATTTCATAATTCGAACTTGTGGCGCTAGACCGCGTGTACATACACACACACACGAACACACACCGCATTTAAAAATATTGCGTTGAACAATTAAGATCTGAATATATAATTGCATTTAAAATCTTTAACGGTATGGTTACATTAAATAAGAAAAAGAAATTGAGCGGGTGTCGTTGGTCAAAGGGTCAAGATAAAATATTTCTAAATAACTTGCTTATGCACAAAACATTAGAGTAGAATTAAATTTAGCACAAACAATATTGCAAAAATAAAAAGCGCCCCCTAATATTGTGGTGTGGCACTGGATATGCTTCTATTTTATGTACTACTATTTATTTACCCATATTTAATTAGCCCTATGCCATCTGTTTGATTTTCACTGTACAAAACATTCTTTATAAGATAAATGTGGAAAATTATAATATACATTAAAAAAAAAACTTAGATGTTCACGTAGAGATAACTTTATTTATTTTGAACAGAAATGTAATTATTGCAATTTATTATATAACAAAATCTTAAATTATCGCTGGGCGTAACGCCAGTGCCTATAGAACAACATCGTTTTTACATTTTCCACCATGACCGAATCCAATTTAGTTTCATGACACAACACAACACACAACACACACGTTTCAAATCGTAATTTACGCGTCGATTAATACGTAAGTACGTTTATAGCTGCCTCTTCACGAGAAACGGAGTGTTTTTGACACTTATCTCGGACAGTTGAAAAATAACCCGAGCGACGATTGAATTACAATTACATTTTCATATCATTGTGTCAAGAACAAACACGCCACGTTTTTACAATTCGAAAGACAATTTGGTTTCTATTTTTATCAGCTAGATAATGTCATATAAACGTGGAACAGGCATTAAATCTCTCTTATTGCACCTGACATCGAAGGATGTGAACAGATTTACAAAGTTCGAAGATGACGAGAATTTTAGAAACGAAGGGTCGCGTCTTGGTGGGGTACGAATACGTCCCGCCGGAGGGCGGGTGGGGTTACGTGGTCACCCTCGCCGTGGCCTTGACGTTCGTAAGTATTGAAAAAGCTAACTCATTAATCGCACCACCACCATATTTGCACTTAAAATTAACTTTTAATACAGATCGTTACAGTTGCGCCTCTGGCAGCGTTTGGGTTAGTTTTCGGCGGCTTCATGGCCACTTTAGGTGACGAAACCGGGGGAACGACCCTAGTTAATGGAGTCTTTAACACGGTGCTGTCATTCACTGGTAAAAAAATCAGCGGTGGACGTTCTTTTAAATAATTCTGCGTGTTTAGGTTTGGCTGCAAATCAGCTCTTGCAGAAAAGCTCTTACAGGAAAGTGGGGCTTTTGGGTGCTTTTTTGTACTTCTTGGGATCGTTCGGCACGATTTTCGTCACCAACCTGACGCAGATGTTAATCACCTTCGGGGTCCTGCAAGGTCATACGACCAGACAGCGTTTTCAAAATACATTTTCTTAATTTTTAGGAATGGGTTTTGGGTTGATGATGCCCGCTTGTTTCACCGCGTTCAATTTGTACTTCGTGAAGAAGCAGAACGTAATGATGGGCGTGAGTCAAGTAATCATCGTCGCGGTTACAATGGGCTGGCCCATCTTCACAGAAACTCTGATGGAAAATTACGGGTGGAGAGGAGCCGCCGCTATTTTATCGGCGTTAAGCTTGAATTGCTTCGTCGCCATGTCGACGCTACAACCGGTTAAATGGCACATGAAAAAGATCCAGGTGTCTATGGTTGACAAAGGTGACTTTGTTTAAATCATTGCTTCAAAATAACTGGTTGTATTTCTCGTAGTCAAATTGAGGAAAACACCTAAAGAGCACGTAGGTGGACTCCACGTCGCCGAGCCTTTGTTGAACGAGCTGCGCTCATCTGAAAATGCGCTAAAGTCGAAAACTGTTTCTATTAGCAGTCTGAATGGTTATGCTGCTTCGTTGCCAGATATAAATCATTGCAATGAGAATCCAGGCGACGACACACTCACTATTTGGTAATTATTTAGATTCCTTCACCGACTGGGGCCATTGCATTTTATTTGTGTTCCTGTGGGCAATTTCATTTTCTCCCTACAATTATTTCATCTTATTCGTTCTTATTTGGATCCTCTTCGTCGTATCAACCCCACGCATCTTCCCAATATCTTCTACAATTTCTTCAGTATCCTCCTCGATTTCATTTGTATACACATTGCCTCATCGCCCATAGTTATTATTCCATCTTATCTCTGCTCTTTTTGTCCCATCTTCATCCGCCTCTTCCAGTTGTCTTATTCAATTTGCCCAAATCCTTGTCAACTTTCCCTCAGTATATGCCTTTATTTTAATCCCGCCTCCATGTGTCCTTCTCGGGGCACTGTCAATATTTAATTGTACGAAGAAATTTTTACGACAGCGCAAACCAAGATTTTAAGGCTTTTAAATGTACTTTTCAGGCAGAGGATGGTACGATCGTTGGATTTGGGTCTATTCAAAGATCCCGTTTACGTCAACATCGCATTTGGGCTATCGCTGGGAATAACCTCCGACTTGGCGTTCATATCGATCATGCCGTTGATGCTCATTGGTTACGGTTTCGATGGATCACAAATAACGCTAATTATGACTGTGTATTTCGCATCAGATTTGGTCAGCCGAATATTACTATCGGTTCTAAGCGGGGTGATGAAGGTTTGGAACAGATACGTTTTTTTGATAGGCGCATTATTTTCGGCTATATTTAGGACAGGTGAGAAAATTCATGGTCAACTTTATTAAAATTACAGCGTTGACGTTGGAGTTGACGTGACGTTGGAGTTTAAGTTTAATACGTAATGTTGAACTAGAACCGACTTACGTTTAGGAAATTTATTTTAGCCTTCGTTTTGAATGGGTCATTTTGGTGGGTGACGTCCGCGTCAGCGGCGTTGGGCTTCTTAAGATGCTTCATACAGACACCTCTGCCGTTGGTGGTTGCTGAACAGTACGGTTCGAGGTTCACTACGGCGTTTTCGCTGTATATGGTTGTGTGTGGTTTCGTGGCTCTCACCGTGGGGCTGCTCTCTGGTAAAGCGATTTTATCCCCTATTTAGCATTTAGTTTATTTGTCGTTTCAGGTTTAGTGAAAAATCTGACGCAAAGCAACGTCATGGTTGTCCATCTGCTAACGGTCGTGTATTTGTTGTGTGCTGTGCCGTGGTTGATTGAGATCGTTGCGAAGAGACTGTTCGCAAGAAAGACGTAAATTATGTTTATTTATTTATTTGTATTTTTAGAGATTCGTTTATTTCTGTGAAATAATTTTAATAAATGTTGTATGTAAATATTTTTTTATTCGTATTTATAAGAATCGCAATTAAAAATAGTACATATTGAAATGTAGTTTCAAAGTAAAATCTAGAATTAGAATAATTAGGTTTTGCATTTGAAAAGTGTAACTAAAATTGAGCAGTTTTGACTCCAATATAAATAGTTGGTATTGTGCATCTGTTGTAAATTAATTCAAACAAGAAAATGTAAAGAGTATTTTTGTCTATTTCGCATTCGTCATGTCTTTGGTTTTTTTGGGTTGGGTTGGTCTGGTGTAAATTAATAAAACGATAAGGAACAATGAACAGAAACAAACCAATGAAATCTTTTGCTTTTTAGGGTGTTAAAATAACGAAAAGGAATAATAAACCAATAGATAAAAACATTGGCCAAGACAAATAATGGAAATTAAAATAAAAAATCAAACGTTACCTTTCGTATAAGGTATGTCTGGGTATTTAGTATCTATTTGACAAGCACTAACGCCGGTTAAAATATCTGTACAACTTCCAATAATATTCTGTATATATCAAAGAACGTAGTCTACTGCGATTGAAAATAAACACAAACAATATAAAGCACTTGGCTGGTGTTGTTCAACAACAAAAATATTTAGTAACGTCGTTTAGAATAACAAAATAACCCAATATTTGAAAATCTTTTGTTCTCAACGTCGGAAAATTTCTTTTTTGTAAGTTATGATTGACTCTAAATCGATTCATGTAGTTTTAAGTATTGAAAATTAACAGATTAAAATAACATATTTTAAAGAAAATTAAGTTAATTCTGCTACACCCCATGGTTTTCACAAATATCTCGAGTATTATTGAATTATCAGGAGCTTATCGACCGGATCGGAAGGTGAACAGGATTTCATGAAGGTTTAGAAGAAGATCTGAAAAACGACCACACGCGTTGAGGAGATGTGGTAGCAAATGAAAGAAGTCATTAAAGAAACTGCTAAAACAACGATCCCGAAGAAAAAGAAAGAGATAACAGGATGAGGAATGTGTAGAGATAGCAGAGCAAAAAAAGAAAATGAGACAAGAATTACTGAATAACAAAACAATAGGGAACCGAGAAAAACATAAGTACAAAGGAAACAATCGAAGAGCATGTACAGGAGGAACAAAGATTGTACAATGAGCAACAATTCTTAACCATAGAAAGATTTCGGAATAAGGAAATGCGAGCATTTTACCAATAAAAAAGAAAGAAAAAGGTTACCATAGCAGAAATAGCTATTTTAAAACCAGGAAGGAGTCTTGTTGAGTAAATTGACTCAAATAATAGAGAGTGTTCCTTCCCACTTTGATGAGCTATAGATATAGAAGTACACACGAAAGATGAAATCACAAAAATTGTTAAGGATCTAAAAAATAAAAAAAAGTTCAGGGGAAACTAAGTATCAGCAGACATGAATAAAGCTGCAGGCGATCACTTATCTGAAAGAATATATGAACTTGTAAAAGTAGTATGGGAGAAAGAACAAATGCCCGACGACCACGTTGATTGCCTTTGCATAAAAAGGTAGCAAATCTTTATGAGAAAATTATAGAGGTATTGTATTACTGGACACAACGTATAAAGTACTGGCAAAACTTATTAAGGAATGATTAAGCAATGTTACAGAAGTCCTGGTGGAATAGGTTTCAGGAGGAACAGATATCAAAGAAATCCAAACATAGCTATTCATTAATTGTAAACAATTAATTTCATATGACGCTGCATAAAACACAAAATGACGTGCTCTGGAGTGGCCATAAATCAATAGAGTTTGTGGTGGGAAATGGCCTAAGGCAAGGTGACCCTCTCTCTCTCTACTATGCTCTTCGACCTAGGTTTGGAAAGCATAATTAGAAGCAATACATGGACATGACAATATCCAACAACGAGCATTAATGTATAGCATAAGTGGACGACCTTACACTTCTATCAAAGGCGCAAGTGGAATTATCGAGGATAAAAAAATGGAAAAAGAAACAAACGTTTCGGACTAGCTATAAATCAACAAAAAACAAAATAATGTAATGGGCGAAGCCGAACAGTCAGAAAATGGAAGTTTGCAAATAACTACGAACGATGGAAAGAAATATGAGTTAGGCAAGGTTCTTATACTTGGTAGTCATGATAAACGAAAAATGGCACGAGCAATAAGAAGCAGAAATAAAAGTCAGACGAAAAGTAACAAGAAATAAGGACTGCTGAAAAGATGAAATCAAAGAATGCGCCAAGAAGAATGAAGGAATTTATAAAACCGTTATGAGGCCAACCGTGACATATTCATGTGAGAATAAACACTGAAAATAGCTGGCAAAGAAAAACAAATAAGCAACTATATATTATGTACAAAGAAGCAAAGACAACATCCGTCTAATAAAAGCCCAACGACCGAGGTGGATAGGGCATCTAGAAAGAATCGCTAGAAATATATTACAAAAAATGGTCCTTAGCAGAGACACAATGAGAAAGATGAGAAAAGGTAGACCACGGGAGAGATGGTTGGAAAGTGTAGAGCAATATCTGAAACGTATGAAGATCTGACATTGCAAAGAGAAAACGAGTAACGGAAAAGAATGGAATAAAATTTTTCAGAAGCTCAAGGTATTCAGAGCTTGTATTGCATATACAAATTAGAAGAAGATTAAGATACTTTTATTTAATAACTGTTTCAACAAAATTTAGTATTTCTTTAATACTTTTTTCTCCTATTATATTTTTTCCACATTAATTGCAAAATGTCAATGTCTGGTACAACTTTTTAATAATTATAAATATATAATGTTATAGCAAAATGCTACGTTTTATCACTTGACGTGTTTTTTGTTTATCTTTGTAGTTTATTATGGAAAACGATTAAAATTTAGTTACTAAGTTATCTCTTTTAATGGAATGTGCAACTAGATGTTTACGTAGTACCACTTTAAAAGTACGCCGTTTAAAAATTTTAAAGCAAAATTATCAGAATTGAAATGATATAGCAAGTTGTATTTCATAATTTTATGTATTTATCATAATAATGACCATTTCCTCAATTTTGTAACCAACGTACGGGCATTTTTTAAACAAATCTTTATCATCTCAATTATAACCCAACGGTGGGCATTTCTTTTAATAAACTATATAAACTAATACAATTAAAATTCACACATACATAAATCATTGAAAATTACCAACGAAAATATTATGACAGCATTTGCCCACAAGGTTCAACAAATATGCAATAGGAGATAACGAATTATTTGCTTAAAAATAATTCCGTGTTTTCGGAGGAATAATACCAGCACGTTCAAGTGCATTTAATTTCGTTAGAAAATAAATAGCACGTCATCCGTTGATAAACATAATTTTTAATGTGACAACACGTTTATTATGTGGTGCAAATATTTGACGTATTGGGAAATTTCATTTATAAGAAACTTTCCCAAACGCGTCGTCGCCAATTAAAGACTCAAATAGTACAGTTTTGTGTAATTTAGGGGTTCGTTTCGAGGTATAATATATATATTTAAATCTACGTCAATAAATGTGTGTATTTATAAAAGTAAAGCACGTTTTAAATTTACCACCTATATTGTTGTAGTTGTATGTCAAGTGGTATCATTTGAATGGGTAACGTGCGTGATATTTTTTTTAAACAAGTGCAATTAAATAGATAACAATGGAACAATAAACTAGTTCAGTTTGTCGTTGCGTAATTTTTTAATGGATAGGAAAATCTGTCTCAAGTTGTGCACAAAACAACAGTTGAATATTCACGAGTTTAATCAATTGGGAAATTAAATTTATCCTGGAGTTTAAATATTCAAGTATCCACATAAAACTAATCAATATGTTTCGATTCAATAACAATGTTGCTTTAATTTCATGTCGCAATACTGTTACGTAGTTGGAGTTCAATGGCTTTGTCAATGTTATACAAAATGTAGACAATAAATATTATCGTCACTTCAAATATTATAATCTATCGCATTAAGTTATTTGCTTGGGAAATTGACGAGATGAGTGCAATATGTTGAAATATTTTCAGTATTTTTTTCAGTAAATTGAGAGGTAAGAAAACAGTTTCAAAATTACTACTATGTACTAGATATATACTCCAGATTAATATTTTCTTGGATAGTTGACTATGAGTAGGTTTTTAATTTTCACTTATTTTATTCAATTGTTGATTGGTAACATAAGACGATAGTTTCGGTCTCGATATGTGAAATACATGTTAGGAAAATTAATTCGTACATTTATTATATTATTTATTTATATTTTTAATTATTCTCAGGATACGAATCCTACGACACTTTATGGAAAAAAGAAGCATGATTCCTTGCAAACTAGACAGATACCAGAGCAAAGTGAAGACAGTTGCTTGAGTGAGAGTGATGAAGAGTATGGCCCAGTAGTTTACAAAAGTAGTGCTGGTAGGTTGAATTTTGAAGAAAATAATGAAGAATCAGAAAATGCGGCGAGTGAAGAAGGATCAGAAAATTGAACGAATTGAGAAGAAATAGGAAAGGATGAAAATATTCATACACAACTCTTATCATAAGTAGAGATCGATGGAAAGAAATAAAAAAGTGTTTACACTTGAATGACAATGCTCAGGGATCATCCAAGAGCTAAGCTATATCAAATTAGACGACTAGTGGACCAATTTTTGAAAATTAGTAGACGAACAAATAGTGACATTCAAGGGGCATTCAACCTTCAAAACAAATGTGCTCAACAAGCCGTATAAATGAGGCTATAAAATATTTCACATTTGCGATACTAAAGGACTTGTTCACAATATCGAACTGTATACAGGAAAATAAACAAAGTAGAAAGTTATCCAGACTTATGTGCAAGCGCGAACATTGTTTTACAACTAGTTCATTCACCCAAACTAGGATATATGAACACAGAAGTATCAAAACGAATGCCGGAATTACGTTAGTTCAACGGCCAGAACGCAGTCGGTATTAACTGTTAACCAAAAATATTATACTAATAATGGGCCCCCTTTCAAAAGGCGTTAATTGTTGAAAATTAGCCCGCCTGCGAACTGGTGGCATTTTTACAAACAGAACAGTGACAACTGATAACTAGAACCACAAAAATACAGCAATAAAAGTTAGCAAGTAACGATATAAGAAACGTGAAATCGCTGATAACACTAGGTATATCTCTTAAAGAAGTCAACATTTTTATTTCAAATTTTAACAATTTATTAAACCCAACCCAACCCATTAAGAATTAGACTACAATTTTGAAACTTCGGTAAAATAATGGTTTCAACTAAGAAACGATGAAAGTTTTCGCCGAAAAAACTCAACTGTTATGTTTCCTGTACCATTGCAGAATTTCTGCCCACAAAATGTTAGTTTATTTTATTATCAAACTGTCAAGTAGACGCATTGTAATGTCTCCAGTGCGACGTCGTCGAAATTTTGCCCATATCAATGACTTTCATAGGGGCCGACTTATCGGTATGAAAGAGGCGGGTCTCTCATTCTCAGAGATTGGGAGAAGGCTGAACCGAGACCATACTACAGTTGATCAGATATGGTTTTTATGGTCCGAAGAAGGTATTCACAGGCGCCGTATTGCTGGAAGACCTGCCCGAAGAAGCAACGCACGTGAAGACCGACTCCTTAGGCGGATGGCTACCAGGGAACGATTTCAAACAACAAGGTCGATTGCTGTGGTATGGACGAGAGCTGTGAAGCGACAGTTGTCGATGGTAACTGTTTATAGAAGAATTTCTTCCTTTGGGCTTCATTCATACCATCCTTACCTTCGGCTTCCATTAACACCTTCTCATAAAGTAACCAGACTTGCATGGTGTCAAGAACGGAAAGGGTGGGTTCATCAATGGAATGACATCGTCTTCAGTGATGAATCAAGGTTTTGTTTATGGGTGAATGATGGTGATAGAAGAGTGCGGCGACATCAAGGGGCAATACGGAATTTGGAGTTCGTTCAAAGGCAACGCACAGCCTTAACACCTGGGGTTATGGTTTGGGGGGCGATATGTGCTGGACGAAGGTCACCCCTTACGTCCATGCATTATTTTACCGAAGTTTCAAAATTGTAGTCTAATTTTTAATGGGTGGTGTATTTCATATGAAAGTGAGCATATATAACAGCTTCACACAAAAGTTTTCAGCCACCTCCGTCTACACTTTCTATGTGGTGCATTTTATTTGAAACCCAGTGTATTAAGGAGAATTGTTTTGCGGTGGCAACGTTTCTTGAGGAACTTGTGCAAAATGCAATAAAAAAACAATAATGAATGATGTTTTATGAATGAGACGCTGCAAATCAACAACGAACTACGTTTTTATTGGGTTGGTTTGTATAGTCACGAAATTTATAACCTGGAAAACTTTGAATGCGAGGTTCTCAATTCCGATTGGACGAGCTTTTCGAAGTTTCCGTAGACTATTATGGCGTGTTAATTTTAACAGATGGACTGTGAAATAAAACATCATATAAACACTTTGTGAGTTTACAATGAAAAATAATCCTTATTTGTCCTATTTCATTTTCAATTTTGCCATAATATAAAATATGTAATAATGTGTTCTTTATGATGTACATTGTTAACAGCATACAGTTTTCAGTATTTATTTGGCTTTACAAATGAGGCTACAATGTAAATACGACTAGATTCATTTCGTATGGTCCCATAAGTTTTATTCAATTCAGTAGTTGTAAAATGACTTTACGTGTTCGTAGTTTACATTAGTTCGGAAAATATACACATTATGAATGTTTATCAAAATCAGTTCCTATTATTATTTGTTTACATTAAAAAAAGTGGTAGGTTGACAAATTTCTTTACTTAATTTTGACATTTAGTGTCATTTATGTTTTTTGTAAATATTGTTAATGTATTGTCACGCTAGGTGCTGGCGAGGTAATTGCGTTGTCTTAAACTAACCCAAAAAATGTCAACATTCTTTACGACGTGTTACTGTGAAATTATTAAAAAATTACAGATAACCTCAACGTTTTACAAATTAAAAAATATGAAAATTAAATCGAAAATATTTTTTGTGGTTGGAATAAATTGTCAACATATATAAAAATTAAAAAAGTTGGAAACTAAGTTAAAAATTGTCAAATTATTTGATTTCAAAATAAAGACCGCAATTTGGGTTGGGCAATTGTTTTGACAAATAAAATGAAGAATTGAATGAATGATTAAAAGTTCACTGGGTTGCAAACATACGTTTTCATGACGAATAGAAAACACAATTGGAAGAACAAAATTATTGTTTTCTTTTTTTCACATCATTAGAAGACTTCATTTCTTTTTTTAATTTTTTTGTAAAACTGTTAATTTTGAAGAGCTTATATGAAAGATTCCTAAATAATTTCCAGTGTTTCAAATAACGTCCTAAATTTCAAAAGCTGAATAAATTACAAAAAAATAAAAAATGTTGAAACTTCTTTATACAGTAGCATATAAAACATATAAAAAATATCAACCTTTGAAAATGGTAAAAATTGCTGATTTCAGATTAAGAATAACAAGTTGGGTTGGGATCTCAACTATTTTGAAAAATAAAACTATCGAAATGGAAACGGCAAAAATATTTTAGTTGAAACAATGCTAATTTCATTTTTTTTAAATAAAAAAAAATGATTGTGGCAAATATTACAAAATATAGTTTGAAAATCAAAATTTATCCATAGATATATAGTGAATATATCGAAGAATTAAATCGTCAAAATTGAAAATCTTAAAAATGTCAGAAATCCAAATCCAAAGTAAGTTTGTTCCAATTCTTTGATTTTAAATGAAATTGGCTTGGGTTGTAAACTGTTTTGAGAATTAAAACACAAAATTATCGAACCGATTAAAAATTAAAATAGCGAAAATATTTAAAAATTCAAACAATTGAAATAACTATATATTTTTTTAAATTAAAAAAAAACGAAAAGAAAATTTCCATAAATGCGAAAACTCAAATAAAGTATATTGAAAACGTTTTTATGACTAATACATAATATAATTTGAAAAATAAAATTTGATTATTTGCTAAATCGGAAGTAACTTGCTTTTTAATGTGAATAGAAGACCTAGATAAAATAACATACTTTCTAGCTTTACATATTTTTTATTAATTAATACTGAAATACTATGAAACATTATGGGATAATTTTTACTGTTTAAAAATTAAAGATGGATTTGTCAAATGTCAAAAGTTTTTACGTCATATTGAACACCGATAAAATGATCAAATGATTAAGACTTAAAATGCCAAAAATCATAAAAATTGCCAGAAATCCAAATCCAATGACAATGAACTAAACCCAACCCAATTCAACTCAGCAATCTCAGAATTCTCCGAGTTCAGATTAAAAACCGCAAGTTAGATAGTTTGTGAATTGTTGTGAAAAATAAATAAATTAATTAAATAGCAAAATATTTTAAAATGTTCGATAAATACTTCAACATATTTTTTTAATTAAAAAGAAAATAGTCATAAATCCAAAAACTCAAATAACATTTCTCGAAAATTTAACCGTGTTGGATCATTGGATTACGAATATATTTTTTAGGGCTAATATAAAATAAAAGTAAAACATTTTCATCGTTTCTGGCTAAACCGGAAGTATTTTCTCTTTCTTTATTAGTGGAAGACAACATTACAAATTTTCTTGTTTCATATTGTTAACGCTAATATTGGTTTCCAACAACAACAGATATGTCAAATATTTTTACGACGTTCCATTAAAAACCTCAAGTTGGGTCGTCAAAGTAAGAAATATATAATAAATAATGTTTAAATATTTGAAAAATAAAATATCAACATCTCAAATAATTACATATAAAATCAAAAAAAAAAACAAATATCAGCATTCAAACATCGAAACAAAAATGGCGGAAACTAAAATCAAAACTAAAAATTTCAAAATTCTTCGTCATTGTCGAAACGATTACAAATTACTACAGCGTATTACTTAAATATTGAAATAAATGTATCAATTAAAAAAAAATGAAATAAAAGAAATGCTGGTTGCAAAATTTTCTTGCGTAACAATGATCTAATGTTACATCACTGGGCTGCAAATACAATTTATTTATATATGGAAAATATAATGGAGATTATTAGAACACCTACATAAAATTGCCTACCACCTTGTTTTATATATTTTTTTCACAACGTATACAATATTGAAGAGTAATATTTTTATAAATATGTGTAATCTGTTTTACTATTTATTAATAATTAATTAATTAATAAGATGATTTTGATATTCTTTCTCTCTAAAGAAAACTAAAACAACAGCAACGGTGTCAAAATTCGACGTCATATTAAAATAGTAAGTTGATTGTTCAGTTGGATTTTGTTGTTAATCGTAAAAAATATATAACGCCAAAATGAATAGGAAGAGGTGGTTAGAACAATAGTAACAAAAGTGTAAACATTTTTCATGAGGGCGTATTAAAATCTATAAGTTGTGTTATTAAAATAAAAGATAATAATAAATGGCGCCAATATTCTTAAAAATTAAAAATTTAATGGTAGAAATTCGAAATTCGAAAATGATTAGTTCAGTTGCAAATTAATTAGAAAATAAGAAACAACAAAAATTCTTTATGTAAGGTTGGGTTTATTTTTGTTTAGATCATAACATGAGTTTAGATTTTTCAACTTCAAGTCAAGTTCTTGCAAATAAATAATAATAATTAATTAAAATATCATCGTATAATTGTACGGTCCTTATTTAAACATTTACCCATATAAATAATAGCCAGACCCATCAGATTATAGACGTCGATGTGGAATAGATCATTTTTAATCTCGGTATCCTGATATTTAATCAGTGCAATCGACGCGTGATAAATCGACGCTTTATTTCCAAAACTAGTTTCGTAAAATCTTATCGCCGTCGAAAATGACCGCCCACCCAATATTCAAACTGCGCTACTATAAATTAAATACCAATTTAAAATTGTTAGACACCTTTACGCTATCATTACGACCAATAGCGAGAAACGCCGTTCCCGGCGGAAAAACGAAAACGTGCGGCTTCCCGGCACCGAGGCGAACGGTGTAGAAAGAAACAGCAACGCTGATCGTGTAGGACGTATGGTAATTGGGCGAGGGAAGTTTGGAAGGTGTGAACGTTTACCGAGATATAGCGCTGTTTATTACAGAGACCGCCAAATAACGAAATTAAAGACGAAACAAGACCAAAACGGTTATTTATCGGGGCCCCGAGTGTTGATAAGTTGCCGGCGTGCGATATCTGATGAAATTGTATAATAGGGAATCGGGCTACCATTTAGATGGTGTTAGATAACGCGAGGCGTCATAAATCATAGGCCCCGGAGAACGCTATCAACACCTCGCGCTGTAATCTTCGTATTTTTTACGGCCGTTGAGCTGGAGCACCGATTTATTTCGGACGTTTGAGTACCATATTGAAAAGAAATTGAAATTTGTTGCTGGAACCGCGCACGTGGTCTACGATTAAAATTTGAAGTTATTCTTACAACACAATACAAAGTTAGTGTCTTTATATATAGTGATGTGTGTGATGAGACAGACAAAATTTATATTATGTAACTATAATCAGATAAAAATTGTTAATTGACTTTTATTGCTAGACGCAATTAAGTCGTAAAAGTCGAAGAATTCATAACATTTATGTAAACATGTAAACGTCTAGCAATTATAAAACACGACCCTGAGGTCTTTACAACTATGTTTCATGGTTTCTAAGTGTCCCTGTCCCGGAGTCACTGAGTTTATTTTCAGCGAGAAACAACGAAAACTCCCAAAAGAGCACAGTTAAACGATGTTTAAAACCAGTGGCCGTACGAAGAATCGCCGACGATGATGTAAAATGACAAAGGAAAATGTACGGAATGAAAATAAACTTTAATATCTGCAAACCCCTTCCACCATTTCTTCCTTGGTTTTCTTCTAGTACGTGTTGGGTGGTTTATTCATTTTCTTCATTGGTGATGTTCCAGCAGCTTTTATTTAAGTTCGTGGCTTGAATTATTCGCATGTCTTTATAACTGTTTTTGCACAGAATGTTCTTAAAGAGTGATATCGATCGTTTTTAATTTAATCTATTTATTCTCTAATTTACTTCAGTCACTTCATGCAAGCGTTACAGGCGTTATCGATTTGCCGAATTTTCTCTTGCTTTTATTTTTCAAATTTGTGTATTTGAAAATGGAATTAAAGTTAATAATTAATGAATTGTCAAATAATTTGTACAGTTTATCTCCGTCATCGTCATTACGATTCCAATCAAAATTGTTATCTATCTCGGTCAATAAAGCTTATTTTAATTCCTCACATCTATAGATTTTTTAATAAAGGTGTCGAACGTCTCTAGAAAAGTTCATGACTGAAACATCAGCAGTTTTAAACAACATTAAGACGATAACAACGAGTAAGATACGGAACCCAACCCAACCCTAAAATTTTAGTAATTTCTGCCTTTGGAAATATTGTAAAGTTCTATGCAAGTTTGGTCGAGTAAAATTCTGAAAATGGCACTGCATCGAACAACAAACGTACTTATCATTAAGAACTAACATTGTCGATTGCTACATCGAAGAGAAGATCTCCACGCATTATTCGACTCAAGAGCTCGTTTTAATTCATGTTAAGGGTTCAATTAATTTCATTTTATCACCGAGCTTGTGCTTCTACTGAATTTCTTAACGTAGTTCAATAAATTGAGTTGATGTATTGAATATGTAGAGTCTTTAGCACTTCGCTCGTTTTAATTGTTATGGATAAAGTCACATCAATAGATTTGTTAATAAACTTGCTCAATTATACACTTGAGATGTTTTATCGATAGTCGATGTCAGAGCATCTCGACTGACATGTGCATAATTGGCAATGGTCAAGGCATTCTCCTTAATAGAGATGTTAAAGACAAATCGAATATCCAACTTACGATGCAAGTCAGTAAATGAGTCAGATTTTGAGCGTCACGTTATCAAATTATGACGTCATGTACCATATCTTTAGTGGTAATATTGAGATTTTAACTTCAGATTTTCTTGAAAATAATTAAATTAAGTATTCAGGCATATTGTAACAAAGCTGCATTCTGGTTTCTTTTTACTTTTGTCTAAAAAAGAGTACGTATTTGTGATCGTAATGTTTAGGAACTGTCATAATTTACACTTTTGAGGCTGTAATTAATTCACTCCGCGCACAAACAGACGCACATGTGCCCTCCACCACATCCGCCACAAGCATTATACTTGAAACAGAGTGAACATATAAAAAGCCCATAAAATCACAACCCCAATAATCTTATTATACACTTAGCAGTGAATTCTCGACTCTGATTACCTGCAATTAGATCCGGCCCATGTATCGACAACACACAGATACATAGTTCCAAAATACATATATTGAAATAGTTCTTATATATATGCGAAATGGTTCAATTTTTAATTTAATCCCAAAATACGTCAACTGTGTTGATGTTTAGATGGCTGTAATACACACACATCCCTTGATACTTATACAAGCATATTTTGATGAACTTTCAGCGGATTGAGTCATCTAACGTCAATAATTTTAATAAAGCTGCAGTAACAAAATGAAACTTTTGGCAAGTTTCATGGAATGGGACATTCCCCCATAATTCTGCATGAAAATTACGAGCTACTAAATATTAGTATTTCATTGAAATCACTAGAATTTTGAAATAACTAGATTTGAATCGCACCCCCTTTTTGAATAATTTTAACTATTCTAATACTTAGATCTTGATCACATTACCACTACCTTTTAATCTATCAGTTTTTCTTCTTCTTCCGATGACATACAATTTTCTGACCTTGGTTTATCTACGTATCCAAGTTTTTTATTTACAGCAACTAAACCCACTATACTTACAAAATCACATATATTCAGTCTTATCTTTAGTTATACACCTTCCTTTGTACGTAAAAAAATTGACTCAAATTAACAAATAAAATATCGGTAGTGGTCCGCAGTGAATTGTCTTATACTTAGATAAATTTCCAGGAAACTGGCACAGTCGTGGTGATAAGCACGAGATAACTTTTCAAATAAAAGTTGTTTAGGTTCAATATTTTTAACTTTTCGAAATATAGAAAAGGTGATAAGAGTAAACAACCACCTCCTGTTGAGATTTTGTTTCGAAATAGTTTTTTCCTTGCTATATACCAATCTTAAGTTTAAAGTTTCGTAACTTTCTCAATAGTTAGGCTGCATCATTCCGAAAATAGTCAGAATATGTTCAAAGTCAAAATTTGCATTATTGTTAAACTCTCGAAAATTTTCATAATTACAATAGTTCCTTATACATAAAGTATAAAAAAGTGCTAATGGTTTTTAGCTATGAATTCGAAAAAAATCTTTTGGTAATTTTGCAAAATACGACTTCACAGCGTTTTCCAAGTCGTCATTCAGCTTTGTCAGGGTGTTTTCTAGGTTTGGAAAGAGATAATTCACAGAGGCGAGATCGGAATTGTAAGGTGGGTTACAACATTCGCTAAAGCCGCATTCATTGACCACTTCTTTAACAATTCATATTTTACCCACACTGCAGTTGTCGTGCATAATTGTTGAGTCTTTGTTCGTATATATAGCTTCTTTCAAGTTGTTAATTGTCATCCTAGATATTTCCCGCTATTGTTTTCACATATACTCAATTAAAACAAACCACCTTGCGTCCCCGAAAACTATGGCTATAATTCCTTGCACGGAAAATCGCGTCTTCGACTTCTTCGATGGAAAGCCCTTCTGAACCCGTTGCATGGACTCTTGCTTTGTGGAAGGATCCCAGTGGTATACTCAGGCCTCATCCCCAGTTTTTATTCTATAGTCTTCATCTTGTGATGACAGTTTTTGGTTGGGAATGAGCAGCGTCAGAATCCATTATGCCGACACTTTACTCATTCGCAAATGTACATGTAGAATTAAAAAAAACTTGTTTCTGATATTCCTATTTCTCTAGCAATAACTGCAACTTTTACTCGGCAGTCACCCAACATCAAATCTTCACCTTTGTTGATGATTTTTTCAGTTCATGTTTCCCGAGGTCTTCCACACTTGTGGTCATGATCAAGAGTGCTTGCCCCACTTGAATTTATTGCACCAATATTTGCTGAATATTATTGTGTTTGGTAGACTTTAATTACGAGTACTATAAATCTTTGGGTTACTTTCAAAGTTCCGGATACTCAGTATAACAATCTTAATAATTATAAGTATTCACACATTCGTATATTCTGCATAGTGCAATGCAATGATGAAATTATAATGATTGAATGGAGATTAAGAGGGTGATTGATTAGTATAACTAAGGGTCCTCAGCGCTTGATCAACCTTGCACAATGACACTCTGATTCTTATTTGGGGGATAAGTTTCTAGTTCGAATCTTTCAACAGATGAATTTTCCGCATGACTTTAGGTCTATCTGTCGGGAAAAAAATAAGCTGACTGATGAAAGTAATAACATTTAATAAATTTGGAGTGGTCGATTAAACTATTAATTAAAAAATTTGGGCCATCAGGTAAATTAATTATAATTCAGACTTGGGTTGTGTGAAATATCATAAAATTAATACAGTAAATTAATAATAATTCCAAATTATGTGCTTTCCGCTTCCCCTAGGATTTGGTGATAACGTGAACGGCAATGTCAAATTTTGAGTTGCGTTATTCATTATGTTGATTGCTTTGACATTGTTTTAATATCAACGAAACTTGAGTGCGTGGTTGTCCACCATGCACTTGCTCAGTTGAAGATTTTCCATTAGTCGGGTTCGGCATTGGTTTAATGTGGTTCGTTCGCTGAGAAATATTCTCCTCTTTGATCATCTCCAAATCCAAATCTTGAAGCATGTCGACCAACCAAATAAACTAATCCTCAGTGGATGGATAGTGTAACAAGAGTTTGTATATGACATGACCAACTAACCGTACTACCATTTAAAAAGTATACGTAACCGCGATTTGACTTACGGGCCAATTTATCATTGACGCAGTCCTCATCACCATACCCGAACAACTGTTGTTTACCAATAAGCACGTTACTTAATTTTGATCCTGAAACGCACCGTCATTTGAGATACTCATGTTCCTGAGTTGACGCTGATTGCATTGGTGTTTTTACAGTTTTTAATAGATGTTGTTTTCGGGATTAACCGGATTGACAAATTGATTCTAACATTATGTCGTGATATCTGCATCCTCAACTATTGCTTAAGCGAGATTCTTGATTTAAAAATGTGCGGTAATACATCCTTGATGAATTCGCCCCGGTGATTGATTCTACAACCAATTCATCAACATAAATTAAAATATAATGCAAAGTTTCATTTACGGATTTTGAATATAAGCATACATGCTCTTTACGTTGTTGAATATCAGCGTTGATCAAAACATTATGATTTGCTTAGTTCCATAATCTGGATGCCCGTTTCAAACCGTAGATGCTTTTCTCTAATAAACACATCATTGATAAATTGTTGTGGCATTGTTTATGAAATGTTCAAATCTTAATTGTCTGCAGCATCTTAGAATCCTCTCTAATTGGGCAGCCGTGTATTTTAGCCATTTTTGTTCTAAATTTTAAATTATTTATGCTAATTTCCCTCTTGGCTGTCATATGGGGAATGTGAAATCTTCGGCCTAATCTTCTCGTTGGAACCCCTTTCCTATTTTTGCAGATTCAATGAAGTTCTCAAGCCTTGCATGATTCAAAACTTGAGGGCGACCCGTCTTGAGAAGATTCATAGAAATATTTCGGTTTATATAAATGGCGACAATGTCACGTTTGGGCATTTGGCCAATCAAATTGTAAATACATTTCCGCAATTCTAACTTGTAGGACATTTTGTAAAACATTGTAAACACAAATGTATTGTCAAACTGCAGGAGAAACTTTACAGATTCTCAATATCCAATGGTAATTTGATTGCTTTATTTTCAATAGGAAAAAAAATAATACGAAAAATTTTCCCAAGATATTTGTTACATACAATTATTTACACAGATTCTTCAAATATTTGTATATTTTGTATATCATGAACGATAGACTTATGGAGTCGAACGCAGTTTCGCAGTTTTCAACATAATATTATAAAAAAATTCTGACGCAACGCATAAGAAAGTAACGCGGTTACGATACCACCATCATTTATTTTTGGTCCAACTTAACATAATTTCCTTGCGATTGTGACGGAGCCGCACAAACGGAGCGCTAATTAATCTCGATATTACCGACTAATTATATCAATTTTTCGTAGAAATTACGTCGCCCGGAGCCGATCGAAATTTGCATTTCCAAATTACACGGCGAACTAAATCCGAATTACACAAATTGAATTTTAATGTCCCGCTAGTAATGTATACAGGGGAAACGTGCTTAATTCGTACAGATTAATATCATTTTTAGTCGGAATCGCTTATTTAAAAATGCCTGATGCCGACCGACGTTAATTGCTAGAATGGACGCACTTCCCAGATGACCGGTAGCTCAAGAACAACGCAAGACCGTCTGATTTACAATTCAAATAAACGTAATTATTGTACGTCGTTTCTTGCGCGCGTGGACCCGGAGAATTACATTATTTTGTCAGGAATGTCTCGACGTCGAAGTAAATTTGTGTGCGACCACTGATAACTTTAATACGAATCAAAAAATCTGCAGTGATTTGCGCTGAACTTTTTTATACTACCGGCAAAGTAGCGATGACAAGCGGGAATTTTTCGAAAGGACTTTTTCAACAAAAGTTTCAATATCTTTAACTTTTATAAGGAATCATTTTTCGATAACTAGGGCCTTTTTCGAGATATTGAAAAGGTGCTAGGAGTATACAATCACTGCCTGCTAAGGTATCGCTTTCAAAATATGAGATTTTCTTGCTATAAGTATACAAATCTTTAAGTTTAAGTTTCATAGTATTAGCTTTAATGGTTTGCGTGCTAAACCACACACATGCAGACACACACAAAGGGACAGTATTGTTAACTTTCTGTTAACTTTATTAATTATTTGCCTCACTTGTTCAAGAAAATTAATGAAAAAATGAAATATTAAAAAATGCAAAGTGTTACTTCTTATGGATTAAGTTTTTTCTTTGACATGCGTTGAATATTATTTTACGTCTGATTTTAGACATCATCATATAGTGGTCACTATATAATTCCGGACTTCTCATGACTATCGTATCAGTCACTTCGCTTCTTCTTCCATTTTCTATTAATACGTAGACTATTATGGATTTATCATTCCTTTCTTTTTCATGTCATGTAAATTTATGGACGTTTTTGTATTCGAAGGATGTGTATGTGAATATTAGGTTATTCAGTCGACATTTGTCAACCATTCTAAATCCATTACTCGTTCTTTTCTGTTCTCTGTGTTTACCTATCACTTTCATCGCCCCTATTACTTACTCTTGCATTCATACCCCCCCCCCCCCCATCATAAATATGTTGCATATAGTTCTTTCAGTAACCAAATTTATGTTATCCCAGTATTTGTCTTTTTTTATGTTTCGCATTCATTTGGTCTAAACGTTGAAATTACTGTCACTTCCTTTCTTTCCATTTCTAGTGTTACTGGGACGACTCTTTCTGAATGTGCTCCTTTATGTACTTCGCCCGTCTTTTGTATATCATGCCCATCCCCGCCCCAGCTATTTGTTCCTTTTGTACTCCACTATAAACCCATACATTTCTCCCTCCCAACATTTTTTTTTCATTTTTTTCTTTGTTTCCATTAAGAAACCACCCAACATCATATATCAATATCTTGTCATTGTAATAATTCTATTGTTTAAATATCTGTATAAATTATCCTAGGTTTTCAATACCAATTTTAAAAATCTTTCTTCAAGTGCATTAACTGAGTTAGGATGATATGTTTTAACGTCACCAGTCTGAAAGTTTAATTACACATCGTGTATTCAAATAATATGCTATAACATTTTTGGTGTACATTTCAAAATCAGCAGGTGTAGATGTATAATTTGTATACTAAGTGACAGAAATCTGAACACCAGGAAAGAGTTGGATTTTTTAATAATTTTAACACCACATAGTCGGGTACCATAGAGGAACAATCGATGAAAAATTCAAGTTAAAAAAACAAAAGACAAACGAGTTTTTATTAATAGTGTGTTTGACCACCTCGAACTCGCGTACACTCATTGAGCCGTCTAGGCATGGATCTAATCTGTGGTCGATATCTGCTTGAGGCACCTCATCCCAGGCTACTTGTACCTCATGTCTCAGATCATCTAACGTCTGCGGAGAATTGGCTACATTGGCGAGTCGCCTACCCATCACATCCCAAACATGCTCAATTGGTGAGAAGTCAGGTGAACGGCGGGGGGGGGGGGGGCATGGCATAAGATTAACGTCGGCAGCTTGAAAGAAGTGTAGACTGACGCGAACTACTTGAGGACGGGCGTTATCTTGCTGGAATATGGTATTTGGCATGGTCGCAAGATAGGGTAGCAGATGGCACTCTACAATGTCATGGATGTAGCGCTGAGCATTCATATTGCCTCTAACAGAGGCAGAGGTAACCTGCTTCCATAGGCAATGGCCCGGTTTTGCTTTATCAATCTACCTCATAATTATAGGATATACTTAAGAATTCAGAGCAACAGCTCTTTCTTTTTTCTTCGTCAACAAAAACGAAATAAAAAATACAAGCAGTCGTGACAACTATGAAATGAGCTCAATAATCATAAAGACTGGTACAGCACATAACTGAAACCGTTAACATATGTAATTAACCTCTGCATACAACAAGGCATGTTTCCAGAGAAATTAAAGATTGCAAAAACAGTTCCTGTGTACAAAAAAGGTGATGGAAGATGTGAATAGTTATAGACCGATATCAGTTTTATCAATAATATCGAAAAATATATTAGAAATGGTTATAAAAGATAGATTTATCATATCTGGAAGAGAAAAATGTACTAGTCGCGAGAACAATTTGGGCACAGGCAAGGTAAGTCAATTATTGATTCAATAGCGATAGTAACATTTGCAAGAGTAACAAGAGCATTTGCATGCGGGGATCATCAAATTTTACTGGATAAACTTTACGATCATACTTAAGCGATAGAAGACAGATCTATGATGTTAATGGTGATAAATCTAAGCAAGAGACAGAAACAGAGCTTGTTCCCTAAGGATCGATATTAGGTCCTTTGTTGTTCTTATTGTACTTTAACGGCCTGCCTGCAAACATCAAATCAAGTGTAAAAACTCAGTATGCGACGACACGACATTCCTAGATGCAGGTGATTCGGAGGTCGCAGTCAATGAACTAAAGTTATAAACACTTCCATATGTTAGCGATTGGTTTAAAGTCAATAAATTAAAAATGAAACAAACGTCTCAAACAAGAGTGCGTAAAAGAGGTTAGGGCGACGTTGCCGAACCCAAGAAAATGTCTTTTGATCAGTGAAAGAGATGGAAAAATATCTAACGAAAACAGCAAATACAAGTAAGGGGTAAACCAGCGACAGATTAAGTAATAAATCACCAAGAAAATATACAACCCCAAAACTGGTACATCTGAAAAAAAAATAATGAATTTGAAGAGTTTATGCAAGGAATGATGAATAGATTAAAAATGAGTTGGTTAAAAACAATAACGATATTAAAAAAGTGCAAAACAAAGAGGAACAAAGAGAAAAGAGGGATGAATGGAACAGAAAGTAGAAAATGAAGAAAACAGATAAAATAATGTTATAATTACTGGAGTGGACATAACAAAAAGAGTAAAAGCTGCAGAATTCTTCAAAAAAAAGAACATGGCAGCAAACATTTGAACAGCCTTAAAACTAGGTAAAGACCAATCGATAAAACTGATAGTAGTGGAATTCAACAACTGGGAGGAGAGCGTTAAAGTGGTGATAAACAAAAACAAATTGAAAGGAAAGAATATATACATAGAGAATGATATGGCAAAAAATGAACTAAAAATCCAGGCGAAGAATAGCAAGAGAAGAAAATGAAAAGGGTAACAACACCAAGGTAGGTTACCAAAAGCTACAGGTAAACGAAGATTTGTACTACTGGGAGATGGGTTCAGTAAGATGAAACACAACTCAGAAGAGTCAAAAAACTAAGTGATGATAAGCAAAATATGGGAAAACAACGACGACACAGCGATGCCAAAGGACATGAATAAGAAAGAAAGATGAGGAAAAACTACAGGAAGCTCCCTCGAAAATTGGTAAATAGACCCCCCCCCAATTAAGAGTAGTAAAGGGCGTTAGCAAAAATATTAAAAACAACATTATAGGATTTAAGGGATTTTCCGATAGAATAGCGGCACTGGAGAAGAAGATAAAGATAAACTTTACGAACTTCTAGACGAAGTCGTATTGGAGTACCAACAAAAATACAATATAACATAAGTATGGAATACGAAATGGAGGAATGACAAAATTAACAGATTTCGCCTTCAGACATAGACATAACAAACACCATATTTAAGAAAAGAAAAGGAAGCAGGTGGAAATGGGTATCACCTAATGGACAATATAGAAATGAAATCGATGCTTAACAAGCAGGAAACAATTAATCCTCAATACAGAAATACTAAATAGATTTGTATTTGACACAGACCACCGACTAGTAAAACAAATATAAAAAATTATAAAGGATAACGAAAGAAGAGAATGAGAGAACGAAAAGAAACGCTATCTAGAAGTACAGAAAAGAAATACCAGAAACAATTGGGGAAAGCAGTTCCAAGTTTAAAGGAGCTAAGCAGAAGGAACGACATACAAAAAGCCTACGACGCAATCGAAAAGGGTATAAAAGAAACAGCGGATAACATATCACAAAATGTAGAAGCATCCACGAAACGTAACAAGATATCACAAGAAACCAAAAATATGATAAAAGAAAGGCATGTTCTCAAAGAAAAAAGAATAGAAAGTGGAAGAGCAACAAGTGAATGCTGTGAATTCAAGAAAGTAATCAAGAGGGCCATACGGAAGGAACTGAAATATGAGGAGCAATAAAGAAATTAAAAATCAAAAAAATTCTTGACAGTGACGTCAAAATGTGAAATGAATTGTTAAAAACGGGATCTGAAACATAATAGATAAGCTGCATTGGCTATTCAACAAAATAGTGGAACTAGAATATATCCCAGCCCAGTGGACAAACTCGGTGGTTATCCTATTATACAAAAAACTGATACAGATAATAATGATATCTAACTATCGACCCATAAATCTCATCTCATCGCTGTATACCAAATATTTGCATTTATAATATATGCCAGAATTTACAAAACATTAGATCAACCATGCGAACAAGCAGGATTCAGAAGAACATATTCAATTATAGATCAACTTCATAGCATCAACCAAGTGATGGAGAAATATTAGGAATATAACATTGCCCTATTCATAGGATTCGTTGACTATGCCAAGGTGAACAAAACGATGAAACCAAATACATAAATATAATGAAACATCTACGAAAATACAAAAGCATCAATATGAATGGAAAAACAAGGGCCAACATTTCAAATAAAAAGGGAAGTGCGGCAATGGGATTTTCTGTCACTAATATTATTTAACGGCTTGAACAGGTTTTTAGAAAATTGAAATGAGAAATAGGGGAATTAATATAAACGGAAAATAACTGTCAAACCTCAGATTTCCGGAAGATGTAGTTGTATTTGCAACCGCAGAAGCAAGATGGAAAAAATGTCAGTTGGATGAAAAAAGCAAGAATGGATTAAAAATTAATTTTACAAAAACAAATATTTTATCAGACATGGTAGGAGAAATGATAACAATTAATGGAAAGAAACTAGAAAATACTTCAGTAGCAATTCATCGAATAAGTTATGCATGGCAAAAATGTTGGTCGCTAAAACAAGTGTTTAAAGGGAATTTATCAGTGAACATTAAAAAAATATGTTTAACAAATGTGTAATTTCTGCTTTGAAAAAATGTTGGTCGCTAAAAGTTTAAAGGGAATTTATCAGTGAACATTAAAAAAATATGTTTAATAAATGTGTAATTTCTGCTTTGACTTATGGAGCACAGACGTAGGCGATAACTAAACACTTTTTAAACCGACTATCAGTGACACAAAATAAAATGCTCAGAAGCATACTAAACCTGAAAGTTAACGATCGTGTAATAGTGGAGGACATAAAAAGACGTGTGAACTAGGTCAATCATGTAGCTAGGATGGATAAAAACGATGATGGACTGGTATCCAAGACTGAGGAAAAGGAGAAGAGGGAGATCAAAGATCAGATGGGAGGATGGTATCAGAGAAACGGCGGGTGAACAATGGATGACGCTGGCACAAGGACAGTCTTCCGCATAAACTGGTTGTCGGACGAAAAACCACAAAATACAATGCCATTAAATTTTCAACAACTGCCACCTATTTATACAGAGATGAATAACTTACAGTTATCATAGAAAGTGAAAAGTATACTTTTCAGCAATGCATACTATAACTCGAAATAAACTTACAATTAAATATAAAAAATACTTACCCAAAATTATATAACATATACACATCGGAGATGGAAGAGGTATTAAGGAGAGGTCAAGAAGGGGGGATTAGGATAGCGCAAAAGAGGATTTGGACGTTAGCATTTGCTGAGGACGTAGCAGTGTTGGCAGAGACGGAGGAAGGGTTAAAGGGAGCAGGGTGAAGGTTGGAGAAATACCTAGAGAAAAGGAAGATGGAAACAAACGTCGAAAAAAATAAAGATAATGGTATTCAGAAAAGGTGGGGAGGAAAGAAAGCGGATGAAGATGGAAAGGTGAAGACATCGAGGAAGTAGATGGGTGGATGTATCTGGGAACAGCATGGACGAGCGGGAATAATTGGAGCGAACATATCAATCAGGTAGGAGAGAAAGCTAGAAATGCGGAAGAAGGGCTTTATAAGGAAGTTGTGGAATAAAAGGGACGTTAAATTTGGGGAGAGGATGAAAATATGGGAGGTGTGCGTCAAAAGATAGATACATAGATATTTGCTCATATGGGGGATGACCAGATTATCTGAAAGGGGAAAGATCATGCATGGAGGAAAGAATCATAGCGAGATTCAGGTGCGGAAGTGAGGAGAAAAATAACAAATATTGGATGAACGAGGTATACAGCAAATGTGAGTTTTGCGAAGGGGGCAGATGAGTGGAAGCAGTGGATATAGGATTGTGAGGAGATAGAATGGAGTAATGAGGAGAAAATGAAGGGAAGAAATTGGAAAAAGATTTTGGATGAGACAGGAGGGGGACGTGAGAGAAAGGGCAAGCACATGAAAATGCTAGATGGTGCAATAGAAATGTATATAGAATGCCAATAAAGGTTTTTTTTTATATAAGAAATACGCTTCGTTCCGCTTCGTTCCATAAGTTCATGTGTCGCATACATACTTGGGCCGCAGTCATCGTAAAAGATAGTGAAAAAAATTCGCGCCACAGTTTATTCAAAAAGTCCCTCACTCCACTCTTTGGGGAAATTTTAATCTTTATTGTGCATGTACAATATTCGTAAATACGTAATAATAAGAACTATTAACAATATTCAACCCTGTCAGCGTTTATGTAAATGTAAGTTGTATTTGGTTGCTCGAGTTTTATTCCAAATTCTCAAGTCACACCTAAAGTCTCTAATTAGGCATCATTTTAATTCTGTCACGGTGCTCGTAACGTGGAAAAAAAATGTGTGAAAAATGCTTCGACAAAACACGACTTTTTGGTTTATTGTAAAATAATTGAATTTATTGAATTATTATTATTAGTTTTTTTGGGGCAGAATTGAAAACTGTGTAGTCTTCTTTGCCCATTCTATAACATATATATATTATAAGATTTTGTACTGTTAAGTGCATGATTAATTCACCACATTTATTGTCGTAATTCCACAGTCACTTAATCTAAAACGAACGGTACCGTTACGTTCATTTACGAAACGAGATGGGCAATTTAAGACACGGCGGGTACTAATAATAACCTCGCCGGTAATTAGATGGCCGCGATAATTAGCAAAAATTAACATAATTTCTTTGGGAATGATATATACGACCTGACAAGTCGCGTCCGACAATCGCGCGACCACACCCCATCACTATCAGCACTCACACGCTGAAAACGCAAAAAGAAAATTCTGAAACTCATTACGTACCATTTCGCGTCGCCGCGGCTCATTAATACTCCGCAAAATAAGAAAAACGCTCGCCACTTTCATATTGTTAAAAAACCATTCGCCCGACGATTATGCACGACATAATGCATCGCATTCTGATTGAAACAGAAGTGTGCTGAACGGCCAATCATCGCGTATTTATTAGCGGAAAGGGATTACGCGGCATTAATGTTAAATACGTGAATTCGCGAATTGAATATATAAATTTTATTAACATAGTTAATTTAGCGAAGAACTGCTAACTGACTAAGTGTATGCCAGTAACAGCCTTTAAGCGCGTGCAAAATATTACAGAAATTTTGCAACATGTTGCAGTTATTAACAAAGGAATGGCGTGTAGCGGCACTATTCTTTAATTATAATAATAATTCTTATTTATTTTGATTATTTATATAAATAATATCGTAGAAGTCAAAAATCTTACAATTCACATTTCTATACACATTAAAATTGACATATCTCTCTACCTACATGTATATATGCTTGCATCAAAGTTAAATACTGAATTTAAAACTGGCACGAAATTAGCTCTATTTAATTTATTACAATCGACGGATCCAGAGTTACAACTAAAATGTGATGATTCCGACAACATCTTGGTATAGTTATTAATCTGGATGATACCTTCCTCCGCCATGCATTTCTGTTTACTGATGATTTTAATGTTTTGTCATGATTTGTATCTAACTGGGTTCTTTCGCAAAAAATCACTCATTACTTCAATGTTACTACTAAGAGACGTTTGTAGTTGCTCAGATATTTCAGTACAGACTAATGCAGATGTGCAATCAGCAAACATATATACTTGGCTCGGTATGGCAGACGGAAAATGTGTCACACCTTCATTCGGTTTAGATGATTCAGAATGAATACCACTGATATCAACAATAAGTTGTCTATTGGTTAGGAATTATTCTAAAAGATTTCCAAACTTATCTTCTAAAGCGCGACCCCTTTTTGTTAAAAAAGTTGTTCGCGACCCCTTATTTCCTCCGACTCCTCACGCAAACCTAAGTAGCGACAAAAATAATACGTGTACGATAAATTACATATTATGGAGTTTTTAAAGTTTTTAAAAAGAAGTGTACAACCATCTACGTCCGAAAGTGGCAGCAATAAAAAGAAAAACAAACTTTACAGCGATGAATATCTTAAATATGGTTTTACCGCTAATTCCAGTAAACCACAATATGTTATTTGTGGAGAAGTATTGTCAAAAGAAAGCATGAAATCATCAAAGCTACTTGGACATTTTAATAGTAAACACCCAAGTATGAATTTTTTGAAAGAGAGCTGAACTTTCTTCACAAGCAGCAAGATTGCATTGACTACCACTACTAATGAAAAAGCATTGTTATTAAGTTATAAAGATGCGTATGGCGTTGCCAAAAACAGTGACCCGCATACAATTGTTGAAAATTCTTGTTATTTTGCCAGCAGCTGTTGAAATGGTACATATAATGTTTGGTTAAAAAAAGCTGCGTAGCTAAAAACAATATCTCTGTCAAAAAATACTATCCAAAGAAGAATTAGTGATATGGCAGAAGATATTCAAACACAAGTTGTGAAAAATCTTAATAAATGCACTTACTTCTCTCTACAAATGGACGAATCCACACATCCCCATTTGATATCATTTCACCGGAATGGACTGTGTTGTGAAACGCGTCATTAATGTTGTAAATTCCATTAAGGGGGGATCCTGCTTTAGGAGGACTTAAAATATACTTTTTAGAGCATTTTATTACATATTGGAGCATTAAAGAAAAAATATTTCGAGAGAAAAATATTTAAACGGAACCGATTTTTATGCACATTTGTGCAACACCTTTCAATTGCAGTTTTCAATCGGTGGGAAAGATGTAGCTCGTAATTTTTGTCTGAAACAAAAAAAAACCAAAGAAAATTGTAATTCTCATATATTTTCTTCTATGTGAACTAAAAAAAAACCCAAAATTTTGAAATTCAAGATTTTTCTCAGGTTTGAAAATAAATGTGCTCTTTGCAGGAAGAGAAAATCATTTCAACTTGCTAAAAAAGTTGTTTAGAATTTTTTTTCATTAATATTTTTAGTTCACATCGAAGAGAATGCTACTAAAGCTAAGAAAAGTTTTGTTTCGTTTTGATTGCTTGTCTAGTTTTCTCGCAATCACGCTCACCAGTTTAGAAAAATCGTAAAAACGAAAACTCGAGAAAACGCGCTCTAAAGTTTACGATCAGGAAAAATGTTAATTGTCGATTACTTACGGAATATCTCGTTATAATCCTACTATAGCTCTTACGAATTCAAAATATTATTGTTTCGAACGACCGATTGAACTTTTTTCAGTACATAGTTCGGTGTTATGTGTCTGGGGGAAGGGGGCGCGCTTTCGTTTGTCCGAGCGTTCATGCGTTCGTATATTTTTTTCTCGACACCTCACTGTGTTTAGTGCTGTATCTTTCAAAATATTGCGAATTAGCCGCTATAACTTTTCATACATATTCTTAGATATATTAGGCATAGATTTGAGCAATAAAAAAATCGATTTATTGAGCCTTCTAAAGCAGGATCCCCCCTTAAGGGTAAACCTTTGCAGACACGAATTTTTACAAAAATCTGCGTAGACATGATAAACAAGATCCGTTTATCACAGCGAAGTAATGTTGCTTTCAAGGGGCAATGTCATAAAAAGATTATTTCACTTAAGAGCAGAACTTTTAATATATTTGCAATATGTCCCCATATGAAAGTCAATTTTCCGACCCTCTTTGTCTTCTGAAGCTAGGCTTCCTTACTTCAATATTTTGAACAGCATCATGCAAGGTCGCGACGTTAATATAATTACAGCCACAGATAAAATTAATGAATTCATAAGGAAAAATGATTTATGTCGACTTCAATTGGCAGTTCGATTTATTCCAGTGCATTCAGGAAATTATGGAAGATGTATCCAATAATAGCCTTTCAAATTTTAAACAAGTTGGCATGCAAGTTGCTTTCCTCATTTAAAACAAAAGCTTTGTGGTTATTTTCCAGAAGAAATTCAACAGTTACAACAGATGGGCGGATCAACAGATGGACTCCGAATCCGTTTTAGACGAGTCCATGTCGAAATACTAATAAACATGAAAAACGTATTGAAATATCTAGTGATGGAATGTTGAAGCTTGAATTTGTTTCCTAGAAACCGGAAGAATTTTGGACTAAAAGGATGCAGGAATATCTTCGGTTGGCGAATGAAGCTATTAAATATTTGGTTCCATTTGTAACATCATATTTATCCATGACGGTCTATGACTGCCATCAAAATAAAAGTGTCTATCAAATGCAAAGTCTGGTAAGACTGGTTTCAGAAAAACAGGCGCATGGGTCCTATTAACATTAAAAATATGTTAATTTTAATTTATTTTTCCCTTCTATATTTACGGACATTAATATTTTGTTTTATATTTGATTTGATAACTAACTAATTGTTATGTTTTTATTTACGTTATTAAAATAAAAATACATGATTTAACAAAATATTTTTGTCTTATTTTGGAAATTCGCGGCGACCCCCCTAGTACCTCACTGCGACCACGCAGCGCCTCGCGACCCACCCTTTGGGAAACACTAATATAAATTATTAAGAATTTGGTTGCCTAAATATTACACTTAGATAGTGAAAGGACCGTGTGAAATCGAAAAAGAGACACATCATTCCATGTTGTGAGTCATCAAAATATTGATCTTTTCTAGATAGGTCACTATTTTCTACAACTTTAGAGAACGCATTTAGCACAGAGATAGGTCGATACTTTTTGATATCTAAGCTGCTAACTGTTTTTGTAGGCCGGTGTTATACGTACTGAGCATGTAGTTTATGAAGCTTTCAGTCATTGTACCGCTTTTGTCTATAAAAACACGTGTGGGTTGATTTGCAATTACCAGCAACTTAAATGAATTTAAGATATCCAAAAGTATTTTTAACCAAATGTTCGGATATACCGAGATATATGTTGGGTTCTTACCCGGCATGAGTACTTCAAGCTGGACGAATTTGGTTTTCAAGGACTACATTACATTACTTTATGTTGTTTTCTTAAAATTAAATTGGCGGGCAACAATATTTAATAGCCACATACTTTGGATCCAACAGATTATCTCGTATCGATACTGACACGGCCATTTTGAATGCGGATATTGACAATGATTTTATGTTTATTTTAACATTCCGATATTTGAATATTGTTCTTTTAATATTTTTTTCAATAATTTTTTCTTCTACGTTTAATCGAAGTTGAGCTGGTAGTTAACTTAATTGTTTTCACGAAACTTCGGTTCTTCGACTTCAGTATCTGAAGATACTATGGTGTTTTTGTGCCATTTTTTTTTATCCAAAGCTGCACCCACGTTTGCAATGTTCAAGTACACCGGGATTTTAGTGCCTTTTCTATCAATCTCTTTTTGTTGCTCCTTACATACGGTATTTGCGCATATTTTCAGTTTCTTCGGTTCCTTTTTCATTTTATCTTTTTGGCCAGTTCTTAAGTTATCAGCGAAGGGAGTGTCGTTTTCTTAACAACGTTTTCTTCTTTGCTTTTCATTGTTTTTTTTTTATACCAATTTTTGGTACTTCAGCGACCTTTATCTCGGGGGATTTGTGCTTTATTCATAAACAGTAAACAATTTGAGTTTACAAATCTCACGGGATTATATAGTGTTCTGTAAATTTAGTTTTGCAATCCAGTTTTCAATGGATGGGCAATATTTTCTATTATCGTAATTATTCTATTATCGACTATTGGTCTTAGAAGTTATTGGTTGATAAACATAACCAATGCATTTTTAATGCAGATTATTTTCCACTTTCCTCGGCACAATATATAATCACCAACCAATATTTTTGTTGCATGTAACGTATGCAACAAAAGTTTTGGGAACATTTTTGAAATATAATTATTCAAACTATAATTATTTTATTTAATTTGGTAGTACAGAAAACGATTAAGTGAAGCTTTAACTATAATTATAATGTATAACATAGCAGTTATGAGTTTCAATGGTTTCAATGGTTCGCAATTTGGTGCGAATGCCTCTCATCAGCCTTTGGACGGTCAGTGGCTTAAACTTCCGAATCTTTTAGTAGAATCCTCGACGTAGTTTTTCTCAGTTGTGCTTCCCAGTCGCGTCGTAAACATTTCTACTGAGTAAACTCTTCTATAATACGTGCCTGTGGAACATTCGGGGGGGTTATCATCTTTGGGTGCACTTGCAATATTTTGTTCACTTAACCAATCTTGGGTTCTTCTCGCATAACTGCACACTGCCAGATCCGGTCAGAACATAATATTGTCGTTAACATGATGCGTTTGACATCACTACACACAACATTCACTAATTTGGAGGGGTCATTTTCAAATATAAATGTCTGCATTTACAGCTTCGCCCCTAACTTGCCCAACGTATTGGAGAACCAGCTTCTGAAATGCCGCACCACACTAGTACCTTGTCCTCAAATGTGGCTTTTTCCTTAAAGCTTACGTCATTAGGAACGTCTTCAATGTTGTCTGTATAAAAACCTTCGTTCCCTTTTATTTCAGAGTTAGATAATGTAAAATATATTTTGTCGTCTAAAATTATCGTGGCAATGCAATATTTCTGGTAATTTCCCTTTTGAAGTCTTGCATGATTCAAAATTCGAGTGCGACCCATCTTTCCGCAATTCTAACTTGCAGGATATTTTGTAAAACTTTGTAAACACAAAGTTTTACAAAATATGCGTTAAGTCGTTCAATTTTATTTCGTGCGCATGAAATCTACCTCTTTATCCATGTCTACCTTAATCAAAAGATAACTCCGTTGATTTCGTCGTGTAAACCTGTAAAAGTTTGTTTCAGTTGACTCAAGTAAAATTTAAATCATCCCTTTCTGCATTGATATATATATATATATATATATATATATATATATATATATATATATATTATTTAATAGATATATTATTTAACGAATTATGTGAATAATTACCTTACCATTTCTATGTCATAACTAATGATAAAGATTATCTCATTACATGATGGTTTACGACGCATTACAAATTAATTAATCACCTCACTGTTTCGCATGGTTTGTACAAATTATTATTATGGTATAAATATATAGTATTATTAGCATCCTCATTTTACAATTTACTACATGCTTCTCACAACTAATTAAAATAGTCATATTATGGTGTAGGTGTTATATCGATGCATATTTTTGATGATTACTGATACCTGGATTATAATTATAGTTGCATCGGCGAAACAAGTATCTGAGAAGTTTACGATGTTAATTAAAATTAATAATGACGTCACTTAAATATAAACTGAATTAAAGTATACTAATAATTTAAAAATATTGTATTGTACTGTTATGTTTAATTTCAAAAAATTGTGTTATGTGTCTGAATTTTGTTCTACTTATTTTCACATTTTGTCTACATTTACTTATAAATAAATTTAATAGCCGACGGTTGTCCATGAACACATTGACTTATACGTTAATTACTTCAACGTTTTCCAGAGTTTTCACATATTAAATGTTAAAAGCCTAATCACCATTTAGAGTAGCACATAGTCAATTAATTGAGTCACGGTTGAAGCACATATAAAAAGCGCGTGGCTCAAATAGACACAGACGGGTACCATGAAGCTGAAACTGAATTTCTTTCGCATGGTTTGAATTAACACCTTGACTTTTCTATGGTTTACCTAAAATAAATTATAAATAAATTACCTACTCCACCGCTTACCATAGTTTTAACATCCTAAATTATAATTAATATGATCAACTTAGCCAAGTTCCACCTTTCATTTATCCATGATTATCGATTACCAGAAAAACTCAAGAGGTATGAAGAAAGGATTAATTTCCTTCAACAAAAAATAATGGAATTCGTGAAACAATGGGTGAAAATACGGACGATGTGGTGAAGTTATGTCACGAAAAGCTTGGTCTGAATGTTCCTGTATCATCTATCGATGTCAGTCACCACCGGTTACGTGGAAAAGAACACAAACCATTGTAATATTCGTTTTAATTTTAAAAAATATTTTACAACAAAAATTTATTTTAAAGGCTCTAATATATGGGTTTCGTAATGCATGGACTTCTGATGGAAATATTCTACGTAAAGTGAATTTAAAAATTGCTTGAGCGATACGTTTTTGTTCCGAAAAAGTATCCTTGCTTTACTAAAATTGTGATGGATTTATTTATTTTAATTTTTTTACTCGGCCCATTATTTTCTTAAAACCAGAGGTAAAGTCAACTTACTATTATTTTCAAAAATCTTGTTTTTCTTGGTTTTCACGTCTTTCGCTGCACTCAAACGAAATTTAATGTGTATAAATAATTTTAGCTTTGAATGTTTTTATTTTATTAATGTGATCAATCGAATTTTTAGAACAATAATTAATAACCTAGTACTCAAATTACTACAATGGTTTTTCTAATTAACCACTAGAATTTTGTATACGCAGTATGTTGGTTTTACCAATTTTGCGAATCATTTGCGAATCAATTGCCATGAACTTAAAATATTGTTCATCATACCACACGTTTTAATGTCATATTCAAACATGCAGGTACATAATACTCCGTAACGATATAGTGATTATCTTTAATAGCATACAATTCACTTTAAAATTTTTGATGGCTTTTGAAATTACTCATACGAATCGGCGATGTAAGCCAGAGCCAAATAAACTTGACACATGTAAAATCGTCGGAAACAACGAACGTCATTCGTTTCCAGTTGAAATGCTGTGGAATGCGATTTTATGGACGTTGGTGTTTTGGATTTGTTTGGAAGCTCAATTTGTGAGTAAGTCTTTATGAAATCTGCGGTCAACTGACGATGAATTTTAGGCACCTGGTGGAAATAACTACAAGGTGGAAATAACGAGAATCACTGAATGTCCAGATTATCCAAATTCGAAAATACCATCTCCAGTTTACGCGAGATACAGTAGATATAATAGAACACAAAAAGTTCTGAATTCAAATTACACGCTATCGGTTCCAATGGACAAAAAATTCGCTGTGAGTATGTGAATGCTCGTAATAGAGCACAGTAATTAAATTAAATAACAATCCTTGATGGTATAGTTGAAGCTTCTTTTTAAACTATTGACAATTCCCAATAATTAGGTAATCCTTCATCAGCATTGACATGATGATATCAAATAAGCCAAATATATTCAGAAACTTAATGTTAATTAATTTTTAGATTACAGGAATACTTCACAGGTGGGGCGACGGCGGTTGGAAAACTGTGGTGAATTGCACTTTGAAAAACGCCTGCAGACAATTTCATTCGTATTTCAGCAAACTGTGGATGGATTTTCTGATCTCTTCAAATGTTAAAAATGCGGACAAATGCCCATTGCCAAGAGTCAGTAACTTTGAATTTTTTATCGGAATTTTGTATAACCATGTGTTTCGATTTCAGGGGATTTATCACACCGAGAATTACATTGTACCAACGCAGTACGTCACGTATAATTTTTTCATCGGTTCCTTCAGGCTGAAAATCGTATTATCGAGAGAATCTGTTATCCACACGTGTGTAATATTCTATTTCAACACCGTGGAAAATTATAATTGACAGTGTCGCTTATATTCAAGATAAATATGTCAATAAACGACAAATAAATGTTGACCATTGCATGTTATTATCTAAAAACTATTTGAATAAGTATGATTATGATTACGAGGATAGTTTAAATTCGAAAACGAATAACATAAGAACAATAGACTTAATTTACTGCTAAAAATCACATTTCGCCATTATCATTTTCCATCTTATTCCTTAGATTTTTCATTATCTATTGATTTTGCGGCAATATTACCTGATTTCATTTCGGTTTTTTATTTTCTTCCTATTTTGATTCACCTGTTACAGTGTTTCTTCTGTTGCTTATTGTTAATTGCTATTTTGTTTACTATTTGAATTCTTTCATTACTGGTAATATTTCGGTATATTTAATCTTTTCTTTGTCTTTGTGTAGTTTCTTTTATTTCAACATTGATTTATTATTGAAAAAGTGGGATAAGGAATGTAATGAACTAGGCAAGGAAGGGATGAAGGACGTTGGAAGAATTTACAGAAGAAATGAGAAAGCAAAAATAGATATGGGAGAGGAAAGAGAAAGAATAGAGACAAAGAGACTTGGAGGAAGTACATTGGCTAAAAGGGAGAAGGAAATGTGGGAGTTCCTAAGAAAGAAAAAAATTGGAACCAGCGAGCAGAGAACATAGATATGAAAGAATCGAGAAAATATTTCAAACACTTGCTAGGAGGGGAAGAGAGGAAAGGGAATGTGGAAGAAGAACGAAGTAGGGAGAGCGTGAGAGTAGGGGAAGCAAAATAATTTAAACAACTAAAAAACGGGAAGGCGGCGGAATGGACGCGAAGAGATGGCCAAAGGCACTAGAGGAAATCTGGGCAGAAGCGTTGAGGTAAACAAATGATATATGGATAGGAAGAAGGGAGCTGCCAAAATGGTGGAGGATTGCGATAGTGGTGTCAACCTAGAAGAAAAGGAGCGAGAGGGAAATCACAAAGGGATATTATACGTGGTACACAAGCTTAATGATAGAAGGACGGTTGGAGGATGTGGTGGAAAGTACATGGGTATCGGCGGAATGGCCGGAAGGAAAGGTATGGGAGCGAGGAATAATTTGTATGCGTTAAATTATTTATTCCTTTAAAACTAACAACAATTCAGACAATTAGACGAGAAAAGAAATCTTTAAAAACAAGAATAGAAATCAATTAAATGAAATGAAATTAAATGATTAAATAAAGAAAAACAAACCATAAACACTAAAAGAAATGAGTTTAAACAAAGCAATCACTAAAAGAATAAATAAATAATACTTGAAAAATAAAACTGAGAATGAAAAGTCTCAATGAACTAATCATACAAAGAAAGTATTCAAATGCCAAATTTCAGAAAAGGGAGGTACAGGATATCAAAAATATTCGTCACAATTATTTTTAAGTATTTACCTGTTCAGGTACCGGCCGCCAATGCGGCCAGCTAACGATCGGTACGGTCGTTTACATTTATTACTTATTTCTCCAAATTTAAAATCTAAAAACTCTTCTACGTTCACGTACAAGACGTTATCTATTTCAAAACAATTGCGGCTTCAATTCCCCTTTTATACGATTGCCACATTTTACACAAATGCGGGTTGTAAATAAGCAATTATCGAATATCCTAAGCCATTTAAATTATTATATGGCTCCCCGGATTTTAGATTAATCCTCTGAACCAAATGTTGAGCAAAAATTCCCTTTCTTTCATCACCTTAAATTCATTCTTTTTCCAATCACGACGAGTTCCTCATCTTGCATCAAAGTGGGGACATTTTATTTCAACCAATAGCACAAACGAACTTTAGTATTTAAAGAACGTTTTCACACTTAAACAGAGAGTTCAACAACAGTATCACGACACCAGTCGAACAGTTCAATTCAAGACAACAGTCTAACAGTCACATGCAGTGGCACAGTCGAACAGTTCAATTCAAAGTAACAAGAGTATCACGACACCAGTCGCACAGTTCAGTACCAGTACCAGTCACACACAGTGACACAATCAAAGTACGAGTATCAAGACAACAGTTACGCATAGTTACACACAGTAACACGACAACAGTTAAAGTTACACAGTAACACATCCAGTGTATCATCATCAGTGCCAATTGTAATTGAACAAAATTGTATATTGTAAATAGTGATAATAAATAGTGTACATAGATAAAGGAGTTTTTCTGAACAAGATTTCGAACGATTGAATAAAATCCTGACGGTAGCGACGCAAATTATTTGGCGTAACATACGTGAGCGAGAGACATAATCGAAATTCTTGTCGAATTTACAACTCGCCACGAGTCAACTACACGCAGTTCCTTGGTCGCGTATCGCAAACAAAAGTGATTAAAAATAATTTAGCAAAGTCAATTACATGTTAAAAAATACAATAATTATAATACTTATTTTCAATATTCATAGCATTGAAAATAAACAAAAAATCATCACAGTTATACAGTACATTATCAATATTTATACGTCTAGTATAAGTATAGAGTTAATTCCAGGCTGTAGGGATGTGGTTGTCTATCCAAATTAATTGTTATTAATTAATCGAGAACCCTCCGGTCAAAATGTGGGAAAATGGAGAGAGTGGTCGCAATTTGTTAGAAATTCACAATATATAACTAGGAGTGTATGTTTGTCAAATAATTATATTATATAATATTCTAATTATTTTCAAAATTATATACATACGAAATGATATAACATTTATGCTATTTGAACAAGATCAATTTTGACAAAGTTTATTCCGGCATCGGTGCACCGTGCGATTAGGCACTTCTTTCCGAACACGCCTATGATATTGGTTGCGTGCATCGGGCGTAAACGTGCCCAGCCGTGCAATTTAAACCATCCTCGCGTACCGATCGAAAACGTTTATTTTTCAACGGCGCGACGCAGGAATTAATCGCGGGTAATTTATTCGGATGGAAAACATGAAAAATGATAATATTCAATTACCGATAATTAAAATTATAATTACACGTGCGGGAAAATGGGCGCTTCTCGCGTAATACTATATCATTATCGTCGTGAATTCGAGTGCGCGCCCCTAGCAGCCGAGTTTTAATTAAGCGTTCGATGTAATCAATCATTTAAATCAGAGTTGCCCCGGTTCACAACTTTTACGTTTCGCATTGTAAGGCAAATAGCGCGCGCGCCGCACCGTTCGAGCTTTTAATTAGTTTCGCTTTTCGGTCGCCGTTTGGACGCAACAAACGCAAAAAACAACGCGCGCGCGAGAGACATTCGGATTTAATTAGTTAATTGTGCGTGTGATGCCGATAACGTCTCGTTTCGAGAGAAATTGTTTGTCGTTTTTGCACGATTTCACTTTGCGACCGCCTAATTGCTCGTAAGGTGTTCAGCGCGTGTGTTTACGTTATGTCTCCGGGACATTATGTGTATCTAGAGCACATACTAACTTGTGTAACTGTGCAAAGTCTTAAGTATTAATTAAGAAAAACCGCTGTCGTTTTCGCTCATGGCGTTGCTTGTTATTTACGCCTATCTACCAACTGTACAAGCTTTTGCACTTATATAAATATGACATAACGTAACATCAGGCCACAAAATAAATATAAAATTAAATAATTAGACCCTATGTGAGATAAATGAGCAAATAATCCACGGTAATATTACCGAGATTCCTGCGGCGACGGCATTTATTATACTCCTTGAAGAATTGTTATTAATGGCGATAAAAATATAATTAATTTGACGTCGATATTTTACTTAAATGCCATTTTCAAATAATAAACTATTCTTGCGATTAGGATGTCAATTTACAAAGCTATAATTCATGAAAAATATCAGTAGAATAATTTAAATCATGTTATTCGTACCGGAAATCATTATTTACAATAATAAAAAAATTAGAAAAAATGCCGAAGCTGGTAGTTTTGTGTTTATATGTATATTTTTTATTATCTTTCTCATGAACTTAAGTTAAAAATAATTATTGTAAAATTGGTAACATTGGTTTGTTTTCTAAGATCTTAGGATGTGTTGCCTTTTCCTGTGTTGCGTAACACATTATTTTTTCATTCTTCCATTTTCGTTTATTAAAATTTTTCAGTGAATGATTCCATATTTATAAAATTTCTAGTCGCTATCGCAATGCCCGAGTTCCATATTCGCGAAACATAGGCTGGTTGTTCATGTTAATACTAATCTGAAAATAAATGCTAAATTAATGATAACGTTGTACATGAATGTTACGTGAGTTATTGAAGAAATTTAACAGAACCATATTGGAAAAAAAAAATACAAGAATTCCGAAAATTACAGTAATTTGTAAATTTGAGAAATAAGGACAATTACAGATATTTCGCTAATAATTAATAAATATAGGCTCAGGTTGCTGATCAAATGTTTATCTCGAAATAATGAAACTAAAAACGTGATGAAAAATGTGAAAAATATAAAGGCAGATTTTGTAATTCAGACAACTAGGAAAATTTTCATAAGAACGTATAGAATATGATGAAACAAGCAAATGTATATCTCTTAGCTTTGGGATTTTTGAAGGAATAAGCAAAAAAAATGCAAAACTAGAGCGGCGCTAATATCCAAACACCAACGTGGGATTTCAGAACTGAAAAAATTAATAGAACATGAAATACGAATAATTTTATGAACCGTAGATTTGCGTTGTCAAAAAAATGTATAAAAAGAATCATGTTTAGGAGGAAGAATTTGATTTTGATTGCGTACATTTGAAACAGTCATATATTTTGTTGTTGAACACAAGTTGGAGCTTTATGTCAAGCAGAAATGGGCATCTACAGCGGTTACGACGCCTCGGACAATAAGACAAATTGACGCCTATTAAGAATTTTTAAATAAAGGAACATATTTTTTTATTTTCAATCAAATTAATCAAATTATTTTATTTAAATTTTAATATATTATATATTTAGAAACAAACATATAACATAACATTGATATTCAAGCAGTATAAAACAGCAGAATCTAAGTAAGAAATATCTGTACCTAGCTAGAAATTGTAAACCATATTATTTTTTACATTTTTAAATGCTATTAAAAATCTGTTATTATTCTGTTATTATTGCACAAACAATCAAAATGTAATTATTTTGAAAATAAAATAAGGTAACATCACGTACGCTAAAATTACAAATAACTTTTTATCTTACTATCAGTACTGCAAACTTGTTTATTATATCTTTTAAATTTACTTGATCACAAAATAACTTATAACTAAAAATTTATAAATTTAGCAAACCTTATAAACGTATTTCGGCAACTAAGTTTAATCTTCAGTAGAAAGCTAAAAAAATGTATTTCTAGCTAAGTTAACTTTGAAGATATTCCATTCACTAGATTACCAGTGATATAACACTAAAAATCACAATCAATTTATTATTACTTGATCAACATTTTCATGATCAATTGTCAAAATGGCGAAGCCATTAAGCCAATTTTATGCAGTAGTCGAATGTAAAAAGCTCTTAATTAACTTTAATTTAGAAAAACTCATTTCGCTACTGTTATCGGTATCGTCAGCAATATTATTAATAGTAAGGTTTGGGGCAAAATTTAACTTTGTAATCAAGTTCAGCACATTGCTTAGGTTTTCTTTTTGGCCCAAATTTGCTCTGAAATACCCCATTTATGTCAACAGAATCACCACCAGTTAAAATAAATGCATTCTAAATTCTTAGATTGTTTTAGTGGCATTTCTTCAGCCATGGTATTTAAATATTTTAGTATTATAAAAGAATAGTATAAGTAGTTCAAATCTAGCGTCTAGTACATTTAGTGCTTGATGGGTTGTAATAAAAAAAACTCTATTTTATATGTTTCTTTTGGATCTTGGATGAGGTCATCTCGTGCATTTCTTATTCTAACGCGGTGTCGTTTTATTGTTGGGTTCACAATTAGGTTCCACATCAATTTCTGTAGCAAGTTTTTGCATCAATAATAGTTCAATCGAAGGATGAATCCGATCGAAGATACTTTGCAAAACATGAAGTGCAGAGGCTAGATGAAAATTTTTGTTTGCATCAACTTGGTTATGGGATTAATGGAGGTTATCATTTTATGCCAAATAAGTAATGAACACAAAAATTGTTTAATACACCTTAATAAATCCTCGGAATCGTGCCTTATTAGATTATCATTTTTTTGGTTTTCGTAAATGCGTTACAAGGCGTCGTATATATCTCACACATGGAATATGAAAGGCTTTAATGCCTCTACCCTACTCTTCCATATAGTCACTCGATGGTTTTAAAGTTAAACCTTGAATATGTTTTAAAAGTATCGCCCATCGAAAAAAATAAATATATTCTGTGAATCATGTTGAAGAAATTAGCGGATTCCAGTGATGCTTTTGCCATATCATTAACAACAAGATTGAGAGGGTGGCTACTACAGGGAACATAGAGTACTTGCGAATTATGTTGTTTAGTTCTACACTGCTTTATCGCCCTTCATATTGGATATTGACCTTTCAAAAAGCTTTCATTAATTCTAATTTCAACATCAGCGTCAAACTTATTGACTAAACTATATCTGATTGATGTCAGGAGTAAGATCTAAAATTATGGAAAAATATTAAATTTTTTTGTTTCATCAATAATATGAGACTTTACACTTTGATGTCGCAGATCTATTATCTCGTTTTGTATATTCTTCGCGAGATAGTGGGATTTACGGGAAGTTGCACCGCACTATTTTTAAATATTTTAATGTATATTAATTGTTAATACTATTTAAAATCGAATTTCTAAATGCGCCGCACCTTAAACATGTTTTTAAGTAATATTTTATTTAAACAACCAAATTTGGTTATTTAAAGTAATATTGAAATTATAAATTGACGTAGATAACGTTTTCTTTATTAAAGTTGTGGCGAATATTGTCAGATTTTGGTTATGATTTCTCAAGAATGTGGACATTTTTGAAGATGATTTAGCCATATTAGAAGTTATTGACTATGGATTTCCTCGGTTGCGATGTGCAAGGTCTGATCTCTTCCATGACATGGATGAATTTACGTTTTACAGATTTCGGTTAACTAAACAAACTTATTATATTTTTTGATTGAAATAGAAGAATTTATGGATTTCCCAATGATATGTAAGAAATATAACATAAGTTTTCTTATACCTTTGAATTATTGCAATCAGGAACGATAGCGTCTCATCCATGAATCAATTCCTTCTTACGTTAAAGTTTTTTTGCTTCTAATGGTCACCTCTCATGTGGTATATATTATGGGAGTGCATCCATCAACTGCATTTAGAATTATAAAGTGTCTGTCGGAAGCCATAGCTGGATTACTTCCGCAATTTATTAGGATGCTGGCAAATGATGAAATACCAAGAACACAAAACAAATTTTTCCATGCTGCTCGTTTCCAAGAGTTGTAGGTGTCATTGGTGGTACCCACATATGTATACAGTCTCCTGGGGGTGAAGATGGCGAAATATTCCGGAACCGAAAGGGATATTTGTCTATAGTAGCATGTGACGCGAATATGAAAATTCTAGACGTTATTGCAAGATGGCCAGGTTCGGCACACGATGCCACCATATTGAATAACAGCGAGTTAAAAGCAAGATTTGAAAATCGGGAATTCACAAACTGTATTTTACTTGGTATATCTTGGTGTATCTTTAGGAGACAGTGGGTATATAAATAAAAATTAATAAAAAATTATTTCTTGACGCCTTTGGCACAACCAGCTACAACAGCCCAGCAATTATATAATCGAGCCCATATTAAAACTCGCAATGTGATAGAAAGGGTTTTGGTTGTTGGAAAAGGAGATTCCCTGTTCTGGCCTACGCATCAAGAGTTAGACTGGAAACTACCGTCACAATTATTGTGGCAACTGCTGTTTTACAAAATGTTTGCTTAAGTATGAACGAAGCTCATCCTCCGCAAGCTCCGCAAGTGCTTGATATCTTAATCGGCGAGGGATACATATTAAACGTTCGTGCTGTCAATGTCGCTCAATTAGAAAATAATGTATATATACAATAATGTATATAATTAAGTAAAATACAAATACTTTTTGGAAAAAACGAAAAACCTAAGTCTTTTTTCAAATACTTAATTTGAAGTGCCAGACGTTCTTTCTTCAGCGAGTTTTCTCTTTGTTCGTGCAATTTTTGCTGCATAACTCTTTCAACTTCTACCTTTGCAATTTTCACACGAAGATCAAGTAATTTTTCATACTTCTCACCAAGATGTGACGAAGTCAGTGCAGTAACTGCAGGTCTACGACAACCAGCATCATATTCCTGTGTTGTTCCTGTGTTCTGGTATGTTTTTTTCCAATACAACTTGTACTGGCTTTTGGTGTTGTTAATTGACTACAAATGTTTGATGAAGGCTCTTCATGAGGCTCTTCATTATTTTCCCTAGAGCTAGCGCTGGCATCTGATAGGTGATCCGACCCTGAATTTTATGTCACGAGTATAAAATTATTTACAACTACAAATCCTGGACGTATATTGTACATAAATCGTAGATATAAAATTAATTGTGGAAAGAAAAGCTAGTACAAGTCACGTTGAATAATTCAGTGCTAAATACAAAGGGGTGGAATCTAAAATTGACATTATAATAAGCGTGCGGATATATGTCCGCTTTCTGGTGGAATTCAGTGAATGGAAAAGTTTATGTAAGTTTACTAGATCGTTCGAAAGTAGTATAGGAACGAAATATCATATAAATTGGTAAAATTGTTATATGCAGAAGTGAAGAAAACAAGAAGGGGATGTTTCTTTTCTTTTATAAGAAATTGGCTCTGAACTGAAATTAGTTTGTCAATTTATTTTTTAGTCGTCATTTGCCTATTGTCTGAAAACGTCAACGATAATTTGGCATATCACAAAAAAGCTCAACGACTTTGGAACGCCCCGAGCGCAACCCGCTGCAAAACAAAGCGAACTAAATACACTAGCAACAATTAAACAAATTGAACGCAAACGGCGAACATGAAAGAGGTTTGCCGGAAAACGATTACCGGCAGATTATAACATTATCAATTTTTATTGATCCTTCGTCGCGATAAACGCCGGTAGCGTTGCGAGTACTAAACGCAACAAAGACGGTATTGTCCCTGTGCGATGATATCGCGCGCCGCGCGCGCAGATAAATTAATAACGGCCGCGATAACGTCAGGCGAACGCCGCTTTGCGACGGCGAATTCGCAATATTTATCAAAAACGGTACCGTTACACTTAGGGAAATTAAATCCACCGCGCATTGGTAATTACAGGGTACCGAACGCCGAACGTTTACCTCATTAATAAATGATCGCAATTAAACACGGATATCGTAAAAACTCAATCTCCCGCACACACGGGAGATGCATTCGTAAGTCACGGGCAATAATGGGTTAACAATCGGTACAGTGGCGCAGCGCGACATTAGGGGAGAATTAAACATACATTATTTATTATTGTATATTTATTATTATTTTAGTTATAGATCTAGGATGTTAAAATAAAAAATAAAAAAAAAAAAAAATTTAGGTTAGTGAACGTTATGATTAAAATCATAAATTCGATTTACCTCTAACATATCATATTATTTATAAAGACCATCTTCCTACGCCACTGCGCGATGTAATAAGTGATCCTTACCGGGACTGTTATTGGACGGGTATTGCGTGGCTGCATGTGTGGTCGACGGCGCAATTAATCATATGATCATGTCTTAACTATACTATAATTGGGGTTTAAACTCTAATTTCTTATTACTGTGTAAACATAATTTAAAAATAATCGGCGAATAAGTGGTAAACTACTTTCTTTATAACCGTATCCGTATGTAAGTATTCCTTATTGCAATTGATGGCCCAATTAGCGATGATTTTCCACTATCACTTGCACAAATTTATAATAATGCGTTTATGGGACGTATGCTTTATGACGCGCGTTGAGGCGACCATCCCGGGCCCCGTTTGCATTAACAAACGAGTTTCCACTTCCTCGTGCAATAAATATTTCGCATTATTTATTGTGATAACATGCATCTATACTGCAACAAATGAACCTGTTGATTGATATTCGCTGCGTAATCGAATAAAAAGTAACTGCGCCTATAATTTTTTTAACGAGTGCTCCTAAATGTTATTGTCGTTCGAGGCACAAATTAATCTGAACACGGGTATGGACATTTACAAATTGATGCAAAGCACAATTAGAATTATAATTTTATATTAAGGTCATATAATTTACACGATTTACAATGATTCATTAAATTATTAGTTTAAGCATACGTTAATCAAAAAGTAAAACGATCGATGGACGATTTTTATTTCGTTCGACGTACATAATTACGTTATAAAAGCCAATAAGAAAAGGGTGCATTATAAATCATTGATAACAGATAAATTGTGGGTTGTTCGGAAACTTTTTAGATGTACTTGTGGATATCAAATTGCCATTGAAAATAATTTGGACCACTGTGTATCCAATATAGCTGAGAAACTAAATATATCAAACAGTTATCTACGTAAATTGTTTTGGCGAAACATGTTAATCAACCACATTTACATATGCGATTTTACACATGCGATGAAAAATCTAACTTCATTTCAAGAAGCTGTAAGAAATCTGCTGACGCTGAAAGGGGCAACGCTAATTTAGATTTATTTCCCTTTAGATAATTGATTGACTATCAATCATGATTTTTTTTCATTATCATAAAGCTTGTAAGCCTTCTAGACACAAATTCTTAACCCATAGAATTACTTTACGTAATTTGCACCGACTATCTGGACAATGTCAATTTCAAGCGTTTCAAAGAGAATTATTTTCGGTTTTTAATTTACCTTGTTGTTGCACTTACAGTGCCACTTCTTTGCCGACTTTAGTATTTCAAGTGTGCCCTAGACGTAAGATTTATGTTTCCGACGAAATCAGGTTCACTGAATTCATTTTAAAATGATATTGACAATCAAACGTTCTAAATTCACATCCAACCCAATCAATAAAAAAAACAAATTGAAATATCTTAACAACTACCTTGATAACATAAGGCAACATATGTCATTGTATGTAGGACGTGTCAATATAACAATGCCATAAGCTATGTGATACATATGACATCAGCGCTACGATTAATATATGTCATATGCGATAGTGCAAGGTGAAGAGTCAGGAATTAGTGAAGGGTGCGACGATAAAGAGAGTGAGTTAGGTCAGTACCAATCACGCCAAGTGGCATTGTAATGCAAACGTGAGCATTTTGATTATGTACTTGAACTCGAATAAACAAATATCACAGTATCTGTATTTATTTCGAGCCCGTAAGCTATGTCGCCTACGCCGGCTCAAGTGTGTAGTGTATCACACTACAACACAAGGCAACGTGAAAAAATCTTGGTAGAAAATTAAATTAGAATTGGCTTTATTTATAACTCAACCCAATGCAATTCACCTAATTCACAAATAACAAACCAAATTCAAAATTAAATAACCCAACAACTAGTATAAAATGCACATTGAAGGGAACATAAAAGTTTAATTGACAACTCAATGCAATCCAAATGAAATATAATCATTCAATAAAAAGAAAACAAGCAAATTTAAATAACGTAACAAATTGGAATACGCAGTAGCATGAAAGAACTAATTAAAAAATTAATTAAATTAATTAGAATTGGCCTTGATTTATCGCCAGCCAACACAATCTATATAACTCTTAAAAAAAGAAATTCAAATAACTTAACAACTAGAACCTGAGGTATCGCAAAAAACTAAGTGACCCAACTCAAATGAGCAAAACCCAAGTAAAAGAAATTTAGCCCGAATAATAAAAAACCAACGCCCCAAAATGTTCAGAAACTAACACAATTAGTTTCGATGTGGTTTGGTTTAGTTTTAACTCCATGTATGTTGCGTTGCATTGGTTTAAACATTATGATAACTAAATGCAATCCAAACCAAACCAAATCAAAATGACATACACCACAGTCAATATAAAATATAAAGAAAATACAATTTCGAATAATTTAATTCATTACCATGCAAGCTAAGCCTAATCCTAATAAAAGCCAAATGGGAGAAATTTACGAAAAGAAATATAGTTAATGAGTCGTAAACTAATGTCATCAAAGCTGATGTAATTCGATTTTTCGTAAGGAGTAGACAACGTAAAAAACGAAGTAAGAAAAGGGGAGTAGATTTAAGGGCGGAAGCGAACTACACAAAGCCAAATAAAGCTACTACAGTAACTACTACTACAGTAAACACGAAATATTTTTAAAAAGTAACGAGAATAAGTACAATATGCACACAAATAATGTGATCATTTGTTGTTGATCTGTTACGTGAGGTTGAGCTAAAAATGTCCCCAACTAAATCCAACCCAATCCAACGTAGCGGGAAGTTTGTGTGAGTGTACCAACGCCATCTAGCCGTCTATACCACCACACTCCTACTGTTAAGTAATAACAGGTCTGCTTTGACCGGCTAATCCTGTAGTACTGTTGAGACTTGTTACTATAAGTACTTCGCAGCCATCAGTGCGGAAGACCACTTAGTTGAAAACATGTGCCTTATGACTCCAGTGGGACGAAACGTCCGATACCTGAAGTGCTGACGGGTGCGAAGTTGTTACAAGTCTCGACTTTACCGACTTAGTCGGTCAAAGTATGCAATAGCAGTGCACTCATACAAAGTTCTCGCAAGTCTTACTTGCATGACTAGATGAACCTCGGCGGATGTGCTGTTGGTGATCTGATGAGTCCGGTAAAACGAAATACCTGACCACTGAAATTTGTCTTTAACAATCGAACGTAATATTAAATGAAAATAAAATACCAGTTTCAGTAAGCTAATTAATTAAATGCCGAACGAGTCCAATCGAACGCACTAAGAATGCTGGCTGCGAAGTAGTTATAAGTCTCGACAGTATCGACTTAGTCGGTGTTTAATTAGACATCTGAACGACTGTGGGAAAATAGACGGCTAGATGGCATTAGTACACTCATACAAAATTCTCGCTACCTTAGATTAATTTGTATATTGAATAATGTTAATTGAGATTCTGTACATATGTGTAAACATCATTCAATCAAAGTGAAGGGGGCCAATGCCTGCGATTTTTATTTACGATCGGATTGACTTTGACTGGATTTTACATTAAATTAATTTACGTATATTAAACAAACACAACGTATATATTAAGCAGTTCAATATAATCAGCAATACTTAGGATCGGGTTGACATGGATTTAACTTTAAAATAATTAACCATGAAAATTTTCGAACTTGAGATTTTAACGCAAATATAAGCGTTCGCCTATAACTATTTTCGGAAACGATCCTTTGTGTGTTCAAACTATTGAAGCTAACACTATGAAACTTTAAACATAAGATTTGTATGTAGAGAGGAAGGAAATCCTACTTTGAAAGCTATCTCTCAGTTTAATCGTTATTATTAATGTTACGTTAAGCAAAAGTAAGAAGGACATAATTATGTATTGTAATTGACTTATCCTATTACTTACAAATAATTCGTTAAAAATAATTGTTCGTTTTCAATGATTAAATAACTAACTTAATTTGTAAACAATATTTGAGAAGTAAGATCGGACTTGTACCAATTAAGGGGGTATCCTGCTTTAGAAGGCTCAAAAAAAATTTTATTGCTCAAATCTATGCCTAATATATCTAAGAATATGTATAAAAAGTTATAGCGGCTAATTCGCAATATTTTGAATGATACAGCACTAAACACAGTGAGGTGTCGAGAAAAAAAATATACGAACGCATGAACGCTCGGACAAACGAAGCGCGCCCCCCTTCCCGCAGACACAGAACACCGAACTATGTACTGAAAAAAGTTCAATCGGTCGTTCGAAACAATAATATTTTGAATTCGTAAGAGCTATAGTAGGATTATAACGAGATATTCCGTAAGTAATCGACAATTAACATTTTTCCTGATCGTAAACTTTAGAGCGCGTTTTCTCGAGTTTTCGTTTATACGATTTTTCTAAACTGGTGGGCGTGATTGCGAGAAAACTAGACAAGCAATCAAAACCAAACAAAACTTTTCTTAGCTTTAGTAGCATTCTCTTCGATTTGAACTAAAAACTTTAATGGAAAAAAATTCTAAACAACTTTTTTAGCAAGTTTAAATGATTTTCTCTTCCTGCAAAGAGCACATTTATTTTCAAACCTGAGAAAAATCTTGAATTTCAAAATTTTGGGTTTTTTTTAGTTCACATAGAAGATAATATATGAGAATTACAATTTTCTTTGTTTTTTTTTGTTTCAGACAAAAATTACGGTCTACATCTTTCCCACCGATTGTAGACTGCAATTGAAAGGTGTTGCACAAATGTGCATAAAAATCGGTTCCGTTTAAATATTTTTCTGTCGAAATATTTTTTCTTTAATGCTCAAATATGTAATAAAATGCTCTAAAAAGTTCACTAGACTTGCTCTTTTTTTTCTGTCCTAAAAAAAATCCCCCAAAAACGATATTTTAAGTCCTCCTAAAGCAGGATCCCCCCTTAAATCTGATTTAAAGTTCACTATGTCAAGTAAATCGCAACATAGAAAAGTATTATACATATATAGTACATAGTAACAAAATTCACCCCCTGATCTAGTTCGAGCCGTTTATACGATTACCGATTGATTCTTAATAATGTTTTTTAATTGTAATTATTTCATTTCTATTCCATCTTTGTACTGCAGTTAAACTAAATAGTTCATAACAAATTTATATAATTTTATAATCTGCAGAACAACTGAATAATCCACTAGTAAGAAAAACTCCAGCGACAGTTCGCATCTTTTATTTTCACCGAGCGAGGAACCTCGCGGTCCGAAGGCAGCAATTTGTCCATTGTCTCCGCGGTTTTTGCGACAATTGTGCGCAGTCACGTCTAACGCCGCCGCCGCCGCCGTCGACGGAGACGAAAACCTCGACGGCAAGAAAAAGCATCGCCGTATTAGTGTTTCATTATTTCGCCGTTTCAGACTCATAAATCTACGAAAAGTTCGGGTTTTTGCGCGAAAAGGGATAAACCTCTAATTATAGAAAGAACGCGCAGCTCTCCGAAAAGTAGTGGATTAAAGTGTATAATTTGTTGGATGCGTTATTTCGGACGTAACAGTAGCCTCAGTCAACGGCCGCCGCGTGGCCATCTCGTGCCGGACGGGAAGACCCTATGAGCAGGTGAATTCACCTGTCGGCCCACGTGGCTCATCACCTGTACGCTAGATAGATTACTCCCGATATCTTTTCGGATAATCGTATCTCGTACCACATAAATATGCATCGGAAGTGTGTTTGTCTGTGTGTGTGTTTTTATATAACATAGGTCATTTCTTATATAATGTGAACCAAAACAATCTTAGTGCAAGGCAATTACTATACTTATGTAAATGAAACCATAGTTTGTTTTTAGTGCAGTAAACACGAATGAATTTGATTTATTATATTAGGATAGTTTATAGCATTTTGTCTTAACCACGAAACATTTCGTTACAATTAACGAATATCAAAAATTACGAGCAAGGTCAAATCAGTTTTTACATTTTATATAAGCTTTTCGCAAATCTATGATATTGATGTTTATATAGGACAATTATCCTCAAAAATACACAAAATATACAAAATATACAAAATATACAAAATATACAAAAGGATACAAATAGTAGCCATTTTTCACGAACCAGTCAGTTGTAAGCCGTCTCAAAGAACATGCATATCGTTTTACACTAGCTTTTCATTAATATTTTTATGTCAAAGTTAATAGTGCATTATACATACATAGCTGCATAACAATCGAGAGGCAATAAAGCTAGATAATCAGTATATATTTCGAATAAAGTGATACTTGAAAGGTGCGGGGCGAAAATTTCATTATTAAATGCACCACAAGGATCCTACAAATCCTAATGAGCTTTAACTACTTCTAAATGAGACAAGACATATTCTGAGTATCGCATGTATCATACCTAAGTAACTTCAGAGAGTGAGCTTAAGACTGTATATTTGTGGTGGATCTCAATATAATTATTTCAGATTGTAAACAAATGATTTACTATTGATGAAAAATACAATATGATTAAATTGTTTTCATGTTCTACAAATACAATAAATAAATTAGCACTTCACACAGCAGGTAGGGATGTCAAATTTAATTCAGCGTTATTGGAATAAAAATAACAATTTATAAATAGAAGGAAAATAACAAAAATATTTATAATGTATTGTGTTTAATGTTTGTGTGTGTGCTATTAAGTTTAAGTTAAGTTTACGACTGATAAAAATTAGGTATATGCAGGGCATGAACGAGATGCGTCCCTTAACTTTAATTGAATTTATATCCCTGTCATTTTGTGTCAACGTCAACTTTTTCAAATTCAATGAAGGTAAATTAACGAAACGAACTTTGTTCTAAAATTTAGTGGTAATTTAACCGATAAGAGTCAGTTTGTGTAGAACGGACATCTGATAACAAAATTGAATACTTTTTCAAATTAATGGCGTCTAGTGAAGCCGAACGAATTTATGAATTTATCCTGAACTTTTACCAAATCTTCATAATAGAAATATATTTGTGGATAGTGCTATAAAATATTACAAAATTTCCTTCATATAAAAACTATTCAGTATAAAATAATAAAATTGGTCAACTTTGGTCTAGTATTAGCTCAGTGAATATTTCAGAATGAATCTAAGAGAAAGTTTAGCCTGCTACATATGCAGGTAAGATAATTTTTGCAAATACTACCGCATTTACTATTATTTTGAAATCGTTTCATAACGTGTTCCGGAAAAATTTTATTTAGAAATTTTCTGTACTTGACAACTAAAATCTCTTACCAGTCTTAATTTTAGAAGATCGAGATATCGAAGGTGTACTACAAATACTTAGTTGCTGAACAAACATAAATAAAAAAAATTAAATCAAGTGTTTTAACAGGTTTTAATTTAATTTAATTTAAATAATTTTACAAATTACCCTGTAATGTCAATTATTGTACAATTTAGTAATTTCAAAAGTGCAATTGAAGTACGATATTGTAACCATTTTCGTGGCTCGTTTATCCGCATATCTAATAGTAAGATGAAAAAGAGGGGTACTTATAATAGGAATATTTACAAACTTACTTTAAATCATTTAACATTTCGTTTATAAACATTTAATTCACATATCGATAACTGTATTATTATAGGCAAGCAGGGTTCAGGGCAAGAAGAGGTACTTGGGAAATTATTTGAGAGGAGGAAACGAGAATATGGAGAACTTTAGGACATCAAGAGGATTAAGACAAGGATGCCCCTTAAGCACCCCATTGTTCAATATTTATATTGCGAAGTTGGAAGAGGTGCTGAGAAATGGACAAGATCGGGGGCCAGGCTGGGGAAGTACAGTATCTGGTCTTTATCCTAGACAGATGACATGGTCCTGCTGGCGGAGACTGAGAAAGGGAAAACAATAGTTGGGACAGATGAAGAAAACCCTACATCTAGAAAAGTCGACCCCAGATTATATCTATATGTATATGTGAGACAGGAGGCAGGGAGGGACAGAATGGAAGTACGAGCAGCAAGGGGTGAGGGGAAAAGAGTGATGGATAGGTAGAGGAGCGCAGAAGACAGAGGCGGGAACCATCAAACTGGAAGGAAAGCAAAAGAAAAATGTACAAAAAAACGGGACTGTTTGTGCAACAAAGTCAAAGTTTTAAGTCGAGAAAGTATATAATCACAAGTTTTCACAGCTGTTCTTGTCAAACAATCTTTTAAGCCAATGTAATTTTCAACTTTAAATATTTCATTGTTAAAGTTTTATAATCGAAATGGTAACATTTTCATCCTTTTATCATTAATTATTAGCAAAAAAGATGAAATTGCAAAATTGAAATGTCTGACTATTTAATTAAAAACGTTAATCAAAGTCAATAAACCATGCATGCACATGCATTTTGGTGCAACATCAATATGCAAATCGCGGGCTAGAAAAGCAAACACACCATCAGAACTTCTAACCTAGTTAACTTTAAGTATAGGCTACACCTTACATCGTTTACTCTACAACACACTCAGCCCCACGTAAGCAATAATTTGCCAATAGCATCCTAGTGCGTTGGTCTAATACCAATTTGATGGCATGTAATTTTCAGTGCTTAAATATTTGCATATTTTCGTCTACGAGGGTTTTGCTCGTTTTCTATTCGTTTCGCCATTAGGCGGCTAAATGGGAGTGGGCCGCGGACGAGTGCGAATTTATTTTCGCCACACGTGCAAAAAGTGCACGACGAATCGTAACGGTATGCAATGTCCGAGACACGGTAATAACTTAATGCGAAATAAAATGTTTATAAATACGATCAATTTTAGATACAAATTGCGCTATAGACAACGGTAAGTCGAATATATTGGCCAATTAATATTGGCGAAAATTACCGAAACAAGTTATTAGACTGCCCCACATATTCGCTAAGTAAAATAAATTTTGTGAAAGCTTCGTTGCTGAAATATTAACCATAGAGTTAAGAAAAACATAAGAAAGTTCGGTTCATAATGTACTCGTCGTGATGGGAATTTACTTGCATTCTGAAAATATTAAAAACAATAAACATACATTCATACGAACCACGGCAATACTTGTGTTAAAACATCATTTTGAATGCTTTGATCAAATAATTATTATAGCACCGCCTTGCTACCAATTGCAATGTTCGGATTTACACACAAGTGCACAATATATATGTATAGCTTGTCTGGAAAATGATGTTGGGTGTCATATGATAGGTATTGACAAATATAAAATGCGTCCACTTCCGGAAGTTGCCGTTTGGTGGCAGCAACTGGTACATTAATGATCTATAAAATAACCTAAGGCATTAATGTTAGTTATTTGATTATGATTATTTTTTGTTGTAGTGTATTTATATGATTAATACAATATTTGAGGCGGGTATATAGTTAAATTTTATTGTACGATGTACGACTGATCGTGACTCGTTTGGTTATGAGCTTTTAACTTTGTTACTCTTTCGATAGGACTTGAAGCTCCAAAATGCACGGCTATGTATGTTGTAGGGATTGAGTGGTGTTTGTAATTTTATTCAAACGGATATTTGAAATAATTTAGAAACCAAATTGAAATTTATGGGAACCATAGTTGATACGAATAACGTGAAATTTATAAAATGGCAAAGAAATTAACGATATTCAGTTATAGTATGAAGAATATAAGATTTTATCTTGACAAACTTTCTCCCCAATTAAAAAAATCGTGAGCCGATGCTGTTTTAGTTGCTGATTTATATTGTTATTCAAAACTTAGTTTCATTTCCATTTAATTTCCTTTAAGGTTGTCACCTAAATGTTAGAATACACATAGTTTTTCTTATTCCTCTGACTTGTACATAAGATTTTTTACTCTTGTAGATGATGAAATTATTTAAGGGGCTAACATTACGTGCCTCATCGTTGACATCAAAATATTGGTATGTTTTTTTATTGTAGGCCTAGATGCCCAATGATTTATTTTTAAAAAAATTTTTTTCGAAATAACGGTTTGCCTTTTTTACATAACATTGCTTGCTTTCTTTTTTTAGATATTTGAGTATTTTGCATAGACTATTCAAAAGTGGGAAATTTAACAATATAATTTCTTTTGACTTATATTTCATATCATCTTTCAAAAAGACACAACAAACCATTGTAAATTCAAATACACTTAGTAACATCGTCCCCGAATTTATCGAACAATAAAATAATAACGAGAATCTATAAAGTTTTTTAACTTAATGGTTTAGGATATGCAAGTGGCACCTGCTGCAAGGAAGAAACAGAAGGACAGGTCGGAATATCAAATTGGACCGTTCAACCTTATATATTTACAATTAAGCGTGAGGTCCAATATTTATATCAGCAGGTGTTGTGACGTCACCGCGCACGCACTGCCTTAAGTACAATCCGGCACAGAGGTAAAAAACGAAATGGCTGCGAACCTTTTTTCTTTCGGTAATGGTTTCGGCGGAGTGTTACGCAACGCTTTAATTAAAGCGGGGCCGTAGCGCGAACGCGAAATAAGTTTGAAAAATTATTCCGTTTCGGTGCACGGGGTGGCGATAAAACGAGTTACGCGAAGAATTACGGTACGATACCGGACGGCCGCTACGATTTGCGAGCGCCCATTAAATTAATTTGATGACACATAAAACAATGTAAATTGCTTTCAGCCGTGAGTGAGGCGATCTTATTTTGCCGAGATGTATGATATATGCTCGCATATATCGTGGATTTAATGCACTTGCGTATGGTATTATTCACCGGCACTTGGGGAGCTACTAAGCGGAGATAAATAAGCTAAAAGACACTCGGAGCTATTTATTAGCCAAGAGTTTTTAGATTAAAATTTTCAATGTCTGCGTCCGATAAATAAATAACTTCAGACAACATAATTACTTTAAAGAGCTACTCGTCAATCAAATATTAAATAATAACCTTTTAATAACCCCCCCGACTAAGGAGTTTTCAAAATTAACCATATGACATAGTTGTACTTTTGTAAATTTTTTACTGAGATTAAAAAAAATTCGTTGGGGGGGGGCAGTATACTCCATCCAGGTCGAAAAAATAAGGAATAAACTGTTACCGCATCGCACATTGTTTAATAAATAACGAATAAGCTCTACTATAGCTTACTGAACCTTTCTTGGATTTTGTACACCAAGTCCTAATACAGAAACCCTGTTGTAACTAAAACAAATGAGGCGTTGAGTCGTTGACCCTCACCCCTTCTTTGTGGAATTTTCTATAAATTTCTAAATATTTTAATTCCTAATAGTTGTTATGTTTGTTATAAACAGTGTGAGCTTTTATCAACACACCGCAATTACAACAAATTAAAACTGAAAATATGAAATGGGCAATGAAAGCATAGGAGTGCATCTAAAAACAAATGAAAACAAAATTGATTAAAATGCAATTAACGAAACAACACATGAAAACAGAATTAACTCGAACAGAACAAATAAAATAAAATTGTTGAGTACAACAACAAAACAACAAGTGAAAGCAAAGTTACTAAAGGCCACTCATACCAGAACAAAAAAACAAATGTAAAGATCATTAAATGTACACAGTATACTTAGAAATAAACCGAAAGAAACAAAAATAAGGTATGCATTTTTTTTTGCAATTTTGACATTTTCTGAGCTTTTATGCAATTTTGGTGTATCGAGTAATCTTGATAATTTCGAAAGAGTAAACAAACGACAGTGTAACAAAAATGTAAACAAAATAATCAAAAAATTATTAAACAAATGAAAACAATAAAAATGCAACCAACATTAATTAATGGTACACAGTGCACACTAAAACGACTGAAAACAAATATATATTTGATGTGAAGAAAGCAAATGCAATCAAAAGTATAGAACTTATGAAAGAAAGTTCGTGAGACCAAAAAACGAGTGAAACTAACTAAAAGCAGCATTAATAAAAATTAAGCAAATAAAGAAATCAACATTTAATTAAAATAATCTCGATCAAAATAATAATGGAAACTCAAGTTGGTTTGGTTCCTAAAGTAATGAAAACAGTAAACAGGAAAGGACAAATTATGGCTATAATAAAATGAAAACAACAAAAATATATTAAAAAGTGAACAACGAAAAAAATAATGAACGAATATGCCAGAGGGATGCTAGTGATGAAATCAAAGCAAATGAAAACAAAACAAAATTAATCTAAACCACGGTGTCTATCATTCGTAATATTCTTCACAAAGTGTCGATAATTAAATCATGACATGTAATCCCCATCGGCGCCTCCTACAGGACGTATACATTATTGCTCTTCATTGTTCAAATTCGTGCTTATTTAGATTATTTATTTATTTATTATTATTTATTTATCTGTCGCAATTGGCAGAAATATCAAAATCTCGGTCAATCAGGATCGCGAATTTGACCAACATTTCGATGTGATATTGTCCAAGTATTTGAAGCTCAGTTCTTGTTTTCTTTGTTATCGTGTCGTGTTAAATAAAAATAATTGTGTTCACACCTCAAATGTAGGTAAATTTGGGTAAGAATTTGGCGGCCAATCCAACCCAAAGAGTGGCAATTTAAAATTCATTTGAACAACCACAATTTATTGACATTATTATTACAAAAGAAGTTGAAGAAAGTAGTAAACCTATTATGCTGTAGCACAAAAATATAGAAGTGAATTGCTAGATCAAACAGTATGCATAGGACATGAAAAATCTGTAGTGTTCCGCACTGAACATTCTTATACTTAGATATAATACAGTCGATATAAATTTGGAATAAAAGTTGTTTAAAATATCTACAACTTGTATAAGAATATTTTTTTCGAAAACTCGTACCGTTTTCGAGATAAGAAAAACGGTGATGAGAGTAAACCATCACTTAAAAATAGACTTGCTATGTACAAAACTTAAGCTTACAATTTCGTAGCTCTAGCCATAGTTTGGGCGGTGAAGCGCCCACAGACACACATATGTCATTCCAAAAATAGTCAGAATCTATTCAGGGGACCTCAAAACATGTGGAGATTGGATCGACTTTATTTCAATTTAAAAGAAAAAATGGTGTGCGGGCAGTTCACCCTTCTGAATTTTCACGATGCTGTCATATTTTCCATTATCGACAATTTTTTGTATTTTTGCAATTTTTTCAATTTCTGTATTTTTGATAATTTATACTATTTTGATATTTTAAGTGTTATTTACCATTCATGGTTTTAATTACTTTTGTGTTTTGATATAGACAATTTTTAAAGTGGTCATTCTTTGCATCTTTGACTTTTTAACTATATTTCAATTGTGATATTTTTGTTATTTTGCGAAGTTTGCAATTTTGCTAGTTTTTGCAATTGATAATTAGGTTATTATTTATATTATTTATATGAAATTTCTTGTAATTTTAATATTTTCTTTTTTTGTCAAATTTGACATTTGAATTGCTGACAATTGTAATTTTTCAATAATGACAATTTTGTATTTTTCCCGCTTTATATACTTCGATATTTTTCGCAAGTTTGATATTTTCTGAAATTTGGATAATTTTTCATACGTTATTCTATAACTAGGATTATAGAAATTTCTGCTAATAATTTTATTGAGGAACGAAGAACTTTCTCCAGCGCCTTTCCCTGACGACCACTTATTAATTATTAATAATTATTAATAATTATTTCAAATCCGCACAAGTTAATTCTTCTGTATTTTGCTGATGCCCTCTCTTGTTAAATTAACTTAAGACCGATTAACAATGTTGACGTGGCACGTTATTTTATTTTGAGTATATTAGTACGTGCCTGGCGACTGAGACACATTCACATGCCCCCCCCCCCATTTGTTGTTACGTTAGTTGCTCAATAATTTTAACGATATAGAGAACTGTATCAAAGTAGCATAAAAGGTTGTTTTAAAAAAACTCCACGAGGGAGCAAATTAATGAAACGGGTTGTTACGAATCGAATGCACGATGATGTCTTGCAAAAATTTCGTAATTCGTTTTCGCTAATAATTCGTGTACCGAAACTATGGGTGCGGTAAAATTGCGTCCGCGTTTACGGAACTAATCCAACCGATTAACGTAATACAGCTCGGTAATTTTTTAATAAGGCTCCGCAATGTTTAACGCGTTTTAATAATTTAAATTTAAAGTACGCGTCCATTATTTTTATTTCGTACTTATACGGAAGTCTTCGTTGTGATACAGCTGGTCGAAATTCCCCCGTCCTATTGGTCGTTTTTGGTTTTAATATTCGGTTATCGTGCTCGTTTTATACTTGCCTTTTTATGGGAAAAAGGTTATTTTTTAATTCATAGCAATTGCTCACCAATTTTATCGATTTCATTAAAAATCAATTAGTTTATTAAATAAGAATTAGCAAACTTGATGTTGTTTTACAATATAAATATATGGTTATGGTTATTGGGTAAAGTTTATGTTGTTTGGGAAATGTCTAAGGTTATCATGAATTTTTTTGTTCAATTTTATCACAACGAAGTATTGTGCAGTATTGTTTCATTTTATTGACATACACATAGCAAAAGTTGTATATTATGCCCTATTATCTCCATTGAGATCATATCGCATAATTACCATAATTATTTTTAATAATTGCATTAATTTATTAATTGCGATATTAGTTTACATATTTATTTGAATTGCATGTAATTGGGTGGTTACAGTTTCTTACGTATATCGAAATCTTTGAACAGGTCTCTCTGATGAAAAATTTCATCAAAGTCCGAAACCGACTGATAGACAATTCCTATAATCAACGATGAAGATTTCATTAAAGTGCGAAGAGAACTAATTCACGTACGTTCAATTAGATAATCGGAGATCGTCGTTGATTATTGGCCACAAAGATCTACTTATAGTCATACGTGATCGTGACCTCTTTTGTGCATGTTATAAAAATAGTGGAACATGCCTCGAGTACAATAAAGTAAAGTGGAAAATAACTGCAAACACAGAAAGGAAAAGTGGATAATAATAATGACTACTCAGCAATTGAAATGGTAAGAAAAGAAGAGCAAACAAAGGTATGGAAGGTAGTTGTGAAAGAAGTAAAAGAACCCACATAAGATAAAACAAGATAAGTTAGACATAATATTGGATATAGTGAAAGACTTGAAAAGAGAGTAAAGTAGTAATAAAGAACGAGATACAGCAAATGAGTACGGCACAGAAGGGACTTAATGAGGAAATTACAAAGGTAAACCAGGATTATGAAGAATTTAGAAAAGAAACAGAAGACATTAAGAAAAAAAATAAATTATGAAATGGATGGAAAAAATGAGTAAGATTAACAATGCGATTATGAATGATTTACCAATGAATACAAAGGGATCAATAATGCTTGGAGAAGGAATAAATAATTTCTTAAAAGAGCTTTTAAAAATTGTATTAAGACTAAAGCAGAAACGAAAATTGAAGAAAAAACCTGTTCAATAGAACTAGAGAATGAAAATGATAAAGAGAAAGTGATGGAGAACAAATGAAAATTGGTGGATTTCAGAGAAGAAAGAACGATGATTTAACAACAACAAAACAAGAGAAGGGCAACGGAAAATATGTTAAAATTCGATAAAATGTAGCAACTATTGACGGGTATAGAATAAAAATGGAATATTAATACGACAACAAATAGAAAGAATAAAGATGAAAAAATAAATTTACAAAGGAAGAAGGGAAATATGGGGATATAAGAGCAAACTGAAAGCAAATTAATAAGAAAATATATATTAAGGACATAGACGAGGAAATAAATAAAACTACAACAAATTCAAATTTCGTACTCTCATCTGATCAAGTAACTCTGGCAAGATTGTGCCCATATAAAATGCTTGTAGTTTCTCCAGAATTTTGTTCCAAAACGCCGGATCTTTGCAAATAATTTATATTGCAATCGCAACGTCAATTTTCTTCATTTAATATTACTAAAGGAATTATACCATTCGGGCACTAGACACAGCATTAGTCATATTTTCCAACGGTCGCTGTAGAAGAACTAGAGCAGGGCAGATGCCCTACGATCTGGCAGGGTGTTCAACGTAGGAAGCAAACTACTTCTGTGTCCACGTCATATTTACATAATTGTATCAAACAATAAAAATTCGTTGATCCAATGGGGATCTGGAGGTTGTGGAAAATTGCATGGGGCTAGAAATTCTTCCACACAACTGCAGCTACAGATTATACGATTGCCATATATACATTTATACTTCAGAATAGATAGAAAATAATAATGACATATCTCAGATAAGCCACCTACAATAAACTGCGAACAACCGCAGAACCTTGTGGAATACCGCTGCGCATTAATGAATTGGAATTCTTTCTCTGTTCATTCGTTAGGCATGTTCCAGCCATCTTAACCTTTGTACTTTCAGCAAACTTCTTACACTTGTGCTGCTGTATGGTTCTCATAGCATATATTGCCCACGGCATCTATCTCGTACATCTTTCCAATTGTTTCTCCTCATTTTGATTCACGATTAACGTTTCACTGTCGCACGTTGCGGTGAGTGCTGTATAGATTCCTATTTTTGCTGTTTGTGATACTTATTTTGATTCTATTAGCGTCCCATATTTCTTATTCCTATTTCCCATCGCCTGGTTTTCTTGTTTTCGTGCTCTTTTTCATTTGGTGTTACACCATGTATTTTGTTTTGTTCTCATTAATTATCAATCTAGTCTCCGCTGATTTTTCTAATCTTTGTTTTATTTTCTGTAGTTCTTTCCTTGTTATCGTTATTAAAGTTAGGCAAATGCAAGACACTAAACTTCCTTGCGAAATATTGTTTCTGATTTGTATCCTGCTATTTCTTATTATTTCTTCTAGCACCGAACTGAAAAGCATATCGTGTTTGATAAAATAATCAGCAACTTTTAATTGTTCTACCTGCCACATGATTAGTCAGCGTCATGAATGTGTTTGATTTGTTGAACATAAATAAAAAACCCAATCCAACCCTATCTTTATTTGTTAATGTCATGAATGAATTGTAGGTCTCCCTCATGGAGATTTTTCTTTGAGTGCGCTTAATTCCATTGGATTGGGTTGAGTTGGGATTCTTATTTGCTTCCCTTGAATAAGAAATTATATATGTAATAATAATGAAGCACGTTTTGGATTCTTGGACGAAGGTTTCGTGATTATTATACTGCTTAAATTATTGTTTATTCAGAAATGGCTTCTACCCAATCAGAAAACATGAGTTGTAAATGTACATTGTACCAAATAAAACTTTTGAAACCATCAGATATTAGCTGTGCGAAAATTAATTATATTAAAAAATTAAAACTAGGCAGTAGGCAGTAGAAATGGTAGTAGTTTTAGTGGTGTTGAAAGGTAATAAAGAAAATAAATCAAAATAAATCATTAGTGTTGCAGTAAATTTTCGCAATAAAAAGGTTTCACGGTTAGAAGACATGAGAGAACTAATCTAGAATAAAAAGGTTTTGTTTAGAGTTTATTCACAAAATTCAAAGATTTGTTTAAATAGGGAAAACTCTACTGAAAATTGCTGGAAATAAAACAGCAACCGAAGCTGAAACAATTTAAAGCTATGGAGGAATAATAAAAACTTTCTTCAAAATAATCTGTTATAAGCGACGATTATGTTTGTGTACCTATTAAAACTCATATAATTTGATTATTTATAATTCTATATTTATTTGCTGAAATTTAAAACATATTGACTAATTTATTATGTTATGCTCAAACATTTTCTATAAGATATTAGAATGTTAGTAACTAGTTTCCTTGTTACCGTGAACATGTTCGTTGGTTGCGCAAAATTATCAAAAGCGTCAAAAATAAACACAACCTTGTTCACTTCTAAAATAAACCAACATGTGAGTAAATATTTATAAGCATTTGACCGAATCTTAGGGGTTTTGTAATTTTTTTCTGAACAATCGTAATAATTCGGTGTCTAAAGTGTGGCAGTTAAAACTCCATTTGAATCATAGTCCTTCCTGTGGAACCATGGATTAGTAAACATTTTTATTTGTCTTAAATTACTATCACTAATTATGATATATTACTAATTATGACATGTTTACTTCATATAAATGCAAAGAAATAAATTAATTCTTGCAACAAAGATTTGCCTTAGATTAACATTTTGATTGTATAACAAATACTTGTCATCATGATGAGACGCCTCAATCCATTATCGAATTCGAAAAATGCCTCCTTCCCACCCTGATTTGCTAAACTAAAAGCACGAAGATAAAAATAATATTAATGGTGTGCTCGAACGGTTGTACTAGATCAACACACATAAATATAAGATACAGAATACAGATATAATATACAGAAATATACAGCTTTGAACCCAGCAGAATTTGTAATTATATTTGTTATAACGGATTGAGTTTAACTAATTTTAATTTGGTAATATGTTTCACTTGTGTAAGTAATCTATTATCATGTTTCGTTTAAAATATAAAACATGTCGATGTATGGTATGTGCGTTTTTTTGTAATCTAAACTATATTTATTAATAACTCATCCATCTTTCATTTGTAGTGCAAATTTGGAATTCTTATTTTAATTTTCACTTAAAAATATGCCTTAGGTTCGTTTCAATCAAGATTCTATTCAAGATTTGGAAATTCTCTAACATTTATTAAGACGAATTTTTTTTATTATAATCGTAGACAATATAAATGATGATTTTCGATAAAAAATCGCACAAAAATGTTGTTCTACATGCAGGTCTAAGATACATATCGTAAATATGAGGCCTTAACCAGCCAGGCTGTAAATCAAGGTTTTGGTTTCGACACATTTATTATTAGGAGCCTTCATTATTACGAACACCGCGTGCAATTAAAGTAGGCACAATTAGAGCAGCCCCTAATTTGAAGCTAATGAACGATTCCTAATCGAATTAATTTAATTGTACCTTCTAGCTAGAAATGCCCTTCGATATAAGCAGTCACAATTTTATTGTTCTGCGTCGGACCAGATTTCAGGAGTGCCTGGTATCTACATATTCTAGATACACAGATAGACAGTTATTTTATATAATTATATTTTTATGAAAGGGAAATTAATTGTTATTGCCCCACGTTGGGCAGCAATTTTAAGTGGTATTTTAATTTATTTTATCCATTTGCGGGGACAAATTATCTTTGAACGGGTGGATGATGCATTGCTTTACAATGATAAAATTGAAAATAAAGATTAAAATGTTGTTCATGATGAAAAATATAATTTACCATATTCAACGAGAGCTAACAAATTATGGAATAGTTTTTCCATAATTTATGATTTAAATCATAAATGAATTATCAGTTTTCCTTTACGTTACTTTATTTAATTTTAAAGCTCTGATGATTATAATTATGATTGGGTTTTTCGTTGATGTGCGATTTAAATTTGTGTTTATCACTTTTTAATTATTTTTTTTTTAATTTAAAATTCGTTTCATTATTGCAACCAGCCACGTATAGAATTAAGAACAACGTTTGTTACTAATTTATATAATAATGACTTCATAATTATTTAATTATTTACACACATTTGTGGTCTATTATGCTCTCATTGAAGAATTGTATTGGCACTTTACTTTTGTGTACTACTTGTTTGCCAACATGACAAATTTGTCTTGACAATTCAATTTGAAAGACATGTAACTGGACTCATTTTTAATTGTGAATAATGCCGAGTAAAGTTGTTCGACTAATCAGCAGCGTAATTCTTTATTTTAAGAGAGTAAGTTATTGCTTGTAGCGAATCGAAAAAAGTACACGACGCCCAAATTGGTTGACCTTAAAAATCGAGCAAGCAATGAACGTAATAAAAGAATAATGAAAATAACATTAATTTGCTTAATGCCAACATGACATTTTAATAATTTCCGAGTGTGCCATATAAAGAACGTACAAGTCTCCCGTACTCCGGGCCAAATTGATTTACAAAACGGAATCTATAATTATATTCCGGGAAGTTCGAAACTTCGAGACGTCGACTGGAAAATCGTTATCGCAACAATCGATCCCAGAAATTTATTCGGCACTGTTCAAATTTACGTTATAATTGTAGATGTCAATGTCTCGTTATTTGATAATTTATCGAATAATTAATATTTAGCCGCATTAATGTATTCGGAAGGTTTTTTTAATGCGTATAATTATAAAGTAGCCCAGAGATCTTTAAATTGTCAACTAAATTACAGGCCACTCCGTATAACTTATATCACTCATAATTTAAATTGCCTTGCGCCGGGGCTTTGTTTTCTCGTTTTTGCTCGAGTTTCGGTCGCTTTTGCTTTTATCTCGACCTGTCCGCACATTTCTTAATTACCGAATAATTAAATATAACAAGTGAAATTGTAATCATGTGGCTGGTTAACAACTGACTTTAACTGGGTCACATTCCGAAAATTTTTATCATTAATCGACATCACTTTCCGATATTACAGAATATTTTCCGAGTTTTATTAATTGGCCTCTGTTGTTAAACGTACGTGTCACATAAATCATCCAATAATAGCTTTTAAGACAAGTATTTAACGTATGATATATTTTGCGAATATGTAAACAATTCCAAGAAAATGAATATTTGTAGAAAGCAATTAAATGATAAAATCTTAATATTGAACTTATAACAAATAAACAAGGATTAAATTATAAATAAAAATTAAAACTGCTAATATGCAAATGCCAGTAATAAATGAAATGGTCCCAGCTTGAATTATAGTTGGATGGACTTTCATTTCACATCCATCATATATCTACACATCCGGTTTAACCGGAAGTGTTTTTTAAATTCTAGTGAAAACATATTTCATTTGGGAAACTCTTTCATTTGAAATCCATCATCGTATATCTACAGTCACGCCCGCTTTAACCGAGAATGACGGTTATTTTTTAAAATTTACTTGAAAATGCATTTCGTTAGAGACCCCATGGCACGTATCGACAGTAATTTGATATTAAACTGGATATTGTCGCATTTTTTAAATTCTACTTCGGAAATTCTTTCATTTGAGACCCAACATCATATTGCTGCGACATTTTTAAAACTCTACTTGAAACAACCTTTCGTTTGAAACCCAATATATATATATATATATATATATATATATATATATATATATATATATATCAGTTGTGTTAATAACATGAATTAAATCGACTAATTTAATTACCAACGTCGTACATTTTCAGATATTACCGCTATAGGAAATTCATATAAATTATTAGATATAAAAGTGTCAATTCCTGTCAACGTTTCGGTGTTGTCGGTGATTACCGAGATTACAGGAACTACCGAAATAGTGTGGGTTGGGTTAGGTTGGCTTGGATTAATTGTTAACAATGTTTGATATCGGGTTATTTAAACTATCGGATTTATTAAAATAATTCGTTCGTGCTCAATACGTTATGAGCTCGAACCAAATATCGCTTTGTCTCATCGGCGCTGAGCAAATATATAAATATAACTTACAAGCAACGTCTAATGCCCTATTATTTTTATCACGTTATTACTATATATATTGTCAAAGCACTACCGGCTGTAATTTCACCAATTTTACATTTTTATACAATTAAATCAACTAAAACCTTAACATAACATATGAGAGCTTAAATTGGAAATATTTTATCGCATTATGTGCCGTAATTCTTCATTTTCAAAAATTGATCATCTAGTCCCTCTAATACAGAGCACGATTTGGATATTTAACAATTTATTCCATTAAAATTATCCATAAAATTATCTATATTACTATTGTTGATCATATTTATGATTTTTTTATTTTTATCAATTTTATTATTTTTTACAAAATTTTACTATTGTTAGACGCGGTTTTTTTCTCGATTTTTGTTTTTTCATATTGACCTTTTGTCATGAATTATCTTTGGACTAAACTAACTAACTAAACTAACTAGCTAACTAAGACGACAAATATATTATTCGTACAAAATATCAATCGTACTCTTTGATGCTCTTCCTGACGCTTTCCCTACGCCTGACCATCTCGCCATTGACGCCACATTCATCCAAATCAATGCTAATGTACTTGATCTTGACACCTCGCAATCTTGCAGGCTCCTCGGCCAATTGGCGCCCTCGCTTTCTCCGCTGTCGGCATTCTCGTAAAAGTCAAAGTACAGTTTCCCTTCGCTCTTGACGATCTGCCAGCTGCGCGGCCTGTTCTGGACCCTGACGCGGTCCAAGTTGTTCTCCAGGCTCTTGTGGAAGTTCCGGCACTTGGGCGTCTGGATCTTCATGTACCTGTTTATCAGCGAGGCGTTGCAGCTCTTCTTCTTGTGTTGGTAGCATTTGCAGCTTCTCGCCAGCGCCTTCTTCCTCCGTCCTTGGCCTCCATCGCCTCAATGATGTTCTTGATTATGTTCGCGTTCTCGAATCGCAGGTTCTCCTTTTCGATGAGCTTCTTTAGTATCATCTTAATCATTTGGACGGATTTTTGTTATATCTTCGGCGTTCGGGCGATGTCGGACGCGTTCGTCGTTTCTAGAGCACCATGCGACGATAATGTTTAAGTTCACTGTGGTTTTTGTTAAATAATGGTGGTTACTGGGCGTTCAAGAGCCGTTCAAGACAATTTTTGACGCTGATGAGCTTTTGTAGAACTAAAAGATTATAACTTAACTGAGTTACGTTGCATTGGATTCGATTGAATTGAATTTTATTGTTTTTTTTAATTGAATTGAATTGAATTTAAATTGAATCCAATCGAACTCAAGGGTGACTATAATTGATTCGCATGCCCAAGTATGGCTGCAATAATACGCAACAGTTCACGTCTCTGCACGTACGTAAGCCAGCGACCAAGTGATGACTGTCAGTTAGAGAGCTATAAAGCAGAAGAAGAAGATGTGGAGTGATAATTAGCCGGCAGATGTAATCTGTTGGGCCGGGTTGGGTTGGAAATCGAATGGGCGGGGGAAACGATGCACTGGTGGAGATCCAGATTGGTGAATATGCTGCAGGCAGATGAACAGTAAGAACGTGTGAAGTGTTGATGTGGAAAATAATTTTAGAAAGGTAGGTTTAAAGTTAGTGTAAAGCAGAAGAATATCAGGATTTTTGTTTTTTCATATTGACCTTTTGTCATGAATTATCTTTGGACTAAACTAACTAACTAAACTAACTAGCTAACTAAGACGACAAATATATTATTCGTACAAAATATCAATCGTACTCTTTGATGCTCTTCCTGACGCTTTCCCTACGCCTGACCATCTCGCCATTGACGCCACATTCATCCAAATCAATGCTAATGTACTTGATCTTGACACCTCGCAATCTTGCAGGCTCCTCGGCCAATTGGCGCCCTCGCTTTCTCCGCTGTCGGCATTCTCGTAAAAGTCAAAGTACAGTTTCCCTTCGCTCTTGACGATCTGCCAGCTGCGCGGCCTGTTCTGGACCCTGACGCGGTCCAAGTTGTTCTCCAGGCTCTTGTGGAAGTTCCGGCACTTGGGCGTCTGGATCTTCATGTACCTGTTTATCAGCGAGGCGTTGCAGCTCTTCTTCTTGTGTTGGTAGCATTTGCAGCTTCTCGCCAGCGCCTTCTTCCTCCGTCCTTGGCCTCCATCGCCTCAATGATGTTCTTGATTATGTTCGCGTTCTCGAATCGCAGGTTCTCCTTTTCGATGAGCTTCTTTAGTATCATCTTAATCATTTGGACGGATTTTTGTTATATCTTCGGCGTTCGGGCGATGTCGGACGCGTTCGTCGTTTCTAGAGCACCATGCGACGATAATGTTTAAGTTCACTGTGGTTTTTGTTAAATAATGGTGGTTACTGGGCGTTCAAGAGCCGTTCAAGACAATTTTTGACGCTGATGAGCTTTTGTAGAACTAAAAGATTATAACTTAACTGAGTTACGTTGCATTGGATTCGATTGAATTGAATTTTATTGTTTTTTTTAATTGAATTGAATTGAATTTAAATTGAATCCAATCGAACTCAAGGGTGACTATAATTGATTCGCATTCCCAAGTATGGCTGCAATAATACGCAACAGTTCACGTCTCTGCACGTACGTAAGCCAGCGACCAAGTGATGACTGTCAGTTAGAGAGCTATAAAGCAGAAGAAGAAGATGTGGAGTGATAATTAGCCGGCAGATGTAATCTGTTGGGCCGGGTTGGGTTGGAAATCGAATGGGCGGGGGAAACGATGCACTGGTGGAGATCCAGATTGGTGAATATGCTGCAGGCAGATGAACAGTAAGAACGTGTGAAGTGTTGATGTGGAAAATAATTTTAGAAAGGTAGGTTTAAAGTTAGTGTAAAGCAGAAGAATATCAGGTAAAGATGTAGAGTGAGAATTAGCGGACAGATGTAATCTATTGGGTTGGGTTGACTTTGGTTTGGTTTCCCGATTTTTACTACCTTTTAATTTAATTTCCATTTTTCACAATGTTTATCAATTATTCCAAACATTTACGATTTGTATGATTTTTCCCAATTTTTACTTATTTGTTTTTTATATTGACTTTTTTAACACATTAAATTATTATATATTTACCTATTTTTTGCAATATTATAAACTACGTTTTATAACATTTTGTATAGTTACCCCATTCAGTTTTTGATTATTTTTAAAATTTTATAAATATTATGGCTTTCACTATTGTTTACGATGTTGGTTTCGTAGTTTTTGTATTATATTTTATATTAGATGACCCCATCTCTATTTTTTACGATTTCACGTAATTTATACAGCTTTCAATTGATTTTTATAAAATGTAATGATTTTTTAAATTATTTATTGTAATTTTTGGGAACCCCATTTATTTTTTTATTTTTTGTTACGTTTGCGATTCTTGTTAATTTTTGTATCATTCACGACTTTACATGAAATCTTTTAAAATGTTTGGCAATTTTTAACAAATTATTATGTTGTGATATTATGAGAATGTTTTAAAGACTTTTAATAACTTTTGGTGATTCTTTTAAACCTTAAATGAATTCGTGCAATATTTTATAGTTGTTAAATTTTTTATGATTTTTGGCATTGTTGGAATTTTCACATTTTTTAATTAATTTTTTTTACAATGTTTACGCATTTTTAATTATTTGCCAACTGTTACGATTTTAATATTAACAAATTTACATTTTGCAAACCGGGCCCTTTGTGTAACAAATGGATATTTGATTTTTTTGACATATATACCGGAAAAGTAACAAATAAGGAATCCAAATTGGTATCGGGGGCGACGTCGTAATATGACTCATCAAGCAAGGAAATATTCCACCTAGCCAAAGTTTTAAATTATTCTTCGACAACTATTTTTCATCATGTTCACTATTGTGCCATCTAGGATACTCCGGATATTGCGCAACAGATACCATGCAAGATGCAAGAACAAACAAATGCCTGCTGCTAGAGAAAAAAATATATGGAAAAGAAACCAAGAGGTTACTATGATTACCAAACAGTTGTTTCCAATAAAATATCTCTGGTCAGATGGAAGAACAAAATGATTGTAACTTGTATCACTAATTACGATGCTATTGATTATGGCACTTGCACACGATATTCGCGAGAAAGCAAATGTAGAATTGTAGTCACCCTGCCCTAACTCTTTTCTATGATAAAGGAATGGGAGGAGTGGATGTACAGGATCAGCATATTTCTTCTTATCGAACTCGTGCGTAAAAAAATGCTGGTGGCCTATCATTTCTTATTTACTTGATGTTCCCACAAGAAACGCATTTCTTTTGATGAAAACCGTCTAAATGATGATCCAGTAGCCAGCCTGTTTAACTTTCGAAGATCTGTCGCAACTGATCTCCGCACAATCTATGGAGGGGCATCACCCCGAGGTAAAGTTATTCAACCACCAAGTGAAAACATCAGGTTTGACTGAAGACACCATCTTATAATTTACAACGAAACGGAGAGAAGATGTAAAGTTTGCACAAAAAAGGCCCATTTTATCTGTTAGAAATGCGATATCGGTCTTCATCCGAAACACTGCTTCAAAGTGTATCACACAAAATTGTAGTTTGTGAACTGTTGTATTTTATGATTTATATGCCAGAAATATGTCAATGTAACTGAGTCCGTTTAAAGGGTCGGTCTTTAATTCAAAAAATGTTTAATTATTTTTAATTATTGTGTACTTATTCGACACATAGTAGAAATCCCCCAAACATTGTTGAAATATATCCATCAGTTAAATTCATGCAGTAGTGGGTTAATACAAAGCACAATTCGGTCAACATTTTTCCATTCTTTACATATGGAGTGTATATGTAAATCCCAAGTGTGCCTATTTAAGAAATTCACTACGAGGTTCTTGTTATTTTAAAAATAGAATGTGTTATTGTGAATGAAGCAAAATACATTTTATTATGAAATAAAGCAAAAAGAACTATTTTTGTGAATTTTGAATGCCTTAATTTGTTTATCATTTTTAAGGATATCTAACAACGTTGACAATTTTTATCGATTTCACTATATTTAATAATTTATTCCAATAAAATTATCCATAAAAATTGTTTCTATTACTATTGTTAATTATATTTTTCATTTTTATTTTCATCAATTCATTATTTTTTACAGTCTTTTACAGAGTTTTACTAACTTTTAAGATTTATTACCAACATTTACCACTTGTAAGATTTATACTTTTAGGCTTTCTGTCACATTGGCGTTTTTAATAAATTGAAACATTATATTGATTTTAATATTAACAAATTCACCTTTCACAAGATTTTAAACAAATGTTCGTATTTTTAAACAATTTTCGTAATTCTAACACTTATATTTTTCAATAATTCTTTTACTTTGTAACGTGTTTTATGATTTTTTTAAAGAATATTTAGCAAATATTGCAATTTTGAAAATAGTGATATTTAATTATTTTAACCATTTTTGCGTTTTCTGAAAAATTTCCATTACTTTGTGATTATTTTAACATAAAAATTGTTCGAACTGCAATTCTCCTCTTTCACCAAATACCACGCCGTACGTATTTTCATAATTTGTTTTATTTTTTTATATTATTACCGAAATTATTTGATACTGTTTTGTTCAATAAATATGTAATTGTGTTCAATAATTAATTAAACTATAATACCGTTATCTCAACAATATTTTGATTGAATTTAGCTTTCTAAGACTCCATGGAACACGTGCTCACGTTGCGATTGATCATTTGCATGTTCTAGCCAACCACATGTAATTACACTTCACACTTGTAATAATAAGTTTATGTTATTCACTTATATCTTAATTTAAAAATACAATTAAAAACCACTCTCAGCAATAAAATAAAATAAATAATTTACACGCGCATATACTCTTAAGCGGTTTTATCGGCACTTTCCGAGGCAGAATCATTATCTGAATGCACTATTGGAATTGTTAATACAAAACGCACGCGCATATTTACATTATCATATTTATTAACTTTGCTGTTGTATCAATTTACATTTTTATTGAGAAACCATTTTAACATTAATGTCCACAATTGCACTTACTTTATTTACATTTTTATAAAATAACAAACCAATATGCATATATAGATGATCATCGCCATCGTTAAAAAATCGAGGAAGTTCAGAAAAATACAAGATTACAAATTTTTTTAACAAATTGATTTAGTTCATTTCAAATACCCCATAAAAAAATTTCGATTTTCAAACAAATCAACTTTTCACAAATGGAGCGCCATAATAATTTGTAACTAGGTAATGGTACCAAAATTTGAGTCATTTAATGAATCCGTCCACATTTCTAAAGCTTAGTGTTAGTAGCTAGTATTTCACCAGATGTTCTTTGACTGTATTTTTTTTAATAAATGAAAAACTTTAGTGTTGCTTTTGGATTGTGTTTATTTGATGTTTAAATTTGTTTTTATTAAGTAGAAAAAATGATATCGTTCAGGTGGCTGCCCCCAGAATTGATAATGACGGGCCCGATGTATGGCATTTTCCATCACGCTTGCCAGAATTTCCGGCGATAGGTTCCCGCATTCCTGAAGGATATTCTCTTTGAGTGCATCAAGAGTCTGAGGCTTGTTGACATAGACTCGCGTCTTCAAGAAACACCACAAAAAGAAATGTAGAACGGTTAAATCGGGCGTCTTACCGACCAGTGCAAATCACCAGCAGTCGTCAGAATTTCGGTTTTGGGTCGTGCGGTATGTGCAGTTGCTCGATCCTGAACCACATGTTCACCGATGCCAATTCGTCCAGTTGAGGTAAAATAAAGTCGTTGAGCATGGTGCTGTAGCGCATGGCGTTCACAGTAGTTGTTTGGCCCGCGGGATTTTCGAAAAAATAAGGCCCGATCACGCCTCCAGCGTAAACACCACACCATACAGTAACTTTGGCGGGTGTAATGGCACTTCGTGTGTTATACGGGGATAATCGGTGCCCCAGAAGCGATAATTCTGCTTATTTACGTATTAGCTATGCGAAATGTCTGCAATAAACAAACGTTTACGTAGTCCAATATACAACGAGCGATTTATTTCCTTACGTAAGTTTTACAGAAAGATGTTAAAAAGCGCAAAATGGAGTTATAACTATGAAAGAATACTGCAATCGACAAATATCAACAAGACTTGCTGGAATATTATTAACGAGGACAGAAACACACACAGACCTAAGGAGATTAAAATAACCAAGGACGACATTACCGTTGCGACTAACGACACTCCCGATGCATTTAACAATTTCTTTGCTGAAATGGCTGCGAGTTGCCCTCTACCCCCGAAACTACGCGGCCATGCGGGCATAACTAACAGCATATTTATCAGCAAAGTAACGCCTCTTGAGATGGAAAGAACAATTGAGAAATGCTGCAAAAAAATGTCTACTGGACTCGATGAAATACCTGGCAAAATTTTGCAATCTGTAAAAGGTATTATTAGCGGACCACTGAGTGCCATCATTAAGAGGTCTTTCGAAACCGGGATTTATCCTGAAGAATTTAAACAATCAAAAACGCCCCAGTGACACTAAAAACTATAGACCACTATCACTACAAAATCAGTGTTCGAAAATGTTTGAAAGCTGCTTCTAAAGAAGAAAGACTTTTCTCGTTTATGGAAAAATATGATTTGTTGAGTCCAGCACAACATGGGTTCCGGAAGGGGAGGTCCATAGCCTCAGGTATTGAACGTATGATCAAGACCATATGTGAGGCGCTTGAGAACAATGAGAAAACCATCTATATTTACTATACTATACTATACTACTATACTTCGACGACTATCGATATACGACTATACTTCGACATGTCGCGAGCTATCGATGCAGTATACCATCCACTACTAATTGACAAATTACATAGCAAAGGAATAAGGGGCAACGCCCTTAAATGGATTAGTTCTTATCTGTCGGGTAGAACCCAACAGGTTTGGGTCAATGAAATTCTATCGGCAATTCGTCCAAGAATAGGAGTGTGCCACATGGCACCATTCTTGGACCGCTCCTGTTCATTATTATGATTGACGATCTACCACTTATTTGCCCTGATGCTGTGAAAATTATATATGCGGACGACACAAGCATGGTAATATCAAAACTCACCATATGATCACCACTGCCGAATCCGCTATCACAGAACTACAAAGATGGTGCGTCAACAATGGCATTCTGTTAAATATACAAAAAACTTAACTAATACCATTTCATGCAATACATGCAAAAATAGACAATTCGACATTAATAAAATTTAATTAGTCATTGGAGCAACTACTTTATGTAAAGTTTCTGGGATTCACAGTAGACAATAAATTAACCTGGGTAGAACATGTGTCTATTCTATGTCATAAACTAAGTGTGGTTACTTTCTTAATAATAAGAAAGTTGTGTCCAACAGTAAGAAAGAGAGTGCTGAAGCACTTCGGTCTGGCGCAATCGCTTATTTCGTACGGATTAATTTTTTGGGGAAGTTCCAGATTTGTTTCGTGCATATTCATAATGCAAAAAAATATGCTACGTATCACACAAGGGGTTAAACCAGGAACTAGCTGTGTCAATATGTTTAGGAAGAACACGATAATGACTGTCCACTCTCTGTACATGTTCAAACTTGTCTTGTACTGTTTTGAACAGAAAGTAAACAGAAACGCTGACTTCCACCATTATGGCATCAGGGGCAGTAACTTAGTTCGGGCTGACTTTTGCAGACTTACCGTATCCCAGCATTCTGTGAACTACATAAGTGCTAAATACTTCAATAAATTGCCATCAGCAATTAAAAGTGAGACAAATATACGTGCGTTCCAAAAACATTGTTCCGAATTTTTCATTGTCAATGAATTCTATTCAATGCATGACTACCTAAATTCTTAATATACTGAAATGTATTTATTTATATGAGTCATTAACGTGTTCTTGTGGGAACTTCACAATATTCACAATGTATTTTACACTATGTACTTACATTTTATGATAAATAAAGTTCTATCTATCTATCTATCCACAGAGATGAAAATGGGCCTCGTCGCTCATGATGATTTTCGATGAAAAGTTGTCTTCCTCGTGGTCGAGATTCAGGATGGCTTGAGCGTAGGTTACACGCGCTTGGCGGTCAACGGCTAGCAGCCGATTCTCTGTCTGTACTTTGCGAGGGAACATCATCAAGTCTTTCACCAAAATTCTCTGTATAGATCGTCTATTGATGCCCAATTGCGTGGCACGTCGTCTGGACGGTACTCCGGGATCCTCTGCGATATCTTCAGCCACAGCCGCGACATTCTCAGCAGAACGGCTTCTCCGGGGCCGTTCAGACCTGACAGATGTCGTGTTGTACCATACGCTCCTAGGCGAAAAGCTAAATGTCGTAGCGTTTGCCCAATATCACCGACGAATTATTACGCAAAAAAATCGAAACAATTATTCCGCGTTTTTGAGGAGTAAAGCGCTTGATGTGTATTTGGTTTCTACTTATTTCACAAATGTCAAAGCAGGATTGACATTTACCACCATTTGAAAAAAGTATAGCCTCTTCCGATAGGGTGATGATTTTTGTGCCACCTTGTATATGATGGTGAAGGGGCAGAGAAACGATTTTGACATGAAATATTCCCTTCCTAGAACCCGTATTATGATCGTATGTTTTTAGTATGCTATTTTAGCTCATGACTGTGGAAACTCAACAAGGCTGCAGCTAAATTATACAGCGTGCGCTTTTCTAACTTGCGATCACGACTTGGTTTACACAGTTATTACAAACTATTTCAGCATTCAATGAAGGGAAACATGGAAAACTTCTAATGCCATTGAGGTTAGTGAGATTAAAATCTCACGACTTATTACTGGCCTACGATCTAGACCCATAGACAAACAATTCTACATCATCTGTCTTCATAATCGGATAATACATTTGGTCCTCATAAACTATTCGAATAATATTGTTTGAGTATAAATCGCACTGAATGTTTTAATGGTTCTGCCATATTTAAACTTTTATGTAAGTGTGGCATTAATTAAAACATTCCTTCGGTTTACTGACGTCGTATTTAAAAATATTTACAATAGATTTTTTTAGGCCTAACAAGCGCATAATTAAATAAAACCCGCTATTACCATGAAAAAGTAAGAGTTGAAGCGAGTTGAAACGAAAATTATGTACATTAACGCTAGACAATACGTGTAATATTCTGAAATCGTCCAAGGCGTTAATTCCGGGAACATTTGAATAGTGCATGTGCGTGCATCTGTTAATCAATGGGGGTTTTGAAGAATCAAGGAAGAAATTTAATGTTGATCGGCGGCAGGGTGCGTCCTTGGGTTGCACCTGTACATGCCGACACATACACCTGTACGTGTGTTACCACTTACCACCCCTCTCCGTCTTCGAACCGAGCTGCGCGGCGCGTGGCGACCAATCTCACATTTTTAACATCAAAATTTTCCACTGCATCATCGCCCTCCTTGCCACCGGAACACCGAGCAATAACAAAGCCTCGCCTTCGTAATTCGTTAATTAATCGACGTGTTACACTGTGTTCAATTAGTAGCAATCGGAATGCGAATTTAATGGGGCGTTGATGAGTCCAGTCGATCGGGTTTTATCAACAAGTTGAAATTCGCTAATGGTGTTTCGATGTTCGCTTAGGTGGTCGGTTTACTTTATGTGCATAGTTATGGCGATATTTTTAATTAATCGTCGGTTGTGCGAAATACCAAGCTTCCAGGAAACTTGCGGACGTAGTATAACGGTGTGTGACTGTTATATCAGTTACAATGCAACTTTGCATCCACGTAATGATTCAGGAATTGAAGCAGGGTCTCTCAAACTTTACCGGTAACCCCTTAAAAGATTTAAAAGCGATACGTAACCCATAGTTAAAACATGCATTCTTCCTGGTTTGAACTCCTGGTTGAAATCTACTCAAATTAAATAATAATCGACTGTTTAACTCCCATAATTGTTGAACGATTTTTTTTTGAGCACCTGTTCCATTAAAACCACCGTACGGCTAATTTATTACAAAGAAATTAATTAACGATGAAATTTAATTACCGTCGGTTACGATTTAAACTAACGCACACGAATAAATTATTCAAAAACGAACATCTAAAAACGCAGTGCGACTATTAATAAAGTCCGCATCGCCGGGACGTTCCACATACCAAAATCAACAGAGATCATAATTCGTGAGGCTTCTTTCACTTAAAACGCAGTTAACGTGGAGAATTAACAGCGAACGAGCAGACGTTTCGAGACGACTTAACCATATCGCCGACCGTTTAAAATTTTAATAAACACGATATTTCTTGTGCCGTTCCACGTTAAGAGTATTGAGATTTTAAGAATGACAAATGAAGACTGATTGCTCATTACTAATCATCGCTACGCTTCAATTTGTGTGATTAATCGTTTAGTCTACTTCGGTTTTACGATTTATCTTGAATGAGTTATTAAAATGGCTTCGTTTTGCTCCTCTAAACATTAACGGCCGGGTAGCCGTCGCCGTATCGTTCGGCTTTATGCCATTACCGTGGGAATGTATAATGGACACAGATCGCCAAGAGTAAGTGTACACATCTTTTCGGTTTTTAACATATACAAAACAATCCACTTACCTCGAAACTAGTATGGGTGACGTTAACACTAATTTTTATTGCAAACAAAAACTTACATCAACATTACGAAGTCCAGTCATGGTTTTCAACTATAATAAAACTGTACAAAATAAAAATAATTGTATGAATCAGAGATTAAAAAGAAACTACGAGTTCTATCTTCTGATAAGAATTTAGTACTTGAATTAAGAAAATAAAATCATTAAAATATATGAGAAATAACAAATTTTCAAGGGTAAACAAACCATGTTACTTGCAATTAATCAAAAGGTGGTAACTAATTGAAGTAGTCGTAATCATAATCGTCAACATGGAAACTGAAAAATCTATAAAAATACTCACTTTTCATAAATGTAAACTTGGGTTCTGTTAAAGAAAATACTGTGTGTCGTTCAGCACTTCGGACGCAAAAAGAATCGATCTGAAGTAGTAAATCTCAAGTGCATATCAAGAACTGAATATAGAACCCCGAACCACATGTAAGCTCAGGGCTTTTTTGGCAGAATATTAGATCAAATTGCAAACTGCAGTATCATGACATTTCTAAAAACAGTAAATTAGAAAAACATTAACATTTCACTAAAAATAATTAAAGCATGTCATTGCGATCTTTTTTATATGATAACTTCATCATCAATATCATTCTTATAATCATATCATACATACATGGATACAAGAACAACTATGAAATTGAAATATATTGGCCACAAAAAGCATGAAAATTGTTGTAAAAACTATGAGTCCCAACTGAAACTACCCGACGTTATCCAACCTAAACCAATCCAACTGAATCCAACCTAACCAAACCCAACACAATCCAACCCAACCGTAACATATATTCGTGGTAGTAAACAAGTTGTTTGTACGGATTTATTATAGCAAAGTAAACTAAATTGCAAGGTATAGAAAATAAAATTGACGAATCCACTTTGATTTTAACGTTCTAATGGAAATAAGTTTAGGACATTGTAAAATATTATAAAATGCAGCTGCTATACCTAAAGAGGAAAGGAAATCTCATAATATATGTATGATTTGTAATTGAAATTGGTGGAAACTTAATATTATCAGGCGGAAAGTAAATAAAATGAATAAATAAATACTTAGTGTGAATTCCAGTCGGTAGTTAGCTAACGACAGAGGCTAGACGATGAAATAGAAACAAAATACCCAACACAATCCAACCCAACCCAAACATATATTCGTGGTAGTTGAAACAATTTAACACATATTGTTATTTAGATAAATCCACTCTAATAAAGTTGTTTGTACAGATTTATTTTAGCAAAGTAAACTAAATTGTAATAGAAAATAAAATTGACGAAGAAACATCAAAATGAAACATGTGAAGAATTAGTTTGGATTCAACTACATTGTCGTTGATGATTAGTAAAAGCAATGAAAAATTGAAATGAACTTAAACAGAACACAATATGTTATGAAGCAAAAAATTTAAAAATAAAGAAGTTTAAATTAAGAAACGTTTAATGCATTAACTCTTACCATACCGTTTCAGCTTGCGAGTATAAAATGGACGGAAAAATTTTCAGTTCAATTAATAATTGAATTGGACGTTCATATAAATTGTAGACAATTTAAAATATTACCAAAGATATCAACAACAATCGAACCAGAAGAAAAGAAAAATGGCAATAATGTATATATAAAAAAAACAACATAAAAAATGCAAGATTTGCAACAACCGCAGTTAAATTTAAAAAGCTAAATATTTGCAAAACTAAAATAAAATAAACCAACCGAATCAACTTGAAATAAATAAATTATGTCAGACAATTAGTTTGGATTGAGTTGGGTTGGGTGAGATTGCATTGGGTTAGGTTTTGTTGGATTGGGATGGGTTGCGTAGTAACTAAAAAATTAAAACATTTTCAGGCCATAAAATTTCATTTATAAAAATAATTGTACAAAGAAGATAGGAATATGTAGCCCATTCTAGTCCGCGTCCACTTAAGTAAACCCAACCCAAATACAACTTAACTAAACACGGTCCAAACTGAACCCAACCCAATCCAATCCAACCAAATCCTACCTAACCCAGTTAATTTCCCGGACATGTTCTTCGTTCTATCGATTCTAAAATAAATTTATGATTTAACCTTTGGCAGATTTGAAAGAAAGAAAATATATAAAACCCATTGTAAAAAGGGTAATAAAAGGTACATGAAATAGAAAAAATAAACGAAATGAAATACGTGTACTACGTCAATGGGCCATAATAAAACATATGAAAAAGGCCAAATGCAGAATAAAAATGTCGATATGAACCAAATTGGTAGAAGACTATTTTTTGCAATTTTATAATTCGAGAAATAGAAAACGTGTTATATAAGTAATACAAAATAATAACTAGACCAAATACAGGTGAATAAAATAATTCAAAGGATCAATCCCAAACCTCGGGTTGGGGAGCAAAGTCACACCAAATAATAAAATAATGGGGTGAGCTCAGGCAACTAGATTACCGCAGGGCCCGTTTTAAATAGGTTCATTTTCTTGTGTTCATACAACATACGAGTACATGATAGCAAGGACGACAGAGGTATGAGGTGCTGGGCAGCTCCTTAATGTGATAATTGAGAAGGGTTTGTGCGTAAGTTTCTGGGTGGCTAGCCTCCTGAGCTCGCAGAATTCCTAGAATGACAGCGTTTTGCATCACTTGTGTCTTCCCCAGGATAGCAGGAATATTTATTCTCACATGAATTCCCAATGATGATTGGTATGAAACAAGGGTTGCCTAAGCATTGCTCAGTTCGAACAACTCTGGCCCGTTTGTGTTGATCTTAGATGTTGGAGATGTGGAGAAAGGGAATTTTCACATGATCTTATCAAACTCATTCGATAGAGCTGGGAATTTACTCTAAGTATCTATCGCAGCGCGGAATCGTATATAGGATATACTGATTTGTCAAATATTTACTTCAGCCCTACAAAATATCCATAGTGGTCCTTGGTGTACTTTGCACAATGTGCTTGGCAGTTGATTCTCATTATTTCGGCCCTGCATACTCTGGAGTGCAATACAGCACCCGTCTCAGAGTGTAATCCTACTGACATCAAAAAATTGAAGGTAAGTGCAATGGAGAGGCAGTTTTTGCATGTTTTAATAGTATATGCCGTGTATATGTTTCTCTACGTGTGTTTCCTGTACCTTTTCAATGTACTTAATTTTTAACATTACCCTTTTTGTAGTTGGCATTTGAAGTACCTCTTCCTCTGCGCAGTAACCTACCCTTAGTTGTATTTCCAAACTTTGCTGATTTATATAGGAATGTCATGCGCCATCACAAGTTTTAGCATTGTTTATTTTATGATTATTCTTACTACATTCAACATTAACTTTACTGTTGCCATGGTAATTTTGGAAACCGTCCATATTAATTTCTCTTGTGAAAGTATAACTTCGGAATTCAGTGGCCACTTTTTAGTGAGACGTCAAACTGAAATCGACACCAATGACAGAGACCGAATTAACTGGGAGTCAGTTGCCTTTAATGTCATTACCGCCACCACCTAATGATAATGGTGAAACTGGTACGATTCGAAGAAGAAAAGGTAATGCTACACCGACTAACATGTTTAATTCAGAAAGAACACCTATAGTTGGGATAGTTGCGATACAATCAAGACTGAACACTCCATGTTTCAGTCCGCCTCCTTTACATATGGGCTCAAATTTCAGTACACCAACACAATCTACTCCAATATGCTACTTTAGCCCCGCATATTTTGCAAATAGCTAACCCCATAACAATCAAATTTATGGCTCAATAGGACAACATTTTGTCAAATAGTCAAGACAATATGCAAGACGTATCGCAACGACCACCACCCTACGATAATCCTCCAGCATACGGACAAAGTGATACTCTTCCAGGATCTAGTGCATTTAACAGTTCTAATGGATTGGGATCTTCACTGAGGCAAACTACTTCACCCAGACAAATATCAGTTAATAGTACAGCATCCAAAAATAGCTCACACTCATCTGGAAGTTCAATATTTAGGTGCATTACAAGCAAAAGGTTGTAATTGTCTAGGTTATCTCCAAACTTACAGCGGATAGTAAACTTTCAAGAACCACATATCGAAGATTACAAGACCCGCTTTTTGATACAAAAAATCATATCGTTTTGTTTAAAATTGGTTTCATCTATGCATTCAACAAACGACCGTAAAATTTAAATTTTATATACAGTCACTAGCTTTATATTGTGTTTCGACAAAAAAATGGATAATGAATTTCAGTTTACACTGGTCCCTGGGTTTCGTTTATTGACATCGAGAATATCATCCCAACGGTAATTAAGTCGTACTTTATTCGTAAATAAGTTAAAAATATATTTACTCGCAATGGATTTTTGTATCACATCATACACATATCCGGCTGTAATTGAGTAACCACCCTCTTGTAGAATTACATGGCAATTCTTGTTTTAGGGTTCTATAGCATCGTTTCTATTTTTCTGTGTGGTTTAAAAGTTGTGCCGATGTATTTTTTTACGAAGGATCCTATTTACGTTGTCCGTAGTCCCCCAAACAAATCGTAAAAAAGGTGTGGTTGCGTGTTTTCTTCTTCCTGGGTTCGTCTGAGAGGTTCAGATGCACTGCGAATTTCTCGCTTTGAAAATCCAGTTTGCGCTGGTGCGTTGTAGATGTTGTCCATTACTTTGTTCTTATTTCTTCCCCCGGCTATCCTTTTTGATTGCATTTCTCGCATCGAGTGGAGTTGCGCTTGGTGGTGGTGCGACTGCGCGTTGAGGTAGCTGTTGGTGTGGTTCGGTATCTTGTGTCTTCTCTCTTTATTATTGAAACGTCCAGGAACGTTAGCTGGTTGTCTTTTTCGACTTCAATGGTGAATTTTATAGCTGGATGTTCTTCGTTTAGGTGTTCCATAAATATTCTCTTCCGAGTGTCCAGATTACGATCATCCACGTATCTCAGCCACATCCTTGGTTTTAACTCAGATGTTTCTAGTGATGTGGTCTCAAGTTCCTCCATGAATATGTTGGCTATCACAGATAGTAGTAATTCCATGGGTTCCTCTGGTTTATCGGTAACGTTGATTCTCAAAAAATTTTGACGCAATGCTGGACTGGTTCCATAATGTGTTCTTGCGGTTGGTATTTCCGTTCCTATATCTTGATTGCCTCGCCTACCGGTACTTGTATAAGCAGTGCTACTAGAAAGCTTACTAACAAGTGGTATGGTTCTTCAGCATCTGGATCAGATGGGTTGCATTCTTGATTTATGACGCTGCTTGTTCGGCGAGAGGTTGTAATTGTCTTGCTAGATCTTTTGCTAACGATTGTATTGGTAACCAGAATGAATTTACTATTAGACGCAGTGGCACTTCAGGTTTATGGATCTTCTGTATAATTAGTTTTTTGCTCCGAATCCACTTGTCATGCTTCTATTTTTCTTTTTGTCGTCTTCTCTAGGTAGGTCGTTGGATCTGTTGCGATTGATTTGTATGTTGAATCTGCTAGTATGGCGGCTATTTTGGTTTTGTAGTCGGCAAATCACTACTGTGTCGTTGCCTTTGTCGGGTGGTAAAAGAATGATGCGCTGGTTGTATCGTAGCTTCCTTAAAGCGTTGTATTCTTCTTTACATATGTTACGTCTTGGTGGTTTAGCTTTTCCTAGTCCCTAGATACCTATTGTCGGACCACTTCGGCTGTGTCTTTCTCCAGAAATTGAATTTCGTCGTAAGAACTTCGATGGTATCTTGGTCAAGTGCTTCGTCTGATAAATTTTACAGCACTTTTGGCTGTATTGCGTTGTACTCTGATGTATCCGACGATGGTTCCTGCTCGTCCTTCAGTTTGTCGAATTTCTTCCTATGTGTTTTTGTTGATAGCATGTGCTCGTTCTCCCCTCTCAGTTCTGCTAGATTTTTTTGCTACAGCGCTGAATTTGGTTTACAATATTCACATGTATATCTAGAAGTCTCCTGTTGACATCGTTAAGTTGAGATCTTTTCACTTGTATGGAATTCTGTATTAAGGATAAACTGAAGTTCGTAAGGTTCGCAAGACCGAGAAGAGCTACATGGAGATGGAACCGAAATGTCGAAGTGTATATGTATACATATAAGTATATGCAGGGAGATACATGAAAAACGGACAAAGCCGTAGCATTATTATTTCTCAATGAGTTTAATAAGCTATGCAATAAATCAAATGGCTCTCGAAATATACAATTAACCGATTTATATAAATAAATGGCTTGTATCCAGTAATCATATTGACTTATGCATGCCTTGACTCAAGTGACAGTTATCACTGACTTGAAACTAACGCTGTTAAGTTTATAAAAACTACAAGTAAAATACACTCTAATATTGTTCGTCATCAATTTACATTAGTTTGTATTGTAATTGCATGTTTATTTTTTATATACTCAAAATTATAATAATTTAGCATCACGTTATCGAACGAGAATAGAATTATACCAATTGTTATATTTGACTATTATTTGCCGAGCCAATAAAATAAACTATATCATAAACTCGTCAATTTTGACTAAATCTGGCTAATTCCAGAAATGTCAATTAGTTTCTAAATAAAATTCCGTGACAGATTAACGTAGCCTAATCGCGGCATTATTGGTACACGAATATTATATTATTACATTAATTCATGATTCGTGTAGAAATTCAAGGTTAATTTTTATTAATTTTCAGAAAAATGATTTAATATTTACACCCATGGATTAGAAACGAAAGATAACCAAAATATGCCGCCTATTTATATTGAGATAATAGTTCTAATTCTAAGATAAACTTTGAGATTGATTAAGTCGTTTGAACATCCATATTATTATGTACTTTAATTATTTGTAATTAAAATATAAAACCTTACATATTTTAATGAGTTTTTTAATTAAATTTAATTGTAGCCCATTTATGGCTTAAATGCAGATTTAAATTTTAAACAAAAAATCACGCCTTACTAATTAACAACAAATTATTGAAAATGAAATTCTCCGTCCCATACACCACATCCCATAATAAATTTCTCAATACGGCTACCATTATCGACGATTTAGGACTAAAAGTCACTTATTAGTTCGGCTATTTTGCGGTCGTGGGCGATTATGAGGTAGCTATTTATATAATAAACGAAATTTGTGCAGCCTTTAAAATTTCTGTACGTCGACGGATATTGATTCCAAATTAAAATCTAAAAGCTCCGGTTCCTTACAAAAAACGCGCCACGCATCTACCTGATCATTGAGCGATATCTTTTAATAGTGCGGAGCAACCTAAAACCATCAACTATTTCATAGCTACCAGTAATTATCTAACTACCCATAATAATACACTTTTGCGAGATGTGGTATAGAAACGCATTTCATGTGATTTTTGGTTTAGATATAAAAAAAAGAAAAATAATATACGTAGTTTATTTATGTAGTAATATGTAAATTAATTACGAAAACGTGTGCACAAGTCGCTTAAAAAAAGAGTTACGAAACTTTAGGGAACTAACACTATATAAACAATGATATCACATGAAGGAGGTATGAAGAAATTTAGGAACGCCGCATTAGTGAAAATGTGGTAGGAAATATACTTGTGTGAAAATCTCACTTAACTATATAACATGGGAATCTCAGAAGGAAAAAGAGATAAATGGAAACTAATCCAAGCAAAGTACTGTGAAGAAAATATGACAATCAACTTATATGAAAAAATAAAAGGTAACGCATTTTATGACAAGAAGAAAAAATAAAACTTGGAACATTAAAGGTACTTATAAAAAAGGGTTGGCGAGGGGATGCTAGTGGTGATGAAAGGTGGGTTAACGAGCTAACAGAATATCAAATTAAAGACCCAATTAAATGATTGGCATCGCTGTGAATGAAAGTTGAAAGAAAATGGGAGGAAGAAGCAAGTCAGTTAATGAAACCGATATATCATCTAAGAAAAAGCTCCCCTTATGGGAACGTCCAGTAATGTACCTCGATTTATGACAACAGTTTATAAAACCGAATATTACAATTATAGAGGAATAGATCCACTGGAAATCGTGCACCAAACTGCTTTTAATTAACTATACATAAGAGGTAAAGGTGTCCACCGATGAGATAAGCATGGAGGAGATACAAGTTTACAATGGATCAGTTATTTAATATAAAACAGTTCCAAAATAAATATTTGTTTAAAAATAAATGATTTATTGACTATAAACATGCAAATGATTAAATATACAAAGATATGACACAAAAAGTTATGGAAAGGACAAACCGTATTATTTCGTCGCTTGAACATAATATTTGTTTCGAGCAGTTCCAATAATTTTGTATCTGTTTGAGGCTACATATTTATCGTGAATTATAGCTTTTTATAGCTTTAACGGAGATATAGGTTTTGACCTTCCTTGAACGGACTATTTTCGGAATGTCAGCTAGTGAAGAGAATATCAAACAATTTTTACAAATCAGCAGTTGGGTTTACTTCAAAGAAATAAGGAGAATATATACGAAAATTCAAAAATTATTATTAGGGTGCATGGTTGAAAAGTAGGTTCCCCAACATTGTTTTTCTAATTTTAACATGTAATGTGTTATCTTTTAAAATCAATTGACGTTACAAAACTTACATTTTCGGAACCGATGATAAAATAGTTATTTATGCAACCAGTTACACAAACTGGAACTAGTGGTATATTTTCTGGACGAACTAAGCTAGTTTTCGCCAAATGAAAGCTATTGGATCCTGAAAAAGGTATATTAAAACAAATAAAAAACATCTTTAACGACGTAGTTACAAGTATGGGCAGTACGACTTACCAGTCGAAGCAGACGTCTGTAATTGCGAAGGAGCACGAGTGCTATCTCATATTTACGACTGTAAGAAAATTGCTTTTCCTTCAGCTTTCAAATTTAATTACAACTATTATCATTAAGCCGATCATTTAAAAAATATGAAGGTTTGCGTACATGTAATTTTAACCAGGAATGTGGGAAACCTCTTGAGTAATTTAACTTATCGCACATTATTCTAAATGAATATATCGATAATAATTGTATATTAATTTATAACTGTTAACAGAAATTGAGGGATATGTCTTGTCGATATGTCTGCTTATCTGTATATATTGATAGATTTGGAATGAAGTTACAGCTCTTATAGCATGTCATATTTTCGGCCCACTGCACCCTTAATTGTACCCTTAATTGCTTGCAACAGTTTGTGGTTTGTTCTTGCAGCAGCATATCCATTACTAAAAACTATAAATTTACTTATCATATCGCCATCAAACAATTTTCGAAATAATTCTTTAGATGTAGTTGATGATGAATTACCAATTCGCCTTATATATAGCTGGCTATTTAGTTACTTCTATAACTTTCTTGATTTTTGAATTTAAAATGAATTTCATCCACTACATTCCAGTTTCCGTTCACATCGACTTCGGCTTCAGTTGGGCTTTCGATATCATTGTCTACGAGTAAACCTCATGACCATCATCTCCACGATACATCTCATTCCACATCTGCACGATATATCAAATCAGCATCAGCCAATCAATGAGAGGCAGTCCAGGAGACTTATAGAGAACTAATCGTCGTTTCAGGAACCTGTTTAATCATTGCTCTCATAGCAAGTGCAACATAATGCCCGATGACCTATGAAAAGAACTACGAAAAGGCGTTGTTGTGAATTATATTTAATAACATCTAAGTATAATAAGTTAGTAAGTTTTTCACTAGTTGTAGAATATTTTTATTTACTGTCGCATATAATTAAATTTACATGTTTAATAATACAAAATAGAAGACAATGATGTAGGAAATTACTTAGTTGAAATCAAACTGAAATTAATTAGAAACCAAAACCCAAACCAAGGAGTAGCCAAGTTGGAAAAGTTAGAATGCCAACAAAAGTTACAACTTAGAAGAAGAAACAAATAGTACAAAATTCAAAAAAATATGGATCTAAGTAACCTGTAGAATTACTTATTAGTTTTGTGGAGAATGCAAAAAATTAAACAGAAGGAAACAAGCGGTATGGTGAAACTACACAATTAAAGAAGTCTAAAATAAAAAAGCACAATGAAAAATTAATTAGGGACAATCAAGGATATAACAATGTACGAAATGGATACAAAATAAAGAAAAAAATTGAAAATAAGGTAAAAGGCGCAATGGAGCGATCAGGAGAAAATGGAAAGAAAGTGTTTTACCAGATATTAAGAAGTACTAAGAAAGAAAGAAAAAATCAACTGACCAACATGAAGAACAAGGAAGGAAATACTGTCTTAAATGGGTCAGAAACAGTAGTCTGATGGAGAGAGTATTATATGGACCTAATGGTTAGAAAATAGTGAAATAATCGAAGAACAAGAAGGAGAGGAGGTAGAAAATCAAGAACAAGAAAAGGAAGAAGAAAAAGAAAACCGAGAATATGAAGAATAAGACATATCAATAGAAGAAATCAAAATCGGGCAAGTAGGAAAAGCAGTCAAAAAATTATAAAAGGTAGGAAAGACACAGGTAATAGGCGCCATAAGCGCGGCAATGATAAAATATTCCTCCAAAGAAGGAATAACGCACATACACAAAATTATGCAGATATTGTAGAACACCAAGGACTACGTTGAGCATCATCCCGTTTGTTGAGGTTTTCTGTTTGTTTCTCAACTTCTATACTTCCCCTAAAATGTGGTGCATTGGCTATGTTTTTGTATTTTCAAATTATTTCCCCATGTGTGTAAGATATCATTCACAAGATGTTTTGTTGTACAGATCTTACGTGATCTTGTTTCGTGGACCTGGACTTCTGAACTGCCCAATATAATTTTTGTCGCAGTCTGCAGGGGATCTCGTAGACACCTTCTTCTTTCAGCGGGAGTTTGGTTTTTGGATTTCAGAGCACTGGTTCTATTATTAGATGTGGTTTAAGTGGCGATGTTTTGCTTGCATAAAATTCCATCGATTCTGTATATAAATACTTTTGCATGAGGTAAGAAGGCTCTGGCTATAGATTTTCTTGCATCGACCTTCATTTTGTGTTGCTTAAATTTCAAAGTACATATGAAAAAACTAACTGTTGAATTTTTATTTTGAGATCTTTTTTATTGGGGCTCTGCAGTCTATATTTACGAATATAGAAATAACTCTAGAAATGTTTTTGACAAAATCCACTTGCAACACCAGTGGTAAATGTTCTCAGTTCTCAAATGAGTTAAATATCGTTTATGAGATACATCGGTGGGTGTGTTCATGATAGACAGTATTACTTTTGCATTAATAATACAAATAATAGCTAACATGTAGAAGACAAATTAAACTTAAAAATTTATACGTTTTTATACACAATGGCATTTTTGAACGAATGCATTTTATTTCTTTTATAACTTTTACAATTCATGTGAAGAGAGAAAAAATAGAGATATATTTCAATTATATGTTCTAACATGTGGCTACGTCATAATAATTGACGGATAGGTAGGAAAAGTCGTTAAGGAAATATTATTATGGAGGACTTGAGAGGACTCAATTCCTAATAAAACAGCAAACTAAATTCTTGAAAATTGTATACATTGAAGTATTAGAGTCAACCGCCCTAATAATTTTTATTTTGCTTTTTTCTGGGGTTGGATTGGGTTGTCTTAGATTATGCTTAATTAATATATTTTTTGTCAGCTGAGTAATAAGAAAAAAGTTAATCTGTGACACAGGCAAGGAATGGGAAGCGAGGAAAAAGTTCAGAGGAGCATAACACATAAATGGTTACTTTAATTAAGCAATGTTACAAAGAAACGGACATCTTGATAATTTAAGGCTATTCAGTTTCAATCCTTCAGTGGTTTTCTGGCAATCGCTATAATCGTTTGCAAGTTAACCTCGTACAAGTCACCTTTTTTACATATCTCCGACATAAACTCAACGTGCTCTTTCAAGAATTCCTCCCGCAGATTTTCCGGTATGGAACCAACAAGCACGTTGACATCAACCACCATACTTTTAAATTGCGTGAACCCAGCAAAGACGCCCTTCATCGGTTCCGATTCATAAGACTCCACGGAGAATCCAACGTCCGTGAAAACTTCATCGAAGTATTCTCGAGGTTTCGCGGACGTGAAGAACAGCGAACAGGTCGTTGGGAAATGTGAGAGGTACTTGGTCCATTTTTCGAAAGTGCTAATGGTGAACCAGCTCTCGACGAGGCTGTTTTTGAAATTGAACGTTAAAAAAATCTCTCCTCCGGGTTTCAGGATGTTGTAAAGATTTTCCGCGCATTGCCTAAAACGGAACCATTAGTGGTTTGACATAAATTTCAGACCCGTTTACCTTAGATCGTGGATCATGTGCAGGCAATTGAACGAGAATATGCGATCGAATTTTTCCAACATGTTGGAATCGATGTTATTCTTGGCGATGTCTATTTCAACGAATGATACCATTGATTGTTTATTTCTTTCGTTCGCCAGACGAAGCATTTCGCTTGAAATATCTATACCTATGATTGCAGCGATTTTGCCTTTGCAAAAAGGCAGTAAGACGTCGGTGGTTATTTCACCGTTAGCACATCCGATATCTGCTATCACTTCCTTCTTATTTTGCTTCCATGTTAATGAGCGGCCGTACTGTTCCAAAAACAACGAAGCATGCGTAGGTGTGTACTTCATGTGGTCACAGTAAGCCGGTGGTAGTTGCATCATGTAATGTGAACTGTACCACTCTGAAATGATTTAATAACTTATAAATTTGAGATAAGAGGTAGTTTTATCGTATGTTTATATAATGCAATGAAATATTTTATATGTTTATGTCCAACCAATATTGATTACAGAAACAAATCTTATCAATTTAGGTCAATGTCTCACCAAACCAAACCAACCAAATTAGCACTCTATAAAACTGATATTGATCTTAAACTATATTGACTTATTGTATTGTATGATTAGAATTCAAAGAAACCGCATTCAAGATTTTACATTAATTATGCAACTTTATTTTAAGTGTATCACAATGGAGGATAAGCCATAAAACTATTCTGGAAAAACAACTTGCTAGACCAGTTTTTATATATTTTTGAGCCACAAAGGGGATGATGGTTGGATTACTTTAACATTACTATAATTAGCAACTCATAACATTTCTTTTCTGATGAACACGTAAATACGAACTTGTTGAAAATAGTACTAAAATTAACATGTTGCTGGCAAAAGGGCTTTCTTGGAATTTGCACTAGTAACAATTTGTTGTAAAAAACTTCAGAACTATGCAAATAATATAAAGCGAGCAATTCATTCGAAAATGAAACATAGGAGGATCTGGATGCAAACTCATTCATAGTAATCAGGGTGTCTGAATGTTCAGGAAGTAGGTAACCCAAAAATCAAAAAGCCCCTAGCTTTTGATAAGGTCTGGGCTCCTTTATAGTCTAAAATCTAAGATATATCAGGTATTCAAGAAATCAAGAAATATGTCAGTAAAGCTTACTGCAGGTTAATGTACTGTGGCCATTTCTATAAGAACTATACTGAGTAAATATCCCCTACGGGGCTAACACTAACCGCTAATTTTGCAGATGAAATAGCATTAATGGCTGCCGTTGACTAAAAGAAAAATATTTGCATAAGAACGTGGTGAAAAACGTTATTATTACGCTAATGTAATCTTGGACTGGCTAACAAAAGGAAAACAACTTGGAATTGTTAACAATGCGATCAACAAAATCGTGGCAGAGTTTTGCGCTGTTTCGTGATGGTGAGGAAAATGTTTAGCAAATAATTTGACACATAAAAGACTGAGGATCAAAATAGGGATTATCATTACTCGTAGGTTTTTAATCAGGCACGATTTGTGTGCTAAATGCCGTTTGAAGAATTTCAGTAAATATGAAAAGAAATTGGATTTACTTACTTTGTGGTACGTTTGTTATGTTCTAATTGTTTCTAATACGATTCTTATACATAGAGAAATTGGTTAGATGGCGTTCGCATTTTGAATAAATTGAATTCAAGAAAAATTACGATTTATTTTAATTCATAGCACAACATAAACATAAACAGGCATAACTGTTGGATTTTCTTATCTAATTTATTTGCACGATTTTTATAATCTTACTCTATCTAAGGCTATTTTAAGGTTAACGCTAATTTGATACTGACTAAATATTTAAACTGTTTATCAGTTTTGGGTCAAAGTTTTCGCAAAATGGGAAAACTGCATGTAAGTAGCAATGAACCAAAATCGATTCATGTGAATCCCTGAAACTCATCGAAGAAAGATTTGTCCACCGGTATTCATAAATAACATATACATAGTAAAGTAACACAGTTGGGAGCACAATATGCAAAGCTACACTGGTTGCTAAACCCTGGATCCCAGTTCTCCCTGGAATATAAATTGGTCATCGAAGGTAGTTCTGCACCATTTTCAGTCAACATCCCTTCGCATGATTGCAAATGCTGTATGGTATGTGATTAATGCGACCATCCACAGGGATTTGTGTGATGTGAGTTATTGAATGCGCTCGTTAAAACTATCTTGCAAACTTAAAAGTTAGCCCAATTCTATTGACTCTTCAGCTAGCGACTAAAACATCCGAGGCGTCTCCTTTAAACACTGGGGTATTCTTCCGAGTTCATCATTTCTACTTCTAGAAACATTGCCATAGCATCACTTCGCACACATTCATTCTTCATTGAGATTTATTTGGCTCAATGAATTGTAAACGTTGTTATACATTTTAATTTTAATTTTGACGTTCGTTTTGAACAGTGTCTTCTTCAAAAAATAACTGCATCGAGATACTTATCAATATGGCCCTTAAAATGAACAAATTAAAAAAACCAAAGACATTCTTGACCATTTGCAAGAAAAATAAAAACAGCTGGAAAACCTGCATTCATGAAGATGAAATTAACAAGATTCAAATTCACTGATAATAACATACATGGAAAGTTAACTAACATTGTAAGTAAATTTAAATATAATATAATTAATTAATTAATCTTTTAGTAACTGATAACACAATAGCAACAACAAAATAAACATCAATTTTAAGACAAAAGTTAATTGATAACGACAATCCATATTTAAACTAATGAAACCTTACTACAACAAAACTGTGAAACTCATAAAGAATTTAATATAACAAACAATTAAATAAACCTAAATTATTAATATGACAATACCGAACAAGAATACGTAAAAACATATCAAATACACATATCCCTGACTTGGATCTAATTACGCAATACATATCCAAAACAAAAAATACCGATGAGCAATTGATATATTACCTAATGAAAATAAACTAGAGATAGAACAAAAATTACAAACAACGGATTTTCTATAACAAAAAAACGAAAACAATTATCAAAAATAACCCACAAATTACCAATTTAAAACTTGATAAAAGTAATAAAATTTTTATAATGGATACTGATGATTACAAAAATAAAATGTTAAAAAAGTTATATGTTAATAAAAAGGACCCTACTAAAATAATACAAACCAAAAACAACTTAGTAAAAAATGGGAAGAAATATGTAAACAACTAAAAATTAATAACGCACAACCACCACACCCAGTCACAACATAAAATTCATAAAAACGATATCCCACCAAGACCAATTGTTACATCATTACAATCACCAAATGGAAAATTATGAAGAGATCTAGCAAATTGCATATAAACATAATTAATCAATCACAATATTACGTCAGTCATTCTTGGGCCATAAAAAATTTCCTAAATAACACATCTATACCACTAAACTACCAACTAGTATCACTTGATATAATATCAATATACACCAACACAAAAAACTATCGATAAAGAAGTTATTAAAAATAAATGGAATAAAATAAAATTATACACAAATTTACCATTAAATGAATTACTTTGCTAAAAAAATCACAGAGCGACGTGCACTATGGAACAGATGAACTGATATTGACTATCGGCTGTTATAAGACCAGTCTTTTATAGTCTCGAAAAGGCCTATGCAAATATTGTGGGATTTGTAAATTCCCGGCTTGTACAGTTTTCTGTATTCCTATACAATTTTACCATTGATAATTATTTTACAAATTAGCAATTAACTCAAATCATTTTAAAACCCAGTGAACCTTTTTCCCACACCTCAAAAGGTCATATTCCCCAGGAGAATTAAATATTGAGACGATAATTTTACACTTTAATGTAAATCTGGATTTTTACCAACATTTTCACTGCTTGTATTCGACCGAAACTTATGCCAATTACATATTTGTTAAATGAAATTTTCTCTCTCTTCGTGTATACTTTGAGTTTGGTATAGAGTACTTTTTATATATTAAATTGAGAAATTTCTTCCACGCTATATCATACTCTGAGTTTCGTTATTTTTGTAAAATTTCGTATTATTCAAATTTTCTTTATGCGAAACCTTTTTATATTTCGAAAATTTCCCTTCCTTCCTGATTTCAATTCAGTTCTATTACGATTTTTGATTGAAGCAGTAAAATTTTTGATATTAAGCTCTCCGGGCTTACTGGCATTTTCGTTATTGTTTGAGGTTTAGTTTTTGTAATCGAAATTCGCGAAATTATTGTAGTTCTAGGTGTTTTTGTGTAGGTATGTTCACCTTAAATGTCACCTGACGTCATATTAACCTACAGCGGGTTTACCTAACCTATTTTCTATTAATTTTTCTTAAATCTCTTATCCAGAAAGCACTTTCACTTTCTCCCATGGGTGGCAAGTAACTAGGTCTGCCAACCATTAGACATTTACATGTTCAATAATATTTATAGGTCTCTATAGAATATAATTAAATATAATTGAACGCAACACAATGTATTTTCATTGGCTACTACATCAACTTACTATATTAATATACTTATTTAATAAAAATTGTGAATGGATTTGTAAATAAAATAGTATAGAATCCTCGGTGGAAAGTTTCATCACGCCTCGCGATATACCTAACTTATCCCTGGGCTCTAATGAAACACATCGCCTGTAATATACTATCATCCCTGACTGAAATAATTAATTATGTACTAAATTCTGCGGGGTTATTGTATAAATAAGCGCCATTTATTGTGTAATATATTTATTTGTTATCAATTTTGTGGGTTAATTTCCCACATCATCAGTACTTCTTACAATAAAAAATTATAAATAAAATATGTAGAAAAGAGCTATATAACTAACTCAAATTTATAATTAAAACATTGACCATTCATTTTTTAAAAACGCGCTTTATAAAAGAAAATGCATATCGATTCTGTCGACGCTTCTTTCAATATTGTATACACAACCTTGTGTGCAGTCTTTAATAATATTACTTCTCTGTACAACTGATCAGATCTTATGATTGGAATTACGATATCCATTCATTTTGCATCATCTCGACACATATTACAGGTATCAAGATATATATGTTTATGTACTTCATAATGTTTATGTAGCTTCGCATTTTATACTATTTCTTTTCTTTTCTCTGTACTTTCATCGGCCCATTGCTTATCACTGCAAAACTTCAGTGACAATCATAATCCATTTCCTTCAATATCAATAGTGGATATGTTTTCCCTATTGCCAAATATTTATATATTGGCGATGTTACTTCTTTATTCCTTCTAATGTTTCTTACATTATTTATTTGACTTCTTTTTCTCCACTCTGTATGTTCATAGGTATTTCTCCCTCTCAATGCTGGAAATATAGCTTTGTATAGCAACTGCTAAACTTGATGGTAATGAAGGGGGCCAAATGCAATTGATTATATAAGAACATTGAAAATAAATATCAATAAAGGTAAAATTGCAAGCAAATAGCGAAGAACATTGAAACTTTGAAGCCACAAAGTTGTAACGAGAAAAATTGAGAAATTGGAAAATTTTGTGAAAATTGATAAATGTTGCTAAATTTAAAGCCATCATCATAACATTTTAAAGCTTCTTCATTACTATTTTGAAAACAGCATTAAACGGAATAGTGTTAAACGCAGAATATTTATTGGATCTTCGCGATTGCTGTCTGTCATACACCTTATCATAATCTTCAGTTTTATTTAATATTTTGGCCATATTGCTATGTTGAGTTGGATTTGATTTAGATTGGGTTTCAATTGAATATTTTGTATTAGTTTTATAGGACAAATAAGCGGAGCGATGGAACGAGCAAGGAAATGGAGCTAATTTCAAAAAAGAAAAACAATATATTTTTTGGTGAAACCAAATAATTACATTATTTAAAGCACGTTGTAGAAATACATACATACAGATAAATTAAGGCAACACCAAATAAGTACAAAGCATCATTTCTCATATTATGGGTTTTCTAAGTATCGCTACAACCGCTTTCACGTGTACCTCGTACAAATCACCATTTTTGCACAAGGTCGACAAGTACTCAACATGCTCGTTTAGGAACTCCTCCTGACGATTTTCTGGTATGGAATTAAGAAGCACGTTCACTCCTCCGACAAAATCTACAACGCATTTGTGTTAAAGCAAGTCGACACATTTAACCAACGGTACCTTTAAATTGTGTTAAGTCACCGATTACACCCGGTGTCGGTTCTACTTCGTAAGATTCCACTGAGAATCCGGCGTCTCTAAAAACTTTTTCGAAATCGTCACGGGGCTTCTCGCATATGAAATACGAGGACATCGTCGTTGGGAAATGTTCAATGTACCTGGCCCATTTTTCGTAATTGCACATGGTGAAGCAGCTCTCCAACATGCTGTTCTTGAAAGTAAACGTCAGGAAAATTTCACCTCCGGGCTTCAGCATTTTGTAAAAATTTTCCGCGCATTGCCTAAAACTCTGCAATTACCACCAGCTTCAAATAATTTTCAAGCGTTACCTTTGGTCGTTGATCAAGTGGATGCAATAAAACGAGAATATGCGATCGAATTTCTCCACCATGTTGGGATAGATGTCTTTTCCGGCGACGTCCATTTCCACGAACGATACCCTCGGTTCTTTGTTTCGTTCGTTCGCTCGTCGAAGCATATCTCTCGAATTATCGACACCTACCATAGCTTCGACTTTGTCTTTGCAAAATGGCAATAAGATTTCTGTTGTTATTTCACCGTTGGCGCAACCGATATCCGCCACCACTTCCTTCTTATTTTGGTTCCATGTTAATGCGTGCCCGTATTTTTCCAAATACAATGTAGCGTGCGCCGGTGCGAATTTTACGTGGTCACAGTAACCTGTTGGCAGTTGCATTGTACACGACACTCTAGCGAATATTGGGAATATGTGGTTCCTAAGTCGTTTAATGTATCAGACAAGCCGAGATTAGAAATGGATTAAGATGTCTTTACTCTGTTTATGCAATCTGGTTAAATATTCATGTAATACTTTAACGAGGATTTTTATCTTTTTAGGCCAACAAAATCTGCTATATATATAAAATGGCACTTATCTTGTATCATGAGCAGTCAGTCGTTGAATAAAACACTTTTAGTAATATTAAGTTTATTGCAATTCAAGTTTGTAATTTATTTGCCAATAAAAATGTTATGGACCAAAGGCTGGTTTCAATTGAACAAACATCGTATATAATAATTTGATTTGTAGTTTGCAGGTGTCGTGTATGCGGATATATTTGATGAGGTGTTAGATGCTGTCGGATTTTTCTGGTGTATTTGTCAACGTTTTCCATCTTGGCAGATGCTTCAGATTGTATGTTGTTGGATGTGTTGTAGGCTATGGTGATATTAGTATCTTTAAAGAGTTTTGTCATCTCATTTACATGTGTACCTGTGTATATGAGTGAGTTCTTATATTCGGGGTTCGTGATTTGTGTGTATTTCTTTTTTTACGTTGTTTATTTTATTGTGGGTATTTTTTATATCCGCTAGCTGTTGCCGTTTGTTTATTGATTTGTATTCCTTTGATGCAGCTTTCTGGTTTAATGGGTATTGTTTGTAGTCGTACATAGAGTAGAAACAATACAATAAACTTCGGAAAGCCGTGTGTTTGGGTTGTGCCGAACTGGTGTGTATTGGATCATTTGTTTGCGTAGGCCTCTTGTATATGCTGTACTATAATGTCTGTGTTTTTTTTTATTCCCGTCGTGAGACCGAAGTAATTGATTTTATTGTCGGTTTCTTCGATGGTGAATTATATGTTTTGGACGTTGTTCATTAATGTGGTTTAATAAAAAAAACAACCTTTATTTGGCATTTCTTTCGCTAATGTTACATCGTGTCTTTATTTTTTATTCCTCCACTCCTCGTTCTCCCCACCTCACTCCATCTCTTCCACCTTCTCTTCGTTTTGTCCGCTACCTCCCTTTCCAGCCCTCGAGTGCTCACCTTTCATGTAACATGTCAATGTTGTCCTTCAATTACCATCCTTTTCCTACCCTCTACCCTTCTCCTTTTCAACTCTCCTAATATATGTACCTCTTCCCCATTCTCTCCCAATGCTTTCCTCCAATCGCTGCCCTCCCGCTCCTCCTCCGTGCTCCACCCATTTCTTCGCACTCCTCATACCAATGCTTCCATACATCTCTTCCCTTCCCGCATGCTTCACATCTTTTGTATTCTTCTCCCATCCAATATTTATTTGCCTTCTCCTCGTTCCCGCATCTATACCTTGCTATTAGCTTCTCTTCATCTGCCGTTTTACCTCCACCCAAATACTTTGGCCTCCTCCCAAATGTCTGTGCCATTGTACCTTGCCTCCCTTATCTTCCCTTCTCTTTCCTGCGCTTCTACCTGCTTGCTCCTCTCTAACATCTCCCTTTCCACCTGTATCCCCTCTCTTCTCCTCTTTTCCACATCTGCTGTCGACAGCCCCGCCTTTTCATAAAGCCTTATCCTCGCTACTTCCCACCCTGATAACTTTCCTCCCGTCCTCTCCCTCTTGTCTAACTCCTCCAATACCTTTCTCCCGAGTCTCTCCGCCCTCCCGCCTCTCAATTCCAACTCATAGCTCAGCATTCTCCTCCCCATCTCTACCGCTAATCTCCCGCACCCCGTCTCCTGTCTTATTATATAGTCGGGCGTTGATCTTTCCAGGCGTAGTGACCTTTTAATCTGTACTAAGTGTGCCCTCTCCATGCTTTTGTGCTCCTTGCCTCCCCATACTTCTACCACATCCATCAATATGCTTTTTACACATACATCCCATATCGTCTTCGTCTCCTCAAATCCCCCATTTCTCTTACTCCATATAACGTTTCTTAAACTCGCTTCAGCCTTCCTCGCCTTTTTGCAACAATAACGAATATTTATGCACCACTGAATCTGGGCTTTCAGTCACATTAAATCTAAAACGCAATAGCAATTAATTAAAATCAGAAAGGAAGGGAAATTTTAGAAAAATACAAAGTTTGGCATAAAGAAAATAGTAATAATACGTAAAGTGGGGATGTAAATGTTCTAATTACTAAAATGTGATTATCAGATCGCATCGGAGACAATTAGTAGTAAATTTGTACATTGTGGAATCAGCGCTCAACCGCTGGTAAACTTGAAGTCTCCTTCCTCTAGGCATCATTAAACACTTGAAACACTTTAAACTAAAGAACGGGATCTGAAAAAGTGGAATAAATTCAAAAAATGACTCGATAATTGCTTGTCTATCACCACCTCTAAAAAATGACATGACTAGTCCACTATTCCTGCCAAATTTGGTCAAAAAATTCCCACCCCTTCTAGGTGGTGCAGTTTATATGTCACTGAGTATATATTAATACCATCAATTGATTTGAATGTAGAAGTAGCAACAAAATGCTAGGCAACAGGTAAATATATTGTACATGAAAACGCCTGTGACAATCGAATGAAATCTACCCTAACCGCACAACACTTTCATAGCAAGCACAAGATATGCAAATATAAAAGAAGAAAGAACAATAGACGAAATGTTTCAAATATAATCAGTGACATATAAACTGCACCACCTAGAAGGGGTGGGAATTTTTGGACCAAATTTGGCAGGAATAGTGGACTAGTACAGGGAAATAGTTGATTAAAATTTGAAACCCAATCATCAAGTAGTCATGGGATTTTTTTAACGTTTGTGTTATTTTTTAGAGGTGGTGATAGACAAGCAATTATCGAGTCATTTTTTGAATTTGTTCCACTTTTTCGGATCCTGTTCTTTAGTTTAAAGTGTTTCAAGTGTTTAATGATGCCTAGAGGAAGGACATCTCAAGTTTACTAGTAGTTGAGTGACTTTGACCGATGGCGGATTGTTGGTTTACGAGAAGCAGGTTTTTCGTTTAGAGAAATCGGCAACCGTTTGGGACGGCACCACTCAACAATAATGCGTGTTTATCAAGCGTGGCCCGCACATGGGGTTGAACGTCGGAGAAGAGGCACTGGGGCTCAAAGACGAACCAATGAACGTCAAGATCGCCCCTTAAGACTAATGGCCTTCAGAGACCGATTCTCGACAACTAGATCAATAGCTGATCAATGGTTAGGTGAACAAGGTCGCCCGATAGGCTTGCAAACAGTTTATCGTCGAATAAGAACCTTTGGCTTGTTGTCTTACCGCCCACATCTTGTGCTAGACCCCTCACTGCTCAACATCGCCAGGAACGTTTGGCCTGGTGCACGGAAAGACTTCAATGGAACTTGGAGTGGCATCGAGTTGTCTTTAGTGACCAATCGCGATTTTGTTTTGGAATGCATGATGGTCGGATGACTGTTAGACGAAGACGTGTAGAAATGCGCAATCCTGATTTTTCGATTGCAAGGCATGTTCACCGAACTGTGCGGTTGATGTTGTGGGGTGCTATTGCTTACGGCAGTAGGTCACCCTTGCTCTTCATTCGGGGCAGTATGACCGCCCGACGCTACATTGACGAAGTGGTAGAACCATATGTTCTTCCATATCTTCGAGGGCTGGAAGACCCACTTTTCCAGCAAGATAATGCACGACTTCACGTAGCAAGGGTTTCTCTTGACTTCTTTGAAGAGGCCAATGTTAATCTTTTGCCTTGGCCGCCAAGATCTCCCGATTTGTCGCCCATTGAGCACGTGTGGGACATGATGGGTAGAAGATTGAGGAATCTACCAAACCCACCGTTGACAATAGAAGCTCTACGGCATGAAGTACATGCTGCTGGGATGCCATACCCCAAGAAGACATTGATCATCTGCTGGAATCAATGCCAAGGCGGGTCAATGAGTGTATCAGAAATAGGGGCGGACCAACACATTATTAAAGAAAAATCAAAAAGATGAAGTATTTTCTACATCGAATTTTAATCAATTGTTACCTTAGACTAGTCCAATGTTTCTGCCAAATTTGGTCCAGAAATTCCCATCCTTTCTAGGTGGTGCAGTTTATATGTCACTGAGTATATATAACTTGTTGTGACCATTTGCCTAATAGCTGTTTTGTCTAATCATCATATTCCCATTGCTGACTTTTTTGTCGAATAGCAATCTATGGAATTTCCAATACGATATATATTTGCTTTTTGTATCCCTTGCACGCTTCCTTTCTTCTTTCTTTTTGCCTCTTCACTACCATCCTTACTCGAAACTTTGGTAACTGTATCTGGTTAAGCTGTTTTATACTGGTCGTCTCCATATACTTTTGATGAGATTATTGTGATAACCAATGATATCCGCTTTGTTGCCCCCTTGTCTTACTCATATTGCTACGTTGATTATATCGATAGGTCCTTCCCGTGTATTAATTCTGGCGAGGAATTTTCCATAGACATTTTCGTATATGGAATTTTTTCACTCAAGCCTAGATAACTACTGGCGTTATTGCCTTGTAGACATTTAACTAGATTTCCGTCATAATTTCGTGTGCATCCACACTAATCAATGCACACGAAATTATCGTTATTGTGATTGTGCTGCATATCAGATATAGTTAGATTTATACAGGGGTTATCTTCCGCCCAATCTTTTATGACACGATAAATTGTTTCCCGAGAAATATGTTGACGTTTCTATTGTCACTGTTAGAAATCTGTTTAATCAAATTAAATGAATAATTTTGAGAAGTTGTAGCTGTCAAAACATGTTCTCTATTTCCAATATTGACATGAATCGCATATATTTTGGCAAAAAATTAAAATAACATTATCTCAAGACTTTCAAGGCTATTGTTTCGTACGTTATCATTAGTCACTAGGGACTAGTCATTTTACTTTATTAATACTTTTAATAAAAGCCTGTTCCTTGATAAATATCGCTTGACTATGCACTTGCTGGTGTTTACTATTTTACCTATAACTATAATTCTGAATCCTTCTTTCCTTAAGTGACACATTTTAATGATTCAATGTTATGATATACGTGAACGTTTTGTCAGAAGATGTATATGTAGTCGCCATCAAAACTTCTTGGCGCGAGCCAATCACTTCTAACAAACCACTGACATGACGAAACCTTGTCCTTTGGGTTGTCTTATTGGACGCCGAGGGTTTGTATGCAAATCAAGCTTGGTCAAATCATACACTAACATACACATTTAATAACGAACGGGATTAAATAGGTGTGAATTTGAATTTTGCAAACGATAATTTCTTTTTCTAAGCTCATAAATTATGTGTTTCCCTTAGAAGTTATTCTGTTTGAATTTGAATTGAATTATAACTTAACGTCAATTCAGGAGGAACTTCCATCGATTGGGTTTTAAAATCTACAGCTGTGCAAGTGCTGTTAATTAGTATTGTGCTCCTTACAAATGATATGAGTATTGCGTTTTAATTAAGTTGATGTGGGTGGTAAATTTGCTTATTTGATAGAAATCTAAACGCGGGTTGGGCAGTCGGCTAAAAGGACGCGATCTGTGATTCTGAAAATGGCAGCGATAGAGACTCTTTCCAACCCTCTAACCTTTCGATGATATTTTCGAGCCTTCTTGGGTCGGCCCCTGGGTGTTTCGGCTACCTCGAGAGCAATTCTGGGTCCCAGTATAATTTTGAGTTGCGTAATGTTTGACTCGACGTTTTGATGGTACATAAATACGTTTGTTTTCAATTAATTTTCTTTTGGGTAAATGCATTTCTCAGGAGCGATCTGGTCGTGCGTGGAGCGTCGATGATTACTACAAACCAAGTTCGTTGTTTTGTTTAGACTACCAGCGTTAATTGGCTTTTCGTTGCCAAGAATGTGGTTCTTCTCTATTGTTGGAATTTGTATCACACGTTGCTGTTTCTAGGCCGGTGCATGATTTTTTACAATCTAAGGTACTTTACGAGGGGTTCTAATCTAATTTTCGCACTTGTTTGTTTTCATTCTGCGAATAGGAATAATTATTTATATTGACAAAAAAGAACACAAGAGGGGATCAATGTATTTTACTACCACCCGCAGCAGCAAAATTGTGCAGCACAATCTTGAATACTATTTAATATAAAATGGTTCCCGCTGCCAACATTTCATTGCGATTAATAAAGGAACCATTGAGAGAAGTAGCAGAAGGACATATATCTTATATTAATCTAGAAAATCCAATAGTATCCAACCAAACTCAATCGATGGTTTTATAGGCTTAAAAGCTACGTAGTGAGACATGATGAGTTGCTTATACGTAACAATTAGAGTGAGTCAAGAATGCTTCTACCGTTTGTAATGTGTTCTTGTCCTGTCTAGTGTTCTCTCCATTTCCTACTTTTCGTTATCATATGCAAACATATTATGTGCATCTGATTAGGTTCTTTGAATAATGAATGAAAAGTGGGAATGTGAAACGATTCAAAATGAAACTTAGCAAAATCGTAAACAAATAAAAGGCACAAATCATCGAAAAAGTAACCACCCAAATCTTAATATATTTATAAGAGGCATTGACTAAAATTTGCCAAAAAAATATATTCTAAGCTCTGAAATTAGATACCCAATATTAATGATGATGAAATCAAGGACGCAATATACAAGGGGTTGAAAGTACGAACATTAAAAAGGAAACAGATAGGAAGACTAAGAAAGTCACAGGTGGAAGTAAACCAGAAAAAGGGATGACAAAACACACAAGATAGGTTCAAATGTAAGGAAGCATAGAAAATAACATCAGAGATATTAATTAAGTCCAACTCGCTTCTTACACCAGCAATGGAAAAATGGATTTTCGGATTAAATCACGATGTTGTCTGTTTAAAAAAGATTTCCTATTTACGATTTGTTTATTTCGACCTTTCGTTCTCTATTCGTTCGTACTTATATTTTAAATAAGTTATTTAAATTACATTAACATGTATGATCAAAAATGTAAAAATAGTGGGGCAACTTTCTTCGTTTATCAAATAACAAATTATCATAGAAAATATTTTAATTTACTGCCTTGAATACTAAACTTGTAGCGATGTGTATGCTCACAACTTTATTTACGTCCCAATATTTTAGATTTTGAATCAATTAATTCTTTTTATTTTGTAACGCCACCCATATTGGTTTGATTTCTTAGATTATGCTGATAAATATTCTTATAATAATAACTAATTACACGTCGACATCGTTCATAATTAATTCAAGGGTCTCCTGGCAACTGCTACAATCGTTTCCATGTTTATCACGTAGGAATCGCCACTTTTGCACATTTTCGTCGCCAGTTCAACGGATTCCTTCAGAAACTCATCCTTTAGATCCTTCGGTATTGAACTAACCAGTATGCTCGCTTCACTAACCAAACCTGTAAAAGTTACCGTTATGTTAACGAATATTTTTAAATAATGCCATCGAACGTACTTTCAAAAGGTTCGCGATTAAGGGACCACGGCATCGGTCCCGATTTGAAACATTCTACGGTGAATCCAACGTCCTTGAACACCCGTTCGAAATCTTCCTGCGGATGTGCGCACGTGAAATACTGGGAAATTGTCTCCGGGAAACCTCCGATGTACGCGGACCATTTTTCGTCCCGGCAAAGCACGTAATTGCTGTCCATCACCGTGTGTTTGAACATAATCGTGAGGAATACTTCGCCCCCGGGTTTTAGCATCTTGAATAAATTTTCGGCGGCACGTCTAAAACGTCGTTAAAATGATTAAGAAGCGAGAAAGGGGTGGTTTGAAATACCTTTGATCGGCGATCATATGCAGGCAATAGAACGAGAAAATGTGTCCGAATTTTTCGAGCATGTTGGAGTTGAGATTCTGTTTGGAGACGTCCATTTCGACGAATATCGTCTTGGATCCCTTGTTCCGTTTGTTGGCCAGGATGAGCATGTCGCTTGATATGTCTATCCCGAAGAGTTTGTCGATTTTTTCATCGCAGAACGGCAATAGGACGTCGGTTGTTATCGAACCATCCGCACAGCCAACGTCTGCGACCACTTCCTTCTCGGTGGAGGTCCACGTTAGTAAGTTGCCATATTTTTCCAAAAATAATGATGCGTGACGCGCAGCGTACGTTGCGTGGATGCAATAAGCGGTCGGTAGTTTCGCCGCCATGCTTGGAACACGTTTGAATCATTTGGCTTCATTCCACAGTAACGAGTAATACGGTTTGATCAGATTAAAAATAAGGTGCGTCAAGTATTGGATTAACGCGTTATCAGTACAATAACAAAAATTATAAATAAATTTGTGTGTGCATGCGATAATTCTTTAGTCCAGTGGTGCGCCAGTAGTGTCCGATATATGTGTGATATCTACCCCCCGCCCCAATAAACCTTATATCAATGTATCAATGAGTAAAACATATATACAAAATATATTATAATAATCGTACTGCACAAAGATTACGAATCATAAAAAATGTATAAAAGGAAAGAAATACACAAGAAGGATATCAACCATCAAAAATAATTTGTAACAAAATAAGATAATTTGTTAATCATTATTTACTTTTATTAAGCAGCCAATAAGTTTGTTAATACCAAACTCTTATTACTTCCCCTCGTTTCAAAAACGTTCATCAGGAGAAGCTAACCTCTTCATTCTACGAATGGTGAAAATAGCCGTAGTAACTTCTGGGATGTGTGTGACTCATGTCACTACTCATGTAGACCAGTATGGTGTAGTATCAAAATAGATACCAAATAATGCCAACTCTCAGTTATTGCTATTCATAGCGTTGAAAGGCAAGCTTCAAAATGTCAGAAATGTTTAGAAAATTTGAATCATCGGCAAATACGTACGATTTATGACATTGTCGTAATGCCACAATCTTATTAGCACATATCATGTATCATCGGCAAATACGTACGTTTTATGATATTGTCTTAATGCCACAATCTTATTAGCACATACCGCAAATAACAAAGAGCCTAATATAGATCCATGCGGGACTCCTATGCTAATTGTTATCACTATATTGATATGGTTAGCTAATTATTGAGTTGCGCTCTCTTTGCAATGTAGGATGTTATTATTGATAAGGGTGATCCCGTAACACTTCAACTTCGTCCACATAATACTGTGGTGCACACTATTGAATGCACTACTTAAATCACAGCAAGCAATTTGGGCTTGCGATTTTCAAATGCGTCAGCAGTTCCAAGCAAAAAATCTATGAGTTATGAGATTGTTGATGTGTGGGTCCTGAAGTAATAATAATAATAATAATTATAATATTACTTCTTTATTCAATCTATATATGTATTATTTTTGCGTTACTTTACTTACATTTACTTAAGGGGTAAAACCACTCTAGAGGCAGGAAAAAGAGCTAAATTTATCAATTTATTTTGGGAGTATGACAAGCGGAATAGAAATTCTTCTCAGACCGCTCTTTAAGCACATATTGAACTACAAAAAACAATTTTTTATTGTCATTTTCATTACAAATTGCGGCGATAGATCCCGTCGTCGAGAATACCTATTTAAAAAACATCGAAACGGGAGGACGGATTTCTTGGCTTGTATGAGTCCTGGAGCAAAGTAGTAAACAAATTTACAATCTATGTGCATTTGGCGTAGGGGTTTTCTTTTTTATCAATTTTTATGGAAGTTGTGCATTTTTTAAGGAATTAATCCATATTTTGCCGTAAAAATGTGTGATGAATTGTTCAGAAAAAAATATTTACATCCAATCAAAAAATGGCTACGTACTTCCATAGAGAACACTATTGGAAGCTATTGTGAAAATTTTAAATGGATCCATGCAATAGTCTCAGAGAAATCTGTCCTCCCAGTTTGGGAAAAAAAAATTACGCAGTCAGTACATTTGCCGGATGAAAATTCTTTTGGTTTCAAAAATTCCCCAGAATATTACACCGTATCTAAGCTACGATTGTGCATAAACAAAGTATGCACAATCTCTCTTCAATTGCTGAAGAAATTTGCGGGATGAAAATCGCCCGCAGTGGTGGAACAGTATGTTGAACAATCCATCGAGATTTCATGCTTCATCACTGGAAAATTGAAACGATTGTACCGTTATAAAACATGAAGCGATTTCTAATCCTATAGCACCAAGCACAACAAGTTTTAGTAGCTGTACAGAGATTGATAAGGACTAAGATATCAAGAAATTCAAAGTTATTGTTAAATTCATTTTAATTAAAATGCTGCAATTTTTGTCTAAATAAGAATAAAAATCGATTAAAAAAAATTATCAAAACTGTCAATAAAGAGAGAAATGTTAAATTTTAACGGTGTGCAGTATTGTGCCAGTATTGGTATAATATCAATGAAGAATACTGATAAAACATAATAACAGAATGGTAGTATGAAAATATGTTAAAGGTTATTAATTTATCGAAAATTAAATCATTTAACAATTATTATTTTTTTTTAATGCAAATGAAAATTTATCCGCGTCTAGGTGAAAAGTGAAAATGTTTTGGTTTTTATAAACGGTACTGCGTAGGGTTTAATTTGTTGTCGTACATGAACTATAAGCCCGTATGGAACACGAAAAATAATACAAAACTTATAGAATTATAGATTCACAGCGCCAATTATGGAACACAAAAAATAATAAAAATTATAGAAGATTCACACAACCCCAACGTAAGAACCTTGTGTTCATTTAACCGTTGTTACTATGTTTCAGCAGCTAAAAAACACAATTTGGAGCCATTGGTGAGCGTTTCAATTTTATACAGAACTCTTCACTGAAGCACTCCAAACGTACAAAGGTGCGGAGTTATTTACTATATTGTCGTTCAGAGTTACGCAGATCCGATTTAATTTATGCATACTGCATTTTAATGTACGGATTGTTATAATTTTCTTTATAAGTTATGAAATGATTTCATGGGAGTAACCGCTACCTAAGGTGACTCAAATTAATCCGCGTGTACAAATTAAATACCAAAGATATTGTAACAAAAATCAGGTTATTCCAAAAACAATTGCAAATAAATTTATAAAAAAATAACCGTATCAAAATAATTTGAAAGAAAACAAAGTTAACACAAGAATTTATGTTACTTCAAGAAAATTTGCGTCTTATATAATTTGCTAAATTGATAAACTTGTTCAGTCAACAAATAGCATATCTGTTGCCTATAAAATTGAGATCTTCAGTAAAACATTTTCAGTCAATTTACTGACTAACAATGATAGATGGGAGTCAATATTTAACATGTACGTCTTATGTTTGTCAACCCAAACTAAAAGGAATGAATAATTTAGATACCCTCAAGCAACCATTTGCGATTGAGGATACCTATAAATTTGGATTAGCTACTTTACATGTATAGACTAGATTCACGGGTATTATTGTACATATTGCTTATAGAGAGTATTTTAAAAATGATATTACGTTTAATAGTAGAAATGTCGTGGCAAGGCTGTAGGTCATCGAATGATGATAGCACAATCAGACGATTCTGAATGAACGTGTGAAATTATCTCAGTGGGTGAATAATTGATAAAAAGATTTTCATTATTAGCTTGAAAACTATACACAATTATGCAATTATACTAGGAAGTAAGTTAATTGAAGCGGCAGTCTTACCAATTCGCCAAATAATTGGCGATTCTTGAGCTTGCAAGATATACAGATGTTAAAATATTTCAAAGCATTCTCCATTATTAGCTTCAGATTACATGAATGTAGATGACGATGGAAAATTTCTGAAGTCAAATCACTATTAATTTGTAGCATATTTATCTATAGCAATTAAAAAATATTTTTCAATTGTTTCGAGGGGAGATCAGTATGTACGGTCCCTAACATAGGAGGAAACAAATTGAAGAAATATCAAACGTTTATATTCCTACATAATCCCTCTGAACGTCGATGCATTTGGTCCAACAATGTTCAAAACCTCTGTTCTTCTGGAAAATATTTCTCTCGGTTGCCCTACAAACCAGTCACTTAGGGCCGTCATCACTTCATCTGGTTCCACGAAGATACTCTTTTAATTTTGGAAATAGAGAGAAATAACTAGGTGCAAATTCTGGTGAATATGCGGGGTGTTCCAGCAATTTAAATCCTTCGTGCAGAATAGTGCTCATGGCAACATGGCTTTTGTGGACAGGAGCGTTGTCTTGATGAATCAGAATTCCTTTGCTCAATTTTCCCCGTCTTTTTTCCTTGACTCAATCGTGCAATCTTGAAATTAAGTTGGCATAGTAGGAGCCTGTTATTGTACGTCCACGTTCCAAATAATCAGTCATCAAAATTCCATCTGCGTCCCAAATTGTGGCCATAACTTTACCAGCGGATGGCAAAACACGAAATTTGCGTGGTGGCGAAGAACCTCGGCGATGCCACTCCATACTTTGTTGCTTCGACTCAGGATTGAAGTGGCGAATCCACGTTTCATCAACAGTAACGAATCAAGAAAGAAATTCATCCGCATCTACTTTAAACTTTGCCAAAGTGGCTTCAGAATGCTATACTCTAGAACGTTTCTGATCAGGTAGACCCAAAATATTTGTTAAAAAATTGTGGTGAATGATCAGCCGTCTATCTGTTATTACCATATCGTGTACACGATTAACATTTTCTTTGGTAGCGACAGTCACTGGTTGTCAAGCACCCTTCGCATGCACAAGTGTGTAATTTCGCCATATAGTTACGAATATTATTTTCTAAGTGAAGGAAAAAAATTGTTATTATGCATTTATTATATGATATATATTTTATATACATAACATTTGTTAAGTAACAAATAACGATTGAAGAATATTTAATATATAAGGATATATAAATGTTCTACAAATTCTCTTTGTTTTATGTTTATATGGTGCGTATTATTTTGTATACCAATTATTTAAAATATACGTATATTTAAAACTTTGTGATTAGACTAATTATAGTAACATTTCTATGTTAAATACTTGTACATTCGAACTATTTCTGCCAGTAACGAACTATAAATTCATCTAATTTATTAAGATATGTTTTGTCGTAAACTATTAAAATTTGAAGGTTTTGCCCAAAGATTGGATGTTTTGAACCCTGAGAGCCGGTGCAAATCCATTTTATCGGTGAGCCACTGCTGTTGTAATTCTCATTTATTGTTGATAAAAATTAGATACTTAATGACTCATTTTTCTTGCGATTATAGAATTAAGTTCATATTTTTTATAGTGAATTGTAAAAACAAACTCAAACCAGTATTTCGAATTATTAAATTAAACAAAAGAAATCGTTTAGCGCGATATGTCAGATTTTCCAGCAATTAAAATAATCAATAAATTGCTTCATCGTGCGAATCGTATCGGCGAGCAATTGACCGTCGATTAAGAAATGACCAAGTTGAAGTTTCGATGAATATGGCCACTTTAAGTGCCCATCAATTACGCGAGACAATCACCGATAATCGCCGCAATTAAACATATACATTCGTGATACGAAATTAATTTCGCCCGAACGCCATTAAGAATTGCGGAGGTATTGAGATGGTCGCTGCATGAGAGTATGTACAAATTATACACCACGGCGATGTCTCGCAAAAAACATAATAAATGTAACCGCCGTTGATAATGAAAAGCTTAAAGACCTCCGATGTTTGGCGATAATTTAGTGTCGCGTTTGTTGTGTATTTTCCGTGACCTCCTACACCGTTAATACTTTATGTGCATAAAGAGTTAATAACATTAATATTCGAGGAACGACGGTAGGTAATAGACTGCCACTTTTTCGAACGTCTTTAATTAATTACTTTGTACGTAGTCGTAGTGAGGATTTATTAATTTCGGTACCGATAAGTAAAACCTATTGTTCGTGCGTACAAAGATTAAGACAAGACAAGTAAACGAACGGTATTCATAATTTAGTTATTTCCTTGTTTTTATTGGTTTTATCGAGCAGCGTTTTAAAGTAGTTATATGAAAATGCTTGATGCATATGTGAGCTAAAATCTGGTACATGATGTGCTTCTTGACTTAACGAATGTAAACTATACACATCACAAAATATTGCCTGATAAACTTTACTGTTATGGTATAAGGAGCGTGAATAGAATCGTATTTAATGATTGGGTGAATGTATCAAACAGAACTTTATGGGTACTACTGAGAGTTCCGCAAGGATCAGTATTGAGGCCCTTACTGTTTTTAATATACGAAAATCATTTACGACGGATTGATTTATTTCATTGCCAATCTCGGTGATTAAACGGCCTTCAGAGATGTGGGACCCTTTTTCCAGTGGGGTAGCATAACTGATTCCCAGACTTTTCCGCCTTCTTCTCCCATTTTGGCACGTTCACGCAGCCAATCACTTCTCCGCACCTCCTTACCCTCTTATATTTGTTTAGTTACCACCAGCCCACAAGCAAAACGTTTGTCAAATTCGTCAATTCGTCCAAACTGGGGGATGGTAACCAGGGTTTTCTTTAGCTTGTACTGTTAAGATCAATAACAATAAGCAGGTAGAGTTTACTTTAAGTTTATTACAAAATTAGAATTAAACCAGTTAAAATATAAATAAATATATAAAATTAAAAAAAAGTCATTAAGGTAACGAAAAGAATACGTATTTTAATGAAACTTAAAATCATCAAAATAAAATTACACTGTTAAGCATAAAGCTATAGGAAGAAAGAAAACCTGCCTTAAATTTATTTTCTAAAATGGGTTCCCCATTAATCTAATTAGTCAAATAAAAGGTACACTCCCACAACTAACATAATTTCTGCCGATTTTATAAATAAGATCTAATTTCTTACTTTATATTCCTCTTCATTCTTCGGATAAGCAAACCGACCCCCCTCTCCCTCTCTCCCTCTCCCCCTCTCTCCCTCTCCTCCATCTTTATTTGAATTAACACCATTCGAGAAAACAAAATTTATTTAATTCTAATAATAGAATTATTCACTTATTTAATGACCACGTTAAACCGTCCCAAGTTAACTCAGCTCCACACACTTCCTGTGAATCCTCCTTTCCTCGGGACAGTCTATTAGTTCGCCCATTATAGCATTCCAATCACTTTCCAAATGTAATTGAAATTGTATTTTATTACTTGATTGTATGTGTTACCACGGTTATAACTGAGGTAGCTGTGACCGAGAAAGCTGACTTATTCAACGAACCCCAAACTTCTTAAGTCAAACGGATTAACGTTACATTTCGATATTTCTGCATGCACTTGCATGGGGAAAGCCATCTACTGCAAATAAAATTTTAATACTTGCGTTTTTGTGCGGAGAATTAGTTTTTCAAGTTTTATTGACATTTGTTCCAACTTGTGAGATTAACTTTCTTTCTAACCTTGTTGGATACGTGGTAGGCTAGTTTTGTAAAATAAATTGCTTTATAGCCTATTATAATAGGCGTTAATTAAAACCATCATTTTATTAACATTTGGTCCCATATGGATGGTTTATCTTAAAGCATACCTTTCGCAAAAATAGGCCCTCCACGTCTTGTTACTTTTATAACCTTCTTTATAGTCAATTATAATCATCCGTCAATTATAATGGGACAGCAATGAAAACAAACTTAAATGTAACAGACCAATAATATGATAGCCCATGTTGGAAATAACAAAGAAAATTTTACAAATTGCATGGAAAAGATAAAAGGGAGAACGGCAATGGAGAAGATTAACGAAAATGCAACTTATAATAACAGATAAGAAAACAAAAAATAACAACAAAACAGTGAGACAAGATGTGAAGTAAGTGGAGAAGAATTCCACGAGAAATGTATTCAAAGAAAATTGATGATATGGAAAAGAAAATAGAACGTGAATTGGAGGAACAAAATAAAATAATACGTGCACAGAAAAACATGCAATAATAATTTAATATTCGTAAATGGAAAGTGCCAAACGCAATATGAAATGAGGTTCAAAAGGATATAAGAGAAGCTGTCAATAAAATCAATCGAATAAAGGTTTAGTTGCAAAATACACGTAGTCCTGCGATGGTCTGTTACAAATATGGCATGAGGTGAATCTTATAAATTTCTTGGCGTTGAAATTAACTTCGGCTATTTTGGTCAAATTTATTAATTTGATTAATTGGCATCGTATGGTACCGGTATTCAGCTTTCAAATCAATTTCCGATTAAGGTTTCTTTATCTAAAATCCAATACCAATATCATACATGATATTACCAAAAGTAGTGCCTTTGTGTTTTTGTACATATGATATTGAATAAGAGAACAAACAAAAATTTAAAACAAAGGCGAAGTAAGTAAAAGTAATAAAGAAAGGGTGGCAAAAATCTACAAGAATTTCACCAGCCCATGTCTGTAACTACAAAATTTTAAATTTCTTCTGCATAACCGAGATAACTTCATCATCGAAAACTCAACCAATACACATAAGTGCCGCAATAGAAGACGGTTAAATTTCTAAAAAAGTAGTTGGAAAGAAACTGATTTGAAGTGGTAGGATATAAATACATCACAAGATCAAAAACAACCTCATCGGGGAGGTTTTCCAAACAGCGTCGTGCCTGCGTCGGTCGATCGCGTGAAACTAACGTAATTGTAATTGGTGCTTCTTAAACGTGGTTAAACCAAAACTACCTTTCAGTATGAATACAATTATTTCCATTCATACAACATACTACAATATGTTTTTTTCTAGTTTAAAAACAAAAAAATTCAATGTATACTAGTAATGTGACCAAGCAAAAATTATGCCATGATGAATTTGATATAATTTGAAAGAGGCTCGTAGTTCAGCGCATTAAAGATTTTCAAAGCTTTCGAAGAAATATATGGTATTGAGAGATTTTCCCTATACAGAAGGGCAATTAAGTGCATGCCATTCGACAAGTGATTTATAATTTATGGGAATTTATAACAAATGTCAGAAGACACGCTTGCGTAAATTATTTCACTACGTATTGCACCTATGTTTATGTGATTGTTTCGCTTTATGATTATTTTAAGTTCATTAATATTATTGAATTATGTCCGGTTGAGTTCATGTCAAGAAAATAAGCTTAGCGATTGTATATGTTTATCCTTGTACGACGTAAAGAAAGTGTCGCCTTTGATCGTTGAATATGGAGAATTGCGGCACACATACTTAAATTATATATCGTTTTCAATATAAGCCTTGCAGTTGATAGGTAGAGTTAATATATTTTGCATATCATCCACGTCGATTTATCTCGTAAAACCATAAACCCAAACTAACATTCAATTAGTGCTTTGTGTTTAGTTAGTCAACAAAAAGTTAACTTAGATATTTTTGAAATGAAAATTAAAATTACCATTGCCGACTGCAGCAAGATGAAATAAAGCAAATTGTGGAGGCACTTTAGGGACTAAAAATGGATATGAGGATATAGATAAGAAGAGATAAGAGAATAGGAGAGCTATTGAAAGTGGAAAGGGAACAATTCACTGCTAAGATAGAAATTAGAGTAGGATGGCTCAAGCAGCAAGGAAATGTAACGTAGTAAATGTTGAAAATGGAGATTAAAGAAGTTCGCACAGTAAAAACTCAACACAACGTGATTACTGTGGAGGAATTAACAAATTTCAAGGAGAAAATTAAAGTGATGACGAAAAATAGTAAATTACATGGTACACATATCTATATGGAGGATGAAATAAATAAAGAAGAGCGCGTAATAAGGATAGAAGCTAAAGAAAAGAAAGGCAAAAGGAGAACGGTTAAGATAAGTTACAAAAAACTAATTGTTGCCAACCATGTGTGTATCTCGAATATGCAACTAAAGAAAGTGGTCAGCAAGAAATAGGCTGATCAGGCAAAGAACTAGACAATGTAAAGCAGAAGGAATATATTTTAAGGACGGCCATGTGGACAGAGGGCGCGGGAAAATACTCAAATTGGAAAGGGATCTGGAATGTAACAGGCACTTTTATGCCAGGGGAATTTATAAGGGAAATTAAAAGATAACATATAGAAATAACAGCCTTGAAATGAAACAATTAGGGCTAGATATTGCTGATATAGAAGATATAACATTTTTTAAAAGTCGTGGAAAAGACAGAAAACTAGCAATGGCCTTCACGGTACAAAAAAAATTATAAAGGTAATGTGATGTCTTTCAAACGAATATCAAAGAGGTTATATGTTATACGTTTGTGAAGAAAGAAGAATAACATCAGTAGAATCAATGACCAAGCCCCCTCAGAAGAAAAAGGAGAAGAAGAAATGAACATATTTTACGAACAACTAGAAGAAGATTATGAAAAATACCAGGAACATTAAAGTGGTGATTGGGGATTATAACGCAAAAAATGGGAAAGAAGAAATGTACCGTTTAACAATAGGAGTACGCAGAAAACGCGAAATATCTAACAATGGACACAGTGTAATTTGCAATAGAAAAAAACATGGTGGTGAGAAGTACGCAACGGAAATAAATATATAAAGAAACATGGACAATACCAGATGGTAGGGTGTGCGATCAAATTGATCATGTACTGGTAGAAAGAAAACAGATGAATTTAATTATTACTAAGTAAGAGGGGAGCAGACACATGTTCCAAGCAGTCCTTAATAAGGATAAACTGCAATAAAATGGAGCAAAAGATACACTATAGAAAAACAATATGCTGTGGAAAGATTGGAGAATAAACAACTGGTAAAAACCACGCAAGTTGATGAGATAAGAAAGCAAATAAATAAATTATTAAAGAAACTACTAAAACAGCATCACAAGGGAAGAGGAAGATATAGAAGTAGCGAAATATAAAGGCACAAAAATAAGCAAATACTAAAAAAATAATAATAAAAGTCCAGGGGAAAACGAAGTATCAGCAGAAATGATTAAAGAATGAGGAATTCACTTAACTGAAAGTATATATGAGCTTATAAAACTAGTACGAGAGAAAAAACAAATGCCCAAAGAATGGCCAACCACGCTGATACGCCCTTTACAGAAAATAAATGGCACATCTTTGTCAGAAAATTATAGGGGTGTTATATTACTCAACACAACTTATAAAGCACTTGCAAAACTTATTAAGGAAAGATTTAGCAAAAAAAGGTATAGCAGTCAGGTTTCAGGAGAAACAAATAAATAAGGTCTGCAAGTGCTATTGATTGATTTCAAACAGGCCTTTGATAGAGTAAATAGATAACAAATGTACAATGCAATAAGAAGACTAGAAATACCCGAAAAGCTTATAACGTTAACAACTATGACGCTGAGTAACTGACAAAGTAAAGTGCCCTGGAGTAGCCATAAACCAACAGAATGTGGTGGAACCATTTTTCGACTTCTCTACAACAAAAAATAAAATATATGGTGATGGGCGAAACCAAACAGTGAGCAGTTGAAAATTTGCAAATAATTATGAACGAATGGAAGGAAATATGAGGTTGGCAAGATAAGAGAGTTATTACACTTGGGAGCCAAGATAAACAAACAACAATAATAACGGCGGACTGTTAGATATGCCTGTCAGGCACGTCGCTAATGAAAACATACGAGGATGACCAAACTAGACAAACTATATGCGGTAGAATAAACACAAAAGAGGGTTGACGAAGAAGAACAAATAGGGTAATAGACATTATCTAAAAAGAAGCAAATAACATTTTAAGTATTGCAAATTTATTTTCAATAATTCCTGATTTGTGTCTAATGGCATTTCTCTGATCAAAAACAAAATTAAACTACCGAAAATGATAAAATGTTGACATATTGTTTGTCATTTAATTCAATTCAATTTGCTTAGAATTTCTCATCTGTTGCATATTTCGGTGTTTTGCCGAACAATCTTTTTAAAAATTAAGCATTCGGTTCTAATAATTAACTACATTAAATCAAACATTTCATTGGAAAGTATCGTTGTAGTCGTATATGCGCTGCTCATTAAAAGATTAAATTAAATTTGTTACTGATATTAACCTACCATTTCAAAAAAAAAGTTACTACGGTTAGTTCAATCATCTGCGAACCATAACATGAAGAGTAAATGCTGGTTATTTCTAGCACATTGCGTGCATGGAACATTCAATAAATTTCGAAATAAATATTTCAAATCCTCGCACATGCAATAAAATGCGATAAAACGTTGTGTTTAACACATTCCACTTCCGAATGTCGAGCACAACTGACAAATAAAGGAATTTAACGGGGTAAAACGATTACGTTTTGTTAAATTCACACTACGCGCAAAAACAAAAATGTCGTCCTCATTAATAAAGTTCTCCAACGACCCACCAATTAATCGGGCACGGAGAGCAAATTACGCAGTTTCGCCGAATGCCGCGTTTTCGACGTAATTGCAAAAATTAAAAGATGATGAACAACTTAACAAAACTGCTCGTCTACGTTTGCGTGAAAAAGTTTAAAGCGCGCATTTTTACTTTGGCGCGACGCGGCGGCAGCGTTCGGTCGCGAACGGTTCGCCTTTCTTCGGCAATTGGGCACGATAAAATTTTGTGTTTAATTTCGTAATGATGATTTACGTCGGCAAGAACGTGACATATTTTCGGTACATAATTCGTTGGTATCGAAAATGTGGATGTACGACTACGTAATTACAAAGAAACGGGGTGATCTACATTCGAGAATGTATTATTCTATATGCTAAGGTCATAAGTTAAAGCAGAATTGCACTTGAATATAAAAATCTAGTAGGAACTATGCTAGGATAGTGAAACATAAACTAAAAGATCAGGAGAAAGATTTCAAGAGGATAATCACTACATTACCATTCTATGAACGTACACATAACAAGAACATAATTTGGAAACTATAGGACGAAATGAAATGAAATATTTCATAACAATAGTTGACATATGTGGGGAACATGTCACAACAGGATCAAATGGCGGAGCAAATAAATCTAGGATGAAGTAAGAATGAAGGACGCAGAGCAGAATACATCAAAATAATAAAGGGAATTAAAAGGAAGTAACGGAGGCTTTGGCAAAGAAATAAACTAAAATGATACCACGACATGACATTTTGGAAATCTGGAGACATACTTACATTGATAGTAGATTTTTGGGTAGAAGAGCAAAAGGGAAACATTGGGAGAAAGAAATATCATAGGCAATTACCACATAGAAATGTGACGGGTAAACAAACAAAGGTCAAGACATTCTATACTGCATCCATTTCCTGTCTTTATTTTTGTTTGTACATTGGTATCAATCAGATATATTGCAAATCAAAATTGCAAAATAACACACACCAAAAGTTTCATAATTCAGTAAGCTCTACACAGCATAATATGAACCTTACTAAACCTAACAACAAAACTAAATGATAATTTAACAAAACAACAAAAAAAGTTGCTGCTCTGTTTCGTGACTTATCAAAGGCACTTGATTCTGTAAACCATACATAAAATTAATTGCCATCATGTTAGAAGTAATATTTGTGATTGGATTCTACCAAATTGCCAAATTATTGTGAAACTTGATGATATAAGTTCTAATACATATGATCAGAAGCTTAGGGTACCTGAAGGTTCCGTGTTAGGGCCTTTGATTTTACTGACTGTCACGTCTATATATTTGTATAAATTATTGTATTTTCTAATAAAATGTCCGCACTTACTTACTTATGCTCCGAAAGAATTTTTCAAATAAAAATTGTTTAAAGTATCTTTAACTTTTGTAACAATATTTTTTTCGAACGTGTACCGTTTTTTAGATTTTGAAAAGTGATAAAAGTAAACCATTAATTCTGGTTGAGATATTGCTTTAAAAATAGGCGTTCTATAAAAATCTTAAGTTTAAAGGTTTATAGCTCTAGCTTTAATCATTTGGGCGATAGAGCGCGCACAGACACACAGATGTCATTCAGAAAATAGTCAGAATCGATTCAGTGGACCTAAAAACGTGCATAGCCGTTAAAATCTCGAGGTCGAACATTTTCATGATTAAAATACTTATACAAGTATAAGAAAGTAAAAAGTTGCCAAAGTTTGCTAGTGGTAGATTCTTTAACTTGTTGCCTGCGAATACAAAAAAAAAACGCAAGACAAAATTACATTTAAGAATGTGTTAAAAGAATATCTGCATAAGATGGCTTATTATATGCTGAACGAACTAATTCATTGATGTTCCGTCGATGTTTTATTATTATTACTTTATATATTGTATTTCATTTATGGACAAGGAAGTATAGTAATCATGAAAATTTTCGACCTCGAGATTTTAAAATTGTGGTCCTCTGAATCGATTCTGACTGTTTTTGGAATAACGATTATTGCTAGAGCTATAAAACTTTAAACCTAAGAACTGTATATAGCAAGAACATATTCTGATAGCAATATCTCAACCGGAAGTGATGGTTTATTCTTATCATCGTTTTCCTTATCTCGAAAACGATATCGAAAAAAGTGATAAAAGATAAATATATATTGGAATCTTAAAAATAGCAGTAATTCAACAAAGTAGAAATTTTATTTTAAGATTCTTTTTACAATCCACCAGTTATTGCTAGCATTTTGTTCATATAATAATTTATGTTTTAATCTTATTTTAAAAACAGACATCGACAACTTTTTTAAGTAACACGTAATACTGTTAGATCAATTTGCAACGTTGTAGATAAATGAACGTTTGTAGAATGTTGCCCTGTGCTTGGGTATATCAATAAAATGTACAATGCATGGGCGATAGACAGTATCGCAGAAGTTAAAATGTGATAACACTAAAACGCTGCATAAGAGGATCTATGAGGATACAATCATCTACACTATATTTGAACCGTGAATGTGTATAAATATGGAAACCTCACTCATTCAATGTTGTAACGTTATACCATTGGCAAAACTTCAATAGTTGCCCGCTCACTACAAACAACATGAATCAACATTTATAGGCAAGAAGTTGTTTATCCCATTCATTGCAATCAACAAGTCCTTGGATGTATATATGGGGCCAGTAAAGGACCCCTGAGGTATTCCAGATTGAAGCATTACGATACTTGATCTGTATTCACCAAAAGGTACTTTTTGTTTACTATATGTTGCTTAATCCTATGTAGTGATCCGTTATATGAGACAATGCTGCAAAGTAACTATAGCAGAGTTGGTAATAAGAAACCGCTTAATTGAACTGCAATAAAATTCTCAAATACTTTCTAGTCTTTGGCATTGGGACTACACGCACAACTTCGAGGTCTCTGGAAATACACAAGTCACTACACACACAACAAAAATGTACAGCACATTTCCATAAGTTGTAAACTAATATCACTCGGCGAGTTCGACTTGACGATGGTATTTAATTACATTTAGGACTGGATCTTCAGTAATCTGGCTGGATAGACTGACGCATGACAGGACTGAATTGTTTATTGATGGACACAACATGTTTTAAATTAGCTGGAATATCACATAATTTTCTCCACATAAACTTTTTATAAGAATTAACACTAAAGTATTCCTAGTAGCCAGGTAGCTTAGTATGTTTGAATCGGTGTAGTACTTTATCGCGCATCTGATCATTCATTTCACGTTTTTGGTCATCCATGGAGTGTTTGGTTTGTAATTTTTTTCTCTAAGGAGCATGAACGTCATATAATGCATTAATTATGCAATTTAAAAAAATATTTTCTCATCAAAATTATTTAAATCATAAATAATGAGCCACGGAATTAAGTACATGTCATGTTGACCGATCATAACTAACCTTACAAAAATCACGATAAATACGAGGCTTGGGACTAGATTTTGAAACAGTGTAACTCACAGTAAAACGAACATGAAACATGAACATCCATATACTGATGTAGACAAAATGAGAGAAAATGGAAATGATAGGGGGACCATGCAATACATCAATGGCACAAACAGTGGAAACAGAGGCAACAAAGAGAAAACTTGGAAGAGATCGATGCGGCTAGAAACCGGAAGGTTTGTAAGAACTGTATTAATGGATAAGGAAATGAACACTCATGAAGCTACAAGGAGGAATTGAAACCAAGAAGGAGTAAAATTTAGTTTCGTTATAGATTGCAATTAAAAATTCATTTCCCATAAGTTTGTTAGTAAACTTTGTGTACGTTGATATCAGTCCGTTAAATTTAATTTATTACGCTTTCATATATTCATATATTTCAGCTATATTCCGTTTGCTGTTTGATTGGAAATTACTACAAGAGATCAATTAATTTCTTTGGGTAGATTGTTGCATTGAAACATTGTAACGTTTGCTATTTTGCAGCAGCTATGTTTTGATCTAAATGATCCACGTCAGTAACTTCAGTAATTAGATCGTATCATGGAATCTTTTTTGGACTAAGATTAGATTTATTTTTTAACGGTAACCAGTATATTATCATGTTTTTTTTGTTTGTCAGTGCCAAGTCGTACGTTGATGTCAATTTAATTTGGTTGGAACGATTTTTCCGAGTGGTTAGTAAAAATCTGTGATTTGCCCGTTACCTGCAGCAACCAGATTTTCATTATTTGCTCTCATCCTTCTTTTCCCCCGCCCTTCTCTTTTCTCCTTTACTTTTTCTACTCACCCGCCTACCCTTCCCTCCAAACACCTTTCCCCATTATCTTCCTCTCTCTTTCTCCATCCTATATCTTCGTACTCCTCCCACAAATGTTTCCACTGCCTTTACTACACACATCTCGCACTTTTTGTACTCGTTTCACACTTTCGCCTTTCTCGTGTCGTCTGCGTAAGTTAATAACCAAATCCTGTCCTTCCCCAACCGCATCCCTCCATCTTCTTCATCTCTCTGCACATCTTCCAATTTCGCAATATAAATATTAATATTAACAATTAGGGGCTTAAGGGGCATCCTGCATTGACTCTCCACCTCGTCTCTTCATATATCTGCCTTACCCCTTTTTCCATTATCCTTGTCAGTAATGCTATATCTAGCCGTATGCTGCCTTCAAGTCTACGAACATTTGGCTTCTTCCTGAACATTGTTCTCAATCTATTTCTGTATGAGAATTGCTGTATGCAGTTCTTTGGTAGGTGAATTTTATATTCATGGGAATCATGCATTTATTGGAAAGGCTTAAGCATTACTATAAGAAATATACAAACATTAAATGTTTTGTGCAGGTAATTCCATTGCTTTTGGGACCATTTTATTTTTGTTCCTCTATCTTTTAAAAAACAATGATCAATTATCTAGGCGCAATCTCAATGATTTCAGAATTTTATTATACATGATACTGTAAAAGCTCGAAATCGGTCAAAACTCGTTTTAACTGTTTAAACTAGAATTTGTAAAAACTAGTCTTCACTATAAAGATGTATCTTCCGGGTGTTGCCGCTGATCATACTTCTTCAGAAGTTTTCTAAAGACTGATGTTGATGCATTTTGCTCCTCGTTGTATACACAGTTGCAGCTTCACTTCGTTTGCTATCCATTATGTTTAATTGATCCGTATCTGTTATAACCAGTCTTATGCTTCTACTGGATTCGCCCCTGATGGGCTTGGCTGCGTCTTTGGTGGTCCTTGCTGCGTCTTCAATGGTCCTTGCTGCGTCTAAGCCTGTATACAATTTCTTGGTTGATGTTGTTCGGGTTCTTCATTATTTTCAACAACTTTCTCACTGTCCGTGGGTGGTAGTGAATGTTTCTGGCAAATTTTCTTCACATCGTTTTAGTCGATTGTATGACTTCTTCCTGTGTGCTAGTAGTCAGCTATTGCGGATTTTCCAGTATTCCCTTGTTCGACATCTCTGCGATGCCCCTTGACTCTCCACTGTATACTGCGTCCAGTTTGTCCAATACACGATTTCACACACTGGCATTGAAGTTTGTAGATTCCTTTAACGCGTAGCCTTGGTATCGAATCCTTGTTGGATGGAAGTAGTTCTCTTATTTGATTAACCGTCCTGAACCTGGCGTTGATGTTCTTCTTCTCTACCGTTTTTCTTACCAACTCCAGCAATATCTGGCAGGCGTGCGTATCCTGCTCTGTTTTGTTGTGGGTCATCCTTCATATTTTTCTTAGTCCCGGCTAGTTTTTGGATATCCTGTGATTTGTCGCCTTTATTCTGCAGTGCATCTTTCACATGTTGCATTTCCTCGATTTTATTGCTATCATCATTATTTTTTTCCTTTCTGTGTACGAAGGTACTACTGATCTTTTCTATTGCGGATTGTGATGTGAGGCTGCACAGATATTTGCAAGCAGTGCACATATCTATCTACTCGCAGCCTAGTATGGACATTCTTGAATTCTTGAATTGAATAAAATGTAAACGTTCCTACCATTGATATTGTATTTCTTCATCCATGTTGCCAACATATTCTCAATATCCATGTTGGCTTGCTCGACCGAATGGTGTAACTGCGTGTGAAGTATTGATTTGGAAACCATATCTATCTTTCTTCTTCCTTTTTAGTTTATCATTTCATGTTTTATAGCTGTAACCCCTCCCCCTACAAACGAAGCGGTCAAAACTATTGTTGAATATTATTACAAAAAAAATCGAGAAACAATTTCTATAATTAAAAATTTGTTTTTCTTGGATACTTAATATTATATACTTGGATATTTAATATAGTTATATGGTTTCTTCTCCTTCATCTCAAGAGGTTTTTCGGTAAGGCGTGTTGCCTGTTCGCCCTGTTAATGTAGCACATAATTTCGATATTACCAAAATACTAATAAGTTACGAAATATCTGATATTTTTAATCTTAATTTAATCGAAATAATATACGCGTGCAATAAAGGCAAATTATTTTGTGTGTTGACTGGTGCAATCAGTGAAAACGCACAAATAATATAGTTAGCAAAATTACTTTTCACTAACATTATCAGTTAAAACAAGAATTTCTGTGTAAATGAAAAATTGTTCGGATTATTACTAAAAACGTTACTTTGGGGTTTGACTAGTCAAAACTATTTTTTACAAATGTCCTAGTAATTTCTAGTTTTAACTAGTTACTCAATTACGCAAATTAAAATAAAAATGCGTTAATAAAACCTTCCTTAACACATTGACTGCCACGATACTTGAAAAAATTGTTAATAAGTTCAAAGTAAGTAGTTAGGTACCCATAAAAAATTTTTTTTTGTTCTTCGAAACGTAGATATTAATTTTTTTGTATGTCACTCATATGTGGTTGACGTGGCCCACCGTGATATATTGTTTCTTGCAGAGCCATGTCGGCTATATATGTGTGACGATATGTTAGGTTATGTTTCTCTTTTATTAGCTGTAAATGTGTGACAGTTGATACAGTTTTATTTGTAAAGTTGTCCTGCGAAAAGTGCAGCAGAAAATGCATAAAAGAAAATATTTAAGCGATGAGGATTTGACAATAATATTAGAAAGTGATGAATTTTTACGAAGTGATGAAGATAAAGAATGTCAGATTTCAGTTCAGATGATCCTATAAAAGACCTGGATAAAGACCTTCTCCAAATACATCAGAAAATGAAGAAGATGATGAAGTAGTTGAAAATATTGACGAAGTAATTCAGGATCTACAACTAGAAGAGGGAAGTGAGGAGTTAGATAGTCAGTCTGGTTGTTCCGGAGATTGTTAAATGGACAGAGTACGAAGGTCGTCATAAAACATTTACTTTTACTGGCAAGTCAGGTTTACAAATAGATGTGGCAGAAGATATTACTCAATTTGATGCGTTTTCATTAATTGTTGATGATGAAATTATAAATATTATCGTAGTGGAACACGCTGAACAGAAATTCAATAATTATCAAACTAAGAGTAAAAGTCGAATAAAAAAATGGGTTCCAACTAATGGTGAAGAGATAAAAAAGTTTTTGAGGCTTCTTATATGGATGGGGTTAGTGAGACTTGGTAGTATTCCATCCTATTGGTCAACAAGCGATATTTATAAAAATAATGTAGCGGCAAAACTTATGTCTCGTAATAGATATGAATTATTGCTGTTATTGATGAAACCCTCATACCTTGGTGAGGTATATTAGTATTTCTACAATAGATACCTAATAAAGCTCACAGATATGGGATAAAGCTTTTCAAGCTATGCTCTACTGAAGGATATACTTGGTCCAGCAAAATTACTCAGGGAAATCTGAAAATTATACAAAAGAGTTGGTTTAGGTAGAACAATTTGTGAAAAGGACTTCTAAATCAAGGTCGCACATTATTTATCGATAAGCTATTCAGCTATGAATTAGCATTGTCCTTTTTACACCAAAATACTCACGTAGTTGGTACTTTGAGGGCCAATAAAAAATATATGCCACGAGAACTTTTACGCGCTAAACTAGATAGAGGCCAAATGATAGCGAAAGAAGAGCAAAATGGAATTCTATCAACTAAACACGCTCCACACATGAGAAATATTACAGGCCACGAGGAAGAAAATGCTGGAGCAGATGGGGGATGTAATGCTGACCAACCATCAACCAGTCGAGCTTCAAATACTAAACGAAAACCTAAAAATAAACAAAAGCCAATCGCCATACTAGCGTACAACAGAGGGAAAGCTAGTATTGCTCTATCAGATCAAATTTGTTCATATGCCACGACCCTGAGGAAGGGTATAAAGTGGTACCGGAAGCTAGGCATACAGTATTTGGTATTTCACTTGTGAATACTTTTGTAGTATATATAACAGCAACAAAAAAATCAGCTAAAATACGATGGTTTCGAGAAGAAATAGCAACAAGCTAAATTTACAAAAAAAAAATTAAAATACGTCAAACCCAATTGTCGTAATGTTCATGTTCTAAAAACTAAAATGGATGAAAATAATAAAAAGGTACGCCGGATGTGTACTTTGTGTTATGCAAGGATAAAAAAAATTGAAGGAAGAACTGCTGCTAAAAAAAGGGGGAAAAAAGTATACACATATTGCCCGGATTGCAATCATGCCCCTTTTATGTGTTTAGGGTGCTTTGGAAACCACCACAAATCTGATTAACATTATTTTTGACGTATAATTTATGTTTTAAAAGTTATATTTGTAACTATATTATAGTTTGAGAAAGTAAATTACTAAAATAATTAAATTGTTGTTATTTCTCTTATTTTTTGAGCAGGGCAAAAAACAATATACCAAAAGTTTCGCTAGAGGCCACGCTCTAAAACACTACAGTAAAATAGCATAGAGTGTCCACCATATTTGTCCGACATTGTCAACTGAAATACAACGTATCGCACATATATGGGTGATGGAGCGCACAGTGATCAAAGTAGTGTCGCCCATATATGGTCGACGTGGCAGTCAATGTGTTAAGCACTTCATCTATATATTATTACCGTTTGTGTTTTTAGAGAATTGGGAATTTTAGTTAATGCTAATTAATTCGAATTCTAATTGTGTATTCATTTATATGGTAAGCCACTACTATTATTAACTAAATTCTTCAAAAGTTGTTTTTTCGGTGCTTCTATAAAACTTCACGGTTGCATAAGTCGCTCAAATGCTTCTGGACTGAAATGTAAATCAAATCAAAAGGAAATAGTTTAGACAAAAGGCTACACCACCATCGATTATGTAATTTGCCTATTTTAGGAACGTATACAGTGTGTGACAATTTGCTTGATTTTTTTAATTGGCGCAGGTGAGTAATTGATTTTCTTTGTAAGCTTTCTTACCTTGCGATCTTTATATATAAATCTTTATCAGCTATTAAAATTCAGAAAATATTTTAAGCTAAAAATACGTATACATACATGAGCACACATACCCACGATCTATTAGAATAATATTTTGTTATTCGCACGTTCTCGATATCAATTCACGGTGTTTAACCACTTGTAAGTATCAACATAATTAACAAGTGGTTAGTTTGAAGTGGCCAGAGCAGATGCTGCATGTGTGCGAACATAGACAGTAAACACACGAGCCTGAAATGGATATAGTGTATCTATTCATTGTTGATACAGCTATTCAGAACTGAAGTGGACGGGCCTCCGCGGCGGTTGATGGTAAGTTTAACCGTCCTGCCAAATGTTGCGGTGAAAAGAACTGGAATTTATTAATATCCTACACGAAACCGTTATTTTAGTGGAAGCGTTCGAACATCATAATACCAACGTATTTATACATAAAGATTTTTTTCATTACATTAATTCGTGGTGATTCAAAGAAGCGCTATTTTAGCAGAATTGTTTAGAGATTGTTGTATTACATTTTGGGTCTTTGTATGATTCTATGAAAAATAGAAAAAATATTCAATTTATTTCAATAAAAAAAATATTTGACAAATTTCGGTGCATGATTATTTTTTCTAATAGTAATGTAAATATTTAACCAATTGTACACAGCTAATTAAGGAACGATTAAATTACCAATATTTTATCATCGTCATAAAATCAACGCGGATGTAATGTTATGAACTCGACACTAGTTCAATTACATTTTATAATACATGAAATCGGTGATAAGAAATGGTCCAATTTCTGGCTACAAATTATCCGTCCGACGGTCGTTCCACCGCTAATGTACGACTTAAACTTTCTCGATAAAAATCGTCGGACGAATATAAGAAGATATTTACGACATAATATGTATAATAATTTATTGAATATAAACGTTTATAACTGGTATTGCCGTCGCACCGCAGCGTTCGGTTCAACAGGACGCGCAAGAACGTGCATAATCAGTTACCGAGACGCCGTTTGTGAAGTTTTCGGCTCGAACTCGCGCAATGGAGACGTTTTATAAATGGTAACATTAATTCAACTTCGCGGGATTTATGCGCCGAATAAACCATAAGCACCGGGCGATGTTAGGCGCGACATCTATTAGCATTACGGGGACAATTCGCATTTTACATGCGGGCGTGCGAAACGCGGAATAAAGTTTAGATGATCCGGGCGTTTGTGCGCGATACCGCGGGGCGTCGATGTTTTCTTCGCCGGCGTTATTCCATTAAATTTTCTTTCTGTCTGCGTATAATCGTGTGCACAAGTGCACGGGCTGTGTTTAATTTCCATGCGACTTGTAAGGGGATTTTTCTCCACCGTCGCTTTTAATTATTTGAATTTTATTACTTACGCTTCGAACACGTGAACACTTTGAAACGTGATTTAATTCGTTTATTTACTGAGCTGCGTTTTCAACCGTAAGTTTGCGACGTCTTAATTAAGCAAAAATAATGGGGAGTAGTTGTCATCACCTTAGGCGTATTTATCACAATCTGATTTTCTGTTTCTATATACTGGGTGCTTTTGAAATGTACGTACAAAAAACAGGTAATAGGTGATGCTAAGTAGATCTCATAGACAACAAGTCTAATAAAAGTAGTTTCGTTTTTGAGATAAAAATAATTAAAAATTTTGTTAATATTTCCAGTCCGCTACCGAGTTAGATCTGATTAAAAGCGTAATCTTGCAACAATAATGAATAGTAAACTAGATTTTTTAAAACTGTCACGACAGTTTGCATTAAATGCCAAAAAATTTTGAACTTTTAATTTTTTATCATGAAATGTTTCCCTAACGAAGATTGTCAGACCACCGTACATTTAGTTCAATGTCTGCGGGAAAATTTACCCCTATAACGGTGGACTGTGGTCGTGAACGAACGGAGAGAGTTTTGGATGTTGAGTCAATCTTGATCTAGTTGAAGAGAGTTCAGGGATTAGTGTAAGGAGACTGGCTTACCGTGTGGGAGTTTCGCCGTTCATTTTGTGGCGCATATGATAAATAAATAAACAAGGTCTTATTCCTTTTCATATACAAAAAGACCAAGCATTGGAACCAGAAGGATTTCCCAGGAGGATCAGATTTTGTGAGTGGGTACTTCGTAAACATGAACAAGAACCGCAGTTTGTTCAAAAATTTTTATTGACAGACGAGACAATTTTCAGGACCGATTTAGTGTTAATGTCTGGGCAGGTGTAGTCGAAAATCTTTTGATTGGTCCTTATTTCTTACCGCCTCGCTTAACTGCCGGTGCGTATTTAGAGTTCCTAAATTCCAATCTGATAAAACCTATTGGAACATGTCCATTTAATTATTCGAAGAGACATATGGTATCTTCATGATGGGGCCACGTTTCATTTTGATTCACATGATTCGAACAATAATTAGGATAGGATAGGATAGGATAGGATAGGATAGGATAGGATAGGATAGGATAGGATAGGATAGGATAGGATAGGATAGAATAGAATAGGAAGGAATGGATGAGGGTTTCTGGTTCCCCAGATCGCCAAACCTTAATTCGTGCGATTACTTTGTATGGGGACACATGAAACAGGTAGTTAGCGCAACTCCTATAAATACGTTGAGTCAATCTTGATCTAGTTGAAGAGAGTTCAGGGATTAGTGTAAGGAGACTGGCTTACCGTGTGGGAGTTTCGCCGTTCATTTTGTGGCGCATATGATAAATAAATAAACAAGGTCTTATTCCTTTTCATATACAAAAAGACCAAGCATTGGAACCAGAAGGATTTCCCAGGAGGATCAGATTTTGTGAGTGGGTACTTCGTAAACATGAACAAGAACCGCAGTTTGTTCAAAAATTTTTATTGACAGACGAGACAATTTTCAGGACCGATTTAGTGTTAATGTCTGGGCAGGTGTAGTCGAAAATCTTTTGATTGGTCCTTATTTCTTACCGCCTCGCTTAACTGCCGGTGCGTATTTAGAGTTCCTAAATTCCAATCTGATAAAACCTATTGGAACATGTCCATTTAATTATTCGAAGAGACATATGGTATCTTCATGATGGGGCCACGTTTCATTTTGATTCACATGATTCGAACAATAATTAGGATAGGATAGGATAGGATAGGATAGGATAGGATAGGATAGGATAGGATAGGATAGGATAGGATAGGATAGGATAGAATAGAATAGGAAGGAATGGATGAGGGTTTCTGGTTCCCCAGATCGCCAAACCTTAATTCGTGCGATTACTTTGTATGGGGACACATGAAACAGGTAGTTAGCGCAACTCCTATAAATACGATCGACGAACTAAGAAATCGAATCGAAAATGTCGCTGAAGAAATTAGAATAAATCCTAATATGATCAGAAGAAGTCAGCAATCGTCAATACGGCGTGCTGAGGCATGTATAAGAAACGGTGTATATCATTTTGAACAACTTTTGTAGTCTCCTTAAACACAAAATTTTTGTTTTGGTGCTTTACGGTTTATCTTCATTATAAAGAGATTTGTATTTTTTTATACCCCCATTTCTCTTCGTATAAAGCTTCCGTCTTAAATCAATCGTTTTCATGTTATAATAAGTGATTTTGACGTGGCAGAACTTGATTTGTCACTTATTTTTATGGTTAAACAACAAAAAATGTTTTATTGCCGTACATAGTTTTTGTCAGTGGCGTGAAATGTGCATGGATAGAGGTAATTTATCCCCACCATTTTAGACAATTAAAAAAGGTCAAGTGGACTTTGAAGAACTTCCAGATAGCCCATGATTTTTTTGTAAGTACATTTTAAAAACACCCCGCATTATTTCTATAAATGTATCACGTTATTCCTCCACCGAATTCTTCTGAAATTAAATTCAAGTACTGGTAAAATTTTCACCAAACGACGCAATTTTCTAAAGGATAGATACACGATTTATATTGATTTATAAAATAAAAATAAAAATGTCGAAAAATCTCGCCATTATAATAGTGTACTACTAGTAGTTCTAAAACACTATTCTACAGAATTAAAACATTAAAGAAATAAAGTACATTTAGAGTTCCTATAACCAACTTTTAGTGACCAATCAAATTATGAATGTGAAATAATTAACTTCAAAAGTGACGCCAATCTATTTACTTAACTATTATCGTGAGCAAATTTTGATTCAAATTTAAGTAACAAAGAGCGATTGCGCCACATATTAGTTTTTACCAAATAAATCGATGAATATATGCGCCAGTGACTTTTCAGTGACGGTAAACCAATAAATCTGGAGGTTAATCGTCGGTTTTTCTTCCTATTAATTGACCAAAATGTTTTTGAATAATTCTATGCAATTTGGTGTTGTGCATTTATTCGTAACAATTGTAGATTTAGTACATTACAAGTATATTGATTATAAACAGATCAGGCGCTAATTATTTTGGGGCCCAGTGGAAATGTACGGAGCAGATGCAACGTTGCAAAGATGTTTCATCGTGTTTATATTAATTATTATTGTTTCTAATGTTGACAAGTGAAAGTTAAATGACGTTACTTATATTTCGCAAGCAATGACTAAATACGAGGGGAGATCAGTATTTACGGTCCCTAACATAGAAGTAAAAGAGATTGAAGAACTATCAAACGTTTATTTTTCTACATAATCTCTGTGAACATCGATGCATTTGGTTCAACGATGCTCCAAATCTTTGATTCCCCTGTAAAAAATTCTTTCGGTTGCTCTTCCAACCAGTCATTTACGGCCGTCATCACTTCATTATCCTCGTAATATCTGGTCCACCGAGCATATTCTTTTAATTTTGGAAATAAAAAGAAATCATCAGAAGCCAGGGCTGGTGAACATGCGGGATATTCAAACAATTCAAATCCTGCGTTCAGACTAGCGCTCGTGGCAATATGGCTGTTGTGGACAGGAGCGTTGTCTTAATGAAACAGAATTCCTTTGCTCAATTTCCCCCGTCTTTTTTCCTTCACACAATCACGCATTCTTAAAATTAAGTTGGCATAATAGGAACCTTTGTTAAACTATTTTATATAGCACCATAAGAACAATTCGTAATTTCAGCAGGCGAATGGTCAGTCATCTATCTGTCATTACCGTATCGTGTATACGATTAACTTTTTCTTGGGTAGTGACAGTCACTGGTCGTACAGCACCCTTCGCATATTCACATGTTTTATCTTGCCAGTTTAAATTGTGGAGACATATTTTCACCACTTGGTAAGAAACAGCACACCTTCCATGTTTTTTGTAAAAAAAATGGGTTAGTTGTAATGAAGTTATTTCGCTGATTTAATTATTTATGGTCCAATAATTAATTACAATATGCTATTTTTAATGCAATTCGCGAAATTAATAATTTAAAAGAGTGGAGTTTAAAGAATAGTTTTTATAACTATAAATAATAACATGGTACGAAATGCGATTTTGTGTTACACGGTTGACAAGCAAAATTACAAGAAATGAGCTTAGCTCAAGCTCAAGCTAAGCTCAGCAACTAAAAGGATTTATTATAGAAATAATTATGTTACAATTTTAATTCTTACTTCTCCTGGAGTGTATACTACATATTTATGTTATATTACATCAATACCGCACCTCTTCCAAGATTGATAATATTGTGTCGTTATATTCATATAGACCGCATATTGTAGCGTTGGGTTGGGTTGGATTGGGTTGGGTTAGCTTTGGTTGGTGTGCTGAGTAGGAGAAAATATCATATATAAGAATACAAAAGAAGAGCAAAGAAATGACACGCATTATCATACTAGAAAGAATAAAGATGATGAATGATATGAAATAAAATTACACTTGCCACTTGGAAACTTGGATACTTGGATAAAAAGAAAGTATATAGAACTGTTTGGATATGATTTTGACGACGACGAGGACCCGAGTTGACAGCTTCAGGCGGATAAAAGGGAACTCGGAAAGAATTATGTACGCTTCCACCAATGTAGGAATTACTGACTTGAACATGGAACACAAAAAGGTACAATAGCGACGTTGTGAAATGAAATGCAGTAAGATGCCCGATGGCGAGGAAGAGATGGACATTAAAAATGTTCGACCAGAAGAAACAATGAAACTGATAGAACCAGTGCCACCCGATCAACGATCACATGGGGAAATGCGAACTGGTCCTGCAAATATACCTATATAACCAACAACAGTACGTTAAAATGGAACACACACAAATGGAAAATATGTACTGATTGGAAACCCCAGAAGGATACTATCATATAGTAAGATTGAAATAGAGTACCATTTAGTTAAAATCTTTATTTAGTAAGGATATTATTTAGTTAGACAGTAGAACATTTTTATTTTAAGAAATAATTAGTTTTAATTTTATTTGGGAACTTATTTCACATAACATGGCGACCGCGAAATATCAAAATAATAATGTGGAAAAGCCAAAGAGAGTTGTCACAAAGAACATGAAAGTGGAAACTTGTTAAAAATCATTTCCGCATTTCCAGAGTTCGGCAGTTCCAGCGAATAACGAAAATAAATATAAACCAAGGGTAAGCAAAATTTTAATATGTTTTATTATTTTTCCCGCTAATACATCTCGGTGAGGAATATTGCTTATTTGTTTATAGAGTTAATAACGGGGATTTATGGTAATTAAATATGGACTAATTTATGCAGTCTGTGTAATTAATAAATTATTGGTAACATTAATTATAATGAAATTACATTTTTAATTAATAATTTATTGAAAAATTTCAATTCCAAATAATCAAATGACTGGAGGTTTATTGTGCGACAAACAATTAAAATTATAAAGTTGAACTAAATAATTACGAGCATGAATTGGGATTGATTAGATCGTTTAAAGTGCATGCGAGCATTGTATTTAACCTGGCAATGAAATGCAAATTGCACGATATTATGATAACGGCATAAGAAAACTTACCTGGAATGTATCCAGATAACGTACACAAGTCGTAAATAAATAATTGTGGTTATATTTAGTTTAAACACTAGCAATCAAGTGGTGTGTTTAATTGTAATACATAGACACATGCACGCATGAACTCATCGGACAAAACCAAAAACGTTGTTAAACGACACCGGCGAAGAACAGCTGACGGCAAAACAGATTATTAACCAGGGCCGCATTTTCATCTGAAGTCCGAGGAGACTTTTGTTAATAAAGATTCTTAAAAAATATTATATAATTTGTTCATAATAAACCAAACGAAGTTTAAGTTAAATTTACGAGTTCTGTGTCATTTCCTATGTCGTACAAAAATTTGTTTCTGTATAAAATAATTTTCTTGTGTATCAATTACTTATTATTATTAATTTAAATAAATGGATATAGCTAGGATATAATTAGCCCACGTTCAAACAAATACACAGTCGTATGCAATTATGTATTGTTATCACCATAGAAAGATATACTATATAAAAATGACTATTTTATTCGCTATATTGTTACGCAATCGTTGAGTTTCTACTCGTATTACGATTGGATAACACCAAATGCCTAGTTCTGTATTATTTTTGCACGTCATTTCTTTAATCAACTTAAACGTAACAAAATGACCAACTATATATATTAAATATATTATTAATATTTGCTTCTTCAAATTTGTTTAATGCAAGAAATAACATAATATAATATTTTGCATATTTGTATAAAGCTATTCAATTTAATAATTATGTGCATACATACAGACATGTACGAGTATACAAATTAAATACTTGATTTTTATGAAATATACCATCGTTACACTAATGAACCAATGATGTAGATTTATATGACCACTGAAAAATGTTGCCTAATTACACCGATTTATTCTCACTACAAGAAATTAAATAATATCGAATAAACGAGCAAAGTAGCTCACCTCATGGTTCAATTGGTCAGTGATTGTGGTAATGACGAATTCTAAATATGCTCACATTCATATGAAATACACCACCCATTAAGAATTAGACTACAACTTTGAAACTTCGATAAAATAATGCTTCATTATCAACCAAACGATGAAAGTTTACTTGAAAAAACAAAACAAAAATTAACATTTTTCAACAAAAAGCTAGTAGTGGGTTGCTTCCCCACGCGCAGCTATGCATGCATTAACTCTTCTAACCATGCTCTCTATTAAGTGGTCGATGTGCTGCTGGGGTATCTAGTTCCATGCAACCCCTAGATGGTGTCGAAGTTCATCCAGATTCTCAGGAGGCCTGGGTACTGGTCTTAGTCGCCGACCCATCATATCCCAGACATGTTCAATCGGTTTAATATGCCTGGAATGAAAGTAAGGAGTGACCTTCGTCCAGCACATATCACCCCCAAACCATAACCCCAGGTGTTAACGCTATGTGTCGTCTTTGAACGGACTTCAAATTACGTCTTTCCCCTCGATGTCGCCGCACCCTTCTACGATCATTATTCACCCATAAACAAAACCTTGATTCATCATTCCATTGATGAACCTACCATTGCCGTTCTTGACATCATGCAAGTCTGGCTGCTTTATGGGGAGGTGTTAATGGAAGACGAAGGTAAGGACGGTATGAACGAAGCTTAACGGAAGAAATTCTTCTGTAAGCAGTTGCCATCGACAAGTGTCGGTTCAAAGCTCTCGTCCAATCCACAGCAATCGACCTTGTTGTTTGAAATCGATCCCTGGTCATCATCTTAAGGAGTCGGTCTTTACGTGCGTTGCTTCTTGGAGTGGGTCTTCCAGCAGGACGGCGCCTCTGAATACCTTCTTCGGACCATAAAGACCATATACGGGCAACTGTAGTGTGGTCCCGATTCAGCCTTCTCCCAATCTCTCAGAATGAGACACTCGCCTCTTTCATGCCGATAATTTGGCCCCTATCAAAGTCATTGATGTGGGCAAAATTTCGACGAAGTCGTATTGGGGGCATTACAAGGCGTCTACTTGACAGTTGATAATAAAATAAACTGACATTTTGTGGGCAAAAATTCATTAAGTGCTAGGAAGAAAATATTGAAAGTTGGAGATAACAATGGTACAGAAAACATATTCATTGTTTTGAAAACTTTTGAAACGAAACAAATTAAAGTATACAGAAGTAAGAAATGAACATAAACCAAAACATATGAAGGAAGAAAACCATTTATAAATTTACAAAAATTTATGACAACCCAGCAACAACATAACATAATTCAATCGAATAGGCAAATGCAATAAAAAAACAATAAATGGAAATTGAAAATTATAATTATTTAAACAAATAATGACATTAAATTTATTGCATATTGCTTTTGGTTGTGTATTTTAATTGTTATCACGTATGTCCCATAAATTTTGGCAAATATTTCAAGGGGCATAAAATGTGTAATAAAAGGAAAATGGGATGATACTCTGGAAATAAAAATGTTGTTTGACAACTTAACTTAATCTTGATATCTGAGTTTATGTCGATAAGGCTTATAAACTATTTTTTTTAATAATATCTTTAATTTAGTTGCACGTCCATCCAATGTCCAAACCACACGTATTTTTGAAAATAAAAATATAGCATATGGAACAATTTATCATCGCACACTTGCTGAATGCAAGCAAGGTTTTCCTTGTGTGAATCTTCCAAAAAGTGGAAGACTAGAATTTTTACCAGAGCAAGAGTGAAAATGCTGGTAAGAAGAACGAAAAACAGTCTTGGCACTTCTGTAGGAAACGAACACAGCAGTATTGAACACTAAAGAGCACCATATCCCGGAAATTGTCGCGGAATGGCCTATATTACAGAAATAATAAAAGCACCAAAATATACAGCCAACCAACAATGCTATCGTGCACAAACAAGGGCACATTTTGCTAACCTGAGATCATAATAGATGACGCAAAATACTACAAACTAAGCCACTCCTAAATGAATAGAAATGATGGTTTTATACTGCAGAAGTCATCCAGGCCTTATGTGGGTCGAATAAAAGGTTAACCCCTGGATTGCCAAAGGTATATCCATAATTGTCTTACGAAATTGGTTACTTTTATTGTAGAATAGCACGTTGAGGATGATATTGTGTTCTGGCCACACCTTGTGACCTGTCACTATGTCACTATGGAAGACAAACTCAAAATTTGATACGAACATAGCATTTGTTCAACGTCCAAAATGTCCAAAATGAACAGGAACACATTTCTATAAATCGATGTATGAATAAATGCTGTTCGAAACCTAATGCTAGGTGTACGCAGAAACTTGGCTTGTGAAAGATGACAGTTTTCAATTAATTTGAGTTGGAAATTTCGCTGCTTATGAAACTTATAGGACATACGTTATATATTGTAGGAATCATGAATTTGTCGTTTTTAATTTACATTCATTTAATTTGTTTAGTTAGTTTCATGTGAAATTCTTTTGATGGTGGATAATAATATCCGAATATTTTTTTAACTTCCACTTATATTAAAATTTTGTATAACTTTTCTTGTTCTTGTTTTCAGGTTTATTATTATTGAATTGAAATTTTCCATTAAATTTTCTCAATTTTATTCTATTTTATGCTAATTTGTTTCTTCTTCTATTAATTTTCTCCTCCATTTTCTTAGATAGTTTGTTTGTTACATTTACTCTTTAACTTTGGTTTGCTTGGTTTACTTGCATTATTTCTCTATTATTTTCAAGTGTTCAATATATTTTGTTTCATTAATTTGCTATGAAAAAATATTGCGAGCAGAAAAGAATTGCTTAAAATTTTAATTGTGTGTTTAAGCAAAACCAGTAAAGTATCAGAAATATAACTACCTGTATTTGAAGACTTATTTTTGCATAAAGTAAAACTATTGCTAGTAAAGATAGAAGAAATATATTTAAAAATATTTTATTCTAAGTAATATCGTCGTTTTGCCGCAGGAAAAAAGTTATGGTCACTGTATATCTTATATAACAATTATTCTATCAGAGAAAATACACAAGTAAAATTTTAAATGCAAATTAATACGTTAAAAGGATAATTTTAATGTTATGTGGGTTGTAGGGTGATGAGTTAAATAAGCAAGTAATTTGTATTATGTCACATGCTGCGTGAGCCTTGTATTGCTATTTCATGGATTAATTAGTTGCAATACTTTTATCATTCTTCAAAGAAGTGAGAAATTAATTTTAATATTTGTATTTATTAATTGATGAAGTAATATCTGAAATAATAAATAAATCAAAGAAATATTGTATACAAACTAATACAAATTTGGGTTTATTCTTTAAACGAATAGCTGAATCGAATTTATATATATATATATATATATATATATATATATATATATATATATATATATATATACCAGCGCTACAAGCCTGGCCAGCCCATGGCTTCTATTAGTTTTACATTTTTTCTTTTTTTTTAATACATTTTTCTGGCCTCTATAGCTTTCACTATCTGTCTCCATCCTGTCCTGTCTCCGACTACTTCTTCCTGTATCTCAGAGCAATACAGTACTGTTGGTCGAATTACCGTTGCATAAATCCGTAGTTTTGCTGCTCTAGATATATATTTTGACCTTAGCATTCCGTTCATTGCTCCAGCGGCTTTGCTTCCATTTCCGATTCGCTTATCAACTTTGTTTTCTGCATTACAATTTGTGACTGTTACTCCTAGATACTTAGATCTCATTAATGCGCAATCAATATTCTTTTGATTTTGTTTCTATCGCCGTAAATACTCTCTTCAATTCCTTCTCTGATCTCGTTAACACTGCCATATTGTCCGCAAACGCTATAGACTGCTGCTTGTGATGGAACACAGTTCCCGTTGTTTGTATTTTTGCCTCCCTTAGTATGGCTTCCAGAGCCATATTGAAAATCGTAGTCGATAGTGGGTCACATTGCCTTAGCCCTCTACCCACCGCGAAGCTCCTTGATAGAGTTCCATCGACCGCCACTCTGCTTCTGGTGCCTTTCAATGTCATTCGCACCGACCGTATCAACTTCATAGGGATACCAAACCGTGTCATGGCCTCGTATAACTTAGTTCTACTAATTGTATCATATGCCTGCTTTAAGTATATGAATAGGATATGTAGTCCTACATTCTGCTCGTAGCTGTTCGCCTCTATCCGCTTTAGCGTAAAAACCTGATCTGTTGTAGGCCTTCCCACTCTAAATCCACTCTGATATTCGCCGATTACTTTCTCAGCGATGGCATCCAGTCTGCTTCTCATAACTCTGGCAAATATCATATAGGTTACGTCCAGTAGAGATATGCTTCTATAATTACTGCAAGGTTGGATCACCTTTTTTGTCTATTGGACATATTACCGCTCTATTCCACTCGCTTGGCATTTTTTTCCTCGATACTTCTTTTACTATTTCTATTATCCATCCTTGTAAGGATATTCCACCTTGTTTCAAAAATTCTGCTGTGATTTTATTTTCACCCGCGCTTTTGTTATTTTTTGCTTTGCTAATTGTTTTCTTGACCTCTCGCTCCGTTGGTTCTGGTACTCCATCAGGATCTTCTACGTCTTGCTGTATGCTTGTCATTTGTTCATGTTCCTCTTCTGCATCTGCTTTTCTGTTTGCGCTTTTTTTTTGCTCCAGGTAGAAATTTCTAATTTGTAATAGTCCTCCAATTTTTTTAATTTCTTGTCTTTTACACATTCGGCTTCTAGCTTTATTTTTTTCATCACATACTTTTTTACATTACTCACTGTACCAGTCTGCTTTCTTAACACGTTCTGGTTTCCTCAGTAACTGCTGTACTGTAACCTTTATGCTGTTTCTCACTATTTTCAATTTCTCTTATATATCGTCCTGTGTAGGAGTGTCTTCTAATATCTGGGATACCTGCTCTTCAAACAGTTTTTGGACTTGTTGTTCTCCAAGATCCTTGACATTGTACTTCTTAATGCACACACTCTTAACTTTTGGTTCTTTGGGTAGCTCTTGAAATATTTTCATTGCCACCAGAAAATGATCTGAATTCACGTCCACTCCGCGGTAGCTTCTAACGTCTTTTACTCCTCCTGCATGCTTGGCCTCTATCAACACACGATCTATTTTGTTAAAGGTTTTTGCGTCCGGCGATACCCGTGTAATTTTATGTATTCTCTTGTGGTCGAAATGTGTACTCATTATTTGCATCCCATTTTCCATAGCGAATTGCACTAGTTTCTTTCCGTTTTCGTTACCTTCTTCATGTAGGCTTTTATTCCCCGAAATCCTCTTGAATCACTCTTCTCTGCCAACTTTCGCATTAAAGTCATCCAGTACTATCTTAATATCGTATTTCGGAATTTCATTCAATACCCTATCCAATTCTTCATAAAATATATCTTTCTCTACAATATCCTTCTCTTCTGTTGGTGCGTGGCTATTTACTATGTTTATTTTCCTAAAACAACCTCTCACCCTTAATATGCACAATCTGCCTGATATTGGCTTAAAATTTATCTAAGCTTTGCTTACTATAAATCCGGTGCTGAAATATCGATTGATTATTCATCCACTGTTAAACATTGTAAACTCGTTTAGAATCTCATTTCCTTTCTGTTTTGTTTCTTGTAGTGCCACACTATGTATTCCATAATTCCTCATTATTTCCATTAAACTCCTAATTGCACCTTGCTCATAACAGCTTCGTACATTCCAAGTTCCAATCTTTAACCACTTTGAACTTCCACATGCGGTTCCCTGCCGTTGTCTTATTTCAGCTGCACTGACGTTGCCTGTACCTACTGTTCTTGCCTCACCCTCATTTCTATTTTTTATAATTCTTTGTTTTTCCAAACTCATAACCTTTTCATTGGTATGTCTCTAGTCTTGTCCTGTGTATATATAGTGGATATATAGATTGCCTTATTATTGGGAAATTAAATATGTTTCCGACGGTACATGGATATAACGTAATATTAATATACTGTAAGCTGGCACATCTGTATTTTTTTTTTGTTTATCGTGAACTTTTGTGCAAAATTGCTCAAACTCTGAATAAAAACTACATATTTCTATGTAGCTATTAAAATATATCAGCTTTTGAGTAATTTTGTACAAAAGATCACAAAAAAATAAATAAATGATCGTCATCGCTTTTTTTGTGGAAATAGTAGTAAATAACACTGAGATATTTTTTATTCCAGGAAAACACCACCCCTGGTTGACAGGAGAAAAATATTTGAGACACTTCGTCAACGCAGGCGCCGTATCGTGAGACTCTTTAAAAAAATGTAATCCTACAGGAAACGTTTACGAAAAATTATATTTAATGTGGCCACATTTTTAAAATGACATGTTCGCCAGCGCTTATTTTCTTCTGGTACGAATTCAAACCGTATCGTTGCGTGCTAAACGAGAAAACAAAAGCAAAGAATGTGTGATTAAGGAAATTATGATCTCAAAACGACGACAACCTGCAATTACCCACAAAAAAATTGTACCACCCACAATCGTAAAAATATATGACACGAAATAAATCAAAACTGACACGACGGCGAGAGTTACAAGCTGATTCGAAGCACTACCAGGATTTTCACTTAAACGCTTTAAAGTAAGACGTAATGGCAGGTAACGGCCCTTGTTTCCTATAACAGGGTTTGGAGATTAGATAGGTTCACACTTTGACTGCCTTGGTTGGCAATAACTTAATTAATAGTGCCAAGGCGATGATAAAACAATGAATATTGAGATATCGACTGTCAAAACATGGTTCTCTATGACCCTGTTTAGGTTTGTGTATCCTGTCGGCCCTTAATTGAGCGTTGTCGGAGTTATCAGCCGAGATACAATTCGCATCGTGAAGAAGAATTTACACTAGATAAAGTTAAATTAAATCAATGCCTAAATATTTGTTGCATAACCACAAGAGTCATTTATTATCCAACGTTATTCGCCTCGAAATTGGACACGATTAATTCGAATCATTTATTCGTATTTCCAGTCGAGTAATCTAGAAGACTTATTTAAACCTACCGTCCAATTTAGATAAAACAAAAATTAAAATTGAATCCTCCCGACTCCTTACAACGGTGAAAAAAGATAAAGGATCGCCTCTGCATATTTTAAAAATAAAAATAACATTTATTCGTGTTAATGGCTGCCCAAATCCATTACGACACCCCACAGCCATTAATTGTAATTGTTATATAATCTTCGAATAACACAACATATTCTCGCCGTAATCGCCTAATTAATCAAGCCTCGGACGTTCGCGTCGAAATCATCTCCTTGCCTTCACCTTATGCATTTAACGAAGCGACGGGGCTTTAGACAAAGAGCCACCACATTGACACTTTTAATTGCGCCGCGTTCGAGAAAATAAAGGCAATGTTTTTATTCAATATCGAATTTTATCGGGTAATTAATCGTGAAATTAAAATCACTTAATCTTGGCGCTCTTTCCGGATCTCGAGGGGGCGAAGCGCGGCGCGGCCGGGGGACGCGGAATCGAGCGCAATTTATTTTTGTTTGATTAAATGACCCAATTTTTTGGGCAGGTAATTAACGGGATTTTTATTGAGACGTCGCGAAGACACAAACTGCGCTATAATTATAACGTCAAACGTCCTGCGAATTAAAAGCCTCTTAATAATACGAATTAATAACATAACCATAATATTTAATATTTTGCATGGGAAGATTATTTTGCTGTCAATGAATTTATTTAGGGTTAATTAAATTGCAACAAAATAATTTAATGTAAAGAGTGGTGTCTGATGATGATATAGTGTATATTATAAAATTTCTATATAGATATTAATCATGAGAAAATATGCTATGAACGTTAATAAATCAGTTTGGAATTATAAAAAATAGTTTGGATATTTGGAGATATCGTTTAGTTCTACTATCAACGCTAAATTAAAAAAAAAATCCCACCCAATATAAAACACCCCACTCAAACAAGAAATAGGAATGAACTTCAAAATTACATAAAATACAAAACTGATTTTTTATGAATTTTACAAAAATGCATTCAACAAATAAAGTTGTTTTTGTATGTTTGGTGGTTACTTGCTACCGAGTTCATCAGTACACCGAAACAGCATCTGCAAGTATTCAACCATATTATTTTTATAAATCCAATCTGTTTAATACATTCATGTTATAATTATTCTGGGAATTATAAATTGTTATTAACATCAACGCGGTGACATCGACGCCCATTCTGCGATTCAACGATTGGTTTAATGAAACGATTTTTCCAATAAACGTAAATACATGTTAGCATTTAAATATATTTCGTGGATATAATTATTTTTTGTGATAAAATCGTTTCACGAATTTCAAGTAAACGTAATTATGTTAATTCCGTGTAAGGTTGGTTTCGATTCAAATGTAAATTTGCAACAAAATTCATAGGAACATTTAAAACGTAAAGCGTGATTTTGGAAACGTTAATTACTTAATTTGTTTTGCGAATAATTACATTAATGTAATTGATAACGATGTGACAAGATAAGTAACCTGATGCAAGCTGTTTGCTGGTTTGTTTCACCTCACATTTACATACAGCGTTATTTGTTGTATGTGCATGCATTCTTTATTAATTGATTTCCAATTATATTACTAGTCTTTAAAAAGGTAAGCAATAAAACGTGACAATTGTGTTCGATGGTCATAAACTGAATACGAACGTACTTCACAATTAACAATTAACACACATTTGTTTATAATTCCTTGTTGTGGTAAAAATATTCGCATGGTCGATTTAATGATATTATTTTAGCCAGTCGATTACTTCGTAGAAATATGAAATTTGGTTAAACACACAGTAATTTGTCTTTATCAATATTTAGAATCCACTAGTGGATATACAGACATAATAACAAAAAGGTGAAAGAGTTGCGACGTGTTTATTTATATTTTTGTTTGTCTATTTTTCTTTGTTTATATTGTATTATCATTCTGTGATTTTGTGTACATTTCTGCAGCTTAAGATCTACTATTGTACTATTGTAACGTTTGGTTTTACTTTACCGAGACGTTGTCAGTTTTTAAGTTTGTGTATGTGTCGGTGTTTGCTCTAACTCGTGGAGTTCATTCAAGTTGTTTGACACGACTAAATGTGTCACTTATCAATGAATATAGTTCATTCAATTCTCACAATCATAGTAAAAATTAGGTACCTAGTAGACCTAACGCCATAAAGCATAGGATAAATGCGTTGGAAATCAGTGCAGAGAAAAAAATGGTTATTTTGGTTGGGTTTGTTTGGATTGAGTTGGAAATTGTTCACCGTTTTACATTTTAAATTGTTTGCATTTTACAGCTCGTATAATTCGTAATCTTTCAGGAACATAACTACACGACCCACACTGGTGGTGTGCTACCTAGTTTGCTTGACTAGCGTGTTTATTACTGGCTGCTTCAGATTACTGTTAATCCTCTTACACATTTGCCAGGCCAGCCTACTAGTGTGTCTCATACTTCAAGCGTCCGCTGCCATTTTTTGTCTCTCTTCTGCTGGCTGCTACTGACCAGCTTTCCTACTTCAGCCACCTCTTGCGGGAATAGGTATGCAATCTATTTTTGTGCATATTGGTCTAGAAGGATTTTATTTTCTTTTTAGGCCTGGGATATATTCTGTATATCTGTAAATAGTACAATACCCTGCTTAAACCCTTTAACAAAATTAAGTATTGCAACTGATCGGTAATTTTTGATGTATGAGCGATCATCTTTCTTGACTATTGTTTTAATTTTGACATGTTTCCAAGCAACAGGAAATGTAAGTGTTGATAGCCAAATTAATAATAACTAATATAACAAAATAAGAACACGTTTTGCAACCTTCACCAGAAAACACGGCACGATGACGTTTGCTTATTTGCTAAACTGCCAATGATGTTTATCAAAATTTCGTCCGTCACGGATAGGACATTAATTGAGCGGAGTTGAATGTGAGCTTTATGGATGTTTGAGGCATACTGTGTACATGTCGGAAACGCTTTAGCAAACGCATTGAATTTCTTGTGAATCATCTAATTGGATGTCACCATATGACAGTTTCCAAGGATTACTACTTATTCCCTACCTGTTGTGAATAAACATCCATTAATTCGCCGGTTTAGAAATGATCTAGTCTTCCTATACGCATCAGCGATTTAAACCTCGAAGTTTTCAAATGATTGTTATGCGTAGGGCAGCCGCTTGCTTTCCACTTCTGCCCGTGATAGTCATGGTTATTCAAATTTAATTTTATTTCAGTCTATGATGGAAAATGTAGGTAAGAATGATACAATCAAAAATATTTTATAGAATTCATTCTGTGCGTTGCTAACAAAAGTTTCAAGAAATTCCCAATCCATCGTCGCTAAATAAAAGCGAAATAAAAAAAAACAAATGTGCTTTTCTTAACAATTTTATTTTTAAGTGAACGCGTGTACATTTTACTGCCGCCTGATTTAACAACCACTGCAACACGCTGACCACCTAGATGCATCTTCAAATACAGAAACACGTAGTGACTGATGACTAGATCGGGATTGTATGGAGGGTGATCAAATTGTTCCCAGCCAAATGATCCCACGAGATGTTAAGTTCGATTAGCCGTGTATGGCCGAGCATTGTCATGCAGCAAACTGATTCTGTTACGCAGCCTTTTTTTTTTGGGTGGCACGGCGCAGTTTTTATAAAATCCCACAGAACTTTGCAGAATTTATTGTGTCGCCAGGAGGCAGACAATCCAAAACCCAGTACACATGATTTTCCGAGCTCAAATTGTTTATTTGAACTTCAATTCCATGGACTGCTGCTTCGATTCCAGGGTGACGTGTGCCACCCATATTTCGTCGCCTATGACAATTTAGCTTAAAATCTTTTCAGATTCTAATTCAGAACGCACTTCTTGACAATTGAGGAAACTCATTTCATAACAATGCAATCGTAATGCGTTTGTTCTCTTTCACTTTTTCGTCAACTTTCTGCACAAAATCTTCTGTCTACATCATGAACATTCGTGCGGCAATTTTTAGAAGCTTTAACCCATTTCAGTACCATTCGCTCATAATATTTTCTCCATAAAATCGTACCATGAATTTCAGCCGCTTTCACGTCTTCAGCACTAAGAAAACGAATCACGCCGCACAGTATTTTCAATGCAGGCAAACAAATGTAACCACGGTAGAATGTTTCCGGGGGCACACAGCGCGCATGCGTCAAATACCGTATCCATAATGTTGAAAGTCGTTCCATCTAGAAGACCGAGTATTGATTTGATCTGATCTGAAGACCGAGTATTGAACCACGGCAGCAATTTGATCTGATCTGATTACATTATACTTAGAGGAAAAACATACGGTGTTGTTAGGTAAGTCAGAAATCAAAGTTTCAGAAATTACAAAAATGCCGTAACAAACTTCAGAGCAGTCAAGATAAAATAGCTATGACTTTGATCATAGCCCTCGAATATCCTGGTAATCAATGTCCAATGTAAGGATATATCAGGGCTCAACTAGTTTACTGAATTGACAATGGTAGGAATGCAAAAATCTCCAGATTCAGGTTCAGGTTTATACCATCCTTACCTACTTACCAAGTTCCTTCTGAACATTCACTAACTATATAACTCACGCCGATTATAACTAATGTCGAATAGTAGCGATATCCACCTCTCCAAATTCTTCCTACGGTTATAAATAATAATAGTTGATTTATATTTATATTTATCTCCTGTATAATTGTCTCATAGTCAACCATCAATATAAAGGTAGAATTAGTAGGTACCATGACTGTCGATAACGTCGATTTAGCATGGATTTACCGGGATTCTGAATTAGAAATACCAGCACATCTTGTTAGATTTCATACAAAACTGCGCTATTAATGACCAAATAAAATGCGGTAGATTGGTCGCGGTGGTGACAAGGAATATTATTCATAGCGTAATGAAACTTAAAATAAGAAAAACACAGGAAACATGCTGCGGTGCCCGTTGCAACGGTTTGAAATAAAGAAGAGAAATGGCATAAGGAAATGGATGGGCCAGCTTCATAAACAACAAAAGTAATGTTTTATTTAAATTATGAAGTATTCACTGTCTGGATTGCTGATGAACCATGAAAACACCGAATGCAAGCAGAAACTCTCACGTGAAGGAACGAATCCACTAACCAAGTAAACGGTTGCTTACTACTCGTACATATGTCGACTCAAATAACTGAGTACGAAATCAGCACTGCACAATGATACAATTGATCTAAAAACTCACTGATGACAATTAGCAAATAGATGAGTAATGCACAAATATTAATAAAAGTATAACGTATACACATTTACGATGGTGGTACTGCCTATTACAATCAGTAATGTTGGTACATTATATTATTTTTCTATATAATGTACCATAACGTGAAATGTTATTCGTTGCCGCTAAATTATAACATAACGCGAACAAATAGTAGGACCACAAACATTTCCAGCTAGTGACTAATCGTAAAAATATTTATTTTACAATGAATTACAATGAGACACTTATTTTAAAAGTCGGGTTTCAGCACGCATTTGCTAATGTGCAAGAAAGGTAAGTGTGTTAGGTCACTACTTGCTGCAGAAATAACCACAAACTAGAAAGGCGACTTAGTCGTGACACAATCAATTCTTCTCAAATTACCGAAAAATCATTTATTAAATAATTTAGATTAAATGAAAAAAGTGTCGAAGTACTGACGGTCTTGCTGTCGTATTTAAGTATTCCAAAAAAGTACCAGTGTAGTAAAAGTGTACTAAAGAACATCCTTTGTTGGGTCCCAGTCAACAATGAATTAATTCAGCTACAGGTGAAATAAGAAATGCAATGACCATTAACATTTTACCCAGGTTCGTTACATTGTCGCAAATACGAACGAATGCAGTTAAAACCGAATTTATGGGTTTCAGTTGTATAGGGAGTTTTTCATTGCAGCCAGATTGGTATTATAGCACCTAACACGGACGATCCTACTAGACCTGCTTTATCTCACCTCATTAGAAATTTTATAGCATAAAAGTACAAGTTATATATGACCGTAATTTAAAAATTGTGAAAGTCAATGCCAGATTTCCTGTTGCCACTCACGTCTCGACTATGGAGCATATCTGCTGTGCTTCAACTTATATCTAATGACGTTCAAAGAGGAAGATGGCGCAACTTGTGGCCTTTATCTCATAGCGGATAGCCATTAGAACCGTGGTTGTCAACACTTATCGCAGATGCAGAAGATATACAATATATCACATACATAAAAGAAATCCAATAGAAAGATGTTTGGGTGTCCTAAAGCAAAGAAAAGCTGATTATTAAAACACAGAGTTTTGCACCACGATCCAGTCAAAGCTGGAAAAATAATATATTCTTGTTGCATATAAACGAACATTGTAATAAGAACAGGATCAAATATCGCATTGATGGACAGCGGTGAAATAGATAATGAGGAACAACTGGAATACAACTATTTACTGAATGTGGGCAGAAGAAGATACTATTTTTCATAGTCAGTTTATGAAATTCAAAAAATATTCTGTAAAATTGAAAATTATAACATACGAGTATAACAAAATTAATGGTAAAACGTAAATATATAGAATTAGAAAGGAGATATTTAGATATGAATTGAGATAATTAGAAATATCATACTGATTCAAATGACCATTCAACAGAACCAGTTACGGTTCAAATGTGAAGATAAGAAGAAAAATGGAGAAACACGAATTGATCATAGAAAAAAAGTAAGAAATTTACCTTTGAGAAGCCCACCTCCGCTATAATATAAATAATACAGTTGGGATGGTTTTGGAATACGTAAATTTTTATATATCTCATCCACGCTAATTTCGTTGTATCCGTTTCCTGACACACACACACAATTTGCACTTTTGCAGATATAACTGTCATTGACACAACCAGAAAAAACTTATACTTTAGACTTTGATTTTGTTTTTCAACCTTCAGTTTATCGTTTAGTTCGTCATTAATTAAAATTTTCTTTTTCCAGTGGTGGCACATATTTTTTTCGTTGTTCTTAATTTTCTCTCCTTTCCCACATTTACTTTTCTTAGGAAGTATTTTGAACTGATTTTATTTCTAACTTTCTTCTTTTTTATTTCTTTAGCAATTTACGCAATCAAACACAAGCTATGCAGTTGGGAAATAAACAATCATCGGCTTTAACAATTCTGAATGGTGTTCAGCAGGGACCATTACCATTTTCATAATATACTAATGATATAGTTAAACCTAGTAGATCATGTAATAATGTTATTTATGCCTACCGTGCCGAACTGTGTAAGTAGAGAGTTATGCCTAGTTTTCTAGTCAGGGCAAAATCGCAAAATGAAAAACATGTTCAAAATTAATGTTAGTGGAAAAACTTTACGAATTTTAGACAGAGCTAGAAATTTGAGACTTTTTCAATAATTCTTTTAGATACTACAGTCAAATTAATACATATATAAAAAATGCGGAAAAACAACATATCACAGGTGGCGATTGCAAAACAACAGGAAAAATGCTGCCAAACCACATAAGATGAAGAGATGTGGAAACAAACAAAAGAAGTCATTAAAGATACTGCTAAAACGAAGATACCAAAGAAAAAGAAACAGACTAACAGGAAAATTTCGTTCGATGAGGAGTGTGTTGAGATAGTAGATGAGAAAAGGAAAATAAGATAAGAATCACTGAATAAGAACATAATAGAAAACAAAGAAAAATGTAAGATCATAAGAAAAAAAAAATCAAACAGCATGTATATCAATAAAAATAATATACAAAAGAATTTTTGGCAAAAAAGGCCATAGGGGAAGCAGCTATTTTAAAAACGACGAAGGAGTTTTATTAAGTGAACCGACGCAAATAATATAGAGATGGAAGAAACACTTTGATGAACTCATAAATACGAGAAATAAGGAAGACAGAGAGGAAACAGTTTATAGAGGGACCTAAGACCTAACAAATTCCAGGCGAAAATGATGTATCAGCAGGAAAAGTTCCCTTAACTGAAAAAAAATATATAGAAAATATATAATATAAAAATAAAAAATAAAAAATTAAATATATATATAACATATATAACTACATAGTATGGAACAAATGATAAATGCCCGAAGAACGGGTAGTCGAGCAAAACATGGCATTCTTTAAGATAAAATCAAAGTAAGTAAATGATAAGATAAGATAAAATATTATAAACTATAAATAAAATATTTTACGAACACTTTTTTAATTATATTTAATTAAAATTAGTTTCATTTTCACTAACTACTTCTACATTATTTACTGTTGCAAAACTAATGGCTTAATTTAATATTTTTATATCATATACTAGTCTTCGTTTGTTACAAAAATGTTCTACTATTTCTTTTAGTGTTAACTTTCAATTCATCGAATACCTATTTTAATAAAATCTAGCTTCCCTCTTTTATAGGGCAAAGTTTGCAATTTATTGGAAACATTTTCCCCATATTTTTTTATTATCGACCTTGTGGTGGTTTTGTTTTTCCAAAGAGTGGAATATTCTTTTATGTCAACACTGCTAATAATTCCTTATATTGGTGGGTTTTGTAAACGTGCCATATTTAGAGCACAGATTCGAGATGGAAGTTGTCTAATAATACGGAGAGAATGATACACAGGTTTCAGCGCGTCTCCCAAGCAAAATTTTCGAATTTGAACGAACATAAATTTCGTTCCCTTCCAGTCGTCAATATACACCTATGACCTTGTCCTTGCGCTACATCGACATTTCAGAATTTGTGAAATAAAAAAATTGACGTAAATAAAGTAACGTATCCAAATAATATGAAAGAAATGTCAATGATACGTCGTACAAAATATCTTAATACATAATTTTGAACAATATCTTGAAGTTGCTAATATATTGTATTTTTTGTCGTGAATTTATTATTATTATATAGGATGGTGTGGGGGGAATACACGTATTAATTTACATTGCTTAATTAAAAATAGTTCCCAGAACTATTTTTGATAGAGCCAATAAAACGAAACAAAAAAAAAATCGTGATGTCCGACCAGTTAAAACTCAATTATATCGTCCAATTTTCTTTCGTTAATTTTAACTGCCCCACCGGATCAAACCCATAAAATCATTGATATTTTGTCGTCGCCGTGACGTTTTTTTGTCCGAAACGCTCCGAACGACCGCATTAGTGACATTGTAACAGAACAGATAGTGGCACTATCGACTTTTACGGCGACAATAAAAATTAACCTATTTGATTTTAACGTTCGCAGTCCGAAAACGTGAAGACGGGCCGTGGAAAAGCCGCCACCTACGTGTGGTCATAATTAACCCTTTCAGCCCCTCGTTAGCGAGCGCCGGCGGCGCCAACCACCCTCAATGTGCGTTCGCCTCCCATTAAAAAATCCGTACCTCAGGAAGATATAGGGGGCCCGTTTTGCATAACCGCCCTCGCATGTCCTCACCTCCGGGTTAATTTCATTCGCTCGCGACCCAGTTTTGATGAATCGGCTGTTTGAGTTATGGGGGCCGTTTCGTAATTGTCTGTGGGATCACTATGGGAATTTGGTACTGAAGAAAACGGTGGTGGAATTGCGCCTGCAGCTTCCGATGCATGAAATAGTCATAATTAAAAACAATGTGATATCACACAATTGGCCCAGCCTATATATTTCAGTCGCAAGCAAATTACACACGCAGGATTTTTAATAACGAAAATTTACATTTAACGGAGGTTTTAAACGTATTTTATTACAAATTTGTGACAAGCTTATGAATTTTTATGCCGCTTTAATACCCAGCAAATTTCCATACTAAACAAATTTATGCGCTCATATGTATTGATAAAAAACGATTATAAACTTTTCTTTACATCGATTATAAATTTCTTTGCATGCTTTTCGACCATTTTAATAAATAGTAGGATTCGAATCCTAACAGTTTGAATGTGGGGTAAATTATGATATACTGCGTACCTCAATAAAGCATACTTTTCCAAGCGCAAGCTCCGCCTTTATGAGTCCATATATTGTCTATTGTGACATTTCTGTCCTCAAGCGAAAAGAAAACTCCTAATTAAGTTTACGAGGCGGCCGCTTTATATTGAACCAGTTTATAAGGGCTATTCAATTCGACATGATTATTTTAGGGTGGTATGGCGGCGGAGTTCATCTAAATATCTCCGCTGCGTTATGATGGATAGCGAAGAGGGTGTAATGACTATAGTTAAGGGTTGCGATCGCCGTTATTAAAACGGTGCCGGAAGGATGGCCGATTGTGATATATTGTATTATTTTAACTAGTGGTATTTGTAAAAAAATTATAGTTAGTATTTATTTATTTATTTATATATTCTGGCGTGACATACATACTAAGCAACTCAAACCCAGACGTATATCAACTCAACCTAATATAATCCAACCATACGTACCATGGATGTTTTTTCGATCACAAATGTCTTTCATAGTTATTATAGTAACTCCAACTGTGATTTTAACCTCATTGGAGAAGTCTTCACATGCCCAATTCAAAATCTTTTGATGTAACTACTTACAATGGCTGAAAATATAACTACTTTCAATCGCTGAAAATATATCTCTGGAATATTACTACGAGATACTACTACAAATTATAGCTGCACCTTCGCAGACATCCAGAAGTTCTAAATTACATGTATTTATTTTCATCTCTACTGTCATGGGACTATTTAGTCGAAATATGAATGTAGTCGAAACACGACGACACAACTTTACAATTCACCTTTATATTTTGTCCTATTTTTCTATATTCTCCTTCGTCAAATTCGTGAAATTGTTGTTGTCCTTCATCAAATTTTACACTATTTCATGGGTTACGCTATATATTTAAACGACCTTTGATAAATTCCTTTTTACAATTTTACCCAATGATATATTGCGTGTAAGTTATTATGATGTATTTATTTTCTATCAGTTTTGCATCTGCATCTTATCGTTCTTATTTATCGTGGTAATTGATGAAATTATGCTGTACATAAGTCAGGCCTAATTTTTTTCAAAAATTACAAATAACAATATTTAGTCCATTTTTCAAAATTTTTGGCAACAATTTGCCAATGTCAAAGATTTAATTACCCTTTAACTTTTTCTAGTTTAAATTTCTATTGTTCTATGGGAAAGTAAAACTGAATCATTTTTCCGATTATTGCTTCAATTTATGAACACAAATAATACGTTAATTAAGTATAAGAATCTAAAAGCTATAAATGCAAAAGGAATTTTCTGTACACATACCATACGGTCAAATCTCAAAGAACTTGTTCCTCATCTCAATTGTAATATTAAGTTCATTCTATTGAAGGAAAGAAACAGGATTCTATATAAAATAAAATCTTGTGCGTTTAGCGACATAATTCTTTTATATTATATTATATTAATTATAACCCTATACGAGTATTATCCTCGAGCATTTTTAGGAAATTAACCGACTCTCATTTCAAGGTCGTTTCGGTGGAAAGCACGCAGAAGTATGCATCCGTTTATCATCATCTGGTGGTTCTATGGCCTTGCGGTCTGGAAAATTCCGGCTGTTTTGCAAGGTTTCTTTGTGGGACCCCTTGTCTGGTTGGGTCTATCCCGTTGTACAAGCGAAAGTTGGACAATCTATTCCCGAACCACAGTAAGATTGGTATCATTGCCATACTTCGAGTGGGTGCTACTGAAATCTTATTGGATCATTGATAACAGAAAATTGATAATTAGAAAATCGACCCAGTTGCAATTGAAACTGAGGTGGATGATTATTTTTCCAGAAGTTGCGTGCTCTCAGTATCGTGAATTTATTTTACATGAACGTATATTTTAACCGGCCAGTGTAACAGTGAAAGCTTTTTCACAGTAGCTATTTCGGGTGACGTTTGTTTTAAAATTACTTGATTTATACCTTGTTTTTAAACTAGGAGCAGTAAATGGAAAAGCCATATTTACACTGAAACTGAAACTGAGGAGGGGATACAATATATATACTTAAAAATATATACGATGTTATAACGATATGAAGCAGCTAGTTCTGAAAAGAACCGATTTATTTACTTTTGGAATTACGGAAGAAGAAATTACGAGCACAAAACTGTTAACTGAAATGCAACCACTTAACATTATGTAAAACAGACTCGGTTTTGGCCAATTACAGGTGCAGGTTTTAGGGCGGCAAATTTAAATCACTCCTTCTAGTTTAAAAAGAGAGTACAGTAATCTTTATTTGTGAGTACTATTAATAGTACAGTTATTTAACATATTTGTTTTACCATAATCTTTTCTACTGTGAATTTTCTAGTAACCAAATATATAGTTAAATTATTGTGCCCCACTTCATTTCGTTTAGTCCTGTATTTGATTTTATTTCATCGCCTAGCCTCCGGTGTTAGCTAACTACGCGGTAAGTTTATGTATGCAGTTTGTTTACATTTATATTCTTTTTAAAATCTCATGCTCTTTGTTGCGGTGGCACATTTATATATTTTATTTTGATTTGAAATACACTTATATTACTTTATGTCGTTAGTTTGTCGTTAGAACGATCTTTATTTTTACCATATTTGTTCCGATGTAAGGAACACAGCGCAGGGCTGTATAAATAAATTGATCGCATAGGCATAGCTTATTTTAATATAATTATTAGGAAATTTTTATTTATCAATTAACAACAATAGTGTTGGTATGTAGGTTCTCGGGGCTGAAATTTATGATTTTTTATCCGTGGATTGCGAAACGCATTATACAAATGTTTCCTGAACGGTTTCGGCAGAATCTTATCTGCCATCTTCAGGTAGCTCTTCTCGGCCTCACTGACATAAGAACTCAACGAAACTCAGTTTTTCTAGGTTCTTCAGGAACTTTAATAACCCACTATTCGAAAATCATGCATTGTGGTCTTTTTTATTATTTATTTTATTTTTATTAAATTATTGTCATTGTTAATTTTCTTGCAATTTAATTTTAGGAATATTGGAATCAGACAACTTAACTTTATTATGTAATGTTTTTTTTTTAAATTACTAAAATTTATAAACATCACAATTTTCAATAAAAATTTTTGGCAAAAAAATTCAAAAAAAAATTGGATGGTTTAATCGTGTTTTAATTTTAGGAATTTTGAACTGTTTCTAATTTAACTTTCTAAAAAACTTTACCTCCAAAATGTACTTTAATCAAAAAGAAGCTTGGCTAAGTTTGCAATTTATTTGGTTTACTTTCATTTTTTCTTTGGTCCGTAAATCTTTTTTCTTCTTAAATGATTCTAAGTTATTTCCCTTTGATTGGTTCTTAGATTTTTCCAATTAATAATAAAATTTAGTATACCCTTTTACTCTATCGTTTTTCGTTTATTGTTTCATAGAAATTTGTTATTAATTTTCTCATCAATGGTGTCTGTGTGCACAACTATTGAAGTTAAAATTATGAATCCTACTATCTTGAACGCAATGTGTCAAGAAAATGGCATATGTTATCGAAAAAATTGTTCGTATAAAAGTTAAAGATATTTAAACAATTTTATTTGAAAAGTTCTTTCGAAAAATGTGCATTCATCGTGACTGCATCAGTTTGCTGGAAACTTATTTAAGTATAAGAAAGTTCAGTGCGGACCACTGCAGACTTTTTTTTCTACATTTTTGCTCCATGTATTTTTTGATGATATACTAAAATTATTCTTGTATTTCACTCATGGGAATAATTTCTTACGTCTCAGTCATTCATTTAGGGATAACACCATTGGAGACCCAAGCAAGAACATGATCTTTATAATTGTGCTTGCGAACGTTAAACACGAAGGGAGTCAAGAGCAAAAATAACAATGGAAATAACAAAATAAGAAGCTTACACCCGTCCCCTGTTAAAGACTAGGCGAGTTAAATAAAAACCAAACGACGTAGTAATGTAAACCAGAATCTTTCATTATTGATTTATTTTAAAATTACAGGCAGTAAAATGAATTGGCCAAAAATTATTAGGATGCCATTTATCAACAACAAATTCTATAATTTGACATTTCCTGATTCAGGGAGTAGAGGACAATGGAAAATCTACTAAAATATTAAAACGGCGACCAAGAATATTAACCTCAACGCAAAAATCAACGTAAATTAACTACAATAAAAAATAAATTCTACATGAAAATGAATAATTTTCAGCTCGTACTTATTGTACTTCAATCACCATCAAGATATTAGAAATTCAAGTCCGTAACTGAATCTTCACAATAGCCTCCTCGCATATTAATCCAACAGGTTTGCGCAAATTTCAACCACACTCAACAAACACTTGAACATGAAAACAAAATTATAAGGATAGCAAGAGAAGCCCTGACTAAGGTTTCGAACCTACATAGGGGAAGAAAGAGTACACAAGTACCTGAAAGAAAAATTAAGACAAATAGCTAGAAAATGGTGATCGATCGAAGAAATCGTCACCATAAACAACAATAAGCGCCTATGAGACTAAAAAGTGCAATCTAAAAGTTTTACCAATCACTCCAAAAATGAAGCAGGCTGGTCAAATCTATGAATATAAATCAAAATTATGTATCATCCAAGACCATTCTCTCTATGGACTCTATGGAGGGAATTGAGATAGTATTCAGTATTATTATAACCCAAACAGAAAGACCAAGAAGAGGACGAGGGCTAGTAGGGATATTTTCCAATGACAACAAAATAATTCCTCTTGCAATTTAACAGGATTAATTTGTACTTCATTTCAATATTTCGTATGTTAAAAATTATGCAACCAATAAATGTTTTACACAATATGTTTTGTAATTTTTATCTTCTTGCTTTTCTGTTTCTGCGTCTTTAAAGTTACCCCTTCGTAATTTACAATACATGCACTTGTTACATTGTTGGCAAATATCACTTTGTTAATGTCTAACTTTACATTCCAACTCCCATACGCAGAACCCAGCAATAAGACTGTTTTAATTACTAGTCACAAATAGAACGAATTTTTTCTTAAAGAAATTACACCCATATTTATTTCAGTTTATCTCTCTATGTCTTTTGTGAAACCGTTTTATTGTTCAGAGATTCTTTACCCACGCCAATGTTGTAATTTTTAAACTTCTCTCATCAACTCCACAAAACCTATTTGCATTATCATACGTAATAATGTTATGACACAAAACTCCATACTACATACCATTACCATTAATTTAATTTAATTTAATTTTAGAGCCAATAATTTTACTAGAGGTTTACTTCACTTCATGACGTAAATTTAAACAATTTTTTAAAATTGTATTATTTTAAAACTAAAACTACCCAATCATGAACCAAATATATACTCAGTGACATATAAACTACACCACCTAGAAGGGGTGGGAATTTTTGGACCAAATTTGGCAGAAATAGTGGACTAGTCCAGGGAAATAGTTGATTAAAATTTGAAACCCAATCATCAAGTAGTCGTGGGATTTTTGGTCTGAACATGGGGTTGAACGTCGGAGAAGAGGCACTGGGGCTCAAAGACGAACCAATGAACGTCAAGATCGCCGCTTAAGACTAATGGCCTTGAGAGACCTATTCTCTACAACTAGATCAATAGCTGATCAATGGTTAGGTGAACAAAGTCGTCCGATAGGCTTGCGAACAGTTTATCGTCGAATAAGAACCTTTGGCTTGCTGTCTTACCGCCCACATCTTGTGCTACCGCTCACTGCTCAACATCGCCAGGAACGTTTGGCCTGGTGCACGGAAAGACTTCAATGGAACTTAGAGTGGCATCGAGTTGTCTTTATGCATGATGGTCGGATGACTGTTAGACGAAGACGTGGAGAAAGGCGCAATCCTGATTTTTCGACTGCGAGGCATGTTCACCGAACTGTGGGATTGATGGTGTGGGGTGCTATTGCTTACAGCAGTAAGTCACCCTTGCTCTTCATTCGAGGCAGTATTACCGCCCGACGCCACATTGACGAAGTGGTGGAACCACATGTTCTTCCATATCTTCGAGGGCTGGAAGACCCACTTTTCCAGCAAGATAATGCACGACCTCACGTAGCAAGGGTTTCTCTTGACTTCTTTGAAGAGGCCAATGTTAATCTTTTGCCTTGGCCATCAAGATCCCCCGAATTGTCGCCCATTGAGCACGTGTGGGACATGATGGGTAGAAGATTGAGGAATCTACCGAACCCACCGTTGACAATAGAAGCTCTACGGCATGAAATACAGGCTGCTTGGGATGCCATACCCCAAGAAGACATAGATCACCTGCTGGAATCAATGCCAAGGCGGGTCAATGAGTGTATCAGAAATAGGGGCGGACCAACACATTATTAAAGAAAAATCAAAAAGATGAAGTGTTTTCTTTATCAAATTTTAATCAATTGTTACCTTAGACTAGTCCAATGTTTCTGCCAAATTTGGTCCAAAAATTCCCACCCTTTCTAGGTGGTGCAGTTTATATGTCAGTGAGTATAAATATCATTATTTTATTTATTTTCATAAAATAATAATTACCAAATTAATTTAAAATTAATTAGAAAACATTGAATCCAATTCATTATACATTTTATTGTTATCAAAGAAAATCCCTTGACCTCTATAAATATCATTATAATATATTTACCTCTAGTTAATTAGATTGGAGAAAATAGTACCTTGTCAAAAATAATATGCTATTTGGTGCAACTTCACGTTGTGCAGTTAATAAGAAAGGGTACGTAATGCGAAGCACCCCTGTCGAGGGGGTCGGCACTACAGCTTGTAAAGTACCAACTCATTTAATTTATAAGCCTAAGTGGACACCGCCATGAAATTCCCCAGAATGGGGTAAATTAGACAGTAATTTCATATGTGATCTTTCCCGGTGGTGTGAATATAGGGTTGCTTTGCTACTATGTGGGTGATTAGTCGGTACTTTTACACCTGGATAACGGCAAGGTTTTATTATAAGAAAGGTAGTACTGTTTATTTCCTTTTAGTTATGATATATTTTGCTTCATTTGAAGTTAATAATTTTTGCGTTGTTTTTTTTATAATTTATTACATATAAACTGAGATTGATTGCGATTAAAATGTTTATGCTTGAATGCGTGATAGCATAGTATATTATGATAAGAGAGGATAAATCTGCGAGTCAACAATATACGTTTTTAATGACTACTAACTTAGAATTTAAACGATGACGTCAATGTCTAATAATTTAAAAGTAGGTTTGTGGTTGGTTATCAAACGGTGAGTAATAAAGAATACTGGTTTTGATTACAAAGTTACAAACTGTTAAGTAATGAATTGTTACTCATTATTAATGAATAAATAGTGCAGTTCACTTATTAAAAATTGCATATTAATGAGTCTGTTTCTTTAATTCAAAATTCAAAATCGGGGATATAAATAATCAAAGGTACAATTTCGGACATAATTAATTACCAACGAAAAACAATTAACCCCACCATTAAGTCAGCCTAAGCCAAATCACCAATTATAACGGCATTAATTCGGTTTTCGTTTCCAATTAAAACTCACAGTATGAAAGTTTTCCAAGAGTCGCTTTTCGAAATTAACCCTAAATTTCGGGACCCCCGCGCGGCCGGCAAGACCATTTGGCGCCTCCGGCACAGCTTCCACCGATTTCACTCTGCAAATTCCGGCGTTCGAGATTATTTACCTTTGCACTCGACTTGGCGACGAGCGGGCGAAATCGAAGACGCGGCCGGCGCCTTTCAAACGTTCCGAACGTTTGCACCCATTTACCTTCTATTGTGCGTGCGTTATGCAAACGCGCCGGCCCATTGTGTTAGCTCTACTCCGGGCCCGCCTCGATCGACGTTGAAAATTCGCAACAACAAATTGCGTATCATACTTACGCCTAATTTTCAGGTAGATTTGGATTTTTCTATGGCTACTTGACCGTAAGACCCCTGCGGTGATTTATATTTGTGCAAATACGCAGCAACCGTGCATAACTAATCCTGGAAGGGTTGGAGAAAAGTTCGTATTGAAATGGGCTAGGGTTAAAAGGATTATTGGCAGATTTTGCGCAAGGGTTCCCGGTGCTTTTCAATGTGAGCATTTGTACGCGCGCATATCAGGCCCGTGTATCAATTTCGGTCGTGGCCGTGGTTAAGGGTTCGGAAATGCACTCCGTTGCTGCTTTAGTTAGCTCGTGCCAAGCTATGTTGTTGCTTAAAATATACGACCAGATGTTTCATGATATTCATGTTGAATTTTTATTTTTACTTATCATTGGTCTAATGACAAGTATTTTTTTTTAAGTGAAAAACTCTAATAGAAATATAGCACATGCAAAATTACTGTTGCAAAATATACCAAATTATACCTGATTATGCTGCCGTTATATTAGCATGGGTAATATTTTAGTATTATAATTATAACGCCAATCATAGGAAAACATTCAAAATTATGTTAGTTATATATCAGGTTATTTATACAGATCAAGTGATTGTATTTCATTAAATGAAAGTATGCACACAAATTTCAATGGGAAATTACATTTTGCAAAAATTACCAAAGTAATCTCGATTAGCAGAACAGTGATTTAAAATACAGTTGGCATAAAATAATTTTATTTCAATATTTGAATATTATATTTCCTGTTAAATTGCAAGAGGAAGATAGGTGGAAGATACGAACGAAGAAACTATCATAATTTAACAGCAGAAAATTGTTTCTATTAAGATGTGCCGATAAATGAATGTTTTACCGCTACATAACAATAGTTGTATTTATTCTTTACAAACATCATACATATTTCAATGAATTGAACAAAGTGTTAAACAGTATGTATAAATCCGTGTTAAATTGAGAGATAAAAATAATGTATGTATTTTACGATGCTACAAAAACAATTACAAAATTTAAAATACTTCTACTACTCTGTTAGAATTTTACGAGAACCAAGGATAAACAAATAAATTTGACCGTCTGAATTCAAGAAAGGTACTAATCAAAATGACACGTTTGATCAACAACTTATCTGATTTTGATCAGACAATATTCTCAACTGCTTGTCATTAGAACCTAAATTTTAATGGATATTATAAAAGGAAACAACTACTGTTATAGAAATTTGTAAATGATTTAGAATTTTTATGCAAAATATTCCAGTTTAATATAGAGATCATGACAAACTTGGATTCAAATGTATCAACAAGGTTACTAATTTCCTTATTAATAAAAAGTACTTAACTCAACAATGAAAGATAGTGACGCAATAGTAATTTTGTAGAACCACTCTGAACGAGTTGTAGCTATAAAGGTAATTAAATTGTAATATTTAAAAATCGGAGTATACAAATACGTTAAAAAACACACATAAAAAATTGACCCAGCTCTTGAGAACCAAAATGAAAATAATTCATTCTAAAGACCTGTATAATAATATTTCTATAGATAATGTCATTTGCAACTGTCCAGTCATTAACAACAGCGTACCACCTAGATGATATGACCGATTTGTTCATATATAGACTCGTCCATTTACGGGCTTCGTAAATAAGGACGTCGATGGGCTATCGAATATTGACAGTCAGAGCATCCATCGAGTTAGATAAATTGCTCAATATTATATTAGATAAATTGCCACTAAATTGCTACCATTTTGATATATTTATGTTGACGGATATCATTACTGCTATTCTCACATCAGAGAATATTTACAATTTACTGTAGAGAAGGAAGTAGACAATAAAATCAATTTTTTTGGATACTACTATTTGGAGAGTTGAGGATAGGAGGTTGCTGAATGATTGGTACATGAAATATGTAGCTTCACGGAGATTGATCAACTTCTATTCACAACACGACATCAGGCAAAAGAGAAATATATTGTATACTTTAAAAGAAAAGATACTGAAGCTAAATGACGAAACGTTTTGTGACAAGAATTTGAAGATAATAACACAATTACTTATATTTAATAATTACCCTAGGGGTTTTGATAATAGCATTATCTAACAAGCCAGATAACAGAGTACAATCAGAAAATATAAGATATTTTTTATTACCATATATTAATGGACTATCAACGGATTTACGCAGAATTTGGAGGAACGTTAAAAATATCATAATTAATATTAATTTAAATAGCATGAAATACGGTTACACTATTATTGATTACAATAAACTGCATTGGAAGAAATTATATATTTCAATGTCTTCAAAAAACTGCGCAATAAAACTTATTCAACTGAAATTATTTGAAAGTAAAAAACTAAGAAGGACATTGTATCCTTTGAGTGAATGAAGTGGAAATGGCTGAAAAAACATTCAAGTGAGTTTAAAAATCTAATAATTGATAGTTACAAAAGTGGCTTATTGCAAAAATATATTTCTGAAAAGTTTTCATAGCCAAAATCAACCGTAAGTTTCATATAAATAAATTTGAAAAGTCGACACTTGGTTAAGTCGCTTAAATTAAGGATATGGAGCCAAACAGTATAAAGTATGGCACGCGCTGCTGGGCTAAAAAGTTATCGTGTAGCCGAAAAACCACTTCGAAAAGAATCGCACATTCCGCATAAAGTTTGCTCAAGAACATCTTGGCTAGTCAGTACAAAAGTGGAAATTAATTTAAAACAATCAGACGCAATGGAAAGAGGGTGCGGGCATAAAAATAAGCGAATAGATCGCTACTATCAAGGAACTGTTAAGCATTAAGAAGGGAATATAACGGTATGGGTGGTGTATTGGATTTCTACGTAAATTTATATGAATTATGGATAGATTTATGTATAAAGATATCGTTGAAATGTGATGCCTCCTCACGCAAAGTGGAATATGTCCCATTCCTGGACATTTCAACATGACAATGAACCAAAATATACCTCGAAACATGTTTCAAATTGGATCATAGCGGAAAAATGCAATATCTTCAAATGGCCTGCACAGTCTCCAGGTCTCAATCCACTTGAAAATCTCTGGGAAATTGTAAATAAGAACATTAACAGACATTCCATTTACGCCCGTAAATGAAAATAGGGATAAACTATTCGGATAAGCAAAACATGCCTGGATTCGGAACAATATTATTGATAACCTTATTGCTTCCACACCAAAGTGATCTAAAGCCGTGTAACAGAAGTTATACCATCAAATATTTATTACTAAGTATTAGTTCAACATTTATGTTATATTTTTAATATTAAAATACCATGGACTGAATAAGCACATATAACAATAACACGTTTTGTTACTGTTTTTACAAAAGAACATGCATACTTTATTTGTATGTAGTTTAAGTAACTTTAGGAGTAAGTTTGTGACAATATCATTCATTGCTATCTAAATACTTTTCAGATGCATTAATCTTACACTTTAAAGATATTATTAAAGGACGATCCCTAGACAATATTGTTTCGGTGTTATTTCACCTCGTTAATAGCAAATACAAGAACCTTAGTTGTTAAAACACCTTTATATGCAATAGCCTTCAAAATCTCTTGGCACGAGTCAATCACCCCCAATGAACACTGCCATCAGAACACTAATAACAGAAACATTCTGTTGCAGATTGCTGTGTATTTTAACAACTAAGGTTCTTGTTATTCACTACCGTTTAGACTTCATGGATCTGTTTAATCAATGTTTTATGGGGTAGGGTATTAGTCCATCTAAAATGTAAATTTTGCATCTGTACGCCTCATTGTATCAACAATATCATTAAAAAAAATTTCTTAGAATATCAAAAATTTGAATTGAAATTTAAATTTTATTGAAAAACATAAAATTTTAGTAAATATAATGGAGTAATGCAAGAAAAAAGAAAATTTCCGTGAACACTTCGCCAGATATCTATGTTTTCTCTTGTTAGAACTTTCAAAATTTAAATCTACATAAATCTAAAAAAATATATGGGGTTACTTTATAATATTGTGCAACTTGTTGCTAAAACAAACTGTAGTATGTAATTATTTTCAATTTCATTGTGTTTTTTTTTTATTAATAATTAAACATGTTTCCACATCAGAATTGTTAATGTCGAATTTGAATTTTAAAGTGAAATAAGAAAACATAATAATGTACATACCTATATATGGTATATGTTTTTGAATGTTACAATACAGAAGTTTAATTTTTTTAATAGCTTTTGTTATTTTTATGCCTTAATTTTTAAAACCACTAAAAAAATGTATTATTCATTATGATGCATGTTTTGTTACATATTGTTTAGCGATACCTACTTGACGTCTTATAGTAATAAAGTATAATAGCAGGAGCGAGGGAACATCCACATTTCAACGAAAATAGACTTCTTTGCATTGTTTTTAACATGAAGCGTTATGAAGAGTTAAAAAATGCCGTTAACTCTTGATATTTTTGCTCGCATTGTTGCTTTCATTGAAGATTGAAGAGCAGGATCTGGAAGAAGAAGAGTAACTTAGTTCATGACCGTTTTGTTGTGCTCAACGTATTAAGGGATCGGAGATCAACAGCTGTTCAACTTCATAATCGCCTTCAAACAGCTCGTGGAGTCGAAGTAAGTGAGAGAACAATAAGGAGAACGCTTGTTGAAGGAGCCCTAAAGTCATGAATATCTGCAACAGGTCCAAAATTGTTACTACGACTTCGTCGAACACGGCTGGAATTTGAACGACTTCATTCAAACTGGACTCCTCACCAATCGAGTAAAGTTCTCTTTACCGATGAATCGCGCTTTTGTCTACGCTCGCCTGACGGTCGCGAAAGGGTGTGGAGAAGACCAAATGAACGGCATACAGGCTGTACCATTTCTGAAAGGCGATCTGGTGGCTCTGTTATGGTGTGGTCAGGTATTTAGTCTGAGGCATATACATAACTTTTTGTCGAAAATGGGTCTTTAAATGCCCCGATACGTAGAAGACATTTTGCATGAAGCTGTCGTGCCCTACTCTCACTTTATTGGCGATGGTTTCACTCTATTGCACGACAATGCCAGACGACAAGTGATACGAGTAGTGACTGACTTCTTAGACGAAGTCGGAATTCATAGACTTAACTCGCCAGCATGCAGTCCCGCTCTCAATCTCATTGAGCACTTATGGGGTCAACTTCAAAGAGGCATTCGTCGTCGCCCGGCTTCGCCAGAAACACTGAACTATTTATAAGCAGTGCTTAGAATTTGGGGCAATACCTAAAATCAAAATTCGTTGACATATTTCATTGATTCGTTGGCTCGACGTTTAAATGATGTCATACGCGTTATTAACCGTCATCAGTAACTTAACTGAAGACATTTCTTTTTAGTTTTCGAACTGTCGTTATGTTATTTTTTTCACATTAATCTTAATTTTGATTGAGGTCTTTTTTTATTGAGTAATTTTTGTTTTTTTGTCAATAATGAATGGTCCTTCGATATAAAATATACCTCAAATTAAATAAACCAGTATGGTATTTTCGGGTGGCCGATTTTTTTTGCCGGTCCGTACATAACCGATTTCATTGAATACCTGAGCTAGTCAAGGCACATGTAAATTTTTAAATTGAAATAGATTTTTGTTAAAGTTAACCTATGTTTCTCATTTAGATATTTCAAGTTTTATTGAATACTTTAGAGCTATTTTATATTTGAGCTATCTTTATTCCATGTTTGGAAATTATGTGTCAGAAAGAATGTAATTTGTTGAAAAACTGCAACTGGATATAAACATTTCGCTTGTAAATTTTATACATTTGTGTAATTTATAATTTGATGATTTTGCAATAAAAACAAAATGTATCACACTTTGGTTACATTTATATATATATGGGACCAACCAAAGCATAATTATTAAACGACTCTTGTTAATTGGTATATATATATCTAACAAACAAAAAAAATTAAAACGTTCAGCTTTTCAAGGGCCACAAATCTGTAATTACACTACTGCACGATGCGAAGCAAAACGTCAGTATAAATAAAGCTCTCTCATTAAAATATAAACATTAACGGTGACACATCGTCGACACGAACAAAAGCGTACACGAAAATCAAACATGAACACCGCGTGTCGGTATCGTATTACTTGAAATATCGGCCGAGGTCCACCTTTTACGCGCGCCGTTCCCACCGATTGTGACTTGTTTAGGTATAGATGCATCCACCTCGTCGACTCGATCTGGATGCGTCAACGATAAATCAGGCGTTAACTAGACAAGGCGCCCGACAAACGAGCCGTCCTAACCTATAATTTTCGGGTCCTTATTTCGCGGTTTCGGCTCTAAAACAAGAGCTCGCATTAATGGCGTATGATTATTTTTACGAGCTCAACAATTTCACCCGTCCGAGCCGGGGTGCAAATCAGTTATCATCATCGTGCGCGCTAACCAGGCGATGAAAGTTAAATCAACACCTAGTTGGCGTTTTTGCGCGGTTTAATAAGTGTAATTACGGCTAAGTTGGGAGCGTTTCCCCAAAAAAATGTTTCTGCGACTACATCCGTAATTCGATACTTACGGTCGACTGGTTCTTTTTTCTTGAGATTGTGTAATGGCCCCGGTGAGTTTTGTGCACGATTCGATAGGCAGCGTTAAAATCAAGAATTTCGTCACTGGGGCTGATAGAAGTAGACATGCATCTCATTCTTGAGTAACCGTTTAGAGGTTAAGGATTTGTTCACGTGTGTCATCAAATCACATTTACAGATTTTGCAAGTGCATTTTACTAACTTTGACGTTAAGGATACAGTTAAAAGTATATTTCATTACCGACGTGTCCAAATATATTATCATTTAATACAAAGTCAACTCTTACTCCATCTCAGTGGCAGAGTTCACCTGAATTATTTGATTTCTAAATGTCGTAAATGCAAACTTACAGCTCAGTCGTAAAATTATTAATATTTTTTTATGCAATTCGTGGATTCAGATTGACCTTGCCCTGCTCATATTATTATTCATCGCTTACTATTATTAACCCCCTACAAAGGGTTAGCTAATGTAACCATTTATATTCCACCTCTCGATAAGTAAATTTCTAGTTCAGTATGTGAATAATGAAATATAACCCGACCCACAAAATTTGTTAATATTTATCCCAACCCAACCCAACTTAACCCACCCGTACGTATTCAATAAGTATACTAAGATTCAATCATTGACCCTAATTTTAAAATAATAATAAAATTTCTAAAAATAACTAAAAATAAATATGTACTTATGCTGCCACAGAATGAATTTTCCTGAAACAATCGGTAATGCAGAGTTTATTCAAACTTCAATGGAGAATATTCTATGAAAAATGTATCTCAATGAAATCAAAACGAAACGTACATTTCTGGTGTAATGAAAATTAGTACCAATAGAAAACCAATAAAAAAGTGTAAAAATATGAATAAATAAAGTAAAATGGTAATTTCGAACTAAGACACAACTTAAAACATAATGATCATGGAAGAAAAATGAACAAAAGGTAACAACGAAAAACGAAAACAAATAGATTGTATAAAAATAAAGCAAAAGTGGAACCGGAAATGCAAACAATTGCAACTAAAAGAAAACCAATAAGACAATGTTGAAAAATTACAATAAGCAAAATAAAAAATGCAAATTAAAATTACAAACCGGGCACAGACGGAAAAGTCGATGCAAAAAATGTGGTAAAAACACAGTATAGAAGATAGTAAATATAATAAGGAAATAAATTAAAAACAAAAATAGTCATGAATATAAAAACTGATCTAAAACCAATAATGAAAAAGAGACAGAAGAAAAACAAAAAAGGGGCCACCAAAAAGCAAACACAGCAGAAAAACGAGAAATTTACAAAAGTCGATTTGAATTAAATAAAAATAAAATAAAAAAGTTACATGAAAAAGGAAATATATTGAAAAAACAAGAATAATATTGAAAAAAGGTAAAATGAACAACGCAAAGAGAAATGGAAAATAAAATAATGATGGAATAACTGTATCAAAGAAAGGCAGAGAGAAACAAAAAGCCATGTATGTAAGCCATAAATAAATATTTTTCAAGCGCTGCTGTCAAAAATCACCTTAAGGCACTAGACCACGGTGAAAAATATTTATTTTCCTTATTTTTTTTCCTTCATTTTCTGAAAGATGCATTTGTCAAGAATGCTCTTACCGAATATTTTACAGAAATTCGTCAAATTGATGGAGCTACAGCATTTTATGTGAACTGTTGCTAGCGTACGACCGCGCCGAGCGGCAGTTGTACGATTCGTATATATATAATATCATTCGATTTGTTCGGTCCCACATATGTATATATTAACAATTAATTAAGTTAGTTTAGATATGCGTAATCCAGTGCAAAATATTCGCTACAATTATTTCGTTTCGACCCTCAGAATATTTTGCATACGAAATTAGTCCCAAATTCACGGCTGTTCCGGTACAGATGGTTCGACACATGCGCCAGCTAACGGTCGGTTCGATTGTTTACATTTATTACTCATTTTTCCAAATTAAATACCCAAAAACTCTTGTACGGTCACGTACAATACGTTATCTATTTCAATACAATTGCGGCCCGATATTAAGCGCTGAATTCCCCGTTTTACATAAGCCGTCACGAAACTGCCGCTAATATTGCATCAATACTTTTTAACAATGGTCACAATGGCCTCAGAAATGTATTGGAGATATTAGACATCAAAATTGGTGACGCACTCTACCAATATTGTCAAAACATCGACGATAAACGAATATGCGAAGCCGAACACGAAGCCGAAAAAAGCACGCATGAGGGTCGCCTGCGTGCAAAACATAGAAAAAATAATGATTCTCTGGACGCTGAGGAGCTGTTGTATGGTCCAGGAATAGCTGACTAAACGTAAGAAACAAGAAAAAATAGACCAAGAAAATAGTTAGTTTGTATGTTGAATTATGCTTCAGCAAAACTTTGAACGCGTTTTTCTCGAAAACTACTTTTTCAACCTGGTTGACAGTATATTAGAAAAACTGTACATCCGATTTGCATGCACCAAGTCTTAAACTGTTCGAAAATGTAGTCTCTATGGCACCACCTAGGGGTTTTCTTATAATAGGTCTCCTTCTATTTTTCTTTTCACATGAACGATGAAAATTTTTCATAAAAATCGAAAATAAAATTCGCTGGTCCGCCATTTTTTTTCCTTCTAGATATCAAAATTCCCCTACGTGACGCTGTAGACACATATGTCTAGTTTCTAAATATATTTTTATTTTATTTTTTAGATGAGCCGTATGGCTTAATCGCTGTCAACCACCGCGCGCGTAGTCTCCTCTTAGGAGCGGCGTACACCGCAAACTATACTTTAGATTCAAGTATAAAAATTTGTATACAGTCTTCTATATGCATATATTGACAATAAACATTGATGAAATGAATTGCATTCATCATTCGCTTGAAAATAATTATGAAAGATACACCCTCGTACCGCGCGCGCACCGTGGTCTGGTGCCTTAATTCAATTTTATAAATCTATTAAATTCAACTTAACGAAACGTTTAAAATTTTATCCAGTTTCTGAAGAACATGTTGAGAACATAATCATTTCCTTGAAATCTAATGCCCTGGGTGCAGATCAAATATCTAGGAAAATACTATATAATTTTATGCATACCACTCTTCCTCATCAAATATATTACTTTTCTTGTTAATAAATGTCTGGACATCGGAAAATTTCCGACAGGATGATAAGAAGCTGGTCACCCTGTTTTCGGAAATTTTAAAAATTTTCGACTTACGTCCCATTAGTATCTTACCGACGCTTTCCAAAGTCTTGGAAAAGTAATGATCGATCAGTTGCTAAAATATGTAGTTAAATATAACATTATTCCACAAACAAAATCATGTTTTAGAAAAGGGCATAGTACGTCCACAGTCTTATCGTCTGTAATGGACAGTATTTTACGAGCAACCGACGAGGGGAACGTGACCGTCTTTTCAGTCTTAGACTTCTCAAAGGTCATCGATACCATTCAATTCAATTAAATAAATTCAATTTTTCTGCATCAATTTGTCTTACTATAGACTGGATACTAATGCTGTTAAATTAATTAATGAATTTCTAACTGATAGAAGTCTGGTACCATTTGGGGTTCCCCAGGGGTCAATTCTCGAACTTCTACTTTATAACATATATGAAGCGGATTTTAACGAAGCTGTAACTACATGCCAATCTAATTTTTATGCTGATGACACGCAACTTTTTTTCCAGTTTCCACATCAAAGATCTACGTGTTTTTGAGCTCAATATCAATAACGTCATAAATAATTTGATTCCGTTAAATATACTGGTGGACTCGATTTGGACACCAGTTGAGGAAATCAAAAGTTTAGGCATCATAATTGATAATGAATTGAAATTTAAATTTCATATATCTCAAAAGATACGACGTATGTACGTATGGATTTTTACGATCCTTGTGGGCCAATAGAGACTTTCTCAGCACACACATCAGAATTACTTTGTGTGAGAGTCTAGTTTTATCAACTTCCAACTATTGTGGTGTCGACTATGGCCCATGTTTATATCGCTTGACCGAATATCGGATACAGAAAGTCCGGAACTCTTGTGTACGATTTATATTAAATCTTAAACGCCGTAACCATATAACTGATCGCATAAAGAAATTAGGGTGGCTGATAATATTACATTTGATATTGGAATGCTTTCACACCAAAGTAATATTGCGGCTAGTGATGAATTGATAGTTAATAACAATCAACGAGTCGTTAGAGACGATCAGTAAAATCTAAAAAAATTCGTTGAAGCTAGAAATTGTTATTTGGAATAAGGGTAATTTTTGAATCACTTGAAAGATCGACAGCTTTAAGACCATTGCTGGCATTTATTTGTATTGAACAGTAGCAAAAGCTCCACCTGTCTTACCATCGCAAACGCACGCGGCACGCTTCAAAACAATTCCAAAACGCGCGACCACTCTTTGGGAAAAAACGACGAACGGTGTCATTGTGCAGAATCCGGAGATGCCACACGCAAAACGATAATGCGACCATTCGGTGGTGACAATTGCGGCCGTGGCAAATTGCCCGAAAAATTACAAGTGCCATTCTTGGCGCCTTACTTTAATCCTAGCGGCCGACGCCGAGAGAATCTCATTATTAAACGTCACATCGCTGTGTGGTCTTTATCCCTGTGTGTATGCTGCGTGAGATACCGAAAGTTTAAAATTGCAAATTCAGCCGTAACACCTTAATTTATGTTACTTACGTACGGGTATTTACATTTACTTAGCGTCAACGGTGAAATGAAAAGATAATTTGTGCCTTTATAATGGAGGCTGTGTTGAAATCGCATATGGACGATGTTAAGTGCGATACTTGGATTTGTATAAAATTTAGGCCATGTGAAATAATCCAGTGACAATTGTGTTACTTTGTCGTTTGAGGAAACAGCTTTAATGCAAACGGCAAATTTGCAATTTTACAAGGTTATAAGCAGATTTTACGATGTCAAGACTCAATTAAAATTACACACAAGTACACCACATTAAATAACAAACTAATCAAGCAAGTAAATAAATAATCATCAATTTCCAGTTCCACAGAAATAAACGAAAACTACATAAAATTATCTGCATTCCCCTTTAATTAACTTACCCCGTTCCCTGACAACCAAATAGATTCGCAAAGCAAACGAACACAAATTTAGATTTACCAACATCGTTCGATGATGTCTTCGAAAACGTTTTTCGTGTAAACGACCGGTTGTAAATTTACACTCGTTTTTCTCCAATGTGGTTGTAATTAATGCACGCGCAATTTGATACATGCCACGTTAAATGATGATTGAGGATGGCGCTGTGTTGCAATTTTAAATTATCAATGCATGGAAATTAGCATAGTAAATAACATCGCAATTTAAACTAGCGTTCTTTAAACACCGCCATTAGTGGGGGGACTATCAATTATAAATTGTAATGGCCTCACTTACAATTTATAACTAACGTAAATTAAAATTTATTTAATATAGGGAATTTTATTATTTATGGATTTCAATGGCGTTATTGATGGGTTTTTGTCTCGGTAGAAAGGTGGAAGGCAAATTATAAATAATTACAAATTGAAAATGTGTCTTGTCAAATATGACAGAAAAATGTAAAATTTACACGAAAGATGGTCTAATCTTACACCTCAATGGTGTAGTGAACATTAATTAAAACAGGTCCATGAAGACTAACTGGTGGATCGCTAGACAATATTGTTTCTGGGTTATTACCCTTCGTCAGTAGCGATTACCAAGAACCTTAGTTGTTGAAATACCTTTACATGTAGTGGCCATCAAAACTTCTTGGCCATTAGACCATCTTTCGTGTAAATTTTACATTTTTCTGTCATATTTGACAAGACACATTTTCAATTTGAATTGTTTTTGAACTTAATTGCAGCAATCCTTTTATATGTTGACACTGGACATTTGACAGTCGTCTTGTTTACGCGAGGTGTTAGACAAGGTATCGTCTCGTCAGTGGTTCATTAGGAGTGATTGGCTCGCGCCAAGAAGTTTTGATGGCCACTACACGTAAAGGTATTTCAACAACTAAGGTTCTTGGTAATCGCTACTGACGAAGGGTAATAACCCAGAAACAATATTGTCTAGCGATCCACCAGTTAGTCTTCATGGACCTGTTTTAATTAATGTTCACTACACCATTGAGGTGTAAGATTAGACCATCTTTCGTGTAAATTTTAAATAATTACATGTATTAACGCAAAAGGAAATTTTAAAATTAATCAAGAAATACAAAAATGCGGAAACAGGACATAAACTTAATGAAAATATGTCAAAAATAAACAAATAGTAAACCAATAATAGTACAGCAAATTATATTAACGTATAATATACAAAAACAGGAATACAAACAAAAACATAAGAGTAGAAACAAACAAAAAGAAAATATAAGTACTAAAAGAGACGGTGTCATCTCATAAGATCCATTTCCCATTTCTTTGACCCTTCTTATCTCACATCAAGGTTTTCTTCAAGTTTGATGTTAACCCCGCCCTAGTCATTAGCCCCAAATCTCTCAAATTATATAAACAAATTAAATAAAAGAAAAAATATGAATAAAAGAATGCAAATCGAGTATTCGAAAGGTGATGAAGAAATGAATATCATAAATCCTCCATATAACAAAAGCTGAAGTATATACTAACGAAATTCAAATTCAATACAAAACCGGTTCAAACATGAATAATCCAATGTTTGAAGAGTTTATCAAAATTATGTAGATAGAAACTAAATAAAAATAGAGAAATAAGAACAACTTGAAATATAAAATTGTCGTGAAATGAACAGAAGAGTCTTTCTTATTTGCGACCACGTCATTTTTATTTATTTATTTTTTCTAATTATTATGATTTAATATTTTATTTTATTGTTGTGCTTTGTGCTTATTTTCCAGTGATTTTCTTTGCTTGTCTCTCTCAGGCATAAATATTCAAATTGAAATCATTCGAAAAAATAAAGCTAATTTTACCGGAATTGTGATGTAAGGTAAACTTGCTTCAGATAAATCCAGGAAGTTTCACTTGGGTGCTGGCTTCTTCATTGTTATTAGTCGATTTGCGATTGAAATTTATCCGCCCTCGGTGAGCACAATGAAGACTGTCCTAAGGTTCTTTAAAATGTTCGGATCGGCGAACTTTCTATGTCGATTAAATTCCTAATCTATTAGTTTGATGTGCGTTCCGATAAAGTATTTATAATTTCCTGACCGAGATGAAGGGCGAAAAAATATCAAGAATATCATAAAAAATTCGAGAAAAAAAATAATATGGTCATATTTATTGATTGTTTACAGGACTTATATTTTTCAAATTTTGATATGTACAGGTTGCTCTTGAAATATGGCACCAAATCGCTATTTATTGTAACACTCAAGCATTTTTTCACTTGAACTATCCTTTCCCATTCAGTTTTATATTGTGTTTTGTTATTTGACATTTCAATCGTGTTTTTCTCTTCATTAAGTTTTAGGTTCAGAGCAAATCCTCGCTTGTTGGTAATATTTTAGTAAATTTAGTTATTTTTTATCACCTTCAGTATGTTTCTTAGTTTATTTTTTATTTTATATTTTATTTGTCTTATTTTTGAATGCTCCTTCTGCGATATCGATTTATTGTATTGCTCCATAGAATACAATTTCGCATCCCGTTCGTTCATATGCAAGCTTCGCCCCAAGTGTGTCCATGTACTTGCTGCCAATAAATATTTCATTCTTGCTCTTTTCCATATATTATAATTTCGTTTGTTATTTCTCGTTCAAGTACTCCACAACACTCAATAATAATTTTTTTTGCAATTATTTAGTTCTGTTCTGTTTAATAATATTTTTTGACCAATTTATTAAATCACTTAGATTGTCTACTTTCATACTTAGCATTTACTTGGTCCCTTAATTTCATTGTTTTATATTTATTTCCTCGTGATATGCTGTATGGTCGTGCGTAATTTCTATAATATCCTTTATTAATTCTAGCACCCATTCCTTAAGTTATTAAGTCATTAGTATGCTCGTTTCCACTATTCTGGTAGTGATTTTTTTTGTTTTTTCAAAGGTAGCTTCTAAATTGCTCAACACTATTTCCGCTTTGCTTTCTTTTAAGTTATCAATGTCGCTCTTTGTAACTTATGTAACTTATCGATGCCAGTAATAGTCCTTTGAAGGTCTATATCAAAGAAGCTTTTTAACAAAACCTATATTTAAATTCACTTTGTTGTAGACACCAATTATGTTTTCATATTTCTGGATCTCAGTTGAAAAACAATCATTAAAACAAGTGCAAAATTACCCGATATTCTTGGCGTCAAGCAGTCGTCTTCAGAAATGTTTTACTCCTGAACAAAAAAAAATTTCGACTGGACCTAGTCCAGAACATTAAAAATATTCACCGTGCAAGATATTCCACTATTGAGCACGATGACTATTTCTAATGTTCATGTAATTCAGGCTGAAATCATAGCTTTTGTGAGCTTGGTTATCTCTAAAACCTCAGTACTAAAACAACACAGTTTGAAAAAGCTCCAATTTTTACCTGAATTACACGAGTTCTTAGAAAAGTAGAAAGTAAACAGTTTCTTTGTACCCCAAACATAACAACAGAAAATGAAGATACTCACTTTGGTGGAGATAATTCCTCAGATAAAGAAAACGTTGAGATATCATTTGGGGATGAGCATGATTTGAAAGGAGGTTTATCTGCAACCTACTTAAGTCCTCATTGGGATATCCAGAGATAATTTTTCATCTTAATAAAAAATAAACAGTATTTGTTCATTCTCTAGTTCAAGGAGGTAGCTGAAATATGTTAGAAGTTGGAGGATGCACCTTCAAAGTTTTTCAGAAGGATTAAATACGGGAAAGGGAAAGCATTTTTAAAAGATAATGTAGCTTACATCTTATATGGAAGGAAATGTGTCTAATAGTGTAGTTCTAATGGCACATGGTTTGGTCATCTAACCAATAGCACTACAACAGTAATCCAATAAGTTGTGTGATTTAACGGAGCTACACATGAGCAGTTAGAATTTTCATATAAAACAGGAAAAGTTCTCAACCTGAAAGATTTTCTTATCTAAAATTACTTTTTTGGGAGAATCCATTGAAAATCTATATACTCATTGATATCCTCAGAATTGTGCCGTACGTCTCTTAAATAAATTGTGAAAATATATTCAATATTTGACACTCATAAAACCAGGTGATGGTCTGAATGTTTATAGAATATCTATATATTTTCGAGGTTAGAATTTCATGAATGAAGAGGCAGAGAAGAATGTGGATTATTTAAGAATGTTATACTTGTTTTATATTTATTCCTTCTTATTATGCCGTATGGTTCTGCGTAATATCTTTCATATTCGTTCATATCTATTAAGAAATGAACATGGCCACAGCTTTATACAATTTCTGAGATGTCCGAACGATGCAACGACCTGGTGTGCGAACTCTCATCATACGACTACTATGCTACCTATTGATTTGGCTAAAAGAGATCTAAAAATGCATCGATCATCAGGTTCTACTTATTCCGCCAGAAGAAGTTTAATATTCGGTATTAGCAATGAAAAATGAAACTACACCACCTGGATACTTCTGATAAAGATAACTTCCTGGCCGGGATAGAATAATAGTTTTCTTATTGGAGTACAAAAATGTGCAGAAATTTACTGATAGTAAGGACATAGATGACTTCGCTCTCAGAGATGCATGTCAACAGATTAGATTATTGGTACACAATTGGGTTCAGGAAAAAAAATAATTCAATTGTCGTATGATTTAAGAGTAAGTTATGATACAGATTGTGTTAATGGAACTCTACTAATATTGTCTTATACGACAGAAATATTAGTTGTCCAAAAATATGGTAGATAGGGGCGAAGCGGATGCATGAACTGAATTTTAGCCTCCTTTTCCTTCAACCGGTGACTAGTGGAATCCACCACTTACAGTAATAGAGAAATTACATCATGAAACTTGTCTCCGATAATATCGACCAGTTATTAGGCACTATTATTAACTGCGGTTTTAAAGGTTTTTTCATGAAATAACAAGCAAGATAATTTTAATAAGTTTTAATCTTATTTGATATTTGTTAACCTCGAGTTGCAATCCAACCCAAATTGCATTGAGCGTGAAACTACAATAGCTGTATTTGACCCATTCCAAACGAAACTTTCTAAACCAACAATAGTGAATGATTAAAAAGATTTTTAAAAATTTCTGATAAAATTTCAAAACCTGTTCGAGTTTAAATCAAAATTATACTTAACTAAGCAAAACAATACAAATGAAATTTATCATCTTCATTGGGCACCCAATCCAACCCAACTTAACATTTTGATACACAGACTAGAATTGGAAAAAACATTCCTTGTAATCCAAGGCAAGTAATATCGTCCGTAATTGTAATAATATAATTCGTATTTGAGATTTAATAAATATGTTTTTATTTACACGTGTACAGAAAATCTAAAACGAACTAAGCAAATAATGTCATTTAGGACATTTCATTAAAAAATGTAAAACTATTGCAAATACGTAATTCCTTTACGTATTCGTTTGACAACTGTCTTTAAAGTGCCTTTAAATGAAGAATATTTATATTATTTTTGGGTAAATTTTACAGTGCTAAGTTTGGAGCTATCTAAATAGAATGTTTATCAAATGCTTCTGAAAGAAAACCTCGTACAAATCATTTTTTACCTTAGCTAAGGCATAATTTAAAGATTGTTTTTCAGTTATGAGGTAATCGATAATTTTCCTAAATGTAAATGGCATGCAATTCTACGACGAAGTACTGTTAAACAAATAATATTGTTTTTGGAAATTTTCAAGATAATTTACTTTAAAGTTTTAAAACAAAAATCAAGGGTTGTAAGTTTTAATAATAAATGCAAGTAGTCATGTAGCAATTAACAGCTTTACATTAATTTGTTTATTTCCTTTGATAGTTGGACGATCACCACCCACCCCTATGGCGATCTCTCACATGTCCGCGTTCAGAAAATGGTCTTTCCATTTTGGAAACTCGCTCTTGTGATAGGATCTTTATGAGGATATTTATTATTGAATAGCTCACAAACCTCTTGTTCTGTACCAATACGTTTGCACATCCCCTCAATATTAAAATTTCAATTCGCTTTTTTCCAGTCAAATATCCACAATTCATTAAGTACATAATTAGGTAAAAAAAAAAACGAAATAAAAACAGATAAACAACTGATGTAAAACTGTTATAATTTTAACGCCAAGTCAGTTGTTACATGGTTACTTGTGTTTTTTTTTATCAAAACTTGATTGCTATTACGTTTTTTTTTAACACAATTATGTGGAAAATTTCAAAATATAATATTAATTTTTTAACATTAGTTGGTTTTTGAATTTTATGTTCTTTCCAAATTCATCATAAAAAATTAGGATTTATTTAAAAAATGCAATAATAGGCCTCTTCTGCTAGTATGTTCAACTGGGCGGCGATTACAAACATCTTTAGGAAGGCAATGTAAACGTTCCAGGTTATTATCTGGTATTTCATTTAATGTATGAAATTGGATTGACTATTAGCATTTTTGTTTGTTTGTTTGATTTTTGTTTAAGTTTTGTTTTGTGATATGAGCAGTCATAATTAAATAATTCATTCGTATAACGTGACGATAAATATTTCATGTGTTTAGAGCTAACGACGCCATTGTGACTCCGATTTTTGTTTAACGTAATTTGTATGAGCTCCGACGGCAAACGAACTCGGAGCAAGCACAACGCTTCAAGTGCCAAAATAGTTATTAAAACTACACCAACAGGACATGATCGAAAAAAGAGCACAAATAAATGCATTAAAGTCACAACAATGTTAATCGTATGAACATCAATTATAAACAACCCTCCTTGTTTGCCAACAAACTTAACACTTTTGCGTAAGGTTAGTTATTTTTGAAAAATAGCTGGTGCTTCGAACGGATAGCTATCACTAGCATTATAAAACCAAACGTCACTCGAACCCAATTGGCTACGGTATCCTTTGAAACCAGAAGTTAATCTTAAATATATTGAAATAAACGCAATTAAATTATTTGCAAACAAAGACAAGGATTCAGTTAGGTTATTTTGTTAAGCCACTACCATGGTAAACTGAAATCCAGTCCAGATCTTTATGCGAACTAAAAGGTTTAAATTTGTAGCCAATTAGTTGAGAAATTGATCCACTGCCATAGTGAACCGAAATTCAATAGTTGACAATTATGTTAAGTTGATCATTTTATTCAAAAAGATAACTTCTAAGGTCACCTCTCTAAAGGGTTAAAATTGATAGCCAATTTGTCCAAATTACCTGAAATAGGACGATTTCTAAGCTGTTATAGAAAGTGCACTCTTAGATCAATGTTGGAATAATTATTTAAGCTTCTCATAGAAAAATTGTTTTGAAAAGATGTTGTTAGACTTGGTGCTTTAGTGTGGAATATTCTTACATATTAGAACCATTGCATGGTAACTAGTGGTTTTTTATATACTCATACTCAGATGTAACAGATTTTTTAAACAACCGAAGAAAAATAAAAGAATGGAGAAGAAAATTAGTGAAAATCGGTCGTTAATCAATATTATTTACTCTAAACTTGATAATGATCAGTCTTAATTTCTTGTTCAACATACTACACAAGAAAGTCGACTGTACTGCTCTAACTTTCGTTATACCAAGAATTGCACCCCGTCGACACTCCACGTTTTATTTACCTTCTTCGAGGATTAATGGTCGCATAAGGTCACCAGTTCATATAATGTGTCGAAATTTCAACCAAATTTCCAATGTTTGTGACATTAATCCAGTACAGTTCAATTTATCCAACAAGAAGCCGCTCAACGCTTTGATATTTTGTTATTTACATTTCACCTATTATTATTATTAACATAGTTATAGCTATAGTTATGTTTTCCAATTTTTTGTTTTATAATGACTGTTATTTAGTTTTGTCCTGTATATGGAATGATTTTCTGCTGGGCAATAAATTGTATATTATTCTTATTATTATTATAATGTTGATCGATATTTTTGTAATTTGCAATTATTCATTTCATGACTTTTTTCAGTTTTTATTCCACAACTTTAGGTACAAATACAAATAAAGGGCGAGAGATCTGGATTTAGTTTCACTAGAAAGACGATACTTTCTTTTATAAGAACAGCCTCAACGCCGACACATTAACAATCTTTTCGTAGCCCAGGTCACAAATTTGTATTACGCAATTTTGGTAATCTTTTTCAGGTGTCGATTTTCGAAAATTTTAGCAGGGTGACTGCGCAAAACCGTGCAGGTACAGAAACGCAAGTGCCCCGTTAAAATTTTTACGACGTTCCGATAACGAGAAAATCGTGCCGTTTCGTCAAATTTACACCTTACGAAAATGACCGGCGAATTTTATTACGCGTCGTTTCGTGGCCGCACTGACCAGACAAAATAAGGAAGCTTCCGATAATTACCGTCAGTCATGACACAAAGCGAGCCCGTGTAAATCGGATACTTGGCATTAGGGCACCGGACAAAACGGCCGTACACATGTTTTATTTGCGATTTTACGGCTTTCAAGCGGAAACATAATCTCTGGACATTGTCCGAGGGCATTTTTCCATTGAAATCGGGCGTGTGCTCAACACACGTACGCGCGCACACATTGTTGTACAAAATGGCGTGCGCAGATTAACGCAAGAAAGGTTCGAGTTTCGAGATAATTAAGTTAAAGTTGTATGCCGTCGGTGCCCAATGATCTTGTGTACAATAAACGGGCGAACAAAAAGAGCAACCAGGTTACCTTCAGAAATACATTTTTAAAAACGACTTACCGGCTATTAGTCGTAATCCTTAAATATAAAAATTTTAAGTTTAACACCGCGTTGGTGCTACAACAACAAATACACAAAGAACGCGAAATTATTACAAATTAAACAAATTTTAATTTAAAATAAATTAATGTAAATTGCAAATTGATACAGTCTCAGATAATGACTGTTCAACATCATCTTTCAACGATGACCATGTATCAAAGTAAAATTAAGCATCCACTTCAAAGGCTGGCTTCGCGCAAACAACTGCAGGATCATCGCTTCAACTAATTAATAAATTTCGCATAAATTGAAAGTGTCAGCTTTATCCTGCGCCAATAATTGAATAAAACAAATGTGTTTTTAATTCACATGTTATTTTTCCTTCATTACGCGAGACGCGAATTTTAGGTCGCTCTTATTTAATATATTGCGCGTCCGCTGCTGCTTTAATGAAGTCAACGCGGGCAAATTTAATAAAATAAACAGACACGGGAGAAAATTTGGTTGATTTAATTTAAAACGTATTACCCGAAGATATTTATCATCTTGTCCAAAGGAAACAAAAACCACGTCCTCATTTACTCTGCGGACTCACACAAGCGCGGAGTTAATGTATGGTGTGCTTAAAAAGTATTTAATAATGGAATAATTTTCACCAGTTACACGTGTACGAAAATAATCAGGAATTCTCTCGGACACTTAATTAAAAATGAGGTAATTTTATTATTCGCGCGAGGAAAGAATCGAGGAGAATGTCCGTTTTGAAAGATTAATCTTCCACAGTTAATTAATTTTTTTCGTGAAAAATTAACACATCAAGCAAATGTACGTACGAAAGCTTGTACGAGTATTACCGTTAAGTGTTACCTTGTGGGCCTCGCCAGTGCAAAGAATTTTCGTTTTATTTTGGAGATTCAACCTAAAAATGAAATTGTTGCTGAATTATTGAGTATTAGTAAATAAAATTGACTCAATTTAAAAATTAGATGTTTCTAGGTTTTATCTACTTCCGTGATTATAAATTTCCAATGAAATACGAATATGGGAATTATTAATACAGGAATGGCAATTTTATTATTTTATTAGGAAAAATAAATTAATCAAGGTTTACTTACTGCAAAGTAATGAGGAATTCTAATTTAAAAGTTATTTATACCTTCTATTTGCAATCTATTTATTACAGATTATTATTATTAAAACCACTCATTACTGTCAGATATATTGTCAGTATATTTAAGAACATAAAATAATCTCTCCCAACCTAATGAAATTAAACGCAATCAAATCAACCAATAATTCGTTCACGTTGTATCTGTTTAGGTGTTCGTCATTAATATGTAAAATTGTACAAAATATTTAATGCAAAAACTTTTGTGTTTTCAGTAAAAAAGCATTCGAATAAATTAATTGGGAATCTTTCATTTGCTTTTAAGTTATTGGTTGTTTCATTGATGCAGCGATTCGATTCTATTATAAACATCATTGGCAAGAAAGCTGAAAATCATTACGAATTTACCAAACAACTTCGTAATTTCGACTATAATGGAGTTAGGTTGGGTTGAGTAAGTGAACCAATGACTTTGACTTTCAATAATCTATTTAAAAATAAAGCTCATCGTGAACTAAGGTGAAGGCAAACTTCCATATTTGCACCACTTCACAATGCTACAGTAATAACGTGAGAGCAACGGAATTATGTTCTAGAGCTGGCTCTGAAAGAGGGAGATACACATACCATAAATTTGTAATTTTAATCCAATAAAATAGAGAATTTAAACTGTCACTTTTTGAAGCATTGTTAACACTTTTTCGAAAAAAAAAAACACTTTTTAATGATGGCATTCGTATTCAACGAAGTACAAAAGAAATTTGGACTTATTCGCCAAGAGATGCGTTTAAAGATTACCACGAAGTGTACCCAAATGAAGCTATCCCGTATGATCACTTTTGCCTATCCGTTTTACGTTTTGTTAACTTGTTTAGAGAGACCGGCAGTGCAAATCGCAAAAAAGAAGCGGTGGAAGAGTAGTCAGGGCCGAAGAGACTATCGAACCAGTGAGGCAAGTAATCGAAGAACGTCCACAGACATCCTTAAGGCATTTGCAACAGCAAGTGGACCTTTCTTACGGCACCTGTAGAAATATTCTTAAAAAAGATCTTCGCTGTCATCCCTACCGTTTGGAAGTAGTCCATAAAATACTTCTTCTAGAGATACCTCGGAGACAAGAATTTTGCCAACAATTTATCGACCGTTTCCAAAATAACAATGTGGCTTACAAAAAATTATGTTTACTGTTGAAAGTTGGTTCCACCTCTCTGGTTATGTCAACTAACAAAATATGAGGATGTGGAGTTCGGATAATCCAATTGTTTTGCCGAAACCCCATTGTATCCACAAAAAATCGGAGTTTGGGCTGCTCTCAGTCGACGCAGAATTATTGGAACCATATTTTAATATTACAATTAATTGACACTCATTTAAGTTTTATTATCTATCTACAATTCAAAAGTGAAGTATCATAAGAATTTTATACTTTCAAGAACGTTGAATGCAGAGAGATATCCACGCGAAATTTTGAGATCATTTATGAACATGAACATCTTCTTTGATAATTACTATTGGTTTTCATGATTAAATCGTATTATTTAAAAGTTTATTTCCAATATAACCTCAGTTTTTACATCTAAATTTAAGTCACCGGAAAAGGGTTGGTTCACCGGTTAGTAACGGCGAGTAGATCTGTTAGTCAAAATTAATGTAAGACATACGCGAACACTTCCAAAGCCCTCCCTGAATCACCATTCCGTTGCTCATACGTTTTATTGTTCATAAAATTTTCAAGAAATATCAAAAATACAAGAAAGATTATTATTGCCTATGGCGGAAAATTTTTCGAGACCCTTATTTGAAGAAATTTATACAAATCGAGTGGCAGTGATTTTGTAAATGATAAATATCTGGAAGTTGAGTGTGAAGCTAAAGCAAATGTATGGTCTGATGAGCCCATAGAGGGCGAAACAGCGGTTATCATACATTCGGTGAATTTTTGTTTTTGTTTTGACAAACTCGTTGGCTTGTCAAAACAATGTCAATTTCTTAAACAACTTCTCAAATTCATTTAAAATCTAATTCTAGGTGATTAAGGCAACGATTTTTGAAGTATCAAGGAAAATTATATACATTCTACATCTGTAAAGTTATGTTGCTCGGAGAGACTCGGAGCTTCAGATACTCGACCTAAAGACCTCGTACATACAATAATAATAATAAGACGCGTTAATTAACGAAGCAATCATATTGCACATTAAATAATTTTTCGATTTTATTTTAAATTACTTCAAAAATATATGTATATTTAACAATGTATTTATGTTTATATATATTTCTATGAATGTAAATAGTATCATTTTATTCAAATTTATATAACCAATTATTGCCATTATATTACTCAGTAACAAATTAAATTAGCTAAAATAGGTTAAAAACGATGAATAAACAAAGAATGTTTTACACGTAACATTATATTATTAAATTAATTAATTTTTATTGTTGAGAAAGCATTTATATTACTCAGTAACAAATTAATCAATCTAAGTTTATTTACTGTAAAGCAATGAGTTAAAAACAAAATTTAATTAAAATGTTTTAAACACTTTATCCTCAGCCTCATCTACAATTATTAAATTGATTGATTTCTGTCAGATATATTGTCATATGCATTATGTTAAAGTAAATCAATTCAAGCCACGTTTATTTGTCAGTAAACGCCTACTTCGAGTAATTCAAGCAGGGGTCATTTTCGAACTGTGAAGTGAAAAAAGATAAAGATTTTTGATCATTGGACACATATATTCCTACTGCGTATGCTCTTACAAACGTTGTTGCATAAGCAGCAGACAAATACAAATTTATTTTCTTCTGTCTCTATTTTTTCTTCAGAACACATTGCACGTTTTATAATCTGTTTTGTACTGTTGTAGTCTGTCGTTATCTTAGAACATGGATAAGCCGAAAAGTCTACATCTGATGTGGCAGCTTCAGATAAGTTCCTTTTTGTAATTATACTTCGAGTTTCGACTGCACGAGGATTTGTTTTCCGTTTTGAACTGGACCCAGAAGCCATTTTGGCAACATTATACCGCATTTCGACTTGTTACAACATTAAATTATAATTGGAAGCTATTTGATTTTAGCCGAATGGTGTACAGTACTCTGTATATGGTTAGATTTATTTTTGTAACTGATCTACGAAACCAATGTTGTATTTCAAGCCAAAGGTGGATGAATGAAAAGGTTGATTTTTTTCCAACAAAAGCTGGAGGAATGCATTCAATTTTGTGCAACGACCCCACCAATTTTTCTTTACGTTTTTAACCTAATTCGTAGGAAGAACAAAAGTTGCCCGTGGCTAGGTTGTGACCTTTCAGGTCTCGAATCAAATTTAGGACAACACGTTGTCCTTGGTTCTGTTCCGGTACAGCAACAGTTATTCTCAAAATTTCAAAAGTTTATCAGCCCGATTGTGCTATAATTCGCGAATTGGTGCAAATTTATGGTTTAAAGTAAGACGATCTTTTCTGAGATTATTTGTGTTAAATCGAAGGTTTTCACGTTTTGCTAATTTACTTTATTTAAATACAGTCCCAAACCCAATCCAATTAAACCTAGCCAATCAAGGATTAATAAATTTTCATATTTAGATTTTCTTAAAAACCTCATCATAGTTACATTTGTCCAGATAATTTCGTGGTGAAATTAAAAGGTCACTCTAAATTAGTTTTTCGCTCTATTTATGCGTTGGGTTAAAGTTTTGAAAGTGACTTGGTGACTGCTGATCTGTAGAGCATGGAACTGCCTGACCCAACCCAACACAATTTAACGAATCTATATGCAATTTAATCTAATTGAAAAGAAATTTAAAATTTTGTTTCTGTTCATTTGAATTTTTCAAATTTTATTTTACGCCCAATTTTGCTACTTTATTTCATTTTTTCATTCATGAGGAGATGTATTGGATTTAGATTAATATGCCTTGCAATTACTTACCTTATTGGAGATTGAATTCGAACATTTATTGAGTTGGGTAAGTTTGTTTTTTTTTGGCTTTGAGTAACATTGGCCTAGAAATAATAAACTTGGAAAATGTTTTAAATCCAGTTTCGTTAGTTGAAATGCGTTATATCAGAATCGAAGAAAAGTTTTAAAAATTAAGACGGGGTTTCTCAATCAAGAATTGATTGAAATAAATTTTAAACGAAATTAAATAACCAGTTTCAAAAAAAAAACAAATCAAGTCTAGGTAACGTTTACAATGAAATAAATAATTGAAGCAATACGAATAAACGACAAATACTAGTCGCATATTAATGGCTCAATCTTCAACTAGCCTAAATAAAAACCCATTAGCGTCAACTATGCACAGCAGATAAATTTATTTGATCCCATTGTCAAAGAAATACATCTCTGGTCGTTTTAAGTCGAAAAACGAACACATAAGCCATCGGAACGTCCTTTTAGTTTCACCACTCCATTTTTTATCGATAACATCAACTAGTCAAGGGTTAAGTCCGAGCTAAAGGGTGCCAATTTAATGACGATTCGTAGGAAGATATCGCGGCGCTGCCCCAAACTGAACCTTAAGCCTACCCTACTTAAATGCCCGGATTAACGCGCGCTTTGTTTACGCTAGTTTCGAAACTAACAACGTGTTTTGTGTGCATTACTGACATTTGGGCATTGATGAAGTCGTTCAGTTGTTTTTAACAAGTTAAGATTCGTTTTCGTCTTGTCGACGCGTTATCGTTTTTGTATCTCTTCTCGGAACCGTTGAACAAATGTAAGTGTATTTATTTTCTTGTAATCTTGTGGTTTTATTTATTACGATCTTTAGATTGCCGATAAATTGTGAAATTCGTTAATCGCTTGCGAGTTAGAACGAGAATCGGATCAATAAATGACAGAACTCGTAACATTTTGTCTTAAAATTGAGTTTAATGGATTGAGAGAAAAATGAATTCCAAGAATATGATTACTTGTAAAAATTGTTAAAAAACAATTAGGTGCCAACAAATATAAACTAAAAATGTGTCTACAATGACAGTGATTTAGTTTAATTAAATGAAGCTTAATGGAGATAAAATACAACAAAAATTGCAAAATATAATTGAAACTAAAACTGAACTGGAAGAACCGTAGTGTAGTGATATCAACACAAGAGCGGCTAAATATATAAATAAAGTAAATACGAAATAAATTAATGGAAATTAAAGAGGATAATTCAAATAAGGCAGCAATATATCAAGCGAAGTTTCTTTAGCCAACAGGCCATAGATAATAATAAATAATAATAAAAATACGCGCAGCTTGTTAGTTGACAATATGTAACGTAATTAATAATTTTTGTAGGAGTGTGCGAGATATGCAGGCATTTGTTTATTTCGGTATTTCCATAGCATTTTTATATTATTTAATTTGTTTTTTTGTCCTGTTGTTTTAGCTTAGTCAGGTTCAGTTCAGGGCAAATTCATTGGCGTCAATGTAGCTAAACCCACACCAACTCTGTTGTAATCCAAGTTGATTAAAACAGCAACGATCTGCGTTTTTCGCTGATTCCGATAATGAAAATACATAGATAAATAGCACAACACTACAAAATTTTTTTGTGACTCCAACATGCAGGAGAGTGCTGATGTAACAATTCATTCATTAAAGATGCGCATCAATCTACTTTTGCAAGAAAACAGAAACTTGAAAAAGAAATTGCTAAGCTTGTGGTGCTATAGGCTATGAAACAATACGCTAACAAAACTTGCCCTATCCGCACAATCCAAGAGCGACAACAAAGTTTGAAGTTTAGACCAGCCATTGTCGATGACGTATTCAACATTCTTAAACTAACTCAATATTAAAATGTTTATCTGTAGATCGAATCGTTTACAGAAACGGAACGACATGAAACGCTATTAATTGATGAAATCGCTATCAAAGAAGTACTTCCGTATGATAATTATCTGAGTACTGTTATTTGACGACCAACAATTAAGCTCGCAGGTGACAAAGATAGCAGTCAGGAATATGTTTCACATGCATTGGTCTTTTTGCTTACTGGAGTTAGTACTCGTTGAAAGCAAACTAATATGAGTTTACTGCTTCATCATAATCTGCTACTGAAATACGTGACAAAATATCGTTCATTACAGTGCATATATTTAAAAATATCTGCGGTGCTTTAACTGACGGTAACATATTTGAGATAGAAGAGTCAATTGTCAGGCAATATGAACTGCCCTCTAACTCTGTTTGAATACAGCCCGCACAAAAAGTCTGTGAGTAGGATACATCTGATACATTAAAACTGTGTCCCAGGTTGAAGGAAAGTATGCTACATCCAACACATTCGTTTTATGTCAACCAAAATATTTGGATAAAAGTTATGAAACTACGGCTTGGTTTTTACGAATCATGCATAAATGGTTCAAATATATGACAGGGCGTTACTGTAAAAATGCTCTTTCAAATAATAATGCAGAAAAATATGACGATGCTATAACATTTATTCATTCTGTAATGGAAATTTTTACAAAGATCAATGTTAAGAAATGTCATATCATATCATAGATACAATCATACCATCATACCATATCAAACAGGACTTTTTTTGTGTAGTCAAACTGCTCTTGATTTCCAGAAGGAATATCTGGATAGCTATGGCTTTAAATTCGTTTTATTAAGTAGACTTTGTCAAGATGCTATTGAAAACGTGTTTTCCCAAATTAGAAGTCGTACTTCAACGCGAGTTGCCAAACACTTTAAAACTTCATTAAGATTGGTATCACCGTTACAAATGCAAACTAATGTCAAACGTTCAATTATATTCAGAGCAATTGCACAAATATAATATCGTATTGTCGTTCGTTAAATCTTGACACAGATCTATCCCAGAACCACTCCACCAACAACAGTGCAAACGAAGAAAACGATGAGGTCTGGAGAGTCGATATGGAGAAAGTGAATAGCATGCTTTATATTATATATGGCAGGCGCACTTATACATAAATTTAGAAATAGTATTAATTTTGCTTGCATAATACGACTGGTGACAAATAACGGCTGTCCATCTATCCAGAAGTTAAGCCTGTTTACCAAACCAAATGAAATTAAAGAAAATATGCCTGTATAAGCGTCACTTGCATTTTATGACTATTTACAGCTGTGAATTAGCCTTTATAATTAACGAAAAAATTTTCTAGTAACACTTTAAATATAGAACATTTAGTTAATATATGTGTAACAAAGTCTAAATTGAATGTACCTAACTGTCACAACAGTGTAGAAAAAGTTAGATGTTTTTTAACCCTTTTGTTTGCACCCCACTTTATCCATTTTTGTTACGCACCCGGGGTACCCGGGTATCCACCTCTCCTTTCTCTTCGTTTGTCGAATACTATGACCCCGAAATGGGTTCCCCAATGTTTATTTTTATAAATTTACATCACTATATACTCTGGTAGGACCTTCCGAACCAATTCCCCTCTTATAGTTGACAAAAGTGGGGGTATGGAAAGGTCGGCATACAGCCGATGTTCAACAATCAGCATTTCTCGTTCAGGTAATGATCGAGAAAAAAATCAAAGAGAAAGCGTTGTAAAAGATCTTGCAGCTCTGTACCGAGGCAGTGGTACAAATATCAGCAGGGATAATTTTTTACAACGTTATCCATTGCCAAACAAATGCTCTCCTAGAATTTAACTGTAGTTGGTACATTGAGAATAAATAAACCTCAGTTTCGAGTGTAATGCCTCCACATAAGTCGAGAGAAGTATAACATATTATCATCTTGTCGACTATGCATTCCGACATTGCTGTAAAAGAGAACACTAAAAAAACCTCACATCATAATACACTACAATAAATATAAAGCTGGCGTTGATAACATTGCTCAAATGATCACTCGATACACTTCGCAACGTCGTACTCTGAGATGGCCGTAAGCTCTGTTCTTCAACATGCTGGGTTAGGTTGGGTTGGGTTGGTTGGGAGCTAAACTAGCGTCCTATTTAATTTATTGCGAAAATAAGAAGATGCTTCCGAAGACAACAAACTAACGCCAATTAAGTGAAGAACTCTCAAAATCAGTAATTGAGAACCGGTCGCAAAACGTTCCAATAATGCCAAATTACAGCACAAAAATCGCTATTGAAAGTGTTATCGGGTGGTCAATAAATCCAGAGGAGATCGCTCTAGGCCCTGTTAATGAACAAGATAGGTCAGGAAGGGTCAAAATCACTGGCTCCTGTCATATTTGCTACAAAGCAACAATGAAGAGGCGGAGAAAGACACGAAAGGCATGCTGCGATTGCAAAAAACCTGTCTGCGCCGAACATGCTATAACCTTCGCGAAGTGTCACGAATGCAGTGGCAAATTACTTTTCTACATCTACTTTCATGTATTCCGTTCAATCACAAAACATATTCGATGGATATAAATTCAATAACACTAAAACAAACCAAGTCCAGTCGGAATTATTTTTTACGGTGGGCACCCGGGCACCCGAACAAATTACCTGCTTACAATTGAATTAAATAACGACGATACGGAGGTTGTTGCCGAAATTCCTATTTTTGACCAAGTTACTTTCAAAAATGTACCGTGATGGGCACCCGGGTGCGAACACAATGGTTAACGTAGACTTCACTTTTCACTCAAAGACAAATCATTGCAAGCTAAGGAATTCAAAACTAGTCGTAGTATTGCAATGCGCAATTTGGTTCAACAGTTGAAATAATTTCTGTTTATTGCCTTGTGAACGTTGTATTACAAAATTAACAATTCTCACGTTTTCTTGTTTTACTTTCCTTTGCCAGTAAAATACTTTCTGAGGGCCATAATAGCTGGTTACCTGACAATGCTTTGCTGTTGTTCAATTTAAAATTTCTCAAATTTCGCGGTGCCCGAACGGAGCCAAAATGACCACTATTCGCGTTACTTTGTTATATCTAGGGGCTTTAAAAGTATCTACAGATGTCACTTAAGGGGGGATCCTGCTTTAGAAGGCTCAAAAAATACAGCATTAAACACAGTGCGGTGTCGAGAAAAAAATATACGAACGCATGAACGCTCGGACAAACGAAGCGCGCTCCCTTCCCCCAGACACATAACACCGAACTATGTACTGAAAAAAGTTCAATCGGTCGTTCGAAACAATAATATTTTGAATTCGTAAGAGCTATAGTAGGATTATAACGAGATATTCCGTAAGTAATCGACAATTAACATTTTTCCTGATCGTAAACTTTAGAGCGCGTTTTCTCGAGTTTTCGTTTTTACGATTTTTCTAAACTGGTGGGCGTGATTGCGAGAAAACTAGACAAGCAATCAAAACGATACAAAACTTTTCTTAGCTTTAGTAGCATTCTCTTTGATTTGAACTAAAAACATTAATTAAAAAAAAATTCTAAACAACTTTTTTAGCAAGTTGAAATGATTTTCTCTTCCTGCAAAGAGCACATTTATTTTCAAACCTGAGAAAAATCTTGAATTTCAAAATTTTGGATTTTTTTTTAGTTCACATAGAAGAAAATATATTAGAATTACAATTTTCTTTGGTTTTTTTTTGTTTCAGACAAAAATTACGACATACATCTTCTACATCTTCCCCACCGATTGTAGACTGCAATTGAAAGGTGTTGCACAAATGTGCATAAAAATCGGTTCCGTTTAAATATTTTTCTCTCGAAATATTTTTTCTTTAATGCTCAAATATGTAATAAAAAGCTCTAAAAAGTTTACTAGACTTGCTCATTTTTTTCTGTCCTAAAAAAATTCCCCCAAAAACGATATTTTAAGTCCTCCTAAAGCAGGATCCCCCCTTAAGTGATAAACAACAACTATACGTGGAACATTTATTAAAGTACGAGATGTAAAATCTCATTTAAACGTATGTAAAAAGCTTTGTAATGCCTAAGAAGCTTATTTCAACTGCCCTGTTCTGAATCTAGACAAACCCTGGGCACCACATGTTGCTTGCAGTAATTGCAAAAGATTTGGTAAACAATTTTTAGGGAAAGAAATGTTTATTATATAAATAAATGTTGTTATGTTCATTTTTATCTTTAATGATGAAATAAAACAAATGACTACGTTTATACCACAAATAATTTATTGTTAAAAATATATATTACTAAGAATATATACACAAACAAACACTACACAACTTAAGTTTCTACTTTTTACGGTCATTGTCAAGTAAAAAGTCGAAACTTAAGTCGTGTAGTGTTTGTTTAAATATATATTCTTAGTAATATATATTTTTAACAATAAATTATTTGTGGTATAAACATAGTCATTTGTTTTATTTCATCATTAATATGGACTACCACATTGTAAAGGTCTCAACCATCCTTTATGTTTTTATCTTTATTTATATCATGTTGGTATCGAGGTGAGAAACGGGATATGTAATTCGCAGTACCAAGAATTTGGCGAGAGCCAAAAGACCTCGTTGATGATTGTTATTTTTACGTAGTTAATCACGCCAAAATGTGAAATCCATCGAAAATCCTGATCTTGTATCATCTTCTGCTCCAATCCCACATAGCCTAGAACTTCCACTACCTGAACCTCCTAAAATTATCTCATTCAAGTTCAGTTCAAATAAAAATATTGAAGATGAAGAATTTGAACTGTCACAGGAACCACCACACCATTTTCTTATCTCAGAAGACTTTAATGACTTAATAAGACATTTAAGTTTGCCTTAGAGTAAGACTTTTGGGCTCTCGTTTAAAGCAGTGGAATTTGCTCATTGATGTCAAAATATGGGCTTTGTTATTGTAATGATATAAGAGGCTTTTTTGAAGCAATTGGGATGCCCTGTGGTCCCAATGAGTGGCGTTTATACAGTTCGACAAAAAGCTTAAAAGCAGTTTTATTACAAAATATAAAGTACATTTTTCATCTCTTCCAGTCGGTCATTCTGTACATCTGAAAGAAAACTATGAAAGTCTCACAATTTTACTCGAAGCTTTAAAATATACATAAGTATAAGTGGCAGTTCATTGGGGATTTTAAGATGGCAGGATACACAAAATATCCGTGTTATAGTTGTAGTAGAGCGGATGCTCAACACTATCGTTAGCGATCATGGCGACTAAGAACAGAATTTTGTGTTGGGAAACAAAACTTTAAATGTGAACCTAATGCTAAACCTGAAAATGTATTAATGCCGCCTTTACACATCAAGTTAGGACTTATGAAACAATTCGTAAAAAGCTAGATGAAAGATCTGAAGTTTTCACATTTTTAAGAAACTTTTTTCCAATGTTGTCCCTATCAAAGGTTAAAGCTGAAATTTTTGTTGCTCCACAAATTAAAAAACTTTTTGCCAGTGAAGAATGTCTGAAATGACTTAATAGTGCGCAACAAAAAAGTTGGAATAGTTTTAAAGTGGTAGTTTCTGGATTTCTAGGGAATAACAAAGTTGAAAATTACCAAGAACTAGTTAATAACATGTAAGAAAAGTTTAAAACCATGGGTTGAAGAATGTCTCTAAAATTACATATGCTGCATGCTCATATAAATAAACTTGAAAACAACATGGGGGCGTACTCAAAAGAACAAGGAGATTGTTTTCATCAAGATATCATGGACGTCGAACAACCTTATCAAGGCCAATGCAACGAAAATATGCGGGATTATATTTGTGGTTTAGTGAGAGAAATTACTTATAAACATGAAAGAAAAAGTAATAGGCTTCACTTTTAAACTTTTTTCCACTATTTTGTAATTTGATATGACAGCAAAAGTTGAAATTTGTATATAAATATGTTTCGATTTATTAATAAATAAAAATTTAAACTACGAATTTTCGAAGATATTGATCAACTGTTCAACTGTATGATGTGAAAAAGTTTGCTTTTGTGTTCAAAAGCAAACTTTTTCAGACCATATATTTTTTTCATCTACCTATCGATAAATCTATCGAAATTTCATACCCTCTTGTCATAGTCAAAATTCGTGTAATAATTATGTGAGTTAAAAAGACAAGTATGTTCCTATCGAACGTATTAAATTTTGTTATAGTTATATTAATTTAAAAATATCATTGACTTTTAATTAATAATAAGGTTTTCTTGAAGTAAAATAAATATATTTACTTACAATCGATTTTACCTGAAACATTTATTTATGTCAGTACTATTTTAAATTAAATTTTTCATTTTATGAGAGGTCGATAGCACTGTACAGCATTTTATTGATCCCTCATTTTTTGTTCCTAAAAAAACCTTCCAAGCTTGTGTAATGTATATATTTTTTATAATTATTATCAATATTGTTATTTCGGAGTCGTAGACGTAAGTATTATTTCCTAAATTTCCTATTTTTTTGCCTATTTCCTAAATTTTTTTATGCTGATGGCGATATGCAGTAAAAAGTGAATTTGAATCAAATGTCAATAAATGTTCAGTCAGGTGTAGAGTTTAATGTCAGTAAAATAAACGTTGTACCATTTTGATGTATAATTATATTTTCAGTTGCAATACAAAATTGGGGATTTTTATAATTTCTCCACATTGTTAGGGTTGGGTATTATTCCAGGTCGATGCATATCGGGAAAGAGGGCGGTAAATATTTGGTAAATTTTACACCAAAAGTGACGATTATTTTATTATTTCTAGTTCAACGTATTGTTCCTCTATTTCTCATAGGGTCCTATGACTCATACAACATCGCGTTTTTTTAAGCAGCAAATAACATGAAGTTGTTCAATTCAGTAATTGGTATTACTGTTATATCATTTTACACCGAAATAAAATAACACACATTTTTTCTCACAATTTTTTTTTAATATTTCCGTTCATACATTTAAAAATACAAATATCTCCTTATACCTTTTTTATCCATAAATCTACGGTTTCAATTAACATAACTATAACATTTTGACATTTTTAAGCACAACTTTCTACGTTTTCCTCAATTTCATAATTTCTTTCATTCATTTTGCCTTTTATTACTGCCAAATTTATTTGCGACCACTAATTGCTCTGCATTGCCCAGTACGGTCCTGCATTTGTCCCAATGGGCAGTTATTTGGAATTTGCAGTAGAAACCTATTTTCCAAATTAACTGAAATGAATTACATTGATTAAATGGAACATTGCATACTTTTACGTCTTACCTGGACTATCCGGTATTACATCCTCAAAAATTAATTTTTGGTGCCTCAATGCTGCACCGTGCGTGGTCCCCAATACACATAACACGCACATTATCAAAAAACTGATTCGTATCATGATTTTGAAAGTTCAACGAAACTGCGACTAACTTTCGCCCAGGTTGTCGCCAAACTGTTTCTTTCGCTAAAATATTTTTACCTGGAACCATTTTTACCGTTTTATTTATGGCACCAATTTACAAGGCCCGCATACGAAATTACCAGAAGATTTTAGTAATTTAAATTTTAAACACTACTTTAATAGATACATATATATCTGTACCAATCGCTGTGTGAAGTTATTTCCATATTTAAAATAAAATTGCCCCTTAAAAAAATTTAAATAAAATAATTATAAATTTCTAGGTTTGGCCGAAATTACATTCGAAAGTCGCCCGTTAATGCCGTGCAATCAAAACAAGGCGGTAATTAGCGTAATCTCGAACAAAAAAATTGATCTTTCAGGCGGGATTCCACATAAATTGCATATTATATATACTTATCATTGCAGGGTACCCATCGCTAAGTGGGGCATTTAATTACAAGCTATGTCAGAATAATCAAGTTGTCTCCGTCGACAGTAACATGCGTCTAGTTAGTATTTTAATGGGGGTAATGGCGTCTGGAAAAGAAAGAACGGGCAAAAGTTTGTTGTAAATCGAAATGCATTACAAAACGTGTGAGTCGCGGTAGAAAATGTGATCTTGATTTTCTAATTAGTTTCATCGAACGGTTGATCATTGTTTCAAGATCGAGAAATGTAGCAAGGTTCCCCATGCGATAACTGGTTTGGTTTTACATCACCAGTGGCGGATCGTAGTAAAATCGGGTTGGATAATTTTTTATTTTGCCACCATATTATTTGTAAGTTGTGTCGGTAATCGAATCATGTTTTATTGTTATTGATAAACCCCAAATTTATTGATGAATAAGTTTAAAAGAAGAAGACAATTCGACAATACCTTCTTCTACGAAAATTGGCCTCATATCTAGGCATAAAACAGAATTGAAAATACTGGTATAATTCGATAAAGGCAGAATCCAAAGCTCTGTTGTACAGAAATTGTGAAAATTATCGAAACTGTATTCCAAATACACCCACGCGCTGATTTGCCGATTACCCTGCTCTTTTTTTAACTTACGTCCCATACGTTACTTGAAATTTTTTATTTAGACATAGTTGTCGATAAATTAAAAAAAAAACTGAGTCGTTTTAACGTAAAAAAGACACTTGCTGGTCCGAAATTAATTGTTTTTAAGTATACAAAAATTTTCTGTGAAAGAAAAAGTAATAATGTCAAAAGATGATACTTTCTTTAGTTACGTTTATTATAACGATCACACTCATTCACACTACAAATATATATAGAGTGACTCACTATATAAAATTAGCACCACTAATGGAGTATCGACAAATATTATGACAAATTTATGAAAACAAAACTACAATAGGCAAATAAAATGCAATAAATATTTTATTAAAATATTTAACAGAAAATTTGAGCCATAAGCATTTACGTAATTTAAAATTCCAGCAACTTAAAAAAAATATCAAACTCAAGTTGTGATATGTGAAATCGTATTTTTTATTGTATTGTATAACATATTCATATAGACCGTGAACTACCAAAGAGAACTTATAAATCAATCGCTCTAATGTGCAGGAGCGGAGAAAAAACCGCACGTCTTTGTAATTTTGAACAAAATTGTAATATTTTTGACATAAAATATAAATAATAAAAACACAAGTGCAATAAGAATAACTTATGTAAATATCGAGAAATTACATAATTTCAATATAATTACAATTAGCCTTAATAGCCTCGGTTGGGCAACACAATTTATTTTCATAAACATATACATTATTATTCAAATAATTCATACATCCAATTCAAACATCAATATTGAAATGCATAAAATGCGTTTAATATAGAAATAATTATTTTGTACATAAATGGAATATTGTGAAATATTTAAGTGAATTGTGAATCATGGATATTTTTTTGAAACATATTTAAAGTCAAAGCACTTGATTATGCGAATTGTTTGAAGTGATTCACAATGACAATGTTTCCACTGGTCATACTTACTCAGTTTTAACTTAACCCTATTATCAAATTATTCATGTTTGATTGTCAATCTATTTTGAAATATATTTTCTAGGTTGCACTTACATTTATTGCATTGTATATTATAAAAATTTTGCTATAAATGTTGCGTCTTTCATTGACTCGGTGTGTAACTTATGGATATTATATTACTTAGCTAGTGTTGTTAGTTATAAATGTTACAGCAACTAACAATTACAAAGGAATTTGTCTATTAATTGGTATAAGCTTCACATAACGTTCTGTTGGGCATATAGGTAACGTACTAACTGGCCACCGACTTCACTTCCAAACATATCTAAATGTAGGTATTCCGTTTTGTTTTCAAGAAGTTTTCCAAAGAATGCTTAATTTTGCAAATGTCCTTTGATGCTGGTTTCCAACAACTTAGCATTACATTATATATTTCTTTCGAACAATTAGCAGGACATTCCATGGGATATCCGGTTTTCAATTTGTAAAATTTGTTCGGTATATCTGAATATGGATTTGTACCTATTTCCCATAATAAAATTCCAAATGACCATACATATGTTTGAGACGTGTTTGACGTGTGAGCGATTCAATTGCCGCCCACTTTACTGACAATTTTCCCACTGCAGTTTTCTGATATACATTAGCTACATACACGTCACGACTCAAACCAAAGTCTGATAATTTTACCATTTTGCCGTCACAAACCAGAACGTTCCTGGCTACCAACTCACGGTGTATCACCTTCACACTCGCAAGATATTCCATACTCATAGCAATTTGTCTAGCAAAAGACAGCAAATCTTTTGAATTAAGTTGAGTCTCATAGGCTTGGTGCTTATCATACAGTTTACAAATTTTGTTTCAATTTTACTTTGACTATTAATGGTCATCAAATCATCATACCCATGAATCTTACTTGTAGTGTTCATAAGTTTTTCATATGCCCCTCTGCGGACCTTCTACAGGTCATCTTTTGCGTAATATTCTACAACCAGGAGGGGTCCAAGATCTTTTTTAATACAGCTGCCTAAAAGCGATACGATGTAAAAATCATCATGTTTTCCGACCAATTTTTCTAAGTTATCTGTTAAAACAAGGTGACTTCGACGTTGAAAGAACAATTTAATTTTTTAAAGAAAATTATTCATGTTTGTAACAAGATACGATAGAAGATTATTTCCCCTTTGCCGGTGAGTTAAGAACCAACCCTTCTAGATCCAGGGCTACATCCCCGACGCAGACGGCTATGTTAAATTTTAAGTGCTGGATCTGCTTAACTAACTTCTATTCTAGACCAATGTGGCAATAAATACACACATAAATACAACAACCTAACGCATTATAGTCTATTTTTTCCTGAATGACTCTTTGAAATATTAGATAATTTGAATAATTAAAATACATTTTGGGTATGCTCATTTTAGGGAATTTAATCATTTAATATTTCTTGCCGATTTACTTCAATGCATTATGATTCTACCTGTTTTTTCTTAAATTTTTAATTTTAATTAAAATTTCTTTTCTGTGTAAGCGCTTGAATGTTTACACCTCAGTTATTAACTTTGGACGACTAGTTTTTTTACTCTAATGGCAAACCAATACCAACGTCAACAAAAACTCTTTTTGAGAAGAAGAGAAGAGTCCCATCTCCATCGGAGTGCTCTGGTACCCCGCCATTCTATTCCAAGCTTGAACATTCGTATTTCTATCGAAGTGTAGGGAAAGTGTGTGATATTACCTTTGGAATTCCTATTATGTCCACTTATGTCGAGATATAATTTCTCATTTATTTATGTATATATTGGGTTTTGTTCGTCAATATATCTTCTTTTACAAAATGCTTATATAAACGTGGTAATTGGTAAAAATTTAAGGGTTTACATGTTATCCAGCGACGAAAGTTACATTAACATTTTGCCTTCAAACAAAAGAAATTGTTCAATAAAGCAAAACGCAATGATCGATGAAAACACTGTGCCGTATAATGTATATTACGATGACACTTTTTATGAACATAAATTCGACATCATTATTTATGAAGATTTTTTCACTTATAAAAATTTCGACTACTATGTTGTCATTGACGGAATTAATCTAAAAATGACAATTATATAAATAAATATATATTACTTTCTCTTACCAATTTTGGATCTTCATAATTTTTAGATCTTGCTCTACACTGTCCAGCCATCTCTTCCGTGGTCACCCTTTTCCCATTTTTCCAATTATTTCTATATGCCCTATCCACCTTGCCCCTGGGCTTTTATAACTGTTGTTATCGATGCTTGTTTGTACGTAATGTCTACTTCCTTATTTATTCTTCTTCGCGTCTGTGTTTATTCCACCGTTATAGCCTTAGTATTTCTCTTTGCCATCTATTAAGAGCATCCTCATCTGCGTCCTTTAGTGACTGTGCCTCACATGCATATGTAACGGTTGGCCTGATAACTGGTTTATAAATTCCTATCTTCTTTCTTCTTGACGTATTCTGTGATCTTCAGCATTCTGCACTTCTTGTTACCTTTTGCAATTCTGATTTTTATTTCCTGTTCCTCGTGTCCTGCGTTTATTATTAAGAATTTTTTAACTTTCCAAATTTATATTTCCTTCCACCGTTCGTAGCTATTTGCAAATTTTTATCGGCTAACTGTTCTGTTTCGACCATTACCAGTATTTTATTTATGTGTTGGTTTTATTTCTATTCCGACGTATTGCGTGTTGGAAAAGAGACTACATAAATATGTAGATATGAAATTATAAGATGTTGAATAACACATATTACAAAGCAAATAATCGCAAAAAACAGTACTGATTGCGACAAAGGCATATATTTTGCATTTATCAATCTGGAAGAAGCTACCGACCGAGTACAAATTCCTAGTGTAGGAACAGGTCAGAAAAGTCGAGAACAAGTGAAATAAAAACTACGATATCAGCAAAAACAGGAAATCTGATAAATTTTAAATTAAGAGTAGATTGAGACAGGAAGGCGTTCAAAATATGCAAATCCAAAAATTTGTGTTTCAGAAATCTAGAACCCCCAAAAACTGATGGAATGCTTGTAAATAACGAACATGCACCACGCAATGAGAAATTCATTTACAAGAAGAAAGAGATATCGAAGGAAACCAATATTATATTATATATTGGATTATATTATATTATATTATATCACATTCAAAATATAACATTTGCATACACAGAAATAATGCCATTATATTTTCTAAGTTGATCAAGCTGTAGAATCAAAATACAAAAGTCAATCCGACAGAGTTAATTAAAAATTAAACCCATTCTTCATTTCTTTAAAGTGCTGTTTGGGAATAGTCTGACATGGACTGTTGTTGGGTTGGTTGTTGGGTTGGGTTGAGTTGCTTCAGACACGGTTTGTAATAGATAAAATTTTGGTGGGACGTGGACGTTGAAAATTCTGACCGTTTAAACGCTTTTGCGTTACTTGCTATACTTTTCATCAGTGTGTTATACTTGATTAACTGCCATTCCATTGGGTTGTGTCGCAAAAAGAATCTTTATTGGCTACTTACAATATATCATGCTTCATTCCTTGTATTTACATCTTAGCTCTCTCCGCTATACCCCTTTCTACGGTCTTTTCCTCCCCCTTCTTATCTCTTCCCCGGTGTGCTTTCCTGCCTACATTTCTCCCACCCTCCTCTTGTTCTCCTCCTTCAATTCCTTTAACTTTGCCAAGAATCTCCCCCATTCGTCTTCTCGAATCGCCCCGTTTCCTCTTCTCCCTTTCCTCAAACTTCACGTCTTTATATCCTCTCATCCAGTGCTCCTATTTCCTTTCGCCTTCCCAACATAATTTGCATTTTCTGTATTCCTCATTCATTTAGTACTTGTTTGTCTTTTCGTCATTCCCACACCTGTACCTTGCAATAATTCTCTCTTCTTCCGGCGTCCTCCTTTCCTTCAAATATCTTGGTTCCTACCCATCCACTTCTATTTCGTTCTATTGTTATTTTGCCTTCCTTATTTTGCCCTCTCTTTCTTGAGTTTTCACTTGCCTCCATCTACCTATTATCTCTATTTCCACTTGTCCCCTCCTCTCTTCCCCTCTTTACTTCTTCCCCTGATATTCTTGCATTTTACAGCAGCTTTCTCCTTCCTTCTTCTTCTCACTTAGATATTTTCCTTCTCATATCCTCTCTCATTCTTATTTCCTTTATTTCCATTCTTACTAACATTAACATTAACGCCCTACCCTCTGCATCGACCCCCAACCTTTCTCTCCTAGTCTCATGACTTGGGTTGCAATTAGTAATAGTTTTAATACAGCCGCTGTTTTCGCTCTCAAAATCATGACAATCATTTGTTGCTGGCATAACTTCTATTCGGACTTAGTTCCTAGCCTGACAGCTCTAGGGGGATGTAAACTTCGAGGCTCTAGCGAAAAGCGCTCCTGAGTCACTTCTTACGCTTTACATTATTATGTGAGCTTTGATTAATTGCCAAGGTCGCTGGCTTTGGTTGGGTTGTTACGGTTTGTAATGGATGATTTACAACAACAGTTTTCGTTCTTCAAATTTGAATGGGTGTGTTTGAAAATTTGTTCGTGGACTCAATTGTGCCTGCAACACCAAATTTCTGTTTGATATTTTGTAGTTTGATTGGACATAAAACTTTTTGTTAGCAATATCCAGCCGCCTCTTGTCCCTTAAGACGACAAGCGGATGATCTCATTCGTCTCATGATTTCCAACCTAATATTATAAATGATAGCAAACGACGTTGTGACATCACTATGAGAATATATTTCGTTCTTTTAAGATATTAAATTATATAAATAAACGAATATTCTGGTTAATAATTAATAAAAGTTTTAAGTGTTAAGTGTTATTGGCAAACGAAAAACATATTTCGTTGCAAGAATTTTAACATCGAAAAAACTTTCAGAAATGTGTTAAATTATTAAATTTAAACTAGTTTTATGGAAACAAAGCAAACAAAACTGTGGATTTTGAGTAAGAATTAAATTTTCCGTTAAACTAGAAAAAATGCTTTTTTTATTTCAAATTTCTCTCTATTCCTTCGTAGTCCTAAGATCCATATCATATCCTCCCATATCCTACGAGGCCTTCGTACAGTTTTGTGTTCTCCCACATCCATTACATGCCCAAACCATCCCAATTGTTCTGGTCTAATTTTCTTGTTATTTTATTTCGAAATTATATTTAAATAATAATTAATATTAATTATCACAATATTTCCTTTTGCGAATACTTTGTCACCAATTTACCTTGCCTTTAATTTGATTTCTCAATTAATTTTTATTTAACATTTTTCAAATATAAAATTCACTTTATTTTTAATGCTTTATACATGTGATTAAATTGTTGTGTCTACGTTCGCTTCTTTATAATGTATATTACATAAGATTCGACGCGGCGCCACTGTATGTTAGTTTTGCACGGCAGGAACCAACCCCCGATGTTCTCGCGCATTAAATTAATAACCCCCGCGACGCTAATAACAATAGGAACCTATACGTGTGCATTGTGATTTGTTTAAATTGCCTAGAAACGAAACGTACTCTTTCGGGGGCGCATTTCATTGACTACTTATAATAATATAACTTAATCCAATTGATCGCCGCACTTTTTTCAATCGCATCTCTTCGTGTGGCTCTGATTGGGTTCTTTCCATTATGGGAATTCATTATCGTTCGTGGTTTTGAATATCAAAAGGGGCGACGACTCGGTGGTACGTTTGTATCTATTTACGCCCGATAGTTTACCTATTTGTGAATGTTTCGTTCCATTAGTTTCATTCTAATTGACAGTTAAGTTCAATTAATTGGACGTATAGTAACAAAAAAGGCTTACAAATAAGCACAATAGTCACAATTTAGATAGTTGTGTAGTTAGCCGATGCACCGACGATGTTGGGGTTAAATTACTTGGAATTAAATTTGAGAAATAATCTAAAGAGCGTTATAATATTCCAAGTTTTAATTTTTTAAATTCCGCACTTTTATAACTAAGCATAATGCAACATGGCCTTGTTGCGCTGCTGAAAAAATCTCAGAGATAAATTGCCGTGTTCGTGAAGAATCCGTATAAGATAAATGTTATTCGTTGTAAAATGTTAGCAGCAGTTGTAAGAATCCTGTAATAACACACCCCCGCTGCGAAATCCACTTGTTTTAAATTAATGTTTACATATTATTTTAGCAGACACCCACGACTAGAAATAATAAGGTACAGATACCGATTATATTGCTTACATATTGGACTCGGCGAGGAAATTTATCGTCCGCTACTTTTATTATTTTCTAAAATTACGCCGTCACATTTAACAGTTCCTATTCCAGCCGGTAGATGTTATCCGCATTAATTGGGTACAGAGCTTAATACTACAACGTGGCGAACTTTTATATACGTTTCAAACAAGAATTAACGATAATTGTAAATTACTACATTGTAACGCTTTTTTGTGTTTATCATTCTGTACAAAGTTTACAGTATCACATGTTTAAAATGTTTATTGAATTTCTCATTATAACGGTAATAATATTTTTAAATCTGTTGAAATCATAATTGGGAAGAGGGGATGGAAGTGATCATTGGGGCACTGCAGATGCCTTGTACATATGTTCTTATTAGCTAACAAAGTGATGCAGTAATAATCTCAGGAGCTAAATCGCCAAATGGAAATATGTCACTACTGGGTCAGGCAGTGCTCTAAAACCTCCCGTGGCGTAGTTCATTTATTTCTACATCTACAACAATGTTACTGCTCTATAAACAGTATCTATATACTATTCTACACCCTGATGCTCTTATAAAATATATGAATAAAATTCGATCATTTTTTAAATGATGGTAAATTTCTCTGAGTATGTTTGTAACTATTTTTTTCTCTCTGAGAACTTTAAATGGTGTGGGCATCGTTAAAGAATGCAAACATTGTTCCTTTTACAGATTCGATCACTTCAATTAATGTTCATGGCCTTTAATGGCAGATTAACAACAATATAATATTTTATATTATTTTAAATGTGAACATTACGAAGAAGAAAGTAGAAAGTCGAGTTTAATTTGAGTAACGTTTCTTGTAAAAATGAAGAAGAAAATTATTAGTAACTTTAATGTCCGGTATTTCTTTAAAAAGAATTTAAAATACAATAATTTAAGAGCAAATATTGAAGATTCCGTTCACATTTATTTTGATACACATTTTCCAGTTATTTATTATCCAATGTTTGCACAAATATGGATTACTTTCTAACATAAAAATAAAACATGTTTTCTTATTAACCATTAGATACCTAAATCACGCAAATCGGCGTACCCAAGCGGGGTCATCAGGGTATTGCTTAGATTTTTTTTTTAATTCGAGGACCGATTTTTTTCATAACTGTTTAAAATATTCAGTATCTTTAGAATAATAATAATTAGACGTATATTACAGATGCTTATTGAGAGCTTAATATTTAAAAAAAAAATCGAACAAATAAAAAATTAAAAAAATAAAAAAAAATTTCAACTCTGAACAAAATATCGACAATATATGTTTAGATTGATTATTTTTTCACGGCACAACTAAAGCAAAGGACTGTCTACCACAGCCACGTTTTCGAGAGGGGTAGCGAGTGTTCAATTCTGCAATCAGTTCAATCTATGAAGATTATTATTAGGTCAATATGCCTCTTTGCAAAGTCCGTAAGCTTCAAGAAATAGTCGTCGATGACAAGAACTCTGTTTTCTGAATGTATGTACATGATAAAAGAGTTACTTGAGTATATATACAATGCTCATAAACACCCCGAAGGGCCAGCGTGCCGTTCTTCTGTTACATGTGTAAAATTAATAATATCGTCAAGGGTTTCTTATTTTCTTATACTGAAATGGTTTTATGATGATGCTGACCTGATAACAAATGAACCATTTCACCTTTTGCAATATATAACAGGCCATCTGCACTTTCTAATGAATGCAAGTTTTGAGTAGTGCTCTGTAAGACTTACTATCAGTTCATATGCGTTATCCTGTTTATTCTTCAGAACTGTTCCAATGTAAGTGAAAAATTAGTAACGTCTCACCCAGAATTATAACAAAGTCGTTTACTACACGATATCCTTCATTTTGTTCCCTAACATTGCCCAGTAGTTTACCAGTGTAGACTTGCAAATTATAAAGGAAATACTTTCTAACATCAGCAGTTTTTAGGGTCGTATGAAGCCAACCAACTGGTCATTAATTGTCACATATTTAGATGATTCAAACGCTCTTCTACAAGCTTCGCCAAACATACGCCTCTAATCGCCTCTAGTTTGTCGGGTTCCTGTTTTTCAGGTGTCGTCAGTTTATCGCCAAATCTTAAGAAAATTTAAGCAAGTTTTGTAAATATGATCCGCCGCATTGCAGCCGCAGAATAGAGCGGTGTATGGCATCAGCCTAGAAAACAGTTTAACTCGACATGGTCCAGTGGTATCCATTTTGTTTTATTCTGGATGCGGATCACTTCACAATATGCCTATTATATGCCTCTCCTTTCTCATTCATATGAACACAATTTATATCCTTGATTTCCGTTGTTATAAATAAATTAAAAACTTCCACGATGAGGCAGTGTTATAATACGGTGTAATACTGGGACTAATATTAAAAAAAAAAATTTAAAACGCTTAGAGCTTCGCCTTGGTTCACTAGTCCACTTCATATCTGATTTTGCTTTATGTTTCTTGTTGGTCTTCATTTTCGGTAATTTCCTGTTCATTGTCAATTGGCTCGATATCGCCTTCCACGTTGTATCTACTGATTCTGACAAATTCAGTTCCTTTTCACTAGTGCTATAATCACCTAAACATTTTCACAGTCTATTCCTCCTCAGGTTTCCAGAAATAACCAAATCTTGAAGCTATTTCTTCCACGGATAAGGGCTTTTTCTATTTGCAAATTTGCAAAATTGTAAACATTTACATAAATACCCAATGTGTATTTGGGGTGCTGATTTACATAAAAGAATATATAAATATTTTACAAAGGTTGAAATTGAGAACCAATTGCATTAAACATAATATCAAACGTCATTTAACGACTTTGGGATTTTATTTCAGAGGTTAAATCTATAATCGATAATAGGGGCTATTTGGTAATGGATTTCAATGAATATAGTTTATGTAGTAGTTTCTAAAAAAGGCGTGGAGGCCAACAATGTGCTCGATAATTATGTTTGACATGTTATAAATAAATAAATATAAAATATATGGAAAATTGAATAAGTATATTGTAAATAATTAGTAATAGGTGTTTTAAAATATATTAAAGTACAAAATAAAAGTGATTTAATGTTTCGAAAACACAAACATAGAACAATTAATGTGAAAACCTAAATTAAGATGGATATGTGTAATTATTATTTTATTTAATCAAGTCGTGGCTAACATAAAGTGTACTTATCAATCATATTTGATACCTCTATTGCCACGCAAATGAGCAGTTGAACAAACGTCACGCCAGCTCTGCCGATGATTCGAACAAAACGACTAATCAAAAGCGTTAGATGCAAAGTGTCGTCGTTAAGGGCTAGGTAGATGGAGACTAGTAGCCATATATATTGATACCCGAACGATTAAACTTTATTACGAATGAAAAATATATAATATGAACTAGGAGAAGAGTATATTTGTTCAACAAAAAATTCGACTGAAATCTATTTGGATCAATATGGATTTTTTTCGGAAAAGGATTAAGTTTTTCTTCTCCCAATATCGTCTTTCGAATACGTTTGATAAAATTAAGCTCAATTTTACCAAGCTGATGGTACAATCGATAAAGTAAAATAACGAAGTAGATGAAATCAAACCAATATTTTCGCACTTTTAAAAGAAACTGAGAGCGTCATCGCTATTTACTTAATGAATTCTCGATATCGTGTTCACTCTGTATTTGCTGTAATTTCAGCAATTTAATTTTAGAATGAATATCGAGATTTAGAATATAAAGAATATATTTCCTCGTATATGCTTGTAAATAAAAGTGCATTTACCAGCATTGTTTGTTTAATTATAGTTTGAATTTGCGGAAATTTCAAGTACCTTGTAACACATTCTTCTTAATAATAAACTTTTCGTCCAATAAAAATACAAATTTATTAATGCTAAATAATTTGCTTTCAAAATATTTTCCATTCTCGCCCAATTGATTTCGTCGAAAGTACAGTTGAACTACAACAACGCTATTTACGTAGTCGTATCAGTAAAGTTATATTGGCAATTGTTCATGGTGGAAATTCACACAGGTGAAATAAGTTCCTCGATATGCTGCCAACAGCTACACTTCAGGTGGTACAGAAGAACTTTATCGAAGACCTTATTATTTTTTAAGGGTTATTTAATATCTGATATTATTTAGACATTACTATGATAATTGATTATTTTGTTTTGAGCATTTCTTGAAATATTGCTGTGGGTTAGGCTGGCGTGTATTGTATTATAAATCAGTTATGTTTTAAAATGAGCCATTTGTTTTTTGCTTGTTTCCTTAAATTTTTATAATTAAATTTTATATCGAATTTGATTTAAACACGTTTTTATTCCATAGTCATATTACTGTTAATATTTTGGTCTCAATTTTATGTATAATATAAGCTTGTATTGTATAGCTTGTTATATATTTTCAGTCTAGAGATAATAGAGTTAATTTCCATAAAATAATATTTATATCAATGTCATTCAATTTTTATTTACAATCATAGTTGTATGTGGAGGTGAATAGACCTAAGTGGAAGTTGGAAGCGAGGATTAAAGAAAAATAAATAACATCGCTTAATTGGGTCGTTATTTAGAAATCTATTCATTTAACCAGAAGAATAATATTTGTAACACATCCAGTGGAGAAATTTCACCCAATTAAAAGTTCACAATCTAATATCCGGGGCAGCAAATAATGGGAATGATAAAACAACAAGCACATATGGTGAATGAAAGTAACCATATATAGCGAAATAAATAATTAAATGAAATTCAGTTGAAGCCAGAAAAGAGAACAACGAAAATGTGAATAAAAGGAAAAATAGGCAGAAAATGTCACAATGCAGAAACGGAAGGAAATCAGCGAATTTGCGACGGATTTGTTCGGGAAACTAAGAATGCATGCAAATGAAATTCTTATGTTTTATTGCTTGTGTCTCCAACAAGCAATAAAACATAAGAGAATGAATCTTATAACAAGATAAGAAATTCTGGAATAAAATCAATCAATCAAGATAACTCACCAAAGATATCTTCAGGAGCACGTAGAAGTAAAAAGTGAAGGATGATTCACGAAGAAAAATAGCTTGAAACGAGGAAAGACTAAAAAACAATTAAATCGAAAAAGACTGAAACATATCATTAGCTATTTAAACATAAATAAATAATGAAACAAATGCAAAAATAGGAGGATACAGTTACATAAAACACACAAAGCAAGACAATTTCATCATTGAAAAAAATACAGAAAACACAAGCAAAAGCGAGGCAAGTATTCAAACTGATAGGGGAAATGAAATTAAAAAAAAAAACAGAACTAAACAAATAAATGCAAAAAGCATGTAGCAATTAAAAAAAAAACTCTTAATTTATCAGTGTGACAGGTTTTTTTATTTATAGACTTTGTATATATATATAAGTAATAAGATACTTATTACAAAAATTGGCTTTTCTGGATCAGTTGATACAGCTTGGCTGAATTTACAATTTGAAAGTAAATTAGTTTGTTTGTTTATAAATGATTCTTAAATATAAAAATGATAAGTCATTTGTTTAAATTCTTATATTATAATAAAATGAACTGCGAGAAAAACATCCAAAGAATGCATAAAGGCATTGAAAAAATCTAACAAATATGTTGGAAGAATTCCGGGGGAAAATACAGAAAATATAAGTGCTTCCGAAATAATCAAATAAATTAATTAAATTAAAAAAACAGGAACGATGAAGATGAAATAGAACGAAAGGACAAATAGATTCAAACAGCGATGAGCTAAATGTAAATTATTATGAAATGAATTAAATAAATGCAAATTCCTAAAGTACAGGGTCACGTAAATAAGTTGTTTCTTTGCAAAAGCTTTTTATATAAAAATGATAACTTATTGTTCATTGAAATGGAAATAAAATATTTGAGAAAAGTACACAAAATAGAATCGAAATGACTCGCGAAGTAAATATCCAGAAACAATTTGCGATGATTTTCAAAAACAAATACCCTGAAGGACTGGACACACATGTGTAGGTTCAGAAAATAAAACAAATCCAAAGTTAATGTATGTATAATTACATACGAGCAAGAAAGAAAAACAGGAAGAAACGATTAAAAAATCAATAAATCAAAAAGTAACAAAAAATCCAAGAAAGTACGAAGTACGAAGACAAAATAAAATAAAACAGAATAATAAAGAGGAAAATGAAACGAATACAAAATTAATTTATGGATTGTAAGAGGGATGATAACCCTCACCCCATGAAAACATGAAGAAATAATGAAGCTTTAATGGTATTACAAGTATTACAACGAAGAATAACTAAACAGAAAGTAACTTAAGGAAGTTTCCAAATGGCTCTTTTCTAAATTCTTATATTAAGAATAGTCACGGTAGTAGATTTCAGTCGATATATCTTAATAATAAAATATTAAATGTCGAGTATAATGTAAACAGTTTCGATCCAGAATGTGAACGAAAATTCTCACAATATTCCTTTATCTTTCGGAGATTAATAAAGGCCTTTATTAGTATCTTGCTGTTTTGTTGATTGCAAGAAAATTGTAGGTTTATATTACGCTAATAACCGTCATTGTTGTACGCGAATTTACCGTAATTATCGCACAAAGAAAATGTTCTGTAAATTAATTTTACTCGGTTTTCACACACGCACAATTATCCCGCAATCAAAATTCAATCAATTTGACAAGCTTTTGTTGCGGCCGGGAGCGAACACATATCCAGATTAACAGGAAATAACATTGTGATGGCCGATTCATTTTAAATTATGTCATAAACAAAACCGTAAAGTATATAGATATTTGCGTTATCTCGATACATTTACGGTATTACGCCTTAAATGGCATAAACTCGAAATCCTTGAACAAACCCCATAAAAATATAATGGCGTGCATAATCCAGAAAAACAAATTAAATATTTACAGGTGCAATTATAAATGCTTTAGCGCCAGTCCACTCGCTGGATGCCAGCGTCGTCGTAAACTCCTCGATATTTAAATGATATTTTGCATGTGTAATTGACACATGAGTATTAACGTTAAGATATTTTACGCGTTATTACTTGTTTTACTAGTTTCGATGATGTTTATTAAATCGTATCGTTGAATTTATGCAAGTTCACCTCTAAGTTGCATCACTCGTGGTTGCCGCAGCGAATAAAATAGTTTAATATTTAAATCGGACGTCTCGTATTTGCGAAGGGGTGTGAAAGAAAGAATTATATTTGTATAATTTTACATCTGTTTGGTAAGCAACCCTTTTTTCGGTACCTGACTGTAACATCTGTATTTTGACCAAAAATATAGTGTTTCTTTCAAAATTTTCGCGATTCAATCCTTTTATTGACACTCACGCGTGCAGCTTGCAGTGGTGCATCTGTTCGTGTTTACCCTCGCCCCACAGAGCAAACATTCCCAAACGCTGATAAGATGCGTGGGCGTATTGATATCGCACACTTGTATCATTGTTGTGTAATAAAGAATCTTTTTATGACCCCTACGCAAGCTGCTTTAACAACCGTTTAACTGAAGTTACATTCCATCTGATACTTCAACAGATTGGTCATTTCAAATTAGCTGGTACGATGAAACGAACAAAGAAAAACAAAGTAATACATAGTTGAGAGGTTCTATAATATTTAAGGGGACGTGAAAAGATTTAGTTAAAATTTTTAACTTTCGCACCATTTTTCGTACGACAATAGAGAAGATTAATTGAGAAAATATTGCATTTGTGACTTTATTTGTATGGTGTTTTTTAATCCTAAAACCAGTTTTTTTTATTAATAGACTTAACTATATTTTAAGTAATAGCAATTTTTTTTTGATTAAGTAATATGGATATTTATTAGATGAAAAAAAATGCAATGCTATTAATTACGACATAAAAGTATAAGATCAAATGATAAATGATTTTTTAACTAAACAAAAATATCATGTAAAATGACACTTTGGACGTTTTGCTTGGTAAATATTTGAGCAGCAACGGAATGCCTTCAGAAAAGTGTTCTACATTTCCAGAGTGAAAATAAATAAGCCCTAGTTTAATATTGAACTTGTCGACTGGTAGCTTGCGACTGCTGTGAGAAAGTTGGTCGCTGCAGATGCGCTACTATTACGAAATTTAACGAGACGCCTGTTCATTTGCTCAGTCGTTTGTGTAACCGCAGTAACATGCTTTTAAATAATCAATTATTTATAATCGGCAGTTGTTGTCTAGGTGCATCGGGGATATGTATTATTGATGCGTGGTTAAGGAATCGGAATTCAATAATAAATTATGCATATTATAGAAGTTTATTTAATGTTTGCTAATATTGGTAACAGGTCTGAATAAATTTTTGCAAATGCAACACTTGCTCCGCAAGTCTTCTTCCACACAAGGCATTAAATTATACACATACACGATTTTTATTATTAAATATGTTCTAATTACAAGAAAATATTTGCAATACAAATAGTAATAGAAGCAGAAAGTAGGTAACGAATTTACTGAATTTATTGCAAGGAGTCATCCGAAATATTTTGATGTGATTATGAATGACAACTCAAATATAACAGAAATTTAAATAGAATTTTTAATGGTTAGTTAAAAAAATAAAAAGTGCATGTTCGAGTCGACCAAAAAGAAATTACTTGGGTAGTTGAAAATAAATTGAATTTATATCCCAACCAGAAACATATATCAAAACATTTCTCTACAAGACACTTATAAAATTATACCCGTGGTATATTCAGAATTAGTCGTCACATTTTCAAACCATATAATAGAAAATAGTATTCGACTTTATAAAATTTAATTTAATCAAAAAATTGATTACAATATTAAATACAATTTAAAATAACTTCATTGAGTACCTTTGTGATCATGTCTGATAGAGTAAAGAAAACAAAACATCCAAACAATATTTGGAAAGGGATGAAATGATAAGCAAATTGAAAAGAAAGTATTTGTCTGTTTCATCATCATCATCATCATCATCATCATCCTTATCATTTCCCTCCTTCTTCTTCTACGTCATCGACTTCTTCGTGGTATTCTTATTCCTAGTCTTTTTCATAGGTTTCTTTTTCGTTTCACATTCTTCTTAAAATCACAAGAGGGGCACCCTGGACTGCTTCCTCCCATAAATTATGAACATCGGCGGAATCTTCAGCTTCGCGGTTGGTCCGCACGTGCTCTTCTTGATAGTCTCCACGTTCTTTATCCCAGAGTGTCCTTAATATTTCCTGCTGCTGAACAATGGTAAAGGAGCGCGAGCGTCTTTCAGAAAATTGCAGACTTATTACGAAAGCGAAGAGAGCGTGGAATTCCTGGATGTAACAGAAACAGTTAAAAAGACATGGTAGTTGGAGAGCATCCGCATCAACAATTTAACAAACAATAAGGCCATCGTCATATCTAGGTTCATCACCCTCGGTTTCTTTACTTCAACAATTTTCGGGCATCCGAGTCACATTGGTGTACGCGCAATCCATTTGTAGGGCGCATGGTCTGCGATTTCACTTGAAATTTCATCCGTAGTAATTGTAATCGTTCAACGTCTCAGATGTTTATTGGCGACCTTGGTCATTGATAAAATAGGACGGAGGATGCTGCTGTTGTTCTCTTCGCTCGGAAATGCGTCAACACTACTTAAGTTAGTCTTCTTTCTTCAAAGTAAAGACGTCAGAAACGAAGCGTTTCAGTGGTTGCGAACCGCCAGCTTAATAATATTCATGATCAGTGGCGTCGACGCTGGCGATCGTCGTAATTCCCTGCCGTGCTTCTGCACAGCGAATTTTTCCCATACTTGATTCTGCACATCGGCATGGCCGCTTCGTTTTGGATATTTTCGGGGATATTCGTATGTTTTGTCTGCTGCTTATTCGTGTACCTCAATGTTTCGGAAACGAAAGGGAAATGTTTTAAACACAAGACATGTAAACGTACTTAAGTTACATCCCATTATCCCATTTGCTCTTCCTTCTTAACGGAAAACGTTAAAATTGAAATAAAATACGAAATATGATTTGAAATAGGGAATAAAATATAAACTATTAAAAAAAATGTTGGCAAAGAACCGGAAACTTATGGATAACCATAATAATAAAATTAAAAATCTGCAGTGGTCCGCACTGAACTTCCTTATACTCACTTATACTACATTTTCGAAAAAACTTTTCAAGTGAAAGTTGTTTAAAATTACAATATCTTTCGATAACTCATATCGTTTTCTAAATAGCAAAAAAAGGTGATAAGAGTAAACCATCACTTCCGGTTGTGATACTGCTTTCAAAATAGGACGTTTTCTTTGTTGCTATACAGATCTTATGTTTGAAGTTTCGTACTGCTGGCTTTAATACTTTGGACGCTAGAGCGCGCGCACTCACACACGCACACCCACAGAGAGAGACGTAATTCCAAAAATAGTCAGGGGACATGAGAACGCGTATGTCCGTTAAAAAGTTACTATATACTATACTTCCTTATACATAAAGTATAAAGAAGTGAAACTGTAGTTCAGAATGATAACGAGAAATAATGCAATCAAAGTGGTAAAAAAAGTAGAAATCGAAACGAAAATCAGACAAGGAGAGTCAAGAATCAAAACTGTACTTAAAATATATTTGATCAGAATTGGGATGAGGAACAAAACTTTTTTATCCAAAAATGAAAAGGAATCATCTCCTTCTTCCCTATTCTACGTCATATTGTTAGAATTATTTCCTTTCCTCTTCTTCTTTTTTTAATTTTCAATTGTCTTAGTTTTGACTGATGATTTTAGGCAAGAAGGTCAATGAGTTGTAAAAGTTCCCGTGTCACCAATTGGAGATTTTGAACTGAAGGGTGTTCTGATAATACAAGTTGTCAAATATTGATGATGCAGCAGTAAAAACTCCAGAATCAAACATCTACGAAACAAATATTTTAAACTTAAAGCGAAATCCAATTGATAAAAGATTGTTTTCATAGTTTTCCACTAATCTAGATGACTTGTTAAATTGACTTGTATTCTGGCAATGGAATTGGTGCAATGTTGATCATCTGGAAGAAAATACTGTAGCAGGATCAATGGTCAACGCTGCTACTTTGTGGACTAAACCTGAAATTTATGTAGAGAGACTTTTCGAGAATTTCAGTCATACTCGAAGGCTTTGATGAGTGCAGGATTTTACACCACACAATGGAGACTTTGAGCTTATGATCAAATCCAAAACGTGCAATAAGACTGTTTTCAGGATTTTCCAATCACGCAGAAGATTTCAAAAATTCTTACGAGTGCGTAATCTATAGACGACAATATTGATAATGGCGAAGAAAGCACCCAAGGCCAGATATCGTGAAAAATTTCAAACACAAAGCCGTTGAAAAATATCGTTTTTGCGAACATCCAAGTAGCGCGCAAAACTGTTAGCTTGAAAGTTATACAAATTGATTTTATGAAAACAAAATAAAAAATAGTAGCGGAATAAAATAGAGATAATCAATTTTATGAACATAAATATTATTTAGTTTATTATTTAGTGAATTTGCATGCGAAAGTAATTAAAATATAGATGATTTATCCAGCAATAAATAAATGAAAAGGCGAAATTAAATTATAACAAAAAACGTTAAATATTGAAGCATGGAAAATGTTGGAAGGAATGAGGATTATAAATGAGACCATAGTGTACATTAAAAGAACGATATATATTAATAACTTAAAAAAATAAAGAATTGTTTCACAAAATATTTTTGTTTAAGGTATTCACGAGAGGATGATAACATTATAAAGTTCCCCGAATGGAGAATGTTTGTGTACGTCGATGATTTAGTTATTTAAACAACACATTTTTGATAACATATTTGTATTTGTATTATATTTGTATAAGTAATTCGTGATAGGATTTATAATTTTTAATTTATCAAAAAGGGAAATATTGTAGAGGGATTGTACAACTAGTCAAATGAAATACATTTCTTTTATATTTGTTATTCGCAGTGGTATGGGAAAATTTGAATACCCGAAGAAGAAGGCGATTGCGAAAAAGAACACGATGGCGAAAAAGAAGACGGCGAAGAAGACAATACGAAGAAAAATAAGATAGAAAAGCAACATAAGAAGAATAAATAAGAAGAAACTGAGGAAGACATTCAAGAAAAAAGGCAGTAGATGATGATGATGATGAAGTAGGAGAAGGCTTCTTTAATAACTTGAAAATTATGATACTTGATTTAAAATTTCAATTAAAACCATTTATATTTTAAAACATATTTTTAAATGATATTTTATTGAATTATATTTTGAATCAAAAAAATTATGTTATTTCAACTTTTACTTTTAAATTTTACATAATTTCTACATTAATTTTTATTGCCATTAGAATTCAATTAATAACTTAAATATAATTTTTACATAATATCAATGACAAACTTTGTAGTACACTGCTGAAGATGACAATTTAGTTGTGGAAATGTACATCAATTGTTAATAAATTACTGTGTGGCAAGGGTAAGTGTGTTTCAATAATGTCAATGTTAAAAAAATGAATGAATTTTTTATTCTGGTAAATTCAATTAAATGTTATTTACATAGTTTTCCACTTGAAAATAATATGAACCAAATGTCTAAAATAAATAATTTATAATAATAGACACATTTATATAGCAAATGGATTTCCTGCAATTTTCGTGGGAGAACTTCCATCTTAAGAAGCCATACAGAACACACGAGGCTACGACAAATAAATTAATAATACGGGGAATGCACTTTTTAATATCTTAATCAAACAAGGTTACACACAAACACGAGCGAGGCTCTGTTTGTTTTGCTCATCGGGCGGCAATAAATTTGCCTCGGAACGTCTCTCTCTGGTGCGAGCAGTGTTTAAGGACGGACGAAACGGATGAATTGAAATTAAATGTTAAATAAAATACGAACGGACGAATGTGGAGAGATAAAAGGCGCATTATTTACCGATGCCGAGCGAAAAGGGTGACTGGGGGCAATATGGAACGAGATATTAAAATAACAAGTAACAACAGTGATGTTTGTTTTAAGCGGTCGGCGGCGCTTGCAGCGTTGGAGGCGTGTTGTGATAATCAGTTGGTCGACCTGTAAATCACAAGCTTACTTGATCAAATTTTGCTCGTTTATTTGCACCACTTCGCGCACCAATCAACTGTTATTTATTGCTCTCTCTGCATTCTTCGACGAGTTTAAATGAACAATTGACAACTTACTCGACCGTGTGAACGTGAACGTGCGTGTTTGTTTTTTATCCGGCGTTAAATTTAAATGTAACCGTTTTAATGGGTTGTAAATGCAAACTTATTCCTACTTACAAGCGCGATTTAACAAGTATATTTATTTCATTAAGCGATCACCATCTTTAAGTAAAAAATACGCATGTATCTGAATTAAAATAATTTATCGAGTTTGACATGGTGGAGACGAAACAAATTCTAACGGTCGTAAATAATGTTTAATGTAATGGTCCGTTGTCGAGAGGTGACCAGTTCCACTTTCTGAACGTATTAACGAATGAAATAATTAATTGCATTTAAGAACATACTGATTTTGGCATAGTCTATATTGTTACATAGATCGTCCCAGCAATACTGTTATTTACGTGGGGTGATCATTATTTAGCGTCCCTGACATAGTAGGCGTTGAGTGACGTTGAATCAATTTGACACATTAAGTATCAATCATTTGTTGTTACGTTGGTTCAATTGTAGTTTTGTCACTTGTTACATGTTCAAATAAGTTAGAATTTAATTAGACAAGTTTAGAGAAATAAAAAATGAAAAAACAGAGGTCCGTGCAGTTATAAAATACTTACAGAAGAAATGGTTGTCGCCAAAAGAAATTCATAAAGACATGGTAGGTGTATTAGGTGAGGCTGTTTCTTACCAAGTAGTGCAAAATATGTCTCGAGAATTTAAACTGGGAAGACAAACATGTGAACATGCGAAGGGTGCTCAACGACCAGTGACTGTCACTACCCAAGAAAATGTTAATCGTATACAGGACATGGTAATGACAGATAGACGACTGGCCATTCGCCGGAGAGCTGAAATTACGATTTTTTCTTATGGTGCTATAACAAATATTTCTCCTGTTCACAAAAGCCATGTTGCCATGACCGCTAATCTGAACGCACGATTTGAATTGTTTGAACATCCCGCATATTCACCACACCTGACCCCTAGTGACTTCTTTTTATTACCAAAATTAAAAGAATATCTTCAGGGACCATATTGCGACGATAATGGAGTGATGACGGCGGTGAACGACTGGTTGGAAGAGCAACCGAAAGAATTTTTTTCAAGAGGAATCAAAGATACGGAGCCTCCTTGGACCAAATGCATCGACGTTCAGTGAAATTATGAAGAAAAATAAACGTTTGATCTTTCTTCAATTTGTTTAGGGACCGTGAATACTGATTCTGACTGACTGTTTTTACTGTGATTTATTTTCGCTTTATTCTACGTACCTTCTATAATATATATTTTAGTCGATTCGTATTCCATTTTCTCATTTTTTTTGTCAATTTTCTATATGGCTTGTTAGTTTCGCAATTTATGTGTTCGATTTTCATTAGTTGGATTAATTCTGTGCCTTTGAATATTCATATCTATTCGGTTGTTTGATTAATGCTTATGCATAATGCATAAATTTTCTTCTTTTCTGTTTAATAATTTCATTATTATTTATTTTGTGTGGCTAAAGCAACGTTTGCTATAATTGCTCGGATTTGGCTTTATTAATTTTTAAGTTGTTTATGTTTCATGTTCTTGTTTTTTTTTTTAATTTGATGTTCACTTAATCCGTTTCTTTGTAGTTATTTAGTTTAGTTTTTCATATATTATCGTTGTCAATTCGTATTTAGTTTTATTTTTATGTTTGTTTGGCTATTACTTTCATGATATGTTTTCAAGCGTTTTTCTAAGAAGATAAATTACGTTTATAGAAATGAAAGATCTTAAACAAAAAATATAGAGATTTTGTTGGAATGTAGCAGCATTGAATTGATAAACCAATAAATTAATAAATATGTAGGGGATATATTGCAAACAATAACCAAAAATGGAAATCTAGTAGTTACTGCAGACTTTACCATACATTTTCAAGATGAAGCCAACAAAAATGTGAAGAAAATTACAGACTATATCAGACGTAAAAATAGTTACAACAAACTTTTCCACTACAATTGACGATATTTTGGAAAACAATTCGTTTATATGAGTAGTGTAAAAATAAATAAAATACATAAATTTAGAAATATTATTTCTTTGGGAATATAACTTAACCAAACGAAGGCAGATTGGATGAAATATACTGAGACAATTCAGGCGCTTATAAAGAGAGTGCGCCCAATTACAAAGATTAAAAAATCACTCATGAATATATGTTTTGGATAACAGATAAGGTTAAATCAAAATATGTAAGAGAAAGACAGGTATATGAAAACTTATTACAAAATAAAACATTCTCAAGAATAACAGCAATATTTAAAAAGCTGAAAACAGAAATACAGCTAGAAAGAATGATTACAATTCTAACTATATTCAAAGTTCGTCGAATAAGATTAGAGCTACCAGCAATATAGTAAAAGGAAGTTCAAATGCACGCAAACTTACACAATTTAATGTGGCTAAATAAAAGAAATATCTATCACATATCAATAAATATTTGAAAAAAATATGTGAACATACAGGTAATGTACTGCACTGTAATGCACTGGTAAATATATAAAACATTCCTTACAATATCAAAACTATGAAATTTATTTCAACTGCCCTGTTCGGAATTTAGACAAACCCTGGGCTCCACTTGTTGCTTGCAGTAATTGTAAAAGATGTTTAGAAGGTAAACAATTTTTAGGGAAAGAAATGTTTATTATATAAATAAATATTTACAATATGGTTGGTATCGAGGTGAGAAACGAAATATGAAAACTCATTTCAGAGTTCAAATAAAACTATTGAAGATAAAGAATTTGTATTGTCACAGAAACCACCGAAACCCAATTTTCTTACCTCAGAAGACTTAATGACTTAATAAGAAATTTAAATTTGTCTAAGAATAATGCTCTCGTTTAAAGCAATGGAATTTGCTAGCTGATGTTAAAGTAACAGGTCAACGAAGTCGGCATGAGACATTTGCTACGTTCTTCACCAAAGAATTGTTATTGTAATGACATAAGAGGTTTGTTTCAAGCAATTGTGATGCCCTGTGTTCCCAATGAGTGGCGTTCATTTATTGACAGTTCGACGAAAAGCTTGAAAGTAATTTTATTACATAAGGGATGTAAATTTCCTTGTCTTCCTGTCGCTAATTCTGCACATCTGAAAGAAAACTATGAAAGTGTAAAAATTTTACTCGAACTTTAAAATATAAAGAATATAAGTGGCAGTTCATTGGAGATTTTAAGATTGTAGGATTTTTAATGGGACTACAGCGAGGATACATAAAATAGTCGTGTTATCTCTGTTGGTGGGGTAGTAGAGCGGACGATCAACACTATCATCAACGATCATGGCCACTAAGAACTGATTTTTGTGTTAGGAAACTAAACGTTAAATGTGAACCTCTTGCTGAACCTGAAAATGTATTAAAGCCATCTTTACGAAAATTAAATATCCGGAAAATTGGTTTAAGAACTTTTACTTCAAATTGGTCACTAATTAGATATTGCATCCTTCAATATACTCCTCTCTGGCCCGCACACACTTTTCCATTCGTGATTTCCACGACTGGAAACATTTTGGTAAGCTTGTTCATGAAGGGCGTCCATGACCGCTGTACATGCATGTTTCATGACCATTTCGCGCCTCCTTTGTTTTAGGGAAGAAGAAAAAATCACATGGGGCTAAATCCGAGCTGTAGGCTGGGGGTTCCAGCACAAGAGTCCCTGTGGATGCTAACAATTTGCGAGTAAAGATGGCTGAATGTGCTGGCGCATTGTCGTGATGCAACAACCAATTATTGTTGGCCCACAAGATCTTTTTCGTGCAATTTGGCGCCACAATGTTTTCAGGACCTCAACATAGTAAGCAGCAATTACATTTTGCGCCTTAGGCAACCAATGTTTCAAAATGATGCATTTGTAGTCGAAAAGGTGATAATCACCCCCCTTAATGAAAAATTTCAACGTTACCCTTTACTATTCTGTTGTAGACATCATTGCACATTGTGCAACACACTCCTCCGGCATAACACGCAGATTGCCCTGCGTGAAACAAGTCAGGGGCAAAGGTTAAAGCTGGCATTATTGTTGGTCCACAAATTAAAAAACTTTTCGCCAGTGAAGAATTTTCACAATTACTTGATAGTGCTCAACAAAAAAGTTGGAATAGTTTTAAAGGAATAGTTTCTGGATTTTTAAGGAATAACAAAGTTGATAAAAATTTATATATAAATATGTGTTTCGATTTATGAATAAATAACAATTTAAACTACGAATTTTCTAAGATATTGATCAACCGTTCTCCTGGATACAAAAGCAAACTTTTTCAGACCATATATTTTTTTCGTCTACCTATCGATAAATCTATCGAAATTTTATACCCTCTTATCATAGTAAAATTCCCGTTGATCTGTGTAATTAAAGGATATTAACTCGAGACGATATGATGATCTACCCACTAAATTCCTTAAATACTATGCAGCAGAACTGACACAACCATTAAGTAACCCAATTGACCCAATTCCTTAAAAACTGGCGTATTTCCCGAGCATCTGAAAAATGAACAATTTCTCTGATAAACACAAAAGTGATATGGGTACTTATAGGCAAACATCCCTCTTGTCAAATATGTCTAAAATAATATCGTATTTATTGCTTTCTAGAAAAAAAAATATATTCAGCAGCATACGGAATTGATATATTAAAGGAAGAACTACAAATAGAGCAATATATCAAACGATAAAGAACTCGTGGATGGACTAAATACGTACAAAAACACTGTATGGATATTTATTCATCTAAAGAAAAGGCTTTGATAGTATCAATTATAAGGACTATATTAATCGTAAGCAAAGAGTTGCGAAAATGATTGACTCAGAATGGGAATCAAGAAAGAGCGATATACAAGGATACATTTAGGTCCATTGCTTTTCCTTCTGTATACTAATGAATTACCTAGAGTTACATCACATAAATATGTTACTGTGTTATTTGCTGATGATACTTCAGTAGTAATAAAAAAATAGCAACGTGAAGTTATTAACACGTCACAAGTTCTGAAGCACTGGCTTTTCTTTCGCATTTTTAATTTAAGTTACGGAATCCTCCGTCTGTCCCAAATTATGGTATACATTTCTCTACAATTTACAGAGTTTTTCAGTGTTTGAATTTTTATGGGTTGAATATAATTTAGACACGGTGTTTCTAATAGAGTTTTCGGTAGCTATTCTTAAAAATTATTTAGTTGTGACAAACTGTCAATTAAAAACCTAGAGAGTGTCAGAAAATGAAAAATACACCTGTTGTGAGGAAACTATAGAAGATATAGTTCAGGAAAGATATCGAAGAGGTACAAAAGCAAAACAAAAGCATATAAACAGCGCCCGGACAGTTACAGTTTTTGCTGCAACAGAAAAGCGGCATCAAATTGAAGCTAGGTGCTATTGGACAAGCTACAAACAAGTTTGGCATTTTTCGTTTAACTGCTTCCCGAATTTCGAATAGGGCCAAAGATCAGTACCAACGAGGAAGTTTTTGTGTCGATATCTCTTCTAAAAAAAACAAAGTGTGGCCAAAAAAGCAAGAATTTCGTGGAAAATTTGAATCAAGTCAGAGACACCCCGCCCAATCAATTTTTGCATTTGGCATCCCAAAGTCGACTGTTTTCCGTCGTTTTAAAGAAGGACGGCAGTTCAAGCGAATATCCTCAACAGTCAAACTCGATTGGAATTCTATTTATCCAAGGTAAAATCAAATGGTTTCTTTGATGCTATGTACGACTACGTCCATACTGACGAAAATTTTACTTATCTAAACGATTCGTAACTAAAGTCATGTTTATGGCTGCGGTGGCTAGGCCACGATATGATTCTGCCAGAACACAACATTTCGACTACAAAATAGGACTTTGGCCATATGTTCATAAACAACCTGCCCAAAGAAACAAAAAGAACATTAGATCTAAATTTCCAATGGCAATTCCATATGCAATTTTCCATTTCCAAAGCGAATAGGCAAGGATAAGAGAAGCGATGGAATCGCCAACAATTACTCATCACGTCGAACGTCGCCGGTGCTATTATTTGCTTATTGTTAGTGCGCTGACGAGCGTCAATTATAGCCGAATTCGATTCGTACATTCGACGTTTTACGACCGCGTCATTAAATTTTAAGCCGGCCCAGCGTACTTAATTAAATTTCGCAATAAAAAAAATAAGTTAGACCGTTAAAAAGTAATAGACCACTTTCTACCCAGGCCCAAATACGCAAACGCACTCCGAACCGTACGCGCATAATACACCGTGCACAAAAACATCTGCCCGTTTCGATGGTTAACGCGAAATTTCACTACCCGCATCTGGCTCTCGATTTTATGAAATTCTCGCAAAATAAGATCGAAGAGAGAAAAAAGTATGGGTTACATGCGTCAGGGTACGTCGACGTTCATTCAGTTGTACTGAAAATACAGCTGGCTTTTCGGACGCTTATTTGGAGGCACATGCCGTGTTTACAAACAAATACAATGTATTGAATTTCAACTTAAAAATTTCATGTGTATTATAAATATATTATATAATTTCCATACACTCTAACATACTCTTACGAATCACCATAATGTTTACTTGAATTTATTTATAAAAATGAAATCTTCGATCACCAATGCAAAGATATGTAAGCCAATTAAGCAATCGACCCTAACAATCACAATCCATTGGTTCTGGAACTCATTCAAATCAAATGATTTTTTATACACCATGATAACCGTGATAACTCAACTTTAATAATACGATCGAGTTGAAACGAGGAGAACCATATTCGAGTATCCGATGAGGGCCAATTGAAAGTCTTTATCATTATGAATATTATCTTCGAAATAAAATTGCAACCACTGCAGAGAGATTTAAACCTGTAACATTGGTGTTACTACTGTGGCGATTCCGTTGGTAGACGCCAGACTATGAATTCGGAAAAACATTATGGTGCATATAAATAAAATCGACCTTTTCATTTGTAACAACAATCGTAATAAATATTGTTTATCGAAAGAAATAAATCGCAAATATTGGTTTGCCCGAAAAAATAGCGATGGGAACGGCGATAATGGTGCCCTTCTAATAAATAGTGCGCGGGATCGCAGCGGATTGATTTTTCAAAAAAGTTTTATTAATTTCTTGCCATTATATGGCTGCTAGAATAGACTCCCTCTTTTTTAATGATAGAGTTGCAAGTCTAGATCACACATCAACACCTCCGACACATCTGCCGCCAGGGTAAAATATTAAAATATCTGTATAATATTTAATAACACGGTTGTACGGCGACTTAAAATATGGCGCGGTGCTTTACCAGATAATAGCTGGCAATGCTGTAAATCAATGAGCGGGAGACGATACCAGAAGTTCTAAACATTGGAAATTTCTTTAGGCATTTATTTATTTAAATAGGCACAGTACATATCAAAATAAAATATCGAGACATTCTGTAGATATGTATTGTTATTGCTTTTAGTATAAATTGCCAATTAGCCAAGAACTGTTGAGTCTAATGAATTTTTATATAATTTCCATTAAACACAACTGACGAAACGCAAATTAAACAAAATAATTTATATTATGTACAGAGATTAAAAAGATATTATGAGTCTAGGTGCTGATAAACAATTAATACTTAAGTTACGAACTTAAAACCATTATACAAAAGAACGAAAGAAATACACAATGAACGCCAATTAAAAGAAAACCATTCAAAACTAATTAAAGAAGAAATAAAACAAATGGAATTAATTAAAAAAAAACAATAATCAAGGAAATTGTCACCGATTCGTTTGCTTATAGTTCTTTTTTTAGTTTTAGCTTGTTTTCCTTAATATTTTCACTGGAGTTTGTTTTTTGGTGTAGTTTTGGTTAGGCTGGTTTTTTTGTTTATTATATTAATTTAATTTAAATTTCTGTTGCTTTCGTGCAGTTAAATTATTTCATTTTCACTTGTAAAAAATGTATTTCTTTCTCAAAATTATCAAAAATGAAAATATCAATAAAATTTAACAGTTATGAACAATTCTAATAATATTCAAAAATAGTCCAGTCAGTATATAATATTGTCAAAAAAGAAAACACAAAAGTGTTGCATTGTCCAAATTGTTACAATGCCATGCAACATTTATCTAAAATTCAAGATATTTTTCTCTTGTGTCAAATGTCAAAAAATGCAAAGTTTGATATATACATAACAGAAAAGTCTAATGTAAATGGCATATATTATGCTATGTTATATTTTTAATATAGTTCAATACCTGTTTCTTTTTTTATTTAAGTTATCCTTATTATTGTGTGTTTAGTTCGCTGCACTTAACTTGCTGGAATTTTTAGCAGATCAATAGTTTTAAGAAAATTGATGCATTTACCTTCAGCTGTTTTCGTATTTATTCTTAATTACTGCTGGTAATCTTTATAGCCACTATCAATAATTTACTGAAATTCTTAACACATCGACAATTTTAATGAAACCTAATTATTGTTGACCAACATAACCTTTAATTATTAAAAAATATAGGAAAGCATCATTATATATTTTTTTATTAATTTTATTTCTTCATGAATGTTCCGCAGATCAGCTCAGTGAAGACGGTCGGGTAGTTCCTTCGGGGGTAAATATCGTTTATGTTCCCATTTTAAGCTCTTAATTTATAATTGTTATCATAATATATCGATATGATATTACTATTGTGAGGTTTTTTATTGAATTGTTAATGATGTATTTGCCAGGTTGATATTGGAATAAAGGAAATGTATTTTTACAACAAGCACAAAAATAAATATATATAAATATAAATATAAATATAGTTCCCCAAAATTGTATTTGTTATTCGATGTGCATTTCTACCAAGTGTGCTTAATTTTACTGTTTTAAAAAATGTTCCATCAAGAGCCAACGATACATTCAATTAATGGTTTATTTTTATGAGAATTTGCAGATGAACTTTTACAATAATAATAATGCAATACGTATTTAGTAAATGAATTATTTGGATTGTTGTAAAATTTAATTTTATTCTCTAGAATATTTTAAACTAGTCAAATCTTATTTACTCTTATATCTGGGGGTTTTTGATTTAAGTTTTGTATGCAATGACAAATACGAAATCCGTTCGTGTGGCAAATATATTTAGTTGTTCGACGATATTCTTATTTTACTGATGTACGGATAATATTTTCATATTAGAATTTCAAAATTAACTCACATTTTGCGCTCATTTAAAACTTTGAAACTTCGTATAAACTTATTTTTAACGAGTTAAAAATAGTTTTTCTGACGTTTATTAACCTGTCTTGATGCCTGTGAGTTTTAGGTTTATGATTTTCGACTGATAGGTGACGCGGTCCTGGTTAAATTTCAAAAGGGAGCCACAAAATCTCCTCTTTCTTTATGTATATGTATCTTATATGGATATCCAAAAGGTAACGTTGTAATTATTGAATTTGTGAGCCCATATTGATCCGGGCGATGAATGCATTAGCCACGCCTCCAAATACGCGTTAGTATTATGGCACGGAATTTAAATGTAGGTGGAGTGATGTGCAAAAGTGCAAGTATGAAACGAATAGTTTGGCAGACAAGAACCGGGCGAGCGGTTCTTGTTGCAACTTTCTACCATAGATGGATTCCCGTAGATGAGAAACAATTAAATTTGCTAACGGAATCGAATCAACGACACCTATCTGCTTCGACGATTCATCAGGTTTTATTGAAAAGCAACCCGTATATAATAGTTTAAATAATAATAATTCTAGCCGAATTTTCGGTTAATATTTGATAACTGTATATCTGTAAATAAGTATAACTAACGAAGAACATATAAAATGGAAAGGAATATTTAAACATTTAACAATAAATAAAAAGTCTAATATTACCCGTAAAACCCCGCATGTACGCTTACAAATGAAAACGATCACAGGTGACAGAAGGAAGGCTATCCCAAAAATTAATTGAAATTCTTTTGAAAGATTAGTTTAAAGCAGATATTTGGCTGAAGTGTCAGCTAATTCCATTGGCAAGTGGGGGTAGGTTATAATTTAGAGCGCCATACATACATTTATGCACCACGAACCCAAATATTTGCATTGTGCATCTAAGCAAGTTGGAAAGAAAATAAGAACGTTTATTTGAACAAAAAATGTATAAAAATTTCATTGGCGTGTTTCGCAGAAATAAAATCTAAATATATATTCGAAATAGGATACAATATTATGTACCGCCATAACGATGAACGCGAGAATTTTAATAAAATGAACAAGTAAATTAATAAACACTTACCGTGAATTCCACCCCGTAGTTAGCTAACGACGAAGGATATCCTACAAAAATAAAAATAATTACAGGTCTAACAAAAAGAAGTGAACGGTTTATTGCGGTCAAATAAAAAAATTAGACATAATTTTGCTATACACTTATTAAAGAAATGATCGCGGTAAGACGAAACGGTAACGCTACTTGACATTAATCGAATTTGCAACTGAACGTTATCGAACAACACTATTTTGAAACCGAAATATAGGGTACGTTCAATTCGGGATCTTTCCCGGATAGAAACGGAGAGATATATATATAAGCCATATGATAATGTCTCTTGTCCACTGATAACCTTCATCAACTCGTGATGTAACCGACGATGTGTCAATATATTTCTGCGTATGCAAAGAAAATATGGGGCATGACAATGATTAAAGTTATATATTAACAATGGTCTTCCAAAAAGGAAGACAATTGAGATTATTATGGAAGCGTAGATAAAAGAAACAGGATAATACCTCTCGTGTCGTGAGCTAATCGGTTGTTTAAAAAGGCAGTTGATTATATTGGTATAATATAATGTTTATATATAAGGTACCGTTTTTTCAATCCGAAATATCTCTTTCCAGTAATAAACATGAAGATGATAAACATTATAAATTCTAATGCGGTATCACGGTGGACATAGTCCACAACTTGTTATGTATACTGCGGAGGCATTAATCGAAATTATGCTGAAATTAAAATGTGCGCTAAGAAAAATTCAAGAAAACATGTCGAGAGGGAAAGGGAGAAATGAAGGTTTGAAGGGGAAGAAGAAAAAGTATGCTTGTGGCGATTGCCGACAGAAAACCACGGTGGAATTAAGTTCAAAACGAGAACAAGGAGGATCATTAATAAAAGAATTGTTTATTATAAATTAGATTTAATATCGTACATCGCCAAACATACATACATAAACTTGGCTAATTACGTAATTACGAACTAAAAAAGGGCATGTACGAGAGGCGCATCTCTCAGGTTGAAATGAAATGGTTTCATTCACACGAAATATATACAAAACAATAAGGACCATTCAAAGAATTAGAACATAGGAGTCGAATGCGAATGAGTTCTGATCAATCAATTACATTAGGAATTGACGAAGCAAGAAATGTGGCAAAGGAACTGATGAAACATTCAAAATTAAAAAGTTCCTGAAATAGTGATTGCTGAAAAATTATAAAAATTGGAGCTAGTGGAAAAATATTTAATAATGATAATGTAGCGGGTGAGGAATGATTGTATGTGAAAAGTGGGAAGAATATGTAACACAATGAATATTTTTTATGAAAAAGGAATACACAACATAATTTAGAAATTACGATGGTAGTTAGACAATAGTATTAATGAGCAATACACCACGAACGTAGAATAACAGAAAATATGAATAAATCTTAGAAAATAAACCAGAGATACGAACAATTGAACTAATACAAGACAAACTAATCTAATCAACTAATCAATAGCCACTAAAAATTGAGAGGATGAGAGACAAGAGAAGGCGCCAGGGGTGGAGACGAGATTAGAGGTGATGATTTGGGACAAGGTGAGGAGTGTAAGTATAGGAGTGGCCGCTAGAGGAAACCTCAAGATTAAATAGAGAGTAACTTATGTAGATAAACTTATAAAATTGTTCGACTTACACTTTACTGTAAAAACAAAAGTATTAATGAGTAAAATATTGCAATGGGTCTAACTTTCAACTTCAACTTCAACTTTAGATTTCCCAACGGCACTGTACAATTTCAGAATGAAAAGATGTGATTTAGCCGGCCGAGAATAAGTTGTTCACTAAACTCTTTGCTCTTTAATATAAACGTACCTGAATTTAAGGTGCTCTCTTGGTATACGATGCAAAAATGTATGGTTGATGGTCGCGTTCACTAGAACGTACCGGGATGAGAGCTTTGTTGACAGTGCTGGTAAAGGGGTTGGATTTGGTTGGGTTGGGAACTCAAGTACACAGGAAGTGTCTTTAAATTAAACAATTTCGATAACCATATGCTGTAATAGGTATATGCAACGAGGCCCGAAACGCGGATAATTGTTTGAAGAAAACGTTGTGAAGTAAACTGAATAGGGTATGAAAGAGGCCGGTCTCTCACTCCGAGAGATCGGGAGATGGTTGATCTCTCGGACCGGATCGGGACCACACTACAGTTGCTAGGATATGGTCTTTGTGGTTCGAAGAAGGTATTCAGAGACGTTGTCCTGCTGGAAGACCCGCCCGAAGAAGCAACGTACGTGAAGACCGACTCTTTAGGCGGATCGATTTCAAACAACAAGGTAGGTTGCTAGGGATTGGACGTGAGCTTTCAACCTATACTTGTCGATGGTAACTGTTTACAGAAGAATTTCTTCCTTTCGTCCCGTCCTTATCTTCGGCTTCCATTAACACCTCAATATAAAGCAGCCAGACGTGCATGGCGTCAAGAATGGCAAGGGTGTGTTCATCAATAGAATGACATCGTCTTCAGTGATGAATCAAGGTTTTGTTTATGGGTGAATGATGGTCATAGAAGGGTGCGGCGACATCGAGGGGAAAGATGGAATTTGGAGTTCGTTCAAAGACGGCACACAGACTTAACACCTGGTGTTATGGTTTGGGGGGCGATATGTGCTGGACGAAAATAACCCCTTACGTTCATTCCAGGCACATTAAACGCACGTTCTGAAACCTGTGTTAGTACCTTTCATCCAGACGTTGCAGAATGGCATTTTCCAACAGGATAATGCAATATCCTATACTGCTCTGGTTACAAGAAGGTTTCTGGAGCAGGTTGGATTGCAGATTTTGCGCTAGCCTGCACGGTCACCGGACTTGTCGCCGATTGAACATCTGAGAATCTGGATGAACTTCGACACCATTTAGAGGTTGCATGGAACGAGATTCCCCAGGAGGACATCGACCACTTAATAAAGAGCATGGTTAGAAGAGTTAATGCTGCGCGTGGGGATGCAACCCACTACTAGCTTCTTCTTGAAAAATGTAAATTTTTGTTTCGTTTTTTCAACTAAACTTTCCTCTTTTCTTAGTTGATAATAAAGCATTATATTTTCGAAGTTTCAAAATTGTAGTCTAATTCTTAATGGGTGGTGTATGAAAGTGAATATGAAAGTGAGCAAATTTTTTTAAATTTTCAAACGGGCAGGACACTTTCGACAAGGAATATAAATACGAGCATACTCAAGATAATTAAATTGAATTTTCAAAATGAGTGTTGGATTGGGTTAAGCTGTATTCGTTTGGTTTGACGAGGAAATAATAAAATAAAATATGAACCAACATAATATTCTTAGTGTTTATTTCAATGTTCAAATGAGGCTAGGTTGGGCTGTGTTGGTTAATTTAACTAGAGAACTAGACATTCGAAGAATAAGTTTGTATTTATTTGAATTTTCAAACGGGTTGGACACGTTTGACAATGAAAATAAAGACGAGAACATTAAATGGAATTTTCGAATGGGTGTTGGATTACGTTGGGCTGTATTGATTTGGTTTGACGAGGAAATAATAAAATAAAATGTGAACCAACGAAAGATTCTTAGTTTATTTCAATTTTCAAATGGGTGTTAAGCTGGGTTGGATTGGGTTGGTTTGACGAGAGATGTAAATATGGACACCAAATTCGCGTTTATTTTTACTGTCAAACGGGTGTTGGTTTCGGGTGGTTTGGTTAATTAATTATATTTATATCAATTTGATAAAAAAATTAAAAGTAACCTAACCAAAATTATGAGGAATCGTCTTAATTCTGTGAACATTTTGACGCACCCTGTTGGAGAAAACCGTCCGCGTTTACCGACAGCGGTAAGAAGTTCTACTTCAAATTATATGTGTTCATTACGGGCTATTAGTTAACGCATATGTTAGGTGTAAAATGGTCCGTTTCGTAAATCAACTGCGATGTTCCGATAATAAATTATAGAGCTTTTCGTAGCGCAATATATCCCTTAGGTTTCGATCTTTCTTAAAAGTTATAATTCATACGCTCGAGTCGTAATAAAAATTGTAGCTCAGGGTAACAATTTGTGTTACAAAATTCGACTGCGTTGTCGAATGCACTCTTCGTGGCGATCAATGCGACCGGTAAGTTACTGCTACATTGTAGTTGTTCGACCTTCGCAAGAAACGGATATAGAATTTTTCAGATATTTTCCTGATATCGGTTCACATGTAATAAATATTTACAACTCTGATTTCACCAAATTAATTATAATGTCAAACTGGTTTTTATCAAAATACAAAATTTGCAACAATGTTGTCAACAAAAAAGAAAAATCCAATAAGTGACTTTATTAATGGTATACACAATCGATTAAATTGATCTTTTCATCAACCACATCAATATAGGAAGCACAATTTTACATCATTATACATTTTATCATTTTAAATCGTCACGTTGTGTTTTTTTTTTGAACTTCCGGCATTTGCATCTGCCAAACTATGGGAGATCGGCGCTGCTCGCAATTACAGATCAATTAATATCAAACATCGGAAGGGCTGAAATTACGGCGGCTCCAATTTTATTGTTTATTTTGGGGGATCCGAAATTACCGTGTGATCGACGGCCCTCGGCGCAATTAAACTCACAGTACGAATCATTCGAATAAAACGCGCTTATACCACTTATAACATTTTTACGGCTTAAAATTCAAATTATCGGCCGAAGAAATCACCGCCGCAATAATTGTCCGGATAATTACGAATAAATTCTCATAAAACACGTATTAAATCACCGCCGGCGTTATGAATTATTGAAATTGCCTAGAACTTCGCTGCATATATCGAGGTAGGCCGCATAAATACGCGTCCTCGAAATATACGACGAAGTTACTTTTAATGCGCGTTACGGTATTAATATTAACTAATTGGGATAGTTAATTTTATTAATTCGAAAACATATTACGGGCTTTTATTTACTGCGGTGCGCGCACGACGAGCCTAATAAAATCGTGCGGTAACGATCCGCATATTTAATGCAAAGCGCGATATATTATTTATTAGTATTAAGTTTTATATTCACGATAATTTCGAATGGATGCGTGTTGTACGTGTAGACACGTACGCGTATGTGGTATAATGATTGTGAAAACGTAAATATAGGTTCTTGTACCAGTTTTACCTGCCCTTTATTGCAAGGGACTGGTCTAGTCGGGTCTACTCGAAGTCAAAGCTCGTGCTAGAATTAAAAATAGGACGGTGTTACTTGTAAAGAATTTTATAACTTGCTGTTTTAAGCACGGTATCATCGTTCTTGAATAATAATTCATGAAAGATTTTTTACTAATTCAAGAGCACATATTAGTACAACGTTATCTATTAAAAAATTGGATGTGTACCGGAATTAAAGAAGAACCATACAAAACACAAACAGACAAATTGAGTATATTGGAAGTCAAATATGTATAAGGCGAGAATCTTAAGCAAAATTAATCATAAATTAGAACAAAAATATGGTGGAATGAAAGGGTTAAATTAAAAGTTAACAAAGCTTTTTGTATATGCAATGAATGACGAGAATGAAACTACAAGGCAAAGATCTAGAGAAGACTAGTTTTTAAGTATATATCAATATTATCGTTATTTTATATCCTTTTATGTACCCACTCTGTACATATCCTTTTCAATAGTAAGTAACTAATATTTTAGGAAAGGAAAAAGATATTTCCGAATAAAAATATCTTGTAATATCATTGCAATGGGCGAAATTATATCAATTAAGTCAAGTCACTGGAGTTCAACCCAGCCCAACCCAAGTCAATAATTTGACTCAATGATATGAAAAGGGATTGATTTTAAAGTCACTTCGTTCAGAAAATAGAGCAACCGCTTAAGTGGAATCAGAAACATAAACTCTCGTTTACGTTTGGCGCTAACAAGAAGTGAGTAAAGTTAAATCAATGTTGTTACTGAGGTATATAGTAAAGTTAATAATGCCAATAGAAGTTGGAATACATAAAGCATTATCATAATTTAAGAAAGGAACAGTTCCCCAAATTCCAAATAAGATAACTTATCTTGGAATTTAACAATAATTTATGCTCAAGTGATAAGTTAAATAGAGAATATTCAACTTGTTTCCTAGTTATCAAGTTTCCAAGTATACACTGTGAACTAGTTGATTAAATATACTTATCAAACAGAAAAAGATAATAATAATGGCTAAAGCTCATCGAAAAACGCCATGAGGTTTTGCATTCGAACAACAACAACACTCCCCCCACCTCCGTACTACATATTGAAGTCCAAAGTCGCAGAACAAAATCATTTCTATTCCAAGTGACCATTAATTAGATTGACTATTATATGGACTATTCTCGATATCTGAAGCCAAATTGGTGATAAGTGATAAGATAAAGTTTCTTACATTAAAGCAGTGAATTTTTTGAAATAAAGCTTTTCGACGAAAATGGATAATATCTAATTTGGACTTACTTTTAAGGGTATTTACCAACTGGTGGAATTATATGAAGATCTATTGACCAGGAAAACATGTCTAATATCTTATCGGTATGATTTTTACAATTCATGTTGGCCTTCTACTTACTCTGCTATCTCTTGGTTTCTCACGGTTACCATTTTTATCATGATGTAAAGCTTTTCTTGTTGTTCCCCATTTGTTTGCTATATTAGTTGTCCTTTGTGTTTTCCATTTTCCAGTTTTTGGCAATTGTGTTTCAATTGCTATTAACAACCTAGCAATCTATTAATATTTTATAAAACTTTGCTTTAATTTTCTGCTTCTTTAACTGTTATTGTTCTTCTATAAATATATTTGTTCGTATTTTTGATTCTGAACATTTCAGTAAATTTCATAATGGTTGGTATAAGTAACACCAGAGAATCGAAAATTGGGAACACTTTAGGTGCTTTCTTTTGATCAGTTTTCACGTCGTTATTAAAATTGCTTAAATTTTTAGGCACCCTTTCCACATGCTTGCCAATATATTGTGCATATTTTGTACATGGGATGTTGTTACATCCATTATGTGCTAATTATAAATTGTGGTCTTAATAAAGTCAACAATTTTGTTAAAACACGAGCATCACTAACAAAGGGGTGAATTAGAAATCACAACACAGATACTTATAAAACTAAAATGAGAGTAAAAATGAATATTGCGATTATTCTCCTTTAATTTTGCAGATAATGGCCAAATAGCCGAGTGTCGAAAATGGAAAAACGAAAGATCACATACAACAAAACAAATCGTGGAAGAAATCAGCAGATGTTCTTAATTTAAATTTTAGTGAAATCAAAAACCCGACGATTAAGATTGTGAGAAGTTTGTCAAGATGGGCATTTTTTGAATCAGCTCCAAGCCAAGTTTATGAACCAATCCATTCGATTTCGATTTCGACTGGTTTAGCTCTTGACAGTGCAGCAGCAACGTATCAAGCCATTATTGCCATTTACAAGAAATCTATTATTTAACTATGGACCCATTTATGCCAGAAAATTTTATTTTAAACATTCCAATAAATTTAATAGGAACAATTGAACAACATTTTCAACGACAATTTACATGTCCTACGATAGTGTAGTTAAGTTTTTGTCGTAATTTGATTATTAATATTGCGAACCCAACCCAATCTAACTCGACGTAATCGATCTAATTTCAGATTTTGTATTTTGTATTTTGTGTTTATTTAAGAGACCTTTCCACGTTTGTAGCCTCTTTTATAGCAAACTCGTACCCCTATTGTTTCATTAATTGTTCCCGTAATAATCATTCACTCTGCTTGCTCTTAATGTCGATATTAATTTCCTGCTGTTAACTTATTTCTGCAACATTTGGACAAGGTCGGAAACAGTATACATTTTGCCTTGCTTTCAATTATAAAACATACAATATGTTTCAGAACTATGTCTCATCATTTTGTACCTCTGTGGCTTATTTGGCAACAAAAAATATGTTGATTTCCTATAGTTTTGTTACTTTTCATTCAGTCTCAATAATTGATTCGCTCTTCTACAAATTTTATTATCTACTATTGTCTTTTCCTTATTTTGCGTTAATTCTTTATTTAAGTTTTTATTTGTTTTGTGGTTTGTATTTTGTATCAGCTCAGTTATCGAATTCTTCATTTTTATTATTTTTGTTAATTTTATTTCCACTCTTTTATTATTTTTTTGGTCAATTGTTTAACTTTCGTTTCTCTTTTTATTTTGCATTATTTTCTATATATTTATTTACGAGCTGCTGCATCTTTTGGTTTAATCTGAGTTCCCTTTGCATGCATTTGGCATTATTTTTTATTTTTATTTCAGCGTCCTTTTATCTACAATTTCTTACTAATGCTTACTCTTTTATTCAATTTAATTTGACAATTGCCTTGCATTTTTTGGTGTGGATTGAGTTTTTCATTCCCTTTTTCATTCCATAATTTTTTACAGTTAAGTTGGTCATTAGTATTTTCGGTATTCATTTATTGGCATCGTATTCATTAATATATTCATTTCTTGCTTTCATTTCCTATGATTTATTATTAATATCGTTTATTTGACATTTTTATTTGCATTGCTCAGTCCCATTAGCAATTCGATCATCAGTTTAAAAAAAATTAGGAAATCGCAAATTATATTTGTATTATTCTTCATTTTGATGATTTGACTACGTTGATGTTTCCAAATTCAATGTATAATAACGCATCGTCTTCTAAACGTTAACCCAGTATTTAATAGTTTTGTTATACTTGATGAGTTCTACGTTCAGTTAAAATTAAGACACCTATTTATTTTTCACCCTGTATAATGGAGCCTCAATCAAAAAAAAGTTAACGAAAATAAAGAGCTAAAAAGTTAGCTTACGGATTCGACTATTACACAAATGAATTTCATTGCACGCTCTGTGGCGTTAAAAATAAAATAATCGTATTACACCGCTTTAATATTTAAAGAATCCTAACGCGGTTACACCGTCCATCGCACCAGTAACCATCACAGATTTTTCACCGGGGATTAATCTCGTTCTTTTCCCGAAACGCACCGTCGGTATTTCTCGTTTAGATCCACTACCCTCACACGCTATTATTTATTACATTTTTAATGCCAACTCGGCCTAGATTATCTATTGTTCGTAAAACTTCACGTGGTTCGCCAACTTAGATCGCATTCAAATGTAAATAAAACTATTTTAAAGTAGGTTGCCCCACATCGCACACAATGGATCTTTACCTGGCGTTCCGTTTTTTGCAAGTCGCCGTCGAAGGGAAGTTCGGAATAATTAAAAACTTACGCTGATTAAAATGCATAAGGATGCTGAGGTAGCACATCCGGGGTTGCAGGGAGATTTATTAATAAAATTAATTAATTCATGGCCGTCGCATCGCCGCTAAAATATGATATATCATGCACGGCGTTTACTAATTACATTAACGTTAATGTCGCAATCATGAGTATGATTAAAACGTTTTTATGAACGACCGATGATAGGATTCATTGATTTTCGATTCAACTTATTGCCGGAATTCGCTCGACGCAAAACTAGTATTGAAATCAGCTTTTCGCCACCGCCATTTTGTTATTCAAATTCCGTGCGCGCATCTATTAATAGTACAATAGTGACAACTGAAAATGCGCGAACGAATTTTTACGTTTTTTCGAAACGGCTCGCCGCGCTCCGAGAAGCGGTTGAAAGGAAAATTAAGAGGGCTGCTACAAATAAGGTAATGAGGTGCGTATAGCGAAGTGAATATTATTAATAAAATTTATACGAAACGCTGAATCACTCGGAGAGCGTTTTAATGCAGGTCACTTAAAGAGGAGTAGCTTTTAATTTATTTCTCAGGCTATGCAAATCAAACGCGGCTGACTGGCGATATTATTTATGGATAGAAATCTTGCATAATTATCACATTTATAATTGTACCGCGTGTTAGAATAAATAATCGATGGGGCCGTTATTTATGGCCATGGGTACTTTTATTGCCACCATTTCGTGTGCGAGACGACATTCGGTTGCATTCTTCGACAAACAAGTGAAAGCGCCACGTCACATTTTGGACATAAATTACGCTACTTATTAAATAATAATTTGATACAATGCCAAGATATTTACGATCAAGATTACATATTTCTTCTAAAATGATAAATGGTGTCATCAGTCCTATAATTAAGGCCTCGTAGATAACATAAGTATTAAAATATATTTTAGGCATTAATAGGTTTAAACTTACACTATGTTCAAGTCAAACTGGTGGTATTTGGATTTTAGAACATATAAAATGTTAAACATCTATGAAGATTTATTTAACATCATGTAGTATAACCATGGTGGTCTAATGATATAGATCCCAGGCTAGTAACTCTGAGGTTGCAGGTTTCAAATCTCGGTCGCATTTTAAATTTTTGACAAATTACTATATCGTTAACAGTATGTAACCATGAAGTAGTTCCTAACAACTAAGTTGTAAATTGACCATGGTCGCAAGGCAAGAGTGCTGGTCTATTTGTTATTGAGTTCTACTTATTGAGGTGTGGCTTAGTATTAGGCTTAAATATATAATAAATACATTATATGATTGGTTCCTTAACTGTCGCTGCGCATTTATTACCAGTGAACGATTATAAAATATGTTTTATGATCATAAAAGCTAATTAATGACCTTTTTATGAGAGTGGATGTTGTGTTGGTTACCCGGAAAAATTTTCCTTTATTACACAACACAACACAATATGGACAAAAAGTCATAAGTAGTGAAGTCTTTTCACATTTGTTTATTTCGATTACCTAGATATGCCCTAGCCGACTTCGTTAAACATTTTGATTAACATTAACATTGATTAACATTAAAATCATGAAGTCTGCGCATCACAACTTGGCTATTATATTCATGACCATTTTCTAAAATTCTATATGGTAGCATCGACAATTAACAGATAACATTATATTCTTTATTTTATGACTTCGTCCAGAATGTTGGTTTCATTTTTCAATCTTAGGTAATTTGCGGCATCATCATATAAACTTTGTTAGGTCTTTCGATACATTTTTGACTTTTATTTATTTATTTTCATGAATTTTGCTAAAGCATTCCCAGTTTTGCTCAAACCTAGTTTTTAGTTCTTGCCTCCTCATTCATAATCATTCATTCTTCCATCCAACCACAGTTCGGTTTCCACATTTACTGGTAATCGATCCAATATTTATTATCTTTTTCTTCACTTCCGTACATGGAACTGACAATTTTTTTTTCTTTCCATTACATTCTCCTTCTCAGCAATTAGTCTCGTTGTCGCCTATCAACCTCTTCATCTCCATTTGTTTCTCCTCTCTTCTCGCGCTTTGTGCCACCCCTACAGATATTGGTGCCACTTCGTGGATATGTTTCTTCTCGAAGTTTCATTTCTTCAGCTCCCGCCAATAAGATGTTCAGCAAGCTTTACTCTACCCAACAATTTACAGAAAAATGCATTATTCACATCGTAATGAGTATCTAAAGGTTTGAGACAGGGAGATCCATTGTGTACAACGTTGTTTAATTGTGTTTTGGAAAAGGCTGTAAGAGAGAAGAGTGGTTTAAAGACAATGGGAACAATCTAAACAAATAGTGGCCTATGCCGATGATATTGTGATCCTTGCAAGAACCAAATTTAGTATAAATAAAGCAAATAGAGAAGAGAGCTAAGGGCAAGGGTTTAGAAATAAATACAAGTAAAACTAAGTATATAATGCTGGGAGACGAAGAAATACGAGAAATAAGGAATTAAAGGTTAATAGTGAGGAGACATGCTATCGTTTCGATAGAGTGGATAGATTTAATTACTTAGGAGTAACTATTACCAGTAAGGGCAAGTGATATTCAGGAAAGGATAGCAAATGGCACAAAATGTATGGGGCGACTGCACCGCCTGTTAAAATCAAAAGACTTCTAGAAACTTAAAGAAAGAACTATACAAAACTATAATAAGACCGGTAGTAATGTATGACAGCGAATTGTGGAAATTAAATAAAACGGTGAAAAGTGAAAGCGTTGGAAATTTTTGGAAGGAAAGTACTACGAAGTAGGTAAGAAGAACGAACGAGGAAGTGAAACAACTGTACGGAAAACCATGTACAAGAAATGTAATAAGATCGCAAAGAATAAGATGGCTAGGACATGTAGCAAGACTAAATAATGAGCGACCAATAAAACAAGTTTTAATAGGTGTGAGTGGAAGAAGAGGAAGGAGTAGACCGCGAACGAGATGGCTGCAGACAAGTGCAAAGGAACTTCAGTTGGATGGAGGTGAGAGACTGGTGTAGGATATCACAGAATACGGAGAACTGGATGAAATTGTGCAACAAAACATTGGCCTTTTGGTAATTTTGGTGCCCATTTCAATTTTTTGTTCCGAATCATAACCTTCTCCATTTCATGGGTTTCAATTTCTTTCCGTCTGGTTTCCCTCAATTTATTTCCCTCAATTTATTTTATTGCATTATCTATATTCCTAGCCTGGGTATCCTATTTGTATTGAATTTTCCTTTCCTCTTCTTTGTTTTATCGCTTCTTGCATTTGTATTAACGTTATATTGCCATTTTTAATCATTATCACATGGCTTTATTTAGTTTCTTTTATTGCACCCTCAAAATTGCGCAGTGGTCTCCAACTCATTTCGTTTCATCTATATGAAGTAACTTCGTCAATATTTTCAGTTCTTCTTCTTCATAGTTTCGTATTTTCTTATTCTATCCTCAATTGCGTTTTTAGTAGATATTGGTCTTTTCAATTTCTACTCCTGTGACCGTCTTAACATTTTTCCAACTTTACTTCTGCATTCACTTATCTTGTATTTCCATACATATTTATGGGTGAATTAATCCCTATTAGATAGTTTACTATACATAAGGTCAATATCATTCTGTTCCTAACTATTTCGCCAGTCTTCTTTTGTAGTTCCCCATTGCGACATTCAGGTCTTCCATAATTATTATCCTACTATGATTGGTTCTACCATTTTGCTCTTGAAATTCGTAAAATTAATTTTTTTTCTCCTACTTTACTCTAGCATCTCCACTCTAACTTCTTCCCCAATAAAGTTTCATCCGCAGCCATGTACCTATAATATATTATTACTACCGGGTATATAAGACTTACTGAGAAGAAAAGAGGGAAATGGGAAATGGGTGAATATTCCGAGGATGAAACGATAGCAAATTATAGAAGCAAATGCGAACGCGAAATGGTGAAGGAGTCGAGAATTACGTAAGAACTAACAACTACTTAACACACGTATGTTTGGAAGGTTTAATTGGTCAAATTGATTCCACCCTCTGATAGATTTCACGTGTTCTTGCAATTAAAATAACGTATCAAAATTGTGACATTTACATAAAAGTTTGCGTGCCCCAACCCAAGCCAATCCAACCCAACCCAACTCAAATCAAAACAAAGCAAGCATTGAAATAAATAAGTCAAATTTAAACCAAATAAATGACTGAATTAGGTCAGGTAAATTAAAAAATGTTGGAAAATTGCAATTGATTTGTCGTACAATTGACCCAAAGTTATAGTTGACTCAACCATACCTAACCCAATCCAAACGAGATGAATACATGGCAAAATAACTGATTCTAATAGGGAATAGAATGGTGTAATCGACATGGCTGTACTTTTGCAAAACTTTAAAAATTAAAATAAATGCGATCTACATCAATATTTTGGGAAAAATATCGGAAAAATCGACTTGCAGCCAAAGCAAATGGAACCAAAAAACTAAATCAGCTTATGTCAATGAAACAAAACATTTATTTAAACCTTCAATAATTTACTTTTTTTAATTTTGCAACACCAATTTCTTTACCTTGCTTTTGTGAAAGATAATGCTGGGTTGGGTGAGAAGGGTGGAGAAGAAGTCGGCCCATATAAAGTAATAACGGATTGAAGAGTAGATTCGTATTACTTTAATCAAATGAAACATCATAACGTTATATTTCTTATGGTAATGATCAGATCACTGATGAAATCCCTAGCTCCGTGTTGTAAAAAATTATATTATATGATCTGATGTCACCACTAAAGATGTATAGGTTACATCTTCATTTAAAAAGAAATTAAAATATTTATACATGAAATATGAAATTATCAAAATCAAAAAATTGTAATGGAATTGGTGTTAAGATGATTGATTTGTTCATAAGAAAACGATAAAAGTTAATTTTAAAATATTTCGATTGTGTTGAATAAAGACGTTTGGAAAATAAAATAAAATAAAATAAAATAAATAAAATAAAATAAATAGGAAAACTACTTGCAATCTATAACTGCGTTTAGTAATAATCAAAAAAAAATCATTACCATGTAGTAAAAGAGAATTTCGTACAATAAAATGAAATTAAATATTTGAATAATTACAAAATAACGATGCACGTGACATAAACACAATGGACTACTAAAAGATAATATATGTATTATGTCAAATTATACATCCAAACTGACTAAACAACAAGCAATTATATATAAAAACAAATTGTTGATTAAGTTTCATACTTATTTGTACAAGGCGTGATTATCTTTTATTTTAACCGCAAATAGATAAGCAATCTGTTTAAAATCTATCGTCGATCTAACATGAACGAGATCAACACAATCAAAATAGCCGGAGCACGTGCGTGCGTTGTTGCAGGCGCACTTCTTCGTTGAAAATGAGCAGGTGGTGAAAAGAAATGTAATACTTTAATAATTGTCCTAAGTAGGTCGCAGATGCCTTTCGCAAATAGGCCAGATACCAAAAATTGATATGTAGGAAAATACAGATTAATTATTCGCCATATATTATTTTGTGCGAGTTATTTAAACGCATATAAAAGCGAGCGATTTATTTGCAAAGTGTCGGCGAATTAAACGAATATGAATCGTGCAATAAAACGTCTTGTACACTTATTTAATTAAGGATCTGTAACAATTCTATCAGAAATGTGCCAATTGATAATTTTTCTATTTAATATTCATATTTGGCGAATTAGTAGCTGGATTTATTATCAAGATATTTCACAAAACCGGTAAAATTTCTAGGTGAACAAAAAAAAAATACCCAGCGATTCCATTCAACCGCAATAAAGCCGAGTAATTACAGTTTCGTTTGCGGTTAAAAGAAGCATGATGGTGTATTTATGTAACAGATTAGTTACCTCGGCAACCGCATCTTTAGCTTAGTATTGTGCCCAAACGAGCTTAAGGCATTTACATGCAGCGCAGCGTACCTCCTACTTCTCCACTTTTGCATCACGAGCCCACTTTCGGCGCGTTTAGACGCATTCACTTTCTTCTAAGGCTCCTGGTAAGTGGATTTCCTGGGATAAACGTAACTTACGCACGTTACGTGCATTTGCGTGAACCTGAATGGCCGGCGGTACGTTATAATGGCGACATGGGAATAATGAATAGTGAAACGCAAAATGCTAATGTCGTCGGGGCCGATGCGAAATCGGACATAAATCTTGTCGCGCTTCTAACATTTAGTGCGTTCGGAACTGGAATAAAAACGAGAGGCAGGATCACGTTAGGAATCGACGACGCCGAGCCTACATTTCATTGAGAAAATACGCATCGATAAATTCGCTGGCATTCCGAGCACGACTCATTACAATGTAAATTGGCATTGAGGATTTAAAATATGTGCGCAGCATTTTCACATTTGTTACGATCATGCAGCTCAATGGCATTCTCGTCTATTTGATAAATATAAAAGTTGCTGTATTAACATAAAAATGCTTATCGATCGACAATTTGCAACCTGAAAGTTATATAAAATATGATTAAGGTTAATTAACCGACTACGTACACGTTTTTTTTATCAGTTCCTTTTTATAACTGCTTTTGTAAGCCTGAAATACATTTACATAAAAAAGAACATTTAAAAGTATAAGTAGTTACAGGTAAACAGAAATTCTATTAAAAAATTAAATAAGTTCAATGTAAATTCTATCTTATTTTAATATAAATTGATTTTTCGAAAATATTGAAATGGTCATACAAATGTAAGCACTTTCATTACAAACAGAATCCAACCCAACCCAACCCAAAATTATAATGAAATTTTATAAATTGGTTTGTAGTTCTGGCAAGGAATCATTGGAAGATATTTGTTGAACTGTTTGTTTACCTGGAGCTCGGCCCAATACAACTTAACTCAATATTAAATTAACGGAGACTGTCGTTTTTAAATATGAAAAATATCATAAATAAAAAATTACAAATTTAACAAACCCTACCATACTCGACTTTAACAAATCTGTATACGTTGCCATCTTCAGTAGAAACAAAAAACCTAGAAAAACCTAAAATCCACTGGTAATCTAGTGAAGAGAATATCTTGAAAGGTAACACCCACAACTGGATAAATATTCTCAAAGCAAAAAAGGAATAAAAAATCACAAACATAAAAGCAAGAACTTATTTTTAAACGATAGCCCTATGCAATAAAACTGAGGATTAGAAAGAACATTGATATAACTTTCCAAATTCGTATGGACATTTATCATTATATTTAAAAATTGTAAAAAATAAATAAAATAAATGATAAGCAATAACTCAACCAAAACCAATTAGAAAGCTCTAATGGCAAATTTGTTTCAAAACCAATTATTTAATGAGAACACAACCCAACACAACTGAAAAACAAAGTGATCATGTTCTGGTTTCAAATTCCCAATGGGCAGCGTTGAGTAGTTTGTATAAAGTGAATCTCAAAACTATTTGCTAAAGTATTCCTCAACATAATGCAACATATTACACAAGTTATGGTGTAAAAGTGAATTTTGATCTAAGGACATCATAGCTGCCAGAATATCACCAATTTTGTGAAATTTAATTCCAATTGTTGACTTGCATTGGATTGGGTTGTCTTTCGTTGGGTTGGGTTGAGTGATGGTTAAACAATCACTTCTGCCAGCAAATCTATTCATGCAAATTTTCTTCTAGACTTACGAACCAATTTAAAATGAAATTACTATTATAATTTTGATTTGGGTTGGGTTGGGGAATTATTCACCACTATGATCTTTAAACTATTGGCCTAGTCAACCCAATTTAACATATTTATTGTTTCTACTGCTACATTAGGATGAAGATGCCGGGTTACCGGATAAATGTTTTCGAAGCAAATTTTTATTGATTTACTTCATATGAATCACCGTGCAACTTTGGATTAATTAAGTAATTAAGATTTTCTGCGGTAATAAGATGGTAGCTTAATTGTTTCTGTGTCAGTAAATTCTTCATTTTATTCAACATTTTTATGTGAACTTGGTGATGGCTGATAATTACTTTGGAGGTTCCGGTATTGTGACTTATGCACTGTGTACAATTGCATCAGAAGAAGAAACAAGGTCAGGTTATGCAGTTGGTTAAATTTTCGTCATTTAGCCGAATTCACTATACAAAAATAGTTGTCAATCTCTCGGTTCCTGCTAAATTCTCAGCAATGCGAATTTCGTACTCCTTTTCCCGCCTCGATACCAACGTAAAATAAATATAAATGTAAATAAACATTTTTACAATTTTTTCCCACTAAAACCTGGTTGCCTTCTGAACATTTTTTAGACTTATTTCAATTTCAAATAGGACACATAAAGTATGCTCTGTAAGATTCAGAAAGCTTTGCATTTTTGTTTACTTCGGATTTCATGCTTAGTACTTTAATAAGGTGACCACATATAACTAGATGAATCAGCATCATATCAACACATTCTCAATGATATTTTAACTTTATTTAGACTTCAGCAAGACACTGTTATTTTCTTCACTTTCCTTTTGTGTTTGAATACAACAAAACTAATTTACTGTTTCTATGAAAACTATAAAATCTGTATTATTATTACCAACATTACAAAAGGAACTTTAAGGGGTATATGGGTATTTTTCAATAATTTCAGAGCATGATAAGAAGAATAAAAAAGATCATAGAATAAGACAAAAAAAACTTGAAAATATTGAGGAATTAAAATTAACATACATACAAATAAGATGCACAATCGGAGATTTAACTTAATATTAGATTGTAATTGTAATTTGTCTGTAATGATGTATTATTAAACAATGAAAAGGAAATTGTGGGTTGGTCCAGTTGTACAACATTTGAGGATTTAACTATCAGATATATGAGCATCTCGCAAAGGACTTCAAATTAAAGACCGCGTGCTCGTTGTGTGTTCGAGAAAAAAAGGTACAAACTCTGAAGAAGCAAAGAAGTAAAGTAATTACGTTATTTCAACAACAATAAAAGCATTATTAAAGATCTGCATTTAAATATACATTAACTATATGGTAAACAATTAGTATTTGACGTACTTTGTCAAGAGAAAAATTCTGATATAACAGGAATTTCAAAGCAGTAGATGCGTAGCGGTGAAGCAATAAACTTTATAATTAAATGTTTCATACTGATATCAAGTTCACAAAAATAAATTATATAAGAGGAGGTGTTATGATCAAAATGTTAATACGAGAAAGATACATTTTATTTTACATTATGTGAGATGATCAAATCACATAATAAGTGGTTTGATGTTTGAGTGTGGACAAATCTTGAAGCAAAGAAATACATATAAACTAAAGGTAATAGAATAAGGAAAATTAAAATAAATAGACCAATCGTACAAAAATAAAGACCAAAGATCAATATTCAAGAGGATCATACTATCTGATGAACAAAGAAGTGTTATTCATAGGCGATACAGAGAATATACTAAACAGATTTGTCCAGTATTTCTTAGAAGTGTCTAATGATACTGAGTAAGAAGAGCACATAAATGAACACTAAATAAAAGAAGAAGGGAATGCAGAAAGGAAAGAAATTTTATACACAAAAAGAAGTGAAGATTGTGCATAATAACAAAAAAGATGGCAGTGGAAATTTAAAAACAAGAAGATAACATTAAGCACAAGAATGTGGAATATGGTAGTCAAGGTTTGACAAGAAGAAAAAATGACAGAAGTGTGAAATGAAGCAGTAATAGTATCCATCCATAATAAAGAGTTTAAGGAAGACTGCAATAACTATAGGGGAATTGCAACTGCTCAATGTGACATATAATATTGTAGGAAAGATATTCAAAAATAAATTAGAGACATATAACGAGCTAGTTGGGGAATATCAAGGAGGATTGAAATCAAGAAGATCGACCATTGACCAGATTTTTATAATGAGAAAGAAAATGCTTACGAACAAAATCTAAGCTTACATCTACTATTCGTCGACTATATAGAGGAGTACGACTCTATTAACAGAAACAAACGATTCGAAGCAATGAGAAAGCTATGATTACAAGAAAAATTAAAAATGTTAGTGGAAATGACTACACGTAGGACACAAAATAAAACTTGGATGCAAGAATTGATTGCAAGAAAGTACCGACACAAGGTGATTCATCTTAATCCTCTTCAACTTAGTGCAGGAAGTAATTCAAGGGGAAAGTGTCACAAGTAGATGGTTTGATATATAGAAGTATATACTTTCTATATACCTTATATACCTTCTATATAGAAGGTATAGTACTCATGACAGGGTCAAGAAAAGAAATAGAAAGAAGTATTAAGCTATAGGAAAGGAAAGTGAGAGAATAGACATCTACCTCTCATTTAATGAACGTAAAACAAAGCATATGGTAATGAAAGACCGTTACAGAGGAAAGTCCATGTAAAAGGAAAGAGGAGAAGACGGTGACCCAGAAAGTGATATAAAAGGAAGTGAAGAAAAATCTAAGCGAGATAGGAGTCAAAAGTGAAAGATCTATAAAACAATGCTCCATTTTAATAATTCAACTCAGTCTAGATACGTTAATGATTATATATATTTTTTTTTCGTTTCAATTATAAATTTGGAGATAGCTATTTTTCATTCAAATTCCTACTTTTAAACTAGAAAATTTGATTTAAATTATAAATTTTCATTTTGAGAACCCAGTTTTGGTTTTATAATTGCTTCGGCAAAATTTCATTCAATTTAGCGAACGTAATCTTAAAACCAGGGACAATTTAGATTTTAGTCTAGTTGGATCAAAATCGGGAAATCAATAAAAATGTCACTGAAAACGTGATAAGTAGACGTTATTTGAAACTACCCCGAAACAAAGAATGTTACGTATCTAATATCAGTAAAATCTAATTGAGACATTATAAATGTTATGTATTGATACTTTACAAAACAAGACATGGTAATATTACGACCAATGACTAGTAATTCTTCCAGTTTATGTTGTCGTACGTAGTCGTAGTTATTTTACAATAACCAAAGTATCAATTCCGGCATTCGTGTTGCAGTTGGTCTAATTTAATACCGCTTCATTTTATGTCGCCTCAGCAGGGTTGTTTTAAACACCAAATTGGTATGTTTCGTTTTATATTGCGTCCATAAAACACCGGCATCCATAGCTTTTAATCGTTCAACAAATTCAAAAAAACTAGCACATTATTATAATAACGTACACGCAGCTAACACCATCCGGGTGTGCTGCGTGTCGCTTATTCATCGGTACCAATAACGGCGGCAGTGATCATTCCAGCGTCCGTATCAAAAACCCATCAACTGGCGTCGTAAATAAAACGAAAAATCGTTAAGTATAAATTAACGGCGAACTGTTGGTAGTATATCGGTCTCGGTGAGAATTACGCCGCGTCCTTATTAATGCAAGATATAAATCCGTATATTTCCAGGTAAGAACTCATTGGTACGGTCGCACGCTGCGAGCTACCAACGCATGCGGAGTCCATTTTAGATCCGAGACTGAGGAGCCCGATTAATGGTTTCTATAATTTCCAAAGGGAGGATTAATCTTGATCGCGTAGCGATTTTTCAACGTTCCGTCTTTAAACTATCGTTAAAATACTTAAAAAACGATCATAATTCAATTACCACTTCTGGTGAATATCGCGTGAGGCTTACCGGTAAGTAATGGCGGACAATTACGTTACCTGTTATTATTTTTAGTTTTTATTTTATTGTATTGACATTTATGCAGCGCAATTGTAAATTTTATCGTCCATTACGACCTTGCGCTCAGCTTAATCTCGCGAAGCTACACATTGGTAATTATTGAAATTATTTATTACGTTAAATAATCTAATTATAAATGGGCACTCGCAAATACGCGCATTAAATTTTAATTGCCGTCGCAATATAAGCCAGATATATAATATCTTCGGCGGTAACTACAAAAAAAGTAATCGCAAAAAGAAGCAATTTCTGCAACTCCGCGATTTTATCTGGCCAATCGTCCGTGGCTTAAAGACTTATTGTTTGCTAATGCTTATGTAACGAGATCCGGTATCTCTGTAGGGATAACTCTCGAAACATAATTGAAACTGCAACGTTTAAAAACATGTTTTGGGGCCCATTGGAGGCTGTTGCTTACGTAAAATTGTGAAACTCGTGCATTAAATTTTATTTTCCGAATTTTGGACAGGTTGAGCTATTAAAATTGAGATAAAGCGTCCTATTAAGACTCGCAATATTGATATAAAGTTTTAATCACACCCACAAATTAATGGTATATACAACTTGTTAAAATAAATTTTGTGGAAGAGGAAATGAGAGATAATTTAAATGAAATTGGGGTACATTTTTTAAATAGATAAACAATGACGGAGTTGATTGTATATGAAATAATTAATTGCTAATGACACAATATCACGGGGATGTGCACTATGTAAATGCAACTAAACTGTGTTATTTTTTCATAATACTGTATCGTTTTTCATAACAAGCTAATCATGCCAATTTTGATCTTAATCATTGTTCAAATTATAAATAATATATTAACATATTTTTCATGTTAATATATTTTGTACGTATTCTTTATTCAATAGCGTTTCTTTCCTGCCTCTTTCCTGTAAAATATTCTTACATATATTTCTAAAAACTCTGGTACACCTGTATTAAATTTCATATCCTTTGCTTCAATTGCAAATAATGTTTGATCTACGTGTTCTAAAGTTATCTATATATTTTGGAGTTCTCACGAATTTGAATGATTTTTTTCCGTTTCGTGCTCATTAATATACTTCTTTATAAAGCACTTTTAGTTATTAATGCTATTTATTAGAGCTCTGTTTTATTAATATTTTAAAATTGCACATTTATTTCCCATTAATATTATTTCAGCTGATAACGACTATCCATTTTATATCTATTGTAATGGAAATTGAAAATGCGTCTTGTCAAATATGACAGAAAAATGTAAAATTTACATGAAAGATGGTCGAATCTTACACCTCAATGGTGTAGTGAACATTAATTGAAATTGGATCTGAAAAAGGTAGACATGATGTAGAGCTGAATAACAGAGTAGAGAAAACAAACAAGGTGTATTATGCAATGAGTTTAAAGCATTTATAAATAAAAATGAAATAACAAATATAACAACAATGCAAGTGTATAATATAGGCCCAATTTAACTTACGATTTGATCGCCACTTAGGAATAGAATAATTGCTTAGTTTTAACAGGTATTGATGAACGAAGTTACAGGACACTGATTTCTGCAAGATGAGAGAAGAGATTAGATTGGCTTGGGTTTGATTTTGTTGGGTTAAATTGGGTTGGGTTGGGTTGGCAATCTTTTATTTATTATAACAATCGAAATATTCATAATTTAGCTGTTCTTAAGATTGAAAATATGTTAAATATAAAGTAAGTTTATAATAATTTATCAGCCGAAGAATTCTATTAACGTACACAGGATTTAACGTGCAAGTTAATCTGTAAAATGTTTCCTTATGTAAATAACCACACACACATTCTAATTACACGCTTATAGTATATTTTCATTCCAAATAATTTAATTGGAATGGTATTTTATATTTCAAATGTATTTCTTGACCACGCAGGAAATTGATTAATTATTAATTTGATAAGCTGTAAAATTTAGTTGATTGTATAAGTCGACCCCAAATTTTTTTTATCAACAATATTGAAGCAACTTTATATTACAAATATTTTAATCAATTTCTTTGTTAAATTTTTACTTTGAATGGAATTCCTTGTGTGAATATTTATAAATTTATTAATTATTACAGATTTTTTTCTTCGTTATATATACAGGAATCTGATTCCACGATTTTGCCCGTCTTCCCGTCCTTTTTCTAAAAAGTAATTCAATGTTGGATACTTGCATAAATTCCTGTTATGTTTACTTGTTAACTTCGACATTCCGTTACCAAGGCCGAATTGATGTTTTGATTTAAATGATTCAATATTTATGTTATCATGTAGTGTACTTTAAACAACTTATATTCAGCGAGCTAAACGAATGTATTTTAAATTTTCAATTTGTAAAAGTATACGACTTATAATGTTGGAGAGGATGCCGTTTTACTATAATATGCAGATCATCGCCATGCTATAAGCTGCTGCAAACAATCCTGATGCTGGTTGTGGACGCTGTGTTTGCAAATTCAACCTGACTCTATAGTTCACAGTCAATTCACTACTATTAGAATACACTATCTAGACCAAGGACGAATATTTTAATCAAAAATGTTTTACATTATATTTTGTTGTGGTTATGTGTATTATTTTATTTCTAAATTTTAATATGTATTGTACTTGCAACCCTATATATTTGTGATATCATTTTTAATTTATTTTAAATTGCTCACCTTAATTTAGAATATTTTTATTTGAATATTGATATCGCGTCGTTTGCTTCCATTGGACACGTTATAGTTTGACAAGTTTTTCAAGTTTTTTCAATATTTTTCCAGGTGTTTACTTTTATACTTATCAACAAGTCATAGCTCTTGGGCTTACTTGCGCATTAATCGCCTGTATCCAAATTAAGGTTCGCGGCGCCGATAAAACTGATGCTTATCGTATTGCACATCTCTACAGAAATTACCCATCGAATTCCGATAACAAGAAATGCTCGGAAATATCGCTCATACACAGTTTTAGTCTTAAAGAAGACTTATTTGTCGTGAAATAAAGAAAAATATTAAGAAATACCGAGTTGCCAGAATCTAAGGAAACGCGTCTTCCGCGTCCTGGTATGCACGACCCTACGATCAATTTGGATCACCCAGTGACTTGCACTGTTGAATATATTCAGTCACCCGATTTAACAATAATCTGTTATCATTTTTGTTTGCAAACATAAATTTTCGGTAAAAAAGCAAGAGTAAACAGTAAACAGTAAAAGCCGTAAAATGTCCCAATATCATCGAAAATGACTATAAAAGTTTAAACATGGAGCCGACTTGATTCCTTATATGAGAAAACATAACACAAAAGTTTACTAAACCAATTAATTTGCCGGAATAATGTCACTGCCACGTGCCATTTCTTCAGGCCATAGAATTATTTTGACGTGTAACTCGTATGTTTAAGGTATCCACACGATAAGTTACTAAAAAGAAATAAATACATTTAAATTTATGTCGTTTATATTTGTCGTGTACTCGTTGTATTGAATAATGTTCAATACAAATTATTGCAATATTTATCAACGCCACGTAAAACTCAAATGATAGTAATAAAAAAATAATCATGAAAACGACGCTGAACTATTGGGATGTGCATCAATTGCACCGCACCGATCGAAAACGTGCATTTTCATGCGGATACGCCTGATTGACGCACGAAAACAATAACAAAACACACCCTTTCTTGCAACTTTTCAAACTTTCCTGTGCACTTTTCGCCATCGCTCGCGTGGAAATCATAGAAAACACACACAAAATGTCACAGTTACTAAATTACTTCACCGCCAGGCGCACGACCGAAGGTCACCTTCGCCGTAAAACTCGCGGTAAACAAATCTAACACTCTGCGTCCATTACGTACTGGCGAAAAGAACTTATTTGATTTTCATCGCGGCCACCTACAACTTGCATTACATCAAGGTCAAACCATTAAACTACATAATGCTAGAAAGAGGGAATATAACGTTATTAGATTTGTTTACATGTCGTTGGGCAACACAAAAAATCAAAGCATGCATGTTTCTTGTGTATAAATTATAAATACTACCATTGGAAATTAAAGCTGCTACAATACAGGTAATTTACCTTCACATTAAAAATGCATATTTGTTACATTGTTATATGTGCGGAAGTTGAAACGAAAATACTTTTCGCAGGTGTTTTTATTAACGTAATTCCATACATGTAGGATCTATTTCAGAAGAAAATGTGATAAATAAAAGCTTATTAAATGGTTAGCATAAATGTTCTTTATTTTATTGTTCTATATCAATTTTATAATTTCGTCAATTTTTTAAATAAAATTTTTAAGAGAATTTTGTTAATTTTTGACACTAACATATTTTTAACCAAATTATGGTCTTAATCTTACACAAATGTTACCATTTTGAAATTTTTGAAATTTTTTTCAATCACATCTCAGTTATAATTATGAAATCTATTTTAATTACATTTTCGGATTATATAATATCTAGCTTTTATTATTTATTTTTGCAATATTTAATGCTTTATATATACTTTGTAGTTGTTACCTTACAAGAGATGTTCACGAACTTGTCATGTTTGTGACTTTTACGGCCACGGCCATGTTATCAATGGTTTGTCATATTTGATCATGCCAAGGATTCAATAGCAGGAAATTGTCATCAAAGTGCTTGAACACATAGTTTGGGAACATTGGGCGAACGTCATGATAATCTGGAAGGGCAACAGCACTTAAGAACACATACTTATTAGATGTTAAACCACCCTCTATCACCCAGCGATGCCTCAATACCTATGTAACTCAAGTCCAACTTTGTGAAGTCCCTTATTAGCCTCTTGCTCATTATTAGTCATTAAAATACGTCTATAACCAGACTGTATAGTATTATCTAAATATCAGAATATTCTTAAGTAAACTTTGAGCTAATAAAAATACAGTGCATTAAGAGACTCGTAAGTAAGGCGTAGTAGATGTGACAAAAAGAACAAAATCTAGTATCAATTAACAGTTAACAGTCAATTAACGATCCTGCATATGAATGAGCGGCAACCAAATATACGCAAGAGTATCCATGCCGGCTACCCTCAGGCAATTACCTAAAAATATTTTTCCAATATATCTGTGAAATATATTTTATTGGGTATGTAGAATCGTTTTGAATTCGTAATTCGTTCCTTCTTTCATCTTTCCTTTATGCCATTTACGGCGTCGGATTTGGTGTTTTCACCTATGTCCTTCATTCTTCTCTATTCTTTATCATCCACTTCATTTCTTCCATTGATTTTCTTCCTTTTATACCTATTTCCTGTATTCTATCCTCTAATTTCCTTGGTGGTCTTCCAACTTTTCTCTTTCTCTCTCTTCTTGCATCCATTACCCTTTGTACTGTTCTATCCTCCCCTTCGCATTACGTGCCAAAACCATCCTAATTGTTTCTCTTTCAGTTTCCTTGTTATTTTATCCTGCTCCAGTCTTTCAAGTAGCCATTCATTTCTCTTCCTGTCCCTTTTTGTCACTCCCAGAATGTTTCTCATCAACTTAATTTCCATCGCTGTAATTTTTCCTTCATCACTTTTCTTTCCGTGTCAGCTAGCAGAATTACATCGTCCGCGTATGCTATGGTCTGTATATATACAAGTTTCATATTTCTGTACCCTACGCACATACTAGGCGCTTCCTTTTCGCATTACCTTATTATGTCGTCCATATATAATATAAAAAGTAGTGGGCTTAAACTATCCCCCTGTTTCAATCCTTTTTTCATAAAAAGCTCTGGATTTCCCTCCCTGAATTCTTACTGCTCCCATTACTGTTCTTAATATGCTTCTTATTACATTTATACTTTTTCCAGACACGCCCCCTTTCGTTCCTCTCTCTTTACTGTGTCAGAAGCTGACTTTAAGTCTATGAAAGCCATATATAGGTATTCTCCTTTTTCTTTATTTTTTCATTATGTTTCTTATGGTGCTTGTCCCCTTTTTATCCAGTGGTATTATTATGTTTCTTTTCCAATCTGTTGGTATTGTTTCTTCCTTCATTCTCCATCCTCAACCGATCCTCCTTTGCTATTTCCCCTCCCCATTTGATCTTCTGCGGCGCTACTCCGTCCTCTCCACTTCCAATAACCCGCTTCCATTTTTCATATCCTTTATAGCTTGCTCTAATTCTTTTTTCGGTATATCGTTCCAATGCTTTAGCCGTTTTATCCCTTTCACAGCATTCCTTTGTATTTGTTCTTTATCTTTATTCTTTTTTTCTCTTTAATTTTTTCCTTAAAATAAAATATTGTCATGCTTTGTATTTCCCAATGTAATCCTTCTAAACTTTGAGGTTCTTTTTGTTAAACTTCGCGCAGCGAATGAACGTAGTCACGGTAATAAGGTAAGTTAGCAAATATTTCATGAATATCACATCGAAAACCTTTAGTCATACACTTTGTTTGTGCTGTGAACAATAATTTTCAATGACAAAATGACAGAAAAATGTAAAATTTACACTTTATTACAAGCCAAGAACATTATATGTTGACACTGGATATTCGACAGTGGTACTTTTTAATCAAAGCAATATGCTGCAGAAGATTGCTTCTGTAAGTGTTGTGTTGTCAGCGGGTTATTGGAAGCTATTAGCTCGCGCCAAGAAATTTGTAATGTTTTTAGCTTTGTCACAATTCGACGATTTTATTTTCTGAATGCACTTCTTAAATGACTGGCCATCATAGACAAGCCGTTAGTCGGTGATGTTAATTGCAGTCGTAGTCTGCGTTGACAAACTACGTGGAATTATTCGTAGTTACCAGCGACACTTTTATCGAATTTTTAAATGAAAATTCCCGAGCGCGTTTTTATTGTCAAAGCCTCACGTCGTTTCCTTTTACGATTTCAATAAAATACGTCGACCATTTTCATTCTTCTCCGTAATTTATGGCGTTTTTACTATCTTCCACGGCGTACACGCTAGATAACGAAATCACATAAAGGAGCTTTTTGTTTAATTTGAATTTAAAATAAAGGGGATATTTATTACGGCGATACGTGAATCTCGGGCACACCTACGCGTAAATAATAAAGACATCACGAACGCTGCGATGCTAGATATAACGCAGTGTGAATCTTATGACAAATAGCGCAAGACATCTACACAATGCGGTCCTACTTCTCACCTATTCCGTGCCACCGGACCGCGATCACGGACCCCATAAACAAAGGAAGAAATAAGTCACATTTGAAATGAAATTTATCGGTTTTTTTGGACGCCGCGGCCGTACGGGACTTTTGTTTGTTAAACGCATTAAAATGGAATTAATGGGCGGGTTAATTCATTGATGGGATACACATTTAATTTTCAATATATATAATTTGTGAAGTTATGTAGAATTATCGTACAATTTTTTGACGCTCTCAAAATAGTATATAAATTAAGTATTATTATTTATTTTAATTTCTAATTGTTTATTAATTTGGTTTGTTTTTTATTACTATTTACTATTGCTATTTTTACTATTGTATCGTCTTAGAACGAAGTTTTCTTTTTAATTTTAGTCTTTGCCTTTCAGTCCACTAATTCTTGCAGATTTTGATTTGATTTTTCCAATTATTTGATTTACCTCTAATTATTTTTGTTTTTTCGATTTTGGGCCAGATTATGTAAACTATTTGTTCAAATTAATAAATCAATAAACGTGAATTATTACATTTAATGATTGAATCAGAGTAATTCTATAATATGCTGCAAAAAGTGTTAATATAATAATAATAATATTCTTGCTGCATTGTTGCGAACGCTTTCCCATTGGTTATTATGAAGTTAAGTAACGTGGTTTGCAAGTTCATTCGACGTTACATAGTTGAGATAAATTCAGAAAACAATTTCATTTTCGTCGGCTTAAGTGTTGTAATTGACAAATATTTTAAATTTGTGTCTGTTAGTGAGATGTTATCACAATTAATCTCCTTGTATATCTATTTTTTAATAAAGTTATTATAGCAATTGCTGTCATATCAATAATTAAAATATTGAAAAAGAAGTTGATTATCTTCGTAACGTGTACCAACAAGGTCTACCAAGATATGACAGGTGTCTTATTGAACTGACACATCACTGAGGTTATTTGAGCAAACTTAGTTGAATTTAACAGAAACTAAAAATCTTCAAAACTCAATCAAAAACTATAAGAAAACCAACCATGTAGACAACTACAAACTTAAAACTTAAGAGTAAATGGTACTACGTTTCTGACTGTCCAGACGAGAATTTATAGAATTTGTGCCTTTATTGATGAAATATTTTTAAAACATCCTACTATAATAATTTTGCTCTGAGGCTAGAACAGTGTCAAATTGATGCTTGAAATTGAAACAATGTTGGAATAAAGCACAATTTAATTTCTCGAATAACATTGAATTTTTGGCTCAGAGGAATTTTATCTTTCTAGTCTTGTAAATAATCTATTTAAAGAGATGATATGAAGAGTGATAATTCTATTTGTTAAATCTTTGTGAGTACTAATCCACTAATTTTAACGACACTATTCCTCATCGTCCTAGCAATATTAACTTCATGAATACATTGACTAGAACAAAAATGTGTGTAAGAAGTATGTTTTTGATACCATTCATAATTTTATTACCACTCTTTATTGTATTTTATTATCTAAAAAAGGCACAAACACATCGATTGGTTTCTTCTTCAACTGTAAATTGAATGCTATTGTGTATAGAATTGAAAACATAATTTTTCCTTATTTTATTAAAGGGTGCCGTAAAAATAATATCATCAACGTATTAAAAATAAGGGAAATTCAAAAGATAATTTGATAAAACTTTATCTAATGCAAAGTACATCGTAATTAAAGCAATTATTGGACTTAATGGTGATCCCATACTGGTTCCAAAAAATTGTTTATGAAATTTATCTTGAAAGGAAAAGTAGCAATTACCAAATATAAATTTAATTAAAGTAATGAAAGAAGATAAATTGAAACCACAGAAGTCACTACTACGTAACCGTTTATCGCCAGTTATATAAAAATTATATATATATCAAGATTAAAGGAACATTAGTAAAGAAAGAAAATACATCAAATGAAATTAGGCCACAAACGTGCATAAATGTTCCCAAACTCCACCAACGAATTTTCAAACTTCGATCGGAGTTTGAAGAAACAAAACAATTCAAACAATGTCGAGCTAGGTCTGAAACGTCAGCCCCCAATGAAGAATCTCACCAACCCAACCTAACCCAACCGAACAAAATGTTCATATTATATGTAGCATAAAAAGTGTAAAATCATCATTTCTGTGCACCATTGACTTAGCCTAATAAACTTGATAAAGCTGATTGTGTTTCGGCACAAATCCGGCCTGAAACAAAACATTCCAGAACTCCACCAACGAATTTTCAAACTTCTATTAGAGTATCAAAGAAAACAATTCAACTAATGTCAAGCTAGGTCTGAAATCGTAACAGAATAAAGAATCTCATCAACGTCAATTATAACTGGTCATCACACAATACTGTAAATAATGTATACAGGTTTCAGGTCCATAGAACCATAATTATTTAATATATAATTATTCTATAGTTTCATACATTCTTTTCGTCGCTTTCAAACCAATAATATTACAGAAACAGAAACAGTAACATTGAAACATTTTCATTGGAATATGAATGAAAACTTCATGGTTGAGTTGGAGAGGCTGTTTTATCGCTTCGCTGATGCTGTTGATTTACTTCACAGTGGTCAACGAAGCTATAGTTTGAAGGTACACAAGGAGAAAAACAAGTCCTTGCATGCACTTCACATGCATTTGTGTACTGTCTTCTATTAATAACTTCAGAATTATTATCAGCAATCAATATTTTATATGTTGCAGAATATTAATTGAGATATAGTCGATGACTTTCGCGAAACAGGAGTCGAAACTCAACATACCATTAATTTATTTAATTCCTTTTCTTTCTATTTTCCGCTTTATTTAATTAAATTTATTGAGTGAGATTAATTTGCCAAGAATGCCAACAATTTTAGTTTTCAAAGTTGTGAAATTCTCATCTAAATGGCGAAGGGGGTTGTAAAATTAACCACATTGCAAACATACCAAGGATTCAAAATGTCAAAAATAGTTTAACGTGCAATAAAATACCCAAAGCGCCAAACTTGTTTAAAATATTAAGCGCATTATCAAAAAATTCATAATTTTAGTTTTCACAATTAAGGACACGATATGACAAAATTCAATCCTGGAAATGAAACAGAATCATATTAGCCTGTAAGGTAACAGGTTCGTAGTTAATAAAAATAGTATTTATGTTTACGTTATTAGATAATAATTAATGACAATTCGACTCTACGGTTGGTTGCCTATGTGGCAGGTCTCGTGATGGAAATGTTTTTTTTTTAATTGCACCTGGGAATTTCATATTCATATATCTCATATAATTCGAATTTTTAATCATATGAGATATATGCAGAGAAAATTCTTGATACTGTGGTCATTAAGGAGAAAGTGATTTATTTATTATTTTAATTAGTTAGAAGCAATTATTTTAGGATATATATCTTATTTAGATAGTGAACAGTTTTAATTTTGCAAACTATTTTAATTTGTTTTCTTATGAGGAAAGTATGTTTTAAAAGACAATTCTTTTTGGGTTATACAAGTTGAATCTGTATCAATAGCTTTGTACACCTTTATATCATTTAGGTGCTCGTTAGCCTTAATGTTATAATGAGTCTTATTCATTTATCAATGTTAAGGATTAATACATTCTCGTTCTGCTTAAGAAAACTATCAGATTCCATAAAAAAACTTCATTGGCATAATTGTAATTAACATAGCATGTATTTCTTAAATTTACGCATTTCCTTCCTTCGCTGTGTATGTGATTTTTTTCCTGGTTTTTCCCTCCTTCCTTCCTGCCTGTTGAATCCTTCACTTCTCTCCAACCACCCCTCTTCTCATAACCAGTAACAATCATTTTAATTAATTGCTCTCATCCTATTTTTCCTACCCTTTTCTCTCTTCTCCATCAGTTTTTACAGTAAATACACCCCTGTACCCTTCATCCCCCAACACCTTCCGCCATTTGGTTTCTCTCTCTCTTTCTCCTCTTTTCTACTTCCCCCCTTTCACACCCCTCCCACCAATGTTTCCTGGCCCCTTTCTTTACCACATATCACGCACCTTTTGTACTCCTCTCCCATCCAATATTTGTTCTTTTTATCATCGTTTCCGCATCTGAATCTTGCAATTCTTCTTTCCTCTTGCTCCGTCTTTTCACCTTCCAGATATTTTGGTCTCCTCCAGAATAATCTTATTTCCTTGTACTTTTTTTTCATTATCTTTCCGTCTCTTCCCATCCTCTCTACTCCAATGACATGCCTCCTCCTTCTTTCTATGCCCTCGATGGACAGTCTCGCTTTTTCGTACATTTGTCTTCTACTTTCTTCCCAGTTTGATGGTTCCCTCCATTGTCTTCTCCCCTCTATCTCTTCCATCACTCTTTTCCCCAAACTATTATCTCTACCTTCTTTTAATACTTCTTCGTATTTTACTACCATCCTTGCTTCTTGTACCTCCATTATGTCCCTCCGTTCCGACTGTCTCATGATATAATATGCCCTCTCTAATCTTCTCTGTTCTTTTTCTCCCCATACTTCTACCCCATACATAATTATACTCCTGGCGCATCATTGTTTTTTTGATTGTCGAAAAGTACGTTTATTCAGGAACCCCACCTGTTCAAACAATTTATTTTTCAACATTTTTCCATTTAAATTGCGAAATTATATTTCAATTAGCGTTGCAGGGACCAAAAGTGTGTATTATGACTATTACCAGTATGAAAAAAAAATTTCATTGTTTTTTTGATTCTCGAAACGTACGTTTATTCAAAGGAACCCCACTTGTTCAAATAATTTATTTTTCAACATTTTTCCATTTAAATTGCGAAATTATATTTCAATTAGCGTTGCAGGGACCAAAAGTGTGTATTATGAATATTACCAGTATATAAAAAATTTCATTGTTTTTTTGTTGTCGAAAATTACGTTTATTCAAAGGAACTCCACTTGTTCAAACAATTTATTTTTCAACGTTTTTCCATTTAAATTGCGACATTATATTTCAATTAGCGTTGCAGGGGGCAAAAGTGTGTATTATGACTATTACCAGTATGAAAAAAAAATCATTGTTTTTTTTATTTCCGAAAAGTACGTTTATTCAAAGGAACCCCACTTGTTCAAACAATTTATTTTTCAACATTTTTCCATTTAAATTGCGAAATTCCATAAATAAGTTATGAACATTATCAACATTATCATTATTTTTTTACGTTTGTAAAATTCACAAATCATTTATCATTGTTACGAAATAACATTGTTTCAATTTTATTTAAAATTAATTTGTTAAATATATTTATGTAGATTTTATTTCTTGAAATTTTAATTGTAGTCTATATCATTCATATTTGATTCCTTCGTTTTTTATTTTGGTTGTAATTCGCTACCAAATTGATTTTTTTCCGATTACTATTTCACTTTGATTTGTTTTTATTCATGTGATATTTTTTATAAATTTTGTAATTTGTCGATGTCAATATCGACTGCAACTAATCTGAACTGAAAACGCCTGTCGACATTGCTTCCCTTTGGATCAAAAATAAAAGGAACATTATCTATATTCAAGTGTGTGCATAATAGCATTTACAGCTGCAGAAGAACATTATAAGAAACAGTGATAATAAAATCATGATAGATTGGTATCAAAATCATATTTTCGCGGGAAGATAAATAAATTTCTATTCTAAACATTCTGTTCAGAAAGTTACTAATATTATGGCGATGAGGGATGGAGTGGTTACATTTAGTGGTCCTATATTTCTTAATAAATTGTCTTAGCTATTTTTATTAATAACGGCTACCCTAAACAATTAGCTACCAAATTAATTTATAATTGTTATTCACAAGTTTCTAAAATAAAATATAATCATAAGCAAGAAATTACCGCACATAAAAGATTTAATAAATAGAATTATCGTTCTTTGCAAGAGTGTTAATATGAAAATAGAGCATATTTGATTGAAAGGTAAAATTCTGCATCTCCAAAACTACAACGTTATTTATAACGTACCTTTTAACGATTGTGACAAATATAATGGCCAGATAATTTTGTAGTTTCTAGTTTTGTAATACTACTGTGCTGGCAATAAAAACTGGCATTCAGAAACTTGGTACTATTTACTCTTACATTTTTAGTTTGTAGTTGATTTTGGTGTACTTGGTTTGTTTTCTTGTCGTTTTTAACTGACTTTTAAAATTTTTTTCTTCCTATATTATGTTTCAATTATTATATTCTTTATAACTATTACTCGGGGTTTCTAAGGTTTCATATATTATATTTAGATATCGTTTACTTCGAACTTTTAAAAATTGTCTGTAAAATTCCTTTAGTATTCAGAGCCTTAGCTTTTATATTTATGATTTGTTTTCGACCTTGATGATTTGTTAAAATTGTTATGTGTAGATGTGTCAGATGTGTCATGATTGCTTCTAGTTTTTCGAAATATTAAATAAAAACAAAAGTTTCTCTTAATAATAAGTAGAAGTAAATTTTATTATTTAGTTCTTTTTTTTTTGTTCTGGTATGTAACGGTTGAGTGATTTAAAAATTAATGTTATTTTTAAACATTATAAATATTCGTAAAACGTGATCACGTACGGCACCTGGTAAATTTATTACGGGCATTATTTAAACTTGAATGATTGAAGATATCGCGTGCAAAACGTGAAAGCGGTAAGCGTATTTATTTGTACAGTTTATAATTTCTTTTAAACGCAAATACAGATAAGAGCAATTATTTTTAAGTCTCTTTCAACTTTTAAATAGTAAATCGTAAGTTGCTTAAACAAGACGTAATACATTTACATACATAATTGTGTGCAAAATTAAAACTAATAGCGGTACACCGGTAAACACCATTCCCCGGCGATTTTCGAGACTGAATCGGTCATCGGCTACCTTCTTGTTGATGTTTATTTGTAACTCACGTTTCGTAGAGAGACGATCTTAACGTGAAAGTTGTTAGTTGTTATCTTACACTGTGTATGACTCCATGTCTCTTGATATTAAACTAATCATGTTCTAACTGATGTCGTTAGCATTATTTATCATTGTCCAACATTTGAGTATTTTATCTGCGACAGAATTAATTGAAATTATGTAAGATTCGTGTTATAAAACGCGATCAATTATCCAAGAGGGTTATGACTGGATCTATGTTATTTGGATTTACCGAGAGTTTTGTTTTAAATTGTATTTTATTATAGCCGTCGCGTGTACTACCATCGCGTTTCTTCAAATTTATGTTAATTTCTACGTAATTTCTTCTCTTGTACGTGAGCAACCCTGCTGGAGTTTTATAAACACATCATCCTCGCTAGCCTTTTACGTTATTAGGTAAAATTCTCCAAGATTTGCATTGTTGGTTCCGAGTTTACCATAAGTGAACGAAAGCGTCTGGTAGACTTTCGAATCATTGAATGGTATAGTTATAAACTATTTACAACAAAGCATAAGATTTTGTTGTTAATCAATAATTGGCTTTACTAAAAGTTTTTTATACGGAAACTGTTTTTAATTAATTTTTGTTCGCAATATTAAATAGAGGAAAACTGCATCTAGTGGGAACTTGACCCTATGTAGGTGTCATCGGTAGAAATTTTGTTCTCTCCGCACGCATAGATGAACGACATGAATTATTTATTATTATCGCTGATAATGCTGAGCCGTTTAGCATAATCAGAAGTGTATGTTAAAATTTGAATATAAATTACCTTAAACGGTAATTTATATATTGATCGCGTGATTATTAAGTGTAATAATAATTTTGTTGCACATTACCTCGGCGATTTTGAACCAGGGGATAAACAACTCTGTTGCAAAATGGTTCACATTATATTAAAAAAATGTCGAAGAAAAAAAAGCATTTTGTTAATCGTTCGAATACGAAGAAAGGCGCAGTCGAAAGTCCGTGAGGACATAAAGCAGTAAAAGTGACAAATTGTAAAAAGGTTAAACATATCAATGAAACATCGATGTAATGTATAGAACAAATATTTAATGTCGAGTAAATGCACCGACATACGAAAATACGACCACGCATTTTTAACACATGTTCTTTACGAAAGGACACTAAACTCGGACGCACACAGAGGCACGAATGCACCATAAAAAGGTAATTCTTTTTGTAAACACATTTTACGCGCTGCCATCGTTCTTTTATTCGCACCCGGAAAACGTCCGAGTGGGCATGTAAATGGGAATTTTATTGAGACGCGCGAAGGTGAAACATTGGGTCGCTTTAAAACGATGGCAGTATTAAGTTGGCGTCATTAATAAGTTGCCTACCTTCCATTGTACGTGGTCGCCGCGTGACCACTTTCAATATTAATTTTTTTGGATAATGGCGCTTTGTAAATGGATTTAAAGCAGACATTCTTAAAAGAAATTTTAGTTTTAATAATTTTTTTGTCCAATATACATTAGTTATAAAAATAAGCATGGTGGTAATGTAAAGGAAATGCTCCATCGAAGAATCTACTATACTAGTACAAAAATATATTTTTTTGCAAATATATTAATTGCAAGTATGCAAATGTAATTTACTTAACAGTCTTTTTAAATTATATGAGCGGTGTGCGTACATCAAATACAGGATGTTGTTGCATTTTTCCTTGATAAATTAAAAAATATGATCGCCGGTTTCATCCCAGTAGATTAGCTTCGAAGATTACAGTCGACAAATATTTGCCAGTTCAGAGATTTTCAATTGCGGACGGGAAGATTAAAATTTATCGGATTTAAAGGAAAAAAGTATGCGGCCCCCGAGGACGTGTTTGTACTCGGCAAGAGCACAATGAACGGAGAAAAAATTTCATTATGCTCCCTTCATATTTCTCGATATTTCTTGCAGGGCTGAACCCTTTCAACTCTTTGAGAACGTATACGAAAAATGACAATTCCCGCTATTATAGCAGGCTAACCGCATTGTCAGACGTACTAATAGTGGGTGAGACGGTTTCATTCAGACGCATTCACAATTGTCGACATGTCAATGAAATATAACCAACATGACGTGTAAGTGTAATAGTTTGCCGAGATAATTGTGTATTTCCTCGGTGGTTTCCGAGAGAAAAATATTAAAAATTACTTAACTCATACATTTTTTAAAATACGTTTCTAAATTTCGGTTTCTTCCTGCGATTGTTGCTGAATTTACGAGGAACACATTGCGGCCCATTTGACTTGCAAATGCGGCAACAGGTGAAAAGCGCGGGCGGATTACAAAAAACCGCCGGGGGCCGATAAAACGCATCCTTCCCGAATCAAAAATAAAAACGCGCACATAAATTTTAAATTAAATACCATTTCATTAAGCTTCTTTTTGCGCTTTTCTCCGCCGGCGTCGCAGTAAAAATAATAGATTAATTTGGGACGTAAACGTCCGCAGTACCGCCGTTAAGCAAACTTGTAACGGGCGAAGGATAAAAAATCATTTTAATACTGTCGATTTTACGGGCCTCGCCGCATTTGGATTAATGGGATTTTTTAGTGCCTCCGATATTGGCGCACTTAATCTGCCCCAATTAGCATAAAATTTAATTAGCGTGAAGTGCGCTTGTTTGCTGCAATATCGTCAAAATATCACTTTAGGAATTTCGAGATGACTTAATAAAAGTTTAATGTCGCCGTTGCTGACCGTGAAATTTCGTTGATCCTATTAAATTGATATCCCGTTTGAGATCTCCGACGTTATTCATTAAGAAATATCATAAGATCTCTACGATTCCATTTATAAGAAACCATCAAAAATCATAACGACAAATCAACTACATACCCAATTGATTTCGATTTAACTAAATCGATGTAAAGCCTTCTTTCGAAATGCGGACTAAAAGAAAGTCAGAACCTCTTGCAAACTCTTGTGCTAAATAATTACCCTATATAAATAGTAATACGCTGAAGTTGTAAATAGTTGGAATGGTGTTTGCCATCGAAGACGATATGCTGACAATAAAATGCCTCTCTAAATAATACCTATCGAGATAACTATAAAATAAATCCTACTCGCACAAAATACGGTTACAAATTTTATAACAGGCGATTCCATGACGAAAAACAATATGTTATTATAACAAAATGATGAAAGAAGTCAAGATCGCCACATATATACCGTCCGTAGCTATTCAATCTGTAATACTCACCATTAAAGTTGTTCATAACGACATTTTGATTATCATCAAGTTTCCATTTTGTAGACCCCCCACAGGGGGTCTACAACTTAAGAGGTTAATTTCCTCTACTTCTAGCCACGCGAAGAGCGGAGTTTTCATATTTTGTGCTTGTAAACCTGATAAAATAAGGTCAAACCAACCACTTCTCATGTTTGAGTTAGATCGAAAACTATTGTCATAAAGATAATCCCCGATATGAACTCACACAATACAAAAAGCCAGCCCAACTCAACCGAACCCAACTCAACCAAACCAAATCAACAAATATCACTATTTATAGGAAGTTAGTGCTTAAAAATTAAGATTTAACTCTAACAGCAGAAAACGACAAGGACATAAATAGAATATCGCAGCAACCAGTCTGCATGTTCGTCCCATTGAATTGAATAGAAAGTATAACCCATCTCTTATGATACAGTACTGACAATCATGGTAGTAATTAAAACGCAACGATAAATTCTTGCAACAACTAGTATTAAAAGATTAGATAGTCTGGGTAAAATTGTTCGGAATTTACAGAATACATAAGAAGCATGGTAGACCATCATTGATAAACTGTAGTAATGACTCTCAACATCTCTAAATAGCAGGAAAGGTAACGAAGACTCATAGTATAGCATAAGTTAGCAACTAATACTCATGATCTAGACAACGCTTTATTCCAACAAAAACTATTTCATAACAAGAAGTTAGGCAAATTAATGACACGAAGTACCGAGATGAATAACCAGTATATAGGGTGGCACCGTTCTTATCATAAAAATATAATGGATATTATTTATTATGATATAATAAAGTAAGAAAGTCAGTGTGGCTTTAGAAGACTTCACAATCAATTTCTCTTTTGCCACCTTTTCTTTGGTACTACCTGTGACTTGAAACCTGTTGTACCTGACTTGCGAAAATTTCAATTGATGAAACAAGCTGACATTCGCCGGAGTAATGACTTATATTTGTTGACTTCCACTCATTGTAATATTAATTTTGATTCAACCCTCTTATATTTAGCGTTGAAATATTTTTTTGCGATAATTAATTTTATATTTAATTCATTCTCAACCAACTTCCTGTTTACTTTTTCTGACTGGGTTCCTTATTTCGTATTTTCCGGTCTAATTTTGGGTTTCCAATCCGATATCGGGCATCAATATTTAGGTTTATATTAAATGTTTCCAAAAGGATTCTTAGTTCTAAACAATTATATGCAGGCGCAAAATTGTATTCCACCAATTCGAAAAAAGGCCGGCAACTGGATTTGATTAGGTTGGATTGGGGTGACAAATCTGATAATTCTATATACCATATACCTAACATGTTTTTTCTATGGAAGGACACAAAAGAAGGATGTAAAATATTTTGATTACCTGGAAACTCCAATACGCATCACAAAAATGTTACATTTAATCAGAAATATGAAATCAAAATATAAAACGGCACCAGATGACGACTTCAACACTCAAACCATTATAAAAAAAGAACAACCTCTGCAACTTTCATCTGTGATTACAGACACCGGCTCTATATTTGTGAACAATATGCTACTACTGCACAGCAAGTTCGTCGTGTATTATAAGTTACAAAGATGGAACAAGTTAAAACATTTCATTTTTTGCGCGGTGTAAGTATTTGATAAGGTTTGGTACCATGGTGTACCTTTCAAGTGCAACAAGAAACTACCACCTCCATATCTTCTACGGATAAGCAATGTGAATCAGAGATATTTTCAGGTACAATGTCACATGGAACTGATTGTATTGCGTTCGACCTTATCCTAATGGTACTACCTCAGCCATAAAGATGATAATGACAGTGAAAAGGAGAATAAAACTAAAATACGTATAAGTATAAGTATAGGTAAAAACTAGATAGAAGGCGTCGCAGGTATATCCATGTTACGTTTGTCAAATATGTAATATGGTTGGATCTCTCTCCAATCTGCAGTAATACGCAACATCTTCAAGTAAATCACGCATAATAATACATTACCCTTCTCTGACTTTAACACTAGTTATTCTGGATGGTGTTTACTTAACTGTTTAGTGTTGTAAAACATTTGTAAATAATTAGAAAAATATTAGTAAATTTTGCTTTTGATTATCTCTTGTTGAGGCTGTAGTGCACTCAATTATAGATTCTACGTCTGCTAAAATTCATTTAATGTTAACGTCTTTGGAAAGGGGTGGCAAAGTAAATTTAGGGCCTATGGGTTTGATATGATTGTTTCTTTAAAATGAACATGACTGGATTCATTTATTAGTTTAAGTTTATTTTTTTGTAATTAAGTATCTTTCTGTATATATTTGAATTCATTCAAAACCGAATGGGGCAAAACGTTAACTACTGCCTCTTTCAGCTTGTCGAATTTTTTTGAAAATTAATTTAATTTCTTTTGCAAAAATCTTTGTAAAAGATCATGTTATTAAATGTTATTCGACATGTTATTAAATGTTTGTTCCTGTCCATGACGTAGATACGAGAAATTATGGACATGAACTAACTAACAACAACAGGAAATAAATAACACGTAGCCACCCGAATGACGTATCCTTATTAAATTACAGAATTATTTTATTTAATAGAGGTATTCTCGAAAAGAAAATGTGTTTCACAGATAATAAACAATTCCTAACCACCCGTAAGGCATATCTTCAAGAGTACAGAATAGCGAATAAACATAAACATAAACAAGGAACTGAGTCTTATTATACGGCACCTGGAATTCATCAGGATATCTTCCAGGGTCCTACATTATATATCTATTGCTGATGACCTTGCGACAATACCTTTACAGCAAATACATAACATCTAATCACCTAATCAAATACTGCATATTGTGCATTAATGCCAATCGAACAAAGTCAACACAGATCACATGTGTTTTCAGAAGTACTTACATCTCAACGATCTGCCTCTCCTATTGGGTAAAATGACACTACTTCAATTGACGAATTACATCGAGGATTTTGGTAAAGCACAATTTTTTTAATCAATGTTGGCTAATTGATAACACAGATAACACTGGAAAACGATCTATATTATCTATAAAGTGGCCCTTAAATAGGGTGAAAACATGGGGAATCTCGTACAATTTAAAACGGGGGTGGTACAGAAATGCTAGTTGAAGACTTTAGGAATGTTGAGGCTCCATGTTAAATAGTGTTCTACAATATCTATAACGATATACCAATATATTCGTCCTAATATTTTATAAATATCTCTGTGGAAAATCAAAGCAAGAAATCGACTAAAATGGCACCTTTAGGCCAAGTAGAAAATAAATGTTAAGCAAATCGTTAATTAACTATGTCGTTAAATCCAATAATATATAATAATATATATGTTAAATTAGTATATATGCAAGTTTAAGAAATATATTATAAATGAAGAAATTGTGCATTTAGTTCCATACATATTGTATATAAGGGTAGGTGATCCATTCTGTATTTAATCTTTTATAACATAACCTTTTGCTAATCATTTTATTTCACGATAACGATATCGTTTTATAACAGTTATTTCTGGTTTCTTAAAATACTCGTGAACCATAAATCATTTTAGGCGTGTTTTGTGTACATAACCCTCGATGGGTGTCATATATTAGACAGGTAGCTCTCCTACGCACCGGGAGTGCACAGTGCCAAACAACTAACCCCATGTGACTCGACCCTCGGCGCTACTGAATGTCATTCTGACCTACTGAGATGTTGACTAATAACTGAAGCCACTTAAATGACATCTCACATTTTTTTATCGACGTAAAATCTGAGTTTCATCATACGACGTATTGGTTTTTGCGAGATAGTCGAACTTGCATACGAACATTGAATCTAATTACATGCTATTAAGATGATTTTATTGAATTAGTTATTTATTGTCTATTCATTTATTTGTTTCACCATGGTGTGTGATCACAAATGACGACATTGACACACGACAATATTTGAAAACTGATTTAAGAAGTAGTCGTTGAGGTTGAAATTCAAGGTCGTCACATCCTGAACTTTATCTACGAAATAAAACTCCAATGATTAACCGTGGAATTGATCAGGAGATTTATAGGCAGCGATCTACTCCAGTACACCGTCAACCATATATACTATTGCCTTTAACATTTTTCATATAAAGTAATAAGCAAGCAGGCTACCAGTTGCAAAATTAACGTGCATAATTCCCACGCATCGCCCCGTCCCCGCCATAATTAAATAACTAAAATGATTGATTTAATTGTAATTGTCATTAACTACCGTAGACCGCGATGGCAGAAAACGAGATGGTAATGCAGTAAAAAGACATCAATTTAATTTAAACACCGCAATTACTCGGTCAATAAATATATACATATGCAATCTAGAAATACCTGTGGCATCTGCCCGCATTAGATGTACTATTTATAAGCAACCGCCTGAGTATACTGGTAGAAGAACGCACGAAGATAAACAGCGAAAAAACCGCATCGGCAACAGACAAACCCGCAGACATAGACATAGTAACCTAGTGCACACGGGCACAAGCGACACGGCGTGAGCCATAAAATCTAGTCTCGCTTCATTATACGACCGGCAAATATGTGGGTACCGCAGCGGCGTATTTGCTAAGAAGGGGCATAACTTTTAGGTTTTTTAAAAGAAATAAGTTGTTGGTGGTATTGACATTATTTGTGCATTTCATGTACTGGATGGTTTGTATTTACTCGGTATTAATATTTAATAGCAGGTGCGTTTTGTTTTTTTTTTGCTAATGCGAATAAATTGAACTGAAATGACTTAACTGTGGAATCAATGAAACCGGAGTAAGCCTGCTTTCCATTACATAAACTGTATGTGTAATATTTCTCGAATATTCGTAGTATTTTTTGTGGGAGTTAAAGATTAAAAAATAACCTGGAGGTCTTGTGAATTGACAGGACAGGAATTGTGATTGAGGAATTGCACCTTTGCACATTTCATGGTGATCGCATTACTAATAAAATAAATAATTGAATAATCTCAACCAGGCCAAGAAATATTGACACCAAATTTGCCCATGATTGATTCGATATATCGACGTTCTAATATTATATAAAATTAATAATTAATAATTAATCAATTGTTATTAAACGATAGCCAATGGGAGGTGTTTATTTTTTAAAATTATTATTAATTCAAAAACTGCAAGTTTTTTATTTTATTAATGTTGGTTTTATTCTTGTTCTTCTTGCCAGTCTTGCTTTTTCGTCCGTCGAGAGATTCGAGCCAGCGATCGTGTGGTTGTAAATTATTAGTTACTCGGACCATTGTATTGAATGTTACAATTTATCGTTAGATCATGAAAACGATGGGGAATGGAAAAATTGTGATCGTTGTCATGTATATATTTTAGCTGGACATACATCCAGATGAACATCGAAGTGCAATAGTTCATGATTGTCAAGGTGCACTGTAGTTGAAGGGCAAGCTTCTAAAACGGGTTTTGTCCTATTGCCATTTAAAACTATATTTTTAATATTGCAATATTTGCATTACCTTTGAGTGATTAATTAATTCATGATACTTAGTCAATTAATAATTGTTTTCCAGATTTATATTAATATTAATTAAGTAATATTGTTAAAGTGGTATTGGCCTAGGTTGGGTTGGGAAAATTAATGCAGTTTTTATCGCGACTTCATATTATTTCAATTGGATTGTTACCAACCCAAGCCACTCAACTCATTCACCCACCCCAACCCAACCAAACCAATAATTTTGAATGCAATGCTGCAATTCCTTGAATTTTTAGCATATTTCCATTCAATTCCGATGGGAAATTTCAAATGAAAAAACCTGAACATAAAATTATGAAAAAATAGTTGATAGCATGATCGATTACAAAGAGTTTTTTACAACAATAAAAACTAACAAATTCTGCAAGAAATGCTTCGAAATAGTAATATCTTTATTAATGAAAGTTATTTATGCAACGTGTGCATAAGATGATTTTTTGTTCTCGTTGAACGTTTCAAACAGCTACAAGATTACATCCAACCGAACCCGATCCAACCCAACCCAACCCAATTGCGTTTTAATAAATCACGAAAACATAAATTATACTTGCAAAGATTTAATTTGATAAATTATGCTAGAAAATGTCAACGCTGTCTCGCATTAAAGCGATGAAAACTTTAGAAATCACGAAAAATAACATCGCGCAAAAAATTTAAAATTGTCAAAAACGGTAAATTATTTGAAACAACATAAATTCTGCAAAAAATCAGTATACCAAAAGTGGTTTATAAAATGACAATTAAAAATTTAAAAATTGTCAAAATAATAAGAAAATGACTAAAATGCCAAATGATTAATATTGCAAATTTAGAAATTTACAAAATTGTAAAAATACAATTCGTTCTAAATAAATAACCAAACTAGGAACGCGTGTTAGTGTACTAACTCCATCTAGATGTCAATGGTCTTACACTCAAGCTGCTATGTGACCACAGAAGTTGATCGCCTTGTTGTAAATAAATTTCTATTCACCTGATATATCTGCTGAAACAAAGCTATCCTTCGTGCCGATGGCTGCGAAGTAGTTAGAAATTTTGACTCAAAGTACATTTACAAATTTCTCGTAAGTCATGTTCACATGGCCACATGCACTTCAGCGAATGTATCGTTGGTAATGTGATGAGTCCTGAAGGACGAAACAGCTCAGATTGATCGAAATTATCAACTTGTAAACAATGTAATAATTCGCGAAAATGCAATATCAAAAATACACAAAAAAATGCAAACAATAAAAAATTATCGAAAAGGTAAATCTATGAATATTGCAAAAAATATGTAGAATTTAGGGAATTAGAAATACATTTGTCAATATTAACGAATTTTAACATTATATCTGGTGAAAACTGGAAGAAAAAATTGTCTAAAATATAATGATGTTAAAATTGACGAAATAAGGTGAAAATGTCTTAAAACTGTCCATTGACAAATGAAATATTTTAATTTTTAAATTTGTGGAATATATCAAAAAATTGCGAAAATGCAAAATCGTCTGAAATGCAGTAATAATTAAAAAATTGTTAAATTTTATAAAAGAAAAAAAACTAAATTATTTGAAACATGAAAAAATTTAAATTATAAATGTTGTTCTGTTTTGGTTATGTTTGATATTGGTCACAATGGCCCAATCACGTCTCTGAAACTGCTGCTTACAATGTTAATAAAATAATTTAGGATTTGAATTTGAGATCATTTGTGTCAAACTGCAATAAGAAAGCTCTTGATTGGTGTATGTAGAGTTTAAATTGGTCTCCTAGATTTCCAGAGCAATGAACAATTGCATGTGGATTAAAATTATTCTTTTTTTGTTTGCATCATTTCTTCCTTCATCTTTTTCTTCCTTAATTCATTCCTTCCTTCATTTATTTCTATCGGCAATGCTTTCCTCACTGACGTAGCACGCCATTATAGTGTTAATTTCTTTCTTCCTTTCTTTCTTTCAATTCTATGAAAAAATTTTAAGCATCACTGGTTTACTTTGCAGTAGCTTATCCCATGCTGCAGATGATTTCCAGGTTAGAAAGAAATGGTACCGTCCAACTTAATAAGCTGTTTCTTGCAAATTCAACATAGATCTTCTTGATTCTCCATATCATCTATGGTGATCTTTATCGTCTTTTTTCTATGCACACATTCTTAAAAAATTTTCCACGCGGACATATCTCCTAGAAACCTTATCAAAATCTTGATACACAACCTTCACATCATTTATTTTGTTTGGAAGTGTGCCCTAATAGTGCACCCTAATAACCCTTCTTCGTTTTAATGTTTTTACAACTAACATCGTTCACTTCAGCTTCCCTACTTTGATCTACTTTGACACATTCTGGTAAACGTAAAAAGCATATGAAAATGATGTATGAAAATTGATTTTCGCGTTCTAACAGAATGAATAAGATCCATCGATTAGTTTCATAAATGGCGGCCACTAATAACTGATATGCGCATAGGGACATAAAGGCCATATATTATATCCAGTAGCTTGTCCAGGCGTAATAATAATAATTGCAATAACTAATGGGAAACTCGACAATTGTAGGCCGTTGTAAAACAATTAGTCTTATTTTGTTTTTCATTATCCATTCAAAAATGATGCAGATATATACTGCATATGTATCATTCTTGAATTGTTGAAAATGTCGTTTTAATACAAATATGTATTAAACTGGAAAATAATCCCCGACGAATTCCACCCCACGCCACTGGGTTCATGGGCTAGTCACCGATGGTAGTAGCAGATGCCTCGCAGCTCATACATTGATAATATTAGATTGGCTATCACTTTCGCTCGTGCGTTCACGTACACGTACAGCGTGCCGATGGGCGAGCAGTCGTATGCGTAAAATAGAGACGGACGGAGTCTTATCTAAGCGCTTCGTGGTTTTTTCCCCGACTCCTAGAGAACCTTGACACGCGCTGCGGTCTTCAGGTGCGCGAAAGATGCGGGCGCCCTCAGCTGGTTAACGTTGCAGTCAGTATGTTGGAATCCATGCACGTAAAGTGTTAGTAATTGCCTATTATCGGAGATTGCTATATTTAGTATTAGTTTTTCGCGTGGTGCACGGTATTAGTCATGTCGGCGATGCTTTTATTTTCTTGGTTATCGGCTTCGTCGTGGACTTTGCAGGTGGTACACTTGCAGAGGAAACGACGATTGTAATTGGTCGAAAAAGTGCTAAATTGCTGTGTACATAGAATTTGCCTGGAGAGTCGAAACGAAATTGACATCTTTATTGCGATTATTATTATTATTATTATAACTTACTAGTAAATTTCGTATTAAGCAACTATGGATGATAGTGGTTTCTTCATCATTAAATATAAATTGTATACAGAAACCTTGATTACACAAACCTATGTGATATTATATGATATTATGAAATTTCTTGTCCTTTTTATAATTACATACAATACACGGGAAATGTTTACCTTGCATACAATTTCATGGCACTACTACATATACACTAATATTTTTTCTAGTCTAATTGGGCGGTTTAAGATTTTGTGTGTTAACCTCTGGCTTTCCACCAAACATACAGCACTATGTACGAAATGTCGAATTATCTACAGAATTGCCCCGAAATATTTATATTGAGAATTTTGTGACCTATACTGGTGGTTAGAAAGTAATTGTCTCTATCGGCAAATTTGCACAAATTTGCGAGAGCAATGCATGCGATATATATTTTAATATATCTAATATTAGTATTGAGCTTACTTGATTCTAGAACTTTTTAGCTTTGTAAATATAGTCAAAACTTCAAAACATTCCCATATTTTCGATTGCACTAACGCACTTGCATTATTACTCCACTGCTCCTGACCTCATCATCGTCAGCATCGCCAATTTGCACGTTTATGGAAATTAAAGTTTAATTAATTAATAAATTAATGATATATAATGAATAACTAACAAAGAAATTTGTAAAATAGTCACATTATTGCAACATTTCATTAATTTTAAACCTTCATAATTTACTACAAATTGCTCTGCAACAAACATGAATGGAATATCGACTACCTGAAAAATACTAAAATGGCAGTAGCTCCGATTCGTCTCATTCCATCCGACGAGAACAAAAAAAAAACCTAAATCCGTGAAGGCCATTTAATTAATCCGACATAATTTGGTATATCGGTCAAGTGTCTTCCGTCGGATTTCGATGATGAAAACTGCCAGCTTACATCTGACACAGTGTACACATTCGGAGTAGTTTGAAAAGCATTAGGGAGAGATAAAATCTACTCGGGCATTGTGTACGCCGACTCTCGATGTAATTTCTAATCGATTTAAAATAAATAATAAAATGAAACGTATTTGTGTTGCACAAGAAGGTTTTTGGACGTCATTTTTTTGACGTAATTGAAATGTAATCTCTTTAAACTTCTAATAGATTCACTTATAATCCTATTAGTTACGTGAAGTATGTAATTTCTTGTATATGTGTTTAAAAATATCTAGAATGCAGGTTAATGTATTAAATTTTTAAATGTGAATATAAATTATTATCGTGGGAGAAGAAATCGTATCCGATGACGGAATTAAAAAAAAAACTAAACTAAAAATTTGGCAGAATTATGAAAATAATTATGCTATGATTTATTTATTTTAATGCACTAACTATTAAAGTACTAATCGTGGTCATTCCTCTTTTAATCTTTTTGTTCTTGTGGCAGCAATATCCGAACTGAGCAGTTAGTTTATTATTTCAGGAATTTTTGTGTCAATTTTTCACACCCATAAACTAATTAAAAAATAGACCAAATCACTGCTCTAGAAAATATGCCTTTGCAGCTTAAACTTACTAACTTGACGTATATGTTTCAAGTTCTCAGGCAGCCTGTTTTTTAATTTTAATTTTTAAACAAGAGTAAATTGGACTTTTCTCGTTGAAGATGTTTTGTGAATGTGAACAACAATATTATCCGTGTATCTAGTGAACTTCTATTAATTTGTTTATTACCAATGAAAGATGATGTTTTCTTGTGTATAGAGCACTCTCTTTTCCATTAATAAATAACTGCAAGATGCAACTAGGCGCAGAAAGTAGATACATCTACTTCTTTTTCATGGTGGTACCCCAGAAAAGTAGGGTGAGATACCCCAGAAGATAATCCCACATCTTAGAGATGCGATGTTACTGTAGAAGAATAGAAGTACTGTGTCAATAGTATCGCAAACTTTCAGCCTTCTGATCGCGAAGAGTAATGATAATAATTTTGAGCATACGTGAGAGACGTTATTTTTCCACGATAGGTTTTCTAGCTGACAATCGAGAAAATTTGTAGACTGTGCGCGTTCTAATGTCGTAACACACAGTACTGATGAATCATCTGAACACGTACGGTTCAAAAATCAATAATTTAGTTTTTTATGTATTAAGTTTTAAGTTATTCTGACACTAATCAACTACTTGAGATGCATAAAACGTACCAGTCCTTGAGAGTTCCTTAGTAGAGTTTGCCGACATTACAAGAGACATGTCATCGGCAAACTGATAAGCATCAGTCTTAACTGCTTTTAGTTTTGTTGGAAAAGCATCGTGGATAAATGGCATATTAATAAGAAAATAAAAACGGGATGAAATAGCATTGGCTACATATTTCAGAATGTTACAAGGGATCTCATCGAGACCAGCAGATGCCTTGTTTCATTCAAGAATATGGTCAAATTGCAACCATTTTTAATTGAACTTCTTGTTACATTTATAGAAGATCCACGTACAAAATGTTCACTGGCCAATTTACTTAGTTTTATGGGATCGGTAATGATCTCGTTATCCTTTCCAATGCTGATTACCTTCGCTCATTTCCTCGATGTGATTTCGGTTTTTGTTATGTTCCACATACATCTACGTTTATTTTTAGAATTTCGTATGAGTGGATCATTTAATTTCTTCTTTGATTCAGAAAATAGTTTACCATAGTACTTCTTAAACTTATTGTAGTCAGTCTTAACCTAAGCTTGGTTGATGCTTGTTGAACTTCATCAGTAAACCAACCTTTTTGACACTACATTTAGTTACTTATTGTAGAGGAAACGCTCAAAGTTATAATAAAAAGTGTTGAAGAAATATTCATAGTTATGATCAAGTGACAAGTTATGTTATAGTTCATACCAACTTTCATTCGACATTATATTTACAGTATATTTAAGTTCTTTCACTGAAATTTCTTTTGTGAAATTTCAAACTAACAACTGGGCGTAGTGATTTGAAAGGCCTGGGTTCAAAACAGAAGGCTCATAATATATTTGATTCAAGTTATCGGTGATAATGTCGATCGATGTTGATGCACGAACAGTAACTCTGGTCATATCTGATATAGAATGTGTTTCACTTAAGAGTGTAACACCCTCATATCTTTTTTAATTTCAGTCCACTTTTAGTAATTTTTTTTCAAACTTACTTATTGCTCTATTTTTCTGCCAAAAAAACAATTGTCTTTTTTAAATGCAAAGGACCCTGGGATGGCAAAATAAATGGCAAAGAAATCACTTCAGGGATTTTTTTATCGAAAATTTTTACTAGTAATAATAATTAAGAATTGCCCAAAAACCCTAAAGCCAAAATTTCATGAAAAAAATGTAAAATTTTTCCGTAAAGTCCGTAAAGACTTATTAGCTGCATCGAAAAAGTATCATGTGAAAATTTTGTTTGAAATAAAACCTGAACTGTCAACATTATTTAAAGTAGTAGTTGCTTACGCGCAGCCACCTGTGCAAATAATATTTACGGAATTGGAATTACTTTTGAAGAAAAATTTAACATTTTTAATTTTCATGAAATTTTGGATTTAGGGCTTTTAGGCAATTTTGAACAATTATTGCTAGTAAAATTTTTTGATAAAAAAATCCATAAATCAGGTTGTTTTGCATTTAAAGAAGGCAATTGGTTAGGAGTAAATAGAGCAATAAGTATTTTACGTTTGGGAAAAAAATTACTAAAATTGGACTAACAATAAAAAAGATATGAGGGTGTTACACTCTTAAGTGGAACACACTGCAGATAAATGAAAGTTATGAGAGCAAAGGACATCATACAATTTGATGCTTGCATGACTCAATAAAGTCATATTTATGTTAAAATCACCACAGACAAATAAAAGATCATATGTACATGTAAGGGAACTCAATACAGAGTCAAGCTTTTCCATGAACATCTTAATGTCTCCAGAAGGAAATCTATAAACAATAAGAATAATAATCAGCTTTTCACAAATCATGATTTCCACTGCACAATACTCAAATTCTTTTTCCGACTGCTTAATTGTTGCTTTCCAATGAATTAATTCCCTCTTTGCACATATGGCAATATTTCATTTTTTATTAATTATAAGCTACTATAAAAGCTTATTTAATAATTGCTGATTGCAAAATACTGACATTAATCAGCGGAAAGCCAGTGTTCAAAAACACAGAAAAAAACTCGTTCATTTTAATCATTCAATAATACATCAATTTTGTGAAATTTATTCCTGATGCTTTGCTCATTTATCTTCATTGGTGAACGAGTGACAGTTTGCATTCAGGTTGAGTCAGGCATATTATATTTCTCATGTATGCTGCAATTTTTGAGCAAAATATACTTTTGATTATGCATGAGATATACATCGGAAGTCTATATTTGCAATCTATTCTTTTTCACCATCCATTGCAGGATTTACGAAGGCAAGGTGATTAAAAGGTACCTAACTCTAAGAATACTGTGAAAAAACAATTTTATTAAATTATTATTTTCCATGAAGTATAAGAATATCGTCACATAATGCAATCATTTTGTTTGTGGTTTGTGATTTTTTTTGTTTCCTGCTTGAAGAAAATATGTTATGCATGTTTTAATTGGTAACGTTAATCTAAATATTTTATCGCAGAATGTGATTGCACAGGAAAATAATTAATTCAAATCTGTTTATTTCGTATATTAATCGTTCCGCAAGAATCCAAAACGCCCAAGGCTCTTATCTCGATCATATTTATATTTAAACCGAATTAAATTTCGGAAATAGAACCCCTATAGTTTTCAACATTAATATTGCTGACCACTTTCCGATTATTATCTTAATTCATTTAGGTGTGAATATAAAGAAATAGATAGACATAAACAAACATAGAAAAAGTTAAATTATAATTCGCTTTTTCGAGTGTAGGATGACAGTATCTGTTTAGTTCGGAATTAACCATGGACAATTTATCAACAACGGGGAGAACATATTGAAAATTATAACGTGCGTTCAAGAAAAATCTTAATTTAGGCGAGTTCTGAAATTCAATTGGTGTTTAAAGCTACTTTAGCCACAACCAAAATGACAATTTAATTTTGACAAGACGTCAAAAGTCAATACTTCTTTACCAATTAAAAATGGTTACCACAACAGAGCAGAAACCACATTATTAGAATGCTATTTTGGAATAGGGCGAAAAGTTGATAGTGTTTGGCACTATTCCATTCCTCGGAGCTTTAGAGATTTCCATGAAGAATATATAATGTGTTTTTAGAGGTTAGAATCTCATCTGTCAATACTGTCATTATTGTAGTTAATTTTGGTTGTGGCTAAAGTACTTTAAACACCAATTGAATTTCAAAGCCCTCCTAAATTAGGATTTTTCTTGAACGCACGTTATTTACCGGAATGACGAGTCCAGGTTGGACAATATTTGTATGAATTATCACAGATGAGAACAAAGATTGTACAACATAGTTTAGGTGTATTGGGAATATTAATAAATTAATAGTTTATTATTCAAGAGGTAATATAGGCAATAACTCACGGGATGATTGTAATCATCCAAGTGAGTTATTGCCATTACCGCGACTTGAAAACAATTATCCTACTTATCCACGATTGTAGCACTTTTCAGTAAATTGAAATGTCATTAAATTTTAATATTTTATTCATCTATTTAACACACAATTTAACACTATGTTAGTCCTTATTTTGATTAATATAATTAATTGTAAAATGTGAACAATTTGTGATATTTATGGAAGGTGTAGAATTGTCTACGGTTATGGTTTCATTTCTTGAAATATAAATACAAATACAAATATAGAGCATACAATGATAATTATAATAGACATTGCGACCAACTTGCAGGTAATGTAACTTTACATTCAGGGCGAATTTCGTAAAATAAGTCATATATTACGTGAAACAACTACATCGCAAAGAGAGTTTAAATGCAATGACATTAATTGTAGTGAATATTTTTGGTTTTCTATAGTTATCATCTGCAGGAAATGTCTTATCAATATAACGGTAGCAATATCTGTACACAAGTCCAATTAACTTGATAATTCTGATCGTAAATATCGCGATTGATGAAGATGATTTTACAAGTTGATTTGTGTTTTAAGAAAAATTACGCAATCAAACTTTCAAGTCGATTCCGTCTTTACATGATGCTCTATTAAAATAAAACGAATGCGAATTCAATCGACAAGTGGACTACACAAATTTCAACACGACATTTATATACTGACAGCTTTCAAAAAGCTACTTTAAAATACTCCTCAATAATACAATAAAGTGAAACGCTGCGAACGGTCGACGGGCGAAAATAAATGGCCTTATAAAAATATCACTTCTTAAAATAATATTTAAATTTTATGGATCTAATACACGCTCGTGTTTACCGGCACTTGAAATTGTCAGATTAACTCGAGAGCGGAAAAGGGGTTTTCGATTTTGCGTTTAAATGGTAACAATGGCGCGGGAGACGGTGAAGAGTTCCGATCGAGTCGCGCGGATTGAGGCACATCCTAACGTCGGAAAGATGCACTTATTCACATTTCTCTCGCTTCCGTAGTTATTCGATGATATTTTGGGTCGGACGGGACGGAGATGCAGCACTAAGCCGACACAGTGGTCATCGGTAAAAGGCGAAAAACGTCGGACTTCGCCATTCTCTGGCGGACAATTGAATTCGCACGAGTTGTCAAAGATTTACCGCCGGCACGGGTGTAAATATTAAAAGCGCCAACGGGTACGCTGACAGCTTGACACACGTTCAAATGTGTGTAAATATTTAAATAGCGGCGACACAATTTCAGGGAAATTCCGTGGTGAATGATTGAAATGAACGCGCAGCCATTTTATTCTAAATCTAAAAATACTTATAATTAGTGACGACGGCCTTGCGATCATTATATGCTAAGCGCTAATCATTTTTAAATTCACTGCGGTAAACCGACCGTGAAACGTTCAATAATCTTCATTTATTTTCGATTTGACGTTTACTATCAAGTACACGTCCTAATATGTGTATTTATAGGATGAAGCAGTCTAAGTATTTGATGATTAAATTTAGTTTTATGGATTTATAATTATGGACTTGCTCTAATCGTATGGCTAGTTTATAGTCAAATGATAAATATAACTTTATCTCCTACTATTTCGCGAACTTCATTACGTTAAGCACGACAGAAATTCATAATTAAAATAAGATGTGCATAAAATGTTAGATTAATTTTATTGGCATAGATGATTTTGCAGATACTGGTCGTTCAATACAATGTAACCGTAATCGTAAAATTAACATGGTACCCATAAACACATAATAGTAAAAATATATCTTAAAATTTTTGCAAATTAAGTTGTTGTACAAAATGCAGTGTACTGGGCCCTTTGCTTCAGAGAATATAGCAGGATCCTCTCATTTATTACAATGTTGACTACTTGCAAAAGGGGGGCGGAAAACAAGATATATTTATTTAATATATTATTTCAATGAAATGAACTGAAATACGAACATTCTATTCTTTTGAAAAAATAACTGAGACAGTTATAGAAGTTATAAGAATGTTATAAGATGTTTATATATTTTAGCCTTTAACAAAAACAAACAAATTCTATAATGCTACAAAATACAATTCCAAATTAAATTGTCTTTCGAATAGTAGTAATTTTAGTAATTGTCTTCTACTTCTTTTTCATGAAGCACTTCCACATTTTCTGGTTTTGTGCTAGTCAAGTTTCATCAAGTGTTTTGTTTTTCTATATTATGTACTTCTGTATATTTTTTATTATTATTTTTATGTGTTTTTCGACCAGTCTCTTTGTGGCTTTTCTTATATTCTTGCTCTCCATATTCTGTTTATTTCGCTCGTCTCCTTCATTCTTTTTATATCTCCCACCATACTAGTTGTCCTTCCTCTATGTCATCCAGTCTTCAACCAATCTCTTGTCTTACATCAATGTTCGCTACTCTATCTCTCATTGCAAATCCCTTGACCGCTCTTGAATACCTCATTTTCACTGCCTGCATTTTACTTTTCGCTCTATTTGACAGGACCCATGTATCACATTCATCAATATCGGTCTAAATATTGCTCGAAATATAGCCAACTTTGTCGTCTTTGATATTTTTCTTTTTCTTAAGAATTTTCAATTCCTCCTTTTCCTACTATTTTATTTTCCAAACTTTGTCAAAGGATTTTTCTAGATCTAAAAATAGAAAATACGCTTTCGAGACCTTCGTCAGCGTTTTCTTTATTATTTATTTTAGGGTGAATATATGGTCACGTGCACTTATCTTCATCCGAAGTTCGCCCTGCACTTCCTCCATGTGGCCTCTTTGTATTCTTAACACACATATTTTTTGCCACTTTTTCGTAAATTTTTAGTGTATTACTTAATAGTGCAATTTCCAATTTATTGTACTATCATCCCGCCCATCCTTCCTAAAATTCAGGCAAAACGTTATTTCTGTACCTTTCTGCGTTGACGGTAAAATTGAAGAAAATTGGCCCAATTATTCTCCTACGAGAAACTGCCATCCAAACATAAAGTTTCTGAGCATGTAGTGGCCTCTTTCGTATTCTTCTTCTGTTAGGGCTTCGCCCTGCCTTTTCCATATTTTCGGCCTTGGAATTACTCCTGCTCTCGTACCATTGTTTGGGCGGCCTTCCGATGGGTCGTTTTGTGTTCGGTCTTGATCTAGTCGCCTGTTGCGCCATCCTGTCCTCTCCCATTCTTCCGACATGGTCTATCCAGTACCTTCTCCTGTATCTTCTCCATCTTACAATGTCCTGTACTGAACAAATTTCACGGATCCTGTGGTTCCGTACTCGCGAAGGCTCAATCCGATTATGGATCTCAATGTTCTCATCTCTGTTGTTCTGACGAACACAGGTTTTATATATATACGAATTTTACTTCCTGTCTACATATGTTTGGTCCTCCATATTGTATCGCGGAGAGCACCGGATATTACTGCTGCCTCAGTCTTCACGTCTGCTTTGTTGTTGCTGGATATTTTGACCCCGAGATATCTAAATCGCATAACCTGCTCTATCGGTGTTCCGCTGACCTCTAGATTACATCGTATAGATCTTTAGATATCACCATTGATTGTGTCTTCTGGATTGAGATGTGGAGGTTGAATATCTTGGCGTTAGTGTTTACTTGTTGCAGGAGGCGTTGCAAGTCTTCGTTTTCAGACATGAGCGCTATATCATCTGCGTAGCCTAGGATTTGAAATTTCCTGTTGTTGCCTATGTTGGTGTCTTTTATTCTCTCTATTTTTTGGTCCATGATGATGTTAAAGAGACATGGGGTTAAGCTGTCACCTTGTCTTATACCAATTGATCGCCTCTGTTAATTCTTCTTGTGTTTTGATTTTTGTTTTGTTCTCAGTGTTTAGTTTGTTTTACTACTTCTATACAATTAGTAAAATAATTGTTTTGTCGATGTTGTTTTTGTGGAGAGCCCTTAGTACGTTCTTAAGTTGTATTGTATCAAAGCATTTTGAGAAATCTGCAAAGCAGATGTAGAATTGTTTGTTACACTCAATGGATTTTTCTATTAGTTGACGTGGGATATTGCGTCGATGGTGGACGTGTTCGTGCGGAAGCCCTGCTGGTTCGTATTTGTGTTGCTAATTTTTGCTATATGATTTTGGTGAATACTTTTTGGATATTAGAGAGCAGGCAGATTCCTCTGTAGTTTTTGGGACTTTCTTTGTTCCTTTTTTGAATATAGGTATTGTAATAGTTGTTCGCCATTCGATTTGTATGTTTCCAGTTTCGAGTATGTTCCGAAAGAGGTTTGTAAACTCTTTGGTTAACCCGGGGCCCCCATATTTGATCATTTCGTTGTTTATCAAGTCTGCCCCAGGTGTTTTACTTTTTTTTAGTTTTGGGATTGCTTGTGTTCGACGTCATTCTCAGTAATGTCCAATTTGCTGTCGTTATTGCTTTCTGCAACACCGTCTCTCATATCTTGGTTGTCTTTGCCCTTATACAGTTTTAGGAAATACTCTTCCCATTCTTTTTTTTGAGATTGAAGATGTTTAGATAAATTCGTTTACAGGCTTTTTCCTGTTGCGGAGCATGTTCCATATTTTCTTTTGCGCTCCATATAGGTCGTGCTCAATTTTCAAGGAAAACTTTCCCAGTATTCCTTTTCAGAGTTCTTATCTGTTGGTTTACTCTGTTTCTTATATGTTTGTAGTTGCTGTAGGCCTCGGGTGTCTTCCTACTTTTGTATTCCAGGTATGCCTTCCTCGTTTCTGCCACCTTTTCCTTCACATCTTCAGTGAACCATTGCTTGGTGTTTGGTCTGCCGTTGGGTTTAATTTTCTTACTCCTATAGCTTTCTTGGCGCTATTTAATATATTTGTATTTATCTTGTGCCATGCTTCCTTGACGTTATCTTCATTGTTTAATTTATTGTGGTCGATCTTATTTTTCAACCTTCCCTTGTATAGATGCTTAGTGGTTTCGTTAGCAAATCATTGTGGTCTGTTCATATGTTTGCTAAGTTTAATGCCCTTAAATATCTTGTCGTTTCTGGGTATGTGGTCTACTATATCTTGAAGATCGTTCTCTTTCTTCTTTTTGTTTGCTCATGTCCAGTGCGTATGCGCTTATGATGCGCGTCTTGCCGTGTGAAGTTGTGGTGTTATGTTATGCATTAATCTTTCGTTGATATATACAGTATTTTCGATATATTGTTGTAGCTTTTCATGTATGAGAATTCCTGCACCAACATGCCCCCGTTCTTCCTTGTTCTTCCCGCTATAATGCAGTAATTTTGGTATTTCGCGCTGCCTATTCCTTCCTTCTTTGTCTTTGCCAATGAGCATATGCCAATCGGTGTCGGTTCATCTCCAGTATGATTTCTTGGTCTCTATGGTTCCAGGATGTTATATTCCAGCAACTCAGTCTTAGTATATTCTTTTCCCAATTTTTTCCCGTGTTCTCGCTGTGTCGTTCCGTGTTGTCCGTCCTTCCGAGACTTGTATGGTACTTTGAGTTGATTTTGGATTTTTACGGTGCGTGGGCTGCTAACCCGTTCCAACAACCCTTCTCCTTTATCCGGGCTTGGAACCAGCAGTGGTAGTTACTGGGCTACTCAATCCACTCAGTAGTTACCCCAGGCGCGTTGTCAGTGCTCCACATTCACATATTCTGAGAATTGATGTATCCCAAAAGGTGGAACCATGCTTCGTCAGAAAACAGAGTTAAGTTCAGCAGATCGCCATTCATTAAATTATTGATAAACCAATGGCAGTACGCAACGCGTCTGGGGTGGTCTGCGGGCAGAAGAGCTTGATATGATTGCATCTTATATGGATACATGTTCAAGTCCTTCTTTACAATCGTTTGGAATGTTCAATAAGAAAGTCCAATTTCTTGAGAGATACGTTTTAAAGGTTTTGTAGGCTCTTTTACCATACGTTACCGAACGTCATTAACAATTTCTTCTGTACGAACTCTTGGTCCACCAGCCCTTTTTTTATTTGTAAGGCAAGCATAAAAATTGTCCGACAATATTGTTACGGCTGGGAAGCGCTCTCTAAAATTGTCCAAACACAAACGTTGACTGTATCCCCAAGTTCCATTAACTAGCACCCCCGTTCGAAAATAGGCTTCAATCATGTCAATTTTGTGCTGTTTGTTGAGCGCCATAATTCCAAAACTAAGTAAGATTATAAAACTTCAGCACAAAGACTTGACATATTTTGACAGTCAACAAATAACTGACGTAAATATACGATGGGAGCTGCGACAATCATTTTAAAATCGATCCCCACCCTTGACCAAGGTAATTTTTGATATTACAATATGTCATCAACTTGAAAGTGGCAAGGTTCAAGCGACACAGTTGTTTAGAGCAACTATCATTAAAATATTAGTTTGTGTTAAATTGATAGTTTTTGACACCCATTATGTCACAATTATATATGATTCTGATATATGATTACGAAAGTTAAGGCGGTAAACCTCAAATTGTCAGATTTGTAATTATCTATATTGAAAGTGACCGCTGTCATACTACTAATAGTCAAATTGTAACATGTAGGCTTGAAGGTAAGAAACGTCAATCTAGTTGTTGTTGAAGACAATAACATTTAGTCGAGTCGTCACTTATTTTAAAAGGGCGGTTGTCAAATAGTTTTTACGTAGAGCAATTAGTGTCAAATATCCAATTTCCAATTTAACGATTGCTGCTTAAAACAATAAACGGTAACAGTTATAATATGATTTGCTAACACTTCCTAAGTTGCAAGAAACGTGAAATTGATATACTGTATGTAACTCATCAAAAGTGATGAAGTGACACATGTCGGAAATGGCAGCACTAACGTCCAACTGAGAGTTGTTGAAAGTAATAATCATAAAAATGTCAGTTTTACAATTGTTTGTGTAAATTTAGTATTGGAATTAGAAGTAAGAATCAGTCTAATATAAGACATAACTATCAGTTTTTTAAATAGCTGTAACAGTGTTTCCACTGTTTCAAATTATTACATGTTTACTTGAAAGTAGTAAATATCAGACAATAATCGTCTATTGTCAACGTATTTCAAATCAATAATTCTCGAAATTTCTATAGTAAAAGTGGCAGCTGTCAAAGTGACAAATGACAAATGACTTAAAAGTAGCAAACATCAAATGGCAGATGTTGAGGGCAATAAGAATCATGCTAGTTCTTAAATTATTAGTTGTAAAAGTGACATCTGTCACATAGACAAGTGCTGATCTGAAAATGGTAAATAGCGAAATTATTATACGCTAACTTGAATATAGTCGTCCAAGGCATAAACTTTTAAATTGTTAATCCCGACTTCCCTAAGTTCAAAAATTATAAATAAGATAAAATTAACACATGTTATGCAAGAAGCACGAAATGTATAGATGTTTATAGTGATAGATGTTCAAAGTAATCGTTAAAATATCGGCTCAAGTTATTTGTTGTAAAGGCGTCTGCAGATTTAATAGATGACAAATTGATATACTTTTTCAAAATAGTAATAATCAAGGCAACAAATTTCAAGTTCAAGTTTTTTCGAATTATTTTGCGTAAAAGAGCTGTCAAATTGTTACATGTCTACTTAATGAGTAGTAAACGTCAAACTAGTATTGGTTCAATGCAATAACTTGAATTTATCAGCTCCCAAATTTATAATATTTATAAATATTCTTTCACTGATAGACACGTTGCAAAATGCGTTCTTAAATTTAGAAACACAAATGTTTCATTGAGAGATTTATTTCCAAAGATATTGTTAAAGTACGTAACACAAATTACTAATTGTAAAAATACACATAATGTTTTATCGAGAGAGTTATTGCCAAAGAGATTGCAGAATTAAAAAAATATCTTCGTAGAAATGGCAACTCTCAAATTGATAATTTTTTCGACCTGTCAATGACCAGCATTTGTAATACATTAATTATTATTGGATCATAATTTTTGTATTTCTGTTGAACCCGTATAATTGACGTCGTGCCATATATTATGCACGATTTATAAAAAATATATAAGTTTTAAAATATATAATAATTGTGACCAACCTTTTTGTTTTTTATTAATTCGTAATGGAAACATCAAACTTTTTTTGTCAGTATAATTTCGTTGGAATGAAATGAAATGAATGAAATGAAAATGTACTTGCACTCTACACCTGTTATGTAAAAATAAAGTGCTTGCTTAGACGTCCCTTTACTTAGTAATAATACGTTTTAAACTCCGTTATTATCCAGTAATATTGCTTTAGTCGGTAATTTTTTTTACTTAGGGAATTTTTAAGACGAATTTAGTTAATGTGTTTTATTTTAGTTTGGCTATGCAGGAATAAAGAAATTATAAGGCAAGTAACGAAAATGTTACACTCTAATTTTTTAATGCCTCAAAGTGTGAACATACACGGTTGTAAAAGCGACATTCTTTCATACACATTTCCATCGCCCCTGCAATATTCCCGTCTATCCCAGCGCTAAAAATCAGATTTGAAACGCTTTGTGTAGATCCTTAACTCGTTCATTGTGCGACAGACTAAAAACGCATGCAACATTTTTTATCGATGCGCCGTACAATGCAAGTTAAAAGATACGGAGATAAATATTTCTTTGCTTTGTACCTGACAGAAATTAAACATAGCCACCGCTCACTCCCACGTATATAATCAAACTATAGTGCGTTTTAATATCAGATGGAACTGTGAAAAGGGTTCATTGTTACGTTGTTTTCTCTTTTTAGCGTCGACGTTTCCAGTTCTTTGTAAAAAACACGGTTAAACAGATAACATTGAAATGCGCCGATCGAAATGAAATTGTTTTAAAGGTCAAAGTTGCGAATTTGTCGCATGACCCACATTTCGGCGTAGGTACCTCGGAAACTCCAAACTTACAAATTCCCACATATACACACAAAAAAGAACTGTTATAAAGGACGGTGCCGTCTTTCCGTTCGTTCTATTCACGTATGCGAAATTTATGTATTTCTGGGGAAAAGGTCGCTTTCTGGGGCTATTAACCCATTTCTGTGTGAATACCCAATTTCTAATGCATGTGGTCGATGTTTCTACACAAGGAACTGATTGTTATTTAGATTTAAAAAGAAGACGATGCGAGGAATATGTTTATTTGTAAGGAAGGTAGATTTTTGAGTATGGGTATAAGTCACGATTTTGAATTAAAACTGGCGCCCAGGGCAGAGCGCGTTATGAATGGTTTTATATATACAACACTGACCATACAGTTCCCACATTATTTTGTGCCATATGCGATACTCGTTACGCAGGATATCCTACATGCGAGAAGATAAAAGCTACGGTTTATATAGAATTTATGTACGTTACGATTGTGAAAAAACTTGTTTCGAAACAAATTACGACCGTTGGCTAATTTTATTTTTCAAGATTGCAAAACATCGAATTATAGGTACAGTTTCTTGACACTTGCATTCAACAAATACCGATACTTGATAATATTCGATGCTACAACCAAAATGTATTTTTTACGTAACAACTAGAGGATTAAATCGTTTGAAATTATTACAATTATTTAATACATTAAATATGAATTATGGTAGTTTATTTTTCTTGTTTAGGTTTTTGTAAGCGTACTTTGGCTTTAATTAATGATTGCAACTCGAATAAAAACATTTTTTCCTCAGATTTATTAAAACAAATTTAATGCATTTATAATCATATTTTATTTGAATTGACAATTTTGTTAGAATGTTTCCAAGATTGTGTGATACATTCATCGTCAGTAATGATGAACCCAATTTTAATAGAGGTGCAAATATTGCACGTTTTTAACATATTTAATTTTACAATTATTTTCGCATCAAAAATCTACTTATTGGGTATGTGCTGTCTTCCTAAATCCAGCTTATACAATAGTCTGCTATTTAATTATAATATTAATATAAATAAAAAAATTGTATATGTAAAAAATGAATTAATTGTAACTGCTCTTTTGTCCCTAGAAACGTGTTTCAATATTTTATAAATTAATCATAGAAATACAGAAAGTTGCCTAAACATTGATAGTTATGAAGGATATAAAAACAGACGAGAGGAATTATGTGAAAGGGCATATATCGTCGAAGGGTTTTTCTCCAGACCATTATGTTATAAAATTCGTTACGAAACAAAACTAATATTTTATACCAAATATTGTAGACACCTAAGAAGAATTGGAGATTTTTTAATTCGTTACTAGACAGGAACAAATATATTATTTATTCGAATTACTACATCTAACCTCGGAGATAATGCTCCCTCTGTAGTGTTGATACAAGAATAAAGTGTATACAACGACCAACACCACTAGAATAAATTATTAATAAATGTATTTAAAATAAGGGAATAATGACACATTTTATTTGAACTACATAATAAAATTACGAAAAATATATATCGTGTGTATAAAAAATCTGTGTCCCGTAGTGAACTTTTTTAATCTGATTTAACTTCTCAAATAATTGTTGTTTAGAATTTGACTGTAAGTATTATAAGAATAATTTTTCGATAACTCGTACCGTTTTCGAAATATGGAAAAATTGATGAGAGTAAACCATCACCGGTTTTTAAAATATGAGCTTTTTTCCTATGCAAATCCTAAGTTTAAAGTTTTATAATTTTAACTTCAATATAGTTGATGCTAGAACTCGCACACACTAACACACACACATATACTAACACACTTGAGCAACAATCGACAGTGATTGAAGAAATAATTAATACTGTGTTGACGAAAATGAATAGTCCCGAACACGCTGTAAATTAAATTTTTGATTTTTCTTCAGTGATCTAATTCCAGCCAAACTCCCATTGTATTTGTATTCTTCTATCACGCAAATCCCATATATGCTGAATGGATGATATAGGTAGCTGTGATAAACTGTATGAAGGCCGAAAACCTTCTTGATTCCAGTACAATTGACAATATACCGTTTCGAATCCAAAGTGCCTAGAATGAACAATCAAAGTATTCTGTTATTGTAACATATGCTAGTCCAAAGCATTACTCCCGGAGTTACACCCTTATGGTGCCTTTGAACAAAGTTCAAATTGTTTTTAACCCCACCGTGACAGTGCCATCTGATTTCCATAAACAAAACCTGCTCTCATCACTGATTATGACTGTATTCGTTTCCAGCGATTGCTTTCCTTCAATACAGTCTGAGCGCCATGTGATCTCATGTCAATGCAAACATTGGAAGTGGAACAATTAGGACGAAACCCAAGCGACCAAATTTGCCCGGCGTATGGTGGCAAAAAACCCAACTATACGCCCTAATGAAGCAATGCGACTGCTCTACATAAATGTCCAGATCATAAATTAGGTGAAATGTAAGTATTAAATAATACTGAAACTGATGTATCCAATGTTTCAGAACATTGGTTGTGTAGTGCGATTGCATAATTATACTCAGTGACATATAAACTGCACCACCTAGAAGGGGTGGGAATTTTTGGACCAAATTTGGCAGAAACATTGGACTAGTCTAAGGTAACAATTGATTAAAATTTGATAAAGAAAACACTTCATCTTTTTGATTTTTCTTTAATAATGTGTTGGTCCGCCCCTATTTCTGATACACTTATTGACCCGCCTTGGCATTGATTGCAGCAGGTGATCAATGTCTTCTTGGGGTATGGCATCCCAAGCAGCCTGTACTTCATGCCGTAGAGCTTCTATTGTCAACGGTGGGTTCGGTAAATTCATCAATCTTCTACCCATCATGTCCCACACGTGCTCAATGGGCGACAAATCGGGAGATCTTGGCGGCCAAGGCAAAAGATTAACATTGGCCTCTTCAAAGAAGTCAAGAGAAACCCTTGCTACGTGAGGTCGTGCATTATCTTGCTGGAAAAGTGGGTCTTCCAGCCCTCGAAGATATGGAAGAACATGTCGTTCTACTTCGTAAATGTAGCGTCGGGCGGTCATACTGCCCCGAATGAAGAGCCAGGGTGACCTACTGCCGTAAGCAATAACACACCACACCATCAACCCCACAGTTCGGTGAACATGCCTCGCAATCGAAAAATCGGGATTGCGCCTTTCTCCACGTCTTCGTCTAACAGTCATCCGACCATCATGCATTCCTAAACAAAATCGCGATTCATCACTAAAGACAACCCGATGCCACTCCAAGTTCCATTGAACTCTTTCCGTGCACCAGGACAAACGTTCCTGGCGATGTTGAGCAGTGAGGGGTAACACAAGATGTGGGCGGTAAGACAGCAAGCCAAAGGTTCTTATTCGACGATAAACTGTTCGCAAGCCTATCGGACGACCTTGTTCACCTAACCATTGATCAGCTATTGATCTAGTTGTCTCAAGGCCATTAGTTTTAAGCGGCGATCTTGACGTTCATTGGTTCGTCTTTGAGCCCCGGTGCCTCTTCTCCGACGTTCAACCCCATGTTCAGACCACGCTTGATAAACACGCATTATTGTTGAGTGGTGCCGTCCCAAACGGTTGCCGATTTCTCTAAACGAAAAACCTGCTTCTCGTAAACCAACAATCCGCCCTTGGTCAAAGTCACTCAACTGCTGGTAAACTTGAGGTCTCCTTCCTCTAGGCATCGTTAAACACTTGAAACACTTTAAACTAAAGAACGGGATCCGAAAAAGTGGAACAAATTCAAAAAATGATTCGATAATTGCTTGTCTATCACCACCTCTAAAAAATTACACAAACGTCAAAAATCCCATGACTACTTGATGATTGGGTTTCAAATTTTAATCAACTATTTCCCTGGACTAGTCCACTATTCCTGCCAAATTTAGTCCAAAAATTCCCACCCCTTCTAGGTGGTGCAGTTTATGTGTCACTGAGTATATTTCAATGATAAAAAATATTTTGAAATCACAACCATTGAATTAATAAAATGTAATGTACCTGTTTTAACTGTGTACCAATCACCTGATGGCGAAATTTCATCATTTTTTAATAAACTGCAGATTGCATTGAAATTAAATTCTGTCTGGTTATTTTAATATAAATAATAATTTAACAATCTTGAGCCAACACTAGTGTCAAGTACAAAAGCGTAAAAAAGTTGTGTCTTAGGTGTGTATGCATAGCAATGCATCGTGTAGTAGGTTTCTTATTGATTTCAGACAATTTTTGCTTTGCTTCATGCATGTTGAACTTCTGGCCTTGAAATTTTGTTGAAATTTCCTTCAATTCAAGTTCAACATGCATGAAGCAAAGCAAAAAATTGTCTGAAATCAATGAGAAACCTACTACACGCGATACACGCAATTAGACAATAATAGTCCGATCGATTGTGTTGATAAAGGATTATTTTTAGGCGACCGACACGAAAAATTGAAATTTCAGTCGTCAAACGCGGACGAAAAGTAATCGTTTATCGTCCGCTTTCATTTTTCGTCCGCAATAGCGTGGCGCCATCTACCGACAGTTACCGAAATTGTATAAAAATAACCACATTGCCGTCAGTGTCAAACTGTGCATCTTGTTTACATTAGTAAATACGTGTTGGTGATAGACTTTTTAACTGATTATTGGGTAATTATTGTTTATAAAGCCGAAATAACTTCGAATGTAGACAAAGAAAACATAAACATGTCTGAAGGTGTCACAAATATGTACAATTGTTCAGTTGTCATAAATGACTATGTCAATAAATTGTAAGTAAATGTTGCAATAAATTTGAAAATTTTATGAGGGTCGCCTAAAAAATGTTGTGTGCACCACGGCCAAAAAGTGTTTTTTCGTCCTCGTTTGCTTTCCGACCTCGGCTACGCCTCGGTCGTAAAGAAAACTCGGACGAAAAAACAGTACTTTTTGGCCTTGGTACACAAAATACTATTATACATGGAAACCGGGTATAAAAATACAATAGTTTTTTCGTTAACAAAAATGAATAGAAAAATACAAGCAGTCATGACAACTATGAAATGAGCTCAATAATCATTAAGATTGGAACTGACCATACCCTGAAACCGTTAACATATGTAATTAACCTCTGCTAGGACACACCCTGTACACACTGTATATTAACGACCTGCACCAAAGAAACTGTAAAAATGGCAATGTCAATAAACTAGAGTTACGAACACATGCACTTGTTAGTGTTGGTTTAAAGCCAATAAATTAAAAATGAACAAAAATGAAACACAAAAATCAACATTTAAAACATCACATCTGGGCGAAGATATTGAAGATATTGATATTGATAGTAAAATTTCTAGGCATCCTTATTGACATAAGGTAGGAAGCTAGGTTGGAAACACGATGATTTACTTGCAAAAAGGCTGTATATCAGATTAGCAAATTAAAACCGATCACCTCACTAGATGCTCTTCGGTTGGTTTACTAGGCGCATTTCTACGGTTCTGTTTCCTACGGCGTTATTGTCGACACATATAACAACTATATCAAACTTAAAAAATGCAGAACACTATAGAGCTTACTTTATAAATCTTTAAATTTTAACGGTGTTATGTATATTATACATATTCAATTATCTTTTATACGTGAAGGAAAACATTAAAAACTTAAATTTAAAGAACATGCGTATGAAACCAGAAACTGGCATATCTTGGACATTCCTCTGCACATACTGGCTATTACCCAAAAAAACTGAAAATGCAATGCCATTAAAATTTTTCAATAAACTGCCACCTATTTATACAAATATGAATAACTTACAGTTTCATAAGAAAGTAAAAAGTATTTTTATCAGCAATTTATACTATAACGTACAGGAACTTTTAAGTTCAAAAATCTGTTAGTCCTTATCGGTTGATAATCGTATACAATAATTATACTAGCATATGTAATATGCTGGACATCAAAGATTAGTTAAAATAATATGGAGTTAAAGAATGGTTCGAAGAATCGACATTTTTTTGAAAGGATATCGATAGCCGTGTGTGTGGTAAAGATGTGAAGAAGAGAGGATACATGACGACGTGGATGCAAATAAATGTACAGGAAAGAGAAAGTAAATTTATAAACCAAGGCAAAGAACGATTTCTCTATATATCGGCGAAAATCTGACTATTTTCGGGGCGTAATAATGGGCAAGGAAGGGAAGATGATTACCATCAGATGTTGTAGCGATGAGAAAGGTAATAAATATTCGATGGATGAAGAGAAGGGTCAACTAATAGTTGCGGGTCAGTGCAACAGTATTTGACTTAGCTTAGAACTACAATAACTTTATGAATTTCAAATACATACGTTCTAAACCAGAAACGATAAGGAATATAACAATAGGTGTGAGTTTTTCGGAAAAATAATCTCAAAAAATGTAATTTAAATACCACCTGTCCACAGCTGCCAAAGTAAATTAAAAAAACTTAACAAATATGAGTCATGAATGGAAGAAGGTACATACATAGTTCTATGTGGAATCAAGGAAAATATAGATATGCAAGAAAGATTGGCATACGAAAGATGATAATAATAGTTTAGAACAAAAGTTTCAAAATTAATCAAATAAGAAGCAATTTATGAATGACCAACGAAAAACATCTACAAAGAAAGACGAGAAATTTTGAATAACCTCGTTTCTATATAACTAGCTAAAAGTTGTGTTAGAAACGAATTTTAGATATTTATTATATAAGACGATAAAATTGTACTTTATCTTTCAGAGCGTTTTTTAGCGTCGAGACATTAGTCGAGACGGTAATTGCGCTCGAGAAGATAATGAGATTTTATCGCCGTGTGTAATACAAAGGAAATTACAATTTTTGGCAAAAAAACCGCAATTGCGTTGTCCGTTACTATGGATTACTCTGTCATTCCGACGTCTCTTGTCATAAATTTCATTTAAATATGTACCAAGGGTTTCGATATTCGGCGATATTCGGAGATATGTATAAATGAGTAAATGACAAAAAGAATATTAAGGGGGTTGAAGAAAGAATAGGCTTATAAAAAATAAAGAAGAAGCAGCCGAGAAAGGAAAAATAAATGCATGCGAATACGATGCATTACGATGGATTATCAGGCATATTATTACTAGTACTATAATAAAACAAAAGTAGTTGGTTTGTGCCTGCAACAAATATTTTGTTACAAATACTTTGTATATTCCCATATTCACGCAGATTGGCGGTCAGGTATGCAATCATTGGCACTGGGGCGACCTAGTCGAACTAAATGTTGAGCGAATACAATTATTCGCTCGCTCCGCCTACCTCCGATTATTTAATTTGGTATGTCCCTTTTTTTTATCAGGTATGTATATTATTAGCTTCGCCAATTAAAAATAAAAAAAGTAAAGAAATATTGCTTTACCTTTGCTTGTGTGTCGGCTAAAATTTCAAAGTATGTCGCACGATATTATAAATTGCATAGTTCGTTGTTTACGTACGTTAAGTGAAAATGTGGGTCTTTTGTTGTACCGATCCGACATATGAATTACTCGTACACGTAAACCACGCAACATTCCCAACCGAAGTCCATAACCATGAACGTCAGCGATTAACAAATGCGGGCGATAAACCACCTAGGCAATTTCAAATTTAATTAAAATGTAATAAACAAGCGAAAAATCGCAACGAGTAATTTACACCAGTTTATTTTAATCGGCGTGCCGTAATTTGCGCGAGCGATCACGATTATAAAAACGACGACCGGAGAACTCGGATCGCGTAGCCCAGAGCGCGTGCTGCGGACCGACGCACGCATTGCTGCGTCTCTCTCGTACGCGTCGGTCCGGCGCTGCTTAATTAACGACGTGCCGTAAAATTAAAGCGAACGGCGCGAAACGTGCGATCTAGATGCACACCCACATATGCGCGCGGTTTTTGTTTCTTTCATGTGCTTTTTTCGCTAGCGTGGGATTAATTTAAACATAAACAGTGCCCGTGACTGAGTGACCGGTACCGAGCGCGTTTACTGGTACAGGAGTGGAACGGATTGATTATATACAGCATGCGCAAGAAGTCACGAATTATATCTCGGGCGGTAATTAAAAATCGCGGATCGTTGTTTTCTGAAATGAAAGGCGGCGGACTGCGTTTACTTTTGTCGATCCGTAGGCACGTACTTGTTTATTTGCGGTTATTATGAAGGAACGTTTTAATTATTTTCTACTTAGATTAAAAAAACATCACATTTATACTATTCGTTACTCCAATGATTGGACATTTTTAATAATTTTGCACAAATAGGATACGAAAAATTGATTTCTGCCCTCCACGAAACTTCAGTTCACCAACTAGACAACACTGAAAAAATATTTTTATAAAAAATCCCCTTGTTCTCCAAATTACTTTCAAATAGTTAACTGAATATTGACGACACTACTGGTCTAAAAAAGAAACAGCAATAAAATTAAAAATTCGCAACTTGAAAACCTGATTTAAAACTTGTAAAATGGTCACGAGGACATGACATTTCCAAAAACTGAAAAATAAAGTTTCAGAAAGCAGTAAGCAGACAATTGTGACAGAACCATTAACTGAATTAAGCCAACATGACAACGGTGACAAAGACTACTACAGAATTAGGTTAGATAACACAAGTTTACAAATTCTGGTGAAGTTTTGGACCCGAGCAGATGAGAACGATTCTTAACGTTATTTGATGCCCTGAACTCAGATGTTCATTCGGTGTGTCAAGATTGGTTCTAGTTTTCGAGATCGCACATGGTGGCACATTATGAGCCACATGACAACAAAACGTGTCCTCTGTACCACTTGTGAACCCACAGGATGCTTTACTGCAACCTTTTCATATTAAACTTGGCGAAGGACCGGCTTCCCAGAACTTAATCAACTTGTTTCCAAAATTGTCATACTGAAAAATCAAAGAAGGAATATTTGTCAGACCTGATATTCGAAAACTAATGACTGATGCAAAGTTTACAAAACATTTAACGCTTGATGAAGCAGCAGCATGGGCATCGCTTAAAAGTGTTGTTCACTACATTCTCGTTAACCACAAATCACCGGATTACAAGCAAGTAATCGACATTTTTTTGCAAAATTACCGCAAGATTGGAGCTCGACTGTGTCTCAATATACATTTTCTGCATGCACATCTTAATTTTTTCCCACAAAACTTGGGCGACACGAGCGACAAGCAAGGAGAGCGGCTACATAAATATATAGCGAAAATCGAAAAGGGTTACCAAGGATTTTGGGACGAAGGCATGATGAGTGACTACTGCTGGACGCTGATGCGTGAAACAGATCCAAAGCAGTATAAAAGACTCAAGAATTTTTATTTATATAAAAGACTAGTTCAACCTCTGTATATTTCTGATTTATACTTTTTAATTCAATAAATGGCAACTACTGATAAGAAATAGTAAATTAATGAATTTATTGAATATTTCGAGAACAACCAGCTGCTGATTTTTATTCAGCCTTCCCATTTACCTTATAAACAGGTTTTGGTTGCTCAGGCCCAAAACCGTGTATGCTTGTGTAATGGATAATTGGGAATACTATAAACGAGTAAAGAAACGTAATATAAAAAAAATCAAAATATTATTCCTGATCTTGTGAAAAGAATATATTATAATATAATACTAAGTTTAACAGTTTTTTAGATGGTGCTGAAATACGTATATAGATTTCCTTAAAAATAGTATAGTTTTTAGTATTTTTATGTGCTCTGTGAACTAGCAAATATTTGATTCTGAACACATTTTTTGCTCATCTTTCCTCATGAAAAGTGCTTTGATATCAATGTGATTCCATTTTCGATAAATACATTTAGAAAAATTATATGGGATTTAATATTAAAGGAAAATTAATTTTATTTTGTTATTATAATGTGAATTATTTGAAAACATTTATTTTGGTTAATACAGGTTTTGACAAATTATTAATGGTTATGGACAAATTTAAATTGGCAACGCTGCGTCAAAGGAAATACAGAGGTAATCAAAGGTATAGGAAATGAAATGCATTACCTCTCTGACCTTTTGTTCGCTGTTAATAATGCTACAGATGCACCCTTGACAACAATTTGTGATGCTCTGAATAAGTAAAATAAATAATCAAGGCATCCTTAAAATAATCTGTATACTATTAAATTAACGTTAAAAAATATGTTGAAGCGATGAGGCTGCTTTAGAATTGATATTATTAAAAATTTTGATATTGATATAAATTTGGTAGACATGCATTTTAGTTACAATGTTTAAGAAACTAATGAAGTAGAAATTTCGTTGAATGTATGAAACAGCCAAAAAACAGAAATTTTATTCATACGAATATATTTAAATAACAGTAACTTAATTCATAGAAAATCTACGAGAAATTAATTTATTTCGTCAATCGTATATCATCCGAGGAGGTTGATTTGTGATAAGTACAATTATTACGCACCTTTAAATGGAAAATGCGAAAACGCCATGCAAGTTTAACAGAAAAATAAATGTACAATTGACTGACTTGCGATGGAAATAATTTCAATGAACAACATTAACCAATACGATATATGATCACAAAGACATACATAAATATACGAAAGTGATGATCAATGCACAGACTAGAAAGATGATTCATGACACAAGAGTGACAAGAGGAGCCGAAATTGGAAGTGATCATTATTTAGTACAAACAGTTACTAAAAGATGGGAAAACAGAAAGAATGGTAAACTAGGCAAAGGTAGACATAATAAAAGTAGAAATTACGTCATTAACGTATACAGACTAAACGAGGAAGTTATAAAATCCAATATAAAATAAAATTAGAGGAACAGCTAAAGAAAAGAGAAAAAACTGGGAAAACGTTAGAGATGTAGAATTACTATGGAACACTTTTAAAGACACGATTATTAAAACAAAGGCACAACCTGGTGGAATTATGAAATAGAGCAAGCTGTCAATCTAAAGAAAAAATACGGAAGGAGTAATAAAGCAATAGAACATAGAAAATATAGTAAATATAAGGAACAAAGAAAGTTAATAAAACTAATTATTGCAGAGTCAAAAAGAAATGCATGGGAAGAGTTCGGAAATAAAATGGAAGAAAATAGTAAATTACCATACAAAACACTAAAATCTATAAGGCAGGGTAAAAAACAAGGCATCAATTTCATTGAGGATAAGAATGGTAGTTTATTAACATCAAGTGAACAAATTATTGAGAGATGGCAAGAATATTTCAGTGCAAAATACATACAAGAAAACTATCAAGAGGAAGAGAAGAACGAAAATGCAGTAGAACTAGCACTAAGAAAACTGAAAAATGGAAAAGCAGCGGAGAGGGATAATATTAAAGCGGAAGTATTTGGGGGATACAGGAATAAAATGTCTCCTCAAAGTAATTAATACAGCATGGAAAACGGGAGCAATCTCGACAGACTGGACTATAGCTATAATTACGCCAATATTTAAAAGAATGCGAAAAAAAATGTTCTATAGAGCGATTTCCATTCTGCTGGTAGCAAATTATATGAAATTATTTTGGTACAAAGACTAAGAAAAATAATAGAAAATAGCATAGATGGAGAAAAATAATCAGACAAATGGTAACCTATATATATGTTTCGTAAATCTCGAAACAGCGTTTGATAATGTACCAAGAGGTATGATATGGGAAATACTTATAAAAAGACAAATCGGTGACAGATTGCTGACAGCGATTAAGAGCAAGTACGTATATACGAGGAACGTGGTAAGAACTCAAAATATGTGCAGCAATGAATTTCTTACAAGTAGCGGTGTAAAACAGAGGGGTGTGTTTAGCCCGCTGCTATTTATCATGCTCATGGATGAAATTGCAAAAAACTGCCGAGAAAAGCTCAAGGGCGCTCTGGTGGGAATAAGACAACTGCAGTATTTATATTTCACTGAATTAATATATATGCGGATGATTTAGTAATATTTGCCAATAAGGAGAAAGAAGGAGAGAAGAATTTGTAAAACATGAAATTAAAATTAATATGAATAAAAAAGAAGTTATTATAGTGTGCAAAGAAAAGAAACAGGCAAATGTTTATCTACAACATGAAAGAATAAAACAATTCGAAAATTTTAAATACCTAGGAACAATAATGACCTTACAAAATAGCATGGAACCGTTACAAATAAAGATTAAATAATTCAACAGTGTATATGTGCCGGTTTTAACGTATGATTGTGAATCATGGACACTGAAACCCAAACAGCAAAATTCAAGCTTGCGAAATGAAATATCTAAGAGCAGTCGCAGGTACAACCAGAAGAGACCGTATTAGAAATATAATGATCAGGGAACAATTAAAGATGGTTCGGTACAAGAAAAAATTGAAAGAACAACTATCCTGGCATATAGTCATATAACAAGAATGGACAATAACAGACAAGTGAAAGCAATATGGAAAGCGGGAAATCAGAAGAAAAGAAAAAGAGGGCGCCTACAAGAACATGTAATACTGAAATTTTAGAAATCCTATAATCGAAATTCACCATATAATTTTTATTTTCCAAAAAATTACTAAATTTCATGAACACGAAAATTTAGGTCTAAAAATTAATTTTTCTTGAAAGAAAAAAAATTAATTATTTTTATATGAAAAATACAGAAAATGAAAGCTTTTGGAACAGAGAAATATGAACTGGAGAGAAATGGAAGTGTTAGCACAAGATAGAAAAGAGTGGAGGAATTTCTGGCTTCGCACCTCGACACCGTAACATGGTAGACGGTGCAGGTATTGTCCGGTTTTTTTTCCATTACCTCTAATTAAAGTATTTTCAGTGTACCTACCGGCGACAATAGACCCAGAATTATCGAAATATCTTGTAGGTTAAAGATTAACTGTAATTTTTACGTTTATTATTAAGATCGTAAATAAAGGAAAATATATGTTAAAAATAATAGTTTTCTTAACAAATTTGGTTTTTCTTATGTATACGGGTAACGTCCTTATTTTTAAATATTCACATCGACGCCAAGCTTTTTTTCCACGTTTGCTGTCTGACACGTATTAACTACATCCAATCAAATCTAATTTAAAATTGTTCTTACGGCACAGCTTGAATCGTACTTTGTACCGATATTGGTTCAACTCAATTATAAGTTGCGTTTAAACAACGCCTTACAATAATTATAAATTAGTTGGTAATCATTGTATGTGGCTAGAGACTAATGATTATTTCGAAATTACGGGTTAAGAAAAGAATGTGCTTAAACAATATATCACATTCAGTTGGATGGTGTAATTTTGTTTGTATTCAGGTCCTAGCAAAATTATCGTAGTGGAACCAAGTAAATAACCAAATAAATGTAACGAACATTGATATGAAAAGTAACAAACGTAAGTAAACTACATGTCGACAGCATATTATTGCAGTTTTTTGCTTAGCTGCTTAGCACGATGATGTTGCGTAATATCAAGTCGAAACATTTATTTAATTCAGTACAGCTGGAAGTAAACGTTGCAGTCCCATTTTATAACGTTATTTCCTTTGAATCTCCTATCCATTTCTGAGTATCCACATGACATACTGAAGCAATTTGAATCAATTTGACTAGAATTCTGGCTTCTTAAAGACAAACTTTTAAGTGTTTGAACTGCTTTTAAACAGACATTATTCTACAGAACAGGATCTTTGCAAACAAGATGTTAATACCAAACAAGTATACACTTTAAAATTTAATCCAGTTCGCAACTTTTATGGAGTAAATTATTTAGTAAATTAAGTATTATACAGTGAATCGTATACATTTGTAGATGAAAACTGTGATTTAAAATGTTTGAAAGTAGAGTTATTTTTATATTTACAACTTTACACACTTTCGTTATTTTTATGCATTACAATATTGAACAATTTTGACACTTTTTTGTAATTTTTGGGATTCTGTGATGATCGCTGGGCCCTGAGCACGTAGCAATATGCTTATGTAATAAGAAGATAAAAAGAAAACTCGGTTGCACAGCTTGCCACGAGTTAACCACAACAATTGTCACGATCCATATTTAATTTTTTTATTTATTACGTACACCTTCGTTAGAAATTACTTCAGAATTCGCTGTAAGCAATTAATGGAAACGTGCAAAAATCTTCGAGTAAAACTTAATAAATTACACCGCAGGGCAAGAGTAAAAATATATAAATAAATAATACATAACAGTGCATTTTAGGAAAACGTGGAAAACTTAATTTGAATGTCAAATCAACTCAATTTTAAGTCATAGTCATTGAAAATAATCTGTGAAATAAAAAGACCATTGATGTAAATGTGAATTTTGCAACTACTACACTCTCAGATCAAGGCCACTAAACCAGCAGCTCTGGTTCGACTACGACGAATTGAAGATACTCGCCATAAACCATCACTACTACCCACGAATAGATGAAGATCCCGAATAATTTCAACCGAGAAGATCCATATAGACTAAGTAAGGTTCGAAAGTTAGCACTAAAGAACACCGAAAAGCAAGGAGCACCAAAGACGCAGCCAGGGCCATCTAGGACGAATCCAGGAGGAGCAGAAGACATCAACGTCTTTAGAAACCTACTGACAACATGATCAGTGCAACGTCAAGTTTATTTGAAGAACCACGGCAACACCCGGAAGATACATCATTATGGAAAAATTATTGTGAAAGCCTACATTCGACTGGATGACAATAATTACAAATATTAGCATTCTCCATAGTTTTGTTAATTTGTCTAATTTTGACATTTCAACTCTTTAGCAAACATTGTTTCCTCATAATGCAACGCATGTGTAAGTTTTTGTAGAAATTTATAAATCACAAATTTAATTCCTATCTTTTCTAATGCATATTTTTTATCTAAGTGTGTGACATGTATGGAGTTTTTCAAATCTTTGCTATCTTCGCTCTGACTGTGGCAGGGTGCATTTTCAAAACTATCCCAATAATAATTAATACGGTGTTAAACATGTAATACTAATACTACTAATATTACATTTCTGTACAAATGAGTACGGCATTGAAAAAAGGGTATTAACAATTAATTTTGCAACAATAAATTATTGTTAAGAAAATAGTTTTTATTTAATCTCGAATACGGTACAGAATTGTGTACATCATGTCATATAAGATTTCAATCAGCCCCTATTCAAAGAAACCACCACACTAACACAAATACAGAAATTATACTTACACCTTCATAAAACTATGTAAAACTAATTATTGTCATACTCGTATTTACGTTCTCGAAAACACAGCGAAGAATCTTGATTATTTCTCGACCATTTTTTGATAAACTACCCCTGCAAAAACTCAACGGCAGAACATACTACCCCTGTAAGAAGTCCGCGGCAGCACTTACATCAGTACACAATTAATATTTAGCTTCTTGATGTTCTGTAAAATTATTTATTAATTGATTTACTTTAATTCTGGTGAAAGGAAACAACATACATTTTTTCTTGATTCCTCGTTATGTTGTCGTGAGCATAAATATGACAATAAATAATGCATTAAAAAAATCTTGCCTGCATTGTCACATGACATTTTGGGGGTAGTTTCTATGTAAATGTCGTGAAAAATTAACACGCTATCATCATAAAAATTAAATTGTTTCGTACAATCCCCAGAAGCCATTTATTACATACTTGTGTATAGGCTGCCATGCAGCTCTTTCAAGGGTAGTTCATCAAAAAATGACCTGCAAAAAATAACTTCAACATAACTTCTTCGTAATGTCATTCTGAACGTAATTATAGCAATAAATAATTTTGTACAACCCCGGGAAACTATTAAAAAAATAAACAAGATCTATACGAATAATCTTATGGTAATTGTAGGTTTTTTCGCAGATGTAGTGCAGAAATCTTCTTTTCGTCATAGCTAACGTAAATCTGATAATAAATAAGTTTGTACCAACTTCTGAAAGTACTAATTAATTACAAACTTGTTTGTGTTCTATCGTAGAGCTCTTACAGGAGTTGTTTATAAAAAATTGTCCTTGAAAAATCAACATTTTTCGCTAGGACGCAGTGAACGGAAATATTGAATAATGTTTCTAAATTAATTGATGATTTTTTCATTGCCCCGCTCTTTTGTTCAAAATTGTACAAAAGAATATACTACAAGCATAGCAACTTATTTCTCATTTTTGGGATAATTTAGTACAGGTTAGTCACAATGCCTCCCCCCTCCGGCCCTCGTATTTGTCTTCAATACACATCAGTTGGTTTCTTGTACAAAAATCGGAATTTTAAATACAGAATTCCCATATGGTTGTAATTGGGAAACTTCATGGTGGGGGTTGGCGTCAAAGGTTGTTTATATTTATTCATAAATATTTTGTTCATATTCACGGTATTTTGTAGGACTTTTACGATTAGCATCTTTGGCAATATTTTTGGAAAATTGTGGGTTTGTTTGCAATTTTTAGTGACTATTTTTGTAGCAATAATTTCCGTTTTAAGATTGCTTGGTTTTAGTTCTTTTTGAAGATTTTAGAATTTTGTTCTATTATTAAAATTCTTACTGTATTTTAGACAACTTTGAAACATTTGGCAATATTAAATTTTACATTTTGGACAGTTTCAACATTTTCCCCAATATTGACAATTATTTGCATTTTCGATAATAAATAAACTTTTAATAAGCAACTTTGCATGTTTTGATCGTTTTAACAACAATTCCAATTTTAGTCATTTATTCAGAAATTTTTCTTTTTGTGCATGGTACTGGGTAATTGAGAAGCTGTGCAAATAGTGAGTTTTCTACCTTATCTTATTAATTTTGTATTTCATGCAACGTTACTACTAAAAACCTAATTACTACTAATTATTTTAAGACATTTTTTTGATGTTATTTTATAATATAATTTTATATTAAAAATTAACAATGCAGAATATAGTAACTGTGGCAATGTTGACAATTCAAAATCAAAATCATTTATACAGTTTTAACATTTTATAATAATAACGTTATTCTCCACAAGGTTTTCCGCCAACTTTTATCGCTTCAAAATGTACGACACAAAATTTTGATATTTATTTGTATTTATGATAATTTCTTAAAATGTTGACCATTTTCACAACTGAGAAGTTGTTTTATTTGAAGGTTCTGACTTATGACGAGTCTAACAATCATTATATTTCTTGTTTTGAATTTTTTAATTTATGTTATTATTATTATTGCTCTTTCGCATTTATCAATCATTTTTAGGTTTTTCCGTTTCGTTTTTATTAATTAAGTTTAATTTGTATAATTAGGTATGGAAGCAATCCCATAGAATTGATTTATAGTGTTTACTTATATTTTACATTTGAAAACAATTTATTGCGAGACTCAGACAAATTCATGTAAATTTGGAACGATTTATGCGGCCACATCCTCATTTCCATTTTAACGGAAACCGCAGGTTTAACGATTTCAAATTTACCGAATTCGAACTCACTTACATTTCAGATAAGTTGGGGTGGCATATGGTTCCGACTAACGGTCGAAATGCGTCATCCGACATGTGCGATGTGTAACGGTCGGTGATTTTGCAGGTTACTAGCTTTGATTCGTACGAACCCTTATCAAACATCGAAATTCCCGTCAGGTGGGGGGCAAATTTATGTGTGTATCGAATGCCACAGCACGCACTTTAATCTGGAGCTATTAACGGTCAACGGAAATTTAATTTTGGCAAAATTAGTATTTAAAGATTGTAATTGAGATTGGCTATTTTTCTACCGGATTCCATTCGTTTCCAATTTCATACTTACGTTTTATGTGCTTGCACTTCCTTTCGACTTTAATTTTTAAAGTTGCGTCATTATGCTTGAGTCGACATGTATAATTCATTGGTTTGACCCACACATTTCAAATGTTCCTTTTCAACACCTATATTCGAACTATTCAACATTTTTTCTATTTGGGCATCACATTTTTTATAACTTTTTGTTTCTATTATTTCCTCGACAGTTTCTAAATTCCTTGCAATTATCCTTAATGAATTTCAATTTTAACAATGCGCCCTGAACCTTACTAAGCTGTATCACCAGCACGCACCGTAGTTAATTATTGCTGTTATTCTCTGGAAATTAATCGCGTCCAAGGAGGCCGCCAATTAATCCATCGCTAGGTCTAATTACCACGCACACAATTAATACAATAAAACGACCGCGGCGGCAAGTAAAACCCAACTTTAAACCTACCCACGATATCGCCGGAGTAATCGAATTTTTAATCCTCTCGTAAAAAAGGCCAAACACAAAAATATAATTAAGTGGAACTCATCAAATTAGGCATTAATCTAAACAACCGTCATATTCGGTCCGAAATCGGAATGACAGCCGTGTCTAAATATGTGGGACGGAAGCATTAGGTAGTCCTGCGATGCGCCAACGGACTACGAGATTGAAGGAATCGCTGCGCTGGTTACGTTTATTCCGTCGGAATCGCCGCGGCTGTAACGAAAGATCTGATAGCCGAACCACTATTTTACGCAAGTCGTGCGATAAACAATCGTACACATATCTAGACTGTCAAAACTGACTCTTCTGGTTTGGGTGATGGGTGTATCGGTAGGAGTATGCGGTACGTGGGAGAATTAGACGGAACTGGCGTGGTTTTTTAATTGGGGAAACACGATCCATCGAACGTTGGCCCTTTAAACACCAAGTCTGTGAAACTTTTTTTGACACCATGTATGTGTGTTTTTTTCTGCTCAGAAATTAAAATAACGTCAACATGTGACAATAAATATTAGTAAATTGTAGACAGGAGTAGATAAGCTTTCTTTGTTCAATAATAATTAAAATTAATTGCAGGAGATCCGAGAGAAATAATTGCATGGATTCTTAGAGCAGCGTTTATAGGCATACGTTTAAGTACGCAGTTATCAATATCTTGCAATAATAACTTCCTATATTCCCATATTTTGTATTTTTACAATCGTATGTCCTAATTGCTGGCCTATTTATGTTTTGGTAAAAGAATTCAAAACTACTTGCATAATTTTTGGAAATTCCACCAAGCGAAAAGGGAGAAGTTTGTTAATCATTGACAATAGTTTACTGTGAGGTGAAAGCGGACGTCAATCAATATATTAAAACTGATAATCTTAAATTTAAAAATCGAAACATCTGAAAATTAATATTAAGATTGTTGATGGTACCTGGTGAAATATTCATTTACATTTTATTTATCAAATGTTTTTAAAAAAATCACCTTGCTGTCCGATTTCATAGTAAAGGCCACAGTAAACTAATGTGAATTATTAATCTTGTTTAACTTCGCCCTTTTTTCTTTGTGACTGGACAAATGTACAAAAAATATGCAACAGGTAGTTTTGAATATTTTTACCAACAAATATATGGGTGTAAGGCCATAATTAGAACATATGATTGTAAACATGCAAAACACATTTTGTATCATAATGCAATGTATGAGGAAATACTACGTCGTTCTCCTTGCATTATCGTACAATCCTCTATCTGATGATATGACTGTGTGGTAAATCAATTATCGTAGTAATACAATAAATAAAGGGAAACCAAATAATTTTGTTTTAATTTTTGATTCTGGAGTTTCAGTATTGCCTAAATCTATCCAAGTTCCAATGTTGAAATAGGTGTATAAGAACAAATGAATTAAAAAGAATGCATTAAAATAAAGATGTAAAATTAAAAATAATCCATTTATGTAAAAAATCAGCAGTAGTCCTCCTCACTGAACTTTCTTATACTCCATTTTTAGAAAAAAAATTTCAAATGGAAATCATTTAATATTTAATTTTCACAAGAACATTTTTTTCTGAATAACACGAACCATTTGAGAGATATCACCGTAGACCATCACTTGAGGTTGAGGTACTGCTTTAAAATATGATGTTTTAGTCCTTGACGTTCACTAATCTTAAGTTTATCGCTTCTACCTCTAGCTTTAATCGTTTGGGCAGTAGAGGCCACATAAACACAGACATACAGACAAAGATACATACACAGAGACGTCATTTTCGTCATTTCCGTTAAACTATCGTTCGAAAATCTTCATTACTTCCTTATACATACATAGTATAAGAAGTAAAAATGTAGTGGAGCGCCACCATATTATCTTCAATTTTGGAGGGATTCAACGCATAAAAAAGTTTGAGAACGAACTAAGTTTAATTTAAATAATAACTAGTCATCATAAAAAATAACCACAGTTCATTTGAATAATTTCAAAGTTAGTTAAATAATAGAGGACATACATCAGTTCATGGAGGCTAGGAGAGATCAAGCACCATTTACTAAATTGTTATTCTTGGAGTAGTGACAACGACGAGGAGAAAGAAATCATGTTTAGGCATGTCGTTAAACAATAAAAGTGACAGTTGCATTTGATGCAATGTTTGAAATACTTTTCTAATAAATTGTACATGAATAACTCAAATGATAAGTATATATGACGTATGTTAGTACCCACACGCATAAAATTATATTTAATATATTCTATTGTGAATTATCCTTAATATAAGCTTCTTTATGAAGAGAAAGAATAAAAATTACTACTGGCGTTGTTCAAGAATCTATTAACGATAAAACGTTTCGCTCATAAATGACGTAATTAAAATAAATTTAAAAGGTTCAAATTTAATATCCATTTTAAATCCTTCTAAAATTTTCTGTAAACTTCGGACGTCTGCATACAAATATTATGCAACCAATTACCAGACGCGACAATCACAAGCAAAAATTAACATTCTCTTGACTTTGCCAGTACGCTGCCAATTGGTGATTTTTTCTTTATTCCCTTTTTATTCTACTTCAGGAGTACCAGAAGTACAATTTAGCTAGTCTTTCGTTTTAAAAATGAATCAAAGTTCATTTGAACAAAGCTAAAGCTTGTTCAAGTTATAAAATAGAGGGACCGCGAATTTGCACAAGACGAAGTCGATAAAATTATTATTTGTGGCCGATTTCGCCATTATATAGCCAGAAAGGACAACATTTAGTAAATTTTCGGTCGGATTTTTTCCCTTATTCCCTTTTTATTCTACTTCAGGAGTACCAGAAGTACAATTTATATAAATGAGCTAGCCCTTCGTTTTAAAAATGAATCAAAGTTCATTTGAACAAAGCTAAAGCTTATTCAAGTTATAAAATAGAGGAACTGCGAATTTACACAAGACGAGGTCGATAAAATTATTATTTGTGGCCGATTTCGTCATTATATAGCCAGAAAGGACAACGTTTAGTAAACCTTCGGTCTTCGAGTAAAAAACACAACGATGATCAGTACAAGGTGCATTAAAAACTAACCCACAAACACACAAACCTTATAAGAATTATACTAACGGACCAAGACCGACATAGTACAAAGATATTTTAAAAACCTCCAACATAATACAAGTGTGGGACAAGTTAAGGAATCTCCATCACATTCATTAATGTGTTGATACTAACATTAATTATAATGAAGAAAAAGAAAAAAAACTTGGTCGAAGTCTATCCAGAATGGAATTAGAAGACAAGCGACCACGAATACACGCACATTATGCAGGAAGGTCAAGATATGATACAATAGGACATACAAGTGGATTATGAGACATAGGAATTTGCAATACATACAAAAGGAAAATCCAAGGGCCACGCGAGCAAGGACTTGGGGCCTTATTGAATAAGAATTACAAAAGAAAATATGGAGTACTTTTACAAAACATGAATTATAATGTATTTAATTATAAATTTTAGGGAAAATTTGTTAATAAAAATAATGTAAAAATATTCATATGATATTGTATCGAGTATCGAAGGAGTTAAAAAAGATTAAGAAGCAGTAAAGAAACAATCAAAAAAAGCGGATGAGCAACTATACAGATATTGATATATTTTAGAAAATTATAGTACGACCAAAGATACAATTTTACATATGTGACGTACACTTAATTACTATTTTCTTCTGTTACATAACAATATGATACATCAACTACCACAATTAATCTATTACTACAATTTAAAAAACTCTTCCGCTATTTTTCCCTGCAGATGAAATGTCAATTAGCTTTTCAGTTCAGTTCAATTGATATCCATTAGCTTTCAGTTTCTGGAAATTTTTAGATATAGAATGTTTTCACTCATTGTTCTTACCCACTTCCTTTTTGGCCTTCCTCGCTTCTTTTTCCCGTTGGCTTCCCATTTTTTACATGTCTGGTGTTTAAAATTATGTATGTTCTCAAACATGGAATGCACTTAAGACTTTCAATCTTAATTCACGCATTAATTTCTATAATAACAATTGTTTTGTTATTAATTTAAGTTTTAATTTAAGTTAACTATCGTAGAGGAAGTTTATAAGATTTTGCATGGCGTAGAATCTAATGCATATTGCATCGATGGTATATTTTCAAGAGTAACAATCTGCTTAAATATTGTAATCCGATATTTGATCTATGGACAGTACACTATACAGTACAGTACACTGCTGAAGAAATGTACATCTAGTATTAATAAAATACTGTGTGGTAACGGTAAGTTTGTTTCAAATTATGGATTACACATATATTTAATTGTTGTATCGAGCGATCCTATTTTCATTTGTGTTGGAATGTTGGTATATGCACTCTTGCAGCTGAGAGATCAATCTTTCTCTGGTCTTGGTATTATTAGTATTTTAGTATTTTACCTGCCATCTCCAACATTTTTAAACGTATGCTGTTTATCCAAATTAATTGCTATTTTGATAATAATAACATTTTTTCCTGGATGTCAGTCTGGGTTCAGGAAAGGTTTAAGCACTGCATAAGCCTTGGCTGGCGTTACTCAAAACTATTCGTTACATGTGCTAGTGGATTGTGTAGCGCACTTCCTTAACTTCTCAAACGGTTGGCACAATAAATCATGAACTAATAATTTTGAAATTTAAAAATACTATGGTTTCTGTCATCCATTTGTAAGTCTATTAATATTATATTTGAGGTTTAGAATCCAGGTTGTGAAGTATGATAATTTGGTTTCATCTCGGCCATATATATTATCGAGCATTCCATATGGTTCTATATTGAGTCCCTCGTTATTTATTATACATGCTCCTTATATAATTATTAACATTTATGAATATTTGTAAGATTCAAGCTTACCCCGATGATACACAACTTTAATAATGTTTTCCTTTACAAGATTATTTACAACATGTTATTAATTGTCGGCGACTTTATTATTAAATTCTAATAAATTTGCTGCAATTTTATTTTGAACTTATAATCGATAATCTTAATTTATGCTCCAATTGGAATTGTTACCGCTACCAAAACCTCAATTTAATTGTTGATTCTAAACTTAGATTTAGAGAATATGTTAAATATTTGATTACGTCATAATCGTTGTTGAGTTTTGTATTCAAATATACGTATTTATTATTTTTTCCTCAAAAGATGCTGAGTTTACTGGTTTAAGAATCAGTGACCTATGCCTACTACATTTGCATGATTTGTACATAGAATATTATATCTTATTCCTTCTTCTACGCTTGAGCATTTGTTATTACCCAGAACTGTGATATACATTCGCGATACCAGATTTATAAATCAGCTCGTCATCCCACATCAATCTATTGCACAATTTTGATGATTCGTCTTTAATGCTGTGCAGGTGTTTAGTCGTAATCCTGATACTTTCTGTTCTATTAATTGTATTAATTTATTTTGACTTTAAACCCACATCCAATACATCCATTTATAATTACATCTATCGATATTTTTAAATTTAAGTTAAATTTCTGTGAGGTGTCGTCATTTTAATTTCATAATTTATATGTATACGATGTTAATTGTAGTTTTGATTGTTTATTATTTTTGTCTATTTATTTTATTTCTTGAATATTAACTATTATTATTATTGACTATTAAGTCTTTTAATGGCCTCTTTTCATGAATTCCTCTTATAATTTTCCTTATTTATTTTGTAATTTGATAGTCCTGGTTAATTATTGTCCTCTTTTAAAATATCCTTGTCATATATGTATCCACTATTGACTTATTTTTATGTTCATCTAAGTACATTATGCATAATGCATTATGTTTTCTTTATTTATATATTATTTCATTTTTTTCTCATTTATAAATGTATTCCAATACCCAAGCTTAACGATTTCTCAGATTTTCTAACATCTTTGTTTTTGTTTCTAATTAATATTCTGTCATAATAGTTTACAATGTATTGCTTAGCATTACTTGTTAATGCACTAATTTGCACAAAATTACGATATTGGATATATAAAATTTATTTGAGTTAAATTGTAGTTCTATTCATCCGTTGTTCATTTCCGTTTTTCAAAAGTGATCATCACGAGTAAATGTTTTCTGTTGTTGTGCCCTAGGGTGTACAATTCGATACCAAGTTACAAACATTTGTTGCCAAAATACCTTGTTGTTTTGCCTCCAAAGCGGAAAATATTTGTCAGAAATTCGTCATTGCCGTCCTGCTACAAATTTTCACACGAGTAATTATCGTGTCACCTGAAAATTAGAATCCCACAGTTTCGATCAATTACGGTCCGTTCGGAAAGGTGGTCAACAACACAAAGTATCGCACCTACCTAATGACATTGCCGGTGTGACTTTACCCATCACCTGCCCCTCCGTATTCCCTAATTATACAGGAAATATCAAATGACATTATCACACATGCGTTGCAAATAGATTTACACTGATACAAAGAATTTATGGGAACTTACGGTGGCGCATTGAAATAATTAGGGGCCATTTCCAAAGGTTAATCGAAAATTAATTTAGTTGCATCGACGCTTTGTTACGATCATTGCCACCTCGTAACGGGGAACAAATATGTTAACAGAAAAATTCCGGCACGATTAACGCCGGGCGCTTTTTATTAATTTATTATCGACGTTGTCGATAAAAAAAATGTTTAAAATTCAGACGCGCCGACCGCCTGCATAATATATTTTGGGCTATTTATATTCATCGAAAGGTAAATAGTGAAATAAATTGGTTCGAACTGATTATTTTCCGTAGGAAATGTAATTTTTAATCTAGATTGATGTTGTTTCATTTTCGATGCCTTATTAAATATAATTATTTCATGTGCGTGTGTTGGTCGCGGACGTGTCCGTGTGTAATAATATTTGTACGCCGAGGTCTCCTTAAGCTGTTCGCCGTAATGAAGAACCATTTATCAAGTTGAGGTGCTTAACTATATCTACACACTTTAAGCCTTGTAATAATGCGCGTTATAATTCCCTTCGACCACTTGTATGGACAAAATTATATATACTATTCAAATTGATCGATTAACAGCGTTATAAAGACCTTTAAGGAAATAATAAAAATGGAAATTACTTTACAAACTTCATTACATCATAAATTTCGATCTTAAGGTGTTATAAGGAGGCAAAGAGCTATGGTTTGCAATAATAATATATTATAACTCATTATATAAAACTCGACACCTTAAATATGCAGTTGATAATTATTTTTCTCGGTTTTTCACCGCGGCCTGAATTTTAATCGGCGTTCGCCGTAAGAATACTTAAGTATATTGGAAGCAAAAATCGAACTAATCGAAAGATGGAACGACTTTCTATTGAGAAATTTATATTTATCGTAAATATGTAATCTTGGTAAATTATTAGACCATTTACCGAATGGGAGAATTGGTATAGGCACGGAAAAGTGCTACCTCCTTCATTTGCAATTTCCAAAGATAGATTTTAAATGGAAACAAAACTTTAAAGTATTAAATATTTATATAGAATTTGAATTTGAATACTAAATACGAATTAATGACATCAACGAAACTGGAACCAATCCAAATGTTAGCATACGCAATAGAAACAAAATTAATGAAAGCATTGAATTATTCTGCAATTTGAAGAACGAAAATGAAGCACCAAAAATATTTTCGCCTTACGGCATCATCATGAATCTAATCATCATCATCATCAGCCTACTTTTGTTAGATTCCTGATGATGCCGTATGGCGAAATGTACATAGAATAACAAATACAATTTTGTGGAACTATACCAAGGAAAGTAAATAAGTGATAAAAAAGGAACAAATGGGTACTTTATGAATGTAACATTTTAAAATTTCAATATTTCTTTATTTGCAACTTTCGCAAAGTTTGTCCTTTTTAACAATTATATTTTGTGTATTTAATTTTAGGCAATTTACTTACCAAATTTAATTTTTGTCGTCTTCTTACTTTTACATGCTAGTGTACTCTGAAATTTTCATAATTTGATATTTTTTACATTTTTGCACTTTTTATTTGGCTAATTTCGATACTTGGTTTAATTTTAAGAATTGATAATGGTATTTATAAAATTGTCTGAATTTAACTTCCGTAATATTGACCTTTTTGCATTTTTAGATAACGGTGAATGTTTAACACATTTTTACAATTTTTAGAATTTTGATAATTTGAATTTAATTAATCTAATATTGATATTTTTAATAATGTGTGTATTTTTAAATTATGGACGATTTGTGAAATGTTGCCTATTACGTGATACGATTCTCCATGTTCATTGGTCAATCTATCTGGTTAATAATCAAACCGAGGTGCATCATAATGTGTCAAACTTTTGCCAATACTTAACATAACCTAATTTACGTTTTTTATTTCCAAAAAGTATACAGAATATATTTATAACTCAATAGTATTATTAATTACATGAAATAAAATTTAGAAGCCTACACTGCAACAAAATCTTAGCAAAGCGGAAAACTGATTCATTTAAATAATTAATAATTGATACAATTTAAACGTATGTATTTGCTGGTGCTTATTCGTTCAACTGGTAACATAGGTTTTTTTTTATTTGTGCATTCTAATTATATATATTTTTTTATTGTAACTAAAAATGAACACAAATAGTTGGCCCGTTTCTGAACAGCTACCGCGCAATTAATGTCATACGAATTACCAAAACTCTGAAAATAAACAAAGTAGACATCCCGTAAGACACAAATATCCACAGAAGAATTGTGTAAAAAGTCATCAAAATTGAGCCCGATTTACCACAAGAGTCATTTGCCGTCGGCGAGGATATGATGTATCGAATCACGAAACTGTCATGGTTTTACTTTCTTACACCAAACATCTGTATTATAATGTTCTACTACACCAACCTTTAATTACTCTGCAAGCACATTCTTTAAGCTTCCTGAATTATTTCTGTATATAGTTCGATTAAGTTTTGGTCCGGAGCTAATATAATGAGCTTATTCTTGTCAACTTTTAGAATGCGCGCAATGCTTATATATTGTTTTCTCTACATTTCTCGTACATTAGAACTTAGTTTACCACATTTCTGTACATGTAGTTGCTAACATCCAAATTTATTGACTCACATATACTTGATTTATTTTAAACACATTATTTTAAAACCATTAATTGGTTGTAACATCGGCGCTTGAAATTAAACGCACTTAGTATAGTTCCACAAAATTACATTTATTACTCTATGTACATTTCGCTTTGCGGCATCGTTAAGAGACTAATGCCCGGTTTCACAAACGCTAATCGGTCGTTAACAGCTTGTTAACGAATCTTCAAAAGTTTGAAGATTCGTTAATGAGTCTTTAATCAATCGTCAAATATTTGACAATTGATTACCTTGACGAACCGTTAAAAGCAAAATTACCATTGTTTTGGATTTCACAAACAATAACGTTAGTCGTTAAAGGCTTGTTAACTAATTCGCCATTTGACAATCGTTTGTGAAACCGGGCACAAGAAAGGCAGACTATGCAATGTTACATTATTTTTATTCTGGACAAGTGTATTTCGTATTATAATATATAGTTTTATATAAATTTTTATTAATTCATAACTTATCAACAGTTAGAAATGCATTTTTCGTTGCAATATCACATTATATATATATATATATATATATATATATATATATATATATCACTAATGCGTTGTCTATCAATTTAAATTTCAAATTTCATTCACCATATAGCCTAATATTTCATATGTGAAAACATTTGTCATAAAGCGAACAGGGTAATTTACGCATGTAATTAATACGTAATGTAATACAATTAATGATTAAGCACCCTAGCCATAGTCTGATATTTCGTTAGTTTCGCTATCATGAAATAGGTTGAGCAGTGGAACTAAACCTATAATTTTCAGGCTGTTTGCTTGCTTCTACATTGCCGAAATTGATAAAAGTGTATTAATGCTACTTCAGGAGTGTATATGAATAGACTAAAATTGACCCCAATGGGTGAAATTGCACAATACCTTATCCAAATTATGGGCATGGGCATAATTACATGCATAAAAGGCACAATTCTATACAAATTAAAGCAATGTATGTAACATATGCAATAAAAGCTTGAGATATTGATTAGTATTGTGATGTATTCGCTATTTTATTTTGTATATTTTAAACTTTGTTTTGTGCCGAATACACCTTGAACGAAAATGGAGCAATATTCTATATTGAAAACACGTTCAAAGTGCAAACGTAATCATATCTCAACTATATTCACGAACATAAGCGGAGGGACAAGTTTCTAACATTCAAGTTCACATTCGAGTTTAATTTTGTTTAGTGTACGTTTTCTTTCGAGAGGTTAATATCGATTTGATTTGAATGCATCACTTTTGATGTAATTGTTGATTTATTTATTTAAGTACCTTGATGGGCATCTCAAACTGAATTACAAAGTGTGAGCGTTTGGTTCGGCGGTCACAACCTTCTTACAGTTAGGAATTGCTTCAGCAACTTTAAATTCAAATATCTGATTACACAGTAGACTCAATGTTTCGCTCCGTACCCCGTAATTCGACAACTACGAAACAAACCATTGATTACCAACACCTCACAATAGTATATTTTTTAACATAATGACATGGTTAGGACAACGCATGCTTTCGAAAGATCACAGAATAACACTCGCACAAGTGCCTTGCTATCTATAGCATGATTAATTTGTGTGGTGATCAAATTAACTCCCAAAGATATATTTTTGCACACATTCATTTTAACTTCCTAAAAATGTCTTATCTTGTCAAAGTATTCATATTTCGTGGTGTTATTCCCGTGGAAAGGAAATGTATTACAATTAACACATGGAGTCCAAAAAGTATATACACATGTACATACATTTTTTTAAAAATGTTCAAGTCTGTCTCGGTGAACATCCTAAAAGTTGATGTCGATCTGAAATCATTTCACGGATTTACAGATTAACGCCACTGATATCATATCTTGTGGTGTAAACGTAGTCAATTGTTTTATTTCATCAATTTTTTATTAAAAAAATAATTAACGCGAATATTTTTAAACAATTTTGCATTTGAATGAATTTAAAATTTATCTACTGCAAATACCAATGTCAAAAACCCCTTCATTGCATATAGAAATTTTATTAACATTGATAAATATTTTTACTACATACACGCGCTCAATTTACTAGAAAATGGCGCGTCTTTGAGAAGTCAGGGCCGTAGTTGGCTACACTCGACGAAATATCATTTACACATATATCAGAAATAAAGGCGGGGATTTTGTTGCATCACAGTTAGCGAAGCTTACAATCGCTTTGGCGAAGTAATACAGTCTACGATTTAATCGAAAAGAAAACAGCACGGTGTATTAAAATCGACTTACATTCGTCAGGCCGCTTTTTGCCGTAGTCCTCCGTCACGACGCCCGTCCAAAAGTTTATAACAAATCCCGTAACTCTCACCTCAAATCACATCATTGTTCCACTCCGCGTAAGCACACTTTAATTTCGCATGTAATAAAGTGAAATTGAAAGAAATTGATCGAACCGAGACGACGCCACCCGCACGTGAAGGTCAATGCACAAGACTGAGATGCGTCATCGAACTACTTATCAAATCGTTCGCAACAATTATCTAAGGTATTTCATGCAAAAAATTGAAACTTTTTGACTCGCCGGTTCGCTTCGTTCCGTCTTCGGATTAGCTCGTGGAGATCGATTGATCACAACATTGTTGTGAACATGTGTGCAATATTTTTGGATGAATGCTGCCAACATTGCGTGAATCACCAGAAGAAATGTTCGATTGTGTTTTGTTAAAACATTTTGATTCTTAAAAAGGAAAAAACGTTAAAAGTCTTTATATTTAATGATGTGAAAAATTAATAGTAATTTGCATTGCTGTTCATATTCAACCATTTATTATTTTCTTATACTTAATGTATAAGGAAATTTTATCTAAGTACTAGCTGACTCGATAGACGTCCTGTCTTAGCTATGAATATTCAATTCGAACTGGAATACATAATAGTAAGAAAAAATATTTCAAAAACATAATGCTTATTGTAATGCTTTTTGATACACAATATTGTTAGTTTTGTTTTTTGCTGTGTAAATAAATAATTTTGATAATTTTCTGACAGCGACATACAATTGGCCATGTGAAAATTTGGATTTTTAAGTTTGATGCCACAAACATTTAACGATTGTCCTTGCGATTTATTTATTGACATGGCAAGTCCAAGTTGAATGGGAAGTCGTCCGGAATCAAAAGGATGGGTGGAATCAAAACTTATTCGTCTTTGTACTTTCCTTTCAAAATTGTGGCCTCGATGACGTTGTTCATTAATTTCTTCACCGTAAGTCGGGTGCCATTACCAAGACGTGGCTGGTTTAAGTTCCGCAACATAGTGATTACCGATCCGACTTTCAATTGTAGATTATGAGCTGGTAATCAGGGCAATTCCTGCGAATTTAAAATTCCATTGAATAGTTACCGAAATCAACCGATTTGTATGTCATCAATTCGCCAGCTGTTATTTTGAATTTGAAAATTCATTTCGTAGACATCAACATTTTTTGTAGCCAATATAACACTCGCTTAACCAAACATGATTTTCGTAATTTTGAGCAATGTTAGAGAACACCACCTCGATGAGTTCGGTCTGTGATTCAATAAAGTGATAAAAAATTGTAGGGAATGTAATGTATCCAGACGATGTGTTAACAGGAATTTTGCTATTACCAATGTCGAGCAATTGTTTGGAAAAAAAAACTTCTCCAGATCATTGTGCGATCTAATGCCTCCAAAGACTTTTTGTGTATTCATCCCAAACGATTAATTTGCTTTGCTGCCTTCGCAGAACTCCTCGAAATGTTGCAAGTTGGAGTTTCATTAGTTTGCATGTTCAAGGGCAACTTTAGTGCTGAATGAGCTGTTCGACCACCTTCCAACAACTTAGCTACAATACCTGATGAAGCAAGTGCAAGTGCAATTCCTTTTTGCGATCGAGTCGGTGCCAAAATCAATGATATTCAAAATGTTTTTCAGTTCCACCTGGTGCATCCAAGAAAAAAATTCCGCCAGTTGAGCGTATCGTAGGCATAGTTTTGTTGCTGATTTAAAAGCAGAACGTTTCTTTGAACCGTTTCTTTCAATGCCTCGGAATCGTATTGGGATTCGCGTCTCAACTCTTGATTAAATGCATCGTGCATTGGGCGATTGGCCGCTGTCATTCCTAATTGTATTAATCCTTTGTTGGCAAACACATGTCCTCAATTAAAATGAATACTTCATTGTGAATTTCTTCATTCATTTGCAAATCTCCATTCGATGTTCTAAGACGCACCTGGTGCAATATGTTCGGTCATATGATGTTTATATTTGTTCCATAAATCAATCGGTGTTCATGGGAAACATGTAGATTAAACTTAAATTATAGAAAACAATGTTCGTATTTGTTTAGCATTTGACAAAATCACAGCATCATCGATGTGTGTGTGTATGTGTGGTCCCAGTGAGATTTCTATCAATCCCATACGTTGACATGCTTCCCTGTATGTGCTGCACAATACACCATTAACAGTTCGCAGATGTTGGGACAAGAACATTGAAGAGTAAACGCAAATAAAAACACTCGTATTGGCTGGGATGTACTGTTTAAAGATGTCCTAGTGCATTGGTGGAATATACTTGTGGCTAACCTGGCACTGGCTGCCCTTGTTTCTTTGACGGTTGATTCCAGGAATAATATCTTGGCATTTCGGAGTAAAGCAGCGTTCGGACAAAGTCATCATTCTGGCACATTTCAAAGGAGCTGGTCAATGTTGTCGATGGCAGCATGTCTAATAATTTTCCAAATGTACGGCCAAGTGAAAAACAATGGGATGTCTTTCATGTATAACGAATGAAAAAATTCGTCACATCCCTTCGTTACTGCTGACATAGTAGTCTATGTGAAATTGAGTGATTTCATGTCTTGAATTTTCGGCAGAAACTCCGAACACACTACTGTATACACATTAATAGTTTCCGTTAGTAATTGTCTTGAATAGTTGAACATTCAAGCATATTACACAAAGTTAAAATGCGTATATCACTAATTTCATTAAATTTTAGTTACAACGTCTTTTCATGTACATCAACGATTGGGTTGGGTGTACGATTTCTTTTACTTATACTTATTTTGTTTTGTACATTCGTCTCCATTCTGTCTTGGTTCATTCGGCATATATGTCGAGTGAACATGCTATCTATCAACGACAAAATATATACCGGCAAAATTAATTAGGATATTGTTCAACGTAACATTTACCACACAATGTGGAGACCACTCGTAAATCTATTATAACAGTATGTTTGGTTAGTGTGTTTAAGGTACCAACCCAACCCAAACCAACTTAACCCAACATAACCAAATTTATGAATACTTCAGTTGCGATGGATGAGACGATAAATTAGTTTAAATTTATAAATGTATGGCCTAAAAGAAAAACAGTATGATTGCTAGTATGATTGCTATAAAAAGGAACAATGCTGAGCAGACTACAAGTACAACGACTATAGCGAACAATCGATTAGAATAACTACAGCATGCAGATAAATTGAAGAAAGTATCAAATTGGGTGGACAGATTGGGTTATCATACACAAATTAGGCATCATCTCATAGAAATTAAGTGGCAGACAACATTCATTATCTGTAATATGGGCCAAGTCAGAGCTATAACACGTTTCTCATACGAGATGCACTGTTCGAAGTCATTACAATTGACATAGGCAACAATTGTGCACCACAAAATGTGCAGCTCCAAACTAATTATTAAATTTTCAGTGATTGATTCGAAATTTACATTTAGATGCAGTTTTACGCCTGTCAACTTTGACAGTCTGTGACCAAGGCCGCATTAATCACTTGATTAAAATTTTAAAATTCAGCCGCCACATTTTTGAAAGCATTTGCACAACTAAGCATAGCAAAAATGGGCCAATTCGACCAACATTAGAAAACTTAAATTGCAGCACCAATGCAGCCAACGCAGCACCCTGTATATATAATAATAAATCCGATAATTAGCCTACCGAGAATATCGCGCTCTTTTGATTGTGGTACTCTTACGATCGGTACAATTAATTTCAAATGAATCAAAATAATTGCTCCAATGAAACTTGCTTCATCAAGTCGAAATTACAAGTTTGCTAATAAATTCGCGGCCAAATACACTCGTAACTCCGAAAATTATCATTAATTCATTAATTTCTGTTCCGAGCATCAATCATTAACCCATCATGCACGACGTGAACGATTATTATGCAGTGGACTCGTACGTTCAAATACAGAACCGGCTTTGTTCGAATGCCTTGTAAACATTTCAAGGTTTTAAGATTCTTTGTGGGTTTATTGATTTTAGTTGAAATAATAATAATAAATTAATGAAATATTGATCAGTTACGTTCTTTGTGCGTTTAGATTTGACAGCGGTATTTGCTTTCAAATCATCCTCACGCCAACCCTGCAGCACCAACCGCACGGGTAACTCAACTTTACTCATGAAATTTAAGTTTCTCCTGTCGCGGATATAAATTATTGATAAAGCGTAATCTAAATAATAACTAGTATCGTTTTCGCGAGTTGATGGTCGTCCGTTGTTACGTCGGCCGGACAAGATCGCAGAATGCTGAAAGCATTTATTAATTGGACGCGTTCCGGTCCCATATCTTGTGTGTATCGGAAAAAACGATGCAATCTTGCATTATAGATCATTATCCGCGGCCTTTTACAGAAATATAACAGTACTCTCCGCTTCACTTTGTACATCGCACGCTCGCCATTATAAAAATATTTATATGGAAATATTTATTACGCTGGGCGACGGGCGAGCGAACGAGTGCTCGAAATTTTCAGTTTTGTCGAGTAATTTCGGCTCGGTTAAATTATTTTTCATGTCTGACCTGGCTCATGACAGCCAAGCCTTCTTGTGCGGTTAATTAGCACGACTAAAATGTTTTTTTCACTCGCTACAAATGTAAGTGGTTCAACAATCAAAGATTTTCAACTTGATATATTTTACTGAAAATTAGATTAGTCTTAGGAATAGGATGATGGTTCATTTTATAGTCATAGAATCTTTTGAGATAAAGATGAGGAAATGAAGTGTTGTGAGATATGGTAATTTCTATTGTGTGTGTGGTTGTTAGCAAATTTATTGGAAGGCAAATGCCATCATCAATATTTTGCAATATTTTCTTTCGATGGTCATTTTTTTTTTATTTCTTGTGCCTTCCATACCTTACCTAGTGCTTTATATCAATTTACATATGGTACCCTGTCAAGATACATTCACCTTAGAATTGTGGTGATGGAAGCATTTCACTTTTCAACATCCCCAGGCAATGAAACAGAGTTGAGTAATTCGTCTGTATCACGAACTGGATAATTGTGTTATGTGCAGGTTGTGTTTAAATACCTTGCTATAGAGGCCAGAAAATGCCCCTTCTAAGGACCCACTATGTAGTATACTTTTGGGCTTGTCTTCCAAATTATTAATTATTAAGGTAAATAGGAATATCAATCGAAAATTTCATTACAAAACGCTATTAACATAGTAGATAGGATAGCTATGAGCTAGATGTAGACTTGCTGACATCTCATAATACATACTGTTTGAGAATGTTCACAAAACTTAAGGTGAAGTAACTAACTAACATAGCGAATAAAGCTGTAGTTAACACTGTCCACCAACCAAAATATATTGGGCATGCTATTTACATAAAACTCATAACCTTGCAAGCAGTAAGCCTGGAGTGGCTGTTAGTTCTCCTGTCTCTTCATTTGTGAAGATATCCTCAATGCTCTTAAAGATTTCAAACAAAAAATCCTGCTCTACAGTGGGAAACATGGCGTTTATACAAACATTTCTTCATGCAGTCGCATCCAGCTCGCTATTAAATTATTATTCTAAGGGTTTTATTGGATTCCATTTCGATAGCAAATTGAAATAAACTTCAGTGACTTTATACTTGATTGGCAAGTTTTTCATTGAAATAAACGTATGTGTGATTTTATATTTGATTATCTCTACAAAGGCTCTTGAAGTTCGAAAACGTACGACTATCTTGGTTAGCCAAGCTTAATTTGATTGCAACAGATATCTGTTACCCCAATCTATGACAACAAGAACTAGTGACAAAAATAGAAAACGGTAAAAATTAGCACTATTTTATCTATATATAATCAGAGTGGATATTTTGTTGTTGTAAATTTTCATTATTCAGCATCTCGAAGAGCGTTGTTGGCGTTGTTTAGAATTCTTCTTTAATGCTTGCCGTTTGTAATCGCCGTTTAAGTACCTTTCTGTTCCCAATTGTCACAATTTACAAACTTGTTTCTTATTATTTCCCGTTGAAGGTTGTGACGGTAAAATATAAACCGCACAAAGCACAGATTAATAAATTACAAAAAATATACAAATAACGGTTCGGCAACAGTAATCGGTTGTTACTATGCATTTTTTTATTTTCTTCATTCCAAAACTAGTACATATTGTCTGGCAAACCTTTAAAAATATCGTTGTATATATATAATGTATCCTGATATTAATATTGTTATGATTCTCACTTATGTTCTCTCGTAATCGTTATATTTCCTACAATTTCGTTGGTATGTTGTTTCTGTATTACATTTATAGTATATTAATATTGTTTATTAGTTTATCTGTTCAATTTATTTTTGAGCACTAATTTACCCAACCAGACGGACCCAAAACCAAAATAGGGACAGAATCTGCCACTTTCGTGCAAACGATTCTAGAAGGTGAGCCACGAGGACCTGGTGTGGTTCAAAATTGTCGCTGAGTTGCAAGAGTTGCATTGCACTGGTAAATGGAATGGTAGATTTGACAAAAAATTTACAATTGTTTAAAAGTGAAAACATGTCAAAATGTAGGCAATGGTAATACTTTTAAAACTACACAAACTCGAATTAAAAAATTAAAATAATAAAACTCTGAAGAAACAAATTGTCGAAACCCACTAAGAGATTATTTAAAATTATGTAAAATCGTCTAAAATCCAAAATGAGCCAAATTTACTAAACAGTCAAAATTGGCTAAATGAGACAAAATTGAAAACTATTCAACTATTATCAGATTTGATAATTATCTAATATGTCAACATTTTTGAAAAATACAATAATTTAATTTTTAAATTGCCCAACAATGGCAAAATATAAAAATATTACTAAAGAAGAAAATCTAAAACGAAGACATTCCAAATTCAGCAAACTATAAAAAAATGCTTGTACTGGCGTTGAAATCGTTTTGGACATCGTCAGCAACTCGCAACAAACTTGTGAAAACGAAACAATAGATGTTTGAAACATTTGATAGATATGAGAGTCCAGTACCTTAACATTTGTGTAGTACGATTTTATCAATTAACACGAGAATAGCCCATCATGTCAACAATTCAATGTGGTGCTTCGGAGGTGGCACAACCATCAAGTGGCAATAAAATTCATCTTAGGAAGTTCATGTGATTTCATACAAATTGCGACGTCAATTTGCTGTGTCAATGAGGACAAAATTATGACATAAAGTTATACATATAGTGTTGATGTTCATGCATTGAATGTGCAGTCAATGATACCTACGAATAAGGTTGAGTAGGATTTGAATTGGGTTGGCATGAGTTGACTTAGGTGGAGTTTGACAAATTTACATAGCTTGCAATGTTATAAGGTTGTTTCATTATTTTTGAAGATCGTCATGATACATAACAGGCGGTGCAAATAAACATAAAATTCGTATAAAAAATGCAGTCTAAAATACAGCCTCAAATAATAAAAATCGACAAAAGTGTGAAAAACAACAAAATTGTCGAAAATAAAAATAGCCATTGATAACATTACAAAATTAGTAAAAAAATAAACAAATAAACATAATTAAAATAGGAAAAAATTACTAAAAATATCCAAAATGTATCAAATGCAAAAATCAATTAATTAACAAAATTACAATTACTGCAACAGAAAAAGTTTACTGCAATTATTTCGCAACTTCGCAATAAACTTTGATTTATCCAGGAAAGGGACATTTTCTTTTATGGAGGCTAACATAAATAACATGAACTATTCAAAATACTAAATAATATAAGAACATAACGCACAAAATGATCAGAAAGATTACAGATTACAAAAGGTGAAGTGAGGAGTTTTGAGAAGACAAATAAAAATATACAATATATGGGATGTAAGCAAGGAGGATGGAAGACTAGTGCAAAAATCAGAAAAGTTCATTAAATTATTGCAATTATGCATAGCCTAGTTTTTAATAACAATAATTTTTTAAACCATTCTTTAAAAAAATCGTTTATTTAATTCCTTATTTTTCTATAGTTTGTGAAATTTTATAGACATGAAATCAATATGTTTTTCACCGAACTTAATATGCTTCTATCTATTTCGTTTCGTTCTTACATATTTTTCATTTTTAGTCACGTTTATTTATATTTACTGTTTATTTATGACGCTTCGAAATAACATTTTATCTTTATACAAATAATATGGAAAATAGTTCGGCATGAGGGTCAAGATAAAAACAGGAAAATTGCATATTTAGAAAAGCGACATGAACAATCAAAAATCAATATGAAATTTACGTACGTTTTATATTTCCTGTTGCAATGACAGTGTGTATAAATTATTGAATGAAATCGTTATTATTACGACGGATCTTGAAGTTCAAGAAAGTACGAATATTCGATGAGTATGATTCACATTTTAATTTCATTGAAATAGATATTTGGAACGACAATTTATGAGAGCAGAAATTAAATCGACTAACAACGAAATTATAAAACGATAAACAAATTAGCGCTATTAAGTTTTCCACACTACGTAGGCAAATAACTATTATAATTCAATGCAAAATCAGCGAGTTACTTAATGGAATATATCAAGTGATTTTGCACAATAAGTGCAATGTTAGAGATTGTTGGGTTGAGTTGGCTTAGGTCACGATACCATACTGAAATTTATCTTTAAGATACCACATTTTAATTTAGTTAGTGCTCCACTTTACTTTTCTTATTGACTATTGAAATTTTTGTGAATCGAATTATATAATTTCTGACTAAATTATTACCGGCGTACGTTGTTAATTTCATTTTCACTTCCTTTTACCTTATGTATAAGTATAGTAACCATGAAAAATGCTGACCTCGAGATTTTAACGGATGTACGCGTTTTGAGGTCTCTTGAATCGATCCTGACTATTTTGAGAATGACATCTGTGTGTGTGTTTTTGTGAGTCTGTATGTCTGTGAGCGCTCTAGCGTCCAAACCATTGGAGCCCACACTATGAAATTTTAAACTTAAGATTTGTATATAGCAAGGAAAGAGAAAACGTCGTATTTTGATAGCAATATCTCAACCGGAAGTAATGGTTTACTCTTATCACATTTTTTGATATCTCGAAAACAGTATGAGTTATCGAACATTGACCAAAAGTATCAATAAAATCTTTATCTGACTGCTGATTATTGCCGAACGAAATAACTTTACACAATAGATCTGATAATCACTATGTCACAAATACGCAAGCATTGCAACGCTGCGACTAACCTATCTACAACTATCCACACATGAAATACATAATTGATTTTTTTATTTGGATTGACTGCGTATTATACAATAGCTGAGTATATTTGTATTTTTTTATACTAGTGTTTTTATTTTTGTCAACTTTAACTTAAATTTCCTCCAACTATGCGACGTGGGCAAGTTATTGCAGTTTGCAGTTTTATTCCCAATACCTATGATACGTTGCTTTCCCAAAACCAGTTGACGATTATTTCATGATCATGCAGAATACGTTACAGGTTATTTTAGAATCTGACGTATGACTGCGCTTCACAAATCACAAAGCCGATTTTTTAAGGTAAACGAAGATTCACCAACCGTAGAAACTCTAATTGAGCGGCTGCTGTTAATGGCTCGTTCATTGAATCCATACAAATTGTAGGAATTACATCTCTGTGGCATTCTTCATTCATTGAGTTTTAAAATACGAAGAAATAGCTATCAAGATCGATTAATGAATACCATTTTACTTAATTTTAAGCATGATTTGGAAGTGGTTGGTGTTAGGTGCTCGACAAGGATATATATAGCACGTTGGTCACCATGTGGTTAATTAGTGAGGTTTCAAAATTATTCTTGAAGCTGTCGTGAAAAACCCTCATACGAAAACAAAACGGGTATTCAATAAATTGTAAGTGCATTAGGATTTTAAGCTGCAATAATTGATAAACAGCAAAGGAACTAAATATTACTTCACTGGATTCATTAAGTTAACATTATTTCAACCACAAAATAGAAAGAAATCCGGTGCTGAATTGTTGATGTGTGACATACAATTGCTTTAAGTACTTCAATTGAAAATAGCAGCGAAATTGAAGTACAAGAATTAGAAGCACCGAAGAATAATAGCGCAAAATACTATGTCATCTACTCTGATATTTTAACAGATGTATGTAATGTTGAATCATGGTAGAAACAAATACGTGACTGCAGGAACAATGTACAAATTGTGAAATATTTATTGCACGAGGGCTTCTAATGCCATCCAACATGATGCGGTGGCCGCGACACACTCGTGTTTAATTTGAATGCGAATGAAACTGCAGAAAAGTGAAGGGACTAACACTCCCTATGTGCAGGGAATTTTTATTGAATGGTCTTATGAAAGATATTTTAATTTTAAACAACTTTCATTTGAAAAGTTTTCCCGAAAAATGGAGTATAACTGAGTATAAGGAAGTTCAGTGCGGGTACCACTCGAGATTTTTTCATTGATGGAATTCCAGGAACAGCTCAACCTAACATAAAATTGTCAATTCAATGACAATTGCATGTTAGCAATTTTTTTATGCATCCGCAATTAACATTCATTGGAACATTAAATTCAAACATGGCATGTACTTAAATAATATTAAGTAATTTCAATGTATTAGTTAATTTATGAAATATTTTATAATTAATTAAATTGGTTAACATAATAACTAATATTAACGAAATTTTGGAACTGAATCGATTTGTTAATAATAGTTCAATCGTTGAATTAAATCACCACTAACCAATATGTTTAAGGTTGTTGTTTTTACAGCATCAAAAATACTAAGTTTTCGTCGACCTAGATTTATAATTATTTCTATTTGGAAATGAAAAAAAAAACAATTGTTTTGGTGTCACTGGAGGAAAATTATTTATTTATGATGATATTGGATTTGCACACTTCTAAATTCAATATTAATAAAAAAAATTATTGTATTGGATTTAAAGAATTAGTCACCTAATTAAAATCTAGAATAAATAATTCTAAAATGCGAAGTCGTAATTGGGTTGGGTAAAAATCCAACTCCACATAAATATATTCCTTATATTTCGATTTAATACCAGTAACCAGTAAATATATTCGCTTATAGGTTTATCGAATTAATTTTCTTATAATTAAAAAAAACATAATGCTTTTCTAACGCTTGCAAGATATTCCCGGTTTTTATTAAATATAAAGTACGTGGGCAAGTATTTTTTAATTGTAAAAATATTAAAAATATTTTACATAAATTTACAATTTACTGACAATAATTATCATATATTAACCCACACAGCAAGTTTCAATATATGAGGATAAATGAACGCTGCACCGCAAAATATTACAAAGTATGTGGAATGAAATCCAAACGTAAAATATATTTACATATGACAAAGTAGTCTCGACGTGTAATTAAAATGTTTATAATTGATGGAATTATTTGACCAAAATAAGTTACATATTGACAAATTTCAAAAAATGCACAGTATCATCTACACCATCGACTACAATAGTTCAAAGATAAAGGTTATCATTTGTTCTCTTTGTTAAATTCTACCTATTGTTTCTTTTTCTACTAATTACAATTGTTTTTAAATAGTTTATGAAACGTCAAAATTAATTGGTAACTACCAACATGATATTATTCTGCAAAATTTATTAATACCGATTCTGTATTTAAAAATGTCGATAACCATATACTTAAGCAAAAGATTATTATTATTATTATTATTATGACTGCCTGAAAAGCAAGCACATTATGTTAATAAAGTCTGGTTCAGAAGTTTCTTCCAATGGTAATCTATGCAAGATTTCAAACAAGTCGCCGGTTGACGTTTAGAGGATATGGAATTAATTTATTAAATTCTACTCCGCGCATTTTATCGGAAATTACGCGCTTTTTATCCTTGTCGCGACCGGCGCGTATGCGTAGAGCGTTTATGCTAATATCGAGTTATTCGGTCGGAAATGTTGTGATAAGCGCGTGCACATGAATTCTTATAGTTTTTGTAATGCCATATAAAGCATAATTGGCCGAAATTATTAAATATGGTTATCTGCATTTGCAGGCTTTAATCAGGTCGGTTGCTTTTTTCGCATTACTTAAATATCTCATCTTGTAAGCTTGGTTGTTACCATTAGTTATAAAAAATGAGTTTGGTAGTATCGTGAATTTATAACTCATGTTTCCTGAGGCAAGTATCAAAAGCGAGAAACAATTCAGGCGTTAGATAATTGAGTTAAAAAGTTTTTGAATTTTAATGAAATAAATTATTCATAATCACTATTTGTGATTTTTTAATTTTATTTTATTCCGATCCTAGTTCTACCGACATTTCAATTTATTTATTTAGGGTTATTTAGGGTTTGCAACTTCATTCGACATTAAGCTGTTAAAGTATATTTACTGGACCATAATAATCAAAAAGGTGTGAGTTGTAATTTTCTGCAACTAGACATATCAGTAACAAAACAATAACAAGAAGAATAGTCAATTTGAATTTAAATGAGCTAAGGGAAGTTACATATTCTGTGCTCGAAGATTTGCCTCCATATTGACATTTAATTTTCTTAAGGTATTAGATTATAGGTATAGGATTATTATTAAGATATTCTAAAGAAATATATTTTTTTTAAAGGAGAAAACTTTTCAAATTTATTTAGTGCTTAACTAAACATGAATTGAAGATATTGAAGAATGACTAAACTAGTTCTTGATTACATGGTATTTTTTATAGTGAGGATAGTGAACATGCTTTTAAGGAACTGTTGCTCCGTTGAGGTCAACACAGATTACATAGAAGTAATAAGTATTACCTAATCCAAAAACTGAAATATCAATTGTAGATCAATAAGTTTAATGTTCGACGAGGCGAAATATTTGAGGAATTTTAATTTACCTTTCTTCTGGATGAAAATGTACTAACATCTTGTTAAATCAACAACTTATTTGATCAAGTTTATTGATTCAATTGGATTTAAAGTTAACAGATTGCGCTACCAACTAGCCTTTCTCAAAATTTGGCAACTAAAAGACGGATAAAGGTACCATTAGTGTATCATGTAATTTCTCAGAAAGTGATGGGCATTCTAGTTCATTTTGAACACATTTCCCATAAGTTGCAGAGTGCTGGTTGGTTAAACATGAGAAATTAAAGAGAGTGGAAATTATGTTTGTATCATATAGGTAATAATATTTAAATTATTCTTACCTATTATTATGTTATTAAATTAAATTAAAATATATGATTGGCCTGTATTCCACCTTAATAGTGTGTTCTGTTATCAAAGCATTGATATATAAAAAATCAATTAAAATTCATAAAATGCAACACAGAAAATTTACTAATCGTATACATTTTTTCGATTCAGCTGTTGCTGTGAACATTAAAGAAGACGACAGGAAAAATAATAATTTTATGCAAATATACAATACGAAACCTGTGTGTGAGTGGCTTGTTCGTGCTTAAAAATTGATGTATATAGAAGTTAGGAAAAAATAACTTACCATGGGCCCTTATATTTTTGACATGCAATGAAATATATGATGTTCCTGATGCTCAGTTCTTTCTGAAAAAAGGAAATTAAACATAAATAACGAATGTTTATTTTCGGAAATTTTTTTAAATCAATTTGCATTTATATTTTAAGTCCTTTTATGACGTATGAATGACAGTGTAATGCCCGGTTTCACAAACGATTGTCAAATGATGAATTAGTTAACAAGCCTTTAACGACTCGCTATTGTTTGTAAAATCCAAAACAATGGTAATTTTTCTGTTAACGGTTCGTCAAGGTAATCAATCGTTAAAGATGTGACGTTTGGTTAAAGACTCGTTAACGAATCGCCAAACTTTTGAAGATTCGTTAACAAGCTGTTAACGACCGATTAGCGTTTGTGAAACCGGGCATAAGCCTAGTAGCTAAAAATGAAACTATTCATTTATATAATATACAACAATTTATATACATTTTTCTGTTCTGTAATCGAGGGCAATTGATGCCAAAAAACCTTGTATAACCCTATAAATGTTAACTTGAAGTGTATGATGCTTTATTTAAAATCAGTAAGGACTGCTCAAAACTGGATGAGAAATCCAAATATTAGGCTGTATCAAAGGGGAAAATTATGGCAATTACATTTAGTTGTAGTGTTTCAATTTTCAATGTGATATGAAACATTTTTTTAAAATGTTTTGTATGACGTATATAAATATGTTTATAAATATAGAAATTGTAGAAAGATCAAAATTAATTTCAGTAAAATTTTACGCAGAATAGTATTTTTAGACTCCTGGTGCGAGGACATGAAAATATAGTAGATCCTGAAATTTCAATTTAAACATTTTCCTGCCTAACGTATCAAACAGCAGCTTTGCACATTTACTTATGTGTAAAGCATCTACATATATTTAAATTTTTGTATTTATTACTTCACAAAATAAAGAATATTTATTATCTTGTAAAAAATTACAACTAAAATTACTGTTTATCCAAATTTTACAATTTCTAATTAGGATTCTTTAGCTATTCCTAGAACTGCAGCAAATTATTAAAATTACTTACGCTCCAGAATGGCACAAAATAGTTATTTTGGATCAAGATTATATATGTGTTATACGAGAATCAGTATTAATGAAATCTATAAAATATAATTCCGTAAATGATGTTGCTTTCATTTAAATATTTGTTTACGTATTTATTTATCAAATAAAGTTTGTAATGTGTTTTCGTAAAGAAATCTATATGTTTGTCTTTATAAGTGTATCTACATACAACTACATAGGCAAGGTGCAACTAGAAAATGATTTTCTTGACTAATAACTAATAATTAACTTCATTTTCTTTTCTTCACTTGAGAGTGGAAACGAGAAATATTTTTATATTTCTTGCAATTGATTTAAATTTTTTTCAGAATTTGATTGATTGTTTTTATTGAAAATAAGCATTAAACCTTATGATATCTATTCGTTCTTTTTTTTTTGTTTGATGGACTTTGTGGTAAAATGCAGAAAAATAATCTTTATACACTCTAGTATATTTTTATAGCGTATTTTAGCGCAAAACTATAGAATTTTTAAGAAAATAAAACAATGGGAAAGATTATTATGCGGATTGTTCTTATTAAAATTATTCTTAATTCATACGATAAAATGATTTCTGAATTATTCGCGAGCTTTTTAAATTTCCGCTCGTTTTCTTCAATTCAGAACATGTAAAACTTTGAAATATAATTTTTGTAAAAAGATATTCAAAAGCGATTGAAAAATCAAATCGTTTATACGTAGTAACATGACACAATTTTTATCTGCTCATGTTACTACAATTCTTCTCGCATCTACCCTGTATATAAATACGACAATGATAACGTTCATTCATTCACCTGATGGTGAACTAACTCTTAATTTAAAAAAAAATGCTTATATACATCTCTAAAAATTACAATTATGTCAAACAATTTAAAAATCACAGTCAGGTTACCAAAAATTGGCTTACCGGATTATGTGGCAAATTAATCATTCTTTAAACTTCCTTAATTAATTACCTTCGATCAATTTGAATACGTTGACGTTGTGAACGAATCCTCAGAAGGAAGGGGGGGGGGGGGTTAATAGTTAAAATGAAGACACACATTTTGTTTGCAAACATTCATCCATTAAATTTGACTACTACATATATGCCATGCAGTCAATGAGTTTCTATAACACTTCAAATTTATTTAAAGGGCGCGATTATTTATTGATGGCAACGGATTAAAATTTTATTGAAATGTGTCACATGCGCATGGCATATATGTACTAGTGAAATTTATATATATACTACGAATTGTCGTGTTTAGTTGTTTTATTGTATTTGTCTTGAACCTACTAATATTTTAGAGCGATTTATTTGTGTATCGTTCCGCATAAATCCCTGAGTAAATAATTGTATTCTTTATATTGAATCTCAATGTTTATTGTGTAGATTTGTAATTATAAACTGAGTTTTGTTCGTATTACTTGTATTCATATTTAATAAATAACGCATTATTTTAGTTGTGTTTCCTTTTCACGGCAGTGAAAGTTTTGTTATCCATACACATGATTTGAGATTGATGATTGATATTAAAAATTAAATCCATAACAATATATATATCTATATTTATAAAAATCGATTGATGTTCGTTTGTCTCCCTAAAACTCGAGAACGGCTGGACCGATTTGGCTAATTTTGATCTTGAAATATTTCTGGAAGTTCAGGGAATGTTTAAACGGTGAGAAACATAAATAATAAGTAACGGAAAATACTGAAAACGACAATTTAATTTTCCAATACAAAATGTTCCTACCTGTGAAACATTTAATGTTTGCCTTTTTTGAAATAATAAAATGTCACTTGCTTGTCAAATATTTATAGGTGTGTTCAGAATTTTGTCTGTGTCAAGAGAACCCGGCGGATAGAGCGGCACGTCCACCATCGACCACATTATGAAGTTTCTTCTCAAATTGTCAAACAGATATTTTTGCTCGCACTTTGCTGTATACTGATATGCCACTCTATTACACGTGGAACGCATCATCGCAATCGTTTCAGCGTCGGAAACAAGGAACACCAGTTGAACGACACTCGACTGTATTTGCCTCAGATGCTGTAAGTCGCATCTACACAGTACATTCAAATAACGATCATGAACATCGTTTCGACAACTGGGAACAGTTGATGGATATTTGTATGCGACTTACCGTGAGGCGTGTCAAGTACTACAGTTGCTCGAGAACGATTCACAAATTCGCACATTGTTTGCGATTAAAATATCGACATGTTTCCCTTCGAATCCGGAAGATTTGTGGATGAAATATAGGGATGAAATGTCTGAGGATGTGTTGCATCGTGTGCGTTGTCAAACTCTGACAAATATCAGATCGCAAAATGAAATAGCCCTAGCGTAAGCTTCATCTGGAATACCTGCAACATTGTTAGAATGTGGACGAACTGCACATTCTGCCTTGAAATTACCACTAAACATGCAAATCAACGAAGCACCAGTTTGCAACATCGCCAAAAACAGCACAACGGCGAAGATTCAACAGATATGCAAATTGGTCGTTTGGGACGAATGTACGATGGCCCACACGAGGTCACTGGAGGCACTGGACAGAACGTTAAAAGATCTTCGTGACAAACAAAACATTTTTTGTGGAGCCATGATTCTGTTGTCGGGTGATTTTCGTCAGACTCTTCCAATTATTCCCCGATCAACTGTTGCTGACGAACTAAACGCATGCTTAAAATAATCTAATTTGTGGCGGCATGTAAAGATACTCCAATTAACAACTAACATGCGAGTGTTTTTGCAACAAGATCAAACTGCGATTATGTTTTCGAAGCAGATGTTAGATATTGGAAATGGCAAGGTCGCAGTTGACACCTCGACCGGATTAATTACACTACCAACGGATTTTTGTCACTTCGTCGACTCAAAAGAGGAGCTTATTCAGCGTGTTTTTACGGACGTAGAACAACAGTTCAGAAACCATAATTGGCTGAGTGAATGAGCAATATTGGCGGCCAAAAATAAAGATGTCGATGATATCAATGCGACCATTCAAAATTTTCTTCCAGGAGAGTTGTTTTCTTACAAATTAGTTGACACAGTTACAAACCAGGATGATTTATTCAATATCTCCCGTTCATCTGGCCTTTGCGATGACCATAAATAAATCGCAAGGCCAGTCGTTGAAAGTTTACGGAATCAACTTTGAGTTTCAATGTGCTCGAGCAATTTTTTTTCCGCCCGTACATCCCAAATGATAGATGTTATTAATATTTTAGTGATGTAATAATTACAAGTTAATACTATTCATTGTTTTTCTTTCGTTGTTAGCAAAAATGTAAACAATAATAATTATTCTACTTTTCCTTATACGATCGCGAGTGTGACCAAAATAATCTTTTGTTTACAGCCGGTAATCGTATTGCAATTTTTTCATTCATATGCGCAGTATGTTTGATTGCGTACTTGGATAGAAGTATAACTCTATGCTTCAATCACGATTATCACATAAACACTTAAGTAATTTGGGCATTAATCTATGCTTGCAAGAATAAAACGCAGTAAAGTAGCGCGAATGGATCGGAAAACGAACCTTTTGTTTACAAAGCAACAACTTTCCAGGTTTTAAACTTATCACGCCACATGATACATCAAAATTTACGTTACAGTCTAAGGAACAATGATATAGCAACGAGAATGCCGCAAGACCAATAGCGAAAAACTTCCTCGCTAGTCGAAAAAAAGAACATGGTTTCATAGCGCAACTGATTATTTATTGAATATTATCCAACAAATGATTATTTCAACGATTGCAATAACTTTATTCGCGACAGTGAAGTGTCACAGTGTCCCATTAAAAATTTCAACTAGTTTGGTCGAATAGTTCCCGAGATTTCGCGATTCGAGTTTCAAAAAGCATTGAAATTAATTGAATTGTCGAACGAAAAAATTTCACTATTTTATTTTTTTCTGGACAAATTAATTGACGGATCAAAAAATAGTTCGGGTAAAAAAGATGCGGAAAGTTACACAAGATAGTATTTTTGTTTAATCCATTTTCCGAAAAAAAAATTTTCCCCAAAATATCGATCGGTTGGACAATACTTATTTCGAACTTCGCGCGCTCCGTGCGTTATTGCATCCGGGACCTCAATTGGGCTCTAAATCCTAAATCCTTCACGTTATAGAAAACTTGGGATCTTAGAGAGACGTTGCTTGCAAGTGTAAAAATTTTATTTTCACATTTAAAAAATTCGCAATTTGAAAAAATTTTACATTTTTCACAATTTTAGAATTTGAAATTTGTCAAATCTTTTCACAATTTTAATTTGTTTAACATTTCGGAATTCTTGATATGTTTCATAATTTTTATTCTTGTTTTCATACTAGACACCTTTTGTAATTTCTACAACGTTCGTATATGAAATTGTCGAAATTTTTTATTTTCATCTGTTTTAATTTTTACCCTTTTTGAAATTTTTTTTATTTTAAATTTGTTAAATTTAAATTCTGTTTGAATTTAAAACAATTATTGGATTTCATATAATTGTTGCGATTTATCATTTTTTGATATATAATTTTTGAACATGATTCATTATTTCATTCGTATTTGCAATTAAATATAATTGTTCGTTGATAGTAATTTTTTTTCCTTTCAGACAGCTTTTATCATTATATATGATGAAATTTTCACGACTTTATATAAGTTGCATTGGATTGGGTTGGGTTTATTTTTGATTTATTATTCTTGTATATTTATTGTTGTTTTATAATTCTTTGTGATTTGTGATTTTTTTAAATAAACTTATAATTAATGTATTTTGTATTTTATTTGTACTAATATACTGCTTTTTTGTATTATGGGTGGTCCTCAGTGTATGTGCGCGAGCTCAAAATTTGTGCACGGGCGCTGGACACTGCTCGCGCGCCACTGCTTATTATCCACACAATATCGAATTTAAATACAAACCGTATTTTATTGAATCTACGGAGCAACTGTAACGAAATGCGTTACGCACCTCATCCATTTAAACCGAAACACAAATTGAAATGGATACCGGAGTAATAACGTAATTAAAATGTAAATGGGGCGTACGGCATTTCACTATTAAGAAACAGGTGAATAATAATATTAGGACGAACAATGAAAACGTAATAAGAACACCTAGAAAAAACGCCGCGGCTAAGAGCGTCTAAATTCGTTGGTAATTTCATCTACATATTACGTACCACTGTTAATGATGATGGCCAGACGTAATTGATAGACGTAATTGTACGACTTTACAGAATTTCTTTGATGCAGTGTCAAGTTTTTAAATTTACTTTTGTACCGGTAAAATTGCGCCGCTTTTAATTACAGCGCCGATGAATTACGATTTTGTATTAATCGAACGGTTATTAAAATTGTAATGCGCGCAACTTTGCTCATGTTTTATTCAATTATTGATACGCTTAATATCGATTATATCGATGGGGCGAATAGAAACGATTTACGTAATTAATGCAGTCGGTGGCGATCCGTCATATGCGGTATGCATTTCAATGGGATCGTGGAGCTGACTTCTAGATATTTACTATTTATTGTTTTTTTATATATGTCATGCAGCTGATTCATCTAAATTTAAATTTAATAAGATCATGGTTACATTAGATGTCTTCAAAATCATAAATAATACAATATATGTAGGTAGTATCTCAATTTAGTTACCTTTGACATTTTTTATAGAATATTTTAATTGATACATTTAATTTAATTGCCATCTTCAAGGAACAACGATGACTATATTTAAATAACATAATTATAAACTAAATATCGTACATGTTCAAACAGTTATCCCCCCTCCGCCAGACATAAACAAAACGTACCGCAACAATGTAAGTAATAAAAGAATGTCGGTCACACGGTCTTCAGCGAAGTAAGAAAATAATGGGAACGATTTTAATCGGTATAAAATTAAACCTTAAGATGCAAAGTTGCGACCACCTTCATGACAACGAATCCATTAGAATTCGAATAAGGACGTGTCCCGTCTTCGGCTGATTAATACATTAAAACGTCCGCAATAATCACTGAACGTCTCTCAAGGCTCTTTATTTGGATTTACTGGATTGCCGCTAATTTAATGGATATGCGTTCTACATACATTACCGCGAGATTTACAGTTTGCTCTTTATGTAGGTAATTGTCGATGCCACGGCGGTTGAGTTTAATTTCGCGGATTGATTTTTTTGTGCGATCTTAGAAATCGTAACGTGTACTTATAAATGTTTAAGTCATAAAATACATGAACACATGTAGATGTGAAAATATATAATTTTTATGGCAAAATATTATTACATTAATTTAATTATAAATATATATTTATAATATTGTTTAATCTAAGTTATTAATAAAACTCAAAACTTCACTAACTACAGCAACGTATGTTTAATCACATATTCAAATGCTAAATTCTTCACAACATTACAGACACGTACACGGATGAGACGACACGAGTGACAATTCACCATGTTTCTTTCTTCCAGTGGGTGCTTTAATAAATTCGCTCATGAAGTATGTTTCATTTTTTTCAATATACCCGTTCAGATTCTAAATAAAATAAATCCTGTCGAAAGTGAATTCTTATTTATTTAAAACCTATAATAACACTGTTCAGAAAATTTCTCAAAATTATTTCGAAAATAATATAAAGAGCTAAATCAATTTGTTGATTGTTTAGCCGTTTGAATTAGTTTCTAACTGATTTTGTAAAATTTTCTTAAACAACATGTTCATCTAGGTTTTAAATCAATTTCGAGATATAAATGCAAAATATATCTAGATATGTATGGAAACTTTTGAACAGGTTGATTGATAAAGTTAGAAAATGAATGGCTACAATACCTAACGTCTGCGTCTATGTATTAAATCAAAATTAAGACGCAATAGCAACATTGAAATTTTAACATTTCGGTTATAAATACTTTAGACACATTTGAATTAAAATAATTAGAAAAAGGGTAAAAGATAAGAGAAAAACAAACGTAGTATGTCATGGTTGTAGAATAGACTTTTATACCTTTATTGGCATATATATCCATTTCTTCTCCCGGCTCTTCCTCCCCCATCTCATCTCTTCCTTCGTAGCTTCTCACTCCATCTCCGCCCTCCCCCCCCCCCCCTTGCTTCTTCTCCAATCTCATTCTTTCCTGTTCTCCTCTTCCTCCATCTTCACTTCTTTACACCCTCTCATACAGTGCTCCCATTTATCCTCGCCTTTCCCCGCAGAAATCGCATTTACTGTACTCTTCATGCATCCAGTATTTGTTTCTCTTTTCTTCATTCCCACACATGTACCTTGCAATAATTCTGTCTTATTCCGGCGTCTTCCTTTCCCTCAAATATCTCAATTCCACTCCTTCTATTTTTATTTCTATGTATGTTGTGTCGTATTTTGCCCTCTCTTGATTAAGCTTCCACTTGCCTCCATCTATGTATTATCTCTCTTTCCATTTGTTTCCTCTCTACTCTTCTCCCCTCTACTTCTTCCCCTAATATTCCTGTCTTTTCGATAATCTTTCTCCACCCTTCTTCCCACTTAGATATGTTCTTTCTCCTACCCTCCCAGCTTCTTATTTCCTCTCTTGCCATCCTTATCAAACTTTGTTACGTCCACTCACTCTTTGTCAATTCATACCTCAACACTCAATTTTAACCCTCCGTCTTTGCCCTTCCTCGATATCTCCTCTGCTGATATTAAATAGTTGTGAACTTATTACTTACAAGTAGTATACAAATCCGATATCAAAATGTTGGGTTACAAATACCAGCTTTCAATAATTTTTTTTACAAAACCTCTTACAACTATATGTTATACACCTGACACATACAAAGACAATTCAAGGCATTTTGAGTGTTTGAGTTCCAATTTTATACTTTTGTTGACTTGTTTATCACGTAAATATGCGGTATCACAAGATTAGTTTATTAAATGACTTGTTTGATACGCTATCGACAGGTTTCTTATTATGACAAAAATAAAATAACATTTATTATTACTTCTATTATGGGCTATTTTATTAAACATAAACTACCGCCTGAATTTTCCACCTAGAACTACTTTATTCATGTATGACGATAGCTAGACGCGTACAGTAGTTGCATGGTTAGTGTATTAGATGTGTCAAACAGTTTGTCGCCTGCATAGAACCGTGTACGTACTTAGTGTATGTGAGTTTAGAAATAATACCTATTCGTACATGAGTATTTTATAATAAAAAAATGTTCAAAATGTTCTTAACATACATAACTAGTCTAACTTCCACTACTACTAACATAGATGTTTACAGTAAAACTCTTTCAATTTATATATTCATTCGTCAAATAATTCCGTTCTTTCTTCGTCTATTCTCATGGTACTAGAGGTTTTTAGTGCGTGATGCGTTAATCACTCCTGCAAAGACGGAAGGATTTGACAGCCTGAGAATCTGATTTGGTTCCCCGCGGGACATGCACATGTCTCATCGTATTCAAGGCATAGTTGGCACTGATAGCATCAGTCAAGCCTATGTGCATATGTACCTCAATCTGCTGGGTCTAGTAGCCAGGGCTATTAGAGTAACACATCTTCTCCGCTCAACTTCAAGAAAAATACGTGCAGCAGATGTGCTTTAGTATTCCATTACACTCTTCCCAGTATTCTAGCACACTGCGCCACATTCGGATCGTTTCGGGGCTTCGGGTCAGAGCTCTTGTAACGGCCTGGCCCAATAAATTCCAGGTCATATTTGCTAAGTAGGGCTAAATCCTTGGCCGAGAATCGGCTGCATCTTTTCCCTTGCCGTGAATCAGCATGGGTCCCGGATCCAGACCAGGCTGGTTTATGTCTATATTTGACAGAGCACTGTTTGATAGTACCAAAAACGGTCATTAATAGTCAGCAAGGATCATCAGTGCCATTCTGCTATCAGATTTTTTATTGATCTGCGCGTTCGTGGGTTTTATAATAGCTATAATTATAATTATAATATCCTTTCTGCGTGTAGAATTCTTCTTGTTTACCAAGGCTGTATACTGCTGCAGTCCTTGGGTTGCGGCAGAAAACCCTGGACCACACGTCTGTGGTTATCCTAGAACCTGCACGAAACTTCCTGTAATTGGGCGAGCTGAGATAGTTCCCATTCGCCTCTCACAGGAACTATGATTTTAAAAAGCAGTTTAAAACTGTATATCGCAGACATTATATCGTCCCCATATAGAGGGTGTCATACGTTAGTTGGGAGGCTGCCTGGGACTTTTGTCTAGCCGCATAGTCTCACTTTGCAATACAATATTATAAAGGAGGGAGGTCCAGTAGTATCTCCATCGCTACGGACTGTGTGTTGCTTATAGCCTAGAGGACAGTCAGAGTAAAACAGACTAGGCCGTAAGACAATACAATAGCTAATAGTGGTCACCACGTACACCCTGACTGGGGACGTTTTTCCACAAACTACTCAGTGTATCTCGATTGGAGTGCTATATGAAATCTAAATGAGTTACTTTGTTACGAAAATTCCCATCTGTTATACAGGAAACTTTGATTTATAAGTAATATGAAGTCAATAAAAGTACGCTTCTATATAAATTAAGTTCTGAATTTACGTCTCTAATTAATCAAATGTTTAAATTTGATTAAGGTTTGCGCCAGATGGTGTAATTATTAATACAATAAATATCACACAATATTTATTATATTTTCTGATGGTGCAACAATGTTGCCATGTACAGGTCGCCTTAGCAAACATGACATTTGAGGGGGGGGGGGGGCGAGAGCGGCACTGCTTTTCAACGTACATTCAGGTTAAAAAGTATTTCGGCGGCAAATTTAAAAGGTAGTGTTGCAATAAAGTTTTGTCACAATTTAAAGTTTCATAATTAATGAAGAAATTAAATGTGCTCTTACAAAATAAGTATATAAAAAAAATACATAACATAAAATCTGTCAACTACTGTCTAGTGCAGATTTGATTACCTTTGCTTTGATTCAGAATGTACCAAACCAGTATACTTGTGCGTGATTGGTTGATTATTTTTCCGCTTAAAATATTTTAAATAAAATGTTTGTAGTTCGCATATTTTCCGACTCTCATGTTTGCTAATGGGAGCTGTATGTAGGTACGTTGCTAATTGATGTTGACTAATCATCACCGGTATGTGAACTTTGCTGTCTGAAGGAGAAGTCCACAACGTATTATGGACCGGTGGACGTATTGCTATAAACGCCGTTGGTAATTTAAATTTTTATATTTACAATATTTATAATATGGACATTTATTTTTTAATTTATCGATTGTTATTTACTCAAACTACAGCTGCAACACAATGTTTATGTTTCAGATAACTACAATGCTTACAGCCATCATTGATTATGTTAAAAGCTCACAAATAACCTTTAACGTACACCGATTTGGGGTCTGTATATTGTTTCTACGATATATCCATAGTACCTGTCTGGCTATATGGGGATTTTGTCAAGATGGAAATTGCAGTTAAGCCTTTAACCTAGTCACCACCACTAGATATGTTGCTTCTTCTACACACGGTAACAAGGACAGTTTCGTGAGGATTAATAGCTAATTGCTTTATGTTATTTCGCACCAGTATTGTGTGACATCTAGCGTTTCCTGAAGGGTTGATTGCTTCATCATGGCCCTTACGACAATGACAATATCATAAGCATAGGCATGTACGTCGATCTCTAAGGAACTGACAATAGCCGTCATCCCTCCTGAAGTTGCCACAGCAAGTGCTCTGCTGTGGCAACCTCTGGTCGCCCTGAATCTGACCTTCCAGCCTAGCAATTGTATATATAAAATAATCTTACTAGTTGTCTATGTTTGAACTGGTTACTTCTTTCAAATAGTTTACCGTTTTCCAACCACGGTATTAAAATATAAATTATACAAAGCAAATTATTATATTTTTTAAAAATAATAATCAACTTTACTAACTTTCTTCATTTGAACAAGCTAACATATTATGAAAAACTAACTGTTTTTCACGGCTATTACAATATCAATATTTCTTTGTTCGTTTGGGCTAATGTCGAGATACACATATTTTAATGAGGTTACATTAATCAATGATGATTTGCATGAAGAAAGCCGATGGAAATTGAGCAATAACAGAGCTATCTTTATCATTCATAAACCGGTAAACATATTGATATAATATATATGGTAGAATTGTTGAGCATTGCTAATTCTACAACCTTTTAAAGATAGCCAACAGTAAACGTTTTTATGACTCATTTTGCGAAGCCGGATAGAGTCGGTAGTTTCTTTTATAGATAAATAGTCGTATAGATTTTTTCAATTTTGACAGGATAAGCATAAGGAACTCATCGTGCACGGTACTGGGCTACTTATTTGTCGCGTCTTTTCCTCGTGCAATTTTTGTATATTCCTTTTGTAAACTTACGTTTCATTATCTGATGAATAAAATGATTTCTTGTCACTAGGTTCTTAAACTGATTTTTTAAATTTCTCATTGTCTTTTCAGGCGTTTAATAGACAATTTTAGTTACTCATATTATTGATTTTATATTACTTTAAATATTAGTTTAAAAATCGATTTTGTAAAAAAATAATTCGCATAAGTTCATACGATTTCGATATGTTATGCTTTAACGATTTTTTTAAATTTAGTATTTACTACACGATCGTATGTTCACTTACGACACTTTTTTCTCATATCAAATGTATATATATACAAAATTATTATTATTATTATTATTATTATTATCGTATATTTCCCCTGCGAATTTCGCAATAACATTAAAAGCGTAATTTTTCAAATTTTCTATTTTTAATTACCTAAACTATGATTCATGGTGAAATGAATTCAGACGATTTCTTGTTACAAGTTTTTTAAACTGTTTCTAAAATCACTAATTCTATATGGCCTTAAATGGTCTCCGATGGTGTAAAATAGCAATTTCAGTGAAATTCTTACGATTTTGATACTTTCAGTTCAATATTTGTAAAACAAAGATTGCTTGATCGTACTTTTAACATTCCAAACATAATTTGTGAACATGTGTCAGACACACAGACGCACACACATACGTTATTCCGAAAATAGTCAGTATCGATTAAGGAAACTTCAAAATGTGTATATCTGTCAAAATCTCGAGTTCGAAAATTTTCATGATTATTTACTTACACATAAATTATAAGAAAGTAAAAATAAATAAAATGAATGAAATTGTATTTTGCCGGGTGCTATAGTCATTAAGTGTAAAATAAGTTAGCTTTTGAAAGGGCATGGTTTAAAAAATGTTTCAAATAGTTTTCGCTAATTGGTCTATATTAATTTCATTAACTTGCATTTGTATTCATTTCTATTTATCAATTGCATTTTTTCCTATTAACTAAAATGTTTTAATTATTAAATTTAATTAAATTGTTGAATGTCGATTTCGTTTGCGCAGCTACTTCACCGTGGGTTTCCGACAAAGAAAAAACTAAATGTATTCATTTGTGTTGTTGTGGGTGCGTCTCGGGCGTCTCATTTTGTTCAAAATTATCCCTATTAATTATGCATATCTTTGAAAACTAATCTCAAGTTAATTATCCAGCAACTGAATGCTTATTACGTTCTTAATTGCCACGTTAAAAAATAAAAAGTCATAAAGTCCGATCTTATTCAAATTTATTATTAAGTTACGCCGGGGATTGTGCGGATAATAAATAACGAAGAGTGCCGTTATCTTCGACAGATATTAATAATAAATTGCCGGCGTGGCTCAATTAAACAAGGCCGTCGTTGCGCAATTATTGTGGTCCAAATTAAATTAAAAGCACGCGATAATAAATCTGCTGATAATCATTGAATTTGAGAAGATTCAAATGAGAACGTCGCCGTCGCGGGTCCTTAATGCGCGCAATTATCCGAATTAAAGGCGGGCATTAAACGATTTCACGGACATCGGCTCACTTAGGGGTTCGCGCCGCTTCGCGCGACGAAACCGAAGGCCTTTGTGTACGGAAATAATTTAAATTCGAAACGTATCGGACGCTCTCCGATTGGCCCACATGCGAACACCTTTGCCGTCTGTACAAATAAATTACTTCGGCCCGCCGTCAGTTATATAATTCCCAATAAAATTAAAAGGAGGAGCGCACATGTACGGGCGCATCAGCTCGAAACAAACGGCGATTCGAACGGAACGAAAAGTATTTTGCCGTAAAATACACGAAATATTGCCGCCAACGATTGCGATGCTTCATTTTTAACTGTACGCGCATAACTCGCTGAAATTTACTTATAATGATAAAGTGGATTATCTCGGATGATATTTCATATGCGCATATACAATACTCGGTTAAACGAGTAGTACCTGTATGCGAGGATATCTGCCGTCCGCGCGAATACCTCTCGGGATTTTACTTTTTTTACCGCTTTGGACCTAAGAAAGTACCCATCAGGTTACGTTATGGATTTATTATCATTTTAATAACGTCTCTTAACATTTTATTCTCTCGTTTTTATTGGCCGAAGATACTGTGCGACCAACCTGATAAGGCTTATTTATCAAATCGAAAATTTAACCGCATTATGTGTACGATATGATTGAATATTTGAAATAAGCGAAAAGCTAAAATGTTTGATTTATATTAAAAATTGCGTAATAGAAATGTGAAGACAAATGATTTTGTATTAATACTGCACACATCTCATGATATAATATATCTATGGTACGTGTAAAATAGCACATAATTCTGTTCATTATTACACACATTAACCAGGTCGATTATGCAAATATATGCGCGTCGGAAATAGGCCACTTGAATTATGAAAAGCGACATCAGCAGTAGTAAGAAGTAGTTAATCATCGAAAGTCAATAATTGCGACTGACAACGAGTTGAGCGGTGGATATGGATCCGAGCGGCAATGGAACAAGTTGCTTTTGAAAGGTGCACTATTCATTCGACCCGACCTTGCACAAGCTAGCGACTATACAAGTAACGACCGAGGTCAGCAACTATCGGACGTAGTTTCACGATCAAAAATGTGTTTATTAGTGTAACATTAAAGTATTCGAAAACATGTAATTAACCAAAATAAGCCGACATCACATCTTCAATCAGTGTAAAATATATACCACCTCATATACTATTTTGCCTACTCACTCTCGACGTAGGACCACACTTTCCTTCATTTTATTTTGGGAATGCTGGAAATAATGAAGGTTTTATTGACAATGCTGCCTGGACTAATTTACTCCATAATATCCATATTGGTAGGTTACCATGGATACATTAATGGAGATATTTTTATGAAGTCATTCGAAACAATTAATCCCCAATTTAATTGTACCTTCTGTAACTGTGACGTACAATGCTCTACCAAAACAGCAATCTTTTGGAAAATCAACCAATGGCAACTGATAGGATAGTATACAAAATCAAATCACCAGAAATCACTAAGCTACCACAAAGTTGCAGTAAAATGTTGATGGGATTATTGAGGAATGATATTCACGAAACACTTGTTAATTATAATCTTCTCTGTTCAAATCGCAGGCAGATATTCTTAACCTTTCATTAGTGTGTCGGTCTCTGGGACCACTTTCTTCAAAATTGTATTTTGGGCTGCTAAACTTTTATTTGATTATGTCGAAATGCTTGCACTATAGGCCTAGTTCAGTTTTGTAATAATGGATAATACGCAATAAAATGTATATAGATATTATATTAGCCACTTACTTTATTTTAAAAGATCATTATTTTGTACACAGCTGCCATTGGTCTTTGTTTATAAAGAAACTGGAAATATTAAAAGTAGGCACTAACTATAACTACTTATAACTAAGTCTAAATACGAGAGAAGACCTCAAAAATATGTTACACTTGTAATGGCACTTCTTTCAAATGTAGGTAACTATTCACATGTTACAGTGACATGTTCCAAATATATTTTTTACGCAGTGTAAGCATTTGTGTCTAGTTTTTCTGTTCTTCTTTGATGAGCAGTAATTGCAACCACCGAACTCAGCTGCCGTTAGTAAAGGTGGGTCCTCAGCATCCATACCGGAAATTTCTTTTATTCTTGAGCGCAGTGTTCTATGAATAGCCTGGGATACAACAAGTTCATTCAGATGGCCGGTGATCAACTTAAAGCTCAAGGTCTCCAAAAAGTCTCATTGTTGTCACTGTTATTTGCTTTGCTTTGCTGTTATGCACAGGTTCATTAAGATTGTGAGATGCCTACCCGTTCCCGAAATGGGATTACAAAGGCGATCATCAACATCAACAGGAGAGTTACTAACGGAATAGGATCCATTCGGTTGAGTTTCCACATATACCACTAACTTACTGGTATAAAACCTTTTATTGTCTACAAGCGCAAACAACTAGTGGGTTTACTTGGACTATGCTAGTGAAACCCACCCTGGAAGATTCTAATTTTTCATCTATAGTTACATAGGGTAACATAGTATACCTTTCTTTCCAATTTATAACAAATAAATCAGAATTCTCTAATGACAACAAGCTTATCGGTTTTAACCATTTCTTCTCTACTTTCCTTGACATCAAATCTGATATGTCTCAGTAAAATTTTGAATCTTGCTAACGACATTTTATGGAAGACATTTCTATGGTACCGTTCGTTTCCCATAAGTCGATCGCATTGAGATGACTTGTCTTTCTCACACCTGATAAATATAGCAATCCATGTAAAGCTTTTATTTCCAGAATATTAGTTCGCCGAGTATTACCGGATTGTGTATAATTGTCGATAACATTATTGATTCAACGACTTGTGTTTTCTACTATGTTTATTAATGATGTGTCTTGCCGTGGTTCTTGAAGTAAACTTGATGTTTCGCTGATCATGCTTCTTCAGAAGGATTCTAAAGACTGATGTTAATGTCTTCTGCTCCTCGTTATATACTCAGTCGCTGATGTATATCCGTTATATTCCGTTGATCTGTATCCGTTATCATCTGCTGAGCCGTGTGCGATTCTCCTCCTTGATTCGTCATTGATGGTCCTGGCTGCGTCTTTTGTAGTCCTTCAATGCTAACTTCCAAACCTTACTTAGTCTATATCCATCTTCTCGGGTTCATTATTTTCAAGAATTCTCTCATCGCAGTAGTGATGATTTCTGGCCAGTATATTCACTTCGTCGTAGTCGATTATGTGACTGCTTCCCATGTGGTAATTCAGCTACTGCGGATCTTCCAGTATTTTCCTGCTCCACATCTATTCGCTGCTAGTACGTCCAGAAAATGTAGGCAGCCATTCTCTTCTGTCTGGTGAGAGTGGTGATCCCATAGCATCGCACACAAGAATGGTTTCACAATACAGGATAATCAGAGATTTGCTGAAGCTAGGAAGAAGAAGAACGGTGCACTAGAGGAAAAACCAACAGGATACGCACACCTCCCATATATTTCCGAGTTAAGGACAGGCGGAGGAAAACCCCGGAGGAGAAGAATATCAACGTCAGGTGCAGTACAGTTAAGAAAATAAAAGAACCGCTCCCACCCAACAAGGACTCGGTTCCCAGATTCCGAGTCCGAGGACACCGAGAAGCAAGGACTACAAAAAACGCAGCCAGGACCATAATGTTTATTATTTGATTGTCACGAAAACACTTTCAAATGATGATAGCAGATGTTAGTCCTATAGCCCACTTTCTTATGCCAGGCAAACATGTCCTTAACTTTTCACTGCGCGTTCTGACATTTTTAGGAGGTAAATGCTTTTTCCACTTACTAATGTTATCTTTCCCTATAAAATGCGCGTCTCTCGTTTTGAGGGAGCTTGACGATTGCTGTTGTCCTATTCTTTATTGCTTGTATTTTCCAATTCTTGGTCTGACTCACTATCGCTTTTGCTTACTTCTACATGACCCTTATCAACATCCTTTATCAAATAAACGTTGAAGTCGTACTTGCTCCGTTTCAGTCTCCCATTTCTGAATAACAATAAACAACAAATAGATCATTTTAATGTAAACATAAACAAGAGTCATTCGTACCAAGCAACATTTTCTAGCGCGTCAATTGCATGGTTGGTGTCTCGGGCCGAAATTGATAATAAATTAAACTATACTGAACTCACACATTTGCCGTTCCGTACTGACGTTTTATGCAACATTACACAGAGGTACTGTGAGTTACAGCAATTAAATCCTGCCCAAATTTACGCATTCTTAGAAATAGCGAGCGGTCCGTGTCTGACACCGTACAACAGCACTGAATGGTGCTTGGGAAAGGTGTATTGGGTTATAGCGTAGATTCAAGACTGTTGTCTTAATAAACATATAATTAATTAGAATCCACCTCTTCCCAACTGAAGTGATTCAGCCATTTTTCGACTGTACGCATCGGAAATGGATCATCAGAATTCTGATTATTATCTTTACTTACTAGTATTAGTGGATAGGTACAATGAGTTGTCAATGTGTAAATGTGAATAATAAAATGGGTTTATTTATCGGTAAGTATAATTTGAGAAGGTTTATCTACCTTAAATATTTTAAGCTTGATTTTAGTTTTTATGCGGTAGTTCGGTAAGATGCTACCTTATTCGAGCTGGTCACATTTTTATGTTTTCGATAGCGCCACGGGGTATAGTCGAATTCGGCTACCATTCTTAGAGGTTATATTCTTACGAAAAGTTATTTTCTTCTATGGTTGATAATTTTCGCATTGATTCGAAGACACTTGAATGTCGCCAGCAATTATATTCAATTTTTGATAATACTTTGCACTATTCATTATTATTTTAGATATTTATCCAGAGCGATAAAGTCAGCACGTTACTTGTTTATAATATCGGCGTCAATGGTTACGAAATCTCCCACAATTAATCGTCTGGTAACATTTCTTGTTTTTCGACTATGATATAACATTTTGATATTATTGGATGAATTGAATTACATCGTTAAATAAGTGAAATGATAGATTTGATTCTTACTATTAACAAATATTGATGCTTACATATAATTTTATGATTTCAAGTCTATTCCGAGAGGTCAATGTCCAATTTTTCTCCGATTGTTAACTTTTGTGAGGGTGGTGTATGGTGACATTGAAGCTATCAACATATAATATTTAAATAAACAATTTTGCATTTAACGTTAAACGTTTCCAATGTCAATTACTTCTTTTCTATTGATATTTTTATATTAATGTAATTAAGGGTGCGTGTTAACACTAATCGGGCTATTCCCACGTTTGGCAAAGTCATATTTGTAATCCTCAGGTAGGTCTTCTAGATCGTGACGTCAGGAGTTACTGCGCGTGTATACTGCTGCTTCGTACTGATTCAATGCGCCTGCGCTTAACTGGTTTCTACTCTGATGATCACCTGTTCATAACAACTGGAGCACTGTCTTTGTCAGCCCGTAGAAGTACAACATGGTTGTTTTCGCGAAAACATTTTAGAGCAAGATGTTCCTCTTTTGTCACATTCATCTTTGGAGGTTTGGTAGACCATAGAATTCTATATACATCTTGGCGAACATTTCAACTGTATCCTTCTGTAGATTCTTTGAAACTGCCTCTAAACTGCAGATAATTTCTTCAACTAGGATCCTATAGGGCGCGACCGCAAAATTGAATCCTTTGGCTAGGATATGTTTGAAAGCTTCATTTGGTGACGAATCTGAGGTTTTATACTACCATTGGCTTCGTAATGGTATTTTGATCTGTATCCATTGTTGGTTTTTGGTCCTGTTTTAGATCGTTGAACTCCATCTTGTAGTTTGTATTGCATTTCGTGCTAATTATAAGCTGGATCACCGCTATCGCCGCAAATTTCTTCATGAACGATATGGATACCAGAACATCAGATACAGCGCCACTTAAACCAATTGTATGGTTGAGATATGTGGATGAGACATTTGTAATATGGTCCCTCGGAACGGAGCAGAACTTACGGCGTTTGAAATATCATGGAAGTGGAAGAAAACATGACCTATTAATGAAAACGGAAGACCAGCGATGCAGCTACACAGTGTACCCGTAAAAAGACTCATACCAACCGTTATCTTCACGCAGAATCACACCATTATCCAGCCCAACTCTACACCGTTATGACGACAGTTATCACAAGGTCAGAAAGAATAGCAGATGATGGCATTAGACATGACAATAATTAGAACAGACAATAAATTACATACAATGTTGTACACCAAACCTACCTGAATAAATGCAGTAACTGGTTTTGCGGATAGAACAGTCAAACTCACAAGCCCACAATACCGAAATAGTAAAATTAAAAAAGCAAAACGAGTACTCATTAATAATAATTACCCCATTAATTTAATAAACAAATTTTATAATAACAATAACAACTAAAAAACAAATCTAATACACAAAATAATAATCGATTCCTTCGATATAAGCTGCCGTCTTCGTCCTAAAGGAGTCTTCTGGAACATAGCCCGGCTGTAACTGACGTCCAAAATTTTATATTCTCACAATCGCAATTGGTCACGTTATCCACTGGATTTGTCCGTCTCAAGGTAGGTTATAAGCTGTATTCTTTTTTAATTGCTAATTTTCTTATTACCTTTTAAGTATTTCTGCGAACAAGACGGGATTTTCGGGACCCTCGTTCGTTTTACTCAGAAGCGACGTTATTACTCTTCATTGTTCTGTATCAAAAATTTTCGGTCCATCCTGTGTATTTGCTTAAAACCGAGATATCCACTTGAATGTTTATATTGCATCTCGTGTATTTCCAGCGCTCTGCATGGCTATGCGTGTGTATATTTAAATATGTTGGCTTTGATTTGTTCAAAGTGAAGTTTATGTATATCTTCCGGTGATTCCACCCTCTAAATCTAATTTATTTTATTTATAACTATCTATTGTTATGAAACGTAATCTAAACTTATTGAATATATTGTTCTTAATATATTAATTTGTTTTATGTAGCTTTTACGCCGGAAAAGTGTGTGTTAGGTGTAAGTTTTTATGTAAATTTTGTTTTGTATTAGATATCATAAACAAGACTGAGTTTGGGAAATGTGAAAATTTTGTCAAATACTACTTCTATTTCCGTTGTTGATTATTTTCCAAGTTTTATGCAATTGTTTTAGCAGTCATCGTATAATTACTTATTACAAATTTACAAATTAGAATTATATTGCAGCTTACAGCTTCTTGAAAACGATAAATTGTGTATAATCATCAGTCTGCAACACAAGACACATCGTTTACCACACTTAACTGTGCACCAGCCACTATCCTATTTCATAAAGCCACTAAACAATAAAAAAAGCTGTGTGTGAATTTGTATCGTCCATACCTTGTGGGAATTGAAACTTATCTCATTAAAACGCCTAACCATGCGGCTAATCGTTGAATAACACATCCAGTAAAGTTGATCGTACTGCTTCGTATGAAGTTGACTTTCTTGATGTTTTAAAAATCAAATCAATTTATAAACGGCACGAGCATATATAATGAAATAATAAAGTTTATTTAACGCTGATTTCGCCACAATTGCAAAACTACTATTTCTATTCGTATGTTTTTATTTTAAAAAACAATTTAAGTTTGTCGACGAGAAATATATACGTATTACGTTGGCATATTTAAATCCAAGGGTAGGCAAACAAGCCCATTGTGGATTCCTGACAATACGTGGTTTCGTGTATCGAGTTTACCCTTTCATTATAACAGTTCTTCGTGAAAAGAGAAATATCCGAGGTGGCGGTATATAGGACAGGTCGCTCCACCTTATTTGCGGTTTTCATGCTTCGGGAAGGACCTTGGTGACATATGCGAAACCAGGTGTGGTCTCAACCACCTGCTTGGACGCGTGTCGTGTGTTATCGGAAATAACGATACACTTGCACCTTTTGCGCCATTGTAAGCCACCGCTAAAAATACGCATCACGTTCTGCGCGTTTTACAAAAAAGTTAATTCCTTGTTACATTGTAAGACTTGTAAACATCGAGGACTTTCTACCCCACACGAATTACTTGTATTAATCTAGTAGCATTTGTTTCGTTTCACATTTTAAATAAAACGGAATTTTTCCTGCATAGCCGCGGGGATCGACGAAAAATTTTTATCAATCAGCGGACAAACAAGAAATCGGCAATTTAATTTCCAAATTAAAATTTCGCGAAACGCCAACATTCCATCGACATCTTTATAAAAACATTAAAGTTTAAACGAGCTAATGATACATCTCGATAATTGCACCGTATCCAGCCCGACTTTTCGCCTCGTCTTATCATTAAATTTGTCTTCTGTGTAATATAAACTCGCCACGAGACTCTTATTAAATAAACTAAATAGCCGCGGAGCATACGCGCTACGTAATTTGCACGAAAGTGTAAAAATCGCGTTGCTCGTTTTTGCGCGCCGCCGCCGCTGCAGTATTGAGTCTAAAGAGATTAAACATTTACCGGGCGAAATCAAAAACGCGCGTTTCACCTTTTTTCCGTCGCATGCTTAATTTCGGCCCTCGGCCACGCCGCGTTACATATTTTTAATAACCGGACCCCGGAGAGCGACGGCGACGTTCCGAAACCGATTCGGCCGAACATGACCGGCACATTTTCGCGAAATTCGGCACCAACCCCGGTTTTACGCGTTCCAACGCTTTTCCACGGTATAATAACACGCTTTAATTTCGTTATAGTCACCACGAAATATTAGTAATTTTTTAAAAAAGTTAAAAAAGTTACAAACGAAAAATGTGGGTCAGTAATAGGTTTTAAAAGGGGGTGAAGTGCATCAAAACCAATTTATACACATTTATCGATAAAGAAATATAATTTAAGTATTTTGTCGATTAAATGAATGTAAAATTTTCATAGAATTTAAAACCTTGCAAAGAAGTCACCTATGCATCATTATTTACAACGTCAAGAACTAAGCGCCCGCATATTTGAATTCAATGTTGATGGGTAACATTCTTTTGTATGTCTCTATGTCGTATGATCATTTCCTTAATGGCGTTTTTACAAGGCAGGAGGTTTTCGTAATTTACGTTTCACCCACCCTCAATCAGTATTTTAGCCCTTGAAATGCGCTGTGATCCATTGTACGTACTCACAAACATCTGCCCCAATTATATATAGCATGTTACGTGCCACAGGACACAATGTTTCGATGGCATCTCGTTATTTTAAAGATACCAACGGACGATTGAGCAATTCGTATTGAACGACGTAAATATTGAATGGTTGTGCTTATCCAGTACGGCAAATCCTTCGTTGTTCATGTAAATAAATAAATAAAATTCAATTACCAAATAAAAGCAAAAACAATTAGGAAATAAAAAAGTATTTTTCTAAACGGACTATTTCCACATCGAGTCTAGAGTTCACTTTCAGCAGCAAAATATATTGCATTATTTAGTGGAATTATTAATAATAATGTATTTTTTAGCAAAAATACAATTACACGTAAACGTAAACCAAAATCGGATATATGAAAACTAATGCAGGCAAATAACTATTCCCGTCCATAGCAGCAACGAATAATATGGTGCGATTTAAACATCACCGCAAACTCAGTCATCGAATGAGAAAAACATATAGTAAAAGGCAAATCCGTTTAACACAAACGTGGGCAATAACTTGAATGTGATAATTATATGTTATACTCTACTAATTCGCACTGATATTGCACTGTTGGTAATTTTCTCAGTCTGTTGTTTATATAATTTATTTATGCGGTATAATCATAATTAATTAGAACAATAATAATAATAATAATAATAATAAATGTGCAATAATTGTTTCTTATTACGTAATTGATTATAAATATCTTCCCAGTAATGAGGCAGAAGATTGACAATCTAGCAAATCTAAGAGGAACGAGCACATGCTGTCAACAGAAACACAAAAGAAGAATACAGACCAAAATCAGAAACATCAGAGAACAACGCAATACAACCCAAGGTACTATACAACTTTTCAGACGAAGCACTGGACAAGGACACCACCGAAGTTCTCACCAAAGGGTTCAAATTCGCTGTAGCTCCTTCACGGATTTCAGTAGAAGAAATTGTTTGCAGTGTAGAAAGTGCCATACAGAAACTGGTGAAAGACGAAGCCGAAGTGATCCGGCGAGAGGTATCCATAGTATTACGAAGAGCGAAACCACCAAGAAAAAACATATCCAACGAAGAATACACCACACTGAGGAAGCTACGAGCAACAAGGACATTATCGTTTTACCAGCGGACAAAAGTAACGCTACAGTAATGATGAACTTTGCCGACTACAAAAACAAAATGGCTGCCATACTAGAAGATCCTAAATATAAACCCATCGCAACAGATCCAATGACCTACCAGTAGAAGACGACAAAAAAAAATTGAAACATCACCACTGGATGAGGATACCAAGAAAATAACTGTACCAAGAGAAAAATCATCAAAATGCCCAAATATAGATGGCCTACCGAAGATCCACAAATTTGCGGCTTTTGCGGCGTCAAGTTCCCAAACATAGATAATGTTGCTGCCCACGTACTGGATGGCAAAATGTCGATTCATGGATCGCCATGCGCCAGATAGTTGCACAACTCCCTACCGATTAAAAGTGGAGATACATTTCCACAATTGTTTGCGAAGAGGTTAGCTAAAATTTCTAACAAGTCAATCAGTATTATTTTCTTTCCCACTTGAACATATCTGTTCTCAGTAATTGTTTCGTCCTTCAACAGCACCGATAGTACTTTTAGTCGTTTCTCAAATTCATCTTGAATTTTTTTTTCTGCTTATTTCTACTTTTTGCAGACAATTTCTGTTTTAACGTTTACACTTTTTAAAAATACCTTAAATGGTAACTGTTGCTCCCTAATGATTGTTCAGTTTTTTTTTAAGAAATTGCTAAGTTAGTATGCGACCGCCAGTGATAACAAATCTTTATAATTTTTAAACTTATGTTCATCGTAAGAATTATAATTTTGTCTTTATTCTGCAAGTACAACCTTTCGAGCGTTTTTGTACCATTTTCGTTACTATTCTCTTCGCTATTCGCGTCTTTAATTGCCAAAGGCGCCTCATTCACGTTCCCCACATTATTTTTCTCTTTACGTTTGTCTTTAGATGAAACCGAGCACTTTTTATTTTGTTGTTCTCTGTTCTTTCATTTATCGTCATTAATGGTTTCCACACTACTTTCATGTTTACTCATATTATTTCTTTCGCTACTGCACGTGACCGATTTCTCCTTTATTTTTGTTTTTATTTTCCCCCGAGCATAGATCGTCAGCGCCTTTGGTAGTGACGTAATTTTGTTTAATATTATTGACTTTATCTGAATGTTTTTTGCTAGTACGAGTAATTTTATTACCAATCTAAGTACTTTTCGTGGTTTTGTTTGATTGCTTCAATTTATTTATCTCTTTAGATTTATTTAGACCTTTACCTTTTATTTCGAGCATATTTACTATTGGTGTAGCTTAATTTATTTGTATCATGATGCATTTCACGATATTGATTTTGCTTCTTATCAAATAATCGCAGCAACTCCAATTTAACTTCGTAATTACGTTTTAACTTTGCAGCCATTTCCGAAAATATCTTCATATCATCCGCCGTAAGAATATCCTCTTTTATGTCTTCAAACAATTGAAATATCTCATCATCCCTCTTGTTCGGTTCCTCTAATCTAGCTCCAAACGTAGCGCAGCTTTCTATCGATTTAAGATTAATTAGTTCCACTTCGATGTGATGGTAGTGGTAGATTTATCATATTTTGCAACTATTCGTCCTTTTTAATTCCACTAACATTTCAATGGTTAACGGTTTGATTTCGCTCATCCCTTTGTGTTCTAGTTCACTTAAATGAATTAGTTTTTGCAAGCTTATGCTCGTTTTTCTTTTGATGGGTTCAAATGTGTCAACCCTGCTAATTTTAGTTAGTAAATCGTAGATCGTACATTTGGTTAATCATATTTCTAATTGAGGCACATTCTGTCCTCAGTTTGGAACTCATTCTGTATGTCAATGTTGCTAATTTGTCGTTCGAGATCATTTAAATTTTAAGAATCGAGGATTTTTGGTAGAAACGTCTTTATCGCTTGCAATTTCAATTTGTACAAAATTGGACCAAGGACATTATTAATTTTTTTCAGGTCATTTTGCAATTCAATGAAAAATTGTTGATTTTCCTCGATTTTCAGCTTGTTAGTTGGTGGTAAGTATGCGATAAAGGATTACGTAATGCTGTAACAATTTCCTTCAATTTTCGCGGTGCTAAATTTGATATAACTTTGCTCACACGCGTCGGCGGATAAGTTACGCCCATTGTATTTTTATTGTAATATTCACCCAACACTTGTAAAGTTCTTTGAATCACAAATTTCCCCAATTGCCTGAATTCTTTTTTGTCCACATCTATTCATACAGCTGGAGTTAAATATGACTCTATGTATTTCAGAGAATGAATGTCTTTCATTAACTCGAATTACGAATATAGTCCTTTAAATGTTTCAGTTTCGTTCAAGATTCGTTTCACATTTTCTTTCCTAACCGTTTTTTTGGCACGTGTTTTTCGCACCGTATAAGGCACTTTCAGGTCTTTTCCAAGGGTCTTCTCCCGGCGATCGCCTTAGCGTGCATTATTTTTATGACATTTATTATCAAATTTTTATTATAATTGCCCATAACATCAAATTTTAGAATTTAAAGAGATACTTTTTTTAGCTTGCTAACGGTTGACATTCACACAAAATTACACTAATTTGATAACTGGTGTCCACTATGGTCTTTTGTGTAAGTAATTGTTAGAGAGCGGTGTTGCGCGATCGGTGAGTACAACGAATTTTTGTACTTTAACAATTACGATTGGTTTGATGGTCTCTACCGATTTGACATTTGGCTCGAATCATGGAAGTCAGGTGACCTGGTGCATTGTATCACAGTGTATTACGTTCGTTTATGTGTTTCGCCAAATAAGCTACATCAAATTTACATTATTTCCTTTGGTAAACTGAATAAAGCACCCTCATCGCCTTCTTTACGTGTACGTCTGCCGGCGATCATAGCATAGGATACAACGCCAGCTACCCATTATATATAGGTAATTAGCTACGAATTGCCCCATTCCAATCAATTTGCCCTTTAATTTATTTTTCGTCCCCATGACCATTTTTTATTGGCATCACTATGAGCTCACCCCTTGCTTTCGTTCACTGCCAATCAGTCATTTACTTCATTGGTAATATGTTAATAAAATAAATGTCAATAAGTGAAAAAAATATTATATAAGTTATACATTATTGATGGTAAATATAGACGAGATATTGAACATCATGACAAAAAGACATTGGGGGGTTTGAACCATCTCTAATTGTGATTAGTTAGATGCGCTATGCAAATGGTGCGTTTCTGACCAATGTTTCCATACATTTCATTAACAACTTACCTATGCAGCCAACCCGATTTAAAACCAAATTTGTGAATAGTGTTTGATTTGATAATTAGTGATGCTAAAGCCAACAGTGTGACGGGAGTTGAAACTGTTGAAAATTTTATGAAATTTAACCGACCCAACCCTACCTAACGCGATTTAAAACAAAATTAGTGAAACGGAACAAACGAAATTGGGACATGGTTTATGGGTTGGGTTGTGAGTAATTGAAAACAAATTTGTGAGTCATTTGAAACAAAATTATCGAATCCGAAGAACCGAAAACAAAAGTTGCTTTTATGGGTTGAGTTGGATTGTGTTGGGTTGGTCTGTGAGTAGATAGGTAAATTTAAAGCCATCATTGTGACAGGAATTGAAATTGAAGTTGAAAGACATTTAAATCAAACCAACTCAACCTGATTTAAAATAAAATTAAGGGAATCAAACAAGCGAAAATAGAACTTGGTTTTATAGGTTGGGTTGAGTTTTGAATTAAATCAAACCAACCCAACTCAACCCAACTCAATTGAAAACAAAATTAGTGAAACCAAACAAGCGAAAATAGAACTTGATTTTATGGGTTTGGTTTGGTTGGGTTTGATTGCGTTGCGTTGCGTTGCGTTGCGTTGGGTTGGGTTTGGGTTGGCTTTCGTTAGCTTGAATTGACTTGAAATGTATGTAAGTCAGGTAAATTTAAAGCCAGTATTATAACGGGAATTGAAAACAGATTTAATGAAATGAGGTCAACCCTACTCAACCAAACTGAATTTAAAACCAAACAAGCGAAACCAGAACTTGATGTTATGGACAGGGTTGGGTTGGATTTTGTTGCGTTGGGTTCAGTTGGCTTGGCTTGTAAGTTAGTTAGTTAAATTTAAAGCCAACGTTATAACTGGAATTGAAAACTTTTATAAATTTAATAAAATCAAACCAACCCAACACGATATTAAATAAAATTATCGAAACCACAGAAACGAAAACAAAAGTGCTTATCTGTTATTCATTTATGTTCATATTCTCCTTAAATATTACTTTATTTACTTATTTTGGTTCATTTTATTTAGCAATGTTTTATTCAATATGCTTACTACTCAGTACGGAGACAAGTGAGGCGCATTCGCGTTGTGTTACTTGAAACGCCTATTGTTACTAATAATATTATTTTCATTTCGCAATCACTTAAATATTTAAAAAACGTATGAAAATATGTTGTGAATGTTGCATTTGTGCCTCTAAATTTGATTTCAGTAGAAGCTTCCACTGACATAAAATTATATTTGTTTACATTTTATAAGGAAAATAAATATTTCGAAATCTAAACGAGTATATTTCACATTTAATGGCTGACCACAAATTTGTTAGACATACAAACTAATGCGTAGGATATTTAATCGACCGCCTCTTCTGCTTTTATTTGTGAAACTGTAATTTTTGTCGTTAAAGTCTTATATTTGTTATTTTAATGTAACGTATGCTTACTTTAATTTTATTTTGGCTGCAAACTGTAAAATTATATATCATTAATTAATTACTAAGTTCCTTATTGATGTAGAATCATCAAAACGATGTGTTAATTTTATCAAAGAGTTTATTATTAATTGTTTTTTTATGTTAACTATTTCTAGAATAAGTAGTACTTTGTATTTTTTCCATTTTATGATATATTTAAATTTACACTTCACAATCATTATTTGAAAGTAAATGTGCACCACGTTTAAGCTCATTTGCAAAGTGCACGTGGACAATTTAATTCATAATTACGAACCAATTATAACTGGTAATTAATTTCCATCGATGAGTTTGAGCAAAATAATTGCCCGTTGAGAAATACATTTGCCATGCAACTCACGCCAGTCGTATTTTCGTCAACCACGAACGACTCGATGCTCTTAATTTACACATAAAAATCCACACCGTCTTAAATTGTAGCATTTTTTGTACGACAAATTAATTAAAAATAGAAAGCAGGTATGCGCAAGCCACGTATAATTTACCTCTGCCGTATCAGCAACGCAACTCCCGGAGAAACGCATTAAAAATTTTCGAAATTAATAATACAGTCATTACCTGGAAAAAACGCGCGCCATCGGAGCAAACAAATGAACTGCTCTTAACAAGTGTCGCTTTTTTGCCCCCGGATTTCCCGACTCTTCGAAACTTATTATGCACGCTGTCATTCAATAAATTCCCTTTTCGAGTATCGCTTTCGTGGACAGATGTAATTCAATTATAAAAACAATCTAAATGAGACCACCTAGATATACGGGAACTACAATGTCCGATAAGTCAGAATCTTCGTAAATTCCATCCCCCGTAAAAGGGTCAAAATCGAGAGAATTAGAACGGCAGCCTGTGTAATCATATCTCGTGACAATAAAACTGATACGGGGGACCACCTAGGACGAGCTGGTTACACGCATAACTAGAAACGAAAATTACCTGTAATTAGGATTAAATTAATTAATTTTGATTTCATAGACCATTACACTAATTCTAACATTCCTATGATTGATTCGTCTGTTAATTATTTCCAAACCGAAATTATGTGTGATTAAGTTGGTACAAAACGATATTAACATGAATTCAACTTAATTATCGCTTAAGGTTTTTTGTGTTATCGTTGAGTAATCAACATATATTATAAAAAATACTATTTGTAGTTCGACTTTTTTTATTATTGTATTAGTAGCGTATGACTTATGTCTTGGCAAAATTTGACTAATTAACATATAAATAAATAAATAGCGGACGCCTTTAGGCCACCGAATTTAGGACAAAATCGTGCAAATAACATTAGATCTAATCAAAGTAATTATCCGCTACGGTGGTCCTCATTGAAAATAACTTTATTAAGCACGCAATAATCTGCAGTCAGTGTACGTTTAAAATAAATTCCAAAACAAGAGGTATTGCTTTTGCGGTTGGCTGTAACGAGCAAACACTACAAGGTAAGTCATGAATAGAATATTGGTATGCTTATAACCGAATACTTGATATTATAATAACCGCTGCCGTTAAACTTTATTGTAATTAGGCGGACCGAGCAAGGCTGTCTGCGACTGTGTTAATGTTAATGTTAATATACTAAGCGCCAGCTGCAATCGATATAAAAGATGCGTCTAACGTACGAGACACACGTGCCATCTCATTAGATACGCCGAAACCTGAAATCTGTCGGACATTTCATGTTTTAAATTCAACTTGTCGTTTTCCGTCGGTTCTGATCAAAATCAGTGCGAGCCCATCCATTTTAAATTAAGTTCCCTTTGACTATTATCAATATTATGAGATATAATGAAATAAATTGCATCGGTGTCAAAAAAAAACCCAATTAAAGAGCATTAATTGTTGTCGCGTCTTTCCTCCAAATAGGCTCGTAAATTCTGGAAGCGACAGTGAATTCGATTTGAGGTTAAATTAAGATACGCAATAAAGAATTAATAAGGTATGTATCCTGAATTTTTTGCCAGTGCGTTTAGCGCGTGTAAGTGCACAGGTGATTGCGACTACAGGTACCGTTAATTGGTCCACCTGCCTCGTGCAAAAAAACGTTTCACCCGTGGATAGAAAGACCCGTGCAAAACTCGTAATATTTGAATGAGTGTGGTGCAGAAATTGAGGTGAGGTAGAAATCGGTTTAGCATACATTTTAAACAACTCGCAAACTATTTTACATTTTTAAAATAGTACTGTTAATTTCGGCAAATCTGACTAAAACAATGTATCGTACGATGCGATTGTTCAAAATTGTTTCAAGAAACTAGCAATATTTCATTCATAGAAAAAGTATCTTAAACATTACAATTTTAGACGACCTAAAGCGAAGGCGCGAAAATCTGAAGGATAAACAAAATATGGGAAAAGGGGAAACAACTAAACTGAGCAAATTGTGATATATAGTTTATGTAATATTTGTTGAAAATTTCGCCAAATCTATCAAGGTGATGACAGCGGTTTCGCTCTAGTTGAGCTCACCAGACCACAACACATACATTCACTGAAGTTGCATCAAGTCATGTATGTGAGTCTTTATCGACCAACTAAGTTGTCATTATCCACTTCATTCGCAATTCTGCACTTTTGAGTTTGAGTTTGAGGCACAGAAAGTACAAGAAGAAAAATATTAAATATAAGCAAAACTAAAACAAAGTAGGGAACGAAAATGAAAATAAAATGCAAAATAAACAACAACACGAACAAGAAACGTGAATGAAAAACACGTTTAACTAATTGTGGATTTATTCACACACTTAAATAATTTGCGATACGTTTTTCTAATAGCAAATACTTCGCGACATGATTTGCGTCAATGTTTAATGTAAAAAGAATATTTAATTCATGAGCTTTTAAGACTTCCACAGTCTTACATTATTCATCTCGAATTAAATTTACGCACAGGCGACGATCTTCATTTTAATTCAATTAAAAAAGGCAAATTCAATATCAACCTACAGTGGCTATGGATTTGTTAGATTTCCATTATTTATTTAATAAAAATGAATTCAAAATGAGAAACTCTGCAGTGGTCCGTACTCAATTTTTTTATATTTAAACAAATTTCAAACCAACTGGTGCAGTAGCTATAATATCCGCATTTAGCGAAAGAATTTTTGAAATAAAGTTCAAACATATTCCTTTAAGGTTTTTAATCAAATCCGTTAGGCATTGAAATTTAGATTCAGATTATTAAACGCTAATCTGAACTAGAACAATGTATTAGTTCGTGGTTTCAAACCAAATTTGAGACAAATTGCAAAAATATCACTTGGTCTAAGATTGAGATTGAAATTTTAATATTTATGAGGTAGAGGTATAAAATGATTTAAACATGCAAATTATACTTCATATTGGTTAGAAAACAACTAAACGAGTGAAAGCAACAAATTACTTCGTGTTTTAGATCAAATGTAGGTCCAAAGGTGATGGAGAAGTCCATATTCACATGGACTTCTCCATCACCTTTGAAAAATCATTTAGTTAACGACATAATGAGCAATTTGACACAAAATACATGTATATATATATATCACACATTACCTTAAAATGTTGTAAAAAAGCTGGCAAGGCTAAAATAGGTAACGAATTTTATGTAAACAAATAGGTGATAACACTGTGACGTTTATAACGATGTGCACAGGATCTATGGCATATAGATTAACAACCGACGTATAACTTAAACTGTCTCGGTATGACTAGTTAAGGTTTTAGATGATTTAAGGGCATAAATGTAAATTCAGTGAAATGTCGCAGTTAGCGTCATGACAATTGAGGTCCCGGATGCAATAACGCACGGAGCGCGCGAAGCTGGAAATAAGTATTGTCCAACCGATTGATATTTTGGGGAAAATTTTTTTTCGGAAAATGGATTAAACAAAAATACTATCTTGTGTAACTTTCCGCATCTTTTTTACCCGAACTATTTTTTGATCCGTCAATTAATTTGTCCAGAAAAAAATAAAATAGTGAAATTTTTTCGTTCGACAATTCAATTAATTTCAATGCTTTTTAAAACTCGAATCGCGAAATCTCGGGAACTATTCGACCAAACTAGTTGAAATTTTTAACGGAACACTGTGACACTTCACTGTCGCGAATGAAGTTATTGCAATCGTCGAAATAATCATTTGTTGGATAATATTCAATAAATAATCAGTTGCGCTATGAAACCATGTTCTTTTTTTTCGACTAGCGAGGAAGTTTTTCGCTATTGGTCTTGCGGCATTCTCTTTGCGATATCATTGTTCCTTAGACTGTAATGTAAATTTTGATGTATCACTTGGCGTGATAAGTTTAAAACCTGGAAAGTTGTTGCTTTGTAAACAACAGGTTCGTTTAGCGCGCACAACGCGTCCGCTTCCGATCCATTCGCGCTACTTTACTGCGTTTTATTCTTGCAATCATAGATTAATGCCCAAATTACTTAAGTGTTTATGTGATAAACGTGATTGAAGCATACAGTTATTCTTCTATGCAAGTACGCAATCAAACATACAGCGCATATGAATGAAAAAATTGAAAAATACGATTACCGGCTGTAAACAAAAGATTATTTTGGTCGCGATCGTATAAGGAAAAGTCGAATAATTGTTATTGTTTTTATAGACAACGAAAGAAATACAATGACTATGGCTTGCTGTCTTACCGCCCACATCTTGTGCTACCCCTCACTGCTGAACATCGCCAGGAGTATTAACTTGTAATTATTACATCAATAAAATATTAAAAATATCTATCATTTGGGATGTACGGGCGGAAAAAAAATTGCTCGAGCACATTGAAACTGAAAGAGATTATATAGATTTGGTACAAAGTGCTCGAAATCCTCTATTTACTACTGTAGAACAGAAAGACTGCACGGTGAAAGATTTTGAATCATTAATTTTAAAAAAATACAAAGTTCCCAAAGGACTTAAGAACAGTAAAGCAGTTAAAATTCAGTATTTTGCTAATGGTCAAATTAGTGTTTTCTACGATTATGATGGCGAACCAATTACCTATAAAATGGAGACGACAGTGTCATTTGACGATATTGTAACTGCTGCAGAAGCTAAACAAATAGGGATTTCACAAGGAAAAATTAAAGATTTAAATGCACTGCTACGATATCTGCTCCCTAATGATAGATGTTTTTAATATTTTAGTGATATAATAATTACAAGTTAATACTATTCATTGTATTTCTTTCAGAAAAAATGTATATAAAAACAATAATAATTATTCGACTTTTCCTTATACGATCGCGAGTGTGACCAAAATAATCTTTTGTTTACAGCCGGTAATCCTATTGCATTTTTTTCATTCATATGCGCTGTATGTTTGATTGTTACTTGCATAGAAGAATAACTGTATGCTTCAATCACGATTATAACATAAACACTTAAGTAATTTGGGCATTAATCTATGCTTGCAAGAATAAAATGCAGTAAAGTAGCGCGAATGGATCGGAAGCGCTTGACGCGTCGTGCGCGGTAAACGATCCTGTTGTTTACAAAGCAACAACTTTCCAGGGTTTAAACTTATCACGCCAAGTGATACATCAAAATTTACGTTACAGTCTAATGAACAATTATATCCCAAAGAGAATGCCGCAAGACCAATAGCGAAAAACTTCCTCGCTAGTCGAAAAAAAAAGAACATGGTTTCATAGCGCAACTGATTATTTATTGAATATTATCCAACAAATGATTATTTCGACGATTGCAATAACTTTATTCGCGACAGTGAAGTGTCACAGTATCCCATAAAAAATTTCAACTAGTTTGGTCGAATAGTTCCCGAGATTTCGCGATTCGAGTTTTAAAAAGCATTGAAATTGGACAAATTAATTGACGGATCAAAAAATAGTTCGGGTAAAAAAGATGCGGAAAGTTACACAAGATAGTATTTTTGTTTAATCCATTTTCCGAAAAAAAATTTCCCCAAAATATCGATCGGTTGGACAATACTTATTTCCAGCTTCGCGCGCTCCGTGCGTTATTGCATCCGGGACCTCAATTTATGTCGAGCGTCCAACATTTACCTTATTATATAAGTTTATATACACACATAATAGTATCTACAAAAAGCATTTCAAAATGACGTGACGTTTCACAGTTTTTTAAATGAGAGTATATATTTTTTCATTATCGCATGCCTACGTTATTTATTATTTCAGGTAAAATTTCCCGAATTTCCAATCGATTTTTAAGTTGCTAACGTCTACAAGAATAAGATCCAGAGACGTCCCCATAATTGAGGCTAAACTGATTACGATATTTCCGTACATTTTGTTTAGAAATATCTATTTATAATCGGCTGCGAGGTTTACTATTATTATTAAATTAGCCATAGAATAAGGTCTTTCTCTAAAAATTATATCTTGTCGCGGTTTATTTTCATAAATCGTTGGAAGTTATCTAGAAGTTGTTAGCGCGCCCTTTGCCGCTTAGAACGTCATACTTACTCGTGGTTGGAGGCACTTGTAGTGATTACAAACGTAAGCTAATTAAACTAACTGTAATTGTCCTTCGTCGATTCAGTAACTAATATTTTGATCCACCATATAATTATAGGAATCTGAGAAAAATATCCCACTTCCTCTGGATCGACGCATCACTACCTATATCTATCACCTTTAAAATATAACTATTTTATTTACACGTTTGCGTTTGGGAATATCATGGGGTGTCTTGATGGTAATCGGAATACTTGAAAACTCGCTGAATATACCTTGCGCGATGTCATATACAAAAAAGGTGTCGAGTTACCAAATATTTTGTATGTTTATTTAAAGAATATCTGTTAAATACAATTCTCGTTTAAGTAGTTCCAATTCACTATATTTCTTTAATACAGATTGATATATCGGTGCCACATTGATATGATAAATGGTGATTTTAGTATGAAACGCCATGCCACTACTATTGAATACTATTGTTTATTTAATTATTAATACCATGCACAAATAAGGAAATTTGCATTTAATAATAATTAAGGTCTGATTTTTTTATGATTATAAAGAATTTCCAAGAATATTTACTTATGTGGGCTTCTTTGTTCTTGTATAGCTGCAATTAAATTAAACTAATATTTCTGATTTTGAGTGTTAAACAACGGGTATTCCTGTCTACCTTTCACAACTAACAAAATTCACCGTATTTTCATAATCGTAAGTAAGTAAGTAAGTGTGCAACCTGTATGTAAAATTCACCTGTGGTTTAGCTACTTGTGATCCCGAATGGAAATTGCAATTGTAAAATTTACCAAACGGTGCATTTAGAAAATTATCTTCAAAACCATTCACGTGTCTGCACGTGTTGACTAAAATTGGCTCCCGCGACGGTTCATAAACAGAATTCCTTGATCGACACGTGAGCACAGTTTCTAAAAAAAGGTATGATGAGATTTTAACGTGAGTGCGAATTGAACAACTTACAAAATATCGAGCGACATCTTTTTTTTAACTTAAACAATCAAGTTTAAAACGACATATTCCACCTGCAACGCTCCAACAACAATAAAACAGTTCAGCTAACTACCGACCACAAAAAAAACCGTTTGAAAAGAGCTGTTATTCGACCGATAATGAATTGTTCAGCGAGTGGACGTCGATAGAGTGTAATAAAGTAACATAAAATGTACCTGGTAAAAAAATAATTAGAAACGAAATTACTCACAAATGTAATAGGCACGTGTCAAAAAAATATTATTTGGTCAAATAGTGTGATTATATAAAAACAAATAAATAAGATAAACAATTTAAAATTTGTGAATTAATTAAACTGACACGAACAAATACGGACAAATTACATAACTCCATAATGTGTAGTGAGAGTGTATTAAATAAAGTCATGTGATGCTCGTCAAAGTAATTCGCAGTAGCAATTTATAGCTGAGCTTAAATTTCCTAATCACTTGGTTAACTTAAAAATCTTCATCAACAATATGTGGCGGCTTCTTTGGTGTATTTAAATCTTATAAATGAAAACAAAGAGAACGATTCACTTAGCTACGAGAGGAACTAGAAACATTATCTATCCAACCCAAAAGGAAAAGACTTTCATACGATTTATTTTTTCAATGTGTTCTCCATCAACATTAATACACGTTCACCATTTGTCTGGAAGGGACCCTATATCACTAGCAAAAATATATTTTCTTGGGTGTTAAAATATTGTTCGATAACCTGCATCAAGTGTTCATCCGTCTGAAAACGCTTTCCTCTTAGAGAGTTTTAAGTTTCGGAGTAAATAATAGGCCGATGGTGCCATGTCTTGTCAATTAAAAGAACGCCTTCCAAGACACTGTAAATTGATGCCATGCGTTTTCATGCAGAAGGCTGAGCTCGAGCTATCGTTGGCAGTGGAGAACCTTTATGCACCCATTGCATGGACTCTTGCTTTGTTTCGGGATTCCAGTGGTGTACTCAACTTCCATCTCCAGTTACAATTCGAGCTAAAGAGATTTTGAGAGACTCGACGCCTTCGCAGTTTCTGTTCAGGAGTCAACAGCCTGGGAACCCATTTTGCTGACCCTTGCTCATGCCCAATTTTTCATGCAATATGTTTATAACGCTAGGCTCAGATATTTCTAATGCTGTCGCGAAGGTGAACACCGTCAAACGGCGTTCCTCGAGAACCATTGCCTCCACTTGAAAATTTCCGAATTTGTCGCTTCTGCGGGTCTTCCACTTCTGGCATCATCTTCGATGGACTCCCTTGCCCAACGAAACTGTTTAGACCAAAATTTAACTACATAATACGACGGGGCATCGTTTCCGTAGATTGTAGACATTTGATGATGAATTGCTTCCGGATTATTGCCTTCTTTCGTAAGAAATTTTAACACACTTCAATGCTCAAATTTTACTACACTCATTTTCTACTACTGTCGACTTCACGAAATGAAAACAAATAGGCGAATTTTATTCAAATTTACTGTGAACCTTTCACAGACCTGTCACTATTTAACATTAATCGTAGATAGTTTTTCTAGTTCCGCTCGTACACGAATGAATGTGTAGACGCAAATAATATGAAAAGTTAACGTAAATAATAAAAGATAAATATGTGTAGATTAGTACCTAGAGGTGGAGTATACAAAATCCATTTATTGCTGAAATAGACCTCAAACTTTATGAAAACGTTACTTCGTCATTGCTCAAATGAAAGTTTGTGGAATTAATGGAAATTTTTCCAGTAAGGTAAATTTACATCAACCTTTACTAACGCTAGAGCTCTGTATGATGAAACCACAAGCGACCGCAAGAGATTCCATTATTAGAAAACATACAGAAGGGCAGAACTTGGATTTTTTTAAATTTGATAGTCTCTATAATGTTTAATTTGCAAATTTTAGATGTGACAGAGTATCAGGTATAGCAGCAAAGGAAAATAATTCCATTAGAAGATATCGAATGGTACTGAACCATTCGTTTTCCTTCTGGAATTTCAGTATTTACTGGATTGTATTTTTGACGTAACGGTAAAACCTGGGTCATCAAGGCCCTGAATGTATTATTTTGATGCTTGCTCTATGGAATAGGTGTCATTTAATAAGTCAGAAGTCCTTTAACTGTCAATTTTAAAACAACCTAACATCGTTTAAGTAATGCACTATCGAATGTACTTAATGTACCATCGCGCTCAAAAGTATCTGGGACAGCAAAATTTCGGCTGTGTGGCATTGGTTTAGGTGCACATAAGAATTTCAAATAGTAAGCTATGAAAAAGTAATGTCATAGTGACAATTTTCTAAAAACGTCAGTTTTTTAAAATGCCGCGCCTTAATAATATGCAAAATAATAATTTCAAATAATCCAATTTACACAACTAAGTGTCAAGGGGAACGTTTGAATTTTGAAAGTGTCTACAGACACATGCTGTCCCAGATACTTTTGAGCACGATAGTACTTACTCTACTCATCTAGGTTATACAATGTCTCTACATGACTCATCCATATGATCCATATGACATCAAGTGGTACTAAGTTCCCAATAAATAACCACGTGTTATAAGGGAGAAGATCACTATACTGGACTTCACAATAGTGACCTACTCCCAATAGAAGAAAAGGGAAAGGTCTAAAAGACACGGTTGTGGTTCGAAATATGTCTATAAAAAGACAGCTGCAAATGAACATAAGCAAATACAAAATATTTGGGCACAGGGTCGCTAGAAAAAACAGGACAGGAGCAGACGCATATTTTTATAAGAATTATGTAATGGAATAGAATACTAGCTTGAATTTTGATGCATGTAGCATATGTATGACGAGAGAAAACTAAGAATATGTTGAAAATATCTGGCAGAGTGGATTAAAAAGTGCATTGAATTTAAAATGGTGTGCAGTGTAATATGTTGTTTCGAACGAAACAGGAGAAGGTTGAGGAAGAAATGGAAAGGAGGGTATCGAATATTCATTGTGAGAAGAACGAGCGAGGATATGTTGTTTTGGGCGATATAGTAAAGAAAATGAAATATAAAACAAGTTCGCAAAAGTGTAGAAAAATATACCAGTTGACATGCAAGGTAAAGAAATGCAAAGAGATTGAGAGTAACGTACAATAAATGCCGCAAATAAATTTGTTTGATGGGAGAAATCACATTATTGTCATATGTGGAGACAAGGTGAGGACGAATAATTAGATGAGCAAGAATGCAAGGTGGCGAAAACCTATGAACATATAGTGTGGAAATTTATGAAAGGCTAGAAATATCGAGATAGTTTTAAAAGTGTAGAATGAAATGGAATGTAATAAAGGACTTCAAAGTTGACAGTTATTGTTGTTCAGAAATTTCAAATAATTTGTGTACAACAATAGTTGAATTTGTGATTTTGATGAATTCGAACGAAATTAGTCGCAAATATTCTTGCTATGGGAAGGCACGTCGTTTTATATCCGAAGTAAATAAAATCAATGCGAAAATTTAAGCTATGAAAATCTATATAGTATGATGTCCAAATCAAAATTAATAGCATGACTAACAAGTGAATATAGATCCTGATATAGTTTTTTTTAAGTTAATATCTAATTAAAAGTTAAATAAATGAAATAAATAATAAAATGGTTGAAATGGAAATGACCCTGACGCAAACGCGGACAATAATCTTTAAACAAGCAATTAATAAAATTAATATTTCTAAACATACAACCAATGAGTTTCGTTTCGAAAAAGGGTGTGTACATGAGTATGTAAGAACATTCTGATACGTTTTTAGGCCAGGGGTGATTGTGGCGGAGATCATCGACAGGCAGGTGGTTTTTTTGGGTGAAACCGGCACCAGGCGCCCGAATCAACGTTTCCCATTGGCCGACGAACACGAGACCAAACTTACGTACAAATACATGTGTTTGAAATATTTCATCCGAATTAATTACAACGAGACTTTATAACAAGCCCACAGAAAATCATCGCGAGTTTTTACCGTCGCCTAATAGGCAGCACGACTTTGCCAGGGCACCACTATTCACGAAATATCGAGAATTAATAAACAATAACGAATGCGCGGCAATTTCAGGTATTCACTAATTGACTGGTGCTCTTTGTGGGTAAAAAAACGAGCCGACGCCGATGAGGCAGGTCAGTTATATATAAAATTGTAATGCGCGTTTGAAAAAGTCGTCTTGTTATGAATGAAACACTTGAAAGAAGTACGCCGTCCTTCCATTTAGAATTCCGTCCGTGTAAGGACCTCTAACAATGTGTTTTTGACCATTTGAATAATGTTATTCGGGCGTATAAATTTATTTTAATAGCTCGGCGGCCCGAAATATTGAACAAAAAACGATCTCATTCAAGAAGTGTTTCGTAAGAAATTGATTTAGGACGATAATCGAAATCAATTAAAACCGATTTTATTGCGAAAGCAATTGATTTTTGAGTTACGTCTTTCGCGATTTTTGACAACGATTTGTTTTTACTTAACGTTTCGAACGATGATCGAGGACTACAGTGGCCTGAATGAGTTTAATTTCGCGTACATTGTCGAGGATGTTTGCTTACGGCCTGAAACGCACGACCTGCAGACGAAAATCGACATGTGGTTTCATCTTTAAGGATATAATTAAGATTGTAACAATTTTCAAAATAACTGGGACATGGCTGTGCGCGCAATTCAGGATAAATGCTCTAGCCAAATACGTTTTAATAAATTTAACGAATCGACATTTTTAGCCATATACGTGCATACGGATCAATTAACCAATATTTAATATGAAACGGATCGATTCGAGTGGACGACATAACCACATATGAAGATAATCATAAGTCAAACTTTAGATCACTTTCATATTTCTCCAAGTTGCGGATATGAGGTGTGGTATAAAGTAAGACGGAAATATTAACACAATTAAGTTGATAAGTAATGCAGTAATGCTCGTTAGCTTAAATATTCTTCGAGCTATTTAGTTTCGTGAATGTCGATTAATTAAAGATGTGGTTATGACAGTCTCATTCCTTAGCATGCACTGGTTGAGTGAATGTTAAATAATTATATCTGTTTAATATTTCTGATATATCAAAAATATGTAACTCGAACCATTTATCTTCACTAACAATAACTTCATTGCCCTCTTACTCTCCAAGTTTCGATGTTTAATGTCGATACATAAACATTACTTATAATCATCAATAGTTATTTTACGCTTGTTCGCTCCAAACCTGATTATTGTTTGTGCTGTTGTAAAATTAATTCTTCCATTATAGCAATTTTAATTAATTTTTTTATAGAATTTTGACAACCAAATTTAACGAGAAATTGTTGAAATTTATTAATCTGAATCTGCAAAGACTAAACATCGTATACCTATAAAACGTGATTATCCTTATCTCCAACCTATTTCCTGAAATTTACAAGGTATCTCCTCGTGTCATCTTATTTGGAGTTAATAAGCTGAATAGCAGGAGTGCAATTAAAATCGCGGAATATATAGTTTATGAAATGCATGAATTATGACTCGCGTGATCGTCTTTTTTTGATATCACATGTAGCAAGACAGGTGCATTTGATCGTCATTGTTATTTATAGTCATAAATGTACAGCATGATGCATTGTTATTAACATTTTAACTATAACTATAAGTTCGCTTGTTCGATCTCATGGCGGACGGAATTTTCCGATTTGCAACCGTTGGCCAATGTTACCAGCCAGAAGTTCAAATCCCACGTCCACTACAAATTACCTACTAAAAATATCGTTTAATAGAAAATTAAAAATATTCGTGAGGTCGTAGATGAATATGATGATTTAGGAAACAAATACCAAAATTGTTCCGTTCTCGTTATTGCAGCGTTTTCTTCACATAATTCGTCTGGATCACCTCGTAGTTGCTTTTGTCAACTTGTTTCTGCCTCCCTACTTTTCATGTCTATGTCTATTACATAAACGGGATTCTGACTCAACACCGCCCCAGTCCACTTCCTTGTACTTTCCACGTTAATACTTCAAAGGACAACATAAAAAACGAACATGGAGTTTGCAGCAATTTTTTTTTAATGAATCAACAAATAAAAACATATTTATAACTAATATACATATAAATGCACTTGTTGCCTTTATTCCTCAAACTTGTACCTGTCCCATAGGTTTTAGATCCGGCGTTACTCGACAATTACAAACAGTATGCATTAAGACATCTGCAATTTCAACCCCTTTCGGCAAGTTTCTGTTGCGGTTCATGTTGCTGAACCATTATCGTGATGTACAGTAAACACAGCGTCATTTACGACGCTACCTCTTTTCACTTACTTACTTATCATTAATTACTGATCATTAATCAGAATTAGTTAATTTGTAAGTTCAGTGGGTTGAATACGAGTTAAAATATTCAAAATTTGTTTGAAGAAGAGATTGTAACCAGCGTGTTTTTATATATTGTCTACGATGTTACAATTTTCAGATGTAACATAACAAAATGGTTAGTATATCTTTGAAATAAAATGTTAATAATGACTAATGTTTTGGAATGTTTGATGAAAATATTTTCATACTTGTATGTTCACAATAAATAGGGGCAACGAGATACAATGACAGCATACAAGGTATTTCCAGAGGGTTTCAACTGAGTACCAAAAGAATTTATTTTAAAGTGATTTCTGTAATAACATAAGTTTTGAGACTAAATGAACGAATACCATTTAGAAAATAAACACAATTTTCAAAAATGTCTTTCTTTAGGAACTTTATTCTATTCATAAACTGTCAAAGACATATTTAGGATGCATTTAATGGACCATTGTTTTCGATTTTCCGCAATGTCGATTTCTTTCAACTTTTATCTGATTATATTAATCAACTGTTGCTCGTTTCGAGCCTCTCAGCCATTGTCTCATCATACGCTCGAGAAAAACCCTAAAATTTTCCATTGGACGTGCCTGTGGTAGGTTTGGATGATTGTCCCTTTTGGGTACAAAGGGTATTTTTTGCTCAGTCAGACAATCCATTATTTTTTTCGCTTAGTGTTGCTTGCAAGATCCGGCTCAAACATGATTTTGTCACCAGCGTGATATTTATGGATAAATTTCTTCAATTCCAGCACGCATTGTAAATTTCACACCAACACCTTTCGCCCAAATTTCGACTTTCTGACATAACATTGTCCGATGATGCTTCAATGTTGTCACCATAAAAGCCGTCGTTTCCACTTAACTACGATGAACTGTTTCCGTTTGAAATACGAAATATATGTACCAATTTGCGTGATGGATGCCCAACTTTGTTATTGGCATTTCAAAGTAGTGTTTTCATTATTCTGACACTTAATTTCGTTGACCCACCAGATTGCTTTTTATTTTCCGGCTCTTTACCTTCACGACAATCCTTCAAAACGCGGAAAATAGTTGCACCTGAGATTGGCTTGCTGCACTGCAACAATTTCATTTGTACTGCGCTGATTTGAGATTTGAGGTACTTTTGGGGAAATCCAGTTTATATGACATTTATAATGGCAATATTCAAACAAATGTGTTTGAGAGTACAGCAGAAATTCAGTAACGTGTGACAAGTGCATTGGTGGACATTTGTGTTTTTGTTTATGCAGTCAAAGAAACACGCGAATTAAGTCTCTAAACTTATGAAACACATGTTAAGGTAAAACTGCTTAATATTTTCATCCTTTACAGCATATTCCATACAAGCAGATACTTGGATTGAGCATAGCCCATTCTATCCTACAATATTTCTACGTTCCTCATCATCCATGTCCGTCTTTAACCTCCCATATGTTATCCCTCCATCGTTAATATTTAATGTATAAATGTCACAATGTCATGGATTAACTTTTTTCTGGCAAAATACGAACTTTCTGGCTTGATGTACGACATACTGAGTTTCATATTGGAATTCATGCAGCGAATTTTAAAATAATTTAATAATGAAAACCTATATGCATTTCATTTCCGTTCGAAATTGTCAGCAATCCATATATTGCAAGATGAAATATAATTGTTTTTTCAATGGATATACAATTCAAAATATATTTTAACATCATCTAATGTAAAAATATTGATCGTTGAATGGCATGTGATGTTTATTTGGATCTTGTTAGAAAATTATTATATATAAATATGCAAATAATTAATGTTGAATCGAAAAAGTCTTAACTATAATCAAAGCCAAGTTCCAAAAGATGCGAAATTGTTATGATTTTATAAACATTTTGCATGTCCAGTTTGGTTGAAATTTGTCGTGGATTTTTGATCAATCCCTAACAGTATGTTGTTCTTAAATACGGAATACAAAATGTGCGATCGTATACCACAACCCACGGTAAATGCATTTTTTTAATTTACCATGTTTGAAGTATGGATTATGAATACGAAACTAAGTTCTTTTTCTATACCATAATCCATCCCAAATGCACTTTTAAAGTTTAACTATATTTTTAAAAAATGCAAATGGGTTGAGTTGGTTTACAAAAACTAAGTGTGTTTGTCCACACCAAACCAATCCAAAACCTCTGTTGAATTGTTATATATATTCATGTCACAAAAAATATTTGGCTTGGGTTACAGGTATGTTTACCAACGTAACTTTTCAAAAATTAAAAAAGGGTTGGGTTGATGTACAAATCTAAATCCATTTATACAATTAAACAACGATATGTTCTATCATGGTAGTTTAATTTAAAATAATCGGTTAGATTGGGGTACAAATATTATATCCGTTTTTTCACACATGCAACTTAAAGAATATTAACTTTTGAAATTATCGAATCGGGGTATCATATCTACGTGCGTTTTTGAACACCAATGATATTATAGTATTAGAGTACAAAAAATAAGTGCGTGTTTATTCCAGTTTTATCAATTTATAAAATTTAACAAAAATACATTTTACGTCGCATTTGGTTTCGGTTGGGACACAAAAGTAAATGAGTTTTTATAATCCAACCGAATCCACATCCATTTCGAAAATAGCGAAAGTTGCTTTCGTTAACATTTTAAGAGCAGCTGAGCTGCTATACGAATCGAAGGTGTTGTCACTTCGTTTTTTTTTTTTTTAAGAACGGCATCAACTGAAGATCCAAAGAAGATATATCAATGTGTCCACTCATTAATGCAAAATTATTAAATATATTAATAAAGATAGTAAAAAAATACGTTTAAATATTAGAACTACAAGTAAAATTGTTTTTAATCAAATTATATTCAATGTAGTCAGACCGAGCGAGTGTTCTCCCACTTCATGCTTCCCTGGACTATATAAGCGAGCGCACCGCTCGACAAGCTGCATCCTGACTTCCTGACAGCCCACCCTCGTTTTGCGTAGAGCTCGTCGTACACAAAGAATATCTCGCAGTGTTAAAATATTCCTTGCATTTCGTTTGATATTTTAATTTAATAAATTTATTAGTAATAATACTGGTATTACAGTACTAGGAGGATCTGTTTTCCATATTCTCACTGAAATATACATACTTAGGAAATACATTGTTATTGTTGCGTTTTTAAGTTTTCAAGAATTTGTTTTTAATTAGTTCTCCTTTATATTTATTATATTTATATATATTTGTTTACTATGACGTACGTACGTCGACTCTGTTATTCACTGTAAATTATTAATACAAATATAGAAAACCTTATCGGAGAGATCAGAAATGGCACATTTAATATAATATTGCTCTAGGAAACTTATCAATATAAAACAAACGCAAATATATGAAAAGGTGCATTTAACACAGGTCTAACAATAAAAAAAAAATACCTGCAAATTGAAATGTTCGAGCAATTAGCTATTGCTCGACGTGTGTGGGTAATTGTGATAAAGGTCTGAATGGTATGGATATCTTTAATAATTCTATATTTCTATAACTTTGTTTGTTTTGGATACTTATGATTGCGATGAATCTTATTTGATATAATGTGTATAAACATGAAGATCAAAATTACCTCTCTTGTTAAAATATAATATAAATATATAAATACGACCACGTGATTGTAATTCGATCGTTGAACTATAGAATATCTCAACGAGGTAAACTATTAAATTGCCTTGTCATCGTGCCCCTATGCGTTAGTCTTAGCGCAATTCTGTTCATACTACGTAAGATTGGCGGTTTGGTTGTATATCAATTTTTATGATTAAATTTACTAGAAATGTACAAGGCCTCGTACAGATGATTTTAATGTTACAGATTATAATATACATTTACATAATGATTAATTAAGCAAATTTCAAGCAGCTGTTTTCGAGAACTTGATTTTTTAACAGCTGCTTTAAACGAGGTATATTCGGGGCAATTTGGTAAAAAATTGACGTATGACAATATCGTATTATTAATGTACTTAGCAGTACGTTGAGAACACAATTATTATTAAATTACACGCTCTTAAAATTACTAAATGGCATTTTATGTAGTATAACGAGTTATCTTAGTAAAAATCGCGCAGATATATGAGAAAACTGCTACCATTAGGACGCTTGCCCAGAAAACACGTACATTTCTATTAATTCACGTTGGACAAGGTACAGGTGTTTCGTAGCAAAGTAGGAAATGTTATTATTGAAATTATTAAATTAAAATTATTAAAAATTAATCATTTTATCAAGAAATGAAAATGTAAAGAATTTTATACAATTACCTTCTATTTACTATAAAACAAATTACTTACAAACGAAATATAATTTTAATACATTGCAAGCTTCAATTCCGTATTTGTACATTTAGGAATCAGTGTAAATGAATGTTTTGTTTGATATACACATCGCTATTCCTCTCTTTGTTTTTTTCCGTTGGCTTCGTTTACTTGCCAGAAAACACATCCTAAAGTCAAAACTGTACTCAATTTAAGCTTAACATTTGTATGTTTTATTTTTATTATTTTCTAAAATCACTTGTGAACTATAGGAAACATAGACAGTATACACCTACAAATTATTATTTAAATTATTAATTAAATTTAGTTCTTAACTCATTACTTTACAATACATGTTTGCTAATATATTGAATGAAGAGAAACATAAATTAAAGATTTGTTTCATTATACATATAGCCAACCATACTTTTTCATTCGTTAAAAAATAGTTAATAGTAGGGTCGGGTTGGGTTTGTTGGTTGTGTTCAGTAATTTACGGAGAAAACAGAATTTATTTGCAATAACTTGTGAATCACCACATATTTTTACAAATTTCGAAAAAATATAAATATATACAGAGTGTTTTACTTAAGAGTGTAACACCCTCATATCTTTTTTATTTTTAGTCCAATTTTAGTAATTTTCTCAAACGTAGAATATTTATTGCTCTATTTACTCCCAAAAAATCAATTGTCTTCTTTAAATGCAAAACAACCTGCGAAGGCAAAATAAACGGTAAAAATCAAGAAATCACTTTAGGGATTTTTTATCGAAAAAAAACCCTAAATCCAAAATGTCATGAAAATTAAAAATGTTAAAATTTTCCGTAAAAGACTATAAATACTTATTATTAGCTGCGCCGAAAATAGGATGCTGTGAAAATTATGCTTGAAACAAACTCTGAACTGTCAAAGTTGTTTAAAGTTGTTGTTGTTTAGGCGTCGCCAGCTGTGCAAATAACATTTACCGAATTTGGATTAATTTTGAAGAAAATTTTAACATTTTTAATTTTCATGAAATTTTGCATTTCGGGTTTTTGGGCAATTCTGAACAATTATTACTAGTAAAAATTTTCGATAAAAAAGATCCCTAAAGTGATTTCCATTTATTTTGCCATAGCAGGTTGCTTTGCGTTTAAAGGAGACAATTAGTTTTTTGGGAGTAAATAGAGCAATAAGTATTCTACGTTTGGGGAAAAAATTACTAAAATTGGACTAAAAATAAAAAAGATACGATGGTGTTATAACCTTAAGTGTATATAAAATATATATTTTTTGTTTTAACAGAATAAGCGGACCACAAAAATATTGTAGATTCAATAAATCCTCGTGTTACCCTCGTGTTACGTTTTGACGAATAACTTGAAAATGCTATATTCTATCGTTTTCTTTTTCCTGCCGTGGTGCTCAGTGTAAACATTGCAAATGCCTGTTAAAAAAATCTATTTCGTACCTTTGAGTTACCAACGGTATATTAATTTGAGATTTACGCGTTGACATTTCTAAGAACTACCCTTTGACAGCTGAAAATTAGGTACATTGTGAACTTTAAGTTGATTTTCATTTTTGTGTTAAGTCTTTCTATAATTTTATTGGTATGATATTGAAATTGAATTGAATTGATATTGGCAATATATTCATCTAAACTGCTGTAAGAGACATACGTTTTTTCGCCCATGACAAACAATAATTGAAAGAAATATTGATACTGGACATTGACACTGAGTTGCTGCTACATTATATCCATTCACAATTTATTACATTTTAATTAAGAACGCGTTTTTATTGAAATAAAGTAAATATATTTGCTATAGTTGATGGATTCATTCCATCAGAAAAATAAATAATTCAAATATATCTTTATTTACAATTATTCAAAACAAAGATTTTTTAATAACCGACAATTTTTTTATTCGAGTAAATATTCCAGTTAGGTTGGGTTTTGAAAACCAATTAGGCACGTTTCCGCTTATTTCATTGTAATCTTACAAAATGAAACAGCGCACATGATCCAAGGAAAAATATTATTATTTGATGCATTTATATAAAGTATTCTGGTTACATATTTAAAAGACAAAGCGAACGTAGACAAAATTTTCAAAATTATTAACAACATGAAAACTGTTACTTACAACTCAGCTTCAACTAAATAAAATCAATACCTTACAAAACTATTTATATATTTTTTTGTGTTTTTATGTTGATTCTTATTTAATAAACGTTCCACGCCGCCGTGTGGTATGCAATCGTTGGAATTCAGACCTCCCCATTGTACTTGTACATTGTACATTCCTTTCATTTCCATTTTTTAATCTAACGTCTAAGCGATATTTAGTTTTATTTGCTGGAATCAATTTGTCGTTATGTATTACTATTTATCAGATCACAAATAATATAAATCAATATAAATACATATTCCTCAAATATAAGTTTAATTGGTTATATTTCTGAAAACAAATTATAAGATACATTCAAAGTTTACATTTTTATTACAGCTATTTCCTTAAATTTATAAAAGCTTTAAATTTTCAATTGCTAGTGGGTGTACATTTTTAATTTTTTGATATATTTTATTATTTCATGAAAAAAAATCATTGCTTATATACGATTTGAATTTTCCAACTATTAATCATATTAATTTGTTATTCCACTGCTTTTGTGTTAATTGGTCTTTGAAACCATTGAGATAAGAGCCAATGCTTATTCACTTTCAGCACCACATTTAATAATTATGCGCGTATAATAAATCTCCGTTGCAAATCTGAATATTTTCCAATCAATTGCCCGCTAAGTGTTCTCACATAAATCTAAAGGACCTCCTGTAAGATCCGGTAAGATTCATTGTTCCAGTGGCCACTAGACTTTCGTGTTCTTTGCGATGTTCGTCAAGTTGTCACTTGCGCCCAGCCGATATTTTACAACGGGACATTTCAATGTCCGTCTGTCGGTCGCGGCAGTTGAACGAACGACGCCGGGCATTTGCATGTTAAGATCTCTCTCCGCGGACGGATTTCTACGTGGGAGATTTTGGGACATCGCATCGGTGCCGAACAAAGTCCGCATGCAAAATAGTGGGGCCCTCTGGTGAGCCGGTCGTTTTTTATTCAAATGTGGAACTTGACGGACGTGTGCGCCCCTGCCTTACCGCAACTTCGGCATTCAAATCGGCGAATGCGTCCTATATCTTCGGGTTTTATCTAATTTTCAATGAGATTTATTTTTGCTTGTTTTTAGATTGAATTGTATCGAACGAGATAGCAAATTGATATTATGTTATTGTTTGTGTAGAAATTTATTTACTCCTGTCGCGTAACGTTTATTTTCTTATTGTTGGACGTCCACAACTAATTCTTCAATCTCGCGGAACGAACGGAAACTTGAATGGGATGAGTTTTTTACTTTCGAAAGGTCGCAGCCTGTACTTAAATTTTATTCGAAATTAATTATGCAATGAGCAAAACTTAAAAGGCAGCTCGTGTATTGAACGTTTCCCAATTTAAAGGATGAATAATTAAAAAATAGCACAATTTGTTCCATTTATCGCAATGAAATGATATAACCTAGTTTATAATAATATATATTTTATGAGTAGCCTCTCCATTGCTATACTTACAGAATAATCGTCCTATATTATGGTAATTTACGAGTAAAAACACATTGCAGTAAATAATCATAAAAAGCAATAAACTACTGATGTAATGTATGTTAATATCTTTCACTCAACACTCGAATGAACTGTTTTATATGTTAATAATAGTACCATGTTTTCAAAGCATTGGAGATTTTCATTTACATAAGCTCCCTTATTAAAATTAACAGCCATCGAGATTTATATTTCATGCAAGTGCAATTTTAATATATAAACACATTCGTTTATCCATATTGAATAAATGTACGCGTTTTATGATGAAATATAAATTAAAAAATAGACCAAACTATTAACTTATAAAACACCTGCGTTATATAAATGATACCACATGGCAATTTATTATTATTATTATGCGATGTTGATGTTAATCTTGCAATAAAATATAATGAACTGCATGAAAACTTTATAAGATTTAGAAGTGCTGCATGCGTTTCGTTAGGGATCATCAATTATGATTATGTGGTTAATTGGTTTTTATCAATAATCAACCTCATTTATCCTTTAAACAAATACAATACAAAACATAACAATATATGTAGAATATTCAGAAGTAATAAGACTATTACACTTTCTTTCCTTCAACTAATAATACTCGAAAAATTCCATTTAGAATAAAAACAAAAATTCACTTTAATAGCTATATAGGTTGACGCAATTCATTAAAAACGCATCGGCAACGAGCGAATTTTCCTCGGCGACGGCAACTGTAAAGGCAATCATATTTTTTATTTATAACACAATTTAAAATTAATGACGAAAACTAATGAAACGAAAGGTGCGATGTGGGTTATCTTATTTGTTTTGGCCGCGTGTGCGATCTCGCGCGAGATCTGTCAAAGGCTCAAAACGGTCGACACACTTCTCGAGATTGTTTAAAACTTTAATCAGGTCGCGATCGTCGTTTTTGATAGACGCGGCGGCGCAACGATCGTTATTTATATATTTAGCGGGCACGGACGTCGCATTAAACACGGTGAGAAATCAGCCGACGATTTATCTTCCCGGCCAATTACCGCGCGCGCATTTCGTCAAATTTTACGCGATACTTCCCTTGCAATTTGAGGCGGATTACGAATTTGGCATGCAGCATTATATTACAATTTTATTAATGTGACGTTTGCTATTGTTTTCGTGTGTTCGGCGTTAGGGGACGCGCAGGTAAAATAATTTTTTTTGTACTGGTTGAAATTTCACTATCGTTTGCCGCCCTACATTTTAACAATATTAAAAAAATGAACTTCTATAAATTTGAGTGTGACGGCTGATTGATTTTTCTTAGACTTATAGGCGCAGTAGATCTATGGATTGTTTTTCTCTACTATTAATCTAACACTGATTAAAAATTATTTATTACTTTGTTAGAGTGACTAGGAAACGAGGGACATCAAATTCTTCTCTTCTCAATCAATATCAATCGATTTAAATTTACTTACGTCTTACTTTTTTAACTGTTTGAAGAAGGCTTCGATCTGTAATTATAAAATATTTTTTTTAATTAGTCACAAAATCTATTTACAATGTCAAGACGATAACTAAATTATTTACATTAAATTAATAACTCAATTTAATGTTTATAAGTTTCTTGTTGATTTTTTCTTAGATTTTCACAGCTAGCGACAGGTAACGTATTAATCATTCAGGAGCGTTGATAAAAATTTACTCTTGAACTTGATAAAATAGTAGTAATAAAAATAACAAATAATAACAATACTAAATAATAATAACAATAAAATATGCAATTTCTGCTGACGGTGTCATGTTGATACACATTCTTATTTATTTGAATATTTGAATTCATATATAATCCAATTAAATTAAATATGATAATAATTCTTTGTCAGCACTATTTAGCTAAGTTACTTCAAGTATTATATTTATTGGAGGCCTACTTTGAACAACTTGGTAACTTTATTGGTAACAGCAACAACATAAACAACGTAAACATAACTTTTCAGTCAAACTTAATGAGGAGCTATTATTCAATTTCGTGATATATTTTTTTTAATAAAAATCGCGAATATAATATTTTATCGATAATTATTCGGAGAGGTGGGTTTAAATTCGCCATGCAAAGAGAGTGGACGTGTGCAAAAATGCAGCGATAAGAATCCTCGGTATCGAGCCTTATCACGAAAAGCCTTTGTTATATTTTTATTGTAAAAAAGATGTTCTAAACTAAAAGTGAGATTAAATTAACAAAACATTAACAACACATGTAAAATTTAGAGGCATTTGTGAGCTACGAAAAAAAAACAGTATTGTACTGGCGAAGTAATAGCGAAAAATATCTAGTAAGCGGTTAAAATGGAAAGTGGTGAGTATTCGACGGACGACGTAACGAGGTAAACAGGAAAAGAAGAGCAGAAAAGGAAATGGAAGTAGTCTTTGAGAGGAGTAAAAAACCACGCATTTAATGCAACGTAACAAGTGAGAACATAAATTGTACCTAATACTGAAGTTGATGAATGACATCAAGGTGGACCAGAAGGAAATTGAAAGGGAGTTACAAGAAATTAGGGTAGAGCAAGTAACAAGACGATTAAATAATGAAAACGACAAAAAGTAAGGAAAATGAGGAAATACGAAAAGAAAGTAGAGACGAGTAACTGACTAGCAAGCATGAGAAACAAAATGGAATGGATGACTTCACGTTCACGTTCAATAATGTCGCCAAAGAAAAAGGAGAAAAAATATTCCTCAGTGAACTTGAGAACGAGGAAGAAACGATAATGGAGAATAAGTCAAAGTAGAAACACTCAGATATCAGATAACAGATAAAGATTCATTGACCACGACCTTACAAAGAATGAAAGGAAGTAACGAAATATGAGAGTATGAGAGAGGGCAGTATAAGAACGATTACAATAGAGGGAATTGAATGCAGATGTAGCGCAAAAATAAGGAAAAAACCAGAGAAAGTCGAGGAAATAGAAACGGGGACAGAGATAATTTTAAAAAGAAACAAAGGGGATAGAAGCGACAGAAGGTGGAACTGGCAACGAATAAGGAATATAAGATTAGAAATAGAAAAAGAAACTGAGCAAAGAACAAAAAACCTAAATTAAAAGAGAAAAAATAAAATGGAGCAAAGAAGACGAATCAGAAAGAAATATGGAAATTGGTAAGAATAAGAAGAGGATGTAATAGGAATAAATAGAAAGGATGAGAAATTAAATGAAGAGTTTGAGAGGATGAAGATAGACATCTTAGCGATAACAGAAAAAAAGCAAAATGGAAAAGAGAGAAAATGTCGGGAATGGGCAACGTAAATACGCGATCTGATTGGGGATATGAATGCAAGGACTAGGAGTAGGGGCCATGGAACCGGATTGATTATAGACAAGGAGAACAGGAAAGTGCAAGCAACGGAACTACACTAGTGTCGACTGAATAACATAATAATCGCAAGCCAACATTTTTCGAACACAAAGACGTCCATAAATTTACACGGCACGAAAATTAAAGGATGATAAATCCATAATAGACTACATATTTCCATAATAGACTACATATTAACAGAAAATTGAAAAAGAAGCGAAGTGATAAATACGAAAAGTTCGGAAATATATAGTATCCGAGAGATATTGCAAGTGAAAGTAAATAAATAAAAAAAAAATAATAATAAGCTACAAATTAAGAGAGAATGGAACGGGTGGAACAGAACACGAGAAGGGCGGATATAAATAAGATATAAGCAACATGGAATTTGAAGATTGAAGCATTGCATTGAAGCATTGCATTTAAAAATGCAAGAATGGAAATTGCCCGAGGAAAGACAGGAAACAACTACAGAAGGACAAGTTCCTCTAGCAAAAAAATAAAACAAGAGATAGCAATCAAAAAGAAAAGAATTTAATGAATCTACATGATCTACCTTCTAATTTATCACTTAGGAAGTTTATATTAAAATCACCAGAAAAAAACACCTCACTATTAAATTTCTCAACACTATTCAATGCAATGTGCAGTTTATTAAAAAATGACAAAATGTCGCCATCAGGTGATTGGTACACTATTAAAATAACTATATTAGTTTAATGGCTGTGATTCAAAAGTTTTTTCCATATCTAAATAGTTTCTAAAAACCCATTCAAACAATGGTTACTTACTCAAAACAATAGTCTAAAACAGTGCGGTTTTGTCATGAATCCAACTCTGTGACTTTAATGTAGTCTCGTTTTCGAAATCACCAGTTTCATGTTGCTATACGTGGTCGTATTCATAACCGCAATACCATTTTGTGCTAGTTGAGTAGGTTTGAAACTATTGATACTTGGTGAATGTCAAAGAGATTCTCAAATTTCAGCTATTTCAAGGAGAAGTATACTGCGGATGGGGCATTTTAAAATCCCATTCATACGAAAAACAAAGTGGAACCATGCACGATTGCCATTTTCCAATACAATGTTAGAAATGTTGCCGGATCAACCGAACCTACTCCTAATCCCCTGATGAAGCACACTTCCACTTATCTGGTTTAGTTAACAAACAATGTGTGCCTTACTGGTCATTGGAGATTCTTAAAGAAATGCACGAATAACATTCATCGTATGCTCTGGACTTCAACTTTTGCTATCATTGGACCTCACATTTTTTAACATTGCTGAAGCATTAGTTACCGTTAGAGCGGAACAATACTTACGTGCTACGAAGCTCTGCACACAGCACCTGAAAGTACTGGAAGTAAATCCTAGAAATCGGTATTTTCAGCAAGATATTGTGACATCACACAACTCGATTAGTCACGGAATACGTATCAATTTTGTGGGGTAATTTTACGTTTTGGTGATATTCAGATATCAGATTTTTTCTTGGGGGAGTATCTCCGATGAAAGGGCATATGCAAATTGAAGATTTAAAACATAAGACAGTATCTGAATAAAGAAGGAGGTCGTCTTACTAATGTATTTATTAAGAAATTAAATTGGAATGCTCAAGCTTCACGACCTTGCATAACGGGCTAATTTTCAAATTCATTTACTCATAAAGTCAAAAATGTATACTTTATTTCAAAATCGTTTTAGCAAATTTATACTCCTTGAATTGTTGTTCAGACAGTCTTATATAATTTTTCCAAAACTGAATGAATATCTGATCTTCAATTTTTTCCAAACAATGACAAAAAATTCCAGATGTGCCCAGTGGACACGGCCGGATATAATACACACTTACAGAATCGGACTTTTTAAAACCTGCAAATGATTCAGGCATAAGTTTTAGGTTTTCTTTAGTTTTACAGTACTTATTGATGTTGCAGACGTGCAGTTGATGTTATATATACTGAAGTGAGCAGTTTTCCAATGTGATATTCTTCACTAATAAGAAGTTGTAATGTAAAAATGAAAATAATTTTTATTTTCATTTTATATCCCCATTCCACCCAACCCAACCCAACAAAACTCAATCGACCCCAACATTCTTCCTTAGATGGAATTCAAGAGGAAGAAATACGAAAACCCGTGTTTATAGGTAGCGATGGAACTGCATGGAAAGGCGTGAAAAGAAGTAGAATTTTACGGCATAACATAATCAGTGGCGGTATTCATAAACTGGTATTTCACAGAAGACAGCAATCCATAGTTTCAATTTAATTTTTAACCAACACGTACTAAATCTTATATACATACTAATTCCGATGCTAAGAGAGTAATGCAAAATTATTGAAAAACGATGTATACAATTGAGTTGCAAGCATTTCTAGTTCTACAGCTAACAACCACTGGTCTTAATAAACGACCGAATGTAGTACTGGGCTCCCATTATTTGTTAATCCAATATTCTATTCACTATGACGATATACTATAATATAATACTAATATAGTTGCAGATACGCAACGTTCAACGCTATAAGAGTTCTACTAACACCTATCAGGGAACGTGGGAAGATTGTATTTGCCCGGAGAAAACCTTATAATCGACGAGGAATTGGCCAAGTAAACCTGACAAGTGCGATATGAAAGAATGGTATATTTGCTACAGCAAGTTGCCCGTTAGCTGAAATCTCGGATGAAATTTACAACTCTGAGCAGAAAATTTAGCTCACACGGTACGGTCTTGACAAACAGCAATATAATTTTCGCATATGCCAAAAAACCCATTCTATTATTTTCTCGTCTAGTATGCACCATGAAAATGTAACAAATGTCGTTCACAAGAGCAAATCTGAAATAAATTTATATTATAATGGGCCAAAAAGCGGCGTGGATACGTTGGATTAAATTGTGCAGGAATATACAGTTTGCCACAACAGAGGAATCTTTTCAAAATATTACGTATGTTTTTGGGATTCTACCACTAATTATATGGATAGCTCTATATCCCAACTTGCAATCAGCCGAAATAATAATTACTGAACATTCGACTAACTAAAATCATTCCTGTAAAATAAGTAGATAATAATATCAAAAATGTATAAATGTAGTAACAATAAATTTGCACAACGATTTCAGAACTTTACATTTTCACTTGCATTACGTTAGAATGCTAACTATAAATTTTCCTCATGTTGGTTGTTACATACCTGGTTCTTGCATGTAGGAGAGATTACAAATACATAACTAGGCCAATATATAATACCAATATATAATACCATATAAGGCGTGTGGTACACATGATTTTCCTTATATCAGCGCTACAGTTTATATGATAAGTCATGCGATAGTGCAAAGAGCAGCAAAGAAGCAGTGATGATGTAGCCAGTGAGTTAGGTCAGAAACAATCGCGCCAAGTAGCATTGTAATTGAAACACGTGCTGATAATCGTGCGAATGCTCGGACTTGTTAATTAAGGATTTTCATTTTGTACTCGAACAACGAATAAACACATTTAACGTACGTGTATCGAGTTCGAGCCTCTAAAACTATATCGCCTACATCGGCCCAAGTGTGGGGAGTTTATTACAAAGTGATTGAAGCGAAGTATTTAATTGTGAAATAATTATTACAGATTGACATTTACATTTACATTTGCAAATATAAATAAAAACGTTGTCTTGTGAATTTATTATAACCTGTGAGCACAAAAATAGTGCCATCAGTTGGTTACCTTTGATTATAATTTTCTATGTATAAGCTGATGTATGGAACGGTCAAACTTACGTAGGGTAGCACGGGTCGATATCATGTAAGCTTTATTGTTGGATATGGGGCATATTTCTTATAATAACGTTTTGAGAAACTATGTCTATGTGAAATGATCGGTTCTGATTGGTCGCAGATCACGCAATCTTGCGTGAGCAGTAATACAAAATTTTCCTGCATTAAAACTTATTTGCAATTAGAAAGAGATGTCGCAACAAAATCCTTCTTTCTTCTACATTATTTTCGACGTGCCATTCGTCCGAAAATTTTTCCATTTTGAATTCTTTGTAACTTCAAAGGCGTTCGATTGGACTGAACTTTTAACTGTCGTAATTAACACTATCACAAATTGTTTAAATTAATACGGCAATATTTGTGAACGTTCCCACGCACATCACATAATCTTTTTAATTCTGTGTAGTTTTGTTAATAATTCATTATTCTAACATTTCTTACTGAAAACCACCATCACATTTGAAATAATTATTGCTAGTTGCAGATAGATTAAGTAATTCAATGTCAGAAATAATGACGTGCAAACTTTGCCAGATGTAGTCCATAAAAAAACAGCAAGTGTGGGTGTTTAAAATGTCACCAAATGCGAATATCTGGCGAGTGTAACTAATGTATATCGGTAGTACAATTGGGTTGGGTGGGTGCATAATTTAGATTACGATATTAAAAATGTAATGTATGAAAGATTTTAACACAAATAATAACTTGAAGCAAAAACGCAGTAGACCTTGATGACTACTTTTATAACATTTTCACTAAATATTAATAAACTATGAAGAACAGAACCAGGTCTGAGTTCGAACAAAGTGCCTTCTTTATAAATGAATAATATTTGACACTGATACCTGAATTTGAATATTTTGCTTTTGAGGTGCAAACTTCGATTAGAATAATAAAAAAATACATTCAAAACCACGAGTGCATCATTGCATAATAGCCTTCAAAACCAAAAACAAGGCGTAGAATAGAAAATGATTGCGCAGCCTCGTTTTGACACAAATGTGGATAAAACTCTCAGCGGGTGTTGGGTTGGATTGGATTAGGTTGGATTGGATTGGGCTGGGTTGGGTTGGGTTGGGTTGAGTTGTGTAAGTCTTAGGCAAAAAAATTAGAAACATCAAAGCCGCAAATATTTGTAATAATTCATAATGATTGCTTTCTTTAAAAATGCACAAAAATGTAATTATTAGACAATGTTGACAAGGAAAATACGGTATTGCACGAACTACGTCTGCAGCGGTCGTCAGGAAAAGACTCGAAGGATATAAGAACATGCCTGCCGCAAGATAAACCAAGAACGAGAAGTTAACAACCTTATGAATGTAATAAAATGATTTAGACGTTATTTGGACTATCGAAAAATGTTTACATCGAGTTTACTGAAATTTATATAAGTATAAGGAACTTGCGCTGCAGATTTCTTGTTACATAATTTTCTAACCGTAACTGAACATTTCTTCTTAAATTTTTTGTTATACTTTGAGATCTAATTCTTTCTCTAGACGCATGTATTTGGTATAGAATCACTCGTTAAAATATCACCAAAAATATATTCACACTTGAATAATTTGATTTCAGTTGGATATTTGTACCCTAAAATTATGACAATGAATTATTTGAAACGATTAATAAGTAATTTCATTTGATCCAAAAAAAAATACCAGGCGTCCAACGGCGATATTACCAACGTTCTCCCAACCAAATAGAAAGCAAATAATCGGCTCCGACGCGATAAAACGAGAAATAAGTTTTGCATTCGCCCCAAGGCGAACATTACACATTAATCAAAAAAAAATCCGTGAAATTACTCACCTAAATTAAATATCTGCACGTGTTATTTTGATTACAGTTTTAAAATTCTCACTTGCACTTTCAGGGCGTCGTGCGTTTCCTTTTTCCAATCTACTGTATGATTATCGAGAAAAATCAATGCAAATAATACTCGACCCGAATTGCGGTTGTTTTTTGTCCATTGCCCTCGATAAGGTACTACGTGCGTATACGCCTGTACGGCGCAAGTAATAAACTTTTGAAATATGAGACTGTAATAGATGCGAATTGCAAATTTATGCTAAATAGTTATTTGGCGCTGCAAATTTCTAGATATATATCTTGGATCATGCGGGGAATCGGTTGAACAACTTTTCGGGATGAAATTGGCGTAATTACAATAATAACATGAAAATAATCCCCGTACAGATAAGACTTTGTAAAGTTCGTATTAATGATAAAATGTTGCAAACTCCGCCGGAATATTTTACAAGGAATCGAGATTTTTAAAGAAATGTCCATTCTACATTATTTTGTTGATTTGTGTGGTGTTTATCGTGTTAGAAAACTGTACCCAGTTTCACACTTTCGATTGTAGGTTAAGTCGTTAATATTTGCTAAACGCGATTTTGTTTTGAGCCAGTTTTTTCCCAACCGTTATTCGTAGTAATCGTTCACGTCATTGAATTAAAATGATTTATCGGTTCATTGTGACAAGTCGACTGTCGGTGAATTCTCGATATATCACAAGTAACCTCAAGCACGCTCAATCGACATCGAATGACACGTATGAAAACGACGCCAGCATATTAATATCGACCCGTATTGTCTCGTAATGCGGACAGGCATTTGAAAAGGATTCTTTTAACTTGAGAAACTATATTTTTAAGGGGCCAGCCTCATTATATTGACCATTATAAGTTTTTCAACGTAGTTAAATGACCATCGTCGTTTGAAAATATTTTTTTTTTATCTGTGGCTTTTTGGACGGATAATAAGACACGTAAACGTACAATTGATACGCTTTTGTTAGGCGCGAGACTCGGTTTTTGTTGATCAATTGTCCATTGTACTGAATGGAATAATTGCTAGTTTTTGGTTGCGAAAAGATGCACTGAAATTATTATTTTAAAAAATTATACGAATGTCAATGTGAATTATTAAATTTTTTCATTAGTTCCCATATTTGGATTCCAATTTTTGTTTATCCAATTTTTAAAATGGTTTCCATGTGTATAATTTGCCTTGAAGCATTCCATTTCAAAATCCCCTACTACTCTTCTTCACTAAATATACAAAAATTATAGGAAACATAATTGGTAAATTTCATTATTAATCTAAACATGAAAACGTGGTGGCATTTTAATGCAACTATTTCATTGCTCATTTTTGCATTAACGAAATTTATTTAATACACGCTACTTCGAAAGACGCAATAAAAATATGAAGATAACATCGGCGACGTTTACTGGAAAACGTGCACTACTCAGTACAGACACATTTATAAGGTTTAATTCAAGGATTTCTAACTAAAAATAAAACAATATCTGAAATCGTATGGCATTAATGTTAATTTCATTTAAATGGCATTCTGTGTAAATTCAAATTATGTAAATTGCGTTTCTGGCGCCAGATTTGTTTGTTTGTACGTTGGCGAAATTTTTACGTCGAAAATAAACTTTTCACCATGAACGGAAGATGTTTTATGCATGTCTGCGTTTAACGCGACAAAGACAATTCAAAATGATTCTAATTAAGCATTGGAACTTGATTCGGATGAAAATTCCACGTAATTTTCGTCGTCGACATTAAATTAAAATCATAATTTTAACTATAAATAATCCATAAAAATTTTACGAGTAAGATTTTAGATATTTAAATAAAATATGAGTTAATTTCTTCACCTGGCAATGTGATTACGTCAATTGGATGCTTCGTACTTTGGATTAGTATTATGACTAGGCCTATCGAAGTTATGGTCTGTCTACAAATACTGAACATACTACAATAAGAGAACGCGATCGTTAAGTTTTTCAAACCTCGCCATACGAGCAACATCTTCGAGTATAAACCAGCCGATTGAAACATTCTTTGATCTAAACGCTTCCATAAAAAAGTAGCCATCATAAAATTTTTAATAGTTGTAATTGGAAAGACCTCATTATCATCGAAATCGACGCAACATTTTAAGGCCGCATTCATTAAAGATCCCCAACATCTTTACAGCTAAATTAGCGGAATTTATTCGCTCTTGCAGTGGTCTCGGTGAGGACGCGGAGAAAAATACAAGATGTTATGCGCACGTAGGAGTTACCATGTAGATTATTTCCATATAAAATTTACAAGTTCATTACCTTATGTGGAAGTTATCAACAGTTGTAAAATTCCTTTTAATAAATTCGGTTTTATGCAACTTTTACGAACGGCTCATGCGGCTCTGATTATCTGTTTGCGTGATCGTAAATTAGCGCCGGCCAATTCATGCATTTTTTTTTGAATTAGTTTTATCTGAGAAACGTACGTCGAATGATGATATTTGGGACGATCAATAATTTTAGGATTTAAATGCGCGATAAATTACGCTTGAAGGCGTGCGATAGCAGATCGTTCAACGAAGTGTTTCTCAAATAATTTCATCATTTTCTTATCGCTTCGGATTTATCTTATCAAACAGGGCTAAAATTTACGTATCATTAATAATCCTAACACCCCCTTCTTAAAGTAACATTAATGGATCTCCAATGCATTCATCAGACTCTTGGAAGATAATTACAGTATAGAGTTAATATTTATAACGTAAATATATATTATATCGTAGGCACTTTACGAGCGCATACTGAATACCAGTAATATTGGCATTTGCAGCAAAACGTATAATTTAGGACAATTTATTACAGGATGGAATAATAATAAATCGACATGGTATTCTCCAATTTAGTAGTGCATAAAATAATTGTGAGTTGAAGAGTTGTGCTACTTTTGTAGATAAAGATCTCTTAATAAAATAATTACTCTAAACTTCCATTCGTCTGTGTTGATGCTGATAATAATAAAAAGACTAAAAATTAAAAATTATAATTAAATATAAATGGCAGCTCAAATCAACAGAGATAAGCGAAGTTGCAATACGTATCTAAAGCATTTGAAGAATTAAAGTATTCACTTCGTGATGGACATTATGTCCTCCTAAAGTCATGCTGTATTAACCCCCACATTTACAAAATATCAAGAAAAGAGTCAAAGCTGCAGCCAATAAAACTCAGGAGTGACGCAATCGAGTCTAATAGGACACATGTATCTATTATATACTACAGACTTTCCAACTACACGCATCATTATGATAAGCCATTGGAGATGATACAGCTATACACATCCACATACACATCCACACATCCAGTAAAAAGTTCTTCAGCGGTACGTCCCAAATTCAGCACATCACAGTCACAGAGTCAGCGCCCATCCTAAACAACTGGCAGTGATGACGTTCATTAGTTTTAAGTAGATTAGTTAGGTTAAGCTCATGTTCATAAGGCACTACCATAAGCGAGCAAATAGGTCAAATAGCTGACAGTCAAATATAATGAGCATGTGCCAAATGGAAAAAGCTCGCATGTCTTTTATCATAGTCATTATTTTTTAGTGAATACCTAAAACGGATAGATTGTAAAACTAAATAAAATCAATAAAAAATGTACGTAAGTAAATAGTATGTTGATATCAAGAGCTCGAAATACATATTTTAGTGCGTGAAAATATCAATTCATTTGAACGCACTAAAATATTTCGTGTAAGTGATACATACAATATTTGGTTACAAATTTATAAAATTTTTGTTATCTAAAATAGCCGCTAAGGAGCGCTTATCAAAAAACTCTCTGTTAAGGTAGCAAAGCAACTCATAGTGCTGTTAAAAATGCCCTTCGACCTAATAGTCATGCACAAATGTCACATTTTTTATAGTTATAGATAAAATCTTTTTGACAGATCTGGGTCATTTTCATATAAACTCAAATTGTTTAGTAAATCTTCAACCACAATAATAACCTAATGTAAAGCTGCGACTGATATCAAATGTTAAATAAAATTTTACGAGACTGAAAGTTTCCAGTAACGAATACTTTAGACTTTGCATTTAATAATTATTTGTCGTGGCATCTTTGTCAAGAGTGATATAGCGTCGAGCTTGAATTCGGTCAAATTAATGTTTAAGAACCACGATGATTACTATTTCAAGGATTAAATTATCTGCACTGATACTCTTATCATATTTGGGACTAGTAGAAAATCGTAAATAAAATTTAAAATATTCCACACAGTAAATTTAAAGCCAACTCAAAATTTGTGAAATTTTTCGCCATTCGGCTTATACTTCTCTAAATCCAACCAAATGCCAATTAAATGAAACCAAAATTCGACAAACGACATATTTTTTCAGTTTCGCCATTATCGAAAATTTATTTTTAGTTTGAAATAATTTGCAATAACATAAAATAAATTTGAAATGAGTTCAATTTGTTTAAGTTGAATACTTATGAAATGCTGAAGTTAGACCGACTTATTGTACCAAGTTTGGAGCCATTACGAGCCATTAGGAGCAGTCCTCGCATGCAATTAATAAACCGATCATATACGATAGCTAGGCGCTAAATAAAAATCAAACTAGATAAAAAAACGGAGTGCAAAACATTTCTACAACATCCAGACTAACTAAATGTGTACATTAATGGCCAAAATTAGTACAGTAAACACGTTATCAAGAATATAATTAGAGTATCAAAGATCTACAGAAAATGACAAAGGTTTACCTCACGACGAGATAGGCAAAATATATGATAAAGTAGTATGATAATTTTAATGACACGTTTAGATGTTAAGCTATTCCAGGAAATAAAATATGGGATTGAATTACGGATGAAACAATGTATGTCAATTTTTTTATGAATCGATTCTTCAAAATAATGTGTTTTTATGGTTTATTGTATATTGTATATTAATGAACACGAGATATTTCTAAATCGAATTTAGATATTACATGCTTTTGTTGAATTATAGAGGTGGAATCAATTTAAATTAAAATAACTTGCAGTTTTAATGTAGCCAAAAATGGGTATAGTATACTTCGTTTTCACTTTTCGAAAATTGCTAGGTTAAATTCCGTTGATGTGTCAATAAAAATGCAGTACAAATTTATTTATTTTAAGTTACGGCTTCACGAAATATACTAACGAGGATACTGTGGTATAGAAAGAAGGAGGAGGGGCAGGGCAGTAGAGAGGGAGGTAGTAGAAGATAAGGAATTCAATATGTGGTAAAGGAAGGGATGAGTGGAAACAATGGTGGGAGGAGAGCGAAGAGGGAGGGGTGTTGGATGTGAAGGGCAGAGGGGTGAAATCACTGGAGAAACTATAGAAAAAGAGGGGAGGAATAGGAGGATGAGAGCTAGAGAGAGATATGTATTCGCGGAGGAGGGTGCAGAGAAGTGAAGGAGACATAAGGCAGAAAGGCAAGAGGGAGAAACGTACGAGGGAATCAGATAAGGAAATTGGAAAGTAAATCAGTAAAAATATTCTGTTTTGTTATATATGGATATGCCAATAAAGATTTTTTACTGTGGTATTTAAATGTGTAGTAAATTACTCTTGGAACCGCGGATTTGCACTGACATTGACGATGGTCATCTATATGCTACGATTCTTCACCTGTTGTTGGTCAAACGCGATCGAGTGAATTCTTGTTGATCTACATCTCTAGGTCAAATACATCAACATTTTCGAACTTTTTGCGTTAGACGCAAAGACTTACACTTATGGATAGTTGGTGCATATGTCAGTTCGAAATAGCGTAAAATTTTTGATACTGACCGCTTACATCAAGGTTTACAGCTTAAATTAATTTTCATGTCCTGATCTAATACATTGTTAAAATGCCTTTTTAATTAACTCGATACAAATTCGTTCCATAATGCACTGTTTCGGTTCTCGTTGATGCCTCCCAATTATATTAAGTGCAATTTGTAATTTTGAGCCTTATTAATCCTTCTATGGAATGTTGTAACGTGTATTTCTTTTTATTCCTCTAGTAGCAACTTTTCGACGTTTATAAAAGTACTTTGTGTTGTCGATGAACACATATATGGACGATATGTCCAACCACATATATAATTCTTAAAAATAATCGAATAAAATTAATATTGCTACTAATGTAGTTATTGACAACGTGATGATATTTTACAATATTTGACATTTGATATAAATATAAATTCTCCCTTGTTCTCTTAAAAAAATAAATAGTATCGATCACTACAGCTAAAATATCTAGCAAACAAAATTGCATAAACAATTACCTAGGCATACCAAAAGACAACTCGAAAATGCGCCAAATAAAATGAAGTCCATTTGGTAATTTGTTAACTCTTATATAGACAAATTAAAAGCCATGTATGACGGCTATAACTCGTCTGGCAGATTCTCTAAAACATGCACGACTAGTTCTAATTATTGGTGCCAGTGGACCACTAAGAAATGGTTGCAGTATTACGGTTTCAATGAAATACCAAACGACACTTACTTCCCTGATACCTTAAAACTTGCACGTCTTCATACCCTCATACATCTTCCTAAAAATTTTGATCACATCATGTAAGAGAATTTCTCCTAATATATCTAAATTTTTTTAAAGATTGTGTATAACAAGATTTCATTTTTTATAGACAACACAGCCTGAAGTGCACTATATATGTATGAATAAAATTTCTAGCAAAACACTTATTTTGCGATTTACGTATTATAAGCTTAGGTAACTAGACAAAAAAAAACACTGCACATCTTTCATTTCTTTGAATAATTCAACTGCTGTATAAAAATGGAGCAAAAACAGAAATTACGATGTACATACCTATTTCGCTAAATTCAAATATCCCAAAAATGTGGGTCCGCACTGAACTTTCTTATATTTAGCTATACACCATTTTTCGAAAGAACTCTTCAAATAAAAAAATGTGATAAGAGTAAACCAGTACTTCCGGTTAAGATATTGCTTTAAAGATTTGACGTTTTCTTCCTAGTTATATGCAAACCTAACGTTTTATAGCCTTAGTTTCAATGGTTTGGACGCTAGCGCACTCACAAATACATACTCATTTTTCCGAAAATAGTCAGAATCGATTCAGGGGACGTAATATTCGTTAAAACATTTTACAGCCACTATTTACTGGAATATAGATCACAGTCGTCCAACCTTATCGGTATTGATTGATTTAGCTAAAGTTTTCGATACAGCTCGTTACGATAATAAAATAATAATAATAATAAAATTGGGATTTCACGCTAGCGGATATCAACTAATCGAAACTTATTTAATTTGTCGAAAACAATTCATACACATTCTCGATGCGATAAGTGATGTAAAAACAATTAGTTACGGTGTGCCACATGGAAAAGTTTTAGGTTCAATTTTATTCAACATACATTTGAACGTTCTACTATTAATGCCGTCCTTCGTCGAGTTAAAGTACTCGGCCTCACACACGATACGGCAATAATATACATCGACAAATCATGGCATCAATTAAAGCAACCTGTGATGGATGAATGAAAATGAAGGAATTTGTTCGATTATAATTCATTAACAAACAGTTATGAAGAAACAAAAATTGAAGAGTCGGTAAGATATTTAGGTATGAGAATTGAGAACTGAGAATCATCTTCAATGAAATTTCCAAATAAATAATATAATTCAAAAACTCAACCGAAATTTAAATATTTGCAACACTTTTTAGAATTACCACAACTCAATCTATTATATTATTCATTGGTTCAATCTTATTTGACATATGGCATTATGTATATATACACATAAAAATTAACAAAATGATACATTTTTAAATATAATAAACGTTTCAAAACTTCAAGTTCTAAAAGTAAAACAAAAATTCCAAAAAACATATCGTCAATAACTCTGAATATAATTTTTCAAATATTAAAACATCGTTCTGTAAATTGAAAAAAATTGAAAACAATAAACAAAAATTTTAAATTTATTTTTCAGATTCTTATTAATCAATAATAATCTATTCTAATGTATGCATTACATATTGATATTTTGCTTGCATTGTAGCCCGTTTACCCATTATATGCATCTCCACACAAGTGCGCGAAGTTTGAATAGAAGTTTTGGTGGAATTTCTCAATCCCAAAACACGCAACTACAAAATTCGACAATCGTGATTGCGTTCCGGTGTTTTTTAATTTGTATGTAGCGGTTGAAACTGGCTGTTGACGACGAGACCGCGCCTTTACTGCATGTTCATTAAACGAGATATGACTGCCGGAGCATTAATTTGATTAACCGAACGCAAATTTATACAAAAGGAACATTTATCCATTTATTGACCCGCAGTCTTCCGCTAATATTTTACTACCGCAAAAACGTTACTTTGAGTTGTTTGAGATTAGATATATTTTCCCACTTAAATATTTTTTTGACTTTTTTGACATATTTTTGATTTTGGAATCTTCAAAAATGCACACTTTTTGACATTTAGGCATTTTAGTATATTTATGGTAAAATCTTAGACACTCTCCAATAAGATCGCGATTGGATACTTGGACGATATCGTTTCGGTTTTCTTTGAGCTTGCCAACGATACATGACTACGAAACGTGTGATATAGTTTTCTCTGGTGTTTGAGGAAGCACTTATATTATTTTGCCACCAAAATTGTGAATGCCACAAAAATCAGCAAAAACAATATAAGAACTACCAGATGCTAAAAATCGTGACAGGTCAAATATTTTGAATAAATAAAAGTTGATTTACAGTATTATTGATAACGACTACTTATTTGAACGTTGAGTAAGTTGTAAGTACGATTTCAATTTACTGTAATTACTGTAATTATTCTTACGCAAGCTTTTACCCTAAACCTTCTGATAAACTCGTTACCGTCCCAAACATTTACATTATCTGTACGTGACCTAACGTATATTATCACATCAATGAAATCGACAGTCCATCTACGTCGATAACTTCAAATAGGGTCTTATTGGTATTTTGATAATTAAGTGATAAGAAATACTTTTACCAAACTCTCCCTACATTATGTTTCAAAACATGTTTGCAAAAATCAAATCATGTAAAACAAAAAACTTGTTTGTTATCAATAAATAAATAAAATGAAACTACATAGTATGCAATATCGTAGCTCCAAACTACACGACGTACTTACTTACGTAAGAAATATTTCCACATTTTTGCATTTCGTAATAAATGGAAACTCGATGTATTCAATTAATAACAGATCCTAATCATAAATAATTAAACGCAGTGAAATATTCGCCAACATTTTTCAGCCGCCTTAATCATAAATAAATCGCTCTAATTACAGAATATCGATAGCGACCGATAAATCACCGGTTAATCGTGAATAATTGCCGTTTAACAATAACATATTTTTCCCGACACTGACAAAGTAAACTGCTACCGCGTGTACGCCACACTCAAGAAGCAGACAATTCCCCGCCGACTAGAATCGCGAGTATGCGAGAAATTTCAAGATCGATCCGGTGGAAATAGCGCGTTCGAACGTCCGCGAAGCAAGAAAATGTTGAATCCGCGAGCGCGTATGTAAATGAAGTCGTACATACGTGCTTACGTAACAGGGGTCGGGCCGCGCCGAAACACTCAAACCGTAAAATTTACATGCGGCGACCAATAATCGTCGATATTTTTAAATTGATTTCGGGCTCACGACGCCGCGCAGTTAAGTTTAAGTTTTATGGGCGATAGCTTAATTTTCGTTGCATATTCATGTCGAAAAACGAAACGTTGGCGCTTTTAAATGGGACTTTCGTCGTAAAAATTGCCCCAAATATTAAAACATTATGCAGCTTAGTGGCGCATTTTGATGTGTATTTAAAAATACCATGCCACAGTTATCATCTTTGAGATTCATAAAAGAAGATGATTTACTCTGTTGTCCCTATGCAATTAATTCAGTGGAATGTTAGCGTAAGGCCAGATATGTCTCATTTTATAGAAGTTAGAACAGAAAAGTAAATAACCTCCAAAGGATGAAACAAAAGTAGCCCAATATGATTCAAACAGAAGCCTCCAGGACGAATGTGGAATGCGGAATTACATAAACCGTAATTGGTTTATTAACTTTGACTACATATATAGTTCATCATACTTGAACTCTACAAACTACTGTTTTCCTCTTTTACACTCAAAACGTTTTTAAGTTAATTATCCGAATTTCACAAACTTCAAAACTTTAATTTCACAACATTGAAGTTTCAAGAACTATACGCAAATTTTGATACCGTGAACTAAAACACGGCGTAGAAAATATTTAATTCTTCGGATAAAATTTATTTCATTTAACTTCTTCGGTATAGTACAAGTTGACAGTTATTTTATATTTTAAAAACATCAGTTATTGCAGATTTAAGTTAAATTAATGAAGAGGAATTTATGTTTCATTGTCAATCCATTTAAAAATTATTTTTAAATTCAATTAAGTATATATTGTATCGCAAATTGTAACACAAATTTGCTTAAAAGTACTAGGTTAGAGTATTGTCAAATATGAATATACCAGTTCGTGGCGAAATAAGTAAATAAAACGTTTTCATGATTAATCTGGTAAGTTACATCTGAGTGTCCACATCCAAATGCATTGTTGGGGCCGCAAATCAATCATGAAGTTGGCCTGACTTGCATAAAGGAAATATCAGTTTTATAAGTAGTAGCAGTGATGACCCACTGTTTGGAGAGTCATGATTCTGATAAGACAGGAATTATAATCCTGATGATGACGATGAAACCAGAGAATGTTCTACAGGTAAGCTATAAATTAATCTTTTATTAATGTGAAACTAGTATTTCCTTGTTTCTTAACATTATAAATACAAAAAATACCTCTTTATGTTGAATTAAAAAAAATAATTGTATTTATTGTGTTATTGTGATAACATAGAAGAAGAAGGAGACGAAGAAGAAGAAGAAGAAGAAGAAGAAAGACCTGGTGAACTTGAAGAATTGCCTGACAATACTATGCCCCCTGAACATCAGCGAGGGAAAAAAGGGTCAGAAGAGAGCAAACTTGAAAATGTCAAAAGAAATAGAAATTGAGAAATACAGGACATCATTACGTGGATCATAAGCATAAGGCTAAAAAGTTACGTTAATAAAATCACCAGTGTAAGTGTAATTGTAATGAAAATATTCCCGATGAACAGAGGGAAGTATTATTTAAAGAATATTGGAAACTGGGCACCTCGGAACTTCAGACATCGTTCAAATGGTGTTCTAGAGTGACCAAACCACAGCTGACACTCACAAAGACGTGTCATGTAATTATAAACTGGGAGGTTTTAGAGTGTGCAAAACCATCTTTTTAAAAACGCTTGACATATCTGACAAAAGGCTAAGAAACGTTATCATTATGAAAAAAGCAAATCCATCTGGTATTTCATCACGTGACAAACACGGAAAGAAGGAGCCGCCAAACAAAATTGCAGCAAACAGACTTGAAATAATCAGGGAGCATATAAGGAAGTTCCCATTGTACTAGTATTACAGTAGAGCAATAGCTCCAAACCGAAAGTACTTAAATTCCGGCTTAAGTGCGCCAATAATGTATAAGATATATGAAACATTCTGTCAAGAAGTAAATGTGAAACCTGAAAAGAAAGGTTTTACAAACATATATTCACAACGGAATTGAATCAAATCTTCCACGGGCCTTATACCGATACCCGCATAACTTATGACAGGCTGCGAATAACAATACCACATGGTATACCTGATGAAAAGCATGCAGCTGAAGTTGTGGAAAAAGTTCATCTGAGGAAGGCAGAGGCAGTAAAAGACGCTAAAAAATGCAGGAAATTAGGGCACAGCAACCAAGTTGCTACATGCTTCGATCTGTCGATCTGATCTGATGATGCCGATACCACATGTAAAAATTGGGAAGCCTACTATTTGCTACAACTGGGGACATTCTACCTAAATATTCACAACCTAACCCGTGGCACTGCGCATATGTATATGTGACACGAAGGGCAGGCAAGTATGGGCAGCCAGGAGATAGCATATTGTCTGTTGAAGTACATGCGAACTCTTCCTCCCTCTGTAAAACACATTTCTTTTGTTCACCCGCAAAGAGCACAACAAACTGCCATATCCTGGTAATCCTGCGGATAATGAAGATGATGTTGCTACTGACTTGGGTAGCAACATCGAATTTCGAATTTATTGCACATGTTTGTACATGTTTATTATCATTGGTAATAAAAATCTGAACAAAAAGTAGCTGAACATTCATATTATAGTGAATTTCTAATTTTCTCTACCACAACATTTCCGACTTTGACTTACATTTTCTCAAAACAATGATTTTGTTAGTTAGACCCCTAGACTTCCGGGCCCATAATTAAAAGTACCCTAGTTAGCTTTATAATATAATTGAAATCAGTTGAATCAAGCGAATTCTGAATTGTTCACCGCCACGTTTTGCCACAAATAGCAAATGTAATTGATCTATGCATTAATATATGCACTTCAAATAACAACATAATACCGAAAATATTAATTTTTTATTGAAAACATCCGGTTTACACAATAGATTTAACTGATACTGAATCATACTTGACAGTTTAATTGGATTTCTGTAAGAAAATTATAAATTATAGCAATATGCTGCTTATCATCCTCTTGCATTTACACCCAAATCCCCCATATTATTTACTAGTTACAATTTCATTAGCTTGTTTCAAGTATATTATTAGACACTTGTATTGTCCATGGATTTTATCTGCGAATACAATGTTACCTAATGACAACGTGATTGTAAATGCGTAAAAGTTATGTAATAAATATTTATAAACATATGTAAAACAAACACGATCACTTTTATAACCTGTTAATTGCGATTTAATTTTTCGTCTCGGGCCTATAATTACGCCGAAACGAACATTAAATGTAAAGCGCGATAAGCAAATACGTTATTAAATATATTCAGTGTTTACTTAACCTGATGAGTTTGTAAATTTGCAGGCCGGACAGCCGACCGGCCATTTCAGCAGGAATTTTTAATTTTTGCGAAATTTCACCCTATTATAATGATTGTTATGATATGTAAGTGGATTATACTTAACGACATTTGCATAAAGTACTGTTCTTATGCACTCGTGAATAAATTACGCGAAATTGTTTCTTAATCAATTGCGATGGCAAAAAATCGCCGCGTTTTATTAAATTATCCACGCCATCGTTGTTTTCTCCCGTCGCGGAGATCCGTGCGATATGGAGCCATCATTACGTGAATATTTGTATCCAAGTTACGCGTTACACAATGGCCCATCAATTTTATTAGAATTTTCAACGCGTGACGATTTTAAATTAGCCGCCGAATTACGCTCTCGGTTCACCCGAAAAATACCCGAGACCGAGATAATAACCGTTCGTTTAGCATACAACATAGGCAATTAATATGCGTAACGTATGCAATACAATTATTCTCGTCACGATGCCTTCGTTTATCAATATTAAAATCGGATCTCGTCGTTGCTTTCGTTTGTCGTCCTAGTAATAATAAAAACCGCAATTTATCGAACATAATAGACCGATTTCCGAGAAAAGTATCATTTTATTGCAGTCGTCGTTTTGGTAAATTGGTTGCGGTTTTTTTGCGGATAAAAAGCGACCGGTTGCCGACAAATCGACCGGAAATTCTCACCTAAATCGAATGTAATTTGTTTTTTGAAACGATTTATATTACAAGGCTCTAATGTACATGATCTATCTTATCGGGTTGATAATTCGAATAAATAGACTAAGCGTGCCTTAAAGGTCAATAAAGTACATACTGGATTGGTAAATATTATATTATTATTATAACAGTGTAAGTGTTATGCGATTGGTTACAAGGTATCGCGCAACATAATAATCGCTATTTGATAAGACGTGATTAAATGTGTTGGATGTCAGTTTTCGTTTCTGATTTGTTAAAAATGATTTAATCATTAGCTAATTTGTATGTTTATTGAATTACTAATTTTGGTTTGAACTAATCTGTATCTATATTACCATGCTAATAATAAATTATTTTTTTTATAAATTAACTCTGTTGCTATTATTATATAATTTTCTGTCGTTAGATCAATTAAGTCCGTGGTTATTTCCACTCCATTTATCGTTCGAATCACCCAGTTTTCACTTCACTAGCATATTCCCCACAGCTCTTCGTCATTACAACACTGCTCATCCTTAAATACCCATCGGACTGTTCCTAAAACGCTGATGTAATGGCCGTTCATTTATTACCGTAAATATTTGCCTTATAAACTCTCTCTTTTTCATTCCGAACGATACACCGATAAAATTGACTGTAATTTAAATAAATGCATTTAAATGCGGCCGCTTAATTCAGCGTTAAACGATGCATCAACAATTTAACACCTCGGAATTACACATCTCTCATGCAGATTGGTCTCGAAACGTAATATTTCATGAATTTAAATTAACATATTAATAATAAACTATACGATTACTCGTCGGTCGCATATTAAACGCCTATTTAAGGCGCCGAATCCGCATGGACTCCGACTTAGCCGGTAAATACGAAATTTTCGTTTCGAAAGATCGGTCGTAATGACCGATATTAAGCGTCGGACACATTCGAAACAATATCGGAGTGTGTTATTGTTGTAATGGCGGCGGTTTTACGCGCGGCGTGAAATTGTGCAAGTACGAAGTTGAGGTCTGTAATTTTCGACTTGAAATATCTGTTGCCTTTAATAATAATTTTCCAACGAGTGTGGGTTGCATGAAAAATTGTTCTTTTGACGTATTTTGTGTCAGAGTAGATTGCAACATTTCAATTATTTTTTTGATAATTTTCTAAGACATATATATATATATATATATATATATATATATATATATATCTATTTTGTATATCGAATTGTCACATATGCACATTTATTTTTTTTTTAATTTTTATTAGAAAAACCCCGAGTTTTATTATTGTATTATTAGTTTGTTTTATATATACAATTGTATGTTATTTCTGCTTATAATTATGATATACTTTAATGTTAATTACATTTGTTTATATTAAAAACAACTATGTCCAACTTCAACAAAAATGCTCCGAGTATTTCTGCTGAAGAAGACAAAATAGTTGTCGATATATACATTTGGTATTCAATAAAGTGCTGGGGTTATTTTATTTTTCCAACCATAGTCTCCGATTTACTATTAACAATTTATTTTATAATTGTTTAAATAGGAATTTAAGGCGTTGTTCTCTTTTTCAAACGGCAAGCCTAATAAAAAATAACGCAAATCTACTTCGAGGATTTTTTACATTCCGCCTCATTCCGCCCAACCTAACATTCGTTTAGCTGGTGACAGGTTGGGTTGGGTTGAAAAGGTCACATTGATGGTTCTGGGCAATCAAATTAATTGAATTTCTTTGTCTGGTTTTAGATATTGAAAACTGAATTAGGCTGCTTATAATAGCGAAGCAGTTGCAAATAGTTCAATTAATTGTTGAAATATGTAGTTTTCCAAAAATAAAAAACACATCTTTACAATTCTAATAACAAAATTCTTCCAATCTAGGGGAAAATGCATAATTTTCATTCAATTTAAAGCAATGTAAAAATGTCGGAGATGTAAGATTTGCAAAACAAAATAAATGTAAAAATCATCCAAATTGCTGGATAATCGCGGCTATTGCAAAATTGCCGAAAACGTAAAAAATGGTAAAGATTTCAAATTTGTCCAGAATGCAAATAAATACGAAAATTAAGATTTAAAATTGTAAATTTCCGAAGAATGTAAAAATATCGGAATTATAGTAAATTGTTAAAATTAAAACTTCGGAAGAAATCTGCAATTTAAAAAATGCACGAAACGTAATAAAGTGAAATTATTATTTTCAAAAATATAAACTGGGCAAAATCGTTCAAAAATCGAAAAATTGGAAAATATTAAAATTGTCCCTAATACGTATAAAATGTAAAAAATGTACAGCAGTCCGCACTGAACTTTTATTTGTATTTTCTTTATATTTAGAAAAATTTCCAGCAAACTGTCGCGATGAATTTTCACATAAAAGTTCTTTAAAATTTCAATATCTTTAACTTTTAGAAGAACGATTTTTCGATTACTCGTACCGTTTTCGAGATACGAAAAAGAGAGAAAGTCAAATAATAATAATAATATGAATTTATTGTCGTAAATTTCAAAGGAATATCAAGTATACTGCATACAATATAATATATCATTATAAGTAAAAACAAATTATGATACATAACACAGCCAAATACATATTCAGGTACTCACTGAAGCTGTAGAAAGATTGGTCAATGAGAAATATTTTTAGTGCACTGCTATACTACTGATGACCGTAATGTTTTTAATATTATGTTATTGCTCTATAAAGAGGGCCCTTCTCGTACACTGCTGTATTGTGTTTCGAAATTGATAATTTGTTCGCATATCTAGTGGTCATTGCTAGTTATTTCAGAATTTCGTTTAAAACCGCTCTGATGTAACAATAAACAGTAAATGTAAATGCATGGCAATGTCATAATTTTCAATGCTTTGAAATGCGTTCGACATGGAGACCGTGATGGTAATTTAACATGCACCTAATTATCCTTTTTTTGCAATATAAATATCCCACTAGCGGCAATAGATGAACCTCAAAAATTATACCGTAGGTTAGATATGAGTGGAGATAGGCATAATATATAGTCTCAACCGTATTAGAATCGTGATATTCTGATTTTAATTGAAACTCTCAAAATCTAACAGAATCTACCTGAGGATTTCTTAGTGGGTTTATAAAAAGTGATTCTAGTTTTCAAACTGAAAACAATGGCATTTATTTTTTCACTATTTAGCTTTACTGAATTTATTTCACACCAGCAAACTATATCCCGGACAATATTGGAGGCTGCCACTAACAGCTCAGTTATGATTGAGCCTCTCACGATACAAGACGTACCATCTGCAAACTGATATACATTGTCCTCAACATATCTATATAAGTCATTAACATATATCACAAAAATTAAAGGTCCCAAATTGGATCCTTGAGGGACGCCCTGTGTGACTTGAGCAAAATCAGAATATACCCATTTCTGTTCATTACACACTTTTGTGGGTAGTGTGATTTTCTGTTTTCTACCCGACATGTAAGTAAGTTACCATAAGATCAAATAACATACTTATACAGCTTATCAAACAAAATTTGATAATTAATATTATCAAAAGCCTTAGACAAGTCAAAATAACTACCTGCTACTTTTTCGTTTTTATCCAAGAGCTCCGGTATGAACGACAGTGACCTAAATATCGCCCGTTCACATGATTTCCCAGGCTGGAAGCCACATTGACACATTGATAGCAAGTTATATTTATTTAACTGTGCCATGATCTGATCAAATGAAATTCTTTCAAATATTTTAGAAAAAGGTGATAATAGTGAAACAGGTCGATAATTTTTGATTTAATTTTTTTTAACTTTCTTGAACAATGAAATTATTTTTGCTTCTTTTAGTTTGTTAGGAAATACCCCTTAAATGTATTAATTGTATTAATAATATTTACCAATGGCACAGCCAATATAAGGTGAACACAACTGGACCATACGAGAAGGGACTTGATCTAAGCCTGCTGACGATTTTAGGTTTTTTTTAATTATTCCACAGATTGTGTCGACATTAGTAGGATATAAGTAGACACTCTGCTCACAGATGGATATTTCATTCGAGGCTTGGGTATTACAAACTGAAAAACAGGATTGTGAAAAAGCGTCGCTAAACATTGATGCAATTAAAGAAGCATCCGTGATTTTCTTTCCATTACTTACAATTGAAATATCATCATCCTTACTAGGATTAGTTTCATGTCGTATAGCTTCCCAAACAGCTTTAAATTTGTTAGGCGATGACATTATTATATTGTCATTGAAAGATTTTCTACAGGTTGGTGTATACCTTTTAAAATTCCGCTTTTCCGTTTTATAATATTACAATATATTAACGTTACCGGTTCTTTCATACGTATTAAATAACTCTCTGAGATGAGACGACTTTCTTCTAACTTCATCCGTAAATTTTGTTAAAGGAAAAGCGGTGTCGAAATAATGCAAAAAAGTAGAAAAGAAATTAACATATTTTACATCGATATTTGCCTCATTGAAAACACTACCACAGTTTCCAGACCAAATACCATTCAAAAATTGAAAAACTTTTGTATATACGCTTCGAGTAGTATACGAGTATCAGATACGGGGTCGATTTAATTTTAATCTGATAGACCAGGTTCAGATGCAGAACACTCTAAAATGTTTGAAGGATAGTTACTAAATATGTTATCGACACATGTACTACTCGTGTTTTATTTTTAATGTGAGCGACTAGTGAGTGTAATAAAAATACATCTTCAACCATATCCCTCCTAGAAGAAGATTTACAAAAATCAGCTTTGAATTTGCCACATACAATAGTATATTCAAATTAATTACATATATCATCCAAAATATCACACAACGAATCAATGAAAACTTCGAAATCACCGGATGGCGATCTATATATATATACACAAAGGACTGCGAACCTGTTTTTGTTATGTATAAAGTATGAGGAGGCACTAATCTCAATATCCTTATCACAAGATTGAACCCCGACTTCGGAAATTTTCATGATTACTATTCTTCTATATACATCAAGTATAAAAAATTGAAATGCTCACAAATTTCAAAAAAATCAAAGCGTTCCAAAAATTATATTGTAAATGGTTAGAGTTAAACTGCCAAGAGATAGGTAAGCACACAAAATTTATAACAAAAAAACTAAATGGACATAAAAATAAAATAAAAGCAAAGGAATAAAATTAAGTAAATATAACAATTAATTAAATCCTTTGAATCTACTTTCATCTACTAGAAGTTGTCCATGCAAAACATATCTTTTCTAACCCAATCCAACCTAATCCAACCTAACCAAACCCTACCGAACCCAAACACGAATTACGTATGATAAGTATTTAATAAAATACATTTCAAAGTTCAATTTAAATGTTTTTATCCAAATATCGCCATTGATTCGGATTCTAGAACCTCTTTCGAACAACGATTGTTAAGTTTCGTCATTCTGGATTATAACTATGTCTATTTTCGCTGCGACAGACTTCGTTAAATTATGAGTTGTGATATGTCATTTGTATTGGTTTAGCTGCCTCGGATTCAGTTTATATGGCCGCTCCATTGCACCCATTCGGAAGCTTCTGCATGTTCTTCGTTAATTGATGTACTAATTAGTTAATCCGGTTTACACAAAAGAATCAATTAATATATGATTTCGCTTGATCGATTATATTAACGGAAAATCGTGTGTTGATCTTAAGTTTTGAATTTATGAGAAGTGTTTATATTATTTGACATATAAACCATGACGTATATTTTTATACGCTGCGTCCATATTATTTCGCCAAATTCACTAGTATTTTATAATAAATAGCATTTGGCAAATATGTTTTTACGCTAATTATTACTTTTTTATAATTATATATTATTTACGTACATTTATTTACTGTACAATTTATTCTATTATTATAAAGTTACTATAAACCAATAATATAACACAATCACAGTTTAGTTTAATCGAATATTTTTTAAAGCCATATTGTACTACCATGTGATTCTATCATAGTTTTGTTTTCTAATAATTTTATAATGGATCCTATTATAATTGCGATTTTTTTGAAGCCAATTTATTTATTGGCTTATAAGTTGGCTCAAACGATGTAAGTAACATAAAATAATGTAATGTTCTAAATATGCCCAAATTTGTTCCAATGTTACGTAAAGTTAGTTTTTTTATACAAAAGGTGAACACTGGATGTCCAAAGCCAAGCTATATATCAAAAATATGTCGATTTTTTCTATTAGAATACGCAGTTAATTAGTAAAAGTCAAGAGAAAAGTTGATGTAATAGTAAATCGACTGCGACGTTTATTGTTTTGTGGTTACATAAAACCGAGCAAACATCACTTGATTGTAATAACAACCCCATATGGATGTAAAGGTGGGTGTGCGCGTTAATCCAGGAATGTGGGATTTTGAGGGTCGTTCATTATTATGGGAAAGTTATTTTTATTCCGAGATAAAAAAACAGCAACAAAGAAGTTTGTCAACGAACGGTTTTGTTGAAGATGCGCGATAAAGAAGTTCAATAGCCTCAAAAAATTGTAATTTTCGACGTAATTTTTTTTGCAAAACAGATGTACATACATCTAATGTATGTATATTATAAGGTTGCAACGAGATTTTTAACGCCGCCCTAGAAGTTCGTTATTCATAAATAATTTGATTCAAATATTAAAGAAATTGTTTTAATCGAAAATTTAATTCCAGATGAGTTCCCGTGGCGTTTGAAAAGAATTAAGCAGTGAATATTTTACAGTCTCCTTCATACGATTGGAAAATATTCAACGATAACAATCGCCAAAACGTCACAAAACAATTCGTAAATAACAGGACACTAATACAAATCTACGTCCCGATCACAACTTGAAGAAATACACAAGAAATTGACGTAGGCTTCACTATTTGCTTTTATAATTATTTTATAGCAAACGCTGTAATCAAATTTTAATATAATCGTTATTTGCTATTTTTGTGGAATGAATTGTTAGAATTAAAACTGTGACCGGCGTTATTATGGGGCTGTATTTTTGAATTTATTGAAAGACACTCATTGAACACTAGTTAGATTTCATATGTCAAATGATAGAGAAAGACAACTGGAGAACATTTAATATAAACTGAAAAGTTGTGCAATATCGTACCATCCTCGTACATTTGAAGAAGAACAAAATAATATGAACTTAATAGCGAATAAATAGGTTTAAATTATTTTATTTTATTTTATGACGATAAATATTGAGAACGTTGTTTGTAGATCTAAATGCAAATTTAAAAAGTAAAAATATAAGAAAATTTATTATTTATAGATTTGATGGCAAAATAACAATTTCCTTTTATTTATTTTAAGGTAAAAATTATGAATTGGATTGTTATCAGATATCAGATTTTTTTTCATTTATTTTTTTAATTTTACATTTATTTTAAGCGAAGTTCCATACCCATAGTTGTTGACCTATTAATTATTTTATCTAATCGTTTCTATTTATTGATTTTCTGTAAATTAAGTATTTCACGAAACTTTATATGCGTTTGTTTTTTTTCTTTTATTGTGGTTTAAACCACCTATTTTATTTATCATGGCTGGTATTTTTTTCATTCGTGCAAAAAGAGAAGTAAGTCGCACAAACGAGGCAAAGCAAATTACAAAACGGATTGCCTGTTGATCAGAAATAATAAAAATGAAAACCAATTGGAATGGGTTGGGGCAGTTCAGAAGTATTGATACCCGTTGTTAAATGCAATCATCGTTCGTGTTTCAACCCGTTGAATATGTGAACAATTATCGTCTCAGAATTGACGAATTTAATCTTCATTGTGACATTACCATGCAATTAAAGTTTGTATGTGTGATCTTAGTCATTTATTTAGATGTTCCAAAAAAGTCATAATTTATTCGACGATAAAAGTGTTCATTACAATCAAAGACTTTGATTCAGTGCAATGAGTAAAATTCTTAAAAAGAAAAATAACACATTGATTTTATTTGCATTTTTTTCAACAAAATAATATTTCATATCATTGACTTGTTTTGGTCTCAGAAATAAATTCCTAAATAAACGACACATAAGTTTTTGATAATTAATTTACATATTTCAAAGTAAAACTAGTAATTATATTTGACACATTTTGGCACTTTTAAAAATCGCAAGTTAAGACACTATGACATGGACACTATTTTTCAAAATCGATTTTACTCATGAAACTATATGAAATTGTTTCAAAAACGTAATTTTATAAATATTTCTCATTACCGTTTAAAAACTATTTAAAATACCTGTAATAAATTTCCACATTTATTCTTATTTGCACAATACAATCTCTCATTTCGAAAACGTGATTTTTGATGTTCAATTTTTAGTCATTTATGTGGATTTTGATTGTGGTTCCATGTTTCCTTGGTATTTATATCATAACCTTTCATCTTCGTACTTTACATTCGTTTGCGAAATACGTTTCATATTTTAAAATGAGTTCCTATACATTACAGCATCGTATAAAATTGTTACTAGTTCATTTACAAACGTATTCATAATTTAAACTTTACTTCAGTGGAATTACTACGAAGAAAGTTTTCTATGCATGTAGTACCTGAAGTAGGTTAATATATTTATTTATTTAATTTTCATATTATTATATGTATTTGTTATTGTTTTATTGCTTATATACCGCAGTATTGGTATATTTAATTATTATGCGTCCTCAGAAAAGCCGCCATATTTGATAATATAAAGACTTAGTTAAATTCACAAAGTTTGTATTTACATGACGCAAGATCACATTCTCATACTCATTGATAAATCATTGATACAAATATTTAAACAAGATTCTGTTAACGCATTGTAGTAGGCGCACGTGTCCCTCCAATTGAACAACATGCAATAATGCAAATGGCGAATTTTTCACTTTGTCTTCGCAAGTTTTTATCTAAATATGCGTCGAGATGAAACGACAGTGATATTTCACTTTCGCGCGAAAAATGCAATAAGACGTCAGTGTCCTTTTTAAATAATTGTAGATGAAAACGATATGTGCGTACGCACGTTCAAGTCGCTTGTAGCAGTGTGCTTTTTAGTACTAATTAGGTACTTTCGAAGATGTAAGTTTGATAACCTTTGTCGCTCTGCCGCAGTTGATATTAATTATGATTCTTAAGCGGATTTCGTGTACCAGGGCTTTCGATTATTAATTATTTAAATACGTTCGAGTAATTTTGTTTGTTTAGTACTATTTTTCGCATATGGGAGCTGCGGTAGTTGATTTCTTATTGCACTTTTATTTTTATGATGAAGTGAGTACAATGTACAAATGGATAATTTAAGCAATGTATTATGTATTATATACATTCCATGTTTTAGACAATATGTATTTGCATAAATGAAGTTGTTCTAGTGTTTTTAACAGCAGAATTTTAGAACAGAAATTAGAGGATAAGGCAAAAATATAGGTATAAGTGATAGGTTAAGGTTAAATCTTTAAACGTCGTGTAATATTGAGATTCATAATAAATTAAATTATAATAATAAATAAATAAAATTAAATAATGAAGGGATTGTTCCGATTCGTCGATTAAAAGTATGCATCTGACACATATTCGAAGCCGCAGTAGTGGTTAACATTCTTGACATTTTGAGCCTTCTTACATAAATAACATCATATACATGTACTGGTTAAATGTGATTGGTTTCCAGTGACATTTTTGCAGCTTTTAACGTTAACATCAGCGAACGATTACACAAATATTCCCGCGATAATTTAGAAAAACTACCGCCGCCAAAACGAATTACTTCATTATGCGAAATTGACACGCGACAACGAAACGAGCGCGTAAATAAAGCCATTTGGACAACGCCGTCGAAGCGACGCAAAAAATGCCGTTGACATAAAAATCTAGATACAAGTTTTGAAACAGTGGCTTTACGATTTTTCTCGAGCCGGATAACGCGTAAAAATCCGATTGAAATTCTGTCGTAGACGTCTTAGGTGCACCGCGGCTATTACGACATATTATTGACACAGGTGAATTTGTATCGGGCTCGGTTATCTGCTTCCAGGAGATGCGCATTCTAGTGAAGACGTCGCCGCGGATACGCCAATGCGCCTGTGACATGGCTTTTTCCGAATGCGGCCTGCGAATGGCTTTTGACCATTCTCGGAGACATCCGCGAGTGTCTTACACTTTGACGTGCTGGTGATTAAGATCGTTTTTCTTTTTAGGCTCGTCGACGTACGATTATTCCGACATAAGTAATTACAGATTATAGCCGACGCGTATTTTTAATTTACATAAATATTGGAAAGTTATATATATTTGCCGATTTCTCTCATTACAATGCCATTATTGTCGCCCTTATTATATATGTAATTTTATGTGCAAGGTGAATGGCGAAGAACCGAAATTATTATGAGCATCATTTCTAAAACAGGAATAATGAAAATATAAGATTATTGTTTTCTCCCTTGATTGAAATTCCTTATTAATGAGCCAAGCACTTGAGAACAATACAAATGAATAGCATTATTAATGAGGCTAATATATTTAGTACAAACAACAAGAGATGATCAATGAAAAACCTCATTGTAGTCCAACAACGTAACACTCCCCCCCCAATTCTAATAACATTAAGAAGAGCAATTGATTAAATCCTAATCGAAACCCAGTCTTAGTCAGCAATAATATTGTTTTAATAGGGCTGGGGCAATTAATAGTTATTGATTACATTTGTAGAAACTTATCAATTCAGCTAAAAACAGGCCCAGTCGTTTTGTAAATTAAATCCATATATATCTGGAAGTACCAGTCGCAAGTTTAAATTATAGCAACGCATTTTCCTCTCTGATTGTAGGTTGTGTTGCAAGATTGCATGATGATTTATAATATTTCTCCTTAACTGCTACTTTTTTTATTCCGACTGTTTGAGTGTTTTTGAAGCATCGCATTAGTGCAGCAATGATGTAGGTTGAAATATAGATAAATGATATAGAATTCGCGGAAGAATTATTTAGCTATATAGATCATAAATGAAATTAATGAAATCGCATTGTATTAATCAAATTAAATTTAAGTACCAGATAATTTGCAATAAATTCAATTTATTTTTATATGACATATTGATATATTATACGCAAGAATCAAAGTCTACAAAAAATTAAATGAGTTTATGTCGGTAATGTAACTTTTTGCAACTTCTCAACCATTACTTACACAATGTAAAATAAAACGCGAGGAAGTTTTTTCTGCATATTGGGATATTAAATCTCATCGTTGTACTTATTACTTTGTTTCCAAAAAATCAAATCTAATATTGCTAATGCTAATGCTAATGCGCGAGCTACCATTTTCTCAGCTGTTTCAGTCATCTACTCAGAGATATGATACAATTCCTTCGCAAAAGAAGTATAGTTTTGTTGTTCTGAGTTAGGAGATGAGTTAGTGCATGGCTTGAGATATCCCCAAAAATAAATTTTCTCTTTCTCGAAAACGATTTGTTTAATTGAATAACCAAATTAAATATATTTGAATATTCGATTTAAATCAGTTATTGATACTTTGTATGTTTTCGTTCCAATCTCAGCGTTACCTTAACTTACGACAACTTACGAGTACATAATTAAACCTAAACAACTTTAGTAGTTGCCTAACGATAAATAAATAAAATGTTCCTATGGGGTTTTGAATAAACACTTGTGCTCACCCTGCAACTCCTATTGCTTTACAAATTCGCCAACTGTAATTGGGTAGGGTGTGCCGCTGAAACATATCATTAATGTGATTATGTGAATAATCCAATGATCTCTTCGTTTTAGTTTTATATTATGATTATTGAAAGTATGTGTTGTGTGTAATGTGTAATATTTTATGTATGACGAATTAAATGTTGGTGTGGGAAGCAACATTTCTTCTGTTGATATTGATAATAATTGAGGTGTAATAAAGTAGACGTTGAAAAATTCTTTGAAGATAAATAAGATCATAATAGGACTTGAAATCATCCTTCAGAACTTTAACGTAACCAACGTTAATTTTAGGACAGCTGATTAAAAATTCCACGTATAATTTTTAGGATAAAGAGAGTTTGGTCATTCTAGGCGAGATTGAAGCGAGGCAAATATTTAAAGAAGTGGAGGATGTTGCTTCTAGGAATAAAGGAAGAAATGTGAAAAGAACAAGAAGATACATCTTTATGGAACAATGGATGTGTCCCATAAAGATTTATCTTCGCTGATCATACTTGTCCAGAAATTTTCTAAAGTCTCTCTTTAAAAAACTCCTGAAGAAGAAGTTGACAATATGATCAGCGAAAGGTCAAGTTTATTTCAATAACCACGGCAACAATACATATCATGTTTCTCTTACTTGTAAAGATATAAATCCAGGGATACCTAGACCATGTAGGTTCAATTTTGTAAGTAGAAGGTGTGCGAAGGAAAATATCTTTCAACTAAACGAAATGTTCTCAGGTGGTGCAGCGTATTCAACTAAAATTTCGGACGCCAATTTTTGCCTAAAATAAAGATTTGCTTTCCTAAAAGAAGTATTGCCTGACACATAAATTCAACTATCAACTACCAATAATGTTATTATTGCCCAAGCCAAGAAAAGGCTGCTAAAAATTGACAAAACGCTTGAGAAGATAAGCATCAGCACTTGTGAATATATTTCTCGTGCAATAAAGGGGTATGCTGATAGAGGATAAGTTGCCCCTAATATTCAAGGTCTACGAAATACAACGACATAGATAAATTTACTTCTAAACAAGTTAAAGGATAATATACATATTATAGCGTTGAATGCACACTGGCTTAAACCAAAGGAATATAAATTTACAAAAACTGATGGATACACACTGGCACCATTCTACTGTAGAAAGTCGCTGTCCGTGGTGTATCGTGCATTATCGTACATCGTACAAGAAAATCTACAATTTGAAGAGCTAGGAGATGTAAAATTGTAAGTCGGGTAGCAATAATAGAATGTAATGCCGTAAAATTGAGAAAGCTAAAAATTATAATAATTTAGATACATATGTATATCTCCCTCAAGAGGAGTTTTGGACCTTACCGGAAAATATATTGGAAGAAAAAATTAAAAACTCGTAAGGTATCTGTGCTGTATCACCTTAAATTTTATTGAGTTAACTTGAAAAAAATTCCGCTAAATCCAAGTATAATTAAATCGAACTAAAATCTAGCCAACTTCAACCAGATGCAAGTAACTTCGAACAAATTCAATTAAATACAATTGAATCAAACTTCAGGAGACTTCAATGGCATTCAAATAAATTCAAGCAAGAAACATTTCAATCAACTTCAATAAGATTCAAGATAATTTAATTGAATTAAATTTCATTATATTCGATTAAATTTAATTAATTCAATTAAATTCAACTATGATAAACAAACTTGATCTACGTGCAACACTATCTTAGATTATATTCAACTGCATTCACTGAACACTAAACAGGAATTACTTCAGGTAAATTAAATTACATTTGATTAAATTCCATTAAACTAGCTATATTCAATAAATTTACTTTAACTAAATAAATCCAAGTTCAAGTACATTCTACTAAATCGAACTAAAAGTATCTCTAGCTTGAACTAAATTTAGTTAACATGAAGAAAATTCGAATAAATTTAATTATTATTAAATCAAACTTAGTTGAACACACTTACTGTAAACTGTAAATGTACATAAAGAGAATATCATGAAATTAAATTTACTGAAATTCGATCAAATTCAATTAAATTCTATAAAATTCAATTATTTCTATAACTTTCAACTATATTCAACTAACTAACTAACAAATCAATATGTGACTAAATTCAAGTAAATTAATTTGAATTCATTAAATGCCATTATTAAATCCATGTATGTTTAAAAGGTTTTATAACTTCGTTTAACTTAAGATCTACTATAACAAAGCAAGCTAGGATAACTCCTCAAAGCTCAAAACAAATTGATAATATATTTTGAACGTCTTTTGGTAAGGAGAAGGGAGCTTAAGGTAGAAGGATGTAAATAAATGATTCAATCAATTTCAAAATACTACAATTCAACCAACATTTTCAATGATATACGCTCAGTGATAGCTATAAAACAAAAAAAAAACAAAGCAAAGAAATATTGGATTTCACGTGTATTGAAAACCAAGAGCTTATTAAGAAGACAAGGAATGATTAATCATAGAATAACCAAAGGGGTTTATAAATCGTACTATACGAATATAAATAGGGAAATAAACAACACCAAAATTTAAAAAACATTTAATCAATTCGAAGAACAAAAGCCTATGTGCGAATTGGTGAACAAGACAACTGATACTAAGGGGCAGAAAGACTTTGGTCTAGGGGAGTTAATAGTGGATGTTAAAGCAACACTTGAAAGTGATGATGACAAAGAGGAGTTGGATTATATCAATAATTATTTACTAAACATATGTGAACTCATTAATCAAAAGGGTAAAGCAACCATTAAAGAACTTGCAAAAATGCATGGTTCTTGCAATCAAGGCTACAAACGGAAATTAAAGAATTAAAGAAGGACTAAAATACACTACAGCAATAGGGGATGGTAAAGTCTATGTTAAACAGCAGGACTTATATATAAAAGAATCATTACGCTATATCATAATCCCATAATTGGAAAATGGTGTTTTAAAAACACAAAAAAAAAACTACAGACCGATAGGATTATATGGGAAATATTTGAAAAAATTCTACAAATCACTACATACCTGTTATGAGCTTCAGATTCATGAGCTCATGGATTTTCGGGATATAATAGAGATCAGGAATTATTTTCATATATATTCCTATATTCAACTATAAACTTTGGAGTACCACAGGGATCTATAATAAGTCTTTTATTTCTCATGTACACAAATGACTACATATTCAACACAATGACACTGAATTATTTGTGGATGACAGGATAGTATAGACAGCCCCATATGATGGAGTTGTTGAAACAGGACATGGTGCTCTCTTTACAATTAATACATAACGGTTTACAGAAAACAATTTAAAATTAAATGTTGGAAAATCTGTTTCGTTAAATTCCCAACATAAAAACAAAAATCGTAAATATAAATTATGAGGGAAATACTCTTAAGTCGTCTACAGCCACGTTATTTGTAGGATTAAAACTGGACGATCAACTAAATTGGAAGTCTCATATAGATTATTTAGGAGCGTACCTAGTTTAGTACATTTAATTATGCGTTACGAACGATTGCAACATCGATCAAGCAAGAGTAGCCCCTGTGCGATTAAGAGAATTTTTGTATTCAAAAAAGGTGCACCAAAAGTGCGTTCAGCCTGCATAATAAAGATTGGTGTAAGAACATATTTAGAACGAAAAAACACTTAACCTGTATATGTTGGAGTGAGCGTTGTTCCCAAAAGGCAATTACTCTAGTTTTGCAAAGACATAAACTGCTTCACAGTTACTCCACGAGATGTATGGTTATCACTTACGTAACAACCCCGCAGACAAACTCAAAATTGCAAAAAATTGTATAGTTTCAACTAATAAAAATATATAACTTTATACCGGCACAAATCAGGGATTTGAATAGTCAATTTAAAGCTGCAATTAAAACTCATCTGCTAAGGCATACTTTTCTTAATCTCACGGATTTTTTTTTATTGTGATTTTATTTGACTTGTTCCACGACTTGGGAACATCACAATCAGCAACAACTTCTGGGAAGGTATCTGTGCTAAAGAAAATTCATGAAATACATTCACAAATCCTGTAATTTGTCCCAGACTCTTCAAAAGAGTATATTGTTTCCAACCTAACCACCTTTATATCGTAATAAATTTTAATTACCCTTATGTCTCGTTCAACCGATTAAGCTGTTCAACATCTCTGGAGAAATTTTTATTTTCATCATTGTTCACAAAACATAAAAAATAGCATTAAGTGACAAAGAAACATTAATTCACAAATAGATGTCGTGAAAAAGTGTCTGTTGTTCTCCAAATTGTTATTGCAGGCTTCAGGTTGGTCTACGTTTCGCAAACTACGTTCATCAAAAATCACATTCTCCGATTCGTGTTTGTTTCCTCGCAGATGCCAACTTGTTACAATCGGAATGAAACGAAGTAAAAACGTGTCAAAATGACACCACCGCTTGTTAGCATCAATTAAAATGCATTTAAACGAGCAGCGTGCCTTTTGTAAATTGTATAAAATGCATTGCCCAAGACATGACAGAATAACTGTCACTGAGGCCAAAACTTTCATTTTGCATTTGTGTACTACTATCTTGTTATAATAACAACGATATAATTTATTTATTTTAGTTTTTATTTCTTTATATACAAACTCAACTAATAGAAACGTAACGAATAGACGTTAGAAATGTCTTCTGTAATCATGTATGAAATTTGTGAGAATTTTAAAATTAGAAAAACAACAATATAAAAATCAATATATTCTAATAAAAACATTACATTTTTTTTAAATAGTATAATATAAAGTAAGCAAAATTTCTTCATATAAACTGAATACAATACGTTCCTTATATTTAAAAAAATAATAGAATAGTCATACAATTATCAGAACTTACACCAATAAATGCACCTATAAGAAATATAAGTTTGCTATTGATTTTGAAAACATTACAATACTAATCTATAGATGTGTACCGCTGACTAGGATCATTGATTTCAGTGGAAATAGCAATCATCGTTTCTTAATAGATACCACATACTTGATTAACTCAATTATTCTATTTCATACTTAAAAACAACCCAATCACTAAGTTATTTTAAATGACACGATAATTTAAAAACCTCGACGTAATCGCTAAATTAATACACAAACGAATCACTGCAGTTCCCGCTAATGCGCATAAAATATTCGGAATTATCACCATTAACCACATTTGCTTGCATTAGTGGGTCCACATAATCGGGTGTACGTTGGCCGCGACTTGTCTTATTACTCCCGGGTATATTCGCCAAATGGCAACGCGCGTGCTAATTGGTGCGATCACCGCCGTCGTCGGAGCGAGCGGCGGACCGCTTATCTCAAATCGATCGGGGACATCGTCGCGATATGCATACAGAATTGTTAGTTAATGCCATAAAACTGATTGACGCGGACGCAATATTAATGGCGCAATAATCTCAAGTCCTCCCGCCCGAGTGCTTTTAAATAAAGCGATATACTTACGTTTTAATTAAAACTGCATTATTTATTTATGCGTGCTTTTAATCGAATATTGAAAAAGAACGTGGATGGAATTTAATGGCTGTCGTCGAGTTTGCGTATACGCCTATGCTTCTTAATTTATTTGGTATATAGAGGCACATAATAAAGTATGCAATATCACAATATTACAAGTAAATGTAATGCAGTAATATTTGGTTGTATATATATATTTGTGTTTAAATCACTCGATGCTCATCGTTGATAAAACTAGTTTTAAAGAATCGGTGATAGTGGAGTGGTAGCAAATCTGAGATATGATAATAATTGTTGAATGTTGAAAATGTTGAAGTTGCTTGTTTAACTTGGAACGATAATAAAAGTGTGAATTTAATGTTCACATTTTTGGGACAACAACCATAAATCACCGCTCATAGATTCGATGGACAATATATAGGATACAAAGAAGTTATATGTCTAGAGATTGTTACGATATACAACAGGCATATGAACAGAGTGGATTTAATTGCCACAAAATTAGGCTAAAATCTAAAAAGTGGTACTTCACAATGTTTTATTATGTAATTGATCTAGCACTAGTGAATGCTTAGCTTCTGTGCAAAATGGATTATTCGGAAAAGAATATGAAGCCACTAAACCACAAAAACGTTTAGAATTGATGTTGCCCAACCCCTATGTAACATTGGGAAAACTCCATCTAAAAGAGACTTACCATCATGCACTCGAATACAAGATGCGTTTGAAGTGAGAAAACGAAGATATCCCGCCGCTGCAGTACCACCAGTTGATTTAAAGTTTTAATTGAGCATTGGCCTGAGTGGAAGACTAACATTATGTAGACTGTGTTTTAACCAAAAATCGAATTGTTTCCGCACCTTTCGTAAGAAATGAAAACACAACGGCTAACTCACCAAAAACGTCGTTGGTCAAAATTCAAACTAATGTTGTTTGGCGATTTACGAAATTACAAGGAAGGAAATTGCATTATATGCTTGCAACGATGATCGAATCTCGCCTTACCCAGTATATAATAAAACGATTTATAATTATACGACTTGCATTCTCCCAAACGAAAAAATATTAGCGATGTCTAAATTTTTTTGGTAGAAAAGACAGAATAGAACCATTGATATCTAAGTACCCAAAACCTGCCGTAATTTAAAATCGCAAATTAAATTGAAAACAGCCAACAATTTACAATTTAGAAGCGGTCTAAATATGTGCATCGATACAACTGGCGAACTTTGGGAAGTTTCAAATAACAAATTTGCATGAGATCGCAGATCAAACGCCTCAACCCAGACTACGTGACAGTTTCATTTGTAAAACAATAATACAAGTCATATTACTTTAAAAATACTTATAATTAAATCTCAAACCGAGATTAACCGAGGTTGGATTGGTTTAAAAATATAATCAAAATAGACATTGTACTGATAAATTCAAAATTATCTTTTCATCAGCAGTCAATGTATTTGACGATTTTGACTAATGAAAATAAATCCATACACATAGGTTGGAGAAGTGATACTTCATCTATGCACTTAAATAAAGTAAATATCTTGAATCATTGTGCAAATAATTTGCCTTAAAAATATATCCTATTTAAAGTGAACTGCGAATTTTTAGTATAGTTGAAAATTAAGTGAAATGTAAATATTAACATATTAAGAAATGGAACGCTACAAAGAAATTTGCAAATTAATATAGTAGATTAATTACAGTATGCATAAAAATCCAATTTTTCGAATTTAAAAATTTGTTCACTGTTCCTCTTGCCTTGTTTTACTTTGTTAGTCTTGCCTCTATGTCTTGCTGTTGCTATTTTCTTTCGTTATAAGAACTCCCAGGTATGTAAAGCTGTGCATTCGATCAAATTTATATTGCTTCACGTTTTCCATTTTTGTGATAAAATTCATTTCTCTTTATTCATCCCTCATTTGTTTTAAGGAAAGGATTTGATCTGTCACCTGCCTCTTCTGAACCCACATTGATATTCCCCAGTTGATTTTTCTATATATGTTGTCAATTTATTCCGTATACGATGGGTTAATATTTTTGTGTAATACTTCTAACAGAGCAACTCCCCTATATTTGTCGTATACAACCCTTACAGCCCTGTCTCTCTTTTATATAAGGGAACTATAATTGCCTGTGTCCACCCTTCTAGCATCTCTTTTTTTTGTTCCACATCCCTGCTATTATATCATATATCCTTTTCTGCAAATCATCTCTATATATTTAGTTGGTTCTGCGACTGTGTTCATGGTTTTTAAGACTTTTTATTACATCTTTAATTTCCTTCTCTGTTGGTGAATGTATTTCCACTCCCTCTACCTCATTCCCCAGTTCTTCTATCTTCTCAACTTCCTCTTAGTTTTTGTTTAGGAGCTCGTCGAAAAATGCTTACCTTCCCATCCTCTCCTATTAAATTGAATTCTTTATCTTTGTAATATATTTGTTTGCTTTGGAAATCTTTAATTTGCCGAATTCTTTGTTAAATTTTCTTATTTCTTTATTCGTAAATTTTTTTTCTATTTTTTATATTTTTTTTTTCGTAGTACTCTTTTTTTCTACATATATTTTTTGCGCATTTTACCCGTACTTTGTGCTTTTCTATGTTTTCTATTAGGTTTCTACATTCCGCATCCTACCATTTCTTACTTTTAATTTTTTTCCCTGTTGTAATTCTTCCCTTGCATTCCTAAGTAATATTTCCATCTGACTCCATTCTTGTTCAATTTCCTTTTTCTGATCTCTTACTGCTAAGTCTTTCAGTAGTACTGTTTGTTGTATCTCTTTTGTAATATCTCTTCTTGCAGTTTTCATATTCAGGCCTTTTATCTATCGTTTCCTTTTATACGTACCACCACTAAATAGTGATCACTATCGATATCCAGTCCCCTGTAAGGTGGTAATAAGTTCGTGATAAACTTTGCGTCGTTCTGATCAATATATGACGTATCTGATTTGTGATTCTACCATCCAATGTTAACCACGTTCCCTTATGAATCTATTTATGTTAAAATGGTGTCCTTCTTGTCGCTAGCTTCTTTTCTATTGCAAAGTTTATCAAGCGTTTTCTAGTTTCATTACTTTCCATATGTTTAGTGTACTATAATTGGTATATATTCTTGCTAGATTTTTGCGTTATAATTTCCAAGAATTATCTTGACATCGTACCTTGGCGTGTTTCGAAAATCCTTTTCAACTGCCTCATAGTAAACTTATTTTTGTTCGTCTTCTTTATCTTTCGTAAGCGCGCATATGTTTACCAAGCTAATATTTCTATTATTTCCTTTTATTCTTGTATTACATAATCTCTGTTTAACCTTTCCCTTATTAGAAAACCTGCTCCTAATTTTATATCTTTTGGACTAATGCTTTAGATGCTCCATCTTCGTATGCGCTTCTAACATTCCGTGTTGTGACTGTATTCTCTTGCCTCTTCATTGACCTTTCCATATTTTTGCTGCTGATTTTGTCTGTTCTTGTTTTTGTTTTATCTTTGCTTTGATTGGCCTGCACTTTTCGTTGTGGTGGTATCATTGTCATGTTTGTCTTCATATCCATGTTTCGCATCGTTGTTAGATTTTTGTCATTCCATGTGTCCTTTTTCCATCTCCCCTCTTCATCGTTAAGCACCATGTTCTGGTATCCTACTTTCACTTTACTACCATTCGGTTTTATTCTCCTGCAATACATCTTATATCTCTTTTTATCTTTCTTCCTTCCACCATAAGGTCATTATCAATGTGAATTGTCGTGTCTTTCAAGTTGCTTTTGGCTGCCATAATTTCTTGTTTTACGCATAATGTTCTAACCTTTGATCACATATACGTCCTGTAACTTTCTGGTTATTTGTAACTTATTCTCTTAAAGTTGCCCCAGTTCTTATGTGTCTTTATTCTCCTGCGCTCGCAATCATGTTAACGATGTTGTTTCTCTTCTTCACCTTCTCGTCTTTTTTCCGTCATTAATTACTTCTTTAGTTGCTTTCTTTCTTATTGCCATTAATTATTCTTCTCTTCTCCTCATCTCTTTAATCTCTTTTACCTCTTATATTAGTTCAACTGTATTTTTAGTCATTTATTTCATTGTTTCCTCCATTTTCTTCCTCTTGCCCTAATTATATTTACTCCCACAAGGAGGAATTAGCTCTGATAAAATGCTGCCATAAGAATAGACGCAGTTAATATTACATATAAAGTATAAGTTAAGTACAACACATTATGTCATTATTAACAAATCATTCGAGAGTGCGATTAACCCGGATAAGCTCAAGCGATCAAATATTCAAACTGATTATCAACAAGGATATAGAAAAGAAAATCAATAGTTATAGCCATAGAGCAACCTCTTAAAATTTTCTGCGAAGACAGAAAAAACGGAGGGATTATCGCCCATTTATTCGACAGGACAATAGTATAAGATGCCCACGAAAAGTATATGGGGTATCGCACACCGACACACCAAAATATCCAACCATATCCTCTTCGTCACTCGTCTAATGAAAACAGGTGTACCGCGTACTATTCTGGAACCACCCTTGTTCATGATAACGATCGACGAAGTAAATGACCAACTGCATCAAAAAAAATATATGCGGAGAACAAATATGGAAGTAGTAAAATCTGCCACAAGTGAATTTTGATAACAAATCTATAATTGAATTGCAAGGATGGTGCAAACAGAATGCCACATTGTTAAATATAAGAAAACGCTAGTGATTCATTCTATCCAATAAACGAATTGATTGACAAAACTACTCTAATCAAAGTTAACATTAAGTCAATTGTTCATCAAGATAAGGCAAGATTCTTACGACTAGCTATAGACAGAAAACTTACAGGGGATGATCACATAGAGCAAATTACGAATAAATTCAGTTCAGCAGGATTCATGATCAAAACAATTCGAGAAATAGTTTCCATTTCTGTCCTCAAAGAAATTTATTGTTGTATTGGATTAATTTTCTATAAAAGTACAAAAAATCCTGGAATTCGTTGTGTGGGGTGTCGAACCGGGTAATAGGTAGTGGTATTTTCCAGGATGCATAGAATAATTACTCTATATTTGCTGTACGTATATAAATTAGTACTATATAATTTTAATGAAAGTGCCAAAAGAAGCAAATACTTCCATAATGTTGGCGCCAGAAGTGACAGCGTGCTATTGAATGTTCATAGTTTTTATCAATGTTCAAGTTTCCTATCGCAATTCAAAATAAAACACATTACAAACGATTTAATATGTGCTATGTATAGTTCAAATAATACGTTTTATTAAATAAATGAGTATTTAAATGATACAAAGTGAATTTAATACATTTTATTTTATTAGTTATTTATTATTTTCATTTCATTCATGCATTGTTTTGGATGGCTTGCACCATGTTACATACCACATAATATATTTTTTTACATTAATTGATTAATAAATGATTATTAATTATCTATATCACCTATTATTATTATTATTGCTACTATTATTTCATATAATGTTCAGTGTAAAAAGTAACACTACAATCGAAAATAAAACAAAATTTGTATTCGAATAAAAACCAAGCGTTAGCTAAAGCATTCTCAATGATACCACTCGGATCTCCATCGTTTCGCGGCTTCGTCTTTTTGTTCTCGGCATCGTCTTAATGCGAGAGCATAGTTGTTGAGAAAAATGTGCGGTGTTTACGCGCATTCGGCCCGTATACTACGGAGCCCCTATGACTTGTCAGATCTATCCAGTTAGCTTATTAAGTTTTATCGTGGCTCGGACTCGCTTTAAGTATGCGAGGTTGCAGGATCAAGGTCACTCGGATAACGTACCAATATAGGCTCGGCGATAAAACTGGAATCGCGATGATTGAAATACGCGAGAGCGCTTCAAATTTCATGTTGGCGTGATTATAAATATGGCGACGACATAGTTTGGTTGTTTTTGTTGTTTGCTTAAGAGGCGATTCAAGTGAGATATGTGTGCGTTGCTATTGCGCGGTTTACTTCTGTTTATTTCATGCACCGCAAGAAATAACTACTTTAGTCATTAGACTTTAAGTATGCTCTATCCGAATAAGTGTGTTTTGAACTACGTGTGTGTAAACAAAATTGTGAATTAGACGAAAAATTTATTGGAGATAATTTGTTACTATTTCTTAACTGTATGCATAAATGATGTAATTAGCAAATAATGAGTTTTCGTGGTTGTGAACACAAGCAAAAAACTGCACTTTACGCCCTTGTTGCACAAACAATTATTTCAATTTATTTAAGGCATTTATAATAATTATACTGCATATACTACATTCAGTTTATGGTGTAACAAATCTATTATCTAAACAGTGCATTAAGCTAACATGCTATCAGTGATAAAATTAAAAACGGCTATTGTAGCTCCAAATATATAAAGAATTACACCGATATATTTTACAATTATATTATCAAGGAGCATCGCAATTATGACTCACCGGCGACAGCATGATCACTTTTTGCCGCAAAAACGACCTAAGCGACGTTATCTTTGCATTTTTTCTAGTGTATATTTTTTAATTTAATTTAATTTAAATTTAATTCAAAATTTATTATTAAATTTGACATGAACTAGACTTTTAGTTGGGCTTCTTCAAAGCAAATCCAAAACAAAGGAAATGCTCAACACAAGCCATCTCGTTCCGAGGCTCTTTTTTGCGACATTTTACGTTGGGTTGGTGTCGAGATAGTTTTAACCAAGTTTCGTTGACTTGAACTGGGCTTGTTTGGGTCTATTAATGAACGTACAGCGGTACCAAAGGTGTATTTCAGTTGATGATCCATTGGGTTTGTTTCAGTGTGAAATTTTAAAAATTTCTGAAATTTATAAAATTCTGAAACCTAACTCTTTTAACTCTTTTAATACACAAACTTATATATTAACCATACTGAGAGGAAGTGAATTTGACAACAAATTTAGAACATACCATAAGCCCCACAATTCTATACCTTTTAGATTAAGAAATCAAAAATATTATTGGCCAGGCATGAGAGTTAACATAAATAAAATTATTAATTTAGGAGAGATTTGTGTTCGCGATGTATATACGTACCGCTGATAGATTGCTTTATTGTTGGCCTTGAGCGTATTTTGGTTTGTTATTAACAAAGAATTCAATCTCCTGTGTAGGCCAGCGCAAAGAATAGAAGAGTTTAAATCTTTGACTGTCTGACAGTCTTTGGCATATGATTTGGTTGTGTTCAGTCTTTGCTGCGTTGTTCTATATGATTATCTGTAGTTATTAAAATTTTCAGCCAAATCCAATTCTGAATGACATGTCATTGCATCGCTCACTAATAGCATTTCTTTCATTTGTCTCAATTCACCTGTGTATAAGATATTATTTAAATTTTCGTCTTCGCTGCAAAGTGATGGACCTCCTCGCTACTTTCTGAACTTCTCATTTATTATCTCTATTGCCAACCTTAACTAATGAAATTGTCAAATGGTCTGAGAGACAAGTTTCTAGTCAATAGTCATAGTCATATATATTTTTCATTTTTCCTGGATACGTTACTTTCACATGTAAAAACAATAAAATGTGGCATGTTACAGAAAATTTCCGGGGTGACTTTTGCCCTTTATTCAAGAAATAGAAACGATTATGATAAAGTCCTTTACATTAAAGTCTCTCAAAAGTGTCTGGTATTCGACCTCACTGTGCAAATTTATATATTAATATATATTATCCAACCTTCAGAAAAGAGTAAAAACCTAATTTCTGTTACTATGCTATAAAAATCAACAGAACATTTTTCAATTTACATGTTTGAGGATTTCGCATGAACTCAAAAATGCTCCACAAATCCATGCTTCAATTTATGATAAAAGGGCAGTTATCTAGCCAATAAAAATCTTTTCTTGTTTTGGTGGAAGCCATGCCAATGTTATTTATTACATACCAGCCTGCTTTAAATGTTGAGCCATACAACAAATGTAGTAAAATCGGTGACATTATCTATAAGATAGCTGTCGTAAGATGCGCTAGGAAGTCGACACGAAGTGTACTAAAAATATTGCCAAAAAATGATTAAGTAACTATTCCTGAAAAGAGTGTCAAAATTGTGAAGACCGTGAAAGTTGAACAAAATGTTAGAAAATGTAACAATTAGCGAATTTTCCAAAAATGCTTTTAGAAAGGCCCAAAATTGGTATCTTATCCATAGGGGAAAAAATGTCGAAAATTGCAAAGATGTGACATTTTTTATGTCAATGGAAAACGGCTTATATTATCAAATAGTTCTAAACTGCAAAAAATGCAAAAAATTATTTAAAAAATGAAAATGCCGAAATGGCCAAGAAATCTAAAATATAAAAGAAAATCTATTTTATTAATCATTATTGTCAAAAACAATAAAATTTAATTTAAAAAATATACTTCAGATTATAATTTAAAAATGTACACACAAAAAGAATTTTCCTGCCGCATTGCTGTACATGTACTGTTGTACTTGGTTTTCAACCAACCTTTTTGTATTATTGGACAGCTTTACTTATTAGGTTACTTTGAATACAAAATATCGTGTATGTAAAAAATTGTAATAGAAATTCAACAACTCTTTAAAAATAAAAACATTTCCATTATTTTTTTTTATAATTGACTAGCCTGCAAAAGTTTAATTGTACCTTTGCTCGCTTTGATGAGTCCGTCGCAGGATTAGACTGTCGGGAATGGATCTCCAGTATTCTGATATATACTGGTTATATACTGGAAATATAACTGGTTGTATAACATACGTGCACAATGAAATCTGAAATATAGCAATCGGATTCTTTATCCGTAAATATAAGTCGATAAATGGATGTGCAACTGTTTTCGTTGAAGTTATTTTCGCACAGAACTTCAGTTGAAGATTGCTCGTAATTTCGTTCTTCGATTTTAATTGTATTTGGCATTACTTTATATTCTTGGCAGCGCTGTTTACACGTTTCGTGGTGTGGGAAAATACTTGTTTATAATATCGACGTCCCTAGGTACGAATCCGCTTACGCGGTTACCGTCAATCATAATCACAAACATTTCCTGATGTACCCTTATGGATGTGGAACAAGTCACATGGATTGAATGCATGGTACAAACTTAATAATAAAATATTTCAAAAATTAGAAAGCGAAAGACGATTTATAATTAAAATTATATTGATAAATTATCCAAGATAGTCGTTAATTAGTCATTAAAAGTATACGACGATTGTTTGTGTGGATGGCGTTTAACAGCTTGTTTAAAATGTGTGTATGTCAAATTTTTCGTTTCAACCAGCAATGCATACTGCACATTCCAATACGCAGAGTCCTGTTAAGGTATGTACTCTTTCTGTAAGAAATATGTTTTACACGATTATCTATTTTGCAGGTTGAGTGCCATTATGCAACGTTTGTGTAGAACGAAAATTGTATTAACGCCAACAATATTTCCCCAAAACGTTACTCCATGACACAAACAAGAATTTACGAAAGCATGGTAGGCACTTAATCCAGCTTCTTGATTTATTGACTTTTCAATTTTCCGTAGTGCATAAGTGAAAGGAGTTATTTTTTAAATTAGAAATTATACATGTGGTATACAAATAGATATCCATTTAGATGCATATCTATTTGTATTCCTAAGAACAGAATCTTCTTCTTCTGCCGATGTAAGCTTGCCTCTTGCTTTAATTCTTGTAAATTTGTTGCATTGATTACCACAGAGGTGTCATCGGCAAATAATGCTGTAGGCTTAACTGACTTTTTGGTAGATCGTTGGTATATAAAAGAAATAATAGTGGACTCAATATTGATTCTTGCGGTACACCTTTGTCAATAATCCCCCACGACGATGATATTTTGTAACCTGTTACTTTCCGTGATTATAATTTGTTTACGTTGATAAAGATATGATCTAATTAAGTTTAAAGTTGTACCATAGAAGCCCTTTGTGTCCATTTCTCCAAAAGCGTTTCATGGTTTACTCTACCAAAGGCTTTTGATAACTCCATAAACAATCCCAGAGGTTTTTATTACTAATCCCTCCTAATGTCGAATACACCATTTGATAAACTGTTTTTGATGTTGATTTCCACTTCAACTCGACACATTTTTATTTCGTAAATTATAATTAAAATTTGGGATTTTGTATATCTTGGCATAATATCTCTACCGACCATGTATGTCGGGTATGATGTCACTTAGCCGATACCTAAATTCAGTTGATGTATATTTTATCAAATGAATTAATTAAATAAACAAAGTTGTGTCGGATCTTAATGATACGTAGACATAAATGTAAATGCATTTAAATCTAAAAAGTAATATCCAATCATAAATTATTATTATTATGGATGCGATATCCTTTATAAAGCGTACAGTGTTTTCATTAACGTCAAAATTTCACTTTTGCGTAAAACCGCAGAAATCCGTAATGGGGATATTAAAATACAGGTTCCGAGGCACTTTAGGGCCATAAGCCCCCGGGCGACATTTAAAAATATTCACCGGAAGTTTGCTTTCGTGTTTCTGGCGCGTTCGATCTCACAAAAAGTGCTCCCTGGAAACCGAAATTTGCACCTAATTAAACAGGTCTGTTATTTCAAGCTTATATAATGTTATTGTTATCGTCGGGATTGATCTACATAAATGTAGTAAAAAATACATTGAAAAAAAGCACCGGCCACGAAAAAGTAATGTTTTTGGTGTAGATAATTTTGTTAATAACTTACCCAGCAATTAAATGTTAATGTGGGCACCAGTCATATATTAAGACATGATATGAATTGCATAGCAGAAATTAATGAATGTAATTGTAAAAGTATTGTAAGTTAAGTTATATATTTATTCTTTGGGATAAAATTTTAGATAAATTAGAATAACAGAATATTTAATTGGTGTTTGTAATAAGTAAATAAACGAATTTTATTAACTATCACATCTCTAATTGTTGATTGAAATATTAGTTCAAATAAGTTTTATTTCAAGTACAATTTAGTCATTAAAGAGGTAGTGAAAATACTTTTTATTTCATCCAAATTTTTGAGTAAAAATCATTTGGACTTAGGTAATTTCCAATCATTGATTGTAGACAAGTTTAACACAGATTTAAGCGTACATTTTAATTTAATTTTAATTTGTAATTTGAACGATTCTAATAATACAATGAAATAAAATATAAGGACGGAAAACAATAGTTTATTGTGTAGTGCTAGAACTACAATTCGCTAAACAATTTTTCTTAACTTTATTGTAGAAATTAATGTTATGTGTGTCTTTATAGGCATAACGATGAGCCAGTCCCTTCAGCTCGAGTTCGTAGTTGTCATTTTGAAGACCGTAATAGATTTTATGTTACAAATTTATTGTGGTTTAATTTGTAAAGTTGAAATTGCAAAATTCCACTTTCACATTCTATCTTCGTTAATCCGAGAATTCATACTGTGTAAATTTTAGATTACCATTAATTGGCAATCTTCAAGAAACATGTCAACTGTCATATCAAACTTTAAGTAATAACTTTCAAACATACGGTATTTTTTTGTAATCCTTAGCATACATTGTACGAACCTAGCTTCATTTGATCTTGAATCATCAACATCTGCAGGAATATAAAATGAAATTATCTGTAAATTTCTTTATGATCATTTTATAGATCATAAAGATCATTAATATCTCCAATAATGGTAAACCAACACTTCTGGTTAAGATATTGATTTCAAAGCTAGAACATTTTCTTCTTTGGTCTATAAAATTAGATTAAAATTTCACAGGCAGCACACATGGACATAAAGCCACATTTCAACGCATGAAGACATACAGTTTTAGAATTTATTCCAAATTCATTCCAAGCCAATTTTCAGCATCCCTGTTACTCCTCATTAAAATAGCCAGGAGCAAATATGTTTTTAGACCAGCTCTAAATGTTAAAAAGCTAAAAGCCCAGTAATGTTTAGTATTATTATGTAGGATTATTAATTTACCAAGTTTACAGTACTCGATATTGCGCAAATATCGAGTGTTGTATTGATTGTGTTCTTAGACGAATCCATGTAAATTTTATTATATCCAGTCAAATAAATAGTAGCTTTCGTTTTTGTATCACAATGTTTTCAAGTTATGTAAAAGATTTGTAATCCAACATTTGGTATAGTCCTGTATAGTCCTGCATCCACTTAGCTAACATCTTTAATGTATTTTTGATGATAAATTCAAAAGGGTTCCTGCATGAATTTGCAATTACATAACATACAGCATGTTGGAATACAATATTTTCATAATGGAATCATATTTTACATGACATACTTTACAGTGGCTTATAAGAAATGATTTCATCGCTAGTTTGTAATATATTTTTATGTTACAGAGATCATAGATATTTATAAACATATTGTGCCTACAAAGGACATGTGCTAACGATACGACATATGAATGTAACCTGAACGTTGACGATACGAGTATGTCTGTACTAGTGGAAAATTGTTTATAAGAGTATACTAAGATCACCAAATGACAAGGTGAAATATTGCCACAGATAACATTTTAAAATCAAATTTTTCTTCGCTCACCATAGTTCATAAATTATTCAATTTGACGTATTCATCTAATTGTCTGCAAGAATTCTCGATTAAGCAAGGATGTCATAATGTAACACCCAATATGTTATTAACGAGATATCTTTATAAGTATTAATTATTATGCGTACCAGAAGTAATGCACTTTAACAATTTGTTTTGATAAAAAAATACCTATTAATATTCCTATCCCACTCCTCGACAATTTTCTGATTGATACATGTAACATCGTTTCAGATTTTATTTCCAAGATCGTTCTGAGTTACCACTGATTGTATGAATAGGTTATGGATAATATATCCGGCCATTGGGTTGATCTTACCAATATGCAGACTATTACATTTGTTCTGTTTAAGTAGCAGCAGCTACAAATCACACTATTCAATAATGTTTTCAAGAATCGAAGTCAAAAGAGCACTGTGGGTTAAAGAATATCCATACACCGTCGGAGCAAGAATATAGGATAGCATATCTCAAATCGGCCATGTATATTAGGAGCAACTGTGCCCCGTGGGACACTACTACGGACTGGATATAATACAAGAAACTATTTTCATGCGTAGTCGAAGAGCTCTTTGTGTTTAAAAGACCGTAATCGAAAGCAAGAGATAGTATACGATGGGAAACAAAAACACGACTCAAATCTTAATAAATCCGTTGGCTGGCAGCTATCTATTATATGTTGCGTGCACTTAAGAAGATTTGAGGTTGTGGAACGCCCAGAAACAAAACCATGTTGCTGAATTGGAATAACATGTGCAAGTAAGGATGAAATTGGGAACGACAGCAGTGCTTATTTTTCATAATTATTCAGATAATCTTCTACAATATCTTTTGTAAATTCAACCGATTCAATGGATTCTGTAACTTTAGTTAAGTTGCCCATTTCACAAAGTGGTCCGTCAGGCTCCAACGCAAACGATTTTGCTTGGGAATTATATATTCAACCATCTGGCCTGCGCAGGAGTGGTATATGAACTTCCGAAGCTCGTATGTACTTATAGAATTTTTTCGGGTCTTTGTCGATTACGTTATGCTCGTACGTCTTCCACGCGATGGTACTCTATACGATAAATTATTTGAAAAAGTTACATCGGACTTTGTTGGAACGACTTCTTAGGTAAGGCTGCCATAATTGTTTTTGTGTGCTAATTCTTCATCTATAAATTGTGATAGCCACAGTTTAGAATGATAACTTTTTTACTTTTGTCAATATTTGAGAGTTTGAAAATACATCGTTAGTAAAATGATACTTTGATGTATTCGTGAAGTCTTTAATGCTCTCTTGAAAATTATGACATTATCAAGGTATGCACTTTACTAAACACGCCTACGCATGTTACGGTGAGCAGTATACAACTAGTTTCATTGGCATATTTTTATCGTTGAAAACCAACTTTAGAGGGCGAGGTCTGTTGTTAATATACTTTCCCAAGCGAAAACCGCGAATGCTCGCAGTTAGTTTAAATTTATTATTAATTTTGCAAGTCGTCAATAGTCGTCACCCACGGAACCAGATCCGTGAAGCCATCCATAGCTTCCACAATAATTTCCTCGAACTACTTCGGCGATAAATTATTATTAACTCGGGCAATCCTTTCTCAAACATTGACTGGAGATTTTATGTTATATGTCATTAAACTCATCGTATAGATTATTGCATTCGTTACATAAAAATATTATGTTTTCATGTACATTCTACTCATCCTAGCATCAACACCAGACAAGACATATGAATGGACATTTGCGCACGCATTCATCACGAATACTGGGAAAAATTGCACTGATCGACGGTATTTGGAGAGGGTAATAAATTCGTTGATTGATAAAGTACATGTAAGTGTTATTTTTCTTATAGAACTTATATAAGATATAACGCCTATTTAACTAATTTTAAACAATTGATAAACATTTGATTTTATGATCAAAAATAGTAAACATGTACTGTCTTTTTCATTTTTGTACGTTCGTGTGGACGGACTAACTAGCATTGTTACTTCCACTTGCATTATAATATTCACACTTGTTTCGTTGCAATAAGTAAAGTCCTAGTGTTGGTGGTAGTATCGATAATTTTTATTTAAGTTTACACCATTTTCATTTTCGGATATGACCTTTTTTCAGTTTGAAAAAGATTACTTGCACAAAACTTGCATGACTTATGTATATAACATACATTTTTCTTAAGTCAAACATGACTTATCTGTATGGTAAGATAGAGAAGTTAACTAGTATAATTATTTTCTATGATAATTAACTCTCACACTTTACTTTATTTCCTGAAATCCATTTTTTAATTTTTTCGAATATGTTTTAATTGGTCTGAATTCTTTTATATAATTTGGTAATAGATTTTATAGCTATATTATCTGATTTTGTGTGTTTGATCTGTGTTGTGTGTACATGAAGATATCGTGATGATACAGCTCTAATTGCGTGACAATGTGCAAGGGGTCGATTTAAATTGATGTGTATTTTACAGAAAGCTAAAATTGAATAATCAAGTAGCTGTTTTAAACTGTTTGATAAAATAATTGATGAGTTATGAGGGATATCTTTTATGTTTGCAGTAGATTATTTTTATTGACGTCTGCACGATTTTAATTAAGGTAGTATAAACCAATCCTCAGAATATTATATTACATCATTTTAATAAGTTTGAAAATATTCGATATGTTTATCCTTTTTAAAATCTATGTTAATTCCCAAATATTTACTATATGTTCAGTGCAGGAAATAATTTTTCACACACAACTCATAGTGTACTATTTAGTTTATTGTATCGTGGTCGATTAATATTATATATCGAGAAACACATAAAATACATTTTTGATTCATTTATTGTTAATATATTATTGTTCACCGAGTCTTTCATGAACGATAACCCTTTTAGGATTTTTGTTTAGTCGTCTCAAAGAATTTTGTCCTGGAACATTAATGCTGTGTCATCGGTCATATGATATCATTGCACCACTATTTTTTACATCTGCTATATTATTTATATAAATCAAAAAAGTATAGGTCCAATCACCGTTCCCTATGGCATGCCAATTTTTATTTCTTTTTCTTCACTATAAATTTTTAATTTTTAATATTTGTGTTCGACTTGTTGAATACTTGTCATTTTTTGTTTCTTGTATAAGTTTTGATACGATTGATCTGGATTCTTTATGTTCACTATATATTTCTAAATTATGAGGATAATTTTTTGCTTTTTTCAGTTGACTTTCATGTTTTCTAATTGATTTTTTTGCATTTATTTTTTTGTAGTATATCCATTTTCCATTCATATATTAATTTCATTTTAGAGCGCCTCGGTTGCAATATCTACTTTTATACATTTTAAAATATGGACCCATGTTTCACCTTTAAAATCTCGTGCAACAAGTTACAGTTTATTTAATTTTTAAAGTTGTAGGTGTTTCTTTGTGTTTTTCAGACAATTCAGACTGTATGCACAAAATCACTGAATCATGTTCCGTTATTCAATATTTTAAGATAATGGGAGTCATACGTTTGTTGACGTTTGCAAGCTGTCTTACAAAATATGATCTAAACATGATTCACTTTCGCCATTTACTTGCGTCGGTGAATCTATCATGGACGAAAACCCATTAGAAAACGTTCATTTAAACAATCATTTGATATATTATTTACCTGCATTACATTTATTTACATTTATATCGCCTCAAAAAATTTCGATTTCCTGGTTATCTAATGTTCGAATTACATTGTCTAAATCGTATAGAAAAATGTCAACATTTGTCGAGGGCGGTCTGTAACTTCCTAAAGTACCATATGTTGTATCATTTTTTTAAACCCAATCCATTGAATGCAAATTCAGTAATCGTGCTTGACTTGTATATATTTTTCATGATACTAATATTGAATAAAAATGACACATAAATAGTAAACCAAAAGACCAAACCCCCTTTCAAATACAAATCAAATACATGGAACATTCAATGAAGATATAATCTCACATTCAATAGACGCACAGATCAACCCACATGAAGATAATACCCTATATATCGAAAACCCTATTTTCACTATTCCAATTACTGAAGATAACTTAAAGCAAGCAAAAACCAAATATAATATCCCATGTTAACCATATTCATGGGAAAACAAAAGTTATTGCACTAGTCAATACTAAACAGAGAATCAAAGTCCAATTAAATAAAGACTGAATGGAAGAAATAAATAAAGGAATACATTGTCCCAAATGTACTGTATGAGTTATACTTCGAACAAGCAATTTACGAACTATTTAGTCCAATAATGCAAAAGTATTTCAAAAAGTTCGAAATAAAAATTAGAACACTTAGAACTCGATCTAGTAAGAACATGTCACGTTAGCAAACCAAACCATCTACAATAGGAATAAATGAAACTGAATTAATATTACAAAGAAAATACTATTGGCCAAATATGCGACAATCACAAATTTTATAAACGAAATTTATAACGTTGCAAAATACGAAAGGCGTCCGGCAAAAATACCTCTAAATATAAAGCATTCGCCACTTAGACCCTTCGAAACTATTCATTTTGATACGCATATTAATGGAAGGACAAATTCCGTAGTATTGTATAATACTCATTTTCAAAATACGCAACATAAAACGCAATACAGGTTTAAAATTGATAATTAAATTCTTTAATCACCAAAATACTACTAAAATAGTACGCGACAACGGAACAGAATTTAAAAATTCGTTTGATTAAATCTACTTTCATTAACAAAAATATTAAATCCTTGTATTGAAAAAAATATTAATGACTCCATACAGCAATTTAAGTTCCTTGTAAATTCTTTGTTATTTCTTCAAGTAGGTAATATTTCGTCAAAATTCTTTTTGAGGCTACGTATATTTAGATGTAAAATGTTCACTGACTCACGCTTTATAGTTTTTCCAAAATATACCTTGCAGGATTCACATGAATGAACAAAGATCTCACACCGTTTCTCGTCCTTAATTTGTTTTCAAAATTAAAGCTCCATCATATACATTATGGTTCCTTTTTCACCAATCTTTGATTCAGTAATATTACATTTGAATTCAAAGTTGCATATATTCTCAATCGTAATAATCGAGTTAAACGTCCTCGGTTGACATTTTCTATATTTATAAATATATGGGCATATAGAAATGCCATCCGCATTAATGAAAATTTAAATATAATGGAATTGTTAATGTGTTATTGTTCATATTATCCTAATAATAATAATAGTCGGGCTGTAGTAATGATATTATGCATAAAAGGAATAGGACCATTGTCAGCAGCAGCTTCCAACTTGCCAACTGTTTTTTACAACGGAGAAGTAGTTGGCAACAAGTGCGAAGCTTAGAACGTAATTCAGAGCCCTTATTTTGCATATAAATGTTATGTTCTGGAAATAATTTTCATTTTTAATTTATCATTTATTGAAATTTAACAAAATTTTAGCAAGTTTACTTACCAATCTTGTAGATATCACCGTTCCGAACCAAATCTTCACAAAAGCACCTATAAAGATAAGGAATGAAGTCATTAGAATGTACCACAAATAAAGTTATGTTGATTCAACTTACAAATAACAAAAACAAATTATTCGTAATCACAGCTCGAAAACATAGTAATCACAAATAACGCCGATTTTCCTAAAAATAATACCCTCTTACTGGTTCTCGTCCATATAAATTTTAGGCTATTTGCAAATAAATATAACAACATTGAACTTTATTATTTCTACTAATGAAATAATTCTTTGTGCACCAAATCGACAACACTCACACATAAATGTTAAACAGGATATTGCATAACAGCATATTGGTTAACCATCGACAGTACAGTTGGACTTTTGTTTGAGCTTTTAAAAGAGAATTTTCCACTTAGGATTCATCGAAACAGATAATAAGTCCAAAATAGAATTGGAAATAGTTTCCAAAGAGAATTTGATAGCAATTGGAAACCAGCTGTAAAAACATTCAACAAAGGGGAATTATGCCAACTGACAATTAATAAATTAGAACTAATAATACGTTTATGGCGTAAAGTACCAAACATTTTGCAATTCACCCGATTTTACTATTAGAATCGTCATTTTTATTCCACTCATCTTTCATTCTTATATCAATTAGATAAAAATTCCTATAAGATTTTTAAACTTTAAAACCAATTTTAGTGCGGATGGAGGAGTATGCGTGGCATTTAAAAATTCCCATGTCCTATACTGATCATCCGGCCGATTAACGCATGATTAATGCGATCAAATTGGCGATGAAGTAAATATCGAACGTCCCGTCGAGCGATGACCCCACAGTTCGATTAATCCGGGTGTCTGTTTGAGATATGGAGCAGTTCCTGAGCTGTCGACGTCGGTCGGCATCCAACATCGCGAAAATTTATCAGCGCCACTTATTAGCCGAACTAAGTACGCATAAATCTCCGGCAAGTGCGATTTGTTACGAGTCTTTGTTGCGCGATCGCGCCATCTAACTAAACAACGCCGCTGATAAATTCGCCGGCGCGGCGAGTGTTTCGGTTCGTTTTGGTCGGTGGCGATTTAAAGACGAAAAATGATCGGCTCTGCCGTCGACGTTTAGGAGAATTAATTATTTCTAGGCGTGGTGAATAAATATTTTGTCTTGCGTGTCTTCGGATTAATAAATTATTTGCTGAAGATGCTAAAAACCAACGCGACAAGCTTTGTATCGATACGAATTGGTTTTAATAACATCTCGACCATGTGGATAGCGCGAACTTTTTATAAAGATCATAAGATATAAAGTGTAGAAAAACTATTAATGAAAAAGTTACGATACATTTAATATTTGGTAAACACCCTCGCCCCTCAATCACCGGTGGTAAGTTTGGTGAACCTAAACTTGTTTAATACATAAATTTTAGTCGCATTAATGTTGCATGAGTTTTTTTGTTCCATACATTGTAATCATTGCTTGAACAATTTTGCCACCGGGTGATCTTTACTTATGTTGACTTATATTTTATGTGAGTAATCATGAAAATCGTGTATATGTGTGTATGCGCTCTGGCAAACTCTTGAAGCTCGAATGATGAAACTTGAAACTTAAGATTTGTATAAAGCGAAACTAAAAACCTAATATTTTGAAAGAAATACTTCAACTAAAAGTGATAGTTTACTCTTTCCACGTTTTTCCTATCTCGAAAATGGTTTTTGATTTTTTTTCACACGATTTCAAGCAAACCTCATAAAATAAATATAAAATTTAGATATGGATCGCCTAAATTTTGATTAATTGTCTTATTTTTAAAACATATTTCAAATTAGTTAACTAAACGATTTTGATTTTTTGGCTTACATTGCCATCAATAAATTGAGCACCGTACATGCATATAACGCTACGCCTTTTGGAAATGGTGGTCGGCGGAACGCACTTGCAACCATCCGGAGACTTATTTCGTAATAATGCTACGTTACAAGAAAAATTTATTGGCCATTATTGATGCCAATTTATGTGCAAAGCTCACGATGGTGTAAAGTTTTAAAAAGTTAATGATATGTTTTGCGGACGAAAAACTCGTTCATAGCTGAGAAAAATTATAATATGCAAATCGCAATGCAACGTGCGTAACAAACTACTACTACGTTCAGCCGCGGAGAAAAAGTTCGAACGGATGATTTATGTCGGGTTTTTTTTCGTATAAATATTCGATGGTTGTTTAAGATCGTGTGACAGTGTACATATTGGAGCCGCATGTAAATAGTAACGATTAAGAGATAAATAGACGTGTTTGATTGATGCGCGCACTTCAGACTTGAACGTTAAAAAATTGTGTATTAATGCGCTTATGTAGAAAGGAAATGAGCGGATGCGTATTGATTTAAGTGATTTATTCATTGAATTATGTACTTTCATTTAGGCGGATCGCTGCACCAGCACGATTTAAAAGTGGGATTGTAATTGCACATATAATGAGAAAAAAACTCCGGGATATAAAGTAATGTTAATGAAGCTGTTCGTTCTCATGGGAATAAATCGAATATTAAGAACACAAAAGGGTATCACTTGGATTTACAACAAAAATTGAAATATGAAGTTCTTGACTAAATTCACAAATTGTTGAAAAATAACTAGAATTTTAATATATACGATGTTCAAGAAAATGACGAATTGGATTTCCTGATTATAATTGTATTGTTAAAAACATGGTGTGTTTTCGTAGTAGTGTGTATTTTCTTCAATTTCATCTATATTGTTTTGATTGTCGCTTAATAAATGTTTTCTCTACAAACAAACGCCAATGCAGGCTTTAGCTGTTGTTTGTTTAATAAATTAAATAAATTGTTTAAAATCCATGATTTCCCAACTTATTTCTCTTCGTTTAGATATTGAGGACTAGCATATTAGTAAAAAGTATTAACAGGTACATAAACAAAAATCAATTTACGGGCGTCTATTGATTTGATACCAGTTAATAGCTATAATAAAGAGACCATGCCAAAACGTAAACGGCAAATCAAAAAAAAAATAGACTCAACACATCGACGTATCAGAATCCTGATACCAAAACAACTACAACCAGAGTATTATGGATAAGGAGCCATCGAAACGTCGGACATTTAGTTCTCTTAAGAACTGGACACAATTTGTCAAGTTCACATATCGATCAAGCTGCGCTTAGAGTGTTGTCAAAAGGCTTCAATTTTGCCATCAGCAATTCCAACGGAGTCCATTATACGCGGTATAGAAACGACTATTTAAAGGTTAGACAAACATGAAGCAACTCATACAAAGAGCCCACCCACCTAAAAGAAATAGCACCAAACAAGAATCAGCAGAACTTAAAAACTAAAATAAAATGAACAAATCGTATTAATTTGAAAATGAATATGATGATGAAACGCGACATGAATACTGAAAATTATATGTCCATCACCAAGGAAAATTAAACAACTAAGATGTGAAGAAGTTTTCTCTTTTTTATTTATAGTAAAACCACAGACTCCTCCAATTTTCAACTAAGATGTGGTATTATATAATGTTTAAAGTGTTAGATATAAACTTAATATTAATTTTAAACTTTTACTTTAGCAAAGTTGTATGTGTTTTTTTTAAATTTTAGTTTGATGATGCATTTTAATTAAGTGCGAAACGTAAGAAATGTAAAATGTCTATAATTCAACCACCATTCTCTCAAATATCTATTCTTCAGGATTGATTATGGAATTTTGTGATACATTCAAATTAATTCAATATCTTAAACCAACAAGACTCTAGTTAAGAAAATTATTATCAAAAAGGTACTAGAATGACGAATGTACAATTCAAAGTAAAATTTTAATAAAACAAAGCAAATTTCTCAACTAAGAGATAATTTATGTTACTTTCTTATACTTATACTTGAGATTTATATACACTGATAACCCAGAAGGGACGATCGTACGAGCTAGAATGAAGGAATAAATGGTTAAAATTTCATAATGACCAGCGAACTTTGGTTTGTTTTTTGTGTCGTGTTATTTTTTTATTGTATATTTTGTATTCTCGTGTGTAAGGCAAACTTAACGATTAGTGACAGTGTAGACGTTAATTTCCCTTACTTGTGTCGTTGTCATGCCCCGCGTTCGACGTAATCAACATTACAATCAATTAACTCATTTCGAAAGGTGTCGAATTGTGGGAATGCATGAGACCGGATTACCCTTTCCCGAAATTGCCAGAAGATTGGGTCCAAATGACTCTACAATCATTCAAGCATGGAGAGCTTGGTCCATCGAAGGGTCAGAAATACATAGAAGACTTAGTGGTCGACCACGAATTACCTATGAACGTCAACAAATGCGTCTTCGGCGACTGACGTCAATTAACCACTTTGAGACAACTTCGTGGGCAACTTGGAGGGCTGTTAGGTGTCTATGCGAACAATTTATCGCTATATTCGTTCGTATGGCTTAGCGTCATATCAACCAATTGTTCGGCTTCCTTTAACCCCAGAGTCTCCAGTAGTGTATGCTGAGGGAGCATTGGGTCGATTAATAGCCTAAAATCATTTTAAGTGATGAATCTCGGTTGCATGTCAGAATACCTAGAGGATAAAGGATAAATATGCAATTTGCACTTAGATGCCATTCTGGTTTAACACCGCGTGTTATAGTTTGGAGAGCAATACAATTTGGAAGCCGGTTAACTCTAGTCTTCCTGTGTCAGTGTATAACGAGGAAGAAAACGTTCTACTTTTAATCTAATCTCAACCAGATGTGATGGTTTACTCTTGCCACATTTCACATCGAAAACGAAAAAAAAATGAGAAGTTAAAAATATTGATATTTTAAACCGCTTTTATTTGAAAAGATTTTTCGAAAAATATACTTGTCAGTGCGCACGCCACTACAGATTTTTTAAGTGGGCGATTGATTCATTGTTGAATTCATTATGGAACAATTTTAAATATTTACTTATTTTATCACGATTGCATAATAAAATTATGATGAATTGAACATTAGTAGTTCATATTTTTGTTAACAGTTTTTTCACCTGGACTTTTCACAATGGGATATGTGTGTGTTTAATATTAATTTTTAATATTGATTTACATTAATTTTGAATAACTATTAAAGTATTATAAAATTATTAGTGTCTAATATTTAATATATTGCAAAGTTACATATGTGAAATTTAGATATAATATTGTAGCTTCTATAAACGTGTCATTAATCGATGTGTGTTCTTAGCGTATTCCATTTATTTTTTATAAAGTTTGTTACTAAATCCATTGGTAATATATTGGCAACAGTTCGTCTTAATACATTATTATCATTGGTATCATTATAATTAGTTTTATCTGATTTTAAAATATATAAATTTGGGCTTAATAAATTATATGTTATATTATATTTTAGGATAATGGTTTGTTTGGTTATTGTTCTTGTTATTTTTATTCTTTTGATCATAACATGGTCATTAGATTGGTTATTTCGTTTCTGATATTATTTTAAATATACGGTTCTAAATCGTTCATGCCAATTACGATACTTTTATATTATGTCAATGGTCGATGCATTAGTTTCGTCGTTTTGAATTGAGACTTGGACTTGGACCTTGGTTTTTTTTAATATTTTCGAGATTTCTTTGATGAAATTTTATATCTATTTTTCATTTCCAATACACTGTCCTTATTAATAGTATTTGCTGCATTAATTTATCTATTCTGCTTTTATGGTTTTGTTTAATTTTCAAATTTAATTGTTTTATTTTTTTAGTTTATATATATATATGAATTCGACAATGTCATTATGCGACATTATGTAAACCTTTATTGTGGAAATATATATAATGTAATATCTTTAAAAAAACTAAAATTGCATATCATAACATTTTCTCTGCATCTCAACTATAATGTACAGTTCAACTATATTTGAATAATCAATTCGTTTGATCTGAGAAATATTTTAAGAATTGTGATTGTAACTAGGAATATTTTTGACGTGTTACCACTGATAGTCCTTCGATAAAATTTTAAATCTTGCATGCAATGATTTGGCACAGGACGTAGCAAATATTTTATCTTAAATTGGTCAAATCAACAGTTTCATTGATGGACATAACAATTTATATGGAGTGAGTCGTCTTAGTGAAGAACAAATTGATCTTTAAAATAAGTCGGAATCGTTGGTTACATTTTTTATATAAAATCTAAAATGTAGCAATTCGGCAGTACTTATTGCCTGCTGGGATTTATTCGATGAATTTATAAAATTATACACAACCACGAAAATTTCATTTATATAAGTAAATCGCATGCGGAAACCGAAAATTGGAGTAAAATGGATTTTATATTTATTTCTATTTTGAATAAAACTCTTATTTTGGCAATCTCACTGTTAATCTCATTTATAATAAAAGCTAGTAAAAATGATGAATTGAACTTAACTGAACTGAACTTTGGCATATTACTAATTTTTAGATTAAATTTATTTGAAATTTCACGTATCGCACATCTATTATTCCGCGATATAAACCACCACTCCCATCAAACAATTTACTACGTTTTTCAAGTTTTGCATTTTAGAAAATATTTGACGTTTCTTGTGCATTTATTTTGCATTTTATATTTTTCACTTTTACAATTTTCCCCATTTTTAGAATTTTAGCTGATCTGTTTTTTTGTAAATTTTGCACTTTTTGACAAGTTACCTTGCATTTAATTCATTGAGTATCGCCCCCTCCCGCACCCTCTTAAAAACAGTTTAGCATTTTTTTCATTTTAGAAAATTTTTGATGGTTCTTTGGCATTTGTTTTGATTTTTGACGTTCAATTTAGAATCATTTTAGCTGATCAGCTTCTTGTACATTGCACTGAATTTGCTTCTTTACCCACAAAACAATTTTGGCATTTTTTTCAGTTTTCCATCTTAGAAGAGTTTTGCCAAAGGCAATTTATAATTTTTACATTTTTTCTCTTTCGCAATTTTCGTAACTTTTAGAAATTCTGTGTTGGCTATTTCAGATGTTAGGTAACTCTCGTGAGCGACGTGGTAATCTTCAGTAGCTGGCGAGGTACTTGTTTATAATATCAGCGTCCTTAGTTACGCGGTCGCTTAAATGGTTATATATGATGTTTTTCTCATCGACTTTTTTGAGGTGTTGAAATTTTTTTGGCATGTAATGTATAATGAAAACAAATTTAGAAAAAGGAGAATTAAAAAAAATCTAAAACGTCGTAAGCAAAGCAGTACTGCCATATAAAATAATAAAGGCGATAGAAATCATATGCAGACCAAAACTGGGAGGAGTAAGAATAGCAGGGCAGGAATTAGGAGAATTTGTAATGGAAAGAGGACTGATACAAGGGGATAACCTAACCCCACTACTTTTCTTAGTGCCTGTGGATGCAATAATAAGGAATTACAAAAAGGAGGCGCTGAGTATGTGCATATAAAGTACAAAATTATGAAACCAGTACATAGATGGCATGGCATATGCGGATAATGGCATATAATAATGGGTAAAAGAAATATTGAACTAAGAAATGAAAATAAATGTGGGGAAATGCAAAGTGATGAAAGTAACGAAAAAAAAGCAACGAAACTAGCAAAAATATATGACAAACAAGAACCTGCAGTGAAGGCGACAGCGTTTGAATAACTGGGGACGACAATAAACAATTAAGGAAACATAGGTCTGTGTCAAATAGAATAAAGGAAGCAACAAAGGCATATTAGCAGATGCAGAACATTTTCCTCCAAAGAGAGATAACCAACGAATAGATAAGAAGGTATATGACCATAATGCTGCATGGGAGTGAAAGTTGTACAATGGAAAAGAACCATGAAGGTTAAATTACCACAATGGAAATGAAAGTGATTCGAAAAATTCTGGGAGTGACGAAGAGGCATAAAGAAACAAATAAATCCAAATAGTGGAGACGCGTGGAAATTAAAATAGGAACAATTACGATGGTTTTGACAAGTAATGGGCCTGGAAGAAGGATACTGGAAACAAGTAGAGTTGGAAAAAGCAAAATGGGAAGTCCACTGCGAAAATGGATACACCAACGAGTAAACAATAATGGAGTTCATTGGTGAAAACAGCAAATCCGACGGCGTATATCGCAATAAGGAAAAGAAGAAAGGTAAGGTAATGTATTTAGGAATGGTTGTTTTTCACGTGTTTTTCTCCATGTTGACTAGATAGATAGATACACCAAATTAATTGTTGTTTCTTCTAGATAAACTGATTTGTTGAACAAGTTGAATTGTCTCTCTTAAAATAATCAAAACATCTCTGTTATTGTTCAGGAGCTCTATGATCGTCAATCCAGAGAACCAAATTTAATACAATTTAACCTATAATGAGTCCAATGTAACATACCGTGAAGAATAAAATGCGGTTGTTGGTGACAAATTAATTAGTAATTCAATTAATTTGTCACCAACAACCACAGCTAGATAATTTTGTGGATTTACACGATTTGAAATTTGTGAGACTTGGGTGACATATCCCGAATAAGACTCGTCCTGTAAAAATGAGGCTATCTAAAAACCGACCTTATACCATTTGAAGCCGAGGCTAGAACTTTGCAAAGACAAGAATTAAATGGTCTTCGTTCTAAATTAAATGAAAGAAACATTGCCGCTATTTAGAGCGTCATTGTTTCCAAAACAATTTGGAATATACAGGGAATAGCACAAATTGTCTACCTAAAAAAACTAGATACATTCATGTATGTTCGTGGTTTGAAAACAAAAACGAGCATCTACATGGTCGAGATGCACTTAATGAGAAATTGTGGTGGGATTCTGGTGGTAGGAAGAACAAATATTTCTTCGTCGGGCTCGATTTCTCATTCCAATAGAAGAAGTTTATGTGTCGGTTACTGCTGGAGGAGACCATTTTATGTTTGGGGTACTTTATATTCCTCCGAGCTCAAGGATGATGCATTACTCTCATATCATTAACAGTGAACTTTTTAACAGACGATTCTCCGAACTAAACTATTTTTATTGATGGACATTTCAACCTACCAGGGATTAAATGAACTCTTATAGACAATGAATATGCAGGAATTACGAAATTGAAACGCTTGTGAAAACATAATTTTTAATAGATTCTCTCAAAACAACTTCATATGTAATAAAAATAATGTTGTACTAGATTTGGTGCTTATAAATAATGCAATTGCGTTTTTCACTCCTTCCATTTGGTGGAGCCGAATAGCCATCATCTAGGTTTTCGATTGTATTATAGAGCTGGTAATCATATTTCGGGTAACTCCTTCTTGAAATATAATTTCAAGAAGCTAATTATGATGTTGTGAACAATTTTGTTTCTTCTATTGAGTAGGAGTATCTATTGAGTTACGAAATTTTACACGTTACTGTTGAAAGGATGTAGTTAATTTTGATAAATATTCTAAATTGTATTCTCCCATCACGATAAAAGTAAAGCAAGCAGTTCTTCGCAAATGGAACTCCTCGCAATCTTCTTACCTTGACCATCAGGGTACATTTTGGAATTTTGTCAACTCGAAGAGAAATAAAATCTACAAATACGATGGAAATGTGTCAACTGTTTTCCGACTTAACCATGATGACTTCACCATTATACTACTCAGCCCATGCCATGCTCAAAATTGTTCTAACTTAAATGTTATTGAAAATGACTGCGAATACTCAGTCAAACAATTTTCCAATTTCCACAATTCATTAATAGTTCGATGGAAATGGGGTCTAAATTTGATACCATCCACGTTGATTTTGCCAAAGCTTTTGACCAAGTCGACCACATACTACTAAGCAAAGAAGTCTCCTGGTATGGTATCCTACTTCACAAACCGCATCCCAATTGTACAAATGTCTACTTCTGAACACATATACAAGCTATATGAGGAGCACCTCAAGGAAGTCATTTAGCCCTATGCAGTTTTTAATTTTTATTAATGGCTTACGACAATCATTTCTTCATTACAAATATCTCGCTTATGCTGATAATTTTCACTCGATTTTGTCAACCGCGGGCTGTCCCGACTGAAGTTGTTCTAAAATGGTGTGAAAACAACAATATGAATTTAAACTATAGCAAGTGTTGCTATATTACTAGTTTCAATAACTTTGAATTATGATCTTGGTGATAATTTGGTGAAGCGAGTTGACTATGTGGCTGATTTGAGTGCTACGTTCGGTTCCAGACTTACATTTAATCTCATCATTAAACTCTTAAATTATGTGGTTTTTCAAACGTTCACGTAGCGATTTCACAAACATTATATCTACTAAATTTCTATTTAACTTCTTAGTGAGATAAATATTGGAACATTGATGTGCCCATTACAACTATCACATATAGAATTTAAAGAGTACGAAGAAAAAATGGCAATATATCATTTTTTACGTTACATTGATAGGACACACTAATATGTCTTAGCTTGTGTTATAACACGACTTTTTTAGTTTCTTAATTTCTTTTTTGTTTTCTCATGTATTTGCTGCATAGTTTTAGTACTTTTTGGAATATATTTTCTGTAACTGTTCATAAATAAATATATAAATATATACTTATTAATTTCTTACGTTTGATTCAGTTATTTATTTTCTGACATCAATTGTATTTCTTGAAACAAAGACAGAAATTCTTACCGAAAGAAACAATGATAAGAAATAAGACAAAGACAAAGAAAAGAATAAAAGTAAACAGAACAGGAATTTGAAAATAATATTGAAGCAAAATGATTTACAGATATAAATAAAACAACTGAAATATTTAAAATTGTTCAAGCTTGCACACAAATCTTTTAAAAACAAGTAATTTACATTATTTTAAGCGGTATGAACATTATCATTAACTTGTCCATCTACAAACGTATTATACAGCGCTTAACTGAAATAAAACAGGTTTAATTTTTGACGTTTGATGCTAATTTTAATTTTACATATAATCGCTTTTACGCAGCTCTTATCAACTTTTGTTTGTTAATAAAATCGTTCATTATACTTTCATGTACATGCTGAATTTTGACTCCCGTATCTACAGGTTGCGAACAAAATGAATTCCTTAATTTTAATTCACAACAGGACTCATAACAAACGAAACTTTTAAATAAAAATTTTTGAAGCGGCAAATTTGCCATTAATTTACTTGCCCACCCATGGGGCAAATAAATATTCTTATGGCATGGAGCGTTTGATAATATATAATTAAAAATTACCCTAAATTTGCTAAAATTTATTTACTTACTTATAATAAATGTAACCTTCTTATCATCCAATCACTCTATACACGCATAGATAGGATTCTATTGGAAATACGGCGAATCAAGAAATGCTGAAAATAATTCGCAAATCCGTTGACATATCCCCGTGGGCTTCAATGCTGAAAAATATTACTACGACTTGCGTAAATTTAAATTGACGCATAGATTTCAAAGTCACCTTGCAATAGCAAATGCAATAAATACTGTGATTTTGCACCACTCATCCTTAATTGTGACAATGTAGTTCAGTTTGCGAGTATCTTAAATACATGGGTGGTTCCAAGTAATTTTACTTCTTTTTATGCATATACAAAGTCTTGTAACGGCCATAGCCATTACAAGATTTTTGCATCTCTTTGTTTAATTTAACGTTGAAATTTGTACGAAAAAATTTAGTGCAAAATGTACGTAAATTTACTGACGTACGATGACGCCATCAGCGAGCAATCCAAATCAAGTTTTTCAAACCAAGTTGCTTGTGACAACGGTTTCTCGATTTTCTTATCGAAAATTGGCCTACTCAGTTGTTTTTAACTCCTTCAACGGTACACAGTTTTTCGAAAGTAATAATATTAAAATAATAAGTGAAAATCAATTAACGCAAATGATACAATATAACAGCTTGTCGTCAGTATCGAGTTTTTGTTAATAACTTAAATACGTAACCACGAAGACCACGTGACCACGAAGATCATTCAAAACGAATTGTTCTTATGTAAAAAAATAAATTATGAAGCCTTTTAAAAATAAATCACACCGTCTGCACTTATTTAGAGCACTGTTGCCGAACCAGATATTTTAAATGCGTGATCCGCTGCGTGCAGAATTTAAAATGCATGTACCACAAACGCAGAAATTTATCTCTACATTAAAATGAAATAAATATCACTTTCATTGCGTACAATAGGAAGAATCAAAGTTCGCATTATTCCACAATAATCGCGAATTAGTCAACTTCACTTATCTTCGGCGTAATTAATAATGGGCCGAGAAACGCTGTATTACTAGATGCTGGCTCGCATGCATGGCTCGTATCTCGTGATCGGGTGCCATAATCAGTTTATGCGATATCAATCCCGAGAGTTCGATCACGATATCCTTTATGAAACTCCTAATTGCCTCGCATTTATTCTTCTTCTTTTATGCTGTAATTAATGAGAATTTGTATGTGCCCCGTTCGTCTTATTTGTATCAGATATGTACAGATTTATCAGCCGCGTTTACCATGTTCGGAAAATGTTATTTTATATCTCGTGTGTGTGTTGTTATACGTTATGGCATTTAAATTCGCGATACAGCGCATTTATTAATTACGATAATTTGTATGGCCTGAATTTCTTACGCGTGAATTAAAAATGTTTGGTCCCCTGCTCGGACAAAAAAATAATTTAGAAACCCACACGAATCTAGATCCACAGATATTTTAAGATTCACCGCAAATCTTTAATCCCTGCACCTAACGATTGCACCAAATTTGGCCACTTTAGAAAATCGCCGTCGTTTAAACATTGATTTTTCGTTCTACGAGACTGAACCCTATTTTTGTGAAGGGTACATTTAACACCTTTCCACGATACATCGTAGATAGGCGATCTCGTGCACAACGCCTCGCCGAAATTATCACGTGATGGCTTTAAACGGTCGAAAGTGCTGAAATTTAACACTTATCGACTTTCGGTTGGTAACGGTAAACGAATTGGCGTGATGCTATCTCGCACTAAATTATTTAATTATAAAAAGGCTTTTTCTTTCTTTAATTAGGGGGATTTGTGCGCCGTGATTTTGGGTCAGTTAAAGACGTTTTCGTATAAATCTTTCCGCGAAATTGGGCGAATTCGAAGGAAATATCAGATGCGAAGGACGCTGTTTTCGTTTCCGTTGTGCAATTACCTGAAAAGTTAAAGTCGTTAAATGCCGTGCGTTGCTGATCAAATCGCGAGAATAAGAATAAAATTGCAATTGATGTGTGCATTAATTTGATTTGCTTTAGGGTTTTCCAATTCTTACTTATATTACAATTTCTTATTCATAACAAGCAAAATCAATCCTCTGTTAAAACCGAAGAAATAAATACGTAGAAGGAATTAAAAGGATTCACGAGAATTGTTTTTAATAAATTGAATGACATATAATTTGTTGATCAAATTTACACAACGAGAAAAAGGAGGTAACATCGACCTGGATGGCCAAATAATATGGCGCAAACATGGCAGATTAGAGGAAGATAACATTTCCAAGGATTAGAATGTTTACTACACTTTAAACGCGTTTTCCTGTAAACCACGTTTTTCAAATTGGGGGGGGCAGATTTCTCGGAGACTATTGCATGGATCCATTTAAAATGTTCATAGTTGCTTCACAATAGCGTTCTCTTTGGAAGTACTTAGCCGTTTTTTGATTGGATGTAAACTTTTTTATGAACAATTTATCACTCATTTTTACGGCAAAATATCGATTTATTCCATAAAAAGTACACAACTTCCACAAAAATTTATAAAAAAGAAAACTCCTACGTACTTCCAAAGCCCAATGTACATAGCTATAATTTTTTTATTGTTTTATTCCAGGACTCATATATGCCGAGAAATCCGTCCTCCCATGGCGGTTGGTTTTAAATTAGCTGCTCTCGATGACGGGCTCTACCGCCGCAATTTTTAATGAAAATGACAATAAATAAATTATTTTTTGTACTTTAATAAGTGCTTAATGAACCCTCTTTCTATTTCATTCGTTATAGTCCCAAAATAAATTCATAAATTTAGCTCTCTTTTTCGGCCTCTATAGTGATTATTTCGTTGATGTATCAATCGTTTACACCTTTAACTTTTACTGCTAGACGCATGGCGCCTCGTGAGCCGGCTGTTCAACAGATTTCACGTGGGTTCATAGTTTTTCGACAGGTCTTCAAGCTCGAGAAAGCACGGCTACGTTTATTGGTGCAACACGATTAGTGTTTTTACTCGATTGTAACAAATGTTTGACACGAAGTTGAAATTTAATTTGGAAACGCAGTTGAAATTTGGGACAATAGGAATTTTTAAATCTGTTGCCACACAGTTTGTTGTCCGTTTTATACACTTTACCCATTTTATGATATGGTTGATTTTAATGAAGATACTTAACTGACGATAATAATTAGTTATAAAGAAAGTTATGAAACTAGCCTGTCGCCCAGGATGAATGATAGGTGGATGAATATAATTTAATTAGTTGTTTGTGTTTTGACTGCCGGAGAAATTACTCCATCACAGTTCTGTTTGAAATTTCTTGTAAATGTTTATTAAATTCACTGAACTGTTTGCTGAGCGTCGGATAACAAACGGATATCAGAAAATTAAATTCACGCATGCGGAAAATTGATATTTATTTAAATTCCTTATACAAACCTACTCACCCAACCCAACCCAACGCAATTAAACCCAACTCAACCCAACCCAATTCATTGTTGTTCTTCTTCCTCTACTTTTCATACGCTTTTCTTTGTTGGTACATTGGAAACCACTTTTTGGCATTGACAGACTTCTCGTTAGAATAAGTTTTTTTCATTGTACCAAGATCTACTCTATATATACCTACATCCAATGCTTTCAGAAATGAATGCTCTCGATTGTAATCATATATCAAAATGTGGCTTTTTTCCATTGGGCGCATCAAACTATGCATAAACATGCTAATATCTTGAATTTGATTTTTGCTCTGCACCATAAATTAAATATCATTCGTTTTGGAACTTTATACTATAATTGGAATTCAGTGTTCAGAGATCGGAGCAATAAAATTGCCAATAGAAGATGTTAGATGTTACATTAATTTCTCCCTTCTCTATTGTGGTGTTAATACAACAATCTTCTGGGCGCTTTCAAGAACTGTTACAAAAGAAATCCTAAAACATAAAAACTTGGCAACCAAGTGGCACCAAATTTGGTTATTTTTATCAGAATGTATCTTATGGTATTATATAATTTTTCTCGAGGTGACCCGAGAACAAAATTTATTCTAAGGCAACAACGTAACCGAAAGTAGGTCAACTCTTATTGCAAGTTCAAGCTCTGTGGTATGGGAAGGAAAAATTAAAATTCATTTGGTAGCAAAACTAGGAATGTATATATGAAATATAAATATATAAATATAAAAATAACTATTTTTTTTAGTTTTGAGAAAATTTTAATTATATTAATAATTTGAATTATCAAATTATTCGTAAATTTTTGATGTCATTTTTGCAAAGTATCGGGAAAGAATATGGAAATGTGAAACTACCATAACGATTCAAGAAGATATTAAAGAGTTCAATCATTGTAATAATGTTTTTATAATATTCATAATTTTATATCTTTTTATCATTCTAATATGGTCGTTCCCATTGCCATTGTCCAAACGAACTATCTGCGTTTTATTTCAACTCTATTCAATATACATATATTTTGCTCCAAGTCTATATCTTCTAAACCCCAAAAATCTTATTATCACCTTCTTAAAGAGCATTCCATGACCTTTCTCCACACAAGTACTTACTTACTTACATAGTGCAAATAAAACCATTTCCACACCTATACAAGGTTGGTTTTCTCACCAAATCCCTATTCACATATCTCGCTCCATGACGAAAACTACTAAAACAACAAAAGTCTCTCTTATCATACTGATAAGATCATTCCTAAATTGATTTTCCTTCCCAAGCATATCGGCAACCTTACATTTATCGAATTCTTATCCACAGATTTCGTTCCACCACCAACACTGAAACCTGTAAATTATACAGGGTGTTAAAAAAGTGTCAAAAACTTTGAGGGCTGATAGTATGGCCCAAATAATGCCGAAAAGTCTTAATGAACATGGGTCCGCAAAATCCCCCCGTGCTATTATGGAATCGAGACACCAGGAACGTTTTTCCCTGAACATTTGGATGGGTATTTTGGCGACAGGTTACTAGGCCCTGTTGTTTTACCAAACCGATTGACAGGCGCTGCTTATCTGAACTTTCTGCAGAACACACTGGGTAATCTTTTAGACGAGATTCCTCCGAAATTGTGGTGCATTTTTCGATTGCCGTTAGAGAGTATTTATACGGAACTTTTGGAAGGGGCGAACTTGTATCATTAACTGCAAGATCGCCCGATTTAAACCCCTTTGATTTCTTTCTTTACGGATATTTGAAAATGTTAGTGTACGCTACGCCTGTAAATGATCTCCCGGAGCAACGAGTATATCAAGGATGCCACCGAATCCGAGTCACTGTAGGTCTTTTCGAAAAAGTTCGAAAGTCCATGCCATCTAGGTGTGTTGTAAGTTGTGTAAACGCAAAATGTTTCGTATATCCGAAACCGTCCATTTGCGGACTCATGTTCACTAAGACTTTTCGGCATATTTTGGGCCATACTATCAGCCCTAAAAGTTTGTAATACTTTTTTTAACACCCTGTATACGTTATGTATCGCCATTATTGCAAATACCAACATATCATCTGCCAACAAACATATTTCTTCATTCTCATACCATCTATTCTCCGTATCTGTCATTAGATCCTAGGACATTTTTTCTTTTAAATTATCTCCAAAATGAAAAAAATATCAAACATTCAACCTCGCCTACTCAGATAGTCCTATTTTATCGATTTGATAGTACCTCTGTCTTGTGTTCAATGAGTTTACGCCCTTTTTCCATTTTTTGTTGCAAATTCTTATCAGGAGTTCTTGCCACGAAGTGATTTGTCCTCCTCTTTCGTTTTGTTTCAGAAACTGCTTGTGGTCTACATAGTTACATATAGCATAACGTAAAAGGAAATATATGGTTGCCCTGGTCAAGCAAATGATATGAGTGAAGTGATACAATAAGGACATGGTGAATTATATGACGTTCGGTAAAGATTTATCTTAATGTTTGCTAGTGTTTGTAGCTGTGCTGCTTTCTGAGTACTTATGCCATGAGAAGGAGTGCTTGTCATGGCTGTAGATGACTGTTTCTTTTCCTGCAGTGGTTCGGTATACATGATAGCTATAGACAACCCCTTTCATTTATCTGGAAGGGAATCATGGTCGAAAATCCAACAGCTTTCAGGAAATATGCCCATAGATTTTACTATGGATGAGCGTGCGGTACCGACAAATTATGTTTGTTTAACTTTGTTTTAATTGCAGAAAATCAATCGACCAAGAATAATATTTTAGTTCTTCTTAGGACGGAATTATTCACCCCATAGTCGTAAAGTATTGTTGATGCAACAACGAGATGAACCCATCAAGCAAGGACTCATAAAACGATGAATTAATGAGAAAATGATAGAAATTCAAATCGTGTATATCGATTGCTAGCGAAATTAACTAACGGAGAAATCAAATCAAGCTGGAGAAGTGTTACAGTAATGGGCAAGTGGAACGTGAGAAGCATAAATGCAAAAGGAGATGACATTTTTACAAAATTTGGACTACCTGGAAATAACAGAAATAAAAAATATAAAGCACAGATTAATGAACGAAAAATTCTGTTGCTGATTAATGATAATAACTTATGGCCCAAATAAATGTTTACAAATAAAACTGAAGAATAAAGTTGGGAATGTTATGTTAATTGTGGCCATGAAAGGACGATTGCGAAATGACAATAATTCATTTGAAAAATTGTTTTTGGAGAGAAAACTGGGAATCATAATTGAAATATTTATAGCATAGGATCTCATCATAGGTAACAACAACGTAGATGAAATTACAAGGCTGATCCACCCCAGGAAAGAAAAATCTATCATAGGTTAGTTCATAGTCAACCCGAAACCCTGGAAAACAACAAATGATGTTAAAGTCAACAGATATGCAGACGTGGGTCGTTACCCATTCTAGATGGACATAATATCGCTGAAAAGGCAAAACATTTATTACATGTTATATGAAATTTTATTATGGTAAATGGAACTGGCTCAAAGAGAGCAAGGACTGAGACAAAAGAAAGCAGCGGACTAAAAACATGTGAAAGACAGTAATTGGAAGGAGATGAGTATTTAGTATTCTGGATTACTAGCGCAATTTATTTCCTCTTTAGTTATTACAGCAGAACTGGTCCAATTTAATGAAAAGAAAGTCAAGGTTGAGAAACAAATTTTAAAATTCTAGACGATAAGGGTTTAGAAGTGGAAGAAGTAGGTTCTAATATTCGTAAGAATTGAGCTATTGACAAAACTAAAATGAAGAAAAATGCATGCATATTTCTTTGTCGATCTTGTGAAGGAGTATGAAGAAAAGGTGTTTAGGAAAGTGAAAAAGAAAATAGTGGTAAAAGCAAAGATTTATATTATAAAATCTCTATGCAAAGATAACAGAATAGCAAGAATGCATTAGGCCATAAGCACTGAATTTAAAACAAAAATAACCTTAAAACAAAGGTATGTTTAGTCCATTCTCACTAATTATAAACGACGTTATGTATAGAGAAGAGCAAAAAAAATTGACGCTTATTCCAACTTTTGAGGTTACCTTTTACTGATGTTTATAAATCAGATTACCAATTAGACATAATTTTAATACTTCCTTACTTTCAAAGATTTCGTTGAATTTATTAAACCATTTGATGTTTACATTCTCTGACGTATATAAAGAACTTCAAATACTTTTAAATTATGGATTTCATGTGATCGATAGATGCAGACCCAGCGCTGTTTAAAGAGCAAAAACGAGTATATAGCTTTATATAGCCTGCTGCCCCAAATTTTCGAACGAGCAGAATAATCAATTACGTTACAGATTTGCCCCTTACATTATCCAGTTGACGTTCTATTAAAAATACTTCTATTTCTATACAAACCATTTTGAAAAGAATCGCAGCATTTGTATTTATTTCATTGAAATATCACTAATTACCATGTTATGCTGTATTATTTGATACTTTTCGACCCGTCAAAAAGGGTTTATATAGGCGAAATATTCAAATTTAGGTGTCACAGTCGTATCGTGTCATATACAGGTTACAGACTTATAACAAGTGTGGCTTAAATTTTATTCAAGAAACAACTGACATATTAAAATTCTCTTTAGTATGTTAGTTTTGAAACTAGATCTTGTATTTTTTTGTTTAATCTTATTTAAATTAAAATATATATTTTTAAAAATACACACATACATGGTTTTTTGTTACGATGGACTAACATTTTTCATCGAAAACCAATTTCCTACGGGGTAGATTTTTTCGAAACGCATTTCTCGTATCCAATCTAATAATTGATTGTCCGAACCATTTATTATAATATTTTAATGATATCGTACGGTAATAATTCCACTTAATTTACCCCGTTTGGCTAAATACCTCACATCCCAGCCACGTTCGGCCTCGTTGAAATTAAGAACGGGTAGCCGAGTGTTTTTAAAATCGTGCGGTAATGGGGAAACGGGGGTCTCTCGATTGGTTTTGTTTTAAGGAGGAGACGTATTCTAAGTGAGAGGGGCTCGGTCACGAATGCGAGCGGACGCCGACAACAACAACAAATTGGTTGGCATCACACGATAGGTAATTAGCCGCGAGGTTAACAGCTCACCTTCGAGGTGTGAAACGCAGAACGGCAACCGCCGAATATCTCCCGGAACGCCTCAACGTCACTCAACGGTTGAGTTTTGATCATAAGCTACTATATTTTATTGTGCGGTAGTAATTAAAAGGAAAAAATGCAAACTGTCTTGTGTAATCAATCAATTAGTTAGTTATGAAGTTTATATTCCATAGAGTAACTTCAGTATAAAACAACACGTTCAAAAGGATGTTATGTATGAAATGCTAATTGATTTATGTCAACTATCTATGGTTGTAGTTAAGTTAAAAATTTACTTAGTGGTATTTTTTTAAATTTTTGATATCTAAATTAATAATTATAAATGGGAACACATCACTCAGATTTTCGGGCGAACAGTTGCAATATTATTCCATCCCTTATAATGTTCACAATATCAATCTTAATTTTTATTTCGATTTAATACGCTGCCCCCGTAAAGGGAAGCCGAGCCGGCACAGTTTCCCATTCTTTGAACTATAATTAGCAAAGGTGTGCTATCATTTATCTAATTATACGTTGGTAGGTGAGAAAAAAATGTGCGTTTCTCGCCCAAAGCTCACTGATCTTGACTCTCTAATTTTCTAGATTAATTTCCTGTTTTTTTCATCCCCGTTCCGCAAAACCAAACATTCCGTCGACAACGCTGTAGAAATTAAATTAGACGTAAGCCGTCTTCACGTCGCTCCCATTTGTTAATTGTTAATGAACTAAATAATCGCGAGTCGGTGTAAAGATTGAATTGGCGTTTAAAGTAATTTGCTGGCATTAAAATTTCAGTTTGTAGTTTCGTAAATAACAGGATATGAAATTTTCTTACTTTGTGCTCCTCTTTACCATAATAACACATAATTGCGGCCACTGCTAATTATTTTTAAGAGTGTCTGGGTGCATTTAGAAAACGAGTTGTCACTTATAAATTATTGATTTTTAAAATTGGAGTAATTTAATCAATTAAAAATTTAACGGTTATGCACATAATAATTTCATGGGTGGTTTTATGAATTTAAGATGGTTAAAATATGTAAAAATGCAAAAGAAAACATTCCAAATTATGCACGATTTTATTTAAATGTCTTGACATTTTCTCTTTAATCTTGAAATCCGTTTACGACAATTAAAGTAAGTAAGGCAAGTAAAAAAAAAAAACAGAGATAAAAACTAACCTAGATGAATGCAAGAGACAATTCTCATTATTATTATGCAACCAACTTTCGTGTTGATTATCAATTACATACAAAACAGGTATTAGAGGTCAGATAGGATTTTGAATTATATGCAACCGATATTTTTAGTGTTCATCTGTAGAATAACCAATTAAAAAACTAGGAAAACTAATCCAACCAACACACTAACATAAATAAAAATTTACGTAAAATGAAGCCAAAAGCAATTACGTATTATTTCATAATTTTTTCATTATTATTATTATTTAACCGAATAATTCTGGAAGAATTTTGATTTATATGCAACCAATACTTTTAATGCTTCCTCTGACGAATAACTAATTTTATTGAGTTCGTATGTTGCTGTCTGCATTTACTGCCCACCTCGAAAGTTGAAGACGAACTGTGGCCCTATGGTACATTTTATATGTTACTACCCTACCCACTTTACAATAAGTAATAGGTTCGACATTGCAGGTCTCCATCTTGTTCCTTTGCTCCAAATTTCGATAAATTATTATTCATTATGATTTTACTAAACAATATTTTTCAAGTTATTTACATATGCCCACCACGTTCTACTAAAAAATACCAAAATGTTAAATCGAATTTAACAAAGAAATATTTTGTATATAGTTTGTGAGTTACATGTTATTAAATAACAGCGCAATGTAGAAGTAAAAAATATTCATAGTAATTGTTCGAGTTATTAGCAAGGAAATAACATTCTCTGCAGACATTACTTTTAGGAAAGATGTAAGACGGCGAGTAAAGTTGCTCGTGTAGTGAACAGATGTAAAAAAATAATCTCTATAAAGGAGCAGTGAATAAAATAAATGGAATTCAACCACAAATATGTAGTCGCATGAGAAATTAACATTAATTTCCATGCAATGTATGACTCTGGGTTTAAGTCTTCCAGAGATTTTCTCGATTCAAGACATCGCGCATTGAAATTAGGTCCAAACACAAGAAAACGACTGCAATGCCCTAACAAATGGCCAATATATAAAAATTTTAGATTTGTGGGACGAAGTCAGCACCTATCGTTTTCGTGGGAAACTTTTCATCTTCTTTTTTTATGAATTTACAAAGAAGGATTAGGAACTGCAACTGTTTAATAGTTGTTAACAGATTTATAATGATATTGGATTGGGTATGGTTGGTTTAAGTTGGGTAAAATTTTTTGAAATTGGCTGTATATGCAATAAATTTATTGGTTCACTTAGGTACAAGTTTTGATTCTTATATTTATGTGGATCCGTTGGTCCATGAGTTAACTCACGTTAACCCGACAAAAATTGAACATAATAAATGTACAAATTATCTGTAAGTATCGCATATGGTAGACGTATTGAAAGGTGCTCTCATTGAAATCGGATTTTTTAGTTCAAAAAAACTAGTTTGGTTAAATACTGAACGCTAGTGTGTGCAGTGAATAGTTTCGGACAATTCCCTGCAAGTTTTGTAGGCGTAAGTGTTAATATAACGTTGTTATTTGCATATTATCGGAATGCAATTGAAGAAAATCGCCGTATATCGTGGTTGTGATAAAAAATCACCGACTAACAGACTTTTTAGGCACAATACCATTTACTTATTTAATCTCGGCCGATAGACATTTGAGTGACAAATTTTTAATTTTAAATTTTAAATAAAACATTAATCGAATATGAATCATGAAAAAAAGTGTAAAGGATGCCGTAACAAGGTGACACAGTTTGTGACCTGTGTAAATTGCGGCGCATATTATCATAAAAGCTGTGCGCAAAATTTATGAATGATAATATAGTCAATTGCTGCAGTGGAAAAGAAAAAAAAGTTTCCCATCATCTTTGAATTTGACATTGCTAATTACATAGATAAGGATACAATTGAAATTAATGATTTAATGGAGTAACCTCCATCAAATCATTAAGTTATTGAGTTATTTAACAGAGTAAACGAACAATGTAAATTGATCAATAATCTTATGGAGGCGAAGAAGAGCGACGTTGGTAATGAACTAACGGAAATTATAAATAAAATTATTGAAGAAAAAACATCACCAATTATCCCACGCAGTAAAAGGATAACAACAAAAATATAATTACTCCGCGGTCTAATAAAAAGGATGGCGTCTCAAAAATTTAATTGCCACACCGGAGGATTTTAAACTCATTTATAAATCCAAAGTAATTAGAAAGAAATTCAACTTAATTCTGGAATGTGATAAGCAACTTAGGAAGGCGTTGTTGTCCAGAGACAAGATTTTTGTGGGTTGGGCATACACGAGGACATCAATATAATTAGGTGTTTTATTTGCCAAAAGTATGGATACCTCGGTCGTGATTGTAAATTTGATGCAACGTGTCCAGTGTGTGCGGAGAAACATACGCTCAAGGAATGCACAAATGATAAAGGTAAACCATGCGTGAACTGTACTGATGCCATCACAGAATTTAATTTAAAAATTGAAACTGATCATACGGCATGGGACGAAGATTGCCACTGTCTGGATAGGATAAATACCAGAAAAACGAACGAAATGTTTCGTGTGATGAACTTGTGAACACGGAAAAAATAAAGATGATGCACATTAACATCCAAGGATTATATGATAAAACTTTGCAACTCGAAGTTATCGTCGAGGAAAATAATATCGATGTTCTGTGCATTATCCAACATTGGATGCATGTGAACGAGGTTAAGAATACGGTAATTAGCAGCTCTCATCTAATAGCATACTACGCTAGATCACTGTAGAAGTGGTGTATGCACCTTTGTGAAAGATAAACTTGAAATTGAACAGTCTACGATGTGAACGGAACTGATAAAGAATTTGAAATAGCTATTGGTAAAATTGGTAAATAAAAATTAACGGATTTCATTGAAAATGCGCAACATAAATAAACGCACTCAGTACATCATACAATGAGCTGTATATCTCGCTGCGTAAGTTTTATAAGAAAAAATGCCAATAAAAGGCATAATGATAGAATCATACAGTTAATTAGCATACATTAGCAGAACATGTTGGAATATAATTAACGAGGAAAGAAACAATTACCGCCCAAAGGAGATTATAATCACAACGTCAAAAATTGCCGTGCATCCCAAGGATGTCCCAGATTTGTTAAACAAGTATTTTGCAGATTTTACCACTGATTGCCCGACACTACAACCACAAAAACATCATGAGAACAACGCTGCACCAATTATCCCATGGAGGTGGATAGGGCCATACAAAAATCCTGTAAAAAAACTCTTCTGGAATAGACAAAATCTCGGGCAAGTTGTTATCATCATTAAAAGACATTATAATCAAACATCTGTGCTCTATCATAAACAAGTCATTTGATACCGGAATATATCCCAATGAACTCAAGTGCTCTATAACAATACCAGTACTCAAAAACATAGACGTTTCAAACTTTCGACCACTCTCATTACAAAATCAATGCTCTAAAATTTTCGAATGTTGTTTCCATAGCAGATTAGGTTCTTTTATGGAAAAACATACTATTAATCCTCGCGCAACATGGGTTCAAAAAATCGAGATCAACAATCGCGGCAATTGATCAGGTGATCAAAAATATTTGTGAGGCATTAGAGAACAAAGATAACATAATTGGACTGTTTTTCAATTGCTTTCGATTCGATAAATCGCTAATTGTTACTTGAGAAACTGTATAAGAAAGGCATAAGGGGAAATGCGTTAAAGTGGCTACGTTCATACCTCACCGGAAGCACGCAACGTCTGTGGCTAAACAATATGTTATCCGACGTTCAGGAAATAAACAGAGCCTCAGGGTTCCATTCTCGGACCACTCCTATTCATCATAATGATTGACGATCTACTGCTTATATGCCCAGCCGTTGCGAAATCACTGTACGCAGATGACACTAACATGTCAATAGTTGAAAGTACCACAAACTATTTCATCATCATGGCTCAAAACGCCATAAGTCGACTTCAAATATGGTGTACTAACAATGGCATCACCCTCAACGTCAGTAAAACCCAAATGTTAGAGTTCTATTCAATCAACCACAAAATAGACAGAGCTATACTAATTAGGGCCAGTCATAAATCGATCACACAATTGGATACTGTAAAATTCCTTGAACTAACACTGGATAATAAACTGGCATGACAGCATATAGTGACCTTGACAAATAAACTCAGTGCGGTCACATTCTTAATTAGAAGACTTCGCTTTACAGTATCAGTTTTAGTGCTCAAAAATATATATTTAGGTCTGGTCCAATCCCATCTTGCCTACGGAATGCTCTTCTGGGGTAGTTCTAGATATGTGAACTCTATTTTTAAGGTCCAAAAAAATTCTACGTATTATTGAAGGAGTGCGACTTGGCAGTAGTTGTGTCGAATTGTTCAAAAAATATAAAATTATGACGGTTTATTCCCTTTATATGTACAAACTAGTAGTTTATAAGTAAGTGTACGAACACGATACCAGGGGTGGCTGCTTAGTGCAGTACGATTTCCGCAGAATATTGTCTGCGGAACTGTGTCTCATCATACTGTCAATTATTAGAAATCAAAATAATCGAAGATCATTTAAGAAACTATGTTTCGAATTCTTTATGAATAATGTTTCCTATACTATAGAGAAACATCTGAGCTAATGTATTTATGAATCTATATATTGTCAGATAAAATTGATTCATTCAGTGAATTGCATGTATGCTACATGCTTGTAACTAGTCTATTAATGTTACATACCATGTATTTACAATTTACAGATGCTAATAAATATTTATCTATCTATTTATAATTGTAGGTGGAGCACAACTTTCACGGGCCAATAACAGAAAAATCACGAGACTTCAAGTCCATCAACAACAAATAGTTTCACTGAGTGCTTAAAAATATTTTGCATAATAATTTTCTCACATTGGATGAATTAATAACATTTGCAATAACGGGACCTCTTTTCAGTCTAAGGAAAAACTTCAAAGAACATCAGAATTAGGGGGACATTGCTAGTAAATTCACGTGTGCAACATTTTAAAATGAACGCAAACCTACACTTTGGCAAATACACAAACCTGGTGGTGAAAATAGACTTACGTTGCATCAGTTTAAAAACTTTAGTGCCTGGTAGTATTCTAACGAACAGTTTTTTTTTGTTGGATGTCGACACCTTTCGGCGTTTTTTCGGCCATTTTCAGTTGATGTCTCTGGTTTTATTGTAGAGTAGTGGGAGGGGGTGAATGAATGGAATGGCTATTATTTTGTGTAATTTCTAGTTTCGAATTATCTTTCAATATTTCAAGATCTTCCATTGCGTTCAATTTGATGCTTTTTTTCATTTTAATTGCTGTTTGATGAGGTATTCTGCGCAGATTCTGTTTATTGTTCCTGTTTCAAATGAATTGATGTGTATCTGTCTTTGAATTTTCGGCATGTTTGTCCTACGTTTGTCCTACGGATTATACATTCTTGCATGTCTGGCATTTTTGTGTTTATGTTGTTCGGTGTTTTATAGTCTATTTTAATGTATGCCTTTGAAATGTTTTCTAATAATTTGTTGCACACATGATCAGAAAACACAAGCATTAAAATAGACTGTAAATCATCGTGTATATGTTTGTGAACTCCATTTCTAGTCGTCTGTATTCTTGGCTAGTGTTTTTATCGTGAGTTTCTTGTTTTTTATGTTTTTGTGTATATTATTGATCGTGATTCTTGGTGTCTATTATCTGTTATCGTTTGTTCAATGATTTGCAGTTCTTCCTTGTAGTTTTTCCTGGGTATGGATATTGGTTCTTATGTGTGTAGCAAAGTTCGGAAAGCCTCGTGTTTGTGTACTTTAGGATGTGCATGCAGATGTTGCATGTATCAGGTTATTTCTTTGTGTAGGTTTCCTACATATGCTATATTCTAGATTCTCAGTCTTTCTCTCCATGGCGAGGTAAAAGTAGTGAATTGTATGTCGTGGTATTCTATGTTCGGTGATAATGAAAACATCATGCAATGTTTTTGCATGATGTTTCCTTCCAGGTCAACGTACAACACTTTCCCAAAATTGACTTGACCGATCTCCTATTGGCTGTAATCGATATAAGTGATTTTAAAGTGAGTTTAAACGCTTAATGAATAACATTATTATACCTTGTACTCATGCGGCTATGAAACTAACGAAATAATTCGAAATGATTTGTTTTCCATTGACTACACACAGCCAATAAAAATATACTATTGAACAATGGTGGGTGAGAGGTAGTTACTTTTCTAAATATTAATATGCAATAGATATACAATTTATCTGAAACTGATGAGTTAAATTTTTCTTTTTTAATATTTCCCAGATAGATATTTATGTCCTAAAGAACAGTTAGTAGAGCTTTTGGAAGAACACTTTCGATTGTAATTGTAAAAGAAACTATTGCCACACTAAAATAATTGAGGTGAATTTTGAAATGGGAGGAAATCTTGATACCTCTCAAGCTCTTCTGTAAATGTGCACGTGAAACGATAGCGCAATGTTGGATAGAAATTTGGAAATCGCTCTAGAAAATGCGTTTATAAAATATTTTAACCAAAATAGCTACACAATAACATAAAAACTACTTCTTTTATACACTTTTGGATCAGACATCAAACTGCTACATTTCAACAACAAGTGATACGTTATGTCTGTATCATAATCAAATAATGGAAAAAATCGAAATAAAGTTCGAATAATTATTGTATTTATAATTATTGTAAATATATTTCATCGGCGCCCCTTAACTTTCCGATATTGGAAAATGTAAAGAAATCTTAGCTATTCTAACAATTCCGTATAGCCATCTCGATGATCCCCAAAACGAGTGTCAGTACTCTATTGATGTGACTTTGGAACAGGAGCAATTTTGTCGGGCAATTCGCAATTAAGATGTCCATCAATTTCTAAATGCAAAACATATTAATTTCATAAAAATAAATAAAACACTAATTAATAATTTGTGTCGCTTAAATTTTCAAAATAACAATCAATACATATTAAAACTATTAGAATAAAAACAATCAATGTTAATTGTTTCTACATCCTGTGTCAAATATGCTGGCTCCAAAATGAACTGTTAATTAACCATTATCAATAAAACGGTCCATTACAGTTACATTTAATTGTAAATTCATTACTTACGTAGTTGTTAACATTTTTAAGCTAATCACAATTTTAAGAAAAGCAGCCCCAAATTAATTGACTCGTTCAATTTTTATCTTATAAACGCGCTATCTCGAAAAGTATAACGAAGCCTTTAATGCTATCTCTACTAAAAGGTTTCGTATGAAATACAGTTTCCAATCGAACGAACGTTTCAACTAATTGCAACAACGTTCACAGATCGTCGCCGTAAATTAACGAAACTCGTTCCATAAAATCGTTTCGGCTCTAGCGCGTAGTCATCGATCTACGTGTTGCGTTGTACTTATTATTTTCGAATTAGGAAATGCAATGCAACTTTAATGATAAATGACAACGAGCAATAGCGATATTTAAAAAACGGATCGCTTTCATTATAATTTACATTCGTATTGAATTGAAAGTACTGGGATGCTTGAAAGCGTCGTTGATTGATGAATACATCTTCGGATGCAAAATAGACAGTAGAACAACAGAAGAGCGCAGTGTATCGACAGCGAAATGTATGCAATGTATTGCCAACTGGTGTTGTAAACAACACAAAGTTCTACATAAAATTTCCATTCTGAAGCACGAATGTATATTCCCCACAAAACTCTAAATTTATTCAGGTAAACACGTTCGTTATGAACAACAAGAAAATTTTGATTTAAAAGGTAATTTCCGAAATAAATTTCGTATAAATATTTGTATGTTAGTTCATGCCAAGCTAACATACAAATACTGCATAAAGTAACTCTCTAAAAATTTCATGAACACATATAATAACAGTGGCGTCATCAACGTCAAAAACAAATTTAAGATTGTGAATAGTATTGTCAGTGTATGCATTTCACTTCTGCCTAAGGATCATTACCAAATTTACAAATTAATAAATATCATTTTTACTAATTCATTTGTTTTACTTTCGTTGTTTGTTTTTGGGGCAATAAAATTTCTTTTTCACAATAATAACAACAACAATATGTATTTAATAAATACAAATATAAACAGTAGCGGGTCCAATATAATACCCTATGGAACCCCTCTTATAAAATTGCACCAATGAAAATTTTCATCATCGTAACTATCCTTATACAAATATATAAATATAAATTACACTTTCTATCAACAATAAATACATCAGTGCAATCTCTTGAAAAAATTATGATGCATAGAAACCCTCATGTTCTGCGGGTAATTGTTTTGAAATTGCACAGAGCGACGCGTCGATGCCAATTTAATGAAATAAGACGTAAGCGGGCGCAATAATTTACATGTCTACGTGCGACTCCGTCCGTAAGTAACGTTTTATCACCTATGCCCGGTAATTGTTGTAATCAAACGGCGTGGATTTTTCTTTAATGTGCTGGCTGCCGATACGAAAGAGGGGCAATATTGATAGGTACTGATGCATCGATACTATTAATCAAAACGAAAATTACTGACCTTGCACGTGAGGTTTCGGAAACTGACCGCCGGGTTGTGTGGTCGATTGTAACGTCTCACTGAGAACCCTCTTGGATATACGAGGGAATTATTTTATGATTGTGTACAAGAAATTCACGTTGTGGAGCCGATGTGAAATCTGAAAAATTTCTGTATATTTTACTTTCTGTTTTATAAATATCTCATAAGTGGAATCTTTTCACAAACATATGCAGGAAATAAATCTCGAAATAATTCAAGCCATTATGTTATGAATATATTATTAATAAAAATATTAAATTTATTTTTAATTTAAAAATAGGAATAATACTAAAGAAATACATCGGGATATTTTGAGGAGAACAAATGAATGCAGAATAATTTCATTAATTAAACTAATAATTAATTAAAATAGATTGACCCCTAAGGGGACTCTCGAGGAATGCCCACAAACAAAGTCGCTCGAATTAAATTGACTTAAAATAAAATTATGTAATTAAACAATTTGATTATTCATTATTTTCATATGTACTCACTGACATTACAAGTATTACTCCCAGAAGGAATAATTTCTTCAACATGATTTTTCGGCAACATAATGACTTTATTTAAAGCAGGCTACGGTAACAATGTCAACGCTTTGACTTTTATAATTGTTTGCAAAACAATTAGCGTAGTGGTTTGTGAAGAAATCGGTGTATGAGAGCGGACTAATACAGAAATTTTTGGTTATTGGAACTCCGCGTAAATTGTACAATGATGGTAATTCGTGTATGTCGGATGTGGACGGTAGAAGGTAGAGGAACACGAAGAAGACCAACTGGTTGATCGAGGCGTACCACAGAGCGTCAAGATAGGCGCTTCAGACAACTAGCTCTACGCGACCGTTTTGCTACTACGCGTCAAATCGCTGACCAATGGTTTGGGGAAGAAGGTAGACGGGTTACTATCCGTACACTATATGGTCGCATTCGAGCCTTTGAACTTTTACAATACCGTCCAAGATTAATGTTTCCTTTGACTGCGAACCACTGTCGTCAACGTTTGAACTGGTGTAGAGAACGGCAGTATTAGGAGCCAAAATGGTCGCAGAAAGGTAAGATGCTACGGGGTCGCCAAACACATTATCATTTTTTTATAACATATTAATAAAGTTTCTTACAAATGTTATCGTTTCATTCTTAGTATAAGCCTATCACATTGCCAAAAATTCAAGTTGAAGAAATTGTTCCTTCTGAGTGTAACACTTCTGTCAGTGAGTATAGTTATAGTTATAGTTTCGTGTTAATGTTACAGTTTTAATTTTAAAAAGCCGTACCAAGACAGTAGGATAGTGTGAAATAATATAATCAAATTTATAACTAAATTAGTTTATATCATTACAATATTGAAAAAGAGAATAGAGAAAAGAGAAAAGTATTATACTCGGCTTTCATTATGAGAATGTATAGCATACTCACATTCTTTCATGCAAAAGTATTTAAACATCCCTTTGAAAATTTTTAAGATTTAACTTCACATGGATAACATATCAGCTATTGTCGAAATAAATTGTAACAATTTGCAATGAAAATGACGAAAACATTTTACATATTTTTTCTAATTTTCTGCTAATAATTTCCTGCTGATAATATAAGGGCAGTTGGATGTTTTTCTCCTCCTTTAACGAGGACAATTGAAAAAAAACGTAAGAGCATTTTATGCTGAAGATCCAAATGTTATGAGTATATTGAGTGTCACCTTGACCATTAATGAAATTGGTGGCGATGGCGATATGATGCTAAGAAAGCGTAATTTGTATTTACTAAAAATTACATCTCCGGCAAGATCCTCAATAGTCGACTTGTTTGGCCAAGTAAATCAAGACGTAAATACGCTATAAATAAATTTATACGTGGTATAAAAAATAATTAATTAAGTATAAATGCCTAATAACCAACCTAATAACTGTCTCTTCGTCTTCCGTATACTTGTGTCGCTATCTGCGAATATGCTGCAGCCTTAGTCAGCAAATCGATATAAAGATATTTTAAGTTTAGAGTGACTTGTTTACTCGTAAATATTTAATTCTCAAATTTTTCTTTGCAATTTGTGGTGAAATGGCCAGCCAAATACAAAATGAGGTACATATCGGGCATTTTATGCTTTTTGTGTTTCGCAACATTTGCCATCAAAAACATTTGCGATGTTTATCCAAATGCATTAGACGTTCGTAAATGCCAAAGGTGGTTTTCTAAGTTCAAATCCGGTAATTTTGATCTTTCCGACTCGTATCGATCAGGAAGACCAACAACTTTAGACAATGACGTGTTAAGGGCGGAAGTGGAAACAAATCCATTTCAGATGATCGAGGAACTGTGAAATGCTCTTTGGATTCCGCATAATTTGTCCGAAGAAAACAAAGCTAACCGATCCAACACATGCAAATTATTGCTTCAACGACACAATGCAGATCGCTTGATCGCTTAATCACTGCAGATGAAAATGGGTTCTATATGATGATCCAAAACGCAAAAGGCAGTCGCTACAACATTTTCTAAGTGGCAAAAAAATTCAAATGTGGACGATGACAAAAATGCGCTCTACAGATATTTTGCGCAAAAATCAATTGACTTTTATAGATCCGAAAAATTTGCGTACTAGACGGCGAAAGGTTGTTGTTAACGAGGGTAATTACATCATTGATTGAAAATAAAAACTTTTTAAAAATTTATGAATTTTGAATGTAATGTAAAAAAACGACATTACTTTCCGGTCACCCTATTACTTGCTTTTCTTAGGAGACTAGTGGATAGCGCTGGAGAAGTTATTAGTTTACAACTTCTATTAATGCAGTTCCCTTTTTGTGACCTATTTGAAATATCTAAGATATAGGGATATTTACCATTCACTTTGTTACCTAACAAGCTGGTGTTGGATGCATTTAGAGTCTCCAACCATAGTTTTTTTTAAGGGATGTCTAAACTGACCAATCTAAAATTACACCGTTCACGATGTGTACTAGGATGTTTAACTGTGACCATGCATTCAGGGTGTCTTGGAATCAACATTCAATAACTAGTCTACCACTATATATCGTTTTGAATGAGATATATGAATTGTCCAACTTAAGAACTGCTGCTCTTGCGATGCTACACAGTTGGTTGGATGCGACTATGCGTCTAGGTGAGCAAATAGATTAATTTTATTCGAGTTAATCGAGTTTCCAAATAAAAATTTGCATAGTTTAGTGTTACGGTATTGGCCATTATATCAGGAAATCTATCACAATTATGACTACGCTACTCATTGGTCTGCAAACAGCAAAAATGTGGGTATTTGCATTTTGAATGCAGGACGTTATGTAAGAAAAACAAAGCATCATGTCATATCGTATCATATCCAATCTCCTGAGTTGTATATACGTTTCGATTGTAATTTCTACGACAAGTCCTTTAGTATCTCGAACCGATTTAGCGTTAGTAAGGTGAATAGCGTATGGTTATTATTTCAAAAACTAATATTGAGTATTCAGAAAATCAAGCTTTCCCACGAGACAAAAAACTGCCACTGTTCTCATAGATCATGTTATTGATCAACATAAAATGTTTTTGTAGCGTTTTGTAAGTACTAAACAACGAGCAATGCAAGTTCACGATTGATTTATCTTATAATTTATCTAGTCTGTATAACTTAACGACAGTTTGTAAGTATCTATGAATTGTTATAATAAAGCTAGAAATAGCAACAACATTGGGAAACAATGGTCAGAGCAGTTTAAGTGATCTATATCAAAATATTTTGCAGGCTATAAAAGCTGTCTGTGCAGGAGCGTAAAAGAAAACATTGTCAAGAACACTGATTAATTAAATCGCTAACGATATTAACATAATAGGAAATATTTAACCATCAAACAAAAATGAATAAGTATCGAACTAATTTTCAAATATATGAAATCAATAATCATTACACTCATATGAAAGTAAGGATTATTTGCGCAAAACAACTTAAACTTGGTTTTAGGGAACTTCATTTATAAGGTAGTCAACTTAATATAAATATGTCCAATAAATGTGGTTCAAACTAAAGGCCACGTAACACGCACACTCTGTCTAAGTTTAGTAAATAACTTCACACAAAGGCTAGTATACAGAACCTATTATATATCAAGAAGGTGAGAGGGGGAGATTGTGAACGAGAATGGGTTGAAGGCTTGTTTTTGGAATATAGCAGGATGGATGAAATGAATAAGGGAAGGGATAAATAAAGATTTATGAAAATAGATGGAAAACATTGGTTAACAGAAACCTGGGTAGAGGAGGAGTCGTGTTGAAGGTATAGAGGAAACATGCCGGGGGGATTTCAAGTGGGAATGGAAGGCAACGGTGGATGCAGATGCGGAAACGAGGAGAAGAAGAACAAATATTGGATGGAAGAAGAGTACAAAAAATGCGAGATATGTTTAAAGGAAGGGATTAGTGGAAACAATGAGGAGAAAGAGGGGAGATAGAGAGGTGGTTGGAAATGAGTGAAGGACTCAAAAGGCAGAAAGGAAGAAAGGAGAAAAATAGAAGGGAACCAGGAAAAAAATCACATACTATATATGGAAGGGGGGAAATATGAAAATAAATTTAAGGAACAGACATTATGTTAATAACAAATATGCCAATAAAGGTTTTTAATATAATATATATCAAATTGAAAATCAACATCAGACGTCAAAAATTACAAATTATTTCTCTTAACAAATATGCAAAATCCTTGTAAATGCACTAGATAACATTCATGTAGTTTAAATTAAATGTTACTTACTCCCAACCACACATAGGTTTTAGGTGCCACGGTTTCGATTCTCTGTCGTTTCTCTGCCTTTCTTTATTATTTTTTAATTTTGTTTCATTGGCAACTGCAGTTTTTGTTGGCTTGGGTTGGGATTGATTAAGTTGGTTTACTCTTCATTCGCGTTATTATCTCTATTCGGTTTTCTGATTTTTCCTATTGCCTTCAATTTTCCAACGACATTTTTCACTCACCTTTAATTATTGTTCGTTTTAATGCTTAATATTTTGGTTAACATTCGTTGACTTAATTGAGTGTTTTTCAAAAATTTTGACGTATTATGAAGATTTGATAAGTGAGAAAGTACCTGGAAGAAACGACGACTTATGCGGTAAATTTACTTGTAATTATAATCGCTATAAACCAAAATACGTTCAAAGCTTTACATTTTACCGATAAAAATAAAGGTCGTTAGTGCCAAGGCGATATATGGTAAGCGGCGGCCAATCAGAGTTGAATGTTTGAAACGCGTTGGGTGTGCTATTTGTTGAATTTTCAGTATCTCAGTAGGATTTGATACGTAATAGTAAACACCACGTTAGGTTCAATCACGAATCATTCAGTGATGTTTTAAAAAGTATCAAAGCGAAAATGACTGGCAAAATTAATGTAGTTTGACAAAAACAAGTTCAAAAAAATTGAATTGCGAGTTATAAGAAAACATAATCATGAATTTTATACCATTTAAACAATTTTTTTTAAATTTGCATATAATTCGTTGACTGAAGCGACTAATTCCGTTATTGGCTGACATATTAATAGTATGTGAATGACTTTTTATCTTAATAAAATGAAAAATCGATTGATACAATTTTGATATACCTTTCAATGGCCAGGCGATTCTTTGGTATTCAATAGATATGAAAGCTCGAACATTTAAATCAACCTATTAACATTTACTTAATGGGAGATGCCTACAGCAATATAAAAAACTGAGACTAGTTGAAATAAGATCTTATCTTGATAATACATAAACTAAACTGTTCAATATAGTAAAACTATGTTACGCGAAAGCTTAAAAAGGTTGATTTTTTGCCATTTATTTTTAAAACTATTTTCTTTGTTGCATTTTTGTGTTTTTTAATATTTCATAATTTTTTTGCGCTCCATTTTGTTATGAAATAATAATTAGTTGCATTTAATTAAAAAAACACTCTAAACTTAATCATAATTTTAAAACCACTTGCTTTTTTAAACACTCCATGAATGTTGTGCCCCATTTAATCTGTAGTTTTGCGACCCCATCCATATCACACCCCAACATGTTTTGAAGTAATTTTCTTTCTAATAAAACCTGCAAGTAACGGGATACATTCGAGGGCTAATATCAACGATCTGATTGTAGTGGACAAAACGCTTGTTTGAATCAATCAAACGGATTAATCAGACGCGATACAGTCGGCCACCGCTAAAAGGCGACCCTTATGTTCAATTATAAACAACCTACCCTTTCGCTGTAAGTTATTCCACGTGCTGACCTATCGCTTTCATGGCGACCCCGATCGGGCGATTAATTTTATTTATCGCTGCGCTTTTGATTATCGATTGTTTCGTCCTTGTTAGTCCGCACGTTTTTCTTTCTAATTATTATCGAAAATACCAATCAAGGAACACAACGCGTTAGAAAAAATATACTAATGATACTACGGCATCCAGGAACATCTGTAAGTCTCGCATACGACCAATTGGTGCGGAATACGATACAGGCAAACCGTCAATGGGGAAACGTATCGCCGCATTCATTTGTTAAACACCACATTCATATTAAACATAAAAACTCTGATTAGACAAGGCCAATTGTGTTGTCCCGCGGGGCAGTCGCGCTAACAGGTCCGATCATTAATATCCGATGTTAAACCGTGAGCTATTGTTGCATTATAGATTATTGTCCGAAATTTCTGTATGAAAAAAAGCTTTGTGGGGACGGAGGAGAACGAATTTTTGAATGCCGACTCGCGTTCATTCATCACGATCGCTATTTTACGCTTTCTTCTGGATTATTGGAGACTTGTAATTCACAATGGAATAACTAACTACGGATTTGGCTTTTCGGGCTAACGGGCCGATTTTAATTACCGATTTTCGAAAATGCGGGGATTTTGTGTACACATAGTTAATGGCACAAAAGGTTTGATTTTTTGGTCGGCCCGAATTTTGTATAAAAACGAAACTGGAGTAAAATGTGGTGTTTAATTCGTGTTGATATAAAATGGTGAGATTAACTTGGTGGCTCAAAATGGGAAAAATACTGTTGGAGGGTACAAAAGGCGTAAAATACAACGTCTACGGTAATAAAGTTTTTAATCAAAATATATTCTAGATTGTATGGTAATGGTTGATGTTTACAAACCCCTACATTTGTTCATTGTACGTATCTAAAAATCATCCACCGACTTTGGTTGGACCATTGCTTAAATGGAAAATGAACTGTTAACATTTAATTGGGACAAGCTTTTTACTTTTCATTCATTTCCATACTCTCACATTTTATAACAATAGTTTAAATTGTTTCCATGCATATATGTGTTTTTTCTTTAAATTATATTAAATTACATTTGTTTTCATTCCTTTCATAAAAAAATGCTTTCGTCATCTTATTTTTGTTTTTAGTGCTGTTTTGTTCCTTTTATTTCTTTTATTTTCTTTATTTTTCCATCTATTTAATTTGCTTTATTATACTCTGCGTTTTGTCAATATTTTACAATTTTACGTTGAATTAATTTGCCTTTTATAGTTGCCATTACTTGCAATGTTGGTCGCATTTGTTTTGTTTCATTTCGCTTTATTTACCAGTGACTTGTCGACTCGCTTTAATTTATTGATTTAATTTTCGGTTCGTTTTATGGTTCCTCGTCCAAATAATATGCCAACCTAATGCGATAAAAAAGTGTCAAATGTGACACAACACGTTGATAAAACAGTGACGAACATAATGCCGATAATGTAGAGCGCGGCCAATAAACTTAGGGTCAGTAATACAGTGAAATTATAAATATTCATAACCACTGACAATATCGACCAAGCAACTCTTGCCTCTGTATTATTGACATTAATCGGGTTGGTATTTTATTCAATCGGTTACAGTCATCTATATCGTCGATACTAGCGCATGATATTAAAACATTGAATTGATGTTGCTACTGTGATATAGTCTGCTCGAATACATTGACGCAAATTCAATGGAATCGCTGCAAAATAATAAGCACTTACATTATTTCGATTTGTTGGGAATTATTCACTGTTATTTAAAGTAAAAAAAATTGAAGCTCCCCTCCCATTGATACAGTTTAATGTGGTGCGTTTGCAACTTCATTGTTCATCTGAATTAAGCTCGGCATTTTGCCGATAAGCACCTCAATGTTACTACGTTGAGTCACAACGACACTGACATTTTTCGTGATAATGCATCAATACTTATATATTTATTTGTTACATTCCTACTTATTTATTTCTATTTCCTGTAATAATTTCTACTTACTACCACATAATAAATAATATTATGTGGTAGTGCATAAAACATATTGATATGTTATTAATAACAATTACAAAATGCATATGTTATAAATAATAGTAAAATGCCACTAACAGTAAGGAAGGGCAAATGAGGCATATAAGTAAAAAGGGGAGAAAGGCGGAAGCGGCTTTGGGAAAACTATGGGGAAGAGGAAAGGGAGATTTGAGGAGACAAAGAAGATATGGGATGTATACGTGAGAATTATTTCGATGTATGGGGTAGAGATATGGAGAGGGAGGGGCAAGGAACACATTGGGAGAGAATTGGTAAGGGGTACAGATAGTAGACGAGTTTAAAAGGAGGGAAGGAGAAGGACATAATTGATATGTTAAAGAAAAGGTGAACGGTCAAGGGCCGGATATGGAGGAAGCGGACAAAAGCTACAAAGATGGGAGACAAGGAGAAAGAGATGGAGTGGAGGAGACAGAACGAGGAGTGGAATTCTAATGAAAAAATGTAAATAGGGTAGAGGGGAACATGGGGTTGGTAATAAGACAAGATATATATTGGAGGAGTATACTTAATTAGTTTAGTACAATTTACTAGAAGTCGAGTCAACCCAAGCGGTTAACATAACAGGAGCTCTTAATAAATTAAATGAATTAAAAAATTGAATTTTATTCGTAATGTCACCAAGTAAGTAATGCATCGAGCCGAGATTTAAGTCAAACCGTCATGCGCATTTGTCTAACTGCTACCAACTACTACGATCAGTAGGTTGTCTGAATTTGCCTTTAAATATCAAAAATGCGTTGCTAATGTTCCATAACTGAAGTGAAATACATGCAGCAGCGAACAATAAAACTAATGGCAGAAAAATTGGACTAAGTGCATCTAAAATGATATAAAGAGCAAAGGCAAAACTTATATATAGGTTGATTTGATAGGTCATTTTATTGCCTGAATTGACACGATTGTTCATTCAATTGGAAAAAATCACACTGTGAGCTGTGGACATTCCTTTCATAACAATATTCGTTGGGTTGGGTTGGAATGGGTCATTATTGTGTTAATTAATAGTTGGTGGTGTACTACTCAACTGGTAAATCGCTGGCTATCATTACAGTAAATATATATATATATTAATTTGGACAGCTTTAGTATTGGATTGGCGTAGTTTTGATTAATATTTTTTTAAAATACCAATATAAAATTTTCAATTATAAATGTTGTATAAAAATGTTGTACATAGTGTAAATAATTTGCTCACTTACTTGCATATATCTACCTAATGTACAGTTGAGCTTTTGATTATTTCTTTCTATATCATATTCAATTGATTTCAATATTCAATCAATTATGAAGCATTGTATTGTTTAAAATAAACTATTTTTGTTTTTCGATTTCCTTCCAGTTTATTTAAGTGGAAAGTATGTCTTTAATTTTTGCGATTTTTCTTTAGCTGGTGCACACTGCAACACTGAATATTTTCCTTTGCTCTTTTCATTCACTTTGTGGTTTTTAGTTAAATTTTCCATCGCTTCATTAGAATAGGCTTTTCCTGTGTATTTATGTTTATTAATTTCGCTTAATTTTTTTGGAATGGGAATGTAATTTTCCAATTTTCATACCCGATTCTAAGCTTTACTCTAACCCTTTTCGTTGTGGTTTTTTATTTAATTATTTCACGGCCACCTGATATTATTAGAAAATGTTACGAAAATTCTTTAACCGAATCTATGCCCAACCCAACCCAAATGTAGTAAGTTTTGATACCCAATTCCAATTGTTTTTTACACATGTTGTCCCAGTTCTTCTGTTTACAAAGCGTGTCTATGTTTATATGTTTCTTTTAAATTTTTTAAAAATAAAATTATCTTACCTCCTTTTTTCTTTATTCTTCTGATTTTTCCTTTCGTCGTTTCCAATTTCACTCGGTTTCTCATACATATGTGTAGCATTTTTTGGTTTAATTTTCTATGGCAATTTATTTTTCTTAATTATTCTCTTGTCTCACTGTCTCTATTTCTTTCTATTCCTTGAGTCTTAATTTTTATCCATTTTCGTAAAAAAATTTTGAAAGGAAATTTACATTAGGTTTTTTCTTTTTCTTAATCATTGAAAGTTTGCCGTCCATTCTTTCACTTTTCGGTATTGTAAGTTTTTGTTGCTGATGTTTAACGCTTTCCTTCTTTGTGTTTGGAGAGTTCGTTTTTGTTAATTCATCACAGCGGTATTTTCATCATTTCCCTTTATTAACATTCGTAACATATTTACAGATTTTGAGAATCTCTCTAGTTATCTTGCTAGAAAAACTATTTTAATATTCTATATAGTTTTGTTTTCATGTTCATTTCTTTATAGAATTCTTATAGATTTTCTTTAAGGGCTTGTTATCTATATCTTCGATCATGTATTCATCTTAATTCATCCAAATGCTCCTTTCATAACTTCCAATTTTAGCGCTTTACCAGTTATTTCTAGCTTTTGGCACACATTTCTTTTTTCCTCCTTGTTACTTCAAAAGCTCAGTATCAACTAGTCATTTTCATTTTCCTGGGTTTTTACATTTATGGAACGTTCTTAAATGTTGCTCCCTCAGGACCGACTGCTTAAAATCAATTGCGATTAATCAATTGATTGACGATACAGTTCAAGACTGACACCAACGAAGATCGAAGAAAACATAAATAAACCCAAAATGAAGCTAACATAAAATGCAATCATCCAAACAGAAATGAATGATTTAAAAACCAAGTTCATAAATCATACGAAACTGACAAAAGTCAAGAAGACAAAAAATAATAGAATGGAAATCGAAATAAACATAAATATTAATATTCCAGAAAAAAATAAATCAATAAAATTATGAAAACACAATTTCAATATATTAAATAAATAATTAATAATAGTATAGGGTCGCTGGTCTAGTGGTTCACATAGCTGGCTAGATATCCTTAGCTTGTACTAGTGTTATGTACCCACAAATAAAAATCTAAGGGGTTGAAATCGTGTAAGAAGGCCAAGAAAATTCACTTAAATAACTTCGCAATAATAAGAAAAAATGTGCCATCTTGCAGAAACCACACACCTCTTCTTTGGTTAAATGGCAACTGTTCCCAACTAATCAAAGAGAGTAGTTTGGGGAAATTGTAAATATGAATTACCATTTAAATTGGCAGGTAATTCAAAGGGATATATGAAGCTATCTCTAAAAAGTCCGCACCAAATATTTATCTTAAATTCGTGCTGAAAGTGCTTCCTAACGATATGTGGAATGAAATGGTATGGCCTTATGTTTTCTTTTTTAGTATTTTAAAAAATTGAATTTATGACTCATTCCAGTTATTACTAAGCGACTGGTACTTAACTGGGGATCATCTGCAATTCTTTCTAAGATATCATATTTCTGATCTCCTGTAACTGTTTTTGGACACCCTACATCTCGCTTTGGATGAAATTGACCAATCCCCCGTAAGTATTTTTAAAACCCTTGCAATGAGGTGGTCGTCTATTGGGATATAATTTCAAATATATTTGAGCAACATGACACCCTCGATGATGTTCATGTGCAGAAACAGCATACCATATCTCGCATTTGTATATTTGAAAAATTATTATGATATTATTATGATTTATAACAGTTTAACTTAGGCACAGTTGCCTTATTTTCCCACAATTATCAAGTGCCAACTCTACCTTTGTCCCTTTCATTCTGGTTTGTTATTTGATTTTCTTTGACCATTTGGTTTCTTGCAGGCTGTCTAATGTCCGCCTGCATATTTCGCTCCTATTTTTGTAGCATCTTTTTCCATCCCCGATTTTTAATTTCTATTTAATATCTGCTTCCAAATTTTATTTTCCTAACCGCCAACTTTAAATTTACATTTTCTCCTTAATTTCCTTTGTCTTTCCCATGGTTGTTATTTGTTCGTCATCTCCATTTGCGCCTATTTTATCTTCATCGCATTAATTTTTGCACAATACTTGGATTCTTTTACCACTTTTGGATTTCGTTCATCTCGTTGTCTTTACTTATTCATAGCTTGTGAGTTGTAATCGTCATTGTCCATTTTATATGTCTCATTCAACCCTTGCATTTATATTTTATTATTTGTTTGCTAATTCTCAAGCTATTATGCACATAAGTTTTGCTATAATTTTGTTAATTTGTTATTAATTTTGTTGATAAATTTTAGGTTTTTAATTGTTGTTGATAAATAAATTAACGTTGGCCCTATTCATATATTCATCTGAAATGTAATCTCTTTAGTATTTACTTGCTAATTTTTAAAATATCATAATATAAAATTATTCAATACCTGGTTCAGTTATGAAAAATATAATTTGCCATTTAGTGATTTCTTATCATTCCGTGCACCTGCGAATCACAAACAGTTCGCATGTGCAACACTATCGTAAATTACCATCATCGGCCAAGTAAAATCCCAACTAACATCGTTTTGAGTCGTCCACGGAGAATAACACGCACCAACAAAATTAATTGATTTCTCATTTACCGCATACATCATTTGTAATTTCGTAACGAGCGCGCATAATAACAAACGATGGATTCTTTCATCACTAACAGTTCGCTCGTTACCAAATTAGATTAGTACTGGTTAATTAGCGTGCCGAAGTCGAAGCTGGGAATGCGTAGAAAGTGGCGTCACAGTATCTCCGTTTTTGATGAACACATGCGCGCCGCTAACTGGACACATTATAAATTATTACTAAGGCACAGAACAAGTTGCCCGGAGACAAATGCGAGACAGAGAAGAAAGGACGAAAAAACGGAATTACCGGTGTCATATAAATCAAAGAATTACACCTGGTTATTTTCGGAGATGATCAGGAATTTGTCGAAATACGAAATTAATAGGTACGGGCATTTACATTTTGCTTCAAAACAATAAATAGATAACAATTATATGTAACCATCAATTACATTTATTTCATAACTTAACTTAATTTCTAATAACTGAAATATCTGACCCAAAATATAACGCGAAACGTCAACTAAATAAAATTTATGTAAAACTCCCATCAAGTTTACACTCGTTTACGTGAAGGGTAACATTTATTATTTAGGATAAACGACATTTTGTATTTAAATATTGTCGTATTATCGCAAATTACAAACCAGGCGTTAAACGATTAATAACGAACGCTTCCTCAGCTTTTCAAAAACCGCCGCAATATTTACATAATGATTTTTTGGAAACGCTCTTTACGCATCAAAATAACTAGTTAAGCTTATAAGGCTCACAATTTATTACGAAATTAATACATTTCGAGATTTACTGCGTCGTCGTTTTTAATCGAAAACGTCGTCTTTCCGTTACCGCGTTTCGAAAACTAATTTACTTAACACAAAAGAAATCAGTGGCTATTTAATTTTTTTCGTCCGCGTTCCGATTATCCATAATACGGCTAGATGCGTCCCCGATATCATTAATCATGACAAATGGTAGCGGATCTTGAATCCGAGATAACTACTCGGATTCAAAACGTGTGAAGATATGCTGCCGGGATTACCATCGGAACGGCTTCCCAGTGTAATTTGAGGCATCCTTTTTTCATCCGCGGCAGAAAAAAGCCCGATAATACGAACACGATGATGGAATGACAACACTTGCTAATGGATTATGCATTCATATTCATTCGTACAAAGTAAACGTCAATCAGTATCTTTTATGTCCGGTAATATAAACGATCTTATCGCGCGGCTCCTGAGATATTAATGCGCTTAATAGATTGGCCCATTCAAAACGAGTATAAGTTATAAGTACGATGGTTATCGAGATGTACAAGCAATAATATTTTTTTAATGTCACTGTCGATGACTTGCTATAATACTTTAACATTCTTTCAACGTGTGCTTCACATAAATTCATTGTTCGTTTTTTATTTATTTATTTATTATTGACGCAGTAGTAGTTTGATAGAAATACTGGTAAGTAACCAAATAACAAAGAAACAACAATAACAAGATAACCAGTTGCTGAAAAGATATATTTTAAATGCAAGATGGGAGATGAAAATGACCTTTTTATTTGCTTCGTCACATGTTTCTATCCACTGTGAATAGAAATCAATTGGCTTGGATATAGGGCAATTGTTGCCACTTAAGACATTACCTCTAAGACTAAACACATGGCGAAATATCCACCATTATCATTATCAATAAGGCCAGTCAGAGGATTAAGGACGTTGGTAAATATGAAGCCAACAAGTTGAGAGCGGCTCTAAAATGGAGCGTCCTCAAAACATTTAATGAGATTTCCATCTTCTATAGAATCTCAATAATAGGAAACTAAAACTTTTTTTGATTCCAATTTCGTACTGAATGGGATGAATGGGATGAAAAAGAATTTATCTCAATAAATTGATACAGCCAGCCAGAGCAATATAGACATAAATACTAATCCTGCAGTTAATAATATCACAGAATCTGGAGTCCTGAAGGTTTCCAGAAGTCTGAAACACAAGTTTTTCTTTCATAATATCCTTATCTTTCTAATCTTTTCATTGGCAATAACTATTTAATATCCAGAGCGTAGTGATGAGGCTACCTCGAGAATCCCATATAGCTCTACTCCTTGGTTTTTTTTTATTCAACATATGCGTGTTGAAACACCAAAACAAAATTAGTATATCTTACACAACTAAATGTGTCTTGACTTGCATTGTCCCAATTTCATTGGGATTATTTATCCCATGGAAATCGTCGAAAGCAGTGATGCTAGCTGATTCTGACAGGACACTCAAGGTGAAATCTATTAGAAAATTAACTGTAAATGTACCTAGTGATATTTCAGGCATAGTGATAATATGTTAGAGTAGTTTCAGTCTGTAAAGGACTTATATGTCATCAACGAGTTGCGCGGCGGGAACGAATCAGTGGCAGGTCGCATTGGTATTTCAAACAAACAGGCGGACGCGAAGCCCCCGTTTCCTGCTATCCAAACCAAAAGCTGATTGTGAGCATAGCCACGCCTATGACCTTTACATTTCAATTCATCTACAAAATACAATTTTATAAAATTGATTAGTCTGATATACAAGGATGAGGAAATATATATTATAAATATTGGTACTACACAGGAATTTTACAGCAAATAAAATTTAATTTGAAAATAAAAACATTTGGCAGCTTTGTCTTTTTGGAACATTTTTATATTTTTACTATTTCTACGCAACCTAGCCCAGACCAACTTGATGACATATACAATTAACATTAATTAATTATTATTATTAATTAAGAAAATTAACAAAAATGTTCCCTGATTTACAATTGGAGTCATTTGCCATTGCTAAATGAACGACTTTAATTGAATTACTTTCAAAATACTGAACTAAATTGACCACATTTTAATTCCCATATAACATACATTTTAACGTTATTTGGATTTAAGTATTAACAATCATCGGCTCTCTCTAAATATGTTTCTATTTCGAATATATATTCTGAACATCTGTAATTTCCAATCATTTTTCTACGATTTTGTTTTCTGCAGTTTATTTATGTTCTTGTGAGGTATGCTATTCATCGATTGTTTTATGTAAATTGTAATTTAATATTTTTAATATTTTATTCAGTGAAAAAATATCTTCCAGGTTTTGCCGTCGTCTTCAACTGAAATACTGTTTTTAGTGAACTTATAAAGATGCATGACCGACGAAACGCTAAGTTACAATCGAAGCCCACGACAAAACCCGAAAAATTCTTCCATTTTGATTATTTGTTATTTTTTAGAAATGAATCAAATATGACAGTCTAACACAATGCATATTACAGGTTAATTATGCATAAAAATTTAACTAACATTTACTAGTATTAACTTCAACTTTATGAACTTCTATTGCTATCTGGTTGTACCAAATTAAATCATCAGATACATAATCAGCAGAGAATGAAATAAACCAACGCTCATTGTTAATTTTTTGATGGAGAATTAATCAAAAATGAGAATCACCGTTCACACAATAGAGCCACCTATTACCTATATAAACAAACCAATTTCAGATCAGCCAGATCAGCCTTTGGACGACAAGTGGGTTAAACGAATCTTTTGGAAGATTCTTCATCGTAAGCCCAAAACTCTTCTATAGGACCTTCCTGTGGAACATTCCGCGGTTATCCTCTATAGGTACACATGGGATATTTTGTTGCCTTAACCAATCTTGGGATCTTCTCGTATAATTGTCACGATTCTAGAACCGGCCAGAACATAATATTATCATTAACATGATGCGATTGAATAAAATTCACTAACTTGGGGAGAAATTTTCGAATATAAATGTCTGCATTTACAGCTTCGCTCCTAAATAACCTAAATGGCGCACCATACTAGTAACTTGTCCTCAAATTTCGCTTTTTTCTTATACCTTACGTCGTATAGTGTGCTAATCATAATTGTCTGCAGCATATGGGAAGCCTCTCTAATTGAGCACCCGTGTATTTTGGACATTTTAGTCCCTTTATATATTTTAAATTATTTCACTCTTGGCTGTCATATGGGAAATGTGAAATCTTCGGCCTAATCTCCTCGTTGAAACTCCTATTATATAGCCTTGCATGATTCAAAACTCGAGGGCGAACCGTTTTGAAAAGACATACCTTCCTCACATTCCTCAATAGCCTGCCATACACGAGCGGACTTTTCGGCGGATCTGGTCCGCAGCGGACCAGATCCGCCAAAAATCCGCTTGTTAATGGACGTTCCCGTGTTGGGTCAAAGTTCACCGGATGTAAGCAGCGGACCCGATCCGACGGACCTAATCCGTTGTTCCTCACTAACGCACACACATACGACGACGCGTGCGCTCGGGGAAAGACATTCGACCTTCGACATTTTGCCTCACCCGCCCCTCAGCTCTATATTCAGATCCGCCGGTGATTTCAAACATGCATAACATCCAGCGGACCAGGTTTCGGCGGACCGGGTCCGTCAAATATGACGGATTGCCTCTCCACTAACTAGCGGACCTGGTCCGGCAGTGAATTGAATCCGTCGGATTCTTAAAATTTCAATTTTACGTTAGTGGGCAAGCCAACGGACCGAGTCCATCGGACCAGATGCACCGAAAAGGCTAATGACGTAAATTGTTGTCTTAGAAATATTGTGGTTTCTATAAATGGCGACAATGTCACGTTTGGGCATTTGGCCAACCAAATTGTAAATATCTTTTCGCAATTCTAACTTGTAGGACATTTGTAAAACTTTGTAAATGGTAAGTAGATTCCTTTATTTTAAATAGGAAAAAATACGAAAAATTTTCCCAAAACTTCTGCTACATACGATACTAATATTCATTTGGTAGATTGGTGCTATAACAGAAGAGCAACAAAATCATTCAGAAATCCGGAAGCTGCACATAAATTCTTTCGAAATTGGATCAAACATGAACCTTTTGTAATAACATCAATATTTCAAAATCATTCACAATATTATTGCGCTAATATTCCTAGTTTTAATTGCGAATCTAAACTTAAATTTTGCCCTTTTCAATTCCACAAGACCTTCGACGGATTAATTGGGTTAAACAATCTAAAACTTTTACTCTATTCAACTGGATCCACATACCATTAGTCGTGTTAGAGTGTCTATTGAGTACAATGACGGATCAATAATTATATCCCTTCAAAAATTACAAGAAGAGATACATTAACAACATATGGCAACCAACTAGCCTGGGTAGTCAATACTAGCGATCACGAACTTCAATTAGCATTAACGGAACCCGTAAAAATCGATAAACCATCTGCATTCAATGGAATTTACGCCTCAAGAACCACAGAAAACATTGGAAACTTATAAGAACCGAACACGAACCCTGACGAAAGGGAACACGTACTAAAATTATGCAACAAGTTTTCGGACATCCTCCATGAACCAGACACACCTCTAACTTTCACCAACCAAGTGAAGCATCGAATCAAAACTAGAGACGGAGTTCCAGTGTACACAAAGTCATATAGATACCCCCACGTGCATAAACCAAAAGTGGAGAAACAAATAAAAACTATGTTAGAACAAGATGTCATACGACCTAGCGATTCACCCTGGTCACCAATCTGGATTGTACTAAAGAAAGCGGACGCTTCTGGCAAAAGTGGTGTATTATTGTAGACTACCGGAAAGTCAACGAAAAAGCCATAGATGGCAGATATCCGCTTTCGAACATTTCGGACGTGCCACATATATGATATGCCATACAAAACTAATATGAAGCCGTCGACAGAGCAATTGTCACAGGATTGAGTTACCCCTATTTTGACATCCTACACACGTCGTAAGTTTCAAACAATATACCCATCGCATACAATACAAGACGTTTAATTAACACATTGGGCAGTGTAGTCGAAGCTATATCCGGTAGCCTGGACCAGCACGATGCTGAAGTATATGACAGAGCTATAGCAACGCTTCTAAAGAACCAAGGTAATATTATTCAAGAATTACACCGTCAACTTCAACAAAACAATTACTTTGATTGCACACAATCAAGAATCCATCGCGCCAGAAATCGATATCGTCAGTTCCGAACTTACCAAAATTGTTTTCGATTTCAACCACTAAATGCAAACAATATATTTAACCAACTAAACTTACCCTTATAAATTTAATTTAAAGTTACAAATATTAACACATTGCATTGTTAAAATATCATAACCTATTGCTCAAATGATCACATGACCGTTTTTATTTTGCACTTGCCTCTCTTATTTCCAAAAATATTTACTCATTACCATTTATATTCAATCCCTACAAGTAATCGTACTACCATTATTCCACATGCACCCTATCTGACAATGAATAATGCACTATATCACTCAAGAAATATCACTTGAATATAATGTAAAACTTCGAGACTGAGTAAAGACTGTTATGGTTAAACCAACCGGAGAAGCAAAACCCCTACAACTTAAGAAAATTCCCCTAGACGAACTGCATCAACTGCAAAAGGAACAAGAACGAGTACAGCAGCTAATAAACTACGAACCAATCATCGACAGCACCCATTTCTGGACAACTCCGATATACATTGTTTTGTTGCAACGATTTTAGTTGTGATGATATATTACAAATTTCATCGATACCTTACATGCAAAAAGAAACCACGGCAATCGGAACCAGAAAATCCAGTTCTGTTCATCCCTTACATAACTTCTTCAACGGATGGAGAAGTTACGAGCGAGATCGGGACGACGCTGCCGTAAGAAGACACCGCAACGTCAGCTTTTATGTAGTACATAATAATATTCATAATGAAAATGTAGTTAGTCTAACATAGATTTTAAGAGAAATTGTACTCAATAAATATCCAATTACAGTTTTGAATTTTAAATAAAACATATATAGTTTTTAACAACGTGTTCGTTTAAATTAAAACTGTATTTACAAAAAAAAATTTGCTTTATAATTACAAAACATGAATCTGGGTTAGTTTGAAACAATTTTAATGACAGGTACAATCCTACTCGTAAAACTCGTAAAAAATGGCTTTGGAACGTTGGTGCAACAATAACACATATATTTTTTATTATAAAACTACATTATATCGCGAAATCTGAGCTGATTTCATTTTTGAATCCCATTAAATGAAACACGACTGTGTATTCACTTAGAATGTTACTTATCGAGATCTAGATTATCGAGATTATCTAGATGAAAGTTCTGTGTTGGAATAAACTAAGTTAAAGTATCTGGAAATGAGAAACATTTTCAAACAGTAACCATATATAAAACTAATAATAGAATTGTGATAAATCCTGGACCAGTTTCATTGCCGACTTTATACCTTCAGCATTTATTCTATACACAATAGAAAGCCTTGTAAAATCTAATAATACTGAATGCGTTGGCGTTACACAATGACGGAAAAAATTAACTAAATCTACCCTGTTAGGTTACTTGCCAATATCATGACTTGCCAGTCGAGCGAATCCTCAACATTGCATTGAAAGCAATTTAGTTGATTTAGACTACACTGTTATCCATACCAATATTTAATAGGCCGCATAATGGAAAATTAGTTATTGACATAGTGACCACCCCTTTGGTCACTATGTCAATAACTAATTTTCCACTAAGGGTAATCTAACTTTAACTTCAAAATTGAAAATTGGTCCCTTAAATTTTTTTTCGATAATTGTTGTAACAATGTTGTGTATTCAGTTCAATGAAGTTCACCCTATTTTACATAGCTCTCTCTCCTATTATAATTTAATTAAATTATTTTTTTTTATTCTGGACATATAATTTGACATTTTAACATGTCTGTCGGTCTTCCGCGATGAAAAGATCATCAAATGCCTGAAACGAATCGCGTTCGAACACAACTCGGTCGTCACGGTCAACTCGGAAACGACTAAGCGTAAAAGAAGCGATTTTTGGGGCGAACAATTCGTGCATACATAATCAGACATTGAAGACACGCGTCGTCGCCGTACAGGCTCACTTTGGTCCGTCAAATTTCAGTGACGGATAAATCATCAATTTTCCAGTCATCACTGTCAGCGGCGGCATTCTCTAAGCGCCCGTCCCGCGCACTACACGAGCAAACCTCTCTCGTGATATTGTGATTTATAATTCTAAATGTTGATGTTAATCGTTTACGAGATTTTATCGTGCGGTTTGCGTGATGATGATGAACAACAGCGTCCGTGGATGCGTGCGCGATAGGTTGCCGGAATTAATTATTGCGCAGTTGCCTTGCGAAATGCGAGACTCATTGCGATGTACTTTGAGTACAACGACGAGTTGAAGATTTGTCCACATAGATCAAAAAAAAACTAATATTTTTTTACACTACAGTTTCCTATGTCGTTTTTTCCACTGCAATGTTTCAGCTCAGTGCCGATCTTTACTTTCTTATATTTAATGTATAAGGAAGTACAGTAAGCATGACCTTTACATTTCAGTACACAATTTCAATAACTAACTAAATATTTGTATAAGAAAATTCGGTTCAGCACATTGAAGTGTTTTAGACACAGCTACAACACTGCAGAAAATTCAATCTAAAACGACATGGCGCGTATTTAATTTACTGTAAGTAAATGTGCATTTTTATTTATCAGTACACAACACTTACCACCTATTCATACACACTATTAGTATTTATTAAAAAAAACCTCAAATATAAATTCGCCTCCAACACACGGTTTAGTCCATAGGCCAAGCAAAATTATGCCACTTTTTTTCTTGACTTAATTCTTCCCAAATATTTTGAATAGCTTCCCATAGTTCTTCTGATTTTCTAGGTCTATAATTTCTTTTGAATTTTATTACGATTAAATTACATACGTTTTCATTCGACCACGGTAAGACTTCAATATTATGATCCCTAAGCCATTGTGTCGTTAACCTCGCCGGAGGGATGGGGAAGTTATTCTGTTGGAATATATATCTATTCTTTGGATAGATTTTCTGCACTGAAGGAAACATAACGTTTTTCAAAATGATTTTGGTAAGTTGCTGCATTTAAATGACCGTTCATTCGCCACGCTATTCCTAAATTACTTGTATTTGGTGCATTTGGCGGACGATAGATACGTATGCGACCATTGTTACAAGATTTAAAGACGTTTTCGTCTGAAAATATCACGTTACCACTTTTTTTTGCGCTCCTTTAATTATAAAACTTTTCACTCTTCGACAGCATGTGAACACGAATACAGCGTATCTAGCTGTATCAGAAGGGTTCTCCCACAAGTGATTTAAAAGAGCATTATCCTCTTCATATTTGAAATTTTAGGTCGTCCTAAACTCTTCCTTCTACTTATAGTGTTCTTCGCATAATTTTGTTACCTGCAGCACGTACTTTTATTCAAGCTACAGTGGTTTGTAGCTCGCCTCATGGATAATCCCTCTTCTACAAGAATTAATACTTTTCCATGCGCCATTTTGACGTTCCTGACACTACAAAACTGATTTAACATAACCAACTTTACGCGAAACAAGTGTACTTTCTATATTTGTATGAAATTCTTATCACTTCTAATCACTTAGGTGCTATCAAACTCAAAGCGCTTGACGTAATTAATGCATTAATTATTTTTAGTTTTATAAACTAAGCTTTAAAATTGATCTTTCCATCTCGAATAATAGCAGCATTATTTCAACATCAACATCAACATCACTACAAACAGCATTTAAGATACAAATGTCCATGAATTGTTCTTATATATAAATAATCATCAACATTTACCATGATTTACTCTAATAATCATTGATGAACGTTTATTATCAAATTTAATAAAGATCACGTCATCTTGCAATAATTCGTACGGGCTTCCATATTCCTCAACGATTCTTTTACACCCGCAGTGCCTATTATTTTGTTCTCATTAGAGAACTTGCCTATTCACACTAAATTCATTATGTGTTATATAATCTGTCTACGGGATCGTACACCAATGCAGATCGAGATACACAGGAATTGCGCAAACTGAGTAGAATACAAATCACTACGACATACAATGTGTACTTGAAATGCTTAGAAAACTCAATTCAGTCTGATCCAAAGAAAGTATTTCGCTACATTCGATGATGAGTATGTCTAGGATTTCATGTATTGACAATCCGCAGGAAATTGTCGATGCATTTGCATAGTACTTTTCTAGCCTGTTCCTCGAATGTAATGTTACTGCACCCCATGATAGCCCTTCTAACCGTACTCCAATATGTCTCTGAAGATGAACCGATCAATATGATTGTTTCCTTGCTAACAAAATTACATCTTTTTATGATTTAATACCGAGTTTTTTAGTTGGATGCAAGATTTGTATTGGCTAAGCCCCTTTCAATAATTATTAATTATTTATCCATTTACTTATCTGTTTTTCCTGATGTTTGAAAACAAGCCATAATAATTCCCATTCTGAAGAAAGGTGATAAATCTCTGCTGACAAATTATCGTCCTATCTTATCAAACCTTGCAACGAGTTATAAGCAACTGATCTACAAATCAATATTATACCATACCTTACTTCATTTGCCATCGCTTTCGGTCCGGGAATATGTAACAAGTCACTGTTTATTTGTGAAACTTTGTATGGTCGTAGTCTGGTGGACGTAGTCTGCACAGATGTTTCAAGTGCTTTTGATACGTTACATCATAGTTTATTATTAACGAAGCTAAGTTGGTTTGGGTTCGGTCCATCACCGTTGAATCTTATGAATTGGTATCGAACCGTCAGAACTGGCCATGTTTCCTAGAATGGATTTTCTTCATTTGGTTTCGTCCTGGCTTTCTTCAAGAGTGCAATTTGGGACCATTAGTATTCGTTTTATTCATCAATGATCTTCTCGTGTCTCTGTCTTGTCATGTACTTGCTTTTGCTGATAACTTAAAAGTCCATCTCGAATATTGCCGAGGCGGAATCCCTGCAGGGGAATATTAACATTATTGTCCATTGGTATGCCAAAAATCAGCTGAAAGTGAATATTGACGAATGCTGCGCGTAATGTTTACGCGTAAAGCCAATCTCTTATGCACCTCCTACAATATTTTAACATTATATTGTTCTTTCGCTCTACGCAAACTAGAATACGCATCGATAGTTTGGTCACTCACTTATACTTCGTATCGGCTGTCCATTGAACAAATTCAACGACGGTTCATGAAATGTTTACCATTTGATGGCTTGTATCCTGATGGACATGTAGACTATGGGATGCTAATGACTAGACACAATGTGAAGTCTCTTTCTGCTCGTAGAGAGGTTCATGGCACTAGATTTCTCTGAAACTACTTTCGTGCGTACATTTCCACGTGCCTCGCACTGGCTGTCTCACCAAGGATCAGTTAACAACACTGAGGACCAATATCCTGTGGAAGGTTCCATCGATGAGTATGTGTAATTGTGCTGATTCATATTACAATGATATATTTTTCAATCCATTGTGAAGCTTCTCGCTTCGATATTTATAATTATTCACAAGTTTTAATAATTTTGGTTATGTTGGAAAAGGTGAACAAATTTTATTGCAATCAGTTGTAATGTACAGAATTCATATGATTGGGATCAGAATATAATTGAGACACTTTCTCTGACGTAAAGAGCAGGGGAATTTTGCACAAATACTTGAAAATTTTGACATTTAGATTGTAAGAAAATGTCATTTTAGCCTTTTAAAAGAGAACAATTTTAACATCACCTTAAATTGTCAAAAAATACAAAAATTACAAAATATAAAATTTTAAATATTCAAGTTACTCATTTTTGTCATTTAGTCAATATTTGAGCATATTGCCATTTTTTCAAGTTTATTGGCATTTTTTGAAAACTTACAAAAACGTACACTTTTTATGACATTTTTGTATTCAAATATTATATTAAATAACCCCCCCCCCACATTTTATTTTATTTATATACTATTCAGAATTTAGTCTTTCATGAGGGCACAAATAAAACATAAATTAGACAAAAAATCGATTTTTCATTTTTTTCTGCCAAAAATATTTTCTTGCAATATATGTAAGAAAATGATATTTCCATTGAATTTTATAAAATCGGTGGGACTCTGACAAAATACCCATGTTAGTATCGCTATAAAGGCAAAACATATAAAATTTAAAATATTCGACGTCCATCCAACTTTTTATTTATTTTATTAGAGAGTATATCGACTTTTACTCAATTTTACGTACACTTTCATCATTTTTGTAGAAAATATTTAATTTTAATTTATTCAATTGGGTACCTCGCCAATTTTATTGGATTGAAATGGGTAAATATTGGTCATTTTAAAGTTTTCGCTTTCCGTACATTATACCAATAAATAAACTTGTCAAAAAGGAAACACTGGAAAAAGCACGATCAAATTCAAAATTAAATATTCTTAAGGATCTTTTATGTACCACGCCTCAAGAAATTGAGAACCACATTTTATGTTTAATAGAAACTAGGATGTCCATCCAACTTTTTATTTATTGCATTAGGGAGTATATCACTCTAGAGGACAACGTATAAAAAGGTGAGAAAAAAGAATTTAGGACCAAATATAGACGAAGATGAAGACTAGGCAGAGTGGAAAAAGTTGGAGGAAGATTGTTTAACATGACAACAACATTTTTTCAAAAAAGAAGCGCAAGAATGAAATGAACTCCGAACATCAATATGGAAGTGAAACTTGGACAACGACATGACGCGAATAGAAATAGAACCATACAAATCCAGTTGCAATGAAGTTATTGAGGAGCATAGAAGGAAAGCAAGAGAGGATATAATTACAAACGCACAGTCAGAGAGCGGTAGAATATATAATAAAACCAACAAAATCAATGGAATAGCTATACAAACAGAACGTCAAAGGATAGACTTACCAGGAAAGTGTACGAAACGGACGCGTAAGGTGAAATAGAATATCGAGGAAAACCTGGGTGGACAAATGGCACCAAAGCGAAACGTTAGATGGTAAAACACGAGGAAAATAAATAGGCCAGGATAGATATAAGCGAAGCACCACAATAGGATGGACTCCAGAGTTTTACACCTAATTGTAAAGAGACTTAGGACTAGTAACAAAGGCGAATATATTTCGTCAATAACAGAAATATATGTATACTTTCGCGATACTAGCTGAATGTATTCGCGGTTGATATTTGTTTTAAAAATATGTATTTGTTTACTGTTGACATAGCAAAATGCATTAATGTATTTGTGACGTATTAATTATTCCGTGAAAAAAAGGTCGTAAACGCTTTTATTTTCATGGTTCGTTATTTTTAACACCTATGTTTTTCTATTGTCTTTATCTTAATTTCTGCGACATAAATTACCGATTAAAAAAGGAACATGCGTGCGCGGTCTTACTTGGAGCTGCGGCTCAATTAAATAAGCTCATCTGACGCTTTCTTCGGTCTCCTGTCTACCATCCCTAATCCAGACCAACCCAAGATATTGTTAAGTATTTTTTTTTATTTTCTTTCCGTTTTTCCTATTTTGCATGTACCTTCATGGTATTTGTAGAGAAAGTGAAATATATGAAACAGGAAGGGGTGAGAAATATAAACAGAAATAAAAACAAAATAATAAAGAAAGTATGAAAACGATAAAAATAATGAAGGGCAAAAAAAAAGAGAAAGCAAAGGGATTATGGATTATGGAACAGGTCCCATCTTATTTGCTTGGCATTTTAATTATATATTTGTTCTGTGACGTTTTCTAATGAATGTTTTAAATCACTTTTATTTTAGTGTCCCATTGGGTTGGACTGGGTTGTAAGATGACAAAATATAAAAAAAGTATGGAATTGGATTTGTTGAACAATCTCTTGAAGATTTCGAAAATAGAAGACATAAAAATAAAGACTATCAAATTTTCATATTTTAAACTTACAGTATGTTCAAAATCATCACTAAAGATAATGATTTTTCGATGAATCTTTTCGTTGGACGAAACTCGGAATTCGTTAAGTAACAAAATTGAATATATGAATCCAAATATTGTTTTTAATGAAAGAAATTGATTGAACTAGTTATAGAGGAATAAATCTAATTATTAAGCAATGATATATATTTCGTTGGACCACAATCAATTTATCTATTCATCCATGCAATGCACTTTTTCATTAATTTACGTTGGCTTTCGGTATATTCGCAAAAACTGTGTTTGTCGCCGGCCCAAATATTTATTTTTTTTCTATAAGAGCTAGTATATCATAACAATAGCTATCGTAATTTAATAAAGAAGTTTCTTCGTTCCTGTTCATTCATTTAAAGAGCTACTATCGTTCACGGTACCTAATCGAAACGTCGATAATTAACTTTAAGGTTACTTTATTATATTTTAATGAAGTCACCTTACTTTGTAATATCAAATCCATCAATAATTTCCATACAACTTATTCAAAGCCGGTCGACGCGCCAAACAAAAAAATCGGAGAGAAATTTTTAAATTCGCTAAGTTAATTAAGCAGGCGGCTCGCAATTAATCACACGCGAAATAATTTAATTATAAATCGCAGTGACTTTGCGCACATACTCATTATGCATTTCTTGTACGCGCACGAGCATTTTTCGCAACGCCTGTCCGTCTGTCCGTCTATACATGCGCTAGTACACGCCGGAATAGCTTAATCAGGGGACGACTTAGTTTAAAGCTGATAGTATCAGCGCCTTGACTGACAATTTCATTAATTTGAGATCAACTTCGTGTGTACCGTATTTTAAAGCGCACATCGTACGGGGACGGCTTTTTAATTAAACGAGACTTTTTGATCTCGTTTTGATTGCGTTCGAAGAATTTACGTGGACGCAATGTTTAATTGTGTGATCATTCATTTTCGCGAGGAAATGTCTCCCGCTCTCGTCCGCAGGTGACACGTACGACGAAAGCTCGGAGCTTCAACCGATAATTGCGACAAAATACTACTTTTAAATCGAGACGACGACGACATGTTTGTCACCGGGTATCATACCAAGTTTCGTTGTATCGAACTCTAATTACCGTCATTCTATACATTCTCTCGAATTAAAAGCATATGTAAGTAACGTATTTCAACTCTAAATGGGCATCACGTAGCATTGGAACTTTCATAATGATAATAAAAATAATAATACTATGAACTGCAAAAAATATGAAAGTTTCAAATGTGTAACATCGTATATTTAATATATTTATTTCTACAATTGCAATCGCAAACACCCCAAAATAAATTAACCATTTAAAAATTAACGCTCTGTGAGTTAAAATTTATGTAATTAACAGAGAGCAATTGAAAATCTTCTACAGTAATTACAGGAATCACCACATATCGATAATCCCCTAATTACAATGTAAAGTGGGCCTCGTCGTGGTAGAAAAAAGCCCTCCGTACCAGTGGAATAGCAATTAAACCTTAATTTACGTCTTGCTCATCGCAATGCGTATAAATTCAAATCACATGGCCACCGTCCCAGTTACATGTCGTATTTTTTTCTCTTCGCTACGCGATTCGTTAGTTTATAGTTGAACAACGTCCGATTTATGTCGCGAACGATCAAACAGTAATTATATCGCTCGTTTTCGCCTGCGATTTCTTAATTCAGGCCGGGGAGCGAGCACTAACGGCTCGTCTTTCGCTTACCCGGAATTCGAGGCGTTAAACTGACAAGAAAATGTATGATTATCGGCGCAACTAAATGATGGTTCGCTCGGGCATTTTGCATATTTCGACTATAAACTTTAATTGAATCGGTATTTAAGATAAATTTACATATGTTCCTCTATCATCTGGGGATATTTAGCCACCGAGTAAATTGCGCGAAATCGATTGATTGCGAACTACAATAAATTACTATTAAGGAATCGACCTGATCAGGTGTGCGCGCTACAAATTTACTCCGCTTATCGTTTCCCCCCTTTCGCCTCTCGTCGGCAGTACCCGCGCGCTCAATTCGCATTGCAACTTTATCTCGTTATTTATTGTAAAAAGGTTTTTTCGAACGGAGTACTGATCAAGATGGCATGCATGCATATGAAACCATCTCCGTGGGAAATACTTAACCAACATGTTGGAACAAATATTTTATATTATTTTAAGTACTTTTAAATGAAGCACTTTTTGCCGGCAATAAATTCAGGTTGATTGTATCGTTAATTTTAATTGCGATGAAATGTAACGACGAATAATTAGCTAAAATGTATTTAAATTATTATTCAAAATTAGGCATCATTATGCAACATGTATACTTGTTGTTTATATTGGTATATTTCGCATAGAAATGTTGCTAAAATAAATATTCATGTTTCATTTACTAAACAAGTTACATAGAGAAATAGGATACTATTAGATACTAGATACTAGGATAGTACATTGCTGATTGTGCTAAATAAACTTTCCAAGATTTTTTGTTACATGTATGTTATATAAAGAGTTTTTTTATAAACAAAAACCTAAACATTATTAAATATATTTCATGAAATGAAAAATTTTATTTTATTGATTAAAATATCTTTACTAAGTATAATTGAAAAACAGTACAGCTTATCTAAGACCATTAGCTTTACACAAATTATGTTATGTTCATTATTTACAAATCAAGTCAAATGTCAATCCGGTTTTAAATATTGCGTGTTACCAATGACTTGCCCGTTAACATGGGCACTTTTTAAACTGTTTAGATTTATCGAAATGTAATAGTGAACGTGGTTAGTTTTAAATCGAAGCATGAAGTAGTATCTTTAATACTGCAATTTTTGCAGACGTCTATTGCAGATGACGTCAAATAATTTTAATAACTATAAATTATGTAACGTCAAGAATAGGTAGCAGTAAAAATGCAAATATCAGAAATCGACGGCAAATATCATTAAAAATATCTCAATTTCTAAGTTGCTCAGTATACCCTACTGCCAAGTATCTAACTGATTACTATTAACAGCACTACATTAAATTTTAATGTTACATTTTAATTAAATTTAATTTCACAATTCACTACAATTTATAATTATAATTTATAAAAATAGTATGCCTTTATCTTCCTCATGATGAACTTCGTCGTCTGTTTTATTGGTATTGTTCGTATGTTGTGTTAATATCATTTTTTTACTTTATATTTTTTATTATTGGTTATTTATTATAATTTTTGTTCGTTTGCGTTGTATTCTGTTTGGTTTTGATTATTTCCCTTACATTTTTAGCAATTGAAACACCGCCAACTGATAAACCAAACGAACCCTAACTGGACCAAATAAACATAGAATAAGAAGTGAAAATTGCAATTAGTCTGACTCAACAATAATAATGCAAAATTTAACAACGTAACTACTCTCACCGGAAAAATCACTGATTTATTTATCCGTATAATAAATAAATTACGTCATTACCATTTTAGCTATATTTTTTACTGTAATTAAAATCTGTCTAAACTCCTGAAAACTATTTCTAACAGCGAACACACCGTAAACTAGCACCATGTATTTTAGTAGTTCCTTAATTTAATCAATCGCATAATTCATCACACAAAAGGAAAAATAATGGAAGATAGAAATGAAACATCAGGAGCTTGACAGGTAAAAAATAACTGAAGGAAGAATTTGATAAAACAGAGCTAGATATTCTAGGAATAACAGACACGAAAAAGGAAGGAAATGAAAAAATAAAAATGGTAGATAATGGAATAGGTACTGGACAAAGAGTAAAAGGGTGAGTTGGATATATAATAAGTAAAGAGAAAGCCAAATATGTTAACAATTGGAAATGAATATCGAAAGGGATGCTAAAATAAACATAAATACAGAGACGAATATGAAAACATCAATCATAGTAGTATACGAACCAAACGAGGTCGATACAATGGATAATAAAAATCCTTTTTAAAAAGTATTCACTGCAACAATAGAAACTGAAAAAGGAATGATAGTAATAATATGCGATTTAAATGCAAGAGTAGGTAAAATAAGTGAAAAGTCAGGAGATGCGGTGGGAAGATTTTGAAAAAACTGTATAAACAGTAATGGAAGAAGAATAATGGCCAGTTGAACAACCTAATAATAACTGACACATTTTTTGAACATAAAGAAATACACCAGTATAGAAGAGAGATAATTAGCAGAAACGAAATGTCAATAATAGATTATGTGATAATAAACAGGAAATATAGGAAAGAAATATTAAATACAAGGATAAAATGGAACATGAAATCTAATCAGACCACTACTTAATCGTAGCAAAAATAAGGATGCAAGAAATAAAGACAAAGGCAGTAAACAGGAAGAAACACCTAAGCATAAAAAAATTAATACATTCAAACTGAAAGAAATAGAGTCTGCAAAGAATTATAAAGAATGTGTTGAAAATGAAATTGATAATATGAATGAGGTAATAGATGAAATAAATGTAGAAAAGAATTAATTTAAAAAAAAACAATAAGAACAGTTAAGCAGGTATGCGGGATAGTAAAAAATAAGGAAAATAAGAAAGTGACAAGACGGTGGAATGAAGATATGAAAATAGAAACAAGAATTAAGAAAGAGAGATGGAAGAAGTATCTGAGAAATCAGAATAATGAAAAGTACGATAGCTACAAGGAACATAGAACTAAAGTTAAGATTATGATGAGTGAAAATAGCTAAACAAGAAGCATGGGAAGCATTTTGAAGTAAATTGGAAAGGGAAGCCAGGAAACCAAAAACTGACATGAGAAAGAAACCAGAAAATAGCAAGGAGTAACGAAACATTGTAATTACCGAAGAAGAAGAAGATAAATATATTATAGAAGGTATCAAAGGAATGTACAATAACTAAGTAAATTTAAGAACGAGATGCACAGCATTGGAAGAATTTTTAATAACTGAAGAGCTGACACAAGCAGATGGAGTCAGATATTATTTAAAGTGTATTTAATTGAGAAAACATGAACATGAACGTGAAAATTCTCCGTTTTAGTTGACAAAACTGAAAATAGCACATTTCTTGCAAACACTCGCTACAACCTGCAGAAATCAATGTCGTTATTGAAATATGATTTAATTAACAGCAATCAGGTGTTAAAGTTTTTATTCATTGTTAATCAATCTATTTATATTAAATACTTTACCAAATTAATTTTTAAATAGTTGCAAAAAGCACAGTTGTATTGGCAATGGAATGCCACCCGTTTGATATAACACAGAAATAAAATTGTTTATAAATTAATTCAAAGCATAATGTAAAAATTGAGACGCAATAACTTAAATATTTTCAATATTAATTGTTAATAATTTGCCTTTCCTATCAATAAAACTTAGTACTTTCGCACCAATTACACATTTTTTCTGATTATGGTTATGGTCGTCGTGACTTCTCATAGATTGCTGTATATTCTTGTGCATTATTTTCGATTCTTCTCGATTCTGGTGGACCAGTTGAAACTCTTTTGGGTTTCGAATCATCTCCAGAATGATACAGAATCATTATAGTGGTGGTCTTGGTCTTATTCCTTATTTAAATCAAATTAATTTAATTTTCATAATTAATAAACTGTACCCACCTCAATGAATTGGACACATCGAGTAAGCTTCCAGCATTCCAATTTTATTTTATTGTTTGGTTCAAATTTAAATTAGATTTATAATTTGTTTGTAATTTATTTTCATCATGTGAGTATTACTTTTGGCTTTAAAATATTTTATTTTAACCTACATGAAATATCTAGAATTAATTTTCATTTTAGAAATGTTTATTTTTTTATTTTATGGTAAGGTTGCATAACAAGTAATTCTAAAAACGTTAATATAAAAATGAGGACCATACTTGTTTTGTCATTATATTTATGTTTGAAATCAATTAGTGTCGATAAGAAAACTATCACAATACACATGATTCTGATCGATTTGAAAACAATTATCATTGTGTGTATTTACAGTCCTCTAATCAACTACCCCTTACCGTCCTCTACTTCTCTACCGCTCTAGTTTTCTTTATCTTATACTCGTCCTGTAATGGCTTTATCTTCTTTAGTACCTCCATATCACCCAATCATTCATCTAGACATGGTCTCCAATTTTCCGCTTTTTTCTCTCTTCCTCACTTAATGTCATATCCATACACTCTTCCATCTCGTACTGCCATATATCTATTAATATTCCGCAAAACCTACACATCCTGTAATTCTTATCCGTTCAATATTTATTTCCTCCTTCCTCGTTGCGACACCTAAACATCGCTATCACTCTCTCTACCTCTCCTGCTCTTCCATCCGTCAAATATTCCGGCTTTCTTCCGTACACACATATATCCTTAAACATTGATTTATATTTCGATCCTCTTATTGTTCTTCTCTTTTCTGCGTATCTTACTCATCGTACTTGTTCTAATCTATATACCATCTAACTTTCCACGTCGGTCCTCTCTCTCTCTTCTCGTCCTTTTAGCCCCCGTCCCTGCCGTTTCGTATGACGTTAATCGGTTTTCTTCCAATTCCGATCGTATGCTCCTCATATGTTCCCTATTCTTCGTCTCCCCTCGGCCACACTTTATTTATAAATTCTGCTCCCCAAATTCTGGCGCTCTCATTCATACCTCACCAACCGCTTCCCTGCGTTCACTGCTAACCTTTCATACTCCGTTCCTTGTCACACCACGTATTCCGCCGTTGACCGTCCCAGGTTGAACGCCCTCTTCAACTCCCCCTGCAACATTCTCGCGTTCGTCAAACGTACATTCTCACTTACTATTTGCATTTGCGAGGTCTACCCCTCCTACTCTTAAAATCTTCTCTAGTTCAGCAGTATAGATTTGAAACAGCAGGTGGCTTAACAGGTACAGTTGCCTAAAACCTTCACTTGTTATGAATTCTCTTGTCATCTGTTCCACCACCCTCACCTACGGCATATTTCCTCGTATATCTCTGCTATTCCAGCAGGTCGGCACCCCTGTCCTCACTATCGTCTTTGCAAGATTTTTCTCGCCGAACATGGCATATAGTTTTCCCATCTTCTTTGTCCGTTCCTCCTCTGCCAGATAACTCAGGGCAATTGACTACAGTAGATATAATTTAACCAAAACAATATACCATAAAGAATAATAAAGGGATTTTAATAAGAGTTTTATACATTATCATCTTCACATGCATTCATTCTATCTTATAAATAACGTTTTTTTAAATGAAATTTTCATTTAATTTTATACGTATTTATTTTCTAACATTTATCTTCATATTCTACACTCTACACTAGTAGTCCAATTAATTTATTATTATTATTATTATGGCAACATTTTAAAATAAACACCAATCGCAAACTACCCACGGCTAGCACTAGAATAAAAACTCCAAAAATGTTGACGTATTAGGATATTAATTACCTTCGTATAAAAATAAATTGCCTGGGCAATTTTCGCGGGCGATCGCTTTCGTCAAGCGCACGTAGATTGTTACTGTCGCATTAAGTAATTGCACGCATTAGAAAAATCGACTTTCAAGGGTGGGCCTCCGTGCGCGTTAAAAAATACATTTGTTAACGCCAACGATGATCGGGCGCTCTGCCGTTACCGTTCGCTTCTTAACATGCTATCCTGGCGAATTAATGGGGGCCCGGCACCCGCCCGGAATACTAATTTCGCTAATTGGCCTTGCAGCAATAACAATTGGTGCACGCCGATGTGCGCCGGAATGTCGCGTTATTGTCTCATGTCACGGAACGCAAAAATTTTATTGTATTTTTCTTAATTAGACAATTGGAAAAAGGACTTGTTTTAATGATCTTAAAAATTCGCAACACTTTTAATTAATATTGTTTAGGCTACGTAATGTTTGTAAGTGATACGTACTGATGAAAAAAATATGGGGAGGAGTATAAAGCCATGTAACTTTCCAAGTTGAAGCCCAATTAAATAAAATTATCACGAAACAGCACTCGACAATTTAACCCACAAAAAAGGTGAAGTGAAGTGCGTAAACATGATTAATAATAATCGGAGCTGTTTGTATACATGGGGGAAAGGAGAACACCCTATTAGTACTCTAGTAGAGTGACTATAAAAATTTGTAAAAATATAAACTGTTACTCGCCAATTAGTTTAAGCTCGTGTTAATTTTATATTTATTATCAATTTAGTTTGAAGATATTTTATACAAATTCAAACAGCGTAGCTTTTTAATTGTTTAAAAATAATTTGGTCACTGGCACTGTTTCAATTTTTATGAGCTTCTATCAGTTCTTTTAAAACAAACAAACAAAAAAGTAAAGAGAAGAAACTAAAGTTTTAATGAATTGCATAACTGGACGGGCCGTAGAGCAAGAAGTTAGTCCAAAATCATAAATTTGCAAATGTAGATCATGCCGTACATGTTTACCCTGTCAAATAGCTAAAATAATTATGACTTAACACTTATAGATGTTAATTTTTCACTTTTGGTAACAATTTAAGTAAAATTCGATGATATTTGCGTGTGCTCGATAGGTTTCGTCAGTGAATCTGTTTTAACTGTCCAATGACAATATAGTTAATACGTTAAAGTCGTCTCATCATTATCAGTAATAACATCTCACTATATATTGATTTCTCCAATGTTTGCTGATTAATTCATCTTTAAAATATATGATTCATTACTTTATAAATTTACCGCTAAACGTGACAATGCAGCAGTCTGATTTTCATCATAATTTCATCGGTGGTACCACTACTCGACCTCTTAACGTTGCTTCGTGAGTTTTTACCAGTGAGTAAGTCTAACCTTAAAATAGCCTGGGGAAGCGAAGCATTGCTTTGGTGTGTGTGTGTAGGTCTACGGTTTTTGAGAAGAAATATGATCGTCTCGTCTAGACAAGTTTATCTGTGTGAAGGACGTTGATTCAGAGAATGTTACTCTGCAAGATGGGTTCGAAGAGAAACGAACTAAACGTTTGAAGAACTACATGATTTGGATGGTCGATGAATTAAATTAAAAAAAATCAATTATGGTGGGTATTTTGCTCCATTTGGGGTGTGTTGTGCGGTGCTAATAATGCTTCCTTTTAAATGAAGTGCCCACCAGAAAACAACATGTGCTTTCGGGCAATAGCAAATTTTCTCTATTCGATATAAATGCGAAGGCATGCTAAGATAATATGGAAACTGGTTATTTACGAAAATTATATCTTTTATTTGAAAAGCTACACATACCATAATAGTAAGCTAAACGTATGCATAAATATTCCACCTCCAGAATTCAAAACGTTAAAAAAATATGAAAAACGCAAGGAACACAACTGCACAAACGCAGGAACACAACTGAAAAAGTAGTCAAGGAATGTTGTGAAGACGCAACTGCTTTGGACACGACAATCATAACAGAAAATATCGAAATCATCGAGAAATCTCTGTAAATGTAGTTACTGTATTTGCGAGGAAGCTATCAACTTTCTTGTGTTTCGTTTCGCACAATTCTGGTACTTTTTACTTTTAGGCCTGCCAGTTATCAACTGTATAAACCGCGGCGAACATTCCTCGACCGCCGATTATGCATCTCTAAGATTTGATACGTCATCGAATCTAAACTCTGATGTGAATTATATTGCGTTGATGACTTTTAATGATGCTATAGTTAAGATTGTTGGTTCCTACGATATGGGCTGGAGGAACATGCCGTAATTACGATAGCCTGAATGGATATGGAGTCGGTATTGGGACCATGACTGGATTTGGACTATACCATATGCAATCGGTAGTGCAATAAATGTGGGAAAAATTTTCACAGTTCCGCCAAAGCCGTGGAACCACATGCTCAATTTTGAAACTAATGGCCTTGAGAGAAACTGCGGTCAAGGGAAAATCCGGTCTACCTGTTCTTTGACTGATAAATTTGCAGAAGTTATGGAGGGATTTACCGATATAATACTTATCATCAGACAGAAAACTAAAGGAACAAAATACTCAATTTCTGATTTGGCGAAGGATTTCAACAATTGTCTCACAATGCTGTAGATGTCAAATGTTCTTTACAATTTTGAGAAAACTGAATTAAGTGTTTATCTCCAATGAAAGAATATATTGTTGAGAGTAGTCGAACAAAACTGTCAGAAACTGCACTAACAGTGGAGAAATTATGGAATACCTACATATGAAAATTCTTCAAGATGGACAAAATATAACTAGGATTCTTAAGTAATTGTAGCCACACACAAGATTATTTAAAAAATCTGAAATATCAATAGATGGAAACTTAGTCTTGTTCAAGTGAATTATTATTTTCCATCTTAAGCCAGGAATAATCATCAAATCCTCGTATTCAGCTCGTAAATTTTGTTTTTAAAACAGATTTTAATTAAAACATTTTTAAGAGATTAACTATAATAATTATGTTTGGAATGATAACATGAGGGTTGGGTTGGTTTGGGTTGTGTTGATTTAATTTAATTCCAATACAAAGTTATTACTGTATTCATTTAAAATTAATAAAAAAACTAATTCAATTTGGTATTCATAGTAAATTATTCATGTTGTATTAATATAAATCTAATCTACTGAACACAATCCAAAGGCATAATTTTTATTTTTAAATGATGAGTCTTTGTGTTATCTTCTAAATTCCACGAACCATGAAAATGTTGAGAATTTTCAATTCCAGCATTTTTTCTATTTTTTACATGGTTCAACGTAGACAATTCAAATTCTTTGGTAGTGTGAACATTTTTGAATCCTTCGATTCTTATGGTTTTTGAAAATTTTTGTCACACAACATATAGTTTATATTTTATAGTTATAATTTTTGTTTTATTTTCGAATTTTTGTGTTTGTGTTTTGAACAAGTGACATTTACATATTGTTGGCAGTGTTTTTGCATTTTTAACGAACTATTAAAACTAGTACTAAATTTGTCAATTTTTACATTTTTAAATTTTACATTTATGGTAGTGCATTGTTTTTCATATAAACAACTGAGACTAATGTTTGAATTTTTAATTTAATTTGAACCTTAAACTTTGAAGATTTTAGATTTTTTATGCTTTTGGATTTATTAATTTTCTACAATTTTGATCTTTTTTCAGTTGCCCATTTTGTCAATTTTAATTTAATTTAATTAATTTTATATTAATATTAAATTAATATATAAATTAAAATAAAATAATATAAATATTCCCCTAAATATTCCGCATTTTATTCAATATGAAGGTACATTTCGACGACTGTGTTGTCACCTTCAACTGAAAAACTAGATATAAATTAATATATTTTGATGCTAAATTAATTTTGTATTAACATTAAATTAACATATATTGATAGTAAATAAATTGAGTATTAATATTAAATTATTCACGACAACCAAACCAAACCGACCCATTAATAATATTATATAATAATAATGTTTTGTAATAGCGAAATTTAACTAATGGGATTTTTTTAATAATATTAACTAATAAACGAAGAATAATATTTTTTAATGTTTGCAATAATGAAATTTAACAAATGGGTGTTTGCGTTATCTTCAAAATAATATCCATCGCGCAGAAGGCAAGTTTTTAACTTTGACTATTTTATTAACATTTTTTTAAAACCTTGTATTTTTGATAACTACTCTGCTCTGAGGGGCAGAAATAACAAAGGAATTGTCATGCATGTTTTATTTATTATGTTTATTTAAAGTTATTCGTCTCATAGTGATCGTTATGGCTAATAATCTACCAACATCAATTTTGTTTCATATCTGGTTACGTTATTTATTTGAAGTATCTGAAGTATTTAAGATTTTCTTCTTCCGGGAAATTTAATCAATACTCTGTCAAATGAAATCGCGTTAACCTAAATTAGTTTTTTGGTAATTCTCTGGTTTTCAGATCATTTTCTCTTTGGAGCTTTTAGCCATTTTTTGCAGTTTACACAGGTGAAATTATGACAATTATATATATTTTTATTTCCACATTTCAAATTTGAAATTTAGATAATTTGTCAATATTTTGATAATTCTAATAGTTTTGATTGTGTTTATATACAAAATTGCTCAACATCATTTGGCATTGTCATTGACAATTCTCAATACAATTTACAAAAATATGATATTTGATAAAATAAAACTTGACCCCGCTAATTATTTTAAACCAATGTCAATTAATTTAGATTGCAGATGATTCAAAGTAAAAATTCGCCCAATAAGAGAAGGAGATATACATTTCAGTAGGTAGCTTTTGAGAAACACATTTTACATTTATATTTCAATTAAATATAATTCTTTAATATTTATATAATATAATAGTAGCTTGTCTATTACTTAGGTAAATACCTTAAAACAATTACACCTTTATTACGGTGTTTATTTCCACGAAATAGTTTGGCCCCGCTCTAGATCTTCAACGTACTTCGTTATTAAACTCAACGCCGCATAAATACGTCTCTATGACGATTTATTATAACGGGATTCAATATTAGTGTAATTGAATCCTCTGCCATAATTAGACAATGAGATAACTACCCAAGCACCACGCCTTCGAATAACTAGAAATGACCGACATGGACCACCTATGATGCCAGCTCATTTTCGTAAGTGTCGCTTGAATCAATGTACCTAATCAGCCAGAGGAAGATTTGCTAAATTCTCTAAGAAATTCTTGCTAAAATCGATAACATTCCAAGGAAACTATTTTGCCAAGTTTTCAAATTAATAAAAAATAAAAATTGCATTTATTATGAATGAACAAAATTTCATGAATATTTATTTTTTTAATTGATAACATTTTCGTGCATATTGTTGCATAAACTTAAAAACCTCGAAAAAATATCAAAAATGGAATTAATATTTTCAAGATTTTAGCCCTCGAATTTGTTTGTACCTAAACAGAAACTAATAATTTATAGAGCATTGGTCAAGTCTTTAGATGGCTATTTGCGGATGCAAAAGAAACCGGCTCCGTCCAATTGTGAAACGTCTCGGTTTTAATACATGTGGTAAAATCAATAAATTTAAAAGTTGCCAGATTTCTTTTGTAACAGATTGTACATGCTTGTACATTTTTATGTTGGTGTTTTGCCTCATTACAATATGAAGGATGATTATTACTATGTCTTATTACACATTTACTTTAAAACGCCAACGATTTTGGTACCATATTAATATTCATCGGAATAACGTTTCATTGGACGACTTTCTTAGAAACCTCAAAACGCGCCCGACCTGGGTGATTTAATGCGATCGCGCGGCGATATTAAAAATACAAGCCCGGATTCGCGTGGCCAATTTGTAAGCGTCCGTTGCGATTTTTCGGTATTCGCGCGTTACAAAATTATATCGTAATATCGCCATTACAAGCCACACCTTCTTAAATTGCGAGCATTTCGCTCGCCGAGTACTGAATGAAATATGCGGACGGGCAGCATTAATTCCGAAAAGCCGAAATTATTTAGAAAATTCGCCGCATCGCCGTTCTTAATTTCGGGCCGACGGACGAAGCAAAAACCAAAAGCTCCGCGAAACGTCAAACACCGCAGCCACGTAATTAGGCACTATCGGCACGTCCTGCCCGTGCCTAGGCCATAGGGGGTCGCAAATATTTTCTCACGCCGACGATGAAAAAACGACGTCGCGTGATTGTGACGTAGCGGACCCATGGAAAAAAACGCGGTAGTTGTGGTTTCGATAACTTCCGGTGCAATATTGGCCTTTTCTGGTGTATTGTGGCAAGGAAAACAACGTAGTATAGCAACAATATGTTATCAAAGGCCTAAATAGAGCCCTTGATGACATATTGTCTAACGTACATTTTCGTAAAATTAGTAATAAGAGATGTCCTGAAAAAAGTCCTAACGCATATAACCTCGGTTCCAATTAACCTAAAAATTGTGACTTCGGGTACATATGTGCGATTAATGAAAATTAATTGTAAATGTTTCGGCGTTTGAACTGAGAGGTATTTTGTCAATCCTCTTCACCTTCCCAAGTTCAGTTCACCGTTTGCATTAAAAGATATCATCGTTATTAATGAGTCTCATCGCTCGTCGAAAAATAGCCGGTGCCTTTTCTAATCCAAAACGCATTGAAAGAGATCGCCGCTTGTAAAATTAAATTATTAGATTATAATATTTTCCATCTTGATGCAAATGATTTCTTCATGCAATGAAATATAATTTGTGTACGAACATGGGAGCAATGAAATATTAATAAAGGCTCGGTTTGGGAGATAGAGGGATGACACAACGAGAGAAATAATTAAACAAAATTCAACAAAATAATAAATTAAAAGAATCAAAGCAACATTGAGAAGAAATCAGTTGAAGCGCCAGAAAAGAAACTAAAGAAAACGTGAATAAAAACGAAAAAAATACAGAAAATGTTACAATTCCGGATCGAATGAAAATCAAAGAATTTACTGGGGAATAGGATTAACAAAAACTAAGAATGGCCGCAAGTAAAAGTAATTAAACGACACAAGCAATAAAACAAACGAAAAGAGAGAAAAAGCAAGAGAAAGAATGAATTAGAAATTATCAAATTATTAATTAACGTATTTAACAAAAGTTTTGGCAAAAATGTATAGGGCTACATACAAAATTGAAAATTAATTTTCTTGGAAATAATGAAACATTATTACATTTTGTCACTAATCCAAAACAGGTTTCAAAACTTACATTGCTGACAAGGGTCCTCGGTTTTCGATGTCACGCAGTTTTGTCCTTACGTGTCGCATCAGCCTTTGGATAATTCCAATATCTACTTCACGCACCTTTTGATAAATGCGCCTTCGCAACTGCTCCTCGTTTTGGGCTTCCCACCCATTCTCATAGACTTTTCTACTAAGCAGACTCAAACATTCTTAGGTCGTGCTTGTGGAAGATCTGGGAGAATATCTTGTTTTGGTACAAAGGTAGCTGATTAGTAGCCAACAATTCCCTTGTTATTCGGGCGTAATGACAAGTTGCCAGATCCGGCCAGAACATGATTTCGTTTCCATCATGATGTGTCCTAATAAAATTTAATAATTTTTGAGACATTTTAGCGTATATACATTGGCATCTACAGCTTCGCCCCTGACATATCCAACATAAGGACGTGAAACACCAGCTACAGAAATCGCACACCATACTAAGATTTCGTCGGCGAATTTTGTTTTACATTTAAATTTGACATTATCCGGTGGAATATTTTCGATCGTCTGTGCAAAATCCATCATTTCCTTTCATTTCCGCGTTCGCCAAAGTAAAATGATTTTCATCGTTCATAATAATCAGTTTGTTGTTTTCAAAGTGAACTGTCCTTAACATTCAATAACATCGCGGAATCCTTTGCACCTAGACATTCGTATATTTGGGGCATTTTTGTCGTTTACGAAATTTTAAACCGTTTCTACCAATTTTTCTACTGAAACTTCAAATCGACGACCTAACTTTCTTGTTGACGTTCCAACTCTGTTTCTTGCACTTTCTAGCATTTTGTTGACCGCTGCTGGGGGCAAAACTCTTGGTGGCCACTTTTTGGTAAGCTTATGCAAGGAATTCCTTGCTCACAATTATTAATCGCACGATAAATAGTTCTAATTGAAATATTTTGATCTTGACAAATGCGCACAATTTCACGTTTGGAAAGTTGGTCAAATACGGTATAAATACTCCTATACCTTATTTGATATACACTTTTATATCTATTTTATGACATTTCAAAGAATCCACCAACCAAACCAATAAGGACGTCGCAAGTAATGACATTTGTCTTTGTTTTGCATGCAATGGCAATACGATAAAAATAATGCAATTCGAAATATCTCGACGAGTATTTTTGCCAAAACTTTTGTTACATACGTTAGTAATAACACCTGTCTCATAAGTTTTTTTTCCCAAAACTTTTAACAAGATATAATTTAAACAAAAGAAACCTAAGCAAACATAAAATAAACCTAACTAATTGACCTTAGACTTTAACACTTATAAGTTAGATTGCTGCCAATGGTCATCTAGCCTCAATGAGCTTCTTTTGTTTAAATTATATCTTGTTAAACTTTTTCCCAAAACTTATGAGACAGGTGTTAAAATAGAAAAGAATTTCTGTAATAAAATGCGAACAAGATAGCTAGCAAAAGAAATATTCAGAAGCTCGATGAAGCAAAGAAGGGCGGATGAATACAAACAAAAATTGCTACAATCTAACAACAGAAACTATAAAAGACTAAAAAAGTTCAGTCGAAAAAAGCAACTGATACACAACATGAAAATGTATATAAATATAGAACATTCATCCAAATTGAGTACGTGGACTTATCAGACGACAATCTCAACCCATTGAAAATGGGAAAAGGAAACAAATGCAAAATAAAATATGACCCTAGCAAACAAATTTAAAAGTAAATAAACAAAGAACTAAATAGAGTAACACTGGAAGAAACACTTAGAAAAAGTAAACAAAGCAAAACCTAAATCAATCAAAGGAGGAAGCAAAAACAACAAAATAAATTAATGAGAAGAGAAATAAAATTGAAGACCAGAATTAAAGAAGATGAACTAGAATGAAATAACAAATAAAAGAACCAATTGGATCGCCTGCAAATGGTTTTTAAATTGGAACAAAATAATTAATCATTGTTGCTACATAATAAAATAATAACAAAATAAACTGTGATAAATACACCCAAAAAACGAATAAAGAAACTGAATGAAAACCAATAAAAATGTTGGGACAAATCCGGAACAAATATTCACACTGAAATGAGAAATTAAATTAAAAAACAGCACTGATGAAGACGAAATAGAATAGGATGACAAATAAATTCAAATAGCGAGGAAATTCTTCACATTTATAATTGAACAATACCTTGGATTTTCCCAATCTGGTTAGCAATTAGTGGTCAATGCTAGCTGTGTTACTATTTCACTATTTTATTTAACTTTTTCGTTTACGGTGTCAACCGAATCTATATCCAATCCAACCCTATTCTAGCAAGTTTTGATTCGCAATTCCAATTGGTTTTTACACATTGTCCCAGTTTTTTTTTACAAAACGGGTCTATGTTTTCGATTTTTTAAAGCATTAAAGTCTTCTTTATTCTTCTGAAGTTTCCTTTCGTTATATCCATTTTTAGACTTTATCAAGTATAGTAAGCTTTTCATACCCAAGTGTAACAGTTTTTCTTTTGTGGCTTTTAATTTATTATTCCACAACAATTTGTTTTTCCAAGCTGTTTTGTTTCGTTACTTAAAAAAATATTTTAGCCTGTTTCTTTTCCTTTCCTTTCCTTGCCTTTTCATTTTTATCGATCTCCTTGAAACATTTTTGATTTGTTTTTCTTAATTCCAGGTTGGTTACCAGTAAAATATACGTATGTGTATGCACAATATAATGATTTCTTAAACTACTTATGAACTTCTGATATATTTTCTAAGTTTTAATTATTCAAATTATTACGGTATTGATAAATTCTCATTTTCCAGAAATTCACATGATTTTGTTCCGTCATGAGTTCGTTTTTTACATTCGTTCTTCAGATTTATTATAAAATCAACTTCTCATTAATGATCACGTTGAAAGTTTAAAGAACCACAGTTTATTTTTATCACACCTTTTACCAGTAAAAATGTCGTTTTTATGAAAATTTACTTATTTACATATTTTCTTATTAAAAATATTTAAACTAGTTATAATTCATTTCAAAGTCACTAAATCTAGGCTCAATATCACGGTTTCGTAAGGTATTTGTGAGCTTCTGTTACTTTTTTGTAATTGATTGACATTGATAGATCGTTTGCAGTATCAGCAATTTTCTTTTTATTGAAGTCAACACAATTTTGACACATTTGTGCTGCTATGAGTTGGGAGAGGATAGGGGGTGCATTTAGTGCAAAACTAAAGGAGAAGAGAGAAAGCGAAGGGAAATGAGGATTAGGGCAATAAAATAAAATAAGAATGTTACAGGTTATGAGGAAGAGGAGAGTAAGGTGGTTGCAGAGGAGTGAAGGTGTCAAAAGGCAGAAAAGAAGGAGGGGTAACATAGAAGGGGACCAGGAAAAAAATCATCACATACGTAGACAAGGGAGGAAATGGGAAAGAAAATTTAAAGAATAAATGTTATGTTACGTAAAATTATGCCAATAAAATTTTTTTATTAAAATAACTAATATGCAAAATATAAAGATTTCCTATACTATTTACGAGTTCATTTTTTCGAAAATGTAGTTTTTGGCGTTCATGCAATTTTTATTTGTTGAAATTACTACGACATTAATGGATTATTTACGGTGTCATCAATTTTCATTAGTTCGAAATTTATGTTAGTTTAATCCGTTTGCACTGCCGCGAGATTTCTGTTTCAGTAACTATATCATAAATCTTACTGGTTCGTATTTTACATTAATTCTACAAATTTGCAAATTATGCTATAAAATCACCCAATTTCTTATTTATAATCGCATTGTAAATTTAGAATAGTAAAAATAATCCCTATTCCATCTAATTTTTCGTAGGACTTTTACTGGTGGAACGTTTATTTTTTATCAAATTTTACAATTTTACAATTTTACAATTCATAATAAAATCACAAAATATGTCCATATATCCATAACGAATTTTTAAGCAAGTTATGCAAGTTTTGTACAGTTTTAGTTATTAATATTATTACAATAATTATCATTGTGTTAACCGAAATTCATACTATTCCGATCAACTTGTACTATCGCTAGTTTTCCCTATTTCAGTTATTTCTATTCGTAAATTTACACGATATCTTATAAAATCTTAGTTCCTATACTGTAATTTATCATCTATGACGTTGTTTGTTGTAAGTTTGGAATACATTATGAAAATTGACCCTCATTATAGTTTGAAGGCTTTTTTGTGAAATTTTCGTAATTGTCGTCATTTTCCTTAAACTATTTAAATTATTTAGTTTTTCCGACTATTCCGAATATAAATAATTGCGTTACTACAACAACTTTAGAAAATTTATACGTTGATAGAAAAGCAGTTCCTATTCATTAATGTATTTAGTTTTTAATTGTTAAATATTACTTGCTTTCATAAAAATTTCCGTGTTATATCAGTTTGTATTTCATTTACTATTTCATGTTCGCTTATTTCTTTATTCTTATTAACTTAATTATAATGTGTACATTAATTTCCGTAATTTTAATTAAAAATACATCATCCATATTGAAATTATTCATGCGTTTGTAAACGTTCAGAACAACAGATTATCGTTGTGAATGCTCACAAAATGTGTGTGCACACACTAGCAGTAATCACCGTAATTATAAGTAATAAGCAATAACACAGTGTAGTAAAAATTAATGAAAATTCTAATGGAAATTGCTTAATTATTACCTACTTTTAACCCAACCTAGAATTTGTCTTGTAAACTCGTGAGTACATATTGTAATGTCTTAATAAGCGTTGTGTTTGTATTGTTTGTGTTATAAATTTTAAACGCAATGGCTAAATTAAGCTTCGAACTTTCATTACAAACCAGGAATTATTATGTAGCTGAAATTTTGGAAAGAGAAAACTTTGACAATCTGAAAAATGAAGTTAATTAAAATACAATATTGGATTTGAGATCACCATTGATTTTCTTTTTTGCTCATTTTCATGTTTTCTTTTAGATTATCAATAAATCAATAATAAAATAATTTTGAAAGCTTATTATTGCGAGAGTAGTTTTTAACTTGATTTTTATTGCACTTTCATTTATCACCCGGAAAATGAAAAAGACAAAAATTTCCAAAAACAACAACCACATTACTCACGATACTATTGAAATCTTACCGAACTATAATACCTTATAATATTTAAACCGTAACATAATTGAAATATGCAAATTAATCGTCAACCTACTCTAGATAATTGCATGAAAAGAAGAAGGTTTTGGCTGGAAGCACATACAACTGATGGTGAATTAAGATTAAGAAATTATACGACAGGGCCCGGGAACAATGTTATACATTTGCCTGTAGGCAACAATTTTGTAACAAAATCTGTAAATTTGTTGAATAAATGTAAAAATGCGAATTCCTAACGTTTATGTTACAAATACTGAATTGAGGGAACCTTGTAGAAGAACAAAATCCAAATCGTATGAATTTAAGGAGGCTACGAACGTATATGATATCACACACGAGCTATTAATTAAATTGTACAAACGCTAAAAATGACATTGTATGTTTTCTACAATGTCATGTAAGAATGCTTCGTACATATTTTAAAAAAATAGTTATATATCATATACATACATGTCATTATGGGTTACAACTACTTTAAATAGATTTTAAATAGCATCAGAATTGTGCTGCAACCTACAATATGCAATACGTCAGGGGTCGCCGTAGAGTTGAATTCTGATGAAATGCACCGTAATTCAATAAAACAACTATCAGCTTGTTCTCGCGCAATGACACGGTCGAGTGTAATGATTTGGTTTCCACGGATGCTACGTTCACATGCACGACAATAACTTTTACACTTACAGCGACATCAACAATGTTTTTGTCCACATGCTCACTTTCGATATTACATCCCTGACATAAAGATCGTATTCTACGTCAAATGTGTTTAAAACCAAGCACCAGTTGTTAATTTATCTGTCAAAATTAAATCGTTATAATTTAATAAAAAGTTAAAAATTTTGATTAATCTGCATTGAGAATTTCGTACAAAGGTGTTTATGATCAAAGTCAGACTCTCTGTGTTAAAAGTTGTGAGCTGTGGAACAACTTCCAACTTTAGAAGCGTGAAAAAGCAATTCTGACGGCAGTCATTGAAAATGACACTTGTAACACGGACAAATAAGTCTGAATTGTACTTATTTGACCTTTTTTTTCAAATGTTTCTAATAAATCAATTCGAGAAAACATCAACTTTCCTCGTTACGAATGATTCGTAGATTTGTGTTTGAAGTCTTGCTCTAAAATCTGTTATTTCTCAGTTCAAGGACAGCCCAGGGAATTTCTTTTTAAATTGTTGCTGTATGTGTATTTCAACCAATGCAATATGCGCTGCTTTTTGTTTATCAGATAATAACGATTTTCTCTCTAGAGCGTTCCTTCTTGATCACGAACACGCCGGAATTCGGGAGCCTGGGTGTTGATCGAGCTTATCTTCATGCTTATTGGTGATGTTTCTGAATTCTTGAATTACTGTGCGCATACGCATGTCTCGATGAAGGACACAATTCTTAATTTATTTTGGCGCAGCTATGTTAAGAAGCGATGTTCTGGAAACTTTGGATTTTGTGTATGTTCTTGATGCAGCACAGCCCCCAAACTACGGGTTTGCAAGATTGTTGACTACTGACAGTTTAACTTTCAGGATAGTGCATCTTATTTCGCGTTGTCGAAGGTTCTCCTTGGCGCCTAGATTCATTCGAAGATACTTCGGTATATTTGCGTACTGTATGAATTGATTGTTGATTAATACAGGTAGTTGTTTTTAATACTATTTGAGAAGGTTGCATGCACTGACACGTCTTCATTTAGTTTTATTCCTTATATTTGAATCCACTTGCCGGCATTGTTTGTAGCATTTTTGAGCTTGTTTACCTCCATTGCCCCGCCCCCCCCCCGCTTGTGCATCGCGCTTACAAATAAGTTCCAAAAAAGGGTACATGCAACAAAATGTCGCGATATACCAAACGCTGCGCTGATATTTGGCGCCGACAAAAATGTATACAGACCTAGCCAAATATACTATGTGCTGCGTATCGGAGCAAGTTGGTAAATAATGATCGTTCTAGCTATAAACAATCGTCAACATTTATTTAAACGACAAGAATAAATGTACACAGGTGTCCGTCCCATCAAAACAAGCAAACAAACAAGAAATCTTTAATAAAACGAACAATTTAATAAAGTAATTAAATAAACTTACTGTAAATATCAGTCCCCGCTAGCTAACGCAGCACGACACCATGAAAATAAAAGTAATTACGGGGCTGACGATAACTTTATGTCATTAAGCGGTCTACCTTACAATTATGCATGAACCTATTATACATTTCTTAAGGAATTTACTCTAATGGAAGGCATAACTGAAGTTTGCGAAACACGACTCTAGGTTGAAACAACAATCATTTATTTTAAACAAACTTTGGTTGAAGCCAAACTTGAAGCCACTGTCATACACCAACTTTATTTTATTTTGACGACACGATCGGGACCGTAAGTGAGAGGGGAAAAAACATCTTGGAAAAATACAACGCAATTCAGAATACAACGAAATTTTCCATAAAAACACCGTAAACTAACGGATGATGCTAAATCGGATAAAAGAGAAGACGAAATTATTACCTTTGCGAAATTGCGGTGCACTAACCAACTGCGTACCATGAAGACAAATTTTATATCCCTTACCACACGACCAATCACCTACTTATTATTGCTGGTGTGATTGAGAACCTGATGATCAACATCCAAAAATATCTCACAATTGTTCACCATAAGCCGCAACACTACGACTTCAAACTGATGAACATATTTGTCCTTTTTTAACGGTCGAATATTTATTGTGAAACCAGCACTGGTATCAATTCTGTATTAGTTTTAATCTTTCATACTGTTGGCAGCATCGATTATTACGATACGATATTACCTGGCATGCTGTATAACGGGGCTTCTGTAGAATTACCACTATTCTATTAGAGAGTTGTTTCAAAATTTCGCCATTGATCAGGGCATAACCTGGCGTTTTCACTGGGTTGACTTTTCATGTGTATCGTGGGCTTTATTATTCACTCTTCTTGGTCAGCTCAACTCACTTTTATCGGTTAAGCACTGCTTTGTCTGTTGTATATATACTTTTGATAGATATTTTGCAAATATTTCAGCATTTTCACAATTATCTTTAGACCATTAATTGAATTCCATATTAAAAGAAGGGTACGTAAGTGGGTGTTTTTATCTGTTTGTGCTACGCCACAGTGAATATTCTATGCGCTTATCATTTGTCAAGTTTCAATGTTTATTGATTAATTGATTCAGGTTTTATTTTTTATATTTCCTGTAACTGTTACTGCCATGGTATCCAGCGTAGACCGATGCTGCGCCGACGAATGAACGGGACGACGTGCAACTTACCCACGTCGAAATTCACGACGGGAACATTTGGGTTCACCCACATATTGTTTAAAATTAGTGTTTGTTGCTTCAAAATACTGTCGTGTTTCACAAACTTCAGTTACGTCTTCCATTACAGTCACTTCATTAACAAATGTAAACAGGTTCATGTGTAATTGTCTCGGTCTACCTCAATGACCCAAGCCTTCTTTATCGTCAGAACAGTAATAACTTTTATTTCCATTGTGTAGCGCTGCGTTAGATAGCACGGACTGGAATTTACGGTAAGTTCGTCAATTTACTTTATTAACTTTTTCATTATATTAAAGATTTTTTGCCTGTTTTCTTGTTTCGGTGGGACGGTCACCTGTGTCCTATTTCGGATATAAATTTTGTACATTTATTCTTGTTGTTTAAATAAATTTTGGCGATTAGTTTAAAGATAGAACGCGCTTTATTTCCCAACTTGCTTTGATTCGTAGTACATAGTTCTATCTGAAGGCCAACATGTTGGGCTTCCAGTGTTTGTATATTTACATCCACTGTCTTTTATTGTTCTGTGCCATTTGTATTTGTTAGGTTTGCACCCCTCATTTCGTATTTGGCATTGTAGTCTCCATATATAATGAAATTTCGCTCATTTTTTGTAAAAGTCCGAAAATAATATAGAATGAACGTGTGTGGTTAAAAAAAATTAATTTCGAGGTGAGGTGACGTGACGTCACCTCACCTAGGACAATTAAAAATTGGTTATTGCTTCACTTTCTTTAGAAGAGTGTTTGCTGAATTAATTGTAATGTATATGTAATGGACGTAATAGGGAAATCAGTTAAGGTTATAAAGTAGCAAATAGGACATGTAATAAATAACAATTAATAATTTATGAAAACAGCGAAAGCATATCTCTTTTATTCTACGAGTATACATATGCAACGCACAAGAGAAGTAGAAGCAGAGTCGGCAGCGCGTAAGAGCTTTGTCGACGAAAGCACTGCAGCAGGACTAAATAAAGTCCGTTAAAAGCAAATTACGTAGTCTTTTATTGTGATACCGAGATCCACAGAACTATTGAACAATGAAAGTAAACTAATCCTTCGCACGCAAATCGCTCAATTGATTTTATCATACTTTCTTATCACCTTTACGAGTTCGAAATTTATCGCGAGGGTAAACAGAGTATTATCGTAAATGTATCGAAAGTGTATTTGTATATTAATCAAAGAATAAATTTTATGATTTACAATTTGACATAATTTCCGTTTGGGATCAAGTCAAGTTGATTTTTGTGCGAGATTAATATAAATTACGGGTATGTATGCTTTTGTTTTTTATTGTATATTGATATATTATAATTAAATTCCATGTAGTTTTAACGAATAAAAATAATCAACAAATTGTTTGAAAATTCTTTGATACCACTACATACGATTGATAATGTACCCTAAATTTATCTTGCATACAATTTCAGCCATATACAAGATACCAGACGATGTTTTTGCCTGAATAATGCAATGGAATTTCATGGAACATATTGGATTCATAATAATGTATTTGTCAGAAAGACATCGTTAAAGCGACAAAACTACGATTCTTTTTTGTGCAATTAATTAGAAAGACTCTCCGGTAGGGCAGCATAGACATTAAACTGTAACCTAAATCCCAAAGATGCAGCAGTTGAGGCTAATTACTGTATCTCTGCGAGCAATCCGTAGCCACTCTCAAATAGATGTCAACGCAAAAACACAAATAATAAAAAAAAATTTCATCAGTTTTTTTAAATATAACAGATAAGATACATTATATTTGTCGATCATATATGCCACGATTCCTTTTTCGAATTTGCATATTTTTTGATCTTACTTTGTATTTGGCAGTGGATTATAATAGCCCCCGGTGACGGTAATTAACCTCGATTGGTGGTGTTGCTGTTGGTAATTGGTAGGTGGCTGTGCAGCGCAGGGATAAGTCTAAATAATCCTGCACAACATTTTAACAATTAGAGCTGTCGTTGTCTTCGGATTGAGTTCGTATGTTATTCAAACTCCATTGCTTCTAGAAATCCATCCTGTTTAATAAATCCTATTGTTATTTTATATATTTTTGTCATATTTGAAACGATTCAATTCTTGATTTGCAACTTCGATTATGTTTTAAAACAAATACACGTTTTGCATCTTTATATTATCATTTTACATGTAAACAACGTATACGCTGATTTATTGAATTATCCTTGAACTATAACAAAATTAACGACGAAACCAGCTATATATTGTTACATTAAACATAATTTTTATTCCGGATCGCGTCGTATCGAAAAAAGCCGACCCCAATCGGCGCCGAATATTTACTACCTGCACCAGTAGTTCAGCAGTTCTTCTGCAGAGGGTAGCACTAGCTGGCGACTTAAATTTCACCTCGTTATTTCATAGTAATCATCGAAGTAAAATTCTTGTAAATTTAAATAGCGTAGTTACAATAATTTAATTGTAAATATCTCTTATAAATTCGCACGTCGTTATTAAAATCAATTTTAAAGCGCATGATATCCATTAAAGGGGCTGAAGGAGAACCAAATGAGTGCTGCGGGAATTTCTCGAATTTTTGTTCCTTTTTCGTCTAAGCCTTCGACGCTTTCCTACTAATTAGTGATCGCCTACATAATTGGAATAATTGGGGCGAAACGCCGAACTATATTTATATAACGTGAAGCATTTCAGATGCATGTTATTTGACAACGGATGTTTCATAGACATTGTTTTATTGCGCGGCGTTATTGCCGGGGTTTCATTACGACGCCGAAGTTTCGACTGTCCATAAAGAAATCAGATTCGACGTTTCTTTATAATGGGGGTAGGCGGGTGAAACCAAAGGGGTCTGACAGATGAGTTAGGGACTGCCACGGGTCTAGATTTGGAACTAATCGCGGGGTTAAAGATCAAGGTTCTGCGGGAACGTCGGTAGCATCGGACGGGGGGATGATGGGCCGTAATGAAGGGGGCCGGGAACAGATTAGTATTTTTTGAGTGGAGGAGGAATATTCGCCAAAGTAATCGGCGGCTCGACAATGGAACGTAAGGTGGGTGGCGTTGAAGGGGGTGTTTGTTTTGGATGGGTCGATGTTTTCACGAAAAGTCAAACGCGGCGTTTGTTTACAGATTTGCATTTGAATGTGAAGTTTTAAATTATGAAAAGGGGTTGCATTATGAAATTTTGTAACGTTTGATGTTTACTTTAACCTTGAGATCCGGGAGCAATGGCTAAAGGTTTGGCGTTAGATACCATCAGCTAATTATGATTTTATTTATTTACAACTTGCAATGAAACAATACCTACGTGATTTGTAATATTATTGTTATCAAATACTTTTTAAATCAGTTAAATTAACTAAATTTATTTCGCTACTATTAAAAATATTAATTTAGTATTCATCTACTTTTATTTATTTTAATTGAACGATTTCTGCACCTTTGCTTTCATTTTTTAGTTTCCCAGCTGGTCGTTTTTGTTCGAGTCATTTGGCCCATTATTATTGTTTTTATTTATGAAATTATTGCGAACGAAATTTATCACATTTAGCTGCAGTATAAAATTTGTTCAGTTTTACCTATTTATTTGCTTTGATGTATAATTTAAATAATCATCAATTCTGTGTTTTATTTACAATTGCTTATATGTTCACATGTTTCAACAATTAAATTTCAATTATTGTATGTAATAAGTTTTTCATTATGTTTCATTTATATTTCATTGCTTATTTAAAAATAAACTCATTAGTTGTGTCCTAGGACATAATAATCGATACTAATCAAAAGTTCATACCCAAAGTTGTTTAATGACTTAAGCCAATGTAATACGTGATTTACAAAAAAACTTTCTGCGAATGTACTCGCAAATACCTCAAAAAGTTACCAATTCAGTTGCAGTGGGAAATAAATTAAATTTCATTCACAGCGTCGTTAAGAGTTCGCAGCACGTGCCATCATTGAAGTCTCTCGCAATGCATAAAAAATGTGGACGGAGGTTTATTTAATTATAACGAGCGATTTAACATTGCTTTCAGGACAATTTCAACGATATGTTTCATATCGAATTATTTCGGCAATACTTCTATAAATAAACTTTGACGTCGTACACAAAAAATGGAATAAGTATGAATTTATGATTTTGTATTTTATTCCATGTTTTTATTTGCATGTACATTTTTGCCGCGTGTGTCACTTTTTTATTTGTGTTATGTTGTTATTTTTATTATTTTTTATTCATTGCAATTTGTTACTATTTCTTTTGGCTAAATTGATGATTTATTTTCTACAGTATTTTCGTTTTTATATTTTATATTTGTTTGAATTTCACATTTTTTGCATGGTTAATTATTAAATTTATTTTCTAGTGTATTTTTACGTCGTTTCATTGTCATTTATTTTTCATTCGATTCACGCAAAATTTGTTTTAAAATTATACTAATACAATCAATCTATTACCTCATGTTTCTTTTCTTGATATTTATATATTTTTGCTACTAGCGTAGATCGTTTGGTAAACAATATTTTATTGTGTAAATAATTTCAAATTTGCAATCGCAGTTAAGCACTTCACTTCACTTCACTTCATTAAAACATCGAATATTTTGATTATACCAACAAAATATTCCTGATGCAGGCAAATTTGTCCTTCTAGCGAGTTCCTTGCGAAATGACATGGCAGTCTCCCTAAACGTTTGCTCCCAATAGGCATATTTATCTCGTAGAAATATAAAAAAATATTGGATTAGTAATCTTTCTGTCAATTGATATTAATTAATATCACTTAACAACAGGACCATCAAACCAATAAAAAAATAATTGAAAGTTCTATCAACATGAAGAATTGTTAGCTTGGTTGTCTTCCTGTTCATAATTCCAAATATATCGGTGCGATGATCTCAAAGGTTTCTTCTTTGTTCGTTGAATCTCCGCATTGTTTGATGATATAATAGGAGAGGCTTTTCACAGTTCGAGTAAATTTTCTACATACTTTAGTCGATTCTGTATATTCTCTATAAATGGAAATTATCTTTGCCAAACATAAGAAGAATTTATTCGTTTGAATCTGAAATCTCATTGGATTTCACACTGGTGGTTCCTATCATTTACCACGTTTGTACCTAAGCTTTTGCAGCATGGGGCTGTTACTAAATCGACTTAATTACAATTGATAGACAATAAGATGTATTGAGGTATTAAGGTATTAAAGCAGATAATTGTACAAACAAGAGACACTTTTCGGAAATCTTTCGTTTCATTTTCACTGGCTTCGTTAAACTTGAGGATCTCAAAAAAGATTGAAACCATGCTGTACAACATTTACTAGGAATTCAATCAGCTTTTTTAAGTTCTATGCATAATACAGTCATGGTTCATATCTGTCTTAATTGACACGATTCACGCTAAATTTTGCTGCCAATTTTAGACGAACAACAAAATATTTAATCGGCCTGATTTAAAATCCCAATTGGATTTATTTACGTCCAGTTTTAACATAGAACTGGTAAACGTATTTTAAAATAAAAGTACACCTTTAGCGAACTTAGAACTAAAATTGCAATGACGGTGTTCTAAAGACATAAAAGAGAGCTTTACCACGTACTTTTTTTAACACAGTCGCTTTTTCTGTGACCAGCGGGTATATTGGTGCTATGCAATTTGTGAAAGTTTTAAGAAGACGTAAACTTTATAGGAAAGTGAAAGATTGTATAAGTAAATACGATGGGTTGAATATTTTTAATCGACTTAGATAAACGAAATCTAGCGTGATTTGCTGATTGTAGGTATGGACGATACGCGTTAATTGAGCATGATGGTTGCACAATTATGGCGAAGTTCCAACAAAGCTGCGAACAATAATTTTGCTATAATTTTAATTGTGACTATAAATAAATATTGACCATTTTGTTGTTGATTGATTTTCATTTATATTGAGAATTACAGAAGATTAAGCACAACAAACATATCAAAAATGAAGACTTAGTTCATTGGGGTTTTCAATATTATATTTTGTTGTGGATTAATTTCCTTAATTTCAATTTAGTAAAATTTCCGAAAATGTTCTTGTCATTTGTTCCGTTTCAAGTCAACACTCTCTCATTATTTTGTTGTCGCTTGAATTTCTGCCATTTTTCTTGGTGGCGTTTCCCTTCCATTAGCCTATTATTTACAATGTTGGTATTTTCACATTATTTATCTTGTGGATATCAGGATGTTTACGAACGTAACACATGCGTTCTACATTTGTGTTCTTGTTTTTTTATATTGTAGTTATTGTTGTCGTCTCTGATTACAGATTTTTCTCATATTTGAATTATTTCTTATCCACGTATTGTAGTTTTTTGTTGGACTTGTTACAAGTTTCACCACTCATCACATCGATCTTACACTGGGAAAATCTATAAAGTAAACAAATATTTATTTTTATTTGATTGGAATAAAATATATTTTAATTAAATTTACAATTTGTATGCAAATAAATATTTTCTTTATATTTGTAATGTAATTGTTATCAAATGTTATCAAATGTTGCTCCAAATAAATATTTAATGGAAATGAAGAACTATTGAAACAAATATTTCTGTCACTATTCAAAAAAAATTCATTAACGATATAATAATCTTTCATCTGATTGTGCCTCCACGATCAGTAGTAATTATGTCATTACATTGCTGTAATATGCGTGCGCTTGGTCGAAAAACATCCTTAATCGTTAATCCTTAGTCGATTGAAAATATATATTTGTATAGTTGTTCGTTCACTTCTTAAACACCTTCTATATTACTATTAACAATTACAATGAATTAGGTGCTGATTTGCGTTCAACACATACATATCTTTGTTAATTCAACAATTTATGGGTCGTTGAGTGCTGGACTATTAACTCATCGGTGATCATCCAGTTCATTTGTTCCAATACAAAACGCCGTTTGTTTCCAAGCGCATGATGTTTATCTCTGCAATAAAATTATCAAGTCCCTAATGAGATTAGAACCAGCGACCAGCTATACATTGATATATAATTTTTGTTTGGGACCATTTTGTATAGTGAAGTAACTCTGGAAAATGTTCCCAAGGACAATTCATACTTTCAACAAATTTCCGTGTACTCTTATTTTATGTCTGCTTCATATTATTCTTCACGTTCCTCTAATATAATGTTGGGTTGGGTTGTTTATGTTATAGAAAATGTCAAAATAGCTTACGACTTGCCGTTGAGATAACCTTTAATATGTTATTCACCATAAATGTGTTTAGAACACGTTTTCAATCTATTAATCTTTTGATTTGTGTAAGTACCATTACAATGTATATTGCGTAGGTTAAGGATCGTAAGCGTATTAAAATACCAACGAAATATGCGCGTGCCGCTATACACTCAATAAATTTTATTTTATGCGGATTTTATACAGAAGTTTCTCTACGATTATTTGTGCCAAAATATGTTTTTGCGAGACAAGTTGTTGTTGATATACGTAGCGAACGCGCTTGTGAATCGGCGATCGGGTCCAAACAGCTTCCGGGGGGGTACGGGGCCGTATAGACATGCGTCTCACGTAGCCGGCACGCGTTCATACCCCCGTGTAGCGCGCGCACATCCCTTAGTTTTCGTCTCGGCCGTGGTGGTGGTGGGGGTTCGCTCCGGTGTACAAAGAGCTTCGTCCCCGTACGTAGCTATCATTTCGGGAGTAGTTTCCGAACGCAACGGATTGTGTTCTGCGAACGCGTACGAACGAAAAGCCACGCGCCGCGGTCAAGCGTCCACGCGACAACGAAAAAGCTCAGCTCAGTATTTAGTGCGACGTCGACCAACTCACATGGCAGCTGTCTTGCATACGATGACGTTGGGTCAGCAGAATAAAATGTACAACGTTATCCAACACTCGCCGCCTCAGACCAATTGTGTCATCGTTTCGACGGGGCTGACGCCCGTCACGAAGACTGTCATCCAGAGCAAGAGGCCGCTGGCACCGGCGCCCGAACGATCCTCGGTGTTGGTGACCAGCAACAGCGACCTGCGGTGTAAGAGGAAGATCCAATTCATGCCTTACGGAGCGCCGCCGCAGCAGCCGGCTTCGGTCGCGAGAAGAAACGCGCGTGAAAGAAACCGCGTTAAACAAGTGAACAACGGTTTTGCGACCCTCAGACAGCACATACCGCCGAGTGTGGCCGCCGCATTTTCGCCCACGGCCAGCGCAAGTGGGAGAGGTGCGAGCAAAAAACTGTCTAAAGTGGAAACACTCCGGCTGGCTGTAGAGTACATAAGAAGTCTGCAGCAAATGATCGACGATCACGAAACAGACATGTCTTCAAACAGTGCGAACGAGCATAATCTGGTCGACAGCCGGTACTATTCGAGCAGCACCGATTCCCTCACCCAGTTCAATTCTTACCCGATTCTGTTGCCCACTCCTGCGTGCTCGGAAGCTTCGGCTTCGCCCACGCCTTCGCACAGTTCCGAAGGCTCCATGTCGACGGCCACGACGTACACGCCGAATCTACTCTTCCACACCGACAATTACGAAAATTACGATCCGAAGAGCCCTGAGGACGAGGAACTCCTCGACGCGATATTCTCGTGGCAGCAGGAATAAACGAAATCAATCAGGTTAGTAGCAGTTCTTTTATTTAAACGGCAACTAATTACGACCACAAAACCCGAGATAAAAATGACCTGGCGGCTTTTAACCGCTCAAAGGAAAAGTCACCAATTTACGACCAAAAATAATTTACACAAAGTGCTTCCGCTGATAATTTTTGTACTGACGATAACCACCATCGCATATTTTATCTTTAAACCAAAACTAAACATTTTTTAATTGAATTCCTTATAAAAATATATTTATCTTTTATCAAAACTATATCACATATCCCTGTTGTAGCCATCGGTTTTAATATTCTATGCAATTTTTATAATTAATTCTCATGTTCCAAATCAAAAACGTACAATTTCACGTTAAAGACCCCATACGTCACGATTTCTCTTACCTGTTGACTTAAAAACCTTACCTGACAATTCACAGTTCCCTAACCCCGCATTTCCTTGTAAAGAGAGTCTCCCTCCTCGGGGGACTATTTCGTCCGTGCGTCAAAACATCAAAAGATTTTTATGCAAGCAGGGGAGAGACCTTGCAGACTAGTTTCTTAAGATGCATTAACTGTGAAAAGATCCCTTTTTCCTTTCGTTCTTTCCCTCTCGGACGCGCAACTTTGAATCGGAACAATACCGTCTGCGCGGCCCCCCATTCAACCGTACCAAAAAAAAAAAAAAAATCGAGCGCCAAGATCGTGACGTAAAATTACAATTACGCGCGCCGCTAATTAAACCGATTATAAAATTACGGCAACGACTGTGGCGAATTATGACCGGCCTACGCTAATAAACGGGGGTCAACGTTTTGATATAAAAAGACACTCAGACTAGAGCGAGACGGAGAATTCATTTAAAAACTCAATCCGGCGCAGAACTCGTTCTAATTTCTGCCCTATCCCAACATCCGAGGTGCTTTGACTTGGAGACGCAGTCGCCGGCTTTTTGTGTCGCGTTTTTTTTTTGCGGCCAACGGTACTTTTCGACCGTTGGCGTTTTATTTGCGTTGGGCGATTACGCGAAATTTATAATTTGTTTTTGTTGCAGAATCCAAGGCCAGTGTATCTAATCAGTCGTCGTTCATCGCCATCGATCATCGGAAAACAAGTGCCTTCTTCTCCTTCATTCATTTCATTCCACACGGTGATATTTACGAATCTCGATATATTTTCGAAGCGACATATTTACAGTCTGTAAAAAGTATATTTCACGTTATCTAGTCAATCGTATTTTTATGTAAATAGTTGTAAATATCTATTATAGTTGTTAAGGATTTTTTTCGTAAACATTCCTAATTGTTAAATTTGCGTTAAATTGAACTTGTTGAATTGAATTAGTTTTACGAAAAAAATTTGCAAAATCGTACTGATATAGTAAGTAAAAACCTGCTCAGTTAATATTGTAAGTGCCCCTTTTTTAGATTGTAAGTTTGATAAGTTGTATTGTTTTACAAGTAACTTGCCTATGCCAGTGCCTTTTTACCTCGACGTATGAAAAAACGAGGTCCTTGTACATAGATATATTGATAGTGCATTTCTACGAAATATTTTGATAAAAATATAGTTTACATTTTTATATAACAAGGTTGTTTCAATTTACATTTCCCACAGCAACGAGACGTAATAACTAACTTAGGTTGGGTTTAAACGCTTGTTTCAGTTTTAATTAACCGCGGGAGCAAATGAGTGCATAAACAACCGGGTAAGTACTTTACGGCAATTATATATTGTAAATACATTGCCGCAAATAACTGAGTAATAATGTTATCTTTTAACATTTACTGCAGAGCTTCGACACTTTAAATAGACAACAGAGTTAATTATAACAACTAATAAAAAATATTTATAAAAAAGCTTAAGTGCAAAACAGTTTACAAATTACACAACTTTACAACATTGTTGCGATTGATTACAAAAATGACAATATTTTAATAGAATATATAATTTTAAAGAAATACTAACCATAATTCTACTATATACATGCGGATATAAAGAAAAAAATTTATAGCATATTAATCATTTTTCAATTTTGCTAAAAAATCCTTTAATTTCCTTCGAACAATTCATTTTAATAGATATTTGAAAGAACAAACAAACGATTTTATTGTATTAACGACACGTTTAACCATACATTGTGACTTTCACTTCGATATTTATAAATATGGACTTTTTAAACTAATTACGATTTTTCCTTCATTCTTGGTAAAATGTTAGTTAAATTATATGTAATCGCTATACAAATATGTTTTTGTGTTGGTATTTTATTTTCAAATAAACAATATCTTTCAAAATTCGCAACAAATCTTATATTTCAAGACTGACTTAAAATTTAAACGTAACGTTTTCATGTTTGCAGGTGCCAACACATTTAATTAAGGTTTACTGCATTTTAGTACATGAATAACATGAGTATACTATTATATATAGTATATGTCTGTTATAATTGCCGTGATTTTATTTTCATTTTTAAAAATTAAATTTACGAAACATGCATCTGAAAATATATTTAGTGTGCTGATTTTCCAATCGATTTATTCGATGATGTAGCTCATTATCATTAATTAAATTATATAAATTGCATGAAAAATTCAGAAATGTATAGACTAAAAATAATTGGGTTGCTTATTTTGTTTTACTGGTGCTGTTGAAGGAAGCGCAAGGCAACGTAGGCTTCGTAACAAATTTGCTATTTAAAATAATTACTGAAGAGTTAAAGAAGCTAACGCTGGAAGGTCTTTAATCTAAGCCTTACATTTTGCATTTACAAATGAAACTTTTGTGGATACTTGTGAGATACCTGGTCTTTGCGTCTCCACATGGCGATCCTGACAACAAATCTTATTTTATTACCAAGGGGGTATGTGGATATATTTCTTCCAGCTTTTATTTATTATGATATTTGATATACGTAATTAAGTAAACTTTTCGTTGGCTATTACTATTTTTTGTCTATTACTACAAACATAATAAGACAGTGGTTAAATATTTGTTTGATATACGTATAATCTTTTATTTAAAATTATAAATATACATAAAATATTCACATTCATTATATGTAAACGATTTGTAGTTGGATTTCCTCGAGTTTGTTGAACTAGTACAATTTTTCTTTTATGTAACAACAAATAGTTAATAATGTTTATAAACATGGAAACGGTGCCCTACCCAGTGGCGAAAAAAGATTTTTGTGTTGATATTCTCAAAACAACGGTCTAAGCCGAGGAACACAAAGGCAGTTATTTCAAGTCTTTTATAATTTTCGAAAATTATTGTATGAAAACAATAAGATCAATTAGATCGCGCCATAAACGATTAGATTGCGATAGTAATGTATATACGAGGGGAGATCAGTATTTATGGTCCCTAAAAAAGGAAACAATTTGAAGAAATACCAAACGTTTATTTTTCTACATAATCTCCCTGAACGTCGATGCATTTGGTCCAACGATGCTCAAAAGCTTTGATTCCTCTGGAAAAATAATCTTTCGGTTGCTCTTCCAACTAGTCGTTTATGGCCGTCATCACTTCATCATCGTCTTAATACCTGGTCCACTGAAGATGTTTGACAAATTTTAATATTTCTCGACATATTTTTACGTAACATTTTTTTTATACGTGTTAGCTCGCGAAGTTCTTGGGCTGCTATGGCACACTTAACGAAACACTCGATTTTAGATTAGTAGTACTCATGTTGAATGTTAAAATCTCAGTCAGAACATTCGAATTTATTACAGAGAATAAATCACTTGTATGTGCGAATATGCTATGTACAACATGTCATCATTTCTCTCTGACATCTCCCCTTCAGCCTGCCTCCTACCTGCCCGTTCCCTTTTCAGTGTTATTTTTTTCATTCCCTCTTTTTCCTGCATCCATCTGTCGTCCCTTTTATTTTCATTAATATCTCTCTCTACATTCTCTCCAAACTTCTTTTCCTTTCTTCTTTTCATCTTCGGAATCAACGTTCCCATTCATCCAAAATGTTTTTACAGAACTCGCAGTTCGTACATTTCTCTTCCATTCAAAATTTGTTGGCCTTTTCCTCACCTCCATATCTGAACCTTGCCAACATTTTTTTCTTCTGCCGATCTCCCTCTTCTAAAGTATCTTGGCTTAGTCCTGACTGCTTTAATTCTTTTGCATTTAACGTTGTACTTCACATTTCCGATTTTATTTTCCCTTTCCTGCTTCCATCTCTTTACTATCTCCCTCTCCACCTGGTTCCCCTTTCTGCATCTCCCACTGATAATCCTGCATTTTCATACATTTGTATCCTACTTCCTTCCCATTTCTTTAACTCCTCCAATACCATTTTCACTAGGGTTTATTCTGTCCCGCGCTCTCTGTCACTTCGTACCTCATCGCTCCTTTCCCATCCTTTCGCTCTCTGTCTCCTGCTTCGCCATGTAATCTAGGCTACTTCTCCAGGTTGAGTGTCCTTTTTAGCTGCCCTTATTGTATTCTTTCTATCCTTTTCTGTTCTTTCCATCCACAAACTTTAGCTCCCTACATGATACTCTTGATGATATCACCAATAAAATAGCCAATATATATACCAATTTATCCAAAATTATTAATTAATATGTGTGTCCACTCAAAGACTGCAACATAAGTTTTGGGTTGAGTTGGGTTCGGTTAAAGAAGTCGATTCTGGAGGCAACGGACAAGTTTGGAAAAATAACTTTCGTAGATAATTAAAACATCAGAACGTGCCAAATACATGAGATTGGTCGTCTATTATGTAATTAAGCTTAATACACCTTAATACTTAATGTAAGATAATCGTCAAACTTTACCTATAAATCGACTTTATTCCTTCCCTTACAACGTTGCCTGTGTAAATGGGCAACTAGTGGGAGAGTAAAAGTGCAATTAAGTGAGTACAACCATAAGAGTTCATCAGTGTTGAAATTTGATTGGATATGAAACGAAGGCGCGTAACTGGAGTAAGTCGTGGTGATCGGAGCTACCTGATAGTATGCTAAGGATATGGAAAGTCTTCTCATCCAAATATTCTTTTAACCGTTCGTTCTGGAAATAAAAAGAAATCACTAGGGGCCAGGATCTGGGTCTGGTGTATATGCGGGATGTTCAAACAATTCATATCGTGCGTTCAGAATGGCAACATGGCTTATGTGGACAGGAGCATTGTTTTGATGAAACAGAATTCCTTGGCCCAATTTTGCCCGTCCTGTTTAAGTTGGCATAGTAGGATCCTGTTATTGTATGTCCACGTGCCAAAAAATCAGTCATCAAAAGTCTATGTGCCTCCAAAAAAATTTACCAGATCATGACAAAACACTAAATTTGCGGGTGGCGGAGAAAGTGTTGCTTCGACTCTGGATCGAAGTGGTGAACCCACGTTTCATCAACATTGACGAATCGAAAAAGAAATTCACCAGGATCTGCTTTAAACTAAAGTTCTATAAAATTCTATTGATTAGTGTAGGTTGCGCTTAAATTGGTCACCTGTACTCACAGACTTAGATTAGATTTCTATATTTGTTTGATTAACTCTATTTGTTCATTAAAATGAAATAAAAAATTAAGACTAACTATTAATTTTCCACAAGCGATAGTTTTCGAATATTTTCAAACTATTTTAAATTTTACATCTCGCTCTTAAATGACTCGCAATGCAGTTCTGTTATCATAAACCTGTAGAACAGCTCCTATCGTTACCAGTACTCACAGCAGTGCAACTTGTACTGCTACCAGTGCAGCTTGTCATGTTAGCGGTACCGTAACTATATAGCCAAGTAATTAGTAAATCCTTGAGTCGATATGGGCGCGATTTAGATTGTGGTTTCAGGCGCAGTATTTATACAGTTAAATATGTTCCCTGATTCGTGAATATTTGTAAATAGGAAAAATAATGGGAGATGAAGGGAGTCTAAAAGCAGGAAGACGGAGCCTGCAGGAATGGGGCAATAAATTGTTTTATGACAACACGATAAACAAAAAGATTTAAGATACACGTAATAACACACATATTAGCAGATCAACTAAGATATTATACCTATACATTATATACAAGAGCATATCTTCACACTGGAGCAGCTGTTGATAGAAAATGTGAAAAGTGGTTTGTGATAGCGTTAGTGCAACTGTAATGTGGGAAAGCTAAATAAGAGTAGTCGATAAGGACATAATTAAAATGATGTAAAGTACATATGCATAAAAAACTAACAAAAGGGACAAAATAATATCCAACAAATCTATTAATAAAAAAGGGGTGACGTACGAGACTGGACTGAATACTCAAAACTCAAAGTGAAATGAGGAAAATGTTAAAGCAAAGAATAATGGGCTGGATATTTAATAAGATTGGATAAATGTACACAGGGAAGGTGTACAATTAATGACAACTTCGAACAATAGCATAGTTGAGATTTTAAGTAAAACAGGATGAGCAAAGGAATGCAATGTCTTCTCAGGATTCCTCGACTATAAGATGAATAAAATAATAAAAGTCATGATGATATCAAAAATATTAGTAAATTTAAAAACAAATTAATATCTGCGCAAATGTTCCTCGATAAATCGATTTTAGCTTTTATCATAAATTATATTATGCCAATAACAAGATTTTGCAATATTTCAGTCAATATTTAATCGTCGACATGTGCGACGCCCAAAATACATAAAAATCGCAACAAACTGAAAAACTACGTATTATATAACATGGGGTCGTTGATGTACAGGTGCGTGAAAATAAATCCTCGAGCTTTGAACGTAAAGTCGAAATAATTGCTCAATAAACACTATTCCGTTCACGCTTGCCAAGGTCGCCTCGACGTATCACCGCGAAAAATCTATCTTCACCCAGAGCCGGAGAACTGAACATTAAGAAATAAATTCCGTTTTCACATCTAGCATACCTCCTTACGCACCGGTCGCATTAAGATGTTTACACAAACGTAAAAGTCAAAAAGGGCAATATTTAAAACTTTCTCTTCGTCAACGCGAGCGTAAAATGGCCGCTTTAAAACAGGGCAAATTACATCGAATCCTTGTACGTCGAATAATTCATGCGCAAAAATGCATGCGTAGAAAACGCGAAAAAGTTATTAACCATTCGTTGAAATCACGCACGCGGTTGTGCACAATAAGTTTTATTACGTGTGTGCAGCGACGACGACATTTTCTTTATTTTTCGGTTCAAAAGTTGTAGCATTAGCATATCGACATGTGGATATTTGGTGCAGGTGCTAAAGCACGCGCCGCAAACAGCTTGTCTATTATACATATATACGGGGAATCTTTTTATTTTTCTTTTGGCCTGCGTCATACTCTGTTCTTGTTTATTGCACGGCCGAGGCGTAAATCTGTCTTTATCGGGCGCGGTTAATTAAGTTTTACTCATGTTTGAAGTTTTCCGAAATATTATTATATTTCATGAATTGACATGTATGTAAGGCTTGTTTAGTTCGTTTGTTTTCTTTGTTGCATTGTTAACAATTGCTTTTGCGCGCATTTACATATTTTTCATTTAATTTAAAAGATGTTTTATTTGGAATAAAAGATATATTTCAATTGTCAAATGTATTAAATATTTAAATTCAAATAGGAATTCAATGACGCAGGTAACGTTTTTTGCAATGGATGCAACGAGCTTCCCTTCCCCGCAAGTAGTTGCAAAGTTGGGCGATAGATAGCGTTAGTTGATCGCAATCCTTGCGCGAAGAAAAATATACAAACGACCCATTTTCAGCTTGCTGTTTAATCAAAGTTTATGTTATTTAACCCATAACACATGTAATTTGAAACTAATATCCAAATACCACGTTTTAGGCATCGTTTTTATTGTCACTGTAACGACAATAAAAGCAATTCCGAATGCGTTACAAAATATTAAATACGAATCGAAATTTAAAGAGGGGCTACATGAGTAATATAAAGATAAATAAGATATATAAATCCAACGAATGGCAAGCTGGGACTGCCACATTATATTTTCGATCGACGATTTCAAATTCGACAACAAAAAGAACAGCAGTATCAAAATATATTATATTGTGATTAAACATTTTCTGGTACAAAGTGGCTAGAACTAAATGTTCAAAAAAAACTGAATGCACTTCATTTATTTCAGAAACTGTTCAACAATTAATGCACTTGTCAATGAAAATGTGGTGGTAACTCGGTAGCTCACCTCACAGTATTATAAGCTTTAAGAAGCCGAGTAGCAATTTTATTTGTTTGTGTGAAAATATTAATTAAATGATTTAATTATTATAAAAATATCTCCAATGCTTTTGAATTGTACCAATTTCGAGAGTATCTAGTTATCGAATTATTCATAAAAGCGACTGTTTGTCGACGTGACGCCTCTGCATTATATACGAAGGATTCAAATGAGAATACAGTTGTAAATAAATAATATTAGCATTTAAATTTTAAACGATATAGAGAGGGAACTGCAATATCTTAAAAATAACGAGAAACTGTTTTATATATACTCAGTGACATATAAACTGCACCACCTAGAAGGGGTGGGAATTTTTGACCAAATTTGGCAGGAATAGTGGACTAGTCCAGGGAAATAGTTGATTAAAATTTGAAACCCAATCATCAAGTAGTCATGGGATTTTTGACGTTTGTGTCATTTTTTAGAGGTGGTGATAGACAATTATCGAGTCATTTTTTGAATTTGTTCCACGTTTTCGGATCCCGTTCTTTAGTTTAAAGTGTTTCAAGTGTTTAGTATTACCTAGAGGAAGGATACCTCAAGTTTACCAGCAGTTGATTGACTTTGACCGAGGGCAGATTGTTGGTTTACGAGAAGCAGGTTTTTCGTTCAGAGAAATCGCCAACCGTTTGGGTTGGGCCCACTCAACAATAATGCGTGTTTATCAAGCGTGGTCTGAACATGTAGCAACATACAAATGCAAAAGTTTGCAATTACTTACAACTTCGTGCTGCTGCACACAATTATTTACTCTCACCTCTACATTACTTGTGATCTAAGGAACAGTCAAAATTTGTCAACCAATTTTTGTATAATTTATACCGTCAAGAGCATCGCTCCTGCAAGTGCAAATATTTATCAAACATGAGATAATAGATATTACACATGTTTTCTTTTGTATCGAAATCTAAATATTTAAAATTCACCAAATAAATTGTAAAACATCTGAAATTCAAAATTGTAAAGAGGACACGAAATTCAACTAACGTTACAACCGCTGAAACTTATGCAGCTGAGATTTTTTACGATTCACGACCTGGATGTTTCTTTGTATATATTATTGCGACCCAACCCACATCCTAACGTAAATATAAATAAATATAAAAATAAATTAAAACAAATGATGAAATTCTTGTAGAACATAATTTGAAAATTTCATGTGTTTTTGACGAGCATTTCTTGACGCCCAAGTTTTTCAATTACCATAAATAGAATCTTGTTCGTCGGCGATTTTAAAAGGGGGCGAAAATGTTGGGATATAAAACAGAAAGGTAGCGTTGCTTGTAAAAAATCAAAAATCAAAATGTGCTTTGGTTTTTTCACCCTTCGTACTTTGCTGTTAGAATTTCTCGTAATTAAAAGAAATCTTCGAAAAAAATGAGAACTGTATTCTATTTTGATTGTTTTTTTCTTTGCCACTGGTAATAAATATTCCCGCTTCTTCAATATTACAAACAACTAAAGTTTTATATATCTTAATTTATTGGAACTCGTGGAACTTGTTACGTTTTAATTAAATTTTAAAGTTAATTTTAAAAAAATATAGAAAAGTAAATATTTCGCAGAGAATTTTTTTTCAAGCATTTTTATTTTTTCAATTTAGACAATTTTGCAATTTTTATGAATATGTCAATTTGTGAATTTATTACTTTTTTTGTACAATTTATTAACATTTTTACTGACCCTTTTATTTTACTTTTGGCACACTAAAATTTTCACAATTATGAAATTTCTGATTGAGTTAATATTTTTGCATCTTTTAAATATTTTCAAGAATTTTGAAAATATTTGACTTTTTCCGTTTCGTAATTGCTTACCAACCCAATCCAGCCAAACACAACCCAACCCAACACTAGACAACTCAACACATTCTAACCCAACTTAACCAAAGCCAATCCATCCTAGTACGACCCAACCCAATCCAATCGAACCCAACTCAACCTAACCCAACTAAACACAACCCAATCTACATCTTTTAAAATAACTTACATTGTTTTCATTTTAAACATTTTTTAGACAATTTTTCAAATTGTGACTTTATACAATTTGATTTGTTTATGCATGCAGAGTGAATTAACAACACTCTTCTATATATTTTTTAATCCTTCTTCGTGTGATTTCGCAATATTTACCATTTTCCCATTCATCCTTCCTGACCTTCCTTACCATATCCTGGTTACTTAATACTCTTTTTGATCAGAAAAAAATGCCAATGATATTACATTACTGTGGAAATGGAAATGTATGATTTTTCCCGAAAAGCTTGTAAAAGCTTGTAACAAAATTTAAGAAGCCCAAATTGCTAAAAATGATACATTTTGCAATATTCTCAAAATGATGGCAAACTTATTAAACACGTAGATATTGATGACGATACTTTATCTTCGAATTTTCTGCAATGCAAGCTCCCAAAAATTTTAATGTCAAAAATTATGAAAACTGTCAAATAAGGAAAGATGCATTTTAAAAAAATCTAAAATGAAGACGAAAGTGTCAATATTATCAAAATAGTAAAACAAATTAAACTTGTGCACATGACAAATTTCCCATATATTATCACAATTCTGAAACTTGTGAAAACAATCAAAAAACTTTTTCAGCATTCAGAATTTTTGATAAAGAATTATGAAAACTTTATTTCTTATTATTATTGTCCGTGTTTGTGACTTTATATGTTAGTTTTTGGGTGCATTGTAAATCCTATTATCTGAATTACTGTTTTGTTACAAGTTAAAGAGAATGGCTTTTGGTTGGGTTGGATTAGGTTAGGTTTGGTTTAAACGCAAGAATTTGGACACGACCACTCTTAACGGTGCACATATATTTACATAAATATATTTCTGTTTATTTATTGCTTTCTTTAGTTATTTTTTTATGGTTTTATATTAACTTCGTGCTTTATTTTTAGTTATTTTCAATTATTGATCAGCACGTCCGCAATATTTTTTGGAATATATTAGGAAAATGTTTGTTGATATTTTTTTCTTGTCTGCTCTCATCACAATCCTTACCCTTTCTATTCGCTTCGAAAATATATTTCACTGTTGTGATTTTATTTCCTTGAACTTGGTTTCAACTTGGATTTTTTGGGTGGGTTGAATTGAGTTGAACGAAATAAAATTTTCTAACTGTTAGTGGGGTACATATATTTCCACAACCATAAACAGTAGAAATGGCCATTTATTTGCATTAGTTATAGTAACGCTCTATAAATTATAGGTTATAGGTCATAGTCTAAAACACAAATTAATAAAAAAAGGGGCTGACAAGGAAACTTAAAATTTAAATCTAAAAAAATACTAAATGGTTATTAATCTTGCATTATTAATAATGTGTGGTATCTTGGACAACCCCTCAGTAAGAAGTGATTGGTTGTTGACAAGCAGTGCAAACGGTGACTTTCATGCACAACAAATATTAACCCTTAAATTCATATCTTTCCATACAAAACAATTTTGCTTGGTTAAATATTTCTGCCGTAAGCACTGGTTCACTTAATTCTATTCAGTTCTATAGTTTATTTTCAGCGTGTAGCCTCAGTCGTTAGCTAACTACAGACTGGAATTTCACGGGTTGCAAATTCTGTTTTTATCATTAAACAAAAATGATCAAAACAAAATTCATTTCATTTCTACTTTTCGTTGTTTAGATGTTTTTTTTTAAATTTTTTTGTTATTTTTTTGTAACGTGTATATGCGTATTTTTTTCTTTTTTTTTCTTCTTTAGATATTACATTTTTATTTTTCTTTTTTATAACTTTTGATTGCGTGTTTGATTATTTGGTTCGTTTTTTGCCATATTAAGTAACCTCGTCCCAATAAACAATTTAATCATCTCTAGTATAGTATCGTAAAATATATTTTTACGATTCTTGAAGCATTATTTACGAATTAATGCGCAACTTTTCAAGAAGGGATTACAATGAGAACAATTTTCTAAGAAGCCAAATTTTTATATATGCTTAAAATATCAACAGATGATGAATTAAAAAAAGGAAAGATTTAAAAAACTGAAATGCAAATGTAAATGTTAACTTTATTTAATTAATTATTAACTATACCAAAACCATAACAAAAACATTCAAAATTTCATAAATATTATGAAAATTCTTGTACTCAAAACTAAAAATTTTAAAAATCCAAATATTTCAGAATTTTAATTTGTAAACAACAGACAAGCAAATAAATTTATAAAAACCGCCAATGTAAATAATTACGTCCAAAAAATGCAAACGTGAAAATAATTGAGAACATAGGAAAAATGATAAGACACACTATCTAAAATACTAAAGAAAATGTTAAAATTATTTAATTAATAATTACGCAACTTTATTAAAAAAGCATTAAAAACACAGCACGATTTCATACGAAATATCATGATGAATGTTAGAAAAATATTAAAATTAAAATTAAAACACCCCGTATTTTTAACATGGTTCGCTTTAGGTTATAATTTTATAGAAATTATTTACCAAATTGCCTCGCCTCAGTCATTATATCATTATATGTATCATTCGAATTATTCTTTTTCAGCGGCGCCTCTATGTTGTTCTATGAAATTACTCTTGCATCTCATACGGTTTTCAAAATAATGAATTATTATTTATTTTCCCGGTTTTCATGTTTTATTTAAGAAATCGTTTTTTCATTTTTAAATGTCCATTCTAGTTTATCATTCTAAATCCATAATTCCGAATTCAGTAACTAATTCAAATTTTAAACGCACATTTTATACAACTTCCATAATATTATTTATTGCCATGTATGCCCTTCCGTGAGTTATTATTTAAAAACTGTTTATATTAATGGCATTTTATTCCAGTGTTCTTGAATTATTAATACATGTAATTAATACTTTTCACGTAAAGTATTACGTTTAGGTGATTTATTCGCATTATTCGTTCACATCTTTATGTTTCTTGAGAACAGAGGCAGGTGAAATTTTAATTTTCTGTTCTACTTAAGATGCAGTCATAAAATTTCAGTTTCTTTTGCCGCCCTACATACAAAGCAACCTTTAAAAATTGGGTCGCTTTAGTTTCAGTATTTCTAATAACTTTGCAAATAAAACACAAAACCACAAATCAAAGTAATGTACAAATTCGACAGATTTGAAAGCTTAAAATGTTTATTTATATCAATCTAGAGATTATAACTTTTCGCATTTGAAGGACCATTTCAAAGAAACTGATTAAAATAAACATTTCGTATAATTTAGCTGGAAAGATTAATAATCTTAAGCAAAGAATTCGAAAGTGAAGATATAAAATGAACTCCACCCCATTTTCATGCAACATGTTACGGAGATAACAGAGATTACGAAAACTACGATTCCTATCATATTAAATATTTAAAAACTAAAAACACCAACATGTGCGCGCCCAGTCTGTTTTATGTTATTTTGTTGAACGGTAAAATCCGATAATTTTTTTGCACTGCCCCAATGATTATTTCTAAACGAATGGGCAAAGCACTTACAGTAGGTTACATAGAAAATATTAACAATGTTAATTTTAATTTTTTTTTTCACGAAGCCGATTCTTTGAAATAGATCTTCAAACAAAGCCGACTATTACTAAATAATTAAATTTCACATCCTGAATCGATTCAAAGTTTAAACCTTTACGCAGTAAAATATTCATACAATCAACAGAGCCATTATTAAACGGCGAGTAAATGAATCTACTGTTACTGTTCACCGGCGATTATTACGCGAAGCCATGCGCTCACTATTGTTGTCACTATCATAAATCACAGGAAAGATATTTCAAACGACTTCTTTATAGACCGCATTGTGCCAGCAGCTTAATTATATGGGATGCCAGTGACAATGGCCTGATTCTGAATAGGCAAGACGAGGCACGCGAATCCCGCCGGTGTGCAAAGAAACTCGTGGAGGAAGTGGGTGGCGTGCTAAAACGCGCAAGGATCCTTTGCTTTGTTACGAGTTTTACATTGTCGCTTATAAACTTAACTGAAATGGAAATAACCAAAAGCCACGTGCTGTGCCATCTATCTATTATTTTGAATGATGTAGAATACATTTTATTGTTAAATTTCTGCATAAACCACCGGTTTAAATTTATATTTCAAATAATTTTATCATGATTCACATTCTAAGTAATAAACTCAAGCGTCAGTTATACAATCAACGGAAACGGAGTTTGCTAAGTGAATGTCTACAGCACACAATGCGGGACTTATTTAGCGCAATCTACGGCAAATATATTCTCGAATAGTGGAAACGCGTTGGATAACATCCGGCGCCCGAGCTTATATTATCTGGTTGATGCGAAAATTACTTCTCGGTTCTACCCGCCTCGGTCGCCGGTCGTATTCTTTTATTGCTCGTAATTACGCGTCTATTTAGAAGCCGCGACGGGTGGCGTGCGACCGCCGAATTGAACCACGAGTCTTTTTCGCATTAACATATTCCGTAAGTTGAAACCGGTATCGCGTGCAACGCATCATACGTGAATCGAAATCAACGCCCATCATGTTTATGCGCAAGTGTGATCAGGGGATGGATGGGAAGTGCACGAGAGAGTTACGGCGATTTTAAGCAGCCAGCGGAAGCCATTAGCATATACTTTGTAATATTAGGTTTCGTTTTAGTTTTTATGATACGGACGTGGATTTACCTGTTGTGGTAAATGCACGTTGTTGCGGATTAAAGCCGATCAAGAAATTTCCTCAACCCAAAAAAGAAAGCGAAAAAGGAAAATAAAAAGCGTTAGATACCAGGATAATAACAAAGAGTGGAACTTAAATGAGAAAATTAAAGAAAAATGTAAAAAGCTTAAAGGGAACAAGATGATATAAGTAAGCAAAGAAATCGGATTCGAATGAGAAAAATCCAAAAAGAGGGCGATATTATATCTTCTTATTCATATTTAGGTTTTTTTCTAATTCGAAGGCAAATACAAACAAATTGGATTCGAAGAGAAGTAATGTTACAGACGATGAAAAAGGAAAATGGGAAAACGACGAAACGTTAAAAAGATTCGAATGGAAACAAAGAGATGGAGAATACAAAAACGATAATAATATCATGAATAGTTCTGGACAAAATATAAAAAGAACTTGAAAGGGCACGAGAAGATATAAATATCCAAAGAAGCCAAAGAAAACGAATTTACGTACTATACATATTCAGCACTACGAGCCAAGCATGTTCTTCTCAAGTCTTGTGTATTTTCTGCTCCTCTCGGCCAGCTTATATTTCTTCCAGGTCTTTGTCTACTCCGTCTAACTTCTTTTTTATCTTCGTGCTATCGCTCCTATTCTTATCCTTTGCGATCTGAATACATTTTTACCAGTGGTTCGCCATACAACTCTTTAAGTTTGTCTTTGGTTTTTCTTACCCACATACCTGTATTTCTAATGCATTATTTGTTCAATTTCCATAATTCTCCCCCATACATAATTACTGGTCCTATTCTGTTTTTGTATTTAAAATGTGCAGCATTGCCTACATGCATTTCATCCAATTGGATATCATTTCCTGGACTTATTTCTGCCCATCACATCTACTGGTTATTGTAATCTCCAGATAACTACAGCTCTCCACTCTTTAGAAACTATGTTTTGATTCGTCTATTATTACTTTATTTCTCTAGTCACATCTCAGATTCTTCCCACTTCCTAATTTGGTCTTGGATTGGATTGGACCCAACCCAACCCAATCCAACCCTTATATTTTACTGATATTTTTATTTTTTACCTCCGTAACTATACTAGCTTCTGTTGTTAGAATCACCATGTTATCAACATACGCCAGCCATCATTTGACTTCCTTCATTATATATTGTGCCATTTATCTGAATTTCACTTTCTCTAATTGCTGCGTCCAGTAATATATTAAATAAAGTTCTCGAAAGTGGATTTCCCTGTCGCAGCCCCTTTGTCTCCTTAAACGTTTCCGATATGGGTCTTTGAATAACTAGTTTGTAGTCTGTTTTTGTTAGAGTTATTTTCACTAGTCGTATTAGTTTGTTCTTAATTCCAATTGTTTCATCGCTGTGTATACTTTTTTCCTCTTCACTATCTATTATACATTTTTTCTTTAACCCAGACAGGGTTTATTATATTATAGATGTTATTTTCTAGTTTTTCTCCACTTATTTTCAATATTTCCTCCTGCGGCTTTATTGTTTTTGAACATTTTAATAGTTTTTGATTTCGCTTTTTGTAGATTGTTCTTCCGGATCAATATCTTATAACATCACCGTCGGTTATTTCCTGTTTTCCCATATCATATAATTTCCAATATATGTGTTTTGTATATTTTGTATCTGCTTCGCAATATGTACTCTTTTCTTTTTCCTGCACAATTTGTTTGCCTCCTTTCTATATTTTTATTTATAAGTTTTTTTTACAGTAGTTTAATTCCCGTTTTTTCTCTTTTTAAAATCATGTCCTTATATACGGGTGTATGTCTTATATTCGTCGTCAAACCATGACTTTCTAGTTCCTCTAGTTTCCTCGCTTAATAATGTTTTCACTTTCTCCATTATTGACTAATCTTTGGAAATTTTCTTGTCTCTTCTTCTTTAAGTTTTCTATTGAATATCTTTTCCTAATATTGTTTCTATTTAACTTTGAAGGCGGCCTTCTGTACTTTATTTTCACTTTCATTAGTACATGGTCCGTGTCCATGTCTGCTGACTGGTAGCTCCTTACATGTGCTAATATACGGTCCAATTGGTTTATTAATCTTCCATCCAGTGATGTCCCTTTGTGTATATCTGCATATTGAATGTAAGTTGTCATTGTTCATAAATCTCGTCCGGTTGCAAACTCTTTTAGCTTCTTCCCGTTTTTATTACTGCTGTCGTGTTTGTTATGACTTCCTATGATTGACATATATTTCTTCCTTTCCAATTTTTGCATTGAATTGGGGCCATTAATACTTTGACATCATATCTTGGAATTTCATTGTAAACTCACTCCATATTCCCGTAAAACTCCTTCCTTCTTTTCTTCTTCTGGTTTGTGTTCTGTAGGGCAATTGATAATGCTTATCTTTCTATACTTGTTATTTATCACTACTTGATATTGAAATAAATTACATAATGTCTTCATTAAATTTCTTTGTTGTCATGAATCCAGTTCCTAACATTTATCGTTAGTTCCACTTTTGAAAAATATGGACGCCCCTACTTCTGGAACAAATTGACCCAATTATATTATCTCTTGTGCAGCTATAACAAGTCTATTTAATTTTTTTCATGATTTTGCTGATCTAATTAACGATTCTTCCGTGCATGTACCTCTAGCATTCTATATTCCTATGTTTTTTCGCTCGTTTTCACTCTTTCTTAGTTTTCAAATAGTTGCCCACCGATTGTTTATGTCCATTTCAAATTCTCCGTTTTGTGTAGGGTTTCCTTTATTTGCCATGTCCTCCTTGATAAAAACCTTTCTCAAGCCATGTCCTTTAATTTTGATTTATTTGCCGTGCTTTCTTCCTTCTCAGCTCCAGTTTATAATTCTATTATACAGGTTATCTCTCATATCTTGGTTACTGTTTTAGTTGCGACATTTGTTGTAGTTAAAAAACCTTTCACCCATACGCTAGAGCTGCCTTTCCATCTGTATCAAGTTTTAATGCGTTCACCATTACATTTTTTTTTCTTCCCTCTTTTCTGTTCAAGTTTTTTGCGTTCTCTTTTTTCTTTCATGGATTTCTTGCCTTAATCGTTCATTCTCAATTTTTTATTTTCCTCAGTTTTTCATTTCTTTTTATCTTCTGTAGAATACTTCTCACTATCTATTATCTTGGAATGGTTTTCCATGTCAAGTATTTTTTGTTAATTTTTTTATGGCGTAAGACCCGACACCCACATATACTCTTCGTAGATACCGGATCTATCATTGCACAACATTATTTCCTTATATTACACATTCTTTACATTATCTACAGTTTATTTTCTGGATCCGGAACGTCGCAGCTGATATTGACGCAGCTCACCTCTTATCACGACCATTTTTTTTTATTTTCGATAAGATGACATTGACTTACTTACTGATCAATTGTCACTTCAAACGTATCGTTTCGATTACCTATTCTTCTATCGCACTAAGAACTACAATTTTAATTTCTACTGTGCAATTAGTTTAATATTACAGCTTTTTCAGAGATAGGAATAACGATATTCAAAATGATCAGAAAAGACAACAAAGTTATGGTCTTTGTAATGCAAAGAAAGGACCGAATCAAAATAGATATTAAATGTCAAAGGATTTAATTGTAAAATGTAAATCGAGAAATAAGTGAATCAAAGATAAAGCACAAAGTTTACGAACTAAATTTTCATCCATAGCGTATAAATTATATCACTGTGTTTATATTAATATTGAGCACACCATAAACTTTGGTCTAATTTTGACATACAACGTGTCACCTTCCTATCGAACTGGTGTTACGATATCAACTTGTCATAACTAGTTAGGAAATGCAAAATATTTCGCGACTGGTGATGAAGTAGATGTAGTGATGTGCATCTTTATGTCAAAGATATGTGATAAAAAGACAAATGTTACCACGTGTATCACGGGTGTATGTCCTATTCAGACTAGAAAATTAAAAAAATTTGGTAATTTGAAAGAAAAATTCCTTGTAATTAAAATGAGTTGAACAATATAAATCTTATTAACAAAATTACAACACTTGGTTTAATGTTCACAAAATGTATTGTATAGCGACAATTGTTTCGGTTTGTTAGGCCATTATCGAGCATTACAAATGACTGTCAGTCAACACGATCAATTGTGTTTCACAGTTTGCCAAATGTAATTCCCATTTGTCAAATATATTTCACATTTTATCAAGTAAGTTCCATTTTTGTCAGAACAATTTTCATTCATGTCAATTTAATTTCCTTTCAACTTCTTTCAATCATGAAGTGAGTGGTTTAATTATTAATTACATGAATCAGGATGTTGCTGTGGGAAGATAGTTTCACATGGAACCTAATACAGTGAGAAAAAAATGTGCAACATATTTGCAAACTGGGCGAATAGATAAACTATTAGCAGCTCACCGAAAACAGGTGTTACCAGTTGCTGAAAAAGAACGTATTCGCGATTGGATCGATTAAGTTCCTTACGAGAATTTTTTTAACTGTATGGTCAGATTTATAAATTTAGATTTCGATAATTAAGAAGGTACTGAAAGAGTTTCATTATTCAATGAGAAGAATAAATTACATGCCCTAAAGAAGGAATAAGCCAGAAGTGATAAAAAATCTCTTTGATTATGCTATACATTACAACAGGATGATGCACGAGAGAGAAACATATTTTTTATGGATGAATTTGGAGTAAAAATCCATTGAAGAATGTCTTGTGGCAGATCTCTTAGAAATACAGAAGCTCATTTACAGAAAGCTCAGATAAAGTCGTAATTATTCCATTACAGCAGCAATGAATATGAATTCGTTGTATTTATTTCAATTACAAAATACGGCGTATAATGCAAATCACTTTTCGCAATATCTCTTTAATTGATCATTTGCATAACGATGGTATTGCAGCAGCTTTCTTTGTGATGGATAACATCCATTTTCATAGAAGTGCTGATGTGATAAATCTCATCGAAAATCTATACTAGGAGGTAACAATCTATAAATGAAGACCAGTTGTGCGAGTTTGTACAAAGGGCCTCCAAGACAATCAACGCTGAACATTGCTTCCATTCATTCAACATTCAATAACGGAATCGTCCCTGGGCGATTGTCTACTAAGACGAGAGATTCTTACATACGAGAGCAAGCTAATAAAAAAGGTGCCTAACTACGAAGGAGACTGCGAAAAAACATTTGTAATAAATTATTATTTTCCTTAAATTATCGGAATATTGTATGTGGTATTTTGTAATTTTTTTTTCTATTGACGTGTTGTTTATTTTTTAATTGAGCAACGTGCTGTCCTATTTTCTCTCAAAAACAATGGAGTAGGAAAAAAAATTAAAATGTTGATCAAAGCAATTTAAATAGGGGCAGGAATCCGTCGAAGACGAAGTAGAAAAATTGATTATTGAAGATTAATTAAAATCGATGTGAAAGGTGCCTAACTACGAAGGAGACTGCGAAAAAACATTTGTAATAAATTATTATTTTCCTTAAATTATCGGAATATTGTCTGTGGTCTTTTGTAATTTTTTTTTCTATTGACGTGTTGTTTATTTTTTAATTGCGCAACGTGCTGTCCTATTTTCTCTCAAAAACAATGGAGTAGGAAAAAAAAATAAAATGATTATTGAAGATTAATTAAAATCGATGTGAGAGCTGATGAAATATTGAAAATTAGCAGGGAACGTGTTTAGTCCACTATTCTTGACAATCTGACCATGTCAAAGGTGAGTGTCAGATGGGTACGGAGATTGTTGCCTGCATTCGATAAACACCGTTGAGTTGGAACTTCTTAACAATTTTTGAAGGTTTGTGAAGAAAAAGAGGAAGACATTATTGCGAAAATTGTATCTATCGATGCCATGAGCTCTAGCACTAGAGCTCGCCACCATCAAAAATGTTTAAGGTCCAACATTCGGCTGCCAAGATTATGGCCACTATTTTTTGGGACACAGAACGAATTTTACTAAATAGACTAATAGACTTGCCATGTAAGACCACGAAATGTAGCTATTATGCTGATGCTTTATTCAAATTGCAAAAACTGTTCTCCAGGATGCTCTTAACGATTTAGAGTTCACAGAATTAAATCATCCACCCTACTGCCCTAACATAGCACTGTATGATTTTTTTCTTTTGGGAAAGTTGAACGGACAAAGATTTCTAAATAACAAAGAACAAACGTGGGCGGTTGAGAGTTTTTTTGCAGAACAAGGAAAACATTTTTTACGGCATATCTTAGTCAATGCTAAATGTCAAAAATGCACAGGAGTACAAGGAGATTATATTGAAAAATCATCAAAGAGTTTTAATATATTTTAACTCCTTCATAATCAGTTACCTTGCTGTCGTAGTATGTAGGAATGTATTAATGGATCTTTCAGAATAAATGCATTACTTACATACATATAATAGACCCACAATTATCCATTTGTATTACATAGTTACATACATACATATGTATATAGTTATATTTAAATTAATTAATTTACTTTGATTGAATAAGGGAAATTTGATACATTTGATACATTTGCTACATTTGATACATTGTGAAATTGTTGCGAAACAAAGAAAATACATTTTATATAATTTGGCAAGCGGTGACAAATGGGAATTATATTTCACAAACAATGAAACAGAATTGATAATGACGAAACGACTATCATAAAAAGTACTTGGCACATAGTTATTTTGTTTTAATTGACTCTAGAACTTATGATAAACCGTGCTGTCAAAAAATTTCATGTTTTTAGTAATAGTGACAAATATTTATTGTTCTTTGGGAATTTACCTAAACATCTTGTTTACCAGTTCTGATTGCTAAAAATATCAATTGATTTATTTATGTTTTGTCGGGTTATTTTTTCGGAAAAAGAATTAGGTGTTAATAACACGACGAATTTTACTACGCAGGTGGTAAATTTGTCAAAGCTTACCAAGCATATTTTGGTGAAGAATTTGTAGAACAGGACAAATATTGGATTCCACATAAAATGTGTAAAGACACAAATCACTTATATAGTGAAGTCAAGGAGGACGCAAAAAGCTTTCGCTTGGAGTACCGATGACATGGTGTGATCTTGATTGCTACTTTTGTGGTGTCAATGTATAATATATGAACCGATATAAAAACACTCTCTCGGACTTATCCAAACCTATAATCGGATAAACCATCAACTTTGCATAGTGAACATTTGCGGACAACACCGACATTCAAACGTTCTCTGTGGTGATGTTGAAATGTTACACACTCAGAGAAAAGCAGCAGCGAAATGGATTCGGCTCCATCCTACATTTCAAGGTTTCTTAATGACCTTAATGGCTTGATTCAAGATTCAAATTTATTCAAAAAATAAGCTGAGCTTTTTTCGCCAAGATTTAAAGAAACACATTTTATCGGATTACAGTTCAACATTTTCTTCATATTTTACTGAGGAGAATGATATGGTATATAGTGACAATATTTTTGGATTATCAAATTTCATGTTTCTTCCAATATAGCGGCCAGAAGAGTCGTTGACTCTTCATTGATAGCTTACAACAAGTTTGAAATATGTATTACTACTTATTAGCATCGATAGTTCACTCACGACAACTTATGAAACAATATCAATCTATCAAACTTGTTTTAAAGAAAAAGTTTGTTCAACATCAGTCGTCGTCAGTGTGTAGATTTAAAGATGCTGAATTGTTCATTTGGTCAACAAGATGCGCACAGTTAATAAATAATTAATAAATTCTTTGTCTATAGGATTGTCGTGAAAAAAAAAACTGGCCGGACAGAATAAATATGACTGTGGTAAAGGCTAATATCGTTCATGAAAATTAACAAGTCGACCAAAAATCATTCTTCTGTAACAGCTTTGGATAAAAATGGTGATTGGTTCGAAAATATTTGTGAATCATTTCGTGGCCATAGTACGGATAAGCGTGAATATTCGATGGACCACCAATTCGCGTTCTTATTTAAAAATAACACATGTATCGAGTGTGATTTGGTAAATGGTAGAGAACCAGCATGATGCACAAGAGTATTCGGCTGAATTGGAAATTAGTTGTGAAATCAACAAATATAAAGCAGGTTTTGATCACAGCGAACTTACACAATCATCTACATCAATTAGGTTTCAAACGTTGTGGCATGGGATCGATGGTTGAACATAAGGAACAAATCATGGAGAATGCTTCATGTTGCTCTATGTGGATGACTTACTAATTGTGAGTCGTGAGCAATGGAATATTAGCATCATTAAGAATTTGCTGAAGTTCGATATGACCGACAACAGCAAAGTACATTCCTGAGAATGCACAAAGCAAAACGTTGAACAAGGTACGACAATCTTAAGTCCAGCACAGTATTTGCGGAACGTTTTAAGAAAATTTGGTATGAACGATTGTAAAAGCAAGTTCAATTACAGTTACCTGAAGCACCCAATCGAGAATTAATTGAATGTTTGACGTACGCAATGCTTACGACAGATTTATGTGCTGCGACGAACTATTTCAGTCATTTTCAGAGTTGCTTTAGAAATGAGCATTTTACATGTGCAAAACGCATTTTGCGCACTTTACACTTAAAAATGAAAACAAGAAAATAAATTTGTTGATTGCTTTCACGGATGCGACATCTTTCCATTGCGTTATGACAAAGATATTAATTGGAACTGCGTACACCACCTCAGCAATTATATAATGAATACCATATTAAATGCCTCATGGCGAGGTTCATATTCACACAAACCTATTCTAATATTACACCCAAGCATGGTTGAAGATAATATCAGAAACAATACACAATTAAACCAACATAACCTCAAGTAACCTAAATTAACCTACTTAATGTAACCTTACGTTACTTTTCGTGTAAATATAAACAAAAACTTATGTAAAACTAATACAGAAAGATCACAGAATCCACAGTCCAAATTATAATGACTAGTAACGCAGTACTATTCAACATAACTTCCGTAAGTTATTCGATAAGTTGATTACCACCAATAGATGAAATAAAATTCAGTAAAAATACAGATATAGTTTCCAATATTCAAGAGATCTATAGTCAAATCGCCACAAGAAAAAATAATATCACTAATAAATAAGCAGCAGCAAAAATTCTTAACTTCAGTTATAAATAATTTCTAGTCAAATTGTGGTGGTCTGTATAAACCAGATAGTACGATCTTAAAATTATATATATATATATATATATATATATATATATGACGGTAAGCCATAATTCTTCAATAACTAATAACCGACAATTTTAAGAAATCAAGGAGATATATACTAATGCCACCACCACGACTCAATCCATCATTTTTAATGAAATTAAATCCATCGATATTAACGTCTTCATCCACAATTTTATCATTTAGCCAAGTCTCAGGGACCACTAAAAATTATCTAAATCACAAACTCTCCCCAACAAAGAGAATATGGTGATACATGAATAGAGAAAGATTTTAGCTTAAAGCAAATTAGAGTAAAAAATAAAAAGATATGTGTACGTATATTCAAGAAAAAATAACAACAATAACAAATCTACAAGAAAAAGAATTTAAATTGATTGAAAATTTATTTAACATGAACCAAGGGTCAGAAGTCGTATCGTTGCGAACGGAACTCAATTCACTTCTAGTAAAGGCGTTATAGGTTTCAATCTTAAACACCTGTGAATTAATTTCGACACAAATATAACCATTAGCAGTAAACAGACCTTTGTAATTGACATGTGCTCTGCGTTTTGGTAGCAATGAAGCTCTTGCATGACTTAAATCCACTTTAATAACAATTTTAGTACCTTTTAGTTTCATCTTAGCCCGAAACACTTGTATTTTAACATCACGACTATAAAATTTTATAATTGTCGGTTTATGCCAACCTTTATGAGTGCCGATCCGGTGACTGCAATCGACATCCTTTTTGTTGACGTTGATGTTTAGTTTCTTACGAAACATGTTCATCATTAATTGTCCAATATTTTCTGTATTATTTTTCTCTTCTCCTGTGGGATACCAAACTATGAGACCGCTTCGTCTGGAATTCTGTTCCTGCTCTTCTAAGTTATCTTCGAGCTGCTTTATTCTGTTTTCTAATGTTAACACATAATTATCACATTCAGCCGTTTCATGTGTAGTTAATTTTTCATTGACTGCTGACAGTAGTTTATCCAATAAAGTTCTATAAGTTGCTCATCGATGATGATCGCAGCGAACAATACACGTCTGGATACGAACGCATATCTACCAACTGTAATAGATTGAACTGTGCAGATTCGTCGCCTATGGGTCCATTTTGTGGCAGAATGTGATGGCTTTAATTTCTTGCCAACCTGGGATTCTATATACGTTACCTTGTAATCGCCCCAGTTAATTATTATTTTCGTAATGTTCCGTGTTCAACTGTAATCGAGCAAACGTCCTTGTCCACAATTTTAATCGACAACTTAGTGACAAATTACCGATTTATGGTAGACAGTTAATTCCATTGGTTGGTTTACCAAAAATAGTTCTCTACCATGATCTGATTCAAACAGCCTCGCAATATCTAAGGTAGACAGGTTTCATTCGGTCAATATTAAAAAAATAATTGGAATGCTTACCAATATGTCACAGCTGCATAAAATTTACCAAATCCAATAAAGAACGGATTCGAAAAAATGAGCCTCGATCAATTGCATGCACGCAATTGATTTTATGAGCATAATCACATAACGTGATTAAATTCTGCATCCGTAATGACCGCGCACAGATCACAAAGACATAAAACTCCTGCGTCTTATTTTTTATCGCGTACGTATATGTGCTCCTTCCATGCAACGAAACAAAACATCGCATCGAATTTTATGCCCGTAATAAGAACATTATGTTTTCAACGTATTCTTTAATTTATCGCGTTATAAACATGTAATGTGCGTTATTGCGAGCCGTATAACGTTCATTTCAAATTGACTGTCGATTTCTCGAACCGCGGCAATCGAAATATTTACGATAAGTTTCGAATATGGGAAACATGGGAACCTGACTTGGCTTTTGGCAAATTCTAAATTAAAACTATTTCATTAAACAAGTTGAAAATTTTCGGCCAACTACAACGCGTCGTTGTTTTTTTGTGAAAGTTACGATTTACTGAATTCAACAATCGTATATCACGGCGCAGTTTTTGCAATGCACTAATCAACACATCAAGTTGTTTTTACGGCTTATAGCAGAGCATAAATTAAAACGTAACATCACCGCGTACACAGCATAACTCAGAAGTTATTTATTTCTTGCATAGCCTCCGATAGTAAATTCAATAAGAAATCAATTTAAATGATTAAGTGAGAGACAAGTAAAAACCAATACAAGAAGTGTTTGTGTATATTGGAGCGTAACTTACAAGGTCGAAGCTTCGTCGGATTGGTAAGGAGCCGGAGACGAGATGCACATAGACTGTGCTTTACGTCACGCGGTGTGCAGGGGAGTCCGTTAGAAAATACGCCAATTACGTTACTTATTTTAAAGCAATTTGTGCGGCGAATAATTACCGAGAAACGTTTTCAGACGTGCATGTTTGTGTACGTGTATTTGTGCTAAAAAATGTAATAGCTTTTATGGCAATAGCGACTACATATATAACTATGTGTGATAGAAATAGTTGTATGTGCAAAATTTTAAATATTTATTGATATAAAAAGCGTACTTATTAATAATTCAAATCATGCATACTGTAACGGCAGTCCTCTGGCGCACCTAGTCGATACAGTCACGAAGAGCACCGGTTAAAAACTCATCCACTGATTTGCGACAAGAGGGTGAGTACAACTAAGTCGAAACAATTTGTAAGAATGGTTAGCTCAATAGCAAGTTAAAAATATATGATTTGGGGTATAATAATAAGTTAGTAACATTGAAAATTATTGCCGCAGATTTAATTATTTAAAAACGAATCGCAGTGGGATTGCGAAAACCTGTAACTGAATCATTTCTTTTAGGTAGGCCATTACATGCAACTATTAATGCCTACATGAGTTTAATAGGCCAATAACCCCACGTGACAATGAAAGATCTCTTTTGGGAGTTCTTGCACACTCGATATCATTAGACCTGAAGACAACAGTAATCTAACGAATATGTCTATTATATATTCTGCTTTTTCGACATTTCTTGGAGAATCTTCACAACTATTTTTTTATATATCTATTTCAAGTTTCCTGTGGTGCTTGTGGAAACATAACATTCTAACGAATTACTCGTAGTATTATTCCAGGGTCATTGGATGAGGACATACTTATAGCAGACAAATAGCATCATGGATGTACTTTCGCGAGCAACATAGCACAACGTAGAGCGTTCTTTTATTTTTGGGTATTAATAACACGCCAACAATAAATGGTTATTATATAAAGATGACTTATCTCCATCAATCATGGTGAAGAGTAATTCATGAGTGACAATTATATTTTCAATATCGAATGGAATTGGAGTTGGACGTAAGTGCTCTATTTGTTTCACATGACAGTGATGTAAAAGTCTTGAATGTAAATAACGATTTTTATATTTTTTTGTATGATGCTTTCTAGGAAATTAATGACAAAAATTTACCACGTTTCTGCACATAAATCATGCCGAATTTTGAGATTTAGTGGAACGAAAAGTACAATTTTGCATACAAATGTATGGTATATTAAATAATACTTTTAGGTGTGTTAACTCAAAAGTTAAATGAGAATGAAAAACATTCGAAACTAGTTGAAATAAGGATGATTAGATCAATAAAACTAGATAATTTACTTAAATCTATCGCACAAACCCCCAAAAAAACATATAATACCCACTAATGTTGCTCTAGTAATGTACGAGTCAGCAATACGACCTGTCCCACATAAACTTGTCCTCTCCTGTCTCTCCTGTCCAGATACATTAGAAAATATTTTACACGATAATGAAACAGTGCCCCGAACATACATCGTTATTACTGATTCATATTATCCTGGCAGCAATAATCTAAAATAGTCATGGATCTTCATAATGAATCTGCAAGATTTTTTTGTTCCAGATTGAAGGAAAACATTGTTAGTACCTACTCAGTCCTTTTATTGATTTCGAAGTACAGAAGAATTGTTTATCCCTCTCTAAAACGTAATCCTGTTTTTTTTTGCAATGATATTCCCAGACTCATGGTAGCATTTAACATTTATTTGTATTCTTACAAATACACACCTGATGCTTGGTGGCCTTTTATTGATTCATCAAAATCATGTCTAAGAACAGTACTCTTACACAACGGTATGTACCTTTGCCTGTGGGAGATTCAGTTAATTTTGAAAAACTACGAAACTTTTGAGTTAGTTCTTAGCAATGATATCCGGATCATAAATGCAACATTTGTGGCGACTTAAGAGGAAAGTCAGTTATTCCAAATTTCCATGGTGCCATGCCAGAGAGCAGCATTAAATCAAGAAAATGCAGCCTAGAATGAAAAACATTTAGAGAGAATGCCCTATTGAAAATAAGTAATTGACATTAAGCCCTCCCTGATGAAACAATTTGTGTTTACCAAAAAAAGGATGAATATTTTAAGTATCTCCGGGACCAACTTTCCAGTGTGTCAGAAGTGAAGTTGAGGGAAGGCTTTTTTATTATCCACCATCAGAAAATTTATAAAACAAAAATGAAAAAATTAAAAAAGGACCGTGGAAAGCAATTAAAACTGTTGTAACCAGGTTTCTTGGACAGCAACAAACAAACAAACAACACGTATATTTTTAAAGATATGTTGAAAAATTCAAGATCTTGGGCTATAACATGAGTTCAAATGTAAAATTCCTGCATTCACATCTGGGCTATTTTCTTGAAAACTTGGGTGCAGTAAGCGAGGGGTAAGGTGAAAGATTTCACCAGGACAAAATAATGTACATGCGATATCAGTGAAGGTGGAATCTGTAGATTACCGTGGCCTGGGTGTTGAAAAGAGATATATTCTTACTGTCAACATTAAACCACAAATATTTAAAATTCGTTTAATTTTTCATTATCTTTTCGCGAAATAAAATGGGCATTAAAAATTGCATAAAAATCAGCTAACAAAATTTAAACAATTTTCAACCAGTAATTTTTCGCAGAGCTGTTATACACGCAGATTTTTCTATAATTGAAAAACAGTATCAGGATAAAACTTTCTTCACATGAGCAGTTTTATAAAGCGAGTTGACTACCAACATCGTTGTACTGGCGTCTTGTTCATAAGCATAAACTTCAATGTTTGCATGCAAGGCTCTATCTCCAGAGATGCATTGACTTTCGGAACTACCATTGATTTCATAAAGTATTTTGATGGATGTGTTACCGAACCTGCAGCATCTTTCACAACGTACGCTGAACCCCATTCCCTTTTGGTCGTAAAGTCTAATGAGCAGAATAGAAAATTTTTGCGAAAGGATAACCAAGATGAATTCATGATGTATCAATAAATTACTTATGAAAGAAACGTCATAATTTCGAATCTCTTGTTTTTGAAGTTCTTCTAAAATTTAATTTATATTTTCATATACCTCAGCGACTAGAAACTTAGAGGGGGGCACCTTAGGAGGGTGAGGTAACACAAAAACGTTGTTGTCGTCAGCAATAAAATACATTTTAGAATTCATTGCCTTCAAGGGTAAATGATTTTCAATTGTTACAAAAACGACTTCCACATGTTATTCTTCAGCCTCGTAAAGTGTAACATTCTTCCACATATGTATGCAAAAATTTCTAGGTTTTTATGCTTCAAGTTTCTGCTGACGATTCATATGTCCTTCATAAAGCATCAACTTTATTACTATATGTGTTTGCTCCTTGGAGTTGAAGATTCAAGTCATTTGAAACATCCAATTATACGAACACCAGAGATGTATATTCCCGCGTAGTTCTTCCACTTGTTTGCTTCGTTTTCAAAATCGTTTAAGATAGCAAATAATGCAGGTGCTGTTGCTATGAGTTCTGTTGGTTTCCAGAAAAATTCTTCCACAGATCATAAACTCAAGCATAGACAATTAAATGAGCATCCTTAATCTGTTGCCTCGCCAAGCTGAATTGTAAATAATTGTTATGCAACGTCCCGACAAACTGATGCTTCAGCTATATCACAAATTCGACGGGTAACAGCATCATTTGATAGAGGTATGGAATGCAATTATTTGGCAAAACTATCAACAAACATATTTTTTACAATCTCAATTGCAGCTGGAAGAATAAGCGCTTCACCAATGGTGATACATATTGGTATTTGATATGAAACTTTGGCTACTAAACCTTTTTCATTCATAGACAAAGGTTTTTGCTTTTCATATAATTTTAGTTTTAATTGGAAGAATTATTCGGTTTCATACTGTCTGCTGCCTTATTTAGGAGTAAGTGAAACTTACAGTTACTTCTGCTGGTAAACCCAAAATTAGGTATTCTTGAGAATATTTTCTGGATTTAACACGCAAATTACAACATACAGATTTACGATAGAATTGAGAATAAATAAATATTTAAAGCTTGAGAAAGGCAGAGCTACGTAAAATAGATTTTTTTATATACATGTATATATTTTTCAATATTTTCTTCGCTAGTAAACAATGTTTACTAAGCTGTTTTAATGATTCGGGATATTTATAAAAAAATGATAAAACACATTTTGCTGTTTCATAAATTTTTGCGTATAGATTTTATTTTGCCTACATGTAGCAATTCTGGAGATATTACTAGAACTGATGGATTTGTAACAGTTTTATATAATTTAGTTTTGAGAGAAACGCGTTTTCGCCACACACGGCAGATACCGATAACCTGTATGTCAATGGCTTAAATCGTTACTTTTTTGTAAATTTTGAAATGAAATGTTCAGGGATTTGCTTAAAAATCAATGAAACTTGAAATTCGTAATTGCGTAAGATTCGTCAATAGCGATAGGGCAATATGCTATGTCTGTAATTAAAGAAATTTATTATATTACAACAAAATAAACTTATTAAACAAAATAGAACTTAAATGCTTGAACATCTGAAAAACCGTCGCGTCAGTAGTAAAAAGGTCAGCATAAATGCACCATCACCTAGTGAAATAATAAAAAATACAAATAAATCAAAACAATTAATTCAATAATAAAATTGTGAATGACAAAACCACCATACATTTGAGCCGAAAATGTCTAAATGTCCAAAATTTGAATAAATAAAGTTATGCAGATTGAACTGAATTACATATCTGAGAATAATAACTTTTAGTTTTAATAAAATTTCGTGATGAAAGACTGGTCAAGTTTATTTATTTTCATAATATTTTTTACCACTACTCTGGAATCTTTGAAATTTCAAACAAATTTTATTTGAAAAGTTCTGTTAAATAATGAACTGGCATCGCGATCGCACGAATTCGCTGAAATGTATCTACAAGTAAAATAAATATATTTCAGTGCCGACCACTGCAGATTTATTTTGTGAATTATGCATTTATGATTTAAAAACAAAAACTGAATTTGTTTTAAGTAACTGCTTGTACAAGTATAATGCTAAGAGGGAACACTCTTACATACCCTTCAGAAAATTGAACATTTCATCAGCCGCTCCAAATTTTGTGTAAGACTAATTTTTAATAATTTTCTTAAATACGCTAAGAAAATTTACATAGACAGTGATGGCTAATAAATAAATTTAAACAACGATTTGATAAGCGTAATGCTACTATTTTAAAGATTGGACGACACATTTTCAAGGATAGATATTTAATTTTTTTTAGTTTTGACCAGTTTTACCAGAAAAAAAAACAAAAATAATGTTTAACATAGATATTTGCAATTATTTTATTAATATTTAACCAAGTTCATGGTTTCTTGAATTTCACATGGACTTTAGGTTATATTGACTTGTACATATCAGTTTTATTTACATTATTATGGACACACTCAATCAATGAAGGTTGTCTTGAGTTTCTGAAATATTTTGTTAGGTAAAATCCTAACAAAATATTTCAGAAACTCAAGACAAGCTAGAAATTCATAGAGGAAGAATCTTGTGATGAACCCGATGAAACTGAAACCAATAATGAAGACAGTATATTGCAAAATCTTGTTTAGAGTGGAACAATCAGCCATTAACGAGAACCAGGAGATCGCAAAAGAACATTATTGCCAAGGTCTGGTTTACAAAAACAGTAAAAAATGTAATACGATGTTGGGAATTTTCAAATTATTAATGACATCAGTAATGAAGGATGCAATACGCCTTCATACAAATCAAGAAGCTGCCAGACACCTGGAATGAAAAACAGGGAGAAATGGGTTATATTGGAACTAGAACAATTAGATAATTTAATAGGAGTTATAAAGCTGGTACATTAAGGTGTAGAAAAGAATCAGCATGAGAAATGCGGACCACAAACACTTCAATTCGTAGATTACTTTTCACTGCTGCATTATCTCGAAACAGATTTGAAGAAATTTCAACATTTCTGCGATACCAGAATTACTAGGGTTCAAAGAACAGAACATGACAAATTAACCGCAATAAGAGATGTGCATTTGTAAGTAAGCTTTTGAGCCATACGAACATATAACTTGATTGAAGAACAATTAATTTATTTCCTGGTAGTTATGTTATAAAAATGTGCAAATGAAAATATCTTATTTGCCCAATGATACAGTAGATTTGTCCGATGTAGACCAAGTTTAAGGGATAAGTACAAGCTTCGTTATTTGGTTTGAGTGTTTCACATTTAGCTTCTTGGTAATTTGGTTTCAGAAACCGTACAACGTCGTTTTTGAATCCAATTACTGTATTGCGTCTCGTTTTCTTTTTTGGTAATAGTTTCAATTCCACCTTTCCTATTTTGCTTGTCAGAACGATAGCTTATGAAGCTGGACATCCACTGGTCGAATTTCTAGTAGTTAAAGACGACGTGACGAGTGTTCAGTTCGTGTTATTTTAAAGACATTACCGCGTTGTTTAAAGTTTATATTTTTCTAGGTTTAGCACACTTTGTATGGAATGGCAGCTATAGTTCATTTCTTTTAAGAATGCAGGGTGGAATAGCATAGGGCTTACAAATGCGGGCTTCCCCTATAACCTATGAACTTGACAAATTTTACGTATTTTTCGAGGTGTTTTGAAGTACTTTGAAATTCTTTTTGGAGGATATAATATTGTTTTTATTTGTGAATAGCCGATTAATCAGAAATTATTAAGCTAACTGCTACCGAGGTGGTCAAGAATGGACTGTGTGGGCTATCGTAACGGAGATGAAAACTGCAGGCCAAGTGCAGTGTCGTGCTACAAACAAAATTTGCTTCGCAGCTCTCGAACGCTTAGATGAGAATGAAAATAAGATAATCAGGCAGACTGTACGCAACTAGTTTCACAGAAATGATATACCAACTTTAGATAAAGTGGTACAAGTTAGTTATTATTACATTACATTTTGTTACAATAATTAATTTGTTATAATTTGCAAGCTGCGCATCTCTTTGGAAATGCTACACCTAAAACAAGTCCGTCAACCACCGCCGATAGTCATCAAAAACAAAACAACTTTAATTTGTAATTTTTAAAGCGTTGTAATTACTACATTTACATTATTTCTTTCTGATGCAGGAAGAACCTCGATTTTTCAATTTTTTCAGACCTTTGCAAAAACTACCACCAAAAGCGCCAAATAAGTGCAACTATAAAGTTTGCAAGTTGTACGAAATCTTTATTTCATGTTTGAGTCAATTAAGGTAATTTTTGAACAAATCCTAAGAAACCCAAGATTATAAACACTTAAATTCTTAATTATTAGATTTCTTATTACGGAATGAAACAACTCAATGTTTCCATGACATGCACCCCATTAATAACACAGTTCTTTCCACTCCCAGTGCGATTTAGTTCAGATTTGCACCGCCATCTGTATGTGTTCATTATTTCGGTGACGTTACGCAACGTACTTGCAAATTCCGCGATTTAAGAAATTGAAGAGCTCACCTCAACAGTCGGTGAGCGGACACAAGTGCACTCATCAAACAGTCGCGTTTAGCGTCTCTCGGGTTATTTATCGGTGCGACCGAAAGTTACATTTCAATGCAACGCGACACAAACGTACGAAAACTTGCAACGCTCGTTTAAAAATGAGCCAAGAAGCGTCGCAATTATGAGTCACCGGCGACTGCATTATCACTTTTTTGGCGCAAAAACTGCCCATTGCACCTAAGCGACGTTATCATTGCATTTTTTCCGGGGAAGTAATTATCGAGTTTTTGATATGTGTGCCGGCGGCAATTAGAAGCCAAGATTGTCTCTTCATCGGTTGCTTATGTACAAATTACTATTTTAAATAAATTACATATTAATTTATTAATTGTAAACCACCTGTTTTTTTATTAGTGAGAGTTCACTCCCATCACCTTTTTTCATATCTCGAAAACGGTACGAGTTATCGCAAAGTAACGTAAAGTATCTTACGGTAAATATCACCAGGCGCGATCACAGAAGCGTCCGCAGTCACACATAAGTTTTACAAAAATATTTGAGTCAATTATAGAAATTTTGGAAACGGGATTTGTTGAAGATGGACTGCATTTAGTTGAATCTAAAGAAACTGGGGATTATCAAAAGGATATGCATACTGCAGGTTCATAGATTAACAGAATTCTTTCAAAAAAAGAACCAGCTTTTCTATAGACCAAAATCTACATGGGATAAAGCAAATTTAGTTGGACGACTTGCAGCACAAGAAATTGAAGCTAACGACAAAATCCTAAAAGTGCTGCTGGCATTAGCCAAAGATCAAATCAGAAGAAATCCTAAAATACGTTAGTGATTGGATTGGATACAATACCTTCAACAAAGTGAAGTGACTGAGTCATTCGTCCTACAGAGGAAGAAAATAAAATGTATGAGCTTAAATATATAAAATATATGGTGGAAGTATTCACTATTAACACAGAGTCTTCCTAGTTATCTGAATCGAAGGTCGAGAAAGGTCGAAGAAAGCTTTAGGTACATTTAAGCAATCATTGTTTTTATTTTATGTATGTGTTAATATATTGCACAAAGTTAATTAAATAAAATTTATTCATTCACTTAACATTACTTAGTAAAATTACCACCAAATGTATTCATTCAATGATTTAAATTTGTCCCTCATGTAACGTACATACATATAATTTAGATTTGGGTCTTGGTATAACATTTTTCTATATTATAGATTTAAGAAGATTTGAATAAGGACTCGACCGCTCATTTTATTAATTTAGTTTGACTTCCATTATAATTTGACATTTAAAATATATTTTTAAATAAATTTTAAGATTCGCAATTTATTTAAGTAAGCCAATTAAATTATTTTATATTTAACTTGAAAACGTATTTACTAGTTTAGTTAACGAAACCCCCTAGATATATTTATATTATGAAGTGTTCGACATTGAAAGAAAAAATCTGGTCAGGTCATATTTCGTTAGCCGCACATTTCCGGCCCTTCAAAATATTAGAATATAAATTGTATTACGTCATTGAAAATAAATTTATTATTCGGAATCTATGTATTACTTTAAAGATCAGGTTCACTAATAACTGATTAACAGCAATTAAATACACAACTTAAAACTTAAAACAATTTTACAACAGTTGCGTTCGTTGTAATTAATTTACATAATATTCATTTTAGAATCTCCTGAAAATTAAGAAGCCGTTGCTATAAACATTAATGTTGTAATGTCGACTTGTTAGCAAATAATTGATTATTGCTCAGAAATAGTCGAAGCAAACGAGCAAGCCAACCAGTTTCAATTAAAAGTAAAAGTAACGCCCGTAAACAAATTGTCCCATTATCGACCGCTATAATTGGACCGAACGGTGCGCTATTTACGTCGAAAATGTCGATAACTCGAAAACGCCGGGAATGTTGGAAAAAGCGCCCGGAATTTCCAAATTAGAGCGGCGATCCGGTGGATTTTTATCGCCGCGCGGTCCCTTCAAAGTCGGACGGTCATTTGTTGCGACGTTTTTTGGGTGCCCGGTCTTTGTATCCACTTCCTAATTGTCGGCCGTCCACGCCGGCTCGGAATCGGTCCGGTCGGATCGAATTTGTACTCATTTTCGGAGTCGCTTATTGATGGTTTGATCTAATACTCTGATTGGGTCATTTATAATTCGAACGATTCTCGCCGCTCGATTTTTTCATGTAATTTGTTGCGGACGACGTCTTCCTAATTCGGCGATTAAAATAATCAATGAGTCGTTCGTGTCGAGTGTTCTAATTATTTTGGGTGGGGTGAGTTGCGTCGTTAATGGTGGTATCTTCATCACAATATAATATTACATCGCCTTTTTATATGTCACTTATTCTGAAGAAATTGCTTCGATTCATTCATTTAGAACGATAGTTATCTCGTTTCTAGGGCGTCCAATCTTTGAATATTTAATTATTAGTACAAAATATCTCTGTATCATTTAGATGTTTTGGTATTTGACCGGCACGGTTTCTAAACAAAAAAAAATCCAAGCTTAAATATTTACATGACAGTCGGCATGAAAATTATAATGATTTAAATGCTTTTTTATAGTCGGCTATCTACTTTTAATAATATTACTCCTGAAGTGCTACAACGTGCAAAACTAGTTTTGGACATCGATTGGATATTTGTGTTCAACAATGTGGAAACATATTTGAATACTTATTGTAAAATTTAAATGCTATTTTGACAATTTTGCATTTATTTATTACTTACTTACTGATTATGTAGACTGCCTTACCTAAGACATCATTGTTGCTTTTAATTAATTAACCTGATGTGACTTTTTAACGTGGATTTTTGTTCGATGTAACTGTACTGAAGTGACACTAGGATATGTTTAATATTACGAAAATTGTAACGACATATTTTGAGAAAATATTAAGTATTTTCGGAAATTATTCGAAAATCTGAAGCAGAATTTGATTTTGGATCGAGTGAAAAAAATTATATTTAGCCTCTTAAAGTTGTGTGAGATGAAAACTCACTCAGAACACCTGTATACAGATTAATTCTTAGGGCTATTGGTACTTACATTAATGATCCTTTAGTCGATGGAAAAAAAATACCCCAACACCGTTATTTGTCAATTTCCTTTCAAACACGCCGTTGACTAGCAGCGTTTTTATTAGATCTCTTCCCAAGCGACGTGAAGCGTGTGGCAGGAAAAATGACACTAAATACTCGACGTCTTTTGACGTTCCTTATATAGTGTCACCTATGATAACAACTTTTTTCAATGTGCAAGTTGCATCTTACACGATTTGAAAAGAATTTTTACTTTTCAATTACGAATCGTACCACACTGAACTTTCTATCTGCAACTGTGGCGCTACAGTGGATGTCACCTTGATCTCGTTGGTTTGTGGGATCATTATCATGAGCCCAGATTCGATCACTGAATGGTATCCACGGTAGCTGATTTCTGTCACAATATTTTTCAAACCCGATTTTTCAATAAATGACACATTTTTAGAAACAACTATTTAAATAAAAGTTGATTATAATTTGAATATCTTCAACTTTTATAAGAATATGTCTTCCGTAACTCGTACCGTATTCCAGGAGATATTGAAAAAGATGACATGAGTAAACCATTATGTTCGGTTGATGTATTATTTTGAAAAATAGGAGGTTGTTTGTCTGGTCATTTATAAATATTAAGTTTAAAGGTCCTTAATTGCAGCAATAATTTTGGGGGTAGGGCTCCCATACACACACACATACACATGCGAAGAGAAATGTCGAAAATACTAGAATCGATTCAGCGAAGGAAGTACATTAAGTATAAGAAAGTTAACATATGAAACAAAGTGGTTTTCAAAAAATTTACATTTGATTTGTTTGCAATAAAATTAAGGAGAAGTTTTTATACATCACCATAAATACAAAATTTATTTATTATATTATTTACACTAATTGAAAACAAACCGCAATAAATATGCATATTCAGTAATGTCAAACACGGGAAAATATTAACATGGAAGCTGAATCCAATAAACCCCCGCTCTAGCAATTGCGTAATTATTATACGTCTAGAAGCAATACCATAAAATATGAAATATACTTTTTAAAAAATTAATTGCTGTCTATAATAAAATGTATGAAAATACATATATCACAACTTATGATTTACATTACAATTTACAATTCAATTTAACGCAGATTTTAAAACAACTCAAAACGTTAAACATATTATATAATATTCCGTCCAATCTAGTAATGTGAGCGGAAATAAAATAGAATGATGCAAGTTTAGCGTCAGCCAAAACGAAAAAAAGCTTCATTTATGATGTGATGCAGCCTTCATCTACGATAGTCGCGATTTTAGTAACAAAATGTACATCAAATTATAACAGGAAAACTAATTATTCGAAAATTTATTTTTATATATTAACCCGAAATTTATCAGAAACCTAACAAATACGTAAATCACGATAATCTCCGAACCTTGATCACTTGTTTCTTGAACAACATTAACTTGATTTAAAAGTGGATTAGTGTAATAATAAATAATGAAGTTATTTTAATCTAATTAATTGATTTACTATAAAAAAAATGTTGGCGTTAACAAAATATCTAAAATAATCGGCGCGTTTTTTTGTTGATACAGCCAATGGGCCACACAAGACGTTGTTTTTTAATTCTGTTATCTAATTGGCGCGCATACTTCTTCACAAGAGGGTAAGGCAGAAGCTAAGATAACCCGATGTTGGAACGCGTTCGTTAAAACGATTTCGTTCTAAAAGCGATTCTGCATAATGCAAATGGAAAGATTAAATTTCAAACTTCAAAATGTTCGTGAATAAGATGAAAGATTTCGTGGGGGTAATTTTACACCGATTTTACATTATAGCAGCTATAAAAAATTTGCATATGTAGCTCTTGTCGTTTCCACACATTAGACATAAATCATATTACGTATTATTATGAATCTAATATATTTTAATTGTATATTGCAACAATTAAAAATAGGGATAGTTTGCTGAGTGAGATTCGCAGGATACATCTCTGTAAAGGGGAGCCGCTAAGGTGGAGAAGATGGGCATATGCATGGGCATATGCAAAGTATAGGCAGAGGAAGGAGGAAGGAATATATCGCGAGCATTTTCTTATGCCAAGTTTCTGTGACATTTTGCAGAATCATCTCCAAGTTTGGTTTCAATCGCACAACATTTGTAATTTTTATATCGGTTTAAATAGGCAGAAATAAATGATTTGCAACTTGAACACAGAAACGTCATGACATTTTTATGGAAAGGAGGCAAACGAAAAATATCCTTGTCGACGTTATATGAAGAAAATAAGCCTGTTCTATTTCCAAGTCATTCATGATGACCCAAAGTGTGCTTCAAGAAGTCTTGAAGCACCGCCTTATGAAATCGTCAAGAAACTTTAAGATTTTGAATTGATTGACCAACTAGTTAACGTTTAAGTTATTACCACAGTAATAGGAATATCAGAAGCGATTGTTCTATATGAATTATAGAACAATTATTATATTATATTATTCATATAGAATATGAATTCTATATGAAGCAAGGTGCTTAGGACGGAATAAAAACTGTATAGACGACAAATTTACGAGAAGAATTTGACTGCTTCATAACAAAATAAAGTCTTCTTCTACAGAATTGTAACTGGGGATGAGGTACACCACTGCGATCCTCCCATAAAACAAGAGTCAATTCAATGGGTCCATACCGACTCTCTACCACCCAACGAAGACAAAATTTTCTGTGCAAAAAGTGATAACCACAGTTTTTTTGGGATGCTGATTATCTTCATTGAGGGACTATAATAACGATGAATGTCTAAAAACGTTGGAATAAATGTGTTACAGTTACTAATAATAATAATAATAAATCATTTATTGGTACACATCATTGAGTTGAAGTAACAGAACGCTGAATAAGAAAATAACAATATGTACCAAAAGGTTCATATTACAGTAGGCTTCAAAAGCAGTGTCCTGATCTTTGATATGAACCTTACTAACACTAATTAAACTTAACTTAATATTATTACAAAACGGAAAAAATACAAAAAATACATGAATATTTGAATGTTGTTACTTACAAATCTTAATAAAATAAACAAAATTTTAGCAAAAATTAAAGAAAAAAAAAAGAAACCACAATGAACTAAAACAAACTAATTAAAGCATTACGACTTGATAACCATTAAACTATAAACCGAGAAATGCCATAAGTAGGAAAAATTGAGTATAATTGATATGAATGTTGGAATGAAGTTAAAATAGGTAACGAAGATGAAAGTAAGATAAATACATATCACTTGTCATTCATCAATGATAGCATGCGTTTTGTTCCTGCATAAGGTGTTGTTTTAGTCGCGTTTTAAAAACATGTAATGATAATTTTTTTCATACTAGTATCAATACTATTAAAACAGTCTGCAACATTATAACTAAATGAACGCTCGTAAAGTGCCGTTCTATGCTTGGGAACATCAATAATATCTCTACGGGGAATATTCAAATTGTGTATGTCTGCTCGAAATTTAATTTCCGCTAGCAAATATGGTGTCTCAATATTCTATAGAAAAAGCATGCCAAATGTAAAAATCTGCGTCTCTTCATATTTAGCCATACAGCTTCACATAATTTGTGAGAAATTCGTTCATATTTTCTTACACCATAAATAAACCGGAGACAAAAGTTCTGAATTGTTTGTATCAACAGCGTCAAGGCACGGGCCATAGACAGTATCACAAAAGTCAAAATGTGATAAAACCAAAACGTTACACAAAGTGTTTTTAGTTTTAACATTTAAGAGATATCTATTAGAATACAGAAGTTTCAGATTAAAAAAAGCTTTTTTAACACAGTTATCCACGTGAGATTTAAAACGCAACCGAGTGTCAATATACAAACCCAATTGTTTTATACAATCATTTATCCGGATTGAGTTTAAGTGTATGCTTCCTAGAAAGTTCAGCCAAACTGACCAAGTCATTATTTACTTTACGAACTGTGTTCACTAAATCCTCCACAGCAAAGGGCCAAGAATAGATCCCTGTGGAACTGCAGATTGAAGAAGTGCAATACCCGACACGTTTTCACCCAAACATACACTCTGTTTACGATCCTTCAAGTAGTTACCAAAAAACGCAATTGCAGTTTTATCCAAGCTAATATAGTGCAATATGGCTAGAAGCTTGTCGTGATTAATGACATTGGAGAAGGCATTGGAGTAGTCTAACAGGACAAGTAGTGTTAGTTTGTTGTCATCAATAGCCTTAATTATATCATCAGTTATGTGAGCCAACGCTGTAGTGCAACTGTAACCAGGACTAAACCCTGACTACACAGGTAGTAATAACGAGTACTTCGCCAAGTATACGCGTAACGGCACAGCAATTAGCTTCTCCAAAACCTGCGACAGAACAGGCCAAATGCTTATTGGCCGATTTGTTGATTAAAACTAATAGGTTTGCCAGTTTTCGGCAAAGGAATGATGTTCATGTTTCCACAATTCTGGAAATACCCCTCTCGTTAGACATGTGTTAAATATATGTACAAATATTGGCAATAAAAACGGGCAACACATTTGGACAATTTGTAAGTTGATATCATCCACACTTTTAAGAACTTGATCCTCAGTAACCTGTGCGAACGTAAAGCCTTTATTTTGTTACTCTTATAAAAGTTTATAGTTTCCATATCACACTGTGTAAACTGGTTGATAACATTACTGGAATTGTTATTAATGGCATCAACATTTTGCAAATTATCTGGAATACTGAATACACGCAACTTTTTTCAAAGAAGGTTTTTTATCAGTAATGCCAAAATTATACTCGAGATAAGCTTTTTTTCAGCTTTTACAGTAACTGTAGTTAAATTACACATCGAGTTATAATATTCCCACTGTTCAGGTAGCTTTGTTCGTTTAAATCTTTGTAATGCCTCATCTGTCAAGGGCATCATTAATTTGACATTATCGGTTAACCATGGTATTTAAGAAATTTCACAGTTTTCCAAGGAACATGAATTTCAAATAAGGCGTTGATATTGTCACTTAAAAAATCTACTTTTTCATCAATATAATTTAAGTCGTAAACAACGAACGATGGGATCAAGTGCATGTCTGACATCAACAGAACATAATTCAGATTAGCAAAATTGCGATACCTTTAAGATCTGGGGCTGGGTTTAGAAATGTCGCATCTAACAGTACAATGAATTAATGAATCATCTGACAGATCATGAACTTCTAACACTCCTGTACCTATTTGCTCGAGTTCCTGACTCACAACAATTACATCAATAAGAGTTGACGACATTTGTGTTACTCTGGTTGGTGCATCAATCAATTGTTTAAGATTTAAAGACTGAATCAAAGATGTAAACGTGAGAGCGTTAGTACTATAATCAAGTAAGTTAATGTTAATATCACTCAAGCACACAACGTTATCCGACAAAGCACTAACTTCAATTAAAATTAAAATTATTAAAAAATTCATTAACATCGCTGTTAGGTGGACGATAAATTACATCCACACACACCTTAAATTTACTACATGTAATATTTACCCACAACTGTTCATAAAATTCGCAGGACGCTTCATAATCTTAAAAGAAATATGTCTCTTTACATACAATACAACACCCCCACCACGAACACGTATATCTTTCCTGACAATGGCATATTCAGGAATATATAATGTATTATCAATAATGTCGTCAGTGAGCCACGTCTTACTGATCACGAAAATTTCATAGTCGTAATTATTCAACAATGACTTAACATCGTTAATTTTATTCAATAGTGATCGAATACAGAAATATTAACTACAATAACCCCTATTAAATAGACAGACTTTATAATTAATTAAGGATAGCTAGCCAAATATACAAATAATTGTATTGAAACAATTAACATGTGGCCGCATCGCTCCAGAGTAATAAGACTTGCCATAAGAACTATTATATGTTTGTTCTATACAATACACAATTTATCAAAATCGGATTTACTCCTAATCAAAAATTTCTTATTATTTATATATACGTTTATATTGCCATCTAGAAGCCAAACGCTTTTAAACCCAAACTTATCCATAACTTTTCTATATAACACGTAGCGATTAACCGTGAGATCTTCCACCACCTGAAAACTTTCTTCTAAGTAACACATCTCTGCGATATTTATAACTTTTAAATTTCACAAGCACAGTCTGTTTACCATTTTTCACTTGACCCAGTGGATGACATATATCGATATCAGGAGAAATATCCACACCCATATTTTGTTTTACAAAACTCACTACATGATCTTCGGTATTACTTAACGGACACGGTTCCATACCAAAAATGCCTACGTTATTACCCCGCGAGTTTTGTTCCAGAGAATCTAATGGTTCGTACGTTGAAAAATGAAATGTCGTTTGTCCCCAATATCAGAAAAAGCTGCCCTCGTATATAGCATAGTATAGTCCTACTTTATATACTTTTGCAATTTTATAATTATTGCAGTTGACATTTTACGAGTGTAACTTTGGCAATTTTGATTATTTAAATATTTCAGCATATTTGATAAGAAACTTGATGTGCCTTAACCAAATGTATGTGATTATTTTAAAGATTGTAGTCAACTGGATGTGATGTATACTGCCTTCTCGCAATACCATTGATCACCATATGTGGTTAACAAATTTCATCAATTTGGATTTAACATCAACTTAATAGCTTTTATGGTCATATTTATGCAATTGTGTGTTACAACGGTCTTTGAGTCAAATGAATTTATTCATCTTCGTTCATTATTCTACTATTTGTTAATGACCTGTTCGATTTGCCGACCTGCTCAGCATTGGCCCATGCTGGTGACTACAAATTTATACTCGGATCAATAACAATATTAATGGAATGTCGCTGTGGTATCAAGCGAATAGCAACTAGAAGTCTTAGAATCTTATTTACACATCACACAAACTTCAACCGGCACCAGTTCAACGACGCTTCCTAATCATTTCAAGTGTTTCAAGAACGATAGCATATATCAGTCGCTGAATTATCGCTGATGAAAACTTCGTGTAAAATTTAATTTAAAATAAAGTAGATTTATTTTAATGTTCTGAGATTGCAAGAACTTCCTTTATTCAAAGGTGGAGAACTAATGCCATGAGGAGTCCAGTGTATCAGATCTGCGGTAGTCCTAATATGAATTTTGATTAGAGTATAATATTGTGGGTTGTATTTTTTAATGCTTTTTATATTGTTATTAACACTTTTCCTTTTTTCTTGCTTTTTCATTATTACTGGGATGATGGCCATTCTGCCCTGGTCCCACATCTGTTCAATTTCGTTCGATAGAGATAAGTGTTTCCCGTTTTCGGTCCGGGCAGCTATATCTATGACGCAAAAGATTTTTTGTTTTTCTCTATGATAATTATATCCGGTTTATTATTAGGTATAGTTCTGTCAATCACTGCAGATCTATTCCAGTATAGGGTGTGAGTATCTGTTGTGAATGTTGCTTGAGGGCGAAATGAATAATATGGCTCTGCCGTGTGCTAGGAGTTTATTTGCTGCAGCAAATAAAGATTGGTGTATTATTTTTGCAACATTATCGTGACGTCTCGTGTATTCAGTGCTTGCCAAGGGAAAACATCCACTTATTATTTGTTCAATTCTTTTTGTTGCTGCTTGGCACATTCTGTAATTGTCATCGACAATGGATTGATCCCCTGTAATGATTAAGGTAGTTCCTCGTGGCTATGACTTTATCTTTGATGGCGTCAAGAACATAAAGTCTTCAATTTCTGGAAATATATTGCCGTCATTTAGCCATTCTAAGAAGGCTTATTATTAATATGTGGTACATTTTTATTTTTTTCTTTTAGGACACTAATAATTATTATGTATTTTGACAAGTATTGGCATTCTTAGCATTATAGGAAGGCAGTCAAGTTCACTAAATTATCGCTTTGTTTTGTCTGATCAAATGATTCAATAATTCAAATCAATGTATGCCTCCTATTAGGTCAGAGCCACAGCCAACACGAGAAACGCTAGTTGATTGATGTAGCGACTTTTTCGAAAAATGAATTTTGAATTTTAAGAATCACAAATTTTGGTATTTTATCAGCAAACCGATACAATTTCGAGGACAAAATTTAATTCCCTTCCCTATACATTAAATATAATTAACTAAAATGGAACATATGCAACAAGTTTATAAAAACTAATAGCATGGTTCAAAAATTAACTTGAAAAATTATCGAATGTAAAATTTTACTAGTTGGCAACTAAAATGCATTAATTGGCATTTTTTACCTTCAAACATCGCAACTGCAATTTCGACGCGGCATTCAATTTAAACGCAACAGTGTCGCCACCTTTTTACAATTAAACGAACATAATTAGATCAAAACGGTACTAAATGCAAACCACGGCTCCCGTAAATAACCATTAAATATAGTTATTGGAATATTTATTATAGTAATATAGCATGACTGGAGATTTCTTGTTATGATTGACCAGTAAATGTCTCATAAAACGCCGCCAATCCACGCAACCACGGAAATTACGCCCATTTACGTTCAGTTGACTCAAGCAGTGTTATTTCAATTAAAATCCAATCGCATGTGCACTCAAACGACTTCTTCGGTGATAGACCCATTAAGTGCCCGTTTTAACTTGATTGATTTCAGGAATTAAAAGGGAATTATACTTAAATCCGAAAGTAATAAAATGAGACCATTCGAATCATCCTATCGGTAATTAAAACATATCATGGCTACATTTCGGAGATAGCATCGCGGGGTTGTATTTATGTTAGTGCTGCCTGTAACTAGTACTACCGTGTAAATTCACGACAATTTACGGCCTTCTGCGTTGAATTAGAAAAGCCACACGGTTATAAAATGGGGCGATAATCCCAGTTTCGACAGTAAAATTCCTCGTAACTGGTGCGTTTTAGGGAAACCATTAAAAGTCGATCAAAAACAATACGTTAAACGCCGGTTTATGGATAACGACGATTTGGTTTATGAGTTCTCACGGCCAGTGGTGAAATTTTATATGTCATTGTGTATAATGATTTTTTCTGGTGCGTCGAATTATCGTTTATCGCATTCCGAATGATAGAAATTGATGTAAATTTTTAATGGTATGTGTTTTAATGACTCGCTTATAACCGCGTTCAAGTCGTTGTTTCACGCACTGCAACGGTTAGATCCCAAATTGTGTAATATAATTTAAAAATCATTGCACAATGTATCTGGAATACTTTTTGATAAATATCGACTAGTTTCTTTCTTACTAGAATCATTTTTTCACCTTTTCATTTACATTAAATTATCAAATACTGGTACCGTAAGGATGGAAATAATGGCTGGTTACGAGGCACTGAAGTAAAATAACATTCAGGCTACACAAATAGAAATTACATTTCGATGTCGATTAGCAACGCGCCCAAGGACCCAACATGTACACATGGATTGTAGACGCGTCAACAATTTTAGGCATGTTCAAATTATTTATAAAAACTTAAAATTAATGATTGCTAGTATTCTATAAAATATTAGTTTATTGTTTAAGGAGTTCTATTTTTGATTTTTGTTGTTGCATTTTCGTAGCTGCTTTAATGTGTCTTCAACTTATCAATAGTTCAGCGTAGAATCTAAAAATACAGAATTTTATTGCGTTTAATAGTGAGCAGTCAGTCGTCGAATGAAACACTTTCAGCAATATTAAAGTTTATTGCGACACATTTTTTTGCAATAAGGTATTTTGGACCCCTTGCAAGCAATAAACATTAATACGACAAATGACATTAAAAAATAAGGAAAACCTTGTAAAGAATCTAGATAGAATATCTTCGACCAACATAAAATTCATTACAATACAATTGAAAAGTATGAAATTAAATTAACCAGCAAATGCAATAGTAATTGTCAAAAAAAACTAATTGCAATGAATCAAATATTGGACACCTGGGATTTTGTGACAATTGTTAACCAAAAGCTACTAGAATGGCCAATATTCAATTCGTTGTAAATTTATATAAAATCGTAATAAAACAAAGCAATTGTCTAAAAATGATTCAAAATGAATTCAATATTGGTCAGACTTCTTCTTAAATTTTAAATTAATATGACCAATAATGAACTCAAGCGTATGGGCAACTCTAGAAAGACAACGTATAAATTCCAAGTTAATACGTGCCAATGTGTTTGCGTACAAACATTTAAATGTAGATCTCATCCCCTTAATATGCTGGTAATTTAAAAAAAACTACAAAAGATTTCCTTTGAATTGAAGTTTCTTTTACTTCGAACTGTTTCAAATTCGTATTTTCTTTGGCAAGCAGCTCAAGTAATTACAAAAGGTGGTAGTTCTGGTGTTCTACTCTTCCACGCAAAAGGTAATTTTCTCTAGAAAGTCAATATTTTAACACTAACGTTTGTCTCTTCAGTTATGGTACGAGGGCAATTTGATAAAAAAGGTACCTGCCCATGAAGAAGTTAAAGTGCAGTAAAAGTTTTTTTTATTATTTTCCAATATATTCTTCTTGTACTTCTATGCATTTTTTACATTTAGGAATTAACGAAATTAATCCATCAAAAAAATGTCTTTCTCTAAAGAACTCTCAATCGACCATATTAATTCTTCGTCGTTTAGAAATCTTCATCGACTCCTACTTTCTTTCAAGATCATCACGATTAATCCACATTTCATCGCATTTCAATATTTTTTTTCTCTAATGTCTTGTCCTTCAAAAAGTTCAAAAAATTGTTTCAACACGACGCTGTTTATCGACTGGACTCAACATTGTCTGTACCCATCTGGCACTCACCTTTGACATGTCCAAATTATCATGGATGATGGCCCAAGCATGTTGCCTGCTAATTTGCAAACGTTCAGCTATCACATAGATTTTAATTCAAAAATCAATTTCTTACTTTTAATTTCGTCGATCACTTGTAGTATCGTTTTCGATGGATTCGGGCCACCACTTAAATTGCTCCGACCAACATTTTATTGTCATATAAGACAAGGGACAAGTTCACCGTAAACAGCAGATATGCATTTTTTTATTTCCATTGTATTATTCGCTTCTTTTGTGAAAAATGTTATGTCAGTATGGTGCTCAATTTTTTCCATTATTAAAAAAAACAATCACTAGAAAAAAATATACAGAAGATGACAATATTACGATAGTTTAAGGAAAATAATAAATTAATACAAATATGTTTTCACAGCCTCCTTCATAGTTTTTGTTGTAGATCATTCTCCTTGTACTTCTATGCATTTTTTACTTTTTGGGAATTAAGGAAAATAATCCCTAAAAAAATTTTGGATGCTTTTTCAACTTCCTGGCCAGAAAAATGTCGAAGGGTGCTAAGTCAGGGTTGTAGGGTGGATGTTTTAATTCTGTGAAGTCTATTTCCTTCAGAGCTTCCTGGACAACAACAACCCTGTGCACTGGTGCATTATCATGCAAGATCAGAATTCATTTTTTCATTCTACATCCACGTTTCACTGCCAGTTAAAATTTCCTCGATAATGTCTTCCTCTTGTCTTTCACAAAGCTTGAAGAAATGTTGAGAAATGTCAACGCGACGTTGTTTATCGAATGGAGTCAACATAGTCGGTACCCATCTGACATGCCCAAATTATCATGGATGATATTAAATGTAATGATGGAGCCTGTGGATCTTCTTATATTTCAATAATAATAATACCTTCCCCTTCTCACATATTTATAAATATGTGAGAAGGGGAAGGTATTATTATTATTGAAATATGGATGATATTATCCATATTATCCATTATCCAGATTTTGCTTACATTGTTTTAAAATTTCATTTCACAATCGGCATAACATTAAAAATGACTTGATATAAAACTATAACCTTTTGTAATTTTGGTGCAAAAGTTTGCTTCGGATGGTTCTCTCTCCCTAGTTTGACACTCATTTCTTCCGCATTATTTCATTGCCCTGAAAGCAGATGCTTGAGCCGATTGTAGTAGACCTGTTGCATTTGGATAAAATGGTATTGGAATATTATTCAATTTATATCCAAATTCTCCAAATTCTTTTTGTATACAAAAATATCGTCAGAAATGTACATTTTTTGGTGCATATTTCTGATTTCGTCATATGATCTACCATACCCATACCCTATGATGGAGAGAGTATTAAATCGACTATATAGCCAGGTAATCCTCATAGCGGATGCACAATCAGAGACACTGTGACGTGGTCTGCTAGAGAAATTAACATGCGATTTAGCCTGACCTGTATCCACTTCACAATTTTTTTTGCACCTTTCTAATTTTTAGGACATAACTCAAACAGTTTCATTTACATTGAAAATGTATTGTGGGTCGTCTAATAAATGCCGAAAGCCTTCCTGTTCTAAAGAATCCTAAAACATCTTCTGACTCCCTACCGATGTGCCAGTCAGCTCAGTGTTTTATTCAAAAATTGCTTAACTGAATTCTAAACAGCTTTTTTCATACGAGGAAACCTTTTTCAATGAATATACAACTTATAAGAATATCCTCTTCTTTGTCCATAAGAACAGATATGTTCGTGAGTAGATTTACAATATTTGTCATTCAACCTAATATAAGGAGTTCCCTTAGGTGCAGCAAATTATCACCAGTGTAGTTTGTATTGTAGTGCCTTATTGCAGCTTTGAAATAATATTTAATGGTTAGATGTTCTAATGTATTAATTTACCTTCATGCAAATAATGTTATATACTATTGTGACAATAAATGGTATAGGGAACGATAAATAATGATAATAATAGCACGGTGACAAGAACTGCGTTGACGCTTTTTATAAGGATGTAAATGGCAACTTGCGATCTTCTACACCATAGTTCATTTAAATCCAGCTCAGTTCAGTATTTAATATAAACCAAACTTTGCCGAACTCTGAAGCTCGCAGTGAATTTATTTTTCGACCGTTTATGACTCACGTTGTATTTTTGTATAAATAATATCAGCTTTTGATATCAGGAGCTGTTTAGTTTAAGGTATGCCGAATCATTTCGTTATAGTTTTATTAGTAATCATTGATGAATTTTCTGTTCATTTTATTTTGAAATAAATTCATAAATTTGTGTTTAATTCAGTTACAGTTGAAGTTAAAAGCTTTTGAGTTGAGTTCAGTTGGGTTGGGTTATGTTGGGTCAGTGTTTGCGATTTGATTATTTTTATTTCGATACATGTTTTAAGTTTAGCTGGATATCTAGGACACGTTACAACACCACACGGAATAAAACCAAACCCACAAAAAAAGAAAGAAACTTGAACATTTGGTCAGATGCTTGCTTTATCGAATAGTTGAATTTACATTCAAAAGCACACGGCATCTCAAATATTAAGTATAAAGTTTCAGATACACGCGGATATCATTTAGAAAACAGTCAGAATAGTCTTGGGAAGGTCAAAACGTGCATTTCGGTTAAAATCGCAAGTTTGAAAATTTTCATAATTACTATACTTCCTAAAATAAAAGTTAAAGTAATTAAAAAAAAGCTGGCAAAAACAGCTGGAACACAATATTTTCTTCGTGAAAGCATATTTTAGAAATAACATTTTTAATGATGGTGAATCAACGTACACAAGCTTGCCTTGAAGAGTTTCGTATTAATCTTGCTGACAACCAACAATGATCACACTTTGCAGCAGAAAATTATGAGAACACGTTTTACAATCCAGGATAGGGTTCAGGCAAACTATTGGTTAGCCAAAAATCGACAACTCGATAATATTTTTCAAAACTTTTCAAAAAATTGTCATCTCAAGCTGATCTCTATGGACGTGCCATAAAATTCTCAAAATCAAGTTAGAAGTGGGTGTATATAAAATTTCAGCATTTCAGGAATTAATTGCAAGATCGAAATATTGCAACTCCAGTTCATGCCATTGGTTTCAAGCAACATCAAGCAACGTTTTGTATTTAACTTCTATAACGACGAAGTATGGTTTCACTTGTCTGGTCACGTAAAAGAGAACATTTTCGTATGGGCAGTAGTGAAAATCCTCATCAGTGTGTGGAGTCTCCATGGCATGGCACTACGAAAAGTAACTAGGTTTGGTCGATCTGTGTTATTTGATGATACAATTAATGGGAAAACACATAGAGGGCGAATTTTACAAACTTTGTTGGTAATAATGACGAGGATGAGAGAAATTACTGATATCTTTAACAAGATGGAACAACAACGTACACTATAGGAGAATTTTGTATTTATTCGAGATAATTTTGGGGGAAGGATAAGTAGTCAGTTCACAGTTCATCCTTTTCATGCACGCCAGATTTAACAGATTGCGATTCGTCAGTTTGTTTTTGTACTGCGTGCATTTTAAATTTAAAATTAAGTTGCTGATCATTTCGCGGTAATTATTTAAATTAAAAATCGTGACAATTTATAATTCATAAAAATACAAGGGGAATATAAATTAGGCTACAATTTTTTAAACGTAAAAAACTTAAAAATTAACTTCCTTATAAAATAATCGTGACCCCTCTGATGCTGGTGTAGAAATATCAGTATATCAAAATAACTGTCTTAAATAAGATAATAATAAAAATATACTTTGTAGTAAACGAATATAGAATGTAGTAGTGCTATAAATCCTTTAACTGATACATTTGTACGATATAAACTTGCATCTAATTTATTACCTTACTTGGGCAACCTAAAAAATTAAATTTATCACTGCTCGATTCTTGTTCGACCTTGTCCTAGATTGTTCTAGGAGGAGATTTACGAATTGGCAAAACTGGGATAATGTCAAGATCACGTCCACGTTCACGATCAAGGTCACGGCCATTTGCCGTTCGGACAATCTTCGAAGACATCAGCAAACCAGTTGCAGTCTATAACTTACTTGTAGTTCTTTAACGATCAACTACTTTTTTCTTCAACTTCACTGCCATTTCGACTTTGTGTCACACTGGTGATCCCTGTTACGACTTTCATGCTTATAAATCCTAGTTTCGGAGTGGTGGTGACCTTGACCTTACGCAGTTTTGCCAATTCATAAACCTTGATATAATCTATGTCAAGGGCGGGGTCACGTCGTTGGGCCTTGACCTTGACCTAGATTGCTCCAGGAGGTTTATGAATTGGCAAATAGCTTCTACTGAAAGAGAAACACTACTATTCACCTCAAGTTGTAGGTAGCACTAAAAATTTACTCGAAAAATTATGACTTGTACATATACTACTTTTTCGAAGGTAATAGAATCATACGGGATCATCAATTAAACTAGATAAACAATAAAATTTGGAAGAATTACAATAAATGCCATTGGTATCGATAACCTGTAACATTTGCCCTTAATGAAGTAAGAAAATTAAAAAGTATTAACAACTATTGTTAAGTTATAAGATAAGATTAACATCATTAACTAATATATCTGTCTAAATTTTTGTATTATAATGATAAATAGTAAACCGATTTATTGGGAAACTGCAGATATAGTGACGCATGGATTAGCAGACCTACATCTAATACGAAAAATGTTTGTTTAATTAAACTATTAAGTAAATATACACGTAACGTATTAAGCTACACTGGAATAAATATGTCAGTTTAGTTACATAGGATGGTAGTGGTAGTTTAATATTGTGGGTTCATTGTTTTTTCGCGTATAAACCACAAATTTGTATCGGATGGTTTTACATCTATTGAATATTATAAATAGTTTTACACATACTTTGTTAATAATGGTATTTGAAAATTTCTAACTATTTCAAATTATATCAATTTTCCGAATAAAATGTTGCATACAAATGCAACCCATCATTTTAATAATATCCAATTGTGGGGCTAATAAGCACCTATTGCATGAAGTATATCGTACAACGAAACTCCAATACGAAGTTTAATTAAAGCGAAAATTGCTCTAAAATTGGAGAAATACTCCAAAGTCTGCGCCAGCCGGCGTGAAAGGTTCTAATAGAGGTTATATGTTACAATTAGTACTGATCCTATAATCGTGTGTAATGAGACGATGGGAGTCATTGTGTCGGCTTCACAAAGGGGCTTCCCGCAACAACCAGTGCCTTATTGATTATCATCGACTATAATGAGCTCTGATTGAAATGTTGTATCTCTTACATAGAAATGTCATGAAAGACGGTAGCGTTCACTGTGGCATTCTTTTGCTTCTTGATTCCATTGTCCACGTCTGCCTCGTAGATTAAACTCCTCAGCGTTCACAATTGATTGATTTATTTTTTATACACGCAATTAAATACAAAACATGCAACTCGTTGTGATTATTAAACGTTGTACAAAATGTAATTTAAATTATAATAAATCATGGGCTCATCTGATCACAGTTCATAAAAATATAAAACCTTACTTGATACCTGGCACAAGCCATAATGCGCCTTGGACTCACCGGTAATTCACAAGTTTAATGATTTTTCGTTTCTAACGTCCGAGGATAATATAAAATTCATTCTGCCATTCAAGTAAGCATCACAATGCGTCGGTGCCAGGAAAATCGATGAATGTGGGCAAATTTTCAATAGAATAAAACATCTATCAAAAACTTATTCGAAAATGCGAGGGCTTGAGCCGACGCACAACGGGCGCTGGTCCGTTGTAAGACGACCAGAAATAAACAGGTATTTAGGGCAGCTACAATAGTTAAAGTGTATACAAATAGTGCAATAATGACCGAGGTAAACACAGACTTTGTGGCCACTGCGGTTTGCGCATTGTCTGGGACAGTTTGCCTGGCACACGGTGGTCTACGGCGATTGCAAAAATGTTTTAAATAATATCGCTATTATTTTTTAAATTTCCGTTTTTAATCTATTTTTTCGCGACTATTGTTTAGAAATATTGGCATGGATTATGTTGGTAAATTTCGACGAGACGTGGAAATGCGCGAATACGTTTTGAAACTGCTGGACACCACCCACATGGCGTAAGGCAATGTTAAATGTAGATGTTAAGTTTTTGACTGCTCCTGCGGTGGCGGACAATATGGGACATATGGTTTCAAAGTAATTGTGAAATTACAATAAACTATAGTATCTTTGGATCGATATAGGGCACACACAATACGATGTACCCAAAATATGTCGATGTCCCATGGCGTTCAATAAAATATTTCTAGAACGCACACGGAGGTTATTTCGAATGACTTCATTTATCACATTCGCAAATTTAATTAAAATGTAGATTTTACCCATCTTAATCAAAATTTGAGGACAATAATTTATATTTATTTTTCATTAACCATTCACGACAAAATATGCACGAAATTTTTATTTTAGATTTAAATTAATGATTCAATAAAAATTTAATTACGTAATTATAATGAAAAATGTGGTCTTACGACAATCAAACGAAATAAAAACTTCGTTGGTGAAATTAATTAATCAGAATAAACAAATGCATTTAATTAAACTAATTACAATCAAATAAAACTAAATTACATTAAATGAATATTATTATTAATTTAGGTGTGAAGATAGTGCAATTAACACTTAAAATACCGCAGTGGTATTATTCATGCACCACAAATTCAACGAAACATAAAAAAGCAGGATCATTTCAAAAAATAATGCAGTTTGCTCGTAGTTAATTTTTCGGTCGTTTTTGGAGATCTTCGCCAATCATACAACATGTAATGCAGTTAAATATAGTTTATATTTGTACTTATATCGGGGGATAAAAAATAATATTGGCAACTAAACGCGACGCGTTGTTCAAATGAAGATATCAATAATTTATTGTACGATATCAATGGGAAATTGGATGTCGGTAATTTAATTGGGTTGGAATGAAAAAATATAATATAAAAATTACAAATGTCAGTTTCTGAAACTTCAAAAATATTAGAAATTATCAAATAATATGAAAATTTTCACATTTGGTACTAGTTAAAAGCAAAAAATGAAATATTTAATATGGATAAAATTCCTAAATTGTAAACACAGCAATTACATCATAAAACATGGAATGCATAATAAATCAGCCATTCTATTTTATGAACCGGAGAACGCTGGTAGAATTAATTGATTAATTATTTGGTCCTAAATCTACTGGACGAAATAAAGATTTTCGTATAATCCCACCTACCCCATCCCATCATAAATCAACGAAGCGCGACGTGTGCGTGGTCAATAATTAATTTATTTATACAATTTCGTACAAATAAGGGTTGAGTTGGGTTGCGATAGGTTATGTTGTGTTTTATATAAATGTAATATGACACAGCGCTAGTTTCTATTATGACAATGCAATCTTCAAGCTGTTTAATGTTACAATATCAAATAATAACATATTATATTATCATGAATTTCAGTTAAAACGTCACAACTCGATACATCTCAACCCACGCAATATGGCGTGCATGGATTTAAAATTTTCCATTATCGTCTAAATCTAAAAATTAATATTTCTTATTTAAAACTAAGTTGATATGATTGAAAAGTCGGCGTTATCGGTATTTTCACAAACGAATTAAAAGTTGCGAGCACTCTGCAGCATATGCAAACATGTCAAAATTCATTAAACTTTAATGACTGTCATCCATCGTCCATCTGAGAATAATTAACGCTTGGAAACCGAGCTAGTTCATTTGATTTGCATTTGAACTGAATATCTGTTAGCCCCCTTTCTTCTGGAGCACTCATACCAAGATAACATTGTTCATGTCTAAAGTTCGTTTCAATCAGGGAAGCGACAATTGTCGTGGAGAACGTATGCGAAATTATGGTTTCAATCAGCGAAGCGCGGGGTGTGTTTGATCAAAACTTCGTATGCGTGCGTTTGCCAACGAAGCAACGAAGTTGTTGCCATATCGCCACATCGAACACTGAACACTGGACTTACGCACATGGACAATGTCCTGTACTCAAACAAACCCAATTGGATTGTATTGGGTTGGGTTAAGTTTAGTATTATATAGTTTCCGACCAATTATAAAATTTTACTAAAAAACTATTTAAACAATAGACAATCTGTTTGTAATTTGCAAAAATTAGTTTTCGTGCAGCGCTAGAAATTACACTTTCAAGCTTAACAAGTACGACTTTGTTACATTTTTAAACTGACTGAATTTCGGAATTTCTATGCAGTCATCGACTGGATTTCTTGTAATGGCCAATCTAAACATGTTTTCATACCCTTTAATTTTAAATGCGAATTTTGACAATTTTTCTATTTATAAATATTACGAATCACATTAATAAATAATTAATATTTGTATTTTTTATATATTAATTTTTTTATATATATATGTGACCAATTAAGAAACAATTATTATCTTGTGTAACTCAATATCAATGAATTAAACTCACTGGGAATGATTAGTTTTTATGGTGTGACTAACGAAATACCGGCAAAAGTACTCTGTCTGAGGCATAATTGAATTGAAGATTTCTTAGCCTAATTTTAATCACATGGCTCTTCCCACGCATAAAACGTTGTTAGTCAAAATTCGTTTTAAACAGCGAAGCGATAGTCTCGGTAGATGTATAGGCAAAATTAGTTTTAATCATCGAAGCGCGACGTAGGTATGGTCAAAAATTGCATATTTATTTATACATCTTTGTACAATTAGGGGTTGAGTTGGGTTGGGATCGGATGACTTGAGTCACTCATATTGGGTTGGGTTGGGCAATAAACAACAAAATTACCATAAAATATTAAAAGTTTTAAAAAATGTAAAAAAATGTTAAATTTGTTGCAACATTTGGAAAAAAACATCCCAGTTAATTATTATATTATATTATTTTTTGTATTTTGCATTCAAAAGTATATTAAATTTGTTATATAATTATGTGACCAATTAATAAACAATTATTATCTAGTAAGTGTAAATCAATATCAATTAGTTATACTCACTGGGAATAATTAGTGTTTATGGTTTGAGTAACGAAATACAGGCAAAGTTACTTTCTCTGAGTCATAATTGTTAGTCTAACGTTCTGTGGGTTGTTCGTCGGAAGTTCGTTTGAATCAGCGAAGCGATCGTGCGGGCGAATGTATAGGCAAATTTGGTTTTAATCAACAAAGCGCGACGTGTGCATTAATGAAGGGTTGAATTTCGTTGGGTTCGGTTGGTCGTGTTGAGTTGGGTTTCGTTGAGTTGAGTGGTATTGATTTGGGTTGGATTGGATAAGGTAATACACAACAAAATTCAGAAAATGAAATTCCCAAAATTGTCACAGCCAAATGGTCAGCAATTACAAAAGAATCGCAAAACCTCAAATAAAATAATATTAAAATAGTAATTAAATTTCAAAATTGCGTATAACGCAACATTATCAAAAATTAAAAAAATGTGACTATTGAATAATCAAATATAAAAAAATTAAATAATCACAGAAATTATGATTAAATATGGAATTTGCAAGGCAAAATATTAATAAAATCCTCAAAAATTTTAATTGCAAAATTCTTATAAAGAACAAAATTGCCAAAGAATTTGAAGAACGTTTTGATGAATTTCTCAAAAATTGTCCAAAAGTGAAAAAATGCTAATTGCCAAAAAAAAACAATAATTCTTGAAATTTGTATTTATTTTAATATAACTTAAGTAGTATTTTTGTGATTTACCGCTCATAGAAGAATTACAATTGCTTTTAATAATTTCAGTTTTATTCCAGTCTGCCTTGATTTATTTGCTTTAGTCGTTTAGATTTAATTAAATTACTTTATGGTTAGAATCGTTTGTTGACTCACTATGTGACTAACTGTGAAGAGAAGGCATTATAATGTGATTCTTCTTCATCAAAACAGATCCGGTGAAAAACTAAAAGTGGATTCCCAATCAAACATAGCCAGTTTTATGTTATTTAACCTGTTACTCTACGACTGGTGTGAAGAATTTTACTTGCACGTTGTTTACACGTTTAGCCAGGTGAGATAATTTAACTTATTTTAAAATAACTTAAATTGTATTTTTGCGATGTAAAGGGGACTTGCCATTAATACAATCTTTTGCATGCATTTTTTTAAATGCAATGTACTGCATATGCAACACAAACGTGATGGTTTGACACTGATGTAATTTTGATGGATGTAATGCAACGAAACGCTCTGAAACATCAGTGCCACCAACCTAAACGTCACCGCAAATTGAGGTCAGGTATAATATTGACGCGCGGCTGTCAAAGAAATAACCAGAATTGCATCCGTCTTGCCAGAAAAATAGAACATATCATAAACCGACGCAACACACAAAATAATTGCATGCAATACTTACTTTTAACAAACAGCCCATGCGCATTCATCAATATTGCATATTGCGTGGAAAAATTGCATAGTGGCAAGCCGCCTTAACGTTTTTAATAATTTCATTTATCTACTTCCACCAGAACCAATGTGTTTGGGATGTTTCCAAATGGAAACGTTTAATTTAGTTTCACACAATTTTTTTATGTCTGATCAAATATTCTGCAGCACTTTCGAGCTTAATGATTTCCCCAATACTTGAAAATGTTAGTTAATGTATACAACAAATCTCAAACAAATTTTGATTATATATCACTATGTTAGTTGCTTAAAATGTTGTCCAAGGTATAGTTTTTAATAAATAATTATTACGTACATGTTCAGTCTATATTTTAAAGTAGATCACTCCATTAATGTAATTCGACCATTACGTGAACGCTGCTTCCTTTTTCGATATTAAAATCAGCCACCGCGATCACAATGCACCGAGCATACGTGTCGTTATTGATTGGATGTGTCGTTACGTAACTTTTTGCAGCACATAAATAACAAGGTGAAATCACCGCATGCGACAAAACGTATTTAACAGATGATATTTAATTCACCGCAATTTCCAAGTTTGTTCGGATTTCGAAATAAATAATAACGTCTTTTTATATAAAATCACTATAATTATGGGTTTTTAATAATAGAGATATTGTACACAGTACGCACCAAATTAAAATACTTTCCCCTTTTAACCCATTTTCGTGAGATGAATAATTAAAGCTTTAATTGGTCGTAAATCTACGTTGGCAATTTTTTTAATAATTTAATTATTTCACGTACGCATCCAGCAGATGCATTCGCTAATTTTTTATGTATCATTTCCTTTAATGTAAATTTTAAAAAGAAAGGTAAAAGTGGAACAAATGTATGTACGAAAAAGAAACATGCGAACAAACTGAAAACAGAAATGAATTACAACATAAGTAATTGAAGGAGCAAAAACTATTTTAATATTGAAACAGAATTTAATACAAAGAAAAATTAAAAACACGCCAATAAATAAATTTAATGCACGAATATTACTGAATATAAAACGATTTAAAAATTTAACTAAATTAGAAATAAAAACTAAATTGGAAAATATTGAAAATTAAAAAACTAATAGAATAAATATCGTATGAGAAATAATATAATTAAGCAAAAATTATTAACTATTTATTTCCCCGACTCGACTCGACGTCGCATTAAAACATTAATGCGATAATAATTTAAATTTTACGCGGAAGAAAATTCATATATCAAAACGCAACAATGACAGATCGTAGCGAAATTACAAAGTGACTTAAATTCATGTAGGGGGAAATTTATTTCGTGTTCGGATTTTGCTACTCCCTTCGAAGTAATGTAAGTTTATCTTGTAATCTCTTCAAAAATGCATTCCTTTTCACCCGGAATTGCCTTTTTATGCAAAAATACGGCGCATAAATCTTCGACGACTCTTGCTAACAAGCGAAATTTATTACACTTTTATTTAATATCACCGTCTACCTCTTAACTTGAATTTGATTTAATGGCAAATAAATTCAATTTCCATGCATATTTATGCGCGGAGACTTTTTTCTGACGCCACTTCTTTTCAGGTCATTTACATTTCGGACGTAATAAATCGTTTTGTGATTTAAATTTTCCACCCCTATTGTTTAATCTCGGTAGGACTTGGAAATGTTTGCCGCGGCGTAACGGATAAATATTTACCCTTTTACGGCGCCCGTGTTTAATGTTCCAAGCAGAGTGAACGAATTTAAATCACTACCTGCTTTACTTATACCGTGTCCCGTAGATTTCATCCAGTGACCTCGAAAGGTACTGATGAAGTAAATTTTATATAAAGTTCAAAATCTATCCGCCGGCCATACCTTCTTTGCAATTACGAAATCATAGCTGGCTCCTTCCCGGATAAAATGACAAAATAAATCAAAAAATTATCTGTCGGTGATCTTAAATACAAATGCGGAAAATTTTACTTATTTCCGTAAACCTGTCGGTGACGAATATCTACCGTTAACAACGTGATATACGACCAGCAAATTTTGACGTCTGACTCGAAATAATCTAGCAGGCCACCGTTTTCTTCGTTCGTGGCTTCGAAACTGCCACAAAGTTAAAGACCACGTGGAACAACGGTCATTTGTTTATCTTGATTTTCCCAGATTTAAACGAAGAACGACGAGAGATAAAAGCGAACCCTATTTGAAATGTGCTAAATATATAGGGTGACTCAACTGAAATTTATATTCCGCAAACAGCAAATTACAAAATATAAAATTAACCTATTTAACCAGAAGAATGAGCGAATAAATTATGCCCTAGTGTTTATACAAAAAAATTAAAATATAGTCGAAAAATTGTGAAAATTAAGTAACGAACTCTTCTATCTTTCTCTCTCAACTGTCTTTAGATAAAAGTGGGCGAGGAAAACCTGGTAGTAAATGTAACTGAAATAGAATTATTATTATTATAATTTAGCCAAATTTAAGAAGCAAATGGGAAAAAGTTGGTTGAATTGCGAAAATTACTAAAAATAAAAATTTTCCATCGTAAAAGACGTAAAAAAGATGTAACAAATATAGACTATTTTCTTTAACGACTCAAAACTTAAATTGAGGTACTATACGAAACCACTTGTAAAAATGAAAATACGGATGCGTAAAAATGAAATCTGCCAACAGCTGTCAGAAAGAAAATAATTTCAAAGAACCTATAGAAGAATTTAGTACGATATTCTAATTTAAGGGTGAATGTAAGATAAGAACACTTAAGGAGTATACAACACTGAATTTGAAATAAAAAAGAGGAGGCATTAAAGAATCAAAATGTCCAAAAGTACGTACAATATATTTCATGAAATTAGATTTAACAGAACTAATTTAAATAAAACTTCTCAATAATATACATAAATAACAAAACAAACAAAAATGCATTACATATGTGTATGGCCTTAATTCACATGAACTTTTTAAAACAACCCTTATGGCCATTGGCCATATCAATTCTATAAAATTACGCCATTGTAGACTCGTAATTAACTAGTTAAAAAATATAAAATACCAAATAAAACTCAGCTTAAATTTGCAGAGAATATTAAATTGATGTTGCTCAGAAAAAAATTTAATGCAATTTGAATTCAAGTGATACAATAAACAACACCTTTGCCACTGGTACGAACGAAGTATAAATAGTGTGACAGCACTTGGTAAGAAGAACGACTTTTTAATTTTCTCCAAGTTTAATTCTTTCCAACTAATAATCAGTTGGGTTGGGTTGGGTTAGGTCAGGTTTGGTTTTTATTTAAGATTGAAATTTTCAACTTCCATTAAGTATTGTTGATTTAATTGGCGACAGAATAGCCTATAAATCTCGATATTAATTAATATATTATAAAAGATATTTCCAAACAAATTATTTTCTCAAATTCCAGGCTATAATGAATTACCAAAGAAAAAGTACTTTCGGATTTTGTATTATAATGGTATTGTTGGATTCGACTGGTGGGAGTTTAAGTCTACTGCGAATGTTTTTAAACGCTTATAACTATGGTGAGTCTGCACTTGTATTTTACAATGTTTTAAGTCGTATCGCATCTGCAAGATATTTATTTTCTTACATATTAAAAATCCAGAGTCTATACATCGTATCCATAAGAATCGAGAAAGATGGTATGTCAGGATTAATTTTATTAAATTGACGTTTAAAGGGAATCTAGTGATGGTTGCAGAGCTTTGCGAGCTTTATGACGTCACTGTATCAAGTGGTATGCTCATTGTACGATTTATTGTACTATTCAAGTACTTGCTGAAGAGCTGACGTAAGAGTTGGAAAAGTGTCATTGGCCATTAACTCTGATTATTCGATCCCACTGATCCCACAATAATTGGCCCATTATGTGATGTAAGGGATGCTCAGTTTAATAACTGAATTTGATCAAATGTAGTGACAAAAATGTCTAAATTTATTTCTCCTGGAGAAATAAATTTTAGATATCCTCGAAAACCTTATGAATATTAATAGTTACCAATGCCCATCCCCATCCCACTTAAAATCATGCCTCATCACCGGTACTACATTTTTTGTAGACCTGGAGAGAGTTTAGTTATGTTAACAATAAAATGAGAAAAAAATGCTGCTTTACGAAATTTATTCCAAAGAGAGATGTTTAACGGGTAAAATGCGTAATATATAATTAAATAAATAATAAAAAAAGTAATAGTAAAATTTTTATACAAAGTAAAATTTTGTATAACATTTTTCGAACTGAAAACTTGACAGGAATAATAACCACTTCCGGTTTTCTTCCTCGCTACGTACAAAATTTAGGTTTAAATTTAACTGATTTTAGATCAACAGTTTGGATTGGATTCGGTTGAGCCCATATACATACAGATAGAGAGACTGAGAGAGAGAGAGCCAGAGACACCATGCCGGAAATAGTAAGAATAATCATAGAGAGGTCAAAACGTGTATTCCCTTTAAAATTTTTAGATATAATAATTTATCATCGTTTGCAAATGAACTTATATTTAACCCTCCAGTGAACAGGTGGCTTATGTGTCGCACCAGCACACGGGTCGCGCCTATTAGAAATACTTTTTTAGACTGTCAAAAATATTTCCTTAAATATTTCAGGAAGTCACTTGCGATTATTTCAAAGTACACACATTAAGACATACTAAACTAATAAAAAATAAGAAAACAACATTTACAAAATCTGGACCCAAAACAAGGTTGTAAAATTGACCCTTATTCCTGTCGGTACAATCCTTCCAGCATACTAAAATACGTTCCATATACAGCCAACTTTACAAAATTTGCAAACGTATCGTATTTTCGTTGTTTTGCAATATTTGCAATAGTACTTAATTTGGGATAGGTCCGGGCTCGTCGGGGATTGGAATTCCAGATAAAGGACAGCCGATTCGCGTATATCTCTAGTTAAAAACCGGCTAGTTGCTCTTTCGTTCCTATTTTCAGAGATTAAATTATTTTCTAATTCTTTTATAAGCAGCCTGAAGCTTTTAGTAAATTCGTCATTACGGTAGTTTGTTTCTTAAATTGCAACCACATTCAATAATCGATTGGCTCCCGTCAAGTCTCTCTAGCCTTTATTCTGGCTTAGACCCAATGCTTGCATATATTTTATTATCATTGTGCATCTTCCTGTCTTATCAACTCCTGTCTTATATGAAGTAAATATAAACAGAAGAATTTATTCTCCTATTTTTAACTTTTAAACTCAATTCAATCTTAACTCAATTCAGGGCGTACGTCTCTTCCTTCGATCGAATTGTTGCGACCATTATGAAGCGATGTTTTTTTAGTAAACATCTTACACTCTCATACACTATAAACCAACAGCTGTGGAATTGTGAGGTTTGAAAGGACCATCAGGTTGCATACATTTCTAAATGAGATGTGTAAAATGTCCAGACATCCACTAGAGAAAATGTTTCTAATTCATATTTATTTGTTTATTAGTGATGTACATTTTAAAATTCCACGGAACGCAAGCAACTTTTCATCGATATAATATATCCTCCTACAGAATAACTTAAAACTTAAATTTCCTGTCATCCCTTGTGCCTGTACATTCAAATCACAACTATCTCAACAAAAATGTAACGCCTCTAATTGCTGCAGGAAATATTGTAGCACCATCATCATTATAAAATTAAACATTTTTTTGCGAACGAGCTAAATATAGTACTCCTATTAAAACTTTTACATCTATTATGTTTCTTTCCCTGCAATCATTTCTATCTTTATAGTTATCTGAATATTTTTGGATGTATAAATTTGTATTTTATTTATGGTCATGGAAAACAATACCCAGTGGTGAATCTCGATGATCCCTGTTTTGTCTTCGGGAAGATGAGTGACAATATTTTTCTGAGATTGAGTCGTATGGCTTTCCTGTATCTAGTGCCATCTTTTCCATAATAGTATTGATAACATTCGTTTATATTTTCGTCATCTGCATCTAATGATGAGATGATTAATTCATCCTGCTCTGTATCGGTTTCATGATCACTAATAATATTGAAGTCAATACAACGATACATGAAACCATAGATAGAATAAAATAAGTGGAGCCTTTGGTTTATCTTAAAACTGCAAAAATAGCTCAAACTATAGAAAAAATAGTGCCCCTGCCACTCCCTATCCAAAGTGAAAGAAGGTGAAAAATGTTATTAAATATGAAGGGATCTTGGATTTACTTACTCGATGGTGTGTTTTTCCGACGTAATAATCTTCCCAACCCAGCCCAAACCATCCAAAGTGAAAGAGAAAGACGGTGAAGATTTTTATTAAATACGAAGAAATCTTGGATTTACTTACTAGATCGTACATTTTCTAGTCGTAATTATTTTCCGAATGCGGTTATTATAAGAAAGGTATCGGCTAGATTCTTAGATAGAATTCGCAACTAAATGCAATAAATATTTATCTTATGTTCGCAGTGTAATACAAACATACATACATAGAAATAGTTCAAATTGTTTTTACTCAATTTGAATATTTTAAACATAGTTTTAGAAGTCTGTTGGCGTTATGCATTTAATTTATGAGATTAAACCTTTATTTTCACATTTGTTAAACACATAACTTTGGCGAAGGTTTTGCAAGTTCAACTGGCATTAATATCGCTCTGTGCGAACATCAGCTGCTTCGTTGATTTTTTCAACAAATCTCAAATTAGACGCCAAACGGATTAACATAATATTTTGATATTTTAACAGTTTTATGTTTTACATCGTTAGATTCCCTCGAATTTTTACTACAAGTTTCTATTTTCATTATGCACAATAGTTTATATACTAACAAACATTTATACTCTTCTAACCTTACATTTATTTTAAGATTTCATAAATACATCCAAATACCCATACTCATACGTATTTTATACGTATTGTTATTCCTTTCAGACAATTCATTTGCTTTATCAGTATCCATTTCTTCATGAAGGACCATTAGCCTGTCTATTTTTCTTTCGTATGATTGCTGCCAAGATATTAATAAAATGTACAAAAGTAATTACGAATTAATTTATAAAATGATTCTCACCATTTTCAATTGCTAATATATTCTCACTTTCATATTAAAACACCGCCCATTAAGAATCAGACTCTAATTTTGAAACTTCGATAAAATAATGCTTTATTATCAACTAAGAAACGATGAAAGTTTAATTGAAAAAAAAAAACAAAACAAAAATTAACATTTTTCAAGAAAAAGCTAGTAGTGGGTTGCATCCCCAGGCGCAGCTATGAATGCATTAACTCTTCTAACCATGCTCTCTATTAAGTAGTGGATGTCCTCCTGGGGTATCTCGTTCCATGGAACCTCTAGATGGTGTCGAAGTTCATCCAGATTCTCAGGAGGCCTGGGCCTGATTGACAGTTTGACAATGAAATAAACTGACATTTTGTGGGCAGAAATTCGTTAATTGCTAGGAAGAAAATATTGAAAGTTGGAGATAACAATGGTGTAGGAACCATAATAGTTCAGTTTTTTCGGCGGAAACTTTCATCGTTTCTTAGTTGATAATGAAGCATTATTTTACCGAAGTTTCAAAATTGTAGTCTACTTCTTAATGGGTGGTGAATTTCATATGAAAGTGAATGTATTTATAGTAATGTATATTCAAAACAACCAGCAATAGATGAACATGCACTATTTGACCTATCATCAATATTACTTGCACTGTATTTTTTTCTTTAGGAGAATTGCCGAATTGTGTGGTTAGTTACGAAAACCTACTCAGGAAAATAGAATTTCATAGAACGTAACACCAACGCATGGGGATATTTATTTTCTAATTACATCTCTGATCACCAATACAATTATATTTTCGAAAGTTACATTAAATTTTGTATGTTGCTTGTACTCGCAGGCCTCGGCCGTCTACTGCAGGGTTTAATTGACCCATGTTTATAGGAGAATGGTCTGAAAAATTTTCGGCCTGATAGTGAAAATAACAATTTATGTTTTCAAAAAAGTTTATTTTTCAACACCATCACCTTTTATATTAATACATTTCTTCCAGCGATGTTCTAGTGCTATTGTCCCGTCTCTGGAGTATTTCTCTAGAAGGGATGTGGACTACCCGTCTACAGCCGCAATCGCTTGTTGATATCGCACATTGACAAGCGAGGAAACTTTTGAGTTTTCCGAAGAGCAAAATCTGGCGTTTAGGGTGAATTTTATAGCAGTTCATCGTAGAAATCCCTCAATAGACCCATCATCAAAATACTTTTGTGGGTAGGTGCAATAAACAGTCCATGCAGTGAATGGACATTGGTTCTTCAGCTCCGACGATGGCAAAGATGATGTCATCGGCATGAAAGGTTATGGCGTCCTTTTTTTGGGATGCGAAAGGAGTTTTGTTAATCAACTTGAGATCTGGATCTTGATACTCTTAAAAAAGCTAAAATAATAACTAGGAAATTGTATGAAAACAGCGCTGGCTTGCAAGTTCTTCGGAGTTGAAGAACCAAATTCACTGCATGCACTGTTGTTTCTAGTGTGTAAGGGTTCATATTTCATCGATTGTCACACATCGATCTCCTATTGCGAAGAATTTTATCACTGTTTTTTAAGTTTCACACGACGTCTACTTGCAGATGTGACAACATGAGGGAAAATGCTCATGTGAGTAGTAACAATATCTATGGGCGAGGAAAAGATATTTCAGAGCACCCTCCTATACTAATGAATGGACATGTGATGGGCTTTGGTGCAATGTGTATAGCAAAAATGTTGATAACATAATTCCATTACATCACATTTTCTTTCGTCCTTATCATATTAAATTATTGTTCAAATCCCTCTAACCTTCCATTACAATTTTATCCCAATGCAAGGATAATATAAAATTCATTCAAACTTTCCCTAACAACAAATAAAACTATAACCAATATATTATGAATAAAACAAATTTTTATAGTATTGTGTTCCACGTGTTTCTTGGCCTCCGCGGGTAGTTCCTTCCTGTAGCTTTTGTTTCATAAATATTTTTTGTCAAACTGTCATCATTCATTCGGCATATATGTCCTAATCTTTTTAATTGTCCTTCCGTATTTTTTTCTGTTATTGGTTCAATATTATGTTTTTGTCTATATATTTCATCCGTTGGTTTTATTCTGTTTTTCTTAGAAATCTCTTTCAAACCCGATTATTCTTATTTTTGTTTATATGTAATTGTCCTCGTTTCGCAACTATATATAATAATGAATTTCTTATATTTTAATAATATTTCAGTTGATTCACGAGCTTTATCGTTTTGCCTCGAAAACATTTACACACAAAATGTATCCACAGAAATATATTTAACTTAGATGCTGGACTTCTATCCAACTTAGTTGTTACATAAAAGTTTTCGTAGATCAAATCCATCAAAAATTGTACGCTTATATGTGGTTTATTATAAATGGTTGTCAGACGTGAAATTATTGATACAAAATTCCGTCCGTAGTTGAGACTATGGACCCCAGTTCATATTAGGTGATTATACAACATTTTTGCAATTTGATTTTGCGACTTTGATTAATTAATTATGCGTTTATGTTGATTATGAAATAAGTTCCCCCAAATAAGAATAAATGCAATTCTTCAAATTTCCTTGCAGGTCTGCAAGGAGTATTTAAGTAATTTGTATTGTTTTTTATTGAAATTTGTGTAATTTCCATCAAACGCACGGTCTTGTTTGCTTATCTTGTTCATATGGAGAGAAAGGTATAGTTGAAGTTATTTGTTTTCAATGAAAGTTATTCTTTTTGCTTATTCGCTTCTGGCATAGCGGACGATAATAAATGTTGAAATGTATATCGCTCAGACTTGCGATCACATGCAGTATTTCTGGTTTATACCCCTATATTATACGTACCGTAATTTTTTATGTAACTTAGATATAATCGTTATTTAGGATTCATCCTATATATTTCGGTGGTGCATCAACATGAAAGGGTTTTTTAGATCGCAGACGATGAATAAAAAGGTTATAAATATCGTTTTCGAAAATATTCGGCGACTTGTTGAAAGGCGAACTTAATAAGAAGGATTTATGACCATTCGGGTGGTAAGCGAGGGAATTTTATAAATTGTGAGAATATTTCCTGCCCCGAGACCGATGAATGGGCAACGCTAGAAAGATTTAAGGTTCCACGGTAGCCTTTCAACGTGACATAAGTCGCCGAGTTCCCTCACGCCATATGGACCGTCACATTTACGTACTTATTCCTGTTTACGATCCAGAATACCGACCAAATTAAATCCATTGTGCGTGTTAAATTGAAGTGCACCGAGCAAAAAATTGCGCTGGATTAAAACAGTGGTCAACACCTCCGGGAATTGAATCGTCAGGATTGCAAACTGCACGTCAGTATTTCTATTGAGTGCGCGTTATCCGTAAACGCTTATTTCCTGTCCGGGCCCGAATCCTTTATAATCGATGACTCTCAATTTTTCCAATTGTAATTGTCGATGCGTCCATTGTCGTCTGCCGAGGTGCTAGATAAAAATCTTAGATCGGTTTGTGGGTAAATCAATCACAAAAAATCTCGTTTAATCATCGCGATTAGCCGAAATTTCGGAAATTATCGATCGAACGTCGGCCGGTGACTCCGTCGGGGCGGTTGAAATTGCTACTTGCTCGACATTTAGTATAAATATTTATATTTTCTAGGTGGCAATTTCCGAACGATTTTCGGTTATTGCCAGCGGTTTATGTCTCGAGGAAATTATAGATTTACGAGTTGTGTTATTAACTCAAATAACTAGTGAATTTCTCCGTGGATATTTTAATATATTAGTAGGCCCTGTTATTAGCTTTGAATGTATTTACCTGTTTACAGAAAGTGCGACGTAAATTTAAATAAACGTAGGAAATTTCACCATACCAAAAACATAGGACTACGTGCAATTTTATTTTACCATTTGTTTAAATTTTATATTTTATGCGTTTGTTAACACAAATTTGGGTAGAATAGTAATTTTCTTCTCACGCATTTTTAGTCAAGTACTAATTTCTTCTACGTCCTTTTCCTTGCAAATTTGTTTGGAACCGTCCACGCTATTTTTGCGTGGGAAGAAACGAGGAAACTATGCTAGGATAGAAACAAAGCAACATACTCTACGCAATATTCGAATACCTCGTAGTTAACATGGGATTTAAACATATACAGTGTGTTTCGCTTAAGGGTGTTACACCATCATATCTTTTTTATTTTTAGTTCAATTTTAGTATTTTTTTTTCCAAACGTAGAATACATCTTGCTCTATTTACTCCCAAAAAACCAATTGTCGTCTTTAAATGCAAAGCAACCTGCGATGGCAAAATAAATGGAAAAAATCAAGAAATCACTTTGGGGATTTTTTTATCGAAAAATTTTACTAGTAATTGTTCAAAATTGTCCAAAAACCCTAAATCTAAAATTTCATGAAAATTAAAAATGTGAAAATTTTCTTCAAAAGTAGTTCCAATTCGGTAAATATTATTTGCACAGGTGGCTGTGCCTAAACAACAACAACTTTAAACAACTTTGTCAGTTCAGAGTTTATTTTAAACAAAAATTTCACAGCATCCTTTTTTCGGCGCAGCTAATAATAAGTATTTACGGACTTTTACGGGAAATTTTAACATTTTTAATTTCCATAAAATTTTGGATTTAGGGTTTTTGGGCCATTCTGGTCAATTATTACTAGTAAAGTTGATTTCTTGATTTTTGCCGTTTATGTTGCCATCGCAGGTTGCTTTGCATTTCAAGAAGACAATTGGTTTTTTTGGGAGTAAATAGAGCATAGAGTATTCTACTTTTGAGAAAAAAAATACTGAAATTTGACTAAAAATAAAAAAGATATGAGGGTGTTACACTCTTAAGTGAAACAGACTGTATATATTGGATAATGGGAAGAAGCGTTAAGGAAAGGGCAAGATGGTGAATTGACATTAAGATGGCATAGTGTTATTGGCGGGAGACAGGAAAGGTGTGAAAAGAAATGGAAAAAAGGTTAGAAGGATGAACGGATAGAAGAGGGATGGAGCTCAACACAAAGAAAATAAAAATATTTGTTTTTAAGAAAGGAGGACATAAGTAAATGTGACATTTAAAGGAGATATAATAGTACAGGCCAAAGGGTAGATGTATTTAGGATTTGTAATGAGAGAAAACAACAATGGAGAAGGACAGATGATACATGAGTACAGAATGGCGAAGAGAGCGGAGAAAGGATTGAGGAGAATGTGGGGAAAGAGGAGAGGGAATTTCCAAGGAACAATAAAGGCATTCTGATGTACGGAGCGGAAATGTTGGGTTGGAAAGAAAGGAAAATATTGGATATACCTAGGATAACTAAAAGGTTTCTGGTCAATGCCAGACTACATAGTTATTCAGGAGATCGGAAGCGAACGGTTGGGAGTAGAGGTAGGGCAGTGAAGTATGAGATGATAGCTAGACGGGGGACAAAACAGAGCCTATTTAAACAGGTATTGGATGTAATAAGGATAAGCGGGTTCAAGAGAATAATGTAGGGTAAAATATTCCAAAAGTGGCGAATGAGATAGTGGACAGATAGGAGCTGATAGAAGGGAAAGCGAAATGGAAGGTACAACGCAAAATACAAAAGAATAAAAGTAGAGGGATGGATACAAAATACTTATGGGGAATGAGATCGGTAGAATACAAAAAAAGACACTATCAATGTTCACGTGCGGAAGCAAATTGAAATCCAATAAGTAACTGAATGGAAGAGGAGTACAGGAGGTGTAATTTCTGTGGAAAAGGGTGGGACGAATGGGAAAACTTAAGATTCCTATATAGCGTGAAAGAAAACGTCTTATTTTTGAAAGCAATAACTCCTCCGGAAGTGAGGGTACTCTATACATATCGCCTCTAGAATTTTCGTAAAGTTGTAGGACTCCTACTAAATTGACCGTCGATTCTTTTCCAATCACACTTTTTTTTCTAATAAACGTTAGGAATTTCATTTTATTTCGCATATTTCTTCGGATTCAACTTATGTAATTTCTACAAACATACTTTTGCGTTATGATAACTACTATTTACCTCAGCCTGTTCTAACAAAACGCCAATAAAAATATCTATTGCCAAATTATTGATAATTTTTACTTTCTTACACTTTCTATAGACATCATGAACATGATATTAATTAACTGATAATCGATTCTGACCATTTTCGGCAAGACTGTGTCTGAGTGTGTGTGTGCGTGTGCCATATCTCGAAGACGGTGATCGTGATGAGTGATCGAAAAAGTGATTCTTATAAAAGTTGAAGTTAATTCTAAACAACTTTTGGTGAAATGGTTCTTTCGAGAAATCTACAATTTAGTGAAAAATCGGTGTTGAAATCGATGTTGAAAAAAATTTGTAGTCCTAGCAGCGTACGGTAAATATTCCCGGGCCGCAATTACAGGGGCGGCCGCAGTCACAGTTGCCGTGCCTGTCAGATGTAGCTAAGCTATATGGACGTGTTTACAAAACGTTCGCGATTTATAAGAGTATAAGAAAGTTCAGTGTAGACTACTGCAGATTTTTTATTTTGAAAACACTCACAAAACGCACGTTCAAAAACAATCTTTAAAAACAGTCAGTAGGTAACTGTAACCGTAACCTGTAAACAAGAAATACAGTTCTTATAGACGCTACAGATTTACTTTACAGATCATGTACACAGAATCGAACCATTAGACAATATTTTCAATAAATAAGTGATTAAGCATATCATTTACGTTGTATAAATGAAGAAATATTCCACTGATCCTCACCGTGCGACATTGAAACAATTACGTTTAAAAAAATGTAGGTGCTACCCAAAACAAATAACTCATTAGCACTGACTGGTCTAAACTATATTATATACTATTCTGCCTGCCTCGGACCAGCAAACGCAAAACATAAGACCACCACAGTAGTTTCTCCTAACCTGTACGTATTTATCGTTTAGATTTGTAGTCCTATATGTCTGCGAGATTCCGCAGACATATACATTTTATCTTTTATGTCATCTCGATTATTGAACTTCCACAATGTGCCTTCTCACTCTTCAATGTTCATTGCGTGTTTATATAATTCTCTTTCCCTTTTTATTTCGGAAAATGATATGATGTCGAGTCCTATTTCTTCAATTCTTCTTCTAATTCATCTTCTTACCCTGTCATATTTTTAGGTTCCATGTGCATATTTTCATAATTATTCATCATTTGCATATGTGATATTATACCTTTGTTTTCATTTAAGTCGGTATTTCCTACACGTAAATTGCCCATCTCTTTTTGTGCGTTACCCGTTTCCATTACAAATTTCGTCATATATTTTCTTCTATTTCTTCATCTTCTAATTTTTCACTTATTTTCACTTGTTTTCCGTGCCCTTTGTTGATAGCTTTAATTTGTAATTAATGTTTCTTGATAGATCTTCATTTACAAAATCTTGTTTCTTTAAATTTCTTTTTTCGCCATAATCCTCGCCTTTTCGTTATTATTGTTTAATTTGTATATGATGTACGGAGCTTTAGAAACTAGTAGGCGACCTAGATTGCACAGAACGTTACTTCGGAATCCCGACGTTAGGCAAATTAAGCTAAACTAACTGCATATAATATCAGCAGATTAGTTATTATATAATAATAAATAAAATTGACATTCAATACCCGGACAGCTCGTTTGAAATACGCCAATGTAGGTTATGTAACGCAGTACTCTGTTCTTGCCGTTCTTACTATTCTCATTGTCATTTCCACATTTTTTCCCTGTTTTTTTCTTAGATTGGTAAGGTGATCAGTTCACACTTTTACCTTTCTTAAAGATACTTCTCCCGTCTTCCTGCTCCTTATTTCTTCCTGTCTTTAATTTTGTATCCTCCGAGATGTAATCCTCATTTCATTTCGCTTATACTTTCTTTATTCCAGTGCTCTACCAATAAATCTATGCAGCGTTCATTTTCTCGTCAGTTATGTTTGTACGTTTTATTTGTATTAACGTGCAAAAAGCGAAAATTAATTCGTCCGTTTCGATACTTTTATTCCCAGTTTATCGCTCGTGCAGCCGACAATTTCTACCTATTATTCATGTCACGCCGTATTATGTTAAATATCAAATTGGCACTTTATAATAATTCATTTTTACTCACCAACTCATTATATAACCTTATATTTTAAGAACAATATTTCATATATTTCACTCGCATTTATAATTTTTTTTTGGTTTGAAGTTAAACATATAACATTCGATATTCGCGCGCCACTTTACTCACCAGACGCATAATATAATATAATGCAATGAGAGATTGGATTTCAACGTTTACTAGGATCATCAAACCACAATTGGACAGCGATTATGGACAATCAAATAATAACTTTAAACCGCGAATTTATTCATAATCTTAATAACAATTATTTCAAGATTTGGCATGTCTCTGAGCTTCATCACAATTAACAGATCGGCGTGGCGTCATATAGTTGTTGTGACATTAATTTTATCTTTTTTATTAATTTAACAAACTAATAAAAATGATCAAAATGTGCAATACGAAATTACGAAGATGTATGGATTTTGATCCTATTATTATCCACTTTATTTTTTTATTTCCTTGTGATTAATTTATGTTGTTACTCAAACTTTTTTTTTGATACATATTTATGACTTGAAATTAAAAATTGTATCGTGTTATCAAAGCCTCATGTAGCAATCTACGAAATATTTTCCAACCACCCATGTTCGTAACCGGTGAACTGTAATACATTTTTAATAGACGTGGAAGTAAATTAAAATGTCAGGCGGGCATTCAAAGCCGAGGCGCGCACCGTTTTAAATCTTATTTAAATTCAAGTAAAAATCCATGGTGGTGAGTGTTAATACCCAATAAATTACAGTCTAAACGAGACGGCTCCTATCCCATCTAACTTACCCGATTATAAATATTCAGTAGTTTTTTAATCGAGATATTTTGCGGCGTCATTAATATTGATTCATTTGACATTTTTGCGTCCGCGCCGGCAGGTCGTAACTTTTCCGCCAGTCATCGCCGTGGCCGTCGCGTTCGTCGGGACGCCGATCGATTTCGTAAGAGAAAATTAATTAAGTGCGCCCAAATTTATCGCATTCGAATCGTGAGGACAAAAACGCCACGTTTTTAATCTAGTTACGGGATCACCTGGGCTCATGTTAATTTATTTCGGCCGTAAATTCTGTATTAGATGCGCAGCTACAATGTCGATTAGAAAAATTCATTTGTCCGCTTCACTTTCTAATAAACGACCATTAACATCGAAATTTATAACGAGATCTTTGATTAAAATGACGTAACTCGCCACATAAAAACGCTACACTTTTAGAAAAATATTTGTTTGATAACTTTGTTAGATTAAGAGTATCGGAGCGAGAATTTTCCTTTGGGAAAACGACTAATTAAATATTTTCAGGCCCGGCACAAGGATTTGTGTATCTGAAAATGTATTCCTTTAAAAACAAAAAACTATTGCACAGTCCTCAAGAATACACAAAATTCTTGTACACGATGTATAAAACAAATAGAGAACATTTACAAAATGCAACAAAATATGGGGGAGAAGTGACCAGTGAAGACACCCCACTTATTAAAAGAAAGTAGTTAATCAATATATGGATATATTATTTATTTATCATCAGGCATAAAAACAAGGCCGAAATTTGTTTTCAATGAAATATATTTCTGGCGATAAACGCAGTTGAAAGCAAAACAATAATAAAAACAATATAATGAAAATGGAAGCAATTAATAAATTGCAAGTGCAATACAAGAAAAATGGAGCACAAAAGTTATCGAACGAACGAACGAAATGAATGACATATGCTGTTTTAAATCACATGGTGTATCAAAAGGTTTCATTTAAATTAAATTCCATTGCTAATACTATTATACAATTTCTTGTTTGTAAAAAAAATCGTAAACCGGACCTGATTGCGTCGAAATGAACGGAATTCGTCTATTTTATGAGCCTAAAAGTGATAGGCTAATTAAAAAAGATTAATATTAAATCATTGTGTTAATTAAATTAAAATCCTATTTACAAATAAATACAACGTAAAGAACTACTGGATTTTTTCAAGATTACTCGGAAATTTATGTGTAAGCCCATTAAGATTAAGCATCATTTTCGTTCAATTAATCAGGTATAGTCATACTAAATATTGGATATTATTGTTTACGGTTACTGATTATCACAACGAGGTTGGTGATTTCATATTTTTAATTATGTTGTACTAAAAAAAAAGGAAATCATATCCATGTTACTAGTTTGTAACTAATGATAATTCTGTCAGGAGTTACTTTGCCGGACTATTTGTTTTAAGATTGAAAAAATTGAAAACCTTTTAAGAATTAAAAGTCCAATAACTCCTGGTTTGACCGCTGCCACGCAGTTTCACTGCGGGCGGTGCAACCCTAATAAAAATGCCGGTAACTCTGCATTTTCTAAAACTGCCCGGCCTTTTAAACTTGCATTCAAAAACGTTTGGTAAACCATAGAAAATTTCACAATGTCGTTCAGATTTCGTGTTTCGCATTTGGGTTGTACAAAACGCATTCAACTTTTTGGATATTTAGAAGTAATTTTCTGTTGACCTTCTATTCAACGTAGTTTTGCCTTAAATTAGTGTAGGTGAAGTACGCAATAGATTTCTTGATCGTTTGAAATGAATAGTGGTCAATAAATATTGTTCGTAAGTGAAAAGAATAAAGTTGAATATTATAAAATGGCATCGATGAAAAAAAATGTCGAACGCTTTGAAATCGATATCTATAGTCAATCAAAACAATATACGTTCCTCATTTGTTGATAGAAATGATAAAAATGAGGTGTGCCTGTATCGTTGCTCCGCCAATAGTTAGTTTCGTTTCGTTAACATTAATAATAAGTCTGAGTAAACCAACTGAGTAATTTAACAAGAAAAATTGAATTTAAGGTAAATTAAGAAGTATATATTATGTGAAGTTGTGGACGTCAACCCAGAAGAAAACAAGAGGGCCAGCCGGATGGATGATAAATGCCAGTAAAGATAAATAATTTCGCCATTGACTCAAGTCATAATTTTATAAATATAAAACATTTAAAAATACTTAAATGCAAATCAAGTTCAGATAAATTATAATAATGCAATAAAATATAGTATAATATAATATAAGAAAATAAAACGAAGAAAAGTGTGTCCTCAATCCACAAACTAGCACTGTATCCAAATTGACAATATCACTAAAATAATTATTAGTAACGGACTTATTTTAGTTTGGGCTATCACGTCACGTTACGTTTATACAAACTAACAAATTTTCGATGACAAGAAATGTCAAAAAAAATTCTCATTGTCAACATTCAATTCATTTAATTGCTATTGAGCAAGAATAATTTAATTTCGCATGATTTTTGAAAGCGTTTCTTATATAAAACATTATTATAATAAATTTTTATTCTGTCCTTCCTTCGTGATCCCTAAAACACATTATCAGTTTAAAATAGAAATGTTGATCGATATGTATTTCACTTTATTTTTATTATGTACTTTATCTGTTAAAAGAATTTATCATTAAGGGATTCCTCAACAGGTTTTAAAATTAAATTTATCGCCACAAACATGACAACTCCCACCCACCCCACCTCAATACAACCCAACCTAACCCAGTACGATCCAACATAACCCGAACCATCCTAAGCGAATTCCATGCTGGCAACTTTGATCGTGTTCTCCTTGATTAAATTGACGATTAAGCAGCTCATCAAATTATCAAAAAATCAATTAAAAAGAATTTCAGAGATCCCAGAAAACCCCATCAAATTCTACTGATTTACATAGAGTTCATCACATCATAATCGGGTTGGTTATGTACATGTTGTTTTTTGGAATTTTCAAAGAGGATTGGATTCCTGATTAAATTCGAAAATTATCTAGTCACATTGTTTACGTTATTTTTAATTGTTTTTACAAAATTTGAGTTGTGTTGGGTTGGGTTGTTTGTAATCAATTGGACCCCTACGCAAAATTTTGTAAAAATTGTTAAAAAACAATTTTTTTATAAAACTAAATAATTTCCAGTAGAAGTTCCGGTTAATTAATTTATATTTTTAATCTTTCATTATCTACCAGTTTTTAAAAATTACTCTTTTCATAGCTATTGGTCGCATGACAATGGTTTTGGGTATTTGAGAATTTATTCACAACAATGAAATCTATTTTTATTGTAGCAATTTACAGAATTTTCAAACTCAACCCAACCGAACCAAACCAACTCAACTTAACTGAAGTTAACGAAATCCATCAATATAGTTGGTTTGTGGTTTTTTCCTAAAATTATTAATTTACATACAATCAAATTTGATTAGTTTTATCCCAACCATCTCAGTTAATTTTTCAGTTGGGTTCGCTTCTCAATTCAACAATGAATTATAACTTAGAATCTGTTTTGTACCTTTCATTCAAGTTGTTAATTCTGTTTTAATTGCTCGAGACATTACTGTTAGGTATTTCTCATTATTGGGTTTGGTTGATGAGATATGTGGGTTTAATTTACGAGTATGAATTTTTTATTCAGTTTTTACATACATGCATGGTAGATGTAGTTTAATATTTTCAGAAACAATGTCATTTCTAATATTTATATTACTTTATTTTCATTTATCTCATTTACTCATAACCACTATATTAATTTTTCTTCGTTAATTTGTTTTTTAATCTCCTCCAACTTCAAATTAATTATTTCCCCTTTAATTTTTTTGCTTTCAGTTCGTTTGGATTCATTCGTTAACGCGTCCATGTTTCGTTGTTTATTTTCTCTTTTTTATTAATCTAACCTCGTTTATTTATTTATGTTTATTTTATTTCTATTTCTATCTTCGCAATTTCCATTTATTTTATTTCATGTAGAATATTTGGCATCTTCTGCAGAAGTTTCTTTCCAATTTGTTCCACTTTTCTTCATTTGTTTTCCTTTCGTTATTTATTTGTAGTCATTTTTTTATATTTTCAAATTTTTAATTTTTAATGTATTGTGTTGGTGTTTATATACTTTATATACTTTGTTTTACAACTCAGTTGAAGATTTATTGTCCACGTTATTGTCCATGTCATTGTTCAAATCCATGTCATTGTCCTTGCCCATATTAATATGGGCAAGGAGTGTGCTTGCCCTAGTTCTGGCATGTCCTTATTCTTAGCCGTCCACTTCTCCTGTTTCCATTGAACATTTCTATTACATTTATTTTCGCATTACTTTATGATTTTCATTGTACTGTCCTTGTCGTGAATTCTTTCATTCCTGTACCTTGTTGGATTACAAATCATCATCATAATCATCATTTATTTTATAATGTTCTACCCCATCTTTATTTTACCTTTATTTCAGTAGTTTGCAAGTTTTCTATTCTGCGATTATTTGTTCAATTGTTTATATTCTCTCAACGCCTCTTCGTTATATTACTTTCATTTGTCTGTTCTTCATCTATAATTTTTGTACTAATTTAATTTATTATTTCAGGTATTCCTGTTTCCTTCTCGTTCATTATTTAATTTTTATCTTTTTCATGCTCTCGTTTAATTCGTTTCCTTTCGCCTGTTTCTTATCTATAGTCTCGCTCTTTTCATTTTGCCGAGACAACCTTATATTTCCCATTTTCCACACGCATATATTTTACAAAGATGAAACTAACTTCGAACAGTTCATCAATTGTGTATCCGTCAATTAAAATGTGATTTTAAATTACACATAAATTATAATATTTATATTAATTTGTTTTATTTTCCCGAATTTATTTATTTTTTCTTTATATTCTTGCCGGTAATTTTTTTTCCTTTTCGTGCCTTTTGCGAAATAATATGGGAGTGTAAATTATGGAACACTAAGGCATTTTGCCTATGTCTACCAGAGAGATAGGTAGTGCCAACGTAAACTATGCCAGTGGAATTCAACATTTAAAAAATAAATGGTTAAATTCTTGGTATGTTTTTAATTTTGAATTTGTCCCCACTTACTATCTCTGATTATATGCACATAATTTCAAAAATCCGCGTTTTAAAAAGTGCCGAAGTGAACATAATCAAGAAATTGGAAAATCCCAAGTAAAAGTCGTAGAACTTTAGTTTCGAAGATTGTGATGCTGGAGATTTCTGGAATTTTTCTATTATGTAGAAGGTTACTTTGGACGATTAAAGTCTATGCCGGTGTGAGTCAGTTGTCATTCAGTCATTGTCATTGGATTAGATATTTTTTGAATTTATTTGTACCATGCGTAAATGTACCTGTTTTCTGGACTTTCTTTCTTTGTTGTGGTTATCTTGTTTTCTAATTTATCAACATTAATGTCCACACAAAATTTAATTAAACCAATTGGAACTTGTTAACAAAATAAGAACAAATATTGGAAGTTGGTCTATTTTTGAGATTGTTCACCATATATATACTTTAGCCATGCATAATTAAATCAAAAGTAAAAAAAAATAAGATAGAAATGTAACTATATGAAGTTGACGTTGAATTATAAAAACCTTTTAAGCCAATCATCGCTAATACACTAATACAAACGTTATAAATATTTATTCTTCACCGAAATTACCAAACGACGTCCTAACGACCAGCTTGCGACTCATAATTTTCAATTTGCCATAAACAACGCACAACGATCCGAAATTCAAAAGAAAACCGCAAGGTTACCCACCGCGTTACAAATTGGCAATCGCCCAAAAAAAAAACAATCGGTCTCCGCCGCAAACTCAACGCCGAAACTGTATCAAATTAAAAACCAAACTACGCGTACAGCTAAGGGTAGCTTTTACGACGGCCTCAGCGTCCGAAATCACTAATAAGCTTCATGTATATTCATACCGGCCGGGTTTCCACGCACAAAGTCAGTATCTGTCAGAGATCGCCTCCTGATCTCTTCATTATACCTTCGGGGTGCGGTTCACGCGCGACGTTTCGATTCTTCCCCGGCAGTCAGAATTCTGTTTATTTTACATTTAGGAAAGCGTTTTTACTTTCCCATTTAACAAGACGCCATAAAGTTTAATGTTTATTATATTTGTGGCTCGTTCTGTGGTAATTGTAAAGTTTATAGTTTTACTGTTGCATCGGCGGCGGCTTATTTAAATTCTATTGTATCTTCGAGTATTTCTTGTTAATTATCCCCGATATAAACTCTATTACATCCTATTTAAGTGTAAATGGTAAAACAGTGTCGATTTATAAGACGCTTATTCTTATATATGGGGCCGTAAATGATAACTGCCTAATGAAAGTAATTTATTTGTGCCGTAAAATGGAGACTTGATAACTTTATTAGAATCGTCGATAACTAAGGTGACAAAACAACGAAGCATGCAATAAAAATAAAAAAACTGACTTGTCGTGAGTTAATCAGTCATTGAATATAACACTATTTACACCAGTGTTATAGACTAACCATCTATTTTGTTCTAATACAATCTTCTAACCTAAATGGTACTCATCAAATAGAGTATATCCTTATGCTTCAGCGCCATGTTATTACAGTCACATCTGCTTTCATGCATAACACATTACACGAAGTCTGGCTTCACATCTTCATGTTTGCTTGCAAACCTCTTATTTCTTGCTTAATATTTCGTACCCTAAGCTGACACACATACCAAGTAACACTGACTATGTATGACTTATTATTATTATTATGATAATTTGCAATTTTTTCCAAGTAGCCAGTAATGCTTCTTATATTTATTTGCATCGAAAGGCTCACAAGGCACTATTGTGCCATTAATGTATAACTGAAATGGTTCTGCTAGCTATTTGTTCGGAAACTTAACATGGAAAGGTTAAAGCTCGTTTGAGTTTGATCATCCATCTCACAACTCGACAACGATTCACAAATCACTACAACTCACTACCATATGGAATTTCTTTTTACTGATAGAACTAAGTACACTATGTGGCCAAGAACATTGCCTAGAGGTATCCCTGCCCTAATTTCTTTTTAAGTTCACTATATTCATGCTCGTGTTTAATTTTGAAAAGTCTCATACGCATAAGATATTAATATATCAGCATCTAGGAAGACTACCGATCATACATACTTCTCCCAGAATGTACGTTCAATTATGTTAATGATTCGATGAAATTGATATAGCGTTGTGCCTAAATGAAATTGACTATTTGGAATTAGATTAGTGTACAATGGCCTTAATCTTTAAATGAAATTACAATTATACACTTAGTAATAGTAATATTTTCGGAAAGTTTATTTAACACCCGTCAAATATCAGTTTTGATTGTACAAAATCTTTTTAAAAAGCGTACGCCATCAAATCCTTCATTTCAGGTATTTGAGTTCTTGATATAACCACTTTAACACACAAGTTTTAATTATTATTTCCTCTATTAATTTGGTTTAAATCGAGATCGTAGAAAAACGTGTGTACTCTGCTCTTGCACTGTGGAGCGTTTTCCTGTATTATAGGAATTTTATCAAGAAATTCTTTTCAAGAATTATGATGTTATCGTCAGAAAATGTAGGTATCTAAATCTAACAAGATGAACATAAAAATAGCAACCAACAGTAACAGAAAATAATATACAACCAAAAATATAAATAAATATAATAATATCAGATAATAAAATAAATTAAAATTAATTAATGAATTAAAATTTTTCGGATAATTTCATATGTGAAAGAAATTGTTGAAAATTTAGGAGTTTATTTCCATACAAAAGATTTAAAATCACATTTCGAAGTATCAAAATATCATCAACACACCTACTCATGTTACCTTGAGTAGGTGTATTGATTATATTTTGATACTTCTAAATGTGATATTAAATCTATTCTATGGAAATAAACTCTTAAATTTTCAACAATTTCTTTTGTTGTTGGTAATTTTAAACAAATTAAATTGTTTTAATAGAATTAAAGTGATGATATCTAGCGGTCCATTTAAATTATTAAGTATAAGTGTAAGTTATGAACAACCAAAAGAGGTAATTAAATCTTGTCCAAGATAACTAACGCCTACCGCTAAATATAAGTTATCGGTTTCAAATGATCTCATGCCAAAAATGTATTGTTTACCAAAGATACATAAACCTGGTAATTTAATGAGGCATATCGTTTGTAATGTTAATTCGCGAACTTATTTCATTTGTAAGTAGCTTGTGATTTAAGAATTGACCGACAAAATTCAATACTTTTTCAATAGTAGTAATAATTTGCAGTTATAGGTGTGTAAAATCTTCGTTTCTTTTGATATTTATTCATTGTTTCGCTGCGTACCTATTCCAGATTCTATAACATTTTAGTAATTTTTTTAGAAATTAATGATATTCCACCTTGTGCAATTAAGAATTAAATTCAAAATTTTCAAAAATTTCAATTACCTCTTTTCGGACACGTTGGTTATCAGAAATGATAAGATAATATTTTCAAACAAGAAAATTTTAAAATAATTTACCTTTCATTAAAAAGTTTGAAACATATTTTAGGTTCGCGAAAAAACAAAGTAGATCAGAATATGTACAGATATTATAAACCTAACAGTTTAATTGTTGCCATTAAATTCCCATAATTTTGAAACACTCAAGAATGTATTGCGCGTATATACATTTGAATTTTCCTTGCAATACAAAGTACGATAAAAATCACTCACCTTCCAGGAGACGTAACAAACAAGTTACGTATACCATCGGCCGTCGAAGACTCTAAGTTCATACAAAACGCGCCCCCCATAACACTACACTCACCGCAAGTATTAATAATCACTTTGGAAATCACCGCGAAACGTGCAATTCTTCACGAGAAACGCGACAAACTAACCGAACGTCAGACGGAGAAAAGAGTGAGACCTAATTAGTTTTTTGTCGTTGCGTCACTTCATCGTCGACCCAACTAATTCGTGTAAGTATTATCCATCGACAAAACATTGAGGAACCGATAAGCTAATGATCGCCTGCAAAAAGAGACGCATCAGGTCGAAGTGCACTTTGCGATTTTAACAAGGGCGTTGAATTTTTACTTTCTTATATTTTTCTTATACTAATCTCGAAATCAATGTTAACAATATTGAAATTCTACATTTATTTGAAATGTTCTATCGAAAAATGTACTTGCCATCGCGACTAAACCAATTGGCTAGAAATGTATCTAAGTAAAAAAAGTTCAGTGCGAACTATCGTACTATAAATTTTTTTGGTGATGATTCGCAGACTTCGACTCACTTCATTTGAGAAACCTTGTCTTCTATGGATTAATTTATTATCCAAGGGGATTTTGGATTCAAATGACGATGCACTTGTAGATTTTATCAATATGAAAGTACACACTTTATTTTAGGCAGTTTTTGAGTCGTTCATCAAACAGCATGAATTTTCTACTATATTTTATCTCCTAATATATTTGTGTTTTCCTGAAAACGCAGAAAACCATTTCCGAAATTTCAAATGAAATTTTTGTGCAAAAATTACTTCGACAATGGATAGACTCAAATGTAAAGTTAAACGTGCATTATTATATAATTGAAATATTCACAACTGAATATTTATGGGGAATACATTGGAATCGTTTGTAGGACCAGGATTAAAAGTATTTTTTATTTTAGATCAATATTATTCCTTTCAATTACTTAAAGCTTAAGCTATAAAGCAGGTCTTTCCATGAGCGTACAATCTGAATATGTTTCGGATATTTTTCGTCCATTCTTTTCACATACAAATTTTCATTACCTCTATTACGCTTCACGGCATTCGTTTATTGAAAGTGTAAAGTCACGTTGCCTCAATAATAATAATACATGTTGAAATACTTAACAAAGTTTAATTTTTCACGTATAAAGGGCGCAAAGTAGACAAAATAGTATAAAATACTCGTACAGAAGGCTATTCAACTTAATATAAAGATGGTTGAGACCTTTACTATGTGGTAGTCCATATTAATGATGATTATACCACAAATAATTTATTATTTGTGGTATAAACGTAGTCATTTGTTTTATTTCATCATCGCTATTCAACTTGTTTTTTAATATATTTTTTCTTGCGGCTTGTTTGCTGAGACTTATTTAATTATTATAATTAAATATTTTATGTATTTCCAAAGATTGATTTTTGCATCACACAAACATTTATGAATAATATCAAAACAAAACGTTTTCCAAATACAAATTATTATTTTATCCGACTATTTCATGGAAATAGTTCAGACTATATGGAGATTTATAATTTTCGGTTGTCGAATTCTGACCAAGAAGAATTCGATGTTAAATTGCTAAGCACACATTTACATAACCCAATTTGATGGTAAACAATTTCGGTCGCAAGTTTCCAAATTCACGGCGTGTCGATTGCAAAATCACGACCGTAAAATTGGCAAAGATAGTCAATAACGATAGCAGTGATAGATCGGCATAGGTAGACGACGTACCACATGTCCCAACAGTTTCAACAGATAAAGTGTTTCAAAAATCGGGAATTTATAGAATATCTTGCGTTTATATGATAGAATATATGTTTGGCAAATGAGACGTTCTATTTTAAGTCGTTATGAAGAATACATGGTTTATCGATGTATAACATAATATGGGAAAATCTGTTGCGCAACATATATCTGAATCTAGACATGATATAAGTTTAAATAATTTAAAATTGTTAAAAAGTGTATCTTCTAACAACCAATTAGAAAAATACAAAATTGGGAAAATTGCAAGAAGGATTATATAAATTAAAAATAGTAAAAGCTGGAGGATGGCTCAACTAGACGCGGAATTGCGTAGACCAAACGGAAGAAAGATATCCTTGATAAATTGAATAAATATACTGAAACCGTGGCAGAAGGGACACTCAAGGAATTTCGATAACTATAAGCGCATGTCACTACTACATGCTTCTAAATAATACTAACAGGCAAACTCACCCCTAAAGCCTTCGATTCGGTGAGCAGGGAAAATTTGGAAAATTTGGCAGAGCCTAGAACATAGAGGGTTTGCTGAAATAAATCTTGCATCCTTCACCAGAAAACATGGCTCCATGTCACCACCTGGCGTTTGCTTATTTGATAAACTGACCATGGTGCTTATCAAGATTTCCTCCATCACGGGTTGCTCGTTAAATGATGGTAGTTGAGTATGAGCGTCCTACAAGTCATAGTTTGAGTCAAATTGTGAAACGGCAGTATACAATTCAGAGTACGATTCAACAAACCCATTGACAATTACCTATGGATCATCCATCCAATTGGCCGTCACCATGTGACAGTTTCTCAGGGATTTGACTTGGTTCCTGCCTGTTGCGCATAAACGCCCATAAATTCGTTGGTTCAGAAATAATGGAGCCCTTTATAAAAGTCTTGATACAGCTAAAGAAAATTGGCCTTCAGACGGTTTGGAAGATTGAAGAAACTGCCACTCGATTACTAGTGCCGGTTGGTGAGAAGCCTCGGGTTTATCATCACCATGTATAATTATCCCACACGCAATATTAGTGAAAGAATGTTAACCCTAGAGTTGTAAAGGGGAAGGGAAATTGAAACAATAATTGTAATATATGGATCAGAGGGAAATGAAAATAAAAAAAGATACATTTTGGAACAGCATTTTAGTGCAAGATTCGGGAAAGGAGTAATAGGAATGTACGGCGAAGACAAACTAAACAATAATGGGAAATTATTAGAATTTTGTGGAGATAATAATCTAGTGTAAGAGTATATTATACTATAAGTGATGAAAGAGCCTGATTTTTCAATGAACAATACATGATATTATTGCACTTTCAATGAAAAATCGCACTTTCATCACGATTTGTGTATACTATTTTTCCCAACGTCGCATTATTTGTCTCAATTTTAAATTTCTTTATAATTATTTACTGCCATAATCTTCAATTTTCAAAAATCAAGGCATACATATTAATAACTAGGTAGCAAATTGTTAATAAATTGACTATATTCACTTTCCTCACTAGTGAGTTTATTGTCTTCATTTACCCCACTAGTGATGCAAATGCCCATTTTCCTCACCAAATTGAGTGATGAAAGTGTCATTTTCATAAGCAACGTTGGAAAAATAATATCATGTTCCGGAACAATGACATACGCAAATACACAAGAGAAAGGCCAGCAGAGGAGAACGGTTGATAATAGTATTTTGTGTACCAAGGCCAAAAAGTACTGTTTTTTCGTCCGAGTTTTCTTTACGACCGAGGCGTAGCCGAGGTCGGAAAGCAAACGAGGACGAAAAAACACTTTTTGGCCGTGGTGCACACACAATTTTTTAGGCGACCCTCATATAATTTTCAAATTTGTTGCAACATTTACTTATAATTTATTGACATAGTCATTTATGACAACTGAACAATTGTACATATTTGTGACACCTTCAGACATGTTTATGTTTTCTTTGTCTACATTCGAAGTTATTTCGGCTTTATAAACAATAATTACCCAATAATCAGTTAAAAAGTCTATCACCAACACGTATTTACTAATGTAAACAAGATGTACAGTTTGACACTGGCGGCAATGTGGTTATTTTTATACAATTTCGGTAACTGTCGGTAGATGGCGCCACCCTATCGCGGACGAAAAATGAAAGCGGACGAAAAACGATTACTTTTCGTCCGCGTTTGACGACTGAAATTTCAATTTTTCGTGTCGGTCGCCTAAAATGGATTATATAATCGTAGAAACTGATATAAACGGAGAAATAATTGATACTAGGGTGAAGAGAGGATATGATATACGAAGTGACCATTACTGGAGATAAAAATAAGGGAACGAGCAACAATTATCGATAATAGTTAAAAACCTAAAAAGGAAAAGATAAAAGTTTAGAAACTAAGAAGAGCTGTTAATAGAAGTAAATATCAAAAAGTGGTGGAAGAATAAATAGACAAGAATTACCTGTTAAAGTATAGCCTAGATGAATCACAAATAAATACCATTACATGCGACAATGAAAGTATGCGGGAGTTCAAAAGCAAAGATTCATAAAAAAATAGCAGCATGGTGGAGTGACGATATAAGAACAGAATTTAAAAAGAAAATGAAGGTTTGCAAAGATGTATATAAGAGAAAAATACATATAATAAAAGAAGAAAAGCGTAAGTCATAGGAGGAGTTTGGAAAACGAATGGAGCAAAATAGTAAAGAGAAGTAGAAAATGTTCTACGATTACTAAAATCTAAAGTACTACAACAAGTGACAAGTGACAACAAGTGAAAACAAAAAGGAAAGATTATCATAGGTGATGACCAAATCATAAATAGGTGAAAAGAATATTTATATGATTTATTAAATGACGATAGGGGAGAACTGAGAGTAAATGGAAGTAATAATAAGAATAATAGTATTAAAAGAAAGTGAAAAACGAAACCAAAGGCGAAACCAGAAACGAAGAATTAATTGGACGAAGCATTGTAGCAAGTAGTATTCCGGGCAACAGGGAATTGCTAAAAATTATAAATAAATGTTGGAATCAAAATGACATACCAAACGTAGTATACTAATGATAAAGGCATTTATTTACAAGAGGCAACACATGTAAATATATTACTAAGGAAGAAAAACAGGATACACAGCAAAAAAAGGAAACAAGTCAGCAATACAAAATTACGCAAGGTAGCTCCGGTTAAAATAGTTATTAATACACTATGGTTTAAACCCACCCCATGCCCGTTGCGTACATATCCAATCTGTAACTTGAAAGTGCATCAAAAATCGGGAACGTTAAAATAAGTCAGACACGTTTATTTAAGAGGTGAACTAGAGCGTCAATAAAGAATTCAAAAATATCAATGGATACATTAGAATTACATATTAATTACTAGGACAAATTCAGATATGATTCATAATGTTAGACGTGTCCACAATGTAAGTTATTTCGTCAGTAATACAGAGAATTATACCTTCACCTGTTGAACGATTAACAGTAGCAAATTTTCGGTCTGATCTGATAACATTATAGTTATAGGAAAAAAATCGGAGCTGTTAATTGCCATAACAAATTCACAAGAATTGAAATAAAAAATATGTGACTTTGATCGCAACCCTCGATTCTGGTAATAGATGTCCAATGTAGGGATATGGCTGGGCTCAATTATTTTACCGAATAAAAATGGTAGCGGTACCATTTATATATTTACATATGATTACAATGACTGGAAAATAGATAGGTTGAGTATATATGGGAAGAAGAAAAACAAGAAGAAATGAAGGGGATGGCCAAACAACAGCTTCAGCGATATCCTGTGGAAGAACATGGATTGGGGCGAAACAGCTAATCAGGAACAGAATGGGGTGGCGAAAATTTATAGAGGGGAATGAACAACTAGAGACAGAATACAGAAGCAATAGTGACAATAATAACTTGTCCACATTTTTAATTATTAAAGAATTTATTTCTCCATCAAAACACCACGTCGCTATTGAACAAATAAATCATAGATTTTGCTAAAATCTATGATTTTTTGTTCAATATACCAATTTCGTTAATTTTATTACGTACGTTACCATTATTGAACTGTTGCGCGATTTTGCAAGTTTCTTATTTAATTTATTGCTTATTCCAGTTCATTTCTCTTATTATTTTCAATTCACAAATTTGCTTGCTATTTTTATTATCTTTATTAATAAAAAATGTTTAGGACCTCAATTTGTTCGGTGGGTAACAATTCCATTAAAAACATTACTTAATAATTGTTTGTTGGTGACGATCGAAAATGCCAGTGCACCAAAGATTTGATACATGAATTAAATATAACAGAGATATGAAGCATAAAATAACAGTACTGAAATTTAGTATCGATGGGAACTAGGCCCATGTCTCCGAGCTAGTTTTATATCCGCAATCTTATGTGGTTAAAACGTTTATTTTTATGGGTGTATTTTACCTGGGGATATATTCGCCATATACTCCGCTTTATTATGAAAAGCTATTAGGGAATCTGGTATCTCGGCATTCATCTAAAATAGGAAAAAAAGATTTACACCGCAGATTTGTATAGTGTGCCGTATGGACTGTCGATCAGCACGGTTCAATAAATTCGATGTGGTCAACTGTTGCAGTTATCTTCGATCTGTGTATACGGTGGTCATCTACCGAGTTGCCGTTGCCACCGAATGACATACTGAACACCTGCGTACCCTCACGTGTGCGATTTTATAACATTTCGCCGAATTTATTCGTAGAACGTATAATTCATTATGTGTCAGGTAACACCGTTTAATTATTTTCTTAATAATTTTAAATACGTTCTATTTATTATAAGTTAAAGAAAAATATTGAAGTGCACCCGTCAACGTGAAAATGTGACAAAGACGCGTGTCAAGAAATCCGCCGGAATATTTACATAACGGGCGTTCGACAAACCCTTCTGGAGTAACAAGAAAAATAAATCGCCCACTATCGATACAATCGGTTCACGTGTCCGGCTTAATCTTAGAATCTGCATCGTTTCTCGAAATTTTTGGCCAAAAGACAGATGTCCTGATGTATTTTTAACTATTTGGGCGGCCACCTGAGTTGACGCTCTTAGATCACCGCCTGATGACATCTCATTTAGGGCACGATTGATGGCTAATGTCACATTGATTTACTAATTATGTCGTCCACTTGACGTTACAAGACCACGACGCAACCGCAAAGCTTTTTCAGATAATAGCGATTTAAATCGCGATGTTCTGAGACTTAATGGGCCTTAAATGGTTTCGCAATCAAATAAATGAATTCGAGGAAAGGACTAAAGCGAATTTAAATTACAAAAATACGTGTCAGTAATAATAATAAACATATAGAAGAACAAAAAATTATAACATAATAAACTAATATTTACTTATTTTGATTCGAACGCACAACCCGTCAATGTTCCAGGCAGCCTAGTTAGTCAACGTCAAACATCCAAGTGCTCTTTAAAATCCGCTCCAATTAATTACGCTTTTATAAAACGGAAACCCGATAATTTACTTTTAATCTAAAATCAGGGCAACGTGAAAGGTGTGATGTAAGGAACAATAAAACACCTACCCATCTCCGACGCTCCGTATCGGCTTAAAAAATCAAAATATTATAGATGCAGGAAGCTTAATTGTTTTACGGGATCGAAAAATTCGAAAAGACCTATTAACTTGGTTAAAGGTGGCTGTGAAAATCTTTAATTGAGGAGATTGTTATCGGATCGCGCCATATTTCTATTAATTAAAGGCATTGTTGTGCAAATACGGCGCGTTTTCCGCAAATGGGTCAAATGAATCGTCCTGCGAACGTCGTGTGGTGGTCTCGACTATATCAGATAAATAGTAAGCCTCAAGATAATACGGGTAGGTAAATTATCCTAGAAATTTGAATTTGGTCTTCGATGGCCTCAAGATCATATCGTTTAAATGCTTAATTACAGCCGATGGAGCTATAATAGGCCTCTTTGAGTTGCGTCGGGTACGAATCCGTTATATGCTGAATAAACCGAGATTTTGTATCTTTTGATTGTGTTTTGTATCTTAGTGAGGCAATTTTAGATTCATGTACGTAATTAATTGGAATAAACTGGTTATTTATTGAGATGGAGCACATAAATGTGGCTCTAATGCACATATTCGTTGTTCATTTACGATAATGTTTAATTATTTGTGCCGGAGAACGAAACCAACATACATTTATTGTCGGTCGGTGAAACGGGTTGGATACGAAACTTGCAACACAACTATACATATTACTTAACATTTAAGAATATTTTCTATGATTATTTTTAGTTTGGTATTTCGTGAGTAATAAGCACACGTATTTATTCTACTTCAAGGAAAACTGTATAATATAAATTTAAATTGTTATAATTGTAACAGTAACTACGCCAATGTTATGTTGAAATTATTAGTATTTGAACGAAATGTAGTTATATGCATCTTACTTGTTTTAGTAAAATGCAAAGTATCTTTTTCTCAATTCACGTAACTTTCCAACGCCCCACAACATTTCTTGTCAAAATATAAAGCGCTGAAAACATATGCTTAAGCAGGCAATAATGGCATGTAAGAAAAAAAGCACCCTGTAAACTTGGAATTGATGGGCTCAAATCATTAGTTTTTCTTTGCCATTTCTTAACAACATGGAGATGAATAAATAAATAAATCTTGTCATTAATCTTTTTTTTTTTTTGGTAAACCCTTAGTTATTGAGATACACTAAAGTTTTGAATATTTCCAGTTCGTCAAGGAATTTAGACAATACTCATTGTCTGTTTATTGTAGTTACGTTATAATGCAATATTAAGCTCCTTTTTTGTTACAGATAGATAAACTTCAAATGAAATAAGATGAGTGATACAGTGAAGCTGATCAATCCTCAGAAAAGACGTAGAGATGCTGACAAAGACATTGACTTGTGCATTTTCTGTAAAAAAGTAAAAATTTAAAACAATTGGATGAAAAGTTTACTTATAGAGCACTTTGGTGATACTATTTATTTTACTTACTCGAAGGATCGCTCTGTATCACAAATGGTATTTTCAAATCAAATAACTGTGGCACAACTTGCAGAAGAAATTCGTAACTTCGATTGTGTTAAAGAATGTGCAGACATTAAAAGCTACGATTTTGGTTTAGATAATACCGACTGCGACGCAAAATATCTATTTCAATCGTTTACAGAAGCAAAGAACAAATTACCGAAATCCTGGTTGAAATGTTGCTCAGTAATGTTTCCATGCTACCAGACTCCCCAAGTACAGTTAAAATGTCTAACAGTTGTCCATATACTATTTTATCTATCACACAGTGGTGCACAGAGTACCCCTCTGCACGTCGGATTGGCACAAACTATTCATGAAATGACTGACTCAAAATTGTTACTACAGAATACGAACCGTCTTGGAAAGACTGTTAGTTATGATGTGTTAGAGAGACATAACCGGATAAATCGCAGCTGGTTCATGAACTCGAAAAAAGTTACAAACACCGCCAAATTCCGAAACGTCTCAATCTTCTGGCAAAGCAGCAGTTATAGACTTTATGGCATGTAAGGAAGGTGCCCACTAAATCTTTAAAACTGAAGACAAAGGATGAATTTGTAGGAAGCATTTGGAGCGCTATATGGCAAGCATTTCACAAACGTGAACGCTTTGACATTGTTTTCGACGTTTATAAGGAAAAAAGTGTAAAAGGGTTTGAGAGATCCAAGCGATCACGGAAACAACCTATAGAATATGGAGCTCCAAATGACAACACACCACTTCCTGTGGATACTGATGCTTACTGGGCCTCGTCTAAAAACAAAGAATTGTTGCAATCATATTTTGTTGGATGGATATCCTGGAAAAAAGATTCTGTCACTGCATCTGTTCTCATTTATCTCGGTGGTGTAGTAAAAGATGGTCAGCCAAGATGTTTTAATATAAAAAATGGGTTAGTTGAAGAAGAACTTACCTTGGAACCTGATCATGAAGAAGCAGATGAAAGGATCTTAACCCATATTTCTCACATGACACTGACTTCAAAAGTAAGTACCGTGGTTGTTTGTTCTACTGACACCAATGTTTTGTTAGTGCACTTTATCATTACCTACAGAAGTGGAAAATGTTAGGACTTAAAGAACTGTGGATCGCTTTTGGAGTAGGAAAATATCGGTATATTATATGTCTTTGAAGACAGAGTACCACTTGACAGCTTTGCCAGCTATTCATTCTTTAACCGCCTGGGACACTACAAGCAAGGTCGGTACGAAGTTAGCAGCTTTAAAAGCAGCAGAATCGTGTGCAGAAGACCTCTCGTTGGAGTTTGGCAAAGAGTAACTGACTGAGGACATGGAAAAAAAGTAAAAGAATTTTTGGTTCGAGCACTCGCTTCAAGCTTAGGCACAATGAATACATTGCGTTTTTATCAGTTCCATCACAAAAAATTACGAAACTTGCAAGCTTTGACCTTTATCTCAAGATCTATCCGTCTTCATATTAAAAGAAGCTACCCACAATGTTACAAATGGATTTATGCTTTGGAACCGTCTGAGAAACTCAATCATTTGGACTATGGTTATATAGAGGAAGATAATACTCTAATTCCACAAGTGACAGATGATCTAACAGACCTGAAGATTTTCCTGAGCCGTGTAATTACCAGATGTTCTTCAGAGGAACTGTATCTCCCAAGATTAAAAATAATGTGCAGTGACTTTTGTAAATGTAAGAGTATTGTTTCGGACCAATGCAAGAACGATCATATATAATTTTGTTATTCTTTTTCTCTATAAGATTTGCATTTTTTTTTGGAGACTGTGTTATTGATTAATAGTAAATATATATTTTTGAACATCCCTTTAGGCCTTTGAATCAATTTTGTTACTTTTACCTCAAAAATACACCATTGTTCCATTTTTTATTATACTTCACAAACTACGTGATTTCATGGAAATGTGTAATGACAAAATTTATTTGAAGACAACTATAGGTGTTTAATGAAGCCCTGCAACAAAACTTAGGGGACATACAACTGCACACAGGTCACATGCTAGTGCCTAGACCACCTTGTAAATAACGTTATATGACATGGAACAGTACGAATGTATTTTTAAATGTAATTCAATTTTAGAAACTAATTCTACTTCCTTCAATTTTTTTCAAGTTGAAAATATGTATTAAATAATAGGGATACTAAGTATAAAATACACTTAATAACTTGCCCAGGTCTAGTATTGAAAAGATATCCCACAGTTGCACTGAATCAATTTAATAATAATTGACGAATTCACATGTTATACAAGGTTTTCCAATTATATATCGTTTTTAACTTATTACCTTACAATATGTTAATACAATTAAAATTAGTGGGCTTGACGCATTACGTTTCTTTGCCATTTTTTAATATTACTGTGAACATCAGATATTCGTAACACCCAAGTTTTTGGAAAGAAATAAAATTTACTTAGTAATTGGTGATATTACTGGTAATACGTATATATAGTTTTTAACATGTTTTGATTAAATCAAAACTAGGGGGCTAATGAATTTATTATTTTCTGGTTATGATTTGTTTATACAAATATTACATGAACCATTTTTGTATACATACATGTAACATATTAATATATTTCAAGTATCGTATAAATTAATTGATTGTGTCCTCTTTCTTCCAATTCATTTATCAATGAAAAGCATTGCATTAACATATTACGTTCTACGACAAAACATCTATATACAATGTAATAACAATACGCTTAGCACTGCCATCTATTTAAATCAATATAAAAAATGTAAATTAGGGTGTGGGCACAATTACCTCAAATAGAATACTAAAAATGTAGTTAATGAGAATAATTAGTCAATGCGTTATAAGGAGCTAAAACAAACAAAAAATAATCTCCCTTAATTAGACTTAATAAATTTGATGAATCAAACAATTATAGGCGTTATGTCATTGTTTGTGGAATAAATTTCTCTCTTAACTCAAATAGTTGTAAAAAACAACGCACTAGTCGTTAAGTGCCTCAATTAAACCTCTGACTTCGGCCGAAACACGTGCTGGACGCGGCCGGCGATTTGAAAACCGACCGAAAAATCGCGGCCACCTTTTTCGAAAAATCGCACCGGTCATGCGTATCGATTTACGCCGGACACATAATCGATAATGTCCCCGAAATTTCCCCATAGATTGTCGGACGGCGGCTTTGGCGCGTAACGCGCCGTGTAACCGTACGACTTTTTCGACGAGAAAACGCATTTCTGTGCTGATTTGTATTCGCATTGTCGATTGTGAATGGACGAACAAGGTGTTAGAGTGTATTCTCTTTGCATTCCGAGGGACTGCTCTTTCACAATGAGCCTCACGCCTCGGCCTCAATGAATGCAATTAGGATCCTTTCTTGGACGGCCTTTCATGCCACTTACTTCAAGTGATGTTCGCACGGAGATCTCACTGATTTTGTTCGATGATACCTGTGCTCGCCACTGTTTCGATAAGATTCGTATATTTCTGGAAATTGTATACGTTTTAAAATGTGACAAAACGTGGCAGCTTCAACTGTTGATATTTAATGAACATTACAATTAAAATAATGGTTAAAAGTTAGAAATAAGTATTTACAAAATCTAAATGTCACCTAGCTAAACCTTCATTAAAATTAAAATTTCATTTGAAGGTTTAATAAAAAAAAAGTCTTCACATTTAAGTTTTAAGCATATCCTATCTTACTCATGTAGCTTGTTTACTTTATTTACTTTTCCATTCCCACCTTCGTCTCTACCGTAATGTATCCTATCAAGTATTATATATATAATTTTTTATTACCTAATTATTTTTGTTTATGTAACTAAATCGATGCTCTACATCCATTTCAATCTTCAATCACTTGTAAACATGGACGCTACCGATGCCATTTTTACATCTATATTCAACTTATCTCGAACTTCTTTATCACTTCTTCTTCAAGCACCTCCCATCCATTCAAACGTTAGTTACCACTCTCCAACACCATATCTCCAACCATACCTCCTTAAGTTACCACTCTCTATTCCATATTTTCACTACTTTATTTCGTCCCTATACCAGCAATACTGGTGAGGTCGTAACCAATAATAAATGAACAACGACGAAAATAAAGAAGGAGTTGCAATGTTATACATTTAAAATGAGCTATAGCTATAGTAAAGAATGAACTATATAGATGTGAAATTAAAAAATTACCATTTGGTGATTCGACGTACTGTACAAGCGTAAACGAAGCACGGGTGGCAATTCTAATAATAGAAGAAAAGATGAATTAATTAATTAAAAATTTCAATTCTCTACCGAAACAGGTGCTTTGTCTATCATAAGCAGAGAGTAGGATGCGAAAGATACGTCTGCATACATAGAATAATAAAACTTTACTTGAAAAATGATTTACAACTACGAAATATTCATTTCTCGCAGAAAACGTTCCATAAAATAGAAACTGCAGTAATAAAAAAAATCTACAGTGTCTCGCACTGAACTTTCTTATACTTATACATTTCCTTATAGATTAAGTATTAGAATAAATGGTTGAATATAGACATCACGGATGACTATTAATTTTTCACATCTTAAATATAAAGATTTTTAACGATTTTTTCTTCTACGGTTTTTAATAATGAGCGAACTGGAATTTCATCCTCGGTCATCTATGCAACGTTGGCAGCAAACATATTGCACACACATTCGCAACAATGTTGAACCAGTCAATTTTTGCAAGAAATTCCTTAGATAATTTGTCCATAGCTGTAACTTGCTTTGTTTGTTATGTTATGCTTTATCAGATACCGAACGGATTTCCAAAACTGCTGGAAAAATACGGGATTATAAAAAGAACAATTTCTGTAAAACTACAATTAATTAAATATTTTGTTTACCCACTGCTGGAGAATATGAAACATACTGTAAACAAAATCAAGATAAACGGCTGCCTTCGAAATTCAATAGTGCTGGAAAAGCGCTGAAGAGAAGTTAATACTATGAACTTCAGACTTCGATCCATACACTATCTGATCGGAACTAGTTTTCCAGCTCAACTCGAAAGTTATTTAATGGTTAAGTTGGGTTGGGTTGGGTCAACCCAATCCAACCTAACAGTAAATAGAAAAGTATCAACCGATCAATTATGGATAAAATTTTAGCACGAACATTTTAACAATTTGAAGACGAAGAATATAAACAACGTTTGGCTGGAAATTAAGTGTAAATTCTGGAAAAAATCGCCAAAAATTGTAAAACCACATCATAGCAAATAATAAGCATACCAAACTGTATTGCAAAACGTAGAAAACTAATTAAATTTCACTGGAAAACTAAATGTATAAAATATTTTAAACTTGAAAAACTAAATTTAGTTCAATATTAGTTAAAATAATTAAATCCAAATATAAATTACCCGACGCTTGATGGAAATGCTTGTAATAGAATAATTTTATCAAGTGGAGATGAATTGAAACCTGGCGGTTCTGTTATGTTTAAATATATGCCGTGGTGTTCCGGCCTTTCACAATAGAATGATTGATTTACGAATAGTAGTAAAATTCAACTGATTACGATTTGCCATTTCACACCATAATTGTGTTAAACCGAAATCGACTATTATCCAATTTTGGGTTGGGTTTAAATTTATTCCATACTATTCAAAAAATGAATTAATTAAATGTGATGTAAAGTTAATTTAGTTCAATTGCAATGGAAGTTTGCTAACTAATTTTTGTATTACGTATTATACAATGTGAATTAAATTTTATGGTAAATTTAAATTTAATATCCATTATTATCAGAAGGGGGCTCCTGATGGGACTACAGGATATTTTTTATATCAAATATAGGAACATGATTATTTATATATTTATTTTTACATTGGTATTGATTTTTGCCTTAATTCATTTATTATTAAAAAAATATTTTGTTTTATCTTCTATATTTCTTATTGCAACTACTACTAAATTTATTGTTATTTCAAATTGTTTCGATACAAATTAATTTTACCCCTGTATTTTTATTGAATGTTGCAATGAAATATTTTTTGTTATGAACAATTTTTGTTAAGTTATTATTAAACGAGAAGAGAATGGTGAATGGAAGGTTTAGATGTGGAAGTTAAATGTGGAAGTATTATCCACTTCCCGTACGAGAAGAAGAGTATGCGTTTATGGAAAAGGATTAGGGTAAATCACGGACGTTCTGTGAATATGGCCATATAGGTTAGGTACATCTGGCAGCCACGGTGACTGCAACTGCGGCCACCCCTGCGCTCGTGAACATTTATCGTATTTAGATTTTTTTCTACAGCGATTTCAACCGCAAATTTCTAGTAAATGGTAGATTTTCGAAAAACTTTTCGAACAAATTGTTTAAAATAATAATACCTTTAACGCTAATAAGAAGCAATTTTTCAATAACAGTAATAACAGTACCATTCTCGAGATATGGAAAAAGTTGGTAAGAGTTGATAAATTGCAAAAATATAATGTTTTCTTCCAAGCCACTTGAAAATCTTACCATACAACTCGAGTAGACGAAAAAAGATTGTCATGAATTTTTCCAAAAATAAATTACAGTTCTCATGTAAGAATATGTAAGTCACTTGACAATGACGAAAGTCGAAACGCGTCGTGAAACCAATAAATAAAAAGTGTTCATCATCACGGAAAACGAAGACATCCAAATATCAAGATGGAATACGGAAAACAAATCCAAAAATTTAAGTATATTTTGGTACATTTTTCCACCAAACTCTTGATGCTATTGATTGCAAATATTCAATACACATTATAAGCACATATAAAAGTAGATAACATAATTCATGCTTCATTTCAAACCGATTTGTTAAAATTGTTAAAATATATTTGTCCACATATGCAAATACAAAAATGTTCAAGATATAAAAATAACAGTATCGATTCAGTATATACAACAAATATAATCAACATAATCATGAGTACGTTTGCGAAATTTCACACCTATCTTCATTTTTATTTTAGAATTTTATTTATTAATTTTTTAGATTTTTTTTTTTGTTTTTCTTAATTATTGCATATTAATTGACTTATTTTTTTCACAATTCCGTTTTCACAATTCTGTCAAAATTATTCAATTATTTTATAAATATTTTTTTATAATTAGTTTTAGTTATATTTTCAATTCATCCTTATTTAATTTTTGAATTTTTTTACAGTTTTTCCTCTAACGAAGAGTGGATATTTTTACAGTTTTTTGACAATATTTTCTCTTCTTAATTTTAATTACACAATTGCTTTATTAACGCCTTGCTACAATTAGTTTTATTTACATTTTCAATTGATTTATTTTCTTCTGATTTGTTTTTGGAAATTTTGACATTTTGTGACAAACATACAGGAAGATGAAAAGATTAAAATATTGACACCTGAAACTACGTATTTTAAAGTCTGATCAATGGAGTTCCGACGTTGGGAAATATATGTATGACATGCGGAGATGCAATTTTTTTAAATACAAATTTTTACACATGTTTTTTTTTAATTAAACAAAATATGTTTTTTGCCTTTTTTGAGATTCTCTGGCAAAACTTCAGTGCGTTTAACCCATATATGTTATATAAGATGTGTGTACCCGATTGAAATAATTTTATTTTCCATCTAACGCAAATGCATGGGCCATAAAGTTGCATAATATATGTCATCTAAGTCGACTGATTCTAGGCATGATATACACAAAAATAGCTTCTTTGAGAATTATCTGGAAATTTTATCGTCCTGTCAGTCCTGTCAGTATTTGCATTTTGCTGATTGCCGCGAATTGGGGTCGTTAAGAAAAACAGATATGCAACTAGCTGTGTTTCTTGAACCTGTAGAATTGATAGTTTCCAGGCGCACAAAGCAATATCACTTTAATAAATGACTAATTTTTTATCATGTCGTGACAAAGTGATACTTCAAAAAAATCATGGGTGGATTCATGCCAACTATCAATGTGAGTTCGAAAACAAAATATGCACTGCCATAAGAAACTGCTTTGTATATTCTTGAATCAAGAACGCGTCGTGGCAAGTGAAGTTCATCGATATCTAAACACTCCGCTAAACTATATGGCCCAAACTGAAACTAAATCCGAAACAGCTCAAAAAATGATGTGCAATACGAGTTAAACCAAATTAATTAAAAAATGTGTACGAGCCTGTTAGATTCTTTAGTTACATATTTTATATTATTATTATCATCATAGGAAAAAAGTAAAGGCCTTAAATTATAAATACGTAAATACGCAACGTACTACACATTTATGATTTACATCGCTACAGAATCACATGAAGTTAAAGTGCGTCAAACGTTTTCATCTAGATAGTATGGATTGTTTTATCAGTGACTCTCGGATGCACAAAAAACGCATCGAAATGTAAAAAAGAAGTCGCCGGTGCTCAAAGAATGTAATAGTCGCAGTCATCCGTGGTTACGAGTCGTGATCTGTCGAATATTTTTGTGCATAATAGTGCAAAGACGTACAATAACTAAACGGTAAAATGTTGTTTATATTCAGTGAATCATAATGAATTTAAAACGATTTAGCAAACGACGCTGTAAATAAAGTGTTAATGTAATTTATTTCGAAGCCGGGACTTTTTGACAAACCCAGTGACTAAATATGTGTTTCTTGGATAATTATGATCTATGTTGGATGTACAGTTGGTGGCGATTAAGTGTAAACGCGGTGTCGGGAAGCGGATGGATTTCGGTAAGTACCATTGCTTTTTGTATTAACGGTTACATCACATCACCCATAAAATTGATAAAAAGCGAAAGTTAAACACAACTGTTTAGCAGGAAAACAAAAATGCGAACTGACTTTTACAAAATAATTTAAATGTTGATGTAAAACACACAATTATATTAAACAAATCTGCAGTGGTCAGCACTGCACTTTTTTATGCTTTGATAAATTTGTCGCAAACTGATGCGATTACGATGACGGGGACATTTCGAACGTTTACAAGAACAAAGAATTTTTCAACTGCGATTTCAACAGCGTTTTTCCAGCAAATGATAGATTTTCGAAAGAACTTTTGAAACAAAAGTAAGCGATCGATAAGAGTTGTATATGAATACTACTGATGATACAATCAATAACAATGGCTGTCTTTGGATGAGTATTAGTCAAACTACGGTTAAATTACAGTTTTTCCTCTAAATAAATAACTAATTTGAATATATAATAAAATATATGTAAAATAATACATATCGAAAACCAACCAGCCAACGTATGCCGTACACTAGGCACCATTCGGTACCTATACTGAAGAAAAGAACCAAGATTTTCGAAATGATACAGATTTTATTCATAACGTTCAGGATTTTTAATTTTACCCAACCGTTTTCAACGTTCCCTCGTAGAAGAGTAAATGCTGGAGTAATTTGTAACAAAATAAGCCATTGACGTAAATCAAAGAGCACGTTATGTAATTGGCTTCGACAAGTTGCAGTCTAAATAACTAAACAACTCAAAACTATGTAATCAAAACAGAGCTTTTTCAAAACAAGTGCACAAACCAATAATGTTAACAACCCTTAATGGGAAAGAAAATTAAACAGGCAAAGAGACTTGGTCAACAAATATATTTATATTTATTGCATTGATACAGATTAGTACTTTTGTGTGAAAACTTTTGACTGAATGACTTTTGGACAACCCAAAAGGGCGTCACCGTAGATAAACAAAACCAAACAAAAAGCGTTCGCAGAATGCAAAAATTGAAAATAATTACAGAAGCGTTAACGCAGCGTGACTGCGTTCACAATAGATCATTTTCACGGCCTTTACAACCAGCGCTAACAAAACCTACACCATTTTAATTGTCCTAGAGTATTTACAAAAGATTTAGTGTGCTACGGCGCGCGCGGCTATCTAACTTCCTGTAACAAACAAATGAATTACATGTGTACCGGAGGCGGTGCGTTTATAGTACACAACACGAGGTTTCAATGCTTCCCAATGTTCTTAGTGGTATTGTGTCGACCCCTCCTCCTCGCTCACTCTCTCAGACATCCACAGTTGTGCAAGTCTTTATTGCTTGTTGTCGACCTTGTTAACTGTTTTACAAACAGAGAGGAATGTTAAGTAAGTAGACTTTCGTTGGTGCGTGGGAGTTAATAGTTTTATCATTAAACCGTTTGTTAATGGATCAGTTCGGTGATGTATTTCTTAAAAAGAGTTTTTAACTGTACTTTCTAGTCATGTTTATGATGTTTTACATACATAATGAAGTTTGATAATATCGTTAAGTTTTGTTGGTTTAGTTTGTTGTAATTACTACGCCATGGTTAACTCGGCTAATGGTCCTAGTAGTTTAGATGAAAAGCTTTAAGTAAAAATATTTCACTTGTTATGCACAGTTCAGACTCGACTGATAAAATTATTTTATTGATACACGTAATAAGCACTACAAAGTCGCAACCATTAAAACAAACATTTGCTTGTGACCTGTGACTTTGTGTAAGAGGTTCAAAAAAATATTTTAATGAGCACATGCAATAATATCGTTCAGTACATCTTTATTGACTTTTACGTCTTATTTGCACCTGGTAATAGGGAGTATAGCACAATCTGACGGCGCCATAAAATTTTCTGAAATTATTAAAAATTTCAATATAAATTATTAAAAATCAAGTTCTATTTTATAAGAATTGTTTAAAGTCAAAAAAAAATTTTGAAACCCTACAAAAAGCAACATCGAGAACGAAAAATGGAAGAACTTAAAAATTCAAATCTGCTTAAAAATGTTGTAAATTTTGAGGTCATTGCAATGAAAATTTACAAAAGTGGGCAAATTGATAAATTTAAGAATATTTTAACAATGCTTTAAAGGAAAAATAGTAAAAATAATTGTAAATAATTAAATAAAAAAAAATGTGACTTTGGCAGGACTTGATTCGAGTCTATTATTTTAATCTTCAAGAAATTAAAATATTTATGCAACCGAATCCAACTCCTCCAAATCGAATACTAATTTATTTATGACACGCGCCCATTCTTTACCCCACATCCTCAAGTTATAAAGAGACCTAGAAAAATATTTACTAAATATCGTACCTCGGCCAAATCACATCACTGAAAAATCGCTGACATGGTACAAAATTCAAGTTTCTCATAATTTCATACCTGCGTTTCAGAATTTCGATAAGAAAGAAAAACATACAGCACCCAAATACGTAAATGACGTAAATATAATGTTATATCGTTAGGTCACTTTGAAGAAGTAAAATGCCAAAGCCGTTATAATTAACTAACTAAAGTGACTAACTAAAGATCACCCATAAACTAAATATAATTGAATTGGACAATTAAAGTGACAACAACGTGTTATAATAAATCAGTTAATCTATCTAATATATACCGGACAACTTACGTAAAATGTTAATCACCGATTGTAAATTTTACGAGCCTTTTCCGGTTTTCATTTATGACCCATACAAATGAAGGTGAAGTAATCAGTTCCCAAGTCATACAAAAATATGACGTTATTTTGCGCTACGTTACAAAAACCATTAAGTCTTAAGTAGATTCTGATTAATTAATATGTCTTGAAACAATTGATACGTCTAAATTCAGAACCACAACTCATATATTTTAACAAATGTTATCGAACGAAACTCAGCAAATGTCAATGTCATATACAATATTTCTTTTAAAGATATTATAAAATGTACATAAGTATACATGTACGGCTTGTTAAAATATAACAAAATTTCATTAGATTTACAATAACTTAATTTGATTGCGACAAGAACTACAAAGTTCTTTTCACATTTTAACAAATCTGGTCCAACGATATATAACAAACGTCAACAAGTGAGCCCAGGAGTAGAGGTTTGGTAGACAATGTTTGCCTAAATAGTGTTAAAAGACTTGATAAAACGAATTGACAATCAAACATGAATCATATGATATTAGCTTAGGTGGTTGTATAATTTTCTTATAATTTGTAAGATTACCACTTGTCAAATTGAAAATATTAGTTGATTAAATTGAAATTGTATTCCCGCATTCGAGAATTTGTAAAAAGTTATGTGAACACTTGTAGATATATGTGCGCATAATTATGAAAGTGATGTAAGTCATATATTTCTTGTTTCGAGATATTTAATAAAGTGAATTTGAATAAATTAAAAAATATGTTTACATTATGCGACATTTTAATTTATAATTTTATTAGTTTTGATTAATGGCAATTAATTATGAATATGAAATTTTGTGTGAATTTCATACGAAAATGTGTTCAAAGTTTGAATTGACTTAGACCATTTTCAGAACTATGAGTTTTATTTGAAACTTTAATGAAATAATTCATAAACATTTATTAATTATTTTTAAAAAGTAATCCATTCTTATCATTTCGAGTTTTTAAGATGGAAAACTGAAAAACTGGAGGGATGTGTGGTATTAAACATATAATATCTTTATGTTTTTCTTCCGTTACTGGTCTAGTGGTGGTGTATAAAGGAAGTAATTTAATATATCCGTATATTTTCGGTCTTCCTCTTTTAGGTGAAAGATCCAAAACGTGGAATTTAGATTCATCTAAATAATTTTTTTGTAGAACATTTTATAAGGATCGTTTTTCAAGAATCTCATCCATTGAATTTGCAGTCAAGAGACAGATTCGCCCACAGTATTTTTCACTGTTCTTGTTATTGACTCTTCTAGTAATTTCGTTGAAATAAACTCTGGCTGCGACATTCGTTTTATCGAAAATGTATTTCTTGTTCTACAGTTTTCTATCAATTCATAATAATCAATTCATGCTAAAATGCATGAAACGTCCTGTGCATCATGGGGTCCAGGAGTTAATTGTCTAAAAAAAGTTCCTACAAACCGACACTTCCGACTTATTATTTCTTAACCGAAAGTACTTGTAGCTGCATTTTCTTTCGAAAGTTCTGGGCCTCCTTTATTTTATTAATCGCTGATTAACTGTTACATACAGATATAAATTCTGAGTTTCAAAATCTTTTAGTTTCCAGAAATTATCAAAATTAGATTTTCTTTCATTATATTCTACGCGATCTAGACATTTGTTTGAGCGAAAGCAATCCTTATTTTCAAAAATGTTGGCACTCGCAAGTTTCTATTTTTTGTCGTGTATTCTTTGCCGTCATTTCCCTTAATTTTTCATTTGTGCGTAACAACCTTATTTTTTATCTATCTACACCAATTCTATTGTTTTAGGTTTCACCATTGCTGGGGTTTCTAAATTTACTGTGAAGTCTTGGTATGATTCATCTGAAGATGATAATTGTCTTACTCTTTTCCAATTTTTGGAAGTATTACATGGTCATATAATATGTGCAGATCACACCATATCCGAATAATAATTAACATGTTCACATAATAAGTACTTTGTCATTGACTTACCAGAACTAAAATATATAAATTACTTGCCGCGAATAATTAGTTCCGAAGAGCTCAACTGAATTATATCGTTAGATAAGCCGGAATGAATTGTCGTTTCTGTTATTATTTGATTGTCATTTATCGTATTATTGGGTAGTTCAGAAACGCGTCAAAGAGGGCCACACGCCATTTTCAAGTTATGTATATCTAATTTCTTAAAATTTTTGACTTAGACCACTTTTATAATTAAAACTAAATGAATGCCATATAATGTTGAAATTGCAACCATTATCTAATGGTTCATTTTTGACAATATCGTAAAAATTATATTGAATAAATTTAGTTTCAAAAAATGTGGTGTGAAATAATCATTTTCATAATTATGGGCTCATATTTATAACATTTATACCCGTCCAAATGACATTGTATACCACAGTACTAACCGATATAAAACGTTCGTCGTTACTGAAATTCGTTTTGACTAAACGATTGCGACCAATGGTCAACTTTAATTTATTTTTATTTCCCGGAGTAATTCATACAAAATTTCATGACAATTACCAGCAGTATTTTCCACGCTTTATTCAAGCAGAGTTCACCGTAACAACACACCGATGAATTTGTTACATTAAATTAACCATAAATCATTTAAGAGTTCACGAATTCGATTCATTAAATTGCTTATTAAATTATGGAAATTTATCAACAGTGAGTCGTAATTTATCAGCTCAAAGTGATACCGGCTGACTACTTTCGAGTCATAAGAATATATTAATTTATTAAATGAAAGTTTATTACATTTAATAAACAAGCCCGAGACTCACACATTGCGCAAGTTAACGCGCAATTAAAGTACATTTTTAATTCGCTTTCGACAAATTACTTTAGGAGGACGTTTATTTTTATATAATAATCTCGCCCGTACATAAATTATGTTCGTAAGCATCGCCGGGCAATGAAACCACCTAATAATTTCAGTTATATAAATTAACTTTATGTGAGGTGCGTTTTTAAAGTTGATGCGCGCGATTTATTTAAAACTTTCTCCTGGGGTAAGGACGAACATGAGCCAAGATTTTATTGGCGAGTGGAGTTGCAAAGAATGCAGCTTCCTGGAGATTAAAAATTTTTTAGCTACTTTAATCGGCGAATTTTTGCATTTTAATTAAATGCATCTTGATCATGGAAGCATTTTAACCATTTATTAACATATTTGCGATTATAGATAAGACGGATATCTTATGAAGACACCTTATTTAAAGCAGTTACAATAAACGTGTAATACCGTACGAATTAAATTGTGCAATAAATATAGATTGTTGCATTGGGAAACAGATATTGCACGTTTATGGTACTGCTCAGTAAATTTTTACGATATCTGCAGATTTAAGACTCAATAACTTTTTGAAGCGCCAAGATAATCACTGTGCACCTGGTACTTCGTCATGTAGTTCAGGTGCCGGAATCAGACAATTTTGATACATACTACTGCAACAATGGGTATCCCAGCCAGAGTACCAGTAGGTTCGGCGTTGGGCCCTTTACTTTCGACTTTTATAATCTCAGATACCCACCCAGTTATCAAAAACCATATAAAAGTATTTTATAAGGTTCTATTAATATTAGATAATTATTATTTAGTTAATTATATATTGACTTTATATAAAATATAATTATTTGCAACATATTTATACAATTCCACGTTGTACGTTAATAAAATTCAGAACTTACACAAAGTTAAGTAATAAAATGTACAATGAAAACTCAATTTTCAAATTCTTCGGTAAACTATCTTCTTTATTTCCATTCAGGATACTGGTTTACATAATAAAGTATATAGAATATTGTCGCAAATTCACATCATTCGTATTTAGTGGGTTTTCGACTTACTTTTCAACGTCGAAGCAGTGCATGCTTCATAATATTTACCCCACGCTGTTAACACGTTGTTAACAACTTTTATCAGCTATGTGTATAGTAATTGTTCTTATTCTCTACACATCTTTGTAACGTACATGTAAAAGACATTAAAATAGCAGGAGCTAATAAATTATTACATGCTTATTATTGTCATATTTTAATACAGACATAAATATTAAAGAAAACCAATAAGAAGACCATCATATATAGAAGGAAATAAACTGTATTTAAGGCAAAATATCTGGAAACAATAAAATAATTATTAATAAAATTAACAAATTCATAGACTGTCATATCAGTCGTATATATCTTAATAATTCTAAATAAATTATTACAAGATACCTGTTTATTTTACAAATAATTTGGTTTGTCGTTAAACTAGAAATATTTTTATTTGAAAATGTTGTCGTTGTCGGTGAATTTTTCACTACCCTCTCTATTGAATGACGCTGCTTTATGTTTACCACTATTATTTACGCATATATAAGATTTAAATTTAAAAGGTCATATTGAATTTGCAAAAAGAACTAAGTTAAATGTGAGATGTTCAAGAAGTAGCAGACATTTCCGTTGCGATAATACAGGGAATTATTAAGGTGATGTTAAATGAAAGTCATTGACGTGCTATGCATGTGCTAAATAAACTATTATCATATCTATAACAGAGCACCATCTCTGTAACCATGCAACAACCCCAACAAAGAAAAAACGATCGTACTATTTATACATGTTTAATAATAATAATAATAATAATAATTTATTACCCAACAGTACATAACCAAAACAAAGACAATTTATAAACAAAATTAAAAACACAATAAAAGCAAAAAGAAAATCAACATTGCATAAATACAAGCATACGAACTGTAGCAATTTCAATTTAACATTTCATTTAGAGTAACTCATTTTATGTTTGACAAAATACTATTCCATCGACCTGAACGTAGGTTAAAATTGGCACACATGACACTGACTGTTGTATTTCTGAAGTCGTTACTATTTCTAAAAATTGTACACATTTTATAGGTCAACTTAATTGTTTCCGGGATATGGTAAGTGAAACTTAATGTAATATCAAAGTAGACACCTAAGTCCTTGATAGTATTGATAGTATAATCAAACAAAACTGGCGCATGTTTTTTCGTGTAGCACATAGATCTACACTTATCCACATTTAAATTTAGATGATTAATTCGGCACCAGTTGCTAACACCATCCATATCCTTCTGCAGCTCTAAGCACTGTGTCTATGCGTGCAAAAAATTTCAGATCATCAGCGAACAACAATTTATTACTCTTGACATATTTCCGCAAATCATTTATAAAAATAAGGAAAAGTAGAGGCCCAAGATTGGACCCCTGAGGAAACCCCGATGTAGCTATTATTCTATGTGACATGTAGGCATTATATTCCACAAATTGCTCCCTTTTACATAAGCAGCAGAATTACTGAAACCGCACTCACCTAATTTACTTAATCATTGTCTATCTGGTCCAACGCCCAAGGTTAAGGTTTTTACATTACTGTATTGAGATAAGTTAGCGAAATCCAAAGAAATAGCCAACGCCTTCTTCTTACCATCACAATTATCAATCTCACAAAAAGAAGGCACATTGGAATCACCCACAATTAGAACCCTATTATCGTAGAAGTAGTAGTCCATCAACGCTAGTTATTCAAAGAAAAGATCAAAGTCAACTACAGATATACTCGGTGGTATATATAAAACTAAAACGTATACTGGTGACGTACAACTATTTACAAATTTACAACAAACAACATCAAACAAGCGGCATTAAATTAGTTACTTGAGACAGATCTATAGAATTAACTAAATTAAAGTTTGTTCCGGGCTGCTAGTAGGACTCTTCCACCCTAGTACGATCCACTGCTTGAATGTTTCTATCACATCTGCATACCAAATAGTCTTGTGGAAGTAGTCCCGCACTGTTAATATCCGAATTCAGCTGGGTCTCACTCAAACACACCACATCATATTCATAATCAGACAAACTGCTCCTGCACATAGTCAGTTTGCCCTAACCCATCCCAACCCAACCCAACCCTCGAAAGTTTTGATAATATAGTAATAAATCTTGTAATGCGTTGTGTACGTTGGGCTTCACACGTTTAAAATAATTGTCTTCGGGACTCCTCTTACATATTTTATTTTAAGATTTTGTTTACATGTTCGTCAACATTTCATATAATTATTTTAGCGGTACATAGTTGTAAAATATTCCCAAAGGCTGTGACCCGCAACTTTCTCACTTACGGTTCAACCATTCGCAGTCATCGAAAATGCCTTTAGTGTAAATGACTTTATGGCCGCTCGCACTTCTGTATTTTCCAGAGTAACAATTTCGCCCCTTTTATACAGTAGACTAGACTAGACACTAGACTTATTTTCTATTGCCACATCATCACGGCTCGGTAATTCTTTCATCAACCCGATTTTTCAAAGTCGTCACTTTACGACTGCCAAATTAAGCCATAACTTATATGTTGTAAAAACGCCAAAGCTCTTAACAAATTACAGTTATATATAACCTGCAATTTTTCATTATTTACCAGTGGTCAATAATGAAGAATTGTTTACTTGTTACTGAACAGAGGTAGAGAAATCGAATTATTTACATACAAAATTTTTAAAACAAGAGTTTATTGCCTCAAGTTTCGAAAATTTGCCTATTCAGGGTATTCATGTGGTGTAAAGCTCACTGGTTTAATCTCCGTGGATAAAAATGTATGGTTCCTGCTTGACGTTATGAGTCATGTCGGACTGTTCAGGAGCAGCGTCACAAATCCACCACCGAACTTTTTTCATGACATCATGTTTTCATTGCATGTACCAATCATATTTTCATGGAATGCACCTACATGTCTTGGAAATCCAGCTTGTAGACCCTGGTAAAGGGAATTTCTCAGCGTCAAACGTTATTTGGCAATGGCGTGGAAATTTCTAAATTAAAAGTTAGTGTATCGAATGCGCCCAATTTTAAAAGGACAGTAGGATTACGGGCTACCAAAACATATATAATAATACTTATGTCAAAAAATTTAATGTAACGGACGAAATTTAAAAAGACAAACAAATCATCAAAAAATTTAATTATTTTCTATGGTATAGCTTGAAGCAGTGTTTTGGGTGTAACGCGATTTCACACTTTCACATCCGAATTGAGTTTTCTTATGTCATTTTCCACAACGAGTTTGTTTTTCTTGATATACAATCATATGGTCTAGTCTATCGTATCTATCGTATCTGAAAAATGCAAGTGATAAACTGGTAAAGGTCTGGCAAAGCCTGGTCTTGACTGGTTTTTGTACGTTTCTAACAAATTCATCGCCACCACTCTTCTAAAACTTATTTGATCTTTATTACCTCTGTTGATCCTTTGTAGCTGCCATGCATTGTGAAGAGCCATGTCAATGCATTGGCAGATCAATGGAAAGTACCAGTTTTTCTACGAATGGATATGCGATACAAACTAATATTTTGGTCGCATCGATCCACGTCACCCATATTACTGTTGTACACTTTGACGATGCCTGGTTGTTCGATATTTACTGTTTTTTTTCTTTGTGAGAATATCTTTTCAATTAATTGGTTGGGTAAACTGTTAGAATTTACTATATTATCGTCATGCCACTTACATACTATAATACCATTGTCTTGAGTTTTTGCAAATTCAAATGTACCTCTTTGAAACCAAATAATGTATCCTAATCGAGGGGTTGCGACCCAAAATTTGTAACCCCACCTTATGGGCTTACCTTTAATAAATTGTTTACAGCTACGTCTCCCATAATAGGGAATCATTGATTCATCTATGCCGTGGTTCTCTTGTAGAGGTGCGAATTCTAAAAATCTTTCATTCGGCAAATTTGTTAGTGGTCTATTTTCGCGAATTTGTCAGTAGCATCTAGATTATTATTATCACAACAATCGATTGTTTTCATGATTAATTTTCCCAATACATCTGCCATCGCGGTAGAACCACATATCAGCTAAGAAGTAGTACTCCTATAAAGCATCTAAGTTCGTCAATGTTTACGTCACCAATCAGAATTCTTTGAGCAACGTATGCATTTGTGTAGTTCAGAATCATATTTAACATTACTTTATCAAAGAAACACTCAAATAATTGCAAATGTGTAAGTTCGTGTGTTGGTTCAGAAATAACAGCAAATTTTCCAAAACTTTTTGGACTAAGATCTTGCTCCACCCATGTCATGGCCTCTTGGAGAGGTTCTCCTATATTACGTTTTTTGGTGGAAAATGTCGATAGCAGCAGAGTATCCTCAGAATCATAATCTTCCTCAGACGTGTCTACGTCGATGACGACTTCTACATAGTAGCGAAGTCAGATTATGTCAGATTATTCAAATCGACATTGTCTTCGTCGCCAGAATCTTTATCTATTATGCATTCCCATCCTCGGGTGGATAAAGTATAACCTGAATTTTGTTTGCAGCATTTATATACCTAGACCCAAAGGTTATTGAATTTATTATAGGTCGTTGTACTTTTAAAAGGACAGTAGCTGTAAATTGGTTAATTACATCGTCCATTATTATCATAAACAATATTGGGCTCATTACTCCACCTTGTCTTAATCCATTGCTTACTTAGAATATCTCCGACTGTGGATTATCCTTTCTTGCATAGCTTTTGTTGATGTCGTATAAGCTCTTGATCCATTCTATTAATTTTGGGTTCACGTTTCTTTGGACTTTAGACTTTTCCCTATTTCGTTTTGTCGTATTCTGTCGAAGGCATTTTGAAAGTCCAGGAAAGCCATATATATTTCTGAGTGTGTTATGCTGTTTTTCTCTACCATTTGTTTTATACTAAAAATATGGCCCTGTGTTCCTCAAACCACTTTGTGCTACCTGATGTTTACTGTACTTCTTAATCTGTTTCCAATATATTTTTTTGACACCAAGCTTAGTATTGTGACACCTGTACAGTTTGCACAATCCCTGCTGCCTCCGTTTTTGAATGTTGGTATTATTAGTCCCATCTTGCTTTGTTTTACATTTTTGTTGGCATTTCTATCCCTCGCGTCCTTAGTATTTATCTTATCGCGTCCTGCCGCTTTTCCTTTTTTCATTTGCTTTATTGCTCAAGCAATTATATTGAATATTTTCTTCTTCGTAATTAGTTTATTCTTCCATTATTGGATTGTCTTGTTCATCTGTATGAAGAAGTTCCCAGAAATAGTGACTAACTGCTTTCAATTTCCGAATTTTTCAATTTTCGTTGTTAGATTGCATGACCATTTCTTTTACTTTTATTCGCTGTTGTTTATGCGCTAGTTTCCCGACATAAATCGCCATTTCTTTATGCTTTTCTTTTATTGTACATCCTTCTCCTTCTGCAGCCCTCGTTTCCGGTTTTACTAAACTGTATAGTAGTAGCACATAACTTCCTTCTAGTTCCATCATTCCTCGTCCTTTCTTCTTGGTTTCAGTGATAATAACCTAACCTAATAACTCTAGTTTTGTCGTCTTAAATTCTATGAGTTCGTGCTTTTTACTATTCAGGCTTCTTATATTCCAAGTTCCTATTCTTATAATTTTTCTGTGTTTCCCTGTCATCGTCCCCTTTCTTTTTTGCCATTTGCGTGCCTTTTTTCTTTTCCATTTTCGGTTTGATACGTTCGGTCTGCGTAGCCATTAATTTTTTGAACTTAGTGTGTCCAGCTTTTGCACTAGTTTTTTATTTTAAATCCGACATCACTTTTTCGTTTATTTTTCATTCTAACTTGTTCCATGTCCATGCTTTCCCATCTATTATTATTTTCTGGAAACCTATCTTAACAATTTTTCCATTATAACGGCCCTCTCTAGCAACATCTTTGATTTTTTGTTGGATATCCTCCTTGTTAGTGCTTGTATTTCTATTTTTCATTGATACAATTCTCTATATTATTTCCGTTCTATTTTCCATATCTAGCCTTATCATTATAAAGTCAGCTCTGATCCTCTCCTCTAATCTCACAACTTTTATTATTTTTCTTTATACTCATTTTATATATGCTTCGCAATAAATATTTTTTCTGTTTAAAATGTTGCCAACCTTCACATTTTCTTACTACATATTCAATACCAACATCATATGTATTTATTTGCTATGCGATGCGTCTGCAATTGCGTGTGACATTAACAATGATAGATTATCGTAACCGATCATTTCTGGATAATGAATGTAGCGCGATTATTCAAACTCCGGCTTTCTCACGCGTCGTTTCTATAACTAGAAATAAAAAGATCTCCTCTCGAACGCAACATTTCCGATCGGTATCTAAAAATTTATGAACATTTTTATCGTACATGTATTGACTGGTTTAGAGCTCCCGTATATAATCAACCTGTATTTTACGATCTTAATCATATATTAATTTGAATACAGCTCGTTTGCACCGTGTTGCAGTGCGATGTGTGAGAATGTGATAGATAGAGATATATATCTTAGATCGTGGGCGTGCATAACGTTTTATTTAATCTTTGTACTGCCTTAATGTTAATTATAATTTATTAATCGACACTTAGTCTAAGATATCGTTGTTTGTCCCTACTGTGGGCTTGAGTGAAATTATTTTGATTCGATATTTAGTGATTAGCACATAATTATTCGCGTTATGGCTCTAAAATTATTATAACATCACAAATTTCGCACCAATATAGCAAATGGTTGTTAATTAAAAATCAATATTGTTCAATTATAAAATATTGACACAATCGCTAATACTTATCCCAAGTATATGTGCCTGGTTATAAACGTTCCATGGAACGAACTCGTCACCATATTGATTCTCTAATTAGCAGAATGTCCTGATTTCACGCTTGCGTACGAAATGTTCCCGAAAATAATAAAGATAACAGTCCGTGGGCAATTTGCATCATTGTGTTTGAACAGGGCGTTCAAAAATCACGACTCTTTGGCTTATCGACCGCCCTTTGTTTATTACACGTAATAAATTAAACAAATAACGTTAACCTTTGCGACTCAAATATGGTAACGATCTGCGATATTTTAGGAAAATCGGCACAGCCAACTTGATTTTATAACGAAAATATTTGCTCCTCTATTTACCGACAATATTACCAATATTACCAACAATTATTAAAAACCTTTATAAAAGGGGTCATTGAATTGATGTATTAGATTGTTGTCGCAGCTGGTCCAACATTTAGATTTGTAGTTTTCATTCGAATTTGAATAAATCAAATTTCTCGTCGTGATTGTATAAAAGGCGCCAGTGCGTTTAAGTGTTTATTTTTATATAATTCAATGCCTCGATGCACTGTTAAAAAAATCCATATCTGGGGAAAATACTTAGATTAAGACTGGATAATATCTTGGCATTGAACGATACATTTGAAACAATTAATTGGTTATTTCAAATTAAGTTAATTAAATATAATAAGTAGGTTAGATTAGTTTAGGGAATTTTAATGAGGCAACTGCTTTTAACGCATATTCGTTGTATGTAAAATAATCGTATTCATGTTTAACAAAAATGTAATTATTATTTTATTTCTTGTGAGAAACTCAATACTAATATAAATAATATATTATAATAATAATAATAATAATACAAATGAAATCATAGATTTGGTTAAATACTAAAATTATATACGAACATGATACGATGAGGAAAAATAATGTATAATAATAAATTATTAGGAATTGTTAAATTTGTAGTATATATTATCGATGATATTAAAGGTGGTGGTGTTACAATTCTCGCTGTAAAGCTGTAAATGGGTGTAATTTGGAAATTAATTTGAACTGTGCAACCAATAAATTTTGGAAATTGATTTGAGCACAGTTCAAATTAATTTCCAAATTACATACATATCCCGCAACCTTTGACATCTTTATTGATTATTTTTATATAATTTTTATGTAATAGGAATTTTAAAAACACAAAACCTATTTGTACAATTCACACATTTTAGCTATTTAAGATCCTATTATACGACGGGTTAAATAAATCATAAAATAATATAAATTATTGTGACTTCATTAGGTACATTTCCTCGTACAATTTCACGGTTCGCTCAAACTAATTCGAAGATTACACATCGAAGCGCCGGCCCAGTAACGTCTCTATTAGTCCTAAATTAATTTAGCTCGTGGATTTTTCGAAATTTAATGGTCTTTTCCCGAATTTAATATCCATTGTGGTCGATAACGTGGCATGAAAACGAAGCCGGCAACCAATAAATTTTTGATTAAAGGGGTGTATATTAATCTAGAAATCGATCTCCCACCACGCGGACCGAGTCAATAATAGTAATTCGGGCTTCCCTGAAAGGAGCCCGGGCGACTTCGCTCCGGCGGTTCTCCACCCCGCCGGAAAAGGGGTTCGGCTAATGGCGCGGTCGTAATAGAATATTGTTCGTGTTTAATTAAGGATCTCGTCGTACTGAACTGAAAAGTCATTAGCCGGACATATCGGTTCTTTAACAACTGTTAATTAATATTGAAGTTCGATCAGTCTTTAAATCTCATTAGGGGTTATTAGCTGGAAACGAAAAGGTCATGTGTACGGGACCGTGTATGTGTGTATGTGTGTGAACGGGGTCCGGTGTTAATTACGGCGCCTTCTATTCGTAAAATGTGTTATTGAATTTCTTAGGTAGCCTAATTTAATCGGCACCTTGTAACGTTAATCGTAAAAGTACATCCTTAAGTGTGTGGCTAACAGTTTTTTAATGGCTCTTTTCCCCAAATTTCTGATAATAGAAAATAGATAATCCATATTAAAGCACATTTACAGTGGCTGTTAAAAATCGATGAATAAATCACGGCTGTTAAAATTAACTGCGAATAAGTTTAAAATACATAATTTATTTTCATTGCAGCAAATAAGTGGATTTGATATTATCTGGCAAATAATGTAACCGCCATTACACACAAGTAATTTTACATAAAGGCGACCCACCATCTGAGCTGAAAATGTCCTGTGATCGGTAATTAACCATTATCCCCATTTTTCTCCGTTTTTGTTGAGAAATGATACACCTTGTTTATTTTAGACAAATATTGGAGATGATAAATTAATCTCAATATATTTGCAAGGAGATGATATCTTGACCATATGTATTTTCAAATCACCTTAATATCACAAGCGTGACAGCATTTACGTCATCTAGATACCAGTCGACTATAAATGGCGATATTAAAGCGCAAATATATGCATACAATGCCCAAAATTTTGGTCATGAACGGCGTATGTACGTAGTACATCGATACACGATTGCTTATTGGCCATGGTATTTCCAGAGTCTCATTGGTCGAACTATTAATCAACGCACATTCTATTTACAAAGTAAATTTAACGTCAACTGACGCATTTCAAGTAATTTCAAGTAATTCACATCGACACGATTGCTTATTGGCCGTGTTTTCTCGAGAGTCTGAATGATCGAAATAGCCTTTCATTAAAAAGATGCAGATGCTATATGTGCGGTACCTATGGATTTCATGAATGATACTTTAAGCATCTTTAACTATTTCAATCACCATATCCAGTTCACTATTGAAAGGGAGACTAGCAGATCTGTACCCTTTTTATATCATATTTTTTAATATTATTTCGGTATTAAAAAATAAAGTACAACGCATGTACAATCCCATTTATTCTTAACAAAAATCTAAGACATCTAGCTGATTCGTTCCCTAATAACATTTGCCCTCGCTCCTTGGTGAACAGCCTCATGTACTATATACGTCGTGAAATCCTGACGTACAGAACCTTGTTTGCGGACCTATCGTCTGCAAAAGATTACCTTCTATAAATTACTTAAGTAAAAAAATAATCTGAAAATATTAAAATATAATTTAAAATCTCTCAATAATCTTTGTTATATTTATTCATTACCTTTTTTTATTGTAAAATATTTGCAGCTTTCCTGATGAAATAACTAAATTATTACGAAATATTGAAAGAACTACTAGAAATAATACCCGTTTACAGATTTATTCATTCTCTCATTTAAATCACCTAAAAACTTAATTATTTACATCAAAATCATTTAGTTTAGCCTTATTTTGTGTAATTTCATGGCTACAAACCTATTTCTAATGTTTCAAGAGCGAAACTCTTGATCTACACTGATAGTAAACACTTAAAGTTGATGTATATTACATAATGAAGCAATCATGTAAAGTAACGATGGTCTGTAAAGTCGGAGAAAGAATTACAAAAAATATAAAGTTACAATCTACACCGGCATGTTGTTTGATGAAGATCGACTTCGCAATGCAAATATTTCACTTGATATAATTGAATAGAAATAAAGAGAGCTAAAACAGTGTTAGGTCTTGTGCAAAAAACGAAATATATAAATTATTGTAAACATTATTGTGATAATAGATATGATGAATAGAACAAGAACAATATATTAAGAATTGGTTTAAAATCAAAATTAGGTAGCACCAATTGTGTACACAGTCTGCATATACCCAGTCCCGTTTAAAAGCTAAAAAAATGAATGCTTTTGATTCAAAGAATTGGAATGCGAGTAAATATATAATGGCAATCTGTTAGATAATAATTTGAAAGCCAAAATAATCTATAAATATGAAAGTTGTTACCCTTGAAACACACAATTGTATAAAATTATTAAAACTATTTACAGGGTGTCATACGTATACTTCGATGAAGTTATTGCTAAGAAAGCAATTTAAAGCGATTTAAATTAATTGTAGTGTAGCAACTTAAATAAAATGATTAAAATTCGATGCATAGAATTAAGCGTTTCATTTTTTAATTTAAGCGTGCGATGAAATCACAAATTTCGTTAACCAATGATCGTTAGCAGAGTAATTTCAGATGCCAGAGGGCCCGCAAAGGTTATAGGTTTAATGAAAAGTGTCAAAACGTATCCTAGAAAATTTAAGAACGTCAAAATGAACAAATCGATATACAGGTTGTGAACGAAATGAGGGCCTTAATTTTAACTGGTGCATTAACACGCCTAAATAAAATGTTTGTGAGAAAACTATTGGAACCCATGGAGCAAATAAAAGTTCTTATAGCGTCAACTCTAATTATAATGACATCGCAGAAATGGGCAGGGATAAATTTCTATCTATTGACTCAATAAATAACAAAGTAAACATACTTTTACTTTCAATAAATTGTTCAGTTAGATCTATATAGTATAGCGTGCTCGAATGTTGAGAAAAAAAACAACGAAACACGCACAAAGTAATTTTCAAGCGATTTACAAATTTCAGTACTGTTTATGTAACCATTTATGTAACAAATTAAATATTTTTCTCATCAATCTCATCAAAAATCACGAATTCACGAACATTCACAACGATTTTCGTGTACATGGCAATTTTCGTAAATGTGTTCCAGTGCTGTATTACAGTCCTGCTCGCTTCCTTTTGAGTATTATGCACAAAAGCTTTTCCTGTGTCTCGATCTTATTCGTGTTAGTTCATTCCCCAAAGGTTAGCTCCATACCCTTACCCAATCCAACTCAACCCTTGATATCTATCGTGTTGAACCAAAATCTACTTGATTTTGCTCATTGTATACATTGCCTATTGGTTCTTTTAATTTTCTATCATTTCATCATTGCAACAGAGATGTCAATTGCATTTTATTGCATACATTCCGACTTATCATGATTCCTCCACGGTCCCATTTTTCTCGCAGCTTCCCATAACGTCTGGGTGACATCTTCTAGAAGTCCTTGTTTACTTGAAGTTAGCAAAATCAAATCAATACCACATATCTAGCAATTTTTCCATAATAAACTCTCTCTCCTATAGTGAGTAAAAATGACCGCGATGGTAGCAGTGTTGGGTGAAAAAGTATTGAATTGTTATGGATATCAGGAAATGCATCTACCATAGCTGCAGTCAATTCAAACAAACAGAATTGAAGATTGTTGAACTATATTGATTGCAAAAGTACATCAAGCGGCAATGTGTCTCGGTTGGAGGTAAATCAAAAAATCATGATGAGTGATATGTATAATAAAAGGTGTCAGCTAGGAACAAACCTCAAACTAATTGGTGAACAAGCAACCCAAATCAAACAACAGAATATGAGGCTTTGTGTACCAATAGGTATAGCCTGTTCATGTACAAAACCGTCCACAAATATATCAAGTAACTCGACCGAACAAAAAAAACGCAGTTAACTAGGCTGCCCTTCATTGTTAATCATCACTCAGGACAGTCCATCCAAAAGAGAAACAATACGCGAAAAAAAGTAATGCAACAGAAAATCTTGTAAATACAAAATCGGAGGACGACATTATAAACTACCTGTCAGCAAACAATATAAACATATTAGACTGCAGCACACACAACTGATAAAGAATTCAGTATATCAGCTTTTAAACTCGCAGTAAATGAGGATATGTACGAAACAATATTCGATTCTAATCTAACGTATGTGACAGAAGTTTTGGGAAAATTTTTCATATTATTTCTTCATATTCAAAATAAAGCACTCAACTTACCTTTCGATATTTTTGCGAATCTGTCAAGTTTCTCCAGCAGGTTGTCAATACATTTGTGTTTAGAAAGTTTTAGAAAATATCCTACAAGTTAGAATTGCGAAAAAGTATTTACAATTTGTTTGGCCAAATCCACAAACGTGTTATTGTCGCCATTTATAGAAACCAAAATATTTCTAAGACAACAATTTACGTGAGGAAGGTGTATGAATCTTCCCAAGACGGGTCGCCCTCGAGTTTTGAAGGCATGCAAGGCTTCAGAACTTGGATATTGAATCTGCAAGAATTAGAAATGGAATTTCAACGAGAAGATTACACCGAAAATTTCACATTTCCCATACGGCAGCCAATAGGGAAATTAGCAGAAATAATTTAAAATATAGAAAGCAACATGGCTGGTCAATTAGAGAGGATTCCGGTATGCTGCAGACAATACGATTAGACCATATCAGAAACGATACCATGATACCACGATAATTTTAGACGACGAAAAATATTTTACATTATCTAACTACGAAGTAAAAGGAAACGAAGGCTTTTATACAGACAACATTGAGGACGTTCCTCTTGACCTAAAGTATAAGAAAAAAGCAAAATTTTACGACAAGGTTCTAATGTGGTGCGCCATTTCGGAAACTGTTTTTTTTTCAAGATTTTATGTTGGGCGAGTTAGGGGCGAAGGTGTAAATACAGACGCTTATATTCGAAGATGCCTCACCCTATTTTTTACTAGTAACATTGTACATGTAACAGGAATTTTGAGGGTTGTTTTAAATTAAGTGCAACTGGCTGAGAAATAGTAAATTAGTTTATCTCATAGTATACTATTAATGAATAATACAAAATTCTTATAGGAAAGTAGTTAGTGGTGAAGTAAACATGGTTTAATCCTTTAATGGCTTTAACGGCTTCTAACTTTCAGCAACTGCTTCTTTTGTTGTTTTGCTGAGAACCCTTTCTTTTAGCTTCAACCGCTTGCAAGAGCAACTGTTTCTCTTCTTCATCATTTGTCAGAAGCTCATTAAACTCTTCAAATAGTTTGGCACCATGCTCAGCTATATCGTTAACAAGTTTCAAGTTTTTTGTTATTTTTTTACCAATAATTTAATGTTTTTCAATTCATTTGGCTGTGTGGTCAAATTTTTTTTATTTATTTTTAACTTGTCAATTAGCTGCAATGATCTTTTATTGAAAAAGTCGGCCATAACGGCTTGGTAGGTTAAAAGTGACGAATCTCCAAATTGAACCAGAAACAAGTAATACTTAATGAACTGCCAATGAAGCGGAAGCACAACGAGTACAATTTTAAAATCAAGTTCGTCCACATCTGGCATTGTAAATAACAATGGTATTACTACTCCTGTTTGAAATATTATTGCCGTTTTTTCATCAGCAATTGCTAAAATTCTAACCGTGGATTTTAAGCCTGTAGAGCCTAAACAAGTTATACCATTATTGACGTGGCCTATTACGGAGAGATTTTAACAACTTTTGAAATTGTAGAACATCTGAAAGGAGACTTCTTTCTTGTTTCCTTCCTACTATAGCCTTCCCAAATTTTAAAATGTAGATATAATAAAACGCACATAAATACAATTATTTGTGGTAATAGATAGAAAACCATTCTTTTGTGTTTTGCAAGTCGTTGATACAGAATATGATTTCTTTCCCATTATCAACCAGAGAAGGAGAAAGACAAGCAGCGAATGTTAAAACTAATATTCTTATAAAAACCAATTGTGAGGAATAATTCTAAAGTATTACAGTTGATACCATGATATAAAAGAACGAAACTTATTTCATGTGGTAATTTCTCTTTGTGTATGAGTGTTGAGTTGAGCAAATATCCGCTCGTAAATAAATATTCTAACGAGATCGTTTTAAAGTCACAAATTAACGCCGACAAATTTAATGTGACATCATTTTTAATACCATGAATGAAAAATTAACGGAAACGTTACCATAAATCTTCCTCGTCGAAGAAAAAATGCGATTGTTAAACCGACAACGGGGAAATTTATTCAACCCACTCAATATTTACGTCCATTATCGGACAATAAAAAATATATGCGGCCTCCAATTAAGACAATTTTTGTCCAATGCGGATTATTTACAGCGGCGCATACAACAGATACGGTATCTCAATTTTAGTTAAGCGCGATTTATAAAGGTGCGATTAGGGCACGCGAATTTTGGGTGTATGACCTTCGCGAAGTGCACCAGAGTGGAGCCGCACGACAGATAATTCCGAGGAGATTTCAATGCAAATACGTAATTTTCGTGCAGTGCAAATGTCGGTAGGCTCGCAACGTAATCAGCGGGTTTCGAATGTTGTTTGCGCGCAAGTAACATGGGTAATTATGGGTGACGTGAGGCTTCAATTTGTCAAAATTTTCAATCCAAAGACGTTCACCGTCGAGTTTTAATAGCTAACGTTGCCATTTTTAGCAACGTTTTTAGGAACGTATTAATCTGTACGTTTTTACTTCCTGTGTGTCTGTGTGCGGTCTAGCGCAAAAATTTTAGACGTTGAAGGATTATGAAACTTTGAACTTAAGATTTGTATCGTTCTTATTCGTCGCTTTCATTCCGTTAGTTTTCAGGTCTGTTGTTTTTCACTGGATTCATACTTACGGAAAAGTGTCGCTGTTTTGTGTCTTATAAATATTTTTGTAATGAAATTACAGTTGCCAGACAGCTGTGACCAGTCATCGTGCTCAGTCCATCAATCTGAGAGAGCCCTTACAGATACAATGGCTACAACTTTATTTCTGACATACGCAGATTTTGTCACAGGTGTATTAACAGAGCAATTGTGACAAATCTGATATAAAAGAGATTCTGATTTGGTATGCAACTCATGAAGTAAAACCTTATTGCCCTGAAATAAAACGATAAACTGATTACATGAATTTAAGGAATAACCGGGTTGGTTAAATCATTTAAAATAGTCTGAGCACTTTTCTGGAAACAATTTTAATTATATGCAAATAAAAATATAAAGTTATATTAAATTTATTTATATCTACCTTAAGTAGCTCACAAGCACCTCCCAGTTGGTCAGCATTCTTACCACACAACTATGCATGGATAAACATCTAGTAGTTGCTAGTTTCAATATCTTGTTTTTTTCCTCCATATTAAAATATTATTGCATCTCGATCAGTATTCAAGTTATTGTTATGAGAGAACACAGCGGCACACTTCTTTTTTGGTTTTGCGTCTAATCATATTTTCATATTTTATTTCCTTGAATTTAATTTAACTCAAAATTCCTAAAAGTTTCGTACCTTAATGTAAAACATAATTGAACTCCAATTTAGTTCAAAATAATTTATAATTTTAGTCACTGGTTGCCTCATCATAGTAACAAATGCATTGGTAATTAAGCTTGGTATCTGCGTTCTTTCTTTATATAGGTTTAGTATATTATCTTTACAAATGATGTTCTTGGGTGGCCTCGTTTCTGGCATTCGGATCTAATAATCGAATGATACAGCACTGATATAACTGAAAGATTCAACAAGTCCATCCGGTGAATGCAATAGAATAGGATCATTTACTATAAACTTTAAGTGCTCATTCCTGCATATTTTGCATATTTGAGCTGTCTATTCGTTGCGAGAAAGCAACAGGACAAAAAATATACATTATGTTCATTAGTATTGATTCCGTGAAACAAAGTTTTGGAATGAATTACTGTGAGGTTAGTTCAGTAGGACATCGCCAATGGAAGATTAGAAAGTGTTTACAAAATTCATTGGTACAAATTCACGGTTAAAATTAAAATTTATATCCAGTGATGTTGACTTCTCAACCTGTGTTTTGCGATTACTGAACTCCACAATTTGATAGCACTTTGCACAAAAGGAATTATCACATAATGGCTATGTTACTCAATAGTTTAAATCCTGTAACAGAATTCTTGTTACTTTACTTCACGCGACGAATGAGGCATTCACTCAGGTTTGGACATCTGACTATTAACAATTACATCGTAGATGAGAAAACTCGTAGAACTTTATATAAGATACGGATATAATACAGATATAAGAGAACCTTTTGATTTATACTAAAACGTAAAAACAACTGTGGTTGGGAAATAAATTGAAACAAACTTACCCTTACCACACAGTATCAGCATTTACAAATCTAATCTTATATTTTAACTTACGATATTGATTTAACTCCTGTGGCCGGGAAGCCATACTATGATAGTAAATTTGAGACTGTGTAAGGGTAAATTTGCTTCCATTTATACTAAAACGAACGATTTTATTAAGATAATATAGAAAAACACAAATATCGTATTACTGTATGCAAAGATAAGATGTACCCAGCAGGAGACTTCAATAGCAGAGTAGAAAGAAAAGACAATACTATACGGACGTACCGTAGTAGGCAAACTCAATAATCTAATAATCGCTAATACGTTTTACGAACACCGCAACATAAACATGTATACATGAGTAGCAGAAAATAGGAAAGAAAATCAATAATTGACTATGTGGTAGTACAAAGAGAAAATAGCAAAGCAGTGCTAGATGTGAGAGCCCACAGAGGTGCACGAATTTCTATCCAAAAAAGTAGATTTCCAAACATCAGTGGCTTGAGGCTCAAAAACGTAAATTTGTGTTTTTTTTCCAAAATGCCTCACTGGGAAAACAAAATCTATGGTGGCGATAGAGCATAAAAAACTGATAAGGACATGTGAATTTCATAAAAATCAACTTGGGCGTATGGGTTCAAAAACACTTCAAGTTCACTTCCCTTAAAAAGCATTTTTCGACATTTATCAACGATCCAAAATATTTGCCCAGTCAGGATAACCTGAAAAAACATGTTTTGCAGTGTACAACATGGTGTATTGGTAAGTGGACAGGTGGAAAGAATGTGATCGCGTATTCGATGTCCTTCATCATGTCTTCCTCCTCGTTGTATCGGCCAGCATCATCAGCACCTACTCCTCGTCGACCGAAGCTAAGCACTGAGATACAATGTCCGAGATGATCTTTGCCTTCATCTGGGCTGATGTTTCAATGCCTGCACGATATGCCTCAATGCACCTGCCGGTGAAGTTGGAATGCTGTGCCCTCTTATGGTGTGTGTTGATATAGTTGTGGTCTCTGAATTCCTTCTGCGTCAGAAACGCGCGGTCACAGTTCTCCTCGGTGCAGGCACAGAGTCTGGGGTGGTTACTCCTAGTATCATCTTCTTCATCGGTGCTGTCCGAGTCAGAACTCGGGGGCGGTGTTGGCTACACGAGCTTTCGTCGCTTCCATGGCTTTCGCCTTCTCCGAAGCCTTCTTCTCTCGTTCTTCCTTGCGCTGATCGGCATAGATCTTCTTGGGTGCCTCCGTGGAGTAGGATCGCCAGAAGTTCTGGTGGTCCGGCGCGAATTCGAATGAGAAATCGGACAGCAACTCTCCTTCGCAGGGTACGGGCTTCTCCTTCTTGACCTCAGTGCCGACTCCGACATTCGCGTTCTTGATATGGTGATACCATCCTCCCGGATCTTGACGCACCATATCTGCATCGTTACTCTGTAGATGTAGGTAGACGCGACGGCCTTGACGAGGAAGCATGAGCATCTGGAGCATCCGATGCAGTCCGATAGGAAACTGAAATAGTTTGCATTGTTATCAGTAACAACGCAACCTAATGTTGTTTTTCCACGTTTCCGTGACTGGGAAATTCACATGTACTAATCAGTTTTTTATACTCTATCGCCCTAACGATCTATTCCCTAATGAGGCATTTTGGAGAAAACACAAATTCAAGTTTTGAGCCTCAAACCACTGAATTTTGGAAATCTATATTTTCGATAGGGGCTCTGAATAGCTGTCTGGCGCTTTCTGATCTATCAAAATCACATTAATTTTCTACGATTTTTTTAACGAAGTGTGGGCGTGCACTTATTGACCATGGTGGTACTCTGCAGCCAGAGCATCTGCAGACCAAATATCTATAGGAAAATGATGCGGGTCGACACAGGATACTATCACCCCATTATGATAGGCTACCAAAATGTGACTGCAACTGAACTCATGTCTACATTGAACGACGTGCTGGTCGAGTGAGTCATAATCTACTAATGGCTAATACGTTTTACGAACACCGTAGCATACACAAGTATACAGGAATAGCAGAAAATAGGAAAGAAAATTGAAAAGCATTGCTTGATGTGAGGAGCTCACGGAGGTGCAGAAATTTCTAGTGGCCATTACCTGATACTAGTCGAAATAAAGAAACAACAACAGGCATAAAAAATGAAGAGGATGGAAAAATAACCCTAAGAATGAAACCATACGGACGTACAAATTAAGAGAATGTGTGACATCAGAAAGTATAGAAACGTAATTGAAAGTGAAGTAGACAAAATAACAAGTAAGTTGTCCAGAAAAATATAGAAGAAGCATAACAATAACCAAAAACCTAAATGTCAATGCAGCGAAGCAAATATTTGGTACCGTTGAATTAAACACGAAGAAAAAGCAGACATGGTAGAATGAAGAAATTAATATAGAAATTATCAAGAAAAAGAAGAATCGGAAAAATTATTTGAATTATAAATATGAAACAAACTGTAAAAATGACAAAGAAGGTAGAGAAGATTATCGTGGAAGCTAAATAGAAATCTTGGGAAGAATTTGGTCGCAAAATAGAAGAAAACTGTTCTACAGAATTGTAAATTTCATTAGAAAAGGAAAAGCGGTAGAAAATATAATCATTAAAGGTACTCTTCTGAAGACAAGGAAAGAATTATGGAAGGGTGGAGGAGCATTTTCTATAATACTATGTAGAAGAAACTGGAACTGAAATATAAGAGAAATCACACCTCCATCCTTGGAGGAAGTAATAAAAGCAACCGCACATCTCAAAATAGGAAAAGTTCCGAGACACGATGGCGTAGGTTTGAGTATGATCAACCAAATGGGCGTAAACGGTGTTGAATTACTACACATAGTAGTCAGAAAAGCATCGGAAAAGGAAAGAATACAAGCGAGTTGGGACAAAACTACAAAGGAATAACACTAATACATGTTACCAACACTGGACGAGTATAATAATAAAACTTTATGAAAGTATGTTAGAGAAGAGGTTGACAACTTCATAGAGCCCCAGATAGAAGCCTCACAAAGTGAATTCAAACAAGGACACATCACACATGGTCGTGTATTCACGACCATATAAGTTATACAGAAGAAGGATCAAGAAAGAGAAGCGTTGCTTGCCTTTTTAGATTTGGAGCAGCCTTATAAAAAATGGAGTCGACAGTAAATTGGCAAGTACAATTGAAAGCTTATATAAAAATAATACTAGTTATGTACCTAAGTACATTATCTCTGATATATTCGATACTCGAAATGGGTTAAGACAAGGAGGCGTTATGAGCTCGTTATTGTTCATAATCCTGATGCAGGACATAATAAAGCAGACCATATAATGCAAAGCAATTAGGAGTAGGATATAATCTTTTAAAGAGAATTGCCATTTCAGAGTTCGCGTTCGCGGATGACGTGGCTATATTTACAAGAACAGATGAACATTTTCAGAATAACATAAATACTTGGAATAAAACACTAGAAGAGTTTGGAATGAAGATAAATGGAGTAGATGATAATCATACGGAAGAAATCAGTGAATGTAAGTACGTGGAAGTAATACTAAACAACAAAGGAAATCAAGAAGAAGATAACATCGAAAGATCAAATGAAGCAATTAAAACATATTTCCGTATGTGCAATAGCATCGTAAAGAAAAGAGAAATCTCTAGACAAACCAAATTACAAGATGTAGAACAATTTACCAACCAATACTAATGGTGAAACATGGGTCCTCTCAGACAGAATAAAATCTAAAGTTCAGGCAAGTTCCTCCAAGCAATCAAAAGCGTAACCAGGCGAGATCGGATCAGAAACCAACCACTTATAGAAGAATTAGAAGTAAAACCAGTAACATCGATAATTGAAGAAAAACATTGGCTGGTGGGGACATTTACAAAGGGTAGAAGAAAGCAGGCCGGTAAAGAAAATATAGAAAGCTAGAATTCAACATAAAACAAGAAGAGGAAGACCACAACAAACATGGAACGAGATTATTACGAAAATACTGAACTGGATGAATATAAAATGGACAAAAGCAGTGAAATTAGCACAAATAAAATTACAAATTAAAAATATAAGAATATCATAACCATATACAGTACTATAGGGTTTCCAATTTTATTAATTAACTAATTAATAATGAGCAATTAAGGTGGACTAAAATGTTCATGTGGTTGGATTTTGTTGGGTTGGATTACGTCACTGTTTAATTTTTTATTACCAATGAGACATTGAAGTAGACAACTAGGTTCAATCAGATTTAGGTTGTATAGAACTTTAGACTTAAACATATGTTCTGTATTTAATTTGGAAGACGAATTTTTAGTTAGTAGATTGCGACTGCATAGACTAAGTCAAATTGTTCAATCCTCATAGATTTGATGTTGGAGTTACTGCACGGCATTACTGTAAAACTATTTAATTAATAATGAAGAATGATAACTTGAACTTGATTGGTAAATTGCTTTGGTGTGCCTTACCTTAGGTGTGAAGAAATATCTCATTGATATTCCCTAAATTGGGACAATAATAGTCAAATACCAATTCAAAATGAGCAACCCAACTCATATTAATCGTTTCATTGGAATTGCCGAAGTCTATCTTTATTGTTACCTTAGATTGGGCCTGCAATTTCATCCGAAGGTTAGTGTATGTTGCAATTGTGTCAGTCAGAGTAATAAACTGTTTTTGATCCCTGAGATCATTGTTTACATAAAGCCAGTGTGCGTACTCGTTCGCTTCGGATATTCTCGCACGCCCTCATAACTGCAGTCGCAACGTTGACGTTCTAATTGCTATTTTAAAGAATCAAATCACTCTGGACCTTAATAATCACATTAAAGTGCGCAACAAAGTCGTAAACTATACTTCATATATTTCTATAAATTTTATTGCAAATGTTAAAATATACACATTTTATATTTAACATGTTGAGTACCTTGTCCATCTGCTACGATATTTTAGGTTGGGTGAACATCCACTATAATCAAACAATTCGAATTAGTCGATTAACCAAAAAAAAAAAATTACCGCACAAGAAATTATTTAAAATATCGATGAAGTAGAGGAAAAGAATCGATCGACATAAAAAATTAATAATTATAACGTTCAATAAGATGAAGAATATAAAGTGAGAATTTTTCTATATACATTGTTTGTATAAAATTAAGTTTAATGAGCTCGGGGGTGCCTTTAATCATTCACGTAATCACTTATTTTGATTCTTGCGTTTATTCCGCATTACTACAAGATAATTGTACCTGTTAAATTCGCATGACTGCATAATTTCACTCAGTGATAAGTGGGCGTGCATAGCAAAAATTAATAAACTCTCATTGGCGATGCGAAAGCGCAAAAGCAAACAAAAAAGGAACACGACGCACCGTGAGAACGGGCCGGCCGCATTGTTCTTCGCGTTCGGAATGGTACCTTCGGCGTAAGGCATGAAGTCCGCATGCGAAATTAATTATCACCTGCTTACTGTCATAGGTATCAACGGCGGCGGGGCGAAACGCCCGAAAATATTTACGCGTATGCTCGCGAGGTGTTGCGTTGCGACGGTGGGCGTGCGTGACACTTCGAAAGATAGTTACGAGTCTGATTGAACAACAACAATGATGATGGTACGGCACGCTCCGAACCTTGCGCCCGAGCGGGAGCCGCCGTCGGCCACCAAAGGCGGCGCTGACCACGGCACTCTTACTTTTATTTACGGTCTGGCGCTTCCTTTGCACAAGAGCATGTTACAACGATTCGTTTTTTGTTTATTGGAGTCGCGGCGTTTTTTTGCTTTCTATACCCGTTTATGTGCCGCGCCGGCACAATACAGAGGAGAATAAATTAGTAAATTGGGCAACTAAGTATTTGTATTTTCCCTTGTGCCCAGGCGTTGTTGCCTGATTTTATTTTTACATAATTATGTAACGACGTGATATAAGTATATAGGAAACGATACAATTTATATCACCTTAAGGAATTTGACGTTTGTTTGATCAAAAATATTTCGTGACACACACACACACACACACATTTTTTAAATATTACATTAAATCAAAATTTTCTTCCAGCATTAAATCATCGCAATCATTACAAGCAAACAGTTCGTTTCAATATAATATTCAGTGGTAGCTATAATAAACGCTCCATGGACTTTATTAGCCCTCACAGCAATTACGAAGATGACAATGAACACTAAATGTATTTAATATATGATGAGAAATTTATTAAATACAATTTATTAAGATAGAAAATACTGAGTGGCGGTCGGCCGGTAAAAGCAGTCCGCCAAGGTCGTCGTATACTGTGCGATCATGTCCGCGTCCGCTTGGTCGTGTAAGTCACGTATAAGTATGTATCAGTGTATCAGTCAGCGCCCAGGGCGAACCTGAGACATTTATTCTGTGTCACCTGCATTTTTTTTCAGGTTCGTTACCGATGCTTCGAAAAATACAGGTTACGCGTATGTCATCGTCGGTCTTATAATTGTTTTGTAAAGTTAAAGTTTGTTTTCAGTTGTGAGTCCGCTGCCTTTGAAGACCAACGCGTAGATGGTTTTTAGGGCGGCGTGTCCGAGTCGGTTCAATCTGTAATATGTGCACCAAAATGTCGTTTTAGTCCTTGTCGGATTCGGTATTTTATATCGCCTGTATCGTCGCGTGAATGTGATCGTCTCACATTTAGCGGAATTTTTAGTCAGTGTCCAGTCGGAATAATATCGTTCGAGTCCCCTCAAGTGATTGTCGATGTTCTGAACATGAGACTGAATATATGGCCGTGTCGTTTGCGAATAAGGCGATTCGTGTGTCATCGTGCGTCGGCATGCCGTTAATGTATAAGGAGAACAGTTGCGGCCCAAAGACGGATCCCTGGGGCACTCCTGCTCTTATGACATGATATGATCGAGTGTTATCTGAAATTGTCTGTCATTCAGATATGAATAGATCAGTCTGGTTAATGATAATGGTAGTCCGTACGTAATTAGTTTGTAGATAAGTCCGTCTATCCATATCCTGTCAAATGCGTTGTGCAAGTGCAGTAATGTGATTGCCACAACTTGTTTCCGATTAAAAGTCGTACGTATGTCTGTTACAAGTCTTGCAACTTGCTGTACGGTGTCGTGGCCGAATCGGAAACCAAATTGCTCGTTTCATAAGAGGTCATGCCCTTCGAGGTAATCCCTCAATCGATCGTTGATCACTGTCTCTGACACCTTTCATAGCGTACTGAGGAGGCTAATGGGTCGGTAGCTGTCCGGTTTCTCGCGTTGCTTCCCTGGCTTAGGTATAGGCAACTATAGCATTTTTCCAGTGTTCTGGTAGAATTATTTGGTGAATTGCAAGGAAATCTATTTATTTTACTTCAAGAAAACTTGATCTTAATCAAAGTGCAGCATAATGTTAAAGTTTTGATCCAGCACATTGTATTCACATAAATCTAAGAAATTTCTCGCTTAAAAGTGACCCATGTTCAAAGATTTCAATAGAAACAATATTCCAAAAAAGTTGATATCGCTCTTATCGAAGATAAGAACTAAATTATATTTAACAATGATTTAGAAACATGCGTATCTCGTATCGACAGCTATCAATATGTAAGTGAAATACTTTAAACAACATTAAAATATATTCCCAATTAAGATTAATATTGTAACACCGCCTTCTTCGTTGACTGTTAATGTTTTATAGTGCAGAATTATGCATTATTCTATTTTGAAGAAAATACATTCGTGTTTGGTGATTGGTGTTTTTTTGCATTTCTTTAATATAATTACAAATATTATAATTTATTTGAATTTATTTTCTTACTTTTACCCCCATTTTTTTACCATTAATGAAACAAGTACTTTGGCAAAGTTTGAAGACAATATTCCAATTGGAAGGCAGTGCTCAAAGACATGTAACATTAATAATAAATTTGAAAAATCGGGAATTTTGAAGGTTGCTTTAAATTAAGTACAAATGGCTGAGAAATAGTAAATTAGTTTATTTCATTGTATAATATTGATGAATAATACAAAAATCGTACAAGAAACTAGTTAGTTGGGTAAATAAACATGGTTAATAATAAACAGTCTCATCACCTTAATACATTCGCTGAAATTTATTTTCAGGAAAAGTACATGAGGGTTTTTTGGATTTGGAATAGTGGAGTACTTGTGTAATGCATCTAGGTCTCAATAGACCCTTTGTGCTGGATTCCACACCACTGGTCATCTAACCTATTGCATGAAGGTCGGCTAGTACCGTCGTGGGTGGGAGTGCCTTGATTTTTAACGTGTTTGGCAGTTCGTCACCGAGGATGAATCCTCTTATACTCGATAGGGATGGACATGGTTCTTCTTCATTTTCGCAACCTCCACAGTCCGGTGTGTCTACCAGACCTATTGGTAGAGGTGTCCATTTAATCCGCAATAATCGTACATTTTCCATTGCCAGCAGTTTTTTGCTGTTCTTTCATTCGGTTAATCTAATGTCATGGTAGAAAAGTTATAACTTTCGGTTTCATCCCAGCGTTTTGAATAATTCTAGGTTGCTCTTTTGTACAATGAAGGCATGGACAGATGTTGTTGGTTTTATTGCTGGTTTAGGTCCATACCCATAGTTATCCTAGACTCCAGCCTAGGCCAGTACATCAACCTACCGATTCTCTGCATGTCTATCTTGACCCATGCGCTTTCGATGCGGTTGTTTTGCGACGTAGACGTTAGGGTGGCACCTTAAGTGCAAGTACTTCGTAGAACCAGTACCGGTTTCCTGTTATCTCTCAGGATAAGAAAAAATCAGAAAAAATGGCATCTAATTAACTTGCCTTAGAGTTGGTAACTGATTTAATCTGGATATTGGTTCTAAATCTTCGACAACTATCAAGAATATAATGTCCGCTTGACTTGACTATATATTTTTTAATTTTTATATATTGTTCTTGGTATTTCTTTCACAAAAACATCAGCTGGAAAAAAGAAAAACACAGAAATTAATATTTAAAAAATAAGATAATAACAAAATTTTTAAAACTTTGGACACGTTGAGCACTGCCTTCTACTCCATATAGGACATTAAAATTTTGGCACTTTATTTCTATCAACTTAGTTGGTGAATGCCCAGAGGTGTAGGATATAATTAAAACTTTCTGGCCACCCTAATATATATAAAGAATTCTCTAAATCGACAATTGTTAAATCGAAGAATACCCAACAACGTTCACGGCGGATGGGACGTTTCTGCAAAACATCTAAGCTATAAAGTGTACTGATCGGTTTCCGCCAATCGTTGATTTGTTTTGTGGGTATGTGTGTATCACATTAAACTGTTTAGATTGCTGTGATCAGATTTTTTGATGAGATCCTTACGCTCATACTAAGTGTGCCAGAAACAGCAGATATATAGGTGGTAGTAGAAAAAATAAATATTACCCTTACCACACAACACTTTATTAAATGCAAATGTATATTTCGACAACTATGTTATCGTCTTCAGCAGAAATACTGAAAATGTAAATAGTATTTGTACTGAAGATGAAACGTACATTTGGATTCAATAAAGTGCTATTTGATAACGGTAATATTTAATTTATTTCATTTTATTTTTCCAACCATAGTCTCCGATTTTCGATTATTTTTGTCCTATAATTTATATTTATATAGTATATTTATAGGCTACAAATTTTTGGTAATTATTGGAATTTTTACATTGTTTACTCATTTTAGATGATTTTAATTCATTTTATATTTCCCCGTTATATTCTCCCATTTTTACAATTTTACACCATTTACAGGACATTTTTAGTAGTTTTTTGGTTATTAAAGATTTTTGATAGTTTTTAATTGCCGTTTCTGTCGCTTAATTTTATATTTTGTTCTTCGCATTTTTTAAACAATTGTTTCAATTAATCGATTATATCTACCTATTTGACGTAGTTTGTCAAGTGTTGTTTCAAGTTGTTTCAAAAATGACTCCAGGAAATATCTTAACACGTTTTCTTGTATGGTGGTAGCCCAACCAAATAAGTACATTAAAAATTGACACAAACCACCGTATTTATTAGGAACCATTCCGCAATAATGAGAAGGGCTGCTGATCTCGCACACATATATTTACACATATTTACCGTGACGAATAGCCCTTTGAAATTAAATTTCATTGAGGGCTGTGATGACTTATGTTTACATTCGCTTGTACTTGCACATAAAATTGAAATTTGTCAAATAAACAATATCTCATTATTTTCCGTTCGTAACTTCTGGTGATTCCGTAATGTGGCCAATTCGGAAAATTTTATTCCAATGGTTGTACTTTGGGAGTTACTTAATGAAAAATGTCTTTTTCTTGCTTGAAGAATCTAATTCGATATAATTCTGGTGCAATTTAGGTACTGTCAACTACAGTTTAGTCAGATTTTAGTCATTTTATGGTTGCAGATGATTAGGTTTCTTATAGCAAACGCGCGGTGTAATTCGCTGTGTTACATCTGTTGTATTCTTATTGATATATGGAATCGTCCATTCAATATTTCGAAAACCAAAGTAATAAGGAATACCTCCATTAAGGTATCTTGATCCTTTTAATTAGTAGTCTTGACTTCGTTGAAAACTAGACGCAATATAAATGCTTCGCCGCTGCCATTGCGCAATCATTTGTTATCCATGATCAATATATGTATTTCATGTATTTACTATTAAATGTCCATTTACCACCAAATTCCATTTAAATCGATCAGATTAGAATGTTTGCGTACGGGACACGCGTCTTTTATTGACTCAGTCGCGTAGGCGGCAAAACCTGCAGTCGTTTTATCACATAACCGACAACATTTTTAAATTAACTTGAAATGTTGCCATGCGAAGGAAGTGCCGTAATTTTCAGATAGTGAAATATTATGAATTTTAATTAGGCGGTTATACAATAAACATTCTCGAATTATACACAGTGACCTTTTATGGAAATTGGCGTATATAGCAGTAATATTTTCAAGGAAGTTATTTTTAGCGAACAATTTTCAAAACAATGAACCTGAATAAACGTACGATTTTGTTAAAGCGATTTTTTATATTCCTGCATAACATCTCCAAGCTAGCCCAGTTATTTTATGAGCTTAATTCAATTACGTCGTCACGTTATAGATTGTTTGGCCTCTTGTAGTAAAACCATAAGTCGTTCAAAATAGTATAATCATTGGCTTCACAAAATTAGAATTATTAACACAAATTGTTAAAAAGCCATATAAAATACATTACATTAACATTCATAAGTAGTTTAAGCTGTTTGATAAGAAAATGAGATACATTTATGCAACCACGCACCATTTGAGGTATATGAAAAATTGAGAATAATAAAAATGTTTCGACGTTAAAATACAAGACCAAAAAATACCTTGAAATACACACTGATTATTCCATCGTTAGTGCATCTATTTGCAACCTTCAAGGTGGTTTTATAGATATTGTAGGTGTCTTAAAATTTGTAAGTTCTGTTATCATTTTTTCTCTTTTTGTCCCAATGCATATTTAGGAGTGAGATGTCGACTCATAGTGAGATCGATGTACTAATTTTCTACCGCCTTGCACATCATTGGTTGTTATATTATTTATATATGCTATTTATCAAGAATTGAATTGTATTACTATTATGGAAAATCAAGGACTGAATCTGCTATATTTCAATTTAAAGTATAAAAATCAAAATTTAATAATAATGTATGGAAAAAGATGGGATTTGTGTGCATAATGCACACAAATAATTGCAGAAATAATGTAAAAATTCTATTACAAGATCCCTAGTTAATAGGTAAAAAGTAAACGAAATAGCTAAAAAGGAACCTACCATAAATTCCAGTATTCCATTAACATCGGACGCTAGACGTTGAAAATAAAAATAGTTACAGGCTTAACGATTGCACATAAACTAGCAGTACACCTATCGATTACTTGAATACAGTTAAACGATTTGGCATTAATTGAATTTGAGCAAATGGAGGTTGCCAAACAAAAGACTAATTTGAATCCACACATTATTGTGAAACATCCCCTAAATATATATGTGAAACCAACGCGACGATTGACGCTAAAATAAATGTACGCTCGCTATAAGTTAGCTTAGTGGTGCACATACATTTACATGCGTATTCATGGGCTCGTTTTCGGTTACGCGCTGAGGGAGTTCGCAGTGTTCGTACCACGATCGGTCCAATCCTTTTGAGAGAACCTCACATCCGTTCACAACGAATACATTGTAAAAATACAACGCAAATCATAGATGGATTTTTCCAGAACAAGAATACCGGGAATTAGCCGGCGATATTACATACGAAGAAATTTAATTACCTTGTTTCGGCGAAGAAATAAATGCGCCGCACAACGCGTGCTCGCAGCGACCAACCTAGAAGTTGTCGGAATAGCAACAGTTTCTCGCCGCCACACGATGACAGCAGAACGTGTTATGCATGCAAAATATCCACCACCGTGAAGGATAATAATGGCGACTTACACCACAATGTGCAATGCATCTTGTCGAGTAACAACACTCGAATTAACTTAAAGCCACCCATAAGTTAGAACAAACATTCACGGAAACAAAAACGACCTGATCGCGCTTCCCGGGTAGAGGTGGAACCGATCGTATCGCCCTCGCTTAATAATACTCCACATATGCCATTATGTAGCAAATAACGCACGGCAAGGGTTGCCTAATAGCAAATACCACAGCTGATACAAACTGTAACATCGTCCGTGGATGCGTTGCGAAATAGAACGTAACAATTTGTTTCATCGTAGTCCAGATCAAGAATTTTTGAATTCTGTTGAGACCAAATGTTTTCTATGGGGTTGTCGACATATTTAACAATTAATAATTTAGTTCAAATGTATTAGTGTTGCAACGCTTACACAAAACTTTTGTTTAGTTGAACAAAATCAATATTTTTTCTTGATACAAAATTATCTCGAGATAGAGAAAACACTATGAACAATAATTAAACATGCCCATAGACGCTGTACAATTTGAGTGTTATTTGACCTCATCACTAGCGAATACCAGGAGTCTTAATTATTAAAATAGCCCCAACCATTTGACTACCGAAGGGTGTACACCAAATACATCGAGTAAAACAAAAAAATTAAATAAATACACGAGAAGAAATTTGCTCATATGAACAAATATAAACTCTTATGGCATCAACGACAACTAGAAGCAGCACCCCCTGAAAGTAAATAAACTTTTACGTTTAACGACTGCACAAATATGTTTCTATTGCGTGAATTTGCCAGGCTGCAGGTTTGTAAAATTATTCATTATACAAAGAAGTAACACGACGTAATCATTCTCAGGTGACGGTTATTCACAAAATTAATCTTATCAGTCAATGTCACTGACGCTCTATCTTATTGTAATGCATAATGAATGGAAAGATAATGAAATATAATTATGTGACTTCCTAAAAAATAGATTCCGAAGATCAATTACTGGCAGCATAACATAACAAGGTAGTTGACTAAGTTATAAAAAAAAACCTTTATTGGCATATCTGTTTTCATACATCATATTTCCCACCTAGTATACCATGTTATTTTCTCCCGGCTCTTCTTCCCCCTGCTCATCTCTCTTCCTAGGTGTCGTCTCCTGCCTCCATTTCCCCACCATCCTTCTCCTGTTCCCCTTCAATTCCCTTAACTTTGTCAAGAATCTGACCCCTCTCCGTTCTAACCCATGCTTCTTTTCCAATCTCCTCCATTCCGCTTCTCCTCCATCTTCACTTCTTTGCAGCTTGTCATCTAGTGCTCCCATTTATCATCGCCTTCCCCACAGAATTCGCATTTCATGTACTCCTCATTCGTCCAATATTTGTTAGATTTTTCCTCGTTCCCACACCTGTACCTTGCCATGATTCTTTATTCTTCAGGCGTCCTCCTCTCCCTCAAATATCTTGGTTTTCCGCCGTCCACTTTTATTTCTCTATATTTTGTATTATACTTTGACTTCCTTATTTTGCTCTCTCTTTCTTGCGCGTCTACTTGCCTCCATCTATCTATTATTTCTCTTTCCACTTGTTTCCCCTCTCCTCTTCTCCTCTCTACTTCTTCCTCTGATATTCCTGCCTTTTCCAGAAGCTTTCTCCTTCCTTCTTCCCACTTAGATATTTTCCTTCTTCTATCTTCCCTGCTTCTTACTTCCTCTATTGCCATCCTTACAAAACGTTGCCCCGTCCCTTCTCTCTTTGTCAACTCATACCTTAACGCCCTACCCCCTCCTTCGACTGCCAATTTGTCGCTCCCAGTCTCATGCCTTGCAATATACTCAGGCGTTGATTTCTCTAATGGAAGCGTTCTTTTTAGATGTCTTTGCTGGGCTCCTTCTACTTTTTTGCACTCTCTCCATCCCCACACTTTCACTCCATACATTATTATGCTTTTTATACAAGCGTTCCATATTCTTGTTGTTTCATAAAAGCTCCCACCCCTCTTACCCCATAAGCACTTCCTCCGACCCCAATCTGCCCCTCTCGCCTTCTTGCATATATAAGCTATGTGTCCCTCATTACTATTGCTGCCACTCATTATGTATCCTAAGTACATGTACTCTTTTACTTGTTCTATCTTCTCTCCTTTCCATATCATCTGTATCTCCCTCTTTCTCCCATCTCCTTTCGCAAAGTTGATTATCTTTGTTTTCCTAGTATTTACTTCCAACTCCCTTCTGTCCATAAATCGTTCTAACCTCTTCGACATTTCCTTCAGACCCTTCTCCGTTTCTGATATAATTACTATATCGTCTGCGTACGCGAAGGACCATATTTTGCTGTTTCCCAATTTCAATTTAAATAATTGTGAACTTAGCGGACACCCCTGTCTTACCCCTTTCCATGTCATAACAAAATGCAGACTCCCCAATAGTTGCATACATTTTAGTTGGCGCCATGCCCTTTTTCTGGAGGTATTTTATTACGGCACTTTGTTCTACAGGATCCATTTTTATGAACAATCACGACACACAGCTCAACAATTACTCACAGCACAACAACGCTTTGAGATACAAAGTTGATATTTTGTAAATATGATCTACAAATGTGAGTTAACTACTTGTCAAAATATTAATCAAGCAACCGCTTAGAAATGGGCCAGGGGCGAAGCATAGGGATCCACCCTAGTATTTGTGATTATTGGGTTTGTTCTTTATATACTTTCTTTATATATTTCGCCAATCTTAAAGTTATTGCCCCCACCCTCTCTCTCAACTCTTTGTTCCTATTATACTATTTGTTTCTGTTATAGGTAGGATGTCTATCTTAGTCCTTTCAAACTCTTCATTTAATTCCTTCAGGTATATCTTTTCTCCTAGGTTCTCTTTTAGTTCTTCCACCTTATTTGTGTTTCCTAGTAAGCCTTTCATTACCACATTGCTTCTTTCCTTTTTCCATCCTTTCCATGTTGCTTCTCATGCTTATTAGTTATCTCTTTGTGTCTATTTTCTTTTGAAATATTTTTATTTTATTTATTTTTATTAGGTCAAATTTATACCCTCCTTTGTTATGTCGTTTTAAAACCGCAAACAATAAAATATTTTTAAAAAATTGACTCTAAAGACATATTTCAAGTGAACATGGAAAGTTAATTTGATTAAATTTCATAATCCGTACTATTAGATATTTGATTTATTCCCGGCTTTATTTTTAAAGGATAAAATCCGTTGTTAACGAGATTAAGAAATATTTGTTGTTTACGCATCAATTCATGTATTGTCTTTTATGATTTATTTGTCTAAAATCAAGGAGGCATTTTTGCATTGTTTTTGATATGGAGCGTGGCAGTTAAAAGGCACCGCAATTAAAAAAAAACATACCATTGAGATTATTGCTCGTATTGTTGCTTTAATTGAAGATGGTCGTAACCACCGTTAAGTATGTCGCACGAGGAGAGCAGGATCTAGAAGAAGAAGAACTACAGTTGATGGCCGTTTTATTGTGCTCAATGCACTAAGGGATCGGAGATCAGCATCGCCTTCAAACAGCTCGTGGGGTTTAAGTAAGTGAGAGGACAATAAGGAGAAGGCTTGCTGAAGGAACCCTAACATCACGGAGACCTGCAACAGGCCCAGAATTGTTACCCAGACATCGTCGAACCCGGTTGGAATTTGCACCACTTCATTCAAACTGGACTCCTCACCAATGGAGTAAAGTTCTCTCCACTGATGAATCGCGCTTTTGTCTACGCTCACCTGACGGTCGCGGAAGGGTGTGGAGAAGATCAAACGAAAGGTACGCAGACTGCACCAGGCGATCTTTGAATGGCGGCTTTCTTATTGTGAGGCACACACCGAACTTCTTTCTGTGGAAAACTGGGCTTTAAATGTCCATCGATAGTGGAAGACATTATGCATGAAGCTGTCATGCCCTGTTCTCACTTTATTGGAGATGAATTCACTCTAATGCACGCCAATGCCAGACCATACGTTGTACGATTAGTGGCTGACTTCTTAGACGAGGTCGGAATTCATCGTCTTAACTGGCCATGCAGCCCTAATCTCAATCCCATTGAACACTTATGGGATCAACTGCAAAGAGGCATTCGTGTTCGACCGGCTTTGCCAGAAACACTGCAATATTTAAGAGCAGTGCTTTACGAAGAATTTGAGGCAATACCTTAAAATTCGTTGACACATTTGATAGATTCGTTACCTCGACGTTTAAATGATGTAATTTGATCACGAGGGGGTCGTACGCGATATTATTCGTCACCAGTAACTTGCCTGAAGACATTTCTTTTCAGTTTTTGAACAGCCATTTTTGTTATTTTTTCACATCAAACTTTGTTTCATTCTGTTTTTTCGTTCGCTTTCATTTCAAGTATTCAATTCCTTTAACTTTACATCGTTTTTGAGTACAGTATTTTTTCAATCGAGCGAGTGGACAGCAATTGGGACGATAATTAGTTAATATTTCATTCAGTTTTGGCTTTGCGTGTCACAGTACACACAACTTTAAGTACACTACATATTTGTATAAAAATTTACGTTTTCTCCAGCAATGTCTCTTCAAGAATTTCCGTTTTGCCCATTAAAATTTGGTCGAACATCCACTCGAACACATTAATGTTTTTCGTCAATAATGAATGGTCCTTCGATATAAAATAAATATCGCATTAAATAAACCTGTATGTCAATGGTTTTGCTACATATTTTAGGGTGGCCGTTTTTTTTTAATTATTATTACAATTATACTCAGTGACATATAAACTGCACCACCTAGAAGGGGTGGGAATTTTTGGACCAAATTTGGCAGAAACATTGGACTAGTCTAAGGTAACAATTGATTAAAATTTGATAAAGAAAACACTTCATCTTTTTGATTTTTCTTTTATAATGTGTTGGTCCGCTCCTATTTCTGATACACTCACTGACCCGCCTTGGCATTGATTCCAGTAGGTGATTAATGTCTTCTTGGGGTATGGCATCCCAAGCAGCCTGTACTTCATGCCGTAGAGCTTCTATTGTCAACGGTGGGTTCGTTAGATTCCTCAATCTTCTACCCATCATGTCCCACACGTGCTCAATGGGCGACAAATCTGGAGATCTTGGCGGCCAAGGCAAAAGATTAACATTGGCCTCTTCAAAGAAGTCAAGAGAAACCCTCGCTACGTGAGGTCGTGCATTATCTTGCTGGAAAAGTGGGTCTTCCAGCCCTCGAAGATATGGAAGAACATGTGGTTCTACAACTTCGTCAATGTAGCGTCGGGCGGTCATACTGTCCTGAATGAAGAGCAAGGGTGACCTACTGCCGTAAGCAATACCACCCCACACCATCAACCCCACAGTTCGGTGAACGTGCCTCGCAATCGACAAATCAGGATTGCGCCTTTTTCCACGTCTTCGTCTAACAGTCATCCGACCATCATGCATTCCTAAACAAAATCGCGATTCGTCACTAAAGACAACTCGATGCCACTTCAAGCCTTTCCGTGCACCAGGCCAAACGTTCGTGGCGATGTTGGGCAGTGAGGGATAGCACAAGATGTGGGCGGTAAGACAGCAAGCCAAAGGTTCTTATTTGACGATAAACTGTTCGCAAGCCTATCGGACGACCTTGTTCACCTACCCATTGATCAGCTATTGATCTAGTTGTAGAGAATCGGTCTCTCAAGGCAATTAGTCTTAAGCGGCGATCTTGACGTTCATTGGTTCGTCTTTGAGCCCCAGTGCCTCTTCTCCGACGTTCAACCCCATGTTCAGACCACGTTTGATAAACACGCATTATTGTTGAGTGGTGCCGTCCCAAACGGTTGCCAATTTCTCTAAACGAAAAACCTGCTTCTCATAAACCAACAATCCGCCCGCGGTCAAAGTCACTCAACTGCTGGTAAACTTGAGGTCTCCTTCCTCTAGGCATCATTAAACACTTGAAACACTTTAAACTAAAGAACTGGATCCGAAAAAGTGGAACAAATTCAAAAAATTACTCGATAATTGTTTGTCTATCACCGCCTCTAAAAAATGACACAAACGTCAAAAATCCCATGACTACTTGATGATTGCGTTACAAATTTTAATCAACTATTTCCCTGGACTAGTCCACTATTCCTGCCAAATTTGGTCCAAAAATTCCCCCCCCCCCCCTAGGTGGTGCAGTTTATATGTCACTGAGTATATTATTGAATTGGAAATGGAAGAAGACTAAAGGTAACACTTAGATTTAAAAGTATGAAGATTACATAATGGAGAAAGGAACAAGTTATGAGACGCGTTTTTATTGAGGGGGTGGGGGGCTCGTCTGGGTATTTATATAATTTCGTTCATAAAGAAGCTCATTAGTATATATTGAATATTAAAAAAATCGTAACTGAAATTCTTAAACGCGTGTCCCTTGAAGTTTCCCGCGGTAGTTTTATCCCGACTCGAACGATTATCGAAAGAATGTGCCCGATTTCCTTTTCAGATTATTTCACTCATAATTCAACATCACGCTTGGTTCCAAACGGGCGACAAAGTGCGCACTTCAATAGCACAATGGGCGAGACCGTCTAAGATCGAAAGACATTACACACTTCGACGCTTTTCGTACGTTAAAATTAAAATTTGTGTTCACAGATACGTGTGAAGCTGCCCGAAAATTCCTGGGCGACAAAGGTACCAGCACACGTGCGTTTTCTACATCAGTTCCAACATTTACATGTACGTACTAACTGAACCACAAAAAATAGGCCTTATATGCACGGCATCAATAATAGTGGTGCAATTACGGACCGTATCACGCTCCAGAATTAAGAACCCACTCGAACGGCGCACATTGAAAGCGTTTACATAACTGTAAAAATTAAGCGCATTAAGAAGTCACCCGGGTGTGCATAGTAATTTATTTTCGAAAATATCGAATTAAAGTCATTAATTTCTGTGCGTAATTTTAAAACGGTTTTGTCTTGACAATGATTAAAAGCGGTTTCATTTATCAAAAGCTAAGTACGAACTTGTTTAGTCACTGACCATGCATGAGCAATACATTTTGCATTAAAATTTAAAACAGCATGGCGACCTACATACACCCGAGACCTAATGAAAAAAGTAACTCGACTCTAGGGCGTTATTGGCGGTAAATGATTTAAATCGCGTATTGCTTTTTTCTCCGTGGTGCGTTGGAACAACAGCGTACGTGTAACTCGATACGCGTATACGAACGGTGAAGCATAAGTGCATTCGAAATCTATTGGCAACACTAAAATAAATATTAATAATATATTCAAATCTGAATACACAACGTAAATTAAATTTACAAAATTAATGAGACAGTCGAGACTCAATTTAATTAAAAATAAGTTTGAAAACATGTGAGATAAATCAGAATAATTTATATATTATTATACAAAATACCACTTAATATCAAGCAGAAATATAAATCAAAATAATTTACGAATTAAAATAAAAAAGTGAAGTTCATCATAAATCATTTGTGAAAAATCTAATGCATTAGGGACAAATTTGTTGCAACTGTGTAACGCGTACAGATATGTGTGACCCAATCAAAAAGAAGAAGCTGTTTGTACCCAGTTAGTGTTTCCACAGTTGAAATGATCGATGCAATATGTTTACGACTTATATTTATAACATGTACATAATTCATCATAGCTTTAAAAATAAATTCAAAAAGACAATAAGACGAGTGTTACCTAAACGAATTGAAACAGACAACAATTATACAATCGCATAATCAAAAACAAACTTGGATTGAAATATGGGCACGATCCAAACCTAAATATATGTTAAACGTGAAGTCAACAGACATTGTATAATTTTCTACCAATGCAAACCCAGCAAGTGCGACTAAACGAAACTGAAACCAGTAAAATATCGCATCCATTACTGATCAAACCCAAAAATTCAATATCCAGATCAATAAGTAATAGGAAACGAAGCATGAACCCAGCCCAACTCAACTAAGAACATAACAAAAATCTAAAGGAAACAAATGTTACAGCTTAACCGTACAGCATAAATTAAATAAATCAAAAACTCAACTTGAGTTAAACCGAAACAAGTGTTAAAATAAACATTGTAAGAAATATCCATTTTAAGAAAATACTGTCTATAATATTTAGAATAAGAAATCGATGAGAATAATTAATAAGAAAAGGAAAACAAGTGTGCACTTTATTTTATTTAATTTCTCTGCTAAATGAAGCCTTTATGTAATTGAGTATCAGTTCGCTATTTTCGTTTTAAAGATAAATGAAATAAATCATCTTGCCCAGATCTACCAAGTATTATTTAACCATTCTCTCTCTCTATACGTCCATAGAATGGGGTGGGCCACCATCAAACTGCATAATCTTGTTGTATACATGTAAGCGACACACAGTCCAGCATTTCTGAAAATTCTCTTTGCAAAAAATCTCGCCACTTATGGTCCACGTAATCTATCATTGTTTACACTACACCAAACATTGATCTTTTCGGAATACTGGCTGACTCTTTATCGATCATTTATCCGTCCTCCAACACTGAAGTTTAGGATCATTTGTAGTGAAGACTATTTCAACAGTAAAACAAATTATCTTAAAAAAATTCCGTCGTATTCAAAACATACTATTATACGTACACAAAGAGAATTCGAGTCTCCTTCCTGCAATTTACGAATAAATTTTGGCTTAGTAAGTTTAAATTCTTCTTGAATGATGCGACAAATTTGGTAGTTACACCTAAATCGCGAGAAATAGTTTGTGTGACACAAAATATATAAATCACGCTACAAAATTCTTGAATTGATACGCAAGAAATATCCATTGTGAGAAACTGTCAATAACTAAAGTTCATCCAATGGGATCAAATGCCACACAAGTAAATACATTTCACATATTTCGTATTTTTATTTATATTTTGTTTTATCTTGTATGGGTTTTTAATTTAAATTTGTTTCTGGTTCAATGTTCTAAAGATTTTGAATATTTTATTTTATATTTTATACCATACCGCCTATTGTTACTCTTTATTGGTTTTAATTTGGATTTAACTTTTAACATTTCATTACTGATTTTACTTTTATAGATTATTATTATTTTACCGTTAGGGTTGCATTCTGTACCTCAACATTTTTAATCTAACATAAATTTTTGTTCACTTTTGGGGTTTTGCTTGAATTTCGTTTTCACAGTTACCTATTTCTACTTGCAATTAATATGTTTTTAGTAGAAAGACGGTAATTTGGATAAAACTCAGGCAATATTTTAGTAAACGTTAGAGAATTTAAAAATATATTTTTTTTAATTGTGCGATATTGGTATATCCGCAACTGATATTACGTTACATATCATCGCGAGTCAAGTGCATGCAATTTTACGTCATCTGAGACCCCATTTGTATCGCATTCGATGGATATTTCATATTCGAAGCGACAAGAGCATAAATATCGAAGTTAACACAGTCCATACATTTATAAAAATATAATACAGTAATACACAATGCCACAATGGTAATGTTAGAACTGTTTATGGAGAGAAGGGGTTGGAATTAAATACTAGGAGAGCAAAGATAATGTGGTGTACGAAAGGAGGTGGGAGAAGAAGGGAATGCAGATGAAATGGAAAGGGGAGAAAATAGAACAAGTGAAAGAGTACATGTACCTAGAATACATAATGAGGGACAACAATAGTAATGATGCACACATAGAACATATTTGCAAGAAGGCGAGAGGAGCAGAGGAGGGTTTTGGCTTATGGGGAAAAAATATGGAGCGCATGCGTGTAAAGCATATTAATATACGGAGCAGAATCTTGGAGTTGGAAAGATTGGGAAAAATTAAAAGGGGTACAATAAAGACAGATAAAAATGACACTTATATATTAGCGAAATCAACTCCAGATTATATTGTGAGACAAGTGACTTGGGAGTCGAGCCAGGGGACATGGCGTTGAGGTATGAATTGACAAAAGGAGGGGGGACGGAGCAAAGTTAAGAAACGATGGCAATAGAGGAAATAAGGTGTAGGGAGGCTAAGAGAAAGAAATAGCTCAGTGGAAAGAAGGAAGGATATAGCTGCTGGAAAAGACAGGAATATCAGGGGAATGAGACGAGGGGTGAAAAGGAGAGGGGATCTCAAGTAGAAAGAGATACTGTACTGGATGAGTAGTACAGGATATGCGAATTCTCTCGAGAAGGCGAAGAGAAATGGGAGCACTGGATAAAAAGTGTAAAGAAGTGAAGATGGGGGAAAAGGAGAAGAAAAAATTGAAATTTATCACTTATGTATTTCTACAAACAATCTAATATACAGTGCCAATTCCTCGGCTTGCAAAAGATAAAATATTTACATGCATATTTTTTATGGTATACATTTCTCAGTAAATTTTCTTCAGCTCGAGAAACAGAAATAATTTAATAATAAATTATGTTATAAACAATGGAATGAATAACACTTTGAAAAAAATTCTTTTGTTCGATTTGCTCCAGAAAGAGGATCTTAATGTTGACTTATTGCAATTTTATTTATTTCATAGAAAAAATTTGCGATTAACATAAAATACTTTAAAGTCAAATTAAATAGGACTTACTTAATAAAAATTTTATTTCAACTGTATAAGCAAACATTTCAGAAATTACGGCCATTAAAATGAGTAAATGTTGTCGAATGTATGCGTTTAAAAATGTTCAGAATTGGGTAACAATGATTTGTAACACCATAACCGGCACGTAACTTTATTACCTTGATTTGATTTGATTTTTGTGTTAAAACGTGGCTTTTAGAAATGGATCACAATTGCACGCAGCGAGGTTAGCCTCTGCTCTCAGTAATTGGGTGGTGGCTGTGCTGCGCCATCAGTAAGATTCTGCATAAAATAAAGTGAAGAACGTGGTGATTTGACACTATTGTGATGATGACTTTATTTAGTATAATCAAACAGCTGTAGTCTGTTTACAAATCCAACCTGCTTAATAATTTTTCTTTGCATATCTTATGCATGATTAACGTCATATAGCAATGTTTACTTTATTAATATTTGTGACTATTGAAATCAATATATTCATGTTGTTATCAGCACCATCACACAACAACATAGGATTCGTTTTGATGGTAACGAAATGCGAATTCGATGACCCATTGGAATTCGATTTAGATGTATTTGTTTATAACTAGATAGTCGAGATAATGGTCGGAACATCAGGGTCTTCGACGAAACAACCAGATATTATGGTTCTGTTCCACACGTTCAAACGTGAGCGCAGAATTAAGTGATTTAACTTAAACACCAGTCCAAGTCACGGTTAGAGTTGTAAATCAACCGAACTAATAATAGAACAAATTCAAACGCACCCGACATCTGATTAATAACTAGACGACCAACGACGAAATTCACCATCGATAATTATTTATTTTTAATTTAATCAATTCGTAACAGAATTTTTTGGGGTGCTATTTGAGGGGTTTCATCACAAGAAAATCAGGGCTTCTTTATTACTACTGGTCATTAAATAAACTTACAATTAAATACCTTAAATCTTAATGTGGAAACCTGTTTCGAAATCAAATGAAAATGGAAGGAACTCTTCAAGAAACTCATAAAAAATATTTTTTATATTAATGTTCCATTTTTTGGTTGGATTGGGTTGGGTTGTCACTTACTTATTAGCACATATTTTAATTTAAATTAAGTTAGCCTGGAACTGTACCACATTGTTTGATTTGATTCGTTTAGATTATTACTCTTGCTACATATCCAACATATTTTGCAAAATTCCTATTTATTGGTTTGCAGTTTCCTTAATTTGTGCTTTGAAATATTTCTAACAATTTCAATTTTATTACCTAACAGAATTGACCATTACTCGTTTGAAATTAAAAATTAATACCGAAAGACACGTTGGCGTGGTTCTATATTAAAACTTTCTTAGTTTCTTAGTTTATTAATTAATTTATTGGTTCTTACTACAATTCTGATTGCTCTTAATAATATCTAATATTTAATTTCTACATCAATTATTGCTGCACAATGGAACTCGACTGCACTAAAGAATCTTTGATTTGTTTGGCTAAGAGAAGTTATTTGTAATAAATAAACTTATACGACTGGGTTTGATTGGTTGTAGGCATTGCGGCGAGGTATCGAAACAATTAAACTACCCAGAAGTGAGTCTTTAGTTAAAAAACATGAGGCTAAGTATTAATTCGTAGGAGGAGATTAATTGCACTTAATTTTTTATGAAAATTCCTTTGCAGTACAACTTATGCAATGAACTTGGTCTAACTAGCCGTTATCATTGTTGAATATGTGATTGGTGATGATTTTGTTAGTGTTCTCTTTGGAACTCATGCGCCTTTTATGTTAATTTCTGTGTGATTTTCCAAATTTGTATTTAAAAACGTTTTCCAAATTAGGTCATGTTACAATATTATTAATATAAGAGCATTGCTTTGTAGCTTATTCATTAATCTTTATTTTTATATACAGATGTAAACGAAATAGTTGCTTTGGTTTTAACTGGTAATAGAGTTACAGTCAAATACAATACAAAACTTATAAATGACATTGCCGCAAATTTCAAAATCAAAATAAGTTTACCAAAAATTTGCAAATAAAAAAATTTTCGTACCCGCTCCAAATACTCTAAACTTTTTATTCAACGAACTGATAGTGGACATAGTTTTATGTTTAAAAACTGCACAGAAATATAGAAACAGACGCCAGACGCTTTTAATCATATTTGAACATTATCAGTTGTATAAGGAAGTAATACGATATAACTATTTTCAGGCGCAGGTTGTACACAAACTGAATTTTATCATTCACTGGGAAAACTGCCGTTGATTAACTAATTAGAGACTACGACAATTTTGAAACCAATCCAACATATCACACAGGAATTATTAGCAACTGCGAAGTGTTTATCACATAAACAAATAGAATATTTTCACAGACTTTCGAATTGGAACATGAATGTTTATTGCTTGATTCCAGTTTTATAACTTTATAAATTTTGTCATTTTGACAACGATAATGATATAATATTTTAGATAGTCTTGCAGATAGTTGAAATATATTGGTGCGATAACCTTATAATTATAACAAAAGAATAGCAACATTCCATTTCATTATTGTACATTACACAATTATTTTATGTTAATAATGTTATTCATCATGTACTTGTTCATTCCTTTAGCAGATAAATCGATATTTTTGGTATCAGCGCATAGTTCCTCCGATGTGTAATCAACCCTCGCATTATTTTTTCGATGGCGCGGCGTATAATCCATCACAGACCGCCCTTACTTGACCGAAGTTATATTATACGCGTAGATGAATATCGGCTTAATTCATCATTTGGACTAATGTATCTAGCGCTTCACCACGCCTACATAGATGGACGTAATTCGTAAGACAAGGGTTCGTGCTACGAGCGTTACAGTTACGGCATCGGAGGAGCGTCGGGGAAGTTTTGATTATCTGGCGGGCCTACGTGTCTCAGAGAATTTGTTTTGATATCGCTTATTCTGTTAAATGTTGGTGCGTTCATGTTTGAATATTTGAGTGCTTTAATTATGCGTACAAAAAAAAACAAGTTATGTCAGGCTGGCTCCACTAAGTTGTCTCAAGATTGTGTGTAAAAAAACTAATGAAAAGTAGATGCAGGGGATAGACTTAAGGAATATGTAACTATTTTATCAAAGACGTATTGATCTCTTTAAGGCGTATTTGGACGAATTGTGAAAAATGAATTTAACAATTTAAAATAAATTAGTGGCAACCCTATGACAATCGTTATAAACAGTAACGATCAGTTAGTCCCAATAACGAGAAATTTGGATTACTGGATTGATTATTAAAACAAATTAAAGTAACTAAACAAAGTTGATAAAAAATAAATATAATATAAATAGTGGGGTATATAGACACATTTATTGAAAAAATACTTCTACTTTTGTTTGAAGAACGCCTCGATTACGCGCTTGCTGACTTAGCAATCTGATAATAGTTACATTGTTTAATTCGGCTCTGTTTTCCTCCGCCCATTGTGGGCAAGTACTAAAATTACTAATAGCATCTTTAACTTCCAACTCGCCTTTAACCACTTCTTCTTTGGAGGAACTACAGTCACTTTCCAATGGTAAATTGTCTTAATCCCCAACATTTACTTCGCCTGGCTGTTTGAACTAAAATCTTAACATAATTTTATATTGTCCTTTGGATTTAATTGCACTTGCAAACTTAAATTTATGAAAAAAAAATATAAATTGATCGACGACACACAAAATTTCCCCAAAAACTATTCCATTACTACAACAAATATTAATTATTTAAGTATGATGCCCGCCTTAAAAGCCACCCAATGTAAGAATTTCGTAAAACAACAAATATGAATCGTCATTAGTAACCGCATTATTCGCCCATTCTTCCTAAACATTTCTAAGACCCCTTTCAAATAGACCTAATGGCCCATTTTATTCGTGAATTTCTATTTTTAGTTCATCAAACCCTCGGATAATAGTAGGTGTGAATCGACATAATGGCGAATCGTAGACAACCCGCACCACTATCCAAATTAAATGATATTTTCCTTCGCCAAATGCTATATACTTACGTAGTGCGACGGGGGCCCCGTCCTAATGACATCGGGACGATTTTTTTTACTTTGTGCGAGCGTCCATTCAAACAAAAACAATTCGGAACTCAGAGAATGAAGTTAATTATAACGTAGCGGTCCGAGACGGCCGCGTGCGTTTTTTGTTTGGCGTTTTACAAATTGCAACTTCTAGAACCGTATAGAGATCGAGGTCTCGCGAGCGTTCGAACCGTACGTTATCTTGATTAACGCCAAACTCGACTACTGTCGCGCCGCTGTTCGTCGAAAGTAAGAAGTACGATGTTTACGACGTTGTTCTTCGACAACAATATCGCATAATCGGGATACATTCGCTGTTTATAAAGTACCTTATTTTAATTGTTATGCGCATCAATCTGTACGGTTAAATTTTTTACGGCGCGAGATTATCTTTGATTTATCCTTACCGTTGAGAAGTTATGTCTCAAAATTAATATTATAATTGGTTTAATTTTCGAGACTATTTGACCTGGAAATATATATCGACATCAATATCGACGGTTCGATTTGTGTAATATTTGATGTAGTTTTAGTTTGAGACAAATTTGATTATAATGTTGCTCATTTGGTAATAATATTTATCTAACTTATAATTTTTTTGATGTGTTCATGTGTTTTTGATTAATAACAATAATAAAATGGTCAATTAGCTTAGAAAAAGTCAAAGTTCATTCTTGTGGTGTGACCGTTGACGACTGAAGTTTCGGTGCTTGTAGTGTGACCAGTTTTTGGAGAATTTTTGGGCGTTCAGCGTCATATTCTCGTTCACGGTTGTACATTTATCCCCTGTTATAACGCTTTATTATCATCCTGTCGTGGGTAGAGTCTGTTATTATCAGAACGCGGACATTATATGCAAGTAAACAGAGTCGGCAAGCGATACACTCGATAGAGTATTTGATCACGCGAGGTGCATTAGCAATGCATCAGCAGACTAGAACCGTTTCACTGGCGTTCGTACACAAGGGTACTAGCACAAACATCTCCGTACTATCGAAAATTAAAGATAAACGGCGATGAGAAATGCAAGAGTACTTTTAAAAGGATCGATGCACGTGTTGTCAGAGCGAAAAATAATACGGATCTGATGCTGCGACTTCTAATAAACTGTACGCGCAGTCTAACCAAGCGCCCAGTGATGAACCTTCACTCGGCGGCAATGACGACGATTTTAAATCTGCATATAATATCTGCGCTCTAGTTATTATGCATTAATGGTATTTAGCCGACTTCCAATATCTCGTTAGATGCAGTAGTCAGTACATCTCGTCGAAACCAGGCAGCGAGGTTTGTCTTTTCTTTGTTTTAGCATCATATGTTATTGTATATACAATGAAGTAGCTTTATCCCCAGTTGGAGCTACTGGGGTCGCAGCAGAACTCCATCAGATATCTGTATCGGCGATCTATTTCAAATGAACTTTTATTAGCGTTAGTCACTGTGAGAGCTGAAGTTTTACTCTTCTTGTAATGTTTCGGATAACGAGATAAGAGTTGCATTAACATCAATTGGTTTAACATCATTGTTTTACCGCATTCTAGTTTAAAAAAGAAACATGGTAATCTGTTGTATAGTTGAATGTTCGAATGAACCGTTGACTTTTGATAGTCCTGTATTTTGTTTTTATTTCATCATCTAGCGCCCGTCGTTAACTTACTACGGACTGAAAATCACGGTAATGTTTATTTGTTCAGTTTATTTACTTTTCCCTTTTTTTATCATAATCTTTTTGACATTCATCGTCGTGGTGGGACGTTATTAGAGTGTCATGTGTTGTATGTCATTGTTTTATTTCACGGGAAAAGGGAGGCACCACACGTTATTTATTATTGTTAAACGTACTTATATCATTTTCATGTTTTTGTTTAAATAAATGTTGGTGGTTAGTTTTAAAGTGAGAACGTTCTTTATTTCTTCCATAATTGCTTCGACACAAAGCACACCGAGTGTTTAGCTATGGCTGTATAAATTAATATCGGGAGTCGCTCTAGATTATAACCTGCCCTCACTTTCCACTGGAATTAGATTCTAGTCTAATCTTTCAAAAGAAAATCTTTATTTGTGTAACATATTTGCTTATATTCGTGAGCAATATATTTAATTTTGTTATCAAAATTGACAATTAATATCGTTGACCGAAAAAATAAAATATCTGGCTTATTATTCTGTATGCAAATTACATTTTCACTCCACAATAATAAAATATTTTGGTTGATAGTGCCTGACGTTTTGTTTTCATTGTTTAATTTTGTTGTAAATACATGGTATTCTTATGCTATTATGTTTGAAACGCTGTCGTATATATGTAAATTTTACATATAACAATACGATATGGTTTTAAAAACAATAGCACCAAAATAAAAATTATTTACAACCTAACAAAACATGATTTCATTACATATTGCAATTTTTATCTTATTTGGAAATTTGTTTTTCTTGTGAAAAACTGGGTGAAATATTTATAGCCATTTTTGATAATTAATTAGCAATTTTCAAATTAAAGAAGATTAAAAACTGTCAACTCATAAGAATGCAATGCAATGCAATGCAATGACCTGGAAAAACTTTTACAAATTACAAATTATAAAATCGATAATTTCGTTGATGAGTAGAGAAATTTGTAAGGAATTTTGAACAAACTGAACCGATTTCATATAAGATTAAAATTATTATTACTTACGTTTGTTTCTTCCGGTCTCGATGTGATTATAATTTCACCTGTCATAGCATGTTCCTTTGTTTTTATTAAACCTAAAAATTATAATTTTCAGGCATCATACAAACATGGTATAATTTTGTGATTATTTTAAGTCAACGAAAAGATTTTAATCGCATCGCATTTCGGAAATTTTTATAACGGTTAAGTCCCTTTGTTGCATTGAATTTCTTCGATCTTGTTGATCTAACTTTCACCGGCAATTCTTAATTATCTATAGATGCCAGACGTGTCTATTCACCGTTAGTTCTGCTAAAAAATTAACTTGTAAAGGCGTGTTTGTGAAGCTAATTGACATTTTGTGAACAACCAACGCTTCTAAATGATCATTCGGCGTATTTCTCAGAAGCCACTTTCCTTAATGCATAACGACAATAAACCAAAGGATCAATGAAAATGATCTCGTCACCGCTTCAAACTGGCCACCGATAATCCGAATGAACGCAATGGTTTTTCAGATAAGTAGCTAAGCGGCACTCATCAGCCACAGAACAAGTAGCCTTTTTCGTCAAATATCTTGATAGTGATTGGACTGGTGATCCCCGAAGCCCACATTTGGTCGTAGTGGTATGTCCGATTTGTGAATGTTCGATAAACCTCGTAATTTGGGGCAACTTGACACTTTATCCATAGGTAGGACATGTTTCTTGGATTCTGCGTCGATGCGTGAAGCTTCCATCGCTGTTTTCATGCAAACTTTTTAGAGCTAGATCTTTGGATGTTTGGTAGAGCGTAGGATTGTAGGTATATCTCATCGAACTATTTCGGATATAACAATATGTTAATGTGTTATTAGATAATTTATAGTAAAACAGTGGCTGAAAAGTTCTCAAATGAAGTAAAAAAGTAAATAAATGTATATATTTTAGAAACAGCCATACTAAATGATAAAATTGTCACAGCTTTTCAAAAATTAGTTTATAAACTAATTGGGTGCACTGGATACATTACTTAATGAGTAGTATCAAAATATTATTATTTATTAAAAAAAGCACATTGTTGATTGTTTATTAGAAAAACATAGAAAATATCATAAGTTATTTGTCACCCAATATGTGTAAAATTTTGACAAAATGTAGTAATACAAATTCCGTAATATGCTTAATATTTTATACTCTTGTCCCGTTTGATTATTTTAACTGATTTATTAGCTTGTACTAAATTAAAATTACATTTCGTTATTTTCATCGAATATTACAAGTCTCGATGTCGTTGGCAGCAGATCCAACCCTTTCTCCAACACATTTTAATCACTATATAAAATAAAAATTGTTATTTTATTACCATTTTTACTTGTTCTTGTATCTTTGAACTTGCAACTCTTCAAACGCGCGAATTGAGAGGTGGAAAGGGTGTACATTTGTTTCTTATATATTTTTTACTAATTGTCACAGGAACATGGAGACTTCATTAGCTATAACATAAACCCGAGCTTTTCTTGATATATGCGAAATAATTTTTAATGGGTGAATTTTCTGCCATAGTTTCCTGTAGTAAATTAGAGCAGTGTTGCAAAATTATGCAATTTAATATTGTCATGTGGAAATAAATTTCCTTTAAAATGCAATTAAATTGAAATTCATCAGCTACAGCTTATGAAGGAAATTTGAGAAATACTCGAATTCTGTCTCTTATGTTTCATTCCTTGCTACATCATCCACAATGCAGACACTGCGATCCCAATCTTCTTAAGTTTTCAGTTTCGCTTCGTGTTTCGTGATCTTGATTACTCTTTGCGAATATTTCGGACATAAGGTTTTTACTAATAACACAATTTCGGGTTCCCTTGTATTTTTTGTATTTTTGTATTTTTTGTTGGCATTTCAGTACTCTTGCTAAATTTTTATTTACATTCATATTCGCTAGACATTCCCATATTTTCGTTCTTGGCATTCTGTCAAATACTTTTTCAAAGTATAGAAATGCTAAATATGCTCTTTTTGACGTTGCCATTATACTTCTTATTTCTTTTAACGCGAATATATGATCTTGTATTCTTTTGCCTTTTCTGAAACCGCTCTGTACTTCTGTCTGTGTCAGTTATACTTGTTCCCTTACTCGTTTTTCTAGTACTTTATTACAGTCCTTTTTTATATATTGGCACTATCAGCCCTATTTCCCATTGTTTTGGTATTTCTTCATCCGCCCACGCTTTATTATTTTTAATAGCAAGTCCCTTCCTTTATCTCCCATTTTTTTAAACCACTTCCACCGTAATCTGATCAGCTCCAGGTGCTTTTCCATCATTTAATCTTTCAATTGCTTCTGTTAATTCTTCTATCGTTATATTTTCTTTTACTATCTCTCCTACGAATTTTTATTCTTCATCTACAGCTCACATTTCCCACGCTAGTAATTTTCCATCTCCATTTCTATTCCTTCCTCCATATATCTCTTTTCTCTCCTTTTATTACTTGATTGTCTACTTTTTTATTGCCTCTTAGGTTTTAAAGAATCTGTAGAACTGTTTCTGGTTACTTTTACTATATCTCCCCATCTTTTTACAGAACATTTTTGCCAACTGTTCTTTTTAATCTTAACTTGCTGCTTAATGTCTGCTGTCCACCATGCTGTTTGCCTTTTATGTCGACTTTGTCTATTTGCCCCACATAATGATTCGATAATAATTTTCCCGAATATTTCCCACAACGTTTCAATTCATAGCTCTTGAGTTTTCGAATTCAGGTTTTGTTTTTTGTCTTCGTCCCTTACTCCGCTCTCGTGGATTTGTGTATGTACGAGTAAAACGTATTTGCTATAACTAGATGATGTAGTAGACAGAATTCAAGCAATCTCTTTCCGTTGTTTTTCTTTTCTCTTCTCCGTAATTTACAATATTATTGTGTGTATACTTCTTTTCCTACTCCGCCATGTTTACCTTCTTCTAGATATATATTACCTCTTGCTGTTTCTACTGTCACTTATATGTTCCCAACATGTATTTTCCTCTTTCTTCCCGTTCTCGTCCAGTTTGTGTTACAGCACTTCTTCTCATACCGTTCTGAATAATCTTGTTATTAACATACCGTAACGGTGATAGTTTCCTATTGAAAACGTATTTTATATTGTAAACGATTTGCAATTTCTTTCCAATTGACATCTAGGAGCACTAAACCGATACCAACCAATAGAGTATACTAGGCTGACGTCCGTGTTCTGTTTGGTCAAGCGTTAGGTGTCAGTTTATATGTATGCCCATGAATCCTTATGCCAGTTCCTGATTTTTCAATGTAACGTATATTTCACGTGGGGCTTTGGACTCGTTCGCTTTAATTCTCCACTGTTTCGGGCAAAGCCAGAGACATGTTGGAGTTGAACAGAAACCACTGCTGTGTTATTAACGTATCCATTATTGTTGTGGCATTCGGCAATCGGACAGTCGTTATATAGCAATAAAAGGCACTCCCTTGTGGCACCCCGAATGAATTTCACGAATGTCCTTAGTGAGGTACGACGAAAGAGCTTGGAATTATGTACGGTTATGTTTAAGTTTGACATTAATTGAATTTATGCTGCCAGATTTCATCGAAACCTAATGCCTAAGAATACCACCAAATAATATTTTTCTCAAAAGTATTGTTATTACTGTCTAATATTGTCGAAAGTATTGTTCATATACTGGCCGATGAATCTGGAAAACTTACTAATTAATGTATTAGCAAGAACGTCTTACAATGTGTGTGTCGATTGTACAACTTAACCAAATTAACTTGCACATAACATAAAGTTTATCATTTATTATTTTTTTTACCCTTAACTGGGAGTTATTTTAAATATTGTATGCATCAGAGAATTATAATTATTTCTTAGAACTTTATCTACAAATGAATGGGGCCGCCTAAAGGAATCATTGCTGAAAAATATTAACCAAAATTATTAAAATTAACTTAATTATTTAATAACGCCGCCGATATTTAAACGAATCCAATTAACAGCGTTTAATTGGACACCACCACTAATATGGTACAGGAAAAATTACACAAATAAAACGATCGCCGCTCAAAAATCCCGCCGCGCATTTCGACCCGCCAAATTAAGCGCGTCGTAATTAAATCAAACCTCATTAGTATCGATTCGCTTATAAGGCGCGCCGCCGATTAAATCTCTAATGATATAATTGTCACTGCATTCGTGCGACGCGATTGAAAAATTTATCAGCACGTTTTCCGAAGCGTTCACGATTTTATTATGATCTACTTCGGGGGGCGTGCGGGTGCAATAAAGAACACGGTACTTATCCGAGCGATCTGATTGATGAATTAATTTATTTATAATCAGTAATTAAGGCCGTGGTTATTTAAAAAGGCTGGTTGATCGCCGATAGTGGGCAATGTATGTATGGGGAAAGTGGTCCAAGGAGGAATCTAGATTCTACTTCTACTTAAGTGTATTTTTTGTAAAGTAGCTGTTTGCTGATGTAATAATCCGATAAATCGGTGTGTTCCATATTGGAGTTTTTCATGGGCGTTTAGGTAGCTTGAGCCGTTCGTATCTTACGTGGAAATCTTCATAAAAAAAATATTAATTATGATTTTGTGTTTTGTAAATTGTCAGAATTCGAAAACGTGGATTTAAAAAAGAATTTAATGCATTAATTTTTATAAGAATATCTCGTTATTATTATTACGGCAATCATTTATAATATACATAAGCCGATTGATATCAAAGATTAAACAATCGTAAACGCAACTCCAGTGACATTGACAAACGAACGAACGCGTCTAAAATCTCCGTCACGTAAAAAGGATCGAACGGTAAGTACTCTTCCAATCACAAACGTACCGAGAACATTGACACAATGTATATATTTTTAAAGTAAAGTAGCCGACCTATCCGTGCTCGCAGTATATCCACGAACGCTTCCGATAGACATCAGTAATTATATGTTACTGATGATCGCGGGCACCACAGACGCCGCCAGTTAAGGAAGAAAATATTGGTATCCGCGCCGATAGAGCTTAACGCAGGATGGGTCTAGGTTATCCATGTTTCACTTCTCATCTTCTCATTTAGATCTCTGTCTAAATCCACCGAGTGTTGTAGATTTTATGAGATTGTTTGATTTAAATTCGAAGTGATAATATTTATTATTCTCGCATATTCTGTTGAGTTATATAAATTGGAAAAGTAAACTAATAAATAGGTGATGGCATGGAATAATTCAATTTGTCTCAATATTCCGGCCAAATTCCATATAGTTCGGTGCCGATTGAGAACGGGAAACCAATTTTTATTCAATAAACGTAGTGAGAACAAATTACACTACATAAATTTTAAATTTAACAATATTCGACAACATTTTAAATGACACGTTGGGTATCAATTGTTATAAGATAGATTAAGAAATTCACATGGCTCGGTGCCAATTGTTACGCAAAGGGAGGCTTTCCGTTAAACTGATGACTGTTAATTGTTATGATTTTTAAAGTTTTGCACGGATGAGACGTACTATTATTTATTTTTACTAGTACGGTTCTGTTTGATGAATCCATATAAACTTTAAATAATACAAAATATATAGAGATTGGACGGTTATTTTTATTTTTACCCTTATATATAACTGTATAAGAAAGGCATAATGGGAAATGCTTTAAAGTGGCTACGTTCATACCTCACCGGAAGAACGCAGCCTTTGTGGGTAAACAATATGCTATCCGAAATTCTGGAAATAAACAGGGGTGCGCCTCAGGGTTCCATTCTCGAACCACTCCTGTTCATCATAATGATTGACGACCTACTGCTTATATGCCCAGATGTTGCAAAATCACTGTACTCAGATGACGCTAGCCTGTCAATAGTTGAAAGCACCACAAAGAATTTGATCATCATGGCTCAAAACTCTATAAGTGATCTGCCAATATGGTGGACTAACGATGGTATCACCCTCAACGTTAGTAAAACCCAATCATAGATCAATCGCACAATCGGATACTGTAAAATTTCTTGGAATCACATTGGATAATAAACTGACATGGGGACAGCATTTAGTGACCTTTACAAACAAACTCAGTCCGGTCATATTCATCATTAGAAGACTAGGCTCTACAGGATCAGTTTTAGTGCTCAAAAATATATATTTTGGTGTGGTCCAATCCCGTCTTGCCTATGGATTGATCTTCTGGGGTAGTTCCAGATATGTGAACTAAGGTCCAAAAAAAAATCTGTGTGTTATTGGTAGAGCGCGACCTGGCAGCAGTTGTGTCGAACTGTTCAAAAAATACAAAAGTATGACGGTTTAGTCCCTTTATATGTACAAACTAGTAATTTATAACTTCAGCAATGAATTCAAGAAGAATAAAGACTATCACGAAGACGATACCATGTGTGGCTGGCTGGCTGCTTAGTGCGGTACGATTTTTTTCAGATTGACTGTGTCTCATCATTCCGTGGACATTATGAGTGCAAAGTGTTTTAACAAGTTACCGTCAATCATCATTTAAGAAACTATGGTTTGAGTTCTTCATGAATAATGTTTTCTATACTATAGAGGAATATCTGAGCTAATGTATTTATGAATCTATATATTGTCAGATAAAATTGATTCATTCATTGAATTGCATGTATGGTACATGATTATGACTGGTCTAGTAATGTTAAATGCCATTATATTTACATTTTACAGATGCTAATAAATATCTATCTATCTATCTATCTATGGTTTTGGTTATCGTTGGCACTGGAGATATTTATAAATGGTTTGTTTGACAGATGCAATCTACTTGAATTAACAATACTGTTTACCTTGTACAAACAATGGCTTTTGAAATCATCATTTTGATGTTACCATACCAAATTTTCAATAATGCACAACACACTGCACAAATGTATATAGAATAGGTACGGAATTTATCGCGTTGTTGTTTATCTCATAATTTTCAAAACAATATATATTTTTTAATTGTAGTTTTAACTTTAAATAAATTCAATTAAATGTTTACATAATTTTCCAATTTACACTTCCGGGTGTTGCCGTGGTTCTTGAAATAAATTTTACGTTTCGCGTCTGATGCTCATCCTGGATTCGTCCTTGATGCGTTGAACCACCAAAGGCGCAGCCACCTTTGGTAGTTCTTGCTTCTCAGTGTCCTTTAGTGCTAACTTCCGAACCTTACTTAGTTTATATTCGTCTTATCGGTTTTCAAGGGTTTTCTCACTATTCGTGGGTAGTAGTGATAGTTTCTGGGGAGTATCTTCATTTTATCGTAGTCGATTATGTGACTGCTTCCGGTGGGGTCGATTTTGAGTACAGGGTCAAGGTGCATCGATCCTTGACTCTGCGTCGTGTTTGTCCAATATACGATTTTCCACACTTTCATTGAAGTTCATATATTCCTTTAACTCGTAATCTGTATCCCGAATCCTTGTTGGATGGAGGCAGTTCTTTTATTTTCTTAACTGTGCTGAACCTGACGTAGATATTCTTCTCCAGGGTTTCCCTCAGCCTGTCCGTAACTCCAGCAATATATGGGAGGTGTGCGTATGCTGCTGGTTTTCCCTCTGGTTCATCATTCTTCTTCTTCCTAGCTTCGGCAAGTTTCTGAATATCCTGTGGTTTGTAGCCGTTCTTCTGTAGTGCATAATTCACTATTTTTTGCCGCTTTGTGTAGCAGTGCGGTGACTAGAGATCTTTTGTGTAAATGGTGATATGAGGCTGGAACTGGTGGCTTCTTCTTCACAAGTCTACATGAAGATATTGGCAATGACTCGTGAGAGTGGTGATCACATCCTACACCATCCTTCTGCTCATAGAATTCTCCATTCCATAGAAACTAAGTGGTGGTTAAACACCATTTTGCTAGGTCAATTATATACTCTTTTAGTCCTTGTGGCATGAATCGTTGTCTGATGAACTCTAGTGTTTCTTCCGCTGGTACATTGGTGAAGAGTGATTCCACGTAGAAATTCACAAGAATGAAGGAAAAACCAGCAGGATACGCACACCTCCCACATATTGCTAGAATTATAGGCAGGCTGAGGAAAACCCTGGAGAATAAGAATATATACGTCAGGTTCAGTACAGTTAAGAAAATAAAAGAAATGCTTTCATCCAACAAGGTCTCAGTACCTAGATTATGAGTTAAAGGAATATACGAACTTCAATGCCAGTGTGAAAAATCATTAAACTATTTTGTATCAATGAATGGTCATACCAGGTACAACCCATGTGTTATCATCCCAGCAGAACTCAACACAACAAAATCCAGATTTTCTCACCTCAGTACTTTTGTTCCATTACTTTTCTCTACCTTCCCATGATCTTCCTCGCACCATATGCAGTCCCTTATTACCATAACATATCTATCGACGAACAAATGTCAATGTTTCAAATATATTTAAGAAAATTATAAAAATGTCAAATGGAAAAATTGTGCTGTAATTGTAATTGTAAAAAATCTGCAGCAGTCGGCACTGATCTTTCTTATATGGCAAAATCGCGAACGTTTCGTGAATACGTCCGTATTGGTTAGTAACATCCCGGAAACTGTAACTGCGGCTGCCCTTGTGATCGCACCTGAGATTGTTAAGTTTAAAGTTTCAGAGCTCTAGCGATAATCGTTTGGACGCTAGAGCGCGCACACATACAGACGTCAATCCGAAAATAGTCAGAAACGATTCAGGGGACCTCAAAACGTATACGTTATACATAAAGTATCTCGAGTTCGAAAATTTTCATGATTCATATACATAAAGTATAAGTAAGTATAGGAATCATGAAAATTTTCGAGCTCGAGATTTCACCGGATATACACGTTTTGAGGTCCCCTGAATCGTTTCTGACTATTTTCGGATTGACGTCTGTGTGTGTGCGCGCTCTAGCGTCCAAACGATTATAGCTAGAGCTCTGAAACTTTAAACTTAACATTTGTATGTAGCAAGGAGGAAAACGTCCTATTTTGAACGCAATCTCTCAAGCGGAAGTGATGGTTTACTCTTATCACCTTTTTCCATATATCGAAGTTTTTTCGAAAAACGTAGTATAGCTGAGTATAAGAAAGTTTCGTGCGGATTTTTTTTCGTGTGTTGCTAGGAATACAAAGAATTTTTCAACTGCGATTTTCCAGTAAATAGTAGATTTTTCAAAAGAACGTATCAAACAAAAATTGTTTAAAATTTCTATATCCGTCATATCTCAAGTTCGAAAATGTTTATGATTCCTAGTCTAACATAACGTATAAAAAAGCACAAATACACAAAGTACCAAACAATATTTCAAAGGGTGTCAACATATTGGCAAATTGTCAAAGATAATGTCTAAAATGTAAAAAAATGCAAAAGAAGATAAAAATATCGAAATTGGTTGAAGTTGTCAAAAATGTAAGAATTGTAGAAAGTTCAAAAATACAAAAATTCCAGATATTGATTAATTGCAAATTTGTTCGATTAGTGGAAAATTCCAAGCACAAAAATGGCAAAGTTGAAGCAAATGCAAAAATAGGAACGAAAGGTTAAAATAGATATTCAACATGAAAAATTGTGTAAATGATATTTGAAAATGCCAAAATTGTGTTTTGTCAAAAAGTCCAAAATTGTCAAAAACGCACTAGATACGATAAAAGACAACACTAACATGAATGGAAATTTGTTGCATAATGTTAATGATTAGTCAGTGCCTAAAATCTAAAAATACATATAAAATTGCCGCTTTACATATATACATAGCCTTCTTAGTAGTAAAATGTGGAGATTGTTATCAATGCGAAAAATGTTAATAATAATGAAAAATCTAAATTTTCCAAACAAACACTTTAAAATACATGGGTCAAAAAATACAAATTGTTCAAAATATAAAATATGCTAAAAATGCTAAAATTATCCAAATTGCAAGAGACACAAAAATATGATCCTTTTTATTAATTAATTAATTAATTAATTTTCATTGCTGTTAATTAATTGTTACAACCACCGACGCTGCGATTCTCGATCGAAAGTGTCGCTCTTATTGTGCTTACTAGTAGCAGGACCTACTAAACGTAATATCAAAAGTAAATAAATTGCTTGCAATACAACATAAAATATTTTGGTAAAAATGCTAAAATTGTAAAATCATATCCATGTGTTTTGCATATCAGGATTATTTACACTGCTTGTCACGTGTTGCTGTTGATCTTTAAAATGGGCGAAACGGTGGTACAGCGTTAAAGATGAGTTGTTTTTGTAAATTCAACACGTCCCTCGAATTTCGGTAGATTTTCATGATTTAATTACAGTATTTGAGTGGTTTCTAAATAGTCTAAATTAAAACAAATACGAAAATTGATAATATCATAAAAATACAAAAAATATCAAAATTGCCATTAACCTGCAAAAAATATAAACGTTGTTAAAATAATATTAGCAAAATGTTCTAAAATTTGAAACATGTAATTGATGTAAATTGATGTATATGCAAATATTTCAAAGAAGTGCGAATATACCCTATTTATCACCCTAAACTTATATTAAAGAAAAGTTGGCTATCAAGAGATTAACCTAGTAAAACAAATGATTTGCTTCTGCAGGACTCGTAGCAAATACAAATTCTAAAAAACCGTAAATGTTTGTTCTCCTTGGCAACCTGCTGCCAGACCCAAGTTAGTTGGCTAACCAACTACAATTTTAATGCGGTTTTAATTTGAAATATGAAATAAGTGGTATTGGAGAAAGAACATATTGTTTCAATTAATCTGATGACTACTGCTCTTCTATTTAAATTCTAATTCGCTAACGGTGACGTTGTCTTTGTCTACTGATAAATTGGGCGTACTATTACTACTACTAGATACAATTATCTGGATCCATAGTAGGACGGAACCTTTTCCGTCCTTCCTATCCATTCTCTTATTGCTTGCAATTCCTCACTAATGTATGCATTTTCCTTCCTTATTTTCGTCTTCGCCTATTTGCTTCATATATTTCGTCGACTGTTTTACTGTTTTTGTTATCTCTCGAATTCTGTAATGTCTTACCTCCCCTATCATATGGCTTGTTTAGCTTTGTTTGACTTTACTATTTTTCCTTTTCTTTTTATGTAGCCATATTTTCCAATTTCTCATTCTCATTGTCAATTCGTTATGTCTCCATCTGTCTCCATCTCCATTCCCATCCTATATTTTCGATTTCAACATACATACTTTCACTTAAGTACGTCACTTACGTTGAACTTTTGTTTGAAAATGAAAATACGTATAACAACGTTTGAATTTCTGTTCATGTGGTTAATGGTTCATGTAAATTGTCTTACCCAATTTTAATCACTTTCCTCACGCTGTTACGTGCTTGCTTTTCTGAATTATTTTCAAATATATTTATTCCTCACGTCATTGTTGATTATCAAATTTCAAATTAATTATGATATACTTATAACACAAAATATGTGGGAGCTGAACGTTTATTTCAATATTTATTATGCTGGCGTTTTGAATTTCAATTATATTATTTAATTAAAACGTATTTAAAATAAAATTAAGTAAGAAAACGATGGCAAATAAATTAATTAAACTCAATATATAACAATTATTAACTTTGAGAGCAAAAATTCTGTTACAAAATGAAACAAACGAAGAGGACTGATTCCAAGAACAATCAAATTAATGTCATTTTTATTATCATTTGGTTTTTTGTTCAATTCCTCTTCCATTTTGACGTTCACGATTCAATTTTGTAGTTGCGCTCCCAAATGACATAATTTACACATGTTTTTGTTAAACTTTGAGGATATGATTTATTTCACTCAGAATTCGACGTGCACTGAAATGTAAACTAAAACAGGCAGTTGAACTCACCTGACAAATTCACATCGATACAACAATGTCATGTGGCTTACATTGCTTGTTTAGCGATTCTTATTGCATCTTAATGCAATAATTTTACAAAATTACTCAATTTTAATACACTTTACAGACTCAAATATAATTAAACTGCGCATAATACTCATGTCGAAATAATAATTGTTGCACTAATACTTTGATTGTATTAATATACAAGCTTTCAAAGTAATTTAGGTAACTATGCTAGAATGTAGTTATTAGTTTGTAGTTTTAAAGTGTTTTAGCCACAAATTGGACATTTATAATATTTGCGCGTGGCAACTAATGTAAAAAATTTATGTTACGAATATCTGATTGAAATCAATTGACGGAGGTGCATACTCAAAAATCATTTAGATTGTATCACAAGGAGTAATTTAATGCTAATTATGGGGTTTTAGTTAATTTAATTAATAGCGTAATTGTAAAAGCAGATTTAAATATAAAGGTCAAATTGTGAGAGAAACAACGAGAAACGATTTTAATACGCGTTTCCATACGTGAAATGTGATTAATGATGCAAGTTAAGAGATTTCAATGTATTTAATTAAACTTTGGATTAGAAAATATGTAAGTTTGCCTAAAAGTTGATTTAGCGTTTTAATTATTCTAGTAAAAAAAAAACGATTCGTGTGTATTATATAGTGTGTGTATATAGTATTGAGAAAAGAATGACGAACGTTTAAATTTGCGTATTGAAAGAGTGGAGAGAATATTTGTATATTTAAATTATAGTGAAAGTTAAAGATTATAAATTAATTTTTGTTGTCTGGCAGTCATTGCAAATCAAGTCTGGATGTCGTGCCGATTTTATCGATTTATGGGATGAACAATCTTAAAATTTGTCGCGAAGGCAAAGCACGTTGTTTTGTGTCGCAAAGAATGAAATCTGGTAAAAAAATGGAAGTGGACCAGAATTTTATAAATTTTGAGATAATTTGCACCTTCCCTTAATAACTCATTGGAAAATTAGGAAATGTTTGCGTTTACAAATGTTAACGGTTGGGAGGGCCAAAATGAATATCTAATTTTTAACCAAATTAAGTGTCATTGAGGACTATGGTCCGCTATCGGGTTTGAAGATCAATTTAAATGCTGTTAGAAGATGTAAAATTAACCTTTAATATTTAAGTTTAAATAAAATTTCTTCAAGTTGCTGATTAAGCCTGTTCTAAGAACTCATGCCCCATACGTTATAAGAAAGTTTGTATACATGAACATCGCATGTGTTTTGATGATCGCTTTATCGCCCAAACTAGTGAAGCTAAAATTAAGATATGCATACTATAGCGGGCAAGGAAACCATCCACATGAAAGCAAAAGTTAAAAGGTTGAACTGCATATTTTTTATATTAACTAAATAAATGTTAGAGAATTACAATATGGAGATATTTATAAATTCATCTTTTTATTCCATATACCGATTTCGTAATTTTCGTGTTGACGTTTCCTAAATTTGCAGGTTTGCAATAATATTCATAACACGTTACTTTTTATAAGTGTTCAGGTTGCAACCCCTTTGTAGTTAAAGAACTAGTGAAATTGGTCTGGTTTAGGACCTTCTGAGCCAAACATGTCAAAAATTTCCCAATATTATAGCATAATTCATAAATATAAATGAGATCTATAGATTTCGATTTTCATAACTTAAGTGAGTTAAAATAATATACAACAAAATAGCGCAAACCGTCCTTCCATGCTGATTTTAACTGATTGGGTGCGTCTAAATTAGTAATCAAATATGAAACAAAGTAACATTTAAAGTGTTGAATTTTCTGTTGGTGTACGACGAAGCAATTATGCCTTCGTTAATTATTCATGTCCCCTGCTCACGAAATTCACCCAAAAAACAAATCAGTTAATTATTTTCCACCGCGGTAATTGCCGGCCGGGCCAAAATTTATGCGCGAGATTGTCATAAAATCAGTCGCAATTTAATAAAATGCACCGCGGCTCGTCGTCGCGCAAAAAAAACAAACATCAATTTTCGTAACGTCTTAATTACCGAAATCGATATTAACGTGCCGAGGACGAAGAAACGCCCCAGATCAAAAAGTTTTTACGACGCCGCTCATATTCGCGTTTAATTCCGAGTTTCGCTCCCCATTTACTATTGGGTGGCATCCGAAAACTTAAATTATAGGCACCGCTTTAAATAAATGCCAATGTTTAACGGATTTATGCCCGCTCCTGCCACTGCCGATTCCGACGTGCAATTCAAATGAAAGAACTCTCCTTCGCTGATACCGATGGATGGCCTCTCTATAAAACAACCGTGATTGAACATAAACAATGCCTCGTTGATTAGGGAATAAATACTCGATGAAGATGTTGGTGGTCTCACTGATTCAGACAATTCAATTAAAGCCGCATTACTGCTGCCGCTTTGGGGGTAACAAATTTACGTTTCGCATTGGCGTTTTTTACGGGCGCACGACTTTATTACGTTTATTTAAGTAACTTGACACGCATTCGGCGATTGTTATCCCTGTCTATGAAGGAATCAATGTTTATTAATCCTAATCTATATTCGTTGTTTATATAAATTATGAGTACATTTATTTGTGCTTCATTAATGGAAATGTGGTTCTAAAAATTAAACGACAACGCAGCAATTATAAATTTTATTATAATTTTCATAAATTAATTATATTACATATATATTATAATTGGTTGGTGTGAACTGTGCAAATAGTAAACACTGACTATTTTTTGAAATTGGATTATTTTAACATGATGGCTGGCTGAGGATTTCGAACAAAGAGGAGACTCGGCCAAGTCACGACGCCATTGCAGTTTATAATCAGCATTTAGGCTATGAATCAATTCAGAATTGCATTTAATCGTGTTTTATAAAAAGCTGCTGTGAACTCAAATGTAGGTAAAAATTATAGGAATCGCGATTGCGGACGGTCAAAATGTACAAAAGATCTACATGGTATCTCAACAAGAGTACATTTTGATGAAAATATTGATTTTAACGGATTAAGTTGAATTGGGTCTATTATTCAAGTGAAACATTAATAATAAGCCCAACTCAAACCAATGGAATTCATTATATTCGGAGAAAACATTCTATGAGGTGGCGTATAACAAGCCCACAACTCATTCACGGCATTAATAAATCCTGTGGTAATACATCATGGATAAGAACTCACTGACATCTCAGGAAAGAAAAATGCTATTGAAGAGAAAATAATTTAAATAGGTTTGGGTTGGGTTTCTTATTTAGGGTTGGGTTTTGTTTCTTATTTATGGTCACATAAACCCGATCCAAAACAATTAATTGCATTCAAATAAAGAAAACTTTTTATGAAGGAGTAGCGTGAAATTGGTCAATTGTGCAGATTACGAAGACCTGAACTCACTAACATCTCAAGAAGATAAAATGTTGACGAAAAAATCTATTTCAGGCATAGGGTTGGATTGGGTTGGGTTTCTTATTTATAGGAAGCTAAATTTTCATGGATTTGATTTGGTTGAGTTTCGTATTTATGGGAACCATAATAACGAAACCCGATCCGAAACAATTATTTGCATTTAAGGAAAAGTAAAAAAAAATGTTACGAAGGAGTGGCGTGAAATTACGCGATTACGCAGGTTAAGTACTATCAAAATCTTCAACAGATCTACAACTCGCTCATGGAATTGACTAATCCTATGATATACGATTGACAAGAACTCATTGACGTCTTAACAGTGCCGAATTTTGATGAAAAAATTCAAGCCACGTCAAATTTATTGGATGATCCAATAGCCAGTGAAGCCTGTAGGGTGCGGGGTGGCCCTATCCAGATACGAGGTAAATTTTTGATGTTTTACGCCATTTATGTTCATAAGATGAAGGATCTTATTATATATAAATGTAACACTGGGCTCTTAACGAAAACCGGATTCAATACCAATGAGGTTTCATGGGCTTGGCTGTGAATATGTCAATTTAGCTTCTTTTAAAACATTAATTGCCCGCGTTTCATTATCTCTTCGTTTTAATAGTTTTAATTGATCTCAAGGCGGGGTTTGACAGAGTGGTAAGAAGAGTTAATGGAACAGGTCAGGGAGTGGGCATACTTAGGATACGTAATGAGTGAAAGAAACTGAGGCGCACATTAGTAAGGAGGCGAAGAAGGCTGTAGAAGGACTGATGGCCAGTTTATGGGGGAGAGGAAAGAGAAATTCGAAGAAGCAATGAGGATTTTGAATGTATGTGTTAGGGGCATAATGATGTACGGAGCAGAAGTACGGGGTGCCCAGGAACGAAAAAGAGTAGAGAACACATAGGGCAACTAAAAAAGAATTACAATTGAAAGATCAACACCGGACGGCATCGTGTGGCAAGAGACGGGAAGCAAGAGGATATCAGTGGACGCGGGGAGGAAAGTAGCAATGTATGAGATGGGAGTGAAGAGGCGAGGAGAGAAGAGTTTGGGAAAGAAGGTGATGGAGCAGCTAGAGAACGGGGAGAGAAGGGGAAATAGCTATCAAGTTGAGAGGTGGCAAGAAGACGACAGTAGGAAGAGGAAGGAAAGCAGGCGATTAGGAAAGATTAATGTCTAGATTCAGGAAACAAGGAGAGAGAAAACAAGTATTGGATTGGAGACGAGTACAAGAATTACGAAGAATGTGGAAAAGGGGAAGATGAATGGAAACACTGGTGGGAGAAATCCGAGAAGTGTAGCTGTTAGGAAAGTTCAAGAAGAGAAATGAAGAAGGGAGATGTAGGAGGGAGAAAAATATAAAGCAAATTTTGTTACAGATGCGAGGACAGGACGAGAGATTGGGGAGAACGGAGCTAACAGAAGAGAACGGAATCGAGGATCCAGGAAGGAGCACGGCGTTTTAGGAGGAAGTGGGAGACGCGTAGGATTAAGTTTATTATGTTTAAAGTGAAAAACAAATATGTAAGGGATGCCAAAAATAAAGGTTGTACTACTAGTTTTAGCTGCCACCGGACCGGAAAAATCGTAAAAGCTTTCAAAATCGATTTTTGCTGTGCTTGTGTTGAAATTTTCATACGACTATCAAATCGAAGCAAATTATAGTAAAATCAGATATCAAATATAATTTTGCACGGTGTTTTTACAAAAAACTTCACATACATTACATAAATGTTCATGCAATTATAGAAAATTATTGGTAAATATAAATAATGGTCTACGGCAAATAAATCACTTAGAAATAATAATTACTTAGAACATTCATGGAACTTTCAATGATTTATTGCAACTTTAAAAATTACGTGTTTTAACCCAACTTAATGGCATAATTGCCTTATTCGTAAGTATCAAATCAATTACCCCATTTTTTATCATTGTTTTTACTTAGTACTTTCACACACGTATCTGTTGGCATAATAATTTCATTACTTATGCAAACAATAATTCTCCGCCACCGAGGCTTTGCGAGATAGGTTATTATGGCCGTTTCAGATAATTCCCTTGCTTCCTCGCAAACAAATTTTCTTCTCTGGGAGTTAGTTGATAATTAATTGTTAATTCCCCGCGGTGGTGTCTCATATAATAGTGCGTGCTGAGATCTACCTTCCTCTCGACAATTTTTCGTCAATTTGAATTTAATTTCCGCCCTTAATCATGCTCTCCTCTAACTGAAAATTAACAAAATTGGCGATATGGCAAATCTGTAGCACGTTTGTTGATCAGCAGTGTTATAAAAATATAACTAGTTTATCAATTGGGTTACTGTGCATTTCAGTTTGAAAACTAACCCTAATAGTTCCAATTACGTGTGGATGTGAAAAAGATACTTAATTTTATCTCAAATAGTACATAATAAACATGTTATTGGCTAACTTAAATAATTTTCTATTTTATAACACTGTTTTTTTACTGGTTATTGCTTAACTTTATAAATATACTTTTGTACAGTTTAAAATTCAAAACTCCGAATTTTCAGTCAATTAATATAGATGGACGATCTCTCCGGCGCGGCGGTTTTTTCAATTACCCCGGGACCGCTATGCTGAACATTTTCGTTCACATCGGAACGTTTGCGATTCTAAACTCTAATTAAGGAGTAAATTGTATGTTAATTGTAATTGCGGCCGAATCGTCTGCGCCACCGACAAAATATATCATTGTCTTGTTCTTCGGTGATACACACACACCACACGGCTATTTGTAACTCGAGCAGCACACATGATACCTATAATAATCCGCGTTCCCAACAACCTGATTAAAATTTGCGATGCCGATTCCAGATTAGATAACAGAATATGTACGTTAATTAATGTTCTTATAGGAACAGACGTAATATTCTTCGTTTTTATCTTTGTGAAACGCACTCGGATGTTTTATTCAGCGCTCTCATGCGCCTTAAGTACAAATTTCTATTCGGAATGATAAAGTTGAACAAAATTAAATCGAACGTGAGTGCTGATTTATTCGCCTAGTGTACAAAATTTTTGGGATAAGTTTCTTCCAGGAACTAGATCCGCGTTTACGGCAAATATGGCGTTGCTTAGATCACCGTTTTATTTAATTATCATTTTATTTTTCTCTTTCACGCAGTGAATATTAAAGACAAAATGAATGTGCAAAAATATTGGCAATGAATAAAGAGGAATTTGCGAAATGTGTAGATGATTAATTAAGACAATAAAACCAAATGAAATAATATTGAACTTGGCACATTGTATTTTTTTTATATGTATTATAAGTACGTACTTATATGACTTTTGCAATAACTTTATCTTAAACTGTTTTATTCGACAACTACGACGAAACGCTATAATTATCTTGCAGTAATTAATAATTATTAAAGATTTGCTAAACCGACATTTAATCGTGTTTGTCTTTATATTAATAAAAAAAATACTATGATATTCAACTTATGAAATTATCTATGCAACTGATTTCACATTGTTTAATTATATTAAATGTAGAGTGGATCGTAGTTTGCGTTCTTGACTGGGGGGTCGAAGCTTTAGGATTCGTTGTTTAACTTGCCGGAAAATAATAAGAAACTTACTACTTGTCTAGTGCAAACCTTTACATCACACATCTATACAGAAAGATCAATACAATATAATATAAACATAGTTATTAATAACGAATTAAAAAGAATCTTACGATACACAAAAAATCAGAAGCAGTATTATAAAATGCAAGAACGGCATGAACTTAGCAGGAACACCTTTGTCCGACCGATCGTCGACCAAACCGCGATAATTTAAAAAGAATGAAAACATCAAAAACAGGTAAACGATATATGAAAGCCATGTAGTTTACATCAATTGAAATGACACATGAAACAACTGATATCAACAACAGGCACACGAAATATGAAAGCCATTAAATGTTGCAAACCGAGGATATATTAAACACTCAGAAAGATTATTATCCGCAAAAATAAAGGGTTGCAAGCAACAGAAAGTCGTCTTCTTTTTGAAAGGATAGCTTAAATTTATTGCACTAAAATATGGCTAAAGTGACCTGTCCCATTTTAATGGAAAGTTGAGTGCAGGTCACAATCTAAAGCGCCATCCGACATTCGTTATACAGCCCTAGCCAAATGTTTACAGCGTGCTAACACTTACCGTGAATTCCAGTACGTAGTTACCTAACCACGGAAGCTAGACTGTGAAAATAAAAATAATTACAAGGCAAACAAGTAGAATCAAATGGTTCATTGTGGCAGAATAAAACAATTAGACATAACCTTGATATTTGTCAATGAATTGTTTGACTAATACAATAATCTGGAACCAAACGTCGAGGCCGACGCCGAGGAATCCGAACGTGCGCTTCCAACGTCACTGTATTAGAACTAGCCAGGCAATTGTGTTATGATCACGCATTCGATCTAGTACAAGAAGGGGGCCAAAAAAACTTGTTTGTACGAGAACTAATTATCTCTCAAGTCACGCGCTTCTAACATAGCATTTCGAAATCGATCAAATTCCAGTACTACGCTAGGTCCGCCACACCAGCAACAAACTACGTGTTATAGCTGATGATATATCGACAACCGTGAATAATGACGCTCTACTTCTCAAACTTCTCAGTTTTCGCTGTATGTCACGGCACTTCGACTAGAATAATGTTTTAATCGTCTGAAATAATATCTCATACGCTTCGCCGGGAGTAACCGACATTTTCGATTTTCAAACAGAATATCCTGTATATTGTTACCAATTGTGATCAACTATATACGTAAATTTTCGACTACGTCTTCGATTTTTGAGCTACTTGAAATACGCGCTTTTCAATCGCTACATAAAGAATTATGTTTTAATTTAATTGTTTAATTGCAGTAGATCTGAAATGATTTTTAACACATTCAATTAATACTTGTGTTTCAACATTTTTTTTTAATTCACGCTGCCGCCAGACAGTACAAGGCTTTAAAAACTTACCCATTTTTCACATATAACATGTAAGGGTGATGTTTTACATTTTTGTCTCTCCCGACGTTTGATATCATTTCATTCAATCTTCTCCAACATATGCGTTTATTATTCACTTTTATAACATATAATTTATGTAATATAATTTAATATAATTTATAATTTTACATAATAAAACAAAATACAGAGTTCAAGAAATTTTATTAACAAAGAATTATATCATGGAGCTATACAAAGTATCCACACAATTTTTTCAATTTTTGAAACTGAAATAGATTAGTTTGAATTGAATTTAATAAAAATATAAAAAAATACGAATCTGTAAGCATTAAAATATTTCGATATGAAAATTGTAGTTATTGTTAAAGCATTGATATTGTGAAATCCAAAGGTGGTGTTAGTAATAGTTGTTGATGACCTATCATGTGACGAATTTAACCAATGAGAATGGACGATTCTTTACGTAGTACGTAGGGTTCCTAGAATTCTGAATATCGTACCGATATTGTTGCTCCTTAAGAGCGTCAATTTGACAACCACTAAATTTGATAGCGGTTGTCAAAATGAGAAAGCATGCTAAATGCAAGTAACAGTTTAATTTAATTTAATTTGCTTGCTCCCTTAATTTGAAAGAACTGACCTAATTGTAAATTTAGTATTGAAATACTTACTTCGGATAAATTAATGAGTAATTTGTTTACGTTTAAGAGTAGATACAAGTTCGCTTGCAAAATAGCAAATTAAACATTGATTTACTACATACATTCACTTAAATTGCCATATTTGTCACTGAGCTCCGAATATCATTTATAACGACGTACTCATTGTAAACTTTCGTCAATTATTTTTAGTTCTTTTTTATTTTTTATTTTATTTCAACCACAACTTTTATCAACGATATACGTGCCGACAGGCAGCATTTCAGTATTTTTCACATCTGATTCATTCAAATATGAGTTCTGTGTTAAATTGACTTTCCAAAATAAAATAATCTATGGTAAGGAACGCAAGCCCAGCCGATCCTGTACGTTGGGTACCAATTATTATGATCGGGGCATCTATTACCCCCAACACCCGCTTGTCTGTCGCATGCAAATAAAACCGAAGGTGTACAGATAAAAGTAAATAAAATGAATAAATAATCATTTACCATGAATTCCAGTCCGTAGTTAGCTAATGACGGAAGCTAAACGAAGAAAAACATAAAAATATACAGAACTATCGACAAGTGAACAGTTCATTGCGGCCGAATAAATGAATTATGCATTAGCTTAACTGATCGTATCGTGATACTTCTAAGCGATCCTAAAACAAAATTGCACGCTATGGAGTTGCTTAATCACATGAAATAGATCCGTTAGGCGAATTTACGCACAAACTACCATACGAAACGTTGGACTTGTACAACAAGGACAGGACTGACTAACGCACGAACAACTACGCAACCAGACCAAAAAACAGGACGTACAGGGCGGGTTTTTGAAAGTTTCCCGTCGACTAGACGCAACGGTTGGACTGAAAGCGAAACCTTCGACCTCGTCGAGGGAAGCACCATATATGTTTTTAAATGTTAGTTGTAAGTGAAATGTACTTAATAAGCGTCGTTTTCGTAGGTGTAAGTTGTTTTATTTGTGTGTTATATGTAGTATTGTTTGTAAATATTATATAAGTGTGAATTTTTAATAAAAACATTTGGCATTTTGGGACACCGTCCGTGGATGCAACGTAAAATGGACGTAGCGCAGCATAATAATTGGTAACCAATATGTCGGCTCGATTGAGTCGAGTTGGATTTGGTTGGGCTACCAATTTGCTTTACAAATAAGCTATTGTTTCCCGTATATTCAATTAATAAAATGAATAAAATTAATATGTCGTTCAACCAAAAAATATACTGAACGGACATTTTCAGGATTTCGTAATTTTGACATATTTGGCCAGCTTAACGTAAACAATATTAACTAAAATCAGAAAAAACAAAGCACAAAGCAATAAACATTTAAATAAGGGCTTGAAAATATCAAATATGTTCTACAAATCACTGTAAAGAGACTGTTCAAGTGTTGTTTAATGTTACAAGTTTCGAAGAAAAAAGTTCCATGACAACCTCAATCTCTTCAGCTGATATCAATTGCATTGAACTTCCTACAAAGTTTGGCTTATGCATATGGTTCCGGTTAAATGTGTTGAGTCCTTCCGGTTTGTTCGGATGTTTAAGTTCAAGTTCATACGAAGAACCTCGACAGTTGGTTATTAAGTCCTTTTGCGAAGTGTATCCGAAGAATCTGTCTGATGAAATTATGTTTTGTGATATGACAATTTCATTCCATATTTAATATTTTTCCAGAGTAACTCCTCCTTGATATATGTGCAATTGCTATTTATCTCGTTTTTTTTTTACTTCCGTATACTTTATGTATAAGGAAGTATAGTAATCATGAAAAATTTCGACCGGATTTTCGACCAAAAACGGGTGTACTAGTTTTGAGGTCCCCAGAATCGATCCTGACTAAGGCGTGTGTGTGTGGGGGATGTGTGTGCGCGCTCTACCGTCCAAACCATTGAAGCCACCACTATTAAACTTAAGATTTGTATATAGCAGGAAAGAAAACGTTATATTTTGAAAGCAATAGCTCAACCGGAAGTGATGGTTTACTCTTATCACCTTTTTCGGTATCTCGAAAACTGTATGAGTTATCGAAAAAATGTTAAAGTTAAAGATATAGTAATTTTAAACAACTTTCATTTGAAAAGTTTTTTCGTAAATGGAGTATAACTGAGTATAAGAAAGTTCAGTGCGGACCAGTGCAGATTTTGTAAATAGTATTCAGAAAAGTATGTAATGAAGTATGGAAGGGAAACCAAATACCTAAGTACTTGGGCGAAGGGAAGATAGTACCAATACATAAACACGACAATATATTAGAAAATAAAGCAGCCGATTACCATATATTTATTCACCCTAAAGAAATAATAAATAAAACGCCAAAGAAGACTGGAAAGCGTACTTTGTATTTGTAGGAATAGAAAAAGCTTTTGACAAAGTGGATAGAAAGAAAATTTGGGAGGGTTGGAAAAGAAACGTGTCGAAAAGAAATCGATAAGAGCAATTGAGAGAATATACAAGAGTGCCATATGTAGTGAGTAGGAACATGACATCGACAAATTTTTAAACCAAGAAGTTTGAGTAAACATCTCACTTTGTGCGTTTTCCAAGTCTGAAAGAGATAACTTAAGACAACTTAAAAGTAGCTCCCGTTTAAGATAAACGGGAGCAAAATAAAATAATTATGATAGGCAAAGAGAAGGAAGATACCGATATAATACTGGGAGAATATTAAAGGGAGAAAATGGAGCAGGTACAAAAATTAGTACTTAGGAACAAAAAGGGGCAGGCTGAAAAATACATGGGACTAAAACATAGACAAGTTCATAATAGAGAAAAACTAAACACTGAATGAAACCAAAAGACTACAGCAAAACCGAAAAGACCAAGAACCAAGACATGAAGAAGAAGTAGGAAAACCACCTACACACCGAAACATAGAAGGAGAAAACGATTTGTTCGTCAATGTCTGCTAGTGAATACGTAATATCAATTACGGTTTTATTCTGTATTATCGGGCGATGTTAATGTTGATTCAGAGAATATGACGAGGTAGAATGGTCATCTTAGGAAAATACAATAACAGTGAGCATGTACTAGAAAACGTCACTTGAAAAAGTGAGTGCATCTACACCAGATGGTTTCAATTTGAATTTAAAATTTTTTACTTCTTCCTAACATATAACATTAAGTTATATGAGTGTAATTATTATTTATTTTTAAATATATTTTGTTGAACATATTTTCCAAATCGTTTCGTCACATTCTAGTTATTCCTAAAAATACATAAAGTTTTGTCATTACAATTTTATTTCATATTCCTTTTGTACCAATATCTTCCATCAGCCATGTGTGTTTGCTTACTAATTTTCTCATCCTTATTTTAAACGCTTTGAGCAGGATTTATTTTTAATTTAGCAATGCTTTTGAACTAAATTGTGGGTTAGCTTTGATGGTTGTTTATGAAAATTCATTCATTAAAATAATGAACCAATCTATCAATTGCACAAAATATAAAGTACGCCGTCTGACGTGCGCGAAGGACGTATGTACGTGTAATTTTTAAGATTGGAACTCAAAAGCGAAATTATTTGGTCTGCACGTGCACGTGTTTTGGCATAATTATACGGTAGGCATGAAAACGGTAGACGATCGCTTTCGTTCTCGTCAATATTGAATGTTGTTAAGTCTATGCATGAACTCAATCAGCACGTGCCTTTCTGTAATGCATCGCGTGAATCGAGTGCGTTGTTTTCATTGCGTTTATTGTTTCTGTATTGAATTACCCTGCGGAATTAAAAAATCCGAAGAGGTTTGTTTGTTTTGTGTCGCTGGCGCAGCAAACTTTCGGACCGAGTCATGGGCGCCGACGTCGCCGCGATTTAATGGTAAACATCGTTCGACTCCCACCTGTACGTGCGTTTTAATTTACGTCGCGCATTAAAAAATGTAGACCCGTCGCTAATGACGGCTAATTAATAATCGTGGAAACTAGATTTTAAGTGGGCGCATTAATTTCGAACGCTTAATGCGCGGCGCGTACGGAATAAAGTATCAAATTTCGACGCAATAATTTATCGAAATAAACCCGATTTTATTTATTCGTTATTTGAAATAAGTTAGTGTTTAATTAATTTTATTAATAGTTAACAAGATAGTCGCTGTTGCGTCTTGAGGCGGAGGATAGATCAAATCGGAAAAAAACTACCGACCATGGCGACGGCGACGGTCCGCGGTAACAAGAGTTCTAAAACGACAGAGCTTTTTATTGCATTCCCAAAATACCTCATTGATGCATGCACGGACGGTAGGACGAGGAAGAAATTATATTGCGCGCGGCTATTAAATATAACTGAAGTTGCGTTTCGTGCGTTTTCTAGAAAGAAAACGACGCAACAAAAACGACCGGATTCAGTGAGTAATGACTTAAAACTGCGCGATTGACAGACAGTTAACGTACCAGTTATCTTAAAGTACTACCTCTCTTACCTCGAAAGAAATGATTTATGTTCGACGTTTAATAGATTTTTTTTGTGGATAAATTTTTAATTGTTGCCTATACGTTAGTATACGTGTAACAATCGCAACTATTAATTATAAACTTTGTTTCTCGTTTGCTTTTTTACCGTCTACGTTTCACAAAAAAAAGTAGTAAATTTAAACGAATACGTAAAAAGGGCAAAGTAATGATCTGTAGCGTCAAAGCCTTGTCTTTTACGAAATTGTTATTAATGTTATATGTTATATACGTGATGACGCGTTCTTTTTGTTTCAACGAAACATTATCGCACCATGTAACGAATTCATTCTTCTTCACTTCCCCATATATAAATAAATAAATCTGGTCTTAAGCGAACACTAATTTCATTTACTTCTTTCAATACTCACTAAGTATTCGCACATTTTTTATTCATCCTTCACTGTAAGGAACTTTTCTACCAAAAATGTTTAAAATTAATATATTTAACTTTTATAAAAACTACTTTTTTATAACACGTGCAGTTTTCGAGATATGGATAAGGTGACAAGTGTACATCCTCATCCAAATCTTAAGTTTAAAGTTTCATATTTCTAACTTCAATAGTTTTGGCGGTAAAGCATACGGTATGCCGAAAATAGGTAGAATCGATATATAGGGAACGTGGAACATCCACTAAAATCTCGCGGTCGAAGCTTCTCCTTATGCATTATGCATAAGAACGTAAAAATTCATAGAAATTTTAACAGATGTAAACCAATTCCAAAGGAACAAAACATGGCGGATGACGATAAACATGATCGAGCAAGAGGCACACTGAAAACGACAGATGTAAAGACCAAGTAAAAAATAAATAAGTTACTGAAGACGAGAAGGATGAAAATTTACAACTGCAGAACATAGGGAACTGTGACTTACTGCAAGAAAAGGGTCAGAGGATTACGTGGCTACTTCGAACAGTACGGAATAGCCTTACATACACCACGGACACAAACGTACGTAATTTGAAAAACAGATTTTACCCAGAAGAATCTACGAAATTGTACTTTATTGCCTTAATTAATGAAATCAAACATGTGAACATTTTAAATTCCAAACCATAAACCTTATTTTTTTACTTAAAAATACCCAAACACTTAACAACAAAAAATCCTTGAACAAAATTGATAAATTTCCATTTTACAACAAATTGGGCTCAATAATTGAATTTAATTGAATATTGATTTTAAATATTATAACTTATTATATTATAAGGAAGAACTAACTATCAGGAGAATTCCCAAAACTTCTAGACACTTAGTTTCAGATAAATTAAGTTCAATCATTAATGAGTGCCTTTTAACTAAAACTTCTTCTTCTTCTTCTTCTGAGGATCTTTTGCTTTTCTCCTATAGAACTTTTAATCTTTCAAGGAAATCCGATAAATCTTATAAAAGAAAATCTTTCCATTAAGACTTTTCTTTAATGATCAATGAGCAGAACGTTCGTGATGCTATCTTTTCCTTTCCCCTTGGTTCTGCTCCAGGTTTGGATGGAATGACGCCACAACATTATTTCTTTATCCGCTGTTGAAGCAGGACTTCATGCTCTTAGATATATAACACTTTCTTGCGGTCCCATGATTTTTAGTCTTATTATTTTATCTTTGCATTCTCATCTTAACATTTGGTATTTAGATGTTGGAACTTTGGCTGATTATCCTGAAGTCGTTTCGTCTGATTTTGGAAACGTTATCAATCTTGGGAGAGAAATTTGTCTGCATTCAAATTTTAACAAATGTGAGATATTCTTCTGCTCTGAAATTCCTGATTCGGAAGTCTTTCAGAAAATTCAAAATTTAGCTCCGACATAAAGATTTCTGATCGGGAAAGTTTATTATATCTTCTAGGTTCTCCAATTTTTCTCAAGGTTTTAAACGCAGTTTTGAAAAAACTGCGATATTGATTGAACACCTCTTACAAAAAGCTGAATCTTCAGTGGCGCCAGGCCACTCTTCCTATTAGATTTGGTGTTTAGGTAATCGTCGTATTCAGGACATTTGTCTTCCTACTTTTCTGTCTTCTATCTATGGTGTTAATGAGCTCGTTTCTATATTACTAAAATCAAAGGATAATGGGCTTAATATTCACCTTTATCGTGAAGCTTTGGCAGAGTGGCATATCAAGTATCCTAACGAAAAACCATCATTTCCGGAAATTCAAAGGAATTGGGACATTATTAATTTAAATCGAATTATTACAAAAGACTTATTCTTTTACTCTCCAAGAGATTTGGCTCGTTTTAAAGCTCTTCAATGCAGAGAATCTGGTTCTTGGCTTCACTCAATTCCCTCTCCTAACATCGGTACCGTTTTGGATAACAGTTTGCATCGCCCTTAGATTAGCAAACTTTGTACACCGCACACTTGCAAGTGCAATACTGAAGTTCAAGAAATTGACATTCATGGATTAAGCTGTCCGAAGAGCGGCGGAAGATTTTCAAGACAATCTGAAATTAATTGTATTAACCGTTCTTTAACTTCAATACACATTAATTCAATTTTGAAACCGAATGGATTGTCAAGAGATACTGGAAAACATCCAGATGGCATGACCTTGGTTCCTTGGTTAAAATGTCAAGCTTTAGTTTGGGATATGTTACTGTAATAGATACCCTTGCGGATAGCTACCTTTTGTAAACTTCAGAAATCTGTAGTTCACCTCCTGAAATTGCTTGCAAGCGGAAACATAACAAATATCTATGGATAATTTCTTCAAACTACATTTTTAAAGGTCTTGCCTTTGAAACCTTGGGCCCTTGGTGCAAATAAACAATAAGCAAATAACATAATTGGCGACCGACTTTTTTTCTTTCTGGTAATCGGAGTTCCAAACAATTACTTTTTGAAAGGATTTCTCTCGCCATTCAAAGAGGAAATGCAACAAGCAGTCGAAGCATTTTCCCGGACTCCGCCTCAGAAATCGTTGTACTGTAATTTAAATTTACTATTTGTTATAACAGTTGTACAAATGAAATAAAATATAAATGTATCGAGGTTACAAGTTAAAAAAAACATTATGTTTTATTTTATAAAGTAAATCGTGAATAAAATAAAATAATATAACTTAATTTAATAGTATTTTGTGTACCAAGGCCAAAAAGTACTGTTTTTTCGTCCGAGTTTTCTTTACGACCGAGGCGTAGCCGAGGTCGGAAAGCAAACGAGGACGAAAAAACACTTTTTGGCCGTGGTGCACACAACATTTTTTAGGCGACCCTCATAAAATTTTCAAATTTATTGCAACATTTACTTACAATTTATTGACATAGTCATTTATGACAACTGAACAATTGTACATATTTGTGACACCTTCAGACATGTTTATGTTTTCTTTGTCTACATTCGAAGTTATTTCGGCTTTATAAACAATAATTACCCAATAATCAGTTAAAAAGTCTATCACCAACACGTATTTACTAATGTAAACAAGATGCACAGTTTGACACTGACGGCAATGTGGTTATTTTTATACAATTTCGGTAACTGTCGGTAGATGGCGCCACCCTATTGCGGACGAAAAATGAAAGCGGACGAAAAACGATTACTTTTCGTCCGCGTTTGACGACTGAAATTTCAATTTTACGTGTCGGTCGCCTAAAAAATATGTTTAAGAGTTCTTCGGATTTCGGCATTGAAATTTATTTTAGATGGGTGGAATATACGGATGGACGGAGTATAAATTTGATTTAACGATTCTTACGGCTTCCTGCTGTTATTTCAATTTCGCAAATCACTGCCCTTTCTTCTTTATTAACTTATTCAATTTTAGCACTTTAGTTTTATTAACGACACTTCACTTTCTTTCATATCTAGCACCACGATTTTGATTCTCGTATAAACACACCGTTTAGCTTAGCAACGTTTCATTTGTGAACTGTGTAACTGTGAAATTGATAGTACTCTCATTTTCTGACATTTCTATTATAGCCTTCCTTCTTTTTGGCACTACATTTTTATCGATATTTACAGATTTCTGTTTTCCCTTTCAGAATTTTAAAATCTTTTCGAATTTTATGAAAAGTTATTAAAAACGCTGGCTATGTTTTTTTTTCTCTCTTTACAACGGTGCTTTCCTTTTTCCTCTAACTGCAGCTAACTAATATAATTTCATCCTAGCTACGAAATTTTGCCCGAAATATTTATTATATATTAAATTTAGCTCTCACGAATCTTCTCAACGCGCACGCTTCAGTATTCATCAGAATATTCAAATATAGAGCAATACAAGATTTTGCCACATTCTGCTTTAACGCTACATAATGCCACATTTTGAAAACCTATATTTAATTTGACTGGATTTTGTTTTATGATAAAAATATCTCAGGCAAAAATTGTAGATCATCTACAAACCATTTCTGAGAAAAAGCAATTTTAACACTTATTTTAGTTGTATTCTCAATAATATGCACAAGTTTCCGTATGAGGTGGTGCACTTACCGTGGTTTCCCTGGTAGGCCTACTCCACGGCCTATCACTGTAAAATGAAATGGAATGTCAGGGCATCTTATTCATCATCATCGCCATCATCTTCTTCTTCTTCACCTTCTACTCTTCCTCCATCTTCTCTATTTCTTCTTCTAAATCATCTTCCTGAATTGACATAAATTGTTCTAACAGCGATATATCAATTGTTTAGTCGTTGATGTAAGGATCTCCTTCTGTTGAAGATTCAACATTTGAACACGACTGGCCTTCACAAGTGGTCCATGCTGGTGAACAAGATAAGCCTACTTTCCTGCAGCCGTATTTCGAATTACACCCATTTTTGCAGTTGCAACTAATAGTATTAAGGAGGTAGAAGTAGAGTATGGATTGGTTCCAATACATTATTAATTAGCTTCCAACCCCTTTCTTCTGGGTAACGAAACATGTATATGCAAGTTATTTTTTTAAGCTCCATATACAGAAAGAACAAAGCGAATTCCGTTGGTGATTAGAGTTTCTGGAGTAGAGTTCATATCTTCGACAGTTTTTGCACATGTAATAAAATTTTGTTTTCCAAACAATTTAAAAACTGTTGTTTTATCCCTCCGGAACATTGCTGATGTTGTATCACAGCCAGTCTTAGTATGTAAAAATAGTATATGATTTTTACATTTAGGATAATCCGATAAACTCGTATTTGAAAATATTAATTGTTAATGAACTTTGCCGGATTAAAAAAAATAAGTAATTATTGATTTATTGCGGTTTCTATAATGAGTACATCAGTACATCATTGTCAGCTTGCTTGACTAAAATATGTTCAGCGGTAAATTTTTCTTTTAGCATTGTAATTAACCGAGACTTATTATGAATATTTGACAGAAATTGTTGTTGGCTAGTTGGAACTGTCATAAATTGGTCAAAGAGAATATCAGAAGATGCCAATGTTTTTGCCATACGGCGAATGCCGATGTTATTCTTCAACTTTAATATTTGTTGTAGAATCTGTATAGCCATCAAAAACTACAGTTACTCTTTGACCAAAATCTCTGAGTATGTTTATACTGAATATTTATCTGAGATGTTGCTGAATGTGTCTTCTCGCTCCCAAACCACACGGTGCAATAAATATCCTCCATCGATAGTACATATAACATTTAAGTTGTCTACATCAATGTCTACATTTTTAAAACAATCACAAATTGCATTCCAACCTCATCGATTAATGACAACGGGTAGGGAGCCAATTCATATTCAAAATATTTTTCAATTTTATCGTGAAATGCTGTTGTAATACTCATGCATTGAAATAATAACACCGGGTCAACAGGTACTTTCTCATCATGAATTTTTATGGTATTACTCATAGCTAAAAGAGGCAGTACTTTATCAGCACGTTTGAGCATAATATTATCAAATGTCAGCCGTGACATGGTGGAAATTTCAACTTCGCGAGCTTTATGGCAGTCAATTTTATCATTACCAACGACTCAACTGGCGATAGACACAATTTTAACCTCTGGGAAGGGATTATGTAATGATAATCACTCTAGAAGTTTTTTTACATCTTTAGCATCTTTATTTCCTCGTTATATTATGCGTTCAATGATGTTGCACATAGGCAGCGTAGTCCTGCTTATTATGGAGAATACAACTAAAGTAAATTTTAAGTAATTTTTTTTCAGAAATGGTTAATGTTATGAAAAATCTGTAAGGAAAATTTTTATAGATAATTGCATAGCCTACAATTTTTGTCTGAAATATTTTAATCATCAAACTAACCGTTTCGCTGAAAAATCCAAAAACCCATTTTTGCGAACTTTGAAAAGTTTTTTTTGGCACATAAATGGGAACTTTTCACAATTTCATTATAATTGTGTCTGTACCGTTCATGCAAATTTTCAGCTTGTTGGAAATTTATGCAAGGGTACCCCTATTATTTCGGCTAAATTGACCAGATTATTATTGATGTACACATTCAGTAAAATACTAAAAATATGTCATAGATCATAGTAGGCGAGGGCGGAGGCTTTAAGTTCGAGACGGAAACGACGAAGAGGGTTGTCGTTTCTGAAATCTGAACACGTATGTGTCACTTACCAATCGAAAATCATATCCTGAAACTCATGAACGTAAAGAGAGATTAATAAACGGAGTATTAACAACAAACGGCTGAGGAAATAATTTAAAACCAATATTGCAGCGAATAGAAGCGCACACTGTGAGTTAATTTTGAAATTCTAATAAAAAAATATAATACGCGCATTAGTAAAATAAGTAATATCGTCGAACAACTAAATATATTTGCCACACGAAGCATTTGTAATTGAATATAAAATTTAAACTAACAGTACCAGAGTATAAGAGTAAATAAGATTTGATATTTAGAGTGAGTAGTTTAAAAATTTCTATAGCATAAAATTAAAAAGTTCATTTAGTAAATAGGGGTATTGTATTATTGTAAAAGTTCATCAGAAAAATCTATTTTTGTGTTTGTTGCAAAAATACAGTTCCCTTATTCCAATATCACCCTGGCAAACACCGCTGTAATAATTTGAAGTAAAATAAATTTACAATTACCTCACAACATTAATATCATATCAATGTATAGTATAGAATATATGTATCATTTTTCTACGATTCTGTAAAATTTCAAAATTTTCAACAATTTTCTTATTTGCAATAGTGATCATTTTCACTATTATAACATCTATTAACTTTTCACCATTTCTCTTTTAATTTGACACTTTTTTACTTTTCAGGAATTCTTGAAACTTTTCCAGGGCAACATATTTGGTAAGTGCAATTTTAACTCTAGTATCTTTAATAGTGTTGGTAATGTTACAATTTGTCCATGATTTTATAATTCACGCACATGTCAGTAAAAATTTACTTTGGGCGTAAGTTGTCGAAACTTCGCAATTAACTTTTTTACACTTTATATATTTTAGACAAATGAAAATGGGTCAGTCTTTGAAATTTTTATTAATATTAGTAATTCGAATTTAATTACATTTATTTACACTTATATTTTACGTATTTTTACAATTTAATTTTTGTTGTAAATACAAAAATTAGACAATTTTGATATTTTGAAAATGTTTTCAGATTAATGTAGTCTCCAATTTTATTATTCACGCAATTTTGATATTTCTCCACAATTCCGTAAAGGTCGATTTATTTACTATGGACTATGGACTATATTTCAGATTTCTTCAATTATCCCAATTTTGAAACTTGCAACCTTTATATTTTCTAGAGTTGTCATTTTTTTTAGAAAACATCGGTAATTTAACTATGTTGTGAATTTTTATATTTTTGTTTTTTTTATGTTTTTAATAATTTTATAATCACAATCATATAAATCATATAATCATACAATAAAAAAACTGTTGGATGGGTTCTGAATTTTGGTCAATTTAGCATATTTTCACAATTCTGGGAATTTTTCCCATCTTTACATTGTTATTTTATTTCATTTATTGATATTCGATTCATTTTATACAATGACAATGTGTCCTATTTGCATTTTAAACAGTTTCGGTGTCTTGACAATGTTATAATAGTCGACGTATGACGTTGATAATTTTATACATTTCGAAATTTAATTTTTTTAATGTGCAATTTTTTACAATGTATGGTTTCTTTTTTAATTTTGCTATTTTCCATAATTGTGTAAAATTTTTCGGTTTCGACAAATTTGCAGTTTTCAGTTCTGATTCTTCCTTCCTTGGAAGGTGCAGGAGCGTGTTGTGATTCTCCTTGCATGTGAGACAGGTCTCCCAATTTTTTTGTTTCTTAATTGTTCTCTTTTTTACTCGTAAACAATTGGTGGAATGAAAGTACAGAATAACAAGAGAAATATTTGAAACTAAGATACAATAGAATCAATAGGTCGACAACGAATTAGCTGGCAAGAGCACATGGTGCAGAACTGAATTTAAGAAGATTAAAAAATACTCCAGACACATGACGCCTACAATTAATAACTGAACAGTCCGACAGGTAACCATACAAAGAGTTTTAGATTGAACAAATAATTAATTTAACAAAACGAACAATATTTAAAGAACTGACGGATTTTGAAGATTAGAAAAAATTACCCCAAACCACATAGTATAGTTGGAGTAACGAATTTGAATTATTTTCTAGAATGCAAAAACTTGCGCATTTAACAACAATATAAACATGTAGAACATCAGCAACATCGTCTGCCCTTTTTAATCACGTTTAAATTGATATGCAAAATTATGCATCAACGCACACGCCATTAAAATGGCGGCACTAGATAAGGCATTTAGACGAGCTGCTGCAAGAAAAAATAAATAATTATCTACCTACATTGCTACTGAACACTGCTAATGCTATTTTTAATGACACGTTACGTATAATGTGAAGCTGTAGAGATTGTACTTAAAAATTATTTATGAACGAAATGATTTCTTATTAACAGACTAGACAAGCTATTTTTTATAATACACCAATTACAACATCAAAAGCCCGACCAAATTTTAATAATCACCGGCTCATCTCGAAGCAATAAAGCCTGCCACTTGAAAGTATAGATATTCTAATGTCTGCTATCGTGCTTCTACTGATATATGAATATGTCTAAGTCACTGCGTGCACTCACTGATACAACGCAGGTTTTCGCATGTAGCGTATAAAAAATAATACTTTAAACTTCATTGCTAATTTCTCGTTGCAATTGGCGTGCATCGTTGAGAACTTTAATGTGTTATTTAACAATATAGATAAGCATTTCTGTAATTATACATCGTTAAGAATCGGCCCATGGAAAAAACCGCGATCTTTATTTGTCATATAATTTTACAATAATTGTCTTATTATGTACCGTTTCTCGGCGTCTGCCGATCCTCGTCGAGAAATTTACTTTAAAACTCGCCTTCAATTTCTTCTCTTAATATATCGGTCGGTCCCCAATTTCCTGCTTACAGGTGTGCGCACGTTTTAATAGTTCTGCTTCCTCGCGTCTCCGTCGCCTCCTTGTTAGCCTTTAATTAGGATAAATGTGTTCGAAGACGGACCCAAATTAGTGTTCAAGGAACGACCGAAGTTGCGTAATTTTTTGGCGCGAGCATCTAAGCGCACAATTAAAAATGTTTTATTTGTGGCCGCGGCGATGCGGCCGAGAAAAAGTGGACACGTGTACAGGTGCATTCGATTTATTGACCGGCAGTAGCGCCGTCGAGAATTTTGTAATTATATTTCGTGAAAACTGGCGTTTTATTGATTAATCTCTATAGAATTAGTGTCTGAGGCGATCGATCATAAACACATTCCTTGTATTTTATTGGAAGAGTTTGAGAATAAAATGAAAAAAAAAATCGTCCCCAGAACGTTTTGTTCTTTATTTTCGGTGGCAACCCTCATGCTACTTCTCCCATTCTCGAGATAAATTCAAACTTTTAAAACTTTTACGTTTTGTATGACACAACACAATGATATTTTCAGTGTTTTTTTTCTAAAACTCTGAGATAAAAAAATAATTATAAAGTTACTACTATTTAGTAGATATATATATTCATAATTAGTGTTTTTCTGGTTAGTTGACAGCATTACAGGGATTTCAGAAGTTATTTGCAATGGCGCTAATATATGAAAACTGGCAATAAAAACATGGATTTTTAATTTTCACTTATTTAATTCATTATCGTGTAATGGTAACGCAAACCGATAGCTACGGTCTAGATATATGAAATACATGTTAGCAAAATTAATTCGTACATTTATTTTATTATTTATTTATATTTCTAATTATTCTAAGGTTATGGATGCTTCGACATTTTATGGAAAGAGGTAGCATGGTTCCAAACTAGACAGACACCAGAGGAAAGCGAAGGCAGTTGCTTGAGTGAGGATGATGAAGAATACGACCAATTAGTTTTCAAAAGTAATGTTGCTAGGATGAATCTGGAAGAAAATAATGAAGAATCAGGAAATGAGGTTACTGAAGAAGAATAAGAAAAAGAATTAATGAAGAAAAAATCGAGAAATATGCAAATTCATAGGCAAAAGTCTCTTAGACTCGGGAAGAAACAATAATGGAAATATATGATATTCCTAAGGCGAAAGAAATGAAAACGCCAGTTAGATATTTTCGTAATTTGTTCGATGGTGTCATTTTAGGTCACATTGTTGAACAAGGTAATTTATATTCTATACAACAAAATCCAAACAAGAAATTATTTTTGGTCTGCAGATGAAATAAAATAGAATAGTGGTTACACTTGAATGACATTCCTATATAAAATCAGACCATTAGTCAATCACCAGCAATCAAAATTTTTGAAAATTTCTCAACAAAATATGCTTAGTATCGACGAAAAATGGTTCAAGGGTCATTCAATCATGAAACCGTGTATTCCTAATAAGACATATGAGTTGGGCTATAAAATATCTGTTACTTGCAATACGAATGAACTCGTCCATAATTTCGAAAAATAAATGAAGTAGATGGTTATTCAAACTTAGGAGCGAATATTGTTCAGCATCTAAGGAAAGATGTAACTCACCTAATATTTTGTGACAACTGGTTTTCTTCCCAAAAACTATACGTTGAACAGGCCAAAAATGGATTTCCACTTTTGAGCATAATTTGTATGAATAGATTCCATGAACTGACTTTCCCCGAGGGAAGTTATGAAGAAGAAAGGCAACGGAACTTTTGAAGAACAAGAATATAAGTATAAGAGCTATAAAATGATTTCACCACAGATCGGTCCAATTAGCCAGCCCATTTTCTAGTGCTTATCCACTAACTAAGGTGAAAAGATAGGAATCCGTATTAGATCAAGAAAATTACATCACCGTTTCATTTTCCATTTTAATGATTTAGAAAATTGGCAAAGAGGCGTCAAAAATATTTTGGAATTTCGCACCCAGATATCAGCATCCTTATGTAAATAACAAAAAGCAACTAACTCTAAGAAAAGATGGCGACCATCATCATAATCTCTTCAAGACTTATGAGAAAAATAAGAAAAATTACCCAACAGCTGATCTCCCTACTAAAAATGTAAGACTAGAAGGATCTTATCCAAGAAAGTCGACAGCGTTCTAAAAACCAGGTTGTAAGGCTCAAACAAATATATTTTGTGATAAATTTAAAGTAAATTTATGGCTAAACAAAAATTATAATTATTTGCTAGAATTTCATATGAATTATATATAATAAATAAATGAATTATTTTGCCATAAACCCCTGAAATCGTAGTCCAGCTGCGGGTAGTAAAAAATAACGTTTCCATATTTATGTTTTTATGAGTGAAAATATTTTTTAAATTTTAAGTAATCAAATCACGTGTTAAGAAGATATGCATACAAAAAAATTTATTATAAAGAATAAATATGGGGAACAATTCTCTAATAATAATAAACAATGAACACCTCTGAAGATGCGAAATAAAAAGAACAGAACAAAATTGCTGGAATTGCGATGAAGATACAACAGGACTACAAAATTGATGTGCTTATATATTTACTTAACGAAGTTCCTCTACAGCAGGACATTAAATCATTAAACAAGAAAACACACAATTAAAAATACGAAAGCAAGAATATAAACGGACATATGTTAGAATTGAGAAAGGTGTTATGAAAACAAAGAATTAAAATAATATAGTTATTACGAGCCTACAGATCGACACAAGCGAGAGAAAACATAAAAAACTGAAAGAAAATTTTATAATTTTTCTTCAAATGTGGCAATGAACTTTTCTATATAAGCAAATGCGTGCAATGCGTAGTTAACAAAAGTGGAAAATATAAAAATAAATTGAAATTGAATTTTCATAAATGACGAACAGGCAAAGAGAGAAATGGAAATATAAAAGGAAATAAAATAAAAAGCAAAGCAGGAAAGAAATGGACATACGTAGACTAAAATGCTTAAAGAAATTAACGATGCACGATCAATCTTGGACAGAAGAGAGGACGAATTGAATATTAATGCCAAAAAACGATAAATAAGAAAAAATGGAGACAATGGATAGGACCCGAAAATAAATAAGATAGAAAAAGAACGCAAAAGACAGACACAACAGTAAACAAACGAAAACAATAAAAAAATGTAATATTAAAAACATCAATGAAGAAGAACATGTATTGACGAAGGTATTGTTAAAACTAAATATAGACTATATCGGAGTACCAGAAACAAAAATGACGGAAAATGGACAAAAAACTGGATCAGGAGTGGACGTGAAAGAAAATGCCATCATAACAATAGCTTTAATTATAAAAGAAGATAAAGGAGAATGTAACATAATTGTGGCGTATGGGTGAAACAAGAATGCGTGAAAATAAAAAAATATTAATTCTTTACACATTTAGGCAAAGAAGTGGAAAGGTGGGGTATGGTATCGCAGAAATTGAATGGTGTAGTAAGAAATGGAGATCAGTTTTATGAAACAATATCGGAATAATGATTATAAACGGTAAAAATAGTAAACATGAAGCTTTAAAGGATATACCAAAAACAACACAAAATGTTTGCGGATAATGTTAAACAAAAAAGTTTAACGTTTGTACAAAGAATTGCGTTGGTCCTCACATATTGTTCTTCTATAACATATTAAAGGAAAAGGTCATAAACGGGTTCAAAAATAGAAATCATTATGATACAAATGGAACATAAAAACATGAAAATGAAAAACAGTACTCAACCAGATTGTGGTATATTTGAAAAAGTTTAATTTAATCACAAACTGCCAACACAAGCTTACAGAAAACTTTTCTAAGGAAACAGCATCTTATACATTAGTTGGTTACAAAGCAGTGGACGAAAAGATATACACTATGTCTTCTTTGATTTAACCTGTGGCTTTGAAATCGATGGGTTCGTGATGAACTAACTATGCAAAAGAACTGATCCGTAATTTCATAACATTATAGTTCACAGAATCGCCGATGCGACATATGTGCGCACTACCGTTAAAATGATTTTCCCACGACCACATAAGAAAGAGGTATATTCCATACGATCAAGTAGTCACGAAAATTGCCAATATCGTTCAACTGTGCGTTATTATAACAAACGTGTTTGTTATAGACATTGTTTCATTTTCTAGTAGCCTTGTGTTTACTTTTTGACAGTAAATTAATTCCCTGTCATCTCTCTTTTCATATTGCATTATTCTCATCATGAATAACAGCGACGTGATTCGTCGACACAGTGTACTCCGGCAAATGTAACTGCAGCGGGTCAAAATACATCCCTGAAATTACTTCCCGAAAAATTACAAAAGAGGTACAACATAACGTACAAGCAATTTATGGATTCGGAAAATGTGTTCTTAGCGTACTTCGGTGAATTATCCGAAAAGGTTAAACTGAATTCTTTGTGGGTACAATACTCTATGCTCAGAAGTACCCTTATTGTCTGCCATAACATTAATATTAGCGAATACATGAAGTTAAGAGCATTATTGAAAAGGAAATCAAATGGGTATAAGCCGACTGAAGTACATGAAGACTCGCAAGTTCTATTGGTGGAATCCAGAGGAACTATTGACGCAACTGTGACACAAACACACAAAATATCAAACAATCCATCATGGATAATCAAACTGTTACACATCCCATCTCGTTTACTAATTGTTATAATAATAATGTTACTATAAATTTTATAAATAGTGACAAATAAATTGATAATGAAAATGTCTAATATTGTTGTGGTCGTGGGAAAAATAGCGTACATAACTCGCTGGAAAGTAATGCATATCGTACTCGTTTTATTGCCGCCCTCGGCTGCGCCTCGGGCGTCAATCAAACTCGTACGATATGCATTACTTTCCGCGCTTGTTATGTAATATACTATAAAATTTTAAATACGTATATTACATGTAATAAAAATAATATTTATAATGCAATATCTTTACTAGAAACAATTTATATAAAATTAAAATAACTGATACAGTAATAAAGACGGAATAAATAAAAATAAAACAATAAATATATTTACCACGAAAATATACATTTTATCAGAAAAAATGCAAATAAAGCTGCCAAATAGAAATGTTATAATATTAAATAAAATATTGGTAACGAATAATATATATTTCTGGTTAGAATATTAAAATATGTGCAATGTTTTTTTTTATAACAAAGGAAATTTACAAGTTATAATTTAAAAATAAGCCTTCGTTAACTTTTGAATCGGATAGACCATTTCATCGTTCTGTTAAGATTTGTCCGATTTTCCCATGACGCATAAACGATGTTTTTCTAATTCGTACATCTGTGGATCATTTGCCCATTCTTTCCACCAAATCAAATCTCCTTTTCTATTCAACAGTGGTTCCTGCATATATTTCTCTACTTCTATAATACCTGCCGCTATTTCACTCGTATTGCATTTAATTCCTTGCATGTTCATCTGCATTGTTAGATTCTTCAATAGGGTCGATGTGCCGATTTCTACAAACTTTTCGTACCGGTTCTGTTATAGCATCGTTTAGCTTATCTGCATCTTTGAAAAAGTAATTTTTACTATCGCGGAACTAAAATTGTGGCTTAGCTTGCGCACTGATTAATGTCGATATCCTTTAAACGCCTATTAATCGATTAGGAGTTGTATATATAATATTTTACATTTTTGTTTACAAACATAATAATTTTAGAAATTGTCATTGTTTTATCAGCAGTGTTATATAATGAAATCCTTCGCTTGAATTTGTTAAGCCTAACCATTCATGTGAACTCAACGTAGGTGAAACTATTTCCAATAGCGCTAAAGTTGAAATTACAGCTTCTTGATTCTGTAAAATTTTATTGATCATGTCGTAAGTTGAATTACACCTCGTAACGATGAGCTTCTGTTAAAATGTCCGACGATTGCTTTAATATTTTTCATTATAATATATATATATATATTTCATATATGAATATTATGATATCTCTTATCTTTATCCACAAATTTATTAATCACCTTAATGTGTACACAAGTATGTTGTCACCGTCAGAAAATGTACGTTTCTGACGATGGTAACATAGGTGTTGAAATGAGTACACATTACAGCGATTAATAAATTTGTAGATAAGGAGAAGGGATTATTGACATATAAGAAAATCTACACCCTCCGTTAGTGCTAAACAACTGTGATACTTCCAAACAATTTAAGAAGTGTTTATTATTCACTAGTTGTCTTATCAAACACATGTATTACGCCTAATATTTAATTTATGATACGATATATTTATATATATATATACATATACATATATTTATAAATAATGAAATCCTTAGCTTGTGCCCATATAGTGTATGCAGAAAAGAACTTATCATAGTGCATGTAGTATTTTGAAAAGTCGATCATGTACGCGGCGCATAAAATTCAAAATAAATGCCAAGACATTTGATAGAAATAATAAATGTTACAAAAACATTAAGAATACAGATAAATGTTTATTGCTTAAGAAAAATTACTGCGCTGTAAGTAAATTTGACTTTTTATATTCACATAGTGACATACATGAATAGATTTTATTATTATCATTATTGCTTTTATAATTTGTCTCTGAAAAGAATTTAAATGCTCCGACTGCGATTTGAACCTGCAACTCTGGCCCCGCTAGTCTGTAACTTAGACCACGAGACCAGTGATCCCATGATGGGCATATAAGGGAATTACAATAAAAGAACGAGGTAAAATTAAGAATTAAAGAGACGCAAATTTCCCATTGCAATAATTTAATCAATTCTAGGCATATAATAACATTTTTAAACTACAACTTGAGCACCAACGCAAGCAGCAAACTCAGTAGTGGCATTTTCAATCATCGTATTCACGCTAGTCTCGGTGTCGTGAATAAACGTGGTGTAACCGGCCTTCAAGTCTTGAATTCCTGAAGTTACCAGTTCCCTAGCGGCCGTCGCTTCCTGCTGGGCCGTATCGGTTCCAGTAGTCACGCACGCGGTCAAATCTGCAGCCTGTGTCGCCGCGGAAAACTGCAACTTGCATTGGCTCATGACAGCTTTGGTGGAACCGAGCTTGGCGGTGATCAGCGCTATGTTGTTTCCGATCGCTAACTCCTGATCGTAGGCAGAATATAAGGCGATCTCGTCGATTTTTGCGGTTATGGCGGCGGAGCTCGTCGTATAAGCATCGACGCAAGCCTGGACGTTTTTGCCGGACGCTTGGGCCTGAGCTACTTGCTGCTGTATGGCGAGGTCAGAGTTTTGTGCTTGTGTCGTTAGTCTGTTTTTAGCGGCGTCCAAATCTGTGGTCATTTGATTTGTTGCGACAGTAAATTCGCGTCTGGCCGTTACCATTTGGGAGAGTAGTGTGAATTTCAAGTTAAGGGATGCCGCGTTGGCGCCGCCGTATGGGCCAAATGGCCCCATTGGACCAATTGGACCAATCGATCCCATTGGACCCATTGGGCCCATTCCCATTCCGCCCATGCCCATCCACGATCCATGCACCTGAAACATAAATAATTGCATTATGTAAATTAATGTAAAATTATTGTTTTTACATTACATGTACATTACATGTTTTTACACTTCACTTAGGTAACACTTTATTACAATAGCAAAACTGTACTTGTTAATAATAATAAGAAAAAATGTATAGTTAATAGAAAATCACTTTCATAAGTTATTGGAACTTGTGAATGGGAAGCCAAAGTTTAAAAAAATAGTAATATGACGAGGTTGTCACGTCAATCGATATATGCTTAGTAATACTACTCAAGAACAAAAATATTGAAAAAGAAATAATTCGCGAAAACAGTAAAACGCACAATTATTAAGTTATGATTCAGAATTTTTCCTCACACAAATTCGTTTCTTACCTGAGTGTAGCAAACCACCAATACGAATACCAAAGTATTTCTAAACGCCATTTTAAATTTTGTATAAAGTATATTACTCGAACACACAACAAAATGCAATGTTATAAGTGCACCAGCTTGTGTTCGTTATATACTAGTTACAAGCATAAACATTATGAGTAAGTAATGACGAAATTAGATGCAAAATCTTCCTACTAGATAAGTTTGTTTTCGTCGGCTTGCAAATTTGATCAAACAAACGCATCGCATTCATTTGTCATAGCGCTCACGTGTTTACTGTTTCTAGAAGTTGGTTATTTATTGAGTGCTAAATCATGTTGTCTAGGAATCGTAGATAAAATGATACGTAGGGTTGTTTACAACAGCAACAAATTTTACGTTCGCGGTAACAAACGATGTGGATTATGTTTTGACTTTAGATAAAATTTAATTTTTAAATTAACTTTAAAAACAATAATTGTGCAATTGTTAGTATTTACACAGAATCTAATATGATGCCATTGAATCAAAATGGTAATAACATAAATAAGAGAACAACAATCAATAAACATAGTAGTTCAAGTCAGGCTGGTAATCCTATGGTTAAGCTTTCAAATCTTGGAATTTTTATTTGTATCTTGTTAGCGGCTCTGGATACAATTTTCTACATGTATATCCTACACAATAAATTATGCAGTAGGTTCTAACAACGGTTGTCGTGTTGAGTCCAAAACGCGCATTACGTAATTGTGTAATTGGTTCCGTTAACTTGAATAACAATAAATTTGCAGTCTGGTATTAAAATAACTGAAACAAAAGAAATGTTATTAACAAACTAAATTAAATTCAATATTTAGGAAAAGCAAACAAAAATTCAATTTAAACACTATGTCACCATTTTATTTTTCAATGTGCATTGCGATTGCAAAGCAGGTTTGTAGTTCATGAGTAACATAACATTGTCCGCAGTTAAGTTATTTAATATTAATTTCATTTAAGGAATATTTGACAATTTTGCTATTCGTTACTGTTGATTGCGATGATTACGGCAGTCTTTTAGTTTCTAAGTTTGTCACAAAAAATGGACGATGTTATGTTATTTAATATTAATTGCATTTACACACTTTAACACTTTTCAAAATTTTAACTTATTTCTAAAAATTATTATTGATATGAAACTAACGGTAAAGAAGGCGAACTAATCGACATGAATTTGCAAAACTTAGATTACCTGGAAATAATCGAAAGAAAAAGGAAAGGTCAGGGAATGGCAGAAATGGAAGAGGAGTACTGGCTTTACTGGTCAGGAGTAAAAATAAACGAAAGAGGAACCGGTTGAGTAGGACTAATTGCCTAATCTCTCCAAATAACGTTGGACAATGGGGAAAGAAATGTCACAATAATGGGTGGCATGAATGGAAGAGTTGGCAATAATGAGGAAGAATTAGAAAGATATATGCAATTATTTGGGAAGCTAAGAAAAACGACAATGGGAATAGGATAATTTAACTGTGCATGATAAACGACCTCATTATAATGAATTCAAAAAATAAAAAGCTATAAACTGAAAGAAGATGAGACCAGGAACATGTACCCACCTCAATGAAACAGAAAAAAGGAAACAATACATAAGAGGAAGCAAGGAAGAAAGAGTTCAAATGGAGCCGATTCAAAAAGAACTTGTTGAACGCAGGAAAGGAAAGCAGTGGAACAGTAAAGACCACAAAATTTCCAATGCGGAAAAAATCAAATGGAAAGAAAAAAAAGGCAAATGGAAGACGTACCTCCAAACGAAACAAACACAAGACCAAATACAAGAAAGCGAGGACAGAATTTAATACAAAAGGCTAAACAAGGAAAACTACTTCTGAGAACGAATAAAACCCCAACATTAACCAATATAAAAGATAAAACGTGGAACATTCCACAAGAACAAGAAAAATGTATAATTTAGCGATAGAAACAATACTTCAAGAAGCTAACGGAAGTTGTAGAGGATTTTCCTTATCAAGAAGTAGGAGGAGGAAGGGAAAAGAACACCTTACAACTAATAACATTAGGAGAAATCATGACAGCTAAGATAAAAGTAGGTAAAAATCCAGGTCATGACGAAATTAGAGGAGAAATGGTGGAATACATAGAGACAAGGGTGAAAAACTAATTCCACGATTTGGTGAATGAGATTTTAAAATAAAAGAGAAGCCCTAAAGACTGGAACACATAAATTATAATGCCACTGTTTAAAAAAAGGAGACCCAAAAGATTGCAATAGTTACAGAAAGATCACATATTCCACAAGTGTTCCAGGCATGGTATTTACAAGAATATATACTCGCGATTTGATATTCGTCGTTAAATAATTGGGAGATAAATTACTAAGCATAGAAGGAACCCCACATATACTACAAAGATCATGAAAAAACGTTGAAGAGGGTAAAGAGAAAAGATGTATGGATACATTTTGGAAAAGATAGGAGTAGAAACAAGCATAATAGAAATGCTACAATTTCTTTACGAAAACAACAGTAGTAAAATAAGAACGCGCAATGGCGAATTCCCAGAATTCTAAACAAAGGTGGGTCTAAAACAAGGGTGCTTAGTAAGCCCGCTATTGTTCTCAATAGTTCTGGACGATGCTCTAACGTGATGTAAAGAGAAATCCGAAAATATGTCCAAAAATATGAATTGGATCATCGAGAATGAGAACTATAATAATAGAAGAATTAATGTTCGCGGATGACATAACACTGCTATCAGAATCCAGGAAAAAACTGCAACATAACCTCACAATATACCAAGAAAGACGCGGGACATAAATACGCTAATAAATACAGAAAAACAAAGACAGTAGAATCGCAATACAAGGAATGCAGCATGAAATGAGGGCAAAATAAAATAATTGGTCTCTAGTTTATAGAAGTAAATGTAAAATAGACCAGGAGATAACAAACAGAATCGGAAAAAGGAGTACAATATTTAGCACCCCAAGAACAACATTCATTGAAAAAACATAAATAGCGAAAGTTATAAAAACAATTGTTACAAGAGGGTATTTGCGCCCGAACAGCAACAGTTGGACGAATCTTCTTACTGAAAGGAACGGCGAATGGCAGTTACCACACATTCAGGATTTTACACAAGTTTTGCGCAGGCAAGAAAACGTTTTCTAGGATTGATTTGGTCAAAGCGTACAACAAAATTCCAGTCCCTTTATAAAACCACTAGAAAACATCAATAATAACATATTTTGGCTTATTCGAGTTCAACGTAATGCCATTTCGACCACGAAATGTTTCCCAAACGTCTCAGCTCTTCAAATATGCAATGAGGAAGAAAGTCGTCGACATTTGAAAAGTTTCCGAAAACTATACATTAAAATCACTCTGGCAGACGAAGGTAAACTACAAACTACGATAGATGGCAACAAGGGAAATAACAAAACTGTTACAGTGGACATGCGAAGCCTATAACGCATTCGAAAAAGTAAAAAATAATCAACCAGAGCCTCTTAGTTTCTTTTTAAAATGCATTACTAATATACAGAAGAAATAAATCAAATATGACGGTGAACTTCTTGCAATTTTTCAGGTGGTAGAACAAAATCGGTCCAGGGACCCGAATGCATCGTTTACACTGATCATAAACCACTAACGCTTGCTCTTAAAATCTTCAGAATCCTAAAAAAGCTACTACTCGTCAAATTCGACATCTACACTATATTTTACATCGATATTTCTCGCATATGCGGTAAAGGCAACATAGTACCTGACATACGAGTACTTTCTCGAATCGAACGTGTTCAGAGGATCAAATTCCATCATTAAAAAAAATGTTTCGAGATGGAAAATCTATGCCAATTCCTATGACGATATGAAGATATTTTTGGCCTCCTGAACTGAAATACGAAACAGACACATTCCAATTGCAGCAATTAGAAAGGTTTAAAGAAAATGCAGGGTTTGCTACTGTAGTGTTCTTAATTACTGCTCGACAATAAAATGTTTTTTTAAGTATTTAATAGTTTTTATTCTCAACAATACACAGCCACGTGCCACATTTTACACTACATATGTTAGAGTGGGAGAACCCTTGGCGATCCCAATATATACAAATACGGACAGAAAAACAAAAAAATCGTTTCCGGTCACTCGTAAACTTAACGAAGCAAAAATATTTATTTACAATATACATATATTACAGCTGCAATGAATTTTATGTATTTTAGCACATGCTTCCACAAAGATAGGTCTCGATTTAATAGCGAACTTTATGTTTTCAATGGATTCGTCGACATTTATCGTGATCGAAAACTTGCAAATATCATTAAGATTTAAGATCACGTGATGTCATGTAATTACACACGAAATAACGAAATGGGCGAATGTTTTTTAAATGTGTCAGCTACAAGCATTGATGCAATATTTCACGTTTACTGGTAAATTTTGTAGAATTCGATACGTCTATGAATTTATTAAACCTCAATGCATGTGGCTATTTTCTTGCAAGAAGTTGGTTGAATTCCAGCATCCTAATGTGAAATCCTGATATAATGTATGAATTCTTAATAAAACAATGGCATTTGAACGATATGGAATTTATTCAACAAATGAAAACTATTGTCCTAGTGTGTATATCGATCCCTGTATACATTGAACCATTTTCTTTTTGTATTATACAATTATTATTGTGAAATTTTCCAGAGTGGAAAATCGACCCGGTATCAATTTGTGTCGAATACAAGTTAGGCCGTTTGGAGATTCCATCTATGTAATGCATAGATGAAATCTTTTTTCTCTGCAATGATTCTTCCACATAACCTTTCACCACATTTAAGCTCTTCCACGCACCCTGTCTTTTTAATATTATCTTAATGTCATCACTTCAGCTACTAATAAAGCAGATGAACTCTTTCGGAAACAATGGCCTGCGTGATCTATTCGATTCTCCAAATGTAAATATTTTTGAAGGTATTAATCCGATTGTGTTAATTCGTATATGTGAGGTATAAGATTTTCGTTTTTTTACTTCGTAGAAACGGTCTTTAAGTTTGTCAATTTTTATCCTGATTTGTAAGTATTGCCTTACAATGTTAACCTATTCGGGTTTTGTGATAACAAATGATCGACAAACATTTGTCTTTGTGTTAGGAAACTCAATTATAATGATTTCATCTTTCTGAAGGTTGATATATAGCTCCTACTCCCGCAATCAACACATACTCCAACTACTAAAATAAGCTCAAAAATAAAATCGGACATGTCATCGGACATAATTTTGACATGTTCGGAACTATAATTTTTTCATTGAGAAGAAATTATCATCCGGAGCTTGAGTAATAAATGCAGGAAAATGATCTTCTTCCAATTTTTTTTTCTCTCTCTATTTAAGTGCAGGTTTCCTTTTAAAAAACTTTTGCATCTTTACAAATATAAATCATGTGAAATACATGACCTTAACTTCGAATAGACCGACCATAGACTGTTTTTTTTGTACACTAATTCCAATAATTACGCTACCATGACGCTTTCGGAATAGACTTTCATATTTTTTAGATCACACCAAATCTTTTGCCCCCCCCCCTGTTTTATTTCGGACGGCGTCGCAGTAAACTGTTGCTCATTTTTACGAAATTTGTCAACTTTTATTTGTTTTAATTTAAACATCGCGATCGGAGAACGCTCAAGTTTTTTTATTTTATTAAAATTATTATTTAAAATTGTCGGCCAAATAGTCTTATACAACACTTATGCATCAAGTAATGTTACAGCGCCCTTCTAATAAAGCCTCCGGGCTTGTGCCTTACACAAAGTTGTCGCTCTGTAAAATGAGATTTACCGCATCTCCAATTTGTTCACAATCTTTCTCACCCGGTAATAAATCAATTACTCAGCGATATGTTTGACCAGAAATGAACAAGGGCATCATAAAATGAACTTCATTGTACATTCCATGTGAAAAGTGCAAAATTTCAAGGCATAACAGGGCAATGTTGGAAAAAAGTCAGCGTGTCAAACACATTAACATTAAAAATAAGATAAAAATGAAATACTATCACAGTAAAATGGAATCATCGAGCGATTTCATAGCATTCTGTAAGCATCAATAAAATGTTGCGAAAGCAATAGTTAATCAGACGAGTTTCCAATCATTATGTTCGGATTAAGAGCAACATAATGCAAAGCTCGAGGGTTTGCCAGCAGAAATGCTTTATGGTACGAAAACTTATAAAAGGCACCTGACTATGAAGGAGTTAAAATACAATATAATTAGTTAGTCATTTTCACTTTTTTATACTTTATGTATAAGAATGTATAGGAAACATAAAAAAATTTTGAACTCGAGATTTTAACGGATACACAGGTTTCCAGATCCCTTGATTGATTGTAACTGTTTTCGGAATGTCATCTTTGTGTCTGTCTCTGTGGCTGTGTGTGTCTCTGTGCGCTCTAGCGTCCAAACCATTGAAGCTAACACTATGAAATTTTAAACTTTAAGATTTGTATATAACAAGGAAGCCCTATTTTGAAAGCAATATATCAAGTCATAGGGTGCTATATCAGGGTGGATGATTTAATTATGTGAACTCTAAATCCTTCAGAGCGTCCTGGGAAACGACAGCCTTGTACAGTGGCGCATTGTCATGCAAAATCAGAATTCCATTACTGAATTTTCATTTGCGTTTTTCCACTATGGCCTGTTGTAATTTGCACAAAAAATCAGCATGTTAGTTACACTTCATCGTGGTCTTATGTGGCAAGTAACCCATTAAAATTCCTTCTGAGCCTGGCGAACTCTTGTGTTTCTATTACACGAATTCATGTTTGTTCTTAGGATCATAGTTATGAGCCCATGTTTCATCGTCATATACAATTTTCTCAATAATTTCGTCATCTTGTCCTTGTCCTCCACAAAGCTCCAAAAGTTTCAACTCGACGATCTGGCATGAAATGCTTTATGGAACGAGATCAAATTATCATGATCCACACACGTTCCCTGCTAATTTACTTTCACTTATCACATCGATTTTAATTTGTTGATCTTCAACAATGAATTTTTCTACTTCTCAATAATTCGATAATGGCTGAATTTTGTCGACCACTTCGTGGATCGTCTTCGATGGATTCCCGCCCCAATTTAAATTGATTTGTCCAAAATTGTATTGCCTTATAAGATTTTTATTTCAATTGGACTATTTCCTTCTTTTGTGAGAAATGTAATAATAACATAGTGCTCAATTTTGTCCATTAGAAAGATCACTACATGCCACTAGGAAAAATGCCACAAACAAAATATAATATCGACTATTATGTGACAATATTTTGACAGTTAAAGGAAAATAATAATTTAACACAAATGCTTTTTTCATACCCTCCTTCATAATTAGGTTCGATTTCTAAAAGCTTACCCTCGTGCTTCAATCAAACTTCCAGGTGATCTGTCCCATACAAATTCACCTGCAAAAAAATCGTAAAGGAACTGAAGCAAACCATATGCAGTTTAAAATACTTTGTAAGTCAAGAGAAAAATCGTATATTCAAGAAGATCTCGACAATTGTACTCACGTTTTTTTACGGGACGATACCGTTAAATGTACCGTACGACAGCCCATTTACAGTCCTCAGTAGAAATCAAAAACTAGACCACAAGGGCCGCACGTAAAATATCATTAGTTCATATGATAAATTTTCAATATATTTTTTGAGCATTTAACTTATATTAATTTTTTTTCTGCTTATTTACTTAGATTGGGTTGGGTTGGAATTTATTTCGTTTATTCGCCTTACTCAACTTTGCCCACAAGTTACGCTAGACTTTTATACAAAATAATTTCGCAATATTATCTAAGCAAATCTAAATTCGTTTCTGCCCGGCATAGTTATCTTAAAATTTCTAATCAAGCTTTGGGGTACGCAATTACGAAAACGAGACTCTGAAATTAGAGCACAAGGTGCCCGACGACATTGTAGATCATCGCCGGCGAACTTAGATATCTAATATGTTATTATTAATAATATATAGTCGTGATAACCACTACGTACGCCAAACTAGATTAAAATCGGCGTAGGTGTGCGGATTTATGACTTAATAACGACCGCCATCCCCAAAGATTCTAATTTAAAATCGGTAATCAAATTAGCGCGTGTGTGGCAGTAAATTTCATCTCTCCGTAATATGCACGACTTATTTTACTTTCTTAGACGACGCGCCGCGCATATTAATGCCTCGCGTACACATAAATTCAATTTAAAATTATCGGCTAAAACTTTACGATTATCGCCCCGATAAAAATCTCGGAGATAATTTCTCAAGAATTATGTTTTAATTTCGAATTCGAGCTTCAGACGCAAAAACAAACGATAAGAATCGATCAGTAGATCGTTGTTTTTTTGTATCTAGGTCAATTGCATGAAAACGCACCCGGCGACGTTGCCAATTTTAATAATTCATCTATGGCTAGTTAGTGTTACAAATTGATTAAGACTACGTTATTAAAGCCGCCCACATCAGGGTATTGTTTTCCGCCGTCGTTTTGGTTTTATGTTTTAATTTCATTATGTTTAAGTAAATTGCTAATGACAGTATCAGCGATGCCAGATACTACTACTGTAATTTTCTTTTTTTTTTCATTGAGTCGACCCACGCATGATGAAGGCATTATTAACTTGGCTACGTTACTATGTTTAGTAATACGCCCGTGGTTAGTTCATATTATGAACAATTGGCGAAGTGAATGTTATTTAAAATCGCCTGAATTTTCAATGTATTTGAATACATTTTTTATATGATTTTCTTTTTTCATCTTTAACGAGAAGTACTGGTGACGCGAAACATAATTGAATGAAATAATTTTAAAACAGAACAATTCAAATCGTAAATAATGCATTACAAAAATTCAGACTAATTCGCATCTTCACCAATTAAACACTTATAAATAAACTAATGAAGGTAACAACGACGAAATAGTTCAGAAAATAATTGAACAGTATCGGCAATCATTCAACAACCGACAACGCCGCATCCAGGTGTGAATAACCTATAACTTGGACCACATTTACAAGTTTATGACAAAAATACCACTCCAGATAATCAGAATAAATAGAACTTTATATAAATACGGTAAATGTGATCTATCTTTAGTATTGTGGGTAATTCATTCCGGCGAGTGCGTTAATCTCAAAGACCATGTTACTGACAACTTTTCTCGTGCTTTTCGTGGCGTGCACATCACAGGTAATTTTTTGAATAAGTCGTATTTTTAAATGATTTCAATATAAAATTTCAAGGCGTCGCTAGTGATAATCAAGTCGAATGGTGCACAACGTTGGAGAACAATATTTCAAGTAATAGAGGAGTTCAAACCGAAAATATCGATTTTAAGATCCGAAGTACTAGAACAAAACGACACCTTGAACGCGTCTTTCGAAATCGTAACGACGAACGTCCAACTAGTGTTGTCGCGAAGCGAAGACGAAATTTCCAATTTGGACCAAGTGTTGGTGGCCATCGTCACTGAGAAATTGGCGCAGACCGCCTTGGAAGGAGTCGACGTGGAAACGTGTCTGGAGCAGGTCAGTGCCCTTCAAACGCAGCTACACGAGACGGCCTACGAGAAAATTTACGAAATCGCCAAAAAGACGAACGACAACGCCAATACTTTAATCGAACAAATGAATAATTTGCATAATAAATTGAATGGGATAACTAACAACGCCAACTATGTCATCAAAGCTTGCTTAAAAGAACACTACTTACCTTGGCAAGTATCGGCATTTAGAAATTGTTTGGCCACAAACGTAGATTTAATTGAAAATAAGATTCAACGATCGGAGCAACTTACGAATAAATGCAAGGCAACGGCGGATATCATTCTGAAGACTTTGGAAAGCGAAGCAAGGGAAAATTTTCAAAGAGCTCTAGAAAAAGTCTTGGAAATAATGGATGGTTTAAAAGAGTGCATTTTAACCCTTCGGGTTAGTACCGAAATGCCAACGACACCCAACTATGAAGATACAACAATCAACATTAATGAAGTTTATCTAGCACATTGATTTTCATTTATTTCTATCGTAATGTGTTCATAATTATGCATGTGTTATGCATGATATATTTCTTTACTTTAAATAAAAATAAATATTGTTTAATTAATTAACACGCCATTAATAGTTTATTTCCAAATCAGAATTGGGAATTAGCTGTGTTCAGAATTTAAGTTTTTCGAAACGATAACATCGCAGTATTTGTTAATCAACGCTTGTTGATTAACCATGACAATATTGAATCAACATATGTGGTAAGATATTGCTCAATGTATTTAGCAATTTGACAACCAACGTACTTCAAAAATAATGCTGTGAATGTAAAATAATTAATTTCATAAAAATTCCTTAAAAATGTTTTCGGAAATGAATTAATTCGTAATTACATTTAGATTATTGCAACAGTCCATAAAAACATAAATCACGTGTAGAAGACGTCATTAATTATAAACAAAATAAACTATTCCAGTGTACCGAGAAATATTTCGCATAATTTCCAGCGTGTAAATTTTCTAAATTATTCCGCAAAACATCAAATTTTTCTCCACGCGGCGTAATTGTTTAATAAATTTCACCGCAAAGCCTAGTATTTGTTTCCACGACGTATTTCCGTTGTCACGGTGAATCAGTTTTATTCCGCAATTAATTACGTTCGCAAATGATTATTCAAACGACGCCGTGGTAACGTGTGTAGACGTCATTATTTTTTATTGCGCGGAATAAATTCACAGAATATGGAATTAATTATCCCCGCAATGGTAACATTATACTTTGTGCAACAGATGAGAAAAACGTTACGTTTACCACTTGTGGACTACGGTGCAGTCGGGTTACTTTGTTGTTTTCTCATGCTTGATTGCCAGACCTTAAAATTACGTCTACGAAATTCGAGTAATTGTTGGCGTTACTGCGAGACTTGCGTTCGGATCTCGTTTACGATACAGCGGCTTTAGATAACAATATTCGACGATTATGTTCGTAATTGCGTGGGCTGGTGTTCACATTAACAAACAAAGAGTAGGTCTCGTTCAATAGAATTATTGTAATTATAAATTAATATTTCAAATGATTAAACGACTTTGAAGAAAAATGAGCAATGGGTTGTTTTTTAATATATTAAAATAAATTACAAAATAGTCACTTTTATATAATTTTGGAAATGTAATCATGTGAAATGTTTAAGTTCAAGCATGTCGTTTATGTAACTGTATTAAGTTTCTTTTTAATATGTATCATATCAAACTTGAGGCGGGTTTCTTAAATTAACGCGTCATTAAATTCCTGTTATTTTGCGAATTTCTTCGAGACTTCAGTTCAAATTTGAACGATATAGTTTCGTTATTTCTGTACATCAAGTTTGTTGTGATTTTTATACTGATATTGGGACAAAGCTAAGTACTTGCAAAGTTAATTTTGATTTGTGTTTTGCTTATAACTTGATCTCGGGGCTATGTATGAAGATCAGAAGATCAAATGTATAAAAAATAAATTTAACAAATTGAACATTATAAATGTTCGATTATACATGTTACTTTTTATCAATTATTCACTTCTTAAATCACATCGGAACACCTGCATGAAATAATATAAAACTATTTGGAGTTTCATGGTTTGGTAAACTCAAACATAAAATGCAAGATGTTACCAACTGATAGCGTCAACAGAAACAACAATTGGCTACACGCCGTGTTTATTGTTTATTTCGAAGTGTACGTCAGAAGCATCTTCATGTTTTTTGAGATATCAGCTTTCCAATCTATTCCTTATTCATTTTTCGCTGTAAATGTAGGATATTCATAGCAAAAAGTTTATTTCGTCTTCAAAGTTTTCATTATTTCATATTGGAACTGACGAATTGATTTTGCTAATGTTAACCGATACATTGTCTTGAAAAGTTCTTGATTGTTGTCATTTTTTTCCTCAATTTTTTTCTCAGGAGTAATCAGGTAATCAGGTGTACTCGCCGAATTAGTCGACATAATAATTTATTTGTCTCATTAAACATACAAAGCACACAATATATACAACTAAACAATATACAACTAATCACATATTGCAGATATTGTTGGCCACATCACATCTGTCATGAAATTCATCAATTGAATAGATGGTTTCATGCAGAAGACCTGCATCAAACTTAATGCCATTCTTACTTCATAAGGTAATGCGTTAAACAATCGCCTTTACTTTCAATGAATATTTAGGTATATGAAAATCAAGTTTGGATCGAGGATTATACTGATGAATATCCTCATTACAAAGAAATGTTTTCTTTATTTTTGTATATTTTGTATATAGGATATGGATTGCAGCCAGTGGTCACTTTCAGCTCCTTTAAATATGGCCTACAGGATTGCCTAATGTCAATTCCACTTATACAAGGAATAATTTTTTTTCTGTGCTAAAAAAACATCACCACTTGCACTTGCACTTGACATTCCCGAAAATGTTACACCATGCAACAGTTCACATGTGCATAATAAAATGATAGTACACTACAGCGATCAATGATAGTCTTCAAATGTCGCAATTGATAACACACATAATTAAGTCTACTAATAACTTTATTACAATGTGTTCCCCATGTTAATTCGTCATCAACATGTAATCCCAGAAATACAATATTAGAGACTCGTTGTATTTCCGTATTATCAGCTAAAACATGATTGTCAAATTGAGTGTTATTATGAACACTATGAAATATCATACATTTAGTATTAATATTGAGTAATAACATATTAACTTTATGCGCACTCTCTGACACACTATTAGCAAATACCATTGCACTAATCAAATCGTTACCTGACATAAAATTAATGATATTATTTACAAAGATGAAAAATAATATAGGACCCAAAATACTACCCTAGGGTACGCCCCGTTTGACTGGTAGATACAAAGAACTTACACTATTAATGCCATGAGGAACACTGGCCTATTGGCTTCTACCACACAAAAAAAACTTGAACCAATCAACAACAACACCATACAAATTCAGCTTAACCAACAAAAGATCGTGACCAACGCAATCAAATGCGCGACTCATATCACAGAAAACACCCCAAACTATCCGAGATTTTTTTTAATAAGGTACATGTCATGCCATCAGGCAGATGGTTTATTCTTTTCGTTTTCGTTTATCGTTTCCCAAATAAATCAATAACTTCGTATATATTATAAGGCAACATCAACATACTACTCAAGACGCTGATATTACAATTAATATTGCTATTACAAACTTATTATTAGAACTTCACGAACCGAATCAATAAAATGACTATTAAAATATTTATTTACATCATTAACTCCTCGTCAGCCTGCAAGATGATATTCTCCTTTCTCCAAGTTGCACCCGACAACTCATGCATAGCTTCTCATGCCGCTTTTGCAGAATTAGAAGCATTCGAGATTTTTTTTGCATAATAATTACATTTAGTATCATTTAATAAAATACTATGCTTGTTTTTTAAATAAATACCGATCCCTTAAAATAGAAAAATCATTGTGTTTGTGACTAGAATGCTTCACCTCACAGGTCACCCAATTGTTGCTACAATTAGTGTTGTGAATGCGTTTCCTCAACACAGGAAAGCACTTCATAAAAATCTCATAAAAAATCAAAAGCACAATTTACATCTTTAAATTGCCATAACAAGTCCCATGAGATAATAAATTCACGTCGCTGAACCATCTATAGTATCTATACTCCTTATACCTGTTAACATCAGCTAGGGCCAATGCAACCAACATGATTCTATGATCAGAAATCACTGTGTCCATAATCCCAACCATGCCAATATTCCCAATACTATTTGTGAATATATTATCAATAGTGGTCTCACTGCACCCTTGTATGCGAGTTGGTGAGTGGACACAGCGAACCAGACCGAACGACGACATAACGTCCATTAATCTGGCGAGGTTCATTTCTAAAATTAACATTGAAATCGCATGTAACTATGTGAAACAATAATCGACTTATACAAACCATAAAAATATTAAAGTCTTCAGAAGGAGACCTGTCACAAAAAACCACACACAATCAAGTTCCACCAAAACTACTCCCTAAATCACAAACTTTGCTCATCATTGTAATCCTGAAAGTCAAGCACTCGATTGATCAGCTCATTCTTTGCCCAAATAGCAACCCCACCCCCTCTATTCATACATTAGCGAACTCGAATAATACGTTCACTTTATTCAAATGTGATGGTATTTATGAGTTAATTAGTCGATTACATAGTTAACTTTCTTATCTAGCAAGGCTGTATATTAGCTCGTATCCGCGATTCAATGTCATAGGATCATCGACGCAGCCATAGATGTATCTATCATCAACCTCTACTCGAACTTTAATCGAACTTCAATCTAATCAAAATCTCTTTCCATCCCTTGCATTCGATCTATATAATTATTTGTAGTGCTGATGAAAGGATTTTGTATTGTGTGACAAACCTTACATGGACTTGTTTACTTTTGCGTTTGTAATATGTGACACCATGGTGTACTATATGCAATAATGCGTTCTTCTATCACAAGGTGTATAATTTGCTGGATATTTAAAGAAAAACAAATCCAGTTTTTCAAACTAGTAATGAAATTGATTAATTTTCAAAAGTAAGCACTGCCAGAAGCTCCCCCTAATATGTCTGTTGACTGTAGTAATCATAATTTAATAATATATTATCGTCCATTCCTTTTATGTTTCATTTTCGGGATTATTGATTTTTCGTTCAACATTTCTCTTAAGTCTAATTTTAGTCTTCATTCGAGTATTTCCTGCGATCTTAATGTACTTCACCTTGACATAAGTATTTATAACAAAAGGGAAAAACTGTAATGAAGTGAATCTTGTTCTAACTAGAAACAAGGAACCTAATGTAAACAAATCAAAACACAAAGAAGTAAATAGAATTTACCAAGCAACCAAACAAATTGTTAATAACGTCATGTAACGTAAAATTTTAACGGGTAATTCGTACTTGAATCAATAAATTTTTAATTTTTAGTTTATCGTTATTAATTTGGCAATCTTGTTTAGCTGTCGTTTTAACTAGTGTTTAACTAGTAACTGTTTAGTTTTATCGATTTTTTTTTTATAAAAAATATTGGGATTTTGTTTCTTTGTGATTTTTTGCTTTCCTTTGTGTTTTCTTACATTCATTTTAATTTCTACTGTTGTTTATTTCGATTTATCGAACTTTATACTATTGTATTTATTTGTCGTTTTCTCGTGTTTAACTTTTTTTTCTATTTCTTTCTGTTTTAATTGTCGCCATTTTTAATGCACGACGATTAGACAATTGTTTGGATGCGTTCGTTTTGGTTGGGTTGGATTGCTGTGGATTTGATAGCATTGCCTTCCATTAGGTTGAGTTGGATTGATTTGGATTGTAGTGCGTTGCATTGCATTGGATTGCTACTGAATCGCATTGAATTGACAATTTAATGCGATCCAAGGGAATTCAATTAAAATCAATCCGACCTGACCCGATCCAACCCAACCCAATCCAACTCAACACAAGCCAACCTAACCAAACCAAACCAAACCAATACAATCCAATACAATTCAGTCCAACTCAACTCAACTGAATCTAGTGCAATTGTGAATTGCATTTTAAAAATTTCAAAGCCAGTATTTTCCACTGGGTTGCTATGCGCAGGTCGAAAATATCGACAGAAACGAGGTCATATTCGGATGTTCCTACTTTAACAAAAAAGAATTTAGTTTTTCACAATTTTTCTATTTATTTTTGACATAAATTGTCGTGTTTTGCGTAACTGTTAATTCTTAACATCATTAATTTTCTCGTTACCTGTCGTCTTTTCTAATTTTGTATGGATTTTCTTGAGTTAACTAGGGTCTTGATTTTTTAGATACATTTTGTTTTTTTTTATTATTTCTCTATTGAATATAAAATTTAATTGTTTGCTTTTCTTTGTGCTTCCATTCATTTCTATCCAAGGCAACTCGAACCAACCCAACCCAACTCAATACAATTCGAACCAATCGAACCAAACCCAACTCGCTACAACCCGACCCAGTTCAACTAAACTACTTGGTTTAGTTAGTTGGGTTGGGATCAACAACACCCAAAACACAATGATCGGAGCTTTTGTCAATGCCTACTAATGAAATTCAATTAATCGACCGATTAAATAGTCGATCTTCAAATGTGTAATATTAAATGAATTGTGAAGTTCCACAAATTTAATCCAAATTAAATTACATAAATATATCAAAATATGGTAGAAATCGATAAAAATAAATTTACTCAAAAAATCAAAAATTTTCATAAAAAGTTTCGATGTTTATGACCTAAAATACAAAATGCCAAAAATAGTTCTTTGTAAGACACACCTTTTGTTGGGTATGAATCTTCGAAATCGATAATGGCGCCAACAAGTCGTGTTTCCTGTGGGGGGAGTTTCTATCCTTATTCGTGTAAACCTGGATCTCTAATAAGTATCCGCCAATTTGAAATATCTTCTAACAATGAATCGTTTTCTTCGTTCTTTCAGGATATATTGATGGGTTTTCCCAATATGGCTGACATAATTGCTGTATGTCATGGCCAGCACCTATTTTCGTTATAATTTGGATTCTTCATGATGAACGATATACACGTTCACGGTATTCGTTATAAACCGCCAAAAGTTGCAAATAAAGACGCAGAGAAAAATAGAACAGTTTACTTAAAAAGTCTGTCAGGGAAACGGAAATATTTACTGTTTTAAAGAGTACAATGAAGAGCATTAAATAAGTATTATTTTATTAATATGTATCATTTCACGAATAAAAATTGCTTTTCGTTTGAGTGTTTTTCAATGAAACCGTCATAGATTTCGTTTTTAAATCTAATTTAAACATTTTCAATAACAGTAGGACTAATGAAAATGTATGACTGGAAGCAAAACAAATAAGTCTGGGCGAAATAAGAAAGTTGTTAAACGGAACAACGGGACAATAGGTGCGAAAGTAGCAATAATTATTTTGTTATAAGAAATAAATCGCCTTTCTTAAAACAATACTGATAAAAATTTCAAGACAAAATTGAAGCAATATAATTTACAATTAACGTAACATTTATATTTTTCCGGGCCACATAAATTTACCTTTTCAAGCATCATATTACTAATAATACACACACATACATATATCATGTTTAAGAATGTGCCTACGCTACTTGATAACTCGATACCGGTAAAGAAAGACATGTCTGTAATCCCACTATATTTGCCTCCAAATCTTCGAGCATTAGAGATCTACCACTCGATATATTAGAGACTTACACAATCGATGACATCTCGAATCCATCGGGCGTCCCGATCGTTCGTAGGGAACGCAACAAGGACGCTCGTATGGTCGTCATCGGCGATGGACCGAGATAACTTCGTTGCGTAATCTACTGAAAGGAATATCTTGAAATATAACTTCGGCGATCGGGCGCCCTACGGTGCATTATATCCGCTGACCACATTGTACCAAAACAGCCCCGCGTCCTACACTGAGGCTTCCGAAAGCAACGTTACTGCGAGCTACCAGGCCTAAACGATCGGCACCTATCCGGGTCATCAATTCTGTGCGTAAGTCTCAGATGTCACCCTGTGAATTTGAATGGGATTGAATGGAGAATACGGCGTGGATTTTTTCGGGTTTATTGTCGTTGTGCTGAAGGTGAGTTATTGGCATTATTCGGTGATCCCTTGGTCCGTACCTTATAACATATTTTAAAATATGTAATTTGTTTGTGACGTCAGAAAATGGCTATTGCGTGTGAAAATCTATGTGTAAGTGAAAAATTATCTTTATCGGTTTTATCGATAATACTAACAAATTCGCTCGACGCGCTACGGTAAATATTAAAAATAATAGCCACGAAATACGTTCGAATAACATTCATTCCCTGTTTGATTTGACTTCCTCCATATAAATTTATTTATATTTGTATAGTTGTTTATTTACAGCTGAAATTATGGCCACACATCCAATGTAAACTAAGTAGGCAGGTCCAAATATAATTGTAATTGTGAATTCTATCTCTGAAGTAAACTTCTAATGATCGTACTGATTTGAAAGTTGGAGGTTTGGCTTGCGATATAGACCCCTAATAACTCCCATAGTAATCTTTCAATTTTTTAAACTTATTATTTTCTAAAATTTCAATTTTATGGTTACATACGCCTCAATCCATTCAAATGACGATCCCATTAATTATTTATTTATTTCATTATTATTAGGGTAGAGTTAGGTACTTGTAGTTCCCTCGTCGTTTCTATTTCCAGGTTCCAGCGTAAGTAATCGCAGTAATTACTATATTAGTTGGGTTGAAGTTGGGCATATTAAATTCGAGTAACAATATAAAAATGCAGCATTACGAACCAAGCAGGCCAACTGGTTGACAACATGTCCTTCTCCAGTCTTTTTTATTTTCTGCTCCCATCCGCCAGCTCCGTATTCCCATTCATTTCTCTACTCCGTCTAACCATTTTGTTTGCGGCCTGCTTCTTTTTCGTCTTCATGTTATCTCTCCTCTTACAACTTGCGCTGTTGGACTCTCATTACTTAATCTCTCTACGTGGCACATCCATCCAATCCTTTGCAATCTCACTACATATATTATTCTTGGTTCATTATGCAACCCTTGTAGTTCGTCATGGTGCCCCTGTATTTTCACCACTCCATACATTTGTCTCCTAAAATATTCTCTGTTTTATTTAATTTCCATACTTCTTCCCTATACATTACGACTGGTCTTATTATGGTTTTGTGGAATCTTTATTCTTTATTTCGTGAGTTATTGCAGTATTGTCCCATACATTACATGCTTTAGACAATCCTTTCTTGGAATTCCTTCTTCTAATTTCCGATTTTCAATGATAAAATGGCCGCTACGAAGTTGAGCCGAACACCAGCTGATCTAATGGGACAAGAACTTTAACTTGAGCCTACCAGTAAGGTGATAATACTTGTCGAAATTATTTTGTTGTCTTGAGCTTATTTTCTTTGCAATTAATGGATACAAGTAAAATAAATAAAATGAGTTCTAGAGCTTTATTGTAATGCACACAATAAAAGAACGTTGCAACATACTTCGTTTTACATCAAGTAAATATGTACAGTAACTCTATTACGAGAATTTGACGGATATTAATTTAATATGAATGAAATAAAATGTAAATATATAATATTAAGGTACGAAATTTAAATGAATTGAACTTCGCTGATGCCATGATTTGACTCTATAAGACAAAGGAAATATGAATGCAGTAATGCTGCAAATCGTAATAACAAAAAATAATAAATAAATAAGTAGTCTTATCTGGAACTGGAAGTCTTTCGAGATTTTCAACAGCGGTTGCATGCCCCAGGATCAGCAATGTAATGATATGGGAACGGACGACGAATAATACACCAAAATTTGAAAATTCAATACTTGCTCGAAAAACTAGCATAATGTCTACTTAGAAACTTTATTAGCACATACTTTACTTGGAAACACGACTAGCACATATTTTTCTTGGAAACTTGTCTAGAACATACTATACTTGGAAACTTAACTAACACGTACTTTACTTCGAGAGGGTAAAACAAATATGCCAACAATCAAATCTATTCGACCTCGTGGTGCATAACAAAAATCACGGCCATTTTGTGCATCAACTTCCGAACGACGTAGATCCCTTTCCTTAGATAAATTCCTCAATCGCCAACGAATACAACAATCTCAACTTCAGGAAAATTCCCCGTAGTCAATGGTAATGAATCCCAATTAATGGTGCGTTTTCCAATATGAGAATAATATAGTAGCACCAGAAATATAATTATGAAATTTTAAAAAAAGAAATCAACAATAAAGGAAGGATTTAACGGATAATGCACCAACTTAATTTGCAATGCTAGAAAATTAGGCTCCAAAACCTCATGGACATTTAAAACTGTAACAAACTATCTTAATTCTATATTAATTCTTCTGTTTAATTTCGTATTGACTTGATTTATTAATCAACCCTTATTTTTTGCTGATATTTTACCTCCATAACTAATCATTATGCCATCAGCATACGACATTACTTTACTTCTATGATTGTATATTGTGCCATTTGTCTGAGTTTTACTTTCTCATATCGCTGCATCCAGTAATAAATTTGATAAAGTTGACGAAAGTGGATCTCGCTTCCGCAGTTCTCCTTGTGATCTTAAAAGTTTCCGATAAGTGTCCTTAAATATGTACTTTGGAGTCTTTCTGTCAAGTTCATTTTCATTGCTGTGCGTACTTTTTGCTTTCCACTGTGTGATACGCCTGTTTGAAATCATTGGATCATATACAGAGGTAAATTTTGCTCTATACTTTTATTCATTATTTGTACTAAAATAAATATTTGATCCATGACTGATATTTTTTTGCCTGAATCTACATTGGTATGGTCCAACTTTATTTTCTGCTATACTATTAAACCTATCTTTTATTGTAATTGCGATTATCTTATATAAGATTTCCAGTACCACGATTTCCCTGTAGTTTTCGCATATTGTTTTCTCGCCTGTCTTGTGTATGGGACAAATTAGAGACTCTTTCCATATATTAGGCATTTCTCCTTTTAACAGACATTGTCTATTACTTTCTAGTTTTTCGTCACCGATTTTCAACATTTCCGTCGTTATCCCACTTCACCCTGGCACTTTATTGCCTCTGAACCTTTTATTAACGTTTTTGATTTCGCCTTTTGTATGTAGTTCTTCTAGATCATTATCTTCTAACAATATTTCATCATCACCGTTGGTTATCTCATGTTCTCCCATGTTATGCAATTCCTTGAAATACTTGGCCCATCTTTGCAAGCTTTCCCCTATTCTTCGTACTACTTGCCCTTGCTTGTTTTTACAAAATATTATTTTATTTTGTTGCTTGTCTGTACTTCCAACCTTTATGTTCTGGTAACATTCTCTGGCTGGCTTTCTTACATATGCGTTGTCTATATTTTGTATCTGTTTCCCAATATGTGGCCTTTTTTTCTTGGGCTCCTATCTATATTTCGTCTTTCGAATCCCACTTTTGGTAGAGTCAATGGATTTCTGAAAATGGTTATGGTCACATTTTGCTTCCTCGAAAGTTTTAATTCATATATCAAATCTCAGAATGATCGACATCATTGAATGTTATTAAAAGAGCACCCACCTTCTGAACAAATTGTTCAATTTTTCCTCCATTGATGATTATTCAAACTATTCTAACATTGTGTTAGGATTGCACTGGGTTTTTTCCAAATTGTGTATACGTATATGTGGTTAATTGAGAGAGATATACACAAGTGAATTAAAATTACGATTAAAACTAGTAGGTTGATGTCATTTGCCATAAGCCTAAAGATGCATGAGAAAGATCCACAGACAAATAACGTTTTACCTTAGATTTAGGAACAGAAAATAATAATAATAGTAATAGTAATTATACCAATGATACGATACTAATGCGCCAACCCGAAATAGGATCTAAGCCAAGTCAGGTCTAGGATGAAGTCAAATCGTTCGGGTGACAGAATTGTACAAATCTCCGCTACTTGTGTAGGAAAGGACTGAAGTAAATAAATAAATTGAGAGTACATTCAAGCAGGTATTTAATAGGCACGCAAGCCAATTAAATTTCAGCAATGATAAAAAAAAACATTAGAAAATAATATATATCTTAATACTTTAATAAACTGGATTTAAAGATTGTCGCAAAATATATCAAATCTGTGGTACCAACTAGTGTCCATGGAAACTTCAACTTTATTTTAAAATAAACAGATAGCCAATTAATTTAGTCGATCTGACCCCTTTTGGATTATTCGTTTTAGGCAACCTAAAACGTTTTTATACCAACAAACACTAACATATTTTGAAGAATTGGCAAATAAAATTAAGTCGTACAGATAACGGTATCAATGATGGAGATACGGGGCACTGGCCAAGGCTGAGGAAAGAGAATCTTTGCCCTAAAGCCAGTTCTTACCCCTTGAACCTAATATAAATAATTAAAATTTACTTATATTGCTTTTCCTAAATTTGGAGGTAAATTTGGCCATTTGTACTTTAGTTTTGCTTTAGTATGTAGTTAGTATAGTTTGTATAGTTTGTATAGTTAGTATGTATGTCTGCTGCCCGGTAACTCCTTGCGTCTAGTAACTATAGCATGTGTTTGGTTTCAATTAATTGGTGGTCTGTTTAGTTTATTGATCTTCCGCCCGGTGATATCCATGTCCCTTTGTATGTTGCAAGTAGAAAGTATGCTTTTATTATTCTCAAATCTCGTTCGATTGCAAACTCTACTAGCTTTTTTCTTGTTTTCATTATTTAATTCAGAATGCTACGTCATAATAGTGGAAGTAAAGTCGGGAAGGATGTTGAGAATTCAATTTAAATAAAATCAATTAATATTTTTAATAACGTACATACGCGAAATGCAACCAAAACTATCGGAACGCATTAATCCATTTGCAATTTTCAGATATAGTACGTTCACATAAACACTATGTGATTGCATGCTCTTTACGACATAGGCTATAAAACAGGGGATTTCAAATATTTCTAGAATCAAATAATGGATGTCTAATTTAAAGCAAACTAATAGTTATTGGTAATAAATGAAAGGGTCGCGCCGGTAGTAATTAGTGGGATTGTCATCATGTGGGTGAAGCTGCGATATGCAAATAGTATGCGACGGAGTCACGTAAAAGTTACCGCGCGAAAAAATGGTTGGGAAATAACACGTAACGAGTTTGTTAATGCAACATTTTATAAAATAACATCTATGCAGTATTTTACATATTTGTGTAAAGCTGTCACTCTTAACATGGCTTTTACTTTCATACGCACAAACACACACACACACACATATATCACAGCCTTTAATATTATTCATTCCAATTACTGTCATTAAAACATCACCACATTCTAATTGGAGCTGCATGTTATTCCTGAATAATTACCTTTTTCGTTAAATATTCAACCCGACGTGTGTATTATTGATCATGCAAATCATGCAAACATGTCGTCCGATTTCTTATACTTACAAAATAAATTGCAAGCAACCTACTGCATTTCACTTGGACATGAACGCAGAAAATACGAAAGGCCAATCCACCTGCAACATCGTAGCTGCATTAATTGCATAATTAGAAATAAAATGTCTTTCTGTAAAACTTAATCTCTTCTAATCTAAATTTAATGTTAGAAAATGACGCGTTTTGAAATTCAAATGTGACTTCGGGCCACGCGCCCGTTGTCAATAGTTACAAATGCGAGAATCTCAGATTTTAAAACGCAATCATGACGAGTATTTGCATTTTAAATAATGCAGACTTCGGGTCATTTTTTTTCGGCTGTTGATAACTTATCTGGGCTCTGTCGCATGAATGATGCCCGTAGTAACGAAGCGCGTTATCTCAGTCACTGGAAACGTTTCTAGATTCATTGTGTGTACACTCGGATTTATTTAAATGCACACAATTTACATTCTTATTGCGTGAAGGATACTGGATGAGAAAATTATTTTCCAATTACTTAAACTTTATTTAATATATAATAATATCATTATACAATATAATAATACAATTCTTCATCAGCATTCATCACCCATGCCGCCAACACATTTTTTTATTAATTTATGCATCAAATTTTCTCAATCAATGCATCGATTTCAATCAAGTACACAATACTGCAGTAAATTAAATATTATTATAAATAATGATTGTAAAATTATTAAAAGTCGATCAATCAACAGTTCTTTGTTATAACTACAATAAATAAACTACGAAAAATGGAAATAATTTTAATCGAAATACAATTTTTTAATTCGTAAAAGATCTTCGTCCAATCAACTTCGTGTTTAAATTCGTTCGCTCCGTTAGTTGACAATTAAATCATTTCATAAGCGATGACAGGCTCAAGATGCTAACCATATTGTTCATATTTATATGCTAAATCATTTAAATGAAATTCAATGTTATTGTAACGAGTTGTGCGCGGCCTCTGGCGACATTTCGGTAATACAATTGTTGATGTTTAAATCGCATAAAACGAGAATGTTAAATTTCTTGAGCATCGGAACAATCGGAATTATTATTCTTACAAGAATCGCCTATAATATTGTTTTGTTGACCTTTTCTAGTGAACTATTTCAACATATTGTAAAATATCCATACGAACATTGTAAACGGCAGCGCGGGTTTTATTTGTCATTAAAATAGGAAATAGGAGTCACATTGTATCAGATTCATCGAACATTAGCTGACGAAATAGATAATACATATTGGTTCAATCACTACTGTTTCTGTCTAGTTAAGACTAGGTAAGTGTACCACACCTGTGTAATCAATTTCGATGTAAGATGAATCCATTGCGCTGAAATCAGCCAGTAATCATCACTCGCGCAAATATTACCAGCGAATTACCAAACATAAATCATTTCAATAAGTCTGGCGACTATCAAATTCGATGAATGTATTACCAATAAAAAATGACAACAAAATAAATTAATCAAAGCAAAAAACAGTAAATTCATAGTATAAGTCTTGTCAAAAATGACTGCTTGGTACAAGTATGAAAATACTACATATATTGAACTTTTTCTCATTTATTTGATCCCTTTACTGTATTGACAGTGTTCAATGATAATACATTCATGGAACTTGATCGTTCGCTGCATTTAATGGAAGAATACTATTTCGTCTCATAAATCACCCCTAAAAATCCATTTGACAACAGAAGACCAAGAAGAGGAACATTCGCTAGCTGCGTCTAAAACAGAACCACTGTCCAATGTCCAGTGTCAGATAAAATAATCAATTTAATACATCTATTTCGTAACACTTTGAGGTGTAAGATTCGTCCATCCGTGAAGTAAATTTTACATTTTTCTGTCATTTTTGGCATGGCATATCGTCAGTGTAATCATCAAAGTACGTAACTTCAATATTAGTTTAAAATTAAATGGTTGTGACACCTGTTAAAAAAAAACAACGATGTATGTGCTGGAAAATTGTCAAACTCCAAATATGTATTTTAAATAGATAAATCAAACTCGGAATAGGTTTGTAACACCACTGTGCCATTTTGTAATCGTCAATTTTCGCAGCTTCCATGAATCTTTAAATGTTTTTACGTCGCAATGGGTTTGTTCTACACACGTTCGATTCATTTGTGAATTTGAGTGTATTATTATTATCTAATATATGTTAAAATCGTAATTAGAACAGTAACTTGCAACTTTGCTTAATAATAAACCCTATTTACAAAATTCAATGTATTACTTACTAGCCTTAATATGGATATAATTTTCACTGCTATCTAAATGATTTTTCTTGTCGTGGAGATACGTCATTTTCCGATAGTTACTGGTTTTAATTTAATATTACCTTTTACTTGAAGGTGAAATAATGTCACCAAGAACGTTAAAAATACTAAGTATGGTTAAAACCACTAACAACAAACAAATAATTTATTTTTACTAGAAAATGTCATGCCTAATGATCTTGATTCCGTCAGTGTTTTTCGTTCTGTAGGTAGGTAATCAATTTAATTAATTTTTTAATACACTAAACAATACCTTCCATAGAATATATAATTAGTTTTTGGTTCTACTGTTATAGAGTAGGTACTTCTTCCTTATTACTGTAATTGGTCACAAGAAATGAAAAACTTGTTAAGGTTTCTTTTTTCAGAAAATGTCCTTCATCGTGTTTACGACGAAATTTCAGTGGGCGGTAATTTTTATTTTAAATGCTACGAACGAATATTTGATTGTGGTTTCGGTAGATAAAGCAAAATGTACATATTTTTTACCAGATGTTGCAGATTCCGAGGATAAAGGAGAAGAATCGGGAATCAAGAATCCTACAAGATGATCAATATTTAGATAGTGATGACTCTAAAATTAAAGGCCAGTTTGATGACAATGCTAAAATGGAACATGCAGAAAATAAAAATATTAATATTGAAACCGAAAAAGAAGGATTTGTTCTGACGAAGTTACAAATAGTAGACTCAAAAAATGTGGCGCAAAAGGATTTTAGGAAATGGAAAAGAAATAGAAATCACCGAATGAGAGAGGAATATTATGGGAGGAAGATGCAAATATGCCACAAGAAATGGGAGAAAAGATATCAAATACCAGTGCTTTTGCAAATAAAGTCAGAATAAAAATTGCGTATGGTAGTCAAATTCATGTTTGTAAAAAAACATTTTTACGATCATTAGTTGCTTGTGAGGTCGCTTGTGCGCTCTTCTAACGTTACGAGAAACGTATAGGAGGTTGAACTCCTCAAGAATGTTGAAATGGAAAATTTAAATGCATTTTTTGAAATTTTTCCGAAACTTGAATCGCACTATTGTCGAGCTAAATAATACTTAGAACCTATTTAGGAGGCTAAAGCACAGCTATTTAAAGAGTATCAGAATGACTTTTATAAGAAAAAAATGTGATACATTCATATAATCAAATTTTTTTGAAAATGCCTAAAAAAACAAATACGATATTTGTGTTGCATTTGAAACTTGTCCAAAATAGAATATAATAATCACATTATTTTTAAAAGGGGAAGCGACCTCTGGAAAGGATGAAGATAAATTGTCGAACAACAAAGTCTTCACAGTGGATTTGCAGCCACTTTTATTGCGCCCAAAATCAAATCTGTCGTCCCTAACTAATCTGGCTGTTCATAACTTTACTATTTATTATGTGAAGACTTCTATTATAGATATGTGGATTAAAAGCACTTTAAGACCTTAAGACTTCCGTTAATTATAGTTTATTTTCTTTCAACTTTTATTGCTGCTGCCCCATCTGATACCAATGTTGAATACGTCTTATATAGCGATTGGCTGTCAGAATCGCAACGCAGTATATTGTCCAATACGGTCCAGGCGATCTTGTGGTGACGGATATTAAAGCTCTTAAATATACAAACACAGGGTATTTAATAAGTTACGACATTCAAATTTGAAATGGATTGATCTACCTGTGTGAATTAAATCGAAAGCAGAAAGTGTACCTTTTGAGTCAATAGTTTCTTACACAATGAAATATTAAACATAAAGAAAGAAAAATGTTACCATATTTATTACGATTATCTAGCACATTTTTGAAAATTATATAATTTTATAAATATTTTTTAAATAAATATGAGTTTGCTGTTCATTATTATAAAAAAGACGAAAAAGACACTTTGTTGCAAAAATTCCGTAAACCCATCATTTATTTGAAACTTTATTTTTTACATTAAAACAATGTAAAATGTATTTGAAAATAAATCGTGTAAAATGAAACATACTTTGTTGTAATCCTGATGTCTGTTTTTTTAAATTATTTTGTTTCTCTCCTAACAAATATGAGATATGCACTTTGCTAATTACGCCGATAATATTTCAATTAATATATTTGTAAACTTAATTGCTTTGATTCTTTTATATGTCGACACTGCACATTTGACAGTGGTCCATTTTTGACACATCATTGTGATAGAACACGTTTCTCTTGGTAGTGTTCCGTTGTCATTTTTTTTTTATGGTGATTGGCTCATAACAAGAACAAGAACAAGGCCACTACATATAACGTTATTTTAACAACCAAGGTTCTCGGTGTGCGCTCCGGATGAAATGAAATAATACCGAAACAATATTGTCTTGCAATCAACCGTTTGGTCTTTATGTACCTGCTTAATTAATGTTACCTTTAAGGTGCAACATTAGTCCATCTGTAATGGAATTTTACATCTTTTCCACTTGTTAGGTGAAAATTGAGATGATAAACTAAGGGCTATTGGTGAACTACAGCTAATTTTAACAGTTCACAGAAATTTTAATTTAAAAAGCAAATAACAATAATGTAAGATTTTTCGATCATAAAACAGGATATTATAAATGTACAATATTAATTTATTTTTTTAAATTTATTTGGCTATCATATGTCTTATAACCATTGACTTTATTACAATTAGTTAGAACGACGCCACAATTCACTGCGAAGTAGTTACAAATGTCGACTTAATGGGTCAAAGTAAACTTCTGTGATCACATAACAGCTAGGGTGTAAGGGTATTGTAAGGGTATCTTGTTCACTTTCTGCTATTTTTAAGTTTTATTGTTATAACGATACATCTTTCTTGTATATAACTTATAAATGTATTTTCTTCCAAATCTATTTTACAGCCATGAAGAGCTCTAGCGAAAACAAATGCTAGTTAAGATTCATCAGCAAAAAATGTAGTTACCAGTTTGAAAAACAAACTTGGTTGGAGTGATAATTATGAACTGCTATAAATAATGCGACAATGTATTACATTCAACCAAACAAATTTTATATAAAACATTTGTTTTATATAAAAAAGCTTGTGGTGGTTCTAGTAAAACATTGCTTTATGTAATTTTGTCATATAAAATGGCGCTTTTCAAAGCTGACGAGTGTCAGAACGTTCAATTTTTCATCATCAGTTACCGAAAGGTAACTTTTACCTAACTGATGAGGAACAGTTCGTTATACCGTTAATTAAGGAAGATAAATAACTTTCGAAAAGAAAAAGACACAGCGTTTATCCAATGCATAATTCAAGTTTATAGGAAATGTTCTTTTTTAATTATACATATTTATAATAATTTTTGTTTATTGAATTTTCAAAATTGATTTGCTTTTCGATACACTTTAAATTTTATGAATTTCTTAGTTGGTTTCGAAGCAGCATTTTATTTTAAAAACTTCGGTTTGGTGGGTTATTTAAAGATTGTTTCAAATGCTAAACTGATGTGGAATTGCGTCGATGAAAACCGGAGAATGGCTAACCTTTTAATGGCCTTCAACGGCGTTTCATAAAGTTTTGAAACCCGAAACATGATTGACATTTCTGAAACAGGATGTGCTATTTTTTAACTTAAATTTACAATTTTTATGAAAACTGTAAATGAACCATATTCAAATTATATTAAGTAAGTCATAAATTTACAGATTTGTTGATACCTCTAACCCTGAGATTTACGCTGTAAAACACAAAATCGAATACATTTAGCTTCGCACCCGAAGAGCTGTATGATTTATCCCGTCAAAGCATTTTAAAATATTGTATACTTGAATGCTTTTCAAACATTAGTCTATCTATCTCAAATGAAGCGGCGGCTTAACTACAAGCACTTTGACCGTTTGACTTTATAACGGGTGTTTTTTTTTTAATTTGACGTCGAAGTTGACAATGAATGTTTAACTATGAACGAACCACAATTTTGTACATGCACTCGTAACTTAAATAACAACTTTTGACAATTAAAAGCTTATGCTGTTATTAGACATAGGTTAAGATGTCAAATTAATAATGATGATTCGTTCGCAGTTAAACATTCACGGCCAGCTTTGACGCCAAATTTAAAAAACACCGGTTACACATTATTACTGTTATAATGACGTCATCATGCACTTGTAAAATAGCCGGTGTTTGTACACGCCTTCATACATATTCTCACATTTCTTCACATTCATCCTTTCTAAGTCTGTTTTAAGTATTATTATTTGTGCAAAATGTTTTTACAATTTAACTGATATTCTAAACTTGCCCTAAAAGTCGTTGTAGTTAAATATCCTTGATATAAATATAAAACTACATACATACAACTGTGTATATACAGAGAGTGGGTTAAAGAAATGAACAGACAATACAAATTTCCACACAACAAATTTGCAAACAACTTTCTGAAGATATTTAAAAATCATTCAACACGTACTGTTCACAAAATTGTAAACATGGTGATTATATCTTTGATTAATTTAATTTTAATTCAGATTTGTAAAATAAATCGTTATACAAGGAAGTAACACAACGTAATGATTATCAGGTAGCGGTTGTGCCGAATATTATCGTCAACTGTTTAGAAACAAACTGCTGCTGATTAACATTCTTCATTCAATCTGAAATGTTTGCTTTTTAAAAAGAATCATATATATTGCAGTGATTTACCCCGCTTTTTTGCGGAATTGAATTACAACTACTACAAAAGCCAATGAGTTTTTTTATATACGAGGAATTACATTAAAATGGTCCATATTAACCACACACATCGCTCATTCATGACAGCTCCATTATTTGTCGATATGCAAATAGTGAAGTTATAGGTCAACAATTCCGAAAACTAATTTCACGAAATGTCAACTGGGCTCTAAAACGTGCATTCTACAATGTTCAGTTGGCTCTGAACGTCCACCAGCAGTGTATTCATAAGATTTTACCAAGCTTGTATACAAATTGCCTCCATTTTGGTCACCGTACTCAACATGCAGCATCGGATTAATGTTTGATTATTGAATTGGGAACTTTTTCTATTTGGTTATATTTTGTTTTAATTTTGTATAGCTTCCATAAAAGTTTAATTGGCATCTGAGGCAAAGTTTGAGTATTTTTAAACCTTAGTAAATTCAAGCATATTCATATTCAAAAAACTTTAAAAATATTATATTATGTAAAATTATTTGATTAATTAAGCTTTCGGAGATTTATTCTAAATTTAAAAATAATTTTTCTTGATATTTGTCTAACAATTTTGCGTATTTAAACGTATTTGTGACACGTGTAATCAAATGGGACGGAACTGAATGCATGCAAACAAGGAAATTGGACGTATTCGGATTGGACTGGCGCTGGCATCCAATTCGCATGAACGCGTGCGTTATATTTGTGAGGATCAGAGATATATGCATTCATTTCGTTGTTGGGGCGCAGTATCACAATTTCTTTTGGACATATATCGCGGATATCTTTAGCTTTAAGGTGACCCTACGTGACCTACTGAATTACGATACAATTTTCTTTAGTTTACAAAATCTGGACAGGGCAAAATTAATAGTATTCAACACAGAGTCAGGCAAGCTATGGCTTGACTGGTTTGCTGTGGTTTTATAAAACAACAAGGACATTTTATCAAAATATGAAGCGATCCTATTCACCAGATTGGATTCGAACTTAAGATTCTAGCTTGTCCTGTAAAATATTTCATTCAAACATTTGTCTATTTATGAAATAAATCAGCTCTTCGCTAAAATAAAGTTCCCATTCGTTAAATAGTATACGCACCTAATCAGTAAATGCCGTTAGAAACTATTCGGCTACCTATGAAAAACTGGCAGCAACATACGATAGTTATTCTTAAAATAAGATTCAAAATAAGATAACTAAGCTTATTCTGTAAAATACGGTTTAAACGTGTCTGCTATTGATGGAATAAATCAACCAAATTGGTTCAAAAGTTATTTTACCTAATAGGTCTGAACCATTTTGTACATCATACACAATCATACACAATCACACACAATTTTGGATTTCATCTCTATTTATTTAATTTTAATTTAAATATTTTTACTTAATTCAGTTTGGTTGTTTTTCTCATTATTATTCATAACTAAATGTCTTCCAATAAAACACTCAAAGTTTAAAAAATAAAATAGATCAAGTAGACATTTTTCTTGACAGTTTGTCTAGCGATGTGCACATCCGAGCTCTAAACGAACATCGGCAAAGACCACAAGAACATACATTTGTGAAACTTGAGGGCTATACTTTAGTGTCCTATTATTTTATGTCAACAAAAGAACACGGAATGTCATGTATATTCGTAAAAAAATAGTTTATTTTAAAAATCCGGAGGAATTAAAAAGTGAAAGCGTCGAAACTATTATTGAATTTAGTGCCATCATATAATAAATATCTACAGACCATCCTGAGGAGAGGAATTTTTCTTAAGAATCTTGAAAATATATTGGAAATCGCAGAAAAATATACAAAATATGTACTGCTGATCTGCGGTGACTTTAACATAAACTTTTTAAATACAACAGACATCAAAACATCAAAAGTATAATTGATCTAGTAACTTCTTTTAATCTAAAACAGCCGATAAAAGAGCCAGCAAGAGTCATTCCATATACATCAACATTAACAGACAATATATTAGTTAACATAGACGATTATTAGAGTGATGTAGTTTGTACGGCACTCTCTGACCACTATAGGCAGGTAATTTCGATAAATTATATCGACAAGGAAACAACTACAAACAGTCCTCATAAGAGAATATTTTCTGAAATAAAACTGAATACTATTTCGGGTTGTTTAAGCAAACTGGGAAAGTTGTTTAATCATGAACGACGTGAATGAATGCTTTAATTACTTTCATAACACAATATATTAAATATTAAAATGGTACTTATCTTGTATCATGAGCAGTCAGACGTCCAATAAAACACTTTTAGCAATATTAAAGTTTAAGCAATAAACTTTAATATTGCTAAAAGTATTTTATTCAACGACTGACTGCTCATGATACAAGATAAGTACCATTTTAAGTGATTTACAGTCGAGAATTTGTACAATAATTAAAATATTAAATGACATAGAATCGGCAAACAAGCAAAGTGTGTGAACAAAAATTGCTAACACCAGAAATATTAACCAAATGTAAAGTGAAAAGGCAACTTTACGAAAACGAAAAAACACATCTTGACGAAATTCACAACGCAAATAGACCACATCAATATATATTTCAACAATAAAAACTGACCTCATCAGTTGACAGTTTATTCATTGGAATCAAAATGGACCCACAATTAAACCTCGCAACTAATTCGGACCATTTATACAACTTTGCAACTGGCTTAAGTGCGTACTATGCGTATGTGAATTCGAGACTCAAATACGGCGTTATATTTTCTGGTGCCAGTACTAACATTAACAGGATTTTCGTTCTTCAGAAGAGGTGCATCAGAAGTGTCTTCAACTTGAGAAATAGTGAATTGTGTAAAAAATGTTTTCATACATTACAGAATTCACACCGTAACTGGTCTATATATGCTTGGATGTGTGTTCACGAAAATGAACTATAAAAACTTTCTGCAGAAGTTTGAACTCGGCCACTGTTATAACAAGCGTGGTGTAGAACATAGGTACCTAGGTACTGTGATATATATATTTTTTATACTTGTTTTCAAAATTTAATTACAATTGTTCAGATTGTACATATAATTGTATATATAGAAAATTTGCACTGATATTGCTTGAACACCCAACTCACACACAACGCCATTTGCCATTTTGAAACAAAATAGCAAACTGCTATCTCGGGCACGAGATGTATTGTCTAAGTTAAATGCTTCATAACAGTTTCATACACATCGTATCAAATCCATTCATAATCTTGTAACATTTTGTTTTAAGCAGCGTGGAATTAACAAATGTTGACGTCTTGAAAGGGAAGCCACCTGTCTATTGATATAACTGGGACATTCACTTTACATACGACATATAAAGATACGGCCGTCTCGAATCACAATAGTGTCCACTATTCCAGAAACCAATGTACACAGTAAGTGAACATTTTGCGTTGACATAACTGGACATCCATTTGTCATATATTATTCTGTCATATGTGTTATATACCCATCGACGTGTCATTCAAAACGTTTGTTATATTCTAGAGAAAAAGAGGATTTGGAGAAATCCATCGACAGCGATTGCCGAGAGAAAACAAGAAAAAGTTCTGGTCAGAAAAAAACAAAGAACGACGGACCGCGATTTCTATTTATGACTGTGTGTTTTAACGCAAATGGCGAAACACATTAAATCATAATAAAGCAATAATAAGCTCTAGTAAGTTGCCTTTGCTAAAATATTGTTGCAATTTTTTTTATTACCCAAACTCTTTTCTATGTTACTTACCACTAATTCCTGCATTAGTTTTATAATTTTGCTGAAAGTACATTTATCTTAACAATAAATTGTGGATATTATATTAATAATCTGGTGACAATAATTAAAATAATTAAGTATAATTTCACAATAGGCTTATATTATTTTGCATAAACTTACATTTTAGTGTTAGCTCTAATTAAAAATAGCAATTCGGGCTAACAAATTTCTCCGGTCATTTTAAAGAAATTAATAGACAATAACGGATTTAAAAACAAGACATCATTTTCCCTATTTAATATTAACGACATATAAGTCAAATAAATTTAATTTCATGATCAATTAGATATTACTCATGTTAGATATATTTTACACAGTTATTTATAAATAAAACAATTCTTGAAACGCATTGAACTATTAATCAATATACCCACCATATTTATGCCGCATAATAAAAAATGTCTATGATAAATAAACATCAACAGTTAATTAACGATCATTCGCTTAGACCTTAGAAACAAGTCGATTGATTCAACAAAACAAAAACGGAGAATAAATTGGAACGGTAGCGATTTAATTTGTAGGATTTATCTGTTATGTAATCGTTGGTAAAACCGCACAATAAATGTACAACATAATTAAGATTTCAAACGTGTACGCGATCGGAGGCAGAAGCGTACCACGAACGTAATTAATATATTAAGAGCAATTTTATATGCAGCGGTCTTCTTGATCATGCCCGCCATTAAGCATTAAGACGTCGGCAAATTTGCAATTGACATAAAATATTTTATATATTAGGGACCTCCTGTATATGTACGAATGTGGACTGAATTAAAAGATACAACGTTAAACATTGCATCGGCTATATTTATGTTGATTATGTCTTAATTAATCGACCATCGTAAATCGGTAATTGATTTTTTATTTTGAATGTAAACGATCATAAATTCAGTTTATTCGCGTTGTGCTGCTTTTGCTGTACCGAACAATAAAGTTAGGCATTTTAATGCGGTCAATTAGTGTACAAACTGCGCCATAAATATTTTTCGTTCGCGACGCAGACTTAGAATGAAATTTATATTAATGATATAAAAGATATATAGACATATGTAATAAATGAGGGCAAAGAAAGCAATAGAAATACAAAAGCGACCATAAACCCAAAACGCGTTCAATAAACAAAACAAATCACAATAAAATATGTCCTAATAAATCTCCGGTGAAATTTAAATAATTATTTTTTAACAAGAGATTTAAACGTTTGATTTTACTTATTTATTACGAATCGTGCTCACGAACCACAAAATCGCACCTCTGCGAAAACGCAATCGTTCTTTATCCGCCGTCCAAATCACAATTAAACAATCCAGAGGCGCAAGGCGGAATTTTTTCCGTTATAGGACGCGTCCGAAATTTCCACGAGAAGTACGCGGCCTCGCGTTATTTTTATTATTTTCGGTCATTTCTCTGCTGGCAGCGCGCCGGACCACCAGGAAACACCGGTCAAAATTGTTTTATTAACGATCTCGGATGCATGCATGGGTAATTTATTAATTACGAGATTAAAATCAATGGTCGATACGAAATCAATCAATTCGTGCCAATATATCAATTTATTGAACGTTAAAACGCTAACGCGTTTGGTAGTTTTTGCGTTTCGAGATCGGGGCTGGTGTGTGTGCTTATCCGAGCGTGTTGCTGCGTCTCGTTACTGTTTCGGTCGGCGACTTGTTCCTTTTGGTCGCTCGGTGGTCCGATGAGGTCAAACGTAATTGACGGATAATTGGTTTAATATCTTTGCTGCGAAAAATTGTAATGTGCGTTCTTTAAATTAACGAAAGTTATGAAATAAAAAAAAATCCTAAGAACAACTTGGAAGATTCAAACAAACGTGGCATAAACTTCCGGTACGAAATAAGATCACGTTCAAAAATTATTGGTAATTCCTACTGATATTCTATTACATTATAACTTATTAAGAGTTCATTGATTTCCAAAACAGGTTTATTGTATTCATAACTATAGCTATGAATTTATTTCAAAATTTTATCATAGTAGTGAATTCGAATTGCGTGTTACTATTAGTGTAGTAGTATAGTGTGTAGTAAATGTAGGTTTGGTTTTTTAGTAGCTCGTAATAAGACCGAAAAGGTTACGGAAGATTTAGGTTTAGTGTGTAGTAGGATTTATTAAAGGTTAAATTTACATGAAATATGCACCCACACAGTGGTTCGACATCACAATCCACCTGTACAAAAGTTATTTTTCAAAATTGTCCAAAATTGACTGAGTTTATTTCTAAAACAGTTAACAGTCTATTGCCTCTAACAATAAAACCGTTAGAACATTAGCATGCGCCATTTCTTCACATTTCAGGAACAAACTGTGACTATAAGTTCGTTATGTGTCGTTCAGTCGTAGCGCGTTCAGGAAGGATACTGTTTAAGTAAAATTCCTTTATTTAAAATGTTCTTTTTTAATATGACCTATTTGATGAAAGTTATGTACAATATTTGTATTATATAGAAAACTATATCTACACATACAGCAGTTGTGTGTGAATTATATATTGCACATGGCCTGTATAAAACTTCAATAACTATGGATGGTCACAGAACCTGGGTTAGGTTATGAAATTAGTATTGTAAGATTTCGCTTTCACACTACACACTACAACCGGTATTATATGCTTACATAGATAACATTCCATGGTATATGAATATCAAAATATGCCCTAGTGCCACCCGATCAATTGGCTGAAGAACATGTTATTAACTAGCGGAAATTAAGGGGAAAGAATTAATACTTGTGACATAGATGTGCTTAACTTATTAACCACCGTTAATTTGATATTAACCGATGACGAAGAAGAGGATGAAGGAGAAAACAATATGTGGCAGAATGATATTGTTTAAAAATAATTTATCTTAATAAATTAATATTGAAATTTACTGTATTGTTTATTTTACTTAGCAACTAATATATGAAAAACTAATTTGTCATAAAGATTTATTAAGTCGAATAAATATTGTGTTTCATAAATTAAAACATTTCTTTACTATTCAATATTAATAATTTGATTAACAAATAACAATCATCGTTTTGCTTCCAGTTTGTTAGAGATAACTTTTATCACAGGGTACGATTCATTATTTTATTTAAGTTTGCCTTCCGTATTCTTTTATTGCAATCCAAACCACGAAGCAAATATATAATTATAATAATAACCAAAAATTAATAATAACAACAAGTTTTTTAATTAGGTCGAAGAATATTTATCCGAAAATTTTGCAAAAGCTAGCATTAAAAATAGTTTTAAAAAAAGTTTTTAATTAGATTATTTAACGGAGAATTTACTTTTTGCTAAAATAAGCAAATTCATATACTCGTCAAGTAATTGTTTATGATATATTATGTTAATTATTTATCAAATGCATAAAGCACCCTCTGTATATATATATTTGTATCTACTAATAAACAGTAAATCTACGACGATGCACCAAGCAATAGAAAAACAATGAATAAATGAAAATGTTTGTGGCAATAATAATACAGGAAACCACATATAAATCAACCCTACAGGTCCACTATCACATTTAACCCTTGCTGGGGGTGTTCAGTAAACAAATCAAACCAAAAATATACTATTTTTTAAATTTTCATGTACATTTGTGAAAACTCAACTTTTACATTTCGAGGTTGTAATTTTTAATTTCAATGTGCACACGGAGGGCAGATTCAACTACGTTTGAACTTGAGCAGATTGTACAACCATCGATTTCGTTTGAAATTCTCGACTCTGAGTGGTCTTAAAATAACAACAATTGTACATTTCTATTGTCAATGTTGGTTACAAATAAATGTAATAAAAGTCCTGAGACCACCTCATTGAACAATCAGAGTGCTGTTCGATTTGACTAGAACTATGTGAACACTATGAATAAGAATGTGGATATTGAAGAAGCAATGAAATAAAACGACTGAAATATGTACTTCTTGGTTCCTGGGTTGCGAACCGCGTTGTAGAAATGGTCCCGGTAGTTTAGACGTTTTGGCAGAGGCATCATCTGGTAACTCTTCTCTCACTGACTTAGAAGAAACGCCGAAACGACCCTTCGGTGAACATTTCTACAACGCGGTTCGCAACCCGAGTACCAAGAAAGCGCTGTGAACATTAATTAAACAGGTCCATGAAGACTAACTGGTGGAACGTTAGACAATATTGTTTCTGTGTTATTATACTTCATCAGTAGCGATTACCAAGAACCTTAGTTGTTAAAATATCTTTACAAGTAGTGGCCATCAAAACTTCTTGGCTCGAGCGAATCACTCCTAAGGAACCTAACATGTAAAAGGGTCACTAGAATTAAATTAAAAAAATTCTTATTGACAATATGTCACGGCAAAGATGATAGATATATGTAAAATTTACACGAAAGACGGATTAATGTTACACATTAAAGGTGTTCTGAACCTTTATGGTGTAAGGTTTCGATCGACTACTACCTATTTATAATTCACAAATCTAGTAGCCATAATATCTGTTTGCAAAATGATTTGTCTTAATTTGCCAGAAATTAGTCAATTTTTACGTGAATTTGAATTCAATTTTCATAAATTTTAAATGGATATATAAATTATTTTAATTATTTAATTTATTTTGTTTAAATTATTTTAATTGAACTATTGCTTTATTCTTATTCTTTAGTCTTTTATCCGTGAAACCTTTTTATGTGTAAAATATTCTTCAACCAAGCTATAATTTATCAAATTCTCACAAAACTACAAATGCAATTATAAATAATCAATAGGGCCATTGTGCTTCTTGAATTCTGGGTTCCGCAGCATTAGTCGTACGTCTGCGAAGGAAGCCTAGAATCGCCATAGGTGGGAGTGCCCTGAGTTCTGCCGTGCTCAGCAGTTCCATTCCCTAGGATTCCTCTTATTGACCTATTTTATAAAGGTGCCCATTTCGTCCGAGGTGACCAGTCAGAGTTGGTGCCAAAAAGCATAGATTTTCCTCTGTCAGCCGCAGATTGTTTCTTTCTGTTCCTTCATTCGGCCACTTCAGTGTCACCTTAGAAAAGTTTCAGCTTTCCAGTTTCATCCCATCGTAATTCTACGAAGTAATAATAATTTTTTTATTGTCAATTGATCGCATTTAATATGGACACAACATCAATATCGATAGCTGTTGCGACAGTTACAGACAAACCATTAGTCAAAAAAAGACTGGACTGAATAAAAACAGCGAGACGCAAAATACATTTTAAGAGCATTTATATCAGTCACTTCAGCAATCTTTGTAGGCAAGCCATTGAAAACTTTGAGAGACGAATAATAGGGACTCTCATAGAATGAGGTTCTATGCTTGGGAACACTATTTTTTTGCCTGTCGTGTCTCATATACTTTATTGATATCTCGATTAAGAGTGAATGGAGGTAATGGCAGATGTCGTTGGTCTTATTGGTGGCTCTGATCCGTATCGACTTCTCCTTGCCGGAGCTCGGGCTAGTGCACTTGAAATTTGATGCATCTGTAGTGAGACATATGCACTTGACTGCTCATATTTGAAGTACCAGGAGATGCCAGCTTAATATTGATTTTCGTTCGATTCCGCTAATTGACCCACGTTGGCTGTGTGGCAATATTTAGCATCATTACTGAAACCATGCAGTGACTTACTTCGTCGGTTGCATTTGCTGCTTCCATATGCGCCGTATGGTGCAAATTGTTGAGTTGCGACCAACTATTAGGTGTAGATTTTCAGAGCCTCAGTGGTCTAATTGATTCAGTCTTCTTTTTGGTGGAGGCTAAATCACCAGATAGGTGGACCTAGGCAAATATCATCATTTCTTTGAGGACAATATCACTTCTCGCCCTGATGGTGATTATGTCACCATCCAAGATTTAGGGAACTAGATGACTGATATTTCTACATACACACCCCAGGCATTATAGTAGGATTCTAAAATTAGGAACTGTACCTCTATCTGAGGCGATCTGTTTTGAATTATTATAGGGGATGAGGTAGTCATCTCTGCTTCTTCCTTCTTTGAGCAGCAGAAAATTTTCTTCCCTCGTTGGTTTCATTGGTTGCTTATATGATCAGCCTCCACCACCTCTGTGGTTTCGCCTGAGAGGTGGCTTCGCTAAGAATAGAGAAGAAGTCGGAGTCACCGTCTGCCTTCATTAGCGGAGCACAGCAGGTCCTGTCTCTTTAGACTCAGCCATTCGGGGTCTCCTATCTAAATCCTTGGTTTTAAGGGTAATTGAGCTTAAACGATATTCGTTCGTTGGTCCTCTTTCTCCAGGCTTAATATGAAGAGTTGTCCTTTTGCACTACCCTTCTCGGCATGATGAAAGACGGGCCAGCTGCTTATCTCGTATATGCAAGGCGATAAAAAAATCCTCCACAGAGACCTTCAGCAGCTCGTCGACTTTTGTGTGTTTGGAAGGTATATTTCAACCACTAAACAGTGTCCTGGGTTGCATACGTGGCGTTGTAACTGCCCTAGTTTATTTCAGCATAAATTTGGGGACGGGGCTTGCCTGATCAGGTCGGTCGTTTCCTTACAGAGTTACTTACCAAGTATAATTCGCTTTAATATCATCTAATAAAAAATATTTGATTTAAATATTTGACTTATGTATAAGTTTTTGCACAAAATGTGCCTATGCAAGATGTGCTTCTTAAATATGTTCCCTTCTCAGGTCCAGCTCGGTTAATGAAATCTCGCACCATTTTAATGTGTTTAAAATACAACTTTACACATCGTAAAGATAAATAAATAATGAAATCTTTGGGGCATATTTTTTCGCCACCTTCATGTACAGGGTTCGGGCCACAATTTGGCGCACCAGTTCAAAGAGAGCAATTGTTCGTTTCGGCTTACTGTGCCCACTCTGCGGCAGTGCAGGAAACAAAACAATTAAACTTGAAAATAATGAGAAGCGACGTTTTACGATTAAACGTAAACTACATGGCCGTTAATGTTTTTATGTAGGTTTGCGCATTCCGTGAGGCCGTTTTAAATGGCCTTTTAATTTAGCGAAAGGTCGATCGGCAAGTCGCATTAAAATTTCGATAATCTTTCCATGTACTGGGCGATTTTGCAATTGCATCTAATTAGTTATAGTTTTTATATTTACGGCTGTTATACTGGCAATGCTCCCTAGGTGGGTATAAGAATGTATATGACCATAACCAAACTTATAGCCATGAATAATTAATAGATATAGGTGGTTACGCAATAACTCTCGACTCGAAATGCGTTGCTTGGCCACTTTTTGTTCATAATTCACAAATCGGACGTGATATTTGAATATAAAGTGGCCTGTGTTAGAAGTATTGCCTAGGTTTGTGAATTTGGAATCGGTGTAGCTGATACAGTTCCACCATTCCTCTCCTCCCTTCACTTCGCGGTAGGTGGAATCTCTCAACAGCACTCTTATTGTGGTGCATTCGAAATCTTGTGCACATTGTTCTCGTCTTGATGTCAAAGTTCTTGATGTAGGTGGGAGTCCAGGACAGAATTCCGAAGCTGTAAGAAGTACTGGATTGGCAAACGTGTTAATCGCCTTGTATTTACTCCGGTCGGAGAGTTGTGTTTTAAGGACCAGGGAGCCTCTCTTCGAATTTGTTCCTCACTAGTACTTTGGCTCTGGCGTGGTTTATGCCATTATCCTGGTCATACCCTAGATATTTATACAACTCATCCTCTTGCATGCCTTCAATTCTTCCGGCGTTTCCTCTCATCTCGTATTCTCGTGTTCTCATTTTCCCCTTATCATTGCATTTACTTTGCATTTCTCCAGTCCATCTTGATGTCCTTACTGAACTTCGCTGTCACGTCCAGTAAGTTGTCTATGTTGTTTTTAGATGTCGTGAACAGTTTCAGGGCATCCATGTAATCAAGTGACTGACTTCCGTTGTCGATTTGTTCAGGCTGTATCCTCTGTTGTTGTTGTTGTTGAGTAGTGGGGATAGGGGATTGAGGGCCAAGCAGAACCATAATGCACTTAGGGTATCGCCTTGGAAGATTCCCCGTCGGTTTGGTATTTGTCCGGCGTTAACTGATTTCGAAGCACTGTTGAGCTTGAGCGTTGTTTCCCAACGCTTCATCGCGCTTTGCATGACGGCAATTAGAGTTTGGTCTACTTTATAGATCTTTAAGACCTCTACAAGCCACAAATGGAGAACACTGTCAAACGCCTTCTGATAGTCGATGTACGCTACGAAAAGTGGTTGCTTGGTCTTTTTCGCATCCCCGGTGATGACCGCTTCGATTATCAGTTGTTCTTTGCAGCATCTAGATTTTTTCCTGCATCCTTTTTGTTCCTTGGCAAAAAAGTTGTTGGTTTTGAGATGATCGTAGATTTTGTCGCAGATGATACCCGTAAGAATTATATATATTTTGTATATTATTACTATTATTATTGATTTGGCATATGTTACAGCTTTATTTTACACATCAAACATAATCATGAGCGTCTCCTCCTCCCTCCTATTCCTTCCCTCTTCTATTCTCTTCTTTCACTTCCCCAACAGCTCCACACCCTCCGCTTTCGTTCCTAGCATCCTTCTCCAGTCCATGTCCAGCTTCTCTTCCCCTTTTGCTCGATACCATTGTGTTCCATTCATCTCCCTCTCTTGTACTCCTCTCCCATCCAATACTTGTTCTTTTTCTCGTTTCCACACCTCGTTTCCACACCTGAATCTAGGTATTAAACTTTCCTCATCATTAAAATTTTAGTAGTAAAGTTCATGTCGAACTTAGAACCAATTTGTTAACGCCCCATTGTTTAATAATATTTGCAAATATTTGTTGCAACAATAAATGAAACGAAAAAGATACACATTGTGTTAAATAGATTAACACCGGTAACCGTTGCAAAATGTGCCTTTAAGATGACGTGATGATCTTTGTTGCAAAAGAGGAAGATCTACAAGAAAATCTACATAAATAGGAAGAAAAACTAACAAATAAAACATAAATAATAGTAATAAGTAAAGACACTAAGAATACAAATGTAGAAGTAAGGCAAAGAAAAATAGATCAAGTAGAACAATTCTAATATCTCGGAGCACTGATAAATAGAAATGGAAATATGTAAAGCGGACTTAACCAGAGAATTAGTAATGCGATATATAGTAACAAAAATGACAGTATACAAAACAATTTTTAGGCCAATTCTGACGAGAGTTGGTGCTAATGGATACAATGGAAAGTAAAATACAAGCTACAAACATAAAATATTTAAGGAAAGTTGAAGGGATTGCCAAAAGAAATATAATAACAGACGACGCAGTAAGAGAAGAACTAGAAATTGAGCCAGTTAGTGGCATAATAGAGAAACAGAAACTGAAATGGTTTAGACATATAGGCAGAATGGACAACAAAAGACAACTTATACGAATATGAGAAGCATACGTACATAGAAACAGCCCAAGAAGGCAATGGTCTAAATTTGTACATGAAATTGAGATGTAACATAAAACACACCATACACCTTAGGGTATATTTTATATTATTTTATATTATATGAATAAAAAAAATAATTTTACATATTTTGCTTACCTTGCTAAATATACATACAGTTCATATAAATAGAATTTACATTAATAAAATAATTCATAATCTAAAAAATAACTTCATGCGGCTTAAACACCAATTCAATTTCAAAACTATTCTAAATTTCAAACATCCAGAAATGCCTCGTCGTACGAAATAGAAAATGTTAGAAGTTTTGGTGACACTGCAATAGTTAAAATAGCGAAGCGTGCCGGTTATAAAGTGCATTCAACATAGCATGTGCGATTCAAGTTATACTTGTTGGATTAGGGGTGGTTTGTACGTTTTGTCATTCCAACGTGCAACCCTCTTCTGCATTAGGTCCATTGTTGCTGGCATTTATAATGATAGCGTTCTTTATTTCAATACTCGCTCCTAAAAAAACGTTAGATTTACGAGGCGTTCCTAGGCGCAGTATTATTTACAACTCGTCTACATTTACATTACGGTCGTGAAATATGTTTGTTAAAAAAAAATGCCTCGTTGAGTTATTTGCTTCATAATTTGGAAATATTTTTAAATAATTGTAGGATCTTAGTTAATTACCTTGCAACTCGTTCGTAATAAGCTTGTGCTGATTAATTGCTCTGATACATTTGTAATATTAATACTGGTGACGTAAGCATGAATAAGGGAATAAATTAAAAATATAAATCGTAGACACAGTACATTATTTTTTATTAACTACACCAGAGATAAATTAAGGAGCACCATTAGATTAATATATGCAATTAATTTATTACAAATAAATTGGTGTATTAAATACAGAATTTTGGTATATTTTTAAAACATCTTGCAGCTGTTAATTATGTATGATATTCTTTCGGTCATTAATTCTTTCACAGTTTAATCATCTCAGACTTGCTTCAAAGCTTTAAACGATGAGATCGTGTAATTCGTTTAAGAGTACAGGTCCATACGCCCTTAATCTGCATAAATACCATTACATCAGTGAAACGTAATTCCATTCGTAGAATTAAAACCAGAAATCGATTCTCCGTGTGACGAAGTCTAGACTGGAAACAATGCGTCCGGACAGTTCAATTACACTTCCGATAATCTATCGCCGTTTATCAAAATGGGTTTAATTTGAGAGAAGTCCGCTCCTTTCTCCGAATGCGGCCTACCGAAAACCCCAAACGGCACCGAACGCATTAGTTTGGCGTTTGTACGACACGCGTAAGTGAAAAGTCGTGTCGAATGACCAAAAATCAATTTTTAATTCACCTCGGAAGGCGACTTTAATAACCGACTTAACCACCTATTTACTTGTTAATTAAGATAAATGCACTGCATGAGCGCGACGTTATTAAGGCCGATTCGGCGCGCACAATCCCGGCCAAAAACCCATTTAATAAGTCGCGTTTATTTTTAAACGCGAAACGCAAAAGTCGAGTTTCGTTTTCAATTAAAATATTTCGGGAAAAAGCTCTCCGTTTGCCGGTAATTAGGCGGTTAGGACGTGACGTGCGTTTGCGTCGGTAAGCAAACAAGCCATTGTCAAATTTGTTTGAAAAATCGCACCAATTAATATCTACATGGGGGGGCATCAATTATGTTCGTTTCAACTAACTGTTCACGTACATTTACGCGTAATCTTTAGAACGACTTCCACTCATTAAATAATTTAATTTAAGTAATTACAAGGTGCTGTCTAATTGAAAATTAAAACGCTTCTTTGCTAACTAAGTGAAAAGTTATTAATTGTTTAATGTTGGGATACTTAACCGTCATCGTCGTGGAAACTTCATGTCTAGGTAAAATATTATGCAAGTGATTTACGACCTCACATCGTCATTAGTCAACGAATTTAAAATAAATGTTGTTTTTTACATTAGTAGGGGAGAAATAGTGATCAAGAAGCAGAAAAAGTTCGAAACTATAAATAAAAATTTCAATAGTTCATTCTACGTCATTAGTGAAATGTTTCTTCGCCAACGTTTCCCACATATTTCTAATAACCAGAATTGTAATTTTCTGTTTATCTGAAATTTGGTGATAATAATAAACCATAACATTTGTTATCACCTAACAACGAAACTATTAGTATAACTAACATAACAAATATTTTTATACAAAAATTAAGGTTTGCCTAACAAATTTAAATGAGTACTTCACGAACATGTTAGATTGCCAGCGTGAGATTCTGACGTTCAAGGTTAAAATCATAATGGGGTCTTTTGAATAACCCGGTACTCTGATAAAGTTTTCCACGCTAACAACAAGCAATAAATAATAATGCAATAAATACATAAAATAAACAAAATGATCTTACGTTGATCTGATCATTGAAGTCCTTTCTCACACATTTTCTTTGATATGGCGGCGAAGATTAATAAAATAGTTCTCTTGAATTCTCTTGAATACGTTAACAAATCCAAGTTGACGAAACGTCGCCTGTTCAGGAAACATTTTTCTCTAAATCGAATAGAACGAGTGCTGCTAAAATCAGAAATAATAAGTTGCAAAAATATTCTATTTATAATAAAATCTAAGTAAAGCCCAAACCCACTATTGAGTTTTATTCTTTTTCTCCCCTCTGTGATTATTTTTATCACTCTTTGTATTAGAATTTATACTTCAATCAATTTTCGTTTTATGATTTGGTTACATTTCCAGATTTCGAATATTAGTTCGTCTTCTTTTTATTACCTACCTCTGCTCTCCTTTCCCCCCCCCCCCCCCCCCTTTTTCTGCTTTTTGTTTTTCTGTTTCTTCATAAAATTTTTCACTCTTTTTTTCAAAATTTATCTGGTTTTTATAATTATGTTCAAAATTTCCTAAATCAATTAAATGCATCGTAATATTTGCTTCGCCTCTCATTGTTAATACGAATACCGTTACAAGCAATTTCTATTTTGTGACGTCAGAGGTCTTAGGGATCTATAGTTGACCTCTCGTTTTGACTATTACTAATTTTTTAAAGCGACATTGTAAGTAAAAATGAGCATTTTGGATTCATGATTTATTATGATTTTTAAAAACGTTTAAACACTGATGAGTGTACAGAGCGATTAGAATCAACCTTTAGTAAACAAGCACTACCCTTGGCTACAACTTACTGAATGCGTAAGGAATTTGAAAGCAAAAGGAATTCTCTTCAGCATAGAAAAAAAGTAGGGCGTCCTTTTCCTGCTGCTAACGACAAAAACCTTTCTGCTGTTAACAAATAATTGAAGCCTCCTCAGCTGTAATGACAGTCAAATACGATCACCCTCTTTTAAAAAAAAGAAGTTAGGTGTTTTGTCGCACACTGAAAAATGTTGCCCTAAAATATTTAGTTGAGTTCCAGACAAGGGAATTATGCTGCAACATGATAATGCATCGTCCCATATGATAGAACATTCCAGTTTTGGCTGGAAAAATTATACAAGTAATAGAGCAGCTGTCGTACTGATATGATTTAGCAATGTACGACTTCTGGCTATTTTTGAGCTTAAATGAATTTTTGGGGTTGACGTTTTTCATCAGAAGAAGTATTCTGAAAGAAAATTGGCTTAGGGCTTTTAAAGAGTGGAAAGAAAGAATGGCCAAGTATATCATTATTGAATGGAATTATTTTGAGCATAATTAAAGTGAAATCCTAAAAATTATTAACCTTGTTTCTCATAGTCGATAAATCCTTCTCCGACACACATAAGTATACGCAACACCAGGAGAGCATCAAGATGAATGGTAAGGCGGTCAATAAAAAGAATCGAATAAAGCATTGAAAATACACGAATATATGAACGGTCTTCAGTATAATTAAACTGAAGTTGAATGCTAGAGGAATGGATAAATCATAACATTTTATGACATAGAACTTTTCTTCGCATCTGAAAATCTTATATTTCAATTCACACGTAGGATATGGCAGATTAATCAAAGAAGGATGAATTTGATGACTTTAGACAGTTTGTGGAGAGTATATTCAACTAACTTGCGACTATTTAGCTCAATTAGATAATTTGTCAGCTGGAAGAAGGAGTGCAAGTAAGGAATCGAAAACTATAACTTCATTTCGCTCACGTATGAAGAGACGTAACATAGGTGACAGGACTTGACGAATGCAGGTAAAAAGAGTTGATGTTAAGTTGAGTTCGATTGGTTTGGGTTGGAGGAAGAGTTTTCCATTTGGAAATAAAATGACTTAACGAAAGCTGAGAAACGTATTGATGTTGGGTTGCGTAGAAGGTAATAACTTATGAACTAAAATTAGTTGATATTGAAAAGTGTGATTCATGTCTACGAAACGTATTGAACTTTCCATATACATTCAGAACTAGTTTGGAAGGAAGTAAATCTGTTTTGGGTTGACCTAATTAGACACAATATACAAAGAAAGCCGAAAGAGGGTAGGGAAATTAGGAGACTTGAGACACATTTCGCCACATATCCCAACATCTATTTGTCAAAATGGATTCAATAATAATAAACAGGAATTAACACATAAGATAGTACATCCCTAGCAATTGGAGACAAAACCTGGTCATAGGTGCACACAAATTTGGCACATTAAGTAGTCCTTTTGGAAATGGGTTCTACATAAATATAATTTTGGATTAAATAGAAAATAAGCTGACTGTTAGTCCCTTTAGGGGGGGGGGGGCAACTTGGGGGACTGACTGTGATATTTCCCCATATATATATATATATATTCCAGACACGTCCTGAAATCAAGAAATATTGGTGTTTTCTATCTTAAAGTATCAACTGATGACATGAATTGGTCATCGGAGGATCCCAACATATCCCAACGAGCTTCACGCGTGTGCATTGTGGCCTTAACAAGTTAAGATATGAACCATACACTCTCGTGGCATGATTGATATAGAAACAAATTTGGAATTAAAAAGCAGCAGGTGTTCTGTATTCATTGGTATTTGTTGCCACGCCATGCTAATTGGTACACTAACATACTTTTTACCTCGAGATCTTTGGATATATATGGTTTTATTTAGACGAAGAGGTCCTTGTTACTCGCCCCAATTTTTTTTTACTCAACCTGTTTATAATGATCATTGCATTTTACATTGCATTGTTAACATCGTTACGTTAATTTAATGTTGGTATTTTATTATTTCCCTTTTTCATTGCTGATTCTCTACTCTGGTAGTACACTACCATACCTTATTTTTTGTTAATTTCGTTGTTCTCTGTTTATTTCTTTCCATTATTTTTATTTGGTAGCAATCAGAATTACAAAATTAGTCCTTCTTGAGTGAAAATCTTCGTTACCCATCTATTATTTCGAGCCTCTTAACATTATGTGGTTCCAGTAGAGGGGGGTTCGAATGACTTTCTAGTTAATTTTATGGCATGCTTGAACTTTCATATCTTCATTTGATCAGACACGTAGTTAGTGATCGTAATAACGTAATAATTGCCATTGCATGAGCATATCCTCATGGTTCTATGCCATATACACAATGAACGATTGTTTTATACTATAAAAGTTTGATTTCTAATGGTAGTCTATACTTAACCTAACAATTATTGCATTTCTAACTTCCAAGTACATATTCTTATGGTTTTTGACTACACGTTTTCCTACGTGAGCATTTATATTTATATATCCGTAATTTTTTGCGCTAGAAGACTGATATATTCGGACCATGCTCAAGTAAACAGTTAGATTATAAGCTCTCGTTAGATAATTAGTTCCAGTGTTTGTTATCATTAATCTTTATTTCCTCCAAATATGTTTTTAATGTGATGCTACTTGTGGATTGTCATTGCGATTACATTTCATTAGTTCATAGATATGCATAAAAAGTATAGCAACGGATCCAAGACATTGCTTTGCTGTACTCCAGGCTTGATTTACATGTATCAGATAGGCTTTCGTTATCAATTCTTTTAATTTCCTATCACTTAAGTAGGATTTAAGGATGTAATTAGATATAGATATGTATTCTTTGATTTTATAGAGTAACGCTGAATATCAAACTTTGCCAAACAGTTGTAATTGATATTCATTAATATTTGGCAGGCTTTGCGATTTATATTAGTTCAGGAATTTTCAGTTCCTTGGGCAAACATTTTTATTCCAGGAAACCAGTACATCTGTAAGTAATTTCTTTTTGCACTTCTTTAGGAGTAAATAATGCTACCCCTGATACATATTAGTTAATCAGAGATTAGTTAACTATATTTTTATCTCATTGTTTGAAACATTATCTTTGACATATCTGCCTGCTTTATATCCATCAGTATACAGGTGTATGTAGTAATTGCTTATTCGATGCACAATATTTTTGTCTGGAGGTATTTGAGTCTGGTGCAATTTTGCTTTCATTTTCATCGCTATATTAGAACACTTAATGCTTCACCATAGCATGACTTATTGGGCAGGCTATTTCGGGTTTATCAACGAGGAGGCACTTATGCATTTCTCCAGAATATCTGAAACTAATATCTAAATTACATCCTCTTGAATTTTCTTTCCAAAACTGAACTGAACACGAAATGGAAGAAGAAGGGAATGTAGAAAGGAAAGAAATTGTAAGTAGTCCCACAAAAAATTAAGTACTAAAATGTATCCAACAACAAAAAACAAGGGCGTAGGAGAAAATAGCATTGCAGTCAAAATTTTAAATCATTAAGGACCAGAATATGAAATATGGTAGTCAAGGTTTGGGAAGAAAAAATACTAGAAGTGTGGAGTAAACAATTAATAGTACCCATCCATGAGAAAGGGTCCAATGAAGACTACAATAACTACTGGAGAATTGCACTGCTCAATGTGATATATATGATTGTAGCGAAGATAATCATAAATAGATGGGAGAAATATAATAACGAGCTAGTAGGATAATATGAAGAAGGATTCAAAACAGGAAGGTCGGGACCGTTGACCAGATTTTTATCATCGAACAGACTCAACAAAACATTTACGAACAAAATCAAAGTTTACACCTACTATTCATCAACTATAGACAGGTGTTCTCTCTCTTAACAGAAACAAACTATTTGAAGCACTGAGAAAGCTAAGATTGCAAGGAAAATTAAAATGGATAATGGAAATGAATATATGTAAGACGAAGAAGAAGAGGGAGATTAGATGTTTTCAAGAATATTAGCAACAAGGAATATATCAAGAGGAGCTAGAATAAGATTATACCAAACAACAATAAAACTTACTGTTACCTATGCATGTGAAACGTGAGCCGTGGTAAAAAACAGACAAAAATAAATTGGAAATTTTGGAACAAAAAATTCTAAGAAGATTATATGGCGGAATACCGGAAGAATTCAGAAGGTGAACATATAAAGAAATTGAAGAGCAATACAATAAATCAAGCCTCAACCTAGTGGTGAAAATTCAAAGTGCCGGATGGCTAGGACATATAGCGAGGTTTGGCGACGATAGATAGGTTAGAAGAAGCTTAATGGGGAAGAAGGAGGAAAGATGAGATGAAGAAGAATACCCCAAAAAGAGATTGTTAGAGGAAGTGAAGAAAGATCTAAGTGAAGTAGGCACAGGAAAAGGCCACTATGGCCTGTAGCTCTGTAATATATCCTATAGTTCATCTGCTTGCAAAAAGTTTAAAGGATGGCATAAAAGCTGATGGTTGCTATAATTGGTGAATGATCCGAAGTGAGCCTATGATGACCATGTATGGTACACGTTAAGATCAGATCTTGGTGTGCAGGTTGCAAGGAATGAATATTTCTGCTTGTTAAGAGTTGTTCGCTCTTCTGACGATGACTTTAGCTTTTAATTTTTCAAAACGTCCTTGAAATGCTCCTTTTTAATAATTTTCTCTCTTTAACACTTTCCATGCTTCTGTTTTTCTCTGGTTTTCTTAATTCAATTGTAAGCTTTTTTCAATAAAAATCCGTTTCATTTTACTCTTAGTACTCTTAACTTTGTATTTTCATAATTTTTCGTCTATTTCCTATCTGCTACATTTATCAAACACAATTGGTAATTTCATAACTTGATTTATCTTCTCCGATTTTTTCAATTAGAGCCATGGTTGTAGAATTGCTTCTTTCCAACTCTGTATTTCTTCTTTCACCCATATTTCCTCTAAAATTTATATTTGCTTAATTCATCCCCTACATATTCAACTATTTCGTAGTTTACAGGACTTCATTTTCTGTCATTCTATTATTTCTTCAATTTGTTCTATAGCCCATCAAGCAAAACTAATTTTACAACTTGATATCTTTCATTAAATGCAATTTTCATTTAGTACCGTTATCCCCCCCAATAAAGCGTTCGTCGTTTCTAATTTTTGTGATTTTCTTCTATTTTCTATCATCGGTGTGGTCTTATATTTATTCGTCGACAGATATGAAGATTATTATTCATTAATAAATTATTTGCCCTACAGATTGCAATAATTTGTTTAAGAGAAGATTACAAAATTCAATCAGAAAATACGTTTCAATAAAGTTTTGAGGACCTCTGATAAAAATACCCCCACACGCCAGCCTTAACATATTCACCTACATATCAACGTGCTTATTATGCTTGTGCAAATCAAGCTCCAATCAATGCAGCGTGTACACCCCTTTTACTGCCACCGCCAGCAACATACGGGGTAACTACCCTGCACACACCGAACCGCGACAACGGCATGTGCATTTCCACCCCACACTCACCACGCATTATTATTATTATTCATGCCGATGTCGAGTCATTCAAAAATCACGGGGGGCGACTGTACAAATCGTGCGTGCACGTGGCACACGTGCCCATACGTATAAAATACCGATGCCAAAATTTAAATACTACCCATAAGTAGTCGCGCATAGATAATAAATAGCGTACGTAAGGTGGGGTGGGATTAAACCGCTCGCGTTCGAACACGTGCAAAAACTGGCAACACGACGCGACGCACCGAATGGTCTTTAAAAAACAATTCGAGTCGGCGAAATTATTTATTTCGAGTGCGAAATGCGTCAGAGTAAATTACTGACCTTGTTTTTAAGTATATGCACTTACTTAACGTTTCTTCGTAAAGCAACAAACAAATAAATCAAATTGTAACAGATCTGTAATACATAGCACTTTCGTATACCCGAGGGCCGCTTCGTTTGCTGCACCGGCAGCCTCGCCTGCCTGCATACGAGAACACGTAAGATAAGAAATTGTAATGAGTAAATTAAGGCAACCCATTACTTATTGCTAATTAAACACGTGGTTGCGGGGTCAAATACCTCGAGTTCCTTCTCGAAAACTAACAAGTCTGACATATGTTTGCCCGCCTACCGTCACTTTTTTGAGCTTACCCTACTTGACGCGAAAGAATAAATGTCAGTAGTTGTGAAAAATAAAAAACGTATTAATGAATTAAAAATGTTACGTTTCACTCGCACGCAAACGTATTACTTGCTAAAAAAATATTCAATGCGATATTAATTCAACAATTGCAATTGAAACTAAATATCATTTTAGAACACAATTAACGTATCTATGTATATCTCGGTTATGCATTAAATAACTAACCATATGATACTAGTTTAGCTATATAAAATTACGTCATATTAATTTACTCGACAACAAAAATTTGATGCTCGACCCTCAGCTACTTTTAATTCTAGAGACAAATTAAATTATAATTAAAAGACTAGAAATTCTGAACAATAAATATTTTTTCATCGTCCTTTACATTATATTTACATCCACATCCAATTCAAATCGTTAGAAGTGCATAGTAAACATATAAGTATTACTAATAAACTTGTTACCCGCATTTTATTACCACTATTAAGGGGCAATTATTTTTTTAATAATTTCGAAATGAATAAAAATTAATTACCGGTGCTACGAATGCCGCTACCTGTCAACGACGAAAATCTTTTTAAGTGGCGTCGCTTCTTCTAAGACGGGGTTGGCGAAGAGCGATTGCACGTCAATTAAAATTATAAAGCTCCCCAATAAAATTTAACGTCTTTAATATCGGCCTATTAAAACATTCAATCGACGGATCCATAAGACGAAATTATCGGTGCCTTTTATGTTATTTGCGTCCGTTTCGTTCATTGTTTCGCCGGATGAAAGGAGTCGACGACGGGCGCTTGGGCGCTTGAAAAGCGTGCGGATTTTTTGCCTTGCATTGTTCTTGGCGCGCGAATGGGGTAAGATGGGTGAAGGGAACGATGTGATCGATTGGGTTTGAGTTTGTATTGAAACAGTCGCGTTTGTTAAATTTCGAACGATCATTGCCGCCCTTTGTCGTCGCCATCGATTCGAAGTAAAGGGTTTAGTATAAAGTAACAAATGAGTCTTCGACAGATAATATGAACACTATTAAGGTATTTGATGCTTTTCGACCGCTTTCATTTAACGCGAGTAAAATCTAAAGTTTCTTTGATTCTTTTACGAGTCGGCATTACACAATCCCCGAACTCACAATTGAAAACATGCACGCAATATGTTCATTCCGATTTATTTTTGTAAACAAATTAGTTCGTTTTGTGGAATGTGCGTATATGTGCAGGTGAGTAATAATCAATAAAATATTGGCTTTGATATTTTTCGAATTTTCTCGACACTCATGACTAGCGTCATCTAACTGACGAATAAGGGTTATTTGTTAAAATCAAAGAAATATAAAGAAATTATAAATAATCTCTAACTAGAACATTTCCCGTTAGTTATTAGCCTAATAAACTATTTATAAATCACATTTAACTGACGAATTGTGCGTTGGCTATTACCATCGTACATGGTATATATAGCATTGGTTATTACCATAATAAACATATGGTAAATAAGTCCAGCAATTCACATTGGCTGTTACAAGAATAAACAAATATTAAATAATCGCTACCTGGTAGATGTCGCATTGGTTATTACCTCATTAAGCAGGTCATAAGCAATCCCTAACGCATTTCACGTATATTGTTAAAATAATAAACAAATTATTAATAATTATTGATTAATTAATTATTATTATTAATTAATTGTTACCGACGAATTTCGCATTGGTTGTCAAAATGCGCCATATAGCTAACCATAAGGCACTGAAAAAATGAGCTTGACCTCGCGCTTTTTCGCGACGATTCGTTGAAGGGCCGGCGACGCTTCGGCGGAACTGTTCGGGGCGTCGCGCGGGCAATTTGCGATTGGAAATAGAGGTTCACTTTCGGCGTCAAACGTATATTTTTGAATTTACCAAGAAGGTACAGAAGCAGCCACACAAGTGCATCGGAAGCAGCAAAAAATCTTCAAGTATTGCTGGTAAATGTAAGACTAGATTGAGCGCGTCTGCGCTTCATAATGTTCGAGTTGCATATGACATACATATGCACTTACAAACTGCCCATTGTAAAATCCGGTGAGATTTTTTTAACCAATTATTAATCAATTGGTCGTAGGGCATGGTGTAAATTAATTGTAGTTTCGATACAATAACATTTTAAATGTCAAACGCACGTTTCACGTCGAAAAGCGTAGGTCGAGAATAATAACATACATTTGATTTTAAGTATAATAAATAAATGCAGGACAATATAATTAATATAATTTTCTATTATAAGTTTTAAATTGAATTTTTTCGGCAATTATTAAAAACAAATATGCACAAAATGTTATTCATTATAACATAACCTGAAATCATCACAAACGATAAAATAGAAAAACAAATAAAATTAAAAAAAAACCATCGGACGATTGGAAAAACCAAAAAAACAAAAATTTCTAAACAAGATGCATGAAATAGAAAATGTAAAAATTAAAAAAATGTCAAAATTTTCCTTAATGCAAAAAGTAGAAAAAATTTAATAACTGTTAAAAATTATCAATTTGCAAAAATAAAAAAAATAAAAGAAAACAAATCAATTGGAATGTAAACAAAACTTTAATGCATATTTCAAAAACATCAAGTTAAAAATATATTTTTTAAAGATTTTATAAATTTTATAAAATTCCAAAGTTCCAAAATCGTTAATTTCAAGTATCAGAAGCTGAAGAATGTTTTGAAAAATATAAACGAGAAAAATTATAAGTTAATAAAAGAACATGACAAGAAAACACATAAAAATACGTTAATAGAAACGTTATTAGAAAATTTTAATTGTAATTTACAGCACGCAAAATTGAAAAGAAAGAAAAAATGCAAAAATTCAAGAATTTTGACATTGTCATTGCGATTAATTAATGCCTGTCAAGTGACAGACTCGATTAAGTCGAGATTTTGCATTGGCATAGAACACGGATTTGGCACATAGGCCATCTTAAAATGAAATGGCGGCATTTATTTCTGTAATAGTTCAGAAATGATAATCTTTTTTGCTTTTTGCGAATAATCTGGGTGAGTGCGTTATATGACGTCATAAAACATGATAATTTTGGAATTATTAAGTTATTTACAATAAACACAACTAGGTCGTTCTAATTAATTGTAGTTTCAAATTGTTAACTTATTGTGACACATTAGCGGATAATTAAATTTAGTTCAAATTTTAGTTTAATTGTAAAAATATTAATCATTGGTAAAACTACTTATTGCCTTAATTTAAGAAAATGGCGGCATTCTATCTCAGAAAGGCGTGTTTCGATTAGGTTCAAATTTAGCATTGAGATAGCTGGAACAAGGATTTGTCACATGGGCTATGAAAAAAATTCTGCCGTTTTGAACCAAAATAGCGGTATTCTATCTTGGGAATTACACCAATTAACAATATTATAATTATAATTTTCTATTGACCTAGATGGAAGGTGGATTTGTTAAAATAAATTAGTGTAAAAAACTACAACAAACGGACTACTCATTCATAAAAACTTAGTTTTCCTAGTTACTATCAGGCAATTATAAATAATCTGTAACTTTTGAAATTTGTGATGGTTGTTACAATAATAAACAAATTAGAGTGAAAAAGCCGCTAATAGTATGTCTTGTTAAGAAAATGTTATAACTGTCAATGATTAATGTGTCTAAAGGTACGAGTTATATAAATATAGGTACCCCAACATGTTCAGTTATGGATCGCAATCGCTGTCATATCAATTGAACGTTAAAGTTCATATATCTGGCGACGTGTTGCTAATTAATTTTCATTCTAACCTAGAAATTGTGTTAAAGATGACAGCTTTACACCATTATGTAGAAATATTATGTTGATCTTGTTCTTCCATATTTAATGCAGTGAACTTTAAATGAGATTGACAATACATACTGGATGTTCTGTGCGTACTTAGAGGAGAAGCACGCGTCTGGGCTTCTTTCTGGTCATGATGCCATCATGTCCTATAGATTAAAACTATAAACTTTAAAATATAGTCGTTCAGAATTTACACTAACATTATAAAACATCTTTTCGCTTGCATTCTAGTTCCTCAAGATTCGAAGACTTGCTTTCATAATGACTAGAGCGAACGTTGCTTCCAGTATGGCCTTATATACCTTCTATGGATAAATAATATTGATTGACCAATAATGTTTCATTGATATATTCAACTAAGATATTCAAGATATTCAACTAAGATAACAAATAATATTTCATTGACAGATGAATTTGCCAAATTGATAATTAACGTGAAAATGCCAAACAAGAGGCTTGTTTTCTGGTGTTTTCAGTGTTTGTCGTTGTGTCAGCTGGTACCTCGATGGACATCATTGTTAGATTATTTCCAGATTTCATTTTCTATTTCTTTATAAATTTTAGCATTTAGCATTTCAAATTTAGGCCACATTTTTTTGTCTAATCGCTACGTTAACCGCGTGTAAATAGATAAAAGAAAATGTTACTAAAAATGTTACATCGATCTTACATATGTGTTTGTATTTTTTCTTAATAAAAACGACATAGTATTTATTATAAATTACAACCCTGCACGTTAATTTTCGAGTGGAGAGGGGTCGCTACTGGGCGACAGCTGCCAACACCTGGAACGGACCCCTAACCCCCCGTACCCGGTCATTGCTTTGGCGCGAGCCGTTCCTGTGGTGCAAGACCTGGCGCGAAGCACAATCACACTTGACTGCTTATGCGTACTTTTAAAGTTCTTTAAATTTTCTAAACCAATTACCACACACACGTATTTTTAACACAACAGTAAGATATGCGCACACATCGGCGAAATTTTGAATCATTTATATGTTTGTGTTATATAAATTAAATTCCATTATTATTTATTATTTATTATGTTCAACTACATTATCAATTATCAGTATTTGAGTTATAACAATAGATCGTCAGAGCCAGTAATTGTCGCTGAGCAATACTTACTGAGTCTTTCATTTTTATATATCAAAACTGAAATTTTCAAAAGAAAACATAAACGCAAACATAAATTAGGCCTTAATTATGAATTGGGAATATTAACATGTACAGTAATTGAACAATTTGTATTCCCTAACTAACTGGGTTGTTGATTATCTGCCGTAGAACTACTTATAACATTTCGCCAACTTGTATCATGACGGCAATAATTACTTTTCCTTCAACATATTTTTCAGCTACTGCTAAGCTTTTAACATCGATACATCGACGCCTGTATTTGAAAGTAGAGTTGAGGACGTCCGACGGAAACAGTGTCCTGTGTACGACCTTCTGCGACATACATTTTCCTTGCCAGCATCCAACAAATAACATTTTTTCTTGCAAACTTTTCCGAGATAAAGCGGTGTATTTTCGAAACATCTCCAAAAAAATGATTCCCTCCGCTTGATTCTTCTTCCATTGGTTTTAGTATGAGGAATTGAAATCACCAACTGCATTCCAGTGTCTTGCAGGTCGTCAAGAGAAATCGAATATAATTCCTCACGTCGACAACCCCGTGCAATTACTAACATTGTAACCACCTACAAAAAGTAATAAATGAAATTCTTGAATTGATCATAATTATTATATACGCCTTTTCCTAGAGATATTCCTCGTCGGGCTCTTCCTTTAAAATTCGATTTGCTTCCTCGCTGGTGCGGATTTTGGACTGTGCTGGTTGTATTTTCTTCAAAAACAGTGTTAGTTTTAGAAATTTAACAAAGTTTACATTGTCTTGAACGACGATTTTAAAATAGAATATTTGGCCCATAATGATGAACTACCTCCTTGTTTGGACTGTAAAAAAATTGTTAGAATAATTACACAGAACGAAAGATCTCAATTAAAAAAACTTAATGCACCCAAAAAATATGCCAACATGACATTTTCTCCCACTTATTTCATGCCCTTTCTTCCACTGGGAAAACACTTGGTATTCTTTTTCATACCTCGCTGAAGACTTTGTGTGCTCTTATTTATCACTTGCTTCATGCAATTGCGATATTGTGTCGGAAATGGTAGAACATTCCGCAACGTTTATGACGTCCATTTTAAAGTGAAAAATATTCAATGTAAACAAACAACATTAAAATATATTAAATGATACAGAACAGACTAAAAGTGCAGAAAAGTGATACGCACCTGACAAGGTGCGTATATTGTTTTTTACATTTTTATTAAATTTTAGTTATTTAGCCTTTAGTTATATTTGTCAAAAACTATCAGAAAATAGCTCGCAGAAGTAGTCTAGCAAAATCTGATGTCATTCAATCAAACTCATTAGCTGCAATTCACAATCGAATTTGAGATGGGCGAATGAAATAATTCAGAAGGACTTGACGAGAACGTAATCCTAGTTTTTTTTGGAAAGGTTTTTCACATGATGATTAAGTGTTTTTTATTTTTCAAAATTGCATTAAAATGCTTGTTGTGCTATAAAGTGGCCTTTGAGTGTACGATGGTGATAAGGGTAATATGCGACATTACTGTCAAAATGTGAAAATAGTTATTTACATAACAGTCAGGAAAATCGCACATTACTGAAGAAGAGCTAAATTGAAATACGAGGCACTTTGTGCCCAGTATTTTAAAGCTCTGAGTCAAGTTAGAGATTCTACTGACGTGTTTTGTATTAAATATTTCCGGAAATCGTAAAAAAGACGAAATTTACAAATTTTAGAAATTGTTTTTGCAAATTCCACAAAAATCATGTTTGTCAATTTTGTTGGCAACTATAGTTACATAGTATTTTGCGTCTTGTAAATTCTTTGCAGTACAGTCCGGAAAATTCAATTTTCGTGCGCGTAAATACCATACGATTTCCGGAAAAATATATTAAGATGAATGTCCGGTAGTACTTGTACCAGTTACTCGCTTAGACATTCTTGACTGGGTTAATGTCTAACCCGTTCTGTTACAGGTAACCTATATGTAATTTTCGAAAAGCACAAACGGGCTAAAATCCGTCTACATATTCTAAATATGTGGTTAAAGCAGTTGTTCACATAGTTGGTGGTGTTGAACTACGCGACAACGACACCTGTTAGTAAAAAGCCAAACAAATTTAAGTAATCCACCCGCTGGGGCATCGAATTAGAAATATAAGTTTTGTAAATTTGAAAATTGCTCAATATTTTAACGAAGGTGCCATAGATACTACTTTAATATTCTATTAGAGATAACACGCTCAATATTTTTTTTATTATAATATATAAATGATATTTTTTATATATTCGCAAGTAACGTAACATGTCCTTAGACATAGCGATTAATTTATTTTTTAGTTTATTCAAGTAAAGTACGAAAGTTACTGATAAATAAATTCAGGAAAATTCAAGGAACACGTCCAAAGATCAATGATTCTTTGATGGATTATTAAAAAGAATTAGATAAACAAAGATGTCATACATATTCTTCTAAATAAGGGCAAAAATAGTTACGTAATTAATGAATAAAATGCAACAAAAATGAATATATAAGGAAATAGTGTAAAGGACGATTTAACCAAAGAAGAAAGTGAGGTACCAAGAAAAATTAGACTCAGAACAAAAGAAAACACAACCAGTCGAAAAACCGTAAAAATGGGATTTATGAAAATGGTGATAGAGGGAGAAAGCTGACAATGGAATAGACTGTACTGTAAACTGAACCTAAACTGAAGTGAAAGACCATATACAGTGTGTTCCATTTAAGCGCGTAAACAACAACAACTTTGACAGTTCGGGTTTTATTTCAAACAAAATTTCCACAGCATACTTTTTTCGGCGCAGCTAATAATAAGTATTTACGGACTTTTACGGAAAATTTTAACGATTTTTAATTATCATGAAATTTTGGATTTAGGGTTTTTGGGCAATTCTTAACAATTATTACTAGTAAAATTTTTCGATAAAAAAATCCCTAAGTGATTTCTTGATTTTTGCCATTGCAGAGTGCTTTGCATTTAAAGAAGACAATTGTTTTTTTTGGCAGAAAAATAGAGCAATAAGTATTCTACGTTTGAAAGAAAACATTACTAAAGGTGGACTAAAAATAAAACAGATATGATGGTGTTACACTCTTAAGTGGAACAGACTGTATATTTTAACAACGGAATAGATTACAGGAAACTAGGAGTAGAGCTCATAATGAATTGATAATTAGAAGCAATAAAACCAAGCTTAGCGAAGACCTAGAAAGTATTTTGGATAAGGTTCGATATAAAATGTATATTATGGGATATGAACGCCAAAGTAGAGACAGAAAGGGAGGAAAGAGCAGGCATATTGCTAGTAATGACATTGGAAAGGAAGAATATGAATTGCTTCACAATATGGAGATAGTGACTATTGCTTTTGATCACAAGATCAAACATATGTAAATGAATATGGATATCGCTAGGAAAACAAACAACCAAATTGACTATGTCTTCATGGACAACTTAACAGTCGTTCTTATAGGATGACAGCAATGTAGTAGACAGGGTTTGGTCTTGTCAGTGGTTCTTTTGGAGTGATTGGCTTACGTCAAGGAGTATTGATAGCCACTACATGTAAACGTATTTCAACTACGGTTCTTGGTAATCGCTACTGACGAAGTGTAAAAACACAGAAACAGTATTGTACCAGTGATCCACCAGTTAGCCTTCATGGACCTGTTTAACATGTTCACAACACCATTAAAATGTAAGATTAGTCCACCTATCATGTAAATTTACATTATTCTGTCATTTTTGAGAAGACATATTTTCAATAAGAAATTTTTGAACTTAATTGTAGCAACCCTTTTATATGTTGACACTGGACGTTCTTGTTTAGTCACAGAAATGTGTTAGACAGGGATTCGTCTTGTCAGTATTGTGTTATCAGTGGTTCGTTAGGAGCGATTGAGGACAATGTGATAAGAGACATGCGCGCCATCCCAGTAAGTACGTTCCAGAAGGCTTTCAAGAAATGGAAGAAACGTTGGGAACGGTGTATTGCCAGTAACGGGAACTGCTTAGAGGGGTCTTAAAATATTGTACAATGAGTAATAATAATGTTATGGCAAGAGTTCTAACACAGGAATCCGACAAACTAGAAAACGAGGGAGAAGTCAAGTTGATCTTATTAATGAACATGAGACAAATTATGCAGGATGTTAATGATAAATAGGAGAGATTAAAAACAGAACATAACGAAATCAGGAAAGAAACTAGAAACATGAAAAGAAGTATAGAGAGATTAGAGAACTAGAAAATCAGATCTAACATTATAATGGCTGGACTGGATATAGATGCGGATAATAGAAAGGAAATGGAAAGTGGTGTGGAGAATGTCATCAATGAAAGTTATGGAAAATAAACTGAAACTTCAACAAAAAGGCAACGAACGAATAAAGGGATCCAAAAAAAGAAAAAAGAAAAAGAAAAACTGTTAAGGCAGGTTTCCAGAAAATATTAATAATAGAAAAAACTGAAGCCGGAAATGAAATAAAAACTATTTGGAAAACGATGCACACAATCGAACTAGGTTCAACAACTAATGGCTACGCGGACCGAACATATTAAAACAAAAATGACAAAGAAAGATGACAAGCAAATCATAAAGAAGAAATGTGAAGAGGACAGGGAAGCATTGGGGAAAATAATAATAGGTACTTGGTATATAAGAAGTATAAATGGTAAAGAGTACGAACTCATGAGGGAACTAAAAGGAGATCATATTCTACTACACATCGTGGGCAGCAAAAGGACCACGATATATAATAAAAGAAGAACATGTGAAAATGGGAATATATATCGGGAAGAACTTTAAAAGTGGAATTGCAACTGGATCAACAAACCAAAATACTGGTAATATGTCTATGGCCCAAGAGAGTGAGTGAATTTTTAAGCACAAGAATACTCATAAATATAGGAGAGAGGTTAAGAACTGCAATGAAAAGTGTATATAGATATGTTGTCATCAAGCCAGAAATCTACAGTGACCACCATCTAGTAGCAGAGAAAATGCGAATAGGCACGCAAATCATAAAAATGCAAATGAAGCTACTAAGACACACATTACAGGACATGAAAACAGTGAACAAATTCAGAGAACCTATAGAACGAAAGAAAAACAGGACAGTGGGAAGCTAAGACTTTAAAACAATCACGGTATCGCCTCAAAGAATGCATCTTAACAACAGCAAAAGAAGCATGCGGAAAAATAGTAATAAATGAAAACAAGAAACAAACGAAATGGTGGAATCAAGAAATAAGAGAACAAGTAAAATCAAGAAAGAAAAGTTGAAAAGTGGAACTAAAAGAAATGGTATTGCAACCTGAATAACAAACATAGGAAGAATTAAACTGGAAATTTGAAGCAAATCAGAAGTTACTCAACAAAGTGCTGAAGAATATACAGAAAGGAAAGCATCACACACTAAAGCATGAGAAAACAGAAGGTAACAGAATAATAACAGAAGGGAAAGAAATAATAGAAAGGTGGAAGGAATATTTCTTGGAACTCCTTCATCCATATGAACGAGGCAATCCAATAAAGAAGACACAAATTAGACACAAGACGAAGAAGAAAACAATATATAATTAGAAGAAGTGGTAATTAATAAAGCAATAAAGCATATGAAAAAAGGAAAAGCGGCAGGACATGATAGGATTAATGCATATATACTGAGAAAAATAGGGACGCGATATGGAGCACTAGAAAAGAACCTGAAGATTGGACGAAAGGAGTAATAATATTAATAATAAATGCAAAAAGGAACACATCGATTAAGTCACGGTAGAGTAATGAGCCTAATGTTGTTTTTGATAATACGAAATTAAAGCAACAGCAAACTAAACCAAAACGGTTCACATCAAATTCCGTGGATTAAAACCCGTGACTGCTTGATGATCTGTGTGTCAAAACAGAAAGAACTACCGAAGCGGAATATGAAAATAAATACAAATAAAACGGTAGTAATGGTAATAAGTAAATGTGGAAATAAACCAAAGAAAAATATAAATGGATGAATTCTAGGAGAATTAATAAATAATAATAAATTTTCATTGTCCATTAATCTCAATAGATATAGACATTGTCAAAATACATAGTACATAATATAAACACACACACACGCAATATCAATATCGATAACAGTTGCAATACAGACAAACAATTAACTAAAAAAATACTGGACTGAATAAAAACAGCGAGATGCAAAATACAGTTTAAGAGCCTTTTTATAATTTTCAAAGTCAGGCACTTCAGCAGTCTCTGTAGGCAAGCTTTGAGAGACGAATAATAGGGGCTTCTCTCATAGAGTGAGGTTCGATGCTTGGGAACACTATTTTTTGCCTGGCGTGTCTCATATACTTATTGATATCTCGATTGAGAGTGAATGAATCGATGTTTTTCCCTGCAACTAAGGCACATTCGTAGAGATAGAGAGAAGGAACTATCATTATTTTATTTTTCCTAAACCCAATCTCACAAATATCTAACATGTTCATTGAAAATATGATTCGTATAATTTTTTTTGTAGAATAAAATCTCTGTTCAAATCAGAAGAAGTTCCCCAGGACATTATTCCATATCGCAGATGTGACACTACATGCGCGTAATAGAATAAGATGAGAGATTCAATGTTTGCACTACATATCAGTTTCTTTAGAGCGTAAAGAGAGGAACACAATTTACTACACAGTACCGATATATGGCTTTTCCAGTTTAGGCTACTATCAACGGTGCAGCCAAGAAACTTTATATCATTATTGACAACAATTGATTGTCCCTGCAACCGCACCAGTGCTGCCTCTCCAAAAAATTTATTGACAGGGTCAAACAATATTAAATTAGTTTTCATACAATTTAGGCTCACGCCATTCCTGTCACACCAATTTGACATAACCGATGTAAAAGTTGAACCACAAGTTCGTTCATATTCGACCCAGATATGATAACCGAGGCATCATCTTCAAACTGAGAGATATAAGCTGATGCCAAGTCATTAACGAAAAGAACGAATAAAAGGGGGCCCAAAACGGACCCTCGTGGAACTCCTTGCACGATTGTAACTGGGTCTGAGAGGCCCGCAATACCATTCTGCGTTATACTAACAACCTGTGAACGATCTTCTGAATAAGATTGTATCCATTTAAGACACAAATCACAAATTACATATGATGGAAGTTTCCGCAACAGCATCGAATAACTCACCATGTCAGAGGCTTGAGATAGGTCAAAAAGACACCACCAACATGTATTTAGTCGTCGGGTAATTTGTAGATGCGGTTTAAAGAATTATAGATAGTGTCATTAGTCGATTTTGACTGAACGAATCCGAATTGACACGGAGCAATCAAACCATTACTGTTCAAGAACGAAGTTATTCGTTTATGAAATAGATAGACTGAAATAGATATGGAAGTATGGAAAGCGAAGTTAACGAGACAATAAGATCATATAACAGTCTAAATAAACCGTATTTAGAATAAAAGAAAGATAAATAGGGAAACGAAAATGACATGATACAAAGGAATTTTAATTGCCCGATTTTTGGGTTATAATGTCCAATGTTCATCGCACCGGGACGTTTTATGAAGCTCCTTTTCAACTGCATTGTTTCCGGAATAAATTATATTGCAAAATTTTGTCGATGATCAATGTGGTATTATTGGGCAAGGTTGAAGGATACAAGGTTTTTGAATTATATTTCTTTTTTAACGCATTACTTTACAATGTTTTTATAAATATCATATTTAAACTCATATTTTTTCTTGCATATATTTTTAAACAGCAATTTAAAAACATAAAGCTTGTATGGAACACCAGTCAATGTGTAAGGATCTAAAATATAATCTAGCTTTACGATTATTTTTCACGAATGCTCCTAATTTGTTATACAAAAATACAGCAAACAACACAATATTTTCGAAGGCTGATTTTACTAATCTAGACAAGTATAGAAACGTGCTAGCTAAAGTCCTTCTTCAACTGATTTTAAAATCACATGAATTGTTGATATAACACGTTGATGGATTTACTTATATTGCAAAGGCGATCTTATGATTAATGAGGGATAATAAATGAAATATGAACACCTTAACAATGAAAGAATCGGACTAGCAGGCAAGTAAATAAATATTGTCATTTATGCTTACAACTTATAAAACTTCAAGACTGAAATAGAACTTTAGAAATATTTTAGGAGAAATGTACTTCAAGCAGAAAAGGATCATGAAATATGATTTTTTGTTCGAAAATCATTTTTTAGGCAAAACTCTCACACTTTGGTGGCCCGATCGAAATTAATTGCATCGAATAAGTGTGTCGAGAGTGCAAATTCGCTAATCGCCGTAAATTAGGGAAAGTAAACGGAAAATTGCCAAATTGATTCTCGGATTTATGTAGCACTTCCTCGATAAGTTGGATATATGGGCCCTCGCGGGTCCGCGTGTGAATTATTAACAATATCTTTTAATTAATCGAAGAAATGCTGCCGATTTTAATTAAAACTCGACAATATAAATGAGTGATAAGGAATCTCCAACGTGTGTTAAAAATTATGTCCGCCAGTATTTTTAATTTAATTTCGAACACGTTTTATTTACATTAAAAATTGCTTAATTAACGATAAGGGCTCGCGATCGACACAAATTTAATAACCCAATTAGATATTCCTAGTGCAATTCGCAAACAGTGCAGCCGGGCATTAATCTTCCGTCCACGACGCAAACAAACTCGTTATTTTTAGATGATACGTTCCATTTATTTAAATAGGTGTAAATTGAAACTACATAGTTTCGTTCAAAGTTTTGATAAATAAAACGCCACTAATACATTGTCACGTTGTATCATTTTGCAACACCTTATAGAAAATTAAATTTTAATTTCGAAATTTTTTTATTCGTTAGTTTTTAAATTAATCTTTTTCAAACGAAGGTGACAAAATCTATAATAGTGTACTTCATTACTTGGTAGCATTTTAAATTTCAACATCGTGAACTAATTAGTGCTTTAGACCCATTAGAGTATTGAAGATTCGTCCAATAGATTAACGTGCGCTACTGAACAGCGGGAGCTTTTTTAATTGAACTTTCACCAATAATTTTTTTGTACGAAATGAACACGGCTTCGAGTCGAATTCAGGTGGCTATAAATAATTACAATTAATTCGGCTATTGTGTAAAATTTACGATTACACTCTGTATAATAAAAACATAACATTACAATTTGTAATACGAATTTCGCGTGATTATAATAATTTCTACAGATCGCAGCATGATTTCTATCAGGGCTAATCGCATCCGAGCTTAAAACTGCAATATTTATTTAAATTTTTTTCGCGAACCGGAAATGTCTGGTCGGCTTATGTAGATTTTAATTAGTATTTATTTGCATGAGAAAATCCAGCCAGCTTAAAAACATCGCCGAAACGGTAATGAATGCATCAAAGCTTTGTTGTTTGTTTTAAAATCGGCCGCTGTACAATATTAGCACTCGTGTAAAACAAGTTTGAATTTTCGAAGTAGCTAGCTTAGTCTCGTAATTGCGTCAATTATGTGCAAAATTTCAGGCACTGGTGCGCTTTTTCGGTTCGCGAAATAACGAGTGAGTTGCGTCAAAATTGGTCCGTTTTTTCAACCCTTTCGCTGTTCGACTTCAATTATTTTTAAATGTCCAATCAGAAAGGCGAAACGTGAGATATGGAGATTGATCGAAGTCGTTGTAATGAGATGAGTTTTTTCTTCGCTTTCGTGATGTCGTTATAATAAAGTGTTTGAGGTGCTTTATGTCTTACCTAATCGCAAGTTTATGACGTGCACAACGAGCGACGATCAGCGTTACAGCGACTTACATCGTGTGTAATTATTAATAAAACTGTGTTAAAGTATAGTTTTAAAACGGCACCAATTATTAATAATTATTTTAATTCAATTCCATTATACATTTTTACTCATTTGCTGATCTTCCTTTCTCTTAATTCTGCATTCTGCTTTTCATTGTTTATTATTTTATTTACCGCAAACCGAAAATGAGATAAAGACATTAACAAAAACATATAAGAAACATTGTAATTATTAGAATTCTTATCAAATGTAACAAAAGACAGAAAGTTCGGTATCTAAAAATAATATGGGTGATGTTTTTTTTTATTATGATTTTAATCCAATAAAATAAATTGGATTGGTGTCACAAGTGTGATGCAAAACTCAGGAAAAATAAAATTTTTGAGTATTTTAAAAATATTATTTATTGACGAAATGAACTTCGCCAGTAACCAATTGTACTGAAATTGTAATCTCCATTTGGGTAAGACTAAAAAATGAGTCATTTCACTATGAGGTCGCTCACTTTTTTGCCCGCTGCTTCGACTAAAATATGATCGCCACCGCCCTGTGTTTTTTGAACATTGGTTGGCGAAAATTTGTTTGTATTTACTGGCCATGTTGACGCGCGTAAAAATTCGATATGTGTTTTTGGTGAAGAAAATTTTCAAAATCAATTTTTCGTGACTTCTTGCAATTTTATTTCCAGCTTGCTAAAATATCAAGCCATTTAATTAGTAGTTTTAATAATAATTAATTGATTGAACCACTCGGTGGATTGTGAAGTGTAAAAGTTACTTACTGCCATTAGGCCGATTGCCTACAGAAAGAAATTACATAATTTACTATAATCGATTTTTAACGTCACAGTTGATTTGTAATATGAAATTTCTTTCAGGTGATTCAATAGTATATGAAGTTATATTTTGAGTCAGGAGTGGCCATCAAAACAATGCTAAAAGTCGTTTTCTAATTGAAAACCATAATGCCACTGTTGTGTGGGTTTTGGATGACAAAGTGTTTTTCGTCACAAACTCCAAGAAGATGCGGATAATTCTAGAAAACTTCGAAATCTCTTGCTACTTTCTCCACTCGTCTTCAGAGCATGACATTTGAAAAAAAATTAAAGTAATACATTTATCTAGTAATTGCATTAATTGTCAATGAGTCGAACGGTACATGAAGTGAGCGTAGCAATAGCAATCAATAAACGTAACACACATACGGCCGGTTTTATAAATGCTTGTTAACTTTAACACTGTAGTTAACTGGATGATCGCATTGCCAACTGTTTTATAAATGAAAGTTAACAACGTGATCATAATACCCTGTTGTCAATTCATAATCACATTGTTAAGTATATTGTTAAAGTGAATACTACGTTTTATAAAGCCTTTCATAGTGTTAAGTTCATAGTTAAGCATACGATTAATTAATCACGCCTGCATCTGTAGTTAACTAAGGGTAAATACGAAATACAACAGATTGATTGAAATATAAGTGACATTTATAAAGAAAACTGCTTCCTAATACAAAAATAACGTGCGTTCAAGAAAAATGCTAATTTCGGAAGGCTCTGAAATTCAGTTGGTGTTTAAAGCTACTTTAGCCACAACCAAAAGAAACTACAGTAATGACAGTATTGACAGATTATATTCTAACCTCAAAAACACACATTATATATTCTTCATGGAAATCTGTAAAACTCTCAGGAATGGAATAATGATAAACACCATCAACTTTTTGCCCTATTCGAAAATAGCATTCCAATAATTTTGCTTTCTGCTCTGTTGTGATAACCATTTTTAATTAGCAACGCAGTTTTCACTTTTGACATCTATCAAAATTAAATTGACATTTTGGTTGTGGCTAAGGTACCTTTAAACACCAATTGAATTTCAGAGCCCTCCTAAATTAAGATTTTTCTTGAACGCACGTTAATTGTAGATGTCGATGGATGTCAATGAAAGTTCACTTTCATCTGATGAAAAAATTACGATTCAAAACACATTTTATAACTAAAATTTTGCCGTGCACTGCCATCTCTGTCTAACATATAATTTGGAGAGGTGCAGACAATCGTTACGGCAACTGATATTAGGCGTTCTAAAGCGAACGTTGGTTGCTAGGCAAGAGAAATAAAATTCTATTAATCGGGATCCCTACACAGAATAGGTTAGCTGTAAAGTAGAACGAATGTAGGTTCTAATGATTTTACGTTGCCAACTGTCAGCGGAATTAAATAAAAAATAACAACACGAAGTTAAGTACGTTGTTAGGTAACAATGCTCTGAAAATGTTTATACAACGCAAGTACTATTTGATCTCATGTTCAGTTGATCACGTTGTCAGTCAACAATGCTGTTAACTGAGGCTTTATACAACCGGCCGATAGCTGTGAAGAGGAACGTGCTTACTATATAAAATTGACACTGAAATTTATATGACCCAACCACAAGGCTTTGACGATGGATCAAATCGAGTTTGCCATTTAAAAAGGTCGTTGTATGGGCTCAAACAATCTCCACGATGCTGGAACAACAGGTTTCATTCATTCATGGAGAAGAATGGATTCACGCGTTCAATGGCAGATCCATGTATATACATTAGACAGAACGAATCAGAAAAATTAATAATTGCAATCTACGTTGACGATGGTCTCATTGCTGGATCTACACAAGACGCAGTTGATTCATTTTTAGAACTGCAACTTCAGAGTTTAAAATCACCAAAGGATCCTTAGATTCGTTTTTGGGTATGCAAATTCAGCAACGTGAGTCTGGTTTCTTTCTTTCACAACGAGCTTACGTTGAGAGAATGTTACAACGTTTTAGGATGGCTAATTTTAATTCTGCAAAGACGCCTGTTGAGAACCAACAATCGGACAAAGTAAATAATGGCTCTCTCGATGGTTCCATTCCGTATCGTTCGGCGGTGGGTTGGGTTGGGTTGAGTGTATCTGGCATAGGCCAGATACATCAGAGAGTATCTGGCCTGTGCTACTCGCCCAGATATAACATACGCTGTATCAAAAGCTGCTAGATCGATGGCGGAACCAACTACTCTTGACTGCATTTCCGTTAAGCGGATGTACCATGGATTTTGGTTTATACTATACTTCGGCTGGTGATGGGCTATGCGCCTATTCGGATGCCGACTTTGCCGGTGATTTCAACACTAGAAGATCAACAAATGGTTTCGTGTCCCTAATTGGTGGCACCGCAGTATCATGGTCTTCTCAGCTACAAAAATCAGTTGCTCTTTCAACTACAGAAGCAGAGTTTGTTGCTGTTAGTGAAGGTGCAAAGGAACTTGTGTGGCTTAAAAGACTGTTGGTTGAAATTAAAGGTAGTAACGCTATTCCTGTATTGTTTATTGATAATGCAAGTGCAATCAAGTTGACGAAGAACCACGAGTTTCACAAACGGTCTAAACATATAGAAGTTCGTTATTACTATGTTCGTGAGTTATATCAAAAGGGTGATATTGATGTTGAACATGTGCGTTCTGAAGAAGAACTTGGTGATATGTTTACAAAACCTTTGAATTTTGTTAAATTTAAAGATATGTGTACTAAAATCGGATTAAGCAAGTAGTGTAGTAAAGTTTAAGGGATGGTGATAAAGTGTAACCTATACTACAATTTAATGCTGCCACCTGTTAGTTGCACTCTCTACTCTACATTATTTTATTTAGTCAATTGTTTAAGTTAGTTACCAGTTGTAAATAATTGTATACACGCACGCGTTTTCTTTTACTCAATATAAGTATTGTTTTTTTGACCTTTCTTTGCCAAATACCATTTACTATATCACGCACAACACTAGTACCTTGTCCTCAAATTTCTTTTCTTATACCTTACGTCATTAGGAATTACCTCAATGTTGTCTGTATAAAAACCTTCGTTTCTCTTTAGTTCGGAATTAAATGTTCTAATCTTAATTGTCTGCAGCATCTTGGAACCCTCTCTAATTGAGCACCCGTGCATTTTGGACGTTTTTTCGCTTTCTATATTTTAAATTATTTATGCTAATTTCCCTCTTGGCTGTCAACTGTCATATGGGAAATGTGAAATCTTCGGCTTAATCTTATCGTTGAAACTCCTTTTCAATTTCTTGCAGATTCAATGAAGTGCTGACGCCTTGCATGATTCAAAACTCGAGGGCGACCCGTGTTGGGACGATTCATATGTGGCAAACCTACATTTTGTAAAACTTTGTAAACACGAATGTATTGTCAGACTGCAGGAGACACTTGACCCTCTCAAAATACCATTGTAAGTTGATTGCTTTATTTTCAATAGGAAAAAATAATACGAAAAATGTTCCCAAAACTTTTGTTACATATCTTAGTTGTCTCCCCCACTAACGTAGATTTCTTCGTCTTTCTTCGATTCAGAGCAATTTCTAAATAACCAATTTCCCAGACAGGGTGCGCCAAACTTAAGTTGCCTGAATGGCTGTTTAGACGCATGCTACAAGCGTCGACAACAAAACGCATGCGATGTTGGGAACCAATTTAAGCATATAGTCACACACCCATAATCAGGCAACACTTGGAAACAAGCATCATGCCTCGTGGCATTCAGTGTTGCCTCAGTAGAATTGCCTCTTAAGCACTTTCAGTATCAAATCTATCCACGTTTTTACTGTTTTTGTTAGATACGAAAACTTTACTGCAGGACCTGCGTTAAGCCTAACTGATTATTTAGTCCAGTGCTTAAAAGTATCTTCACCTAAATAATATTTAAAAATAACAACCTAAATATTCTGTCTGACCTTCCATTTTTCATAACATTGTCTATTAAAATATCAGGACAACCTGGTTTCATAGCTCTTTTAGGTCTTTCAACACATGGCATATATTTACACCTATTTTCTAAAATCTTCTTTTTAATTAGTCTTTCTGACCTGGCCTGACTCAAATTCATCATCTGTGGGGCGTGGAATGTTCTCCAGAGAACTCGGATCGCTTGTACTGATAACTACGGTAATTGATCTTAACAATCACATAAAGCCAGCTGCAATCTTCTAGTTTTTGAGGCTGGAACCCAATGCTGGTCTTGTACACTATCACCGCTCTCAAATGACAATTACACTAAAATTAACATTCAGTGTCCTCGTCCGGTATATTTGTATAATGTTGCCTTAATTACTAACTCATTCACTCTCTTATTTAAAGTTCGTCAATCGTTCAACAAAACATCGGTCAGTATATACGTATACGTGACGAATGCACCAGGAACATAGGTGATATTGATGCACAATGAAAACTAGGCAGATACTTAAGATGTTTTGGAAATGATACGTTCGTCAGTGAATAGGACATTTTAAGTTAGCAATGACGATATAAAGTTTTAGGGTGTTCGTAATAACGTTGGTATCCTGCCGTCGTATCCATTGCGATTTAATTTTATTCAAAAAACGATTTGAAGTGAAATTACGGAATTTAATTTACATTTAAATATATTTGCGCTTGTTGAACAATTTTATTCCATTCTTTTCCGTTTCCTGTTTTCTCTTTCTAATTTTGGATCTTCATACTTTTTAGATCTTGCTCTACACTTTCCAGCAATCTCTTCCTTGGTTTCCCTACTCACGTTTTTTCAATCGGGGCTCTGTTAAGGACCATTTTTGGTCATGTATTTCTAGCCATTCTTTCCATAGCTCTATCCACCTTAGCCGTTGTACTTTTATGACGGATGGTATCTTTGCTCATTTATATATAATGTCTAGTTCCTTATTTATTCTTCTACGCCAACCGTCTTTTGTGTTTTTCCACCACATATAGGTCTTAGTATATTTCTTTCTCATCTTTCAAGGGCATCCTCTTCTGATTTCTTTAGTGGCCACACTTCACACGCATACACGACGGCCTTATATCGGTTTTATAAATTCTTATCGTCATTCTTCTTGACGTATTCTTCGATTTCCATAGTCAATAATTCTTGCTACCTTTCGTAATTTTGACTTTTATTTCCCGCTCCTCCTGTCCCTTTTCTTTTATCATGACTCCCAGGTATAAGAACACTTTTACCTCGCCAAACTCCAAATTCCCTTCCATCGTTCGTAGTCATTTGCAAATTTTCAACTGCTGATTGTTCGGTTTCCCCCATTATGTTGTTTTTGTTGGTTTATTTCTTGTTCGAGAACTTTATCCAATTTTTTGTGATCCTATTTAATTCCCATTCCCATTTCGTCTTTGCTATGAGTGTAAGGTAGTCCGCAGATGCTAGACGTTGATGCTAGTTGTTGTATATTGTCCCTTCCATTGTTATTTACTGCTTCTTATTATGTTTTCGAAAACCAGCTTGAAGTGTGTAGTAAAGAGTGGGTCACCTTGCCTCAGTACATTTCCCACCATAAAGTCCGTTGATTTGTGGCCACTCCAGTGTGGCCACTATTTTGTGTTTTATTCAGCGTCATAGTTGTTATAACTTTTCTGGTACAATTGCATTGTACATTTGTTCGCTATTTACTACTTAATCATAAGCTGGTATGCATAGCACCTGCAGAGCTAATTTGTATTCTTAGCATGGATTTCTTTGAGAGCAATAATGTGGATACTTCTTTTTCGCCTGAACTTTTATTATTTCTTAGGTCTTTGATTATTTTTGTGACAACTTGATCTTTTGTTGTTCTATATCTTCCTCTTCCCCTTTGGCATTGTAAGCTTTTCGTTCTTGGTCCGTCTCATTTATTTAGAAATACAGTGTTGCGTCGGTAGAGTCAGTTCCTTCCTGGTTTTTAAAAGAACCATTTATACCATGGTAACCAGATATCCATATTCTGACATTGTTATAGTTATGAGCTTTTTCTCATTGTGCTATCTCTTTCTTGCTATGTATGCTCTTCGATTGTTTTCATTTGTTTTTATACTTTTCTCTATTTCCTATTGTGTTGTTATTTAGTAATTCTTGTCTTTTTTCTTTTTCTCATCTTCTCATCTGCTATCTCTACACATAAGTTTCTTTAATCAATTCTTTTGTTTGTTTCCATATCTCGTCAACTTGTATGGTTTGGCTCCATTTTCTGCACTCATTCTGCACTTTTTCCACATTAGTTTTCTTTTGTATCTTTTATGTTTCTTTTACTCCACTTTTTTGCAACTCATCATTACTAAGAAATGAGCGGTTCCTGGGTCTGCTCCTGTCATACTTCTCAAGCTAATAATGAAGTTCATGTTTCATCCTACCAGTACATGATCAGTTTGATAGCACACCCTATCGTCTCGTCTTAATGTATATATGTCGTCCCCTTCCAGTTGCGTGGTCTTGATCGCCGTGTTTTTTTCTATTGCGAAACTAATTTCTTGGTGTCCATTATCATTATATATTTCGCGGTTACTGTTTACTCCTATTGTTGATAGACACATTTCTTTTTTCCAATTCTTTCTCCAATCACTATTTTCATGTCGTGTTTCGATAATTGTTTATTTTCTTCTTCTAGTTATACGTAAAATTTGCCCTTTTCTACTTATATTGTTCTTCTCGCTCCGCAATCGTATAACACATAACCTCTCTTATGTTGGTTTGAAAGACACATTAGCTTTATAATTTTATTGTACTATGAAGCCAGTTCGTAGCCCTCTGTCTTTTCCAACACTTTTATATGTTATATCTTCTACATCTACAATATCTAGCCCTTAATTGTTTCTTGTAAAACTGTTATTTCTATCTTACATATTTTAATGGTTGGATTGAATTGGCAACAACTAGTTTTTTGTAACCCATTTTAACCGTTTTCCCTTTCTCTTCTTAAGCTCCGGACCTTATGACTTGTATCCTGCGTTCTTCTTTATTTAGGTAATCCTTTATATAGAAATTTGCACCTTGCAATTTACTTTTATTCGTCATGACCTTGTGATCACTTCGTTAATGACCATTTTCTATCCTAATTAGCTTTCAGAACATTTGGGATTCAATTTTCTTCCTTGATGGTTATTCCCTTTGCCACCACGTTATATTTCCTTGACGCTTGATCCATCCTGCGTCCTTCCGACGTTTCCAACAATGCGGTCTGTTTTCTCTTCCGCATTCCTCCTCATATCTTTTAATCAGTTTAATCTCTCAAGTGCTTCCACAATTTGTTTAATTTAATATGTTTGTCCTTCCTTGTTAGTCCTTATTTGCTTTTAATACTGTCACTGCCTTCAATTTTTCCATATTTTCCTGTTCCTATATCTCATTATTAGATTTGTTATAAGTAAGCTATCACTTTTCAGTTCAATTCAGACGCTGCAATTTTGATTTGTTAACATGTTTTCACCGCAAATGATTATCTCACAACTATGGTCATTAGCTTGAAAATACTTAGATTACTGTTCGTGATCGGTACATACAGTTTATAAATATGCTTTTTATATCAGGTTAGTTTACCTGTTAAAAACGCAAACTCTTTTTGCGTGCAATTATTTGCTACTTTGTTTTTTTGCATCTGATAGACATGATAGAAGATGATTTGGGTGATGACTTAGGGCAACCACCAGTAAACGAGTTGGCTACAAATACATTGAGCTATTTTTGGAAATTCAAAATAAAATATAGTGTTTTCCATCACAGATTATTTACACTAAAATAAAAAATGTATGCAAGGATGGTTGAGACCATTACTATGTGGTAATCCATATTAATAGCGAAATAAAAAACACTGACTAGGTTTTTACCACTAGCTTTATACTAACAATAAATAAAATTGCGGTAAACACGTCAGTGTTTTTTATTTCGTTATTAAAATAAAAATATGATATATTCAGCATAGGAATTCCGTTGCATTACGATTTATTGTGTTATTCTTTGGGAAATGTACACATACGAGTACTTATTAAAGTACCTACCTAACAAATATGTAACATAAAACTGAAATAAATACATTCATAAATAATAGATCCATATTATATTTCATAGCAAGTAATGGTTCGAGCACTAATGTGATAAAAAACGTAATAAATGAAAGTGTAAGGAAATAATTAAACTTGCACGCAAGAGGTTACGAAATTGCTTTCTTGGTAGCACAAAGAATGAGCGAGAAGCTTTTCGGGGTAGTCTGATATGCATTTCTTTATAGGATAATACGTTTCGACTGCTAACCTGAATACTTCTTCGGAAAGTGCATCCTTGTACCTACATATAGAACGACGTATGTCATTGACGGGTTCCCGAATTTTCTTTCAAGATGCCTTAAGATAACCTTGCACATAAAACATGTAATGGCAATGTTAGCGTTTTCTGTAATTAATCGTGAATTATATGAAGACCGATTCATTGCGATTCAACGGTGATCAGCTGCTCACAAACTCACACCAAGAGAAATAGCAGTGGACGTTCTTCTTTTATTCGCTAGCGGTTTTTGCGGCGAGTCCCGTAAAAATTGCGTGGGACGGCGATGCTGGAAACGACCGCTAGGTAATTTTCAAGATACTTAACCCAGTTATTTAAGGAGAAGCAAAATCGCACCGACCACTAAATCTCGAAGATACCATCGATTCGCCGGCACGTAATAAATACAACAATCTATCTCCATCAAATCGAAAAGATGTTTATGCAAGGTGATCGGCGATCGTATTAACACGCAGTTTTGAAATTCTGCAACGGCAATCGTCGAACACCATAAATTGGTGCCACAAGGCCTCGTCAGCTGTAAACTTGAACTTAAGAAAAAGTTGCGAATGGAAAGGGTTGACGATGACTGCTATAAATAGTGAGTACTTTGTGATAATTGATTAAATGAAAATGTGTCCAACTAATTAAATTTAAATAATCTTAACCTTGTCTCCTTCGACATTGTATAAGTGTTTGTTTATTTTTCAAAGCATAAGTAGTTATAACGATGCCCGATGCCTAAAAACAGGTGTATATTAGCCATTACATTTAAATATTTCTTTTAATAAAAAATAACCACATCGTTACACAAATTACCATAACGATCCAGTAGCAATCTGAAGTAAATATCTTAAATATTCGACACCGCGAATCCGTTTGGCGAAAATTCCACGAATAGATATAATTGTCAATGTAATAGCGTCGACCATAGATGAAATTGTTTGTTTATTGCATAAAACTTGCGATGAACACAAAGAACATCAACGCTTTATAGGGTAATATTAAGCTGTAAGCTTAATATGTTATACGATTACACATTTTGTCGTTCTTAGTAAATTATTGTAATTATTGTCATATATATGCATATTAGGTCAGTAAGTCTGCATATATTTAAATAAAGTTGATAACCAGTTAATTTGCAAATCGAGGGTTCTGAAACGGTTGTTGCATTATTGAATATCTTAACGTAAATGCTTACTTAGCCAACGCAACACAACTGACACGAATTGTTCGTTTAAAACAATTTTTCGGCGTTAAATCTTAAAATTATATTAATCATAAGTAGGCGTTAAATGGTTGATAAACCACTTCGTGACAGTGATTAGTGGTAAATGGCAATTCTTACATACCCCGTAGTCAACTGAACATAAGTTCTAATAATATCATCGTATATTTTTTTGATCGTTTCTCGTCCACTGGTAATATTTTTATTTATTTGTTTTTTTATATTTTTTATATATTTAGGGGGTCTAAAATGATTGTAAATCTGTTGATGGTATTTTCTAATTTCAAAATAATTTTCCACCGTAACTAAATATGATCGTTGAAACTTGTAGAATAAATCATTTAGATGAATTGGACTGTCTGCAATGAAATATTAAAAATAAACGACAATTTTATCGAAATCCTAATACTAAATTAACCGTAGCCCACAAAATACATTCGTTTAGATTCTTGCGTCGCGATGGAGTCATAATTTTTGATTGTTGCGTAATAAAAATAAATCACGTCGTTGTGAACCCTTCGAGGTGAGTGAGCATTTTCTAATCTGCTATTTATTGTCCAGAAAGCACAGAAAATTCCCATCGTGGTACCGCTGTTGTTTGCCTCCTAATGTCCATATTGACATCACCTACCGATTTTATCTCTTAATTAAATGAAATTCTCGAGACGTCGGTGACAGTTCGGCGATTACCGCGTTGACAATAATTATTTGACTTATCGACTGAAGGTTTCGTGCCACTTGTCGGTCGTAAATTCGTAACTAGTAATATTATAAAACATGAAATGTAAAAATGCACGATTTGGTAAAACCACACTTGACATATTTATTATTTATTTTTAGTCATTCAGCCAAGGTGCTCTCTAATTCGATTATTTTTAGATTTTAAGATAACTCGCGCATGACACGCTCTGAAATTTTAATCCAGGATTAACTTATTTGGCACACATTTAAATTGATGTCGATATCGATGAGCAATACACAGGTCTAACCAAATTTCATCTCTTATACCTCCTTTATCAACGTTAAATATTTTTATTTTATATTATTTTAATTTTATTCTGAAAATAACTATAAATCAAAAAAATATTAAAAAAAAATTAAAAGTAATAAAAATATAATTGGATTTAGTAGCTGTATTAAATGAGACGTTTTATTCCTTGTTTATTCCGTCGTAAATCGCTGCGCCCGCGCCGTTCAGGTAGATCCACGAAAATCACTCGTTCATAATTCCTAATAAAACGTCGAAAATTCATCAGTGCGGCCGCGTATCCCAAACGGCCCACCCCTATTTCTTATAAACGTTTTTACGATTGCAATGAATGTCGCCAAGGACTCGACGACACAGTAGGCGATTTCTATGTGTGTGGCATCTCATTTTTTCCCCTGAAAGGGGTCATTAGTTCTGAAGGTACATAGCTCCAGATATGAACGCATGTGCTTGAGTCGAGTCATAAAGTATAATGATGATAACCGTTCTTCGAGTATTATTTGCGCTGATTTCTTCGGCAAATAATTCTTTATTATTAAGTTTTTATATGCAAGCTTAATTAATAGCTTATTCTTTGGCCGATGATTTCGCATTTTTACGTCTTGTCATATTCGCTGCTTTAATTCGTACATGTGTTAATGAACACGTCGACGAACTTTCATATAACGAGGTATAACATTTTAGTGCGTCGATAAAGACGGTTTATAGAATACATTAAAGTTTTGGAAACTCGAACATTTTTCGTTGCGGTAAAAGTTTCTTTGGTATATGTTTTATTTTATAGATACCGTTAAGAATACATTAATGAAATTATCTACAAAATCTGAATTATACTAATTCTAACTTCGTATTTTTTATAGATCTTGAATCGATACTTGAATTGAATCACCATTAGATTACCAGTAAATTATTATTGTCACATATATATGCATATTAGATCTGTAAGTCCATGTATGTTCAAGTAAACTTTCACGTATTTCTCAGGCGGTATTAGTAATCGAGTGGTACTAGAAATTGAATCTCCAATTCTAAACAACTTCTCTAGTAAGATACGACGAATAATCAACGAGACCAGAGCCGTATACCATACGTCGAATAAAAACACCATAGTCTTGATTAAAGAACAAGCAATAGACAAGAGAAGATCTCTCACAGCAACAAGAAAAATGTGTAAAACACAAAAAAAGAACAGGATTACGAATTTTCCAAATACGACTCACGATTCTTGAGACTTGAACATTACACTCCAAGACAAACCAAGAATTGACATGTCGAGCAATATTGCGAAGAAACAATTACCGACCAATTACAGCGGACGATGTGTGAGGATTAATTACCAACAAGCCGAACCACTCAGCACCGGGACCAGAAGCAATCAATTAATTTTGATAGCGTAAGATTGTTCACCATAATCTTACAGGAGTTCATACAGGAGTAATTGAGCATAGAGGGTCAAAAAGAAGAATTAATGGCGTACAGGAAAACCTGCTTGTCGATCGATGTGAATGCCAGGGCGCACAAGAGAAATGTGACGATGGCCAGGATCGATTATAAAAATCGTACGATTATTCATCACAGCCTGATATTGAGACTACTCAGATACATGAAAGTACACCCAAACATATTGAACGCGATAGCTAAATTAATATAAAATTGGAAAACAAGGGTAGTACTGGGGGGGGGGGGAGAGCGAAGAAAATACAAAGCATATTACATACTCGTTCAGCCCTCTCCTATTATATATCACACCTCTATTAATAGCGCTCAAGTGAAACACCAAACAACAGAAAGCACAAACTAACACATGGACGATCTGAAATTGTATGCTGAAAATGAAAAGCAGCTGAACAAATTGTTGCATCTCACAAAGCAATACATCAATGACATTGAAATGCAGTTTGGGATTAGATCAAGGTGTAGCATATCACATATCACATTCGAAGAAAAAAAATCATATGACGGGGAAGGAAACCTGGAGCTAGTGTACGGAAGAGACATATAACATGCAACAAAACCGAATGCACGATATCAATAACATTAAAGGATGCCTGAAAACTAGATACCAGTAAACCATGCCTTCAATTTGGAGCTCATAACTGACGGCTAAAAGTACCGTGCGTTCAATTAAATTCCTCATTAAGGTAGGCTATGATTTGATTGGTTTTTCTCCTAAGATTTTTTTAGCACTGATAGCTGTTCAATTATTTAATTAAAAATGTAATTTTCAGTAATATAACTGACAGTTACTTACAACTACTTTCTCTTCAATTGCGTGTCGCCAACTTTATAAAATAAACATTACTTACGAATGTCTTGGCTGTGCCGATTATCATGCACGTTCGGGACTGTTAGATGGAACGTAGTCGAATGTCGTCATACATCACGAGGATAGCTGTTCAATTATTTAATTAAAAATGTAATTTTCAGTAATATAACTGACAGTTACTTACAACTACTTTCTCTTCAATTGCGTGTCGCCAACTTTATAAAATAAACATTACTTACGAATGTCTTGGCTGTGCCGATTATCATGCACGTTCGGGACTGTTAGATGGAACGTAGTCGAATGTCGTCATACATCACGAGGGAATGGAAGGGGTGCATTTTTGTTTCAAGGAAGTCTAAATCTAAAAGCAGCACAGCTGAAGATCGATAAATAATCTTACAGAATTCCGCAGAACTAAAGGGAAATTGAAGATTTACTCGACGTACTGAGCACATGGAGACGAAAATTCACTGCCAATTCTATAAGACCAGAATTTGTCCGAAAAGGTAAAGGACTATTCTCAGAAATTGAGGGATACATCACAGCATTTACAATGGCTTGCGTATCAAAGCGCTCATCGTTATTATACAGTTTGTCCGTAATGTGTGTTGTGCCTTGGTTTATGTAAATAAATCTTCCGTATAAATTCATTGAGATAAACAAAGCAATTCATTGGTAGATATCCATTTGCGTCTATAGTTTTGCTTCAATTTTAAATGTGCATTTATATTTGGAATGTACCAAGGTAGAAAGGATGAATTTGATTTTGGTACGGTCAAATATACGACATTATAGAAGGGCAGAATTAACACCAGTAAAATCATGAATGCAATGACCAATCATTCTGACAAATAGCATGCTATAACTTGGGAAAATTATAACGAGGTTCTTCATTCATAGTAAATCTATTAAACCTATTTTCAGGTAAAACAGATAATATATGAAGATAAAGCCGGATGTCTGTTCTATCCAAACCCCTATTGTTTAGTTTCAATATGTTCTTATAATGTCTGGAATCATGTAGACTGCAGAAGATTCGGAAGAAGGAACACGATGTACAATCATCAATGAAATGCTAAATGTTAAAATCACCGATAAGCAAAATTGGTATTTTCAAAATATATGGTTATTCGTGCATCCGTAAACAGTTCTGGATCGGGTAAAGATGCACCAGGAGGAAGAGTCAAGAAAACATTTACAAATTACATGATCAATTAATGGCAACTGCTATAATATTAGCTGCGTCGAATAAGATACATATTATCTCATTCACCAATGCAACTAGCACTCCACTACCAGCCGGCCTACCAATATCAGAAAATTTATTATAACATCTGACATCATGTCAAGGTTGCACAGTGCGAACCAGATTTCAGATATCAATATATCATACGAATGATCACAAACACTAGTACAATTTGTGAGTTTTTGAACAAACACCACGAGTATTCTGGTAATATATTATCAAGCGGAGTAGTAGGGAGCAGACAGTTTTCCAAAGTAGGAATACCATATTTATGAAGGTTAAATTCCCCATCAGCTTTTTATATTACTACCCACTAGTCCACTGTACGTTCACATGCTTTCAGGTCAGTTTCTTTGAATCGTCCCAAACGTATAATTTTCTGACGCATTTAAGTAACATCACAGAATTTTCCTCGCTACTGGTGTATCCAACTGAATTTGCTCCCCATTCGATCGACAATCAGTTTCATTGCAACCATAGAGAACGATGTCTCTTTCCACGATTTCCTGGATAATATTTTGTGTATCGTACATTTTAGCAATTAAATCTCGTCTTGCAGAGCGATGATAGCTATCTTTAACTCATTTAGATCATTACAGTTTGGAACAATTTAAGAACGACTAAGCGAGGACCCGTTTTGTTATGAATTTTTTGAAATCTCATCGTAGTGGCTAAGTCAGTACGGATTTAATAAATGCAATTAGGAAGTGATACAACACAGTGCTATTTACTAAACCATTTCAATTTTGAATGATTTTAATGTATAAAAAAATCTAGTTGATATAAAATATGACGTTATATTTAAAAATATACTGAAAATTTTAAGAATTGGCCGAAATAAATCTAAATTAACGATATGGTCACTGTAAATTAAACATTTATATTGATCAAAGTTTTTAAATTTTGAGTGGACTGGGAATTTGTTTCCAAAAAAATGGTAAACATCTAATTGTTTATTTCCATTTCCGGCTCGGATCTATCTCGGATCTATTGAAAATAGTCGATGTTAAAAATTATAAGAATTTATTTACAGACTTTAAGATATCTAATTTAATCAAATCGTATAAATGAGGAATGTCCACAAATCGAAATTTTAGAAAATTCAGGATCGCTCAACTATATAATCTAAGTTTAAATTAAACACAAATGTGAAGGTTTAAAATATATTAAGACTACATTAATTAAATATTAAAAATAATTCCCATCTTACATATGTCGTATATTATATTTAATGTTTTAAGGATTTTAAATGTTTGTAACAAAAAACAAAAAACAAACCGAACAAAAAAATAAGAATTATTTTCGTAATTTTTATTCAATTAAATATGATTTAATATACTAAGAATCAGAATAAATATTTTTATTCGCAATCACTGTAGTAATATGTCGATACCTAACCTTTTCATCGTTGGGAAACACGTCATTCATAACCGCTATGACAATCCCACGGGTGGAAAGTAATCACTGAGCCATAGGCTGCCAACCATTGGACAATAACATGGTTAGTAATATTTAAGAGCATTTATAGAACGAACGAATATAATTGAATTGAACATATAGACTAATATGCTTCATTTAACTGTCTGAACTGATTTCGCACCACAACGCTTCTCAGAATTAATCAACAAAATATGGTTAATTTGCCAGATTAATTGAACAAATATCAAATTAATTTAATTAATATGGTTAATTTGCACGATTAATTGAACAAATATCAAATTAATTTAATTAATTATATGCATCGGCAACTACATTAAATTATTATATTGAAAAAATCAGAATTTACTCATATTTAAATAATTATTACATCAAAATGGTGATTGTGCTCCTCGGTTGGCAATCTTATCCCTCGGCTTATTGAAACACTCGGATGAAATATAATATTCCGATATTCACAATTTGTGCTTTTGATTTTTCGCATTGAATTTTTAACAGAATTCGTAAACGATTGATATTACTAATAAATAATACTAAAAACTCTCGACATATCTATTACATTTATTTATAATTTTATTTCATATATATTCTGGTTAATAACCCTTGATCAAAGTTCATTTTTTTCTATACATATAAATAAATGTAATATATTTGAAATTATGTGGATTTTATTCGAGAACATTTAAACGGGAATTTGCTTATAAATGTTGCTAATTAAATACGGAAATGCTCCTTAACAACCCGTTTAGGTTGATGATAAATTAATTAAGGAATTGGACACGAAAGAACTAAAAATTAATAAAGCAAGTTTAATGTCCACCGTTCTAAATTGCATGCGAAGCAAATACCACTTTTTGAAAATTTGATTATGTTAATGAACACATCATTTTTGACTTTTCCAATAAGAATTGAAAATTTTAATATTAAGTATAAACTTCAGTGGTCATCTTTGAGATTAAGTTCACTCAAATTAAGTTATAGCTAATACTCCATTTTTGCTATAGCGGAACAGATAATTTTTTATTGTTTAGCCATTTTCAATAAATATGCTGGTTACACTTATCAGAATTGACACATTTTGAATTTACTACAACTTTGACGTTATAAATATCAATCGCGGCGTGATTTCCATTAACAAGCAAAATTCAGACTAACTATGCCAAAAATCAACTGACAAAATTAACACATTTTCGGACTCCACAATAAGTTAATTTATCAGATTCCATGGTTGAAATCATCCCATGCCAGGCAACCTATAACTGTTATCAATTACATCTATGGATTATGGAACAAAAGTATTTGTAAATATTTTTATATGCCTAAAACACATGTAATAGAATATTCGCCGTCGTTTTTATAATATATTGATTATAGTTAATACAAACTAGTCTATTTAACTGTGAATTTTGATCAAAAATTAATATTTTCTATGAGTCACGGATTAAAACTGGAATAAAATTGTTTAACACTATTGCAAATATAAATTAAATTTATAACTTTATTGCGATCTTCAACTGCAGAAATTGATTTTAAGGTTAACTTAAGCTACTGAAACATCCAAGGTAACGCCAAGAAAGCAGCCAGCCAATGCGATTAGATTCTCCATCTTCATTGGTAAATGTACATTTCAACATACACCTTACCTAACAAACCATTTACATTGTTTACAAAGTATTACCTACAAAACCTATATACGAATATAAGCAAAAAATAGGATAAAGGTAAAAGTAAGTCGGGCTATCCCAAAGATTTTACACAAAAAGAATTACTTTTGAAAGAATTAGTTTAAAGTTCGGCTAATTCCAATGGAAAGTGGGGGCATTCTAGAACGCCTATCTACAGCAGTTCATACATCCCTATCCAAATACACGTTGTGTTTCATATCGGGGCGATTATGTAAGATATAAAGACCGTCCTGACTTCAAAAGCACCACCAACATTAATTAAAAAAACATGAAAATCATATAAATATGAAATAAACAAAGAAGAACATAAAATAATCTATATATACTTGCAATATGACACTCTAATATCGTCCCACCGTAAGAATGAAGATCAAAAAAATGTTTCACAAAGGAGAACTAAATAAACTGAATAAATAAACACTGGCCGTGACTTCCAGTTCATAGTTAGCTAACGACGGAGGCTAGACGATGACATAAAAACAAAATACAAATTACCATGAATTTTTCAAAACTTGTTTGTGGTAAAATAAACATGGTAAATAAATTAACATTAGTGTAACTCTCCAATACAGATTATCAAACAAAACGTTACCATTACAAGAAACGTAAAAGTTTAGCTGTTACAATGACCCGACTCGAATAAACGATCGTTTAAAATAGATCCCCGATATAGATGTCTCATGGAGTCTGGTCTGGGTCTGCGTGCCGACAGCACGATGATCTAGTTGCCACTGTTTCCGCTACGATCCTAGTAGCTCCAACTCGCGAGATAAACCATGATACCACCTCACTGTAGTTTAAAATAGAATCACCAGTCTGCTTGCGTAACGACCACGCGATCCGCACAGTAGGTAACGGAGAATCAATCCCACACAAAAACAACTTATTTCAACAAGATGACGCCGCGTCGACTACTGTGTACTTCTAACGCTTGAAGTCTTTTAAATATCGCCTAAAGCTCTAAACTCGGCACGAGAATAATAAAGCTTTATAACCGGCGATAAACGAACACCAGTGAATGAGAATATCACGCTACACGCCCAAAAGTTCGCCGCACTGTAACCACCGAAACTTCATTCAGCTCACGCTAGAAAGCGAACAAACTTGTGCATCATCGAAACAGAGCGGCAAACCACGCCTAGCAGATGCGAAACGTGTCGCTATACCCCTAAACGAAAGACAGAAGTCGCTATCGATATTTAATGCAGAAAAAATATTATACGCATTGTAGCTGCAAGTTTGTCAGTGGATGTAGCATAAAATGAACGTAACCAAAATCTGTTTTTATCATAATTTTGGCAATTTTAAAGGTAATAATCTATCTGGACAAATATATTTAAAATCATTTAAAATTATGATATCTTCTAAATTGACACCATTTTCTAACACTAACAATAAATTTGTACAGAATTTAAATCAATTATCTTATTAAGCTTTGTATTTTCAATTGCCGAAGGATATTATTTATAAACATCTTCTTCTGCGTTATAACTGTCATTAGATTCAATGTTGCCAAGTTTGTAATAAAGTCACAACCCACTTTAATTGGGAATTTATTTGGCACAATTTTCGCTTGAAGTAATCTTCATTGAGTTGGTATTTTTGAAATTGTTGTTTAAATTTGCTTTAAATGTCAGCGCTAAAGCATTATATTCAAACTATCAGATGCAGCTGTATTGGTGTTGCATCTGAAGTCACTTAAACCTATTTTTCTGTTCCTATCCTCTTTTCTGTACGATTTGTTTCGCTCCATTATAACATATTGTCGTACCAAAACAAAACTCGAACGTGTCAAGTTCTAATTATCTCTAGTACATATATTCATTTCGCAAAAAATTAATAAACATCACTACGACATGCACTGGCAGAATAAATTTGTATTAATTTTAATAAATAGGTGATCAACACACAATTTTGTACATCCTTATTCGAGTATAATTATTTATCGGAGATATATAATCATTATCATTTAATAAATTCAGTTATGTATATACATAATTGGTGTGTGACGAATTCGGTTATTTTAAAAATATCTTCCCTACCACATCTTCAATCAACATTTAGTTAGACAGTAACGTTGTCCGTTTACTTCATCGATAATAGCGTCATTTGTTCTTTAATGTGTTAAACACGTAAAATTTTGTTTTCAACAACAAAACAACTTCGATGTCATAGCCCCATATATCCACGAAAATATTACTTTTGGATAAATTATTAAATGCGAAACAATTCCATTTCAACAAAATCAAAAATCGATAAACGGTCCCTGAATTGATTCCGTACGTGTATTTCGCTCTGAGACATTGTAATTTTTTCCTCGTGCATATTTTAATAAACGATAATTTCGCAATTTTCCGTATTTATAATGTAGCCTTCGGCCACGTATATTTATTCATACGTTCGTTTATATACAAAGGAAGCCTGAAATGATAAATTATTAATACAAAATCGATATTTATAAATATTCACAGGCGATGTACGGACGCATTAACGATGATGCATCGCAGCACGGTTTCAATGCACAATTAATAATTTTACACTAAATTTCTGAAACGCTCGCTCGCAAGATATGTAGGTTAAACATTCTAGACGCCGCGATCGCAATAATTCAGAATTTGTCGAATGCCCGAAACACATTTGATTAATCGGGCATAGCCAAAATGAACCGGCAGGCATTAATTACGTAAGGTCGTTTTCTTATCGCGAAAACAATTTATCGATACAATTCTTAGAAAATTTTAAGTGGTCGGTGTTATTTGGCTCGTACGCGTGGACGACGACTTCCTTTTTTAAAAGCTTTTCATGTCCGAAATTTATTGCGTACATCGCAAATTCATTAAAATATAATTGCAATTGCGGGATTAACGTACAATCGGCGAAAGGGAAACATCTGAATCCTAACTGTATCCATATCGGTGAAAATAAACGACGAATGCGAGTTGAATTTTTCCGTTTAACGAATTGCGAACGTCAGCGACGCTGACACGCAAGCACGCCGGTAAAACGGAACGCGCTTAATCCGGATTAATATTAATACGGCGTCTGCAAAAATGTGGAGTGGACACCTATATCGAATAATATTAATACTTGATTCATCGCCTCGGTATCGAATTACGTGTACTTTATTAATATTTGATGTAGTGGACGAACATATTCCCTAACATAGCATATAAACAGTTTTCATTATAGTTTTATTAATTTCTTTAGATTACTTTTTGGAAAAACTGAACTGTAAATATTGGTAAATAGATTAAGACCGATTCGTTCTGTGTGCAACAAGAAAATTGAATCATGAAGAAATATTAAAATTGTTTACTTCAACGATGGGAGTAAGAAATGCATTCAGTAGTTTCTGATGATTCTTGAAAACTTCGTCAATGCTTTTCTTACCCATTCCATTTCATGTTTACTTCTTCTGATCCGTCAGTTTAGTTAGGTGTTGGTCGTATCCATTTGCTAATCATCTGTTAGAATTTTCCAATGACTCTGATCAATTCCGATATCATCAGTTATGAATAGAGAGTGAGATCCAAATAAGACCCATCATTTGATCCAGCTTTCAACAGAGTTGTTAAAGCACTGGTTCTTTTTGTGTTACAGCATAATTTCAAATTATAACACTGCTCAACGACTACTCGTAGCTCTGGCAACCATCTTACACACTAATTTGCTTCGCGAACTTGTTGGAATATCAGCATTACTGGTGGCGTCCAATTGTGTTGTTGTAGATTCAGTATTTTGTCGATCAATTTAAATAACAGAAGATGATTGTCCTGGTGTTTTTTTTTTTTTTTTTTGAAGAAGGCTGTATGCTGTTTCATAGTTGACCTTGCTCAATGATTATTTGGAAATGTTGAATTATCTTATTTGACTCACCGTGAATATTGGTTTTCAAGTACTGCATTGATAAGATAAGTACATTGGGACACGGGTGTTGATGAGGGAGTCTTAAGAAATAAAACTTATAATTGGTTTTAATTTTAATTTAATATTACAAAAGTTCTTAAGAACTATGTGGTGCGAGCATAACTAATTACTTCTTCTCTTCCGTTGTCATTTTTTCCTGTTCTTCAGGTTCTGTGCCATATTTTCCAATTCTTACACGGACAACACAGACACATACCTAGATACATATACATAGATACGCACACACAGAGACAAGTCATTCTGAAAATAGTTAAAATGTATGAGAAAATATCCATTATTACTCTACTTTCTTATCCATAAACTAAATATAAAAGTAAAAATAATAAATATCGTGAAAAAGTATCCTAAAATAAAATTCGACAATATTTTAAAAATTTGAAAAATTATTAAATATATGAAAAAGATGTGAATGTCGAAAAAAATTATTGCAAAAATAGGTAAACATCTTTAAAATTACCAATCACAAAATTGCATAAATTTTAACAATAGCGAAAAATCATGAAAAAATAGAAATAGATGAGCTTTGCCAAAAATTGGAAAAGTCGTAAAAATTGGGAAATTGTAAAAATCGTTACAAATTGCAACAAAAAATACCTAAATTATAAAATTTTCTTAAAATTGAAAGATAAGATCAATTTATGAAAATTGTAAAAATAATACAATCGTAAAAATCACTAAAAACCTTAAAGATCTTAAAAATCCTAAAAAATAGTAAATTGATGGAAATCCAAAAAGGAATATTATTCGTAAAATTTGTAAAAATCTATAAAATTTCGTAAATGTGATTAAAGAAGGGAAAGAATTTAAAAATTTGTCGAACGTAATAAAAAACGGAAAAATGTTAATGAGAAAAGTGACAAAATATCAAGAAAATAGTAAAAAAATGAAAAATATGAAAGTTGTGAATGTCGCCAAAATCATAGAAATTACAAAAAGATGTAAACATCTTAAAAATTACCAATTCAAAAATCGCATAAATTTTAACAGTAGCGAAAAATCATGAAGAAATAGAAATAGTGACAGATAAAAATCTATGCAAATGTAAAAAGTAGAAAATTGCAAAAAATTCAAACTCCTAAAAAATAATAACTAAATAAAAAGTCAAAAAAAAAAATCAAAAATGTTAACACTTGGAAAATTGTAAAAATCGTTACAAATTGCAACAGAACTATAAAATTCCTTAAAAAGAAATAGAACCCGTTTGTAGGTCGTATTAAAAATCTTCAACACTCCAAAGAATGTTTACAAAATGAGCAACCATCTTAGAAATCATCAAAAACGGTAAGAAATAAAATGGGATAATCTAAATATAAAGATAAAAAAATGTAAATTTCATACAAATGGATAAAAAAAATAATTGTCAAAAAATGTTAATATTATACAAAACGTAATATAAAAAAAATTGTGAAAAATCATAGAAATTAAGAATTATACCAAAAAATGATTTATTTAAAAATTCTCAAATTGATAACATTTGCAAAAACTGTTAAAAATGATAAAGATAATCAAAAATTATAATATTAATAATAATTGTCAACAGTCATTAAAAATAAGAAAGTTTGTCAAAATCGCAAAATTCATAGTTTCTTAGAATCGTATATGTTGTCAAAAATCGTAGAACATCGTTAAATAGTAATAAATATCGTAATAAATTATTTCACAATAAAATTTAATTTCTTGGATTATTTCTTACTTTCAATTATATTCCCTAGGTTTGTTATTGGGGGACATACCAAAATAATAATCTAGTCACCTTATATTATATTCAATATAGTTAATAAAATATCCAGGACCTCATACGGATATCTAATCACATACGATTACGTAGAACAAAATTCTTTGAATTTATTGTTCAATAAAGAAGCTCACGTTCCCTAACGACGACGCGACATCCAAATAAATCATTAATGCTATAAATATGGAAAGTAATAAATTAATTGCCCCGCTCTCCACGTTAACACCCTAGTCAATGCATAATAAAATATATTACCTCTATCGCGCCAATACTTAACACTTAATAAATACCCAAACGTACTTCACTATTCGGACAATTAAATCGTTGATTTAATATAGCATATACTAAGTAGTAATTCGTATTTATGGCCCGAACGGTCGCGCATGTGCGATCCGATCATTTACAAGTTGTCTCGTTTTATGTATCGAGTTGTCATCTGTCCCGAGACTTGTGACTCAAATATGTAAATGACAATCTTGACTCGTGCTTATAATTGATGAAAAATGGTAATTTTATAATTATAAGGAATTCGTACCGTAAAAACAGGTGCACGCGGACCCCTTTTTTCATTTTACAGGCGTTTTTATTCCATACGTAACTTTTAAGGCAACCAGCTCGTCTGTCGTAATCTCAATTTAATGATAAATTCTCGTTCGGTTATTTTTATGGATTATCGGGGCGGCGCGTGAGCCAAAAGCAACCGAATGATTTCTCGTGCCCAATTTAACCGCGAGAGGATGTTATTTGAACGGGTTGTTTTAAATGTTAGTTAGTACGGTGTCATCAAATTTAAATTATAAATATGCAAATTAAAAATGTATTACACCTCGGGTGTGTTCTCATTACCGAGGACCAAAGAAGTGCGTCCATTTACATATGTAATTGTATGGAATGGCCAATTTAAATCATACGACTGCAATTTTCTTGTTCTTAATGACTTAAGTGTAAAAAAAGTAAAGTAACGATAAATATTAAATTGATTGATTTTAACTACATAAAGAAAAGCATGCGTTAGATACTACTGTGTTATTGAAAATAACTAAACATGTTAACTATAAGCAAGGACACAAACAATAAGAGGAACTATAATTTTTAATTTACTCTCCGAGTTAAAGGAACGAAATAGACAGGGAATCGTCAACACTAGTTTTAGTTTCTTGTTTAGAAATTCTGTTTTATAATATTCAATAATAGTTTAAACTTGGCAATGCCTTTATTTGGAGTATCGTGTTTAATAAATGATGGGAGAAATAAAATGCAAATTGTATTCTATTATGTATTTGGTTATTTGGAACGTGGTGTTTAATAAATGATAGACGGATTAAAACAGTACATAAATAAAACATATATTAAATTAATAGATTTGATTAATCATTTGTAAAAAATGGTAATTTGATTATATAATAAAAAATGGAATACATACAATTAACAAACGAGAATAGAAATGAAATTCAATGTATATTAGTTTCCATATTTGTTTAGAAATATTTTATTTTTATAAAATAGATCATTCTTTACAATAATGTTGTTTGTACTATTATTAGTAATAGGATAATAAAATGCCAGTGTATTAGTTTCATCATTGGATTGTAGAGTTTTGAAATAAAGGGCAAGTAAATTAAAATGACAAACCCGGTAATTTCAAGTTGAGACCAATATGTTTATATGCGATATGTTATTTTCTCAAGCTTTTCAAAATCGTCAGTTTGTTGACAAATATGTTTTAAAATAAACAAAGTGAACGTATTTGTTACTTCAAGAGACTTGTTTGGTACAAAGCTTAAACAAACAAGAAAAAAAACTTAACACAAATTAATTTCAAAAATAAAATAATTGAGGTATGATAATATTCGTAGTGAACTGTGCCAATTTTTAACATCAGTAAATGGTAAAAACACAAAAGGTGTCAAACACACGCAACCAACTTCAGTATTCAGGTAGTCAAATGTGTACCTAGTTTCGTGAAAAATATTTGTTTTTTTTTAGTACGTACAATCGTGTAGTATTTCTTTTTCTTTTTGGTCGCCGTGACATATTACGCGATCGTAGAAATTCAGGCTCAAAATATATATAAATTCATTAAACCCCTTTTACCTTTTTGAGTCCTTTACCGTCGGTAATTGGATTTTTTTTATTAAATCAAAATTCCCGAGTTCTCGACCCTATATTCGTTTTAAGTATTGAAAGTCCATTTACGATAAATGATATTCTAAATCGGATCTAGAAATGGACACTTGTTGGAAAATGCATCATTGTCGATGGTTGTTTCACATTTGTTTAAACACGAAAGCAATTAATTGGGTTGGTTTGGCTATAACGTTATATAAACACAGAAATTTGCGAAAAAGTTAATATACTCCTGGACAAAATTATCACTTTTATTTTTTACAGTAATAATTAAATGGAAGCAAATATGTTTCATATTTCATTATGGTAGGTTTATATCACTGAAATGCAATTGCAGCTAAACGAAAAAATGATTGAAAAATACATTTTATTCATCAATCTACAGGCAAACATAAAATTAGAACAAAAAAATTAAAAAAAACTATTACAATCGAAATTTAACTTTTTTTTAAGTTTTACTCATTTGTGTAGCTCGTGTTACCGCTAACATTCTTCTTTGCATTCCTCTAAGCAAGTTTTGTATTGTTTCTTGAGGAATGTTTTCCCACTCTTCAAGAACAACCTGTTCCAATTCGATTGCGTCTGGTAAGAAGAGGACCAGTTGCCGACCGTCTGTTTGTCAATCCTGCTTCTCTTAACCTCCACCATACCGCTTTACACATTTCGTACTCATTTCGTACTTGTTTCAGTTGCTGCTGTTGTTCAACACTGGTAACCATCCGATTTCGAAGTGTAGTTTGTATTAAAAATCTATCGTCTCTTTCAGTGGTTTTACGAAAACGGCCCTGGTCTTGCCTTGTGGTGTAACGACCAGTCTCTCTAAATCGTCTTAATGCACGATTTACTGAATAATGATGAACTTCTAAAATTCTAGACACGTATCGCTAAGAACGACCCTCGTCTAGCAAAGTTAATGCACGAACAACTACGAGTGCGGCTAAATGTCTTCTTTCCATAACAACCAAAAAGCTATGTAAACTTTAAGAAATCAAAAAAAAACAACCGAATAATTTTAAATTTTCTGAAGGAAATCAACACAATAATGTTATCAATCTGTTGCACCAAACAATCACAACTGACAAAGATAGAGACAACAATGGAAACTTTTGGCGGAACATGTTTTTGATTCATAGATGACGAGAATTTGTTACCAAAATCTTATATCAAACAAGAAAACCATTACTAAAGTGATTAATTCAAAAATATATCTGTAAAAGGTTGTGGTGCGATAATTTCGTCCAGGAGTGTAGTTTAGGCCCAAAGATAATAAATAAAAATTACAATTTCGTAAATCTAACTCGTAAAATGAAAGTTTAAAAAGTATAGGAAAACGTCGACTACAAAAAAGTAAAGTGTGTCCAATTCTAAAGCAAAATTCAATGAAATCTAATGATATCACATTTTAATAGATATTCGTATTATTATTATATTATTCGTATTTGTCAGAGAAAAATAAAATTCTTGCAATGTTTACTTCATAAAGTCGCACAATGATACACAAAATGGTCGTCAACATTCACACTGAACTAAATTAGTAGCCTATCCCATCCTTATTCAGAAAATAGTAGTTTGTACAAGAAGGCTGGATATGATGTCCATATCGCATGAGAACGGACGAATATGAACAATCCACCTCGAGTTGTACAGTTCAATTTTCCTTCGACCGAAATTAAACAACTACTGAACTATTAACTATCACTGGAATGTTTCAAAATGACAATTACGACTGCTTTATCGTTAGTGAATCATAGTTGCTATAGTAACGCGATCGGAGCAATGTCACTTTACTTATCAAAACTGATTCTAAATTTAACAATCGCACTATCTGATTGGCAGGATTCATCTCCTAACACGTGTGTATACGAATTTCATATACGCACAGGTAATGGCAATTGGCTACGTTTCAATTCTGCCAAGTATGCTATAAACAGCAGATATATAGGTGGGAGTAGGAAAAATACATTGTTACACATTGACTGATTCTAGCAAGTTGTAGTGCCACGTACTTTATAATTAAGTACCAAGACGTCTTATTCAGGAACCATACATACCACCTATATGTATCTAATACGTACATACGATACATCTAATAAAATAGTTTTTAGTTAAATTCTTACCCTGTCACCTTATTTATCAGCAATCCAATCGTGACCGACTTGTTAAAAACATATATTTGGACCAGTAATCAACAATTTAAGATAACTAAATGTATCTTTTTCAACGTAACCAACTTATTATTTTATCCATATGAAACCCATACTTCATACTTGCAAATTATTGTTCAAATAAGTAAATTTCTGCTTGAAATAAAATTATACCTTCACATTTTATTTATTACGCTTTTCTGTTGGTCTTTCTGTAGTTTCAATCATTGTTTTCCTGCTCACGTGATAGTACGACAGGGATTTGAATAAATTCATACAAGCAACTATACGACCACCTAAATACATTTTCTTCTTTGTATTATCTCCATACTCAATGCATTGATGGTGTGCCTCCTCCCATGAGGGTTATATCATTTGGTCTTTTCCCAGGGTACCAAGTCTTGGAACTCATTAAAGTGTTTCGGCATTCGTATAAATGTGACTTATTTTTGATTTAACGTAATGTTTTTTTTTTATTATTATTTGCCCATTTTTAATCGAATTAAATTGTAAAATTATGCTTCAAGCATTTTAATAATGAATACTCATTTTCACCCAGCTAAATAATCGTTCTTAATTTTTGACTATTTTTCTTTAATTCTAACAATAATTTGATAGATTCCAATTATTGTTTTATTTTTAACTCATGACACAAAGAGTCAAAATTGATGATAAATAAAGAAAGAAAACATTTTATGTATCATACGTTTTCTATATTATAAAATAATAAGAGCATCTATGTAATAATTCATTTTATTCAATCATTAATTATCTTTAATTCTATTATAGATAAATGTAGATGTTGGATTCGCTTTAAGTCGTAAATTAACAAAACTATTGTGACAATTAGACATGTTTGTAAGTGTGTAACTGTTTGGCAGTTTCAGACCAATTTTAAGTTTACCTCTAATAATGAAGTCGAAAATAAAATACCTAACACACACTGATACCTTTCTCAATCACTCCATCTCATCCTCGATAACCCCTCATTTCCCTCTCTTTGTCTCTTCATCATCTCCGTGTCTACACCTTCTCTCCAGATTTTTCATAACCTGTCTGGTTGCTCAGTTGCTCTCAATGTTTTTTTTTGTTATTGTCTTATCCCAGATAACACTATTTAACTCTTCTTCCCAATTATATCTATTCTTGATAGTATAGCCAGTATTCCGTCTTGAGTGAGTGTCTGTATCTAGATTAGTGGAGGAGCACCGTATTTAGCCTTCAATAGGCCCCTTGTGCTCCCTCCATCCAAGCTTCCGAACCACTGGTCATCCAGCCTATCGCATGTAGATATGCCAGTACCGTCGTTGGTTTGAGTGTCTTTATGACTGTCATTCCCAGATGTTTGTAAACTTTACTTTACTAATAATCCGTCTTACAATGTTAGTTCATCTTTATGTGATACATTTTCATTCCTTCCAGGTCCTTGCCCTACATTTTACTAATCTCCGCGATTCTATCTTCTCATCATCTTCCTCAGAGTACCCCTTTTTCATTTTTTTATTCTCTATGACTTAATGTTATTTTTGACTGTTTTCTTGCTTCATTCTGATAAAATGCAAGCTATGTAGTTTCTACTACGTTTAAGTCACTTTATTTCACTTTGTCATTCCTAGAAGTTTTCTTAAGAATTTCATTTGCATTTGCAATATCTTCTATCGGAAATTCCATTTAATCTTCCATGGTTATTGGCCAGAGATACCTCTACGTTATATCTTTATATCTTTACTGTAATTTTTATTTTTAGTTTTAGTTTTCCTTGTATCACATATATTTCAAATTATGTTTGTTGTTAAGATATTATTATTTTATATTATTTATTATAATCGCCTTTTTCCCTCTTGCTATTTATTAGCATCAGATTCCTTTTGGCGATGGTAATTTCCATTCCTTTCTCTCCAATCTCTTCTGCCCATATCTCCACCAGTGTGTTCATCTTACCCTTAGGTTTAGTGTTGGTGTTATCAGCTTAGAAGCATGCCTTTTTAAGCCCGTCTGTATCTTGGTGTATTTCTACAATTACTCATCTTTCTATTTCTTGAGTCTTGTCCTATTTAATTTCTCCACATCTCTTTCCTTCTGGTTTCTTCCACCCTTAACTTTTCTGTTGGGTGCAATTCAAGCAAGCAAGATAGTCATTGTAAACTTCTTTATTTCACAAATTCATAAGAGGATCTGTTAGAATAATTCGTACAGTTCCGTATTTAGCCTTCTCTCTCAAACTAACTCAGTGTTTGCCCTCTCAAACATCTGTCTTAGCATTTTCTTTTGATGGATGTATATTTTCCGTTTGCTTCTCTGGCTCAAGATCCACGGCTCACAACCATAGATCAACGTTGGTTGTTTGTTACCATTTGTTATCCATTTTCTTGCTTTCTTCACATTTATTGATCATCTATTACTTCGTCTGCTATTTCCAAGTTCCTGCATTTAGTTTTATCGAAGGTGAATTGCAATTTTAATGCGCATTTTTTATCTCAGTTTATCCTACTTTTCCTTATTATTTCTTCTAAGGCAGAGTTGAATAACGTTGTTCGTAGTGGGTCCCCTTGGCAGAGTTCTTTATTTATTTAAAAACTTTTAATTCCTTTTTTAACTGTACCATAGTATTTACATTTTGGAGCGTTCTCGTTATATATTTTATACTCTTGGTATTTTAAGACTGCTTAAAGTGGGCTCACGCTGCCCCTTTGCTTTATCACTTTTCAGTTTTTAAACTTTTCGATATTTGCCCATAAACCTGTACTTCTCCTCTTACTTCTTTAGATATACTACAATAACATAATAATAAAGCCTTTCGTAGTTATTACGTTATTGTGGGCGTATATATTTGACCAACTTTTCATCTCTGCCCATAACTTTCAGTTTTGTCAATAGTTTCCGCTTTCAAATTTCCATTATGTTTGTTAATTTCCAAATTATGTTACTTCTCAATCCGTTAGGATATAAAGATATAAAATATTTGGTTTGCATTTTTGGCACCATGTTTAATTTTTGGGTTGAGTTGTGTTGTGTGTTGTGTAGGGAAAAAATAATGTAAAATGTAGACAACCCAACCTAATTGTAGCCAAAGTTTCTCTTGCATATCCATGTTTCAATACGGCAGAGATATTTTTATGTTACCAATCATCCCGAGTGGGGTAAGCCTTAAAGAATACAAAACAAAATCAAATTCTCTGCAATAAGTTTCCAAACAAATAGCCCAATTCCAAGAAACCCATTCCAAGGAAAACTATAGTTAACAATTAAAATAAAAGTAGCAAAAACAAACGGAAAAGTACGGAAAACAAAGTTTCGCTTATGGAATTTGTTGAGTGTAGAGGAACGGGAAAATTACCGTTCTTCTTCATATCATATCAAATTTGCTTTTAGATTTTGAGTAGTTTACACTGCACGCTCTGAATGTAGCTAAGATGATAGTATAGATGAAATATTGTTGACGCTCGGATAGCTCAAAAATGTTTTCCACATTTGGATTTGAAAATTTTAAACAACTTGTTTTGGCAAAAAGTAAAGGCTCGATTGTGATAACGACAGACCACCCAGCGATCTGAAGAGCAAATAATCTAAAATAAAAATAATTAATTACATTTTCTTGCAAAATTGTGTATATTTTAATTTTAACCGAAGGTATAGCCATAATTATGCAACAGTGTAACAGTTTTACATAGAGAATGATGAAGTCAATAAAATTCCACAAAATTTTATTCTGATTGTGAATTCATAATTGGAACGAGGCTTCATCAATCGGACAATTACTTTAACACTACAAATTTGTGAGACTACTCTGTAAGTAAAATTAACAAAAATAACCTATTCTCCACGCAGTAAAGTCGCAACTAGTAGAAGTTGTGACGGGGTTTAAACCGAAAATTTAAAAAAATCGCGGTCGATATCAATCCGTAGATTTCGAAAAATGTCAAGCATCCGAAAGCCTGTCTCATTAATGTAATAACTGACACACTGACAAAACGTTCAGATAGTTTAAACTAATAGGAATAAACGCTTTGTGATCAACCCATGTCCCAGAGCCTTGGACGATTGCCGATTCTCGCCACCGGACATTTTATCTGAATTCCCGATCGATAAAATTTTATCTAATTTTATAATGTCGAAAATCGCCCCAGAAACCTCGACCATCCAGGGTTGGTATCAGATGAAAGTTGCTATTCACGAAATACTATTGACGAATTTGAGAGTTCAATTTTTCAGGTGTCAAAAATTTTTATTTGGTTTAATTTCCCACTTTGAAATGATCTTGCTTTCAACATTGGTTTGGACATTATTATTTTGAATTTATGTAGTAACATCTTAAATACTCGTCAACATTGAAAAAAATTATTTGTTGCTGGTAATTTAGCGATAATTATTGCTTGATTATATTATTTTTATTCGGAATGAGTTGAAGCAAATTGGTGGAAACACAAACAATAATTTCAAATATTTCATGAAACGCTCAATTTTTATCTTTGATCTATTAAAAAAGCTAACGCCGGGTCTGGCATCGGGCATGTGAAGTGTGCACTTCAACGTCAGTTAAACGGACTGGATTCACTGGCAAAAGAATTTTGTGCGGTCAAGTCGCATTACAATCGAGCATCTGAACGGTAACAGATATTTAAGATCGGTATCGCAACTATCTTTCGATAGCCGGATCAGATAGGAAAAGGGCAAAACGTTTTACGAGCTTGGGCAACGTCCCTTGCAGTTCTTATAGTGTTTCGTAACATCCGTGAAGAAAGTTATGTTAAACGATGTTTTTTCTTGTACACCGTCAATAATTTTCAGTAGTAAATGTTGCATGTTTATGACGAAGCTTCAAACTAATGCTCAATGATACATCATCCTGATTATGAATGTTTACTGTGTTTCAAAAGTACAAATATCTCTCTGTCGCTCTATCTCGAATCTAGGTAAATTAGTCAGGTAGATAGTAGTCAAAATTAATTTTTAACGAAAAAATCAGAAGAGTAGCTTTGTAATCTTTCAATGAGGTGGAGAATATAAGATAAATTTAATTTTTGTGAGGATATTATAATTAATGCAAAGTTAATTATAATTTATATTTACGGTTTCGTGTCCAAACAGGGTAGTTGTCTGTGATGTTTCAATTTTGTATATTGTATAGGATAAATTGTACTTCAGACAACACATCTCATAATTCACTAATTGTTTGTGTTCTCTATTATATATATGTGGTCTCCTTGTTGGCAAATAGTACACGATTCCGCGATAAAACCGCATCATGTTGAATATCCAACAATTTTTACAATTCCTGTCTGGGTAATTATACAGATTAGAGATATACATCAAAATTTCCCCTGTTCTTCTTATAATAATTTATTCATATTTTACTCATTAATTGGTTTTTCTTTACGTTAATTTTCGTTTGTTTTATTCGGTTTGTTGCTTATTTATGTATGTTTGACAAGATATAACGGTGTTTGTATACATTTTGTCTTTATATACCTTACCCTACCCTCGATAATAATTGTTTGTTAGTCACAATTTCCTAGCCATTTATAGTCTCTTATTTTCTCCTGAACAGATTTTATTGTGTTACGTGTGTGCTAGTTATGCTTGTTTGTATAAATGACTAGTAATCGCTACAAAATTATGACTACCTTGTCACTCGTACCTCTTATTGTTTTCCACGAGCTTTTACTTACGATGTAATCGATTACTTTTTCCACTATGGTTTTTAATCCCCTTGTAAATCTACATTTCTGGATTAGGTGGTAGTAAAGTGTCGATGCATAAGTCGATCCTTCCGCTATCATTGTTCAATACTAGTTTTGCTTGTGAAGCAATCGAGATTTGTTTGCATCTCCATCTATTGCTTTTGAACAAATATATGTAACTTAATTCTTTCGCGACTCCTGGTACACATATATACAACTAAGTTTTATGTCAGACTAAACACTTTAAATTCGGTTAAATTTGATTTATATCTGTACCATTTAGCCTTCTAATACATCAGCATATTATCTGCACTTGCGTCGACGCAAAATGTTTTGATTCCTCCAAATTTGTTTATTTGAGAAATGCAGGTGAATGTAGTGAAGATATTATTTAGTTTGTTTCTTTATTTAATTAATTCGTTCAAGATATAAACAGATAACGAAATCCAAAAAAGTACACATAAATTAACAAATAATATCTAATATTTAAATTAAACTAATAATGCGAAAAAAACTAGGTAAGTGGAAAATAAAATAAAAAAAAAGTAAAGCTAAAGTCAAATCAAAACTGAAACCAAAGGTGTAAAATAGAAAAAATCAGTACTAGTTATACTAGTTGATAATTGAATAAACATTACAAACAAACATTATACATCAATTGAGGACATCCCGTATACACCTAATGTATCTATGACATTCACAAACCACAGAGAGCAACAGTCACTTCCAGGTTTCCAGCGAATGCTAGAAATTGTTAATTGGAAATCTATTCTAAGATTGACATAAGCACCCTAATGGGGAATTCATTGCAGAGTTGGACCTGCTAATGAGGATGCACCAAAGTGTTGTTAGGCAATGTTACTCGAACCTGTGCAAGTAGGTTCGGGGAATCTATAATGTTGTTTATAATTTTGATAAGAAATAAAACATCATTGACAACGCGCTTTTCTGATAATGGGTGCATCCTAAAATGCAAACAGCATGCCTTGTAATCAACAGTATCAGGATCCAGAGCATATAAAGTTTGTTTTTTCAATAGGTACCTTAAGAATTTGTGTTGGATTTTTTCAATTCTCTGTATATAAACGTGATACTGGGAATTCCAAATTTTGGTAGCATAGTAAGTGACTATGTACATAAGCAAAATATAGCATCTTAACGGGATGAACTCAGTTGCAGTGACGATACGTACAAATTATGAAACCCAGCATGCTATATGCTTATGCTTTATTAATTGAATTATTTATATGTAAATCAAAAATCATTTTAGAGTCAAAGGTAACTCCCAGGTCGTTAATTTGTTCAATTGATGTAATGAAATTTTTCTCTATCTTGTAATTGAAAGTTATTTTGTTTTTGTTGCTCGTAAATGCAATTTGGCAGCATTTATTGAAGTTTAGGAAGAGTTGGTTATTCTCGCAATACCCCACAAGTCTGTCAATGTTCTCTGGAGTAGCTTGCAGTAGCTATCGTTAACGATGTAATGAAAGAATTTAAGGTCATCAGTAAATAAAAGAAATTTACTTTGATAGAAGCATTTTTTATATCATTGATGTAGACGATAAAAAAATAGGACACCTGAGGGTGAAGGTTCCAGAAAAAAGTTCAGAAAATTCACATGTAAAACCGTTTATTGTGACTGCTTGAAACCTCTCAGACAGGTAATAGCCAATCCAACGAAGCAGACTGCCATTCACTGCAAGATTGATTTTTTCGAACGCTTTGCTGAAGTCGGCGAACACGGCATCCACCTCGATACGCTTATCCATGGTTTTTAGAATGAAATCTTCGTACACTAACAGATTTGCCTCGACAGATCTGGATGCATAGAAACCATTCTATTCAAGTATTATTTACATTTTTATTGATAAAAATAAGTAGTCGTGAAGAATTGATTCAAATATTTTTGGGAAAGTTGACAACATGGAGATGGGGCGATAATTATTTACGTCACTTCTATCTCCTGTTTTATATATGGGGATAACATTACTTTTCTTCCATTTGGGTGGAAATGCTCCTTCTTCAAGAGACTGTTAAACAAAATTGTCAAAGGATAATACAATTGGGTACTACAGGCCTTTATAAAGAGGGGCGGGATTCCATCCTTTACTAACGTCCACCTTACAAATCTTTTTAAGGATATCGGACTCTTCTATCCGGAAAGAGCATATCGATTTACCCACAGCATTGCTTGGTAAAGCGGGTGAGGATGATGTTCGAGTGAATAGGTTTGAGATGTCAGGTCCATTTTCTGCTTTCTTATCATTATAAGTAATGCTATGCTATGCTATGCTATACATGCCCTTTTTGTTCGAGGGACCAGAAATACTTAGCGTTGGTAATCGTATTGTTCTCGACGTTATTCATATAATTCCTATAGTCGGATTTAATTAAATGTTTAGACTTTGTTTTCAATCATTTAAATGCCAGATAATCAATATCGTTTTCGTGTATTTTGGATTTTTTGTGATTTTTAAGCTTCTCTTTAATAGCCCTAATTGTGCCCTTACTGTACCAGTAAGGAAACCACCAATGTTGTTGAAGTGGGGCAAATTTCTCTAAAGCTGCTAATAATGTCATCAAATTTTTGTGTTGCATCCCTAGTATTCATGTTCTCAAACTCATCCAGCCAATTAACCCCAGATAGAAATATGTTGAAAAGGCTGTAGTTAAGTTAAGTTGCTTTTTATATGCACGAAGTAAATTTATTTCTAAGGCTCTATGATAAAAGTCTTCAGGAACAAGAGGATAATTTGTTGCGGCAACGACAATCTTATAAAAAATTATAAAATACATATAAAATGAGTCAATGTGTTAACAAAGGACATTTTTGGGAGATTACAGTCTCCACACACAAGTATATAATCATTAGAATTGCTGATACATATCGTCTCAAGAAAATGGTCAATGCTACATTATCTTGCAGTTGGATGTAAACACAACATGGATTAAGTTATACGTTATTGGGTAACTATTGTTGCATTCGACTATTTGGTACGTATGCACACTATTAGTACAGAAAATGATCTACAAAATATGAAATATCTGTTTTGTGACTATGATGACAGTAATGATTTTCATGATCCTTTTGATGATGATTCATATGAATCTTAACGAATCTTATAATGACGACTAAGAAACTGAAGCTCCAACGGAAATGCAGGTCCTTCTGGTTCTTTCAATTTGTGGCTAGAACCAGATGGAAATGTGGTCGCTAAAATCCACATTTCTAGTAGATGTACTTGAAACCTCCGACATACAAGCTAATTTGAAGCAGTATCAATGTTTCAAAAAGGTATTGCCACCTCCTTTATATTTATACCATACATTTCTCAATGTAAAAATAACATAATTCAAATATATAAACGGATAATGGTGAACTCCAAAAGTAGCAGTAATAAAACTGTGATTGTCAAAAATAAAAACGCCTGCATAATATCATCTGTAGAATGTAGAAAACTCTTTTTTTATATCAAGGCTACACCCAACTACGGCCGAAAATAACGTAACTGATCACTTGGCACATAATGGAATCTACAGCCCTGAATGTACTAAACTAAAAATCAAATCTGAATCTATATATATTCCTGTAAAATCTACTGATGCTGACAAAATACTAAATGCAGAGCTATGGCCACAATACACAAGAGAACAATACGAGAACCCGCTACGAAAGAAAAATCCCAAACAGTGCACCATCTCACACTCATCAACTCAGCTTCTTTGCATGAAAATCTAAGGGAGATAAACTGGAGCTTCATAAGGAACCCCAATATAATAACCAACAATAAAACTCAAATATTCCTGGAAAATTCCATCGGTTGCCTGAAACAAAATTGCGAAAATAAACGCAAAGCGATCACTAAAAAACTAATACTAGCAAGCCAAGACTTAAAAATACTATACCTATACCGGGTGAAAAAGAAGGATTACAAACATCTGAGGAACAGAAAATATACAAAGAAATCTGAAATATTATTAACAAGAAATTAGGTCGCAATAAAAAGAAACGTGCAACCATTGTACTGCAACACAAAAACGAAAACGTAGAAGACCCCAGAACTGTAGCACATATATTTGGAGAATATTTTTCCAAAATAACTTCCTCGAAACTAATTGAACATTTCGGCAGTAATATATCAAGATCGTGCACCTTGCTAGACAGAAACTTAAACTCGTTATATTGAGGACCAGTGAGCTCCCAGTATATTAGAGGCATCATAATAAGCCTAAAATGTAAAATCAACAGGACTAGACGGTGTAACAGTGCGAGTATTAAAAATCGTGAACGACGACATCAGCACCCCCTTGGCAGAGTTAATAAACTGCTCAATATCTAACGGCGTTTTCCCGACCAGCCTCAAGACATCGTCATTCCTGTTCATAAGAAGGGCAACTCTACGACTGCCGCCAACTATAAACCAATTAGCTTGTTACGCTGTTTCTCAAAAATCTACGAGAAAATCATGTACGGCAAAATTGTTTCATTACTAAACATAACATACTGAACCCATTCCAACATGGCTTCAGAAGTAACCTATCTACAGAATCGGCGGCTATACAACTCCTAAACTACACAAACAGTGAAATTCATGTACCAACCTCAATACATCGTCATTCCTGTTCATAAGAAGGGCAACTCTACGACTGCCGCCAACTATAGACCAGTTAGCTTGTTAAGCTGTTTCTCAAAAATCTACGAGAAAGTCATGTACGGGAAAATTGTAAGTTTCATTACTAAACATAACATACTGAACCCATCCCAACATGGCTTCAGAAGTAATCGATCTACAGAATCGGCGGCTGTACAACTCCTAAACTATACAAACACTCGAATTCATGTACTTAGTATGTTCTTTGATATGTCAAGAGCGTTCGACATACAGTTTGTGGCGACTAACCAATATAAAAATGGGAATAAGAGGAAACATACCCGACTATCTGGTTTCCTTTTTTAAAAGATAGAAAGATGCATGAGCGGGTCAGAAATCCCCGAGCTATATTGTCAACGAAGGCGTCGCACAGGGCTCGGTTCTGGGTCCTCTGATTTTTATCTTGTTCATGAACGACCTATCTGATCATATCCAAGATGGCTTTTTATTTAATTACGCGGACGACACCTCAATAGCAATATCAGCGCCAAGTACTGCATGAAATGAATGAATGGTGTCGCAAAAATAAATTAATTTTAACATGCCGAAAATACAAACGTGCACTTCAAACCGAACACAGTTATCAACAATGATCTAAACCTAAGCACCTCGGTAAACTTTTTAAGTTTGAAGGTTAATAGCGGACTGTCATGGGAGACTCAGATGGACTTCATAACAAGCAACCTATCCAATGCATACTACGCAATACCCCAACTTAAATTCGAGGTAAAACTACATAGGTGTTCTGCTACAGGCCTATTCCCTTCTGGCTTATAATGTCGTAATGTGGGGAAGAACTTGCGTCAATAGATTATGTATAATTCAAAAGCGTATTATCCGATTCATGTTCGACCTACACAACCGAGAATCTTGTAGACCAACGCTGATTACAAACAACATTCTGACGCTTACTAGTATCTACATCTACAAATGTTCTGTGTTTGTTCAATCCAATAGAGGAATGTTCACGTTAAACTTTGCCAATCACAGTTACAGTAGCAGATTTAATGATAACTTACGAATACCATCTCACCGAACTACTCTCTATGAAACACCTACATATTCATCTGTACAAATTTATAATAATTTACCATTAGAGGTTAGAAACATAAATAACATGAAACTGTTCAAAACATATTTACAGAGGCTGCTTATTTCAAACTGTTTTTATAACCTGAAAGAATTTTTTTAATTGGTAAATATGACTACGACTGTATTGTTGAAGTACACTTTAATTTAATTTATATAATATATTATTATATTTTAGTTTATAAGTTGACTTGTCCAATACCTTTGTAGGTCAAAAGGATTATTATTATTATTAGTGGGTGAATGCTACTACATGAGCTACAATCACATTCCGCAAATTATTGACTACTGGTTCACACATCCTTCGCTGGGCAATACGTCCATACAAAATACAATATCCAGATATAGGTTCAAAATAATAATTTCTTCAAAATGTTTGTATCACCAACGAAACCAGCACTAGCATAGTAGTATAGATGAAACAAAGTTTAAAGGGCATTCGTCTTGGCAGTAGTATATGCCACCAGATTCCTTTACTAGATATAGGTACGATTTTAATATCTACACAGGCCGTAAAACAGAACGTTTAGATCGAAGTCTTGGCGAACGTGTAGTAAATAAACTAATCTCTATAGCAAGGGAGAAAGATATTACTATTTGTCTTGATTGCTTTTTTACTTCGACCACTCTACTACAAAATATAGCAGCAGTAACCAAAATTTAAAAAAAGTTTCAGTGCAGCAAAGGCGGACTGTTGTTTGTGAAATGGCGATTCACAAAAGAAGTCCATATGTTGAGCAAAATAATGCCAATATCGTGTCTGGCAATAAAACCACTGAAATATGGTTCCAAAAGCAGTATTCCTTGTCCAGGAATGGTTGCATCATATAGAGAGCTTATGGGAGGTGTTGATTTGGCGGACCAGATGGTCGGATTACACGAACTAGATCGCAAATCAAGTAAATGGTGGAAGATGTGGAAGGTTTTCTATCGTCTGCTTATGATAGCTGTCGTAAACGCATGAATCATTTATAAAGAGAAAACAAAGAAGAAATATTTAACGTTTTTCAAACAAAGTTTTTCTCTAAGACTGGTGGTACATAAAAGTATCATAACTAAAAATAATGGCGCTTATAATGGCCCCTAACGATAATCATAACGAAAGAGTTAAATTTTGACGAGGACGATATATTTTATATAACGTTATGGTCTAAATTCACTCTGAAACCAGTAACCAGCGCCCTGTTCTAGATCCTCTTCGTTAGATCGTTTTCTACCGGAATAAATCAAAAAGGATGTCCAACGTATTCATTATAAATGATTAATCAATCACGTCAACTACCATGCAATCGATATTACGATTTATGTTTATATTGGAGTTAAAACCGTGAAAAGTTTTCCCTTTCGTGCCTACTTTCATTGAATCAAATTCGCCTTTTCAATTTATTGATAACATATTTTTTATTACATAACAACCATTTTATAGATAAATAAACTAATCGAATGACGTGAACATTTAGAGAGTTCCGGTTCTGATAACATTTTGGCCCACTTCCCAGCGGACGCACGCAACAATAAATAAATGTAATTCGAAACGCCATAAATTCAAAATTACTTTCGTTGCAGAGTTTAATGATTTTCGTACGAAAAGAATCACATTTATAGGGCGCACGTTCACTCTTGTCGACATTTAAAGTCATTTCCTTACTGCCTCTTAATAAGTTAGTGGTATCGTCGATATTAATTATCCATCGGACGGTGGTAACTCGTAAGACAGGTGTAGTGGACCGGTCCATCCGTGCCAATCTGCCAGATACCAGTACGACGTGCAGGCCCGGTGCTTAGCTTTAAATAAAATTGGAGCACATCGTCATATCTCCCATTAACTTTTCACGTCGACAATTTTATTTCGAAATGTTTCGTTTTATTGTAGTTATTGTAAAAGGTAACGATTCTTTTAATAAATTTCTTGGAAATAATTTTGACTCGAGAAATTTTAACAGAGGGATAATTTATGATATACATATAACAAATTCACATTTAAACAATATGTCAACTTTATTGGCAAATTTATATATATATTTGTAACAACAAAACGAAACGTAGTGAAAACGGTACAAATAAAAAATAATTAATAAATCGTACAAAAGAAATGGGATTTAAATTAATTATCACAAGCAAAAAAGTCATCATGAAAACAATTCAATTATCGAAGTAAAATGAAAAATAATACAGGAGCATATGTGGAAATAAGTCGATAACTAGTACATAAAGCAGATTTTAACATTAACTAAGAGTCATCCCCACACAAAAGCATATCATTTTACCAATCGTGCGATTCTATGTGGTGAAAAGTTTAGACAAAGAACAAAAACAATATTTATTAACTGTCTTCGGTCGTTACATCGCAAGAAAAGGGTTCGCTTAAGTGTCGAGAGTCATCGGATATCTTTTCGTATTGGGAAGTAACGCGAGGGAGTAGTTTACACAACCTGTTACGACACTACATCCTCCCAAGCTGAGAACTGCGGGCCGGGTGAAAGCACACGAGCGCTTATTTGGCTGTGCGACTTTAATTAGCGATATATTTTAGTTTGTAATTTACATCGGCGTTCGATGCGAGGGTGTTGCATTCCCGAGCTGTGTTAACTAATTTTACAGAGGTACATCAAGTAGCTTATGAGCGATTTATGAGTTGTTAAGTAATCGTGAACGTTAAGAGGTTATTCGATACGTACGGCGTAAAAGAGAGGGACAGTCCGCAGGTCAGGCCCTAGGAGAAGTTGTATTTAATTGATTTTTTTAATATACTTATGTAAATTTTTTAGTGTAATAGATTGACATACATTCGTTCAATTTCAAATCACGTGTACAACATTTCAATCAAATTAACATAACACTTATGCTAAATGTATACGTAATCTGCAACGACGTATATATAATCTTGAAAATTATACTTTTAATAATAATTTATTAATAATCCAGAAAAACGTTTCGTATTGGCAACAGCACTCTGAGTTTGGAGTGGGGCTGTTACCAACCTACGTCATTTCGAATTATCATAAAACTATTTTGTAATTATTCGTAGATGTAAGATTCTCCAATTGCATATTTTTGATGGCAAATGCCAACGACTTTACTTATAATTATATCAAGTTTTTTTACATACCATTATTATAATTTCGCAAATCATCAATGGATTGAAAGCGCATTTACCATTAATTGTTTATTTTTGTACCAATCAGCGAGAACTTCGAATAGTCATACTTCAATAATAATACTTCATCGATCTACTCAAGATCCAATTCATCGAATTGTTTTAAATTGGATTGTCCAATACCGGTACGTCTACGAAATGGTCGTTCTGTTGGGTAATGTATCTGTTAATCAGCCTCAGTTTGGTTCAGATTTTGGCACAAATCATCTGTGAAGCTCAAGTTTGGTTACATTGTTTTGCTAATCAGTAAAATTGGCGAATTTGAAATGAAAAAAGCCTCAATTAAAAAAGGCAATGTGATACTTTGGTATTATTTTTGCATTGGATGAATTACCTCTTATTTTTAATAGGGCTGCTATTGCCAATGTTGAAAGGTGTCGCCAAATTTTAGCTGACCACGTTAAGAAAATCTTGGACTTACACAACATTTGCTTTCAACGAGATCGAGCAAGAAGACTCATAAAACAATAGCATTATTGAAGCAATAATTGTAATTGAACATTTCCTTATTTCCCCAAAATTATGATATGAAATGGCGCAAGATTAGGTAATTTAACACAATGCATTGCTGACAATTCAAGAATTTACCCGTGTAATCAATTATTGGGTTTCTTGTAGTCATGCTGTCAATAGTGCAATTTACATTATTTTCAATCTTTATACCTTAATTCTAATAACACGTTAAATATATGCATCTAAAAATCTTCAATATTTTATTGAGTACGGTAACTTTTAAAGTATTCTAAATACTTTTACGGATGTGATAGTCAAACTTGCTAATAAAAATTAGCAAGTAATTAGCCCATAAAGCGTAAAAGTCATGTCTACTCAATATGACGTCCCTAAATTATTTCAATACCTGTATATTTCCAGAATTGATTTTTCAAATTCAATTTCAAGTAGCAATTAGTAATAATGTCTTAGTTATTAAAGAACTCCAGTAAATAACCTTTTTCTGTAAAGATAGTGGCTTTAAATATTCGTAGCTTAAAAAGTGTCAGATTGCGACTTAGTAAATCCACCAACCCAACCCAATGTATCTGGTATGTAATTTACCAAAGTTACCAAAAAGTATTTAACTTTATTGACTTTCTAATGTTTGTTACAGCCTGGGCGCTCTTACCTATGGCCCTGTCCCGCAATCCTTGAAACTTAGCAGCATGACACGCACGTCCTTCTTTACATAACCTAATGTTTTGAGGTTAATGTCCTCCTCCACGCACCACTATGTATTCTACCCACTTTAGTCTTCAACTTTCATCATTTGACGTAAGTTTCTCCGATACGTTGCTATTATTTTTTATATTTTTTTATAATTGCCTGAGTGAGAAAAATTTTGACTTGGTCTATTTTTACTGAAGTACCTGTTGTCCTCTTCCATTGAATGCTCGCAACATTTATACTTTTACTTCTGGTCTCGCCCTTCAGTGATGTTCTCATTGAGCAAATTTTCAACCCATTTTTTCCAGGTACTATTTTTTTCTTCCAAGCTGCTATTCCTTCCATAGTATATCTGTGTAGATTCCTCTGAAATTAGCTTCCATTTCAAGTACCGACAAGTAAGCCATGAAGGAATAAACACATAAACGCAAGGGAAGAAATAGTAGCTTCGCAGAAAAATACTCCAGTTCCTGGAGAAGTCCTTTGAAGATTTGCTCAACGATGTCATCAGTGGAAGGCGAGGCCGTGGAGAATACGTGGAATACGTATATCATATTTGCCTAATTTTTTGAACGTTGCTTTTTGTCGTGCCTATCTTACATTGATACATGTTCCTATAAAAGCCAGCCTTCTTCCTTCTTCATTTTCAGTCATGTTTCTTTTTGAGCCCGTTAAATTGGTGATTCATATCTTCGATGCAAATCTTCAACCAATTAAACCAATTTGTCCATCCGTTTACTTTCTCCTACATTTAATGTCCTCATATACAGCCCTTCATAATTCTGTTTAGTATATAAACTAGTCTTGGACCAGCATATGATCGGAGCTGCACCAAGTTCTCTGCGAGCTTTGACCTTCCATGTACTTTAGGCTTCTATCGATGTGTGTATGACTTAGCTAAAATTCCAGCGTATCTGAATAGCGTTAGACAGTTTATGTCGTTGTTTCTTTTTCGACAACAAACGCTTAGTCTAATCTCATTTTCAGAGGAACATGTTTCACTTTTAGATTAAAGTGGGTTTAGTTGGTTGGGTCATAGTGATAAAGCTAGAATGAAAAATGATGAAATTTCTATAGCTTCTCTAGATAGGAAATATGGGTTGAGTTGGGTTGAGTTGAGAGTTAGAGAGATAAATCTGGAGTGATAAAGTTAAGAAAAGCCTCTCTAGATAGGAAATATATTCAAAATATTTATGAGAGGATCCAAACAAACAGCCAATCCAAATAATTATGCAGTGATATCATCCTGGTATACAAGAAATGAAAAAGAACATAAGAAATTGTTTATAAAAGTTGAATGTAGGCTTTCACGGCCATCGTTCCAAAGAGATGTGTCTTCCGGGTGTTGCCGTGTTTGTTGAAATGAACTTGACGTTTCGCTGATCATACTGTCAGCTTCTTCAGAAGGTTTCTAAAGATTGGTGTTGATATCTTTTGCTCCGCGTTATATAGCCGGTCGTTGCTGCGCTTCGTTGATGCGTATCCGTTACGTTCCGTTGATCCGGATCCGATATCGTCCGCTGATCCGTGCGCGATGCGTCTCCTGGATTCGCCCTTGGTGGTCCTGGCTGTGTGGTCGATGGTTCTTTCTGTGTCTTCCATGGTTCTTTCCGCGTCTTCGATGGTCCTTTCAGTGCCAATTTCCAAACTTTGCTCAGTCTGTACCCATCTTCTCGGTTGAAGTTGTTCGGGTTCTTCATTATTTCCAAAGATTCTCTCACTATCCGTGGGTAGTATTGACTGTTTCTAGCGAGGATCTTGACGTCGTTGTAATCGATGATATGATTGCTTCCCGTGTGGTAGTGCTCTGCTACTGCGGATTTTTCTGTGCTACCATGCTCCATGTCTCTGCGATGCTCGTTTACTCTGCGCTGTATGCTGCGTCCAGTTTGTCCAATATACGATTTCCCGCACTGACATTGAAGCTCGTATATACCTTTAACTCGTAATCTTGGTATCGAGTCTTTATTTGACGGAAGCAGTTCTTTTATTTTCTTAGCGGTGCCGAATCTGACGTCGATATTCTTCTTCTGTAGAGTTTTCTTCAGCCTATCCGTCACTCCGGCAATGTAAGGTAGGTACGCGTATCCTACTGGTTCTTGTTTTGGGTCATCCATTGTTTTCTTCTTAGCCCTGGCAAGTCTCTCAATCTCCTGTGATTTGTAGCCGTTTTTCTGCAATGCGTCCTTCACATGTTGGATTTCTTTAGGTTTGTTGCTAGGATCACTAATCCTGTCTGCTCTACGTAGCAGTGTTGTGACTAACGATCGTTTCTGCTGTGGATGGTGATGAGAGTCTGCGTGTAGATATCGGTCCGTGTGGGTCTTCTTGCGGTATACTCCATGTCCCAATTTTCCACTGTTGTTGCGTTTTACCAGTACATCCAAGAAAGGTAAGCAGCCATTCTCTTCCATCTCCATCGTGAAGTTGATGTTGGCATGTTGTCACAGGAGATTGAGAGACTTGCCAGGGCTAAGAAGAAAACAATGGATGACCCAAAACAAGAACCAGTAGGATACGCGTACCTACCTTACATTGCCGGAGTGACGGATAGGCTGAAGAAAACTCTACAGAAGAAGAATATCGACGTCAGATTCGGCACCGCTAAGAAAATAAAAGAACTGCTTCCGTCAAATAAAGACTCGATACCAAGATTACGAGTTAAAGGTATATACGAGCTTCAATGTCAGTGCGGGAAATCGTATATTGGACAAACTGGACGCAGCATACAGCGCAGAGTAAACGAGCATCGCAGAGACATGGAGCATGGTAGCACAGAAAAATCCGCAGTAGCAGAGCACTACCACACGGGAAGCAATCATATCATCGATTACAACGACGTCAAGATCCTCGCTAGAAACAGTCAATACTACCCACGGATAGTGAGAGAATCTTTGGAAATAATGAAGAACCCGAACAACTTCAACCGAGAAGATGGGTACAGACTGAGCAAAGTTTGGAAATTGGCACTGAAAGGACCATCGAAGACGCGGAAAGAACCATGGAAGACACAGAAAGAACCATCGACCACACAGCCAGGACCACCAAGGGCGAATCCAGGAGACGCATCGCGCACGGATCAGCGGACGATATCGGATCCGGATCAACGGAACGTAACGGATACGCATCAACGAAGCGCAGCAACGACCGGCTATATAACGCGGAGCAAAAGATATCAACACCAATCTTTAGAAACCTTCTGAAGAAGCTGACAGTATGATCAGCGAAACGTCAAGTTTATTTCAACAAACACGGCAACACCCGGAAGACACATCTCTTTATAAAAGTTGTTAAGATTCGCTAGTGAACAAGTGCTGGGGCCTGATAAAAGAAATATGGAAGCTAGAAAATATTTCTAGGAAAGAAAGCTCCAATATTGTTGTCAAGAACGGTGGCCCAATGGATTTCCATCATGGGGTATCTTCACCATTGGCACTTATGGCAATATATCATCTACGATATTTTACGAAAGAAGCTAAGAAATTACAACGATAAAATCATAGGAGTACTTCATTGGGCTTTTTTGATGCAGATCAACCATCGATTTATAAATATTCATAACATCACTCCCATTTTTCGGACATTTGTCAAATTTAAGAAGGCAGTTTTGAAGAAATCCTGAAAAATTTTAATATATCGCAAAAGCTACTCAAACAACGAACCTCAGGGAACGGTTGCATGAACCAACCGAGATTTCCTGAACAACTCACCAATGAATTCCATTCGAATGCCAGATTGATGCAGCTAACAATCGAAGATGGTTGCTTCTAAACCATCTTCGGTTTTAAATTAGAGACGAACAAAATAGTCAAAAAGCAAACGGTATTAAATTTAAAGAGGAAAAACGAATATATTGGAAGTGAATGTTAACAGAAGATTATAGACAACTCGTAGGAGAGTTAACTGCAATACATAAGGGGCTGCACTCTACTGTAAATACAACAAAACAATTAAATTTAAATTGGTTAAATGAGCAAAACTGAAGATATGCATATCACTAATAAGATATTGTAGATTTCGCATTTGTAGAATCCAGTTACTTATCACAATTGAGCAAATTGTGTTCAAAATATCAAAAGTGTGAACTCTCGCATAAAATGGCGTAAATAGGCGTTAATTGTACAATAAATTAGCCTAAAAGCAATTCTAAATATCTAATCAATCACAATTCAATAACGCACGTCAAAATCATTGGGTGCAGAATCCATATGTACAGCATTGAAAAATCATCACAAACATTACTAAAAATTGAAAGTGTACAAAATGAAGTTCAATTTAGTACAACATTCTCCCAGAATATTAATTTCGTTTTAGTTTCAGCGCCTTTGCTTTCCATCCTCTTGCTTGTTACGACGCATGCTTCTCGTTTGCTTTATTTCTCTCTTTTATCCAGGTTCCTCGCAAGTATCTTCTCACTTTTTACGGTATTGGCATCATTTTCGACATTTACCAGCCTTTACTCATTTTAGCTTTAAATAATATCTAAAGATTTCTCGCCTTTGTCTTCAATATGTTAAGTTTGCCGACCGCTCCTCCATTCGTGAATCCTTCATGAGGGGTTTATCTTGTGGATACACAAATCACCAAGATCAGGGTAAACGTTTGAAGAAATCATTAATTGCATTTATTATTTTTCACTTGATCTAATTTCAGATTATTTATTTATATTCAAACGAATCTTTCAAAATATTTAAGTTGGTTTGTAAAACCAAACTCTATAATTGATTTCAATAATGAGACGGGGGGCCCCGTTTACGCCAACGCAAATCCTAGCGCCGGCTCTGGCGTCGATTCTTTTCTACAGATTCCGTTTTATTGACTTTAAAGCTAAGTATATGTTTCCGCTTTTGTCATCGTCGGGTTCAATTTAACCTACTCGAGTTTCTTGTGGCGTCGTTAACTCGGATTTATTCGTCGTAAACTACGTTTTTCTCACAGTCGATCTCCACGAGAAGAAGCTTTTTCCTGCAGGTTCCAGGCTATTATTCTCGTTTTAATCGTTGTTATTTTTGCGCCACGGCAACGCGCGTTCAGTTGGCAGCGATCTATCGCAGTCGCATAGTGGGTTTTATTGATCGTTAGTGAGTGCACTGTGATAATTAGGTCATATTTTATAATCCACCCTATGTACCACGCATTCGTGATTGTGATTTTAACGCTGTGAATACAAAAAAAAATAGATGAATTCATTTTCAATAATCGTGTCTGTCACCACAGTTACCCTATTTACGTAATTCCCACCATCCAATCCAATTCTAATCTAATTTGGATTTCATTATTTTTTTGTGGGTTATCTAGTTGTGCAGTGATATTATTATTTATTCATTATTACCGTAATTAGGTTTAATGAAAATTTGATAACTTTCTTTCATCGGTGAAGACAACTGGTCGATCCCACACGTACATATGTACATTAAGTTAATTTAGATCCTCGTAAATATTCGTCACAATTATATTCTTATTTAACTTTCTTGGCCATTTAAATTATTATATGGAATTTTAGATTAATCCTCTTAGAAACCGTGAACCAAATGTCGGGCAAAACATCCCTTTCCTTTATCCCATTAAATTCATTCTTCTAACCAATCACGACGAGTTCTTCATCTTGCATCAAAGTCGGGGCATTTCATTCCCCTTAAACAGACAGTCACACAAAGTTACACAGTTGAAGTTACACATAGTTACACAGCATCATCAAGACAACAGTCGAAATATCATCATTATTCAAGGTAACTTAAGTAGTAACACAACAATGTTATTCACTTGAGCATTAATCCACTAGCAAACAAACTGTGCCAATTGTAATTGTGAAATAATTGGAAATTGTAAATAGTGATAATAAATAGTGTACATAGTTAAAGAAGTTTGTCTGCAATAAGCCCTCTTACGATTAATAAAGCCCAGACGATAGCGACGCACCTCGGTAGCGTAAAACACGTGATCGAGAGACATACTCGAAATTGTCGCCACGAGTCGGGTGCACGCATGTCCCTTCGTTCACGTAGCGCAGACAACCACCCTTGATAAAGGTAATTTTTGATATTACGGTATATATAATTGCAGACTTATAAATTTGCTACCAAACGTGTCAAAAATATCATCTTTGCATGAACAAAAATATTGCGCTCTAAATAAACTAAATAAAAGGACAGGAACAACCAACCGTTTTAGATTTATGTAAACAAAACTGAAGTTGTATGAGATTAGAGGAATTACTTTAAAACTAAGTCGTGCATAACTTAACGTCTTCAAGCAGTTTATGTTGAAAATGAAGAGGGCACAATGGAATGTGGTAAAACGAGGCATACCACAGAGCTCGATACTGGGTCCACTTTTATTTGTAATATATATTAATGATTTACCTGGATGTTTTATCATCCCATATGCGGATAATAGGTAATGGGATAATTCTCAGCAACTGAAGAACCTTAATTTTCCGTCGGAACTAAACCTACAATGTTGAGTTTTAACCGTGACCATTTTGGTTAATCTTAAATATATTTTATATCTCGCTCCTTACTGCTGATATTTTAAATCCACATACAATTATATTCTGTACCTTTCGTGTAATATTTGGAGGTTCGAAGGAGACGTTCTTCGTTTTAGAATTCATTTAAATCTTTTAAAAGGTATAATGTTTTGTGTATATCGTAATCGGTAAGGATGTAGTGGAGGATATAGTTAAGGAACATCTTATTTGCGATGCTTCTGTTGCTGTATGTAGAAATTTATATATGTAGAATAGGATGCAATAGATTACAAATAATCCGATATAGTTAAAACACCCTTCTGTTCCAGAATTAAATTATTTTTTAGATTATATCAAAGAGGTCGTTAGTCTAGAACTAAATCTTTTATTTGAAACTAAAAAAAGTACCTAATTGTGTTTTGACGCATAACTAAAACTAAATATTTGGAATGCATTTTCTTTTGCAGGTGAACTATGTTACATTTTTAATTTGTCGACAATATCCGGGTAATATTAAAATTTTATTATTTTTGTTTTTTTTTTTTGAAAATTTAACAATTACTGATCATACAACTCAACATTTTCTTTACTTCACTTTACTTAAAGATCAAAAATTTTAAGAGTAAAAAAATGGACCAATTCCCTCCCCACTATATTATTTTTATTCTGTCCTACATAGTTCTAAACTTTTGAGAAGCTTTTATCTACGTCTTATGCTTCACCAGTCATGTAGTTGAACAGAATTTTTTCAGTGACACATAATATTTTAGTGGAGCCTTGAAATAAACAGAACATCTTTTCTGAACACTTATAAACAAATGACACGTAAATAATGCACCTCAAACATATCATTACAGTTACAATTACTATTAATTGGAACTATTAAAGCATTCGATTGATGTTTTTTGTGACACTTCTGCAGGTAAAATATCTTTGGATCCATAGTATGAGCATAGTTTTTTTTTATAATGTGGTTTGTGATGTGTATTAACTTGGTTTCCTTTGGTTTTGGTTTTGGTTTGTTGACTTGGGTTGGTAAGTTTGTTATATTGGATTGGGTTGGGTTTAGAGTTGCTGACTTGGGTTGTGTTTAGAGTTCTTGAATTTTGTTGGGAGTTGGGTTGAGTTTAAGTTTGTTACATTGTGTTGGGTTTACGTTTGTTAGGTTTAGCGCACTTGTGGTGACAATGGATCCGTGTCGTGACAATGGATTGTCTGGACCCATGTTAAAATACAACAGACAACAGACAACAAAAGCTGATTAACATTAAAAATATATTGCACATACACATTACCAAAAACAATATTTTTTGATAATTGGATTCGGTTGTTAGATTTTTACATCAGTCCTGGCCATTGGGTGTTTAGTAGATATGGCATGTGAAGCTATTGCACAGATATTAGGTTTGCTTACAATTTCGCTTTTATGCTGTGCCAAACGACGTTTAAGTTGTTAACTCGTCTGGCCAATGTAAACACTTTTACATCCGTTATTTTTATCCGTTCAAGTTCATCACCACACTTTCACATACAAGACACATCAAATTTTATTTACTGATGAAGACATACTAATGTTGAAACGTTTAAAAAAATAATAATGCTGAAATAAAAACGCTGCATAAATTAATTCCTATATAATCACGTAATAAAAAATGATAATGATGCACTTATTAAATCCTAATAACTTCATAACGTCAATACATTCTCAAACCACTATGAAAAATTATAGATATAATTTATAAAATTAGCAAAAACATCACCACAAATAATATTTTACGTAACGAATTGAACAATTATTAGCGACCCAGTATTCTACATACATATGTGCGCCTTGCCCAATACCATTCATTAGCGTCGGCGACAAAACACTCGAGCAATCAATTTAATTGAATAACGCTCTTGAATACGCCCGATTGATATTTTGCGCCTTCACATACAAAGCAACGGTCGCTTTCTGTATTTGGCTCGTACCAAGACGAATATTTGGTATTAATTAAAATTAAAATCGTATATGGCAGTAGCTTTTAACAATAATTTGGCGATATTATGCATGTCGTATATTTTAAATTTCGAAAACGCTCCAAGTATGACTAACTGCCTACTTATGCCAGTCGCAAGAGCTTTTGGAACCTTCATAAATAAACATGTAACGAGCTCAAATTAAATGAACTGTAAACGCTATTTAATATTACTCTGTAATAAGAATGTGAAAAATGTTATTGTGGATTATTTGTTTGTTTATCGCATTGATATTATATTCTGCGTTTATTCGCGGACGTTCATTTAATAGAATTTCAATGTATTGGATTTGAAAATTCGTAAAATACAGATTTTCTATTTGTCAATCGATATAAGGATTGTTGGGCGTCAGATTAGAAATTCATGGGTTTAAAATTAACGTACGTCATTACAATGTTGAATACCTCTATATCGTTCGATATTACATAATCAAATAAGCGTTGACAATTTGCAGGAGATTATTTAAATCAAAGGGAAGTTTTCCGAATCAAAGACACTGATATAGTAAAACCAATTTAACGACGGTTTTAACTTTTAGGCCTTCTTCTTATTTTTATTTTACCCATCTGGTGAACTTATAAGGGGAATCTAAGTACCAATCCATTCTCCGTCAATTAATTGATGGAGAATGGGCGAACATCGCCCTCTGTATTGCAATGGCATGTCGTGATTACAATTAGATTCTCGATTGCATATTGCAAACCGTTCAAGTTCATAACAGGCTAGCAAAGTTTAGATGCGTTTTTTTCCGTCGTTTTGTAAGTTTAAAAAACATTCATATCTAGAAAAATATAAATTCCATTGAGACACTAGAATCATTCGACGAGTTCTTGCCTCGTTGTCATCTCGTGCAGATAAAGAAGGTAAGTGATCATTCCGAATGTTAACTTGTCTACATTAGGGATGAATGAGTTTGTGACTTCAAATATCAATTTGTGAAACTACCGATGGAATGAATACTCATCTACATCAAAATCAGTGCTTATGTTACTGCTCAGGTTATCGATGATTTGTTGGATTGCCAAATATATGTGAAAGTATATACGTGGACGGTTCACCATTTATTGTCGCTAGCATAACAGCAAACGTTTGAGAAGAATGAAATAGTTTTATTTTTCGACTTAATCTAAAAGGATTAACACGTGAATGCATCAGTGCTGAAGTGCTTGAGTGCTTGAATCTGGCGAATAGGTGGGTTGTCCAAAAATTTCCAAGCCAGCGTTGCGAATGGCAGCCATTGAAACACAGCTTTTGTGGACCTAAGCGTTGCCCTGATGAAACAGCACACTTCGTCTCAATTTTCCTCTTCTGTTTTCCTTGATTGCTTCTCGAATATTGGTATTAAATCTGCGTAATATTAACCTGCTACAGTGGCACATGTCTCCGCTATGAATCTGACGGTAATTTTTGTATCATCCAGTACCATATCATTGATCAAATTCATATTTTCCTTGGTAACCACAGTTTTTGGTCGTCCTGCACCTGTCGCGTGTTCACAGGACTTTCTCTCAAGTTTGAAATCACGTGACCATTTTTAATTACCGGGTATAAAGGCGCAGAATCATCCATGTACTTTTCTTATGAATATATGTTATAATAACTCTTGTTTTAATTTTATCCGTTTTGATAAAATTAGAAGAACCACAAGAGAACTGAACTAATATTTCGATTAAATAAAAAGATAGAGAGACGCGATTTTACATACGCTAACATCAATAAATGACTCAGTGAAAACAGTTTTTTCATTTGTCAGTCAATGCCTACTATGTTAGGGACAGTAATTGATGAATATGATGATGAATAGAGGAAACAAATGAAATAATTACTCATCTAACTGGTGGTGGTCAAATTAAATAAAAGTAGCCTAATTGGACTCAGATTAAAAATTGTTCGAATCAACCAAATCCGAGAATTTTTAATCCTGTCTATTCAACCAATATTCCTAACCCATGTGTTAAATACCGTTCTTCTTAAGGGTGTGGGAATATCACCTTTGAAAAAGTGTTTGCGTGTCATGCGATTTGCATACATTGTTGCTCTATTTCTTTAATATTTAAGTCTGTAGAAGTTGTATCCGAAACAAACAATCTCTGATGAATCCAACCATGTTTTAAGAGTAATATACTTGATAGTTTTGATTTATATTTTTTTATTATGTTTCGACATTTCCCTCTCCAGTTCCTTAAGCATCGGCTCTTCCATATAATTTGCTAAGAATATTATATTATCAAGCAAACCTGGAGTTTGAGAGACATTGTCAGTTAGTTAATATTCGCATATCATCCCAGTGAAGATTTCTAGAAACATTCTCCAATACTGCATTAAACATACTTGACGACAATGGCACGTCTTCTTTTACTCCTCTTCCCAAGTTCATCATAGGTCATTGTTTATTGGTTTCCTTAAAAATATATATTCGTTATTTTCAGGTCATACAATTACACAAAGTCCAGCAGCATCGTCCCATTTGCATTTCTCGTTCCGTGTCCATATCCATTAACTTTACGTTAACCCAACGTACACATCGGCAACCTATTCCGACACCAAATCAAACGCAATAAGACAGAGTTTCAACCCAGTGGACGCTGTTTAACCAAACACTTTAATCTGGCCAATTGCTTAACCAAAGTTTAGTAGAACCAAACCCAATCGAACATACGATTCGATAATTTAATATAGGACTATTTCAACCCAAGCTAATACAGCCAGTTGAACTTGGTTCGAATCTACTATTTACTAGTTACTAGTAACTAACAGAGCCGAATATGAAGACGGTGGTCCGATCCCACCGCCAGGCCAGACGAAAATTTGCATCAATCACACATTTAGGGGGTTTAGGTCCCGGTCACTTTTTAAATGTTCAAGATAGAGACTGGTCCACATATTGATCGACGGATGAAGGGTATGCTGGGTGACCGGGGGTGTGGAAGTGGGAGGATGCAGAAGGGCAAGGGATTGCAGTATACTGTTACCCTCCACTAGTCTACGCTATGCCTAGTCTAGTGTATTTTATTTTGTTCGTATACAAATCTCGAGCTGTGGTAACGAACAGTTGCACAAAAGTATAATATCGATCGATAGGTAACCGTAAGAACATCTAAACGTTGATAAGAAGATTGATGCGGATACTGACTTGTATACTGATAAAGTCTCGTTTACTCACGAGTGTGTTTCCAACCTACATGCCTCACACCTTCCAGTAAGGGGTTCGGGTAAATTGTTTGTGGGAACAGTCAACAGGTCTATAGATGGTTTCCTACCTTTGCCACCCCAAAAGGTTCAACAGACCTAATATTTCTGAAGGAAATTCAGAGTCGATCGATGGACGATGTTCACCTCGTCCGTCCGACGGAACTTCCATCCAATTCTCAATAGCATTAATACCCCGCGCGACTCATTCCATCGAATCGTCTGGGATAGACTCACTGCTTCTATCAGAGGGGCACAGATGTGTCAGAATGCGAAATCAAATTACTGCAAGGAGGGTTAGTCGAAAACATGATGATAGGGTACCATCAAAGCAAGACTTCGATAAAAGCATATTATAGTTGGGAAGCTTTCGAATCGCAATATGACAAGTTCTGGATGACATCTTACATAATACAAGATAACATACATTTGAATGCGGGGCATATAACGTTAAATTAAATTAAATGAACCAAGATTATTCAGCGAGTTTACAATAATTCCAATCACAATAAAATACCCAAGGATAATTACAAACACAGCTGTACAATTAATTAATTAACAATTAAATCAAAGTGAGCAAGTCAATCTGAGGTTTCAAACCGAGCATAGGTAGCCCATACGTTGATGTAAAATGTGTTCCAAGTTGCAAAGTTAATCTTTCTGAATAAGCCCTATAAATTAACAAACCATACATACATTAATAATCTGTTTCCGTGCTAGTGCCTAGCCACAAAAATTCATCGTTTTTAGGACTGACAGACATCGATTGGCAAACATGTCTATAGATCCAAAACGCAGTACCAGAAGAGGGGCGCTGGATCTTGCTCGTCGTATGCGGTCTAGTATAGCATAAAAACCGCCGGCCTACAGCTTATAATACCGGTAAATAATATTTATATAATACACAAAGCTTCACATATTCAACACTATATTCATAGGGCGCCACGGAAACAAACTGCTTTGACAAAAACCTTTGGTAAGAACACAGATGTACCAGATGCCAATAACGAAATGTTTCTTGAAGTGTGACTCTCATGAGATAAATAATTTGATAATTGTAGAACCCAATTTTAGAACTATTCGAGCTCTTGAGGTTTCTTTCTTTCGAAAAAAAGCGTCCACAACTCTGTCTCTATTTACTAATCTCGTGAATCTAACGTTCTCACCTCATTTTCAAATAAATGCAGGTGTCCCTTTGAGCTTTTGGAACTAGACATTAAGGATTGTATATCAATCTCATCCACCCCATTTACTGTGAACGCAGGTATCCTTCAGGGTAGTGCTTTTCATAAACGGTATTTAGAACTACTTGGAAAACATAAATATCATTTTGTTGCAGATTTGCAAGTAAACGTTGTGAACAGAAGAAATAATTTAATTTAATTTAATTGATAGGGGTCTTAAACTCAAAGTTGACTCCAAAACTTATATTTGAGAAGAAAGCACTCTGGGGTTGCTACATACATAATGACGCACATATATCATTTCCAGTCCATTTTCTACAAATTCGTGTGTGCCGCACTTCATTTCAGTTATTCATTGGAACTTCTTAAAGTTTTAAAATCTTTGTTTGTAACTATTCAATTAATGCGATACGGAGAAATTAATGAATTAATGAAAACAATCTATCATCTACTCTAATTTGAAGAGGCATAAAACTCAAAGCCTAACAGTCTAACAGTTCACTCAAGGGAAGAAAACTATCGCATACTCCAGTACTAGATATGGACAATGATAAGAAACTATTGGAACAAGATTTTGTAAAAGAAGAATAGGGAAGTACAGGGGATTTAAAAGACTAATGTAAATAAGAGCAGAAATACGTTGGAAAAAGTTAAAAGCAATGTAATTTCTAAGCAAAGCATAAAAGTAGAAGGAAAGTCGGTGGAGGGAAAAATAAAATTCAGGGCACTAAAAATATATTAGTGTTGCTGTATTTGCAGGTTTCACGTCCTTTCGGTGTCCCGTGTCTATTTGTTTAATTTTACTCTTATTTCATTAGCTGCGTTTTCTTTCAATTAATTTTCGTTTCTTTTGTTCGCTTTTTTTATTTAGGTATATCTTTAGCTTCAACAAAATTCAACGGTGTTGAGTTTTTGGGCAATTTTGGTGACATGTAAAGAATATTTAATTATTGTTTTTAATAATATTTATAATGATTTTAAATGTAAAATGTTTCGCAATTTTTTCAATTAATACATGGCCACAACAGGGGTTGAACTTGTTTAAATATTAACAAGTTGCTACGGCCATAACGTTCTCCAGAAATTAATCTTTTTTTAATTTTAACGTTTACCGTGCACGGCTATAAAACAATAATTTGAGCGTTTTAAATATGTGGGTTTAGCTGCAGACGTCGCTGCGAAGATTTTAATTATGTGGCTCCCATTACCGCACCTACGCACCAAACTTATAGTCTAATAAATTAAATTCGACGATAAAGCACCGCACCGTTCCTTCCGGTATGAAATTTAATTATCACGAAATTAGAATGGGCAATGTCGACGTAGGTGCCTACTAGAACATATATTTGGCTGTCGTCCGTTCGTTTCCTGGGTGTTTTCCAAAAATCCATTACTCGCAGTGATTTACCGTCGCCGAGAAGCGTAGGTATATATAATAAGTGTCTTGTTTTCAATGGGCTGCAGCTCATCACCTCCTGCTTTACCGAAGAAGCAGTTACGGTGTCTCTTTAGGTCTCCCCGAGGGACACAGAGTAAAAAAGAGAACAAACGCAAATAAACGTCAGTTTGGGCCACAACGTGCAGTAAACTAGTCAAAAGTTCGCCGTGGGATAATTAAATTTAAAACGAATGGGGTCGGTTGTTTAAAACGCAGTCCTTCGAAGGCGCTGCTGTAAACGACGTAACGTAATGTAATATATTTCGTGTTACACATACGCGGTCCGGTTTTGCGACTTACAGTTAACGTTCGTACCATCACTAAGTATGCAATTAAATGAACCACAACAAACATTAAGAGTTTCAACAATGTATTTTCGCCGAATCCACTCCAATCAGGTTCTCACATAAATATTATAATTGGTGTTTTATTTTTCCTACGTGTGCTAAAATCATTTTATTTGTGGTTACGTTAAATTAACGCTGTCAATGAAATAGGTTCGAATTACGGAATCCCTGGAATGAGGCTTGCTTCCAATATCAATTGAGAGTACTCGTATGTTATTCATGTTGATACTGTCAAACGATAATGGAAACGAGCTCCTTGTAGCTCCGCGTTTATTTTACGGCCATATATCGCCGAATTTCTCTCGAATGAACATCTCAGTGTTACTTTTATAAACTGATATCATACCCGCCGATAATTACTCACATGTTAAAGTAAACACACGATACATTGCGGGCTCGTTTCGCGTAAGCATGCAAATTAAACGCGCTCATAATACTATAAAGGCATATTGCGTGCTTCTTAAATTACCCCTGCGTCGATGTTTGTCGATAATGAAAAGGATATCCATTACGTAAAACGCTAGGGTAAGTACACAAATTTCGCAATAACCGAGGCCGCTTTTAATTGAGATTATTCGTCGAAGTTTTGGTCGTTTTGTTTAATTATTCCGCAAAAGCTCGGATGGGAATTAATGGCTAAATTGATATGCAAGATCAATTACCCGGTTGCTTATGGTCTTCGCGAGATTCGTTTTGTCCACGTCAACCTAAGCGCATACGAACTTCCACGGTGGTCCGACCGAAATAAATTGCCGCGTGTATTTTTACGTTAATGTACGTAAATTGTGACGTTCTAATGGAAATGCGCCAAATATTATCGGCCATATCTTATATAAATATCGACAAATTTAAAAAATAAATATACCAGGGATACTTGTGTATAATTATTGTATTTATTCGAACGAACATATTTCAAAATATTCAATGAAGTATGCACATTGTAAATTGTAACTTCAGGTGTTCTTGAGTACAGCCGTGTCGCCACATTATTTCTTTCTTTTTATAAACTTATAATACTTACAAATTTTGAATTGTTTGTGTTTCTGTGTTACATTCCGTGGTTGCACTACCCAAACCACTCCAAATATTTGGAATTTATTATTGTTCATATTATTGACTATCCGAAACTGTGGTATTGATAGAAGATTCGGAATTGGACATGTTCTTCCTATTTCTTCATTATTTTGATTCCTGATCGAATTACATTACAAGGAGTACGTTGTTGTGAAATAGTGTGAATAAAATTCAACCACATTGGTAATCGCGGATCATAGAGATTCTTCAGGAAGCTACATTGATATCGCGAATGCAAATGGTTTCAAATCCACTACTTCATATACGCTATATCGGCAGGACCACAGATAAGATCTTTTATTCTTTTTTTTCTTATGCTTATTTCGAATTATCAAGACGTTATACATATCATAATACTTTACTTTTTAAGTGATGCTATTGATGTTCATATTTTTTTGCAACAGGACACTACCCTTCAGCAACGTATCCAATTGTCCTTAACAAGTATATTTGAATTTATAGTAACGTATTCACCAAACGTTTTGGAAACATTTTTGAAATATAATTATTCAAACTATAATTATTTTATTAAATTTGGTACTACAGAAAACGATTCAGTGAAGCTTTAACTATAGTTATAATGTATTGCATAGCAGCTCAAGGGCTATGGATTTCAATTTGGTGCGAATGCCTCTCATCAGCCTTTGTATGGTATGTGGGTTAAACTATCTAATCTATTGGCATATTCTTCGCCGCAGTTCTTCTTTATTTGAGGCTTCCCATCAACGGCCGTAAACTTTTCTACCGTACATGCTTGTGGGGGATTCGGATGGTTATCACATGGGATATTTTGTTGCTTTGGCCAATCTTGGGTTCTTCTCGCATAATGACACGATGCCGGATCCGGCTAGAACATAATATTATCATTAACATGATGCATTTGAATAAAATTCACTAATTTGGGGAGGCATCTTCGAATATAAATGTCTTTATTTACAGCTCCGCCCCTAACTCACCCGACATAATGTCTTGCAAAACCTGATTCGAATTGGCACACCACACTAGTATCTTGTCCTCAAATTTCGCTTTTTCTTATACCTAAGGTCATTAAGAACGTCCTCCATGTTATCTGTATAATGCCTTCGTTTCCTTTTATTTCGGAGTTAGATAACGTAAAATATTTTTCGTCGTCTAAAATTATCATGGCACTTGTTTCTAAAATGTTCTAATGTTAATTGTCTGTCTTAATTGGAATCCTCTCTAATTGAGCAGCCGTATATTTTGGAAATTTTATGTCGCTTTCTATATTTTTAATTATTTCTGCTAAGAGGGAAACTTGGCTGTCTTATGGGAAATGCGATTTCTTCGGCCTAATCTTCTCCTCGAAACTCCTTTTCAATTTCTTGCCGATTCAATGAAGTTCTGAAGCCTTGCATGATTCAAAACTCGAGAGCGGCCCGTCTTGGGAAAATTCATACACGGCAAGCCTGCCACACATTCCTTAATGACGAGGTAAATTGTTGTCTTTTTGGTTTCTATAAATGGCGACAATGTCACGTTTGGGCATTTTGGCAACCAAATCGTAAATACCTTCCCACAATTCTAACTTCTACAAATGTATTGTCAAACTGCGGGGGAAATTTGTCATATTCTCAATATCCAAAGTTGAAAATTTTCCCGAAAGGTTTGTTACATGCGTTATTAAAGTTGTTGTTTACTTACTATTGATATATTGAATTGTGATCTAGTTATTTATTTATATATTAAATATAGTTTTGTTTTCTCTGAATGTGGGTTGTATTTTTTTGTTGTTATCGAGACATTTATAAAAGTTTCAGGTCACGGGACAAATCGAAATTCTCGTCAGCATTCTGTGCTTGGTCTTCGGGTTAACTTTGTGCTGCCCTCTCTTATGTCACTTTATATTTATACTCACCCTTCACCGACGAGTTACCGGCAACCCGAAGTCCTACCACGAAAGTGCAGTCTAAATTCATCACAGTATTATTATTATTATTGCTTGCAAGTTATTGTAGAGGCATATAAAGTTTTGTGTTAAAAAAAAGGTCTCACAATATTTTTATTTTAACATAAATCGTAAATTTATGAATAATTTGCATGCTTTTATATGAGCCAGTCGAATATATACTTATAAAATATAAATGTAAAATTACTTAACATTCCATACTTTGGAACAAATTCCCACTCATAATGATTTTCTACGACACTTGAAATAAATTTAAATTTTGTTATTTGTGCTCAGTTATAAAATATTAACATTACAAACATTATGCATATTTGAAAGTGAAAACGATTCATAACAATAATTATGATTCAATCAATCTTTAGGTATACTTGTCAATATTAAGTATAAGAAATTTCAGTTCTGACTGTAGTTTTTTTTTTTTTACTTCATTCGCAATTGGTATTTCGTTTGATTTCCATGGAGCTGAATAGCATTACTTAATATTCAGCAGAAAACAGGATACATAAGGTTTTCATATATTAACAAGTCTAAAGTAGTGACATTTTCCGTCGTACTAACATTACATGCTTTTATTTTTCTTTACACTAAAAAACTGAACCAACATTTTGTATAATAATGTATCCTGTAAATCAAAACATATGCATCGTGATTCGATAGTCTGTTCTCTTTTTCTCCTCTTTTCTGTAACTGCATTAATATCATCTTCCCTATTCTCTGCTCTCCACATCTTTCATCATATCTCACTACCCTTCTTCCTGCCTCCACCGCCATCTTTTCCAATCCCATCTCCTGCAGTACTATGTATTTTGGTATATTTGTAGCAATCTGCTTGTTTCCTGTTGAATAGCACTTGCATGAATACGTCAGTATGCCAATGATAATAATTGCATAAATATATCACGATAATTGTGACCATCCACCCTAAAAAGCAACAAATTAGTAGTTCGTGTGAATATCTGGTATCATTTTCATATATATTGTGTGCCTAAAGCATGAAAGGATGGTTAAAGCTTAATTATTGTTTAATATAGAGTATGGTTGAGACCTTTGCTATGTAGTAATCTCATATTAATGATGAAATAAAACAATTGACTACGTTTATACCACAAATAATTTATTGTTATAAAATATATTACTTATGAATATATGTCAATACAAAAAATTCACACTTCAGTTTCGACTTTAGGGGACAAGTGAGAACAAATAAGAAGAAAAAATACATTTACACATCGAAAAAGAAGTGAATGAACAAATAATGCCTATGACATATGGTCTACGGGGATTTATATTGTCCTTTTGCTCGTTCAACTGATTAACAAAATGATTACATTGGTTTTTACGATTTTTTACAGTTGTGTAGCATTTTTAGTTTATTACTTTCGGGAAAGGTATGATTACAATTTATAATATGATTTGCAAATGTATTCGTATCGTAATTTAATCTAAACGCTTTAAAATGTTCAGTATATCGCGTTGCGAAACTTCGGAGCCAGTTTGGTCTACATATACGACATTAAATTCAGAACATGAGATTTCTTTAAGAGATTGATTTTGTCTTTAGTATTAAATAAACTATTTGGTAATTTGCAACTTGGTCTGAATTATGGACTGGAAAACCATTGATATTTCTTATGAATATAATTTTATTCAGTTCTACATAATATACATAATGGAATTGAAAACGCTTTATAGGCCATGATAAGTTGGCAGTTTATGTGACAATGGATGGTCGGATTTGAAAGGAATTGTAGAATTGACGTTGGTCTATATTTTGTAATTGTTGTGAATTAAGTTTAAGTCTAAAAAAATATTTGTTTATTTTTCTGTTTCCAGTAAGAATTTAATTTTGGAGTCAAGTTGACGTGATGCGCTGTTAAAACACGCAATTACATCATCCACGTACACAAGTACGTGGTTGAAGTAGTTGTCTCAAGTCTAAATTTGTCCTCGATAGTTGACATAAATATACCGGCTAACAAAGGACTTAATGGCGAGCCCATTGCTGAACCTGCAGTTCAGCTCCTAGTAAGAATGATTGTTAAATTAAAAATAATTTTGGGTTAAATACGTTTCAATTGCATTACAAAATTCTGAATGTGTGGTTTGTTTTACCTCGTATACGTTTTATCAGCAAACTGCAGGATTATCAATGGGCTCTCCATTAGGCCCTTTACTAACAGATATATAACAACAAATAGAATAGGTATAAATAAAACAGTCGCAACAAATAATAACACAATGAAAAACATGCCACATGAAGAAAATATCATTAAATGTACTAAAAAAAAACGGCAAATGGAACATGTGTTATTTATATTATATTTGTTGGTATTTTACTGCCGTTCACAAAAAAATGTAAAACTCCTACTGGGCGTAGTCCATCATACCGAGCATGCTGATTTTTTTACTTTTTATATATTTCACGTACTTTTTTGGATTCTTGAGTTTGTGTATAATTTGTTATCTCAGTAATTAGATATCGCACGAAAGCGAGGTACAGTTCAGTAGAATTCTGAAATTATGTTTATCTCGAGCAGTATATTCAAAATATATTTTACCAAGTATTTAATTTTTGACAGAGTTAAAAATTGCTATATTCTATGCCCATGTTTCCCCTCGATGGGTAAGACGTATCAGCGACACGAGTTGTTCGCTAGGACCATACTAAAACTTTTCTGGATTATATTCTCTGCTTCATTTATTCTATTTTTGTAACAGGCGTAGATAATAATTTAATTGCGTCATAATGTTAATGTAATATTTATTGTTGTCCATAATTATTATAATAGAGTCATATAAAAAAAATCATTTGACACAAATCACATATTTGTTGATTTGATGTTTCCATTTTTAGCGAAAGTGTATGAACGAATATTGTCTAAATCGGCATATTCATAATGTAATTGTAAACGGAATATTTATATTATTTCGGTATAAAGTCTCTGACCATAGTAGTTGTTTGGATAGGTTCTAGACCTAAAGTAAAATTAGTATTTTCTATAAACCTGAATGGCTTTGAATATGTTACCCAGATATTGAACAGGGTCGGCTATGACAGAGGTTTCACGTAAAGAAATTGTTAACAGTAGTGTGTATCATCCCCCGTAATGTATTTTCAATATCAACTGCATTGTAGCACTGATCGTCATAATCACTGTCACTTGACTCGTCCGATAATTCATCATCTTCGTCATCTTCTTCTAAGTTAACAATAATTGTTTCCATAATTTCGTCCATAAGGCTCTCTCTATTTTTTCAATTTTCTTGAAATGCTCAACGTAATTTTTCCATATCTACGTTTGAACATTGTTCAAAGCTTCCTGACATAAATTTAATACATCGTTAATTTTGAAAGTATTATTCTTTGTATCACCTTGTTTTCCACATATGCCCAAATTAATTCAATAACATTAAACTAGCAATGAGCTGATGTTGTAACAATAGTAATTTTACATCGTCCTCTTACATGTTTTGCAGTAGATTCTAATAGTGGTAACTTTTCATAACGATGTGGTTTAGATAATACCAAATTTCTACAACTTTGTTTACTTGAATAGTTGGCTCATCGTTATCTTTTTCTTCTTAAAAAAATTGTCTAACATTTGTAATTACTTGCTTCACTTCTCTAGCACAATGCGTCGTCATTTTCGTATAAATACAAATTATTATTTTAAATAGACGAATTTGTGACTAGCAAATAAATAAAATGATGGGCTTTTATATGATTTTATTAGCATTATCTACCTCAATAGATATTTATTATCGTCTATGCGGTTATGAAATTAAAATTTCTTTACTTGAGTATTGTTTTTGTTTATTCCATAATTCGATAATATAAGATTTATGTATTAGTAAAAAAAACAACAGCAGATTGTCGATAGACCGCAGGCATGCATCTTAAGTGCGCGCTGTTATCGAGACAGGCGGGACTTAAATTGGCAGTCGCCGAAAATTATATAATGATTTAACTAATTAAATCATTGGTCAAATATAATTCTAATATATACTCAGTGACATATAAACTGCACCACCTAGAAGGGGTGGGAATTTTTTGATCAAATTTGGCAGAAACATTGGACTAGTCTAAGGTAACAATTGATTAAAATTTGATAAAGAAAACACTTCATCTTTTTGATTTTTCTTTAATAATGTGTTGGTCCTTCCTATTTCTGATACACTTATTGACCCGCCTTGGCATTGATTCCAGCAGGTGATCAATGTCTTCTTGGGGTATGGCATCCCAAACAGCCTGCACTTCATGCCGTAGCGCTTCTATTGTCAACGGTGGGTTCGGTAGATTCCTCAATCTTCTACCCATCATGTCTCACACGTGCTCAATGGGCGACAAATCGGGAGATCTTGGCGGCCAATGCAAAAGATTAACATTGGCCTCTCCAAAGAAGTCAAGAGAAACCCTTGCTACGTGAGGTCGTGCATTATCTTGCTGGAAAAGTGGGTCTTCCAGCCCTCGAAGATATGGAAGAACATGTGGTTCTACCACTTCGTCAATGTAGCGTCGGGCGGTCATACTACCCCGAATGAAGAGCAAGGGTGACCTACTGCCGTAAGCAATAGCACCCCACACCATCAACCCCACAGTTCGGTGAACATGCCTCGCAATCGAAAAATCAGGATTGCGCCTTTCTCCACGTCTTCGTCTAACAGTCATCCGACCATCATGCATTCCTAAACAAAATCGCGATTCGTCACTAAAGACAACTCTATGCCACTCTAAGTTCCATTGAAGTCTTTCCGTGCACCAGGCCAAACGTTCCTGGCGATGTTGAGCAGTGAGGGGTAGCACAAGATGTGCGCGGTAAGACAGCAAGCCAAAGGTTCTTATTCGCTGATAAACTGTTCGCAAGCCTATCGGACGACCTTGTTCACCTAACCATTGATCAGCTATTGATCTAGTTGTAGAGAATCGGTCTCTCAAGGCCATTAGTCTTAAGCGGCGATCTTGACTTTCATTGGTTTGTCTTTGAGCGTCAGTGCCTCTTCTCCGACGTTCAACCCCATGTTCAGACCACGCTTGATAAACACGCATTATTGTTAAGTGGTGCCGTCCCAAACGATTGCCGATTTCTCTAAACGAAAAACCTGCTTCTCGGAAACCAACAATCCGCCCTCGGTCAAAGTCACTCAACTGCTGGTAAACTTGAGGTCTCCTTCCTCTAGGCATCGTTAAACACTTGAAACACTTTAAACTAAAGAACTGGATCCGAAAAAGTGGAACAAATTCGAAAAATGACTCGATAACTGCTTGTCTATCACAACCTCTAAAAAATGACACAAACGTCAAAAATCCCATGACTACTTGATGATTGGGTTTCAAATTTTAATCAATTATTTCCCTGGACTACTCCACTATTCCTGCCAAATTTGGTCCAAAAATTCCCACCCCTTCTAGGTGGTGCAGTTTATATGTCACTGAGTATATTTGTCCAGATAAACATAATTTGAGAATTCCATCTCGCTTTCGTGCGATATTTAATTACTGAGATAACAGAGTATGCAAAACACAAGATTTCAAAAAAGTACATTTAAAAAGTAAAAATATCAGTAAGTGCTCGATACGATGGACTATGTCTAGTCGTAAGTTCCATTTTTTTTTTTTTTTGAACGGTGTAGGAGAAATTTTTACTTTCTTTGCACTACTTTAATGATTGCCTTTAAACGTATGGAGAAAAAACTTACAATATATCACGAAGAAATGATTTCTGGTTGTAACAATGTTTCTTTTAATTTTCAATTTTTCGTCAAGCCGTTTCTTTGATATAGGCCCTCGAACACAGCCGGCTATTACTTTGGCACCGATAGTATTGGCCTACAGTCATCGACTGGTCGCCGATTTTCTCTAATAGAATATTTCTATGAGATCTGTGTACAGTCAAAATTGATTAGAAATTTATATCACCTTCATAGTATGAAACTGTTATGGAAGTATCCCGTTGCTGTCGTTTACCCCGCACTATATCTCGATTAAATAACTATCTCGGAATGTATGCCAGCTGTGGTCACATATCCACTACATTTGTATAAAGTTCCTAGTAATTTTATGACCGATTCTTACTAACTTCTAAAAATTTAGTTTTGATTTATGTCTTTGCTCGTTATTTTGAATGGAGATTGAACTGTTTTTGATTCAGAATCTCAAAAGGATGTTTAATAAAAATAATCTCATTATTTTTAGTATAAAATAAATTACATTTAATGGTCGCACCTTAATTTAAGCTTTGCCATAAATTTAAACTAAGCCCCCAAATTACGCCTTTCTTGCACTTATCGTTCCACATTCGAATCAATCCGACGCACTTGCGCAACGATTTAAATATTCTATATAAATATTTTTTATTATTATTTACCATCACGACTTACCGATAAATTACCGCGTACTTAAAAACAGGAGTTACTTTATTTATTATGTTCCCGCACTGAGCACCTGCAAAATTTCGGTTTTATGCGGCCATCATGTTGCTGTTTCATGAATATTCATGCAAGAAAGTTCTGCCCAAATAATATATCGTTATCAAGAGAACACGCGTCACTTGTTAAGGGACTTCTTCGAGTGCTGTGCCGCTCCGACAGGTGGTAAAATTTACAGTTCTCTTGCTTATCGTATTTTATCGGAGATTGGCATTTACACCACTTACGTTATTGGTTATTGTGTTTACTTTCGATTATTTTACGAGTGTGTTTATAGGTATGCCTGTTTGCGTAAGTAATTCAATTTGCGAGCGGCGATAAACTTGTGCCGAAGAAGTCGTTACGCTGGAATTGAGGTTCCGCAGTTATTGTCTTGTTAACGGCGCTAACTCATAAATCAAGAGAACTATTACTATGTTTCAAATGTTTTTCTTGCGTCCAATGTAGTTTTTGTAGTTGAAAGGCCAGGAAATTCGAAAATTAAGCAATGAATTCTACGGTTGCTCAATTGCTTTACCACATGGTACAAAAGTTCGAAGATAAAAATTTAAATTAAATGGTTTAAACTCATTCGTATATCCTTTTGTGGAAAGGTACATGCGACATTGATTTTGAACTTCTCTGAACACTCGTACACACATAACTGTCGACGAAATGCAATCAATGATTTTTTAGCAATTATTAATAAAGTATAAAGATGCGCCACTGGGCGCTCATTTAATGACTGAAGTCTCAATCTTCTCCTGTAACTTCAAGCACAACGCAGATAACAATTACGCTTTCCGTTGTTGCTCGCAAAAAAACGCTTAAACGGTTTTCGTCTTCCCGCACCACCGGAATATTCGACCAACTCGGCCATTAAATAAAATAATTAGCCATCCCAGATGTAATTGATTTCGAGTGTTTAAGCGCAAATTCGGCCGACGACCGCCGCCGTAAATCGCTTTTATTGATGTCACTGTGAGCGAAGTCGGATCCGCGGCGCGCTCCGACGTAATTGTTTTTTAATTGTATCTCACCTTTAATGATCGCCATTATTTACGGGGCGAGATGCGTTTTCTGTGCGCCGGTGATCGAAAATTGAATTGCTTTTAATTAGATGTTTTGCGACGGCCGCGTCGACCTTTTAAATCAAGTTTGCACGTTAGCCGAGATAAATTTATGCAGATGGGCCGTTTACGATGAAGTGCGATTTCGATCCCAATGTGTGTTGTTTGGTTCTAATGTGGCTTCGTTATTATTGTCAGTTAAAGGAAAAAATAATTAATATTTTGTCTATTTTTATAACAGCTATTAACATACCTAGGAAGTAATGAATGTCATATAACAGCCGCAGATGTCAGTTTGAATTTCGGGCGAGTTTACGAGCGAGGATTTTAAAACATCTAAGGCCGGTATGACATTACTACATCCGCGGTTAGTTCAGTATTTTATCGGTTTTTGTTGATTGTGTTGACAATTTAAAACAAATAAATCCAAAAATTGGCTTTAAAAAATGTCTGCCTTTGCAAATGTATATGTCATAGGTACATTTTGTTGTTTATACGAATAAAAAATTCACAAAAAATTAAATTAGAGCGCACACAAGGAGATTATACCATACTTAGCAGACATATGTAACGCAGGTATTATCTGGCAGAAACTAATAGTAGCTATTTATGATACCAATTAAAAAGAATTTATTTTGTGTAACGAATCTTAAAAATTAAGTAAATATACATGCTCCTTGGCTGCTATTATTGCACATTATAATTTTAATATGAAAATTGACAAACGTTGCTTAGTCAAGTTACATATTATTTGAAATCGTAATTTGATGCACATTTTTTGTATTTTATACAAAAAGATGTGTGATTCATCTTGGTGATATACCAGGCTGAAAAATCGTATGCGAAATATGTTTTTGAATATGAAAAGTTTTAAAAGTGGTTTGAAGAGAGGAAGGTGAATCGTGTTAATGAGAAAGTTTTGTTGGCATATTTTGAAGGAAAAAAGCATTAACATAAAATCATATTCTAATCTAATAGCACTTTTAAAGCAACAATCAAATGTATATAACGCTAAGAAAACAAGCATCTTGTCAAAATAAAATAAATTAAATGTTTTAAAGTAATTTTTACGAGTTGATGATGTCATGGAAAACGGAGCCTACTTTTGATTTCACATTCCAAATGCAAAAGCAAAAGAATTTGTAATTACTGTGGGAGATATATAAGGAATTAATTTCACCGATGTTATCAGAAATTATATTAATTTGTATGTATATACTTTTGATCTTTGATCTTTTCTCTTTCTTCTTGTCTTTCCAATTTTGGATCTTCATACGTTTAGATATTGCTCTACACTTTCCAGCCACCTCTAATATATTTATAAAGACGGCCACTGTCCTTTTCTCCTTTTTCCAATTAGTGCTCTATTAAGCACCATTTTTGGTAATCTATTTATATAAGTTAGATTTTTGAGACTATGAAGAAATATGAAGACTGTATATACTGCGTTTGTTTGCTTAAAAGTGGTCGACCAAGAATATTAAACCATGTGTTTGTTCCCTAACTAATTGAAGCCGGTAAAGAAAAAGAATGAGTTCCACAGCGGAAATTAGCTCGAAGATTTGGTACTTTTAAATATTTATTGATAATTGTTGTAACATTGAATTTAAGAAATAAAAAAGTTGTGAAAAAGTTATCATTATCTAAAGATTGCGAGGTCATTAGCACCTAGCCTTCGAAGAGATGGTGATATTGATTAAATTTTAATGCCATATTTCAAAAGATTACAGTCAAACGATCAGTCAGATTGATTCAGTTTGTGATTGAAATCCACCAAAGTGAACTACTTCTATGTTTTTATAAAAATGGAAGAAAATATAGTATTGAAAAGTGATTAAATTCTAGTTTTTGAAAATGAACAAAAACCAGAACAAGAATCCAGTTCGAAACATGGATCCATCACCTCACATCAGAGACGACGGCAGAGTTGAAACAATGGACTCCCATCACATCGGCGTGGAATAAGGCAAAAGTTATTCCATTAGCTGGGAAAGTTGTGGCTACAGTTTTCTGGAATATTAGAAGAAAGTTCAAATAGATTATCTCAAAAACGGAACGATAGTAATTGGCGAATATTATTCCGATTTAAATCGATCACACTTCGCTAAAATAAATTCTCCTCCATCAAGACAATGCACCGGATCAGAAATCCATTTTGAAGGGTTTGAGAAAACGTACTATTCAGAAACGATCCAAAAATTAGAAAAACGTTGGTCTAAGTACTATATATCAAGTTAAGGGGAGAGTATGTTTTGTCCAAAAACATGTATTTTTGCGAAGGCTAGGTATTTATCACTCTGGCCTCGTATATCAATCAAGATGATAGAAATGCAGACAAGAATTTTTGTTCACAAAGAGTGTAAATGCGTTTCATACAACCACAAAGGATTACATAAAAATACATAATTTATTGTGGCGTCTTCTGCATCTGAAGGGTTGGGAATAAAGGCATACGTAACATTCAATATTAGGCCATTTCTTGTTAGTTACGAAAAAAATTGGAATATCTTCACGTAATAACATAATGATATGAAACGTTATTACATCCCTATTTCATCGAATAGGTTCTAACATTACATTTGATGCGAAACAAACGTCAATTTTTGAATCCAAATCTAATTAGCCTCATAACAAAGGATTAATAGATTAATAGAAAAAATAATCGAGTTTTAGATACTAGAACTATGGGATTTTAATGAAACGATAGACAAAAATATATTTCCGGTAAATTTACAAATAAACATGGCTTCTTCGATGGTGAGAAAATGAAAATGTCCAATTTATTCACATCCTAGGCACAATTCGGTAAATAACGTATGCAACCAGTCTTGGAAACATTTTTCGTATTATTTTTTTCCTAATACAAATAAAGCAATGAACTTACCGTTGGATATTGAGAATCTGTCAAGTTTCTCTTACAAGCTGCTCAATCGAGAGGATTCCAAGATGCTGCAGACAATGAAGATTAGAAAATTTTAGAAATAATGCTGCGATAATTTTAGACGACGAAAAATATTTTACATTATTATATTACATTAACTACGAAATAAAAGTAAGCGAAGGCTTTTATACAACTTTAAGGACGTTCCTAATGACGTAAGGTATAAGAAAAAAGCGAAATTTGAAGACGGACATTTATATTCGAAGATGCCTCCCCAAATTAGTAAATTTTATTTAAAGGCATCATGTTAATGTTGTGTTCTGGCCGGATCTGACATCGTGCCATTATGCGAGAAGAAGTCAAGATTGGTTAAGGCAACAAAATATCACATAACCCCCCGAATGTTCCATGCCCGTCCTATAGAAGAGTTTTGGGCTTTACTCACTTACCGTCCAAAGGCTCACCAAATTGCGAACCATTGAAACCCATGGCCCTTTACCTGGTATGTGATCTATCATAATTATAGTTAAAGCTTCACTGACTCGTTTTCTGCACTTCCAATGCATAATTATACTTCAAAAATGTTCCGAAATCTTTTGTTACATACGTTATATAGTAAATATAACCTCAGAGCGTATTTAAACATCTAGATTCATGCCTGCATATAATGTACGACAGCAAAATATTTCTTGTTGCGTTCCTAGGAGGATAGATGATGGCTCAGTTATTCAAAATATTGCATAGTCTATCAATACTATTGCAGACACTGCAACATATGTAATAAAATAAAATGACGCAAACGTGCAGAACGTCGACTACATCGTGTTCCATATTTCATTAAAATGCTCCGCTGCTGAAGTATAATCGAAATCGTTTTGTGCCTATTTAATGCATTAAATGCAAAAATTGCATCCCCCACGCAGATGGAGATTCTATTAAACATTAAAAAAAAAACTATTTAAAAATTAGTCTAAATAAAGCTGTTTGATATATATAATGTATATGCCCTATCCACCTTGTACATTATGCCCTGTTCCTTCTTTGTTCTTCTTTTTTTATTTCGTTTATTCCACCGTATATAGCTCTTAACATTTTTCTTTACCATCTATCAAGGGCACCCTCATCTGCTTTCTTTAGTGACCATGCCTAATGGGCATATGCAACGCTTGGCTTTTTTGCGGTTTTATAAATTCTTATCTTCGTTCTTCTTGACGTATCTTTTAGTTTCATTACTTAATTAATAGCATATCTTACTTCTTGTTAACTTTTGTAATTCTAAGGTTTACTTCCTCCTCTTCGTGTCGTTTTTCGTTTATCACGACTCCCAAGTTTAAGGACATATACCCTTCTATCCTTCGTAATTATTTGCAAATTTTTGTCTGCTGATTCTTCTGTTTCGCCCATTACCATGTATTTTGTTTCATATCTTTTATTTCTACTCGGCAAATTTTGATTCCTCTTTAATTCTTCCGTCTTTGCTAGGAGTTTAAAGTCGCCCGCATTAGCAAAACATTGATCTATATTGTCCTTTCCACTTTTAATTTACTGCATCTAATTATGCTTTCTAAAATCAGGTTGAAGAATGTAGCAGAGAGAGGATCACATTGCGTCATGTCATTTCCCACCACAAATTCTGTCGATTTGTGGTCATTCCAGAGCACTTTATTTTGTGTTTCATTCAGCATAATAGTTGTTAGCCTTTTAAGTTTTGCGATTTATATAGTCTTCTCATTGTATTGTATATTTGTTCTCTGAAATCAATGAATGGCACCTATAGAGTTAATTTATGTTTATAACAGGTTGTTGTTGACACGCTCTGTAGCATTGTTTATGTTTCCTTAATAAGTTTGCCAGTACTTTATGTTATGTCCAGTAATACAATCTACCTCTATAATTTTCATCTTTTTTATGCAAAGGGCATACTTCGTTTTTCCCTGAATTTTTATTATTTTTTCAGTCTTTGGTTATTTTTATTTAACCTGTTTCTTCTTGGTCTTCCTTATTTCCTGTGTTAATGAATTCATAAAAAAATTCTTTCCATTTTTCTATTATCACTTATCATTCAGATTTTTAAAATAGCCATTTCTGCTTTGGTAACCTTTTTCTGCCTTCCTTATTTCTTGGTAAAATGCTCGAACTTCAATATTCTGAAATTTGTCCTAAATGATTAAAAGTTTCTTCTCACTGTTTTCTCATTCTAGTTGTTTTCCATCCCCTGATATTATGTTTTAACATCATCCGCTCCGGGAGATTGGTTGGGAAGTTCTTATGCATCCACCTTATAGTCCGGACATGGCACCAAGTGATTATCATCTGTTCCTGTCCATGTCGAACAATTTTACTGGTGAAAAATCGCTGCAGAAAGACTTCGACGAAGGCTTCTATGAGAGGGGTATAATGAAATTATCTTCAAAATGTTAACAAGTTATCGAATAAAACGGCGCATATTTGAACTAAATGAACTATGATCAATGAAGGTTTAAATTTCATGCAAAAATAATGGATTTCATTTTACTACACCTATACATTTTTTTCCGTTCCAGTTGCGTGCTCCTCGCCACCATGTTTTTTTCTATTGGAAAATTAATTACTCAGTGTCGATTATCATAAGATACCATTGAACAAACGTGCCGTGTCTTTACCGGTTAATAAAATCTTATTTGATTTCTGAATATATATTTTGTCATGTGTCAGTAAAGACACATGTGTGAAAGTCGGAACAAATTTGATCTGAATTGCGTTTAGAATTTAATGTGAAGCTTTATACTCAACTCAACCCAATACAACCTTCTTGATTGATAAAGGTTTTTCCAAGACTCTCAACCAAGCCTGACCCAACCCACCCGAACGTGTTAGTCGATTGAGATTTTTACACGGAGAATTTTAGAAATGCTGATAGCAACAGCTTGCAACGCAATTTCAATCGCTTGTTCACAAAACATTACTACTTATCTATCTAATTGGGTTTGGAATCGAATTTGTTTGCGATTTTGTGTTGATATAACTATGAATTTAATAACAAACTTAAACGTGACAGTTCTCCCCTGGGCTGGAATTAGAGGCAACATTATACTAAAAGTGGGTTTATTCAGTTAATGCTGGATTTGGTTTCGGTTGGGTTGGGTTTGGTTGAGTTGAGTTGGGTTAGGTTAGATTTTAAATCCAACCGTTGTGCAAATACAACCCAACCCAACAACTTCTCATCTACGAATTTATTAACATACAAGTCGCATTGCTTTCTATAGTATTACATCATAGAAGTAACATCAAATTTTTGACATTTATTCCAGAATTATTTTCTTATTCCAGGTAATTTTTCTTGTTCTCAAGTAAACTTATATGAAAATTCATATAACACTATTTCGCTTTAAACATATTTGTTAATCTTCTTTAATTCTTTCTGTATTTTCTGTAGATGAGCATGTTCATTTAAATTGTCATTTGATACTTCTTTCCCTCCATCCTCAATTTTATTTCTTGTGTCAGTGTATGCCACTGAATCTGATATTTCTTGACTTCCATCCGCAACTGTATCGCTTTTGCTTTTTATCATTACTTCCATTTCTTCTTTTATATTTTCCATTATAGTCACATCTTGCAGTTTTGAATCGAATAGTATTTTTATCCTTTTTTACACATACGCCATGCCTGTGCTACAAAATATTCTGATATATTTACATCATGCTTTCTCCGATTCCAAAGCTCATCACGAGTGTTTATAATTCAGAAGATTTATTTCGTACTCGTCGCTATTCACCACCTAATTCACAGGCTAGAATTTCTTCTTCAAATTAGCACTAAACAGTAAACTAGATATCTCGACAACAGTTCTATTGAGTCCTTGAGAAATGTCATTTTATTGAGGTGGATAATTTCACTAAATTTCCTAAGAAAATTTTGAAAATTATTGCTGGAGAACAATTATCTGATTTCAATATTTTTCGTTATAAAATGTTTAAAGCTAAAAACTTCGTTGTTCGTTTTAAGAAAATATACAAGAATCATTCAACTAAAATCGTCTTCTAATATTAAAAAACATCTGGACCCACCAAGTCAGTTATTTTCCACACACCTATACATATGTACAACATCTAATATTTGTTAGCTTTGTACCTTTGTATCAGAACAGTAATTTTGATTGGTTACCTTAACAAAATACTACTCAATTTAGTTTTTCCTTTTACCTTTCTTATGAATAAAGTATATAGGAATCATGAACATTTGCGAACTCAAGAGTACGAGTTATCGAAAAATTGTTGTTATAAGAGTCTTTTAAGAAAGTTCATTGCGGAGCACTGCAGATCTTTTCTTTGCATCCTCGTTCATACCGTATGCCACCACCATTTTGTGCAAGTTGCTTCGATTATATTTTCCATTTGTACTACCTTTTTCATATAAAATTCCTTTTAAATCACCATTATCATTTTTTAATGCAACAAAACAAATCTTTAAAAATAAAAGAACAATATAAATACCAATTTTCTTTCAAATATAATTTCCAAAAGTTGAATATCGGGATTATTAAAAATTCCAAAAAAGGGGTTCAAGATTTCAACGTTTTCAAAAATATTTTTTGGGCTGTGTTGGGTCGATGGGTTAGATGGGTCTGCTCTGAGACGTCAGTTGAACTACTGGTGACAATCTCGAAGAAGAGTTAACAAATAATGAGCTTATTCAAATTTTCGCCAAGTTGTGCGAAACTAGAATAAATGTACGAGCATTTGAAAGAAATATAGAAGATGAATGCCAAAATTTCCCACAGGGATAATGAGCAACGTCCAATGCAATTTCAAGTGAAGTGTTGCTGATCAAATGATGCAGACACACTGCGGGCAAAGTATTGGCAATTTGTTGAAGCAACAGGTATTATTCATTTTTTAAATAAATATAAGTCGAATAAAATAATTCAATATGTATACATACATATAATGGCGTATAATATAATTAACCCCTCTGTCATCAAAATTTTCATTTATCCAAAATGTATCCGCTACTATTTTTAGAAATTTCGTTTTATTGTCGTTTAAAATTATGATACATTCTGGATGTCTGTTCTGCATTTAGACGACTGGCTAATGGCCGATCGTTATTATTGTGACGACATCACTTCATCATCTTTCTGTAGTAAACTCATTAAACGTTCATTCCTGACATAAGTTGTAAAGAATACACGCGCTAGCATTGGATTATATAGTCAGCGCTCAGGATAAATGTCAAGTTGTTAATTAATTTTAGTACCAACGACTCTCCAATTTATACGACGTGCGAATATCGTCCGAAGGCAAAACACATCGCAACGTTTTTAATCTCAATCAGATTTGCTGACACACCCGTACTGTTGATATCTATCGTAAATTGCAGGTATGGCAATCGCGATATTCACCTATAACCCGAAGGGCGACATTAAATGGAGGTAGAGGGATCGGGAGTAATCCAAAGTAGGGGAGCGACACCAGATGTTCGGCCGTTCGGTTTTTACGCTCTTATGTAAGCCGTCGCGCCGTCCTTTTCCAACCACCTGAATGTTGCGATTCTTGCGACGACCGACTGAAACGGAACGTTCGGTGGTTTGGGTCCATCTGGTTGCCACGCTTCCTGACACGCGACTATTCTGGATGGATTTGCACAACAATTGCTCGAATTTTCTATTCTTTCACATAACTGCCAGTGATGGAACGGACCAGGCGCGGCTTCGTCGTGAAAAGTGTTCGGCTCGGGACGTTTTCGTTTAACGGTCTGGTCGATTGCGGAGGTACGAGCTTTGCGTTACGCGAAGAAACTTGTATCAAATTGATTACGGCGGAACTATGTTTGTTGTGCGTTCGCTGATTGTAAATGTTTGCAGTCTTTGTGCTTTTGCACAGTAGGGAATTTATTGCAACCGTGGGTGTTCTTTATTTAATAAAAAAATTATTGCTAAACCGAAAATTATTTATCAAAATTTCACAGAATTTTTCAAATCCGTAATAATAACAAATTTTAAGTAAATGCGCGCGACCCATTTATGATAAAAAATTACAATGGGGTCATCCCCTTGTTGCTTTTATAAATCAAAATACCGGCAAATTCCCTAAAAAAACGAAATTTTAAAATCTCATCGCACGACAAAGGAAACGAATAACAGCACGTAAAGTATCCTTTTGCGTCCGCTTTACAAAAAACTCGAAACCCCGAAAAAACCGTTAACCGATTTTGTGCCTATGTTTCCGGAAAGGAATATAAATTCGTTTTTTCAATCAGGCACCGGAAGGTAAAAAATTGCCACGATTTTTTCTGGCGTTGATATTAGGTCGCTCACAAAGATTTTTTTTTCATCGGTAATGTCACGTAACGCCCATTCCTACACCCTTCTTGAAGCATATAATTTAAGAGACGTTCATGAATATATCCGACGTCCCTGGCACACTTACCCCAAACGATGTTAAATTTCAAGTTTAGAGCATGCACGTTATGGTGAAACGATCGACTCTAAAATTGTAAATAACAATTTCAAAATTGTTCATTCAATTATGTGTCGGTAATTTCTTTAGAAATGTATTTTGACAATCATTGATAATATTTGTACCAATTTAAATAAAAAAACATATAGAATTTATCTTAACAGGCACACTCACACATCCGACCATGCAGCCAAATAATTCTCTTAAATACAAGTATGAAGAACCCAATAGCGTTATCAGTTTAAATTCTCACAAAGCATTATTAATTCTATTTTATATTACTATCCCGGAATAGTACTGACAATGTAAATCAAGAAATGCATCGTTTTAATAATTATTTCACTAACTGCTTTCACCTGGCTTTTCCCACTAAGAAGTCCCTAATGGGTTGCAGAATACCAACGAACCTGGAAGCACTAACTGCTTCAATAAAACAGAAAATGAATCAACTGGGTCTCACGTGAAAATGGCAAATGTATTTAATAGTTAGTTTACACGCAGTCCATAAATACTTAAAAAACCAAAAAACTTTACAGTTTTGAAAAATTTTGCAAGTAATGAGCCTACATGAATTTTCCCTATTTTTTCCAAAGATTATTCACGTTAGACTTATCACCATTAACAAAAATAATGAAACACACCAGACGAACTCAAGGCTAATTGAGGGACTAAAGCAACAATTTATGTGGCAGTAAATGAAATACAGTGTCAAATTGACGATGTCGTGGGGGGCTATTCTATGATCTGTCGAAAGCTGAATTGACCATCAAGTTTTATTAAGAAAGGGGGATCATTGTGGTATTAGATACAGCCCAAATTGCCAAGCCTGTGATTCAAATCCATTGTTAACCACGTTATTCATAACTTTTGTACGAACCTGGTGTTTCAAGCAAAAAATAAAATCCGTAACCAACGTTTGTACGTTAAATTGAATATTGTTATAAATTATATTAATACATTCTGCAGTAATGACAGTAATGGCGATGTGGGTTGATATGGTGGAGCCATCAATAAATGGTAACTGCGTTTTTATTAGACAAAAGCGAATAATTAGAGTTATGTCAAATGAAATAAGAGGGGATGGTTCAAAAAACTTAAATTATTGATGGTCCAATATCATTATATTTATAGCCAAATGAACACAAGATGCATATTAATAATCCAAATCCACAATATAATGTTGTTTGAAACAGAACTGCACTACAAATCCATAAAAGCAAAAGTATATATCAATAACTGAGCTCATGTAAAAATACCTATGTTAAAAAATATTGTAGAAAACTGTTTCTATTCATATCAACAATTCCTGATCTACATTTGCCGGCGATTGATATGTTTATTTATTAATTGAGTAAATTTATGAATGTGCACTGTTGTTGATTATTTTTTAAATATTTGACTTAAGGCCAACCTCTATTTTTCTAGAATTGAGAGTTGGCATGTTAAAACGATCTAAAGGTAACATTTGTATAATATTTCTTACATGATAACTATCTACTTTGAAGGATAAGTGTTTTAAGAATTCTTTGAACATATGTCATTTCATATATGTAAATCTGTTTATAGGTGCACCATATCAGTGTTCCATACTACAATCGTGTGCGAACTAGAAAAAAGTATTGAGATTCTAACTATGCTCAGTTTCATATGAAACAAACCCATTTAAAGTAAAGCTACAAGTTTGAAACTTTCCTAAAATAATGTTTGTCAGTGCGTATGAAATGATCACTGCTTTCATTTAAAAAATCAAATGGTGGTGGTGTTTTGTCATGTCTCAAGTTGTAGCTTGTTGTTTCGAGATTTTGTTAATTATTGCTTAGAAACAAGGCGATATCTAGTAAACATTAATTAGTTTACATTTTATGATAGAGTTAATGTTTTAAAATGCCTCCAGTAAGACAACGAAGAAATTTTAACCAAATTTCCGATTTTGATGAGGTCGAATATCGCCATGAAAGACGGTAGTCTTGCCTTTTGCCCACATCGTCCAACTGGAATAGGTACACGAGACAACAACAAAGTCTGTTGCAATAGACTGGATTCGAGTTCTTCAAAGCCGCGTGTCGATGGCAATAGTCTACAGTCTCTTCTTTTGGACTACCATCCTACCGTCCCTTCCAACGGCTTCCTTTAACTGCACATCAAAGATGTTAGTATTGGTTGGTGTCAAGAGCTGCAGCATTAAAATCAGCAATGGAAAGACATTGTTGTCAGTGGTGAATCCAAATTTTGTTTGTAGGCAAATGACAACCGTAGGAATATACTTCGATACCCAGAAGAAAGAAGAAATCTAGAGTTTCTTGAAGGACCCAAACAGCTTTAACAGCTGAAGTTATGGTTTGGGGTGCGATTTGTTTCTTTAGAAGATTGTATTCGTTCCAGGCATTTTAAATGCTCATCGGTATATTCACAAAGTCCTGGAGCCGGTATCATTACCATTCCTGCAGATATTGCCAAACGATATTTTCTAATAGGATAACGCAATAACAACTTAGACGAGCTGAGATGCTAACTTAAGGTTATTTGGAACTCGATACTCCAGGAGAACATAGACCACTTGATAGAAAGTATGTCACGACGAGTAAATGCTGTTCATGTTGTTGTCATTGTTAATCATCTTCTATGAAAACCTGATCATTTCATACGCAGTAATAAAACATTATTTTAACAAACTTTCAAACCAGTAGCTTTATTGTTAAAATGTGGTTCATTTCATATGAAACTGAGTGTATATTCTAGAAATCAGAAAAGCAGGAAAACCAGAAAATAATATAACTAAAACCAAAGACCCAAAATCACCACCAATTTACATTTATGGAAGAACGGATTATAAAGCACTGATAAACTTAGCTCAAGTTGATGATGATATCACCTTTAAGCTCTAGGCAGACACCAGCAGATTAAAATTTAGATCTTGACGATTTATGATAACAGATACCGTTTGATATTCAATGTATTTATTTACATGTTTAGGTGCTCAAAATTATTACTTACTTAGTCTTCATCACCGTTACCCTACATGTGCTCATGATATGGAATTCTGTCCACTCTATCATAGCATTGTCGACTTCCTCCTGTTGTCCAATCTAGACCTTTCTTTGTAATGACTATTCTTACAACGTAATTTCAGAATTCTTGGCCTACATTTCCAACTCTGCTCCAATGCCCAACTTTCTTCTAATTTCGTCATTATTTATCCTACCAATTACAGTAAACCTTCAATCCATATAAGCACTATAACAAATGATACAATTACATTGAAATTTCTCAATTTGGTCCCCTTTGATATTTCTTTCACCCCAAAATAGATTTCCCCATTGCGCTGTAGAAGTGGAAGAATTAAAATCAACCATTTGATTTACCTAAACATATTAAATTTATTACTCGTATTGCTGAGTTGCCCATGCATGGTAATATTAAATTATTTATTTTTTTTCGAATTACATCAGTTAATGTGCAAATACTTTTTGAATTTTCTGTGAATGTGTCTTTTAAAGCCCTTGTTTCAGAATAACTGGTTTATATATCCGCAATTCAGATAATTGTGTCAAATGTATAGGTAGCTATGAAGAAGAACAAAACGCCTATGCTTATGTCTAAAGTAACAATTTCTACTGAATGATTTTTCTTTTAAGATACAATATTGGCTGTATTAGCGTGGATGGAGACCACAATTAAAACGGCGAGCATTTGAAAGATTTTTATTTTTTAAGAAACAATGTTGAGATAGAAAATTTAAAATAGAGTAATTTGATACATACTATGTATTAAATGAAATACAGTCCAAAACTGTTGCGCAATAAAAAATTTAAAATATTCTACAATTATCTTATACTAAATTAATGACGTTTCCTTAAACATTATAAGTAATTTAAAATTAAATATTCAATCGATGTTCACTTGTTTCTTTTCCTCCCTACTACTGCTAGTAATTCATAAACGACCCTTACCTACCTCACAATATTTTGAAATAAATTTTAAAAATATCGCTATTATGGCGAAACTACATATATAAACCTAACGGGTTTCGTTATGTGGCCATATCACATAAATTGAAAATCGTTTTATCAATAGCAATAGCTACCGCTCTTTCAACTATTTTTTGAAAAAGATGGAAGGAAGTAATGTACTGCCCAAACCCCAGTTGGGATTTAGGACTAAACATCGAACAGTGGATCTGATACGCGAAATTAATTAGCGGTTGGAAAAGCTAAAATAGAAAAGGACCATTATACATACATACATTGGCAATGATTAGAATATAAATAAGCTACTAATAAATGGACGGAGATTGTTTGACTGTGGCAATTTACAAATTTAAGTAACCCTACCAGATTAATTTTAACAAATCTAAATACGTATTTCGGGAACTAAGTTGCCATCTGCAATAGAAAGGTAAAAGAAGATATTCTCTTCACTAAATTGTCAGTGGGATATCCACTGGTAATCTAGTGGATAGAATATAATACCTCAGTTAGACATACTAAGTTTAAGACGTTTCTTCTTTTTTTACGCTCTTTTAAGTTTCTGCTGAAGATGGTAAATTAGTTGCCCAAATACGTATATAGTTATTGTTAACATCAAATGTGGTAGAGTTTGTATTTTTTTATTTTTAAGTTATTTTAGCTAAATAAACATTTAATGATGCAGATGCATCCAAGCGTTGGATTAGAATGAACAAGAAATCAGCAAAATTAAATGCTATAGTGACAAGGAATGAATGTGTTTTAAAGTCGCGGCAAATTGGGCTTTTAGTATAGACATGAACTACACGACATTAGAGAGATTGCATACTACGGATATTATGGAATAGAAATAAACCGATACTTGGGAACAAAGGTAAAGGCTGTGTTCATCTGGAGAAGTTTCTTCAACTATGTCAAGACAGTCAACTTTAATAACGATAAACTCCAGAATGATCAGGGAAAAGGTCACATTTTGAAAATGCTTGGATTGGGCTTGGCGGTCCAATTTGATGACCCGCGTTTCCCAAACCTATCGCCAAATGATTTTTCTCTTTGGACCACTTGGTAAACACAATTTATTCAGCAAGACCTTTTGAAAGTATGGAAGCTCTTCAAGATAGCATTGTAGGTGCTTCCTTTAATGTAACCCCTCGCATGCTCCAAAATATTAGAACTGAATTTTACGATCGCCTAGCTGTAAATGGTGAAAAATTTAAGCACTTAATTATTAATGATATTATTATTACCAGTTTACGTTTGAAGCTTCGTTTTTGAATGTTGTCAAATTAAAACATTAAAAAATCTGCAACAATTGTGTTTTCTCCATGTACGACAGTCTCGATTCCACTCTGTATAATATAACAAGACACTAATACAACAAAGGAAAGTAGAAAGATCAACGGCCACATGAAGGAGAAAAACAGCCGATCTGAAGGTGAAGCTGAGCGAAAGTATCATTGGAGCCCTATTCCCTGGAAAGGATTAACGTGAGCGCATATTATTACACAAACAGGATTTGAAGCAAATGTCGTAAAATGAAAGCAAATTTTATGGCTGTATTAAAGCTAATAAATTCGGGATTTAATAATAAAATGCTTGAGAAAATTGCAATTATTTAATAAAGCCTTGATTGACAGCATGCAAAATATATTAAGATTCTGCCAATCAACTTCCAAGAAAGAAATCTGAACGTTACTGTTTGTTATAAACGGGTATTGCATAGTCGGCGATAATACCGCAAAAGTCAAGGGGACGTTACGAGAATACCTAAAAAATTTTGTGGTTTATTGAGAGAAATGCAGGTACTATTGAGAAGGTTTTGTTAGTTTATTTCATTAAAAGAATTAGTAAGCTGTTAAGTTTATGGTAACTTTATGCTAAAATGGGACCGAATTTTGAATCGGCCCATTTTGCATATTTTCAAAAGACAGTGTTTTTTTTGCATTTTTGATGTGAAAACTTTAACTGGTAAATGGACAGAAGCACGTATTTTCAGAAAAAATACGTAAATTTTGCAAAACTATGCAATTTTTTTTATTTTAAATCTAATTCAACCCAACCGAACCCAACCCAACTCAACCTAACGTAACCCAACCCAACCCTACACAACCCAACTTTCACTCTCTCAATCAGCGATGTAATTCATCTCGGTTATTTTCCAACATAAAAACTTTTCGCACAAGACTAAAAGGTTCTTCTGTAATAACTGATATATCAAAAAAAATTGAAAAGCACTGACTTGTCACATTAAATTGCAAGAAGCATGGACCTCGTTTTGTCTAGAGTGGGGGCTTACTGTATTCATATTTACTCAACTTTACAGAACAAGTTTCATATTTGGATATTTATTGCAAATACATTAAACTTCGATCGACCAACGCAGTTTCGGTACATCTATTCTTAAATTACCGTAATGCACCCAAGAAATAAATTATGAAATGGCCATCAAAAATTGCACATTTGAAATTAGAGGAACCAAACTAATATCACTACTTTTTTGGTTAATAAAGGAGTATACTAGACGAATTAGGTTTACATGATGGATGGATGTCTCCGGCGGTGGCCAAAGGTTATGTCGAAAATTCGTTGCAGAATAAGATTGAATTTGTTGCTAAAATGTTAACTACGTATGGTGACGACGAATGTGCATCTTCAACAACATCAATTTCTATTACTTCCGGTGCAAATGAAGAACGTGTACCTTCTATAGGAAACAACACCACAAATTACTCGTTTAATGTGACAACATTTAATAATAAAGATTAAATTTATTGTAAGACTAATTTTGATTGTTCTTTAAAAACGCGTTAAATTGAAATTGAAATTGAATTTTGCGGACTGTATTGTAAAGACTTTACAAGACGCAATTTACTTTGTAACTATAGTTACCAACAAAATTGACAAACTTGATTTTTGTGGAATTTGTAAAAACAATTTCTAAAATTTGTAAATTTCTTTTTTTTACGTTTTCCGGAAAATTTTAATACAAAACACGTCAGTAAAATCTCTTACTTGACTCGGAGCTTTAAAATACTCGGTACAAAGTGCCTCGTATTTCAAGCTCCTCTTCAGTAATGTGTGATTTTCCTGACTTTTATGTAAATAACTATTACCTCCCAGTTTTTAGTTGGGTTAGTAATTTTGCTGTCATCGTACTTATAGCAATTAGTAAGTTCCACTTACTGTCAATAATAATAATAATCACAAATGATCGATCGTGAAAAATTAATATTAAGATATTGCAACGCATTATGCATGAAAATTTTCTAATGCAGAATAAATATTAACAAGTTAACAAGATGGCTCACATTGCACACCCCATATACCACGACGATTTCTATATAGTTTTTAGCAAGTATTTTTGTAATAACACAACGATACAATATTAGTTATGCTATATTGCTTTTATTTATAACGTAACTTGAATTATCGACACATAACAATTAAAATCAGTCTTACACAAATATTTTATTGCTCTAAATCAAATTCAAATTGGTGTTAAAGCCGTCGTATTTAGAACACACACACAGCAACAAGTTTGTTAAGACGAAGTGAATACTGGTCGACTGTAGCATAGGTAGCCATATGGGGCGGTATTTTCGCTAAAGAAATGCGGTGCTGATGGAAGGAGCCCGTCTGTGGATACCAAATGTTAGATCAAATACCGTATAAAAATAGATATTTTGTTTTGTACCACATGTGTCGGTAATTACACGTTTAGTGCACTTTCTGCGGTAACATGTGGTATATCTTTTTAGTTTGCGGCCATTGTTGCGCGAGTCTTCTGTGTATAGGTGTCCTGGTTAATTGCACATTTTAGTTTGGTAATTGCCTGTGCATTTGTCACTTTTCGAGACATTACTCGCGGTACAGTGCAAATTTAAAGGCAAATATGCATGTATATTATTGTGGCTTGGGCGCCTCGAGGATTTTGAAATTGCTTTAATGTGATGTAGTTATTAAAGTCCCCACGATGACGACGGTAAATATATGAGAGTTTTGTGTATAAAAACTATAAAATGTGTGTTGTTAATGATCCAATTGTGCGACAATTATTTTGTTATAACCTATTAAAATTTATTATTTCAAAGTTACAAAACGTTGAAGAATGTTGGTTACAAAACAAATAACAAAAATCAAAATTGTTTGAATATAAGTTATTTTCAAAGCTTCCAATGCAGGTTGACTTCAAAGTATGGTATAAAAAATAAGAAACGTTCCCATTGACTCAATTATTTTATGAACCACAAAATTATGTAGCTCCATTATATAAATGTTACATATGTTGAACGGAAATAATTGCAAACATTGGCACGAAAGTTTACCAATGCAAATATTAAACAGAAATAAAATTTAAATAAAAAGTCTAAAGTAAATATTCAATAAGTCAATTCGACAATTAAAAATTAAATGACTCAAAACTACGTACACGTGTTTTATTAAAATTATATGAATCTTGGATTGCTGCTGATTTGATTTTCTAGCTAGAGTTAAATGGGTAAAAAATAAGGTTTGCTGAATTTTTCTAAAAATGTTGTTATCTGACTTGGTGGACATCTCATCTATGATATTAACTACTAAATATATTTCCTATTTTTTTTTTAATTATCAACATCCATAATATTTACACTCGTAAAACTGTTAATATATAATACTATTTTCATTATTTTTTTTTTATAATTGTAAACACTGTATACATTAATATAATAACCTTGATCGATGTAAAATTCCAGGCCGAAGTCGTAACTTCCGCATAGGTACAATAACACACGCCAAGTATTCTTCTGGCGAACTGAAATCACCCTTGTGGCCCCTTGGCCCAATTTCGATTCGGAATTAGCTTTCGCTCTCGCCATATGTGCGTTTCCCTGATTCTCGAAATTTTACGCCGCATATCTCCAGTCGCCTTAAAATAAAAACAGCATTTATGCATACACACATCCGAGGGAGTTTCCTCCAATTTGGCATTTGCTCGTGATTGTTTTACGACCTCGACGTGGATGTAACTTTAATTATTTTGATCAAGTCCAATTACGGGCCCACATTTTAATTAAGCGTGGCTGTAATTACACGGCGTTGTGTGTACAAGTCGCTTAAGCGCTCCGCCAATGTATGTCCGTCATATTTTCAGTATTAAAATAATTACTGCGGTGGAAGTAAAATCGCCATAATAGTATGTAATGAGTGAGTTTGCCTGGTCGTTTTTCGCGCATGTCATTTAATTCCGCAAACCAGATTTTAAGACATCTACCTACATGGGCACTTAAAAATATGCCATTGCTTAACGTCGTTTTTTGACTTCCAGGTAACAGAAATGGTGATACTGTTCGGCAGAGTGGCATGTTTAGTTTGATTGCAATCAATTCGTATAATAATAATAATGAATAATTATATCAGACACATTCGTTATTTTTAGATGAAAACATTTTATATCCAATTTTGTGCTACAATTTATAAAATTAAATGCAACCACATTTATCGTTATCTCACCCTTGGTCCATTGAAGTATTCCTTTACGGTATCCTTTTGTCGACAACAGCATTACTGTCATTCAGGAATATAATACGCACATACGTACGAACCAATCACTATTGGTTTAATAATGCACGATAATACAAATAATTTGTATATATACGAGGGGAGATCAGTATTTATGGTCCCTAACATATAGAAGACATAGCAATCGTTGCTCTTCTAATCAGTCGTTTACGGCCGCCATCACTTCATTATCGTCGTAATATCTGCCGCCCGAAGATATTCTTTTAATTTTGGAAATAAAAAGAAATCACTAGGAGCCAGGTCTGGTGAATATGCGGGATGTTCAAACAATTCAAATCCAAATCCAAATTGCTTTTGTGGACAGGAGCATTGTCTTGATGAAACAGAATTCCTTTGCTCAATTTTCCCCGTCTTTTTTCCTTGACATAATCACGCAATCTTCAAAATCCTGTCTGCGTCCGAAAAAATTGCGGCCATAACTTTATAAGCGGATGGCAAAACACGAAATTTGCGGGGTGGCGGAGAACCTCAGCGATGCCACTCCATACTTTGTTGCTGTAACTCAGGATCGAAGTGGTGAACCCATGTTTGATCAACAGTGACGAATCGAGAAAGAAGCAGAATGCAATACTCTAGAACGTTTCTGATCAGGTGTCAACATTCGTGGGATCCAACGTGCAGACAATTTTTGTAGCACCAAAAGATTTGTTAAAATATTTTCTATAGTACCATTATAAAAATTCGTAATCCTATCCGGCCACTGGTCAGTCGTCTATCTGTCATTACCATATCGTGTATACGATTAACATTTTTTGGCTAGTGACAGTCACTGGTCGTCCAGCACCCTTCGCATGTTCACATGTTTGTCTTCCCAGTTTAAATTCTCGAGCCATATCGTTCACCACTTGGTAAGAAAAACACAACAAACAGCACCCTCACCTACTACACCTACCATGTCTTCATGCATTTCTTTCGGCGACAACCCTTTCTATAACTGCACGAACGTCGGATTATTCCATTTTTAGAAATTCTCTAAACTTGTCTACTTACATTCTAAATTAATTGAATAAGTAACATAAGTAACAAAACTACAATTGAACCAACATAACAACAAATGATTAATACTTTAATGTATCAAATTGACGCTAAATAACGATCTCCCTCGTAATTATGAAAGAATACACTTTCTATTTTCCTTGTCCTATCCGTGTAATAGGAGACGACATTTCAATTAAGTTATGCTTATTAATTCTTTAAGTTATTAAACTAATTAATTAACTTAAAACAAAATAATGTATGCTATAATTATCAATTAGTTGCTCATTTATACACCATCTCCGTTAAGTATTCTCGTGACTATCAGTGTAGTATATTTATTCGACGTACATCCCGGTTTTATCGTCCTGTACCACCACCAACCCCCACCCCCATTTGCATTCGCTGCGATCACATTGCTGCCTTCCCAATTTATAAGTCAGTGATCTAGTAATACTAGACATTGTTTTAGTCATTAATAATATAACAAGACCTTGTTTTTTAATCATTTTTTTTTATTCCACGAAAACTTTTTGGTGATAAATTTACGAATTTGAATTTGACATGTTTGTCCTGAGTACAGCCCGACATCGTAGCTGAAGGGCTTTAATCTTTGAAGAAAAATGTCAATTTCAATGAGTAAATTTATCAAACACAAAAAGTTTGAGTAGATAAATAAAAAAAATTATCCCATGAATCAAAACAAGGTCGAGTTATATTTGTTGAGATTATTTCCAGAACAAAAAAAAAACAACAAACAACGACAATACCTTATTATTTATTACAACTATTATAAAAAGTGCAATTATTAAAAATTTGCGATGCCGATCAACTTTCTTTTATCACGGGCCCGACAAGGGTATTCTCCGATGAAGAAGCCATGTTGCTTGTACTCACATTGCAGGTAGTGGCAGAAATAGTAGCTGTGAAATCAGTTTAACGAATATTATTTATTATTCCTTTATGATGTTCCTCGTTGATCTGTAGATACGGTTTAATGGAGGAAGCAGTTGAATGTCCCGTTATTTTAATAAGCTCTTGTTCTTGAACTCCTGCTTTGGCCAAATGGGAAATAACACTTGATCGAACACTCGAATGGTTAGTAATCTTTCTTTTCTTGGTGTCTAAACCATTTTTTTCGGGCAATTTTTGTACCATCTCCCTTGATTCGTTTGCGTTTGATTTGGCGTTAAAAATAATCTATCTGTTGTTATATTTTCTCCCCGTTTTCTCTGAGTTTATTAAAAAATCGCACAGGACATCTACTTGGATTTGAGGTATTGCATCCAGATATTTCTTATCAATAATGTACAGTTCGCTGCATTTGAGCAGAAGAATAATTTTCAATTTTCATTATTTTCTAATGAATACCAAGTTGTCTTATTAGTTAGTCTTAACTATTACACCCACGAAAAGCAAGCCGTGTAAACTGAATGAAGAAAATAATAACTTTTACTGATTAACGGTATGTGAGAGCTTGATGTAGTACTTTGCGTAGTTGTTAGACAGGCGAGATAATTTTCAGGCGGTAATCATCATAGATCCACATAGCTACTGTAGCTCTAAAGAAATGTGTGGAAATGTGCATAAACAGAAAAAAGTCTATGGGAAAAATTAACTTCAAAATTTGCAATATGAAGTGAATATTTCCGTAAATACAAATTTGATAAAAACTGCGTGAATAGGATGTAAGATGACCAGCGAAGAGCAAGTGCTGATGTCAGTGCAAGGGACGATGATGATATATTACTCTAGGTTCTAGGGTAATGAACCGAGTATTTGAATTGCCCCTAGCCGGTTTATTCCGACGTTTGGCAAAGTCATATTTGCCATCCTCTAGGTCGAAGCGATCTAGATTTTGCAGAAACGTCTGAATAACCCGGTCTGGGACAATTTAAATACGTGGTTCATTACCCAAGAACCTGGAAAGGACAGGTGATCTAGTAAAGTCTTGCCATATTCTTCATCTCCTAAAATTATTAAATAGCTATTCTAACCACTTTCACTCGCAATTTATAAATTTCAGAATTAGTCTATATCGTGAACGGTTGCCAAAAAGCATCTACACAGTATTTTCTATTTCCTATTTATTAAGAAGATATCCATCGAGATAATATCTAGAATTGAAAGAGGCACTATGAATTATTCGTACGAAAATTAATGAGGTCCACATATGACCATTCAAGATGAGAATAGGTCGTGAAGACTGATAATAAAATAATTAGTTAGAGCAGGATATGCAAGCAGCAAATATTGTAAGCGCCAACCAAAAGGAAGCTGAACGAAAGGAAAATTACTGGCTGACCATATTTTCCTCAATATCATTCTTCATTAAAAATGCTATCGACTCTATATTCTGTTAAATTTATATATACATATAACTTGAAATGCATGGCCTCTGTTTGTTTTTCTAAGTTTACAATATTTTCTGGAATGAATATTAAGTACAAATTTGCTGCGATTAATCTATCAAATGCGATATATAGTACGTGTTCGTTTCCACGCTTTCCGTCAACATTCTTCCATGGTTTTACGTTCCATGTGTCCTTCTACAAGTTTTTTTCAGTGGTCAACTCCCATCAATCTCGTGGTCCTCTCTTTTTCTATTCGTATCATTAGTTGCCATACATATTTCTCCATTTACCATATAGCGCAGTCTTTATGGCAATCTCATACCAAGCATAAAAAAAGGGTAGGATCCAGGAACAATATATGAATGAAGAGAAGGTTCGTCAAACTGCCAGAAAATGCATGAATATTGATAAACTCAGAGGCAACAGCAAAAATATTTACACTATATAATGTTTGAAGGAAGAAAAAAGGAAAATCTTGACAATAAAATTCTACTTCCTGGATCTATTCTAAATGAAGAAAAGTCATACTTTTGTCGAAAGAGAAAATGACGAGTCACTTCGTGAAACATCTACAATCTGAGCACCGAAATATTTCAAGTCCTTATAGAAGAAATCTCGGCCATGTATTGACATAAGTTTACATGGCAGTCAAAGAAGAAGTCAAAAAATGATGAGGAGAATGCAGAACACAACATATCGGAGCCCATGAGGGACTTGACAATAAAAACATTTGAATTGGAGCAATTTTGCCAGATGTTGCTACAATTTCGTCGTTATATTTGCAAATTTCATGTCAAACGAAAATAAAGTATTATTTCATCAGAGTCCCCGACCACTCTAAGTCATTTACTTGTTACTTTTTTAACATATATCTTAGCCACTACGAGTTCAAACCTGATTATAACGTGTCAAATGGCATTCAAGAGATATGCCTGCCATTTGGAGATGGTCCAATAAACAAAACTACTCGTAATGATTCAAAAAAATTGCTTCTGTCGATGATAGTCGTGGCGATGCCCCTTCCCCCATACTTTAAATGTCTTTAAATGTGTCAAATATTTAAATGATCATGATTTGTGGACTGCAATCAGCCGAGAGAAAACATCCAACTACTTTAACATTCAAGAAGAAACCATCACATTTACATCAGCTAAGAAAGACATCGAAGATAAGCAAATAATTGCTCAAAAATTTGAAAACTGAGAAGTAAATGCACCGCCTTATATACAATCCGTTCTTCTGATCTCACCCGTTCAGGAACAGAATATTTTGTTTCTTTGCTGAGAAAGAATGGATGAAGAAACAGCTTTATTAACAGCAGTTTTTGACCAGAAAATAACTAGCATTTGAGGGAAAGGACAGCAGACATATATGAAGAGACATTGTACAAGATAAGGACTTGGAACGAAGTTTAAAACTAGAGCATAGGAAATATTGTCCGCTGAGTCACATACTATTTATGATATATATTTCGGAGTTGGAAGAGCTAGGTGGAGCATGGTGGAGCTAGAGTTCGAAATATACGAATGTGGTCCATAACATTCGCGGACGATATAGTTGTATTGGCGGAAACGGAGGCATGACTAAAAAGCGTGGCTAGTAGACTAGAAAATTTCTGAAATAAATGGAAACTTCAACTAAAAGAAGAAGACAAAAATTATGTTGTTCCGGAAGGGGGTGGTAGAGGGGCGTCATGGGGTAATGTAGATGATATATTTAGCGTGGATGCTGAGAGAAAGAGAGGGTCAATACTAGGACGTATATTTTTGGTAAAGCACTAAAGGCAGAATTTGTAGTAAGAGGGAGTGTAAATTCGAAGAAAGGATGTTCGTGTGGATGACATCTGAGAAGAGTATATCGATGTATGGAGCGAAAGTGTGGGTAGTGAAAGATGAATAAAGATCCCTATAATCATAAAACTACTACGTTCAAAGCGTCCACTTGAACCACACTTTAATCTTCTGCTACCATGACGAATACCATAACTAGATTCATTCTGCTTCACCGTACAAGATATTGCTTTCACCCACGCTAAACATATAGCTTGGTTTCCTTGATTCAAATTGGTGTATATATAATATTTACAAATAACACCTTTGGGCTTTATTGCTAAATATACGATAAAAATATCTATATGAAAGTTGTAGAGGAGCATTGTATAATCCAAAATTGCTTTATGAATACAGGCTATGCCACAACGGTGTACCAGTTAGGTACACTAAGTACACTTTACCATAGATATTAATGATAATTAATCTGATTTCAATTTGAATGAAATTAAGAAATTAATTGAGGCTCGTTTAACTACTGAAACCTTTATCCTTGACATGATAAAATATATTTTGGCCTTTAATAATTCTTAAATTGTAGATTTTTTGCTAAAAATAAAAGTAAAACAAATTTCATGATGATAATAGATAGCACGCCCTGTATATTTTGGGACTAATGAAAAGTTTTAAAAATGACGAGTTTCATGAATTTAAGTCAATCGGTAGAAAGTTTAACTTTCTTATAACTATCATAGTCAATACAAAAAGAAACTAGTCGAAATTGTTTATTACGTAATACAAATTACACCAAAAATAAACAAAAGCGAATAAAATTGATTTAAAATTGATAAGAAAATGACGTGACGAAAATGTTGCTCTTGAATTTTCTCAAATTCCTTCTATAAAATTTGATTGGTTTCGCTTTTGTGGATTTCCGCTGGAATGTTTTTTCAGTAATAAATCTCCTTATTTTTTATTGACTTGCCACTAACAGGAAGAAAGTGGTATTCCTTGCAAAAACGACTGATCACAAGACATCAGAACTTAGATGAGACATTATATCACCATGCAAGCAATGTAACAATGATCAAGTGGCAAAAACTTTTAAGTAAATGACAATTAAGTATTTAAAGCGTCGAGACTTATGGAATGTGGTTGTTCTTAATTAGATGAATAAATTAATTTTAAAACAAAACTATATTTCTTTAATATTTCATTTGGAAGCGGAACACTTTTCTGCAACCCAATCCAAATTTGTTGAAAATGGCCGAACCCTATAGAAACGTATGTGTGGATTTTGCGGCAATGGTAAAATGATATGCTTCCTGAAACATGGAGACCAGTGCATCAAAACATTCGAATTGTAGAATGTCAACAAATTCTGGTGTTAATTATCAGTCTAGACTCTAAGAGGAAAAAAGAAATGTTGGGTACCCACTTGGTGTTGAAAAACTATGTAACTTTGGTGTTAACTGAAAGAAATTCCAGATTTTACCGTGGTCTAATAGTATATTATTTAACAAGCAGTAAATATGGCCATTACCCAAGAGGATGTTTGCAACACGAGCGAACGCGAGTGTCGTAAATCATTCAGGTCATTTCAATATACATTTTTCTATAACTCTTAAATTGATAGTTGAAAGGCGAAGATTATAAATTACGACGTATGATGCTTGAAGTACAGAGCCATTTCAATAATTGTCTAATAATTTAAATGCATGTTTTTAAAAAAATATTTACTGTCCTTTAATTTGATATCAAATGTAAAGAAAGTACTTAAATCGAAAAGCTGTTTAATATTGGCGTGCACGGATGTAAATTTAATAGAATTCGCCGCTTAATTCCCAATCGGAAATACCCTCTGGAATATTAGCAGTTCAAAATTCACACATACAGACACTCACACAGACGCACGCACACATGGCCTCACTCACATGTGCACATAAATGGTCTCTCACACACACACATACACAATTATTTACCATCGTACCCCTATGCGCCGTCCTTAGAACAGCTGTGGGAACCGAAAGCTACCCCCTCTAAGGGAGGAGGGGTTTATTTGTACCGGACTCGTGCCGTGTGTGCGAAAGTTACATTTTAAAATCGGTAGTTCCTTAGAAACGCCGCACACGCGACCCGACAAAAAATAAGTGTCAATTGTGAACGCGCCATAATAATTGCATGTCCGGTATCGCTTCTCTCCGCTCATCGACGTCATTGTCTAAATTAGACGATTCGGTTAGTCACCCGCCTATGACGACGAAGTGACGCCGCGCCGACGAGTACATGTCCTTAATCAGTGATTTCGCAATTTCGCCGTTAAATGACAGGTATAATAAGTGTCGTGCCGTTTAAAATGAACGTGTTGCAGCAGTCGACGAACGCTAACCACAACAACGAAAGGCGCGACGTCATAATAATCCGTAAGCCGTCGCCGCACGACGACATCCTCATCACGAACACCGCGCGCAAAAAGTCGAAAAAAGACGTTAAAAATAACCAGAGTCCTCTGCCGCTCGCGGTGGCTAGGCGGAACGCGCGCGAACGAAACAGGGTGAAACAAGTGAACAACGGCTTCGCCACCCTGCGACAGCATATTCCCAATTCTATCGCCGCCGCATTCGAAAATAATAACGGTCGCGGTGGTAACAAGAAGCTCAGCAAAGTGGAAACTCTGCGGATGGCCGTCGAATACATACGGAGTCTCGAAGATATGCTGGCGTCCGATGGCGATGAGAATATTCAACGAAGCACCGCTGTGCACGACTCGTTTACGTATTTGTTATCGCCGTCCATCGACGACGATGACTTGTCCACGAATCCAACGCCACCGCCGCAAACTTACGTGCGAATCAATGGGACCAACGCTTATCAAATGATACCAAGCCACTTGTACGAAAACTCAGAGAACTTGGATCCGATTCTAACGGATCCGTCGCTGATGGACGCCGATTTGGAGTTCGGCGACCAGGACTTGTCCTTGTTGAACTCGATGGAAACCAACGGGTCTCTATCGCCGGAAATGTACAGCGATCACTCGTTGTCGCCCTCGTCCATCGAAACAACTAGTTTTGAAGATATCAAGATACTACCTGCCTCCGAAGATCATAAAGAAAATATGATACACGTGATGGCTTGGTGGGAGCAGCAACATCAAGTCACCTCTGAGAGTTAGCAAGTGATCTAAAATGCGGTGAGTACACCATCCAGGCGCCTTTTAAATAAAAAAAACGTCTTGACATTTTGAACCGACAATTTTGGTTTCGATTACCTGCATGTAATTTTAAATTAAAATACATCAATGGCTGGTAGGGTTTAAATTGATTTCAATTAGAGTTGTGGACTTTAAGTCGACATTCACACTTTTTCATTGCTTCAAAGTCATATATTTTTTGGATTAATAACATGTTGCTTAAAATATTTTGAATCCAGAATATCCCGCGTTAACTGGATATGAATTCGAAGAAAGTTTTTATGAAACTACTATATGCTTCCTCTGAAATTGAGTCAACGTACCTAAAATTTACATCAAGCTCAATTATTATTCCACAACCCAAATTTCGATGCATTCATTATAGTTTTTATTTTGATTTATTTGCACTTCTTCTTGTTTCCCTATCTCATCCATCACCCTCTCTCGTTACCACCTGGCTCGTCCCCATTAATTAATGCTCTGTTTTTTTTTTTCAAAACACATGGTGCTATCCCACCACATTCACTTTGCATTCTTATCTCATTATCATAATCAGATATACTTAGTTACTTATCCAAAATCTCTACTATTCTTGAAGCTCATTTTCTCAAAGTTTTTCCATCCCTTGTTTGTTCATCGCATTACAATCCATTTTTGTACTAGAATTCACCTAACCCCATTTTCCATACATCTGTATCCATCAAATCCATCAAAATTGTTCTTTCTATTGTGCCGCTGACTAAATTTTGGTCCTTCTTAATATCATCACTTTCAGTGAAATTTCATGATATTTCCTATATTTCGTCTTCGTCCTTTCGAATTAAATCGTATACTATATATAGTGCCCATTTGCTAATTCGGTTCTTAATGTTTCCCTCTCGTCCGCCATTTTCATAAATTTTTGCAGTACTTCACTTTCAGACAATATCTCTATTTGCTGTAATTAACAAACATTTGACACCAAGCAAGTTCGATTTAGTGAGACGAGGATCCAAATACAGGGCACGAGCATTTCATGAAATGATACACATAAAATGGAATAGCTCTTTATATTATTTAATGCACTTTCACATTTATGAGTTACTTATTATCCGGCAACGCCACTTGCAATTTCCGTCTGCATTCTTTTCCACGTCTCTACAAATGTTTCCCATGCCCCACTTGTCGTTTCTCTTATCATTCGATTTATTTTTCTCTCTGTATTTTGAATAACTTTTACTCTTTCCTGATTTTTCTTGCCCCTAAATTTTATTTCCAGTCGATTGTCTTATCTTTTATTACTTTTTCTCGGGTGTCTTATCTTTTATTACAAGCCACGTTTGTATCGTTTTGTTTATGCTTTACCCCACATAGCTCTAGCCACTCTTTCAGCAGTAACTTTGCAATGATTCATTAGTCCGCTAATCTATTTTTGCTGATAAGTTTACCCCTGATATGAACCTATTTCTTCCTGGTATTTTTTATTATCGTCTCCTCCTCTAATTTAGATTTCAATTTGCTTTACTCCGAATATATTTGCAATAATTTTAGGTTCTACCTTACAGTACACTTTGTTTCCTCATTTCATTTGTTTCTCGTAAATTTTCAAACAGTGTTTTCTGAAGTTACAGTTGCATACATTTCCATTAAATCCTCCAATTACGATTAGTAGTTTTTTTCAGCTTCCTCTTGCAAAATTATCCTAAATCCAAATTCCTTCTCATTTCCTCTTTTCCACTTATCTTCTTGGTCTACCGAATCTTTAATTTTTTTAGTTTTTGAGGTCATTAGGATCTGTTTATTGGTTTCTACTGGATTTTCAACTCTAATATCCCATTGCGACATATTTTCATTTGCGATTAATAACATGATTCAATTCTTTTATTTATTTTATGTCAATGTTATCTAAAAATAGTACACAATTGTAGTCTATGCAATACTAATTGAACATAAATGCGAAATTAAAAAAAAAACAACAATATTTTTTGTGAAGCAAATAAGTAGTTATCGACCAAAAAAAAAATAATTAATATAATTAAAATAAAATCAATATACTTTTAGCAAAACCAATTTTCGACCCTGACAAAATATATTTTTTTTTAATTTTAATATAAATAATACACCATGCAATAATAATCACAATAATTCAATTTTTGTGAAGAAAGCCTAACCTATTGCCTAACCTAACCTTTGGCAATAGGAAGTTGTCAACCAAAAAATGCATTTCTTACTTTTAATATAAATAATAAACCATTGTAGTACATACAATGCTAATTATACAATAATTTCCAAATTTAAAAAAAATATGTTTTGTGAAGAATTTTTTGTACGTTTGAAAATAAGCAGTTTTCGACCCAAAAAAATTACATTTTGTTTACTTTTAATAGAAATATTACTCCATAACATTCACCTCACCTCAGTTAATTCATTTTTTATCGTTTCATGTCCTATATTTTTATCACGCCACATTCTCCTTTCTCATCCATCATCATTTTCTTAAAATTAAATAACTTCAATTTGTGACGTTTATGTTGCATTTTTTTTTTTTAATTAGATTCATGTTTTTAACTTTTATCAATAATATAACAGAGTTACATTAGTAGCTTGTGGCAACAATAATTCATATAACTGTGATTTTTTATGCCTGTCACGATGATTATCGATGTTATCGATGTATTCGCTTTGATGCCATGTATTATTTAGGTTTGAGTTTTAATCATGTACTTATTAATTAACGATGCATTTTCTAAGTGCTTAGCCGTCAAGGATTTTTACAATCATTTTCTGATCACTATTTATTTAAATTATAATGATATCAAATTTTGGGGAACCCATATGCTACATATTATTGATATGAAATGTAATGTAATGTATCTTCAATCATCAATTACAAAACACGCATCTGAAAACATGTTTACCCTATTTCAGACTTTATAATTTGTTATAACCATTTTTTCAGAACTTTGATTTTTCATTTACTTTTAATAGCGACGAATTATGCAGCAACTTTGTTGTTAAAGTTTACGGTGACTTCGGTATAAGACGGTGCTCTTAATTATTGAACAACGTGCTTTCCCAGAAAACCGATTTAAATTAAAATAACTGAACGTTCGTTTAAATCTCGCCGATAAATCTTTGCCGTTTTTAAGGAGCCCGTTGATACCTACCTGCCAGCAACCTCTTAGTGCTACCCTTTCTATCTTCGATCGAACACAAATAATTGATTTATCGGGGGCTGGTACAATTTGCACGCATGCAGAAATTGCATTGAAGCTGCGACGCTAATTTTCGTGGCGGTTTTGTCCGGAAAGGAAATCTTCGCCCTCGATTAGACTTGTGCGCACAGAAGGGAGCCCATCGAAAGGCTTAATGCGTAAACCGATTAAAATTCTATTGAAATGGAATCGGGAGCACCCGTGGATTGATTATCTTGAACAGGGGTGGGCAATTTTTTATTTATGTAATAACGGATCCTTCAGGAGCTGTCTATCAAAGTGCTGATCAGGTTACCGCACATAAAAATAACGTCCGAATTGTAGAATAAATTCTGAAATCCTGTCAATGAAACAACACCCAGCCAATAGCAAAATAAATTGGGATTTGTATCGAAAAAGCTTGAAACTTGGAGAGTAACAAATAATCAGCTATAAGAAAAGTCACCATGGCTACCAATTAACGAATCAAATGCATTGACTAAAATGTTAATTAGTTAATAATTAATCGATCAACAACTTTTACACCTGTGCTTGGAATTCCTTCTCCCCTACCTTGAATTTGGCCCCCATGTCGATCATTTTTTCACATGATCATCGCATCTCTATACGGTACCATCGCGCTAATTCAATCATTTACACGTTCCTGTATTGGTTCCTTCAATGTCTATAGCCTGCAAGTATCTCCATAATCCCCACTCGGAGTTTTCATCAACGGTGAAAGTTTCCATTTTGCATTCTACAACGTTCTCTGTCTTTTTCTCCCCCGTTTACTGTAATTATTTTATAACAGCCTTCACATCTGATTTGTCTGACATTTGGTTTCATTGTCGTCTTCCTTCTCACGTTCCTTCACCCTTCCTTTTCCCCTTCCTTTTCCCATTCCCATTCTAATCACATACAACTTATCCGTTGAGACTAAATTTCACTTAGTTTTTCACTGAACATCAAACCCAACCCATCAACCACTGAAAATAATTCGCTTAAATTCATAGCCATATTAATGCATTTTATTAATTGCAAAAATTAAATTAACTGCATCGCGACGCTTATGTCAATTATGTGTTTCTCCATCCTGCCTTGTATCCTTAAAAGACACTAAGCCTAATTCTTCACTCCATTTACGTAATATACTTGCGCCATCTTATTGTTTTCCATTCCACAAATTCCCTTTACCCTACTCCCTCTTTCTCCCACTCTTCTATAACAAAGCATTTTTTGTATGTCCATAACTTTCCCTTAATCTTAAGTATATTGCAATATTCAACAAGGGTCCAAATTTACATCCAGTCCAGTACATTTTCCTCATTGTCATTCTGAATCTTTTCGTTGTGGCACCATGACTCCTCGATGACCCAAATCATATTCCAAACCTGGATATATGTCTCTGCTTAGCGTAACTTAACCCTGCAAGCATTTCCGCATATTCCACTACATATCTTCGATACTATTCCACTTATAGACTTCTATCATATGTCGCTGTCCAACATAGCTTCCCTATCACATTTATATCTATTCCATACTTATTGCTTATATATCTTCTTACAAAATCTTTTGATATGTCATAAAAAAGGATAAAACTCCATGCTATATTCCTTCTTGAGAATAGAATAACAGCATAAAATTAGTAATCGCAGAGAACGATATTAGGACAATGTCGATTTTATTATACCTGTAACGTGAAGTAAGTTACAAGGTAAGTGAAGTCAATGGGCGAAGACGCTTAGATGAACATTTTCTTTATTTTACCTTAATTTTGGAAAATAGGACAACTTTGATCGTTGATAAAGACATAGATTGGCTGCCAAAAATGATCCAACATTAATGCATGTATTACATGCAGTATTGATAAGCCTTTCAACATATTGAAGTCAAATAATTCTGCCACTGACTGATATTTAATAAAAATTTTTGAATTTTCATTTTCACTTTTGCTTTTAATTTACTTCTTTTTAAATCATTTATTTCAATATCATTTATATTGTTCCTCATTTACATAAATACATTCTTTCCTATCTACTTGTAATTGTTTCACTTCCATATTGTGTCATTTTTGTTTTTAGTATTTCCTAAGCTTCAAATTTTCTATTTATTCACTATTTATATTTTTATTATTTCGCATTAATTAATTTCGTCAGATTGCTTTTAAAATTTTTCAATGTTTTGCCATCAATTTCTAAATTTCTATTGTGTTTTAATCGATTTTATTTGCCCATTGGTCGATTATTAATAGTTTCATATCGTCTCGTGTTGTTTATTTTACTTCGATGATAATTTTGTTTTTTTTTTGTTGATTTTTCTGTCGATTTTAATTTTTTCCTGAAAATTTTCGTTATTCGGACTTCCTTAACTGCATAATCATGATTTGTCGCACTTATGTATAATATATTTTTATTTTTAGGGGAATTTTGGAAACGAGGTTGGGAAATGCATTTTTCAAAGAAAGTATTAATCAAAGGAATTAAGCACAATATCTTGTCAGGTGTAATTAACCCCAGATTATCCCCAGTTTTAGAAACGTGGTTTACCTAATTATTGCATTGCATTGATCAGTTTACCTAATCTGTAATTTTTATTAGACATGATTGAATTTTATTGATCGATAATTAATCAATCAATTTCTTATTTTTATTACCGTAATTAAACATTTTACGTTTTTATATTATATATATAAACAATATATAATTTTTAATTTATTATCACCCCAATACGATATTTAATTATTATTACTTGGTGTACCCAAACTAATGTTCCAAACTAAACTTTCTCTTATACTCAGATACTGGGCATGAATGCTGGTGGCAATAATTGTGGTATATGGGAAAAACTCGTGTGTTGAATTTAGACACATCCTCACAGGGATAACGAACTTAATAATAACTAATGCACAAATTACCAAGATGTAAATGGGAACAAAACACCATATAACCATTCGAAACAATCACTTCCACTATTCAAGTGACTAATATATGACTAATAAAAAATATCCTAGTTGATTCGAATGAGACTCGCTAAGGATTGGGTTTGGTTGTGTCGGATTGGGTTGGGTTGGGTTGTGTTGAGTTTGTTTGGTTTGGGTTGGGTTACATTGTGTTTCAGTATGCCCGCAAAAAGGTAGTCCCATACTAGAATATATTAATTTTTAAATTCACATCATCAATCCAACCGTTTTCGACATAATCCTAGATTGGAAGGGGGTATATATCTACTCATCATAAAACAAAACAAAACTGAGATTTTAATTGAAGAGTCCCATATGACAAGGGTAGTAAAAGCAAATTGTGACATTTTACACGAGGAACAATACCTCATTTCTTCCCTACATTCAGTTTGCTCTTGATATAGTTTTGTCTTTGATGCAGCCTAACATTTATATGCAGTTTTGAAACAAAAAGGAATTGAAAAATATTATTTTTGCCCATTAAATTTCAAAACGTAGTATGTGCCATCAAGTTCCTCAATTTCATGGGGTGGACTCTAAATAAAGAAAAGTAATATTGTTTTTTGTCAACAAACATTTTATTACTGAAAAATATACTGTAAGTTATGATTCAAATAAAACGATCGAGTTTAACTACATATACCGTATGTCCCCGGATTGAGTTTACAATAGGTATGATAGACCAAACATTTTCGAATTGGAATTTCATGTTTTGGGATTCTGCCCGGCTTGGTCTGAAACTTATTTCTAGTTTACTTTCGATTTTTTTAAATCAAGTAGGCCTTTACAGTTTGGCAAACACTATTTTAGTTCTAGGTAAACTACCTTTTCCGTTTACAGTACGCCCAAGTGTTGCTAAGAAAAGTTGTTCGGATTGTAAAGCTATGGACGTATGCACATGATCGGCTTACTTTGATAAAATCCAGTATTGGTCAGTATTGCAATTGAAACAGCAATGATAACATGAGGTGGCTTAATAATTAGAAAAACAAAAACCATCGATTACATGTCAAGTATTTATTGTATTATTTGCACTTTAATTACTACTCGTTTTGCTTTCGGTATACTTTATTTATGAGGAAATATAATAATCGTGAAAAATTTCAAACTCGAGATTTTAGCGGATATACACGATTTGACCTTCGCTAAGCCTATTCTGACTATTTTCTGAATGACGTCTGTGCGTGTGGGTGGGGCTGTGTGATTCTGTTCATGTGCACGCTTTCGCACCCAAAACCATTAAAGCTAACACTATTGAAAAACGTCCTGTTTTAAAACCAATATCTCAACCGGAAATGATGGTTTACTCTTATCACCTTTTTCCATATTAAGATTAACAACTTTCATTTGTAATTTTTTTCGATAAAAGGGGGTATAACTAAGTACAAAAAAGATCAGAGAGGCCCATTGCAGATTTTTAGTTTTAATAAAATCGTTAACTTACAAATACAACTAATCAAAACTGTAATTTTTATTAGAATTTTCGTTGGTGCACTTAGTTAATTGTGCAAAATCTACATCAACAGTATTTGAACAAAAATTGATGTACGATGTCGTAATTTTTTTTAACCAATGTATTTTGTTTCCTTTTTGTGGATTTAAAAACAATAGCATTAAAATGGCAACATGTCGTTACTATAAAATTGAAGACAATCTTCTATGTTACAACATATACAAACACACACAGATTGCCATACATTTTTGGGAAATATTGTAATGAGTCTAAGAAGATCACGCTATGAGAGATAAGTAAATTATTTGAGACGGACGGTGGGGTATTTAACATATATATCCCACCCTACCAGTTCTATTTAACATTGCAGGACCAATAGCAGCAACATTTGATTTACCAACATAGATACATCATTTTATTTTTTGCTTTGAGGGTATTACGAGTACTCATTCCAATAAATTACAATTACAAATATCTGACAATTAAATATAATGTGACATACAATTAAAAAATAATAAAAATTAATTTAATGATTCCTATGGAACCATACAATTCTCCATTGTGATTGTCTACATATCATTCGAAGAAAAATTAAAAATCAATAGCATGAGAAAATTGTCCAAGTTATTAAAAAAAAATTAAAAGCATCTATGAACAAAAAACCTACAATAAACGCTAGTAGTGATAACATTTATCAACATTCTTACAACAAATAATTAAATTACATTTATTTTAAACTGTCCATTTGAATTTGACAATCAAGATCTCTTGTTTCTTGATATTTATAGATGTCATTAATCTGTCTACGAATTCTATTGATAGTATTGTTTTTTTTGTAATAGCGAACTGATTTATTTAAATATAGATTCACCAATATATACTACTCAAGTTATTGAAAGTGATGGCGGAAATATGCAGTAGCAAACGCTCGGACCTCACTTCCCTCAGATTAAAGCTTGTGGAGTGTTTAATGGCGAAGCAAATTTTGTGAATTTATCTACCTGCTGATGATCGCCTGGCTGGATCCGAAACTAGGCAGTGCAAATTAGCCCTACCATCTGATGGACAAAAATTGCGATAAACCTATAATCGATAAAAACCTTTACAGACCACGCGTTCCATTGTCGAGATATGGAAAAGATGATGAGAGTAAATCATCACTTCTGGTTGAGATATTGCTTTTAAAATATGGCGTTTCTTCCTTGAAACATACAAATCTTAAGTTTAAAGTTCCATAGCTGTAGATTGAATCGTTTGGGCGGTAGAGCACGTACAGACCCACAGGCGCGCGCGCACACACACACACAAACGTCATTCCCAAAATAGTCATAATAGGTTCAGGGGACATCAAAACTTGTATATCCGTCCATGATTACTATACTCACTTATACAAGAAAGTAATAAATTTCAAAAAAATATATTAAAACACAAAAATAAAAGAATAATAATAATAAATTGAAAATGTAAATAAATTTAATTGTTGTGGCACAAATGTGAAAAATGTCAAAATTTCAAGAAATTGTAAAAAGAATTAAACAAATCAAAAAAAAATGGCTGAAGTCAAAAATGTCGAATTTCAGAAACTTAAGATATTCAAAAACGCATATTTCAATAAAGACAAAATTGTAACTGAATGTTAATTTTTCAAAAATATAAACGGAAAAATCAAAAAATTTATAATCGAAAATGTATATAAAACTATTTAAATTGTAGGAAAACGTTAAACAATATTTTTCATGTCTTTGAAAGATAAAGATGTAAAAATTCAACTCAATAACCTCTAAGAATAAAAACATTCTTACTTAAATCATAATAATAAATTGTCATATAATTATACAAAGTGTATACATAATATTAGGTATTAAATGTTGTTAACTCTTTTATTGTTTCAAATTATTGAATGCGAAGTGACGCTTGAATTTTCGACACTTCCACTTTCCACATTTTAACCTAATCTGAAAACGTTTTGATCACACGTTATATGTAGAGTGGAGTGTAAAAAATTAACGATTTTTTCACCATATGTAAATTGAAATATTTTACATTGTCATAACGAAGTGATTAGATTCAGGTGAGATTTTGCATTGACATAGCTGGAATTTGGACTCGACATATAGGCTCTCACAAAATGACCGCCACCTTGAAACAAAATCGCGTTCAGTAATTAACCTGAAACATCCAAACATTGGGAATAACTGCCACAAACAGACTAAAAATTTAGTTACTTACTACCTATTTCTATAACTCGCGAACGGTAGGTGTTGGCGAAAAATTTGTTCGTATAAAAGTTGAAATAATATATTGAAATTCTAAACAACTTGTTCTTGAAAAGTTCGTCCGAAAATGGATTTGTCATCGTAACTGCGCCAGTTTGCTGGAAACATCTAAGTATAAGAAAGCATAGTACGGACCACTGCAGATTTTTTTATATATTACGGTAGATACAACAGACGAATATGTTCCATCGCCCATTCCACCAGCATTCATTACCAGCATTTGAATACCCCCAAGGACTCAGTTCAGTTCAATTTGTGTGAAATTGTGTCTTTTAACTTTGTTTTCATTTCTCGTTTCATATATTCAATATTGCAATAATTTCAATATTTATTCCATTTTATTTTCATTGATGTTGTTATTTTTATTTTTGATTGTTTCGTGCTTCGTTTTATCATTCGAACTTTCACAAAATAGAGTTGCAGTGGACTTGGTTCATTTTCGATTAAATTGGTGAAATATTGAATATAAACAATTCTGCAGTGGTCAGCACTGAACTTTCTTATTAATATATGTAATACATAAATTTCCAGCGAACTAGCGCAGTCGCGATGACAAGCCCATCCTTTAAACTTTAACAAAACATCGAGACACACATACACACTCTGACATTCCAAAATAGTCAGACTATGCCTAAGTTCAAATCGTATCGTTCTGTTAAAATTCCGAGTTCGAAAAGTTTCATGATTACTATACAGCAGTTACATATAAGTACTTATATAAAAAAAATCGAGTTAGAATGGGTACAATTTTTAACTCAAAATCAAACATATTAATTAACGATCAGTTTCTGACCTATGAAAATTAACTGCATACACCGAAAGCTCTCTGCAAATGAAAATATTTTTGCAATATTTTGCACAAACGTTTCTTTAGATAAACTGGACAGTTCACATAACATCAAGGAGTGCAGTGTTATGTGGGCAATCTGTATATTGTAGTAATAGTCAACGCAACCATAATTCGATATCCGTTACACATATCACAAATTTGCATTTTCCAGAGCTGATCGCCATACGGGGTCTTTTGTGAATTTTCGTACCGTCACGACAGTCAAATTAGATCCCGACCCTACGCTGCAACCATTTTTTGCGGCGATTTTTTCCGCGCCAACGTACGATTAAAAATGCAAACCGAACCAACGGTCACGATTAATTTTAATAACGGAAACTGGTCGCACCAGACGGCTCGTGTCTGCAGCGAAATAATGCCCGGACAAAAAGAGTGGAGGTTAGGATAGGTTAGGCCATTCAATTTAATTTGTAAGGAGACGCAAAGACGAAAACACGTTCCTTTCTTCCGGACTTTGCCTTCTCCTCGCTATTCAGGTCTCGCGGGGCTCCGGGAAGAGAATGGGTTCGGGTTCGGCCTGCGCCTTTAAGACGCTCGACTCTCCCGTCTGGCATCGAGGATACGCGCAATAAAGGCACCTCTAGTTGGCTCGAGTGGCAATGAATAAGCCCCGTTCGACCGCGTACCCACCTATTAAGGTCAAAAACTCTTCGGTTCAATGTCAGGGTTGCGTTCATTACTAAACGTATCGTTTAGATATTGAGTTTCGGAAATGAGATACGATGGTACTAATTCCACATCAATTTTTTTCTTTTCTACTTAATATTACATTTAATTAATTGTACAAGAAGACGTTTCATATTTACTCCGAGTTTAGTCCGATGATATTTTTTATAATAATTTACACCCAGATATTCGCTGATTGCTTTAATTTTTCTTTAATGTAAAGTCATCGCGAGTTGAAATTGTTCAAGGTCGTTGGTACGGCGAGTTTTGGCTTTTAAAGCATTACCCCTTCAGGAAAACAAATCGTACTCTGATTTATCGTTTAGTACATTTGCGAAATTGCACACCGAAATGTGCACCCATAAATCGACTACTCCGGTTTTTTGAGTTATGTTCGTATGTTAAGCGATTCGGCAAATACGACTACACACTCATTTAGAATTTGACTTATGTTAATTTATTAATAATGATATTTCATTAACAACCGTTGATTAAATGACCTTGATTACCACACAAATAGTGACAATTTTATGTTATTTGCAAGACGAGTTCTTGCTTCTTATTATTTCTTTCTTTAATAGGCTAGCAATACAAAGATTGACTTAAACTTGATTTTCAAAATTCAAAATGATGACTTTGACTTGACCAATACCGGAAACACTATGAAATTTCCTTCTTGCCCTTGATCGTTCACAACGATTTTTGAAGGAATGACTTCCTAGCGAATATAAGTCGATCATGGCCCCAAACAAAAGTGCACACTTCTGCGGCCAATAGGGGTGCGTCACACCAGAGAAATAATAGTCTCCAAGGCTTAACAAAATCGTAACGCATCGATTAAAGTAAATAAAAAAAATTATATATAGTAGATCTTAAAATAATATACCAGTTATAATATATGGTTACTATGCCAAAAATGTTTGGAGATTTTCACAAAAAGGACAAAAAAAAATTAGAAGCACATGTTTTCAAAAGTACTTGTCACCAATAAAACTATGTTAAAACTAACCATTCTGTGAAGTTCTTCATAAGTTTTCAATCAATTCAGCCAAATCAAACAAATCTTTTTATTTTGGTAAAATCATGATAAAATTATTTCGTATCACTTGAGGTTACAGTTGGCGACAACTTTTATGTTGAGTTGGAAAACACGATCCAACCCAACACATAATACGATGAATATGTGAAATGAATAAACACGATCCAAACTAACATTAAATTTACCACTAAACGTAGTCATGCCTAATCCATGCAATTGAACTAAATTCGAAAGAACACCATTGAAGAGTTCGTAGAAATTGATTTCTCAATTAGATTTTGATGCTATATGTTGACATAAGTTTAGATACATGTACCGAAGATACCGCAATGGATTTTAATTCATAATGTGGTATTGGACAAGGTTGGGTTGATTTATTTTTTGTATCATCTCAACTCTATTGAATTGAGTTGAACTGTATTGCGTTTCAAATCTCTAATGACCATGATTGGGTTGGGCTGGGTTGGATTGGGTTGGGTTAAATATTGCACAGATAAAATGAAAATTCTTTGTGTTTTCAATTTTTGATATTAATTTGTTCGGTAATTGAAATTGAAATGAAATGGGTTGGTATGTCCCGAAACAATGGCATAGGAAATTCATGGGATTTTCAATTTTAAGACTTGCGTTTTTGCAATAGAGTTTCTTGGGTTTGTTTGTACACAAATGCCAGGAGATGTTCGACTTCCACTACGTCTTCTTCTCATTTTTATGTTGCTTTCTAACAACCTAATCTATAAAAAAACTACAAACATTTGTGTTAACTTGAAGTTCAATTCCTATGCAAAATTTACACAATTATTCACTCTATATATTAACTCATTTTATCCCATCTGGGGTAAAGTTCATAAAATGAACAGGCGTGGGAATGTTCAGGTAACCGTACTAATAAAATTGTTTCTGATCACCGGCCCTTGCATTTCAAAGATTTTTTTGTAGTTGCACATTCTAGTCGTCGTTGTACAGTCGTTGTTTCTAGTGAAATCTTATCAATAGTTTTATGTTAAATTTTGTGATAACTTATTTTACAATTTGGAAGGTATCATCATATGATAAATTTTATAAATCTTTTTTGCATGTTGTTAAAAAATGCCTAAATATTTTAATGTAAGAAAATTTATTCTAATCCAATAAGCTATAGTGGAGGAGATATAAAAATGACCACTCTGCATTAGAAGATTAAATATAGAATGTGCTGATATTGTAATTATTCCTCCGAGCACCGACTATCAAACGGATGTCGATAAAATTGATGAGGATAAAATTCAAGCAGAAACTTTACCCGAACAAAAACATCAGTTCCTGGAGAAATTGAAGTTTTTGTAAAAGAAGAAGAAGCTGATGACGAGGATAACGTGCCTTTGTCGGAACTTGAACCCAAAATCAAAAAACAAAATAGCGAAGAACAGGAACCAAAGTGGACGACTCGACCAATCGACATTAATTTGAAACATATAAACGGATCGACAAAATCACGTGAAAGCAATTTTGAAAGATCTACAAGGTTCAAGTATTTGAGAAACTTTTTGATGGAAACTAATCGTTACGCACAAAAAAAACAACAACCGTAATTTGATTGTAAATGAAATTAGGTATTTTATAGGAATATTACTTTTTAGTGGATATCATCAACTACCTCAAGAAAGATTGTACTGGTGTTAGGATGAGGATTTGTAAGTACCACTAATTGTAAAGAGGTACAATGAAATAAAAAAATATGTTCATCCCTGCAATAATGAAGAAATAGGCAGAACAGACAAAATGACGAAGTTGCATCCATTGATGAAAAAGTTAAACAAAAATTTTACACAGTGTAGTATATTTCATGAAAAACTTTCAAGTGATGAGGCTATGGTAAAATATTATGGCAATCATTCATCTAAACAATTTATTCGGGGAATTTGATTACACAGACTGGATGATATGCAGCTCATCTGGTTACTGTTATCAATTTGATATGCGGTGCAAAGTGGCGACAGAAAACACATAAAATACCTCTTGGATCGAGAGTAGTACTAGAACTACTTTAGTAGCCACTTCCCTCTAAAGCAATTGAGACATATGGGCTACAAAGCTAGTGGAACTATTAGAGATAACAGAATAATAAAATGTCCTCCACCATCAGAATCTGAATGAAGATAAATGAAATAGAGCGTGGCTATTTTGCATTCCAATATGATGAACAAAACTCGTTGTTATTGGTTAGAGGACAAGACAATGATTTTGTTACAATGACAATGAATTCTGATTCCATAGAGCCTTTAAGCAAAGTAAAAAGATTGTCAAAAGAACAAAAAGTAAAAATTGATGTACTTCAACCGCATTTATTTGCAGAGTACAATGAAGGAATGGGAGGTGTAGATTTATTAGATGAAGCGGTCAATAATTATAGAAAATCCATCCAAGGAAAGAAATGATGGTGCCTCTTTAGACACATATGTTGCTTTAGGTTATGTTTCCTAGGCATTATCGACGAAACATTGAGAAACATAGCTATTAGAAAAAAACTAGAAACATACCTCAAAGTTTAGTAGATAGTGAATTTGGAAATTTTCCGCAGAAACTGGAAAATCAACTTAGGTCATCGAAGAGTAGGATGGGAATGCAGAAAATGTAAAGTGACATTGTGCCTTGAAACAGAATGTTTTATAGAGTTTTTTATCAACAAGTAATTTTAAAAATATATATATTTATTTTTAGGATGTAAACGTCGCTATGATCCTAATGTACTCGTTTGAGTACATATGTGTTTTTTTTATTTGAACATTTTTTTACAAAATTCCTGCACTCACTTGCACACATTTTCTTATAATAAAAGTAATCTAAATATTGAAACAAAAAAGCAAAAATTAAAAAAAAATCCGTGGAAACAAATGGATTAAATCCATTAGTTTCTAATGCTGATAAGTAAATATATGAGAGCGATTAATTATTATTAATTATTTTCGATGAAAGGCTATTGACGATGATGAACTTAATGCACTCTTGTATGTGGTAAAGACTGTAACACGTGAAATAACTTAAAAAATTAAATGCGAAGCTTTATGAAGGGATAAGCTTTAAGTATTTGGTGAAAATTTCGATAAATAATAACGTTACCTTCCTTTTCACCAATAAACAATTTTGCTTAATTTTTCATTGACTTGTTGATGAGATAAAAAATTTAATGTTCAGTATTACATAACTTTTTAATTATTGACAAGCAATCGATATATTTTTATTTTTAGAAATCACAAATTTTGTCGGTTGAATCTAAATTGCAAGTGTTTTGTATTTAGTGACGTGTCATTGTTTATCTTCATTGTTTACACAATAATGGGTTAATAACAATCTTTTATAATATTACGTGTCAAGAGTTTGCACTATTTATAAAATATTGTTTTGAAAAGTTGATTTAATTTGTGGAATATCTTAAAATTAGAAACCCAAAATATCAAACGAAAATATGATCACATAAAATTAACTTAAATAATCATGAAATTAATATATGAGATTAACGTGAGGATAGAATATCTCGCACTCAACCATTGATTGTTGCCAGCGAAAGGCCGTATTTCTCGGCATTTCGTCCGAGTTGCTTATGGTCGGCGTCGCGTCCGCGGCTCGATGTCTCCAGTGAAGATGAGCGAGTAAATGAGAAAAAGAAATGGAACAGGTTGTTTATGGTAGGCCGAAGTGCACGCGATGTATTCGTGTAGTGGCGCATTCCATTCGTGAGATTACTGTGCCTTTAGCACCCGACACCAATATTAAAGACTGACGGCGGCAGCGCTAATGAGCGCCAACGAACACCCGGTATATTCCTTAAACTTTCGAGCAGCTGCTTTTCGACAGTAAGCGAGAATTGCGGCGGGAACACCTACGTAGTGCGAATCGTCGAAAAGGGCAAATGCAAATTAAATAAACGACAAATTAGGAAAGAAAATTAATTTATTTATAAACTTAGGTAAAAGTACATTGAATATACCTATATGTACGTAGTGAAGAAAGTGGTTTGAAGGTAATCTTACAACTGTTATTAACTTCATAATAGATTCATAATTCATTTTCAACGATTAAAAATATATATGTATTTAATTATGTTGCGTCCAGTAAATCACTGCACCAGCGTACCAAGGATACACTTTTGGAACACGATATCATTTTAACCTTAGATTCATCCTCGACCAATCATATTTAATATTTTCCATTTATTAACTGGTTTTATAGGTCGGAATTTGCAAATTCCATTCGTTAATAATAAACCTACTGACTGCACTGCCAAGTCTAAGACAATTACAGAATATTGGATCCACAACAAAAATAATTACATACAATCATTTTCTTCTACTGGTACCGACTTTATACAATTTAAGTTATTGCCCATGAGACAAGTTTCTAGACGCATTAAATTTAAATTCGATCAGACGACTATTACAATTTTCAATCTGATTCAGTGTACAAATCGTTGCACAAATTCTTTAAATGTTCCTATAATTTTAAATTGACCTTTCCCTAATCGCATTCGGGTGACCATGAACCACCAAAACGATCAAGCAAACCTAATATAATTGTAATTGTAAATAACCAAAAAGAAGCCAAACGAAAAAAGAAAACCAAGCAAATAACAACTAGTGCAAATAAGCGATGGCGGTGATGATCAATCGAGCAAAAGTTCAGGCTGAAACGAAATGATCATTTGGAAGAAAAATATATCAATTAGATTTACTCAAAGAGAAATGAGAATTCCCGACGTCATAGTCTACGTTTAAATTTTATTTGTGGCAAATGTGGTAAAGATCATAAAATGCTGACGATAAAATTAATTATAATAGATTATACCGATAACTTGAACAGCTTTCTGGATGCCCAAAATGCAAACTTCACCAACTATATATTAAACCTCAAACACTATGAACATGCGATCTGGAAGCAACGATCAAATTAAAATCGCAAGGTACGTGTGCTGTCTTCTTTTGCCATGTGGAAGTTTGGACTTAAATAACAATATAAAATTTCAATTCAACCTGTGGCAGGTAAGAATTACCTATTATCAATTAACCAAACTGAAGCGATTGGAAATCCATAAATAATCGGTTAACACTTTGAACGAATCTGCACAATCGGATTCAATTGATAAAATAGTTCTTCAACCTGTTTTTAACGAACCCAAGCAATTTTATTCAATTTACTACCACACGTGAAACATTGTTTTACCATACACCAAATTCTTCTGGGCACTCAACGCATTATTGCGTTTCACCACCTTCCAAAAGATAATAACTGAGGAGTACTACATTAACTTATTAGACCATTCCATACAATAATTAATGAATTAGACTGTGTTATTTCATGCACCAACTCGTCTCGTATTGCAACCATCAGCATTGAAGAGCCGCGTCCCACACGTCTCGCACGTCCCGTCCCGCACGTACCATATATTTCGAAAGTAGAAAGAACACAACAATTTCATCCGTGGTTATAGCGTCTGCGGTAGCTTATTTTGCATACCTCGACGTTTCTGTCCATGGAAAGAGCACAATGAAGATTATACTATTGAGGCGAATGTGTAGAAAATAAATATAATTTTTAACCAAAAACTAATTAGTAGCACCAATCTATTTGGTGTATTTACATTCTGGCACATGATTTTCCCATTCGACAGCCACTTCTTCATTCTTCCACCATCTCGGCCTATATTTGTCCATTCTTTGCGTTTTCCCCCTTCCTGTACTTTATGGTCTTCAGCATACTCCTAGACTCCACCGCACCCACTCAATAAATAAGATACTTTTTCCAGTTTTTGCCTTTCTTTATCTCTTCCTCATCCAGACTAATCTCATCGTACTCATTCATTTAGTACTTCCAACCATGACATATTTTTCATTCACAATTATTTGCTTCCTTTCTCATAATTTACCCATTAACTATTTTCGCTTTGTCCCCTGTTTTTATTCCCTTTAAGCTTTCTTCTTTCTTCTTTCCGCTTTCTTGCATACACCCATACGTTCCAGTACCTTCCATTAAACCTCTCATTTCACCTTTCCATCGTATATATCATCTGCGCACCAAAGAACGCTAGTCTTCTACTATTTGGTTTTCAAGACTTGAAGGGTAGTGTCATTTTAGCCCTTTCTTCTACCGTTCTGGTCAAAAAATGTAAGCCGGGCGAAGTACGTACCCTTGTCAAAACATATACAAGATATAAACATTTGGACCAATTCTCACATGGATGAAACATAACCAAACTAAATGTTAGCAATTGAACTCGAAGTTTCGTGTAAAATACAAAATCTGGAAAATCTCAAGAGTAGCAAGCTACTCATCTATAAAACAATACTCAAATCTGTTTAGCCCTGTGGTGTCCTGCTGTATGAATCTACTAGACCATCATCATGCTCTACAGCAATTCTAAAAGTTAAAAAACACGAGGACTGATAAATGCGCCATTGTATGTCACCAATCACGAAGAAATGAATTCCCGAAGAAATATGTCATTATTTGTTTACTTAGTGCATCATAACACTACAATAAATTGACTACTGAATGAGCTCCATTGACTCCAATAACCCTTGCATGCTTTGATGAGCTTTACTTAATATTTCTTGTGAAATAGATTTTAAATGGGATATATGTTATTGGTTAAAAAAAATACTGTGTTAATTCTTAAGGTGCAGTTTGGTTCTAATTGGGAAGATGGTCACTCATAGTACATAAGTATTGTCAAGAAAATACCCCCCATGAAACATGTACCCCATTTTTTCAACTACAAGATTTAAAACAGGCCCATGATGGACTTGGAAATGTATTTATGTTGTACATAGACGTAATGATGTGTTAGCACGATGCCTTGCTGTTACCAATAGTTATTGATATATTATAACATTTTGTGGGCTATGCACCAAGCTAGGAACCATAAAATGTTATGTAAATATATGAAGCAAGTTTTCTGGATCCAACCAATTTCATTACTGCTACATTCAAATTCCGCGGTCAGTAGCAGAGTAAATGAAATGCTATTTCCTTGTTGACATTGTGCCTTACCTTTCATGCAAATCTTGGATCTAAGTTATTGCTTTAATCTTAAATTTAAAATTAAATCTTGTTAATTTTATGGCAATAATAATATTTCTAATAATGTAAAATATGATGAAAATTAGCTTTAAATATTCTTGTGGTGAAAGGAATTTAAGAAATGTTCAAGATCCTTGGTAACAGATATTGACGGATTTCGAGCATTTTTCAGCTTCATGTTCAGGAAAGAAGTAACGATCAATTCTCCTTCATACATTGGGAAAGTCTCGTGGAAATACAAAATGTTTAAAGTTAAATCGTTAAATCCAAAAATATATTTTTTCAATTCCGAACCACGCAGTAAGATTAAGCTTCGTGGCGCCCCATGACAGTTTCCTTAATTACATAACTGGTACTGTAGCCAACACATAATTGTGAACCAAATTGTTATGATCTAATCGCCAAATGCAACTCGATTAGAAAGAATTCGACTAACGTGCAGCGAATAACGTTCGTCACATGCCACTTTGTTTTCAATGCTCGACCCTGATTGGACATTGCTCAGGTTATCTCAAATTAGCCTGTACGTTTACCATAACATATCCAGATCCATTTGTCGCATACTTTTTATTTGTATTATCTTAAACGATACAAACGAATTATCTTGTCCATTTACAAAACATGACATTTTTAAGTGGAATAATAATAACTAATTCTTGAGGTGTTAGCTAAATTTACATGGTTTGTGATCAAAATCGTTCCTTACACTTACTTTCAAAGGTATAATTGAAAATTAGGGAAAGGATCCCAACGTGGTCATTTGTCACATATATTATAAATTTACCAATTTCATCAAGATTTTATATCACATCTTTATAAATAAACCAATTATTATTTTTTGTATTAGTTCATTTCAATTCATTATATTGTTCTACACTTCGGTTGGTTATATATAAAATGCCAAACAAAAACGCATTTACATATATGATAATATTTTATACAAATTATCTACCCAACATCGTAACGTTTGTTTTCTAATAGTATTACTTTACTCGACTATATTACGGTTTAAATAACAACAATATACTACTCTATTACGTCAAACAAATATATCAAATTAATCATTGTTTCATCAACATCATTCCTGTCGTTCGAATTATCCGCGAAATATTTATATTGTTCCAGACATTTTTCCCATATTATCTTTTCCATTTAGAAAGGCTTATACAGTTTTTAAGTGTACTAATTTAGCTCATATTTTGACATTTTAGTTAATTTTAATTTCACACGTAATTAAATAATAATCAATTCATTGATGTTCAAGCTATTGAGAAAAAAATCAGAAATTTCATCGAAACCTGTTTATGTGAAATGTGGTCTAGTCCAAAAAAACGTAATTAGCTATTATTATCTTCATTGTTAATTTAAATAATTTCGTTATAAGGAATTTCAGTGTATCTCGAGATCTACCAACCAACCACAAAACACAAAATTATTAAAGTTTAAGGCAAAACTCTCTCTCCATCTTGACCACTCAGTATTTTAAACATATTATGCTTCGTGACGGGACGTGACGGTTTCCGTCTATGGCTATCATTTCAAGAGCCGGCTACAACTTTAGTTGTCAGATACTATTATAAACGCATGTGTCAATTCGATGCCCGCAAGACATACCTTACAATAGACCACGAGCAAGGTGAAATTTTATTGTACGAATGAAATTACTCGGAAGCACACAAGTAGTTGCACGGTGCACGGTAAAATCCAACATTTTCACAAATCAAGATGAGTGATCAAGTGTTCTTAATTAACTGTCCTTTTGGAACAACGATCAACGATCAAACATAATTTCATGGCACGGAAAAATTGGTTGGCAGTTTTAATTAATCGAATTAACATCTATTCAATTTTCTGATCATATGACACAACCAGGTTAATAATTATTTCATCATTGGTATTTGTGATGTTAGAATGAATCTCAAAATTGATTCATCACACTGTTTCGATGAAGATTAGAAATTTTCTGGAAACGCGAATTCCAATCCTTTGTTTTATTTAAAATTTCATGTACGCCAAAATATACATCGTTTAAATGCCTGTTAATTTCTTTATCTCAGGTTCAGGTTCAATACGCGATGAATTTCCAGTTTATATATTCATCTGAATCATCGTGCCCGGTTAATTGAATAAATCATCACCATCCTTGTCTTGGCAGCTATATATTAGCTTATTAGTCTTGGCCAGAAACATTTTTCTCAATTTGGTTTTATACCTGGTACGTTATCTCCCACTCTGTATGCTCAATGTTTCCAGGCCAGTTTTTACGTCTTCAATACATCTTTCCATGATTACCGATAACAATTGGTGACTACCTCAATGTTACTACGTTGAGTCACAGTGTCACTGACATTAAGCTGGACTAGGCATAGCGTCACGTTATGTATTTATGTTCCGTAATTGTGTGGTGTAACTCGCTAAGGCAATTTGTTTTTCATTATTATTTTTATCTTACAGTTTTTTATTTCTATTTTAAGTGTGCTTCGCGTGTTATTAATCACCTCATTAATAACACAAAACACTAATTTGCATTAAATTAACATGACACGAAAAAGAGGTGTAAATAGAGCTAATTTAATCGAATTTGTTCCAGTTGACTTGCACGCGTCGCCATTTAAAGTTGGCAATACGATTAGACGCGAAATGCCGCCGAAAATGCTCGTCTCGCGCCGGCCCCGTCGCGAAAGGCCGGAACGCTCCCCGGGCACGTTTGACAAATTGGCGTGGATGTTTATCGCATTTTTAATTAATATATTCCCTTATTGAATATGCGCCTTCTAAATTGAAGCACCATATACGTACGGGCGAGCTCATTACGCGAAAAATAACGAGGAGTGATGTAATTTTTTTTTGTGGTTCGTTTCCGCGTTTATTTATATTTATTTATATAACAGACTGCGGTCCGATATTAAACTCGTTTTCGCCGCGGACCCGCGATGCTTAACAGCGTTTCGGGCGCAAGTTTTATCCTCTTGTTTTTAATGCTGCGTTGAATTAAGGACGACGCGAACCTGATTTGCCAAACTGGCATGCGTACTAATATTAAATGGACGCGAATGTTCGACAGTTATGAAACGATTGCAATTATTATGTGGAGGATTATCAACGGTGGAACTCTGGTGTGAGCAAGCAGTGGTCATACGTACGAAGAGGCAGAAAAATGAAAACACAAAAGAGAATAAAGTCAAAAAATGTAATCATAAAAAATGTTAAAGTACAGTTAATACAAAAGAAGCGACCGAGAGCAGACAAAACAAAATCGCGATTATCGAAGGATGCATCCAGAACGAATCGAATAGGGTTTTTGTTCCAAATTAAGTTTGTTAAACAAAATTCAATATGATTACAAAAAACAAAAAAAAAATATTTTTATCCAAGTGCCATTTCGGTAAATAATACGGCAAAATTATATTAAAAAGAGTTGTTCAAATTTTGAAATTATGGCCCTATGCAATATTACAAAATGATCAGCTTCAAAAATCTCTCGTTTCTAACATAGTATTTTAATTAAAAAGAATTTAAAACATACAAAACTAAATAAAACAAAACATTAAATTAATTTATTTGAAAGACATCCCCCAAGATCTGCACATTTTTCTAAACTAATTCTGTACCTTTCCTATGGTGATTTGGTTAATTTCATCTATAACATCTTTAATTTTTTGATCAAATATTTTGTTAATAACTCCAGAAAAAAGTTAAAATAAATATCTTCTAAATTCGCTTCTTCCATGGCACGTAAAAAATAATTTTCCAGCACATCCAAATACGAATGTTAGCTTAAATTATTCTCAAAAAAAGTATTGTCCAATAATTTTATCATACTTATTAGTGGGCAGAATACTTTCTTGTGCCGTTGACTACCAGTTTCTACACAAATTGACTCATCCGAAAAAATATTTTTTTTTATTTTATTTTTTATAAAAAAAATCTGTTCGAAATTTTTTCTCCGACCCATTGACAAAAGAACCACCGTTGGCCATCGCCTCTAGATTTTAATTATTGAATGAACGTGGACTTAAATGATGGACTTTTATTGAGTAATTGATTTCGAACAAGTTTTGAGTTTTATTTAAAATAATGACATTCATTGCTTGCTTGACTATGACGCGATTTCTCGTTAGCAGAACTTTTCTCAATAGTTATAATAATATTTTGCGGTATAATTGAACGAAATGGAACTTGATTTGAAAAAAGTCTATTCACAATTTTCATGATCGTCTTAATTAAAAAAAAAAACTAGAAAGCTGCTTAAAATTCCCAAAATATGAAAGAGAAATCCTCAATTTTTTGCCCTTCACACCTATAGTGCAACCCAATCCGGGGACTTCATTTGCTGTATTCAATTTCATTCTTTCTGTTAGACCCCTTGATTTATAGCCGAATGGTGGCTTAAATCACATAAGTATCGGATGTTTCATCCATTCTTTTTTCTACCCTTCTCTAACTCTATATTCAAGTATTCTGCATCGTCCATCATCATATATATTTTTTTAATTTTTCTTGATATTCATCCCGTACGTTTCAAATATATTATTCCATATTAATAAATTTATTTGCTTCTTCATTTCCAACCATAATATTATATTTATAAATTTCTACATGCTTCTCTAAATGTTATAAATATAATAAACAATAGTGGGCACAAAATCGTCCTCGTTGTCTTAGTCCTTATGTGTCTGGTCGTAAATATTCCTGATATTGTTATTTATTATTACTGCATTAATATCCTTTGTACATTTTCTCTCTTATTCGCATTATTTTGTTAACAATTCCTCCTTCTTTTAAGATTCTTCATTTTCCATTCTCTATCTATTTTATCAAATGCGTTCCCTAGGTCTCTGAAGGGTGTTTTTCTCGTATCACCGTTTCTGTTATTTATTGTTCTGTAATTGTATGGTCTTGTATATTCGTTAAGCTCCACTAATCCTCTTCGCGTCTCTATATTTTCAATTTTAACCCCTATCCTTTCATCAATAATATTGGCAAAGATATTCGTTAACATGTTTAATAATCTTATTCCCCTGTCGCGATCAATTATGAATCCTCGGAGTTGTTTGGTGTTCTTTCGTCGTTGTTTCCTATTCTATATATTTTTATTTAAATTGTTCTAAGTTAATTTCTGATTTTTCTTCATCCTTCAATAATTCCACGAAATATTCTTTCCAGCTGTTCATAATCGCATTTCATTACTAATGCGTTCCGAATTTTAATTTTACCTTTTCTTAATATTTTCAGTCCATATAAAATAATTTTATATGGGAATGATTAATTTATTTTATAAAATGATTTTTCCACGGTAATTCCATTTTTTCCCAAACTTTTGCCAAGTAGTCCTTTGTCCATCTAATTTTAATGACTGCATTTGTTCCTGTTTTACATAGTTTTCCGTTGTACCATTCGCTGGATAATTATTTTCTAATTATTCCTCGTCTGCCCACAAAGTTGTTTGTTTTGACTTATCCTTAATTTTGTTCCACACAGTTGCTTGGCTTTCTAGGTTAACTTGTCTTTAATGTAATTCAGCAGTTATACTTTCGTGCGTTACCATTTTTCACTTCCAATTTCGTCGTCTTTTCTCTTCTTCATTTACCATTTTTTATATCCTCTACCTGTACTAGTTTCTTCCCTTTTTCCTTTTTCCTATTTCCATTCTTCATCCCCAGTAAGGAGTCTACTAAATCTTATATTTATTTGTTTCCTGCGCTTCTCTTTTAGTTCTAGGTCAAATTTGTTTCTGCATATTTCAGTCTTTTTTGATAGATCTTGATTAAGAATAATTCTTTTAATTTTGTTATTTTCTTTTTCTCTTCCGGTGTTAAATTGTATTAAACTAGTTCTTTCTCCGAGTTTTAATTACTCCATGAAGTTCTCCATTGTGTTCCGTAATTTCTCGGTACCATCAGTATGATCTTTGGAACATAGGACCACATTATTTTTCATTTTCTAGGTTTCCATACGTTCCAGCCTATCTTTCATCTATCACATGCATTCAGCACTTGTTTACATTTTTTAGTTCTACAGTTATATTTTTAACCCTTCAATCTCTTTTCTGTAATGTCTTTGATTTGGATTGTCTTTCCATAGTTGTTCGCGTTACTTCTACAATGTTCATTGTATTATAAAAACGTTATAATACTAATAATAATCCTTTTAATTCACCGTGACAAAATATGGAACGTGAAAAGTCATAATGCATAAATACATAAATTAATTAATTAACTGCACTGCAATAAACTTTTAAATAAATATGCAATTGCGGCATTCATAATACAGCAGCCAAGTACTTTAAAATGGCGTAGTAATTCTTCTCACTTATAAACTTATAAACTTTTTTACTTCAGACTTGAACCATTTAAAGTTTTGAATATCCTTAAAAAATCTAGGAAGTCTATTATATTCATCAAAAAATAAGCAATTTTATCTTAGATCGACAAAGTACGGTTTAAAACTAACTATTCTCACCAGACTAGTAATTGTTCAACGGCTTGTTCTTAGTTGTAATACTACATAATATTATTTTTTTCAGTTTAGCGCAAACATTTTTTATTACAATGCTATCATGATGCAATACAAAGTTTTCAAAGAATAATGTATGATGAAAAAACTTCATTCATGAAACTCCGACATAATTGTTGCTAAATCCGATAATAATTCAGCTTCCTTATTGACGCAAATTGCAAATACAAGATCATTTATATATAAAACAAACGATGAGGGTTCAAGACTTGGTCCTTGCAGTTTCAAGATTTATTACAATTTTCCTAAACGATAGATATGACTCGAAGCAACAGTAACATAACCCCCAATGCCTGAAACATAATAAATTTTTTCAACATAAATTCTTTAGTAACGATATCAAATTATTATTAGAAACATATATCGAAAATGTATTTACCCCTGTTCATTTCTTCATTTGTACATTGTAAAAATTCGTTAGAGCTGTTTCCCTGAACGTCCCTGCCGAAGCCAAGCTGGGTTGGGTTGGGTTGGTTTGAGTTGCAAATAAATTAATATAAATGTCGTTATTCTCGAATTAAAATAGAGTGATAATTCTGAATATTCATATATTACCTTTTTTCAGCAAGGTATTAAATAAAAAAATAAGACGCTCGATATACAGTCGATGATGTTGCAAACCAGCTAAATGAAAACACAGTATATCCAGAATACTCTATACCATTATTAGCTGACCAAAGATAATCCATCCACAAAAATATTCAAGTCATCCACATTAGATCAATATATGGTGATTATGTCAACTTTAACATCATGTAACTTAATCACTGTACGACAAAATTCAAAATTATTTTCACTAGAATGGCATTTAATTACAGAAATCCCCTTGTGCTTATCAAATATTGCACAACCAACATGAAAATTAAATTTTCTCTAAAATTGGTTACAAGTTTCTAATCAGCTTAAGATTATTTACATATTCAATATTGGAATCGATACAAAATAATAAAATAACTAATTGATTAATTTTATTACTTAAGCCTTGCCGGACATTTATGTAAATAAGTCATTAATGTATAATCTAAACAAAACAGGGCCTAAGTTGAAGCCCTGAAGCACACCAAACGAATATAATTGATGTGAGAATCGCGAAGATGCAAACAAATTGCTGAACGTTGCGACGTTAATTCGCTTCGTCTACTGTATTAATATTAATATCGCAACATTTAATTGAAATAGTTTCCAACTTCAAACGTAATTCGAGGCAATACATAAAACTGGAAACGCGCCCGTAACGAATGAAAAACAAACGAGTCCAACAACGCTGGCGTGACTGAAATGTATTATGTGTACTTGCCGTTGAAATATTCGCAACGGCCAAGTCTTAAATAAAAAGAACGAGTAATTATACGCGAAACAGTAAATCATTTATAATTAAAATTTATTTCGTTTTACATGTTGCAGGAGCGTCGCCGGTTGCAGCTCATTACCTTTTGTGTAAATTAGATAAATCTAAATTACATTTGTGCTCGGTAGCGTCACCTATTTTTCGCATCGGCGCGAGATAAATCACCACCAGCGTTGATTTATAAGGTGGATAATTCACGCGGCGAAATCGGAGCGCGCTGTCAAATTGTAAGGGCACACATTCTAGATCGGTATTAATGTGGGAACCCGATCAAGCGGGAGCGAATGAAAGGAAATATATTGGACGGTAGTTAAGGACACGCCGGAAGTAAATATTTGCCCGTCGTGATGTTTGAATGTTTGTTCGAAGTTGGCAAACTGTTTCTTTTAAATCCGTCCTGGGATAACGTTCCTAATGTTGTTTGATCAGGGCCGAAAGGGACCGTCTTCGTATTCATTCGATGTTTTATAAAAAGTTTTTAGTTTAGCCATTACAATTTTAGACTCAGATTTAAATATTAAATTTTTGTGAAGAAACATTTTGGACACGTCATAAATAATAATAACATTAATAACATCTCAATTAATTTAAAATAATTTCATTGAAAACCATTAAATCATTTTAATCAAGTCACCGTTGTAAATCATGGAACCTGGAACACAGTTCAATGTTGGTTACACAACAACAACTCATACCCATGCAGTAATTCTAAGATAAATTATCGTACACATGTATCATGGGCAACAATTACGAAAAGACCCCACTGACAAGATATTTAATGTGGAAATTATGATAATGCAGGCCGGGGGTTTCATGGGACAAATCATATGTGCGCCTAAGTCAAAATCCATGCATCATTTTGGTGCTCAAAAACTGTGTGTAATAGACGATGCGTTAAAAATATTTCCTCGTAGGGTAAGTCGTTTCACGTCGACGAAATTTCTTGCTGCGAAAGCTGTCAAAATTTAAATTCGGTGCATCTTATTTTTAAATGGATTCTGTAAACAGGAATTCTAAGGAAAAGTGGGACGATTGTCCGTTATGAGGATCTTTTATGCTCGGCACAAAAATACGGCGACAATGACTTGGGGATGCATATTTTACCTGTTATACGAAAAACAAGTTTACCAACGTGGGAAATAAATTCCCGAACGGGACGTAAATGCGTGAAGAGGGGCGGCAGCGAGGTCGAAGTCTAGTTGTGGTTCATGGACGCCACGGAATTGCGTAAGTTTTAATAAAGCGCGTGGGATTCGTTTTAATGGGTACTTTTCCGTGGGTTCATCGATTTTCGTTTCAGTTAAAATAAAACATGGAACCTCGAAACTTGTATTGGTTTAAACGAATTTACCAAACATAATTACATAAGGACACAATAATACCATTGATATACAAACACAGCAATAAGTTAATAATGATTTAATTTAATTTCTCATCACTGCCATGATGACTTTAATTGACATGAATTGTTTCACAAATATTACACACAGTGTTCAATTAGGCAAGGAGGGAGAAAACCACCAGAGCGTACTTTATTTAGTACTACAACTAAAATAACTTTACAGTACAGCACAGCAGATATTCACATATTCGTCTGAAATATAACTTAACTGCAAGCAAATCCTCTTTTACGTTTGTATTTATGAATATGAAGGATAGTATTTATGACGAGTTGATCTAGATGCAAAAAAAAATATTATATATCACCACGATTCCGAACTTAAAGTTTTCTTGTGCAACAACGTTTTCTCCATTTTTACGAAGTTTGCAGAGTACATTAATTTTGCTTCATATTACAATATCTAAATTTTATTTAGTTATTAGCTTGAAGGAGCTTTAAAAAAAATTATATTGATTTTTCCAGAAAATTTTGCTAATTAAATAAGAATAGAAAATTTCTATGAGCACAATACTATCCATAAATGTTTGGAACATTTTATTAACTTTCAATATTGTTTTTACTTTTGACTTTTTTCAATATTTATAATCTCTATTATGTCATTTCACAAAGTACGTTTAATTTTAAACATAAACAGATTTTGTTTTGCATATGTAAATATTTGTAAACTTGGTTTGTGTGCTGTTAATAGGTTTTTGTGTTGGTTGATTAATTTGAAGTGGACAAAGATAAGCAAGACGATGTGTTTTCATCGGCCCATTTGCAGACACGTTTTTTATTATATGTTCATTGCATATTTTATAATGTAACACAGAACTTTTGATGTATTTGCTAAAATTTTCAAGTGAAAAAGAACATTTAATTTGATGCCACTACCAAGTGTAGGGCAATTTTATAACTTGTGATTAATTTTTTACCATGCCCACCCTCATGTTGATATCTCCCCCACTATTATCTCCCTCCACACTAATTGTCTCATCAACACCCCCGATATCACATGCCTATTGTGGTTGCTGTATTATATCGTGTAAATCCGCTACTACTTCCACTCTTTCTAATAGTCCTTTCCCTCGTATTCTCTCATGTTATAATTCCAACGTCTGCCCTCACATCTTTATTTTCTTTATCTCTCACCATTGAAATCCCTCTGGCATATTTTCAAATTATTACAACTTAACTACCAACTACTCACAAGTACGGGATAATTTCCTAACTTAATAATTTGCTTTAAATTATTCTGTACCCCATCCCATCCCAACCCAACTTTGTTGTGAGAAAGAATGGAATTCAAAATGTTGAAGAATCATCAAACGAATAAAAATTTATGGCAAAACTAGGGAATATTTGATAAGAAAACCTTAAAGAAAGTTACACCCAACTTCTGAGGCATTCGCTATACCCCAGAAATTGTTATGACTTGATAACTCTTCAAATGTATAATATCGTCTAATTTGGCACTACTAACAATATGGCAATTTGATAATTAGAAATAATTTCCGTCTTAAAACGAACAAATGCCAACCCGGCGCACCTTTGAGGTGAGGCAGAAATTAAATAAAAATATTGGGGAAACATCAAAAGAATTAATAAAAATTTATAGCAAAACCAAATAATATTTTATAAGAAACCCTTGTAAAAAATAATCAAACGGCCAAACAAAGCAAACATGGAACAATAATCTGCGGTTGTAAATGGCGATGTGCAAATTAACACCAACCATAAAGGAAGTTTATACTAAATGACTCCCAAGTGAAGGTTGAGTGATATGAAGCGACACATGGAATATTTAAAAATAACACGTTTCAATATTGAAGAGTAAAATAAGAACGCGATAAATAAAACAAATAAATAAATGAAGGCCAATAAACAATAAAAAAATCTGCAGATTTTTAACGATTTTTTGATTTTTAAGATTTTATAACTTTTATTATTTTTGGTTTCATTGCGATTTTTGTAAGTTTTAAATTTTTTTACAATTATATAGCGTTTTTTTAAATTTTAAAAAATACAAAAGTGAATATACAGGGTGTTAAAAAAGTTTCACACAATTTAAGGTTTAAGATTTTTCAAATTATTTTTTTTTTACAATTTATAGCGATACGATAAAATTTTCAGAATTGTTTTACAATCTTTTCGGGATGTTTAAATTTTAAGATTTACAGTGATTCTTTCAATTTTGTCGATTTTTATGTTTTATGATAACTTTCGATGTTTTTCCGACGTTTTCGATTCTTCTTACAATTTATGAGATTTCTTCAACTTCAACGATTTTTCGCAATGCTATCTCAGTAGTTTGTGCGTTTTCGATATACGATTTTTTCCATTTACGTTTTTTAGAATTTTTAACAATTTTTGCATTTGATTTTTTTACAGGTTTATCAACATGTTTTGATTTTGTTACGATGGTTTTCAAAATCATTTACGATTTTTAGATGTATTTCAATTTTACAATTTTTTTACAAATTTAATCACAATATTTAGGTTTCCCTTTTTAATACAATTATACATATAATATAATATAAGATATATTTCGACTTTTGTTGGCTTTTTTCGATTTTCGAGATTTTTTATAATTTATTATGGTTTTAATTTATTTTAAAAAATTATGCGTTTCGATGTTCAGCAAATTAAATTAATGATTTGTTACGATTTTTAATAATTTATTTTCATTTTTTTACTATTTATAACGATTTTTCGATTTTCAATTGAAATAACTCGATTTATAAAGCTTTTCGTCGACAATTGTGATCATTTTTTTTGCTGTTTCGGTTGTTTAGAAATCATTTAATGCTTATTTTCGAATTTTTACATTTTCAATTTTACAACTTTTCTCGATGTTTTACAGTTTTCTTTCAATGTTTCAATGTTTACGATTTATATTCACTTTAATTTTTTTGCAAATTATAACTTTTTTCTATGATTTTACAATTTTTCACAATTTTTAGCATATTTGGTAATAAGAGTGAACCTCCACTACCGGTTGATATTTTGCAAATATGCAAAATATGATGTTTTCTCCCAAGCCACACACAAAATTTAAGTTTTAAGTTTCATAATCATAACTTGGCACTAGAGCGCGGGCGCACACACACAAAGTAAAAATCCAACAAGATATCATCAAACAAATCATAGAAAACAACTGTGGTAAGAAATGAAATTGTAGGACCCACATTTAATAAAAATTAATAAAAAAATAAATGTGATAAGCAGCATCATTGCGAGGAATAATAAAATAAATTGAAATGACTGGGAAAATAATGAAAAAATGGAAATGAATGCGAAAATTGATGAAACAAATACAGGAAGAGAATGAAAATAATTACGAAAAGTAATATACACACACATACGAATAGCAAGATAAATGGAAATTAATAAAAAACGCAATAAAATAAATATAGCAAACATGCATATAAAGAAGCAAACAATAATTGGCAAGTAACAATTAAATTAGTGGATCAATTATGATCTTGAAAGAAACGAATATAAATGCCGACAAAAGATGATAACAGCAAATTAATGAAAGACGATCTAGTCATTAATATCAATTATCAAGGAGATACAATAAAAGACTATAAAAGAGCAATATGACGAGAAAGTTTGTTTTGTGTATTGTAGAATAAATTGGTGTATAATTAAGTCCAATTAATTCTCATGCTACGTTTCAAACACCTTAGTTATAAAATAAACGTTACTTTTTCAGCAAATGCGATATAAGTAAGTAGTGCACAACCTAGATTGCACAAATCAATATAAATGAAGTGCAACGTCAATTGTAGGTCACTATTGTGGAATCTATATCAAGAATAATGAATTATATCACATGGCATGACTACATATATATACTGCTATAGATGGATTAGTTGGCGTAGTAGATTGTAATAAAGATGGGTAAATCGCATTGAGGAGACCGATTCATAAAAAAATCATCCCACTGCACGGTACTGTTATTAACAGTACATATAAAGTACTAATACCAATATTGGCACAATTGTCGGTGTTTTTAGATATGACGCCTAGAGTTAATACTATTATTCATGTTTTAAACTAGGAGTGATTTAAATTTGTCGCGCTAAAACCTCCACTTGTAAGTGCGAAAACTGAGTCTGTTTTGGATAATGTTAAGTGTTTCGACATATCAGCTATTCCAAGCGGTTTCATTTCAGTTAAATTTAATTAATTTATTTTTTTTTCGATTTACACCTCTTAGTCTAAAAACAAAGTATAGCTTGTTCACACCAACCTTTCGACATTATACATTCTCTTAACCTGGGATAATTAAACATGTTGGTCATGTTAAAATAAAAATAAGCATATTCCGAAACGTATAAAATGTAGATCACTTGTACTTGGAAAATAATATCAAAACGAAATGAATGGTTAACAGAAGACAGATATGAAGTTTCAAAAATCTGTAGAAAAAATTACTTGCATCCATGAACAGAAAAGCCAAGTTGCTCTTCAGTCGTGGTCGTACTCGTCTACAGTACAGTTTTTATTTTGTTATTAGCCTGATCTTCTTTTGTGTATGGAATGCATGGTTTGGTTCATTAGATGGGACCAGCAAACTCTATTTAGCTCTTAATGCTGTTTTTCTGTTAGTAGTATTTCATTGACCCTTCTAATCTCCTCTTTAATAAAATATACTGCTAAATTATCTAGGTATCTGTGTATTTTTTCCCTTTGGTAATCAGTTGGGCGTCTTCTTTTGTACTTCAACGTCTAAAAATGGAAGGAGTTATCCTTTTCACTCAAACATAAATTTAATTCATTGCTACTTTAACAAGTTGAAGGTAATTGTAAGTTCATTATGTCTGCGTTTCCATATTTCTGGTTAGAGTGGTGCTTCTTCTAGATTATGTTACATAATCAGGAAAGCATGCTTTCACAGTTGGAGCAAAATCAGAGAACTTGGCCATCATGGCAAATCGCTCTGTAGAATTGTTTTAAATATCATGAGTACAATGAGTCCATTTAACTCAAGTATTACTAGAAGAAAATTAGAAAAAACAATAAATTGAATAGATTAAGTGACCACTTCGCTAAGCAATGGGTAATATAATTGATAATTGTAGTACGTCATCTTGTTAGTTATAAAAATAGATAATTGTTTCTTATGACCTCCTCAGCAAGATATGACCAGACGTTAAAACCATCTTAATATAATTATTATATAATTAGCACACCCCACGTACTACATGTAAGCGTGGTATGCAAGCTCTTAAGGGACATACAGAAATATGAGATACGGACGCGGATGCAGAATTTCTTTATCTTTATCTTTCTTCTTAAATAAATGAACTACTACAACTACAAAAAATATAAGCGCACCACATCCTTGTTCCTTGTTCTTTCTAGGCGAAATATTTCTCAACTTTTAAATATAATTCATAATTACCCACTTTTGTTTTCAAACATAGTCTGACATATTGTCCTTATGCTTTTAATCGTATTCTATTAATTTCAATCGAAATTTTCATTTAAATACCAAATTGTATCTAGTGATAAATACAGTTTATTTTACGATTGTTACTTAATTGTGATTTTAAACCCAGACTTAATACATTTTCTGGCTCTGTTCGCTGTTTTCTAATATTTATTAATTTAACACGAGTTGCGAGTTCTCTTTATTGCGTTTTAATTATAACATGTTTCAAATTCTTTGGAAAAATAATTTTTGTATTTTGAAGGTTTGCTGAATTGCCTCTAGTGATTCTATCGATCCGCATTTTTAAAAGAAACCAAGGAATGTTTGCGAAACAAATGGCAAGCAATCAAAATGCGATCACATTGACTAGAGAAGCAAACAGGCAAACGCAAATTGCGAATGCAGTCATCGAACCAAAATGACAAACGTAAAATGGCTACAATAGGCATTCAGCAAAGAGGTAAGACTGGAACCAACAAAAGACAAAAGAACAGGTCAACCTTGAATACCGTAAGAGAACATAAACCAACTGAAGCAATGAAGGAGAAGTGAGACGATGACAAGGGCGACCACATTAAAAAGAAAGGTCTGAATATACGGCAAGAATGTGTACAAATAAAACATCAAAGACTCTCAGACAATGAAACAAAACAAATTAAAAGAAAAGTAAATAAAATTAGAGAAAAATCATCAATAATACAAATGAAAACAGATGTGAAAATGAATGAAATTAAAGACAACGTGAAACCATATGACAAACAATTTGGTAAAATAAAAATGATAAAATGGTAAAATGGTAATTGTCTTTTCTATGATTAAGTTCACACCTTCATATAGTTTGCATTGACTTTTTAATTTGCTGCATACTTTTCCTAAATTCAGCACGTTCCGAAATAATCCTCCGTCATGCGCCCGCTCTCCGTTGGTTAAGGAACACATTGAGATGTTAATTCGATCGCATTAAGAAAAGCCGACATCGAATACACACACACAGAGCAATAAAGACACCCTCCGTAATAAAAGTCCTCCATTTAACAGACACCGGACGATAATAAACTAATTCATAAAGCGCGACGACCTTGGCGCGCGCTTTAGAAAAAAACCTAATGAAAGTGACATCGAAATACATAAATTCGACGCGTGAATGGAACCACCGAATCCGCTCCGAAATCCCCGGCGATAAAGTCACACAACGCGTGAACCGACGAATGGATTTCGAATTCGGCTTTATGCGTGCGTTTTTTATCCCTCCGCGAGCACCACAATTTATTACGACCGTGGGGATTAACGCGATATCAAAATGAAGTTATCGGACGTGTTAACTCGCCTGCGCCTAATGGTAAGTCTGAGGTATTAGTCAAAATGTTTTGACAACGCCGCGTTGCAAGTTACAATTGAGTGGCGGACGTTAAGGCGGTGATATATTCGATATTTATGACCTCCTACGCCTTTCAAGGCAACTTCATCCTTTTCACGTTTGAGTTTTAAAGTCGGATTCAAAAATCGTTTAAATTTTAGTTCGTGTCTATATTAAGGTATATTAAGCCGTACAATTGTAATGAAATTCTCATAAATGATAAAACTGTATAAAAACATTGTACAAAAATGTCCTGCAGTAACTAATTTGAAGCGTGATTTATTTTATTGTTGCTGCGTTCTAGCGACGTAATTAATTTGAAACGTATTCAAAATCCGAGAGCATATTTCATCCGAGACTCGTCGGTAAACCACTTGTGCATAATAAATAAGAGGAGAGCGCGGGAGTCTGCGTAAAGACACTTGCGAAGCGTTTATTTCGGGCCATTATTCAAGCACTTCCGCAGGGGAAGCGCGCCACATGTGCACTCTACAGGTCTAACATCTGACATCTGGCACGCTTCGTCTGGATGTCTGCTGTTCTAGTCACTTCTGTCTGAAATACCTTAATACGTAAACACCCACCTAACACATTTAACTTAAAGTGGAAAAGTCAACATAAGGTTAATAAAAATATTAAACGTTGGTTATGGTTATGTAATTTTTAAATTTACCAAATTGAGCATGAAGAATATCGTTGGTAGTAAATTACGTTTGGGGGAATGACTTTGAAGCGTTAAATGAAAACAAAGACAGAAAAAAAACACACACAAAACGACGTTAATTTAATTAAATTGTTTAATCGCAGTTTTTCAATGTATTACATAATTATGGAATTCTTGATTCTATCTTAAATTAAACACAAGGTAAATTGTACCTCATTTTTGTTTCCACTGCTTATTGTCTCTTAAAATGTTTGCTTCTCTCCCACTTTAGTTTCATTTTCTTAAGTAGTTTTTTGTTCTCACATGCGCTGCATTTTCACACCAATCCTTTGCCTATTCTTCTTAAATTGTCTAAGATTTTCGTCGTACATTTTACGTCGTTATTTATATCTTTCTCCTGTTTCTGGTTGATTATTTTTTTACTTGCTACCATACGCTAAACTTCTAATTTGTTATTATCTTTACTACTGCAAAGATAATAATAAATTAGAAATTAAGCTTCCGGTAGCAAATTAAAAAATAATGAACCACAAACTATAATTTCTTCATACTCAAGTTCGAGCCTGTAAACACTGAGGATTTGTACCCTTTATATTGTAACATAAAATGCAAGGAAACGATGTTCAGATATGTTCAGAATTTGCAAACCACGTCCTGCAATTTTTCAAGAGGTAAAAAGAAGCACTGATTTGTAGTACACTCAATCCTGGGCATAAAAATTAAAGATAAGAGTCGATGAGAAAACGTAAGGAATAGCAGATTTTATTGCATAAATAATAAAACGAATTCTTGTTTTTATTTTTGATTTTGTTGAATTTATTTGCTTTCATATTATTTTTTGGTATTTTTGTTCCTTTTATTAAAAAAACAATTGAAGATAAAGAGCAGTAAACAATTAATCAGAAATGAAATAAAAATTTATTATTAAAGGAGTTCAGAAGAAGAAATCAAAAACCAAATCAATCCAACTTAAACCAACCGAACTTAACCCAATTCAACTCAACCCAACCCCAACCCAATCCAACAAATAAAAGAATACTCAAACACATTTCTTACAATTTTTAACTTACTTTTTACTTTTTAACTTTAACTTAATGTGTTTATGACATTTTCTTTGGCCTTTGTTGTTTTATTTGTTTCGTTTTGCTATATATTCTTTACTTTTGTTTTTTTTCAATTTTCAATTTTTATCTTTTCTATATATTTTTTATTTTTCCTATTATTATAATTACACAAATAAAAAATGTGATAAGAATAATAGGAAAAATCAAAAATATAGAAAATATAAAAATTGTTAACGAACGAGTGAACGAGTTCAGAGGAGGAAATAAAAAAGCAAACAATCCAACCCAATCCAACAAATAAAGGAACAAATACCGATGAAAAATCGATACATTTCTTCAACATAAATATGTTTTTACTTTTGTAGTAAATTATTTTTTAATAGTTTTGTATGCAAATAATATATTTATTGTTTTATTTTTGGTTTTCTAGCTATTGATTCTGTTTTTTTCAACTTTTTAATTGGCGTTCTTTACTTTATTTGGAATCACATATTATCCATCTGGATATAAAATGGATTAGATAATATCCTCGTTGTATCAACCATTTTCATCCAGCAACACTTTATATTTAAATGCAACCAAATTTGCTGAATCATTGCAATTAGCTCTCCAACTGGCGTATTATTCACCCAGCGTTCGAATTATTGAATCAGCAGTGTATTTTTCATGTTTTTTCAATTTGAAATGGTTTGGATTCGCTTACTAATAAGGTTGGGTTGAGTTCAGTTACGTTGGCTTAGGAAACTTTGCAAAAAATGTTGGCATCACAATCAGCAATAACTCCAGCCTTCAAGTGAATAGAGTTTTTAATTTAGGTTTTTCGTATTTTCATTTTGTTTGTGGGCGAATTATCCGTCATTATTAGATTGGTTGAGCTGTTTGTCTACATTTAATATTTCAGTTGACCATAGCATCATATATTTTTCGAATAGGCTTTAATTGTAACCTTGAATGAGCTGCTCCTCTTACCCACCAGTCATTTTCTTCCAGCAATTTATTTTTTAATCCAACTCAATCAAATTAGTCTTAATAACATGTCCGTAGCTCGTCTTCTAACATTAATTGGGTTGTGTTAGCTTTTTTGCAAGTTACCACTCAAACTGGGTTTTATTGCAAACCAGTCTCATGTTGATCTCAAATTCCTTAGACAAAAAATGGATTTGATAAATATGGAGCACAGGGTGAAAGTTAAACACTGATCACTTGAGAAAAGAACATACGTGACATAAACTAAAGAAACATTTTCTATGGTAGTATCAGTAATTAATAAAAGATTAAAAGGATATGAGAAACCTGTACCTGATTAGGAGCCAACTCTACACCATTGGTGGTACAATAAATATCCATATCTATAAGGTTTTCCTTCATGCAAGATGTTCATTGGGAACACCCATTGGGAGCACCCATAGTACCCAAGTACAATATCCTCAAATGATTTATTTACAGGCATGGGGGTGAAAAACGAGATGTGTAGTAATATTATGAAGCCTTGCATTACTGGACACCACATGGCCCCATAGTTAGTCGAGAAATATGGATGATTGCAAGCCATTAGGTATGGCGGAAACCGTTTAGAAAAGAAATGAATGAAATCAAAACAAGATCAAAAACTGATCGTGATTACACGCCCGAGAGAAGATAAGATCAATTGAACATTGTGTACCAGTGTACTGAAGCCCTTCTTATTTCTTCCTTGTAATCTTTATTGCATTTCACCATGTGTTTAATTATTTTGGCGCACACCTGAGTTCGAATTAATTTTTATTTTTTACTTTCCTTGGTATACCAATGGCAAATTTGTCTGCATCCATTTTTCCAACCTTTCCATTGCAATCAATTTGTCAGCATGGAACATTCTTACATTGAAACATTTTTCTTCTTCCTTCGCGTCCTCATTAGGTCCATATGTTACTATTTATTGGGACATAAATACCAGTGATGCAATTGTCCCTCTATATTTGTCTCTTGGTCATATACTTTCGGTTATGTATTTTATTTCACTGACTGTATTTATTATCTTTTGTATTATGAACCCCAACCCCCCTCTATCTCTCTAACTGTCTGCATCTCCCCACTGTCTCCATCTCCCCCACCCTCCTCTCCCTCTCTCTTTGTCTCTTTTAGTTTATGTACATTAGATTATCTATCCTTTGTCAATGCATTTACAATATTTGCTAATTTTGTACAGTTGTAACCGCTTTTCTTGAGTCTTACCTATACGACTCTCATTTTTTTATTTTTCCTTATTCTTGTCGTTTTTTATTGTGCCTCATTTCCGGTGGGATCGATTTTCGACTTTGTTTTTTTTTTCAAAAAAAAAGTGATTGTTTGTGCAATTTTCGTCTATTTGGTTATTTGAACTCCCTTTCCACGTTGACCCACTTCATACTCTTTGCCTGGTTATGATACATTTTTGCTAAACAACTATAATCGTTGTCCTTAATTCGTGCCTTATTTTCCCTCGATGTGTTTAAAGTTTTCTGTCTTGTAGTTTTCTGTACATTAATTCGTAAATTTAAATATTGTCAACTTTGATGACTCATATTAATTCAAATAATCTTGGATATATTTGTTCATTCTCAAACCGGTCACTCTGTCACAGTTTTTAATTATTCTACTTTCTAGTCTATGTTTCTTTCGCACTTTTAAATTCCTGTTTCATGTCTTCCCTTTCTTCTTTTAGTTTCATCTTTGTCAGTTCCAGTTTCACTTTTCACCGTTAATTCCAAGATGGTTGGAGTCCAAGCCAACATGTTTCAAATTAGCGGCGTTAATTAAAGTCATTATTAAAGTCATTCAATCTTCCAATACATCGCGTCTTATTACCAACCTCCTATTCTCCTTTACCCTATTTACATTTTTCATTTGAACAAACCTCCTTGTTCTCTCCACTCCTTCTCTCCCTCCTTTCTACCTTTTGTCCGCTCCCTCCATCTCCGGCCCTCCACTGCTCACCTTTCCTGTAACATATCAATTATGTCCCTCTGCTAACCTCCTTTTCCTACCATCCTCCCTTCTCCTTTTTAACTCCTCTAATACCTGTACCCCTTCTCTATTGTCTCCCAATGCCTTCTTCCAATCCCTGCCCTACGCTTCCTTGACTTTTATTACTTAATTGTGCATATCAATAGAATTTACGTAATTAATATCAAAATAATTAATTTCGGGTAAAGTTGTTTGCACTTGTTTGATTCTACACGTACTCGATTCGGTTAACTTTGAATGGAAGTAAGGTGACCCATTTTAAATATCAGCTTCGACTTTGATCAACAAACCAATTGCAACGCTATCAATCTTGACTATGTCGTTAATTATAACGTAAACAGAGTCAGATCAGCTTAATAGTAATGTGGTTCGGTTAAATTATTAAACTCAATGCCAAAAAACAATCTTAACCGTTAACTTATTATTGCGTGCACTTTATTGATATTTTAGCTACTTAGATATATCAGAAGGAAAAATATTTTAACAATGACGTTCTATTTTCATTAACGAATCGACTCAAATGAAGACCAACACGAGTCAATGTAGCACAACGTTAATTTTGCCATGTCTTCCTTGATACAGTAAAACGTTGGGTTGGATTAATGTGTCACGAACGACTAATGGTTCGCCTAGTTTTCCTTGACTTCTATTACTTAATTGCATATAGCAATGGAACTTATGCAATTGATCATTAAAAGGTTTAACTTTAGGTTAAGTAATTTCTAATTCTTCCCTCGCATTTCGATGCAATTATGTTTATGAATTGTATTGATGTTGAAACATTTTAACTATGAGTTGCAATTTTTACTTAACTACAACAAAACGTTCGTTGAGCATTTTTCATAGTAGTTACCTTTAGGTTAGGTTAGTAATAATTGCCTTTGGTTGGGTTGGGTTGGGTTGGACTATTAAGAAGGATGTAAACAAGGTTATACTTTTCAAAATCCTGGTTGTTTTTGGTGGTTTTTGTTTTGTTTTTTAACTTCATCATGTTTTGCTACAGTCGCGTATATCAATCGATTACATCAATTTCATGTTTCACATTAGTTGACTGTTTTGATTTATTCGTTTTTATTTCCGTTAGATTACAAAGCCAAAATGCATTGTATTGCAAATTAGCTTCACGTAAATAAAATATCGTCGTCGACTAAATGAAATAACAATTGAGTTTCCAAAGCAAAAATAAAAATAAACCTTGATAAAATTTACACAATATTTATCTTCGACAATTTTATTTTATTTGTTGGATTAGATATTAGAAAATCTTAATTTAAATACATTAAAGTAAACTCAAAGTCAGTTAAAAATCCGATCTTAATTAAAAGTTGCAAAAAAATTAAATTCTGACATGTTCATTTTCCCTCAAGGAACGACCTAAATTTGCAACAAATCAACTCGTCGTTTCGTCTGACAAACAGCTAAAAAAAGAAACGATGTAACTCTGTGACGAACTAAACTCTCTTCAAATTACTTCCGTTATCCCATCTTCACTGTAATGGATTTTGCTTTACCTTTATGACTTAATCGAATCATTTTGAAGTTATTAAGGATTTTATTATATTCATTTCGTAAAATATAAAAGGTACATTCTTACAAAATACATAATTCAAATTCTTATTAGTATTTACAACATATAATGTATTTCAAATTAATTAAAAAAAATAAATTATAACTAATTTTCGGTGCAATTTACAAACGAAAACACTCCTTCGAGCCTATTGTAAAATTAAACATTCGAAGCACTACCTAAAAATGTGTATCAAGGCGACATTGAAATGAAGAATTTTCTAATTACAAATTGATACCGGTGTCACTTACATAAAATAGATAGCGGGGTGGTGTCTAAGTGATATACTATGTTTATTAACATCTCACTGTTTACGTTTCGGTAGGTAATATGTAAAACGTCTCGAGAACCACACCTTTCCTTATCTCGATTCTGGACGAAGTGAGAAGAACCCGAAGTACAGCAAGGAAGAACGCTGTTAGACGTATCTTATCATAATTGCTATAAATTTCCTTCCATGCGACGTATTAGCTTATAAATAATAGTGTCGCGACGAGAATATTCGATCGATCGATTTTTTTCAAATCGAGAGTTCGCCCTAATCTACGAACAGCTCCGGCCGAGATATTTATAATTAACAATTTGTATTTCTGGGGCATTTGTATACAATATGGAAATTGAAATGAAGGATTCGATTAAATCGCGTCGACAAACATTAAAAAATTCTTTGTGTTATATTTCCATTTTCGATTAAATAAATCTCAATGGCTTTAGATAAGAAACTATATAAATATACATAATAATCGTTAACATAGAAAACAATTAAATTTTAAAACGTGTTGCCAATTTAGTATCGGATTCCAAATGTCAAGACGATGCCGCAGACCACCCCTAAGAGGGGACGACGTTTTAAATATTAACCCTGTAAGTAAAAACTTTGATGTGTGCCCTTTCACGCCCCTCAAACAAAAAGTCACACCACATATGCCTCCCATTAATGTTATTTTTTTCGTTACAGATAAATCCATCCACAAGTGCCAGTATATGAAAAGAATATGTGATTTTAGGGTAAAATTATTCTAAGAGAGTATTTTAAACGGAAAAATTTTACCGCCGTTATGTTGCCAGTGTTCACGTTGTAGATTTCCAAAATAAAATATTTTTATAGTTATATTTATAGCGACAGTTTTGTACATTAATTTAAACGTAGTAATTTATTTAATATTAAGTTATTTATTAGCGACGTATTATAAGCGATTCTTTGACGTTTTTATATAGGTATTTGTTTAGTTTGATAAATGTGCCACAATTTCTGAAACTCAAAATTTCTCGAATCAAAATTTTGCGTTTCAAAAATATCTCAAATGGTGCCTATTTGCGAAAAATTCGAGTTAGACACACCTACGTCATTTCAAACTGTAATTGAAAGTTCGAAGCTGTGTGTAAATCGTTTGTAAAAATAAAAACTCGACCATATTGTGCGTGCCATTGAGCGCTTAAAACATATTCACAATGTGATTGATTTATTTATTTCATTTTGATTCAAGGGATTGTACCGACTGAAGTATGCTTAAGTGTACAGTTAATTGTAAAAGAGTTGGAAATAAATCATACTGTACAAAACAGCCACCAACTGTGTTTTTGTGATTTCGATAATTATCATCCCTTATGCCCGCATTTCGCTTTCGCTCGCCCGGTATGGGGTTGATGCCAGTTCGCTTTAACCGGGTGGGCCAAAATTTCTGTCCGTACAAATTAACGGCTGAGTTACTTCCCATTACGTTTTCAATCAATGCAATTAACGAAGACATTAACTACACTTTGGGAGTCCGTATTTTTTTTCTTTCAATTATGACGAAATCAATTGGGGATAATTTAAAGAATCGTAGATGAAAACTCCTGGCGAATTAATTAGTTTTTTTTTCGTAATGATTCATAATAAGTTCAATTCAACGTAATCTGTAACAGATAATTTCTTCCAGGGCCGAGAAATACGAGGGGAAAACAATAATTGATTTGGTATTAATGAAGAGAAGAAGAGGAAAATAAATGATAAGACACGAATGAAAATCATCAATCAAGAAGAAATGAAAACTCATAATCTTGAATGCACGTGGGCACGTTTCGAAGAAATAATAATAGAAAATGCACGCGTTTGTAGATTTCTTTTAATTAATACGAAAACCAAACGCCGAGAAAGGTTCAGAAGGAAAGGAGAGGCGACTGTTTAAGGTGCTAATGGCATGGAGATAAACGACAAATAGGTCAAAATTCTGAATGTCTAGGTTGAAAGGGATAATTTTGTACTACAGCCCTTAAAGGCCTGAGGCGTGCTTTAGTGTCTTTCTCTACTTATTTCTATCCTTAGTCATTGTCCTCCAGTCTCTTATACCTAACACTTTTATGTCTTCTGCCACTACAGCCAACCATACTTTCCTTTGTCTTTGTCTTCTTTTCCATCTTGGTCCTAGAATTTCACCTCTCAAATTAGTATTACAATTTTGAATATAGAGAACTTGAAGAATTGAGAATTTCATAAAAAAATCAAATTTAGAGCGAAAGTGTAAAGAATTTGTTTTGGCGTCAGTGAAATAAGTTGAGATATGAACTCTCGAATAAATCAAAACATGCTTCCTGGTAAACAAGTCTTAAACCTGAAAATTTTTTCCTCAATAACTCGAGGAGCTCGAGAAAAAGAAAGAAAAGTCAGCGTTATGCGCCAATAAAGGAACAATATATACTTTAAATGGATTCAAATATACACTAATGCGATAAGATCGATAAGATAGCTCATAAAATATATTTAAAATCACTCACCTGTGTCAATTTAAAAACATGTAGGAATTATGACTTGTAAGATATGATCTTGAACTCAAAAAAAACAGATCCGGGTTGATTAGTCAACTCGGATTCGGTTACACGCTTGTTGAGTTCCCCACTGCTCGTATCAACGTCCTTTTCTAATCCAGGAGACCTAACTTGAGGTGAGGTAGTGGTGTCAATCTCGCACTTTTTGCTGATGGAGTCACTAGCCGGGCGTTTGCGTAGCGTTCACGCAATCGGAGCCGCACGTGAAGGGCGATCCACAAAAGAAGCTTGGGAAATTTACAAATACTGCAATATCGTCCGCAGTGCAGAGCGTAAAATGAACGCTACGAAAGGAATGAGTTATGCATCTACTGTTCATCGATTTTAAACAGACCAAAAACAAATACTTGAAGCAAAGAATGAACTATAAGTTTCTGTAACGGTTATTCGAGTGATAATAACTACCCTGCAAAACACTATAAGGGTAAGCTTCAAAATCAGAATGATTCAAGGTGAAAACTGACTCGATGCAAAGAAATCCATTATTTTCAAGTCTGTTTAATTTAAACCTAGACACTGTAATGAGAAGAGGCAAGCTGAATGGAATAGGGCTAATCCATAATGTATTTTTATATACATATATATTTTTGTTTGTTTGTTTAATTCATATTAGTATATGCATTTCTTTTCTTTTCTTTTTGTTTTACTATAATAAGTATTGTATTATCAATTTAGTTAATAAAGGCGTTTATTATTATTATTATTATTATAACAGAACGTTTGCCTCGCGTTTGCGAATAACTATAACAGCGAAAACTGGAGAAGAATTAAAGAAATCCGTGAGAACTATAATAAAGAAAGCCCACATCACTGAAACTAAATAGAGGAAAAACTAAATATATGAAGTTGACCATGGAACCATGGAATAAGGACAAGTACAGAGTTTCGAAAGAGTCAGGCAGTCTATGTATTTGGGACTCAAAATCAGATCAAAAAGCAATGGGCGCTAAAGCCACACCAACGCTAAATAGGCTAAATTATGAGCAACCACAAGAAACTACAAAAGCAAAAGAGTCCGTGAACAATACGATATAATATACGATATAGCGAAGAGACATGGATACTAACATGATTAAAGGGAGTAATATTACAGATATGGTTCAGCAAAGAAAAAAAACCACTGCAGGAGAAGGGGAAATAAAGAGGTGGAAGTATAGAATGAAAGACAAACTATTACCCGTAAACCCCTCGCTTGTGAGTGGGGCTTACAAATAAAACCAAAACAAAGGTTACAGGAAAAAAAAATCGGGCTCTCCTAAAAATTCATCAAAATTCTTTTGCAAAATTACAACTATTGTTGCGGGTTATAATTTAGAGTGCCATCCAACATAACTTTTACATCCATAACCAAATACACAGTGTACTAAGTATCGGAGCAAGTTGAAAAACAAAGAGTGTTCTAGCTTTAAACTAATCACCAATATTAATTTACACGACAAAGAATACAAATTAGATGAGTATGTTTGTCATGAAGATATTCTAAAACTACAAACGGAATAATCCGTCCCACCGCAACGGTGAACGAGAAAGAAATTTTAATAAATTGAGTTAAAATTAAATAAATTAAATAATCACTTACCGTAAAGCGGGGTTTATGGATATTACTGGCGCATGACAGGAAGTGTCATCGTATCGTCCAATCAGCCTCCTACCTGTTATATCCAAGGCAATTGAGAAATTGCTTCACAAAAGGATGAATCCCATCCTATCTCATAATAGCTTAATTCCAGAGCACCAATGCTCATTCAGGTAGAAACACGCAATAAGTACATAAGGTGGCAGAAACAACAAAAAATTCAATTAATCATGAATTTTTAGTTCTCATAAAGTCTTACTAATCACCAGTTTTACAGCAAATATTACGAAAAAGAATCAGAGCTGTACTCAATAAACGCAGGAGTGGTCAAAGGGAGTATAAAGGATCCATATTATATCTATTACATACCGCATACTTGTGAACTACACGAATCTCTATGACACGGACCTTCCACTATATTCGCATCCCACACTTCTCTTAATATAGCAACCCGAAATTTACAAACACAGTTAAAGAAAATCCGAAATTGGTTGAAGAAATTGCACATTAAAGTAAGCGAAATGAAATCTACTCATGTCAGTTTTACCATCCGTAAAGGTACCTGGCCACCCATCTACTTAAAGAGTCAGCAAACCCTACAAGAACAGGACACAAAATATTTTGCGATACACCTTAACAACCGACTAACGTGGAGAAAACACGTGTGGACGAAAGGAAAATATCTTGAACTTAAATTGCATAACATGTTCTAGCTTATAGGAAAGAAATTCAAAATTTCGATAGAAATTAAAGTACTAAGATATATTTATAAGGTATCATAAAACCAATGTGGACCTATGGAGTGCAAGAACCTACTAAGATTGTAAGGCTTCCAGTCCAAAGTTATATAAAGATACTTCGTTGTATGTGTCACATTCAGTGATAAAAAAACAGTGAAGGAAGAGATACCAAGGCAGACTTAGTGCCCGTCCTAACCAACTGGCAGTGGACCTTTTGAAGAACGGGGATGCAGTTCGAAAACTGAGATTTAAACCTTCGTACTTAGCGGTCAGATTTACGTAGTTTTAAATAGATTAATTAGGTTAAGCTAATTTTCCCGGGGAACTGTAGTAGCATAAGCCAACAACTCACATAACTGACAGGGTATAAGTCACAACCTTACAATAAAAATATCAATATTCTTATACTTACCTAAAGACCTAAAAAGTGTCAGCTATTTGTTAAAGAAGAAAAGTGTGTACATAGGATGAAGAATGTGGTCCGATGTTCGTCGATAAGGGGATTATTAGATGCTTTAAATGTCATAACTATGGACATAAAGCTGAAACCTGTAAACAAATGTCATGCACTTGTCCTATTTGTGGAGGCAATCGTGAACAAGGAAACTGTGAATGAACTAATGTCAAGAAATGCATAAATTGTGAAAGAGATAATACAAGATATGGCCTCAATCATAATGTACAACACACTACATCCACAGTATCCATGTTTTAAGGTTGGAATATATTAAAGAAGCAATAATAAACTCCTCTAAATAGCAATTAAATCCAACACAATATTCTAACAGTAAACCAGGCAATCAAAATAATAGGTGGACCAAACAATAAAATCTTCAAAACATAATGCACAGAAATGTTCAATGTTTGTCGAACAAACTGCAAACTGTACCTTTAACGATACAAGCACTGAGATGTATGAATATTTGCTAAACGTGTCTTATGTAGGTCAATAGATGCTATTCAACAAATCTCAATTGATGAAGTTTGTGAACTTTCAGCAGCTTACAGTGACAATTTTGAGTTATAGTCGAAACATATCGATCACCAACTGCTGATTTGAAAGTATTTCTCCAGATTGCTGATATACTGTTTATTTTAGTGGTATTTTAATATTCACTTTGAAAGTGAAAATGATTTTAATTTACAGTCCCTCAATTTATTGAAGAGTTTTGGACTAAAGCAAGAAATCTTCGAAGCAACACGAAATAAAGGTTGTATATACAATATCTTCTCTAACATTTAAAATGAGGTTGCAAATGTTCAAGCCACTCACATTTCTGAGCATGATGCACAATTATTGGATATAATAACGCCAGCAAAGTGTCAGGATCTTCCAAAAAAGATTAGAAAATCAATTTATAAAACTTTGACAACTGCACTGTAAATTGAAGAATGGGCAACTGTTTTTTCCATTGTTAATGCAAAATATAAATTTGATAATTTCATGGCGACGTTCCTTTATCATTTCGATATGCTATTGCATTCCCAACAAAATATAAATAAAAAATTAACTTAGAATTGCACCAATATAAAGAAACGATGGGGTTGTAGCAATAATAATCCCGAAATCTGCAATATGTACAAAAGCTATAAAGCCAAATTTGCTAACCATGCTGAAAATATGTACAAATAATATCTTCGAAATTCTATTGGATATAGTGACAACAAGTAGAAGCATATGTGGAAAATAATAGCGATACGAGCAAAAATAGTAGAAGCATACATAATCACAACATACTACCTAATGTACTTAACACATTCTTTACTATCGTAGACAATTTAACTACGAGACCTCAAACAAGCACTGCAAATACTGCTAACATGATCTCTGTTAGTGAGCAATCCGTGATTTTTACATCTACGATTAGTACAGAAATGTCGAATACTTTGAACAAAATAAAAAATAAGAAAACAGTGCTTTACTCAATATCGATCGAACTACTGAAGGGGATAAAGAACTACATTATAGAGCCACTAGCATCAGTCATGAATGCTTGCCTACAAGACGGGTATTTTCCCAATCGAATGAAAATTGGAAAAATATTTCCTAGGGAAATAAAGGGAAATGCTGACAATGCTAATAATTACCGCCCAATATGCATCCTACCAGCATTCTCAAAAATACACGAGCATATAATATTCAAACGAATTATCTGCTTCATTAATACCGTCAACTAGTACGGAACAATTTGGCTTTAGACCTAACCAGTAGTACATTTCAGGCAATTCAGCATTTACTTGACATCATAACCGCCGCATTAGAAAATCGATGGGATTTCCTAGTGGAACTGACAAATCTTTTCATTGTGTGTCGCGAAATTGGCCATTGACATGATTAGATCATATCTCAGTAAAAGAACAGATTTCAGTTTTGATGGGATACAAGCAGCAACGCTGAATTAATAAAGAGTGGGTTACCGCAAGGATCAATCCTCTACTTGTTATTTTGTATGTGAACGATCTGCGCAAACAATTAAGCTGTGATTCAGTAATGTTTGCAGATGACACAACTTTGATTGTGTCAACTAAAGAACTAGATATTCTGGAATCAGATTTAATTGCATACAGACGAGACGCAGATGAATGATTCAACAACAACCAGCTAGTATTAAATAGTGACAATGCTGCCATCATCAGATTCATTTCGAGCAGAAGACCTAAAGATGGCAAGTGCACTACAGAAAAGTTTCCTGAAATTTTTCTGGACTCAAGGCTCACATGGAGAATGCATATTGATAAGTTATGCTCAAAATTATTAACTGCGATGTATGCAATTAGTCGTATATTTAAAATGATAGAGTCTGAAAGCTCCAGAGCAACATATTTTGCGCAATTTCGCTTATGCGTGGCTTATGCAATAGAAATGACCGGATCATCCGCTCATTTGCACAAACTGCTGACTGTACAAAAACGCTGTTCGAGCTGTAACAGTTTCGTGCTTACATGCCACTCACTGTAAGCTTCTATTCATAAAATATAAAGTGACGACAATTTCTTGCATCTACATATACAGGCTATTGGTAATTGTTTTAAAGAAGAGACATAAATCACGTCCCGTGATAAGCTGGATATAACGCACTGTAAAGTTCCTAAGCTGAACAAATCGGTCTGCGCATTTATAATCATCCACCCCCTCTCACTTACGTCAAATGAGTAGCACCCAAATAACCATAAATGTCGAGAATATTCTTCTTCAACAAACATTCTACAACAGATAAGTTTTTCGCCTACCATTGAAATGTATAATTGCAAGCCTGTTCTTTTTAATCATCGTTATTGACAAAGGTATATTACATTAAATAAAATTATTACTATTTTATATTATTACTATTCAAAAAACACATTGAGAAACCTGATAATTGGATATCAGTTCGATTCTTCACGCCTTGTAACGATACCACACCAACACGTAGAAATTATAATAAATGAAGTATTACAGTCATCGCACCTTCGACGAAGTCCACAATACCCGCTGACGTTAAAAGAGTGGATAAGTGAATAAATAAGAAGAAACGTGATACGCACATCTACGACGATTCTTTGCGCACGGAGTGAATCGGCAATAATTAATTAACCGGCACGTCGCATACGAGCGTATGCAAATACGTATTTAATTGTACCCAAAGCGGCCAAATTAAACTCAGTTGGCGATGCGCGTCGCAGACGTTTCGATTCGATACCGAGAAGCGTAACGCATTCAAATCGGGCAGAAATTTGGCTCATCCTTAGATCGCGTACGTGGGTCTATTTCACAATGTAATTACGCTCAGGAGCGTAGATTCCAATCTTTGCCACGAGACATTTATAATAAATTATTTAATTAGTATCTATGCATGTAATTTATTATTTGACTAGATTTTTTATTTAGTGTTAATTTTAATTTGGCCATGTCTTTTTTTTCAGTTCAGACAATTTGGATTTTTTTGTAATTAAATGTTTGGCCATTTATTGCATTCTCGAAGTTTTTAAATATTTCACAATTTTTGACAACTTGACAACTCGACAATTTTGATATTTTGGGACTTCACTGCAATTTTATATTTTAGTCAATGCTGATTTTTTTGCATTTGGCATTTGGAATTGCTGTTTAGCATAATTTGACCGTTTAACTTATATATTTATTATTTAAATGAAAGAAAATTTACAAATAGAAAATATTATTTTATAAAATTCAATTGGTCTTAATATTTTGATTACAAATAAATTTAGAATGAATCTATTTATTAATTTAAAAATATTCAATTACAATGTAACCTAATAATTAATTTATATGTAGTTTACACCCCAAAATCTGCCCCAAACCTACGCCATTGTCTCCGGCAAAAACTAAGTGGAGAATGTGACATGACGCGGGTGTTTTTAATGTCCGTAAACGCACGCGGCGGCGCTGCTGTCGCGCATTACCACACGAGCCGTTGTCGGCTGCAGCTTCATTGATGAATTTCGTGCAACCTGCTGCGAGGTGGCACGTCAGAATTTGTGTTGTCATTTCGGAATTGAAACGGGGATGTAAATAAGATATTTGTGTGTGAACGTGTATGTGTGTGTGTAATTTACTTTCGAATTAGTTTACTAGCGTTAATGTTCGTCTGTGACGAATACCATACAAATTTGGTTCAAGTCCGGGGATGAAATGGCAACTTTTATGTCAACAATTGATAGGCGACTCACACGCACGCAGGCACCATACGTCGATATTGCCCGTAACGTCTATTTTAAAGACGCGCAGACAGTTTAAATGAATTTACGTGCGATGATGGTCTGGACTTTTGAAAAGGACCTGAATGTAATTAATTTCACTGCGGAGCTGGAAATTAGTAGGAGGATTACTTTAAATGCGTTTTCTAGGAATTACAAAAACGCGATCGTCTAGATTACCATCGGCACAATCGACACACTCGACGTGCCTTTAATGAAATCTCACATATAAATAATTTTCTTTCTTCCAGTTGCTTACATTAAGTTATGCGTATACAATTATGTCATATTTATACAAGCATAAAAAATAAATATCATATTGTAGTTAAATGCAGCATTTTTTCCACATTTCATCATTGTACATATCTATTAAATTTCAAGGAAACCTTATTCTTAATTACAACACTGTACAATAGATTAATGATATCCTGTGTGTAAGTCGAAAATATTTATTTTTTTTAGCATAAACAATAAAACCTGTTCGCATACAAATAAATATATTGTAGGCACATTAAAATATTTTAATCACATTGAAAGAACATAATTTTATCTTTCCACAAAATATTATAATTATATTATAATAATATAATAAATTATAATTATATCAGTTTTTACAAAGCATCATAAAATAACTACTTTACATTGACCAATAATAGTGATTGAAAAAGTGCCTAATCTTCGTTGAGTTTTACTTCGTATCTATTCAATCAATGTTCACTCATTGTAAAGTAATGAATTGGAAACAAAAGAAAGTCAAAAACACAACTACCAGACATCGTCTATTATGCCTACGAATAACGCGGATCTCACATTTTACACATTCACTATATTTATTTTTATATATAAATCGTTGTTCCACAGAAACTTGATTGATGATTTCATCAAATAAAAAATTCAAAGAAATATAGTTTTGATGAAATTAATATCTGAATATCCTAAGCCAAGATTTATTTAAATGAATTTGAAATTCCACCCTCTTCTGGGTCAAACGTGGCTTATTTTATTTTATTTTATTTATTCTTGTGAAGGGTACTATCAGTAATCTGGTATTATTTTCTTTTATATAAATGAAATCAACCGGTGGTGTCAATTGTGGAATACAGAAATCCTAGGATATAAGACGCAGGTAACCCGAATATAAGACATAGGTAACCTGAATATAAACACAACCTGTTACTACGTTGGATCAGCTAAAAAATACAATTTGGAACCTTGGGCAATCATTTCGTTCTTACGATGAACTCTTCACTTTTTGTGCATCCCGAATTTATATAGTTTATATCTATTATTCCATTCCATTATCCTTTATTATCTTCGCTTCATCTGCTGAATTGCCTCTGGTTCGTATCATCTGTTGTGTTTCTTGCCTCCATGAACTTTCTTCGATTGTACCACCTGCAATATTCATAAGCAATACCCATTATTTCTTTCACACAAGTCGTTATGTAGATTAGCAAGCCATCATATATAATAATTTGGATCTTGATGTGAAAAATCCTAATCCATTTTCAACAACCCTGCGTGCTCTGGGTAATGTATCGTTGAAAATACCTTTTTCATGTGTCAGAACTGGTTTGCATCATATAATTTGGAAGTAGTTGAAAAGCCTTATCCCCAACAAATACGTCGGCTAACTTTTTATTTGAGCCCAGTAATTCTCGGGTAGATCAGGAAAGCTTGATTGGTTTTGAGAAAACTTTAGCCAAAATTTCCTGTTCTTAAAAACTCTACCGTCTGCTATTCTTCCATTTGCGCCAACATCAATCATGATAAAGTTATATTTTGTATTAACAATTACCATGAGCACAATGCTCTAAGATCCTTTATAGTTGTAGTAGTAAGAACCAGAATATAGCGGGGGGGGGGGGGGTCCTACCTATACAGTTATGAAAGTTCCATTGTTCTTCATACTCCTGGGCCAACTGAACTCAATCATCTACAGTCTTAGATACATAAAAAAAAACGACGACTACTTTCCTTCACAAACAGTTAATAACTGAATATTTAAAATACCTGAAAGTGAATCGGAAATAATAGCTGGGGGATGGGTTATCAAACTAAGCAGATTGCCTCCAGGCCAAAGAAGTTTTACAGAAAAAAATATTAATGGCATCTTGTTTCAAGCAGAACTGAGCACATTAACAAGGTATGGAGTGTGATTTTTAACTTATCTACGAGTCATTCTTCATCATATGAATCACGCATTAACATAATTTCAAGAACTGTAATACTCAGCCCATACTACAAACAATTCCAAAAAACACTTCAACAACCAACCGTCTGGAGCATGTAGAGGATGTTGATAAGGAAACTGAGGGAGATTCATTTTAAGCTAATCTAATAATTTTTATTTTTGACAAGTAAATACTCAGTGATGTATCTTCCGGGTGTTGACGTTTCGCTGATTATGATCAACTTCTTCATAAGGTTTCTAAATACTGATGTTTATGTCTTCTGCTCCTCGTTCTATATCCAGTCGCTGCTTTGTTGCGTATCCGTTATATTCCGTTGATCCGCGTGCGTTATCGCCTGCTGATCCGCTGCCGATGCTCCTCCTGGATTCGTCATTGATGCGTCTTTGTCGGTCCTTACTTTTTGGTGTCCTTTAGTACTAACTGCCAAACCTTAGTCTATATCTATCTTATATCTTCACCTCGTCGTAGTCGATTATGTGACTACTTCCCGTGTGGTAGTGTTCAGCTACTACGGATCTTCCAGTATTTCCCTGCGCGAGATCTCTTCGATGCTCCTTGACTATATACGATTTTCCACCCTGGAATGAATATCCTGTGGTTCGTACCAGTTCTTCTGTAGTGCATCCTTCACATGCATTTCTTTGCTTTCATTACTAGCATCACTATTTTTTTTCTCTGTGTAGCAGTGATACACATAATACGATTACTACCTGAATATATCTGGCAAAAGTGAACCGGATTAGTTACGAGCACGCGGAACATCACCTAAACAACGCTACCAGAAACAGAAGTTGGAGAAGCTACATCAAAAGAATACCGAAGCACTACCAGGATTGGACCCTAAGAAGACTGAACGTCGTCGTGACCCTCACCAACCAACCGTTATCTGAAAAGTAAACCAGGGTACCGTCGAAAGGACTAAATTTCGCTATTGCACGAAGAAGAATACCAAAGGACGAAATAATCACCCAATTGGAATGTGCAATAAGGACTCTACCAGCAGAAGAAGCAGAACAAATAAGACACGAGACGTGCAAAATTCTCTGCAAAACGAAATCACCAACTCGGAATATCTCAGGACAGATGAGGACGCATTGAAAGAACTTCGTAATAAGAACGATATCATCGTTCTACGTGCCGATAAGGAAAACGCAACAGCAGTATGGACTACAATGAGAAGATGAACACATTATTGGATCCCGAACACTACAGGAAATCAAGGAGAGATCCAACAGTAATATCCAACGTCAGACTAGGAAAGCGATGAAGGAATCAACCATAACGAAAGAAGAACGTCAACGTTTACTGCCATCAAAAACTCAGCCTCAAAAATTATTTACACAAAACTAGTAACCCCCTACGACCAATTGTAAATACCTGTGGATCTTCAACTTACAAACTGAGCAGATATGTTGACAAGCAGTATTGTAAAGAACTCGGAATATTTTGTGGAGATTTTACTTGGACATGAAATAACCAGCGAGGATATCCTGGTTAGTTTCGACGTGGAACTTTTCGCCAACGTACCAGTGGAAGAAACCCTATAGCTCATCATACAACGGTTCATGCCACAAGGACTAAAATAGGATGTAATTGACCTGACAAGATTCTGTTTACCACTTACTTTCTATTGAATGGAGAATTCTATGAGCAGAATGACGGTGCAGCTATGGGATCACCACCCTTACCAGTCATTGCCAACATCTTCATGGACACTTTTGAAGAAGATAATGGCTGATTACCTTTTCTAACTAGTAGAAAAGTGGAAAATTGGGACCGATACCTACACGAAGCCTCACGTCACCATCCGCAACAGAAAAGATCTCTAGTCACCACACTGCTATACAGAGCAAAACAAATTAGTGATGCTATTAATAAAATAATACAACATGTGCAGAACTGCTTCCATCCAACAAGGACTCGGTACCCAGATTACGAGTTAAAGGAATATACTTCAATGATGTAATGTCTGGAAAATTGTATATTGGATAAACCAGACGCAGTATATAGTGCAGAGTCAAGGAGCATCGAAGAGATGTCAAGCAGGGAAATACTGGAAGATCTGCAGTAGCTTAACACTACCACACGGGAAGCAGTCACATAATCGACTACGAAGAAGTGGAAATACTCGCCAGAAACCATCACTACTACCCACGGATAGTGAAAGAAATAATGAATAACCGGAATAATTGCAACCGAGAAGGTGGATGTAGACTAAGGAAGGTTTGGAAGTTAGCACTAACGGATACCGAGAAGCAAGGACCACCAAAGACGCAGCCAGGACCGTCAAGGACGAATCACGACTGGATATATATAACGAGGAACAAAAAACATCAACATCAGTCTTTCGAAACCTTCTAAAGAAACTGATAGCATGACGAGCGAAACGTCAAGTTTATTTCCAGAACCAGGCCAACACCCTGAAGATAAATCATTATGGAAAATTGCCGTGAAAGCCTACGTTCGAAATAAATACTTTGTAATCCTGTTTACGTCTTTTTTAGTAAAATGTTTAAACTTCCTATATACTTAGCAGACTGGTTGTACTTGTGTTCCAATGTCTGATGGACGATTGCCCACATAAACTTCATGCCTTCCAAATCTATTCCAAACGCTAGCTATCTCAATGATATACAAAGTACTTGGCTCATGAGGATAGCTTCGCGCAAAACAGTGACTTTTCTGGATGTTGGGCCTAACTCTAAACATACATTTTGAAAGCCTTCTTCGTCCATTCAAATAAAATTTTGTAGTCGTCTGGTTCTGTAGAACTCAAAAAAATCATCAAATATTTGTGTGTAAAAAGGCTTGTACGTACTCTTTGGGCTAGGGTCTATTTCTATTTCTCTTTTTTTGTTCGCACATTGGAAGAGTTAATGCTAGAAAACCCAAATCCGAACTGGAAAACATAAATTCACAACAATAACACCACGGGAAAATCACAAAACAAGCAGCACCAATATTTTTACCAGAATGAGTATTGGTGGGTATATTGATCCAATAGAACGTTAGTATTGAATATTGAATAATATAAGCAATTAAATTATTCTCCAATTGGTGTAACCACTCATCGATTTGCTTTTTATTACAACGCGCCATATAAGCTCCCAAAGATTAAGGTGGCTCAAATAAACCCATCGGACAATTTTAATAATTTTAATATTTCAATAGATTTCAATGTCCTTAGATATTCTTATAGATGAGTTTAACGAGCTTACAAAATTTAACACAAATTTTTAAGAACCAATGAAACGAATTTCCTAATAATAAATGAAATAAGAACCAGTGGTGCCAATTGTGAAACATAAGTAACGATACACAAAACCCTAGAATTTAAAATTTCGATTGATTTTATAATAGAAATTAATTTTAAAATACATAAACATTAATATAGATAAATTGAACGGAACGAATTAATGTTTATGTCCCTTTGCAACGGATTTTCTACAACTGAATAAAATATCAACCATCAAACGATACAAAATCCTTGAACTAAAAACAGCTGCGACTACAATGAAGAGACAACCAACAACGAAAAATGTCTCCAACTAATCCAACGATAATGACAGAACCGGAAAATTATAGAGTATAATAATTTTCAATTCACACTCAATCCCAATCAAAGTGTTTAGAGCTTGATTTTTACGTATTGATTAAATAGCATCGACTGTTTTCAGCAAATCTAATTGTTTCACAATTATTCCAAACATTTACATCTTTCTATTTATAACATTAACACAATATAATTAAGAATTAATGTGTGTTCGTCTACATTTAGGCTATTGTTATATATTTTGTTTAGTTTAGTTTTCGATATTTGCACTTCTCAAACACAATAGATTACAATGTTATTTCCAATATTCTCAGAGTAATTAACACAATACATTTAAAGTTAGTTTTTGTTTGAGTCAATTTACGTATTTGTGATCTATTATGTTTATTTGTCGATATTAAATGTTTATTATTGCTACAATATTGGTTAAAAGAAATATTTTTTTTCAATTAGCAAGTTGCCTGGTATCAAGATTTATGTTCATATCAGAAATAACTTTTTTATATTAGGCAATTTCGCTAAATTGCAATAAATGTATGTACGACATTATTAAGGCTTGTTACTTTTATTACATAATGCAGAATTTGTACAAGAACCTAAATGGGCTCCACAATTACGTCGTAAATTGCTGCGTTTGAGGCTCACGATCAATTTCTTCCACATAAGGAAGCGTAATGGTAAAAAATGGCAACGAGGAGACAACGAATCGCAATTTCGACGATGCCGTCCTCCGCGGACGATATTCCGCGGGTATCGTTAAAATTCGCGTGCATAATTACGAGAGGAACTAACGAGAGCTGCTCTGCGGGACGGGCACGTTCGCGCCGGCTAAACGGTTTCGCTGCGGTTGCGTACGGATTGCGCGGAATAATTACAACTAATTATTTTTATAGAGCGTTCTTAATTATCTCTGAAAACTACAAATAAAATCGAACATGTGTAACGACGTTCATAAATCAATTACGGTGCAGTAGAAGTGCACCGCTTCTTTAATTGAATCTTAAGTTTAACTTTGTTGGTCCTTTTTCGTTGCACACATGCAGATTTCCATTGGCAATAAATTCTCGTATGTAGAAAGTGCGTCGCGCGTAATCGATTTTGCGGTCTAAAATTTAAATGTAAATTTGCAAACTAATCGATGCACGATTTTTTTAATAAAAATTGAATACATGTTATTAAAAATGTATTGATTGAGTGGTGCAAGCCGTTGATTTTAACATAATAAGAAGTTTACTTCATTTCAGCATTGATAATACCTTTTATTTAGTTTCTTATAATTGAATAAGTGATGAATTATAACTGAAATTAAGTGTTATTTTAAAATTCATTTCATTGTTATTATGTACGAGTATGATCTCTAAATAGGTAATGTAAATAAATCTAAATCGCAATTTCATTAAAGGATGCTAAATTATACAGCAAATTATAACGGTGGCTTTTTGTGGCATTCAAACATTTACTTTTAATTGTCTTGTCACGGTGGCACTACGCACCATGAGGAAGTAGACTAATTCCGGAACGTGCCATATATTTCCCTTCATTACTGTTATTTACGACGATAAAAACTAACATGCATCGGTGATCGCGGAAAATTATTATTCCACGGGGTGGTACACGCGTCGAGCAATCATACCCGGAAGTAAATAATCATATCGAAACGTGCACGTGCTGCAATGACGGCGAATTCGAAAATTTCAGACGCCGGCTGCATTTTACAGGTGACTTAATCCATGTGCCACTTATTATGTCGATAAAAAACTTATATGTTTTGATTAAATATATGATAAACACTGTTGGTCCAATGTTCGTTGATATTTTAAAACATATTAGTTCCATTACTAATTGTAATTCATGACATTAACTAGAAACGACGTGAAAGTGCGTAATTAAATGTAAAAATGAAATTTCAGCGACATGTTCATGCTACAGTTAGGCGATTGGATAAACTGGTAACTAAATAAATGGTGTAATTCGGTGACCTGATTAATAAAAATAGATTGATTAATTATTGCCTAATAAAAAATTAATTGATTATAGATTAATTAAAGAAATTCACCCAAGATTCCAAAATTAACTGTATCTATCTATGCTAATATTAGATAATAATAAGTAAAGCGCACCCCTCACATTTGAATACATTAGGTAATCCACGAACACAAAATTCGGCGAAATCACAAAAAATTCAGTAATTTGCGTATTTCTGGTAAAATTGTATCATGTGCCGAGTTCAAGATTTGAATTAACCCCGTCTCTAAATTCCCGTCAATCATTGCGCTACGCACAGTACGGATCGATCTACATAACTTCAAATTTAAAACTTTGCACGGTGCCGTGCAAATAATAACCACAACAAAATTAAAGGCAGTCGTGATTATGGCTTATCACAGTGCACATTCACTGACCTCGAATTAAAAAAACTTTGTCATGAAAGTCCTTAATTTTACATAAGCTACACATAACCTTAGTCTGTGAAATTAGATGAATTATTCAAAAGCAATTCAAAAGATCAACACGACGTGTGTAATAATAATTAAAATAACGCCTTTACCAATCTAAGAGTACAGTAATCGTGTGCGTCTAGAAATCAAGTGTAACGCATCGATAAACAATACATTCCATCATAGCTGAAACAAGAATTTAAAGATTTCAAACGCAGCACTGGGGTCAAGTACCACAACCGTACCATCCTTCGACAAATGGAGAAATGTGTACAAACAGTCAAGGATGCCATTTATGCTATGAAAACGACTACTTGATCTCTATCGCAGAATCTGAATTCATTTCTTCGGCAGAATTGCAAAACTGCTCATAATAGGACAGGTCAACCCCCCACAAGATTATTTCTGGGTGGAGACCTACGTACTTGACTTACTTTAGTTCTATCGGATCGCACTCATACGAAAATCAGCGAAAAACTACCCGCACAAACGAATTCAACTTTTCGTTCATTCCACTTTACCCAATTGGTATAGTTTTCTGTCAACCCTAAAATGGACAAATGGGTTCCGGGTACAATAGTTACACAAACATCGATTATCTGGGTAAACGATTCAAAAGGCATGTTGATCAGATTCGGGGACATTCCGCTAGCTCACAGCCGAGTTACCTAGATAACGATGTCCAGCATCACACATCACCTCGACGATTCCGATTTAAACGACGCCAACACCAACCATGGAAACGACGCCAACTCCAACTTCGGAAACAACACCACTAACACCAATAACAACCCCAGAAAAGACGGGTTCACCACCGTCGGAAATGACGTCTATACGACAGTCAACACGCTAACAACGCGCACCTGTAAGGTTTCCTCATTTCCATAATTTATACAAGGAAGGAAATGTTGTATATTAGATCGCCTACTGTACTGTTTTTTGATTTGTAGCAGTTGGTCAAGAACAACGCTATTTATTTTTTTGTGTTTTGGTGTTTGTGTTTTACTAGTGAAATTTATATTCCGAACCCCTTCAGAAATACAACTATTTGATTCGGTGAACCATACATTTTTGACTAATAAAATTAATTACCTTGGTGGTAATATTTTCGATTGGATTGTATCCTATTGTATAACTTGATGATGTAAGTTCTAATGTACATGATCAGAAACCTGGGGTACATCAAGGTTCTGTGTTAGGACCCTTCCTTTTTATTTGATTCATTAATGATCTGCCTCGATATATCACGAATGATACTGTATTTCTGTATGCAGGTCATACGTCTTTTGGTAGTGCCGCCGGATAGTATCGACCATTTATCTACAAAACCGCATGCAATTTTGAAGATAACTGGTCAATACTATCCGGCGCCACTATTAAAAGACATAAACGACGCAATGTAGATGATATTTGAATAATAACAATTTTGATTTTACAAATATTTTAATTTCTAAGGTTTATTTATTGTTTAATTATGGGATAACAAACCGTAATGAACAGTTGACATATATGTATAGCAAACGAAACTAATTTCTTCCAGAACTTAGCCAGCGAGGAATAGATCTTGCGCAAAATCTTTCTAAAGGTATTCCTTAATTATGTGTACGACTCTTTTGAAAATAATGAACAATTATGAGGCCTTGCTATACGACTGGAGCAAGGCGTTTAAATGTATGTCATTTAACATTCTTTTCGGGAAATATACTCACGAGACCTATGAAATCCTATTTTCGCAATAGAAAATAATGTGTCACCAAGGGGGGTGAAAACAGTTCCATTCTCGTGGAAAGAAAATAGGTACATTCAACTTAATTCAACAGTTGTCCCATTCCTAGTATCCTCAAAGTATACAACATGATTATCAAAAAAAAATCATTGTTTTCATTGATTCACACTTTTGTGAAGCCATCGTAACAACATAACAAATATATAAATTTGCACAAAATAGACGTTCATTCAAAATGCATTGACAGTTATCGATCGCAGTTATGAAAAAACGCACTGCCGCAATGTTGTGCAAAATTATGTAAAACTACGACGCAATTCAATAAATTAAGCCGGTAACTGCGCAAATGCCGGGTCGATTATCGAACTTAAATTCGTATGAAATCGACGTTTATCGTGACGCGGCAACTAAACAAAGAATAAATTATACGACTGTGGAAAAAATACGGTTTTTCTCACGATCATTGCTGGCGGAGCAATCGCGACGAAATTCAATCATCTCGAACATTATTTGATCGCTTTAAAGCGTAGGAAATCGCTGATTACAAGCGTCTTCAACGATTCGGGAAACAAAGTCCGTTCCACCTCCGTAGCGGCCGTGATTTCATTTCAATGCCTCGAAACGTGATTTCTTCATAGTTGACTAGTTGGTAAATGTGTTTATAATTGATATTCGCTTTTCGGTATTTGTTTTGTTTTGAAGGGGAAACGAAATTGAATATTTCTATGCGATTGCGTAGTGCAGTGTCTGGAAAATATCAACTTGTTTAAGTGCTAACTGTGTAAATTATGTAATATATAATGGGATATATAATATATTATGATGATTAATTATGAAATTATGTGCAAATCAAGGCGAATATTCGCTGTTGGTACCTTTTTATTTTTTGAAAAATGTTCATACCTGAAATTTAAAAACATCTATAAAACTAAACATTAAGGATTTGTACAATTTTTGCATGTTAAGGAATTAATGTAATTGTGTCCATTTTGACGATTAAGTAAGTGAAAATATTGAATATAAATTTAAGCCAAATTATTGGAACTTTATCAAAATTATTCATTCCTACTAGATAAATTGGTAATTTCTTGCTGTTTTTTGCATTTTTACATTTTAGTCAATTATAATTTTGGCAATTTTTGTCAGTTCAATAAAATCAAGATACATTAAACCGAATTAAGTCAGATGTATGATACTTTTTAATGCTTTCTACTTTTTTTGTATTTTTCGAAATAGCAATCATTGGCAATTTTAAATGGATAAAATCCATAAATTTAAAGAATTTATATTTTGCCAAGTTTGACAATGAAATAAAACTGTGCACAATACTTTTTCGGTTTTGTCATTTTTACAATTTAGTATTATAAATTTTTTGCAATGTTTACTTGTTGGTTCGATATAATCTAAAAAATTATTCCCAATTAAGCTTTATAAACATTTTTGGTAAAGACATTTTTTGTAATTTTTTTGGCAATTAAACAAAATTAAGCTAAATTAAGGTACACATTGAAATTAAGTAACATTACATGTATATTTTTTTTAATTACAGAGTATTTGCATGTTTTATAAATTTTTGGCCATTAAGTAAAATTATGATAACTATAAGCAAAATTAAGCCAACAAGAAAATTAAGGTACATGACATATTTATAAAATTGTTATAATTAAATACAATTAAGTCAAAGTGAGGAAAATTCAGTAAAATGGATGCACATTATTTTCTAACAATTAAAACCAAACCTCAGCAAAGTTAAAATTTTTGATTGTTTTTTTTGCAAATTTTGTTTGCAATTCAGTCAACTATGATATTTTTGCGGGTTTTAACAACTCAGCCATTAGTCATCAACACAAATTATGCCGAACCAAGCCAAATTTGGTTTGCAGAATAAAAGTAAATTGGAAAGCCTTGCCAGTGAAGAAAGTCAGAGAGGAAGCGAAAGAAAAAAAACAAAGGAAGAAAACGTCAATGTGGGTTGGGTTGGGTTGGGTTAATTCCAGAAATTAACAGAGAAGTGTGGAAGACGAACAAAAACGATCGTAAACTAGAAATAATGGGAAAGCCCAAAATTAGCATGGTCGCGGCGGGGTAGTTTAGGTCTGAGCATGCAAGAAAAAACGAACTCGAAACTGAAGCAAACAAATTTAAAGGAAGAAGATCAAAGGACATAGAATAAGGTTTACATGGAATGTAACCTATACATTTACTGAGGGGGCATTAATACACTAAGGAAGATAAAGAAATATAGACTCCGGCAGTACAGGAAACGAAGCGGAAAGGAATACAACAACAGAAGTAGAAGACTTTTCAACAATGGTTGTAGGGTTTTTGCTGAGTAATAAAGTCAAAGATGACATCATGGGATTTGAGGCGATTACTTATAAATTATGCAGAATGACATTCAGGAGAAGGTACATGACAGTAAACTTAAAAACTGCACATGCACGAACAGAAGAAAAAGTTCCATATACTAAGCCAATGTTCTATGAGGAATTTGATACTGCTATGGGTACCATCCACAAGTTCGATATGAAATGTTTATTAGGAGACATAAAGTAATGATAATGAGAAGAAATTAATTGAGTTCTCACTGGAGAATGGTATGAAAATTATAAGTACGGTATTCCAATAAAAAAGGTACATAAAAAAACCATGAATATCCCAAACAGAGAAACAAAGAATCAGATTGATCACGAAAATTGCAAGCACTATAAAGGATGTAAAGAGGTACAGAAGAGTTGTCAAACCCCCGAACGAACAGGTAGAGCAAGAATGGACACTGGTAGTAAAGGTAATAGAAGAAATGGCAGGAAAAAATATATCAAATAGTTTGATGAGGAGTGCAAAGGAATCTTACAACGTAGAATTATAGCTAGACTATAGGCAATGGAGGAACAGACTGAAGAAAATAAAAGAAAATACGTTCAAGTGAGAAAAGAAGTAAAAAGAGTATGTAGAGAAAAGAAGAGAAGCCACCTAGAGCGAGAGTCAAACGGTATAGAAGAATCATGCAAAAGCAAAGAACTGAGATTTTTACCAGAACATAAAAAAAGCAAAGATCAAGACAAGAGAACAGCGCATTACCTGAAACATAAAGTTGGATTACCAGTGGGCAACAAAGAGGAAAACAGTATTTTAAAGAATTGCTTAATGTTACTGAGGAAGGAAAGCACGAAAATGAACACGATTAGGAGACGATTAGACCATCAAAAAAAAACTAGAAGCCTATATCAAACAATTGAAAAATGAAAAAATGCAGTGGAGAAATGCTAACGAGAATATGGATGATAAATAAAAATATGAGATAAGGAGACAATGCCAGAAACATGAAGTAAAGCACAAATCGTACCCTTAAATAACAAATACGCCATGGAAGACTGTCGTAACTAAAGAGGCATAACACTCTCAGATGTCGTATGCAAGGTGTTCGCAAAGATAATCAGAAAAATGATAAGTAGCTATTACAATGAAAAAGTATGCCAGGGAGGATTTAAAGAATGAAGATCGACAATTGACTAGGTGTTGATTATGAAACAACTTCAACAGAACACGTATAAGCAGATTCTAGGCCTACACATTCTTTTCATTGACAAGGCTACGACTTCATTAAAAGGCAGAAGCAAAGTAAGAAGGCTGGTACGAATGACAATACAGCAATACTGAAGGGTCCTTGGTCGAATGAATTCATAGGTAGAATTTCCAACCTGGTACAAGAAGCTGTTCTAAGAGAGGGTGAGATAAAAACTAAAGACATAATTTATGGTACCAAACATCAATGTCTGGCGTATGCGGACATGACCAGGTCAAGAAAAGAGATTAAAGTAATTCAAGTCATTAGAAGGAAGTGCATAAGGAATAGCTTAATGATTAACGAACGAAAGAAAAATTGCATGGTGATGAGAGGTAACAACAAACACGAAAAATGGAAATCGTCATGAGCAGAGAAAGAACAGAAAGTAGAAAGTAGAACATGGGATGTAAAGAGCGAAGAACATTTCGAGCTCGGCCAAAATAGGTTTGTACAAAACAGTAATAATAACGACAGTAATATACGCCTGCGAAACGTGGACGCTCAATGAGACTCAAGAAGAATGAAAACAATGCATATAGTAAAAAGGCAAAGAGTCAGGTGGTTGGGACATATAACAAAAAGGACCGGCAAAACTAGAAAAAAGTGGCAAAGAAGAATAAAAGATCTCGAAGCCAACTAGTCCTGCAGAGCTGTTTTATATAGATGTTATTAATTATATTAATTAAACCGAATTAAGACAAATTTATTAAAAAAATTTAATCCCTTGAATTTTTTGAAATGGCAATTGTTGACAATTATAAATGCATTTTAAAGAATTCACGTTCTGACAATTTTTGATAATGAAGTAAAATTTTGCTGAATGTGTTTTTTTGTTATTTGCTATTTTTGTCATTTTTACAATTTAGTCAATTATAACATTTTTTCACATTTGCATTTGCTTATTTAGTATAATTTAAACAAATTATTCCCAATTAAACCAAATTCATTAAATTATTAATATTTTTTAGTAAACTTTAAAATTAAGTAACATTAGGATGTATACAATTTTCGCATTCTAGAGAACTTTTGGTTTTTTAATTAAATTATGAGAACTATTAGCAAACTTAAATCCATTAGAAATTGAGTTGAGATTTATGTACATTTTTTTACAATTGAGTACAATTAAGCGATAATAAAATCGATTCATATTATTTTCTAAATTATTAAACCAAATTACTTCAACAAAATTCAATAAAATTAATATACATTTTTAATTTAATTTTGCATTTTGTTGTCAGTTTTTTGCATTTCAGTCAATTATGATATTTTTGTGGGTTTTGGTCTAACCTACGCACGCAAATTTTGCCGAACCAATCCACATTTGGCACAATTTTTATTTATTTATTGATTCTAATAACTAAGGCATCAAATTTTATCATTTTCGAGAATTCAAATTTTACCCAAAATTACGAATTAAACCAATATGGTCAAAATTAAGTGAATAAATTAAGCTCAATTTTTACAGTTTTTGATATTTTTACTTTTTTAATAGTTATGACATTTTTTACCTTGATTAACAAAATTGTTCTTACCTTATAAACATTTTTTGTAAATTCAAAAAAATAAAATTTGAATTTAGATTAAATTGCCCAAAACTGTTCGCAATGTAAAAAATGTTTTCGATTTTCTATAATTGATATGTTTGATAAATTATGACAAGATGCCCTTGTTAATGTAGAAAATTAATCATGTGCACAACCTGCCATAAAAAAATTAATTAAACCCATTTCATTTAAATAATCAATTCGCAGTTCGTCTCATATCACAGAATATTTACGTGGACGTGTGCAAAAGCTCGACATTAATTCAAATTAAATTCAGATTTGAATTTGAATATGAACAATATCGCCTACCAGCCAATTTATGACAAGCGTTTTAATTGTTTCACCGACTGTTGCGAATGCAGTTGTCGTCAACTGCAACGCACCCACACATCAATAAAATAAAACCGTTAGATACGACGAACCATGTGAAATGAACATTTGGTTTGCACCCCTCGATGGTTTGATATGTCGGCAATTTTAAAGCATTCACTGATGGCCCGTTTCTGATCTCCTGACAAGGGGAACTCTGAAAATGTCGATATAATCCCAGATTATCCCCGAAATGTGAAACTGGGGATGATAATTAAATAACGGAATTTTTGTATAAAATACTCACAAGGTTTTTTAAAGTAAACTTCTAATCGGAAAATATTTTTTTGTTCAATTATCGTGTAAGGCTTTCATGCATTTTTATTAAAATTAGTCCAAGGCTGTCAGGAAATTACGTTTTGTATTTTTTCATTAATTTTCTATGTTAGTTCCCGCGTCTAGCTGTGTACTTTATGACCACTTATTGTTATGGACGCACGTGTCAGTTATACATGAATAATTTAACACGCTTGGCTCGTTTTATATTTAAACAATTACAGAATATCGGTGGCAGGTGGGCCGTTTAATGCTTTATCGAACTCTTGGTAGTTAATTGCTCCATTGGTTTTTACGTTATCGGACGGTTGCTTTTAAAAAGGCCAAATTGCAGAAAGTAAAATATGATGACGCAGTCTATGATAATATTACGTAATTAAATACAAAACAAATTATAAAATATTCTAAAAGGTCCATGTAATTGCGAATACAAATACTAATAATTTTAGTCCCATCAACACGTCGAGGTGGCAGCACAACACACGCTAGTATATGGAGCCACCTATACGTTGTGGTTTAAATTCGCTTGAAAAGCTGCAACCCAACATACACAAGTGATATTTCATGTAGAAATAAGCTGATTGAAAATAATTTTCTGAAACAACCAGGAATGAATGCTTGGCTAAATTGTAAGTTTTGGTTGATTGGCGCCTTTGTCTCGCTATTATTATATGTTATTTTTATGCACGTCAAAAGAAAAAGTAAATAGGATACGTATTGACATTTATATAATAAATATACTCAGTGACATATAAACTGCGCCATCTAGAAGGGGTGGGAATTTTTGGACCAAATTTGGCAGGAATGGTGGACTAGTCGAGGGAAATAGTTGATTAAAATTTGAAACCCAATCATCAAGTAGTCATGGAATTTTTGACGTTTGTGTCATTTTTTAGAGGTGGTGATAGACAAGCAATTATCGAGTTATTTTTTGAATTTGTTCCACTTTTTCGGGTCCCGTTCTTTAGTTTAAAGTGTTTCAAGTGTTTAATGATGCCTAGAGGAAGGAGACCTCAAGTTTACCAGCAGTTGAGTGACTTTGACCGAGGGCGGATTGTTGGTTTACGAGAAGCAGATTTTTCGTTTAGAGAAATCGGCAACCGTTTGGGACGGCACCACTCAACAATAATGCGTGTTTATCAAGCGTGGTCTTAACATGGGGTTGAACGTCGGAGAAGAGGCACTGGGGCTCAAAGACGAACCAATGAACGTCAAGATCGCCGCTTAAGACTAATGGCCTTGAGAGACCGATTCTCTACAATTAGATCAATAGCTGATCAATGGTTAGGTGAACAAGGTCGTCCGATAGGCTCGCGAACAGTTTATCGTCGAATAAGAACCTTTGGCTTGCTGTCTTACCGCCCACATCTTGTGCTACCCCTCACTGCTCAACATCGCCAGGAACGTTTGGCCTGCTGCAAGGAAAGACTTCAATGGAACTTGGAGTGGCATCGAGTTGTCTTTAGTGACGAATCGCGATTTTGTTTAGGAATGCATGATGATCGGATGACTGTTGGACGAAGACGTGGAGAAAGGCGCAATCCTGATTTTTCGATTGCGAGGCATGTTCACCGAACTGTGGGGTTGATGGTGTGGGGTGCTATTGCTTACGGCAGTAGGTCACCCTTGCTCTTCATTCGGGACAGTATGACCGCCCGACGCTACATTGACGAAGTGGTAGAACCACATGTTCTTCCATATCTTCGAGGGCTGGAAGACCCACTTTTACAGCAAGATAATGCACGACCTCACGTAGCAAGGGTTTCTCTTGACTTCTTTGAAGAGGCCAATGTTAATCTTTTGCCTTGGCCGCCAAGATTTCCCGATTTGTCGCCTATTGAGCACGTGTGGGACATGATGGGATCTACGGCATGAAGTACAGGCTGCTTGGGATGCCATACCCCAAGAAGACATTGATCACCTGCTGGAATCAATGCCAAGGCGAATCAATGAGTGTATCAGAAATAGGGGCGGACCAACACATTATTAAAGAAAAATCTTAAGATGAAGTGTTTTCTTTATCAAATTTTAATCAATTGTTACCTTAGACTAGTACATTGTTTCTGCCAAATTTGGTCCAAAAATTCCCACCCCTTCTAGGTGGTGCAGTTTATATGTCACTGAGTATATTTCATATGATGAAAATAGTAAGTAATACCAAAACATGTTTTTATACTTCACGTTCTTATATTAAAATTAAAATAGTATAGTAACGAATGTAAGAAAAGGTTTGGGAAAATTTTTCGTGTTACTTTTTTCTTATTGAAAATAAAACAACCAATTTAGCATTGGATATTGAGAATATGTCAAGCTTCTCCTGCAGTTTGACAATCCATTTGTGTTTACAAAGTTTTACAAAATGTTCTACAAGTTGAAGAATGGGTCGCCCTAGAGTTCTAAAATGCAAGTCTTCAGAACTTCAGTGACTCTGTAAGAAATAGAAAAGGAGTTTCAGCGAGAAGATTAAGCCGAAGATTTCACATTTTCCATATGACAGCCACGAGGCAAATTAACAGAAATAATTTAAAATATAGAAAGAGACAAAAATGTCCAATTGTCCACAAAAATATTTTATATTATCTAACTCCGAAATAAAAGTTTGCCTAAAATGGGGTTTGAATGGTTTAATTTTGTTTTTTTTTATGCTTACGGGAGAAGAAGTTTACAAACGATAATGGAAGGAAGAGAAGTGGGAGAAAGAAATGTTGGAAGGCCACGAAAGAAATGAACGACTCTTTGCCATCAAAGAGTCAAGAACAACGAAGATCATTGGTGAAAACACAAAACTTGATCCAATAGGATAGCAGCCCCCCTTTATTTTTTGCCATTTTGAAATATAATCAATCATCACAAAGCGTTTTACATCCCAGGAAATAGATCCAACAAACACACAAACAAATCGTTTCACTTAAGAAATGTCCACACTGTCAAAACGATTAGTTGCCAATCAGTGAAGAGAACACCATTAGGATTCATTGCTATCATGGGGTCATTAGTTTAATTCCCTTTCATCAATCTCAAACTTAGTGAGCATGTTATTAGTTCATACCTGGATTGTCATCTATTTTAAGACCGATTTGGGAATTTGAAAATTGTCGTTTGTACATCCATTGTTAGATGCCACTGAATGAAATGGATTATATAACTGGTAAAGTTTTATCCCTACCTATATTTTTGCACTTGTTAAGCAAATCTTTTTTTTTTGATAATCTTGTACCAACAGTTTACAACCCATGGTTGGTTTTGTAGGTTTGGAAGTCTGCTGTGTAATTATAGGTGAATCGATATTATCCAGAAAGCCGAGCAGTTTTTTGTGGAAAATGCAAAAATTTTTGAAAGATGCAAAAATTGCCCAAAACCCAAAATTGTCTTAAATATAAAATAAACACAAAATCACCAAAAGTGAGATCATCTAAAATGTTCAGAGAACAAAATACGCAAACATGAGAAACTATACATCAAAATATCAAATGTGTAAAAATTAAAGAATGGGTGCCGAAATACACATCTAGATTTGTTAAAAATGTGATCTTTTGATTTTATATATTTTATATTATATGATATTATGAGTATATTAAAATGTTACTAGCATTAATTCGAATCTTCAAAAAAATACAGTTTGGATTCCTGGAATATCGTTTCGCTCTTATTACCAGCTCGTCATAATTAAAAACGGCCGTTAATACAATATTAATATAAATTGTGTACAACACTTATATCAGGTCAGGCTAGGTCAGGAAAGTTTTGTTGAAGAATGTCCTACGTTCAAGGCAAATTTAATATGAATAAATGAATAATGAATTGTTCGCATTCCCGACGACGAAATTTGCAAAATTATCGTCTAAACTTCGAAAAATATAAAACAGGTAAAACTATACAAATTATCGAAAATGCAAAGAAGTTCAAGTTGTCTAAACAACAAATTGGCTAGAATATAAAAAAATGTAAATAATGCTGTCAAAATTTCAAAGAATCTAAAAGCAGTTTCTAAAAATCAAATTATCAGTTTCGTCAAAAATGTCAAAAAACTGACAATACTGTCAAAAATGACAAATGTTACAAAAACGAATAAAACGTGATTTAATAGTGGATTGTTATACAAGATAAGAAAACGAGCGTGTTTAACATGCTATTTTTTGTATACTTAATGGAAACATTTTAGAGAAAGTGGGTAATTTTTTTCACAAATGTAAGTCATGAAGTTTGTGTATTTATTACATGTATCAAGATTGTGTTATCGCGGAAATAATATGTGTTGCTAACGAGTAAAATGGCACATTACTTTTTTACATACTAAAATGGATGTTTCTATTAAGTAATACAAAAAAATTATTTTCCTTGCACAATTAAACTCCTTATTTTTTACCATACATTATATTTATAATAAAAAACGCTTTATATAAAACATTCTACAAAAAAATTCAAGGTACGTAGTTCATTTTACAATAGCATTTGTATATATATATATATATATATATATATATATACAGTGTGTTTCACTTAAGAGTGTAACACCATCATATCTTTTTTATTTTGTCCAATTTTACTATTTTTTTTCCCAAACGTAGAATACTTATTGCTCTATTTACTCAAAAAAAAACAATTGTCTTCTTTAAATGCAAAGCAACCTGCGATGGCAAAATAAGTAGAAAAAAATTAAATCACTAGGGATTTTTTTATCGAAAAATTTTACTAGTGATAATTTTTCAGAATTGCCCAAAAACCCTAAATCCAAAATTTCATGAAAATTAAAAATGTTAAAATTGTCCGCAATCGCCAATCTAAAATATTGTTCGATATCTCCTTATTAAAATGTAATTATTTCAAATGATTGTTCTATATCTTTATTAATTTCTGTCAAAAACCGAGATCAATGATTGAGTTCACAATCATTAACCTAACATAATTAAAAAATAAAATTATAAAATATAATTATAAAAATAAAATTAAACCACCATCAATGTAACTTAATTGAATGATTTTGAATAAAACTGGAACGCCCATTTTTAACTGAGGAGGTCATTAAATTCCAGAACTTTGTGAAGCAAAACAATCTGGCCTGAGGAAAAATAATTGAATTGAAAAATGGCGTTACGATGACAATTGAACGGAACCCAGATAAAATTTTAAAGTTAAAAATATTTATTCGTATTAGGAAAAAGTCACTAATATGCCAAAAAAACTAGGCACTAAATGTCCATAATTAGTTCATATTGTTGTTGTAATTTCGACTCGAGTAACTGTTTCGATATAATACGCAATCCGCGACGTTTATTTACGTGGATTATTTAATTTTTTTCATTGCATTCCATTATTTTCGTATTCATCGCAAATGTAAATGCGATCGACAAAATATATGAATAAAATCCATTTACTAATAAAGCATTGTATGCAATCGCCCAATGACGCCTTCGTTTCGGATATAAATATCGAAATTTCCATAATGTTGATCATTCGGTGATCGTTCAATCAAACAAGCTAGACGCACAAAATTGCAAACCAATCAAGGTAAGTTTAACATATTTTACATTGTTATAACGAAACAATATATATATATATATATATATATATATATATATATATATAAACAAGAATTATATATCAGGGAAACGGTCAGCTATTGTTTCCCTGATATATAATTCTTGATTCTAACGTTGCACGGTTGATGCTCCTGGCCTTCTGTATGTATATATATATATATATATATATATATATATATATATATATATATATATATATATAATAAAATAACGAAAAACTAATCGAATCGTTTTCGCATTTTTCGCATAGATGGCACTAGGGGCCTTCCTAATATTATCTGGCATAGTCGCATTGCTGGTCTACATATATTACAAACGAAATGAAAGATACTTCGAATTGGGTAGGCAGCTTCCAGGACCGACGTTGTGGGAAACTATAAAACTTTATCCCCAATTGAGAAAAACGCCAGTGGAGAGTAAGTCAAAAAATTTATAATAAGACCAGATATAACGATTCGCTTCGTAGTTTTCAAAACCGCGTTGGACGTATCGAAAAACTACGACAAGGTCGTCCGCGTATGGGCCGGACCCAAAGTAATGGTGGGGCTATTCAATCCTGCCGATGTCGAAGTAAGTCGCGGAATGCTCCAACGCCAGCATTTAAAATTTGTATTTCTCTAGGTTATTTTAAGCAGCAGCGTCCACTTAGAAAAATCCAACGAGTACAAATACTTCCAGCCATGGTTCGGAAACGGATTGCTCATCAGCAAAGGTAAGGATGGTAAAAGAGCAACTTCGCATATAATCGTTTGCGCGTAGGTGATATTTGGAAACACCATCGGAAAATGATCGCGCCCACCTTCCACATGAACATCTTAAAGTCGTTCATCCCCACCTTCAACTCTATCAGCGTAGACGTGTGCAGGAAAATGGAGAAGGAAATCGGGAAGCCGTTCGATTGCCACGAGTACATGAGCGGCGTCACCGTCGACATTCTACTCGGTAAGTCGATTAAATCGTAAACAATTTATATATTTTTTAATTTCATCAGAGACCGTAATGGGGTACAAGGAGCCCAGGAGCGAGGATTCCGGATTCGAATACGCAATGGCGGTGATGAAGTAAGCCACATAAGATTTAATTTGATTTATTTTTAACTCGTTTTAAATCCAGGATGTGCAGTATCCTCCATCAGAGGAGTTACAAACCGTGGTTGAGGTTTGACACCCTCTTTAATTATTCAAAATTCAGCACCGAACACGACAAATTGCTCAGTGTCATCCACGACTTAACAAACAAGGTAATTAAATTAATCAAAAAAAATGTAATCGTTAAATAAATCAATCCCAGGCCGCTGATAACAGGAAAAAAGAACACCTCCAGAAAAGATTCGAATCCCCAGACTCCTATAAATACAACGGAAATCAAGAAGATAAAAAGACCGCGGTTATGGACGACAAAATCCAAGGTTACAATAACGGAACGGCCGTAAGGGACGACTTAGACGAAAATGACGAAAATGATATTGGTAAGATCTTGAAATTGCGCAAGAACGAATTTAAAAAGAATTGTAGGTGAGAAGAAACGCCTGGCGTTTTTGGACGCGTTGACTCAAGCCGCTTTGCAAGAAGGGATCAACTTCACCGACAAGGAAGTTAGGGATCAAGTCAGCACCATCATGTTCGAGGTACGTTCCAATTTAAGACCTTTGCAAATCTTAATAAAAATCTTTAGGGCCACGACACCACCGCAGCCGGTTCCAGCTTCGTACTTTGCATGTTGGGCGTTCACCAGGACATACAAGCCAAGGTCGTCCAAGAACTTGACGACATTTTCCAAAACTCAGACAGACCCGTGACATACGCCGACACTCTAGAAATGAAACTGTTGGAACGTGTCATGATGGAAACTTTACGGATGTACCCACCAGTGCCGCTAATTGCTAGAAAAATAAACGAAGAAGTTAAATTAGGTACGTTGGGATTGGTTGCGTTTGGTTCATTCGAAATCACACTATGTAATTCCAGCCTCCGGCGATTATAGTTTACCAGTGGATTCCACCGTACTGGTCATCCCGTACTTGCTGCACAGAAATCCGAAAATGTTCCCGAACCCCAACGTCTTCAACCCCGACAATTTCTTGCCGGAAAAGTGCCAAGAAAGACATTTTTACAGCTACGTTCCATTCAGTGCAGGGCCGAGGAGTTGCGTGGGTAAGGTGGACCAAACCGGTGGTGAAAATAAGATTGCAATTCGATTTTCTATTAGGTCGTAAGTACGCCATGTTGAAGCTCAAAATTTTGCTGGCTACAATCTTGAGAAAATATAAAATCAAGTCGACGGTACCCGAGGAGGAGTTCAAGCTCCAAGGTGATATTATCTTGAAGCGCGCTGACGGGTTCATGATTGAGATCGAAGAAAGGGCTTAGGTTTTAAGACGTCGATGACGATGGCCAAAGAACCCGCAATGGACACGATGATTTCTTGTATTGGGTGTATATATTAATTTATTTTTTGTTTTATTTTATTTTCAAAGCAAATTATGCAATAAAGTGCATGCATGAAATAAGTTGTTTAATTAAAACCAAATTAAAAAATCAATATCTAATTGATTACTTGATTTAATCTATTTTTTATTATTGGAGTTTCATTGAATGCATTTTCGTGAAGATTAAACACGACGTAACTATAGACATATCATTATTCAAACGTTTAGTAATACATGTACTAACAACTTGTTCGACTGCACTTATCCATTTCTTTTGAAACAATATATTTCGTGTCGAAACATCCATTTGCAAAAAATAATATCGCAATGCATTTTGCCATACGCGTTTTAATTGATGACTGAACCTAGTAATTGTCGTAATTTTTTATCTGCAATTGAGCGTAAAGAATGTTTTTACTCACTCGAAATACTATTTAATTGTATGTATTTATGTATCAACTGGTAAAATGTGTATTTGAAGATACGCCAACTAAAGTAATTTTTCATTGTTTAAAAGATTGTGCATATTTTTGTTGTTGTTTTGTTGGAGTTAATTCAAGTATCAGCAGATGAGAAAAAATCAAAAATAATTTACATTATAACTCTACTGACAAAAATAAAAATTTTCACATGTTGAAAATCGTAAATACTCGTATACGTATAAACGAGTCTGACTTAATAATAGTAGTGTGAAATAATAATCTAAAAAATGAATCCCTCATAGCAATCGGGCTACTAATTTTATTATTTTATTGCAACTTTTCGGAATACACTCAATTATGGCATCTTGGTTAATAAAATCTTTGACCCAGAAAAAAGTGTTCCCCTGCAACTAATTCCATAGCAAATGCGCATTATTTCAAAGTGCAGAAAATGTATTCGCAATAAATCTGTTCAAATAAATTAAATTATTTTACATATTCCCAAGTGTGGTTTGCGTCGCCAAACACGAATTTAAATTAGTAAGAAGCTTCTGTATACGATGGTGGACTTTGTACCATAATTATACCATAATTTGTACCTTTGTATCACTGAGAAGATGTTTGGTGTCCTTACAATAGCCAAAGAATTTGAATATTATACTGCTGATGATAGGGTTAATGAGAAGTCCGTGACAATTGTTTCACTGTACTGGTAATGTTGACGACTTAACTTAGGGTGACTTAAGAAGAAGATCTTGATGGGTAGTGCTGGAAGAAAGAGAGATTTGTATTAGTTATAAGTAGATAAATTGTTATAGGTTAAAATTATATTAGGTCTTGTAAAAAAATCAGATTGCTTATGACTGCAGTCAGGATGTTCAGTATATATTCTACTAAGATCCGTTTACCCATTAGATTGATGCGCCTCCCCACACAAGTGCGCGAAGTTTGAATAGAAGTTGTCTATCGGTGGAATTTCTGAATCCCAAAACACACACAACTACGAAATTCGGCAATCGTGCTTGCGTTCCGATGTTTATTAATTTGTATGTAGCGTATAAAACTGGTTGACGCCAGAGACCACGCCTGTTTTATATCTGTTCGTTGAACGAAGGAAGAATAGCGCAAGTATTAAAGAAGTCTGTAGTCACCACAAGTGGAATTCACATAGTACGGACACGTCAAAATAAGTTAACTACGTACAATACAACAAACAATTCGTGTGTTGTAAGTAACGCCATATAGACGTCCATACCCCCACACTCATGCTGCCATGTATTTACGACATTTTTGTAACTCATTGCACATTCCCCGGATGTATCGTTGGTGATCTGATGAGTTCATACGTACAAAACAGCTGTCATGCTCTGATACATTCGCTAAAGTTTATTTTTAAGAAAGCGGTTTTTCGTAACGGCTGTTGCAAAGTAGTTACAAGTCTCGACAGTACCGAGTTATTTCGTCAAAGCAGTAATTAAACACGAACACAAATATGGGGTTTATGTAACACCCAATCACTGCATAACTTATGTTTGCATGTTTACACCTTCAGCGGATGTATAGTTGTCCGGGTATCTTCTCGTGTTGGTTTGGTCTTCTCTTCTTGAGGACGTTTCGGCAATGTCTCACTTGTCATCTTCAGGTCTTCGGTTGATTTCGTGTTCGCGATCTTGTATTCGGTCTCGAACTGGCATTCGTTGGCGCAGGCTTATATACCGTGTTTGTAGTCGCGGTTCGACGTTTCCCTAATTGATTTCCGGTCGTTGGTCCCGATTGGTTTTTCTACGTCGTTTGTTCTGTTGAATGTGGGGTGTTTGGCGTCTGTTTCTTTTTATTTTGTTCTAACTTGGTTAGTGCTGGTTTCCATATGTAGTCTTTGTGTATTGTCCCTAGTGTTTAGGTTGTTCGGTCGTTTTTCGATTTCTATGGCTTCTCTGATGATTCTTCTCGTATAGTGTTCGATGTTTTCGAAATCGATCGTGTGTGAGTTGTTATTCACGTGCTCGGCCATGAATGAGGTTCTCTCATCCTTTTTCACTTCATTGTGTTGTTCATCTTTTCTGACGTTGATTCTTCTGTTAGTTTGACCGATGTAGGTATTGTCGCAGTCCTGGCAGGGAACTTCGTACACTCCTTGGCTCTCGAGATTGATTTTTGTCTTCGGATTTGGTAGAATCGTGTTGATTTTCTTGTCTGTGGTGAATAGTACTCTGCTTATGTTGTCCGTCGTGCCTTTCACGTATGTGAGGTAGGCTTTGGTGAGTACTTCTCCTTCTTCATCCGGTTCTTTTTTAGATTTTCGTGCTCTTAGTGCCAATTTTATGTTCCTCTGACTGTTAACGTTTTGGAGTAGCGCTGTATTGATGGTTTCCAATTCGTTTTGTCGGCTTTCGTTGTTCACTAATCGTTATGATCTTGTGATGAGAGTTTTCACTACTGACTGCTGCTGAGCTGGTGGTGGTGAAAATCAGCGTTCAAGTACCGATTAGTATGTGTTGTCCTTATGTCTGTATGCACAAGCACATCTAGGAACGGTAGTTGGCTTTCTTCTTCGACTTCCATGGTGAACTTGATGTTTGGGGGGGTTCCGTTGAGGTGGTCCAAAAATATGTTCTCTTCCGTGGTTCCAGATTACAAATATGTCATCGACATATCGTAACCATAACTTCTGTTTCTATTTTGAGGTTTGGAAATGTTGTTTCGAAATCTTCCATGAATATGTTTCCAGAACTGGAGAACCCATAGGGGCTCCTACTACTTGGTTATATCGATGTTCTTTATATATTAAGTATGTGTTCTTGAGGCAGTGTCTCGATAGTTCAAAGATATGTTCTGCAGGCTTGTGTTTCTTCTTTATGATGTCCGATGTTTCTTCCACCGGTATGTTCGTAAAGATGGATACTATATCAAAACTGCCTAATAGGTCATCTGGTTGGACCACTTCTTTCTTCGGTAGCTCGACGTTGGATACCGTTTTCTCGACGTACGGTTGTAGTAGCTACGCCACGTATTTTACCAGTTGTTGTAATAGTGATCCTATGCAGCTGACTATGGGTCTCAGTAAAGTACCTTATTTGTGGATTTTCGGTAGAATTTAGGACATCTCTAGGAATTAGCTGTACTTGTGTATCGTTGTCAATCGAGCTTGCCTTGATCTTCATCCTTGTGGTCTTCTCCAGGTATGTTGTTGGATCAGACGATACACGATATACGTTCATATTCTGGATCCGCCGGTAGTGCTTGTGTTTTGTTGTCGTAGTCTTCCTTGTTCATCATAACTGTAGCGTTGCCCTTGTCTGCTGGTAGTATGATGATATCCGGATTATACCATAGCGAACGTAGTGCCTGGTGTTCGTCAGTTGACATATTCTTCTTCTCTGGTTTTTGTTCTTTCAGAAGTTTCTCAAACTTCTGTAGTTTCTCAAACTTCTGTACGTATTTTTTCTTCGTCATGTTGGTTTCTGTTTCGCAGCGGAACTCCATCAATTGGTCCAGTGTTGTCCACAAAATCACATGCATCTTGTCGCTTAGTATTAGGTGCCATTTCAGCAGTTGGATGTTTGTGTGATCCAAATCTCTTCTGGCACCAAACACCACAAAATCAACAGTACCATAAAACTATTCTAAATACTTAAAATCATTGTGGCAAATATTTACACGAATTGCGCGGACCTAAAATAACTTAATTAAATCCACATATGTAGGTGTGGGGCCGAACAAAATTATTTCGCCCGGGTCATAACTTTCAACTTTTTTAAATTTCTCAATCTAAATTATTTTACATAATTGTTCCCAACTTCATTTGTTCCAAAATCATCATAATACGATCTTATTTGGTACATTATTGTTCGATTTGGTATTGTGTTAATTTTTTCATCAAATTAAAACCATAATGATACATGCATGTCTCTACTTTACCATTGGCGACCTTAAGACACTGATCAGCGCCATCTAACGAGAAATTATGTACCAGAATTTAGTTAACAACCGTTGTGTAATTTCAGCAACAGTTGGATGTTTACACCAATCAATCGTCCACGTTTAGTAAGCCTGAATTAGGTCTCAATAAAGTCACCGAAATATATTGCTTGGTTGTTTGTAGTTGTACTACTTGGCAATGCTCTGTACAAAACTGCAAGTTTAAAATGCACTGTCTCCTATAGCAATTTTACTTAAGGTTTTTAACGATGTGCGGCGTTCTGAATGCTGATATCCCGTAATATACAAAGTAATGAACTGTTTTTACAACATTACATTATACAATTTAGCATAAATATATATTATTTTGGAATTTGGTCAATATAATTTTTTGTGTTTATTTAATTTTACAACGACGTTTCGAATTGAGGATTAATTCATTTTCGTAATTAACGGTCGAATGTAATCTTAACTATAATGGTAATTTAGATACCATGTAAAATGTGTAGATTTAGTAAACCAATTACTATAGACTTCACCGTCCCTTTGTATTATTTTTATGTGTGGGAAATTTATTGTGTTATTTATTTCACTTTCTATAGTAAATTGCTGTTTCTTTGTTGTTAAGGATGGCTAAAATACTGTAATATATGTAGCGTTTAAAGAATCGTATTTATATTTAATTTATTAAATACTGTAGTTTCCAAGTCCTCAATTACTAGGTCGGCTATAGTAGCGGATGTAGGTGAGCCCATGGCTGAAGCATTCCTAGGTTAAAGGGGCGTGTGATTTCATATTTTTCTAATATGATGGTTTTTCCTAAAATTTGTTTGATATAACTTGCTAAGAATTTGGCTACGTTATAAGAAGAACTCCTGCACACTACTTATTATCGGTTGGAGAGTGTTCCTTTTTTTATATAATTTTGGTAGCCCGTATAGTTTTGGCGATTGCGCGTTACATATTTTTTATTTATATGTAATTTTTTGTCTATTAAGTTGCGTTTGTACCATTTTGTTATTAGTTATGTTTTTATCTTCTAGCATTTTATTTATTATTACATTATTACAGTTTTTTAGTAACAAAAGTAGGACCTAGACTTAAAATTAGTTGAATATTTTCAGGGTTTGTTACTTTGGTTACATTTTCCATCCATTTTATTATTTCGTTTAAATGAGTTGTTATCGTTTCTTTTTATTTCATTATTTATTTATTTGTTTTATTTTACGACGTCGCTTAATTTTCATAATTATTAGTTTTATTTTTTAAATTTCTGTGTCGGTGGTTTGAGTAGCATCATGAGAGGATAATTTATTCGTTAAGTATATATATATATTTTTTAATGGGTACTTTTAGGTTTTTAATTTTTGCAAATGTATCTGAATAAATATATGTAAGTTTGTAGAATATTTCTATAATGTTGTTATATTTATTTTGATGCGTTCTGTTATCAAACTTTGTGTTTTCCGTTCTAATTTTAATGAAATTGGGTATTGAGTTAGTTTGTCTGCATCTTACCAAAAATATACTACTTTGCTGTGCTTTAGCTGTGTTTGCTTGAGTATGTTTTGCATTTTGACACTATTCGTTTTTTTTTTAATTTAATATATATTTCCAACGAAAGGAAGAAAAAGAAGAAAAGGAAAAGTTATATATAAACACTTATATGTACTTCTTGGTTCTTGGTTCTCGGGTTGCGAACCGCGTTATAGAAATTTCCCCTGAAGGGTCGCTTCGACGTTTCGGTAGTTTCTCGTCTGTCATCTTCAGGTAGCTCTTCTTGGCCTCACTGTATTAAAGTATTCTATCACATTGTATTTATTTTTTGCATTTTTGTATTCATGTAATTCGTTACTGGATTAAACTGTTGAAAATTTATTGCTTTTTCTAGTGCTACTGCGACACACAATTACATATAGTAATGAAACAAATGTATTTCTATACTAAGTTTAATCCATACTGCGTCAAAAAGCAAACATCTAAGCTGAAATTAAACGTTCTTTCTAATATATCTGTTTTGTTCTGTCCAATAAAATTGAAGCAGAAGCATTACTAGTCTCTAATACTATTTTATTGTATTATCAATATCTACGGTTTTTCAGAAGCCTGAAAGTCTTAATGGGCACTGTTATGTGTTATGAGTTGTTAATGCTTGTTAAATGGTTATATATAATAATTCCTAAATTAATTTTAATTATGCATGCAAATGCTATGAATATAAATAAATAAATCTGCGAAAATAAGTGTTTGGATTCTTGCACGTAGCTTCGCTGTTGTTATGAGCTTCTAAGCAAGAAATACTGTTTTCAAATGTTTAATAACCTTTTCCAAATTATGTGATACATTTTCTCAAATTCAAGATTCGTAACAAAAAGGCAAATTATAGGTGTATAATGAAAGAAGAATGTGAACAGAGTAATCATATAATACAAATGAATATATAGTTAAAAATTGTATAATATTAGTAAGGAATTGAAGGGGGTATAATTTTACTTTTATTATTCTGTGTTTGTATGAAAGGAAATTGAAAAAAAGAAAGAATTGGAGGGTACGGCCCAAAATTTTAGCAAAAAAATCTATTCTCACACTATGTTTCCACAAAGTAACTTATTTTTACGAACAAGTATGTTCAGCTAATTCGTTAAATTATATTGAGACAATGATAAAATAAATGAAATAAAATTGGGAATCTTAAATAAAACTCAAAACAAGTGAAAAATATATTAAATTTGAGTTAATGCATCTTATACTTTTCATAGACTGCTGTTTATGCGAAACACATAGTCGTAATTGAAAATGAAAATAATTTACGAAAGATCCAAGAAAGTTTAAAGTAGTTATTATCTCTATGTCGTTGCTTTCAACAAATATTTGCATATTATTTGAATATGCAATTATTTTATCATTTCTATCTTAATTAAATTATATTATATTAAAAAGATCATTTCATTTTGTCGGTTTTTGGTCCAAATAACCCCCTAAAGCATTGTTCTCAATTGTAAATCTAATAAGAAAAAATGTAGTGCAACCAAACTTTTTTATCTTTTATGTTTTCTGCTGTGAGCTAAATCAAAAAAATATAGAGAATATTCAATAAATTATTCATATGGGTTGAAAATAAAGACTTAAATATTCGCTAGAATAAAAAATAACGAAAAATAAAAATAGCTGAAAAGAGAAGTTTAAAACATGTAGGACAAAATAAATAGGGTTTAAAATGCAAGTTCCCGTAAAAGCAACTAGTTCTAATATATTCGCACTGTTAGTTACTACATTTATTTAATTTTTTTAATTATTAAAAAACATCGTCTGCATGGAATGATTACCGCATAACCTACAATTTTGTTTTCATTAATTTTGAGGAAATCGATTATAGTTTTTGTATGTGAATTAAACGCTTTTTAAATACGTTATTCATCTGCAGTGTCGTTATTATTTTAGAACAATATAGTGATGAGACTGTGAGGGATTTTTTTAAGTTAGCCGATGTTAATCAACCTCTTGTTTATAATTTACTCGATTAAATATTAGAATAATTCTAGTAAAATATCTAAGAAAACAATTCTAAAAAAATGTTAATGGAATAACATTTATTGTATAAATTATATTGTGTAAATATGGATATGGATTATGGATTTTGATCTTCACCACCTCTAACGATTCTAATTTTAAGAAATAAACTAATGAGTTGTCATTGTAAGAAAGTGGTCATTGTTCGCTTTTATCGTCGTGAGTTATTTTTTGTGGTGTCTCAGTGTATATTACTGAATGAATATTGGTGCACCGGTTTCAGGTGAAGCCTGAAAGCTAAGATTTTCAAAAATTGAATTCACACCGAACGCCGCATCGACACCTAGATGTCGCGCCGTGCGCGTAGCCGGCGATTTCGCCAGTGTTGTTTTTCGTAGTTGTCTCCACCTCGTAAAAAACGCGCGAACTAAACGCGCGCTATTAAACTTTGTGGAATGCGCGTTGTGGGTCGGACCGTGGCGCATTCCACTCCGCATACCGATGATATTGCAGCGCTGTTGCGAGACACAGTTGCCCGTGTACGTACGTGTCGGGACGAGATTTATTGCGCGAGGGACCCGCAACTGCGATGGCATGATCCGTACCTTGCGGTGTTGCGTTCGAATTCGACGATTGACGTTATCGCGAGCGGTGTGACGCGCGAATTATCGATTCGCGGGGCGATAAGAAACGCGATCCCCCCGACCGGCGTCTACGTGGTGTCGATGCGAGCGTATTGCCGCCTCCGTCGCCGCCGTCGTGCTGCTGCTGCTGCTGCTGCATTCCTTTGGCGAGGTTGGGCGTCCGCGATTCGTCGAGAAAACGCGTGACGTCAGGTTGCACGATTGTTCACGATAATGGGGTATTCAACATGGCCGCCGCGAGTAGTTTAGTGTGTGTGTGGTGAGTGGTGTGCGCCGTTCGTTTAACGACCGCCAGAGTTTTGGATGGATTTTTGCGGGTCCGCGATATAATGCCAAGACGACGCAATGGTGAACTTCCCCTGCCCGACGGTTGGGAGTTCGCGCGCGACTACGACGGAAAGGTGTACTTCATCGACCACAATTCGAAGAAAACGACGTGGATTGACCCGCGAGACAGGTAGGTAGATCCGTTGGCCGCCGCGGTTAACGAATCTCTTCAGCTCCGCTCGTTTTACCGCTGTTTCATCGCTGAAACTTGGCCGTTAAGTCGCGATTAAAGAGCACCCTTACGCCTCTTCGATCGCGAATCCAACCAACTTGGATATCGCTTGGAATCTGCTTCGATTTAATTGTGCCTCCGAGGAATGCGCGTTTTAAAAAACAGCGGAATGTACGTGGTGTGTGTGTACGTGTGTATGTGTGTGTGTTAGACAGAGAAAGAATGTACGTGTGTATGGGTATGTGCATGTGTGTACGTGTACGAGTGCTGCCACCGTTAGGAAAATATGCGAGCGAAGCACGAATAATTATTTATTAAGAGAGCGAGAGATTGTTGCGTCTAAAAATATTTACAACCGTTCCGTGAACGAGATTTGCGTCACCGGCCTTTCGACGAGAACGCATGCGAATATTTAACCCTTCGCCGCCGCTCCGCGCAAAAAAGAGAATTCAAGGTCGGACTTGTCGATGGAATTTTTCGACCCAAAAAAAACATAAACAATGATTGTTGCGCGGTGCGTCTGCAAAACGTCGAGCTATTGCGGCTAACCAATAACACAAATAGTTTTATTTATAATCATAATTACTTCATGCATATGTAAAAATGCGATATTGATGTTTTCATTTAGTTTACTGCGATTTATTGCGGGATTAATTGACGCGACGACTCTTGAATTGTATGCATGCGAGCCTCGACAATCAGTGCCAGGAAGGCTTTAATTAAAGTTTTTTTGTCAGAAATACGTAAAATGCAACTTCATTTTTCATAGGGTTGATAATAGAATTTTTAAGGGCATATGCAATTAAATCCCAGCAAACTACGTTACGGTGGATTTTTGTTCATATGCATAAGAAACAAGCGTGACTAAATTAGGGTATATAGCATTTCAATTGATGGCACTCTTGCTCGTTAAATGTTTGATGAAATGCACTCTCATGAACATACGTTACACATACCAACAACATTTTTTTTCAGAAATAATCAAATGTAAATGTCGTAGTTTATTAACGCCACAATGTGGCTTCTATTTATAACATTTCGTTCTTGCAACCCCTTCACAGCCTACAGGATCATTGTAAATGGAATATATTTATATTAAGCAGGCGGTGATAATTTCGTTCCGGGTTGTAGATTGTTTGTTACATTTGTTTTGGTTACTTTAGTAACTAACATAAATGTCAAATTGATTGACAGACTTCAAAATAAAGAATTAACACCAATGGCACCGTTTCCTTAAATGTCGCTGATTGGAATATTTTACTGAAAAATAATTTTCATCGATGGAAGCTTAAATTTGAATGTGACAGGACACCAGTGGTGCGCTACTAATCGCAACGACCTTATCATGATCTGCTCTAATTATGTTTTTTACGATCGTAAACTTCTACCAATTATTGACGACATTTTTGCAAATATCTGAAGACAATTGTGCACTTTCTAAATTTTAACAATTTTACATTTGTGGCAATGTGAATTAATTAGCGTACCATATTGCAAAATGTGGAGGGTGAACGACAGAAATAAACAAACCAATACAATGAAAACAAAATTTATTTCCATGACACCGATTAATCCAACGTTTATTTCGAAAACTGAGACAACATAAAATTAATTAAAAACCCGGCAGTGCATAATTCGGACCTATTGCATGATATTCAACTGAAAAAGACGAGCATTAATTAATATATCAGTGTAACGTAACGAAAGAAAATTATTAGAATCATTACCTTGTAATCCATAACGTCCAGGTTTTCCAATCTCATTCGGGGTCATAGATGCAGTTCTCTATGATCACCACTTCAAATTGGATGATTGATTGCATAAATACTTAAATGTTCAGAAAAAAATGTAGGTGGGTTTGCAAAGTGAGTAGAGGAGAATAGACAAACATAATGGTTGAAACAAGAGATTTCATACATCATAATGAAATTAAGGCTGGAATTAAGGCTGAACCATTACAAGGCTGGTAAAATAGAGAATATCGATGAAGCTGGTAAATTGAGAAGATTATGGATATCCTCGTGGTATAGAGTGGAAAGGAAGAGGAGACCGGGAATCGGTAGTTTATTGATTGCTGTGGTACATTTAACTTAGTTATGTTGCGGCCTCTTTCTTCATTTTCCCAGTTCTTCATCTTGACCCCTGTCGTTTATATTTGAAGTTGAATTTCCTCACTGTCTCTCATGGTGCTCTTTTCGGTAGCAAGTGTTGCTACCGTGTTTTCACTCGTACTCGCCGTATATGTACTGGTAGTCCTGCTCAAATGCTCAAAAAAAGGAAATAGTAATTAGCACAAGATCATCTACTACAAATATTCAAGAAGTCCTCTTTTTATTGAATGACTTTTTCGCTGCCTGGTTTTCCTCTCATTCTAACATAATTAGACTCTTTGTAGACCCACCTTTTACAGTAGTTGATATCTACAAGTTGTAGGATTGGCATGTCTTCTGGGGAGTCATTAGATGAGATTTTTGCATTAGCTTTACAATTCCGAATATGTCATACATGGATAAGTTTTATTATAAAACAAGTTGCCGATAGCATTATGTAAAGAATGCTTAATGTAATAATGCCATCGTCAACAATGGAACATTTGCAAAAGTTTGCAATACTTTGAGGGCGTTAGACGGAAACATAATGGAGTCTAAAAATAGTGGATCTACATTCTTTAATTTGTAGCGTTTGTAGCAGCGGATTTGGTTCATATGACAGAGTACAGAAAATCTACTTGAAAAATAAATTTGGATAAAACGTTCAAAATAATATATTCAATATTCCTCCACCGATTAAATTATATAATTTACAATATTATTTTTATCTCGAATAATATAAGTGTTCTAAAAATGGTACTCTTGGTACGTTATTACAACTTTTGTTACATTTTAAATCTGTGATAATATGAGATGGGGCGATTTTAACGCAAAACATTGTTTGTAAAATCAACGTGAAGCAACAATAGCTTCAAAAATTGAAGCACGTTTAACAAACTTCAATTTTATGATAGTGGGGAGTAGAGTTCTGGAGTAGCATACGATTTAAGGGCGCATGCGCTAACTGGTTGGTAAAACAGTTCAACCTTGCGACCTTGACCCAAGCCAACTAAATCGATCCCTAACCGTCATTTTCTAAACCAATGTTAGCATCTTGCCATCCTACCCAGTCAATGTTATTGGATACTGTAGTTCGACTTCACAAGTCACGTCTGTAACCCACGCAAGTATAATTGCTATTCAATTTGGATAACATTGTCATCAAAACTTCAAAATGTCGTTTGCTTTATTCTTTTTGTTGTCGTTGCGATTACCAACGATGTGCTGATATGCAATAAGTTGGAGAGTTCACCTTCTCCCACTTGTTGTGAGCCGGTGCCGAAGCAGTTGTCTTCTTTGTATGTATTTCATCTACAACTGTTGTGTCGACTGCTACCATAGTTTCCATCTGCCCGTTCGTTATCGTTTCCGATCTTGGTTTTCCCGCCAAATCTTCGCCAAAACTCCCAATACCTAAAGATTTGTTAATGTCACAACCATAGATGTTGTTTTCACAAATTGCATGTTATAGAATATGCTCCTTCTCTCTGGCAATCTCTTTAGACCGAAATCAAAAATCCTATTACTTTCTTCCCATATTTGTTTTTACTCAATTTCTTTTGCTGTACGAAACGCGTTCTTGGTTCAAAGTTGATTTGAGGAGAGATCGTCTGAAGACTAGTATTTCAACATATATGTCGAGACATGGTTTGTATTTAAGTTATCAGTAATTAAAAAAATGTTTTCCACATAATATTAAACGTAGTCAATGATTTCATAACCTCTGCAACAACCTGGATGACCAGAAATGACTCATTGATCTTTAAATCGAATGTCAATATTAATTATTTTTTCCATCCCTCCTCGTTTCTAAACGGTCTTTGTGTCGTAATTTCATGATCATCATTATCATGAGCTATAAGTACCTCATTATCTGCAGTTTTCAATTTTAAAAAGTTATATGTCATTGACCCATTCCATTGCACGCCTTTCTCCACTTCGTCGGAACTTCTTCGCGTATATTTTGAATAGTGTGGAAGAAAGACAGTAAAGTTTTCGTCGTTATGATCCTAGATGTTGATTGGGATACATATTTATGTTGTATGTTCATAGGTAATATTTCCAGAGCCTATCAACGCTTTTGAACCGATTTTGATTGGAGATGTTTATTGGGTGTATATTTGTCAGTAGCGTTTATTTTTGAATTGTTCACTGGTTTCAAGAATCTGCCAAAACTTTCGAACAGATGCTGTAGTCGCTGAAGACTTTCCCATTTTGATTCTAACTGTTGTTTAATACGTTTTTGAACCGATAATGTAGTTTCTGACGACTTTTCCATATTTTGATTCGCAATGTTGATTGGGTATACATACATTTCTTTAATAGCGTTTATCTCTGAGTGGTTCACTGGTCACATTTCTAGAACTTTTGCTTTTGATAAGGCTTTTGTTAATACACCCACATGAATATGTTTTCATGACTACTTGCACCTTCAGAGAATGTGTATGTGATGGTCTGATGGGCGCAGAAGGGCGAAATGGTCTGTCACCACTTATTACATTCCCTTTTTATTAAAAATTGCGCCTGTTTCACACCACATTTTGTTTCTTTTAATTGTTTATTTCGGTATTTTTTTATATTTACATTGTAAATAATTTCAATCAATTAATATCGTTCTCTATTAAAGCGATCACGTCTATTAAACCAAATATTTTAAACATTGCAACACACAAACAGTTCGCCGCAGTCGTCACCGCACTGCTATAAATCGTTGCAACAAGTGTTTCTGACGATCATAAAAATCACGTTGGCGCTTTTTTACACGGCGGTGCAGGTGGCCGCTCTCTAGATAACCACAACCATTTAAGTAGATAAAAACGTTTTACATTACGTCGGTCACCGTAATAGTACGGCCGCTACATAACTGCACCCTAAGAAATTTTAGCTTTCGTGGAAGGAGAAGATAAACTTGTGAAATGAGTGAAAAGAGATGGTGTGGACGTGAGCAACGAGGAAATGCGAAGGGAAGTTAATGTAATGACTCGTGAACATCAGGCAAGATGTAAAGAAAGAAAAAGGCAGATTTCTAGATACCACGCTGTTCAGATTGGATGTAGAGAATACGACGCTGTGAATTGTCCGGGAAAGAGGAAGGGAAAAGCAACTACAACAACGTGTAATTTTATAGTTTTAATGTAAATTTAGACCACAAATTGTAAAAAATTGTCGTGATCCGCGTGAACTTTCTTATACTCTATTTTTATACTTTTCAAATAAACGTTTAAATATCTCTAACTTTTATATGAACTACTTTTCGATAACTCGTACAGTTTTCGAGATATGGAAAAAGTTACATTTCTTCCCCAACACAAACTAATTCTATAATAAAATAGTTGAAACTTCAAAATATCCATTTAAACCGGTTATATGTTTTGGAATAACATTGACTGTACACAATTCAAGCTATTTTGATGTGTATAAGTAAGGTCTCAGTAGAATTAAGTCATAAAAATTACAAATAGCGTGAAATGCAGCAGTTAGCTTTATGACGATTTAGGCAAAACGACAAATTTGTAGTAATCCTTACATTGAAAAAAAACAGCAGTGAATCTCATAATGCATTTCTCACGCATTATGTCATTGAATTATTTAAGGTTTTTGTTTTTTGAAACGTCAAACGAAGATTACAAGACCCTCGTCGGACTGTCGGACATGCAAGTGTTGTTTTATTTAATCACAAACTTCACCATCCAGCAGAAATGTACCGACGAGAAATACAACAGAATTTGTCCATCCATAGATCGAGAAAATTCTAGAAGAGGACACGAAACTTTTTGAGATAAATTTGAAGACGAGGCAAATAAAAATGTAAAATATTTTTAAATAACGCTATTCATCGTCTCGTTTGTTTAAACAAAAAATAGAAAAAGCTGCTGTAGTAGACAATTCTTTAAGTGACTACTTGGTAATTGCGTTGTTAAATAAAAGAACTGATATAAAAGCTTCAACCCAACACACATCCCCTGCGAAGATTTGTGCGACCAATCAAATTTAATTACCTACCGCGGAACCGATTACTCAACAATCACAAAAAATTAAAGACTTATCTGGTAATGATACTTAAATTACACGTCATGCTTTTCATTGCTAATTTACAATGAAAATGTGGCCAATCCAAATAAAAGCCACGAATTACCGTTGTTAGTTACAACTGCTGTTAACTGTTATTTTGGGTTGGGTTGGGAGCCGATTCCTAAACACAAAAATAAAAAACTTCCAACTATTTAATTCATTATTTACGATGCAAATGTAACTAAACGAACGTTGACGGTTCATCACGAATGCGAGAGGGGAGAGTTGTAAATTACATTCGCAAATGTATAGTTTCCGATATTAACAACGATTTAAAAAAGCACAAAGTCATAAACAAACTAAAATAATCTGTTCAAGAAATGGTGCTCGATGTGGTTATCATTTGCTCGTATTTTCTAGCTGACATTCGTCTTAGACTAGTCAAGTGATGCAGTACATATCTAAAAGGATAATGTTCTCCATACAAACAAATTTTCTTCTGGTAAATCAAACACAAATCATATTCACTATCTCTTCGACAGGAGATGTAATTGGAGCAGTAATAACAAACAGGAAAAACCTCTAATTCAGACACGTTAAGTAAAAATGTAGTAAGATCAAATAACTCAATTCACGTTAGTCCATGGTAAAAAATCGTGTATTTATTAGAATTTTTTGGGTGTTGTTGGCCCAATATGTCCTCCGGTGAATTATTATGCAATCAAGGTTCAAGGTTCTTAAAAAAAACAACCTTTTATTACACACCAACTGCTGTATAAATTACGTCAAAAAAAAGTTAATTAACATTCATTTTATTCACGATATATATTTATCAAAATTTTGGCCAAATTAAACACATTGATCGTTTGATATTTAATAACTTCACCTATAGATTTAAAAGTCGACGTATATTCTAAAGATATCTTTGAACTATGTATTCGTAGTTTAAATTTTACTTCTAGCAAAGCCATTAATCTCTCTTATTAGAGATAATAAAACGCCCCTTGTATAAATCACTGATGAATAACTCCGAAATAGAGTATCCCAAGCACAAATACCTTCATAAAAACTCATCCATTTAAATTTTAAAGACCGCATTCGATAAGTCAAGCAAATTTGCTCCGATTACACAAATAATATCCACGTAGTCACCCAAACTAATTACTTTAATTGGATCACAACGTACAATCATTACTCGAATTACAATCAACGATTAAATAATAATTATTACGTGCGACCAACAACCGACCAAACTACGCTTTATTCGATTACGTCGACTTTCACGTGCGACCAAACACGGACATTTTAACACCGAGACGTGTAATTGTCAAGGAAAACTCGACAAATTGCTCATTTTATCGACGATTTGAGATATTAACTGTAACAAAGTAACTGTAACTAATAAATTTGTGTTTACTCGCGTTGTTTTGTTAAAACTACCGCTACAGTTATTCGCTTTAATAATTAAATTGCGTTACTTGGACTCGTGTGTCCCCGATGATTCTTGGTTGGTTTCTAAAAGTGCCCTTGAAGGTGAATTGGTGTGTTGGCTAAGTCGCGGTGTTGCATCTGATGAGATCTGCCTGGCAATTGTATGAATGGATCGTTTAGTTTCAGTTGGATTGTGTAGTCTAAGATGTGTATTTTTTCGTTTAAAATAAATCAAGATTTTGTCTAAAAGGAACTACATGAATGATTTTTTTTAATTTAAAACTAAAGTTTTCGTTCTCGTTTAATTGTTGCTTAAGAAATTTTTGTTTTCCTTGAGATGTTGGAATATTTTTAACACTAGCTACAGTAAATAATTTTTGATTGATGTTAAATTAAGTGTAAAGACATTTTGAGGGCCTATTGATTGATATGATGAGAAGTGCTCCACGAAAATTTGTACTTTCTGTGAGCGGAATTTTGATGATAATTATTTTAATACCATTCTGATTAATGTTCTTGTGAGTTTAATAACAATCACGTAGTTGATACTTATTTTTAATTGGTTCTTTTACCGTTGGAACTTGTTTAAATTGCAGGCATTGCATGGAATTCTGAAACACACAATCACAAAACAATCTTATGTATTTATTTTTAACAGATCACACGTTGTCGCTTTGGATCTATGATCTATGAACAAGTATTTAACATCAAAATTATCGGTTTGGGATTTGCCAACCATGTTAACGTTGAATTCTTCATTATTTTAAACCTTACTTACTTTTGGTTTGAAAGCTAAGTAGTTTACATTGTTATGTATTAAACTTCCTAACAGTCCTTTTTAGAAAATTTGCAATTTTACTTTTTGCTTTTTTGATAGTTAATGTAATAATTATAATATTAAAAACATAAATTTTTGGAAATATTTTATGCTTTAATTTGTTTTAATGCCACGACCACGGTTGTGAATTTTGGGCAATTGCGAAAGGTTTGCACCATCAACGTAAGCTGTGAAACAAATCTCTGCGCCTCATAGGATGAAGTCGTAAAATTCACAATTTGCGTCGCTCGTTACTAAACAATCACTTAACATACGACATGTTCGCAGAAGAAACCAAATCGACTATTTTCTTTTGCTGTTTCGATGTCGCCTACATTTTATGCATAAGTAATTTTTTAAAATTACTTTTCGACATTTTTACAAATTTTACAATTTTGGCTATTTTAGATAATTTGTATTTAGAATCTTTTCATTTTGGTACTTTTGAAATCCTTGTTCTTTGTATGTTTTTCTTATCTTAAATCTAGACCCAAAATATTACTCATAAATTTTTAATCACGTTTTGAATTTTTTGCAATTTTGACCTTTTCGTCATTTGTGAGTAATTTGTTTTCAGTTGTCCATTTAATAATTTTTGTAATTTAATTAATTTTCAAACATTTGCCTCTATCTAATCCAATTCAACGAGCATACATTAAAAATGGAGCGTCGAGGAAAATTATTATATTATAAAAAAAATCAATCGATGTTGAGTTTAATGTATTGACATTTTTCACAAATTTTTGAATATTTAACCTTAAATTTTATTTTCGATTTTTTGAATTCTTGGCATTTTGACGTCCTCGTCGCTTTTTAAATGGTTATTGCAATCGTATTAATAAAATATTTCTCGTTGCTTCGAACTCTAACAATACGTTTGTCTAGGCATGGAATCAACTATCAACCCAACCCAATCAAACATAAAAAAGAGTCTCTTTCTCTCACACTCTCCACTTTGATGTTCGATTCAGTTAGATTGGGTTAGGGTTGAGATTGTATTTTTTAGGACTTTCAACTGATTGGAAGATTTTGCCAAAAACAAAATTCTGTATCGTACGCCGAAAATTTTTAATTATTAAATTTTGCAATATTTTTTATTGTGGACTGTAAAGTGTCGTCGTTGGACAAACAATATTTCTTGTTGCTTGGAACTCTATTAACACGTTCCTCTATGTATGGAATCATCTGCGAAGAACCGGATCTTCAAAGGATCATCACAATTATAAAGCCAGACGCTATGCAGTATGAAGACGTTATACTTCGATCTATTATAGAGAATGGGTTTTCTATAATTGACAAACGTTATATTCATTTTACGTCAGAGCAAGTTTCGGAATTTTACTCCCAATACTTGGGTAGCCCAGCATTTCCACATTACGTGGTTAGCATGAGCGTTGGACTAGTCCTGGCTCTTTCATTAGAGACATAGTGGGACCTAATAGGTTACTGCGGGAGGAATGGTTTGTACCGATGAGTATACGCGTTCGTTTTGGTCTAAGGGATGCCATACCAAATGCAATACACGTATCAGAAAATTTATTAGAATCCAGCAAAGAAAACCATTATATTTACCCAGAAAACATTTTGGAACCACTACCAACTGATCTTGAAAAAGTGCAAGATTTCTGCACAATGTGTGTAAATTCTACACTACTAAATGGTATGACAGAATCAGTACGAATTAAACCCATCGACCCAGTTCTTTACTTAACAGAGTAGCTGTTAATGAATAATCCATACAAACCACAATTTCCGAAAGACATTGGACTAGTGACTAAATGAAATAAAACAATATATTTGTGCTACATGATTTATTATTACACTAAAATTGAAGTAACTATCAACCCAACCAAATCGAACATAAAAAGGAGAGTCTCTCTCTCGCTCTCTCCATTTTTATGTTTGATTCAGTTGGGTTGGGTTAGGGTACAGATTGTAATTTGTTGCGACTTTCAACTGATTGACAGGAGATTTTGCCAAAAACAAAATTCTGTATCGTAGGCCGAAAAATTCAATTATGAGATTTTGAAATATTTTTTATTGTGGACTGTGAAGTGTTGTCGTCGGACAAAAAAATATTTCTCGTTGCCTGGAACGCGTTCCTCGATGTATGGAATCAACTATATCCGGTTCTAAGCGACCTGATGAACAACAATAGAGCTGTTACGTGATCTACGCGTGCACTTTTCAATTACCAGTCATCCAAAATTTTATTTGCATTTGGGTATTTCCTACGACATTCTAGTTACTACTAGTTATGTGTCATATGATGTTGATATACAGGCGTGCGATTATGTATGGAACCGGGTTCGTTCTGCTAAAACGGTTTGAGCTAGAATCCTGAAACTCTACAAAAAACGTTTCATTTGTACTCGCATTCTCAACACCTAGTAGACTGTTATATTTTTATTGATAGTTATAATATTTCGTAAACAAATTCCAGCAGGACATCATCATCATCATCAGGACATCTACAAATCAGTACGAACTCCTAGATTTTGTATTAATTAATCAATAACGAGTGTCGATGGAAATTTCGCATGTCTGCAGTTAGGCGGGAATTTCAAATCTAAAAGTCTGGGTAATGAAATCGGTGCGCGCATTCTACGAAGTTTAATATCCTGTATGGAATTAACGTAGCACATCTCCATATCTATACACACGCCCTTGCGTTAGCGTCGATAATAGAATATTAGAGATTACATTCCACGGCGATTAGTAATCCGATATCGTCACCTACATAACCGCGCGCTTTGTGCTACGAAATTGTTTACCTTCAAATGGATTTAAGCGTCACGAATCCGACAAACGATAATATCGCTCCGGCTGGAATGTCGACACCGGGCCCGCGCGTCGCGTCTTTTAATTTCAATGTTGAACGACCTCATCAGCCTACTCGGGTTGTAACTTCTCGCTTTGCCGTGCAGGACGCCCCGGGCGGAAACTTATTAGTCCCACTCGATATGTGGGCCAGTTTTGTGACACATCGATTGTCGTAAATGCACTTTTGTGATTTTCAGGAAATGTCGCTGGAGTTTTACCGTTTGCTGGGCGTATGCACGAACGATTTAATTTTCGGTCGATTCGTAACTCGGTACTCATTGAACGTGTCAGTAAAATGAGTTTCAAACCCAACCCCAACTCAAGAATTGTAACGGTGCTTGAATATACATAGTTTGCATTAGGTGTGAACCCAACGTAATAGTATTTGTTGTTTGCATGTTGGTTTTAATTTTGTGCTAATGTCTTGCGTTGATCATTTATAAATGACTTTATAATTGTACACACATTTATTTTAATATCTTAATGTTGTCGCCAATTGAACCAATGAGAGATTGAGCATTAGACATTTTTTGAATTATTAGCTACTTTGTACTTTCGCTGTTTTGACAATTTTAAAATATTTAACATTTTTGGTAATTTTTGACATTGTCAGCATTTTTTGCTTTTGGGTACTGATATTTGCCAAATTTCTGTTCATTTCCTTTTGTTTGTATTTCGTAAATTTTGTTTACTACTCTTCTTTTGTGATATTTTTCGTAGTTTCGTTGTCACATTGTTTCCTTTCCTGTCGTTTGTATCTAATTTATTTACGATTTTTTTTCAGTTTTCGTTTAATCTATTTTAATTTACATTCGTGTTCCATTTATGTCTTCAACTTCAACCCAACTCAACCTTCTTGACAAACTAAATCTTTAATCTAACTCAACCCAACACCGTCCATCAATATATGTACTAAATTTTCTTAATAAAGTCTTGGTTGGTTAGGTTGTATTGGATTGTGTTATGTGGGGTTCGGTTGGATTGGATTGGATTGTATTGGGCTGGGTTGGGTTGGATTGGGTTATGTGGGGTTCGGTTGGATTGGGTTGGGTTGGGTTGAATTGACTTTTCGTGGGTTGGGTTAGGATTTTTTGCTTGTAAAATTCAATTCAAAATGTGCTTCCATATTATATTCGGGTTTGTATTGTATTGAATTGGATTGGGTTGGTTTCGGATTAAAAATCTTGATTATCTCTTTGGATGTCCAAGGAATTTGTAAAGTTAATTTCACGCTATATACAATATAAAATATTACCCCACACGTCGACACATTCCCATACTCCCCAATTCATAATTCAATATACTTGATATTATTTCTCTGTTTTTACTTTTCGTTTGTCGTTTTCTGTTTTATTTTACAAAAAAAATTCTAGTAAAAAACCTAGAAACCAGAAGTGGACGAACAACACTGTCTAGAAATTGGATTTGACCAATTTTAATAATTTTGTGTTTTAACATTTGTTGTTCTTTTTCAATCGTTGTACATGGCTTACATGGATGTAATCCTTGCTTTGTAAGCAGTTTTTTTTCTTTAATAATTTATAGTTTTTCATCTTGTGAATTTTTACCATTTTATGACATTTTTACAGCAAAAATTTTGTATTTTGGCCACATTGAAATTTGCAATTTTGCCAAGGTAGTTTTGTTGTAACTGAGTTAATTGCATTTTTGTTTTGTTTTTAGCAATTTCGTCAATTTTCCAATTTGTTATTTTTTAGATTTTATTTAGATATTATTACATTTCAACAAAATGTATGTGTTTTTGGTCATTTTGATATTTTTTGAACTTAACGATTCTTTGCATTTTACAATTTTTACATTTTTGTATTTTTGAAAAAGCAGTAAAATTGTAAAAATATAATTTTTTATTTTATTTCGAACTATGAAAATGACATTTTTGGAAAATTATAATCTTGTGTGAACTAGTTAACTGACATATTGACAAAATTGCTCTTATTTTACCAATTCTGTAAAATTTTACACATGCAGAAATGTTGATTGACATATTTGCTTTTTGATCTGTAATTTTCATTGTATTTTTATTTTTTTTATAGTTTCGTCAATTTTGTATTTGTGAAATCTTAGCTTAGCGGCAAATTTAATTTCTGCAATTTCTTACAATTTTTTGCAATGTTGAAACATCGGCACGAAATCATCCATTTGACATTTGACAATTGAAATTTTAACAATTTTGGATTTTCTATATTGTTTGCATTTAAAATTGTATTTTTATGCTGCAATTTCAACTGCATTTTTTATCAATTGTCAGTAATTTTGGATCTTGCCATTTGGATTTAGAGCCAAATTTTGTAATTTGTGTCTTTCGCACTTTTTACAGATTTATCGGTCTATTTTGTCGCCCGATTATAGTCAAGAAATAGCAAAAAAGGTATTAGTTTGGGTTGGGCTGGGTGGGGTTGGGTTGAGTTGGATTGGATTGGGTCGGGTTGACTTGGATTGGGTTGGGTTGGTTTGGGTTAGGTGGGGTTCGGTTGCTGAAAAATGTAGAAATTTATAAATCGAAAATACCATAAATACGAAAAAAAAATTGAAATAAGTTTGATAAATTTAATTTGAATTGAAGTTTAAAGCAGGAACATAATAATAAATATCTATAAAAATCCTTTTAATTGTATATTAAATTAATTTTCTCAATTTTTTATTTAGTTTGGCTTAGTTTACCGCAATTTTTTAATTTGACAATAATTTAATTCCAATTTAAATAATATTCAAACATATCCACAGACTGCAACAAATTGCATCAATGTGACTGAATTACTAAAATGAAATATTTTACAAAATTAAAAAAAAAACAGTTTATTTTGCTTAATTTATTTCGATATTAATTGCCTTTTCACTTCAGTAGCGAAAATACGCAACAACAACAGCTGGTAATTACCAACGATGCAAAACAATTCAAATTACCAAAAAATATATAAAAATATATGCAAAATAAGTAAATAATGGTTCTGGAAACTTTAAAAATTTTTACTTCTTTGCGACGTTTTTGATTTTTTGCGTCTGACAATTTTATATTTTTAGTCATTTTACAATTTTGACAAATGTTGAAACATTTAATTTAATTTTTTTTAAAAAAAGAAATGAAGGTTTTTGCACTTTTGAAAGTTTGGAACGTATGACGTTCACTACAAAATTCCTAAATATGCATTTTTGAAAATTGAACGTTGAAGATTTTTGAATCTCTTTTGATATTTAGCATTTTTGTCAAGTTTTATAAATTTTCATAAATTTTAAATTCTTTGCATTTTGCATTTTATGATTTTGTGACAACATTTTTTTATTTTTGCTTATTGGGTACTTCAATTTTTGAATTCTTTTTGGCATTTTTGTACAATTTTGGATTAGTGCATATACGTAAAGCATCAAGCATGCAATTTTGGCGTATGTTGCATTTTCAAAACCATGCATTTTTTCACATAGTTTCACATTGTACTACAGTAAAATTTTGCAATTTTACATTTGTGACAATTTTGACATTTTAGTTTGTGTAAAGTTTGTTGCTTCTCAATCTTAATAATTTTAAGTATTACTTAGCATTTTTGAATTTTAAGTATTTCAATGATTTTGAAATTTTTTTAATATTGACAGTTTGACAATTTTGACATTTTTATGTTTTTCAAAATTGGCAATTTAGCATTTGCATTGTGAGCAAATTTTACATTCGTATCAATAATTATTTACCATTTTACATCTCTGACATTTATAAAATATATTTTTTAGCAATTTTAAATCTTCAGTTGGAAATTGCAATACATTGTACACATCAATAAAAGCCTCTACCAGTCCGCCCAACATCGAACACGGACTAATTTCCGTATTACGCCAAATCGACCACGAATATTAATACGCAACCGAACGATTGCGCTGTTTTTTCTTGGCCACCGAACGAACGCACGCCGCAACACTCGGCATAGAAAGCGGCGTACGACTTTTTTCCCGCGATTCGAAACTGCCTCATCTCGCTGAATGGATAAAAATGAAGTCTCCGCACGCAAGCCAGCGCTGAAAACTGGTTACAACAACGGCGGAGGAATGAACTCGCATGCGAATAGTAGTGATTTTGCATTATTTTTAAAAGATAATGATACCTCGCCTTGAGCGCTCGGTATTTTTAACTCGGCGTTCCGATAATGCGTGCGATGCGCGCGGGGCGGATCGGGGGGGTCGCGGCCGGCAAAAAGTCGACCGAAATTTCGATCTGGCCCAGTGAGTGCAGTATCGATCGACTTATCTCCGACGCCCGTGCACGTTTAGGTATGCGAACCCGGGGCAACCGTTCGCCACTCGGAACGCCAGGTGGGGAAAAATGCGCGGTCGGTACGGCCAAAATGGAAAGGAACGTTGACGTCAAAAATTGGATTTCGTGCGCTGTTTACTTTTGCATGAATATTTATTTTCCAAATTGTCGATATGAGTGTCGTTCGGAGAGTTTACATGTTTTAATATCTTCCGTGTGTTAAAATATGACCGACGGTATCATTTGCATTATTAATCTCGAGGCACATAATTGAATTTCGGTAAAATTTGATTTTGATTTTTCATTTGCTTAATTCTTACTTTTTTATTACACTTTTATCATTAAACAATGATTTTATTTTAATAAATGTTAATGTTAGTTGTTTCCAAAATGAGATACCCCTCCATAAAACTAAACAATATATACAGAGCGTTCGACGTTAAGGACGCATCTATGCAAATGCTAAGTGAACAACAGCGAAACCATAAAACTATTACCAAGTTAGTGAAGGAATCACTAGAAAACGCAAGGAATAATTATAATTTAATTTGACTGCTCCGTTAAATTGAAATAGACTATAAAAGTTCCGAAAAATGCTCCAGTCTCATCGGAAAACTACTTAGACTTACAATTTTAAATTATTAAATGTAAATACTATGATTGAGATTTTTGAATTTTTACAATTTTGCATTTTTGGACAATTTTGATAATTGTGACGCTTCTACAATTTCACAGTTTCTGCTTAAAATCATTTTGAATTTTTTGTAATGTCTGCAATTGCATTTTCAAAACGAACTGGGATTTTTTTGACCTGTTGAATTTTTTTTGAAAATTATATACAATTTAAAACGTTGGCGTGTTTAGTAGTTTAATTTCTTTATTCTTTTTATTTTTGAAACTTCTTGTTAACTTTTTTTTAAATTAATAGTAATAATTTTTATATAGACATATTTTCTTAAATTGCTGCTGCTTGACATTCTTACATTTTATTCGAATTTCTTTAAACAATATTAACATTGTTTTGATAAGTTTATTAATTTGGTCAGTTTTAACATGTTTGCCAATGTTTTATACTGGTACTTTTATACCATTTTTGCAGCATTGGTAATTTTATCAATATTTACATTTTGGACTATTTTAAAATATTTCATAATTTTTGCAATTTCGATCAGTTTCACAATTTTTTTGTATATTTTCTTTGGCCACATTTGCCATTTTTACTATTTGGTAAGTTTGTCATTATTTTTTATTTTTTAAAACAATGTTGTTATTTAATATTTTAAATTTTTATATATACATTAACATTTGAACTATTTTCGCCAACTTGTACAATTTTAACTTTTTGTGTATTTTGAAATTTTTACTAATTGTGATTTATTCATGGAAACAGGTATCCACTGTGTTTGATAATACTTAATATATTGGCCATCCCCAAACCATAAAAATAATAAAATGCAACGATATCGAGTTATTAGTAAATACAATGTTTTTTTTTAAATACAGTACATGATACTAGAGATATGTTTATGAGTGTGGGGGAGGCAGCAATTAATAATAATTTATATAAACCAGCGAATATTTGGATGTAATCGAACAAATAACAAGAAATCGTGTGAAGAACACGCTGTCTATTTAAGTCTTACACATCTGGCCCAGTAAAATTTGGAAAATGTATTAACAGTGTTAGGGAAACCCGATGATCTCTTTTAACCAATGAGAGTGGGGAACACCACAATTATGTTGCGATGTCGAATTATGCCAAATATGTCAATTTTCGAATAATTTCGACACTACTATTACAAGAAAAAAATAGTTTTGAGTGAAAACAAATCATTTAATAATAATGCAAGCATTGATACAAAAAATGGTTCTTAATTAAACACGTTATCTTATCTTTCACGGTTGGTATAATAAGCCATAGTTTAATTATAAATATGGCATCTATAATTGATTTCCGTGGCAAATGTGAGGTAGCAATTGATAACCTTATGCTTCATACAACCAGAGATTTGTGACCCCTTTTCGTAAAAAACAATAACATTGTCCTACTCTGAAATGAACCTAGGAATGAGTTTAAAACAATTACCACTGCGTTGAAAATTTTAGTTGTAATAACTACATATATTTTCCGCCACTATTTCAATAACACCTGTATATCAGACGATTCCCCATTATTTTTTTAAACACTTCACTGTCGACGTGTTCTTATATTTTTTTTCAATTTCGTAGATAATTGTACAACAGAGTTTGGTTATATTGCAATAATTAAATGTTTTATTAATTTCATTCTTCACTGTGCGTTATAATGGAATGAGATGTTTAGTGCTTTGCTCAAATCTTATCCGGGGCTGAAAATGATACAAGTGAACGCAAGTTAGATTTCCCAAGTAACACAAAATATAAAAAATTGCCACTTGTAAGTGAGTCTGAGAGCAGAATTCCGAAGATATAGATTTAGAAACCGAACAAAATGATTCAACAATATGTTGAACCAAGAATGATGGTGAACTCCATGTTTCCAAGAAATGCAGAAAATATTTCAGAAGATGTGTATTTGTATTGGTGAGGATTTCTTGAATTTTGAATTGTAACACTAATAACTAGATACCATATATATGAAAAATATCCACAAATATTAATGTGCAAAAAGCACTAAACAGGGGAGAGATCTGAAGCGAGGCAATTTTTTGGTTTGAATATTTTAATGGGACAAGTGGAAAAATAGTAAACGTTTATTGATGTGGTGATCCGCATATTGAAACATCATTTTTTGTGACCCGAAATAAATTCTGACAATTACTACAATCCTTACGTTTTTCTGATAATGATATCACGCCAAAAACGCAAGTCGACTTCAAAATAAAACCAGTAGAATATTTTTCAAATAATGTTGATAAAGTTTATAAACCGAAATCAAATCTTTCATTGAACGAAGGACGAAGCAATGTTACCTTACAGAGGTCGACTAAGTTTCCGTGTCTACAACCCAGGAAAGATTAATAAATATGGCTTACTTATGAGAATGTTATGCGAATCTGGATATACGATATATCTAAATTTAAATAATGTAAATGGACAACATTTGTAAAATCTCGTGAAAATTCTTTTAGGTGGTTTTGAAAATATTTGGAACCATATTTCCATGGACAATTATTATAATAGTGCTGAGTTGACTGAGAAATTACTTTGTAAGAATTAATTAAAAAGAATTAAATTAAAAAAAAGGGGCAACATGATTTTCGTAGAAAAGTTTCAACACATATCTGGAAAGACAAAAATAATTTCAACCGGTAAAGTGAATAGCAAAACTGGTGAAACGATAACAACACCTGAAAGTATTTTAGACTACAATATGTATATGAGGGGTGTTGATTTGGGAGACGTTTCTTATAATCCAATTATAAGAAAAACTGTGAAATGGACAAAAAGGGCTCTCGGTTGTGGTATACAATAATACAATATACTGAATACAACAAAGAAAATAATATTTTCTTGTTTTTTTTTGCAAAGTTGCAAAAGACTGGATTGAAAATAAATATGTTAATTCTAGAAGTTCTAGAAATGCGATTAAGAGAGCATATCGTTTAGATCTACCAGAAAGACTTTCAGGAAAAATGAGACAACATAGGCTTGTGAAAGTTCATAATTCCGGTTAAAAATTTCCTCTAAGACGTTGCAGTCTGCAAAAAACATGACATGAGAGCTCACATCGTGATATTCCTCTATGTGTTGGAAAATGTTTTGAAAACTGTCATATTTAAAAAAAATACTACCAGTAAAATTATAATTTTTGAAAATGAATATACGTACTAGTTCTTAATTTTGAATTCATTTTTGTTTAATTTTCAATCTAGTTTTGATAGTTTTAATATAGGTAAATAAAAAAGATGTTTGAAACCACATTTACATGCACAAAAGTGCTCCTCTGCCTAACATTAATCTATAATATGATCTTGAATTTGAAGCAAATTCCTTAATTCCTTTAATCATCAGATATTTTTGCGTCTTTGACATTTTTTTTTACTTTTGTAAAATTTTACAATTTTTCTTATAAAAGATCGAATTTGTATATATTTTTTCAAATTTTCACTTGCTTTGAAACATTGCGTTTTAGAGAATTTATGACAATATGTAACTTTCCTTGAATATATTTTTCAAGAAATTTTTTTTTATCTGCGCACTTTGCGTTTTAAAGTTTTTTTTGCTTTTGATAATTTGCGCTTTGTTTTGTTAAATTTGAGTTTTTCGAGAGATTAGACTTTAGGCAATTTTTTTCACAGTTATTACTTTATGATATTTGTGACTGTTTTACATTTTGTCCTTTACCGAGTTTTAAAAATATTTGTGTTTCCTGGTGGTGTTATTTTTTTGTTCAACTGTTCGATATTTATGTATTTTAGGCGATCTTGATAATTTTGACAAATTTTTATAATATTTTTCAATATTTTAAAATTTGTTTTACATGTCTACCAATCTTTTCAAATATTGGTACGAAAGTTTGATATTTGTCCATCCTATACATTCTTGGCAATGTGCGCAAATTTAATTTTTTTCTTAATTTTTATCAAAATATTCAATCTAAAATTTGATCTTTTTGCATCGCAGACATTCTTGACAATAATTTTTTTTTCAATTTTTGTCTAAATGATAAAAGGACATTTTGATATTTTTACATCACAAGCATTATTGACAACGTTGACATATTTTTTTTTTTGTTACAGTGCGAATTGATATATTTTTTCAAAATGTAGAAACAAATTTGATATTTATGCATTTTAGATAATGTTTCATTTCAAAATGCAGACAATTTTTCTGTTTTACATTTTATAGAATATTTCCAACGATGTTTTTTTGACAACGTTATACAATGTAAGAAATAGTGTACTCCCAAAAATTAAATGGCTTTTGAATTTTCGTTTGATTGAGAAGCCATGTCGACCATTACATAAATACGATTTGTTTAACATTCTAATAATTTAAATGTTTTGCTAAACTTGATATTTTCAACATATTGTACTGTTTTTTGACTTCAATCACTTTTAGATTTTTGTCGCCTACATAGTTCATTTTTTCATTGTTGTTTTTTTTTTTTAGATATTTTTGTATCTTCAGAATGTTTTACCTTATATGTGGTCGAGTTTTTGTTTTAATTGTGACAAGTTTTGCAATATTGCATTTAAGATATTTTTGCATGTTGCATAATATTGCATTTAAAATTTTTAATGATTGGTGGTTTTGCAAATTAAAAAAAAATGTTGACAATTTTTGCACTTTTACATTTTACAGAATTTTTGCTTTTCAATGATTTTTTTTTTACAATATTGCTAATTTTGTTTTGTAATTGATTTTTTCGATATTTTAGATTATTTCTCATATTATGCATTTTTTATGTTTTTAGTTATAATAACTTTTTGATACCTATGGCTATTATAAATTTTTGGTCAATGTACAATATATTGACGCTTTTTGAATTTTAAAAACAATGTCTTTTTATCGCTTTTCTGGTACTGTGTTTTCTCTTAAAAATGATATATGCATCTTAGACATTCTTGACAATTTTAACAATTTTTTTCAATGCTTTTCGTGAATTATTTGAATTTTCAAATATGTTTTTCTAAAATATTGCCACGAAAATTTTTAATTTTTGCGTCGCAGACAAATTTTTAAAATTTGTTTAAAGTTTGATCAATTTTTACAATTCTTTCAAAACTTTGCTTCTTTTTAATATACATTTTTTTACATTGTACAAATTGACCAACAATTTAAAAATTTCAATCAATTTTTTATATTTTTTTAACAAATTATTGACACCAAACCTTGATGTTTGCATCTTATACATCATACTGACAAAATTTTACAATCTTTTTGGACAAATGTTTAAGATATGTATTAAAATTAAAATGTTCTTTAATTTTACAAATGTTATACAATTAAAACGTTAATAAAAACATAAACAACCTAAATTTATGTATATATAGTGTCTTTTCGAAATCAGTCTTAAATTTGCTTGCCAAGGAAACGCACGTAATTTCTGTGTCCGGACCGAATCATAAAATAATATTTATATGTTATGGGTGTAAAATAAATAAGTCATCCAATTATTGCGTGCTACGTCGTATTCGTTCATTCAAAGTGTGCCAACCTGTGAGCCCAGAACGTCAAATTGTGTGAAGTAATAGCGATATTATGGATTGAGGTGCCGATTACAACCCAAGTTCGAACCGTCGCCGTCGCGTTCGATCTGCACTTGCGATTACATAGGCGAACGACAGACGGCTTCGCGGCGCACGACAGGTGCAAGCGTACAAAATACGATTTCCGAAGCGGAACAGCGAATCGGATGGCGTTTTTAGTCATTTCACGCCGTCTACGCGCGAACAATAATCCGATCGAGCGTTTCATTATCCTCGGCGCGTTTCCCGTTTCTGCGGCAGACTCGTGGAAGACGGTCACAATGGAGGGACACTCGCTAACGCCGGTACAGCGACCAACAACTGATTAACATACAAAAGTAACACTCGGCATTGTCGCGTGAATTAATTGCTTCAATTACACGTAACAAACTATGTGACACGCGATTAACTACCAAGATTTTCAAGTTCGTTTTCATTCGTCCTGGTATTTTTTATGTGCGCACATTTCTTGACGAAAACAATCCCAATCGCGACGTCGAACCAAAATAATCCAATTAACACGTCCGCTAAGCCAAGATTCGATCCGCCGCAAAATCAGTTTCAAACAACTCGAAGTGTCGCGTTACGACATCCGCGTTTTCAAACGAAATCGCGTCACGACGTGGATTAATTATCGCTCGCGTTAAGCAAGTCGAATGCTTTTCGTCAGAATCTGTGTCGTTGCATTCCAAAGCGATTACGAAGTAGAGATTTCGATTAATAAAAGTCGTAGAACAATGGCGACGGATCGTGCGTGTCTAGATTACGTAGCGATAAGAAGCAATTAACGCTATCACGGGGCGGGCGTAGTCCGGTGATCGAATTTTTCAAAACAAGCGACGCAACGAGTAGTATTCGACTAGTTTCTAGTTCCGCGATAAAGAACGCGCTACCGTGATGATTAATTTAATATTTTCAACGCCCTTTCTGGTAGCTTTATAATTAGATTTGTTTCATTTGTTGACGCGTCGAAATATTTATTGAAATGTTCAATTTTTTATGCGAAATTATTTAATTTAATGTTTTTACCAATTTAATGAGGAACATTTGAATTTGAGTTATTCATTCGAGTCGTTTTAAGAGTGCGATTGGGGAATTTATTAAACGTAAGGAGCAAATGGCCGAATATGCGCTACAAATTGTTATATTTTTTTAATCATTTTTTAAGAAGTTGTTGTTATTAAGGTGCACCAGTTGGCAATTTAATGAAATTGGGTACGAATTTAAAATTAATATTTCTTTAGTTTAGCTCGGCTATTGAAATACAGATGGCGTTGTGTGTTCTCACTATAACACCGCAGGTGTGTGTATAAGTGCAATAGCAAGGGGATCAGTTTTGGAAATTGTTTTGTTCAAGTGACGTCAAAAACATTCTATTCTTATATCTTTTATCGCCATGTTTTTGTTATAATGTTCTAAAGTTTTAATCATGCACCAATCAACAATTGTACTTTAAACACAGTCATTAAACAACCGAACAAGTGTATCGGCTGATCGTATAATCGCAGAGATTTTCATATCACGAAACATTCAGTCGAGTTTAAACCAGTTTAAGAACGATTTTTGGAATTTATGTTAACATTTTAATTGAACAAACTGATCGAAATGTTCGCTTGAGCGACCATAGGCGCAGTTAATAGTGCAAAATCGCCTGAGATGCAAAATGTTATAAAATTATGAAAATGTCAAAGTTGTCCAAACCACACAATCGCGAAACTGAAAACATGTGAAATATTTGAATACTGAAATATTTGAATGCAATTTGACAGTGTGTCACTCAAAATTCAAAGAAATGTTAGAACTGCCAGAAAAGTCAAAATTGTTGGAAATTGCAAAAACGTTGATAACATTCAAAGAAATTTAATTGAAATTATCAAAAAATTGAAAATTTTCATCACGGTCAACATTAGCGAACAACAAAAAGCTAATTATTTTCAAAAATTCAAAAAATTGTCTTAAATTCAAATGATTGAAAAATTTTGTATAAAGGATCAAAATGTATTAATTTTCAAATCGATTATGCATAAATTGTCGAAAATTCAAAGATTAAACTGAAAAGTTGTGGAAAATAAACTAAAATTGATAATATTTAAAATTTGTTATTAATCAAAAGTATAATAATGTGAAAATTGAAAGAAAATTATGAAAAATTGTAATTTTCTAATATGCAAATAATGTCACACTATGGAAAAGGGTGAAAGTTATTGTGAATGTCAAAATACCAAGAAATATTTCGATTTGATAATCGAACTTAAAACTCGCAAAAGTTATAATACGAGTAATGCTTACTTGTCAAAAAATTTCCAAAATCGGTAAGAAAGTGTGAGGAACAGATTAAAATCCGCGAAATGACAAATTATTATTAAAATTGAAAAATTTTGCAATTACGCCAAATTATACAATGGTCAAGTCAAAGTTGGCAGCAAAGTGAAAATTGTGAATATGGTTTTAATTTCTTTAAAAAGGTAATAATTATTAAAAATAAAAAAGAATATGAAAAATGCAATTTAAAATACGTCAAACAAAAATAAAAATTGTCTTAAATGAAAAATAGGTCACATTATCGATAAAGTCAAAATGAACAAATTTGACATTAACGACAAATAAAACAATATGTAAAAAACTATAAACAAAATTATAAAACACTCTAAAATTGTTAAACTTAGTCATAGTTTCATAAAAAGAAAATACCAATAAATAAGAAAAAAATTAGTTGCTTAAAATTGTTGTTTAAAATGTTGAATTTCTAAAGCATCAAAATTGCATAAAATGCATTTTTTTAAAAGAAATTGACAATTACGAACTGTTCATAAATATTGTTTTATTTGCAATAAATTGAACTCCATTAGTATAACAGTAACAAAATACATCTGGACCCCATTAAAATAATTAAAAATAATTGTATGTAAACATTTGCTAATTAGTAAATATTCATCGGTCAATAATGACAGAAATATGTAAAAAATATTTTATTGGCTGTAAAATTACGCACTAAAATTAAACATCAATTAAACAGGTGCACAACTAGCACGGTCGCTGGATGATACCATTGAGCTTGTCAAAAAGACAAATCAAGATCCTTATTTGAACATCAGTAAAATTTATTTTGACATTTAATCCACTTTAATACAATGTTATGTTGCGCACAATTTATTACAAGCAATGAAAAAATAATCATTAATTTATTTATCATTTATATAGGCAGTGTAAATATTTACGTATTAATTCATTTACGGTGTTGTTAATAAGTTTAACGACAATAATAATATTGTAATAATTGGCAACATTCTTACATATTTGCTGATAAGTGAGTGTCGCGACGTGAATGGGGGCTTGTGGGTGTATTTGGCTCGTAGCGTAGATCCTTCGAAGTGGTTAATCGAACTCCCGATGAGTTGTCACTCGATGCTGAATAGATGAATACTTGAATTTTACGTGACGAAACTTTATATTTAAAATTTACGAGATATGCCTGGTGGGAACGGAATGACGAATTTACTTATTTTCTATTGGCACCTCATTTCATACACCCGCTTTCCCAAAATCGTAACTGTACGACTGCCAAATTCTACCACAACGCCTAAGTCGTAAACAAGCCGTTTTTCAACACGCTTGGGAATGTAGGTGAAGGTCTTCCCGCAAGATGGAACTTGTTATTGACTAGAAAACCGATTCTATGGGATTTCACGTTTGTCACAATGATTATGGAATAGAAGCTTAAAATCCCAATTGCAAGACATATACAATTTGCAATGCCAAGAGTGTTGAACAACGGCTTGTTTACGACTTTGGCGTTGTGGTAGAATTTGGCAGTCAATAAAGTGACGATTTTGGGAAAGCGGGTTTATGAAATGACGTGCTAATAGAAAATAAGTCTAGACATGGCAGTACAAGAGATTCGAATGTGTTACTCTCTGAAATCACAGTGCGAGCGGCCATAAAATCATTTGACCGAGAAACGTGGTGCCAAAACAATTAGGCATCTGCGATTACCGAATATTTTACAATTATGTACCGTTAAAATAATTCCACGAAATGACGAATACGTACTTAACTAAATATGTACATTAGAATAAATTGATAAAAAATATTAGCAACAACAGTTTAAAATAGTAGAGAGCGCATCCAAAAACAATTGAAACGATTTTTCCTCCAAAAAAAACCTTTACGACGGAAATCGGTTAACAGGCGGCAAAGTGGAGGATCACTTTACTGTTTGATTCCTACTTCAATCTCGAGAGAGAATATTCTACAAAGCATTCGAGGATATGACGACCAATGAGCACACCCTATGTAATATTTTTTCATCGAATGATTTATCGCCAAAGACATTGTTAAAGTAAAAACTACAAATAATACTTCATTGAGAGATTCATTGCCAAAGATATTGTTAATGTAAAAAACACAAATAAGACGTATTTAATTGCGTAGCAGTACGAATGTACTGACGTCTAGATGGCGTTAATACACTCACACGAGCGTTTGTAACTCATGGTTTCCTGAGTAAATACACCTTCAACGAATATGTCCTTGATACTTTTATGAGCGCAGGATGCCGAGGCGATTTGTCACCACCAACCACATTCGTTGAAATGTATTTTCAACAGAATGGTCTCGTGCGTACGGCTGCGAAGTAGTTACAAGTCTTGACAGTACCGACTTAGTCAGTCAATGCAGTCAATTCCATAGCAGAACGAATGTAAGGGTACTGACATCTAAATGACGGTAATACGAGTACACTTGCAATTTTCAAATTATTGACGAAGTCGAATAATCAGAATAATTTCAAATAGTACAAAAACATCAAATTTGTCAAATGGACATAGAAATTATCAGTATTGTCAATAAAGGCAAGCTTATAAAAGAAAATGTCTAAATTTTCACTGGCAGACAAAAGTCAAGACCAAACAAATATATAAAAATAAAATGACGAAATGCAATCATCTGTTGCGAAGATTTTTGCACCTTGCGAGTACACCAATGACATGAATGAATTATTGAAAATATCATTGAACTTCCTGAAAACGAATTTCCATGTAGTTAAAAAAGAAAAAGTTCTGAACCATTAAAGGAATGCGTAAGAGATAGCGGAAAATTAAATAATTACAAAATTATAATATAATAAAAATAGGAAATATATAGTATTTCTTTTCTTGTATTCCGAAAATTTTCAACCCAACCTGAATCAACCACGTTATAAATTGTTTTCGATGTCTTGTAAGCACTTATCAACCTGATAAATCAGAAATCTCATCAACCAGATGCTAATATATTCAACGTGGACTGGTCGTTTGCAACATACCCAAGATCTTTGGGCCCATGTTTTAGTTGTTTGCAACCAGACATCATGTATTCAATGTGCTTCAACACGTTTTAAATTTAACGAAGCATTTGAACCTAACACTCACATTTCGATGAATCGATTTAACTTCCAAGCAACTTTCAAGTGGGTACCCATTCCAGAAAATTTCAAACTACTACAAATGATTTATAATCAACTATGAATCAACTTAACTCGTTTTTCAACCATATTGGAGTTTGTGGTCAACAGGGTGAGTTTCATTTACAATTTTCATACGCAATTCCTTTGTCCAGATACAAAATCATTTTCAATCTCGATCAACCCAAACAAGCTTAATATGCTTTTATGCAATCAGTTTCGTTTCAACCTTGTGCATAATTTCGACCCAAGCCATCATCATATTCGATGTCGTTGGTTGTCTGTTGGTTGCATACAATATGAATGTTCAACAAAACCAATACGTCATTAGTTAATGTCTGTCATATGTTTCTCAATGAGGAAAATGCTTTGAAAAATCTGTTTAAGAAACGAGTTTAGGCTGAAATGTTTGAGATTATTGATCAAAGACATATCGATTTTTTGAAACTGATAAAATTAAGGATTTGGTTGGGTTGAGCCGACTTCAACATTAGGTTAAATAAAAAAAAATTGCAAAAATTACGATTTCGAAAGCGAGCTTTTGGGGATAATTCAGTTCTTTGTTTGGATTTTTTAAGTTGCAGCCAAATGGAGAAACCACCAGGTGGACTTGTCCCTGGAACTTATATAAATGGTATTTTACAATTTGCAATGCCAAATGGAGAAACCACCAGGTGGACTTGTCCCTGGAACTTATATAAATGGTATTTTACAATTTGCAATGCCAATGATAAATAAATTACGATCACGTTGCACACGATCACGATCTCTACAACATCCAAATTTCAAAGTTTCTTTTTCGTTCCGAGCTAACCGTCGCCGCAAACCGAACGGCTGCAACGCTGACAGCTGGCGCATTCCATCAAACGTTTCGGTTTTAGGCGCAGATGCGCGAGCTCGACATCAGCCCACCAAAACGGCCTGCACTGCAGTGCCCGACCCTCGCTCTCCCATTCTCGGTTTCGTTCCCCTTCTCGCCCGCGGCGTTTCCTCAATTCTCGTGCAACGGCAGCGTATTGTTAATTTGACAGGCAAAATGCGATTCGCCTTAGGGCGCATTTGACCTTGCATTCTAGTCTGTGTCGTGTACGCGAATGCGCTCGATCCTCCTGCATTTTGTCGAATTGACAAATTGTTCGCTTCCGCGCTTGTGCGTGCGTTATCGTCGGCGGAGTTTCGACGACTCGGTCGTTTTTCCTACGGGTGGGAGAGAGACCGTGGACTTCGTATGGCCTATCGCAAGGTCACTACCCGATTTCAATGTGGTTACTTGATACGTTGACAAAAGATTTACAGCTAATAAATCGTTTGACATTTTCAAAATTGTTCATAACATTTAAGGGGGACTTACACCTTATAGGCCATTTTTGGAGCCAATTTTCAAGAATTTATCGTAAAAGAACTAGAGGAGTTTTTGCTACGAAACTTTTTCATGTTATTGTATATCAATTGAACATCACACATGTTGTTTTGTACATGACCTGGAGATGGCTTTGAAAGCGCCTCTGTCGAAAGTGAAGGGTCAAGCGGTGTGGAGGATTGGGTCCACCCTACTTATCGGAAATAAAAAATTCAACAATGTTTTTGATCGTTGTTACGTCAGCAAGGTTCTGATCGTTCACTCAAAATGGCGAAAATTTTTCACTATGTTTTCTGTCCCATTCGAAGCTGTCAAAAATCAGCAAAACGAAATTTTCCAAAAATGAACGATCGGTACATTGGTTTGTGTTTCCTGCGAATTAAAAAAAAACATCGCGATACGTTCAGGTGTTGTCCCGTAATCGTGTACACCGTTTTAAAAATTTAACTTTTAGGAAAACGCGTTTGCATGTGGAAAAAGTTTAAACCTAAACTTCTCAAGTCATATAAATCACGTGCGACTATCTATGAAAGTTTAGAAGCTGGATGCAAATTCGAAAATGTCGTAAAACGTAACGTGTGTATTTTTGAATACCTGTCACCGGTCATATAATATTTCAATTTTGTCTCATCTTGTACCCTTTGCGCGACTATCTAGGAAACGTCGAGGTGCGCTCATTCTCATTTAGTTCGCGCCTCGACCATCAAATGGCTAGATTTGTTTTTTTTACGTGCCGGCTGACAGAAATATATTATCGTTTGTATGTTTGTATGTAGTAGTCCATCTGTGGTAGTTTTTTTTAATGATTTAATTTTTGAACTGAAGTTTATCTACGATTTATCTTATTGCTATGATTTATGTCTCACAATTTAATTAACGATTTGAAACTACAATTAATTAAAACTAAGTTCGTTCGTTAAAAAATAACATTTTGTGACGACATATGGCTCTTACGCCGAGATCGACTTGGCATTAAAAATCCTACACCGCTAAATTACCTGAAGAATAACCGCACTGCCCCTCATTATTTAAAAAAGCAGAAGACCTACTTTAAATGCTTGCCATTTCTAAACTATTACAGATAGACAGACATATGCCGTCAAGGACTTTTATTTTATTTTATTTATATGCAAATTTGTCGTGTCTCGCACCGTGTGGGCGACAGACACATTGGCAAAACTTCGCGATGCGCTAGAAATGTTTCGAGAACAACAGAAGTTCGACATTGAATGCTTGCCATTTCTAAACTATTACAGATATATTCAATTCCTATTTCCTGTGAAATGATGGCAACATTTGTGAGCACGTATTAAACTAATATCATTTGGGCAACAGTTACTTTAGTTTGTTCTTTGTTGTTTGTAGCAATATATACTGAGTTACGAAAGTAAAAGAAAACCAAGAAGTAGTCGTTCAATTGAACTGATTTTAATATATTATACGTAAGTGGTCAAAATAAGTAATTGATCAATATTTGAAACCAAACAAAAGAAGGATACAAAAGTTAACATTAATAATGCGTCACACCGCGGGGGTCCTCTATGCATTCCCTAACACATCGCGGCATGGAGTTGATGAGGTTATCAATTTCCTCCTGTGGTATTTCACTCCATGCCAGCTATATTTGTTGTCGGAGCTTTTCCAGAGTCTGTGGAGGACGAAGTAACTGGCCCAGTCGTCTGCAGCTACGCTAATATCTCCAACAAGTTCGAGGCCAAGGAAGAAGGGCGAGTTCGGCTTCTTCAAAACAAGCCAAAGTGACCTTGGCACTATGCTTGTTGAAAAACAGGGTTTAATACAGTGTGGAGATACGGAAGAAGATGAGGCTCTATAATATCCGCAAAGTATCATTAAGGATTCATGGTACCCCTAACGAGGGGATCTACCATATCAAATGTCCCCCCACAGCATAACTCCAACAGTTTGATTTACATGGCGTTCCACGAAAAACTGTAGATGTCGCCGTTCTCCACGTCGTCTCCTAACCCTTATCCGATCATCGCTCATACCCAACGGTCTTGACGTGCTGTTGTTTGTCGGGGACGCCCTGAACGTCTGGCTCGATGTTCTCGTCCTTCCTCAGTCCAAACATGATAACAGTTTGCCACATCTGGCACCGTTCTGTTTAAACGGGCTGCAATTTGCCGAAAAAATAAACCCCCTTCTCGAAGGCCCACCACTCGACCTCGCTCAAAATCACTTAATTGCCTAAAATTGAGACGCCGACGAATTCTAGGCATTTTGAACAATACACCGAAAACGTCAAAGTGACATAAATCACCAACTGACTCCACATATAGCGACAACTTCGTCTTTGGCATAAAACGAAAGAAAATTACTGGAACCACTTTAGTTTGGTCACCCACAACTCATACATAAATTTGGTTGAAAAATAATAATTTATTCTCTGTGCTCTTTTACTTTTGTCACTCAGTATATTTGAACTTTTTATTCGCACATTCTTGAAAAAACATTTTATACGGTGTTTATGTTTAGTTCCTTTTTAAACCCATGCACTTACACCGAGAAAAAAAATCCTGAGTGGTTAATGAATGTATATTGTATTGAGGAAATTAAATCATTCATATCAAGGTACAGATAAAGAAACATATTGAAGTTAGGAGAAAAAAAAATATTTCAAGATATTTATTTGGATCAATTTTTAACCAAAAACTGTTTACATCCAAACAAGATAGTTTGGCTCAAAGAAAAGACAAAAAAGTGGTTTTATTTATTTTGTTTAAAGATACCTTTTTCTTGGTGAACATTTTAAATAACCAATGGACTTTTCTTATGTTCAAGATGTATATTTCGTTTATTATATATTTAATATATTTGTGTGGATAGTTAAACAATATTAACACCAAACTGATATTGGTGAAGACTAGCATCTACAACTGGGTCAATTATGACAGATAAGTGATCAACCCAACCCAACCCAATCCAATTAAATCCAACCCAACCCAACACACGACCTAATCCTATTTACTTATACTTAAACTGCAAAAAGTTATGTGTGTATGTACGTATTATCTAATTTTATGATCAGATAAAATTAAGTTGTTGTTTGAAACTAACAATTTTTTGGATTTTTGTCTTTTTGGTGACGTATTATTAGATCTGTAACGGGAATACGGTTTTAAGGGATATTACTTAAACTAAATTGAGTTAAAAATAATAAAATATTGCTAAAGAGAACTAACAAGTGGCTCATGGCTTAATCAGTAGGAAAGTCGATGAAAAGTTGTCGTTGCCACCATAAGGCCAAAAAAATATTTCAATGATGTTATAGAATCTAGATGGTACAAATTATAACTTTTCATACCTAGTACCTAAAGGCCCTCAATAATAATAATACATACAACCTTGATAGACACACTTAACACATCATTAATTCTAAACACAGAGTTGGCTTATCGAAAATTACTTTTTGAATTGTTCAAATTTTACTCGTATTAATTAAAAATTGCATTACTAATATAACCTTAAAGTGTGAGGTAAAACGCAAACGAAACTTACAGCCGAAGTAAGTTTCGTTTGCGTTTTACCTCAACAGTATCAACATTATTTTTTTTAAATATCTGCATAATTGTATAAGAAATTAAAATTAAGACAGGAATTAAATATCGTTTAACTGAAAAACACGATAAAATAAATTATTTGGTATTAAAACAAAGTTCTATGCTATTGAAGACAATTTAAAAAAAAATGAAGAATTAAAATTTATTAATATCGATTATCATCACTTGTGATACACCCACATTTCTTTGACCTTTACGACTATGTGCCTATTATTAAAATATGATATATTTTGATTGACGTCAAAGTTTGATTTATTTTATGTGGCTAAATGAAGTGCATAAATCATCACATTTATTTTACACATATTTCTAAGTAACCTTGGATCGAAATTACTAGTTTCTAAATTGTGGGCATTTGCTTTAATGACACGTGCAATTTTTAATGCATCCTATCGTGTGTTGTTGCATATTTCGGGGCGCCATCTTTTAATGTGGAAAATAACCAATATTTGAAAAATTATCCTGACATGACGACTGAAAATTAAAACGTTATGAACGGTCGTTTAACGTCTGAAATCATTATCTTTAAGGTGGCTAAAGTTGTTTTAGTATTAAATTTTTAATTTGAAAATACGTCTTGTCAAATATGACAGAAAAATGTAAAATTTACACGAATGATGGTCGAATCTTACACCTCAATGGTGCAGTGAACATTAATTAAAATAGGTCTATGAAGACTAACTGGTGGATCGCTAGACAATATTGTTTCTGGGTTATTACCCTTCGTCAGTAGCGATTACCAAGAACCTTAGTTGTTGAAACACCTTTACATGTAGTGGCCATCAAAACTTCTTGGCGCGAGCCAATCACTCCTAACAAACCACTGACAACAGAACACTGACAAGACGATACCTTGTCTAACCCCTTGCGGAGACTAAACAAGAGACGATTGTCAAATGTCCAGTGTCAACATATAAAAGGATTGCTGCAATTAAGTTCAAAAACAATTCAAATTGAAAATGTTAGCAGTGATTGGCTTGCGCCAAGAAGTTTTGATGGCCACTACATTATTTCAACAACTAAGGTTCTTGGTAATGACAAAGGGTAATAACCCAGAAACAATATTGAGGTGAGGTGTAAGATTCGACCATCTTTCGTCTTAAATTATTAATGATTAGGAAATTCAAGAAAATGTGAGAATTTTTGATAAGGACCGCATATAACCAAAAAAACATTTAAAAAAATGGAAGCAAATTTAAATTATTGTAATATACGATAAACACTCTAGCATATAATTAGAAAGTCTAAGTATGTTTGTTTCTTTGTGAAGTTTAATGCTTTCATGAAAAAAAACGTCAATCCATTTTTGAAAATAATTCATAACGGTTTACTTATTTCAAAGATTTATGTCATAAAGGATGACATTTTATTTTCCACGTTTGAGAGTTTTATTCTAAATACATTGATTTTTCAAATAATGTTCGTAGAATAATTAATAATTATAAAACCATATACAAATAATTGAATGTCTTCATTTTCATGTTCATTCGTGCATTTGAATCTTTTTATTTTAGTTCATATTTTTTTAAAATTGATATTTAGTGCTTCGTTTCACAAATGATGATTTTTTTTCTTTAACTTGACTCGTTTATTGCCTGATGACCTTTACTCCACTGAAATTCACTTTTAAAATAATGTTTACTGCACAATTTTAATTAATTAATAATCTTGATGTCCTGCAAATATAATTTTAATTATATAATAAATCATTAGTACGTATCGTATCAGTACAGATAAAACGAGGAGCTTTGAGACTTCGAATTCGTCCTCTCGAAATGTCCATTGTGCATTAAATGGGGATTATTTCTCCGAAATTGTGTTACACGTTCAACTATGTGAGCGCGCAGCACAATGGCATTTAAATTATAATCTACTCGCCGTCGAACTGTAAATAATTACCGACAATTCGTCACGATCTCGACCGGCTGACTCACGGGCGAGATATTTCCTCAAATAATCCGATAATTTTAGAGAGCGAAAATGCTCGCGAAATGCCTTTCGTGCGCGTCACCTGAAATTCGACCGAAATTCTTTTAGGCGCGCCGTGGATGTCACCCCTCGAACGAGATCGATTTATAGGCGGGAAAATGCAATTAATTAATTGTGCTGTGTGTGTTTAGTGCAAGTGTAAAATTTTTGTAATTTCTGAAATGGCGATCAAAAATACTTCATTAAAAAACGCACAGCTTAAGACGAAGACGAGACAAAGTTAATGAAATACATTTTTAAAATAATTAGTCGAACTTAATTAAATCTCCTCAAATCCCAAAATGGTGGTAGCAATTGTCCAATCTATTATTATGTTTCGTTTTTTCGATTGCCCCTGTTTAATTTAATTCATTTGTTGAATTCACAATTTTAATGAAAAAATCTTACTAAATTTTGTAATAAATTTGAAAATACATTACCTTGATGAACCATTCAATGTCATAGTTTAGTTAAGGTTTTAGTTGAGAAATTAATAAATATAAAATCTTCAACAACACTTCATTTTTATCTAAATACGTACTTCGGCAACTAAGTTGACATCTTCAGTAGAATCTAAAAAAGGTGTTACCGTTGAAGATATCCTCTTCACTAAATTACCAGTAGCATAACACTCACTTACTTTTAAAACCACGTCTCCGTCAATGTATTAAGGTTTTAATTGATTTAATTGTATCAAATTGAAAACTCTAGTAAATTTGTAAGTGTAGCAGATAGCGCCACGGCAATTTAATATTTATTAGGTGTGTTTATTTTATTGCAAAAAGAATAATGAAAATTGCATTGTTTGTGTCAAATCTGTAAAATTAGGATTTTTATATTTAACTTGTTTCTTTGACATAGTCGCACGTGACACGTGTCGATGACGACCGTGACTATATAAACAGCCACACACATCGATTTCTTTCGTGATTCTAACTCAAAAATAAAATTGGCAGCCGAAATTAATTTCCGAAATTTGCGAAACGCCAAGATTTCTTGTATTTAGGAATTTTAGATCAAATTATTTTTTTATTTTACACATTTAATGTACACAGTAGTACACAAAATTAGAATGAATTAGTGACTGGGAGTGAACGGTAGAATGGTTTATGAAGGATTCAAGCATGTAAATAAACATAATCTTTGCGAAATGAAAAGAGAATAACAAGCTTTGCATGTGTGAAGGAATTATTGGGAAATCGTTAGAAATAAACTTATACTACGTGTTCCAATACTACCTCTTAGAAAACATATTCATCTCGGAAAAATACAATAGCTACGAGTATAAATGAAATAGATCACTAGAAAAAACTGAGAAAGATTAATAAATATGTTTAAAATCAACATAAGTTAAAATAAAAATTATATGGGATTTATAAGATGTGGAAAATCGACAATCTTTCGTTGACCGACGTCAAATGACTCTAAAAGTAAATCGGGGTTAATAATGTTCATGATTTTTTCATATATTTAAGGCTCATCTGTCCATGTATGTAAGTGGCATTAACTTTTCGTATAATATTATACTAATAATATTATCCTTACTACGTACGGCGCTGTGTATAGTTTTATTTACATAGCGTTGCTACTGAATACCGCCAGTATACGTAACGTGATGTGTAGCTGAGAGCCGGTATATTTTATATTCGATATAGCTTTTAAACTAATATATATTTCTTGATTTTTAGTTTTAAAAAAATCATCGAAATTATAATTTATATAAAAATATCAAATTTTCATAAGAATATTTTTTAAAAATATTTAAAATTTGCTCACATTGCTAAAAATATCTAATTTTCGTATCAACATTTAGAAAAAATTGTAAAAATTCGTAGGCATGTAAAAAAAGTTGTAAAAATTGGTTAAAATGTGGAAAAATATTGTAAATATTTACCCAACATTATCAATATTGTCCAAGATATATAAATATCATCATTTTGAACAAAAAAATAACAGTATCAGGGAAAAAATATAAAATATTTTTAAACTTACGAAAACGAGAAAATAAATAAATTACATACAGTCTAACCTAACATCTCTATTTAATTTAACAAAACAAAATTAGCAAATGATGAAAACAAAACATGTCGAAGATGCAGAAAATATAGTTGACAACGCTGAGATAAATATTTATTTATCATTTTTTTTTTGCCGATTGCAATCGAACGGGGTGCACTTTGTGAATTGTCTATTAAACAATTATATCGTAATTGTATATACTATCTAAGATTTAAAAAAATTCTATATCTGTTAAAACCTGACAGTTGTGAATTATTTCAAAATAAATTTATCATCTTTCTTTCAATTAATTTTTTCAAATAACTTCAATGTTATCGTATGATTTCAATTAGCACCCAACAAGTGGGGCTGTTTATCCATCAAAACTATTTAACCTATTTGCTATTTTCCTTTTAATTATATTAAATATTTTCGTTCATTTTTTCGCAATTTTTTTAAAAATTTAACTCCAATTATGTTTGGATATAACCTGCCCATATTTTACAAAGATTTTTATGCATTTTAAACTTATCCTACGTATCATCCCATACATTTGGACCTACTTTGAGTTAACATTTTAAAACTTTATTTATGAAATAATGCTTCATCCTCATCCTCATTAATTATCCGCATCCTCATCGACACATTTTCTTCGCCTACATCGTTGGGTTGACATCTTTTCTCACCTGTGACTGGTGAGTTGGCATCTTTTTTGTTGGGTTTACATTTTTTCTTACCTGTGACCGGTGGGTTGATATCTTTTCCGTTGGGTTGACATTTAAAATAAAACAATTGTAGAACAATCGATTTTATGTACTGCTCTAATTCATATTTTTGATTTTATTAAATATATGCTTCAATGTGTTTTTTTTATATATATAATGTATAGTAATATTTGTTCTTGATCGGCTCATATATTTTATGAAATGAATTATTGTAATAATGTTTGTATAGCAATTAATTCGATTAAAAATTAATAATTATATCCGAATAATTAATTCAAAAATCTCTACCTTGTAATGAAGAAGATAAATAAAAACCATGACTTTACTACTCAAAATGAAATGAATTTGTATGACAATTAATTTCTGTGGAAATTTATAATTACGAGTATATCCGAATGATTAATTCAAGTTGCAAAATTTCAACTTGTAATCAAGACGAGAAATAAACCGCATGCCCGATTCGTTGTGACTTTCGTAAATAATATTTATGATTTTCGACCACGCTCCGCAGCCGAATTTCACGCGACGACGGACCGGAATTCGCAAAATGCGCGGCGGCGGCCGAGCCCGCCGTTTTCCGAAACGCCGCGACTCCGGAAGGAAGGTCGCGTGTGTGGGTGTGGTCACGAATCTCCGCATCGCTCCGCCGGATCCGTGTAAGTGACGTCTAGCGGAGCTGCACTCGGGACCCGCGCTTATCGTGCGCCGATCGAGCGTCTCTCGCCTCCCCCGACCTCCAGCGCCGACCGTCATCGCATTCCATTCTCTCCGTCTCCGTCGCTCAGACAAGCTTCTCTCTGCCGCCCCGCTGCGTTCGTGCGTACGTAACTTCGTATTGGCCGGCGCGAAAACGTCGTCTAATCGCTGAAACTGCGAACGGTGTCGCCACACCGCTACCGTTCTAAGTTCATCGCCGACCGCTTCCCTAATTAATACACGTATACGCTAACACGAAGAATTAGTAAAATGATGAAATTTGTTAGTTTAAAAATTCACCGATTTTATTGCAAGCTTAACATCCTATCATTTATTTTAATTTTTTAATGATGTGCACGCTGTTTAATTCGCAGAATAATTAATTAAGCTACATTTGTATCCCTGGTAAATTTAAACAATAATTTTTCCGGTTGAGAAAACTGCTTCTCTTTCTTTTTTAATTTAAAATGTAATTTAGTTGCGGTAGTGATTTTAAACTAAACCGCAACAAAACAGCAGGTGAATCGCGTAAATTATTTATTATCAACGGAAAATCTGTTCCGATTTTTCCGACCACGAGACGCGCGACCCCCCGCCAACAGGTGCAAACGCGCTTGGCGACGAGCCCGCACCAGCGTTATTTTTATTACATAGCTCCGCGTATTTGTTTATGTATGGCGCGTGTGAAATTCCTAGAATATTTCCGAACGCGCGCTCCCTTTCTCCGTCGCTCTCTTTGTTTGCCCGTCTGTCTCACGAATTCCCCACGCATCCCCCGCCCCCCACCGCGACGGACGGATAAATGACTCGGTTTTTTTACTTCGCTTTGTTTACGCTTATTCGCGTACGAACACTGTTGTTTCTCGACAATGGACGAAGGTTGCGATCTCGGTCGATCGGACGAACTTTGACTTTTTTAAGCAAACGTTGCGTTTCTACTATGGAACGTTTTTTATCTTTTCAGTCGTAATTTTGCACAAATTTGTATTAGTTGGAGTAAGTGGCGAAGTTACGACCCCGTACTTTTTATATTTATTACGATCATCTTCGCTTTAAATATTTTATGGTAGTTACAGACAGTCAATTAAAATTTGTATTAAACTTATGCTGAATTTGCATTATTTACTACAATCGTCACATAAACGATCATCAACTTTGTTCCAATGAAATGGATTTTTATGATAACGTTACAACAATTATTTCCAGTAAAAATTTATAACCGTATCGAAATATCTTCGAACCGTAACCGGTTTTAATATTCTTTTCGTTTTAGACAATGTTGGTTTCAATTAATTATTTGTATTGAGCTTGCGTGCACATCGGATTTTCTTTAACAGAAATAAAGTATGTTCCATCATTTTTATTTTGTGTTTTGTATCATTTATTTTAAAACATAGAGTGCGTGTTGGAATCGACGATGTTCATTTGTTGCTAATCACGTTACACTCTGTGTCAGCTTGAAAATTCTAAGAAAAAATCTCTCGCCATGACATTTGATGAAACAGGGATTCAAAATGTGGTATTAATTTTGTTAAATTTGAAATTTTCACTTGGTGCAATTAACGTACAACGGACGGAGATTCAACTCTTGACGGACGAACAGTGATTTAAAACTTGCACATGTTGGACAAAAATATCGTAAACGCAGAGCGTACGTAGTTAGTCGATGATTGGGAGCGATGCATAAAACTGCACGTTAACTTTACGGAATGCAAGATGCACAACATATCTAGATACTAGAAAACGCCCGTCGATCAAAACTACTGCACCCTTAATAAGTGGCGCTATTAATATAATTGCTTTCCCTCTCACACAACCCAATACAACTCAAGTATATGTTTACGTTACCAAACTCCTGTTTCCCGAACAATGTCCGCGGATCGACTGATGATGCTCTCACATGGGCGTGTATTCGGGTAACCAAGTTATACACCAAACAACATGAAAGACAAACAGTAATTAGTGATTATGAATACCGACCGTAATTAGTATTAACATACCCGGTGCTCCAGCACCCTTGCTTTAGCACTCTTCGGACTCTTCCGCCTCTCGATTGCTCCTACGTCGGTGGTCTTCGTATACACCTAAACGTCAGTTCCTAGTGTATAATGGACATAGTCAACCAGATAGTCAAGTCACGTACGATGCACTTCCGTGCCCGCGACCATTATCCGACTAGAACAGATACAATGGACCACTGGACTCGCGGCCAGGTCAAGCGATCACGCCACTATCATGCGTGTTGCAATACCGCTAGATTAGGTGCATTTGCATGCCTGCGCACACAAGACGTCAGCAGACAGCTCGCGTACCAACAATTCATCGAATTGTGTCAATGTGCCCCAGTGCGATCCCGCCGCGCAACGCTGACAGGAATGCATCACCTCCGCATTCCATGACACAGAAAAATAACCAGCTAACGATAACCTTTAAGCACGGGAACCAGGTTGCATCTAGCAACAACAACAACAACGGCAACAGCAACACAGCAACGTCACTCCATTTGAGCACGACTCCGTCGGCAATCACTCGCGCAACTGTAACATACTCAAAGCAGCTGTCATTAATACATCTCGTTAGTCAACCGACAATGCTAGTCACTAGTGACCATAATACAAAAATCACAATAACTGCGACAAACCAGCACGCCACTGCGAGAGCAAACATCGATGACCACTACCACTGTTAGTTATACTACCAATAATGAGAGAAAGAGAAACATACCGACGATCAACTGGCTGTGGTCATAGGCACCGATTTAAAACAACAAATTTTCAAGTTTCCAATCCAGATCTATAAATTCCAGACCGAAATATTCTAGTCAGTACAACAAATTTTATGTCAACTCCTCCTGAGCCACATGTGAGTAGTTCATGGTAGTCTAGTGAGGAAACCTACCGAGAATAAGAGTACTATAAAGGCTCGTAAGGCGACGCAAAATCCAAACCTCGGACGAGCAATGAGACGAGGGATAAAGAAGAGAACGTAAGAACAAATACCAAAACATTTTGCTAGAACTGAAACAGTGCCATTTTCGAGACAATGAAAAGGGAAACGAAACAGGAGTACATATTAATCTACTCAAAATTCAGAAGACGAGAGGGCGGCTTCCAGCGTAAGAATTTTAATAAATGGCGAGATATCGACGAGTGTAATTTCTGTAGATTATCAGAATTCAAATCCTGAAAGCAATGTTAATGATGGAGAATAAAACTGTTCACGAAATATCAATGTATTCTCGGACTCAGGTCCTACCCCGACAGCACACAAGTTTTACAACTGCCTGCAAAGACAAGGATCTGATTATGAGTGACCTGAACCGAGTTAAAGGAGATACCTGAACTATAGACAGTTGCTCATAAGGAATGAATAAAAGGAGATGCTGGTCGAATTTTATTTTCATAATAATTAACAACAACTACTTCGTACAATCGTAAGCCATAGCACAGGAAGCAGAAAAAACTACTTCTACTGTCAATTACATTATAACAAATAGCAAATAAACCAGAACAAGGATGTAGGAGTTTTGACATCAGCTAACATTCGCTCAAACTACAACTTCGATGGAAGTTCAACATGGAGATTATGAAAAAAACCAAAGGACTTGAAACTAAAATCGACCGCCTCCAGCAAGAAATGACAAACAGCATTATTCTAGAAAAAGTTACATATCAATAATGCGTTTCAAACCAGAAGTAAAGTCACTAGCACAAGATAAAATGGGACATGTAAGAAAAGCCTTTCTTCTGTCCGGCTCTAATCCCGAATTGAGCTGGGCGTTGGCCTCCAAATTCATCAACCATCGGTTCTTTTTAGCCAAGCGCAGATATATAATCGCTGGCATCCCCACGCACCACAGCCCGTTCCACTCACCCTGTTACCTTTGCCTCTAAAGACCTTCTTCATTATTCGTATCAGTGGCATGCACTATACATTCCTGTACTCAGTCTATGAAGTCTATAATTTCGAACCCTTAAAGGACTGATAGGCCGTATCCTCCACGATGCATCCTCATTAAGTGGTCTGAAGTTCTTCCATAAGATTCTTCTCTCAGAGATATCGAATACCTCTGCAGTTTTATATATGGTCGACCAACACTGACTTTATGTCACCACTGACATGATTAAGACCTTATGTAGGCGAAGTTTTGTGTTCATGTCGGTGTTCTCCTGGGGTTACTGTTGGTCATTACAGGGAGCATTGAAAATAATGTTCTCTTTCCAGCCAATGTGCTCGCCTGGGCTTCCATATCTTCCTCATGGTGATTGTGGAGCAAATGTATTTAAAAGGGCACACAGCCTCGTTGTTGTGTCTCGTCATCGATCTTTCTGCCCCTCGTGTTTTCCTCATTTATATCCAGGTCAGCCAGTCGCTTCTTCCAGTCTTCGGATATACTTGTTGACTGGTTTTCAAGTTCGTTAACATAGACCACAGCAACATAGAGGAATTATCTTTAATTTCTCAAAATTGCAAACCGGGTAAATTATAGAATACGAAAGACAACTGGGAAAGATCCAGCAAGGAAATGGGGAACAATATTTATGTAATTTTAAAATGAAACAGAAGCGAACAAGACGGAAAAGGCAAATAAAATATCAGTGAACATTTCACGTTGCCATGCCCTCTGTTTGCGATACTAAATAGGGAATTGCATAACAATAAATTATAGACAACTCAGGGTGTACAGAAGCATCTCAGATGTGGTGACATTTCTGATCCAGAAAACTGTCGAGGAATAACTTTTTTAAATTCTTCAACATCTCGGACAGGGTTGGACTGAAAAAATCATTCGAAGACAGGCGCAATCTTCATTATCAAGCAAGTTCGAGAGAAAGCGATGGAACTCAATGGATAAAAGGATTCGATAGGGTGCGCATAATGCACATCATTGGAGAGCTGAGGGGTTGGTTAAACTGATCAACACTTACAATACAATTATAATCGGATCTAAAACCATCGCAACAGTTAGCTATGAGCTGAATGTTGCAATTAATTAAGAAGATACCATTATTCCGCTGCTATTCAATCTTATAATATACAGGATCATAGACAAGGTTCTTACAGTGAGGCATGACTGTTACGAGCTAGGGATATTTTGAAGTATATACAATACAAATACAAATTGTAAATGTATTATTCATGTATCCATTCCTGTTTATTTTTTGCTAGTTCCTTCCAGTCGTTGATTCCTAATTCCAAGTCCTATTCTACCGCTTCGAACATTTTTGGTTTTCCTCTTCGCATCATATGTCTCCGAACAGGTCTTGTTTCGTTGTTCTCGACATGACATGACAACCTCATTATGTGTGCTCTTATTATTTTTTCGTCAACCGGTATTAGCTTTAACGCACCATAAGAAATGTGACATTTTTTTAAATCGTTCATTTTCTTTTCAGATACACCAAACCCCAGACATTCGCGGACTGCATCGGCAACGAACTGCCGCTTGGTTGGGAGGAGGCCTACGACGGACAGATAGGACCGTACTACATTAATCACGTTAGTCGTAAGTATTTAAACAAACAATAGTTTTAAATTACGAGGAGATTAATATGTTAAAGGCAAGGCGTCAACGATACATTTTACGTTTTACGTTGACTTCTTCGCTGCTTCCATTTGTAGTTTCCACGCCAGTTAAATTTTACAACGAAATATTTTAGGCTACCACAATATCTTGGCCCATCAGGCATACGGTACGTCACACGCTAACTACGCAAAGTCCCTCGGTGTTCTTCTTAAATTTTCACATCTCCAATTATTTATGGCGTAAAAACTTTAACTACCACAGCATATGAGTCAATCTTTCATATGACGCTTCCAACGTTGATTATGTAAAAGAAATCTTTATTTGGCATTTAAACATTTCATACATATTTCACAATACGTATTCCCATTCAACTATTTCCATCGCGTTGTGCCATCCTGATTTTCGTTTTCCCACCCCTTTCTTATTCATACACTTTCTCCACTTCTTCAGCTTGGTCTTTTGATCTTCCACCCATTCTGTTCCCTCACATTCATTACACCAATGTTCCCATTTATCCTCTGCTTCTCATTTGCCCTCGTTTTCTTGCGTACAATGCCTATTTCCAGTTTCATTACTTCCACACCTGAATCTTACCATTCTGTGGCTTCCTTTTCTTGTGCTCTTTCCAGGTACTAGGGCATCATCCGAAATACTTGAAGGCATTGTGCTTTCGCTCACTCTCTTCTGTCGTCTGCTCTTCCTCCACCTCTTCTTTACCTTGCCACTCTGCTCCTCTTTCGCAGCCTCCTTTCTGCTACCCCATTACTCACTTTCATCTCCATCTTACTAGCTTTCTTGCAGCACTCGACCTCACTTTCATACAATCTGTCTCTTGTAACATAATACCCTGGCGTTGATTTCTCGACTTTCAGCGCTCCCTTCAAAAACCGTATCACATTCATTACCCCTGCCCCATACAGGAATATACTCCGCACGCATTCATCGAACATAATCTCCTTGCATCTAAAAGAATCAAACAACCTCCCCATTTATTCCACATAAGAAAATACATACCTACCGCAGGTATTTAAATTCGTTCACACCTTCAATTCTTTCTCCCGTCCCTTTAAAAACATTTACTTTCAGCTTTCTTTTTCAAAAACCATGATTATGTAACGTCCCTGTCTTTCTTGTCTATCCGATTACCAATACATTGAACGAAATACGAAGGTCACATTATTATCTTGGTGCGTATTGATTTGTATCTTTCGTTCAATGCAATGAACGCGTTGGGTTTTTTATCTTTGTCAACTTGCTTGTTGATTGTGGGAATAGAGTTTGCCCATATTTATAAATTAGATACGTCTTGTCATTCTAATTCCATTCTCGTCTATTCCAGAATCCACGCAATTAGAAGATCCGCGAGAAGAATGGCGTGCAATACAAGAAGCGATGCTACGAGAATACCTGCAGACGGCACAAGACGTGCTAGAGGTGAGTGACCTCTAAAATTATAGTTCATGACTTGTTCTTCTAGTTGTCAGAACATAATGACCAATAATAAATAAATAAATTTCCCTAGTAGATCAAATCGAATGCTAATGACAAAATTGCTATAAATGAAAAAACAATAACATAAAAGTAAGAAAATTAATTGTCACACTGTTTTTTGTAACGAACTATACAATAAAATTTATGAAAAATGTCTATATCACAATATTCACGAATCTGTAAAACATAAGCAAAATATTGCATTTCTAAAACACGGTTGATAAATCTAATAAAGCATGCAGTTCTTTATTTGAACAAAGGTGGCTTTAAATTGACATCGAAAAGAGATGATAAGTCAAAACGTCGAATCAATAACAAATATTAATCATTTCTTGTATAGATAGGCTCTAGCAAAAATCCAATAAAGTGCCTCCACCTTGGCTATGAAACGGTGTATCAATCATCTGCGCAAAAAAAAACATGCAACACATTTAACGATAAATTTTTGTCACTCAACGTGTACTGCAATCACTTGTTAATTACATAAGGAGATTTGAATTATACAAATTTCATTGGCAAACTATTACATTAAAAAAATATGGTTAAAACAACTTAAATTAAACAAAATACGACCCAACCCAATTTAATGCCAAGAAATATCAATAGACGCAAATAATGATAAGTACTTAACACACAAGAGCTACACCAAAGTAAATTGAAAAAAAAAACTGATAAAACAAGTAAAAGACGAGGTGAAGAAACGGTTCAATTGCACAGTTTATTCATTAACACAACCAATATCAGCTCACGATTCAATCTGACAATTTCGCTGTACCGCACTTTTAATATCAGAACGTATATGCATAAGTGCTTACCTTAACGCATTGAAATAGAATACATATATAGTAGAATTACCTTAGCTTGTGCTTAAAATTAAAAATATTTTTCCGTTTAAATTATTAAAAAATATTTAAAATATATTTCAAGTATTTAGATATAAAAGTAGCTCGTTAATCGGTGTATAATTAATATTAAAAGTGCACGTCGACCGTTACTATAACAACCGTATACAAAACTCGTCGCGAAGTACAGCCAATTGCCGAATTGACTAACCCAGCTGTACTGATGATATTTGAATGAATAAGAGTTCGATATGCGAAATACGTTCTTTTAAAGAGTTTCAAGTTAAAGGAGAGATATTTTTGAATTTTGGCCAACTTTTCGCTTAAAAAACCCACTATGTGTCGTCACGTAAACATGACAATAAATAATTTTGTACAACCCTAAGAGGCTGTTCAAAAAATTTAAACTTTAGGACTACTCCACATGGTCCTTATATTTTTGCGCAAAGGGCATGAACAAATCAGCGTGCTTCCTTCCATCACAGCTAACGTAAATAATTTTGTATAAAGAATTGGATCATATTTTTATACATGCAATGAAAAATAATAGTTAAGAAAATAACCAACAATTACGTCACATTTTACACAGTTTGTACGTTTACAAGATAAATGTAATATAAATACAATGAATTTTATAGATTTGTTTTGTAAACGTATCTAGTGAGCGTTAACGCTACCAATTATTAACCAACGTCGCGTACAGCAACATCTCACTTACGATCGCCGTTTTCGATGCCCAACATCGCCGAGAGATCTCATTTCAAACGCGCTAATGCGAGGAGGCAGCGATCTCCTCCGCAAACTAATTTCATGCGAGTCGTTAATTCGGACGTCCGAGAACGAAAAAGCAAATAATTACCCGACCGCGAAGAAGGCAATAAATACCTCGGCCGTCTTTCTCGCTTTCGCTCGTGGACGCGACGGGCCGCGAGTGACGGGATGCGGGTGTGGAGGGCGAGGGGCGCGAGTTGCAGCCGCTACCTGTGTTACGCCGCACGATCCCAGCGGGCTGCTGCATTCCACCGATCTCGGCCGAGTGCGTCCGAACGCGCATTCCACGACCACCTCCCTCCGCCGACGTCCCGTCCAGCGGTCGACGAAGATCAACAGGTTGTTACGTCGGGCTTCGCGCCGCGCGTGACTGTGCCCTTGCGCACGGGTGCGTGTGCGTTACATAATGAGGCCTCGACGGCGGCTTTTCGGAATGCGCGCACGGGAACGCGATCCGGGGGGGCAGAGCGTCGCCCAAAAATTGCAATCTGCGTTTTTCAAATAAGAATTTTCGAACGAAATGTACCAAGTGTGGGAAAAAAATTAAAGAACGTTATTTGTATAACGATGAGAGTAAAAAAATTAGCCAATCGGTGAATTCGACAAACACGAAAAATGGGCAAAGTTTTTTGAACTAAGTTTTAATTATATGAAAGCAATAAATATGTAAAAACTAAGTGTAATGAACGATGAGTTGCGTAAAAATTAAAATTAGCATCAAACGTCATTAATTACTATATAAATACTTAGCGGATATTTCAAACGACAAAAATTATTTAGATGAAACGATTAATTTCAGTATTGCATACGATTACTATAGACGCAGAGGATATAAGGGCAGTAGTGGGACATTGTTTAGAGCAAACACTAGATTTGAAACAGCTCCATCCCCAATTAGCACACGCTTCGCTTGTCTTCATTGTTTATTAAGTACGTAGAAGTAAAGAAGTGCTCTCCTTTCGCTAACTATTGGCAGGAGCTCTTGATGTATATTGTTATGGTACATTGCCCCACGTTGTGGGGGACAAATGTATCAATTTATATGAAGAATATTTCACGTTTAGGGCGACAAACCGTTATGTTAGTTTTAATTTTTGTAGTCATTAATTTAAATTTCGCGTAGGGGTGTAATTTGTGGTATGAGGGTTTAAATGCGTCGAATTATTTATGATACAAAATATTTAAAGAAATATTTAAGGTAATAATAAAAACAATCTCATTAAAAGAATTATTTGATAAACACCAGGGATTACCAGGGATTTTTCTATAATGGAATTTGAAAAAAATTGAAATAGTATAGTCATGGTACATATTCATGTTTTCAGTTCTGACACTGATTTTCTTGGTTGTGATCGCTTTGCCATGTTTTAAAACGCCACTTAAATGTGAGGTTATGTTTTCACTTCAAAACTTAAAATCGTTCAATATCACGAATCAAATGCAACTCAACTGGACAAATTGTTCACACAGCTGAAACGACAACTCTTGCGGAAATACAATAAACTAACTTTTGCACAGCAATTCAGCATGTACATCATGTGCAATTGTAAATTTATAGCTGTTATGAGAAAATGTCGTACATTATAAAGAATTGATTTAACTCTTAACACTTAACACGGTTGCAATATAACAAACTACTTTTGGCCGCAACACAACATACACCGCAATACGCGGTTATTAATGAATGTGCAAATGCGAAGATAACATCGTACGCAGAGAAGAACTGTAAATATCAAGTGCGTTGTAAGTTTTCACATGTCGCAGATCGTTGAAAGAGCAGACGGCGATACGCATAACGAGGGGATAATTTGGGCAGCAAGCCAACATACACAAAAGTATGCATAAACACAAGCAGATGCAAAATTTAAACCATGATTACCGATTGTTTCCGTTTTTTTTTTTTTAATATACACAAAAACTTTGAATGAAAGATAGAGAACAATGTTTATAAATGTTTTCAAAAATTTTCAACAAAATACCATATTTAAAAAAAATTACCAATATTGACACTAATAGTTTTCAAAAATAAAATAAATGCATGATTTCGAAGCACAGCGATCGAAAATTCGGCTGTCCTTGTAACGAAAATTATGAGAATTATTTTTAATATTGATAGTCCCAGTCACCGATGCTCGACGTCCTTGGAATGGAAGGTTCGGTGTCGGTCACCGGCGTCCGACGTTGCCTCCCTTTAAAATTAAACGTTTCACTCATACCTGTTTTTATTTTTTACTTCACTTATAAGTAACAAGCATTATTTTTAATATACGTGTGAGGCATCCATTGTGTAAATGGAAAATTCAGTGTCGGTCACTGATGTCCTACACCCATTAAGTATAAAATGTGTCAAAAGTATTTCAAAAAAGCATCTTTAAGCGGCCGTAGAACCTTTTGGACCTGTCATAACTTCTAGAATCAGCATTGCAACAACAAAAATACCGAAAAAACAACGCGTTAAATAACACAAATCAGCAACAGGGTTGTCTTGTATGGTATAGGTTTGCAAAACTAGTGTTATATGATAAATTTTAATCGCACTGAAATGAGGAGTGCCGCACGTCTCGATGTTGGCATCACTCTTATCGTAATATTGAATCGTTTTTAAGTATATCACTTAATTTTCTTTTACCTTAAAAATGAAATTGGCGAAATTGGTAGAGGAATACAATGTACTGTATGAAAGAGTGGGGTAGTCAGCAATCGAATGCGAATTAAGGAGACGATTTTGTAAGGAAAATCGAAGATAGATGAATGAACGTACAAGGTATTGGTCAATAGATGATGCCATATGCTTTCATAGTAGGAAGCTGGGTTAATTTCATGGTTGGAAATGAAAAGAATTGGCGAGGAGTGAATAGAACTGATGGCAAGGTTAAGTTGTGTTGTTGAGTATGCTATTCAGTGAATTTAAGCCGATGGATTGATCTATTAGTTTGAACATAGTTTCGGGCCAACACTTCAAATCCATCCAGAAAGAACCAGCTCGAGTTCCGATTTCGACGAACGAACGCCGGTTGGCCCAGTCGACTACTTAGTTGTAATTTTCGATGCCGAACAAAGGAATACCATCACTTCGAAAAAGGGGATACGAAGGGGGGCAAGCCGGCGGCAACTAGGACACGACGCTCGCGTTCAGCCGGCGTACAGATGTACGGAGGCGAGAGACCGCAGTCTGACCGATGCAGGAATGCACACTCGCACACGCACAGCGCGCACACACACACGTACACACGAAAATTAAAGTGGCCCGGGCCGACCGGACCAAGGACGCGATCGGCAGGAGAAGGGAGGGTCCGAGGGCAGATCGCAAGGCCGGGCAGGGGCCGAAGCGACACACGACCAGGCAGTGCTCTTAGACCGCATCGGCGCGCAACATGTGGCCCTTGTGTTACGTTAGGGTGCATCGCCACCAGGTCGCGACCCCGCCGTTCCAAGTGCACACCCTTCCGACGTCGCTGCATCCGCACCGGCGCATCCAGGTGGCCCACGCCTTCCGGACGCTGCCCGCGTCCTACTATCACGACGTCGCGCGAAGGACGCGCGACTTGGTGGCCACCGTCTACGCCACACAACCGCAACTGTACGAAATCGTAAGTTCTTTCAAGTTTCGAAATTGACGAAGTAGATCCTGGTCGCTGGATGTAAGCAGGTGATGAGCGACAATTCACCAATAAATTAATTGAGAGCAAATTAAGTTGGTCCACCCCTAGCTAGTGAAATGGAGATAGCTGTTAAAAATTAAAGTGGGCGCCACTCGAATACGTCGAATCGCTCTCGTTAAGCCTGTCAATGAAAGGTAATTTGCTGAAAAATCAAGCATCAAAAATAGCAGCTGGATTAAGCTGGACAGGTCAACATTAAATGAGATTACATTGTTATATTATTATTTTTTTAATCTCAATGTGCCACATCAACCTGTCAAATGAAATTATGTGCTCTTCGATTTACATTCACGTTGACGTTAGTTTTCAATTTTCAGGATTTTAATTTTCAAAGATTAATTTTTAGGAAAATTTCGAAAACTACGTAACATAAACTTCTGGAAATAGGTTTTAGATCCCTACGAAAGATCATTTCAAATGATACACATGACTGAAATCGAAATTGCCAATTTTTTGGGCCCGGCAAATGAACTGGATAACATTTTGTAGCTTCTCCATAACTGTGGGAAACACGGACGTACAAATGAGTAGTGACAAAATCGCTCTTTTTCCGTGTATGGAAACCTAAAGCTGTGGAAAACCCTATCGTAGTATACAGACTGCCCGATCCAATTCGTGATCGATTTTTTCTTTATAAAATACGAAACACAACCATAGGATTACTACACCTAGAGCCTAGAGTTAACTTTTTAAAATTATTATTAGAATTTATGAAACATGTTTTCGAGGTGCCAGAATTTTTTTTTAAAAAAAATATGAAAAATTATATAACAAAAAATTCATAGAAACTATAAGTAAAGCAAAATAACATAAAATCGTTAAATTAAAATATTAAATAATTTATATCGAAATATGTATATTATCATGTCACGTCAAACATAACAATTCGCACATGCAAATTCGTGAAAATTATAAAAGTGTATAATTTAAACTTATTAGTAATGTAACCATCTTTAAACTCTTCAAATTTTCTATAAATACTTCGTATTTTATTTTAATTTTTCATCATGACAAGAACATGTAAAGAGATAAAACCATTTTTTGCAAATCTTAGATTTATTTGCGCATCAAAAATAACGCCTGCATATTTTCGACCAACGCCAACATAAATCATTTTAAATAAAAAGTAAAATTACAATATTAAAAAATATCAATATTGTAATATTTAAAAAAATGTACTAAGATAGTGCATGCCAATAATTTGCATTTTTATCATTTCGTACATTTTTAACAATTGTGTCCATTTTTTGCATTCAAGACATTGCAAGTGTCTTGCATTCTGATAATTTAAGTAATTTTAACAATTTTCTGAGAAGCCCCAGATATTTCTTATATCTGGGGCTTTGCATTTTTAACAATTTTAATATTTTTATTTTTGGGACAATTTTGAAATTACCGTACTCACAATTAGACTGATGTTGACTTTTTGTCATTTGTATTTTCTCATTTTTGACTTTCATTTGAGGCCTAACGCTATATATCTCATGGTATTTTCGATTTAACCAGTAGTGAGTAGTCGTTTTTAACTTCTGCACACAAAACCCTTCATTTGACCCCCAAAATCGCATATCTAACGCTGAACTCGTGAACCCATGTGTCTAGTAACCATTTGATCGTTTTATGTGTGGACCTACCTTTCGGCGATCTGCTTCACTGGCTTTTTTTTGTTTGCGATATAAGAAAATTAAAATGTTGCATTGATTAGGTTAACCATGTAAACCAAGCATTTCAGGCAATTACTCGGTACAAACATAACTATTATGAATAGAAATAATAATTACTTGGAAGATTCTTAGATTTTTCGCAAAATACTTTCAATGATTTCCTTTTACTCCTGAAATTATAATTATTATTATTATTAATAAAACGCTTAGTGGGTAAAGGAGCTACCTTATAGAAGTTCGCAATGGACGTGCAAAGAAGAATGTTTTAAATTTAAATGAGCGAAACAACAGTAATTTTTATATATGTTATATTTTTGTGATAATTTTAATCAGTAAGAAAGTAGAAATATTGTAAAGTAATGAATTAAAAACGTAATTCAAAAACATTGTATGCACTTTAATCTCACATGTTATTACTAAATTGACATAATCACGAATTATTTAATGTAGTCAGAGATTTATTTCTTTGCACACAGTATTCTTAATCGTATATATCAATAATAATTTCTATTGAAACGACAATATTTCCATCTTAAACACTGTAAATATTTTATCAATTTAAAATTGAGAACAAGAGTTTCGTTGAATATGTATGTTTATATATAATTAATATATTTCCTTTCATATAATAAAGGATTATATAATAAAAATAAACAATTTAAAGATATATATTTAAATTATATTATTTTATATTGAAATATATTTATTTTTTAGTTTGTAGTATGTTCAATAGTAAATTTTCGTTTCTATTTTTATTTTCCATTTCCATTTTACATTCAAGAACAAAAATTGTTTCTCCAATCGTGTTTTTTCTAGATTAGATTTTCTAGAAAAAAAACGTTGGTGTCCTACCCGAGCCGTGAAACAAGTTACAAAAGGCACTGTTTCAGGCATGAGTACCAAATTTAGATTGGCCTGAACGGACGAATGCCCTGAATAGCATTCTGTACGAGTATTTTATACTATTTTTCTACTATGCGCCCTTTTTACGCGAAAAATTAAACTATGTTTAGTATTTCAACATTTAGGGATATTTGCGCGGGTTGGTATTTTTTCACGTAAAAAGGGCGCAACGTAGAAAAAATAGTATAAAATACTGGTGCAGAAGGATATTCAGGGCATTCGTCCGGTCAGCACCAACATGAAGAAAAAATTATTCCAGACTCATTTTAACACCCGAATTTTATCACTGTTTTGGGTGCTATAATGAAGTTGTTATAAATTCAAAGTACAAAAACATTATTTTAAATATTTTGATTGAAATTCCTTAACAAATGCTTCGGTTGTAATAGTTTTGCTGAGGCGCCAGGTTCAGTAAACGTCAACAGTTGAGTTGCTTACTAAGCGACCACGTTAAAACCTGTGGTTGGGTTACCGCTGGTTCCGGGCAAAAGTGCTCCCCCCTCCTCTTCTTACTGGCACGAACTAGCATAAAGGGATGCTACTGAAAAGAAAGTAGTGAACATCGAAAAAATAATAAAATATGCTTTAAAAAAATCTCTCAAAAATAAAATATGTTAAAATTCGTAAACAATTGCAAATATTGGGGAAACTCATAACAATCGTAAAACTTATTTCATTTATTATTTTTTCAAAAAATTATAAAAATTTTGAGATTTAAAATATCTTAAAAATTGAACAAAAAATACAAGAGACCCCTCCCCCCAAACCATAATAATAAGGGGATTAATACTAATAAAATATTATTCCTAAAAAAGGTATTGTTTGTTAAATATATGTTATTACATTCTAAATTTAATGGACTAATCTACAGAAATAATTAATATCCTTAGTTTTTCATTTGTCTACACAATTGTCCCCTCCCCATTTTTTACGGACACATGAAATTAGTAGAAACGGATGCTACTAAAAAGATGAAAAAAACTCGAAAAATATTAAAACACGTTTTAAAAACATGTTTAAAGTCACAAAAATTGGGAAAGTAGTTTAAAAATGGTTAAAAGTCGTAAAACATCTTAAAATCCCAAATATTAAAAAATCTTAAAAATCATAAACAATTGTAAATATCGAGAAAAATCGTAAAGTTTTTCATAAAAAATTATGAAATTGTAAAAATTTCAATATTGTAAAAAATCGACAAAAACACAAAATTATAATAATATATGACAAATAAATAATAAAATAATATTCATAAAAAATCGTAAAAAATGTCCCAAAATATTATTCTTCATAAAAATAATTGTTATAAATGTATATGTTCATACTAAAATATTTTAAATTGAAAAATCCCATAATTACAAAAGGCTTGGTGTCATGGCCTTAAAAGTACACAGTTTAAATGGTTAAAAATCGTAAAAAATATTAATCAGAAAAAATAATTTAAATCGTAAAAAAATATTTTAAACCTTTTTGTGTGGAATTCTTTAACACGATTCTAAGATAGTGGCCGCATTCATTAAACGACAACAGTTGGCATGCTTACTAAGCGGCGGCATTAAAAGCACGCATTAACTTAGCGCTACTTGCATTGTTTGCATTTTCTTATTTTCGATATTGTTCCCTTGGAATGTAATTTTTCTACACATCTACACCTACAAATAGGAAAGCGGATTCAGGGCTTAATTTCTAAAAACCGCCAGTGTCAGGGCAAAAGTGCCTCGCCCTCACTGATGTGTAACTAGCATAAACTTTGGCGGAAAAAAAACAGAAAAATCAAAAATCTTAAAAAATAATGAAAATTGTTTTAAAACTGGTCATGCTGCCATAAACATGTGACTAACTATATTCACAACAATAAGTAAAATGTTTTCACAGTGATTCGTTTTTAGAGTTGCGACAGCTGCATTATTTATTTTCCAAACAGACTTACGTTACTACGTTTTACACATCTAAATAACACCGAATTGTATGCACTCGGAAACTAAAGCAAATAAAAAAAACTAGTCGTCACGCTCGAAATTAATACACGAATATTTTTCGATGCCTCTATAAATTTGTTATCCGGTGACTTTCTCTCTCCATTCGAACATAATAACGCAGAAGTAATTATGCACGGTGACGTGCGTTACGTAACTCCGTCGGAATTGCTCACTAGCGAATATCTGGAGTAATTTTCACGGAACGGATCGTAACTCCGCACCGAATGCAGGAATTTTCAATTTGGATCGAATTTCGGTAATGTCTAAGAAATGATACAAATATCAAGTGCGTGATAAAATTTAATATTATAAATATGCTGAAAAGTGACCTTGATGAACGCTGAAATAAAGACGTGGGGAATTTTAATCATTTGTGACCTGAAATTGAAATAATGTTGCGTTGCAAATCTATAAAGAATGTGACAATTCGCCGATTTTATTTCGTATAAATAAATTCGCAAAAATGCATTTTTTATATTCGAATCTAATAAATCAATTCGGTTTCATTTCATCCCGATATTCGTTTCATTGTCGCAGTTTTTGTCACAGTTTGTGCCACGTGATAATTTAAAATAAAATCGACGTGTTTAAAACTGAATTGACCATAAGACAGTAATAACAATAGGGAAAAATGCATCGCGGTCACTGACTTTTTATGTTCGCAACGTAATGTACAAATAATCTCAAAATATTTGTATAATGCGTGGTGAAAATAACGCCATAAATAATAGTTGTTATTGCCGTTATAATTGTGTGATAACAAAACAAAAATGATTATTTTCGTCGTCGTGTTTATTTAATTAATTCCAACGTTAAATTTGTTCTATGCGTATGGTTATGATTTTTTCTAACCTGTTTTTGGTTTCTCTAGGTATACAAAAATGCTGAAAAAATGAGAGTCCTTTCTTTTTGTCACAGTTTTGACTATTTTGAATATGTATTTCGATATTTTTGATTTGTTGGCGCTGGCAGTTTGGTAATTTTGGGGAATTTTGCATAATTCTAATATTAAAACAATTTGTCTATTAACCACACCCTTAGGGACGTTAGTCTCGAATGGTGAGCGAGCTTTTATGTGAACGCACACACTACGTTTGACTAGACTTTAAATGTCACGATTATATCAATTCTATACATTCGGAATATAAAGAGATCACCATGGGAGTACCACAGGAAACAATTTTAGGCCCGTGCTTTTTACTTTCTTATACGAGGGGAGTTTTTATGTTAGTTGACAAACAATATTTAATTTTTCAAGGTAAAAACCATTAACACGAACACATTACTGAACTCTCGGTCATTAGACAATTTCAAAATCTTTTGTCATTTGCATTTCGAAATTTAGCATTTGTAATATAGCTTGATTAGATTTGCGTCGGGTTGGGCGATGACCTCAAAGGTCGTGCAATATGATAATTTAACATTCTTTAAACAAAAAATGCAAAACAATAGTACTAATCGTATCCAATAAAATCTCCACAATAGCAATAATCATACGACAAATATATTCTTTGCAGGCGAAAAAGGACATTTACAACATAAAGTCGCAACGGCTAATGCTGGCGCAAGATGAGTACAATCACCTGAACAACGCTCTGGCCACGCTCACCACGTCACGAACGAGCCGTAAGTTTCTTCATTTTATGGTTCGGGACGAGTCGATAATTCTTTTTGTTTTAGTTTGTTCGTCCGGTAGCAGCGTCAGTACGAAATATGATCCGGAACTGCTGAAATCCGATGTGGCCATGGCGAAGAACAGGGTGTCGCGGCTGAAATCGGAACTGGAACAAATAAGAAACGAAATGACCTGCACGCAGAGAGGAGTGGATACTCTCACGTCGTACGTACGATTTAATTATGTTCTTCGATTCATTCAAAAGCGACGCAGTGATATTTACTTGTTTCGTCAATTTATATATTTGTACAACTTTAGCATATTTGCAATTTGATACTTTTTCTAATTTTAGCAATGATTTAAATTTTGTATATTTTTGAGTTTAATACATACAATTTTGACATATTTGCTGATATTGTTGGAAATTTTAACATTGTTTTAAATTTTTTATTTTTTTATATATATATATTTTACTCCTCTTATTTAATTCTATATCTATATAATCTATATTAATTTAATTTTTCATTTTACATTTTTTTTAATTTTGTAGTTTTATTCCATTTTCAAATTTTTTAGAATGTTGTTGATTTTTTCACCATTTTTGACAAAAGTTGTAATTTAGTTTTTTTTTAGAACATTTTGAAAAATTGCTATTTTCTACAATGTTGCTTGATATTTGGAAATTTTGACATTTTAATGTCATTTTAACATCTTGGCAATTATGTAATTTAGAGATTTTGATTATTTCTATATCTTTACATTTTTGCGGTGTATTTGTTTTTGCCATTTTTTGTCATTTTTGCACGTTAGATTATTTATGTTTGGCAATTCAAAAAAAATTTTTTTTTTTCATTTACATGTTACATTTTCGACAATTTTGGTATCTTGCTATTTTTTTTTTTTTTTAATTTAACTGATTTGCTAATTTTGAAATTTTGAACATTTTCTTTTGTATTCCAGAAAATTATTATTAGTTTCACATTTTTTTGCCATTTTAATATTTTTATTTTCACCATTTTTCTTTTTAGAAATTTTGTATACATTTGGTAATTTTCGAAATTTTTTAATGTGTTGTCAATTTTATTTTTAATCGTCCTATTTTTCATTTTTCTCAATTTTTATTTGTCTTCGTTTTAGAAAAATTTATAAATTTCGCCATTTTTCAATTTTGGAATTTTGTGGTTATTGCTTTTTCAACAGAATTTCTTCTCATACAATTTAATTTGCATTTTTCGTGAGACATTTTTTCTTTTCATTATGAAAATGAAACCCAGGAATTAAGGCGAACAACTCAAAGAAAATATATAACATTACAAATTCTGATAAATTGTTATAAAAAGTAATTAAAAACAATATAAACAATAATTTAAATTATTAAAATAATACACAAAATATACATGTCATAATACTTGGTCAATAGTTAGTTCCAATCACATTAAAGGAAGAACTGTGAAGGATCGAAGGGGAACGGTAATGGACAGAAAAGAATGGGGTATATAACAAAGCAATAGTCCTAACTGGCCTGTAAATGATATTTATACGCACATACTTATTGATCTAAATATTAGTAACAATTATTGATTTAAGCTAATTAACATTACATTTAAACGATTTGTTTTAGGGTCGAACAAAAACTGAGCTCAAACCAGGGTACCTGCTACTACAACATAGCAGAGGCCCAAGCAATAATGGCCGAGCTGCGCAACATCCAGAAGTCACTGTCATCCGGTGAAAAAGAAAAGGCCGACTTGATGCAGTCTCTCGCCAAACTAAAAGATGATTTGACACGCCTGCAGCTCTGCGATAGCTCCCCTGACGCCTCAACGCTCAGTTTGGTGTCATCGCCACAAGAGAAACTAAGCACTGCTTCGCAAACCGACCTTTCCTGCGAGCTGGTCCCCATAGGCACAAGACTAGCCGAGATGGCCAAAATGCGTCTAGAGTACGACGAGGCACGCAGAAAAGTGCAAGGCATTCAACAAAAACTCGCCGATCTCGAGGAGAAGGTGCAACCGGGGCAGGTCGAGTCAGACAAGGACCGTCTTCTGCTCTTTCAGGAAAAGGAGCAACTTCTGCGTGAGCTGCGCAGCATAACGCCGCGTACGCGTTCAAAGGAAGAGATGACTGATATACAATCGGAATGCAGGCGATTGGAAGAGGACTTGAACAGGGCAATAGAAATGTCGAACAGGGCAATCGCTGATAGGGTTCGGCTGCACGAGGAAAAACAACTGCTTTTGCAACAGTTGAGGGACGCCCTTCGGCTCATGACACAACTTGAATCGCAATTAAAGACGCTTTCGGCTAGCACCCTTTCAGTTAGCAGCAGCTCTAGTCTGGGATCGCTGTCGACGACAAGCAGCAAAGGCTCGCTTAGTTCAGGGCTGAGTTTTACGGATATTTATGGCGGGCCCCAGTGCATGGCCATGACGATGAACGCCACTGACAGACCAACGGTTGTAGACATGGTGGACTTACACAGACGTGTAGAAAGGTGAGCACGATGATGAAATCTTACATTAAGTTTAAAAAAAATTTTATGTATGAACTTGATAGGTTATAATCTACTTGCAACTGTAATCATTTAACGCAATATGAGGATATTAGTTACTAGACAGTATCCTTTTTATAACTTTAATTATGTCACAAAACACATTCGAATATCTAATAGTTAGTCCAGATAACAAAAGTCATGTGTAAGTAAGAATGTTACGGAATGAACCTAATTTAAAAGAAATTTATTATGCATCCAGATCACTTTTAGTGTCTCAGTATTTCTTAGATTACATTGTTTAGTTTAATTTGCGACTTACTTGGTGTTCCAATACTTTAATTTGTTTATTTTGTTTCTTGCTCAAAATTGATGAAATACAAGTATATTTCAATCAACTTTATTTTCGTACGCCATGTAGTTTTATGATCCTCACTTCACAGTTATCATACATTAAAACTGCAAATATTAACTATCAATTACTTTCAGTCGTCCTTGCACTTTATAGTGAATTGATTTTGTTTCAATCTTTTCCATTCACCTGACATGGTTGCATTAATAAAATTATCCCAAATGGTTCTCTTTACACAAAAACCAATTTTCGTTATATTCTACTGCATATATTTATATTAATTAATATAATTATCATTTACCTTGTATTAAATTATTAATTCTATGCATAGTTATTTAGGTTAATGTTTAACATTTTTATTTTAACCTATTTGCACGGTTGCACTGTGGATTGTTAAACATAATTTTGAATATGTCCAATTTGGTATTTACCAAATGGAACGGAGTGGCACAAAAACAGTGGATTGAAAATGTGCAATGCTGATGTACCTTTAGATTGGTCAATTGGTCAATTGGTCAACTGCTCTCTTATGGTCAAAATAAAGTGAACGTAAATTTGGAACAATTTATTATATTTTTTCGCATGTAGTGTTGATTTTTATTAAATAACAAAATTAGAACCATCAATACTTAAAAACTCTGTACAAATTGCCAATCGATAAAAAATGCATGTGTGAAGTCAATCGTTACTGACTTGTGCTTGTGTTGGATCACGTGGGTGGTGATCTTCGATTAAATGAAACACATTATTTAGTCAGAGTCGGAGATGCCATCACACATGCATAAAAAGTAAAAAGTGATTTTGGTCTGTTTCAAATAAGAAAATAATGTGGCAGACGTAATTTCTCACTGCTACTTGAATAAAACTAAAATAACTTATACCCATTAATTCAGTGTCACTTTGTCAAATAAACTGGATTTAAATGAAAGCTTGCTTTAATTGGGGAAATGTCGTTATGTCATACAACAAAATGACTCTATTTTCATCGGATTATTTCTTTTACAAAAGGTTACTACGTGGTACTGCTGCCGAGAACAATGGTGTCACTGGATCAACAGTCGGTACGGCGTCTCCAGGTAGATCACAGCCTTCACTGTCCCCGAGAAGTTCTCTATCATCAGTTTCACCTCCCATCTCACCGATGTACGAGAATCTTCCATGCGCATCAGTCGTACCGCCGCCTTCGTACGAACAAATCGAGAGAGACCGACGACAGCTTGACGACCGACTGGCGGAGCTGCGCCTCATTGCCGCAAACTGTGGTGCGAATTACGAAAGACAATTACAGAACGTGCCGCCGCATCGACCGGCCATCACCACGAGTTTCTCGCCGCTCACTGCCGACCTGTTAGAAACCGGTAGTGTTGGGAACATGTCGCAAGGGTCGGGGCTGGGCAGGCCGAGCGGGGGCTGCCGACAATCTTACGAGAACACCGGCGACCCTCAGCTATCGCCAATTTCGGAGACGCTTCTCGACCACGACGAAGGACTTTTGCATGGGGTTGTAACTCTGTCGCGTACATCGTCGTCCGGCACGAACACTAGATCGGTGTCTGCGGCAGTTAGCGATGAGTCTGTCGCCGGCGATTCCGGCGTGTTTGAAGCCTCGAACAAGCGCCGTCTGTCGACGTCACCGTTTTCTTCGGATTCTACGGATACGGACACCGCACAGGTGCAGATCAAGCTGCGCTACGTCCCGGCAGAGGACGAGCTCAGCATCTGCATCGAACGAGCAAGGAATCTCGATGCTCTTCTCATACCCGAAAATTCAGAAGTGTAAGTATTTAAACAAAGTTTTAGGAAGTGTATTTTATTAAATTATGTAATTTGTCGATAGATTCATAAGAACAGCCTTATTACCTTCGACGTCCTCTGCAATGTCTTGTACGAAACCCGTCAGGGATTTACGAAAGCCCACCTTTGGTGACATATTTAATTTATCAGTGCTTTCGAATAAGATTTACACGAAAACGCTGCAGGTCAATGTATGGAGTCGGGTAGACAGTTTGCAAGAAAAATGTGTTGTAAGTATTATTTTAATCAAGATTATTTTTAAGAAAATTAGTATAGTATTCATTTTAAAAAATCTTAACTGGTATAAATATATATATATATATATATATATATATATATATATATATATATATATATATATATATATATATATATATATATATATATATAAATAAAATTTGTCAAATAAAACAATTTTTGCAAATTTCTTATTTAACCATTTTTTATTTATTTCATTTTTATGAACAATTATGTAAATAGGTTTGTTTTTGTGTTATATTTCAATCATTCAATCATTTGTCGAAGTTTTTTTAATAATTCACACAGTAAAATCTCTTAGTCATATCAACGTTATTTATTATTATATTGTTTTCATATCCCCTCTTTTTAAATAATGTAAATTTTTCACTAACTTTTGAGGGATAAATTAACATGCAGTGTGTTCCACTTAAGAGTGTAACACCCTCATATCTTTTTTATTTTTAGTTCAATTTTAGTAATTTTTTTTCCAAACGTAAAATACTTATTTCTCTATTTACTCCAAAAAACCAATTATCTTCTTTAAATTTAAATACAAAGCAACTTGCGATGGCAAAAATCAAGAAATCACTTTAGGGATTTTTTTATCGAAAAATTTTACGTTTTTAATTATGTAATTTTTACGATAGATTAATTAAATAATTTATTTTTTTTGAGTTGTTTTGCATTCAAATATTGATCGAATACACCAACTAGAAATTTGCAAAGGTTTTTAAGAATTTGCACAGAAAATGGTGGATTATGTAGAAAGGTAGTTCTTAATTGAATGGGGTATGTTTCAAAATGGAGATATATAAAAATGAAAGTAAGAGCAATGAAATTACACAAATGAAAGAAATGACACATAATATAAACACAATAAATAAATATTAAATATAAATGACTGGTCAAAGGAAAATAATAAATAAATATGAAACTAAAATGAATATGAAAATGGGAAACATAAACAAATTAAAATGAACAACACAATAAATAAATGCAACTAATGAAACCAATGGAAAAGGAAACAACAAATGAGCACAAGTACAAGTAAATAGCGAAAATGAAACATATAGTTAATCAAAATAAAAAATAAACACAACCGTTAAACATTAAAAACAAATTAAAATAAAAATAAATGAAAACCAAATGATGATAACTAAGTATCTCAACTAAACAAGTTTAAAAAAATCAGTAGTGGTTCGCACTGAACTTTCTTGTACTTAGATAAATTAATAGCAAACTGGTGCAGTTGTGATGACACGTACATTTTTCAAAAGAACTTTTCATATGAAATTTGTTTATAATTTGTTTTAATATCTTCAACTTTTACAAGAATAGTCTTTTCAGCAACACGTACCATTTTCTAAAATATAGCAAAAGGTGATAAGTGTAAACCATCACTCACGGTTGAGATATTGCTTTCAAAAAAGGTTTTCTCCCTCACTATATAGAAAAACACACGATCGCATGCACGGGGGTCCTTTTTTATACGTAAAGAATAAAAAAGTAAAAATAAATAAATGCAACTTCTTTATAAAGATCCGTGAATATAATTTGATTTCATAGGACTTTAACCAATTTCAGCCCCTAAATCATTTTTACCTTTATTCATGTTAACATTTTGCCCACAGGGTTGCGCACAAGTCAGCTTGGCCGATTTCAATCCCCTGAATGTCACCCAAAAGTGGTATAACATCCTGGGCCTCCATTTCATGGAGCCCCCACAGGACGAAGACATGGCGGCAGTGGACGACGGGTTGCCGCCGCCGACTTGCGAAGAGAAATCCCTCGACTCCGACACGACCTCCGGCCGCCTGAAGGAGGAGAGCTCCGATGACTCGACGATAATCTCGTCGCAGACGTCGACGCTGACGAGGAACCAAGATTGCGACGCGTTTCGGCCGGAAATGAACGTTAATTTTGAGCAGCTGGTCAACTGTCTGAGGAACTCGGAGCGGTACGATGACGAAGAAGACGAGGACGACGAAGAGGATACCAGCGATGAGAGCGAAGACGAGGAAGAGGAAGTGGACGGAGAAGAGGAAGGCATCACTGTTGAGTTCAGGCCAAATGACAGGCTTGCGGTTGTGATGGAGGACTGTGATCGGGAAAATACAATTGAGGAAGAGGCAGAAAGGTAAGGACCTACCATTAAAGAGGTTTCTTTCAATGTATTTAATTCTTGAAATCAAATTTGATTTTTGATAAGTTTTTATACGTTGGTATAGAGTAGATTCTCACAGTTAAAATATGTTCCAACTTGATTCTCGGGTTATGAACTGTATTGTTAAAGTGCAAAACTTGTACTAATTGTTAATGACTTTCTTCCTTTCAATTTTATATACTTTGTAGTTTTTTGTTGTTCTATTAAGTAGATAATTCCAGAATTTTCTGTACTTTTATCTAATGTTTTATTTCTTCTGTCTTCTGTTTGTTTTTTATGATTACTCCCGCACGTTTCTTTAGCGGTCGCAATTAATTTATCTTTAAAAGAATTCGTATTTGTAGTTCTGCTGTTTCTTCCATAATTGTTATTTTTTGATTCGGTGTTTCTTCAAATTTCGTAGCAGTTTCTTTATCAATTAATCTAAATGTATTTATCCTTTCTATTTGTACTCCTCTTGTATGTTGGATTCTTCATTTATTGTAGTTTTATCTTCTTTGCTTTAGTGTTAATTCCTACCTATCTTACACCACTCTTAATTTATTTGTTTTCCTTTATTAGTTAATTTGCTTTTTTAAGTCTTCAATTTCGTATTCTCTTTGTTCTTGCTTCATCTCCTATGTTTTTTGTGTTGATCTTTCCATCGTTGCTCCCATTACTACTAGAGTTTTTATTATCATTTCTACATTTCTTTAAAATTTTTTGAGTTTTTCACTTCCCTAAAGCAGTGAAGTTTCGGTAATACTAAAAGCAAGTGACAAATAAAATCTCTTATGTAAGGATGCTCTGTTCCTCCCTTCATACTTAATCTACTATTACTTGATTTTCATTCACAATATTAGTTTTGATTTTATAACAGGCTTGACAATATAAAGTCAAGCATGACAATAGGAATAGTTCATAATGATTATGATAATGATGATAACTTACTGTTATTTATTATTATTATTATTATTAGGTACCATGACAAGCAGACAAACACAGAGTGCGCTTTTTATCCCGAGCATGCAAAACAAATGAAGCTGTACGCGAGTGGGGAGGGAGGAAGCGCCGTAAGTCCAGGTAACGCTTTATCGGACGATCGAGGGCCCATCAAGCGTTCACAGACTTTCTCGCCAGCCGTTTCTAAAAACCACTACATCTGCAAGCTGAACCGAAGCGACAGCGATAGCGCAATGCCTCTGTATCGAAAATCGAACAATCCGTTCCAGAGAAATGCCGTTGAAAGGCGCTCGCTGCGCTTCAGGAAGCAGTCGGGCAACTCGTCGTCGACCACCGCACTCTCCTCGTCCTCCAAGTCGTCACACTGCCTTCCGACGGCGCGGACCTCTATCGATCTGGAATTGGATCTGCGTGCGCAGCACACCCGTCTCGACATGCTCAACTACGAGATAACTCGTCTGAAGGACCTGAAGCAACGACTGGAGGGGGCGAAGGAACGCGGCGACACGGAGCTGGCGACGTGGGTGCTTGAGGACCGCCAGTTCCAGAATCTCGTGGCCCAGGCAGAAAACGACCGCCAGTCAAAGACCACCGAAGAGAAGAAAGTTGAAAAAATGCTCAGAAAAGTTTCCAAAGAGATTTACAAACTAAGGAAGACCAAAGCGGGAAATGGCAAACCTGATCTGATTTCCTTCAAGTAAGTGTTTTGTCATCGTTCATTATGTGGCTGGAATTTAGTTTCGGTTCAATTTTTGGGTGGGTGGGTGATCATGCATGCTCTCTAAATTTTGAGGCACTCATGTTGTTGTAGTAAAAAAGAAAACCTCATTATTTTTAAAGCAATATCTTAACCAGAAGTAACGTTTTACCTTTTTCACTTTCTCTATATATAAAAATGGTGTGATTCTCGTGAAAAAAATCATATATAAGTTATAAAGTCTATAAAAAAATCAAAAATATGTAAATTGTAAAAAAAATTATTATAGAAAAATCGTTACAAAATCGCAAAACCTTGCGATCTACATTCAATCATTCATTCCTTTCTTATACTTAATATAATACGAAATTTATCTAAATCTAAAGTCCAGGCCAGACAGGAAAATTTTTTAATGCTAATTTGTAAAATAATTGACACATAAGGTTGTTGCTATTAAGGATTTACTGAATATTTTAAATCTGACGATTCTTTCATCATCGTTTAAATGTAATTGTTTTTTCTGTCTACAGAGAACGAATGGCCTTCTTTACCCGCGTGAACACAAATGTGCCTTTCTTGCCATCGGAGCAGTACCATTTGGAAAGCAGTGACAATACAAGAAAGTCCAACGAAGGAAAATCACAGTGTTTAACGAACAATGAAATTAAATGTGAAGTAAGCGGTGATACAGTTTTGGAAGAAAAACGAGAATTGGGTTCTTCTCCGACGCGCTACGAATACATCGTGGACAGAGTATTAGGCGTGGAAGTTTGACAAATGTAGATAGAATTCTGTACAAATGGTTCTTTTCTGTCGATGTGTCTATGAGCATACAAGACGTCACAATCATTTCTGTCTAAACGTGCACGTTTGTCGCCGTGCTTTCGTGTTAGTCACAAGCACGCAATCTGTTATAAATGAAGATGACGAATTCGTTTGATGTGATTCTGTGCCTTAAGATCTGAGTTATTGTATACAAATTGTTGATTTGAAAAACTATCGATTGTTAATACTCACTTGTGTGTTATCGTACTAGGCTTCCAAGTTATACACTATTACTATTAGTTTATTATTATAATGTGCAGTTTTAAACTGCGTTGTTTATTGTTTATATACCTTATCTCTATTTATGTATATTCTTCATACATAAAAACCTTAGTACAATCTTTTTTAACTTTGTTACCAAACATTTTCTTAAAAAAAAATTAACTAGTTGACTCATTCAGAGGTTTATTTATGGCGATGAGGGTGTCCTGTCGGAGAGAAAATCGAGCGTCACTTCGCCTTCACCTCGTTTTTTCTCTCCCGCAGAACATCGACTATACTTGTTCTGAAGTGAAAATGTTTCCTTGGCTATATTAGCCAAGTTATCTTTGTTATATTTAATCTTTATCTCTAATCATACTAGTGATTTTTTACTTGTATTATATTGTAAATAAATTCTTATGTAGTATTAAACATGTTATTGTAATATAAAAATGGTATGTTTTTAAAAAACACTATAATACTTCATTCTAAACATCTTCATATATCAAAATATACATGCGTACGTATATTTTCATATATAAACGTAATAAATATATTTAAATTAATCTATGTTACTTTTGTGTTTAAATAGCATCGAATCGTTTGTGTCGTATGTTTGAAATGTGCCTCTATATTGTTCAAAAAGCATTAAAAACTGTCACTTTAAAAGTTTACGAAATGTGTTCTGAAATTATGAATAGTTTATAGCCGATATCAGAAACTTCACAATAAATGAACCTGATACATTGATTATGCGATATTCGTCAATTTGTCTAGGATTTCCTCATAAACAGTGAACACAAATACCTTGTTGTGGTCTGGCGGCCACTTGAGTTCTCATAATTACCATATAAAAGAAACTGATCCATACACTAATACGGTGAAATTAGAAAAATCATACAAAAGTTCCTATTTTCAAACAATGAACAAAAACCATTAATGTTTTTTTATTACAGAACAAGATATCTACAACATTACTAATTTAATCAAGAACAAGATATCTACAACATTACTAATTTAATCAAGAACAAGATATCTACAACATTACTAATTTAATCAGAGTTTTAAATTAATATTTCAACGTAGGTTTAAAATATATTAACTGAACATTAATCAAATGCTAAACATGATTTATGTTGAAATAATCTAAAACGAACAATAATTTAAATATTTACAACAAGAACTGAATATTTACATTGAAACCTAAACAACAAGAATGCAAAGTTTGTATAATTAATGATTAGCGAAATAAACGGTGGAAAAAAATTTACGCACGAAACTCAAATCTGAAACATTTTACATTGAGGATTCAGAAATTGTCGCCAATTAAAATAATTCGCGTGGAATCTAACATTTCTAAACAGTTTTTTGGACATGATTGCAAAAATGAGGTTTTTCACATCTACATTTTGTTACATTACGTTTCAAATCAATTTTTTTGCTATCACAAGTGTGTTAATTCTAAAAAATCTCGTTATTTCCCTTGTAACGATATGAATAATAGCCTACAAAACAGTTAAAGAAATTGTGTCGTTAGTTAAGGTTACACAGGGGAATTTGAAAATTTCTCGATGAGAGACCAGCAAATTTCAAGTTGCCGCCAATAATTTTTAGTTCAACAGTATTCACCCTAGGTATAGCCAAAACCCATTGAATAAATTTCGTTCATAACATGCCTTGTCAAGTACCCGACCTTTTCATTTTTATTTCATCGACTAAACCAGTCTCAATCCGATGCAATGGATGTTGAATCGTGTATTTGTCACATCACATCTGTCCATTTGTCTTCATATGAACCACACTAAAAACTTTAAACTGAAACTTCACAAACCAAAATACGGCCTGAAGAACATGTTATAAATGGCTGCATTTATTTTGAACAAGGTAGAACGCTGAAATTATGTTCAGTTTCTGTGTGGTTTTCATTTCGTCGATATTTGTCGTATTCACTTTATCAGGCAGACTTTTGAGCCATGCTCTGTGCATGACAAGCGAATTTTTCAAATAAAACTGTAAATACACTTCAAATGGAAATAAATATGGAGGAGACCAATCAGCGACAATTCAAACCTCTCTTGCCTCACTCAATAAGGCAGATATGCATAAGATTGAAGTAAATAAATACAGTAATTTAATTGGCTATACTTTCTATTGCTGGAAGACTATTCATAAAAAAATAAGCGAACATCATAGTCCTGTTATTGAAACAATCTAGATAATTAATTGCTGTATCAATATAAGAATATGTTGATATAGTTGTTCTGTAGGAAAACCAAGAAAGGCAAAGAAGCGACAGGTGAATGTATTTATTACAAAAAAAAAATTATTACAAAATAAAGCAGTAACCGTACATAAACTGCATAACATGTACAAAACTATAAAATTCACACGATAAGACAATAACACACTTATATGATGTTTTGTCTTGACTAACATGTCGATAAACAATATTTGTACCACATATTTTAACACGATTGGTACTTCTTGCTTCCACTGCGAGTAGACATTGTTGTCGTTAAATGTGTAACGAGGGAGAAAGTGCCTCTAGCGGGGCACTTTTACATTTCCATAGCATAGCTGCTACCGACACGTATCATCGTTTTTCGGTATTGATATTGTCCAAATTTGTTTGCACATATTTACAGAACATATAACGTTTCGACATCTGTCATTGTAGGTGCATAACGACTTACAGAATCACGCTACTGGCAACCAGTAAAATATCCAAAGGATCATAAGATTCCCAGTCGAATATCGAGAATACAAAGTCTGTGACAAACCTTCACATATGATTATGTGTTTGGTTTGAAGACGAGACAAGAGAGTTTCAACAATTAACATCTGCTTAGAGGATCATGAGGATGAGCTACTAGTTCCATGAATTATAAATATCGCCATGCAGAAGAAAAACCAATAATCATGTAAGTGCATATGTGAATATTTTGAAACCTGCACACGTTTTCGTTGTTGATGTCAATTTTTTGCGTTGCAGTCATCTCCGAGCTCTTGAATTTTCTTAATTAACGCTTCCTTGTGCGTGTTTAATTCGCGATTTTTCCTTCAAAAGTTCAAATGCATTTTCGTGCATGGTGGGTCGCCTAAAAGACGACATTAAACCAATACGATAAACAATTGTATATTTACTAACTTATAGACAAAAAACTGAATTTCTAAAACAAACACTAAACAAAGGGGAACAATAAAGGTTAGAAAGAAGGGAAATAAAGAATTATGATGATAATAATGAAAGCACAACAATTACGTTGGTTAGGGCATATGGAGCAACTACTACAAAGCAGAGTGACTAAAACAGTGTACAGAAGTGGAATACTAGGACCAAGACGGGGAGGAAGACCAAGGAAAATATGGTTGGCTGCAATGGAAAAAGTCATGGAAGCTTTAGGTATAAGAGATTCGAGGACCATGGATAAGGGCGGAGATAGTTGGAAGAAGACAATAAAGCAAGCCTTATGTCTTTAAGGCCTGTAGTGCTAACTAACCTTGACTGATTAAACCTAAACGTCACTGTTCTACCAGTTTATTTAGTCTGTTAATTTCTGCCGCTTTAGGATCTTGATTGATGATGGGTTTAGTTTCTAATTATTCTGGCACGATCAGTGAAACGGAGAGTTTCTTCAAAATTGTAATCAGCAGGACTCACTCAAGCTATCATAAATGTGATGCTGTTGCCCCCTAAAGAATCTGCAATGTAACAAAATGTTTTAATAGCAAATAGATAAATATATGGCGCTTAATTTTAAATATTATTTTATATACACTATTGTAACAATGTTCATTGAATGATATGCAGTTGCCTAAGGCAAGCTTTTTGTCGTAAACCTTTTTTACCATAAATGTAGAGTCCATCAGTGCAACATTGCATTTGCATGTGAAGAATATCACAGTGGCGACAAGAATTGGAGTAAATAAATTATAATTACAGTAAAGTATAAATTACATTAATTAAAGATATCGATTGGAAAGATTGATGAATTTAAATTAAATGAAATGATTGATTGACATATATAACACGTGCCAAACAATATTTTAAAGCAAATTATATACAACAAATAAAACATTATGGTTGTATACTACACTATACCCAATAATCTGTCTTGGAGCAATGGCATCATAACTGATAAAGATGGAGCTGTAACATTTGAAGTAGGAACAGAGGGAGGTAAAAGTGTACAAAGGCATTCTGATCAATTAAGAAGAATAATATATTCTTTGCACCCTACTCTCCCTTCCGAAACAAATGTGCAATTGTTAAAGACACTAATATACAAGAAATTCAAAACGAAAATTGTGACTTAGGTTCAAGCGCTAAAAGTAATGAGAAAATTTGCAATGAAAACTGTCTGATGAGGTGGGGGATCAGTGTCCCCAGACCTTGTTGCAGTAGGTCCGGTAGGATATCATACCATCCCGGCGACTGCAACGGTTGGAAGGACTTAACCATCGTAATTCTTACGCTTTCCGTAACTTCACAGAGGGAGGGTATCCGTCCCAATCCGTTTTCCTAGGGTCCCGATATTCCACTACAGGTCGGGGACCTACTTCAATACTAATTTGAATATTTCTATGGTCTGCGCAGTAGATACTTTCGAGTCTTGCTGCTCAAATAGTTTGCGCTAAACATTATGTCTAGTACCTTTTTACAATTTTTCGTAACAAAGGCTGGTTCGGAACCAACGTTATAGACTATTAGTCCCTCCCCCAAAAAGTAATTAAACAATGACTCACCTCTTATGTTGATGTTCGTGGTGCTCCGAGCCGTATGGTGAGAATTTGCATCACATCCCAACAACCAGGTGGGCGTTCTCCTCTTGCAGTAGGAGATTAAGTCTCTCACTACCATAGGAGGTGGTAGTTCCATACTGTCTCCCAGGAAGTACGCAGAGCAGGCTACGATGTTCTGCTTGCACTGGGATGGTCATGTGGACTGTATATCTTTTCTGACAATCATGCAAGATCTAGGCTTGCATTCCATGTTGTATAACACTGGTTTGCCAGAGGCGTTCCCCAGACCACTGATCTTACCTGTGCTGGAAACCCAGGGTTCCTGGATGAAGGCGAGATCGCCTTCTCCTTGGAAGCATTTGCCAAGCAGATATGAGGCTGCTTTGGCATGTTGCAGGTTAGCCTGCAAGCGCTTGACAGATGTAGTCATTACTCTGTCCTTGCAGGCATGTTTCTGTTCCCTTTTTTAGGAGGTGTGTCCCCCTCTCTTTCGGGAGGTATATTCCCCCCTTTTTTGGGAGCCCCTTTGCCACTGGCAGGGAGTTGCAGCTCTTGCATCCTGACCTGTCCGCTTCACCTTCGGCTGGAAAATAACCCGGCCGAAGCCAAAGAAGGGTTTCAGATCCATGGACTCAAGAGCCTTCATGGACACGTCATCAATTAAGAATGTCCACGTCTGACCAGGGCCTGATGCTTCATGATGTAGAATTACCCACTCTTCTGTAAGCAGTTCCCTGTTCATAATTCTCAGCCTCGTGAGCACCACCTCCGGCAGGAGCCTTTTCCCAGGCTCATCATCCGGGATGAATGCCACACAGACATGACGTTTGGGGAGCTCGTTTCCCCGTACCGTTTTGAGCTCAGCGCCCTCCCACGGCTTGAGGTTGATAATTACACCATCAAGCCAGGTGGCACTTTGCTCATCTGCGCAGATCATCAGGAGCCATCCATGCCGAAATAAACAGCTCTGGAATCGCACCTGCAGATCCTGCTTGGTCAGCTTATCTAAGGCGGCTAGAATCGCCATCCGTAGAGTTTTAAGCTGCTCATTGGTCAAATGGCCGCGGGGTGATCCAGAGTGGATTATTCCAACTCTTACTGCCTCCACCGCTGCACTATATGACTTTTTTGTAGCCTCAGCATCATCCTTCCTGTACGGCTTTTTTGCCTGCTGTTCGGGTGTGCTGATATCAGAATGGAGCCGTTTGGATGATGAGAGGGTTTCCGAGGAGGTTTGATCCCTCTCTTCCACATTCTCCTTCACCCGCTTCTCCAATACTGTGCTCAAGGCGGTTTGGTACTCTACTCCGCACTTGAGTAGGCGACTTAGGCGTTTCCTTGCAGCTCCTCCTAGTTTGTGGTGCCTCGGTGCCTCTTTACCCCCTGTTAAGGTTGATTTGGCACTAGAGCTCTCCGCTTCCTTCTCCACCACAGTTTCCAGGGGCAATGATACCTCCCAGTTTTGTACAGGAGAGGTTGACGGAGATACAGGAGTAGGTTCAACCCCAATCTCCATGTTTTCCTCGGCAAGCCGAGGATCGAGGTTTATACCCTCCTCGTTCGGGTTAAAAAAATGCTCGGTGTCCATATAGTTCCCACGAGTAGCTAGGGAAGTACGGTCCATCATAGCAGAGCCCCGCATGCCATGGTAAGGCTAATACTCCGGAAGGTCGCCCGATATTCCGGAGTTGAAACCAGTGGGAACTGATCTTCTATCCAGCCATGCATCCTCTCAGCCTGGTCCCCCACCTTAGGATTTAGGATTTTTATTGAGGTTGACTCCTCTTGACCAAGACGGTTAAGTCATGGCCCCCCGCATGACCTTTCCGCCTAAGCTTCCAGGAAATGCCTGGTTTAACGGCGAAGCTTGCAAATAAATGCAGTCCTCCGCCGGCACCGTTTTTCCTTGTGCAGGCCCTTCGCCACGATACGACAGCTGGGCAGGAAAGATCGTTAAGGCAGAGCATTTTTATCAACCCCTCGTCATTCAGCCATCGGCACGATACCTCCACCTTGGCTTGGGTTCATCTGTTGGTCCACGGGCCTTCATTCAATATATTCAGGCCAACCCGTCATTGCAAAGGCGGGCTCCCCCATCCGCCACCCGGGGGACGCGCTCAGTAGGAGTAACGATACCTCCCCTGAGAATATAGTTATGTTGTACCCTTTAAATAACTTTTCAATAATACCTCCCACGCATTCATTATAGAAACTCTCGAAAGATTTTTGAAACAAATACATAATCATATGTGAAAACATTGTCAGAGGCTTTGTATTCTCATCTATAAAAAAATGACCGATTACTAAAGATTTAAAACAAAAAAATTAACCTGCTTTCAAAAATTAAATAACTAGACTTATCGTAAATATTCGACAAGTAATGAAAAAAAAACCTAAGAAAAAATGCAGTTAACGGTTTTTGCAGAACAAAGCATCAGTCAAATATTAGTTCAAAAATTGGATAAATTTATGCATTTAGTGGACATAAAAATGCCTTTAACAGAACTGCAATATACATTTACAATTTACAATATACAATGTCATGCATTTGAGATGAACAAGACAGATTTACATTACATTTTACAGTTTTGTACCAGTTATTTATGTCCACCGATCGTATATCATTGTCATCAGGTAACTAACGTTCACGCTGCATTAATCTATCACAAACAAATATTAAATAAATATAATATGATAAAAATCGCACCGATAAATGACAAAATAAATTCTTACATGCTGATGGACGGACCACGTGCAATACAGTGCGTTCAGATCATTGGTAACGATCTCTTATGATCTGAACATCACAATAGATGTCGCATATGTTTAATTTACAATTTACTACTTTACCAACAATTTAACCCTTTAAAACCCAAACTTCAAGAACAATTTATAAGAACTTTCAACTCGTCCGTTAAATTTCATAGTCGAAAAAAATCAATTTTGTCATACGCGCCCAAATACTCATCAGCAATGAGTAAAATAATACATTTTGGCAATGCTGTAGAGGCACTTTGGAATTTGGTTTTCTAGAACTGTCAATTTCTGTATGCAGACATCAGCTAAAATGCAAATGTGGTCCAAATCTTTTTTACATGTTCAATGCATTGTCTCCAGTTTTCGTGTGTTATATGTTCAACAGCTTTATTAAACAGAGGTTTTAGATCTCTTAATTTAAAAGTTCTGTTGTTTGAAGCAACATCATTTTTAATTTGAGCCCAAAATCATTGGTAAGTCAATATCTTTTGAAACCAGCCAATTCTGAATGTATATGAGGCATTCAATTACTGCATTATCATGCAATGTTTTTAATATTTTGACAAACCATGTTTCAAAAACTTCAGTATTCATTTCTTGATGGTTAGTTAATTAGTTATAATGAATGGGACGTTTAATCGCCCCTCCACTGCGACCGCAAGGATCTATTGTGGCTCACAACTATTTATAGTTCACCCTCAATTCCCGTTATCTTTAGATAAAAGAGGATTTTATAGTGTGAGATTTTGTCAAGTTCGCCCAGCTAAAGTTTTGTCTCAGACTGTGAACCTGATTTGGTTGCAGTGGGGCAGGCACCCATAACGTGCTCTGCTGTCTCCTCAGTTTCAAGGCATAGTCTCAGCCACAGCCTCAGCCTATGCATATGATGCCTTAGTCGGCTATGACCAGTAGCCAGGCCTGTTAAATGCGCAGGTCTTTCCTACCCAAACCCAACAGTGTCCTGATATGTACGTGCAGCAGATGGGCCGTTCAGTACTATCTTGGAATGTCTCATTCCCTGGCACCCCTTCCAGTATTCAAGTACCTTGTGCTCCATCCAGCTCTTATTTGAGCTTCTGGTCATGGTTCTTGTGATCCCAAGAGCCAGTTCTGGGTCAATAAATTCTCGGTTGGTTCCGCTCTTTACTAGGAAATCGGCTGCTTCGCTTCCCTCTATTCCAGCGTGACTGGGTATCCAGACCAAGCTAACCTTGTTGGCTCTCCCTAATTGAGAGAGCATTGCGAGGCAGTACCTGATCGACATCAACGTACATTGATTGTCAGCAAGGACTTGCAGTGCTGTTCTGCTGTCAGAAAAAATATTTATTATGCTGCCGAGGGCTAAATAGTTCTCTTGCGCACATTTCAATGGAATAGACTTCTGCCTGTTGAATTGTTGCATGCTTGCCAAGGCTGTATTCTAAATTAGTCCTTGGTTTGCGGCAGAACACCCCAGCCCCCTGCTCCTGCAGTTGTCTTAGAGCCATTCGTGAACCAGAGCGACTTGATTATGCTCCCAATCGTCTCTAGTAGGAACTATGGCGTTATTGGGCAGTCCGAAGCTGTATATTGTACAAGGTACAAGGTTGTAGGCATTAGCTTAAACTTTTACCACCACAATTTTTTAAAATTAGTTGGTATATTTTCCGATGGTCTGCTTGGTGGCGCTGTAGCTGTAGTTTGTTTTGTGCTATTTAGACAAATTGATTTTTAACCTTCAACCTTAATCTTAACTTCCCTTGTGTGCACTTGCCTCGCTGTTAGGCTATCCAATTTGTATGATCCCTACCACGATTTCCATGTCATAAAAAATATACTATAGTAAGTCACTGATGTCTACTTTGCCGACTTAATGGGACAATGTAAATATATAGACCACGTTGATCACATATTTCAGCACCTTGAGTGCGACAATATTGACACTTTGACATTTAAAACATTTTAACAATTTCATAGTTTTAATATTTTTACATATTCGGCAATTTAAGAATTTCAAGAATGAACCTTTTACGACTAATATTTCACACTAAAAACTTATTCGGGCATCAAAAATACTTTGCATCTTAACAAAAATATGAAAGTGATTGAATATATCTCGATAGTCTAACTAAACCAGCAATTTGAATGAGTAGTGGTTTATCGCAACAATATATTTTGCTTCGTCAGGAACTTTTGCATTAACCAGTTCAATATCGATTTGATTTGGACATCCTGCTGAATGACAGTTCACAAAACAGATGGGCAGGTGACGTTAAACAATCCCATATTAAAGTTACATTTACAAGCGTTTGTACTTATTCGAGTTGATTATTTCGGTAGATATTTATGGTTAATTAACATAATTAAGTGATGAAATTTTAATTTGCGAAATTCGCAAATTTTTTATAATAAAATCTACAAAAACGTGCACATTATTGTATGTACGACGCAATATGAACAAGTAATTTCGGTGAGGCTATCGTAACATGGAAACGTCCGATAGCGATTATTTCGAAAGCGCAGACGAGGAATTCTCCTCTGATGAGGACACCACAGAAACTGAGAACAATTCGGCTTTGAGTGTTGCGAAAAAAGTAAAAGAGTTGTCGATATCATCAGAGATCGACGACAAATCGCTATCTAAAACAGACGATGTTGAATGTACCACTGATCGTGGTGTGGATGTAAAAGAAGATGTTAAATTAATCACTGGAACAACATTGAAAAATGTCCCACCGGTACAAACTGAAGGTTAGTGTGTGTAATTTAAAATCGGGATCTTTCGGAAAATTTCATATTATTTTCTGTTGGGTAGAAAAGGAAATTTTGACTCCATCAATAGAAGATAAAGAATCCGAGGAAACAAGCCTAGGTTCTAACGAAAAACTTAAAGTAGACCATTCGAAATTTGGAATTCCACCTGCAAGAGTTGAATGTTGGGAAGAAGGTGTAAACAATGTCAAACCCAGAGACAATGAAACTAAATCTCACCAAGATGATTCACCGACTAAATTTAAAACCACAAAAAGGCCGGAATTTGCAATACCCCCTCGGAGAGTAGAATGTTGGGTCGATGGAGTCAATAACGCGAGCGTAAGACCTACGATAAAAACACAAGAACAAAAAGATTCAGATGTGCAAGTTAATGAAGAAGTTACACGAATATCGTCAACATCAGACGATGTGAGTAATACAATAACAATGTGGTTATATTTCTTATAATTTCATTGCAGCGTAAAGCTGAAAGAAACGCTGAAGTGAACATGTGGAACGAAGACGAAGCGTGGGGTGAAATTGAACCAAAAAAAAAGAACGAACCAGAGGAGAACATGTGGGACGATGACGACGACTGGGAACCCGTGGATAGAAGCGATGTGACCTCGAAACAGAAGGAAGGAGAAGCAACAAAAAGTGACGGCCCTGCCTGGGGCGGGTGGACTTCGTGGGGGCTGTCGACGGTCCTTTCAACGGCATCTACTCTCACAAGTCAAGTTTCACAGAGTCTCGGCACTGTTTTGGAAACAGGGATTGGTGTCCCCGAACCAGAGGAACTCGCCCGTATTGATCGGCTGGAAAAACACAATCAGGATCAACAAACTGATGAGAGGAGTAAATAATTTTAAATATGAATTTTGAATCACAAAATGTTCCATACTGGACATATTTAAATTCGCGATTACTTGCTTTATTCAATATATTTTCATAAAATTATTGGAGATATGGAGGTTGTGACTACAATGCCGTAAAAATACTTACACCCAGCGAAGAAAAACTAGAAAAATTATAAAGATAATGTAGCTCTCAAAATTAAAGAAATAAAAATAAATTTTGATGCAAAATAACATCGGAATGATGGGAAGCCCTTTGAGTTTGGATGTGTCAATATTCGGTAAAAATCGAGTGCTCTCTTCCTATTTTTGTACTTTGCTTTTTCATCTGTATATGAGCCCACCTACTCAGTTGTCTTTGTTCTCTTTGTAATTATCTCTCTATGCATTCTTGTGACTCCTCTAAGGGCCGGTTTATATTACACGGGATTTGAGGCGCAAATGCCATGCAAACGCAAGAGTTCGCCCATCTCCAATTTTGGGCGTTTCACGTTTGCAATTGACTAATCACTTTCGAGAAATAATAGTAGTTCAGTTATGTTAAGTTGTCAGTTTCAAATATGTTGGTAATAGCAGCATGCTTGTTGTGGTCTTTTATTGGAATTGAACAGAATACTTAGTAAATTGTCCCATCTTTGTTCTTTCAATTAGCTTGGTTCATCTGTTCTGGCGATTAGAAATAAACATTAAAATAATAAATTAAAATTAAAGTTTGTTAAAGTTTTGTAGTAAGTATTTTTCCAGTCAACTTTTTATTTCTTAATGTTATTGCTCGGTGTTTTTTCGTGAGTTGGAATAACGGAATATTATCTTCACAGTCTTCTGAACAGTTTTCCTCCCTCAAATATACCTTATTGTTTTCCTTAATGATGGCACTTTGAAATTTACTTGTTCTCCTGGCTTTACCTAAATGTCTGATAATATATTTATCTTTAGCGGAACATAATCAATTTCTTCTTCATCTGAATATATTATCTGTTGACTGTTGACTATCGTCCCAGACTGCTTCAAATTCATGTATCTGCAAGCTTTCCAACTGATTGTATGAACAAATGGTTTTTCTCCTATTGGGTTTTAATTGAAAATAAATGTTGAAATAAATCTTGTAATACCTGCCATACTACAGATATATAGTCATTTATTTTGCTTCTAGGTTGACAATTTTTTTTAAACTTTGTAATTAATTTAATTTGTATTTAATACGTGCATGGAGAAACCACCATATCTATATATCTAACAGAATACAATAAATACAGAAACTATAAGAATTTTCATACAGCGTCCATTGTGTGTTAGTATTTCATAGGTGCATGAACTTATAGTACTTGGGTTCCATTTTAATACGTTCACCTTCTTAATTGACAAAAAGCTTGCTACTCCCACTTGCGTTTTTGGCTGGATGAAGTAGTTGCTTCTTCGGATGTAATATCTGTATGTGAATGGGAGCCACAATTCATAGGTGCTTTGCAGTCTAAAATTGATATCGTTTATTATTAGCAGTCATCGCAGTGATAGTGAAATTAGTAGTTTTACAATTAAAGTAAAATTAATTATAGATATATTTAATTGTTGAGTTCCTGTGTTCTGACGAACAGTTTTCTTGTTTTGATCACAACACGTTTCGACATTTGTCATAGAAGTCAAAAATTACAGGCATTTAAGGTTAAAATGAAATTAAAAATCGTCGTGAGTACATTTATATCCCAGTCTCACTTATTCTTATTACATCTATTATGTTACCTGTCACATTGGCCCTTTATAAAATTCAAATTTTACCCATTAACTAGTCCAACACAACACAGTTTATTTAATTTGATCGTTTTCTCATATTTTCTAATTTACATTTTTAGTTTTATCAGAACTCTGTCCTTAATAATAATAATTAAGCCGTGACCTTTAATATTAAAGCTATGATGTTACGGATACTTTTGGTTTTAATACGAGTTGTAATTGTTAAGAGAGAGAATCGGATCCAAGCCCCGAACAAAAACCTCCCGTTCTTGGCTTCAGATTTGGCAATTTGGTGCAGGGTGTGACCCAAATAACGAAACTGATGGAGACCACCGGGAACAAGGTGATAACCGGTGGACTCGACACCTTAGAAACGATCGGAAAGAAAACGATGGAGGTGCTGCAAGAAAACGATCCCGGATTGAAAAAAAAACGGGCGTTCTTGAAACTCGATGACGATAAACCAATTCTTTCGCAGGTAACGCCACATGATTTTGGTATTTAATCATTGCTTTTTAATCATATTTTAAATATAGGTACTGCGTGAAGCGAAAGAAAAGGCCGAAGCCGAAAATGCCGACTTGGAACAGAAACATTTCGCACGCAAGGCCAATTACGAGATGCTCTTCGATGATCACCAGGGCCTGGTGCACCTCGAGGCTTTGGAGATGCTCTCGAGACAATGCGATATCAAACTGCAGACGATGTTGGAGGGGAGTACAGGCGATACGTTGGTCGATATGCAGGAGACGATTGATCAGGTCAGGGAACTGTGCGAGTTGCCCGACGAAGACGACGAGGACGGCTCCTTAACGAATGAAGAAATCGTTGAGAAGTTGAAGAACGCAACTTCGGAGCTCAATGTTAATATCACTTACGATCATCTTATGAGTAAATGGCGAGATGTCGATGCTTGGCTTGGTAGTGTTGATTCGGCTACCAAATCGATGGAACTGCACCGACAGGCAATTGAAGCCCTAGCACAGTTAACCGCCATTGCAGTCGAACGATTTCATAAGACTGGGGAACTTCTGTTAATTAAAGAACGTAGAAGCACGGCAGATGAGGCCGATTCACTTGTGCAGTGAGTATTTGTCAGTAATTTATACAATTATTAGGCCATAGTATTCTGGGTATTTGATTTATAAATATTGGAACAATATATGTTATAGGTATAGCGTTCGTTTTTTAAGAAACTTCTTTGATATGAATTAAATATTTGATAATTTACTTTATTAAGTGTATTAACAGCTCAAGCTTAGATTACATATTTTACATACAAAAACAAATCGAGATCGTACTTGTCACATTTAACATAGTTGACAATGTTTACTTTAAAGTATACAATTCTAATTTTTTACTTTTTTAGACTAACGACAACATTGACCGCTTTGATAGGTATTGTAGCAGCAAAGTTTACAGAGAAACTGAACATTGTAACAGATAAAGAAGTCAACGGATTAATAACAAACGTTTTCTTTGAGGTTTGCTGTTTTTCTTTATACGATCGATTTAATTTTCTTTTATGTTTTTAGGCCGCCAACAGTAGTTCATACATTCAAGATGCCTTTCAGCTTCTTATTCCGGTTATTCAGGTCGGTGCTCTATCCGTGTAGCATTGAAAAGATTTATTAGTCGTTATTGAAAGTGATTTTGAAGAAGTTAATCCTCCGTTCCACAGTACAGACCTGCTATGTCCAAGAATCATGTCGTATATTAAATGGTATTTTATATTTCTCTTTTATATAGCTTTTTATATGTGTAAGGGACTCCTATGTAGATTTAAAAACTCATTAAAATAGAGCTAATTATATTTGCTCTCGCAGACAATTCCCCTGGAACGGATCATTAAATAAAAAAAAATGTTAAAAGCTATAATAAAATCCAATTGAAAATGTAACAATCTCTTTTATTACCATTTTATCATTTACAAACATCCTAAAAGTAATAAAGTCTTGTATAGTTTAATTAATAATAATTTTTATATGTAAAAATACGATAACAATAAATGTTATACAACACTGTAAAATAGTATTTCGTAGTATTTATACACACGCATCGTACCTTTCTAGATAAATAAATTTAAAATTAAGTTGCAGAATGGAGTTTTTTTTTTCACTGCTTCCCACGTTTGTTGCCTGCAGGCGGCTTTTGCAGTTGAAAACTCGAGTTTGCCGAGTTGAACTGCAGTGATGACTGTCCGAAGGTCGAGGTAGGCGGCCCCGTATAGCCGCCGAACAAATGCGAATATACAGGCGGTGAACTAAACACTGATCCACTTTGAGACGTTCCGAAACCTGCTCCACAAAACGTGATTATAAAGATTAAAGTTTATCAATTAATTACTACGTCGTAGCTTAGATTAACAAGTGCTGCAGGACAATTTTGATATTGTGCTCATCGTCGGTTACAATCGAAAAATTCTATCAGCAAATACACTTATTTAAAATTATTTATTAATAAACAAGGATTTTTATATTGTTTATTAAACAATCTAAAATTAAAAAACGTAAATTCAGTTATTGCACAATAATTACATAAAAGCAAAATAAATGAAACACTCGATGGTGTGTACATTAAATTTGTTTAATGCCAAATATTACCGAAATGAATTTCATTCCTTTGGCTCACATAGCGTTTAATACAAACCTTGTGAAGTTGATGCGTTGCCAGGTACTTGATTTTGAGCAGCCGCTTGAACAACGCTAGGATGGCTGAGAGAATTGAATGGCGTAGGACCTGATGCAATAGTAGGTGGTTTGTAACTGATTCTTTCCATCACTACATCCACCACCTTCGGCTGAGGCTGTGGTTCCTCGAAAACGTTTGTGTCATCGTGCAGCATGTACTTTCTAAGATTCATGTAATGTTCCTTCTGCGTTTCCACCTGGTTATGTACAGATTGAAGACGACCAGCCAACACAACAAACGATTCGTGTAGTCTCCTCATGCCCAGAGCGAGGTCTACAAATTCACATATGAAAATTCAATTATTACAATAATACAAGGACAAAACTATATGATGAGCCTACACTCAAATGGAACTTTATCCAAAAATTCATATGTTGACTATTAGATGGCTTGAATAAGAAACCATCATCTGATGATTGATTTTTAGTCCTAATCCAGAATAACCCAGACTCAAGGTCCGATTTAGTCTTAATTATAAAAATGTGCCTGATCTTGGCTCCAGTCATCTAGCACTAGAACTCACTGGATTTAAAATTGAGTCCATTACAAATACAATTTCAACAGAAGAGATAAACAACCAAATAGCAGAAACAGGAATGGACATAGACAGGTAAAACTATACAAACATCAAAATTTAAAAAAATCTGCAGTATCCCGAAATGGATTTTCTAACACTACCAATTAAAATCATTAAGTATAATCTTGATGGTGTGGACAATGTAAATCAAGAAAATGGATTGACGTATATAAGGAAATACATAATAAAAAATTATTGGAAATAAATTAAACAACAATCAAAATAGCACAAATAAAAGACAACAATTAAATAATTACAGATCATAAACAAATAGACGAACGACTTTAAAAATATATTTAATTTCGCCAAAGATATAAAAGTTTGACCAAACTAATCTAACAAAAATAAGTATAAACATATTTTGATTGTCACACATTAGAGAATAAATGTAGTATAACTAAGTAATTTTTACAACTTTAATCAAATCATGATTAAAAAATATAATAATTTTGGGCGCTGACCTACACTGACCGCAAGAAATCGTAATTGTAAAATTTGCCAAAAAAAGGAGCAATGCAAAAATTACCAAAAATATTAAAATTTTAGAATTTTTCGATATTCTGAAAATTATAGACAAAAATTATAAAAATACCCAACACAATATAAATACCTTGAGACGTCAAAGGCATCGGTTTTCCCATGTTTTTCACGTACTTATCGGTGTTTTCGATCTGCAGCTTCAAATTGTGCAAATCTCGCTCGAAATTATTAACAAGGTCGATAAAGTAGTTCAGCGGCGCCGAGTTCTCGTACTGTAAACCCGGCGGGGTGTCGAACGTCCGCTGTGCCATCTCAATCTGCTGGAGGCCCTTCGTAGTGTCGTACTTCAATTTTTCCGCGACGGCCCTATTGCTCTGGAGCTGCTTCTCAACTTCGTTGAGAAGATTGGCGACGGTATCTATGTCCTCGGCGACCTTCCTGAATTCTTTCACCGGGCAACGCGCGACGTCCGAACTGTAACTCTTCTGCTGCTTAATGAAGCTCTTGAAGCTGTCGACGGTCTGGAGTATCTCGTTCGGCAGCGCCTGGTCCCGCGGCGCCACGTCTCCCTTACCTGATGCGGCAGTGCCGGATGTTGGCTTCGACGTTGTTATTCCACCCAAACCGACGGCGCTAGTAGCAACAGTTGTCGTTGGTTTCAACGCAGGGAGATTAAATGCAGCCGGAGTTCCGCCCAATCCTAAAACATGGATAATTGGTTATTCATGATGTATATGATGAAAAATTAACTTAATCGAAATTATATTTTATTTGAATTATCACAGGTGGATGGTCGTGATGCTACAACATCAGGCACTGAAATAATTAATGGAGAAGAACAGCAAGTTTTCAGGGAAAAAATAAAGCAGGGAAATAAAAACCTAAAGAACGAGAATGAGAAAATAAATGAAAACATGTGGAGATTAGATTGCAAACAATAATGTAATTGTAAATGGAGAAGAATAGCGATGGGACAGAAGCAAACAAAACAGGACTATACACAGGGATGCAGAAAATGAAGTATTACGCAGAATAGTATTAAACAGTGAGTCAAAGTGAGATAAATAAGAGTGTAAACTGTAGAGAGAAGAAGTGCGAAAATACTTATCGGCTAATGGCCAACATATCAGCTGAGAGAGCGTAGCGCGAGAGATATCAACATTGATATCGATATTACGACAGAAGTATTGCCAGAGATGAAACAGCGAAGTGAAGTGAAAATTGGCATCTGAAAATAATCAATGGTGAGAAATGGGGATGGAAAAAGGAGGCAAGGCTCCACTGCTATAAAGATAATCTTAGAAGACTATACCGCAAACATTGGGCAAGAAGGAAAGTAAGGAGAATGGAAGTTTGTAATAGAAAAAAGTTTGTGATAAGAATTACATAATTTGAGCATAAAGAGATTCATAAGGGAACGTGGACAACAATAGATGGTTTATAAATCAGATAGACCACGTATGGATAGGAGAGAATGATGCAAAACTTATTACAAACATTAATACCTGCGATGGGTGGGTGGGGGGGCAATGGACAGCGATCGCTATTTAATGGTGGCACGTATGAAAGGAAATAATTATTACTCAGGAATGCAAGGGAAGAACTAGTGGAAAAAGGAGAAAAAACTAAGTGCAAAAAATGGTACGATGTGGAATGTAGTAAGGGAATAGAAAAAAGGAGAAATGCAAAAGGAGAAATGATAATAAATAATATAATAGAGAAAAATACAAATTACAAATACAAAAGAGACAAAAAAACATATGCAGCATGAAAAAATCTGCAGTCCACAATGAACTTTCGTATACTAGATAATTTTCAGTAAACTGGCACACTGGGAGTACTGGCAAGTACTTTTCAAATAAAAGTTGTTTAAAATTTCAATATCTTTAACTTTTATAAGAACAATGTTTTCGATAACACGTACGTTTGCAAAATAACAAAATCAAAATAATTGTAGTGAAAAAAACGAATTTGGAAACATTTTTACAGTTTTTAGTGAGGATTCTGCTAAATTCACATGATTAGGGAGGCTACGCGTGGAAAGAACTGTATTGACAATATATTTATGAATTTTAGTGTAGAGGGAGTTCAGGTTAACACGGCTGATACCTTCTCAGATCATCGTAGTATATCGAAATAGAAATAAAAATAAAATTAACGATAATCAGTTTAATGGTGAATTAAGGGTAATGCGCGAGAATTTAAGATTACTTAATGATATCTATGCTGCGACTTGCTATAATGACATGAAAAAATACCGTAATGAATATCGCAGGAAATATAAACTAAATATGAAACAAGAGAAAATTTCTATGAACAATCGTTATATAAGTAAATCCAAATATTCGAGCAGAATTATGTGGCAAGTTGTAAACACGTATAGGAACAATACCAACACCGTTATAGCAGACTTTGATTCAAACAAAGTGAATATTTTTTTATTGAGGAACCTAGAAATATAGTAGCTAATATGAATAGTAATATAGACGATTATCTTGGTAAAATTAATTGCCATGGATGCTATTTCTCAATACATCCAGTCAGCCTGAAGTGAGAGACACAATAAATTCCCTTAAATCGACCAACATTAGAGATATTTATGAATTTTCAGTGACAATATTAGGAGTATAACATATATATTTGACAAAATTAATTGATCAATCTATAATCGCATTTCCTGAAGCGTTAAAGACTGCTTTTGTTATCCCTATCTTTAAGAAAGGAGACCCAAGATATCTCGAACTTTAGACCTATATCACTGTTACTCATTTTATCAAAAGTTTTTGAAAAGGTCTTAAAGATAACAATATATAATTATTTCGAAGAAAATGAACTATTCTGTGAACATCACGTAATACCAAGTAATATGCGGTAATACTTTATCCGACAAAAAAAATATATCAATCAAGGCATCCCGCAGGGTTCCATTTTGGGGCCTCTACTATTTTTAATATATATATAAATGATTTGTCACTCGGTATTGCTAATCTTATATGTAGATGACACCACTCTGAAGGGTCGGGGCAGGTGCGTGGATGATGTTGTGGACACCGGTAATGTAGCACAAACAGTCTTTGGAGAACGGTTTGAGTCAATTAGGCTAAGCTTAAACCACTCTAAGACTCTAACATTGTTATTTACTCTTAAGTATAATCCCATGTCAACATGAGACGAATTTGTAAAATTCTTGGGAGTATATTTTGATCCAAATTGGGAAAAGCATGTGGACATGTTGTCTAGTAAGTTGAGCGGTAATATATATTTGTTACGAGTTTTGAGAATGAATGTGTCCAGAAGTGTACTGGTTTCTGCGTACTATGCCCTTTGCCACTCACTTTGTTACTCCTTGCTATCATGGGGAGATGCTGCATCATGGGGGAGAATTTTGCTCTATAGAGGAGGGCAATTCGAATTGTAGATGGTATAAATTATAGAGATGATTGCAGAAACTCTTTCATTAAATTAAAAATATTATCTTTTCCTTCATTCTACATACTAGAGTGCCTCCTATATATCAAAACCAATATCAACGATTTTCATATACATTCTGATGTTCATAATTATAATACAAGGTGGAAAACCGAGCTAGTATCTAAACTCTGTAGATTAACAAAAAGTCAGAGAAATGCGGAGTATTTATCTATAAAATTCTACAACAAGTTACCCATTCATATTAGGTCATTAACTATGAAGCAATTCAAAGCAACTATAAAACAGTTTTTAGTTGCGAGAGCTTTTTATGCCTACGAACAGTTTTTGTCGCTCGAAACAAACAATATCACTGATTTTATTTTGTAAGTCTGTGCAAATATTTGTAAATTGTCTTATGTTGCTTATATGACCTGTGTAAGTACATTCTATATTGTACATAGCACCAATAAAGATATTATTATGATGATTATGTAATATAAGGAAATGTGAACGTTAAAATCAATTAGATTTTCGGTGCCTGGGACATTGACGGTAAAATTCATAAGCAGTGCAAAAACTTTATGAAAAAATCATTTATCAGTTTACCGTTTTTTAATATTAAAAAATAAGGTAAATAAATATCAATTGAGTTGGATATAAATATCAAAAAAAAACATAAATGGTGTAACAACAATTTTTGCATAGTACATGGATTGTATAAACTGGTGGGGCTCAGTTTCTATGCAGCTGTGCTCTTTTATTGAGAGTAAGAAAAATGTTTCAAACTAAGAATGTAAATTTAATTTGCAATATAGAAATACAACATTTATATTTATACTGCTGACAGTTGCCGTTCACCTACAACTTGTTATACCAATAATAATGTATTAATGAGTAGTATTTTCATTAGCAAGGTTAAGTTGAAAACACATTACAAAAAATGTTGTAACATAAATTCTACTCGAATATATACTCGTTTATGAGACATTATCAACAAATCGTTCGAAACTGAATTTATCTCACGAAATTGAGGATTTCTAAGGTAGTTTCAATATTTAAAAATAAAGGACATGAAATAGCTAATTATTGACCTGTAGCAAAAAATCGTACCTTGAATTTTCGAATTCTGCTTTTAAAGAAGGTTCTATTCATTTTTGGAAAAAGCTAAGCTAAGATTTAAAATAATATCAAAAATAAGAAATAATAACGAAATACATTCAAACTAACAAGGGAGTCTTTCAGAACTATGCGTTACTTGCTCAAATATTCAAAAATCACTTTTAAATTAAACCTGTAATTTACATGTAATGTGCATGCGTGAGTAATACCAACACAACGATACTATACACTTTTTCTAGTTATTATGTTTTATATAATCTTTTATACGGTATTGATGTAGTTATCCACTTCTCGTGGTTTATATATTTTTGTGCTTAGAACATAATACAATCAAATCTCTACTCCACTTTTGTTCATAATAATAATAATAAAATACTAAAATCCACCTACCAAAAGACAGTCCAGCAGGCTGTGTAGTTACAGTTCCTAGTCCGAGACCCATTCCGAGGCTCGTCGATTGAGGAACTGCAGATGCTCCAAAGTTCAAAGACGGAGCCAATGGATTCGACGCCACACCAAAACCCAACCCAAGTGATGGAGCAGACGTCGTCATCGTCGTCGTTGTCGTCCCAAAATTCAAACTGAATGCGGGTGCAGTCGACGTCGTCGTCGTGGGTGCCCCATATGTGAATCCACCCCCCGTGGGAAACCCAGTAGAGCCTCCGCCGAACGACAGCCCAGGAGCAGAAGAAACCAAACCTGTGGTTCCAATCGACGGAGCTGTCCCAAAGCCCATTCCAGAACCACCAGTGGAAGGTGTCATTGCAAATCCCGTCGACTGTGGTGTCCCGAATGTCAAGCTAGTGGGTGCCGACGTCACAGGAGCACCGAACGAAAACCCACCGCCGCTAGTGGCGGCTGGAGCGCCGAAATTTACTGACGTCGCCGAAGGCGTGGCAAAGGAATAATTCGACTTTGCCGCCGATGAAACGGGTGTTCCAAAGTTCAACGTTGCATTTGGAGTGGCGCCAAACGAGAGGCCTTGGTTGGGAGCCGGAGCGCCAAAAGACAAGTTTGATGTTTTGGCGGGCGTTACCCCAAAAAAGCCCGGCGTTTGTGAAACCGTGCGAGGAGTTACGAAGTTGGCGTTGACGGCAGCATTTTGCGGGGCGATAGGTGTACCAAATGTTATGCTGCCGCCGGTGGGCTGAGCGCCGAAGTTCGTCTGACCAAATCCTGGCGTGGCTGGAGATCTAGGAAAAAAGGTTATTGATGTGCCAAATCCTTGCAATGGAAAATATTAAACGCGAATGTAATAAAACTAGACTTACTTCGCACCGAAAGTGAACCCTGTCGACATATTGCTGTTAAACGATGCAATTTACGCTGTAACCATAAAACCAATGGTGCAATCGGTCAAATTCAGGCGTTTTAGGTTATGGAATACGTATTTTTTATGTCTTTACAATGTTGCCAACGTAATTTGAAATAGTTGCCAGCCTATTTTAAATATACTAGGGAAATATGACATGTATAGGTAATGCAAGGGAATTAAAATGTAAGGTAAGGTAATTTTCAACTTTATAAAATAATCATTATTTTATGAAAGTTGATCAAATAATGTAAATAAAACGAATTGAATTCAACTAGCACTGCTAAAGCAATTGATTGTTTAATCTCATGCAAATTCGTAGTACGAAAAGTTCACTCTCTCGCCACCATATAACGTCCCTACAGTATATGCAAACATATTGCGTCATAATAGTTTTTCTTCAGGCAATTTAAATTGTGTTCTATGATTTTTTCATTCAAGGTTGTTCAAACTCGACGCAACTTTAAATTAGTTTAATTGTGAAATAAAAGCAAGCCTCTAATAAGCGATTGCAAAAACTGAAAACGGTGAGTCATTTGGGATCGAACAAGTGGGCTGTGTTGCCAGTTGCCACTTTTCATGACATTTTTGCCGATGCGAAAAATGATTTTTGCTTCATTGCCAAATATAAAATCAAATCAAAATTGCGTAAAATAAATAGTAAAAGTAAAAAGTAAAAAGTTGTTGAAAATGTAAAAATTACCAAATATACAAGGACCGAAAATAAAAAATATTAAAAATGCAAACATGTCAAAAATTTAAACAAAAGTTTAAAATTACCGAAAATACAATAAAATAAAAAGATGACAGTCAAATCATAATGTGACAAATATAATGAGAAAAGTACCGAACATATGAGCAATGACAAAATGCAAAAATTGTTAAAATATTGTGATATATGACCTAAAATTTTCTTAATGTGAATCAAGCTTGTCAACTGTCAATAAAAATTTGAAACTGGCAAATTGACAATTAAAATGCGTGAAAACCAAGTTTAATAGTAGATTATACATAGAGGGAGAGAAATGCATGATTTTTTCAGAGGTGCAGTTTGGGACCAGAGGGTATAGCCCGAGGGCCCCAACGCACCGAGGGAAAAATAGCATTCTCTCCCGAGATATATATACTATTTTTTACACAAGCGGGAGTAGAAAAACACAAAGATTAATAATTAAAAAGAATTTCCTTAAATTTGCCTGTGATATAATTTATTGTTAGTAGTCTTTGGGATTTGCACCGTGACAACCATAGTTGACAGAAAAGTTCGAGCATGTGTGTCAATCAAAAAACTGTGAACGAAAATGTTTTGTGTGAATTGCCAGCAAACGTTAATTTTAATAATTGTTCCAACGTATCCTTTACTATAAACATTAATAAATAAAATTCCAGAAATGAAATTTATGATTAGAACTGTCAGAATATAATCTAAACTCCATAGGGAGAAAATGTGAATATTATTCCCTACAATGGAGAAACTGATTTTTACTCCCGCTTGTGCAAAAAAATTGGTATTTCAATGTCATCGTTCGACATAGCATATACAATATTCTTTGTAACCTTGTCACGAACAAGCCAGATTTACGTTAAAAAATATTTCCGATACAATATTTTTTGATCATTTTGTACCAGTTTTTTTTTGTTATGTTAATTGATTGTTCATAAAAACCAAACAAATCAAAATTCAAAAAACTACATACAATTGTATAAAATGCAATCTTCGAAAGTATTAAATAAATGAAAAATTAAAAACAAGTCAAGATTCCAACATTCTTTAAAGTAAAAAAATGAAAAATTGTCACAAACAAACAAATTAAAATTGAAAAAAATAATCAAAATTGTCTAAAATGAATAAATGATAAAAGAATGGCCGAAAACGCCATCTTAGTAATATTTCTCAGATCAGACGAAATTTAAAAAAATCTTCATAAAAGTCATCAAATCGTTAAAAATATGTTCCATTTGTATTTTTGATTTATCGATAAGAATGTAAATTTAAAAGTTCAGAACTTTCGCAATTCGTGCGCACACTTTCACATACTTTCAAAGCCGCAGAACGTATTGTCAGCCTAATTTGGCAAATAAAATTTCTACTAAAAAGAAATTCAACTTTGACAGGTTGACTTAGAAATGAAAATTGTTATAAATTATAAGCCCAAACTTTATTCAAAATGATAGCAAAATGTATAATTTTAAAAAATAAAACAAACAACTCATCAGCAAGTATTATGAATAGGTTTTATGCTAAAATAATTGATGATGTTTAAAACTCTTTAATATAATTTGTATTAAGCGTAAATAAATATTTAACTATTTCCCAGGATTGCTGGCAACGCTGTATTGAGATCAACTCGACATGCGCTTTGCGCGCTGACATGGTGAAAATTTCAAGTAGACCTACAAACGTACAAACAGTTGCCAGTCGCCATTTTGGGAAGAAAGTTTCGTTTTTTGTGTAACACGTTTTCACCCCAAAAATGTCATTCGCAGCCGAAAATTCACATTCCAGCGTGCAGCGGATCGACGCCCGTTGTATGAAATTGTAAAACACGGTGAGTTGGCGTGGCACGAAAAAATTCACGCGTAAAAGTCGTGACATACGTTAAAATGACGGACCTTCAATTTGCCAATTTCGTTTTGTAGAGTTCCGCCGTCGTCCATCGCCGTGATAAAAAGTGCCTGTGATATATTTTACGATGACGACCAGCAAAGAGGCGAAGGAAGGATACATATCGACGCTGGCGGATCTCACGTTTAACAGCAAACCGCTCATCAACGTGCTAACGATGCTAGCCGACGAAAATATCGTCCACGCAGCCGATATAGTCGAAGCAATCGAATCGCATCTCGCAAAGGTTATTTTTTGATATGTTTGGTATTATTTTAGTACAGTAACTCACTTTATAAGCAAACGATTGGTTCGGTGCGTACGATTGGGTACGATTGGGCCATCGTTTTGAATCCTATCCATCACAGTTCTTCTCTGACAGTTTGTGACATATTTTAATAAATAATTTGAAAAGAAAGTATAATTATTTATTTTTACAAATGCATGTTGTATCTTCATCACACAAACGTCTTTTTTGAACGAGACTTAAACTTTTGAGAACGACAAGTAGCTTGACAATACGTTTGTACGGTCGTGTGTATATGGAATAATAAAATACTATTCTAGCTATATTTTTAAAAATTTTATTTTCACAATGTTTTGATGCACACGGAAAGATTTTGCGAAACCTGCTGCGTACATTGAATGATGATTGTTAAAACGATGTGAAAAATTGGAGACATTTAACAGTTTGTGCGAGGAACAGTGATTAAACGACTTTGAATTGTGAATTTTAGTGAATTAATCGGTGCAGTCGCGTAATTAATTTTAACTGTACGAGTAATTGTAAACTATAGACAATTGGAACGATGTTTTCAATAAATATCCGTTTTACTCCGTAATGATAGTGTATTATCGAAACTCTTATATAGTCATCGATTTGTCTTTTTTAAGCATGCAAGTTCACGTTTGAGGTTTTGGAAAGTCTGATTGGCGTGGATTATAATTTTTGCTATGTTCTCATCGTCGATTGCTTTAATTTCACTTATAGTTTGCCTTTGGCGATGTTTTTTTATTTTTCTGTAACATGCACCTTCGTATACGTAACCGTATGTAACTTGGAGAGTGCTTAAACACGTAAATTGTCAGTCGGTTCGTCGAGTCACACCTCTCGCCGAATATCGTGTAAGTATGTTGACGCAAATGTACAAACATCGTAAACTCGTTGCTAAAAGTTTGTGCTAAAATGTAATTGAAGCAGTTAACGAGGAGGACTGCAGAGAGTGAGTCTGTCTGTGTGTAGGTCCGTGTGGAGATCAAATTGCCGGTCCTGTACCTGATCGACTGTATCATCAAGAACGTCGGGGGGACGTACACTGCTCTGTTCTGCCATAATATTGTTACGACGTTTTGTTCTGTGTTTGAAGTGGTACGTATCCTCGCCGCCACATTCGTCGAGTCTCGATCATGATTATCACCGAAGATAACACAAACAGATAAAGTAAATCATAATCGAGACTTCGTCGTCTTTCGTTTTTTAAACTACGATTCAATAAATCAGTCGCATCTCGACAGGTGGATGAAAAAACTCGGGGAGAAATGTTCAAGTTGCGGCAGACTTGGAACGATGTATTACCAAAAAGCAAGCTTTACGCGATGGACGTCCAAGTGAACCATCTGGATCCGGCTTGGCCCGTCATAACACCGCAGCCTACGAACAGCATCCACTTGAATCCGAAGTTTTTGCACACAGTGAGATATTTTGAAAACGTGACTTGTTGACCCTTACTAAGTAACTGTTGCAGTCGGCAATTCCAAAGAAGAGCCCTCCGCTCACTACAACACCATTGATCGCCAACCCGGAGGCTTTGGATCCCGCCACACTTGACATGCAAAAGAAGCTCATCATCAAACAGCAGCAGTTGCTCGAACTGCAGCAGAAGAAGATAGAACTCGAACTGCTGCAGACACAGGTCAAGCTTCAAGAGCAGTGGAAGCATACATCTACGCCGACAGAGTCGACGAAAATACCTGTGAAGATGCAGGTACGTAATCTCAACGATCGTGAAATTTTTTAGTTAAAATTAAGAATATGCTGTGTTCATTTTATTTAAAATGGAATGGAATTATACAAACAAATAGTTACAGGTTAAAAAATATATGCACATATATATTTTATTAAATATAAATACAATGAATAAAATATATTTATGTATTGCTGATGCCAGTGACAAACTCTTGTAATTAAGGTTTGATTGGAAGAAGGCGTTCAGCAGTAACTTGAATTTTGGAGCAAGTAAGTTAAGTCGACTCTTTAGGTAGACTATCCAGGCACTTTTAACCAATAAGGCTGTACATTTAGTTCATATCAAAAACCACAGAAAAATTTGAAAATTACTTTACCGATGAACTAATTGGTGTTATCGTGGTGTTATGAACATCAATTAGACAGGTCTGTAAAGACAAAGTGGATCACTACAATATATTGTTTCAGTGTAATTTCGCCTCAGTGATCCCAGGTACGAGAATTTTTACCTACATGCACCAGTAGTAAAATTTTTAAAAATTGTGTACTATTTTGATAGTACCTTCTGAATGTTGTATAAATAACACACTGTTAATAGTTTTTTTTAAATTTTTTAAATTATTACTAATAATACAGAGGTGGTACACCTTATACCACTATGCAGTAAAGGAAATTTTAGTTGTGAAACTCTTTAAAACAATTTTTAGTTTTTGATATGCACAGTGGTACATTTGATGGGATTTCGTACTACAGTGCCGACAACGTCGTCGACTGCATCGTTCTGGCTGATGAGCAACCAATGTTTTCCTTATTTCTGTCGGAATGTATAGCTTGTGTTTTTCCACTTGTACTGGAGTACTAGCTGATCTCTTTTTGTAAGGCACTATTGTGGGAGATAAAAGACTTGTTACTACTTCACGTCGGAAGTCTTTTAATGACAACTTGGCAGTTGCACTTTCTTATGTAAGATATAGCCATTGACGATGATGATATCGAGAAAATGAAATAAAATTCAATGCCACCATTTGTGGCTTTTTCTATCAATCTCGTACAGTTGATTGAGTTTGTCAATACTATTCAGGTGCTAGTTGTAATCCACTAAAGCTAGTGGACACAGGGATCCGTCTTTCTTGCCAGTTTTGTCTTTTCTCTTTACTGTTGCAACGCTGTCTATACTGTGGAAGTTCGATATCAAATGTACAGCTCTCATGTCCATACAATTTACTGTATATATTCCCCTATCACTGGTACAGTAGTCAAAATCTCAAAGTTCTCTTCTAGCACTATTTATAGTTGCACAAGCATAAATATTGAGATTCTTTAACTCTTCCATTAGCTGTACACCGGAAAAATAGTTATCAAAGTAGAATTTGTGATTTTTAAATTCCAGTTCCTCGCACAATGTGTACAGATGTCCAAAACATTGGGCCCGTTCAGCCCACGGTAGCGCCGGCCGGCGCTGGCGGCGCTGTCCGATAGCGGTGGCTAAAATCACCGCTTTCCGACAGCGCTATCAGAAAGCGGTCGCCATATTTTCAGCGATAAATTTCATCGCTTTTGTACTAAGCGGAGTGGAGGGGTTGGCGGATAGTTTTGAAATTCAAACTTAAGGTACGGAATTATTGAATTATTTACTAGAATTGTGGTATAACGATATTTATGTGATTAACGTAAGCTAAAACAAGTTTGCGTTCCTCATCTGAGGTAAGTAGGGTGTAAAAGAACAATAAATAATTTATTGCCCTCATCATTTCAAATTATGTAGGCGGATTGTTTGTAAATATACCTACAATAGCGGAATGTATATATAGTAATGACAATGATACACTTATTGGTAAGGTTATAACCGTTCTGTCGTCAATTAACGATGTGTTGCGCATGCGTTGGCAGAAATTAGCTATGATACCGTTCAGCCCAAAAAAGCGCTGCCGAACAGCGCTTTTAGACAGCGAAAAGCTTTTTGGGCTGAACGCGCCCATTGCCTCTAAATACCTGCCATGCATTTTTTATCCATGTTTTCATAAATATAATGAAGGGCTCTGTACATGGCGCTCTTGGTGGATTTTTCGATATGAAACCGAACTATTCCTCGTTTAATGTGTTCTGTGCAGAGAGAAATGAAAATAGGCGAATGTTGAGCAATTTCTCTAAAATTTTACTGAATACGAGGAGTATTGAAACGGGCCTAGCTAGAGACACTGAAGTAATGATTTACAAATATCTATCTAGTAATCTGTAAAACCATGAAGACAGAACTTTCAGGATTGAGGCTCAAGTTTCTTTAAAAACCTTCAAGGAAAGTGATAAAACGGTTCGGATTGGGTTGCGTTTGGTTTCTTTTAGGTTGGGTGAGGTATCCACTATGTCCAGTAAACTTGGCATGATAAAAAATAAAGCGGGTGACTGTGTGACAGCAGCGACTTGTTTGAACCGGGCTGAGTTAGGTTAGATTTTACGAAACCCAATAAAGTCTTTAATTGTGATTTCTATCCTCAGCCCAATTTAAATAATATATGAAATTGGGGACCATTTGCTCGAAGAGCTATAAAAAAAATTATAAATTGATTATAAATAGAATTTGTAAAGGAAACATTAAAATTTTATGGGCTTGGTTAAGTATCATTTCAAACTTTATTACTTATAACTTAAAATAAAGTAAAAATGCATAGAAATCTAATTTATTAGGTAGGAAGCGATTTAAGGTATCCATTGATAAATCAATAATATTTTACATTAAAATTTTTGTCCGATATTATTTTTATTCAATATAACTGAATTAAGTTTGATACAAAAGAAATAAAATAGAATGAGATGAACAACGATATTTATGCTTGATTGTTTAAAAATGAGGCTTTGAAGGAACCACCGAATTGAGGCTTGAACATGTGTGAGTTTCCATTACAATTCTTGTACATAAAGTTAAATAGAAAGTGTGTTTTATTATTGATTGGTTTGATCCGAGTCTTTACTTTCAGAATGCACTGTTGAAACCGGAAGTGGCTAAACAATTGTCTGGCACATCAACATCAAATGCGAAACATAAACCTGTGAGTGTAAGTTTCCCCATGTCAACGATAAGCTTTAAATTAATTGTTTTCATCGTTAAAAACAGGCCATGTCGACGATGGTAAACAACAGGCTCAGTAACGCGACAGGAGGGAGTGGAAGTGTTCCCACAACTCGCATAGCGCCAGTAAATAGTGCGTTGATCGCAGCGGCACGCCCCATCAGAGATCCTCGCCTCTTGCGACACCAGTCGGGAGCGGCGCCGTTGGGGACCAGCACCGCCAACAGCAAATCTACCATAAATGTCAATGCGCAAATACAAAACAAAACTAACAACTCTGACCCACCGTTAGGTTCAAACAATAAAGTTTTTGCAAGTAAGATAAGTGTTCGAGACAACCGATCTTCCGATACACCCCGCCCGTCGGTGAACGCCAAGGGTGGCGTTGCTCCGCTCTCGCAGCATGCGGGCAAACCAAAAGTCCCACCTTCCCGCTCCTTCAAAAAGACAGTTGTCTCTAAAGATTCCGATCCCGCCGTTGTCAGATCGTCGAAATCCTCTCGTAGTGTTAATAGTAGCAATAGTAGTTCCAAGTTGGAGGCCGGTTCTCCGTCGAAGGGCTCGACGAGTTCCTTGGACTCGATGGGCAAAATTCCCAAAGGTGGGAAAGGCAATCGTTCGGCTTCGAACTCACCATTGAAGAAAAAGAGAGAAGTATCGGCTGTTCCACGTACAGACAGGAAGAACGCCGAGAAAATTTCTTCCAAGGGTATTGAGAGGAGTGACGGTAAGTCGCCGACAAAAGGCAATGATGGTTCGCTGGGTGCTGCCTTCAAGGAGCTCAAGGCTGGTTCCAAGATGAGGAACTACGCCCGCAGGAACCGCGATCGATCTGTTACTCCACCTGCGGAGCCGATTGTGCCGACTTCCATTGGTCAAGACGTCGATCTCCGGACGAGCGGACCTCCGCTGGAGCAGCAGCAACTCCGAATTCAAGGTGATGCTGTGGATGAAAAAAGTAAGATGATTGATTATCGTGGACGGTGTGTGGCTTTGAGGTTGTTCGCTTCATTTATTCATTGCAAGTTGACATGCATCGAAAATTGTCTTTCTGTGTGTAGCAATCGACTAACATTTACACAAGCAAGGTTGTTATCGGTTAGGTCAGAGTTAGGGAAAATATTTCATAATTTCATCACTGAAATATATGTATGAACTATATAAATGATTTACAGTCTCCTCTCACATTCAATTGATGTTGCATCATTTGCATTTAGTAAGTTAATTCTTAATCTTAAATAACTTGTCGTTAGTGATTAAACAGAAGAAATGCACCTGAGCAACACCACAATGTCTAGGCTAACCAATGCTCCCCCCCCCCCCCCCCCCCCATTAAAATCTTTCTGTTATCTATTTGTTATTTATGTCTTTACATCATTTACAAAATATGACTTAAAAAGAATAAATAAATTACATTTTTTTTAATCGTTTAATGTTGATATTTAACTTATTTTTAATCAAACACACTAATTTCAAAATAATATTTTCCCCATAAGAACATTTTCTACAATTGCAAATAAATTTGTCTGATAAGTAGATTTTTTTAGTTTCCTAGCTTATTCAATATTTTTTCAATTGTGGTTGTATCAAATGTTTGTTTACGCACATGGTTAAAAACAGCACAAGAACTATATTTCTATTTACTACTACTATTTAAAAAAATAAGTTTGTGGTTTTATGACAAAATGTTTTTAAATTATGAGATATATGACATAAGAACAAAAAATATTGATAAATAAATGAAGTGATAGAAGTAACAAACTTTTGACTAGAACACATCAGAGAGCACTTAAAAGAATAGTTTTAAAAAGAGCAGAATATATTAAAAAATTGACGTAAAATCGTAGTTTGCTGGTTGGTAATATACTGAAAGTAACTGACTGATTTTCATATTTATGTTAATGTTTGTTTTCAAAAATGCATGTGTATTAGAACTCTGGACCTAGTGAACGTGCTCTATTGGTTTATTTGAATATTTCCAGTAGGATTTCATTGTGCATACTTTACTTAAAATTGCGCCACAGAATAGTGAGAATGTGAACCAAGTTTTACTGGTAGTAACTAATGTAATGCTTGATAGCACCAGGATTTGTCATCCAAAAATGCACAAGAACCTATTTGGAAAAATATCATTTAAATCTAGATTAATATTCATATCTACTTGGTGAATCAAGGTTCGAAAGTAATAGACAGAAGAAGGTTCGAACCTGTGCCACAGATAAAAGGATAATTTGATTGTAATAACATTAAAATCCCTTTGTTCATTTTATTGAAGATTATGGCAGAAGGGGTTACTCAATCAATTTTTCCTTTTTCACCAATATTAGAACAAAAATTACTTCACTTCAAGCCTAGTTGTGTAAATAATAACATTATTCCACATTAAATCTTGATAATATTGAAAAATAAAATGAACCAAGGAACATGTTACTTGTCGATGAAACTAATCAAATATACCAATTTCATTGAATTTGTATGTTATTATAAAAGAAGTTCTGTTTGTACAAAGTACATAGATGTTAGAAAATAAAAGTAATGAGATTTTAGAACACCACAAAACCACAGAACTTTCATAGAAGTTGAAAGTATATGTGTTATCGACGAATTGATTATAATTTCGATAAATGTGGCAATGGAACATATACGGTATTATTTAGTTTACCTTTGAAACAGGTGGGTAAAATTTTTAAAACTCGATAAATCAAACCTAAACACATCTGTAACGTTTAATAAGGAGACCACATAGAAGACCCCGCTTCACTTCCAATGCTTCATTGTATTGTATAAGAAAATGTGAAAGAGAAATAAGAGCCTATGTACAAGAGTTGTTTTTTCTTAAAATGAATGATTCCTTCAAATTATAATTTTTATCAACTTTCATGCAAGTATAGCTCTGATGTTCTCTACTGTAGCAGTGCATTAAATTGTCAAAATGCAGATTTATTGGACGATAGCGGAAGTGTTTAAATTCCAAGTTTGTCTTGTAGGTGTAACTAATGACCATTCGGGGCAGGGTATGGATGTTGATTTGAGGCAGTTGCCAGGAATGGTGGGGAAGAAGAGATCATCCACTGAAGCAATTGAGACAGTGAATCCGAAACGGACCAAATCGGAATTTTTGGATGTGTAAGTGATATACTTGTAATGCTTGTTATTGTATATATTTTAACAAGTTATCATTATTAATGATCTACGAAATCTTGTTTTGTTCTTGTTCTTGTCTGCTAATTTCTTTCATCATAGTTCTTTCTTACCCATTTCCAGTTTCTTCTCTGTTTTGATCTGCCTCCTTCAGTTTTCCAAATTTTTCTGCATAATCTCCATATCTCTAATAATATCGCTTTATGTATAGTTATTTTGTGTTTTTCATTTTTTATTCCTCTTTTATCCTTCTTCCTCTCATATTTCTGATCTCCCCCCAAAACATCCTTAAATTATTACTATAGTTGTCATTCAGCTTATTTCATAACCTTTCCCAGCTTTTATTCTTCGCATTTTTCATTTGTTTCAACCTGTTTCTTTTTTGTGTCCTATATATTTTTGTTATCCGCACTGTTGGTCCTGTTATAGTTTTCTCATACTTCATTCTTCTTTCAGTTCTGTCCACCCGTTTCTGCATACATTTCCTTTGCAGTATAATGTTTGTTTCAAACTTTCCCATCTGCTATGAACATTCCATTCTATATTTGTGTTCTCTAAGATCCATTTTATCCACCTCCCCACACAAGTGCGCGAAGTTTGAATAGAAGTTGTCTATTGGTGGAATTTCTTAATCCCAAAAAACGCAACTAGAGTAGTTTCAGGCTGTGAAGGACATGTACGTCATCAACAAGTTGTCAAACTACCACAGCACGTTTACTCTTTTCTTCTCTAGCCATATCTCTCAAGAAATTTTGTATTTCCATTTTTTCCTTTTTTCCATTCTGAATCTATACACATAATCTCTCCTGACATTTTATTTCTTCCTTTAATAATTTTATTATTATTTTAATTACATATTTATTTTGGCCAATTTTTTAGACATTCTTCACTTCTGCTTTTATTCTTGTATCATACCTTATATCTATGCTTTTGCTTCTTCCTTGTTTTATTTCTTTTTCCCCTTTTTCATTACTTTTTTATCTCATAACATCTTTTATTTCTTCTTTCGTGTCTCACATATCATTTCTTAGATCTCTTAATATTTCCATTATTTCATCTATTGGTATTGGTATGTGGATGTTTCTTTTCACTTACTGGTGATCTTACTATGTCTACTCTTCCTGAATTCCCTTCTCTTGTCATATTCAGGTTGGTTTCTTTTGCAACTCGCATTTCGCATGTTGTTTATTCTTACCGAGACCCTACTTAGGTAAGCCCCCACACGAACAGACTAGCCTGTTTAGAGTGCTTGAATTTTACATCCCTTGTTCAATCCAATGTTACATTTTACCAAACGTTGCTGCTCACCCATTTCATTTCCTTCATGTTTAATATTTTTTATTCATCCGTGTTAGGTTCTATCTCCGTCCTGTACCGGTGACCGTTGGGTATAATATCCCATTTCGAAGCACTTATCTTATATTTTTGTGTTGTCTGCACCTTTGTACATGCTCTGTACCCTTTTTCTAGTCGACGTTCTTACCTTTATTGACATTGTAGATTGTTCGGAAATGAAGACACAGATTTAAGAGTCTTGACTGGGGAACTATCTTCGCCGAGTACAAAAGAGCGACCTAAAACTCCTCCTCCTCCAATAATTTCCAGTACGAGTGAGCTCGATGTGGAAATAACGGACTCAAAGTCGGCGCCGAAGAACGAGTCCCCGAAAGTGAACAGTCTCGACGTGCTGCGAGCGAAGCTGGCGAATGCTACTTACAGAGATAAACAGAACAAATCCAAATTTAATGTAGCAAGTGAGTGTGGCACGTTTTATCTGATGTTAATGACGACATAAATGTATCCCGCATAGTTAAATTGACACAATTGAGCAATAAAAACAAATAAAATAGACAATTTAAACATAACCGAAGTTAATTATCATATATTTTATTCCATAGATGTTCTTAAATAAATTTATCAGAATTATAATGTGTTTAAACGGTATACATATTGGCGCCAGTGTGACCTACTAATGGTCCATGCGCTGATTGCCTAGCCTTCTTTATAAATACAAAAAAGATGTGTACAATCTCTGTGAACAATTTCAGGACCAATTAGAATTATTACCATTAGTAGGTAATAGCTTGGCGCTAAAATGATCGTTTCGAAAATATAGAAAATTAATATTTTTTTTCTACTTTATTTATGAACACAATAAATTAAAAAAAAAAAGTTATAATTGTTTCAAGGCAAGTATTCTAAAAATTATAAAATAAGAAAATGCGGGATGGACTCATTACAAATTGATGGTTTTTAAATATGAAAAAAATATAAATAAAAATTTACAAATTTAACAAACCCTACCACACTTGATTTTAACAAATACACTACTTTAACTATTTTAACACAATGTACTACTTTATTTTCTATTTAAGTACCTTTATTAACTTGATGTTGGCAGTGAATAAATTGTTATTATTGTGTGTGTATTAACTGGTATTTATCCTGCAGCCGATCAAAAGGTTGTGAAACGAAAGAACTGTGAGGACACCGATCTACGCAGTCCGTCGTCCATGGACAGCAAAATCATAATTTCTTCAGCCGATGAGCAGTGTATCAAAATGGGCAACATGACGAAGGAGCAGGAGAAAGCCCTCATGAACAAGATCCTGGCGCAGATTGAGTTCCAGAAGCTTAACGAGGCGAAACGCAAAGACACAGAGGAGAACGTGGCGAACATTTCACTGCAGCCGATTAGCGATGAAGAACTTGACGCTGACTTTAGCGGATCGAATTCTGATGATGAACATCCATATAAGAGAAATGCTACTGTTTACGCAGATAAAGATGACAGGTAAATAACAAAAATAACAGTAAAATAACGGCAAACTTGTACGTATTATCAATTACTTTGTATATTCTAATAATTGTATTGTATATACTAGTTTTTTTATCTCCAGTTATATAGTTTGTTATTTGTTATCATTACTTTTAGAGTGACTGCTCCGCCGGCGCCTGTTATCAAACAAGACAACATATTCCCCGTTAAGTTCGGACCGCGCAACATTGACCGTGACCAACATTGGGGCGCGGGCCCCTGGCACGCTGGCAGGGGAAGGAGAGGATCGGGGATGATGCCGAGAGGAGGAGCGATGAGACCTATCAGACCTGGCCTCCCAGAGCCGTGGTCTTCCGGTCATCCGATTGTCCCCAATATCGGCCCGTGGCGGCCAATGGGATTCACAAAACATCATCATCAAGGGAGTGGTAGCCCGTTCGGTCCTCACTGTTCGGCTGACGCGAACTTGCCGAGTCAGGAATCGAACGCCGAAGACTCGGTCGTCGAAACGCAACAGCAGCAGCAAGAAATACCCGAACTTCTTGTCGTTGATTGTGCTCATCGCGACAACAGCAAATCGATTAATATCGATGGAATTCCGCGGGATATACGTTATTACGACGATACAGCTGTTGTTTTTATGAACTGGTACGATCCGCGTGAGATATCCTTCCAGAGCGGCTCACGTAAGGTTAGTAAAATTGGAGTTAATGAATTGAACGTTTGGGATAAATTATAATAAGACAGTTGCTGTAATTATTGGAACTTTATGAACAATTCCTATATGTTAACAAGTAGCAATTGGTGGTTCCAACATTCATATTTTTATTTGTTTTTACTAAAATTAAAAAATGTGCCTTTATTATATTTTAGGAACATAATTTTATTAAATTTTATCCTTAGTTCATAGTATATCACCACACCGACGAGTAGGCATGTAAATATTTTACACAAGTGTTATGTGATTTTAACACACACATAATAGAAAACACGGATAATCCAAGCACATCATTATTTATATTTTAATGTTTTTTATTTGGAAAAATACATTATACATAGTAAATTTATTATTATTATTTCTACTAAAAACAAGAATTATTGAGTGAAATAGGCTTATTAGCCCTTTTCTGTTGTGAATTAACTCTGATTATGGTTTTTACTTACTTATACTTTATGTATAAGTAAGTATAGGAATCATGAAAAATTTCGACCTCGAGATTTTAACGGATATACGCGTTTTGAGGTCCCCTGAATCGTTTCTGACTATTTTCGGGATGACGTCTGTGTGTCTGTGTGTGTGTGTGTCTGTGTGTGTGTCTGTGTGTCTGTGCGCGCTCTAGCGTCCAAACGATTATAGCTAGAGCTCTGAAACTGTAAACTTAACATTTGTATGTAGCAAGGAGGAAAACGTCCTATTTTGAACGCAATCTCTCAACCGGAAGTGATGGTTTACTCTTATCACCTTTTTCCATATCTCGAAAACGGTACACGTTACGGCAAAAAATATTCTTACATAAATTATAGATATTGATATTTTAAACAACTTTCATTTGAAAAGTTTTTTCGAAAAACGTAGTATAACTGAGTATAAGTAAGTTTCGTGCGGACCACCGCGGATTTTTGAGATATTATCCTTGCTTCCAGGTAACATTCGATGACACAGACTCGTATGTCTTCTCGTTTAATGAACCCTACCGGGAGATAACTGTGAATGGATTGCCACATGCAGTTCGTTTGGGGGCACCAACGCGAGAGCTTTATGTTGATGGCAAGTGGTATGAATGCTTTTTTGGCGGACCAGGTGTCGGCATTGAGATGGACGGCCGCCTCGTCACGGTCAAGATGGAGGGCCCACCGCCACAAGTAAAGATCGGCGATGTACGCCGCACAGACCTAGTGGCCGGCAAAATCACTCTAATAATCGACGCGAAAACTGTTGTTCCTGTTTTTCTCGATGGCAAAGTGCAGAAGTTTGAAGTGGATGGTAAAACACACGATCTTAAGTTCGTCGACGCCCTCAGGACGGTCCTCATCGACGATGTGCCATTTGACGTTGGGTTCGGCCAACTCCCGAAGCCGATAGTCGTGCACGACAAGAAACATTTTATACGGTTTTCTGTGCTGCCGAAGGACATTAAACCGGGACATGTTCGCATTAAGGATATGGAGGGTGGCAGCGCAGTACCGGCGCCGTCTGTCAGTCCACAGAATGACACAGAAAGCAGCATGGATGCTTATCCTTTCGTCGACACAAACGAGCCTGCGTTACCAATGTTTGGTAAGAGGAAACGTTCTAGGGGAGGGGACTCGCCAGATAGAAATTCGAACTCACCGTTGCCACTACAGAATCTCCTTCAGCAACAAAATTTAAGTGAGTAGATTTGATAATCTAAAATAAGATTCAATTCGAACCACATACGAACGTAAATTCAAATTGGTCATTATTCAAAATGCATCTATTGACTTTCAGATGGTGTGATTTTTTAAGTTAGTCTCAATGGATTTCCTGCTAATTTTGTATCAAAAGTAGACATGTAGTAGTAGTAGTAGACATGACAAGATTTGTATCCTTATTATTAGTTGAAGTGCAAATAGTAATTCGTGCCTTTCACTTTTATAAAATGTATAATTGAATTGAATTAAACTTGTAAAATTATTTCCACAGGATTGTGCACCTAAACAATATCTTTGTGCTTTTTGTTAGATAACTTGGACATGCTGTCCAGTGTGATGGTTTCGTCTTTAACTCCGACGCAGAATCTCAACTTAAGTGGCTATCAAGTGGAAAACATGCAGCCTGATGAATCATCAATAGATGAAAAAGAAGTAACCACAGCAGTGCAGCCTGCCACACACAAAGTCGCACCATTACTCCCGACTTTGCTGAACGTGAACGATCTGTTTCAAAAATTGGTCGCAACGGGTATTGTGACAACGGCACAGGAAACTCCGGCTCCTGCCGTAAGAATGCCACAGGCACGACCTCCAATCAACAAACGGGAGTACGGTTCGAATTTCAAGCCGGTCAATTTTGGCAAACCGGAATCTCTGAAAACGTAAGTTAATCTTCTTCATCGAAAAAGGCACACACACATACACTCTAATAAAACAAAATACAAAATTGGACAAACTTCTTCATCTAGTAAATTTTTACGTTCTTGCAGGCGACAACCTTCTCTGATACAAACACTCTATACTGGAATGCAGTGTAGCAGCTGTGGGATGCGTTTCCCACCTGAACACAGCATGCAGTACAGCCAGCATTTGGACTGGCATTTCAGACAGAATCGTAAAGGCAAGAAAAATATCCGTAAAGCTGCCAGTCGGAAATGGTATTACACAGTGTCTGATTGGAAAAATTATGAAGAAATCGAAGATTTAGAAGAAAGAGGTACAACTGCGACTAATACACCATCGTTATTTCAAGTATAATTGGAAAATAAATTTAACATAACCATAGAGAATTGATTTGTGGGTTTCAATAAGATTGGCTTACATAACCTTTAGATTAGAAACAATCAAAGAAATTAATTTTTTTAAATATACCTTGTATATTATACCTGAGTGCAATTTGTGTCTTATTACCATAATTCATATTTGATTTTTCCCCACAGAAAAGAGTTACTTTGAAAATCAACAACAAGCGCAGAATGAAGGTGCCTCTGATGAGGTGGAAGAAGAAATTGAAATCCCGAGTGTGCCGGCAGATCCTAATGTTCAAGATGCAAGATGCGAAGTGTGTCAAGATCGTTTCGATCAGTTTTACAATGAGGAAAAGGAGGAATGGCAGTTACGAATGGCTATTAGAATCGATGAAAAGAATTATCACCCGCTCTGCTATGAAGATTATCAGGTGATTTTCCACGATAGCTCGATGACTATTATTTAGTTTAATTTAGTTGTAATTATTTTGTAATTTTAATATACTATGAATATTTATTTATTTGTTGTTTCAGGCTTCTCTTGTTGACGCAAGTTTAGAGGAACAGGGCTTAAATGGTGCATTGATCGGCGATGGGGAGAGCACTGCAATTCCAGGTTTGGAAATCGAGAGTATTGCTCAGACTGGTGACGAAGACGGTGATAAGGATGCGCCAACTGAGATTGTTATAGACGATGATGACGATTCAGTTAAACCGACCGATGATGATGAAAAAGTGACCGAGGAAGACGAGACGAAAGTATCGGATGCGTTTCCACCAGATGACGAAGGCGACGATGATGACGTTATTATTAACGAAGTCGTGCCTGAAAAAATTGACCTGGTCGATGATGATAATCGATATGGTGATGACGATGAAGGTGTTACTGTTGACAGTCCGGCCCGTCTTGAAAACATCATTAAGGAGGAGCCGATTGATGATGGTTTTATGGATGTAGAGGACGGTGTTATCAAGATGAGCGTTGGGGAGGTCAACATCAAGAGTGAGCCTGTTGACGCAGGTATGGTATTTTTCTAATGGGTTGTTACATATATTTTAGTAAAGGTGTAGATTCTCGGTTATTTTATCGATTGATATTCTCATATTAACGGGCATTTGTTCCAATTGAATCTTTTGCAATTCATGTATGAAACAATCTTGGAATGATCAGTTCGATGTTTTAAAACAAATTGAAAGATGTAATAGAAGTTGTGCTTTTTCCTATTACCAATACCAGCAGTAAATATAGTGTTCTATACGTTGATCACAGAAGTCTTTCTGCCTCCTCAATTATAGCACATTTTATTATTACACCAAACAATTCTTAAGCCATTTAAAAGGTTGCCAAAATTAGCTTAATCACTTAGCTAGTAAAGTAAATCGTCACATCCATTCTTAAAATTTCACCGAATTGTTTTACTTTTAAGGAGACTCATTCATAAATATGTTTCTATTGAAAACACGGCTCTTTACCAAAAGTTGAAGATAAATCGTAAATTCTTATTACATCTAAGTGCTTCATCACACATTTTTAGTTCAGAGAAATATTACTGGAAGGAAATAAGACGACGTAACATCGATTGTACAGAAATTCAATCTTATGTGTTGGTCAAAGTTCAAGAAATAGGTCAACATTAGAAAAATTTACCTTCCTTCAATTTGAAAACAGGGAAGGGGAGAAAAAATACAATTTAGCGATTTCCTAAAAACATTTAGAATTTCGTTGCACTTGTTAAGTACTATTATCAGTTAAAATTGGGACATGCATTTCATTTACATCCCGTAATATACATATATCAATAAATATACGTGTATGTAAAAATGCAATTATAATAAGTAGTAAATTGTATTTATTCCTGGAAGGAGTATCAGCTATGTTTCATGAAGTTCAATGACTATCTTGCTGGAATAGTTTGTTTTTAATTGCATGTTTGAATGTGTATTATGAAGGAGAGGATGCAATATTTCAAGGTTGATTATTAGGGTTGGTGAATGTAAATTTTTATTTTCCTTGTTGTACACGTGTAGTTTAATAAAAGTATTGAGCCATATTCCAATATAGGACAACATCAGATTGTATATTGTGAATCCATTCGCTGTGGTTAAATGTTAATGATCTAACATGCATTGATCTATTTGTAGCTTTAGTCTTCGTTAACTTGTAATGTTCTTCCAGATTTTAACTTCTGCTCCAAGTGGATTCAAAGATGGGCAGTGGGTATGGGTTTAATTGAAGTAGTGTCTGTATTGGTGAACGAAGAACTGAGTTTTATTAGTATTTATTTTGATGTGCCATTTTTTCATCCATCTGATTCATCAGTTACCACCTATTGTGGTTTGCATTTTTTTATTGTGTAAAATAAGAGCTGTACCATCTCCAAATTGTAATAAATAGTTATATGGGTCTATAGTAATAATAATAACAATAATAAATTTGTTCCATAATGTTGTATTCTAAATAGATTAAGTTCATGAATAACATCTGAAATGAGAATATACCTACATATTTAATTGATTTTTCTAAAAAATATTACAGTTATAAGCTTGATAATTTCATTTTGCATTGTTTGTAAATAATTTAATTTAAATTTAATTTTATTATAAAACCGTTATCACATCAATATTTTATATGCCAATAGCCATCATCCACAAAAATTACAGTCATTAGCAAAAGCAACCATCTTGCCACATTTATCATTGTGTTAATGTTAATGTCAATATCAAATATAACACATCATTTATATAAATTATAAATAATAATGGCTCCAACACTCTATGGGCTCTGTGGGCACCCCATTCTTAACTATTTTAGGTTCGCTACACGTGTCTCGGTTAGCAACTTGCATCATGTTGGATAGATAATTTCACATCAATTCAAAGGGCCGGTTTATATTACATGCAAACGCCAAATGTTCAAAGATTCATAAGCCTGCAAATGGTTTATATTGCACACAAACGCTACGCGAAAGTCCATCTCCAACTTTTACCGTTTCGTATATGACCAATCACGTTCGAGCAATAAATAGTAGTTTAGTTATGTTAAGTTGTCAGTTTCATTGACATATTCATTTCATCCAATTACTTGTCATTTCCAATCAATTGTTCCATTATAGTATCATATTGCTGACTTATGTACTTGGTAGAATTTGTTAATTGCACAATTTCATTTCCGTAATCTTTTACGCATTTAAGTTTCTGATTAATTAATGGGAATCTTTTTTTATTTTGTTGTTTTTTATAACATCCCCGATATCGTTGTTCAATACCGAGTTAGCCCTTGTATTAACTTTCCACATTTCTGTTCTTGAAATATAAGATAAGAAGATATAAGATCATTTGCACAGTTTCTTATGAACTCACGTTTATTTAGAAATTAAACATGTTCACAGGAATTCATCAAGTTTTAGCCGCTATTGAAAGTCTGTTTTAAGTGTTTTAACTTTGGATATAATTTTCAAACACTATGTACATATCAATTTTTTCAATTCACTTTATTGATGCACTTATTACTTTATTTTCACAATGCTTAACAATAAGTTATATAGCAATGTGGAAAGTGGTGATCCTTGAGGTAAGCCTTGTGTCTATGGAGCGTTTACCCATTACATATCATGATGCACCTCCCCATAGAAGTGCGCGAATTTTGAATAGAAGTTGACTATTGGTGGAATTTCTCAATCCCAAAATACATGCAACTACGACATTCGGCAATCGTGATTGCGTTCCGGTGTTTCTAATTTGTATGTAGCGTGGAAACTGTCTATTGACGCCCATAACGTCAGAGACCACGCCTTTTTTATATCTGTTCGTTGAACGCCGTATAGTGAAAAGTTTTCTGAATAGGAATTTTAAGAGTTCATTTTTCAATAAACTTATGTATATGAATTAAATATTTGTCATTTTATTTTGCATATATCTCTTGATGTCGGGCATACTAGATACTCGGGGTGTGAATTGTAGAATGTTAATGTTGAAAGCTGAATTGCTACATTGGTATTTTTGCCTCTATTAAGAATTTTTTTTTATTAGTTTTTTTGTAGTTTTTCCCCGTTACTGTTATTGTTCTTGTTTTTGAATTGTAAATGTCAAATCTTGTTTCCATTCATTTACAATATAGTAATTAAATATGTTGATAATTACATCCTGTAGTTCTGGGGAGAGTTGATTAAATATCTTGCAATTACATCCTTGTCAGTGACTATCAAAAGTTGCATTATACCAGTTCCTTACTTCAAAGTTGATATCTTCTGTGAAATTAAATATATTTTTAAACTAGTTGATGAAAGTCTGTGATTTTCGAAATCTGTTAATCCTAGGTGCATACATTGTTGAGTTTTATAACAGTTTGTCAAAAAATTATTCTAATTAACAATAAACTAGCTTTGTAAACCACTAAATGTTTCCCCTTTTTGTGTTGCAAGATTTCGAGTCGACTGACGTACGGATGCCAGAGGAGACAGATGAAGATGGTCGAAAGTCAATGAACATGTCGACTCCGGACACACACCACACCGAAGTAGTGGCGTACATCGACGGCAACATCGAGTTCGACTCGGGCTCTACGCCCGCGGGCACCATGAGCGGTAAAATAAAGATAAACATTACTAAACCATTGCCTGTAATTCCCCCTAAAGAAAATAAAGAGGTATGTAGTGAAATTGAGAAAAGTGCTGAATCTATAGACCCCTCCCAACCCTTACCTCCTGGTGAGGAGCCGCCGATCCAGCTCAACTTAAAGCCCGTGCTTCAGGGAATCGAACTCAAAAAATTAGCCCCGGTAAAGAGAGGCACAGAACTGACCGGCCTTTGCTCTATCATGTGATCTGTATTACTACTATTATAATTTTATTTACCTTACGATGAGTCATGTGTACATATTAATTTGTATATAACGTATGTAGAGAGGAAGCGAACCTACAGGATGCACCAATTTGTGTATATAGAGATCGGTTGGCGTTTGCATTTAAAACGGCCACGGATTATATTTTTTGACCGAGGTGGATTTTCTCAGTTTGGAAAATCAAACTGTACAAATGCTGTTATGTATAAAGGGAACTTTACCGAGTGAATTGAGAGGCAAACTGTTTTTTGTACATTTTGGGAACAATAAACTAAGTTGATAGTTTTAAATCGTGTAATTTTGTTTTTACCTATGATCGTTGTGTATATTATTACGGAATTTAATTAAATGAATTGGCAAAGTGTATGTTTTTGTTTAATTGTTACTTCAACACGTGTGAACTGTACAAAGTTATATCTCGATTAAGTTAAGTTTGTATTAATTGTATTATTAAAAGAAATAGATAGTAAAGATTAATTGAATTTACAGTGTAAAGGCATTGAATGGAATTTAATAAACGATTACAAAGCAACTGATTTTTGTTTTACCCGCCACTAAACTCGTCTAGATAAGAAATGCTACAACCATAAAATAAAATAAGCATGTACAATGTTATATTTTGTCGTTCTGAGAACATGCTATTGGTGTTTTTTCTCAATGCTGTACCTGTGAATGTAAATCTTTTCATAAAAATGTCAATTCAATTTCCAAATTAATCAGTTTTTTTGATCACACATTTTTATTCAGAAACAAACCTAAGGCATCATAGTAAATGAAATTTGTTAAATGTGAGGAAACACTTTTAAACTCTAAATTGTAAAAGAAATTTATATTCATAAATATATATATACAATACTTATATATATTGATTATAAATTACAATTATGAGGCCATCTTGGAAAAGGTATCGTGTCTTTTATGTTATCAACTCCCAAAATTAACTGTAGATATCTCTCAAAGCCCATTCCAAATCCACCAGTAGGAACATTGCCGAATTTTCTAAGCTCCAAGTACCAATCCAAACTACGTTTTGGTAATTTAGCCTCCAGTTTCGCGTAGTCGTTTTCACGAAGGCTCCCCCCAACTATTTCACCAACATTGGGCGCGAGAAGATCAAAAGCGGCAACCTGTGAATAAATTATAATGCAATTCTATAAATGTTTGTAAAATTAGTTACATTTGATGAGCACCAAACATTTTCATTGTACTTTAATAACTATTATTATTAAACAATACCTTCGATAATGCAACAGGAAAGTAAAAAGGTGGTTCAAAAGTTTTTGAAGCATTCAACGTTTTAATTTAATAATAAATTGCCCAACCCAACCCAACCCAACCCAACCCAACCCACATAAGGGCACACTGTATAATGTCATCCCCACACAAGTTATGTGGAATTTCTAAATCCCAGAACACAAAACTGCCTTCTCTGGTGTGTAAAACTGGCTTTTGATGCCCATAAATTCAAGAGGCTTCTTGATATCTGTTCGACGAACAGAGAGTAGTAATCCAAAATATCAATATATTCAAAGGTAAATGGATATGCACACAAAAAAACTACTAATTTTTAAGGATAATAACATTGAGGGTGCCCTTGTATGTCCAGTCAAAGACCCAGTTAGTTATATAAATAAATACATAAGACATAAATACAAAAACCTGAAACAATAAACAAAAATCACAAGGAAGGTGACGTACATAGATATTAATACTGATTGAATCGGTGGTCGGCACTAAGTGAAACACTTACTTTTAGACAAGAATAGAAGTTCAAGTACTCACTCACAAACAGTACTTGAAACAAGCCGACAAACTCTAAAAACTAACAACAACAAGAAAAAATACTCAAGAAGAAAATAACAGCAAACCACATCAGTTTTACATGAAGTCTGCAATCTCTCACCGAGCAACTTTACAGCGGAAGAAACCAAATTATTGGGTAAAGGATTGAAATATTCACCACCAACACAAACAATGCGAGATCTGGAAACATTAATAGTGAACACAGAACTAGCGATAAATACAATTGAGCCTCAGCACATCAAACAGAGAGAAAAATAGATTTGCGCAGGGATAATAGAATCAAGTTTGGCTAGAAACACGAAGTCGAAAACAACACACCCAGAGTTAAAACTCCTCCGAAATATTAAGAACAAATTGGGAGACAACGACCTAGTTCTATGCAAAGCAGACAAAGTGAATACATTGAAAAAACCGAGCACGTCATCCAGACAGGGAATTTCGTAGAAATAAAAAACAACCCTACAAACAAACATCAAATATAATTACTTAAGGCCCAAAAAACCTGCAAAAACCTTAAGCATGAACCCACGCGCCCCGTTACTCTATAGTGTACCTAAATTCCACAAACCAATTTTGACCATGAGACTGGTGGTATAGTACATGTTTGCCCCTACGTTACAAAGTAAGTAAAAAACTCTCCTTCCTGAACTCACCATATTCAAACCCAAATTTCCATAAAAAACTCCTCAGATTTGGTAAATCGTATAAAATTACTCATATCCCTAACAATTGTAAATTAATTTCTTTTGACGTATGATCTTGGACAAACTGATTTATGCCAGCAATATGAGACCGAAAAAAACGAATTGAAAATGCTCATCACAACTTGCATAAAACAAAGTTATTTCAAATTCAATCAAAAATTCTTTGAACAACGAGTTGGTCTACCTATGGGTTCACCACTCTTCCCGCTATTAGCGGAAATCTTCATAGACAACTTTGTAGATAACTTATTCAAGACAAAGAATCCTCTGCTGAAGTGTATCATATCCTGGACCAGATATGTGGATGACATTCTTTACATGTGGATAAGATCCGACCGACAATTAGACTGGTGTTCCTAAATTCATTGAACTCGAGAATTCAATTTACCATTGAAAAAGAGGTCAATAAAAGCATCAAGTTCCTCGACCTAGCTTTGATACGCAACAACAACAACAAAATTGAATTCAACATTTACCGAAAACCAACATGCAAAGTTATCCCGCTGACTCCAACCAATCAAAACTGATAAAAATGGCAGCGTTTAATAGTTTGACGCACAGACTACTAAATACCGTACTAAGTACAGAAAATTTTGAAAAGGAACTTGATACTGTTAAACAAATAACAAGAGAGAACAAGTACAACACGGTCATTATAGACAGAATGGTTGCAAAGAAACAAAAAACGGCAATATTAAAACGTTTCTACACAGCACATGATAATTCGGAAAATAACAGATACCTCATAAACCACATCGACAACCTCAGCCACATAATATGCAATAGACTCCAGAAAACAAAATCAACTTAGGAAGCATGTTAGTCAATAACAAAGATAAAATTGACAAATTGGATAAATCTGGGGTCTATCAAACTAATTGCAAAGACTGCAATGCCTTGTACATAGGCCAAACCGGTAGAAACTTCCCCAGATTAAAAGAACATAAAAGGGACATACTCTACAATCATGCGCACACCGGAATAGCTGAGCATTGTATTAGCAACAACCACTTTGTTCACGACAATATACAAGTATTATATATGTATAACAAAGGGCGCAAATTTTAGAAAAATTTTTAAATCAAAAAAGCGCAATATGTCTAAAAAAATATTGTCAACGATAACACCGAACTCAGAGAGACGCCACACTTCAAAATACGCCACCCGCAGGGATCATGCCCAACGGGACACCTAGGATTTGTTTATATAATTCATGTTTTTCCCTAATTACTTTCATATATTTGTAACAGCTCGATTATGGCCTAGCAAGCCGAAACAATTGTCACCGTATATTAATATAATAATTTTATTTGTGAGCATGAATAATAACTTTGATGAGATGTTATATTTTACCATATCACTAAATAATGACTCCATACCTGTTTTGTATATATGCATCCAAATTCTTCAATTTGTTTGCATAAGCATCACAATACCAAACATATTGGGGACTAATGTGATGCAGAAAATCAACACAAGTACAAAACTTGATAAATCCTTCTGACTATAAAGATTTAATCTTAATTACAAAAATCGTCAAAAGAAAGCCAGGAAAATTTATTTGGTGCCTGATCTCTGAACCGTTCAGCCACAAACCAAGGACTGAAGTAGTATACAGCCTTGGCAACTATGCAACAATTCAACAGGTTGAAATGTACGCGAGAGAGCTATTAAAAAGGCCTCGGCAGCACAGGACAATACAAATTTTCTCTGACAGCAGTGCTCTCTCAATTAGGGAGAGCCAACAAGGTTAGCCTGGTCTAGATACCCGGACACGCTGGAATAGAGGGAAATGAAACGACTCTGTGGCTAAGAGGGGAGCTAACTGAGAATTTATTGGCTATTGGGATTACAAGAGCTCTACCCAGAAGCTCAAATAAGAGCTGGATGGAGCGCTAGGTACTTGAGTACTGGCAGGAGTGCCAGGGAATGAGACATTCTGAGATAGTACTGAAGGGCCCATCTGGTGCACGTACTTGAAACTGAAGAGACAGCAGAACATGTCATGTGTGCCTACGCCACGCGGGACCAAATCAGGTTCACAGTTGACAAAACTTGAGCTGGGTGAACTTGATAAAATCTCACACTCTAAAATCCTTCTCTATCTAAAGAGAATGGGAATTGAGGGTGAACTATAAATAGTTGTGACCCACAATAGATCCTTGCGGTCGCAGTGGAGGGGCGATCGCCCTACTCAATATAAAAAATACCAATGTACCAATTTGGCTTTAAATGTCACTTTCTACAACCCACCATCTGTTTATTCTTTCCATTGTGAAAGAAAGTAATATACAAGAAAACTATTCAGCTGAAGCATTTTTGTCAGTGTTTAGTTACTGCAGCTATAATGGAAAAACATAGGTAGTAAAAAAAATAATCTAAGGTTAGTTACAGCGTATGTATGTATTCATAAATATATGTAAGTTGTTCTTGTATTAAATGTTTTCTGGAAAACAGCCATACTGTTGGCTTAATAGACACCATTATCATTGCCACAGTATCACTACTTACAGCTTCACTGCTTACTACCCACAATTTTTTAAGCATTTCCCATATTTTCATTAGGTATTCCTTTAACCAGTGTCAAATATTGCTCTATGGATCATGGTTTTAAATGCAGTGTACTACCTTCCTCTCTAATTTTCTATCTTTAGTACCTTGCGGTCTCCTATTTGTGGTTTTTCATTAGGTTGTTTATCTTAAACAAATTTAGTATTAGTTTTTTTATTTCCCATCTGCTTATTTTGTCTTCCTTGGCTATTAAACTATATGGTTGGTAGTATCTTTCAACCAGGAATGCAAAATATGCCTGACTAAAAAGTCACGTTCATTTTAAAAATTGATAGTTAACAACAAACGATATTAAAAAAAATAATTTTAAAAACTATGCCAAACTTTCTGGGCCTTATTTCAATTACTAAACTCCACTGCTACTACTATGCACAATAAAAATAAATTATATTTGCATACTTGTCTTGTTTCGATTTGCACTACTTGACTTTAAAAATAAAATTTTTGCCATTTCGGTGTTGCATTATTTTTACTTTACAGTTATAATGGTTATTTATTAATAGTATATTATTTAATAAGCACACAATGTAGATATAATTCACGATCATGAAGTGTATAATCATCAGAGTGAATTATAGCCATTATGTGCGAGTTAAATGCGATATTTTATCTACGACTATGAACATAAATAAATTAATAAATTAATAATAAATTAACGAGCAGTCCAAAATTACAGGAGTAGGTTTTAGCGCAGCAAATTTAAATCACTCCTCCTAGTTTAAAAACAGAGTATAGTAGGTTTAAATATTGGAAATATTTTGAATATATTGTTAGTTAATGCTAATTTAATTCAGTATGAATACTTTATATCATGTATACTAAATGACTCATGACTTATAAGAAACAAAGAATCTAAAAATCCATTTCTTGAGAACCGGTTCATGCGATTTTTACCAGAGATGTTCAAGAAGAACGGTTCATTCATGAACGGCACACCTCTGTTCATACTAGTGCTTATTTTGCTAAGTTAAATGTCAGAAAGACTTCGGCCATCAACCTGTTAGACCAATGCAAGAAATATGTTTACCACTAAATCAATTACGCGATATATATCTAACCTTTGTTTGATCTTCGACACATCGTTTCATATAAAACGGCTTTGCGTCCTTCGGCCAGTTTATTATAAACACAGGAAGCCGGCCACAATGATCTACGATAAAGATCTCATGCTCTTTCGAAAACCCCACGTTCTCCCTAAAATCGACTTTGTACTTCCCAACGCTTTTAACCAGAATAGCGACAGCTTCTTCGTACGTCAACACGACGAATTTTCTATTTAACCATGACAAATCAATCTTGCGATCGTTTGCGATATTCTCCAAGTCCCCAGTGCACTTAGCCAAAACTGACTGCGTAACGTTTTTAATCATGCGCTCCACGACATCAAGCAACTGCTCTATTTTGTCGATGAACGCGACCTCGACCTCCAACATATAAAACTCAGATAAATGGAGCCTAGTCCTTGAATTTTCCGCGCGAAATGTGGGCCCAAAAGTGTACACTTTACTTAAGCCGTGAGCGGCTGCTTCCAAGTGTAACTGCCCCGAGACAGTCAAGAAAGCTTTAGTGTCGAAATAAGCCTCGTTATCGGGTACTCCCGGCCGCTTCATTGATTTTAACACGTCGGTACTATCCGGACAGACTGTGAACACCTCGCCTGCTCCTTCACAGTCGTTCGAGGTTAAAATCGGCGTGTGGACGTTTATGTAACCTTCCGAATGCAAATAATTGTGAATTTCTAGGTGGAAGGCGTCTCTTAATCGCAGTAACGACGCGAACTTGCTCGTTCTCAGTCGCAAGTGGAGATACTGCCTAGTGTACTCCGAAGCATAGTTCTTCTTCGGTGCAAACGGATATCCTTCGGAAAACACGCATTTACCGTAAACTTCAATTTCTTTCGCACTCAACTCCAAATGACCTTTGGGAGCCGTGCCTAAAATACCGCTGGCGACTACCGAACAACCAGGCGACAGACCTTCAGACTTCAAACTGCTCGGCAAAACCACCTGGAGGCGTTTCTCACATGAACCGTCATTCACGTCCACAAATACGGTTTCTTTCATATTCCTCATCGACTTTATCCATCCCTGAAAACATCGTTACTTCAATCGACGAAGTTAACTATTTCCTTACGAACTTTGATAGTTATCGGATCGCCGCATTTTTTTTCTTTGTAAACGTCAGCGATGCTTGTGTTTTTTGCTAAAGTACTGAGGGATTTTTTGTATGCGGCGAAAAAGCGTTTATTTATCAATTTATTGATGATCATTTTACATTTCAAAATTTATGTATTGGTCAGGTTAGTGTCAAAATCATCAATGTTGGTAACCTCATATAATGAAGAAAAACAACTATATAGCAATACTCAAATTGTGCTCAAATATGGGGAAAGACAAATGAATAAAAAGTATACGAAGATTTAAAAAATAATAAATTGGACGTTCACAATGGCAGGATTAGTATCAGGTGGCTATGATGTTACGAGATTTGAAATTTAAATAGTTTTAAGTGAAGACTTTTGTATGTCGTATTGATGTCTATAGGTTTGTACTTCTGATTTTTGACAGCTTGCTGTCATTAAAGACGTTTTGTGAGTTGTAATGCCAACATGCAAAAACTATTAAAACACATTCAAGTCTTCTATTAAAATATGTAGTAAAACCATGTCTATTTGCAAGGCAATATTGTAGATAATACTATTATTTTATACATAGTTTTCATGGAGAAAACAAAAACAATTTGAATTTTATTTCGTAAGGATCTGCACATCGCTACTGTTCAGTATGTTCACATGTTAGGTATAATCGACGGGATTGGCCAATGATTCGTAGAACCACGAAGTAACGCCTTACAACATAGACTATATAAAATGTAACGTCATTAAAAAAACTCCCGTGTAAAAAAATGAAATTGAGCTAACTTTCCGTTTCATACATTATATTCTATAAGTTGTTAATTTGTGTCGTTTTCAGGTAGCTCGTTGCAGTCAGGCACGTTTGTTGGAGTTGTATGTTTTGTCATCAGCAGCATCACTGCAACTGCCACTGCCTAATGCACTAGTACTAGGACTAGAGCCAGAACTAGGTTTAGATGTAGACGAGACGAAAAATGTGTCTAACTTAGGAACATTACGAAGAAGCTCTTTTTCTTTTTTGAATTTTCCTTCATTCCGTTTTCTTTTCTGGAAGCCCGTCAGACACCGCGACATCGGTAATTTCTATAACGAATATAAAAGGAAAGCTGGAAAGGTCATTAAACAATAGGAACTTTGTTTAATTATTTGGAACAATGTTTTTATGTTTCAATTTGTTGTTTCTTTGTTAATTTGTTCAAGACAATTTGTCGAGTTGCGAGAGATCGTATCTCAAATTCTCAATCATCGACACAAGAAGACTATAGAAAGGGGGGTAAACTCGTGTGGAGGGGATAGGCCTGCGCTTGGCCTGTCATCTGGCAATGCTAAGCGTTGATATTGCAGACGAGAGAGAGAGAGGGGAAACGAAGAGGCCTAATTCTAGCTTTGTTGCATGCAGGGCTGTAAGGTATATTATGAGCGCCTTGTTTTGGCGTAGTAAAAATATATATTATAATATTATTTTTGATAATGCAAGCCAGGCTTTTGAGCTTATGTAAAGATTCCGCCACCGGGTTCCTAAGCTGGTTGGGACCCTATGCCGGGGCCTTGAGGCCTAGGCAGAAATCCGGCACTGGCAACAGTGGAAAACGACAACGCGTCGCTCACACGCATTTATTATCTGTTAATTAATTCTTGTTAAAACCATTAATCTAATAATAAAAACCATTTATTATTTTATTATTATGAAGGGCAAATGATAATGATTTCGTGTATAATTGTTTTTTTTTGTTTCACGAAACTCAAAAATAATTTAAAATTCTATAATACGTACAAATTAGGGTCACCTGAAAAACCAACACCGTGCACACCTGCATCGCAACGCTGATTGATCACCGCCGATCAAGGTCTAGATAATGAGGTCCATGAATCAGTGATAAATACGAGCATGAGGGAATTTCTCGAAATCCCGATTTTGACGGCGTTCCGTAGACAGGTGAATTAATAAGCGAAAGTGCACACTTTCCTCAAATTACCGTTGCAACTCTTGCATGACAAATAAACCCAAAGTGGCTGCCGCAATCGAGAAATTCCACATATTCGCAATCGTCCGCATCTGAAAACGCAGGTGACGTAATTGGATCGTAATTTGCATATTTACAGGTGTCCGGGGACGCAATGTTCTGTGATAAAACTATAACTGTGCAATATTGTCACTGGTCGTAATTCGAACTTTGCGCGAAACATGGACGACTACAAGTTTCTGTTCAAAGTGGTCCTGGTCGGGAACGCGGGAGTCGGCAAGACGTGCCTCGTTAGGCGTTTTACGCAGGGGCTGTTTCCGCCCGGACAAGGCGCCACGATCGGCGTCGACTTTATGATAAAGACGGTCGAAGTTGAAGGAGAAAAAGTCAAAGTAGGTGCGTTACATTGTCGCTGACGTGCGTTTAAAAGTAACGTTGTAGTTGCAAATATGGGACACGGCCGGTCAGGAAAGGTTCAGGTCGATAACACAGAGCTATTATAGGTCGGCGCACGCTTTGATTTTAGTGTACGATATATCCTGTCAGCCTACTTTTGATTGCTTACCGGACTGGCTTCGGGAAATCGAAGACTATGCCAGTAGTAAAGTCTTAAGAATATTGGTCGGTGAGTTGGTATTTATTTGTTATTTTATTTATTTTTATTTTTTAATTATACATTTCTTTAGGGAACAAAATTGACCGTGATGATCGAGAAATTCCAACGCATGTGGGTGAAGATTTCGCAGCCAGGCACAATATGTATTTTTTGGAAACTTCAGCGAAAGAGGCCGACAATGTAGAGAAACTTTTCATGCAAATTGCCGAAGATTTGATGGAGGTATTTTATACATTAATAATAATCACGTGGAAAAATCAATGTGTCGAATACAAGAGAACAATTATCTCCTTGTTTTGTCATTATATGCGTTGATGTTTTTGTCCATAGCAAGCCAGAAGCAGAGATGTTCAAAGATACGACAGTAACATGGCAAACATAGATGGCCGGACTTCCACAATAAGCGATTCCAGTTGCTGCGGCAAATTAACTTAATCGCATTAGAACAAACAGCGCAGCTCTTTTCCAATCGTCGTAAGTTCTTCTCAGGTACGGTGTTCGTTTCAGATTGGGCGTGAGTTTCGTTCTTGTGTCTTGTTGTACACATTTTCCGACTTTCGTTCGTTGTCGCATTTCCGTTTCGCTAGGCATAGTCGATGGTTCCTATGTGTATTACGCTTATGCTGACAAATGTAGTTGGTGCGTTGAGACTCGTATGCATCGCATACTAAATGGGACGCGTTACACAGACGTGTGAGTTAAATAATCGAACATATCATGTTGAGCACATATTATCCCGCTGTCTTATTCAGTACCTCTATGAATCGAACGATTAATCTTTTACGTTCCTGATGATAACACTCTTGTTATGATTGTTGAGATTCATCACGCCAAAATAGTCCTCGTCTACTTAATCGTTTTACAGATGTAATTTAGCGTATGACTTGTTTAATTTAAAGTTAACTGTGATTTTAAGGCATTTGAGTTGTTTGTATCATTCGCCGCTTCCTTAATTGTGTTGGATGTTCTGTTTCAAAGCACAGAAGCTTTAAAGTTTAAAGTAACGGCACGTAACGTACTTATAATGCACATGTTGCGGTGTAGGATTATTTCTGCTGTATTTTATAAGATGTTTATTGATTGTAACCAAAGAATAACATTATAATTATTTAAGTTAATAAAGTTATTAATTCGTAAATGTGTTTTTTTAACTATGGATTTTATTTAGTGCCAACATTTCTCTCAATAAATTTCATCTTTGTATTAATTATATAATATGTAAGTTACCGAAAAGTTTGAAAATATGGAGAAGACAGATTGGTAGGAAGCAGAGAAAATCAAAAATACGTAAATACAAAAGGCAGAAAAATATAAAAAAGATGAGAAGTGATGGGCATAATCGAGTGATAATTAGAATTATTTTTTATTTGTGCTGGACAGCCACATTAAAAATTACCCCGATGTGGCATCGCATGAGGGACTCTAGCGAAAACAAGTTACGCAATTGGAAGCGAATTTCAACTACTGGTTGAAAGCTATTAAGGGGGGGTCCTGCTTTAGGAGGCCTTAAAATAGCGTTTTTGGGGGAATTTTTTTAGGACAGAAAAAAATGAGCAAGTCTAGCGAACTTTTTAGAGCATTTTAGTGCATATTTGAGCATTAAAAAATATATATTTCGACAGAAAAATATTTAAACGGATCCGATTTTTATGCACATTTGTGCAACACCTTTCAATTGCAGTCTACAATCGGTGGGAAAGATGTAGCTCGTAATTTTTGTTTGAAACAAAAAAAAAAACCAAAGAAAATTGTAATTCTCATATATTTTCTTCTAGGTGAACTAAAAAAAAAAAACAAAAATTTTGAAATTCAAGATTTTTCTCAGGTTTGAAAATAAATGTGCTTTTTGCAGGAAAAGAAAATCATTTCAACTTGTTAAAAAAGTTGTTTAGAATTTTTTTTCATTAATCTTTTTAGTTCAAATCAAATAGAATGCTACTGAAGCTAACAAAAGCCTCGTTTCGTTTTGATTGCTTGTCTAGTTTACTAGCAATCACGCCCACCAGTTTAGAAAAATCGTAATAACGAAAACTCGACAAAACGCGCTCTAAACTTTACGATCAGGAAAAATGTTAATTTTCGATTACTTACAGTAATAATACGCTAATCAGCTATTCCTGTGCCATAAAGTAGACCTTCAACTTCCTAAAAAAATTCATTTTGATGCAGTTGATCGAGTCTACGGGCAGTGCGAGCTTCCCTGTTGGAAAGACACGTACGCCGGCTTTCCCTCTCGATCCGTTGTTCGTTGGCTTTATCCGCAAACATCTTACATAGCTGGCCGATTTTTAAATCTAGCAGCTGCATGGTACTCAAAACTGCAGAAAATCCTTCGTTGAACATTCCTGCAGCCATGTTCTCAGCAATTTCAACGATTTTTTGGCCAGAATTTAGATGTTTCGGGCTCATGCGCCAGACAGTGGAGTTGAATAATTCGTTTGAATTTTGCGTGTGCCCGCCTAAGCATCGCGTCAAAAGTTCGTCGTTTGATAGCTCTTCGTAGATTGGACGAATATGTTTCTCTACATTTTCGTCAATCAATCGAGCAGGATGCTTGAAAGACTGAAGAGAATTCGTGGCTTCAGCTTTGCGTCATTCACACCAGCTTTCGGTGCCTGCCGGACAATTCTCCTGGCGAGGAGATTTATTACTCGAACAATAATGATCCAGCGTTGCCATTATAGCTTTTTCATATCCTTGACGGAATTAGTATTTCTTCTAATTGCCAAACCATAATAAATTGTTAATTTTTTAATGATGATCTCCGTCAACCGCTTTTTACCTCCGAGCTTCTCTTCCTTCCTTTTATTTCGGAGTTGAGTACCCATACGCTTTTGTACATGCCCCACGCACTCATTTTTAGTAACAGGGCAATGGTCACCATATGGATTAATTTTGATAAGCCCCGCAAAAGTTTTTGAATTGTCGTCCAACACCAAGGAGCCTCATCACAAACACAATTTGTCTATTTATTTCGTAACCGGTGTTTATTAACGGTCCTGAATTGATTTCTCGTCGACCACACATACATGATAGGACAATTTTGAAACTCAAGCCTCGATACCCACTCTCTGCAAATATTATGTTTTGCTTACAAGATCTGCATATTACCATCTCAGAAATTGCAAGAAACACTGTCAGAAATTCAATTATGCGGTAACAGTGATCTGCACGTATATTTTTTGCTCGACACCTCACTGTGTTTAGTGCTGTATCTTTGAAAATATTGCGAATTAGCCGCTATAACTTTTTATACGCCTTCTAAAGCAGGATTCCCCCTTAAGAATGATATCGGAAGATTATTAATCTACAACGTTGTTGTTTTTAGAATTCAGTACTCCCGTAAATACAACCATTATATAAACCGCCTAGTAGGAGGCGATTGATATTTTACTAACACATACCGAGGTGTTTTTATATAGGAAGATAAAATCTACGTGGGTGCTGTAGCTGCAGAGGAAATGTTCCGATCTAATATTGCAGAACATGTGTACGTGACAAACCTAAACCTATGCCCACCAGAAAGAAAGTGCAGTCCCAAGCAAGAATTCAGCACTTCCGGGAGCAATTGCAATTTGAGGACCGGCAGGAGGTATTCATTGCCAATGAACCCGAACATAAATTCAACTTTTTTTCTGATATTCATGACACACTTCCACGACTGCTTTCGTGGTGTCGCACCTTATCTGTCAACCACTAGCTGACATCTTAAATGTTTGCATCAGGGAAGGGGTCCTTTGAAACGCCTCAAGATTGGGTGGGTAGTTCTCATATATAGGAAGAGTGATCGTGGGTTGCTATCCAACTACAGGCCAATCACGATCCTGCCGGTGTTCGGAAAGGTCACTGAGTCGATATTAACGATATTAACCAGTCAAAAATTTCTTAAATTCACACCAGTATGGATTCCAGAAGGGAAAGGGTACAATGAATGCTTTGCTGGAATTGATGCACCATAACCACTGCATACTTGAGGATGGTCTTCAGGGCTTGGCGGCCCTCTGTAACCTCAGCAAGGCATTCGATTGCATTTCCTATACCATCCTGATCAGTAAGCTACAACACTATGGAATTAGAGGAAGGACAATGAACCTGATACAATCGTACCTGACCTGTCGCCGACAGTTCATGGAGAGTGGGGATGTAAGTGGTGTGCTCGCAGTAACGCGATGTGTTCCCCAGTGATATCTGTTGGGGTCATTGTTGTTCATTTTATATGTCAATGATCTTCCTTCCACTGTCAGAACTGGGAACCTGATACTTTATGCCGACGAGGAGAGGGAAACGACGACTTGCAGCCGACAATATCAGACCTGAAGGCATGGTTTAGTGCACATGAACTGGCTCTAAATGTAGAGAAAACTACAGAAGTTCACTTCTTTTCAACAAGAAGAGAAAATCTAGAAACAAGTAGTGCAAAGTTTCTTGGAATTACCTTAGGTTCAAGGCTCACATGATTGCCACATGTGAAAATCTGTCAACCTATGCAGTGAGGAGAATCTCGCAGTGCGCTAGCCAGATGACAGGGCTTCTGGTTTACCATGCGTTGTTTCACGCCCGCATGACGTATGGAATGTGGGGCATGTCTTGTCATGCTGATAAGATTTTCATTATGCAGAAGAGAGTGGTCAGAGCCCTTGGCGGTGCGGCCTCTACACAATCATGCAGACCAATTTTCAAAAGACAACAAATACTGACCCCGCATTCGGAGGTCATTCTGTTCTTTCCCTGCGTCAGCGGGTCCAGCTTAGACAGTGTGACACACATGATTACAACACTCGTATGAACGATCTGATTGTCACTCCTTTCACTCGCCTTAAATCATCCCAGAATTCATCTAAAGCAGTGTGGCTGCACAAAAAACTACCCCCTGAAATCAGGAACTTGCCAACCTCAAAGTTGAAGGCAGGCCTGAAAAAATACCTACAGGAAGAAGCCTACTACAGCCTGGACGAGCTTCTTAATAAATGATATTTGATTATTGAATGAAACGTTCAAATTAATGGAATTTTTTGAATAAAACTGTCAAAGTTCTTCCTGATAACAGAGCTAATTTCACAAAAGCCATTAATCTTCAAAAACACCACCAAACCGTATGTCGTCCATATGCTAAATTTTACAGTCATCGATGCTTTGTCTAGCATTGAATAATTAGGGGTAATAAAAAAAAAGTAGAACTATATAAGTAGGACATTTCAAACAGCGTTATTGCTTAGTGAAAAACTAAAAAGTGTCGAACAACAGATGGGTTGGTCAGTGTTGGACCTGGCTATGTGGTGGAAATCTAGCTTCATCAGATTGACAGATTAGTTTGGATCGAAGATCCATTGTGTGTTGCTAACAGTAATTTAACGAAAGTTCCTGAATTTCCGAATGTTAACAATTTATTAGAAACCGTGATGCATGCATAGATTAGGCAGTTTGGAAACTAGTAAAATTGTTGCAAAAGTTGTTTTCTGGATCTCAGGTTCAAAAGCAGCATCGACTAAGATAATAATGTGGCAGAAGCTCATAAGTGAGTAACTGAAGAATTGTAGCTTCTTTCCAGTAAAACTCCAAATCAGTGAATTTATACAAAATGTTTTGGAACCACAACCAGGCAGTTATACTACATTTTGACAGTTATAATAAAGATAATAAAGATTAATAAATCTAGCTTTGGGTTAAAATTTGTAATCTCTTTGTACTTACATTCAATAAATTTTTGAGAGAATCGTCCAATAAATTGTATTGAATTTCAATTACCACTAGTTATTTAAACGTTATGATGTTCATCGCAAGGCTTCACAAGGCTCAAAATAATTTAATGAGTTATTCCAAATTCATATTTACTTGCAAAGAAAAGTCAAAGTATACAACGCGATATTAAGGCCTATAAACTGGGGAAACCATGATGAGAAAATATAATTGGATTTATTGATTATATAAAATTTCGTACAACCGAAAAGTTAAACACTAATTTAACAAACATGGTCTTTTTTAATCATTTATTTATATTCATAAAATGTTTTAACGTACGACTTAAGTACTAAGTACACTTGTTACAACATAGAGTGCCACTGCACCACTTTTTGCAATTTTTAAATCATTAAATTTGGTTGTGTTGTCGCTACATTTACTTAACTTAACTTATAAAAATTAAAACAGAATTTTTAATATATATATATAAATTGCTTCATGTATAGTTAATTATATTAAGGTATGTAAACTCGTGTGTTCAAAAATGTCAGTTGTATAATCATTGAAACACTTTTTCGTGCTACCAGCTGTAGTTAAAGTTCCTTAAAAATGTGGAGGCATGAAAAATCTAATATGCATTACAACTTGTTTCATTGTTGGTCTCGAATACTTACAACTCTTGAAAAAAAGGACCTTGAATTGGAAACTTACTCCTTAAGCAAAAAAACGACATGTACAAGTATCGATACATTAATATATATTTCTGCAGGTCTTATGAGCTTAAATTTTATCACTGTCGTACATCATTGTAGTAGATGAGTAGAATAACTCGAAAGAGACCAAGTTATGGCAGTGTTGAATATATTCCCCAAAGAATACAATTAGTAGTATGATAAGTGCTATAACTACACAGTTCTTTTGTATAAATTCACATCCAAAGACTAATCTTGGACTTTTTAGATGCATTGTTGATTGTGGCACATTCCATTGTTCACTGTCAATATAATTGAGGGACGGTGACCAGAATGCAACCAGATTTCACTTGAATATGATTTATTGCTAATTTTTTAATATATTTTGTGCTTTTGATAGAAACTTCGTTGTTTGTGTCACGACTTGGTCATTGTGAAATGTGAATTACAAGTGTTTTTCGAATTTCAATTCGATATAGTCATTGGTGGTACCCAGTAAAATAAAATAATGCCAATCCACACCTCTCTCACCACTGCTATAATTGGAATGAGTAATCGTTCTAATCATCAATCAGGTTTGTTGTACTTCCAGGTAATGCACACCTTCCGATTTCAGACTTGATGGCCGCAATTAGGGGCACAGCCGGGTCGTTCAGCTGTAGGTGTCCTTCCGCCAAGACGTGATCGATATCGACAGTCGGTGTCACAAACGACTGCCGGTACAGCACTCCTGCGCTCACTGGCCTCATGAGTGGCGATGGCACGTTGCTTGACCAGGCACCTCGTGGTGGACGATCGTTTCCACCTGGCGTTGAAGATTCCGTCGTGGACCGGCGAGGTCCTGAAGTTTTGGGTCTCGGCCGTTCCACTGATCGTGCAGGAAGATCATCATCTGACGGTCTACTAACAGATAAATAACAACTAGGTACGAACGAACAAAACACATGTATATAGAGAAATAATACCCAGCATCATCTTTGTACCTATTTACGGCAGAGTGACTTTTAATTTCATACGGTGTGGGTCTTGCATCGTCAGTGGGAGAACTGTCCTGTCTACTTCCAAACAAACTGAAGGTATCGTCTAGCAGGTCATGAAACCGTTTCCTCATTCTAGCGACGTTACTGGCCACTTTCAAATCGTCGATACCTTCGTCTACACTAACACCTGTGAAAGATATCTTAATTAAAAACATACTTATCTTATGTTGTCAGCCAATCAATCAACAAATAAAAACTTTTAGTAATATAGTTCATTATGAAATAACATTAATTAATGTTTACTGCTTGGTTTTTCAAACATAAACATTGTAATACTAGGTGGACTGATTCGCTCACAACACGACATAAGTGTCCTTCTAAGTATTTTGTCACTTGACAATCTTTAAAATTACTGTTATAATTATCCAAATTTTGAATTGGTGTACTATATTTTGAAAATATAGAATAAAGGAATTTTCTGAGCTGTTGTAAACTGGGCTTAACGTTACCTCAACAATTGAAAATAAATTTCCCCAATTTCAACGCTCCTATTATATACAGTACTCGACATCAATGCAAATGAATTGTATTAACCATGTTGTAACCGCTGGCAGTGCATGTTCCAAACGACGGGCCCAATAACACCGGGATCTTCACAAGTTCCAGCACTTCCGTGCCTCGACATTGCACGTGATTTGCAATTTTGCTCTGGTATAACTTCGTCTGCCATATCTAGGTGAAGGACACTGACCGGTTCCAGGACTTTACTGAGTGGCTCAGGTATATTACACCTGTTGAAAATATATCTGTTAAAGATTGTTCATCAATGACACAGCCTCACCTTGGAAATGCTTTAACAGAGGGCATAGACAAATACGATTTCGGACTAATTGGGTCTCCAGGTAAATGCCTTGCAGGTTGTTCCGGCGATCGCCTCGTTGTTCCAACGCTGCTGGCGTCCGAGTCACTAAACGATGTCGGATACTTTAATACGTTGAGTGGCATAGTCTTATTTGTCGCGGCTTTCGGCCTGGTAACTTTTCTAGGAGGAGTTGTTTGCTTTTTCAGGCCCATCAGTGGCGAAATGTCCAAACTGCTTGTGCTGTAAGGACATAAACTGGATAATAAAAAACTCCAGTTGGGGCTAATAATAATAATAATAATAATTTTAGTTGTTGTTAAATTTGAATGAAATGTTAGCTTCGTCAATAATTGAATACAAAAGAAACTAAACGGAGCAAAAAATCTATGTAAATACATTTAGATTATTTACACTATTTTAGTTTTTGTTAAGTATACATATAAACAGACCTAACTGTGCTTGAACTTAACGAACTTGGTGATCTCGGTTGTATGACTCCGCTCCTGAGCGTTTCGTTTGAAGTGTGTGCCCTGAAATCGACGTAAGTCGGTGATCGTTCGCTTCGTTTACCAGCGAAATTTAAATCGTCTTGTTGTGACCTCTGCCCAAACATTTGCCGTCGATTATCTAGTCCCAATTTCGACTTGTTGCGTTTGGTCAGACACAGCGTGAGAAACGCGACGGTCAACAACAGTATGAATAGTATGGCGAGCGAGGAACCGATGAAAAGCCACGTGTTTTTCGAGCTGGAGAGGCTGAGCGGAGTCGCCGGTTTTAAGTAAGCTGCAATTTTTGGAAATAATTGTCCATTGTTAAACGTGTGTAGGGTACTTACGTTCAGCTTTAACGAGGAATGGATACCCGAGCTCTTGTGAGACTTCGAGGTCCGAGACGAGGCGCATGTCATCGGCTGCGACGGTCGCCGGGACGGGTTGTCCTGATACTGTGACGTGGTAAAGTACTTCGATCTTTTCATCACCGTTAATCGGGGACTTTGACATGTCGTGGATGTACACCTTGACTGGTTTGTCGATCGGCTTCGCTTCTCTTTTCTTTCGAACGTCGTACTCGATGCCCAGGTGTTTTTCCTGCTGCCTGAAAGTAGCAAGAATTGAAATTCTTAAAATTATAATCTGGTAGAACTTGGATAAAGGTAAAAATCGAGCAAGCTGCCTGAGGTTGCGATGCGAGTTAAAAGTGGTTTAGCAACTTCGCATATAGAAGCAATTTCTTTTAATTGAGTATAAAAACATTTTAAATTAAAGTATTGAAAAGTAGGTGACATTTTAAGCATTGTAACAATTTATTTATATCATCGAAGAATTTTTCACTCGACTAAATACTTTTTTGAGAAAAAGTACAAAATTCCATATATAATTTAAGAGCATCGTTTTTAACAAAATTCCCAATTAGTCCTCAAGTTCTGGAGTTGTGTCAGGAGTGGATTTCGTTATTAATATGTTACGGTACTTAGCCTGGTCTGGATACCCGGACACGCTGGAATAGAGGGAAACGAAGCCGCCGATTCCCTGGCAAAGAGCGGAGCTAACCGAAAATTTATTGGTCCAGAACCGGCTCTTGGGATTTCGAGAGCCCTGGCCAGAAGCTCGAATAAGAGGTGGATGGAGCACAAGGTACTGATAAACTAACAGGAATGCCAGGGAATGAGATTTTCCAAGTCAGTACTAAAGGGCCCATCTGCGGCACGTACCAGGATACTGTTAGGTTTGGGCAGGAAAGATCTGCGAACTCTGACAGCCCTGGTTACTGGGCATTGCCTGCCCCGCCGGGGACAATATCAGGTTCACAGTCTTTGGTAAGATAAAACTGGAGCTGGGAGAACTTGACAGAATCTCACCCACTAAAATCCTACTCTATTTAAAGAAAATGGGAATGGAGGGTGAACTATAATTAGTTGTGAGCCACAATAGACCCCTGCGGTCGCAGTGGAGGGACGATAAACGCCCCAACAATTATAACTAACTAACTGACTAGTTGAATGATTTTTGATAGATATTGCATTGCATTATTTGTTGTGAAACTGGTCTCTTATAATTCATTTTTAATTTGAACATAATTTCATGTGCTATCAAATTAATTAATTTATTTTGTATATTCGGAGGAATTGGTACTCTTTGTGATTACTTCACTAGTTCTGTTAAAGAATCATCATAGCAAGAAAGTAATTTATTTCTTGAAAATTGCAAAGTTCCAACACCTTGAAGATCTGTAATTCTATCTCAGAACGGTAAATTATTTATAACCAAGCAGGGTAACCCACCATCTCTTGTGATTTGTGCTAATAACCGTATTGTTAATTTCTTGCTGACTAACAATATTTATTGCTGAACGACCTTTTCATTGATAAAATACACAAGAAATTCCATGTTGGTTTGAATCTTTGGGGGGAAAGACCCTTTTGATTACACCAATGCTAATAGTTTTTGTTCAGTAGCTAGAGTTTCTGAAAACTTACCTTTGTCAGATGAGGCTATTTATATATCATTGTATTGTGGAACAACTTTCTGTTTCAATCTGCATCTGTTTTGTCATAAGAATTATTGGGTTCGTTATTAAGTTCGTGATAACTACTACTGGGTGATTTTCTTCTTTTACTAGACTGAACATGTCCGATACATATTGCAGGCATTCAGAAGCTTAGGTCTTCTATTGCAGTCATGTGTGTATATTTCGCATAAAATGGCATTTTAATTAATAGACACCCACATATGTGACAAGAGAGGGATACAATTATTTAACATTCGTTTCAAAATAAATTTGTTAGTTAAACCGAAGCTCGTCATACGAGTATCTCTGAGATGCCCGCCTATGTAGGATTTACATGTTGCGAAGCCTACCTTTATGCCCGCAAAGATGGGTAGAAATAAATATATTATGAATTTAGCCAAATAGGTCAAAATTGCCTTTTGCCTTTCAAGGACATTAGTAAATAATATATATAATTATTCAGATCTTGAGGAAACGGTACGTGAAGTTAAAAACAATAGTACCAGAAAATTTAGTTTTGATTTTAAATAATCTCATATTGCTCGTACACCGAGTTCTGATTCACACGTTCACACAATACCTTTCTCAACATTTATAATTTTGATTCTACAGGTTGTTTTCAAGTTATTTATACTTGTTTTAAAGATAAGCTTGCACACATGCAACCATAGATTTCTCAATAATACTTATCACACTGGCCATCAAACCATTGCACAATTAAAAATTGCATATGAAACGTCAAGATAAATTTGAAAGAAAATGAAGATTGTACTTGCCCTGCCCCCTGCCCCTTTGCAATTTTTTTGCACATTTATAGTAAATCGTTAGTAAGCATTTGGAATATTTTCTTTGATGATTCAATTGGTTTTGAGTAAATATTAATTAGCGACAGTTAGAATTTGTTAGTAATCGTACTGTTTTTGATATAAAATTCGAAGAATTTGTCAAAAATTAGTTAACACAATTGTTACAATTTGAAGTAAATAATAAAGTAAAAACAATGTAAATAAACAAAACTGCAATTAGATAAAATATTCAATTTCACAAAAATTATTTTAGCACTATTTTTTCCAAAATTATTTCGGTGATCTCTGGTACGAACCAGCTATGAACAACCTTTAGACCCTATTCCGTTTTCGTCAGTGAGGAAGTTTGCTGCGTCCCATGTATCGTTTCTGACTATTTCGGAATGACGTCTGTGTGTCTGTATGTCTGTCTCCCTACGCGTCTGTGCGCGCTCTACCACCAAAACGATGAAAGCTACAACTGCGAAACTTTAAACTTTAAACGATTTGTATATAACAAATAATTACTCTTCTCCGCTCACTCGAAAACGGTACGAATTATCGAAAAATTCTTATGGAAGTTGTAGATATTGTAATTTTGTATAAGAAAGTTCGGTGAGGACCACTGCAATTTTTTTTCCAGTTTAGAACTACAGTTTTTGTCAATGTATTAAAAATGATTGGGGAAATTTTAAATAAATATAGATAGTAGAGAAGAAGGACTTTTTTTACTACATTAATATAATTTAAATCGTAAACTATATTCAAATACACGATTCATAGCACCTGGTCCGTACGTGGGCGAGAGTCGACCCGATGTCGATGCAAAAACGCGCGAAAATACGCCTTGGCAACTGGGTTGCGTCCAACCACCGCGTAGAACCGGCATAGCAATTTCTGGACGTTTTAAACAACCAATAGCTATTCGGTATTTGTGGCTTATGGTAAAATTTAGATTAAAGTTTAAAAATAATGTGAAATAGTATCGGGTTTATAAGCCGACCGGTATCGGCACGGAGCATTCGATTCAGCCCTCAACGTCGAGACCGAAAGCTTCGCTTGCGACAATAATATTTGAAACTCCAGAAGTAGAAATCAATAAGTGCTTTTTAATTTATTTCTTGTTAACAGTATACTACCAATTGTCGAATTTAATTTGTTTAATTGTATTGAGCCCACTGTTATTTTAGAACGATTTATTTGTGTATCGCTCTGCATAATTTCCCTGAGTAAATAATTGTATTCGTTATATCCAGTCTCAATTTTTATGGTGTAGTTTTGTAATTGTTAAACTGAGTTTTGTTTGTTTTACTTGCATTCAGATCTAATAAATAAAGCTTTGAACTATTTTATTTGTGTTTTCTTTTCACGACAGTGAAACTTTTGTATTTAGACACATTTGCGCTCGACTTTGAGATTTGTGTTAATTTGTATGTGCTTTATTTAACAATTCAGTTCAATTAAAAAATAAATACCATTACAATATATAAATGGAATCCACCTATCATGGACATGGAAACGCCTATAATGGACATTATAAGTAATTAAAAAAATTGTTGATAATGAGATATTGTTATTGACATACAAGAAAATCCGCAGGCTCCATTAGTAAATTTATTCCTAATGAAGCGCCCACTATCCGGAATTTGCTTGGATTCGATTCATATACATTAGAGATATATTTAACCAAAAAAATGATACTATGGGTCACTAAAACAATCAATTACTACCCATAGTACATACAATAAATTTTAAGTTATATAACACATTCATTGAAGAATCAAACTTGAAATTCTTACACTTAGACAAAAATAATAATGCTTCAAGTTCAAAAATCCTCAAATATTTGCCTTTATTCTACGCCGATGTGAACATGTGATTGTGTGATTCCCCGGATAAATGTAATTTATTTGCCGTCCAACACAACTTGTAATACCAAAGTATAAAGTCTATATTTTATAAAAAAATCGTACATTTATAAAAATCATACCAGCAATATTTATAAAACTGCTCATGCAGTATATAAACTTTTTTACCTTTGGAAGGCGGTTTTGTATAGTTTGGCCAAGCTGTTTCTGAGATCCATGAGTACTGGATCTGTGCCGTCGCTCTTCAGCACGGTCAACAGCCAAAATTGCCTGTCGGCATCGGGCGAGTCTTCGTCGTCGACGGTGCTGTTCTCGAAGTTTTGTCCATACGAAGGAGTCGGCATGATGTCGCCCGACGACGCCGACGGTATTGTAGAGCCGCAATCAATCGAACACTTGGTATGCCCATCGGTCTGCAACGAATCATACTTTGGTAAATTTAACTATGCACATGCAAAAGAATCATTTGTTTTATTTAACGCCTTCCTGTCATTGACAACACATATAAACGTTTCTAACCGAGATATGAAGTAATAAATCCGCAATATATAAAGAATCCCATCTCACTGCACTACCCTATATATCTTCTGGCTTGACAAAGAGACGTACGTGGACTACCACTTCTGACAATTTGCATTTTTGATTTGATGTCGTCAGTAGAAAATTTTCAATATAGTTCTAACAAATATCAATCAGAACGTTAACCGAGTACTCTTAGAAACTTTTCGTTCTTTTACTACTTTGAATGTTCTCATTAACTATCAGGGAGGGCAGTCTATGGAAGTTTGTAAATGGACATGGCGAAGGGGTGGATTTAAAAACATCTCTGTTAGTTAGAGCACAATTATTTGCACATCCTTTAACTAGTTGATTGTAATACAATAATCAAAGATGATGACAAGTTATTAATCGCATAGCAAGAATATGAATAAACTAATAGGTAGCAATCATGATATTTGTCCAATATTTAGCCGAAGACTTCGATCGCTCCCTAATGCACACAGCGTGGATTTAGGTCGAACGCGATATTAATCAAATAAATGTAACAATAGGCGATAGCGATCGATGACAACGTTCCACTTCCGGACGCCAATTGTTTACCAATTGCGTAATTGGGTGCCCAGTTGCATTTCAAGCTGGAAAAAAATCGCAGCAATTTTTTATTTCAATGAAGATAGCGATAGACAAAGCGATTGAAATTCAGACCTTATTACATGAAGCATAAGCGCGATCACTAATAATAGTGACGAAGCTCGGCAGTGGCATGATTTTATGTTTTCGACCTGGTAACCGAAAACATCATGCTTCTTTTATTTATTTGTGTTAATTTTTAATAAAATATTGTATTATCAGTCTTGTGATAGTGTTACTGGTATTTGTAAGATTGTATAGGTTGGTGGAATCGATTTGTAATTGGTGACGCCTATTGTGATTCGTTGTCAATATTTACGCTTCGTTCGATAATTGAGGAAAGAATGGAAACACCCACTGACCCGATTTTCGCCGGTTCCGTGCGATGGAATGCCGAGGTACACGGTCCTGGTCTCGTAAATCGTGGAGGTGGCGGAGTCGTCGCCGTCCTCGGACGATCCGTCTCCGGAGCCGGTCCAGAAGAAATCTTCGAGCCTGTACGACGCATGGTAGTCGTTTTCTAGGAAGACGAGCCCTGAAATAGAATTATTTAAATTATTTCGTGGTTTCTACTGCGCGTGGTCGGTCAGATTTGTTTACAGTGCAACCCAGCCCTTTAAATTGGGGTTTGGAGAATTTAAGTATCTCCCTTATTTGTCATATCAACAAGGGGTTGAAAGCTATTTGTTTAGAAAGTTTCTTATATATTAAGTATAAGAAAGTAATAAACGGCATGTATGACTATTTTTCAATGATTTTTATGATAATTTTCTATGTTTTTTCAGATGTATAGATTTGTTAGACGATTTTCGTATCTTTTCGATATTAGTCGATTTATAATGATTTTATATCTCATGATTTTTATAACTCTTCCAGTGTTTATAGTGTATTTTACGATGTTTTCAATTATTTCGATTTTCAATGATTTTTGCAATCTCCTACGATTTTCTACAATTATTCGATGCACGTCATATTCTTAATGCTTTAAAAATAGATTTTTTTAACAATTTTCAATATAACAAAGCACACAAAAGATTGTTTTTTAAGATTTGAATTTTTTTCAAAATTATTTCTTTCCGATCATTTTCATTTTGTTTTACAAGTTATAACGATTTGATAACGATTTGACGATTATTAACATTCTTTTTACGATTTGTATAAATTTCAACACATCGCAATGATTTTTCAAATTTTAACAGATTTTTTAGTTTCTTAAAAATTTTTTGAATTACATGATTTTCCACAACTTTCTCAAATTAATTAAGGTTTATTTTCAATGGTTTATAAGGCTTTTACAACTTTTCACGATATTTAAAAATTTTTTTGTTTTGACTTTTTATGAATTAGACCGCTTTTCACGATTTATTTTCTACCTTTTCTACTGTTTTTACAATTTATAACGATATTTTGAATTGTTTCTGATTTTCACACGATTTATAAATTTTTATTTTTATTAAATTATAACAATTTGTTTCATTTTAAAAATTTATATTCGACTTTTTTGATTTTTTTACCATTCACAACGTGATTTTTTTTCTATTCTAACGATTTTTAACTGTTTATTCTATTTTAAATTAAATGAGTCTCACAATCTTACTTTACTTACACGAAGGTGCGGGAACATTTAAGGCCCAGTCAGTTTCGAGCTCCGAATGGCATGTATGGGAATTACCTTGTAAACAAATATTTTCAAAGGCGAAATTATAGTAAATGGTACATTTTTCGAGAAAACTTTACCTTTCATATGAATCACTTTTTCGTAACTCGTATCGATTCCGAGAAATGGAAAAATCGTCACTTCCGGTTGAGATATTACTTTCAAAATAAGATGATTCCTTCCTCGCTATATGCAAATCTTAAGTTTAAGATTACACACTCACACTCAAATGATAACATGTAAATAAACCAAACACGGCGTGAAAAGATTAAAACAAAAATAAACTTAGAGTAAACACACGGAGTTACGGGCACAAATGACATAAAATAGAAAAGTAGACATTACTAAGTTAAAAAGGAAGGGATAGTAGACGTGAAAAGACAAATTGAAGAAAAATCAAAATGTGAAAGAGTAAAAACTAATAGGATGTCCGTCAACACAAAATGCAGACAAATAAAGTAGCCAAAGCAAATGCAGCAGAAAAAAAAACAGGAAATAAAAATATATATTCTAAATCAATGACCCGAGTTACAAAGGTGATTAACAATTTAACCTGATAAAAATAGAAATAAAGCAACAATGTTCACAATGAAATGAAAAAATAGAACTGAAAATCACGCCGAGGCTACTAAACAAAAAAAAAATTGCAATTGCAAACAGAAAAAAGTTAGAGTAATAACCAGCCTTAATTTTTAATTCTTTAAAAATTCATGTTACAGTTGTGTTTTAATTATGGCATTAAGGTATATTATTCAAATGTTGCATATTTAGCGTGCATTTACTTAGTAAATACTTATGAAAACGTTGTACAGGTTTATTGCACGTATTACCCTGCTACGCAAGGGTTGTTTACGAAAATAGTTCAAATTGAGAGTTGAGATGGTCACGAGAACAGTCGGTGGATTGATGCTCACACACGAGTGGCGTGCGGGCAAGGGGCGACTGTTTGTAGCAGTAGCTGCGCTATTTGTGCTATGAGTATTATAGTCATTGGTGTGAACAGTGACTAGTATTATTGGGTGATTACTGAGATGTATTAACTGCTTTGAGTACGTTACAGGTGAGTGATTGCAGGTGGAGTTGGGCAAACCGGATGCAGTGACGTTGCTGTTCTTGTCGCTCTTGTGTTGCTGTTGTTGTTGTGGTTATGGTTGTTGTCATGGGACGCAACTGAGGGTGTCCCCATGTTAAAGGTTACCAACGTGATAGCTACTGGGCTATCTCGTCATCGCAATTGCGGCTTGCACTGGAGCACGCGGCATAATTCGATGAATTGTTGGTATGCGAGCTGTCTGCGGACGGCTTGTGTGCGCAAGCATGCAAATGCATCTTCCTGCGACGGCACAATAGGTTAGGAACCGTCATGTGTCGCTTGAGTTGTACCGTTTATCTAGTGGTCCATTGTATCTGTTCCTAACAGATAGTACCCGCACGCACGCAATTGCATCGGACTTGACTATAGAGTTTGGCTCTTCTCTTCTTATTGACGTTACGTACTGACGAGTAGGTGTATAAGAAGACCATCGATGGAGGAGCAATGGAGTGGTGGATGAAGAAGATGCACGATCTGAAGATGCTGAAGCAAGGGTACTGGAACACCAGGTATGTTAATACTAATTACGGTCGGTATTCATAATCACTAATTACTGTGTGCCTTTTCATGTTGCTTGGTGTATAATCTGGTTACTCGAATGCAATACATAGACATCTTTCGTGGAGCAGGAGTTTGGTAACGTATACAAATACTTAAACTTGCGCGTTGCTATGTGAAAGGGAATGAAATTATTATTAGGCGCCACTTATTAAGGGCGAAATATCTTGTATTGACTGATGATGTCTTCAATCGTTTTACCTGTATTGTGCATTTTACATTACTTACAAGTAATTATACATCGCCCTCAATCACCGATTTACAATTTAAACATTCGTGTGTGATTTCTTCCTCGTTAATATTCAATGGAAAGTTTTGGAAACAAGGAAAGTACAGAAATGCGTCAACTAATTGTACTCAAAAATGTCAACTGCTCGCCCTTTCCTACTAAAAAATTCTAACGCAAACCAGGTAAACATTTTTATATTTTGATGTTATTACATATCAAAATGTTGGCCTTCGTGGTTTTCCTACAAACTGAGACAAAGTTTCAACTCTCCCACCCACAAAGAGTCGTTTTTAGAAATTGGACAAGTTTTTTTTTAATTACTTCAGACATTGACATTTTCAAAATTACGTATCATTCGTTTTTACCTAATTAATTTGCATGCAATTAAATTGTCACGATTATGTATAAAACCCGAAATATCACAGATATAACGGTGCAAAATTAACCTCCATCACCTAGTCAAATTGTTGGTTTTCTGTACACAACAGCAGGTGGTAGGCCTTGAATCTATCATGCGGTACACACGATGACACTGTTAACGTAATCCATGCGTGGAAAGAGGTCAAATAAACGGATCAAGTTGTTAACGTGCTAAATCGTATCGGCTTAAACAAAACAACGTACATATATAACGAGTTTTGTTACTCATAATTCTTTGGGTATCCGCTTGACTTGAAACGAGGTTAGTACATTTTTTCACTTGGTTAATTTCAACATATATTTGACAAAAATGAAGCATTTGCATAATTAGGTTTTGCAAAGTATAAATAACTCCATGCGAATTCGTAGTTCAGCACAATACACAATATCGCTAGGTCCCATGTTAGTATTCCTAGGTTCAAATCTTACAGGAGACATTTGAATTTTATTTCAGAAATGTTGAATTGTATATAAGTGGAACTTGGGTAAAGTTTCCGCATTTCCTGCATCTTTGTCATGATGTAACTGGGGTTTAAATTAATAAATAAATTAATAGCCAACAAATTCAAAACTTTATTAGCATTACTATATGCACCCAGTAGGCAGGGTCGTCTTAAGCCAAGCAGGAGCAAATGGCACTTTACGATATATGGGGTCCGTTTAACAGAAAAATGGGTTATTAACAGGAATAAACAACATTGTAGTCATAATTGTTATTTTTATATATTTAAAACGTTACAAAATAAAGTTCTTATTGCGCTTATTGCACCATCTGGTTTTAGCTTTCTTTAAAAATAAATATTCATTATAATTCATCCCACAGATGGGTAATGTGATAAACTATGCCCCTATACTTGGGGCTCGCGTTTCAGTTACAATGCCTAGTCAGTGCGGTTGGTGCTGACCTAACTCACAGCTCTCTATATCAACTGTAGCGCTGATGTAAGGGAATTTAATTACAACCTTATATTTTGTTATATTGACCTAGTTATGCATTTGTAATATGTGCTGCCCCCTTGTGTTATCACACCTTCATTACCAACGGAATTTCTTTGTTTCCAGAAGTAATTTTTTCCTTACACTAACTGTGTTATTTCTTCTTAATATTATAACTAATTAACAATAACTACATTTACATTTACATATCATATGCACTTACATTTTCTACCTTTCTTATATCGAACTCATTGTATCACTATTTTTTACTTCATATCTTATGCACTTTCACTAATTTGTTCTTCACTATATCTTGAAGACTGCGAGATATGTCAATTTGGTCACTTTTGACATATTTACAATTAAAAAATTACACTTTTTACGTATTTCTTACCTACAAAAATACGTTTTCATATTATTCATTTTTTTGTATTTATTATTATCAACGTTTATTTTGACGATTTAATTTTTTAACGAATTATAAGAGTGGCGCTAAGATAACGTGATCAGCAATCATTCAAAATTTAAAACCCTGTGGCTTTTGATCCGCGCATACGATCGGTTGGAAAATTCAATTTGCATTATTTGGTTTCTTGTTATGTTTTGACGTATTCATACAATGTGCGGCACTGTTCTAACGACAGCTTAATTATTAATTTCGTTACACGGTAGCAGTCACATTTTTACTGAAGTTATGCAACTGGAGTGTTTATAACAACTGGTGTTTTTTGAACCGCTTCTTCTTGGCGTTTTCTCGGTCGACGAATTTTGTTCCAGAATATTTTTGGTTCTTTTTAACTGCTTTTAATGTGCTAAGTAGCGATTGCAGATCACTATTGATAACGTTGACATCACCAACGTGGTTTGGATGAAATGAATAATAGATCATTTGCATACTGATGATATTTAGAGTTAATTTCCCTAAAGAAGTTGCAGGTATATATCGTGTACTCGTATAATAGTGGGCTATTAATACTACCCCGAGGGACACCACGATTTACATCTAAGGTGTCAGATATTATTTAGATATACTGTTTAGCATTTTCTGGATAGATCATCAGTAAAATATGTTATTGCTGCCTTACCCACACCTACATAATAAAGTATAGAAATCAAGATCTTGTTGTTAATCATGGCAAACACCTTACTGTAATTCAATAAAACAAGAACAGCAAATCTATTTTCATCAACGACCGTAATTATGTCATAGGTTGTATCGAGCAGAGAAGTTGTGCAACAAAGCAATGGCCTAATTCCAGACTGCGTAATTGGTATAATCTTCCAAATGTTTTCTCAACTGTTGATCAACAATACTTTGTAGAATTTTGGATTGTTGGCGATATAAAAATCGTTTTAGGCTAACTTTTCCACTAATATTATTAGATTGAGCGCTTCCACGATACCCTATCTGAAACGACCCTGGTGATTTACATTGAAATAACTTTCCTCACTAGCGTAATATATTAACAAGAGTAAACAGTAACCATGTATAAAAGCAGCGATAAAATTGACAATTCGTTAACAAATAGTATTACATGTTGAGTTGAGTTGGTAGGTAGGCACGTTACATATGGGGTTTATTAAAAAAAAAACAGTTCTACATATAATTGTCATCTTCGATCTAGGATTGCAGTGCTTGTAAACCAAACGCAATATTTGTTGTCGTGTACTTCGATCGACTTGTCTAATTCGTCTTGGAGTCGCAGGCTTGAACCATTGAGTAGTAACATTCATATCATCATACATTTATAGACGCTATGTGTATTGAGTGTTTACATGTTAAGCATAACGTTGCAGTTCCGATATAACCGTTTGTGCAATCTAGCTCGCGTACTAGTTTCGTAAGTAATACGATATGATTACAATTCTTTGAAAATATTTGAATGTATGTATGTATGTAATTATAATATCGGTATATGGGTATCATCAAAAGAAAGAAGGGCAGATTTGCATCCGGCAGTCTTCACTAGAACGTATATTTGCGATCATGCTCAATTATGTACTGTGGCGTGTGAAACGGTACAATATAAAGATGTGAAAGTAATATCCAAATCTGGCTGCCTAGCATTGCATTGAGTTATAATTATATAATATAATATAATATATATAATATAATTTCAGGTACAACATTAGCTTGCGAAGATATCTAGTAAATGGTAAAGTTGTCCAAACACTATTGTATTGTGTTTCCATAAAGGTTTGCACGACACCTATTGTTAAGACGTAGGCCTTTTAATATGCATAAGAATGTTATAGATGTCGTACATAGATATTTAACTTTTTATTAATAAGATAATAAAGTTATTAAAATTTCGAAGTTACTGGTTTTCTTGACTGCTTAATTTTCGATGATCGGGTCTTAGTCCAAATTCCACAGTTAATGTTCAATTGTTCATTTGGCAAACACCGGTCGTTTAACCATTTTTACTCAAACACAACAACCACTTATTTATATACAAACTCCATTAAATATATTGTCATATTATAATTACAATAACCATTTCGCCACACGGACACGCATTTCATTAAATAAAACCGTAAAATCACTCGGATCCGAATCAAATGAAAAACGGGGAAATTTAAGAATTGTGTTCACGAACTTCACTTCACTTCACGTGCTTGGTACGAATTTCTCCGTTCGAAGGAAGAAATTGATTTATAACGACGCGATTGCCAAGTAACGTAAATTACATCACCGCCAACATCGGTTTTTCATTGTAGCAAAATTTTAACAAAGAAAGTAAAACGTCGACGGCCATTAGGAAAACATTATAACATTATCTGCGAAACATAATTCATTGGCACATTTTATTTTATTATATATATATGATATGAATTAATAATTTCATCAGTTAATTCAAACGCCGCGAAACAATAAAAGGCAGCGTGAACCGTAGGAAATGTAGTATAAAAGTTAATGTTTGTACAACTATTTGTTATTAAATGAGAACAGGCGAAATTGAAAACAAAAACTGTAAACATCATTTTTGAATTATAAACTACTCAAAACGAAAAAAGAGACACTTCTATATATGTCTTTATTTTACATAAAACTTTATGAAATTAAATGCAATTCGGTCACAATATTCTTAAATATAACTGCTCCATCAAGTAGATGCTTTTTTATTTGACATTTTCGTGAAATAAACAATAAAAGCGTAATAAAAACGAAAAAACGCTTAAAGTTTGAATCTAACCAGAACTTTATTTTTAATATTGGGTTGTAATTCTGGTGTGAAACATGAATGATGATGTGTTGGGTAGAAGAATAGTACAAAGAGTGTACCTTGATGCTATTCAGATAGCTAAGGCAGTGACATTAATTGAAGAAGGCCATTCAAGAATATGGGTAGCTCAATTGTTGAATGTAAGTCATTCCGCTATATCCAGGGCATGGATTAGGCATTTAGAGTATGGCATTACACGAAGGCGACCTTACCATCAACGAGAAAGGTCGACTATTCCCCGAGAAGACCGCTTATTAACTCGTTGGGCAATTCGCGGACGTAGAATTACCGCAACAGTTCTTCAAAATCAATTGGTGCGACAACTGGGACCAGAATTTCTGATCAAACCATTCGAAATAGACTCCATGAAGCTCAGCTGCATGCAAGGAAACCAGCGAAGGTACCTCGTTTAACACCAGCGCATAGAAGAGACCGACGAAACTTTGGGCAAGTACATCTCAACTGGACTCTGGAACAGTGGAGTAACGTACTGTTTACGGACGAGTCCAGGTTTTGCCTAGGGCATAACGATAGCCGAGTTCGTGTGTGGAGACGCCAAGGTGAACGTTATTTAGACTCCACTGTACAAGAAACCGTTGTATTTGGTGGAGGGTCCATTATGGTTTGGGGCGGAATATCTTTAAATGGTCGCACCGAATTAGTGGTATTTCGAGAAGGAACATTAACGGCTCTGCGTTATTTAACAGACATTGTGGAACCCCATGTTACCCCCTTCGCTGAAAATATGGGACCCGATTTCATCCTGCAACAAGATAACGCTAGACCTCACATAGCAAGGACAGTGAGAAATTTCTTTGACGACCACAATATTCATGTGATGGAATGGCCATCTAATAATCCGGACCTAAATACGATAGAACACTTATGGGACGAATTGGGAAGACGACTACGGGAACACCAATCCATAGAGAATCTCCAACAGGTCGAAGAAATTCTTATCCAGGAGTGGGAACAGCTGCCTCAAGAAAGGATTAGAAAGTTAATAGAAAGCATGCCTCGTCGTTGCGCAGAAGTTATCCGGGTTAGAGGACGTCATACCCATTATTAAAGGTTTTTGTTTCAATAAATGTGATTATTTTTAATTAAACAATTTGAGGTTAAAAACTATAATTTCATTTTTTCCTAAAAAATCGTTATCAATGCGTTGCAATCGTGTTGTCTACTCAAAGAGTACTTTTAATTAAAACATAACTCCAACATTTTATTTAAATACATAATATGTAAACAAAATGTCCGTATATTTTACAAATGTCTCTTTATTCGTTTTGAGTAGTTTATATAGTTTTTAACTTACTGTTTTACAAAAAGTTAACCATAATTGATATAGTTTGTATTGAGTTCAAATAATTTTGAACATAATTTTCAATCGTAATTCCCATAATTTATAATACTTCAAACGATGGCACAAATATGTTGTCGAATATTCATTGTTTGAATAATTAGTCAACTTAAATAAATATGTGCGATTTGAATAAAATGATAACTTTAACGTGAACTTTAAACTATAATAGAAAACTTTGTCAAAACATCTCTCTTTAAATAATTAAATAGGAACTTAAATAATGATATATAGATAGTAGTTTATTCATCATGTATATATATTAATACATTGTCTGATATGCCAAGTCGTCTGGTTATTCCATCGATGTGCATAATTAATTAATATATTTCATAATATTTCACTGTTTACTTTAAAATATTGATTAATACAATATTATTTATTAGTGAAAAAATCAAAAGTCTTAAATTTTTTAAAACTCTGCCTCCACTGGCAAGTTATTAAAATTTCGGCCCCTTATACTCAGTCACACAAAATCCACTAAATATGCCTATGCATGTCTTTGTTTTTGTAAACACTCTTGTGAAAAGTGTTAAGCACTAATTTATATGAATAAAGAGAATAAATGGTGATAATTTTGTGTTTCTTAAACTTATGTTCAATGATAACTTCGCACGTATTGTCCTCGTCAAGAACATTATCGATCTTAGTTTTATTGTCAGTTCTACTACGTGTTCTTCCCATGTCAATTATCTATCCAAAATGACGCATACTGGTACCGTCAGCATGTAATCCAATTTTGGATGCAACAGCACATTTTTTCAGGGAGATCTTCGATCATAATCAGAAACAAGTGGTCCTAAAGTTGTACCTTGAGGTACCCCTATCTATCCATCTTAAGTCCGACAGTGAATTGCTTACAAATACTTGTTGGGACCTCCCAGAAAGATGCTGCACCTCTTATTCCTTTACAAAAGGGTTTGTCGGTTAATAACGTTGGTCTACGGAATCGAAGGTTCTTGTAATGTCGCAAAATAATCCGACAATTTTCTCTTTTATTTCCAAGGCACTACAAATTGTCTTTACTATTTCTTCAATAGCCGTGATAGTACACTTCCTGTGCTTGGTTTAATTGATTGAACTTCTCCATAAAGGAATATTCTTGTTCGAAAACAGTGCTCAACAATCTTCGAGGTGTGTTATTACTTGTACTGTTGTACCTAGCCTGAGCGACTGCTTCTTGGACTACCGATGAGTTGCTGCTTGAAGCTGTGTAGCTGAGTATTTGTACTATGGTGTACTGTACTGTTCTGTGATATGTTGTAGTGAACTTCACTGAATTACTACTCGTCTTTACTGGATGTTAAGGGCGAAACCTTCTTTATATACTGAAGTTCACTAGGTATCACTGGTGGGAACGAAATGTTTTGCCCAGCATTAGGTTCACCGATACTAAGAGGATTAGAAAATCTAAATTCCCAGGAGTACAAGCCATATAATAATTTTAATTACGTTATTTAATGGCTTATTTACAACCGTAGCGTTGTGATGAAATTGGCAGTCGTAAAATGATGGCTTTCGGGAAAGTGGATTAATGCGATAATTGCCGGGCCGAAATTGTGTTGTAATACAGAATGTTCTCTGCAAGGTTTTTAATTTGGGAAAATACGCACAAGTACGAGGGACCATAAATTGTACGACCGAACCTTTAGCGTCAAACGCCATTACACATCTGCGAAGATTGCGAAGACTTTGTGACTAATTACCAATACTAAAACTATTCTACATATCTAAAATAATTCTAACGAAAAACACGGGTTTTGCGCAGATCAACTTAATTAAATATGCTGATATGTACATATGTGGGATCGAACAAAAAGTTTGTTAAAAATCATAATTAAATAGGCTGAAATAAATACGTTCCTGAAACGATAATTCAAATAAGTATCAATTCTTTGACATTTTTTCTCACCTTTTGTATAAGTTAAAAATCAGATTTTGGTTCTTCATTGTTACATATATTGCTATTGTTGATACTCGCACCAGATAAGCATTAAATAGTCTGTAAAACTCACATTTCGTTTACGAATAGTATCCAGTTTAAAGTATAATTTGAAATTAAATTTTTAAATAATAATTTCAAATAAAAATAATTTATTGATAATTGAATTTAATGCATTTAATTATATTATTAGTTTAAAAGAATGTTTATAAGTTTATTATAATTACTTATTAACACTTTATTATTAACAAATTAAAATAAAAATATTAAAACAATTTGGTGCGTAAACAATTTAACATCGACTCATCCCGAAAATCCGGTATAAATCAGCGAACTCCAACCGTTGAGTTGCTTAATAAACGGTGGCGTTTAATTGGGCCATAATGAACGTGAGAAATGCCAAAATGCATAGTCGTGCATACTCGCCTGCTCCGTGCCCGAGCGTGGTCAGTTCGCCTACGCTGATGGATTTGAATTCCTGCTCGTTCCGGGTGGCGGCGCCGCAACAAAAACAAACGGCGCACATCAACAACAATAATAACGACGAATGGACACCGTTACTAGTTCCGCAGGTCCGCTCGCCGACCGTCGATTTCCATGGCATTGCCCCCTTATCAACGGAAAACAACGCCGGCAACCGCGCCGTTTCGCGAGGCACCTGGAGCAGCGATGTACCCGCAGCAACCGATTGACGCGTGCCGCACCGCAGTCATGCTTCCGGGTTTCTGCTCGACAACGCAAACGGTTGCTGTTTTCTGCGCCACGGCTATGTGCTTCGTACGGGTAAAATGACGATCATTGATCAAACTATTGGTGGGGGATCGGGCGGCGAACGGCTGCGCACGCTTGTTTTGAACACCCCCAAAACGTGCTTTGCGTGAAGCTAGATAGTTTACGAATTAAATTATACACGTTAGGTTTGGGTGGATTATACAACATATTTTAATGTAATTAAACGAAAATTGACATATTACTAGCTATCATTTTTGGGATGTTACAGTTTTAGATTTTCGTTTTTAATATGAGCATCATTTTGGTTTCAGATTTTTTTTAGTTCTCTTACAATTTGAATTTTTTACAATTTTTCAATTTCTATTATTTTTAACTTTATAGCCTATTTTAGAATATTTTTTGTTAAGAGGGTGAAAATTGAAAATGTGTACGCAGAGCGTAGTAAGTAAATACATCGATTATTGGGAGCGATCCATAAAACTGCATGTTAATTGTACGGGGTGCAAGATGCACAATATATCTCGAATACTAGAAAACGCGCGTCGACCAAAACTACTGCACGCATATTAATATAATTGCTTTCCCTCTCACACAGCCTAATGCAAGTCAAGTATATATATGTTTACTTTACCAAAGTCCTGTTTCCAGAAGAATGTCCGCGGACCGACTGATGATACTCTCACATAGGCGTGCATTCGGGTAACCAAGTTATACGCCAAGCAACATACAAGACAAACAGTAATTAGTGATTATGAATGCCAACCGTAATTAGTATTCACATACTAGGTGGTGATCCACGTGATTTCTTGAGTCCAAATTTATATACCCACACAACGGGATTGGTTTTCCGACGAAATCCAAAATAATCTTGAACGGTGTTGTAAATCCCCACAACGGGAACGTAACAAAAAACAGGCGTTCAACTACCCCAAAATGTTTTACTTTATCATCACTTCTATCTCTTGCCCATCCACACTCGGTTGTCAGCAAAACCAAAAGGGCAGAGAAGTATCAACAGCCCACGTGCGATTCCCGACCGCCTCTCGGTCAGACGCCCAACTTTAAGCGAGTAGTGAGCGCTCCAAGCCAGTTCATCTGTGACATTAATGCGCGCGGGGTTTGCATAATCCGTGCTTGCGTTGACCAAACAATGATTTCGAAACATTGCACGTAACAGCATCGTGTATAGTTATAGTTTAATATAATCAATAACTTAAAAAAAAATAAAAATGTGAACTGACTTTAACAAGATAATTTTAAGAAATTGTCGTATCCCTAGTAATTGTCTCAAGACACTACGTTTCCTCCCCACAAATTTCACATACAGTGGGTCGTCGAATACGTGAACCCTTACGCGTTCATTAAGGGGGGATCCTGCTTTAGAAGGCTCAAAAAATTGATTTTTTTTATTGCTCAAATCTATGCCTAATATATCTAAGAATATGTATAAAAAGTTATAGCGGCTAATTCGCAATATTTTGAAAGATACAGCACTAAACACAGTGAGGTGTCGAGAAAAAGATATACGAACGCATGAACGCTCGGATAAACGAAGCGCGCCCCCCTTCCCGCAGACACATAAGACCGAACTATGTACTGAAAGAAGTTCAATCGGTCGTTCGAAACAATAATATTTTGAATTCGTAAGAGCTATAGTAGGATTATAACGAGATATTCCGTAAGTAATCGACAATTAACATTTTTCCTGATCGTAAATTTTAGAGCGCGTTTTCTCGAGTTTTCGTTTTTACGATTTTTCTAAACTGGTGGGCGTGATTGCGAGAAAACTAGACAAGCAATCAAAACGAAACAAAACTTTTCTTAGCTTTAGTAGCATTCTCTTCGATTTGAACTAAAAACATTAATGAAAAAAAATTCTAAACAACTTTTTTAGCAAGTTGAAATGATTTTCTCTTCCTGCAAAGAGCACATTTATTTTCAAACCTGAGAAAAATCTTGAATTTCAAAATTTTGGGTTTTTTTTAGTTCACATAGAAGAAAATATATGAAAATTACAATTTTCTTTGGTTTTTTTTTTGTTTCAGACAAAAATTACGAGCTACATCTTTCCCACCGATTGTAGACTGCAATTGAAAGGTGTTGCACAAATGTGCATAAAAATCGGTTCCGTTTAAATATTTTTCTCTCGAAATATTTTTTCTTTAATGCTCAAATATGTAATGAAATGCTCTAAAAAGTTCACTAGACTGGCTCATTTTTTTCTGTCCTAAAAAAAATTCCCCCAAAAACGATATTTTAAGTCCTCCTAAAGCAGGATCCCCCCTTAATACCAAAACCACTGGAGCACAATACGGTAATCCATTGCATGCGTAGTTGGTGCTGTGCGACCTCCAACTTGCCGTATGTCGCGTAAGATAAGAAAATCGTCGATGAATGTAGTTATAGGTAACGCCTTGCGCAAAACTCCGGTCCTGCACAGTTGATTTTGATGTCGACGCCAGACACGGGCGTCGCGAACATCAACTCATTTCATCATATTGCCAATCTTTTCAAACACAACTCCGTGGATTCGAGGGTCCTTTCCATTGCTCAAGGACATGATCGCCAATGTCAAATTTTGACTAGTGTTGTTTATATGATATGGCGATTGCTTCGAGTCTGCGGTAACATCAAGAAAAGGTGTGTGCGTGTTTGTCGACCATGTAGTTATTCAGCAGGGGACTTTCCATGAGTTGGTTAGCACTGGCATCTCCTTCCCATTTAATCCTCATCATTGACTGTTTGATGGTTCGGACGGACGGAGGTAGATGGATAGGCAGAAGGGGAGCTGTTATTGGGTCTCCGAGATCACCCGACCTAACCCGGATTGATTTTTATGCATCTACATCATCATACATCTAATGAGTAAGGTTTATATATAAACCTCCCAGAGACAGTAGAACAGTTAAATCAAAGATTTCGCACAGAAATAAAATTAATTCCATCCGAAACTTTGCGTAAAGTTCGTGAAGAATTTCAGTACAGACTTGGGTATTGCCTTGCACAAAATGGTGGTCAATTCAACGTTAGCTGTTACATTGCTACTTAATTTTTTTATTAAAACTTGGAACTCTTGATTGTTATTAGATGTTCGTTATAAAATTTTTAAAGCAATTATCTTGAAAATTTCAAAATACAATATTATTTTTTGTTTCATGCTCTTTCCAAATTCATCATAAAAAAATAGGGTTTCCATTTAAAAACAAATATCGCTTGCGTCACAACAATGAACAAAATACGATCTTTAAGTGACAATGTGCGTTAGTTAACATGAAAATTATTATTGAAAGTTCTATTTCGATAGTTCCAGACTTTATACTCGCACTGTATATGCCCAAAATATTACCGATCATTATGTGAAATGAATATGTCGTATTACAAAGTCACAAACGTACAATGTAAAAAGCAACAAAATTAAAAAAAAAATGTACAACAATAAAAAAACAATAATAGACATTTGCGAAACACGGCATAAATAAATTAATTGTATGAAAGAAAAAATTTGCGGAACAATTCAAAAAAAAATCCAAAAATATTTAAAAGATGTAAGAAACGCAAAAGCGTCAAAAGTTTTCATAATGTTCAAAAACGCAAGCAAAATTCTGAAAACGTAAAATATTCTGTTCAAATGTTCAAATTTTCAAAAATATAAACAGCAAAATAAAAAAAAAACAAATAAGAAGTAAACAATTCAATTGAAAACATGAAACAACATTAATTAAACAAAGAGTCGTTTAGTGAAAACGTGCAAAATGTCAAAATTGTGATGACAGCTGTTTCGCTCTATTTGCGCTCATCAGACCACCACACATACATCCGCTGAAGTTGCATTGCAAGTCATGCAAGCATTTTGTGTGTGAGTATTAGCGCCTACTAGACGTAAATATTCCCACATTTTCCACAATTGCAGTCTTTATCGACTAATTAAGTTGGACTTGTACCTACTTTGCAGCCGTCGGCAATAAAGACCGCTTTGTTGAAAATAAATTTCAGCGAATGTATTAAAGTGCTGTTTCACTCTATATTGAGTTCATTAGACCACCACACACCTTGTATTGCGATATAAGCACTCTCATCAATTTCTTCTATTAAACTCTGCGCTATAATTAATATTGAATATAAAATTTATTTTTTATTTTTTTCCGTTAAATGTTTCAAATCATTTACCCCTCTCTATACATGTTGGCTCTAAATCACTGGACTCCATTAGTAAACAAACAAAACAAAATAGAAACTAACTTGCATCGCAACCATGCCAAAAATGCAAGGATTAAAATTTCGAGACACGGTTTAACCTTTAACGAAATATTGTTTTTGAATTTAATTTGCAAATTCGGACTAGGGGTACCAAGTGCTTAATATGCATACGATCATCAAAAAGAAGCTGCCCAGAATATTTTTTTTAACGGACACAACAGAATTTATCCTTACCAACACAACATGATTACTTTAAAAAAATTAACAGTTTATACAGTATGTAAAATTATCTCTAGGTCTCTTATTTAAGCACTCTACACTTAATTCACATTTAATCCAAATTGCACTTACACGTTACATCGCAAAATATATTGGCGATTCATTATGTAGTTAAAAATCTACAATGCAACATAAAATCTCGTACTTCGTGTACTGCGTGTGCAAATGATTGGTGAAATCATCTAATGCGATGTAGGGGTTCCCCTATATTCCCTAAACATTCGTTGAAATTCGATTAACGCCCTTCGCGTTAATTGGGTACGGGTTTAAACTGATTTTGCCTGTAATCGCAGCGTGGCCACATATTATATTTAGTATGAAATGATTTACTTTAAGCGCAAAGATGCACAATTTAGCAACGCAAGTAGGGTACCATAATTAAAAAGTTACGTAGTTCTAGCTTTCATTGTTTGGGCGGTAGAGCGCGCACAGACACATAGATACACATACATACGTCATTCCGAAAATAGTCAGAATAGATACAGGGGACCTCAAAACGTGTATATCCGTTAAAATTTCGAGTTCGAAAATTTTCATGATTCCTATACTTTCTTATACATAAAGTATAAGAAAGTAAAAAGGTGGAGCGTGAGGCGCGCATCGATTCAAACACTGAACTGATACATATATAATTTACAAAAAATAATAAATTTAATTCAATAAATAAAATAATTTTTGTTTTCTTTAGATGGCAATGCCCGTGAACCCTCCCTAACCTGCTAGCTAGCTAACCCTAGCTTTTTTGATTTACATTGTCAAAATGTGGAACACTCACGTGAACACACGTAAGATAAAATTTGAATGTGAACGAGGTTGACAAAAATACAAACAAATAGTGTTTTTAGTTACGACGTACGTGTGATATAACTTATGTAAGTGAGACAAATAAAGACGATGTCAATAGAATCCACATTTAAACCTACTGATTTATTGTGATTTGAATTCATCGGTTCATAGCCTTTTTAATTCTTTTATTTTCGATTATATAATCTTTAATTATATAATTTTTAATTTTGACGTTGAGTTTCAAACTGTGAAAAATGAAAACGTGGCTTGTGCGTGGAAATATGAATCTTATATAAATTGTGCGAATTTTACGAGAAGAAAACGTATTAGCAAATCTATTTAAAATCAAGGTTGGCTTGTAGTGTTGACACATTTACTTGGTGACGAATTGTGAATATGTAAGATAGAAAGTTGCCAGTCGATACCGTTTACGATTTAAAAAATATTGTGATTATTGTGAAAAGGAGAAATTCACAAATCATAAAAAAACGTTTCAAGGGATGTGGCATGATGACAACATTAGCAATTATTGTACCAAAAGTGTTATTTTAAATCATAAAATCTTAATATAGTTAATCATTTTCATTCTCAAAAAAAAAAAACGTTGCACTATATATTAATTAATAATTTCATTGTACAACAATATTTTATTTTATTTAAAAATGTTATTTTCTACATTTTTCCAATTTTTAACATTTTTATTATATAATAGTTTGGCATTTTAATATTACATAATATTTGTTGGAATTGCGGACCATTACATTTTAGATGATTTTTCTATTTTTTGTTGTATGATATTTTTTAATTTCTGATGTAAAGTATTGCAATTTTTTATATTTCTTTTTTAGTAATTCAGTCATTTTTTGTATTGTATTCTATTTATTATATATATTCTATCTTTTTGTGCAAGTTTTGAGTTATATTTTAGACAATTTTATAATTTTCAAAGAGCCCTGAGGACGTTGGAAAAATTGCAAATGTCGAAAGAATACCAGAGAAAGAAGAAGACGACATTATTTGAATCATTTTTTGAACTAGCATTTTATACAAGGTTGTAAATTTGAGCACTATTCTGTTTAATATTTTCACCATATTTTACAGTTGGTTTGAATTGTTTTGTGCCATTTTAGACCTCTGTCAATGCAACAAACTGAATCAAACACATTTTTATAAATTTTGAACAATGTTGTTCTTTTTTTAATTTTTGTAGATTATTTTGTAATTTGTAATTTTTTTATTTTTATTCCAATATTTGTCAGGTTTTCACTATTTTTAATTTTTAAGACTTACATTTTTGTATGTAGATGACTTTTTCATTATTTTTGTTTTCATTTAATTTAGTTATTTTTTTTATTATTTAAGGTCTATTTTTTTAATTTTTTACTATTTTTCCATTTTATAGCTTGTGACATTTTTATGCATTTTCTTTTAATTTCATTTATGGTAACTATATGTTTGTTCATTTTACATGATTTTTGATGATTTTTAGATTTTGACATTTTACACTGTTTCATTTAATTCGACTATCATTTTCGTTTGAGATTTTTTTGCATTTTTATCAATGTAGCACATTTTGACAGTTGGGACGATTTTTCTCAACTTTTGAGATGCTGTTGAGTTTTAGCATTTTATTCAAAAATTGTTAAAACATTTATTGAATTTATTTAAACTCTATTTTCGTTCATTAAACGAGGTATTCTTCTACATTTGCCATTCTTGACACATTTCGCCATTCTTCTTAATTATTTTACTCAACAGGAAGCGCCAAAACTGGATTGTCCGGTTCAAAACCGGATATCTGTCAACTTTATTTGTAGTCATTGCAACAAATCGCCTATTTATTTTTTGTGTCTTTTGTCCTCGCTAACGTTTTATATTTGTCAGCCTTTCTTTTTACATATCTTTCTTGAATAGTTGCGCTCTGGTTTGCAAATACTACTATTTCTATGAATTAATCTGTAACATTACGACCGGTTGTTAATTTACGCTTAAAGAGGAAAATAAGTACTAAATAATTTCACCGTTGCCGTACGGCACGTCGTGTTGCTTATTATATATGTCGGTTATTACGCACGAGAAAAGGAGGAAACTGGCGGTCGAGCGACCGCCGAGCTTATTGAAAAGTCGCCGCGTTCGGCACTCAGTCCAACCTGAACTTGAGCTGCGAAAGGTCGAGACGCGTTCACATGGCTACACGAAGAAAAATGTACTTCACGTTCGCGAACTTGTTGCTCGTCGTGCTCTCGACGTGCGTCTTTTCGTTTGCGTTCCCGAACGGCGCGCTAGTGTTTCCGGACCAATACAATTACCACGAATTTCCCAACTACCATCACTATCACCATAATCACCATCACCCCTACGACCACGACCACGATCACGATCACGATCACGATGGGCCCAAAGCACCGGCTACAACTACCGTTTCACAGAACGCAGACGATAGGTCAGGACGGGAGCCCACGGAGGCGACATTCAGGAATGCATTCGAGAATACCACCGCCGAGGTGAGTTTGATAAGTGTTAACTGCGTTCGTGGTATAAATTCATTAAAAAAGTAAATAATGATCTAGTACATAAATCTTGTGATTTATGTTTTTCAAAAAAGAATGAAATAGAAATATTTGCATAAATTATTGCGAATTTTTAACACCTAAATTTATGAAATAAATAAATTTGTAATATAAATAAATTTGTAATATAAATAAATTTTTCTCAAAAATTTTCTAAGCAAATCCAACCCCGGACAACACGGAACATAGGAAGCCCTTTTCTCCGTCAAGTTATTTCGAAAAAGAAAGAAAATATGCCACAAGAGAAAAAAACATTAGGTTCCATTTTAACGATGGGTTTTCTATTCGATAAATTAGTTGCACTATAATTTTACGGTATTCAGGCTGCTATAACATTTTTATAATTAACATAAACTTGTTTCGAAATCACCCAAAATGTAATTTCTTACCACAATTATTTTGAATGCTCTACAGACTAAAACAAAATGAATTCGATGCATGAAGCTCGACTATTTTTTATAAATGTGGTTTTTGTCAAATAATTGTCGGTAGTGTCCTAGATTTGAGATTCCGCCATTTTATTTCAAGATGGCGGACACTGTCTTAAAAATCACGTTTGTCGTCGGTGCCTCAGCTATGTTAACGCAAATGTCAAAGTTTCAAATTTTACGTTTTTATTTTTTAAAAATCTGGCGGTTTTTTAATTTTTCAATTTTTTGCATTTGTGGTAATTTTTGAATTATCATTTTTTCTATTTAGCCGTTTTGTCAATTCTTCTAATTTTTGCAAGATTGGAAATTTTGAACTTTTTTGATTGTTTTCCACTTTTGCAATTTTTTAATTTATCAAATCAATGGATTTTTTCTATGTTATATCTTCGCTGTATGCTGCCCACTTTTTACTATTTTCATGTATTTACATATACTTAACTGAAAAGTTTTGAGTTTTCGATTTTTTGCAATTTACCATTTTTTAATAACTCGAATGTTTTTGCTGTAACCTTGGCATGTTGCAACCTTTGAATTTTTTGCAATATTTGCAATTTCGACATTTTTTTTAAATCGTATTTTTATCAATTTTGTATTTTTTACATTTTTTGACACTTTTGGCCATTTTAGTTTTGTATATATTTTTTTAAATTATTGAAGTTATGAAATTATTGTGTTTTAGATTTTATATATATTTGACAATTTTCCAATTTTTTGATAATTAAGTTACATTTCGCAACCTTTACATTTTGTAACCTTACAATATTGGATTTTTTTCAATCAAAATCAAAAAGTAAAAAAATTGACAATTTTTACGTTTGCTCAGTTTCTGACATTTTTTAATATGCTTACAGCGGCATTTTTTCATATAATTATCAACAATTATCTCAATTTTGAAACGTTTGTTATCTTTATCATTGTTATTTTTAATGTTGGCAAGTTTAATATGTTTGTTTAACTTTGTAGGCAAATCAACTTCTTGAAAATTTTCTATTAAAAAAACAACCTTCATTTTTTATATATAAACTTTTCACACATATTTCGAAATACATATATAAGTATTCCCATTCTGTGTTTTCCATCGCGTGTTGCCTTCAGAATTTTCCTCATTATCGTTTTCACGTCCCCTTTCTTATTTATATATTTTCTCCATTTCTTCGCCTCCCTCTTTTAATTTTCCATCCACTCTATTCCCTCACATTCATTACACCAATGTTCCTCTTTATCATCTGCGTCTCTACATATACTATATTTTTGCTCGTATTCTTGTATCCAATACCTATTTTCCTTTCATCATTCCACACCTGAATCTTGCAACCATTCTGTGGTACCCCTTTCTTCTGGTCTTTTGAGGTATTCTGGCAATCCCCGAAATGCTTGTACTTTCCATTATACCTGCTCTCACTCACTTTCTTTTTTTTTTCATTTTCCTGGCATTCAACTTCTTTCCTTCAATTCACAATTCACTTTTCACTTTTTCTTCTATACCTTTATGCTCCCTCTTCAGTCGTTCCACATATTTTATACTCAAACCAGTGCTTTCATACATCCCTCGTCTGCCCTTCCCCTACTTCTTCGTTACAGTGCCAGGCTGGCCCTCTTTCGCAACCACTCTCATTACCGTTCTCTTCTCACTCCCTCCTACTCCATTGCTTACTTTCATCTCACTAGGTTTCTTACTGCACTCAACCTCACTTTTATACAATGTGTCTCTTGTAGCAGCGCTCCCTTCAAAAACCCCCCTTGCACTGTTTCCACCTCCCTTTTTTCTTCCACACACCATACATCGGTCCCATACAGCAACATACTCATGCATAATCGAACATAATCTTCTTTGCTCTAAAAGTATCATACATCAATCTTCCCCATTTATTCCATATTCCCCCCAAAGCCACATTTGCCTTTTTACATACATACCTAATATGTTCATTTGTCGCTAGAAATTTATAGAAGGCATACAACATTAATCCTTCCCTTTCCTCTCTTAAACTACACAATCTTCGTTTTACTCACATTTATGTGAGCTTTCTTCTTTCAAAAAAACGTCTCCAAGTTCACCACCTTCCATCATTCTTAACACTACCACGTCATCCGCATTCGCAAGCACGCATACCACACTTCCTACCACGATTCCACCTGCTTGTCATTTCCTTAACATTCCTTCCATCCCCGACATATATATACTGAAGAGCAAGGAGCTTATTGGGCAGCCCTGTTTTAACCCTTTTGTTGCTTCAAATTCCCCCGCCTATTTATCTCATAGTCTCACAGTGCAACATGTGCATTCATACATTACCACCATGTACCACCTCAATTACGCTGATACTCCCATTCTCTCCATGCATTCCTGCATTTTCTCTCTATCTACAGCATCATAAGCGGCTTTCAGATCTAAAAATAATGCATGCACTCTCGCGCCCTTTCCCCCTACTGTGTGTTCTACTATAACATTTAAAGCAATAATATATTCCTTCGTGCTCCTTCCTCTCCGGAACCTTGCTTGTATATCCTGGACTATCCTATTCTCGTCTACTTCTTTCTCCAACATTTCCATTAATACTTTGCCATAAATTTTGTTTGTATAGTTTTTAAAATGTCCGCGACCCCCCTTTTCATGTATTAGCAGGATCTCTCCTTTTTTCCGTATCTCCGGCATTGTCGAACTCCCATACCTTATTAAAGTATTTGTTCTGTGTAGTATTCTGTAGCTCTTTTCCAAGCTTCACTCGGCAGCTACATGTGCTTCTTATCCACTTCCGGATACGTATTACTTGTCTTTTTTTTGGGTTCCTTTGTACTATTCGCCTTCTCGTATGCCCATCTCGTCCTTCTAACAGTTGCATCAAGTGTGTTTTCCATTGTTGCATGTTTAACGCTCCAACATGACACCTCTCTTTTTCCAATTGGTTTATACATCCCCAACTTCCTTCTAATTTTCGGTCTCCTTATGTCCATTATCATATCGTCCTTCCATTTCTTCCTTACCGTCTCTTCATTCCAACTTTTTTGTTTCCTCATTAGTTGTTTCATCATATTTTCTTCGTTCTTGTCCAGTATATACTATAGGATGGTGGTGGAATTCCACCCATTCTTATAGTCTTATATTTTTCACCTGTTTCCTTGCCATTTCATTTACCATAATATAGTCTATTACCCTCTATTACATCTTCTTCCTTCCTTCGTCCATCCATTTTTTCCATCTTCCCCCCCCCCCCCAATTTATTGTCTTATCTTTCAACATTCTTTGGTTATAGCCCCCATCTTCTGCCATCTCATTGTTGTTTGTTTGTCCAATTCTTGCATTCCAATCCCTCTCCACTACTATGAATTCCTCGTTCATCTTGTAGTTACGTATTCTTTCATCAATCTTACTTGTGATCTCCTCCAGATAATTTTGACAAATTAAATTTTTTGCATCTGCATCTGTGACGTTGGTTCTCATCTATGTCGGTGTTAACTTTATAATGATTCACATATAAGGGCCAATAATGTCATCAATAATTCCAAATGGAGAAGCAGGATTTTCATGGTACAGACAGACATACAGAGAAAGAATTACGTAACGGAAAAAAACGTAAGATAAAACTCGATTTCGGGTCCTACGTCCTGTCGGCGCACTGTTACGAAATTTTATACATAAAATTGTTATACGCACACGTATCCGTATCCGTATTAAATTAGTCATTAATTGCCTTGTACTCATAAAAGTACATCGTAACGGATGTGCGTTTTACATCGATTCCCGATAATTGACTCAAGTGACTAACGATTGCGATGTTTACTTTCTTAAAACCAAATTAATGCACAAGAGAAATTTGTAACTTCCTGAGCCAATTCGTAGAATAAAAACGAAATAGATATGTTTTTATTCTGTTAGTGTCATTCCTTTTACTTATTACTTGTGATAAATTTAGTATTTGTTTAAGGTTACTTTGTTGTTTGAATATTGCAATTATTTCCCACCCTTGACAAGACTAATTTTATCTAGCGTTTGCTACATACATTTGTACCTTATAGAGTGAATGTAATTTATTTAAGGAAGTGAAAAGAAAAGAGATGCAGACCCGAATGTACACCGTACGAATGCAACCAAATGCTAAAATTAGTCGTGGCTTTTTATCATTGCGGTGCGTTCAAAACCTGTCAACGGAAGCCACATGTTTTATCCACGTTTATTTTAGCTGTAAAAGTATATATGTTAGGGCATAGCACAATCATTTGGATCCATCGTACATACGTGTATCAAGAATAACCGTTTAACTAAAATCTCTACATCTAAATGTGCAATAATTAAGTAGAATTTGTGTTGCATATTTCAAGGAGAGCAGGTTTGGTGAATTCTTGACGTTTCCTATTTTATAACATTGTTTAGATACGCAATCAGTGTTGTTGATGTTTACGACGGGGGAATTTTGCGAATTACGAAATCGATTATGTTGAGGAAAATACGAGTTTGCTAAAGAATAATAAATGCCTAAATATGTACGATTTCATGTTTAACTAAATCGAATTAAATTTTCAAAATTGTTTATATTTAAGATAATTGCATTGTAATTGCATTTTGACAATTTTTGCATTATTTGTGTTATTTTTAATTTTTAGATAATCTCTTCTTGAAATTTCGAGAATATTTGCAATTTCGACATTTTTATAATTTGAACCTTTTGCATTTTGAAATTTTGGTTTCTCAGGTATTTTCTGTCCATTACGACATTTTAAAAAGATTTAATTTTTGCCAGTATTAATATTCAGGAATTGGTAAAAAATCAAAAGCAACTGTTTGAGATTTGCAAAATTTGTTGTTATTTTTTTCATTTTAGATATGTTTGCTCCTTTAGATATGTTTCCACAATGACCGTATCCGTTGTCTGTTGTTTTTGCAAAATTATTATAAATTTTACATTTTGAATTTTTTTTATTCCTTTAGTTTTGTTGTTTTTGGGGATTCGCATAATGTTGAGAATTTGATCAATTGCAATTGTGACGATATTGTGATAATGTTTAACCATTTTTACAACTGATTTTGAGTTTTAAACGAGTTTACATTTTTGTTATGAGTTATGTTTTTATTGTATATTTTACATTTTAGACAAGTTTAGAGCTCCTCTGGTATTTCACCGTCGTCCCCCACCTTATGACGATTTAACATTTTGATGTTTTTTGGTATATTGATTATTTTGACGATTTTAATTACTATTTGATGATTTTCCTAATCGAAAATGATTAAAAATTATCTAACGTGCAACAAAATTACAAAAAGCGGATAATTTTATTGTATAGATTTTAATTGAATTTGATTGGATTTCAGTGAATTTACTTAAACTTAATCGTATTTAATGAAATGTTCTTCATTTACATTTACAGTTCTATTTAGTTGAATTATTTGAATATAATTGAAAATTGAAAAATAAATAAAATAAAATTCAGCTAAGTTTGATTTAATAATAATTGATTTGTTCGATTTTTCTTCAAGTTAATTAAATTTAATTCAAGCTGTAGATACTTTTAGTTCGAATTAGTAGGATTTACTTGAAGTTGCAAGTTTGTTGAATTTGGAAAATTTAATTAGATTTAATTCAATTTAATGCTTAACTTAAATGCAATTTAATTAAATGTAATTGAATTTACCTGAAGTAACTTGTGTTTAGTTGAATTCGGTTGAATATAATCGAAGATAGTTGAACGTAGTTGGTTTAATATAGTTGAGTTTATTTGAACATTCATTCATTCAATTGTATTGAATTTAATTAAATATAATCGAATTTAATGAATATAATTCAACTAAAATTAACTTCAATCTTATTGAAGCTGATTAAAGTTTTCTAACTTGAATTTATTTGAATGCCATTGAAGCCATTTAAGTTTATTCAATTTTCAATTATTTCTTGAATTCGATTTAATTGAATTCAATGAAATTTTGTTGAATTCGATTAAATTAACCTAAATCTTATTGAAGTTGATTAAAATTTTCTAGCTTGAATTTATTTGAATGCCAGTGAAGCCACTTGAAGGTAAACATTTTACTCCGGCTTAATTATTCTCTGAATCGAGAACTGAGCTGACAAGAACAATCACCGATTTTCTTCATTAGCAAAATGCACAAGTAATTCAAAGATTTTTTATTTCAAAATATTCCTTTTGCACAAAATTTTACACCCAATGTGTCGACGTAAAATTCTTCTTTATGAAAATTTAATTTTTTAATTTGTCCTGCGAGCGTATTGAAAATCGTAATAGAGAACTTCTTTTTGAAGACAATATTTTTAAAAAACAGGATAACCGCGATTTAGAGCACAATAAAAACAAACATTACTTAATTCAGGAAACTACGTCCCTAACTGTAGGGCAGCCTTGGCAGATGAGAAAGTAAAATCCGAAACCGCTCCAACGGGAAAACACAAATACTGGTTTTTTCCTCGCATGCATAACACTTAATTAGATTATCATTATTTATGGGCACCCGAAAAAATATTTGAACACACAATTTGAAACTTGTAAACATTAAAATTATACCAATTATACCTAACGTAATTGATGACGCATCGTTTATTAATAACCGCAGGGAATTATTAAATCGACCAGCGCACGTCGATTTACCTTGGTGTTTACTTACGGAATTACGACCTCTTAATTGATGCAAAACAACACGATTTCATTGCATTGGTAAGTCGTTAGTTAAATTTATAGATTTAGGAAGTGTAATACCGTATACTCAAATAGAGTCTTGTTATTGTAAAGCATGTTCAATTAAAAAACCTCAAGTTCTTTATTTTTTCAATGCAAATCAAGACATTTTTACTTTCTTATACTTTATGTATGTTTAAGTAAGTATAGGAATCATGAAAATTTTCGAACTCGAGATTTTAACGGATATACACGTTTTGAGGTCCCCTGAATCATTTCTGAATGATATGAATGTATTTTTATGTTTCTTTTCCAATCTGTTGGTATTCTTTCTTTCTTCATTGCTTCATTGAATATTATCCTCAACCACTCCTTTACTCTTTCCACTCCCCATTTCATCATCTCTCGCGCTACTCCGTCCTCTCCACTTGCTTTTCCATTTTTCATATTCTTTATAGCTTCCCCTACTTCTTTCTTCGTTATATCGTTCCAATGCTTTAGCCTTTTTCCTCCTTTCACAGCATTCCTTTGTATTTCTTCTTTATCTCCTTTCTTTCTCTCTTCAAACTTTCCTTAAAATATTCCATCCATGACTCCAGCATTTCTGCTGTATCAGTTTAAAAATTTTTCTTATCATCCCTTATGTTCCATATTCGTTTCATTTTCTCCCGTTTTAAAGTTTTTATGTAACTCCAAAAAAGCCTATTATTTCCTTTGTAGTTTGTTTCCATGTTCTTCTCGAACTCTACCCAGCTATTCTGTTTCGGCTCCTTTACTGCTATATTTACCTCAGATATCTGTCCAATATACTCTTTTCTGTGTTTCCCCATAGTTTGTTGAAAATTTTCCAAGTTTGTTTCTTTTCCTTTATTTTGCCCTTCACTTCCTCATTCCACCATTGTTTCCTTCTCCTATTTTGGTCTACTCTTTGTTTCCCACATGTCTTTACTAGCACTTGCCTTAGTACTTCCCATATTCCTTGTATTGACCAATCCCCTCTCTTGTTTTCCTCCTTCTCAGGTTTTCTATATACTAGTCCCTGGTACTGTTTTCCCGTTTTAGTCCTTTCATACTTCCTAAAATCCATCATCTTTGGTCTTTCTATTATTGTCTTTGCTATCACTATATATATCATTATATTTGCACTCGTATACTATGTAATGAATTATCCTCTTTCCCTCCCTTCCCTCTGCTTCATATGAGTTCCAGTCCCCTTCCCTTTGTTTGAAAAAGCTATTTCCTATTACCATGTCATTCGTTATGAATAAATAATAAATAAATTTTGTCATATCAACCAGTTTGACTTTAAAAGGACGATCATAGCCAACCCTGATTCAGCTAAAAATGTGAATAGATTTACGCAAAATCATGCGAATGAAAATTTCTATAATTGTAAAATATATTACGCGCAAAAAACCAATACTACGATACCCCAAATAACTCACATGCGATATCTTAAAACAAATACATTTATCTCGTGATTTAGTCACAGGGTGCGTAGTTATTTGGTATTCATTTTTATGTTATTAATTCATCTTGGAAAATAAAATAACAACGTTGGTGTCGCGCGCAATTCTACGATTTTTTTGTAACCACATTGATGATACACTCCTTGCCACGTTAACCCCAGCTAGATTATAAAGGTTGTGGCTCGAAAATGCATGATTCAAATTCTATGTAGGTTATTTCCATTATTTGTGGTTGTAATCAGTCCGGATTTTCTTGAAGTGACATTTATAAGTTCAGAGAATTAAAAATTTACATTTGGAATATCCGAAGAATAATAATTCCTGCATGGGTGGTGTTGTCCCAAGGTTGATTGCCTCAGGCCATTATTTCAACAAGCATTAGATAAAACGATACAACTTTCAATAAAGTTAAGTTTCATGTTTCGTCTAATTGACATTAAAAAATCTGCATTGGGCCGCACTGAGCTTTCTTATACATGGATAATTTTCCAGGAAAGTGGCGCAGTCGTAACAAGTACATTTTTCGAAAGAACTTTTCAAATATAAGTTGGTTAATATTTCAATACAACTTTTATAATAATCGTTTTTTCGATAACACGTTCCGTTACGGAAAAAGGCGACAAGAGCAAACCATCACTTCCGGTTGAGATATTTCTTATACAAATTTCATTCCGAAAATAGTCATTAAACATAAAGTATACACAAGCAAAATTTGCTGTTTTCTTTAGTAAGAGTTTGTGTATGTCTATAACTAACTGGGACCCAAAACGTTTATTTATTAACTTATATAATTTATGCAAAATTATACCCATGAAGAATATACAATATATACATATATATACAATTTTCAGATACCGATGGATTTTCTCGCAAAACTGAACAACGTCAGTTACACAGTAAATGATCTCTTGTTGCATTTCGTCGACGATTACGAGGACAAACCCGTCATACACAGTGAGTATAAGGAAAATAGTTTATTTAAATTCAATAATCTGTACAAAAATATCGAGACATTTTCAACCCTATCTACAGGAATATTTACAAATAAAGCTGATCGTAAGGCCCAAAACCTCGAGCAATTTGGCACTAAAATCACAATTCTTTCGTTCTTTGAACGCTAAACAGATACAAATGGAAAAAATACAATCTCATTGTTTGTTAACTAATTACATTCTTAATGTATACCGTTAATGTGTTAATAATAACTCTATGTTAATGTTAATGGGTTAGGTCGTTTAGTTGGATCAATTATTTTATCGTTTGAGTATAAAGGAAATGCCCGAAACACGGACTTCTCCAATACTGTGGTCATAAATAACAAATATGATGACGTATATTTTTTTAACCCGAGTTTGTTTTATAATTTGTTATGCTAACATTTTTAATATTAGTGGTACATTTTTGTACAGTTAAAAGTTTGACACTTTCAAACCTGGCAAGAATCATCGTACACATTTTTCTACTAATATTGACCAAATTATCACATAACATACAAATACTAAATTAAAATTTAAAACAATTAAAGCAGATGTAACAATGCCCCAGAACGGAACAGAAATGAGAACAAGAATGAAAAACGTCAACTACAAAAACAGAAATTTCCAGTCGACGTGAAACATTGAGTTCCTCGGCAATTGTATTTGCCTCTGCTATTAATTATCCAGGTTAAAAGACGTAACAGAATTGGCAGTTTATGTGTAAGCCAATGGTGACAAGGGTGCAATGGTGACAACAATGTTTGTTTCGTTTGGGTTGAAGAAAAACTTCAAGATCTACAAATATGAACATTTTCAATTCAAACAAGAAAAATTGAATCTAATTCAATTGAATCCTTCCAATTGTTTTTACAATTTAGATCTGTAACGGAATTACCAATTTTATTCTATGCAAAGGACAAATTCATGAAAGTTATTTATTGTACAATTGTTTTCATGGCAGAAAATGAGAATAAACAGACAAATAATGATGTAATGACTCCTCATCGAACTTGCACTAAACCAGATATCAATACAGTTTGGGTGTAATTGGGAATAGAGAATAATTAAGTATACGACACCTAGTGATTTTCGTTAAATTGCCAATATCTAAATATTCTATAATACGAATTGATGGCTGCTTAACTGATTTTTTTTTACTTTTAGTACACCATTGATTAGTTTTGATTAGTTACAGTACAACCTGAGCCCATTGCACAAATGAAACAAACTCCTTGATAAATAACAACAATGACGCCTAACAAACGTCACTTAGAATTCAAATTGTCCTCCGCATCTGCACGTTCGAACTCGTTCAACAAATTCCTCCTGCACTTCACGTTGCTCGCATAAATGATCAAGTGCATCGTTGCATCTGTGATTGTCGTCGATGAATAGCCGATTTCCAGCTTGCATGGTCGAGCCCACTTTGTTTCAGGTTGCATTTTTTTTACACTGCGTCTGTGAAACTCCACGTGACCAACGGAGCTGAGGAACTTAACCGGTGAACACACTATCTCGTCCTCTGGAGAGGCGACGGGTACCAGGGCGACACCCAACCGCGATCTTTTGGCAGGTGATGGCGGAAGTTCAGAATAATTGTGAACGCCGTCGCCCTGGCCTTGCTCAATGAGGTGGTGACTCGAACTGGCGATGTTATTGGGTGGTGTTTTTTCCACCTCAGATGTGGCGGTGCCGGTGACTACGGATGGTGTCAAGAGGGAGATGTGTCGTTTTCTCAATTCCCTCGGACGCCTATAAGATAAAAAATTAAATGTTATTAAATATTTAGTATACGTCACTTTATTAAAATACATATTTTATATTAAGCCTTTAGTTGACGAGGTAAAAAAAAAAAAATTCAAAACCACTGATAAGATACAGTTAGGAAGTGGTAACTTCTGAAAACTGATAGGATATTCAACAAAGGAAGTCGATGACCTATAACATCATAGTTGATTAAATAAACGATTTATAAATTCTAAAATGCAAAAATCATAGATCAAATTGCAGCGACATAATTAAAGATGATGAAGCTATAATAAAATCAACAGTTATAATTGATATTTATATGATTCCAATCAAGTAAAAACGTCTGATTCATTGAAGATAGCAACCGAGATTGCAAACGATGGTATAAAAAATTTTTAAAATGGTGCAGCGCGAATAGTCTTAAATAAAACGAAACTAAGACATGTGAAACTATGAAACATATGAGACTATGAAAAATCTTCACATTTTTCGTAACGTTGAGGTGTTCGTTGTTTTGAAGTTTCACGTTTTTTTTTTTTGCAAATTATGTTTTGCAATTTTAACGTTCGTACATTAAACATTGGCCAAGACATTAATTGAAAACTTTTATTTTTTTTTAAATTGCAAAATTTTTTGTCATTTTCTAATATTCTTTAGTACATTTTGAAAAATTCTACATTTATCACAATTTTGACATTGTTTCTAATATTTTGGACAATTTTGACATTTTCTCGTTACATATTTTTGATATTATGTTATGTTATGTTGAGCTCATTTTGACATTTTTCCATTTTAGACAATTTTAAAAGTTAAAAGTTATAAATCTTAAATAGTTTCCGAAAACAAAACAAAAAATATCATCACCGACACAAAAATAAACAATTTAACAAAATTTGGGAATTTTCAAATATTTACGTAAATTTTTATTACGTTGTACGTCCAGAAAGTAATTTCCGTTTTCATCAGTTGCACCAACATTGCTGATCGGCGCAAGCGCCGTAGTTGAGTCAAGTAGAAGGAAATGGCGCCATTTTGAGATCGTTGTTTGTTGTCAAGGGTTTATAGTGCTAGGTTAGAATAGCGAAGTTGATTGAAAATGACACTTGTGCAGTAGTGCGTTTTCAGTGTGAGACGCTTAGGAAATTGCTTCGCGCAATACGGAATAAGCACAAACGATGTTACTTCCATTCATGATAATGCCAGACCTCACTGCGAGCAAGGCAACAATTGCAGGATTTCAGCTGGAGCCAGTTTGACCACCCTCCGTACAGCCCTGACGTCGTCCCTAGCGACTTCCTTCTCTGCACCTGACAGCGTTCCTTGGTGGACAAAAATTCAACAATGACGACGTACTCAAAGGACATGTTACCACATGGTTGAAGAAAGCATACAAAAATTTGTGCCAGGCTATGACAAATGCCTCCAAAATGGTGGGAGCTATGTGGAAAGATAATCTACGAATTGTAGTTTGTTTTGTATTACACATTTTGTCTGTTTTGCTTTTATTTTACCAAACGGAACTTACTTTCTGGACGTGCTAGATATTTAGCATTTTTGACAATCCACATTTATCACAATTTCAACAGTGTTTCCATATTTAAGAAATTTCAATTTTTTACATATTTTGAAAATTCTACAAATTAAAAAAAGCGTTTAAATATTAAATATTAATCTGTCGAAATAATCAAAAGATTTTCAATATTACCAATTGTCATATATATATCAATTTTATATTTTTCGATATGTTCCAAATATTTGGAAGCTTTGCATGTCAATTCCACCAATTTTTCTTTTTTGCATTTTTGGGATATCAACTGTTAAAATAAAAATTGCCTCAAAACAACACGAAAAGTATTAATATTGACAAAATATTAAATATATGAACATTGACAATATTATCAATTTATCAGCTATGAAAAATGAAAATTAATAAGTCAAATCAAAATTATAAATATGAACTTGTGTTAAAAAATCTGGGGTGGTCCGCACGAAATTTACTTATACTTAGTTATCCTACGTTTCTCGAAAAAACTTTGCAAATGAAAGTTGTTTAAAATATCAATTTCTATAATTTATGTAAGAATATTTTTTTCCGTAACGTGTACCGTTTTCGAGATATGGAAAAAGGTGATAAGAGTAAACCATCACTTCCGGTTGAGAGATTGCGTTCAAAATAGGACGTTTTCCTCCTTGCTACATACAAATGTTAAATTTAAAGTTTAAAGAAAATAGTCAGAAACGATTCAGGGGACCTCAAAACGTGTATATCCGTTGAAATCTCGAGTTCGAAATTTTTCATGATTCCTATACTTACTTATACATAAAGTATAAGTAAGTAAAAAGGAAAATGTTAAAAGTTTACATCTATCTTATATTTGTCTTTTGCAAACAACTTAAAAAATTTAGCAGTAAGGTTATACTCACATACAAAGTTCTAGTTTTACACAAAATAATACAAAAAACTGGAAACGGTAGCTTCAACCATGACTTCAATTGAACGTCAGGAGAAGTCAGAGGTATATCGTTAGATTCCAAATACTTGGGACATTTATTAGCAATTTCTGTTTAAAAAGTAATTTAGTGAGATTAGAATTTTCTAAGTATGGGATAAGAAGTAACGGTATTTCACAAGGAAAAGGAGTACCTACGCACAAAATTATTGCATTTCAGAAATGTTTCGACCATGGGAAACAAGTACAGTTTCCGAACCAGTTACTGGTGAAGTAATCGAAATTGCAGATAGCGATGAAAACGAAGTTATCGAGAAAAATCATTTATCACCATTTTTCAGCGGATGCTAAGAACATTATCAAAATTGTGTATCAAAGTTTAATTGAAAAAAATTGTGATTCACCCTTAAAAGTGACAAGTGAACCTACAAAAATGCTCCTTTCAACAGTCCATCAAATAGTAAATTGTGAAAACGTCGGTAGAAAAAAATATGGATGCTAAAAATTTTCAAATTCCTGACGAACTACGTACTGAAATTAGGAAAGTAATTTATGGTGCTTACAAAGAAAACTATGTGCCTGTTAAAGCTAATGTGAAAAAAAAAATTAGCAAATATTGGGATTGAAATTAACTGTTTCTAGTTGTATTTACGAAGTATTGGATTTGGATACAAAACGTTGAATCAGTGCATTACAGTTATGGAAAGCCCTTGATTACAGAAGTGGAGATGGGAATACATCACTAAGATAAGAAAATTTCGCAAAGAAGGTGCACAGTGTACCTTGATGAGATGTGGTACGACGCACATGATACTCTCAAAAATTGTTGCCTAAAAATTCCTCCCAGTAGAGGAAAGTGAGTAAATCGTTCTAAATGCTGGTGGTGAGGTAGGATGGGTGGTAGCGTTTCTGCTGCAATAAATCATAATTACAATTTTAAATGGCAACATTATACCTGCTGTCATAACGCTTGAAGATTTTCAAAATGATCTTTTAGAGGAATGGGAATATCACTCGATATGATATTACAAACTTAAAGGGATGCCTAGAAGACTAGAGATGTTATACAAGCTTGAGCAGGCAATATCCGCAATTAATTAGTTAATGTTTTTTTTTTCTAATAAATTTAGCATTTTGTGATTGTTGATAATGTTAAAAATGTTAATATTAACAAGCTGCAATTTTTTTACAAATACAAAGTATAATTATAAGCTTCTATCATATATGGTATATATAAAAATAATAATACAGTTTACACAAAGGTTTCTTGCCCGTTTTTCATGCTGGTGAGTGTATATTAATAGACGAGCATTGTGTCGTCTACATCGACAAATGTATTCATTATTATAACATCTAGTAAATGGTAACAACCTGATCACGTGTGTATCACGGTGCCCGATCTTCCTCGTTGGCTTCGGGTTATCAAAAAGATGCTTCATGGACGACGCATGATTCTTGAGAAAAATACCAACATTTTTCTGTCCCCTGATGGTCTGTCCGAACCAATCCAAGGTGACCGTTTCGGAGAGATAATACGGCACCGACTCGATATGCTTCTCGAGCAGATCGAAGTAAAACTCGGCAAATTCCACAGCTTCTTTCAACTCTTCGCTCGTAAAACTTTCCATACTCGTCGATGACCTGCAAGAGTAAACTAATTGCATAAATAAATCTAGTAGAATAACAGTTTCGTTGAAATGTAAAAATTTATAGACGTTTTTTACTTTAGATCGATTCGGAAGCGATGACAACGACGTGGAAGAACGAAGTAAGTTGTATATGACACCGCGTAGATGTGTCCTACTTTTTAAATTGTTTAGACAATGCCGTAATTCCAAAAGATGCAAAATGCATGCCGGAGCTCACGACCGTACAGCTGGCCAAGACAAACGATCCATTGGTGGTGTACATACCTTCGTGCACGAGAATTGAGAGATGTGGGGGCTGCTGCAGCCATTCATTGCTTTCTTGTCAGCCTTCCGATGTTGAAACACTCAATTTTAAGGTTAATACGCACGATTTATTCGCATGTCGAAGTTATCAAAATATTTTATCTGAAGTTAGCACACTAATCAATGAAAACTTTTCAGGTAGTAAAGACCCAATATACGTTTGGTAACAAGCTGAAATACGTCGGACAAGAAGTGATTCAGGTTGAAAAACATAACAAATGCGTATGCCAATGTCGGGTCCATAAGGAGGTACGTTACAATTAAATTAAGATATGTACACATTGTACAATTGTGTTTTTTAGGACTGCACGCCGATGCAAGAGTACAACGAACCTGCTTGCAAATGTATGTGCCGAAATAGCGACGAAGAAAAGAAATGTCTAAAGAACAATTCGACGAGGTTATGGAACCCAGAAACTTGCGCTTGCCAATGTCGCGAGGAAAAGCTCTGCTCAACGGGGACGTTTTACGATTGGAACCAGTGCAAGTGCGCCCTCCCCTCGAGTCCCATCAAGCGAAGATTCGCCGAATATCCAAAAAGGGACGGATACAAAAGCAAAGCATTATCGGTGATTCCACTGCAATAACCTAATTTTACTAACAATTAATGTGATACATACTTACAAATAAATATACACGATGTGCTTTAAAGTTTCCAAATTTCCTTTGTTCTAATTAACCTTCAACTTTCTACGATTGAGACATCGGGGGAGACGCGCTGTCGGACCACGTTCGCGCTGTATTTTCAGTTTCGGCGTCTAAACCTCTAAGATTAGTGCGAGTTTAGTTTAATTTGTTGAAAACAAAACACCTACCAACACAGCTTGACGCGTCAAAAGCGCTTATATTTCGGGTTGACGGCGTCGATCGGGTCGATGATTTCATTTTTATGGGGCGCCAGTCTCATGGTGAATTAAGCGATTGACGGAAAACGTTGGATCGGTTTTCAAAAATTCGAAGGACCGCGCAACAACAAAACAAGACGGATTTGCGAACAAAATGGCGCTGTTGGCGTCTTTTCGAGTTGAGTCGTACGGCGGCAGATGCCGCTCGCGTTGTTCGTCCATTTATTGTATCAAAGCAGTTCGAAATGGTTTCCTACAGTCTCGGATAACTTAAGCTCGATTTGTTGTGCTAGTCCACAGATCTGAGAAGTTGTTCGTTGTTTCATTATTAAGCTCGTTTTATTTTGTGTATGGAAAATGCGCCCAAATTTAAATTACAACACGTTTAAGAGGTAAAAACTAATTTGACGATACTACCGTTCAAACAATCCTGTTACCGGCTATGCAGTTCAAAGTGTCAAACGATTCGCGCTCTGTATTAGCGACTAATTGTGATAGGTAATCCGAATATTGGTGTTCTTTTCATTTGTAACCGTTCGAAAGCAGATGACTCGAATTGTGGGAAACTGTCACAAATTGAACTGTTCCCATATGTCTCCCCAGTCCTGTTACCAACAATTTCGTATCAGCATAAAGGTACAAATATTTGGAGTGAATAAAATTGAAAAATAATTGTCGTCATCGGTTTCAGGACACGTAAGTGACATGTGCCCGGTTTCACAAACGCTAATAATAACGGCTTGTTAACGAATCGTCAAAAGTTTACCGATTCGTTATCGAGTCTTTAATCCATCGTCAAATACCAAATGTATTTGACCTGTCCATCCTCAAATATTTGACAATGGATTAAAGACTCGATAACGAATCGGCAAACTTTTGACGAGTCGTTAACAAGCCGTTAACAACCGATTAGCGTTTGTGAAACCGGGCAATAGTGTCTCATGGGATTTTGAATGCAAATCGCGACAATAACTAATCGAGAGCAACTGTTGAGGAGGGATTTCAGCATCACTTGTAAGTTCGAATCAATCAAACGTCTACCTTATCTCATGTTCGCTTTAACGAAACGTGACCATCGTTATAAAACATATTTAAATACAATTCAAATAAATTATTTACCAAATGTGAAAAAATATTGGCGAAATATTTTCGTCAATTTTTATTATTATTTACTATTCTTTGAAAATGTACACGTATCGCAATTTTGAATTTTTTTTCGTATTTTTGATTGTAGACAAATAAAACACAATGAATATGAAAATGGTGACACTGTCAATAATTCTTCACGTCCCACTGCTGATGGATTTCGGCAACTGTTGTAGGTTTGAAGCAATTAAACTAGGAGTAGTAAATTGAAAAGCCATATTTACACTGAAACTGACATTATCCATATTTAAAAATATACACGATGTTATAACGATATGAAGCAGCTAGTTCTGAAAAGAACTGATTTTTTTACTTTTGGAATTACGAAAATAGTATATTGTGTTGGCACACACAAAAAGTAGTATTTTTTCGGCCGAGTTTGCGGAAAGCAAACGAGGACGCAGGGACACTTTTTGGCCGTGGTGCACAGAACATTTTTTAGACGATTCTCATAAAGTTTTCAAATTTGTTGCAACATTTACTTATACTTTATTGATATAGTTATTTATAACAACTGAACAATTGTATATATTTGTGACACCTTCAGACGTGTTTATGTTTTCTTTGTTTACATTCGAAGTTATTTCGGATTTATTAGTTGAAAAGTATTTACCAATGTAAACAAGATGTACAGTTTGACATTGACGGTAATGTGATTATTTTTATATAATTTCGGAAACTGTCGGTAGACCCTATTACGGCCAAAAATGGAAGCGGCCAAAAAAAGGTTACTTTTCGGCCGCTTTTGACGCTTGAAATTTCAATTTTTTGTTTAGGTCGCCCCAAAAAAAAACTTACAAGCACAAAACAGAAATGCAACCACTTGGAATAGCTAATATATCGAAACAACTTAGCATTATGTAAACCTGACTCGGTTTTCGCCAATTGCAGGTGTAGGTTTTAACGCGGCAAATTTACATCACTCCTCCTAAAACAGAGTAAAACAAAGTATAGTATTGTTGATTCTTGACTGTGTTGTGACAGTTCTAATGCCTAATTGACTGCTTCAGTTCGGTATTACTTTACAATGCCAGATAAATGAATTATCTTGGCCAATTCTTCTCAATGTAGTTATAAAATGTCTAGTGACTGCGACGTTGAAATTGGAACCACCGCCTGGCATAACTGAACTGAACGTTGTCATTGTTGCAGAATATATTTAAAGACAAACTGTACAATGTACCATTTAATTAAAAGAAATATAATACATTAATGATATTCGTTTAAATAGATATTTTTGAAATAATTTTTATTTTACAAACATAAAGCGGCGTAAGTAAAATAGGCACCTACATAGGTAAAAATCACACTTCAACGGCGATACGATTCCATTGGACAATAACGTCGCAAGCGCCGCATCGAACGGTTCAGCAACTGTTGTTAATTTGGGTCAATCAAACGGCTTCGTTTTCTGTGAATCAACGGTTGGAGTTGCTGAACACTCTACACCAAATTATTAGTGAAAAGGAAGTCATTAATGCCTCCTTAATATATTTTCTTTCGTCATAGACTTGCCGATAGTTTTAGTTTAGACCTTACAAACTCATATGCTGGTGTTCAACATAATATCGAAAATTTTAATAACGGTTCTAAATACGCAATAAATACTACTTTAATTTTAATTACTTTTAGTACTTTGATGCCCACGTTTAAGCAAAACCAATTGCGTGCATATGGCTACGAAAATGATTTTTGTTTTGAGTCATTCAGATCTTTGGTGTTTACGTCATGTTGTATTAGTTTCACGTGTATTTTTATTGTTTTGTGTCGTAACTAGTCCGGTGTTATCTTGCAAGTATTCATTCAACTGGAAATGAACATAATAGGTATGTTACGAATTTCTTTTAACAATATTTAACAATTTTGTCTATAAAATCGAAGTGACTTATGACATTTTATCTACGACTAATATAATGGAAGTATTATATTTGTGGTTTTTGAACAATAATGTCATATAATATTCTATTAGGGAATAATGACGAGGGATTAATAGTCCTTATTCCCTCTTGCTCTCCAATTACAAAATTTCTCAAATTGAATAATACAATGGAAACAAAATACACAAACTTAAAAGTGTCATTGTTAATCGCGTAGTGTTTGTGAATTTGTATCCAGAAATTGCACAACTAGCTGCAGCAACAACATCTACCTTAATACCGGAAACATAAAAATCCATTTATAATAAAGTGTACGAAACGTTTACGAATGGCGCCTACGAAACAACACAAACTCATTTTTCGAAAATGTTCTGCTAGCTTGTTTCGCTGAATTAAGTGCAAAATACAAACCATCTTGATTATGGTCATTCTATTCAATAATTAAATCTATGTTGAGAATAAACAATGACGTTGACTTGAAAAAATATTGCAAACTACGAGCGTTTTTAAAAAGAAAATCTGAAGGATTCCAACCAAAGAAGTCCACTCTGACCCCGGAACAAATTGGGAAATTTATCGACGAAGCTCCTGATCAATTTTTTCTTTTACATAAGGTAAATTTACATATTTAATCTGATCTATTCAAAAACTCATATTCTTATTATTGCTTCAGGTTATATTAATTATTGGAATTATGGGCGCATGCCGCTCAAACGCTTTATGAAATGAAGGATCTCCAAACACAGTTATTAATAACAATACCCAAGACTAAAACAAAAATTGTACGAACATTCACCATAAACAGCACGTTTTACAATATCGTAAAGAGGTACATCGATCTTCGTCCGTCACATCAAAAATCAATTCATTCTTTCTAAATTATCAAAAATCGAAATGTACAATAAAACAAATTCGCAGACATTGGTAAACAAATTGCCAAATAGTTAACCTTGCCAAATCCTCAAAGTTATACCGGCCATTGTTATCACAGGTCATTTGCCACGTTGGTGGAGGCGATATAACTGAATTAAAGCGTCATGGGGGCTGGAGATCTACACAGGTAGCTGGAGGTTATATTGGTCAGTCTATGAGAAACAATTCAACTACAGCAGATACTTAGTAATGACTAGAGACTGGACTTTATGAAATTTGCATATCGCTTATTATTTTTGCTACAACAAAATCCTTTAGTATTTACACGAATTACATTATTTGTAGTTGATTGACGTATATTAATGTTTGCATATTTTGCATATAATTGTAATTTTTCGAGATTTTGTCATATTTTGCATATTAGTGCATATTTCTGCATACTTTAGTAAAAATCGTTTAATATATTTTATAGTTACCTATTTTTATTTTCTTATACTTTATGTATAAGGAAGGAAGTTTAGTAATCATGAAAATTTTCGAACTTGAGATTTTAACGGAAATATACGTTTTGACCTTCCCTAAGTCTATTCTGACTATTTTCGGAATGACGTATCTGTGTGTGTGTCTACCTGTGTGTGTGTCTGCGCGCGCTCTAGCGCACATACTACATTCAAACATTTTTTAGAAAAAAATTGTGCCTACAATGTACCGGACGAAAGCACTCTCCGAAAATGCTATGTAAAAGATGTTTATGTCGATACGCTTGACAAGATCAAACAAATTGTTAAAAATAACTGTTTTTTTATAGCGGACGAAACTACCGATTCTTGCGGACGATATAGTGCAAATTTGTTAGTTGGTGTTTTAAATAATTCAGGTCCCAGTAAATCGTATTTAATTGCTTGTAAACAATTGGAAAAAACTAACAATGCCACCATTTTGCGATTTGTGAACGAATCTCTAAATGCTTCGTCAAACAGCGGACGGGGCGGGACGGCGACGCGACGCTTGTGGGACGTGAGGAGTTGTAATGTTCTAGTTAAGGGGGGGTCCTGCTTTAGAAGGCTCAAAAAATCTTTTGTTATTGCTCAAATCTATGCCTAATATATCTAAGAATATGTATAAAAAGTTGTAGCGGCTAATTCGCAGTATTTTGAAAGATACAGCACTAAACACAGTGAGGTGTCGAGCAAAAAATATACGAACGCACGAACGCTCGGACAAACGAAGCGCGCGCCCCTTCCGGCAGTCACATAACACCGAACTATGTACTGAAAAAAGTTCAATCGGTCGTTCGAAACAATAATATTTTGAATTCGTAAGAGCTATAGTAGGATTATAACGAGATATTCCGTAAGTAATCGAAAATTAGCATTTTTCCTGATCGTAAACTTTAGAGCGCGTTTTCTCGAGTTTTCGTTTTTACGATTTTTCTAAACTGGTGGGCGTGATTGCGAGAAAACTAGACAAGCAATCAAAACGAAACAAAACTTTTGTTAGCTTCAGTAGCATTCTATTTGATTTGAACTAAAAAGATTAATGAAAAAAAAATTCTAAACAACTTTTTTAGCAAGTTGAAATGATTTTCTCTTCCTCCAAAGAGCACATTTATTTTCAAATCTGAGAAAAATCTTGAATTTAAAAATTTTGTTTTTTTTTAGTTCACCTAGAAGAAAATATATGAGAATTACAATTTTCTTTGGTTTTTTTTTGTTTCAGACAAAAATTACGAGCTACATCTTTCCCACCAATTGTAGACTGCAATTGAAAGGTGTTGCACAAATGTGCATAAAAGTCGGTTCCGTTTAAATATTTTTCTTAATGCTCAAATATGCAATAAAATGCTCTAAAAAGTTCACTAGACTTGCTCATTTTTTTCTGTCCTAAAAAAATTCCCCCCAAAACGCTATTTTAAGGCCTCCTAAAGCAGGATCCCCCTTAATATACAAAATGTCACACAGAGCCGTCGCACTCGCCGCACGACTATCGGTCGCGTCACGTTTCTGTGGCGCCTGGCGGGAATACAACAGGGGCGTGGCGGGACGGGGCGCTAGCGTGGCGCGGGCGCGATTCTACATGTGTTCTACGAGTATTTGTTTGAGTCGTGAAACAGACAGCGCGACGGTAGCACGCCGCGCCCAGCCCGACGCTAGATTTGTGTTTTATCACAAAAATGGACGTGCAAAAGGTGGAAAAGTTAATTGAAAGTGTTCGAGGCCATATTTGTCTGTACGACTTGGGACATAAGCAGTACAAAAATCCAAGCCTAAAAAGTGCGATTTGGGAATCCATAGGAAAGGACCTGAATGAAAGTGGTAAGTAACATTATATTATTGGTCATGTATTCGATTATTATTAAAATAAGTAACAAACATTTCTCGGACTTCAAATGCGTTTTGAAGATCGCTGATTTGTAGATCTTACTGAAGTAAGCGCTCTTGATACGTCCGGTGTTTTATTAGGCTCCAAAGAAAAAGATTCTCCCTCCACTTTTATATAATTATGTAGACAAGTGGCTGCTTTGATAACATTTATAGCAGTATCAACGTCACTTTCTATAGGTCTATGAAAGATTGAGTATTTTTGTGCTAAAATACTTACAATATAAACGTGCTTGTTTAATATGATACATTTTTTGTTACTACAGGTGAAGCCGTGAGAAGTAAGTGGAAGACAATAAGGGATGGCTACACAAAATATAAAAAACAAGCAAAAAGTTCAACGGGTTCTGGAAGGAAAAATGGCAGCTATACATGGGCGTCACAGCTGGCATTTTTGGACAACTTCAATACACCACGAGCATCTTGTTCAATTGTAGAATTAGATGCTACACAGCCTTCTCCACATGATACACCTTCAATAGATATTGATACAGAAGATTCACCACATGTACCACCAACGTCGTCATCGTCACAGGTTCCGCCATGTCAGGTCCTGCATCAAGAATCGCCAGCATGCCATAGCTCAGCATCAAGAGTTCCTTATCGCAAAATGAAACGATCAACGGAAGAGACTGAAAGTGACGATGATGTTAGCAGAGTAATTGAATTTTTAAATTCTAAAAAGAAAAAAGAATACGACGTCATCGACCATTTATTCCTAAGTTACGCTGACACCTTTAAAAAATTTCCTCCGCGAACGCAAGCCATCGTTAAGTTGGAATTAGCAACGTTATTTACCAATACTGAATTGCAATTACTCAGAAATAATTCCGAATCCGATTTCCAATCTACCTAGACTGTTTCACCTGCGTATTCAACCACAACCTCACTTCAGTCCCACAAACCTCACCGATAAGTATGTCTGCTGACAACAGCAATGTGGCAGTAGAAAATTCTGGACAGTTATTTCAAATGCAATCCCAGTCAATTGAAGAAAAGTTACTGTTACTCGATGATATCACTGTAGAACGAAGTGCCTACCAGTCCTAGTGTCATGTTAAAATTTAAGAGCCTAATGTAAGTTAAGATTGTTTTGTAAAAGTAAAATAGTTAGTGTAACAGTTGTGTTTTATTTATGTCATTTTGGTATATTATTCTATATCAGATATTTGCGCCATGCCTTTATAGGGTGTTTTTGGGTTTCCTTATTAAGATGAGGCCTATGTCGTTTATGGTGTTTGTGAACTGATTGTATATTCGTTGTAAGTATAGAATTTATGGTTATTAGAGTTTTAGGGTTGTTCATGAAGACCCTGTCATAATAATAAAGGACCTTTCAATAACGATAAACATACAAGGTGGCACAAAAATCATCACCCTATCGGAAAAAGCTATAATTTTTGCAAATGGTGGTAAATATCAGTTCTGCTTTGACATTTGTGAAGTACATATATACAAAATACAATGTGAACGCGGAATAACTGTTTCGATTTTTTGTGTAATAATCGTCGGTAGTATTGGCGTAGCGTGAATTTAGATGTAGATTTCCCGGTCGTCCGACAGCAACTGGGCAAACAATACGGCGTTTAGCTGCTCGTCTAGAAGAGTATGGGACAACACGAGATGCTGTCAGGTCTGGGCGGCCCCGGAGCAGCCGTTCTGCTGAAAATATCGCGGCTGTGGCTGAAGATATCGCAGAGAACCCCGGAGTATCGACCAGAGGACGTGCCACGCAATTGGGCATCAATAGGCGGTCAGAGAATTTTGGTGAAAGACTTGAAGGTGTTCCCTTACAAAGTGCACAGTACTAGAGACAACGTGGGACCGGGCGGGCCCCCGGAAGGGGCCCTGTAAGTAACTCTATGTATCGCAACAGATGTATTGTAAAGGGTGCTATTTATATTTTCATGTGGTGCCATTGTAATCGCCAAGAAATCGAGAAAACGCCTATGTAGCACTTATAATGTAACTGTGTATTTGATTGAACGTATGGTGTCGCAACACGACTATTTATTATTAGTAGTGTATTGCCCAGCCTTGGTGCATACGACGACGACATTATTGAAAACGTTACCGTAAAACAAGTCTAACAATCTGACATTACAAACGGTGAGTTTTCTTATTTATTTACATTTTCGTTACAACAAATTCGTATGATATGAAACGTGAAACTTTTTAATTTGTTTATAATGGAGTTGGCTACACGGTTCATGCACTTAAAATGCATGAAACACTTCATACGAATTCAATTTACTGCCAATTCATAGCTTGTGAAAGAGGATGGGTGGACGATGCATTTTTTTGCCTATGGTGGCGACTCGAACGTTTTCGATTCCGCCCAGCGCGGTCAATTAATATTACTGCCAAGACGAGAGTTACGTCGACACGGTAGCAGGCGCGGCGAAACGGCCGACCGTCCGGTAGCCCGTGGAAAATGCAATAAGTCGTTTCGTGCCAGTCGTAGTAGAGCCGGTATCGCGCGGGGCCCCCATTATTTATAGCGTCCGTATTTTAAACGGGTCGCCGGGCAACGACGCGATACCTTCGCGGAGCAAAGCGGTGGGCAGGGCCGTAATCCTCACCGTTGTTTCGACGTGCGAAATTCATCGCAGTCGGCGGCCTCCAGCGCCTACAAACGTGATATTTCTGGTTCAAAAATTAATATTTGCCTTTGGCAGGTGATATTTAAACAATTAAGTTATGAAAAACGTATCCGAGGTTACTTATTATGACTGTGCGCTCAAACTCATGTTATTACCGTCCGTTACCTGCAGCTAATTGCAGTTGCACCACATGTTATGATACGTTCTTGGCAGTTTTTAAGCGGCGGCCGGGTCGTTCCGGGAAATATCTCGATGCATGCATCTGCAGATGCGCGTAACCGGCAAGCGGAAGCAGAGAACGCGAGGAAAAAACGCGCGCTTCGGGAGGCGGTAGCGGCCAACGTCGCCGCCGTAGTAGTAGTAGCGGTAGTAGTGTAGTAATTTCGAACGCGGAATAATATAAACAAAACGAACGAGGCGCGATAAACATAAGAGAGCGAGCGCCCGAGTCAATAAAGGAGTTACGTCGTCGTACGTCGGGCGCACGTTCGCTCCTGCGGAATAACAGATGAGTGCTGCGGCGGTCGAGAGGGACGGGGGTACGATTGGTCCACCACTGTATTACGCGGCGCACGGGAGCGCGTCCAGCGGTTCCCAAACGTTCGATTCTTAATATTGATGCGGCGTGTTGGTGAGGATTAGTTGTGTGATTTGATGTGAAACGGCGCAACTATTAAGCTGCTTAACACCTGTGATTTGAATACATTAAAAAAGTAACGAATGCATTTGATTAACTTGGAATAATTTAAAAATGATTTGTGCTCTTGGTCCGTTTGCAACAGCCATCTACGCCTAAACTATAATAATTAAATTTAATAATTTGGACTAATAATTTCACATCCAGTCAAACCGTAAACTAATTATATATACTGAGTGACAAAAGTAAAAGAACGCCAAGAACAAATTATAATTTTGTATATGAGTGGTGGGTGACCAAAATAAAGATTGATTAAAATTTTATCTCTATTTCCTCAGTATTTTTTTCCTTTTACGCCAAAGAAGTTGTCGCTATGTGTGGGGGTCACTTGATGATTTATGTCACTTTGACAATTTCGGTGTATTGTTCAAAATGCGTAATTCGTCGGCGTCCCAATTTTAGGCAATTAAGTGATTTTGAGCGAGGTGTCAGCTGTGGCAAACTGTTATCATATTTGGTCTGAAGAAGGACGAGGGACCGTTTTCGGCCACCCGTTCGATTGCGGACCGATGGTTTGGAGAAGAAGGCAGAACGGTATTGGCACTAGAACCATCTACAGGCGAATAAGATCTTTTTGGCTCATGTGTTGCCGGCTCCAATTTGTGTTACCACTCACCGTTGCTCACAAAAGACAACGGTTAGAGTGGTGCCGGGAAAGGTTACAGTGGGATGAAGAATGGCATCAGGTGGTCTTTAGTGACTAATCCCGATTTTGCTTGGGTATGAGCGATGGTCGGATAAGGGCTAGGAGACGACGTGGAGAACGGCGACATCCATAGTTTTTCGTGGAACGTCATGTAAACCAAACTGTTGGAGTTATGGTATGGGGGACAATTGGTTATGGTAGTAGATCACCCTTAGTGTTCGTTAGGGGTACCATGAATGCTCAACGATACGTTGCGGATATTATAGAGCCTCATCTTCTTCCGTATCTTCACACCTTACCAAACCCTGTTTTACAACAAGATAATGCCCGACCGCACATTGCCAGGGTTACTATGGCTTGTTTTGAAGGAGCTTAAGTCACCCTTCTTCCTTGGCCTCCAATATCTCCTGACCTATCCCCTATCGAACATGGTTGGGATATTATCTGCAGACGATTGGACCACTTACTTCGTCCTCTATACACTCTAGAAGAGCTCCGACACCAAATACAGGTGACATGGAATGAAACACCCCAGGAAGAAATTGATAACCTCATCAACTTCATGCCACGACGTGTTAGGGACGTGCACCACTACGGGGCGATGAATTATTAATGTTAACTTTTGTATTGTTCTTTTGTTTTGTTTCAAATGTTGATCGTTTATTATTTTGACCACTTACGTATAATATATTCAGTGATATAAAATCAGTTCAATTGAAAGACGACTTCTTAGTGTTTTTTTTACTTTTGTATATATGCCAATGTGTTTACCTCTCAACGCCACCAAAAATAACCATGCAAAACTAAACACCAGCATGCACCAAAAAAGAACCACACATCAACCTTAAAGATCAGCTCTACAATGAGTCCATTAATGGTCAGATCTCTCAAATATTAATTACTAATTTGATCAATGTTTAAGCTAAAGCTATGTGAAAAAGCTTCAACATTGGTCAAATGCCCAACCTATGATACCTTAGCCGGCTGTGTCCAGGGCTGTTAGAATGCGCATATCCTTCCAGCCCAACTCCAGCACTATCCTGGTGCATGCAGCAGATGGGCCCTTCACTACTATCTTGGAATATCATATTCAGTGATACTGATGCCGTTATTCAAGCACTTTGCGCTTCATCCAGTTCTTATTACAGTTTCTGGCCAGGGCTCTTGTAATTCGACGACAGGGTTCCAGGTTAGCACCACTCTTTGACAGGGAATTCTGCTTCGTTTCCCATCATACCAGTGTGTCCGGGAATCCAGACAAGGCTAACCTTGTTCCATCTCCCTAATTGAGACCACGGTCCCAGACCAACATCGGCGTGTATTGATGGTCAGCAAGGACTGTTTTGCTATCAGACACATATTTGATCGATCTGCGCTGCTCAGATTTTTTTAATAGCTCACGTGCACACATCTCGATGGCAAACACTTCTACATGTACATTTGCTGCATGCTTACCAAGGCTGTACACTGCTTGCGCCCTTGGTTTGTGGCAGAAAGCCCCGGCCTCCGCTGTTGTGGTTGTCAACTTTAATTTACTTGGCGGGTTGAGACCCCCCCCATTCATCTCTACTACGAACTATGAGGTTACTATGACTGGATATCGCAGTCATTGTATCAGCCACCATACCTAGGATGTCATCCGTTTCTGTGGCTTTTATACAGCCGCATGGGGGTAAAGATATGTTGCCATTCTGGCCTTACTTTGCAGTACAATGTGTAAAGGAAGAAGGTAGCTTTGCACGGCTACTGTCGGTGCGGTACTTAACCTAGGCTAGCAATTCTCTGTAGACTACTAAGTTTTGCTCTGACTGTCCTCCGTGAAGAGAACAGACAATACAGCCATAACTAACTACTACCACATACATCCATATTTACTTGGGAACTACCTCCCACGTTTTCCCAGAAATTCTATGGCACATCCATAGTGCCTATCTAGCTTTGTGTGTGTATTACCAAAGTTTTATTTTTTCCAGTTGAGCCTTTTACTTCTCTACCGTTACCCGTAGATATTTCCTTCCTCCACGAATCGTTTCACTTTTCAGTTTGGGTGGGTTGGGTGTTTCAACCTTCCTCCTCTTCGTGAATGGAACAATTACTGTTTTGCGAGGACTTATCGTTAATTGCTCCCATTCGCATGACATTTCATGCAGTATTTCAGAGATGATTGCTTCATCACTGTCTCTTACGAGAATGAAAATATCATCCGCATAGGCATGTATGTCGACTTCTAAACTGCTAACAATGGCTAGTACGTTGTACACCAGAAGTGTTCACAGCGGGGGATCCCTCCTTGTGGAAAGCCTTTGACCATTTCACCACACACCGTTGTGGTCATTTGAATATAGCTCCTATCCAGCCAGAAACAGTAGGAACAACCCCTTTCGCTGCAACAGCTTTAAATGTAGTGCTGTGTGAACGCCCTTTCTATGTCAATGAAATTTTCCACCGCAATGCCTTTCAAATCCACGGATTCCGTTGATGTCTTTGATCAAAGGGGCTGATCTAGGGCATCAGTCTAATGGGTCTGAAGGATTTGGGGTGTGGGTCTGCGTGTTCTACCTTTCGTGTATACACCACCACCACTCCGACTACATGCTAGACTAGCCCTGAATAGTCTGATGGTGGGAGATCAGGGTCCCCAGACCTTGATACAGTAGTATCGGAAGGATACCGTCCTCTCCCGGTGACTTGTATGACTGGAAAGACTTAATCGTCTCATATGAGACGTAATTTTAAGAGAAGTAATTTTCGGCCATCATTTTTGTACATAGAACCTTGTGAATCTTGCACTTGCACTTCCTCTAAGATTTTTTGTTGGCCCTGGTTACCTCCTTATGGTCGTTCGTTGGAGTGCTTCTGTAAATGTTCCAGTTTCCCGATTCTTTAGCCCTATTAAATAGTTCTCGGACTTCTCTTCTTCTTTCCAGCAAGAAACGTTTCTGTTGTATTTTTTCTTCTTGAGTGGACAGTGGTAGTGATAGGCCGACACAACCGCTTCTCTTGTCTGGTCTGCTGCTATCTCGATCTCACAATTATTCATTGTAGTGATCACGTGAGTTCTGGCAGGGAACGTCAGTTCTCTTTGGATTCCGATATTCAAACAAGCAGTACGCTAATAAAATAGTTAAAAAACATCGCTTAGTTGTCGATTATTGCACTTGACAAGTAGGTACCAGTAAGCGGTTGATATTTGGACATAGAAAGCAACCCAGTCGACCTACTTCGTTACGGTTCGCTTGTTTTGCTCGCTCGTAGAGCTAGGCGGTGACATGTGTTAGGAAGTACAGTGCGGAACAATGCAGATTGTGTCCGCTCTCATTAAAAGTGATGGTTGTTACGATCCTCCGTTTAAGATTATGATAAAAGAGTTTCATTTGATCCGAAACCGAATAAATGATTGTATGATGTTATTGCATTATAATTCGTAAAAACGAAACAAGTTGTTAACGATCGAAGAAATTGTAAAATAAATTGGAAACGTCGAAATTAAATGGTAAAAGTCTTTAAAAATCGTAAATTATATAAATAAATCGAAAATAAATCGTTAAGAATTTCAAAAAAATCTAAGAAAATGTGGAAGAAGACATTGTAAAAATCGTTGGCGTCGTAATATCGAAAACACATTAAAATTGAATTATATCGAAAAAAAAAAGAAAAAAAAACGTAAAAAAGCAAAAGTTCTTTATAAATTGTAAAAAAATTGAAAATAGTTGAAAATTAACATAACTTGTTACAATCGTTAAAAACAAAAACTCATGAAATATCAAAAATAATCGCTGTAAATCGTAAAAATAGAATCGTGTCAAAAAGTATTCGGAAAATCGTAAAATAGTTAAAATAGAAAAACACAAACGAATCGTAAATATCATTAAATATTATAAATATCAAAAACAACTTTTTGCACCAAATTATGTAGAAATGTCGTTGAAAGTAAAAACAAATCGTAAGCTGTAAAATTATTATAAAGCGAATTATGTGAAATTTTTTTTTTTAATACTAATCGTACAAAAATCTATAGATATAGATTGTAAAAGAATAGAATACTTTGAAAAAATCGTTGAAAGTTATTACAAAAATTATTGTAAAAATCATTAAAATTAAAAATATATTTTTTTTCGAAATCATAAAAACCGTAAAAATAAAAATATCGTTGATTAAGATTTAAATAAATGAAAAACTAATAGTCATCGTTGCTGTCTACATTCAATCGTTTATTAGTAGTATTGATTTATCTAAGTATGAGAAAGTTCAGTGTGGATACCACTGATTTCTTATGTAAAACATTTGCATGTATATTTAATATAGTAATTAATTTTTCAAGTCCGGGAACTCCTATTTAACAGTGCAAGTGAGAAGTTTAAGGACGAGGCGACGAAAGAGCCGAGTCCTGAAAATCGAAACGAGTACAGTTAAAACAGTTCACGGACGAATGTTGTTATTTATTTTATTTCATACTGTGAATAATTTAATTTTTAATATTTACATTTGACATGTTTTCGATAACGTCAACATGTGACATTAATTGGTTCCAGTTTTTCTATAGAAACATCTGTATCGGCAGATAGTCCTGCAATGACAGTTTCAGGAAATTCGCAATCTAAAATTACTATAAATATTTACACGAAAGATGGTCGAATCTTACACCTCAATGGTGCAGTGAACATTAATTAAAACAGGTCCATGAAGACTAACTGGTGGATCGCTAGACAATATTGTTTCTGGGTTATTACTTCGTCAGTAGCGATTACCAAGAACCTTAGTTGTTGACGAAGGGTAATAACCCAGAAACAATATTGTCTAGCGATCCACCAGTTAGTCTTCATGGACCTGTTTTAATTAATGTTCACTGCACCATTGAGGTGTAAGATTCCACCATCTTTCGTGTAAATTTTACATTTTGCTGTCAGATTTGACAAGACACATTTTTAATATAAATATTTGTAAATAATCAGTTAAACCCTGCGGTAATTCATGTTGTTCCATGTTTTTTAAAAATAAAATGTATCAAAAAGGTTATTGAGTTAAAAATAATAGGAAATGATACTTAGCAACATTTACCGACTCTGATACCGTTATAGCTCATTTCCCGGACTCAAAACGGAACGGAAAAATTGAATTTACCGTACAGTATGAAATAAAATATTTCCCTGAATCAGTGATCAGTGATCACTTTGAATTGTGCTAATTTTTGTAGTTTAATAATTTTGTAAAAGTTTTAGCTTCTTAAACAAGATGGCAATGAATTTAATGAAGTGCGTTTAACAATTGGTTTATGGGTATTATGCACTGAACAAATGGAAATTTCTAAAAAAAAAAAAAAACTGTCAAAATCTTTTTATTTAAGTCAACCATAAGAATACTTCAAGACTTAAGATAAACTGTTCCATAAATTAAAGTACGTGCAAAGTCGAAGTTTCAGCGATTATGAATAATTAAGACCTACCCATATCGTGCACCTGGTCGTCGAGCTCACGGGCGGAAGTAATTCGAAAAACATCGCCGAGGCGACGTCAAGACTTTTTGGTTCAAGAGGAAAAAAGCGTAACGAATGCCGATACGACAATAACTCGCAGAGTTTATGGCCGACCAGGCGTCAGCTTTCTCTTGCACGGTCCGCGCGCGACCTTTGTTTAATCGCCAAAGGTCGAATGCCGCGCGCGCCGTCTCCGTCGCTTTATCGCGGATTGAACGCCCGGCCGTGCGCCTTCCATTGTTTTCGTTATCGGCACGTTAACGCGGCTCATAGCCTCGTTCGCGACGATCGCCGCAGCAGCCGGCGTTACGCATCGACGTCCGCAGTGGCCCGAACGGGCGTTTGATTTTCCGTTCCGTTGACCTAAAATCCACAGTGAGCGCGGCTGTCTGCGGCTGGGACGCGCCGAATTAATCGTCGAATTTCGGCGCTAATGGGCGCAATTACCGGGTCAGTGGATCAAACTTACGATATGGAATATTGCGCATTAAATTGCAAATTGCCCATTATCACCAAATATATAGCAAGAAATGTGGATTGGTGGATAACATTTTCTAAATGTAAAAAAGATTTAAAAAGATCATAAAATCAAAAATCATAAGAAGTAAAATCTTATAATTTGTGAAAATCGCGAAAGAAAAGAAAAACGTCAAATTCTTATACATATAACAAAATTTTATAAAATTTCTTACAAATGAATAAAATGATGATCCTTACAAGTCGTAAAAACTGAAACAGGAACATCGCAAAAAATATAATAATTGTTAAAGCGTAGAAATTAAAAATGTAAATAATAATAAAAATAATAAAAAACCAAAAATCTCGAAAATAATGACTGTTGTAAAAAATGATCAAAAGTGGTAGTTACTAAATCGTAAAAAAATCAGATTGTTTTTTTAATATAATACAATTAAAATAAACCTTGTAAATGTTGTTTATAATGGAAAAAAATATATTTATTAAAGGAAACGTCATAGAAGTAAATTTTCGTAAAAAGATTTTACTGTTACTGGGCTTCTTATACTGGTTACGAAGACAACTTATACTTGGGAAATAATTTGTCAAAGTTTATTTTCCGTTACTTCCGTCTTTTAAAACTGTTTACCCTCGGTTTGTACAAATCGTAAGTTTAAAGTTTCATAATATTAACTTCAACAGTTTGTGCATTAAAGCGAGCAGTGCGCCCCAATTTATTACTTCGTTAAGTTTTCCCATTGTGTCTATTATTTAACTCACATATATACTAGTAACTCATAAAATGTTCTTTATGTTGTTCTCTAGTTTAAATTTAATTATTCGTGGAATTTAAATACGTAGAGAAAATTTTTAGAAAACGATGTAAGGAGCTAGTATTACGTTTTAGTTCATAGGTTTAAAGTGAATTTAAAAATATTTAAAAATATATGACCACGGTGCGGAACAAGTGAAGTTAAACATTTAGGTTACAAATATCTTTTCGAAATCATATCATAGTGTAAACATTCAGTTCGATTGCGTCACAAAAAATAATTGTCAACTTGTAAACGTTTTAAAAGTGTCTTAGGATGCATTATTTGACAAAATAGGTGTAAATCAGTCGATTTGCATGTACGTAATTAATGTTTTATGTGATTTAATTAGAAAAATATATTTGTTAAAAATGTCCTTTTAATTTCATGTATATTAAATGTAATTAAATTATCGTAGAAATGACGGTGAATGCTTTGGTGTACGCTTTGTACATGGGGAGATAATATTTGTATTTTGTAGGCCAATCATGTCACGATTTTGACCAATGGAAATGGAGAAATCATTAAGAGTGCGTCTGAGTGATCAATATGAAAGTATTATTGAAACGAACATACATACTTTCTTTGACGTAACATTGAAACAAATGTCTAAGACGAGGTTTATATCCACAATTAGTTAAAAGTTGTGAAATACGTCTATTGGTACCAGGAGCGCAGGTATTAATTATAATTTAATTTGATTGCTGTCATTTTGACAGCTCGTATACATACCAACATACACCATACATTCCGATGAAGATACAAATGTTATAGAAACGTGAAATATAATATAGAAGACAAAATTATAATTTGATTAACATAATAATACAACAAACACAAAAGTGATAAGTTTATGTTGGTGCGTGAGTTCTCGCTGCTGAAATTTGTGCTTCTTGGTTCTCGGGTTGTGAACCGCGTTGTGGATATGTTTCCCATTTGTCATCTTCAGGAAGCTCTTCTCGGTCTCGCTGACTTAAAAGAACTGCCATTCGGAGTTAACCGTTGATCCTTATATTCCGGTTTGTCGTTGGGGTTGACTACGCTCGACTGCTTCTTGGTTCGGCTCCTGGTTAATGGATCTTGCTATGCCGAGCGTGCGATGAACTGTGGCGGTTCCTGTGGCACTGTCATTTGAGTACTGGTTGTACTGTATTGTTGTAATACTGGTCTCCATGTTGCTGGCAATCGTTGGGCGTTATCTCGTGTGTTAAGGTTTTCTTTCCGTTTCTCCATTTCGATGGCTTCCAGCGTTTCTAATGGAATTTTCGGTTTTGCAATCCGTAGCATCGTTTCTATCTTCCTGTATGGTCGAGAGTTGTACCGATGTTTTGTGTACTAAGGATCTTGCTTATCTTGTCGTGATCCCTCCGACATACGGTAAAAAAACTATGGCTGCTGGTTTTATCTTCATATTTTTCTTCCTCCTGGGTTGGTCTGGATGCTCTGAGAATTTCCTGTTTTGAAAATCCGTTCTGCGCTGGTGTATGTTGTCCATTTCTTTGTTCTTGCTTCTGACATCGGCCATCCTTTCTGATTTTGTTATTAATGTTCTTGCTACCGAGTGGAGTTAGGGCGGGTTGTGGTGTGACTAAGCGTTGATGTACCTGTTGGTGTGAGTTTTCTTCCTGTATACATGTATGGCCGAGACTCTTGTCGTCTCATTACCAATACGTCCACGAACGATAGCTGGTTGTCCACTTTCACTTCCATGGTGAAGTTTATAGCTGGATGTTGCTTCTTGAGGTGCTCCAGAAACCTGTCGAGTTCTCCTCGTCCGTGTGTCCATACTACGAAAGTGTCATCCAGGTATCTCAGCCACACCTTTGGTTTTAACTCGGTCGACTCTAGCGCTGTAGTCTCCAGTTCCTCCATGAATAGGTTGGCTATCACAGGTGGTAGTGGTGATCCGATGGGTGCTCCACTAGTTTGTCGGTAGCGTTGATTTTCAAAGATAATAATAGTGGTGTTGTCTACCGGTCTACCTGTGTAAATCGTGATACTACATCAAAGCTTACCAATAAGTGCTCGGGTCCCACAGTAAGGTTCTTCAGCATTTCGATGAGATGGTCTGCGTTCTTGACGTATGATGCTGCTAGTTCAGCGAAAGGTTGTAGTTGTTTTGATAGAAATCTTGCCAAAGATTGGAATGGTGATTCTATTTCGGGTTTATGGATCTTCGGTAGGCCATATATCTTTGGGCATTTTGATGACTTTTCTCTTGGTATAGTTATTTTCTTGCTCTCCTCATCTAGTGGTGATCTTTCAAGTTTATTTTTTGTCGTGTTCTCCAGGTAGGTCGTTTAGTCAATTTAACGAAATAATGTATAAATGTCAAGAATAGCAACTAAGATATTTCAGTTAAAAATGGCATAAAACTTTTTTAAATGGAAACACGATATGCATCTGGTATAGAATAAAAGTTTAATAATAATTTGAATACACTACACTATATAAAAACTGCAGATTATATCTATATCATCTCTGTTCTCTTCGTTGAGCGATGCCTCATGTGACGTAGAAGCTGTTGAAATGTGTGTGAATGATTTTTACCGGGCTATTGTACGGTCTTCATGATTTGAAAGTAATATCAACAAAAGTGTGGTGTAGTTGTAGATTTGGATGTTGTGAAATTTGATGTACTCGTATGTAGTAGGTACAGAAGTTGTACAATGATGCTCCCTTGCTGCATTCTGAGTTGAATGGAATACATTTGACTGTTTATAGCTCTGTAGATCTTTGTTACAAATTTGCGTTCATTTAAGTTTGAATGTAGCAGATAAAATAATTGCTAGATTTAATAATGTAAGTCGAAATGAAATACGAGGATGGGACTTTTGAAATGCGGGGCACAACTGAACTATATCAGTACATGCATAAGCAAATGAAATGAAACAATATGAAGTAAAACAACGACATCCAACTAACAAACAAATTATACTATAACATTATAAAAAAAATTAAATTTAAAAGTAATTACACTTGCAAGTTAACAGGAGTAACGTTCACATGTAAGGTAATTAATTAAAATTCTCATTACAATACCCCTGCGTCCTAACCCACGCCATCGCCGCCATTTGACAGATTCTCGACTGTCGCCGAACGTAAAATCGCGCGTCGACATTTTGAGAACGGCCGCTTTGTTTTACATCTCCTTGAACTCCCCGGTTCTAAGTCAGTGACTCCTGAGCTCCTGACTCTCCTTGCGTTCCCGCCGCCCTCCGCCGCGCCTCTTTCGCAGCCGCCGACCGCGCGCTCGATTCGGCCCGCAGATACGTACGTACACAATGGCGCGATGCGCGGTGGACGATCCGTTTACCGTCGGATTGAGTTAGGTTAGGCCCCGTGGAACCTCGTAATGGAAATCGGTGCGCCTCGGGCACTGCTCCCGCCGCAGACGACCACGATGATGATGATGATGATGATGACAGCTCCGCCGATTCGCTCCGCGCGCCTCCTCGACGCGTCTCTCAAATTTCGCGTTTTCGTGAAATTGCGGCGCTCGGATCGCGCAGTGAAGGTCCTCTTATGGAGTTGCGTGCAGTTTGTGGTTTTAAAATTTTATTGAGTGGTGATGAAGTTCAGATTTGGATGGATGCGTAAAGAAATGAGAGGGGTTGGGATCGAAGGTGGAGGTTACCATCGTATTTTGTTGTTGCTAATTTAATAAAAAATAATAAATAAAAATAAAATTATATATATGTAACGTAAAACAATAGAATGAAACGGTAAACAAACGCATTTAATTAAGGTTTTAGGCAATTTAATTAGAGAAATATGTAACTTTTGTTAAATATTCATGATTATTGTCTTTGCGATTTTTGTAAAATTTTGAACCTTTCGTGTATATTAAGGTTAATAAAAATATTTTAAATAGAACGTCGAATAATTATACATTTATAGATGTATCGAAAATGTATAAGACTGGTGTATGGTAATTCTAGTAAAACTACAATATATTTTTGTATGAAATTCAACGGTACGTTTGTAAATTATTAATCACGGCCACGTGAAGATTTCAACCAATGTTGCCAGGAGATCGATTGACAAATTGTTGCAATTTTTTAATTAGAAAAATATGCACATTTTGTGGAAAGTCCCGTTTATCGTCTTCGCGTTTTTTGAAAAATTAAGAACGTATCGTATATATGAAGTGTAATACAAATATTGTCGATTTTTGAGGTTTTTAATATTTTTAGTAAAATACATTACGCACATATCGTAAACATTAAATTAAATCCAAGGTATGCCGATAGGATTTAGTTAGTACGAGTATGTAACCGGCACCCGGGAATAATTACGTTACTTCTTTGTATAATGAATAATTATCGAATTAAAAAGTGTATCGTCGGAAAAAGTAAAAAGTGTTACTTAACATTAGAAATGTTACGTGTGAAATAAGGTAGTAACGATGGTGGGAGGATCTAAACAGTTTCCAAATACAATTGATTAATATTCTTAGCATTTTAATGCAATATTGTCAACACCTAGCCTAGTGGCTCTTGGTCTCTAGATTGTTCACTCTTCTTTGCCATTTTCTGAACTCAACCCAACCCAATCTAACCCAATAATTAGGATAAGAATCCAAATCCTAAAAGACTAATTCGATTTTTTAACAATTTATAAAGTTTTATTCGATTTTTTCAGTCTTCAATTTTTGTTTCGATTTCTTCGATTTTTGTATGACAATTAATTTTATGATTTATTTACGATTTTTAACGAATTACAACGATTTTTTATTTTCAATTTCTTACAATTTACAACTTGTTGAATTTTCAATTACTTTAATTTTTTATTTTTTAAGATTTAAAACATTCTTCAATAACGTCACAACATTTTTGTTATAAATTCAGCATAATTCGATTTTTGTTTTGCTTCGACGATTTAATTTGTGGTGATTTTTTAAAAAATGTTAATACATATGTGTTATAATAATTATTTATCATTTTTTATGCGATGCTATGTGTATTGTCTTTCCTCGTCGTTTGGTTGGGTTGGGCTGGGTTGACAAATGAAATTTATAACGCAATGATCGTTTTACCTGCGGTTTCCATTAGTTATAACGACTTGTACTTTTGATATATCAATTTTTGTACGAATGTCAATGGTTTCTAATGATTTATTTTCGATTTTTTAATAATTTATAACGATTTGTTTGATTTTTTCAGTCTTTCGAATTTCTTTTGCCCCTTCTTCGGTCATCCTAGCTAAATGACCAAAGGAAGTAAAAAGTATACTAATCATGAAAAATTTCGACCTCGACATTCTAACGGATATAGGCCTTTTGAGGTCCCTTGAATCGATCCTGACTATTTTTGGAATGACGTCTGTGTGTGTGATTTGTATATAGCAGGGAAGAAAACGTCATATTTTAGAAGCAATATTTCAAGCGATGGTTTACTTTTATCACTTTTTCGGTATCTGGAAAACGATATGAGTTATCGAAAAAAATATGGAGTATAACTGAGTATAAGGAAGTTCAGTGCGGACCACTGCAGATTTTTTACTATTTAAACGATACCAGTGTTTCCGAATTGCTCTTCAAGTTCTTTATTGGTTCTCTATCTAAATTCTCCCTCAATGTCTGCGTAGATTTTTCTCAAAATTTCCTTTCCCATACTTCGAGTTTGCTTTCATTCTTCTCGTTCAGTGTCCATATTTCGCAGGCATGGCTTACTGTAAGCCTTTTGGTACAACCTTATTTTGGCCGATTTAGAAATGTTCTTTGCTGTTAAAGCTTTCGTTAACATCCCTGCAACTTTGCTGCTCTTTGATAACATTTTTTCTATTTCTCTACCTTCTTCGCTTTTCCTGGTTCTACTTTCTGTATTGCGTACTTTCTATTCACTTTTCTGCTCATTATTTCGATTTTTTCCCTTTGTCATTGTCTTTGTACTTTGTCTTATGTTCGTGAATTATTAAGCCATATTCTCTTGCACTTTCTTCTAATGACTTGAATGATTTTTCTATCCCCTTTCTTGACCTGACCACAATTACTGCGTCGACTGCATATGCCAGATATTGATGTTTCCTGTACTAGGTTGAAAAGGGTTGTGGATAACGGGTCATGCGACTCCCTCCAGTTTTACTTTTGTTTCAAGTTTTTCCAGTCATCTCCGCTCGCTACTTCTAACTTTCACATTGCATCCACCAACTTCTCCCTTTCGATTGAGTCATCGACTTGTCTATAGTCAATGAAATTCATGTATAGGTCCAGATTTTGTTTATACGTGTTGTGTATACGTGTTCTGGCCCTCAATGGACCACCTGCTCAATGAGCGATCTTCCCTTTTTAAATACTCCACTACTTGTTCAATGTAATATATAGCAGTTTCTCATCATCCTTGCGAACACCTTATATAGAACACCTAAGGGTGCTATTCCTTTGTAGTTTGTAGTCTATTTTGTGGCGCCTTTCTTATATAAGGGTACGATTAGTGCTTTACTAATTTTGTCTCCTTATCCCATATTTTCTTTATCATGTCACATATTCTAGTTGATAGAATTTCTCCAACATACTTCAGAGTATCAGCTGCTATTCTATTTTCTCTCTGCACTTTTCTTATTTTTCAATTGTTTGATACAATCTACTTCTTTTCTTGATGATATGCTTTCTGAGTCTTCTTTTACATCCTCCTCTTGTTCTGTCTCCAAATCGTGTTCATTTTCTGGCATCCCTTCCACAGTAACATTAAGCAATTCTTTAAAATACTATTCGGATATTTCCCGTTTTTTCCTCGTTGTTGCCCACGAACAGTCCATCTTTATTTTTCGGATAATATGGTTTTCTCTTGTCTTCTTTTCTCAGTTTTTTTCTTTTGTACGATTCTTCTATACCACATAAATCTCGCCCTATGTGACTCCTCTTATTTTCTCTACATACTATTTTTACTTTTTTGCTCACTTATTCGTATTTTCTTTTATTATCTTTATTCTGTTTCTCCATTACACATACATAACTACAATTCATTGTTATAAGATTTCCTTGCACTCCTCATCAAACCAGTATTTAGCTGAATATTTATTATGCCCTTCCCTTCTATTAGCTTCGGCATCTGTGCCCATTCTTTCCCTATCTGTTCGCTTGTAGTCCTTTTGACATTTCATGTTCAAACTGCACAGCCATCAACTTATCCTTCAGTTTTTCCACGTCTTAGCTTTTTCGTTGCCCTTATTTCGTGACATTACATCAATAAATAATTTCAAAATGAACAGAGATTGAAATTCAAGTTAAGAAATTTATTATTACAAATTAAAAAAAAAACTGTTTCAGCATATTATTATATACGAAATTAGTTTAAGTGCAGACTGATTAAAAAATATATACTTATTATTATTGTCAAATTTAATTAAAAAAAAAAAAAAATACATATAAATTTAAATTTAAAACTGAATTTAGAAAAGTTGGGGAATGTAATACCTAGAAGCTGGCCAACTAATAAATCGGATGAAATTAATTAAGTTGGAAGTAATTTTGCGTATGTTAAGAAACCGTTTTGGACCCAAGACGAGAGTCCTACAATATCCCGATTCCCCAGTCAATAGTGAAACAAACCAAGTAAATATGAGTGTTTTATTTCATGATAATGCCTGTAAATTTTGTGTGAATATAATGCAGAAATAAATATATAATATTGATTAGCTCTATGATTCATTCCTCGTGTAGAAATATAGAACGCAAAGTAATTACAACAATACCTTTTAAGTATTCAATTCAATTTGTCATTGAAAATTGTCATACTTTCGTAGTGTGCCTTAGTGTGTAACTATGGCATACGGCAGTTTTACTGATTTCATTTTCATTTCATGATTCGTCGATTTTTGTAGAAAAACTAGAACATAATGTTAATATCAATGTTCAGTAACGTTACTCATTAAAAATTCTTGAATAGAATAACAGGTTTCCGATAGGAGTATCTTCTTAACTTGGGTCATCAGTTTGGCGGTGGGTAATAGCTTCAGGGATGGTGGCAGCTTATTGTAAATTTTCAGACATATGTGATTCGTACTCAACTGCGTCTTTTTGATTCGATTCGATTGCGAAATCCCCCTTATTTCTCGTGTTATAAGAGTGGAAGTCAGCATTTAAAAAAATTGACTCTTCTTCTCCAGGACAAACTTTAAACAACTAAGAATGTAAACAGATGGTATAGTTAGTATACCTTGTGTCTTTCGGCAGCTAGTAAATCGGTTTACACCCCACATACTTCTTATTGCTTCCTTCTGCTTCAATAAGATGTGTTTTGCTCCTCCAGAAGAACCCCATAATAAAATTTCATTGGTAGCTATGGAATGGAAGTTACAATAGTATGTCATTCTGTACACATTCGGGGAAGCTATACTCTTCATTCTACAAATGGTAAAGTCGTTCCTATTTACCGTGTTGAAAGTCAAGCTTTGAGTTTTGGCAGTATTTGGTTTTAGACCATTTACATCAAACCAGTTTTCCGCATAGAAGATGCTTCTAAAAGTTCTAGTTAGACCGAGTCAGCAATGTTCAGAAAATTAGTATCGTCAGCATATAAAGACATTTTGTAACATTGCACATTTTCGGGAATGTCATTTATATATATCAGAAATAACAACGGGTCCAGTATAGAACCTTGTGGAACCCCTATGCTAATATTTGCCTCTGTAGAGACATCATTTTTTCAATTCATGCGTTGCGTTCTTTTTGCAAGGTACGATTTTATAATTGACAGAGCTGGCCATCTGACTCTGCAGTGCTCCGGCTTCGCCTTAAGAATACTCTGGAGCATACTATCGAATTACTTGCTGCCACCTAAGTAATGCACTTAGCACTCAGCAAGTAATTCGAGCATTCTTACGATCTTCAAAGGTATCAACTATTCGTTGCAACAAATCTACGAGTGCTGTGATTGTTGATTGTGTGTTCTGAAGCCATGTTGACATTTGTTCAGCATTGTGTTCTTTTCCAAGAAAGCACTTAAGCTATTTTTCAGTATTGTTTCAAGAATCTTTGAGAAAACCGGCAAAATAGATATGGGTCGGTAGTTATTGCAGTCATTTAAGACGTCTTTTTTGTGCACCGTAATTACTTTTGCAATCTTCAGTTTTTTTGGAAGGATTCCTTGTTTTAGACATTGATTGAAGATTTTGCACAGAATATTGCTGATGAACATTCTCTATTTATTACCTCCCACACTGCGTTATTCTTGTTCACTGCATTAATGCTGAAATTTGAGTTTTGACTTTGTTGGAATCTGATATAATTTTCATGTAGAAAACATTTTAGTAAGTTATAGCGATGTTTTGCCTCGAAAATTTACATTTCCTCTTCTCCGCTTTACTTACATTTATTAGACAAACACAACGAAAAAGGACGATTAACAAAATTCAGTTGGTTTTTTTCCTTCCGGGTTAAAAGGGAATTTTAAACTGTTCCGCAAAACTTAATAATTGAACGAAAATTAAATCAATTGATATACAATTTCCGTCCATATAATTTATGAAATTATGACTGCTTTGATAAAATTTTCCGTATAAAACTTACTTCAATTCATGATAAATTAGATGCCGGCTATAAAATGGAAATCTTTCAAATCGTGCCAGTATGCGTATTGAATACAAGCGTCAGTACATTCATGCGATCTAGGCGTTCTCGGCACAGTACTCAAGCAATCCTTCTTGCATACGTCTATTTTTCTACTACTCGTCTTTTCTCTTACCGTATCTCTTGTTCATCAACTTCATCAACCCAACCCAACTTTTGCTAGTTTTAGCTTCTGCCATTGTTCATCTATCGCATTCTATTATATTCTGTTGCTTATTTGTTACAATTTTATCGGAAATGTGCATTTATTGAACTATTTTGCCTTTCACATTTGTGAAAACTACCTTCATCTTATGTTATGGTTTTTAAATAACATTATAGAAAGATTGGTTTCAAATGTTTGATTTTGACTATTTATTTTAAAATAAATACTATCGAAATAGTAAATTTATAACAAATTGTAAATATAACTGTGAAGTAGCTGAAAGTCTGAACAGTACCGACTTAGTCAGTCAATAAATATCAATGTAATTATGTACCAAGAAGAGGGTATTGACATATAGATAGCGCTTATAAATGCTCTTAGTCATAGTCATTCATCCTTGCATGCACATTGACCTATCGTATATGTGGTGGTTTGATTGGTTCAAGATAGAGCGAAACAGCTTGTCATCACCTTAACTTAATACATTTGCTGACATTTATTTTCAAATTTAGAGTTATAACCACTTAACGAAAGTTTAAAACGTTGCAATTAAATTCCTAGCGACCTAAATTGATAAAATAAAATTTTGGTGATTTAATTAGAGAAATATATAAATGATGGTCTTTGATGATTTTGGTACAAACTAAATCGTTCCATCTGCAATTGATGCAATCAAATTATTGTACAACAGCGAAAATTTTCATATATTTATTTTTGGCCCAGTAAATATATTTATACACGTAAATTATATCAAAAATGGCCATATATGTTATAAAATATGCTATAAAAGCTAAGAAGATTTGACATCTTTTCGTGTTCTATAAATAGTTTGAGATTCTTCAACCATATTTTCTAGCTGCTTTAATTTAGAATTTGTAGCACTTTAATTTGGCATTTCTTGTCGCTTTCACGATTACTTTGGGAAAAGAACATTCAATATACTCTGTGATCACACCAAGGAATTTTCCATAGGAAGTCTCTGCATTGTCGTATAATATACCCCGCCAGTTTTTATTCCGAATTCGGTTAATAAATTCCTTGGTGTTCATGTTCTTTATCACGAATCTAGATGATCTAGATGATCAGATATAAGCGGATCATAGGTGTTTGCTCTACAAATATTTGTAACAATGTTATCAATACATGTATCTGATATGCAAGGTATGCGACTGGGCTCGTTAAAGGCATGACTTAATCCATATGCCTTAAATGTTTCCAGTAGTAAAACTTTCTCTTTACTCCGCTTCAGGAAGTTTACATTAAAATCTCTTCCTATGAACGTTGTCTGGTTGTCGTATCTGCTTAACTCTTCAAGGCTTTCGTTTAATTTTGAGAGAAATATATCAAAATTTCCCTTCGGTGGTCTGTACATGTTTTACAAGCAGAGCCACATCTTCATGATTACTTCCCTCTTTTCTTTTATAATGTTATCCCTCATAATGACCCTGATAGAAACCGCATAATTTTCTATCAAAATAATATTCCTTTGAATCAGTGGCAGAAGATTATATTCTAACTTTACTTCAGTCAATTAAATCCACATCTTCTGCTACGGATTGCATAAATATCAAAATGCTAACAGTATGTTGCCCTCACATAATCCCTTTTATGACATAGATAAGTAACTTTTGCTTGATAAACAATATATTTCCATCTTGCTGGAAACATGCTACTGGCTACTGTAGTCACACTACCAAGGGTGTCAATTCCAGTGTCATAATGCACTTTCTTAAAAATTCCGACGCATTTGAATGCATACAATATACTGCCCGAAAATCAGTCTGGTTTTCGATCTGGGTACAGCAGTGCAACAGCGTTAGCACAGATCGAATATGATATAATAGCAGAAGCGGATAAGAATAAAGTTACAGTCCTTGTATGCCTGGATTATTCCAAAGCGTTTGATGGAATCAATCACGAATTGTTGATGAGCTTCCTCCTGTAGTGGCTTACATATGTTTGAGTGAAAATGCTCTGTTGCTCTCGACCGACTATTTATCCTGCCGCAGTCAGCAAGTTATGGTTGATGGCTTGCTCTGTGATTTTGTTGATGTTCATTGTGGGGTTCCAGTGTTTTGGTTCCTTTGATATACTCGCCTTTTTATTAAAATCTTTAAAATTCAGCAACATATGTATGCAGATGATCTACAATTGTATTATTCATTTGGTGTTGAAAATATAGACATTGAAGTTGCAAACATTAACCGTGATTTTGACCATTAAGACGAAAAAAACAACTGGTCTTCGGACGGAAATAAAATTAAATTATATCTACGTGGCACTCAACTTAATATAGTGGATGTTGCAAAAAACCTGGGCGTCAATATAGACACGAATCTTAGATTTAAACAGCATTTATCAAATCTAGTGCGACATTCTTTTGGAAAATTAAAACTTTTATGTGGTAGTAAAGACTGCTCATAAGATACAGAGAATTCAGAATGCTTGTTTAAGATTTATTTACGGCAAGAGGAAAATAGATCACATTTCTCACACCTTGTGTTGGACGGGCTGGTTAAGTATGCAATCTGGCAGTGCATTTACAAAAATTAATCAAAAACAAAATTCCACCTTACCTTCACCGTAAATTAGTTTTCAGGACAGATGTTCATAATGTAAAAGTAAGAAGTAGAGGTATACGAGTATTAACGCGTCCGATTCATACTGCTTTTTTTACTCGTTCTTTTCAATTCAATGCAGTAAAGCTACGCAACAATATTCCTGATAGTCTGAAGTGCCTGCTAGTCGCATCTTTGAAATTAAAATTCAAAACGCATTTGTTTCTGAAACAGTGATGTATTCCCTAGGGTATATCGAGAGTTATCGAGCAGAGATTTCGTTCGTAGTTGATATTGTATATACTATTAGTGAAGTGTACTTTATTCCATAGTTCGCATATAAGAGTATTAATTTTCTATTAATATAGTGGGGGAGGGAGTAATAGCAGCTGATTAACTGACCCTACTCCCGTTAACCAAACCTCGATAATTGATATTTAGTATAGTGTTCTGCAGAACTTTTGCTTTGAAGTTATTACATATTTGTTTAGTTTTATACTTTCATCCAACGTTGTATATTTTTGGACATTTTTGGAGCCCCCAATATTCAATAACACTGTAATATTCCCTACATCTTATTTTTAAATTTTGATATATTTTACAAACATCTACTTGTTTAATTTTGTAAACTAAGACATTTGTGAAGAAATGTGGAAAAAAGATACAATCCACCAAATTTTTTATAATATTTTACATCATATAAGTTACATCGTGCTTTTTTTGGAAAATAAAAACTATAATTATTGCATTAAGAAGCGAAACCTCCGACGCGTCGCGATTTACCGCCTAGCTGTAAACTACGTGCGAAAATTCAAATCTGCGAATTTGCATCGGCCGCGAGTAAATCACCGGGCGCGGAGCGCGAGGCGAGATCCGCGCGTCTCCTCCCGTCGTAGTAGTAATACGAGCGCGCGTAGTAAAATCGGAACGACATCGACGATGAGCCAGCGCGTTATCTTCGTCCGAACTGCGACGTCCCCGACAGCGAATTCGCAAAACAACGCCGTCCCTTTCGCTCGCACAGTTCACGCTCTGCACGCAAGTTCAACGTTCCCGTGTCCTCTTCACCTCGACCTGACTTAATTAATCGGTGCTCTGCGGGGCCGGACCGAACGTCCCGGCCAACAAAAGTACGAAAAAGTTATTTAACGGCGCAACGGATTTTCTTCATTGGGTCACTAATGAGGCCGCAATTATTGTTTATTGAAGATCCTCGGGCAGGAAGTGGGGCTCACGTTGAAATATATCGAGTTACTTTTGTTATTAAGAGTTTTTTTATGTATGTTAGCTTGTCGTTGGTTTAAAAATAACTTAAATACGACTTAAAAATGTCAATTCCCACCACGCTTAATTTATAAAAATATTTTTATACATAAGGTAAAAGGTAACAGATTTAATATAGTAAGTAGTACTTTAAAATGGTTTGAATAAATATATTTTTTTCCTTTTTCGAATAATACAATTGTATGAATATTTCTTTGTTTTTATTATTAATCTTATTTCTGTTAAGCACAAATACTTTTTTAACAGTGTTTAATGCAGCGCGAATTTGTATTCTATGTCAATTGCGATAAAGAATGTTCTTTTTTGTTTGTTTTGTAACATTAATATTACTATACATGTGCGTAGGGTTTTTTATTCATTAAATTGAAAAGGGATGTTGTGATGTTGGATATAAAAATATAAATACGTTAGGTACTTTCAATGTAATCAATAAAATGAGTGATCATTGCACCACGTCCATTCGTTCACAGATGGTATCCTAAAATTTCTCACTGAGCAGGATAGCCACATCATCTGCATAACCTACGGTGATAAAGCCTTCCTGAATCGGTTCTCAACCATGTTCTATAGCAAGATGGGTGATACATCTGCCACCTCGCCTCTATCGATTAGGCGAGTTGTGGATATTTCACTCTCGCTTATTTTGACGACTGTTAATGAGTATTTTGCATATCCAATCAGAAAGTGGGGGTTGCACTTCCTGCTTTTTTAGGTAACTCTATGTCTATAAATACTATATCTATAAATACTCCAAGGTGGATTCTTTATTGCCTATAGACTTCTTGATACAGCTCTCTACTGAGTGTAGGCTTTAGAAGAAAAGACGAGGGGCTGATGGGTCTGTATGCTTTGGGGTTGTGTAATCAGTCCTTCCCGCCTGGGTATGAAAGCGACTCTAACTTTTCTCCACACCTTTGGTACGTATGCTAACCCAGGGGTAGGGATGCAAGTCCTCTCCGCCCCATTGTAGAAGGATTAGAGGGATGCAGTCAGGCCCTGGTGTCTTGCAGGGCGGGAACTCTCTCATCGCTGTCTCTATCGTCCCCTTAACTGCGGCCTATCTGTGTGTTCCTTCCGGGTCCTTGATTTTGATTGTAAATGAGGTAAAACGATAGCTCATCAATTTGACACATTAAAGCAATAATCATTTAAGTAGACAAGTTTAGAGAAATTCATAAAGGCATGGTATTAGGTGAGGGTGCTGTTTCTTTCCAAGTTGTGAAAAATATGTCTCAAGTATTTAAACTGGGAAGATAAACATGCGGAGGGTGCTGGACGACCAGTGACTGTCACTACCCAAGAAAATGTTAATCGTATACACTATATGGTAATGACAGATAGACGACTGACCAATCGTCGGATAGCTGAAATTACGAAGTTTTCTTATGGTACTTTGGAAAATATTTTAACAAATATTCTGGGGCTAAAAAAGTTGTCTGCACGTTGGGTCTCACGAATGTTGACACCTGATCAGAAACGGCTTCAGAATGCAATACTCTAGAATTGCAGACATTAGGAAGAAAATGAAGTGATGACGGCCGTAAACGACTGGTTGGAAGAGCAACCGAAAGATTTTTTTTCAGAGTTATCAAAGGTTTGGGTTTTTCCTTCTATGTTAGGGACCGTAAATCCTGAACTCCCATCGTATTACCTCTCTTTGTTATGATGATTCGTTGGTCCTCTTTTCCCACGCCAAATATGAAATCTTTCGGCCTGTCCTTCTCGGGGTGATAGAAAAAGGGCAAACTCTTCACATCGACGTCAGGATTCTGAATTGCAAGGAGTCCGACCACGTCTTTCAGTGATAGGAAATCCTCACCAGGGATCGAGAGGGTGGCCTAGCGATCTTCGGCATATCTCGACTCTTCTTACACCCAGTGATGTTTGGCAAAAGCCTCAATCCCTGGACGGTTTTTTAGCCACCCCCAAGATGGCTTGTCTGACCCAGTCGGGCACTTGCTTAGAGAGTTTCCCTAAGGATTCGTCTTATTATAGACGTCCATCCTTAGTTGGCTCTGCCGCGTTTCTGTATAACATCGTTTGAGGTGTTGTTTTCGAGCGCATCTCAGCATTCCCCTGTTGTATCTATTGGCAGTTTGGGGCAAGCTCAGTGGAGGTCGTAGAGTGCCCTTTCTTTTTCATTCTTGGTGTGCTATCTCCTCTTTCCATTGGAAGGGTGGGAGTAATTTAACTGTCCTGTCGCCAGTTTTGGGAATTGTGTTCTTGATTTCCGGTGGTTTTCCGTCACGTTCCTATGGCGGTAGCCTTGGCCTCAAAGTGTTTCGCTAGCGCCACAGCTTCGCGTTGGTTCATTCGTTTCTTGGATCAGGCCGTGCTATTCACATGTGCTTTTTGCGGACCTATGGGAAGCCTTCAGAGATGAGCATGGGTCCATCCTCAGTTGATTGATTAGTTAAATCAATATTTATATTTTGAGCCACTGATGAAGTTATGTCAATTTTATACTACGTTATCTTTTTATACTACGTTATCTTTGATGCCTAGCTGCTACCTCACACATGATTCGCAGTCCCCTACGTGCTTAATTAATCGGGTTGGGTTAGGTCCTACTTTCCGTCTAGCCGAAGACAATATAATGAAACGGGTCCATAATAACAAACTGCAGGATCGCTAGACAATATTGTTGAAATACCTTTATATGTAGTGGTCATCAAAATTTCTTAGCGCGAGACAATCACTTCCAACGAACCACTGTCAACAGAACATTAACAATAGAAACCTATAAAGGAGCTATTGTAATTCAATTCAAAAATTTTGGTATGACACAACAAGTCTTTGAACTTGCAGTGATCCTATTATATGTTGACACTGGACGTTTGACAGTGGTTCTTTTTTAGTGACAGGAATGTACTAGAGAAGGTTTCTATTGTTACTGTTCTGTTGTCAGTGGTTCGTTGGAAGTGATTGGGTCGTGCCAAGAAATTTTGATGGCCACTATATATAAAGGTATTTCAACAACTAAGATTCATGGTATTTGGTACTGATGAGGTGAAGTAATACTCAGAGCTTTTTGCTTTTAAATCGAAAATCACTTAATTTGCTATTCTAAAACCCAAAGTGCTGCTTGCATTTCTAGTCTTGAATCCAAAATGAGTTTGACATAATTCATTAACATTGAGTTTCTGCAAGTCATGTTATTTCGACATACAAAGCTCAACATCACCGAAAATCCACGCACGGAGCAAAAAATATACAAAAAATTATCAAAATCGATCCCGACTTACCTTAAGAGTCAGTCGCCGTCGTTAAACGTACGATTTATATCAATTCGCGGCAATATTTGTTTTGCATTTTACATTAAAACACCCACATTTTGCTAATCCAATAAAACTTTAATTCTAACGTTATTTAGCTTTAAACATGTTTATTATTTATTAATTTGTTCTTTATCTATTTTTTTTTCTATTTAGTTTTTATACCGAGCTATTTTAATTTCCCCGGATGAACGTTTTGATATCGATTAACGGTGAAGTAATATCTTAAGCAGAAGTGGGTGTTTACTTGTATGAACTTTTTTCACATCTCAAAAATGGTACGAGTTATCGCAAAAGCGGTCCATGTAAAAGACAAATATATTGAAATTTTAAGCAACTTTTGTTTGAAAATTTTGTTCGTAAAATCTACAATTTACTGGAAAATTGCTGTTGAAAAATTCTTCGTAGTCCTAGTGCGATAAATATTCCTGGGTGCGATTTCAGTCATCGCGTCATTGCGTCAGATTGCGGGAAATGTATCTAAGTATAAGAAGTGCAGTGTACTGAACTGCAGATTTTTTCGGAATACACTAAATATATGCTTCTTCTATTTTTTATACACTTAACAAACTAAATTGATTAGCACCACACAATGACTACGAACATAAACACATGTCACAACACAAACAGTGAGTAAATGTTGTCATAAATTATTACTTGCGTAATAGCATATTATTCAATGAGCAGTAATGAAAAGACGCAGTTTGTCAATCATGCGAGTAAATAATGGCCACTACATTGCGAGTTGAATTTTATGCGTTTTCTATGACTATTAAAATGGAATTAAAAAAATCACACTAATTCAACATTGTGAGCCATAATTTTAAGTGCGGGATCATTTCAATTTGTCTAATAATTTAAATGGACGTTCTGTTTTATAGTTCGTCACAAAATGCAATGAATTATTGCCCATTGCCTGTAAATAATTGTTCATATAGTCGTACACGTGTTTTTAACGCAAACTGATATATAATTTGCTCTCATATGAAAAAAAACATATATTCAACGAAGCACACGGAATGTGAATGACTCGAATTTTATAAATGTAGCTAGTCAAGTTAAATAAGAACGTAGCTAGCGTCACATTATTGTCGAATGCGTCGGATATGTTAATTCATCAATGTTATCATCCCTCAAATGAAAAAAAACTAGTAACTCATGTTTACAAAAATGTATAGATGGAAAATGTTTTAAATATTTTGATTGAGAACAAACTCTCATGGAATTAACATAATTATAGTTGCTTGTAATCGATGTAATGATTCATCAATACCTCTCCCAACTCCGAGTACACTTTTGCATGCTGTCAATTAAAATGTCAAAATAATTATTATATATTAAGGGATATTCTCCCAATCTTATGTGCTATGCCATTGTAGCGAAGCTCGTGACACTGGTCGATTCTTATGCGTTTATTTAACATGTACCAACCATACTTAATTAAGTTCATGTCCAACGAGCATACTGGTAAATTTTAACAAGTTATCCCAATTTATCTCGATATTTATTTACACAACTCTAAACATGAGTCGTTGCAATGAAAGCATTTCTAATCACTGGATTAAATGGAATAACATGGTCTTCTCGAGTATCGCTTACATATCGGTGTGCTATTAAGGATCATGGCACCTCCTTGGGGTTTTTGCATACTCGTTGTTGACCATCTGATGAATAAAGGTAAAACCTATATTCGTAAGTAAACAAAACAACCTTCCACTGCTCCAATGTCAATGACAGATGGTTAATAGCAAATTGTAGTCTGGTTGTTCGATGACGTGGCAGTAATTTCATTTCGGTCCACGAGGAGATCTACAAGCAATCAAACCTACTAGCTAAATCTTTATCAACGAAAATCATACTAATTTTGGTACAACGATTGGGATGAGAGAACATAAGATGAGGGATAAATACTCGTGCAACTGCTAGTTGACCGCGCTTACGCCAGGATGCTAAATACCTCTCTTCTAACATCTCCCACATTTTTTATTGAAAAATAAGAATTCTTGTAAAAACCAGTGTACTGATCACTTGCTAGCTTACCTATATTATATTTCCGGCATAACCTTGTGCATTGTTAGACTTTTTGGAAGCCATCGGTTTTGGGTACCAAATTGTAAAAACTTCGCCGAAATTCTAACTTCTAGGACATTTTGTAAAACTTTTAAACAAAAATGTTTTGTCAAACTGGAGTAGAAACTACAGATTCTCAATATTTAATGGTATGTTGATTGTTTTATTTTTAATAGGCAAAATATAATACGAAAAATTATGCCAAAACTTTTGTTACATACATTAGATAAGCAAAATCAGGGAATGTCAATTAGAATAGAACAAAAATTTGGCAACCATGGAAATAGATTTTAACTTATAATTTGGGCCAGGTTCATACGGTTATTATTATTGAATTGGTGAAAAACGTTGAGGATATTGTTTAGGAACATTGAGTTCGTCCATGTTTGATTATATTGTTACAATTGATGAAATTTTTGTATTTGTTTAAGATGATGTTTGATTGCACACTAATGCTTTAGCCATCAAAGTAACTAAATCTTTCACAATGACAAAATCAACTTTGGAATAGAGAAACCAAGGATCATCTAGAGGCCGTCTGTATCAACTGAGTCAAAATATAAACTGATTCATAAAACAGGCTGACGCGTTATCCCAAATTTTATTTCATTAAACTATAATGGTGGTCAACCCAACCCAATTCCGATTTACCCGATAAATATTTCACAAATAAATGAAACATTACCAAAGCAGTCTGTAAATATGACAAAATAGGGTTGGACCCTATACGGCAATATAAGGTTCAGCCATATACGAAAAATAGGAGTCGAGTACTCTTTGTGGTAAACTACGGATCGATGTGCTTTATACAGTCAAATAGTCGTCGATTATTCTCAACGGTAAAATAAAGGTCGACTACCCTCTATACGGTACATAACAAAATGTTCTCTAGCGCAAAGACTTATTTTTGCGAATATGCTTAAAATATCTTCTCATAAGACGGGAAAAGAAAGCTTATTTGGGACATGTTCAAAGGATTAATTAATTCATATTTTCTGCAATCTGCGAATCAAACTTTACCCTCAGATCAGTTAAGTCATTTTATTTGAATAATAGATTCAATAATGGGACGCCAAAATTTTCATTTAAATTAATTACTTATTCGGATATTGTTAAGTTTGTCAACGGTATAAAAAAATGCATCTGGTTATGATATCAGTAGATATAGTTAAATTATCCTTGTCTGGAATTTGTGATTCATTATGTTATTTAATTAATAAATGCCTCGTGGTAAATTCTTTCAAAAGTAATTGAAAAAGCAGTAAGTGAACAGATATCTGGAAGACCATAACATTTTGCCACATAATGAGTTTGGTTATAGGAAAGGACAAACTCGTCAATGATACTGGGGTTTCAAGATCAAGGAAACAATTCAGTTTTAATTGTATTAGATTACTCAAAACCATTCGATACATTGGATCATGGATTACTTGTGCCTAAGTTGGTGTATTTTGGGTTTGGTCATACTAGTATTTATTTTATTATAGTTTTATTTCATCATATTTAGAAAATAGACCCAAAAAATGTGTTGTAGGTAATAGAGAATCGGAGTTTCATATAGCGAACATTGGAGTACCTCAGGGCTCAGTATTAGGACCTCTATTATATATTTTATATATATATACAGCTGAGAAACTGCACTCCACATTTTTATACTGATGATACACAAATTCAAATATCATTAATGATGATATCCAAAATTCTTCTGTTTCTCAAATAATAATTGCTCGCAAATTAATAGTAAAAAGTCTGAAGTAATTGTATTTTCCAGCTTGGGTAACCGGGAGAAATTTTGAATAATATTTATGTATATATATAGGGGGATCTACTTAACTTCTCGTCCCAAGTAAAAGTCTCGGTTTGATTATTGATCAGCATTTGCGCTTCACTTCATATCTGAATACAATAATTCACAAATCGTATGCTGCTTCGAAATGTTTATCTAGTAATAGGTATGTTAAATAAGAAATTACGTGATTCAATTATATTTTATAGATTTAATGATGTGGTGTTGTTTACGCGCCTTGCCTTGGTGATAGTATAAAGTTAATAATTTAAAAGGTGCAAAACTCTTGCGTAAGATTCGTGTACGGTTTGCGTAAATACGACCATGTGTCATTTCATTTAAATTAACTACAGTGGCTAAATATGTGTCATAGAAGACAATTACATATGGATTGTTTTGTTTATCGCATGTTGTCCTCGTCAACTCCAGCATATGTTAAAGAATTACTTATTTACAGATATCAGGTCCATTCGATGGATTTACGATTTTTAAATTCTTTTAGTGATGATAATTTTTATATAAAGCTGTGACTCTTTGTAATTGAATACACCGGAGTCTATTTACGTTTAATGCAGAAAAATTTAAATACTCGCACAAAATTTATTCGATGTTGCAGCAGAGATCTAACATCCAACATTTAACATCTAACGTTTAGACGTTTCCTTGCATATTTGCACTTTTGTTTTGTTTTCTTTATTCTCCGATGATATGGTTATACTGTATCTTATTTATGTTCATATTTTTCCTATGTATTATTTCAAGGTTAATTTGAACAGCTTAGGCTGGACGACTTCGCCTTCAATAAAAACCTTTTAGTATTATTATTTCAAATACGTGATAGAAGATTATATCGGTGTCTCTCGAAAGACGATGTTTCTCAATCTATGAACAAACGTGCCATAACTAGTTCCCAATAACTTAATGATTCTGATATTGTTGCCCATATTCAAAGTTTTCCTCCATATCAAATCAATCAAATCAAATGCACGAAAGAGTAATCCTATCAGAAAATATTTAAATCCTGGGTAAGATGTACGTTGTAAAGAAAAATGTGAGATTGAAATGAATGAACCAAAAAAATTAAAGTATTATATTAAAATATTCAACACCAAGTTTAATTAATTGTGATAGGACACATGCAAGATTTGTGATGCCGTAAATTTAAAAATACAAGAAGTTGATGATGAAAACATAGAGATAGATTTAAAGGTTCAAAAAGAACTTCATTAACGAAAAGCAGGTTCAGTAAGAGAAAACCTTCAGAATGATTCGGAAAAGGTTGATGAAAACGCACATAGTAACTTTTGATCTGTAGGAAGCTTTACCCTGCCAAAAATTAAATACTTCAGTGGTATACTATGAAAGAAATTTTTATTTATACATTCTGGGAATACATTGCTCTAATACAGGATGCATTAATGCTTATGACGAAGTAGAAGGTGGAAGAGGTTTTGAAGACATAGCAACATGTCTTGTTAAGTACTTGGTACTTGAAACAATAGATCACAAATGTTTAGCACCTGGATATTCTATTATAAAAACAGCCAAACGAAAAGAACCTTATTTTGTTGTTACAGATATGAAGCCAACTTTTCGGGTACTGCTGTGTTCTATTACAAATAAAAAAACTTGTGGTTATGACTTTAACTCGTCAAATATTACACCTTCTTATAAAATAGATTTACGTTAAAAAAGTGAGGACGACAGGCCCACGTGTACAATGTTTGAGAAGACACACTCTACCCAGCAAGAAGACCAGTCACTACATACATTCATACATACATACATAGATACATACTTACATACATTCCGCCAATTTACCTCCTACAACAACCTTCCCTCCTATATGATTAAAATACTACATCCCACTATAACTTTGAAGTAACTCCAGAAAAAAGTTCTTTCATTAAATTATTAGTTTTAGCTTTATTTTGTTACGACAAATTACTATACCTTTGATTTGTACTAAACAATGAAAAATAAAAAAAAAAACACTGAATGCATATTTGTATTTTTTTCCACATCTCATTTTGCAAAAGCTCGTTATTTCAAAATTTAATTACAAGGAGATAAATCTCTTTTACAATGAACGACACATATCTCAAAATGGTATGTGTTATAGAAGAAAATGACCTTAAAACTTAAATATATTTTGAAAGTTTAAACAACAAAAGTTCTTTCGAAAAATGTACTTGTCATCGCGACTACGTCAGTTTTTTGTGTAAAGGGAATAATTTAGATTATACACAAACCAATCAGCAAGCTATGGTGTGCCTATTCTAATGTATGTGACGCAATAAAACAAATATTTTATCAATTAATACTCAATATTTATGGGGTTGTTGAATGTATGTTATAGTTGTATCATAGCTTCTTAAATAGAACTATAACACTTTCTAAAAATGTGTAGTAGATGGCAATCTTTCTACTTCATAGTTTTTAACCTCGCAATATTTAGCAATGTGGACCACTGCAGATTTTTTAATTATGAAATTAAAATACTATGAAAGCTGTCATTTATTTATGGCATTATTTATTATCACTGAATTTTAATGTCGTTGTTTTCAATTTTATGGAACGAATGTTCGTATGCACGGTAGCTCAAAACCAACGGCAACTAATTTCTAGTAATGAAGAAACTGATCAATTTAACTCGGGGTAATTAAAGCAGTTCGGTTCGAATATAATAATATAGATAGCTCCACATGAGATATACATTCTTATACCATATTACTAACCAATATTATTAATTTAATGATATTTACATATTAAAGTATTGGAAAAATTACGTACACTGTTAATGACCAATAAATGAACGAAAGGAGATGCAACTTTTCCATTATAAATTTAAAAATAATATCTAGTTTGATTTTATTTGTTAAAAATTAAAATACAAAATTGAATATTCAATAAAAGTTGTTAGCTAAATTAAATATTATGTTTAAAATTGGCACTATTTTCGATTCGACGCCGACGCAACAATCACGAAAATAGTTTCTCCCTGGAATCTCTCCGGGAAACGTGCGAAACGAGCGGTAATTGTTTTCGATCGATGGATCGTCCGGAAAGAGTAAATCATGGGCCGCAGTCCTCGCGCACGACGCGGAATGGACTCGTAAACGCGCAACCGATCCGATCGCTGGACCGTGGCGAAGACGACGCTACCCGGAGCGGAAAAGCGCAGTGGAGTACGGAGCGAAAGAGGCAGTGCAAAGACACCTTTACCTCGCGGGTCGTCGCACTCGGGCACAAAATTCACATCGTAGATCGGGGATACTGACGTTCGATCGTCGAACGAGATCCGCAGTTAATCCGATCCGATCGCGTGATTTATTGTGCATTTCCTAGTCGGCGATCGTATGGCACCGGCTGCAAAGGCTCAAAGACTTTCTGGCAGCGCAGCGCAGGCCGTGCGTGCGATGGGAGTTTTTGCTCCTGCGGATGAAATCTACTCGCGTAAATGTTATGAAATATGTCGTTTTTCTGTGGATGTTTGTTGATCAGGATTTATTAATTCGATTGATTTTCCTTAGATTGCATTTGACTTGAACCGAGTATAACGTTTTATTTAACTCTTTGTAACACAAAATAAAAATAATCAACAATATTATAATAAATTTGCAAAATGGACTCCATTGACTTCAATACATTCTAAATACTTTTGTTAAAATATGTCGTAACCTTAAAAATATGTTTGGCTGATTTATAATCAAATTCACAGAATTTTCATCGTCCTCTTCTCTATTGATACAGATGTGGTAGGCTGATGTTATGTATGATGTTATGTATGCAGTAACAACTGTCAGAGAGTCAATAAGATTTGTTACTGAAGCATTGTTTGTGAAGATAATTTTTCAAATGCAGAAATGCGTATATGTTTATGCACAAGAAAATTATCGTGGGCGTCTTGCTGCTGAAAGATATTTGCAATTATATCCTAACAGAGGACAACTTCATTACAGGATTTTTAAAAATATTTACTATCGATTAGGGGAGTGGATTCAAAGTGAGATGTACGTCCAAAACCAGTTACAGGAGATCAGAAAGATGACATTTTAAAAAGAATGGCAGATGATACCCAGTTAAGTATAGGACGTTTATCAACATTAACTGGAATAAGCCATAAAGTTTTCAGAATAGTCCAAATTTTAACCCCCTACCTTTTTATATGTGAGGACCTCCATATGTCCTCTGGTGTCCCTGCTGGTGTACGCTCAGGGGATTAATATCCGATAAGAATCATGGCAACAAATACAAAATGCTATGAATTTTATTAGAAATCAGGATTAAGGATTAGGACAAATTTTAATAAACATTTTGAAAATGTATTATAACATTGCTGTTTATTTTTAGTTTGTGGTACAAATAGTTCAAATACATTTTTTATGAAATCCGAACTTACTTACTTGTGTTCGTTTAAACAAAATATTCTGTATCTCGGTTAGGAATATTTAATTTAAGTGTTTTAGGTTAAATCGTCATATTCTGGGCCAAGCATTCATCTGTTACTCTATGGACAATTATTAATGAAACATTCTATATATAGTCAGGACTAGGTAGATATAAAAGGAAATCATTATCTGAATTATTGTGCATATTTATGAAACATTCCTAGACAAGTCAGTTTCAGATTACGATTATTTTGCGACTTAATCCGTAAATTGGACCTCAATCGATGGCCGACCCCAAATTTATAAATTGAGGGCTTGTGATGCCTCGTTTGAAAGGTCTTTTCATTCTCTTTTCAAAAATGCAATGGTTATAAAATATATTGCAAACATTAACAATAAACAAACACACAACACACTAAAAACTTAATAACTAATAGCGGTTCGTTTTGGTGTATGTAACGAAATAGAGAACCCATCAGTTCTTAATATATGAGATGTTCATAATCTTAAAAGTATTCAAAAATCATATAACGTCGACAAACATCGTTAAAAATCAATCAAATTGTAAATGCTAATCTGATCGTAATCGTAAAAATTAAAATACCTTCAAAATCCCAAAAAGACTTAAAAATCGTAGTAGTATAATAGTAAAAAATCATTAAAAATAAAGCAAAGTACTGATATTCCTCAAAACTTGTAAAAAAAACATCAAAAGACTAAAAATCGATAAAAAATTGTAAAAATCGCCAATTTAACATATAAATCGACAAACATAGTTAAACACAGTAAACGACAAGTAAACGATCATCGTTATTTCATAATTGTCGTTTACATGATGAAATATTGATTTTATTTGTGGAGATTTTGCACTTATTAGATTGCTTGCGTTCGCTTGCTGTTTCTAGAAAAAATATGAAAATTAAATCAAATTTAAAGAACAAATAAACAAACATCGCTATTTCTCGATCGTCGTTGCATTTGTATTTTTTATTTCATTTTACGTCTATTATTTTGCTTGTAAAACATACGAAAATAAAACAAATTTGATCAACAAATAAACGATCATTGTTATTACCTGGTTGTCATTTTGCGACTTTTATGTTATTTGCTTTTGTCGTCATTTGTGAATTGTATTAAAAATATGCAAAAATTTAAACGACAAATAAACAATCATCGTCACAATTGCTGGAACTTGTGGGTTTCGTTGAGCATGATACAAGTTATGGAAATGTTGGTACGACATAATTTTGGAGAAGTGCCAAATAATTATCTCCATTCAAATTCTCATCAATGTAAAAGAGGAACCAATTACATGGCTTCCAGTTATCCCTATTCTCATCCGGTGAGGATTTGTTTAGACCAGGCTTCACTATTAACATGGCCATGAAGTGTAAAAGTGCACTCATCAGAAAAGAAAACATTTTCTAGTTGGTTGTTGTTGTTGTTTTCTAATCTTTCCATCATTTGTTCATAAAAGCACGTTCTTCTATCACAATCGTCTTCCATGAGCTCATGAGCGTGTATATAGTTATAGGATGCATGTTATTATTATAGCAGCGAGAATTTTCTTAGTTTATTCATCGATAATAATACTAAGCCTTATAGTGGTATAAGAGCTTATATAAAACTTCGTTCGATGAATATTTCGATATATCTTACGCATTTGTATATTCCTCGTTTGTTGTGCAAATTACAAGTGAGTTGTGGTGGACTTTTTGTCAATAATTTCATTTTTAATATTAATCTAGTGTTTTCGTTCCATATAGTGAATTATTTAAGCGTACACTTGGTGACTCCGATTGTTTTTTGTCACAAAACCATGGGTGGCAATTTTGCGACGTCCCGGAATTGTTTTAAACACAAAATTCTATAACCTTCTACAATAATTTTTTGCCAATTGAAGTGGACCATAATGGCTATTTACAAGTACAAGTACATAATATAGGTTTTTATTGGACGAGCTCTGTGAGTTATGGACGAGCGAGCTTGCGAGCGAGTCCGATAAATAGGGCGAGTCCAAAAAGCCAGATTATGTAGGAGTTACATACATAGCTTTATGTTTGACTTGCAATGAAAGATTTTTCTTCAATTCTTATTTGTGAGAATCTTTAATAATCTACATCATACTTACCTACAAAGTAGGTAGGTATACATTCGCCATTGTCATAGTTAGGTAGTTGTCGACGAAAAATATATTTTTTCGACGACCATTTGAAATGTATTGAATTGTGCACCGTTTTTTGTTACTGAAAGTGGGAGATTGCGAATGGAGGCAGTGTAAAATATAAAATCGATCAATCTGATTGGCTGTCAGCGATGTTGAAATAGTTATTTACAGTCGAATGCGGGAAGTTAAATTTTACAGCGCGACAACCTCGTTTGCCGGAGCGCTGTAAAATAACTTAACGCATGAGATTTGTAGTAAATTTTTTGGCCGAATATTTTATTTTAAATTAATAAGTCATCTTTTTATACCTATATATTTTATTTATTCAAGTTGGCAACATTGCATTGTGAGAGACATGACATGACATGACAAATTTGAATTTGTTACATTTAAATAATTATATAAAAGTTAATTGTTATTAGGTAGGTAGGTACGTTTATTATTAGCTATTTATAATCGAATGTAGGAAATTGCATTTTGTTGCATGAAGTTTATATCTTAAACACAATGCCCAGCGGAATGTTTGGACTAATTTAATATTAAATTAATATTTAAATTTTGTGTATTTTGTTATACTTATTGAATTAAAGAATAATATATCTCGTTCTCCTGAACATCGGCTTCATGATTTCAAAATTGTGTATTTTTCCTACGTCTTTGGAGTTTAAAAAGAAGGATTATTTACTTTACCGCATACTAGCGGGAAAACGCTCAGACGTCGTGAAAACGAGGTTACATGTGACATGAACGGTGCATAGTTCCAATGTTTACATCTCGGGAGGCCAAAAATAAAATTTTCAACACTGGTAGTGCAATCGTGGTTACCAATGAAATTTGACATTTAACATGTGTCATTTGTGAATTCTGAAACTGACGAACATATTCAAGTAAAACATTGTTATGGTGGTCGTCGGAAAAGTATGGTGTAAAACACATGATGAAAAGTCGATTTCACACTCGTTTGCTTAAGCCACTCGCCTTCGGCTCGTGGCTCAATCTTGCAAACTTGTGTGAAATCTTGCATTTTCAACACTTGTTGTACAATGTACTATTGACAAATGTGTGAAACTGCTAATTATTATTAATTTATCGAGTCTGATTAAAAAAATGGATCTAAGAGAACCAACAGTGGCTTCAGACGACGTAAAGGAAATGGCGCTTCATGTTTTTGGCAATCAAATCGAAATCTCTATATGTTTACAGAGATTACCGTATGTGGTGTTTAAAGAAAACATATTTTGAAATAATTTGACATTGACAGGAGTCCAAGTTACTTTATTATTATGGACTAGTCCAATAAACTGCCATATTATGTCCTATCATTGATGTTATAAATCAACTGTTTACAGTTGAATCAAACATAAAGCAATGTGTCTTATAAATCCCTTAATTTAATCTGTGGCTGTAATTATATTAACGTCGCGACCTTGCATCCTATTGTTCAATATATTGAATTATTCGTATCAGCAGCCTAGCTTCAGAAGTCAAAGAAGATTGGAAAATTACATATTTTCATATTATAATTATACAAATATATTAAAAGCTCTGCACTTAAGTGAAATATTCTTTTTAAGACATTGCCCCTTGAAAGTCACCTTACTTCGGCGTGATAAATAAGATTTTCAAATAAAGCACCCATGTCTTTGAAGATTTTTCTGCAAAGCTTTTCCCTTAATGGAATTTACAACATTAATGACAGGTTTCGTAACACAGTACAGTACACAGAGCTTGTCGATGTAAAAGCAATGCATCCATGTGGTATTAGGCATAAGTTCTTGTAATCTGATGATTGACCAAGATTGATGACCAGATTGGTGGCCTGTCATAGCTTTGTGTATATAGCAATGCATTTCTCCCAGTCATTATCATGTTTACTTGTGCGTTTCACAAAAGTGTGAATAAACATTTTTAGTGCTGGCATACAATACAATATCGACAAAATAAAAAGTAGAGCATACGGAAAACTTATATAAGTACTTAACCAAAACCGACCTACATTTAAAATAAACCATGATTAAAATTAACCACTTCGATTTCTCATATCGCGTTGGATACATTCGACATGTTTGTAGACGCCCCGATCACGTAATAATACCCAACAAATAAAATATAACAAAAAAATTTAAATTACGTTAAGAATAGTGAACGATCTTATTGAATATTAGCATTCATTGATGTTGGGTGTTACAAACGTAATAAATTGGGCACAGTTAGATATATCTGTGAATTCATCCATTTGTAGAGAGAAGTAAGTGCATTTATTAAGATTTTCCATAACGTATTTGAATATCTTCTGCCATATCATTAGCCTCTTTTTCACCAAACATTATATGTACCATTTCAACAGCTGCTAATGCTAATGCTTTTTCATTAGTAGTGGTTGTCAATGAAAAAGTATCTTGCTGCTTGTGAAGAAAGTTCAGCTTTTTTTTAATCCGCTGATTTGTCTTTTTTTATTTGGGTGTGATTTAAATGTCGAAGTAGATTTGATAGATTTATGCATTATTTTGACAAGACTTGTCCACAAATAACATTGTGGTTTATTAGAAATAGTGGAAAACCATATTTAAAATATTCGTCGCTGTAACGTCTGATTTTCTCTTTATTGCTGCCATTTCAGACGCAGATGGTTCTACACTTCTTTTTAAAAGCTTATCCATAATTTGCAATTTATCGTAGACTTTAATACGTAAACGTAAATTATTTACTCAGTAGATTGGTTCGTGATCCGGTGTGGACATTTGTAAAGGTGTCACTTTCCTATCTTCTGCGACTGTTGATGTGTGGTGTGCGCTGGTATTTGCTTTCTCGATGAAATATTTTCGGAGATTATCAACCTATCTATAATGCCTTATTTTTACATTTAGTATGCCTCCTTGGTTCATAGGCAAGTAAAATCTCTCCACTGCGCTACGCATCTGCGCTCCGTACTTTGATCATACTTTACTCGTTATGTCCATATCCCTGAGTTCCGTATCCGTCTATTTTAATATTCAGAAACTATAAGTCAGTACAGTCGTGGCATATGTATTTATTCCTGCTGACGTACTTTGACGTACTCTCGACGTCATCCTCAGATATTTTTATGCCATTTAATGATCGTAATCTGCCCTTTTACTTCCTCCAGTACGTATCGCCCATGCTTTGCGACACAAGTAGTAGGTGTGGATTTGTTCGGCATTTGTCCAATCCGAACTCCATGCGGATATCATTACTGAAATTTTGGATGCAGTCCGGCAGGTGTTTCGAGCGGTTTTGTTGATCTGCGTATACTTTGAAGTCATCCATGTACCATAAGTGATCCTGATCCTTATCCCAGCCGATATCAAACTGTTTCAAGGCTAGACATAATCAGTCTGGGCTCAATGCGTCTCCCTGAAATATCCCTCTTCTTAATTGGATCTTGCCTTCATTAATCTTCATCTGTGGCCGTCGTATTATTAAGTTGGTATTCCACGCGGTCATGGTATGTTTGAGGAATTCTATAATGGGCTTGTTTATGTTGTATATTTTTAGCACCTCGATTAGCCATGAGTATGGCGCGGCGTCAAGCGCCTTCTTGTATCCTATATATTCCATGCATAAAGGCTTTTTGCGGCTTATTGCTCGTTAATACCTGTTAATACCGCGTCTCTAATGAGCTGTTATCTACTTCCGTCTGTGACATGTGCTGGGTTATTTTGTTGGCCAAGATCGAAGTGAGGACTTTGTACAGGGTTCACGACTATGTTATTGGTCTGTACATCGAGGCCTCATCTGAGTATGTTTCCGCTTTTGGTAATAGGTCACACCTGTGGTCATGAATCGCGTGAGCATTTCTTCGACTAATTTGCCGAACTGCACCGTAGATACTTGTGGGGGCATGGAACTTCTTGTCGAGAAGTTTTCGACCATATCTGATCCTGGTCCTTTCCAGTTTTGCGCCCTCCTTATCGCGTTTACTAGCTCATTTTCACTGACGTTCCAGTCCATCTTATTCAGAGTTCCTTGTTGTTTGCTCTTGATGTTTTCGAACGACTCACTCCATTTGTAATCCATAGGATCACCCCATATACCGGCCCAAAACTCTCTAACTTGTTCTTTCGTAGGCACTACTCGTGATTGTTAAGTTTCCTCCCCCCGTTTCGGTAGAGACCAATAAAACAGCCCTTGATTTGATTTGATTTGTTGAAACATTATGTTTTGTTTTCGTCTCATTATTTTTCGAAGCCTTTTCGCAACTTTTTTTTAAAGAAATCTTGAATCTCATTTACAATAGGATTTTCCGGGGTTCGATGTATATTAATGAGCTTGAGCAACTGTGAGCAACTTTTCATATAAAAGTTGTTTAAAATATCTTGAACTTTTGTAAGAATAATTTTCTCGATAACATATACCGTTTTCGAGATATGGAAAAATGTGATAAGGGTAAACGATTACTTCCGCTTGAGATATTGCTTTCAAAATAGGACGTTTTACTCATTGCTGTATACAAATCTTAAGTTTAAAGTTTCATAGCTCTAGTTTTCATCGTTTGGGTGGTGGAGCGCGCACAGACACACAGCCAGACACACAGAGGTCATTCCAGAAATAGTCAGAATCGATTCAGGGGACCTCAAAACGCGTATATACGTTAAAATCTCGAGTTCGAACATTTTCATGATGCTATAGTACCTATACATAAAGTATAAGAGAGTAAAAAACGTAGTAATTTGTACATAAGCAACCGATGAAGAGACAATCTTAGCTTCCAATTGTGGCCGGCACGCATATCAAAAACTCGATAATTACATCCCTAAAAAAATGCAAAAATAACGTCGCTTAGGTGCAATGGCCAGTTTTTTGCGCCAAAAAGTGATATGTAGTCGCCGGTGACTCATAAGTGCGACGCTTGTCTCAGTTTTCGACGGGCGTTATAAGTTTTCGTACGTTTGTTTTGCGTTGCATTGAAATATAACTTTCCGTCGCGACGATAAATACCCCGAGACACGTTAAACGCGACCGTTTGGTGAGTGCACAATCGAGTTTGTCTTTCGCGTGAAATAAATCGCAATTTAACGATTCATTGACAAACTGAGAAACTTTAATCGTTTAGTGAACGGACTTTTTGGATGGCGGCGTCGATCTTGCATCCAAATGGACGGAGTCGTGTCGGAGGAGGCGACTGTTGGGGTGAGCTTTTCAATTTCTTAAATCCCGGACTTTGCGTGTCGCGGCAATTTACGTTGCGTAACATCGCCGAAATAATCAACACCGACAGATGGCACTGAGCTAAATCGCACTAGGAATGGAAAGAACGGCGTGAACGTATCATGGAAAAATTGTGTTGTTACATTCAGCAATAAGAAATCAAATAATTAAGAATTTAAGTGTTGTGTTTCTTAGGATTTGTTCAAAAATTTCCTTAATTGACTCAAAAATGAAATAAAAATTTCGTACAACTTGCAAACTTTTTTAGTTGCGCTTATTTGGCGCTTTTGGTGGTAATTTTTTTAAAAGGGTGTGAAAAAATTGAAAAATCTAAAATCCATTAGAAAGAAATAAACTAAATGCAGTAATTACAAAGCCCTAAAAATTAGAAATTAAAGTTGATTAAAATTGAGTCAAATTAGTTCGATACTTCTTTAAAAATACATCACAAATAATTGTAGTTGTAGCACCAATGGTATTGTAGAATTAATTGGTGTCTTTATAGCACGTACACATGACCGTCTTTACAAGAATATGTCGATGTAAAAATAATAAAAATATAGTAGCAGCCGTAGCATTATTTGGGCAACTCTGAACAATTATTACAAGTAAAATTTTTCGATAAAAAATTCAAGCGATTTCTTGACTTTTTCCATTTATTTTGCCATCGCAGGTTGCTTTGCATTTTTTGAGAGTAAAGAGAGCAATAAGTATTCTACGTTTGGGAAAAAAAATTACTAACATTGGACTAAAAATAAAAGAGATATGATGGTGTTACACTCTTAAGTGAAACATACTGTATATTACTGTAATTCTAGCATATGTTGATACTTTGAGGATTACGCTGAAGTAGTTCCATTGTGGAACATCCCATTTGTCGAAAAATATGTCTAAGTAAAACTCCAGCTATCCAGTTGCAGCTATAGTAACACCTGTAACATTAGTTGCAACATTAGTTGCAATATTGCAATAAGTATGTGGATTTTTCTCAAACTCAAGTGCAGACTCAGTGCATTGGAAGGTGTTTTTTGTTTGTTTTTTGTATCTGCTGTACATGTCCAAGTTCTCCAAACTACTTTTCCATTTTACTATTTGTCTTTGTCCTTGTTGATCCCAACGCGGCAGTTAGCAAAGCTAAAATAACGCGCACAACACTGATAACTACTATCATGTGATTAAATGTCACACAGCAAGTTGCTACGACGTTTTCAACAAAACTAGCACTGCCAGCTATGAAGATCTTGCAAATGGGATATGTCTCCTACTTTTAATTTAAAAATTTGAGGATGCTACTGTCACTGGAAGGGGGTTGAATTTAGGGATGAAAGTTTTTGTTTGAACGGAACGCATTTGCACTAAAGTAAATTTGGCAGAAATTTTGTATTTGGGTGCAATTTTTATTAGAATGTATATATAAATCAGTTGGTGAATCAGTTGGTGAAAATAAGAACTTTATTGAATTAATTAACAAGACTGGCAGGACAATGTAGAAAGTAATCGTTATCGACAAACTATTCCATTTAAATTGTTTCGATTGGGTTCTGTCCAAACCCAACCCAACCCAACCCAACCCAATCCAATCTAATTGGTTGGTTTTGCACCAAACCCGAAAATTGGAACTGAATTGGATTGGGTTAGGACTGAATTGAATTAGATTCCAAGCCAATTGCACGGGGTTGGTTTTATATGGAATTACATTTTGACGGAAGTGCATGAATTCACTTGAGTTTAATTGAATTGGGTTGGATTTTGATTGAACTGAGTTGGTAAGAATTGCTTTGAATTAGATTCAACTTTGCAAATTTTATGAAAACTGCAAAATTGGATTGGGTTTCGATCGAACTGAGTTGGGAAGAATTGCTTTGGAGTGGATTAAACTTTGCACATTTTATGAAAACTGCAATCGTTGAAAGTCGAATGGAATTAAGTAAATTGGAATTTACGGACATTTACATACAACCATGCGATTTACGCTTTGAAAATCGGAAATTGGTTACATTTTTAATCTACTTTTCCAACTTTAGCCTTTCTATCTCAAATCGAACGGCGGTTTAATTGCAAGTATTTTGATATGCATTACTGCCAGGCAGCTGTAGACTGTTGCTAAATCTGTTATAGATTTTAAATTAGAAGAAAAATTAAATTTTATAAATTCCGGACCTATCAAATAAATTATATTTGTCGAACGAAAAAAAATTATAAAGTAACCTAGCCATATTTTCGTGATGTATTTGCTAACGCAATAACAACGTTCATAAAGTCAACACCTTATAGCAAAAAGAATATTTATTTAAATCAATAAAATGCTAAATAACAGGACCACTGATTTGGCGTTTAAATTAGTCAGCGAGTATTGTAAAGTACAACGTGGGCAGTTGCAATCGAGTTCAGCATCGGCAATAGAAAATACCTTTTATGATTTTACTATCAGTTAATATTGAGTTAAATCGGTCTAGCTTCGGTGCTCGTCCAGATTACAGTTAATATCAAAAGGAAGTCAACGATGAACTCCGGACGGGTTAAGATCGTCTGGGCTCAAATAATAAAAATCGGCGTTAGAGCCTAATTAAGTCAACCGGTGAGGTGGAAACTTCTATTCTTTTTTATTTTGTTCAATTCCCCTGATCAAGAAAATCGAACAGAGACGTTTTAAGTCCTCTTCCTCCAATTTTTGGGACTAGCGATAGAAACGATTACGTAAGAGACAACTTAAAATTAACGGAAAATTTTTAAAAAGGAATCAATTGCAGTTTTTCTTTTCTATTTTCCTTTCTATAGTAGAAAGGAAACTACTTCTGTAATTTTCTTCTAATAATTATTTTTGTTTTCGAATGAGAAATTTCGCTTGTCTTTTGGACTGGTTTTTTTATCTACTACTTTTGCGAACATTAGCGAGCTGTACACATACCTGTATCACTCCTTTTTTGTTTGAAGCATATGCAATGTTTTCTTTTTTACACTATCGAAGTTACTACTTTTCATGCACACAGGCTATTTGCCTACCCCCAATAATGTGTTATCTACTATTTATCTTAGTAGAAATCTAGAACTCGTCACTCTGCGTCCTGGCCTAAATGCTAAGTCTTCGAAGTATCACCACCTTGCTCCTCTAAAGTTCCTCTGAAGTTGTTGCAGTCCATTATTTCGCATTTTTTGTGTATTAAAACAATTATGCTCATTGGTATATGTTCTGTTGCTTCACCTAACTCTAGCACATGGTCCATAACTGCCTTTAAACAGTTCGTCACTTTTGCGGTTCCTGATTTTCAAACTATAGTAGTTTAGCTATTTTCAAAGACCTTTCTGAACTCTCTGTCGTTATGTGATTCATATCTTACTTTTTATTCATTGCTACCAACGTTTCGTAAAGTTACTCCTTATGTTCTTTCCATTGGTGATGCATATGTTTCCTCCAACATATTTTGGAAGTACTGTTTGCACTTTTCCATGATCTCATCCTATTTCTTTTTTACTTTTCCATATTCATCTTTTGTATTATGTGATGTACCAATCTTGTTTTGTCTCATATTTTATAAAAAATAAAAATTATAAAGCAACCTATTCATATTTTCGTGAAGAAGTGAAAATAAAATATAATATCATAAAAATTCAAATCGCGAAAGGTGTTCATAGAAAGGAAATATGCAAAAATTCTGAAAAATTATCAAGTAAAAAAACGTAAATGGATTGCACGATATCACTTCATAAGCTAAAACTGAAATGGCAATAGGTCATAAAGATTATTATTTCACCAGTTCTTGAGTATTTATGTGTATGATAACATTTAATTAAGTAAACCGTTATATTTATTGAATGTTAATGGCTTTAAAATCAACATGGAGCCCTAGTATTTGTATTTTACTGCAGTGGTGTGATCCCATTGCAATTGTATTTGTAATGGTCAATCACTCGGGTCTCTATTAGAATATTGTTGCTTCTGACAATACTTGATTTGAAACTTGATTTCTTTACTAGCATCTGAGCAACATATGTAGGTAACCCTGAAAATGAGATAATGAAGGGGGGTGGGGGTGGGGTGGTAATTTAGCTATTATGAATGGAACAGAAATGCTTTACACCGCAAGGGAATTGAGGAGATACGTGGACATAACAGAATAGAAGAGTGGAAAGTTTTACTGGAAATGAGGAGGAATTAAAGAAGGCAATAGAGAAGGGTACTCTGAAGCAAAAACTTTAGACATAAAATAAAAAATGATGGGAAGGATCATGAAATCGGAAACAAAAACATCAAACCTTACACGCACAAAGGTGCCAAATGGGTAAGAGGATATGGTTGTATGCGCCCTTTTTTATCATTTTACGATTTTTAATGTCTTACTTTATTATTGTTGATTTATGATCTTTATTATTTTCTGAATTGGGGGATGGGAAAAGGTACGTTAAGCTCCAATAATTATTGGGCTGTAACAAAGACACATTTATGCTACTTATTGCAAACTTGCCGAATATAAAGTAAGTACGAAAGTATATTTCCCCCATAATGTTTATATTACGCCTTTAAATCAATCAAAATGATGTTTCCGAATCTTTTCGCAATTTACTTTAACATTTCTTGCCAGAGATTTAAATATTACAATTTACAATGGTTTGGAGGGAGTAACTTCCCAATTAGCCATTATAAGATAATTTTAAGAATTAGGTTTGTGGTTAGCTGGCTCCAATTTGTTTGTTTGTTTGTAGTTCTGGTAACATAAATTGTTCATTATAAAAATTGGACAACTTCGGCGTTAACTTTGTATAGTTCCATGATAACGGATTGAATTCTTAGTTAATAAAACTCTTGAACTGTATTTTGTTTATTATCTAAATATATACATACATAAAATGTATAATAATGCTGTGACATATGTAGCGTCTTTGGATAAGATTTATTAAACATTCATGTATGCATATATGTAATATAATAAACGTGCGTTCAGGAAGTTTTATTAACTAAGAATTAAATATGTTCCTAATAATTTTTGGGTACTCATTTATTTTATAAAATAAATCAAATAATAAAATTTTTATTTGGTTCATCTTTCCGCGTCGTACAATTTTCAAAATGACAAGGCGCATTTTTCTACGTGCGAAGCGTGTCTGGCCCTGGCACAAATAATCCAATGTTAATAAAGACAACCATAAAAATACGTGTAAAGGATTTGTAAGTAAATTACTTGACGTTGTTGCGCCTATTAAACGTTGTAAAGCAACTTTACAAAACAAAACTTTTGTTCAAGATTCAACATGAAATCCAATTAGTTCTATCTCAGAATTTATTTTGAAAAAAGGAGGCTAAAATAAGCCACTTATCGATTCTTTTGAAATTGCTGGAAACTTTATGACCGGTGCTAATTGAGCGAAGCAGTTTAACGTAGAAATTGCAAAGAAACAATTGATCGGCGTTTTACATATGAAAAACATCGTTAAAGTGCATTAAAATTGTTTTGGATGACTTGCCTGTTAAACCTGCTCCCAATACTGAGAAATTTTCCTTTAAAAATTTTAAATATTCTAATTGAAATTGTGGTTTGAATTTATTATAATTTTTAATTTTGCGAAAGGAACTAACGTTTGTACGGTAGTGTGAGCGAAGGACTAAATTATGTAACTAATTTCTCGTACTTTTCCCAATTGATTCTTTGCCTCCTCCCCGTACTTGTACTTTATTAATTATTTCAAATATGATTATCAGGTCACATACATAGTTGACTTGTTTATTTTTTTCGAATTTACTTTATGACGATTAAAAATGTTTGCGCGATTCGTTACATTATATTGGAGTAGATTTATTCATACTTGATAACCCATCGTCGTGTTGGAAATAAAATTGCATGTTTGTATAACAAACGTAACAAATGTGTATGTACAGTTTTCATAATTTATATTAAGTCGATTAACGAACTGATTTAGATAAATAATTAAACGTCTACTTTCTGAAAAGAACAAATATGATGCGATGACCGCCGCCGCCACTGTATTTCGTTTGTGCGTCTCTCGCATCGTCTGCCTGAATGCATACTCGTGCCCGGGGTACAAACAAATCTTGGCTTTTTACAAGGGCTCTTTTGTCCGGGGTGCACAATGGCGGTTAATGCGGGGATCGGAAGGACGGAATCGTCGTTGTGGTTATTGTATAATAATTGCACGGTTTCTGTTGCCGGCTCGCGTAGGTGCAATTATGGACGTTTTTCTTTCGCCATGATTACCATTCGACGCGTTCGAAACTGGCTGATGGCTACGGTCGCGCCCCCCGATATTTACTGCCATTGTGCGCGTGAAACGCTAACGATTCAGCTCCAATGTGCGAATCACAATACCAATATAACGATGCCGATTAGGATTTACATTAGCGTAGGAGATGTTTTTTTTTATTATGTTAAACCATAACTGAAAATTTTTGAATATTAATTTCTATGCTATAATTTTTGGAGCCTAGGACAAAGCAACAGCATCTGTCGCTTAGAATAAATTAAAAGCTTATTAATCGCGTCCGCAATAATTCGTTGACTGGAAATTCAATTTTATTTATTTTATTTGAAACAACTTCCACGGTTTTGCTTCGTCGCTTATCTAAGGTCTGTTATAATGGGCCTGTGTGTGTTGGTTGTTTACAATTGCACGTCCGTATGTCACCACTCGTACAATACGACGATTGTACGAGTGGTGAAGCATCAGGGCACAACCCGAAAATGGTGGTTCGAACCTCAATAACGAATAAAAAAATCGAGATTGTATTAAGTAATACATTCATGTGTAACAGCCATAACGATTTGGGATAATTACGTAAACTAATTATAATTGGAAACATGTGAGCAAATTACTCGCCCTGAAATTTGGAGTTGGGATAATTATTATAGTAATAACTGTAATGTACCACCGATTGTCGTTTTGAGATGGCACATGTCTATGTTTAAAATTGTAAATGTGACGTTTATCACCCTGCACAACTGTCAGTTTAACATGACATGATTACTTTATTATTACAATTTATTATTACACTTGTGGCAGGTCTTACTTTACAATAAATATTCTTGAATAGACAAATTGAAGTTTATCAGTTTGACGTTTACGAAGATTGTAAAGTTAACATTGATCAATTTTTAAAAAGAATTCGCAATTGAAAATTTAAAATTTGTCGCAACGAATAGCTGTCACTTTAATGTTTATTACCTTTGAATCAAAATTGAGCAATTTGATACTTTAGCTTTAATTTTATTAACTTTTACTACCTTGAAATCAACATTATTCACTTTGACACTTACTAATTTGACAACTGTCATTTTCCAACGTATACAACAATACTCGCACACTGATAATTTAAAGTTTATCACCTTGAATGACTATATTTTTGACGTTTACTACCTACAAACCAATATTGATCAATTTGATAGCTGTTGTTTTCCAGTAAATAATTTCCAAACTGAGAATTTGAAATTTATCGTCTTGAACAACTGTCATTTCGACGTTTACTATATCCGAAACAACATTCAGCAATTTGACAACTGTAATCTTCAACAAATAAATCGTGAACTAACAACTTGAAGTTTGTCACCTTGTACAACTGTCATTTTGACATTTACTACCTTCAAATCAACGGCGACACTTAATAATTTGACAGATGTTACTTTTCAACAAATAATTCCCGAATTGAAAATTTGAAAAGTTTATCGTGTTAACGTTTTTACGTTTACTAGCTTCATCAATTCGACAATTAATAATTTAACAATTATTTGTCGCAAAATGGTAATTTGAAGTTTGTCGCATCGAACAACTATCAGTTTGGCATTTATTACATTTATTAGTCAACGTTGATTAAGGTAACATAATTTACATAATTTAATTTACTGGTCGTTTTAAAAAAATAATTTGCGAATTCTCAATTTGAAGTTTACCCTATCCCACCAAAATAAATAATTTAGCTAAATAATTAATAAAAAATAATTGGTTATTGATTAATAGAAATATTCGTTGGGTAATAATTACCTAATAATTAGAACCAAATTAAAGCCCTATTGCCCTAAAATTTAGGGTGATCAGGTAAACCGCACCCACTTCCAGGTTCTTCCATGAAAATTCCAGTAATTTCCCACTTTTTGCACAATAGGCACATAACTATGTCTTTTGCTTTTTTTTGCCTATTGCAACCACATTGGTTGATGTGGGAAATTTATTTTCATTTCAAAATTCTAAGGCCATTGAACGACGAAATCTGTCATGCATTTCAATTTCACAATTTATACTGAAATATGTATGCTTAACGATTGTTCTAGTTGTTTGGACGAGGTTTCACAATTTCTAAAATCAAATTAAAACTTATTACTTTGTTATACATTATGTATGCGCCAAAATTATTAATGTTAGGATTAGGCAATTTAAAACTTAAGATTTGTAAGTGGCTTGAAAGAAAACCTCATATTTTTGAATGCAATCAACCTGAAGTGATAAACCATCACATTATATATAACTTTTTTGACGAAATTATCAACAATCGATTTATGATATGATGACTTATTAATTTTCAAACTGTTGAAACATTTTCGGAAAAGATTTACAATTATTGTAATTTTAACCAATTTATTTCTGCATTTTGTAAATTGTGACTATTTTACATTTTTACTTAGTTTGATGTAAATTCTGTCCCATGTTAATGTAGGCAATATAGCTCAGTCTGGCCGCATAATACTGCTTCGTCAAAATGTGAAAGTCTTTATTGTGTAGTACACGAGTAACTTGCTTATACAGCAAGGTCGTAGATATGTACGTGCACGGTGTTAGCATGCGATTCAATGGCAGTGTATCATCGGCGCGATTGGCGCTGACCTCACTTCGTTATCGAACATATTGATCGAAGTCAACTCTCCAGACCTTGTCGAACTCTTCCTCTTGTCTTCCTTGCTTTCGATATAAGCGTTAGACTGACTAGCTATAACATTGATGCAAATATTTTATAGTGTATCACGGCTCATTGTTTATTGCGTTTGTAAAATGTGATAATATAACATAATATAACTAGTCTATCAAGTACCTATTTTAGTTTACCACATTGGTTACCATAGGGTTTCGAAGAATGTATTACATTCGTTTCTTGTCAGGTTGGGTTGGGTGGCGTTGGGTTGTGGTTGAACTGCCATTGCCTGTAAATGATTTTTTTCATAGTTTTGGTAGATCATGATGTTCGTTAGAGAACTGGACCACCCAGTAATTTGTTATTCCATGAGTGGTCTGGTTTAAGAGAATATCTTCAAACATTATGTCTCAGGTAGAACTGTTAAAGTTTGCTGGAAATTTGTCTAAGTATAAGAAAGTTCATTGCGGACCACTGCAATTTTTTCGTGTAGCTTAATTACAATATTTGTGTGTCAGAAAATATACTTCCCTTGATGCACTGATTGCTTATTTTTACATTTTTCCACGAAATATAATAAATTCTTTTCATTGTTCGTTTCATACCAACGTACTGTTTGTTTTAAATTGTTTTATATACATCATACATTTTAAACGCCTGTCATTTATTAAATACCTAAATATATTGTTATTTTTATATAACCATAATTAATTGTGTGTATAATCCAACAAACAAACAAATCTTTCAAAGATTATTCATTTGAAAATAACGCCGACTATACAGTCATATTTAACTTGTTATTAGTAGCATTACACATTTTGCGTTTACCATATGGTGGTTGTTGATCTTTATTTAATTATAGTTGTAGATTGGAATGATTGTAAATCCTGGTGCGGCCACACCTAAGTTGTAGTTGCTGCGTCGCAATTAAATATAAAATTCAATAGTTATTAGTGTTACAAGTGACCGTTCTTTATGGACATCAAATACGATTTAATGCTTTTTCTCGTCGTTCTGACGAACCACCACTGGTATAGAAAACGCCGCAGAGAAAGAAAAAAAGGCCAGAACTCGTTTCAAAGAACCATCTCTTCTCTCGCGCGCACACACACGCACACCGGCGTACATACACACACAACGCCAACAAAGGATCACGTCTCATTCGACGATTTCGTGCAATCGCACATTCAAAGCGAACTCGCCAATCAAGTGTAAAAGGAACGCACACTCGCACATGTGTAACATAATAAATTCATAACCATATTCTCCTTTCCCCATTGTTCGCTCGCCCATAATGCACCGTATTCGCGAAAAACAGGTTGCCGGCGCTGACGTCCTGGGAAACGACCGAGGGCGAAAAATCGCCTGTGTCCGCTGCCGTTGCGGCTAATCGAGCGATTAAACAGGACCACTCGGCAATATCTAAATAAGTCGGCCGAAAAATCCGAGATATTTCAGGTCGTGATAAATGAGAACTGGAAGGAATAAATAAGCGGCGCGAGTAGTTAACTGCGGACAGGCTACCTGCCCGCGAGGGCACCGAGCACATGCAACGCAGCGCCCGACCGACACCGACGATACAATCTACACGGGAGTTATAAACGATAAGGTGGCGCGTCTCGGAGAGAGACAGAAGAAGATCGAAACGAACGTGTATTTCGGTAGCCGGGCGCCCGCTACCGTAAGATCAGGTAGCACTTTGCTTTTGTGACTGCGCGTATGCAATTTGTGGGCCCTGTTTGGGCCCATCCTCACCAAATAGGACTAATCTCGGCGTTTCCATGTTGGTGTAATCGCGGCGGCGGCGCTGGAACGTTTCATCGTCTAAATCTGCTACGATAGATAAATAGGACCACAAACTACATTTTGTGTAGATTAAAAACTTATCTGTGGTTTGATTATTTGTAGGCGATGTGTCGGTGGTTTTCAGGAGTATATTTCGATATTTTAATACATAAGACCTTTTCACGTCATTTAAAATAAATATGAAAATATTGGAAAATCATTGCGAAGTAACAAATGAAAATTAAGAAACGAAGACGAGATAATATGCTTAAAGCATAATAATATAATACGAAAATTTATAACATGCCAAAACTGTCAATTTCAAAAATTACCTAAAGATGCAAAATGCACACATTGTTGAACGTAAAAAAATAATTTGATAAAATACCAAACTATTAATTATCTAAAACGTGGGAAAACATCAACATTGTTATAATTTCAATCATCTTTAAATTTTTTTTTATTTTGAAATTGACAATGTTAACAAGGGACTGAGAGTCTGCATTTTGTATTTTTGAAATTTTTTATATTTCTAAAAATCAATTATTTCTTTTTTAAATTCTTACAATTTTTTTTGCATTTTTTACAAGTTTGTTATTACTTGGCGTTCATTTTACTTTCAGGCAATTGTTTCAACATTATTTAAGAAGTACCTACGTTATATTGAAAACGGGGGAGAGACACTTGACACTTGATAACGTAGATTATGGAATCACATGGTTTTAATAACAAAGGGAATAAATGAATAATAACCAACTTTTTATATATACAGTGTGTTTCACTTAAGGGTGTAACACCACATCATATCTTTTTTATTTTTAGTTCAACTTTAGTAATTTTTTTCCCAAACGTAGAATACTTATTGCTCTATTTACTCCCAACAAACCAATTGTCTTCTTTAAATGCAAAGCAACCTGCGATGGCAAAATAAATGGAAAAAATCAAGAAATCACTTTAGGGATTTTTTTATCGAAAAATTTTACTAGTAATAATTGTTCAGAATTGCCCAAAAACCCTAAATCCAAAATTTCATGAAAATTAAAAATGTGAAAATTTTCTTCAAAAGTAGTTCCAATTCGGTAAATTTTATTTGCACAGGTGGCTGCGCCTAAACAACAACAACTTTAAACAACTTTGACAGTTCAGAGTTTATTTCAAACAAAATTTTCACAGCATCTTTTTTTCGGCGCAGCTAATAATAAGTATTTGCGGACTTTTACGGGAAATTTTAACATTTTTAATTTTCATAAAATTTTGGATTTAGGATTTTTGGGCAATTCTGATCAATTATTACTAGTAAAATTTTTCGATAAAAAAATCCCTAAAGTGATTTCTTGATTTTTGCCGTTTATTTTGCAATCGCAGGTTGCTTTACATTTAAAGAAGGTAATTGGTTTTTGGGAGTAAATAGAGCAATAGGTATTCTACTTTTGAGAAAAAAAATTACTAAAATTGGACTAAAACTAAAAAAGATATGAGGGTGTTACACTCTTAAGTGAAACACACTGTATATAATAATAATAATAATATGTTTAATATTATGTAGATCCAGATAGATATTATTAGCATTTCCAAATATACGCACATCATGCATACAACAATCTGGATCTGCAGCAATACAGCTGCATAAATAATCTTGATGATAAACTACTAGACTTGGTACTCTAGAATACAAAGTTGAATATTAATTTTACCCATTCTGACTCAGCTTTAGTAGGTCCTGAAGACTCATATCACCCTTCCCTTGATATTACACTTTGACATATTTCTCCGGCTCGTTCACAATCTCTTCCCCAATTTCCACAAACCAACTTCGATATGATTTCCGCAACTACGCTGGTCTCTATCAACACATTGTTAATACAGTCTGGTCCTTTTTGAGTCGCTTTAATGATGCTAACATGTTCCGCAAAAGCGTAGCACGAAATCGTGTTTTCCTCCCTGGTTTACCTTTGAATTCAAGAAAAAATGGGTAAAATATATAATACAACATTTTTTCCATAATGACTTCAACCGCTTTAGATGTTTTGTTAAATGTCAAGATAAATCTTGTAGTATGTATCTTTCTGATATGGAAAATATGATCAAGCAGAATCCTGGTGCCATTTGGAAATTTTTAAATATCAAACGTTGTACTACAAGAATTCTGGGAATAGTTTGTGAAGAAAATACTGAATATTCTGACCCACAGCACATTGTTGATGCGTTTGGGGATACCTTTTCGAGTGCTTTTACTAGGGATGGTTCTAATATTAGCTTTTGTTTTTCCATTCTCTGTGTCGAGGAGTCTCACATATTACATATAATGTGCACCATGCCTAACAAACTCACTGCTGGTGATGATCTAATACTTTATTATCCGCGACTCCAGATTCGCTTTTACTAAGCCGTTAGAAATTATTTTTAACTTGGCAATTGGATCGAGTACATTTCCAGATCGCTGGAAAGGCACACGAATCTGCCCGTCTACAAGAAGGGTGATACTTCACTGATGTCGAATTACTGGCCTATTTCAATTCTCTGCAATTTCGCCAACATTCTGGAAAGAAATTATTTACGCCTCTATTTTTAAGAATGTTCGCTCCTTTCTTTCCCCTGATCAGCATAGTTTCAAGGCAGGCACGTCAACTGTAACCAATTTGTCATCCATCCATGTCACAGTATTTGTGTGAAGGGTTAGGTAATCAAGGCCATGTTGATGTAATTTATACGGATTTCGCGCATGCATTTGATACTATCAACCCTGCAATCCTACTTCAGAAGATATACACGTTTTGTTTTTCGTTGTCCGCTGTGAAAATGGGCTCCTACTTGAAAAATAGGACATGTTATGTTTCTTACAATGATTTCGCATATCTCTAGCGTCCCGCAAGTGCCGTGCCTTGGACCCCTATCATTTATTCTTTTCATTGATGACCTGCTTCATAGTAGTTATGCTGATGATCTTAATATTGATTTTCTACAGATAAACCTAAATATAATAATTCAACTTTTATTAAATGTCGATAAATATTGCACTGTGAGATACTGGAGATGCCCTTATCCGTTTGAACATGCCGACAATAACAGTTAAGTGGCTGTCATCTTTTAAAAATCTTGGGGTTATTTTCGACTCCCGGCTGACCTTTGTTTCTCAAATGAGAATTTCTGAATACTTCAGGGACGTCGGACTGTTAAAATCCCTTTACTTCTAGTTTAGTATCCTATTTACACAAATCATTCCCTGGCTCTAGATAGAATTCACAGACGCTTCTCGAATTTTCTATCGTTCAGTCTGCTTCTGCATCACGATATCCCCTCGTTGTCCTACAAGAGGGACTGTCAATCAGCACAGTTTATTTTTACATACTTCACAACATAATTGATGCTGAATACCTGCTATCTATGTTAGAAGGTTATCGGCTCGATATACCTCTACCTTTTATCTTCCGGCGGCTAGAACCAACATACTGAAGCGTGCTCCAATTACAATCATGTGCCGCGATGCTGAGCGACTTTTTGACGACATTTTTCTTTAAGGAAGAACATCGTTTCCTTCAGTTATATATTTATTGGTTTTTCTGTTTGGAAATTGTTATTTTAGTTTTATTTTTAGTTACGTCTTCCATAGTTCACATAAATTGTACATTAATTTCTGTATATTTTGATATATTATATTTTTCTTAACTATTATCCAATAATTGGTGGATAACTGTTGGATAATAAATAATATTATTATTATTAGTATACCAATTACAATTACAAAACGATTATACAAACAACAGATTAGAAACACTGGTAAAAACAACTTTACAACACATAAGCATCAAATGACTCAAACGCCTTTTCCAGCAGGAACCGCTTCAATTTAATCTTAAAAGTTCTATAATTTTTTACTTGTTTTAGGTCTTTAGGCACAACATTATATGCTTTAATGGCTTTGTAATAAAACTTTGATCTATGCATTGGAATAGGGAGTGGCCTTATTACAATTACGTGTTACCATATCCGAATAAATGTCACAGTTATGTAAAAATGTTTAGTTATAACTTATCAAAAATAGCACCAGTTCCATTATATATAAACTTGGTTCAGGCAGTATATTTAGTTTGGGAAATAGTGGTTAGCTAGGTGTGCAGTACTAAGTACGTTACACATATATCCAATAGCTCCTTTTTGGATTATAAACACATCCTTAACGCTAAGAGCTGATCCCCAAAAAAATACACTGTAACTCATATGCGATTGCAAAATAATATTGGATTATGGAGACCTTAGAAATATGCTTTTTTTTCAATTTTCAATTCATTCGTTGCAAAGTGAACCTGCCAATTCAAATGCCTAGGTTTGCCTAGATATTTAACAGCCTCAACTGCAGGAACTGATTATTATGAATAGGTTATAATCAACGCTATAGTAAAGTTTATTAATTTTGTTGTCAGTCATCAACAAAGAGTTATTGTCGCACCACATGGAAATTATAGAAATTGCATTGGATGTTAAACCTGCAATTTCAGGTTCTGAATCAGATGTCATAGTGCAGGTTGTATCATTTGGAAACTGGACAGTTAAATAACTGTGCTCTGTGGGTCATTGACATAAATCAGAATCAGGGTTGGTCCTAAGATTTACCAAAATGAATGTCTCTCAATATTGAAAAAAAGGTGCATACTTAGTAAATCATACCCCCCAAACATCTGGAACATATGTAACAAAAGTTTTTGAAATATAATTATTCAAACTATAATTGTTTTATTTAATTTGGTAGTACAGAAAACGATTTAGTGGAGACATCTTCGAATATAAATGTCTGCTTCGCCCCTAACTCGCCTAACATATTGTCTTGAAAAACAAGCTTCCGAAATGGCGCACCACCTTATCCTCAAATTTCGTTTTTTCTCATACCTTACGTCATTAAGGAACGTCCTCAATCTCAATTATGTCTGTATAAAAGCCTTCGTTTCCTTTTATTTCGGACTTAGACTTAGATAGTCTAAAATATTTTTCGGAGAATTGTTTTTGAAATGTCCTAATCTTATTGTCTGCAGCATCTTGGAATCCTCTAAATGAGCAGCCATGAATTTGACCATTTTTGTCGCTCTCTATATTTTAAATTATTTCTGCTAATTTCCTTGCAGATTCAATGAAGTTTTGAAGCCTTCCACGATTCAAAACTCGAGGGCGACCCGTCTTGTGAAGATTCATACACCGCAATCCTTCCTCGCATCCCTCTATAAATGGCGACATTGTCACATTTGGGCATTTGGCCAACCAAATTGTAAATACTTTTCCCCGATTCTAACTTATAAGACATTTTATAAAACTTTGTAAACATAAATGTATTGTTAAATTGGAGGAGACACTTCTCGATATCCAATGTTGATTGCTTTATTGTTAATAGGAAAAAATGATACGAAAAATACCAAAACTTTTGTTACATAAATCATTACAAACACACGATCTAAATATTTTTGGTACAATTCCCAGAATATTTATGGTGTAGAAAGCTTCAGAGAAATCAGAAAAAATCAATTGTAATTAGTTTTTTTATTCAAACTATTGTACACAACATTCAGGATAGCAATCGCAGTATCCTTAGTTGATTTTCTAGGAATAAATCCAAACTGACGCACATTCAGGACCTTTTCATAAATATGTCATCCATCTGAATATTTGCACAATGTCATCAAAACCTTCAATTTTTACAATTCATGTTTGTAAGGGTAAGCTGCAGATAAAGAATCTTCTTGTTATTCTCCCACGTCAATGTCGAATCGTGTGGTTAGCACTTTATCTATTCTAACCATATTTACAGTTCTCTAGCTTGGCTTCAATTAGTTTGGTCTCTTTGGTTCTTTGCAAGGTTTTTAACAGTTGTTACCGTACATCTGGGAGTATATCAAAAGAAGGCCTTGATACCGCGATAGGATTTATATAATTAATTGCATATAATAGCAAAAAAACTCGACTGGCTCACCACAAGATAAGTCTCTTTCTAAGTGATGTACAGTTGTGAATTATTTCCATTTCCAATTTTGGTTCAAATCGTGTCATTTTGTATCAGTTTTAGAGGCGAAAATCATTCATGAAATTTGTATCGATAGAACACAGTAGCCCGAAGAATGTCCATGAGAGACTGGTGTGTAGAAAAAATAACCCGTCTTATTTCCAAATAAAATATTGATGCAAGCAGTTTAAGTGGGGCTCACATTACACATTGGCTAAATAAATTTTTCAGCCGACTTGAAGTAAAAAGGTAGATTATTATATCAGAAACGGATGCACTAACATGCATTGCCATAGCTGGGACACCAACTTCATGTGTTGTCCGTCTTTTATGAACAATAAATCAGCAAGTTACCTTGCAAACTATCAGAAATTTATTTATGTGGCGGAACGTGACGCAATAATAATGTTTTCTACAATTGAGACAACTAGTTTTCATCTGAAATAATCTTCAATTGGTTCGACCACTTATTTATTATTTAATTTAATTATAATGAAATTCTTGCTTTCTGAATTCTAAATCTTACCCGAGTTAGGGAACGTTATACAATTTACCACGGAATAAACTAGTGTTTGGCTCATATTGGGGTCATTTCATCGCCCCCTGAAGAACCAGTTGGTTGCGACAGCGCACACCAGTCTCTGCACATTGTGACTTCAGTGTGAGTAGCCGAAATTACCTAATATTGTGTTTAAGTAGACAAACTCTAACATGTTGTAGTTTTCTTATTTATATATTGCTTGACAATTACTTCTTTTTTCAATTCATCATTTTATATTTTCTTATTTTTCTACAGATTTATGATACTTTAAAATTTAAAGACGTATAATAGAAGTATAATATGAATAGACCATTTTTTCTTCAGCAACGAACAGAATAGTTTTGCAACAATTGGACTTGTTTTTAAATTGTTTTTACGTGTAACCTGAAAACATCAGGAATCGTTCATAGATTAGGCATGACAACAGTTCAATCAGGATTATTAGTGTTAAAAATTCTACATATAGATTTGAGAATGACAAAGCATGTCGGCCCAATGGATTTTCAAGCTTCTGAGTCCCGAACAATAACTGTGTAGACGACAAATTTGCGAGGTGAAGACGCAATTGTTTGCCCAAAAAGCCATTGCCACAGTTTTCTGGGATTCTGAGGAAATTTTCTTAATTGAGTATATGCCAGAATGGTCTAGAATTAAAAAATAATCAGATAACTCTGTTTCTGCGACTTTAAGGAATTTCAACGTCCACCTTACAGTCTCGACCACCTTGTTTGTTGTACTGTTAAATAAAATAATTTTTCATCCTCTAACTCTTTGTTATCATAGCTAGGTAGATAAAACTCCTCTCGTATATACGACTTGGACCAGAAATCATCATCCTATTTGTTTTGGATGTAGTTTTCTATCAAAAATAAAAAACGGTTGATTTTTTTTACTATTTATATTTGGGCGTTTCAGTTTTGTTCGTTTATATGTTAAAGATGATGTCTGCCAAATGGGACTGTAGTAGACGCCGAGTTGGGCTCTTTTTATGGCAATTTCATCACTTCTCTCAAACCTTCCAGGAATATGTTTCCTACTTCGTGAGATATATTCTCTGTTAGGACTGCGAAAGTCTGTGGCTTGTTCACATAACCAAACGGCCCCAAAAAAAGCTATCCAGAAATTTTAAATTGGGTGTCACTGCCAATCTCTGAAACGATAACAATGCCAGGGAAAATTTCCCACAATAATTTAGTTGTCTCCATTTGTGGGCGGCGGTACCATCTGTCTTGTAATCCAGGTATCAAAAATTCCCCTAACATAATCGGTAGCGGTCATTGAAAAAACGTTGAAAAAGTATGACCCAATCACCTTTTCAGCATAAACGCCGCACCGTAGGGGATGCAAGGGGCTTCAAGAATTATACGCGGAATGTTGTTACCGACCACGTTCTTGAGGAATAAACTGCTCTATTGTGTACTCTTGTGTGTCTTGCATCTGTTTACAACAGAACTGTCACGCTGCTAGAAGAAGTGCTATGCAAAAATTATGGCCGGCCTCCTATAGCCTCATCATTGTTGATATACACACATATATATTTGTTTCTGGTTCTCGGGTAATGAACCGCGTATTTGAACAAAGTCACATTAGACATCTTCAGGTAGGTCTTCTATGTCGAAGCGATCCATAAAAATGCTAAAATCGTCTTGTAATCTTCGTTTGACGTTTCAAGCATTTCCCAGGCAATTTTACATTGACGCTCCACTGGATAAATGTCGCAAACACGCTGTTGTCCAAAAGCTATCTTTTATCGAAAATATCATCGTACTCTTGACGGTAAATATGTAAATATTTTGATTTCCATACACTTGCACTCCAATAATTTTAGTTCAGGCTGGTATGTCTAAAATTTTTAACATTGGACGGTATTTTCAATTTCGCGGCTTAAATTCGTTTGTAAACCATGCTCGAACGTATTGCTCTAATACTTTTATAAAATTTGACTTTCAAAGTAGCATTTTCGCCAAATGTCATGTAGCATGTTTTAAATTTATTTTAGTATAACTGTCACAAATTTAAATGTATGTTTGTCAATATAAGTACCTAACTACAAAGGAGGCTTTGGCACCGTGCTGTCGCAAATGTTGGCGAAAGAAATTTGAATGGGGTCGGGAATTCATCGAAAACAATCCTCGAAGTCGTCGATCAATTCAGAAAATTAAAAAATGGAATTCTGCTTTTGCTTGACAATGTGCCAGTGTACAGAGCTGTTGTTGTCCAGGATACTGTGAAGAATTTAATGTTCACAGAATTAAATCATCTTATCTACAACCCTGACTTTGCACCCTGTGACTTTCTTCTATTCAGGAAGTTCAAAAAGCAGTTGATGGGACAAAGATTGCTAAACGACCTAACGTGATTTTTTTCTTTATTTTCGTTAATTGCTAAATGTAAAAAATGCACGGAAGTATTATTATATCATTTTGTGAACTACACTTTAAGAAATATGTCGTCATGTAAAAGTTAAGTACAATTGTACCAAGAAATGTAGGACGACGAATTGAACATCATTACGTTATGATATAACTTATTACGGCTAATTTTGTAGTAATTGAGGTTAATGGATGTAAACCAGATGTAATTCATACTAACACGTGCGTATATATTTACCGACCCTGAACAGTCTACAACTAGTGTTTTCGACTCGATTTACGCCACCTAGTTTTAGTAATTTGCAATGTCAAATAACGTGAAACTTTTCACCAAAAATGCATTTCTCGCGCCATTAATCCTAATCGGATTTCTTAAAAGTAGGTCGGGTTGTAGTGTTTTTTTTTTTTTGAGAAAACTTGAGAAATTTTTCTTTTAGAGGAAAATGGAACCTGGTTATAACCTCAGCGCTGCGCCCACGATTGTGTCGTCTCGGCGAATATTTCAATGGCAGACAGGAGGCGATCAATCGATCGGCTGATACGCATTATTGGGCATTAATGGGACGTCAAAGGATAATGGCATTACTGGGAAGAGTCGTGCCGCTCATTGTACGTACGAGCGCTTTTGCGTGCGAACGGCGAGCACAATCTGCGCGAACCATTGATGATTTTCACGCGTCAGATGGCAATCTGTAATGAATGCAATTGTCTCATGCGGATCGTGCATCGCGAATCCGGTTTGGCGGCGCGACTCTAAAAGGGATGACTCTCCGAATAATGTTTTCTCGTCGCAACGACTAATTCGTCGCCGGATTACGCGCTACAAAAGAAATATGAAAAAAATCCATTTTCTTTTTTGGCTGGAATTGACGTTGAACGTTTTATATTTAGGGAATGGCAGCGTTGAGAATTTAATGTATTAACATTTATTAATAAAATCCAAATAAATGAAGTTAGAAATTTAACAATATTTTCCCTTCGGCGTTATTAATAAAAACACACAAAGAAGAACCATAACAAACTAAAAACAATAAAGAAAAGCAATATAAAAGTTTATTGGTCGTAGGGTCTAAATCATCGACCAGTATTCTGTAGATACACGGGTCTTAGTTGGGTCATTGGAATTTATTTCAGAGGTAAAATTTAAACCTTAATAAACGATGAACGTCTAAAGCTAAATCAACACAAATATATACGGAGGAGGAGGAACGCACTACATTTAAAGTGAAGTAATAGAAGAGCACAACAATAAAAAATCGCTCAAAGAAGAACCGTAGCAATCAATGAAGCCCAACAGAAAAATCTATAAGAAGCACTACATTCAAAACGATGTAAAAAGGTGAAGACAAAATACATATGATAATAAATGATAATGAAAATGCGCAAGGAAACCCATAGCAATTAATGAAGCTATGAACAAGCTGAAGAAGAACACAATTAAAATATATATGAATATGAAGGCTTACTGGGGCTAGATCCACTGCTAGTAACCCAAAAGTACAGTGTTTTAATCTCAATTGGGGTTAATTTATTTCAGAGGTAAATTAATGAAGATCACGTTTTTGGACAATAAATATAAATAATAAGGCTCGATTCACACTGTGATGCCGCTCACGGTTCAATCTCGCCCCGGTGTCGGTCCGTTTCCGGTCCGGTCAAATATTCTTAAACAAGAAAGAATCAGAGATAGAGCGATACTATCGTATCGCTCTAGTTCCGATCCGATATCACATTATTGAGGATGAGCTCTGAGTTTTGAAAATACACGTTCAAATAATCTTTTTATACAAACGATAAGTAAATATTCTTTTCGCATCATCTTCAACATTTTTCGTACGGTGCTATTATGTTTGTCCCTGGTAGAGGTGAGTCTATTGGCACATTCAGCGTCGCATTTTCAAGTCTTTCTCCCAGTGCAGAATTTGAAAAAAATCCGCCATCACTGTTTTTTCCATATGACTCAATATCCACAGCAACGAATTTGTAATTGGCGAAAGAACTATCGAGAACATCTTTTTATAATTAAAATATAAAGATCCACTGTTTCCTAGAGTTTCTATTGTTATGTGTTTGCCATCTAAGGTTCCCAAACAGTTTGGGAAATTCCACATGCTCACATTTGCTTAAAAAAAATTGCAAATGGTGATATCGCACAATTTATAAATTGTGATAGACCACGAATATTTACTGTTATCCGTGAGGAAGGAACCAATGAAAACATTAATGATATGGATATCGACTAAACAGATGGATGAACAACTGTGTCAAAAAAATTGATGTCAATGAAGAAGTTCAACTGGACAGGAGTGCAACTGGAAAATGCATCATCGACCCATGAAATATATTTTTCAAAAAAGCACAGGAACGTACAGCACACCCCATCGATTTTTTTTTGCTTTAATCGCTGGCACTGTTAAAACATTTTCTGCTGTTGATTCACTCTTATGAGTGAAATTGAAGAAAAATATATCACAGCTGCTTCTTCGCGCCGCTTATCACCGGCATCTGTTCATCAAGGATTATTTCTGCTCCAAAAAATCAACTTCTTCTGAATCTGTGCAGTCTCAAACAATATACCATACCTCATTTTCATCTCCGTTGTCAACCTATTACGCAATGACAACTAAAGAGCAGTATCAAACGATTCTATATGAAATGAGTCCAGCAAGCAATCGCAATTAGCAATTATCCAAAAACCTGACACAGCAATGCAGGCAGATAATGATATAAAAATAAGTTGCGCGATAAAGATTATTATTCCCAGTCTGTATAATGATATTAATGCTACTATCTTGCTGCGCTATTTTTATGCTACACGATGATAATTATTTTTTTTTACCTACGAATTTTGTAGAATACGTTTCATTTAGAATAGGGTTTAATAGAATAGAGTTTAATTTCATGTAACATTATTATTACTTATCATAAACAAACCATCAGTTTTTCTTGTGGAGAAATCGCCTCACGAAAAGAGGTGGTTGTTTTTGAAATTTTGCACTCAATTAGTTCATTCGACAATATTGTAAAAAAATTCTTCGTCGTCTATCAAATTACGATATATGATATATGACATTCGCCTTCTTCTTTTCTCGTTAATAAACTGGGATGTATCCACATTTTTCTTCTTTTCATTTTTCGTTTTTTTTTTATTTGTGGCAAAATAATAGCTAGTATCGCTAATCCTTCACACTGAAAAATTAAACGCCATTTTTGTTGGCGAGTAAAATTTATCTGATTATTTAAAAAAATGTCCTATGTGACTAATAGTGTAGACACAGCGAGATTTGACTTGACCGAGATCGGAGCGAGATTGAACCGTGAAGGGCATGACAGTATGAATCGAGCCCAAGAAGTCTCGTCAACAAGAAATATCTGAAAGAAGCATATCAGTCAAAGCATAGGAAAAGAGGAACCAAGATCTAAGTTCATTGAAGAGGCAACTTAAGGAAGAAACTAAAAATAGCGAATGCGTGAAAGCGACTTAAACACAAAAAACTAATAAAAATAACAAAAAACAACAGTATTATTAAAGAAAAACTATATCAAACAAACGATGCAGCAATAAAGCAAAGTGAAGAAAACGTAGTTACATTTGTAACACAAAAGGATAAAAGAAAAGAAGGAGTAATAAATTATTTAAAAAATGACAGGATATAAAATCCAATGAAAAATACCGACTGTCAAATTATTTCAAGTCTTCAAAGAAATTTGCTAATTATTTAAAACAAAAAATAGATCTGTGAAGGTATCAAGCTTTTGTCAGTTGTTGTAGATTTAAATTAAACGTAATTATGATTTATGTTTTCGGTCATATTATTAATTACTTGCTTGCCCTTTTGGCCACTTATTACAAATGAATGCAAATGTTATCGACTTAATTTGCGCGTCTGTGGGATAGTTATTTTATGCGAGTTATTTTCGTCGCGCGCGGCCGGAAATAATCGCGATGGATCGAGTTTCGATGAAACTGGACTCCATGGGAATTTCACACGGTACTTTGCAATGCATGGGCGCCGTTTCGGAACGAAAACCGCGACGCGCCGTCGTGATTTCCCGACCGGCGCGCCCTCTGTACGCCGCGCGTTCGTGCTGACGGTGACGGAGGACGACAAGGACGAGGAATTTCCAGGTGCGCTTCCACGCCGCGGTAATTGCCTCGTCAAACCGTGAAAGTGACCTACTGGGTGATTATTTTCGTCGTTAATTGGCACACATGCACACCGGACGTGAATATATGACCGCGCTCGCCGCGCGGTAGCTGTCGGAGATGCCGATGAAACAGCGCAGTCAATGAGAGAACGAGCCACCAGTCTGACGGTTGCGCTGAAATTTGTACGATCGTGAAAGTAAAAGTCTCCGGCCCTATTGCATTCCACCAACGAGGTGACTAGAACGCGTGGTGTTGTTACTCATTTGTGTGAGAAACCCGCAGACTCTGTTCCAATTAATCTATTGGCCTTTAACATGATTATAATTATTTTATTTTCTTTTTAAGTGTTTCCCCAAAATTCATTTATTAACTACAAAAACTAGTTTCTTGTTTCCCCATTAGCATTACATATATTAGAATGTTTTTTATAATTTATAGCTTTCGAAATCTCTGTTCCATTCTATTTGCAATATTTGCATATTTGCAACACTTAAACCCATTCTATTTGGGTTGAAGGCTTTTTTACAATTTTTTGATACTTGTCAATTTACATTTGATTTAGATTTATAAATGTATAGAATTTACAAAACAGAGCACAACCTAGCTCAACTGAGTCAAATGATACGTTTTTTGAGATTTTTAATGCAATCGTGATTGTAAATTTTTTAACAGTGGAACAGACAATAGCAAATTAGTAGTGGGGTTTCTGATTAATAATAAAGTCAAAGATGGCATCATCAAATTTTAGGAGATTTCTGATAGATTATACAGAATAATATTTAGATGCAGGTGCATTTAGGCGAACTTAATAAATACGCATGCACCAACAGAAGAAAAAGATCTAGATACTAAGGCACAGTTTTACGCGGAATTGGATACTGCTATGGGCAATCCAGAAGTACGATATCAAATGTTTATTAGAAGACATGAACGCCAAAATCTGGAAGGAAGAAGAATATGAATATGCAACAGGAGGTAAAAGACATAGAGATAATGATAATGGGAAGAGGTTAATAGAGTTCGCTCTGGAGAATTACAAGAAAATAGTAAGTATAGCGTTACATCACAAAAATACACATAAAGAAAAAATGGGATTGATCACGTGCTAATAGAATAAAATATGCAAGAACTATAAAGGATGTAGCTACGGGGGAGCGAATGCAGGCAGCCATCATATTTCGATTACAGCTGACATGAAACAGGAAGGAATCAAGAGTAATGCAACAAAAGGACAAGCTGACGGCTGCGCAGTTTAACCAAGAAATCTCAAAAGAACTACAATCCAAACCGCAGAAAGAGCAGATGGAGGAAGAATGGAAAGGTATTATAAATGTAATAGAAGAAGTATCATTGAAAATAGTGGAAGAGCCTAATAAACGTCCAGCTAAGTTGTGGTTTGACGAGGAATGTAAGGAGACCTTACAGCAAAGAATTGTAACTAGACTAACTGCATAGAATGAATGAAATAAAATAAATAACGAACAAGTGCGAAAAAGAGCATGTAGAGAAAAGAAGAAGAGCCACCCAGAGAGTGAGTTAAAGGATAAAGAAGTAACAAGTACAAAAGCAAATAACTGAGATGTTTTTACCAGAAGATAAAAAGAAGCAAAGAACAAGACAAGAGAAGACTACGTTACAAAAATAAACTTGGATTTCTAGTGGACAACAAAGAGGAAAAAAGAGAAATATTCGCACATTATTTGAAAGAATTGGCAACAGGATTTTGATTTAATAATAATAATAATAATTATATTAAGACGTAAAGTAGATATTGAATTGTATTGAATAATATTTAAGAAATATGATTATATGGTTTTCAATTGTCAGAAAGGTAAACGCCAGGAATATCCCATATCCCAAAAATTAAAAAATTGACCCTAAAATACAATTATATTAAGTCAAAAAAAAAAAATAGAAAAGAGCAGAAATTGCCAAAATGGACAATATGCAAAAAAATAATTTCTTAATTAGCAAACAGTTAAAAATTAGCAAGATCTATAGCAAAATGTTTAATTGAGTGTTGCAATTGTAAATAAATTTCTTAAAATTGACAAAAATTAAATAATGTAAGTGGTCAACAGAAAGCACATAAAAATTGGTAAAATATTGAATTGTCAAAAAATACCAAATTGTACCAATATGTAATGAAATCTAATAAATACGACAAATTCGAAAATTTCAAAATTGACACTTGTCTAAATGGCGATTTCTTCAAATGCAAAAAAATTGAAATTGCCAAAAATTTCAACAATGCAAATGTGGGAAAATGCCTAAGATGCAAAAGATACCAAATATTCAACATTTTTTAAAAATGCCAAAAATACAATTGCACCATAATTGCCAAAAATATCGAAATTTCAAAATTATTAAAAAATGTTAATCAAAATAGGAAGGTTATTAATTACTACGAATTATTTTAATTTAATTTTGATAAACTAATAGTAAACATAATTTCGTTTTTCACGTCAATTTGTTTTGGTCAATCCACTTTATTTTAATTATGCTAATTCTTCGATAGAAATATTATTATTTAATTGCTTATCGTGTTAATTGTAAAAATTTAATATTCTTTTTTATTAATTAACTGTAATTATTTATCTGTTGTTTCAAGGTATATTATTTGGTTAATTTATATCAAGTTCATTATATTCGGCTTGCTTAAGTTTGGGAAACAATTTTAATATGATTGAAATTTGTTTTGAATATTGGTTATCATGTGTATAAATTAATCTACTAGGTGAACTTTAAATTGTAAAAATTAAATTTTAATCCAAAATTTTTTTTTAGTCGAAAGACCATTGCTTTAACATTTGAAAATGAATTCAGGTATATGGCCACCGCTGCTGCTCTTGACGAAGCGCATTCTGGACTGCTAATTTTTGGCCACTTTTTCGAGCATTGCGGGTCGTATGTCACGAATAACATGAACAATGAATGTTGGCCTCCAAGGGGTCAATTGTTGCTGGTTTATCAGCATTAACCAGTGACTTCACGTGGCCCCACAGGAAATAATCTAAAGGTGTCAAATCGCACGATTTTTGAGGTCAATTGACAAGTCCAGGATTTCTCGAAATCAACTTATCATTAAAATTAGTTACACGTTTACACACAAATCTTCTAAAATGTTCATCGTGACTAATTTCCATTTTTTAATCTAGAAATTAGTAACCTATTTAATCACATTTAATTAGAACCAAAATAGTAACAAAATAACTATCGATCAATCGCACATTGGTTTTGGGCCCCATTTCTCACTCACAAACCCCCCAATTTCTCCACGCACGCCAATGGCGCAGGTAATTTTGCCGCGACAATTTGCTTCATTCACATCGACGTCGAAACGAGTTTTTGCGTTCTTACCTTACGCGCGCTGTGGTGTTTTAAGGCGTAACCGGTGGTCGTTTTAATTCCTCTGCCGTTTTAACAACTCGTGCACGCCCGTCTCAACATGCTAATTTAATCGAAATTTATCAAACTGTCGCCTCGCGCGGCCCGTAAAAGCCGAACGCCGCTGATAAAGCGTCGCTTGCGCGCGAAACTGCGAAACGCGAAAATATATCTCGGCCGATTCGTGTCGCGTGCGGCGACGACAAAGCAACCAAGTTACGCCCGGAAGTTGCGTTATCTAAAAGACGGTAGTGTTTAGTTTTTTTCGATAGCGCTTCAAACGAGGCCGTTCATCGGAACATCTACAGTGCGAGGCATCGGGGGCCGGTCGGAGATAATTTAAGACGCACCTGCCGCTCGTTGGTTGTTTAGGCGGGAAAAGTCTGGTTTGGGAGTAAAATGATTCGGACGGGGGTTCAAATCAACTGGAAGACAAGATAAATGAAATTTCAATCATTTTAGTGAACACTCATAACTTTTATTTTCATCTTTTATATAATTTTTTTATAGTGTGGGTTGCCGTTCCATATCAGATGTTTACAAAGCAACTAATTTTTTTTTGTACAACTTTTGAACCGATTTTCGATTTTCGTATAATGAAAGTAAGTGATATAAATAAAAGAACTGTGACCCCTAGATGTAGTAAAAATAACGAATAAGATAACAGGACGTCAAGGTTTCATTACTTAATTATATTTTACCCTAGATATCTTTTACAAACTTCTTCCATCTGTTCCTATCTCTTGCCACTTCTTTCGCTGAGTTCCAGTTTTCTCCTCTTCCTCTTACAATGTCTTCTACTGTGCTATTCCACATTCTCTTTGTTTTCCCCATGGGTTTCGCCTCCCAGATGCTTTTAATTTGCCTCTCCTCTCCCATCCTTACTAGATGTCCAAAGCAATTTATTTTTTCTATCCCATTATTTCCCCTGTCTCCTTTCTTATATCATCACTTCTCCTCTTATCTATTCTTGTTCCTACTATTTTCCTGTGATATTTAATTTCAGCTGCTTGAATTTTTTGTTGTTGTCCGTCTTAGTTTCGTCGATATTTATTTCTTTGTACTCGATAAAGTTTAAGTATGTAGCATAATAGATCATATCATAATGGGTTAATAGTTATTAGAGATGATACAAGAATAAATTAAATAAGGTATGATTTTTTATAAAAATATAAATTAACTTTCGGATTTGACAGTTAAAAATGTAAACAATAACAAAATAATTCTTAGACAAGATATACAAATAAGTTTTAACAATTAATTACAATTATTTACGTTTATGTTTACTTGATAAATGACAACTTTTGGGACTTCATGATTTCACTATTCCCTGTCTGTAAATTAAATAAACACTTACAGTTGAGTAAACTTAAGATCGAAGCAATCCAAATGCAATAATGGATTTCTTTACTCTACTAGTTTGTCAATACGTCACAAATATTTTAATATTTGGCTTGAATTCTTAGCGTTTAAGTTAAATTTTTTCAAACACATTTGGTACTTTTAAGTTAGTTTTAGCCTCGAACCCAAACGCAAAATACCATCTAAATCTAAACATTTGTAATTGTGTAATTTCCCACCAAACTAACGACAACAATAGTAAATTATTGAATTGATACACAAAAAGCTAGCAAATTATAGAGCAATAGCTCTAATCTCTAATATCGTGCAGATCTATGAGAATATATTATCAAATCAAATCTATATATTAATGGAAGTATCAAATGTTGAACAAAAACCAAAACGACTTCATGAACGGAAGATCAACATCTAGAACACTTTTCCAATTGATCTCGGAAAAGTAATGGAAGGTATAAATAACGGAGATGATGTAACATACAGTCCATGAAACTTATTAAAAATATTAATTTTTGAAAAAATGGTCGGCGATTGAAAGTGAAAGTGTAAATTTCGGTGAAAAAATCATTTCATTTTCCTTGATATAAAAAAAAGTATGCATCGAAACAAAAAAATCCTTCGATTAAGGACTAGTTTCTGTTATAAAGAAAAAGTATGAAAAATTTCAAGTAAATCGGTTCATTGGTTTTTGAAAAACTGTTTCGAGAAAAACGCCTTTAAAGTCTGAAGTTATAAGTCAACAGTTATAATTAACGTACTGTTCGCGTATTTTTCTTCTGAATGTTTAAACATTTCGACGATACCGTCAACCTCAGGAAGATCCTGTGTGTTTTGCTGAGCACACAGATTCGTGTTCTTCGTACCACAGTGCGTACCCTTTATCGTATGCTAGGGTCACGCGGCTCGCAGCCCGTAACGGTAAAAACGACCATAACTCGCTCAATTCTGAACGGATCGACTTGAAAATTTCAGAGAACATTTTTGAAACGTTATATTTTAAGAATCCGTCGAAAACAAGAAACCGATTTTTTCGTAAATCCTAGATGTAACCCTTTAAAGAGACACGTTAATATTTCAGAAACGTATACTTACTTTATTATCCTTATACATCTATGAATGTACACGTTTCGCCCAAAACTAGTCTAAATTATTACGTCACTCATGAACATGTCACACGAGGTACCATTCAACCATACTTGTGTCTGCCGCAGTCTACACTCGCAAAAGTCCAAAAAGTATCATCCCATGTTAAGAAAAGTGTACAACCATCTTCCCAAAAAAATCAAGAATACGAAAAATTCATGGAAACCTTCAAGGACTAATTTATGTGACCATGCATATTACACAGGCAATGAGTACCTTACCACTTTCTCCCGACTTTTATCATCATATTGCGACTTGTAATGGAGATGTTTCGCAAGGAGCATAGGCTGGTTTTCTCTGAAAGGGCACGAAGAAACCAAACGCTTTACCTCCGTCACTATTAATGTAAACCTGCGTATAAGTAATTTTATACAAACCCTAGACTTTGCAAGTTTATTGAGGAGTCTCGTTTCTATCAAAGAAGTTTGCAAAGGTCATACAACACTACATGAACAATAATAAAGAACACAATTAACGCTCCATGAAACACATTTCTAGAAACCTCCCCATCCAAGTGCTTACAATGCGCAAGTGCAAATCGCATGAAACGTTTTACGTTTAATGTCGTCAACGATGCAATCGCGAATCGTTTACGTATGCTTAGTTTTTGCTGCAGCTACTGGAGCGAGTAAAAGCGGACGGTCGGGTCGGTCGGTTATTTGTTAATTGTCGCCGGCGATGCGCTCAAGATTGGAATTTTTGCCCACTGACTGCCTGACCTCGTTAATTTCGCGCCGCTCACGGCGATTGGTCAGTGCAACCGATGCGGCCGTCATCCGTCGTACATCTCCAACGTCTTCGACATCATTTTCGCTAAATTGTTGGTATTAAAGTGATACTGGACGGCGTGCAGCTTTCTTTGTTTCACAAAGAAATACAACTTTCGATAAATTGCAACTCGGTAGACGCAGAGGTCAAGTGGAAACTGCTTATAAGGCCGTGACAAAATGGTCATCATTCTATGATGCGAAAAAAAGAATTAATATATTATTTATATTTCATAAAAACGTAATTTATTGGTGGGCTATGGAAATTTCTTATTTTAACAGTGGAAAAATACTAATTTTCATGGCTTGTATGGTTTTATTGCGCCTTGCTATGGAGATGTCCGAGATAAATTAAGATTTGCGCCTCAAGCCGAGACCGTCTGATTTTGTTGTTGCATTCGAAAAGTACATGGCACAATTTATTATTTCACTTCTATTAAAGTGACATATGTTTGCCTCTTCTGTACTTTTTTAATTCTTTATAAAATTATAATATACACGTACTCAAGTCACTATCTAAATTCGTAGTAAAAAGGCGCACCTATTTTCAGTTCCATAAAAAAATATTTATTATATTATAATTTTGTCAAATCTGGTCGATTCACCCACTTCACTGAAACGAAATTAACAGAGTTCCTCAAACGGAAGCTTAAAAATTATACGGTTAAAAGTAAATGTTTTTGCCAGAAGAATAGTCGTGGATAAAGTATAGTATTCAACTCGAGGTAATGGCAATAACTCACTTGGATGATTACAGCGTTCGCCTGCTGCTCGCGCTGCAATCATCCCGCGAGTTATTGCCCATATTACCTCTCATTGAATAATATACTATTAACCAAACAAATGGTTGTGATTTTTGACAATTATTAGAATATCCATAAAGTATGCAATTAGTGTGATAAGCGTGTGGTTGTAAATCAATCAATTCTATTATATTCCCCAGATGTACGAGGGCCGATTTACAGTCCCTAACATAGAAGGAAACAAATTGAAGAAATATCAAACGTTTGTTTTTCTACATAATCTCCCTGTTATGTATTTGGTCCAACGATGCACCAAACTTTTGATTCCTCTGGCAAAAAATAATTCGGTTGTTCTGCCAACCAGTCGTTTACTGCCGTCATCAATTCATTATCGTCGTAATATCTAGCGCCCGAAGATATTCTTTTAATTTTGGAAATAAAAAAAAATTACTAGGGGCCACGCCTGGTGAATATGCGGGATATTCAAACAATTTAAATCCTGTGTTCAGAATAGTACTCAATACTTTTTTTCCATAGCAATAATTCTAATAAGTTTAATCGTTTGGATTTTTTATGTGTGTAATATCTTACATTTGTCTAAGTTAGGGAAGTGATTACTTTCTATGCAATGTTCTGCGAAGCCCGTTGTTCTAAAGTACGTCCGCTTTGAGCTATATACAGGGCGCCACAGTCATCACAAGTAATTTCGTACAGTCCCCTTTTGGTCATGGGGCCTAATGTTTCTTTGTTGTAAACCTATTATTTATTATATTTTCAGTTCCATAAAAAAATATTTATTATATTATAATTTTGTCAAATCTGGTCGATTTACCCACTTCACTGAGTTTTATGACGTCATTGGTTCGTGCAACTGTATTATTTTATTATGTATTAGATTTTTATTAGAAATTTTTATTGGATGATAGTTGGAAGCCTAATGTTATGATAAGGCATGCTTTATTTAATTTAATTTGGCATAGCTATGATAAGGGGTGACTTTGAATTTAATTTAATGCACTTACTGTGATGGAACTTTGATTATGGTGATTATTTTATTGTAATTTTATTCACAATCATCTTATGCTTGAGATTACTATTTTGAACCGGCGTTCTCGGCGTCGGAACTTGTTTGAAGTGGAATTCGAATTCACGAAATAAATAACACACGGCGTTTTTTTTTTATATAACTTCGACCGCCTCCATAGCTTAACGTTTACATAATTTTGCTTATTTGCCCTTACTTTAGATACACTCAACCACGTTATTAGTTATGTTGTATTTTTACTATCAGATTCACAATACTATTTAAAGTTTAGTTTCTTCATTGCACATAACTTTGCATATTATAGACGGATACAATTTTTTGTCGGTTTTCTGCCCTTATTTCTAAATAAACTTAGCTAAATATATTACAATGCGCTTAAATTCTTTTTAGGACTTTAGGACACATTTTTTTCAATCTCTGATTTTTGCTCTAAATTATTCGTGCTTAGGTTGAAGCATCTATCAAAAACTATTATACTGCAATAATATGTGTATGTGCGAGTTGAAAAGGGCTATACACTACAGGGAGGTTTGGGGGTAGAAGCGAGTAAGAGAGTTATGAGGGATGAGGTGGCAGTGAGAGAGAGGACAGAGGGCAATCTGGTAAAAAGAATGGTGGAGGAACTAGAGAAGATGGAAAGGCAGGGAAGGGGGCTATCAGGATGGGAAAAAGGAAGAATAAAATGTACGAGAAAGGGGGGAAATATCGAGAGATAGTGGAGAGGTGGAAACAAGTGGAAGCACAGGAAAGGGCCGGGAAAATAAGAAGGTTAAGGTTTGTACCTTACTTAACCTTCTTATTTTCCGGTTAGGTTACAAGGTGTTACAGATGTATAAAAGGAGATCAAAATATACGGAATGAGGAAGGAGAACGGCGGAGATAGAAAACATCATGGCGAAGTTTAGATGCGGCAAAGAAGAGAGGGCCAACAACTATTGAATGGGGAAGGGTTTAAGAGGTCCGAGGGGAAGAATGGGAAGGGAGCAGAGTTATTACGGAAGATAAAGAGGAGGAGAGAAGAGGGTAGGAAAGGGAGGGAAAATATAAAGAGATAAAGGTATATTTATTGCAGACAATGTGGCCTAGATGGATGGAGAGAGAGGGACGAGCGGTCTGGAGGGAGGAGAAGAGAATTGTAATTAGTAGTAACAACCTTTATTGGCATATATTTACACGCATATTTTGCCCAAATTAACTATTTACATATATACATATTATGCGATCCTGCGCGTCTCTCCTCCCTCCTATACCCTCGTCTCCATCCTGGTCCTCGCTTCCCTTCTCTTTTGTTGGCTCCCTACTCCTCCATCTCTCATCCTGCCTTTGCATCTACAACAAAATGTATTATTTATTTCTCTCCCTCCTACATCTTCCCTCTTCTTTTCTCTTCTTTAACTTTCTCAACATCTCCACTCCATCTCCTCTCTCTCCTAGCATCCTTCTCCAGTCCAGACCCAGCTTCTCTTCCTCTCTACTCCATACCAATTCTTCACATTCTTCCCACCAGTGTTTCCAATCATCCGCCCCTCTTCCACATGCTTCACACCTCTTGTATTCCTCACTCATCCAATACTTATTCTTCCTCTCCTCGTTTCCACACCGGAATCTAGCTAATAGTTTTTCCTCTTCGGCTGTCTTACTTCCCCCCAGATATTCCGGCCTCCTACTGTACACTTGCAATTCCCTGTATCTTCCATTGTACCTCGCTCTCTCTATCTTTCCTTCCCTCTCCTGGGCTTCCACCTGCACCCACCTCCCTACCAACTCTCTCTCCACCAGACGCCCTTCTTTTCTTCTTCTTTCCATCTCCCCCACCGACCACCCCGCCTTCTCGTACAGTCTCCTCCTTGCCACCTCCCAGCTTGATAGCTCTTTCCGGCTACTCTCCCTCTTCTCCAGCTCCTCCATCACCTTCTTCCCCAAAGTCTTCTCTCCCCTCCCCTTCACCCCCAACTCATACTTTGCCACTCTCCTGCCCGCCTCCACCGCCATCTTCTCGCTTCCCGTCTCCTGCCACACGATATAGTCCGGTGTCGAACGTTCTAATTGTAATGTTCTTTTTAATTGTCCTATGTGCTCCCTTTCTACTCTTTTTCTTTCCTTGACACCCCATACTTCCGCCCCATACATCAATATGCCCCGTACACATACATTCCAAATCCTCATTGTTTCTTCGAACTTCCCTTTTCTCTTTCCCCATAAACTTGTCTTCAGCCCTTCCACCGCCTTCTTCGCCTTCCTACATATATGTCTTATGTGCGCGTCACCACTGTTGTTCTCACTGAGCACATATCCTAGGTATGCCCACTCCCTCACCTGCTCTATTATTTCTCCTTTCCATCTCACTTGCGCTTCTTTTCTTCCTCCTCCTCCTTTCCTGAATACAATTATCTTTGTTTTTTGTACGTTTACTTCCAGTCCTCTCCTATCCAGGAACCCTTCCAATCTTTTTGCCATCTCCGACAATCCTTTCTCCGACTCCGCCAGTAGCACTACGTCGTCCGCAAAGGCCAGCGACCAAATCCTCCCCCTGCCCAACTTTACTCCCCCACCTTGCCCTTTTTTAAACACATCCTCCAGCTGTGCGATATATATGTTGAATAGTTGCGGGCTCAGCGGACACCCCTGTCTCAATCCTCTTGTTGTTCTAAAAGGATCCGTCAGATTCTCTCCTACCCGCACCCTACACCAGGTCTCTTCATAAATCTGACTAATTCTTGTTACCACCCCCTTTGATATCCCTGCCTTCTCCATAGCCCTCATCAGGGTGCCTCTTACTACTTTGTCAAAAGCCGCCTTGAGATCCACAAACATAGCGTAAACCTTCCCCCCTTTGTTCGCCAGTTCCCTCTCCACTACGTAATTCAACACATATAAGTTGTCCCTAGTACCCCTTCCCTCTCTAAATCCCGCCTGCCCCTCTGGTAGGATCTCCATTCCTTCCACCTCCTCTTCTAATCTTGCTCTAATCATCCCTGCATATATTTTATATCCCACATCCAACAACGATATCCCCCTGTAGTTTCCAGCCCTCTCCCTGTCTCCTTTCTTCCATATCGGAACCACTATCGCCACCTTCCAAGCTCCTGGCAAATCCCTCCTACCCATCCATATGTCATTTAACCACCTGAGGGTCTCTCTCCACACCTCCTCTGGTGCATTTATCCAGCCTTCCGTATCTACTCCATCCTCGCCCGCGGCCTTGCCCTTCTTCAACCTGCTCCTTGTCTTCATCAGCTCCTCCCAAGTAAATTCCACTATCTCCTCCTCCCCTCCCTGGCTCAATCTCCCTTCTGCACCTTCTTCCTTCTCCTCCTCCCCCCCTAATAAATCCATAAAATGACTCCTCCACTCCTCACTCCCAATATTCCCCGTGCCTCCCCTACCCTTTCTTCGCTTCCTTAGGTACTCCCATATCTCTTTTTCCCCTCTCAGATCTTGCACCTCCTTCTCCTCTCTTTGTCTACTCTCCTTCTTCTTCATCTCCCACAGTCCCTTCTGCTTTGCCCTCTCCTCAGTAAACTCTTCCCAGGATATCTCGCCCCTTCTCGCCTTCTTCAGAATGCCCCTCAGCTTCTGCTTCCCGTTTCTACATTCCTCGTCGAACCACGACCCTTCTCCTTCTCTCTTTCCCTTGTTCCTCCTTATTATAGCCCGGCCCATCTCCTTGCTAGCCTCCTCTATGTTCGTTACGTCTCCCCATTCCACGCCCCTTAATTTGTCCTGATACGCCTTCCTTGTTTCGTCGTTCCATACGTTCTTGATTCCTCTACCTTCTCTTCCTTCTTTAACCTTCCTCCTGGCTTCCCCCCATAGTTCTATTTCTATCGGCATATGATCTGATTCCGCCCTGTCTCCGACTGTGAAACTCTTCACCTCTCTCCTAACTTCTTCATCCGTCAAAGCAAGGTCAATTGTCGACCTTCCGTTGGGGCCTACATAGGTGTACTCCCCCTCCTTGTCTCCTTTCTCGAATCCGTTAAGTAACTCCCACTTTCTTTCCTCTATCCAATCTAATAAAATTTTCCCTTCTCCGTTCACCACCTCATCTCTTGATCTCCTCCCATCCCTCTCCCCTATTCCTCTCCATTCCTCCAGACTCCTTTCTTTTCCCACTCTTGCGTTCATGTCCCCTCCGACTATTTGCCTCTCCTCCTCTCGTTCCATTATCTCCTCTAACTCTTTGGTCACCTGCTTTATTTGCTGATTACTGTAAACCGTGTAAAATCCCCACTCCTCTCCTCCCCTCTTAATCGTTCTCCCTTGTATCATCTCTGTGTCCATGTAGCCTTCCTCTACCTCCTCCCATAACTTTTTTACACCTGTTATTATACCCCCTTTCGCTCTTCCTCTCTTACTCTCCCTCTTCGCCGCTCTACACTTCCACCTGAAACCTTCAGGCATTTTATCTTTGAAACTTGTCCACGCCTCTTCTTCCACCCACGTCTCTGTCAACCCTATGTAGTCAAACTCTGCAATATACTCCATCAGATCTTTGTTAATCCCTCCTTCTTCCTTCATCCACTTTTTCCAACCCGCTATGTTCCAAAAACATACCTTAAAAACCTTCTTCTCAGTACTCTCCATCCGTCTCTCCTCCCCCGACCCAGAATTCCTCCCCTCCTCCCTGCTTCCCTTCTTCCTTAGTTTTTTGTCCTTAACTCTCCGACTCCCTCCCTTCCCTACCACCTCTCTGTTGACCTCTTCTCCCTCCCCTGCCCCCTTGATCCCCCTCTTCCTTAGTTTTTTTGCCTTAGTGTCTTCGTTTCTTCCTCCCACACCAGCCATGCATTGTCCACTTGCAGTTTCCTATAGCCCATCCTTACCCTCTTGCCTTGTTCTCTCTCCCTCGCTGCGTATTTCCAGATTTCTCTTTGTATTTCCCTTTCCTTTTCTGTCAAGTCATTGTCAATGAATATCTTCTTGCCTGCCAATTTCGCCTTTTTCACCATCACCTCTTGTTTATCTCTTTCCGTAGTCATTTTCGCTAGTATTATCTCCTTTCCCTTACCCCCCATCTTGTACGCCTCTTCTATTCTCACTTCCGTCTGCAATTCTTTATTTATCCAATGTGTCACTTGTTCTTTTTCTCTACCTTTTTCTACCTCTAGCCCTCTAATTATTATATTCTTTCTTCTATCCTTTTTTTCCATTAATTCCACTTTTTCTTCTAGTTTTCTTATTCTCTCGTTCGCCTCCCCTTTTTCTTTCTTCCATTCCAGTTCCACAATCTTTCTCCATTCCACGTCTTCCTGTCTTTCCTTTCTCAACTCCAATATCTGCTTATTTGTTTCTTTTATCTCCTTCATCATATCCTTCATCATCTCTAACAAATTTTCGATTGCCTTGTCTTTATCCCCTTCGTCATTTTTTTCTTTCGCCCCCCTCCCTGGTGACCTTTGCGTCCTTTTACTCCTTGTAAAAATGTCATCACCTCTTTCTTTACCTCCTCCGCTTGCCATTTCGATGCCTCTCGTTGTCTACGATTTTTCTTTTTTTTTTTTTTTTTTTTATCAGAAAATCAAGTGTTTTCCTACCGAAAAGCTTAGTCGCAAGTCGTTTTACAACTATCGCTGGTCGGACGTAATAACCCCGATCATAAATGGCTATGGTTAAACAAGTTCAATTCAATAACGATCCACCAATATCAACATTATTTAGACGCGAAATTTCGGCCGTACGCAAAAAGGCCTGCCCGGCAAAAAACTCTCCGATAAGAGGATTAAACCTCGTTGCTAATATTAAAAATCGCTCAGTTCTGCCAAAAATGCCACTGTATGTTACGAAGTTTTGCTTTAATTGCAACAATTGTAGATATTATCAACTGATATAACTATTATAGTGTACCTTGCATCAATGCTGCTTATACTGCCACCACACACGAACTTAACACCTCGTTAATTACGCGAGAAATCAACTTTTCACCGAGAGACAATAATACGCTGTTGCTCGTTCCGATACTCAACTCACTCGAATTGTAATTATAAAGTTGTAAACACAGTATTATTATTATACTATGTGTATGTCATTGTTGATGCTTTTGTAAATTCATATACTATAAGCCATAATAATGTTTACCTTGCATCATTCTAGCAATTTGTTATAATTATTTTTCGATCTATCGACTTTTCCCACACTTTTATGATGATATTCCGTCTCGCAATGGAGCTGTTCATAAATAATGTCTTAGACCAACGTGTCCTTATTATGTTACAAAAGTATAGATTTCAATGTATTATTTCAATTGTTTCAAAACAATACTCAATACTACAGATTGAGTTAAACAATTATAAGAAAGGTTATTCTAGTGTTGAATTAATTTCACAATAGTATATTATTATACGAGTTTAGTAAGGCAACATATTGTCGCACGAGTGCGACAATATTGCCTTACTAAACGACTATAATATATCATTTTATCTACATTGCTTTACTAATTTTTTAAATTTCGCCTGTTCAAGTTTTCGTATTTGAGTAGGAACTTGCGTAGGTTGGGTACACTGATATTAACACGAAAATGTTAGGTTACGTTTATTTCCATATTTGACGGAGTCACGGAGTTTAACTTGGCGTGTGACATGACACGAACATAATCAAAGTAAAAGTTACCAAAAGTAGTTTAATAATACGGCTCATTATTAAACTGTTTTCGATGTAATAATTAGTCCATTATGCAAAGTAGATAAATATAATATATGCATTCACTAATATCTGTATATTCAGTTTTTAAAGTTAAGTGATTTTCTAAATCTCGAACATGAATATTGCTTGATGGAGGCATTATCCTTTAGTGCCCAGATGAACATTATATTTTTCTGAAATCGCTAAAATATATACAAGTATTTATCAATATTAGTAATATTTAAAATATGAAATTATTTAACAACCATAGGTATCGTTGTTATAATTAAAATGTTGCTACGTAACTACCCAACATATAGTTTGCAGTTTTGATGCTTAAAATTATAGTTGGTGCTTATTAAATCTTTTCAATGCATTTTTAAATTGATCCGTTCTAATATTTTTCAATAATATTTAACGACAAATTTGGTAGAAGCTTCGGAAAATGCTGCTCTTAAACTGTTTCAGTATCAACTAACTGTTTGATACACATTTTTAAATGTATATATAATTAATCACAAAAACGTATTGGTTTAATTATGTTTCATTTATAATCTCAATTTCTCTCTTTTATCCCATGAAGTAAAATTATTTAATATTTTATTATTATTTCATTTTATGAGAATATTATTCTTATATTTTAAAATACGTATTTAAATATTAAACTTATCATCTAATAATTAGGTATTAGGCTTTGTCGAGTTTAAAATTGCAATAGACTTTCTGATTATCACTATTTTTATTAGAATATTTTTAATTTTTTCTATATGATCCACAAACTTATTTCAATTCGTTAATAAATTAAACTATTAATTTTGTTTCATATGATACAAATGTAAAAAAATGCAAAACAATGCAAAAGAAAACGTATTGAATCGTTTCTAAATTGAAAATTAAAAATTATGAAATTACCAAAATTGTCGAAATGCTGAAAAAGACAAAGTTGGGAAATTTTCTAAAAATCATAAAATGTCAAACTTTTTAGAAATTGTGAAAACTATAAAAATGCCACCAATTATACAGGTTAGATCTGCAAAAAAATCATCATTCAACCTTACATTACAACCCATCAATCGGTGCTAGGCATTTTAACAGCATGGGCGATTCCGGTGTATTGCGACAGCCCAGGTCGCCAAAAAGTAAAAAAAAACAAATATGATCATCTGCCAATAAACAGATTACACTATTGCCATTTTTTAGATTTTTGACAAAATTGAAATTGTTACAATGTTGGCATTTTACCATTATCATTTCCTATTATTGTAAAATGAAATCTGATCAGTAATAAAACAGAAATAATAAGAAGTACTGAATTGATGTTAATCATCCATGAAAATTGCACCATTTATATTAAATTCTAATCTAATTTCTTTGACTTTTCTATATTATAACTCTTGGCATTTGACGTGTTTTTCATGCGATGCGGATCCATTTCTGCTGTTATGTCTTTTGTTAGGTGATTGGGAAGTTATTTAGATATATAAGTTTCTGATCAATGTTTGTACAACATTTGTTTAAACGCATTGATTATGTTTAATAGCTTTGATTAGGATTAATAATAAGAACGTTTTGCGAATTCAACCTGCTTTATTAATGTGTGCAGCATTTCAATCTATGATTAACATTAAAATAGTAATTTTTGATAATTTGAAATTACTTTCACACTCAATCAGCACCCATTGGTCACAAAGCTTGTCACTAACCAAAGAACCAACTAACAGTAGAAACAAATCCGAAGAAAGATATATTTTTGACTGTCAAATGACAAGAGTTTGCATAAAAAAGGTTAAAGTGTCAAAGCAATTGGGTTCAAAATTAATATTGTATAAAATAATTTGGCAACCATTAATGTGCATCGTAATTTTCATGGATGATTAACATCAATTTAGTAATGTTGAGACTATGTCATGGTTGAAAAAAAAAATTGCAATGACTAAAAATAACAATGGCAAAATGCCAACATTTTCTAACGCGCACAAATTTGGAAAGTTGTGATGGTATTTCGACAGTGTTTAAAATGCAAAAAAATATTAAAATTGTACTAATTGTCAAAATTTAAAACATTACAAATTATCACAATCCTCCCACGGCAATGTTTTGCGGACGCCCTGTGCTATAGTTGTCCTGCTCTGAGATGTTTATTCGCTGTCTTTTGTGAGGTCACTTCTTATCAATATTAAAATTATTTGTGTGGCCATATTTCCATATTTCTATTTTTCATTTGTTTTGCGTTTTGCTATTTTCTTTTTTTTACCATTTCACTCATTTTCGTTTTAATAACTTTTGATTTGTGGGTTCTCTTGTTTTTAATATCATCTTCTATTTCTCTAGACTATCGCTCTTTCCAAAATCTTCATTCTCCTTGTCACATATTCTTCTACGTTAATTTTCCTCCCAAAGTTTCGCCTTTCGTTCAATATTTGCTAATACTTTACTTTTGTGTCCCACTTTGAACTAATCCTGTTATAAAATACATCCTGGTTATACTCGTTTATTGCCCTCATAAAGCATGACGTCACGTAAATTGTTTCACTGTTTGATTTAATGGAAAGCGTTCGGAAATTAAATTTTTTTGCGACTGTTTCCGTAAATTATTTTTCACGCGCTGCTGCTTATAAACTATAACGTGTTTATCGTATAAATCTCGATTTGAACGGCCGTATTTATCGTCGTACACACGACCGAATCTCTATTGAAACAAGTGATCACTGTGCGGTTGCATAACCGACATTCTGCATACTTATTTCTTTTATAATAGCTAGATATTTCAAAATAAGCACCTAAAAATGTCATAGGTTATAATTAAAGTCGAACAGGTTCTTGCTCCCCCAATGGAAATTATCACGTCGTATTTGCATCAAATTTTAATTTTTCAAAAAAAAAAAATCGTGTCCATTATCGAACATGCTAGATTATCATCATTGCAATTTTCGCATTCGTTTTGGTTAATTGACCGGTTCCGTTCGTGCTTTTTTTCGACGTGGGAAAAAGCGCGGTCTCCGTCGCGTCGGTTTTGCGCGGTCGTCGCATCGCGCTCATCTTCGCACGGTGTTTGAATAAATAACAAAGTAATTTAGAGTGACATCGGATGCAAAATAGAAAACGGGCGAGGGTCGGCGGTGCCGTCCCCGAAAACGTTTATACGGTTGTCCAAACTGAATCGGCAAACACGCACACACTAGATTCGCCCGAGGGGGGGTCCGCGACTGGTTGTTTGTGGAACTAGTAAAAGACTCCTTTGATCCGTCCATTGTATCGGCGAGGTGTTAAGAACACACCTGAAAACACTTGAAAGCGATTAAGGTGTTTTATGAGATCGGGAGCGTTTTTCTAGTTTCGGAGGGGCAGAGGACCCTCCGCGCTTGAGGTGTGTCGTTCGGTCGTAAATAGCGAAAATTATTGGCTTTAATGGCCTAGGGATAGATGAATGTGCCCTATTTGGTTTTCTATTATCTGGTATTGTAGTCATTGTGACCGAGAACGTGTACTTGTATGTTTATTGTTGGTGCGTTTGATGTTTAAATCTTTCGAAAATTAGGCCATTATGTTAATGAGGGGTCATATCAGTAGAAGTTCCCGTTACGTATACGTTTGTAGATGAAAATTATTAAAAGGAACGTTTAAACTTTTTTCTTTAGTGTTCCACCTTCCTAATAATAAATTGTGGAGTAAAATATTTATTAGCATTATTAGTGTGATCCTTGATCAATGCATAAAATTTCAGGAACAAAATTTCATCAGTGAAGGGACAATTTAAGCAAACATTTCTAAATAACAAATCATAAATAATGATATTAGAAGGTGGAAAGAAGTTAACTTTTCTTTCTGAGGTTCAGAATACGATCGATAACACAAAAGAATTTTTTTGTTATTAATAATATTTTTTGACTCACTCAAAATTCAATTAAAAATTGTAACCAATTGTTTATTTCAGTTTTTTTTCTTATCAGTTACGTTTATAAATTTGTCATACAAGTCATACAAAATTTTAATATAAATAATATACTATGTGGTTATAAATACGAATTTGACAAATGAATATAAATTAAACAATATTTGGATATTATTATAGATACGGGAAAAATTCAACGCCACCGGCGAACGAAAATGTTACATGACTTCCTGACGGACGTGATTTCTCTGTGGTTATCCTCGTCACATTTTATCCAGGTTACCAAAATCCACGCCATGGTATATCGCTTAAAAAATTAAAGGCGATTTAATTGTATGACGTAATTTGTTTATAAATTGCTTAAATTACTCAGATACAGTTTTCATATTTTCTTTTGTTTCAAAATATAACATTACCTACTCTTTTAACCAAACAAATGCTTGTGATTCGTGACAATTATTAGAAAATCCATAAAGTATGCAATTAGTATGGTTCTAAATCAATCAATTCGATTACATTCCCCGGATGTACGAGGGTAGATTTATTTACGGTCCCTAACATATAAGGAAACAAATTATCAAAGGTTTGTTTTAATCTCCCTGGACGTCCATGCATTTGGTCTAACGATGCACCAAACCTTTGATTCCGCTGGAAAAAAATCATTCGGTTGTTCTTCGAACCAGCCGTTTACGGCCGTCATCAATTCATTACCGTCGTATATCTGGCCCCCGAAGATATTCTTTTAATTTTGGAAATAAAAAGTAATTACTAGGGGCCACGTCTGGTGAATATGCGGAATGTTCAAACAATTCAAATCCTGCGTTCAGAATAGAAGCTCAATACTTAATTTTTTAGTCGTTTGCCTTTTTTATGTGTGTAATATCTTACATTTGTCTAAGTTGGAGAAATGATTACTTTCTATGCAATGTTCTGCGAAGCCCGTTGTTCTTGCGTTATTTAAAATTGATTTTCGGTGTTCACTTAGACGTTTTTTTAAATTACGTCCGCTTTGACCTACATACAGGGCATCACAAATAATTTCGTACAGTCCACTTTTGGTCATGGGGCCTAATGTTTCTTTGTTGTAAACCTATTAGAGTTTTTAACACTCAGATTTGTACATAATTCATAAAACAATAATTGCTCGAAACATTACCAACAGGAGTGTAACAATGGTTTTTAAAAGTTCCTGTCGTTTTTTCCGGATTAACTAGTCTACCATGTCTTTATTGTAATTATCGTTTTTGGCGTTGGTTTCCAATGTCTCTACGATGTATCCAAGACTGGAAAGGATATGTTAAAGGTTCGTGATTTGGAGGTCTAGGAATTTGATCGTGGTACTATTGTTGTCTTCCGTTTCAACGGCGAACTGCACTTATTTGTAGAAAGAGTTTAAAAACTTTAGAGACCAATGCAATGCATTTTTAATCAAACTGTTTGTGGAATTGAAGATTTCCTGTTCTAGCGAAGCCATGAAGATCTCGCTTAACAGTGGTGGGAGTGGGGATCCCATAGGTAAGCCATCCAATTGTTGGTGGTAGATTTGATTATTGAATCTGAAGTAGCTTTGTTTGAGATGAGATGGTGATAACCCAAAGTGTGCTTCGAAATTATAGTTGTTAGGTCTGTTAGGGGTATGGAAGGGAAAAAGATTACAACGTCAAAGGCTTACAACGTCGAAGGGTACTCATTCCGCAGAAGAGTTTCAGGTTTTGAATTCTGTTCACTAATCATAACGAGTTTTTTATGGAATACTTACTTTGGAAATTGAAAAGGTCTGGAAAGGTTATATTAAGTTGTTTGCATAAATTGTAGGATACAATAGGACGCATGGGACACGATAACTTCCTTCATTTTTGTCGAATATGTTTGATATTTAGTCGTCGGATCCGTTTTTAATGTGGTAAACTTGTCGTTTTCGATTAATACCAAAGTTTTTTGAATATAGTCGGTTTTTTTTGAGAATAGTTATGGTGTTACCATACTCCTGCACTTCTTGTTTTATGCTTCTTATAGTATGTAGTTCTTCGATTGTGGATTCTTGTTATGTCGTCTTGTACTTGCTTATAATACTTGCATATAGCGGTTTTTCAATGAATTCGACCTTCTTTATTGACGCTGTTAGCACCAATTCAGTATTTATGGCTAGTAGTTCTATGTCTTTTTTATAATTGCCACTTGGACAATATTTAAGGCCTTTCTTCAGGACACTGGCTTCTTTAGCGCTGAGTTTCACATTTGTGAGATTCTGCAAACGTGCGAGGAATTTGGTTTCCGGCAGGATTTGGTTATTTTTCTTTGTTAAAAACGATAAAATTCTAAACAACTTTTGTTTGAAAAGTTCTTGCAAAATACCATTTATTGGAAAATCGTAGTTGAAAAATTCGTTGTAGTCCTAGAAATGTACGATAAATATTCCCAGGCGCGATCGTAGTCGCGGACGCAGCCACAATTACCGTGTCTGTCAGATTTAACCAAACTATATCGACGTATTCAGGAAACGTTAACGATTTCACCTGCCATCGTGATCGCGTCATAAGAAAGTTCAGTACAGATTTTTGGGTACAGAAACCACAAATACGTATTGTGCACGTCTTTTTAATATTTATTTATGGTGGTCATCAATTTACGAATGACAAATCTCTTGGGGCAATTTGCAGGTTCGCTGGACCATCGACCTAACACACCTAGGCTAGTTCGAAGAACATATGCTAATAATGTCCGGAGAAGATTGATTCTTCATACCGCGTTGTTCATTGTTCTCTTCTAATTGATTTGTCGGATAATTTTGCGGGCCATATAAATTTTCTTAAGGAAGCCCCTACACCTGCGTTAATAACTTCGTACGACCCTTGTCGATGTTGGCGAGCGATAATGGAAGCACCACCTTGCAAAATCTCATAGCTTATAGTACATAATTGAGCAAGAGCCGTTAATGCTAATTGTCGGCGTAATAAACAACCGTGACCATGCAACCAAATTGCACTTGTTCGCAATCGCTTCCAACCGAAAACGACGCCTTATCGACGAATCTTTCCCAAACAGAAAACCAAGCAGCGGAACGCACGCATCCATTGTCCGGCGACAGATCGAAATCCGATAAACAAACTTCAACGATCGCGTACGCTCGAAACCGTCGCGCCGTTGACGCAATTATCGGCTAACGCCCTGAAAGTTGGTCCGTTGCGATATCTACGACGAGAGTCACTACGATTGCGAGTGATTTGGTCCGTTGCTATATCTACGACGCGAGTCACAGTCACTACAATTGCGAGTGATCGACGCGTATAGTAAACAGAGCGCGTGGCGGTCGTTGAGTTTGACAGTTGCGCAGCTCTCATCGAATATTACGATTCAATCCAATTGTAAACGAAATTGAGCTGCCTGATCGAATTTGAATGTCATCTGATATTTATGTAGCACATGGAATATCATAATCTAAATATCTTCGTTGATACCCGCACGTCAAATTTCTTGAGGCTTATTACATGAATGTTAATCAACTTGTTGTTTCGATTCAGTTTTACATACAGTTACCATAAAACTTTATTTGAAAATTTATGAAAATTGATGACGTTCGTATTTTACGCCAATTTTATTTTGGAGTTCTACTATAGCTTTTTTCGCTGCACCACTTGCCATAAGAGAGAGGCTTTCACATATACATATTTTTGAGTTGATTTTTTGCATGATTTATTTTCAAATACCGTGCCTTCAATTAAATTCCTCATTAAAGTAAGCTGTGTTTATTTTATAAAGTTGGCGACACGCAGTTGAAGAGAAAGGAGTTTTAAATAATTAAATTGAGAATTAAATAATTGAACAGCTATTAGTGCTACAAATCTTCATCATCATCATAGCCCACCTTAATGAGGAATTTAATTGAAGGCACGGTACAACTAGAAATGTTTACCAGGACAATTTATGTAGTGCGCTGAAAAAATAAATATTGGTTAGAGTGATACCATAAAATTATAAAGCAAAAACCTGTATTTGCCGTTGCCACAAACAACAAACATTTAGGGGAGAGGGGGGACGTTTGAAACATTTTCCAATCTGAAGTATTTATTTTGGATCGAAATCATTTTATTTTTGGACAGCACATGAATTGAAATTAGCTTTGCGATGATACGTTTGGAAAAAACAATTCACTTACATATATTTAATTGTTATTTTTTCAAAAACTTAATGCAAATGTCTCAATCTGCCCCCTTATGGGGGCAGAATGGAACGCGCCTGGGGCACATGTGAACACACACGTAAATTACGTATAAAACTCCCAAACAAATGAAAATGTAATCTATATTTTTCTTCTATACAACAAAATAATGTTATTAAAAGATATTAAAAGAACTAACTTCTGTTGGAAACTTCTTTATTGAACTTCCACGATTTGTAGTATTGATTTCTTTGGGTTCTGGAAGTTTCATCTCAATTTGCGCAAACTCTACCAAGTCCTTGTTAACCACGGCAGGAAATACAAAACTACTCCCATTTTTTTCTCAAGAAGTTTAACTGGTACCGGCTGTCCATAATTTTTTCTACCTCGCCCACAATACTTTTTTGTACAATACTTTGCTAGTAGGAAGTCTCCGATTATAATGTTTGGCAAGTGGGTTACTGGGTCTAATAGAGGTAAAATCTGCTGCATACAATCGTCAACTAATTGTTTCTTGCTAAATTCACTAATAAAATCTGACTCATCGTCGTCATAAACAACAAGATGATCCGCTGCATTGTCACTGTCTTCTAGTTTGTTTGCTTTTACTTGACTATTAAATATTTTTTTCCTTTGGTTTTGTCTATTATTTTTTGATCAAAACAATCTTTCTCCAGATTTTGCTGGCTCTGTACTTATCTTCGTAGAAATTTTCCTTTGTGCCTTGGGAAACAGTCGTATACTTTCAGGAGTGATCACCCCTTCGGTCAAACTAAGGCGACTACTTGTAGACGCAGTGTTCATTAAAACCGAGCTGATGTGCTGGCTGACATCGTGATGTATGTTTCCATTTCTTGACTGGGTGTATTTGTACAAACCCCGAGCAAATATTATCCAAAGTAAAAGCTTTATAATAGGTTTGACCGGCTAATTATGCGATTTCATAAATGGACACCTACTTGCCAGGATTGGAAATAAGCCAGCCGTTAAAGACAGATTTCAAGTAAGTTTTAAAAGGTCCATACAGGCACACATCGAAACCCATGTGTGATTCGTGGTTATCTGATAACATGAGGATGCAATTTTCTTTGGTGCATTTTGTAAATTTTTGAATGTGTTTCACCACTTCTACCAATAATGATGCCGTCATCCAACCTGATCCTGATTTGTTCGATAATCCCAAACTACCATTAGGTGCACCTTTCATAAATACCAGCTTGTCTATAGCCCTTGGCTAATAGCACAACAAGTTACCAATTCCCCTCTTTCTGCCAAAACCACTTGCCCCACCTGCTTAATTCCCGTCGTAGCAATAACTCTTCGTGTCTGAAAAACTGTGCTGACTCCAGTTTCGTTAAGGTTATAAATATGTTCTGGTGATATTCTATTTTGTCTATATTTGTCTAAAGCAATTTGCAGATTATTTAAAAATTGTTTTACGCTGGTTTCGTTAAATCCTGTTGCCATAGCAAGACTGGTGTTTTCAGGTTTTCTTAAACTAAGATTTCTGAACCTTTTCATGACAGATTTCATCCAGTCCAAACCCGTTTTGATGTTCATAGCCCAGCTTGTTGGATATTTCCTGTTAGGTTTTTGAGCAAACTCAAAAGCTAGTCTCTGTGCTTGCGATACTCGCATAATTTTTTTCCTGGCTTGCGGTAAAAACTTGTTGGGTGCTATATTTCGACTGAAATGGCCACTGAAATACAATTTTTTAATCGCTTCCCACTGTGGCGAGATCTATGGTTCCAGGTTGCAAGTCGTTCTTGGTATTCTCTTTCTCTACGAATTCATGTCCTTCGGTCGGTTAAACGGAAAGAGACTCCTCTGTTTCTGCATTTTTGTTTTCTTCTGTTTTCCGCTTTTTGAACTTTTTCAATCTGTTTAACAAGGTTGATGTCTTGATGTTATGGTTTACTGCAGCATTTCTTATTGATAACCTTCCATCAAAGATGGCTTTAACTGCAGTGACAATGTCTTCCTCAAGTATGGAAGCACTATCTGTTTAAATTCTCGAGACATCTTTGTCACCACTTGCTAAGAAACAGCACCCTCACACAATACACCTATCACGCTTTCATGAATTTCTTTTGGCGACAACCCAAAACCCACCCCTTTCTTTTGCAAGTATTTTATAACTGCACGAACCTCTGATTTTTCCATTTTTAGAATTTCTCTAAACTTGTCTACTTAAATTCTAAATTATTAGAACACACAAAAAATTAGAGCAGTAGAATCTTAATTCAATAACTTGCTTCTTTTAGTAGCAAAATGCCGGTGTTTAATGACTTGGTATAGCTATCTCTTAAACGAGCAATTTTTTTTTCAATAAATAACGATGAGATTGATAAGTTGACTTTGGCTTGTTAACGACCTCTAACGAGAACAAAACGTCTCAAGACTAAACCATATTATATTCAATTAAAATTCCCTGCGTTTGAATGCAAGAATAACATCCATATCGTAATTAATAATTAATATTATCCGAAAAATCTATCTATATTAAAACATGTAAGAAATCTTGGTCGTCCTTTATTACAGTATACAGCAAAGAAATGTTTATATCATATAATGTTTTTTTTTTTAATAAGAGTTATTAATCTCCTACCATTTGAAATGTTTGAAAGTAAAAAGTTAATTAGATTTTTTTAAATCATTCATATTGGACGAATAAATTTTAAATTTTAATTAAGTTTCTAATTATGAAATTATCGAACAACATTCTTAAAAAATTAAGTTTTAATACTTATGAAAATATTGCGAGGAAATAATCGAGTGTAGCAAATTGCTTTAATACATAATCGCAAATTATGCAAGCGCTTGTCGAATATTCCTGTTGCTCAAAAACTATAAACAGGTATCATCGTGGACCTGTTTCAGCAAATGTCGAAGTTCAAAGCACCTTCATGCACCCAAACTAAGGTTTCGAAGATGTAGTTTATCGGTTCGTGCATAAATTTACAAACTGGAATTATTGTTTCCCATTAAGGATCACAGAGGAAACTTAGAAGTGTATAACATTTAATTTTAAAATGGCCAAGTTTCTTTTGTATTTCATTTTTATTCGGGTGTTTTTTTCTTGGCACTGAATCACAATTTATTAATCACCAGATGTTTGACTTCAATAAATGCAAATCTCTCATAAGTCAAACAAAGATTAAAGGAATCGAAATTGCTTATCCGGAACGAAATTATTAAATGCAAATTATATCGTTTTTTGGTAATGGAATAAATCGAACATATTTCCATTTTGATTTGTTTGTGGTTGGCTAGTATAAATTGTTCATTGTAATATAACATTTAATTCCAAAGTAATACAAAGTACATAAATGCAATATTATTTACATATTAAATGTTGGGGAATTTTTATTGTTGTAATTTATTTAAGCATAAGAATGTTCAGTGCGGACCACGATTTTTGAAACTGGACTGGAATTTACAATTGTAAATTATTTTTTATCGTTGTAATTTTCGAATAAATGACGAAATTCTTCTTTTCGTCAGCTATGGAAATAAGCAGAGACATATTTTTGGAAATTGGAAACGAAATATTATAAAATGAAAATATTTGAGTGAACGTTGCTTTTCGCAACAACACGAAAAAACGTGTTTCGAGATATTAAACAGTTTCCACGCCATGTACGTTTGCTTGCGACAATGTATGAATCATCAATTTTGAACGACGTTTCCATAAAATTTACACTTCGTAGAGAAAGTGATGTATAATAACGGTACATAGAAATGTTATTAGCATGAAATGGCACAATTTATTGAAAACATCGTATAATTATACAATAAGTGAACTATATCCCCTTAATGAGCAGTCCGATTGTGGTTTCTCTAAAGATTCAATGTGTATGTCCGTGTACCATGTGCGTCAATAAAAAATTCAGTGTAATCCCAGCACAAGTTTCTGAGGTAGAATGCTGCTATTTTGTTTGTCCAAATCCATTCAATAGAATTGGATTTTGACGTTTGAATTTTTGATATTTGGATGTTGCAATCAAAGGCATGAAAATATTGTTTTACTAACGTTTTGTTACAGGTTGCAAAGAAGGGTTGCGGATACAACCGTTGTAAAAAATCCACAACCGTTGCAAAAAATCACAACGGATACAAAGTAATCCACAACGGTTACAAAAATCCACAACGGTTGTAAAAAATCCACAAAGGTTGCGCACACATCCGTTGCAAATCCACAACGGTTGCTATCAGCTTCCACATTCATTTTTACCGTCTTTTTAGTACATGGTCACACAATTATTTTCAGACAGACATTAATTACGTTTATGAAACATACAAAATTAGTTAATCTCTTAAATAAAAAATAAATAATTAATTAAGTAAAGTATTGAAATCTGAACGTAACGTTTAACTGACAGAAGTCCACACGTTCAGAAAATCGAACGCGCCCAAGAACCAACCAAATGGCCAGGTTGATGGATTTGAAACGGACGCCATCGCTTTGTGGGATTTGTGAGAGGCTAAGTAACCTAAGTAGTACGTCTGCTGAAGTTTTTTCAATGATTTAATTAATAATTTAATTAACCCCAATCCTGCTTTAGGGGGCCTTAAAATAGCGTTTTTGGGGGAATTTTTTTAGGACAGAAAAAAATGAGCAAGTCTAGTGAACTTTTTAGAACATTTTATTGCATATTTGAGCATTAAAAAAAATATTTCGAGAGAAAAATATTTAAACGGAACCGATTTTTATGCACATTTGTGCAACACCTTTCAATTGCAGTCTACAATCGGTGGGAAAGATGCAGCTCGTAATTTTTGTGTGAAATAAAAAAAAACCAAAGAAAATGGTAATTCTCATATATTTTCATCTATGTGAACTAAAAAAAAAAACAAAAATTTTGAAATTCAAGATTTTTCTCAGGTTTGAAAATAAATGTGCTCTTTGCAGGAAGAGAAAATCATTTCAACTTGCTAAACAAGTTGTTTAGAATTTTTTTTCTCATTAATCTTTTTAGTTCAAATCGAATAGAATGCTACTGAAGCTAACAAAAGTTTTGTTTCGTTTTGATTGCTTGTCTAGTTTTCTCGCAATCACGCCCACCAGTTTAGAAAAATCGTAAAAACGAAATCTCGAGAAAACGCGCTCTAAAGTTTACGATCAGCAAAAATGTTAATTTTCGATTACTTAAGGAATATCGCGTTATAATCCTACTATAGCTCTTACGAATTCAAAATATTATTGTTTCGAACGACCGATTGAACTTTTTTCAGTACATAGTTCGGTGTTATGTGACCGCGGGAAGGGGCGCGCGTTTCGTTTGTCCGAGCGTTCGTGCGTTGGTATATTTTTTGCTCGACACCTCACTGTGTTTAGTGCTGTATCTTTCAAAATATTGCGAATTAGCCGCTTTAACTTTTTATACATATTCTTAGATATATTAGGCATATATTTGAGCAATAAAAAATTTTTTTTTCGAACCTTCTAAAGCAGGATCCCCCCTTAATCTATAATTGTCAGGTTTTCTGAAGTCATATGGTACGCTCGACCATATAAAACACGCACCGCCACTGTAAAAGTATTAAACAATTCGATTGGCCGATTTCGATAATCTCGCGTTGATATTTCGTGCGCACGTAATTTTCTCACCGCTCGGCATTGTTCTGTAGGCTTACATAAACAAAGTTATAGAGAATCAAAAAGTGAATTAGCATTATTTTACAATTATGACGGTAGCTGATAGTATACTTTGGTGAGTCGAATGATTACTCTTTTGTGTTACATTATCAGAGTGACGTTTCTAGTGCATTGTACATTTTTTCTATTACAATTTTATAGTGTTATTGTTACTTAAGTTATGTGTCGGATTTGTAGTTGATGTTGGTAATGTCATTTTTTATGTGGATCATTTCCTAAATATTTTTTTTAGTATATTGTTTTTTATTTCCTGAATTGTTGGGTTCTTCGTAATAAAGGTATGCTGATTTTCCTGAGCGTGTTTTGACAGAGTCGCAGTGAACAGGCTCACATTATGAAATAAAACACATACCGATACACGTTCGGTAGTACTTGTAACAGTTCCTCGTTTAGGCATTCTTGACTCGACACGTCCATAATGTCTAACTCATACTGTTACAAGTAACCTACCTACCTATTTGCAGCAGTTCTGCATGCCGTTTGGAAATTCTCTTTCGTTTTGTACATAATTTCGTTGGATTTTTAACAGCTCGTTCGTTTCTTGCTGAGGCTAGGTTTAATTTGTTCCTTATTGTTATTTATTTCAGTTTTTAGTGTCTAATTCTCCATTCTTATCGGGTCCGTTTTTTCGTTAATTGTCGGTTTTTCTGGAGGCTGTCCATTTTATTGTTAATGGGATTGGTGAATTCTTTCTTTTCCATTCGTTTTTTTCGGCCCCGGTAATATCCCGTCCGTCTTTTCGGTCATCTCGTGATTGAAATATTATTCTTATTATTATTCGCTAGTTTACTTTATGTAATTTAATTGATGTGATTGTTCGATTTTAATTTTTAAATCCCACTTTTAATTTGTTTCATTTCCAGTTTCGAATTATTTTACTTTTAATTGCCCATTTTTCGAGTTATTTTATATTTTGCATATCTAAAATAACCACAACAGTTTCAGGGCACATACAAAGGTCACCATGCAAAGTATAAAATCGACTTGTTACGGGGGGAACTAGAACAACTATCTACCTGATAGAAATAATTGACAAGCGTGTACGATTAATGTGAAGTAGTGACAGGTCTGTGAAAGGTTGACAGTAAATTTGAATACAATTCGCCTATCTGTTTTCATTTCGTGAAGTCGACAGTAGTAGAAAATGAGTGTAGTAAAATTGGAGCATCGAAGTGTAATAAAATTTCTTATGAAAGAACGCAATAATTCGAAAGCAATTCATCATCGGATGTCTACAATCTAGGGAAACGATGCCCCGTCATATTATGTAGTCAAATTGTGGTCTAAAGAGTTTCGTTGGAGTCCATGTAAGATGATGCCAGAAGTGGAAGATCTGCAGAAGTGACAAATTCGGAAATTTGCAAGAAGGTGTAGGCAATGGTTCTTGAGGAACGCCGTTTGAAGCTGCCCACCAGCGCTACAGCATTGGAAATATCGGAGCCTAGTGTTATAAAACAAATTGCATGAAAAATGTGTCAAAAATGGGTTCCCAGGCCGACTCCTGAACAGAAACTGCCAAGACGACAAGTCTCTCAAGACCATTTGGCCACTCATGAGACTGATCCTGACTTTTCAGCTCGAATTGTAACTGGAGATGAAACGTGGGTACACCACTGGGATCCCGAAACAAAACAAGAATCTATGCAATGAGTGCATAAAGGTTCTCCACCGCTAAAGAAATTTCGCACTCAGCCTTCTGCAGGAAAACGCGTGCCATCAATTTTCTGGGACTTGGAAGGCGTTCTTTTAATTGAGTACATGCCGAAAGGCACTATAATTAATGCAGATGTTTACGGTAATACTCTCAAGAAATTGCGTAAAGCCATCGCCAGAAAACGTCCCCATTTGTCCCAATCGAATGTGCTTTTTCTTCACGACAACGCGCCTGTGCACAAAGCTGTGAAAGTTCAGCCAATTTTGGCGGACTGCGACTTCACTGAGCTTGACCGTCGGAGTATTATCTAGGTAGATAATTTTCTAGTTGCGCTCGTAACAATCTTTAACTCACTGCACTAGCCCATTTTTATTTCGATTTGATGACCGAATTGCAGTTCGACAATTTTTATGGATGCGTACCATAACATGCGTTTCAAAGTGTGTACTGGACTTACGCTCAAGTTGACTTAATAGCTAATATTTAAAATGCAGTGTGTTTGAAAACAACGAGACCCAACCAAGCCCAACCCAGCTCAACCCAACCCAACAGAGTCGTAACGAAAGTCCGTAAATCCGCACATATTAACAGACAAGCCAACATAGTTCGAATTTCATAAACGAGTCTAACAATGGATTAAAATTAATTTGCATTTGTGACTTCGGGACATATTGTAGGTTTGAGCCAATCAAACGTCTTCGTTTACTAAGAAACTCAACGGTTAGCGATCGCTGAACGCGTCAACGACGCAAGTTCTTATTGGAATAGAAAGTACATACGTTAAGATTGTTTGCAGCACAGCTTTGTTCGTTATCTCTATCTAAATATTTTGCCCAATCAAAACTGAATGAGTCATAGGTACTTTTTAATCAACAATTTGTAAAACGAACTTTGCAAAGTTTTATTTGAACAATGATTTTCTTATAAAATTATTCCATATATGTTATAAATATTTTTGCCTAGCCAACTTCTTTTTTCTCGAAGTAGCAAAACACTTCATTAGTTGTAGCTACAGCATTTTCATGACCCCCTGCATACCCTGCATTTCATTTATTAAATAGAAATAGACATTTATTCTGTGGTTATTAACATTGACATAACATTGATATTAACATACTCATAAAAGTTGTTTAGGTATATGTTATTTATTGTTCCGGCTCGAGAGGTCATACGATATTTATGTTAGCACATTCTTTTCTGCAAATATTGAGAGAGTGTCCTACATATGTGCATTTGTTTATTGTATTGTTATTAAATTGTTTTGTTTTGCATTAATTTATAAATGATAATTATTTAACAAAAAAAAAATAACGGTGACTTTGTATTGATGTACGATTTATTGTTTTCATTATAAGACGAAATTTTTTATAATTTAATTTTTCTGCACTAGAAAGATTTTTCACCACATAATATTATATAATATATCTAAAACATTTTGGAAACTGATGAAGTTCAAATTAAAAAATTACATATTATAAAAGATAAAAGTGCATCGATGTGAGCCGAACCGAATCACATGTAAAACGTTTTGCAAAAATGTTATTATTCCGATTAAATTTTCGACAAACAAATATGCAACGTTTTAATAATGAAAATTATCTATGATAATTGTGTTACATCCAATGTTAGCTTTTCCAATAAAGAAAATGATAAAGTTTGCACAGCGTATCGAAGAAAACACATCGACAAATTAAATGGCCAAGTGACGTTTAAGATGACGAACGCGCGCGTGGAACAAACGGCCCGGTTTCACTTTATCTGTTTGAACAGAAGGAACCCAACGATTTATAATAGTGCAGTAGATCCGTTCAAATTGGTTACACTTTCACAGAAATGATTATCCAATGCTGTGTTGTTGGAAGCCTAGCAAGATAATTCGATGCACTTTTCCATGATTTATTGCAAATCGTTATTTCCCTTACGTTCACTTTACTTTCGTTAATGCAATAGATAATTTTGTTGTCTTCAATTTTTTTGTTCCATTTAAGTTTACTTTAAATATTTCGTTCACATTCAATGGAATGGGGAATGGAACCAAAACCATTGAAAATAGGTTGGGTTGGGTTAGGTTAGATTGGGTTGAGTAGGGTTGGATTGGGTTAGATTAAACTAGGTTGGCGACACATATAAAAAAATGAAACCATTGGGTTATATATTTTTTTATTGCCAACAAAGCTTAACCTAACCCGCTCCAACCCAGCTCAACCCAACCCAACTCAATCTAATCGAACCCGACCCAAACAAACTTAACTCAACCCAATTAAAATAAATGAAACATGACTAATTATTCCTAGCATCTAAATTGACCATTTAGATGCTAGGATCCTAATCGCGCAATACAGTCCTCAAACCTGAGATTAGGTTGTGATTATTTCCTGCGTTTAGGTAGCAAGTTTTTTGGTGACGAACTTTTTCATTTTCGCTCTAAACGATAGCAAGCTATTGATTAATTTTATTAATTTTTATATTTAGTCCTTAATGAGCCAATCACATATCCAAGGCTAGGTTTAGGTCTTTTTTTTTACATGGTGCAAAATATCCGTGGGTTCAACTTCGATCGGAGCCTGCAAATCGTAGCAACCTTAAAATACTTTAACGGTTAGGTTTAAGTAAATCGATGTTGATATGTGACAGTGAGAAATCTTTAGATTTTGACCAACAAGAGCTCAGAGAAAAGCATAGATTAGCTTGGGTTGGGTTGGATTGAAATTTTAATTAAAAAAAAAACAACCCAACCCAGCACAATCCTACCCAACCTAATCTAACCCCACCGAACCCAACATAACTTGACTAATTCACACCATTTAGATGTTAGGATCCTAATTGTGCAACAGTCCTCACACCTGAGATTAGGTTGCGATTATTTCCTGTGTTATCACATATCCTATAGGTTGCGATAATTTAGGTCTTCCCTTTATTTGGTGCAAAATATCCGCGGTTTTAACTTCGAAAGGAGCCTACAAATCGTTGCGACATTAAAAATCGTTGACTTTGACGGTTAGGTTTTAGGTAAAAGGATGGTGATGTGTGGCATTGAGATATCTTTAGATTTTGGTTAACAAGAGCTGAGTGTAAAGCACAGATTCATTTTTCACTTTTCGGTCTAAAGATGATTTACACGATGAATATAACATTTATTTCTGATAGAGAAATGTTCACAAGAGAAATTGATTTGTCGATATCTGCATTTGTCCAACGATTGCTTTGTTGGACAAATGAATTTAACCCAGACAACAATCGGACTGTTTTCTGCGAACTGTGGTTAATATAATGGAGACAGATTGATATCCCAACCTAACTATATGTTAATTATTCGTTAGCCAATTTTCCTCGAAATGTTAAAAATCAATTTATTTTCATGGTTCGTTGTTGTTTACAAACATCCAGTTCGGTTTTCGGTTTGGTTAGGCTTACAACGCACTTACATTTCCTATTTTTGTAAACTTTTAGAATTATTTTCAATTGGTTAAGGACTTATAATTTCCCAAATTGTCTTTTGTATTTTCAGTTCAAAGTATTTAGAAATATGAGCATGTTCGATGGAATTCAGCTTCAATTTGTTTATTTGAGATTACAAGCTTTGCTTCACTAACATTTAAACAAAGTTTCTTTCGCGGGTTTCATATTTTCTGATATTGCATCATCACGAAACAGTTTTTTTTTATATCGCTCCCAATTTTAAAATCGTTTAATTGAACTTAGTTTCTATTTCACATCATTGATATCATTCTTTTCACTAATAATTATTTTCATTGATGTGCAAAAAATCGTGATACTTATCAAAATTGCCTCACATCGACTCGACTCATTCACACGAAACAAGGAACGCCTGTAAATAGCACTACCAACATTACCCCCCCCCGTATAACTACATAATATTGACTTAATTAATCAGAGTGACTGTTTGTGGCTCTTCGTCAACATTCGCACGTTCGACGACAATTGAAACGACCTCCAAAAAGCGAAGTCGTCCGTCCCGCCCGCAGCGTTTAAATAATATTCGTATGCACATATGCAAATATCGCTCGAACGTCAAATAAAAACGGCAATTTATGGCATCGTTTAAATTATTTATGAAGGCCATTCCGAATAAACGCACGCATTCATAAATAAAGAGACCGTTCCAAAGTAGATGGCGTCGCATCTCCCGTCGCACTGCGCACAGATGGTTGCACTCCCGATGCGTTTTTACAGTTTTATGTGAAAAGCACTGCGACCAATTTACGAGTATTTGCAATTCGCAGCACTCCAGGACTTATAAATTACATCGCACATCGGTTGAACAAATAAAGGAGATGATAAACAATAGATACAAATGGGACATATGGGTAGAAACACCATATTCCGACGCCATATCTAGCATATGGAAAAGACGGAAAAACAGAAATTGAATCTTGAAATTTAAAACGACCAACTAATAGTTTATAATAACTTTTCTGTAGCATAATTTACAACGAATTGAAACTACCGTACAAGAGTACCGAATAGGAATTATAATACATTTACTTATATTTATTTGTGGAAAGATCATTGTATAATTACCATTTTCGTAGGCTGATTCATGTAACGGTTCGTCGAAATTAATCATTCTTTTCGTTAACTTGGACGTTCTTTCTAATTTGAATGGATAATTCGTAGTACTAGAACATAGTTAGAACACAATTGGTTTCTATAGGTTGAATTCTATTCGAAGTTCTATTAGCCCTTTTTTCGGGGTCTTCTTAATGTTTTGTAGGTGCGATTGTTGATGTTGGTTTAAATCAGCGAAGTGTTATTGAGGGGAGACTTTTAAATGCCAGCGGTTCTCATGTATAGTGGTATCAAAAATTGATACCAAATACAGGTGTCTAAACCATATAAAAAGCTTTAATAACGGTGATAAAGTTATAACATCCAAATGGTATTATAAAACGTTATAAATAGCTTTGGAAGAGATGTGCATGTGAGTGTCAGATAAGTCGGTTTCATTTTGCGAAACACGTCAGTTTAATATCAAGTACAGTTGTTCAAGATAAGTTGTTCAAAATAATATACTCAGTGACATATAATCTGCACCACCTAGAAGGGGTGGGAATTTTTGGACCAAATTTGGCAGGAATAGTGGACTAGTCCAGGGAAATAGTTGATTAAAATTTGAATTCCAATCATCAAGTAATCATGGGATTTTTGACGTTTGTGTCATTTTTTAGAGGTGGTGATAGACAAGCAATTATCGAGTAATTTTTTGAATTTGTTCCACTTTAGTTTAAAGTGTTTCAAGTGTTTAATGATGCCTAGAGGAAGGAGACCTCAAGTTTACCAGCAGTTGAGTGACTTTGACCGAGGGCGGATTGTTGGTTTACGAGAAGCAGGTTTTTCGTTTAGAGAAATCGGCAACCGTTTGGGACGGCACCACTCAACAATAATGCGTGTTTATCAAGCGTGGTCTGAATATGGGGTTGAACGTCGGAGAAGAGGCACTGGGGCTCAAAGACGAACCAATGAACGTCAAGATCGCCGCTTAAGACTAATGGCCTTGAGAGACCGATTCTCTACAACTAGATCAATAGCTGATCAATAGTTAGGTGAACAAGGTCGTCCGATAGGCTTGCGAACAGTTTATCGTCGAATAAGAACCTTTGGCTTGCTGTCTTTCCGCCCACATCTTGTGCTACCCCTCACTGCTCAACATCGCCAGGAACGTTTGGCCTGGTGCACGGAAAGACTTCAATGGAAATTGGAGTGGCATCGAGTTGTCTTTAGTGACGAATCGCGATTTTGTTTAGGAATGTATGATGGTCGGATGACTGTTAGACGAAGACGTGGAGAAAGGCGCAATCCTGATTTTTCGATTGCGAGGCATGTTCACCGAACTGTGGGGTTGATGGTGTGGGGTGCATTGCTTACGGCAGTAGGTCACCCTTGCTCTTCATTCGGGGCAGTATGACCGCCCGACGCTACATTGACGAAGTGGTAGAACCACATGTTCTTCCATATCTTCGAGGGCTGGAAGACCCACTTTTCCAGCAAGATAATGCACGACCTCACGTAGCAAGGGTTTCTCTTGACTTCTTTGAAGAGGCCAATGTTAATCTTTTGCCTTGCCCGCCAAGATCTCCCGACTTGTCGCCCATTACATCTACCGAACCCACCGTTGACAATAGAAGCTCTACGGCATGAAGTACAGGCTGCTTGGGATGCCATACCCCAAGAAGACATTGATCATCTGCTGGAATCAATGCCAAGGCGGGTCAACGAGTGTATCAGAAATAGGGGTGGACCAACACATTATTAAAGAAAAATCAAAAAGTGTTTTCTTTATCAAATTTTAGTCAATTGTTACCTTAGACTAGTCCAATGTTTCTGCCAAATTTGGTCCAAAAATTCCCACCCCTTCTAGGTGGTGCAGTTTATATGTTTATACTGAGTATAATTACAAACTGCATCTATCGATGCAGGTATAACCGATGAAATAAGAGAAATATGCTGATAACAAACGTAGACAAATGCCACAATCATCGTGTTAAAAACAGTTTACGAAAAAAAATGTTACTATCCAAATTAATATTTATTCAATGGTTAACAATTGGTACAAAGAAGGAATTATAGATTATAACAACATTTATGCACACTAAACAGCCACGTTCCTACGATATATGCTCGTCCTAAAATGCGCAAATAAGACATGCCTCTAGACCAATAGTGTCCAACATCCAAGCCTCTACATACAATTTATCAAAATATCTTTCAAATATACCAGAAAACATTGAGGAAAAACCAAATATCATATACGTGCTCCGTGAGATTTCACCAAATTTGTTCAAAAACAAAACATTTCATCCAACTTTCAATTAATATTCCTAGACGTTCAATCTGTCGTCAAAATCACATTCATGGAGGATCAATAATTTATGTTCGTGAAAATATAAAAGCAACATACATCACGACGATTGGGGCATTAAGTGAAGAGATGCACATTGAAGCATGTGCAGTACAGCTAAACTGCAATAACGTTAAAATAAATATATTAACAATTTATAAACCCTCGAATGGCGATTATAACATATTTCTTGCAAATTCATCCATGATGTTGAATGAACTTCAAAGGCCTGGTAAATACACAATACTCTGCGGAGACCTGCGGAGACTTAAACAATTTATTTGAAAGATCTGTTAGAACAAAACTATTGGGTGATGTATTTGAATCGTTTGGATTAAATAATTGTATTAACTCGACAACAAGGAGCTTTACGAATAAAAATAACATTACTTCTATTGCTATTGACTACATGATAAGTGCTCTACCTCAGTAGGACCACCGATGTTGTATAGTGAATCCAAATATGTCTGATCATTTTGCACAATGTTTGACGTTTAATGTGAGAACGAATGCTTCTTAAAAGAATTCAGTATTGGCAACTTTCAAAGTATAACATTGAGACCTTTAGAACAAAACTTTACCAAATTGACTGGAATTTCTCTAATGAATCTGAAACTAAATTTAATTCATTTATGGAAATATTTCTCTGGTGCTTAAATTTAACCATAGAAATAAATGAATTAATTCAAAAGTATTAACATCCAGCACAGAATTAAAGAATATCTACTGGTTAAAATCAAATACCAGATTACAAGGTTTAAATATTACTTATAAAAAGAAATTGAAGCTACATAAAGAATTATTGAGGCACACCAAAAGAGAATTCTACAATTCAAAATTTGACAAATAAAGTAAAGGCAATATGGCAATTTGTAGACTCAGAAATAAGTAAGTGAAATAGACAAGAATCTTTTTCGCTTGTCTACGATGGTAAGGAAATAGATGACCCAGGATGCAGTAGTAATATTTTTGGGGAATATTTCGCGACAATTGCAAGACATGTACAACGAGTTTAATGTGCAAGAAAACGATGTTCTTTGTACCGGTGGACCATTCTGAAATCGTCGCAGTGATAAACTGCATGCCCAGCAAAAAGAGGTGCGGTTTCGATGAAATACCAACTTCACTTATAAAAAGTGTTTGTGTGGAGATTCCTCCCCCCCCCAGGCGCATACACTAAATGTATCGATGTTGAAAGGTAATTTTCCGGACTTGTTGTGTGCTACCAATTGCAAAAAATAGCGATCATTGTAACGTGGAGAACTTACGCCCAATATCCTTGCTGATAATATTCTCTAAAATTTTTGAAAAGATATTTGTAACAGGATTACACTCTTTATAGATCAGAATCACTTATTGTGTGAAGCACAGCACGGATTTCGGAGGGGAAGATCTACTGAAACAGCTAGTTTTTAATTTATGGATTACATCCATAGACAGTTAGATAAAAAGCAGTGTGTAGCAGCGCTCTTCTATGATTTGATACAGTAGATCATAAGTTTGTTGAAAGTAAACTTTATAGTTTGGGAATTAGAGGTACTGTATTAAGATGGATTATTTCATTCTTAACGGGTAGAAAATATTTTATTAAAATTAATCGACACCAGTCAAAAATGTTTAATGTAAATATGGGAGTGGCACAGGGTTCGGTCCTTGGCCCAATGATTTTTGTATTGTGAATTAATCACTTGTCTCTCTATGTTAGATCAGGTTACTTGATAAATTTTGCTGATGACACTACTATTGCTACTGGTGAGGATTCTGACCAGCTCCAAATGCCCATAAATCAAATTAATGAAGACATTACAAACTGGTGTTACAGTAATAAGGTTATCTTGAATGTTCAAAAAACTCAATGCTTGAATTTTAATAGAAAGAGTCTTCTGCATAAGCCTAATACTGTGAATTTGGGTATTTATCTGGACAGCTATTTGTCGTGGGAGGGACATGTAAATTATGTTTGTGGTAGGTTAACCAGTGCTTACTTGGCAATGGTGAAGTTGAAGATTTCTCTTGATAAGGAGCATTTAGTCCAGATATATTACGGAATAGCACATTGCCATCTTTCTTACAATATTATATGTTGGGGCAATGCATCCTAGCAGAATATTTATACTGCAAAAGAGCTTAATACAATTACTGTTCGATTAGGGTAATTTAGAGAGTTGTAAACCATTCTTTATTAAACATAGAATCATGACCTTTGTTAGTATTTTCATATATAAGTGTTGTCTACATGTTCGTAAATATAATCAGCATTTTGTAAGAAATAACTTCAATCATGGATATGGCACGAGGACAGCGAATGATTTTTTAACAGTTGGACATTCTACAGCTCTATATGAAACTTCTTCCCCCTATATCGCTGTTTATATATATAACATTTTGCCTAAAGGATGGAAATTAGTTTCAGCTTCTGCAAAGTTTGCTACGCGTTTGAAGAATATTTTGTTGGCAAATGCTGTTTATACCTTGGATGAATTCGATAGGTTAATGAGTTAGTCGCTCCGCTATTTTTTTTAATTAATTCTCTATTGCTTTTTTTTGTAGTACTGGCGTTTACTTTGTAGAAATTATTGTGACTATGTTGTTATTTACATTATGCTATAGTTAAAGTGACATTGTCGATATATGTGTAATAGATCTAATGACAATAAACATTATTATTATTATTATTAATCACTATATACAAACATACCAAGTAAAAATATTTGGCGTAGCTATGAGCTCCCCAATTGCAACCCCCATCGCTAACCTTGTAATGGAAGAACTTGAGAAAAACATCATAAAACAAATTAAATACAATATACCATTTTATAATAGATATTGATGCTATAATCAGATATATACCCAAGATAAGATAAAATAAATTACATACTAGAAACATTTTAATGATTACACCCTATAATATACTTTACAGAAACAGAGAAGGATTCACAAATAAACTAGATGTCAAAATAATACATGACCTAGGCAAGAACTGATACACAAAACCAAGCAACTCACAAAGATACAAAAGCTCTAATATACTTATATCGTATAAAAAAGTGTCGTCACTAGTTTAGTAGATTGCGCTATACTCTTGTCACATGAATCACATAGACAAGCAAACGTATTAAAAATTAACACCATCTTTAAAAAAATAATTACCCCGAAAATTTCTACAATAAAATAATTAATAAAAGAATTTTCACAATAACCAACAATACATTAAAAAGCTAATACAAATTTGCAAATCAATAAACTAAATACACAACAGAAATATACAAACGTGATGTAAAATACTAAACATAAAAAGAATATATACAAATAGGCTTATACAGGAAATTATACAAATTCATAAACACAAGACCAACACTACCGAACTGATACCAATAAACTTAATTGCGTCTACAACAATTTGTTAAATTATTAACATAATACAACAATATAATACATATAATACATATATTGATGATACCAGTGATCATAAATTGGTATCTTGTGAATTGTCACTTAAATTTTTCGCCCAAAACCTAAATTGGTAACATACAGAGATTTTAATTTCTTTGATTATGATGATTTTTCGTCCAATCTTAATAATGTCTGTGACATCTAATATATCAGATCAATGATATTGACGATATGGCCATGTTTATAACAGATCATTAATCTTTGTGATATACACCCTCCTTTGAAGACTGTTCGAATTAGTAAACCGAAAGTGCCTTGGATTACTGATGATATACATTTAATGATGAAATTAAAAAAGAAACGTTGTCTAGATTGAAAATCTAAGAATCAAAATTACTGGAATTATTATAAACAATTGAGGAAAACGACTACCAGTGCCATAAGATGGGAAAAGAAAGCTTATTCAAAGGGAAAATAATAGCATTTGGAAAACTATGAAATCATTGAATATAGGTAAAGGAGGGAAAAGTGCTGACATACCTGATTTTCTATGTAAACCGGAAGAACTTAATTCATATTTTCTGCAATCTGCGACTAAAACTTTACTCTCAGATCAGCTAAAATTATTTTTTTCTTACACTAACATCATTTACTGTTATTCCCTTTACGTTGTAAATAAAATTCATAATTCCTTATAAAATACGTGGTCAATGGTGACATATTTTATAATCATTTAAAATACACTTCGGCATTTAAATAAACTTTATTCAATAAAAATAACAATTATGAAAATAGATCTTGCTCGTACATCAGCATCGTTGCTACAATTTCCACTTCGAGAAGTGGATTGTGGTTGTTAACTTCCCTATTAGCATTGTCGCTCGAATTCTGATTGGTAATTTCCACATTAATATCGTCCCTGCCATTCAAAAATACCTTGCGGGCAATCTTCACCCATTCTTCGAAAGATTCATCTATGTAAGATTTGGCAACTTTCGAGGACTCCCACCTCAATACCCCAACAAGCATGGGGTTGTTAATGTAAAATTGATGTATGCAACATTCAGTACCTGCCTTGCCAAACTACGTCGAAATGCATGTGCTGTATATTCAGTTGGGTTTTCCAATTTCAAGAACATCGATATCTTTTTGGGAATTTCACCAAACGTGTTAATTTCGACCACTTGTCAAGTACATTTTCCGTTGAGATAATGCAAAAACAAATGTGGAGGTGCATTATCTTTTGGACGTAGATATAAATCGATTGGTTTAATACCAAAATCGCCGTTAAGAATAGTGAATGTCCTCTCTTGATGCGTTTTCGTATCAGGTATGAATGTCACTATAGTTCATATTCCGAAGCTCCACTTTTCTTCACGCTTCTCTAATGCCAAACACCAAAGCGACCTCAGATATAAAATCAGTATAAATAAATGTGATATCCTACTGACAAGAAATTATTACCTGCATAAGGAAATATGTTTTATCATCCGCTTCCTCCAAAAATGTTTGGATTTCTTGTCGAGAGAGAACTTTTGACTTCTTGAAACGATACCCAACATTCAAATTTTTCAGAAAAGGAACAATAGAACCAAATTTTCCAATATCCATATTGTGCTTGGCCTTCAGAGTTGCCTTGAGCATTGAATACTCTTGCCATAAAGATGCCGGACACCATTTTTGGGACTAAAATGTAAAATTTTAATTCAAGACAAGAGACCTACCCTTGTAAGCCAAAATAACGTCTTCCGTCACATCATTTACCTTTTTTTTCCGATGTCCAATATTTGTAAGCCACATACACCTTATCATATGCATGTTTTGATTTTGCAGGTAATAAATTTGCCCGCGACCGTTACCTTTTTGTAATATTTCATTATGATCGCTTTCATGCTACATTTTGAGGATTTTTTTCATCTCTTTGTTGACTCGTTGCTATAGCACTCACATTTTTTCATAGACAGCCCTATTTAACTCAAACGAAATTGAAACTGCTATTTTTCAAGATATATTTATGATAAGATCCTATTAAACATTCAATTAATGTCAGAAAGAATCTTGAAGACAATAGGAATTTTGTCGTTTAAAAATCTCGGTCTATTAAACTCTTGCTCCCTGACGTCGCTCGAATTTAAACTACGACCACGATTTTTAAACTGTTTATAAAACTCTAGTTGTCTTAATAGCTATATTTGAATAGTAGATTCAATGGGAGTTCCAATTTTTTATTTAAATTAATTGCTGATTCGGATATTAGTTAAGTACGTGAATGGTATCAAAACAAATGGATCCGGTTATGATAAAATATCATTAGATATGATTAAGTTGTCCTTGTCTGGAATTTAGGATCCATTAAGATATTTAATTAATAAATGTCTCATGGATGGTAAATTTCCAAGTATGTGGAAAGATGCAATTATTCACCCATTGCCTAAGGTTAACAAACCGAAAAGCTTTTCAGATTTACGACCGATTAGTATTCGTTCTGCTCTTTCATAGGTAATTGAAAAAGGGGTGAACATATCTGGAAAAACATAACAGTTTGCCACATGAACAGTCTGGTTGTACGAAGGGACATAGTACGGCAACCAACCTTATCAAAATCGTCAATGATATACTGGGGTTTCAAGATCAAGGAAACATTTCCGTATTAACTGTGTTAGAATACTCGAGCATTCGATACATTGGATCATGGATTACTTGTGCGTAAGATTGTGTATTTTGGGTTTGATCATACTACTACAAGTTTTATTTCTTCTTAGACGCCAAAAATGTGTTGTGAATAGGAATTTCATATACACAATATTGGTGTACCTCAGGGCTGAATATTAGGACCTTTATTATGTATTTTATATACAGCAGACTTTTACAAACAGCTGAGAAACTACATTCCACACTTTTACGCTGATGATACACCAATTTATTATAATTTTGACATTGAACATATTTATACTGCAGACCGTATCAATAATGTTTTAATGCAAAAATTAATTGCCTTCTCAAATAATCATTGCTTGAAAATTAACAGTAAAAATAATTGCATTTTCCAGCTTGGGCAACAGGCAGAAGGTGTGGATAATATACATGGATAAACTTAATTTCTCGTTCCAAGTAAAAGTCTGGGTTTGATTATAAATGAGAATTTGCGCTTCATCTAATATTTAAATACAATAATGCAAAAATCATGTGCTGTTTTGAAATGTTTGTGTAGTAATATGCATATGTTAAATAAGAAAGTACGTACGTTATTGTGTGATTCAATTATACTTTCTAGATTTAATTATTGTGATGTCGTTTACTGGCCTTGCCTTGATGTTAGAACAAAGTTGAGAATTCAAAAGATGCAAAACTCTTACGTAAGGTTCGTGTACGGTTTGAGTAAATACGATCATGTGCAATTTCATTTAAATCAACTGCAGTTGCTTTATATGAGCTACAGAAGACACTTGCATATAGCTTGTTTTGTTCATCGCGTGTTGTCCTCATCAACTCCAGCATATGTCAAAGAATTACTTATTTACAGATCTCAGGTCCATTCGAGGGATTTACGATTATTAAATTCAATTCCTCGGAATATATTTATGTTTAATTTAGAAAAATTTAAATACTCTTAGCAGCAGAGATCAAACATTTAATTAACATCTAACGTTAATTGCATTCCTTTCATATATGCACTTTTGTTTTGTTTTGTTTATTCTCCGATAAGAGCTATACTGTATATTATTTATGTTTATTTTTTCTATTTCTATTTCTTATTTATCTGAGTTTTATGATTTGACCCCGGTTGCCGTTTAAACTTAAAATTTCAACGAATGTTTTAAATATTTTCAGGACGTTAGTGAAAGCGTGGCAAACAAATTCACGCTTATTTTTGTAAACCGTTCACCACATTTTTATTTTTTTTTTGGCGTAAAACTTAACTTCCATTTGTTCGACGCCACTGTTACGAGAGAAGATAAGATATAGACAAATCGCTTAATAATGTGTAATGCAAGTATCGTTACAAAAATTAGTTCTTAAATAAGCACCTTGTCTGTTCGTTCACGTTTCGTATAATAAGCCATAGTTCAATTACAAATATATGCGCTGTACGTTACACGTTATTATCTTTTTAGATTTGCAAAAACCGAGACAATTTATGTAATCTGAAATTGATTTCCGTATCAACTGTCAAGTAGGAAATTATAAGCTACATAATATTACATCCAACCAGTGGCGTATGACACCTTCTCGCAAAAACATTATTCTATTTTACAATGAAAGTATATATAATTTTAAAGGCGGACCATACCCGGACATCGCTAAATATTGAAAGGATTTGGCATAAAAAGTATGTTCACACAAAGCTAAAAAAAACAAGTAACGGAAATAAATATATATATTTCCAAATAAATCAATTTTTACCACGATTAGTGAAGATATCACTAAGAATTTTGTGAGGTTCACAGAAAATTACAATACGTATTAATACATAAGTTAGTAGTTGCAAACCATTACTTTTTGCACCGACATGTGAAAAAGAAGTGGAATGTTGCATTAAGACATTAAAAGGTACAAGTACCCGTGGCATATCCTTTAACGTATGACATTAACTGCTACATACAAGAAAATAAATTTCTCGATGTACTAAAAATAGCTACAGTTATTCCAGTTCACGAAAACGGAAACCATGAAGACATCAACAACTTCAAAGCAATATTCATTCTTCCCACATTTTCAAAAATATTTGAAACGATACTAAATGATTGACTAATTCTAGCAAACGAACAATTTGGATGCAGCTATTTATTGATGCATCTCAAAGCATCTAAGACGTTTGATTGTATGGATTGGTCAATTATACTGGAGCAATTGTGGTACCATAGCATTAGAGCTCCACATGTATTGTTAAAATCATATTTAATGAATATGAGTCAACTCGTTGAGTTAAAAGGTATTAAGACCGCAGTGCCTCAAGGGTCGATTTTTGGGGTCAATTATAAACCTTCATTGCTGATTTCAATACAAAAACTTTAATTTCTATTTCTGATTTTGCATGCACGGTATTTTCAGACGGCAAGACCTGGTATTGACCGATTTCTTTCTTTATTTCTTGTTAACATTATATTTGATGATCATACACCATTACTTATTAATTTTCTTTGATTATCACCGTTTTTATTAAATCTCTTATTAAACGACGTGAAGCGTATGGCCGGCAAAATGACACTAAAAACTCGTCGTGTTTTCACGTTCCTTAAATAGCCTTACAGGTCTTTACAGATTTCTGTTCATTACCCGAGAAGCTGGAAACTGAAAAGTTAAAAGATGATATTTAAAATACAAAAGAAAGTGACAATAGAGAAGTGCCAATTAGAAGTGCCTTTACATGGGCTAAGTACAATACAAAGATCAGCGAAATATTACGCTAGTAAATGTTATAACAAAATACCCAGTAGCTATTGGAAAACGAGTTACGCTCAATTTTATTGCCCGTGAAACAAATGTTGTTAGATTTTTATAGCGTTGATAAATTTTTAAAGTATAATGGTTAAGTGTGACTTTAATTTTATTCTAATGTGTTTAGACTTGAGAATGACTACTTGAGTATACTATTTAGATACTAACTACTAGGTATTCCTGTACACCTAATCGCTCGTAATGTGTAACGGGGACAATAAAATATATATTTATTGCACTTGAACAATAAATAGTTTCCGGTACCATTTCACTAACACCACATCACACTGTCGTGTTTCGATGCGACAATTGACGATACAATCTGCGATTTGATTAATTCGAAAATAGACTTAATTCAAACACACATACAGACTTGTTCGCATACAACATAGAGTTTTAAGAGATTATAATCCTACAATTAACTTGTGACCATTATGTACAAGACTTCACCCGTTCGGATAATCTCCGAAGACATCAGCAAAGGAGCTGCCTCGGTAAAAGGCAGAAAATTCATGAGGCACATACTTTGCACCATTATGTTCTATATGTGACGAGAAGCTATTCGGCTCACCTGCGCAGCAACCACCATAAGCGCCTTTGAAATTGTTGATGGTGGTGTTGAAAAAATTGCCAGCGCATTTGGTGATAGAATCACAAGTTTTCGAGTCGGTGAAAGTGGTGACGAAGTGGACATTGTAAAATATGCTAATGCAATAAGAGAAAAAGTTGTTTCTCGATTACAATCAGTGCTACATGTGCATGCTAGTCTCATGGTAGTTCTGTTGCCAAAAAATCAAATTGAGGAAATTATTCTTTCTGGAGATAATGTAGGGGTTCTTTCGGGACGCAAGTTTGCTCACTATTCGTTTCCTTCATAACAGCTAACACATTCGGTTCATATCGCCAGACATTGAGCATATTGTTGTACACACATCATCATAGTAATTCTTGTACCCCAAACTTTTCAACATTTCCAATCGACTAGTTATAACATCGGCTACTTTCTATAATTCGTGCAGCGACTCCTGTGCCAAATATCACATAGGGTGTTTATAGCGCACAACGTTAATTGGGATGGTGTGCGAGATACAAAGTTTCTCTGTTCCATCTTTGAACATTTTCGGGAATTTCCACTTTCTTCTTTTCTGGTTACTGAAATAATGTATCAACAAAAAAATACTTAAATCAGCTCCTATGGCATCTTCGATTACTTACGTATGATATTTTGTGCTCTCATTATTAATGATTACTCCCATCAATTTGAGGATTTCTCTTCAGATTAATGTTGTTGGTTTGGATTGAAGTTTGCTGCTTTGATGTTGCCACTACATATACATATTCAAAACTTGAACTAATTCTATTGTCTGAAGGTCAAGTTCAAACATCGACCTTGACGTTGACCATGTCCTTCGAATTGACCCTGTTTTGCCAATTCGTAAAGCTCCTCCTGGAACAATGCATGTCAAGGTCGAGGTCACGCAGTGTAACGTCAGGGTCGATGTTTAAATTTGACATTCTTTTTCAGGAGGATTAAATTTGACAAACGTACAAAAAAGGTTAACCCCTCCTATCCAAAAATAACGTCTATGAGTATTGAATATGTATATGTAGTGTCAATAGCAAAGCAGCAACCTTCAATCCAAACCAATAACATTAATCTGAAGATGAGTCCTACAACTGATGGACTCGAAAAGAACAGGAACATCGCGTAAGCACAAAATACCGTACATATGTCGCAAGTAATTGAAGAAGAAGAAAAAGTTGATTAAATATTTTTTTTTATTAACACATGAATAATGCAAAAGAAGGTTCGGTAACTAGAAAAGAGGAAAGTTGAAATATTCCCGAAAACGTTCAAAGATCGAACAAAGACTCCTATATTTTATGAATAAGTTGGGTTACATTTTGAGCTATGAAACATCCATACCCAGCAGCTTTGGATCTCGTGCACCATCCCTATTAATATTGTGCGGTCAAGGTCTAGGTCACGCAGTATGACATCGATCTTGACCTAGATTGTTCCTGGGGGGGGGGGGTTAAGAATTTGCAAATACCTGTTACTTCATACATTTAAAAGTCAATACACAGTATGCGCGTCGCTGACTAAAACCGCCTCAGTTCAAACATACACACTCATGAAAGCACATTCGACAATATAAAATAAGAATAATAATACAAAATAATAACATTATTCGAGGGGAGATCAGTATTTACGGTCCATGACATAGAAGGAAACAAATTGAAGAAATATAAAACGTTTTTTTTCTACATAATCTCCCTGAACGTCAATGCATTTGATCCAACGAAGCTTCAAACCTTTGATTCCTCTGGAAAAAAAATCTTTCGGTTGCTCTTCCAAACAGTCGTTTACGGCCGTCATCACTTCATTATCGTCTTAATATCTGGTCCCCCGAAGATATTCTTTTAATTTTGGAAATAAAAAGAAATCACTGGGGCCAGGTCTGGTGAATATGCGGGATGTTTAGACAATTCAAATCCTGCGTTCAGAATAGCACTGTTACCAGCGGATGGCAAACCACGAAATTTGCAGGGTGGTGGAGAACCTCGGCGATGCCACTCCATACTTTGGTGTTTCGACTCGGGATCGAAGTGCGAACCCATGTTCAGTGTGACGAAGTGAGAAAAAAGTTCATCCAGATTTGCATTAAACTTTGCCAAACTGGCTTCAGAATGCATTACTCTAGAACGCTTTTAATCAGGTGTCAACGTTCGTGGGACCTAATGTGCAGACAATTTTTAGCCCCAAAATATTTGTTAAAATAGTACAATAAAAAAAATCGTAATTTCAGTTATCTGGCGAATGGTCAGTCGTCTATCTGTCATTACCATATCGTGTATACTATTGATATTTTCTTGGGTAGTGACAGTCACTGTCCCTTCCCCCGTCTTGTCCTTTCCTTAGTTGTCCAGTTCCGCAATGTATGTATTAAAAAGTTGCGGACTCTCTGGGAATTTCTGTCTCACCCCTCTCTTGGTATTAAATCTTTCCGACTTCTCCTTACCTACCCTCACCCTGCACCATGTTTCCTCATATATTTGCTTAATCCTGGCCTGTATCCTCTCCGATATTCCCACCATTGCAATTATTTTTATCATTGTTTTTCTGTTCACCTTGTCGAAGGCCGCCTTTAGATTCACGAACATCGCGTACGTTTTCTCACCCTTCTTTTCCAGTTCCCTCTCTACTATGTAGTTTAACACGTACATATTATCGCTCGTGCCCCGGCCTTTCCTGAATCCCGCCTGTCCCTGACCCCTCCGCCTTCAACCTCATCCTCTAGGTGACCCCCTATCATTTCTTCATATAATTTGTACGCTGCAATTAATAGCGAAATCCCCCTGTAACTTTCAGCTTGTTCCTTGTCCCCTTTCTTCCAGATTGGTATTACTACCGCCAACCTCCATCGTTCCGGTAGCTCTCTTCTTCCCATCCATATATCGTTCATTTTCCTCAACGCTTCCACCCATAACTCTGGCACATTTATCCATCCCTCCGTGTCTACCCCATCTTCCCCAGCCGCTTTCCGTTTTTTACATTCATTATCTCCTCCCACGAACATTCTTCTACATCCTCTATTCTCCCTATCTGCCTGCATCTCTCTTCTTCCCCAATCTCGTTCCCCTCGCCCACTACTAACTCAGCGTTCCAGTTAATATTTCTTTATTAAATCAGAATAGTTGCTAATAGTTGGTTTTACGAAACAGGCGCACTCGTACAAGTAGATGCCAGTAAAGGTTAGTACCCGCGATTGCTTAAAATGTATCTGCAAGGATCTCTCCTTCTTAGACCAATCTACTCCCAACATAGCAGTTTAAAAATTCTAGGAACTTTGATCGAGTTCTTCCAAAATAGTATTAGTGTCGTATGACAGCTAAGCTGGACATAAACATTGTAAGCACATAAGTTGCCTTAGTGCTAACTGATTTTGAAATAGTTCGTAGTGTAAAAGTTTTCCAGCAACATATTGAACGTGCGCTTCCAATCTAGTTGCTGATCAACTTGGATCGATCTAATAATTTTGTCACCATACATTTTTTGTTTTAGTAAAAATTTCAACATTTTTGTTTTTTCTGCAAATCTTCAAATTCTTCAAATTGTTTCCATCGAACTACTCACTTTGGGTTTCAATTACTAAGTTCATCTTCTAAACACCTGACAATTACCGATATGTCATCAGCAAACAGATTTATCAACTGGCACATGATGTTGGGTAGGTCGTTTATGTACAACAGAAAAAGGCCAAGTATTTATCCCGGAGGAATCACCCTTTTTATTTCTTCCCAGTTCGAGTACAAGTTAGTCATGACAAACTGTAATTTCAGTTTCAAATATGATAATATTATGGATTGGACCTCGCAAGCCCATTAATTCATTTTTTTGACTAGTGTCCCATGATTTACACTACCAAAAGCTTTCGATGAATCCATAAATAGTCCCGCCATGTTTTCTTTTCTTCTTAGTCCTAGAATTTTACACATCGATAGGTAAATTGTACATTGTTGGATTTATTGTAATTTCCTCTTCGTTCGATGAAAATTTGTATGTTTGAACAACCATATTCAAAGCGTTTTTAAACAACTTTTATTTCGAAAGTTTACTTGTCACCGTGACTGTTAGCAAGTTCAGGGCGAACCACTGCAGATTTTTTTTCTAGTTGCAGCGCCTAATATGCATTAAATTAAATCGCCCCACTTGCGATTCTCGCAGCACAAAGCCTCTTTTTCGCAGGAACGAAATAATTCGCACGATCATTAAAATTCGCCGATCCAGTTATGCCGTCAGGTGTTCGCCGGCCAGAGAATTCGCAACCCCTCAGTTTCACCTCGACCGAAGTCGCGCATCGCTGAATCTAATCTGGTCGACGTAATCCGACTCGCGGCCTCTCGCGAGCGGCATCTCTCGCTCTTCGCCGCGGGCGCGAGCGAGACCGCGCCGCGGCGGAAGGGGGCAGTGCCCATCTTCGCTCGTCCAGTACAATTCAGGTGTTTTCATTGTGGCACCCGTTCTGGCGCCAACGGACGAAATCGCGCCGGTTCCCCGTTTCGCAGAACCTGATGCGCGCCCCGCGCGTCCGTCGTTATTTATTTCGCGAAGCGAAATAATAGATGCTGCGTCGTTCTATTGACGTTGACGATTATGAACGATCGCGGGGGGACGGGCACAGCGAAATCAAATTACGTCGCGGGGCTCCGGTTTCTCTAACGTACGGTTGGATTCTCGGGCGTCGAAAATTGCGTTTCGTCACTGGACTCCTTGCGAACTATATTTCGATTTATTTCCTTTGTTGTTGATGGTGCAACAACGGCGCAGTCCTTATTTTAAAAAAATCCTTTTAACAATTGAAATATTCAAAGGAAGATTTTAAAGTAAAATGACTTCAAGGTGTATATAATTTATGGAATTGAAATGTTCGAAATGTAAATTAGTTTCAAAGATTCCAATTACATTATTTGAAATGCAAATAAGTTTTAAGCATGAAATTAAAATGTATTTTTTATGCATTTTAGGTAATTTTGTCAATTCTCACATTTTATATGATTAATATTATTAATACTGATATTTTTAGCAACTTAGGCAAGGTTGTATTTTTTGTATTGCGGTTAATGTTGAATATTTTGATTATGTATGAGGGTGGTTCACCAATTATTGTCCCTAGCATAGAAGCAAACATCTGAGAAGAACGAAATAATTTTATTTTTCAACATAATCCCCTGACAAGTTAACACATTTTAAGTATCGGTGCTGATGTGCTTCAATGCCTTTCGAAAAAAAATCTGTATTTTGTTCCTCCAACCACTCATTTACGGCTGTCATTACTTTTTCGTCGTTCATAAAATGGGTTCCCCAAAGATGTTCTTTTAATTTTGGAAATAGAAAATAGTGGTTAGGGGCTAAATTGGCGAATAGGTAGGTTGTTCAAAAATTTCCCAGCCAGCGTTGCGAATGGCAGCCATTAAAACACAGCTTTTGTGGGCCGGAGCGTTGTTTCACATTTCCTTCACTGCTTCTCGAATTTTGGTATTAAATCTACGTAATATTGGCCTGTTACGGTGCCACATGTCTCCGGAATGAATCTGCCGGTAATTCATCCATTACCATATCACGGACCAAATTAATATTTATCTTGGTAATCACAGTTTTTGGTAGTCTTGCACCTGGCACGTGTTTTTTTGTTGTTTTTAGGAAAATCACCCAATACTTCAGTCATGTCCTTATGAATTTCTTGCGGTGATAAACCTCTCTTGTTTGATTTAATTACAAAAACCACAACAGAACTGAACTAATATTTCGAATAAATAAAAACCTCAATAAATGACTCTTCGGACGAAAACAGTTTTTCATTTATCACTCAATGTTTTCTATGTTAAGGACAATGAACGTATATTATTTTTTTTCATTCCCTTTTTGCATTTCAGACAATTTTAAAAAAGTTCTAATAAACATTTACTGGACATTTGATAAGTTTGTGAACTTTTTAAGTGTCTATTTTGACATGTTTACATGTTGGACAATTTTAAGAAATCATTCACACTCATTTTAAACAATTTTTTTGTGAAATATCGTAAATTTGTTTGCATTTGTTTTTAGATAATTGTTCTTTGCATTTTAGACAATTTGTCACACTTTAGACTTAAATGTTACCATTTTGATATTTTAGATAATTCCTTGTAAGATTAGGCCTATGTTTTCAGTGTTTTCCTTAAGAGTAAGTCATAATCTAAAACCTTAAAAGAGGATTTTTTTATATGTGATTTTTGAATTGATTTTTTTTATTGTGTGATATTGGTCGACAAATTGAGTACCTTGCCAAGCTGGTTCGTTGAAAATTTGGCACGAATCGACAACGAAAAGAGACCAAAAGGTACAAGAACCTATACAAAGAAGAGCATAGCATTTCTCAATATAGTTTTGCAAAAAGAAAAAATGTCAATTTATCCACATCATATCTGAGTGGAGGTAGATACTACGAAATCTACCAACCATATAAGCAGATGGGGTATAGATGGATTTCATTGGGTTGGGTTTGATTGACTTGGGTTGGTACAATCTTAGAGAACCAAAAAGTTAAAGAACTGATTAGGGAATACAGAGAAGATTTTGGGGAAAGGAACTATAAGCATATAAACCCAAGTTATAATTAACCACCTCCAGATGGTCACAGGATAGCAACATTTTTGGTACCAATTATATAACCATCAACTGGAGGAACCAGCAGTTATGTGAAGAAGAAATATATAAAAAATACAACCAGGTGTATTATCGTAACCACATTTATGAAGGTGGCTCATTGTTATTCTAACAAAGAAAATTCAAAATCATATCGTTGACGTTGTTCTATTGGTTTAATTAAACCCAATTTCGATTGAGTTTCATTTTAGTCTGTGTTGGATTTACCTCAGTTAAATTAGATTTGATTACTCGGGTTTTACTGCTGATATATTTGTAGGATTAGGTTAGGTTGGATTGTGTTGGGTTTAAGTTGGGTTGGATTGTGTTGGGTTGAATTGGAGTAGATTGGATTGAGTTGGGTTGTATTGACAATTTGTCAAACTTCAGACTTAATATTTTAAATGTTAGTATTTTTGTATTTTAGATAATTTTTCGATTGTTTATAGTTTGGAAGACATTTTTTTTGAATTTCTACAATTTTAACATTTTTTTTATATTTCTTATGCATTAATAATTTTTTTATATATTTTAGATACTTTTGTTATTTTTTACTCTCATTTACTTTATGTACAAGTATAGTAATCACGAAAATTTTCGAACTCAGATTTTAACGGATATACACGTCATGTGTGTGTGCCTGTGTGCCCGAGGCCCGCTCTACCGCCAATACGATTCAAGCTAGAGCTTTTAAACATCATTTTTATGATTAACACTGCCAATTTTGATTTTTTGCACTTTCACTCACTATTGTAGATAAATAATTTTTCTTCGCAGTTTAATCACTTTTTCAAGCTTAGGATTAATATTGTAAATTGAATTTTAGAAGTTTTTGTATATTTTGTTAATTTCGTGCATTTTACGATCGATAGTCAATTTTTCTTTGCATATTGCCCAATTTTTTATTTTTTTCACGATTAATATTAAATTCTACACTTATTTGCATTTTAGAAAACTTTTACATTTCTTTTCTCTTTATATTACAATAGCATTAGCAATAATACATTTATTTTGTATTTCTGATAATTTTGACGATTTTTTTTCAATTTTCTATTTGCATTTCAAACAACTTTTCAGATTTCAATTTAATTTCAGAGTAATATGCATTTTAGATAATTTAATTTTTAATTTTTTTTTGCTAAATACTATCAATTTTGACAATGTTTGAATTTAAGGTAATTTTGGTATTTTAGATAATTTTTCACAAATTTTACAATTAAAAATTTTAAACAATCTTTGTACCTATTTTTAATTATTTTGATTTTTTTTATCAATATCGTTGACTTTGCTAGACAAGTTTTTATATTTTAGATATTTTTTGCTTCAATCTATTTTGAAGTTTTTAGTTAAACAATTTCTCACATTTTTTATGTCGATGTGATTGCTAAAATGAACATTTAATAAATCTGTTCAAAGATCTTGAAAAAGGTTTACTTACTAGTCAAGCTCCATTTGCCAATCTTGGGCAGGGCACGATAGGATTAAAGACTTTTAATCACAAACATTTTGACAGGTTCGATTGTTTTTAACACCCATCAATGTAAAAATTAGAAGAAAAAATCTACAGTGGTCCGCACTGAACTTTCTTATACTTACTTACTTATGCTCCATTTTTCAAAAGAACTTTTCAAATAAAAGTAGTTTATTTTATTTTTATTTATTTACATGTCCCCTTTTCGAGATATGATAAAATGTGATAAGAGGTTTTGAAAGCAATCTCAACCGGAAGTGGTGGTTTATCACTTCCGGTTGAGATATTGCTTTAAAAATAAGACGTTTTCTTTCTTGCTATATATCTTAAGTTTGAAGTTTCATAGCTCTAGCTTTAACCGTTTGGACGGTAGAGCGCGCACAGACACCATACGTCGTTCCAAAAATAGTCACAATCGATTCAGGGGATCTCAAAACGCGTATAGCCGTTAAAATCTCGAGATCGAAAATTTTCGTGATTACTATACTTACTTATAGATGAAGTATAAGAAAGTAAAAAAAATATGAAATAAAACAAACCTATTGACAATATAAAATAATAAATAATTTAGACAAAAAATTTATTATAATTAAATCGAATCTGGAATGGTGAGTCACCGATACATTTTGCATTGACTTGAAACTTCAATTGATATTGAAATCAACTAATGACGGCAAAATAAACTATTTTGAAATTCTTCGTGGCAAACTTGCATATTATAGGGCCATTTGTCACTTTATAATATTACGGCACTTGCTCCACCTTCTACTTCAACATTTTGTAAAAAAAATATAGTAGTAGTGATTTTGAGTTTCCCTCTACATTTTATTGGCGCTTTCTTAAAAAAAACCTTTATTGGCACCTTAACTTTTTACAAACTTTGTATATAACCATAATATATCCAAAGTAATTTCAATTCAATTCAATTTCAATAATATATTCAAATAAATCAATTACTCCTATCCTTCCTCTTGCTCTACTCCCTCCACGTTCTTCCGTGCTCCTTCCTTTTCTCTCCTGCCTTCTCGGCGCTCCTTTATTTTTGCCAGAAATTCCACTCTTTCTCCATTCTCGTCTAGACACTTTTTCCATTCCCTTCCTTTCTTTCTCTCTTCCTCAGTCCATTCTACCCCAGCTCACTCCGCCTTCCAATGCCTCCATACATCCACCCCATTCTCGCACACACCTTCTATGCGTCTCATCTATCCAGTATTTGTTTCCTCTTTCCTCACTCCCGCACCTAAACCTTGCAATAATTCTTTCTTCTCCCCCCCCCCATCAAATATTTCGACCTCCCTCTATATACACATATCTCCTTGTACCTTTCATTATATTCTGCTCTCCTCATTTTCCCTTCTTTTTCATGCACGTCCACCTGCACCCATTTTTGCATAATTTCTCTCTCCACTCCTTTTCCCTCCTCTATCCTCCTTTTACTTCCCCCTCGATTACCCTGCTTTCTCATATAACCTCAATCTATTTTATTCCCATTTCGATAATCATGTTCTTTTTTCTCCTCTTTTCTGTAACTCCCTTAATATCATATTCCCTATTCTCTGCTCTCCCCATCCCCACATTCCTTCTGCCTCCACCGCCATCTTTTCCAATCCCGTTTCCTGCAGCACTATGTATTCTGGCGTTGATCTTTCAAGATGTAGTGCCCTCTTCAATGCCCCCTGCATCATTCTCTCCTCATTCCCCATACATCAATATACTCCTCATACACATCTTTCACACTGTCATCCTTTCTCCAAAATTCCACAACATTTTTACTAACCCTTCTTCCGCCTTCCTCACCTTGTCGCATACATACTTAATGTGCTCCCTGTAGCTGTTCCCATTCTCCATTACGCATCCCAGATACATCCACACACTCACCTCTCTTATTTCTCCACCTTTCCAATCTATTTTTACTTCCCTCCTCCCCCCTCCCTCCCTGAACACCATATTTTTTGTCTTTTTTGTATTCACTTGCAATTCTCTTTTCTACAGATACCTTCCCATCCTTCCTACCGCTCTCTTTAGCCTCTCCTCTGTGTCTGCCAATATTACAATATCGACCAATACTAGTCTTAGCCATTTTTCCCGTAGATTTCGCACACAATCCCGCAACACTTCCGGAGTTCGATATATACGTCCGTATACCTTAGAATATATATATATATATATATCATACTCTTTTCTTTATATAAATGACATCTACGTTGAGTGAGTAATATTGTAGCTGAATCAGTGTTGATTGAGTGATACTTGTTATTATATGCTCAGGATCGTAACCCCCGAACTATTGTATTAAATGTCACACATCTTGTTAAATGTCTTATCAAGGACTTATCTTTCTATGTGACATTGTCTCAGGACTACTTGCAGCTTTTGACATTACGAATGCATCACTACCACAATAAACTAGAACGTGTCAATCTTAACTCTTGATATGTTTAGAATAAAAACGTATTACAGATAATAGAATCCCTCGACAGTCGGACCAAGATTTATTGTGGCTAGGAATAAAATATCTTAATGTTGTACTTTGTTCGCAATTTAGTTATCTTAGTTATTTGACGATTTTCAGGTCCACATATAAAAATATGTTAACTAAAATTACTGTCGTCTTGAATAATTTAATATATACTTTCAATATTAATTTAATATATAGATCGAGGTGTCCCTAAAATTTGCCCTCCCTACTTATAGTAACACGAAATGTACACATTGTGGTGGCATCATGATATCGAGTTTCAACACAATGCGACGGGCGTTGTAGTTGCCTGAAGGTGCCAGGATTTTGGGAAGTGTTTTCATGCCAGCAGTTTAATACGTAAATTATTGTTCCAATACTCAATAAATCTCTTTAGAAGTTATGATCGAAAAAAAATAATTGTTTAGCATCCTGTTTTGTTATTTCACACGTAACTGTGGCGTTCTAATCCAAAATGCAACCCGTCAAGAAAACAAATCATAGTAATGTGAAAGATTGGTTCTGTTATGAACGTGTGTTAACACTACTCGTCAAAATAATGGGCATGTAGGTTACATTGAACTTTATGAAGTGACGTACAGTGTAAATTGCATTGCAACCGTAGATTGTATGCAAATGATGCGGTTTCGTGAACATCCGTACCTCTCTCAGATGATATAATTTCCAGTCGAGCTGCTGTCGTATTTACGGCGTAGTTGAAAGGGATATCAAGTAAAACACAAACATGTTACATTAACAAAAAGAAACTTTATATCTTCTTTAGCTTCTCATATATAAATGTTAAATTGGGTTACTTTACAACAAATTTACAACTTAAATAACTATATTTAATATTCAGCATCGGGGGCCGAAAGAGACGGGCGCGCGGTACCGCCCGGGTATCCAAGATTGCAACATAAAGCCCCGGACGACCGACCCCGTCGGCCTCGGCAAACCGACGCACATTTCATAATATTAATAATAAAAATAATAGTCACTCTATTTAGTTTGAGATCATATCTAAATACATCACACATGTTACAAAAATATATTATGTATTTTTCATCTCAAAAACAAAAAAAAAATGAAGAAAATTTCACCGCGCGCGAGAACCTTGAGCATCACGTTGCAGGCCGCCCTCTGCGGCGTCCAACGGACAAACATAATAGAAATTACACTCAATCACAACTTAATGATTAATTTTGGTAAAACTCGAGCTGCCAAATCGGCAAAATGATGAACTCGTCGTAATGCAATTACTTCAGTTGGCGAAACGCGTTACAGAGTCGCAGCCACTCTTCCGATAGTTGTTTCCCAACTGCCCACTTAATTATCTTTAAAAAAAATACTCCACTTTATAAATACGCTTTGTACCAAAAAATTATGCCCATCCCTGCGACGTCGCGAATTCGGCGCAGCTTTCGGCGACGGCGAATGCTCCGCCGAATGCGACCCGCCGCCACAATCAAGAAAAAAAACGAACCCTCTTAAAATTACGCAAGACCACAATAGATCCGCACCCGGGTAAAAGAAAAATCTGTCGTGGTTGCGAAGAAAAATTTCTGAAATTCCAAGGCGTCAGCCGCAAAATCGAAAGATCTCGCTCCTGAGACCTAATTTTAAAAAAATCCGAAACATACATTGAAATAGCGGACGACAGAATTTTGTTTTAGCGCAGCTTAGTACGGAAATCCCATTCGAACGAAGGTTTTGGAGATCATGGGAAAGAAAAAAATACAATAAATATTAATAAACTCAAAAAATTTACATAACTAAAATAAAATAATTTTTTTTGATAAAAACTTGTACTGTACAATTTTCATACGAGATCGATAAATTTGAACATAAGTGGGGGGAGGGGTCGGTGTCGATTGTCGCACTCGTTTAGCTGACGACGTCGCTGGACCTCGCCATCTTGGACGGTCGCGGAGCGACGGAGGCGTCGTTCAGCTTCTTCACGAAGGCGGAGTTTACGTCACGCTTTCTGGCGGGCATGTAATCTGAAACAAAACAGAGAGCTGTTACAACGACGTCAAGCTGATGCAATGGTCATTAAAAACCCATTTGCTATTTTGTTAGATAATCGAGTCCTCGCAAATTATTTTTATGTAATCATGCACGGTCTATAATTAGGTTCAACGTGTTCAGGTGCTTAATTGCTTTTGTTATAGATTTCTCTACTCCAGCAGTACAGATAAATAATGAAATTTGTCAGCGGAAATAATAATTAGTTGCCTTCTTTTTGTGTCGTATTTTATTGGCTTTTGGCACAAATTTAAAAATACATTGCGGAATTGGAGGAAACGCTAAGGACGGGGCAGGATGGGGGAGTAAAATTGGGAAAAGCTAAAATATGGCCGTTGGCATTCACAGACGATGTATTCATATTTGCAGAGACAGCGAAGGTGCTACAGGAAGTGTCAAAATGGCTAGACAAGTGTTCCTGGACAGAAAAGGAGGCAAGTACATGGAAAATAATAAAACACAGGTGAAGGAATGTATGTAGTGGTATCAAGAGTATCGTAATATACGGAGCGAAAGTGCGGGAATGCAAAGAACAGAACAGGGTAGAAAAAATACAAAGGACAGCTAAAAACGGCACAGAAGGTCAACGGTCGATGACATAAAAGCGGAGACAGAGAGCGAAACGATGGGCGTAGAGGCGGGGAAAAGAGCGGTGAGGTACGAAATGAGCGGGGGTACAGAACAGAGTGAAAAGGTATTGAAGAAGTTAAATAAAAGCGAGAACAAGAGAGAGAAGTGGTACATCCAAATGGGAAGAAAGTAGGATAAACATGTATCAAAGGGCACAGTTATCCGTAGGAGACGCGGAAATGAGCAGAAGTGAGGGGAAACATGTGGAGAGAGGGATAGTAGAGAGATGGAAGCAGGTAAAAGTGCAGGAAAGGGAAAGTAACATCGGAAATGCGAGGTACAATGTAAAATACAAAATAATTAGAGCAGACGGGGAGCCAAGATATGTATGGCGAGGGAGATCGGCAGAAGAAGAAAACATTTTAGCAAAGTTCAGATGTGGAAGTGTTGAGAAGGCTAACAAACATTGGAGGAAGAGATATATTCTATATAATATATAGAGTTGCAAGTTCTGTGGAAAAGGTTGGGATGAATGGGAACCCAGGTTGGGAGATTGTAAAGAGATAACATTGAAAGAAGAAAGGAAAAGAATGGAAAGGGATGAAGTAGGAATGTAGGAAAAAAAGGTAACGGAACAGCAGGATGAGGAAAAAACCATGAAAAGAGAAGAGGGAGATAGAAGGAGACGGAAGAAGAATGGGGCGGAGCCGAAGGGAGATGTTAGGGGAAATGAAATAATGATTTGTTAGAACGTCGGTCACTATGGACAAGCGAAAGAAGCAGCATGACTTCACTATACTGGACAACCAGTCAAATTTTTATCGGTAACAATTCGTTTTGTTTCTTCCTCTATCTACTAGATCGAACACGTCTGTTATCTCTTTATGTTTGCATTTTGGTGACAACTGTCAACACCTCGATTTATCGACATTTCAACGCGATACAAAAGAATTAGATTTAACATCAACTAAGTGAAAATGTCAATATTGTTAAATGTAACAAAAATCTAGATACGTCATTGATGACAAAATGCAAATTTACAAAAATGACTATGAATGAAAGTTCTCAAACATAGTCACAAGAACGTCAACTGACAAATACATCGTTTTTTATTTTAACTTTTTTATTTAATCAAAAGTAAAAAAGTAAAATATTATCAAATTGTTAAAATCATCAAGTAATAAAAATGTGTGAAAACTAAAAGTAAATGGTCAAGCAAGTACAAGAAAGTACAGATTTTTTGTTGTTAATCAAAATACCTGATACTGGAAAAATCGATAATCCAAAAATATTTATATACAACTAGTTATAGTTGACATAAAGACAATACATAACAACTAGTTATAGTTGACATAAGGAACTCCGCAACTAAAGTTAAATGAGCTAGCTACTACATTAACGAGATTCGACTGGTTGTAGAGTCGCTGCGATTTCTTTAAGTGTTATTGCATTTAAGCAGATTGTGACATGTTTTTAGTTTTTACGCCATCCAGACGTAATTTATAGTAAGGCCATTTTTATTCTCACGTTTATACCGCATGTCCCCGGATTGAGTTTACAATAGGTATGATTGACCAAAAATTTTCGAATTGGAATTACATATTTTGGGGTTCCCTGCTTGGTCTGAAACTTATTTTTAGTTTACTTTCGATTCTTTTAAATCAAGTAGGTCTTTACAGTTTTGCACAATATTCTGGTTCTAAGTTAACTACCTTTTGCGTTCATAGTACGTCAAAGTGTTACTAAGAAAAGTTGTTCAGAATGTAAAGTTATGGCGTTATGCACATTTTCAGAAAATTTAAGAAATTTCTATTTAGATTATTAAAACATATAAGTATATAAAACAAAAAACAACTATTAAGTTATTCTATTAACCCTCCACCTTCGTCGCTGCATAATTCAATCCGTCGTCGCAGTTTCTTAACTAACGGTAACTTTTTCCACGTCCCTAACACTGTACTAAATATATTTACTGTTCTAACGTTAGCATTTTATTGTAAACGTATTGTCATTACTTCGCAATGAAAATCAGTTTTGTGATATTACTTTAACGATATGAAAGATAGCGACCCATGTCATACTACAATAAGTACTTGACATGTAATCGATGGTTTTTGTTTTTGTAATTATTAAGCCACCTCATGTTGTCATTGCTGTTTCAATTGCAATACTGACCAATACTGGATTTTATCAAAGTAGACCGATCATTGTGCATAAGGCCACAACTTTACATTCCGAACAACTTTTCTTAGCAACACTTTGGCGTACTGTAAACGGAAAAGGTAGTTTACCTAGAACTAAAATAGTGTTTACCCAACTGTAAAGGTCTACTTGATTTTAAAAAATCGAAAGTAAACTAAAAATAAGTTTCAGACCAAGCAGGGCGGAATCCCATGAAATTCCAATTCGAAAATTTTTGGTCAATCACACCTATGTAAACTCAATCCGGGGACATACTGTATATAGTTTGTTTTGTATACCGAAAATTGAATATATTAGGTAAAAACAACAACTATGACTGTTTTAATTTTATCGGGTATTAGGTTAAGTTTGTTTTTTTCTACTATCGTTATAAAAGAAATAACGATACTAATTATTAACATTTTTCGTCGACATAACTGGGATACCCAAATTCATAGATTAAATATACAACGTTTTAAAATAAAAACGAGTAAATTTCAGAAATGGGTGCACCGACTAAGTTGAAATTTTGCATTAATATAGCTGGGGCACGTACTAGCATTTAAGCGATAGATTTGTGAATTAGAACCTAATAATTTTTTTTATAGAAAATATTTCTCATCCTATATTTTTTGTAATAAATCGAAACTGAGTAAACGTACTTGATTTACATACCGATTGTTTTGTGAACAATCACGACTATACTTTTTTTACGTAGCAATTAATATTAATAATTTATTTACAATAAATAGGAGCATTTCACATATTTTTGGCTCTCAAAAAAACTTTCCCGCACTTTAGTTTCTGCACATGAACTTGGTACTATGATATTACAACAAATTGTCGATTACGTCAGCACTGATAAACAATTGAGCAAAAAATTGTTTGGCAATGCCAATGCCAATAACAAGGAAAACCGTTACTATATCAGTTTAATGCGGTATTTCTATATATTCATTATTACAATGTGAACGATGTTTTCTTCTGCATCCCGTGATTACGTACAGCGCAAATTAGTATTGTAGAATCGCGTGAGCGTTGATAAAAGTGTTGCGTAAAAATCACAATCGGCATCCTCTCCATCGTCACTTCCTTATCGCCGGCGCGTATCCCGCAAATGATAGAAGACATGTAGTAAAATGAGAATAAACAGGAAACGACGTCTCTCGGCTCATCGCCATGGACGTCGCATGATTTTGAAAATCTCGAACCTTACAGTAATTTTAAGTACTTTTTATATTAATTCGCTACATTTATTGCTTAAATTTTTAGATATTTTTATATACTTCTTATTACAGACATGACTTGAAAAAATGCAAATGTGTCCTAGTTTTATCTTATTTAACAATATGTTTTATATGTCAATTATATCAATAACTATCAGTTAGGTGAAGTAGGTGGTGCAGTGGTGTAGGTGCGACGCTAGTAACTCTAATTGTAGGTTCACATCTACTCGTCGATTGTATTCTTATTTCAGAGATAATGTTTACAATTGTTACTACTTGACTACTACTCTACGATCTAAAAGGAAACAATTGAAGAAATGCCAAACGTTTATTTTTCTACATAATCTCCCTGAACGTCGATGCATTTGGTACAACGATGCTCCAAACCTTTGATTCGTCTGGGAAAAAATCTTTCGGTTGCTCTTCCAACCAGTCGTTTACGGCCGTCGTCAATCTTGAAATTAAGTTGGTATAGTAGAAGCCTTTTATTGTATGACCACACTCCAAAAAATCAGTCATCAAAATTCCGTCTGCGTCTCAAAAAATTCTAGCCATAACTTTACCAGCGGATGGCAAAACACAAAATTTGTGGGGTGGCGGAGAACCTCGGCGATGCCACTTCACACTTTATTGCCTCGACTCACGATCGAAGTGGTAAACCCAAGTTTCATCAACAGTGACGAATCGAGAAAGAAATTCATCCAGGTCTGCTTTAAACTTTGCAAAACTGGTCAGAATGGAATACCCTAGAACGTCTTTGATCAGGTGTCAACATTCGTGGGACCAAACGTGCAGACAACATTTCTAGCCCCAAAATATTTGTTAAAATATTTTCTATAGTACCATAAGACAAATTCGTAACTTCAGCTACCCGGTGAATGATCAGTCGTCTATTTGTCATTACCATATCGTGTATACGATTAACATTTTCTTAGGTAGTAAGTCACTGGTCGTCCAGCACCGTTCGCATGTTCAAATGTTTGTCTTCCTAGTTTCTCGAGACATATTTTTTACCACTTGGTAAACAGCACCCTCGCCTAATACACCTACCCATGTCTTCATGCACGAACCTCTGATTTTTCCATTTTTAGAATTTTTCTAAACTTGTCTACTTAAATTATTTGAACAGGTAACAAGTGACAAAAATACAATTGAACCTACGTAACAACAAATGATTAATACTTTAATGTGTCAAATTGATGCAACGTCACTCAACGCCTACTATGTCAGGGATGCTAAATAATGATCCCCTCGTATGTAATATTTTCATTTTCGCAAGTTCCGCAAAAGTGCCACATAATGTATCGAGGTTCGACCTGTTCAGATGCAGTGGAATAAATAAATAAATAAATATCAAAATTTAAAAAGAATTTTATATATATATATATATATATATATAAACAAATAAATAAAATAACAATATAGTGCTTCATATCCGATGGACCCCAACTATATCAGTTAAAGGTTATCGTAATACAGACCTAAATAGTTCTATTAACGCGGTGCTGTACAACTTGTGTAGCAATCCAGATGGGTCACTAAACAATTAGGCCGCGACCCTTCGATAAGTGGCGACAAAATTGAATCAGTTCCATTAATAAAACTTTTTAATTCATTTAAGTTACAGTTTGTGATAATTCTAATCGTATTTTATAAGATTTCTGTCGGCTTCTTGTTCAATATTAATCGTAATTCTTCGATTCTCGCCATTTTTTAGTTTTTTCGTAATCTGTTGCCAGGTGTCCCAGCTATGTCGATGCAAAATTTCAATGCATTCGGTGCAATTTGAAATAAGTTTTAGATGCAATAAATTTTTATCATGAAAACATAAATAAACATACGCTAACCTCAAATCAACTCGACCCCCAAAGCCCCCAAAGGCCCTCAAAAAGAGATAACGGCGCTGCCCAACATATGTTTGTTTTCCAAATTCAACCAGATTTTTTAATTTTAGTTCGCTGTATTTTCCATCCAAGAAAGCTCCATTACTGTGATTTACCACATTTCTTAGAGAAGCGTAAAACGAAAAATTAAAACCACAAAGACATTTGTAATTTAAAATCTATATGTTTAATAGTATATTGTAATACTAGTTGCACATTCCATTGTCGCACGCATGGGTTTGGAGCGCGAGGACAACGAAATAGAAAAAATAGCATGTAACACTCGTTGCACAAGACATCTTTGTCGCACTTATTCCTTTTGGAGGGCTAAGCGACGAGTGCTCCAAATGAATAAGATGTCTTGAGCAACGAGTGGTACATGCTCTATTTTTTCTATTTCGTTTTAATTAATATATTTAATTTAATATTAAGATATAAGAAAACAATTTAATGAGTTTTAATGTCTTAGGTTGGGTATGGGACTGACATCCATAATTTTTTTAACAGCGGTTGTACAAAATTCCATTTTATCTACTACTACTTTTTGTAAAAATAGTGTCAGAAAATAGTCATTGTGAACGCGAAATAGAAAAAATAATTTATATTTTTATGACGTTTTCTTTTGATGAAAATGTAAAACGACGCATTAAGGTGATTTGTCATTTAAAATAAGTATATGGTCGTTTAACATTATAAGACGGATGATATTTCCGATTTAAAAAGAAAAAAAATTCGTGGATGTTTAATGTAATAAAAATAACTATTAATTAACATGTTGACCAATGACATTATAAACAATATATAAAATGCACAATGACACAACGAATTGACTTAATCATTTAAAATCTGTATGCTTGAAATAATAGGACCCTCCATTAAATCGAGAAGAATTCATGACACCTTTTACAGAAATATAAAACGAACAATCATAAGGACAAATCGAATAAAGTGAAATCGTAAACCGTTTGTGACATTTCTTAAGAAAATGTAAAATAGGCAATTAAAGCGACATACATCAGGGTGATTTACGACATTTTTTAGATCAATTTAAGACGAACAATTAAAACGACCAATCAATAAATATTTGCCGCCGTAAAATACGGCGGATGGATGTGCAGATCGAATAAGCGGCAACTATGATCAATCGTGTAGAATGTTTAAAATAATAAAACGAATCGCTACATCGGGGTGATTTAAGACATTTCTTACAAAAATATGATCAACTCATTCCTGTCATACGTGTAAACATGTTTGTAAATTAATTCGTGAATGTTTTGTATATAGTTTTTGTGTAAGTTAGATTAAATTTGTGAATAATTAATTTCAATGTTTCACTTCATTTTATCGAATTCGAACAACGTTTACAACTTTTAAAGTCGGTAAAGGTTTTGTACCGTAAAATGGATACGTTTGAGATACGACCAATTAAAACGTAACCAATTTTTTCCCTTCGTGCATTTTCCATTGCAATTACTTTAATCGCAACTTACACTCTCAAAATGAATGAACGAATCGGACCGTTACTTCCCCGCTATGCAAACACGACATCGGCCTTCGGGCGCGCACAAAACGAGACGCGAGATGGCTCGCGAATAAAGAAAGGTCGCGCTAGAAGTTAAAAATTGCGCGGGGCGCCCGTACACGTGTCGTTCCAGCGCACAAAGCCTGATCCGACGGCGTCACATTACGACCCTCCGATTCGGTTGGAATTCCCACGTTTACCACGAAACCTTATCTGGGTGGCAGTAGCGCTCCTCTGGAACGAGATACTCGATACGCCGAATTTCTTTTCCACGAGAGGACGTTTCAAGTGTTTCCGTTCGGGCGCTTCGGAATTCTCGATAGTTTTTATTACGTGCGCATTTAAATTATTTATAGGAGTTTTCATCGTTTCACCTGTAATTGCTACATTTGATTTTGGTTGCTTTTTTTTTTAAATTGAGTGCTTTATATTTGTCATTTACCATTAGGTGTGTTTTTATTTTGTTTAAATTATAATATTTGCCATTGATTTGGTTTTGTACTGTATTATATTATATTTTTATAAAATACTTTCTTGTCGATTCCATTGTCATTATTTTTTTTGGGTGCAGCGTTATTTCAATTGCATTAGATATATCAGTCGCGATCTACCGGCGACTAGTCGCACCTTCGTAATCCACAGAGGTAAAGTTTAGTGCGTTTTTGAAATTACATTAAAATTTATATTTTATTTGTTTGCTTTGCTTTGCCGATTTGCTATTGTACTATTGGTGGGCTTGGTGGTGCAGTGAGCTTAGTGACTTAGTTCGCAGTGATTACGAATGCTAGAAAAGATTTTAATAATTGTGTGAAATTTAAAAGGAATAGTGTTGATTCGATGGCATTTAAAAAAAAAATGGTGGAGCATTTTCGAAAATTTCGAATGTTGATGTTTTCTGTAATTTGGATTGGATTAACAATATCTCAAGTTTTAAAATGTTTGATTATTGAATTTCCAACAATTTTGTCATAAATTACTGCAAGTTTTACTTATTGATTGATATTTTTAAAACGATGAGAATTTTAATTTATTTCGAATTTTTCATAAATTTGTTCGCAGTATTTGCATTACATTTTTGGAATTTAATAAACAATATTGAAACTTTTCGCAATTTTTTTATCGACTTTTTTGACATTTATGCAATATTTAATTTTTCACATTTTTTGTCTTATTATAGTACAGACATTATAGGCAGTTTTGCTTTAGTATCTTATCAAAAATCCAGCACATATTTTGCACAATTTTTAATTTTTTCGCAATTTTGATATTTGAAATTTTTTCGGCAACCATTGTAAATTACGTTTATTTTATTTTTCTCAAATGAACATTTTCTGCAATTTTAACAATATTTAGTTTTGTGGACGTTTTCAATAATTTTTATATTTTCGGGCAGGCCTGATATTAAAGGTACCGGTAAATTTGTTCTTATAAAAGTTAAAGATATTAAAATTTTAAACAACTTTTACTTGAGTCAGATATGAAAATAATAATTTGTTTCAATTGAGAAAATAGCCGTTTGTGCGTTAATGCAGTGTTCTATTTAACAAATTCATAAATAATAATATTAAGACAAATATGATCATCGAACGATTTGTGAAGATTAATTTCTAAGACAATACGAGTTAGAAATAAATAAATACTTACACATTTCACACACACGATTAAAACAATTTATATTATAAATAAATATCCCTTGCCGTTTCCACGGTTTTAAAAGGCGGTGCCGGTACGTTACAAGTGTCGAATTGTTCTCGTGCACATATCTATTTATGTATTCAGATTCGCCATTAATATTGGATTGGGCAGGGGTATTGATCAATAGTTTTCTGCCAGTACCCAACCAAATCCAAGATTAATTATTGGGTTTTGTTGGTTGGGTAATCGCTCATAAATATGGGCTACTGGCCCAACCCTAGCCACCTAGAAATCCTTATTTGTCCGACCACAAGTAACGCACAACGATACGTGAAATAAAATAGATGATTTTAATATTTCTGATTTACGATTTCTATGATTTTTTACTATGTTTATAATGTTTAACGATTCCTTTAAATTTTGATTATTTTTTACATTTTTTTTTGCACAATTATTGATACGTTACGATTTCTACAATTTTCATCAATCGTACAAAATGTAACACAACCTTTACGATTTTTGACATTTTCTAACGATTTATAATTGTTTTTTGTATTTTTCATTTTTCACGCTTCTTAAAATTTCTCAAAATTTGTTCGACTTTCTACGAAATCTCACTATTTCAAAATTTCCGATTTTTAACAATTTTGATAGATATGTAAATTTAGATTTTTTTGCGTAAATGTTTACCAACATTATTTTTCGCAAGTATTAGAATTTTCTTTAATAACAGTTTCTACAATTTGATGCATTTCTTCTGATTTTGAGAATTTTTTAGATTTAACTTGATTCTTCACGGTTTTCACAATTTTTACAATCACCAATCTAAATAAAATAGAGATAGTTGAAATTTTTCACATTTTTACGATTTTTCAATGAACAGGCTCAAACATAAGACTTTTGAACGATTTTGTCAGTTTGCAGGAATCTAAGTGTGAGAAAGTCCAGTGTGGGACTGTAGATTTTTGGACCACAATATATTGAGATTTCTTTGAAATTGGCAGAATTTTTTCGTATGTTAAACTATTTTGTAAATTTGCTGTTTCTGTAATTTGCAATGTTTTGCATTTAAGACAACGTATTTCGATATTCATTTTCAATTTTCGTTTTTTAAATTGTAACATTTCTTGCAATTGCTTCGGCACTATTCAAATGTTGGGCCACTGCCAATGTTGACATTTTTTAAAATTATGTCCATACGTCATACAAACATTGACTTTTTTAATTTGGCAACATTGAAATGTTTCGCCATTTCTCGCAGTTTTTATCACCCATTTAACTGCGGCGCTGTATTCTATACAATTTTGACGCTTTAACATTTTATATAATTTTTTTACTTTTTATTATTGCAATTGTTAAATTTAATTTCTTTATCTTTGACAGCATTTTGTGCGACGTAGTAATTTAGAAAAAAATGCACACTGTCTAATTTTTTGTAATTTCAACGATTCCTACTTTATTCACTATTAATACATTTTTTTAATTTTTTTGCAATTTTTACATCTCGGACATCACGACCGCCTGGTCGTAAACAACGCGCTTGTACAATTAATCGCCGCCTCACTTATCCGACTTGCGCCGGTGACGTTTCTACGTATACACAAACACTTCTTTCTGGCACGAGAGTAAACAAACTCGACATTTTATGCGCATGTGGCGCGCCACCAATGCGACGAGTGCTATTTTTAAAGGCCCGCTCGCCAAGTTGCAGAGGTGTGCACCCCGTAGACGTGTGTCGGCGTGTGGGGGCGACTTCGAAAATTAGAAGCTGCACTCACAAGGGGCCCGTGCATATTTATAAACCCGCGCACCGATTCCCCTTGTTCGTTGCAATCTCCACGCAAACGTTTCGCACGGAATATTCCATCGTTTCGCCAAATGTGCATCGACAAAAACCGATCCTTTGAAGTGAGAATTTTGATTGTTCCGGGTGTCTAGGAATTCGTCTCGCCTGCTTATTAATTCGTTTCTTGCTTCGATCGTCACGTCATGCATTTGCGCAACTGTTGTTTTTCTTTAGCATCTTGACGAGTTTCTCGTTACCTTCACGACGATGTCAGTTTTTTTGTATGCATTTTGGAAAACGTACTATTAATGTATTTAGTTAGCACAATGCAATGCTCGGAAAATTATAATTAGTTAGATTTGTGTCATTAAGCAAATCATTATTGGGATTTCTGATCAGTCCCCGAAGATGGTTTTTTACAGTTAACTTTATACAAATCATCTCGGTTTAATAAGAACAATTTATAAAGTCTAATATTGTCTAATAATTATATCGTTATAACGTGCTAAAATATTGACTTGAAGCAACTTAAACGAATACATGTGTGGTGGCCTGATGAGCCCATAGAGGGCCAAACAGCTGTAATCACCTTAATCATTCGCTGAAATGTATTTTCAGCAAAGCATTGCAAGTCTCTATAGTAGTTTAGTTGGTGGAAAAGACCCCTGCAACTATGTAGCAGTAAATGTGTGGGTGATCATGTCTGGATGGTAGTATTCACACACAAACTGAATGTTACTAAAGTATATATTTTTGTATTTACACCGCTAAATTAATTATCAACATAACGTAAAAAACGTATCTGCATGCGAAGTTTATAACTACATGAAATTATTTTCATATAAACAAAGTATAAAATTCACAAAATGCATTTGGTACAATTTAATATTTCTTTGGTTAAGTTTAGTTTAAGACGGTCTGAGAGTTATTAATTTTGTTTAACGATACGAAATTGATCAAAAATTGAAAACGTAAATGCAATACAATTGGTTTTAGGTCCAACGAATACACAAATTAGTTTTAAAAGAGCGAAAAACACAAATAAAAATAGAGGATTTGTTCTTTACTCAAAAAGGCACATGGGGGCTTAAAGTCTCAGGTTCTTCGCCACTAGCTTAGATTTAACATATGAAGAGTTTGCACATTTAATTGAATGAAAATTTATTAATTATTCTGAACTATTTTAATTTTTATTACATCATACTGGATAATTAAACTGCAAATAATTTCAATATAGTAAAAATTATTTTTTTTTATATTAACAAAAATACCTAATATCCAAATTGCCAATTTCCAAAAATGTTAACCTTTTTAAAGGACGTAAAAATTTAACTCTCAATTGTAATAACCTAGTTTTATTTTTTTAATAAATCGGTCCCGGCTGAAGTTTAATTCGTTCAAACAGTTGAAGAGTATTAGTATCAGTTACACATAGTTACAAATAGTAACACGAGAATAGTCGAAGTAAACAGTATCATCATCATTCAAGACAACAGTCGAAGTAACATCATTATTAAAGACTGTTGTGTTACTACACAAGATAGTAACACAACAGTGTTATGCACTTAAGCATTGATTAGCAAACTCATTGCAACAGTGCCAATTGCAATTGCGAAAAATTTGTAAATTATAAATAGTGATAATAAATAGTGTACATAGTTAAAGAAGTTTGTCTGCGTACGATTAATAAAGCCCAGACGATAGCGACGCGAATCATTGGCGTAACATACGTGAGCGAGAGAAGTAATCGAAATTGACTCGCCACGAGTCAACTACACGCAGTTCCTTGTTCACGTATCGCAAAAACAATTAAAGCCAAATATTTCTTTGCCAATATTGCTTATAAAAAATTGAAAATTGTAAAATTTTAATAGTATTGTTAAATACAACATTTCTCAACGTAGGTTACAACGTAATCGTTGCAAGCTAAAATTGCAAATGTTGTAAATTTCAATTAAAAAATTAAAACTTTTTGCGATAATGTTCACAGTAAGCAGCAAGGGGCACCCAAGTGCAATCCAATGACCTCTCCGCGAGGTAACTAATCACAAAATAAATTAAATTAATAAGCGATGAACAGTTGTTAGTGTTAAGGGTGTGTCAGTTAAGATTTTCAAACAGATAAATCTGTTTGCGCGACGTGAACGAAGGTCGACGAGAATTTTGAATACGTCTCTCGCTCACCGCTTTACGCCACTGAAGTACGTTGCTATTGTTTGGGCATTATTATATCGTTCGAACGCTTGCTGCAGAATAAACTCCTTTAACTTTGTTCACTATTAACACTTTACTTAGTTAATTTACAATTGCAATTTGCACTGTTGCGATGTGTTAGCTTGTTTGCTACTTGTACTGTTGTACGTGATTAATACTTGAGTGAATAATACTGTTGTATTGTACAGAGAAATTTTAAAAGTGCAAAATTGGAAAATTATTAATATTTCAATGGAAATGTTTCGTGTTCATAAATTTTAGTAACTTTTAGCTAACACAATTGCTATATGGGCAAGAGAAGAATGAACATTAACTACTTTTGCCTTGAACAAATTAAAGAAACAATAAATCCCCAGATTATTCCAATGGATACTAAAATATAATTAAATTTTAAACCAAGATCTTATTATTAATCGCATCCCCCCTATTTTATAAGCTAAAATTATTGAACCAGAAACTGGGGTTTCAACATACCGCAGGGACTGGAACATGGGATAATAACATTGCAGAAAAGTCAGATCAGCCCCACTTACATCTTTGCTAATGCTATTACACGGAAAGAATCGTATTTACAGGACTGATTAGTGCTGATAAAAAGGATTACGAAATGAAGATTATGGGTATTATCAAGTTCGCAGAAGATTGCTCTGTTTAAACTATGTGACCTTTGTATAAACCCTTAAACAAAACCACCCGTTTTCCATTTGAAATAAATGATTATTTGAGGAAAATCGACAGTAAATTGTCTTTGAACAAGAATGTTTGATGTAATTATACAAATCATAGCATGCTAGATTGAAAAAAGTCCGAAAATAATCAAAGCTACAGAACTGAATCTAGAATTAGCTATAGATTCGAAAAAATTAAATATTCGCATGCAGGACCTAAATAATGAGCATTAAGATCGGAGACAAGTAAACTAAAGATGTCCAGGTTCGAATCCGATAGGGGCCAGTGAAATTTTATATGATACGATAAGAGTTTGCAATGATTGCGAATTTGAATAGTTTACAATTAATATAATAAATAACTATGGAGTAGTTCCGATCTGCAAGTAAAATGCATTTTTAGTTTTATTTAATTCATTAAATGAATGAAATTAAATAAAAATACTCAGAGTAATCGATCTAAATAAATTCGTTGAAAATCCGGAACTTGCAAACATCGTGTAATCCCGGAGCTTCTGGTCCCAGTGACACCGATGACGCCGCCCGCGACATCCGCGTATGTGTGACGCACGTCCTGCTTCTGTACGCGGCGTAATGCACAACAACTTCTTCGGAACGAGTTTCGGGGGCATCGGGATATGACGACGATGACGACGAGAGAAAGAGGACGTGTGCCGGCTGCGTACGCGTCCATACGGATGGCGTGCATGTGTTCCACGCGGAGAGCGGTTGGGGCCGTACGAGTGTGTGATTTTCTCGGGCACCGCGCATCCGCGTAGTATGTAAATTGGGTCAAGTTGTTGCGAGCCGTGGGAATTTTCAGTACGTGCACGTGGCGCCCATTTTTCGAATCGCGTCATCGGCGACGTTTCCCAACGCCGGTTTCGTTTCATTTCGCAACCGAACTATGCGTCACCCGATCGATTTGCTGGCCCCCCTCGTTTCGGGATCTGCCAAAAATGCAACCATCGATCATACGCCGCCACGCCGAACAGCTGTTCAATATGCTGACAGATGCGAACTATATGAAAACGCGACGCGGCGAGGGTTGAAACCCAGATAGTAAATAACACGTGATCGAAAAGGGGGTGTACGATACATCCAACGTCAACCGTCGTTTTTCAATTAATTATCTTCTACCGTTATAGAGATTACAGACCGGATATATACCATTGTTCGCCATTGAAGGGGACATCCATTATTTATCAAAAACAACGGAGATATTGCAGCGAAAATTTACTAGAGAGATACATATATCGAATTAAATTCGTGTATTTCGAATCACGTGACGGAATTAATCAATTGCAAAAAATCATCCCAAGGGCGAGGACATTTGCCAACAAGCTAAATTATTTCATAATTATCAATGCTAATGCTACGAATTATATTAGTGTTAAAAATACCACATTGATGAAGACCAGAAGCACAAAACCTATCGAGTAAAAATACGCTCTGGTTTGCATGATTGCTCCAGATGCTTTTTTTATCGCATGTTATTTATTCATTTTCATTAAGTGTATAGGCGATGTATCAAGTTTGACGTGTAACATCTTACGGCCAGTCGATGGCACTTTAAACGAGACACCAAAAATGTTGCTCGGTATTATCGCAAAGAAATATTAAATTAGATTTTAATTTACTATGTCGTCGTTCATACTGTTTTTTTTTTATTAGTAACTTATTTTGTTATATTTTATAACAAATTTGTTATTTTAATAACTGAGAAACAATATCGTGGTAACCCAGATAAATAGATGCAGATTGTCATAAAAATGAACTACAGTTGTAGCAATGTCATTTCCAATGAAAGCGTGAAATGAAATACGATTGAAATAAAATGGAGCGTGGACAAAATTTAGGCAACTTGGGTAACGAAATGCAACAAAATCATTAGAAATACGAGGGGAGATCAGTATTTACGTCCCTACCATAGAAGGAAACAAATTGAAGAAATATCAAACGTTTATTTTTCTATATAATCTTCCCGAACGTCGATGTATTTAGTTCAACGATGCTCCAAACCTTTGATTCCTCGGGAAAAAAATGTTTCTGTTGCTCTTCCAACCAGTCGTTTACGGCCGTCATCACTTCATTACCGTCGTAATATCTGGTCCCCCGAAGATATTCTTTTAACTTTAGAAATAAAAAGAAATCACTAGGGGCCAGGTCTGGTGAATATGCGAGATGTTCAAACAATTCAAATCCTGCGTACAGGATAGCGTTCATGGCAACATGACTTTTGTGGACATGAGCGTTGTCTTGAAGAAACAGAATTCCTTTGCACAATCGCGCAATCTTGAAATAAAGTTCGCATAGTAGAAGCCTGTTATTGTATGTCCACCTTCCAAAAATCAGTCATCAAAATTCCATCTGCGTCCAAAAAATTGTGGCCATAACCTCACCAGCGAATGGCAAAACACGAAATTTGCGGGGTGGCGGAGAACCTCGGCGATGCCACTCCATACTTTGTTGCTTCGACTCAGGATCGAAGTTGTGAACCCGCGTTTCATCAACAGTGACGAATCGAGAAAGAAATTCATCCGGATCTGCTTTAAACTTTGGCTTCAGAATGCAATACTCTAGAACGTTTCTGACCAGGTGTTAACATTCGTAATTTCAGCTATCCAGCGACGGCTAACCACGTCTATCTGTCATTACAATATCGTGTATACGATTAACATTTTCTTGGGTAGTGACAGTCACTGGTCGTCCAGCAGTCCACTGGTACGAAATAGCACCCTCATTTAAAACACCTACCATGTATTCATGAATTTCTTTTGACGGGAACCCTTTCTTTTGCAAGTATTTTATAATTACACGAACCTCCGATTTCGGAATTTCTCTAGTAAAGTCGTCTACTTTTTAAAACAGCCACCGATTTGAATACAAAATATTGTGAGGAAGTCAAGGGTCGTTTATGACAGTCGCCAAGTTGCCCCAGAAATAAATTATGCAGACAGGGTCGATTAAATAGTCTGACACAAAATTCATAAATTATAAAATCGTAAAAATATTTTATTGCGCCCTGTATTAAGCAAATATTATTAAACGTATTGATTTAATATTCTCCATCCTAACACTTTACACAGAAAACCAACCTGCTCAAATATTTTAAATGTGGGATTTTTATTGTCGTCTCCGTTCCCGCGGTGATTGCTAACGAAGTTTATGGCGAGTTTATCGTAGGTAGCTAACGGTCAATATTATATCTTTAAACAAACTCTATGTACAATATTTATGTACTTTTATATCTAATATTTATACAATTATTAACACGTTGTTGTTTGTTATTGAAGATGTGGTCATGTGTGTTATATTTGCAAAAAGAACAACGTTCGGATCTTTGGACCCATTGTTCCATTCTTATTTGAAATCTTCAGCAAAGAAAAACGAAACTTAACCCAAGATTTCCCGAATCAACGAGGAAATATTTATAATTAATCGATTGTGTATTTGTGCACGCTTAACAACAATATATTCGAGGTAATTGGAGACATATATTCTTTATAAATCAGACTCGATAACAGCTGGAGTTAAACTCGCACCTTCTTTGATCGAAGATCAAAATAATAGGATAATATGCTTGAAACTTTAGGAATAAAACCAATGGGGAATTTTATTTAACCTTTCAGCGGGCGGGCTGTCGTAAAATTTACGACACATGCGCAAAATCTCTTCCCCTTCAGACATCAGTAACCACTATTTCAAAATAAATCTGTCTCTTAACTACAACTGGACGGGTATCAACATTAGTGTTTGGTCATTAATAGTTATTTTTGAAGTTTCAGTTGAGCATTAATTTTACACGAACATTTCTTTGATGAGCCAGAGGACGAAAATAACTTCCCCTCAAGTGGCAGCGAATTTTCGGTAGGAGCAGTAACAAATTTCAAGACAGTTCTAACGAACAAGATAACTCTTCAGACGAATCTGAAGAAGAGGAACCAATGGCTGGTTGCTGATATTTGCGAGTGATGGCACCGGAATTTAAATTGCAAGATCTGTCATGAGTTACAAGAGGTTTCTTTTCATCACTCGTTGTCTGGGATTTGATGATAAAAATACTAGAGTCGAAAGGATGGAACTCGACAAGCTAGCAGCGATTCGTGACTTTTCCCAAGCTTTTGTCAACAACTGCAGGTCGGCGTTCAATTTGAGCGAGTATAACACCATTGAGATGCATGAGTTTACATTTTCAAGAAACCAGCAAAATACGGGATAAAGATTTTTGCCTTATGTGATGCCAAAAGCTTTTACACGTCCGATCTAGAAATATACTGTGGAAAACAACCAGATGGGCCATTTGCGGCCTCCAATTCTCCAACAGATGTTGTGAAACGTCTAGTCACTCCGATGGAAAACTCAAACTATCGACAATTGGTACACAAGTGTACCACTCGCTGATTATTTGTTGCTCACGAAAAAATAACAATTGTGGGCATTATGAAGAAAAACAAAGCTGAAATTCCAAGAGAATTTATGCCGGTCAAAAACAGGGTTGTGGAATCCTCTCTATTTGGACTCCAAAAGGACAAAATGCGTGGTGTCTTATGTGCCTCGATAAAATAAATCTGTAATACTACTCTCAACATGTCCTACAAAGGCTCGTAAGTACCGAAGAATTTACCTGAAAAATTTGTCATTGAGCTTGAAGAAAGAGCACCTTATCCTTTATTAAGTATCAGACATTTACCTCAAAATGTAAGGGTTTTTCTCAAAATGAATTTCGGTCGGGCTGTTGAACGGAGAAGAGAAGAAGGAAATCTTCCAAAACGCGATGTGTGTCGGTCATGTGTACTGGAGAAAAAAAGATCTTCTGCATCACTGAAGTGTTGCCGCTGCCTATCATTTGCAACGTGCAATAATCATTCTGCGGTTGAGGTGGTCTGCGATAATTGCAAGGATGAGGGTACTGATCTTGACGAATAGGTCGATCAGATATATTGCATTGGATTTTTTCTTTAAGTTTTTGAATGAAAAGTGGTGCATGTTTTATTGTTTACGAATGTGAAATAAATTTATTTTCGTTGGTGTGATACATCATTTTTTAGTCAGCCTCATTGCAATGTCTCAATATTTAAGTAAAGAAATAACCATACAGTTGCTTAAATCAGCACAATGTAAAATTTACGACAAGCGCCCGCTCATGAGGAAATAAATTGCGCGCCCACTGAAAGGTTAAATTATACTGGAATTCTATTCTAACTTTATGCATATTTTCAATTCAAATAGCAACTATTTATTATTGTTTTATAATAAATTATAATTTTTAAGCCAGAAATTTATAATAAATGATGAAAAAGGAAATTACAAATAAATGAGAAACCATAATTTAGCATAAATGTGCGGAATTATTATGAGTGTTTTTTATAATTTCCTTATGCAGGGCTACTGGAAATGCCATAATTACATTATTGGTTGAGGATTTTGAACAATTTTGAAAAACAAAAGTCGAGATTATACAATTTGTTAGACGAGGTTGAAAGTAATTACGTGGATGTTATTGTGATTGCTGGTTACGAACCCGGTGTGCAAATTTAAAAAATCTTGATTATTATTAATAAATGGAAGAATAAACGCTTTAGAATAAATATTAAATAAATCCACTACACCGATTTATAACCACTGTCGTGTTCGGAATGTGCTCCTTTCTCTAAGTTAGCATACAAAGTTCTGGAAAAGGATCATAACCAGTCGAGAGCAGATTTCCAGATCTGTAAAATCTGTCCTATCCTTAAATGACGAAAGTATACAAGATATATAGTATGATATATTTACGTCAAACTAAATTATTGAAATCTTTTTCATGATTTGTCTCAAAATAAGCAATAAGATTAATTCAAAATGATACGATTTACTTTTTAGGAGCTTTTAGTAAACCCTTCCTCTACTGATGTCCATGATTTATCAAATTTTATTATGGGCAAACAAAATTACTTTTGTGCATGAAATACACTTGTCTCTGATCTGGGACATTTATATAAATAAGTGAATTTTTATCCTTAGGGCAGAAAGAAAGAACGTTTTGAAATTCAATTCGGAAGGATGGCAGCCCCAGAAGAATCGCCAATAGATCAAAGTAATATTCGGGAACCCATTGGATATTTTCGTCGTTACGTTACCCCCAACGTGATGAGAAAAAACTAATATTTACGCTATACAAAGCGAGATTCAAACCAACCAATAAAAAATAAATCAAAACTCTCATTGGTCTACATCTGTTTATGGGATGTTTAGGCTTTCCAAGGATTAGCATGTACTGGGAAAATATTTTCTGTTTATCTGTATTTCGGGAATCTATGCCCAGAAACAGATTAAACTAAGGATGAATTTGCATTTGGTCAACAATCTAGAAAGAGATCCCAATAATACTGATACATTTTTCAAAGGTCGCCCCATTATTGATGCTATAAGAAAAAGATGTGTAGACCTGATGTTGAAGAAAAAACTGTGGATGAACAAATATGTCAATTCAAAGGGGAACTGTCCAGTAAACAATATATGAAAGGAAATTCTAATCATGGGGGTATAAAACTATTTTTACTGTGTGGTGAGAGTGGCATTGTTTACGACTTGTTATATATCAGGGTAAAACTACAGAAATTGAGTATGGACAAGGAGCTGCTGTTCTGATTCACTTGACTCGAAGAATTAGTACTCCATGCACCGAGTTATATTTTGATCACTTTTTCACCACCTATGGACTATTACAATATCTAAGCAAACAAAATTTTAGCAGCTGGTAGAGCGAGGATGAACCGATTTGCTAACCCACCTTTTACCCGATAAGCGAATAATGAAAAAACAACGCGGATACATGGAACAACTTTATAGTGCAGACCAAGATATAGTTATGGTAACTTGGTATAATACTATACTTTATTTCTCGCTGCTGACGGAAATTAAATAAAATATTTACTGTTAACATTTACACATTAAAAGTTGGTTTTGGAGAGGATGTAAATTGGGAAAAAGAATAGGACTAGGACGGAAAAATCTTGTATGTAAGAGATGCAACTTATCACAGGTTATTTTTGTGACGTCTCGCCAAACATCGAACGCTAATTAAATGCAATAGTTTAAACGAAAGGCACGTTCGTTTAACACATAGCTTTTGACCTAATGAAACGTTTCGAAGTTAAACTAAACGTACCTGTTAGCAAACTTTGTCTTGTGTTTTCGTTGTTCCTAATTTTTCCATTGTCGCTCACGTCTTTCGTGGAAGCGGGTTCGTCTTCCCTAATCGGCGTGGCTCTCTCTATAGCGTCCGGCTCGCAATACAAATCGGAATTGTCGTGTTCGTCGATCACATCTCGCTTGCGTAGCGGCGGCGGCGGACGTTTCGCCAGCATCACCTGGCTCCACTCGTATCTTCCGTTCGGATCAGGGCTCATGGGCCGCCCCTTCGCGAAATCGAAGCCCCACTTTTGCGAGTTCACCTTCGACTGGAGCTCGTGCTCGCGCCGAAGAAAATCTAAGCACTCCTTGTGATCGACGGGGCCGAATAGGAGCTTTTTCGCCTTCGAGACGTCCTTGACGAGGTTTTTCCTTTCGTTGAACGGCGATCGCATTCTGGTGCGTTGTTCCGCGATCAAGTGGCAAACTTTCGTGCTCATGTTTTTCTGCTTCGCGGTTTGCGCCGGCAGTTAGGCAACTAAAATTGCACCAGGGGCGTGTGTCACACTCGTGTAAGACGCGCACTGAACCGCGCAAAAATTGCACCGTTTTCGGGAGGTTCGGCGTTGCAGGCAGTCAACTTTGCGATAACGACGCTGTTGGTACTTCTTTTGCGTAAGTTGTCGAGCTGTTCTTTTGCAATGATGCGCGACCTAAACGCAAGATGCACGATACGCTGACGCACGGACGCTATCACTACCACACTACTCGCAACTCGGCACGCAACTGCGCGTCCGCGTAGCGTTGTTTTGGCGGCGGGAGAGGGATATCGGAGCGTTCCATTGCAAACGTTGCCAGGGGGAGGCCGCGTGTGTTTTCGAGTCGGTACAGTTCGTTCAGGAAAAACATAACAGTGCAGTGCGCAGTGACAAATTGCTCTAATTTCTGCACTTTTGAATCGATCACGACGTTCGCAAAGCAGAAAACCTCATACCAAATTCTTATTGTAAACGATGATTCAATTTCAACACATGAGCGTTAGCTTTGGCGTTTTATTTTAAAATTTGAAATTTTGAAGGGCGCAACTTATTTTAAATTCATTTCGAACACACGTCGTAAATACGTAACTTAGATTATATTATAATTGATTAGAGTTTAAATAAAATGTCGATTAAATTATTTGCGTGCGAAGTTTTGTTGTTGAATTCAACAAAAAGATTCGTTTCGTCGGGCAATTCAGACTCTAATTCACTGAAACGCACGCAACTTTTGCATATGGAATTGAATCATACGCTCCTGGTACTGTTTGTATTATTTTAAAAATATTTCATTTTCGACTTCGATTACAATTTGAAAGAAGAGTGTTTAACTCCTTACTTGAATTGCTATCGAATATCAACTTGAAACTCGACCAAAAATTTGGCGTCGAAGTTGGCAATGGATGTTTAACTGTGAACGAACCACAATTTTGTACATACACTCAAACGTCACTTAAGTAACAACTTGACAATTAAAAGTGAGGTTAGACATAGGTTAAGATGTCAAATTAATAATGATGGTTCGTTCGTATTTAAACATTCACGGCCAACTTTGACGCCAAATTTTAAAAAACACCCGTTATAAGGTATGAAAATATTTGTTTTTAGTTCGTTGGCATTTTGACAGTTACAGTGATGATGACGTTTTAAATTGACTTTGTCATTTTCACAAATACGTTCATTTCTGTGGCATTTTCCTATATTACTTCGAAAGTAAATTTCTTTTCAAATAAAAGTTGATCAATATTATTATTAGTAGTATTAGAAACAAATAGATACCAAATATCCAAAAAATATCAAAAAGCACTAAACACTGAGAATATGTTTTATGGGATAGTTAGTTAGTTATAATGCGTGGGACGTTTAATCGCCCCTGCTCTGCAACCGCAAGAATCTATTGTCGCTCACAACTGTTTATAGTTCACCCTAAATTTCAATTCTCTTTAAATAAAGGAGGATTTTAGAGTGTGAGATTTTGTAGTAAAGTTCACCCAGCTCAAATTTTGTCTCACCAAAGACTGTGAATCTGATTTGCCCCCCGCGGGGCAGGCACACATGACATGCTCTGGTATCTCATCAGTTTCAAGGCACAGTTGGCACTCCGTGGCCTCAGCCACTCCCCTATGCAAGTGATGCCTTAGTCCGCTATGACCAGTAGCCAGGGCTGTTAGAGTGCGCAGGTCTTTCCTGCCCAAACCTAATAGTGTCCTGGTATGTATCTTGGAATGTCTCATTCCCTGGCAGTCCTGGCAGTATTCAAGTACCTTGCGCTCCATCCCGCTCGTATTTGAGCGTCTGTCCAGGGCTCTTGTAATACAAAGAGCCGGTTCTGGGCCAATAAATTCCCGGTCAGCTCCGCTCTTTACCAGAGAATCGGCTGCTTCGTTTCCCCCTATTCCAGAATGTCCGGGTATCCAGACCTGGCTAACCTTGTTGACTCTCCCTAATTGAGAGAGCACTGCGCTGCAGTCCCTAGTGGACATCAACGTACATTGATTGCCAATTATTTCCCAGCAGTGCTGTTCGTTTGTTGAGAAAATTTTGATAGTCCTGTGCTGTCGATGGTTTTTTAATAGCTCTCTCGCGCACATTTCAATGGCAAACATTTCTGCCTATTGAATTGTTGCATGTATGTAGGCTGTATTATAATTCAGTCCTTGGTTTGCGGCAGAAAACCCCAGCCCCTGCTCCTGCAGTTGTCTTAGAGCCATCCGTGAACCAGCGCGAATCTGTCTGTAATATGCCGACTTGATTACGCTCCCATTCGTCTCTAGTAGGAACTATGACTTTATAGGGCAGCCCGAAGCTGGATATTGTAGACATTGTATCAGCCCTCATATCTAGGATGTCATCCGTTTCAATGTCGGTCGACAGCCTATTCCGTATGAAGGCCAATATCTGCGTCCTTTGCATAGCCGCATTGTGTAAACGATTTGTTGGCCTCACTATTCAGCAACATATGTAAAGATCCAGTAGCACTTCCATGGCTGCTGACGGTTTGGTGCTTAGCGCCCCCGTTACCGCTATGCTAGCCATTCTCTGTAGGTTGGTCAGTTTTGCTCTAACTGTCCTTCGTAACCACCACGTACAGCCAGTACATTTGCTTGGGGACTAATCCCCACGTTTTTCTACAAATTCTGCGGCACATCCAAAGTGCCTGTCTGGCTTTATGTGTCATTTTTTTCCATATGGTAGTTCCAGTTGAGCTTTTTATCTAGTGTTACCCCTAGATATTTTGCTTGCTCCGCCAGTGGTATCATTTCACTTTTCAGTAAGGATGGGTTGAGTTTATCAACCTTTCTCCTGTTAGCGAATGGAACAATAACTGTTTTATGGCTAATTGCTCTCCTTTGCACCAGCATTGTATGACATTTAACGTTTCTTGCAGTGTTTCAGAAATGATTATTTCATCACTGCTTCTTACCAGCATAACAATATCATCCAAAAGCAAAGGCCTGTATGTCGACCTCTAAACTGTTGACAATGGCTAGAAGGTAGTCCACCAGAAAAGTCCACATTAGGGGGGGGGGGGAAGAACCCCTCCTTGCGGGAAGCCTCTTATCGCCCTAAATCCGTTTCTCCACACATTGATGTTTTCATTGTTCTGGCCTTGAGCATAGCTCCTAACCAGTGAGCCACAATAGGCGCAACCCCTCCCGCTACAACAGCTTTACAGAGGGATACAGGTAGTGCTGTGTTGAACGGTCCTTCTATATCAAGGTAGGCAGCCACCGCAATCCCTTTGCACTCCAGGGATTGGGTTATCTTCTCGACAAGATTGTTCAGCGCCAAGTCTGTTGATTTGTCCTTTTGTTAGGCATACTGATGGACATTCAGGGGTCACTTCCTCCGTATATGCCCATCAACCACCTTTTCTAAGGTCTTCAGAATGAAGGACATCAGCAGACCCACTGATGTGGTTGCAGCAGGGAAGTGAGTCTCAACCAGGATGTCTAACGTTTCTTTTCCAGAGTCCGTAGTTTTAGTATTTAGTTATTAGTATTAGAAACAAGTAGATACCAGATATCCAAAAATACAAACGCTCAAAAAGTACTAAACAGTGTGAAGATGCAACAATATCTTAGGTGAAGGATTTTTTTGGTTTGAATATATTTATGGGACAAGTGAGGAAAAATAATATAAACGATTACTGATCTGCTGATCCACACATTGAAAAACCAATAGATTCTCACAAACCTGAAATACCACAATTGTTTTTTCTGATAATGACAAATCGCCAGAAAACGCCTTTTCAAAATAGAACCAAGAAGAACCAGAAGAGCTTCCTGTGGATGGCAGATGGGACTCTGTCGAAACGTCGAAGCAACCCTTCGGGAAAAATTTACTCCGTTAAAAACACTATCCACTGTTCTTCTAAGTCAGTAAGACCTAGAAGAGCTTCCTGAGGATGGCAGATCGGACGCGACCCTTCGGGGAAAATTGACTCCGTTAACGAAATTTAAAAAAATAGAAGTTTTTTTAACAACATTATGTACCTTTATTATTACTGTTAATACGCCATTTTTATTTTCTTATAATTTATGTATAAGTAACTATAGTAATTACGTTTTGAGGTCCCCTGTATCGATTCTGACTATTTTCAGAATGACGTCCATGTGTCTGTCTGTGCGCGCTGTAGCGTCCAAACGATTGTAGCTAGAGCTATTAAGTTCTTTCTTATTTCTATTTGGGACTGATTTCGAATGCACGGTATTTCCAGATGGACGGAGTATCAATTTTATTATACACTTCCTGGTATTGGACCGATTGCGAATAACACTGCATTATTCTTCTTTATTTCTTGATAAAATTTAAGAACTTGTATTTTCATTTCACTTTATATTTGACGTTCATGCACCGTTACTTGGCAATTTTCCTTCAAACATGCCGTTGACCAACAACGTTTTTATTAAATCTCTTCCCAAGCGACGTGAAGCGTATAGCCGACAAAATGACACTAAAAACTCGTTGTTTTCGGACGTTCCTTAAATAGTTTCACCAATGATTATCTGATCGAAATTGGGTTTGTTAGCCTTTTTACAAATTTTACCATTTTTGCCCTTAAATTTTAATCTAATAATGTAATTATAATATGTATAACTTTAATGGCTATTTTCTCGTATCTAAGATTGTGTTTCACGTTTCACTGTTCCACGTTCCCCAAATTAATTAAATATTGACCCTTGACATTCTTGCATTACATTCTGACTACTTATACTAAACCGAACCTTATGTCAATTCCATACTTCTTAATCGAAATTTTCCCCTCTTTCCGTTCGCTATAAAGGACCTTTTATATGTAACATTTCCAAATTCTTTTCTTTCTACGTTAAACTCTACCTGCATCAAACTAAATATATATATATTTCTTCCATTGCAATCTCAACTCATTTCTAATGAGTTTTTAGTTTGAATCTGATAGCTACCGTTAGTTAGTGTTTAGAGTTAAGTTTTTAATATTAAATTCGGCGAAAAACGCAGATCGAGTGGTACTTTGTGTAGGTTTGTGTTTCTTAAGTGATGTGACGTCACCATCACTTATATGGGGTTCAGCTGGCCCATTTTCTACTAATTGTCTTCACCTCGTTTTAAAAACATGCTGCAGAAGTTCTTGCCAATCCATATGTTTGCTCAAACTGTTAATTTATTCCAAACGTTTCCAGGCCATATGTAGATAAATCCTAAAGTGATGTTTTGCTAACGGCAACCAATTTATGCGGTGTTTTTCCTTTATAACCTCCAAAACAGCTTCTCTACAGTTCCTCCTCTGCCTGTATCATCCTTTTCCCCTCTGGTATTTTTAGCCAACATACATTACAATTCTGTCTTCTTCCATTCTTTTTACTTTTCTTTTCATCATATCTGGTTTATCATCCTCATTCTGTCTCTCATCCTCGTATTATTCTGCCTCTTCCTTTGTTCCTTTGTTTACAATTCCTCAAAATTGTTTATTTCTTTCCTTTTCCACAATTTTTCAGTGGTGTATAAAAAGCCAAGGTCTTAAATCTCGTAAATTACACACTTTGGGAAAAGGAAGTTTACAGAAGTTTGTATAGAAAACATTTTTTCATAAATAAGGGAAGTTATAGATTTTTATAAATTACAGAGTTTTGAGTTCTGAACAGTCCAAGATATCGAACCACTAAGTTTGTAATAAAAAGAACCGTTCCTAAAAAATAGGACAAGTTTGGCCTACTCGATAGAAGTAGCCACAAATTGGTACTAGTTGGGGCAGGTAACATGTATTTTATTTTATGTTATGTTACTCACGTTGATTGCGAAATTCTACGAATTATTTTTGCTGTGATACTCTATGGAATATGGAAAAATACCGAGATTGTATTCCCTTCAGTTGCTTCCAACAAACATTTGTTATTATAATTGCCAATGTCTATTTTTACTGTTAACAAAACATAATGTTCATTGTTAATAAAACATTCGTGTTTACGTTCACTTCTCGGCGTAATCTGCTCAACGTTACGTGTTGTTTGTAGATATACAGATCTGTTTGTAAATCGGCGCTCGTTCGGTAAACAATGCGTGTTCAATGGCTCTCAACAGCGGCAGAAAAAGATTGCGTTGCAAAATCGCTGTAAACGTCAATTTATCGCCTCTCCCGGCATCGGGAGCGGTTCCATTACGCAAGTGTTTCGCGTAGCCGTTTTCGATGCCTCGTAGTCATTTTATCTGCGCTGCACTCGAACCTCCGACCTTTCCAAAGAAGGTCACGCGATAGTAATTTGCGATCTTCTGACGCGACGCGTAAACACGACAACGTTGTATTTATTTCGTGTCATAGCGCACCTCGCGTGCGCTTTCGTCCGAACGGACTTGAGATTCATCGAGTAATTCAACGAATAAAAATTAAGCATGCACGGATTGCAAGTGGCGAACAGATAAGATAAGACGACCGAGATCGAAAAGGCGATTAGATAAGGGGCCAAGGTGCATTTTAGCGAAATTGGTTTGATAATGACCCAATTTAAAACAAATATTATAGTCGAATCAACAAGATTTTAAATGAATTTAACATTTTGGGGATGCGGTGTGCACGGTCGACTAGCTTTTTCTTTTCTGCCGCTTTCATAAGCACATTCACTCCGACATCGGGCGAGACGCGCGTTTCCTGAGCTAAAAGGGAAACTGATTCATTCGGAGGGTGAGAATATCCGTTTCTGCGAAACGGATGTTTGGCAACCTTTCGACCTCACCGGAGACGGCGAGGAAGGTGTGAGACACTCGGGCGTTGAGAATTCTATTTTGAGTTCGGTACAGACACGTAAACGAGTAATAGGATTTTAACAACAAATCTGATGATCAAACGATAAACGAAACGAAAATGTACATATTTTAATATCATTATACAGAAGAAACAATAAACGAACGCCTTCGTCACTGATCCTGGATGATTAAAAACGCCATTCAAAGAACACACAACGTACAGCCAACTTGACGAAACCAATGAATTAGTACTAATAATAATAGCGAAAAGGCAGATAAATGGTGTAAGTAATTATAGACAAAAATACATAAGGCAGGTAATTCGATAAAACATATTGTGTCAACTATTAAGTCACCGACTTAGTTGTTTTGTTTTCAATTTTAAGGTAGCTTCTACGAACAACAACATGAAACAACCTGGGGCAACTCCTTGTCTAGATTGGGCATTACAATTACAATGTACCAGCATTTTTAAATCAATTAACAAAAACTATTGAATATAAGTACATCCACAAATTCGTAGGTATCAACTGCGTAACTCGAGTGACAAATATTTAGGTTTCAAGTAGGTAGATATGTGATTTTTTACATTGTGTACATTCACAGAATTGTTTAATGTAGCACTTGACTTGTGTAAACGAATAAATAATATTGAATTGAATATAATATCAATGTCCTTGACTATGAATTGAGACCGGGTTTCGCTTTAATTCACTTCTTTCTATTTTGTCACTTTAGTAATTACTACTATTTGATTAGATTTGCAAGAAATTTCTGTATGTTTATAGCCAAATATATTTTCTCTTACAGAATTTCAACGAGAAACTTATTTAACAAATAATAATAATAATAAATTAGCTCTACAAGCATTGTAGGCTCTGGGCTCGTGAGACGATTTACCTCCATCCTCTCTTCTTCTTCCAGTCCTTCACACTTATCTGTTTCAGGTCTCTCTCTACTTGTTCTATCCACCTTCTCCTTGGTCTGCTTCTTTTCCTTCTCCCGTCTTCCCTCCTATTCATTATGGTCTTTGGCAGTCTTCCTTCCTGCATTGTTTCTTCTTTCCACATTACTATCTTCTTATTTGCGTTGTGATGTTTGGTTCATTAAATAGTTCCTCCACCTCCTTATTTTTCCTCCTTCTCCACTTTTAGTCCTCCATATACTCTCCTTAGCAGTTTTCGTTCCCATATATGTAGCTTTGCTTCTTCCTGCCTTGTCAGCGTCCAGGTCTCCCCTCCATATAAGACCGTTGGCCTTATTATTGTTTTGTACACACATTCCTTCACTTTCCTTGATACATGTTTACTCGTGAGCATGCTAGTCAGTGCTCCAGCTGCTCTATCGCCGCGTGCTAGTCTTTCTTTGATTGCTTCGGTCATTTCGCCTTTTGCTGTGATCATGACCCCCAAGTATATGAAGCGTTCTACTTTCTCGAATCTGTATTCTTGTCCTTGTTCCGTGGTTATGTTAAGCTCTACTTTTGTGTCGTCTTCTGCACACATCCTCATATACATACGAGTAGCTTCTTTCACTATTGTACTTACCACTCTTTCGAGCTCTTGTTGTGCTTTCGTTATTATTGTAACGTCGTCTGCAAACGACTGGTGTCTCCGGTTGTAAATCAGCCCTGATCTATTCAGCTTGCCTCTTCTCATTATCGTTTCTTGTACTATTCTTAAACAATGTGGATATCCTTGTCTCAGACTAGATTCCGTCTCGAAAAGATCAGATTTTTCTCCGTTCCATCTTACTCTACTCCTGGTATTTTGTAAGGTGCTTTTAATTACCCGGGTGATCTTTCGTGAGATTCCTAGTTGGAACATTGCTTCTAATAATTTTTCGAGGTTTATAGAATCGTATGCTTGTTTAAAATCGGTGAACAATAACTACATATTTCATCGTCTTTCGTAGTGTACAGCTCGCAATTCCTTCAAAATGAAAATTTGATCAATGGTCGATCTGTACTTTCTAAAACCTGCCTGGCATTCTCCTATCATTTCCTCTGTTTGCTTTTTCAATATGTTGTTGATCCAAGTAGCCACTTCTTTATATCCTACGTCCAGCACTGCGATGTCTCGATAGGTTTCGCCCTTGAATTTATCTCCTTTCTTGTGTATTGAACAGATTATTGCTTCTTTCCAACAAATTTTAATCAGTTCATATATTTCTGCAGCAAGCCGTTTTCCGCCACATTTGTATGAAGGGGCGGCAGGAAACTACAGATGAATTTAATCAATGGATGTGGCGTATACGATTCACACGACAATGTTAGGGAAAACGTTCGAAGAAGAATTTGATAGGCCAGAGGTAATACGGGTTGGGCAAGCAGGGTCTAGGAAAGGCACGGCTCCAAAATATAACCTGTATGCCTTGAATTATCTGACAGAGAGGGAATTGATTGAATTAATTTGATTAAAGCCTTTGACAGAAAAATTCTGGAAGAGAGAGTGATGATTGGAGTATCATCGACCCTGGTGGATAGAATATCAAAAATATACAAGCAAACATGGAGCAAGGTGATGGTGTGGGAGCAGATGTGTTTAATATTTTCACAGCTGAACTAGAGAAGGTACTGAGAAAATGCCAGAATGGAGGCTTAAGCGGGCTACTCACACGCCTGCCGCAGGGGCAATCTAGGGCGCACGGCGGCAGGGGCAATTCGAGTCGTGTCTCTACACACATGCCTGCCGTTCAGTGTTCGGTTATAAGTTGAGGTGAACACACGCGTAGAGACAGTTACCAACGAACTGAGAAATTGCCCCGATCGCGCTACAGACGGGGCAACCATGCAGGCGGCAGGGGCAATCTAGGGACCAAGGAAGGTCTCGCGCCGCTGCCGCCTGCCGCAGGGGCAATCTACAAAATTGCCCCTGCTTGCCTATACACATCACAATTAAGGAGGCAATCAAGGGTCATCCCCACTTTTATACCCTAGATTGGCCCTGCAGCAGGCGTGTGAGTAGCCCGCTTTAGTCTCGGGGAATTCGATGATTCGGTCTCTAGGTTTTGCGGACGACATTGTGCTAGTGTTAGTGGTAACAGAGGTAGGAGGAGGTTCCTGAGCAAAAGAAAACTACAATTAAATACGGACATAATTTCAATAATGCGATTTAGGTAAGGGGTCGGAAGTGGAGCGGAGTGAGAATGAAATGCAAACGAGGGATGATTGAAAATGCGAAGGAGTGGATCTAAGTTGCGAATAGCATGTGACGTATGTGTGCGGAAAAGCAAGAAAGGTAGAAGAAGCGTTAAAGAGGAGCCTGTGGAATAAGAGAGAATGTACTTTTCATTATATGATGATAGCATGAGTAGCATCAATATGCGTTATACATCAATATGTACGGGACGGAAATGTGGAGAGTGATAGAGAGTAGAAGAAGTTGAAGAGTATGTTTGCATGGAGAGTTGAAGATGGAGAGTTTAACCTGGAATCGTAAACGTCGGAATATTTGGTGAAGTGGAGTATGAAAGGATAGCAATGGAAACAGGGAGAAGGTTGGTGAGGTATGATTTGACCCTGGTAGAATGGGGGAGCAGAATTTGGTAAATAAAGCAAAGGAGATGCAGGAAAGGGAAAATAGGAGCGAGATATTGAGATGGGAAGAAAACCCAATAAAGTTGTATGAAAAGGCAGGGACATCAATAACGGATGCGTGATTGAGGACAAGAGAGGGAATCTACTTGGAAAGTGAGACGGTAGACAGGTGGAAACAAGTAGATGCTCCGGAAAGAGAAGGTAAAATCAAACCGGCATTATATAATATAACGTTTAGGGATATACGTGTGAATTGAAGAAAGTACTAATATCTAACGGATGGAAGAGCAGGATAGGAAGAGAGCGTTATAATGAAGTAAATAGATGGATTAGATTTACAGGAGATAAAGGTTTTTGCGGAATAGGAGTGGATGTATAGAAGCATTGGATGGAAGAATGTGGCGTTAAGTGAGGAAGAGAGAAATAAGGCTAAAATTGAAGGCGATGCCTAAACGAGAGAGAGGACGATATGGAGCAAGGGCAGGGGAATTATATAAACACACACAAGAAAGTATTAAGCAGTAAATGTCACCATCACCGTCGTGTACCTTAAGAGGGACTTACACCTTGTAGGCCTATTTTGGAGCCAGTTTTCGAGAATTTATCGTAAAAAACTAGAGAAGCCAGTTTTCAAGAATTTATCGTAAAAAACTAGAGAAGATGTCGATACGAACCTTTTTTCATGTCATTGAACATTAACTGAACATCACACATATCACACATAATTTTTTGTAAATGCCAATGTTGACTACAAAGATCTAGAGATGGCCTCTGTCAAAAGTGAAGGGTCAAAGGGTGTGCTGGATTGGGTTGGGTTGGGTTGAACTGTTTGAACTGTTTAAAACTGAGGGACTCGGAGAATCATTCCGTCAAAACAATCATGGACAAATACGTTGACAAGAGAACATCGGATAAGCTAAAAACATCCACAGCAAACATAGCGCTAGGACAACAAGGGCGCGCGAACCACACACGCGCCATTATGTTAGAGGAGCTATAGCTCTCGAACTAGAGAGTAATCTGAAAATCCTTTATTTCTGAGACCCTTCAGATTAAAAAAATTAAAAATAAAAAAATCATTTTTTTAAATCGTGGTGTAAGTCCCCTTAAAGAAGTCTGCCATCTCGCCAAATTCGAATTTTTCGCCCTACATATCTGTGTTCATCAACCTTCCACAACGTAGTTGCTTGCAGAAAGGGTGGCAACTGTCTTAATTTTATGTTGGCAATAGACAATTTGTCTCAAACTTTCCATAATTAATTATTACTTAGACTGTCTTCCACTAATATAAGTACTTTCTCGACTTTTTTTAATCGCCTTGACTATATATCGAGACACAAACAAAGGAACCAATAAATCATCGCAATAGAATCAAAACTAAAATTATTTGCACTTCAAATCCCACAATTAAATATTCCATTGAATTATACCGTAGCCTTGACCCCATAAATGACAAACGTCAAAATTATCTTTTAATTTTAGTAACGGATTTTCTTGTGGTGAATTTTTTTGGTTGCCGATTGTGGTGCATCGCTGGTCAGATCGGAAAGAACTTGTGCTTACAATAGAGGCAGGTAAGATATTTTACCCAATTTATGTGAGGTATCTGTCTGAATTGTTTACGCGCTTCGACGAGTGACGTGGGCGTCGACGGGTTGTCTGGCGGAGGCCAATATTTTACTACGCCATGACACAAGTTCCCGCGCTTTTCGCAGGTAAACATAACGGTCGATTCCTAGAAGCTGCGACTTTTCGAAGCAGTGAGATAAATGTTGACACATAGATGCTGTTTCGTGTATCTTTATCATTCGATATCGGACAAAGTAAATAAACAAGTTTTTTTCGACGTCAGTAATTGGGGACATTATGTACATTTTCGAATGGCATATAAATCACTGGATCTTTTTCGAAGCGTTATCGAAAGTTGCAAAACGTCAAATCTGCATTTGAATTTACTAAGAATTCATTAGCAACGTGCGACGTTCACACTAACGAGCAATCACTTATCATTGAAAATGGCACGGACATCAAATTAAACAATCGAAGTGAACAACAACGAATCTTAAATAAACGAAAAATGAAACAACGTAAACATTCATAAATGAATGTGGGCAAAACAACACGAAATAAATACAAAAAAAAACAACATAAGCCTAATCAATTTGCGAAACGCAACTGAAACATTGCAAACGAAAAATTAAACGGAGATTAATTTTAATGTATGCAAGACTTAAATATCCAAAACTGAAAATAAACGTGAATTCAGTACAACGGAAAGTGCGAAAATATAATAATTAATAACAGAACGATAAAAAATAAACAACTAATGCAACACATAATTACATTAAATGTGATAAGTAATTTTATGTACTTTCACCATGTGGTTTTTGTGTCACGGTATCTACGAGAAATCTGTGGTTAATTTGCGCAAACGTACTAAATTAAAAATTGTTTACTCCTCGAACAACACGTGAGATTCTCGAGCGGTTAATTCGCGATAATTTAGGTCACGTTGGCGTTTTATTTGCACTTCGTGGAATTCAGTCAATGCTGTAGTGCATCTTTGGTTGTACAGTCATCAGGCGTAACGCAGCATTTCAAATGGCAAGCAACTTGGTAATAAATCAATTGGAACAATGGAAAATGTTACAGCTACCTCCAGTGGCGTAACAAATTCGCGGTAAATTGCAATGTTAGCCTATTATTAGCGTGGTGTTATTTGCATTGTTGGATAAATATTGGCAATTGTGACATTTTATATAATGTTGTCCCTTTTGACAATTTCTTCAATTGATATTTTTGTAAATGATTACTTTTGCTAGTTATTTTTACAATTTTAAAATGAGTTCATTATTTGTGTTTTTCACATTTTTCTCCATTTTTGACAAGTTTAAGTTTGGTCATTTATATTTTTGGTCAAATTTTATAATTTTGCAAATTTTCGCAATGACTTTCTTCTAGACTTTTTAGTAATTTTGTTCTTATTAATAATTGTTTGTGTGTGTGATTTCACATTTTCAATACCAAGAGGAAAATTAGAAGAAATAATTTAAAATATAGAAAGCGACAAAAATGTCCAAACTACACGGCTGCTCAATTAGAGATGATTCCAAGATGTTGCAGACAATTAAGATTAGAACATTTCAGAAACAATGCCACGATAATTTTAGACGAAAAATATTTTACATTATTTAACTGCGAAACAAGAAGAAACGACGGCTTTTGTACAGTCAGCATTGTGGACGTTGCTAATGTATCAGGTATAAGCTTATGTTGGGAGTGTTAGGGGCGAAGCTGTAAATGCAGATATTAATATTCGAAGATGCCTCTCCAAATTAGTGAATTTCATTCAAACGCATCACGTTACTGATAATATTATGTTCTGGCCGGATCGGGCATCGTGCCATTATGGGAGAAGAACCCAAGATGGATTAAGGGAACAAAATATCACATGTGTATCTGAAGAGGAAAAACCTTTAAATGTTCTATAGGAACGTCCTATAGAAAAGTTTTGGGCTTTACTCGGTAGAAAAGTTTACGACGATGGTTGGGAAGCCCAAAATAATGAAGAACTACGACGAAGAATCTACCAAAAAATTCGTCTTACCGTGAATTGCGAACAATTGAAACCCATGGCCATTTAGCTGCTATGTGATACATTATAATTATAGTTAAAGCTCCACTGAATCCGTTTTCTGTATTAACAAATTAAATTAAATAATTATAGTTTGAATAATTATATTCCAAAACTTTTGTTACATACGTTATATATGTAAATGCGACAAATTGAGATGACTTAATTGCTAATATATCAAAAATTATAAATGTAAAATTTATTAAATGCCAACAGTGCACTGCTGTCCAAAGGACTATGTAAAGAAATTCATGAAACAATACAAAATACAGTTGTAAAAAATTCAAAAACTGTCTAAATTATGCAGAAGTCTAAATTGCAAAATAGGCCGATGAAATCCACTAGGCAATCCCCTGTGATTCTGCGTCCATTGGTGATAATAGCCTAGTTGTAGCGTTCGCTATCTGCTCGAGCTTCGGCGTTTAAGCGCGAGAGCGATCGGAGGTCGCACGTGGACTCTATGAGATTAAACTCTTCCTCTTTTGTTCTGTGGCCATCACAGAGTTTGTTAAAGTGGTGATTGTGTGAAACGTTTTGGAGCAATTGCGAGCCTGTATTTTTGGTTTTACTCTCGTTTGTTGGGGATCTGCACTGTCCATTCGCGTAACCTTAGGTCTCGTTGGGGAACCATTCCCGTTGGAGTATATATTGCGACTATACCGATATAAATTTAATTTTGCATTTGTTTCTAAAGTAACGTTTAATTTAATACTTTTAGTCTTGTATGTCAGTATATATGTTTGTATAGCCAGCTCGGAAAAAAATTTCTAATCCATCGCCAGGCGCACATTTTTTCTTTGGGACTAATGTTACACATATTTTATTTATTGTATTCCTTCGACGTGTATGTTTCCGAGATTAGCTGACGATAGTTTTCTTTGGCCCAGACCTAGATATCCGATTTCACAAATCAATTACAAAAGGTCAACGTATACCAATTGATGAAATTTCCAAATAATTTTTTTAAAAAACACGAACTCTACTACTACTAAAAGTTGCAAAAAATACCAATTTATCCAAATACAAAATTGTCCAAAATAAATTTCGCAATTACTAAAATTGGCATAAAACTAAAAGGAAGAAAAATAAATAATTCTTGAGAAATAAAATATGGAAAAAATAAACGTTCGATTTGTAAAAATTTGCAAAAAGGCCAAGTTATATATTGCAAAAAATAAATTGTAATCATTGATAATTCAAAAAATATATAATATTTTTCAAACTGAAGAGATTGTGGACAAACTAATCAGAATTTAAAAATGACCCCAAGTCTAAATTAGGCCATTTTTTACCATTTTGGCAAAAAAATTAATTCTGCTAAAATGTAAGAAATGGGGGAATTGCAAAAATGCAAAATTTGTAAAGTGCTACATTTCAAATTGTAGAAAACCTAATATTTAATAAAATTTAAATTTAGACATGGGGTCATTTTGTAAATTCTAATTAATTGTGGACAAACTCCACAATTCTGTTGAGTTTCACATTTTTTAAATTTATCAATAATTACAATTTATTTTTGCAATATATAATCTTGACATTTCTTCTAATTTTGTAAATATTCTCATTTATTCAAAATGTTTGGCATTTTTTACAATTCAAACTTTTTTTAGACTTTTATTTTTTGCATTTTTTTCTTCTTGTCAAGTTTATGTCACTTTTGAAGTGTATGAAATTTTGGCAATTTTCTATTTTGTGAAACCTGACATTTGACAATGCTTTACATTTTTTTTAATTGAATTTAAAATTTCGTAAATTTTCGCATTTATCTAAAATGTTTGACCATTTTTACAATCCGAACGTTTTTTTGATGCCAATGCCAATGGCAATTTTTCCAATTTAGAAATTTAGGAAATTTTGGACAATTTTATATGTTGAAAAATTTTATATTTTTTGCAATTTTTTGGGTTTGGCTGAATTTTTTACAATTATTTTTGACAATTCGGTTTTTCAGTTTTACTTTGACAATTTTAACATTTTTGCCACAGTTTTAATTATTACTGCACTTTGGGCAACTTAGACTTCGGCATAATTTGGACAGTTTTTTGGAATTTTACCATATTTGCAACTGCATTATTTTTTACTTTTACATTTTTTCAGGTCAAATAAAAAATTTTTCGTATTTTTAAAATGTCAAAATTTTTGATATGTTTCAGATTTTAAGATTTGAAACAAGTTTAAATATTTTCATAATTCATATCTAAGAATTTTTAAATATTTCCAACTTTTACAATTTGTAACTTTTGGCGATTTATGAATTTTTCCAATTTTTGATCATTGCATTCAGAAGCCAGTTTAGCAGATCCGGATGAATTTCTTTCTCGATTCGTCACTGTTGATGATACGTGGGTTCACCACTTCGAAGTAACAAAGTATGGAGTGGCATCGCCGAGGTTCTCCGCCACCCCGCAAATTTCGTGTTTTGCCATCCGCTGGTAAAGTTATGGCCACAATTTTTTGAGACGCAGACGGTTTTTCGATGACTGATTTTTTGGAATGTGGACATACAATAACAGGCTCCTACTATGCCAACTTAATTTCAAGATTGCGCGATTGTGTCAAGAAAAAAGACGAGGAAAAATGAGCAAAGGAATTCTGTTTCATCAAGACAACGCTCCTGTCCACAAAAGCCATGTTGCCACATGCGCGCTACTCTGAACGCGGATTTGAATTGTTTGAACATCCCGCATATTCATCAGACCTGGCCATTAGTGATTTTTTTTATTTTCAAAATTAAAAGAATATCTTCAGGGACCAGATAGAAAGAATTTTTCCAGAGGAATCAAAGGTTTGGAGCATCGTTGGACCAAATGCATCGACGTTCAGGGAGATTATGTAGAAACATAAACGTTTGATATTTCTTCAATTTTTTCCTTCTATGTTAGGGACCGTAAATACTGATCTCCCCTCCTATTTAGGAATAAAATCTGTTTCAGTATTAAAGGAACGTAATATATGCAACTTTCGTATTTTACTTGTACAGTCGTGTATAGATTTTCAAAAATGCTTTTCTCGCTTAAATCTTATTCGATTAAAAAGAGAAAAAGGACATGAAGTTTCTTTTTTATTGTAATATGTTACTTCCCTATTGTGTATTTTTCACATCTCTGCATTTTTTATATTTATAAATATTTTTTTAAATTTCATTATTTATTATTATTTATTATTTTTTAAATTGTTTGCTATTGGTCACAAACACAACATAAATTTAGTAATCTCCTCTAGTTACGAAGACGTAATCGACATGATTGCATTCTTTATATTTTGACACAATTTATTACAGTTTTAAGATACCAACAGTAAGTGGCTTTAGTGGTTGTTTGATTCCTTAATAACTGCAAAAGATTGTTTAAAGTCAATGACTTACTAGGTTATTTTTTTCGATAATTAAAAAAAAATGAAGACTCTTAGATCCTGAAACATGAGAACATTTAATTTCAATATTATTTTGAAAATATTACAACTTAAAAAAATCGTTTGTGACGGCTGCATGAGAAATAGTGAATTCCTGTTTTTGTCAAAACTGGCTAATATATGAGTTCTACGCTCGAGAAGTTTAAATTCCATGACCTTCAACAATATTTTGATTCTTTGCATTTTTCTGTTGATACATGAAAATCATGTTGTTTTCGTCTAATTATAGACAAAGTTACCTATTTGATAATACAGAAGTTTTCTTTTGCTTTTGCATATACAACTTTGCCTATAATTAATCAAATGGTCACTTTTCATAATAACGGGCAAATAAAAAAGATAAAAGTGCAATATAATAAACGCAATATGCGCTTGTACCTTAAACGTCGCCTAATAGACTTAATGGCTCTTTAATGCAATAATCTTCTAAGCGATACGGTCGCAATTACGACAACATAATTGCGACCAATTTCGATAACGATTGAAAAAAAAAGACAAGTGAAACGACGTCGCGTCATTGCGATGGACGCGGGGGCGCCCGATGATGATTAATTGCGTTAAAATAGAGTCGTTTTATTAATGTTCATTGAACGGTGCCCGTAAACGCGTAAAAAACAGTCTCACACTGAAGAACGGGCGCGCATTGTCTGGCTCATGAGAAATCGACGTCGGATTTTTCCCATGCAATCGCTTAAAATTGAGGTTAATTTCTTGAAACGAGCTGGGCATTGTTTCAGACTGCAATTTTTAGTGGGAAATGTGGAATAGAATGCACTTCATTATGTCTGGAAATATCGAGCTTCCGTTTACAGGTTTCGTCGGTGAATAAATTAAACGTTTAAGATATGTGTAAGGTGATTGTTGTCATTGGAATTTTATTCTCATATTATTTTAACACAACGGTATTAGACAATAGAAGATAGGCATAGATTAAATTTGTAGATAATTAACATCACTGTTTTAATTTCGACCATAATACGCGAGTACCTTTTTTTGAAATATAAAGTTTCTGGAATTTTTGTTGGCATACTTTGTTCCGAGTAAATTTGTACATATTTAACCTCGCCGTTTCAATTTACACCACAAATCGTAAAAAGAAATGTAGGGGATTTTTACAACTTTGAAATTATTTGTATTAAAGATTCACACCTCTATAATAATTGCACAATAATTATCGCCCACCGGGCGTTATTGTTGACTTTCGTCTTCATAGTTATCATCGTCCTTCATATAATTGACGACATTTTCATCTTCTCGCCGAATTCGCGATAGCGAACGAGGAATAAATTCGCGTAAATTGCAACCAGTTTTTTGCGTGCTCCTCGTCTGCCCCGTCATGAATAAATATCCCTCGAGACAGTTTTTTTCATGTGAACGAGATTTGGTCTCGAATCGACAAACAGAGGCCGGAAGTGGCGTGCAATTAAACCTAATAATAACGGTGAGAACGTCGGTGGTGGGGGAGGACGCAAAACTGCCAGTACCATTGGTCGCGTTACCACCGGATCGCAATTGTTTCCGAGCGTGAAAAAGCTAGAAAACAAAACGATCTGTGCCGCGGAACGCTCGACCCGTAGTTACCGGCGATGTGGTGTGTGGTGGCGAGAGCCGATATGGGGAACGTTTGAAAGGTAAAGTGGACGATTTTATAGATTTTGGTTTTCGCGATTTCACTGTCGGAAAATATTGCACTATTTGGATGACATAAAATAAAATAAATTGCAATTTATTTAGAAGTATATCAGATGTCCCAGGAAATCTCACGCAAGCGTTGTTTTTTAATCTGAAAAGAAAGCCAATCTAGTTTTCAGGTAATCAAAAAAAAGCATTTCCAGAAATTATGTCAACTTTTTTACAAAAACATAAATCCACCCATTTTATTTTGCACCCAGAACATAATCAAAATGATTGTCGAAATTTGATCACTTTATTTCATCATTAGATTAAATTAGAGAGCATTGGAGAGCATGGTCAACATGACTTACTTACTTAACCCAACCCAACTCAATCCAACCAAACCCAACTCAACCCAACCCAACCCAACCCAACTGAACCCAACCCAATCAAGAATAATTATGTAATGGGGGAAAAGATCCTCGACAACAACAGCTTGTCAAGATTTTAAAGCTGAAGTAAGGAAAATAAAGTAATGGATATTGATAACAAATTGTCAAAATTGTCTAAAATTGACAAATTTCAGTGAAATTTCAAAAGAAATCAAATCAAATAAAAAAAATTTAAATTGTCAAAAAAACGAAAAAATCTGAAAATTACGTAAAGTATATTATTAGAAAATTTAACAACTTAACAATTGTCGGCAAAATATATAAAATTGTGCTATTTACGATTATAATTAAAAAAAATAAAACAAATGCAAAAATGCGAATAACTCGAAAGAACGAAAATGTTTTTCTTTAAATAATATGCCAAGTTGTTAAAGTGTCATAATTAAAATCCATAATAAAACGACGATTAGTTTGTGTGTGAATTTTAATCCCATCTATATGTGAAAGTAAAAGTATGTATACTGCTATGTAGCAGTGCAATTATGTAATTGCAGAGGTCTTTTCGGCCAACAAAGTTGGTACTATAAAAATTACTGCGGATACGTTGACAATAAAGACTGCTTTGTTGAAAATAATGATGATCTGATGAGCCCATGGAGGGCGAAATATCTGTCATCACCTTCATACATTCGCTGAAACTTCTTTTCAACAACGCGGTCTTTATTACCGACGGCGGAGTCATTGCAAGTTTTTAGTGCCTCTGCAATTATGTAGCAGTAAAAGTGTGTGGGTATTCTTGTCTCAATGGCGGTAATATTCACACACAATCGCGTTATCACTCATGTTTGCATGACTTAATGCACCTACAACGAATGTATGTGTGATGGTCTGATGAACCTCTAGATGGCGAAGGAGCTGTCATCAACTTGATATATAATTTAAATTACGTAAGAAATCTCTAAATTGCAGAAAAATGTATAAATATTTTCAGAAATGCAAAAAACAAAATGGTGTAAATTACTACAAATGTGTAAATTGCAAAAGTATATATTTTAAAACATGTTCGCAAAGTGGAAAAAATAACAATATGATAAAATTGATCAAATATATTTAAAATATAAAAGAATAAAATTTAGAAATTAATTAGAAGTTAGAAGTTAATTTTCTTGGAATAGAGTCGTTGAATAAGACTAATGGAAAATCTGCAATGCACACATATACGAAATGACAAATTTCTGCTTAGCTGTGTAAAAACACAGCTTCCATTGTTTCATTGTCTGTTTGTAGAATGCAACACCAAGTTTCGGTTGGGTTGGGTTTCGTTTTTTCTTTTTTCTAATTTTTTTAAAAATAATGTGTCAAGTTAACAAAATGTCATAATTAAAATGCAAAATAAAATATAAATTTTCAAAAATTGATACCAATAAAAAAATCAAAAAATGGTCTAATTTAATTTACGAAAATCAATAATTGTAATAATATATATATATATATATATATATATATATATATATATATATATATATATATATATATATTTTAAATGTAAACAAACAATAGTTGCCCAAAGTAGAAAAAAATATATAAAAAAATTGAAAGTTCATCAACATCAAAGTTAGATCGGGTTGGGTTGGGTTGGGTTGGGTTGGGTTAAAGGTTCGTACTGATATCACTTTTAACTAAAAATTCAGCTTGACTAGATTAGATTTTGATAGAACCTTTTATTCATTTATGTACATCTGAAAATGTATAAATATTTTCAGAAATGCAAAAAACAAAATGGTGTAAATTACTACAAATGTGTAAATTGCAAAAGTATATATTTTAAAACATGTTCGCAAAGTGGAAAAAATAACAATATGATAAAATTGATCAAATATATTTAAAATATAAAAGAATAAAATTTAGAAATTAATTAGAAGTTAGAAGTTAATTTTCTTGGAATAGAGTCGTTGAATAAGACTAATGGAAAATCTGCAATGCACACATATACGAAATGACAAATTTCTGCTTAGCTGTGTAAAAACACAGCTTCCATTGTTTCATTGTCTGTTTGTAGAATGCAACACCAAGTTTCGGTTGGGTTGGGTTTCGTTTTTTCTTTTTTCTAATTTTTTTAAAAATAATGTGTCAAGTTAACAAAATGTCATAATTAAAATGCAAAATAAAATATAAATTTTCAAAAATTGATACCAATAAAAAAATCAAAAAATGGTCTAATTTAATTTACGAAAATCAATAATTGTAATAATATATATATATATATATATATATATATATATATATATATATATATATATATTTTAAATGTAAACAAACAATAGTTGCCCAAAGTAGAAAAAAATATATAAAAAAATTGAAAGTTCATCAACATCAAAGTTAGATCGGGTTGGGTTGGGTTGGGTTGGGTTGGGTTAAAGGTTCGTACTGATATCACTTTTAACTAAAAATTCAGCTTGACTAGATTAGATTTTGATAGAACCTTTTATTCATTTATGTACATCTGAAAATGAGTTTGTGTGTGAATGTTACTGCCATCTAGACATGAATACCAACGTACTATTACTGCTATATAATTGCAGATGGTCTGTTCAACCAACAACATTGGTACTATAAAGCAATTACTTGGCAGATGTCAGCGAATGTATTGAGGGATGATAGCTGTTTCGCCCTTTATAGGGTCATCAGATAGTAACAATAATGTGGTAATATTCACGTCTAGATGGCGGTAATATTCACACACATACTAGTTGTTACCCATGTTTGTAGGACTTCAGCGAATGTATGTGTGGTGGTCTGATGAGCCCTTAGAGGGCTATACAGCTGTCGTCACCTTGATACATTCGTCGCAATGTATTTTTTACGTTGGATAACTTTAGCCTGATTTCATGAGTGAAATTTTGTTACAATATACTTTGATTTGTAGCCACGAACGTCTAACAGTTGTCAGCAAAGTAACGCTACGCAAATTACGCAGTAAAGCTATTTCCGTAAAGCTTCCAAATCATCACAAAAATGAATGCCAAAGATCATCAGGCTTCTGTGAGATATTCTTTTATAGCATCATACACAAGACCACGTTTCTATGAACGAGGTACGTGCGTATGTTTCATATACTTTGAATCGTAGTAATTTATTATGACGCCCAATATAGTTCCGTGAGAAATTATTTTGTTGTTGCAATTTTTAAATATCTTTCATTTCCATGAACAATAAATGCAGATAACGTAATTATTATCTTTTGTTCACCATGCGACTTTAATTTATTATTCTAATTATAAACCGGATTATTATTACTATTTGAACATGTTGGATTAGGGTCAATTACATCTACAAATACTTCGGTGTTAGTAGGAATTGTCATTTTTGAATTCTACTTGCACATGCCTTTCATTTGATACCCAATTTCATGTACACAACTATTTCCGCTTTAACTGGAAATGGAAAATATCGAAGCAAAACCGACAAATGTAAAGAAGGAACTGGAAAAGGATATAACCCAAATGGTATGGAAAGAATTGGGAAATATGTTAATGCACGATGCAAAACTCATAAATTGGAAATGCATAACAGCGAAAGATAATATAATATATAAATATAATTTCTGTAGATGAGAGTGTTCATTTAAATTGTCACCTCTTCCTCACCGACCTCCGTTTTATTACTTGTATAAGTGTACGCCACTGAATCTGATATTTCTTGACTTTTATCTGCAACAGTATTTCTTTTCCTTTTTATCATTACTTCTACTTCTTCTTTTATATCTTCAAAGTTACATTAACAGTAACTATGTTTTGGTTTTGAATCGAATAGCCTTTTATGTTTCCACCATAATCTACTAAAAATATATATTCTCAGCCTTTATGTCCCATTTGCATACATTAACGTCAGGCTTTCTCTGGTTCCAGAAACGATAAGGAGTTTTAAATCCAGAAAATTTATTTCGCAAATACTCGGCAGTATGCACCAAGTGATTCAGAGCCCAGAATGTCTTCATCAAATTAGCAGTGGGCAGTAAAGTAGATTTCTCAAGAACAGTCCTATTGAATATTGCAGAAATTTCATTTTATTGAGTGAATAAGTTTCACTAAGTTTCACTAAGAAAATTTTCAAAATTGTCTGATATGTGTACCCACCACTTGAATTATTTTCCATTCATCTACATGTATAACATCTAATATTTTTTTTACCTTCTGTACCTTTATATCAGAATTGTAATCTTAATTGGTTACCTTCATAACATAGTACTAAATTTAGTTTTCCTTTTTTACTTCCTTACACTTTATGTAAAATCTAAAATACTCGAGGGTACGAGTTATCGAAAAATTGTTGTTATAAAAATTAAAGATATTGAAATTATAAACCAGTGTTATCTATGTTCGTTTGTTAACGCTCTGATGTGTTGAGAGAGCCTAATTACATAGTAACTGATCAGATCCAATTAGAAATTGTTATCATTACAAATTTTATTTCTCTAATAAAAGTCCAAATTGCTGCGCTGGGATTCGAACTTCTGAACTTTGAATTACTTGTCTGCGAGTTAAACTACTAGACCAGTTAGCCTATAATATTATATTATCCCCCTATATTTTTTTGCTGCCACTTTGAATTGGTCGTTTTCTATGTCATATACGTACATTGATGTGTTGCGATCGTACCTAGACGTGTTTTCGTCATGGGTCTGACTATACAGTGGAAAAAAGATATTATTGCCAGTTTAAAAACTACACTACGATCGTATTAAGGAATGAAAAGAGAGCATATTTTGATTATACAGTAAGAACCAGCGATACATCATCTAATGAACTCATTATCGATCAATCCGAGAAGGTTACACTGTATTCCTGACCACCTGAATAATGTTAACTTATTGAACCAACATTTTATCACAAGTAGACCTAAGGTAAATTTTGACAATAATTTTCTAAATATCCTTTATAGCGGTAATGCTTGTAACGATACTTTAAGACGACTGACACTAGTGGTATCATTGACATTATAAATGCTATCAACACAAAACGTGTCTTACTGTATCAAAAATCCTCGAAAAAATAATGTCCAATGACAGAATTTATCATTTCTAATAACTTATTATCTGAAGTACAGTCAGGTTTTAGAAAAAATATAGTTGCGACACTGTCCTCTTAAAGATCTCCAATGGCATACTTACAGCCTCAGAGAAAGGCGAAGTAACTATATTAGTTTTGCTTGACTTCTCTAAAGCTTTTGACAAAATCCTCGCATACGTGGGTTTTTCAAACAGTTCCCTTGATTTAATATCATCACATGTATCCAACAGAAACAAAGCGTTAAGCTGAACAATAATATATCTGAACATGTTTGAGTTCTCAAAATCCTTGCATACATGGGTTTTTCAAACAGTTCCCTTGATTTAATATCATCATATCTATCCAACAGAAAACAAAGCGTTAAGCTGAACAATAATATATCTGAACATGTTTCAGTTAATATCGGAGTTCCCCAAGGTACACTTTGGCCCACTTTTCTTCTCGTTATATACATAGAAATTTCCTTATCTGGTTAAGTATTGTCTGACTCATATGTACGCGGATGATATGTAATTATATTTGTCTTTTAAACTAGGCAACCTTTCTAATGCATTAAAAATGATCAACGAAGACTTAAACAGTATTTGTTCCATTTCACAAAGTCATGGTTTAGTCTTAAATTCCAGTAAGACTAGGTTTTGTTACAATAATTATTGCAATTGCATCAGGCACTTAGTGGATATTAATATAAATGGAACTACGATTGCGGTTTCTGAAACAGCAAAGAACTTGGGTCTTCTGATGGACAACACATGGCATTCCCGGGGTCATATTACACAGATTACATAGATAAAACTGATATTGGAGAATTCACTGGCAATGATACTAATAATTTTATCGGCAGTGAAAGGAAAGTATGGATATACCTCAATAGAATTAAAAGATGTATCACAGTAGAAGACATAAAAGAATACATTACAAGTAAACCAGACTTACAGGTAGAACAATTAATTGTCAAAGAATTACCAACAACAGAAACACAGAACAAATGTTTCATGATTGGAGCAGACTTTAATCTTAAAGATGAATTTTATAAGACAGCATTTTGGCCCAGAGGTGTAGGTTTTAAACGATTTAATTTCAATACATACACAATACATTCATACACAATAAATTCATGGAGGTGCTACTATTACAATGACGTATAGATACCTGGAAAACTTCTTGTTGAAAGTAGAGGAAATACTTACATATATATTTAATAACTTTAGCCATCACATTAATATTATTCTCAGAGGAGATTTTAACGTTAATCTAAATGAAGGAAGTATCCAAAAATCAACAAATTACTAAAACTTCATATAATCTCAGACAAGCAATATTCCAACCAACACACATACAAGGTTTAAGTCAAACTTGCATTGACAACATCTACACAGACCTTGCAAGCTCAACTTTCCAAGCACAATGCCTCAAAAATTTAATATCAGATCACGACGCAATAACACTACACCTGTTAGTTCAAGAACAAACTAATACAACAAGACCTCAAAGTAGATGTTTTGGAAACACGTACTAAATTTTCAATATATTATTTGACACAAAAACTGGTTAAACGTGTACAATGAAAGGGACCCAAATGAAAAGATGAATAAATTCCTAACAGTTGTTTATATTTGGAATCTGCCTTTCCTCTGCACTATATGAACAAGAATACAAAATATAAACCAACATACTCCATGGAACTTCAACAAATGAAGGAAACATTAAATCTGATGTATGACACTTACAAGGAGACAGGTGATAATGAAATTAAACAAATGTATGAAAAATATAAGAAAACATATAACCATGAAATGGAACAGCACAAAATCTAAATAAAATGATCACCGAATCCGGTAATAAACAGAAGTAGTTTAGAGGACAATTAAAGAACTGACAGGCAAGTTAAATAAATGCAAAGATGCGTATAACGCTCCAACAGCAACTGAATTCAACGAATTTTTTTCCACGATAGGTGAAAAGACTTCACAAAGTATACCTCGAGTGAAATATAATGACCAACTTCAAACATTTCTAGCTAAAGTACGAACAAATGGAAACACTATGTTTTTTTATCCAACATCAAGAGAAGAGATATATTCATGCATACTACCACTTAAAAAAATCTACACTGGATATATTTGATATAAGCACTAAGATAGTCCAAGCACTGGCCAGCGACATGGCAATGCCTCTATGTGACATAGTAAATGAGTGCTTTGAAAATGGAGTATGAAAATAGCTAGGGTATTGGCTATACACAAAAAATGCGATACTACAAGCTACAAATTATAGAAGCTACAAATTATAGACCTATATCTATATTACCGACATTTTTCAAGATAATAGAATCTATTATGGCTAAACGAATAATAGCATTCTTAGAAAAAATAATCTCTCACCACAACACTATGGTTTCCGGAGAAATAGGAACACAACAGATGCATTAATGGATTTCATCTCGTATGTGTCGGAACTTGAGGATCACAAGAATTGCAGCATCTTGCTATGTGAGTTGAGTAAGGCTGTTGACTGCATGATACATCAAATATTCCTGACTAAGCTAGAGTACTATGGCTTCAGAGGCATCTCGCTCAGTCTTGTTAAGACTTATCTAGAAAACCGCAAACAATTAGTCCAAACTACAACTGGGAAAAGTCCTATGGCTACAATAAATATAGGAATTGCACAAGGGAGCATCCTTGGCCCTGTATTTTTTGTCATCTACGTGAATGATTTGCCACAGAACATAAAGGCACATTCCATTTAGTTTGCCGACGACACAGCATTTATGGTGTCTGATAGAAATTCGGAGACATTGGGATTAAAAATGGATGAGGCAACTTTACAAGGTACTTCATGGTTTGAAACAAATAGTCTTGTCCTAAAGTCCTAAACGATAACAAATGCTTAAGGTGAATTTTACAGCTAGTAGGAGATTACATACATTCCACGGTGGACAAGGCAAATACCTCGGAGTTACTGTCGATAGTATGTTGACATGGAGATTACATGTAGAAGAACTAGCCCGTAAGCTTTCAACGGCTATTTAAGCCATCAGGAGGATTAAAAATATAATCAATGCAACAGCTGCAAAGTCAACATATTACTCCATGTTTCATAGCCTAGCTAGTTATGGAATTCAAGCATGGAGTCACTCAGCTCATACTAACAAGATACTGATACTGCAGAAGAAAGCTGTACGAGCTATCGAAGGTGCTTCGCCTTGTGCTCGCTGTAGGTGTTATTCAAGAAATATCACATAATGACTGTGCCCTCTACCTACATATGGTAGCAGACTAAAGTGGTATTCCAAAAGCAAAACCTACTAACACCTCGGTCACTCGCACATCACTAGACATAGCAACGACATCAACTTGGAATTCCTAAGGCTACGTTCATCTGTTCACAAAAATATGGGACGGCAACTCTATAACGCTCGGGGCATGGAAACTATATCCACTTAAGCACTTGTCTCGACTTGTCAGACGTTTTCTTGTGGATGGTGCATTTTACACACACCAAGAATTTATGGATGCCTGCAAGTCCCTCAGAAGCTAATTTTGCACAATCTTTATTTTATTTGCTGAAATATTGCGATTGTGTCTTATTGTTGACTAGAATTGTATACTTGAATTCAATAAAGATTTATATAATCTAATTCAATTCAGATCTGACGTCCATAACCTTAATGTTAGGTTTAAGGGCCTCTTAACTCCACCAATACATAGCACTTCATTGTTTCAACGATCATTCTCATTCCAAGTTGTAAAAATGTATAATAGCTTGCCTCCCGCTCTTAAAAATCTTTCTCTTCTCATTTAAAAAGCAATATAAGATGTTGTTGCTCCATGATTTATTGTTCAAAAGGCGATACGTAGTACCTTGCTGGTAAGGCGAGTCTAACTCTTGTTACTGTGGTCTCTTATCATATTTTTTATACTTGTTAAGTTTATAAAAGCTTTATATCGTGTGATATCACTGAATACTGTAGGGTAAGTTACATTTATGAATGCGTTTAGTTTTAATTATCCAATTAATTAAGGTTTAGGTGGTAGAACAGCTATGCTGAAGCCTCGCCTTATGTTTTTTTTTTTCGCTTACTAATTATGCACATTTACTTTTGTTACTCTGTAAATGGAAAAGGAAATAAAGATTATTATTATTATTATTTAATCATTTCTTTTTCGCTACTTTTTTAATTCATTCTTAATCCTTCCTTTTTCTTAATTCATTCAACTATTTCTTTTCACCTATATTTTATTTGTATTATTTGGTACATCCATAAAGCGTCAATTGTTGGACGAAACACTGTGCGTCGCGCCTACGTAGTTATGCTGAATACTATAATGAACGTGCCAAACGGAAACATCTTTGCGATTCTCGAGTTTCCACGCCACCGTCTCCCGCGTAAAAAATCTATTTCCGTTCGTTCAACCCCCGCCCGCGCGCACCGTCGGAGTTCCGCTGCGCCGACGCCGAACCCGAACGCTGAAAAGCGGCGTCGAATCACCTCCAGTCTCGATCGATCCGAGGACGCGGTGCAATAAATAAAATCGCAGTAATCGTAAGTATTGCACATTGCGCTTAATTACATGTCGTGGTTTTCCCGTTGTGAAAAACGTTCATAGACCAGATTGCAAAATCCCAATTTCGTTAGGGTAATTTCCGTCATTAAAAATCGACACAGTTTTGTAGACTGTGTCGATGAACGGACGCATTTAATTACCGATTCTTCCCACCTTTGTTTTCACTTTCATTCGTTCGTAACAATTTTAAATTTGCAGTTTTTCACTTGCATTGCACGTTTAGTGATTTTTGTCGCTACAGATAGCGTTGAGTCATTTCGGTTGCATTCATGAAAAACTATGATTAGATTCGACACGATCGATAGATAACATTTATCTAATCTGTGCGTGGGATTTGTGGAATTTGTTGCAAGTGTCGTCAAGACTGAACGATTTTGTCTATTGTTTTACAACTTTTATTATTATAACAGAAATTTTATTGTCACATAATTTAATAGCACACTTGTAGTACATAGGTCCAATAAATTTTCCGCGCAAAGTGAATTAAGACTAAAATTGTTTCTTTTTGTTTTACGACAGCATTTTATTACTATTACGTCTAAAGAAGAATCAATTAATTTATGACGTTATTTAAGCATGAAACTGTTACCGTGCTGTTTTTATATCCGAATATATGTTCTTCTTACCCTTTTGTAACTATCGACATGTCCTGTTAACCAAAACATCAAAAAAACGGCAAGATATTAAATTCATTTGATATCGATTTGTGTAGAGAATAGAGAATATCACAGAATTAATTTCAAATGTACAAACCATACGGTTATCCTGGAACGCAACCGCTGTTCGTTGTTGTGAATGTTATTTTATCACCTCTTCGATATTTCTTGAGGATACCGTATGTTACATCTTTAATTATTTGCAGTCAAAATTATATTTTCTTCGTGTTAAATCGATTTGTAATTTTCAAATGCAAACATTTATTTTAATTAATTTTCGTTTCGTGGTGACGTGGGAATGGAAAACGTTGTATATACCTTTTGCGATAATATAGTAATGTACATATAATATTTTTTTTCGGAGTGAAAGCTTATAATTATTACGATTTTTGGAATTGCAACGAGACTAGTGAAGGTTTTTCGCATTTCCGATGTTTACGAGGAATGATTTCTAAAACTCGCGAGGTGGTGGTTGGCCGCAAACCAAAAGTGCACGCTCTTATAATTAGGTTTCCTTCCTGTTGACTTGCCGGTTGCAAATAAATAAAATTAATTCTTAAACATAGAATAGACTGTATTAAGTATGGGTTTGATTTAATTACACGGATACAAAATTAGTAACAAGTTGAACGCGATAGATATAAATAGCTAAATTCGAGTAGGTATGCAAAGTTATGTGAGGTGAGTAGTAGCATTCTTAAGTGGGTTATTTCACGGAATCAGCTATCCTATGTTGGGACAGACAAAAGAATAATAACATTAAAATTGGAAAATGTCATGTGTCCTTTAACCGACCCGAACGAGTGTGTGACAATCGTGTACACACATCGGGTGTCCTTCGATATTCATAGAATACGAGGATTATTCCTTAGTGCAGGTACACTGGAACTGCTTTTAGAAAAACCGTTTTACATATAATTGTTTGATTTGTTTTGATATCTTGGTTGCTGGTCTTTAATAGGTTAGGATTGTTGCAAATACATATATTTTTAATGGTTATATTTTATAAATCTGTGTACATGTTTGTGCACTATGGTAGTTAAACATTTTAAACATTATTGCTCCTTTATTAACACATGATTGTTCTATAAAACAAGCATCGCATTAACAATGTTATTTAATCATCAAATTAAGTGAAACAATATTTGTCGTAGTGTTAACATACATTCTTAATAATAGTAAAGTATAAAAACATTAATTGAAAATAGAAAATTACATTTGGAAACATAAAACGTCAATACCAAAATACGTATTTAAATATTTTATGATGACAAATTTAATACATCGATGTTGTGATTCGGAATCGGTACCAAATTACCGGCTCAGAATAATCTCAAAGTCATAAAACAAGAAATGTCGTGATTAACTGCAATTACGTAAGCGAGCTCGTAGTTAGGGACGGCGGTATTATAAACAACCACCTCGCCAATTAGTGACGACTACACATAAATAATAAATCGTGCAAAATATGACCGAAATTGAATAACTTAATGAGCAGCGAATTTGAAGTAACGATCGTAGTTGAAACTATTTACGAAAAACTGAGATGACCCAAACTCCAAAATTACGAGTGCTTCTCATGTATTGAAGATCTACTGAGCAGAAATGCAAATCAAGAGGAAAAGGGGTCTTAAAATTATTTTCAGTTCTACCAAAAGTATACAAGATTTAAAATATAAAAGTTGGTGTAATAAAAATTTTCAATGTGTTTTAATAAACACAAATTTGATGTTTTTATTGTATCGATTATGTTGCTCGTTTACTATTGCTAACTATATACGTGGGGTATTGCTAAAGTTCGCGGAAAATGTAACACAAAACAGACATTACGTTTTGTAAATCGTTTATGCCTCCTCAAAATATTCGTTTTAAGACGTTACGCTTTTGTATTCGATGAGATCAATCTTCAACACTGTTTCCCCTCTGAGCGAGGTAACCTGATTAGTGATTTAAATGTTTCACTCAAAACTCACTATTCGAAGTATACATTTTTTCATACAATTATTACTATGTTAAGCTCTGTTGAAATAAAACTGCTGGGTTTGAAATCGAACTGTCAATTGTATTAATGGTAAAAATGACAAATTTTACGATTGTAACTATAGCAGAACGCTGGCAATACTATGAGTATACGATTCTGCCAAGTGCACGAATATAAGCGAACATACACCAGTGACAAATAGGCAGCATTAATTTTATTTGGCTTTAGATTTTTTCGTCAATTTGTAAGTGTTGTTAATAGTAATATTAATTTAATAAAAAAGTGAACATAATATAATTTTAGAAACGTACAAAATTATCAAGAAAGTCCAAATTGAAATGTCCGAAATTTTTGCTGCTTATAATATTACAATTTGAAATTATCGAAGAGAAACTTGTTAAAATGTAACGAATATCAACTTCTTTAAAATGTCAAAATCGTAACAATTTCCTGTCCCATATTACAATCATGATAGGGCGCATATGCATATGCATATTGCCTGCAACTCAGAAACCATTAAAAATTGATTTGGGTTGGTTGTAATGGTTGGTAAAATTGCCAAAAATACTAAACAATATCAAAATTGTTACAAATGTTCAAGAAAGTTAAAATTGTCAATGTAACTCAACTGGCTCCAACCCAACCCAACCCAACCCAAACCAAAAAATTTCGCGAAACATGATATTCTAGAAAATTCTACAATATAAATAACGTAATAATGGTTAAAATTGTAACCAATGTAAACAATTCTGAAATTCTCTAGAATGAAAAAATGCGAGTACTACGTCACCACCTGAAATTGTGCAAAATTGTAAAATTGTCTCAAATGCAGAAAGTATGTAAAAGTCGGTTCAATAATTGGCAGACAGGGTTAAAATATTACAACAATAACTTTGATATTTTCTTAATATTTTGGATAATTGGATAATAAATCTGAAACTAATATGAATTTCCAAACCGAAAATTTTAAAAATTTTGCCCATTATTATTTCGCACTCAAATCTTGCTTTTTCACAGTTGTAGCTTTTAGGTTTTTAGACAATTTGAAGTATTATTTCCTTGACAATGTTAATTCCCTTCTTTTTTAACATATTTGCATTTGTAGGTTTTTGAGATTTTTGACAATTTGAAGATTTTTTAATTTTGTGGTAGTTTTACCGTTTCTGCAATTTTTACGTTTTGGCAAAGATATTTTTTAATATTTTTGACAATTTGTTTATTTAACCCAACCCAAGTATTGTCATTGTTATTTTTTGTATTTTTAAATTCTAGTCCATTCGACGGAAGTTTAAACCATTTCAACTATTTTTACAATGTCGTTTTTTAAGAGGCATTTTTTTCCTTTGCCAAAATAACATTAACAAGTTTGCTATTGTTCGGCAATTTTTTTGCAATTATGAATTTGATTTTTACAAATTTTTGAACCCATTTTACATATTTTTTCCGTTTCTTACGATATTATTTTTTTTTTTTGGTTGGTTGGTAATGTTGGTAATCTAGACAATTGTAGTGATTTTTTACTTAACTATTTTGACCATTCTAGCAATTTTGAAGTTTGAAACAGCATTTTACTAAATGTGTGCTTTGAGACAATCAGTTTGTGTGTGAATATTTTCACTTTTACTGCTACATAATTGCAGAGGTCTTTTCGACCTACTATGAAAAGTTGTAATAACTGCGCAGTCGTCGCCAATAAGGGTAAGGGCACCTTTGTTGAGAATAAATTTCAGCGAATATTAATTAAATAGTATTAAAGTGATGACAGCTGTTTCGCTCTGTATGGGTTCATCAAACCACACATACATTCGCTGTAGTCGCATCAAGTCACGCAAACATGAGTTGCAATCAGTTTGTGTGTGAATTTTATTTTCAACAAAGCTGTCTTTATTACCGATGGCAATGGAATAAATGCAAGTTTTTATAATACCAGCGTAGTTGGTCGAAGATACCTTTGCATTTACGTAGCAGTAAAAGTGTGTGGTTATTCACGTCTAGATAACGGTAATATTCACACATAAACTCATTGTTATTCATGTTTGCATGACTTGATGCAACGGCTGCGAATGTGTCTGTGGTGGTCTGATGAGCCCATAGCGAAACAACTGTCCTCACTTTAATATATTACATCGTCGAAATTTATTTATGTTTCGTGAATAATCGTTTACGTAATTTTATCGCATCTGAAACTCTTAATGCATTTTTGATAATTTTGACTTATCTAACTAAATATTGTTATTATTACTATTGGTATTTGACATTCTGCACATTTGACCAAAATTGCCTAAATGTCAAATGCTAAGATGTCAAAATTAGAAATGTCGAAATATATGCCAAGGATACAGATTGACAAAATTGTCTAAATGTCAAACGTAAGATCTCAACAAAGTTAGATGTGTCAAACTAAAAAGATGTCAAAAAATTTGAAATGTTTAAAACGTTGTACGACTTTCTTGAGAAAATAAGGTTAAGGGAACCAATTTCAATGTCTTTTATTAAACTTTTAGGTGATTTAACTGGGAAACTATGTATGTTTTATAACGATTTTTGTAAAAATATGAAGAACGGTGAACATTTTGATACACAAAGCGAAGTTGTATAAAAGTTTTTGGATAAGTAATTTCTAATAAAAATTTTGATGTAAAATCGCAATAAATTTCAGTTGAAAATTGTTGAATTCGTATCGGTTTTATCAAGTTTTGCCAGTTTAAAAACTAATAGCGAACAAATCACACGTATTTGCTTTTACTTTATTAAAATACAGGGGAAACCTAACCTTAAAAATCGGCAAAACAGTGACACAAGAGCGCAAGTAACTGAAGAAGCATTTTGTAAATGTTAAGTAATTTCCACCAATATATTTTTTGCATTTAGGCAGTTTTTGTTTTTTAACTACTTTAAAATGTTCGTCAATTTTACCAAATGTTTCACATTTTGGATAACTTTGCATTATTTTGACTTCCTAACGCCGCCAAAGAGAGAGTTGGGTTGTATCAGACTTGAGTATAGGTGTACAATTTTGATATTTTTGCATTTCAGACATTTTGAAGTGAACAAAAATATGAAAAAATTACCACAACCAAGCATTGTTATAATTTGGATGTGCGAACCAGGTTTGGATTATTGGACCATCGCATCGTTTACCGCTTATTAAAGGCTCATCACCAAGAAATGTGTAAAAAAAGTGCGCATGAAACCTAGTTGTGCAGATACAACCTATTTGAAGTTTGAATTCGGATCAATATAGTAATTTTTACGCACGAGTGACATGATTTATTTTACAAAAAAATAGTTTCTAGCTAGAAATTCCTCGGTGTCCTCGGATATGCGCTTGATTTATTAATTGATCCAGGCAATTGTTTGCTACACCATTAGTCATGTTGTAAACCGACTATCGACATGTCGAGCGGATTAATTACATTTATCGCCTCGTATCTGCACATTCATTCTTACATAAACATTGTTTGTTTGTGTCGAGTTATCGTATTAACGATAGCTTATCATCTCGGACAATCGGATGCGGATATTACACCGCATGAATGCCAAACTGAAGATGCATATACATATACGGTATCAATCGACGCCCTGTCATCTATATATAGTCGTAAATGAACGGCACGTGCGCATAAATTGAAATTCCTGCGGTCAGGGCACTTCCCATCGAAGGATTACTTCCTCGAGACGCATTAAAACATTGCAACGCATAAGAATAACAACAACAATAATAATTAATCATGTAGTTGTGTTTTTATGTCACGTTATTATATTATTATATTGAACTAATCTAAAGATTATATTATTCAACGGTGATGTTTCACGTACAAATGTTGACGTCCCTGCGCCAAGCGATATTAACTTTAATCCCTAGAGTATTACAAGTTTTACAGAAACACGTAAACACTTCTTACAAAAAGTGTCTTAAACCGATTTTATTATGTACTTGTAATGGTCCTTATATTTGCTTGCTCCAGGGGACTGATGAAGCTGCCGACGCAAAACGACTCTACCACAAGAACCAACAGACCGAACGTCAGAAGACGTTTGTTTGATGACGTAGACATGGAAATTCCCTCCGGCGGCGGTGGCGATTCAAACCCCAATCCCCTACCGGACGACTGGTTACACAGAACTCTGGAAGAAGCGAAACGGCGATGGAATTTTGACTTCGAAGCAGATCGACCCATAGAAGGAGACTGGGAATGGACTCCAGTGAACGAGCCCTCCCCAACACATTAATTTTAAAGTATTTACCCAAAATTTCCTAGTCTGAAAACATATTTCGCTACAAAAATGTTTATGTTTTATTGTATATTTATACAACTTTATTTTAACTAATTTATTAATCTATTAACTTTTATAAATATATTTATTTATTATTAGTATTATTAATTATACGTATATGTAATAGTAGATTTTATATCAAAGAATTAAACGGGGCTTTATTGAAGAGGGATTTCGAGACGATTATGCGAGTGAATGAAGCTCAGTTTAATTCCGTGTTATTAAATGTACATTGATGCGTTTATCGACGGCTAAAATACCAAATATACTTGTACATACATACGATTGTGGGATAAGTGCAAGGAGTGTTCGGTTTTGGCACAAAATTTCGCATAAATTTTTCCTGCTTATTGTTGAGTCTATAGTGTATCTAGTCGCTAAATTTTGAACGTGCCAAACCGGATATTTGCAGTTTTAATTTATATACATATTTATTTTTAAATGAACTAACTTTTATTAAATAAAGCAGTTGTAAATTGTTTTGTTGTTTTTTACCAGAAATGCCAAAATCGCTAAAATTGGCTGAAGTGATAAAAATCGTGAAAATTTCTATATAGTCCAAAATAGAAAACAGTCAAACTTACGACATATTGTTGAAAATGCAAACATAAATTTTCTGACGTGCATATTAATTTAAATATTCCAATTTTTTTACATTTTTTACCAAAAAGTCAACATTTTCTCAATGGTCAGGTTGTGAAAAGTCAAAATGTTTTCGTAGTGAAGAATTGTCTTAAATACAAAACTATTAAAATTGTAAAATTCCAAAATCGTGAAAATTTTACATATAAAAAACCTGCCTGTGGTGCAAAATTTGGCCATTATTACCAAAATATCCGAGAATGCAAAAATAAATCCAATCGACATTCATAATATTAAAAAACAATTAAATTGTTAAAATTACTTCCAGGGGATTTACAAAATTATTTCTTGTCATAGTTATATTCAGAACGACATAATTGCTTTTTGCAGGCCAATTTTTGATAAACTGCCCTTCAAAGAGCCCAGTGGCAGCATATATAGCAATATGTAATTAATTAGCAGCTTCTGGGGATTGTACAACACTATTTATTACCATATTTGCATTAGTTGTAATGAAAGAGAGCTACTCGATTTTTTCAGGACCTTTGCGGAGAAACCACTCCGCAAATACCACATGTGCAGGCTGAAGCTTATAATTTAGTTTCCCGGGGTTGTAAAAAAATATTTACTGTGATACTAACTTTCAGGACGACATAGTGAAGAAACAAAATTTTTCCATACCATATCTTTGATAAACCACACCTGTAAGAACTTTATAGCGCAAACTTGTATGCAATCAATTTTTACCTTCTTGGGGTTGTACAAAATTATTTATTTTTTCACCACCTTTTGCGAAGGGACTACCCCTGCTAGTACCATATGGGCGTGCATGCTTTAGCTTATAAGTTAACAGTTTCCTGGGGTTGCACAAAATTATTTCATTTATGACGACATAACGAGGAATCCCGATTTTTTCCAAATCGTTATATGAACATGTATCTCTTTACCAGCTCCACAATTACAAGTGAGCAAGTTTGTAATTAATTTGTAACTGCTGGTGTACTGGTTATACAAACAACTAGTTGACAAATTAATCGAATAATTTTTCGCAAAAACTATCTATAGAATAGATGTAAATAGTTCATTATAAGTTTTTATGAACCAAATTTAATAAATACTGATTTAATTTTAAGTATCTTTATAATGATGAACATGAAGCTACTAGTGGTAATGTGCTTATTTACAATTACTATTTTATATAAAATATAATATATCACGATTCATTTCCGATCTATCACAAAAAACTCATTTTTTTTTACTATGAAGGATGGAAGTGTCTGTTTTATTTATATGGACGCATCCAATCATTACGTTAATTTGTTACTTTGTCGCAGTGATTAAATAATTAGAATTAAAGCCCTTTTGAGGAACAGTTTGTTCATTTTCTTATCTGACAAATCTTTAAGCACTCATATGGTACTTGTGGGGGTAGTTTTTGCGCAAAGGTCATGAACAGAATAAGTTACTTCCTGTCATCGCAATTAATATAAATCAGGGCATAAATAACTTTGTACAACCCTAAGAAGGTAAAAATTGATTGCATACAAGTGTTTCTTACACGGGTAGTTATCAAAAAATTGCATGGAAAAAATCGCGTTGCTTCATTATGCTGTCTCGAATAATAACAAATTTTGTAGAACTATTCATAAATTATGAACTTAAACGTGCAGGGTCGTTTAAGTGGTACTTGGGTAGTTCCTCGGCAAAAGTCCTGAAAAAACCCAGGTTGCCCTCTTTCATCATAATGCAAATTTGACAATAAATGGTTTTTTACAACACCCAGAAGCTTTATAATTACATAATGGTATATAAGTTGCGGTGGAGCTCTTTCAAGGGTAGTGTTTCAAAAAATGGCCTGCAAAAATAGCTTCTTCTTTATGTCATTCCGAATGTACTTATCACAAGAAAAAAGTCGCGAAAAAGTTGTTTCCTTTAATCACAACCAATGCAAATCTGACAATCAATAATTTTTTGCAACCTCTAGAAGCAAGCTACGAAGCCTTTACCAAGGTTTTGCGTTATGTCATCTTAACCGTAAATATGGCAATAAGTTTTATATGGCTTTCTGAAGGTGTAAATATATTAACTTCTATATTTTTGTTCATGTGGCCATCCTCCACCTCCTAGTTTCTTTCAATAGGGGTTGATTAAAATCAGACATATTATTACCAGCACTAATAATAAATATGTTGTAACGAGGCAATAAAAAATAAGAACTTTTATTTCCTAATTGCAATAACTTATTGTTGAAACATTAATTGTCAATAAGCATTTTTTATTGTGGAAGTCTTTTGTACAAAAATATTCCTACACACTAACACGTTATTTCTTACTTTTGGAATTATTTTGTACATGTGGCAGTGGAGGGGGGGGGGGGGTCTTCACAGTGACGCCAATAGATTATTATTTCATTTAAACTTTTCAAGAATGGTTCAAGAGAGGAGGGTTTGTAATTAACGATTTAAACTTGATTTTACTGAATAAAAATTCCTAAATATAACGACTTTGAGCACATGCATAAAATATCACAACGTTTCAAATGCGTTATTTAATTGACTGCTCAGGCCACTTTGACGTTTTAATATGTTTTCACTCATGTTGAAACTGACAGGTTGGTAGAACAGTTGGAATCAATTAAATGATATCATATACACTATTTGTTTGTCATACTATATACTTGTTGCACTCGTTACTGTCTCCAAAAAAATTACATACAACTCGGTTCCCAACCCGACCGCCAATTTGCGCCATTTCGTAGAAAAATGAGAAACGAACACTTAAAAGTAGGTCGTCTACGTTCAGAATAAATATTCTAATCTTAGCATCTACGTACGAATACAACAAGGAGAATGCAAATTAAATTAGGTGAAAATTATAATGTTATTATATATTATATATACAATACAATAGGGAGTGTATTTGGCCAATTTTATCTTGGGATGCTGTCATTAATCACAGTTGACAGGTCCATTATGCGTACGATGATCTGGTAAAGAGACACCCGGTCATCTGTGTAGATCATGTGAGGTTCACGACCAATGGGAAGCGTCATAACGACATGCATGCGTTAAGTCCTATGTCGGAGGAAAGTAACAGCTATAAATAGGATCATTGAAAGAACAAAAAGTTAAATAGTAAATGGCAAGAAGTATTTTCGCAGCTGCACATTAGATTTTTGGACCAAATTTGGCAGAAACATTGGACTAGTCTAAGGTAACAATTGATTAAAATTTGCCAAAGAAAACACTTCATCTTTTTGATTCTTCTTTAATAATGTGTTGGTCCGCCCCTATTTCTGATACACTCATTGATCCGCCTTGGCATTGATTCCAGCAGGTGATCAATGTCTTCTTGGGGTATGGCATCCCAAGTAGCCTGTACTTCATGCCGTATAGCTTCTATTGTCAACGGTGGGTTCGGTAGATTCCTCAATCTTCTACCCATCATGTCCCACACTTGCTCAATGGGCGACAAATCGGGAGATCTTGCAGGCCAAGGCAAAAGATTAACATTGGCCTCTTCAAAGAAGTCAAGAGAAACCCTTACTACGTGAGATCGTGCATTATCTTGCTGGAAAGCTTATTCGACGATAAACTGTTCGCAAGCCTATCGGACGACCTTGTTCACCTAACCATTGATCAGCTATTGATCTAGTTGTAGAGAATCGGTCTCTCAAGGCCATTAGTCTTAAACGGCGACCTTGACGTTCATTGGTTCGTCTTTGAGCCCCAGTGCCTCTTCTGCGACATTCAACCCCATGTTCAGACCACGCTTGATAAACACGCATTATTGTTGAGTGGTGCCGTCCCAAACGGTTTCCGATTTCTCTAAACGAAAAACCTGCTTCTCGTAAACCAACAATCCGCCCTCGGTCAAAGTCACTCAACTTCTGGTAAACTTGAGGTATCCTTTCTCTAGGCATCATTAAACACTTGAAACACTTTAAACTAAAGAACGGGATCCGAAAAAGTGGAACAAATTCAAAAAATGACTCGATAATTGCTTGTCTATCACCACCTCTAAAAAATGACACAAACGTCAAAAATCCCATGACTACTTGATGATTGGGTTTCAAATTTTAATCAACTATTTCCCTGGACTAGTCCACTATTCCTGCCAAATTTGGTCAAAAAATTCCCACCCCTTCTAGGTGGTGCAGTTTATATGTCACTGAGTATATTTTGAAACGTAAAATTAGTGCAAAACAAACAAAAATGAGCACTGTCATGAAATAAAATTGTTCAAATTCTCTCAAAGAACACAACATTTAATTTGATACATTTTTCAAAGTGGAAAGTTTCCTCTTCATTGATATCTGCAAAAAGCAGTTGTCGTTGTCTCACATATTTAATAACCAACCGATTTCACAAGAGATGTAAAATGCCAAATAATCACCTAGAACGTGTCTATTGTTTTTTATGTTATGTTATTGTCCGTCTTGAACCACAGAAAATGTCTTTGTAAACTTGTAAAGTTTGTTGTCGGACTCTGAAGAAATTACCATTTGTAGATTGAAATTTCTTATTAAACCTTTTCGACTGATAACTTTATTATTAATTGAACATTTACCCAGCTCGTTTCTCTAAGTCGAAACAGTAAGTTGCCTCTCACTTCTCTTACGCTTCCATTTATGGTGCTACATGCAGGCACATCAAAAATAGACCTATCAATACCTATACAAAAGTATCGAACTGATTCGTGTCTTTGGGTATGACGTATACTTTTTATTATGGTTATGCTATAAGTTTTATATAACTTTTCTTTTTATTCTAACTTTTCAGACTACGTATCAGAGATTGTTTTACATGTTTCGAAGAAACGTCACAAACCACATAGTTTCTACAGTTCGTTTTAGATTTTTAATAACTACGCTTATTCATACCTATTAATTATATTTTATACGCTACGGCTATTACAATTACGTACGGCGTTTATGTAATTTTACATCTAATATTTTATATTTAATTTGATATAATATAAATAAGTGTGTCGTCGATTTGCATATATTTTATGCGCGTAACGGTTTTGCTGTACGTATGTGCAATAAAATCGGCACAGTCCTACTGTCATCCTACGCCGAAATTACAACCGACGTGTTACCAAATACGTACACAAATAAAAGAGACTCGGGAAAGATCACCAGGTAGAATTACGACGAAAATATTGAGAACTGAGGTGTTCGTACGAAGGCAGCAGTGTGCACGCTACACAATGTAATTAATTGATCGCGGAGGCACTGCGCGCGTTTATCATTTCGCGAGGGCCGACATCACGGACGGAAGGATCGTTAATTTTAATCGCCGCCGCGTCCGGGGGTGAAGCGCTCTTTTACGACGCCGGACTTGCTTTTATTCAAACGAAAAATCCGTTTGATTTTGGAAATGATTTATTATTTATTATTATTATTACTTTTGTTACCTCTGCAATTTAATATGTAGCAAATCGTTGAAGTCGATGCTATGCGGGCTCATGTTTACGTTTACATGGTCATTGCATTAAATGCTGGATAATTTTCATTACATTAATTAAAAAAATAAATAAATCCAGTATTCAATTCATACATTCATTGAGATGTGATGATGTTCCATGATATCGTTGCATCCTGTTTGGGATGCCTTTCGACACATAGGTCGTAGCATGGCATGCTCTGTTAATCGAAACAATTTATGGAAAATGGGTGGTTTATTCGTAAAATTACATTGTACTGCCAACATAGCATCCGCGGTTACCTGACCTCGGCGCAAGGCTCGTCTCTAACGTTCGTTTACAAGGAAAGCATGTCGGTTAAATACCTTCTGCTATTGCTGACATGACATTGAGAATAAGAAACACAGTTACACTTGACCATTCTTAAAAGCTCCAAAGCTCCCAATCAATCTTCTTTCGGAATAGTTTCAATATAAGCTGAAGAACGGTTATACAATCTACCCTGACAATTCCTTTTAAGGTCAAAAAATAGCCAGAAGCCACACATTGCTCTATTAGATGAGTATAGATGTTCTATTGCCTGTGTATTTGTTCCAGCGAAAAACATGTGAGTAAATCATATGGGACAATGAATTATCATCGTATAGCATAATGCACTTGTCAGGAAGTCTACTGAACACTTCAGACAAACATTTTTCAGTGTACCATTTAGCTGTCTTTTGCCCATCCAGTATAATTGTTACATAACACTGTTCATATATATCGCTGCTTCTTGGTCATTGTTGAAGTTTTCTCATCTTCGTGAATCCATGCACGACCATCTTTGGGTACGTATGTCGAAACATGAAATATCGCCACCTGCCACTAATTAGCAAAAAAATAAACTGCATGAAATTTGAAGTATTATGGTAAATTCTTCCACGCTTTGCATTTTGGAAGTGAGAATGTTAATGCGGCACAAAACGATAAAGCAGGTATATGTATCATTGTTTTAAGGGCTGATGAACGAATCTAAATTGAAATATCATGCATTTGACATTCTTCGTTTCTTTCCATATTGGGAACATTGGGAACAAGTTTGGCTGTTTTGTCAATTTACAATTTTGAAAATTTGACTTTTTTGACAACTTGTGTCATTTTATCGCACGTTAGACAATTTTCTCAATTATGGGGTACGATTATTTTCGAAAATTTATTTTGTTTATTATTTTGCACATTTTCACCCACATTCTTGAAATTTTTTGAATATTAGACAATTATGAACATATTCATAATTCTATTCCATATACAGTGTGTTTCACTTAAGAGTGTAACACCCTCATATGTTTTTTATTTTTAGTCCGATTTTAGTAATTTTTTTTCCCAAACGTAGAATACTTCTTGCTCTATTTAATCCCAAAAAAAAACAATTGTTTTCTGTAAATGCAAAGCAACCTGCGATGGCAAAATAAATGGAAAAAATCAAGAAATCACTTTAGGGATTTTTTTATCGAAAAATTTTACTAGTGATAATTGTTCAGAATTGCCCAAAAACACTAAATCCAAAATTTCATGAAAATTAAAAATGTTAAAATTTTCTTCAACAGCAATTCCAATTCAGTAAATATTATTTTCCGACGGCCATTGTGAAATGTATTGAATTGTACACGGTTTTTTGTTACTGAAAGTGGGATATTGCGAATGGAGGGAGTACCCGTGTGAAATATAAAATCGACCAATCTGATTGGCTGTCAGCCGTGTTGAAAATACAATTTTCAACACGGGTAGTGCAGTCGTGGTTACAAATGAAATTTGACATTTATTAACATGTGTCATTTGTGAATTCTGAAACTTTAATCAATATATACTTTTGATTTTTGTTGTTATGGTGGTCGTCGGAAAAGTATCGTGTAAAACACGTGTTGGAAAGTCGATTTCACACTCGTTTGCTTAATTTTTGCTCAATCCAACACTTGTTGTACAATATACTATTGCACAGGTGGCTGCGCCTAAACAACAACAACTTTAAACAACTTTGACAGTTCAGGTTTTATTTCAAACAAAATTTTCACAGCATACTTTGTTCGGCGCAGCAAATAAGTATTTACGGACTTTTACGGGAAATTTTAATATTTTTAATTTTCATGAAATTTTGTATTTAGGGTTTTTGGCCAATTCTGAACAATTATTACTAGTAAAATTTTTCGATAAAAAATCCCTAAAATGATTTCTTGATTTTTGCCGTTTATTTTGCCATCGCAGGTTGCTTTGCATTTAAAGAAGACAATTAGTTTTTTGGGAGTAAATAGAGAAATGAGTATTCTACGTTTGGAAAATTGCTAAAATTACAAAAATTGGACCAACAATAAAAAAAATATGAGGCTGTTACACTCTTAAGTGAAACACACTGTATTTGGATATTTTTCTGATAATATCAAAAATGTTTGTCAAAGATTTTATTTATTTAATTGCAATTACTGATATGTCAGATTTCAGAAGTTAAACTATGAAAAAATCACCACTTGATCACCACAAAATCACACTAAATAATATTACAAATTCTTATATAAACAAACTTCTAACTTTAATAAATAATTGTCTTTGTAGATAGCTTAGACTTTCAAAAGACAAACCATGAAAAATCACAGTTTGATAAACACTGTATTCCACACTAAATAATATTAAACAAATTCTTGTATAAACAAACTTCTAACTTGCCCTTACTGATATCTTACACTTTCAAAAGACAAATTATGTAAAAATCAACGTTTGATAAACATTGTATTCCACATTGTATATAATATTAAACAAATTATTGTATGGACAAACTTCTAATTTAGATCAATACTTGCCCTTACAGATATCTCAGACTTTCAAAAGACAAACTATGACAAATCACCGTTTGAAACAATGTATTCCACACTACTAAATAATATTAAATAAATTCTTGTATGGACTATGGACTGTATTAGACTTTTAAAAGACAAACTATGAAAAAATCACCGTTTGATATGTTTTTGTATTCCACACAATATAATAATAAAAAACCTTCATTTGTCATTTACCGCTTAAAATACATGATGTCTTGTTACCATCCCGCTACTCCCCTTTACCCTATTTACAGTTTGTATTAGAACTCCACTCCTCGTTCTCTCTCCTCCACTCCAACTCCTCCTCCTTCTCCCCATTTTTTGTACCTTTTGCATGCGCCCTCCATCTCCAGCCCTCGACCATTCCCCTTTTTCTCTCCCTCTTCGCGTCCCTGCACTCCCATGTATACCCACTAGGCATATTGTTACTGTATTTCCTCCATGTTTTCAGATCCATCCATGTCTCTATTAAACCTATGTAATCGAACCTTCCCATATATTCCTTCAGGTCTCTGTTAATAGCGCCCTCTTCTTTCACCCATTTCTTCCATCTCGCTACAGTCCAGAAACATATCGCCAACCTCTTTTCCTCTTCAATTCGTCTGCCCTCCCTTTCTTTCTCTCCCCTTGCTCCCCTTCTTCCCCTCCCAACTTGTCCCCCGACTCCCTTAGCTTTTATGTTATTAGCATCTTGGCTTCCCCCTCCCACTCCAGCCATGTGTTATCCACCTTCAACTTCCTGTATCCTGAGACTTTTACCTTTATCTCACCGCGTATTTCCAAATCTCCCTTTGGATTTCCCTTTCCTTTTCCATCAAATCATTGTCTATGTATATTCTCTTGCCCATAATTTCACTTTTTTCTTCATCACTTCCTGTTTTTCCCTTTCTTTTGTAAATTCATCAATATTGTCTCCTTTTCATTTCCCCACATTTTGAACGCCTCCTCTATTTCCACCACTACCTTTATCCAAATCTCCCTTTGAATTTTCCTTTCCTTTTCCATCAAATCATTGTCTATGTATATTCTCTTGCCCCTAATTTCACTTTTTTCTTCATCACTTCCTGTTTTTCCCTTTCTTTTGTCAATTTCATCAATATTATCTCCTTTCCATTTCCCCACATTTTGAACGCCTCTTCTATTTCCACCACTACCTTTAGCTCTTCGCTTAACCATTGTGTCACCTGCTATCTTTCCCTGCCTGTTTCCATTTCTAGTCCTCGGATTACAATATTCTTTCTTCAGTCTTTTCTATCCATTGCTTCGACTTCCTCTTTTAGCTTTCTCATTCTTCCGTCTGACTCCATTCTTTCTTTAGCCCATTCCCGTTCCACCTTTGTTCTCCATTCCATATCTTCCTGTGTTTTAATAAATCAGGAGAAATATCATCATTTTATAAACACGATTACTCTCACCGGATAATTACTCTTTACACCTCATCGTTTCAATAATTTCATAGAAAAAGTTAAATTTAAATTAACATGCGGACACAGAAAATTAACTCTTAACTAAAAATGTTGTTGTATGCTCCACCGTTTCGTGATGAAAAGAATCGTTCGAACGATTCGCACCTCATTCGTGCCCTTATATCAATGCGTGCGTTTAGAATTCGTAGACCGTAACATGTAAACGGTTCCGACTTAAAAAAATTATGTTAATTCGTCTGCGTTGGTCTTACGCCGGACCGGGTGCGGCCGAAATCACCACCGAAATAAATGAACAGGGGTCTCGGATCGCCGAGCGTGTAAGACGAACTCGAATTTAATTCGTCACTTCCCTTAAATTTCGAATAAACGTCTCGGGCGGATTGTTTCTGCTCGACTTGTCGTGAAGGAACTCGTTAGACCGTCCTGCACTTATCGGACGGTGACTAAACTATAATTTCGATTCGTTGACGTGTTTTTCTAAAATTAGATTGGGGGCGCACTTGACTTAAAACTCGCGTATGTGAGACGAAGGAACGAAGCTAGTTTTTAAGTTTACGAATCGAATATTTTGGAAAATATATGAAAATTAACACTGACTATAAATTGTGGTACATTTCGTGTTGGAAGGACGGTTACATAAGTATTTTCTTCACTAAAATATACGTTTATTACATGTTAAAGATTGCAAAGGTAGCTTGTTCAAAGTAGGTTCAAATTCTCAGTCCAACGGGGAATTTTATTTCATGTATAAGTCTCACGAATTTTTGACGACCATCTCAGCCCCAATTTTCCACTTTATTTCAATTGAATGCTTTGTACATTAATTAAAAAAAAAATTTTTTTTGAAATGATAACAATGTCAAAGAATAAATATGAAACATCTAATCTCTCTGACAACTTGTAATAATATTAGATTCCTCGATGTTGCGAAAGTGATTTGTCTAGGTGCGGATTTCCGTTTCCTAAAACTGACAATCGCTTCAAAGCAAGGTCGTGCCGGTTTATTATTCACCACTTTGCCGTCTAATCTTACGGTCGGATTGCATAAATTTACGATCACGGTTTAAGTCGCCACGCGCACCTGCTTTAAGTATGAACGGCGATGTTTAAATTATACACGAGTGGCGCAAAACAAACACGCGACAATGGTGCATTGTGACATATTGCAGCCGCACAGTCTTGATTTAGAGAACGTCCACGATTTTAAAATTGTATTTTGTTTCGTGCAATATTATGTAAATGTAAACATTTACTACGGAGGACGAAAAAACGCAAAGTCGATGATTGAGAACGAGGCATAAAACTGCATATTAATTGTAAGTAATGTAAATGCGCAATACAGAACAATATACAATAATTCAAAACGTCAATCGATACAAGATACAAGAAGTGGAGCCTAATAATAATTACTTCCCCGTTCACACAGCATCGCGCAAGTCAAATATTTGTTTACCTTACCAAACTCATGTAGTCCCAAAAGATGTCTACGAGAGCGATGACGCTCTCATATAATCGTACCTTCGCGTAACCAAATTATACAGCAAACATGAAACGACAACTAATAATTAGTTATTATGAATACCGAGCGTAATTAGTATCAACATACCGGGTGCTCCAGTACTTCCGCTTCAGTGTTCTTCGGATCGTGCCTACTCGGATCGGTGGTATTCTTATACACGTACGACAGTACGTATCGTCAATAAGAGGAGCCCAGAGACATAGTCAAATCTCATCCGATTCACTTGCGCGCCCGCGCCCTTTACCTGTCTGGAACAGATAAAATGGACCACTGCGCCTACCGCTACAGATCAAGCGACCACGTCAGTTCCTAGGTCACAAGCCGCCCGCACACAGTTCATGACACATGTATTTAGCCAGGTATCTCGCAGGTGATATTTCACATTGGGGGCTATAACGTACTCAAAGCAGTTGTCATTAGTACATGTCAGTAATCACCCAATAATGTTCACACCAATGACTATAATACTCATATCACAATAAGCGCACAATTAATGCGACAAACGCTCGCTCCTTGTCGGGCGCACCCACACGCCACTGTGTGTGGGTATCAATCTATGACCATCCCTCGTAACAACTCGAACTAAAGTCTTAACGCTAAAGCCTTGTTCGCACTAGGCTGGTAATTTAGTCGAGTACCGAGTAATTTAGTAGCTAAAATACTCGCTACTGCCCAAAAATCGTTCGCACTATGGTCGAGTACAGTACACAAGTGAGTGGTGTTTTGCAAGATGAACGTCCAACGTATATAAGCTAATAAAGCTATTGGTAATCGAGAAGAGGTGGATGAAGAAAGTTGTGTAATAAGGAAAAAAGCTATGGGTACGACAATGGATTAATAGAAGAGATGAACTAGGAGCTACGAATTGTCTTCTGAAGGAATTAGCACTAGAAGATCCCAAAGAATACTTTGATAGTTTGAGAATGTCTGAAAGTTGTGTAAATTTTCTGTTGATAAAATTCCAGTCGAAAATTCAGCGTAAAGATGCACATTTAAGAAGTGCAATTCCGGCAATCACAAAATTACAGGCAGTTCTCTATTTTCTGGCTACTGGATGTAGTTTAAGTCACACATTGATTTCGACTCGGAAAATCACTCTGCCACATAATATTGCGACTCTGGCGTCCTGGTGAATCTCTTTTGTCCAGCTGCGTTCTGAAGGTGCTGTCGTCGAATTCTATTCAAGTAAAGTTAAATGTGTTCTTGTGCTCCTAATGCCAATGGTAAGAGTAAAGATATCAGTTGAAGACCGACGTGTTTACCGAAGACCTCAAACTCATTTTCTTAGACTGTAGAGTTTGTAGTCTCAGCTATCTCTTTTAACTGACTGACCATGCTCGTTAGCTCGAGTACAATTTTTTAGTATTAAAGTATTATATAAACATAAATCTTTTTCCTACCTCTACAGACTGGAAAACAATTGAGAATTGCTTTCGAAAAGAATGGAACTTTCCTGGATGCTGTGGAGCAATCGACGGCAAACATGTCATAATTAAAGCACCTCCTGAATCAGGAAGTTTATACTATAATTACAAAGAAACAAACAGCATTGTCTTAATGGCAGTAGTAGATCATGAATATTGCTTCACTTACATATACGTAGGATGTAATGGACGCGTTTCTGATGGAGGCGTATTTCGTAACTGTAGTTTTTACCAAGCATTAGAAAACGGTGACCTACCAGAGGGCCATGTCCTTGACGATAATGTATTGCCCTTGAAACAGTATCTATTAAAACCATTTCCAGGAAATTGCTTAACACTAAAGAAAAAAAAAATTATCGTTTATCCCAGGCTAGAAGAATAGTTGAAAACGCTTTCGATATACTAGCAGCCAGATTCAGAGTGTGCCCTACAGTCCCGAAAAAGTTGTTAAGATAGTAAAGGCGCGTTGCACAGAATAAGCAGTATGAATACACAGTAGACAAAAAAATATGATGCAGGAATTGTCATTCCTGGTAATTGGAGAGATGACCCAGAGCCCCATGGATTGTACCGCCACCAAGTTCTGTAAGTAACCATTCATCTCAAAGGGCAACGGATCTTCGGGAGAGATATGCAAATTATTTCGTCGTAGATGGATCGGAGCCTTGGCAGACAAGAATGATACATTAAAAATACTGGTCCTATTACAATGGCATATAATAGACAGACCGATGATCATTATAAACGGACATAGACAGACGGAATGGCAGACAGGCGGACTGACGGACAGATGGTGAGGCATAATAATAAGGTCCTGGCTACTTTTGGGTACAGAACCCTAACAAGAAAGAAATTGAAACAGGAAATATACCGTAAGTAGGCAAATTGCTTTCACTTTCTGTAAGAACTGAATTAATGTTTCGTAGCAACGTGTCCAATAAACTGAAGCACTTCACTGCAGGAATGTAAACTCTGTCAGTCCCTGCACCTCAAGCTTTGGACTCCTTTTTTATATATTATGTGAGGTAGTGCTTCTAATAATAATGTACAACCTACATGCTACTGTAATACATTAAAAAAACACAACTATGATATTTTTAATTTTCAATTTTATTTCCTTCTCACCAAATCCAAGTATGATCATTGTATTTTCCAAAGCCATGTATGCTGATTGCTTCATTTGTTTATTTCTGTAATGTGGGGACTTAACATTCCACAAGCATGCATGTTGTAAATACGTAGAAATAAATTTTAAAGTGGTTTATTTGCTCCAGCGAAACGACATTTTGCGGCAGCTAATGAACTCGACCAAAACGACAGGTTCGGACTTGTTTAACAAATGAACGAGAAAGCAGTGACGTGTGGAGGCGCTACTCGCCGAAGAAAATAGAACGAAATGGATCTAAATGATTTGCTGATCTACTCGACTAAATTTTTGTTGTTCAGACACGTTTAATTACTAAATTACTCGGTACTCGACTAATAAATTACCGTCCTCATACGAGGACGGTCCATCATTTACTGTCCCTAACATAGTAGGCATTGACTGATAAATGAAAAACTGCGTCATTTATCGAAGTTAGTGTATGTAAAATTGCGTCTCGCTATATTTTCATTTATTGGAAATATTAGTTCAGTTCTCATGTGGTTTTCACAATTTTATCAAAATGGAAAAAATTGAAACGAAAGAACTGTTATAAAATACCTCTGTAACAAAGGTTTATCACTGCAAGACTTTCATAAGGACATGACTGAAGTGTGATTCTGCGCCTTCATACAAGGTAAAAATTGGTCACGAAATTTCAAACCGGGGAGAGAGTCATGTGAACATGCGCCAACTACAGGACCACCAAAAACTGTGGTTACCAAGAAAAATATTAATTAGATCCATGATACGGTACTTGATGATAGAAGAATTACCGTCAGATTCATAGCGGTGACATGTAGCATTTCAGTTGGGAGTGTTGAAAAAATTTTGCACGAAGAATTGAGTCTCAAAAAAGTCTCTGCAACACGTTACCGCAGAGACCAATTTGGCAATCATTTACACAGACCCCGATGAATTTTTACAAAGATTCGTTATAGTGGGTGAAACTTGGGTTCATCACTTTGACCCAGAGTCGAAAAGCTAAAGTATGAAATGGTGGCTAAGGGTTCCCCACCTCCTCGAAAATTTCGTGTTGTTTCTTCGGCAGGCAAAATCATGGAACCGCTATATGAGGGAGCTATTTTTGTGGATTATTTACCACGGCACACCGTAACAGGCCAGTATTACGCATATTTAATTCCACAAATTCGAGAACCAATCAAGGAAAAGTGAAGAGGGAAATTGAGACGAGGTGTGTTGTTTCATCAGGACAACGCTCCGGTCCACAAAAGCATGGCTGTCATTCGCGACATCTTCTCTATTCGCCAGATTTGGCCCCTAGCGACTATTTTTTGTTTCCAAAATTAAAAGAACATCTTCAGGCAACTAATGTTCTGAACGACGAAGAAGTGATGACAGCCGTAAATGTGTGTCTGGCGGAACAAAATACAGATTTTTTTCCAAGGGCTTTGAAGCACTTCAGCACCGGTACTTAAAATGTATTAGCACTTTATACACACTACACTTTTCTTATATAAACAAACTTCTAGCTTAAATAAATAATTATTTAATTTATTAGATTTTCTGAAACAATACAATAAAAATCACTGTTCGATAAATACTGCATTCAACGTATAAATTATATTAAAGAATTTCTTACATAAAGCAGCGTTAATCCTAAATAAATACTCTCCCTTACACCCTTAGACGCTTGAAGAAACATTAATCCTAAGTAAATACTCTCCCTTACTGCCTCGCACGCGTTACAATTCTAAACTATAAATAGTCACCGTTTGACAAACACTGTATTCCATATTCCTTATCTATACATAGAAACGTTAATCCTAAGTAAATACTCTTCCTTACTGCCTCGCACGCTTTACACCTGCTAAAGTATAAATAATCACCGTTTGACAAACACTGTATTCCATATTAAATTATATTAAACTAGTTCTTAAATAAGGAAACTCCTAGTTAACGTTCACAATCTACAGTATAAAAATCACTATTTCGTAAATACTACATGAATTACATTAACGAATTTCTTATATAGAGAACCGTTAATCTTAAGTATAGCTGTTTTACTTTAAGAAATGTATGCCATGTGACCACACCATACGCGTAGGTAAAAACCCAGTGGCGTAACATACGTTTTAGCTATCGTAACCTCAAACCTTCGATATGAAACGCTAAATTACACAGCTTGTACGGCCTCCCAATGATTTCACACGTAAATTTTGTTCTTAATAGAACTGTTGAATAAATATGGAGTATAAAAACACAGCAAAACGGCGACTATAATACGAGAACCTCAAAATTCTACGTCAATGGTACAAAGATACGGCTCCCCTATTTCAGCAACTTGGACCTGACCGAACGCTTTTCGGTAAACTGCGTCAGTCACGTGAGATACCTTTCTTAAAGTAAAACATCTATAAATACTCTTCCTTACTACACGCTTTACACCTGCTAAAGTATAAATAATCACCGTATGACATATTAAATTATATTGAACAAGTTCTTAAATAAGGAAACGCCTAGTTAACATTCACAATCCACAGAATAAAAATCACCGTTTTGTAAATACTGCATTCAACGTATCATACGAGGGCGACACTTTCTAGAAAATCAAACAAGTATTAATTTTAAAAAAATTTTTAAAGATTTTATCGCTTTTCAAAATATTTCCCTGTAACGTGAATACATTTTTGCATTCGATGAATTTATAATGTTCCACTGCTTCATCTGATGACGAAAAAGTGATTCCACGCATTTTATCCTTAAATTTTGGAAGCAAAAAGAAATCACAAGGTGCTAGGTCAGGGCTGTATGGTGGATGATTCATGGTGCTAACTTTTAGGGCATCCAGATACTCAGTTGTTAGTTTTGCTGTATGCGACGATGCATTGTCATGATGTAAAATTATTTTTCCTTTTGGGCGTCTTCACGGACTTTTTCAAAAATTTGTGGTAAACATACATTTGTGTACCAATTGGCAGTAACGGTACGTCTATCTTCTAATGCATCAGTAATATGACCCGTTTTAGAAAAAAAAACTAGCAATCATCTTCTTACCAGAACTGCGAGTTCGTCGGACTTGTGTAGGCTTCGGTTCTGTTCGAAAGACCCATTTAGCGAATTGACTTTTCTTTTCAGGATCATAATAATAAATCCAAGATTCATCACCAGTGATGATATTTCAAACAAAATTTGAAGTACCGCTTTGGAATTTTTCCAGTGTTTTTCTGCATCATTCAATACGTTGTTCTTTTTGATCGCCAGTAAGTTTATGTGGAATCCATCGACAACAATGTTTTCTCACGTCTAACTCTTGATGTAAAATGTTTTGGATTTGACTCATATCAATGCCCAATGTCGCCCGAATAAATTCATAAGATGCCCGTCGATCTTCCTCAAGCATTTTTCGAACAGCGGCAATATTCTCATCAGTAAAGCAGGTCTTGGGCGCCCTTCACGCAATTCATCATTAAGAAAAAAACGATCTTTTTTGAATTCGCTGAACCAATTATAAATTGTTGCCTTACATGGGGCTTCTTAGCCAAATGCATTTCTAAGCCTATCTTCTCATTGTTTAGGCGTTAATGATGATTTAAAGTCGTAAAACATTATAGCCCGGAAATGTTCTCTTGTCAAATTCATTTTTGGGCGAACACAAAATATTTAAATTATGATAATTAACAATATTAGAGCGAATCGAACAAAACGACAAGCAACACCCAAAACATTAAAAAGTAGCTGTCAAGTAAAAACAAAGTTCATTTGTTTTTAGACACATGTCTCTCTAGAAATTTTCAGTGTCGTCCTCGTATTAACGAATTTCTTATATAAATAAACGCTAATCCTAAGTAAATACCCTCCCTCACTGACTTACACGATTTACATATCCTAAACTATAAATAATCACCGTTTGACAAACACCGTATTCCATATTAAATTATATTGAACAAGTTCTTAAATAAGGAAACATTTACAATCCACAGTACAAAAAATACTGTTTCATAAATACTACATTCAACGTAAAATTATATTGTACCACTTTTTACACTGACTTGATGCATAAATAAATATTCGCCATTACAATATTTTTACAACCTAAAATATCACCGTTCGATAGAGACTGCATTCCACATTAATTTATATTAAATACATGAACAAACTTCTAGTTAAAATAAATAATTCTCCTCTGAAACTATGACAACTCGTCGTTTCATACTTGAATATTTATGCATTTGATTTATGATTATAATATTTGTTTATGTTCGCTAAGACCTACTAGGTAAATAAGTTATGAATCATAGATCCGTCGAGTGGATACAACACGGTATGTCGATGTATCTGCAAAATTCTATGTCAAATTCAATTGGAAGCGTCAACGAAGATAACAAAATTGTCGTTGAATATATTAAATCGAAGCGAACCTACGTTACATCCCGGTGGAATGCCAGATACAGCAACATATTCGACAGATCGTACGTCACTATAAAGTCCATCATTTACTATATTTTTAAATGAAAATCTTTAATGGCATAGTATGAGATTCTATCTGTTGCTAAAGTTTTTTATTTTTATTTTTGTAACAAAATTTGTTGTCGTATGTGCACATGTAGTTGTGGGTTATATTAAAAAACGTTTATAAATTCCATTACGAATATGTCTGTAGTCATAATATAAAAAATAAAAAAATTAAAAAAATTAAGTTTCAGTATCCCAACGTAATAATCAATAATTATGCTAAGTTTCGTACCTCTCAGTTTCATTTTACGACTACCTAGAAAAGAAACCACCAATCATTCGACCGTTCTCAGTTTCACGTACATAAAGTAAAATTTATCAAAATTGGAGTAAAAATAGAAATGTTAATTATTTTGACGACATGCTATCGTTAGTGTACAACATTGAACGTAAATAAACCATCGGCCCCTACCCTATTTGCGTGTGTACGTCTCATTTTGTAGGAGTATTTATTTTGAGGGCGTGCTGTCGTTTCCGTGCATTGAAACTTGTTAAAACAAGCTCGCGCTTCTTTTTAGGCGAGACTGTGATTCACGCACTAAATTTCAACGGCGTGAATCACCGCGGATGACTTTTCCACCCTCCCGGCCGAACCACAAACACACACACACAACTTCGGCACTCGGCGACGTTATTTTATGTTCAATATCCCAATATTTAATATTCTGTGGGTCGGTTGGAAGCGATTTTTTTTATAAAAGCCGATATTTAAATACAAGGATAGATAATTATAATTTCGCCACAGGAGATTAGATAACGTGCATAATTCTAATCACCGGCACGAACAATACGCATTTGCTCAGCAAATTTCAATACTGCTTTAGTCATCGACAATTTTACTCAGATTTCTTGTTTTAATACGAAATTATATTGTAATGTTTTACAAATTAATTTTATTTTGGTCACCTTTTCTTCTCTGGTATCTTCACTTCATTTTTATTCGTTTCTTCTTCCTTTTTGTCTTTTATTTTATTTCTTTGATCCTGGAATAAATTCTTTTAAGTTTTGTTTCGTTTGATAGATCTATTCTTCTTTCTTTGTCTTTTTTGTTTATGTTGTCCAGTTCCTTGTTTGTGCAACGCAATCCGAGATTAATTTAAATCGAACTTTACAAGTTTTCAAAACTATCATAAGCTATAGTTTAATATGAATTATTCATTGTTTCCTTTCGTCTCTCAGAATTTTAATTAACGAAGTGAGAAAACAACCACGTTCTATTACTAAACATTAATATGCAATTTAAAAATGTAATGCTTGCATTTGAAATGTACCAGACAGCTGTAATTAATCAATTTAATAGTAACAAATAATATCGAAGAAAAAACGTTTTTCGAGTATATTTCGCTTTTAACTCACTACTTTACAGTAAGCGATTACGTTTATTACTTTATTTTTAAGATTACATTCTTAACTTATACAGTAAAGAATAAGTCAATCAGATCTACGGATTTCCAGGAGTAAATGGTAACTGTTATCTATTTAAATTTCAAATAAATCAACTTGGAGACTAGTTGATTTATTTGAAATTGATGCTCTTGATGGGACAGCTTTTTGAAATTGATGAGTCACAACGTCACGTCGATTGCTTTAATATTATTCCATTGTCCTGCAAGGACTTTGTGACGACAAACTAAAGCATTTACAGGATATTTTATATAATATACATATATTTGGCTAAAAAAATCAGTTCCTGAAGGCAATTCGGCAATTATATCATATAAAGTTGAAGGGGCACGAACCACGATGTGACTTCATCCGGGCTTGTGTCTTCCACAATATTGCCAGTAAAGAAAATTGTACTTGATAATCCTGTTTCAGGGGTCGGCAACCTATTGAGTCGGAAGAGTCAAAAATTACAATTCACAAAATTTCAAAGTTTTTAAAGAGCCACAATTTTTTTTCTTGCCAACAATAAAGAGTACTCGCATAAATAAAATGTGGCTCGCGAGCCGCAGGTTGCCGACCCCTGCCCTAAGACAATATCCCTAATGTCATTAAAACCTAAAACAGAGATCGCACATTCACATTACCCTATCTTGAATTTAATTAAAATACTAATTAGGCAACGTAGTAAAAAATAATTAAATCAATTTAAATTAACTTTCATAAATAATGAACAAAGGTGGAAACCTTAATTATCTTCCAAATCATGGCCTACCAGAATGGATAACAATGACTGTAGGAAAAGTGTATAAATTACTGACAATTATGAATTTGCATCGGTTAAGGAATTAATTTTTCGTTTCTGAGAATTAATATTAGCAAATACATTTCCATCTCTCGTCCACACAGATTTTGAGACGGTGTTGTGTGAGATTACGAACGACTGCCATACCTGATCCTTAAAGATTGCTGTTGGCTGTGATCATCATTTTGTATGGATAACTAGTGAATTTAACTATTATTCCCCTAGTTTTCTTACTACGTCGATCTCCCACATGGTGGCTGCGATCTATTGATTCCTTGGTTAAATTGAACTTCAGTTTATCACTAATCAACGACATAATAATTTGATTTGTATCTTCATTTATTGTTTCTGTAACACCAAAGCTACGTACATTAGTACGGTGCACGTATTTTTCCAAAACATTGTTATCCCTTATTCGAATCAAAATTTTAAGGTTTAGTAATCGCTGGGTTGGGTTGGGTTAAGTTTGGTTAGGCCAGATCATATCAGGTTAGGTTGGGTTGGGTTGGGTTGGATTGGGTTATGTTAGGTTTCAATGCAAAACAATTTAATTGATTTCAAATTAAATAAAATAATCTGCACTTACGACTATTTGAATAATGTTATTAAATGTAATTACGATTCAGTTGGGGTATACCTAAATGAAAATGGTACAATTTTTACTTTCTAGTTACTAGCTTTCTACATTTTAGCTTCAAACTTTCTGACTTGTACATTTCCATATTTATATTCATCATTAGTATTCAATTTCAAATGTTAAAGCTTTGTAACAGATTGGAGCCTTAACATTTTGAATAAATTAGATAAGAAAATCACTTTTGGGGATTCAATGATCAAATTTGATGACCAGGTGAATGTAAAAAGGAAGAGATCAAATTATTTGTAAATCGTTATAACACAACCCAATTCACCACAACAAAATCACTAGAATACCCAAGAGCCAGAAGAAGATTCTGATTAAATTCCTGATTTTGAAAATTAATTATGAAAGAAGGATATGTGTTGTAAAGATCCAGGAAGTGCCACCTTCCGGTTAAGAGGATTTAAAGCCAGACAGAATCTAGTTTGAGGTAGTCAACTTCCTCACCTATTTATCACATAGCCTGTTCTACCTGAGGGGTGGGACAATTTTAACGTTTTGAATTGGGTTTCGGTTGAGTTGGTTGGGTTGGATTGTGTTCGATTGGGTGGGTGGGTTTGGTTTACCATTTTAGTGAAGTCATTGTGAACAAGAACAAGAACTAATGGGTGAAAAACTTAGTTGTCGAAATGTACATCTAGTGTTAATAAAATACTGAGTGCTAAGGGTAAGTTTGTTTCAATCGATTTGCCAACCACAGTCTCCAATTTACTATTATACTAGTTAATAATTTATATAAATGCATTTTATAAAGCTTTTTTTGATTAATTCAATGAATAACTTCTGAATTAATTATATGTAATCAGTTGGTTTCGTCAATTTATTGTACTACGTACAAGTAAGTAATTTACGGAGTTATTATTATACATTTTAAGAAATTGTCATTAAGAAAGTTCTTTATTGGTACCATACTTTAAATTTATAAATTTCTATTAGTATGTTTTATGAACAATTTCATTCACATACATATTAATAAATACACCACAAATTTAGAGCAAATTATTTTAAGTTTTCTTTTTATTTAAAATGCCTGTCATTTTAAAATGACAGAAGTTGCAATAGTTATTTTTGCATCCAGGCGCTAGCATCAGTGATTTTTTTTCACATGCGTGAACTTTAGTAGAGGTTACATCTTTTATTTTAATTGGACTCGCCAGAAGATTTAAGTTTTGTGTTCGATTGAAAATATAGATGATGAATTCTTTTTAACACAACGTGCTCATAGTTTCGAAATTATTTTATTACCTGAAAATTGGATATCGTAAGACCTTTGATTTGACGATTTCAGAAAATTATGGTGAACCTATCACCTTGAGGTTGTGAATAAGAATACATGCATTAAGATTCGAGAATGAAACGTAAATGGCCATTTTGGTGACATAGTTCAAGTAAAGTATATCATTTAAACGAACTAGTTCTAGTACTAATAAAAATCAAAATATATGCTATACTCGCATTAAATAAATAATTCATTCATAAAACTCATTCATGAAACAAATAATAATGCACACGTAAATGTTTTTGTTTATGGTTTTCAATGTTAACGTATTAATTTATGAGTATTAATACCATATAGACGTCAATACCACTCGTGCTGTTAAGTAATTACAGAAGTCTGGTAAGAGGCATTCAACTTCAGTTTGGTATGAATGGCCATATGCTGAATAAAAACATAATGTTAATGCTATAGGGGTAGTAACGAATATTTAAATCGTATTTTTAAACATAATGGCGGTAACGGCGAACGTAATATTTGCTTCTTATGGTCGATCCTCGCTACCTGATATTTAAAGCGGATAAGTCGAAGTGGTCAGTTATTTCGATTATCGCGATCTTAAATAAGTTTCAGGTGATACAGCAGCTTCCCCTACATGAAAACACGCTTTTTTACTATTTTCTTTTAAATTCCAAATGTTTATTATTACGTATAATATTGCAGTCCTGATAAAAACTTGATCGTTTATCACTATGAGAAATATAGATTCTTCTTGCGGTTCATCGGTTCTTTGACGTTCAAAAACTGCAAACTCAACAAACGAACGAACCTCATAGTCGACTGCACGCTAAATAAACATTTTTTATGATAAACGAGTTGAGATAGATAGACCTACAATTATTAATTAAAATCATGTGTGCGTTATCACCGGATCCCCCGTTACCAAGCGCATGCCTCCTAACGCATAAACCATAGCATAGGTAACAACAGATGACTTGTGTGGTTTTACGACGTGCGTGCGACAGGAAGCAGCAGCCCTACAAAAACCAAAGATTTGGCTCCGCAGAGGAAACGAGGAGCGACCATATGAAACGCACACACACACACACGTATAGCAGGCAACACGACTTCCTGTATTACGTGACACAGGATGCGCGGATCGGGAGCCCCCCTTTTCTGGCACCTTATCTACATATTTTAGCGTTTAATGTTCCAGACGTGAGCGCTTGGAAAGAACCGAGGTAAATATTAGTCGGTATTACACACATACACACAGCGCCCAGATTTACGACAATCGCCGTAATGATCGCAGTCACAAATCCGGCACGTTCCAACTTAAACGACACAAATCGTACGATCGGAAATTTGTAATTCATCGAATACGTATTTGTACTAGTGGTTAGTGATCGTTTCAGCGATAATTGTAAATCACCATTTATATTTAAATATAAATAAAATCGTTGCGTTTTGCATACGTCCGCGTTACCTAACCCACAAACGCAATCGTTCAGTTCCAGTCCAATTTACACCGTCAATTTACTAATAAAACCGATTGGCCACGCACGTAAAGTAGAACGGCCGCGATTACCGCGATAATGTTGCCGTTACACTCGACGGACGGGTGAAATATCCCATACCATTGTTCTCGCACTGGATAAATCTCGTTTTTAATTCAAACGCGGCTCGTTACGACCGAAATTAGTTTAATTAGTCCGAAAATTTACATAGGAATTCAATTGTTGTTTGTTACGTGAATGGGAAAGAGCGGCGCGCTATTTCGTTACCCACACGTATCGAAAATAAGTTCTTAAACCCCAAATACAAAAAAAAAGTTTATACGACTTAATCCACGTCCGTTGCGTCTTTTCATTGTGCTACTGCTATAATGAACACTAAGATACTAAAACACCTAAAACACTATTTCTATAAAGTAATAAACTTGCGTTTTGTTTATGAAATGCTATTTTCGTATTTGCAGTGAATTTACGGAAATTTAGGAAATTTTTATTTAAGAGTGTAAACGCTGAGTTGCATAGTAAACGAACACTTTTAGTTGATCCAAATTAGCAACTGTTGACTGTCAATCACATTTTCATCAACTTTCAAGAACTTTCAGGAATTTATTGTTGAAAGATAATTGAAACTACTGATTGAACGCAACGCTTACTAAGCGGAGGCATTTGATTGGCGTAGGTTACTAACTGATGTCGTTTGATTGGTCAAAACATCCAACAGTTGCATATTTTATAGCAATACTGGCTAAAATTTTGAATGAAATTAATGAGAAATGTTATAAAACAAGAATGCACTTTCTATTTTCATACCTTAGTTTGAACTCACGTAATTGACGCGTTACTTAATAAACGGGAACGTTTCATTGGCCCAAATTTGCAATGGTTGCCAAAATTCCGCACCGGTTGTTTCAATGGCCATTAATTTAAATTAGGACAATGACAAAACTATTCACACTATTGAAATGATCGCATTTCATTACCGTGATTATTATCCCTGTTTACAAAGATAAAATGAAATCCTATAACGATTACAAACTGGACAATAAATAAGTTGCTCCCCACTAGAAACTATCACACATCAATCGCCGCATAAATGATCGGGCCAGCTGTGCGTGTCTCCGGGAATATATTCATTCGACCGATTGTTCTAAGCGTTTGTTGTTTCCTCTCGCTTCCGGGATGGAACGACGCGTCCGATTTCACCCAAATTCGGATAGTGTTCGAGTTACGCGCTCGGACTGCACTTGCCATATGGCGCGCGCGTTATTCGATATTCGACGAGGACGCGAATGAGCGGCGAAAATTAACGGGCGTTTAGGAAAAACGACACCCTTTGACGACTGTCACGGCATCTGCCCGGTTGTCGAGCGCTGATGGTGGTGGCGTTGCTGCCACTGGGGGCATTACTTTCGCATAATTTACCTTGAAACTCAACACCGAGCGATCGTAGTTGAATTTTATTGCGTTAGACAGCCAATTTAGAAAGAATGGTGACGTAAACAACGTACAATAATATTGAGGATAGTTTTGGCCCATTTCTTTGTGTAACTGATGTCAGGTACCCTTGCAAATATAATCAACTTAATAGATGCACCAGCTATTTTGATTAAAAATGGCAGATATTAATATTATAGCCACAGTTACCTAGTTATAAAACTTCAAATCAATCGAAGCGGTCTTTGAAAGAGCTGGCCGCTATTTTGCTTCATTTTGTTTCAAGGTTTGTGCGCCAGTTAAGACAATGCGAAATTTGTCGTGAAGTTTGCAGTCCAGCTAAGTCAGTGCAAAATTGCTTATAGGTTAAGTTGCCATGTTGTCTGAAGATGGCCTACATATTCCATATATATGAAGTTGGTGTACCACCTTTGTCGATGCAAAATTTCAGCATAATCGACGAACCGGTCTTTTGATTTAAGATTGACTGGTATATTTCTATAGTATATGTGTCAAGCTAATAATCCAGCTCTGTGAATTCAAAATTTCAATTTCATTGACCCAATGGTTTATCACAGAGCTGCCCGCCACTTTGTTTCAAGATATCTTACGCATTCTTTTACTTTATTATGTGTATCACCAGAATTTATTATTTTATTCTGCTTTATGTATAAGGAAGTCATGAAAATTTTCGAACTCGAGATTATAACGGATATTCACGTTTTGTCCTTCCACAAGCCTATTCTACGGAAATGACTGTCCGTGTGTGGATTCACTCTTTACACTTTTTGCATATCTCGACAACGGTTGTAGAGAAGCTGGTTGTTAAAGTTAAAGATATTGACATTTGAAAACTGTACTTATCGCGACAGCGCCAGGTTACTGGAAAAAAATATTTAAATATGAAAAGGTTCAGTGCGTATCGCTGCAGATTTCTTTATGTTGTGATATAAATTTAATTTGAGTTCATTTATTATTTTTTTATTGATATTTATGTTCTTGTTTATTTGCGTTTTCGATGATAATCGCCAATGTTGTTATGTGAAAATGGTTGCTTACAGGTCAACACGAATTATATTGTCTGAAAAAGTTCTCGTTTGTATCCAGGAGAACGGTTGACTAATATCTTAGAAAATTTGTAGTTCAAATTTTGATTTATTGATAAATCGAAGCACATATTTATATATAAATTTTTATCGACTTTTGGTATCATATCAAATTTAAAATATTCGAAAAAATGAAGCTTAGTACTTTTTCTTTCATGTTTATAAGTACTTTCTTTCCTAACCCCAAATGTAATCCCCCATCATATTTTCGTTGTATTGGCATTGATAACGTTGTTCCAAGTCCATGATATCTTGATGAAACCGTTCTTCAGAAGACGACGCCATGTTGTTTTCAAATTTATTTATATGAGCATGCAGCATATGTAACTTTAGAAACATTTTGCAACCCATGGTTTTAAAGTCTTCTAACATGTCATTAACTATTTCTCCGTAGTTTTCAACTTTGTTATTCCCTCCTTTAAAACTATTTCAACTCTTTCGTTGAGCACTATTAAATAATTTTGGTAATTCTTCATTGGCAAAATTTTTTTTAATTTGTGTATAAAAAATCCAGCTGTAACCTTTGCTTCCGACAACAAAAAAGTTTTTTAAACATGTGAAAGCTTCAGATCTTCAGCATAACTTGATGTGTAAAGGCTGCATTAATGCATTTGCAGGTTTAACAATAGATTCACGTTCTGTTTCCCAACACAAAATTGGTTTCTTAGTAGTCATAATTGTTGATGATAGTGTTGAGCATCAGCTCTACTATCCCACATTGAGATAACATGAATATTTTGTGTATACTCTGTAGTCCCATTAAACATTTTACCATCCTAAAATCTCCAATGAACTGCCACTTCTACTCTTTATATTTTAAAGCTTCGAGTACAATGTTGATACTTTAATAGTGTTCTTTCGATGTACAAAATGAGCGACTGAAAGAGATGGAAATTTATTTCCGTTATGTAATAAGACAGTACAAATTCTTCATCTTCGATATTTTTATTTGAACTCTGAGATGAGCTTGATCAGACATTTTTAGGAGGTTCAGGTAGTGGACGTTGTAGGCTATGTGAAATTGGAGGAAAAGATGAAGCAAGGTCGGGATATTCGATGGGTTTCGCATTTTTGTCTTTACGTCATTTACCGGAATTAACTACGCAAAATATCAATCATCAACGTGGTCCTTTGGTTCCGTAAAATTCTTGGTACTGCGAATATCGTATTCCGTTTCTCACCTCGATACCCACCTGATACAAATAAAGATAAAAATAAACGTATTATAATCACATCTTTATATAATAAACATTTCCTTCCCTAAAAAATATTTACATCTTTTGCAATTACTGCAAGCAAGGTCTGGAACCCAGGGTTCGTCTAGATTCAGAACAGGGCAGTTGAAATAAGCTTCGTAGGCTTTACAAAGGTTTTTTAATGTTTATATCTCTTACTTTAATAAATGTTCCACATATGTAACATAATGCATTAGCGTCATATTTATACTTTTTAGACCGCATTGTCACCTCTTTGAGTCTTCTGCAAAACATATAGTTGTTGTTTATCACTTAAGTGTGACAGTTACCCAGCTTTATTTTCTCGCGGTATTTTTATAAATACCGGAACATTTTTTTGAAAAAAGGGTATTATTATCATAACTACCACAAAAGGAAACTTTTTAAATAATATGGGTATTTTTCATTAACATAATGAGAGAATGAATTTAAAATGATATTCCACTTAACTGCACGTTGGCTGTACATACATTTAATCAGAAATTATATTTACAGGGGTATTTTTTAATGCAACATCCGCTTTAACCGGAAGTATATATACAACAAATAGCATGGTATACTTGTTTGTCAGCGTTCTGAATAATCATACATTTTATGACTATTCCTCGACTACTTAAGTAAGTAAGAAATCAAAAATCTGCTCATACGAAGGCAATGTTTTCGACTATTCAGTTGTGGCCGTTTCTTTTAAATTTTCTATATTTTTTCATGTGTTTTGTTTCTTAGTCCTATCGTGTACTTTTCTCTTTCATAATTGTTTTGTTTTTCCCTCTGTTCAGCACTACCTGTGGTTTTTATTTGCCTTTTTAATCAGTGTAAACAATTCTCTTCTTAGTTAATTCCCATTTTTTATTATATTATATTTATTTTCAGTTTTGTCCAAAAATACAATAAATTCGTTTATCTATTATTATATTGTGTATTTGTTGAATATATTTATCGCTCTTGTGTTATAGTATAATTATATTAGCCCTTTATGGGTAAAACTTTGCTGGTTTTATTAAAATGTTTTCTATAACGGGGAACTTAAAATTGGATTCGAAAATATCGTAATATTTATATAAATATCAAAATGTTGATATTTATTATTAATTTCCTTGCTTTTACATTTCCCAAAGTCATTGAGAATTTAGAAAAATTTTATTACAAGTTTGAATTACGACTATTTTGTCATTTATTCAGTTATTTTTTGCCTTTTTGGCAAGTTTTAACATTGCTTTTTATTCTTAATAAAGTTATTCGTATTTTGACATTTTGGCCTTTTGCAAGACCGACATTTCATACTTTTTATTTTAAGCATTATTCCGAGCAATACCGATAGATTTTCCATTTATTTTTTTGAAAATTTTTAAATATTTACATTTTGACATTTTGCCGTATTTTTAAATTTGGTCAATGTTTGATTTTTGAAAATGTGATTGTTATGCATTTAAAACAATAGGTTATTTTAAATATTATGTTCATTTTTACGATTTCAGAGTAAATACCGAGCCAAAATAATAATAAAAACATTTTTGTGCAAAAGCAAGGTAACAATTTTTGAATAGCAAAAAGAATTAAAATGCCAAATTGAGACTATTATCAACTTGTCAAAATGTAAAAAGTGTAAAATTGTCCAAATTGTCATAGTTTTTTTTATAATATTTAGTATATTATGAAAATTTCAACATTTGTCGCAGATGATCTCAATTCCCATCTTTTCTTTGATTTTTGATTTTTCAATTTTAATTTTTTCTTGAACCATTTTGAAATCATTGTTAACTTCTCATATTGCTAAAACATTGCTTTTAATTTTTACATTTTTTTGCAATCTTGACTAGAGTCGGCGAATGACTTTAATTTTGGTAATCATTTACGTCTGTGGGAAATAATCGAGAAAAAAATTAAATCATGAATATCAACTTATGTACATTTTCGAATGCTGCTTTTGGTTTTTTCGTAAGTTGGATATTTTTAACTGTTTTTGAATTTTTGCATTTTGCGTGAACGGTATTATATTGCAGCTTTTGCAATATATCGAAATATTGATAAATTACAATATTTTGAAATTTTCTCAACTACTACATTAATATTTTAAAATTGGGTAATGTTCAAAAAAAAAAAAATATAGGCATAATCTATAAGAATTACGTCGTAATTGTAGGCCGGGTTAAAATCACAAAGGTTGCACCGATCGTCTTTGCGTGTGATTACCTTATCAAGTTTTTATTGTTTCACTCCCACCTACGTTCGCAATGTTGTCTCGATGCAAAATAGTTCCGAATTAGTGGGATCACCTTGACGATGACGCGACGTAACGACAAAAAAACGAGTAGGTCAGTTTTTTCGGGAATGGACGCGTGCAACCGTTCGGTCAGTTTGTCGCGTTTGTCGTGAAAAATTGCACTTTTCGGGGTGATTTGCGTTGCGATTATTAACGCGTGCCGAGTGTTTAGTAGATGGAGGACAGTTCTGAATTATCATGGAGTCTTCGGTGGCAGATGGTGATGAGCTCGACGTCCCTGACCGGTGAGTGATTTTTATGTTTTACTTGAACCGGGCGATTTCAAGGAAGATTGAAATGTACCTTTGCCAATTAAATTCCTCGTTAAGGTGGGCTAGGATTTCATTGATTTCCCTCCTAAGATTTGTAGCACTGATAGCAGTTCAATTACTTAAGGGGGGATCATGCTTTAGGAGGCCTTAAAATAGCGTTTTTGGGGGAATTTTTTTAGGACAGAAAAAAATTTGCAAGTCTAGTGAACTTTTTAGAGCATCTTATTGCATATTTGAGCATTAAAAAAATATTTCGAGAGAAAAATATTTAAACGGAACCGATTTTTATGCACATTTGTGCAACACCTTTCAATTGCAATTTACAATCGGTGGGAAAGATGAGCCCGTATTTTTTGTCTTAAACAAAAAAAAACCAAAGAAAATGGTAATTCTCATTTATTTTCTCTATGTGAACTAAAAAAAAAACAAAATTTTGAAACTCAAGATTTTTCTCAGGTTTGAAAATAAATGTGCTCGTTGCAGGAAGAGAAAATCATTTCAACTTGCTAAAAAAGTTGTTTAGAATTTTTTTTTCATTAATCTTTTTAATTCAAATAGAAGAGAATGCTACTGAAGCCAACAAAAGTTTTGTTTCGTTTTGATTGCTTGTCTAGTTTTCTCGCAATCACGCCCACCAGAAAAATCGTAAAAACGAAAACTCGAGAAAACGCGCTCTAAAGTTTACGATCAGCAAAAATGTTAATTTTCGATCACTTACGGAATATCTCGTTATAATCCTACTATAGCTCTTACGAATTCAAAATATTATTGTTTCGAACGACCGATTGAACTTTTTTAAGTACATAGTTCGGTGTTGTTCTGCGGGGAGGGGCGCGCGCTTGGTTTGTCCGAGCGTTCGTGCGTTCGTATATTTTTTGCTCGACACCTCACTGTGTTTAGTGCTGTATCTTTCAAAATATTGCGAATTAGACGCTAACATTTTTTATACATATTCTTAGATATATTAGGCATAGATTTGAACAATAAAAAAATCGATTTTTTGAGCATTCTAAAGCAGGACTGCACTGAACTGAACTTCCTTATACGCAGTTATACTCCATTTTTGGAAAAAACTTTTCAAATGAAAGTTGAAAAATGTGGAAATTAAAACGAATTCTTGAACAATGTGAAAAGGTGACAATAATTTTAAAATTGTTTAACGTGCAAGAAAATGCAGACGAAATCAAAATAGCAGAAAATTAAGAAAATGGAAAATTGACAATATCAAAAATGAAACAAAAATTATCAATGGTTCCCTGCGACAAATGTTGAAAATGTCATGTGCTAAATATTATCCTTGAAAAAAAAACTATGACAGTTTGGACAATTTTATATTTTTTGCATGATAGTTACTTGATAGTTGATAATAGTCGCAATTTGCTATTTTCATGATTTTTGCAATTCAAAAATTGTTTTTTTATTATTATTGTGGCTCGACATTTACAATATTCTGAATTGTATGAAATGCTAAATTAATATACTCAGTGACATATAAACTGCACCACCTAGAAGGGGTGGGAATTTTTGGACCAAATTTGGCAGGAATAGCGGGCTAGTCCAGGGAAATAGTTGATTAAAATTTGAAACCCAATCATCAAGTAGTCATGGGATTTTTGACGTTTGTGTCATTTTTTAGAGGTGGTGATAGACAAGCAATTATCGAGTAATGTTTTGAATTTGTTCCACTTTTTCGGATCCCGTTCTTTAGTTTACAGTGTTTCAAGTGTTTAATGATGCCTAGAGGAAGGAGAACTCAAGTTTACCAGCAATTGAGTGACTTTGACCGAGGACGGATTGTTGGTTTACGAGAAGCAGGTTTTTCATTTAGAGAAATTGGCAACCGTTTGGGACGGCACCACTCAACAATAATGCGTGTTTATCAAGCGTGGTCAGAACATGGGGTTGAACGTCGGAGAAGAGGCACTGGGGCTCAAAGACGAACCAATGAACGTCAAGATCGCCGCTTAAGACTAATGGCCTTGAGAGACCGATTCTCTACAACTAGATCAATAGCTGATCAATGGTTAGGTGAACAAGGTCGTCCGATAGGCTTGCGAACAGTTTATCGTCGAATAAGAACTTTTGGCTTGCTGTCTTACCGCCCACATCTTGTGCTACCCCTCACTGCTCAACATCGCCAGGAACGTTTGGCCTGGTGCACGGAAATACTTCAATGGAACTTAGAGTGGCATCGAGTTGTCTTTAGTGACGAATCGCGATTTTGTTTAGGAATGCATGATGGTCGGATGACTGTTAGACGAAGACGTGGAGAAAGGCGCAATCCTGATTTTTCGATTGCGAGGCATGTTCACCGAACTGTGGGCTTGATGGTGTGGGGTGCTATTGCTTACGGCAGTAGGTCACCCTTGCTCTTCATTCGGGGGCAGCATGACCGCCCGACGCTACATTGACGAAGTGGTAGAACCACATGTTCTTCCATATCTTCGAGAGCTGGAAGACCCACTTTTCCAGCAAGATAATGCACGACCTCACGTAGCAAGGGTTTCTCTTCACTTCTTTGAAGAGGCCAATGTTAATCTTTTGCCTTGGCCGCTAAGATATCCCGATTTGTCGCCCATTGAGCACGCGTGGGACATGATGGGTAGAAGAATGAGGAATCTACCGAACCCACCGTTGAAAATAGAAGCTCTACGGCATGAAGTACAGGCGCTTGGGATGTCATAGCCCGAGAAGACATTGATCACCTGCTGGAATCAATGGCAAGGCGGGTCAATGAGTGTATCAGAAATAGGGGCGGACCAACACATTATTAAAGAAAAATCAAAAAGATGTTTTCTTTATCAAATTTTAATCAATTGTTACCTTAGACTAGTCCAATGTTTCTGCCAAATTTGGTCCAAAAATTCCCACCCCTTCTAGGTGGTGCAGTTTATATGTCACTGAGTATATAATTTTCAATATAAAAAATAAACTATTTTTGAAACAAATGTCAAACTTGAAGAAGTGGAAAACTTCACAAACCCAATAATATTTTAAAAAAACGTAAAATGGGATGTGCTGCAAAATGTGCTTAATAGAAAAATTTCAATATTTTCAAAAAAAAGTGTAAATCTGTGAGGATTGCTTGGAATATTTCAAATTTTCAAATTGATTAAAATAAAAAATGGGAAATACCAACATGTCAAAAAAGGAATTACTTTGTGAAGAATAAAATGTTAAAAGTTGCCAAAAATTTAAAAATTATGTAAAATACAAACAAATTAAGAAACGGAAAATTGACAAAATTATAATAAAATGTCTCTAATTTCTCAATTACTTTGGGAAATATAAAAGCAAGAATAAATAATAAATGTTAATAGTTTGATACTTATATAAAGATCAGGATATTTTCCAATCCTCCTTTAAAATATTCCTTAACTGGGTTGTTAAACCATTTATGCCACTCGCCTTATAAATATAAATACTATTAAATTTTTAACTAAAATACAAAGCTAATGAAACACTGAAGTTTAAGTCAAAATACCCTGCATGTATATAACAACATTGATGAGCTATATTAATTTATTTAATAATAATTATATATCTAATAATAAAATTCAATTCAATTATTGTAAAAATAATTAAATACAGAACACTTTATTAAGGTAAATACATGCTCATTATTTATGTCGTGTTGTCGTGAGCTAACATTCAGTCTAATAAAAAAATGCATTTTGTTGGTACTAAGGTTTTACAAAATCAATATGTATCCCCAATTCAGAAAATATCCAGTGTTATTTTCGTCCCCTCTCATATTTAAACAGCCCCTATCGATTACAGCATTTATATTTACGAAAGAGAGTAAATTATATAAAATTACATATGTATGCTGACATAAAAGTCAGTACGGTAAATCTTCAGTCCGTTTCAAATTATGACCAATAATACGTCATGACATTATTTTTCAAGTTACTCGATTTCAGACGCACACCTTATCTTGCGATGAAAAAACGCAAATCTGACACGCAGGCCGACAACTGTCACGTAAATTCCACCGCCGAAAAATAGTTATGACGGTTGTATCGAAATATGCCTGCTCGAAATGACGACCCTTCCCGACCCCATATCGAACCATCAGACGAGAAGTGGGCGCTCGCTTTGTGTGCACGTCAAGCTACCCGCAGCAACGTCGATCCGTCCGTCCGTCCGCCGCGCCGGATTGGTAATAACGGGTGGCCCGGCCGCACAGTATCGTTAATTGCATCCACGTGTTACCTAGTAGCGTTTTGTGAGGACAAAAAACACTCGGCGGCGAAACAATCGGCCCGTTCGACGCCCAGATTTGCAGATAAGTTATCTGCACTTTATAACGGTTCGATTTGTCGCGAACAAATGCGGCAGTTGCGATTTTCTGTTCGCTTAACCGTGTCTTTTTTGTGCAAATGCGTTTTTGCGATGAGAGATCGTTTGATTGGGGTCCATTAGATGCTAGCAGTGGATAACTGCCTTTCAAATTAGCGATGCTGAAAATTACATGTAATAATATGCCATCTGTCATATCATTATAATCTAAAAAAAGATCAACACAATGATATACACTGCACACACATAATAAATTAGAGGAACACTAAGAAAAATATTTGTAATTTCTTTTCCAGTTTTATGAAAATAATGAAATCTTATAAGCTGGTTATATTATCGTTTATTTATCATAAGATGCACTCATTTCAATAAAAAAATCAAATACGACAAAAAATACATCTAACTCAAAAACAAATTCTTCAATTAACGTATTAGGCTTAAGTAATTACAGAATAATAAACTTTAAAGGATATCTAATAACACGTATGTCCTCCACGAGACTGAATAACGGCCTGACATCTTCGTGGCATACTTTCAATCCTCTTGGGGTATGTTGACCCATTCTTCCTGAAGAGCTACAATAAACTGTTGAGAGTTTTGTAGCTACATGTCTGTTTCTGAGCTTCCGATGCAGCTCGTTCAACAAATGCTCGATCGGGTGAAATCTGAGCTGAGAGCTGGCCAATCCATAACTGGGAATTGATGTTCTTCCAGGAATTGTATTATCTTACCTGCTACATGTGTTCTTGCGTTATCATGCTGGAACAGAAATCTATGCCCTATAAGAGCTCCAGCAGGTACTACATGATTTGTAGGAATGTTTTCAATGTAGGGGCAGCATTCATTCGGTCAGCTACAGAACGAGATCTGCACGAGTATGGAATGAGATTCCAGCCCACACCATGTCGGATCCCATTCAAAACTTGTTCACTTCCTGAACCAGTCCTCCACGACGGCGTTCACCTCTACGCGCCCAAACTCGAAGACGACCATCACAACGTGTCAATCAAAATCTGAACTCATCGCTGAAAAGCACTGAGGACCATCTCCCAATCTGCATGTTGTTGAGCGAACGCCAGTCGGTTTCTTTTGTGATCTAAATTCAGCCGTGGTTTTCGGACTGGTGTCCTTGGCCTTAGGTTATGTTCTCGCAACTTTTTCTTATAGTTTCCGTACAAATTTGGATTCCCGTTGCAATACTAATATTGCAGGTCTATAGAAATAGATGAGAGTCGTCTAGGTGCACAATTTCGCAAAAATCAGACTTGCTGAGCGGTTGTCGCACGTTTCCGACCCTGGCCAGCTCTTCTACCATACCTTCTCCAGATCGCCAGGTACCGATACCAAACTCTGGACATGCTAGAAGGGCTTATATAAAATTATCCTGCGACGTGACGTAAGCTGTATCCTTCTTCGATTAATGGTATGACTCTTGCAACTTGAACTTGACTCAAATGCCTCATGATACACTCGATACTTTATGAATCTGGAGCTATCGAATTGACAAATAGACTTATGCCATAAACTGTTCCCCATGTTTTATCTCTTTCTCTTTGATAATAAGATTGCAATAATCAAATTGAATGCATCTTATAGCAAATAAATGATATCACGAGTTTATGAGATTTCATTACTTTCATAAAACTAGAAAAGAAATTGCACCAATTTTTCTTAATGTTCCTATAGTTTACTGGCGCAGGGTGAAATTTATGGGTCAATTAAATTCGACAAAACAGATTTTTTCGGCATGCAAATAAAGGTTTAAAGCGATGGTCCAAGAAAGTTAATTTGCTGCACGTTACGAATGATGGTTTTGGATTTTTTATCAAAGCAAAGGTTATCCGGTGATGTAAGTAATGCAGATATTTTCGCAAACTGAAAATAAAATTATACTGAATTTTAAATTTATTATATAACACATCCCCATGGCTATAAAATGTTCATAAAATAGAAAAGTCTGATCGTACTGTGAAACCTAGAGGCTTGATGCTGCATAATCCGTAGTCTAAAAATTAATCAGTACCTGGAAAATTACTACAATTTTCTAAAATGCAAAAGAATTAAAAAAATAAAATAAACAGACATGCTAACATTATCAACAATTGAGGTCCCGGATGTTTTTAATATTTTAGTGATGTAATAATTACAACTTAATACTATTCATTGTATTTCTTTCGTTGTTAGAAAAAATGTCTATAAAAACAATAATAATTATTCGACTTTTTCTTATACGATCGCGAGTGTGACCAAAATAATCTTTTGTTTACAGCCGGTAAGCGTATTGCAATATTTTCATTCATATGCGCTGTATGTTTGATTGCGTACTTGCATAGAAGAATAACAGTATGCTTCAATCACGATTATCACATAAACACTTAAGTAATTTGGGCATTAATCCTATGCTTGCAAGAATAAAACGCAGTAAAGTAGCGCGAATGGATCCGAAGCGCTTGACGCGTCGTGCTCGGTAAACGAACCTTTTGTTTACAAAGCAACAACTTGCCAGGCTTTAAACTTATCACGCCAAGTGATACATCAAAATTTACGTTACAGTCTAAGGAACAATGATATCGCAAAGACAATGCCGCAAGACCAATAGCGAAAAACTTCCTCGCTAGTCGAAAAAAAACGAACATGGTTTCATAGCGCAACTGATTATTTATTGAATATTATCCAACAAATGATTATTTCGACGATTGCAATAACTTTATTGGCGACAGTGAAGTGTCACAGTGTTCGATTAAAAATTTCAACTAGTTTGGTCGAATAGTTCCCGAGATTTCGCGATTCGAGTTTTAAAAAGCATTGAAATTAATTGAATTGTCGAACGAAAAAATTTCACTATTTTATTTTCTTCTGGACAAATTAATTGACGGATCAAAAAATAGTTCGGGTAAAAAAGATGCGGAAAGTTACACAAGATAGTATTTTTGTTTAATCCATTTTCCGAAAAAAAAATTTCCCCAAAATATCGATCGGTTGGACAATACCTGTTTCCACCTTCGAGCGCTCCGCGCGTTATTGCATCCGGGACCTCAATTGGAACCATCATTTAAAACGAAAAAATAACAAAAGTTGTGTAAAATGAAAAATATGCAAATCATTTTAGCCAATATACCAAAAGTTTCAGAAAGAACAAATGGTCAAAAAAGTTAAATTAAAAATCGTAAAAATACCAAGAATCATCTAACATGAGTAAAAAATCTGCAGTGGTCCGCACTGAACTTTCTTATACTTAGTTATACTCCATTTTTCGATAAAATTTTTCAGATGAAGTTCGAGATAAGGAAAACGGTGATAAGAGTAAACATCACTTCCCGTTGCGATATTGCTCTCGAAATAGGATGTTTTCTTTATTGCTATATACAAATCTTAAGTAGCTTTAGCTATAATCGTTTGGACGCTATGGCGCGTACAGACACACAAAGCCTCACTCACAGACACACATACGCACAGTATCTTCCAAAAATAGTCAGAATAGATTACGGGGACCTCAAATCGAAAATTTTTATGATTACTATACTTCCTTATATATAAAACACATGGAAGTAAAAAGCTAAAAATGGATCCTTTCTAAAAAATTGTTTGAAATGTAAAATATGTCAGAAATTGTAAAATCAAACGTTAAAATGTCAAAACTCATATACAAATTCGAAAATTACAAATCATATAATTGCAAATATTTAATAGTTAGGTCGGGTTAGGTTTGTTTTCAGGCGCAGTACTCCAAAAAATTAATATAAAAAAGGTGATTTAATTTCCGATAAAACCGGAATGGAATTGTTTGTGCAGATTAGCTTTCCAGCGTTTGCAAGTCCTGAATAATAAATAATTCAAATATTTTAGTCGGTTTTAGTTGCATTTGTTCATCCTTTGATATTTTATTAGTCATTTGTTGCTGTTCTGATTTTCCTAACATTTTCTATTATTTATTGTTTGTTTTCGACTTTGGATTTGTTATTTCGATATTTTCTCCGGATTTAATGTGCGCATTTGCATTTTTGTGTTTTTTGCTTTCATATTTTCGTTTTCATATATTCGTTTTGAAATTTATATGATAATAATAACTATCAAAATACCAAAAAATGAAAGAGACTGGATCTGGATCTAGATTAGTGGAGGATATAAACACACACACACACACCACTCTCTGGACTTCGTGCCCCTTCCATTATAAATTTATATATACATGTACTTTTGTGATTTGTCTGCAATTTTTGCCATCTTTTACATTTTAGACAATTCTTGTGCAATTATTAACATTTTTATTAATTTTATCATTTTTAGTATTTTGACAATTTTATCATTTTTTATCATTTTATTATACAATTATTCAGTTTTTGGGGATATTTATTTTTAGAAGCTATGACATTTTTATCATTTTAATCAATATGTATTTTTGCAATGTATGTTTCCTGAAGGTTTTTGTCGTGCATTTTAGTTTTTTTATTATTTTTAAATTTTTAGTGCGTTACATGCTCACTTGATTTTTTTTAGTTTATACAATTCATCAAAGTTTGATATGTGGTATTTTAGTATTTTTTAGTATAACTGATTTTTGCAATTTCTGTACCCTATTCAATTTCATACAGATTTGGACATTTTTGCAAGTTTCTTATATTCTGTATGTTTTTTGAATTCTAATAATTAAAATGCAAAAGAACATGCAGAATACAAAAAAAAACTCTGCAAAATTGAATAATTGTGTAAATTGATCAAGAATACAAAATTCTAAAAATTTTAAAATCACCTAAATTGAACGCAAAGAAGAAAGTATTCTTCATTACAAATCAAATTTGCCCCTTAAAAACTTAAAAATTTTGAACTCTAACACAGTTAGCTAAACGAATTTGTTAAAAATAAATTTCGGCATATTTAACAGGTTACGACAGACCATTTCGCCCTTTCTGGGCTCGTCATGCAGTCGAAAGCAAAGTATATGTAATTTCGTAGCAGCACGTGCGTGTGGGTATTGTGTCCAGAAGGCGTTAAACACATCCTTTTGGCTTATTCATATTGTAGGCATACATTAAATATTTATGATTTTACTATTATGCAGTATTATGGGTAACACTTTGTTACCCATTTTTTTCAAAAGTGGAAATTAGGCACGTATTTATTAATATTATATATGTACTGCAGCATATCTACGGAGTCTACTGTCGGCGTTAATTCGACCCAGCATAAATCGACTCTTATTATTAACAATCTACTGGCAACGTTAATTCGACCGAGACAGATTATAAAATGGACATGTTATTAACAATCTACTTCGCCGTTAATTCGACCCTTGTTATCACTATTTTATGGCGTAAAATTTACGACGTCCTTTGACAATTTATTGACCTACTTTTACCTATCGAACACGTCAAAACGTTGTTTTAGTTTTTGTTCTTTGTATTATCTACCATGTGTAACATCAAAAGGCTTCGTTGTTTCAATAATAAGGTTTACCAACCCAATCCAATTTGTTTCTACTCGCTTGAACCCAATGCAAATTAAACTGTTGAATTTTAAGATTTTTTTCGGATAAAGCATGAAATACGTATAGGTGAAGCGACCATTGATTGATGTATGCAGTTGGCATGAAAATAGATCACCTTTGGTGATATCTCGTTCGCTTATTGTAGCTCTATTCATATGTTTTTGTTTTCTTAGTTTTTACGTTTTTCATTTATTTCGCTGCATACATCGTTTCATTTTTTTGTTTTATTCGTTTCATTTATTTTTAACTGACAATTTCTTAAATTAAGTTTTTTATTTCCGAATAATTTATATTTTTACTTTTGATTTTCATTGTCAACGTACTTGCTGCACTTTCATACGTGTATTGTTTTACTGGTAATTAATAATATTAATATTAATAATTTATTATATTATATTATTATATATAATACATAATAATTTTTCGGTTAGTTTTTTGTGCTATATTCATAATAACACTTTGCTATGTTATTTTGTGCATTTTATTTCATTTTCAATAGCTTAGTGTTGATCCTTTCTTCATTTCATTATTTGTTGGGTATATTTTTCATTCGTTCTTTTTTATTTGCTTCATTTTGTTTCTTGTTTGTTTCACTTTCATTAATTTACTATCATTTTCGTTCCTGCTATTTAGTCGATATGATTTATTGTTTCTGTGTAGTTTTTCGTATGATTAGGATTTTATTTTCTGTAACTGTTTAGCTGTTTTACTTGCGCATAATAATTTAAAACATTATTTTCATTTGTGATTTCTTGCTTTTGCGATAAGATTTCCCATTCGCTTCAGGTGATGCAACTTTTATTTTTCGTGTTCATTTTTAAAAACTTTCTTTGGCATTCTGGACATTTTCGTTCACTTATTTTCGATTTTAAGTTTTCCATCGATCTTATGTTGTTGTTTCTCGATATATTTCCGTGCCCTTGCACTCTTCTGCCAGTTGTTAATTTCATTCTGCAATTTTATTTCGTTTGACTTTCCTTGGTTTGTGACACGTTTTTTTGTGGTTTGTGTATTATATGTTGTTTTCACGTTTTTGATTTATTATTAATTATTTCTTTTTGTTAAGTTTTGTAAAAATATTCATCATTTCTTATGTGATTCGATTTTGACATTTTATTCCTTTTAACATTCATTTGCTTTTTCATTTTTTGTGCATTGTTGGTATTGTTCTGGCTATTTTTAAAATTTTTGATGTTTCTAGACAATTTTCTTAATTAATTTCGCTTTTTTACATTTTCAATTGCAACCATATGCATTTTATAGGATTTTAGTCCAATCTTTGTTTCTATTTTTTAGATTTTTTTTTGTTTGTCCATTTTTTTGTCCATTTTATACAAATGTTGTACTTTTGTGATTTCTGCCTGTTAGATTGAGCTTTTTTGCATTGTTTTTGGGGATATTTGTCTTTTCCTTGATTGTTAGAACATTTTTTGCATTTTAATCAATATTTATTTTTGCATTCGAATGTTTTTTTCTGAAGAATATTGTCATTTTCGGCGATTTATCATCTTGTTTCATCACTTTAGTTTTAGTGTTTAGTAGTTATTTGTTACTGTTTAGAGTGTTTGTTTATACATGTTAAATTTTTTACAGTTTATACAATTCATTAAATTTTGATATGTGGCATTTTATTAGTATAACTAATTTTTGCAATCTTTGTACATCATTCATTTTAGGTTCGTCCTTATTTTTGTTCAATTTAGACGATTTTAAAATTTTTGGCATTTTGTATTCTTGATCAATTTACACAATTATTCAATTTCTTACAGTTTTAGAATTTTTTTCAGTTTTCTTGTATTCTGCATGATTTGTTTGCATTGTAATCGATATATATATATATATATAAATATTTGTATTTTATATCATGTGGGTTTTAGACGATTTTTTAATTTTTATTAAAATTTCGAAATTTGACCAACCAAACCCAACCCAACCCCGAAGTATTAAATATCGATGTAGACACTGGCGATTGCGAATGAGTTCAGGCCATATTTGTGTTAGTTGTGCAATCACGATTTGTCACAGTCGCGTTGTGTTGGCAGCCGATCCAAACGCACACAATTGTCGCGCTATAGCTTCATAGGAAATGCAAAGTATATATAAATCCATTAAACTATTAAAATTATAATGACTGTATGAAAAATGAATTAATATGCTTTATCACACTAAGTTTTAGTTGAAATCTTATTTACATATATATACCACAGGTACCGCCGATGATCAGAGATGCGAGACCATTAATGGAAAAAGTACAAGGTCCAACTGCTGTACGTTGATACCCTCCACTAATCCAGATCCAGTTTTCGCCAATTTTTTGGTTTTATTATAGTTATTATTGTTGTGTGAATTTCAAAACGAAAAGCCATAAAAATCTCAAAAATCGAGAGAAAATATTGAAATAGTAAATCCAAAGTCGAAAACAAACAATAAATAATAAAAAAATGAAGAAAACACAAAATTAACTTGAATACTAAAAGAGTAAAAATATTATGAAAATTATAACTGGAACAAATGACCAATAAAGTATCAAAGGAGCAGCATTTTACTCATGTTATACGATTCTTAGTATTTTGACGATTTTATAATTTTCATTTTTTCCGCATTTGTTTATTTTTAGAAGATTTTTTGGCATATTGACTAAAATGATTTTTATTTTTCACAACTTTTAGTATTTCTTTGTTTTAAAGAATTGTTTCAATTGTTGATAATGTCAGCTTAATATAGAATTTAAGTAGGCAAGTTCTAAAATTCGAAAAATCAGAGGTCAGTTATAAAACACTTGCAAAGGGTTGTAGCCAAAATAAATTCATGAAGATATGGTAGGTGCATTAAGTGAGCTGTTTCTTACCAAGTGGAGAAAAATATGTCTCGAGAATTTAAACTGGGAAGCAAACATGTGAACATGGACCCAATAAATCTCAACCCAACCCAACCCAACTCAAGAAAATGTTAATCGTATACACGATATGGTAATGACAGGTGAACGACTGACCATTTTCCGGATAGCTGAAATTACGAATTTTCCTTATGGTACTATAGAAAATATTCTAACAAATATTTTGGGGCTAAAAAAGTTGTCTGCACGTTGGGTCCCACGAATTTTGACACCTGATCAGAAACGTTGCAGAGTATTGCAATCTGAAACCAGTCTGGCACAGTTTAAAGCAGATCCGGATGAATTTCTTTCTCGATTCATCACTGTTGATTAAACGTGGGTTCACCACTTCGATCCTGAGTCGAAGCAACAAAGTATGGAGTGGCATCGCTGACGTTCTCCGCCACCCCGCAAATTTCGTGTTTTACCACCCACTATGTCAACTTAATTTCAAGATTGCGCAATTGTGCCAATGAAAAAAGACGGGGAAAGTTGAGCAAAGGAATTCTGTTTCATCAAGACAATGTTACTCTCTACAAAAGTCATATTGCCATGAATTGTATTTGAATTGTTTGAACATCCCGCATATTCATCAGACCTGGCCTCTACTGATTTCTTTTTAGTTCCAAAATTAAAAGAATGTCTTCGGCGGACCAAATATTACGACGATAATGATGAGTGATGACGGCCGTCAACGACTGGTTGGAAGAACAATTGGAGATTTTTGCCTGAGGAATCAAAGCAGCAATTTGGAGCATCGTTGGACCAAATGCATCGATGTTCAGGAAGATTATGTATAAAAAAAACGTTTGATATTTCTTCAATTGTTTCCTTTTATGTTAGGGACCGTAACGTATACTGTATATCTTCCCTCGTACATTTTTGTCTATTTTAGACGATATTTTCGTTTTTGACATTTTTTAGATCTCTTTATTTTCTCAATCTTCTTTCATACATCATTTCAGGTTTCGAAAAAACTACAATTAAATATAATGATTGCAAGATATTTCATCAGATAATTTTTTTTATAGAATGTCTTATGATGCATAATTGGTTGCTATGAACTATGCGACCAGGTACAGATTGATTGTTGGACCACGAATTATTCAACATCAACCGGCTAGGTTTCATTGTAAACATTAAAAAATTAATCAATTACAGTTCACAGCGATTATTGCAAGATTAACATGTCGTACATATTTTTATATTTCTCTCATTACCATTAGACTTTTTGATGAACATTTATAGCCATTGGGACATGTTTGGTATAAATTCCTATATAATTAGGCAAAATTCGTCAAAAATAACCTAGAACTCTAAGAATACATAAGTACAAAATATTACGAGACTTGCAGTACAAGTCATTGTGTATCTATGATAACACACTTAATAATAATGATTCTCTGCACAAATAAGTGATAATTGCACAAAATGATAATCTTGTAAAATATAGTATAATCGCATTTTCAGCTTCCGAAAACATATGCATTACTTACCTCATCTTATTTATATTGCTTCGATATAAAAAAAAATCCAAAAACATCATTCGATCGTGCGGCAAATTAACTTCATTCGCCTATCGACAACATTTATTTGCATGCAGCAAATTCTTTTTTTTTTTTTCGTCAAATTTAATGGACTCGTAAATTTCACACCATTTTTCTGCGCGGAGTTCAGGTGAGGCCAGTTCAAGGAACTTCCTATTTTTTGGGGTCATAGGATGTAGATGCTAAAAGTTCGATGACTGCTGTTCCGCTTAAAAATCCTCCTCACGTACGCAAACATTCACGGGTCCTGACAAAAGCCGCTCGGAAGCCGGCGACGCCATCCGATGACGCAATCGAAAACGAAACGACGTCCTCGATATAGATCAATCAATCGTTCGGCGCAAATTGCGACGCGAACGGCGCACATCGTCACTTGCACCCGATCAACATTAAATGCATTACATAAGGAGAATGTAACGGATGACTCACGTCGGTGAGTGGCACACTCATGAATATTCATCGATGGACTCGGGCGATGAAAAATAAACGACAGTTAATAGAAACATATATTTAAATATTTATCGTAACAAAGATTATACAGTAAGACTAGAACGTAGTTTAACAATTTTCAGTCTAAATAAGTTAATATAGGAGGGAACTATTTACAGAAATGATGCAATGATCGACAATGTATAATCTGAGGAAACGCGAATTTTGGTAACAGCTGCGAGCTTTTGCCCCGAACTTCGACGGACAAATTCAGCAAAAAATCATAAATTAATATTTACAATAGGTTATAACTTAATTAATTGCACCCTGTATATTGTCTCGACGTGGTCACGGTGAGGGTGCTATTCCAATTGTTCTTTGTCTTCCTTGGCGACGGAGATATTTTTCTTCGCTTGGCAGAAATCTGTAACAAAAAAAATAAACGATTATATAGGAAATTAAAAAGGTACCAGCAGAAATTAGCAAAAAAATTATTTGAAGTAAAATTATTTTTACTACGTGTCTAACATTTGTTGGCTATTTATTTAATTAACAAAATTGTTAGAGCTGTAAAAATTTAGTTCTTGGCATTACTTCGTATTACGTGAATATTGACGAAAAACAATAAATTTTAGAAACGAACTATCCTTGATTATTGACCCATCGGTAACCGCAGTGACATCATCGTCGTTTTTGCATATTGCGAAAATAAATTACGAAATTACTTAAATAAAAATGACGTTGCTAAAAATTTTGATTAAAATTACTCATCTCTTATTGCAGAATTTTAACCACTTACGATACAAGCTAAGCTGCGCGTTTGTTTGCGTAGAGAATAATATCTCAAGTGTCTATGTATTTTTCAATTGATAAGAAGCGTTGTGGTACAATTTATTTTTACATAAATAACGGATACAAGGGAATATAAAACGGAGCCCAAACTATATTCTGCAAAATCCTTTAACCCAATCTTGTCGATAAATTGTTTGCAAATAATACAATGGATAAATTTGAATTGCAACATGAATTTCGATATTTGGGTTGGGTTGAGTCTGGTTGGCAGCCTGTTTGCTGTGAAGTATAAGTTGGGGATTCTACCGGTGTTTACCGACTTAGTTCGCCTTTTCGTTTTAATAACATTGAAACAGTGTAAAAAAAAAAATAAAAAATAAATTAATAATCAGCATCACGAGTTTAGCAACATTCATCATTCAACATTCTTATGAAACAATATGTCCTCGCCGTTTTACATGACTTCAACAAACTATTCTATAACGCTATACAACTTAATGGAAAATTATAACAATGTTGAACCACCTCTAGAACCAAGATTAAATTATAAAATATTCTCTCCATAATTTTCAAGCGCTACAAAGCAGCAATATATGTCACATCATCCGCGGTTTTATAGATACTCTCCCCACCCAAATTTAACCATTTCTTCTTTCTTTCTGATTTATTCACATATTATATTCTTGAACTTTATATATGTAGGGTAGGCTGGGGTAAAGTGGCCATTGGCGTGTACTTGCTGGAAACTACCCCAATCTTATGGCGAGGTTGCGAACTAACTCATAGCGAAGCCATGAGTGTTCTATGAAAGTGTCAGTGAGCAGTTCGCCAAATTGTTTGAGTTATAACAGATTTTCTATTTTTTTGTGCAAATTAAGTGTTTTTTTTATTCTCGCTATTTTGCCATTAATTACCGGTACAATTTTTAAATTAAGATAGCTGAAATAGCAATTTTTGGATCGTATTGCCATAGGGCAAGCCATCAAAGTCGTGAAAGACGACTTACACCGCTTCGCCGTCCAGCCAACGGAAAAGAACAATTTACCTCATAGGTTTGACGAGGAAAACCGATGGTTGGTTATGACTGGGTAGCAGGTTTTAGAAAGCGTAATCCTAATCTGACTCTATGAAAACCAGAATCAACTTCATTAGCGAGAGGACAGAATTTCAATAAACCAAACATCGATAATTTTTTGACACCTTGGAACTTTTCTACCCTCCACATAGAGTTTTCAATATGGAGGAAACGAAACTGTTCAATCAAAAAACACCAAAGTATTTTCAGTGAAGTGGAAACGACAGGTTGATGGTATAACATTAGCTGAAGAAGGATTTTTTACATTTGCAGTGTGCATGTCGGCTGGTAGAACAGTTATCCTACTTTTTGTTGTTTTTCCAAGAAAACGAATGAAAACCCAATTGCAAGATGAAGCACCTCCCGGCACAGCATTTGCCTGCTATCCAACATGATGGATGCAGACATTTTTACTGAGTGGTTCAATCATTTTTTTTAATATGCAAATCGCACCGCTGATGACTCTGTGTTATTAATTATTGATGCGCATGACAAAATCATACAACAGTTGTTTGCTTACCACTTCATTGTATCCACAAGTTACAACCGTTAGATGTGTCCTTTATGGGGCCATTTAACATTTAACGTACATGCTATTGAAAAATACCAACGCTGGAAGAACTGTTTCACAATTCCAGGTGAGCAGTCTTCTGGGAGAAGCAGCCGACTACAGATATAAACGGATTTATGAGATGTGGGATAGTTCTACTCAATCCTTCAGTCTTCTCAGGCGCGGACTCTGATCCTGCAGAGGTAACAGATATTCCTTTGGATACAGAAGATGAATGATTAATTGAACATAAGAGTGAAGATAGGATGGACAAAGATTGTGGAGAATATTTGAACGTCACAAATCATGGCCACACAGCAACAGTAGAAAATAGTACAGATTGCTCACACCCTAAAGAAACCCCAAACAAGACTGCTTTGTAGGAAAAATTAACGCTCATTTGCAGTTAGTTCCAAAAAAACGAATGAAACCCCAATTGCAAGATGAAGCACCTCCCGGGTGGGTGTAGACACATTCTTACTACGTGGCTCAACCATTTTTTGAAACATGCAAATCCCACCGCTGATGACCCGGCGTTATTAATTCTTGATGTGTATGCAACACAAGAATATCGATTTTATTGAGAAAGCACGAGAAAATAATACAATAGTTGTTTGCTTACTTCCTCATTGCAGCCACAAGTTACAACTGTTAGATGTGACGTTTATGGAATAGTGAAGGGTGGACAAAGATAGTGGAGAATATTTCAACGTCACAAATCATGGCCACACAGCAACTGAAGCAGAAAATAGTGCAGGTGGCTCACACCCTAAAGAAACCCCAAACAAGAGTTATAGGAAAAATTAACGCTCCTTTGCAGTTAGCCCTAGTGATTTTTTTCTTCAACAGAAAGAGGGGCAAAGCTACAACTGTAACATCAAGTGCAATAACTAAAAGGCACAAGAAGAAAAAAGTAAAAAGGAGAAGAAGAAAATGAAAAGTCTTCAGGTGAAAAATCAAACTGAAACACGACCAAAATTGTTTGAACAAAATTTTGAAATCAGATGAAGATAGCGACACTGAATGTTTTTACTGTTACGAGAGCTATTCAGAATCAGTAAACGAGGGATGAGCAAAATGTTCCGATTGTCACGCGTGGGGTCAAGAAACGTGTGCTGAATGCGATGAAGATGATGGCGATTAATGTTTGTGAATATTGCAAGTGAATTAAACTCTGACCCTTTACCCTACATAGTGAGTGAAAGTGGCCACTTTACAAACATTAAAAAACCAACATTGCAAGAGATGCCTTTGAAGCCATTGCCACTTTACCCCAGTCTTCTCTACTTCTTCTTTAACTTAATAAACATTCCAAATACCTTATTCACTTTTACAAATTTTCTATTTTCCTTATAAATACTTTTATTTTGAGGATTTAATATGTGTATAAAATATTGAAATCAAAGGAAAAACACTGCTAACTTTGTATGTAGTATTTTGTACATTTTTCAATTTTTTCAGATATAAAATTTATTAATTATTATTTATCATATGTTTTAAATTTATTCATAATAACACGTTGGATCTATATTCGTCTAATAGAGCGTTGCCGAGTTCGTCCCTATAATTTTTTATTACTTCAAAATTTTAAAAAAAAATTCAGTTTGCTTTCAAAACTATCTCTTTCAATATCTCACATATCGTTTAATCCGCATGTAGGATTAATTCACTTTTATTTTGTCTTCAACCCATAAATAACTTGCGATCATCAATTAACCCAATATGTCATCAATGTCAAGTACACTGATTCAGTCACTGAAACAAGAAACTCCAAGGTTTGTTTGGGCATTTTATATTACCGACATAGGTTTGACAATTCTGTTTGGTAGGGTTAACTTCAAAATGGTCTAATATGAAAAAAGTCAGAAAAAAATTTTAATTCAGTACAAAATTGAAAAAATATTGTCTAAATAAAAAAGAAATTGCGAAAAACGTCAATATTTTTGACAATTGGGTTGGGCTAACTTAGCAGTTTATGTGCACTGTTGCATGGTTTGGCTTTGCCTCTGTTTACCCGTCAGGGTGGGCGCCAAAATTCTATATTACCGACAATCCTACAAATTCTATTCTACATGATGGGCTATGTATTAACGACCAGGTTAACGAATGCGCGAAAATTTTCAGGGCTACTGCAGTTTCTTCAAAATAAAATCGACAATCTTGTTCCAAAAACAAAAAAAATTGAAAAATTACAGTTCTTCATAAACAAAATTGTCAATAATTTCATTTAATAAAAAAAACGCCATTAAAGTGTTTCAAAAAATTTTTCATCTGTCCAGGTCAAACACATGAGAATTATCCCACTCTGTTTTATTTTCCGTATGAAGATGTTAAAGCCCAAGGAACCCTCATTACCACCCCTTAATAGCTGCGACAATGTGAAGTTCTTAAATTATTTGATAAAATGCGTTGCAGATTAAAGATGACGAGTTTCTAAATATGTTGCCTGCGAATCAACGAAAGATCAGCGCATGTTGCGACACGTCCAGAGCCGACCTTCGACTTCGCGTCCATCACTCCTCGTTTGCGGTCAAGTCCGATTGCGTCACGTGGCCCGCAAATTGCACATGCACACACGGCACGCACACGAACGGTTAATAAACCCATACGAACGGTACATCGAACGCACGCTTCGCATAACCAACGTGCGTCGTCGTGCGTACGCGTACCGTGAATGCAAATGCACGCGGAAACGTTCGGGGCACGGGCCCGATGCGGGCACCAACCCCCCCGCGAAAGCGATTGTTTACGTTTTCGCATCTGCTTGTGTGTACCCGCCACCCAGTCGAAACTGTAACGCGACGCAACCGGGCCTCGTATCTTCGGGTCCTTATCGACGGACAAGGGTTTCGTCGGCACCCCCTGCTTTCCGGTCGCCGCCGCTAATGCGGGCACCGACGAGTCCGTGCCGGCGCACCTGCTATTTTAGGATCGGGTTCTCCGACCTCGCCACCCCGGTCTCATTTCGAACGTCTTTACGCGCGAAGGCGATACCACGAGGAAAGCGTCGAGTTACATCGCGCACCGGATGTTTAAACGTTTCATCTTTGATGCATAATTTTAATGCACGCACTTTCTGGGAGCACGTCGAAATTTTGTGAAATTAATCATAATTCGAGAAATAATTATCAATTAAATTGTGTGACATCGTACGTTTATTTTGAAAACGAATTCTCAAAATTTGAAAATGAAATATAGCTTGTATACAAATAAATTTCACCACCTAAGATTAAAGCAGGGACTGTGTAAAATGAAAGATGCTGTTTATGTGTCAATAGCCCAATTTCGGTTTCTCAACACATGACACAAGGTAAGTGCCATATGTTGTTCTACTAAATTTGAACCATAGCAGTTTTGTTTAAAATTTATAAAACCAAAAACTCAACTAGAACCATTCACGTTCGTGTTCGTAAGAGATTTTAGGGTTCAAGTTTCAACACTTTTTTTGAGAGATCGAAAATTACAATTTTATTTAACCCTCTGTGTAATGCATATATTTCTAAAAATATGTCGAGATTAAGATAACAATTTTAAGACAAAAATGAATATTTACATTTTTCATTCGCTACAAATTAAACGTGCAGCAAATCGGATCGCGAAGTGTGCATTTTTTAACGATTTGTTTGTTACTTTAACAGACATCAAAAGACGTTTTCCGATAAATGTGTTTTATGCTGATTATTTTAGACAACAAAAACTTAATAACTGCACTATTAATATCATAAAACATTTCTAGAAAAATATTGTTCGTATCACGTGCGCGAAATGTTTATTGCGTTGAAATCACATTCTCACGCGTTAAAAACAGGCATCTCGTGCTCTTGATACAAACAATACTATAATTTTGATGCAAATAGGAAATAGAAATAATAAACTCGATAAAAACCTGTGGTCGAAAACAACATGAAATTCACATAAACATTAAATATTTATGTTTCTGCTTTTCAATATTTCCCAATGGAAACGAGAAATGATGTAGAGTAAGTTATTCGCGTTCTAACCACATTGTTTTATTTTAAAAATTACGTTTGTGAATTTTTTTTTAATTTGTTGTCGACTTTTAGGAAAATTTTTAAATTTTTGGAAGAAATTTTGGAAGATTATGACTGTCTTTTGAAGTTAATTTTGAAAAAGTTATATATTTTAGAACTTTATATTTTTGTTTTTTAAACATTTGGCATATTTTAAAATATTAACATATTTAGACGTTTTGACGTGATTACATTTTAGACATTTTTTGAATTATTGAAGCATTTTTTTTTACTTGAAATTGTTGACAATGTAAACTGTTTTAACGACTGTAATGTTTGCAAAGATTTTGAGTTAAAAAAATTCAAAATTTTTATATTTTTATTACCAGTTATTTTTTTGTGTACTATACATTTTAGACAATCCTACAGCGCCCATCACATTTTAACGCCTTCCCCTAACATTTAATTTTTTGGGACCTATAATTTTGATAGTTTTAATTATTATTTTCCTATTTGATGTTTTCCCAATTGAGACAATTGTTACATTTTTCTATTTCATTTTACAATTTCAAGACAAGAAAAAATCTATTGTTTTAGTGGATTTTCCACTATTTTTTGGATTTTTTGTATATTTTACATTTAGACAATGTCTGCCCCCCCCCATAGATTTTCCACGATTCGTAATTTTGAACGTTCTGCGTGTAATTTTTTTACACATAAAAGTTTTTGTATTTTACATAAATTATGAACCCCAATTTCAACAATTTTGAAAATTCTTACACTTGTGATTTTATGACATTAAGGAATTGCGAAAAAGAAATAATTTTAACACGTTGACCTTTTTGTATTTAATCTAAATATTGAATTGATTACAATTCTGCTACTTATGCAATGTATAGCCGTTTTAAATTATTTCTGACAATTTTTATACATTTTTGAACCATCTATTTCCGGCACTTTTGCATTTTTTTAGTTTAGTAGTAGTTTAGTTTTTTAGTTTAGATCTTGACGCTTTTTTACAATTTTGTACATTTTAGAATATAATGGTTTTTGCATTTTTGACTTCTTGTAACATTTTATTACTTTTTGTGTATTTATGGCATCCTTTTTCAAGTTTTAAAACAAGTGACAAAATTATTTCTTAAACATTAAGTATCAAACAGTTTATCCTACGCTTTTTCTTTTATATTTATGTGAGGTTTCTTTGTTTTAATTTATTATTAGATGTGTTAAAACAATGCTCCACTTTGGCTTGTTTTTATTCCAGAGATTTTTTGTTTTTTCCAACTTTAAACTACGCTATCATTTCTTGTATTTAATTATGAGGCCCTAAATTAGTCTTCTTTCCATGTCCTCGTCCCTCTTTCTTATTATATTTCCTGTTTTTCGTTTATTTTCCTTTTTACCTTCTTTTTGGACTGTTGTATTAATTGTAAATGCGTTTGTGGTCTTTCATTTTTCATCGATTCTTGTTTTAATGTCGTCGCCTTAATTTGTTTTCTTATCATTCCGTGGTTTATTGTTTTTTGTTTAATTTCTTATTATTACGGCTTAGCGATTTTCATGTTGTATTGTAACATAGCCAATGTTTATTAACGATTTCGTTAAAATTTAGACATTTCAAAAGCTGATAACTTGGGTTTTATATATTTTTCTTGTTTCTTGAAATTTTATGTTCAGTTCTTTTGCACTACTTCGTTAAGGGGAAAAATTCACGATTTTCTATTTTCCTCGTGCCTTTTATCACCTTGTCAGTTCGTTTATTTAATTTTGAGTTTAAGAAAGTCCTTATAAACTTATTATAATTCATGTTTTTTCTTTCGTTATACTCTGCGTCGATGGAAATTTTATTACAATAATGTAGCCAGTTTTAGCACAGTAATTGGAAAAAAAAACAGTAACAGTAAATAATTTAATTTAAAAGTGAAAGGAACTTATCGCCAAGTGCAGAAATATTGAGGCTAAATTTTGTTAGTCGTGTGTGTCCAATAGTACAAAAGAAACAAAACAGGAGGAAATAAAACAATAAATAGAATAGCCCTTTTTCATGTTAAAGTACCTAGGATGCATTGCAGATCTAGTTTGATCACCAGACATAAGACAGTTTTTATAAAAGGGTTTCATAATAAGGAGATACCAAAACATGCATTTTCATGAAATAAGGGAGAATAGAACAAACAAAAATAACCAACAAAAAAAATAAAACGAACGAACATCAAACAAATAATAAAAAATAAAAATAAACAAGTGACAAAGAAAATTATAAAAACAAGCAAAAATCAAAAATTTACAAGTCACGACTTGTAAAAGACAGTGTGATTACACAAATATAGATAAATAGGCAACCCAATAAAAAAACAACAAATTAAAAGCAAACAACCAAACGCAATACGAATAAATGAACGAGTGCAAGTAAATAAATCCCAAATGAAGGCGAATAAAATTAAAATACTAACAAATATGGTGAAGAAGAACTCGATTGCAAGAACCCATAAAATACGAAACCGCACTTAAAATTAACACAAAAAATTCGAAGCAAGATTACGAAAAATAACGAAATAACATCAAAGAAATTGAACCGAGAGGACGTGAAAATTTCAAGAAACCCTATTCAAAAATAATTAAATATTCAACCCAATCCAACTTGGTGTGTAAGGGCAAGAATAGAAAAATATTACATGAAAAACAAAATTTAAAAAGATAGCGTCCTTAAATAGTAAAAAAAATAAATAATACAAAAATGAAAACAATAATCGAAACTAAAGAAACGAAAACTTTAAGAAACCTCGTACAAAGAGTAATAACAAATGGAACAAAATTGCTTTAAATTTTAATTAATCAATTAGTAATTTGGAGACTGTGGTTGGCAAATAAATTGAAACAAACTTACCCTTACCACACAGTATTTATTCACACTAGATGTACATTTCGACAACTAAGTTGTCATCTTCAGCAGTGTACTCAGTACATTTACAGTTATCGAAATCTAGTGTGAATAAATACTGTGTGGTAAGGGTAAGTTAGTTTTAATTTAATTAACCAGGTTAGATTGGCAAAAAGAACACAATTGGAATTCTTGGCAATAGTCAATTATTTAACACCGACATTGTAACAGACGAAACCGAACATAGTATTGCTACATATAAGGGTGGTAAATTCCAACTGTCGAAACCTAAATTAAAATCAATATTAATTGTAAATTGAATTGTGTCAATTATGAGTTCAGAATAAGGGCGAAACGATCGTCCAAAAATCCAAATTGTGTACTTTTTGCAGATGCAATCTATTTAACTTAATGGTTTAAGCACTTCAAGTGTTTAATGTCGCCTATTCGTAAAACAAAATGAAAACGAAAATTTCAAGTGAACAACGAAATCAAAGTTAAATAAGAAACTGTAAAACAACAACAAATGTTGTTTCTGTACCATAAGTTATATGGAATATTACGACGTTTTCCATAATAAATCACTGGTCGTTCTTGGACACTTGCTCTGCACTGTGATTACATCAGTTATGCAATGTAACCAACAAGTAGCATAGCTGAGGGGTGGATCGGCCTCTATTTGAAAATAACAACGTACGTCTCATTCACTAAATAAAAAAAATCATTTTAAATTCTAAATTCAATTAATTACAAGAGGCTGTCCCATAATTCATTGACAGCTGCGCTCTATATGTAAATATGTAGTTTAAAATTTTTTGCGATTTTTTTTTTGAAAATTGCAAAAATGTGAAACAAAGCAGTCAAGGAGAAAAATTAAAAATTACATTTTGAAACGTAATGGATAAGGGCTCGTTCACAACGTTATATTTCACAACCTAGCAATTAGATTTCGTGTCTAACCCACACATTAATATTTGATATCACACAATTTGATTTAAAAATTATGCACACCGACATATTAAACGAAATTGCAAATGTGTCTATTAAAAATAGAATTTTCTTTACCACATATCAAATTAATAAATGAGGCTATCTATATACTAATAATTTACAATAAACCGAAAAATAATTACTTGTAACAACTTAGTATGACTTGTTGATTAATGCAATTTTGTAATAACGCTTGCGCTCTCTTTATAACGAGCAACTTCAATCAACCGAAAAATCACGTATTACAAATTAAATCAAAGCCGACGCGTACGAAACCTGACCATCTTGACGATCGAACATCTGCGCGGCGCACCAACCAGTCGATGAGTCAGGTGACGCGACCAGCTTCCCTCGAAATTTTCCCGCCAATATTGTACCGAAATACCAGACAGGTAAAAGTCTCCTTTCACGATGCGTAAATATCACAGATGTGAATCACCTGCTCTTCAAGAATTCCCGCCGCTTGCCGCCGAAACGTTCCCCGATACGGTGGCACGGACCCCACAAACGAGGCCCACTCGGTGTGTGCGTATTAAAGCAATTGCGCCCAAACAATACAATTATCAGTTGCAAAGGAACTAAATGACGGACGTGCGTCGCTGACAATGGAATATTTAAACGCATCGGCGTCGACTTGCGAGCGAGCTGCCCTCGATTTGAACGGTGTTATAGTAGAATTTGCGTGTTACATATCTCTGATAACGCTTGCAATTTACCCTGATAAAATTTTAAAGGAATTTTATGTGCATGAATAAATTTATTCAAATATATGCGGTAGCCATTTATCAAATATTTGACGACCCATATCAGTCAAAATTAAAAACAAATACCGTGTTTATTTGAAATTATCATTTCCTTGAATGAAACTTACGTGGCCATTAAACATGTAAAGAAACTTGTATTTTTTTCTCCAATCCACATAATCCACGTTTTCTAATACATCAAACGATACGACACGCTCCTTCATCTCTTGCACGTTGAATCAAGTTCAGTCCTGTTCAGTCGAGTCGTGAATTTCATCGGTTAATTAGCTACCACATTTTATATCAAGCGTTCAATGTGTTTGACAACAAATGGTTCAATGATCCGAACAATGGTGTTTTTTGCTTACGCGTTATTATTGAGCGCGTAACGTTATCCATTGTAAGTTGCATTTTTGTTCTACGAAAGAAACCAACAGACTCGACTCGACTCAACTGGTGTAGTTTGGTGTGAAACTATGCTTAGTTGCCGGGGAAACAGTTCATGAACCAAGACAATTGCTCTTTTTTCTTTTAGTTAATAACAAAGGCTCAGCGACCTCGTTATCTATTTTTTAAGTGCCTATTTGTCGTTAGATATACGAGTTTTTCTCCTATTTATTTATTTATTGTGTAACCTTTACATACTTGCGTACTTTTGCATACCTAATATTTTTTCCAAAATTTTTTGATAATTATCAACTAATAAACATAACGAAATAACCTATTTTGATGGTCACATATTAATGATATATTAAACTAGCAATAATAGAAGAACGTAAAGATGGTTCATAAGTACTTTACTAAATTATGAAGAGAGAGTAATGAATCTGTACACGTCATAATATAAATCATTTAAAAGAAAACTGACGTCGTGGTGTTTTACCCAAATCATTAATAGATGACCACCCAGCCACGTTGATTTGTTTCTTAGCCATTTAATTTCTTGCTTTGGCACTATGAACAAATATTTTTGTGTGTTTTCTAATTAATATTGGTATTTGTTGCATGCAAACAGTTTTGATGATACAAAAGAGGAAATAATCATCTGTTGGCTTTAAGGGAACTTTTTATGTCAAAATACCGATTCAACTGATTATGTTTTAGGAAAAATTGCTTCGTTAAACGTTGTAATTTTTTGTATTACATGACTTTATAAATCTGTGAGTATAAGACAGAAATAGTACAATTTCCACATCAGTGGGTTAATGGTGTAGTTGCCTACATCGCCACATACTAATCGGAAGCTTGCACGATCGAATCTCGAACGTGCCATTTTCGAAGTACAATACTTATATTGTGTATTTGATCTAAGTGATCAGTTTAGAACCATGTGCAAAATAAGAAGGAAACCCCCTACTTTGAGAATAAATTTACAAATGTACTAGAAGAAGAAAACAAGCAAATGCGTGTAAACAAACAGAAAGGGAGACGCAGAAAAAGTTAAAATCGAAAACAACACCATGATCGTCACGTGGGGGTGGGGTGGTGATTTACACAAGTTTATATTGCATATCGCCTCTCCTAGGTTGGCGTTTGGCTGGTCAAATAAAGTGCACAAGGAAAAAAGAGGGGTTCCGGATAACTTAATAGTTTGGTATAGTTTGGTTGGTGGTGATTGGTATGCTGCCATTCGATCTGACTGATCAACAGGCGATTTTCCTTTATTGTAGGACTTTGTTGTGACTGTGTTTTTCTTTGTTTGTCCCTGGCCATTTCCCACTTCAATTTGAGAATCTGAGTGCTTTGCAGATAGCATCAGGCCGTACCGTCTCTCCAGGAAAGAACAGTTATTCCCTACGATTCTCTTTAGCAATATATTCACCGGACTTAAGTTTTTCTTGGATCACTTTACAAGGATTTCTTTTGTCTATCCAGCACCTGTTCTGCTAATGATAGACTAGTGTACCAATTGTCCGCGACCATGGTTCCACAATTCAACAATGGCTAAGTCTTTGTGTGGAGTCGTTTGGTTCTGGTCAAGATTCTTGCCGTCGTAAATTTCTATGTTATAAGTATAGCCTCCATTACAATAGAGCTTCAATATTTTAATGCCATACTTATGACGTTTTCCTTTTAGATATTGGCGCATAACGACGCGGCCACGGATTGGTATTAGTGATTCGTCAATGCGCATTGTTTCGCCAAGATCGAGTACCGCCTGGAAATTATAGACCACCTTATCGACCAAACTTTGATTTTTTGCAGCCTATTATTTTGGAGATTGTCCTCATTGTTCGCAAAGTGAACCATCCTCAAAAGCAATTCGAACCTGATCAGGGACATTGCTGCAGAAGCAAATTCGTTTTTAGACATTGGTTCCTTGCTCCAATAATCTTCTAGTTTTGGTAGATGAACTATACCCATATAAATAATTAATCCAAAAAGGCTTCATCTTGTAGATATCTGTCGGAAACCAATCGTGTACTCTCGAGTGAGAGGTAACATCGTTCTCATTCACAATGACTTACGTGGCATATAGATTAGTTTGCTCGACAATATAGTCAAATATGTTATCATCAACCAGCGCAGAATAGAACTGGAGAGATTCCTCACTAACTAGAAACTGGGACAAATTTTCATTGATTCCTGATGCTTTCGTTCCTTTTCTTTTCCTCTTTCCATTCAGGACCGTCGATATATCTGTGTGCAATTTGAGTTCTGCCATCTTCAGGATCAGAGGATGTTTCTGCTTCCTCGCTGTTACGTTATTGTTCAAGTTCTTAAACGTTACGTGCATAATGCAAATATAGGAAAGTAATGGAACGAACGAGAAGCAAAAATGGATGGGAATGGATAATAGAAAGACTGGCAGAGTTATTGGGTTGGGTCCAGCCCAATATCATGAATCATGTGTTTTAATAATTTTAACATGAAAACACTACACATTTCATTACTTAGTATTACTCAGAACCTTGACCTGATCTGAAAAAACTGAGTACATTCGTGATGAGCGGCCCCGAAAATACTAGAAACGAGATCAAAACCCGACGATTTTGTTTCTGTTGTATTATGTTATCATTGGATTATATCGACTTTCATCAATAGTTCGTCTTCCGATTTAATAATCATGATAATAATAATAAAAGCCTTAATTTCCTCTGCATATGTTAATAAATAAAAAGTATTAATATAAACTGCAGGTCTACAACGCGTTATAGTGGAGTGTAAAGGACTATAAAGAATTTTTCAAAATCAATTTTCTAGTAAATGGTAAACGTCTTGAAAGAATATATCTTTTATAAGAACCACTTTTTTGACGATTTTGGTTACCAACTGACGGTTGCTAGATACTACTCCGGCATTATTTTAATTTATAAAGGAAAATGTAACTCGACCAGCCGGTCAGATTCGATTCAAACTTATAACCATTGTCTCGAAATAAAATCATAAATTTGTACCAGCAACAAAAAAATCTTAGTAAGTATAAGAAAGTAAAAATTCAACGCGTAATTGTAGCCAGGGTTAAAAGTGCACCTTGGGTCGTGTCGTATTTTGCTTATCGAATCCTCATTGTTTTGTTTTTTGTCGATGTATAATAGTTCCACAAATTAGTAGGATTGATTTACCGATGACGTGCGTGACGACAAAAAACTAAGTAGGCCTCAGTTTTTCGCGAATGGAACGGACACCGTCTGATGTCCGGTTAGTTTGTCGCGTTTTTCGTGAAAAATTGCACATTTCGCAGTGATTTTCGATGTTATTATTGCGCTTGCGGTTAGTGCAGTGTTATGGAGGAGAATTTTGTATGATCTTGGAATCTTCGTCGGCGGATGGTGATACGCAATGAGCAGGCGTCCCTGGAAGGTGAGTGATTTTGTGCACTTTGGTCCAATCTGGCGATGTTAAGGAAGATGTGGCCACAATGGTCGAGAAAGTGAAAGAAGTGAAGTAAAAGCAAAGTAGTCACATTCGCAGCCAAATGATAACACTAAGCCCGCTCAGGGCAATCTACAAGGGGGATATAGAAATAAATACTTTGAAGTCATCAGCATAAGTAAAACACTAAAATAAAAAAAAATGACCGAGACTCATTAAAAAAATTAAAGAATGAACGGGCTACGACAAGTGGCTGCTTCAACTACTTATTTGAGTTCCAAGAGGAGAAAGGGGACAAAAGCTGAAAACTGAAAAAAGAAGTAGAACCAATCGACAAAATTTGCAACGGTATTGCAGAAAATAAATTTTAGTGACAGCCATATTAAACGTACTGTACTGCTGTATACATTGAGCGCCGCGAAATTTTCAAGAAAACATCCCCAGCGCTTGAAATCGCCGGTAATTTTCGACGACACCAATAAGTGTGGTGTCTGGCTGTGGTTTAACGTCAACGCAATTTATATGTCATTAGCGCCCCATCAGGAGATAAACGCCGTTTAAAAACGTATTCGTGCAATAGCAGGACAATGTACGAGATGCGAGTTTTATTGCGGTACCGAAAATTAACGGTTAATTTTCGACGTGGGTGTAGAGCGCGTTGTGCCGGAGACGACCAAGGATAATCGCCCGCCGAGTGAATTTGAGAGCCGAGATGCCGTCACCAGCGCACACACACACGCAGCGAAAAATGAGGAAAACTGATCGCGTGCGGTCACTGTTGGATGAGTTTACACACACGTTGATTGGTTAATGCTAGGAAAGTGCATTAAAATGGACTAAAGTGCGAAATTATCGTCGTATATGTACATTAATTTTATCGAAAAATTGAAAAAAAATTTCACATTTTAACGTTTTATCATTACACGGTTATTCGGAAAATAATTAATGTCTTAAACTCAATTTATTTTGGTCAAAATAGAACCAATGAAAATTTCCAAATTCTTCGAAAAAGTTTTGATATTAATATTACAATTTGATGCATAGTTATTTGTTACAGCTTTTGGGAATTAATATTTTATCTATATGTCTTTGATTAAACATTTTAATCTAATGATTCTAATGAACAAAAAATTATAATTGTTTACTACGACAAAACGTCTCGTCATTAATAATTGAAATAATGATTGAAACGATTTAGACTTAATTAACAATCATTGAGAGATAAAACGCATTTTCCAGTGTGACACAAGGTGAGAATCATTTATTATTAAAAAAACCTTAAAATTTTATTTTTGATCGAAAAACCACCCACACTGGTGCTTACGAATGGATAAGATGTAAATAATACTCCCCGATATGTAATGACACGAAGATTTGTAAATAATTCGAAATATCGTCCCTGGCTGGCAATACAAACTCGGATCTCTAATACTTTCAAAATGTGCCTATGAATGATTTATAAATGAAATGTACTAAGGATTTTTAATTCCATTTGTGTGGTTTAAATTTAATAGTACGATTTGATTTGGCTTGAACGACGCCCTCCACTGGTATTGTACCAATATATAGGAATTTGGTATGGAGTCATAATTATTTCCAGTAAATAAAATATTTGATGTTAAAAATATTTAATAAAAAACCATTGAATTCATAAATTATTCAAAACTATTTATGTCAACGGAGAACACATTTAACCCCACAACAGGTTGGGGTGAACCCAAACAGCTCCACTGCGTGCACAAATCAAACTCAACCCAACCCAACGTCCTACTCTGATTTTAGAAATGCAACTTATTGCGACAGTTCCACAGCAGTTACAATCTTTTCTTAACAGAACATTACAATGTAGTTATCTACCTAATTGGGTTTATAATAGAATTTGTTTCCAATTTTGTGTTTCCTATTACTATCGTTTAATAATAACCATAAACGTAGGACTTCTTCCCTAGATAGTGTTTAAATACAAAACCGTACTAAAATTGTATTTAATGCAGTTAAGGCTCGATCTGATTTTTTGTGTTGGGTTGAGATGTGTTACTGGATTTAAACGCAACAATGCAACAATTGGATTGGTGAATATTCTACGAAAATAAAAAAAGGACGAGATTGCATTGAACCTCATTATACATTGTCATGGTACTGTTACAATCGTTTGTATTCAGAATTTTCTAACAATTTCCGATTCCTCAACCCTAAGCACATTTGGGTGTAAACATCTATTGTGTTTAAAATACCAATGATGGTTTAGAGATGATTAAAGATATCGTGCTGTCGGGTTTCATGATTTAATGGCTTAATGTGGACGATTTGCTTGCAAGGACCTTTCATTGGACGTCCAAAATTTAAGACATTTAAGACCATTCATTTACATAACGCTACCCAACACAGCCATGGTAGAAAATGAAAATTGGGCGTAATTTCAATCAATCAATCAATTTTTTGACTAAGTAGCAATGATGTCTTTGATTATTTTATTGCGTTTAAATTGGGATGAGATTTCCACCGGAAGGGACGAGTAAGGGTGATGTCATGTTTGGGCTTAATGGAAGCAATTGTAGTTCGATTGTGATTAGATTCGGTTAATGAGTATCTTCAACCGGAGATGCGACTCAACGATGTAAAATTCAGCTTGAAACGTCGTTTTATTTGACACCAAACATCGGCATTCATTTACTAATACTTTACGTTGACATTTAAATTGTCGTGGAGACCATTCATTTACACAGCGTAACCCAACCCAACACGCGAAGAACAAAGTAGAGCGCCATTAAAAGAGAAACATAGGTTCGATGCAATTGAATTGGGTTAGGTTGGGTTTGGTTGGGATTGGTTGGGTTTTGGTCGGGTTTGGTTGGGATTGGTTGGGTTTTGGTCGGGTTGGGTTGGGTCGGGTTGATATTTTCCAGCATAAATCGTCAGCTATAGTCTTGAACTAAAGCATCATTGATCCAAAAAACAAATTAATGGGATTCCAGTAATGTCGTTGGGTTGAGACGATTTAAAGGTGTATATTGCATTTAAAATATCAACTATTAAGAAAATGAATGAATGAAAGGCGAATAAAATCTATCAGTTTTCCCATCGCCACAGCGCCATCGTGGGCAGCTTGTTCTGCTGTCCCAATTTTTTTAATCCAGTTGGTCCACAAGATTTGCATAGCATGTCCAGTTCTTTTGAAGGTAATAAAATAAATAAAAGAATCCCTTTTGCATCCCAGAAAACACTGACCATGACAATTCTAACAGAAAGACTTCGTCTTTCTTGGCGCAGAACCACCGGCTTCCCACCCATTGCTTTGATTGCTATTTCGTTTCTGGCGTGTAGTTGTGGACACATGTCTCATCCATAGTAACAACTTGGGGCACAAAATCATTTGGATTATTTTTAAGACGATCCAAACATCTTTGAGAAATTCGTTTGCGTGGCTGCTTTTGTTCATCATTTAACAAATGCAGCACGCACCTTGCACAGAGCTTTCCAAATTTAATTCTTCATGTAAAATGTCTACGGCCTAAGCTACTATCGTCCAATGCCACATTGTACACCTTCTCGGTGATTTTTTCTTTGGTTTCAGTTGTTGGTCGTCCTTCATGATTGGATTTGTTTAGGTTGAATTAGTAATAACCCATTTTCATTAGATGAAGATAAAAATTACGACATAGATTAAAAATCCACCATTTCGATAATTAAATAAATTAATCGAGAAGCAAAATGGACCAATTTTGACATTTAATTTTGACCACTTTGATTGACATCGTCGACATTTTAATCACCTTGGACAATTTCACAATCAGTATCAGTGATTCCGACAATCTGCACGTTTTCTATCGCCCGGGTGAAAGTCATCAGATGATTGAATGATTTGAAATAAAACTTGAACATCTAGTCTTAGTTGTCGGGGAAATTAGAAAAGTTATGACGAAGGTTAAAAAATTTTCGTTTCGATAATCAAAGAAGTTAATCGAGAAGTAAACATTGAATTCAAAATATAAAATACATCAATTATCAAGTTTAATTAAAAAGTTAAACTGATAGAGGTGTCAATGGAATAGTTTATATCCTGGAATCGTTGACAAATTAATGTGTTATAGTCATACGCATAACTAAACTTGTTGTAAACGTCAAAAGCAATGATTGTCGTTAAATTTTGTTGCACGTCTGGACGCGTTACGACGAGTCGAGCCATGATTCACGTTTACGACTATACATGCGTTACGTAATCAAAATGTAGACGCGCACGGGGACAACATTCAAAGTAGCTGCGCGCTCGTTTCATCAATTCGCGATTCCCATTTCGTGGAACGCGACGTTTTATCGGCTTCGTATTCACCATCAGGCAATATATGAACTAACCCACCGACGAGCCCGAACCATGTAAATTAACGCAGCGCGTTTTCTTTCGAAACCAATTCCAATGGTTCTTTCACAAGGCCGCCATCTACCAGATGGCTGCCGACATAATCTTCTTTGTTATTATCGATGCAGTATTTTTACACTACATCAGTCACACCAGCGCTGAACAGCTGTTCGAGAAAATAATTACTCGCGCAATAGATTCCCATTATCGGTGACTTCGCAATCGCAAAACGTTGGCAAAGAAATAACTTTAGTTTTTCCAACGCTTTTATTAGTTTTTTCAACGAAGTGAAAAAAAAAATTACATTCTGGAAATCGCACAAAACATCGATGCAAAATGAGCCTTTATGCATGGGTATTAGTAAAGGCGGCTACACACTACGCTTATTTTCAGTATTTAGTTAATTATTTTGCAAATTCAAATTTTGTTTTTTATGCCACATCCTAAATTGAAATGGTGCAAAAAACTAAATTATTTATTGCCACTATCAAATTATGTATAATAAAGTCGTCGTAATAATTATTACTGTAAGTTGAATGAAGTTGCGGAATGATGGTTATTACTCGAGATCTCGAGATGTACCGTTCCAGCTACATTCAACATTACGGTAGATTCTAATCGCAAGATTAGTCACGGTAAAAAAGCAGAAATAAGCGAGAAAATATTAGAAAAAAATCGTACCTGTGATTTTTGCTTGCCTGTTGTAGGGCTTTAGTGTGCGCTTCTCCTTCGCGGATCGGTCGGTTTTAGCCTTAAGTCTTTTCTTCGGGCCTTGGGCGTTCTCCAGGTCGGTGATGTCGACGCCGAACCGCGTCAGCAATCTCTTCCGGTCGGCGTCGAACTGGTCCTGCAGTAGTTTGGCGGTGTCGTCCGGGTCCGATCGGCCGAAAAGGCACTTCCTGGCCGCGCCTGTTTGCTGCGCTGCGTCGCCGGCATCGTCCGACGTCGACGTCGACGCCGACGTCACCGCGGCTCGCAAGAGCGAAAGCGTAACTAGCGCGTGCACCATCGTGTCCAGAGAGCGACTGAAGCGCGGTTCCTTCGTACTTCGAATTGGCGTAATTTGTGGAGAGGCGCGTGCCCCTACTACGGAATCCTGCGTCCTGCGCCCCACCACGCGTAACAGGGCATCGCGTGTTTTTTGCCATTCTTGGTTTGATCGATTGTTTTCACGAAGAAAATTAATTAATTTAACAATTTATTTATATTATTGAAAGTGTAAAAATTATATAATTATTGCAAGCAATTGTTATTTTTTTAATAACAATATAATTGGCTTCCTCTTGGTTTATAATACACGGTAATACAACTAAACTTATTCTAAAGAATTTGTTGATATCATTTCTTGTATTAAATTCAACGAACTTTGAAATCCAAAATGTAATAACACTTTTTATGTCATCAGTCTTTAAGTCTTTATCCATTTATTGTGTTAATGTTTTTCATTTTTCAACATGCGAATTAAATCTGCCAACGATTCTTGTCTACTAAACTATCTAGCATGGTGTTCTCTGATACGTCCTTATTACTTGCGCTTCTTCACTCAATTGCTCGATTGGCACTAGAGCAGATTTTATGATATACGAACGGTGCAATAAAATTTTATGTAAGGTTACTGGCATATAAGACCAGTCTCTAGTGTTCTATATATAATTGTGCTATGTGAAAGCGTATTTTACAAAATTAATTTCATAGCCAGACGAAGTTGCCCTTAATGTGACATTTAATCCTATAAGCTCCTCATTTACGCCTGTAAGTGTAGCAGCCAAATGCGTATTTGAAGACAAAAGTTCTAGCAGTATTGCCGTCATTAAAACAGCTTCTTGGTATACACTTCAATTATTTTGGATGTATCTTATCCACGCATGCAACGTGGAAAGGCCAAAGAAGAATCATAAAGGGACTAAAAACTTTTCATCCAACCAATCTGCATTTTTACTTAACCCTTGTGTTACCAGCCGGGTACCCGGGTCCCCATCGGCGTATGTTTTGTTGGATAATTTTTTTCCACGAAAGATTAGCCAAAACCTTCTCGAATCGTCATGATTTGACCGATTACCTATCAAAATTTGCATTCTACATATTAAAAAACACGTATGAGCCACCCGGTTTTATATATTTGTTTATTTCAAATTGTTTATTTATTGAATATTTTGAAATGTGATTGTTGTACAAATATCATAGGGTTTTCGTTTTTTTGCCCTGTAATATACAAATACTGTATGAAAAATTACAAACAAATAATTCAATTTCAAACTTTTACACAGATATGTTAGAAATCAATGATTACAATGCAAGTATTTTGTGACTTTTGCTGTGTGCTGATCAGAAACGCGGTTATTACCGTCAACGCAAGACTTCCTTGTCTTTCTTCTCTTTCGAATATGCTGCTCATTGCAAATGCATGATCGTTGGCATTACCACTTGCTGGTTAGAAAATCGCACTTCTATCATTCTATCATTGGCATGGCTAGTCAATGTACATAATTTAATTGTTATATTCAGGTAGGAATGCCTTCCTAGAATATGAAAAATTAAATATGAATCGAACGGCATATAATTATTTTTAGTTACAATGGACTTTTATCAAGAATTTCGCGGGTGGAGTACCCGGGTACCCGGTGGCAGATGCTGTGAGTTTTTTTGGGTGGTAACACAAGGGTTAAACAGTAGCCTAACGTGTACTTACTTTTATGCACCTATTTTTCTCGTGAATGGAATTTACTATTTGCAATTTTTCTTTAAATTCACGAATGTTACAATTTGTTCATAAACTGCACTATTTCGTACCGCACCAGCAACTTTTCGGCAAATGTCATACAATGATATCAACGAGATAAAAAAAATGATTTAAAGAAATTAAACGGGCGTAGTGTGGTATTATTTTATTATAGTTCATTATTAACAATATACTCTCTGAAATTAGAAGAGTTATACCCAGAAGGAACAATTTCTTCAACTTGATTTTTTGGCAAGTTGATAGTCTTACATCAAGAATGGAACGATAACATGTGTAAGAAATTTTATTAATAAAAAAAATATGAATAATGTATTTGGCGACCACGTAGATGAATACACTCCTGTACACGTCTAGGCATCGAAAAAATGAGATTATCGATGTCTACTTGTGGTGCTTTGTTCCAAGCAACATGAACATGGGATAACTGTGCCAGTCTGTGGAGGATGGTCAGTCTTCTCCCCATCAAATCCCACACATGTTCGATGGGATTTAAATCCGATGAACGGGGTGGCCATGGCAGAACATTAACGCCTACTTCTTATAGAAAGTTCATAGTTCGACGAGCAACATGGGAACGTGCTTTGTCTTGCTGAAACGAATCTTTGGGCGGCCATCTAAATAAGGCAATCACTATACGATTTGTACGACATCATCCACATAACGTGCAGCTGTCATTATGCCTCGAACGATAAGAAGTGGTGATCGGTTATCATTGGTAATAGCCCCCCAAACCATTACTCCAACATTTCGGTGTAAATGCCTCTCAAAGGCAATTCCAATAGCACGTCGCTCTCCACGGCGGCGTCTTACCTTTCTGCGACCATCGTGCATACCTTGACAGAATCGCGATTAATCGCTACGCTATTCAGCATCCTAATGCTGCCGTTCTCTGCACCAGTTCAAACGTTGACGACAGCAGTTCGCAGTCAAAGGAAGCACTAATCGTGGACGGTATAAAAATGGTCCAAAGGGTAGAATGCAGCGATGTAGTGTACGGATAGTAACCCATTGCAGTACAATTAACACGACGGCCAATTTCGCGATAGGACAAACCAACATCTCGATAGGTAACAATTCTACCCCTATCAAAGTTATTACCTTGGTGATAATTTTGACGTCTTCGAACTCGGGGCATTTTATTACGCGGATGCGCAATAACTAAACATCTCTGTATTAGTCAGCTCTCATACACCGGTTTCTTCATAAACCACTACGAGACAAAATTTTGTTTTCGCAAGCAATTATAAAAATCGTTGACATTCTCACCATAGCCTGCTTTAAATAAAGACATTCTGTTGAAGAAGTTATTCCTTCTGGGTGTAACACTTAATGTCAGTCGGTTAACAAAGCACGACAATAAAAATGATAATCTGCAGTAGTCCGCAATGAACATTTTTTCGATGACACGTTCCGTTTTCCGAGATGTGGAAAAATGTGAAGAGTAAACCATCACTTCCGGTTAAGATATTGGTTTAGAAATAGAATATTTTCCTCCTTGCTATAAACAAATCTTAAGTTTAAAGTTTCATAGCTCTATTTGCTATTTTTATTTGTTTTTTGTTGGAAGTTGTCTTTGTCACTTTTTCACAATTTTGGCTCAGCCAAAACAACTTCGACAGGAGTTTGTCGAGTTAGACAACCCGTTTTAACCGCCATTTTAGGACCAGCCTTTGGTAAAGGTTAAATCTCCTCAGGTATCGCTATGGTTTTCCGTTGTAGGTCGATGGTCGAGGGCTACTCGAGATATTTTCTTCTTCTGATGGAAGTAGTTGTCGTAGATGAGAACTTCATTCCACAGTAGTGTTTTGGGTTCGTGAATTGGATGCAGTTTTTAATGATTCATACCTGCTTCTATTCGCATAACAGTTTCGGCCACAAAATTTCCATGTCAGTATTATTGGGAGCCGGCAAATGTCGACAAGAGGGCATACAATCCACTTCGCTGAAAATATCGCAGATATATCCCTGTCATTCTATCTGAAATATTAGACGGGGTAGCATCTCGTGGCAGTGCATCATGAACGATTCCAAGGAAAATGAAGATTATGGGTTATTGGTTATTCATGAATCAGAAGCTGAGTTGATGTACTTCTTGAAAGGTCTGTTGAGTGGCTCTGATTTATGGGAACAGTGTAGCGGAAACGAAACCGGTGTAATTCCATTCTGTTTGCAATATTTCAAACCTTCGATCGACAAGTGCTAGTCATGGTTGACTACAAAGCAGGTAGCCATCTTGATTTGGATAACTACAGACCGATTTCCATTCTACCAGCAATAAATAACATAATGGAGAAGTATGTGTCATCGAAAATATGGAGCTATCTGGACAAATATAATATTATTAACCGTGAATATGGATTTCAAAAAAAAGTGGAACTGATCTTCTTGAGTCATTTACTAACTTAATCATGACCAACCTAGGAGAATGTATGCATGTATGGTGCTGCATGTGGATTTCTCGAAAACCTTTGATTCCATAAATCACAAAAATTGCTCAAAGTATTGGAATTCATTGGAACTAAGGGAGAATGGCTTTAAGGACTACCTATCAAAAAGACCATTCATGGTAAATATTGATGGTGCGTTAAGTGACGTAGTGGCGGTTAATCAAGGTAGGAAAGTAGGATTTTGGGCCCCTTGCTATACCAAATTTATTTTTGTATTATATGACGCTCCATGGAACATCCTATCTCCTCTCTGCGGATGACGGCTTTGGTCTCAATCCACAAAAATTCCATGATTTTGATAATTTCCAGAAGTGGGCGCATGCTAAGTTCAGAAAGACCAAATTAATGTACAATAATGTATTGTATCACTACATAAAGAAGTGCATGACTATTCGTGTGATGGATTGATAGAAATGGATTGACGAGCATAAGTATTTGGGGTTGATATTTGATAATAAATTAATCCCACATTTGGAACCTAGCAAAACTATACTTGAAGATACTACTGGTTGATACCAGCGAATACATGAAAAGTCATCTACCATTCTTTAGCGGAATTTTGGTACAATATTAGACCAAGCATCGGTATTTCATGTCAGCCTAGTCCAACGAGTTCAGAATAAGATGGTAAAATACTTAAACATTACGGAAGGGGCGCAGGCAAATGTGTTTATAAATGCGGACATTCTAAAAGTTAAGGATCAAATTAAGTATAGGACTATCTTAAGAAATGATTTTAAGAACTGTTACAGGGAAACTAAGTTCCAAAAACGGTTAATAAATATAGCGAGCAGAGTGTAGAAGTATCAGTGCCGAGGTTGTTAAATCAGTTAGTGCATCAGCTGAAAAACCTTCATTCATGGACGACGGTCAAAAGAGAAATTAAGGCATGGCTGATAAGTACCCAAGAAATTAAATATATATTCATCGCGATTGTATTTGTAGTTATTATTTGTTCAGGTAAACTCACACAAGTTCTACTGATAAATTGACTCAGTGACATAACACCATCGATAAGGTTAATGTTAGTGGTAATAATTATCGCACTTCCACTATTAAACTTAAGTTAAGTCTTGGTCAAGTTGAGTTTTATTCACGAACTGTGTAAATTATTATTTTGCAATATGTTAACTGGTAATTAGTAAGGCAGGTAATGTATAGTTTTAGGTATTGGGAAGAAATAGTTGTCAATTTTGTTGGCAACTATAGTTACAAAGTATTTTGCGTCTTGTAAAATCTTTACAGTACTAGTTCGGAAAATTCAATTTTCCTGCGCATAAATAAGCAGGAAAATGTTGTTTTCGAGACGATTTCCGGAAAAAAATATATAGTAGTATTAATAATGATTTTCAATGTTATCCACGGTTTGGACACAATCTCATCTCGACAATTTTATGTCTCCATATGAATCTTTTTGCACTTAGAACGCCTCAATTATTGGACAAAATTCTCGATTTTTAATTACTAATTGACTAACTAAATACGTAAACACTTACTATTTTGCAATTATCTTGCAATTGTTATCCTTTAGCAATGCTAAAATATATGGGCGCCTTCAGAAGAAGGCAAACAAGGCACAATCATCCTTGGGATCTATCAACCTAGACGTCAATATCCCCCTCCACCATTCGTACTGTGATTACAGATTATCAATGTTTTTTTTTTTACCAAGGGACCATTATAACTAAAACTATGAAAATGCAAGCAATATAGTAATAGTATGAAGTACCTAAAAATGAAATAAACAGAAACATTACACTTGACTTGAACATTATGAGATTTCGGGCAATAGAATGGATTTGTATTGACTGTATATTGTAATGGATTGGTTCCCATCCATTATTCTGTGGGTATCTATCAATCTATCAATCTATCAATCTATCAATCTATCAATCTATCAATCTATCAATCTATCAATCTATCAATCTATCAATCTATCAATCTATCAATCTATCAATCTATCAATCTATCAATCTATCAATCTATCAATCTATCAATCTATCAATCTATCAATCTATCAATCTATCAATCTATCAATCTATCAATCTATCAATCTATCAATCTATCAATCTATCAATCTATCAATCTATCAATCTATCAATCTATCAATCTATCAATCTATCAATCTATCAATCTATCAATCTATCAATCTATCAATCTATCAATCTATCAATCTATCAATCTATCAATCTATCAATCTATCAATCTATCAATCTATCAATCTATCAATCTATCAATCTATCAATCTATCAATCTATCAATCTATCAATCTATCAATCTATCATACTATCAATCTATCAATCTATCAATCTATCAATCTATCAATCTATCAATCTATCAATCTATCAATCTATCAATCTATCAATCTATCAATCTATCAATCTATCAATCTATCAATCTATCAATCTATCAATCTATCAATCTATCAATCTATCATACTATCATACTATCAATCTATCAATCTATCAATCTATCAATCTATCAATCTATCAATCTATCAATCTATCAATCTATCAATCTATCAATCTATCAATCTATCAATCTATCAATCTATCAATCTATCAATCTATCAATCTATCAATCTATCAATCTATCAATCTATCAATCTATCAATCTATCAATCTATCAATCTATCAATCTATCAATCTATCAATCTATCAATCTATCAACCTATCAAACTATCAACCTATCAACCTATCAAACTATCAACCTATCAACCTATCAACCTATCAACCTATCAACCAATCTATCAACCTATCAATCCGTCAATCAGTCAATCCAGCAATCTGCCAGTCTTGTGTTTTTTTTATTGAAGAAAAACATTAACCCAAACTTTGCTTTGTTTGTTTACTTTGTTACGTATACGCATCTAACCACAATGGCCCTGTGCATACGGTCGTCGTGACTGAAAACAATGAATATTTAATAAATAAATGATTACATAAATATATGTACAATACGTTCTCTAAAAGAATGCACGATTATACGAATAAAATTATTACAATTAATTCTTTATTATGCGTTGAATAAATTGACTTCGGACTATATAATTAATTAAATCTCACCATTATAAATCTTGTAATTGACTTTCCCTGACGATTAATAACGCATGATAATACAAATAAAATTGTTACCTTTTCCTATTTTAAAACTAACGAGTTAATTATTTTTTTAATTTATCAAAAAACTATGAATTATGTCTGCAGAAGTCATTCAAAGACGAAAGCAACTTAAATTGTTTTTGAAACTGAAGGCCGTTGTAATAAAACATGTAAATAGTATCAATGTTGGGTTGAGTTAGGTTCGTAAACATAATCGAGTTGGTTGATACGGTTGACCGGATCCTCGTCCAAATTGATTAAATAGAATGGCGTTTATTCTACGTAACATAATTTAATAATTTATATAATTATTTCGCGCATGAAGTTTTTTTGAAATTTTGGACGAAACCTTTTTCGACAAAAGTTTATGTGTTGTTTGCTATGTATAAAAAAAACTATCGTTCAAATCAAGTTAACGAACATTTGCAACTTGGTCCAAATATAAAATGACGTACCTTGTTCCATTAAAAAATAAACATTGCAATTAATTGCCTGTATTTCTGTCACAACACTTCTGTTGTTATCTTATTTACTTGATTTTTCACTTCCATAAATCCATTAATAACTCATTTATTCAATTTAAGTGTTTACCATTCAAACTTTATTTTACAGTGAGGTTGCTATTGGAATTCTTTATACGATATTTTTCTGTACCTTGTTAAAAGACTTACGGTGCAAATTGTCTACCTACCTAATATCTGTGTCAAACCGCAAAAGATTTATTTTTATTGAGAGTGAGAAAATTATTAATTTCGTTTTTTGGAATGCACATTTAATATGAATGAAATTTTACACGAATACGCAACAACATTGGCATTACTTGCAAATTAATGCAGTTGCCATAATCAAATAACTAATTCGCATTAAATGTTGCCTGCTATAACAATTTAAATAATTGTACCCTTACCGATTTTCACGATTTTAACAATTTATAAATATCGTTTTCTTACCGTTTCGCACGATTGTTACATTCTATTTTTAAATAATGCTTCCATTTAATAATTTTAACAATCCTCTTATAAATAATACGTTCCTTACCGCTTTCACGATTTTTATAAGCTATTTATAAACAATTGTCATCATGGCACATGCAATAGTAATTAAACATAAACGTCGCCATCTCTCATACGTCGTAAAGACGAGGACAGTTAACATTATTTATTACCCAAATCATAGTGAAATATTACCATATATGTGAAATTAAATAAGTCGATTTTTAAGGACGAGCTGTCGACTTTCATTTTTATCGCATGCAAATTTTTGTTAAAATATAAAAGTTGAATGTTTGTTGTTTACTGTTTACCTATTGATTAATAAGCGATGAAACTCGGTATTTTTTAGAAACTTCTTTCGATGTCAAAACATACCGCGCCTCAGAAATCCTGTGGCCTTGGCGCACCATTGTTGTTACGCCTCTGATAATACTAGGTGAATTGACGTGAAAGTCAACGACGCAAATTAAAATTTCCACGCTCTGTGTAAGTAAACAGAATATCACATTGCGTGTGAGCTAATATAATTAAACGACACACAACAACTGCTAACGATGTAGACGGACGATTGTAATTGTTTTCTTACGTACGTATTTGGGTTTGTTTTACATTGATTATCATGTAAATTTCACGTGACGGTGTAAATAGATTGTCGTGTTTACTGTTGGTCGTATATCGCAAATATGACGCTCACGAATGCATTAACTGAAGGCGAGACACATAGTCTGTGGGTGTGGGTGGGTGTGTCAAGGCGCGTCCAGACCACTCGACTTCAGTTGGGCCTCCTCTACGTTAATAATTTACTGCAATTGATTATTAATTAAGTAATTATTTAATTGGCGTGAAGTTTTAATATTTTTTACAATTACATTCATTTTGAAGTTTTCTAATATATGCCTCTTTTGCAACACATATCAATTTCTTGCATATCTTTTGCATTTTTAATATTTTTGCAACAAAAAATTTACACATAGTTTTGCTATTTGGACACTTTCCTAATTTTGAAAAGTTTATAACAATTTCCAGTGTTTTCAATGGGACGACAATCATTTATATTTTATATATATATTTATAATTTATATCTTTTGCAACCTTGTAATCCTGAACATTTTTGCAACAATTTTTAAATTTTTTCCTTTTATATTTTTTTCATTTTCAACAATTTTCTACGAGTTTTGTATCATAGTATGAAAATGCAAATTTTTGCACATTTGACAAATTTGACTTTCTTGGATTTAACCAGTTTGAGATTTAGACATTTGAGGATTAAATAGATATCTTTATCAAAATTTAAATTTAAGTTTTAGGATTTTTGGGAATTTTATACAATTAATTCCCACAGTGCAGAAAAAAACAGTTTCATTGGAAAATAATTTCATATATATTTTGTTAAAACATAAATAACAAGCATTTGAGGATTACAAAGATGTTTCTATCGAAACAAAGTTGCAACATAAATGAAACTGCAGAGAATCTAATTCTACACAATAGGTGTGCGAGGGTAAATGTCCAGCGTTTTTGGTTTAGAAACTGTACGAGTTCAAAGTCAAAACTTCGCGTTTCGTAAAAACATTTTTCGAATCTAAACGCTTCCAGCTTCGAAATCGTTAGAGATAGATGTGTCGCCGCTTCGATTCCATTAGCAAATTTCATTATCCACGACTTTGATTATATAATTGTTTCACGTGAGCGACGATTTTCGCTGCATATCGAGTATCGCGGCGCAGTGCGCTCGTTAATGTGCCATTGCACGGTAAGAAGTTGTGACGCGAATCGCGCGAGCTCCGCAATTTTTTTTCTTTTACACATCTAATAACGTCGTTTATTTGTCGGTTCATTGTTTGCGTCGCCTTGATCTACTTGCGCCTGCCGTATGACGTCACGAAACTTTATAATTATGGACGAATTAGCTTATTTTTAATAATAACTCATAATTTTTAAAATACTACTGGCTGGAACTTAATTCACCTAGTTTTAGCCATGTACCTACTAACGACTAATAATAATGTTCTGAATTTTAAGGGTTCGTGTCAACGTAGGAAAATGCAATTTTGATACTTCTGTATTTTTGCATATTTGATTTTTTTAATTGATCAGTTTGTTTGTAACAATTATTAAATTTTTGAATTTGATAATTTAGGTATCTTTATGGACAATTGAAAATATTCCCAATTGTGATTTTTTGCATATTGTGACATTTTTGCAGTATTTTATCCACGAGATTTTTGACAATATTACTACATAATTAATAGGCAAGTTTTCCATTGGGCAATTTTTTCAATTTCAATAATTATTTTGGCAATTTTTTACAATATTTGCAATTTTATTCATAATATTGCATTTCTGTCAATTTTTCTTTTGATAATTTTTTAATGTTCCAATTTATATGTATTGTAATTTTTGAATTATGTTATAAAATTTACAAAGTTTCACAACCCAGCACAAACTTTTGTCATATTTTATATATTTGCCATATGGGCAATTTTTAAATTATGTATTTGCTGTTATTACATTTTTAACAATACTTTGACCATTTTTATCAATTACATTTATGTTTACTATTTGAATAATGTCATTAATTTTGAAGCGTGTGGATTTTTTTAATTTGGACAATGGTATTTTTTCAATTTTTTTTTTTTTATTATTTGTCCCTTTTTAATATTTACGCAAAATTACATTTTTGTGTATTTTTTGCCTTTGTGATTTTGACAATTCAACAATTTTCTTAATTAACAGAAAAAACTCTAGACAACTAACATTTTGAAAATTTTCTAATAATAATTTTCCAATTTAGAAAATGTTGCCTAATATGGATTAGCATTTTTACATTTATACATTTTTTGAATGTGTAACATTTTTTATAATTTATGATTTTCTCATTAAGTCATTGTCAGAACGTGAATTTATGGCAATTATAGTATTTTTGCAAGGATCAAAATCAGTTCTAACATTTATAAGTGCGTATGTAAAGTTTTTGATGCTTTCTATAGAGTACGCAGCTGTAGCTAAAAAAGAAATGGTTATAAATTTTGCAGAATCTGCTTAAAGGCGTGAGGATAAATAAAGAAATATGTGCCACATGTCAAATAATTCATTGTATAAAAGGTGGATACTTTGAAGAATTGCTAAATTCAAATAAGAAGTGGCCGAAAATATTAAAAAATTATTAGTAATTCGTGATTAAGATGTTGAAGAGACAACGGAGAAGCAACAATTTCAACATAACATAACATAACACAACTTTCCTCTGTAGGAAAGTCGCCTTTACTGCTGAAATGTTGAACATCAAAGAGAATAACCGAATTAATGAGACAAATGTGGAGAATTGAAAAATTGACCAAGTCCTCCATGGCATAAAGTAGCATATAAAAAGGAGATAATAGGGGGGGGGGGGGGGGGGGGGGTACGGAAAAGAAAATGCAAAGAAAATACGAGGGGAGTACTAATGAGGATTCAAAAAAATATCAACAGTAGGCCAGATATTTACTCTAAAATATTTTCAAAGCAATAGGGTTACCCAATTCTTTCAATGATTACAAAAAAGTAAACGACTCAATCAATATGGATAAAAATATCAATAATAAATATATTCAAATTAAAAATTTAAAAATCTTTGCAAGACAAGGTAACGGTGGAGATATAAGTATAAACGGGAATAGAGATTAAAGGTTCGAGACAGGGCGACTCTCTGTCTACGGTGCTTTTCAATTTGGGTTTGAAGATCAAAAACAGTATTTTTTTTCAATTAATTTCCATTTACATCTTATTTTGTCTTAAATTTGTCATTTGTCAAATGATGACGTACTGTTGCAGACATATGCCGATGATATTGGAACAAAGGGTGAAATTGAGAAAATATTTAAAATATATAAAAATAATATTGGCAATTAACAATTGTAACTTGTTATAAATAAAAGACGATTTCACGAATAGGAAGTGAAACGAGGATCAGGTAAGAAGAAAAACAAGAGTAGCATCAGAGGGTGGAAAAGAGCACACCTTTGAAATGAGAGTAAAATTAATACTTGTGAGAGATGATAACAAAGAAAAATTAAGAGACATGTAGATAAGCCATTAAATAAAAGACGCAAGACAAATTTGAATTGTTGGCAATATATTTTCCAGCTTGACAATTTCGAAATTTTCTTGTATATTTTATCTTTGCTTACTTTGACATTTTTGCCTTTTTGACAATTTTGATATTTCTAACAATTTTCAATTTTACAGCATTTGACATGTTGTACATTTATAGAAATTTTGTATTTTAACATTTTATAACCAAGGGCAATCCAATCCAACCTTTTGATATTTTTTGGGATAGCTTTCGCAATTTACAAAAAATACATAAGACACAAGACACAATACTTCGACAATTTTTATATTTGGACAACTTTTATATTTGCACTTGCAACATTGTTAACATGTTTTGAATTTTTCTATGTTTGCAATTTTTGTCTGATGATTTTTGGCACTTTTTGCACCTTTAAAACTCTCACATTTTTAACAAATTAACATTTCTGCTAAATTTTATTTGTTTTTAACTTTTTTACAATTAACTTTCGACAAGTTTTTTCATTTTCAGTATGAAAAATTCGACAATGGTGACGATTCTTATTTTTTTCCATTTATCTAAAATTTTAAAAAAATCGATATCGAAGTTCAAAACGAGAAATGCAAGAATGCAGCGACGTGATTTTTACCTTACGATATCGTGCTCGATGCACATTTGTTTCGGTTTGTGCAGGTGTCGCTGATAAAGCAGAGTCCGGCCGGACAGGATGTAAAGTTACCGGTAAGGTACCTAAACCCTACGGGCGAGCGCCGCGCCGTCTCGTTCCAGTCCGGCGCCGATGACGGTTACGATCATCCTCCATAACGCACAAATTTCCTCGGTCCGGTCCGGTGATTTCCCACACGAAATCGCCATTAAACGTTAGCGCGAGCGGCCGCGTCCGCCTCGAATTAGATTTCCTTAATCGACGACGATTAATTACGTCCGGTTTAGATCGACATCGCCGGAAAACTCAACGGAAAATAGTTACTATCGCCACGTTTACGATGCTTTTGAACGTTTCAGGTTTCAGGAAATCGACGAAATACTCGCAAATGTTGAGTTGCAACATAAGGGATTATGTTATAGAACTGAACTAGATAAATACATATATTCACACATTGTAATAAAGCAAATCCGATTTAAATAAATAAATAAATAAGCTGCTAGCCAATGCGCGCACGCAAACAAAACGTTTTTGAAGAAATAATAAACTACATCCCATTGAAAACTCTGCGCAAGCCGAAATATTTTATTATAATTATTATATTTAGAAGTGTGCAAAGTCAATGTTTTCAAATTAATTCGTAACTTAGACGTCTCCCACTCCTTAAACTGTTTGTTTTCCGATTAATTATTAAAACCTTCATCCCCCAACCGTATTTGCGAAACAACGGTTTCTATTTACTTCACTACGCTAACTATGATGATATAAAACCACAGACACAATTTTACTTCGTTCTATTATTCGGGTTGAATTGGATTGTGTTTTCAATGAACAAAGCAACGTCGGTTACAAAACTCCCACACTTCAATTAGTACAAAATCTGTGCTGTGCGCGCCGGTATGATAATGATGAGGTCTGTAAAGAAACGAGCCCATTTCCATGCGCGTTGTCTCCGTCTAGCGTCGGTACTTTCCTGCTTTATTTCCCTGCTTTATTGCCGTTCACACGAAATTTTCAAACCGTAACGGACAAGTGCATTATTTAACATAATTTAAGTGCTCACATTGGTTTGTTGCATATGCACGTTTGTTCGCATGTTGACTCGCATACAACACAGTTTTTTTAATTACTTGAGATTTGCAAAGTGATAACTGTCGGTAACTACTAATAAAGAAATTTTGCGATTTAACGCCCTCTGGCAGTTTGGGAAGATACGCAGATAGTCATCGATAAAAACTTTTAATGCATTAATTAGTTCGCAAATGCGTCCGTTTTTTTTGTAGCGCAAACGTGCTAATGCCGTTTTAACTAGCGTGATTAAATTATAAAATTGAAATTTGTTACATTTATCTCGCTTGGCTAATTAACATAGAACTTTACAAAAAATAACGTTTCTGAAAATCATGCCAGAAATTTCGAAATAACGTATCTACTCTTGCAGTCGAGTTTAATTGTGGGTGAATATTTTTGGGAGATTCGGAACACTTGCGTATGCAACCAAACTTACGTGCTTGTGTTGCCATCACTCACTTGCTTGCTCTTTTCTTCGCAACAAATTCATTTGGGCGCAGTTTACACGGGATAGTAAATGGTGATAGCACTTACGCTATGCAGATGTCAGATACTTATTTTAATTTTTTACTACAATTAATTTTGGATAAAATATCAAAAGTTAATACAAATATGCGCGAATCGATCAAAGCAAGAGAACGATTAAAGGTTTTTAAATTAAAATAATAATATAAAATAACCTTCTATTTTGACATAGTAATAATTCCAAATATAAATCAATTATTTTATTCTTTTGTACACAACTTGTTTGGACTTGCATTTCCTATTTTTCTTGTTTCTTATTCCGTCGTGATCGTGTCCATCCATGTCATAAAATTGGAAATATTTATAGGTAAGAAAAATCCTTTGTTCATGATTATTTATTTATAAAAGCCGTTACGCAATAATTTAGTTTTTAATCGTCCAACAGCCGGATACATTTATCTGAACCAATTAATTTGCTCGGTCCAAATAAAGTACGGGCGAGTGGCTTTCGGTGGGAACGGAACAAGCACACCCCCAACCCTACGAATTTGCCAAACCATAACTCACGACCTGCGCCGTACGTTCAACGTAACGTAAATACATTAAAATTGATTGGGTCGCATAAATTAGAGGACCGTGTGAAAATGTTCGTTTTTGTCTAATTTTAGATGTCATAGAACGTTAAGTACCTTATTTATTTTGACGTTCAAAACATATTTTGCAATTCTTTTAATTTTGGAATTAAATTAATTGATTCTTTGTCATATGCAATAAAAGAAAATGGCAAAGAAGCGAAAATTGCAATACAACAATGTAAGTGTAAGCCAACAGAATCATCCACCTAAGCATTGTTTAACTAATAGAACAAACGCATTCAAATTATTTTTAGACTTTTATGACTTTGATGTTGTTACTATAGCGGAACACTGGCTTACAAAAAATAATCAAGGTTTGATTAGGCTGAAGAACAATAAAATGTGTTCATGTTTTTCAAGAATGTCCTCCATTCATGGCGGGTAATTTATTTTCATTCGAGAACAGCTCAAATGTAAAGAACATCATTTAAAACCAAAAGAAACAATGAATTTGTCTATGAAAGCAGTTCTATTGATATTTTTTAGTTAAATTAAGCTAACAATCATACATTGCTCCCCCTCTGACGATTTTACTGAATTTTTAACGATTCTAGAAGATAAGAACTCTTAATCACATTATAATTCTTTGTGGTGATTTGAATCTAAATATTGGCAATACAGTTGATTCAAGCGTGAAGTGGATGTCGGACAAGTATTTATCAATATCGCTTATTTCACAGCTATTAGTCGAATGTATGCTTCCACGACAATTTTTCCATGACGATGTACCTTCCGCGTACTGCCGTAGTTCTTGAAATTAACTTCACGTTTCGCTGATCATGCAGCATCCTCAGAAGGTTCCTAAAGACTAATGTTGATGTCTTCTGCTTCTTGTTATATACCCAATCGCTGCTTCGCTTTGCTGATGCGTATCCGTTATATTCCATTAATCTGTGTCCATTATCATCTGCTGATCCGTGTCCGATGCAAGTTCTGGATTCGTCCTCGATGATCCTGGCAGCGTTGGTTTCTGACAAGTATCTTCACTTCGTAGTAGTCGATTATGTGACTGCTTCATGTGTGGTAGTGTTCAGCTACTAAGGATCTTCCAGTATTTCCCTGCTCGACATCTAATCGATGCTCCTGCACTGTATACTGCATCCCGTTTGTCCAATATACGATTTTCCAGACTGGCATTGAAGTTCGTATTTTCTTTCAGCTCGTAATCTGGGTACCGAGTCAGGGTTTCCTTAGTCTGTCCGTAACTTCAGCAATATATATGAGGTGTGCGTATCCTGCTGGTTTTTCCTCTGATTCATCCTTCCTCCTTTTCCTAGCTTCGATAAGTCTCTGAATATCCTGTGGGTTGTAGCCGTTCTTCTGTAGTGCATTCTTCACATGTTGTATTTCTTTGCTTTTATTACTGGCATCACTAATTTTTTCCGCTCTATGTAGCAATGTCATGACTAGAGATCTTTTCTGTTGTTTTCTGTTGAGGCTGCGTGCAGGTATCGGTCCGTATGCATTTTCTTGCGCTACACTCCATGTCAGAATTTTCCACTGTCGTTGCGTTGTGCAGAGAAGGTAGGTACCCATTCCCTTCTGTCTCCATTGTGATGTTGATATTGGCATGTTGTCCGTTGATATACTCCTTGAATGCGTGTAGACTGTCAATACCGTGTGTCCTTATCACAAATGTATCGTCCACGTAGCGGTACCAGCATTTCGGCTTCCCGTCACTGGAACTGATGGCTTCTTCTTCAAAAGTCTCCATGAAGATTTCGCAATGACTGGTGAGAATGGTGATCCCATAGGTGCACCGTTCTTCTGCTCATAGATTATCCATTTCATAAAATGTGAGTGGTGGTTAAACACAATTTTGGCAGGTCAATTATATCCACTTTTAGTCCTTGTGGTATGAATCGTTGTCTGCTGAGCTCTAGGGTTTCTTCCACAGGTACGTTGATGAAGAGTGATTCCACATCGAAACTCATCAGAATGTCCTTACTGGTTATTTCAATCCATGTAAAATGTTCCGAGTTCTTTACAAAAGTGCTTGGCAACATATCTGGCCAGTTCGTAAGTTGGAGATCCACAGGTACTTACAATTGGTCCTAGGGTGTTACCAGTTTTGTGTATCTTTGGTAGTCCATATAATCTTTGAGGTTGAGTTTCTGATGGCAGTAAACGTCGATGTTCTTCCTTCTGTATTGTTGACTCCCTGATCGCGTTCCTATCTGAAAGCAACGTCAGATAGGATTGGGTATCTGCTTAATTTCCTGTAGTGCTCGGGATCCAATAATATGTTGACTTTTTATTGTAGTCCATCCTGGTCCATCACTACTGTTGCGTTTCCCTTATCGGGATCCAATAATGTGTTGACTTTTTATTGTAGTCCATCCTGGTCCATCACTACTATTACGTTTCTCTTATCGGCACGTAGAACGATGATATCCTTATTATTACGAAGTTCTTTCAATGCGTTCTCATCTGTCCTCAGGTATTCGGAGTTGGTGGTTTCGTTTTGCAGAGAATTTTGCACGTCTCGTGTCTTATTTGTTCTGCTTCTTCTGCTGGTAGAGTCCTTATTGCACATTCCACTTGGGTGATTATTTCGTCCGTTGGTATTCTTCTTGGTGCAATAGCGAAATTTAGTCCTTTCGTTAGTACCCTGGTTTGCTCTTCAGATAACGGTTGGTTGGTGAGGTTCACGATACTGTTCTTAGGGACCAGTCCTCGTAGTGCTTCGGCCATCTTTTGATGTAGGTTCTCAAACTTCTTTTTCTTCTTTCTGGTAGCGTTGTTTAGGTGATGTTCCCCGTGCTCGTAACTAATCCGGTCCACTGTCTTCCACACATTTGTACCTAAATCATTTACTACCTCAACATATGTGGAAAACAATTGACCGAATTACCTTCTGAAGAAGCTGGCAACATGATCAGCGAAACGTCAAGTTTATTTCAACAACCACAGCAACACCCAACACCCAACAAATTAAATTGTTGATTTGACTGAAGTCTTGGGCCAAACGATTGCACCACTTGATTCGATATTTATGGAAAATAATCTCACCCTAAGAATTATATTCCCGTTACTTAAACGTAAATACAAAAACCAGCATGTTACCATTCTCACAAAATAATTTTTAAAGAGGCATTAATTACATTTATGAAATTTGCACAATTTTCCATTTAAGAATCAAGTTGATCTAACAAAGCTACATATAATTTTAACAGAGTTCTACGCCATAATTAATTAATTAATCGAATTAAGTTTTAATGAGTTGTAGTTTTTTCCATGATTTATTTTTTAACTAAATTTTATATCTAGTACAATTAGTTTGAACTAACGTCGACACTCGTTCTCACATTAAAATTTGCTAAAAATACCACCAACATAATTACTGTTAAAATCGATTTTGCCGCTCTGATAATCGATTTGGAAGTTGGTGAACATATAAGATTTCATGTGTGATTTTGTCACACAGCTTCTCAACTGTCAATCAAAATTTTAAATTATTATATTGACAATTTTAATTAAAAGCTAATTTAAAAATGCCTTTAACAGAATTGCAAGAATTTATTTTACAACGGCTTGAGGAGAGAATGTACCTAATTGCTGACGAACTGCATCTCAGCAAAAGCAACATTCAATGTCATCCATTTGACATTACGTAACCTTGAACAAGACAGATTTACTTTATCGAAAATATTGTTTTCCCACAATATTTTGTGACAGTTTTATAGGTCCACCGTTATGTATTACCCATTTAACTAAATCGCCATCTAAATCTAACAGTTAGTGGCAGAAATAGCCATGCAACACAACCAGTCTATTGTCAAGAGCATCTAATAAATAAACGTTAACGAAATATATTTTATGTTCGACTCGACTGCAATCAGTTGATTTATATCATCACTGAAAAGACATAATGTGTTACTTTTTGGGCAACCATAAGCGAAGCGAAGATTGCAAATCAGGCCGCGAAATTCAACTTCGGGACCACGGCCGCTAAACTTAAGGGGGGATCCTGCTTTAGGAGGACTTAAAATATCGTTTTTGGGGGATTTTTTTAGGACAGAAAAAAATGAGCAAGTCTAGTGAACTTTTTAGACCATTTTATTACATATTTGAGCATTAAAGAAAAAATATTTCGAGAGCAAAATATTTAAACGGAACCGATTTTTATGCACATTTGTGCAACACCTTTCAATTGCAGTCTACAATCGGTGGGAAAGATGTAGCTCGTATTTTTTGTCTGAAACAAAAAAAACCAAAGAAAATTGTAATTCTCATATATTTTCTTCTATGTGAACTAAAAAAAAAACCTAAAATTTTGAAATTCAAGATTTTTCTCAGGTTTGAAAATAAATGTGCTCTTTGCAGGAAGAGAAAATCATTTCAACTTGCTAAAAAAGTTGCGTAGAAACTTTTTTTCATTAATGTTTTTAGTTCAAATCGAAGAGAATGCTACTAAAGCTAAGAAAATTTTTGTTTCGTTTTGATTGCTTGTCTAGTTTTCTCGCAATCACGCCCACCAGTTTAGAAAAATCGTGAAAACGAAAACTCGAGAAAACGCGCTCTAAAGTTTACGATCAGGTAAAATGTTAATTGTCGGTTACTTACGGAATATCTCGTTATAATCCTACTATAGCTCTTACGAATTCAAAATAGTATTGTTTCGAACGACCGATTGTACTTTTTTCAGTACATAGTTCGGTGTTATGTGTCTGCGGGAAGGGGGGCGCGCTTCGTTTGTCCGAGCGTTCATGCGTTCGTATATTTTTTTCTCGACACCTCACTGTGTTTAGTGCTGTATCTTTCAAAATATTGCGAATTAGCCGCTATAACTTTTTATACATATTCTTAGATATATTAGGCATACATTTGAGCAATAAAAAAAAATTTTTGAGCCTTCTAAAGCAGGATCACACCTTAACTTCAATCGTTACCATGCCGTTTATAGCAACATGAAAGCCGCCTTTCTATTATATACAGTGAATTCGATTGTTCGTTAATTTTACCATAACTCAAAATTGTCGGTTGCCCAAAAAATGTTGCGCACACCTTGGCCGCGAAATTCTTTAACATCCTCGAAATTGTCTTGCCTCGACCGCAAGCAGCCTCGGCGACAATTCTTCTCTCGGCACGTTAAAGATAAATTTCGCGGCCTCAGTATACAAATAACGATTATTGGACTATCCTTAATAATAAATATATTTTGGGCAACCGTACGCGAAGCGAATATTTCGCGTGTGCAAATCAAGCCGCGAAATTCAACTTCGCGGACAGGGCCGCTAAACTAAGCGTGAACCGTTACCATGCCGTTACCTAAACTAATAACTAACTAATAGTGACATGAAAGCCGACTTTCTATTATATACAGTGAATTGGACTGTTCGTTAATTTTATCATAACTCAAAATTTTCGGTTGCCTCAAAAATGTTGTGTACCACTTGGCCGCGAAATCTTTTAACATCGTCGAGATTGTCTCGACTGCATTTCTTCTCTCGGAACGTCCATGACTCATAGGGCTTATCCAATAAAGATCTATATTATGTACTTGTTACATAAATAGCCATTCCAGTTTAGGCGATGCCCGTAAGTTGCGCAACCTAAACTTTTACACGTGAGGCGCGCGTTTATTATTTGAAATGTATACGACTTGTACTTTTTTCCTACTTGAATGACGCGGGTATTCAGAGGTCATGATACGATTTTTTTTGGACCAACTGCAAGTCACTACTGCATCTACTGTTGGCCTAGCATATAATATTACAGTTCAGTATGGAATGAATGTAGGCATAATAGTATGTTCTTAAAATTTGTGAATTAACATGGTTCGTGGGCTACCAAAGAACGAAGCAGGCCGTGGACAATCATTTTAGCAAACTATCAATCTGGTTGCTCCAGGTCAGACGCGAGTCTATATGAACTCCCAAAACATTTGCTGCATCATTTTGTTGAAAGGTTTCGCCATTAAAGAACTTTTGTTGAGAATAAACGTAGCTTAGTTTTTTGATTATTATGAACTACTCCGTTTTTGGAACAGTAGTTCATCAGCCAAGAAAATTAATGTATTCTGTCATTATTGATAATAACAACTTCCTGGCTTCACTGACTTTACCCATGCAGGTGCCGTGCCAAGGACACTATATCCTTGCAGTTTGCTCAGAAATAATTCGTGGTTTACTCTGTCAAACGGATGTTTTAGGTCAAAAATATACATGCTCAAAGTTATTCTATATCTGATTACACAGTGAGATTACCGCATCCTGGGCCGAAAGACCCCTTCTGAAACCAACCGGTTTGTTGGATGTAGTATTGTATTTATTAAGAAAATTATCAAGTCTATCAGAGCAATGCAAAGCTATTCTTCGATATTTTGAGATGAATAATCGGACCTAGGCTTTGACGGCCATTGTTCCATAAAGATGTATCTTCCCGGTGTTGCAGTGGTTGTTCAAATAAACTTGACATTTCGCTAATCATACTGTCTGCTTCTTCACAAGGTTTCTAAAGAGTGAGTAGGTAATAAATTGAGGCCGTAGTATGTTTCGCGAATTCTTTCTCGTGTAACTGCTTTCAATGATGATCCTCTTAGTTCTTGACGAAATTTGGTGTCGCATCCTGGTCTCGACAGCGTCGTAGGCATAACTTGCATAACTAGACATGTCCTGGGTCCTGATTTTTTAACTGTAGATAAATTACATCTTATATCAATTTTATACATATTTTTTTATTTTTATATTTGACATCTTTTTACAATTGACCAGTTTAATATTTTGAGAATTTTTAAGCCTGCAAATATTGATATTTTATGCATTTTTGACCAGTTCATGTTTTCCTTTTTGAAATTATCCAACTGATTTTTTTGTAATTTAGCCATCTTTTGTCACACTCTTTAAATTATTTTCAATTTAGAAATTAGAATTTCTTGTCTGACTTGAATTTTGAATAATTGAAATATAATGTGTTACCTGTGTATAGATCCACATCGTAACAATCAAACATGAGGCAATATGAACCTAATGAAGATTCTGGAAAAGCGAAACTATATTTCAAATTAGTCGAGATTTGCAATCTACGTAAGGAGTGGCCGTACAAAGATCTTATTTTTTAAATATTTCACGTAACAAACTAAATGGGTCTCCACTTTGATTGAATTTAACCTTCTTCATATCTCTTAAAATGAACGGGATGCCAATGTTGAGTGATTGAATGTTATTTTAACAATAATAAAGTAAATGAAAACCGCGCACTCTTTCAAGGGTGGATACATTCTTATAACCCACGTGTATATTCTTATATCATACGAGTATATTCGTTTGATCTATGCACTCGATATGAAATAACACACCTCCATTTTGTTTGAAAAGGGTACAAGTTACATCCAATGTGAAGTTCGTACCCCTGCTATGCTAATGCAAAATGTTAGCCTACTTGGTGCACTCATTTCCGTTTGGTTATAATTTAAAATAATAATATAAAATTTTGTTGCACTGATAACCACCAGAAATTGTGATGCATATTGACTAAACAGATTGTATGATATCACCTAAAGAAACGATTCCATTGGGTACGTTGTGTACATTCTCGCGCCATACAACTGAAATTCAAAGATAAAATGGTTTATATATACAAGGTTGCTTAGATAAGTTGCTAAGTGCGATAAGTCGTGAGATTTTTAGTTTGATGTATGGGGAAGACGCTTGTCTGGAAGAGTTAATTAAAAACCCCAGCAAAATGGAGACAGTGGCAAGCGCCCAACCAACTTCACCTGGGAACTTAAACATTAACAGTGATATATATTGTGCTCGCAAAAGCCATTTAAAACGTATCCTAATCGAATCCTAACCTGGTATTTTCAACTCGCAAGTACGTTATGCAATTTTACATTGGCACTAAGTCCAGTGGAACCTATAAATAGTTCTTTACTGTAGCCATTTATTTGTTCATATTTTCCCTCTACGACTACGACTATGCGTTGCGTTGAACTTGTTCATCAATAAACTGTTCAACCCTATACATAACAATTGCATTGAAGACACCGATAGTTATTTTGTAAAATTTTCTTTTTGGAATTGTTCAACACAATCAATGAAATATTTACAGCGATTGTTAAAATTAACACGCATTACAGTTCTTGTGTAGTGTCATACATCGATAATTATTTATCTCCTAATTCGAACAAACAATTGAATTTTAAATATCATGTACGTAACTTGGTGGCTATATAATAATCAGGAGATTAAGGTTAAGTATGGTGACTATGGCTTTACTCACACATGCAGGTTACAAATTGTATTAAATTGTTAGACTCGCGTTATTTGCAATGAATGTTTGCCTGCTTAATAGTAATTCACAAATGGGGAAATGAACTTTCGTTAATGCATATCAAGAAGAGTCAGTCGATAAGTTCAATTTTGCTTTATGTCTTTATTCTTACTTGAATTTTAATTTATCTTAATTAAACATTTCGAGGAACTTTACAGTTGGCACTGATTTAAAAAAAAAACAATAGAATGCACGCAAACAATGCCAGTAAAATCGGACGCCCGCCGACGACAGGCAGATGTTCCGATCGGGGTAATTTTCGTCCGTCACAAGAACAAAAGAGACAAGGTGTGGGATCATCAACGCTGCCAGGTGTAAATGATACAATGTACCGTTCGGATTCACACAGTGGGCGTAGACACACGCCCGCATCGATCCTGTTAATTGACGGTGTGCGTTACGCGAAAACAACGCAACTGTAGAAAAATCGAGGGGTGTTTCATCGATACGGTGCGATTCAGCTGCAGCGCAGACTGATTATATAAAATAACGTTTTATTTCAATAATTGAGTTAAAACTAGAATTGATTAAAACGAATGACGAAGATCGACCTAACCGAAAAACCACAACTAAAAATAATTCATTTCTGTTGTTTGGTCTTGTGTCCTTACCACTGTTGTTGACGACATTAATCTTAGAAATGTGATAAATACGTTGTTATACAATAGGCATCATTTGTCAACGTGTCTTGTATATAACGATTGTTATAAATAATACTATTACTAAATCTCAACAGTGAATCTGTAATTATTAAACCAAAACAAGATCAAGCTTCTACAAAAACCAGGGTTGATATTAAAGGAGTAAGAAATATATCACATGGTGGTACTTTGATACAATGTAAGAACATGAAAGAAAGTGTAAAATTTAAACAGGTGGCTATTAGCAACTAGGTGAAAACTACGAAATCAAGATCCCAAAACAGAAAGCCCCCAAACTAAAAATTGTTGTAATGTAGGAATAAATTAATCATAAAGATATTGGAAGGAAAATTATAGAATAAAGTGACGTTTATAGTGGAGCATAGTTAAAAGTAGTACACCCAACTGAAAACAAGGGACAATGGGGTACAAATTGTTCAGCAACGATGGAAGTGGACGGTGAAACATTTAAGAGAATTTTCAGTCAAAGAAAAGTAAACATTGGCTGGGATAGATGCCGACTTTATGAAGACACTGATATACTAAAATGTTACAAATGTAATGGATACAATCAAAAAGCAATGCACAAAGGAATGCACTTGTCCAAAATACGCGTATAATCATGAATACGACAAATGTAATTAAGAGACTAACAAATGTATAAATTGTACAAACTTGGCAACATCTCTTAAACTTAAGAGAAGCATGGTACACATGGCACACATGGCCCGGGACAACAGCTGTACTACTTACATAGTCACATACAATGGCAGTATAACAAATAATGCCACGAGTTGCAAGTTGGTGAAACACACATAGTCTACACAATAAATTATTAGACGTAGAAGTAAATATACAAAAGAATACATTTTATGCATACCAAGGAGCAAGTTCGTACTTGCACCTTGATATAGCATTATATAGCTTCTTGTTTCTATAGAGATAACGCAGTGGTGCATGGTGGTGTATTAATTTATGCAAAGGGAGGAATGAACTCAAAACTGCTTACAAACATCAACAACCTATCAATCGAAATGATATGCGAAGTTGTAGCCATAGAAGCTAAGAGCGTAAACTGTATTATAATGTGCAAACTACAAAATATTTTTAAAAACCATTTTCGATATTCTGGATATATTAACAACCAAAAAGAAATAAATTATTATCTGCCTAGACCTAAACATAAATTATTGCAGTGAAAATAGCGACATACTACAAGCTTATCTCTGTCACTTGTCTTGACAATAGAAGCAATGAAAGAAGTTTGGAAAGTAGTGAGGAGGACCACCACTTTACAAGTCGAAAATTTGAAGATTATCATAATAACATATCAACAATGGATTATACTAATATCAGTTTGAAGGAATTTCAACAAAGTCTTGAATTTTATTTTAAACTCTACGTTCCACTAAAAGTACAAAATAAACCACATAGAATACATAGTGGGTGGTATACAAATAAATTGAAACAAATGAAATATAATGGTATTAACTAGCATGCAATAAAATGCCACCCAGAATTGGATTTGGCAGAAAATTAAAAAAAAAACTGTAGACCATTCCTGGAGGGCCAGAAGAGCTGAAACTTGTTAGAGTTGTTCCAGTGCATCAGAAAAAACGGTAGCTGTGAAGACCCTTGGAATTATCGGCCCATATAGATACTCTATATATACATTTGCTTGTAAGATCTATGAGACTTGTTGAAAAGTTGTTTAGTACAATTCTTAGACTGTAACAACATAATATTAAACAGCCAATTTGGGTTCAGGAAAAATCTATCCACCATCAAAGCGATTCTGGTTGCGCTTGATACAATCCTGGATCATTATACATTTTAATGGTTAGCAATTTGCATGCCGTAGACACCTAAAATAGGAAAACACATATAACAGTACAGATACAGTAATGCGCCCTGAGATTTTAGTTGGTGAGGGGCTATTTTAAAAGATAATTATAAGAAATGTGTTATGTCATTTAGACAGAAAAATGTTACAGTTGGACAAATCAGCAGCAGTTGTGTACAAATATTAATGCTCTCCACAATTCCTCTTGACGTGTAATTCTAAAAAAATATATGCATGCCAAGGAAGTTTTGACAGTGAAGAAGACGGAACTGTCGAAAATGACCATTAGGTAATGTCTTGTGAGACTTGGATTCCATTGCAACCATTACAATCGCAACATTTCAGCCAAAATTGCAAAGAGATAATGTCAAAATTCACAGATTACTTTTGTTCAGTGATAGAAAACAATACAGAAATATATGAACTTATTAATTAATTAAAAAACTAAATAATATAATATGAAATAATAAATAATAGTATTTTGTGTACCAAGGCCAAAAAGTACTGTTTTTTCGTCCGAGTTTTCTTTACGACCGAGGCGTAGCCGAGGTCGGAAAGCAAACGAGGACGAAAAAACACTTTTTGGCCGTGGTGCACACAACATTTTTTAGGCGACCCTCATAAAATTTTCAAATTTATTGCAACATTTACTTACAATTTATTGACATAGTCATTTATGACAACTGAACAATTGTACATATTTGTGACACCTTCAGACATGTTTATGTTTTCTTTGTCTACATTCGAAGTTATTTCGGCTTTATAAACAATAATTACCCAATAATCAGTTAAAAAGTCCATCACCAACACGTATTTACTAATGTAAACAAGATGCACAGTTTGACACTGACGGCAATGTGGTTATTTTTATACAATTTCGGTAACTGTCGGTAGATGGCGCCACCCTATTGCGGACGAAAAATGAAAGCGGACGATAAACGATTACTTTTCGTCCGCGTTTGACGACTGAAATTTCAATTTTTCGTGTCGATCGCCTAAAAAATATTTTTATCAAACTTGCTTGAGATTTATTGCATGACATTCCTATTAAAATTTTTAGCAATTTGTACTAAGAACCAGCAAAACATCGTCTGCAGATTTTCGTTTTCCATTTTTCATTGTTCATCTGGGTCTTCATGTTGTGTAGCTTTTTCATTATTTTGGCAACAGGCAGTCTAAAATTTTCAGCAATTTTTGTTGTCGCAACATTTTTTACTCTATCTTTATAGCCTACGTTGAAATGATGCTCCCAAGATATAAAAACTGACTTATGCCCGGTTTCACAAAAGCTAATCGGTCGTTAACAGCTTGTTAACGAATGTTCAAAAGTTTGACGATTCGTTAATGAGTCTTTAATCAATCGTCAAATATTTGACAATTGATTACCTTGACGAACCGTTAAAAGCAAAATTACCATTGTTTTGTATTTCACAAACAATAACGAGTCGTTAAAGGCTTGTTAACTAATTCACCATTTGACAATCGTTTGTGAAACCGGGCATTAGTCGTTCATGAAAAAATGCCAACGTTTTAACAAAAAAAAAACTGCGCCGTTGCATATTATGACTAACATTTTAGGTAGAAAAAAAGGGAGTCATGTGAGCTGCTCAGTTTACATCGGAGACTAATTATGCACCATGTCAGGTAATAATTATATCTTATACTTTTATTAACTTTGGTTCTCGAGACCTCTCACGACGTATTCCAAAGTATCAGACAATGAGTTTTGAACGTTCCTACGTGAAAGATCAGGGATTGTGTATTATGACTAGGCCTGCTGCTTACTATCCGAAGATTTTAGGATTCGGGTATACGGATATCGAAACTCGGATCCGGATATAGGGTCCGGATATCGGATCCGGATATCGGATCCAGGTCCGGATTTCGGTCCGGGATCTCGGCAACCAATTATCTGGATTCTAGAAACGGGTCCGGTTCTCAATCTTGGGGGCCGGATCCGAAACCATTTTCCAAAAATGATTGCATGTTGTACGTGTTAAATAATATTTCTTTTTACAATTATGAGCATATACAAATTATGACATTACAATATAGGCTACAAAATCTGCTACATACAAAATTGTATATTATTTAAAATTGGAAGTTTTCTGGCCTTGAAAATAAATATTTAATATAAATTTCTAATTAAACAATAATTCTAACATGCCAAACAACACCCTATTTTGGATTAAATAAAATAAAGTATAATTTTAGTATGCTGATTAATTTTTAGGTCAATAACTTTACACAAATAAAACACGTTATTTGGTCTTCAGTCTCTAAAACATGCATTTAGGTTGTGTAGCATTAATTAAGTAAATTTATGTTTGTGAAAAAAAAGCAACAAGTCAATTTAATTTTAACAAAATATTTATTTAAACATAATAATTCTGAAATAAAATTTAAAATGAAATAAATAATTTTATAATTACTAATAATATTTTTTTCTCTATGATGCATAACAAAACAAGATACCAAATAAAACAATAAATAGGTAGAACTTTTCAAAATTTAATTTTTAAATTGTTTTGGAGAAATAGCAACTAATAGCAACTTCTTCTCGCGGTCACTAAATTTCCAGCAAAAGAAAAAACTCGTCAGATGGTACTGATGTTCCCGGAATGCACACATATGTTTTAGCTAATCTATTTAGAGATGGATACTTTGTTGTGCGTCCTTTCCACCATCTAAACTGGCAGCTGTGTTTTGCGATTTGATTTTCCAAATGATAAGTGTGCAGTTCAGATTTATTTTCAAAGTCTGTGTCATCCGGAAATAAAAAATTGAAAGCAGAATTACTTGATGTACAGACTTTCTTCACACAGCGCGTCCATACTGTCAATTTCGTTATTTAAATTTTTTTACAACTACCCGTTGTTCTGCACTTAAAAATAATTTGTATCGCGGATCTAAGGTAGAAGCAATATCAGTAACAAGCTCATACGATTCGAATCGCTTTAGAATTTCTCGATCCACACAATTTTTAATTTTTTTTTTTGCTGTTGTTTTCTTTATTAACCATTAAAAAATCAATAAGTAATAAAGTTTTAGATCAATGAAAGCAAGTTGTAAATTTAGCAAAATCTTTGATACATTTTCTATACTAACCACTTAATCCGAAAAAAAACTTTAATTTGGTTAGTAGATCTTGGAAGATGGTAATTCTGAATCGCTTTGATTTTATGAGAATTTGGTTTTACACCTCCGGAAGTGTCCTAAATTTTCTTAGAACCTAGAAAATTTATCGAGTTTTGAAAATTTGAATTTTTTAGTCTTTCGAAGACTTTTCTCAAACGCTCGATATGTTCTTGACTAGTATTAAACATTAATATGTCATCTACACAAACGAGACATTTTTCATTTTGAATTCCGCGAAAATACTATCAAAAATTCTTTGAAATGAATCGGAAAGGCATGCGCAAATATGGATATATTCTGTATTGTATTGACAGGTTTAATGTAGAATAGTATTCACATCTGCCTAACTTATCCAATACATCAGTTATATTAGGTAATGGGTACCGATCACCGATAGTTGCGATAGTCGACAATCATCTATTTGCGTTTTCTTTGCGTTACCCAAATAGGTGATGGGGCTGTGTGATTGAGATAATTTTTTATTCTTATTTTACGCTTGATTTGATATGTGAATGTTAATTGTTCATTTTCTGGATGAAGTATACTCTCATATTCTTTACGTTACGTTTAACGTTCATATCATCAATACGTATATTTTTTGAAGGGGCAAACTTTGATTGCATGCATTAAAATTTGGAGTAAAATTTAAATCGTAATCATGAAAATTCTCCGTTAATAAAAGATGATTTATCAATCGATGGTTATCTTGTTCCTATTCCTATTCTATTGGGTTTAGAAGTACAAAGAGCTTGGTAGTTTTCTACTTTTGTAACGCTTCCAGGTATTTGCAAATCATTTAATTTCGCATAGGGAATAATAATCCAAACTTCTTTAACATTTTGTAGGTTAATCTTTATCACTTGCCTCCGTTCTTGGTCGGACTACTATTACTATTCAATTTGTACGTGAATACAATTTGTGGCATTGCTATTTAATTTGACAATTTGGTATAATTAATAAATTTTTATCTAGATTATCTAGATCGTAGCATTTAATTTTCTTAAAATATTATTAAATTATCCAGCCCTAGCAAACAAACAAAACAATTATGAAAGTTGAATAAGTGAAATTTTAAAGGAAGATTTAAATGAAACAATTTTGTATATAGGTGTCCCAACGATCTGACAAAGTTCCCTTACGGCGTTGTGTTTTCGAATTCGAAAAGGGTAAGTATATATGTATAGAGTGTCCCTATGTTCGTATTCTAAAAATATTTTGAGCCGGCATGGTCGCTTCGTCTGCGGGGTGCGACATATACTTTACTTTGTTTAAACACCCTGAATATTTTTACATTTTTGAATTCTATGAAGAATTATGAATACAATAGTTGGTGGGAGGTTAATTTTTTATCCGTGGACTAAAGGATCATCAATGTAAGTATTAATATACCCAAGGATGCCCTTTTGTATCCAGGGTGTTGTTAGTGAATTTTGAATATCGCACAACTTTAAGAGACAAAATATAATTTTTTTCAAATTACACCTACTATCAAATTTACCAGCATTCGATTCAAAATTAAATTCTGCCACTGATGATATTCATATACATATCGCTTCAGGTGTTCAAGTAATTTCAGTAAAATACTTTATTTCCTCTCAAAATCAATCGCATTGCAATTTTCGTAATATTAAACATAGTATCCTAGTGTCACTTCAATACATTGGATATAACTAAAAATTACAAATTCCACCCATACCATCTAGAATTGTATCGCGCAATTAAAGTCACTTTAAGAAGTCATATCAGATTAATTAATTAAAAGCAACAAGGGCGGCCCACTTCATGAGAGCCCACTTAACATCGAGTAAGCTGATTGTTGCTAAAAATAATGAAATTTTACTTTAATTCTGATAGATGACAAGTAATAATTAAATGCAAAAACGCTAAAATAGCATTTAAATACAAAAAAACAAAGTTTATTTTACAAAAGGTGTTCAAATATGTTCCCATTTTATTGAACACAAATATCAAGTCGATGTCTAAAACTAGTTCTGACACGCTGTGATGACTTCAGGAGTAATATTATTATAAGATTCTTGAATTCTTACTTTCATATTTTCTCTTCTGGTAGGAGCCTCGAGGTAGACTTGAGATTTTATAAAACCCAAGAGAAAATAGTCGCACGGGGTCAGATCAGGTGATCGGGCAGGCCACAACACTGGACCACCTCTCCCAATCCATCTGTTTGGCATCCAACGATCTAAAAACGTCTAACCCTTCTATGGAAATGAGGTGGAGTCCCGTCCTGTTGGAACCACATATCCCGCAACGTTTGAAAATCCACATCTTCCAATAAAGTATGCAGTGCATTTCACAAAAACCGGTAATAATCGGTACTAGTAAGATGGTTTTCAAAAAAAATTAGGCCTCAATTAGATAGTTACCCAATAATCCACCCCAAACATTAAGAGACCACTGGTGTTGGTGATCAACTTTTCTCACCCAATGAGGGTTTTCGGTGGCATAATAATGTGCATTATGCATGTTTAGCATCCCATTGCTGCCAAACGTTGCCTCATCCGTGAAAAGAATATTATTGATAAATGCCGGATCTTCCTCGATGCGTTCCATCATTAAATCGGCAAAGTTAATTCGATTATCGAAGTCGTTCCCGTTTAATGCTCGATGCAATTCTAGATGGTATGGGTGGAAGTTGTGGTTTTGAATTATCCGATGTACTGAAGATCTGCTTAGATTCAAACTTGAACTGATTGTCCGCACACTTCCATGTGGGTTCTCTTGGAGTTCCAATAAAACGTTTAAGTCATTGTTCTCGTTAATAATACCACGATTAGTCACCCTCCTACTCTCGTATACCACATTCCCGGTGCGCTCTAATATTTGGTTGTCTTAAATCAGGGTACTTCTGCCTCATTGCTAAAAGGCAATTCTTGTCTGCTTCACCCACTGTGTAAATCATATTTACGATTTCTTCCTTTGAAAAATGCATCATTCAAAAACAAGCTTGAGACAATAACTTAACTAATAATTAACTAAGGCGTCTATCAAATTTATTGATAAAGACTCTCACTGTCATAAAAACGTTAAAGTGACACTAGGCTACTTTGTTTAATATTACGAAAATTGTAATGCGATTAGTTTTGAGAAAAAATAAAGTATTTTTCTGAAATTACTCGAAAACATGAAGCGGTAGGTATAGGAATATACTGCATCAGGCGACGCAGAATTTGATTTTGAATCAAGTGTTGGTAAATTTGATAGTAGGTGTCATTTGAAAAAAAAATATATTTTGCCTCTTAAAGTTGTGTGAGATTGAAAATTCACTGACAACACCCTGTATACAAAAGGGCATCCTTGGGTGTATTAATACTTACATTGATGATCCCTTAGTCCACGGATAAAAAATTACCCTCACACCAACTACGCTCTCAGTTACATGATTTTTTGAAGCATAGTCTTTATATCTTAAATTTCACCAGTTCTGTTGAGTTTTAACAAAGAAGTTGTACATGGATGTATTCACAATTCTTCATAGAATTCAAAAATATAAAAATGTACAGGTGTTTTCGAATTCGAAAACATAACGCCGGCGCCGTAAGGGAACTTTGTCAGATCGTTGGGGCATCCTCTATGATATAAAAGTACTTTTCGAATGCTGTAGAAATTTGAAATGAAACTTGTTTTAATGTAAAGTTAACATATTTTTCACTTTGTTGGGATTTACGAAAGATTTTGAACTGCCATTGGGTATTAGTAATTTTTAATTATTTACAGGGAGTATTGTGTATGGTAGTTCACTGTAATCATTTGTTAAATTCATTAATTCGAATTGGGGTATTCCGACGGCATTTCGCCTAAAAAATCATTTTGTCCTTCGGGAAATTCTACGATCAATATAATTTGCTTCATCGGGTATTTCATAAGAATCTTCATCAATATTATGTAATTATTCAACTACAAAGTTCAGTTTATTTTGTTGCAAATAGTTACCTTGGTTAGATTGTGTCGATATGTATTTCTGTCGAAATGCTCATAAGAAAATGTTTTGGTAAATTTTGGTTTTGATTTGGTCTAAAAATATGTAATTTTTCGTTATTTTCGATATTATTAGGTGTACTATTATTTCGATTAGATGAAGTTGTTGGTTATACTCGATATTTCGCATTGTTAATGATAGTGCATTATGATCCAAATTAGTTACTTGTAATTTATAATTTTTAAATATAGGTTTTGAGACTAATTTATTTTGTTCGATTTCTTGTCGATTGATATCCTATTTGAAATCGTTTGTGAACATATTTAAGGCAATATTTAAATCTGCCTATTGGTTCGTTCAATCCTCGTAACAATATTTTTAATGCGTATTTAAGAAAATATTTAGTTAATACGTTCGCTTCGTTAACAGTAACGTGAAATGTTGCATAAGAAATTTGTAAATTTCATAAAAGTTGAATGCGATTATAAAATTGGAAAGATGTTCCATTTCCTTGTTTTATAATTCCACCATTCTATGTTTAAAAAAAAACAGTTTATTAAAGCAGTTTTTAATTAAAACCAAATTGTACTAATACAAGACGAGATATTTGTAGCAGCTTTTCCCTTCATTTTTGCTAAAATGCTAAACATTGGATATTCAATCTGGAAGTCCGTTAGATCTTGAGCGTTATAAAACTTATTTACGAGCTTTTCGCTGATTTCGATAAAAATTGGTAAAAGTTTCGCCATTAAAATCGGTAATCATGTTTAAATATTGTTGTTGTTTTAAGAACAGCTAATTGATTTAAAGCGATTTTTGAATTATTGAGTGGAGATTTTAAATATCAATATAGTGGAAATTTTTGTGAATTTGCGTCAGAATCAGAACTGGAATTGTATGTTTTATACACATTTTTTGTTGAACCTCTAAACTCCATCCAATCTTGACGTTTTCTCAGAACGACGATGTTTATCGATAACACTGGCCACAAAATTGTACTTGTAAATTGTACACATGACGATTGCTATTTTTGTTTGATGAACATAACTGGAATTAACCAAAAAATCGAGCCAAGTGGGAATATCCTTGCATACGATCGGCACATAGACGTGTTCTGAACCATAAGAATATAACTGAACTTCAAGCTGATGCTTCACAGGAGGATCCAATAAATTGACTTTGAGAACAAAATTGATAGTGACTTTAAATGTGACCTAGAAACGCCCAAACCAAGATGATTTAAATGGCCTAATCAGGAATCTGGGACTCTTGAAGTCCGAAATTGTGGCTTCTAGGCTAAAAGAAAGAAACTTGGTAACAAAAGGAACTAAAATTTCTTATGACGGCACGAGAGAATATAATCTCCTGAAATTTGCTGAAGCAAATGATGTATTTTTTAAAGATATACCTGGTTTAATGGCTGCAATGGGATTACGAAATTATGTTTCTAGTGAGTGACGTTTATTCATAGACTCGTCAAAACGAAGTCTAAAATGTGTTCTCTTACACAATAGGAGTAAATTAGTGTCGTTGCCGATTGCACATTCTACTAAAGTAAGGTTTAGATTTTAGATCTTGTGATGAAATTAATAGTTACTCTATAGAGATGCACTGTGAAATTTCGGCTGTTATATCGGTTTCACTTAACGTTATGGTTGTTGCCGTTTACAGGTCCCCAGCGGGAGACTTTAATCAGTTTATGTTGTGTATGCACGACATTTTTGATAAATTAAAAGGCACTCGTTGTGACGTAGTGATATCTGGTGATTTTAATTTGAGATTTAATTCAAATAGTCCTATGTTTATTGATTTTAGGAATCTGATGACATCCTTTTACTTTAAACCAACCATTGTACAAAACACTAGATTTAATAACTGCATTGATAATATTTTAGTCAATACAAATAAGCAATTTGAAACTACTACGTTTGATCCAGGTCTATCGGACCATAGAGCCGTAACTATTGCCATCGATATATCAATAAATATTTCCATTAAAAAGCAGATTACCACGCGACAAGTCAGTGATGAAGGCTATATGATGCTGTATCAAGGTCTGGAAATGGTAGATTGGGAGTTCGTGAACGATAATGCCTTGGACATAAATGTCAAATTTGAAATATTTGTGAATTTATTAACGACAAACATTGATTCAGCGTTCCCGTATAAAACAAGATCAGTTCCAAACGTTGACATTAAGCCGAAAAATACATGGTTTACACCACAGTTGAGACAAATGCGTGAACACTTGAAACTGCTTCAAGAAATATGTCACTACACTCTTATCCCCGAATTAAAAATGCAATTAAAAAATTCGAAAAGAAATTATAGAAATGAACTTGTCAGGGCGAAAAATAACTATTACGAAAATTATATTAAACAAAATGTAAATACGCCAAAAACATATTGGAACATAATTAATGAAAACAGAATAATAAAAAAAAAACGTTACAACGTTAGCATGGACCCAGAATCATTAAATAAGTTCTTTGTCGAGATATCGGGCAAAATCATAGGGAAATTGTCGGCAGATAGTGTTTCCTGCGCTGTTGCTTTCCCTTCAAGTCGGAAATATCCCTACTTTCAATTTCAGGAAATTGGATACAACGACATACGTGAAATTATAAATAACTTAAAAAATAAAAAAGGACCAGATCATTTTGGTATTACAACAGAGAATATAAAGCGTATAAAAAATTCATTAATAATACCGTTGACAAAGCTGATAAATCTATGCATTCGCCATGGAACATTTCCAGATGTACTGAAGATTTCTAAGGTGATCCCAATTCACAAGGGGGGTTCGGCGGGTGATCCCAACAACTACAGGCCTGTATCTCTGGTCCCTATTATCTCCAAAATTATAGAAACAGTTTTAAAAAATCAAATATCGTGTCACTTTGAAACAAATAGCCTTTTCTATCAAAGCCAATTTGGATTTCGCGCAAATAAATCAACAGTTAGCGCAATGATCGATCTGTTGGAGAAAATAATAGAAGGCCAGGAAAGTGGAAATTTTGTATGCGTTGCCTTCTGCGACTTACAAAAGGCCTTCGACTGCGTGTGCCCTATTAGACTGTGTCGTAAGCTAAAACATTTAAACTTCAGCGATCAGAGTTGCCAATTGATCAACATGTTTTTAAAAAATCGTAAACAATATACATGTTGCGGTAGTAAAACATCCCATGTGGAATATATTAAAAATGGTGTCCCCCAGGGATCGGTCCTCGGCCCGATCCTGTTCTTAATATACGTAAATGACCTTGAAAGATTCATATCCAAGGGAGGCATTTCACTTTTCGCGGATGATACATCACTTATAGTTTCCAGTGAGAATCTAATGGAAGCTACACGACTTTTGGATATCTCACTGTCAGAAGCAACTAAGTGGTTCAATTCAAATAAACTATCGATGAATCAACAGAAGACCGTTAAGATGATTTTTAGTCACAGAATAATTGATAATTTTGAGAATGCAACCAACGTGAAGTTCTTGGGATTGCATATGGATCCTCACTTGAACTGGGATAACCATATTGAATACTTAAGTAACAAAATATCAAAAAATATATTTGTACTGAGACATTTGACAAGCCAGGTCAAACTCCAACTAAGAATAACAGCTTATCATGCTTTGATACAGTCATCAATGTTGTACGGGTTGTTAGCGTGGGGTCATGCAACGAAAATGACTCGCATATTTGGATTACAGAGAAGGGCAATAAGAGTTATCACTATGTCTGGATATAGAGATGATGTAAAGAGCTTGTTCACTGACTTAAATTTGGTCACACTTCCGTCATTGTATATATACGAGTGCCTAGTTTATACCCATGTAAACTTAAATTCTTTTGTCATGCAGGGAAGTCTGCATAGTACAAACACTAGGCAGATTGCAAATATAAGAGTTAAATTTGCTCGCCTAAATAGCAGCAAAACTGGTTGGCGGTACTATGGACCGAAGTTTTATAACCTACTATCAGCCCGAGTCAGATGTCTTCCGCTGGGGTGTTATAAACGAGTATTAAAGTCTTTCCTGACCCAGCAGGCGTTTTATGGTGTATCTGAGTTTGTAAATTGCGACATTTCAAACTTGTTATAAATCGTATTCATATCTGTAGTCGTTTAGAGTGTATTGTTTGTATAATTTGTGCAAATGTATTACATGTCGGCTCTTTCCGGTTTTAATATGTTTAATATGTTACATAGTATTTTGACTAGTATCTGATAGATACATATTAAGTTTATGTGTGTACGTGTGTATGTATATATATATATATATATATATGTTTTGACTTGTACAATACATTTAATGTCAAAGTACTAATAAAGTTTGATTTGATTTGATTTGATTTGATAGTAAAAGAAGAATACATTTATTACTCTGGTTTTGGACAAAATGAAATATGTGGACAAAATTAAATCAACAACTGGCTCATATGTGTTGATTTAAAAATGGTCAACTTCCGTTTAGGCCAACAAGGTGGTTACACAAAGTATCGATGTTTTCTTTGCTTGTGGGATAGTAGAGCTAAAGATCAACAATGAGTTAAAAGAAATTGGCCTACTCGGGAAGTGCTAGTTCCAAGGCAACAAAACATGATGAACCCACCTTTAGTATCAAAGATCGTATAATTTTGCCTCCGTTGCATATAAAATTAGGGCTTATAAAACAATTTGTTAAAGGTCTTTACAAAAATGGGAATTGTTTCCCATTTCCCCAGATAAGATTATTAATAAAAGACACAAATTTTACGGACAGTATAATATGAGATAGAGAAAAGGCATGGAATGAGTTTGTTTGGCTTCTTCAACATATTTTGGGAAATACGAAAAGTTCTGACTATTTTCAACACATTGAACAACTAATGAGTCACTTTCATACGCTTGGATGTAACATGAGCATCAAGTTACACTTTATTCACAACTACCTAGACTATTTTCCCGCTAATCTTGGGGATGTAGGTGAAAAACAGGGCGAGCGATTCCATCAGGACCTTCGTACGATGGCAGAACGCTATCAAGGCTACTGGAGCGCACGTACGATGGCTGACTATTGTTGGAGCACTTAGAACAACTTTCTGACTTCAACTTCTGGAAGAAACCTTATGAAAGAAAGTTTTGTTTCAAGTTAAGAACTTAATGAAATAGTTAATTTAACTTAAAACATGTTTGTTATTATTTATTACTTATGTAATTATGTATATAAATAATGTATTACAATAAAATTTGCAGAATAACAAAGTATATTGAATTGAATTTATTCTCGGGACTTTTGAAAGACAGTGTGCACTCGTGATTAAAGTCGGTTGTCTAATTAATTAAAATTATCAAAATGTTACGTTCAATACAATAGTACAAAGTACTAAGAATAAATAGTCTTAACTAGTTGGCGTCTGTTACGATCAGCAGCTGGATCTTCATCGTCGTGCAATTCGTCGATTGCACTGGGGGAGAGACGCAACGGGTCGTCAATTTGAGAAACAATGAGTTATCGACAGCTGACCGACTGCGCGCCCCCGCAGTCTGCCAAAACAATAACCGCCCTCCTGCCGCGCGGTCTCACAATTCCATAAATTCGCAGTAATCAAAGCACGACGCGTCCAACGTCCGACGTGTGCGATCGTGTCATTCAATTCGGACGTCGAGGGGACGTCGGCGTTCGACCGACACGTGCGCCCCAGAAGTTCCAATTTACCGACCGCAAACCGATCGCACGCCGGAAATCAAAAGTGCATATTACTATGATTATGTCGAAAAACAATCCACGTATAATTTAGACGGCTGGGGGTATTGTTCGGTCGAACGTTATTTGGAACACAACGATTGTACGATTACGGCCAAATAAAAACGACCACAATTTTGATATTCAAGATATTTATGTAGGTATAGTTGAACCAGAAATATACCGTTTTTACGTCTTAATCCGGTATTTATAATAAATCAGGCTTTTAAATGAAAGATGAAAGATATTTATGTAGGTATAGTTGAACCAGAAATATACCGTTTTTACGTCTTAATCCGGTATTTATAAACCGATGATATCCATATGGACAAAATTATAAATTTATTAAAATTAATATTTCAACGCTCTCCCATTGTTTTCAAGAATGGAGTTCAGTCTTCTGGGTAAGGAAGCTACTAAATTATGGGCATAATCCGGAGTGAAACTGTGCCGCACCTCATGGATCGTATCCTACAAGTCCTCAGCATTTCGTGGGTGAAAATCATTGTTTCTGTTAATTGTTTTCACCATTCTACCCCAAACATTTTCTATGGGATTTAAATCAGCGCTACGTGTTGGCCAGGGTAAAACCGTAACGTCATGTTGCTGCGAATAGTAACAGGATGGTTACCATCCTGTTACTATTCGAGCAGTATGCACACGGCAGTTATCATGTTGACACAAAATTATTTTCCGGAAATACGGCATTTACTGATGGTATGGTATGATGTTTTCCAGAATGTCTATATAGGCCAATGCATTAAATCTGTTTGCAATATGTATACACATGCCAAGTCCATTGACGCTCATCCACCCCCAAACATTAACAGAGGACCGTCCACTATTTCTCAGACTTTGTGTGTATCGTTCATCATAACGAGTGTTCGGTGATCTGTAGACTCTAATTCGACCGTTGTAACAGGACTGAAAAACCTTTTCGTCAGTAAATACTACGTTTCCCCAAAAAATTTATATCGTGCAATGTTGTAACGTAAACCCAATTCTTTCTTATTTATTTTTTTGGGTTAAAAAAGGTTTTTTAGCTGCTGGACGATTTCTAAGGTCGGATATAGTTTTTACCCGACGCCGTGCCGTTCTGACAGATCCTGGAAAATTTGTCATATGCCGTGCTTCTATCGCAGTTTCAAAAGGATGATTTTCCAAAAATTTTACCAAGTTGTAATCTTCTTCCTCTGTAGCGACTTTTGGCCGACCAGTCCCTACTTGTCTTTCTAATGAATGTCTCTGATTCCACTTGACTTTTACAGTTAAAAGTGTCTAAAAGCACTATACACGAGTGCTTTTAGACACTTGAAAACGGTCTGCCACCCTTTTTTCTCCCAATAAGGTAATTATACTGCTTTTTTGGGCAATACTTAAATGAGGCATTTCGATTACTTGACAGTATACCTTGACAATTTGAATTCTTAATGTCATTTTTCATTTTTATGTTTCTTAGGTGATTTAATACCAATTCACAATAGAGTGAAGTACTGCCCGGTTTTATTTGGCCGTAACTGTACTCGTTGTGTATTAGGTCGTGGAAATCTTTATCGGATACAACCAATTTTATTTACAATTTTAAGTAACGACGATGTTATTGACCATATAACTTGATTTGTAGTGAAAGATCAATTAATTGACCGCGTAGACATTTATAATAAAAATTAAACTAATCTTAAATGTAAAAACTAATTATACTCACAGACATTACAAGTGTTACACCCAGAAGGAATAATTTCTTTAACTTTATCTTTTGGCAACAGAATGACTTTATTTATTACGGTAACCATGTCAAAGTTTTGACTTTTATTATTATTTGCGAAAACAAAATTTTATTTCGTAGTGGTTTGTGAAGAAACCAGTGCTGACTATTACAGAAATTTTTAGTTATTGCGCCTCCCCGTAACAGTGTTAAACGTAACACTACAAAATTATCACCATGTTATTAAACAAGACTACAAAATTATCACCATGTTATTAATTTTGATAGGGGTAGAATTGTTGCCTATCGAGATGTTGGTTTGTCCTATCGCGAAATTGGCCATAAAGGTAATTGTACGGTAATGCGTGTATGTCGAGTGTGGACAGACGAAGGTAGAGGAACACGAAGAAGACCAACTGGTCAACCGAAGCGTACCACAGAGCATCAAGATTGGCGCTTCAGACAACTAGATCTACTAGACGTTTTGCTACAACGCGTCAAATCGCTGACCAATGGTTGGAGAAGAAGGTAGACAGATTACAATCCGTACACTATATCGCAGCATTCGAGCCTTTCGACTTTTTTCATACCGTCCACGATTAGTCTTTCATTTGACTGCGAATCACTATGTTAAACGTTTGAACTGCTGCAGAGAATGGCAGCATTGGAAATCAGAATGGCATAATGTCGTCTTCGACGTTCTTGTCTAGGTATGCACGATGGTCGCAGAAAGGTAAGACGCCACCGTGCAGAGTGACACGTATTGGATTTGCTGTTGAGAGGCATGTACATAAAACGCTGAAGTAATATGACAGTATTACAGCTGCAATATGACAGCTGCAAGTTATGTTGATGATGTCCTACAAAACACTTTACTCCATTGTCTAGATGGCCGCCCAAACGTCCTTTTTCATCAAGACAACGTACGTCCCCATATTGCTCGTCGAACTGGGGACTTTATCCAAGAAGCAGGCGTTAATGTTTTGCCGTGGCCATCCCATTCACCGGATTTAAATTCCATCGAACATGTGTGGTTAGAAGACCACTTTGCACCATCCTCCATAGGCTCTGGCACAGTTCACATAGTTCAAGTTGCTTGGAACGAGGTACCACAAGCAGACATTAACAATCTCATTTTGTCGATGCATAAACGTGTACAGGAGTGTACGCAGCTACGGGGTCGCCAAACACATTATTATTTTTTCTTACAAATGTAATCGTTTCATTCTTGATGTAAGACTATCACGTTGCCAAAAAATCAATTTGAAGAAATTGTTCCTTCTGGGTGTAACACTTCTAATGTCAGTGAGTATATAAATTAGCTGGATAGTAGTTTGAAATGTGCTATGTAATTGCACTCGAGTAACTCACGCCGAACAGAAATAAACATGAATGGACAGCATGCCGTTCCTACGTTCAATGTCGCCACTTTCTACGATACTAAAATTTAACACAAAAACTTACGAAAGCGTTAATTTCCAAGGGCGCGTGTATCGTAAAAATTTATGAGTGGGATTTTTTTTGTACCAATTCGTCATTTACGATATATTATCGGGAGAATTTTTTAAATTCATTTAGACAATGATTCCTAAAATATTTTTAACTCGTTTGTTGGTGCATAATGTAATACACTTAACATATAAAAAAAACTTATCATTTTGTAAAGTACGAGTACTTCCCAGTTAAATATTATGTTTCACTGATTTTATATTATTTTATGAAGGGTATTTAGAGTAGAAATAGAATTAAATAATCAGAATTAAAGAAACAGATATCTATACAAATACAAATGACAAAAACAACTGATGTAAAAATTGACTAAATAGTTGAGTCTGTGGCAAATACACTGCTCCAATAAATTAGGGGAACACTAAGGAAAATATTTGTAATTTCTTTTCTATTTTTATAAAAGTAATGAAATCTTGTAAGGTGGTTATATTATAGTTTGTGTATCATAAGATGCACTCATTTCAATCCAAAAAGTTTTTACACGTGTATGGGGAAATGGATAAAAATAAATATGTTTTGGGTATTTTTTTTGACTTGTCTTGCGCATTTGATACGATTGCTAGAGAATTTGTTTTGGATAAATTACATGCATTAGGTATTAGGGGAAGCATTGCCAGTTGGTTGGAATCATATCTGTCTGATAGGAAATAGTGGTAAAGATTAATGATACTGTGTCCAATCAATTTAACATGACACTAGGGGTACCGCAGGGATCTGTTCTCGGCCCTCTATTATTCCTATTATATATCAATGATTTGCCATCATCAATAACGAAAGGTCTTGTTGTTATGTTTGCAGACGACACGTCTTTTGTAATCTCAGCTGACACAGAAGAAGAGCTATTAGATAATGCTTCTACAACTTTGTACGAATTTTATGAATGGTGTCTTAAAAACCGCCTTATCATAAATAAAGATAAAACGTTGCATTTTCATAATCGTAAAGTATTGTCAGAAAACTTTGTTCTTTCCCTCGATAATGTTGTCTACGTGTTCTCTGAAACGTCCAAATTCCTTGGTACAATTTTAGATAATAAACTTAGATGGTCTCAACAAATACGTAATGTTTGCGCTAAGCTAAACAATTTGCAATTTTACAAATGAAAGCTAGTGTAGATCAACCTACTCTTCTAAATATTTATTATGCAATAGCGTATTCTCATCTTTCCTATAATGTGATGGTGTGGGGTTGCTCTACTGATATATGTAGTGTATTTATTCAACAAAAAATAATAATTTGGCTTATTTTTAATCTTAAACCACTTGACAGTTACAAGTTATATTTCATAAACAATAAAATTTTAACTGTGCCGTCCATATATATCTTTAAATGTGTTAATTATGTAAAAAAGAGCCTTCCTAACTTCGAAACCACATCATCAACACATAATTACAATACCCGTAATTGTAATCATTTGCGCATTAATCAACATCATACAACAAAATATGAAAATTCCCCGATATATGCCAGTGTTACTTTATACAACAAACTACCTAATGAAATTAAAAATATCAAAGTTTACAAATCATTTAAATCTGAACTCAAAAGGTTTCTGGGTCATAAATGCTACTATAGTGTGAGTGAATATTTAACTGACAAGCTGTAGCTGTACTGTTTGATTAGCATTGTTTACTGGTATGTAGCAAAGACCAATAAATATTATTATTATTATTATAAAAACTCCAGCAGGTACCACATGAGTTGAAAGAATGTTTTCAATATATAGGGCAGCATTCATTCGGCCAGCTACAGCAACGAGATCTGTACGAGTATGGATCTCACACCATGTCAGATCCCATTCCAAACTTGTCACTTCCTGAACAAATCCTTCACGATGGCGTTCACCTGTACGCGCCCAAACTCTAAAACGACCATCACAACGTGTCAACCGAAATCTGAACTCATATCTGAAAAGCACTGAGAATCACTGTTGCATCCCCCAATCTGCATGTTGTTGATCGAACGCCAGTCGATTTCTTTTGTGATCTAAAGTCAGCCGTGCGTTTCGGACTGGTCTCCTTGACCTTACGTAATGTTCTCGCAAGCTTTTTCTTACAATTTCCGCATATATTTGGATGCCGTTGCAATCCTATCATTTTGCAGGTATCTAGAAGTAGATGCGCGTTATCTAAGTGCACAATTTGTGACAATAACTTCCTGTTTCCAGGATTTCAAACCCTGGACATGACCGAAAATTGTCTTGCAACGTGACGTAGCCTGTATCCTTCTTCGATTAATGTTATGACTTTTGCAATTTGAACTAGACTTAGATGCCCCATGATACACGGTTTTAGTAAGAAGGACTAATAATAAATAAGTTCACAGTCGTCCACTCGACTCTTTTTGAATCTGGAGCTATTGAATTGACAAATAGATCAATAAACTGTTTCCCATGTTATATCTTTTTTCGGACAATAAGGTTGAAATAATCAAATTTAATGCATCTTCTGGTAATTAAATGTTAATATTTGTTGAGGCAAGTTCAGCATTCAAGGCAGGGCGTGCTCTGGATGTCCGCATCACGTAGCAGGAGACAGCTTCAGTACTAGGCATTGCTCAGCTCGTTTGCAATACTCTGTAATGTTTGGGTATCAAGTACAAAAGCGGAAAATATGCATCACATATCACAATTTTCCAGCATTTTTTTTGTTTCGCAATCAATTTTGTTCTTCAATGAATCAACAATATAACCATCTGCAAACACATTTGGTGTTTTAAACTAGTAAGGCAGAGGACCGTCGGAAACAATAGCTGACTATTTTAATAATAACAATAGTAATATTTTTGTTATCCACGAAGAAGACTATACAACAAGTAATAAAAAAATGCAAAGTAACATCTTATTAAATATATTAATTGAACATATTAAACAATCATACACGCTTCCCTGCACAACCTCCAGGCAAGAGCATTTCGTATATATTTTGTTATTTGTCCCCTATATCTGAAACTATTATCCATTATTAAACACAGATTCTTTGTCGTTCTAGTATTTTTTATCCATCAATATGTACGTCAATTACATTAATGAGACTATCACAAACTTGCCGTTTACTAAATAATAGCAACTGAGATTTGTCAGCGTTTATATTTAAACCGTACAACTGGATATCATCGGCATATATAACGGTTTTGGAGTGTTTAATATACGTGATAACTGCAGCAATGTAGATAGTAAATAAGGTCGGATTGATTACAGAGCCTTGTGGCACCCCCATGTAATAGTAAATGAGATGACAATACGTTGTTTTCTACCTATACTATATGAGTTCGATCCGAAATATATTCTTTAACCTACTGAACTGTCCTTTGCTCTAATCCAATATTTCCCAGCACATTAACAAGTGTTTGATGGTTGACTGTATTAACGCTTTGCTGTAATCGAACAATAACAACGATGTAAGGTAACCCTGGTCCGTTGCCGCAATTACATCATCCGTTAATTTTAATAATGCCATTGTACAGCGAAAGCCCTTCCTAAATCCCGATTGTTCATCAGGGACGATACGATATCAGCGCGATCCAGATAATGTCTTAATTGTAACTGAATAATCCTTTCAAGAACTTTCGACGATATATTATTAATGTGTTTAAAATACGCCCGTTCTAAGTTTCTTAATGTTTTGTAATAGTTCCAATCTCCTAACGATTTCTATCGTTTACATTTTCATTTCGCTTTATCTCTCAGTGACATAAGTTTTAAATTATCCTTAAATAAAATAAGCCAAGAATCTGATATGTAAAAAAATTTACTTTGTCCTGTACTAGATCCAATTTGAACATATGATGCAATGGTATATGTTGTAGATCTGATTCAAACATATCAACATTAATTTTATTAAAGTTTCTAAATGTATACCGGATCCGACACTTTTTATATGTATCAGCATTAACGTGACAATAAATTAAGCCGTGATTCGAGAAATGATAGTTCGCAACTCCCGAATCCAAAATATCGTCGACATCTGTACAGATTATTGCATCAATTAAAGCTGATGTAAAGCTAGTAATGCTATTTGGCTTGTCTCAATGATTTGTCTCGCTCCTATTGACTGTAAGAATTGTTGAAAAAAAATTGTTGCTTAGGAATCTACCTTTAACAGATCAATGTTGAAATCCCAGCAGCAGTATAGTTTCTCGCATAAGGGGAGACATATAATAATTGAATCTTTCAGTTCACGTAGGAAAGATTTATAATCACAATTAGGTGGTCTATAACCAACCCCTACGATAAAAAAATTCTATTGTTAAAAGCAACCAACCGGAAGTAAGGGTTTACTCTCAGGACCTTCTTCCATATCTCAAAAACGATGATTGTTACAAATGTTAAAGAGATCGAAAATCTACCTTTACTGGAAAATACAATAAATATTGCCGGATGCGATGGCAGGGGTATTTATTATGTATTAGCATTTATTCTTGACAAATGACAAATTTTTCTTGGGCTACAATTCAATGGCACATTCTGTGGTTTAAATTTTACAGAACAGAACATGGCTGGAACATTGACGGAATTAAAACGAAACGAAGTTAACATATTTGAACATAATTTTAGTATCCTTCGTTGTTCAAAATTAGTGCAGATCTAAATCACTTGACCTCATTAATAAAGAAACAAAACAAAATAGATGATTACTTGTATCGCAAACATACCAAGAATACCAGAATAAAAATTTCCAAACACGGGTAATATACACATGTGAAGCTCAGATTTATTAAATTATTGAATCATAAGAACGATCAAAAATGTGAAAATATATGACATGAGACAGGTTTTATTATAATGCAAAATTAGTATATTAGCATAAAGCCAATGTTTTTTTTGAGACTAAACAATATTCATTTCATATATTCTTCCTAAACAAACATACACTGCAGTGTTATCGGTGTAAGATATTAATAAAGAATTACCCAGTCGTGGTGCTCAAGCCATCATCACCAGGTATTAGTTTCGCAGGACGAAGATAGACTCATTGAACTTAATAAAACAAAAGTTGGTTTCTCCGATTCAGTTTTGTACATGAATAAAAAATTAATATCCAACTCTGAGTTCAGAAGCTTTAAGGATAGTTATTCCTTTTGCGACAACCTATCGCTTAAAAGTAGATGTGGAGCGAGTTATTTTGAGCTTTGAAAAATTTTATGGGGATCCTATTAATAAAATGCTGATTTTGTATATTAAATCTCATTATTAAAACAACAGTTTAATCAATATGATGAATAAAATCTTCATCGCCATACTTTATTCACGTTGCTATTATCAACATGAATACAATTGGAAAAAATATTGTATGATACAAGTGAATAAAGAAATTGTATCCACTTATTTTTATGTGGATAAAATTCGACTTTATTCACTTATACCATAAATAGCTATTATATTTTTATGTATTTTCATAATTTAGTTTGACCGAACGATCAAAATCAATAGGACTTATCATTCAATCTTTTAATAAATCTGAGTTTCACATTGTGAGGTTTATCTTAAGACTTGTGTTCATTTATGTACCTGATTTATGTCATTGTATAGATATTTTAACAAGAGCACCTGGACAAAATACCAAACTTGTTTGGCTTTGAATAAAACGATAAACGAATAACGCAGCTCTCACACATTTCCACCTCTTTGCACGTCACTTTAAAAGTATAACATATAATACATAACACAAAATATGCCACATATAACACAATACATAATAATCTCATAATTATAATGAATGTATTTATTCATTAAATAAAATAATGAACAGAATTAAAATGAACAAAAACCAGTTAGTGTTCCCTGTTTGCAGAGTTCGTACCAACAAATTATCAAATATAAATTTGTAAGTAAACTAAAATAAATCATAAACTCTAACCAAATCTCCAACCGAACGAAATATTAAACGTCCAGATTCGTAGTTAGCTTCTTGCGTGATTTTGTTTCTGGCCTAGGATGATTTGCACATGGCTGATGGATTCGATGAACGACGTATCGATATTGTTGGTAGGGCCGGGAGGGAATAATTACCAAATAAGGCGAATTATGTACTAACAAAAAATGATACAATTTATTGGATAGAAAACGTCATCGGGTATGATCAAGTCAAGTGAAGGTCAAGTGAATTTCTATAAATCCCAGAACGACGATTATCTATCACATGTTGCCTGCATTTTTTTTATATCAACGCAAACGATCTTAAACTGCCTGTTTTATTCCAACAATCAGATTGGATAACTTAATGTAGGCCACGGAAAAAATAATTAATTAAATTAATTATTAAATATTGCACTTGAAAGTCTAATGAAGTGAATTTCCTCGTACATAACATAAAAGGAAGTTGTGCCAATTGCAGGATGACGAGAGACAGAATGTATGATGAGAGATATTGCCACATTTTTGCTAAAATGAATGACGTCAACAATCTCGATGAATACTAAATCCCGAATGTAAAATGAAACGTAAGAAAAGAATGAATACGGGGGAACTAGAGGATTTGATTCAACGTGCAAAGGAGACATTGATTCCGTGGTGAACAACGTACCAATAAACGGTGCCCAGCATGTCAATTGAGGTGGCAAAATCTTAATCCCAAAATATCTGTTAAATTTAATATCCTACCAAAACACAGCATCGAATAATTGAGTTCAAGTTCTGTCTATTTAATAAAATTTCAGTTTCACTCTCAATTGGTACCCAAATGATGACAGACTTATTTAATAGCCCACCCCTACCACTTCTGGTTTCTTTGTTGTAACTTCCATTATTTTCCAACATTTCTCGTTTCTTCTCTTACTATCTACTCAACATTTTCCTCTTTTCTTTATGTACATTTCGATTTCTCATCAAAACTTTTTACTTCTTACCTATTGATTCATGTTTTCATACAACCATGCTTCGTAGTGCCTCTTACTTCTTTTGCTGCCTTCGTAACAGTTATGTTTTTATTCTTTTTTGTATATATCCTTCATATATCCTGGTTGCTCCTTCAATTAGGAACCTAGGCAAATGAAATTACATAACTCGAGACCACAAAAAGTTAATAAAGGAATTTAGTCAAGATTAGGAACCTATCTTGACTAAATTTCTTTATTAACTTTGTGTGGTCTCGAGTTATGTAATTTCATTTGCCTCCTTGCCTTATCGCCAATTTATTTATGTACATGTTTCATGGGCATGAATATTCGTCACTAGCGTATTAATCAAAATATATTATTACCAGTCTACGTCCATTAGTATTATGTGGTTTTCCAACATATATAGAGTGCGCGAAAAATCTAATTTTGTAGTTTCGCAAGTACTTCGATTATCTCTGTTGACCTAATTGAATTCGTCTGTATTACGAGCAGCAATTGAGTGAACACTAAACATACATTATAATAAATCAAGTAGCCTTGTATCGGATAGTAATTTATTAAAGTCATAGTGTATGTTATATATTTTTGAGTAATAATCGTCAAATAAACCTTAAATAGAATCCCTCTAGATGCTTATTATTTATTTAAATAAATAGCCTCAACATTGGCACGTAATGAACAACGATTTTGATTAAACAAATAACTGCAACGGTTTAAGAAATGTTTTTTTATATAAATGTTGGTTAAAAATACGTTTTTTTGTTAGCCTATTTTGTATATTGTGTTCTTTATATTCTTCAAAGTACAGATAATTGGGAATTTCGCAATTTTGTCAGCTTTGTATAACAATTTACTAAAAATAGTTTATTGGTAGTTCCCAACGATATGGACATCCTAGCATATATATTAATAAATCCTCACCGTTTTCACGATGTTTACTACAATTTATGATTACAAAATCCTTACCATATATATCCAGATTTTAATCACTTTTTATTCATAACTTCTTACGATTTTGTCATTTTTGCAATTTTTCTAATCTTTTCTCAAAATATACTTAATATGATGTACCATTTAACGCCCAACATGTGGTGAGCAAGCTAAAAACTAATTGAAAATTAAATTTGTTTGTGAAATACTTTTGCAACCGTTCTAATGGCTTAAGTAGAGTTAGTTCGGATATTGAGGAGGAGGTGCGATTGACACTACCAAAATTGTAATAAATGACATAGAAATCCTTATAAAATTTATTAACACGACTTTATGTACAATATAACGACTTAATTCTAACTCGTACAAAGCTTAAAACTAGCACAAAAATCAATAATAAAGTAAAAAAAAACATTACATCGTCGATGACCCATACAATAAAATATCAAAGTAAAACAGATTCGTAAAGGATCGATATAAATAACTAAGTTAAACGAAATCCAAAATATAATAAAACGTTATATACAAGTCTCTTCTTTGGTTTTCCCTGAATCAAAAACTCAATAACAGGTGCCCGGTGCCTCACCGTTACATTTTGGTTATTCGATGGTCATTTTATATATCGTCGCGTTGCCTCTGTACTTCCTAAATAATACGAAAGCGACGACACCAATAACCAAAGCTACCCCTACGCAAGCTCCGGTTATCAACAACGCCATGTCGTTTGCCGACTTCGACTCTTCTTTTCGTAAATGTCCCAGATCTAAAAAAATATGATAATATATAATTTTTTCAATGAGTGGTAATGTGGGCTGACTTACCAGTGGAATTCAGGCTTAGTTTTAAATTTACGTCGACCAATTGCAGTTGGGCGCCATCTAAATCGACCGTGTGGTAACCACGCATCGTGTCTTTCAACGGGGTCTTCAGCAATTCCAATTTCGTCGCGTTCAAATCTAATGTTAAATTAGAAAGTTTATTTGTTTTGTCTGATTTGTGCAAACCGTTTCGAGGAATTATCAACCGGATGGCGTTAATGTAGTAAACTTCGTCGTCTATTGCGATAGCCACGTGCATCGTGTTGTTAGGACCAGTGGCGTTTCGTGCGGCCCAAGTCATCTTCAGGGTACAACCTTGTGGTGAACAACTGCCAAAGGTGCGGGCCGTTTTGGGAACAATTATATCGGAATCCTGAAAATTAAAAATAATAAATTCTTATTTTATACTTGCATGAGTGAGAAGATTAGATAAAAAAATATTCGTACCTGAAATGTTAGCTTCATACTCATGTTTCCCGAAAGGCGCACGTCCCTATTGTCGTCGATAATCTCCACCTTTACTCTCCCAAAACTCAACTCGTCGGTGTCGTTAAAGTTTCCATATTTCTTCTGATCTGCGATGTGAGTGGACGAGGTTAATTTGTAAGTAAGGGCGTCATCATTGTCATGTAATTTATGATTTTCATTGGACATTTCATCGTTATACGTTGCTTCATAAGTTTCGGTACTTGAAGAAATATCCCCCAAGTTCACGAAATCCTGAACTGGCGTCGTTTCTTGGTTGCCAATTTTCATGGATCCAAATTCATCCAACGTCGTCGTAATCGTTGGCCACACTGTTCCTAAAACTCCTCCATCATTTTTTCCGCTAAATTCTTCCAAGTTAGTCTCTTCGACGAACTTAGGCGTCGTCCTTCGTTCCTCCGCTTGTTCGATCGCCCCCAAATTACTGGTGTTGGACGCCACGTCTATGTACTGCTTAAAGACTCTTTGGCTGATTTCCTTGAACGATTCCTTGGATTCGGTATCTTCTAAATTTTCATTTTCGTTCCTCGTCGTTTCGTTATTTTGTAGCTTCATTCCGCCGTTCTGAGTCGCGTTCCTTTCTCCTTGATTTGGTTCGTTTGATGATTCTTCGAAAACGCCATCGTTCGATTTTAATTGCATGTTCCTTCCTTTTTGGAGAATCTTTGGAATTTCCAAACCATCTGCATGCATTTCTTCTTCGGAAGACGACTTTGCGACATCTCCAAGAACTCCTGAACCTTCATCTTCGACGTCAAGGACGAATTTATCGCGTCCATCTAGTACATTATTTTTCCCATCGATTTGGATGAAAGTTTTACGACTGGCTTCTCCCTGGTTATCTTCTACGGATGTTTCTTCGCTACTTTCTTTTGATAAACCATTGGTATCATTGGTATTTCTTGAAGTTCCATCTACCGGATTCGAAACAATCGAAATTTGGTTCTGGATCGAGATATCGTGGTGTTTTCCATCATCCAAGACGTTGATGTTTTCACCATCGCTGAATTGCCCATTTGCAGTAATATTATTGTGATAAACTCCTGAGGGCATTTCGGTGGTGTACTCCTTTGGTGTTGGTTCTAAACTGGTGTAATTGCTATCTACATTTTGTTTCACTGCTTCATCAATGTTACTTTTATTTTCATGACTATTTTCTTTGACAATGTGTTGGAAAATACCCTGTGAATCTTCTTCGTTTGCTCGAACACCCTCGGTGCTTGCTTCGTTTGCTATGACTGTTGACTTTAAATTGAGTTGGGTGACTTTGTCCTCGTACTCTTTAACCACATTGGTGGTAATTGTTTTGATCGTATGTTCTTCTATGTTACGATTAATTAATGTCGAAGCAGTGTACAATTCTTCGTAGGTAACCGTTGTGTCATCATTAATCAATCCCACCTGGATTGTGGAAATTTCTTTGAATTTTTCATTGACGCTCTGCAAGTCCATATATGACCATAGAGAATTTTCCATCGTTGTGCCTTTTAGGATTTCGTCATTTGTAGTGATCGTTTGCAAGTTGCCGTTGTTAATTTCTTCTTTGGATTCTTCAATCGATTTACTTCCACCATCTTCGCTTACAGCTTTAAAATCAATAGATTCAATTGCTGTGTTAACAATCTTCCCACTGATGGTAGTTGCTTCACTTTGGTTGTTAATGATTTCGTTAGCAAATTGTGTGGTTACTTCTTTTTGAAGATCTTCGACCGAATTCAAGTTGGGAGCATTATTATCACCTGTCACCTCTAAAATTGTTACAGTTTCACTTGAGGTTTCGTTTGTATGTTCCGAAGTGTCTTTACTGTTGAGTTCTTCTGACAAAACGTCCATCTTATTCATATCGTCAATCCTGTCTTCTTTTATGTGACTTACACTATCTCGTAAATTACCACCAGGGTTCATAGAACCACTTAGCTCGGTCGTTGCGTCAGTATTGTGATGATCGGTGGTTATTTTATCTGCAGTTGGCACAAAATTATCTTCAATCGCTTCGTTCCCTGCTTCTTCGCTTATGTCTTGACTGTCATCAGAAATGCTTGTTCCCGAATTATTTAGAATGGTTGCTCGGTTATCTTCCCCATTCAGTAAAGTTAAAACGTCGTTAGTTACTGCAACTTCGGTGTTTATTTCATTTGAAACAACTGATTCGAAAACACTTGGCGTGGTCACTTCATTCGTATCATCATAAATATTAACTTCGTCGTCGTCACCTTTACTTGTTGATAGTGTTGGCTTAAATCTTTCTTCGGTAATGACTTCCATAGTTTCTTCGCTTTGTTCGAGGTCCATAATTGTTGACTCTGAAGTCTCTGAAGTGTTCAATGTATTTTCGTCATTTCCATGTTCGGAAGAAATTAAGTCATCGGTGTCTTCATCATTTTCCTTTGTGGTTTCAGCTGTGGTTGAATCAGATGTTTCGTCAGTGGTTAATAGTATCGAAAATTTGTGGTTTGTTTGACTGGCACTTTCGGTTGACGAATCAATTATCGATGACCCATTGGTGAATTTAGTGGTGACTGTTGGCGTAGTTAGTCCTTCGTCATCGTCATTACTTTTAATTGCAACTTCGGTTATATAGGGCACAGTTTCTTCGTTGTCGTTTGTTGTGTGTAATTCCATGACCGACTCGGTGGTTTCTTCGATGGCCAAATCTGTGGTTCCTTCGACAACCAATTCCGTGGTTACTTCGTCTTCAATGCCAATTTTCTCTGTGACTGTGGTAACTTCAAACTTCGTTTCTGTAGTCACTTCAGTTGATGTTGTTGTGACTTCTTTATTTTTTTGACTCGTACTTTTTGGAAATAATAAATGCATTACAACAACATCGCCGTTTGATTTCAAAAACTCCGTTATAGTTCCAGAAATAGTTGACTCAGTTATGAAGTTGTTTTCAAATTCATTAGCTATTGTTGACTGAGTCGTCTGCTGAATTTCAACATCTTGACCAGTTGTTACGTGCGCAGTAGATTTACCTTGATTTTTCTCGAACAAGATATCATCGTAGATGTCAGTACTAACTACGGGCGTGGTTGACTGGAATTTTTCGTTAGTGGTTGCTTCGTTAACAATATGTACGTCCGTGGCTCCACCAATGTGGTCGGTTAATTTACTATAAGGAGTAGTCTCGTAGTCCTTTTGGTTCATGTAGTCATCAGTAACTCCATCTAGTGTTGACTCAAATATTTTCGTAGATGTCATAAATTTTTCACGAGTAGTTGAATCATCTTCAAAAACTTCGAAAAAAATATCCAAGTCGTTAGTGGTTGTAGGTGTCGTCGACTCGATTTTCTCAATAGTCGATTCGTTCATTTCTGCATTTGTGACTGGCAGAGTGACATCGGTCAACTTTGAGCCCTGAGTCACATCAGTAATTTCAGATATAGGTGACTCAAATAGTTCTTTAGGGGTTGCGTTAATTGCCCCTTCATGAATTGTAACAATTGAATTATCTTCGAACAAAATATCATCATAGATGACTATGGATGTGGCTGATTCCAATTGGTCATTAGTGACTGCATTGTTTGCAATGTCTTCGTTCGTGACTTCAGTAATAACGTCGACAGTTGATTCTAGAGTACTCGGTGTATTCATTTTATTCGTGTAATTGGGCGTTGTAACGATGGTAACTTCGTCCACATCATTGATATCTTTGGCCATAGTTGACGCAAATTTTTGTTCATCGTCGATTGGGGTTGTATTGATTTTAGTTAAAGTTGACTCGAATTCATTGATGGTAACTTCATTTGTCGTTTCTTCACTTGTAATAAATGCAGCTGTAGATTCATCGGTGGTGGACACTGAATTATATTGTTGATTCAAATTATTTGAAATGTCATCGTTCATGTTGACTGCAGTTGACATAAAGTTTACGTCGTTCGTAGTTTCATCACTTGCGACTCCAATTAATTTGGATGCAATTTCAGTGGTTACGTCGTTATCAATCTTAATTTCAGATATAGAGGTTTCTGTATTTGTAATTTGTTCATTAATATCTTCCCAACGGTTTGTAACGGTTGACTTGAAATTTTCTTGAGCGGTTGATGCGAGCAAATTATCATCATAGATGACTTTGGGCGTGGTTGATTCGAATTGAGTAGTTGTCTCGTTTACAATTTCTTCCTTGACAACTTCACCAACAACATTCATAACAGTTGATTCGGCGTCATTCGTACCTTTGACTATATACTCAGTTTCTTGTTCAAAGTCCGAATTTGGTGTTGTGTTGATTTTAGTTGCAGTTGAATCGAATTCGGTGACTGCGATTGTAGTTTCTTCAAGTGCTTCAACTGCACCAGTTGACATTGAATTATCTGGAGCAGTAAATTTGAACAATTTATCGTCATATACGTCTATGGGCGTGGTTTCATTTGTAGTTTCTTCGTTAATGACTTCTCCAGTAGTAACGCTCGTCATAGTTGATTCAACGTTAGGTGCTGTATTAATTTTAGTAACAGTTGATTCGTATTCGCTTTTGGTGACATAATTTGTAGTTTTTTCACTTGTCTGACTTAGCTGACCAGTAGATTCGAACAAACTATCATCGTAGAAGTCATTAGTCACTATAAATGTAGTTGACTCGAATTTTTCGTTGGTAATTGCTTTGTTTGTGGTGACGTCCGTTACAGTTGATTGTATAATTCGAGTATCCAATTCACTGGTTTCCTTCGTATAATTAAGCAAAGCGAATTCCGTGGAAGCTTCATGTACACCATCGGCTGTCGTATCTTCTGCTATAGTTGACCATGCACTATCTACAATTGACTCAAATTCGTTTTCATTGACTTCATTTGAAATTTCTTTGGTCGGAGCAACTGTGCCAGTTACGTCTTTCGTGGTCGGTTCTACATGTTCTACAATATTATTCATGACTGAAGTTGTTGTTGCGTTGGCAATTTCTTCACTTATGGCTAATTGAGTAGTGACGTCATTTTCGTATTTCATGTTATCAGTAATTTCAGCAACAGTAGACTCTGGTGATTCTTGAAAGGTAACAGTTGACGATAAATCAGAAATATCATCATAGTCGTCTTCAGTGACTACGGATAAGGTTGACATGATTTTTTCATTGGTGACTGCTTGGGTTGTGGCTAAATCATTTGTGAATCCTCCAGCGGTGATGTCAGTTGATTTTCCAATATTTCGACTATCAACTTCATTCGTATAAGTAGGCGTTACCAAGTCCGTTGTAACGTCATCTACGTCAGCGTCGACTACATTGGCTAAGGTTGAGGCAAATGTCCGTTCGATGTTGATTTCAGCTGACTCAACTTTGTTGTTAGGTACTATTTCGGTTGTGGTTACTACTATTGGAGCAACTGTGGCGGTGTTCGAGTCTGCATTGGATTGAGGCATCACATTTTTGATGACTACGGTTGACTCGTTTGTAGATTCTTCACTTGTGACTATCCCGCCAGTGACTTCCGTTAATGTTGAAGACATTTGAGTAGTGACATGAATTTCTTGTTGTGTGTGCCCATTGTCGATATCATTTGTGGTTATTTCGACTTCGGTTGATTCCTGTGTATTTTTAGGGGCAGCATCGTCGATGCTTTCTTCAATTCTGTCATCGAAATTTAAGTTGTCGTTGGTATCTGACTTATAATTGACGGTGCTTTCTTCAGTTACGATGTCTCCAGTTAAATAATTCACGTCCCGGGCACCGCCTCGCTCATTTTCTGTCGCCCAATCGTAGTATTCGCTTTTGTAGTCGCCGAAATTTTTATTATCTATAATTTCTTCACCGTAAATTTCTTCGTTGTCTTCAATTTTTCCACGCTCATCTCTTGCACCCAACGATTGACTACCCACATTGTGTTCTTTTGCGTCGCCATTTTCCGCAGTTGTAAACGACTCACTGTTAGCCAAAGTTGTCAATTTTACAAATTCAACGGGCGTATTTATGTCGTCGTTATCGCGGTAACCCGAAATACTTGTCGCGGATGTAGTGACTTCCGAATAGTTTTCGTTATCGACGCCTTTATCTCGTCCTATCTTCCAAGAACCCTCGGTGGTCAAGGAAACATCGTTCGGTGTCTCGCCGTCGGCGAAAATCTCGGTGACGTCCGTAAGGCCGTCGACGTTTCCGGCCTGGCTTCCGAATATACTTTCTACCGACGCTAGATCGTCGTAGTCGTTCGTAAACGGTTGTAAATCACTTGCGACAGTTAACGTTTCCGACGGGCCGATTGGGCCGTCAATGGCGTCTTTATTTTCGGACCGGTCCCGGTCCTCGCCGCGCGTAACGTTAGGCAGTAAAGTGGTTCCGAATGAACCCGTCCCTTGTGTTGGTTCGGTTGTAAAAGTCTCGATGTCGGTCGCGTCTGCTATTTGTTGACAATTCGTAGCTGAAATTAAAGAGGCGATTATCGAAAGGACCTGGGGTTTGTTGACAAAAAAATGTTGATGGTACGGTTTTAGTGACTTTCGTTTTTCTCTGTCAATTGTTAAAGTATGTAAATAACGTCTCCCTTCAAGTTATTCGATTCGATAATACGATAAAGTGGTGTAAAAAAGAACCTACGGATTGAGTAATTTGGAAGGGAAGTTGTATACTTGAAACGATTTATTACAAATTAAAATACTGAATTACTGCAGCAAATTTACTAACTAATTATGTAAGAAATATTTTGTTATTATTCATATTATTCATAATATATTTTATAATGATATGAAAATCGGAATCATTTTTAAGTAACATTAATGTAAGTAACATTAATATTTTTATGAATTTGTATTAAGACAATTTTTCATTTTTTTAATGTTTTCATTGATATATTGGTTTACTTATTCGTGGTGATGGACACTTAATTTTGATTATTCACGACGGGTTTCGTGTTTCAAGTTAATCACTCGTTTTGCATTTCGTACATTTGTTTTGTTTAATGAATTGTTCAGTTTTTTCTACGTAGGTGTGTATGTTTTTATTCGTTATTACAATTGAGTTTGTCTTGTCTGCTTTTGTGATGATGGCGTTGAGATTTTTGATTTTTATGTATTTATCAGTTTTGTTTCGTTCATGTTTGTTTTTCCTGTTTCCCTTTCTTTTTATTAGTTTTTATATTTCGTTATGCTGCTAGATATCTTGTTCTTTCTTGATGTTCTTCTGGTATTTTGTGTGTAGCTTCTTTCGTTTCTATTATCATCTATTTCTACTGTGTTCTTAAGATTTGTTGCTCTGTTGTGCTTTAGTTATTTTTCGTGGAATTCTATTTCTTTTTGTTGTTAATTAGATTTTCTATTTTTTAGCGCAACGCGTGGTAGTCGTGATTTATTAGCTTCTGGCTCGGAGTTTTTCGATTTTTTTCTGTAGCTTTTCATATTTTGTTTTCATTTCTTGGATTGGATTCTTGGAGTACCTTTTTTTAATTACTTCATCACTAATTTGACAACTGCTTAGAGTTTGTGTGGATTTATCTGCACAATTAATTTTTTTTGTCTGAAAGCCTTGTGCACATCAAATTGACAAGACTTTCAATGATTGGTAATATTATAAAAATTGTTTGTCGATACTATTAAAATAACAAGAATCTAAAATAAAAAATTTGAAACCGTCATTTTCTAAAACGACATAAATGTAAAAATTGTCCCAATATGAAGACATTTTAAATTATATGCGTTATTGTTCTTGCAAAAAAATACGTTCATAGTAAATATGGATTATGTTTAACTTCATTAGGATTCAATAATAATAATAATAAATAAATATATTTTGTCGGTTGGATTGACGAAAAATGAACGAAGTTAGCAATGAATGGGTAATTAAAAGGAAATTTGACTGGATACTGGAACTTGAATACCATATTAAATACTCAACTCTACCCAATCGTTGGATTTAATTGGATTCAAACGAATTCTAGAAAAATAATAAATCGTATCGACGCTAACTTCTAGAAAGAATTTATTGACACTTTGACAAATTATTTATAAAAAAATATGTATGACAAAAATTTGATAAAACGAAGAAAATGCGTAAAATATTGACAATCGCAATGAAACGGTTAGAAAGCTTTGGGCTGGGTTCAAGGAAATTCAACATAATTTGGTTGTGTTGACGAAAAATTTCGAGATAGTGTTTGTTTGTAAAATTAAAATAGACAAGAATTAAAAAATAAATTTGGATGCGTTGTTGATAAAAAATAAAAAATAGGAAACTAGTATTAATTATAATTATTATATTAATATGTAATAAATGATAAAATAATGAAGTTTTTTCACTGCTAAAGTACTTAAATGAATACATTTGAGAGTAAAGTTATCTACAAATTTCATAAATCTAAACGTAAGCTTAAAAGTAAGTAATTAAATCATATTGTATATTATTCAATAAGAGATAATGATGGTCATTACTGAGGTAGAACGCGAGTCAAAAGTTTTGCTGGTTGTATTTTGTAATTCGTAACATCCACCAACAATAACCGCACATTACAATTTAGACGTAGCTCCAGCTTCAAATTTTCAAGATATTATCTTTTTCTTTGGCTCACTTTACTATGTCCCTTATCATATTAGATACGAGTACACAGGATGAAAACATGTCAATACAATATAACCATCTTTATACATTTTTTTGATAGTGGTAGTCACATTTCGAGAATTTGCAAGTTTTCATTATCTTATCATTAATTTAAAGCGAAAATAAAAAATGCACATAGCCATTTGCAAATTCCACGTATATTTTTTAATAATAATAATAATAGTTTATTATCTATTCGGCCAAAATAAGATTAGTAACATACGAATGAGTGCAACAAAATAATTTTGCACAAGAGACAACTTATTAGAAAAGCATCAATAAACAATTTAAACATTCGTTTATGGAATATAACGTATTTTCTATTAAAAATCCTCCACTTTATTTTTGAAATCTTGTAGTGTTTCATGTTTACTAGAAGCTTAGTATATAAATTAATCCCCATATATAAAGGCATGGTTTCATATCTTGTCAATGGGAAATACATTGGCGCTCAAAAAATAATTTTTTTTTTAATTTTAAGTACTAAGTTTATTTTTTGTGAGAATTTAACTCAAATAATTAATTAATTAATTTTTTTTAATTAATTAAGGCCCTGATAGCATTTTTAAAGAAAATCGTAATGATTACATTGTACTCTTTTAAGCCATTTCCCCAATTGTGTGTGTATATTTAAAACTATTCACTTATCAAGTTTACTTTAGATGATATATTTGACTCATTTGTGTACCATGTTACCTGAAAATAATTCTCAAATTGTTGCTTTAAGCAACGATGGCCGTGTGGCATAGCAGTGTGCGGTATATTGCACACAATTTTTACATAACGCGAAGTACTGTGCAAGACGCGCTCTCGCGATTCTGTGAAACACATGAATTAACAAGAAGAACCGGATCTGGTTGCAGGAGGTCAACAACGAATTCAGATGACCGTTTTCTGTATTTTCTGAGTTGCGAGATAGGGGATTGCCATCAACTATCATTTCTGGAAGATTAGCTTAAACTCGTCGAGTAAGGCTTTCATCCCAAACATTACAGAGGAGACTCAAAGAATGAGGTTTGTATGCGAAAACACCAGCTGCAGGCCATAAAATAACAACGAATGGAAAAACGTGCTCTTTACAGATGAGTCTAGATTTAGTCCGAGATCACCAGACGGTCGTGATAAGGTATGGCGAAGGCCAGGAAAGCGATTCAGTCAATGCTGCATATCTCTCAGAACTGGATTTAACGGAGGCAGTGTAATGATCTAGTATATTTTTAGAGGCCCACACCGATTTTGTTGAAAACGGCTCAATGACGGCACACAGGTACATCCTCAAATGTTTAGAACTACACATAATTCCATGTGCGTCATTTATTGGCGAGAATTTTCTTCTTAGAGATGATAAGCTCGCCCGCACATTGCGAGAATTGTCGTCCGATACTTAGAACAAGTTGTTATACGACGTCTTCCGTGGCCAGCCAATAGTCCCGACTGGAATCCAATAGAGCACGTCTGGGATTTTCTTGGTAAATGAGTGAGACGTCGCCAACCCCGACCGGGGACGTTGAATGACTTAATAGTGGCACTGGCAGAAAATTGGCTCAAATATCTCAAGAATACATTGTCACCCTCATTCGAAGTATGCCTAATCGTGTAAGGACGATATAAGAGCTCGTGGTGGTAACACCCGTTATTAGTGTTGAATTGTGGTGTTCTCTTGGATTGTCACTGTAGATGCATTTATTAAATTTTCCTTAAATTTGTAATTTTGTTTGTTTCCTCATTACTAACATCTTTTAAACACAAAATTTCATTATTTTTCATGCACCACTACGAACATTTTTCTTTACATACATACAATTGCTCTTACTTTGTTGTACAGATCATTATATCTCAACCAATATTCTTGTAACATCATAAATATCACCGAGAAATAATTCCAATGGCTCATTTCTTTTGTTCTACATTGCACTTTATGAGGAAATAAACAAATAGCATATCTTTGTTAGAATTAATAGTCATTAATTACTATTTGTCAGAAAATTCATATTTCATTTCACATTTTTCAATGTCAATTTTTCCCTTGTAAACGTGAAGTCCAAATGACACGGTGAGTTACCAGGTAATAAATACAGTTTTCACTTTTACTTTCATTCTTGACATCTGCAATCTTCTACGAGATGCATATTTTAGACACCTACTAACTAACTTTATATTCCATTGATTTATGGTCGAAGCCACCGCACTGGAAACGAATCATTTGATTGTTTGCAGAGCATTTACTCTGCAAATAAATCATCCTATGATCAATCTTTCATATCCTATCACGTGTTGACGGATAGATTTCAACGATTGCCATGTATTTAGATTTCATTTCCTTGAAACGCTAATTATCATGCATTCTTCGCATGTATTAGTATCTGCCATTTTCATATACGATTAATATTATATTTATTTTTGAGTTTGAGTTTCGTGGAGGGCAATTATCTAAGCAATTAATTTGGTTTTATCCTGAATAATTTTTTTTAATTACTGTTTTTTAAATGCAGTTTTATTATATATGTATATGGGAATGTCATATCTTTTATAACGATACAATTTGTTATTCTTATTCGAATTATAATTCTGAAATTGCCATCAATGCTATAAGTCGTTTGATTGATAGAATTTTCCGTTTCCTTGCTCTATAAGATTTCGAGCAACTCTGCGTTGAAACTTATAACAACAAATTAACAAATAATAAGAAAAAGTATAAGTAGCATAAGTGACACAATTTTCCAAGAGCGGAAAAGTCTATAAAGTGAAAAATACGATTCATGTAAGCTTTTAAAAACGTTAAAGTAGTTTTTTGCCAAAATATCTTCTAAATGTAGCCATTGAGTTGAACAATAAAATATGCTTTATGATTCCTACACTGGAATCCTGGATACAGCTAACATTGGTAGAAATCTAAACCAGAACAATAATTCAATTAAAATTTCAATGTGGGTGTTCAATATGGGCGTTATAGAGTAATCTTTAACAGGTACTTTCCCATTTCCCATTATGCAGTATCTACATGTGTAGTAGATATGTGGTATATTTCTAAACCATTCGTGAAACGATCATCAAGTTATATCTGCGTATATTCAATCTTTGCATATGTCATAAAATTCGTTGTAATAAAGTGTTTTACTACATCCCGCAGTAGCCAAACATGTTTTATTACATATGAAAATAGACGACTCTGTAATACGATTCTGTTTTTACAAATACATTTCATTTGCAAGAAATAAGACCATATGAATAAAAACAAACAACTTCTTACTATTTATAATTATCTTGACTGCTATTGTTAGTGTAAAAAAATATATTATATTATAGATGAATGTAAATAACTTGCATTTTTATGCAAGAAATACCGTAGGTGACTTTTATATTTTTTTATCTGCCAGAAGACAAGATGTTTAATACCTATTAAGCTTAGTACTAATAATTGTGATTATAGACACTTGATCGTTCTGTCAACGATGGCCATTTCTGTTCTGTTCTGTTGAGTTGATGGTCCATTATAGTGCCTTACTTTTCAACATATACGAGGGAAGATCATTATTTAGCGACCCTGACATAATAGGCGTTGAGTGACGCTGAACCAATTTGACACATTCAAGTATTAATCATTTGTTGTTACGTTGGTTCAATTGTAGTTTCGTCACATGTTACCTGTTCAGATAATTTTGAATGTAAGTTTAGAGAAAATCTAAAAATGGAAAAATCAGAGGTTCGTGCAGTTGTAAAATACTTGAAAAAGAAATGGTTGTCGCCAAAAGAAATTCATGAAGACATTGTAGGGTGCTGTTTCTTAGCAAGTGGTGAAAAATGAGTCTCGAGAATTTAAACTGGAAAGACAAACATGTGAACATGTAAACGGTGTTGGACGACCAATGACAGTTAAGAAAATGTTAATCGTATACACGATATGGTAATGACAGAAAGGCATTACGAATTTAATTACGAATTTTTCTTATGGTACTATAGAAAATATTTTAACAAATATTTTGGGGCTTAAAAAAGTTATCTGCACGTTGAATTCCACGAATGTTAACACCTGATCAGAAACGTTCTAGAGTATTGCAAAGTTTAAAGCAGATCCGGATGAATTTCTTAGCCGATTCGTCACTGTTGACGAAACGTGGGTTCACCACTTCGTTCCTGAGTCGAAGCAATAAAGTATGGAGTGGCATCGCCGAGGTTCTCCGCCACCCCACAAATTTCGTGTTTTGCCATCCGCTGGTAAAGTTATGACATTTTTGCGACGCATACGGTATTTTGATGATTTTGTTGGAGCGTGGACATACAATAACAGTCTTCTTCTATGCCAACTTAATTTCAAGATTGCGCGATTGTGTTTGTGCGCGGGGAAAATTGAGTTCATCAAGACAACGTCCACAAAAGCCATGTTGCCATGAGCTCTATTCTGAACGCAGGATTTGAATTGTTTGAACACCCCGCATATTCACCACACCTGGGTACTACTGATTTCTTTTTATTTCCAAAATTTAAAGAATATGTTCGGGGGACCAGATATTACGACGATAATGAAGTAATGACGGCTGCAAACAACTGGTTGGAAGAGCAACCGAAATAATTGGAGCATCATTCGATCAAATGCTACAACGTTCAGGGAGATTATATAGAAAAATAAACGTTTGATATTTCTTCAATTTTCTATGTTAGGGACCGTAAATACAGATCTTCCCTCGTATGTCGGACTAGAAAATGATTTTAATAGGCAAGATGGGGGAATAAAGCTATAACGAGCCCTTATTTGGTCACTAGGCGACTATATTTGAATAATTATGGTGGATACTTAAAGTATGTGTGTGGAAAAGCAATAAAGGCAGAGGAATGATTGGTGTGAAGTATGTGGAGTAAAAGAAAGTATTAGTTTAACGAAATTATGATGATCTGGAAAACATATATTAGAGCATATTGATGTATGTGGTGTCAAAGAGGAGAAGAACTTGTAGGCAGAATTAGGGAGGGAGGGCTGAACTTAGAAAGATCAAGGTGACGAGTGTATAGTCCTGCAACAGTAGGCAGGAGAAATGATGGTTAGATACGAACTGACAGCAAATAGGTGTGGAAGCAGAGGTTGGTAAAAATGATTCTGTGAGGGTTAAAGGCAAGGAACGCCGGGAGAAACGAATTATCGAGATAAAAGGATAAGAGAGATTTATGAGAAAGCAAGTCGGTAGTGGGAAAAGGAAAGGACGTTGAGCAAGAGGTCGGGGAGAGGTGGAAAGAAGTAAAGGCGCAGGAAAGAAAAGTTCCGTAATACGTATACAGTGCATTTTTTTAACGATGCCTCATAGGGATTTACATAGTAAAAACTTTACCTCGTGTTAATGGTGTTTTGGCTGGATAGATTTTAGTCAAATTTAATACACATTTAATTTGCAATATCTTTTAGTGAACTTTAACATGTTTGAGTAATTTTAATGAGTTATGTATTTGAAATTTTGATTAAAAATGTTGATAATTTTAAAGATTTTTCCCACATAGTAGGCTTGTTTCACTGACGTTAAGGAATTGACGTATTGTATTGTAGCAGACCAAATAACTTGGAGGAATTGAAAGCAAGGATACTCGCAACATCTGCAGAAGTAAGTGTCCGACAGCTTCAGAATGTTAAAAACCATTTTAAAGATAGATTAGGCTATTTGCTTAGCTGCCAATGGTCAACAATTTGAGCATTATCTATGGACGTTTTTTAAATAAAAAAAGTTAATTTTATTTCATCATATTTGTTAAATAAATATTTGTAAAATGTGTATTAAATTTGACTAAAATCTATCCAGCCAAAACACCATTAACACGAGGTAAAGTTTTTACTATGTAAATCCCTATGAGGCATCGTTAAAAAAATGCATTGTATGTGTGTATGGTAGAAAACCGGAATATTTGAGTATGATTGCGAGGTTTAGACGGAAAAATGTAAGAAGATAGGTTTGAATGATGAAAAGAACAAAAGGTCGAAGGTGGAAAAAAGTTTAAATGTGGTAGGAGGCAGGATATTGTGGATGTTAAAGGGGTGGCAAGAAGAGAAAAAGACAAAAAGTGAAAACACTAGTGCAACACAAGCATTTTAATTTGATAATCAAAATTTTCTCATTTTTTTCAAGCATTTTGATATGCAAAACTTTAACATTTGAAAATACCAAGTCATGTTAATGTCACTTAAAAAGCTTAATGCAACTAAACATCCTGTAAGCTACATAAGTACATCGAGATATTAAATATATAATGGATCATCAAATTGATCCCGATTTACCTTTTAGTCATTTGCCATCGTTAAACGTTAAACTATTTTTATTGATTCACATTGACTTTTACTTCGACATATTATATCAGGTTCATCGCAACTTGTAACTCTCCTTCACCTGAACGATGTATGATGAGAACATATTTATTGTTCTTCCTCGGTTTCTTCTGAATTTACTTCTGTTTCGTTTATACTCCGAGCTGTTGTATTTTTTACATATCAACGTGTTTTACTTTTTATTTCACTCTGTTTCTTAAGTTATGTTTGATTGCCAAATCTCACATTTACTCATTCTACATAATTTTCGAATAATTCAGTTACACATATAAAACAAATTTAACGTCACGAATTTTATCACTTGCTTCAAACAAAACATACATTTTCTGAATTGCTTAAAAGTTATATGACACTTAGACCACCGTGGATGCATCACATAAAACGTATACACATTTCACGCAATCTATTTTGTATCAAAAATACGTGTTTTTATATTTATTTTCGATTTTTCAAAGGTCCCACATTGAGTCTATTTAAACTTTCACTATTCGTTTCCATCAAGTTATCTAATGATTTATATATGGAAAGATTCATCATGGATTACTCTTTTCGAATTCGTATATAGCATAGCATGAAATCTTTCGTATTATTCCATGAATCTTAGTATTTTATGTTTCTACAAATTTTCTGTGTCGTCATCAGAAAACCTCAAGATGGCCGGTGTTTGTTTACACTCGCATCGTACCAAAGTCACCCTACCGTTCTTTTCTTATAATTTTGATTTCAATAATGACTTGTGAATGTAATTAAATTAAATATTCTAGACCTACAATTTGGTAAAATTTTCGCATAAATTGCATTGATAATTAAAACGCCTTTTACCTCTGATAAGTTTTAATCAACAACACACCCTCTGTCGAAAATATAAAGTTTTTGACTTCTGAGTTTTAGAATATTTAATCGTTTGGTTTTTATTTATGGTACTTATAAATAATTGCAGTCAAGAATCTTTGCAATCATAACGGATTGCATTTAGGTTCGAAAAAACTAATGTAATTGAAACAATTAATCCTATATTACCTATATTAATAGACATGTAATAAAAATATCCGCAAAGGAAAAAAACTCACTATAATTGACAAAGACCGTTTTCCAGTAGCTGGATAGGTCAAATTCTAAGTCGTAATCGATATGATTTGTACATCTGGAAATACAAATCAAATTACATCAACTAAGATTTGAACCTGCAAACCGTCTATTTACTTGATTTGGAGATTTGATTCGGCTGAAAAAAAATAGGTAAAGATCTAAATGCGATTCTGATCCAGATTGGCAAAATTATAGCCAAAGCAAATTCACACAACTTCCACGACTGGGCAAATAATATTTTCTCTCACCACCAAACGATAAAGACGAACGACATAAATGAAAAGTTGAACCGACAACAATTTAAAATTTAATGACATGTACTAAGATTTGAACCTGCAAACCTTCTGGTTACTAGACTTGGCGATTTCAATCGACTGAGAAAAATTAGGTAAAAATCGAAATGCGAGTCTGGTCCAGATTGGCAAAATTAAAGTACGAAAAGCACAATTATTCGTTGAAAATGGATAAAATCATAGCCAAAGGAAATTCGCACAACTTCAACGACCGGGCAGATAACATTTGCTCTCGCCACCAAACGACAAAGACGAACGACATAAATGAAACGTTGAACCGAGAACAATTTAAAATTCAATGACATCAACTAAGATTGGCACCTGCAAACTTTCTGGTTACTAAACTGGACGACTTGATTCGACTGAAAAAAAAAAATTAGGTAAAGATCTTAATGCGATTCTGGTGCAGATTGTCAAAATTAAAGTGCATCGTTGAAAATGGATAAAGTCATAGCCAAAGCAAATTCGCACAACTTCCACGACCGGGCAAATAATATAAATTTTGTCTCACCACCAAACGGCAAAGACGAACGACATAAACGAAACGTTGAACTGGGAACAATTTAAAATCGCTTAAGAACGACCAGGCCGCATGTAACCAAACTCTTCACACCGATAGCGTAAAGTGGATTAAAACCAGATGTTGTTTCTCATGGCGTCGCTTGCTTTAAAGTTTAGACCATAACTGCCATTGTTATCGAGACCATTTGCGACCATTGTTGACGCAGTGGAATATTTTGTTATTTGGACGCTAGCGGTGCTTCCAAGTTAAACACAAACGATAGAAAAAATAAATACACTGTTTAATGTTTACACATAATTGAAGATGTTTAAATATTGTAAATATCCAACCTAAACACACACTTCACCTCACCCTTCAATTTACAAATTAATACCTTCAATTAAGGAAAAATAAATAAAAGATATAATTGATGCAAATAATAATAAAAATAAATAACGCTATTACTAACAAAAAATAAAACTAATATAATTAGTAAAGGTGCAATAAAATCAATGGATATAAAAAAAATGTCAGTTTGATCACCTAACAACATTGTGGTTATTAACACAATAATAAAAAAAGTAAACATAACTATATACAGGTGTCTCGAAAGTCATCGAAAACGTTTAATTTATTGTATTTTAGTATTTAAAGTGGTTTTCTATGAGATTACCACGACCCGGAAATTACGAATTTATGAAAGTAAATGATTACAAGTAGCTACAAAACTACATATTATATTTGATATGAAATCCAAGCGTGAAACCAGTCAATTTGTTGTAAATATAAGCATTCTGAATTTTATTAAGTAATAGATATTTCTTTCCAATTTAGAATGCTCAGTCACTCAAAACAATAAACAATGTATTTTATTGGAAATTGTTAAAATTAAAAAGTTTTCCATTCCCGCTAAATGGCTTTTTTTACAAATTATTACAATAATCGTATTAATGACTTCAAACTATTACTAATGTTTTCCAAATAACTGTGAAATTTCGATAATAATCGAACGACGCGCTGTCGGGATATTCACAAAACAACTTTCTCTTCTTAATGATAATAGATCTTACAAAATTTAAAAACGTTGACTCACCAACAGTCAGTTGCAAATACGCCACCAACGTAGATTTGCAAATACCGTAATCATTTTAAACAATTTATGGCGTGTTATTAAATACTTTAATTTAAAAAATTGATTATGATTTTCACCATAATTCTAAAGCCAAAAAACTCCCATTGCGCAATATCCGATTTCAAAAAACGTGTAAAGGTAAACAAGAATCAAAGGAAAAATAAGTTAATTGGTTGATTTTTTATTTTTATTTTAATTAGCTCCTAATTTAAATTATTCGTTATTATTGAAATTAATTTATGGTAATATTTTTTTAAGATTTCCGCATTTGTTCTTATTCAATATTTACCAATATTATATATTACTTCATCAAATATAAAAATTACATTATAACGTATGTAACAAAAGTTTTTGGAAGAATTTGTATTATTCTTTTCCTATTATAAATAAATCTGTCAAGTTTTATTTTACAAAATGTCCCACAAGTTAAAATTGCTGTATTTACAATTTGGTTGGCTAAATGCCCAAATGTGACAGTGTCGACATTTTTAGAAACCAAACTATTTCTAATACAACAATTTACCATGTCATGAAGGAGTGTGAGGAAGGTTTGCCGTGTATGAATCTTCCCAAGACATGTCGCTCTCGAGTTTTGAATCATGCAAGGCTTTAGAACTTTATTGAATCTGCAAGAAATAGACAAGCAGTTTCAACGAGAAGATTAGACCGAAGATTTCACAATTCCCACATGACAGCCAAGAGGGAAAATAGCAGAAATAATTTAAAATATACAAAGCGACAAAACTGTCCAAAATACACGGCTGCTCAATTAGAGAGGCTTCCAAGATGCTGCAGACAATTAAGATTAGAACATTTCAGAAACGATGCCACGATAATTGTAGATGACGAAAAATATTTTACATTAACTCCTTTTATACAGACAACATTGAGGAAGTTCCTAATGACATAAGGTATAACAAGAAGCGAAATTTGAGGACAATGTACTAGTGCGGTGCGCCATTTCGGAAGCTGGTTTTTCAAGACTTTATGTTGGGCGAGTTAAGGGCGAATGCAGACATTTATATTCGAAGATGCCTCCCCAAATTAGTGAATTTTATTCAAACGCATCATGTTAATGATGTTCTCGCCGGATCTGACATTGAGCCATTATGCGAGAAGAATCCAAGATTGCTTAAGGCAATAAAATATCCCATATGTACCTAAAGAGGATAACCCCCCGAATGTTGCACATGCAAGTCCTGTAGAAGAGTTTTGGGCTTTAATCGGTAGATAAGTTAACGACGGTGGGTAGGAAGCCCAAAATGAAGAAGAACTACGACGAAGAATCTACCAAAAGATTCGAGAGTTTAATCCACTTACCGTCCAAAGGCTTGTGAGAGACATTGGCACCAAATTGCGAACCATTGAAACCCATGGCCATTTAGCTAACTAAATAAAACAATTATAGCTTGAATAATTATATTTCAAACATTTTCCCAAAACTTTTGTTCCATACGTTAAAAAACAACGAAATTCAGATATGACAATATAAATATAATATCAAATTAAAACGCATTATTTAACTTTCGATTTTTTATAGAATGTCAACAGCTTTTAGTTTTTAAATAACCCTTTTATATTTTTTATGATCGAGTTCTATAATCTTTTTTATTAGTTTCGGGCGCAATTTTTGTGCAATTATGTGATTCACTTCCACGTCAAATATATTTCTAATAATCAAAAAATATTTGGTTACAATTTACTGCTTACTTATTGGATTAAAATTTAAAATTAAAATCGTGTTTCGTAAAATAAGTCTATTTTTCAAATAGATTAAGATTGGTCTGTGATATTATTCAAATAGGGCAAATTTGTACGAATAGTGGCCATAAATCGCTAGACACCAGATCAGATACTGTATTTGGCAAAGAAAGAAATTTCTCCAACGAAAATGCATTTAAATGAAACTGAAATTGTTGTACGAATTAATTCCTCGTCCACCATATTCTCCAGATTTAGCCCTGTGCGATTATTTTCTGGCTTTAAAAAAGCTCGGCGGAGATCGGGCACAAATGAGGAAATTAGAAATTAGAAAAATATTTGACAGAATTAATCGAGTGTATCACTGCCCTCATAATGTGACATTTACAGCTGTCTGTATTTTTATGCTATAATTTACGAATCTGCGGGGTTTTATACCAGTCATGTACTTACTCCCCTAAGCGTGTAATAATCAAGGTGTTTGTAGAATGATTTAGACGCCAAGCTTAGGGCACATTTCAATGTAAATAAATGTACTTCGAATAGTTTTGAAATACACAACATTAAAATTAAAATTAACGTTCTTTCATTACATCTGGCAACAATATGATATCGGACGTCATGTGATGAATGAAGTACAATCAGCAGACATATAAAACTGTCAAAAAATATTGTGGGACAATATTTATATAGTCTATGTGGCACGGAAGAAAACCTCACATTTTTCAAAGCAAACCATCAATCGGAATTGATGACTTACTCTAATCACCTTTTTCCATATTTGAAAAACGGCACGGGTTATCAAACGTGATTTTTATAAAAGTTAAAGATATCAAACTTTTAAACAAGTTTTGTTTAGAAAGTTTGAAAATACCATTTGCTGAAAAATCACTGTTGAAAAAATCTTTATAGTCCTAACAACGTACGATAAATATTGCCGGGCGTGAAGGAACGTCGCGCACTGACAATAACGTCATAACATAACTGTTATCAACGCAGTAATTAGGTGAGCGTCTACACCTGGCACAACAGTTTCGCAATCGTACACATAGATAAATATGACCACGATTTATAAAAAATCAGCAATAGTAATTAACATTATAAGTCTGAAAACTCATATTTTACAGTTAGATGGACGAGCCGAGTCCTTCAATTCGAAACGAGTACCGAAATAACATTAATTCAATCCAATCTAATTGGTGAGGTTAATTCAGTTCGATCAAATTGGCGGGGTAGGGGGTACCCCGTTAATAAGGAAAATACATAAATAAAATAAATTATAATATACTTAAAAATTTGAAAATTAAAATTTAAAAAAAATGCCAATAATTTTCAACAAAACGTCAATATGCTCAAATATTGAATAAATGGCAAAAATTAATAAAGCGAAATGTTTTCTGGCTTTGAAGCTGGTTGACATAGGCATTTTTGACCACCCCCATTCCTTGCCAAATAAACAAATAAGAATTTGCAAATATAAAATTAATACTTTTTCGTGAAATTAAATAAAAATGTGGATCAAATTTTCTAAAATTCCAAAAATATCATTTTCTTACAATGTAAAGCAGAAAAAATGAAAACTCGATTATTTTGCTAATTTATATTTTATTTTTACTCCCCTCTCAATGGATGACTAAATTCTGCGTAGTACATAAATAAAATAAAATGGAGTGAATATTTAATTTAATATTTGGCACTAAAATTTTATAAAACGCGTACGTAAAATTTTCAAAGAACACTCGAATATTTTAAATTTAATATTACTCTTTTTTAAACTCCGGACCACCACCACCAAGTAAAACATAAAAATTTGTAAATATACATTTAATATTTTCTGAAAAAATAAATAAAAATAAACAAATAAAAAAAATGTTTATTAAAATTACATTTCCAACCAAAGTAGTGACTCATCTGGCGAGGATGTTGCAAAAGCCGTTGAAGGTACAAAGATTTCTAAACAATGTCAAAATGTTAAACTAGGTTCTCACATATTTTTAAATTTATTCAATTTTTGACACATAAATAAAATAAAATTTAGTAATATTTAAACATTTAAAATGAAAAAAAGACACAAAATGATTTTTTGCAATCTAATAATGTTAAAAACATATTTGTGCAAAATGGAAAAAAATTTCTTTACGCCCTAGAAGGCGGGTCAATTATATTCTGATCATATATCATATGGATTTTGTACGTTACAACTAATGACAATTAATTTTTTTACTTTTTTCGCAATTTTGTTTTTTTTTTTATTCTATTGACGGATGGCAATTTTGACTTTTTTGCAGTTTCGTATTTTTTTATAAATACGATAATTTTAATACTATTGACATTTTTACATTTGATATTTAATTGTGATCTATTGTTGAAGTTTGTTATGTTTTAGAACTTTTCATTTTGACTGTTGTAAAATCGAATAAATGATTAACAATCTTTACAATTTAAAACAACATCTCTAAAATTTCTAGAAAAGAAAAGAATCGTTATAAATTTAAAAAAATCGAAAAAGCCGATTTATATTCGATTAAAATTTTAAGCTCAAAGTGTAAAAAATCGTAATAAAAAAAGTGTGTTATATAGGATGCGCCCTCTGCCTTCAACCGTTTATTATTTCTATACTGTACGTGTAGAAAATTTTATAAAATAAGAAAGTTCAGAGCAGATTTCATTCACGCCAATGACATGTCAAACGGATCACATTGAATTGCGAATAAAACTGTACTGCCAGAAAAAAATATTGTAATTCGTAAAAAATCAAAATCGACAATATTAAAAACCGTAAATAATTGCAAAGATTTTTTCAAATTTGAAGGCTGTAAAAATTCGAAGAAACCATAGAATTTTTTTACCGCCATGTAGTTCGTCAGCAATGGAGATATTCCCTCGTCAAGCCGTTGTAAAATATATTTTTGCAGTTCTGTTAAAGGCATTTTAAATCCCAAATTATACTTAAATACAAATATACCAATTTCAAAGATTAAGTTTTATTGTCCATCATGCAAGAGGGGTGAGAATAAAAATTTATATGACCAAATAATTATTAATATATATCGAAGATTGTTAATATGTATAAATGCAACCGTAACAAAAAAAAACATTATCTATATTTTGAGCTTTGTCTGACATGAATTAACTTTAGTTTAAAGTAAAGTTGAAGCATTTTAAATAAAATAGAATAGTTTGTCATTGCTATAAAAAGGACAATGATAGAAAAAAATGTTGACGGTTGAACAAACAACTTCTCTCATAACTTCATTCACGTCTTCTCATTTCAGCTGGCGCGGAGACTAAATAACGCGTTACACGATATTTAAATTTTTGAGACGCATCGGTTTCAAAAAATAGCTTTTGCATCCAAACTACCAGAAGCGAACGAAACTTCGACATTTCGTAACACGCACACCGCAAAAGAAACAAAACGGCCGTCTAAAAGCGAACAAAACAACGGGGCGGTTATTTTTAAACGAAGACGCGCACGTTTCGTGAAACACGTGTATGGCAAATGCTAAAGCGACGGAAAACGGAGGTAGGTAGGTTACTTACCGCCGAAATCGACGACGACCAGCGACAGCACGACGAGTGCCGTTCCTAACAACCCCAACGGCATCGTTAAGCACCACTTCACAACTGGCGCGCATCGCATTTTGAGATGTGCGTTCGAGACGTTCGCTGGACCCGAAAAAGATCCCGTTCGACAACGGCCGGAGTACAAATGCCCCGACACCCCTAATCGTGCGTCGAGAAAAACGGTCGCGCCGAGACGTTGACGGAGAGGGGTCGAATTCGCAAAACTGACCTTTCGCCTCTGCCCGACGTGCAAATCGCGCGGTAATCCGGCATGTAAGCGACCGAATTCGGTAATGCACGAAAATTGCGGGCGGCCGGGCTCCAGCCGGGTCGTTTGTTTGAAAATCGTCGCCGATTTTTCTGGTTATCGGTCAAGTCTGGACGGCGCACTTAAGAAGTCATTAGGTGTGGAGCCGCGCGACGCGGAGCCGTTTAATGACAGTGTAATTAGGCGAAAATTGAATTGAATAGCAAATTTCGATGTCGCAATTGTCAAAACAATTTCGCCAGCTCAAGGTGTCTTGTTTGTTTGATAATATTTATTGTTGCGAAATTCGTAAACAAAAATGTCTTTACAAGGTTTTACGTTGCGAGTTTAATGAATAAAGACTAAGTATTTAAAACTTGTAAATAATTTCATACTTGCACTTGCACGTAATTCACAAAGAATTTACTTACAATATGGGTGACTAAATAGTTAAACCACCCGTTTTAAGTTCATAGTTTAATAAGGGAAGTAAAAATGTTGTTACCTTGCATATGTGTAAAGGTGTTTAATAATTAAACCGAATGTTTACGAAAATAGGGAATGCTGATCTGTTTCGATATTATTTAGTAAGTGTAAAATGTTGGTAACATAGTATAATAATAATACATCTGTTGCATTGTCATTACAACAACAGGTAAATAATACATTATGTGGGAGTATAGAATATTGATGGATATTCTAGTTTGTTTAGAACGATAGAACAATATACCGTTTTCAACAGTAATGTATTATTGAAGTGTTTGGACACATGCATTACAAATCCCAGGCACCATCAATAAATTGCCAATATGTTGAAAAAAATTTAGTCGGGAATCAAACGTTACTCCCAGATCCTTCACAACATTTGTGGCCATTTATCGCAGGAAGTGCGTCAAGCGATGGCCACACTATGCATTTAGTTGCAGCAACTTTGATGCCGCATCAAAGTTGCAGCAACTTTTCGTGCCACACTATGCATTTAGTTGCAGCAACCGTGATGCATGGGAATAGAACACGTTCTAATTTGTGGGAAAAATGCATGCATTTCTAGTGATATTTTTAGTAACTGTAGTAATACCAACAGTTATTATAAAAATAAACACGCACCATATCAACACAACGGCGGTCATCTATTCAATGTCGAAATGATTAGAGTAGTTTCATTTTTGTAGGTTTGCATTACAAATATTTTATGTGTTTGATGTATGCAACTTTTCTTTTGTGTGGCCGGGTGTGCATCAAAAAATGCACGCATCAAAAAGTTCTGCAACTTTGATGCAACAACTAAATGCATAGTGTGGCCATCGCTTCAGACATTGGCTTTACGTGTGAACGTTACAGCGTAATATTTGTCAATATTCAGTATCAGATGATAAAAACAATCATAAAAACAAGTACATGAATGAGAAACGAGAATATCATCGTTGAATAAAAGCATAGTAATGATCCTACGTCGGATACTTGAAGAACACCAGATGTTGGGACGAAACCTAACGAAGAAAATCGATTATAGAAACTATAGTTACTTCTAACGGTAACATAGGAACTCATAAAATTCAACAGTGGCGTACCGAATCCAAACGAACTCAGCTTCGTTAATAATACATTATGATTCAAAGTACGCCGGAACAATCAGTGTAGACTATGTCAACTTGACCACGACCATCCAAGGTTTCTCTAATAAACTGAGCTATACATCTAAGTTTGGTTATAGTTTATCTCCCTGGCAGAAAGTCATGCTCGTCCGGTGATTTAATATTAATTTGTAGATCAGTTGCTCAAAAATCTTGGCAAGGTTTGCTAGGATGATAATGTGTCAGCAAAAATGCCTTGAAAAAAACCTTGAAATTAAATCATAGTCAGGACAATTAGTATGAACGTCATGAGTTGCAGTGATATTACATTGGAGAAACAGGCTACGAAAATACTTTGCAAATGCACTGACAATATCATGTGGATTGTAAAACTAAAAACCATTGTGATACAGTATACCTGAAATCCTGGATATACCGAAATTCAGTATTATATAAAAGGCATTATCAAAAATCGCCGAGAGCAAGGTTACGTGACTGTGATTATTTAAGATGGCCTATTCCACGTTTATGAGATCATTATATAATTTAACAAAATTACCTCTCCCAAAATTATAACGGATATTATTGGCAGATGGAAATACAGTAGGGTTGGCAGCAGACAAAAATTCAACCGTAACTGACAACGCTGGGTTTCTGATACGAAGGAAAATGCATCATGTTCAACCTAAATAAAATATTCACTGTTCTATTTATAAAGTAAAGCTAACAGTTTATTGTTGCAGTTAATTACAGAGTTGCTCTGTTTCAACTTAAGTAAAAAACAGAGATTCTGAAACAAAAAGACTAGAGTATGATGTAGAAGCAATACAATATTGAGAAACATTCACCCATAATCAGCGAGGGTTTATCCATGAGAAAAACCTCAAAGATTTCTGCAAAAAGTTTTAAATCATCAAGAGAAGTATCTGGAGATGACAACCGAAATGAAATCAAAGCAGTTGAGAGAACATTTGCATGGAAGCACATTTCTTAAAGGGATATTATCTGAAATATTAGATGTTGTGCCACACAAAACATTTGTTAAAATAAATATGTGGGAAATTGTTGTCACAAAACTTCTTGCACTGATTATTTCCAATATCATCATTAGGTATCGTTACTAGTTCGAAATTCAGTGTTGAATAGAAAATATTTCGTTCCTTCGAGCAATGCCGCAAGTTTTTACAACACAAAAAATATCAATAGTCGGAAATCACATTTTTTGGAAACAATTAATAACTTATTTTTGGAAGCAGCTAGAGACACTAAATTGTGTGCAGATATATGGTTAATGATTTTTACCCACTCCCCAGAGGGTAAAAATGTTTCTTTTTTTGTATTAATTTTACAAATATTGCGATACAAAAAAGGATTAAAATTAAAATGATTTATTATAATATTTAAGTAGTTATAGAATTCACATTCCAAGCTCAGATTATCGAAACTATTTATAAAAGAGGAAGACAAAGGTATTTCTCCTTTCATGTCTTCTTCGTAATATTTTTTACCTCATCATCAGCAATGCATTGATATCCAGTTAATAGTCGAATAACTTCTTTTGGAAGCGGTAAATAGTTGCGTCGATTTTTGCGGTAGTTACAATGTGTAAATGATATTAATGGATCTGACGTATCAATGGCTCTATTAAATACATCAGTAATGTTATTAATGCGGCTATTTTTTCTTGCATGATGTAATCCATCGTCTTTGTAAATTTTATGTCTTGACTCTAATATTAAATATTAATAAATATTAAAGACCATGATGTTCAGAAGCACGCCGAACCGTGTTGCCGTCGTTGGAGCTACCAAAACCTTCGTCTGTTGTTCTTACCTGCCAAGTCTTAAGATCGCATTTATAACCTGCATGAAGAATAAAATCGAATCCAGTCGTGAAGGTTGCATATTCCGTACATTAAACTGCCTTCTTTGGCACAAAACTTTTCACTCTTATAATTTTTGATATTTTTAAAATCGGTCGGCTTAGCTTAGTCTTCTTGGACGGCAATATCTAATGGAATGCGAGCAATCGTCCCACAGTATTCTTCCTGAAGTCTTAGTGGGGTTAGAGTGGTAGCCAAAAGGGATGAATCATATTATATATTATATAATATTATATTCGATTTGTCACTGATTCGAGCAACACGTGTATATGTAGCTCTCGTCAATTTGGTCATTTTCGTGTGTATTTTAGTGCATAGTTGGGTGAAAATCATACTGTCGCACTTGCCTGAATTTATTTTACCGATTGGTAAGACATTATTATTATTTTCATCATTGAACCTATGATTTGAGCATTTAACTTTAATTGGGTACTGCAATTTACTCCATCGCAAGTTTTTTGCGTTTTTTTCCTGCATGTATCATTAATATGCAGTCATTTACGTATTATAAATTGATTGTCGGTTAATTTAAACTACAACTATGTCGATGATCACTTGTGCTTGTGGATGCAAAACTGCTACAGAAGAACATAAAATTCTCGCCTTATAGATATAATTGCATCACCATCACTGAACTGCGCACAATAAAAAATAGGAAAGGTATCTCTTGGTCTTGCCGAAATTGTGCCGTTTTGGGAAACGATATTAATGAGCTAAAAGCAGCAATACTAGATTTGAAAAGTGATATTCAGTCGCGAAACACCGACATAATTGATGATTCTATTTTCGAGGAATTGTTACGAGAAATTCAGGATAGAAATGAACGCAAACAAAATATTATCATGTACAATCATCCTGAGACGGGTGCGGGTACATTGATTGAGCATAAATAATAATAATAAGTAGCCGTCAAGTCTATATTGGGCACCTTACCTGTGCAAGTCAACCTCAACGATATTGAAGTTTACAGTCTTGGCCGTTTTGATGGTAATAGTATACGGATACGGATACGGCCCATCAGGGTAAAGTTTAGCAATGTGAAGGATGTGCATACTATTATTAAACACGCTAAACATATTCGCAACTCTGGCCAATTCAATAATATATCGATTTCACTGGATCGCACCGTTCGTCAAGTGAACTATTACAAGAAATTAAAGGCTGGCATGAATGATCGTATAACGAATGGTGAAGGAAATCTCGAATTAAATATAAGCGCGGAATTCCTTCCATCCAATCTTTAAACTGAATATGTCCAACAGTAATAGTAACATTAAAATCTATTATCAGAATGTGCGCGGATTACCGACTATAACTGGTACATTTTATGCGGGTGTCTCTGATTGTGAATTTGACATTGTTTGTTTAACGGAACCGTGGCTTTCCTGTGATGTGCGTGATCATGAATTGTTTCCCTCGACTTATACCGTTTTCAGACAAGATACAGACTTTGTAAGTGTTGGACGCTGTCGTGGAGGTGGAGTTCTTTTTTCATTTAAATCAAGCATGAATGTTCAGGAATTAGATTTAAGAGAAATTAATAACTCTGTTCCGCTTATTGATATAGTAGGTTGTAAACTGGATCTCCGTATCTTCAAAATTCATGTATATGTAATTTATATTCTGCCGGATACGCCTCTTAGTCAATTCGAATTATTTTTGGATGAATTTGAATTACTAAATCAAGAACATGATAATAGAACAATAATTTTGGGAGACTTTAATGTCCCACATCTTAATAATATTGCCATAAATGATGACAAACAGCACTTAATTAATATTTTCATGCAATTTTCTGATCTGGTGCAAATTATTCCAGTGTTAAATTCACATGGCCGCCTGCTTGATTTAATTATCACAAATTTGAACGATGTGCAAGTTGCACATGAGGTGTTGCACCTTATCGCTGAAGATCAACATCATCCCGCTTTAACGTTGGATTATTACCATAGTGACAAACACTGGTCTAAAGTGCCCAGAAGCTCCGACAATAGAGTTTACAATTTTAGGAAAGCGGATTATTATGGCTTATATAATGCACTGGCTCATGCACATTGCTCTTGTCTATATAATTACGCAAACATCAATGATGCATGTACCGTATTTTACTCGACAATTTATGATTGCATTGATGAATATATCCCTTTAAAATCCACTCGCCGTTCTCCTTATCCTACTTGTTATACTAAAAAACACATTATCAATATTAAACGCAATTATTTAACTGCAAGTAAAAGTAAAACCTAAACAATGTTAGTCATTTGTTTCATCAAAAAATAACTCACCGAGGATCTGTTCAACACCATAAATAATCCAGCACCTAACGTTTCTACTGTCATCAACACTCCCGCAATCAATATAGTGTTACTCGAAGTTTAAAATGCCTAAAAAAATCTAACACAATAGGTGATGACAACTTACCCAGTTTCCTTGTAAGGGACTGTGCTACTGTTTTTGCTCGTCCACTCACTTTTTTGTTTAATTTATCTATTCAAACAACTGTTTTTCCCGACTGTTGGAAAATATCTAGATTGGTGCCAGTACACAAAAAAGGAGATTCCGCTTTAATTGACAACTATAGGCCAATAGCTTTGCTGAGCAATTTTGCTAAGGTGTTTGAGATGTGTTTATATGCTACCATTTTCCCATTATCTGTCAAATATCATGGATTTATTAATAAGCGATCTATGGTTACCAATCTGTCAATATTGACACAATTTATATCTGAATCCTTGGACGTAAATGAGCAGGTTGACGTCCTTTACACTGACTTTTCTAAGGCCTCCGACCGTATCGATCATACAATACTCTTAAACAAGTTTGATGCTTTTGGTTCTTTCCCACGCGTAATGTCTTTATTCAACTCCTATCTAAAGAATAGAAAACAATATGTAAGTCAAAAATCAAATAAGTTCATCCCAACTTCTGGTGTACCTCAGGGAAGTAATCTAGGGCCTTTGCTTTTTCTCATTTTCATTAATGAACTTTTTTTCAAAATGCATAATACCAATGACTGTTTCTGCAACAGCAGTTGGACGTGTTGGAATCGTGGTGCTTAATAACATGCCAATGTCTCCAGATGCAATGTGTTATCGTTCTCCCGAAAACTTAACCCTATTACATTCAATTACACTATTAATAATACTGCAATCAACCGCTATAGTGTTTTCAAAGATTTGGGTTTCATCTTCGATGAAAAAATAACTTTTTCTGATCACATCAACTCCATAACCGCATCCTCTTTGAAAACTTTGGGAAATTTGATCAGAAATACCAGAACTTTTACATCAATTGATGCCATTTTGTCCATATATGATTCATTTGTTCGCTCCAGGCTACAAAATGCCTCGGTTATTTGGTCTCCTATTCACTCAATTCACACTCACTATTCACACTCCGTTGCAATTGATAAAATACAAAGAAAGGTTCTGAAATATCTTCACTTCAAGAAAACCCGTCTATGCCCGGTGTAGGGTTTGGATGACGTTATACTTCTCAATACTTTTAATATGGAGTTGCTACAGTTGCGGAGACATCGGATTGATGTCAAGTTTTTGTACGATTTATTAAACAATAACATTGATGCGCCTCAGCTGTTGAAAAAAAATCATTTCATGGTACCACACCATCCGACTCGGGTTCATCGCATTTTTTACTCTACAACATCTCGTACAAATATTATGCGCCACTCGCCATTATTTAGGATATGTGATTATTTCGATTTTATATCTGACAATAGTATAGATATTAATTTCACTAGTTTAGGGGTTATATTAAATAGATATACTACGAACACCTGATACACCTTGTTCATACGCAAACATGATTTGTTCTTGTCAATGTTTCTCTATGTATTAATTTTTTTCTTTATTCTACTTTTTAGTTAGTTATCAGTACTTAATTTTTAATTTTAGTTTGTCCTGTAATTAGATGTTTATCTGTTGGGCAATAAAGATATCATTATTATTATTATCAGTTTGTAATGATTTGTCAGGTTCAGTAAAGTTCTGCTTGAATTGCGATTGGCCAGTGCTGCTATCGAAGCCATAGCTTACAATTAATTCTGCTTTCAAAGAATGAGCTTTGCCTTCACATATGGTTTGCTTAATAACTTCATGTAGCATTTCTACTATTCGTCCTGCTGTATGTGATAAAAGTGACTGCAGTGGATAATAAAGTTGTTCCATTATTCCATTATTATAATATTAGGAAATTCAGATTAGGACCGATATTAAGATCGCCTCTTTACGTATTGTTATAGGATACAATTTTGAAGCAGTTTGCAAAATTTTAATAATATATTATTGTTGAATAACGTTAGAGTTGGTTACCATATCCCCATTTTATGTTTATTTATATTTATATTTTTGTTAGGCTAGGCCTTATTATTCTGATGATGTCAACTTAGTTGTAGAAATAAAAGATCTGAAAATTATAATTCCGATTTATGTAGTCGCCCTAAGTTTATAATTTCGACTGACATATTAATCGGTCTTTACTATCAATCGTAATCCTAAATTCCTAATCGTGTAATTAATTACTACTAAAATACTAATTACAAATTACAGCTTGAGTTTGTAGGATGAATTTCACACAAACATGTATTATTATTATTATAAATAATTATACAGTGAATTAAATAAAAATAAAAACTTTTATTTAATAAATAAAATGAATTCTGAAAACAACAATAATTACAATAACAACAATTACAAATTATAATTCAAAAATATAATTTTTGATATTTTGGGAGATTTTATTTAAACTGGCTCTTCTTTCAGTTAAAATGTTTTTGAAAATACGCGCTCTTCATGACATCAACTAACCGTGGGTAATAAATCTGGTGTTGTTGCCACCATTTAAATGGATCGCGTTTTCTTGTCAGCAAGGGTTCTAGTATGTATTTGTTAAATTCTACCAAACTTGCTGCAGTTGCATTCGAAGTTAAACCCATTCTTTCGCCACTGGAATCGAAATCGCTCCATGGTAAGGATGAAATGGATGTTTCCTGTTCTGCTACAATTGGTTCGAAAATGTCAGATTCTTCGATTGTCGTAACTTCTGCACGTTCCACTTTTTTACATATAAACTGTTTGGCTTTCTCATAGACATGATTACTTGAAAACCCTTGGTTTTTAAATAGTGGATCCAGGACAAAAATTACTTTTTCTTATATATCGCCAATACGTTTCTCTAACCCCTCATCGATTTTTGTATCACTCGTAGTATATCTTCGCGTTGTTCTCGTTCTTTCTATTTTGCACAAAAACTTCTTAAGGGGTAAGGCCAACATGCAACTTTTCAAAAATCGATTTCTTTTATTAGCTCAGAACCTTCCTCGTTTGCGGAGACGCCTCGCGGCGCACCAAATGCATTTCGCGACCGTTACCGCAACTTTAAACGCGTTTTTCCCGAATCAATTTTTTAAATCGGGCGAACCGATAGCGCCTACAAATCTTGATCGATTGCCTTCTAATTTTGAGTAGCTTGAAACATATATAATCTAGTAGACCACGTAGGGCTTTCTTGGTAAGTTGTGTATACTTTTGCTTTTAATGAACAATCGAATATGTAATTTTTACGTAAAAAAAATCAACTTTCTATTCATATGCCCACCATTTTTCGGCAAATCGATATTTTCAAAATTCCCTACGTGGTCCAGTAGTTTATGACATATATTGAAGGAAACTTTTTGAATTTTTATTCTAGGTTCACATTTGGGGGTACAATCGGTTCGCCCATTTTGAACCTCCAAGAAAACTCATCTTAGGAACCGCACCCTGGAACAGTCATTTTTCAGTCTAAAACTAAAAAAAAATTGCTTGTACTCATAGACACTTCATGAAGTACTGCATAAAAAAATTGGACAGGTTTTTTACGTTTGCTTCTGTGAAAAAAAATCCTAAAATTGTCCTTTCATTTTGACGCCCATGGTGGCCTTACCCCTTAAAGAGAATTATCGTTGAGATTGTAACTTCTTTTTCTGAACTTGCTTCTTTCGTTACTTCTAAGAAAGGTTTTAGAATTTCGCATATTTTCCCCAATACTTCTAAATCTTATTCATTGAGGAGAATGCTTAGGTTAAATAGAGCCAGTGTTGATATTATGGGTTTTTTACTTTCAACAATGCTTTCAAACATAAAGAAGCTAGAGTTCCAGCGGGTGGGGACGTCTTGTTTTAACGTTTTTTCTGGACTCAACTCAACTGTTTTTGGAATGATTTTAATTTAGCCAGAGCACTTGTACTGCTTTTAAAATATTCGACTACAGCCTTTGCTTTCATCGGCAGCAGTTTTATTTCTGTAATTGCCTTTTGAACAATTAAATTTAATGTATGTGCGAAATATGGTATATGAGGCAATTGTAATAATTTTGCAGATGCTATCATGTTTGCAGCATTATAAGCCCTTTCACTTTATTCATCACACCCCATTTTTCGGAAATTTCTTTTATTTGTTCTGCAATGTTTTTGGATATATGCCGTTCGTTGTAAACAAACCAGTCCAAAAGTGCTGAACCCAATTCACATTTATCGTCTATGTAATGGATAGTTATTGCTAAATAATTGACATTTAATAAAGAACTTCACCCATTGACCGTAGTGAAGCATGCTGTAGTAAACCTAAAAAAAAAATTTTGGCTTTCAAACATCTCATTAAAAGCTATGTCTAAGAGACTGTTCGATATGAGTTTTGTTGTTTGAGGTTGTTCCACTATGTGAAGTGGATGAAACTGTTTTACAATTAATTTCAATAATAGTCGGTCGAGTTTTTAAATTGGTATAGGTATGTGCAAAAAGTGATTTCTTAGTGGTTGTAAATGTGTCACTTGATTTTGTGATGATGATGATGTGGATGTGGATGTTGACGGTGGCAATATAACATTTTCATTTCCAGTTTCTGATGTATCTTCACTTGACGTTGATACTGACACACATTGGTTTAGTAGTTTTACAGTAGGGTGTTTGTTCTTCAAATGTCGACTTAAGTTCGATGTAGTTCCCCCATTAAAAGAGTACGTAGAACCACAAAATTCGCATTTTGCTTTGGACTGGGAAACTTCTTTCAAATTTTGCCAAATATTACTGCGTTTTCTTGAATTTCTGTCCATCACAAACAGTTTGTATTTTCGTAACGTCTGTTGTCCGCACGTGTTTGAATTTGAGCTAAAGCGAAAAATTACACTTGGTCATTTTAATGGTCGATGCATATCCGTACAATTAAATATTGCGGTATATTAGTAATACAACGTAATATTTAATTGAATGAATAATACAGTATTACTCATCCGGGGTTAAATCAAACAATGCGTGAATATCCCCTTAAGCATACAGCGTTGCAGATGGTGAGAAATATAACCGTGTCTAATTTATGAGTAAATATAAATAAATAAATAACTCGAAATTCGGATTTCTAAAATGTCATATTTTGGCGGTGACCAACGGACGATGATTATTGAATTGTAAAGAGTATTAAAACAATTTTTCTTCCGCAATATACGTAAATTGTAATGTAGCGCTCGCTCGACACATCAAATCCGACTGGCTAGTGATTCAAATTGACAGCCGTCCGTGGTCCGTTCAACACAATCTTCCGGTTCATCTCGTTCATGGTTCTTGACAATAACAACGAACGAGATGAACCGAAAGATTCATGTTCTCGACAATGAACCGGACTGCCCACCTCTGTACAATATCTTCCTCTCGGGCTTACAAATGATTCCGTGGTATTGCATTTTTGATTTCCGATACTAATGAGAAAGTGAACTCCTTAAATGATAATTTGAATATAATTTTTAATTTCCATACTCCATGGAAGTGTATTGCAACCATGGCTGACTGACAATATTAAATTAATGATGTCCTTTAAGCGTACTCGTTTGCCTTCACATTAGGATTACTATAAATCACTTCTTTACTTCGCAAGCAGTAAAGCCCGAGAAAATATCTTATTTAAATTTTAAGTTCATGTTAATAAAAAAACCTTTACTGGAAAATTTAAAACATTTAAATATTCATAAAAATCATTCCTTGAACTTTATCATTTTAATACTGCAATAGGGATTAGCCAGGTCCCAGGCGAAGAAATTTTTGATTTCTATAAATCGAGTCGAATGTCAGATGTGTTGAATTTTTCATTTACAAATGTACCTAAAATTGAGGTATCTAAAACTATCGGTAGCATTATATCCCGGAGTGTATGTAAGCTTTGATGGAATTAGTATTAAGATGCTCCCTTGTGTTGCCCGTTTCTAATGCTCTTCTTGACGCATATTTTTAATTTTTGTTTGACGAACGGTGTTTTTCCTTCAGCTTGAAAAGGAGCTACTACAGTGATTTGCGACCTATTAGCCTTGTGCCGGTCTTGTCTAAGACTTTAGAAAAGATTATAAACAGACAACTACACTTATCACAATTCTTTCCCAAATGCAATCCGGATTCAGGGCAGACTGCCTTAGCGAAAATAACTAATCATATCACAAGCGCAATTGATAACAAGTTGACGGTGCTTATTCTATTAGATTATTCAACGGCCTTTGATACGTTAAATCATGAAATTCTGTTGAAATTATTACATTTCGTCGGTCTCATTGAAACAATAAATAAATTTATTTTCAAGTTATTTGTCAGGAAACACTCAGAGACTCGTAGTAAATGGTGAAGTTTCTGAAATGGTTTCTCTCAACTCTGGGGCTCTACAGGGATCCACCCTAGGCCCCTTGCTGTACTAAATTTACACTCCTAAGTTTTTTAAACTATTTCACTTAAGTTCTTCACATCACTTATATGCAAATGATACATAGGTATATATAATTCGTGTAAATTGTAGGATTTAGAAGAATCTGTTAAGTTAATAAGTAGGAACTTGGAAAATGTTTTGAAAGTCTCTAATAAATACTTACTTCGAATTAATGTTGCTAAATCATCCTATATGTTATTTGGTAGAAGAATGGATAGACTTCTCTGATTCGAAGCTCATTTGGTGATGTTGAACTTGAGCATAAATATACTAAAAACTCGGGTTTACATATCGATAGTTTTCTGCGCTATACACCTCATATTAATTTCAACATCAAAAGCATATTGCAATTTAAAATCGATTTATGCATATTTTAAACTAACAAGATATTGTCAGACACCTTGGTTTTATCACATTTCAATTATTGTGATGTATATGGATATTGTTTGGATAGTGCGGATGTTAGAAGGCTTCAGGTGCAGAATTCTTGCATTCAATTCATTTTTGGGTTATCAAGAAGACACAGAACATCTTGGAGACCAGTTGATTTGAATTGGGTCAATATGAAGGATCGTAGACTCTTGCACTTTGCAACTTTTACTTTTAAAGTAATCAAGACCGAAAAGCCACCATATCTTTAAAATGTAATTAGATTTAAAACGGATGTTCATAATTTGAACATTAATTATAATGTTCAGTGGCTCGTCAGGAATTGCTACCTGAGCGTTTTTAAGGCTCAGTTTAGGTAGGTCTTGTTAAATGAGCAATTATCGTCGATTTATTGATAGGTCTTTTTTATGTTTTTTTTTAATATGCTAGATATATTGGTCGCCAAAGTAGAGCCGCTTCCGGTTTAAGTGATGGGGATCCATTTGGTCTATGTTTAATTAATTTTTTTCTGTTTTATGTTAGGCACTGTTTATTTTTGACCAATAAATACATTATTATTATTATATAGCAAGCATCTGTTTCATATTGGAAAATTATATTTCAAAATCATTCACTAAATATCTACAGTATTATAACCACAAGCGATTTAAGAGTTTGTATGTACCTGAACTGCTCAATCGAATAAGATGAGTATGAGTGAAATGGGGCGATGCAAGTTTATCGGCAGTTAAACGAGATATGCTTCATAGCTAACGTGCATGTAGTAGTCGCCAGGGTTAGTCTCGAAATTGTTGAAACCTATTGTACATCGAAGGTGAAAATTGCTAAAATTGCAAAAAAGAAAAATCTCACTTCAAATTAATTGTAATTTCAAATTGTTAGCGTAATCTGGCGCATTTGAAATGAAATTTAATTCAAAAATACAATCATTGAAAAAAACTACCACAGAAAGGACAGCTTAATTAGGACACAGAACTTTTTTAAATTACGAGTAGATGTGACTGTAATGAATGTCTTTCATTTGACATACATTTGCTCGTAGGTAACTAATTTTTTTTAATAAAAATTTCTTCGGCAATTGTTAAGAACATATTCCCAAGAACATCAGCTTCCAAAATCTTAGATTTTTTAGGCTGATAACCTGCAGACATGCTTGGAGCCGTGCAATCTTGGAAATGTCAGTATTGCGATAATAGTATATTACGTAACAAGAGTTGTAAATAGCATTTTACGTACGAGTGGAAATAGTTACATACGAGCGACGAAGGAGCGAGTATGTAATTCCACGAGTACTTAATTGCGTTACAACTCGAGTCACGTACTATACTTTACCTACGACCACCTTCAACCACTAAAACAACCTCTATACAAAACCTCTTTTTTATTGTTTAATTACATACTATTTTATTTTATAACAAATTTTCTTATATTTATGATATAAGTAATTATTGCTTTTTAATAATAATTGTTAATGGTAACATTGCAGTTATTAAATATTGGACAACTATCTTTTTCTAACATTATTCTTATTTCTCCAGTCCATGCATTTTCTATATAAGATCTCGTATCTTTCACGTGTCTTCGCCGGTAACAAATTGTTCATTTCTAATCTGGCATTTTCAATAATCTTCGGAGGAGTGTATCTGCCACTGTGGTTGTCACACATTTTAATAACAATAAATTATGATTGATTCATAATAAATCTGTTGTGGGCAATGGAATAATATTGACAGCTTACTGACAATTGGATAAATTCCATCAATGCATTTCGGTAACTAAGCAACTTCAAACTGTGCGATTACTTTACGCCCATGCGATTACTTTACGGCCGTGCGTAATCACTTATTTACATGGTCTGTGTATAGTGCAAAAAAGGGCACTTTCAACAGTGGTCGTAGGTAAACATTTAAACAAGCTCGCAACATACTATAAGACGCCCACTGTGTTGAAGATTTGCTCATTACGTCATAATATGCAAGAACAACGTTTTCTGAAATATTTCCAATTGCATTTTTGGCACCACAAAGTGAATGCTGTGTACACTTTGTCATACAACGCTTTCAACTTGGTTGCCGACAATTTCGTTAGTGCCTCCAGAGCAGCTTCTCTTATTTCTGGAGGTGTACAACTTATTTTCGGCTCTTCTGCTATATTTTTGAAGTTTTTCATCCCTAGGTTATAATGAAACATTTTTTTGAATTTGAAATTTTGAATCTATATAAAACAGTAACGCAAAGTAGATAAAATAGTATATTACACTCATTTACTAAGAGGCATTGTAGCACTTGTTCCATTGGAGCACTCCTAGCTTCGCTCGTCGTACCTCAAACCCACGCGTGCTATAATAAGGCCTCTTATTAAACTGGTATAATAATATATTATTGTTTAAATGTAGTCTACAAGAATATTTTATCTCGAGAATTTTGCTAACTGTAAATGTTGCACTAAATTATAACGTGCGTACAAAGAAAAATCCTAAGTTAGGAGGGCTCTGAAATTCAATTGGTGTTTAAAGATACTTTAGCCACAACCAAAAGAAACTAGAATAATGACAGTGTTGACAGATGGGATTCTAACCTCAAAAAAACACATATATTCTTCATGAAAATCTGTAAAACTCCTCAGGAATGGAATAATGCCAAACACCATCAACTCTTTGCCCTATTCGAAAATAGCATTCTAATAATTTTGCTTTCTGCTCTGTTGTAATGACACAACCAAAAGAAACTACAATAATGACAGTATTGACAGATGAGATTCTAACCTCAAAACACACATTATATATTCTTCATGGAAATCTGTGAAGCTCTCAGGAATGGAATAATGTCAAACACCATTCCAATAATTTTGCTTGCTGCTCTGTTGTGATAACCATTTTTAATTAGTATAGCAGTTTTCACTTTTGACGTCTTGTTAAATTAAATTAAATTGACATTTCGGTTGTGGCTAAAGTACCTCTACACACCAATTGAATTTCAGAGCCATCCTAAATTAAGATTTTTCTTGAACGCACGTTACTTTAGCCACAACCAAAAGAAACTACAATAATGACAGTATTGACAGATGAGATTCTAACCTCAAAACACACATTATATATTCTTCATGGAAATCTGTAAAGCTCTCAGGAATGGAATAATGTCAAACACCATTCCAATAATTTTGCTTGCTGCTCTGTTATGATAACCATTTTTAATTAGTATAGCAGTTTTCACTTTTGACATCTCGTTAAATTAAATTAAATTGACATTTCGGTTGTGGCTAAAGTACCTTTACACACCAATTGAATTTCAGAGCCCTCCTAAATTAATATTTTTCTTGAACGCACGTTATGTACACACAGTTTTATAACAAATAGATGCAATCAATAACTATAATGTTGCAATCCTGCAAGGTGGTGTATAACATCCAATCGTTTCACCCAAGCCAGTCAAATCAACATTTTAATTTTTATTACTGTATAATTCGTTTAATTAATATTAAACGCATTCATTATACAATAATAAACTCTAATAATGGTATATATTAACTTTGCTTCAAAAATAATAGCAGTAATATATATTTTATCGTAAGAAAATAAATACAAGGCAGCATAAATAAAATTTTCTATTGATTCTTAAATTGAAACTTTTTAAAAACGTATATATCCGGAAATTTACCGATTAACTTAATTTGATTAGATTCACAAGAGCATACATTGTATAAATATCGTTCTATATAATTCTCTAAACATAATAGTTACAATTACAAATAAATATATAATTACAAATAATACGCAATATATATTTTGCTGATGCCATTTATTTTTTTTTGGGTCATTTATTTTTCATCGAAATGTTATCAAAATTTATACAATGCTATAAACTATAAAAAAAATCGTAAAAAAGCTATTAAAATAAAGAAATTGGAGACGGTAATATTAAATCCTATGCATAATTTTTGGTTACTTTCGTTACACTTTCAGGTAAATAAAATCAGTCTTATTAAACAACATTTTACATCTAGCTAAGTTTTTTGAATTAATTATCGATGGATTACCATTTTTTAAATCGTATAAGTAAATCTTGAATAAAACTTAACAATGCAATGTCCTCAAGTTAGAAAGTACAGAAAACATAAAAACTTCATATCACAATATTTTCACGAAACCCGCATAACAATACATAATATAACATTTCAATCATATCTGCAACACAGTGCAAACCCTAACATAATAAAATGGATATCACTCGGGGTCAATAATAAATTACTAAATCTACTTGTGTACTTCTAAAGTGCACCGAGTCATAAAACACAAGGTCGCAAGTTAAACCAACCTTTCAGCAAATCCATTAATTAGTACTTAAAGTATGGATTTGTGAAAATTTTAAAATATATTAATTTTACGCAAGCACTAATTAGGTAATCAATGCACTTAAATTATTTGATATATAACAACATATATAACATTAAAACGTAACGGTGAAAATATACTTAGTTTCTATCTTTTAGAGGACTGGAGATGTGGCTGCCATTTAAACTACGATTAGGACTATTAATGTTCTCTTTATTCGTGCTCTTTACAACTGATTTTCTTGGGGTCTTCGACTGCAATTCGTTTTTCAATTTTTCAATGGTTTTTGCTTGTGTACGTAGTTTACATTCCATCTCTCTTGTTTGCTGCAATTAAATGAAATAAAATATAACGTTCTACTTTGTTCAGAATTAACATTTTCAATCCTATTTTATTTAATTACCAATATAATTACTTTCAAATTCAAAGTGTAAAATAAATGAAAAGTGTACTCTCACCTCTCTAAGTTGATTGTTTTTGAATTTTAAATCGACGAGATGCTTGATCTTTTGTTTTTGGTTTTGATGTCCAAGGATTTGGGCATATTTTAGTCCCATTTGTCTGGCTTCATTTTCAGCGTCACTCATCTGACTAAGCAAAGTGCTGTGCTCTAATTCGTATGCTTCCAATTGTTCTCGGAAAGGTCCTATCAGTGATTCTTGTTCGGCAATCTGAAATATGAAAATTATTAGTACTGAAAAAGTAGCTACTAAGGTGGGCTGTTATTAATAATAATTCGGTATGTAAGTTAATATTTCACCTTACCTTATTTTGAAGTTCAGTGTTGCTATCGGTCAGAGTTTCATATTTATGCAACAATTCGTCGTATTTCCTGCTTTGGTCAATGTAATTCTTATTTATTTTGTTCATGTCTTCGATTTCTTGTTCATACTCATTAGCTTTGCATTTGTAATATTCACAATATTTATAATAGGAGTCACTTTTCTCTTGCAGTTGGTATATCTGCTTCTTCAAAAATACAACTTTTTCTTTTATTTTGGACGCCTTCACTTCTTCTACTTTCGTATTCGTATTAATTTCATCTTGCAACTGCTGTGTAACACTAGCATGAGAACCCTCAAGATGTTTTATAGTTTCCTTTGCAGCAATCAATTCTTTCTGAACGGCATCAAAAGATGACTGAAGACATTCATTTTTTGATGTGTAAATATCGTTTACCGTTTCAAGACGCTCAAGTTCCAAATTAACCTTCCCTATTAGACTCTGAGCCTCGGAATTTAAAATATTTTGATAATGTAGATCTTGCATAGCGACTTTAAGTTCACCGGATTTCTGTTCAAATTTGTCATGGTTTGTCCCGATCGTTTCATCGATAATCAGCTGGTATTCGTTGACCTTTTGTATTAATTCTTGCTGAATTGTTTGTATCTTTTCTTCTGCCATTTTCAGTGTGGCTTCGTTTTGCCACACCAAATCCTCATTTTGTTTATGGGCATTCTCTAATAATATAGTCAATTGGTTACATTTCTCGTCGACGTTTAACTTTGATACTTCGCAAGTTTCCAATTCCAATTTCAATTGCTCTACGTCTCTGTCCGAGGCAAATAACCGTTTCTTGAGTGCTTCGATGGTTTTATGCGTTTTGCTGATAGTAACGTCGTATGTGTGTTTTTCTGTTAAAGCTTGCCGGTTATTTTCAACTTCACGATCACGGGTCTCCTTTAATTTTTGATATCTTAGATTGAAATCAGCGATGGCTTCATTAAATTCTAACTCTAATTTGTCATATTTCGTCTCGATTAAGTTCTTATTAACTTTGATTTCTTCAATTTCTTTAAGAGCATTAAACAGATCACGTTTCAGCTCGTTCTTCTCCAACTCACATTGAATTATATTGTATTCGCTTATCGCTTGACACTCCTTCAAAATCTCATCAGCTTCTTTTTCTTTATTCTCCAACTTAATCTTCCAAGTTAACTCGACATCCTTGTATTTTTCATGCAACTGAATTTCAACCAACAGATTAGCCTCTTTGCAATTTTCTTCAACTTGTTTAAGTTGTGCTTTTGATTCGTTTTGTAGCTTCAGCAATTCCTCTTCAAATATAAGTTTAAGATTGGATATTTCAGTGAGCTTCTGCTTGTCAAGATCTGCGATTTTATTAATGCAATTCTGTCTTTCGTTTTCCAATTCCTTCTGCATATCCGCTATGCTCTTCAGCATTCCAAACTCTGCATTTTGAATTTCTTGCAGGTGCTCATCCCGCATTTTTTTGATTTCTTCTGCGTGTGATATCGACAATTCGTTTAAACTAATTTCTAACTCGTTCACTCGCTTCTCTTTATTTTTGATGCTTTCTTCTTTACGCTTAATTTCAAGGTTGTGATTTTCTATGGTCGTTGTGTAAAGAAGTTGAAATTTATCAATGTCTGCCAGCAAAGCTTCCATGTCCGCGTTTCCTTGAACTTTAAGTTCTTTACATTCCACGCAAATCAATTGCAATTCGTTCTTTATCAACTTGATTTTGTCCTCCAGATCTTTTAATTCACGTTGGTGTTGTGCGTTCAAATTATCAATGATGAGTTGCTGTTCTTGTTTCAAATTATCGGTTCGGCTTTCGAAATTGGCTTTATCTTTGTTTAATTCTTCCTTTTGTTTTTCCAAGATATCTACGTGTCCTTTCATTTCTTCGATTTGTTCCGTTAGATCTTTTATGAACACATCTTTGTTGTTGCACTCGACCAATTTCTCTTTCAAAGTTTCTGCAAGTTGCGGGTTTACGAAAATACTTGTCAATTTTGTTTTGTCTGAAGAATAAGACACTACCTTCTTCTTCTTTATTATCGTAGGCTAAAAATAATTTACGATAAGTATTTAATAATCGGCACATGATAATAATTTATTTATTTTACCGTTCGGAAGCATGGTGTACTGTTAATGGAGTTTACCGATGTGGTGTCAGAATTAACCGGACTGCGAGAATCTGGGAACCTGTTGCTTTGTGGAATCACTGCACCACCAACGCCAGTTTCAATTTTGGGGTTGTAGTCAGCAGGGGACGGTGTGCAAGCTAAATGAAACAAGCATTACGTCAAATATGATTCTAATTATAAATTATAGTCAAAACCAATATAGCAGCAATTTTTGCACTGCAAAAAGTGCACGTGTCAACGATTTTTTTCGATCGAACTTACGGCTATCCGATTACTTAATCGTATACTTACTAGTTATTTCATTGAAACGATTGATCCTTGCTCGCGAAAACGACATTCTAGAATTAAAAAAACTAAACTAAACTAAATGTACCGCAATCTCTAACGTTTGTAACGACAGCTGTGGATATACAATAGGCGGTTTTTATCGTTGACGGTTACACAGTATAATGTCGACCAATGAAACGTGCACTTACTTGTTTATAACGATTTCATTGGTCGTTCGATTCAAACTTCAAATATAAATATAATAAAATAGAGATAGTAATTGGAGTGTATCGTTGAAGGTAATACATATCCCCACTTCTTTACAGTCGGTCATATTGAAATGGGTGATATCCGGTATTTGAAAATTTTTCTGCGTCTACATCAATAATTAATATAGGATTGCAAAAAAAATTGTTCGAAAAAAATAGACTCCATGTAGACATACACACTACACTATTCTATTAAATGAATTAGAATACATTAATAAATTACACATTTAGAAAAGCACCACCGTAATCGAGTTTCACAGGGGGTAGTAGAGATGGCAGCACCGACGCATATGTTTACATGTCATCAATTAATTGTTGAATGGCACATAATCATGTGCATTAAAAATGTTTCTATGTTTTTCGATATAATCGGGTCAGATACAACAATATTATGTTTGTTATCGCAACGAACCGCATTGTTTTAGAAGATTTTCTCGCCACGGAATAAGTTCGCCTAGCGGTTATCAGATGTCAGTTTCGTCCAATTTAATCGCCAGTTACAAATATTTGTGGACGAAAAAATTGCACCTAGCTAAGAATTATAAATTAATATTATTTTTATGTCGATGATTGCGATAGTTATTTAGTAGTATGATCAACACTAAATAGAGAGCATTAATATCCATTGTCTTTTTAGATAGATAGACTTAAGTGGCTGTTCCGTTACCTCGTCTAAATTATTAAATTTTTGCGGAATAGATTTCTTGTCAAGTGACAATTGTAATTTGCAAGGCTTTTCGGTGAGTCATAAATTCCCGAATAACGCTCAGATCTATCGCACGTAAAATGGGAATTCCGCTGGTGAATCAGCTGTGACGTCGGCGCTGTACATTGTAGCGCTGACGTTTAACTGGTTGCGAAAGCGTAGGCGCAGTCGCTGATCACTGAACTGCGACGTGGTCAACACAATTTCTGTGCTACATCGGACGCGCAATACGCGAAAAAGTAAGCCATTGCAAAGTTAAAAGTATCGCCCGTTGTTTTCTACTTCATACCTAAATCGAATAAAAACGCCTACCGGCATCGGTGACGGAGCAAAATAACTCCACTCCAATCCGAGCCAAATAAAATAATCTGTGCGGGTCCAACCATTTCGCGTTTCGTGAACGTCCACGCCATTCGCACGACTCCTCGAACCCAAAATAAACGCGTCGGGCGACCGCCGCGACTGCGTTTCGCTTTTAAAAAGCTGCGGCGAAAATATTTCGATTTTCGTTCCGATTTCCATTAATGTAGCGCCGCGCAGTGGGTGTCGGATGAACTACCGCCTAATACGTATATTCGCATAGCGGACTTGTGAGAGTGTGTGCGTGTGTTTGTCGAAACGGCATGCAGAAAAACGTCAAACGCGGTGAAATTGTGCCGTTCTAGCGAACAGAGATGGTCGAAACGGGCGAAAAAGATGTGCGTGTACGTGCATAACTAGCCGATGATGTGCGTACGTGTCTCGAGAATTCGGAAACTGATCCGTTCGACGAGCTACGTAAAAGTGTACACTTTCAAGATGGCTGGAATTTGAAAGACCTCTTTGTCCCTTATGTCACTATGAAAGTTGATGAGTTTGCGGGAGATTCGAGGCTCGATAGGTGATTATCCTTAGGCGTCGATCGTTTGTGTGTGTGTGGATGTGTATGCGTGTGTGAAACGTGCCGTACGGGAAGCACAATTGGACCGCGGGGCGTTCTGTTTATGTGTACGGAGCGCACCTCGACGTTGTGGCCTCGTCTTGTTGACGTGTTTGTCGCCTTATTGCGCGTTATTCGACCGTTAAAACCGCTTATTACAGTCACCGGCCGAAATTTGATAGCTTAACGGGATAATTCGATTATTGGAGGTACACCGTTCCTTAGCAACTGACTAGAGGTCATAGGTCAAGATTTTCGTCGTAAAAATTCGCCGATTCGATTGTTTGGACGATTTTTCGCTGAACCAGCGCGAAATTTCGCGAAGATCTGCACTAACCATATGCTTGTTTATGTGCGCCAATCGCCCCGAATAATGCACGCGTACGTTATTAACCGTTACGCATTCCTAAAGTAGGTAAGCGACTTTTATTTTAAATGTTTTTAAACGCCTGTGAATTTAAGAGGTTATGGTACAAGTACCGAAAGTTCCTATTTTGTCTAGTTCGGCGAATTTCCGCCAGGGTAACCTCATTGTTTTGCGACTTTGTTTTCGTCATCGTCGCCTTATTTTCGGCGAAACGGGGGCTTACGTAACGCCCCTGTGCCTTTTTTTCTGTTTCTTCCTCGGCCTTCTGCGTTAACGCGCGAAGGCGTTGTATAACATTGGGAAACGCGTTACACTTTCTCTTTTTTTGTCGTTCGCGACAGCTCCGACATACAAATTGTGCGTTTTTTGCGAAACTTTCCACGAACCTTGTTTACGACGAACACCCAAGCAAGACGCACGATTATACGCTGACTATCTAAAAAAAACATATAAATTACATCGCAAATAAAATTACGTAAAATTTATTTAGTTATGTAGTTTCGATAACAAGTGAGGCTAAAAGATGTTAGAAAATGTGCCACGATCATTAAAAATTAAATTAATCCAAGATTTGATTAACAATATCGAAACAATATAGAAAAACAGCGCGAGAAAACAATAAAAGAGCGCGAGGACACTGTGCACGTGCATAGATTGAGATAGGTTAGTTTAATGGTGACAATCACTTTCAGCCAACTACACTTGCCTAGTGTAAATGAGCCTTGTAAATGCCGTTTCCAATTCCTTATCTAATTTACCATAGTTGTATCATCTAGGAGGCTGTCGATAATGTAATTAAACTTACGTTGGAAACGAGTACTAAATAACAAAACCTATACAATTTTGACGTCGATACTTTACAGAATGTTTAAAACTGAACACAAAGTTTTCCTTACCTAAAGTTATTTTCAAAGCGAATAAGAAAATAAGAATGGTTATTTATTTTATTTATTTGCATAAATGTATTACAATTACTAATATAACTAAACTGCCAGCTGTACGAGTAAAACACCGTCTTATTACCAAAGTCTCAATGTAAATTTAAAATATTTATAGGTATTGCATGTCTGATTATACAATTTGGTCGTCCAAAAATTCTCGCTACGCTCCAAAGATTCACATAAGTCATCGAAAATTCCATAAAAAATGCTCTAGAATAACAATTAACCCACGCGCACCGTTTCGCAAATACTTGGCGCCGGTTTTTGATGTTTCATTTAAATTGTTTGTATGATTATTACTCGCAGGAAAATTATTTATATCGTCACGATCACAATGAATCAACCTGATTTATTATCATTATTTTCAAATAATGCAGTAGTTTCGAAGATAGCGCAAACGATTAATCGTCGAAAGTAGTTTTCAGTAATGTTTACTGCTTCAAAAGTGGTCGTGTATTTTTATAGTGACTGTGTAAGGAATATATGAGTGTGCCATAGAAAATCATCGCAGGTATACAATTTTCTGTATTTTTTAAGCTTTAAGCGTAATTTTAAGGCCGCGAGTGCTCGTCGCAAACTCAATTTAATTTTTTTTACGATTGCAAGCACTGGATTTATTTTTGATCGCCGTAAAAAATGCAGCACGCCGTTGTTGTCACGTCTACACGGTGATAACTTGACGCTAATATTTATTCGCACATTATCTTAATTACTTTAGACATAATCTATGTTGACATGTTTTGTACGGTACGCTATGCGATTGTTGCTACCATAATATTTTGCTTGGTATTAAATTACATATACTGTTTTATCTTCTGCTGTTATTCATTTTGTGTTATAATTTTAATGATTTTTTTAATTGTGGAAAAATATGTTGCACACACGAGTTGTGATATGTCAAACTGTAACAAAAAAATACAACATTCATATCTGATATGATGATATAAATTGATATGATGTAATTTATTATTTTGGCCTCCCGAGATGTAAACATTGGAACTTTGCACCGTTCATGTTACATGTAACTTCGTTTTTACGACGACTGTGCGTTTTCCCGCATAGTATGCGGTAAAGCAAATAATCCTTCTTTTTAAACTCCAGAGACCGAAGAAAAATACACAATTGTGAAATCATGAAGCCGATGTTCAGCCGCTGGGCATCGTGTTTAAGATATAAACTTCATGCAGCAAAATGCAATTTCCTACATTCGATTATAAATAGCTAATAATAAACGTACCTACCTACCTAATAACAATTAACTTTTATATAATTATTTAAATATAACAAATTCAAATCTGTCATGTTATGTCTGTCACAATGCAATGTTGTCAACTTGAATAAATAAAATATATATGTATAAAAAGATGACTTATTAATTTAAAATAAAATTATCGGCCAAAAAATTTAATACAAATCTCATGCGTTAAGTTATTTTACAGCGCTCCAGTAAATAAGGCACTCGCCCTTCGGGCTCGTGCCTCAAACAAAGCCTTCACGCTGTAAAATTGAACTCCCCGCATTCGACTGTAAATAACTATTGTGGATGCCTTAATTAAGGGGTAAAACCACTCCAGAGGCCGAAAAAAGAGCTAAATTTATGAATTTATTTTGGGAGTATGACGAACGGAATAGAAATTCTTCCAAAAGTGTTCATTAAGGGGGGATCCTGCTTTAGGAGGCCTTAAAATAGCGTTTTTGGGGGAATTTTTGTAGGACAGAAAAAAATGAGCAAGTCTGGTGAACTTTTTAGAGCATTTCATTGCATATTTGAGCATTAAAAAATATATTTCGAGAGAAAAATATTTAAACGGAACCGATTTTTATGCACATTTGTGCAACACCTTTCAATTGCAGTCTACAATCGATGGGAAAGATGTAGCTCGTAATTTTTGTCTGAAACAAAAAAAAACAAAGAAAATTGTAATTCTCATATGTTTTCTGTGAACTAAAAAAAAACAAAATTTTGAAATTCAAGATTTTTCTCAGGTTTGAAAATAAATGTGCTCTTTGCAGGAAGAGAAAATCATTTCAACTTGCTAAAAAGTAGAATTTTTCTTTCATTAACCTTTTTAGTTCAATTCAAATAGAATGCTACTGAAGCCAACAAAAGTTTTGTTTCGTTTTGATTGCTTGTCTAGTTTTCTCGCAATAACGCCCACCAGTTTAGAAAAATCGTAAAAACGAAAACTCGAGAAAACCCGCTCTAAAGTTTACGATCAGCAAAAATGTTAATTTTCTATTACTTACGGAATATCTCGTTATAATCCTACTATAGCTCTTACGAATTCAAAATATTATTGTTTCAAACGACCGATTGAACTTTTTTCAGTACATAGTTCGGTGTTATGTGACTGCGGGAAGGGACACGAGCGTTCGTATATTTTTTGCTCGACACCTCACTGTGTTTAGTGCTGTATATTTCAAAATATTGCGAATTAGCCGCTTTAACTTTTTACGTACTTATACTTTATGTATAAGTAAGTATAGGAATCATAAAAAATTTCGACCTCGAGATTTCAACGGATATACACGTTTTGAGGTCCCCTGAATCGTTTCTGACTATTTTCGGAATGACGTCTGTGTGTCTGTCTGTGTTACTGTGTGTCTGTCTGTGTGTGTGTCTAGCGTCCAAACGATTATAGCTAGAGCTCTGAAACTTTAAACTTACCATTTGTATGTAACAAGGAGGAAAACGTCCTATTTTGAACGTAATCTCTCAACCGGAAGTGATGGTTTACTCTTATCACCTTTTTCCATATCTCAAAAACGGTACACGTTACGGAAAAAAATATTCTTACATAAATTATAGATATTGATATTTTAAATAACTTTCATTTGCAAAGTTTTTTCGAAAAACGTAGTATAACTAAGTATAAGAAAGTTTTGTGCGGACCACCGCGGATTTTTATACATATTAGATATATTAGGCATAGATTTGAGCAATAAAAAAAATTCGTTTTTTGAGCCTTCTAAAGCAGGATTCCCCCTTAAGCACATATTGAAGTACAAAAAACATTTTTTTCTATTTTGCTTCGTTACTAGACCTATGCCCGGTTTCACAAGCGCTAATCGGTCCTTAACGGCTTGTTAACGAATCGTCAAAAGTTTGACGATTCGTTAACAAGTCCTTAATCAATCGCCAAATATTTGATAATTGATTACATTGACGAACCGTTAAAAGCAAAATTATCATTGTTTTGGATTTCACAAACAATAAGGAGTCTTTAAAGGCTTGTTAACTAATTCACCATTTGACAATCGTTTGTGAAACCGGGCACTAGTAAAGCACCCGTTTGGGTTCGTTACTGAGAATTTTGTATGCTTTACCAGGCTAGTGTATTTTATTTTTCTGGTGTTGGGAGCATTGTCGTTCTTCCAAATTTTAATTTTACTTTTACGTCAAATGTCAAGCTGGGAATGGGAACAATAAAATAATGTTAAATAAATCAACTTGGATTGTCATGAAATGTACAATATTTATTATCAACGTTAACAGAATTGTCACAACGCAAAGTACCGTGGAAGTGTTAGACAACATTATGAAGAATATTAAAATATATATTGCTATTTGTTTTTACTTTGAATGTCAAACTGTAATAAACGGAAAACTGTAGGTATAACTTTAATTTACCCAACCTTGATAAAATACCCTAAATTTTAAAATTTTATCTCTTATGTAAAAAGGAATTAAGTGCAAAATAGAAAAAATAGTATAAAACACTCGTTCAGAAAGCTCTTCCAGCACCAGCTTCCACCCGCCACGGGAGGACGGATTTCTCGGCATGTATGAGTCCTGGAACAAAACTCTAATTTTTTATAATCTATGTACATTTGGCTTTGGAAGTACGTAGGAGTTTTCTTTTTTATCAATTTTTGTGGAAGTGGTGCACTTTTTAAGGAATAAATTGATGAAAAATGAGTGATAAATTGTTCATAAAAAAAGGTTTACATCCAATGAAAAAACGGTTAGGTACTTTGCTATTGTGAAGCTACTGTGAACATTTTAAATGAATCCATGCAAAAGTCTCCCAGAAATCTGTCCTCTCAGTTTGGAAAAAGTGGTTTACAAGAAAACGCGTTTAAAGTTTCATAAACACTTTAATCCTTGGAAATTTTGTTTACCTCTAATCTGTTATGCATGCACCATATTATTTGGCCATCCAGGACGATGTTCACCACCTCCTCTTCTTTCCTATACACTTTTAAGGATATTCGGATATTGAAAAACCTAGAGTGGCTTAATGACATCAAAGAATGGAAAATTTTAAATATCAAAACAAACTTTATTTTCTATTAACTTTCAAGAAAAACAAAATTAATATATTTAAATTTTACAAAAAAATTGGGCTCAATATTTAAATTTTATCTAAGGATTCCTTTTAAATATTATATCTAAGTTTTTCGGATTTATTCAAATTTATTTTAGATGCGTGGAATCTACAGATGGGCCGAGTATCAATTTGATTTAACAGTTACGGTTGTTTTCCTGGTGTTAATTTTAATTTCGCACATTTCGCAAATCACTGCCCTTTTCTTCTTTATTATCTTATTCAATTTTAGCACTTTCGTTTTATTAACAAGACTTATATACTCTTTTATATTTAACACCGTGACTTTGATTTTCGTATAAACACACTGTTGCTTAGTAACGTTTTATATGAATTGTGAAGACAACCGTCGTGGGCACTATAACTGTCAAATCGGTACTACTCTCATCGTTTCTTTTATAGCCGTCCTTGCATGGATTGACTATATTTTTATCGACATTTACAGATTTTTGTTTTCACTTCAAGAATTTTAAAATCCTTTAAATCTTTTGGAAGTTTATCAAAAATTATATATAAAACATCTGCAGTGGTCCGCACTGACTTTCTTATACTTAGTTATACTACATTTTTTGGAAAAACTTTTAAAATTTCAGTGTCTACAACTTCCATGAGAATATTTTTTTCGTACCGTTTTCGAAAAACAGAAAAAAATGATAACAAGTAAACCGTCACATCCGGTTGAGATACTGCTTTCAAAATAGGACGTTATCCTCCTTGCTATATACAAATCATAAGTTTAAAGTTTCGTATCTCTATCTTTCATTGTTTGGGCGGTAGAGTGCGCACCGGCACACAGTCACGCACACACCTCGTTCCGAAAATAATCAGAATCGATACAGGAGACCTCAAAACGTGTATATCAAAAATTGTCATGATTACTATACTTATACATAAAGTATAAGATAGTAAACATGTGTTTTGGAACCAGCTAAACAATTTGAAAGAATTGCAGCGGCATTGGCGAACGTTGGACCTGACATTTTAGTAAATACTTCCAATAATTTATCGTGAAGAGTTGTCTTACAAGGCCAACATTTTGAGCATTTGCTGTAAATAAAATTATTTTTTTTATTGTCTATGCAACATCGTTTAGACGAGAGCACGTCAACACTTAATAATAAACCTGTCTTCACCATTGTTTTGTAAAATCTCATTAGGCTAGATGCTAAAGGGTGTTTTTTAAAATTTGGCGTCGAAGTTGGCCATGAATGTTTGACTGTGAACGAACCACAATTTTATACATACACTCAAACGTCACTTAAGTAACAACTTTTGACAATTAAAAGTGAGGTTAGACCGATTAGACATAGGTTAAGATGTCAAACTAATAATGATGTTTCGTTCGCAGTTAAACATTCACGGCCAGCTTTGACGCCAAATTTTAAAAAGCGCCCGTTAGAATGTCGATTAGATATTCGTAACAACATCGAATACTTTGGGAACTTCTGTGAACTTAACCTAGAAAGCGAATCAACAGACTCTCTTTGTCAAAGTACCACCCAACCCACTAAATTTGTCTCGATCGATTAAAGTCACGCGGTATATATACATAATTAATAATTAAATAATTACTTCCTATGTCCTATGTCTGCCACAATGCAATGTTGCCAACTTGAATAAATAAAATATATATGTATAAAAAGATGATTTATTAATTTAAAATAAAATTATCGGCCAAAACATTTTGTACAAATATCATGCGTTAAGTTATTTTACAGCGCTCCGGCAAATAAGGCACTCGCCCTTCGGGCTCGTGCTTCAAACGAAGCCGTCGCCCTGTAAAATTGAACCCGCATTCGACTGTAAATAACTATTAAAATATTTTAAGCGGGAAAATATTCAACCAATCACGCTCAAGTGTACTGGTTTGGTACATTCTGAATCAGAAGTAAAGATATAAAATCTGCACTAGACAGTAATTGACAGATTTTATGTTACCTTTTAAATTTGCCGCCGAGATACTTTTTAACCTGAATGTACGTTAAAAAGCATTGCCGCTCTCGCCACGCCCCCTCAGCTTTCATGTTTGCTAAGGCGAACATAGTATGTACAGTCGAATGCAAAAAAAGTAGACACGAAATTTTCGGCTGCTTGAACAAACTTGCTTGATATTAGTAATGTCATGTAAACGTCAGTATTATCATTTCAGTGACATTTTAATGAACTGGTGAGCCGTAAGCGTAGGTACCCCCAACTAGAGCCCCGAACCACCGTTACTGAATAAATAAATCAAATATCACGTGGATTAAGAAAACTTACTGAGAAAATTCAAGTTTTATTGGAATAAAGAAACTTCGTTTTAAAATGAATGTCAACTTTGAAAGATTGTCAAATTTTTAAGGAAAGGGGATTTTAAAAAGCCACATTTATACAACAACAATTTGAGGAAAATCAATTACAGGAAACTGTTTTTGTCTACTTTTTTTGCATTCGACTGTATATTTAACTTTCTTGACATTTGTATTTTGAAAATTGTTACCTTAAATACATTTTTATATTGTTTCGGTGTTTTAGAATATGAACACTGTTAATTTGGCAATTCCAACAATTCATGATTTATCATTTTTTTTAAATCGTAATTTTTTTTTCTTTTAATGTTGACCATTTATTGTATTTCTGAAAATTATGATCGCTTATTTTACTAATTTTCTATTTTGTTTTAATATTTTAACAATTTGAAACGAGTTACCTTTGGAAACTTTTGGCAGCATTTGTTATATTTTTGTACATTATGACAATTAATTTAGCGAATTTTTGAATATTTTTTTGCGCTTTAGCCAATTTTAAAATGTGGATAAATGTCGTAAAATTGACAACATTGTCAAGAAATCAGAAATATAAATATTGACAATACTATCACTTTATCGGTTAACAAAAAAATTATCCTGACTTTGGGGTAGTTTACCCAATTGTAAAATATTAATAAAAGTCAATTTAAAACAATGAAAATCAAATTGCTCCAAAAGCAAAACAACTTGCGAAATTCTCAATTTTCGCTATTTGTCGCAATTCTGACATTTTTTCTAGCCAATTCTGATTTTCTTAAATATATTTTGCAAATTATGCCAATTAAAAAACAAATTTGACATTTTTTGAAGTTTAGACAATTTCAAAATTTTAATCTCCAGCAAAAATTATAAAAAATGCGAATATTAACAATTGGAAGAATTTCTTGTGGGTTTTATCGCGATCTTCGATTATTATTATTACTTGACGTTTCGCTGGGCATCCCGCCAGCTTGACCAGAAGTTCTGTACAATATTATTAATTTGTCGAAAATTTCAAAAATGTTAATTTTAAATAATGTCATAAAATTTGCTGTGGGAATATTATTATATAAATTTAAAGCGCGGCATTTTCTGTTAATTATTCTGTCTCCAAACCTGTCAAGATTAAAGTTTGAAGTTTTAGTATTGGATTTTCGCGTTTGAATTTTTGACATTTGTTCCGATGAAAGACAAAATATATTTCCACAGCCTACCCTAATTTGCAAAATTTTTGATCACAAAAATGACTAAAATAAAAGCAGCGTTCGCAGATAACTGATTTATATAACATATTGATAATTATTACTTTCTTATACTATATGTATAGGTATAATAATCAAGAACATATTCGACCTAGAGATTTTAACGGAAATACGCGATTTGACCTTGATTGTGTGGTGTGAGGTATAGAATGCTAACTCAGCGTTTTTTTAGGCTTAAAGCCATCTATAAGTTTCTGGTCGGTTCAAAATTGCAAAGCCTGCTATCGAACGGCAAAAAATATATATATAGGAAGCTTAAATACTGTAACATAGAATTTATCAAAAATATTAACAACATTTATAACATAGCAAACATCGTTTTAGCCAACATTAGTTCTTTTAAAAATGCTGAATATAATATTAATAGTGCAATTCCCCACTACGTTAAATTCGTTTACATGTGTCCATAAAGAAAAACTTGAAACTGAAATCATAAATAAAATTATTAATTTAACGATAGTATCATACGCTAAAGGTCTAAATTTAATATCAAGTGGCAAAAAGATACGAGGTTAACGCATTATCAAAGTAAAGTATACAATGAAGCTGTTGCATGTTACAAAAAGAAATAAAAAATAAAAAATCGTAAATGAAATTGTGTTGTTCTTGCCTTTTTTTGAATTTAAAGATAACATGAAATGGGATATGAAATTGCAATAATCGCATAGCAGGCTTTGAAATTTTGAACCCACCACAAACCGATAGATGGCTTCAAGCCTAAAAAAAAACCTTGAGTTTGCACTCTATACCTTCTTATTTTATCTATGGTATGCCTGAAGTACTGGCGCCATTTATAAAAACTGTATCTAATCGCCAAGATAGGCAAATTTAAGTTTTGTCACTAAAATTGTTTTGTCGCTAAAATTGTTTTGTTGTCATTGCAACGATTTGTAATTTCAAAGAATATATTTAGCAAAATCTGGAGAAAAGTAATAATTTAAAAATGATGCGTAAATGTGTACATGCGCAACTATTTTCAATTTTAGTCGTACATGATTTTACATAAACCTTTTTTTTTAGTTGCTATCATTCGCAGCGCGTTAAAAAATCCAGCAGTAAAAGCGTTAACTGCATGTGGGGAACAACAATTCTAGATTGGTTCCATGGCGTAACCAAAACAAAGCTTTGTGTGTGCGCGAAAGCGTGCGCGTGGTTTCGTAAACATAACCCCTATCGTTTGACGTTGAGCGATGCTTCGCATTTATTATTGCTTTATCGTAAAAGATTTACCAAATTTCACTTTGTATAATTACTGTGTACGTGACTGAAATTGGCGTTTAACTTGTTAATTATTTTGTGTTTGAAGGCGAAAATGTGCTCCGTTTCCATTATTTTATGTTGGATAGGTAGGTAGGCTAATTGCCCTAATACAATTTTTATATCGATAATATTATTTTTAGCGCGATTCAGATGCTTTAACCATTGACAAAGGGCAAAATATTAAAGTCTGGAATAGGAAGACAAAAATGAAGTTAGTCAGAGTCTGCGATTTTAAATGAAAATGTATTTAATTTGATTTGCTTTGTCGCAATTACATTAATAATTTTGAACCCATTGATATAAAAAGGTTTCGTTTTGTTAAATCTATAGAATTAAATAAATAAAATAATTAGTTCTGTCCAGTTATGAAATGCACATTTTATATTTGTACTTTTTAATCTTAATACGAATGGTACATAGTTTTAGTAAAGTCTTCTGCTCAAATTGTTTGAATTTACAATTCGTATTCAACAAATTGACTATTGTGGCTTGTACAACCTTTTCAACTTAAAATTAAAAGAGTAGTGACCATGTACGGATCGTATATCCTAATTAGAACTGGATGTGATATACATTTAACAACCAGTGTCATTTTCAACGTATATTTGCTTATCTAATCACCGTTTAAAGTGAATATTATTGTTTGGAATTCCATTCGTGTAAAACTAGCTGACCGAATTGCACGTAAGAACGCAGTGTCTACAGAGCCTTCTTACATGCAGTGTCTTGCTACTTAGTTTCGGGGAAAGTGTTTGAAACATGAACGGTTACTTTCATCACCTCGAGTTCCTAGAAACAAAGTACATAGTGAGGGATTACTCGAAAGTACGGGTGAACGACGAACATTTTAGGCTTTAAGTTATTTCATGCAGGGCTGCAACTGACTCGTCTTGCGTTGTCGTTTCAGGGAATGCGTGACATGTTCATCCAATCCCAACAGTTGGTCACAAGTAGTAGCGGGTCGGTTCAACCAAAAAAGCGCAGAGCAGAGCATTACGTGGGAAACGGAATTTGCAACGGCCAGTTCGTCCATCAGGAACAAACGGTGTATGGGACGACAGAAGTAGCAGCGACAGCGGTCAACACTTCCAGCCAAACCGAACTGAATCATGCTAGTCCTGGTAGCCAGAGAACTTTTGTTCGTGCTTCCACAATCAAATTGTTAGACACGTACCAGCGTTGCGGCCAAAAGGTAATAAACGGAACAATTTTGAAAATCATTAGTCATTTTATTTCTGAAGTTACATTTGTGTGCAAGAAACTTTGAGTGTTTAAGTTGCATTCTTTTTTTTCATAGCGCAAAGCTTGGTCGCGGGAAGGTAATGGTGAAAGTGGGGAGACCCTTTCAAATACAGAGAGCAACAACGCAGTCACCACGACGGCCCACAGCAAAGTCACAGTGGCCCCTGGGGCCAACACCCAGGCTCAAGGTAGGTTTTTATTGCCGATGAAAAGAGATGTTGATTAAATCGTAAATTTTTCTAACGGAAGCAGAGTTTCAAATTGGAATACTTTTTTAATCATTTTATATTTTGTATTTGTGATACTTATGGTGTTATCGACTTAAAATAAATATTAATTGTGTATATATATATATCTTGTTGAGTTTTCATAACTATTAGAGGAAGCCAAGGAAGGAATGTTGTAACCTAATTAAAGCTTTTCAGTGCCTTATTGAACAATTTAATGTCTCGATAAATTATCAGCATGTTGAATAATGTTGAAATATAGGGTGATTCCATTAGCCTCTCCACAAACTCAATGGCAATGAAAAGTAGATTTCATTTCAAGAAGAAATGTTCATATAAAAATATGTCCTAATGTTATATAATTGAAAAATTTCCCTCGAAGGAAAAGCAACTTTTAACATTATTAAGGTATTTTTTAAAAATGTGTACATTGTTTGAAATTTTGTTCAAGTATTTTGCATTTTATTTACATTTACATTTCTATTATTTTTGAAAATTGTGACCGACAAAATGTTCCTGTACCAAAATTATAAAAAAACAAATTTTGCTTAATTATCAAAGCAAAAAATCACATTGCTAAAAATTTAAAAATTGACAATATTATCAATTTATCTGCTGTGGAAAATGCAAAAAAATAAAATTGTAATACAATTCTCATTTTTTGTCATCATATCAAACAATTTTTACAAGTTTTTGAAAAATTTGACGTACGGAATAAAATATGTAAATACAGCAAATACACAATTGTAAGTAAATTTGTTTAAAATAGAACAAAAAAGAAAATGTAAAATTGTAAGTAAAGCAAAATTAAAATCGAAAAACAAAACAATAACGATGAAAGAGCGAATCAGATGATGATGATGATGAGATATGATAAGTAAGAGAAAGCCAAAAACAATTAATATAACAACAAATATAGGAGAAACTACTGAAACTGAGTATCGGGGTATTCCAAGTTTTGATTCTAGTCCTTCAAAAAATTGCGTTTGTATCCTGCACACATACTTGTTTTGTTATAAATATCCATGATATATATCAGTGTATATTATATATTTATCGTTGATATATACCCCTCCAACCCTGATATTTTTTCTCCAACGTTAGATAGAAGTTTACCAAACAGTGAAAGTATCAAATTAGTAAAGCTCTGCTTCCATACATTGCATATATTACATGTACTCACTGTCTAATTTGTAGTTTGAATTAACAAAAAAAAACCAACGTTGTGTTGCCCCTAACTGTTTATTTTATATTTTAAATTAAATGTCAAGCAATAAAATACAATAAAAGTTTGCAAATGTAATTTGCTGCTTCTAAAAGAAGAATAACACCATTTAGTAAACTTTTCTAATTTGTGGAAACACAACGATGGTTTTGGATGTCATTAGGACATCAATAACAAAAAAAAATAGAGTGAAAAGATACCACGGTAGTACATGTGGTGTGGTGTGATGTGGGGTCGGTCAATATAGAAGGGATGGATGGTGAATATCAGGGGGTGTTTGAAGCAGGCTCGGGCAGCGGCGCGGACGGCGACTATCAGCTCGTCCAGCATGAGGTCCTCTACTCCTTGACCAACCAGTATGAGGTGCTCGAGTTCCTCGGCCGCGGCACCTTCGGCCAGGTTGTCAAGTGCTGGAAGAAAGGCACCAACGAGATCGTCGCCATCAAGATTCTCAAGAATCACCCATCGTATGCCAGACAGGTGAGAGGCACTTTCTTCATTCCGACTAACTGCGATAAATAGACTAAATGCGTGCTGTTTTCGATGCAGGGACAAATCGAGGTTAGCATATTGTCGAGATTGAGCCAGGAGAATGCAGACGAGTTCAACTTTGTGCGTGCCTTCGAGTGCTTCCAGCACAAGAACCACACGTGTCTCGTATTCGAGATGCTCGAACAGAACCTCTACGACTTCCTCAAACAGAACAAGTTCAGCCCATTACCGCTGAAGTACATCAGGCCCATTCTGCAACAGGTTCTGACTGCGTTGCTCAAACTTAAGGTATGATTTAGTTTGTAACTTAATGTATAACTTATTGATGATGATTTTCAAACAGCAACTGGGTCTCATACATGCAGATTTGAAACCGGAGAATATTATGTTGGTTGATCCAGCACGGCAACCGTACAGGGTGAAGGTCATTGATTTTGGCAGCGCTAGTCATGTCAGCAAGGCAGTCTGCAACACCTACCTCCAGAGCCGTTACTATCGCGCGCCTGAAATCATCCTCGGCCTGCCTTTCTGCGAAGCCATCGACATGTGGTCTTTGGGGTGCGTCGTGGCCGAACTCTTCCTAGGTTGGCCGCTCTATCCTGGATCTTCAGAATATGACCAAATACGATACATAAGCCAGACGCAAGGTAAAAAAATAATCCAGTTTTGTTAATAAAATTTAATAGATCATTGCTACTATTATTGATAATGCAAAAATAAAACATGTAAATATATCAGGGTAATCACAAATGTTTTGTACTGCAAATGCAATTTGGTTTAAGTGACCTTAATCAAATATTCCTGTATGATAAGTACGGTGGTCATCCTTGCTTGACATCTGTATTTGTCTCCCCAAAATGATTGGCCACGGGTAGAGAGGGTTACGAAATGCTGATTTGTATTAATATACATTATGCTTGCAGGATTGCCGACCGAACATATGCTAAACAATGCATCGAAAACAACAAAGTTCTTCTACCGTGACATGGAGAGCACGTATCCATTTTGGAGACTCAAAACACCTGAAGAACATGAAGCTGAGACTGGTATAAAATCGAAAGAGGCTAGGAAGTACATCTTCAATTGCTTGGATGACATCGGACAGGTCAACGTTCCTACTGATTTGGAAGGAGGTCAGTTACTGGCGGAAAAAGTTGACCGCAAAGAGTTCATCGACTTGCTGAAACGAATGCTTACTATGGACCAGGTAGCAATATTTACTCCTTTATATTAGAGTTTGATTTGTTTTCATGTTTAAATATCATTTCAATTTAACGGTTGATAATAGGTCTTTACTTTTAAATAATAAAGAGCTTGTTTTATTTTATAAGTTTACTTACGGATAAGTTAGGTTTGCAATGATCTATTGTGGCTCTCACCTAAATTTATAGTTCACCCTGCATTTCCAACCTCTTTATGTAGAGGATTTTTGTGGTTGAGATTTTGTCAAGTTTGCCCAGCTCAAGTTTTATTTCACTGAAGATTGAGAACCTGATTTGGTCCCACGTAGCAGACGTTTCCCTTCATACCAGTGTGTCCTGGAATGCAGTTAAGGCTAACCTTGTTCGTTCTCATTAGTTGAGAGAGCACTGCGCGGCAGTCCCACACCAACATCCACATACATTTTTCAGCAAAGATTTGCAATGCTGTTCTATGAATTTTATTTCTATTGTTCAATAATACCTAAATTTTCTTCTTCTTGTGCTGATGCTAGAACGGTTTTGGCTTTAAATTATTAAATCATTAAAACTCCACATACAACTTGTCACATTGAAATTTGTAATCCTTAATCGATCTACCTTTGATTGACATTTTTGGTTTCTGTGTGTAGGAAAGACGCACGACACCCGGTGAAGCCCTCAACCACCCGTTCGTACGTCTTGCGCACCTCATTGACTATGCCCATTGCAACAACGTGAAGGCCAGCGTGCAGATGATGGAGGTAGTACGTTGTACCGTTTTCATCTGTGTGCTCTTTCATTCAACGATGTTTTTCCAGGTGTGTCGCCGCAACGACTATAGCAACTCAACGTCTACAAATCACCATCAGCCGACGCAGCAGACGCAGTCGCTCGTCGCCAATTTTGTGCCTAGTACTAACGGGAATGTCACATTTACGATCAACAATCAGCTGTCGAATCAAGTGCAAAGGCTGGTCAGGGATGGAGCCCGATATGACAATTTAGTAGGTTATATTATTATTCTTTTAAGGTGTAAATTTCACATTAAATTTAATTATTGTGTTCTTCACGACTGCCAAATAAAAATACTTATTTCTGTAACGTGACCGAACATTGGTCGATTAAACATTTTACAACCTAACAGTAGTAAGGTGTGTTATTTCACAATTTAAAATCAAAATCTCCATTAAATTATTATAACTGAAACTATTTCATTCACCAATGAAGATTGAGTAGACAGTAGAAAACAAGAAATAGAATAGTTGACAAATATGAATCAAAACAAAATTAATATTAAATAAAAACTTTGTGAGATAATGTTCACCTTTAGATGAATGGGTAGTTCCATGAGTTTTATTTGCATGTGTTGTGTATATCTAATGTTAGGTTGGCCTATTAATAAATTTAATTATTATTTAATTGACGGCTTCCATATTTAGATATCAAAAGTATTTTTTGTTCAATTGTTTGTAAAAGATCGTTCTTTTTGTAGTACCAAATTTATAATGGAAGAACCGTCGGTCGGCAATACACAACAAGCAGCAGAGCTGATCCGTTTCAACATCAGCTAGTGTCAAGCATTCTGTGTCCGGCCGGTTACCAAGGTATGGGTGGTTCTCCAGCGAAACACGTAACCGTAGTGCAGCAACCACCACTACAAATACAACCACCCATACTGAGCCAATCCGGGCAACAGCAGTACGTACCTGTAAGTGTAGTTGAGCCCAGTGGTAGACAGATGTTACTAACGGTGAGTTTAAACTTCGTAGAAATACATCAAATAACACACTTAAAGTTCGTCTAATTTTACTACATTCCTCGGCCACTTGACGCTTTTGGGGATCTTTTCCAATATAGTTTTTCAATAAAGTCATGGTGTACTATGAACGATGTCACCTGATCTGCATTTTGGAATGTAGTAAAGTCATTCGTTCGTAGTTGTGATTCGTTCACCAATGGGTACATTTAACCATCAATTAATTTAGACTTGTTACCAGAACGCCGTGCAAACGTCTTGGCCGACAAACAGGCAGATGGCTATTGTTCCGTCTTGGCAGCAGATACCTACTCAACATGCTGCCATACAGCAGCCGCTCATTTCTGATGCAGCTGACTGGGGCAGACCACTGCTCGTTGATTCATCAGCCATACTGCAGGAGCAGCGACCGGTATTTCCCGTCGACGTTGCCACTGAGGTTTACAATCCGACAATTGTCGAGCATACGGGCGCTACATGGGGCACGAGTAAACGAAGTTCTAAAAATCACCATATGCAACAGAATTCCTCACATCATGGCCATCATCTAATGGTATTTACAATAAATATAATGTACTTTATTGCTATAAGGGAAAGTATGTTTGAGATTTATGACCAATTTATGAGGGCTGAATATTAACAATCCATTGTTTTGTTCTCTTCTGAATAGTACTTGAACTCTCAAAAGCATTAATTTTGTGCCCTAGTCTACATGCAAGTATATTCAAATATTCAAATGTAATGAGTTGTACAATAAATTTGCCATAAATCTAATCATTGATTTATAAAAATCTCACAATTTAAACGTCAATAATGTAACATGAAATACTGTTCCAAAGGAGTTATTTTAACTTACAAAATTGTAACATCTTTATAATGTACGTATTTATCCTATTGTACAAAACAATTATGTACTGCACTTCGTATGTGTATATAGTATTTATCAAATCATTCACCAAACTTATACTCCGCTTCATTCCAGCACTTTTTAACGTTTTGGTTTTTTTTGTGACAACTTAATGCATAAGGTGTTATGACTTTGTCACAATTTATATCATGTGTAAATGTATAAATAGAAAACAAAGATAGTCAACTAAAATTCATTAAACAAAAATTGTGTCAGGAATTGGCAGCGTAATACCTCTAGGCAGCTATCGGTGTCTACATATTACAATGAAGATGCTCATAAATTTCTTATGAAAATAATGATTGTGATGAACCAAAGTGTGGGTGTGACTGTAGAAGAGCTCCATGAATACAGTGTCTATAACTAGCTGCTAATTGTATTTCAGATAATAGATAGTCATATGAACCAACATACATACAACGTGTTACTTCATGTAAAGTTTTATTATTATTATTATTATTATTATTATTATTATTATTATTATACATTTTATTTTTATTATGCTTGTCCTATGCCTGCATTCTTTTTCGCTCATATATTGTAAATTTATGTGTATAATCAGCAAGGGATTAATGAAATATTACTACTACTTGGAATTTCAACAGTGGAATAACATTCGCAATCAACAGGACAACCTGCTGGATCTGATATTTGGGGAGGATGTCAATCATGAAGTTAAATCGGCTAGAGAACCCTTGTTCAATGAAGACATTTATCATCCTGCACGCCAAGTAGACTTTGGTTTCAACAATATTAAATTGATGAGGAATAACCATCCGGAAAAGGTATTTCTTTATCAAGGCCAATTACAACGAACTAAATTACTTTAAAGGTATTATTGGTCAGTCTTAAATGGTTATAGATATGTGGACGGCAGTATCTATATAATACTTAAATAGTGCTTAAATGTTAGGATTTTAATGCTCTGTGATTCTCGTGATGTGAAGTGTGATTCGTGTAAATGCAAAAGTTTCTGCATAAATGAATTTATTTAAAAAATATATGCATCTGGTTATTAGATAACCAATCGGTTCAGTCTCCCAGTTATATTTTTTTAAGAAACTATTGTTAAGTTATTGATTAAATCATCGATGTTTTGTTTAACTTTGCCATTTATGACTTTGTTTTTGTAAACACTTTAACAGACTGGCCATTTATTAATTCCTTCGAATAATACAAATTGGTACCGCTCAATGATTCACGTGATATCGTTCACGATTTGTGGAGATTTTTATATATATATATTAATAATAAATGTTCACTACACCATTGAGGTGTAAGATTAGACCATCTTTCATGTAAATTTTACATTTTTCTGTCAAATTTGACACGACGCATTTTCAATTTGAATTGTTTTTGAACTTAATTGCAGCAATCCTTTTATATGTTGACACTGGACATTTGACAGTCGTCTTGTTTACTCGCCGCAAGGTGTTAGACAAGGTATCGTCTTGTCAGTGTTCTGTTGTCAGTGGTTCGTTAAGAGTGATTGGCTCGCGCCAAGAAGTTTTGATGGCCACTACATGTAAAGGTATTTCAACAACTAAGGTTCTTGGTAATCGCTACTGACGAAGGGTAATAACCCAGAAACAATATTGTCTAGCGATCCACCAGTTAGTCTTCATGGACCTGTTTTAATTAATGTTCACTACACCATTGAGGTGTAAGATTAGACCATCTTTCATGTAAATTTTACATTTTTCTGTCAAATTTGACACGACGCATTTTCAATATATATATATATATATTTAATATCATTGTTTCTGGTATGTTTTTACAAAACATTAACGTGGTATTAATGGTTCTGACTGAGGTACTTATGGTAGGTGATTAAAACAAATTATCTTGTTTGATTTTTCCTTGTTCGAAAACATATTTTCTCTTTGTATAAATCATTGGATTCATTATCTGACTTCTTCTCAAAAAGCTCAATTCAATGGAATTCTTTGTTAGTATTTCATGTATTTTATACTTTGTTATATTATATATGTAAATAATTCTTAGTTTGTTTGAAGTTGAAAAATTTTCTTATTACTATATTTATTTTGCCGCCGGTGTCCTTATAATTAAATTTTTTTACATATATTTAAGCACTGGAAACGAAATATAAATTGTGATAATTTTTAATGAATATGGAGTACGGAATTGGGAACAGAACATTTTGAAACATTGCGTATGTACTTTTGGATCTATATTAAGCAGACACTGTGTAATTTGCTTAATATTACAAATTGATGTGGACTTTAGGTGGTTTTCCATTAATGTGATCTTCCCAAGAGATGTTTGCAGCTTTAAAAATGTTTTTCTATCTCTTATAGGTGCCGACCCATCACCGAATGCAACACGACAAAAAGGAACAGACTCAGCTCAGTCCAGTTAAGAAACGAGTCAAAGAGAGCACTCCGCCTTCCGAGCAGATCAATGGATATTCGTCTAACGTGACGAGGAGAAACCACAGTCCAAACAACCACCATGGTCATTGGCAACACGTGCAGCACACGCAGGTACTTTTCACTCAATCTATTGCTCGAAAAAATCAAATTACTAAGAATCACCCAGTTGATATCTTCATGTAGTTGTTCTAACGAAAAGAATCTTTACCGTGTTTGAGTGTGCTTTTGCATGCAGGGTGGCAAACATGCACAAATCCACAACCATGGCCAGACGATGCCGGCACCTGCCCATGGCCGCCAGCACACCATTACCATAAACGACACTCCTTCGCCAGCCGTTTCGGTCATAACGATATCCGACAGTGAAGATGAGTCTTCGACATCGACGGCAACGTCGAGCAAAAAAGCCATTGCGCACCACCACCATCGGCAGAATGTGCATAATGTCACGCACCCTACGAGTCACAGGAAAAACGTTATCAGCTGCGTGAGCGTGGGCGACAGTGATAATGACGATCACAAGAGCCCGACAAAGGTAAATTCATTTTCATTTGCTTTAATTAATTTCATGTGTCCGACCATTTCTTCATGTCTTTATATACGAATTTGTTTGACTCTGCTAGATGCAAGAGCAAATCCAGGCATACCAACAGGTGATTAAGCACGAGCCGTCCCACAACCACAATTACGTTTCGCAATCGCGCAAAACACGGCTTCTTACAAAGGCCCAATCTGAGTGCATGCTGAATGTACAAACGAAGCAAGAACCGGGCGTTGAGTACCAACACCATCGGTCCAATGAGTATCTGATGCCTCCACAACCACTGCAGCAGCAGCATCCACAACATCAGCAGCATTGTACTTCCGCGTGCAAAGAGCCACCTGTACAAGCGTACCAATACATCAACACTGGATCAAGTGGACACATCAACGGTCATGAACAGGTAGGAAATGTTATCCGTTGAATTATTTGACTATTTATAATTTTCAATGTTTAAATAGCAATACATGACTGGCGATAAGCGTGTTTCGTGGGCCCCGCCGGCAGCTCATGCACCAAACTCATCTTCATCGCATGGTGGAAACCGACGACATTCGGCCGTACCGGTCGTAAATTTGCGAGATTATAACATAGCAGCGGCGCCGCAGGGTCACAAGGAATACGCTATTCAACCTCCCGCTGCACACTCGACGAGAGATTCGCTTGCAATAAGCAGGGAACAGCATCTGATGGCACCCACGAAAAACTGGGGACCACCACAGACAATACACCACCAGTCTTACAGGTATGTCAGTAATTGTCCGGTTGTACAAAAACAGCTTAAGCTTACCTTTATAAAAGGTCACGTTAAACCCGCATTGAAGAACCAGGCCTTTTTTGCCTCATTACATATTTAAATATGCAGGTGATTGTATAGATAATTCAATTATTACACCAAACTTGTGTATGGCCAATAATGGTTATTACTCAATGAAACTGGAGCATTATAAAAAGACGTGCATAAATTCTCGCGTAGTATGCGACAAAGATGCACATTAATTGATATAATATAACTCTCAAGAAATATGTTAATTATGAAACCCGCAAAATACCTATGATTGACGATCATTTAGTGATCATAGATATATACAACAAAATATACATAGCAAAGAAATTGGTGAGGAATTATAAAAACATGAGTGTGTTTCAATTTCAAGTTGATTTATTAAACAAAGAACTATACAAATGTAGATAAATTGTCAGACATAAATGGTTCCAGTTTTTGAAGAATTAGTAGTAACTGAACTGCTTGTGGATTATTAAGAAACAAATAATTTATTGTCAATATATAGTCAGCTTTCTTCATAAGAATGATTGTGAAACTCCACTGCAGTTTGTGTTGAATAATTGGAAGTATGCACTCATAGAAAAGTTCGAAATTTTGATGTTTTTAACCTTATATACATTTGAAACTATCAATAGAGTATCTACAAGATGTGAAATGTAATATAAAGTCAACAGACCAACCTACATCATATTGTATATCATAGGGAACAGTGTTGGGTCTAAAGTTATTTATGCTTTATATAAATGAACTTTGTGTACGAGTATATGGTGTGGAATGATGTGAACTCGACCATAGATGTAACAAACTCTGAACTTGCAGATTTGTTTTATATGGACTCTATATTAATGCTGAAAAAACTAAATATATGATAATTAAGACCAAATTTAATAGGATAGACACAGGTAGGCATGCAGATGTAATGTATAACGTTATAAATAACAAAATTATGTATCACGGTGTCATCATTGATGAAATTTTGAGTTTGTCTCTCGTCCACCCTACATAGTAAGTGACAGGTAAAATTGCAAAAAAGCTAATTTAATAGATCCAGAAATGAGGAATTTAAGAGAATAGTCTAAGCTATTCATTTATAAAAAGACAGTGTCCTTGATATTGAAAAGTTTACATATTTACTTCTAACACTCGATTCGAGTACCTTCTACCCAATGCCAAACAAGAACATCTGCCGAAATCCCCTCTTTTTATTATCCCGTAGTACAGGGGTATTGAGGCACTGAATAAGGGACTACCTGAGCGACCGCTCTGTTCTAATTACCGCACCGAACCGACTGGTGGTCACTTAAGTGCTCATAGCATCGGAACTAGTCGGAATTTTGCTTTGAAATTTTGGTGACATATTCTTGAATACTTTTACTAACAATTTATGAAATAAAAAAAGTCGAGTTTGACTAAACTGTCTAAACTGGTTTCCCGCCTTAATTGAACTAACAAAAATCAAAATTAGATTATTTGTATAATAATAATCTCAAGACTCCATTAAGACCAATACTTGATTGAAAGTAGTGTGGCCCTAGACTGCCAAGTGGCCTTTCTGCTTAAGAGCTTGCATCGGCCTTATTTATTGTATAATTAAAAGTTATTTAATGATAAATTCAATTAAATGCTGTGCTTTTGCAGGCATACAAATGCACACCTGTCACCTCAACCATTGGCTGGTGCTCCCAGGTTGTCTCCACAGCATCCACTTGCAGCAGCTGGACAACCTTTATACCATCAAACAGAATTATATCGACGACCTGCTGTGTATGTTACTACAACGCAACCTGCTTACATACCTGCTACGCATCAAGTGGCACCGGCTGGGTAAGTTAATAATCGTTTTTCATAAAATTTTACCAGTTGATATTTTATCTGTAAAAACAACAAAGGCCATTCAATGTGTATAACTCATGTTTATCATTCATATTAGCAGAAATTTTTAAATAAATTATTATGTATTAGTATATGAAACTTAATTAAATATTAAGTAGTTTGCTAGGTTTAAAAAAAAAACCTAATATTCATAGACAAAATCTTTGTCTTGAATGAATGTATTTGAACAATGAACAATTTGACAGGTAAATGGTAAACACTGGTTTGGAATGTGCACTGAACCATGTTTGTGTTCATCGACTGCACCACTATGAACTTCCACAGTTGATTAAGCACTGTCATAAATAAAATCGGTTTGAAAGGAATTTTCGTTCATTTTGTATATTATGTCTGATTTAGTGATTGTTCTCCTATCGGTTAATTTAATGATTCAATTAAGTTATAAGTGTTTGGTCACACTTTTTACTTCTTCACCGAAAACACACAGTTCATTAAATTTCTTATTTGTAATAAAATGATTTTTTCTTTTGTATCCCAAAGGCGAGCTTTGCCACCTCCGCCTGCTCACCACGCGAGTGCAAGACCAGTGCTGGCGAGTCATCCGAACCACCCATTACCAGCGCACTTGCAATTTCCGTCACACGCTCAAGTCGCATCGTACGGTTTTGCGCCGCTGAGTCCGGCGAAGAGCCACCAATATCAAAGTCTGTGGTTCGCGGAATGAGCTGTCCGAACAGGACGGACCTAGATAAGTACAGAACGGTTTTCTTTGGTAATCGTTAGTCTTTAATAATCCATAAGTGTATAAAGTTTGAGCATTTCGAGTTGATTTTCGAGGAAAAAAAAAACAATGTAAGTCTAATTTTTCGGGACGATTATAATCTAGGCTTAGAACCTCATGCGAGGCAATTTTAAGTTTAATGTATCGATAACTCCGAAACTTAAGCGCTTTCTTTTTAACATTGTTGACTTTGGGTTAGGGCACAGGCGGTTGTTTTCGTAGCTTTCGAGGTGTTATCGATACAGAACCGAAACAATATGCAAACTGTAATGTTTCCTATTAGTTTTATTTACTAAATAAATACATTGCTTAGTCAATTATAACGATTGTTAGATTAGAGATTATGTTAAAGGTAATGTCGGAAGCTTTTCGTTAAAGGCCGCGAAAAATGCATTGGTCTGGCCCCGGCAAAAAAATTTATTGTGCAATCTTATAATAATTTTTGTCTGCATCTCTTGTAAATATATGTGATAGTTTCTTTCTTAATAGTGTGTGTGAACTTTCAGCTTTAAATTAAGTATACTTTTTAGTGTGTAGAACTTAATTTATTTAGTTTTTTTTTGTTCAGCAATTATGTGTTTTGCGTACGAACGTTCGCAATCGTTAGACTTTAAACATGTTATGTGTATTATCTTAGAGACCATGTTCGTTGATTGTTTCAAATAGTCATGGTTTGATAGTCGTTTGTATAAAATTCTCGACATTTAATTCAGTAGTTCGTAGGTAGTCATTAGTTACATTTTATATTTATTGCAAACCACACATATTCACAACTGCCTTCTTTTAAACGGATATAATTAATAATTAATGTTAATTGCATTTTAGTCAAGATAGTAGTGATAATGTTTTGTTTTTAGATTTAACCTGTTTTCTCGTTTTTAATAATAATTTTTAGTTTTGTGTATATAGATAACAATTATTGGCTGTTTAGTAACGGATACGCATGAGTGTTGTGTGTGTGTACATGCGTATGCGTGTGTGTGTGTGTGCGTGTTCATGTAAAATGGAATTTCGCCGTTATGCGTTGATTCATAATTTTTTTATTACTAATTTGTCAGGTGTATTATTTTTAAAACGAGCATGTAATTATATAAACAAGAAACTGTTATCGGCTTGGTTTCGATTTTTCAATTATTTTGTTGGTTTGGGTGGGAATATCCTGTAGTGATAAATTCGTATTTTAAGCGTGTCGTCCCGAGTCAGATGCAAAATCGATTGAAATTTAACCTACTCGGGTTTTGCGTTCGATTCGGGTCGATTGAGATTTCAATCAAGGTGTGTGCAAAAATTTTGACGTGCCTATTATAATTATGTACTATTATATTGAAGTATAATGAATTTATTTATACAATTCTAAAAATCTCGACGAATTGTAACTATAATCTAAAATGGGGTTTTTGTGTGAATCATCCAAAAAATCGCCTTAATATGAAAAAAAATGCGTTCATGTCGAATTGGTTTGAAGAATTGTATAGACATGTTCATTGTGCGGTGTGTAGTTGACGTTCATTTCGTGAAGGCTCTGTGTTTTTGACTTGACGGCAGTCACATTAGAACTTTTGTAATGAGTAGTGAGTAGGCCGGCTGTTGTCTCCTAAATGTTTCTTTCGACTCAAACTGAGAAATCCAACGTCAATGGAGTTTACAGCAATAGATGTGATATTAATAGAGAAAAAAGATCATTTTAGTCCTTGTAAATAGGTAAATTGGTAATGTGCGCCTAAACACGTTTTTCGGAGACTAGCGAAAAATTCCCAAAGTCCCCCCTCTGTCTCTCTTTGAGAACATCTCTTCTCGTGTGCGTTTAATGCATGCCGACTTGTGTCGGGTTTTTTCGTGATTCTCCGCCTTATTATTAATATTTTAACAAGTATATATATATATAAACAAATAGAGATTTAGATAGTGTACGGTACCTATTGACTCTAGTGAGTAGAGCATTAACGGTAGTTGTACAAAAAAAAAACATTTACGATGATAAAATATTTTTGGATTGTGTAGATTAGTGGGGTAATAAATATTAGAGATATATTATACTATTGATAATAATAATGATGATTATCGTAGGTGATAGTCGGGTGTCTCTTCGTGATTTACTCTATTTGATTATTATTGACGATGACGCGTCCATTTATCTCATCGTGTATATTGCATGTCGATGTTTTTACGTCTACATGTAAACTGGTTCCTCTTGTACTTGTTTCGTAATCACTGCTGTACCGTTCTTAGTGTCTTGTTGTGTATTTATGGGCTTAACTTTTTGAGGATAAGTAGGAGTTTCGAGAACTTTGCTGTTTTGTAAAAATGTTGCAATGTAAGTCTTTTAAATGTGTGCATTGATTATAATTGGAGAAGAGCGTTAAATTATCTTAAATAACAGGATGCATTGAACCTTTGGTTTTATGAATGAACAAACAAAATTACAGGTCTGTTAAAAAAAAAATTTGTTTATTATCAAAAAAAAATTGTCATTAAAACAACATACTAACCCATCCAAAAATCTTAGGTTCACTGTACTTTTAATTTGTTGTAATTAAAATTTATAACTGTGATTGAATAATCAAATTTGCAGATTAATAATAATTAATTGAAAATATTTTGTGTAATTCATCAAGGGAAGAATTTACTGTGTTATAATCAATCAATGTGCCATCAAATAGTAATGTTATACATGCTCATAAGATTGATTTTTATTGTGTATTCAGAATTTATTATTTTTTGTCAATTTGTCACCAAATAATGACTTAAATATGCTCATAAAAATGACTTACTGCAACTTGAAATTGAAATTACCAACACCGCCTTTTAATTTTGAGTGTCGACCGTATTAAACTTAGCACATGCACAGGGTGATCACACTAAACTAAAACTAAAAAAAAAACAAAACAAAACAGCGAATTAGACTAGTCCGTAGTTTTAACAAGGCCAATAACTCTGCTCTAATACACTCACATTAATAACGTCGTATTTCATTTTTTGAAAATGTTTGTTAAGTTTTTGCCGGCCTGATTTTCACTAATAAATGCAGTATTACAATTTGTTTCAGTTACTTTGACTCGTTTTGTGTTACTTTTCTCGTCGCCGCAGAATATTGTACATATCGCATTTATACGTAGTTTCCTTTTCGCATTTCGTCTCTCGATGGCATATAAACGGATTTTTTCGTTTCGTGTAAATATTTCATTAGTGCCAAATTCGTTGGTCTCGCGACTTGGAAAGTAGCTACGTTTTGTTTGGTTTTGTCGATGCACAATGATGTTCAACTAGTTACTGGAATTCTTTGTAGAATCTTTAAAGGGATTGAAGTTTTTTACAGAATCATAGAAGGGTTTGGATTACTGTTAATTTTGAAAAAAAAATTTAAAGCTGTGGAAAAAATTAATTGTAATTAGCATATGTTCAAAAATTTGTAATATGTAATTTGAATGTTTACATACTTATGGATAGATTTCATCCACGTCATCTTGGAAAAGTTGTATTCTGTTTGAGAACCTCTTGGGGATGTTGATATTTAAGTTTCTACAACACAAATAGTTTGTTGTTCATGTACCTGGTATTTATATAATAATAATATCGACTGTACTAGTTGAATGTCGAAGGTCTTCGTTAAAAGAATTATATTTTATTATTAATAATTTCAGTCTTTGTTTTACAGTGAGCACCTCCTATTTCTGTGGCTCACCGTTGGGACCACATTCTTTACAAAAGTTTAAATTGTGTGCAACTTGACGATTTCTATAAATCAATTTCACTTGTATTGTTTAATTTTAGTTTTAAAAAAATTATTTGTAATTTAATTATACATTTTAATGGGGTCGTATAATATAATGAATTATAGAAATTGATGTTAAGTTGTACGCAAGTAATTTATTTACATTGCGCAATAAATATCCCAATTTTGTGCCTCGTACACCGTTGTTTCAATTATCCACGAGCTATGGTCCCCTCCTCCCATCTGTCGTCATTACATTTTACGCTTATCTCATAAGATATCAAAATGATAGCACAATAATAACGATAGCTATATAAAAAAATAAAGTCTGCTTACCTCATAAACAACCTATTCTAATCTTCGATCTCTTCCTGTTTTCGTGTTCCGCCTCGGTGACGATCTACTAATTTTCGCTTCGTTTAACGTAGGGTTGTTTTAAAGAGGCCTGTCGGCACACTTCGTACACCACACAATAAAACGCATTATTTATATAAGTGCATATGGACGTTGGGTTTGATTATATTAGTTACCATGTTTATGTTTATTATTACTGAACGGTATAATCGATTTTATCTTTAGCTTCTGTATTTGAAATTAAATTTTTCGCACGACTTTTCGTTGTGTGCGTAGTGAGACGGATGTTTCGGAATTATATTTCCGGGTGTTCCGTCGAAAATAGGAATATATCAAAACTTCCACTTCCAGTTTAACTACAAAATATTTAAGATTTTTACTGATCTAAAGGCTGCACGACAGAATAGTTTTAATGTATATTAAAATAAACGCAGGTGGGTGTTTTTGCAATGAGTTTGACTTTAATTTTCCCCCACCTCATGCAAAAATCAGGGGACAAAATCGTCTGCAAAAATCTCCATCTGCACATAGATTTACTATATATATTATATTAGTGTGTACACAAGACTGGTGTAGTTGATGTCAATATGGCTAATATTTAGGGTGTTTGCACCACAATTTAAATGGTGTAGGCTGTCGTAGTGATCTAATATATATATATATATATAAATATATAGATATAATTGTACATTGTTTAATATTAACTAACGTAACCATTTTTATTGTGGATTGTCGGATTTGAGTTGGTACTAGATTAGTTTGTAATATGTAGTTTCAGTTTTAATGGATTTTCAGATGGCCTTACTAAAACGTGATGAATAAAGCCGAGTGTTTACTATTTTACATCTGGATGCAAATATATATGTTGGGGGTTCATGTATCGACTAAATTGAATTGTCAATTTATATTTGTTTATGCAGTTTTTGCAAGTATTGATCATAAATCACAAGAAGATGGCGTTCTTTTAATATTCAAATCTGTTTACTTTGTAATTGTTTTGTTGTAAGTAAGTAAAAATTCCTGAAATTTCGTTTACTTTGCGTCGTTTAATTTTGTTGGAGAACTTGCTAATTGGTTGAAGTCCCTTGTTGTTTATCAGAAGCAGAAACTAATCTTTTACGGTTATGTTTTTTGACTAAATAAGATCACCATTGCAAGTGAAAATCCATTAAAGTGGTAATTTTAGCGATTACTAAACGAGCCTCGGGTGATTTTTGTGTATTCAAGTACAAAAAATTTACATTAATAAAAAAAATGGTTACACATATAACTAAGTACTAAAAAACGTGAAATTTTTTAACACTACTGTTTTTTATCTTTGAATATACCTTACTATATTAAAAAACGTATTAAAGTACTCGATAATATTATAAAAGTAACAAATTTAGCGCGTCGGTCAAATGTAGGTTATTTTTTCGTCGGAGGTGTTTGTCTGAAAGGGCCTAACATACCGACGAGTTTCTCATCTTTCAATCTACGTGCACATGTATTCTTGGGCGGAGGTGCGAAAGCTACGATTCCCTTACATTTTTAGACAATCTTGTATTTAGGTAGACACTCAGAGGTATAAGTAGCGCTAAAAGTTTATAAGAGAAAATATTTACAACCGTTTCTTAGGTGCCGTGTTATTTGCTCGAAATTTAATGAATTTATATGATATGCCGCTTTTATCGACAGTTGCGAAACAAAAGTCGAAAAATTTATGTGTATTCTAATTAATATGAAATTTTCAATGTCTTTGGTCAACATTTTTTTCACAATAAATAATGTTTATTGTTTAAATATACATTTCATATGCAATGCATTTTAATATAAAACTAATGCACAAATTGTAATGACTTATTATTCAATTTTAATGTAAAATATAGCAAAATGGTTGGTTAATCAATTCAGAAAATTCAAGTTCGAAAATTACTACCATTCCTAACGAAATTTCAGCGTCGCCACATTATATATTTACTATGCCAACCGCTAGACGCTCTCGTTCAAACGCAATTTACTGCAAAAATAATAAATTTATTTCAATAAATAAAATGATTTTTGATTATCGTTTTCCTTGAGGTTTTCCTTCACAAACTGCCACTGCATTTGTGTATTAGTTTTTAGATTGAAGTACAGATGATTGATGTCCATTTGAAATGGATATTTGACAATAAATGATATTTCCTGCTTCTATAAAAGTGTTGACCATGCACATTGTGCATTACTTATGCTTGAGTTGATCACAAATAAATGTAGTGATAATTTTAATCCTCGTAGCGAAAATCATCATATTTTAACTTTGGTTTTAAAATAATAAGTTTATTCATTGAGCAATCACAGACAGTTTGTCTGTGACTGTCTAATCATGAATATAGATTCAGTTTATTATTCAGTGACTCCTAAAATTCACTACTGCACATGATTTTGAGAAAAAAATATATCATCGTTTTTCCAGGAACAAGAATATACGGTTTCTTTACTTGTACGTGCGAATAAAATTGAAAATATGAATTATTTCAATGTTTCTGTATCAATTTCTCAACCGTGCTAAAATTATTAAACCAGTCCTATTTTACAAACAATAGAAAAGTTGGTCCTTCGGAATGTTAAACTAAGCAAAGCGGCAACTTTAAAAATTATACGACATATCATTTGTGAAATTCCTTGTTTGAAAATGTTTATAACCACAACTAGCAGGGTACAGCATATTCGACTTATGCAATTTTCTTTCGCGTTGGACGTGACGTCCCCCGAAATACAAAGCGTCCTCGGCGAGTTCGGTTCCCTTTTCTTTGAAATTGTTTCTCGGGGCCGCGGCGGGAGCCCGCCCCGAAACACTGACTGCACACATGGACTGTATTGCGTAAACCTGCCACAAACTATAGAGAAAAACTTAGTCGGACCAAGTTTAACTATTTAACTACAGTTTACTGTTGAAAAGTATGAATTTTTAGGTATCGAACGTATTACGATGGACCGTTGTAATTGAATACGTTATTGTGATTTGGCCTCAACCGTTTGTAACTTAATGTAAAATGTAGAACAACCTGCATGTAACATAGATTTATGATTGTGAGCTTGCATAGAATTTATTAAATATTTTAGTATGGTTCTCTTACTTGAAATAAGTGTTGCCTTTTTGTCTAAATAATAGATGATATATGTATGTACGAGTCACGTCGTTAAATGATGATGGTAGAGCACTCGGCATAACCTCTTTATGTACATTTGGCAGAAATAAATAGTCAAATCGATACCAGTTGTTTTATTTTATTTGTTTTAACAGCAACATCGCTCAGCAAGAAAATATATAGAGGAATGGAAAGTGTGGTGTGGTTTTACTTCATCATAGTAATATCAATATAATTTTGTTAATTCTAAACATAATTAATATGTTAGTCGACATTCTTCAATAAGCAACTTAAATCATAAAATTAAGATAAAAACGTTTATCTATTGTTTTATTTTATTTTCGTGCTTTTATTGTATCTTCTTAATATCAATACAATTTTGTTAGTTTAGTTTAGTTTAGTTATAATTGAGTGGGGCGTTTGTCGCCCCTCCACTGCGACCGCAAGGGTCTATTGTGGCTCACAACTAATTATAGTTCACCCTCCATACCCATTCTCTTTAAATAGAGTAGGATTTTAGTGGATGAGATTTTGTCAAGTTCTCCCAGCTCCAGTTTTATCTTACCAAAGACTGTGAACCTGATTTTGTCCCCAGCGGGGCAGGCACACATCACGTGCTCCGCTGTTTCTTCCGTTTCACAGCATAGTCTGCACTCAGTGGTCTCAGCCACTCCCAGCCTATGCATGTGATGCCTTAGTCTGACAGCCCAGTAACCAGGGCTGTCAGAGTTCGCAGATCTTTCCTGCCCAAACCTAACAGTATCCTGGTTCGTGCCGCAGATGGGCCCTTTAGCACTAACTTGGAATGTCTCATTCCCTGGCATTCCTGCCAGTTTTTTAGTACCTTGTGCTCCATCCAGCTCTTATTCGAACTTCTGGCCAGGACTCTTGTAATCCCAAGAGCCGGTTCTGGACCAATAAATTTTTGGTTAGCCCCGCTCTTTGCCAGGGAATCGGCGGCTTCGTTTCCCTCTATTCCAGCGTGTCCGGGTATCCAGACCAGGCTAACCTTGTTGACTCTCCCTACTTGAGAGAGTACTGCGCGGCAGTCCCTGACCGACATCAGTGTACACTGATTGTCGGCAAGGACTTGCAGTGCTGTTCTGCTGTCAGAAATTTTTTTTATCGTCCTGTGCTGCCGAGGGCTTTTTAATAGCTCTCGTGCGCACATTTCAATGGCATAGACTTCTGCCTGTTGGATCGATGCATGCCTACCAAGACTGAACTCTAATCCAGTTCTTGGTTTGCGGCAGAACACTCCAGCTCCTGCTCCTTCAGTTGTTTTGGAGCCATCCGTGAACCAGCTCGAATCTGCCTGTAACAGGGCGACTTGGTTACGCTCCCATTGGTCACGAGATGGAAATATGACTTTGTAGGGCAGTCCGAAGCTGTATGTTGTAGACATTGTATCAGCCCTCATACCCAGGATGTCATTCGCTTCAATGTCGGGCGACAGCCTGTTCCGCATGAAGGCCAATGTCTGCGGCCTTTGCATCTCCGCATTATGAAATCGATGTGTTGCCTTCCTGGCCTCACTTTGCAGTAAAATATGCAAAGGAGGAAGATCCAGTAGCACTTCCATGGCAGCTGACGGCGTGGTGCTTAATGCCCCAGTCACCGATATGCTGGCCATTCTCTGTAGGCTTGCCAGTTTTACTCTGGCTGTCCTTCGTGAGGAGACAGTCCACCAGACAATACAGCCATACGTAATGATTGGTCTAATAACCACCACGTATAGCCAGTACATTTGCTTGGGGACCAATCCCCACGTTTTTCCACAAATTCTTCGGCACATCCAAAGTGCTTGTCTAGCCTTTTGTGCCGTTTTTTCCATATGTGAGTTCCAGTTGAGCTTTCTATCTAGTGTCACCCCTAGATATTTTGCCTCCTCTACCAATGGTATCGTTTCACCTTTCAGTGTGGGTTGTTTGAGACTCTTCCTGTTGGTGAATGGAACAATAACTGTTTTACGAGGGTTTATAGCTAATTGCTCCCCCTCACACCAGCATTGTGTGACATTTAGCGCTTCTTGCAGTATTGCAGAGATGATTGCTTCATCGCTGCCTCTTACAAGAATAACAATATCATCAGCAAAGGCCTGTATGTCGACCTCCAAACTGCTGACAATAGCAAGTAGGTCGTCCACCAGAAGAGTCCACAGTAGAGGGGAAAGAACCCCTCCCTGTGGGCGGCCTCTTATCGCCCTAAATCTTACTGTTTCTCCACACAATGATGTGGTCATTGTTCTGGACTTGAGCATAGCTCCTATCCAGTCAGCCACCATAGGCGCCACCCCTCTCGTTGCAACAGCTTTACAGAGGGATAAAGGTATTGCTGCGTTGAACGCTCCTTCTATGTCAAGGAAGGCAGCCACCGCAATTCCCTTGCACTCTAGGGATTGGGTGATCTTCCCGACAAGGTTGTTCAGCGCCAGGTCTGTTGATTTGCCCTTTTGATAGGCATATTGATGGACATTCAGGTGGTTAGTCGCTAGTACCTCCCTCCGTATATGCCCATCAACCACCTTTTCTAAGGTCTTCAAAATGAAGGACATCAGTCTAATGGGTCTGAAGGATTTTGGGTGTGGGTCTACTCGTCCCACCTTTGGTATGTATACCACCCTCACCTCCGTCCAGCTTGATGGAATGTAATTCCATGCTAGACTAGCTCTTAATAATCTAACAAGGTGCGGGATCAATGTCTCCCGTCCTTGTTGCAGTAGTACCGGTAGGATACCATCTCCTCCCGGTGACTTGAATGGTTGGAAGGACTTAACCGCCCAGCTAACCGTTTCATATGAGACGACTTTTTTCAGCGGCCCCCAGTCCTCTTTTTTTGGTCGTTTGTCTCGACGCATAGGGGCCGGGCTGACGTTTACTTCATCGCTCAGAAGCAGGCAATCAGGGAAGTGAGTTTGGGCCAGAATCTCTAACGTTTCTTTTTCTGAGTCCGTAAATGTGCCATCTGGTCGTTTTATCGTCCCTAGCATCTGTGTCGGCTCTCTGGATAGAATCTTGTGAATTCGTGCGCTGCTAGGGGTATCGTTTACCCCCTCGCAGAACCTCCTCCAAGATTCTCTTTTGGTCCTGCGTACTTCCTTATTGTAGTCCGTTAGAGTGCTTCTATAAAGGTCCCAGTTGCCTGTTTCTTTAGCCCGATTAAAAAGTTGTCGGACTTCTCTTCTTCTTTTGCTTAGTTGATGGTTCCACCAAGAGACATTCCTATTGTCTTTCTTCTTCTTGAGTGGACAATGTTCATGGTAGGCAGAGACAACCGCCCTTACTTGGTCCGCGGCTATCTCAATCTCTCCACAATTATTCATTGTAGTGATCACGTTTCCCGTAAGTTCACGGAGGGAACGCCTATATCCGTCCCAATCCGTTTTCTTAGGATCGCGATATTCCACTACAGGTCGGGGACCTACTTCAATACTAAATTGAATATTTCTATGATCTGCGCATGAGGGCACAGTAGACACTTTCCAGTCAAGTATCTTGGTGCTCAAATAATTTGAGCTGAACGTTATGTCCAGTACCTCTTTACGATTTCTCGTAACAAAGGTTGGTTCAGAGCCAACGTTATTAACTATTAGGCCCTCCCCTATGAGATAATTAAACAACGACTCACCTCTTTTGTTGATGTTTGTGCTTCCCCATACCGTGTGGTGGGCATTCGCATCACATCCAACAATTAGGTGGGCATTCTTCCTCTTGCAGTAGGAGATTAGGTCCCTTACTACCGCAGGAGGTGGTAGTTCCACATTGTCCCCCAGGAAGTAGTTAGTTAGTTATAATTGAGTGGGGCGTTTGTCGCCCCTCCACTGCGACCGCAAGGGTCTACCCCCAGGAAGTAAGCAGAGCAGGCTACGATGTTTAGTCTGCCCTTCTCCACTGGGATGGTCATGTGGACTGACACCGCATCACTGGTGCAGTAATCTGTAAGTACAAAATATTGTATCTCTTTTCTGACAAGCATGCAAGCTCTAGGCTTGCATCCTGTGTTAAGTACCACTAGCTTGCCAGAGGTGTTCCCCAGTCCACTGATCTTGCCCGTGCTGGACACCCAGGGTTCCTGAATGAAGGCGAGATCGATCCACTCTTCTTGGAAGCGCTTGCCAAGGAGATAAGACGCTGCCTTGGCATGTTGCAGGTGAGCCTGCAAGCACTTGACGGATGTAGCCATTACTCCGTCCTTGCAGGCTTATTTTTGTTCCCTTTTTTAGGGGGATATCCCCCCCCTGTTGGGAGGTGGGTTCCCCCTTTTTTTGGGAGCTCCCCTGCCAGAGGCAGGGGTTTTGCCTTTGTAGCCCGACCCGCGGGTGTAACCCGTTGGCCTATGAGCTGCATCGGCAGTAGCTTTTGCGGAGCCGATCTTGCTTCCGCCTTCTTTCCTGGGCACACTTTTGGTGGTCGCTTTAGCTCGACCTTTCGCCGTTGCCGGTGTTCCGCCAGAGGGCCCAGGAGTTGCAGCACTTGTGTCCTGACCCGGCCGCTTCCCCTTCGGCCGGAATAGAATCCGACCGAAGCAAAAGAAGGGTCTAAAGTCCATGGACTCAAGAGCTTTCATGGACACCTCATCAATTGAGAATGTCCATGTCTGCCCGGGGCCTGACACCTCACGGTGCAGTATAACCCACTCTTCCGTGAGCAGACCCCAGTTGCTAACTCTCAGTCGTGTCAGCACCTCCTCCGGTGTGAGCCTCTCTTCAGGCCCATCATCAGGGATGAATGCCATACAGACATGAGGTTTAGGTAGCTCAGCACCCCGTACCGTTTTGAGCTCAGCGCCCTCCCACGGCTTGAGGTTAATAATTATACCTTCAAGCCAGGTGGCACTTTGCTCATCAGCACAGGTCATCAGGAGCCATCCAGGCCGAAAAGAACAGCCTTGGAACCGCACCTGCAGATCCTCCCTGGTCAGCGACTCCATGGTGTTCAGAATCGCTTTCCGAAGGGTTATGAGCTGCTCATTTGTCATATTGCCTCGGGGAGAGCCAGAGAGGATTACTCCCACCCTTACACCCTCCGCCGCTGCACTATATGACTTTTTTGCAGCTTCAGCATCATCCTCCCTGCAGTGCTTTTTAGCCTGCTGTTCGGGTGTGCTGTCGTCCGAATGGAGCCGCTTAGATGATTCAAGGGCTTCCGTGGAGGTCTGATCCCCCTCTTCCACCCTCTTCACCACCCGCCGCTCCAGCACTGTACTCAGGGCAGTTTGGTAATCTATCCCGCCCTTAAGTAAACGACTGAGGCGTTTCCTTGCGGCTCCGCACAGTCTAATGTGGCTCCGTGCCTCTATGCCCCCTTTCAGGGGTGTTTCGGCACTCGAGCTCTCCACCACCTTCCCCTCCACAATTTCCAGGGGCAATAGCGCCTCCTGGTCATGTACAGGGGTTGTTGATGGAGTTACAGGAGTGGGTTCAATCCCAATCTCCATATTTTCCTCGGCAAGCCGAGGATCGAGGTTTATACCCGCCTCGTTTGGGTTGCAAACATGCTCATCGGCCATAGGAGTCCCACGAGTAGCTAGGGAAGAAAGGTCCATCATAGCAGAGCCCCGCATGCCATGATAAGGCTAATACTCCGGAAGGTCGCCCGGTATTCCGGAGTTGGAAACCAGTGGGAACTGGACTTCTAACCAGCCATGCATCCCTTCAGCCTGGTCCCCTACCTTAGGATTTTTATTGAGGTTAACTCCTCTTGGCCAAGACGGTTAAGTCATGACCCCCCGCACTACCTTTCCGCCTAGGCTTCCAGGAAATGCCTGGTTTAACGGCGAAGCTTGCAAGATGCAGTTCTCCGCCGGCATCGTTTTATCCTTGTGCAGGCCCTTGGCCACGACACGACAGCCGGGCAGGATGGATCGTTAAGGCCGAGCATTTTTATCAACCCCTCGCCATTCAGCCATCGGCACGATACCTCCACCTTGGCTTGAGTTCATCTGTTGGTCCACGGGCCCTTATTCAATATATTCAGGCCAACCCGTCATTGCAAAGGCGGGCTCCCCCATCCGCCACCCGGGGGACGCGCTCAGTAGGAGTAACGACATCTCCCCTGAGTACAATTTTGTTACTTCTAATTAATATGTAATCAATATTCTACCATTAGGTAAAAGCTCGGGGCCTTTTCATTTAAAGTAAAGTCTGCTGATAAATCATAAAATCTGTGTTTAAAATTTTTGGAATGTTTCTTTTAACTGTCGTCTATTTTATTTTATTTCATATTAATAGTTATACTTTTGTCAATTTTATATTTGATATTTTCATTACTCTTACATTTACATTGTGAATTCTTATAGATACTGGCTCTGACCCACCAGCAAAATCATAATAAAGCTTAATTAAAAATGGATACATTAAAGTATTGCTTTAGCTCAGCATTGGTTTTATAATCCAGTTTATAAAAAACATTTTCAATGTCACATAGGAAATCTAATATTATCTCAGGTATTGCACCAATTTTGTCACTTACAGAAGGAACAGTTCAAGAATGAATGACATCTGTAACAATTAACCAAATATGTAACAATTAACCAAATATTGCTCTAATCTTATAGTTCATAGCTAAAAATTATAATTTTTTATTTCATTAATGTAAATCAACATTGCTAATAAATTCACCATGACCTCAATTTATTTCTTTTTCACTTAGCAGCTTTGTGTAAATAAAAATAATAAAATGATCCAAGAAAAGCTAAACAAATTAATATAAATGCAATTTATTTACAAAAACAACAAAATCTGGTACATATACTGCTAACTGTATAAAATGGATAATTTTCCTTGGTTTTTCTCAATTTTCTTCTAACCTAACATCATGTTCTGGACGACATCAATCTCTATTTCTTGGAGCTTCATCTTTAAATAAAATTGTATACAACTTCCCACAGATTTGATGACATGTAATCGGCAGAGTCAAGGAAGCTTATATTAGTTGTGTAGACTGTTGTGAAGGGAACTTATTAAAAATGGGAGCTCAGAAAACAAACATATCAAAATATCAAATATAATCAAAACAAATAAAAATAAATAACGTGGAAACTATATTGGTACATACTACAAGTGCTTCGTTACACATATTTAAATTTAAAAAAATCTGAATCTGCAGCAAAATCTGCTTCTTGCATTAGCTTCTAATTCATATGTTTATTTTCAATTTAATATGATAATCTTTCAGCTACTTGATACATTTCAAGGGAAGTTTCCTTCGTTCATTGCATATTCACGATCAAACACAAAAATTGTATTCTTCACAAAACACTGCGGAAAACAATTACTTTTCAGATTAGTGAATTAGCCAACTTGGCTTAAATGCATCAATTGCATTTCTGATATTTTTAATCGTTAGGATAATTCAATCCAACCGGCGCGAAAACAACATAACAAGCACAAATCAATTAGAGAAAAACAGTGGTGAAAAACTAACAAAAAGTTTAATTACAATTAAGAGATAATCACAACTCCGCTACTAGGATATGTAAAAATGTCCGAATTACTTTATATAAATTTCACTATTTACAATATGTAAAATACAACAATATATACAATAATTAACATACTTAATTATGTTAAATGTAAGAGTTACACGTATCAAAACTTCCTACGACAGTGGATCCGCTGTCAACTGCTCGGTCATAACTGGCTGCAAAAGAAGTATGATATAAATAAGAATACAATTAAATGTGATAAAGCAATACAGTTAAGCTCAAGAAAATAAGTAAATATAACCAGTGCCACAAACAAGATTAGTGATACAGTGTTTCCATTGCAATTGTCCCAGATTCATTCAAGAAGCTGCGGGCAGAAGCAATTTGAAAATTAATTTAGAAATGAACCAGAGTACCTGGAGTACCTTAATAAGTACAAAATAAAATAATTTAGAGATACATACAAAACTGTAATACAGCAAAGCATAATAATTTTTATGCTGAAAGAAGAAAGTTATATCTTTTCTACACTGAAAAGCTTCAATTATTAGAACGACATGTAGGAGACTAATGCCCGGTTTCACAAATGCTAATCGGTTGTTAACGAATCTTCAAAAGTTTGACGATTCGTTAATGGGTCTTTAATCAATCATCAAATATTTGACAATTGATTAGCTTGACGAACCGTTAAAAGCAAAATTACCATTGTTTTGGATTTCACAAACAATAACGAGTCGTTAAAGGCTTGTTAACTAATTCACCATTTGACAATCATTTGTGAAACCGGGCATAAGTCTCAAAATAAACCCTTATAGTTTTTATTTTTAAAAAATCAAGAGGAAACAACTTATGAAACTTATTTAATAATTAAGGAAATAAATTGTTAAAGCATCCACCAATATTACACTAAATAAGAACTCTATGATCGATTGAAACAAACATATTTGGAGAAATATATAACTTAATGATGTATAATTAATAATGAATGTTTATTATTATTTATTATAACCAAAAATTGAATCAATGTACCTCAATGATTATGGCATTTTCCAAGCCGCTGTTGAACGAAACGCCTATTGTTCGTTGCATCGTCTGCGTCTGCTGTTGCTGGGTGTGCTGTTGTTGCCTCTGATGTTCAAGTTCTTCTTGTTTCCGCTTCTTCACCGATCCCGAGTGAAATCTCCCGCCTTCCCCGCGGATTCGATTCATTGCATGTCGGTGTCTCGATTCATGCAGATATTTCTGAAATCAAAAATGAATTAAAAATACTCGCTCAGCGCATATCAATGAACCGTGTTATGGATGAAAGTTCAAGTCGTTGAAAGTAACTTACAGGTCGTTCCTTGGGAATCTTTCCTTCAGCTTCCAGTTTGGCTCTGGCCTGTCGTCTCTTCAATATCCTCCTGTACTGCTTGGCATTCACGTAAAGCGGCTCTTCCTCGAGAAATTCCGTACCCGTAATCGGCACCCTCTGCAATTGTGTCACACCGCTGCTGCTCGGAACCATCTGAAATAACAATGAAATTAACTAATGCATAGAGAAGTCCTCGCTATAATACATGTAATGTAATATTACTTATTTATGTTACATACATTTAAATTAATTAATTTTTAAAACAATGTACATCGTGAATGTATATGAATGTATATTCAGCAACTACTGCAGATTGCAAATGCAATGTAAGAACTGACTAACCCGCCTAAAACAAAAAGCTACTATGAATTCAATTCGATTTTAGCCCAAAGATCTGTGAAAGTGGGAAATTGTGTCAAAGTCACAACATACTTCTGTCATGTCATTAGACCTAATTCCATGTTGTACCTTACTCTACATGTCACGACAATACATATAATTGAAGGCACAGACTTTCTCAAGCGTTGTGTCCCAAATCTCTCAATCTTGTTTTTATCCTCCAATTGTATGCTCTGATACTCCCAGTGTGGTTTTATCTTCCCTGATTCTGAGTAATTGCTTCACGTGGATTATATATCCCATCCACCTTAATGTCTCATCATCGTTTGTAATTGTACGTGCCTGGGATCCGTACATTATTAGGGCTTATTCATCTACTGTACACTCTCAATTTTGTTGAGAGACATTTGTTTAGGCACTAATAAATTATTAAACACCTTTATTCTTTATGGAGCATTAACATCTGTTGTCTAATCTTTTGTGTCACAAAAATATTCTTTGCATTGGTTCCTCTCGCCTAAAGTGCACTAAGAGGATCCATTATTACATCACCTTTATTAACACATAAAAACTAGGTCCTAATAAAAAAAAAAAAAAAACAAAAGTGACATGTGCACTCCATCTGCACCATTACTTTACCTTTACATGTATTTTGTGACTATCTTAAGGCTAGTCACAAGCCTCTATCTGACTTTTGGCCACTACTTGTAGACTTTCTTATTGGTTGTGATAATAGAATATATTCTGTGTACATTTGCTTACTCTTTGGTGACCCCGTCCCAACTAACGTACTGTCTTACATATGTTGTGAGTAGTTACATTTAATGCAAAATTAAAAGCAACATGTGAACTAAAATAAGGATGGCCGCTAAGCCCCTGGCTCTTCAACATGGAGGTTTCGAATATGACAGACAAGAAGGACAACTAAAATTGTGCAGATCGAAGATTTTAATCAAACTACATTATAGCCGACGTTGTATGTGATGAAGATGAGATGTGTGATGGAGCTGGAGAGATTCATGGAAAGAAGAGCGCTATTTGTGAACTATGGTAAAACAAAAATCTCACAGGAAGAAAACCTATAGAGAACAACAGCGAATTTCTGGGAATTCTTATTGCTACCATAGTTGCAACTACAAATCCACAATAATATGATAAAGGTAATAAAATTATTTGCACGAATTTTATATGTGTATTGTTTAAGCTGCAAATCTACAAGGACAACAACAACAACAACAACAATTAAATAATGATAATATTTATAAAATATATGACCAGTTAGAAACAGCAACATGGAATTTTTCTGCATAAGTGGCTTTCAATTGCATATGATAAATATTTTTTCCTATACTTTGTTTATTTTTAATTCAATAAAGTAATTTACTTTCTGGATAGCCCACGTATATTTGTTTTATTACTCGTTATTGATTAACTGCTAAGATTCGAAATATCTGCTTCATAATTATATTAACAAAAGTGTTTGTATTACATGTTACAGTTTCGTGTCGATTATACACTTGTGAGATAAAAATTCACACTGGTTTGCTATACTATGCATCAGACGTCATTTTAATTTAAGACACAAGTTTTTACACAGAAAAGTCAATAGAACACAGTACGTACATATTCATGACACCCGTAAAAGGATAATTTAATTTTGGATAATTTTCAGTTATGTTTATTGAAAAATTTCCAAAATATGTGCTGTCACATATTTAATTTACTACCGGAATACAAAGATATTTAACATAAAAGACAATCAACCGAATTTTCTAAGCACCTTTTCAACTTGTTAAGTTGTTACAGTTGTTACCTACAAATCGTAACAAATTTGTTACGCAAAGTGGTATTCTGTACACTCCGAGTCGTTCAATTTTTGTTATATCCTAACAATTTATTGAAATGTTATATCAATTGATAAATGAGCTATTGTTACGAGTTATTTGTCATTTGGAAATTAAAAAACTGGATTTTATTCTTAAATACCATAAGTGGTAATTTTTAATTATATTTCTCTGTTTTAAAACTAGTAAATAAGTAGGTATTTAATATAAAATCGCTTTTGGTTACAATTTTTGTGTTATTTATTAAAGAGATTTTGCATAATGAATTTGAAAGGTGAAATTCTTGCAGCTTTAGTAGATGAGTTAGCTAGCAGTAGAATTGACTTTAGACGCAATAAAAATAAATAAATAATTATTGTAACCTCAATTTTTAGAGATCATGTTCTGTGAATTCATACACAATTGAGGGACACTAGTGATCCATTCTCATTGCCAGAGCAAAATTTTGTTGATATATTTCGACTTGTCAGAGAACTGGCACTAGATTTAGTTAACCAAATGGCTCTCTATTATCCAGAAGTTGAATGTTCTACAGGAATTCCTATATTTATTTGAGTATGTGTATGTGTATATATTGTGTTTTTTTGTATTATTATTCTTTGTGTGCCTTGACTCATTCCAAGTTTGTCAAAAAAATACAGTATGTACCCTTAAAGCCGGTAAATCTTACACCTGCAGTAATGCATCACTTTAATCGTAATTTTACTAAATTCAAATAAACAAAAGTAACAAGCGCAGTTCCACCCATCGACCGTTTTTACTGGGCCGTTTTTCAGTGAATTTAAGTTTGTGGCCAATTCCTCCCACGAACTATAAACTTTATAGGGTCCCTCGATTGGTGTTAATTTGCTGGTAATTTACACTTTATGAGCGCAAATAAAGTTCAGCATCATATCAAACTACATCTCACTGGTTCTTGGATTTCTCGTTTCTTTTTTCCATTGTTAAACTAGTCATGTGCGAACTACACTACTACTTTAAATACGAAGGGTTATAAATGTAATGTTGTCTGCGCATGTGCGAACGCCGATGCGGTCAAAATTACTTTCTATTTTCCTTATGGGTTCGTATCAATTGCATCTAACAAGTCGCGTTACAGAATAGCATTAATTGATGCGCTTGTTAGGATTTCGTATCAATTCAGTCGTTTTCAAGTTTGTTAGACTTATCAATTGCTACGTAACAATAGTTACAGAATCAGGCAGATCTATACGCTTAACAAAATATATCTCAGTCCTTAGTTACATATGTATATTTTTTTATCCTAGTTCTATTGATTTTTTTACTGTGATGACTAAAGATCTTACTTTGTAACAATATACTAATGTACAATCTGGTGTCATCGACTTAATACTTTATAGTAACTTTTTCATTCTCTCATTTGTTGACCGTGTGTGTGTCTGTGTCTCTCTGTGTGACTGGGCGTGTGCCTAAACGATGAAATCTAGACTCATGAAACTGTAAACTTAAGATTTGTATACAGCAGCGAGGAAAATGTCCTATTTTGAAAGCAATATCTTGACCGGAAGTGATGGTTTACTCTTATCACATTTTTCCATATCTCGAAAACGGTACTTGTTATTGATAAAATTATTCATACAAAAGTTAAACATATTAATATTTTAAACAACTTTTATTTGAAAAGTTTTTTCGAAATATGTAGTATACTAATGTCCGGTTTCACAAACGCTAATCGGTCGTTAACAGCATGTTAAGGAATCGTCAAAAGTTTGACGATTCGTTAACGAGTCTTTAATCAATCGTCAAACATTTGACGACTAATTACCTTGACGAACCCTTAAAAGAAAAATTACCATTGTTTTGGATTTCACAAGGAATGACGAGTCGTTAAAGGCTTGTTAACTAATTCACCATTTGACAATCGTTTGTGAAACCGGGCATAAGTGTAAGAAAGTTCAGTGCGAACCAGATTTTCCCTGTATATCTTTGCAGCAGCCATAATATCTTCGTTTAGGTATAACAAGATGTTAATTTTAAGATAATATTCTTTAGGTCGGACCTATTTAAGTTTGATGCTAGTCGATGCACTGCATCTATGAAAGTTAATAATATGTGACACCGTAATGCTGAGGCTATGACTTGCACTACATTTTCGTTACAAGGTTCTGGAACCGGCTGTATTTCTGTTATTAAATCAGGTGTACTGTTTGACATCCTCCATCGTATATATGCTAGAGCTTTGACGTTATTTGAGCAACCTTCAATATTATCCAACCACTACAAAAAATGATCAAAAATGTAAGAATTAGAATTAACATATCTCCGAAAGTCAGAGTACCGGACTGTGCGTCCTCGCATTAATGAAAATGTGATAAACACAAAGATCACAGCTGGGAGTCGTTTGCGAAACATCCTCCAATTGTTCGTGAGGTTAAAGTTGTTAATGACGCAAATAAAAGAAGATAATAAATCGTGTTAATACTGTTACGTACATCTGAGGCATTTCTCACCATGACTATGTTCCCGTTAGTCATCGCTAATTGGTTTGGAGCAGCCGCAGTCGCAATAGCTGTTTGTGGCACCACCGTAGGTGTTGGTGACGTCACAGTGGGTTGGGTCACGGTTGCTGTCGCCGTGGTCTGCGGCGTCCCAGTCAATTGGACGAGATTTCCGTTGATGTTAAGTACTGCAATTGTTAAGACTTTAGGAACGTCGTCTTCGTGATAGTTGGTGTCAACTCTACGTATATTGTTCTCTAAGAACCTCAGATTTAAATATTCTAGTTTGTAGAAAACGAAATCAAGCAAATTAATTTAAAATATACGATGGAATTCGAATCGCCGTTAAATTTACCTGTGGGTTGCGTCTGCTGCAGTGCGGAATTGTCGATGGCGACAGGTTGGTAAATAAAGGTTTGACCATCGGGCGTCTGCACAATTTGAGCTTGTTGTGGTTGTTGAAGTAAGATTTGCCCTTGGGTGCCTTGGAGACTCGATACGGGCAGAACTTGAATCTGCGATAGACCCTGCGAGCTCGGCGCCACCTGTATTTGGCCACCTTGCGGCATCGTGTGTACCATTATTTGTTGTCCGTTTGCGCCTTGGATCACCTGCCCGGCGGGGTTCATCTGCATCACTTGTACCTGTTGCGGGGCGACGCCTTGTACGGCCTGCATCACCACTTGGCCGTCCGCCGTAGTTAACTGCTCCATGTCAGCGGGCTTCGCTCACGTCTAAAAATCACAATCAACATAACCTTAATTTTCAGATCAGATCGACGTAAATCGGTTTCGCAACGCTCGAATTTGCGTTATCGGATCAATCTGGAGAATTTCATCGCTATTGTGTCACCGTTTCGCGTGAATTTCCGCCGTGGCTCCGCTTCGCAGTCGTGCTACATAACACGACCGTCCGAAACCTTTGTCCCGTACGTTCGCCATAATGGACGGTCGGAAAACCGTAAACGGAAACGATCGCGAAGTTAACGACGTCGATCCCGCGACGTGCAATTGTATTTTACCGGTTCAACCCCCGATCGCCGTGCCAGAAATATGTTTGATAATTTGTGAACTTACATTGGATATTTCGGTCCGCACTTTCTCAATGATTGGTCGGCGAATTGTAGACCAATGGTCGTGACGGGCAGACGCGGGACTGGTTGTGTATTGGTGGCGGCGTGTACCACTCCCTGGCGTACAGTTGACGGTCGATGCCCCGTTAGCCGATCGACGGGCCTCTCGGCGCCGCGCGCGGGAAACTCGTGACCAATTACGAAAGTAGAAAAGGAAAAGTGACGCTAATCGGGACCGAAGACAAGTTCTTCTTACGCACCGTTTTCCTAAAATACGCGTACTTTTTTTTCTCAAAGTTCAAGTATCGATATTACACTCAGGATTTTCTCATGCGCGATTCACGTCACGTTTCATTTGATACAAACAACAACTTTTAACGAAACGTTTATGACTTGACGTATAAATCACTGTACGAGGTGTAGTTATAAAGTAATATCGCAATTTGTATATAATATATTCCCAAAATACTTGATAATGAATTTTTTTATCTATTCAGAGATTACAAGTATCCTGACTTCAAAAAAAATCTAAGTGTAGATTGATTTTATTATAAAGTTGGCAACATTACATAATATATAATTTTTACCAAAAAATTATGCACCAAATTTTACACTGTATGTACAAAACTTTATTATCAAAAAATCATAAATAAACGAACGAGTTAAGTTATTTTACATATAAACCCAGTGTAATTGTTATTTGGAAGGCTATTGATTTTTTTTATCTTTCGACGGACATACGTATGTGTATAACCCAACCCCCACCCAACTCCAAGCAAATTCTAGAAATTTGTTAATCTTGGTTCCTCTTCTCATTTTTTATTTGTTTTTCTAGGTTTTTGTCCACACACGGGAGTCGAACCTGGGACCTTTGGTGTAGGAGTATGAATCGTAAGCAACGAACTGTGTAGTAAGTTGCTAGGTAGTTTGTAATTGATGAATAGCAATGATACAGTCACGGTCACTGGAATCAGATAAATAAATTTTTACAAAATGTATAATTTAAAACGCCGTCCAAATCAATTTTAAAATTTCCATTTGATTTTTGGGAATTGCATCAATCAGTGAAGCAAGTCGCCGAGGTGGGCCACACATGAGCTGACTAAAATTTCGGTGCACATTGTTCAAATTTCAGCCGTAGACACGATGTTGGGTCTTAACTGAATGATCTTTACACGCGGGAGTTAAAAATGGTGGTAATTTTACATTGAAGCGCAAATAGTTGTAGATGTATGATGTTGGGCATCAAAATAACAGCAATTTCTGTCAGGTAGCTGTCAAAACAAATAATCTGACATGCAACATGGAGACGTTTAATTGGCCCAAACTTATGACAATTGCCGATATCCGCAACAGTTAAATCAGAATGTTTTTAAAACATCAAGTAAAGCCATGAAATTTGTAGCAACGTATGCCTTTGAACATATGTTACATTTATCACCGTAACCTCAACATTTCAATGTATACCTATGACTTACTCTCATTTTATTTTAATTTAATTTATAATAATTTTGTTTCAGTTTACAATAAATGCTGAAAATGTATTACTTCCCGTTCAGCGCATTTTACAATTGTTCGTCTGAGACTGTATTACCTATTTATTATATTTTGTAAAAGCAATGACATGTAAACTGTCAATGTGACAGTTGATTGACATTGTGCCTGAATACATCTACGACCTATTCTCATCGCTTAAAAATCACTCGTGAGATTTTTTATTGAACAACCTTCGCGCATGATCTAATTTTTGAGTATATAAGTTATATATAACAACATTTTTCAATGTATTTATTGTAAAATGCCGAAAGTATTTAAGATTCTCCATATTTGGTTACAAATTATTTTTCATGGCATTTATGTATGCGCCTGATTATTATGCAACTAGTCGTACGACCTGTGTTTCTTTTAACGCACGACGTGAATTTATTTAGCGCGTCTATTCTCACACAGATTCAATAAATTAATGCATAGCTAATCTAAAAACGACGATTAGTTCACCGTTTAGTGACATCATCGTTTAATTTACAACAATTCTAATCGTTTAATTGAAGGTGTAACCAACCCGAGGAAGTGAAACGCACTTTTCGTGTCAGTGTTTTTCCTGTCACCGAAGATGCTTTGTGTGGATAGTTTGTAAATGGGCGTTTGTTTCGTGTGATTGTCGCGAAGACTTTCCTGGGGGTGTTGCGCCGTCTACGTAAATTCCGTATTCGAATACTACGGATAAACGACGGGATTTTTTTTATTTCGAGCGTCCGTGGTTGTTTTTTTTCGCCGGCGAAGCTTAACATCTACACCGAAAAAAGTTAATGTATATTCGAAATGGCTTGGAGATTCAAGGCGTCCAAGTACAAAAATGCAGCACCGATCGTCCCGAAGCCGGAAACTTACGTGCGAGACATCTGCGTCGGTTCGTATCAAACTTATGGCAACAACATTGCCACCTCGGCCAAGTTCATGGCGTTTAATTGGGACCACGCTGGGTCCAGTCTCGCGGTTTTACCCATCGACGACAGCGGGCGAAAAAGCAAACTAATGCCGCTGTTATACGCGCACACGGATACCGTGACCGACATGGACTTCTCTCCGTTCCACGACGGCTTGCTCGCGACCGGCTCGCAAGACTGCCTCGTCAAAATCTGGCACGTCCCCGAGACGGGGCTCCAAGAGTCTATGACCAACTCCGAATGCACGTTTTCGCACAAACAGAGACGTGTCGAAACCGTCGGGTTTCATCCGACGGCCGATTTTTTGTTGTACTCGTCGTCTTACACTACCCTAACCTTATGGGATTTGATGTCTCAGCAGGAGATATTCTCGAACGCCGACCACACGGAAGTGATACAGTCGGTGAGTTGGAAACGCGACGGTACTTTGCTGGCGACGTCGTGTAAGGACAAGCAAGTGAGGATTGTCGATCCACGTGTTGAGAAATCGTGTGTTAAAGTCGCGAATAGTCACCAGAGTATTAAAGATTCGCGCATCGTCTGGCTAGGCGAGAACGACAAGGTTTTGACGACCGGTTTTGATTCACAACGGCTGCGACAGGTCATAATCCGAGACGTGAGGAATTTCTCTGAACCTGAAAAGACGCTCGAATTGGATTGTTCGACAGGGATTCTGATACCTCTTTATGATCCCGACACTGGAATGTTGTTCTTGGCAGGAAAAGGTAACGTGAAATATGTCGTCGGTGTAGATTTGATTACTTTTTTAAAAAATGGTTGAATCTGTGCTTTTGTTGTGAAATAAAAGTCCTTCAGATTTCGACCAGGTCATAAATTTGTGGGTGACATTGCGATGATCACATGCCTTCTTCAGAATTTTCGAAAGACTTGTTTTGATTCGATAAGATCGTTTTCTTCTTGCTTGAGATCTTTTAGCCAATATATTTGATTGCCAGATTAAACAATACTTGGAGATTGGCTGTCAAAGAAAATGAGCAACAAGAAATAATATTAATAAAGATAATGCTCATTTATTCCACAATGCCAGTAGTGTAGAACAAGTTATATTTGGGTTCAGCATAATACATAATAAAATGGTAGTAATAAATAATTAATTAAATATTAAATATACAAAACACATATAAACTACAAAGATATAAAAATGTTGTCACTTAAAACAACAACAACAATCAAAATTCAACAAACATCAACTATTTAAATATTCGTCAGCAGACTAAGACATGTTCATTTAGCCATCTCCTCTCAGTAGTTTTAAATGTTTTTTTTTTTGCATAGTTTGCAAGTTTTTGGGGTAATTGAACAATTTTAATGCCTCTATATTTCATACATTTTGCATTTTAGTCGATTTAGTTTAGTGGTTGTTGTAAGTAAGAATTTGTCAACCTCATGATTTATCGTTCTGCTTTGGTAGAATTCGTTGTAAATACTCGAGTACATATGTATATGTTGTGCGTCCTTTCACTAACCTGAGTGTATCTCATCCATGAAAAAGTATATTACTATTAGAAGCAATTCATCTTTGATGTAGGAACTTGGTCAACGACTCCTTTTAATTGTGTTTTAAATAATTTAAAATATTTTGTTCACGGTATTTGCATTCCAACGTCTTTACGTGTGCTCACCAATATGACATACAGTGTATATCCACTTCCTTGTTGTAAACTCATAAGCATCCAACTCTTATATTTTCAATCCATATTATATAATGCGTCCCCACAGTTGCTAAACCACTGTAAAACATTTTGCATGTATATAGTACTCCTGTATGAAATTGATAACTTGCTGAAGAGCATATCTCCTGGATTATACAAATTAATAAAAAATGCATACATTGTTTAAACAAAATGTTTCTATGCACGACGGAGAATTAAAAAAAATAATGAAAGTGAATAATCTATTTTTTACTATTTATTATTGACACCGTTTAATGCTTTTAATGCTACAATAATTTGGAGGGATAAATTATATTGTATGTCTTGAGCAAATATGTAAGACACGAAGAAATATTCTGGGAATTTATTTATTATTTTTTTTTTTTACAGCGTGCGTCTTTTTTGTTGTTCAGTCCATGGACTTTTCCTGTGAGGATGCTTTTAAAGAAGTTTTCTCGCCTTCTTTTTCTACTTCTTGCTGGTATATCTTCTTCTAGATTTATATCAATTTCATATTCCTTTATAAATGTCAAGGCTGACATTTATCATTAACATAAGCAATTTCCTCTAATAACAACTCTTGATAAGTTTTAGTAAGGTGCAATTGCCTGTGAAAATTCATCATAATTTTGAACACTTTAAGCCATTATGTATGTAATTCTGGAGGGGCATTCTCTGTAATTATTCTTCTTCTATTTAACAATATCTATCTATAAAAAAAACTGTCCATTACCGTTTGGTGGAACTTGTTGCTTGCAATAAAGAGCCATAGAAGTTTCATTGGTTGTAGTGAGCAGATAATTTCTGAATATCTTTAAGTCTGTTGCCAATGGTATTATAGTAACATTATTCCACTTGTGTTGTTATTTCAAATCTCCAACTATCTTTTAAAAACTTTTCTAACGTTTTAAAATTAGCTTCAGTTTCTGCTGCAAGTACAGTAAGACTAACATCTTTCCTCTTCAAGACGGACAACACTGCTACACTGTTTTAAATCTGTATGAACGTTCATGACATAAGTTAGTGATAAATAAACATGAATTATAGAATAATATTTCGCTATAATCTTGGTACTATGTTTGAAAATTATATAATAAAAAAACTAATAACGTTTTATTAACAAAAAGTACCTGTTGAAAATGTCTCATGTTATGAAAAACATATTGCAGCATTATTTCTGCTGTTGTGGTTGCACATTGTTCGGCCTTCTTTCTTTTTGCATATTATTTACAGGAGGAATATAATGGTCAAAGAAGGTGACGCTATACTGCCTCGTATTGAATGTGCTAGAAATGGACATGCTGATGAATTGAACAAATTCAGTCAAAATGTTGACGGTGAAATAAAAAAGGCCGGATATTTTGTGCCACATGTTCTATAAGAAAGTACAACTTCTTGAGACAGACGTTTCAAAGGTTTTGTAGGTTCTTGTGTCATATGTTGATGAAACTCATTACCAAACTTCACCTGTATGAACGGTTGGCCTACCACCACAGAATCAGCTTCACGAAACTCATTACCACAATTAATTATGCCATGAATTAAAATCATTTGGCATTACTGCTAAATCTGAAAAGGATGTATGTATGGTATGGCTTGACACCACTTGGGTGTCAAGCCATTTTAATTCATGGCATAATAAACATGTTTCACATAAATGCAGGATAACAGATAATTATTTTAAAATCCATATTTTTTTGCAGCAAGCGATATCGTATCAGTCAGCATTCTTGGAAATTCCATATCTTCGAAAACGCTAGCAAGTTTTATTTTTTTTAATTCTCCACCCGGAACCATTTAATTTACATTTGCTGACATGTTACGCATTCTTTGTTCGTTTCAGTGCGCAGAGTCGTTGTTTTTATTGGCTTTAAATATTCATTAACATTTTTTTATGTAACTAATTGCCCTGTTTTCACAGAGCAGTTATTAAAACTTTTCGTTCATTGATTTTTGTAGGTTTATATGACGGGCAACGTTTAATACATCAGACAGCCTACTTTTTATTACCTCAAAGGTGGGTGACCTACGAAAATATTCATCACCTGGTCTCGATTCAGTAATTTGCTGTAGCGGTGATACTAGTTTTCAAGTTGAAGGCAATGGTGCCTTTGCTATGGACATGATAGCGAATTAATATGATTTTCATATCATTTCCTATCATGTTCTTCATTAAGTGCACCAATGGAGTTTGTGGATTATTCATTTGAGATTATAAATATTAAATAACTGCTTCCACATTGTTTTATTTATGTTTTATTACATTTTTAAAAAATGTTACAAATGAAAGATCTGTCATTGTAATACTGCAAAAGTGCACTTAGGCGATGTTGTTGCTCAAATTAAAGGTGTATAATAGGGAAAAATTTAAAAAAAATCCAAAATTTTGTTTTTCTAAATGTGCTCGTAGATATGCGATATTGGTACTCAAATGAGCGATCTGTCTTAGATAGGCGATGTTGTTACGATTAAAATTCCGAAAATTTGATGTGGTCTTCTCAACGTGCTCGTAGATAGGCGTAGTTGTTACTTAAATGAAAGATCTGTCATGGTAATACCGTAAAAGTGCTCATAGATAGGCGATGTTATTTAAATGAAATGTATGATGTCATTGTAATAATGAAAAATGTTTAAAATGCCGAAAATTTCGATATGGTCTCCTCAACGTGCTCGTAGATAGGCGAAGTTGTTAAACAAATGAAAGATATGTCATTGTAATACTGCAAAAGTGCTCGTAGATATTACTGTAGTTCTCATACTTAGTATTGGTGACTACTATCAAGATATAATCACAAAAGTTCCTCAAAATCCTATTAGCAATGTCTGGTAAAACAATGATCTACTCTAGCAGATGCTTTAGATAGAGCTATATACATACCTAGTACAGCGTCATTATTGTTTGTACCATGTATCACATCACTAATCATTTGATAAATCGATCGGAATGAACCGATCTTTTATGTAGGTATTTTTCCCATGTTTGATATTAATGGAATTGGTCTAAAATTGTAAAAGTCTGCTTCATTTTTTTCTTATAAATAGGAGATATTCATTCTAACTTTATTGATATATTAATGACTCGAAGCCAAATGTTCAACAATTATACTGAAAGAGAATTTCAATAAAATATTTTAAAATTTTAGTTGATTAATTGTACTAAATCCTTCCTTTGGTGTTAAGATGTTCTTGGTGAATATAGGACCTTGGTACAATCCATACTTCTCGTGGGGTAACTTGTGCTAATGCATTTTTGCTTTCGAGCTTACATTGATTAAAACTCTCCACTTTACAAAACAATCACAACGCCGACAAACATGAATCAGATGAATCAGCAAAACAAAGTATCGGATCAGTATTAAACTAAGACCAAGACACAACAAAAGCAATCTTTAGGGAACTTCTGAAGAAGCTGCACGATCAGCATAAAGCATAAACGTCAACTATCAATTTACTATCATCGTGAAATATATTTATTTAATTAGTAAACTAGTGGATTGTACTAAAGCTTATGTTTAAATAGGAGATACGACCATCGGCTACATGGAGGTAACAGACAAAGAACCGTTCCTGATTGAGGGCATTCGACATTCCGGCGAACAAACGAAGGGCGCATGTCTTGTTCCGAAACGAGCGTTGAACGTGATGCAAGGCGAAGTCAATCGTATTCTTCAGTTGACGAGCAGCTCGGTGGTTCCAATCACATACCAGGTGCCAAGAAAGACTTACAGGTAATTGCAAAATTCACACCAAATTGGAGCCAACATGAAATGTAAATATGTCATCAGGAAAATTTAAAACTGTGTTTACGATAATAATGATACATAATAATTATATAAATAAAAAAATTTAATGAATGAACAAAGAAACAAAATAGAAAGAAAAGGAAAAAACAATTTGCACTTATTTAATGAAATTCAAATCAAACAAATATCAAAGCGTTATGCACCTTGATAGGTAAATTGAATTGAAGTATAATTAGGTTGAAATTTGAAATGATAAGAATCTGTGATCTTATCATTCATGCACATGATAAATAAAATAACAAGTCTTGACGTGATACAATTCCTGGTATAACGAAGTTTTAATTCACTAATTAGAGTAGTATGTCACAGGATATAAATTATCTATGTTGAAGGATAAGTGTTTTAATTTTGTAATAGATTCCAGCTCATATAAAAATCTGTTACTTGAGGTTCCACATCAGCTAGGCATGTTCTAGTTGTGAACAAACTTAATAGAGTTTTCAAACCAGCAATTTCAGACTATAAAGCCCAGCATCTGCCTGAGAGCAGAGATCACATGAACAATGTGATTCACAGAGATTAATCAAATATAAGTCATAAACTCGTAACATACTCAGCATTAAACAACATAAAGTATAAAGACTGTGAATGGGATCCAGTTTATGATGACCTTATATCTATCTTGTAGTACATTTCCATTTAATAGGACGTTCGTCTCAGTTATAAATATTAATATATTACTTTATTTTAAAAGCATACCAAAACAATAATCTTCTTGCACTTACAAACGTTTTTCATCCTTGCTGACTTAATATATATTACATTAAATAAAATATTATATAGTATTAAATATTATTATAACATAAATATAAATAAATCAATGTGCAGGGATTTCCATGCTGATTTATACCCTGACACGCCTGGTTTTACAACGGAGTTAACAGCATCGCAGTGGATGGAAGGCAAGAATGTTTCATTGGAGAAGATTAGCTTGGACCCCGGCAAGAGGACGAATGGTGAAGAAACAGTATCTGTGAGTATTATTCCCTTTCCCTTTAAATAATTGTGTCATTAATGGAACTTAAAAATTCGTAACATTACATTAAACATTTATTATTAGGTATTAAAGTATTAAAACAAGTACATTTAGGTCCGGTTGAATGAAAATAGTTTAAGCTTGGCTTTAGATAACTCGGTTTATAATATAGTTAATTTAAACTAAAGCCCATGTTAGTCTTATGCCCGGTTTCACAAACACTAATCGGTCTTTAACAGCTTGTTAACGAATCTTTAAAAATTTGACGATTCGTTAATGTCTTTAATCAATTGTCAAATATTTGACAATTGATTACCATGACGAACCGTTAATAGCAAAATTACCATTGTTTTGGATTTCATAAACAATAACGAGTCGTTAAAGGCTTGTTAACTAACCACCATTTGACAATCGTTTGTGAAACCGGGCACTATTGTTTTATATATTTTATAGACATGAATATATAATCATGTTTATAATCTATGTTTTCGGCACCTTATTAATGCTAGATAAGAGTAATGATACCACTCATAAAGATTACATTAATGAGATTGATGTATATAAACAAATATTTACGAAGATTATTGATAATGATAATTACATCAATGAAATCACCCCTTGCAATTAGAAATGCATTTGATTTCTGTAATTTTTTTCGTGCAATATAAATATATAAAGAATTATTTCAGTTGGTACACCAATGTTGATGAAATCACTACTTCTAAATCCAAATCACTACTTCTATGCCATTGAATAGTAAAAGCTTAGTCACATCATAGTTTATAAATATCATCGAATACTGGAATTATCGAATTATCACCATATCACATATTTATTGGAGTAGTTCAACAGACTAGCGTTACCTAAATATGGTGAATTATTTCAGGGCTGTGGCCATTGTTCGTAAATCTTATTGCCAGGCATTTGAATATTGTAAAGATGTTTTTTTTGGGATAATAAGGTATTTGAGGGATTAACGGTGGGTACCACTTGTGTAATGCCATAGGAATGGCAGCTTAAAAAAATAACAATCTTAGACAACCCACCAACCCTAATAGGTAGACAGATAGATTTATTGCAGACAACACTTAGAAGTAAAAAAATAATAATACATAATAACATCGATAGTGTCCCGGTGCCAGTTTTATCTTTGAAGTGGAAAATATTGTAGCACTTCGCTTCTTGAAATCTTCATCAGACGTTAAACCAAATGTGAAAATCTCTTCAATGGAATATGGCACAACATTAAGAACGTTTTGTTTCCTTTTTGAAAAATTTAAGTTGAAGATTTAGACACTTTCAGGAGAAACCTAAATTATTGAGTTATTGAGAATTATTGAGGAGTTCAGATGCATATATACCAAAAGGACATGAGTTGGTTATTATTTAGCAATAGGGTGAATAATAGTGTCTCATTAAAATTATTATTAATGTGGTTTTCCAATCTGTACAGTTTTCTTGGCAAGAATTAAGCCCCTGCGATTTCTATTCATTGTTCTAGGTTTTTAGTATTGATGAGCAATTTTTATAACTTTATAACTTTAAGCTTGCCACGGCAAATCAAGTTATTATCCTTAATGTATTTATAAATTAGTGTTTTTTTTTTTGCATACCCATTTGCATATATTTTATATATATTCGTGTCTAGGTTATTATATCTAATCTATGGTTTGGGCTCTTTGTTAGTAATAATATTTTATGTAAACAGATATTAGTTATAAAGATTGCCAAGATGATAATTATAGAATAAAATTACAACTTGCAAACGGGTAAGATTAATTTCATTATTGTTTACCTTCTATGCTATTTAATTATGAGAATCTGCACACTTTATAATTTGTAAATATGCTACTCGGATACTGGATAAGGAAATTATCCTGTTCTGAACAATTACCATTTTGTGTGTGATTTATGAGGTTTGGATTCAATGTCTCTTCGAATTGAAGAATTCCGTCACTTTTCTGGGCTTTCAGAGATTATTCGTTTACTTGTCCAAACCGTTTAATGTTGCTTGTTGATTAGGTGCATAGGGGATCACTCGCGAAACTGAAGGACGAATATCAAAAGCAAAACGCATTGGCCGCCAAACCTCCTGTCCCCAAGGCGGCGGCGGCGAACCAACACATGAAACCGCCGAAAGGCAACACGCACGAAGTCGCCAGGGACAAATCTCCAGAGATCCTCGAACACGCCGCCAATAATGAGACCGCAAAACCTGAAGATGTCGTCCCTCCCAAACCCCTGCCAAGAACTTCACGCACCGGCTCAATGTGCGAGAATGTTGAGGAAGCAACTAACGTCCCAAAGCCCGTCGCCAGGCCACGAACCAACAGTTGCGTCCCTGTAATAACATCAGTAAATCCGAATGTTCAAATTGCTGGAGGTTATAAGGTGCCGTTCAGTTTTGAAGTGTGTCGATGTTTTTTCTTTAGTTGGGTGCTTTGTATTGCAATTTTTTGTTTTTTAGTCCCTATTTTTGAATGCGTTTGAGTTGCACTGTGTAGAACGGATGTTTACATTATATCATTGACCTAATCTAATAGTTCGATGTTTACAGCCGAGATTGGGACCAAAGCCATTCACGCCTCTCAAGCTCAACGATTCGGAAAGCTTCGGCAAGGTATTTTCCGTACCAAGCGTCCCTGGGAATTCAACCATCGCTTCCAACCCAGTCGTTGTGGAAAATCCAACAAATGGCATCGCGCATGAATCACCCATTGATGAAGAACCTCATGTGGAAAACTCGGTGTCAAGCGTGAAACTAGACGAGGAAGCTGCCGAGAACCCTATCGAAGATGATTCCAATTACATCCCTAGGACGCCGAGCACAGCCGAGCGCAGGAAAATTTTTGAAGCACGCGCAACCTCAAAGGACGATACTGAGGATGCTGCAGATGCGATCGAGCAAGGTAGCCCCTTTGAACGGGCTTCCATTCAAAGGAACAGCATCGCCGAACGGAGGAAAATGTACGAAAGCAGGTCGCAGTCTGTTCAGGAGAGTCACGTCCCGGTCACTGAGAATCCGGAGGGCTCCCCAGTGTTGATGAGACGCAAGGATTCATTTAAGAATCGCAAAAATGGAGACAGTTTGAAGGAGGATGGTAACAGGAAGAGTGTGCCGTTGACCAGGCAACAGTCGTCTGATGCACCGGCACCGAAGAAGGTGGATACTGTTGTGACTACATTGGTGCCAAAGAGAACATCGACAGTGTTTGGTAACTTTGTTCGATGAGTTGGTTTCGAAGTGATTAATGTTTTTATGTTTTAGGACGTGTTTCCAAATTTAGACATCTGAAAGGCACCCCTGCACATAAATCTTTCCACATAGAGAATATACGCAATTTAAGTAGACAAGTTTCTGGAGAGTGTGATGGATTTCATGGTAAGTATCAAGTATGGTAATATAATAATAATTATAATTTACATTGGAGTATATCATGACAAAGATATTATGATATAAATTTGTTTGCACTAAAAAATCATAATATGAATAATAAGTTGGTCTTCATCAACTTATTAGTCATTATTAGTCTTATTATGGTGAATGTGGTTTCAAATTGTGAAAATATCTTAAAAATAAGAACCTCTTACCACACTTGATGTTGATAAATCTAGAAACGTATTTCTATAACTCAGTTGCTGAATTTTTAATTTGGTTTTATATTTATAAATTAATTATCAAAGATTACCAACTATAATAATTTTTATATATTATATCTTTCTGTCTTTTGGAATGATGATGGTATATTTATTTACATGTTTTCAGCAAATAGGGAACGTGTTGCGGTCCCCTTGAGCGGCCCAGGCGGCAAGATCGCGATCTTCGAGTTGAACAAGTGTGGGCGTCTGCCAGACGGAGTAACACCATCGCTCGTTCACGGCAGTAACGTGATGGACTTTGCATGGGATCCGTTCGACGATCGTCGACTGGCAGTTGCGTGCGACGATGGGGTCATTAAACTGTGGATTATACCAGTCGATGGACTGGCTAAACCGACCAATGAGCCGTCTATGGAATTCGACGCACATGGGGATAAGATCTACTTCCTTAAGTTTCATCCGATGGCCAAGGATGTCCTCGCTACAGGGTCATATGACATGACGATACGTATCTGGGATCTGGCAACTGTTGAAGCTAAGATTATACTAAGAGGACACACTGATCAGGTATCAGTAACTTTGATGTCATTTTCAGTATTTGTCTGCTGAGAACTATGTTTGTGAAATGAAATGTTGCACAAATCACTCTTAACAAAACTGGGGCGTTAACTCTTATCCATTGTTGATTTTAAGGGGGACGTTAGTCCATGGTTAGAAAGCAGATATTACATCACATGAAAAGGCAGAGGAGGGAATGATTTATTGTAAATTGTGTTTATTTATTAGTTTACTTAAAAGCATTTACTCAAATTGTCAAAGCTTTAACTACAATTGTCGTCTTACTTTAAGACATTCAATGTTGAATCTTTTTGTTCATACCTATGTGTGGAGAAAAGTGTATCTGTACACTTTTAAAAGAACCGGTGTGGCTTAAACTTTAAATTTAGTTTAGTCCTTAATTAGAGATTTATAATAAATAAAAATTGAAGATGGCAACTTAGTTGCATATTTAGATTTGTTTAAATCAAGTGTGGTACGGTCAATAGAGATATGTAATAATTAATAAAATTGTTATTTAGATGTTCAGCTTCGCGTGGTCGCTGAATGGGCAGATGTGCGCAACGGTTAGTAAAGACGGCAAAATTAGGGTGTACAAGCCAAGGTCGTCCGAGGAACCAGTCCGTGAAGGCAAAGGTCCTGTTGGTAACAGAGGCGCCAGGATCGTGTGGGCCCTCGATGGGAACTTTGTCGTTGTCACTGGTTTCGATAAGGTCTCCGAACGCCAGATAACTGCGTACCGGGCCACTGATCTCGAAAATCCCCTCAAAACCGTTGGGTTGGATGTATCCCCCGCTATTTTGATTCCGTTCTACGATGAGGACAGTTCGACACTGTTCCTTACAGGAAAGGTAACAAAGTTACCATTTACCGCAATTTCCGGCCCAGATAACCTTATTCATTAAAATCGATATCATAGCTCAGTTAATAGTAATATTTAATAGTAATAATAATTTTTATTTAATATAAAGCACATTCAGTCAATAAAGATGCTTCAATAAACTAGTAATTATAGATTGTATTGGTGGGAGAAATACTCATCTCTTGGCTCATTTCACGGGTCATTTTTAGACAATCTACAGTCCTCTTGGTACTGCACTCTATATACTTCAGTGGTGCTTATTTACACACAACCAGTTTACCCAACACTTTATTTGTTTGCTGCAGGGGGATTCAACGATATACGCCTTTGAAGTAACAGAGGAGGCACCGTACATCTGCCCTTTGAGTCACCACCGCTGCAATAGCCTTCACCAGGGTCTGTCCTTTCTGCCGAAGAATGTCTGTGACGTTTCTAACGTTGAGTTCGCCAAGGCTTTCCGATTGACGAACAACTCCATCGAACCTCTTTCCTTCACCGTGCCTAGAATTAAAGTAAGTGATGTTCTTCCAAGTTTTTCATTTGATTTTCATTTTTTTTTTCATTACTACAGACCGACTTATTCCAAGACGATCTGTTTCCTCCGACCCGAGTGACTTGGAAGCCAGCTTTGACCAGTGCTGAATGGTTCAACGGCAAGGACGCAACGTCAAAACATATTAGTTTAAAACCAGAGGGAATGGATACATGTAAGTGAGGTTGTAGAACCCAGTTGCCTTCAAGGTCCGAAATTTTAAATAAGGTTACAACGTTTAAAATAATTGTAAATGGTACTTTTATGGAAGTCTTGGGAGTGCCTCAAGACTGTACTAGGTCTACTTCATTTTTTATACTCTTCTTACATTTAATAATGTAATGGGTGATGTCCTATAATATAGTAAAGCTGCTGACAAGTCACAGATTGTGAACATGTTTTAATAATTCAAAACAGAATATGTTAATATTTAGTATTGGTAATTTAGGTTCATGCCATGAAATTTTTGAACTAACACTAAATTTTAACATTTGCATATATAAAATTAGACATGTGTTTTACATAAGAATCAATCAAAGTGTGTGGGGTGTTATGTTTTTAATTTACTATGGCACATCGGTAGCGTAAAAGATTTAGAAAAATATACAATAATTTTACCTCACCTGAATGGTTCGCGAACTATCAAAATTAAGGAATAAATAAAAATTTTAATTTAATCTGTTCATGGTTTTGATTGGAAGAAGAAGGAATCTGTCATCATGTAACTAAATAATTTTCTATATTAGTGTCGGATTCACAAGGACAAGTTAATGCCGGCGAAAGGACGATAAACAAATCAGCATCACAACCATTTATTGGTGCATCGCAGCCCTTCAATAAACTTGGTTGGAATTCCGAGGTGTCGGGGCAAACAAAGGCTAAAGAAGAAGAAGTAAGTGATCAATTTCCTTTTTTTAATACATTAAGATGCGTGTCTGTGTTTTACGTTGTATAAATCCTGTTATTCTTTTTAATATTCAATTCTAGATACAAAAGACATTAAGCAGTCGATTAGAAGTAAACTTGAAATTGGAACAGGACGACATGGAAGGCGTGGATGAAAAAGAATGGGATGAATGATCGTCCGAAGCGACGCAAAAAGATGACATTCTAAAGAGACGAATCATTAGTTCATAAGATTTAAGCATTTATACTTTTTAATACTTACACATAACTCGAGCGCGTGCATATCCTTCGACGTTTTGTTTCTCATCTGCTGCCCCATCCGCGACCGAAACCGGGCCGAACGTCAGTTATCACTAGAACTAGGGTAGGCAGACAACTTCTAGTCCTTATGATGAAACGCTTTAACTTTTTGAGATCTCTGGACGAACAGTGCTTCGACGATTGACTAATTTTAATAGACGGGAAAAACGCACAGAGTTTCGGCATTTGTACAGAGAAGACCGTAATTTTAGAGAAATTTTAAGCAGCACCCTTTTGTGATTGTCTTCGCGTACGGTTTTCTTGGCAATATTTTACGTGTTGTAGTGTTTAAGGTTGATTTTCGGAAATTCCAAGTGCATTAATGCATTCCAAGCTAGATTATCAATTCGAGTGATTCAATGGGACGTCGGTCCTGACTTCGTTTTTTTTAAATAATGTTAAGAAATGTACTGGTGCCAAATATATGCATGAAATTACATTTAAACCGATGGCCGTGAAATGTTTGCTCACGGTTTTTTACAAACGCTCAAAATTTTAATTACACACAAATTGAACAGTGCTCGGTACATCATTTTGCGAATGTTTTTTAGTCATTTTAGTGTGCTATATATATTTTTATATTTCATATTTATTGACTTATTTCATTATCGATTTTTATTATTACTATACATGAATAATGATGATCAGTGATAATTTATTTGTAATATTTATTTGTCCAAGTTGTATGAAGTAAGTGGTAAGTTTTTATAGCGTACATGTATCCCATTTATTCTGAAAATGTATGAGAATAAATAAATCAATTTCTACTGGCTTGTCAGGATGGTTATATTATTTTACAACCTTAAATCAAAATTCGATGCCTTGTTCTCACACGAAACCAATAATTTTTTTGGTTTGGTCTGTGTAAGTCTTCTTTATCTATTCTTGCTTCACCACGGCTGTTTTCCTTAAAAGATCACGCAAGCTGGCACATATGAACTATGTTAACCACATGAAAATATCTTCGTCCTTACTACTTCTACTTTAAGTGTAAAAGTAAAAATTGGAGGCCTGCTCTAATTCTTTTTTCAGCGTTTGCAAGAAACCAGCGAGGTGAATATTAAATTTTTCTGTCAAATGTATTAGACTACGGTACCGACATATTTTTGCTTGATTTCGGATTTATTATGTCATCGAAAATTAAACATCATACTGCTTACATATCGCTGTATTGTCTGGTGGACGGCTTCCTCACGAAATCAGAGCAAAACTGACCAGCCTACAGAGAATGGGTAGCATAGCGGTAACGGCGTCGCTAAGCAGCACACCGTCGGCAGCCATGGAAGTGCTACTGGATCTTCCTCCTTTACATATTTTACTGCAAAGTGAAGCCAAGAAGGCAACACATCGTTTTCACAATGCGGCTATACAAAGGCCGCAGACATTGTCCTTCATATGGAATAGGATGTTGAGCACTAGATACTTGAATACTGACAGAATTGAGACATTCCAAGATAGTACTGAAGGGCCCATCTGCTGCACGTACGTTTGGTTTGGGCAGGAAAGAACTGTGCACAGCCCTGGTTAATGGTTTTTCTTTTTTAATTTTGCAGTCATTTTTTTTATATAAACAATGAATGGCATTAGTAAGATGTATTTTAGGGCACTTACATAGTAATGTAATTTTATATTACATGACTATGTAATTCATGTAACAAAAATATTTTTCTAATTGTTTATTTACAAATTTCTGATATTCAAAATTACACATCAATGTTGCCTTTTTGGAAAGATCTGAGTTTTATTATTAAAATGTGTCCCAAACCATTTTATCCCAAATAGGTGGCAATATATATAATCACAATATATATTTTAAAAAATATGCAATTCTGTTATACAAGCTTTTTTACAGCTCTAACAAATTTTGAGCACTAATATATAAATAAAACTGTTTATTTACATTCATTCTTTCTAACAAAATTAAAAATATATGTAACTAAATGATACAAAGTAATATGAACACAAATATATTATAATATAAAACAATAATTATATATATATATATATGTGACCTTATAATTAATAAAATAACTCTGTGCCTTATAATTAATAAAATAACAACAAAAAGTGTGACGGCCTTGGGAGATACAGGGTCTTTCAGGATCCATTTTATTTGATTTAGTTTAATAAAAGCTTGGTCTTCTACTGTAGAAAAGATGAAAGTGTGCTTCTCTGATAATTTCTTAGGCAATTTATGTTATGAGACTGTTTTTTGGACTGTAACAAACAATTTTTTGGTTCCTTCTTCGTTTCAGAATTATAAATAAATTCTGCAATTGTAAACATATTGTCCTTTAAGGACCTTGATGACAGCCTAGACAGCCTAGCATCTTTGGTCTCTTAATTCTCCTCTTCAGGTATTTCAGGACTTTCATTTTGTGAAAGAATTTATGTATCTGATATAACATTTTCTATTTCAGTAGGGGTTGCCAAAGTTTGACTTGCAGGAACATTTATTTTTCTTCTAATTTTCGTTGATATCTTTGGGAACCTGGCATGAACAAATAATTTCTTAAAAAAATTGTTATAATAAATTTTCTTGCACTTGATTATCACGAGTGCTCCTTATAATTTTAAGACTGCATACCGGTTTAATGGACACAGACCAGCACTTCAAAACACCTGCTGTTGTTTTTTGAATTATTGGATTGCATTGCAGAATTGCAGTTTGTATAAAACCGTTAAAAAGTAAAAATCCTAAGAACTGGAATATTGTACATGGGAAGAAATATGTTTGTCTCTTTCGATGTGACACAGTTATTCACAAAGTAACTGCAATAAAATGTTTTTTTTTATAAATACCATTCATAACATTTGACATATCAAAATATAAATAAAAAGCCAATTTCACATGAACTGTACATCTGATATTATATATCTATTACAAAACTATAAGTTACATATTTCAGAGGTCGTTAAAATAAAAAATCAACAATATATTAAACATATACTTTAAGTTTTACAAAATGACAAAATAATATAAAATTCCAAACGCATCCTTAAAATTAATTGCAAGTTCTGCCCACTCGATCCCTCGGGATAATCCTCAGTTCCGACCCATGTTTCAAAAATATGTTCCCTAAAATAAATAGATTGTATTGTGAAAAACGTCGACTTAGTTCCTTACCCGCCGTCTGCTGGGGGTTGATACCGACACCGTCATCAGTTATTATGGCCGAAGTCGCTGGTGGGACCCTAAACTCCTCGGCGGCAAATTTTAAAACGGCCGTGAAAGGTGTAGCCTCTGGCACGCTTAAACTACAAAATTAAGAGCCTTGTCTCACACTGCGCACAACTAAAGGAAACTAAGCTACAATTGTGAAACTTAATCGAAATTATTTCATAAATCTTGTAAGAGCTGTGACCATAAAATCTGATCAGTGTTGCTTTGAGCATCTTTGAGATTTAAGACGACGCGTTCTTTCATACAAAGATTTGTGGCACATAAATTGTAGGAAATGTTAAGCAAATCATGGTAGGTTACGTCAGGACAGATGGAACTCGTTGCGTCGCCTTTCCATCGGTAATTTTCGTGATAATTCATCATAGATCCGACATAAACAATAAAATTCATCAAATAGTCAAATAGATCATCGTCTCGAGCACACAACAAACACAAGCTTTTAACATCAACGTGTTTAATAAGTGTCGTCCAAAAACCCTCACTCATCGCGCTCCTATCTTGCATCTTAATCTTAATGATGTCTAAAATTATATCGTTGATTTTGGTACGCACATCCAAACTTAAAACACCCAATAAAAGCGGCAGATTTTTAGCAACATTAAAACTACCCAACATATCACTTATTAGAGTTTTTACGAATTCGACTTCTCCGGCTTCCAACTTTTCATTCAGGGCGTTCAATAACAATTCGTATTCCAATTGCTTGGTTTTAACACATTTTCCAAGTTGTACAACGAGCTCCATGATGACCACGTAAGAATTTCCTTTCAACAACACCTGCGATAACATTTTTTCCAACCGTTCTTTCGGGAACATCGAAGTATAAATTCTCAAAGCCACATCGGCTGCGTTAACTGAAACCGTTCTGGTCACCAATAATTTTTCTAATAAATAATCGCAAGCGTTTCGGAAAAAATCGACGTCGTAAACTTTCAAACGACCTTTATTATTCCACCATTTACGCAAAGCCATCGTGAATTGTTCCAAACAACCTTTACTTTCGAAGTTGCCTATCGCTTTTTCGACGAACGCCGCTAGCTTAAACGCGTTCTTTAGGTCTTCGGTTGGGATATCTTTTAACCAGGCTTCTTTCTCGTAGGCGTTGACGAATAAATCGAACGTGTCCAAAATTTGTTTTATGTTCGCGTGGACGTCGACGCCGTACATTGTGCGCTAAAAATCGAAGTTTAAATACTTACACCTTGAAGGGTAACTTGGGATCGGAAGTCAGAGTAATTTTGAACGTAACTTTCGACCTGGAGAATCAATTCAATGAAGCATATGGAGAGTGCGATTTCACGGAAATACTCACATTTTAACCAGCAATGTAATTTAACGTGTGCAGTTTTAAGTTTCTAAATAATTGGCGATGTTCAAGTAACTTTTTTAAACTGATTGAAGTATTTACAGCACTCTCTGTAAAATTAATAGGTGACGATTCGAACTTAACCTATAAGATTTGGTTGCTCTTATAGGTAACGTGTGCAGTGTTGCCATATTTATAAACTTGCTTTGGAAGAAAATAATTCAATTTTTAACTTTTATTTACAGGAAAATTTAATTTTATCATTTCGTGAATATTGTCAAAATCTGCATAATTACTTTATGTACTAATAAATAATAATAATAAAGAAATATAAGATCTTTTGCTGTCAAACTGACATGACTTCTTACTGTGCCCGGTTTACAAACGCTAATCGGCCGTTAACGTTAACGAGGACTTTGAGTCGATTGGTTTTTACACTTTCGTTATTAATTGAATCGAAAAGTGAACTAAATTTAATTATATCCGAGTAGGGAATTAAATGAAATAAGGCGGGGCCATACGACAGTTGGCATTATTGTTGTAGTATTCTTCAGCATCTTCTAAAATAATTTCAAGATCAGTTATTTTCTCCTGTAGTTTAACAATTTCATCCGATTTCATTTCCATCTCTAATGAATATTTGTTGAGATCGGATGGCAAATTATGAATGGTTTTACCAAATGAAACCAAACGCTTAGCACACAAACAAAATAATTATTTGCCCATTCTCTTGCACAATTGAACCAAAAATTGGTATGAACCAAAGATATGTTAGGAATATGGTGCTAAATTTGAATTTTGTAAAAATAACTACAACCAATACAAAATTCTGGCTTGAATATAGATCTCACGTTTTATGAACTTTTTCATAATTAGATTGCGAAAATTACAATTAAATTGTGATCATTAAATTACACTAGATGTAGTTAGTTAAATTATTTGTCATAAGAAAATTGTAAGTATGAAAATCAACTGACCTGAACTAGATTCTCCGTACGTTAATAACGTAGAATTCTTCCCATTAATAAATTGGAAAACTTTACATTTAATCACCGTCTCAAATAGATCACGTTGTGTACTGTTTGGTCCACTCTTAACTCTGAAATAAATTTTTAAGCTATTACATTCCGGCTAAAACGTGAAAATTCATTGGATATTGTCATAATCAGCAAGACGTATGGAAAATAAATTGAGAAAAAATAACACATACCTCATCTGTCTCTTGTTAGGCTGCAGTTTCTTCAAAACAAGACTGCATTGCCAAATTAATTCTAACGCGATCGAAATTCGTGTTACTGAACGATAATATACTCGGATCTCTCGCACGTAAATCGATAAAGGGTCGGGATTGATTTTTAACGCTAAACAAGGCGATGCTGTTAATAATTCGTTAAAACACAATTGTCATTTAAGTCAAAAATTTAAACTGACCAGTGTGAGAAACTTGCGATTAAGCCAGTGTTGCTAACTGTATTAATTATGTTCCGATTGGTAAATTTTTTAACATCGTCTTTTTTGGCGCAAAAAAGGAATTTAAAAACGCCTTATCACTTTTATGTGCAAAAGATCCCAGTATATTATCGTTCAGTAAAACGAATTTCAATCACGTTAGAATCAACTTGACAATGGAAGAAGCAGGAACATCAAGAGAGACTCACGAGGTACGTTTTTTCTCAATTAATTTTCTACACGTTTTGGTGATTATGATAATGTTCAATGAATTTTTACGTTTTAGTCGGAATCTAATGGCTTAAAAGTTTATTTGAGAGTTAGGCGTACCGTTGAATTATCGAATTTATACAAAATTAGCGATAAGTCCATAAGCTGTAAAGTACCAGAAGGTTCGCGATATCTCCAGAATGTCATCGATGGTGACCACGTTAAAAGAACATATAACTTTACACACATTTTTGGACCAAATACTACACAACATGATCTATTTGAGACGGTGATTAAATGTAGAGTTTCCGAATTTATTAATGGGAAGAATTCTACGTTATTAACGTACGGAGCCTCTGGTTCAGGTCGGTTGACTTTCATACTTACAATTTTCTTATGACAAATAATTTAACTAACTACATCTAGTGTAATTTAATGATCACAATTTAATTGTAATTTTCGCAATTTAATTATGAAAAAGGTCATAAAACGTGAGATCTATTCAAGCCAGAAATTTGTATTGGTTGTAGTTATTTTTACAAAATTCGAATTTAACAACCATATTCCTAACATATCTTTGCTTTATACCAATTTTTGGTTCAATTGCGCAATTGAATGGGCAAATAATTATTTTCTTTGTGTGCTAAGCATTTTGCTTTTTTATTATAACAGGTAAAACATATACAATAATTGGAACAAAATCGAATCCAGGCATGGTACCCAGAGCCCTGGAATATATTTTTCGTACATTACCCACTCAACCAGATGCACGTATGGTTAAACCAAATTCAGTCGATAATGCAACATTTTTGACTGAAAGCAACATAAAATTGGACATGGAAATTCGTAAAGACTTACTAACCGTTTGTAATAAGACCATTGATAAGCATCACATCGAAGTATACAAGTTAGTTTTTTTTATTCAATAGATTTTGTAAAATTATAGAACTTTATTTTGTATTTCGTTATTTTCTTTATCTTTTATTTACAAGCTTGTGTAATTACCTGTGTTGTTCTTTACTCATTACACATTTTATTCATTACTACATTTCTTTCTGTTCTATCTATTTCTGTTAGTAAAGTTTCATAAAACACATTTTTTCGTCCTTTGTTCTGCATTATCATTCGGTGTATGAGCTTCTATTTAAGATCATATATTTTTCTTGTCTATGCCTGTTGCTAAAATTTTTACATTTTTCTGATATAACATATTTTAGATATTTATTTATGTTAAGATAGTTTTTTCAAAGAAAATTGAACGTTGTGATTTATATCATTGTCACTAACAACATTTTGTTAATTCAACTGTCTATAAAGTCGAGTTTTATCACTTTTTATAATTATAATTACAGGAGAATGCAACAAAGGCTCAGTACCGAACCAGTGGCGAAGTTAGAAGGCCTTGTGAATATATCGTTAACAGTTTGGGTGTCTTTTGCGGAAATCTACAATGAGAACATCTACGACTTGCTTAAATCCGACCCACCTAGAGGAACAAGCCGGACAAAATTAAATTTAGGTTTATGTAACGGTAAAACCTATATAAAGAATCTAACCAGTGTGTCCATATCATCAGGATTGGAAGCATATCAAATTTTGCAATACGGTTTACACAACCTAAAATATGCTGCGACTGCTCTCAATCAACATTCCAGCCGATCGCACAGCATATTTACGATTAAATTGGCACAGGCTGTTGAAGGCGATAATAGATCTCATGTAAGTTATATTCACTTCTGCGATTTGGCAGGATCAGAGCGTCTCAAAAAGACGCTACATGTTGGCGAGAGATTGAAAGAGTCGAATAATATCAACACGTCGCTAATGGTGTTGGGCCGATGCATCAGTTGCATAAGAGATGCTCAAAAGAAAGACAAGGCAAAAATTGTGCCGTTCAGGGAGTCGAAACTCACGCAACTGTTGCAACGTGCCTTATCTGGTTTCGAAGACATCGCGATGATTGTCAATGTGAATCCAATAACAAACATGTTCGATGAGAGTCTCCAGGTGTTGAACTTTTCGGCAATTGTTAAAGACATTATCGTGGAACATAAATCTAATAAAATCGTGCATTCAAAGAATAGATATACACAGTATTTGCAGTCAAAGCTCCAACCTCCAAAGCCCAAAGAAGGCGAAGTAACTGATAGTAAGGATGATGAAATGGATCAATTAAGGGAGGAAAACTTTGATCTTCACAATGAACTTGAACGGCAGAAGCAAGACTACATTAAAAGCGAGGCAGAAGCACGTGCCCGCATTCGACGTCAATATAATAAGTTAATTGAACAGCTTAATGCAATGTGGGAGGAAAAAGTGGCACTGGTAGAAAATATACATAAAGATAAATTAGAGTCCATGAGGGAGATGTATGAAAAACGCGGGGAGGAAGCGAAACGAGAGGAAATCATCTGCCTTGACAGTTCCTCAGGCGACGATGAACACGGCGAGTCAAGTAAAACCATTCCTAATTTGCCATTCGATCTCAACAAATATTCATTAGAGATGGAAATGAAATCGGATGAAATTGTTAAACTACAGGAGAAAATAACTTATCTAGAAGGTATTTTAGAAGATGCCGAAGAACACGACAAAATATATCAGGAAAGAATCTGCAACCTTGAAATGGAAAGAATAGAACTAATGGATAAGTTAATAGATGTGCAAATATACCATTAGAATTGGAAGATATTAATTGTGACACAGAGATGTGAAAGAAATTTTGTAAGGTCGTTCATTGTGCGAAACACATACTTATGCACCTTTTTTCTTAATTTGGCTTTTATTAAAGGAGTAATAAATTTTAACAGAATGTGTTTTATTTCCCGATTAGGCAGTCAAGTCCTGTAAGAAACATATATATTGATAAAAATCAATTTCAATAATAATAATACCTTCCCCTTCTCACATATTTATTAAACACTTTTAATATGTACATATTTCAACAACTATGTTGTCATCTTCAGAAAAATTAGGTACCTAATTTTTCTGAAGATGACAAGATTGTCAACATTGACAACATTGTTGAAATATGTACATATTAAAAGTGTTTAATAAATATGTGAGAAGGGGAAGGTATTATTATTATTGAAATATAAGAAGATCCACAGGCTCCATCATTACATTTATTAAAAATCAATTTATTTAATTACAACGCAGAACGCGAATAGAAAACAAAATACAAATTAGTTAATTTATACATACATTTACCGTTTAAGTGATGTGATGTGCAAGGTCTTGGTCATTCTTTTTTTGGTGCCAAGTGAAGTTGCCGATGCCAAACTTTTCTTAAATTTGTATCAAGCTTCCATAAACACAAGCGTGTAATTATTGAATAAGCCGCTAGGAGTGCAAGTTAGAATTTGGGCTTTTTGAAATTGACGTATTTAAATCTCATATCCTAATATGAATAGTTTTTAATCAACGATATTTTAACGTACTTCTGATAAATTGTAGCTAACCAATAGGAATAAATAAACCAAGTAGAGATATTTGGGAATATTTTTTTATACAAAAATATAACATAAATAACTTACACATAAGTCATACAAAACACAGGCAAAGTAAACAATCTATAAAAGGTCTTTATGTCTTAAGTTAGAAGTATGTAATGAAAACAACAGTCGATTTTTTACCTTTTATGTAAAACTATCGTTTAAACACATAAAGACAAAAAAATTGTAATAATAATACACTTCTTTCGATAACAGTGAAATAAAATTAATAACTTCTAAAATTATTATTTGCATAAAAGGTACATAACAATAAACGGGAGGATCATGATCTTGTATACAAATTTATAAATCATTGACGTAATCACGGGCGCCCACGTTAATACGATCCTGGGACGCCGTCACCGAGAAGCCCAGGATGCGATTATCGATCTTTGTCATTTTCGATTTTTTGCTCTTCTTGCCTTTACCCTGAAAACAAGTGGTCATCATAAATTTCAACGACTCAATCAGTTTCATGGTCACCTTGACTTCTTGGAAATCGGCATGCTGCATCGAGGGAGTAATGGCGGGCGCGGGCGAGCACATATCGTCTTTGTGAGCACTTATTTTTGGCTTATACGAACGTCTTTTCTCGAGAAAATGCTGCACAAACTGATGCATGGCGGGGCTCTCTCCCAGATAATCACGGCATATTTCCTTCACGTCCGCCGCCGATTCAATATCACGCAGGAAAACTACAAAAGTTGGTACTGGAACAAAATTAAATTCTTGACTTCACTTAGTTGCATCACAATAGAGATTCGTCAGTTAAGGATAAATCACTCACCGTCCACGGAACTATTAAGATTGGTCAGTGCCTTCATACACCAAGCAGTAAACTCCTCCGTGGAAGGACCGTTCGATGTGGGTTTCACGGAAAAGGATTCTTCCTTTTTTACCTTAACCTTCATCGGTTTTGATTGCTGCTGCTGCTTTGGGGCACTTATGGCACTGGTCGAGTTGCTCTTTGATACGCTGGACGGCTTGTTTGTTGATTTCAATGTCGGTGTGTCATCCCAGAAACCGGCTGCTGTCAAATTCAACGCTTGAACATCGTTGAAAAACAAATCAAGAAACAACAAAACCTACTGCAATATTAACTAACAATCAAACAAAGCGTACTATTTATAAGTCCTAATTATCTTTAGAATATTAACACGTCATAAGTTCATTTTTCTTCCTCTTCAATCTAATTTTGAGACTTAATTTCGTATGTAGTAATATAGTAGCTCACACATTCGACAATACGAACACCGACGTGTAAACCATGTTCATTATAATTCACAGGTAACTTTATGTACGAAATAAAGGCAAGTTTGTACCGACACGCACACAAGCAAATTATGAAGTACTTTAACTTTTAAAATGTCTACCTGCAGAGGACCATTGTGTCGATGGGTTATTCGCCCACGTCAAGTTCTGCCCGTGCCATATTCCACCTACGGGAGTTGTGGCCGCAATTTCCTTTTCCTTTTGCTGCTGAGCTATCCTTTGTTCAGCCGCTTCCTGAAATCAAATTATTTTGTAATAAAACACGTAATACTAACTACAGCTACACTAAATAAAAATTCAATCGATTGAACCAAACACCATGAAACTTCAAACTTAAGATTTTTATGTGGTGAATAAAGGTCCTATTTTGAAAGAAATATTTCAACCGGATGTGATGGTTTACTCTTATCACCTTTTTACATATCTCAAAAACGGTACACGTGACTGAAAAAATTCTTCTTATAATAAAGATATTGAAATTTTAAACAACTTTGATTTGAAAATTTTTTTCGAAAAATGGAGTATAAGTAAGTAACTGTAAGAAAGTTTAGTGTGGACCACTACAGACTTTTTTTGTATCTACAGTGTGTTTCACTTAAGAGTGTAACACCCTCATATCTTTTTTATTTTTAGTCCAATTTTAGTATTTTTTTTTCTCAAAAGTAGATTACTTATTGCTGTATTTACTCCCAAAAAAACAATTCTCTTCTTTAAATGCAAAGCAACCTGAGATGGCAAAATAAACGGCAAAAATCAAGAAATCACTTTGGGGATTTTTTTATCGAAAAATGTTACTATTAATAATTGATCAGAATTGCCCAAAAACCCTAAATCCAAAATTTCATGAAAATTAAAAATGTTAAAATTTCCCGTAAAAGTCCGTAAATACTTATTATTAGCTGCACCGAAAAAAGGATGCAGTGAAAATTTTGTTTGAAATAAACTCTGAACTGTCAAAGTTGTTTCAAGTTGTTGTTGTTTAGGCGCAGCCACCTGTGCAAATAATATTTACCGAATTGGAATTACTTTTGAAGAAAATTTTAACATTTTTAATTTTCATGAAATTTTGGATTTAGGGTTTTTGGGCAATTCTGAACAATTGTTATTAGTAAAATTTTTCGATAAAAAAATCCCTAAAGTGATTTCTTGATTTTTCCCATTTATTTTGCCATCGCAGGTTGCTTTGCATTTAAAGAAGACAATTGTTTTTTTGGGAGTAAATAGAGCAATAAGTATTCTACGGGAAAAATAAATTACTAAAATTGAAATAAAAATAAAAAAGATATGATGGTGTTACACACTTAAGTGAAACACACTGTATCTAGATCTATGTAAGACCTTCAGATAATCTATTATCTGCAGTTAAATATTAAATGTAATTAAATTAAACAGAGAAGATCATGGACAGTAGGCAAGTGCGAAAGTAGTACCAATAATGAAGCATTAATCATTATTATTATTAATTGGCACTGGATGAATTGATCAATATTGTAAAAGAACTTTCAGCACATATGAAGGAGATGAGAAATGGACGTAAGGAGATGCTACCTGAAATTAGAGAAGTGGGGAGCATTTCGAGAAGAAAACAGATAGCTGAAGGGGGCAAACCAACAAATTGCCTCATTTGACAATTGAGAGTACTTGGTGAGCATATGGATAGTATCGAGACAATGGAGAGAAAGAAAAACATCACTCCTTTTATATAAAAGGTACATAATAATGTACATGGACATGGGTGGAATTAGGAAACTCGTGACAAAGGTGAGGAAAATGAATAAGAGATTGGAACACAAGAAAGGAAAAAGTACTTCAGAGTAGAGATTGGGGATATGGAATGTGGGATTAAATCGAAAAGAAATAGTTGAAGTCCTAGATGAGGTTTGTTGTTGGTTATAAGTGGAATCAAGAGAAAGGGAAAGGATAAGAAAGTATTGGGTGACGGTCATTTTTACCATTTAGTACCAGAAAGCATAAATACATGTTAAGGAGTGGCTTTCTTAGTTAGGAAGGATATGAGAGACTTCCAAAAGTATGTACATATAAGGAGGAATTAACCATTTGTAATGTATATGCACGTAATGCAAATGCAAGAGTGGAATACTAAAATAAATGTTGGATAGTTGCAGCAAATAATATAATATACTAGGAGAGAGTAGGAAATGACTACAAAAAATGGAAGGGAGTAATGGCCTATCATTGAGAAAGTACTACTAATAACAATGACAAAAGATTACTTGAGTGCTGTAATGACAATAACATGATGATATGTAATACATTCCTTGATCACTCAGAGATACACAAAATAACCACAAGGCAGCAATTATAGACTATATAATAATACCTCAAAGAAATAGAAGAGATGTTAAGGATGTAAGAATCAAGAGAGAACTGGGAATCAAATGTGACCACTATTTTCTAGAAGCAAAATTCAAACAATAAAAGAACCTATGGAGAATAATGTGGAAAGGAAAATTAGAAGTTACAAATTGAGGGGTAAATTATGAGGTATGGGAGTTGATGTTGCTCGAAGCAGCAACAGAAATATTTGTAGTAAAAAGAAAAGGAGACAAGAGGAAAAAGACGAACTTGTGGAATCAAGAAAGTAGACCAGAGGTTAAAAAAAGGCTGTGGAAGGTATAATTTACTGCACAAAGCCAACAAAACTATGTACAACTACAAGCAGCAGAGAAGTGAAACCATAGTTAAGGATGTTAAGCAAAAAGCATGGGATGAATGTTGAGGAAAGTTAGAAGAAAACTATAAACTGTTCTACAAGACACTCAAAAATATAAGAAGATAATCTGCAGTGGTCTGCACTAAACTTGTTTGTACTCCGTTTTTCGAAAGAACAAACAAATAAAAGTTGTTATTGCCAGGGACAGAAAAAAAGTAGCGTGACTATGAAAGTTTTACCGAGAGGTGTCTTCTCTGGGTAAAACAGGAGGATGATTATGATGATGACGGCATTAAATGGTATCAAAATACAAAAATTGTTCAAATTTTATTTTTACTGCATTCTGTAATAATAGTTGAATGGATAGTAGCCTGTGTGACTATTTTACGCAAAAACCTTTTAACAATAACAGCAGTATTTATTATTTATTTTAGTGTTTTCTAAAAGAGTTTAAGAAAAAATGCATACATTTTTATGTAATACAAGTAAAGAGGAAATACAAGGTTACGATGAAGAAAGTAACAACAGTTTAATTTCGTCGTCACCTTCAGTGCCAATCATCAACGCTACTTTTTTAGTGACGATGTTAACAGTGACAAACTATAATTTGTTCAATGTTAAAACTGGCAATTTTTAAAATTAATTGCAAATAATTATAATTTATATATTATTTACATAGGTAATTAATCAATCAAATAGGCAATGGCAGCCAGCCACTGAATTCTTAATTACCCTTTTTATTTACGTTTTTGTAGTACCAATGCAACCCTTAAATAGATAAACGATATCAACTAAATGCACAAAGATATTTAAATGAGAACCAAATTATTGAAGTAACAAATGGAATAAAGGTAAGAAAATTACCCGGTCTGCATAGAATTAATCGATAGCTGATGCAAAAAATAAAAAAAAAACTGTGCTAAATGATATCTGTGAGAGAGCCTGTCTCACCAAAATTGAAAGCTTCCTATATAACTTCTGTCTGCACAAGTAAAGCAAAAGTGTCTACAGAAATTACAGTGAAATATCAGTACTATGCATAATCACCAGATTATACTCCAAATATTGAAAAATAGTATAGAAAAGGAGTTAGCAGACCAGCATCCTGAACAACAATCAGGATTTAGAAACAGCCAGATTGACAACATTAAAAAACACTAAAATTATTACTCAAAAAACGACTAGAAGGAGATCACATCTGGCATTAATTGATTTAGAAAAGCCATATGGCAGTGTCCCTGTAGAACAAGCTTTGGGAAGAAATTAGTAACTATAGATAAATTATATGAAGGCAACACAACAAAGGTAAAGACAGGCACACACATCAACACAGGAATTCAAGGCAAACAAAGGTCTACGACAGGGATTCTGTCTTCTTCTACTATATTGAAAATGTATCTTCACCGATTCTTAAAAGGTTGGCAAAATAAATGTAGAAATATGGGAAGAAGATATACTAAACACATTATACTATGCCAATAGCGAATAAATAACAACTCGAGTACAAAGAGGCGGAAATATAATCCGATCCATTAAAGGAAAGCACGAAGAAAAGAATATATACAACTATTGTACAAAGTGTTATTACCATGGAGCGGAAGTGTGGGATGTGTTATTACCTGGTGTCCGCCCCCAAGGTTTCGAAAATTTTTAATGAGAAATGGAAATGGTAAATTGTTGGTAAATTGGACAATTGTTGGAACAACAAAAATATTTTTCAGATATTTGTCAGTTTTTCATACTGATCCTGTCACTATTGATTGCAGATCAACTAACATACCTTTTAGTTTTGATAAGATGTGCAATTTGAAGAAATCAATATTTGTCGTGATTCCTTTTGTCAAGAAAATCTTCATTGGATATTAAACTACAGTACGATGTTATGGATATACTTTCAATTTGTTAACCACTACTGATGATTTCAAGGCTAAGGAAATCAATATTAATCATAAGATTTACTACAATATATATTTGCTAAAAAACAGGCTTTACGGAACTTGCTTAGTCGAAATATTGATCCTGCTGACAGTGCTAGTAATGTAGATATGTAACTCTAAACGTATCTGCCCAAATCAAACTTAATGGAATTTAACTTATATCGTAAAATATATATAAAAAAAAACTGTTAACGAGTTATTAGACGAAGAATCTTACTTTACATAAATTTATATTTTATTAACAAATATATTAGCTTCAAGCATTTAATAATTCGTTGGTTACCAGTTTGATAGATTAATTATAATTGCAGTTTATCATCCGTTCAAATTAAATTGGATTAAAGGAAATGAAAAGTCACATTTGTCAAGAATTATTTTTAGCAGTATGTGACATAATTCAGAAGCAAATAGGTCAAATTTAGATCAGAGTGTTAACAATTTACTAGCACATTTTATCCCTCGCTAAAAATTAAACGTTTTTTTTTTTAATTTTGTTTTACGCACCTTTAACAATCTTTCTTGTTCTTCCGCTTGGATTTCCGCCAAAGATTTAACCTGCCTGGGCTGTACGGGTTTATTCGCCCAATTTAACTGCAGCACGGTCGATTTCTCAGTGCTGCTTTGTTCCTACGTACAAAACGTATTAAACTGTAACTCTCCACTTCATAAAAAATGTGTAACTAACTTGAGCCTGTTGCTGCTGTTGCAGAGCACGCTGTTGCTGCAAAAGCGCCGCCTGTTCGGCCTTCTTTTCCCGCTCGGCTTTCTGTATTTCCGCCAGACTTGGCTCAGCGTTCGTCCGAGGTTGACTCCACGGGGCCGCCTTGGGTGTCTTTGCGGCTTCCTGCTCGCTCCTGGCAGCTTTTGCTGCTTCTTTTATCCGCCTGGTCCTCTCGATCATCTCCTGCAGTTCCCTCTGTTCTTTCTCTTTTTTCTGTTCTTCGGCTTTTTTACGGGCGTCTTCTTCCGCTGCTTTCCTCAGTTCCTTTTGTTTTCGCTTTTCCTCCAGCTCGCGTAACCGTTTTTCCTCCGCTTCTTTCTTCGCTTTTTCCAATTCTTTCTTTATTCGATCTTCTTCTTTTCTGCGTTTCTCTTCGGCGGCTTTCTTTTCCATTTCCTAAACATAAGGGTACAATTTTGAAATAAAACTCACGACTTGATAAATAAATTTTTCCAGGTCCTATGGTAATGAATTGTTCATTGTGTTCATTAAATGCGAACCTAAACAAACAAATTTTACCCGAGAGAATCTACAAACCAACAAATATTGGCTTCCCTACTTTGTTTAAAGGAGACTATATATCATAAAAAATTATAACAACTTATAACCATTTTGAAACATAATTTGCAAATATATCAGCAAACTTTTTAAATTTTCAAAGCAAATTAACTTTATTGTACTGCCTCGAATTTTTTAAATAAAATCTATGAGCATAGTGAAATCGAACCAACACATATTGTTTTCAATTAAGATACGTCATATTTCCATAAGTGGTAAATAACCTGTTTCTTTTGTTCCTGTTTCCGTTTCTCTTCTGCATCTTTCTTGGCCTGTTTCTCATCCAGTTCTTTTTTCTTCTTTTCCTCTTTAGTCGATGCCTCTAGAATGTCTTGCGTCCGTTCGTTTTCCCCGCTGCCTAGATCTTGCTTTTGTTTGATCGGTAGGTCCTCGGGTGACGAAGTTGCAGGAGTCATCGATGCAGGAGCCACGGGCGGCACGTTCGGCGAAACTGGCTGCTGTATGTCCCACATGGACATAGGAACCTCGGGCTGCTGTTGCCACTGCGCACTTTGATTGGGCACGTTGGCGAATTGATTCTGTTGCCAGAGAGAATCGATCTTGAATAAGAAATGTTAATAATGCATTTTAAACAATAAGTCATATATGAACCTGTTGTGACTGTTTATTTTGGAACTGCCGCAGCAGATTGTTGATGGGATTGTTGTCGTTCGACGATAAGGATTCTAAAGCTATGGGTTTTTGAGGCACCGATCCAGGCAACAAGCTGGGTGCGGTCAACCCAGTTGGTATACCCATCATGTTACCCGAACTGGGTAAAACGTTATGAAGGCCACTCAAATTACTCGTCATGTTTTCATTCTGTATGTTTGGTGGTAGGCCGATCCCTGGCTGCAACCTTGGCTGCAAGGATTGCAGGCCACCTATCTGCTGGACCAGTGACTGTATCGTCTCCAACTGCACGGGCATGGAATTTGGAGGCTTATCCGGTATCGCCTGTCCGGGTAATTTGTTTACTTGTTGCATCTGGTTGATCATTTGCATCAGTGGATTCGTTACTGGTTGAGGTTGTTGTTGTTGTTGTTGTTGTTGTTGCAAATACTGAAGATCTGGAGGAATCTACAAGGATATTAATATAAATATATGAAATTATATTTTTATTTGTAATAATTTTATCAATTTTTGACAATAATCATTAATTTAAATAAATTTTGCAGTTTTTCAATGTTTATAATTTTGCATTTTTTTACCTTTTATCATGTTCATGTTCATCACTTTGGCTTTTTTGCGTTCTGATGATTTTTGACACATTCTACTATTTTTATAATTGTGGCTTTATTGTATTTTAGGCATTGATTACTTTTTTACAATTTTGACTTTTGTTTCGCATTTCCAATTGTTTTAAAAATCCTGCTTGCTTTGGTATAACAGGATGCTTCGCTCTGTTATTTATCTAACAATATTTCGGTAATGTAAAAAAACCATGAAGTTCTTTTTTAATGAGGTGTTATTATGTCACGTTGGGTTGTTTGGTTTGGCTTTGGCATTTCAACAATATGTACAATGTTACCCTTTTTTGGTAAAATTACAATTTCATCATTTTCGTACTTTTATAATTTGATTTCGTAATTCAGGAAAAATAAATAAAAAATTATTTATGATAAAATTATGTAGCAAAAGATGCTATGAACATCACTTAGACAAACCTGCGAAAAAATGTGATTAGATGCTTGGACAATATAATTTCTGTCTTCCTTGACCTTGGCAACAAGGAATTACAAAAAAATATGTGCATATTATAGATTTGTTTTGCTCAGTTCATTTCAAACTAATCACTTGAGACAAGAACAGTACAAAGCCTTTTTTAACACATTGCCATGTTTAAAAACAAGCCACTCTTCAATGCCCAGTACACATACAAATGTCAAAACTATATCAAGCTAAAAGAACCGTCTAATGATTCAACCAGGTTATTTTTGCTGATCTGCTTAACACATAGCTTAATGATTTTATAATCAATAAAATATTTGTTTATCACTTTTGTGAGCAGTTTAGCTAAATTACCCAATTTTATTTTATTTTTTAATTGCATAAACCCTCATATTTTTACTAGTGTCCTTACTTGGCACCTCAGAAGGTTGGTAGCCTGTCAATGACTACCCAATCTCTATCAGAATGTGCATATGGTCACCATAACAGTTAATTTATTGTACGAATGTATTAATACAGAGCTTTATTCAAGGGCAATAAATAAGATTAAGCCCTGAGACTGTTTGATGAGTGTACAAGGCTCAGCATAATTCTGCATTATATACAATTTTTACTTGTTTAGACATGGAGGAAGCTATTGATAGTAATGTAGTTGTAGTTGTATAGTTTATGCAATAGAGGAGTGGAGAAAAACCTGATGCACGCAATACAAGGCATATACAAGAACACTAACTATGTTATAAGTAATAACATTAAATCAGATGAATTGCAATTAAGGAAAGGATTATGACAAGGAGGAAGATTAAGCCCTAGTACTAATTATTGGGTTCATGGATGGAATTATACGCGACTGCAGCAAAAGGACAAAGAAGTTATATGTAGGCCATTGTTTCTTGCAAAAAGTAGAAATAGGAGAGTGTGCGTTGCATAGCAATAATAACTAGTAACAAGACCGACTTACAAAACAGCCTAGAGGTGATTCAATTTGGAGATTGGATTCAAAGAATATAAATAAACTATTAAGAATCGTCGAAAAGATCTGCTTTAGCCAACATTGTCTAAATTCTAAGTTAAACATGTATGCATGAAAAAATTATTAAATACAGATTTATCTTGGTTAAATAATACATTACTCCACTTTGTTAACATGTACATTAATTTTCCAATATGGTGAATGCACTGCATTTGAAATGTACATTTTTTAGACAATAAATTTTATTTCATGATTGTGAAAAAGTGTTGACCATTGACATTATTGCACGGAATTGCCAACAATTGATACATAAGATTACATCACTGCATTAATTTGAATAAATGTAAATTATATAACAATTTAACCTGTTGAGCGAGAATGTGTTGCGACAAATGATCCCTTTGCTGTAGCGTTGACAACCCGGTCCATTCTCCTTGATTAAAAGCTCTAGCAGTCACAGCGTGTCGCAGCGCAAGTTGAGCCTGTAGGTACTGGTACTGCAGAATATCCTGTTCAGACAACTTCGACGCATCGTTCTGAAGTAGATGAGCATTCATTAAGAACGGATTGCCCTTGCAAGCATGCACGAGATCGCCTAATGAGTAGAAGCCCTTGTCGAATTGTCTCCGGACGAGGAGACTCGACGTGAAGTAACCTGCCTTGTACCAATCTGCCATTTCCGTAGCAGCAAATGGACCTTGTAGGTGACCCTGTGAAAATGTGGAATTCTCATAACCAGCGTAAGTTACTAAGTTAGCTAATTCATATATTCAGCAACACTGTTAATGAGTATAATAAAAATGAGTCTCATTGTTTACTAACTTAAAAGTAATAAAAAAATGTTATTTATTTGAATGTAATAATTTCAAAAAGACTATAAGGAAAGACATTTTGATTGTAACCAACTTGCAAGTTTGAACATATCACCTGTGGATCCTGATAGAACCATTTATCGACCATGGTGGGTGGCAAGTTCGGAGGAGGCTGTGGCGTCGGAAGAACCATACCAATATTGTTCAATTGCGGCGGCTTCGGCAGTTCTTCCTCGACGACCAATTTCAACACTAAATCTTCCTGCAATCGATCAAATTCCTCCTCAACCCTAACGAACAAACCCGTCAAAATTAATTGCGCAAAATCCCCGTCGTCTTTACCTATTCGTAGGATCTTGGACGAGTCCGTTAATATTCATGCTACCACCGTTGCTTATGCTAACAATCTTTGGCGGAATGTCGAGTTTGTCGGTTTCGTGGCTGCTTTGCGATGTGTTCATGGGGCTGCACGCCCCAGTATCCGACGTCTCCTCATCGGGTGGGTCCTCCTTTTCGCTCAGTTCGTCTTGTCCATGCATGTCAGTCTGTTTCTCCAGCAAGTGCTCCTGCGGGACGGAAAAGAGATTTAAAATGGTTCGCGTTTTGCGATTGGGGAAACTAACCCGGTCCGTTTTACCTATGCTCATGTGTTTTGACAGCGATGTCACCGATTTCGATGAAGGCAATGTAGGTGATTGCTGTTTGGTGGATATGTTTTGTTGTGATGCAGATTTTTGTAGCGGCGATTCCTTCATGTTTTGCGTTGCTCCCTTTTGTTCCTGCATTTAAAAGAAAACATAATGTTCTCCGCTGAAATTATTCATTATTATATATATCATTGAAAGTACATGTAAAATATTGTTAAAAATGGTGAACTTTTCTTTAAGAACGTTTACACTTGATAAGACACTTATGCCACAAGTCTTCAGAGAAATTTCTTGTTCATCTCAAGGCAAAAATCGCATGCATCACTGACAGTTCAGATCATCTGTATTCCTCAGCATGCGTTATAATCAGCTATTGTCACTGTACATTATTTTATACCACATGCAAAGCATGATATTCATATTAATAAATGAAACAATAAAAATAAGTTCATTGTAACAGTTTTCCTAAATGCATTGCATAATGATAATGCATAACTGTGTTACATTTGAATTTATATTTATTTGTGTTCTTAAATTATTTTGTGGACGATCAAATCATTTGTTAAATGTATTTAATTTTGGTGTTCAATATTTAAAAATTATATATATGCTTGTTTAGCTTTTATTCTAATTACTAAATCAGATTCAGATTCACATTTTCAATCACCGAACAATTACAATTTACACTAGAGAAAGAAACAAAAATGACACGTTTAATTTAAGCGAAATTTATAATAATTTAATCTTGCATTGTTCCAGAATGATGTTTCTCTTTTAATTATTATTGAAATATTAATTATTATTATTATTATTATTATTATTATTAAGTTGTTGACTATTGTCAATTTTTTAAATCAGTGGATTTTCCTTTAAATGGTCATTTTTTACGGCATTTTAATTTAAGTAGTGATCAATATGTTATTCTAATTTACTTAGTTTTAAATTGAACATTGGTTTTTGACATTAGCATTTTGTTCTAAATGCATAGGGATGCAATAATCATTTGTGTTGATTGACTTGATTCATCCTGTATCAAGGACAAATAACATAAGCAAGTGTTGTGTATAAACGCACCATTAAATTAAATTCTATTCACACATTACATTCACTTCATTATATAATATATAATAAATTGCACTCATTTGAACACTTACCACTTCTTCGTCTGATCCGTGATAGGCACCGGTGGAATCAAACGTGCCTCCACCTTCGCCAAGATTCTCGGTGGCCCACTCCGGCAAGTGGTCTCTATCATCCGGCCAGACACGACGATGACCTCTGGGTCCTTCGTGCCAACTCGATCTCATTCTTTCCTGCGGGACACGTTCTTCCTCTTTATCACCATCTCTCCAACTCTGCGATCTCCCTGCAAGTATAACGTTTAGCTATTTAGCAATTAAATGGGTCTACCTACGATTGGCATAGTTTAATGTCATGGTCGAGTTGTTAATCCTACCTAAACTAAATGGTGATCAGAAACTAGATTGAAAACTTGTACATCCTTAAAAACATAAATGTAACTATCAAAACACCTGCGAAATAGTTTCGAAGTGAAGTACAGTGGACAAAGACGCAATAATAGCGTTGCGATGTCATTGAGATGTAGAACAGTGAACTTATTGTGCAAATGATGGCAACAATATTGAAAGAATTAAGTAACACGATAGTGCTGGGCAAATACATAACGGAGCTAACAAATAAACCCATCACTAAATCTCTCAGTGAAAGATGTACAGCAAAACACAGCAACAGAGAAGATAAAGTATAGCGTAATTAAACCAAAAAATTACCGAGACTTTAAAAAACATATTGATCTGGCAAAATGGCAACAATTAAATATACGTAGTACGAAATATATCTTAAGAGTAGTATTTTGGTACAATGTAAGAATGTTGAAGATAGTGTAGAATTTAAACCGATAGCTGCTCAACAACTAGGCAAAAATTGCAAAGTAAAAATGGGTGCGAAGATTAGAGAGCAGGATGATGTAGATAATAGAGCATACTTACTTACAGATTATAAGGGAATTTGTACCCCAATTATATTGCACATGTTGCACTGAACATGTTATTAAAGAATTGTTCTTATAAAAGTTAAAGGTATTGAAATTTTAAACAACTTCTTTTAAAAAATTGAGTATAAGTATAAAAAAGTTTAATGTGAACCACTGCAAAATTTTTTGGATTTTGGTCGATGACAACATGAGTTCCATGCCACAAGTTTGTGAACCACAAATAATAAACACTAATGAAAAGAAACACAAGAAAATAACGAATTTTTGTGCATAACTGAACATTGGCTGCCCAACGAACAAATTGATACATGTAATTTAGTGGAGTATTATATAGCACCGTCCTTCTGTAGGAGAAACAACTTATATTGTCCTGATTTATGTAAACGAGGGAACCAACACAAAAGTACTTACAAACTTCAACAACCTAACCTCAATACTACAAAACATTTTTACACTATTCCTGATATCCTGCATATAACCGCAAAAAACAAAAATAAAACATTTGCTGTGGAGATCTTAACATAAGAAGGAGTACTTCAATTAATTCATATTATCTATACATAACTATCAAAAAGTTACAAACATCATTGTGAAAAGTATTGTTGATAATAGAGAAAAGTTCAAAGTATGAAAGAGGCACATTTGCAGGGAACACAATTTAAAAAATATCTTAATAACATATCAACAATGGATTATACCCGTATTAGTTTCACTACATTTCACTAGAAGAAACCACATGCAATATGTGGCGAATGGTACCCAGATAAATCGAGGCAAATGAAATAAACAATGATTCGGTAAGATGATACCCAGAATTTTTATAAGAACAAAAAACTTCGACGATAATACAAATCTACACACAAAAAAGGAGCACAATCAAACCATATACCATGGTTGAAGATTTAAAAAGCTGCTTTTCAACTATTGCCACTAATGTATACAAAAGAATCTTGGAGTTGAAATGAATAAACATACAATATGCTTGATAAATAAATCAATTGTTAAAATGCATTCCACGAACGAGCTCAAAATCTCAATAAATTGTTCCAGTGTACAAATGTAATTATTGGTCCATCCTTGCCTATTCTCTCTATGAGATCTACGAAACCTATATAAAAAATCATCTGAACAGTCAATTTGGGTTTAGGAAAACTCTATCCACCATCGAAGCGATTCTTGTGATGCTGGATACAATCTTGGAAGATATACACACAGATTTTAGATATTTTTGTTCTTCTGATAACAACCAAAAAACACTCGACAATAAAGCCAGTTTGAAAGTAAAAAGTGCCAGATTGCATTTATTTTATGAAATACAAATTTACCATTCGAGTTTTGTGGGATCTCTGCAAGAGTTTAGCGTAAATTGTAAAATACTTCTAAATAAATTTGATTGTTTTGGTGGGTCCTTGTTCCGTCTGTATAATTTCGGCGATTTCTTCGGTTCTGACGAACACTTTGTTTGTTGGTTTGACCAACCAACCAACAAACAAAGTGTTCGTCAGAACAAGGAAACCGAAGAAACCACCGAAACTTCTAAATAGGCTAATTAGAAGATGATTGGAAAGAGTGCAAATGTTATTTAAATCTAGTTTTTGATTTTTTCAACCATACAATATACACACAGCAGAGATATACCTAGACAACACTTACCACTCAATTCAATTTCATTTAAATTAGTGTACTCTGCTGCATATTTGAATTTAAATTCGCTGATTTTTATAAATATTGTATATTATTAATAGTATACCCCATTTTTCCGGCGGTCCCCGACTCTGATTGTTCGACCGCCAGCCATCTTCTTCCTCAGACCTATTACGCCTCCAGTTATCAACGGATGATGATCGATAGTTGTAATCTTTACGTGGGCTCCAATCAGCCTGCTCCCCGTTTCCTCCCCAGCCGCCGGCGTCGTAAGCGACGTTACGTACATAAGGCTGATATGAGCCCCGGCCACGGCTTACGCGCCCACCGCGTTCCAGCGACGTGCCTCTGCTCCCTCGCATTGAAGGTCCCATGGGCGGTGGTCTATTATTCGGCCACACTCTCTGCACATTTAAAATTAATATTAAAAATGAATTAAAAATTTATAAACTTGTTACTTCTTCATCGGACGATGAGTTGAACACGAGGGGAACGAGTGACTGTTCCGTGTACAGAGCGGAAAAGTTGCAGAGCGACGAAGGTGGCTTGAAACCCTTCTCGTACAGTCCCAGCATCTCCTCCCTGCCGTAACTGAAATGATTGTTATATTTTTGGGTTATCGAGCGTTGATTTTATTTACCGATACTCCGACAGCTGGTGGCGTACTCCTCCGCCAGATGCACCGGACGTGGAACCATCGGACGACAAGTTCCTCAACCACTCCGGGCCAAAATTCATGGAATCGGTCATCCTGTCCAAAAAATTAAATATCACATTTTCTTTTAAATCAACAAACAAATCGACAATGCGTACAACGCACGTTGCTTTAATTATTGCAAATCCCCTAAAAATGTCGCATGGATGTTATGACATAAGCTATAAAAATACATTTTAATGTATAAACGGCCATTTATGTTCCAGATATAAGATTACAGGCACAATGGACATCCATATGTTTTTCCTTGCGTATATTAAGCAATAGAATGTTAAGATAAAATTAGTAAATGTGGCAATGTGTTATAGGGCACGGTTGGCTACTATTTATAGTCAATTAGAAAGTACAGGAATCATCGAATAATAACCACTAAAACTCTTTAAATTTCGACGTGCTTGGTCTCCTTTTCGCTTCCAATCGACGTATTTCAATTTCCCACGTCAATTTGGGACCTTTTTCATCTCGATCATGAGCCTATAGCATAGGTGGCAGTGGGAAAAATATGCTCGAAGGAATACGAATTACCGAGCGTAATGGTTACCGGATTCGTATATCCGACGGTTTGTTTTGCGATCGCCGTTCGGGAAGATCTTTCGCGACGTCTTAACGTACCTGATTTAATATTTCACAGTTGATAATAAATGGATCAACAACAATGGCTGAAGGTAAATTATAGGTTAATGCGCATGTGTCGAAATGTCAAACGGTTAACGGCGAACACGTTCAGAAATTTTCGCCGTGCATTTTCTTTTTGAAATTTACATCAGTTCCACGTATGCATTAGGGTCATTTCGATCGGAGTGCACTTAAAAGATAAAGGTTATTAAGTACTTCGCTTATCTTACAAATATCGTTTTAAATTTGTTAATTTGAAAAGATATTTGAATAAAGATGTTATGTAACGAACAGATTCTATATTCGAGAGAGAAACTGGTCAGTTTGACATATTTTTCAAAAAAAAAATGATTTGTATCGTTCGGCCAAGCGCGTTACTATTTTTTTTTTGTTACGCATCAGTGCCATAACTATTTCCAAGCGTTAATCGTAAAATTAAATAAGTCAGTTTCAAAATTGATTTTTGCACCAGATAATCTTTTTTACTTTCATCGCGTTCAAAATGCGTTCACTTCTAGCATTTAATGCTTTTGATAAGCGCTGCTCCGATGGATTGGTATATTTACCATTTTTGCCATTGCATGACAATGAATGATTATAAAACCTGACTTTAGGGCGTTTATATAGAGTTTGTGTTTCGGCATATTTGGCGCGTTCAAGCAACATGTTTAATAACTAGTAACTACAAAAAAATAGAGAGCTTTCATTAGCGGAAACGTGATAAAATGACGATATTTTAAGTTTGGGCCCATCAAACGTTTGCAAATACGTTGTACAAATACTTTAAAAACCGTTAAAATTAGTAAAGTGTCCAAATACAAACTTTTAAATCGTCAAAATCGTCAACATATTAAAGCGCGAAAAAATATCAAACTTGCAAAAAATTAAAATTTTTATAAAATATTTACAATAAAAACGTCAGCGTATAAATTTTTAATACAACGAAATTAAAAAAAAAGTCGAAATTATTCAACGTCATTACGTTGGTCAAGAGGGCGGAAGTTGCTAAAAAATGCTCATCAACATCAACAAAAGTGGAAAAAATAAAAAATTGTAAAACAGGAAAAGTTAAAATTGTCCATTGTCAAAATAGTAACAATAGCCAACCTACAATTGAAACAAACGTAAACATTCTAAAATACAAAAAATGTCCAAATCGTAAACTTGACTATAGTTATCAAAATAGTAAAAATAGTATACATTGTAAATTAAAAAAACAAACAAAAAAGTAAATTATCAACACTGCTAAATATACCAATGCGATAAAATTATTGATAGTAAGAATGTAAAAATTACCAATACTGTCAATATTGTAAAGATAAGATACCTAGTAGATAAACGCACATTCAATTCATTTTTGATATTTACGGTAAATGTATACACATACATCTTAATATAATATTAATCGTTTAACTTAACCTTGAACCTAAGTTAATAACATAGTAGTCTACGTTCAATTTTTATATTAACATATAATCGAAAATCATTAAAAAATGTGAATGTGTATATTACAACTTAAAAGTGATCACAGCAATAAAACAATGTTCAATCACGCGAATATAAGTTGTTACATTGACATATTTAATTTTTAAATTTATTTGTGTATATGTAATAATTTCTGTGCCACTTTATCTTTGTTTAAGAAACTTGGCTTGTTATTTAATTTGTGTTTTTTAATTTGTATGTAGCGTGTGAAACTGGCTGTTGACGCTGACCACGCCTTTTCTGCATCTGTTCGTTAAACGAGATATAGGTTTGTCTACATCTATGATCTATGACTCAAAGCTATAAATAACGCCAGTCCAGTAATACCACATGCACGCTCAATGCCCACACCTTTCACATACAAAACTAACCAAGTTTTTACAACCATGACATTAGCAACATATTAACTTAACGCGAGCTGCATGAAACATACATGTTTTAATTATATTAAGTTAATATTAAATTAAAATGCGTGTGCATGAGTCCACCATTATAAATACATGTCTCTTATCTTTAGTCACACTCTCCGCTAGCCGCAAACATGGTAGCAAATATGACTAGCGCTAACATTTATCAAGAGCGTTCAGAGCACTGCTGGTTTGGTGGAACATATGGTAATGGAACGGCCGCGATTAAAAATTGCAAATAACGTCCTAAATTGTTTTGTATCAAAGGTAATGAACATGTACTCTTCTTTTTGGTTATCAAATATGCGACTATTGCCATTGAGAACTGTGATACCCACATGTAGCAACAGTGTTGCCAGACGCGTTAGAATGAAATTTATGTCAATTTCTCACAGAAAATACACCTTTTCAAGATTTTTTAATAAAACACTCACTTTTATTTTAAGTATTATTAAACCAACAAATAAAACATAATAAGAAATATGCAATGTGTTTTTTGACTACAAATTAAGTCATACTTGTAGATACATGTACAATTTTTTTTCCAGCTCGTAACAATTATTATCACCGATATAACTTTTCGCAAACAATAACACCAAAATAGTTTCACTGTCTAATTTATTTCATTGTTTAGTTTTCAATAAATTTGTCTGGGAGAACACCCTTTCGACATTTGCGGATGAGTGAGGAAAAATTAAAACATTGAAAACAAAATTTGTTACAGTTTGAAACATTGCAGTTCCATCACCACTTTCAATTTTCTTAACCGCATTCCAAAATAAAACAACATTGTCTAAAGGTTGTAAGTTATTTATATCAATTATTTGTAGAAACAGACTAGCTACATCAGATATAAATGCAAGTGAACGAGATTTATAACCAAGGGAAATCTAGGGATTATTTGTGAACAACCCTCAACATAAAAATCTAAACATCTTAATTTAAAAAAATGTAATTGCTCTTGACTTAAATTTGCTTCTAACATAGTTTTTGAAACATTCCCTCCAAAATATATTTCTTCAAGGGGCAAATAATTTCTTGGGTTATTGTAATCAATATTTTCAAGTGATGTGGATAATAAATATTGTCTTTTAATGAAGTAGTCGAAAATTGTTCTTAAGATGTTGCAAATGTTACGGTACAATAAATGAATTTTTGGGCCGATTCAAATTATTGTCAGAATGGCAATGCAAAATCCAAGAATTGTAAAAATAATTTTGTAGTAGGATTGTTTAATTTATTCAATATGTTTCTTGCTGCTAATATTCCATTTTTACTTACAACGTCGGTGAAATATAATCGTAGCTCCAAATTGTTCTAAAATTCTAGACACCGCAATGTGAATCGATAGCCATCTCGTTTGAGAAGGGTGCAGAATTTTGTTCAATTTGATATTGCAGAAGAATTCCGTAATTCGCTTTGGACTAGATCCAAAATAATTATAAATGTCTCTATATACCTTGGTAACTTTAAACATGCATAAGAGACACACAAGTGAAACGAGTGGCATATATATTTCATTACATATAAATTTGGAATGTCTCTTGTTAAGAGACTCATTATAGAGTGGTGCTCCCCCATCATTATGTTTGCATCATCAGCCGCAAATCCAACTCAATTTTGTGTTAATGGTATGTTCAATTTTTCAAAAAACGGTTTGCATCTGCAGCAGAAAGTTGTATTAAACCAAGAAAATCATCTTTGACCCCTTTATTACATATTTTACAACTAAAAAGACATGTTACATGGTACTTCTGTCAATGGATTCATCCACGATGAGGGAAAATTAGTTTTTTCGAATATGTGCACACAAAGCATCACAAAACTGTGATGCCCCAATATATTTCTAACTATCAAGGTGGTCTTCGTTCTTTCACATGTCATCCCATTGACAGTCTTGGAATCATCACAAATGGTGGCATATAGTTTTATTAAGTGGTCCATCGCGGCAAATGGAATATTATGCTCGCCCACAAATGCACTTTCCCCTAAGAAAAATATTTTTATTTATCAACGGAATCATTGAGTTACACTTACCTCCTTTGAAAATGTCATCTAATTGTTTTTGAGAAGGTAGTCTGCAAGTTGCAAATTCCTGCAGCGTCCTTTGTTTTGAAACCGTGAAATTTACTTAGAGTGTTGTTTTGCCCGCTTGTCACATTAATGTCTTTGTCGCAAGGTCTGCATTTCGCATAGTCTTTACCTTTCCGACTTGTTATTCATGCTATAAAATCTGCCAATTCTTCTCATTTTTCGTTATAATGCTGGGTATACTTCTTTTTCTTTATTGCACCGGTACTACTACTTTCACGACCACTGTCACTATCACTCATTTTTTGCAATATTTTATCCAACAATATAACAATTCAACTCACAAAGGAGCAGAACGATCACGACGCACATATACAGATTCAAAGGAGGTAAGTTTAACTCAATGATTCCGTTGAAAAATAAAAATATTTTTCTTAGGGGAAGGTGCATTTGTGGGCGAGCATAATATTCCATTTACTGCGATGGACCACTTAATAAAACTATTTGCCACCATTTGTGATGATTCCAAGACTGTCAATGGGATGACATGTGAAAGAACGAAGACCACCTTGATAGTTAGAAATATATTGGGGCATCACAGTTTTGTGATGCTTTGTGTGCACATATTCGAAAAAACAAATTTTCCCTCATCGTGGATGAATCCATTGACAGAAGTACCATGTAACATTTCTTTTTAGTTGTAAAATATGTAACAAATAAAGGGGTCAAAGATGCTGCGTTTACTAGAATGGGATATTTTATCGTATTTAGAAAATCTTGAGGACTCCGAAGACTGATTAGATGGGTCCGACTCCGAGGTTGAAGACGAAGGTCAGTATTATCAAACCGTACAAGTTGTTCGTCGAAACCTCGAAGATGAAGATACTCAGCCTGATTTGGAGAATACTGATCCTCTCTTGTAACCAACGATAATGAGGATACGCAAGACCCTCCCTTGGCGAAAGACAAATCTTATCACTGATGAAGAGAGGTTAATTTTTAGGTGAGAAACTCGAGTACCAGAAGCTTTGATGCACTGCAACACACCATACGATTTTTTTCCCTTTTATTTTACACCAGATTTGAAGAATACAATGGTAGAAAATAACTTGTACGCAGCTCAGAAACAGATCTCCAATCCTGAATATATAAATCTAAATATTTTACACCAGATTTGAAGAATACAATGGTAGAAAATATCTTGTACGCAGCTCAGAAACAGATCTCCAATCCTGAATATATAAATCTAAATATTTTACACCAGATTTGAAGAATACAATGGTAGAAAATATCTTGTACGCAGCTCAGAAACAGATCTCCAATCCTGAAAATATAAATGAAAATATACTGAATAAATTCATTGGCATATTGCTTTATTCTTCAATTATAAAGTTTCCTAATACAAGAGCTTACTAGAATGATAAATATGGTTACAACCACATAAAAATTCAATGAAACAACAAAATTCGAAAAAATAAGATCTATTATCCATTTTGCTGACAACACCTAGTGCTTACCCATAGATCATCCATATTATGACAGGCTCTACAAAATAAGACCTCTTGAAGCGACGCTCAACTGCCGATTTAGGAAGGTTCCTATAGAACAAAGGCTGTCCATCGACGAACAGATGTGTGATACGAAACTGAGCCACTACATAAAACAATATCTGCCAAACAAACCCCACAAATGGGGGTTCAAACTGTATCTCATATGTAGTCTACAAGGGTTTGCTTACAGATTCGAGATTTATTCTGGAGGGGGGTCCAAAAACGACATCCTACAAGGTGAGCCAGATTTGGGAGAGTCTGGAAAAACAGTTGTCAGATTAGCCAGGGTGATACCATGCAACGTAAATCATAGTAAATAATAATTAACTTCGACAATTTTTATACGTCTCTGCCTCACCTCACCTATTTAGCTAAAGAAGGAATTTATTCGCTTGGAACAGTACGTGTTAACCGTTTATGAAAGTGCAAATTGCCCGATAAAAACACCGTAATGAAAAAAGACGTGCCCAGAGGGTTTTACAAGGAGAACGTGACGACTGTAGATGGTACTACAGAAGTAAGTGTTGTCGTGTGGAAGGACAACAAGCCCGCCACCCTTCTTTCCACTTATTTAGGAGCAGAACCAGCAACTACAGTTACACATTTTGATAAATCGAAGAAAGAAAGAGTTGCTGTTCCATGCCCAAAGGTCATCCGAGAGTACACTGCGCATATGGGAGGAGTAGACTGGATTCGTTCATAGGTCGTTACTTACAATGAAAAGTCGTAAGTGGACCATGCGTTTATTTTACAATTTTCTAGACCTCTCAATTATAAATTCATGGATAATGTACAAGAAAGTAGATTCGAGCCAACAACAAACTTCTCAATCTAGGTAAGTTCAGGCTAAAACTTGCTGATACACTCTGTCAAATTCGTCTTCCTGCAAATGGAGCTAAACGTGGTTGGCCTAATGGGGACTCCTTACAAGGAGAACTTGAGCTGAAGAAGTTCCGTGGTCCAGCTCAAGCAGTTCCATCGAAAGATATGAGCTTGGACTAGAGATCTCACTGGGCAATTTCGATGGATAAGCAGCAAAGGTGTAAGTTCCCAAGGTTCAAGGTTTACCTTTAAAATGTGCCAAAAATGTCATGTGACACAAAAAAAAAATTGTTTTTTTTAACCATAACCATAATGACCCATAAATAAATACACTTTCAAAACAGTTTATGTTTTTATAATATCCACAATTCCTATGAATGCGCAATGTTGTTTTAAACCAACATTAATATTTTTGAAAGAAAAGTACAGTAAATTCAATCTAAGATTTTTTTTACTATTTTTCCTGTAAAGTAAAACCTATCCACTAACAAATATATTTTTTCAAAAGAAATAAAAAAAACATGCATTTAATGGTTAAAGTGGCATAGCCGTGTATTGACGTAGGATGTTTATTTATGTTAATAATTGTCTTACACGTCCTTATTATGATTTTAAACAGGAAAATTACGACTACATATTTAACATATAATTACATTAATTTTTTATCGTTGCTGGACCGGTCCTGTACCGCTTTGTAAATAACCCAATCACTCACGTTAAACTTGCGTGAAACGTTGTTGATACGAAGTTCTCACTTATGTGCATCGATAAAGAAGCAGGTCAGGGGATTGCGAGTATCCGGATCATTTTAGAAAGTTCGCGGAAGTGATGGAAGTCGCGAATTATAGCACAGACGTCGGCTTTTAGTTTCAGCGGCACGTTTGTCAAAAACGAACGAAATGATTATAATCATTACCTTGGTTGTGATAAGCATCGGCGCCGCGATTGCCATAATTAGGTCCAAAAGGCCCGTGCGGGAAATTTTCGCGGAAGCGAAGTTTGAAATCGCGTACAATGTAATGGGCTCGAAAGCGCTGCTCGAAGATTTTCTGATGCGAAAGAAGAACAAGACCGGTGAGTGGTTTTGAAAAACATTTTTGCTAACCGCGAGTGGAAATAATTTGTAAATGTATGTTCAATTAAATTCGATGACACTGACACGGGAATTGCACACGTTTGACGTGCATCGTAATTTTACATTGCCGTAATACCTAACCTACAATATCAGATATCTAGATTCAGTGTTGCCAGCTTGGGAAAAATAAATTCGCAAGAAAACTGCTATACTCTGTTCGGCCAACAGATATACAGTCGAATGCAAAAAAAAGTAGACACGAAATTTTCGGCTGCTTGAACAAACTTGCTTGAAATTTGCAATGTCATGTAAACGTCAGTATTATCATTTCAGTGACATTTTAATGAACTGGTGAGCCGTAATCTTAGGTACCCCCAACTAGAGCCCCGAACCACCGTTACTGAATAAATAAAGCAAATATCAAGTGGATTAAGAAAACTTACTGAGAAAGTTCAAGTTTTATTGGAATAAAGAAACTTCGTTTTAAAATGAATGTCAACTTTGAAAGATTGTCAAATTTTGAAGGAAAGGGGATTTTAAAAAGCCACATTTTCACAACGACAATTTGAGGAAAATCAATTACACTGTTTTTGTCTACTTCTTTTTGCATTCGACTGTAGCTATGCCTCTCGCCACATAAACGTGATGTCTACATTTTTTGAATCTTAAAAATGTGACAATTTTGGGAACTTTTGTAAATTTGTTTTGCGTTGTAGTAAATTCATATTGACATTTTTACATTTTCTTGCATTTTTGCCAAGTTTTAACATTTTTAATTTTCAACAAATTTTGACTTAATTTTTATCGACAATTTTAACCATTTTACATTTTAAGTATTAATCATTTTCCAGCACATTTATATGATTTTAATTGAAAATCATCTCATGGAAAATTACGAGATCTGGCAACACTGCCAGTTTAAATGATTTAAGACGATTTAATAAAAACTATGCACATTATTTATATTAACAATAAAATTGTATTTACGAGCACGATTTTTGTGTGGAATTGCTCGTCTCGCAAAGGAAGAGCTATGCTATAGTTAGTTTAAATATACACTTACTACAACTGTTATGTCTACAGTTCATTTTTTATTCGACTTACACTAACGTAAAACTGTCAAATTTTCACCTATCATAGGCTGCGTTCGGTGAGTGCCAACCGTTGAGCTGGTATTAAACAGAAGCCTTCGATTGGCCCAAAGGCGTCGCAGTAAATATTAATGAACTTCAAAACGTGCTGCATTTGACGGCCGAACGACAAGTAAATGTGGCAAATACAACGAATAACAAAATCCCACGTTTTATAAAATCGTGTTACCGATTTCGCGACAAAGATTGAAAGCCTTCGTTTGCCATCGCCTCTGTCATCGGCGTTCGAATTTGAATGAACGACACTAAAATGCGTTTAGTGCTTTATAATTACACATTATATATTTATGCCAATGAATACGGTGCGAATCTTCGTAGACATGTTCTCGGAATACATGCTTTATATTTATATCGTGTTGGCCTTGATAATCGCCGCGTTGACGGTGGTCTTAATGAAAACCGAAAGGCCGTGGAAAGAAATCTTCGACGAGGTGAAATGTGAAGTTTCCATGAATCTCATGGGCACAATGTCGCTGGTTGAAGATTTGTATATGTCGAATAAGACCAATACTGGTGAGTAATCATTCGAGAATGTACTATTGAAAAAAGTCGCTCAGTAGAAAGTGAAACCGAAGCGAAACCAAATAATTAACACAAATATATAAAAATAATTCAAAGAAACTTCTCTTATTAAACCTAATAAAACTCGTGACTAAAATGCCGTTTATAAAACTTGTTGCATAATATACTATTAAATGAAACGAACATTATGACGGACATATTGTCACTTTGGTAACGCAATTTCGTGTACGTGTACAAAAATAGTTTTGCATGTTTTTAAATGACTTTTTTCCTTGTTTCAGAATTGCCATTGTTGACTGGAAAAGTGGCCGTTATTACCGGCGGAACGCGTGGGATTGGCCTTGAAATAATCAAGATGCTCCTCCAGTGCGATCTGGTCGTAATAATGGGTAAGCGACAATAGATCGTAAATAAGCCGTTAATTGCGAATTTAGCAATGAGTAATTGGCTTTTTACCGCGCAAGAGTTAGTTTCCATAATCGCCAGTTAATCATAAAATGACCGTATAAATTTATTTGTACAATAGGTGGACATACATAACGGATACACATAAAATTTACTAAGCTTCTCAACTGTTTGGCATTTTGTAAATTTTTTCTCATATTTTCACAATTAATTCAAATTATGATAATTCAAATCAAATAGTTATACTTGCGATTTATTATTAAATTACGCCAGATTGTTTTCTGTTATTGGAAAATATTCGCAAATTTGTTACTTCAGCTGCTTTTTGCATTTTTTAAAGTTTTAGCAATGATGAGATGTATATCTCTTTCGGACAATTTTGTCAATTTGGAGTATTTTTTTATTTCTGGCAATTTTGACATTTCATCAATTTTGTAATCACGTCAAAATTGGTTTAATTTTTTAGTATTCATTTTTGTCAATTTTTTTCTAATTCTTTTATTTTTACAAAATTTTGTCATTTACGGTAATTTTTGGTTTTTTATATTTCAGACAATTTTGACAATTTATCAATTTTTTTGTCATTCCGTTGCAGCACGAGTGCGGGCGTATTGGCGTCTAGATGTCATTACTCACAGAGAAACATTTTTGTCATTTTTTTCTGTTGAAAATTTCAAACAATTCTGACATTAACCCTTATTTGCACCTGGGTGCTCAACCTCGTCATATTTTTGCTCATACCTCGGAGAAAAATTGAAATATCGGCCTGGGCCTCAAGGCCTCGAGGTTGAGCTTCCCTTTCAGGAACAGTGGAAGGACCAGCCTGTAGCCCGATCACGCTTTTAATCGCAATTTTCGTGTTGAAGTTGCGCATTAGTTGGCCATTCGCAAGACGATCCTCAATAAAGGGTTTAACTAGTTTTTCGCTCAGTTGATGCAAGAATATACGTCGCTGATTAGTTTTCTTTCGAATCACCTTGTTGTTCTCATAATATATTATATATGAAGCAAGAGCGCCTATGTCTAAGATATTGAAAAACATAGCAAGCGGCCATCTTTGAGTGTGCCTGTGCGTGGTGTATCGAGGAACTATTTGATCCATAGTATGTACACCGGTTTTATATTTATCGTAACATGAGATCATGTGAGGTTTTCTCTTTCTATCGTCATTCGCAGCAGTATCAGAGTGCATTGTCGATAGTAAAAGTACGACTTTGTTCTTCATTGGCACGGACGAGCAGAGTGTAACACCTTCGTGAAAACCAAAGAGAGTAGAGTGTCCTTCTTTAGTATTATGGGTTCCCATTTGTTTGAGAATGTAAGGCTTATTTTTTCTTAGAGTACCAACAATAGTTAATTTCCATGACGGTAAGTGCTTAGCAAGAGGTAACGTAGTGAAATAATTATCCATAGTGATATTTTTGCCACTTCCTCTGAATGCTGCCGCAAGTTCTCTTACAACTCGCTGACTATTGATTTTTTTCATGAACTTTTCCAGTTTTTCCTGTATAAATAATCCTATTCAGAGGGTACGTATTCTCGGCATCGCAGATCCACCAAATTTTGATCCCATACTTAGCTGGCTTAGAAGGTATATATTGTGTGAACTTTGTGTGGCCTCATCAATTGTCAAATTTTCTGTTGGCTTGTACATTTTATTCAAGTTCGTATTGAAAATTGTCCAAATATCACGCAGAGGAGCAGCTTTATCCTGACCTGCTTGTGTCGCGCGTCTATTGACGTTGTTGAATCGAATAAACCGCATTATGGAACGAAATCTGCTGATACCCACTGACGCGTGGGTAAAGAGGGCATATATTTTTTATATATTATTGCATATATTTCTTATACAGTTACTGCCTTCCATAATCGTTGCTCCGCATTTTTCGCGTTATAATTATCATATATTTTTGTTGCTTTGTTGTTAGTATAGCGAACAATAAGATCTACCATTTCGATAGTAATAATTGTTTTGAAAATATCTCTTACCGATAAAGTTTCTGAAGACCTATGTCGGCCACCTCTTTGCCATAATCATTGTGAGAATGAGTTAGTATTCGAGGTGGCGTCTTACTCCAACCGGTTCTATTTTTCACTATGTACGTATTTTCATTTTCTGTACCTGCTTTGTCTGCTGCTAACGTAACTGCCGCTTGACTCTCTCTTTTGCTCTTGTCGGACTGGACATCGCCCTCTCTTTCTCCTTCGGGTGTCTCGCCAGTATTTTCGATATCCGATGGTGGCTCTCCGGCTAAAGTTTCATCCGGCAGCCAATTCTCATCGTCGCTATCATGTTCGAACTTAGATTCTTCATCTTCTTCAAGTAAACATTTCAAAAACGCATCTCTTTCAACACGATTCAATCTGGATTCAATGAAAATTAGTTTTTTGGTTGAAAAATATTATATAATATAACCAAGAAGAAGCAAAGACAATTATATTAGGAAATGATATTTACCTTGGAAATTCAGATCTCGATAATTCTCCCACCATGATATTGTCACGACGTGAGCGGGTTGTTTTTAGCTGCCCATTGCGTTCGCGACTTGTAACTGTGGTACAATGTTGACAGCGACCGTTTGTCCGCCTCTCGTTGATTATATCGGGATGAAAGTGGTTGTGGAAGCGTTGAAACCTTTCTTAAGTTTGAGAATTTAGTATCTTTCTGGTGGGGTGAAGAAACGGGATTGGTAACCTTCCTCTGTAAGATGGGGTTGAACGGAGGACTCGCCTCGTTATTGGGCTAATGAGGGGTTTTTTTCTCTGCGATATTTGGTTCTGGCATTTCTGGGAATGCCAGAAATCTCATCGGCCGAAAGGTATAGGTCATATAACAATTTGAGTTGCCAAGAACGTTGGGTAATGGATATTTTACAACTGTACGCTGTAATTTAATTTGGCTGTTGTAAAAGTAGAGAAGTTTTGTGAAAGTACGCTTGTGAACTAATGACTGGGTTACAAAGGGAATTTGTCTGGACGTGAGTCGCACAAAGAGAGCGTTTGGAAAGTACGAGAGGCCCTAAAACAATCTGGTAGAACTCGCCAGGCGAGGACCGCTGGGCATCTGCCGAAATGTGGCCGGTCAATGCATTCAGAAAGTTTATGACAATCGCTGTGCGACGATTTTATAATTGTGGTAAAAACCAAACGACGAACACTTGATTCCAAACGAATCCGTTCATATGAAAATTCAGGAATCGAGAAAAACCAGTGGTGGGCACCCGGGTACTCCGGGTGTGTAATGATGTGGTAAAAGTGTGTATGTGCACATAAGTGTTAAATAAAATTATTTTTATTTTGATTTTTTTTATCACATTGAAAGTAAATTTGTGGTGGTTTACCTAAAGTAAGCAATATAAACTTTTTTTTTGTATTTTAAAAAACGTTGATAATTTATTTCTAATTTTGACAATTTTGATTTTTTGAATTTATAAAATTTTGACTTCGTATCTAATATTTTTACTTTTATTTAAATTTCATACTGTTTTGTCTATTTTGACATATTTTGTCAATTAAATCAAACGTGCCAATTTAAATAAAATTTCCCATTTAGTCAAATCAAAGAAAATCATTCAACATTTTTGTGTTTTTGCTACTTTTGATATGTTTGGCAAGTTAAAGCCTTTGAATTTCTGATTTTGATATTTTATCAATTTTGTTTCATTTTTAGCAGTTTTGCATGTTTTTGTAATTGTTTATATTTCAGATAATATTGACAAATGTATAAACCTATTCCAGTAAGGTGTAGCGAACTTCTAATACTGATGCAAACAGCACTTTTATATAATCTTGTAAAAATATATAAATGAATGTCGGCAAAAATCGCATACTTCTTAGTCTTCGATCTTTTCTTTCCAAATCTAAGTGTTAAAAATCATTTAGACTAACACGTCGACTTTTCTATTATTCTTCTAGGTTGCAGGAACGTAAAGTTGGGTGAGTCGTTACTGCCAAGTTTCCGCTACGAGGGAATATTAACTGGCGATTTAAAGGTCTTTAAGTTGGACGTTAGCTCATTCAAGTCGGTGCGAGCCTTCACAGACGAAGTCACGACGCACTACTCGAAAATACACATCCTCATCAATAACGGTGGGTGAAAAACGTTATTTGTTTCTCCTGTTATTCGCTTTTCTGTAAATTTCAGCTGGCATCATGTACGTTCCGTACATGGAATCAGTGGATGGTTACGAATCGCAATTGGCGACGAATTACCTTGGGCACTTTTTGCTGACGCACGGGCTTATGAAGCAGTTGAAGGCGGCTGGCGAGGAAGGGTGCAATGCGAGAGTCGTCAACGTCACGTCGATCGCACATACTAAAGGCAGAATCGATTTTGAAGACATCAATTTCAAGTATTAAATTTCAGTTAAGAAAGTCTAATATAGATAATTTTTAAAAATTACCTTACTTAGCTTATTATTGTGATAGCCTCTTTTGTAATGAGGATTACCGAAACACTTTATTGCAAAAATTAGATACAATAATTAAAATTACCATAATTACTGTTTTAGGAACCAACAGTATATATCCTTTGCCGCTTATGCCCAAACAAAATTAGCACAGATGTTGTTTTCAAACTACCTGGACACTTTGATGCAAGAGCAAGGTGCACACGTTAGATTTTATTCTGTGCACCCTGGGCTCGTGAACACAGACCTTTTTGATGACACGTACGTCAGGAGGTTCATACCTTGGGCACCTATTTTATTATTTAAGGTAAATGTGATTGATTAGAAAATTGTGTAGTATCGTTGGTATAATAATTTTGCAAATGAAAAATTCTTGTCAAATCTTTTGCTTCTGCTCAAATTTTTAATTAAGTTCTCCTTAACTTTTACAATGTACCGTTAGTAAGTTTGTCATACATTCTTGACTTATTAATTCCATTGTTTCTGAACATTTATTACAGATGAATCAAAGTTTACGGCTAGTTTAAGTTGTAGACATTGTATTTCTCAATTCTTTGCTGCAGTCACATTTCACTATTTGTGATGAATTATATTTGTCTGCTTTTTTTTTTATTGGGGAAATCTTCTCTATTGTTTTTACCTTAATTTTTATATTTGTCGATTTGTTTGTTTTAATTTACGCTACATTGGGAGGGTGTAATTTGAATCTTCTGAAAACACTCATTTGTTCGCCACTGTATACGATTATTAAATTTGTCTTTTTTTATGAACAATATTTGTCTAACAATACATGTCTAACATACATACAATTTTTAGACTCCTGAGAAAGGCGCCATTCCGGTCGTTTATGCCGCCGTATCTCCGAAATTAGAAAAAAGGGGTGGTGTCTTCATAAGCAACTGTCGTGAACGCACACCCAGTAAGGAATGCACAACAAGGGAGCTCCAAGAGAAGCTATTCGACTTCACTAAGGAAATATTTAAAATTGAAGAATTTGGTGAAAAATAGCGAGGAATATTTCCACGACAATTTGCCGTGTAAATTAAGTTAATTATATTATATCAACACCTTTTATTAGGTGCGTTTGTTATCCTCCATTAGGGAAGACTTTTTATGGGTGTGTTTCAGAAATAGAATAAGTCGGTTTTATATCCATTAGGAGTCACTTCGATACATTTATTAACAGAATATATATTACTTTAATTAGCTATTTACTTTTATGTATGTATTTTGACAATGTCTATGAATTGAATTTACAACAGTAATATTATTATTATTTTATGAAATATATGTCGTAAAAATACGTTTTTGTAGAAAAAAATATAGTGGATTAGTGGATAGGATAACAGACACACCGATTACAACTAAGTATGACTTACGTTTGTTATCTTTATATTTACTTAAATGTGAAACCATCCATTATAAATAATAAATTGTTTTAATTAATCCAGTACGATTATAATACAATTCAATTAATCACACCCACGTTACTGTATCCTAAAAAGAAATGGGAAAGATTAAAATTGCAATTTGTAATAATTATTTTTCAAACCTCCTTTCCCTAAGAGGAAGGGTCTCCCTGATTGGCAACCCAAGCCTGAAGTAGTTGGCCGAATCGCCCATGGCTGTGTTGTAGCCTTTACGGAATTTCATCCCCGGGGCCTTTAGAATAACGGAATTATTATTATGCCAATGGCGGGAGATTTTAACTTACATTGTCGAATATTTCTGTTGCTACTTTGCAGTCCTCCGCTTCCAGAACCAATTCTGGGACGTCGTATCTCGGGACGTTCAGGAACGACATGAGGAAGTTCTTATTATCGGCGTATCTAAGCCACACATAGAATTACAAGCAGCCAAGGTTGTAAGGAATAAAAAAAAACAAAAATACTGATATTTTGTTTCTAGTATATTAATTAAGCTATAAAATTTTTCAACGAAATAAATGCAGTTATCTACATGTTTGCTCCATTTGGTAGATTAACCTGTTAACCGGGGAATTCCATTTTTAATTGCAATATATAATGGACGCGTAGTCTTTCACTAGGACGTGCCAGTACGTCACATCCAGAGGATGTAATTACATATTATTTTTTTATTTATGGTTTAATAAACGAAAAAATTTTTGTTTATTTATATATACAGCACAAAGGAAAATACAAAATTACAAACAAATAGAAAAGAATTTCACAATTTCACAATTTAAAGTTTAAAAACGAAATGAGGAAATTAACTACGCTATTACAAAATAAGCATATAAAAAATACATAACATAAACTCTGTCAACTACTGTCTAGTGCAGATTTTATTACCTTTATTTCTGATTCAGAATGTACCAAACCAGTATACTTGAGCGTGATTGGTTGAATATCTTCCCACTTAAAATATTTTAAATAAAATTTTTGTAGTTTGCATATTTTCCGACTCTCATGTTTGCTAAGGGGAGCTGTATGCATTAAAGCAGCACATATCAATTAATCGTAGAAATTTTTTACCCTATTACGGGCAGCCGTGTGGGTCACCATAACACCATCTCAAAATTCTTGTTATAATCCTAGACAACATTCGGTTTTTCTTGCCTTTTTCCTCTCTTTTCAATCATTGTCTTTTCCCATTTTAAAACCATTAGTTTGCATTTGAATCTTCCTATATGTTTATTTTTCTGTATTTTTTTTGTTTTTATTTCACTGGGGATTCCGTCTCTGTTTATCTTCATTGTTCCAACAATGTCTGTATTCTTTAGACACAAGAGTTCAGCCAAATGAATTGACGTATAGAAATTATCTAAATAAATCCTATACCCTTTATTTAGAAAGTAATGTGTTAACTCCAAAACGATTCTTGTCCATTGGTTTTCTTGTGGGTAGTTTGAACCATAAGTTGTGTCCTTGCCTGTCTATAAAATTATATTTTGTACCTATCCAGATTGGCATTCATTCAAAAAAACAACTTTATTCCAAATCTAGCTCTTTCTGTAGATATATATTGTTTCCAAGATAAATTCCCTTTTCAAAATAAAAAAGATTCATTTACGCATATTTTTCGTTCATATAAATAACAATTTTTAAACTTTTTTGACAAATTATTGATGATTGGATCAATTTTATATACTTTTCTATTAGATCTGTTAGGATCAAAATTTGGATTGTCTGTAAAATGCAAAAACTTACATAATAATCCAGACCTGCTTTCGCTCATAGTTTCATAACAAAATGGTGTTTCAATTATTCTTCTTCGTGAAAAAAAAATTAGTTCTAAAGCCGATTTTCCAATTATTCCTTGTAAAATTAGGAGGCCCAAAAAAATCTTTGGGTCTTCCATTTTCGAATTCTCGAATGTGATTTCAAGTCAAGGATCAAGGATCATTATTAAAAAGTTCCTCATCTAAAAACTTCTCAAGATAAAACAAACTTTTTTTGGAGGACTATTGAAAGTTTTTCCAGAAGGAAAATGGTGGTCTCTCTGCATTTTGAGGGCCATTATTCAGAAACAATGTTGTTGCTAGGACCAACTTCATCAACTTCTTCACCATCTTCATTCTTAGCATCGCTCAATTCTGAGTCGTAGCCAAATTACTGTCACATGACTCCAATGATGAACGTCTCCTTTTCTTACCTGCCGGTACATTGATTTTGTCATCGCTGATATCGCTTTCATTCATTTTGATGGACTTTATAGAAATGTATTCTATAATGAAAAGGTGGGAGATATAAAAAATATAAGTAAATAATATATAATACGAAAATAGGTAGGTAAGTGTAAGTACGTACCCGTCACTGCTTACCCAGAACACGTTCACCACTCTCAATAGCGAAATGATACTGATTCCCTCGGTGTCTTAAATTCATGTCGAGACATGTATGGATGACCAATACCTTTGTTGTTCGGAAATATACGTCCCGACCGTTTCAGGACGCAACATATATTTCAAGGACGTATTCATATGTCCTACCAGTACCCGATGTTGTTTACGTTTGACGTACTTATACGTCCCGCTCAGTTAACAGGTTAAGCTAGTTCCAGATGCAATTGTTGAGGAATGTTGGTGACTGTATGAGCAAATCAACCATCCTTCTAGTTCTAGAATTGAGTTCGAACTAAGAAGTGGAATAAACTAAATATTCAATTGAAGCAACTTAGGAATCTGCTTTTTAAGAGCCAGTTCCCTGTGGCCCGGGGATATATTAAATACATTAGCATAATGGATATATTAAATACATGAGCATTTATCACGACGTCTTCAAAAGTAACTGTCATTGAAGTTTGTGGATTATGTGTTGGAGACATTGTTGTAGGGGTGACAGTGTAAGAGCTAATAGATAATGGTTGCACAGTGTGTAGATTTATTGAATACATATTAAACAATGAGTCAATGATGATTAAATGATGAATGTAGATAGAACGATTGATATATCTTTTGGATTCTGATTCTGTTTTGGTTGTATACTATCTGCATTGGCTTCAGATTTCACAACTTTGTATTTCTTTATGATGAGTTTTATCTCGAATATTGGAGTAAGTTGCTCTGGACTCTAGAAAAATTAAAAAAAAGAAAATATATTTTTGATGATATTCCCAGGTTCTCCACTTTTAAGCTTCATTTTCGAATTCAATTCTATTTTGAATTAGTGCACTTAGTTTGCAGTTTTTTTCTTACATAAAAAAAAACTATTAATAGAATGACTTTTTTAGTAAATGAATAATTTTGTCTTATATTATTGCAGTTATTTAAGCACCATATCTAATTTTACAACACTGGAAAATAATTTTCAGTGTCAGTTCCATGTCAAATAATACAATTGGATGCATTGTCAAAGAAACAATTATTGTTATCTGGGAATGCATCTAACTGAATTACCTACACCAACAAAAAAACACATGGCTTTATATTACAAAAAATTCTTATACAATTAATTCTCCCAAATTATAAGAAACTTTTTCAATAGGTCTATTACCGACTGTATTTATTGAAGTCAAGGCTTTTGCTTAAATCAGTACGTTATGACCATAATAATAATAGTCTTTATTTTCAACAAAAAAAAAACGATCGAAAAAGTAATATTTCACAACTAGGCTGTTACAACATTGCTCCAAGAATTAAATAGATCTTATTATACGTTGAAAAGCACAAGGTGCAGGCCAATGTATCCTTTTCTTAGTGAATTTCAGTGTAATTAATTCTTTATCATCTTCAATGTAATATATATCGCTTTGCGCCAAGCCATGCAGGTCACAAAGAAAGACTATGGTTGAAATGTTTTAATTCACAGATAATTGATGATCCAACATGATCCAACAAGTCCATATGATTAACATCAGATGTGAATATTAATGTCCGAAATTAGAAAAATATCAATTAATATAGCTGTGGCGTCCATTAAGTTACATCTGTAGGTTCAGTAATGATGTGTCATCTACATGGAATGGGTAATTGTTTGAAAATAGATGGTATCACCACTTCCAATCCCCATGTTAATATTTAATGCACCCATGCACATCTGCTACATGTGACTTAGCCGTACACAACGAACATGAATGCTCTAATTCATCGCAAAATGTTTTATGACATAAATTCGAAGGTCTATACACAACACCAACAATAATACAATCGCAGTTCAATTTGAACAATATCCACAGTTCTTCAATTAAATTATTAGATTGCAAAACTTTTAGCCATATCTGCGAACAAACCTCACTATCAGTAAAAGAGTCTTCAATTTAGATTAAAGGGAGCTCGAATCACTTCAGGCTCACCACAATTCTATATGTTATGCATTGCAATGGTTTTTGCTCCCGGAAAGTGTTCAATTTGACATGTCTCAGTGTTTCACGCTTATCTAGTTGCATCCATAAAATTCCCACATCGTATTTCGACATATAAAATACTGAACATGACATGCATTGTAATAAACGATACAGAAATGTTCAGCTCTATTGGTAAAAAAAAAACAGTGAAACAGCTGTTACAGCCCGTTTATCACTGTAATGTAGGAGATTGATTTGTGCGATTGGTAGTTCATTAAAAAGAAAATGTACCATTTAAAATGACTTACGTGTATCGTAAAAGGGCCCACTGCTCCTCCTGATAGTGCCTCCAATCAACGAACTTGGTGTCCTGATCATCTCTCCTGATGAAATTGATGCGTTCAATATCCTCCACGACCACCTCAACTTCACCTTCATTTGACCAATCGTACACCAACAATTCTGAATTCGTGCTCATCTCCTTCAAATACTTTTGTTTGTAGTGTGATTCCATCACTGCCAAATACTGAGGAGTCAACACACTTGACTTAACTTCGTAATTGATATTGCGCTGCTTGATGTTGTGCAGCACTTTGTCAGTGGGAACGTCCAGGTAGATAATCAAATGCGGCCGCAGGAGTTCATAGATTGAATTCTTGCGAATGTCATAATACGCCGAACGAGCTGAAAATTATAAAATGTCATTTTTGATCAAGTAATAATTGAAACACGGACCCCCTTTCGAAAGATACCCTTGGCTGAACATGGCCTCGAGAAAGACGAAATCCGAATAAACGCATCGGTCTAAAATGACACCTTGCCCAGTGCTTAAGACGTGCGCTAGAGCGTCGATATATTGCGAATATTTCACAGAATATTGATTCAATTGGAAGGTCGCAGCTAATCGATGCTTGGGATTTACAAGGAAGTTGTTAACGTCGAAGCTCCTGCAGAATTCGGGCAGCTGTTCGTCGAGTTGTCTTAAATCGTAGCCGTAATCGTTTATGTAAACCATGTCGAGGTTGGCTTCGGGAAAGTATGCCATTTCTAACTCGTCGGCCAGCTCTTGCGCGAACTTCGATTTTCCAGCGGCCACGGGGCCTTCGACGACTATAATCTAAAATAATTCGATTAAGAAAGGCTATTGTATTAGAAGTCGTACCTTGGAATTTTCGTCCAATCTCGCTGTTGTCTTGTCGAAGAAGTAATTCAAGATCGTGTAGCGCTTTTCCTTGTAGTTCCACGGGGCGGGTTTGATGGCTCGCTCCTTCACTCGCATTGTTTTGCCGGAAATGTTACGAACCCCGATTTTTACGGCGCCCTTGTTCACCGATATATTTTTTGGGCCGTTGCTGAATACGCGGGCAAAACCCACACGAATTAAAGATGCCATCCTTAGTTTTCAATTACTTTGTTTAAAATGTAGTTTTTAATTTTTACATAACTACCAAAGTGACAGGTAGGTCACCAGCATCATTACGTCATAAGTGTGTTATTCGGAACTACTATAATGAACTACTAATTTTTGGGTCATTTAATCTAACATCATTGTACTAAACTTGGAACTACGAATGATTTTCTAGTATCCGAGCCAGTGTCGCCAACTCACCGAAAAAGAATTATCGTGCCCAGGAATTCAAATTATCGTGTTTTAGTGAAAAAGGATCGCGCAACCCAAATTAATTTTTATTTAATTTTTTAGTAAAAAACATTACAAAAAAACTATAGCTATGTAGATAACAAATAAAACAAATACCTACATACTAGGTACTAACAAAAGTAACATGGGTACCGTAGTGGCGGAAAGTATTTGCAATACGTGTTTTTTCGTTGTTATTTTTATTGCATTCAAAAATTATTTATTTTTTCTAGACCTGTTTTTCACGCTGCATACTCACTTGGTCTGATTTTTAGTGTGCCGAGTGAATATCCTAACTTTCTGAAAATTGTGAAAATTCAGATTCGCACACTGATTCATTTTTATTTTCTAATATTTTTATTTCTTCACTATTTCATGTTTTGTGAATCTGTGATGGTTCAATAAGACTGCTACTTTATTTTAGGCCGTGGTCAAGACCAGAGAAGTACCAGCTTCGACTAGAGCTGCTATTCTCAAAGCCCGCCGCCAGGGACTATCATATGCTCAGATAACCCAGTTTGCCTCGGTGTCTCCACGGACGATTGGTTACATCTGTAGCCGGTACAAGGAGCGGGGTAATCTCCAGAACCTCCCAAGAACCGGACGACCCTGTGCCACGACCGCAAGAGAAGATATGATTCTGATTCGGCTCTCCAAGGCGAACCCCCGCATGAGCTCGGCGGACTTGAAGAGGGAAATGGAGACCAATTACGATGTCAACTTAGGTCGATGATTAAGGAGAGGCTGAGGTCTGCTGGAGACCTGTTAAGAAACCACTGGTTTCTGCCAATAGCCGAGCGTGCAGACTCATGTTTGCCAATGAGCACCTCCATTGGACGAATGATGACTGTGCTATAGTCGGACGAATCCAAGTATCTACTCATGGTAACCGATGGCGTGAGCTATGTTCGGCGTCCCAAGAATGAGAGATTCAATCTCCACTACCAACTTTGTACTGTGAAGCACGGAGGTGGTTCGGTTATGGTTTGGGGATGTTTCTCCCTGGCGGGGGTTGCCCCCCTGGTCAAGATCTACGGCATTATGGATCGATTTATGTACAAGGACATTCTCCAGGACCACATGCTACCGCATGCAAGGCGTACGATGTGTCGGGGCTGGATTTTCCAACAGGATAACGATCCTAAGCACCGTTCTGCCTATGTCTCCGACTGGGTGAAGCAGCGTCGGGTGAGATTGCCGGAGTGGCCATCGCAGTCAATCCTAAATGAATCCTAATGAACATCTCTGTGATGAGCTTTTTATGAGGTGTAAGGGGCTCACGGCCTCGAATACCAACTAGGAATTCGCCCAACTCCAGCAGAAGTGGCACGAAATCAGCCCCCAGTACTCCGAGAAGCTGATCGAGTCGATGCCTTCCCAACGAAGTATTAGGTCTGCCTTACCCCGCAAGTGGGGTACCAAGTTGTTATGTGTTGATTGTTAATTTATTTATTTTTTAAGATTGATTGTCCAAATTGTGGAAATGCGCGTTTTTAGTAATAATTAAGTAATAAAGTCAGTTTCCGGTGATATGGCCAGTTCAAGACCACAAACGATCTGTAACAAAGCACTCTGCATACCTGGAAAGTTTGACCTGATTTGGAAAGATGGTGTTCGAGAAAAAGCGAAAAAACACGAAGTGCAAATACTTTCCGCCACTGCTGAAAATTCTTAAAAACTATAAAAAAGGAAACAATAAATTCTTTATACTTAATTATACTATATGCACTTCAGTCTCATCAATGGCTTGTTTAAATTTGTACATATCTTTATTAACTTTGGCAATCAGATCGTCAGAAGGTTCAAACTTGATGCAATTACTTTGTTTGCTAGTACCAATATGCTGACGAGTCTCTAATCTAATCACTCTATAGTCTAAGTTACAAATTTATTGCGAGGTTTTGTTTTAAAATTATTTATCTTGCTAAAAATTCTTTCGCAGTCTGCATTGGAGTGAGGTAGACACAGTACATATACTTACAACAAAAGAAACTACATTTTTAAATTAAAAATATCACTACAGTCATTTGTTAGAGGTATAAGTTTACCCCAAAATATATCGGGTGCAACGTCAATATCGAAATGGAATTTGTAATCCACAATTTTTCGTCATTCGTCATCGATGGCTTGGTAAGAATTCGTTTGAACTGCACTTGCAATTTTTGGTAAAAAGATATGAATCTTACTTAATAAAGTATCAACTTCAGACAAACATCTTGATGTCACATAATCCCTTTTAATGTAACATAATAACTTTTTCACTTTGGAAATACATATTTAAAGTTGTAAATTTAGGCAACAGCAACCAATTTAAAAAATGCAAATATACTTCGATAAAGGGATCGTTTAGACATTTATGAATTTGTTGTGCAGCTTTAACCTTTCACTCAACCATTTTTCATTAAAATAAAGTTGTGCTTGCCAGTGATGGAGAATTCTGTGTACCACCTCTGCCACTGACAGCCAACGTGTCTGAGATGGACGAATCATTTCCAAGATGTCAACTTCCACTTGTCGTTCGCGCGTTCCGATGATCACTGTCTGGGTGTAACTATTCGTCAAAATCCTATTTGCTATCACTGCCGAAGCGGGAGAAATTTGGCTCCCCATTCAAAGGTTTGTTTATCTTTTTGGTGCATTCCACTGGCGATGCTAATCTCGATTACAACTGCCCACGTTGTTTTTACACTTCTTGTTGACTAATTTAAACGCAAAATCAGTGGTCTTGTTGTTTAGCAGTTTATCGGTTTAAATAAATATAGCATTTCCTGCCTGCAAATAATATTGTTTATGATACTTTGTTCTTTTCGAACAGACTAGTCACACGAAAATAGTGTTACGTGACATTGTAACTTGTTTTCGTTCGGCAAATATAATTTATGTAACAGGAGTAATTAAATTTTCTTTATCTTTTCTTCTTCTTTTTGGCTAAGCCAAATCTTTCTTTACTTCGCCACTATATCACTGCTAGCTTTTATTCCAAATTCAATCGTGTTTTTGAATTTCTGCTATTAATTTATCTTCAAGCATTATATTGCAATTTGTATTCACTCCACGTGTATGGTTGTAAAAGCCGGTCAAGCGTTGTCAAATAGAAATTTCGGTTATTCACAACATTTCTCAACTTCAAGTGCTTGAACTAAAGTTGCCATTGGGCATATGAGCTATTATACATTTTTGATTGGGCCATCACTTTATACCAAATAAACAGACAAAAATAATTAATTTATTTGAAAGTAGAATTTTCGCTTGCCACTCGCTATAATATATTAATTACAGCGAGTGACAAGCGAAAAATTCTAAAAGGTTAAATTAAAATAATGGTTTCGATATAATACATATTTATAAATAATTAATTTTGATTGGGGTGAATATTATTTCACCAATAATTATTTTGCTACTAATAATATTTGCTACCTAGATGGGTCAGTACCCATTAACGTCGAATGCATAATTAATCCGTACGAAGCAAATTTTCGTTTAATTGTATTCAAACAACGGCATCAATATATAAGTTACGATACGCCACGATTCGCACCACTGTAAAATGTGGATTTATTTAATATTCAACTTCATTTGCGCTTTTGCGTTCCCAAACGTGACGCAAAAAGACGATTACTTTGAAAACTGCCTCCAGAAAATCATATCGATGGAATTTTCGAGTGACGCCATCTTATTTTACGGGGCAAACCGATTCACTTACAAGAACCTGTCGGCGAAAAACTCCGTCATCATACGAAACAAACTAGATTTGAACCACACACGAAACGAATCTATTTCAAAACTCCAACGCATGAGCCACAACGAAAAGATAAGCACAATATTTTTCGTGCAGCGAGTCGCTGATTTGGGCATATTGAAGAGATTCCTACGCTCGACCAGTTTCTACAAAAGTAAATTTTTGATAATTTCCAAAAGCGGCGATGTGAACATCACCGAGATTTTGGCCATTGCCCGAAATTACGGAGTTTTTCACGTGGCCTTTGGCTTATTTACGGGACAAAACGTGAAATTCAACGCGTGGTTCCCTTTTGATAAGATCAACAAATGCGGCGTCAATTTTAACGTGGAAACCGTCGAGGTTTGCACTGAAGGATACGACGAGGCGCGTTTATACCGACATAAGTTGTACAATATCGAAGACTGCTCGTTGAAAACCACTTATGTCAAAGCGGAGCCGTTTGTCGTCGACCCGAACCTTAATACGAACCCCGGCTTGTTGATCTCGCTGTTTAACGCAATTCATAACGCAACTGGTGTTCAAATTGAATACGAACGCGAAGCTTCGTTCGAAAACGAATTTTTGAACGAAGGTACTCTGAACGGCTTGTTCGACCGGTTGATCAGTGGTAAAAGCGATGTGATTTTAGGCCGTTTGTTCATGAACACGACGTCGACGTTCACAGAACCCGGACCGCAGATTTACACAGAAGAAATCGTGTGGGTGGCACCCAAGCCGAAGTATTCCACCGTTTATCGCAACATCCTTAAAGTTTTCACGCGCACCACGTGGGTTTTGTACACGATTTCTTTTGTATTCATAACAGCGATTTTGTTACTGATTCTCCGCCGGTATCGTGACTTAAGAGTGAGCAATTGCAGGGTGGTGATGGACATGTTTCGTTTGAGTATTAGCGGCCCGGCGCACATCGCTCCTCGAAAAGCGCCGCTACGTTTTATTTTAATATTTTACACGCTGTACTGCATGAACATGGACGCCATCTACTTGGGAAAACTGAGCAGCATTTTCACCACGCCGAGGAGCACGACGAAGATATCGAATGTTGAAATTTTTTACATCAGCGGCCTGTTCGTTAACTTGACGCGTCATATCGAAAGAATTACGCGGTTGTGCGGCTCTTTCACAAATGATTACGCTGCTAACAACACGCATGTTTTGAACGTTACTGATTACGATTTGTTTCGCAAGGTCGCCGAGTGGCAGGAAAATGGGACGATCACGTTCAAGTCAATCGTGGAGACGTACGCTTCTGAAGCGGCTACTGTGGATACCTTCGTGGCCAAACCGCATACTTTGTTTTTGTGTTACTATGTGCGAAAATCGAATATACTCAACGATCCGATCGAGTATTGGACGTTGGAGGTCCTTGAGAAGGGCATCATGGCGAAATGGTGGGATGATTTGATTCTTCAGCGAAGAAATTCCACATTGTGGCGCTTGGGACAGAAAGAGACGGATGATGCCATTGTCTTGGGTCTTATTCACTACGAAGAAGCTTTTATTATTTTAATTGGCGGTATGATGTTAGCCACTGCGATTTTTGCATTAGAGTTCGTTTTTAAAGGGCTAGAGAGGAAAATTGCCGCGATGAAGAAATATTCAAAATTTTAACGCAGATTAAAATAGGTTGTATTTCATAGCACAGTGGTGCTTCGTAGTGGTGTACCAATTTCTTGTGAAAAATATACGAAAAAATATTTAGTTTTGCAGCTGGACTTACACGATTTATCATTTGATTCAAAGTGTGATAGTAGAATATTATCCTGGTTTATGTCGAATTTTAGTTTAGTAAATATTTATTAAAATGATAATGTTCTTTAATGCTTCCCCACTTCACATTTGCCTAGCCATGCAATGGGATTGGGTTTCGAAAATAGTTTAGAACGAACCGCGATGAGCGACGGTACTCACACAGTGGCGCGTGGGGTTGCCAACTAGTTTGTGTAACTGTTGAAAGTATTACTGGGTGATTAATGAGAGGTAAAAAGAACCTTTATTGGCACAACTATTTTCCATACATCATGTTTCATACCTTGTATAATTGTCTCTCCGGCCAACCACTTTCTTCTCGCGGCTCTTCCGCACCTTCTCCTCATCTCTTCCTTGGTGTCCTCTCCTGTCTGCATTTCCTTCACCCTCCTTCTCCTGTTCGCCTTCAATTCCTTTAGCTTTGCCAAGAATCTCACCCGTTCTCCACCATGCTTCTTCTCAAATCTCCTTCTTTCCTCTTCTCCTCTTCTTCCATTTTCACTTCTTTACACCCTATCATCCAGTGATCCCATTTATCTTCGCCTTCCCCACAGAATTGGCATTTCCTGTACTGCTCATTCATCCAGTACTTGTTTGTAGTTTCCTCGCTCCCACACCTGTTCCTGTCATAATTCTCTCTTCTTACGGCGTCTTCCTTTCCCTCAAATATCTTGGTTCTCCACCATCCAGTTTTATTTCTTTGTATTTTGCTTTCCTTATTTTGTCCTCTCTTTCTTCGCTTCCACTTGCCTTCATCTATCTATTATCTCTCTTTCCACCTGTTTCCCCTTTCTTCTTCTCCTTTATACTTCTTCCTCTGATATTCCTGCCTTTCCAGCAGGTCGTCTAGGATTAGGTTGAATAAATAGGGGGAGAGCAGATCGCCTTGCTTTACCTCACTATTAACCGATAGAAGCTCTGTACGTTCTCTTCCTACATATACCGCGGTAGTAACATCTGTATAACTCTTGATAAATTCAATTCTCATCGACGTTAAATCTCCTCAGGGCCTGAAAAATACTTCCATGAGAGAGGAGATCGAACGCCTTCCTGAGATGGAGAGAGGTTATGTGATGAGCAGATGGTTTATCACGATAGTGTCTAATTATACCCTGTAGGCATAGATTGACTAGACAACCGTCAATGCGCCTATACCCCCTTTGGATAGAGTTGATTGGGAGATCAGTCAACCGATACCCCAGGACTCTATTACAGACACGAAACAAAACAGAAGAAATAGTAATGGGGCACTAGCTGTTGGTGTCCATCAAGTGTAGGCAAACATCATCATCGTGTGTTGTGAATTCTAAGTTTCCGAATGGGGATCATCTTAAGATGACGAAGACGCAGATTTAGCTCCCATTATCGCGCAATTGATTTCTTCCTCGGAGATGGGGTTCGGGATATTCTTTCCTTCGCAGCCAACCTTGCAGGAAAAGGGGAGAAGATCGTTCCTAGGACGTCCACCGAAAATACTTGCATAAGTGTCCCTGACGGTCGTGATGTCGGGGAATCTTATATGCGTACCCACCAGAGGAATGCCATCAAACACGTTGCGAGCCACGCATGCTCGATCTTGTACAAAGAGTTGTTGGGCGATCCTATAGGCAAGAACGTTCCCAGAATGATTTCTATACACTCCGTCCCGCCTTACTCTTCCATGGGCGGCATCGGATTCGGTCCTCGTGTCTGGATGTTCTTGACGCGAACCGCCCTTTTTAGGGCGGAACACTGCCATTTTTAGGGCGATTAATTGTTTCAAAGTATTTTAACATTTTTTATAAACTATTTTTATATATTAGCCTTTCCGTCTCAAATCAACAAATGTTGATATGCAAGTCTCTAAAAGTGAAAAGTACAAAGATTAGTTAATTTATCTTGGAACGCTGAAAGGTTAATGTAACTAAACGCCCTATAAGACACATATATCGACATACATATATAATGATCAAATCAAACCAGATTTACTTTTTAGAGTCATTTTTTTAATTGAATCACTGTGAGTTATATTTCGACGTTCATATACTTTTCAATTTAATGTTTAAACATAGTTATTATTATTCGTTGGCTCTTTCTGAACCAGTTTCTACTTCATTTATGCACGGAGCTTTTCATAGAGGTTACATTTTTCAAAATACTGACCATAATATAGCACTTCCCCTGAAGAATCCCCACGCTGCATGAGCCTTCTTTACCACATACGTAAAATTTTAGTGTTCACAGCAATTTTCACTTATAGAGCTATTTTTACACATTTCACCTTCTTGGCATTTTCAGTTTCGATAATTATACAATTTTTAATCAATTTCAACATTTTTCAATCTTGGTAATTTTCAGACTAGATCATTTTGGTTTTTTTAAATCGTGTTTGCCAATGTAAAAAAATTATTGAACTTTGACCCTTTTGAAATTTTTTTAATATTTTTTGAGTTTTCGACAACTTTTACAATTGCAATTTTGCAATTTAATTTTCTTTTATTTTTATAATTCTGAATCTTTTTTAGTCATGTTGTCAATTTTCACTATGTGGTACTTTCACAGTTTTATTGAAAATTTGCAAAAATACAATATAGTCAATGTAAATTGACGAATTACTGTAAAATGATAAAATTAAAATGCAAATGTGTCACTTGACATCGAACAAAAGCATATCAGCAGGAATGTTTAGCTTCAGCTGTTTTTTGTGACAGTTAAAACAATAAAATTGAAAAGATCACCCAAGATCGTATGTGTTAACAATAAATGAATCTCACTTAATCACAAGTTGAAGCGCGCATCAGACGATAGCATAATAGCCCTGTTCAACATCTTGTCATTAAGAAGCTGTGATGGGGAGTGGTATACGGTTGGTTTACTCTCTGAACATAACACAACTTTTGCATGTGTATATACATTGCATTTACGGAGATAAATAAGAACACCACACTTATAATAAAGTATTTAAAAATCGTTTTAAAATATCATATATATGTATATACAGGAATCGATAAAAGTCACTAAAACGTCATGGAGATTACACACATTTTCAATCCAATTGACACAGCAGAGCCACACTTCTTTTTATCCAGTGGGCTGGAGGGAGGACTGTTTCGAGCAAAAATGGCAACACGTAATTGGTAGAGTGGCCCGTCGTCGAAAGCACACCTCTCCTCTCGGACGTCTTATACAACGGACATTTGTATCGCCCGATTTCGTTGTACTCGGAATTATTGATCGGGCGCAACCACATCAGGGGCATGGTGTCGTATAAAATCTTCGGCATCAACTCTGTCAAACAGTGATTGCGTTTATCCCACCTCGCGCCATCAGTATACATCCCATACACGTAAATACCGTCCAAGGCCGGAAAGGCCATTGTGGCCACTCGTAATACCTCAAAATCGAACGTCAGTTGATCTATGGGTATCGTGTACTTCCTGGCGTAGTTTTGCTTGGCGCCGGTCAAGAATGCCTGGGTAAAGAAAAACCCCGATATCCAAAATGTGACCGGTTTACCCTTCATGAACCATGTGTGCAAGAAGGTCAAGCGATCTGTGAAGTCCGTTATGTAATTGGGGAGACTTTTCAAGCTTGGGTAGGAAACTTTCGCCCATGCGGCCGGTATGCGACCTAACAATAAAGACGTCGACAGTAATTCCAGATCAACGGACATTATAATTAAACCTTTTATCGCTTTCTGTACGTTTTGCAGCGACGTTCGTATCGTACTGAGCAGTTTATTGAATCGTTCCATCTCTTGCACGAGAACCGTGTTCATGGATTCGCTGTACTCGACGGGGAATTTATGCTTCGCCTCTTCCATATCAAAAATCGGCGGCAACTTTATTAAAATATCTTTGCTGATCATCATCAGTAATTCATCGGTTTCCCCACCGCCGGCGCTGCCTTCACCTTCAACCTTAATCATACAATCCAAAAGCATGTTAGACGTTTGAAGATCCCGCGTTATGCCGGCGTTTTTATGCAACCCGAAAACTTCAGGGGGGTGAAGCTGCGGTAAACTGTTGATGTGCTCGATGTAATCCACGTATTCGGCTTTTCTGGGCATCCCATAACAAGTTCCAACACTAGAAAATGAATAGTTCACATCCTCGACGACCCGTTGGTTGATAAAATCGTTTAGAATCGTCACGATCAGTCGGCGATCCCAATCGTCCGTGACCCTCCCCCCATAATTGCACTCGCCCGTTAAATAACCGACGGCTTCGTAAGCGTTTTCGGTATACTCGTTAATAAACATCTGCAACTGCTGGACGGATATATCAAAATCAGATTCGTTGAAACCGTACGGGATGTTCCAACCCAGTGGCCCGAATGTCCGCCGCTCTTGAACCACTGCATGAAAAAAAGCAATTGCGTATAACAACCGACAAAACATTTGCTCTTTCCCCGGGCATCCGACGTAAAATTCAGGATTTTTAACCGGCTCGTTCAGGTACGACCGCAAGAGATTCTGCTGGAGACCCGTCGGAGGTTCATTGGTCATCTTAACCCCGTACTGTAAAATCGAAACCGGAAATTTATCCGACGGATAGCTTGTAAGCCATAATCGGAAGTTGTCGTTAGTGTTCGTCGTGTCCATGCACTCCCAAATTTTTTCCAAGTTGGGCATCCACGACACAGCCAGATGGCAATTCTGTAAACACACCCACGACCCGTCCTCTTGGGCTTGCTCGATCAAAGCCTGCGCGATGGGGCCTTGCCCCTGCCCCAAACTGATCGACTGAAATTTATCTTGGTATCCTTTTATTTCAGAAAATTTAACCAACGCTTGCATGGGATCAGTGCCTGCCGATAGGATGAAAATCAACGGACACAGACACGACGATTCCTGGAACGATTTGCCGATGTCGAACGGCGGCGGCATTGTGAATTTCACGCCGAGTTCGTTTTTCACGAATTGCAAAGCTGTAACGGTGATTTTATCCGGACGTAATAGTCTAACCACGATCATTTTTTCAAACGAGGTTAATCTGCTCTCCCAGGGTTGCGGAAGCGGGGCGTCTTGTGGCTCCGCCATGTCGTACAAGTCCTGCCATGGTTGTAAATTATGTTCGAACGAATCCTTGAAACCGTCGAAGCCGGATAAATCGTTAACGCGGCATATTTCGTCCCAAGATTTATCGTTCAACCAATCGGGCGCTGGGTTCGGAAGCGGATTTTCAACATTAACACCACCGGTCAATAAAAAACTAAATTGTCGTTTGTCAAGGATATTTTGTGACATCATGATTTTCGTGCACAGTATGAACGAGAACATCAATTTGTCTTTTTCGAATAACGATCTGCATATGTTCGAGTATAAATTATAAGTAAATGCCTCTTTAAGAAACCTTAGACGCTTATCCAAATCCCTGGATTTATTCGCGGATTCGATGGAGCTTATGTACAAATTGATGAACCAACCCAATGAGTATTGATACATGGGATCGACGTTGGGCAAATCGGCGATGCAGTAATACAACACGGCTGAATGCTCGGCGATCGGTTTGTAATCCAATCGAAACCCCTCGATTTGCTTCTCTGTCTCCAACGAAACCTCCTGCTTTGCTAAAATGTCCGCCGCTAATATTTTAGAATAGTCTAAGACCTCGATAGCGCTTTCATCCTCGAGGATATCCCCTTTAGACTCCGACAAGGTCCTCAGGATCGTTTCTTCAACGTTTTTCAACGCAGCTTTGTTATTAGCATTTTGAACGATCAACTCCTCGCGTTGCTTCTGCAAATCCGGCCTTTCCTTCGCTACCACTATCCCTAATAATTGATCCTGCAGACCAGTCAGCGTCAATGCGAAGTTAATTATGGTGACTTTGTTGAAAACTTCGGGCAAATAATGGGGGTTTCTCAATTTTGACGTTAAATAAAATCTAAAATTACGATTGTAGCTCACTACGTTCTCTCCAAGCCCAATGACTTCGATCCCAGCTTGCATGAACGTTGACTTGAAGAGGAGTGGATCCAGAGGGGCTTCCAAATCCTCTCCGATGCTCTCCAATAGTGCTGGTTTACCCTGCTGGACGCACTTTTCCAAAATTCTCATATAATTCGGATCGGAAAACTTCGTCACTTCTAGCTCGTTGACCTTCTCCATCTTCTTGATCCAAAAATTCGCTTGGCTTTGCGGGTCGACGAGCAAAGACCAACGCCGCGAACTGTCTTGGATAATGGCGTTGTCTGTGGAAAACGCGTCGCGTGGGAGGCCATCGATGTACCAATTTTGCATCTTTATATCCGACCCTAACACCTTCGTGAATTCGTAATCGTCGCTGCACGGAATGTTCAAGCCTTTGACGTAGCGGTGCCAGCTTTCGATGGTGTCGATGCGATATTGTATGGTTAATGCTGATAAATATGCGATAACGCCGCAAGAAATCAAAATGTCACCCGCTAAAGAATCAAATTGCAATTGCAATGAATCAGCGGCGGCCATCCACCTGGTTTTTTCCCCGCCTAACCCCCCGATCAATTTCGTGGCTCGAAACAACTTCTTCGCGCATAAATCGACGTTATCTTGAAGCACCTGTTGTTTATTTGTGGCGTCGTCCAATAATTCATTCAAATTAGCCAATCTCTCCTCCAACTTCCTAACCATTTCCTTTTTTTCATTTAAAATCGCCATCGTGGCCGCGTACTCCGTTTCCGCTATTTCCAACTTGGCCTTCTTGGGGGCGACTTCCCGGGCCACTTTATCATACATATCCATAGCGATGATCCACTTGCATAGGCCTTCGGCGGCGCTCGAGGCTTTCGCTACGAGTTGGGGCTTAAACAACCTATGCGACAAGTACTCTTTTCGTATCTTTATCATAGTCTCGATTTTTATGTGGTCCTTATCAAAATCTTTTAATTGTTGCAAAAAATTCATTTCCCCCAAAATCCTCTTACTGGGCCCCCAATAATCTAGAATCTTCCCCCCGGTGGCTGGATCATTTACCCGATCGGGTTTAACTTCTTTTATAACACAAACGGCGGCCATGACCACCTTGACCGCCTCTGGTGGATTCTTCATCGATTTCACCAGGGTTATGTCGGCTGGCTTTAAGGTGTTCAAGGCGGAGATTGCATCTTCTAGCACTGGTATCGCCAGGGCCAATTCGGCCTCGCATTCGGATTTTAGGGCCTGAGCCGAGGCCGCTTGGATGTTGGCGACCTTTTCGTCTTGCTTCACCAGCGCGGACGCACGTTCGACTTGGATCGTCTCGGTTTCGATCTCTTGGGTCATCTCGGTGGCTTTTTGCGTCATCATCAGGAGTTGGGGTTGGTACTCTTCTAGGTTTCGCTGCATCTCGGCGATCTGCGAGGCGGCGAAGAGGAGCTTGTCCAAGCCGGTCACGTAGCGCTGTTTCATTTTCATGATTTCCTTTTGTTTGCTGTTCGTCAGGCTGGTGAAGGATTTGATCAGCTCCAGATATGAGTTTGAAGTAACGTATATTTTTCTCGCGGTGCTTTTATAGAATTCTTCGGAGACCTAAAAAAGGAAACGGTGAGTGAACGTGTTAAGACTGTGTGATAATAGTTTATAACGACAGTTCTTCAGTTCAGTAGATAATGGAACTGATTGTATTCATACATTCATAAATCAAAATAGCATCTGTCAAACTGCCTTCTTAATTTCTTGTCAATTTGACTCTACAAAAAATAGCCACATGCTATTGATTAACCCCCTGACAATGCAAACTTTAATTCCGTTAATTATTTCTTACAGCGGTGCTACATTTGCCCTTTCAATGCATCTTTAGGTTAATGCTTAAATTATACGTTTTGTAGAGCGATGCTTTCAATTGGGTTGCGAATATTGGACTAATTTGGACGTACTGTATTTACTTATTAAGGGGAGCGTGAGTGTGTAAGGAATCCAGAATATCTTAGCGAAAGAAGAACGGGACAGGAAGAAACAATCATAGCGACATGTACATATATGCCAATGAAGGTTGAGACTATACACGCCAGCAAATAAAGTGTCACGGGAATTTACATGTTTTCAATGACAATTATTATAAACAGGACAAACTCTAGGTTCTGATAAAACATAATAAAATAATATTATAATGAAAATACTAAAAAAAAAGAAAAGATGGATAGGGTAATTGATATGTGAAATTTAATAATTTAATCAAAAATATCACGAATATAATAAATTATGTTACGTCTGGGACTTTTTTCAGAATACATAAATAAATTCTGCTACAAAAATCACCACAGCTTTTAAAAATGATATCAACAACAAATTTTACTACAGAACTGACACAATTTAAGATAATTAAATGTATACTTCAGATGTGGGTTTCAAATAAAAACAATACAAGAACTTTTGATTGGAAGACGAAATTAGCACACAGGGACTTATCATCCATCAATTTGGGAAGTGATAACATTTGAAATGTAGTCCTATTTACCTCTCTGGCCATTACGTGAAACTTCTTACAGGCAATGACCGCTGAATTTTTAATCTCCTCCGGTGCATTAATGTCACCAATCCAACTATGCGCAACTCTTTCCAAAGCGTCCTCAGGCCAATCTTCGAACCAATCGATCGTGCAGCAGTTAACGAGCGATGGGTACAAACGCAACCTCACTCTGAATGACGACCCTATCGGACTGAAACACAAAATAATGTGCAATTTCTCCCTACAACGTTTAATGAAGTACGAAAAGACGGCCAACGCGCTAATATCCAAGTTCCTATTGCCACCTTGGGCAGCCAATCTGACCATTTCTAATATTTCCTGCTTCTCGTCGATCGGAAAAATGTTCGGAACTTCACCGGAATTCAACAAACAATCGATGTCTTGCAAAAACCCTTCCTCTTTAATTTGACCTTCGGTGAACAGAAAAGTCGTATTTTTCCCTTTACCACCCGCCTCCTTCACCACCTTTTTGATGTCTTCACGCCACTCGTTCATACCGTAATTTTTACTAATTTCCAGTTGGAAGAACGAGTACCCGCATATGGTCGTTCCTAATTTGGTCAACGACTGGCGACCGGATCCGCTCACGCCGACCAAAAGCGCGCTCCCGCTTGGTATCGCCAGAATCCTACAAATCTTCGACAAATGCTCAAGTGCGTAACGGAACAGCACGATGTCCATTTTGGTCTTATGCGTCGAATTGTACTCGTCCAAATAACCCATCGCAATGTCATAGAACGCTTTTATATTTAATACCTCATCGTAGCGGACATCATCTTCCGTGGCGTCCAGATCCAAATAAGTCCCGAACATAAGATTTTGCAAGCTACTTTCGAGCACCTTTCCGTCCACGTCCTTTTCCAGATGGTCGAAGACGAAGTCGAAACTTTCGCGGAAAAATTCGCGAACGCTCAGTTTCAGTTGTGCGAAAATCACGTGCTTGTCGCTTTCCTCGATCAACCGGTCGTAGAATACCCGTAGCACTTCGTGCACCCATAACCTGGCGAAGGTCAATTTATTTTCACACGATTCTTTTCGCAATAGGCCGCACCCAAAGATCACACGCGAAAAATCGCGCAGGTTAAATATGTAATGGCTTTTGGCAGGGGTTGGACGCAAAGTGTCGATGGCAAACTGGTAGATGCTCAACGTGGCGGAGACGATCTGCCCTACAGACATGATGACGTCGCTCGGGAACCCGTTCTTTTTCAGACCCAGCAATAATATGTTACCGTAGATCTTTGACATGCTCTCGTCGGAAAATTCGTTGATCGAAAATATGCTAAAATGGCGCAGGAATCGTGGGTAGATTTCTTGCCTGCTGCCGCCCACCATTCCCATAGCCGCCACGAACAAAACATCCAATAGATAAATCGGCGATGTGTCTTTCAAATCGTACCAATTTTTGTGATCGAAAAATTGCCGAAGCAATTCGATGGGTGGCTGCGCGCCGTAAATTTCCTTTGCGGGCATATTCAAATCGTCGACGAAGATTACGCTCGTTTTTCCTTTCGGGGGACCGAACGTGCCTCGTTTCTTCTTGTTCAACTTCGATATGATCAAATCTTGCGTTTGATTGGCGGAGATTTTAACAGTGAAGGTAATAAACGACGGCTCGTAATGCTCTTGATCTAATTTATTCATCAACAAATCTTGTAAATAAAAGCTTTTCCCGGTGCCCGTGGGACCGACGAACAGAATCGGCAACTTGTGCTTAATGTGTGCTTCAGCCACCGCCATGTATTTAACAGTATCGACGGTAGGCACCAACACTTGCTGGATGTTAACAGCGTCTTCGATCCGCATCGATCGCACGATATCGGGCCAGTACTTCCAGCTCCCTTTGGACTTGAAATTATAAACGAAATCGATCATTAAACCCTCGACAGGTATCAAGATTTCCAACTTTTCCATCGACTCTGGATATGGGTTCTCCTCATCGAGTCCTCTCCATATATTTTTATAAAATTCGTCAAATAGTTCGCGGGATTGCGAGTCCAATATTCCGCCCAGGCCCCAGACGCACGCGTACAAAAACGCCGCTTGAATCCAGATAGACGTGTACTTGCCCTCGTCGTCTTTTTTTGCGTTTTCGGCGAGGGCGTCGTCGATGGTCATCTCGAATATGGACATCGTGCTCTTGACTAGACTTATTTCACCGGTGACGCAAAGCTGCTTGCAGTTTTTTCGAATGAAATATAGACAGGGGTCGATGAGCCAATCGAACATGTCGAGGATCTGTTGTTTGAATTCCACCCTCCAATCCGGATTGCAAGTGACTATCCAGGATTTAACGAAAGGCTTCCAACCTAAAGTCGAAGCCTCCATGTAGATCATCCCACAACGTGATACCTAAAAAATTGGGGATATGAGCCATTATCACATATTGTTGTGTTATTGACGAAATTAAGAAAAAATAATATATAGTTTATTTGTCTATATAAATGTTCTCTTTAATTGAAACTCAATTTGATGGAAGGATTCAAATAATTAAAACATTATTTAAGTTATTGATAATATTCAAATAATTTTTTAAAACATAACTTGTGGTGCTATTTAGTCTAATTAGACGAAATTACATTTGCGAAGAAATAAACTGAATTTTTTTGGGACAATAATTCATAGCAGCGTAATAAGATAAATACGTTTCAATATCGTTTAGGCAAATTGAAAGAAAATAATATAGTAATAAGTTATATATTTAGGCATTAACTGACCGTAGCCGGCGAGGCCTGCGAGAGGTCCATGACCTCGAATATCATGGACATAACGTTAGTCATCGCCATCACCTCCCCAGACATCAAACACAATTTCTTATTATCATCGAGAACCGTGTTCATATTCTCGATCCATACAGCATCGACGGGCCCATCGAAAATCACCCACTTCCGATCCGGACAGTCATCCATGACAAATCGCCTGAAACATGTGGCCACCACCCCGTCGGTCCACTCGTACGAAATCGGATCGAAGCACCCGTACAATTGCCCCATCGTAACCGCCTTCGGGTTCATAATTTGATACTTTACTTTCTCCTCGGGCAAACCTTTTAAATTCATCGACGTCAACGTATCAGCTAAGACCTTTAACGTGCTGGTTTTTCCAGAAAATGGATCGCCGACCAACATGAACCCGTGCCTCACGATCATCATTTCGTACGTCTGTATCACTTTTGTGATGAACGACTCCTTCGGCTGAAGGTTTCGAATTTTGCAAGAGTGCTTCATCGCCTTGATGAAATTCGCGTAGTCGGGCTGGGGCAGCACCTTCCCAGGGAATAGATCCGAGATGATGCCCTCGAAGAGCGGAACGTCGTGGTTTAAAAACTTCGGCAGGTTGACGTCGGTGATGGATCGCAGTAATAAGATGTCTTCGTTTTCGTTCGGGAAATTTCGTTTGTTGTTGCCGGCGGCCGACAAAACGGTTTTGACTGCGCGCATTCCGTAGTCGTAGTGGTTCTGCGAGGACAGCTGCTCCGAGCAGAGCCTGTACGTGGTCACGATCTTCACAGACAGGGTCCTCGCGTCGGAAAATCCGTACGAGTACAGCGAAATCTCGCCGATCATGGCGTAGTCGGGCACCATCATGGCTACGGTGCGAAACAGCACCTTTAAGTTGTCGGGCAACTCCGATCTGCCGGCGTAGCCCGGATTCATGGTTATGCAGACGTAACACGTTGGATTCAGCATGAGTTCCGTCCCCTCGAACATGAATTTTTTCAAGTTGGCTCTTACCGCCAGCACTATACAGAGAATCTGCTGGGCGACCACAGACAAGACTTCGATTTCTATGCGGTTGAACTCGTCGAAGCACGCCCAGGCACCGGCCGAGGCCAGTCCCTTGAAGAACTTCCCCATCGCCTTGTAGTCCAATCCGTCGGAGCAGTTAAAAACGACGCATTGCACGGCCAGCGCCTTCGCCAGATCTTTGGTGGTTTCTGTTTTTCCCGTTCCCGCCGGTCCCTCAGGCGCACCGTTCAGGTGAAGGTGGTACGCGCCTATTAATGTCCTGTAGCAACGGTCAGTCAACGGCGTAATGACCAAACGATCCGAATTTCCAAGATATTCATACGCGTACTTTACGGTGGCATTGACCAATCGAACCAAGCAGTTGTCATCCTCCCAATAATATCTTAGTTGGGCTAACCACTTGAATTCGGAAGCATTCGTGACCTTCTTATCGACCAGGTCTTGTACGACGTCTTTGGCGTGAACATCGATAACAATTAGGGCTTTGATCGTTATCCTCGATAAATTGGGCAATGACGGATCTCGTATCTAAAGAAAGATGTAAAAAATAACACAATCAAATGCGTTAAATTGACTTACCTGCTTAACGATATTCTGCAAGTCGTTTTTTACCGTTTCCAAAAATTCTTTTATTGTAAAGTCCCTATTAACGCTCAAAGCGTTACCTACATCGGCTGTCCAGTACACTTGCGAGACGGCGAGAACAACTTGGCCCGGCCAGTGCAACACCCATTCCGTCCTAGGTTTTGTTTTGTAGTCGAACCAACTTTGCTCGATTTGGTTTCTTACTGATAGAAGCATCTGCTCCTCGACTTGAATCAACCTAACACATTTATATTAATTACTCATTTATCTTACAGTTAACCATTTTAACAGTGAAACGATTTGAATTCTGAAAATTTAGTTCAGTTAGTGTTTCAATGTTTATTTGAATAGTTATTAGATCTAGATTAAAAAATAGTTTTCAGTGAGCGATTTCAACCAAATCTAAGTGGATATTAGTCTTATAAAGACCAATCCGAGAATTGAAAAAGTGACTTTACCAAGTACAGCCGGTGTCCACTGGCAGCGTTTTCTTTAAATTACTATAAATTATTTTGCCAAATAGGATTAGCTTTAGTTTTCAATGACTTTGTGACGAAACTGGTTTTTATTTATTATTTTATACGAATAATTCAAAAATCAAATTAATTGCTTGACATAGAACTACGCTTACGTTGTACTGAATATTTTAATTGAGATTTTTTGGACTATAATGGTGTAACATTTTTCAAACAATCGATTTTGTTGTTGTTATCAATACAAAAGAATTTATTTGGAGTGACTTGTTTTAGACCCCCTATAGTATAATTAATCATAAACGACAATTACCACTTTTCGACGCTCCCACCGCTGTCCTCGGTACTGACGATCCTAATGAAATCGATCCGCTCCTTCTCTTGGCTGAACATCGCGTGTATTTGCAACTTATTATCGAAAAATAAACGATCGATAGCCTCGAAACACTTCCTTAAATGCGGTTGCACCCGAAGCGGATCCTTCGTTTCCGATAATATCTCCAACATTTCGTCGTTGGACAGAAAAAAGAAGCGCGGAAAGAACAACCGTTTCTTCTCCAAATAGGCGGTGACTCCGTCGTTTATCTTCTCGAGCAGCTCCGTGCAGTTCTCCATTGCCTCCAGCAATCCGACCGTCCCGGCCGTTTCGATAACTCGCGGATCCTTCGCCACGACGCTCATGTACCGTCTGTACGTTGCGTCTACCTCCCTGAAAAGAACTCCTTCGTTCGGCATTTGCTGGACGATGTCCTTGGATGAAAATATCGGCAAGAGGTACAACCACTGCGCCTGCACCTTTCCCCATTCATCGATCGTGCTGTTGATGCGAGCGATCTTGTCGTACCAGGCCCTGACTTGCGTCTCGTAAGGCTTCACGAAAACCGATCCACGCATCGTCAAAGTTTTCATGATGTGGTCGTCCAGCACAGCCTGGACGTCGTCCAGTTGCGTTAAAATGGTGAAACCGGTTTCTTTGTACATACTCGTTTTAAACCGCACGTCCTCCCATTCGCTTTGCATTTTTTGTAGGTTCGTCAACAGTTGGAGCTCTTTTACAGCCCCGCTGCTTATGATTTCGTAGCTATCGATGTTCGCAATTAGGTCCATGTCCAAAAGCTTTCGTAGCGTAGTTCCGGCGTTCGGGGTTAAATCAAACCCGGCAATGGAACTCATATCGTCCCAGTGGCGCTGTAGCAACGCCTTGTTGCACATGATTTCCATGAGAGTCAAACCAGGTCGAAAATCTTTTATCTGGCCAATCGTTCTGGAGCACAGTTTTATAGGCGCAGGTAAATTTAACGGGTCAGGATCGTCGACCGATCCTTGGAATCGCCTCGGATTATTCTCAGCCGCCAATTGCCTCAAACGATTTCTGTAGGTCTTCTGAGTCTTCTGCAATTCTTTAAAGTACTCATCGACTAACTCTTCAGCACGTTCGTGGTCCAAAAACTCATAAGGGCCATCCATCCACGCGTAAAAACTTCTTTGCCAATTGCGACATACCTTCACCAATCTGAAAAATGGATAGATGTAGTTCTTCAATTGCTCTAGATCGTTGAAAGGGGATATCGGAAACTTGAACGTCGCCTCTTCCCGATTAATCCAGTCCTTTTGGTTGTCGCAACTTTTAATCCTCACCAATAATTTTCCTAAATGGAAGAGATATTCTCGTACGTTATTGACGTCATCCATGTCGTCTAACGTAACCAAATACGGTTCTAATTCCCGTATCTCCCTATTTAGGCGTTCAACAGCTTTTTGCAAACGTTCCTCGAAATCAAATTTGAACTGTTCGTACATCGAAGAATTCTGATCTAAGATTGGCTTAATATTCTTCAACCACAACACGGTGTCAGAATTTAATTTGATGTGCTCTTCAGTGATGGTGGTGACGTCCATGAGCCTGACGATTATTTCAAGGGAACGTTGTATGCGCTCAGTGAGGTTCGTCATCAGTTCCGTGTTCGCCCAAGTCATGAAGACGCCGAGTTCCATCAATTGATCGGTCGTTTTGGGCTCCTGTAGTGCCCTGAACGCCAACGTTTCGAACGTCTCGCAAATATCGCGATTTTCCCATTCGTGCTGTAACACCAATTTGCTGGCCACGTCGTCGATTAAGGCGTCGATCGACGCCTTCAAGTTAGCCTTGCATTCTTCCTGCTCGAGCTGCCCGATCGCGTAATACTCGTTCGTGACCATCTCCAAAAGGCGCGTTATGAAAATCTGGTAGAAGTCGATTTTCGCGTAGCCTTGTTCGAAGGTTATGTCCTCGTTATCGAAACTGAATTGCACTTCGGATCCTATAACAAATATTTTAATGTCACATCGTTACAAATGTCTCACTAACCTCCATATATCGTCGAGTAACCCTGTTCTAAATTATTGACGTACGCCTCGACCGGATCGAACATTTTCCTTAAATTAGTTACAATTTGCCGACCGGCGTCAACCATGAAGTCCTCTTCGATGAATATCGGGATCTTGGTTCCGGCGAAGCCCTTGCAAAAGGTCGATTCCAGTGAATCCAGATCGTTAGCGGCTATTGCTATGTCGTCTATGAAGTTGATGTACATGTGAATCGTGTCTTGCACAGATGGGTACAGCGTGAGCTTATTGTCGTACTGCAGGTAGAGCTTCAGGAACGGGACGTTGTCGTTGTCGCCGGTCACGTCGACAATATGGAGTATCGTTTGGCGTAGCAGTCGGATGAAGCTCGAAGCCAGGATCCCTGTCCCCGTGCACCAAAAGTGGTTCTTCGTCGTGCGTTTCTTGAACACCGTCGTGTCGTTGGAGGCGACCTTCACGATTTTATCGTAGAATTGGCGGATGAGGACGGTGCCACTGTGTATCTTATCGTTGATGAGCTCGATGAGATGGGTCATCTCGTAGGGCATGTCGCGGTATTTGCGAAAGTCGACGAGGATATCGGGTAAATTGACGACGCACTGATTCAATATTTTCCTCATCAAAGGGTTCGACACGAAAAGTTTCTTTTCGAGCTCGCTTCGCATCGCCAGGTAGTGGGCGTAATCGGGGGTCTTGCCCAAGTACTTGTACGGCAGCAAATGTATGTGGGGATCGATCCCATCTATCGGCCTGACTCTGCTATTCACCCCTACCTATTACAAAAATTATACATAGTATTTTATTTTATTTATCGTTGCCTGATATGTCAACCGAATCTATAACGGTCAACACAGTAATGTGCACCTTTGGATATATTGTAAAATATCAATCGAAAAATTCACGAGAAAGCCAAAAAAATTAAAAATTATTGAAAAGGAATATTTTTTAAATTAACAATCAACAACAATTTCGACTTTTATAATAATTATATACAATTATATAATCGATCTCTTAAATTTAGTTTGAATTATTTTAATTTTTTTTTCAATTTTGACAACTTTGATTTTTACAATTTTGTACAATTTAGCATTTTTTTTTTAAATTTCTGATTTGGATAATTGGATCACTGTAAGCGTAACAAATTCATTCAACTCTTATTACAATATTGTAAATTCAAGAAAGTTTGGACCTTTTGACCGTTTGACTTTTAATTTTTAATTTTAGATATTTTGGACATCGAAATATTGAAATTCGTCATTATTTTGACGGTGTACATATTTATTATTATATATTTGAAAGTTTGTAGAATATTTGACAAATTGAAATATTTTTTTTATTAGATATTTTTGAAAATTTTCACAATTTTACCAATTTAGACAATTTTAGCATTTATTCCAATTCTTCTTTCGTTACGGTTTAGAATGTTGACATTTTAAATTGGACTTTAACTTTAACAATGTTTTTGTGTTTCTCGGCAGTTTTGACGATGTATGCTTATTTGGAAGTTTTACAGTTTTTGATATTTTGTACAATTTTCCCCTATTCGGTATTTATTGCCTTCTAAATATTTGGAAGTTTTTACAAGTTTAATTTCTTACAATTTCGGTAATTTTAATCTTTTACACGCAGACACAATGGTACGGTTTTTAAATAAGATATTTGGCCGTTTTAGTGTTCTTTTTTACGAGTTGTGCCCTTTCAATGTTGACTTCTTTGGCAATTTTATTACGTAATTTAAACATTTATAAATTTAGGTAAATTTGGTTTTTGTACTTAGGATAGACAATCCTGAATTATTCTAGTATTTTGTCTTTTTTTACTTCCACAAATTTTACATTTGTAGTAATTTTGAGATTTTGGCGTCTTTTATTATGTGATTTTCTGACTGCTATTTACAACTTACATTTTTAAGAATTTTCTACAATTACGATTTTCTTTTTATTTTTATTGACGTTCACTACTATTATTATCCTATACTTGGCGGTAATTTTTACAATCTTGACATGCGTACTTGAATATAATTGAATTAGACAGATAGAATATGCTCCATTTGACTATCTGAACTTCCAATTCTCTATTCTTCTCACAATTTTCAAAGAATATGGTTAATTTGTAAATTCCAGATTAATTAATCAAATGTCAAATTAATTTAAACACATTGTGTTTTCGTAGGCTACTTCATCTTCATCAACTTGTTATACTGGAAAACATCGAATTTATTCGTACTTTGATAATTATTGAATGAAACGGGTGATTGTGACTAAAATAGTACACAATCTTGTGTGAAAAGTTTCATTACGCATCGGGAAAAAGCTAATCTTATCTCACATCTGAAATGAAACACATAACACCTCTGTTCTAATATAATATTCCCGAAAGTGTCAAATCCCACGGGCGGAAAGTAATTTGGGCTGCAAATCATGTTCAGTGATATAATTGAATAGAACATCTGGAGTAGCATACTCCATTTCACTATCTGAATATTTTTATTACTTTATTATTCAAAGAATATGGTTAATTTTTAAATGTTAAATTAATTGATAATTGGTTTATTTATTAATTGCAATTCAACAAATGTCATATTAATTTAAACCCACTGCATTTTCAGAGCCTACTATACTTAACTAACTTACTATATCGGAAATCATGTATTTATTTTTATAATTATTATTGATTATTTCAATCACAATAGCAACACAGACAATGGTCCAATGAGAATTTGACTTTTGAACCAATCATTGTTGTTTATCGCGGATAAAAATTCACTTCCTCTTGTCAGTGATTAAAAGTTTTCTTTCCTCTTGTCATTTTATAATTTAATGAAAATGACCGTTCTGATAAAACAGAAATAAATGCATTGGTTAACAACAATACAGTTAGAACCAAACAGTCTGTTTGGTCTCAATTTGAACAATTTTGCAAAGCCCGAAGTTATAAATTAAATGAAGAAACTTCTGTTTCAGTCTTTTAGAAGAATGGGCTGTAAACATGAGGAAATTAAACGGGGGAATATTCAGTGAAGTCTATTGTGATCATTACAGCCAAAGTTATTCAAGAAGATTACTTTACAAAGTATAACAGAAGCTCTAATCCTTTCGAAGACATATAGTTTAAAAGTGCTAGGGATGCATGAAATGCAAAAAGAAAGCAGTTACAAAAGCAACAAACTAAAAAAGAAAACGCTTCCGCAATGGACAAATCTGAAGTGGAACGAATGATAGATGACTGTAATGAGAAAACACCTGAAGATCTTTAGCTTAAATTTTTTCATTTGGTTTCGTACGAATTTGCCTGGAGAGGGGGCGAAGGTACCAACTGTTTGACACATTATTTCAAACCAGAAATCATTAATGAGGGAAGATTAACAGGATGACTTGAATACAATCCTATATTTACAAAAACATGCAGGGAGGTAAAAAAAAATTCTAATTCTACGTGACTAATTCCCAATACCTCAAATCCAAGTAGATGTCCTGTGCGAATTTTTAATAAACTCAAAGAAAAACGGGGAGAAAATATAACAACAGATAGATTATTTTTAAAGCCAAATCCAATTTGGCAAACGAATCAAGGGAGATGGTACAAAAATTGCCCAGTGGGCAAAAACGAAATATCTAAATGGTTAAAGAAGTCGGCCGAAAAAATTGGTTTAGACACCAAGAAAAGATTAGTCGAGTCGATCAAGTGTTATTTCCCATTTGGCCAAAGCAGGAGTTCAAGAAGAAGAGCTTATTAAAGTAACGGGATATTCGACTGTTTCCTCTATTAAATTGCATCAACAGATCAACGAGGAACACCATAAAGGAATAATAAATAAACTGATTTCATAGCCTACTACTTCTGGCACTACCTGTAGTGTGAGTACAAGCAACATGGCTTCTTCATCGGAAGGTACCCTTGTAGGGCCCGTCATAAAAGAAAGTTTATCGGTATCGCTAATTTTTAATAATTGTACTTTTTATAATAGTTTTAATAAATAATATGACATTGTCGTTGTTTGTTGTTTTTTTGTTCTGGAAATAATCTCAACAAATATAACTCGACCTTATTTTTCCGACCGGATAATTGTTTTTATTTATCTACTCAAACTTTTTGTTTGACAAATTTACTCATTGAATTGGACATTTTTCTTCAAAGATTAAAGCCCTCCAGCTACGCTGTCGGGCTCTAATCAGAACAAAAATATCCAATTCAAATTTGTAAATTTATCATCAAAAAGTTTTTGTGAAAAAAAAAATTATCCGATTAGAAAACAAGGTTTTGTTATATTATTATCGAATAAATAATGTGATTGTGAATAAAATAGTATAAAATTCTCGGTGGAAAGTTTTATTAGTCTTGGGCTGTCTCATTCCTCGGCTGAAATGAAACACTTTCATGTAACATACCAATTAATTTCAATAGAGCCATTGAGTAACAGCTTGAAGTCGCCGAAATAAGGAAATTAAATCAATCTGGTGCTTAGTGTATCGATATGTACACTTTACTCGTGCGAATAATACATATGACGTTTCGATTACAAACCTCGTGCGTAACATGCAAATATTCTCCCTTGACGTCCTCGAGGACTTGGTTCAGCACGTCTTTCCACGCCTCCTCCAACTTCGGATTGCCGATGGCCGCTATGATCGCCCACCGCATATACTTGGTCATCTTCGTCGTTGGCAGCAGATCGGCGTGTTCGCGCATGTCGCTGTGCCCGGTGTTCTTACGTACAATTTTCGGATACTCCGGTTCCACCTTGCGCTTGAACTCCTTGAGTTTCGTGTCCTCGACGCTCATCTTCAAGAAGTTAACCAATTGCCTGCGCTTCCGTTCGGTTATGTTGAACTCCTTCATCACTTCCTCGCTGGCGCTCGACATGTCGATGTCCCTGTAGAACGACCGGTTTTTCTTCGCGCGCGCCACGCATTTTCGCAAGTTCAGTTTCAGCTTTTCGCTCATTGTCCGCGACGAGCGTCCGTCGAAACGAAAAATCGTTAACGGGCGTGTTGCGCGTTTTGACGTTTGTTAATGTCGTCGCGTGGCAACCGAATGTGCGATGCACTATGTGGCAACGCTCTCCTTTGGCACCAATCTGTAACTTAGTTAATTTACATGATATTGAATTAACTTGATTGTAAAGGAAGGTGTAGGCTTTAAATTCTTTATACATAATTCTAAAAAGGATTTTATTAAAATCAGAGAAACTGATATTAAAAACAATCCATGTTTACATTTTTATTTAGCAGTAATTGTAATAAAAGTAATGCTTACTCATAATGTTTTATGCTTTTTGAGAGGTTTTTATTAAAGTTGTTATAAAAGGATCTGACGTGCAGAGCAAGCCTTCCACACATAGCGTTCGAAATTTTTGCACACATCATTTCTTAACCTACACTGACCGGCAAAACCACCGGCCACCCTAAAATATGTAATAAAACCATTTGAGATGTATTTTATATCGAAGGACCATTCAGTATTGCCAAAAAAACATAGAAAACTCAAGAACAAGACGATATTAAACAAAATTAACTTTAATGTGAAAAAAGTAACAAAAACGGCAGTTCGAAGTGCTCGAGTGAAATCATTTAAACGTCGAGGAAACGAATCAATCAAATGTGTCAACGAATTTTGAGGTATTGCCTCAAATTCTTAGTTAGCTCTTAAATCTTGCAGTGTTTCTGGCAATGCCGTGCGACGAAACCTCTTTGAAGTTGATCCCATAAGCATGCTGCATGCTGGATAGGTAAGTCTATGAACTCCAACCTCGTTTAAGAAGTCACTCACTCACTACTCGTGTAACATGTGGTCTATCAATAGCCTGCCATATAGGCAGGTTCGCTGCGGACCAGATACGTCAAAAACTCCGTTTGTTAATGGAGGTTGCCGTGTTGGGTCAAAGTTCACCAGATTTAAGCAGCGGGCCCGATCCGACGGACCTAATCCGTTGTTCCCCACTAATTATACGGCGATTGAGCAGGTCCGTTAGGACTGTAGTATTGTTAGTTTTGCGCCATGGAGTGGATCTATGAATCTATACTCGGTTTCAATCTTCTCTTTTCTATTACCGTGTCCTAATTTTATCTCGTTTTCTGATTCCTTACATCTTTCTCAGGAATCTAATTTCCTTTGCTGTTATTCTACTTTTATGTCTGTCAGTAACCATCCAAGATGCCATGAAGTAACAAAGGTCTTACTCGTTTTTTGTATATCTGTATTTTTATTTCTTTTGATATTTCATTTTTACCCAAGAATGTATCTTTCAGTATCTTTCATTTTTCCTGTATCTTCCTGCCTTCCCAATTCCCTCTGATACTTCTTTATCTACTTTTCCATCCCCTTCTATGATTGTTTGCATCGCATTTAATGTAAGAAAATTTATAATAATATTCATAAATATTAAAATATTAAATACTCCAGAACATCCAAATGCATTTCTCATCTACGAGAATACATTTCAGGGCAACCGCCGACCACAGTAATGTATTAGAGAATCGAAATGATTTGCATAAAATATTGGTTTCCTGCGGACCGTAGCAGTGTCATTCGTCACCAGCGCGCTCTATCGGAACTCTATTAATTGTGTTTGACCAACACTTTATCCAAACCACACAATGGTGTGTGCGCAGGTGGACCTCGTGATTTCTCTAAATGATTTACTGTCGCGCACTGACCCGGAAACATACGATCTGAATAATCCTAGCTGCAACCGGCGAGCTTTAAATTATATAAATTTTGAATCCAGGGACTGGATATTTTAACGTTTCTAGACGCGCAAAATTATTGACTGAAATATAGAAGTTTTGCTTTTTAATCATGTAATACATAATTCCATGACAACTTAGGCAACGTAAACTATGATGTCACGGGTGTTCTGTTCATTCAAATATTTCAAACGTCTATAGAACGGTAGTTGCATACAAGCGATAGATGTTTTTTTTTGTAGCCGAACATTAATTATAGTTATAAAATTCCATTTTATTGATCGGAAACTGCAAGTCCGTAATTAAATTCTATCGTCGTTATAAAATAATATCGCACCGTTTCCTCAACCAAAATCCAGAACTTTTAGTGCTCAAAGCTGAAAGATAACGTTACGGTCATCATGACGATCTCCACGCTTCGGAATGACGCCATTACTTATAAAACGAATCCTAAAGATCCTACTTGTTCTTTTGAGAGAAAATATAATGAACTTGTAAAAACCCTACTTAAAAAGGTTATATTGATGAAAATACATAAAGATGACTACCCTCTAAGACATTTCTTCCGTTAAATCTCATTCATCGAAACTTGCCAAATTTATTTCTAATATTTTGTACACCTCATTTACGGACTATAATTGTTATAGAATCAAAGATACTTTTTCTTTTGCGTGTGCTATCAATAAGTTCCGTATCCCTGACGGTTTTGAACTTATGTCTTTAGATGTGTCTTCCTTGTTCACTAATATTCCATTAGACTTGTTTTTGGGTATCTTGAAGAAAAATTGGGATTTGATTGAACTTGTATGTAAAATTCTTTGACCTTATTAGTTTCATTTTTAATACAACCTATTTCTCTATGGGATCACGATTGTCTCCTATAGTTGCAGTAATTGATACTCCCATTAAGTATGTTGTGGAGAACAACAATTATCTTTCATGTTTGTTAAAAATTTTATTTTCTGTTCCTCTTCTGTTCTACCTTTTAGCAATTGTCATTGCCGATAATCAATTAAAAATGTACAATAGCCTATCTTGTGTAGAAGGACCTTTCTCTGCTATAAAGGCCATTTTTGGAACAATAGCATAGCTATCATCGCAGATAAATATTACAATACCATCAACAAATCCTTCAGTATACTTAATGATTTAACACCGATACTTATGAAAACCAAAGAAAATGCCAAACTGGCCAAAGATTTTCTGCTAGATAAGCGAACAACAGAAGAGACTGCAAACTCAAACCACATTCGTGTGCTCTGCAGGAGCGTTGTTCCCATGCACTTGTTAATGATCCAAGGAGAATCCAGTGGCACCATTAGATTGTGATTATGATTAGATTACTACAGTTGGTTAATGGAGTCGCCAAACTGACAACGCCTACGCAAGTGTCATATGATAGACCCATAAAGAAAAGGGTGAATCTCACATGAAAAAACGTTACGAGGAAAATGCAAATCAGCGCCTGGATGTTCCAGTACAAAAGCCATACATATACATACAATCACGGCGAGGCTTTCCTACGAAAAGACCTTGAAGTAAAGATCGTTTAATCTGCTCAAAAATGTTTAATTCTCGTCACTAGGACAATGTAGGGTTACAACTGGCGATATATCAACAACAGTGTATAAGAATTATGTCGCTAAGCGCACCAGAATTCTCAAAATTCCCTAATAATTACTGCAATTTATTCTCCAAAAGTCGATGCCAGAAAGGACTATGCTAACCGCCGCCTGCACATGTACATTTAATTGAAATAAAAATCAAACAAATTTTACATCCTTTCTTATTATCTGTGTCAATATTGAAAGTAACAAGCTGGGACTTCAGCAAATACCTATTTTAAATACAATATTATGTGGGCTCTATTAGTCTCATAAATTAACGCGTAATCGTGCGTAGCACATTTTGAATTTTCAACATTTTAGAACGAAAACAAAAGGTACATGCTAAGAATTTGTAACGATTAAAGAAATTTTCGCCGAAATAAAATGACAGGAAGTTCTGGATTTAAGAGTTTATCAACCTATTTTTATCGTGTTATAAAGTTTTTTCGTGCGAAGGAAACCTTATTATTAATACACAGATTTACCGGCAGATTTACCGTTTAATGACATCTGACTTTCTAATAAATTCGAAAATGATTAAAACAAAACACAATCGAACATTTCTTCGGGTGATTCACTCAATGGTGGCAGCATTTGTCCAAAAATATAGTACACATGTTCAAAACAATGTTGAGATCAATCGATCTTCACGAGTTAATCCGAAGACGGAACGAAGCGAACCGGCGAGTCAAAAAGTTTCAATTTTTTGCTGAAATACCTAGTTGCGACCGATTTGATAAGTAGTTCGATGACGCATCTCAGTTTTGTGCGATGACCTTCACGTGCGGGTGGCGTCGTCTCGGTTCGATCAATTTCTTTCAATTTCAGTTGATTACTTGCGAATTTAAAGTGTGCTTTACGCGGAATGGAACAGCGCGTTTTTCACATGTGATTTGAGATGAGAGTTTCGGGATTTGTTATAAACTTTTGGACGAACGTCGCGACGGAGGACTACGGGAAAAGGTGACCTGACGAATGTAAGTCGATTTTAATACTTTCCTGCTGTTTTCTTTTCGATCAAATCGTAGACTGTGTTACTTCGCCAAAGCGATTGAAACCTTCGCTGACTGTGATGCAACAAAATCGCCGCCTTTATTTCTGAACTATCTTTAAATTTTATTTCGTCGAGCGTCGCCAACTACGCCACTGACTTCTCAAAGACGAGCCATTTTCTAGTCAATTGATCGCGTTTGTGTAGTAAAAAATATTTATCAATGTTAATAAAATTTCTATATGCAATGAAGGGGTTTTTGACATTGGTATTTGCAGTAGATAATTTTTAAGTTCATTCAAATGTAAAATTGTTTAAAAACTATTCGCGTTTATTATTTTTTTTTAATAAAAAAATAGATGAAATAAAACAATGGACTACGTTTACACCACAGATAATTTATTGTTAAAAATATATATTACTAATGAATATATTCGTATAGCGATACAAACAATCCACGACTTAAGTTTCGACTTTTAAGGGTCATTGTAAGTCAAGTAAGAACAAACTAACAAAAAATACAAACAAGTGAGGGACAGAATAAGGCGCATATGTTCTATTAAAAAGTGGTGATTTATATTGCGGTAAGTCCTTTTGCTCAATCAACAGGTTAACGTGAGGTATATATTGGTTTTTGTTAATTTCGGCCGCTTCCAGCAGATTAATCTTAGTGGCTTTTTTACAGCTGTGTAATATTTTTAGTTTATTATTTTCGTGAAAGTTATGATTACAATTTATAATATGATTTTATCTACAGCATTAAATAAATATTTGATAACTTGGTCTGAACGCGATTTGTTGATTTTGTTTTCGAAGTATGTGCGTTACGGTTTTGGTAGGTTAGTGTTGTGGATTGATCTTTATTTAAATTTGAAATTTTTGGAAAAATGTGAGAAATTGTTGTTTTAAAGATTTAATGAAAAACCATTCATATGTCATGGTTATAATTTTATTCGGTTCCACATTATGATATTGATGTGACAATGGAATTTGTAGGTTTTCTGAATATAATGAATGCTATTTTGTTGTTGTGAATTAAGGTTACCACTAAATAAAATATTTGATTATTTTTCCGGTGTAACTTTAATTTTGGGGTGTATGCTGTTAATTTTATTTCAAAATTGACCAAATTGACGTGATGTGCAGCTAAAATATCCACTTAATATATCCACGTAAGATAACGCATACATTTCGTTCGTACATCTTAATGCTTTCATATTCATCTATTCAAAAATGACGTAATGATATAACAAGAGTTAACTAATTTATGAAATGCAGCTACTCTACCACCTGGTGGTAAACGATGGAACAAAACAAATTTATTGAAACAGAACAATACATCACATCATGATATTAAAATGTAATCCCCCGTCATGCATGTTACGATCGTGTTAGACTCATGATAAGATAAGGACAGTACAAAATCACGTATGTTATATCATAGTAAACATAGTAAAGTTTCTAGTTTAATTGATAAATAATTTCGTTGAGCATATATTAATTGAGTCACTATGTCTGAAGAAAACTGGTATGTGATAAATGCATTCAAGCAAAAAAAATACGCCTCCCTGTAACGTAAGTAGGCGGTAATGCAGACCATTAAGACAATGTAATTATGCATCACCAGGACCCGATAAAATACTAGCTTTCTGGTGGAAACGCATGAAAACCTTGCTAGGTCGTTCAATACGATTTTGCAAAGGTTAATTCGTATTCCTGACTGACTTATGGAAGAACGAACGATACTTTACGATTCCAGATGGGCAGTACACTATCGACGCATTAAGGGAATGCAAAGCGTATTTCGCTTGACGTATTTACACTTTTGTTTTATATCAACGATTCGAAAATATACTAAACAATACAAACCATACATGAAAATATCTGGTCACGAGGGCTGACTGCAAAACATAAAGTAGCAGCAACAAATAGCTTAGATGTGCCAGTTATAAGGGAGCAATTGAGTGGTCTATCAACGAACACAAAGAGCTGGACATGAAAATAAAGGTGTTGCTCAGTAACCACAGTTCGAACCGTCCGAGGGCTTCACTACAGTGTTTGTATTTGTCGCGTAAAATTGATGTAGGGACCTGATGTAATTGGGTAGTCGCATACGTAGCTATACTTTCTATATATGGCACGTACTAGGCAGTCACTGCAGCTTCATTGGACGCAAGTGCTACCCGGCAGAAAATTAGAGCGAGATATGTTGAAGCGAGGATTGAAAAACACATATCCAAACCATTACACAAACTCTCCTAGGAGATCATAACGAACAAAGATTTATCGCGGAAATTTATATTTCAATTCTACAAGTTGTCATCGCTAAATTCTGAACCAGAAAAGATTTATAATAGCACGTCACGACGGAGTCCTTAACACCCTAGCCTACCGGTAAAATGTCTTTGTCCTCCCGGCCACTAACGTAATGTGCAGCGTAGAAACACTGATGTTCTTTCTGTCATTAAGTACTAAGTACGCACCCAGTTTATGTTAGGAGACACGACACTACCCTACGTCTAACTCAGCTTTTATTTCTTTTGGCAGGTCACTTCAATTTATCCTTGTAGAAAAAATGTAAAATGATTTCTTATTTTCAACACAGCATCACAAATTCAAAACTAGAATACAGTACATGGTTGGTATTATTTTAAATCCTTTTCTCATCATTCTGCTAATCCCTTACCCGGCGGTATCAGGTTTGTCATTTTTTAAGTTCCATGTTCCAGCAAAATGATGCTACTCTTTTCTATCCCTTTTCTATGCAAACTTTTGGCATTGCTATTATTCCAAGTAGTTCTGGGTCATCCCCGTTCCACTAACGTATGTAAACATTAGTATTAAAAATAAAGCAAGCAACTTAACATTGGATATTGAGGATCTGTCAAGTTTCCTCTGCAGTGTTGATAATACATTTGTATTCATAAAGTTTTACAAAATGTCCCACAAGTTAGAATTGTGAAAAGGTGACCAAATGCCCAAACGTCATTGTGCTATTTATAGAAATCAAAATATTTCTAAGGCAACAATTTACCGCGTCGTTAAGGAATGTGAGGAAGGTTTATGAAGGTGTATGAATCTTCACAAGACTGGTCGCCCTTGAGTTTTAAATCATGCATGACTTCATTGAATCTGCAAGAAATAGAAAAGGAGTTTCAACGAGAAGATTAGGCTGGAGATTTCATATTTCCCAAATGGAAATTAGCTAATTAATAATTTAAAATATAGAAAGCGACAAAAATGTCCAAAATACACGGCTGCTCAATTAGACAAGATTCAAAGATGCTGTAGACAATTAAGATTGAACATTTCAGAAACAATGCGACGATAATTTTAGACAACGAAAAATATTTTACATTATCTAATTCCGAAATAAAAGTAAAGGAAAGCTTTTATACATACAACGCGAGGGCGTTCATAAAGACGTAGATGGTTTTTCAAGACCTTATGTTGGGCGAGTCAGGGGTGTAACTGTAAATGCAGACATTTATATTCGAAGATGCCGCCCCAAATTAGTGCCATTATGCGAGAAGAACCCAAGATGGGTTAATGCAAGAATATTTTGTTGGGATATTTCCCATGTGTACCTAAAGAAGATAACCACCCCCCACGCCCCCACGGGCACGTCCTATCGAAGTTTTGGACTTTACGCGGTAGTAACGGTTACAATGGTGGGTGGGAAGCCCAAATGAAGAAGAACTACGACGAAGAATCTATCAAAAGATTCGAGAGTTTAATGTACTTACTGTCTAAGGGCTGATGAGAGGCATTCGCACCAAATTGCGAACCATTGAAACCCATGGTCCTTTGGTGCTACGTAATACATTATAATTATAGTTAAACTGAATCGTTTTCTATACTAGGAAATTAAATAAAACAAATATAGTTTGAATAATTATATTTCAAAAATATTATATTACATTTCCCAAAGTTTTGTTACAAACGTTATGGTCTGTTTTCTTGTCCTCCTAACGTGCACATTCGAATTTAGTTTCTTTATCTCTATTTTGTCATTCTAAGTCGTCGTTTAATATCTCCATTGGTTCTTCGAATTACCACCACTTTCTTCAGGTACAATATTTCGACAGCTTGTAATATGTTTAATTGTCGTCTTTGTAGCAAGGTGCGTAAAGGAATCAGAAAAAAGCGGTCAATATATTAAAAAATATATAATTTATGTAAAATGTAAACAAGGACAAAACGAATGCAGCGACCATAACCAATAAAGAAGAAATTCTTATCATTAAAATATGAGAAGATTAGAGCAAGTGGAAGAAATTAAATATCTTGGAGTATCTAATATATGAAAGCAAGCAATTCGTTGTCCACATCGAGGAGCGTCTGCGCGTCTGTGATATCTAGCTGGAAAATAAATTGGCGCCTCTCATTCTGTAAAATAAATCTTCTGGTTTTGGGGTTGGATGCTCATCGGTTAGAACTAGCGGGTTCAATGTCGCCCTGTACTTGCCCGTGATTCGAATTTTTTCGGTTTTCTTAGCTACTACGTGAGTCATGGAACCACCCTCTGCATAAGCGACTTTCTTATAAAATCCCGAGGCTATTTTTGTCTCGGTTCCACGTGCATGTGTCGAGCTGGAGAGCAAATACAGAGGCTTCTTCAGATTTCAGGTGCATTTTCATCAGTGTCCCCTTTAGCTTTCCAGCTGAGTTAATATATCACCGAACTCCTTCAAAAGATGTTTAAATTGGTCTCTCTCTTCTGTTGCTAGATTGCGGAAGATACTCGTCGAACTGCTTCGTTTTTAGAAAATATTCTTGCGAAATCTATTTCTTGAACGAATTCTGCGATCCATTCGTGTCTCATAGTTGTCATCAACATCTTAGAGAATAAGACGTTTGCATGTGGTTCCTAGAATGACATTGACTGGCAATTGACCTATGCATTTCACACCATGGACCCATGTAACGTGCAAATCAGCTGTTTGATTTCTGCAACAAAAAGTTTGGTTTAATTGTTTTTAATATTGATTTACCAATTAATGCATCGGAATCGAGTTCCATTTTGACTAAAGACCCATCTATTTGTACTTGCGGCATATCAGAAGATGTTAATTGATTGACGCTGTTGAGTTTGCTGAGGCGTCCAACTACATATTCTACACGAAGTTCGGAGTTTAATCGATTGGTGGGTTGCACATCTTTTCGTTTATTGCAAACTTCGGCGATATGACCTTTAATGCCACAGTTGTGACAGTTTCTATGAACTGGGGAACGGCACTTAGCTCAAGAGCCCAACTAAACCGCTTGAAGTAGACGTCAATGCTGGTTGCGTCAGATTATCGGCACGCCGGCATTGAAAATGGTGGTCCACGTGGTTGGACTAGGTTTGCGCCTGTCGTAGCATCGTTCACCCATTGCCTTATTGCGTTCGCAATCATTCCAGAAAGTGCTTGCAATAATTCTTGAGCTACTGCTTGCGCCATTGTTGTATGTGATTTATTACAATCCCACTTCTGACGCCACTGTTGTATTTCTGAAGTGCTTCGGAATATAAATCACACTAGTAAAACACGAGTTAGTTTTATTTTTCATTCAATTGATAAATACACATAAAAAACAACCAAAGCATAAACATAGCGTTGTTCTGTACGGGCTGCTACAAATCAAATTAATAGTACAGTAGACGATCTAATATAATAATAATAATAATAATAATAATAATAATAAAGACACTTATTTCGAAAAGGTTTCACAAGTAAACATGATACATGATACATAGAAAGAAATCGGAAACAAGTCAAAAAAATAGGTACCAAAATTACGCTGGCTAGTTGCGGTTAAAATAGTCGTTAATGCAGTATGGCTTAAGGTCACAAAGAAGAGCATACAAATCCTTCCAAATTCCTAGTTGGATAGCTTTTCGCATATTTGATTGTGTTTGGCAAACTATTAAACAATTTCATGCAGGAGTAGAAAGTACCCTTTGCGTACATATCCAACCTATGAACTGATAGAGCATAGTCCACTCCTTGTCTTGTGTTATACAAATTACCAAACTTGTTTGAAGTAAACTTTTCGTTATGGTTCCAAAGAAATTTAATGCATTCATATATGTAAATAGCAGGTACTGTTAACATATTATGCAATCTGAAAATTCCTCTACACGAATCTCTTAGTTTCATATTATGTATAACTCTGATGGCCTTCTTTTGGACCGAGAATATCCTCTGAACTTCGATACTATTTCCCCAAAAAATTATTCCATATCTTAGGTGAGAATAGAAGTTAGCATAGTAAAATATTTTGGAAAGATTTTCATTCGTGTTTCTTGATAAAATTCTAAGTCCATAAATTGTTCTATTTTACACATGTGTAATCTATGTGTTCGACAAACCTTAGAGTTTCACCAAGAAACACCCCAAGGAATTTGCAGCTTTTTGTGAACGGCAATTTTAGACTATTCAAAATCAGTTTATTTGGCGTAGGAAACGATTGGTTTACTTTAAACATTACGCATTCGGTTTCTTCGTTGTTTATAACAAGTTTATTTTTCTCAAACCATTCGTTCATGGCACGCATTACAGATTCTCCTTCTCTGGTAATGTCCTCGAAGGTATGTCCTGTCAGCAGAACATTCGAGTCATCAACGTAGTTAATAATTAGATTATTCCCCATTTCCATAGCTGATAAATCGTTTATAAAAATGATAAACAGAAGCGGGCCGAGAATACTCCCCTGTGGAATGCCACTGGTCACATTCACCGCATCCGAGCACAAGACCCCGCCGCTTCCATCATCAATTCGCACAGAGTGTTTCCTATCATAGAGGTATGATCGAAACCACTCCAATGCAACTCCTCTAATTCCGTATTGGTGTAGCTTATCCAGAAGAATGGCGAAGTCGATGCAATCGAAAGCCTTCGACAAATCCACCAGCACTCCACACACTGTTTGTTTATTTTCTAGTGACTTTAAAATATGTTCAGTATATTCTAAGATAGCTGTTTCTATGCTTTTCCCACCCAGAAAACCATGTTGCGATTTGCTGAATAAACTATGTTTGTTAAAAAAAATTACTAACCTAGTGTACATAACCATTTCGATTACCTTCGAAAATGAACTAAGCAGGCTAATAGGGCGATAGTTACTGTAGAGTTCTGGATCTCCTTTTTTATATATTGGCTTTATCAAAGCATACTTTAAACTACTCGGATATATACCTGTTTCTAAAGAATTATTTATAATATTGCATAAGGGTTCGACTATATAATCAGCAGACTTTGCCAGTAGCAGCGTGGGAATTTCATCATATCCAGAGCTCCGCTTGGGTTCTAAATTTTTAATGATGCTTTTTAACTCGTTTTTAGTTGCTGGATTTAGAAAAATCGAGCATTTATTGTAGGTTATATTACAAATATAGCGGGTATTTGAATTAGTGGAGATTAAATTTGATACAGCCTCATTAAAATATTTATTAAAGTTATTGGCTGCTTGTAATGAACTGGGTGATGTAGGTAAAATGTTTGTTTTAACATTTTGATTAGTAACGTTTGCTATGATCTGCCATGCTGCTTTCGATTTGATTTTTGAAGTTTTAACTTTATTTTCAAGAAAATGTAATCTTTCCTTTTTTAATAATTCATTGTAATGCTGTTTAGTGTGTTTAAAATGTAGTTTGTATTCAGGTAAATATGTCGACAAAGTTTGATACAAAAGTAGCTTTTTCTTACAGTCATTAATTTCAGGAGTTTTATATGAATAGCAATTTTTTTTTGGTATTTTGTGGAGGAAAATGCTTTTCAAAGTACATTAGAAAAATATTTGTTTTTATACTTCGATTCTGCGTCACTTAATTCAAACACCGTAGAAAAAATTTCAGTAATAAGATCCTTGCAAAACTCACCAATGTGTTGGTCTGAGAAAATTCTTGATCTCTTTACTGTACTACAGTGATTTATATAAAGATTATATAAAGATTACAAGATTACAGTTGTGCCGTATGATCTGAAATACCAGTTTCAATAACATGATTGTTGCATTCAGTAGCATTATTAGTGATAATATTATCAATACAGGTACTGACGGAGTTTCTTTCTTGCCATGTAGCTTCGACAAGTATGTTAAGCCACATTATCGATTTAATTGGTCCACGATTGATTTTCCGCTTTCATTTTTTCCTCGCGATTAAGATGACCACTTTTTTACAATGACGTGCTAACATTATTGAATGAATATATCGGCAAATATGGATTAGTCTCGAGATGAGGTCATGCTTTTATGAAAAAGATGGATCAAGAAAAAAAATTAGCGCCGCGATATTAACTGCAATGCAGGAGTTTTACGTCAATTAATATTAGCAGCAGTCATTAATTAACTTCTTAGTACCACGTTTTTCCCGCTGTATTATATATTTGCATTTGTGTTGGAATAAAATATTATTGATCTAAATCAATCTCATATATATACAAATTAAGAATATCTTTTCAGTTTCAGTTTTCACTCTGAACATTAACGGGATTATAAATGCACATTTACCTTTATTTCGCAAATCGAATCGGTATAATTTAAATTTATAGCATTTAATCAAAATTAATAATAATGAATACATCAAAAGCGCACAATAAATTCAATTTAGTTTTGTCAAGCTAGATATATTGAAGCGAACACCGTGCGACGACAGGGCCACTAAATTACATCAAACCGCAGTTCACCGGACGGGAGTCGTCGCTTTGAATTTCGACGGGAGTGTTCTCGCCAAATTAAGCTTTGTTTCTCGCCGCTTATCGAACGACTTTTTCACGAAGGCACTAGTAATTAAACGAACGACGAAAATTTTCAATCGAACACACACATCCACAAGGATTGAAAACGAGGTCACAATTTCGTATAGGGTTCAATTAAGGTGTGAGAAGGGATGTTAGGAAATTGAATAACTCCTATAGACGTGGCAACCATTAGATTTGCAACGATAACTATGCCCTGATATTTAAACTCATTTATGAAAAGTAAATTGTTGAGCCATAATAAGACACGTAGCAAGTTATAATATGTCCTACTTATGAATACGAAAATGCGTTAGTACGAGGCGTAGTGCAGAGTATTTTACAAATATTGCATGGTTTTGTTGAAATTAGCACTGTGTATTAGAATTTACTGGCAACCATGGAGGGAGGTGCTCTTTAGGAAGAATAGTCAAGTGAATGACACCGAACGGGCAGATATTGTACAGTGAATTTTCCAACATTTCGGCTTTTACTGCGATTATTCAATGCGACATTGTTCATTTACAGTTTCTCAGCGTCTTTAGTTTTTGCACCGTTTCTTATTACCTGTGCGTTTGTATCATGAATTAGATTCTAATGTAATTTTATTTAGATCTAATCTAATCCTGCCCTTCTCATTCTTTGGTGACTGGTGCCCGACAAAAGGTGCTGAGAACATATACTAACATATTGTTTCCGGGGGGCGGAGAAATGTATATATTTCGGTGGGGAAAAATTGTTATTACACTAATAAATAAAAACTCACAAACACGATTCACTATTTATTATTTGTATCATGAATGGGAGAGTGCGAAGAAGTTTATTTCCCGTAAAGTTTATATTAATATCTACACTATATCTAATTAACTAGTTACAACAACAAAATTATGTTAACTCAGGTTTAATACTAAAACCGCGATAAATAAAGAAAACGGAGAACAACGAAGCACAGGGAAAGTAATGTTCGTTTACGTTATCGCTCGAACCAAAAGGTATGTCGTCGAACCGACGGTGGTGCATGGATGACTCACGCGGGTGACAAGGTTGTTTATCCCTTGGGAACAAATGAGATCGCACAAATTAATGGTGTGGCGGTCTTGACTTAGTTAAAGCGCGAGGTGGTGGTTTAAACACAACGTATATGAATTACGGTCACTTGCGAATATGCTCGGAATAAGCTGCAACTGCGTAAGAGTCGCGTCCTCACCGACCGAACCTCGGTCGAGACTGAATATTCTTTATATTTTGTAATAGTGTCTTAGTGTTACCAGTTACCTTTGATCACTCTGACTTATTTAATTTATTATTAAGATTAAGAGTAAAATTCCTCAAATACAGAAACGTGCCTTCAAAGAATGGTCTCCATACAATATCGTTGGATAATGTTAATGGCGATTTAAAATTTTTACTTAATGCGTTTCTTGAATTCAATATATCAAATCACCTGAAACAACATATCCCATATCAAGTTAAAATAATAATTAACTATTACATTGTATTGTAATAAATTTCGTTGTAATTTACCCGACCAAAATTAGTAACATCGGCTACATTGGAAGGACGTTTGGATAGCCACGTTCATGCATGTCTTTCCATTGCAGGTGTAATCTATTTCCCAAATGCAACGTTTCAGAGTCTTGAAGAGCTTTCAGTAAATGAATCTATTTAATATTAATTTCCTGAAACAATTACTTATATGAATGAATTACAAACAAATAATTTCTTACATTCCCATCAGGATCATAGGAAGCTTCCTGCTGAAATGGTGCATTTCTTATCTACTCTATATTGCAGTTATCCAAAAAAGGAAATATATATGTAGGTCATTAATATTTAAAGCGATGTTGAATGTACTATTTTATAAATTCCAATAATAACCAATTTAATACTGACTTTTTTGGAGGATGTTAAGGAATCAATAAAACAATATGCGACTGGTATCTTCCAACTTCCGTTCACCATGAAGACTAAAACATTCACTGCAAACATTTCACTTTACAGACCTGTACCTAAATCGACGTAGCCTCAATTTTTAATTCCATCAAACTCAATGGCTTCCTAATAGACATTTCATGAAATGACAGCGCTGCATAGACGTTATCAACTTCTGCCACTTCATTGAAACCCTCACTATTAATACCGGGCTCACCATTGATATGTGTGTACCAATTCCTCAAAGTTCTTTTATAAGGCAGAGCTTAAACAAATATGCGACTCATATGCTTTAGACGATAATATATGCGTACCCTTGAAATATTTGCCAGTTGTTCTAATTTATTCTTTGCCTTTAAGGCAATTCTGTCAAAAAGCACAAGTAGTCTACATATAAATTACATTTAAACAAATATTGTCACTATTATTAAAATAAGATGGTACCTATACATTGATGATTCAAAATATTTACAGCATTATCAGACACCAAAGTATCTGCTAGTTGTTTCAACAGAGATCTAAAATTTATTACTTGTGTTTTTTGGGGTCAAGTTATTTTTTAAAGCCTACAATTAATTTTTGCAGCATTTAGTGTTTTCCTGTGATCAACAACTGCACATTTTTCTTCCGTCATGAAATATGAATGATAATGGCGAACCATGTCTTTTCTTCTAATAAGTGGAAAGTGTTACGCATACAAGTTATTAATAACCTTAATATACCTAGTGTACTAATATCTTGTAAAAGTATTAAGAAACTTACACACCAACTTTATCATAATCGATGATCAATTTTTTATTATTTTCCTTCGCAACAAAGAGTATTTGGTGTAGTAACATTTAACGAGTTTTCTGTCGAATTGATTGTATTCAAATTATACATTACAACAATTACATATTACCACATGCACATTTTCATTCTAATTAAAATTTAACAATGTTTAATTTAAACACCAGTATGCTTCATCTATCATTTGGTTTAATTGCAAATAATTATCAAAGCTCATCAAAGTTCATAGTAAAATAGGAAATGTTATATCGATTGGATATATGGAAGTGGATCAAATCTTGCAAGCCAGATTTCGCCCTTTTAACTCACAAAGCTAACAAATAAAAGTAAAGCGTTTTAAAAAGCAAGTACCTGAACGGTTTTAAAGTTTCTTTAAACTACTCGTATATTTTAATAACTGCGGGCAATTATTTAAAATTTGTAATCGATTTATGTGTCTTGGCTATTTTTCGTTATTTGAGTACAGTAAGTACCATAATTACTGCATTGATATTATATTTAAATTTCAAGCTGGAAATTTAATTATAATTTCAATTAGCTAATCGTATATTATAGAAACAAATATGTAGGTGTGTACTTAGGAATGAAAACTAATAGTTTTATTTAAGGAGTTATCCTTGCAGGTTTGTACACTGCATCTGTTTACCATTATGTTAACTTTTATCTGCAACAAACAGTTCTCAATAAATCAGTTCAATACACTACAAATAAAAGTTCACCATAATAACAGAAAATATTTGATAAAAAATTCATACCATATCTTCTCACGACAACAGGTAAATCTAAACATCTAAAACCATCCAAACAGCTTATTGCATATAGTTCTCATTTTACCCCACCTCCACCATGCAAGTTTATAAATCTAGTTATATGGATCATCGTTGATACAAATGTTTCGTGTTTATTGGAAATGAAAAGGGCGATGTCGAAAACGTCACGGCCAATTTAGAAACTGTAGTCGTTCTGAATAAAACTTTTCCCATTGTATTTAAAATATCGCTTTGGGTTTAGATGATGGGAAGATGCGATCCCACTCAACTTAATATAAAATAATAACGTGAAAATCATGCACGAAATGGATTTCTTGTGTTTCATTGTTAATTAATTTCGACGTAGTTGTTATTCTGAACATTTCCCTTAACATTAACTTCGATATTGACACTTCAACATATTGCGTTACTCTTACTAACGAATGATGAGCAACATCCAATTTGACTTTTGACGTCGCGATAACCGTTCGAAATTCGATAGACACGCTCTACATCACAAGCGGATGCGCCGAATTTTCACGTCTTGGGCTGATTCGCAAAATCAAATGTGCTTTGCCGCCCTCCGAAGCTTTCGGTTGGTAATTGAATTGAACGGAAGCTTTATCTGATCACGATGACGCCGGCGGCGGCGTCGTATCATAGCGCTCACGGTGCAACGACAGTCGTTTCAGTAGCGGCCGCGAAGCCAAGCAAGCGTTACATGTACGCATCACGGGTTTAATAGCGACACGCGAATTTCGTGTTTCGTGTGCCGAGTGCGTATTGACCAGATACAGAAAGTTATAAATGTAAGTACGACACAATTATTTGCGTAAAATTTGCAATATAAAAAAAAACAGTAGATTTGTAATGATATTCATATATCATTGCAAACGAATACATTGGTGATTTGCAGTTTTTTTTAAATTTGGTTGCAATATCTGTCAACCATGATTTAGGAAATAAATTGGATTGTCACGTTTTGGCTTTATTTTCAAGCAGTAATTGTGTTTCACAAAATGAAATGCAAGCTTTTCAATATATCAACAGTAGACGTGGCGAAAAATTATTTCTTATTTCAAGCATGGTTTATTTATCTTAGCTAAAAATTGTTGGATGTATGCCAAACTTTGTAACAAGTAATGTGGAAAAGTAAAATTGAAGCCATATGCATTTTATCAATCTAAAGAAAAAAATTGAAACAATAATAAAAGTGGACACATTAAGACTTGGAGAAGACATTTACTTAATTTGCCCATCAGGCAACTTTAACATCACATGCATTCCATTACATTTTGTAGAGATCTACCAGTGTAATTTCATCGTGGCAACATATTCTTGAATTTCAATTATATGAGAGAGCTTTCTTTTGAAGTTTCATCATCTTGTACCATTCTATGCTCTTAAAAGTACGACTTTTCTACTATTAAACTTCTCTCAATCAAATACATTTCAAAATGTACTTACATTTCATTGCGATTATATTGGAAAGAAGTCTTTTATACCCACATAAATATATACGTATATGACCATAGAAAGAGTGGAAAGTTTCGAATAAAAAATATGTAATTAACATAAATTTCCATTGAAGATAAGTAGTCAAAAAGTTGTGTTAAAATATAGTTTTATATATTAACTTTAAATTATAGTAAGGGTTTCAATATTTGGTTCTCATTGTGAATGTGAATATTTGGGGCGCAAAAGTTGGTTAAAAAAGCGATCTGAAATAAACGTTGTAGGGCAGAATTAGAAGAGAAACGAAAATTTTGAGATTTATGAATGTTACAAATATGTGTCAGAAGTGTCAAAATCAAGCAAAACGTTTATCCAATTTACGAAATATGAAGGAAATATGAATGAGAAGAAAATAGACGTCAATTTGATAGATATATTGCAATGAAAATTAAAAACGGTTTAAGAACTATAAAATTAGGTAGGGAAAACAGAAAACTATAAAGCTAATAAAAAGTTTAACAAAACAGAGAAAAATCATATTATCCACGACGAGAGTATAAAAAGGAAGTCAAATGACAGCTGAATTATCAGTATCAATTTGTCTATTCTATGGTGCACCTCGTTGGAATAAGAAATTAAAAAAATTTTAAGAATTTTGTCAAGCAACGGGTATAAACCTCGAAGTGTATGCAATTTAACTATGAAATAAAATAGTGCTGCGTTCTTCGAAAATATCAACACCAAGAAGTAACTGTAACACTACGCATCCGAACTCGGCTTAAATTAGAATAAAGAAGAACCTGAAACTTTCGATTCTAAATTTTCAGCACACCAACCCATGAGTAAAATTATTATTGAGCGTTTTAAAAAATTATTTAAGAAAGGAATAAATTTGTGTTGAAGAATTTAATAAAAAAATATGTATTTACTGTTTACAAATTTTCAAATATTTTATTAATATATAAAAATATTTTGCCACGTACAAAAATAATAAAAATAAAAATAATAATAATAATAATGCCATAAATATGCCATAACAATATTTGTATGCATGTGTGGTACTGCCGACACGTCGGAATAATTTCAAATAGATACGCGGTTCATTAATTACCCGAGTACCAGGAAAAACAAAGTCTACGAACCCTCGTTTCTACGAAGATGCCGGGACGAAAATATTATTCGAAAGTGCACTACTCACAACGACTTTAGGTACTTACTTTAGCTTTGGTTCGAGATGCTATGCAGATCAAGATGGCATACCCAGAAACTTACTTACTCAAGATACTCCTCAGCAACCAGATAGGTCCTTTTTTGTAGTAGAAAATTGTTAACCTTACAGAACTTCGCTCAGAAAATGAATATACTAACAAAAGCAAACGAGAAAAATTTAATAATATAAAACTGGACCAAACATTAATGCAGTTGGAAACACCATTTGTACGTAATCTCTCAGATCAACCCCTAGAAGCTTCTGCAAGGATTAAACTATGTGATCGCGCCTTATCAGATCCCAGTTGAAGAAGTTATCTGCTGGGTAGAGGAAGTTTCACAAGAGATACACAAGAATAGAGCTGAAGTAGTTCTCTAATATGTATTTAGATTCTTACGATCTACCAAGTATCGAAAGAGGAAGATAACAAATCACATAACAAATCCATTGAAGTGATGAGTCTTGTTTCAAGGTTTGTGTGGGAGATAGTCGCAGGAGAGTAATCCCGACAAAAACACGAAACCATCCAGATTGTTTGAGCAGCTCTGTTATGATGTTGCGCTAAATAGCTGTAAATTACGTGCGAAATCTTTATTTTATTAAAGGAAAATACGGAAAAATATTTCATCATGGAAGAATTTTTATTACCAACCTTTCAAAATGCTGTTGACTCTGCAGACAATTTAATTTTCGAAAAAGACGGTTCAGCGTGTCACACGTCTAAGAAATCTATCAAATGGCTTTTCGCATGGGTTGCAAGTTTGTGCTCATCCTGCAGAAAAGAACTGCGCAAGAATTAACTGCAACAAATTGGAGAGTTCACGCCACAAGAGTGCCAAGTTTTAGAGGATACTATGCGTCGAAGAATTGCGGCAGTAATTCAAGTAGGTGCGATGTTACGCAATGGTAACCAAAACAAATGTTTGTTATCATTAATCTCCAATATATGTAGTGAACCTGAAATAAATGTATATTTCTAAATATTTTCACACTCCCATCATTCACGTTCCAAAACTGAATGTGTGAACTGATGTAGGACCGGGCTCGTAGTGCATATTCATCTACATCATTTGTTCTTCTGTATCACTAATAATCGAATCATAGAGAACCCATTTCCATGATGGGGAAAATTCAATTTGTCAGTACTAATGTACCAATGACTAATTCAGCAAATTTACATTGTTGAAATGCTAGGAATCACTTAGAGTGTGAATTCATGTACCATCTACCGTTTCCCAATAAGGGGGAAAGCAGTTTCAGGCTGTAAAGGACATGTACGTCATCAACAAGTTGCGCGGCGGGAACAGACCAGTGCCAGATCGCACTGGTATTTCAGGCGAACGCCAAGCAAATGCAAGCGTGTTCTACAAAACTCAAAACTACAAAATCACCCCCGTTTTCTACTAATGGACTGTTCCAAACCAAAAAGCTGTTTGTGCGCATAGCGCTTATGCCCTTTACGTTTCAAATCAACTCTACGACTGCAAGAATCCTCCACGCATTATTGCAGTTGTGTGAATTTCGTCATACCCCAACAGCATAACGGTGCGACCCCTAAAATATCCTGCAAGGACTGCCATTCAAGAAATTTTTTACGGATGCATGCCGAAGATCGTTTTTACCACAATGTGCTCAATTATAAAATACGATGAAATTTCATTGGGATGGCGTTGCAATTTCTATATCTTCAATGACGTTGGCCGTCATACTCGAATGATCGTTATTCTACACCCACTCGATGACGTTTTTCATTTCATTAACGAAACAATTATTACTTGCATATAATACTTAATGAATATGGAATGAGTAGGTTTACTCCTGTCACTTTTTCTGTAACTAGAACTTAGGACACGAGTTTGATAGTTTTCCCAGAAAAGGTACAATTTGCTGGAAAATCGCTTTTGAAATTCCATATATTACAAATACGGTGCTATGGTATGTGGACGATAAATGTTCCCACAGGAAGATTGGGCGTCGCGTCGCGATCACTGTCGTTATCAGATGTAATTGTCAACTGCGTTCAAGATCATAAAATTGATCCGTTATGTTGATGATGTATTATGCGCCACAGAAAACAAAATTCCGAAGAAATTTTAAATTATATAAACAAAATAAACAAAAAATCCAATTTACTAAAGAAGACGAACAGAACAAAATAATAACATCAGTTACTTAGAAATAGAAATCCACAGAAAGTAGCAACATAATACACGATACATCCGAAACAACACTAACTGGCAACAATTAGGCTACTAAATAGAAGAAGAAGCAAAAAGCAAAAAGCAAACGAGAGCGGTTACGAAAAACACCATCAACAAAATACATAAAAGAGCACAAAAAAAGAATACAACCACAAAACACCGAGGACAGAACATCGCAATCAGAAACAAAAAAACTGGACATTCATATACAGTGTGTTTCACTTAAGGGTGTAACACCATCATATCTTTTTTATTTTTAGTTCAACTTTAGTAATTATTTTTCCCAAACGTAGAATACTTATTGTTCTATTTATTCCCAACAAACCAATTGTCTTCTTTAAATGCAAAGCAACCTGCGATGGCAAAATAAATGGAAAAAATCAAGAAATCACTTTAGGGATTTTTTTATCGAAAATTTTTACTAGTAATAATTGTTCAGAATTGCCCAAAAACCCTAAATCCAAAATTTCATGAAAATTAAAAATGTGAAAATTTTCTTCAAAAGTAGTTCCAATTCGGTAAATTTTATTTGCACAGGTGGCTGCGCCTAAACAACAACAACTTTAAACAACTTTGACAGTTCAGAGTTTATTTCAAACAAAATTTTCACAGCATCATTTTTTCGGCGCAGCTAATAATAAGTATTTACGGACTTTTACGGGAAATTTTAACATTTTTAATTTTCATAAAATTTTGGATTTAGGGTTTTTGGGCAATTCTGATCAATTATTACTAGTAAAATTTTTCGATAAAAAAAACCCTAAAGTGTTTTCTTGATTTTTGCCGTTTATTTTGCCATCGCAGTTGCTTTGCATTTAAAGAAGGTAATTGGTTTTTTGGGAGTAAATAGAGCAATAGGTATTCTACTTTTGAGAAAAAACAATAGTAAAATTGGACTAAAACTAAAAAAGGTATGAGGGTGTTACACTTTTAAGTGAAACACACTGTATATATAGAGAAACACATTCACAGAATATACAGCTCTTAAAAATGAAAACATCAAAATAGCACATAGAACGACAAACAACATAAAAACAAATTAAAAACCAATACCGAACAAAAAACCTATACAACCAAAGTTGAATATATAAACTCAAATGCAATTCATGCAAAAACATACATAGAAGAAACGGGCAGGACATTCAGAGACAGATAAGAATATATTCAATCATTTCAATCAAAAACAACTGCGCAATACATTATTACGAAACCACCACGAAGATGTTCGAAGCAGGAACTATAGAAAATATAATGAAAGTGATAAAAATATAAACAAAAAGCAGAAAACTAAGCATAAACGAAAACATGAAAATATACAAAGAGAAACAGAAAAACAATATAACATAAGTAGAAAAAAAGCTCATCAGACACCATTTTGTCTAAACGCATCGTGGATAATTAAGTGCCCATCATCGAGAAAAATAAAACAGCCACGAATAATGATTTATGTTAATTTTATATATATTTTTTCGAATTTCTTCTAGTTAATGAATTTGACGTATTTTGAGAATATTTCAAACGCATAATCGCTTGATATACTCAAAACCTAAGAACAAACAGTAAGGAAACCACCAGGAAATTGACATTTGCAATTTTTCAAATTACTTTCACATATAGTTTACACCTTTATGCTGCAATATTCTTTTGCTTTGAAGTAAGCCAAAGCGGGTTTAATAGGCCTGGTACTTATAATTCAATATAACTTGCAATTAATATTTCCACACACTCATAAGAAATGTTTTCCATAAATGGTGTTTTAACTTTTGCATGCGGGAAATTAGTGAAAGTGGGTAAATTGTAAATGGGGGTGAGGGGGAGATCAAATCGGATCAGCTAGCAAGAATAGCTAGGAAAACCTCATCGAGCCTGCACCCACGTGTGGAATTTCTTAAAGAGTCATAAAAACCGGACTCAAAGGCCAACTTCAAGAACACCACATGGTTGAAAAACAGACACGGATGTAGCATTTTAGAGTTTTTGACTTTTTCCCTTCAAACGAAATATGGGAAAAGTTGCTCACTCTAGGATAACATAAGAACTCAAACCGATTTATTGACTGGTCACTCTGTGGGCCACGCTATGTGTCTGTGTCGGCTGGGTGACTAAAAGAACGAATCTCATGGGTAGTCCATTAACAACAGAGAATTAAAGAAACTTGTCTTTAGCAAAATCCTGGCAATCTTAAAAAATACTGAGGGGTACAATAAAGCGGATGGCCGTAGTGCGAATGGATCCACATGATAACCGAGGGGTAGGTCTCGGTTAAAAAACTACAATTACTTAGGGAGTACTATTTTTATTTAATCTAAATTGTTAAATAAATGAATTTTCGTGACATACGGATTGTTTTTATCACGAATCACGAAAAATTGCGATTCAAGTTTGAAGTTATCTGCAGCAGATGAGAATATTATTTTAATTGCAGTATTATCACCGAACACACCTTTCGTGGATATCAAACGTGCTCGGAGAGCCAAGGATCAATAAGTCTTGAAAATTCATTGCAAAATATATGGGGATATCAATTTTATTCGATTGGATACTACATGATATGTAAAATTGAATGAACGGGAGCTATTTGCTATCCTGCTATTTGTTGGCATTGCATTAACATTTAACGGCAAAGAATAACATTTCACGTTATGGTTTGCACGATACAACATACACGATATAACAATTTTAGCAAAATAATATAACTTACAGTCTGTTTAGTTATAATATTTTTTGTTTGCTATCTACTGTAAACGCACCATAAACTTTATTAGACCACCCAGTGGGAACGGGGGCGACAAATAAACTGCCCGCCTCATTAATATGAAATAGAGTCAGATATAATTTAGAAAATTTTCGTGTAACCTTTTCAATATTGTATTATTGTATGTTTTATACACGATAATAGATTTATATATACTCAGTGACATATAAACTGCACCACCTAGATGGGGTGGGAATTTTTGGGCCAAATTTGGCAGGAATAGTGGACTAGTCCAGGGAAATAGTTGATTAAAATTTGAAACCCAATCATCAAGTAGTCATGGGATTTTTTACGTTTGTGTCATTTTTTAGAGGTGGTGATAGACAAGCAATTATCGAGTCATTTTTTGAATTTGTTCCACTGTTTCGGATCCCGTTCTTTAGTTTAAAGTGTTTCAAGTGTTTAATGATGCCTAGAGGAAGGAGATCTCAAGTTTACCAGCAGTTGAGTGACTTTGACCGAGGGCGGATTGTTGGTTTACGAGAAGCAGGTTTTTCGTTTAGAGAAATCGGCAACCGTTTGGGACGGCACCACTCAACAATAATGCATGTTTATCAAGCGTGGTCTGAACATGGGGTTGAACGTCGGAGAAGAGGCACTGGGGCTCAAAGACGAACCAATGAACGTCAAGATCGCCGCTTAAGACTAATGGCCTTGAGAGACCGATTCTCTACAACTAGATCAATAGCTGATCAATGGTTAGGTGAACAAGGTCGTCCGATAGGCTTACGAATAGTTTATCGTCGAATAAGAACCTTTGGCTTGCTGTCTTACCGCCCACATCTTGTGCTACCCCTCACTGCTCAACATCGCCAGAAACGTTTGGCCTGGTGCACGGAAAGACTTCAATGGAACTTGGAGTGTCATCGAGTTGTCTTTAGTGACGAATCGCGATTTTGTTTAGGAATGTATGATGGTCGGATGACTGTTAGACGAAGACGTGGAGAAAGGCGCAATCCTGATTTTTCGATTGCGAGGCATGTTCACCGAACTGTGGGGTTGATGGTGTGGGGTGCTATTGCTTACGGCAGTAGGTCACCCTTGCTCTTCATTCGGGGTAGTATGACCGCCCGACGCTACATTGACGAAGTGGTAGAACCACATGTTCTTCCATATCTTCGAGGGCTGGAAGACCCACTTTTTCAGCAAGATAATGCATGACCTCACGTAGCAAGGGTTTCTCTTGACTTCTTTGAAGAGGCCAATGTTAATCTTTTGCCTTGGCTGCCAAGATCTCTCGATTTGTCGTCCATTGAGCACGTGTGGGACATGATGGGTAGAAGATTGAGGAATCTACCGAACCCACCGTTGACAATAGAAGCTCTACGGCATGAAGTACAGGCTGCGTGGGATGCCATACCCCAAGAAGACATTGATCACCTGCTGGAATCAATGCCAAGGCGGGTTAATGAGTGTATCAGAAATAGGGGCGGACCAACACATTATTAAAGAAAAATAAAAAAGATGAAGTGTTTTCTTTATCAAATTTTAATCAATTGTTACCTTAGACTAGTCCAATGTTTCTGCCAAATTTGGTCCAAAAATTCCCACCCCTTCTAGGTGGTGCAGTTTATATGTCACTGAGTGTAAGTCTAATAAAGCAAATATTTCGCTGTTTACTATTTTGCATCAGAATCTAGTCAAATTCTTGGTGTAAAATACACAATATTGCATTAAGAAGATATTCAAATATTATTTTGATGGACAATGGCCAAAGCGATGAAGATAATGATCGTGAAGGATTCAACAATTTACTACATATGGGAGGAAGGGTTAATATAATCTGAAACTGTTTTCATGGTTACTTTATTATGTAATTCACTAATATCTAAAATTATAAAATAAAAGTAACATTTCTTTCGTTAAACAAATTATTTTCTAAATAGTGATGATACAAAAAAAAATAAAAAATAGAATACAATGTACAGCAATGTAACGAACTTCACTAATATTTAGTGAACCAACTAAGTCAAATGACGATGAAACTAATGAATTTTATGACTCAAACGTGTGAAAGACAACTTTTTTCAACCCATTCCCAAATATTTTTCAATCTAATAGAAAACGTTTGAAGAACAATTTAATGATCTAGTTGGAGATGGGGTGAAACATTTTTCGAACCAATGCAAAATATTTTCCAACCCAATCCAGAACATTCAAACAACTTAAGTATCTAAAAATGAACAAGAACTACTTTTCGACGTAAATCGCTCAAACGATAGATGTAGAAAGTCCGCCTCCACCAGTATAGAGTAGCTACAAGCGTGTTTGGATTGAAAAACATGGTGTGGGCTATTTGAAAAGGATCTCCGATACATTAAGTTAAACATATCATTATCATTATTCAAAGGAAGACAGACGAGGAGAATGCAGAGCGAAGGGAGGACATGCCATCAGAAGGACACAATAAGGACGTAGATATGATGACGTTTATGCGGAACATGATGGAGGTAATGCAACAGAAGTTGGAAGTAGGACAACAGAAAATGTTACAAGGACTGGGAGAGAAGATGGAAGGAGTACAACAGAAATTGGAACAAGGACTGGGAGAAAAGTTGGAAGAAGGACAACAGAAATTGGAACAAGGACTGCGAGAAAAGTTGGAAGAAGGACAACAGAAATTTGAACAAGGACTGGGAGAGAAGATGGAAGTAATACAACAGAAGATGGAAGAAGTACAACAGAAGATGGAAGAAGGACAGGAGGAATTAAAACAAGAGCTGGGAGCAAAGCTGCAACAAAATCAAGAAGAACTATTATATTAATTTAAGATAAAAGGCGGGAAGAATGAATTGAGACAGGAATTTCAACTTGAATTGACGGGTATTTATGATAAGATAAATGAAAAAATAGTTGTACAAGTTGGTCAATTAGATATGCTTGAGAGAGAAAATATTGTAATTAAAAATAACATAAATGTAATCACGAGTGAAGTAGGGGGAATGAAAGAGAATTTAGAAGTGAATATTAGAAGGGTTGAGGAATTAGAAACAGCTAACAATCAATTAAAAGAGAGTCAACAAAAATCACAACAGAAAATAGAAAAAGATATGCTAGAAATAATTAATTTAAAAACGGTTACTGGATCAAATGTCAATATCAGTTTTGATTCATTGCAAAAATTCTACGGGGGTAATAGAAATAATGCGATGTCATACTTAAAGGAATTAAAAATATTTATGTGTGATATAAGGGACGGAAGGAAACAAATGCAGATTATTAGAACGACTTTAAAGGAAGATGCAAGTTTGTGGTTTGATACGATTGAAAGTCATTGTCAAAATGAGGTTAAATATGTTAATAATTTTAATAAACAATAGAATGGAGAAAATAATAAGGGAAATGATAGGAACTGGAGAGATAGACCAGGACAACGAAGATATGCCAATGAAAATCAAAGAAAATGGGAAAATAATGTAAAGGGGAAAATGATATAAATTATAAATTTTATCGTATCATCGATTATTATGATCGTTTTATGTTAAACATTTATTGATAATTATAAGGCACATAATATCATAGATACTCATAATACGTTAGATACAATAATACAAATTCTAGAACACAATTATTTATGAACATGAACTTCAATCTTTTCACAATTGTTAAAGTTGAATGATACGCATTTCGTATCCATCATCATAGTTAAGTCTTCTGCAGCTTTACTGGCATCATTCGGATGGGATGATTCAGCATACATTAAATCCAAGCCAAGGACTGCAGCAACTTATATTTGTTAGGGTTTTGTAGCGTCATTTTACTTAGAAAAATTTAGTTGGGTTAAGAATGTTTCAATCCATTAGTATTATTTCTTCTTCCCATATCTCTAGGATCTCATGATTGTTCACTGTACAGGGAATCAGTTACATCTGTTTTCGTGCACTATCGTTACTATAATCTTTCATTTCAAAGTGCGAAACTAAAATGCAGTTAAAATAGTTAGCACGGTCTTCTTTATTTTTAATTATGACGCACATACACAATTCCTATATCAGAGCCTGAACATGATTTATTGTGATGAACACACCCAGCTGACTATTAAATTCATTCGTTGGATAAACTAAAATATGAACCAGTCGATAGCTTACGTATGATAGTTTACTTATGTAAGCTGATGATGGGCGATGACTGGAGTGACTGACTGCGAGTTTTTTTTAATCATAATACCTAATCAAGTCCACCCATTCAAATACGTGAAATTAACCAATTAAATTAACATTACACTGATAACAGCCCACAGGCAATTCTGGCTTATATCACGAATACATCATCTGTATCTACATTTAATTGTGAAAATGGTATTTTTAATAATAAATGTTATTTGAATTAAAAGCTTTGGTAGAAATGCAAAAAAAGATTTTCGAACTGTTATAAAATTATTCGTAAGCTGATTTTTGCATTAGGTAAGTAACCTAAGCGATTAGTTTCCAAACTGTAATCTCTAAACTCTCAATTCAATTTAAAATAGCTGTTTTCATCACTTTGGAAATTTCTTGGCGTTGAGATTTTAATATGCATTATCGCAGAATAATTTAAAATAAGAATTAGTGAATCTCAATTTCATTATCACTTTATTGATTTTTTACTATTTATTTGATGCAAACATGTCTCTAATTTTGTAGATTAAATTTAAAGGTTGTTCATGAAAAACCTGAGCAAGTCGGAGTATATTTCAACTTTCAAATAGAATTTCGTTAATTTAAAGTTGCATATAACCTTGTTATATTGTTTTGTTATAAATAATTCACATTCCCACTTAGTAACAGAAAATATTTGTATCGAAATGTTTTGTCGAAGTTCTTCGCTTCAGATGTGAATTTTTGAAATTACGCTTAAAAGCTGCTCTTCCAAATGTGTTAATATAGTATTTTAAACCATCAGTTTTCGTTTGTTCTTAAAATAATGGCATGCTGTTCCTTTTAGTGTTCACATTCCATTCATTAAATAATTAGTATAATAAAATATACATTTATTCAGTTCTAGTTGAACTGTAGAACGTGAACGAAGTGAAAAGTATATTAATCTACGTGCCATCTTCCACCGCTTTCCTATTTTATGCGGCATATAACGTAATCCTTGCAATTTATTTGAAAAATTGTCCCACAAGTTGTTAATTTTGCGAGCTTCCATAGCTTTACTTTTCCGGTACAATTGAATTTTATATTTCACCAATAATAATAATAATTTGGAATATTGTTTTAAGTATTTTTTTGTGTACTAAATACTAATAAAATTCGAAATACTATCGAATAATAGGGATAAAATGATGCACTTTAGACATGTTTCGACGCATATAATATGTCTTACAAAGAAAATTCATGCATCGACTTAAAATTCGTGAAATAAAATATTTATCTTAAATAAAATAATGTAGCCAAATAACGTCATAGAAACCATTTTGTTAATTGAGCAGACGTTTTGGTAAATCATTTTCTAAATTCTACATAAATATTATTGATATTATTACTTCTATTAACATATATGAAGCATGAACGAGAAGATTTTATAATATTATTAAACAAATATATAAATACCTTACTTGACCTCGTTACATTTTTATTTTTTTTCCACATAAACATCTTAAATGTTATGTGGATATTTGTACACTTGGGATTTTCCATAAGATATGATTTTTAATATTTGTAATAAGTATCATTAGTGTTTATTTAATATGACTGTAATTTTTCAAGCTTGATTAAAATTATTATATATTCATTGACTACTACTAATTATTACTAATTCTCGTCTCTCGTCATAAATTTAAGATAAAAACTCCACCTGCATCAAATACATTAAAACAGAGTAAAGCCATTGAATTCTATTTACGCTATCGAACTTTCTGGAATTAATTTGAAATATTCATGTTCTGAGATTGTGTAACAAACATGTTGTTATTATAAATGACTTATCAGTGTTGTTTATGCGTTACTTCTTTGGTACAGCGATAGCGGTAAACGCATATTTATTAAAATTTCAATTACTAGAGTACTTACTATCTAAGGTTACTTTACACCTTTGATTCTTGAAAAGCTTACTGCTTTCTAGTTATTCTATTAGATATAATAATCCAAATTTTACAAAATATATCACTTGAAAAAAAATATTAACATGATGTAAAAACGGATGCCGCCTACGATGTTCTTACATTCAAATGTTTCGCTCCGTTCGATATTCGTGAGCGATATGGAATATAATGTGTTGTTATTTTCCATGTTTTGCATAGAATAACGTACACACTAATACGGATTTAGTAAATATGAGTTGACATACACAGGGGAATTAAGTACGTACAACGTAGAATGTGTAATATAAGTTGAATTAATGCCTTCATTCGCCGACATGCAAATATGGCATAGTTTTGAGACAGTAAAATTAAACGTAAACTTCGCGTGAGTTATCTTAAAATTCCGTTGTATCGAAATATTGAAAAAAATTATGTATGTATACACTACCCAATACACTATCCATATTTACGTAATCCAGGATTAAGTTAGCAATTATATATGATATAAATGTGTATTGGTAAATTCTGCATGTATGCAGACGAATAACTGGCTTCATCTTTTTATGTATTACAACTTTCTGGCGTAGCAAGCACATGTTTTTCTATTCAAAAATTACATTATACATGTGAATCAAACATTACTAGTTACTTTAATTGAGAATTATTTTGAAGGCATAATTGTAAAGACAAGCATGCTGTAGTGTTTGGTAAAATATTTAAAGTTGCATATTTTAAGACGTGCATTTGATGTTGTAAAAGTTATGCATTCTTGAAAACTGTCTTTTTGACATATACTTTTCTTGGATCAGTCGTGTACTATAATATATTTAATCATTGGCCCACCTTCACCAAACTACACCATAGTAGATATCATATGCAGACTGGGCCGCAGACCTTTGAGGGCTCACCCGAGATTGTAAATTCGTTTATCCGAAGGTCTGTGGTCATTGGTTGATGATCATATTCGTGATATGGTCATTCTAAATACAACTCATGACAAGGTACGAAATAAATCACTGTAACACAAAAATGCAACTCTGGATGGTGGTTAACATTGCTATCGTGTTTGAGGTAACTTTAAGGGTCTGTTCAAACAATCATTGGCAAAGGCGATCTTCCTTTAGGTGTTAATCAAATGTGTTATTACAAGAAGTCGAAATTTGCTACACAGAATAAACAAAGGTTGGAAAACCGCATTATAATTTTGCAAAGATGAAGAGAAAGCGTTTATGAGATAGCAACTGTTGTAGTAATGAAAGTGATAGTAATGTTTCACCCGCATTAGCCAGGCTAAACCATATGCCAATGCTGAGCTTAGCAGCATTAGCGCAAATTCCAAAAATCAAGGACGCAGGTTTAAAATTGTCTAATAAATGGGGTACATAAGTACCCATTAGAATTTCCCTTCGATACAGGGGTCGGATTAAAGGGTTACCGTGCTATTAGTTGCCCGTTATGTATTAACTAAATACCTACGGAAATGTTGCTCTCCTGATCGATGTAGTAGCAGCTCAAGTTAAAATTGGTTCTAAAGTCCACGTTATATCCACGAAGTTACGTTTATTGGTTACAAATATATTCCGGGTGGTTGCAACATGTTTATAATAAATTTTAAAGCATTTGGATTCAAAATGTATCTGGGCACAGCGGAAGACACTAATAATAGAAAACTACAGGTCGAAGCTATTTGAAAAAAAATAATCAATTGTACTAAAAAAGAATTGGGTACGTGTAAGTCATTCAAGGTGCCATTGCATCTAAAGCCCGATGCTGTACCTAAGTTCCATATGCTTCGCCCAGTTCTCTTTGGACGCAGTGAAGAAAGAAATTGAACCATTATCGTCATTGAGAATCGTCAAGCCGATAAAGACAAGCGAGTGGGCTGCCCCCACCGTAGTTGTACCGAAACTCAAAAGGGTCAATTCGAAGTTGCGGTGATTTTAAAGTAACAATTAATCCTCAACTATTTCACGCCGTGATGAGCTGTTCGAAAAGCTATTAGGAGGTAAATAATTTACAAAAATTGACATATCTGATGCCTATCTGCAAATCGAACTTAATGACAAGGCTAAAAGTTATTTGTCATTAATACACCACTTGTATTGTTCCAGTATCACTGGTTAGCTCCGCCTTATTGAATAGTTAGTTTTTGGTTTAACCGGATGCGCAAATTATTTAAATGATATTAGTATTACGGGAAAGCTCCTGGTCCGGACAATATTACTAATGCGGCGATAAAACATCTGCCGAGAAAAGCCATCGATGCCATAACTCATCTGGTAAACGCGTCCCTCTTGTTGCAACACTTTCCATCTCCCTGGAAGCTAGCCACAGTGGTAATGATCCCGAAGGCAGAAAAGGACCAATTGTTCCCCCAAAATTACCGACCCATTAGCCTCCTGTCTGGGCTGGGTAAGGTGATGGAAAGGATAATACTTGCCAGGTTAAAGGAAGAGCTTTTCGTGAATGAGGTCATCCAGGACGAGCAATACGGGTTCAGGGAACTCCACTCGACTGAACTGCAGGTCCTCAGGTTAACGGAGGCCATCCTGGATGGGTTCACAAGAGGCGAAATAACATCGGCGGTCTTCCTGGACATCAAAAGCGCGTTCGATCGATTTGAGAAAAATGGTTGAGGCCGGTATAAAACCTTGGGTTGTTAAAATCATCGCCTTGTACTTCCGTAAAAGAAGGTTCCTGGTCAGGGTCGACGGTATACTCTCAACTGAGCGGCAAGTAGGAGCTGGAGTTCCGCAAGGATCCATCCTGGGACCGGCCCTATTCATAATTTATATGGCAGATTTCCCGCGTAGGCAGGGCACGGAGGTGGCCATCTTCGCTGACGATTCGGCTGTGTTTTCATCCTCACGCAATAAAAACTTCAACATCCATAGGCTACAGGGAGCAGTCGATGAAATAGAAGACTGGTGCCAAAGGTGGAAGGTGACGTTAAACAACCAAAAGTGCGTCGCCGTCCGGTTTACTAGAAAGATCGGTCCATCTGCGGACTACATAAGCGTAGGGTGCAGACGACTGCCCTGGAGCCCAGAGGTGAAATACCTCGTATACATGGACAATAAGATGACCTAGAGGAAACACACCGAAAAGACCTGCGAGAAAATGAAGGCGGCTACATCAGTGATCGATCCGTCGCTCTGTCCTGGAAGGTTTACAAAACGATACTAAGACCTGTCATTACACATGGCTCTCCAGCCTTATCCACTGGGGCAACCACGCACATGCAAAAACTTGAGATCCTTCAGAACAAAATGCTTAGAAAAATAACGAACGCTCCTTGGTACGTGAGGAACACGCAGTTACGTGACGACCTCGATGTGAGGAGCATGAAGGAGCACATCAAGGAGATCAACTCAAAGGTGTATGAAAGGTCATGCCAACACGAACATCCTACAATAGCTAGGGCCATGGAATATGTGTGATATATGTGAATATGATAAGAAATCTAGGGTACGACGCCAACCCGAACACACCATCAACATACAACATAAACTCTGAGAAGAAGGAGTATCCCAGAGAATAGAGGGCCCAAGAACACAGTTCGGCCCTAGGACTCGATGAATGCTCAAAGTCAAAGACGAGGCAGAGCATCTCAAGACATTGGACGAACTGTACAAACTACTCAAAGAAGAAATTCTGCGTTGTAATGCAACATTTTCGAGAAAGAAGTCGAATATTTGAAGCACGGTATACGCAAAGTCGTCAGACGGTGTCCGGCTTTCTGATTCGGTTTTGAAGGCGGTCCAGTCGTTTCTTGGAAAGGTGAATTATAATAATAAGTTTATTCAGAATTTTGCAGAATTATCAGCACCATTAAATGATTTACGAAGAAAAAAAACAAGAATTTCACGAATGGAAAATTATGCGAAACAATCCACATAAGATTTACCGGGTCTTTTTTGGTAATTTGTGGTGATGCATTCTCAAAATTTCCTTGTATTGTCGAAATGTCGAATATTATAACAGAATCAACAGTCGTAAAATATTTTGGATGGTACAGATACAGAAGTCAATTTTCTCGGATAATGGCGGATAATTCACAGCTGCAAATGATGTATCTGAACGTTTAAAGAATCGAAACAAAAAACGTACTGGGGAGTAGACAGTAAGAACATTGCTTTAGAAAAGTTACTCGTGTCATATTTAATGAGGCCAAATGCCACTGAATTACACCATGGGCGAGAACCACACACTTTATTTCCGTTATGTAAGCCAAGCTTAGAGAGTCTTGAATGTAAGCGATACGTGTTGGATCGCGGCATTTATACCTGGACCATTGTGTCTATTGTTTACCCGGTTTACCTGTTTAGGGAATTTCCTTCTTCCTTGCAACGAATACCCAAGACATAAAGTCGAATGATCAGTATATTGTTGATCTCTGAACGGAATAGACGTGTGAATTTCAAAAATGGACCGAAAAAGCAAGCGAGGTAGTCATATAGGTAAGCCGACACCAAAAAAAGATCATTTCAAGGAAATCGCCACAGTTTCGAAGCTGATGATGAGCATCTTATCGACGGATAGTGATCCACATCATGAAGGTCTCAGGGCTGGTGCACATGACGTTGCGCAGAAGGTGCGTTGGACAGTTTCGTACATGATGATGCACCGCTCAGCGATGCAGTTTTGGAAGTCATCAGACCCATTTATGAGGACTTAACACCGAATGATTTATTGGAGCGATATCTCGGAGCTTTCACACAGAACAGCAACGAAAGCTTGAACTCGATTATATGAGGAAGGTGGTCTGTATAGTCCCGGTTCAGCTAATTAAGAGTAAGTTACTCAAATCATATTCAGCCTTTATTCAGCCGTATCAGTGCTAAATGTTAAGCATAAATTGATCATAGATTACTTTATTATAAACACAGAAAACAGAAAGATAAAAGATGTGAGAGTACGAAGACAAGCAGAAATAAGAAGCGATCACTACTTAGTCTGGGTGGAATTTTTTATCAAAGGATGAACACACGAGACCAGTCAAAAGGAACAAAAGAAAACGTGAGTTATAAACTGAAAGAAGAGGAGACCAGGAACCTATATGAAGCTAAATTAAATGAAAAACAAGAAAAGGAGACAATAAGAAGAATCGAGTCCAAATGGAACCGATTCAAAGGGTATTGAATGCAGCAAAGGAAAGTTGTGGAAGAGTAAAGACCATAATTTTTCCGATAAGGAAATAAATTAGATGGTAGACGCAAGAAACACAACAAAAATCAAAGCAAAAGGCAAATGGAAGAAATGCCTCCAAACGAAACAAATACCGGACTATACTGGCTATAAAAACGCGAGATTAATAAAAAGGCTGAAGAAATAACATGGGAAGAGTTCGGACAAAAAATGAATGGAAACTACAATATTTGGAGAATTGTCCTTCGGCACATACTTGATAATAAGCAATATAAAAGATAAAAAAGGAAAATTCCAAAGCAAGAGAAGATATAATGGAGCGATGGAAACAATACTTCGAAGTAACGGAGCTAGAACAGGAGGAGGAAGATCAGGAAAAAGAAATACAAGAAGAGAACAAGAAATAACATTTGGAAGAAATCACTGCAGCTACCAGTAAGATAAAACTAGGCAAAGCACTAGGTAGTTACGGTAGTTACAGAGGGATCATGTTAACAATTATTCCGGGCAAGGTATTTACAAGAATATTTATTTACAAGAATAAAAACTGGAATAAACTTTTGAAGAGTTACAACATGGCTTCAGAAAAGGTAGAGGTACTCAAGATTTTATATTCATCATAAGACAATTGGGAGAAAGACTACGAAGAACAGGAAAATCAATCCTCATATGCTACATAGATCTTAAAAAGACGTTCGTCAGGGAAAGAGAAAACATGTATGGAAACGTTTGGAAAAGGGAGGAGTAGAAACAGGTATGATACAAATGGTAAAAGCACTTTACAAAAATAATAATAATAATCTGCAGAATTCGAAGCGAAAGTGGGCCTAAAACAAAGGTGTGTCCTCTGTTCTTCTCAATAGTTCTAGACGACGCTATAAAGAGAAGTTAAGAGAGGTCCAAAAATATGAAAATAGGATCGCGGAGAATGAAAGTGATAACAATAGAAGAATTATGTTCGCGGATGACGTGAAACTGATATCATACTACAAGGAAAAACTACAACATAACCTCATAATACGAGTATATTGAAAAGAACTCAAGGGAATAAATATGCAAATAAATACAGAAAAAACAAAGACAATCATAATCGGAACAGAAGAAAGGGACGTTCATACTTTCCGTCAACGACAAGGTGCGGATAGTTGGTAGATTTAGGCGGGCAATATGATTTTTTGTTATTCTATTGTATTTGTATCATTCCCATTTGAACTATGGAGTTTTACGAGCAACACATATTGAGATCTAACTAGCCCACTTTACTTTGTCACATTTCTATTCGTAGTTTTGAAATTGTTACCGTTAATCCTAGTGATTGAGTTAGTATGAGTGGAATATTATTAATGTTTCATATTTTTCCATTATTTTTAATTAAAGGCTCTGAGAATGCTTCAACGCAAGCGAAACTTCAGCTTGAATAAGTTCACGTAATTTCTATTTTTACTTAACCGTTTAAAACCCATATAAAAATGTATACGGGTTTTACATTCTTATATTTTATACGTAAGGAAGTATAGAAACCATGAAAAATTTGGCTCTCCCTGAATCGAGTTTAGCTATTTGCAGAACCATGAGTGTGCATTTGCAAGATTGTTCCGAGAAGACAATAGCTTTCTATTCGGCATGAGCCAAAACTATTGAAATTGGTGGGCTTACCGCGAAAAGTTTGTAGGATGGTAACTGCCATGAATAATATGAAATCATGTAACTTCGTAATTTAGTCAAATAGTAATTCTATTACAATTTTCATTTTTATGACAGCGTCAAGTTCACTCATTTCGTATGTTCGTATTCAATTATTGATGCAGAATAAATGTATAAATGACAGCAAAAATACATGGATCTCTTGAATATTTCTTGAACATTTACTTTAGGCCTTAAATCATCCAAAATGTATAACAATAATAATTGTGTATAACTTGGTGTGCTCGTACAAATAATTATAGTAAATATTAATCTTGTATAAATATGCTATTAAATTTAATCTGTACAGATTCCATTTGCAAGATAAATAATATTGGTTAATAACAAAATATTAATTATAATTCATTATGTTCTGTAATAAAATATATAATCATATATCAAACAAATACATATATATCTGAAAATATCGGTCGTAGTTGTAATATATAAAAATACTAATGTGTGATTGCATAAACTAATAAATAATTGAAACAAAATGCTACAACGTTGGGAACGTTTGAAGTGCAAACAAAAGTAGAGAAGTAAATTAACATGGAAAATGTTAATGGAAATGTGGAAAGGTAATTAAAATGAATGAATAAATGTGTAATGTTAACTTCTTCATATATCGATACACGTTAAGGCCAAATCGAAAATGTGTTGAACTACAGTGAAGCGTGAAATGTTAGGGGGAAATTATGCTGTTAAAACTTTACTTTAACTAATTTTATACCTTGTGTTATGAACAAAAATTGCCATTGATTTTTTTTTAAATATCATTTCCCGTTAATTTGAGCTTGTCAACAAAAATAAACGCACAGAACCCACATAACTCCAATATTATTATAATCATTTCTTATGTTCTTACGTCAAGTTTCTTTGTAACTTTACTCTGGGCGAACCTCGAGGCGAGTCGCCCGTTGCGTTCGGTCGAATTTTTCTGAACCTCGTTCGCGCATCCCGATCACGATTTTCTCCTCGATACTAACTCCGGAGATATTCGTTAACTCCATGCTTTTTCGACCTGTATCATATTTCACAATTCCTTTTTGTGCGGGGCGTACTTTAGTTTCGTCCATTCAAGTGTCTTACTATTATGTGTACTTTCGTGGATTGGTCCCCCTCGATATTATATGATTCGGACCCTCGTTTCGCGGCAATTATTATTTTTTTCCTTGTTTATACTACACGGCTGGGAACGCAAGTCGACATTATATATTTTTCTTTAATTGTTTATTCCCCAGGCACAAATATAGATTTCCAATATTTAAATACATCGAAATTTATTTTATAAATAAATAATAAATAATTTTGTTCGCGTTTGAATTCTACTTTTTATACAGTTTATGTTCTTGGCATATGTATTTGGTATCAGATCTCTAGTCATGGTTCTCTTGCTTAACCTCCACTTAAACTAATTTCTTAAAAAAAACTAGTTGATGAAAATGAAAACACTTAGTAAGTGTGTATATCTCTTCGTCTCTTACTTCTCACATAAACTTAATTTAAATCGGAATCGTGTCAGCGGCATTATCTACCTGTCACGGTTTCGAAGCGGCAGGCGTATAAAGTAGAAAAATAGTTTTGCGAAACTCGATGTTGAGAATTTGAACTGTTCCCATTTCTAAACTAAAGAAGATAAACAAATTTAATTCTCTACAATATCATTTATTTGCAATTACCGGGTACAGATAGCGCTGCGTATCAGTCTCATGGCGACGCGCTGAAGGCGCGTCGTGGGAACCAGTAGTTCGATTGTGTCGTTCACGGACTCATGTTAATTGGCTACGGGTTTACGTAGTTTGGGCCCAAAGCGCAGCGTTGCCACATATATTGCTACGTTACGAAATTAGGGGAAGCGGTTAGAATTTTTAAATTCATTGGATATTCGCCCGCCTACTGGCAAGTACAATTGGTAGTGTCTAACAGACAGTACACCGCATTTACATGTCCAGGCAGAAGATTATATGAGTTCGTTGGAATCACGAATCTACATCACTAACCTCCTCGGAGATAAAATTTTCAACAACTGGAAGCGAATGCCTTAGCATACTATGGGCAACTAAGAAGTTACGTTGTTATTTAGATAGTTCACGAAAATTTTACGTTTTAACGTATCATTATTCCCTTAAATGGTTGGATAATCTGAAAGATCCAGTGCGACTATAACAGTATAATTACAACAACAGTATAGTCCCAGATGCTCCCTCACGGGTTGTTCCGAATGTTAATTGTGCAGAATGTGCCATCAGCACGTCGGACGAAAATATCAGACAACCGGTATATAAGGATGCGTAACTGACAATCCCCTGATGTATAGGAAATGGCAAGTTGAACGACACAAATTATACAAACATGCAGAGTTAAATTTTCTGGTGTCGAGACACGACATAGATTTTTGGTCACTAGTTGCGGCGACAAGTCTTAAAGGAAAGTCATAATATCGAGACATCGGGCCACTTAGGAATTTATAAAACTTGCGTATCGAGATTGTATTATTGACTTTCAATGCGAGCTGATATCACGCAATACGTTAAATCGTGTTAACTTTGCCAACGGAGAAAGCCTGAGCAGAAATGTCCCGCAGGACTGATTGGTCAACGACCTGAAATATACAGGCCATGGCAAATTATCAGTACAGATTTGTGTGGATCATTACCCAGGAGTAGTCACAGTAATTTGTATACTTTAGTAGTTACGGACAATTTCAGTAAGTTTAGTCTCTTTTCCCCGATTCGGAAACCTACTGGAGCAATGGTCACGAAACTCATTAGAGAGGTGATTTTGTTATTTGGTATTCCTCAGTACTTATTGTGCGATAACAAGGAGCAATATAAGACTAAAGAATTCGGACAATGAATGACAAAATTCGGCGTTAGAGTAATTTACAATCGGAAATAGAAATGTCAGGGCAATCCCACTGAACAAGTCAATCGTGTATTAAAGAAAATGATAACCGCTTATGTGAAGGATACTCATAGAAAATGGGTTGAAAATTTACCTGAGTTATGATATGCAATTCTGACAGCTAGGCACGAAGTAATAAGTCAAACGCCTTATTTTGTGAGTTTTGGACAAGAAATATGTTTGGATGGGAGTGAATACGAAAGGAAACCGGAACCAGACACAAACCGTCAAGAAATAGGATCAGGAAACGAGTGTTCAAGTAATCTGGGCAAACTAAGAGAATTTGTTAAGAGAAGGTTGGAGAAAACTCGTGGCATCACCGGGAAACTATATAATTTGAGGCGCCGACATGTGAACAATGAGGTAGGAAATAAGGTTTGGAAATGACAATACGTTTTGTCGGATGGGGCAAACCATTTTAGTTCATAATTGGCAGGACCCTATAAATTTAGGAAGAGATTAGGCTATTGCGTTTATGAATTGGAAGACGACAATGGAATATCGAAAAAATTGTCTATAGCATACCACAGGGTATGCTATAGACAATAACAGCGTTAAAAACAAACTTTGTTTCTTTTTAAAAATGGGGAAAGGGTGGAGTTGTTACGTTACGAAATTAGGTGAAACGGTTAGAATTGGCGTTAATTTTTTGGAGATATTTGTCGTCACAATATTTAGAATGAAACTATTTAGTTTATTAATTTGGCAACACAGGTGGGGTTTGTCGAGAGCTGAGTTGACCGCAAATACATATATAGCTTACAGAAAATAATAAATTTATTCCAATAAACAAATTTTTTTCGTTTTTCGTTTATCTTCGGAGGGCAGCGCCCGCATGCCCTCCAGCGAGCAAACGGCTACTCAAAACGATATACAATGCTACGAAACCATAACAAATATAGACGTATCACGACGAGAAATTTCTGATCAATGTAAGCGCATGTGGATATAAGTATACATCAGAGCGCATACCAATAGCCAAGCAAACCAAGAATTTGTATAATAAAAGTTGTAAAAATAAGCATAACTTTAGGAATCGGTATTATGTTGTTTCGTAATTTAATATACAACTCGTCATCTTTAAATAAAAATCAACCGTCGTCTAAAATAATATTTTTATTTAAATTCCTGCCATTCCCGCAATGCATAAATCTATAAAAGAAGCCATGCTGTTGGATCTTGAACGGGTGCCAATAAGTGCGACGTCGAGTGCTCGAAAATCGCAACCGCGTCCGTTAAACAGTTGAGTGGCCGGTCGTCGTCGCGACTTGCGATAAGAAACGCGATATTTTCCCTCGACGCGAAAAACTGCGGTGTTTGGCTTCACTATCCTTGATGAGACAAGACTTCCACATTTATTACGTCGCGAGTTTTATGGGCTCGACCTTGACCTGATTTACAAAACAATAATAATAATATGCAGAGTTTTTTTTGTGGAATATAGTTCTGTTAAAGGATATTGTAATTAAAAAAAAAATCATTGCACTTATACAATCCATTCTCTGCCAAAAATCGCTTCAATTTTGTTTTTATTATTGTGTTTGGTAGCTGTACCCAAGTAAGTGGAAACTTGTTATATTATGATCATCATATTATGATGTTGAGGAATATTTAATGTGTCCATCCAGGTGGACATGTATTATTGGCATTTTTGTCGAATATTAAAATTCTCGACATTTTCGAACTAGAGCTTCTCCCGAAAATTACACAGATTACACATTGCATGATTGATAAGTGACTAGGGATGAAAACATTGTAGAACATTAGCAAAGATGTTTCATTTTTTATGATGGTATAATTTGCACTAATTAATTTGGCTGCAATTTTATCACAAAACAATCAATTTTTAACCTAAGTATTTTGTCTCATTAATTTGGTGTATTAATTAGTTATGCAATCTTACCAACAACCTCTATCAGATAATCCCTGTAAATTTTTAAACGTAAGAATTGCTTTTGATTAACTAGGACACGTTTATTACGCTTCCACCAGTCTGCCATACCTGAACATGGTAAGAAATGGTGAAGAAATGTCATCTTCAGTTCATCTCCAGTCAATAGTCAAGTGTGAGTCATCACTAGTAGGTCAATGAATCATTTACGTGCGTTGTTTATACGCCCGTTGTTTACAAGTCGCTTTGTTATATAAATATTTTGATTACAAATTAATTAATATTATTAATTAATATGAAAACAAAATATTATGTTAACAGGCACAAAATATTGATTTACAATAAGGAGCTACTTAGAAAGTAATAAATAACAATTATCTACTCACTGATTCTTTTTAGTAGTTTTAATTTTTTTACATAGAGATATATTTTTTGTTTTTGCCACATCGTTTCGTTTTTTAGTATCATTATTTAACTAAATATTAGTAGTGGGATGTAAAATTACTTATTACTTATTAAATCATTTCGTGCGTTTTTGCTATTGTAGCCTAAAAAACATTATTCAATCCATGAATTGTTCACAATTCAGCGTTTTTGACGCGACTACAACATGATTATTTTATTTTTATTTTCAATAAAGAAATCATCTTTAACAATAAGTATCGTCTTACAATTAAATAATTATACGCAACAAGAATCACTCCAGTTTCACTTAGGTATCTTAAGCATCGACGATCATTTGCAGAAATTAAAGTTGAAAAATTTACAAATTCACTGGCTTCTTACACATTTTTTTTTTCACTGCAGAGTAAGAGGCGTATCTAGAAATTTGTACAATAAGGGGTCATGTATTATCATAAATAAAACCATTTCCATCATCATCCGTGAAATAAGCATTTGTATTATAATTAATCTTTTCAATAAAATTTGTGACAAATGAAGAATTACTTTCAGGTTCCTCTCTAAACAAAGAGATGTCATCAGCAGCTACTTTTACACCACCATGTGATTTTTAAATAAATGGCACTAGGTTCTGTATAGGCAGCTTTGATGCGGATTGAAATATGCACCACAACTTCCTATCTGTACTTTCCAAATCTATCCTCCAGTTTGTCGGTCTGCACTTGCCCATATATGATTTTTTGGTATTCAAATAATACTTTGCAATATTGATTAGTGCATTTGTGCTTTGATATAAAGCTTTGTGAGTCTCTACAGTTAATTTTCCTCCAGACTCACATTTCCGCATCGAAATAACCAATGTAAGAAGTTTGTCAAAAACGGTGCCCTGAATATCTCAATATTTGGCAGTATCGCCATAAGTTTCCAAGTTTTTATTTGGACGAAATTCTCTTAACGCAGTTACCATAGATTTGTATGATGTCGCTCTATTGAAGTGTGAAGACGAACTTTTAAGAAAGAGACTATGCATATTGAAGCAGCATTGTTTTTCTACAGAATTTGTCTTAATGCTTCTAACGAAGCAAGTCTCATTACATCATGTTATTCACAAACCTCCGCTTGTGCGTGGCGCTTAGAAATAAAACCAGAAAAACAGGGTACAGCCAATAGAAGATCTCGCTCTCCCAAATATTTGACAAAAATCTTTTTGAAAGATTAGTTTAAAGTTACTGATATTTGGCTGAAGTGCTTCGGCTGATTCCAATGGAAAGTTATCCAAGTTATAACCTAGAGCACCATCCGATATAAATTTATGCAGCCCTAGCTAAATATTTACAGTGTGCCATTGGAGCAAGTTGGAAAGAAAATAAGTAGCGTTCTAACTTAAAAATTATGTAAGTGCCTTTCACAAAATATAATCAGAATATAATCAGTTCTGTGATTGAATTAATATTCTATTTAACCGATAAATCTTCTTACTTTTGTATTAAAGTGGATCGTGCAATTGAACAAAGAACCTCCCCAACAATATTTAAATTATTTACAACCATGGGGAATTTAAATTTACTCTCTGGTAACGATTTTAATTTCAACATCCCCAGAAAACAAAGTTACGGTAAGATCCTCCGATATACAAACAAAATATTTAATAATTGGTCTTATTGAATGATCGTCCACGATGAAATTGTGTTAATGTGTTCATTCCACAGGAAACTGTTGTCGATATCTACGCCCAAGTATACTAGGTGCGACGATTCCACATACTTGCTTATTCCCGTTATTGCTGTTTTTGTGTAAACAATCGATAGAGCGATATATAATTTTCACGCATCTCCCGTCCTTTTGGTGCGGAGAGGAAATATGGAACGTTACATTTATCCATATTTTTTTTAAGTTGAAACATACGAGTTGTCGTCCTGCACCATTTCAATTGCCCTGCCTAGATATTTATGAACTGCATACATTAAGGTGTCATCCGCATACAACGTATATTACAGTGTTTGAAGCAATTCCCTATGTCGTTGACGTAAATTAAGTATACTTTCCTGTGGGACACCTCTTTCCACATCCACGTATGATCCTAATACTTTTCCTATTTTGACGGCGTACTTTCTTTTCGGAAATTATTCTTCAAACCATCTAAATAACACACTTCTTACACCAATCCTTTCCAACATATCCATCAATAGTTTATGATTTATAATGTGGAAAGTCTTCGAGAAATCAACAAATACGCGCATTACACGCACATTGTTGTGTAGATTTGTGTTTATAATGTTGTGAGAAATTCTCAAACAGAGACACTGTACTCTTTCTCGTTTGAAAACCATACTGGTGCGCATCTACAACGTTGTATTTCGTGAGATAATCGCTCAGTTCCCTGCCAGGTATTTTTCCAATATTTTTTCCATCGAAGGCAATACCGAGATGGGTCTGTAATTGGCGTAGCACTTGTGCGGTCCTTTCTTATATATTGGCGTGACCACTGCTTTTTTCAGTCAGTCAGGAACTACTCTTCCTTGATTAATTGATAAGTTTATTAAACACTTTATTGCGTATGAGAAAATTATTATATGTGCCTTTATATCCTTCATTTTAATATTATCCCATTCCGGTGCCTTGTTGGTATCCATTTCTCGGATTATGGCTTCAACACTTTCTAATGGTATTGGAGGTATGAACATCGTTTGCGCTTGAGACTGGGTTTGTTGTCAACCAGCCATGGAGACAATATTTTTGCATTCGTGTATAAAAGTAGAGATTTCGTCTTTAAACGATTTTGCAAAAGTATTAGCGATTTCGGTCTCATCTTTATTCATTGCCCCTAATAGTGTGTCGTCCTGCGCTTTGTTGCTTCTTTTTTTTAATAACATTTTTACTAATTTAGCATTAATCAGTGGATAAATTGATATATATTTTATTTTTTTGGTTCCTGAATTGTTAGTACTCGTTAAAAAGCCTTCGATTTCTATAACAGCACAGCTGCTCTTAAAATGTTAACGGGAACAATTCTCTATTGCTATTTTCAAAATGGACATGGATTCAGTTGGATTACAAAACTTACTTTTGAGCCCCAATCCAACCCAAATCCAACCCAATGTTTTTGTTAAATTAAAAAAATGGATAATAGGGGATAAACATCTAATTAATATATGCACGTAGATTTGGTACCTCGACCAACGCACATTTAATATTTTTTAAATTGCACTTGTACAAAAACGAACATATAATATTTGCACCACAATTATTTTTTTAAATTAAAGTATATATTCAACCCAAATAAATATATTATCAGAATAAGCCATTTCTTGTTTTTAAATAGTCACCTTGGCATACAGACCCAACCCAAATCAAGTATGTTTTAGAACATGTTGTTGCAATTTAAAAGTGCTTTTGGACCTACTCAACACATATACATTTTTTAAACATTGTCAAACTTTAAAAACTGATTTGGGTACGACTCGTGATTTGTAATTTCATAAATGAGTCTAATTGCACTGTCCTACTTTCAATTAATTAACCCCAAATAAAATGGCACCGCAAAATACGGTGGGGTAAGGATAGTCACGTGTTATAGATATAAGATGTGATAGGCCTTTGCAAAAAGATTCATAAATTTCATTAATATCTTGTTAAAGTTGGGTGTCATAAGTCTATAAAAATTGAAATTAAAAGTGCCATTGGGAATATTTAAGCTAACGATCATAACTACATTACTTACCAACTAATTGTACCATATTTTATTAGTTTAACTACAGTTCCTTTGCCGTTTTACATTTTACATTTTCAATAAAAAATGTGACGTACCTTCGTAATGTAAAGTCTGATAATTGTAAAGTATCGATAATCGATAATGACATACACTGCCTTTCAAATCAAATAGACTACCATAGAACCATTGAACGTAGAATGATGAAAATATAGTGCACGTAGAAAAATAAATTATTACATTGTTTTACTGATAACATTTAATGAAGAAGTTAATAATGAGTTACATCCCCACGTAGTCTTAAGCACCCGGCAACCCTTCTGGGCATACTGGAAATTAGATTATTGATATCCTCTTGTTGACGCAACTCCTCTAAGGTATTGGGAGGATGGAGTAAACGCCGCAATCTTCTTTCCATCATACCCCAGACATGTTCAATGGGGGATAAGTCTGATGATTTTTGAGGCCAGGGCAACATATTGATGTTGTGTTTTTTTGGAAGGCTGATGTTACATGTGCAGTATGAGGCCGCGCATTATCTTGCTGGAAGGCTGCTCCTGGAAGGTTTTGTAGCAATAGCACAACAACTGGTCCCAACTCTGAATTAATCTGATGTCTGGCGTTTAGTGTGCCCGGAATGAATACCAGTCGAGATCTTCTTCCATAGCGTATTGCCCCCTATATTGCCTCTGACCCCTAGGTCGCCTAATCCTCGAACCACCATCAGAGTGCCATAAGCAAAATCTTGATTCGTCGCTGAAGAAGATCTCATTCCATTCAGGAACCCAATATTGTGTGTCCTGGCACCAGTGAAGTCTGATGGCTTTATGCTCTCTTGTTAGAGGAAAATAAGGACGATAAGAACATAGTTCAAATCGTACTCATGGATACCATATGGCCAATTTCTCTTATCCAATTTATTCCAACGTCTCGTGATGGTTCTTCCGGGTCTCTTAAGAGCCTATCTTCTCACTCTTGTGTCCAGTATCTCTACGATAAGTTTCTATGTGTTCTTCCTGCCAGGCTCTACAAGTCTGTGCTATAGTGGTGTGTGACCGATTGACACGTCTGGCTATCTCTCCGAAGGTTAAACCAGGCTCATGCATCCCGACAATTCGTCTTCGTTCAAAAGGCGTAATTTGGTGAAAATTTGCACGTCTTCGAACTCGTGGCATTCTAAAGGTCCTAGCAGTTACAACAAGCAAGAAGAGACTGCTAACAAATACGACAAATCAACGAAACTATGGTCAAACTAAAGGCACAGGCAACTGTTGCTAATGAGATAATTTCTGTCAGAAGTGACAGATTGGCTTCAAAACTTAATCACGTGTTTTTCTACGTGCATTAGATACTTTCACCAAGTTTCAACATTCTATGTTCAGTGGTTCGGGTGGTTTATTTTATTTGAAAGGCAGTGTATTAAAAATTGTTGCTTTCATTACTTAATCAAGCAGTGAAGAACAAATAATTACAGTTTCATGATGACGAAACTTTTATTTTGGTGCAAAAAATGCTTTAAGGCCCTGTTAGAAACAGTTAATGCCTTTTTGTGGACGAAACAAACAATACCAAATTTCCACCCTGACGAGGCGAATTTACGTCGACGAATCGTCCAACGTTTATTATCGTTCGTTAGGGAGAAATGTCGTTACTATTTCTTTCGCCCACATAAACGCGACCGCGCACCGCATGCATGTAACAGTTCTGGTTTCGTCAGAGAGGTTTTTCCTTTGAGACGACAATTACACGCACTGAGCAAGCATTTTATTACTAAACGTTCCTGCATCAAACGCTGCTGTTGGATATAAGAAATAAATTCAATCTAAATCGCAATTTTACCCTTCAAAAACCCGCGGTTGGGCGTAAATAGCCAGAGCTGCTTCGAAACATTTTGTGCGATAAAAACGACTTTCAAACTGAAGCGAAAACGTAAATGTCTAAAAGATTTACTAAATCCAATTGACGCTTCTCCATGATAAAATTACTACGATGGGATGCATTTCTCATAATTGTCGGCGGGTTATCGTTTGCTTTTGACGTTTGTGCGACTTGTGATAACCCCGCGCTTCGTGCAAATTACGCCACGAACGTAAATTACATTAAATTTTGCTCGCTGTGGCTCGTTTTTCGTCGTCTAGGCATTGATTTTTTTTTCCGCGAACGCGATGGAAACTTAAATTAATGTCGTCGTATAAATAGGAACGGCATCGTTACAAACACGCTCCTAATGGCACAAAGGGGCGACAGATTCTAGTGATACCGCTAATTATTAACGGAATTTCGATGTTTACAATTAAAAGTTGTAATAAAACCATATCTTGCGGCTCTACAAAATCAACGGACAGTTTTTTGTTGCTTGTTTTGAAACTCAACAAAACAATTTGTTTGGAAAGTTGTGAAATCGAATTCTTTGCATATTTTGCGTTCATCTATTTTTAGTATCAAATTCCCTACCAGTTTGTCTGTTTATCTAACATTCTTATGCGAGAAAACAGTTGATGGTTCTTAAATGCAGTAATAGTTGACGGAGGTGCTGTTGGTGTTACCTTCAATATCCTCTGACTGACATATTCATCTGAATCGCAGATTTTCATATTCTCCTTTTATAGGCCAGGCAATAAATGAATTCGTCCAACAAAAATGTCGGATAAGCTGTATAGACATGCTATAGGGTATAGGGTGTGGTAATCAATAAATAAAGTCCCGACAAATTGAACAAGAGCTTTGTCTGTCTTATTGGAAAATGCCGACTTGTTTTGTTTTTCTCTATTATGTACTTGTCCATGTTTTTGTTCCATGTATTTTTAGACCTGTCTATCGTTGACTTGTAGCCTCTTTTCTCGTATTCTTTCTCTACATATTATCTTTGTTTCCTTTGTATATGTCCCCATCATCCTAGCTGTCTTTCCTCTAAGTACTCCAGTATTGAATTAATCTTTAATTCTTATCTTATACCCATATTCGCTCCTCTATCTCTAATTGAAACTGCTTTGAACGCTCTCCTATGTCTTATATCCATAAGTTAATATCGGTCTCAATACCGTGCGAAATATTGTCAACTTTGTCTTCTTGGATATTTCTCTTTTCTTACAATATTTCCACTCATCATATAAATATAAATATGTTTATAAATATGGTACCAGAAGGATCTCTCATACAACGCAGTTCTATGGATCCGTCGAGTTATTAGTCCCTTATTTAAATTGTGCATCAGTGCATTTGTTCGATAGGCCATCTTTTCGTACAAATAGACGACATACTTTGACCAATAGAGTAGTACACACATGAAGCCTGTAGATTTAATCGATTGCCAATATTTAGCAATTATACCGAAGAGTATGCGATATGTATTCATATTTCCGAATACCGTTAACATAGCGGAGACAATCATTTTTGGTTTAGTGGCAATTGGTAAAAAGGATCTTCAATTTTTGTACGGGATCTATAGAATGCAGGGATTCCATAGTATGTCGAAGGAATTGAATCAAAGTAAGATTCATTTGTGGGAGGTAGGTTTCTTCGGTTCTCGTTATGTTAGGGGGTTGAGGAAGGACTGTTGGTGGTCGCAAACCTAACATCGAGTCTACCACTTCCTCCGGTATCTAGTCGCTAGAGAGCGCCGTTCATCCTGAGTATCCTCCTCTATGTCCCGCTCTAGGCCTTGTTTATATTTAGTAACGAGGGCTTTATACTCCGTACTACGACGTTTGCCTTTTATGCCTTCGCGGGATCTATTGATCATTCATCAGATCTTCGTTAATAAACATGCCCTCAAAGTGCGCTTCCATAATGGCCATAAGACGGATTTCCCATTTAGACCATGGCTCGCAGCTGCTTCGTTTTCGGAGTTATACTTCTGAGGATGAAAGTAGCGGACATATTGTCGCATGTCCATTTTCGTTTTGAAATGGCGGTTTGCACAATATAGGGGCAGTGGAAGGAAAGGTCAGGATCGGGCTCGACGGGAATTTGAGGCATGGATGGATGGGGTTGTTCAATGTCCTCGACAGCTGGGTCGGGAACCTCGGGTTGTGATCTTTCTGCTCGTGAGGAATAAAACGACTCCAGGCGGAATCGGGGGTTATGCTGCACCAGACTACGCTGCGTGGCAAAATTCTTGCCACAGAAGCAGTAGACCCTCACATTATTGGCAACGGGGTCCATTCCGGAAAAGCCCGGAATGGGGAAAAAAGTTTTGAGAAAAACTCTCGTTGCTCGGTCGCAGCTTTTCGGGGCGTCAGCATACTCTCGTGTGTGGCACTTCGCCGGGCCAATATTAGCCGCCCAGAGGGGTCCGCGTGGAGGCTGCCACCCAAGTATCTGGAGTGAGGAAGCACGGTGCACCACCCAATACTCTCCACCGTCTGCGCTGTTCGTTGTAAGTTGCTGATATATCTATCAACTGCGACCAGATACCTCCCCCCACATAATACACTTAAATAAATTGAAAGTAAAGAGCTAGCAGTAAGGGATCTATAATTGAGCCCTGTGGAACATCACGTGTAAGCGAAACTTTCCGAAAAAGAGTTTTTAGCTATTTAGAGCCTAATAGCGTCGTCATCAAGACCAATATACTGTAATATAGAAGTCAAATGGTTCTGATCCACTATATCGAACGCCTTACTGAAATCGAGGAGCGTCAGAACTGTCATAACTGAAGCTGACATAATGCTATCCGTAACGAAACCCTCACTGATAGTTTGGTATTGTTTTTAGATGCTGCCGTAACTGTATATTAATAACTTTTTCAAATATTTTTGATAAAATTGTAAGGCTGATCGACCGAAGATCAGAATAGTGTTTCGGATTTACTAATTTGGATATAGGAATGATGTATGTGTGTTTCCAAGCATCTGGGAATATGTTGTCTATTATAGAACTATTTATTATGAACAATATACCTCAAAATATACAAAGTCTTATAATCGTAACAGAACAGGTTTCCAAATAGTAGTAATCTGTAATTTCATTATTGGTTACCGTAGTATTCGAAATACTCTCAACAAAAACTTCTTATATCATCTGGAGTTCGTAAATTAGCGGCCAAGTCCACATAATTTTTATTTCAAATGTGAAGCTGCTTAAGTTGTTTCCAAACCAATTTAGTCACCTGACTTTAGTACATGTCTAAAATAAGCTTCACGTAGTTTCTAATACTTTTGTGGGAGCTTTGGGTTTTTACAGTGACCGTTTTGAAGGGAGCGTGAATATTGAACCCCCACATGAAGTGTCCATTGTATAGTTGGCGTGTAACGAAACGGTAGGTCATCAGACGAAGACAAAAAGTACAACAAATTAAATACATTCAGATCATGTTGAGCAAAGAAGTCGTCAGCTACAACAAGAAGAACTCAACAGAGTAAAGTTCAAATCAATGACATATAGATACATAATTACCTCTACAACTTTGTAGATCCTAGGCTCGTGAGACGATTTGTTTACATTCTTTCCTATTCCCTGTCTATTTCAAACAATGAATTGAATCTTCTACTTCTAAGTTTTTTATGGTTTCTATAGTCAATGGTAATGTTACAATAGTATTCTTTGCGTTAAAATAATATGTACGAAATTAAGTTAAATTACAATTTTTGCATTGAAAATAGCGTGGTATTCTTGCACTATTAACCTATCGGTGAAATTTACATCCGAAATATAAAAAAAGTTTGATAATTGCAAGTGCTTTTGAAAGAGATAAAGTCTCGATACGTAAAACCTTTTAGCTCAATGATCAGTTCCCTAGTGAGTGTTTCACAATAAACAAATGGTATGATATGTCTACATTAAGAACCCCAAAATCCAGTATCCATGCTCAACGAACAAGACGCGTTAAACGTTGAAATGTTTGCGCTAGTTCGGAGTCATGAACGTGAATTCAAAGAGGCCGAACGGAGTAACTATGGCGGTTTTCCGAATTTTGACTTCGGCGCGGGTATCTGATGGTAAGTTTTATGAATATCAATTTTAGAAAAAATCTGTACCTCCTCGGAGATCATTCGTGAAATCTGTAAGGTATTGAATTGTATATTTATCTGGTTTTGTAATGGCATTCAAAGCACGATAGTCTCCACACGGTCGCCGCCGTTTGGCTTCTCCACCATACGTAGAGGGCTCAATTATTTTGCGATGGGCAACAAACGCCGTCTCGTATAAGTTGTTTAAATTCAATACAAGCGGCGCCAATTCCTCCTCTTGCATCAAACGACGGGCCGTGCTGTTGGTGGCACATACGTTTCGACGTAATGAAACACATTAGCTTCCATTCAAGTTAATTTTCGAGTTAAGTTTGTTACACATGGAGTTAATTTTGTTACGGATGGATACTTGATGAGAAAATCAGCGTAAACGCCATTTACATCAAATGCACGAAGATCGAATGGTTCTTTGTCGATTGATGCGATTTTACATATTCGTTGTAGCTATATAATGATATCAATTAAACGGTTGTTTTAAAGTGTGTCAAGAAATCCGCTCCAATTATGGGTTTAGATACAGCAGTCCAAGTAGTCATGTCATAGATTTAAGTCCAAACAGAGCATTGTTCGACCATAAACTTTTATGCTTGTATTATTGGTGGCGTATAATTTCGTAAGCGATGGTTTAATGTCAATTGTTAGTTTCGACGGCAGAATCACTGAAACATCAGCTCCTGTGTCGATAACGATAAATAATAAAAGATAAATGTATGAAGTAGATCATAAATTAATCATTAACAAAATTACTAAAACTTCTAAAACACTCTACACACAATGGATTTAAGTAATTATGTTGAAACAAAATTTCTTATAAAGTTCTTCGGTCTCCGTGCACTCTTAGAAAATATTTTCGTTAGCCAAGTACTTTTTGAACAGCTGTACTATTACCTGTTCGTGATTGTCGCAAACGAGATATATCTATCTAGCTTAGACCAGAAGTTTATATATGTGCAAAATTTTCCGCTGTAATGAATTGCATCTCTTTATTATCTATAATAGTGTCTTTTATGTCAAATATGTGCGGCTAGTAAATTGTGATTGATATGTGGTGTATGGGAGAATATTCTTCAGTTGTGTTCAGTATGTATGATAACTTCGCTGGGTGGGTTTGGCGCAACGAGAATTTCAATTTATATTAACGAATAGAGATTGAAATCGAAATGGTTATTAAGAACTAATTAAGGGCTGTTAAGAAGGTTATAATGAAAAAGGGAGCTGTTTGAAGCCCGATAAAGCAGGGATTTAATGCTCCAGTTGGCGTTAGAACCCCAGATGTTGGTTCGTATAACTGATTTCGTCCAACTAAATACTTTTGAACGTTATATTTTAAGTTAATGTTCAGTATTTGAAGGTAGAAAATTACAAAATCTTGGCAATACAGTAAAATTTTGAAAAAGGCGGACCGTTATAAAGAACAGACTATTATAATTATTCTTAACAGCACTGAGTATTACATGGGTATTACGGACAATATAACGATTATCAATTGTTGAGTATTACTGATTAATATTACCAATCCCACATCGACATAGTACGAGATAAATAACTATAACAATCGCCAAAAAGCGATTGACCTAAGCTTTTACCGAGTTTACATATCTTAATACAGTTGTAGAAACAAAAAAAAATTGATCCCGCTAAATGTTTAATGCTTTAGACTGAAATCTCACATAGTAAAAACAAAAATTTCGTGATCCTGATACAAAAATTACTATTTTAGTCAAATACACAAATAGCGCCATTTTGTGAAGGTCTTCGTCAGATATGTTATCCCAAACGGTGACAAGCTGCTGTCTTAGATCCTCCAGAGTATTTGGAGATGGGCCTGGACTCGTTGTCCTACATGTGTTCCAGTAGACCAGTTCAAAACATTAATGCCAACTTCATTCAGGTATTGCGTCACAATTCTAATACTATGCAGTTTGGCATTATCGCGGTGAAAAATAAAATGTTCCACGATAAAAGAGACAATCGGCACCGCATATGCCTCCAAATATATACAGGTATGTACGTCCAGCAGAACTTATACCTCCCCACTTACCATCACTGAAAGACTTCTAAGTCTTGATACGAAGCATTATTCCTGTTTACATGCTTACTGACAAATTCTCGTTTGGCTCCGCGAGTCTGCAGACAATATTGTTCCAGTGGCAGAACGTCTGAGACGTAAACCAACTTTCACCAATAATTTTCTCACAGCTTTGAGGCTCACATTGACGTTTTCGGTTGTGGACAACTCCATCTGAAGCGTTCTTGTTGTAGTGAAGCGTACCCGACCAGCTAATCGTAAATAACGATCTTATAATGGTGTTTTGTTTCCTTGCCCACGACATGAACGATGATCACCTGTTTGTCGGTAACACTGTAACGGTAAACCTAAATAGGTACGAGTGCGAGCAGCACCAAGTATTCGTAAAGAAATGCCTCCCTCGGCCACAGTGACTGCTTTAACGCACGCATAGCGGCTTAAATTGTGGGAAATTCGATTCATGTTGTCATATGACAGTCGAATATAAAATTTTGCACGATTCGTTGTGACAGAAAACAATTTTACCTCCGTATCTAAGAGCAGAATTTCATTTCTACATTTTTTCCTCAAGTAAAAAGAAATGAATGTGTCGTTATGTGTGTTAATTGTACATTTCTTTAAACTCTCCTCTTGTCTCATTTTTAATATACCTATTTACTATAAAAAATTGGAAAATTAAAGAAAGCATATAAAATATTAAGTGGTGCGATAATTTATTGGAGCAGTGTAGTAATGATATAAAATTACGAAACTTAGGTAGAGTACGATGTAGCGCAAGAAATTTAACAATTTAACATACAATAAGTCCTTTATACAAAGAAAGAGGAGTTATAATGTTCTAAATATCTAGTTTTATATTTAAGTGTTAACTTGGATTTCAATATTTGATTGTCCTAGGGGAATATTTTATTTTTTAAATGATTTGATATAAACATGTCGAGCAATAACACTGGTCAACAAAATTGCACTTTTTACTGATGAATGATTCTAAATATACCCTCATTCGTTTAGTTGTCACTAAAAAATCTCTTTCTGACAGGGTTTATTTGGTGGTAATTTAAAAATTATTGAGTTATCTGAACATATGTTTAAAGAATACCGTTTAAATGCAACGACGTTTGAAAATGAGGCTTATAAAAATTACTTTGGGCATCCGCTGGAAATGAAAGATAAGCCTTGGAAAACGTGCAGAAGGTATGCAAAACGTGCGTTGAGTTTCTACGTTTAAGGACAAATAACAAAAGAAATAGTTTCCGGTACGGAACCGCTATGATTTGGAATGAACAAGTGAACCACCATGACGATTGCTATTTTTGTTTGGTGAACATGTGGCATTAACCGAAATAATCAAGGCAAATGGGAATATATTTGTATACGATCGGCATATACACGTGCCTTGAGCCCTAAGACTACACCTGAACCTCTAGACGAGGAGCCAATTGACTTTGAGAAGAAAATTTACAGTAGTGGCACTAACTTTAAATGTGACCTGGAAACGCCAAAACTATTCAACCAAGACGATTTAAAGGACCTAATCAGAGATCTGGGACTGTCGAAGTCTGCTTCTGAAATTTTTGCTTCTACGCTAAAAGGAAGAAACTTAATAACAAAACGAACTAAAATTTCTTATTACCCCAAAGAAAACAGAATCTCCTAAAATATTTTGCGGAAGAAGAGATTTTGTATTTTGATGTACCTGATTTAACGCCTGCAATAGGATTACGAAATAACGTTTGTAGTGAGTGGCATTTATTCATAGATTCTTTTTTATTCACGATGTCTTAAATGTGTTCTCTTACACAATGGGAACAAATTAGGGTCGTTGCCTATTGCACATTCTACTGAAGTAAAAGAAGAGTATACTATCTATTGCTCTGGTTTTGGATAAAATTAAATATGCGGGAAACAATTGGCTCATATGTGTTGATTTAAAAATGGTCAACTTTCTTGTGGGATAGTACAGCTAAAGAGCAACACTCTGTTAAAAGGAAATGGCCTACTCGGGAAGTGCTAGTTGCAAGACACCAAAACGTTATAAACCCACTTCTAGTATCAAGGGATAGTATAATTTTGCCTCCGTTGCATATAAAATTAGGGCTTATATAACAATTTGTTAAAGGTCTTAACAAAAATGGGAATTGTTTTCTTTTTCTATCAAAAGAGTTCCCACAACTGAGAGCAGAAAAGAAAAAAGCGGGCATTTTTGACGGGCCACAGATAAGATCATTAATAAAAGACACAAATTGTACGGACACTATGACAGAGATTGAAAAAAAGGCATGGAATGAGTTTGTTTGGCTTGTTCAAAATTTTTTGGGAGATAAAAAAAGTGCTGACTATTGTCAACACATTGAACAACTAATGAGTCACTTTCATACGCTTGGATGTAACATGAGCATTAAATTACAGTTTCTTCACAACCACCTAGACTATTTTCCCGCTAATCTTGAATCTTTGATGTAAGTGAGATTCCACCAGGACCTTCGTACGATGGAGGAACGCTATCAAGGTTACTGGAACGCACACATGATGCCTGAATATTGTTGGAGCATTCAGAACAGCTTCTCTGAGTTCAGCAAGGAAGTCTTATAAAAGAAAGTTTGTTTCAACTTAAGAACTTAAGAACTTAATAAAATAGGATTAACTTTAATAAACATGTCATGTTTTATTGTAAAATGGCTCATGTGCCATATTTTTTAAACTAAAGCTGAAAGAAATTTCGATCATACATTTGAAATCGTCATTAAAAATTAGGCGAGTATCATGTAAACCCAATCATCAGAAATGTTGGTGTGCGTTGTAATTAGAAGCGAAAATGAAAATCTAGAGAATTATGAATGTCTTGGTTAAAGAATTGCCAGAATTAAGAAAAATGCTTAAGCAGTCCATGAGAGTACGAAGATACATAGCGAGAAAATGAAAACACAGTTGTATTGACAAGAAAATTATGAATGATAAAATTATGTAGGAAATACAGAAAATTGTATAACCTGGTAAAAAAATTAACAGATGCTAGGATAATTGTATAAGCCTGCCGAGAGAATAAAAGCCTTATAACAGCCGCGCGTCAGTGTCATTTTATCTGTTCTATAGTGCACATCGCTCCGATAAGAAATTTAATAATAACATTACTAGGCAAGTGTGTTTTGGTGGAATAGTAACAAGCAACGGCATTTAAACGTCGAAACAAAGTAAAGTGTTTCTAAAATTTAAAAAAAAAATGAAAGAGAAAATAAAGTAGTCCAGCGTCATTCGAGAATATCAACACCAAAAAGTAGCTGTAAGTTTATTACTAGTTGACACTAATTTCATTTGGAAATACCACGCATCTGAACTCAGTCTGATACAAAGAACAGCTTTAAACTAAAATTTCAATTTAATAATTTCACCAAACGAACCCACGAGTAACATTTGTTTCTTCATAAATAATATAGTTTTTTAGTTTACTTTTAAGATAAAATTAATAATTTAAGTAAACGAAAAACAATGTAAATATAAAATTACTGAGTTTAGTATACAGACTTAGTGAGCCTCGGAATACTGAAACATTATACCAATTGATAGTTTCATATAATGAGGCATCTTAAGAATAATTTGCTCGAGCTGTTGCCTCGCCTGAAAATGTCATGTTGCAAGAAATGTTATCGCCAACTCATCCGTCAACCCAACCCAACCCAAAATCAAGAGCAATCTTTAGTCCTTCCTTGCTTGCGGAATGGCATCCCCATGTCGTTCAACTTCAATAGCTCTGCTCACAAACGAGTTGTGGTTCCATCCTACTCTTTGGAATGGTCGAAAACATGATTACTGATGTCCTAGTGAATGTTATTTCGCTGCTTTTGCGCATGAAGTTGTGAAATTTGGCGGAGGTGCTGTAAAGGTTTTGAAGAAATTTCTCTTAAGAGTAGGCCGATACGCTGGCTATCGATATTTTATGATCTTTTCTTCGATTTTCCGATCGTTTAGGGGCCTCTACTTCGTAGATTTCAGGATCTGGGTCTAGTATTACTCTGAGGTGATCCTTTAGTTGATGATGTATCGGACTGTACTGAAATAATTTTGACGGTCTTATACTGTGACAGTTACTTCAATTTCAATAATTTTTCCCGTCTGAACGTTTTGGTAATTAGACACACTTTATTTCAATTGTTATTATTTCATTATCGTTGCTATCTATGGTTATTTGTATTTAAATAAATGAAATAAAGATCTGGATGTTTGTATTGGCTTTTATTGGAGTGTACACAAAGATATGTAGCCGTTGAAGTGGGATTTGATCACGATACACGACACATTCTAAGCTGACTTACCTAATTATTGCTAAATTGTTTATATGTACAACCATTTTGTTACATTGCACAAGTATATACTACTATTAAAAATAATGTGTAAGGAAGTAAGTGTAAGTGTAAATATTCTGGAATATTTACAAAACGGTTAACGATTTTAGTCAATAAATAACACATTCTTCTTGAATGAACTAAAACGTTAATCCGGCGATCCTAGAAACGAACATTCACGAAATATCGTATGGTATTTGTTCACAGCGAAAAAATGAAAAACACGCCACTTGAATTAAGCTGGGATTTAATTGAGGTGTCGTACGAGCGAACCTACAAGTGATCTCATTTCCACTCGTTAGTAGAAATCAAACTGGGGCGATGTGAGAGGTTATGAGAGGTATGTAAGCCGCGTCAGCGCCTTTTTCCCGCGAGGTCCTAATTTGAAGCTTTTCCGTCGAGAGGATGAAACACTTTGCTGGAAATGTCAGCTACCCGTCGAGAAAGCCTCTCGCCGTTAAGATGAAGTGTCTTATATAATTGTGTTTTCTCACGATTGCTAATTGAAATTGTTGCCGAACTTTTTTATTTAGTTTTGTTTTTTAGCAACGAGAATGCACAAAAGCGCTCTCCGACATAATGCTGAAACGGCTCATTCTCATGAACTTTCGAATGAATGGCTTTTGTTTTAACAAACGTTGTTTGCTACAAGAAAATATCTTTCGCCTACAATGTTATATCAATATAGGCACCGGTAAAATTTTAATGATTCAACCGACTATATTTTTAATGCAATCTCTAAATGTGGTTTTTAATTCAATTGCCCGGCCACTGGAATTAAAAATTCTGTTTAAATATCGTTTAATGAATTTTTCTAAATATGACAAATATGAGTTCTGATTTAAAAGTATACCTGGAATTATATATTTATGTATATCTACTCAAATACAAATTCCCCTTTTTGTTACAAAGAGGCTTCATACTATCTTTAAGTTACAAAATAAAGGCACAGTTGTGAAATGCTTCACATAAAGGGGTTAGGTCACCGCCTAATATTTTAAATATTAAATATGCACACGGATAAAATAATCGACGGATAATCTCCAAGAATTAATTCAATAACGAACGCATTTATGGTGTTTCTAATGAACTCCATACTTTATGTACATAAAAGGAATTGTAACGAACTGACGGTCTCGTTACCGATTTTGAATAATTTGTGAAGTACGGAGATCGGGTTGAAGTATCATTCAACGCGAAATCTGTGCAATTAATTGCACATCGGGCCCACGTGCCGAAATCGAGCCTACACGTAGCTATGTGCGGCACATAATGTGCCGAGTACGACTGACGTCACTGTCGCCGTTTCTTATATAAGGCGACGGAACGCACCGTAGAAAGACCAGTTCGCTGGCTGCATTCAAGCGAAGCAGATCGTCGTGTCCGAGCTATTCAATCACTGGCATATATCCTTAATCTGAAATCTCGTTGCAAATTGTCGACCACTACCAACAAATTACAATTTATACGTCAATAAATGTATATTGTTCGTTCCCGTCTAGAATTTCATTATTATTTCCGTCTTCATGTAAATATATTTTATGAGTCGCAAATAAAAACATATTAAAGTCTTTACTCTCAAACATAAAAGTCCTAAATAAGGACATTTTTTTCGATAACTCGTACCGTTTTCAAGATACGGAAAATCAAATTAATTAAATGTCGGACAATACTCGAACTAGGATTTAAATTGTTTTCCCCAGTTTATGGAGCAATGTAGGAATTCGCCAATGAGATCGCAGTAGGGCCTGTTTTATGCCATTTGTAATATTAATGTTAAATATTTCAAGTATATTACTCAAAACACCTACATTGAAAACGTATTTTATTTCACCGTAGAAAGCTGAAAACGAAGATGTAATAATAATAATATTTTTTATTGTCAATGTATATAATATACCGTGCGTTTCAAAAGTGTGGAACTATTGAAATAAAATTCTAACAAACGGCTTTTGAGAAAAACCCTCGGACAAGTCAACTTTAGTTTTAAAACTCTTTTTTTTGTATCCATTAAATTCTTCGATAGCCTGTTGTTCTCGAGTTATCACGTCATCGTTTTTTTTTAATGGCAACTTATATTTTTTCGATAGATTTGGATAAAGCTTGAAATTCTGAACATAGAAATATGCACAAGTATAACCTAACCTTGGTCTTGATAGTTTACAAGATAACGGATCTTAAAATTTCACTCAATTAACCATCTTCTATCAATCCAACGATTGGGAAAAACTTGATTTAAATAATTTCGCAGATCCAACGAAAAATGTGGAGGCGCTCCATCTTGTTGATACCATAAGTTATTATTTGGCAAGTCTGGATCTTCTTCATTGGGATAAAGCAGTATTTATCAACCGTCAACGTTCCTTCTATGAAAAATGGTCCCAAAATTCGATCTCCAACAATTCCCGCCCAAACGTTCACTTTTTGGCTTTCCAACGTTTGTTCTTTTTTTGTGGCCTTTGGCCTATCTCTACCGCTTTTGGCAGGTGGCCCATCGTCCGATACTCCGACACTTTGGAGCTGCGCCTGCTCCTCTGCCCATTGCTTTGGTCGTGCCAGCGACGATCCTTCGTCGCTTTGGTCAGTGGAATGACGTGCCACCGCTCTAAAAAATACACAAAGTGAATTTAAGAGGACTCACCGCCTGTTAATGAGAAATGTCGCCTTTTCACGACTTTTCTGGTCGTGCCGGTGTGCAACTCTGCGCCTGACATACTCCCAACGTCAACCAGCTATAAAGAAAAGTTCTATATTAAAAGTTAATGGTAATGAACTATTTATAGCTTGTGAATTATGCACTTTAGAAATTAAAACGTAGTTATTATAACTTACCCGTGGGTAATAATTCAGGGACTGAGAAATATGAGCTTCAGAAATTACGAATCAAAGACTACGTGTATTTATTATGATTATTTACCTGTGACTGATTTTGGTTTTGGTTGATCGACATTTCACCCAGCTTCTTGAACAACTGTCTGCAAGAAGAAGGCGGAAAATTCATTCAACAATTCTTATTGCTAACACTTCAGCAATACTTAAACGACAATCGGATACAAAACATGATGTATTATCAGCATATTGAGATGTAGTGAAACATTGAAGTGAATTGGAGAGATCGTTAACATAATTGAGGAAAAACGTTGGCCTCAGAATAGAGCTCTGTGGGACGCCACTCTTTAAAGTGGCCGTATCTGAAAAAAAAATTATTGAAAACGTGATTCGCAGAACCGATGCAAGTGGACTCCTCGCGATTGCAAAGATAAGACCTATAAATATCCAAAGACACACCTCTGAAGCCACATGAATGGATATTCATTAGAAGCGTGTCTAAATCCGAATTAACAGTCGCTTAGTAACTTGGTTTGAAGAACATTCAAATTTATAACTATTAACAAGTTTCATGAAACGGCAATTTAGAAATTGAAATAGTTTGGGTCAACATTCAAAACGTGAACATTTTGCTGGAGAGTGCAAATGGCAAAATTGGAAATGACATATTTCACAAAACAGCAAATTTGATATTCAGATATTTTGCGCTTATAAATATATAAATAGGTCATGAAAATTTCACCTGCAATAATTTAAATATGGTAAAGATAACTCGAAATATACGTGAAGGATGAAGAATATAACCAGAAAATGTATTAGTTCATAGTTTTGAACATTATTTGGCACACATTTCTCTTTGAAAATAGACCGAACTTGAATAAAACACGACTCGCTTTTTAAAACAAATATTTTAAGAATCGAAGTCGAAGTCGAGTAGATGTTTTCCAGAGTCAATTGACTTCCTACGTAATTATCACTGAGTGAAATTTATTGGAGTATATATCCAATGGTAATATTAAATAAACAAATACATATACGAGTAACATAGAAACAAATTATAAAATAAAAGGAAAGAATAAAGAGTACAAAGCAAGAGACGAAGTATTGCAAATAGTTTTAAATTGCAAACAGCCACGCTACCTTAGTATTATAAAAGGCTCTTTGAAGTGCGGTGTGATTCAAATCCGGAGATATAAAATCATCGCATGCATGAAAACACCAAAACGACTATTCTCACCACACGTGGAATAAAATTGTAACATAACGGTGTCATGTTCACATGACATCGTCTCTTAGTCCAACGATCAAATATTCTTTCAAAACGTCAAATAATCAGACATGAACGACCAACATTGAAAGAATACCAGTGCTTAAGCTGAGATCAAAGACTGAAAATTAATTCCTACTCAATATAGTTCCTTCGATGATATAAAAAATAGCAATTAAGAAATTTTCAGGAAAAAATGAAAACTTAATATTATAGTAGATATGAAACGAAGGGAGAAAACGCGCGAGGGATGAATGGCACGCTTCTGCCTCCTTTGTTCTGTTTCTGTTTTTAATTATATGCCCCCCCCCCTTCTATTTCCTCCACTTTCTCTGATTTTTCATTATTTTTGCTGCATCTCCATTGAATTCCCGCTATAGTAATCTTATTATATTCTATTTTTACATTCCTTCCTTCTGTTCTTTCTTATACTGCCCTCCCTCTCATACTATTTAGCTGTTTCCTTTCATTCTTTGTAAGGTCGTGCTCAACGAATACCTTATATGTTCCTAAGTCTTCCAATTTTTACTTATTTTCCATTATCTTCTTATTTTCTTCCCCGTTCTCCAGTTCAATGAGGAACCTTTAGTTTTTCTTTGGCAAAATTATTGAACGTTTCTTTTTGTTCATTCTCCTTATTTGTGTCAACTAGTAAGCCTTTCATTACCACAGTACTTTTTTTCCTTTTCTCGTGCTTATTAGTTAGTTATTAGTTTCTACTTTATTTTCGTATTTTCTCATTTTCCGTACTTAGTTTTTCATTTTCTTGATTTAATTGTCTTATCTCTTTGTTAAATTCACTTATTATGCCCTTATTTCTTGTAACTCCTTTTTAATTACATTCTGGTGCACCTTCATATCATTCATCATGTTCAGTATTAGGTCCAATTTATCCTCTCCCTTGTCATGCTACATTGCAGGCGTTCTCTGAGCTTTTTACTTCTCTCCAAGAGTACTTCCATTGCTTTTTCTGCTCTTCTTTTCCTGTTTACGTCGTCCGTTGAGTACTCGCCACTTTCCATTTTAACCGTTGAATAGTTATTCTTCACTGCTACTTCGTTAGTACTGTCCTGTTCTTTGTTTCTTTCGTAGCTCGCAAATGCCTCTCAACTTCACATGTGTTGCTAATGTTTTATTAATTTAATGTAACTTTTAGTTTAAAACGTATTTTTCCTTTACAATGAAAATATAACAAAGACTTTTGTGATAAGGTATTACATGTAAATAACAAAGGGCGTAAATTAAATGTTAGAAAATTTAGAAATTAAAAAAGCGCAATATGCAGAGAAAAATATTGTCAACGATAACACCGAACTCGGAGAGACGCCGCTCTTCAAATTACGCGACCCGCAGGAATCGTCGGGGCCGCATACTCAACGGGATTCCTAGGATTTCTGTATATAATTCATGCTTTTCCTAATTACTTTCAGTTATTTGTATCAGTTCTTTGTAGATTTTTTGTTTTTTTTCCAGGCGTTGTTGAGTGTAGTTTTTCATTAAAAATTTCTGAATATCAAGGGGTCTTGTGATTCAAGATGCCTATTTAATACTTCCATGGGTTTTGCTTGGTAGTTGTGTGGATAGAATTATTATATACCAGGATGGCATATGGCGCTTGTTCTTTGATGTTGAAATACGCTTCCTTTGAATTAAGTACCCTTAGATGTTCAATTAGTGTTGAGTGAATAGCTCAATCATTCCATTTGGTCTGAGTTTTCAGGTATCGTGTAATCTATAGCGATATTTTGTGTCATCGAATTCTTTCATTGATATACAGTCATTTTTTAATTCTGGACCAATTAGCGGTAATTGAATTAGATGCTTCCAATGAATACGCTTGACCGTACTTCGAAAACGCATGTTGTATGAGTGTTAAGAAGTTTTATCCGCTTGCTTCAAACGTGACCACATGTGCGTTTTCGAGGGATTTGGTTGGTGTTGGTGTTACCATGAATTCTGGTTTTGCTGGATGCCTGTCATATTTCACAAAAGTTGATGTATTCTTCTATGTCCCTGTTTAGATTTGTCCAATCGTAGATTCTTCTTATCTAGGCTTCTGTCTCATTGATACCTCGATGGTTTATTTTTCCTTCATGATAGCCACTTATTATTTCGCGTTGCCTGTTGAGGTCATTGACGTCTTGTAATAATTGCATTTGACTAAATCAAAAGCCGTGTTTTTGAAAGTTTCTCTTAATAGATTACACGGGAAGGGATATTCGATCTCTTTTTTTAAATGTAGTGTTAATTGTTGGTACTAGGAAAGCTACTTCAGTACACAAGAACTCGGATTTGTCTAGCAAAATTTTTAAATTTGATTACCTAAGTTTTTGGAACATTTTTTGAGGTTGATCATGTGTTTTTGCAGCGATGTGGAGGAGGTGATAATAGCGTCCATGTATGCGAGACATGATTCCTTGGATATCTTTTAGTACATTGTCCATGACTCTTTGAAACGACGCCGGAGAATTTTCAATCCAAACGGCATTCTCACATACTCGTAATGCCTATTTTCAACCTTGAACGCCGTCTTTGGTGTCTTCTTCCACCATTTCTATTTGGTGGAAGCCACCAAGAAAATCGAACGTTGTAAAATATTGGCAACCGGATATCTGTCGTCCATGGATGTTTAATTGACTTTACGGTAATCGACGACAATACGCCACTTGATTTTACCGGAAGCGGTCGCTTTTTTGGATACAATCCAGATTGGAAATGACCAGGGTGGGACGCTGGGTCGTATGATACCTTGCTCTAACATTATTGTTTTTGTTTTTCCACTTCTGGTTTATGTATGTTTGACTTGGTGTATACTGGAACTTCATCTCCAATTTTGATTCGATGCCTCACTTGGTTGGTGAAACTTAGAGGTGTGTCTGGTTCGTGGAAAATGTCCGAAGTCGTGTTGCATAATTTTAGTACATCTTCCTTTTCACCGTCGTCCACGGCCATCTGAAACTCGGCGTCGCAAGAGACCATACGGACTGCCAAAGATACACAAAACTGGAAACCCTCTACAACCGATTGTGAGCACTTTGTGGATCTTCAACTTGCAAACTAGCCTGATATGTTGCTAAACAACTACAACACTTCGTGGGTTTGACAAGCAGTGTTGTAAAGAACTATGAACATTTTATGGAGATTATACATCAACATCAAATAACCAGCGAAGATATTATACATCTTTTTACATATAGGCTGTAATCGAATCCACCCAATCTCCGAACTTTATCCAGCATCCAACTCCAATTCTGTAGCAAAAAACAACATTTCCCATGCGTTCAACAACCATTGACCAAGTAATGTAATATCCCCCTGGACAAATCAAGCCTGTGAACGTTTTACATTCACAGTCTATTGGGCGTGTACTAGTACCGTCACCCTGCGAGCGGTAGGAATCCTCTAATACAATTTGATCTTTACTTTCGTTACCACTCATAGTTTCTGGTCTTTTTTCCAGGTTATCTTTCTCCTTTAATTTTGTTTCACTTGTTGCAATTTCAGCTGTTCTATTATGGTGCGATCGACATAAAGACTGGTAGAGTTGGTTATACTCAGGCACGTGGGAATTACGCAGCCACTGCATCTAGGCGAAATCATACACTTGTCCTGCGCCCTGCAGGACAAGTGCATTGACAAATGATATGCAACATCCAATTCCGGACCATATTTTATTACTTCTATAGATCTTGATTAGATTTCGTGTGGTGTATTGTCTTCGATTAGCATTGTATCTTGCCAGTTTGTAATCATCATTCCTTTTTTTGCGTTGGAAAGTTTTTGCTGTGCCTTCAATTTCCAGATTTAGAAACCCCATCTCATATTATTATTAGATCCTAGATTGTGGATGATATCACCAAAATTATGTCGTCGACTTTGACTTTCGTCCTGATCTTTTACGATTTTGGATTCTGACATGGTGTTGACACCTTGGGTTCTCAATTGTGACCCACCACCTTACAGTATAGCTCTGTAGCTCGGTCATAGAATACGGCTACCACTATCCTACATGAGGTAAAAGTAATTTGTTCGTGTATCTTCCTACCGTTTCTACTTCTGTTTCAGTTTTGTTGTGCGACTGAGTAATTGTAATTGTACATGTTCACTAAAGATTCATCCTGTGGATTCATGTATTTCTATTAATTTCAATATTTTCCTCTTTTCTTATACTCTAGTACGTTAATAACCTTACGCTTTATGAGTATGAACTAAATATTGTATTGGTACCCAGGCATCTGTTTTTCTACGAACGTGTGAAAACATTTCACTTTGAAAAGCTCTTTTGTAAATGGACTATAAGCCACTATGAGGAAGTTCAGTGCGGAGACCTGCAGATTTTTTTACATTAATAGTTAGATTAGGTTAATGTATTATTTCTACTGACATTTTCGCATATCATTACTAGGTATTAATATAATACCATGAAATTGAATTACTTTTCCATTGGTCTCTTTTTTGTTTGTAATACATTATGTGTATCAGTTAATACAATGTATTTATTATTATTGTTGTTATTTGTTATTTCAAAAAAAATAATGTACTAAAGAAATATTCTTACATGTAACTAACACATATTTGCCTATATAAGAAAAATTCATTAAAATAATATATAAATCCTATTTTTATGCTCAGAGGCCATGGGGGTAGCTGGAAGCGCAATATTTGCATTTTATGGTCGTCTGGCTTCTAGAAGCGGATAAACCGAAATGCTAAGTATTTATTATCAAAGGGCATTATTTCTGCCTGGGATGGTACACATGCTCGCTCGCACAGTAAATGCAATGTTTCGGTGCGCTAAGTGCCTGAGATTTGAAATTCATTCGACGTAACGTATAAAGCTTCGTTGATTTTTGTTGATTTAAAAGCGTTTAGTAGGAACTGAAGTACGGTGGAACGCGTTGCTGTTGCCGAGTACTCATTTGAAGCGCTACTGGTGGTATTAACTGAATTAAATTTAATACTAACTGTAATTAATTTTTATTTTTCGACATAGGAATTGTGAATAGACTTAAAAAGTAGTCGATAGGATATTATTATACTACTATAAACCATAATAATATAGACAAAAATTAGAAGAAACAAACTTAATTAATTAAAACATTTTTAAATGAATGTATATCTAAATTGAATGTCGAATAGGTTGTCCTTTATATTTTCGAAGAGATTTCCATTGTTTTACCTGCATTGCCATTTCCTAATACATAATTACATTCACATAAGTAACTCCGCCTCAATAATATAAAATGAGACATAATTATTACTAACTGTTTGACATTTTAGCTTCAACGATGAGATGTTGGATGTAAAGAGATTTCTTATAACTCTAAAAGTAACCACATTGAATAACATTGAATTAAACAAAAGGACCAAAAAATAATATAAATGTATTTTAAATCAAAATAAAAGGTACAAATGTCCCACCGCAACGATTTTAAGAAGGAAGTAAGTACTTTTACCGTGAATTCCAGTCTATAGTTAGCTAGTATCGAAGGACGCTGAAATGGTTACTACGAAATTTGCAGTGAAAATGATTACGCTAACACAAATATGTTAAATAAGTTTACATTAATATTATTCACAAATAATGACAACTAAAACTTTATTTAGAAACAAACATCACTGAAATATAAATACTATGAAAATAAAACTGTTACCATTGCCGATTAAAATATATGTTATACTCGCTGTACTAGTTTTAATATACATAGAGTACAATAGAGTACAAGATCGGGAATAATAATCCAGTTCAGTTCCAATTGCAAGAGGGCCGATTTTCCAATGCCGTTGTTAACAGTGTTGCGAGGTCAAAGAAATTAAATTCGTCAAATCTGAGTTTAAAATGTTGCACTATTTTCTTACCAGACACCATTTTTTTAGCAGTGATCTATTGAGCCTTTTTGTCGATGCAGAGTAGACTAATAATAATAATAATTATAATAAAAACAACAGAGAATTAAACAAAATATTTAAACAGAAAATTCAACATTCAGTAATAAATAAATTGAATATAAAGACAACTTAATGTGTTTGCACTTTCTATCTTTTCCGTAACTTGGTTTTATTTAAATGTATGGTACTGAACACCCTTTTTTCGACACAAGCACTGCTATGTGGCAACGTTAAGAACATCGATATTACTTTAATATTTAACGTAATGCTAGAGTACGATCCCCTTTCTTTCCAAAAAGGAATATCATCTAATTGAACATTTGGTTGTGGTTTTTGTCTCAATTCTCTATCTAGAGGAACTTAGCCAAAATTGGACCTAAACATTCTGTTGATGGAATTTGAAACGGATTGGAGAAAGTTAAAATTTATTAAAAATTTCTCACTCGGGAATTAAAAGAAAATTTTTGTTAGCGGCTTCTACCTAAAAACGTAAGCAGTTTTTTCACCACTATTACGCTAAGTTACGCGTCCGGGGTGTGTACGTTTAGATGTAGGATTTGTTTAACCGTCAGGCGGACGAGACTCTCGGCGTCCTGCAGGGATTTTGAAGTGACCTTAGGAGCTTCTAACCCATATAATAGTTTGGGAACTACATGGTCCCTTATCAAGGTCAGGTTTTGATCGGGTTTGAGAGGGGACGGAGATGTTTTTTTGAGCCACATGAGGGTAGATTGTACAGGACGGGCTTGAGAATGCCGGTGGCGCCGTAGTGGTGGCCGAGTTATTTGAAGAAACTAAATTGAGTGAGGGGGTGATTCAAGTGGAATTGATTTTGAAAAGCTTCTCGATAGGGATGAAATGGAAATTTTCTGTTTACTGAGGGCTCCTGCATTCAGGTTATTACATTTAGAAGGATTGATCGCCGTCAATGGTAAGCGGAATGTTTGCTATGTCGTCGTTCATGATGATCAAGTCGTCGGCGAAAGTCATTGCGACGCAGCGTAGGTCTTCGTATACAGTTCTGCCGGTATTGGCATCCTGGTTTAAATCGACTAATAATTCGTCCATGACCAGGTTAACCAGTACCGGGCTCAAAAGTTTTCCCTGTTTGACCCCACGGCGGATGAAGATGGGACGGGTGGTCATAGTTACTCCCGGGCTTGCTTGCTTACCAGTTCTGAGCTGACCGTTGAAAGGCGGCCGAAGAAAACACTAGTAGAGCATATTTTGTTTCACAGCTAAGCAAACAATCCACTACTAAAAACTTGGAAGACTAATAAATATGTAGCTCAAGATCACAAAGTTTCTCCCAAGTACAACAGAACCAAACTCCCGCGGATACTGGGGTACTACTATATTTCCTTATACATAAAGTATAAGAATGTATTTATGCCTTCTTTTGAACTTTTGAAATATTGTAATATTCTTACTTACGATTTACGTCTCCACAAGACGAACACTAGACTTTAATATTTTCAAAACTGATCACGGTCTTTTTGTTGTGACGAATACTGGATGAAAACTTCTCGGGAAATTGCTTGGGGCATATTTATAGCTTCGGGCCGCCGACAAAGCTCGGGTATCCACACAAGTTCAATCAAGTAATTTTATGGATTCACACAGCTCTGAATAAGTAATTATGGAAAACTTTTTAGAACTACCAATGATATATAATAATTGAATATTTTTATTATAGCCAGTAATAAGAAGCATTTTATAAATTTTTGTAAAAGTTTTCGCCAAATCAATGCTATGAATATTAAATTTGCGTGAGTCGCTTATGAATAATATGAAATGGAGGGGCCTAGTACAGAGCCCAGAGGTGCCCTCAAGTGTAGGTCATAGTTATCAGAGCTTGTTGCTCCAATTTTAACATTAATCTATGATTAGACAAATATGACCGTATCCAGTCACTAAGTTCGCTAATTGTCATGTTTATAACAAATTATTTAGTATTTTCATTTTGTTTACGTCTTTTAGTACATTGCTGAGGTGGGAACTTGTCTAAGACTAAGCGTATTAATTGTAAAAACCTTGATTTTCCCATAATTTGTATTAATTGAGACAACATTTCGCAATGGTTTATTATAAAACCTCAATGGTGTAAAATCTACATTGGTGAAAACGATACATTACGATATTTTTTTCGGGTAGTCAATTCGAAATATAGTTTTCCACATAATTACAGTATGTTTACATTTTGTTTCAGAAATTAAAATGCCCTACCTGTCCTTCGCACCGCTGAAACTGTTGCATGTACTTTTACTTGCACTGCTGACCGCGAGGACATTGGCGCAACGCTGTGACAGGACTCCAAAAGGCGTCGTTTCTCCAGCGTCCAGGGCTGACGGAAGATACGTCATAGGCATTTCGGGAAATCCAGAAACCTACACCGCCGGCGATAAATACACGAGTAAGAGAATTTAATTTGCTTTACAAAGATGGTAATATGCTATGCGCATCGCGGCAGATACCTAAAATCGTGAAAGGATTGTGGTTGTCAGTGGCAAAAACCTATATTCTCTCACTTTTCGCAGTTTCGATTTTTGGGTAGTAGTTACAGTTAGCGTGGCAATGATGTTATTTACAAGAGACATCTTAAATGTAAACTTATCTAAAAATCTGCAGTGGTCCACGCTGAGCTTCCTTTTCTTAGCTAAATTTCATGCGGTTCTGAAACGAATCTGAAACTGTTCTGGAACGGTTCTAAAACCACGATGGACATTTTTTTCGGTAAATCGTGTCACTACACCGGCTGTAGTATTGCTTTCAAGATAGGAGGGTAAGGTATCTGGTTTCAATAGTTCCAATGTGTGGGTATTAGTTGCCACGCCCATTGAAATAATCACGTTTATTGCAGCTCTATTTGTGTACCCCCTATACATTACCTTCTTACTTGAAGTTCATAATCACAAAATGCAAAATGCGGATAGTTTGATTTAATCGATAAAAGGACGAAACAAGATTAACATGCATTTCGTTACTGTCACATCAGACGCAAACGATAATTTTCATGAAGATTGATGTTGTGTAGTATAATGGGTCTGGTAATCGGTCTTAAATTACAATAGAGTTTAAAAATAGCTATCGAATACATATGATAATGATTCGCTGCAAGAAAACGATGATTTATGATGACAAGAAAACGTTTTAGTTTGTGCACACATAGGATCTAATGTATGCGCCGTTTGCTTTTCCGGCTAGGGGATGGTGGAGTCGGTCAAGACTGATCACCACTATGCTGCTGACACTTGACATAACAGCGAAGCGGTTGCGCCGACGGGACCGCCAAATAAATTAATGCGCTCTCTACGCGAATAAATCGAGCGTAACAAATCAGACGCTGCATATTTATCGTCCGCTTTTTCTTTCTCTGGCGGTCCGTAGATTCCTAATGAGATTGCGCCGACGAAAAATGGAAAAAGTAGACGCGAAAGTTCTCTTCATAAGCCGCAGGTTAGGTTTTGTGCCTGATCGATTTCTTGGTGAGCGTTTCGTGAAAATTATTGCCGATGTGATTTTTTTACATATATTAGAACACGATGCGAGGAGATTTCCTTTGATTGATTATAATGACGCATCATTTTGTAGATAAGGAATTAATAATAATTAAAGCAATAGTCTTGCGAAGTTCGTCACAAAAAGCATGTTTCTACCAAACATTCGATCTTAGCAGTGGACTCTCCGAAAGGGATAATTAAAAAACATTTGATATCAATGTAAAAATACATGGCGCGCATTAAGTGATCCGATACGGACAATTGAAATTCATTAGTGATGTAAATCTGTTTAACTAAGTATAATTTTGTGTCGAATAGGAAGAAATATAATAAAGTTGTAGATAGTAGAGTAGATTAGTAACACATACATGTCCTATAAATGGGAAGGAAGTTAGCCGTCACGATAAATGCCACCTTAAACCTAAATGTGCAGAACCAGCAATAACTGATTTTGTTTTCCTGCTTTTACTTTAAAGAATTATTCATGGAGAATTGTGTGTAGATAGCCACAAGTCCAGCAAGTGAAGGCTCTTACAAAATTGTATAACATTTATAAAATAGAAAGGGAGTTAATATTAATTAAATGAAGTAAATAATAAATAGATCAAGTAATATGGCCGAAGAAAATTAATATTTTGTTTGTGCTTAATACTTTACTTGTAAGTTAATCCCATGCTTCTTCAATATATTACCAAAGTTCTTCTGCATTTTGTGGTCAAATATTTCTTTTTCAATACATTCTCGATTGGTTTAAATCCGGACTGGTGGAGGGCCAGTGAAGAACTTCAATGTTATTATTTCTATACCAGTCATTAACAATTAATTCTAGCTGTATGGACCGGATTGTCATGTTGAAATATACAATGGGCAAACATATACTTGACAATTGGAAGCATGCTATTCGTATGCAATCGCATTAAACCTGCCATCAATCCGCAAGCCTATTCCTAAGTCTTGGGAGCTTGACCAAGCCCAAACCTTGCTTCCAAACCTACCAGACAGTGTCTTAGGATGTACACTTGGATTTTACCATTCCAAGTTGCCTGAATGTTGTTTAGCCATTAAAAATATCCTGGTTCCAATAATTTCAATCATTATGAATATGAGTGATTTTCTCACCGTTTCTTAATATCAAATACTGTATTACTTATTACTTATTTAACTGAAAATGACGTTTATAATTGATTATAATTGACCAGAACTTCCTATTTTTGATAGCAAAACGTTAACCAGGGTTGTTACGAGTACGCAGGTCTTTCCTGCCCAACTCCAACAGTGTGAAGGTACGTGCAACAGATAGACCCGTCAGTACTATGTTGGAATGTCCCATTCCATGACACTCATGCCAGTATGCAAGCACCTTGCGCTTCATCCATCTTGTACTAGAGCTTATTAACTTTCTCAAATAGTCATTGCTTAAAAATTAATTGTTAAAAATATGAAATTATTGAATTTTCCACCTTGTGTAATCGGAAGAGTTGTGTAGATAATATGCACATGTATGTAAAAGGAGATATATGACATTTTTCGTACCAACTAAAAATACTATAATTCAAAAATCGTAAGATGCTTTGATATGTTTGTACAGAGTGAGTGAAAGTCGAGAATCCAAGTTGTGTAAAGCTCCTGGATTAGATTCATGTCTCATTTAATTTAGGTCAACTACAGTGGCTGAATATGAATGTTAGGAGAAAAGTACATCTTGCATGTTTTGTTCATCGTTACTAATTCATCGCTATATGTTGGAAAATTACTTACAGATCTCAGGTTTATTGGAGAGATTGATCTCGTCCTATATATTATTTGTTTATGTTTATATTTATTGTATATTTTATTTTAAAGTTAAGTTGAGCACCTTAAGTAGGAGGAGTAAATGGAAAAGCCATATTTACACTGAAATTGAAACTGGCGCGAAACTTGTATTGGGTACAATATATATCCTTAAAAATATCACGATGTTATAACGATATGAAGCAGCTAGTTCTGAAATGAACTGATTTATTTGCTTTTGGAATTGCGAAAAAAGAAATTACGAGCACAAAACTGTTAACTGGAATGTAACCACTTAGCATTATGTAAAACATACTCGGTTTTAGCCAATTACAGGTAACCTACACCTAGCGGCAAATTTAAATCACTCCTCCTAATTTAAAAACAGACTATAGTATCAGTGAACCAGCATAAATGTGCTTGTATATGCCGAGTTGAGATCCCTCCCATTCTGGTGAACGTTCACCAGTGCGGTACTGTATATGCCAATTAACCACCTTCTCAAGTATTAACTGCCAGAACAGTTGAAGCTGGCGCTTGCAATTAAATAAAAGTTAAAGGGGCCAGGTAACAGAAGGTCGGGATGTTCTTATAAAGTTGCCTTGTTTTCTCTCCTTCACTGCGTATTTCCAGATCTCTCTTTGTATTTCCCTCTCCTTTTCTGTCAAGTCATTGTCTATGAATATCTTCTACCTGCCAGCTTCGGCTTTCTCATAATCACCTCTTCTTTATCTCTTTCTGTTGTCATTTTCGCTAATATTATCTTCTTCCTCTTTCCCCCCATCTTGTACGCATCTACTATCCTCACCTCCGCCTCCAATTCTTTATTTATCCATTGTGTCATTTATTCTTTTTCTCTTCCTTTTTCTACATCTAGCCCCCTTATTATTATATTCTTTCTTCTATCCTTTTTTCCATTAATTATCTCGTTTGCCTCTTCTTCCATTCCATTTCTACCTTCTTTCTCCATTCCATGCCTTACTGCCTCTCCTTTCTCAACTCCAAAACCTGTTTTTTTGTTTCTTTTATCTCCTTTATCATGTCCTTCATCATCTCTAGCAAATTTTCAGTTGCCTTATTTTTATCCCATTCGTCATTTCCCCCCCTCTGCGTCCTCTCACTCCTTGTAAAAATTTCCTCTCTGCCTTCCTCCCCCATTTCATTGCCTAGTTCACTTGCCATTTTGCTGCCTGTCGATGGCTCTTTTCTGATGCTTCTTAACCCCGTGACCCTTGCCTTGGTGGTGCAGTCTTTTTAATATCAACGATGTATTAAATTTATTACCTTTCCATTGTTACCGTATCCATCTCATTTCTATTACTCGACTTTTCCTTTTTCTAACAATTTTAATTTTCCATTAGAGTTAATGTGATTGAATACCCGTATATTATTTGCTTTCACGTATCTTTCACTACTGTATAAGTAAATGTGTTTTGTCGGCTTACCTTTTTACCGGGCCAAAAACTGCGGCGGCCCTGTTTCGCTTGTCCGGTCTGCACAATGCTTTTACGCGCAATTGTCTTTTAGCTAATTAACTTACCCGTCACAAATTGCGGGATATTGATTACTACGTCGGGATACGTATTTTCGTACCTGGGACGATAATTAAAAACTAATTTTTCCCAAGGAAAATTCAACTTTGCTCGGAGCACTTCTCACACACGACCTTTGCCACGTATACTAATAAAGGTTTTTTTTTGTTTGTAAGTCTAGTAATAGCTAGCTATTTAATGATCCAATATCCTTGCCGGTCAAAGTAATACATTACCAATTTCCACAATATGTACATTACCAATTTCCCTTCATTAACATGATAAGCTAAATCATTGAACATATTAAAAATAAGCGGTCCTAAAATTCCCCGAAGTATGTTTTTTATACTTTTTCAATCTATGTTATAATGTATGACTTCTTTATTTCATGACCTAACTATACGACGATTCGAACTGTAGGATTTGACATTGTATTGTATTTTCCAGACCCTAACTTAGTTTTGCTTGAAATCCAGCAATCCTGTTCGCATTTTCCTGATTCGCTAATTGTCAATTTTTGTCTGTGCCATCATTCTTACATTGATTGTTTTTGATTCTGGTAAAGGCAGGTGTCCTTTTTTTACCTCTGTGCATTCTAGAATACTTTAGTAGTGTAGTAGTATTCTTTATTTCATCAGGCATAATACATGCATTGAAATGCGTCAGGATTTTGAAATACATACTCGTACATATTAAACTATAACCGACACGCAAAACTACACCCGAATGCATTTGTGACAGAAGCTGCAGGAATTGATTAAAAGTTGTTTTACATATCCCTTAAAATATTTTTTTTATCTGATTAATTCTTGCAGGTAGGTGATTGTATATTTTGAAAGGCTTGATATATGAATTCTTAGAGACAGATATGTAGTCTGTGGACATGGTTACCATATCTCAAGGAGTACGAGAATACTTTACTTGTCGTAAATCTTGTATATTCTCTCTTACATATAGTACACAACCTAGGATATAAATAGCTAATAAATTCAATTCCTTGAAAAGGAATCTACACCAGTAATACTTTGGTTTAGAACAGGTCGTTCTTATTATTCGTTTCTGCATCCTAAATATCTCACTTATTCTACATTGCCCCATCCTATAATTCCGTGGTGTATTATCGAATTCACATAAGAGTAATAAGAAATAATTAAAACCCCCGCGATTGACACAATCATGAAGCCTCCAAACCAGGTCACTGCTAATTTATCTAAAACATAGCTGAACATAATGGCCCCAGAATACTACCCTGTGGAACCTCTGAGGATATTTTCATTTGATCTGATTGGAATTCGTTCCCATCTTCTCTGATGACAAACTTTTGTGATCTGCCGTATGGAAAAGATGACAACCACTTGTAAGCACGAAAGTAACACGGAATTTGGCGTCTTGCGTTGATAAACCAAACTGATGTTGCTTAAGATGTAAACTTTATTAAAAATGTTGATAATTTGCATTGAAAGGCCTTTTCATACATTTTTGAAAATATGGACTGAATGGAAATTTGGCAAGCGACTGCAACCTGAGCGGTGTGTAAGCGTACACACCGTGTTTCGGTACAGCCCTAGTAACGACGAAAAAGGGCACAAAATATTAAAAGTCAAAAAGGGTACTTGTCGGTTAGTTTGCTTTTAATTTTTGTAATTTGAGAAGTTTTTTGGAGTAAATTGTCGTCGTTTATTTTTTATTATTTCGCCTTTGGCACCATTGAGTCCAAGCTTCAAGTAGCTGTTAAAGGGATTTCTAAATTTTATTGGCTCATATCATAGTGGGGTCACAAACCTGGACTAGGTAACTAAGTACATCAATACCGTCAGGCACTTCCCTTTGTCCCACATGTATGCAAATGAAAAAAATCATATTAACATTGGCGATAAAATGTAGTTATTTTGATTATATGGCCGCACAGAATAACAAATATTGGATCCCTGTTATTGGAGGATTGAATACAAGTTGTGTCGTGGGATTTATAAACTCGTATCAGATATTTTAGAATTATAAATTTTCCAATGCAACTTGTTCGCGAAAGCCGCTTAATACAGAGATAACATTGAATGTTTCTTTTTCGGTTTTATCTTACTTGTGCTATTTCGTTTTATGGTAACGCTGTTAGATTAATGCCATACATTTTACGGTCTCCCATTTTCGTTCCATCCGCACTTCGATTTAAGAATTCTGAGATTACTTTTTAAAATTCGAATCATTCCAGCATTACATTTAATCGAATTATTTTGTTATCGCTAGAACTTCGTCCATGATACGTTCATCCGGTCTGATCATCCAGGCCCATGCTGTGTAATATTTAACGAGGTGCACCTTACCTGTATCTGCAAATTGTTCTAGCAATTACCATGTTTGATTTGTACCCATGTCAAATACGAGGTACTTGTAATGTGTTGTCATGTTAGTAATTAATTTATTCAAGTCCTAACTAAATTGTATACATGGCTAAGACAATAATAAATATATTACCGACAGTTCCGACCGTTTAAGTGCACATAAACCAATACAACCCGCGTGGTTACAAGATCCACGAAATCGATTCGGACTTATTTGATGTTCACATACATCTTCACCAATGATCACACAATCATTTGTTTTTTATGGCTTTGGCAGGATTTTATTAATTTGGCTTAATTTCACATTGCAAATGTCGAGCACGTTAGGAAAATTAAAATGATTGTGCAATTTGCTTAGTCTTAAACAACTAACTATTATAGAATCCTCAGATTGGTTGTTAGTTGAAAAACGCACCTCTAAAAAGTCGTTTTTTTCAAAATTCACCGTTTGTATTTCCTTCTCTGCAAAAACATTTTCATTCTCTTCAATAGCATCTCCATCCTCTGCATTAATATCTTCATTCTCTTTATTGCTTTCTACAGGATTATTAATATGGTGTCCACTAGTACCTTGTTGAGTTCATGTTCATTTATAATAAGTCGTCCAGACTAGCACTGCTTCCAGCGGGAACATTGATTTTCTTCCTTCTTATGTTTCTAGGATTTCGTACTTCTCCTGCTTCTTTAAACATTTCTGTAAAATAATCCACTAAAGCATGATTTCTTCAAGAGACAATCGTTTACGAACGTTTTGCCTATCACATGGTGATATGCCAGTAGCATTTTTATTGTCGGTGAACACCTGTGACTTGTAATGTGAAAATACAAATATTCATTAAAAGTGACATCTGTGAGTAGATTTTGACACTGTATATTAGAACCAATCGACATAAGAATGGTACATTTAAATTCAAAATATATTTGTCCCGACTCATCCCATGTCCTGACTCGCCCCATTTGATGGTACACATCAATGAAAGTTGATGTTCATTACTCCCCATTATACTTCGCCTTCTTCTAGGCTAGTTATGCCTAGTTATGCGCCACAGCTATTGAAGCTAATATACTGAAACGTAAACTTAAAACTTCTATATGGCCAAGAAGAAAATATTTTTTAAAGCAATATTTTTATCCGGAAGTTACACTTCACTCCTGTCACATTTTCCCATTATAAATGCTAAATTCTAAAATCGCTTTGAAAATGTATTTGTTGTCCAGGTCCCATACCGATGATAAATGTTCCTACTTATGGGTGCGATCGCGGTGGCGGACGCGGTCAAAGTTGCTGCCGCGTTGTAAATTTGCAAAGTATTAATTTTATTTTTACTACTTTTGATTTTTATTAAGTCTAGTTGCTAAGTTTTGTTTTATAAAAAAAACAAGCAGCATATTTTTGTCATATGGATGGCTGTTCCACACTGCGATTACAGATGGCCTTTAGTCTGTGTCATATGTGCTGAACCTCACAGACTCGTCTGGGGCGAAGGGCGAGCAAGTTCTGTGCAGTACATCTCTAGGAACTGAAGGGGGTTTATCGCATTCAGATCTATTAAGGATCCTTTTAATTCTAGAAGTCTAGAATATCTCGAAGAACTATTATCTAAGACCGAGAAATGTTTAACGTTGTGCTTAAATAATTTTTGCACGTTAGAAACCAATTGTATAGGAGAATGACAACTACAACAGTCATAGTACAATGTTTTTGATAAATGACGTTATATGGTGTGAGTGTTGTCACGGTTTTGGTAACTAAATAATCCTCTTTCATTAAATTAGGTGGCTGTCATATTTAAATTTTACTTGCCGCCCTATAACAAATTTACTTTCGATTCAGGCCAGTAAATGCAACATACCGACTGCGACATATAAATAATAAATAGCAAATAAGCAAAATAAATCGACGTGCAAAAATATCATGAAATAGATTCCTAAGTGAAAAGAAAATATTAAAATATATTGTACATGTAAACAAGCAAATAAAACTTACGCAACAAATACAGATTCATCTCGTCGATGGCCAGCACTCTGTTATGCGAGATACGATAGCATTAAGGCACGGAATGGAGCGGTAATGCATTTAGATATGGCTGCATGAAAGGTCGTACATAACCGCTACGGTTTCACTTATTGTCTTGATAAGGTACAACACATAGATGGTAATCTGGAGAGCAATTTCGAGTAAATTCCTGGACCAGTTAGGTTGATTGAATGTAATATTTGTTGTATTTATTATTGAAGAGGTTTAGTGATTCAATTTTTCACGTTTAACTATATACTTAGGTTTTATTTATTGAAAATTAAAAATATACAATAATAACAATCATAAATCGTCTTAATTATTGTTTTAAATGAAATGGTGACAAACAACAATCAAATGAAATAAGCCTATTGTTTGAAGTTATCATTAATTCTATAAAAACAACATTTTTTAAAGCTGAGTTCAAAATAAGAATACAATAAATAACCTTCGTCATTTAAAAGAGAACATCACAACTGACGAATAGCATGAATGGCGGAATGCGATATTGTCCGGGCCAGTTTTGTCTGTACTCAAATGATGGAACACAGTTCATTTGGAGATTGTATTGAAATATTTGCACCGATTAATCCTCTGCATATAAGGTTCGGTGCAGTTTCGTCGGCAAGTGTAATTATCCGCATTTACAGGTCTATTAAATTAACCATAGCTAACTATATGCACTAACTTATAAAAAAGGGCGCACTCCAGTTTTTCCCTATTGTGTTGTTTTTCTTTGCTTCTGAAGCCAAATACTGACACAGATGGCTATGAGTTGTGTTGTGTTCTGTCACAAAATTTTTAGTATTTGTGTCAATGACTTTTCTAACAAATCTTATTTTCTTTTAAGATATTATTTTTCTTTTCCTGTTAAACAATTATTTTCATCGAGAGGATATTTCCATCCAAGATGCTTATTTTTGTTAAAAAAATTTCTTAAAAAAATAAGAATAAGAAGTTGCTGGGGCGATGGGTTTAGTGACAGATGGTCGAAGTGTTCGATATGCTACTCTTACTATTTGAAAACCAGAGACAACTGGACGTCGAGCACTGCATAGATACCGCAAGACACACAATACACCCGACGTCCTGGTTCAGGTCGTCAGCGGTCCACATCTGCAAAGATAATATATTTTTGACGCTGCTCTGTCTCCGAGATCGTCACCAAATTGCGGTTGAATTGGCTCAGAGGTTCCGAAATGTGTGTGGGACAGCTGTATGTGCTGAAACAGTTAGACGAAGATTGATAGCGACTGGTTTGAATGCATATAGGCCGACAGCACAAGCAACGCAAATTGAGTTTAGTAGAAGACATAAAAATTGGGAAGAACGTGACTGGAGAGACTGAGTTCTCTTCTCGGATAAATCACGATTTTCTTTGAGATCACCGGATGGACGCCATAGAGTCTGGAGAAGACAAGGGGAGAGATATTCTTCAGCCACCGTCGTTCAACATGAACATTTTTGGGGAGGGTCTATTATGGTTTGGGCAGGCATTTCGTTAGAAGCAAAAACTGAGCTTTTCATTCTTGCAGAACGATCGTTAAATGCAAACAATGCAAACAACATAAGGGATATTCTTGCATACTATGTTGTTCCTTCGCGCCAGTTGTAGGACAAGAGTTCTCGTTAAGCAGGATAATGCAGAACCCCACACCACTATGTGCATCATGCGGTATTTACAGGACTTAGAATTTTGGAATGGCCTGCGATGAGTCCTGACATGAATCGCATCGAACACGTTTGGGATGAGTTGGGAAGACGTGTTAGAGCTCGTCCGGTGCGTCCAGAATACTACAAGAATTAATAGTGGGACTTGTAGAAGAATGGGATGGTATTGATCAAAATGTGATTGATTAGACACTTAATGTAATGTAATATATGCCTCGACGAATTCAAGCATTGCTGGGTGTTCGGGGAGGCAATACTCGTTACTGATACCAGTGGCGGCTCGTGAGCTCGGGGATAGGTGAAGCAGAATCGGTGGCAAGACCTCCCCCCTCCTATAGCGAGTCATGTAAATATATTTTTTCCTGGTTTGAAAAAATATATAGTTATATGAAAACGAAAATAAAAATAACGTTATGTTAGGGTCATAGTTTTTTTTTTTATTTCTTGAATACAATGTCAATTTTCTTTCCTTTAAACTTGCGAACTTATCGATTATTTTGTCGAAAAATGGTTCTGCATTAATTAACTCATTTAATAGTTCTTTTTCTATTGAAAATTTCGATAATAATAATAATTTTTTAAAACATCGATTATACATTTTGTCTTTAACTTTTACAATTTTATTGGTATTTAATATGTCGCTTTTTCACTATTTAAAATGTCTTTTTTGTCATTATCATTACCTTACAAATACTGTTTCTAATAAAATACACACTGTAGGTAGATTTTTTTATTTTTAGAGCTGGAGAGTCACGTATGTTACCTTTCGAGGACAATTTACTCTAATTATACAAGAATATGTAGGTATTAGATTAAAAAAAAAGAAAACAGTGCAAAATAATTTTGCACTTGGGAATTATTTTTAGGTGAAGCGGCGCTTCACCTGCGTCATCGGAAGAGCCGCCACTGACTGATACCAAGGTGAAAATCTCAGTTAATTTAGGATAATTTCTTCCTGTGGTACAGTTTATAATTTGTTGACCAATTAAACCAATTAACTAAAGAAATATTTGTTTTCAATAAATTATAGAGGTGAAAATTCCGATTTAGTTCGTGCGCCACTTTTTTTGTAAGTTACTGTATTAACAACGCAATGAATTCCTGAAAGTTTTCTAGTTCTTAATCTATCCAATGTGTTTAATAAAAAACAAAACCTCTTCGCATAACATGGATAATTTATATATACTTATAGATATAACGTATTTGAGAGGTTTGTTCAATATGGCATGTGTGGAAGGCTTGATTAGAGAACATTGTCCACTTGCAATCAGAGCAATTGCAGAAGATGTTGGTGCGAGCACAGGAACTGTTCATTATATCGTACACAAACTGGGCAACACCAACGTTTATGCGCAATGTGTTCCTCGTTTTTTGTTTGACCTAAAATGCTTTACAACACCTGACGGCGGAGTACAGCCAAAATGGTATTGACTTTCTCTTGTCAATTGCTGGCGACGAAACTTGATGTCATTATTTTGAACCATCCACTAATTTGTAATCGATGCAGTGGAAACCTTCAAATTCTCCACAACCAAGGAATTTTAAAGCACAACCTTCTGCATGCAAGGTGATGTTCACATTTTTCGACCAGGAAAGACTCTTAAAGAACCTACAGTGCATATCAATGCAAACCTGTACAATGAAACTCTGAACAAGTTCCTTCAAGCAATAAGATAAAAAGGTCCAGGGAAGCTCTCACATGGTGTCATTTTGCTTCACGACAATATTTGGCCTAATGTGGCGAACGTAGTAAAAATCATATCTTTAGGCCACTGTGAGGGCATTAAAAGGTAACCAAGTACAACGAGAACATCTCAATCAAGAGTAAAAACAAATGCAGTACAAACAAACAAAGCATTTTCTCGTCGGTGAATGATTGATTATTTATTTACAGAGTTAATGCTGTTTATGTTGGTATAACTAATTAAAATCATAAGGGCTAATTGCGGTCCATTTAGTTAGTAAATTATTGATTAATTTAATGTCAATTTAATCGCACGACTCGAGAATTATGGTGCGATAGACAATCAAGTAATATAATCAAATAACCTCGCTAATATTTTCAGTGATCACTACAATTTAAAAACTCGTCAAGTGAATAAGAGGCACAGTTGCCGCAAAATAATTTGATTTTTCTTTTAAAGTTATGTATGTATGTAGTACATACGTATGTAGCGTTTGATTTTATCGAGCCACTGACTCGGGGGAGTGGGGACTCCGGACTTCGGTATAAAAGGAGGAGCGGGCGATCGGACGGCAGAGCCGATCGAGCCGTAGAAGGGACAAGGTCGTAGAACGTGCGAGCGATTGGTTACAAGCAAGATTGTTTACTCATCCATTATTTTTGTTCTTAAATATACTAAACTAATGACATTAAATTGTCATAAGCGCCGGACTGTTTCACCAACATCCTGCACAACGAAAAAGCCTACATATACATATATATCAACAATATACAACTCTGCCGACATCGAACTTTGACATGTTTGAGGCCGTTTTAGAAAACGCACATCTTTCTATATTTTACAATGGGATTTTTTGGCGTTACATACACCTGAGCTAAAAACTTCATTATTTAAATCTACGACAACCCATCATATTACCCAATATTACATTATTTCATCTACATTTGAAATTATTTCAGACAGCAGATTCTAATACGTCGAGTGATTCTACTACGTTTTTATTTGGTGTCGTATATTCCTAGCCCAAACCAAACATGCGATTGTTAATTTTAAATGTAATGAATACACCTGAGTTCAGTATTGTGCTTTCTATTGTATTTTTGAGTACACACCACCACCCCTCTATGTATGTATTATATAAAGTATATCCTTTGATAGTAACTGCATCATCAAATACGTCAGCATTCAGTCACGTTTCTGTAACCGCAACAATATCAATCTCTTCTAGAATAATATTAATAAAATCATGAATAACGACCTCACATACTACTACTTTACTACTTTAATGACCATCATTTGTGGTAACATAAATAACGCAATAAATTTTTCTAGACATCCAGATTATAAATTGTGAATTTAACATATGAAACGTAATATCTGAAAGCGTTCGAATTTAGAAATTTCACTTTAAAGGAGACATGTGAGATACATCCGCGGCTGAAAATGAATTTAGTAATCGTCCTAAAAGGGTAATGGAAACTATATCCCAAAATCATAAAAATATCAATTGCAATATTAATTAAACATTTTACATAGAAATGTCAATTTCTATGTAAAAGTCAACAGATCGCTCCTGCCAATTAAAATAGACCCTCACACTTATGCTTAAATATTATACAACGACGAGTGAATGTAATGCACATATTTTCCTTTTTTACATTTTTGCATTGTTTCACTGTTGAATACAATTTGTTAATCGTTAATGAAGGCAATGAGGCCCAGACGCGGGCGACGTCGTTACTGCGAGCGGATTTTTAAATGGTTTGGCCAGAGCGATGCAAAGATATAATTAGAGGAGTGCCTATTAATTTAAGGGGATTCTCAAGTGCATTCATTAAAATTTTCAGATTGCCTATTTACTTAACAAAGGGAATGGCGATTTCCTTCCAAGCTATGAACCTGTGTTTATTACCAATCATCACAGAAGGCGTTTTAGTATAAAACTATTTTTAGTATAATTATATTCGAGTCTGCATTTTTTGGGTACACTTTTTTGGAAAAACGTACGTAATGTATGTTTATTATAAAAAAACTTATAAAATGTAAGTAAATATAAAGCAAGTAGAATTTTAGGCTGCTGATTCGCAAGGGTCCCGGGATGGATAATTCCAATATTCTACTAGGTTACAACAATCATCGCATCTAAATCTAAAATTTCTAAAATTTGTTTAAGCAAAGGAGGTAATGTCAGTGCTTTATAGCTCTGAAATTAATAGCGATATTTTAAATGTATATACAGTATTCTGTTCTATATATTTATATATATTTATGTTTTTTTGTATTAATTGTTCTTCCAATTCTCCAATATATGATCGATCATCCTTGATCATACACAGATTTATATGTTCAGGGTGGCCAATAACCATGCGTTGATAACAACATGGGTGATTTTTCGTCATTTTTCTGGCAACTATCGTTGACGACTGTTAGCCACTTGAGTGGGACATTTTTTCAGCTTTTCTAAAAATTAAAGCGCATTTCGTGTCAATAATTTTAATCTGTGCTAAGATCTATTGTTAAATTTATCATTAGCAGCAAGGTCGACCACTTGTATGGAACTATCATTTTTAAAATGTAAAGTAAAATGCTAGATGTGTCAACAGTAAAGGTCTGGTTGTAGTTTCCGGTTATAGTGTCGTTAAGTACGAAAAACAATGTTCTATACCCCAAATGCGGCAGATCAAGTGAAACAGCGTATATACACAAACTACCTTGTGGTCTCATTTGCCCTCCAGGTTGGTGCACAATACATTAAAATTGTGTTTTAAATGAATCTCCATTGTTCGTAGTCATATGCTTTTTAGCAAAACAGGTCATATCTGGATAGAAAATAAATTAAAAAAATGTTATGGGCAAAAAGTTATGCAAACCATTAGATATCATAGCATTGCAATTGCAATTTTATTTAAACTACCTTGACCAAATGGTTTTAACCCTCAACCACTATCGTGTTTCTATATTACGCATATGCTATCGTGGGGTCATTTTTGACCCTAATTAAAAAAGGACTAAACGTTGTCAAAACACATATTGCATTTCTTTACTAATAATTAGAACCATCTTCTAGTGAAATCAACGTATATTGTAGAAAAGTTTACAAAAATAAGTATATTTTCTTTGTTATTATACTTTTTGTGAAAAACGGAGTGATTATACTTTAAAAATATTTTGAAAACATCAGTGAGTACTTTCGGGTAATCTGTTTGTTGAGTCTGCTTTAGTATACACGAATCAGCCCCTGATGACAAAAAATTGCATTATTTTACCTATATTGTAAAAACTGCTGAGCATGTTTGAAGCCTTTAAAAAATCTCTAATTTTTATGTGGATTTTACATAAACCCCTTTCGGACATACTTACCTATTATTGCAGGTGGTACAGATTATTTGTTACTTGGAATGGGCCCTGCACACTGTTTTGGAACACATTCGGCATACGGTGGTGTATTTCTTGTCTACTTTTCTGGGACAAAAACAGCGTTTGGGCTGCTGCAGAGGCACATGTGAAATTTGATTTGATTGAAATGGCATATTTTCTTCTAGACAGGAATTGATTGTCTCACGAAGTTCCCTCGGCAAATTAGGAATTGAAAGTCGGTATCTTAAATGGTCTTTTATGAGTTCTTGTCCAAACTCTTTGATGAAGTTACGGCGAGATATTTTATTTTCATGATTAGTTGCTCTTAGGATTATGTGACTGTTTACGGTCGCTATATCCATTACAGCATACCATATTACTACTGCCGGTTCTGTAGCGGGCACATTTTTGATCGAGAGCGTCCACGCCCCCTTTTGTAGAGTTATAGAATAATATCATGTCAGGTTTTCCAATATCCTCATCCACTTTACTGTCGTGATGCATCGATGACAACAGTATCACAGATTTACCTTTCTTTGGTACGAAGGAGCTGATTGTCAAATCACTAGTAAAACCAAACTTTCTCTGTCCTACTTGGTATTTTCGATTTGGAAGGAATTCGCGGGGTATGTCGCGCTTATTCTTCCTCATTGTGCCTACATAAGTAAGACCAACTTGTTTTAGTTCTCTTACAAGTTCAATGGACGTGAACCAATTGTCACCAATGATATTACGATTTGTATTCATAATAGGACTTGCCAAACGTAAAACAGATTGTGTGGGTATACGGAATTTATGAGGATTTGGATCATCTGTTTTTCCGGCATAAATAAATCCGTTGATAAAGTAATGAGTTTTAGCGTCACATAAAGACATGATTTTGATTCCATATTTTTGGGGTTTTCCTTTGAGGTACATTCTAAAAGAACAACGCCCACGAAATCCTACTGGAGTTTCATCCACTGTTGAAAATTAGGACGGTGTATAATTAGCCTGAACATTCAAAACGAACTTGTTAAAGACTTCAGAGATAGCAACCAATTTGTCACCAGACAATTTTCTGTCGTCCCTAGTTTCAAAATCATCAAATCGGAGACAAGAAAGTAAAAATAAAAAACGCGCTTTAGGCATAGTTGCTCTAAATATAGGTCTTCCAGTGCCATCTGTATCCCAAAGTGAAGACACGTCTTCGTGATTTGATTTGAAAACGTCCCGCCAGATAAATAATTCCAAAAAAGGCTTTCAACTCTGTGTAAGACAAGTGGTCAATAAATGTTGCAGTATTTCCATAACGAACACTCATCTCAGTTATTTTAGCGTTAGTATGATCCAAAATAATCTTTAACATTTCTTCAGTAATTAGAAGAGACCACGCTTCGTAAGGAGTTGTTGGCTTGTGAGCAATAGCTGGGCCCCTGATACCAGGCAAATGTGTAATGATATTATGCCTACTACTGCGTGACGAAGACGGGGGATTTTTGGACCACTTAAATGCGTTCTTACCGTAATAATAACTGGGGGTTTCGGTATCAACTTCATTTCTGGCATCGGTTTCTGAATCAGAAATATCTGAATCGGTATCATGCTCGCTATGCTCACTTTCCGCATCACTCATTCCATCATCGTCTTCATAAATGATTTCGTCTTCATTTGCTACTCCGTCCCCGTCACTTTCTATGTCGCTTATATAATTCATTAACTCTTCTGCAGTCATTAGTGTACCGTCATTTAGTATCCTATCATTTGAACCTGCCATTGTGTTCTGAAGAATATTTGTCGGAAATAAACAAATCACATTAAAAAAAAAGAACATACGGTCGTACTATTGTGGGGTCAATTTAGACCCCACGAGCCAATTAACATGAAAAGATTTATACCTGCAAAGTCAGAACATGCACCTCATAGACAAGCGTAAACAGAACTGAGATTAACTGGAACAGCAACCACCGCAGTCGCTTCGTTTTACCGACGACACCCGAAATATAGGCGCTGGGGTCCATTTTGACCCCTCGATAGCAGTTCAGGGTTAAAAAATCTAAACCAAAACCTAAAAAAGACATATGGGTGTGTTATAATTCTATTTGGAAGTGTTATAGGCTCGGGGAAAGTTAATTTCCTATTTCATAGAATTTTATATTCGCAATGACACATCCGTCTGTAACGCACGAATTTGTTTCAATACGGCAATAAATCAATTTAATTTGCGTCAGTAATTGCCAGCGAAATAAAGGGAAACTCACTCTTTGGCGGTGGTGGATCCCTCCATGTATCAAATATATGCAACCTAAACAGTAGGGTGGCTCATATTATCCAGTCAAAGTTTCAAAACTAGTTTACATATCTGGGCACACACACTATTTTTTTACTAGTAACAAAACAAATATCTTGGCAAAGTTTGAAGATAATATTCCAATTGGAAGACAGTGCGCAAAGACATGTAAGAATAATAATAAGTTTTAACAACCGGGAATTTTGAGGGTTTGTTTTAAATTAAGTACAACTAGGTGAGAACTAGTAAATTACTTTATTCCATAGTATATATAATATTGACGAATAATATAAAAATCTTATATGAAAAGTCTTCTTCTTAGGTCGATTTAAAACGTTTTCCGATTTCCAGTCGCCATTGTCCTCTGTCTGTCCGTAGGCCATATTCTATTTCTCTATCTTTGAGTTCTTTATCTATACCCTCTCTCAAACGTCACCTCTGTCTGCATCTTTTTCGCCTTCCGCGAGGTGTGCATTCTTATACTTAGTGTGTATATGATGTTATCGTTTAGTGGTGTACCCATGTTACTGCATTTTCTTTTCCATTGTTTTAAAGTTTGCTATAATATCAGTTTCGCCATCCAATGAGCGTGGTGTACTCCACCTTGATCTCTCCAATGACATTTATCGGGAATAGATCAGAGCTAGTAGAGACAGGTCTATTACTCCATGTAATCGTCTCTGGACTGCTTTTTCCTTCCTATGGCAACTAATAATAATTATTCTCTAACTTTATGTTGCAGGATAACACAACCTCCATTTTTCAACCCTCTCTGAAGAATCTTCCCGTCCCAATGAACAATAACTGGATCGTCAAAAGAAACAAGTTGCTTTATTTCTTCAAACACACCTTTTCTTCCTTCTTCATTTTGGGTGGAATAGTGCTTCGTGATAATGGTAACGAACTGGCTCTTTCCCTTTTTCAAATCGCTTGTGTTCTCTTATTCTTTGAAGAATTCTTTCTTGTGTCTTGTTGTATTTCTGATCTGCTTCATATCATATTTCTTTTCGCCCTCTGATCCATTAAAATCTCTCAGTCTTCGTCTACTTTGCACATAGTAAGTGCGTAATTATGAGCAATCTCAAATACCATATCTAGCTGCTCTTGAAATAGTGTCTCTCGTTTCTTTTGGGTTTATTTATTTCTGTTTGAAGAAGCCGTTCAGAGTGTAATTTTTCAAGCTTATCAATGCCACGTTTTACACGTTTAATCGAGATAACGCCTTTTGCCACACTAAAATTAATTCTTCTACAGTGCTGTGACTTGCATTTCCTGTAGGGAAAAATGGAATCTAAGAACATGGAGTTGGTAACTGATTCAATCTAGATATTGGTTCCAAATCTTTGACACCTATTAAGGATATAGTGTCCGCTTGACGTGTTGAATTTGGACAGCTTACAATTTTGTAGAAGCAGGTTATAAAGGAGCTTTGCGAGTACTAAATTTTCAAAGAATTATTATTGAAAACGATTACGGAAAGCCTTAGAAGATTTTGAATAATTGGGAAAATTGATTACGTTAAACTATGTGAAACTATTTTCACAATCCCTCGAAACACATGATAATGTCAGCAATTTGAGTGGAATGATTCTTTGAAATTTTGGACATAATGAGAATCTCCGAAATGCGTCGAGAAAAATTCCGTCACAATTTGCATAACTCTATTCTTGTGGCATTTCCTCATCGGACGCGTACAACGTTAATCCACGTTGCTTCTTATTTGGCGATTTATACAAAGATGCTGAAGACATATGAGCTAACTGCTTCTCTGTTACCTCGCTGGCTCGACCTCTCTTTTCTACTCTTTGCTGCGACTTTTATCGCGACTAGCGCACTAACACTATCGCTTGACAAACGTGAACGTTTCTTGTGGCTCGCAACATCTGTCAACGCGGAAAAAATCCTCTCAGCCGGTGCATTCGACTGTGGCAAAGAACGTATTAATGCTAACAAAGGCTTTAATTGTGGATACTTGAAATCTCCACTGTTATGTACTCTAAGCAGTATCTCTTTCCACATGTCATCGAATGATAACATGTCGATTTCTTGTCTAATTGAACCGTTTTTATACTCTGAGAACAAGAAACGCCACTCTTTTTTCATTGCGGCCTTATCAAATCCACCGATTTTTTCCGCGACAATCCAAACTTCTTTAAATCTACAATCCCGGTCCTCGTCTTTCAAGGCCGATTCGCTATCGAAAACTACCAAATAAGTAAAAAATTCATCATTGATATAAAACAATCTTCGTTGGATTTGATTTGCAGCCTCTACATAAAAATTTAATCAATTCTGGCGAATGGGACGAACGGTTTCGTCGTTTTCACCATAATTGGTCGACGGCAGTTTTTCAATCACGTCGTGGCATTCTTCTCCGAGGAATACTTCGTCCTAGGGCAATTGATTGCAACTCTCTTCGAATCGAACGTGCTCCGATTGCACATGAGGAAGGTGTGGTTTCTGTATGTGACGTGCCATCCGCGACAAGAATTGAAGGCATTTCTCTTGCAACAAATGAACTCGAGTTTCAGAATGTTGAAAAAAGAGGTTTATATCATTAAATTTCGCCAAAACGTACTCCAGAAAAGCTAGATACGCGTGCATCTCGAGGTCATTGAGAAATGCATTTAATTGTTCTAGTTTTTCTAATTTTTTAGAATTACCTTCTACGATTATCGCTTCGGAGCCACCGCGTTTTCGAATACTTAACGAGTTTCAGGTCTAAGCCTTGACAGGCATCGACGAACTCAGCTAAAATTTGCGACCGCTTCGCATAATTCTGGTGGTCAACGATCGACGTCATTGACTCTTCGACTATATTAGGAATTGTTTTTTCGCAGGAATGCTTTGATATTAATGCAAGAGCATGACATACGCAAGTGATTACGATCACGGTCGGATTCTCCTTACGGAGTAACGCTTTGAAAGACACTTTCTCCGCGTTCATAACCGAAGCGTGATCACAAGCCATTGCTATAATATTCGAAAAAGGTATTCCATGTTTTGAGCATGAGCATGAGCATGAGTGTATCTGGATCGACGTATCGCACCAAGAAGGTGAGCCAGCTTTTATTGTTCTGGGTTCCCTCATCGATAAAAATCACGAATTTAACATTCCTGAATCGAACAATCCTCTTCGTAACGGCCAAGAACGTTAAGTACAATTCCCGAAACTTTAGACGCGCCCGCAGTCATTTTTTGCAGAATAGCCGGATCTATCTCTTTGAAAAAATTTAAAATTGGATTCATCTGCGCATAAGGAATGCTTAATTCGCTACCTAATCTGACGTAGTCCAATTCAGCGATTCGTACCGAGTCTTTAAAGCTATCCTGGACTACTTCGGGGGGAATTTCATTTGCTATTACAATACCGTTCGCGAAACATTGAGCTTTATGCTCATCTTTACAGGCGAAATTCCCCCTCGGCAGTTTTGTATCACATCACATATAATACATTGAAACTTATAGCAGTCCTCTGGAACGCATCGAATCCACGACTTATACTTACTGTCGATAGTCCACGCTGTGCAAAATGTATGTGAATAAGGCCCTTTCTTTTTTCTCTAATTCCGCGAGCCAATTTAGTTGCACCATTTTGGTGTCGCTTAGATGCGATATGAGCAGTGACCTTCGATTCGCTTCACAAAATTAGGTTAACTTCGCATGCATTACACCGGAATGCGGATCCTCTCGATTCAACTTCTCCATACAATTGTTAATGATGTGATCTTCGTCAATAGTGTGAACACTGTGAACTCCTTCGATGGTTGCCCTAGAAAACACCCCAGCGCGCTCCATCGTTGATTTCCAGACTTCGCACTTGCGTTTGTACTTACACTTGTAATTGCACCTGCAAGTGCAACTTGCGCGTTAGAAACACCGAAATCCACGGAGCCTATACGCGATTTTAATTTGGCGCGAAAATGACCGCGAAACGCGAAACCTGATTGATGTCGTATAGTCGACGTTATCGAGTCTATTTTTAGATCGCGAGGCGAAAGGCGAGCCGAACTCGGTTTCGGCTCAGTTCGACTGCCGTCCACACTTTTACAACATTTTTGAGGGGAAGGTGCTGGCGGCCGCGGCGGTTCAAATATGGGATCTCTGCTCTAGACTGCTTTTTCCTTCCTAAGGCAACTAATAATAATTCTTCTCTAACTTTATGTTCCAGGATAACACACGCTCCATTTTTCAACCCTCTCTGAAGAATCTTCCCGTCCCAATGAACTGAAGAATTCTTTCTTGTTTCTTGTTGTATTTCTGGTCTGCTGATGAAATAATCATATTTCTTTTCGCCCTCTGATCCAGTCTTCGTCTACTTTGCATATAGTAAGTGCATAATTATGAGCAATCTCAAATACCATATCTAGCTGCTCTTGAAATAGTGTCTCTCGTTTCTTATGGGTTTATTTATTTCTGTTTGACACAAGCCGTGTAATTTTTCTTTAAGCAATCATCAAATATTTGACGATTGATTACCTTGACGAACCGTTAAAAGAAAAATTGCCATTGTTTTGGATTTCATAAGAAATAACAAGTCGTTAAAGGCTTGTTAACGACTCGTTAAGTTAATTGTAGGTGGATGTGCGATTAACTGTCATTTAAATATTATTATATTTTCTAAATATTATTACAACATTGGCTTAGTTGAATAAAATCCAGTAAGTATCTCAAAATATATTATAACAAGTATTATAACAACTATACGTGAACTTAAAGGTCAAAAAATGGATTCGGATTTGTCTTCCTTGAGTGATTTTGAAGAACCCCCTCGTCGCAGGCGACCTATAACACGCAGAAACCATTCGCTAGATGCTCGGCTACAAATTTTAATTGCCCTAAGATTTTATGCCACTGGTGCATTTCAACAGTTAGTTGGTGACCACATCAACGTTGGTAAATCCACAGTATGCCGAGTAATAAAACGCGCCACGGACCAAATTGCTGCACTTTCTCGACGACATATATTGATGCCTAGAACAGACGAAGAAATTACCATGGTTAAATCAAATTTCTATGCGATCTGTGGCTTTCCTCGTGTTATAGGTGCCTTAGATTGTAGTCACATACGGATTCAATCTCCAGGCGGTCCAAATGCCGAGCTGTTTCGCAACAGGAAAGGCTATTTTTCGATCAATGCGACATCTTACTGCGCCATGGCCAGGATCCACGACAGCACAATATTCAACGATTCACCTCTGGCAATGGAATTTCAAATGGGTACATTTGGTAATGGCTTCTTGCTTGGCGATAGCGGATATCCTTGTAAACCACATCTTTTAACTCCATTATTAAACCCATTAAACGCCAGTGAAGACGCTTATAATCGAGGACACATCTCAACACGGAATCCAATTGAACGATTTTTTGGAGTGCTGAAAAGAAGATTTTCATGTTTGGCAAATGGTCTACGTCTTAAATTAGACACAAGCCTAAAAGTCATTGTTGCCTGTGCAGTGTTGCACAACATCTGTAATGAACAGAATGACGATTTTCAGCAGATTAATGAAATTAATGATATAGAGCAACTAGAAGGCAATTTCATCGAACATTATGACCCTGTACATCACAATCAAAATATTAACTATGCTGTACGAAACACACAACATTTTTTGCAAGATAAAATATATACAAACGTTTATTTTTCCAATTTTTTTATTTCCAAAGCGAGCCTTTTAATTTCCAATGTAAATATTTTTTTTAGCTTTGTATTCTAAATTAGCTGTTTTAATTTTTTTTTTGATAAAACTGTCTTCTGAGTTGTTCGGCTGTTAATGACTTTTGCTTCAAATTCTTTGGATTTTTGGCAGTTGGAACAGGAATATTAGGACTGGCGTTGGAGGTATGGGGACTGGTGTTGGTCGTATGGATAACTGGTATTACTTCTGGCATTCTATCAGTTTCAACGTTCATTTCAGCTTCATCTATTCATAACACTAAGAAGGATGGTAAAGATATATAGGAATTATAAACAAAGATTACCAAAATATAGTGCAGCGCTATCATACACATTCGAAAGAGGTGTCACTTGCGCCATAATTTCTGCGAGTAATAGCTCCTGCTCATTATGCAATGCTGGCTCATATGAGCCACCGCCAGTTTTCATTATCTCGTTCTAAAATTGTACAAAACTTGTTAATTACCATTACTACTATTTTAAAAAATAGAAATATCTCGTAATTATAAGATATTTTATACCTTATCGTTGCTAGCTACTTGCTTAGCCTCATTAATTTTTATAAAGTAATTTGCATGCTACAAAATAAAGAAGTAAAACTTGTATTATGACTGATGATAATAACAATCAAGTATAACTAAGGTTTTTTAAGTTTTTACTCAAACCTTACATGCGTGTGGGCTACTGATTTTCTAGTACTGCGTTTCAAATTATCGTATAAGGCCTTTAATTGTTTAACAGTACGAGGCCTTGTTTCCGAGCCACAATTATAATCGTCCGCAATTTTTTTCAATCATCAACTTTTTTCTGAATAATCGTGGCATTTGTACATTTGTTTTCAACAATGTCTTTGTATCTAAATGGGACAGGAATGGGATATTACAATGAAGAAAATGGGAAGGAAGTGGTGTGGTACTTGGTCATTGATGAAAAAATACATTAACTCAAGTATTACATTCAATATACTCACGTTCCAACGACGCACAGAAGACGATTTTTCTCACTTGGGGTGAAATTAATACGCTGTTAAGAAAATAACATTTTTAAAACTTTGGAGACGCTGAGCACTGCCTTCTACTCCACCCATTTTGATTAATCTCTGCTGACTGTCGTCCCTTTAGTTAATTTAAGGCCTGAAATAAGATCATGGTCTTCGTCGAGTAGTAGTCAAAAATATAATAGAAACAGGGAACAGATAAAGTATTCGATATAACTGCAATAACCGTCATATGGTTGTCTCCCATCGTTGAATAGTTGCAAATTAATTCCACAAATAGTCACACAATCTATCAATGACAATTATGAAATCTTAATATACATTTCAGAATTATAAATTATCCGTGTCAATGGTCTCTGTAATACGGAGACACATTGGCACGGACCATTATAGTCTGGACAGAATGTTATACTATTATTTTCTACCACTAATGAATTTAATTATCATGTTCATTTTTAATTTAAAGTATATTTATTTACTAGTATTTATTCAAAATAAGTTATAATATTCTTACTTTAACGTTAAAATATTCTTGTTTCAATGCATCGCAGATGTCATGTGCCTGACATAAAGCTTATATACGGAGTTACAATCTGACCCAGTTCGTTATAAACTTATTATTATAAATGAAACCAATCTTCAGGAACTTTAATAAATCCAGAGACATAAACGTGACTTAATTATGCTTAATACTGTAGTAGCCACTGTTTGATTATTTTTTCGACGTATTTTCTTGTTTTCCATTTTATCTAACAGCAACCCTAGCAACTCCAGTGTATGTGTGTCAATTACAATCCCTTATAAAACTGAAGAATATGTATATGCTGAACGAAATGTTAGTGGGGCCCTGATGTATTCCATCTTACGTCATAACTTATGATTGTAAAATTTAAATGTTCAATAATAGGAAGCATCTGTAGCGGGCCTAGTATCTCGAATGCAGTCACAATGCCACAAAAACCGCATTAGAACATACCGTGATATCAAAAATTATCTTGATCAAAGATTGCCATGTTACTTATTTCTGATGTAAAATGGTAATGAACTACAAGTTATGAAATACTAATAACGTTTTGATTAACAAGAAAAACTAAATTACAGTAATTACAGTAGTGAGTTGACAGATTTTGACACACAAAAAAAGATTGAAGCTGCGGCAACCATTTTAAAATCCATTACCACCAAGGTAATTTTCGATATCACGGTAATCGTAAGTCACCGGGTAATCTGTTTCACGGTAGATGAATTGAAGACCGGAAATCGGAAATCCATCCTTTGAAATCAGTGCACCATATGAACTTTTAGACGTATTATATTCAAATAGGTTTTGGCCAAAGAACACGCAATTATATCACCAAGCAGTAAATAGTACTAAAATATTACATTTAAACGTACAAAGCTTATCAAATAAATATGAATGGAATGGAAAAACAGTCACTGTCAGGGTACAATATAGAAACTCTAAAGTACGAACTATCCAGAGTAGACTGGTCAAGATTAATATCAGGTATGGACATAGATGCCGCATTTGAAATGTTCGTTAAATCGTTCACAGAACTGTTAAACTTGACATGTCCTAATAATACAACAAGCAAGGCAGCAAATCATCTAAGAGGAAATAGGTGGATAAACAAAGAAATAACTGATCAGAGTAAAGAATTAAAAAGATTGCACTGGTTGACAAAGCATTTCGACAACACGAACCTAAAGGTGTTATATAGGAGCAGGAAGAGACATCAAAAATTGCAACACTCGAGGTACAAACGATCGTGAGATGCCAAATTCTATATTTGTAGAGGTCTTTACAGGGAAACTGGTTAGAGAAGCTATACTGTACTTAACGACAAGGCCCTCGATTGGAATAAATGGTATAACAGTGGCTATCGTGAAGACAGTATCATCACATAGTCAAACCATTGAATATACTTTTTACTTTTTACTATTTGTCATTAAACACGTAAACCATTCACAATCCGAAACTTAGCATTGAACACTCATATCGGTCGATGTCGATAAAAATTGAAATCAATGTACGCTCGGTGGTGCATTGATATACATTAATATTGACGATGCCTAATGGAGTTAGTTAACATAAACCGGAAACATGTATTATCGATTGTAATATCCCATGATGGTGATTCTATTGTTAAAATTAGCACCCGTACTTTATAGAGCACCCACCGTTTAGATTTTTGACATTTTTCATTGTATAGGCGAACATTTCTGGGACATTCTTGCCAAGAAATTGTCATGCATGCCTACTACAATAAAACTACGACGCGCATATATTTCATTTCGTTTGACATTTTTAACGCATTGTTTTGTCGTCCGGAATAATATCGGCGAAGCGGCGGAACCGCGCGGTTCGTCTAATTTGGGCGGCGAAGGCGACCAACCGACCATAAATCTCGACGTTCGAAATTAATTTCCGGTTGGAAAAGTCACCGGTAAAATAAGTCTTCCGGCGACTTGGCTCCGTTTTACCGCGAAACGGGGCTATATTGGAATATGCGCCGCGCCACTTCCGAATACGCCCGATCGATGCTTTGAAGTGACAATCCAAAGTTAAATGGTGGCCTTACTCCGGGTACAAATCGCTTTTAATTGGATTAAACGATTTCTTCGCAGAATCGGAGGCATAATCGGCAGCGTTGTTCCGAGAAGGCGATCGATAACTCGTTTTCTTTTCGAGATACGCTAAAACTATTGAAATTGATGGGATTACCGCGAGAAGTTTGTAGGAAGGTAAAAGTTTGAATTGAACGGTTATGTCAGGTCGTGTAATTTGATGATTTACTCAAATGGAAATTCTATTACAATTTTCATTTTTACGCCAGCCTCAAGTTAACTATCAAGCTTGCGAACAATAAATGAGGAATGAAAGAATAATTGTTTTGCTCTCCGTACGTTTGTATTCAAGTAGTCAAATAGAATAACATGTATTGTTCTCACGTATAGAAAGTGTTTTATAAAACATAGAAAATTTATATGTACGGCAGAATACGCGGATAACTTGAATATTTGTAATCCAGCCCAAGCTATTTCAGTTGGGAAAACATTATAATTAAATCTTAAATTTGTTTTCATTTACTATTATTTATTTTTCTTTTCTATTGCTGCTGCTACTACTACTAGTATGCCGTTTTCAAATACAGTAAATTAATGTTTATTCTATATATGACAGATCTAGCATTCTACAAAAATCCTTGTGTGATATATCAAAAATGTCAATCAAGCTTGCATTTACAGATTTTTATCTATCGGCGATGTGAAATCTGTTGTTACAACCATTGGCGGTCCAGGCCTAGTGCTATAATACGTCACGTGTAATCTAAATAATGACAATAAATACGAGCTGTTTATCTACCAGATTGTTAAAGATTGTATATACTAAGTTAACCAACGAGAGTTCGCGACAGTGATGACAGCATATTCATGTCTAATATGACTGTACGATTCAAAGGGTGGGTTGACTTTGTATTTATGGTAGAATATATACTTGAGGAACTTGTTCTGCACTTCCTTCAATTTGTTCAATTAATTTTTTCTTATCAGGATACCAAATATGGAGCTTGCGTCTAGCTCCAATTTTGATCTAACAAATGCAGTATATACTAAAACACAATAATAGCTCTTTGGTTTTTAAAATACCCTACGATTCTCATGTTATGAAACAATAATTTCTGTATGCAGCATAAGTTATATTATTAATGAGGTTGTCAAATTTTAGAGTATGTTGAAATTACACCAAGATCCTTCACAAAATATTTGCGGTCCAATATCTGTGTCTCCGTTTTATAGGCATATACCTAGTGAGATTATTGTTGAGTATAACTGACGACAGAACATTTACGTATGTTAAAATGTAATTTGTTTTCGTTGGTTTCTTAAGTCCCTTGTCCTGACGAACATTTTCTTTGTCGGTTTGCCCACGACGCGTTTCGGCTGCTGCCATTTTCAAGCGACGCGTTTCTTGAATTGTCAGCGGCTTTATTGTAAAGTGGTTGGCGGTGAATATCTTGCTTTTTTTGTGGTTGTGAAGTATTTTCATTGTTCTGTCTCTTGTCCTTGGTTCGCGGTTGTTTTTGATGACGTGTTCTGCGTAGTTGCTGTCTGTTTTTCCTGTTTTATATGAATGCAAGTTTCTTTGTATACTATTTTGATGTTTTTGTCTTTGAAAAGTTTTGTGATTTTGTGTACGTATGTGCCTGAGTATGTGAATGTGCACCAAGTTTGTGGCGTGTGTGTTTCTATTGCGATTCTTGTTTCTTATGTTTTTGTGTATTCTGTTGATAGTGTTTTCTTTGTATCCGTACACTTTGTCGTAATTTTTCTTGCTCGTTGGTATTGCTTCTAGTCTGTGTATTGTATTTGGGCTGTGTTGATGTTGCGTGTATTAGGTTATTTGTTTGTGTAGGTTTTCTATATATGCTGTATTGTAGTGTTTGTGCTTTTCTTTCTTTCAATGGTGAGGTTCAGTAGTTGATTTTTGATCTCGTTCTTCTTCTGATGTGAATTGTACATTCGTGTTCTGTGTATTTATGTCGTTTAGTATTTTTTTCTTCATATTTTTGCATGATGTTTTCTTCCAGGTTTTGCAGGCATAATTTTCGACAGGGGGCTCATGCATTAACCATGGGGTTAATGCATGTTTCAATGTCCAGTAGATTCTTCAGTTTTGTTGCTACTAATTGCAGTTTTGGTTGACTAGGCTTCATGTTTGTTAATTTGTATTTTTTTCTCGTTGCAATTTGTTTGTTGGATTGGACTTCAACTTTTCACAATTGTTGTTGTGTACGAATTCCAATGTTTTTTCTATGTATTGTTGTTTGTCCATTATCACTGTCCTTTCGTCGGCATGAGCGATTATTATTGCGCTGTGTTCTTTTAACTTCGTTTGGATGTTCTTGATGGTTTTGTTTTCGTTATTTGTGGATATGTTTCTCTGGTGTGTTTTTATTATGTTTTCTTGTTGTTTTCCTGACGTTTTTTATATCGCCAGTTCTGTGTTACTTAGTTAGTTATAAAGAGTGGGGCGTTTAATCGCTCCTCCACTGCGACCGCAAGGGTCTATTGTGGCTCACAACTAATTATAGTGCACCCTCAATTCCCATTCTCTTTAAATAAAGCAGGATTTTAGAGTATGAGATTTTGTCAAGTTCGTCCAGCTCCAGTTTTGCCCCCGGCGGGGCAGGCACACATGACGTGCTCTGCTGTCTCCTCAGTTTCAAGACATAGTCGGCACTCAGTGGCCCCAGCCACTTTCAGCCTATGCATATGTTGTCTTAGTCGGCTATGTCCAGTAGCCAGGGCTACCATCTTGGAATATTTCATTCCCTGGCACTCCTGCCAGAATTGAAGTACCTTGTGCTCCATCTTGTTCGAGCTTGTGGCCAGGGCTCTTGTGATCCCAAGACCGGGTTCTGGACCAATAAATTTCCGGTTAGATTTGTTGTGGGCGGTCTTTTTCTTGTATTGTTCTTCTATTTCTTGTTTTATCCATGCTCTATATGTTTGTTTCTTTAGTCTTTGGGCTGTTACTGTTTGCGTGTTTATTTTCACTATTGTGTATTTCGGTGTCACGTTATTTTATAGGCACTTTTTGTTGAATTTTATGTTGGCGTTGATTACACTAATTTTGAGTCTTGTTCTTACGTATTTGTTGATTAAGGCCGCCGGTGTGTCCCAGTTGAATTCGTCATTTCTTTTCCCTGCTCCATTCTGCGATATCATTCACGTCTGCTTGTAACAAGTTTGGATCGTGGATAGTATCTAGGCACCTATATACTTTAAGGTCGTCTGCAAGCAAACGTGCGCTGGTGTTTTTATAACAACAACAAAAATAGGGAACTCAGGTTACTTCCCCGTGGAACACCTGATGAGCCAATGAAAGATCGAGAGCTTGCGCTAAGGTACATAAGTATCTGTTTTCGTCACATATAAGATTTGAGCAGGTCAAGTCTTTATGACATATGCCAAATGAAATTCAACACGAAAACGGTCAAAACATTTTACAATTCAAGTCCAAGACAACTGAGTGTAACTGCGTAATAACCGATAATTATAAGTCACACTGTAACATAAGGCATAAGAAATTATTAATGAATCAAAACTAGTCTTATTTGGGTTCAACAATGATTTCCTGTATGCTATGTCAAATCCTCGAACGAGTTGAGAATTAATTTCTTATCTTGTTTATTCTTGTCGACGACTCTTGCATGCACCGTTCCATTCATCGACCAGACATTCCCCTCGTCCAACACCTATCTAAAGCTGAGGAACTATAAAATGTGTTCATGTTTTTGTGGTATTTTTTTATAACCTACAATTCTTCGTTAATTATATGATTATTGCCTTCTTTCTCTTTATGTGTGGATTTCATTAAACTCGTTGCGATCGACACCGTTACCGTGAAGCATGTGTTCATGTCCCTCCCCTTTTACGTTTAATTAATAACCAGTGCCATTTGTGTCTGTTCCCCAGAGCTCCATAACATCGTTAATTGCTTAGATTGTAATAAACCGTATAAAAGTGAGTGCGTTGATATATCGAACGATGAAGCCCGCAAAATTTATAATGAACGGGTCTCACTTCGACGTGCCCTAATTGTTCTTATTAAGGTAACGATTGAAATAGTTAAAACAGCTATCGTTGGCCTCCAGCATGAGATTATATTGCTCAAATCTATAGTGCTTACGCCCTCACCTCCTACTACAATGTCTTCTTTGGCGACGGAGAGAATTATTCAGGAAATTGTGCAAAGACGGAAACGCAAAAGCATGGAATCAGATTGTGAACCTAATAAGGAGCAAATTTTGTCTTATGTGGGAATTCTCCAATCGCTGTACCCCAATCAAGATAAGTTTATCCTCTGAATGTAACTTCGTATTCGCCATACGTATTATTATAATTTGTTCGGCAATAGAATAAAATTTTTTCTGCCGTTGGTAGATCAGCACGTGGAGGTATGATTGTGTCACTAGCGAAATGGATAACATACAACATGATGAGCACTACTAATATTGCAGCACTCGTACCTTTGATTAATCATGTGGTTTTTAAATGTTACGTTGGTTCATTTATTTTCTACATAGTACTTGTATATATTCCATATTGAACTCCTCCTATACCTGCTCTAGAGATATTTACGTATGCACTCAAGACGCAACTTCTAAACAAGTCTTACTTGTCGCCGATTTTAATATATATATTTTTTATAATTTGTGTTGTTCTATAGTTCTTTCACACGCTTACGCGTCTATTTGTTTATCCGATGTATGTGTGTTCACATTCCTTGCATGGTATCTCATATGCTCCTTGGTCCTGCAATGGGATCTTGTGTTTTGGTGTTGATGAGAGCTGCGCTATTGTTTTTCAGCTGGGAAGATTGTTCTGTTTAATACTGTGTCTGTTTAATACTCTGCTGCAGATTATGAACGACCTTGGTTTTTTTCTGGCCTGTGTGTAGCGCCGTCTCTTCGAAGTCTTCCATAAAAATGTTCGCTATTATCGGTGATAGAGGCCCATTGGTGCTCCTTCAGTTTGTTTATATCTTCGTGCATCGTATATGAAGTACGTGTCTGATTAAATCGATGGGTGGTTTGCACTTTTCATGATGATCGTTACCGCTTCTTTTGACGGAATTTGGGTGATGTCGCATCGAAACTTACTAAGGTGTCCGTGGGTTGTAATTTGATGTCCTTTATCAACTTCATCCTTGTGAATTTTGCATAACCCATGTAGTTTCGGACATCGCGATGATTTTTCTCGTGGTTTTATGCGTTTTTGTATTTCCGATGCGATTGCTGATGCCCTGATTTTTGTTTTAGTCGTTTTTTATAAATATGTTGTGGGGTCTGTGTTTATAGTTTTGTATGCTTGGTCTTGTAGTAGTGTCATCTTTTCGTGATATTCTCCCTTGCCCATTATGCCAGTGGCATTGCCTTTATCTGCTGGCAAGATCACAATGTTTTTGTTCTGTTTGAGCGTTTTCAGTGTTGTTGACTCTTCTCTCGTCAGATTGGTTTTGGGAGGTTTCGTTTTGCGGAGAATACTCGTGTCTTATTTCGTCGATTTCTTGTGCATGCATTTCTTGGATTGTCGATTCTAGGTTGCATATTATCTTTTCTACCGAGTCTGTTGACGGTGTTACCTCTTGGTCCTGATCTTTTTTGATTTTTCTGTTTCTGCCTTGAAGTTGTTGTGTTAGAGTTTTCGCGACCGAAATTTGACATTTTGGCTTCCCGGGTATTGGTTCGCGTTGCTTGTTGGTTCTTTGATGAACTGTCTGTAGCACGAGCTGTCGGCATCCTCACTGTTGCCATAATTGTTGTTTTCGAGTTCGGAACTGAAATCAGAGCTGTTGTGTTTTCCCCATCATTGCACCTACCATAGCACCTGTGTCAGTTTATTGAAAATTCTAGTATAGGAATGTTCCGTGCGGCCCATCTTTTAATTTACTTATGGCTCTTTGAGTTGTCGTTTTTTATTTGTTTCGTTTTTCATCATTTCTTTTGCACCATTTTAGGAGCGTTTGAAGGGCGATTGCATTCGTGGACTGGTAGTGAACATGCGATTTATGCTTGCGTAAGGTCAAGTTGCTATAACATTGTTGCCTAGATGAGCATTTAGTTCACACTCATGCTTACTGTGACTTACTCTTCTGTGGCAATGGATAGTGACGTAGATATAACAACTCACCTAATATGTGCAGTCGTGTTCCCATATTGTCTTTAACATTGCAGTTCTGTTGTAGCTGTTTGTGCAATCTAGGTCATGTACCAGTCACGTAAGCTAATCATAAAGATAGGAGATATAAAAATAGAGCGCAACAGAACGAGTGATTTGGCACCAAATATTTGTACCTAAATCAAGTAGATACTAAAAGTAAAATTTTTCCCAAGTTAACGTTTCGATTTACTAATTACTTAATTAAAATTACAATACAAAAATAAGTTATAATTTATATTGAAATACGAGAAGAATGTTGTGAAGTAAAAAAATTAAATAAAAAGATTGTAAATTACTTCCATATAGGTGAAAAACCGGTGTGAAAACCACACAATAGTAGACCAATCTTTCTTATTTATAAATTTAAGTGAAACACACTTTAAAACAAAACGTCCTTAGGTAAAATTTAAGACGACACAGTTTTAGTCGGTTAGAAAAAACAAGTTTTACATTAGGAAAACATTCATCGTACGAATTACAAAGGTGAAAAATAAATTGAAATTTGTGACGAAACAAAATGAGACCTATTATGAAAAAATCCAAAATATATAGCAACCACTACCAGAAACTAGACTTTTGTCTTATTAAAATGAAGGTAATAGATAATGGTGAAATTTATATAATAGCTTAAAACTATAGGAAACTATGCCAAGAATTCCAATACAATAATTCAAATGCATATTCAATAGTTACAGTTCAAATGTTTCTGCGACGAAAACAATGCTTTTATATTTCGTAATTATTTTCATTGGTTATTAGTTTACTGTATATTACAACAGGGTAAATGCAAGTGAAAAATCTCCATATTATTAATTCCACTATGTTAAGCAACTTACTTTCTATGGATTCTTTAAGATTTTTCGATTTTAGTTTTTAATGTACTTTTTCACAGTGTTATTGTTTTACCATTATATTAGTGTAGTTTCTTCCTAATGCTTATCTTCGTCATACATGTTTACAATAATAAGTCATTTTCCTGAATTAGCAATTTTCAGTAGTGACTGTTGTTGCAATAATTAAAATGCATTTTATGCTTTTCAATTTGCAGTTTTACTTATATGTAATGAACATTAGGATGCAGTGCATTCATTGCTACATTAAATGAGCGTACAGACACAGCCACACAGAAGCTGATTGTTGTGGAATATCCTTCCGGCGAACTGAACTTACTATCGTACAACAAAAAGTAGAGTTTCGAAATTGCAAAATAATTTATTCTATTCTAATAAAACCTTTGAACTATGTTAAACACAGAAGGTGCATTAAATACATTTCAATTATGGCAGTGAATAATTCATCCGAAACGGAGAACGGAAAACGCAATATCTTCAATGTAAACGTAACCTAGATGGATTGATCGGCGGGAATATCAATCAACTTCGAATTTACATATTTCCAATACAACCGAAGATTCAATATGTTCTCACCGGTGTACAACAACGATCGTATTTCTCCGCAGGAATTTCACATTCTTTAATAGAAACTAGCGTTAGTTGAATTCTCATCGAATGTAAATCCATTTTGATACATCGCAAACGCAAGTTTCGATTTACAAAGATATCTATTCTTAAAATCTGTGAAGGTAAATTACTTTGTGCATCGAATTTAAAAACGACGATGGAGTTGCAAAATGAACAGGGAGATTTTCATCGCCTCTCTTAGGGACGAGAGTGGTCCTCAGTGTCTTCCAAGAGTCTGGTTGAAATGATCTAAACCAGATGGCGTTGAATAGGACCACGAGATCACAAACGCGCCTTGTTTTAACATCCTGCACCCGGACCCCGTCGAGGCCAGGAGCAGAAGGCTTCCAGGAAGCTCTGGAAGCATCAATTTCTTCGGAATAGACAGTAGAGGTTGACGGAGGCTCGTCGGGTGTAAGTTTGGTCATCGGAAGGGGATGGGGATTCAAAAATTCCACCGTATAAGTCTTCTACCTCCTTTAAGCTCAGGAAAGTGTCTTCCGAGAGGAAAGGGCGACTTTCCAGGATTAGGTTCGCCAGCAGTTTTTTATTCTTCGCGAAGGTCTTGGGCATTCTTAAAGTCAGAGTGCTTCGGGCCTCGTGTAGGATTGATTGTTGATCCTAGTTTCCCTGCTGCCGTTTGGCGGAGGTTTTCTCAGTTTGGTCCATTTGTTGTGGCTCATATTAGTTCGGGTCCAATTGTCGACTGTGAGCTTAAATTTCTCATCGGAGTCAACCAGGGAGCTGTCAATTAATTCGACCAGATCTTCCTGACGGATAACCATAGCGCGGAGCGTCTTAAGTAGGTAATAATTTCAACTTGGGCCCATAGAGGGGGACAGGGAAGGCTGTATTATGGCGCGCGCAAGGGTACGGTGAGAAGTTCCGAACTTGGGGGGAGGGTGAAACTCAATGAGATGTTGGTGTGATCTGGGCCGCAAGTGGGTTTGGAGGGGAATTAGTTTTGGTAAGGGAAGGTTGGGTTGCAGCTGCGCAGGTGGCCTTAACGGGAGGGATTATGATATTTTGCAGTATCACGATCCGGAGGAGGAGCCGTGACAATACTTGGGAAGCGCGGAACAGTGTTTAAAAATCAAGGCAAGGTTCAGAATAAAACGTAAAAAGAACCGAAGGCCACAACACTTTCAGTGACTGTGTAGGTTTAGATGATTTAATAATATTGCAACTCATGTGACACGCTTTTCTTAAGATAATGTGTGAAAGTGGCACATCGAAATGCAGTCATTTGACATAAGAGCCTTATTGGAAAGGGGCGATGAAAACAATTTTTAAAATGTCTTTAAAATTACCAATGCCGAGCAGAAAAATAGTTTCATGCAATGTACAATTACATTCTTCTGATTAAAATTATGTTTATGTTTAGAAGCACCGAATTATATTGGCATTACGTTTTGGGGATGAGCCCTGAGATCTCATACGATTCTGTGGGATAATAAACTGTCACGATCGGCACACCAGAAAAAAATTCAAAACAATGATTTAGCAGAGGTTACTTCAAATAAAAAGTAAAGAAATATTCATCATCATTATTTATTGTCATTAGTTTCACATATGACAGTGTCAAAAGTATATATAAACAAAGTAAATACACTAAAGCTAGAATAATATAACTGCATTCGTAGAGACAGAAGTTTCCAACAAAATAAAGAGTGAAGGTATTAAAGTTATATGCCTCAATTGGTGGAGATCAACTGAATTGGTGTTAGAACAACTCGGTGACTGAATAATATGCATTGTCCAATCATAAATCACGCACCACGTTTTCGAAAGGTCGTCCCAATCTCTTCCTGCAGGTGATTCCATAGTTTGGTTGCGACATACAGTGAGCTATTATGAATTGCAAGGGTATATATAATAGGTTTTGATCAGAAGAGCGTGTCTCATTGTGTTTATTTCATAGCTCATTAGAAATGTATATTATTTTTTATATGCAGCGGGCTAGGATGTATATCGACGGCAAAGTTAAAGTTCCCAATTTTTTTAAATAGATCGCTACTGGGATGTATTCTATTCACACCAACAAGTGTCCTTACTTCTGGGTAGCATAGTCCGTAATAGATCCTAGATTGAACGTGACCGTAATAAATCAACTTAAGTACATCGGAATTTACTTGGTTCTTTAATTTACTTATTAAAAAACAATAGTTGTTTAGTTTCCGGACCACTCTTGCACAGTGGATATTCCTGCCAGTTTGTTGTTGTAATGATTGGCCCTGAAAATCTATAGGTTCAAGATCCACCTTAGATGCAGAAGACCTAGAATACATTACGATCTGAGTCATATCACGGAAACGTTTTTCAGTTTGGGACAGTGTGGCTTCCATCGATCCGCCAGAGATAATAGTCTGTGTGTCACCGGCAAAGCAAGATTCCAAGAATATTTCATGCAAATGAGTGAATAAATCATGCACGTAGACTATAAACAGAAACGGCCCGAGCACACTTCCCTGGGGGAACACCACAGCTGTGTTGTACCAAGAAACAAGTTGACATGTACTGACCAGGTACTATTTCAGTGCCACACCACGCGCACCGTACGCTTGAAATTTCTTCACTAAAATGCGATGATTTACTATGTCAAATGTAAGATTTCTTATACGACTCAATACTGGCTATTATATTGCGTACTGTATCCGCTAAAGCATCTTGGGTAGACACACTATTTTTGAACTTATTGTTCAAAAATTTATTCTCTCAAAAGAAGACATATAACTGCTTAAGCATTATTTTTTACTTTAGGATTAATGTGAAATAAATTGCTCTGTTCATCAGTGGAACCCAACCTAGATATTATATCCTCAACTTAAGCAGAGGAATGCCTATTAATCCCCTTTGTTGCGTGCAGATCACTACGCAACAACACAGCATTGATATTTACTATATGGTCAGGGCGATTGCTTTTTTGTCTTAAACCTGAGTTTATAATAGTCCAGGCTGCGTTATCTTGATTACTGGAATCTACTATACGCCTGTCATTAAGAGAGCGCTTTGTATTGACATTATTTTATATTGCTTTGTTTTCAAATGATAATCATTCAACATTACTCCATCGTCAGTTAGTTTCAATACTACAAACATCTTGCGCAAGATTTCCCTCCTGAATGATTGATATCCCTGTTACCGTTTGGTGCTGCTGTTTAGGAAACGTCATGTTAAAGTAGTTGGTAACAAAAGTTAGAAATGAATTAAAGTTTTCATCTATCGATATTCCGGAATTAATGAATGCCCAGATGCATCGAGCAGCATAATTCTGAAATTAAAGCGATTTTTATTATTAAATGAGAGTATGGTGGGGTTGAATCGGCACGTTTACTTGCAGGTATTCTCAAACAAAAGCACAACAAATGGTGATCTGACAAACCTGGGTCCATCACCATAATCTCAAAATCAGTGATCCATGCATTGGAAAATATATTGTCAATTCGGCTCGAGCTTGTGCTGGTTCTTGTACATGAATTAACAAAAGCGTTCAGCCCAAAAGGCAGATATAAATTTGTGATAAAACGAGAGCCCTCATTCTCTTTTGAAAAATCGACATTAAAGTCACTGTCAATGACCAGATATCCACCAAATGGACATATAAACTCCAACAAACTACTCAATTTGTGAATGAAAGCATTGAGATATGAATCCGGGTATTTGTAGAACGTTACAATTAATAAGTGGTAATCATCTATATCCAATACTGTACTACAACATTGAAAAACCTGCTCTATTGATACAATATGTTTAAACCGAAATTCCCTGGTATTAGGTACTAGATATTAATGTCTGTTACTAAGCTCGCAACCCCACCAACCAACTGTTTCTGTATCTAGTTTCGACTGATGTACGATACACCATCCATCGCTAATTTTACTGCCGCAGGTTCTATCGCACTTGGATGATGACCCCCACCAACTACATTCACTCGTCCAGCTGCAACATCCGATTGATGACTCAAAATACATACTCTATTTACTCTATCAGCAGTTAACTTCAGGGAGACTGAAGAAAACTGTTTAAAAGCAATAGCCACATACTCAAAAAGTCTTTTCTTTCCCCATTATTATTCAGATATATGGTATGTCCTTTGAAGTTGCGCTCATTCAAAATTGTGTTGGTGTCCGCATATGCTACATTACTGGAAACATTCTGAATTACATTACGTATTGCCTTCTTAATGTTGGGAGAAAATTCATTCACCCCAACTCTACTATGTCAGAAAGGAAAGTATTTTCGAATGTCAAGTGACAGGTTTATGAACTTTTGGGTATTCTTCACTTTGAAAAAATGGATATACAACTTCGCACATCTCCGCTTGGAATATTCTGATTTCTTCAGAATGGCGTCTCATCGCCTTTGCTTCGTATTCGCATAACAACTTTAATATGTTATGCTTTATTTCAATTTGCATCGAGAATGGAAATTTTCTTGTAGATAGGTGATTAGATTTATTGCGCTTTTCTTTGTTTAAGTCATTTTGTAAAACATGAGCACGCATTTTTGATGGGACACATTTTGGGGGCAGCTGATGCGAAACATCCGAATAGGGAGGTGAAAATCCTCCATAACCTCAGGTGTTTTTAGATTGGATGTCTGCGCCCTTTCTTTAAGAGTGGAAAGAAGAAACTCTTCGTACGTTTCTTAGACAAAGATTTTCGATAACAGTCTCTCATTTTTTGCAATTCTGACAGTCCTCAACTGTAATGAAACAATACTTCATTTTGTAGGTTCTTGAGACACGGGTACAGATTTTCCAGCTTACAGCAGTTAGCTACAGATTACGAGAATCAACAGTTCGGAAAATAATTTTTGAAGTATTCTGTGAATTTTGGAAAAAAACTCAGCCTATTGTAATGCCCACTCCAACAACTTTGCATTGGCAACAGATCGAGAATGATTTTCTACAACATGGAATTATCGAAACTGCATCGGAGTAACTGAGAAACCACGGAATAGCGGTTCAACTTATTTAATTACAAAAAACAATGTAGTGTCGTGTTTATGGCTTTAGTAGATGCTGATTTGAGATTCATTACCGTAGATGCTTACGACTGAAATAGTGGGGTAGAGGGTATCTTTGAATCGTGACGAATTAAACATTCCTGAATTTTCCGAGTAACAATTCTTAATACCACTAGTTATAGTGGGCGATGTAGCTGTTCCACTAAGTGACAACTTAATGAAGTAAAAATGTATACAATTACAGCCAGACACAGTAGGGCTCGTCGATGCAGTGAACATAGGTCTAGTTTACTTTGCAAAAAAAAATTGTATACTTTTACATACATTGAACGTTATTTCGAAAAATGTGGACAAAATAATGTTGGTAGCTGCATGCATTCATAGGGACAGAAGAGCACAATCTGAATAACTACTACATGTGTAGTTAAGTGTAACTGTACTTATATTTGTTATTATAACTAATAAATAATAGTTTCATGTGTCTAGTTAGGTTTGATTAGAAATATCGAATGAATTCTCTTTCATTTGCTGATTATAATGATTGTCCACTGCATAAATACAAATGTCAATAATTGTTTACTAACGTAATTAGCATATCTTCACTGACGGTTAATCACAACCAACAAAATCTTGTATAAAAATCCGCGGTGGTCCGCACGAAACTTTCTTATACTCAGTTATACTACGTTTTTCGAAAAAGTTGTTTAAAATATCAATATAATGTAAGAATATTTTTTTCCGTAATGTGTACCGTTTTCGAGATATGGAAAAAGGTGATAAGAGTAAACCATCACTTCCGGTTGAGAGATTGCGTTCAAAATATGATTTGCTACATACAAATGTTAAGTTTAAAGTTTCAGAACTCTAGCTATAATCGTTTGGACGCTAGAGCGCGCACAGACATACAGACACACATACGTCATTCCGAAAATAGTCAGAAACGATTCAGGGGACCTCAAAACGTGTATATCCGTTGAAATCTCGAGTTCGAAAATTTTCATGATTACTATACTTACTTATACATAATGTATAAGAAAGTAAAAATGCTAAAAATCGGCATGTTTAGACACGCACCACAAGCTTGAGTGGGGGGAGTAAACGCAGGTGGAAGTGGTCGCGGGACTGAGGTTACTTCGCTCCGAAGCGCACACGCGTTAGTCATTCTGCTCCCCACCGCGATAGACTGTACATGTGCATTTATTTATACGGACGATATTTCCATTCCGTGCTCGCTGCGTACTTGACTTCGAACAGGCGAAAATGAGCTGCCATAAAATAAGGCTCGATAAAATAACGAATTTTAGAAATAATAACAACGGTTTTCTCGCACCATTTAACATCAAGCTCGGCAAAACGGTCGATGAATTTGGTAGAGAAATCGAATCAACGCTGGCCCAAGTGGGTAGCGATAATAATCTTCTAAGATCTTTGCTTATTTTGAACTAGTAGGTAGCAGTCAATAATAATAAAGTAAGAACAATACTGAAATCCAGAGCTCAACGTAATAAAGATCACAACGTCTGGAATAATCTAAAAGGCGCACGAAATGAATTACCAGAACCGCATACGACAACGTGACTCATACGGGCTACAACGAGATTTCAATTTCACGAACAGAACAGGCAGACAGGGAAACGTATTTTATGCGGAACCTGAAACATAGAGTAAACCAAATCAGTTTTGCAAATATATAAATATAATACTAGGAAAGACTGGCATGAATTTTCTGCGAATGATATTGTTGGAAGAGTATAATTTTTAAAAACGTTTTAAACAATGAAATGTATGTATACTACAAACGTTAATGCTGGATCAACTGCATCAATCAATTCAATAAAATTAACGTAACATATCAGAGAATCACGAAATTGAAAATGAATTTGTTGCTATGCAGTTTTAAACTAAAATTAATGGGGTTAAAGGATCAGGCTGTCACGGCGGACAGTGCAACAATTGATTACGAAAAAAAAATTCATTGTGAGATTATAAGGTAATTACATAGTTCTATTCAAAATTTGATGCTTTTAGAAAATATGCAACCAAGGTGCGAAGTAATAAGGCATTTTGAAAAGACAACAACGATGATTGTGTAGTTTTTCCAAGTAAAGTCTGAGACAGTGTTGTAACATCGAACATGATTCCAGTTCGATTTTTGAATACTAGTGCAAACGAAGTAAATATTAGAAAGTTAGTACGGTTAAATTATCAACCATTGATGATTATAACTGTAATACACAAACAAATTCTGTAACCAGGGCTGATAAGTTATTAGAGTTAATCAATATCGATAACTTAAATAAAAAAACGCTAAATACGTAGACATCGTTCTGTTATAATATGTAACCATTACCAATGTTGTGAAGGAAACCAATTTACGTCGAACCGAGCAAATTGACAACGTTGTAAATGATGGGATAATTAAAGAAATTAAATCAACATGGTCTTCAAGTATTTCGATAGTACCGAAAAGAAGTGACTCCAACGGAATAAAAAATTGAGAAGTAGTAATTGATTACAGGTTATTAGGTAAAGTCATGGAAGACGATAGGTTTCCATAACTAAACCGAATGGTTGGCCTCATTATCGATTGTAGTAGTCATTTAGGTCTTTCGCAAGTATCAAGTATCATCAGGTAGAGTTAAAACCTTCAAATGCACAAGCAAGGGAAATATGACGAGGCTGCCAATGGTATTGAAAACTAGTCCGAATTCATTTTCAATGTCATTGTTAAATTACCAATTGCCTATATCTCGACAATCTTACTATTTTTTAAAAGAAGCAATAATTTCATCAGAACGAATTCCTCCAGATCCAAGTAAAATTAAAGTGGTTATGTTATGAGCTAATCTATTCCAAAAAGCACGAATTTTTGCTTTTGCAAATTAATATAGAAAATGTTTGCAAATATCACGACACCATTAAACAAATTAACAGAGGATCATTTTCATTTTATTGGGATGAGCACCACCTGCAATATCCAGGTTTTCCTACAGTTTTTTTATGGGAGTAGTTATTGGAAATTCCGACAACAAACCAATTGTATATACCAGTAGATAATTAAATCAAGCCGAATTACGTCCATAACAAACTACTAGCTAAATTATGGTGTGACAAACATTTCAGAACATAACTGCATGGCAGAAAGTTTCCAAAACCAAAAACAAATTGAACTTAATGTTTGAAGAGAAACTAAGAAACTCAAAAACTTCTTATCCCGAGCCAACTTACTTTTATGGTGTACAGGTTGAATTTATGTTTCTTATTTATTTCGCGCGCAACTGTATGGACATGGACAACAGCAGGGGGCAGCAGCTTAGTATTTAGGATTAACTAACTCCCTTCTGTGTATTAATCGTTTCTGTGACATTCTCTCCGATTCTTACTATATTTAAAATTTCAGCGTACATACATTTTATCTCACTTTATCTCATTTACTCCTCTTTTTCTTATCGTTCTATGTCGTTTCTTTGTACAGCGTCAATCAATCATCCTGGGTTGACCTGCCTCATCTAAATCTTGACGGTGTGTCCAAAATATTAGGCTTTAATAGTTTTCTTAACCTATTTTCTTTTATTATTTCCAAAATTTTATAAGGTATACATCATAGAGATATGCCCCTGTAGTTAGTTACTGCGTATCATTTTATCCCCTTTTTTATAAATATGTGTCACTATTACTCTCTTACAGTCCCGACGGATCTCTTGGGTGTTTCACACTTTTACATCCTATTCTACTATACATCGTTTACCGAACAGATGTAAAAAAAGGCGTGGTCTCGGACGCTTTGAGCGTCAACAGCTAGTTTCATTAAAAATCATGTAACTTAAAATATATTTGGTTGGTGAATTAAGAGATACAATGGCAGATGGGCAAGTTTCAAATAGGAATCTATGGTCAAAAAATATGAAGGTTAAACGTTCACCTTGGTGTATACTTATAAAAATATCACGTCGTTGTATTCCATACAGAATAAGTTTTCTTACTTTTGTACGACACCACATTATTTTACCGGCATGGAAACCAGCTTACATATTTGTATTACGTAAAGTATTCAAAACAAAGACTAATGCAATTTAATTGTATTTAGTCAAAGCGTAATTGATACTTGTTTCAAAAATAATATTTTATTTCAAAACGATTTACAATGATTTCTTTAATAGACATTTAGCCTTTGACAATCGTTGATAGGACCAATTATAGTCTTCAGAGTCATTTTTATCTTGCGTTTTCCGCGTCTTCATCTCCTGGCGTTCAGTGTTCAATGGTACTGCTGCCGGGTTCCCTAACCATGCATTAACAATATATTTGGTTGGTTAGTAAATGATATTAGATTCCTGAAAATAAGGTTCCTGAAACTTGCTAACTAACTTAACTAAACTAGCTCTTGCCGAGCCGTGATCCGTCCCTTTCCCGCCCGTGCGGGTTAAACAGATTGGGAGTATTAGGCAAATGTTAAAGTTAACCTAATTAATATGCGGCCACGACCATCTTGCGATTCTGTCTTCTGCCCAGCAATTCTGCTTCACAGACCAGGGAAAAACCTGGCCCGAGCAGATTATATAAAATCCTAATCTAAGATACATGAACTCAAAACAAAGTATTAGTGCATGCATGAATTTGAAATAAAAGTCCAAGTCGGCCATCCCCTGCTCCGTCATTCTCGGTCGGACTCTTTGTCCATCCTTCTTTCGTCAGTTGCTTCCTATCTGGTGGAGCACCATTCTGAAACAAAATGACACCAGCAGTTTCTATTTTACTTAACGTTAGTGTTAGTTAATCCTACTGCGCATCGTAACGCGTGCTCGTGACTTGAAAGGCCAATGTTTCTTAAAATAAAATGCTATCATCTATGTTACGTGGCTACTTCAGACCTGTTCTTGCGAACCTGGCGTCTTATGACTCCATTCGACAGTTTTCTGCTTTCGCTTATTCTACAAGCATGCACCCATATTGATGTAACACAAAGCACGCACTGTTCATCTTACGCTCATATATTAAAAAAATAAATATATATACATGCTTGTGCAACACCCTCCAACGCCATATAAAGACGGCCAATGTAAAGGTGAACACAGACATATATCAAATGAAACAATAAAACAGATCTATATAAAAAATGGGGCGGTGGATAGTTTCAACATTGATGAAATAACTTAAAATAAAAACTAATAATACAATAAAATGAAAAAAACAATTTAGAAAGATGCAGGATCATTGTCATAAATTATTATAAATTTTGCTTAAAGTGAGAGAGTCAGTTTTAAAGTTTATAGCGTTAGTGTCTTTTTGTATGTGTATCATCTCCAAAATCAAACCCTTCTTATAGTTATCAAAATCAAAAACGACGGGTCCTGTGTTTTTAGCATGTTTGGCTAAAGCAGTGTCAGTGGTGTTGTTAGATGTTGTAATGTATTTATGTGTATATAAAAATTATTAGTAATTAAAAAAAAGATTTAATTTTGTCTAAATTTGATTTTCGCAATTTTGGATGGAATAATTTAATTCCTTGATCAACAAGGCTTATTAACAACACTTCTTTTATATGTTAAAGGTGTTTCGGGATCGAAGTTTATATATCTATTACAGTCAGTTTCCTTAATATACCTATTTGTGAAAATGTTAGTGTTTGTGTGTGTAATTTGTACATTTAAAAATGTTATGGAGTTGTTTGTCTCTGTTTCCAGTGTAAATTGTAAACTTGTGTGATATAAATTGAAAATGTGTGTTATAGTATCTGATTTTCAATTGGAATAACGTTGGAAAGGATTAGATTTGTTATTTTCCTTATAATATTTTTTGAAATTAGTAATGATGTTTACACATTTAGACCGAATTGAATTTTGAATATCTGGTTCAATTTCATCAATTGTACTTTCAATGCAAGCGATGATATTGTCAATAGTTAAAGATTTACTAGGAATTGAAAATTTAGGACCTAAACTCAGTACAATTTCACATTATAAGGGATGTCAGATTATCTAACCACTTTAAGGTACGGTATGTGTTTGTATTTGTTTATTAAGGAAGTTTGTGTATAATTTTTCATTGTTGAAAATTTGTTCATAATTGTGAAATTGGTCATTAAAGAAACTATCTGCAATATTGTATGATAAGTATGTGTAAATGTCAGAACGTAATCGAAAGATGTCATTATTCAAACTTTTCAAGAGTATTACAATATCCGAAATACAGAAATTTAACATTTGTTTGTGAAATTTAGATAGAATAGATTGATATTTAAAATCAATTTTGTCTAAAAATTTTGGAATTATATTACATTTCCTGCATCTTACCAGAAAAATGTTTCTATTTTAAAAGTGTTTAATTCGCCGACTGACTGCTCACGTTACAAGATAGGTACAATTCTAAGTGATTTACAGTCGAGAATTTTTACAATTTATGCTTATATAAATACGCACATAACACAACAGTTGTATGGATAAATAATACTCATATCGAACTAGGCGGCATCATTACAACAAAACGGGCTGATAAGATGCTTCTTATTTGGCTGCTGCAAAGATGCTGAAGACATATGAGCTAACTACTTCTCTGTTACCTCGCTGGCTCGACCTGTCTCTTTTCTACTCTTTGCCGCGACTAGCGCACTAACACTATCGCTTGACAAACGTGAACGTTTCTTGTGGCTCGCAACACCTGTCAACGCGGAAAAAATCCTCTCAGCCGGCTAGAGCTAGATACACGCGCATCTCGAGGTCATTGAGAAATGCATTCAATTGTTTATTTTTTCTAATTTTTTAGAATTACCTTCTTCGATTATCTCTTCGGAGTAGCATGCCTGTAACGACGGCATCAAGAGGCGTAATCTCTTGATGGGGTCGTGACACCCGAGCCACCGCGTTTTCGAATACTTAACGAGTTTCAGGTCTAAGCCTTGGCAGGCATCGACGAACTCGGCTAATATTTGCGACCGCTTCGCATAATTCTGGTAGTTAACGATCAACGTCATTAACTCTTCGACTATATTTGGAATTGTTTTTTCGCAGGAATGCTTTGATATTAATGCAAGAGCATGATTCTCCTTACGGAGTAGCGTGATCGCAAGCCATTGCTATAATATTCGAAAAAGGTATTGCATGTTTTACCATGTAATCCTTGAACTGCTTGAAAATACCCGATGCAGTTAATTTTGTTGCGTTTAACTCTAATAGCTTCGGCAATGCCATAACTACATCGAGTGTCTGTCTCTGGATCGACGTATCGCCTAAGAAGGTGAGCCAGCTTTTATTGTTCTGGATTCCCTCATCGATACAAATCTGATTCGAACAATCCTCTTCGTAACGGCCAAGAACGTTACGTACAATTCCCGAAACTTTAAACGCGCCCGCAGTCATTTTTTGTAGAATAGCCGGATCTACCTCTTTGAAAAAATTTAAAATTGGATTCATCTGCGCATAAGGAATGCTTATTTCGCTACCTAATCTGACGTAGTCCAATTCAGCGATTCGTACCGAGTCTTTAAACCTATCGATGCTATCCTGGACTACTTCGGGGGGAATTTCATCTGCAATACCGTTCGCGAAACATTGAGCTTTATGTTCATCTTTACTAGCGTGTCGGTCTAAACTCGAAATTCCCCCTCGGCAGTTTTGTATCACATCACATATAATACATTGAAACTTATAGCAGTCCTCTGGAACGCATCGAATCCACGACTTATACCTACTGTATGAATTGGGCCCTTTTTTTCTCTAATTCCGCGAGCCAATTCAGCGGCACCAGTTTGGTGTTGCCTAGATGCGATATGAGCAGTGACCTTCGATTCGCTTCGCAAAGTTAGGTTACCTTCGCATGCATTACACCGGAATGCATGGGGATCCTCTCGATTCGACTTCTCCGTACAATTGTTAGCTATGTGATCTTCGTCAATAGTGTGAACACTGAACTCCCTCGATGGTTGCCGTAGAAAACGCCCCAGCGCGCTCCATCGTTGATTTTCAGACTTCGCACTTGCATTTGTACTTACACTTGTAATTGCACCTGCAAGTGCAACTTGCGCGTTAGAAACACCGAAATCCACGGAGCCTATACGCGATTTTAATTTGGCGCGAAAATGACCGCGAAACGCGAAACCTGATTGATGTCGTATAGTCGACCTTATCGAGTCTAACTTGGTTTCCGCTCAGCTCGACTGCCGTCACCACTTTTATTTACCACTTTTTTGAGGGGAATATTGGATCACTGTTACCTGGTGGATCTTTTAACACCGTAGTTAGTCCTTTAATAAATGCCTGCCTCGGAGTGAAGATTGTTGTGTCTTTCCACACTTTAGAATGTGGCCAGTGTTTACCCAAGTTTCATCCAAGAAGTATAATTTCTTGCCTTCTTCCCGGTATTTTCTGACCTCTCGTAGGAAATGCCTCTCCTGGCAATGATCACACCTTTTTAGCTAAGGATACTATTGCGTGGCTTGTGTGCCTAACCGACAAACGAAGTCAAATTACAACACATACAAATACATTAGGTTAGTCACCGATGCCAATTTCTTTTATCAGAGTCCTCAAAGTAGACCGTTTAAATTTCGATGTTCATTTTCATGTAGAGCCGCCATCATTTTATTGAGAGTAAGTGGTTAATTTCTTTCAAAAAACGAATGAATCATACGTCTGAGGGTACTTCTGTTTCAACATCGATGTTGTCCAACATTATACTCTCTGGATGGTATTCTTTTGGCGGATGAAGTTCGTGTGTTTCTTTATATTGTAAACACTTGTAATACCTACCCCTAAATTAATATGTATGCATTAGAAAATTGAATATTACCTGCTGCCTTGGCTGTACACTCGATGTTTTGTGCCCTATTGTTGTCCGGGTTCTCTTCAGTGTAAACCTTGAAAATATTTAAAATGGTTGATTTATCGGTAACCGTATAGTGCTTTGATTGGGAAATTCCACCAATAGACAAATTCTATTCAAACTTTGTGCAGTCCCCGTGTGGGGAGGTGAATAATTTTATCTAACGGGTAAACGGACTATACCTACTTTCATTTCTTCTCTTGCTTTTTTTTCTGTTTTCGGTTTTTTCTTGTTTTTCTTATTCTTTGTTTTGTTCTTCCTCTCCTTCATGTCCATTGATTAGTTCGCTATTTTCTATGCTCATTAGTGTTTCTTTCCTTATCATTTATGTTGGTCAGTGGATTCTCTCCTTCTTTCTTTGAACTTCTTAATATCCGATAAAGTACCTTAAGAGTTCCTCGAGCGTTTCTTTCCATTTTCTCATCAACTTCTTGCCATGACCGCTCTTTTACGTCTTCCGCCATTTTTTTAATTTTTTCTGTTTGTTTTTTATACATTGCTTATCTTTTTTGCCCCAAATGCGTTTTTCATTGTGTTGTTTTCGTTTCCGCGTGTCCGCTTCTACAGTTGTATAGTTCGACATGGCTGTTTGTTTCCTTTTGTTTAGTCGTTTGATAACTCCATAAACTTCTGCAGCCATATTCTTAACTAGTTTTTAAACTAATTCCACAATTTACGTAGATCCATATTTTTTATTTCGTGTGTGTCTTCGTATTTTTGTTTCTATTTCGAGTTGGAATCTTCGTTTATTTGTTTCTTCTTGTAATTTGTACCCTCAATTCCCATTCTCTTTAAATAAAGCAGGATTTTAGAGTATGAGATTTTGTCAAGTTCGCCCAGCTCCAGTTTTGTTTCACCAAAGACTGTGAACCTGATTTTGTCCCCGGCGGGGCAGGCACACATGACGTGCTCTGCTGTCTCCTCAGTTTCAAGACATAGTCGGCACTCAGTGGCCCCAGCTACTCTCAGCCTATGCATATGGTGCCTTAGTCGGCTATGTCCAGTAGCCAGGGCTACTATCTTGGAATATTTCATTCCCTGGCACTCCTGCCAGAATTGAAGTACCTTGTGCTCTATCTTGTTCGAGTTTGTGGCCAGGGCTCCCAAGAGCGGGTTCTGGACCAATAAATTTCCGGTTAGTTTTGTTGTGGGCGGTCTTTTTCTTGTATTGTTCTTCTATTTCTTGTTTTATCCATGCTCCTTATGTTTGTTTCTTTAGTCTTTGGGCTGTTACTGTTTGCGTGTTTATTTTCACTATTGTGTATTTCGGTGTCACGTTAATTTATAGGCACTTTTTGTTGAATTTTATGTTGGCGTTGATTACACTAATTTTGAGTCTTGTTCTTACGTATTTGTTGATTAAAGCCGCCGGTGTGTCCCAGTTGAATTCGTAATTTCTTTTCCCTGCTCCATTCTACGATATCATTCACGTCTGCTTGTAACAAGTTTTGATCATGGATAGTATCTAGGCACCTATATACTTTAAGGTCTTCTGCAAGCAAACGTGCGCTGGTATTTTTAATAACAACAACAAAAATAGGGGACTCCGGTTACTGCCCCGTGGAACACCTGATGAGCCAATGAAAGATTGAGAGCTTGCGCTAAGGTACATAAGTACAGATACTTACGTACCTTATCGCAAGCTCCCAATCTCATATTTTTATTCGGTCACATATAAGATTTCAGCAGGTCAAGTCTTCATGACATATGCCTAATGAAATTCAACACGAAAACGGTCAAAACATTTTACAATTCAATACAAGTCCAAGCCAACTGAGTGTAACTACGTAATAACCGATAATTATAAGTCACAATGTAACATAAGGCATAAGAAATTATTAATGAATCAAAACTAGTGTTATTTGGGTTCACCAATGATTTTCTGTATGCTATGTCAAATCCTCGATAGTTGAGAATTAATTTCTTATCTTGTTTATTCTTGTCGACGACTCTTGCATGCACCGTTCCATTCATCGACCAGACATTCCCCTCGTCCAACGAGAACTTGTTGTTGATATTTGTATTCTGTAAATTTTATAATTATTGGTTCTTGCTTGTTTATGGGTATATTTGTCCTTCAATACGCCGGAAGTATTGTTCCTGGGCATCTAATTTATTTTCTAAAATATGTTTGGCTGTTCCAGTGAGTTTTGATCCTCTCACCGTGTTCAGTCAGTCCTATTTTATTTCATTTTATAATATTTGCTGGAAGCTCGTTTCAAATTGCTTATCCGTTTATCCATTGTGAGGATGTATACAATGATTATGGCGTAATATTGTGCTTACCCAAAAATATATCTTTAGACATAACATTTTCGACGACTTCAGTCAACGAGTCCAGTACGATCATTAAGAACAGAAATAAAATGACAATGTTATTTGCAAGAGAATAGGAAGTATCAATCAGAAATGTAAGGATCAACCAAGAGAATCATTCATTTAAACTAAACTTCAAGTATACCTGGCATGCTGTAACAATAACGGAACATTGGCTTACAAAAAAATAGTCAAGGTTATCTAAAGCTGAGGAACTATAAAATGTGTTTATGTTTTTGTGGTATTTTTTTATAACCTACAATTATTCGTTAATTATATATAAGTATATGATTATTGCCTTCTTTCTCCTTATGTGTGGATTTCATTAAACTCGTTGCGATCGACACCGTTACCGTGAAGCATGTGTTCATGTCCCTTCCCTTTTACGTTTAATTAATAACCAGTGCCATTTGTGTCTGTTCCGCAGAGCTCTATAAAATCATTAATTGCTCAGATTGTAATAAACCCTTTTGATTTGTTGGTATTCTAACTCCTTGGTTTGGGTTTTGGTTTCTAATTAGTTTCAGTTCGATTTCTATTAAGTGATGGTCACTGCCTATACTACTTTCTCTTTTTACTTTGATTTATAAAATTTTCTGCTACTATTAAATCTGTTATTGGCTCCCATTTTATATTTATGTACGTCTTTATAATAAAACTGTGTATTACCTACTACTGATTCAATATACAGAAGTTAATGATCCTTTCTCCATTCGTATTTTTGTTTTTCACCAAATTGACCAATTGTTTTCCTGGTTACTGACTATCCCACTTAGGTCTCCGATAATTATCAGAGAGCTTGTTTTCTCTTCTGCTTCAATGTAGTAGACGTGAACTGCACTTTACTCCAAAATTCACCAAGTTCTTTGATTTGGTCAGTAAATAAATGTAAATTGTAAAGATAATGTCTATGTTTTTATATTCTATCCTCAGTATTCTTTCTGTCACGAATACTTTATTGCTCCTATTACACATTACAAGTGATTGGGTTTGTCATAACTCATAGTACATAGTAGTTAATGTACAAATGGTATATACAAATAGTCATTCTAAATTTGGCACACAATATATGTATGTTCTACATGTATTTAAAAAGGGGGTGATTTGTATCGCGGTTGTGGTTCTTGAATTTGGTCTGCTTCTAACAGATTAAGCTTCGTACCCTTTTTACCATTATGTAATATTGTAAGTTTACCTTTGGGAAAAATATGATTACATTTTATAACATGATTTGCAATGAACTTGTATCGTAATTTAATCTAAATGCTCTAAAATGTTCATTATATAGTATTTCAAAACTACGACCCGTTTGACCTACACATACACTATTGCATTCGGAACACGAGATTTCATAAACACCAGATGTCTTTAAAGAATTGATTTTATCTTTAATATGAATGACAATTTGCAACTTGGTCCAAATGCGCTTTGTTGATTTTGTTTTCGAAGAATGTGCGCCATGGTTTCTATGTTTTTAGAAAATACGTATGTTCTAAATGGATTTTCATTTAAATTTGAAACTTTTGGATAAATGTGAGAAATTGTGTTTTGGTATTGTTTTCTATTAATTACGTTTTGTATAAGACTGACTGGAGAACCTTTCATATTTCCTATGGATATAATTTTATTCAGTTCTACATTAAGATTTTGATGTGACAATGGAATCTAAAATGTTCGATGTGCCGTAGTATGATAAGCTGCCAGTTTATGTGTTATATGGATTTGAAGAGAATTGTAGAATTGACGTTGGTCGGTTTTCGGAACATATTGAATTCTATTTTATTATTTTTGTGAATTAAGGTTAAATGTAAAAAAAATATTTGGTCATTTTCCGAATGTAAATTTCATTTTGGGGTGTATACTGTTAATTTTATTTAGTAATTGATCTGCCGGTAAAACACGCAGTTACGTCGTCCACGTATCATCGATCATGAATATATCTCGTAGTAAAGGGCCTAATGGCGAGCCCATTGCTAAACCTGCAGTTTGCTGATAAAATAGTTAAATTGAAAGTAATTTTGGGTTAAACACATTTCAAATGCATTATAAAGTTCTGAATGTATAGTAGAGTCTTTGAATGATTTGTCTAGTATATGCTGAATAATGAAAAGGCATTCATTTGGAATTTTTGAAAAAATACAGGTGACGTCAAACGATACCAATTTAGAATTTTTTAGAGTAGTTATTGATTTTAACTGTTGAGATAGGAAAGGTGAATTTGTAATTCTTTTAAAAAGAAAATTCAGTTTAATTGCTAGCGATCGCGATGGACTATTAATGTATGGTACTGCCGGTCTAATCGGGATATCAGGTTTGTTTGATTTTATTAAACCGTAAACACTTGGAGCAAGAGATTTCACATTTATAACTTGATATTTATCAGATTTAGAAAAAAATATGTGTTTTCTAGCAAGTCTTTAATTTTTGATTGATATGACGTTGGGTTAAATTTTCAGTTGTAATAAAGGTATTTACTTTGCTAAAATATTAATTATTTTTTTAAATGACTGTTAGTTCATTGTTTAAAATTTTAGACTTGATTCATTTTATAATTAATGAATCTGCTGGGGAATGTTCAGAATGTGATGTGATAATTTTTGAAATGTGTTCTTGCGGATCGAGAGTAATTAGGATTTTGGGACAGAAAAGATTGTTCTGACACACTGATGCCCGGTTTCACAAACGCTAATCGGTCGTTAACAGCTTGTTAACAGTTTGACGAGTCTTTAATCAATCGTCAAATATTTGACGATTGATTACCTTGACGAACCATTAAAAGCAAAGTTACCATTGTTTTGGATTTCACAAACAATAACGAGTTTTTAAAGGGTTGTTAACTAATTCACCATCCGACAATCGTTTGTGAAACCGGCCATGAATGTTGTATCCGTAAGGTTGGTAAAGCTTGATGTTGGAATTATTGAATTTACTGGGCCTATTGAATTTGCTGGATTTACTACATTTACTGATTTTTCTGGTGTTTCGATAGTTGGTATGAGTTTACCTTGTTTTTTTTTTCGAAGATTATCTACCTTTTTCATTTGAATATTATATTTTTCTATAAATGACTATACTTACATTTTCTCTAGTAGAATCATCAAATACGCTAAATTCTATCGAGTGAAGTTTAAATGAAAGTTCCAAATGCAATACCTTGAGATAATGTTGTATGGCATCTCTCATCCGATGAAGGTTTTTGATTTCGGCTCTCGACCATGCACGTTGGGCTGTATGAACGGCTGTTGGTGTGATGGAACGAGTTCTAATTTTGCTGTAACTCGGTATGAGGCTTCCCCGTAGACATTTCGAATTAAGCCAAATGTCATGAGATATACTTCTGTACTTTTTCATTAGTTGGTTGCAGATTCTGGTCTGTATTGCCGTACATGCTGATTTAATATAAAGGATGGTTGAGACCATTACTATGTGAGTAATGCATATTAATAACGAATTAAAAACAACTGACTACATTTTTACCACAAAAAATTGTTTTTAAAATGATTGTCGCAGCTCCTATCGTACATTTATCCCAATCATTTTTTGAGTGTCAACATTTGTGAAGACATTGTGCTGAGGTTATCTAATCCTACGCAATTTTGAAATTATGGCCCTCACCACCAGCACAAAATTTACAAGATTGAACCCAATTTTCGAACGTGGCTGCTAGTCAATGGACCTTGGAAATACAGTCAACGTTTGTGTTTTACAATTTTCGAGAGCACCCAGCCGGACAATTTTTATGCGTGCTCTACAAATTGTGTTAAGTATTTCGCGAAACTGGTTCTGTGACTCGTAAAAAGGTGTTGGTAGACCAAGAGGATTACCGCATGAGGAGGTGCGTAAACTTGTGCATTGAGCAAAACGGGGGGCATTTCCAACAATTACTGTAATTTAGGTTTTTTGTTAGTAATAATGTTATTAGTATTTCATAACTTGTAGTCCATTACTATTTTACAGCTGAAATAAGTAGGTAACTGATTTGTCAGTCTACCTTGACAATGGCAGAATTATTTCAAAAGGATGATTTAAGCTAAGACGACCGTTTTACATTCGATGGCAACCTTTGACCAAGATAATTTTTTATATCAATTACTGCAGTGTAAAAAATATATAGAAGTTAGATGGCACTATTAGTACGGTTAGTTTAATGAAGAATGCTTTGCTATGTTCTATATGTTTCACATTTAGAATTGCTCTAATCGCTTTATTTTGTATTTTTAGTATCCTGTCTATGTGTGCTGAACCTCCCCACAAAATAATGCCATATGACATTACACTATAGAAGTTTGCATAGTACACTGATAAGAGTGTTTTTATGTTTGTTACAGGAATTAATTTTGTCATTTGATAAATAACTTTACCCACTTTTCCTGCTAAATACTCAATGTGACGTTTCTAATTAATTCCGCCGTCTATATAAATAAATGATGACAAGAATTTACAAGCAAACCTTTCGGTTTGATGTGCGGTTTTATATGCTATTCTGAGTTTTGTCTGTGCTTTTAATAATTTGTTGGCCAAGAAGCAGCCACTTGGTGTTGCTTCCGTTATTAACTCTAAATCAGATACTTCTTTATCTAATTTTGCAACTGTCAACATCTGCAAGAAATGCTGTAGGTGATGATTTAATATTTGCTGGCAGACCACTAATACGGATTAAAAATAATATTGGCCACAGAATCGACCCTTGCGGCACTCCTATATCAATTGGCCGTTTAGTTAACTTGATTAACAGCTTGCAATTCAACAATTTGACTCCTATTCACTAAAGATCTTTTTAAAAATTCACGTGGAGCTCCCCTAATAGTACCAGTTACGTGTTCCATCACTTTTAATATTGCTTGTACTGTTCATTTTTCCTGCCTGTATCCAAATTGTTCGTTTCTTAGTATGTTATATTTTTGAACTGTGCTATTAGTCGATCCTTTATTATCATTTAAATATTGTTGAAAATATAGGAAGAATCCATATTTTTCTGACGTTGTTGATATCTTCTTAATTTCCCTTTTTATGAACCGGGACAACTCTCGCTATTTTTGGTATATCGGGAAAATTATTTTCTTGTATGCAGAAGTTTATGACTATGTCTTTACAACGGCATTATTCATTTCATATATGTTCCACATGCTTGTAGTTTTTAATGTCTTAATACAACGTTCGACTCCTTATTCATATGTCTGTGCAAAAAGTAATGATACACAACTATTAATTTTATTTTTTTCTAAATATATATTGTAGTCTTCTTTGGACCTCACCAAATTCTTAATGGTATCTTTAATAATCGTGGAAAAAAAAATGATTACATTCATTTGAAGATATATTTATTTCCGTGCTTTTATCGTTTAGCGTCTTTGTTAGTTAGTTGTCACGTTGTTTTAATTTTGTTTGTTGAATGTTCCACATACCTTTTGCTTGCATGTTTTTTGAATTAATAATTGCTTGTTTTTATTTAATGTTTAATGTACCTCATTCAATTCTCGCGTGTGAACATACTTCTTTAATGTAAATATAGCAGCTACATGATTTCTTAATCGTTTGATCTCAGGTTTTCCGCCAGTAATTTTAATGGTTTTTATTTTAAAACTTTGCCTAAAGGTCGTTATGAATAAGTTAGAACATAAATGATTGTCCAGCATGGTTTTGTGCATATACCGGTGACTATAAATTTCTATAAATTTTAACATGTTCTCAAATTGTTTCAAATTAGCTCTATTTATTTGGAGACAAGTTCCTATTTATTCTGCCTTTTGACATCGATTGAACTTTGAAACTGCATTGCATACTGTAATGATCAAACAAATTCCAATTTGTGCCATATGGATATTGAAGTGTATAAATTATCTATACCTGCAGTTTTAGTGAACTGTGTTTAGATTCTCGTACTGTGATATTGAGCTTATGTGATATTGAGATTAAAACTGTTTGTAAAATAAATTAATTTTCTAATATTCATACCATCCTTCAAAAAAATCTATATTGAAGTCCCGGTCAGAATTATATCACAATTTAACCTTTCTACCATTCGTAATAAATGTTGAAAATTTCCAAAGAAAACTTGAAGAACATACAGTCAGAAGAATCACTTTGTACTTTAATAATTTAATTATCGTAATTACAAAATGCTTTTCTGCATTGAAACAGCACAAGCAATCATGTTTTTAAACTTTAGATTATTTTTAACATACGCACCTCCTTGTGTAAAATTTCTGCAACTATTGCCTACAACAAAATTTGTTGATTATAAATTGACTTCGTCACTGTAACCAATGTTCAGAGAGACATGCTACATCTATACCTATATTATCTAATACTACATTCACTTCATATATTTTGTTACGGATACATTGTATATTCAGTAATAATATCATAAGAGCACTTTCGTATATATTCGGATATATTTTTCCCGATTTCGATTACGAAATTGATGTTGCTAACACGATCGGGATATTTCCATTGCAACATCAATTGAGTATAGAAAGAGAGAAAATATTTAGAATATACGGAAGTGATATTTGTTATGATTATAATGACGAAATAACAATAATAATTATAAGGTTATAATAAAAGATCATTTATTAAGGAGCAAAACAAAATAAACATTGAAAGCATTTTAAGAACGATTTTCTTCATTACTTTCCAGTTTAGGCTGGTAATAATTAATATTGAAGGTACAATTATTGTAATTGATGGCTGAGTTAATTTTATTCAACTTCTTGAAGTTGATCTCCTTGTTGGATATTCATTTGTAGTGATTGTGATGATACACCCAAATGTTTATCGGCACTGAAATGTAAATATGGTTTTATGAAATGAGTAGAATTATATCCGGTAATTTTGCTCACTAACTTCTGCGTTCGCCAGATGACTAACGGTCAACGTCTATCTATTTGTGTCGGAAAAATAATTACATCTAGTTACCTGTGAAATTTTCTTGCACGTAAATTTTCAGGTTCCACTATATTGTTATTTGTATTTCATTGTGCATAGCTGTCATTCATTAATTGTCAACTTTCATCTGTCATTAAAGTGTAAACTAATTTAGTTCGATTTTTTTATTAAATTTGTTAATATAACATTTAAAATGTACACTGCAAAAAAAATGTTTTTATTATAGAGGCATATTAATAGTGGCTAATGTGCCTCAATTTAAAAATAAACGAACACCACTCCTTAACCAAACGTCATCAACAAAGGTTATTAAGGTTATGTTATTCTCCCTCTACTAGCATAACAGCATTGCATGAGTGCGGCACATTTTAATTTACATGAGAATTTCAAAGCATACTAAATGTAAATAATTTTTGGACACCCGGTATTAAATTAAGTTCACTTTTCGATTCAATTAATAAGAAAAGTGTAAAAATCAATCGATTCAAAAGTCCTCGTTTTTTATTTAAATTTGTTTTAATAATTTCGTTTCTGAATTTGAGAACGTACTTTTTTTATATGCGTTAAATGAAAATAACATCAAGACTATTTACTTATTTAATAAATAACGATTAGGCAAAATATCCCAATGGACGTGCGTAAACTCGGCCCCAGAAATAAAATTAAGTAATTAGTTAATTAGTAATTAGTTATTAGTTAAAGCTGAAAAGATATAACATACATACATAAACTTGTCGCCGAGAAGAGTAGGTCCACAAAAGTAGCTCCATGATCGTCCCCGACTTTATCGCAGTATGAGTCACCGATATACTTATTTAAAATCAAATCACATTAGAAAACACATTTTCACTTAGTCGGTCATCTTTGAACGTGGAGTGGAGGTAGCTCATACCAAACTGTTTCTAATTCACTTTATATTGTGTGCTTTTTTCCACACCACCCTAAAGGTAAAGGCGCGTTTATTTATAGTGGTATCCCCAAGAGGCATATTCCACTTTCGCATCTGAAAATAAAAGCAGAGGTTAATTTTAATACATACCTTAGACCAAAATTCTTGTAACTTTTTCTTCACATACCACCATCATCTGAAATTAACTATTCTATATTTGAATTTATTATTGTGTAATTTACAGCAACCAACCCAACCCTACATACCACATATGTGCACGTGTAACCCCAAAAGTTAGTCATAAGTAATTTGAGCACAATTGCAAAAAAGTAATCTATGTGGAAAGTTGTTGAAAATGTAAATAAAATTTACCTGCCAATTAAAGTTCACATCAATGTCGGAATCATCGCTGATTTCATCCACTTGAGCACGGAGGACATCATGCACGCACGGGTTGTACAATTTGCCAGCAAGGCGGAAGAACTCACGCGTTCTATCGACGTTCTTCTTCTTGCACGCCTTGTAAAACATGTAGCGTGCCAAGTTGCCAGGAATATGTGCTTTTTTCCGACCCGCAGATGTAAATGTGGCTTTGGCAGCCCGCCAGCTGCTTTCGATGCTGTTGGTATGTGCATCGGTCTCGGGGTCTTTGAAGTGGAGTGAATACCTAAACATGTCATGCTCCCTTGTATTGTATGCATTGTGACACTTAATTAGCTACAGTAAATTGAAAAAGCAGCTTACTTTGAAATGCTCATACTGCGTTGCTGCCTGTAAGCAAATTATAGGCTCGCCAGAAATCAGAGATGATGGTGGTGCCAGGTTCGATCCAACGCTGAATTATCGGGATCAGGGTAGCTGCAGAGTGATCCGGAACATCAACCATAAACACTCAACCAGTCTCCCTCTCGTAGCCTCCGAAGACCCATTGTCCTTCAACACGATGACCTCGTCCGAATTTGGATTCGTCGATTTCCACAACACGTCCGGGACCTCCTAGTTTTTCTGGCTCGCTGATGTAGGCATCCAACACCACTTCACGGCAGAATGACGCCCAGTGAACTGCACTACTTTCGGTAATCTCAATTTGTGCAGCGATGTTCTTGAGGGGGACATCTGAAACCCAAAGATTAATAAATGCTAGTGTTTGAAAAATGGTGAATTTCGATTTGTCGAAGAAGGTGCCCTTCCTAAATTCTACGTAAGTACGGCACGCGCGATGCTTCTTCTTCAATTGGGGAGCGACCATACGACCGTAATACCACCTCCATCCATCAAGCCTAAAACATTATTTGTGAAGGAAAACGGTCATATAACGTAAAGGTAAACTGTGCCTTGAGTTGTCGGTCTGCAAGCTCAAGTTGCCGCCACACGTTTCGCACTTATAAACAACCCCTTCTGCAGGAATGAGGCCCCACTCAACGAGGCACCGCAGAAGTGCGTCCTTATCGTCGCACAAACGAAGCAATCTCACAATGTTGATATTTTCCATGATTCGCAAAATTAATCTAAATTACGCAAAAATAATGCAATACTTCGCACAATACGGAGTAGAAGAAACAGAAGTTACCAAGTGGCCACAGTTGGCATTATTCGCATTTACCACAATTGCATTAGACACATAAAATGGCGATTTACGTTGACAAAATGTCATAAGTTTTTAGTGAATTTAACACCGAAACAGACGTTTCCGACGAACAAGTTTTATACCGTTGGACTTGTAACGACTCCTACAACTTAATAAAACAGGTATTTCGCCGTTCCGTGACGATTTTTTGGCCATAAATGTCAATCTTCCGGGGGGCGTAATTCGGCCCCCCGTGCCGACCGACAAAAAATTTCAACGGATTTTCATTTCTACACCTTTAATAAACCCCTAAACACGTAATCACCCAAATCTGCAAGTTTTTATATTGGAGGTCCTCTTTGAAATAAGTTTTTTGAATAATCTGATGGGACAAAATTTGGGATTCTGTTGTTTCGCGTCAGATATTTTCTCTCAGCCAAACGCTTATCACCTCCTTGTGAAATTTTTGAAAAAAATTAATTATATTTAATTCTACCGCTGAAACTCCCATTGTAGTTAATTTCTTCCTTGAAATAGTGTAATTTTTGAGTATTCCTGCCAAGTGGTGCTGTTTTCCATAGTCCATTTGCGGACCCATGTTCATTCTGACTGTTCGGCATATTTTGGGTCATACTATCAGCCCTCAACGTTTGTGACACTTTTTTTAACACCCTGTATGATAACACAATTCATTGTGGGCAGTGGTTACATGAATAAAAGTAAGCAAATATTTTTTTATAGTTTCAACATACTATCTGATATATTTACGTTTTAGATTGAATACAAAATTAAATTGCATAATGGAAGTTTACAATATTATTCAATGAGCAGTAATGGTGGCGATTACCCAAGAAAAGAATATTCACGTCTCAAACGAATGCGGGCGTCGTAAATTATCCGAGTAATAGCCATTACTGCAAGTTCGGCACTAGAATTTTTACTATTAAATTGTATTTCTGACAAATTCCAAATTTATGACATAATCGTCCAGGATCACTTAACTGATTGTCTAATAAATTAAATACACGTTTGTTATCAAAGCGTGAGTGATGAAAGTTTTGTAAAGTAAAAAGAGTTGCGTAATTTATTATGCATTAAAAATTGGATATTAATGAGTATATTATTTCCTAGTCGTTGAAAATATACTTTCGATATCTCTGTCATTTCAACAGAATGACAAACTGCGCCTTTATTTTGATACTTCGACAAGGCATCGCAATGCGAGAAAAAGCACCAAACTATGAAGTCACAGTTTTTATGTGTTTATCTCAGGAAGTAGAAGATCGCATCTGCGCTCGGCCTAGCGCAGAAACTTCAAATGCGAACTTCACAACGAGCAACACGGGTATTAAATTATGTAAATGCGTTTAATTAAACACTCGCAGTAAATGTACAATTTGCACACCACGTGCATTTCGAAGTAAGCAAACATGCATGTAAAACAGACGAATTTATGCAATATTCTCAGATGAAGTGTGCAAACACGGTTTATAATTCACAAACATGTCGAATTTAAATTCTAATTTTTCCACAAGAATTGTATTTCAATAAATAAAGAATACATTTCAGCAGATTTACCATGTATTGATAAAAGATAAATATACAAAGCTAATAACTTCCTAGAAGGAGTAAATTTAAAAACGAAACAATCAAGGAAAGGGTAAAGACAAGAAATACGATACAATGTAAACAACCCTTCAGACGTAAACATACAAAAGGAGTACATATCGTACGTTCAGAATATGATCAAGGTAAAAGTGTGAGTGTTAAAGGGTGACATGTACATGGACGTAGCATCATAAATCATAAATAATTAACAGAACTGAGCATCCAGAAATCACAAGAAGGGTTACACGAAGATATAATATATACTCAAATTAAAAAAATCAAAAAGTCCATGCTGACAATCTTTAAATATCAACCCCTGAACGACAATGGTCCATCCTGTTTCATCCCACTATAGTTCTAATTATCTTTTGTAAGATTAGTATTCTCGAACATAAACTAGAGCTTCCCCAGAAAATTACATAGTGTGATAGATGACTGTGGACAAAGGCATTATAGAATATTAGCAAAGACCGAATGTTTACATTTTTCAGGTTTATTATATTTATTACTATTTAATTTCGCTGCAATTTGATCAATGTGGCTGAAGCATGACAATATCCGATCAATTTTTAAACCTAAGAATGTTGTCTCATTTACTTGGTGTATTGTCTTGTTGTTCAATCTTACTTCTCTATCAAACTATTGTCAGGTTTACTGTGTATACTTCCGAACACAACAAGAATAGTCTTTGATGCATTTAGTACAAGTTTATTGCTCTTGAACCAGTCATCAATCTCAACCTAATCTTGTTAGTCTCTCGGGTAGGTCGTTAATAAAAACAATGAACAACAAAGGACCTAATATGGACCGCTGTAGGACTCCAGTTGTTAATTGTAATTTATACTACTTATACATTTTGATTACATCCAATCTCCACAAAGGTAAGATGAGCAACGCCAACGCATTATTGTCGATGTCTTAGCGTTCCAATTTTTATATAAGAAGATTTCATCAAACGCCCTGGTAAGGTCGAAATAAAAGCCTGCAGTAATTTTGCCTTCGTTTTGGAAAACAGATTGCATGCATTGAAAAATTGCCTTGGTTTTGGATTTGGAATGTAGAAAATCATGTAAATAAATTGAATTTTCTGAATAATAAAACTAATCTGTTATACATACATTTTTCGAATGTTTTTGAAAATATCGATAAGTTTGAAATTGGACAATACTTTAGTACATGAAGATGATCGTTGTTTTTAACTGGTGTTACTTTAGCTACCTTTAAAAGGTCTGGGAATTGACCTCAAAAAAGTGAATAATTTATTAAATGCAACGTCCAGAAATTGTCATTAATCGTAGCTGGATATAAGAAAAAGCTAGAACCTCTTTTTGGATTATTTTAATTTCTCGAAGTATGATGAAGGTTCGTAAACTTTGATTAGCTGATTATATAAAATGATCATTAAATGTATTATTGATTTCCTGCATATCGGTTATACAGCGAGGTCGAAAAAAAAATAGTCAAAGTAAGTCATGAAAAAAAATCCGCATGTCTTTTCCTAGTTCATAAATTTGAAAATAATTATTGACACTGACAAGTCAAACTTGGAGTTATAATGCTTGGAATAAAGAAAGTGACAAAACTAAAACAGTATTTTATTTAAAGAATGTGTTGAAAGTATTGTCCATTATTTTCCAGACTGCACGCGTCGCTTCATATTTTCAGTAACGCGGATAAGCATTTCAGGTGTGATTTCTTCCAACTGTCAATATACGTCAGATTGACACTCGCAAATAATTTGGGAAAAGAAGGGCGTTTTTTTGCTCATAGCCAACTTTGACTAATTTTTTATTCGATCACGCTGTATAATGATGTATCTTCTGGGTGTTGCCGTGGTTCTTGAAATAAACTTGACGCTTCGCTGATCATGCTGTCACCTTCTTCAGAACGTTTCTAAAGACTGATGGTGATATCTTCTGCTCCTCGTTATATACCCAGTCGCTGCTTCTCTTCGTTGATGCGTATCCGTTATATTCCATTGAGCCGTGTCCGTTATCGTCTGCAGATCAGTGTTCGATGCTCCTCTTGGATTCGTTGTTGATGGTCCTGCCTGCGTCTTTGGTTGTCCGTGCTTCTCGGTGGCCTTTAGTGCTAACTTCCAAGCCTTACTTACTCTATATCCATCTTCTCGGTTGAAATTATTCGGGTTCTTCATTATTTCCATAGATTCCCTCACTTTTCGTGGGTAGTAGTGATGGTTTCTGGCGGGTATCTTCACTTCGTCGTAGTCGATTATGTAACTGCTTCCCGTGTGGTAGTGTTCAGCTACTGCGGATCTTCCTGTATTTCCCTGCGCGACATTTCTTCGATGCTCCTTGGCTCTGCACTGTATACTGCGTCCCGTTTGTCCAATATACGATTTTCCACACTGGCATCGAAGTTCGTATATTCCTTTAACTTGTAATCTGGGTACCGAATACTTGTGTTTTTGCAGGTGTTTTTATTTTTTCAATTTTCCTTAGCCTGTCCGTAACTCCAGCAATATGGGAGGTGTACGCCAAGTCTGTACTGAAATTCTTCACGAAGTTTACGCAAAGTTTCGGGTGGAATTAATCTTATTTCTGTGCGAATTATTTGCTTTAACTGTTCTACTGTAAAATGAAACAAACTTACCTTTACCACACAGCAGTTTATTAACACTATATGTACATTTCGACAACTAAGTTGTCATCTTCAGCAGCATACTACAGCAGTATTCTACTGTCTCTGGGCGGTTTACATAAATCTTACTCTTTAGATAGTCTCTCAATCGCCATATCAACACAACTCAACTCAAAATTTGACATTGGCGATCATACTTTGGGCAATGGAAAGGACCCTTGGATCCACGGATATGTGTTTGAAAAGATTGGTAATATGATGGATTGGTGGTACAGGACCGGAATTTTGCGCAAGGCGTCACCTATAACTACATTCCTTGACGATTTTCTTATCATACCGACTTACGGCAAGATGGAAGTTGTACAGCACCAAGTGCGCATGCAATAGATTGCAGAATCTGCGCCGTTGGAAATTCTGCGCATCCTATTATGCCCCAGCATCGACGACGAATTGGTTTTGATGTTAATGAAGGCGTAAGGGTTCACGTATTCGACAACCCACTGTATGTTTTTCTCCTGACATTTGTGTGGACAAAACGTCTTCCCTCGTATTGTCTTGGTCTAGTTTGGTGCGCTCGTTACTCCCTTGAACTTAGGCGTCTGCCCGAGAGAGCGCTCGGAGATTGCACGTGTGCTTTTGATTCATGTCTCTGTCCTTTTGGTTCTGCCGACATCCGAGTGTGGATGGGCAAGAGGTAGAAATGAGTTGCTTTGGTGATTAAGTGAAACATTTTGGGGTAATTCTACGTCTGTATCTTTAAGGTTGACTCCCGTTATGTGGGGATGTAAATTTCTTATATGCCAATTTACGTATTTCGTTTTTCTAAGTTTTTATGGCTGGATGTGTATTGCCGGATTTTTATCGATTGTGTTACACATTTATCACAAGATTCATTCGCATATGGGATATCTACTATTACTTGATCAACGAGCGCAATTTTGGTTGGAGTCGACGGTTTTTCCGTTAAAAAGTCCATTATGGTGTTGCTCATTTCCTTGGTGGCTGCATCAGTTTTGAGTTTTTGAGTCTATCCTGATGACATGTGTCGAAATGCCCCAAACAGTGATAAAATTTCCGGAGTCTACTTGCATCCCGGAACGTCTACTATTGCTTATCGAGTAACATTTTTAAAATTAATCAATTCAGTAACCTCACGTATCCACGGAATAGTTTTACCTTGTTATAATCTAGCGGTTGCGGTCATTTTCCAGTAGTCACTTTACGGTTTGTTTGATGCTGTTGCCGGAAATTATTTTCGTTATAATTGGATTTGAAAATGTTACTACATACTATGTACTTGTCGATTTCCTGAATTACTTAAAGTTGACAAGAACATGTGCAAAACTTAAAATCTCAATGTTTTAACTTGTTTCATAGACATTATTTAAATTGAATGCAGAAATCGGGTGGACACGTCGAAATAAAACGTTCTCAAAACATCTTTACATATATTTCTCTGAAATTTACAAAAATGCGTTTTTTTTATTTAATGAAATATAATTTTTTTTCTTTCGCACGTTGGTTGGCGTCGTCGCTACAAAAAAAACGGCTTCGCTAGTTGTAGTCATCGGCGCCGAGCATCTAATCGTCCATCCTATTAACAGAAATAAATGCGTGTCCATTTCTTACTGAGATAGTGGTTTCTAAATATCAATTAATAATTTTCAACGATTCCGGGCTACGTAATAAATGTATTCATTTATCTCGTACACAAGCGTTAAATGAAATATTTCTTAATTTTATTCTTTGCCCACGTGTATACAAACGATGGGTATTAATGTTATTTGCTTATTTTTCTTTCGACGCGTCAATCTTAATGCTTTAATCAAATGTAATAAAATATTTTAAAATCTAATGTTAATTGTCCATTTTTAACATAAACGTGACAAACCAAAGAATTGTAAGTTCAAGATTCTACATACCTATCCAAACTGTTTTTTGGTCGTCGTTGCTCTTTGACTCCGTTGTTCTACTAGTGGTAAGACATATATTGTACGGTTAGGGTATTTAGTAGCGGATGCGCTCAAAAACAATCGCTGTAATACCAAACCTTGTGGCCATAGGCTATTGAGATGGGTTGTTGTCCTTCCAAGCTTATTGCCACATCTACCACTAATAGATCCTGGTAATCATCAGCAAATCCGGCTTCTTCAGCGTTCCATCTTCCATCCTGATGTTCTGTTCTGGAAGCACTGTCCACCCCTTCGACGAGGCCAACTTATTAATGCAAACTGCCTCTCTATTGTGCCCACATATTCTATGGCAACTGCAACAGCTTCTATGATTCCAGCAGAAGAACGCCAGATAGCAACGTTAAGATTTCTAGCCACTGGCAGAACGGTACCCAAACGGTAGGATACATAATACCAGTGCAAAATAATATATGAAGTCTTAAAGAATCATTATTTGAAGGTAACATAAAAAAGTTACTTTGCATAAAATAAAGAATATATAAAAAAATATATAATGAACAAAAATTCAGAAATCTTTAGCACATTATTGTAATTGTTCAAGGGTCGTTCTAAGAACGTTTGTTGTGGCGTTGGCGGAGACGATACCGATGAATCAGTAACGGCTAATGCTTCACCTTTATTAGCCTTGACATCAACGACATCTGTGTCGTCGTTCAATGTTACCAACAAACCTTTCGCCATTATTTTGTGGAACAGCAGTTCGGCATATACTTGCTGGTCTGATTGCACTTTTTTTTATTTCGCTGCGAAATTTATTCCCCTTGCTTGATATTTATCAGGCCTCTCATTTGTATCTAGAGCGTCGGTATATTTCTTCAAAAGTATTGCCATATTTTCATCCACCTTCCATTTTTGATGTCTTTGATAGGTTCGAAATATCTGAAAAAAAATATGATAACGTTATATTATACAAGTTCATAAGATCTCGTTTTGTTTTACAGATGTCACATTCAAAGAAATAATGGACAGAGGTTGCACAAGGTTTTAAAGATCGTTGGCATGTAATTAATTGTGGAGGTTGTATTGATGGTAAACACATCCGAATAGTAGCGCTGGCTAAATCTGGAGCTATGTATTATAATTACAGATGAAGTACATCCTTAATGTCACAACATCATTTCTCCAAGTTGGAGAAATGGTCGAATTCATGTGTATTAGTATTTTCTGTGTCGATATATTGAATATATATAGGAAGCACTATTTTTTTTCAAAAAATTATGTTATATTATATATTAAGTACATATTGCTAATAGGATATAATTATTTTTGTGCGGCTTTACATTAATGCTAGTGTGCAGAATTCTAAATACACTAGCAATTAATCCAAACGCGTTTTCAACGACGTTCCGAGCTCGCGCTATTCTATAATTATATACACGCCGTTCATAATACAGAACACTTTGAGCGTACGGTTTCAAAATATGCCCATCTAGAGCAAATGCTTCATCTCCAATAAATTTGAAATTTGAAATGCAAACCTTCATTATCATGTGGTTCCTGCAATCCTAAAGTTTCATCAACAAGTCTTTTATAAAATGATGTTGTTTGAAAAACACCCCCATCGGAAAATCTTCCATGTTTTCTTCCTAAATAAACTCATAATTGGAATTAACAACTGTCATTAATACAATACTATAGAAGTTTTTGTAATTATAACACATAGCTCCAGATTTAGCCGGCTCTACTATTCGGAATGTTTACCATCAATACAACCTCCACAATTAATTACATGCGAACGATTTTTAAAACCTTGTGCAACCTCTGTCCATTCTTTCTTTGAATGTGACATCTGTAAAACACCCTTACAAATAAATAGCAGGAAAAATTCTGTAGCTGCAGCGAAACACAACAGATGTGAAGCGCTTTAATGGCAAAGAAACATTTCCTGGCAATATGACATGATGAAAGGCTTAATGAGTATTATGATTATATCAGTTTCATTAATTGTTTAATATTTTAATAAATCTCGTAAAATAAACTATATGGACGTTTGTAAGTACCTGATAAGTGATTTTAGTTAATAAAAACAGATTTGTAACTTACATGACTGTGAGTTTGTCCAGACTCTTGTTACTGGCTTCCAGGATCAGCATCATCTTCACTATTTATATCAAAACTGACCGGAGAAGTAAGATTATCCACTGATACAACTGGATCGGTATCACTGAGGAATCCTAATAGATCGTAGTACCTACAAAAATATAAATTTGGTATAATGAGTTATTTATTGTTACATAAAATATAAATCAGAACTTACCATAAATTCGGCGCATAAACGTCATCTGCACCAGATCCTGGCCTCTTAGACGCTTCTACTTTCATCTTTTCCTTTCTTATTTTTCTTCTCATATTTTGTATTTTATTTTTATAACTTTAATTGTCACATTTGGCACTGTGTTGTTAAAAATGATAATATTGCGGTTTAATATTCTACAGGCACGGTTTAAGTTTATAAAATTCGATAAATTGTGCGAGTATAGATTTAGTCCACTCCATCGCGCAAAACTAACAATACTACACGTTAGGACCTGCTCAATCGCCGTATAATTAGTGGGGAACAACGGATTAGGTCCGTTTTCTTAATTTCACATAATTTGGCATTTCACTGTTTTTGCGGCCTTTATTTCGAATAACCGGCCCGGTATCGGAGGTCGCCCGTATTTCCTCGTCCGAATCCTCCCCGAAAAACAAAAATTTCTCCACAATCCACCTGTCTGTTTTCGGGGAGACGATTTCCAGATCGATATACTCGCTGATGTTCATGTTACCTACTACATGACATATTTTCTTTTTTTGATATCTATCCATATAACCAATTTCCTGTTTCCATTTTTTCTTTTCACCAAAGTTATTTTTAAATAAATAAATAGATTTCTAATTTTTGATTTATGTTTTCACATAGATAAAAGTCATACCATTCCAATTTTTGAAAAAAAAATTAAATTTTTGCCGTTAAAGTTTCGTTTGAATGTGAACAATTTACATTGTGTTTTATTATAAGTCATCTGAAATACATTATTCACGAATGACGAAACATACTGACAGATGATATCACCTGTACCTTAGAATCTTAAGTAACATTCTTGAATATATTGTCTATATTTGAGGAAACGTGAGTAGCCACAAAAACAGATTGGAGAGATCGGAGAGTGCTAAACTGCAATGTATGTATATGTATGTCTCCTCCTGTAATCTGAAAGAAACACAATAGTATTCGAAAACTAGTTCTGTAGGATCCAGATTAATTATTACTGAGTTGACATAATCAATCAGAGAAAACTGCCACCCCACCTCCTATAGATTACGACAGAAAATATGTGTCAGTGTAGTTTTCTAGTTTAAAACATTTTTGTTCATAATCAGTCAAGTAATATTCGCAATAACTAAAGATTGATGGACCGACCATACTCATATAATAAAATTTCAAGTTGATCTTTTTTATGCCTGATACTGCAAGATTTTAATTGTAACACTGAAACACTGAAATTACCTTGAGATTTTAAGCTGTCACTCGATTGGTCGGGATGCCTATTCGTATTGTTAACAATAACCATAGCGAAATCTGATGTATCCGAGTCACTTGCTGATTTCTCACAGGGGCGAAGATAGACAGGTACGTTCCTTCGTTCCCACATGGAGTTATTATATGAGCTTGAGAGGCAACAGCACTCCGCTTCCTCTCAGGCCAAACAATTTGAGGCATTACTCGAATTTTCACGAATTGTTAAGGGTTCAAAATCGCCAATATATTTAACTATCATATCAGCTATAATCCTTTTTCCAGAATTATGCTACCCATGAGAAGTATACGGTTTTCTATAAATGTTGCTATTACGGACAAAAAAAATAGAATTAAAATTATTTTCTCACGCATTTGTTTATCGTATTATTTAGTTGATAAATACTTGAAAGAAAATAAAATCAGTACAATCATATCGACATAAAATATTATTAAAAACTACATTTGTATTTTTACACATCGATAAAATATCCATCATGGACTCGGAGATAACGTTTCATAGTTGTCATTTTTTCCGCCAATAATTATAACATAGTCACTTTGTTAAAAGATTTCGTAAGTTGACAAATGCCTTCTGTTACTTGCTTAAAAGAAGCATTTTTTAAAGAATAGTTGTTATATTGTACGTTTGTTTAAACTTGTGAGTGATTTCGACCAAGTACCTTCTTCTACCCCCAGACATGAAAGGAAACGAGGTGTCCATTGCATACTTGACGTATAAAGAAACGTAATGTCAAGACAGACAATCACAAAAAATACAACAAAGTGAATTTAGATCACGTTGAGCAAAGAAGTCGTCAGGCACAAGAAGAAGAACTCGACAAAGTAAAATTCAAGTCAATGACATATACCTTATACATAATTACTTATACAGGACCTTGTAGACCCTGGACTCAAGAGACAATTCGTCTCAATTTTTTTCTATTCTTCACCTATTTTAAACGATGGATGGAATCTTCCACTTGCAAGTTTTTTGTGGTTTTGGTGGTCAATGGTAATGTAACAATAGGATCCTATGCCTTAAAATAATATGTGCGGAAATTTATTTAAATTAAAATTTTTGCATTGAAAGTAGTGAAACTTGTAACGTGGTATTGTTGCATTTCAATTATGAACCCCAGAGCGTGGGGATCATCATAACTTCGCTATGCATGATTGCAGCATGGAAGTGGAACCTTTTAAGGGTCATCAAGATGAGGGTTCCATTGATATCTAATCTTCGCCATAGTTCCAGACGTCGAAACTCCTTTTCCTACTTGAGGTATGCTGCAAAATATATTTTTATAATATACTATGGATTATTTTCTTTTCTATTCACAATCCAAATGTTTCTACCTTGACACAACAACCAAACAGGGATTTTGTCAGGCTTCTCTCCTCTTGCGACCTTTAACACCTTATCGTTTTTTAGAGGGTGTGGATGTTTTAAGGGGTATCTCTTCGTCATGGTTTTCCATGTATGAATTTCTGGCGTTCCACTTCCGGTTCCTTTGGGACTTCTTTCTTGGCCATCCTAACGGAAAATCTTAGTTAATTTCGCTCTCTTCAGAGGAGAAGAAGCTATTGAGACTTGTCGTTTTCCTTTTTTAATAATAGATCGTCCTCGTAGGCTCCGGCGGCTCCTCTTTAACAGTTGGATCTTTCGATGCAACCTTTTTCTTAATTTTCAAAGTTCTTGACGTACGTTGCTTTACCTATTTGATGGATGCTAATGCTATGAATGTTGCCTTCGATTCAACTTGTGTAGCAGTGGGCAGCTTCTCCCCCGTTTTCGCAGGAGTATCAGTTGAGGATTTTCGTGCACAGTTTTTTAACGGGGGAAGTTTTTGATCGTGGTTTCACAGCTGACTTCGATGTCAGTAGCATTAATAAGCGTGTCGGACATTTTCTTAGTAGGAGGAGGCTGCTTGGCTTCTATTTCTCATAATGAGAATTCCTGCTTCTCAGGTTCTTTAACAAGAAGATCTTCTAGAGGTCCTGGTCTCTCAAACTTTGTAAAAGAGGTAGTGAGTGACGAAGTAGAGAGACCGAATCCACTCCTACCGCTTTACGGGAAGTTCGTTATTTCTCCTCCTCCTCGACCAATCCTCTTCCCTTACTCTCCTCATCAGGTTATCTGTAGTTTTACTGTAGCATATCTGTAGTTTTACTTTCTCTTGTCTTGTCAGTGTCTATCTGTTCTCCATACTGTTGGCAATATTATTGTTTTATATACACACTCTTTCGCTTTCCTCTATACGTGTTCGCTCATGAGCAGCATATTCAGTAATCCAGTTGCTCATCCGGCTTTAAATCTACCCTTGGTATGTACGTTCATTTCACTTTTTCAGGTTGCGAAACATTGCAAAACACATTAAATATAGTGGCTGAAAAATACTATGAAATGTATACGTAAACAAAACGAAAGATAATTGGTTTAACGAATAGTGGCGCAGGGTAGTAGAGAGGCAACATCGATAATAGTACACTAAAAATCATTTACTGCCGAGATGGAGAGAGAAATATAATAGGAGACAACGAAACAATAACAAGAACATGGTCAAATTATATAGAAGAATTGAATACAAAGGAAACGAAGAAAGCTATTGACATACCGGAAGACGGCAAAACGCAACAGGAATAAATAACCGAGCCACAACAAAAAGAAATGAAGCAATTATAAAAAACCACTACTGCTACGAAACTCGAAACGAATGCAGCTTTTGAAACCACGACCTAAAACTATCCCCATTAGGAAAGTTAGGAAGTGTAAAACCACAACTGATACTTCTGCTGTGAAAACGGGGGAGAAGCTGCCGTTGATAGATATCACCATCCACCAAAGAGGTGAAGCCAGGTCCTTCAACAGCCGCCCATTTTAAAAATTAAGAAAAAGATTGCATCGAAAGAGATGACTAGTTAAAGACGAGACACCAGGGCCTTCCAGTGGACGATCTATTACTAAAAAATCAATAGTTTCTTGTCTTGTGTGGAAAGAGAAATTACCTCTGCGTAGATTTTCTATTAGGATGGGCAAGAAAGCAGACCCCAAGGAACCGGAGGCGTAAACGCCAGAAATCTTTACCATAGAAAACCATGATAAAGAAATACCCAATGAAACATTTATACCTATTGATAAACGATCGTGTGTTGAAGGTCGCAAGAGGGGAAAAGCCTGTGAAGACACCTGTTTGGTTGCTGTGCCAAGGTAGAAACATTTGGATTGTGAATAGAAGAGAAAATAATCCCTAGTATATTACAAAAATATATTTTGCAGCGTACCTCAAGTAGGAAAAGGAGTTTCGACGTCTGGAACTATGACGAAGATTAGATATCAATGGAACCCTCATCTTGATGACCCTTAAAAGATTCCATTTCGATGCTGCGATAATGCATGGTAAAGCTATGATGATCCCCCATGCTCTGGGGTGCATAATTGAAATGCAAGAATACTACGTTGCAAGTTTCACTACTTTCAATGCAAAAATTGTAAATTAAATAAATTTCCGCACATATTATTTTAATGCATATGATCCTATTGTCACATTACCATTGACTACCAAAACCATAAAAAACTTGCAAGTGGAAGATTCCGTCCATCGTTTAAAATAGGCGAAGAATAGAAAAAATTGAGACGAATTGTCTCATGAGTCCAGGGTCTACAAGGTCCTGTATAAGTAATTATGTATATATATGTCATTGATTTGAACGTTACTCTGTTGTGTTCCTCTTCTTCTGCTCGACTGACTTGTTTGCCCCACGGGACACAGCATCGACTTCAACAACACAATAACAATAGCGAGCATACAGCAGTTCGCTAGCAGAATAAGCCGAGAAACGATCGAAATAGCGAAACAGGAAGACACTCCTAATACGTGAGATGACGTCCAACGATTACCAGGCAAAATGGAAACCAGTATTGAAACAATGCAACACAACCAGTACTCAAAGGACAGCGCCACAGGAACCGCTGATTAAAAGAACCATCTCTGGTAAAGTTAGCTTCATCCGTCCATAGCACATGAGAAACTACGCCCGCCTTAGTCAGCTTTTTCTCTGCTTTACACCTTCGTTGATATAAGCCTCTTTCTTGCCGTATGCTGCGCCCATTACCAATTTGTTGTTCTGAAGGTTCACCAGCATCGCGCCCATATATGCTTCTTACCAGCATCGCCCGCCGTACTTTCGGACTTAGCTGCTAAGTCTGCTATCAGCCCAGTAAAACGACAGATTTGTATTTTGTTTCACATCCCATGCAATTTCCTGCTCCACTCTATCCGCCAACAAACCACCAAACGCTTTGCTACTGAACGCCAAGCATCAGTCAGAGATTATACGCTTTGGGTAATCTTCAAACGCCTCTCTCAGTTTAACACCGCCTCCGCTGAAAGAGTCCTGGTTGGTTTCGCTTTTGTAAATTTTGTATAAGCATTTACCAATACCAAAAGGTAAGAGTTCCATGCATACTCTTCACTAAAGAACCAATATGGTCAATGTGTACCGTACCAAAAGGGATCGCCACCTTTTTGATTGGATGTAAGAATCGTTCGCCGCACCCATATACACAATTTCCAAATCCACAGTTCAAACATGATGTTACTACGTATTTCTTTACGAACTTGAGCTGCTTCACGTTTGACTAATATATCATGCTCATGGATTTTTAGTTCATGATCGGCCGCCATTTTTCGTGGTACTCAGTTGCGTATGGTTCACCAATGAAAATATGTCGTTGCCGTCCTGTTTGAATTACTTATTTACGACGTTATTTTATTGTATCGCAATAATAGTTATTTTTGGCCTCCTGAGATGTAAACATTGGAACTATGCACCGTTCATGTCACATGTAACTTCGTTTTTACGACTGAGCGTTTTCTCGCATAGTATGCGGTAATAGATATTTACGACATAAGTATCGTAACGCGCCATATTACGAAACGAGATGGGAAAATTGTTCAACGAGACCGCCAGGTCGAGCTACTTTGGATGGTATACTTCCAAGTGTGTTTATTCCAACAGGTGAACTAGAACACTTGCCTTTTTCAAATCTCAGGAAAAAACGATCAGGAATATTTGTGTTTTTCAGTACCGAACCACAGTTGTTACCCATTCTTGTTTAATTATAGCAAAGGAGCGACTAATGTTGGTTTTAGTTTCTGCAATTACAATAATAATGACATCGTTCTTCAACTGAACATGATCAATCATCATTTTATACAATTCTTCTCTACGCAAAGCACCAGATGCTCCAATAATTAATGCTACCTAAAACAAAATTACCGTCAAAACAATATGCAGGTATAATTTGACATATAGTTTAGTAAGTATGTAAATCATGTAAACACTTATTTTCATGTGTAAAAAGTCTATCGGTAGCTTCATTCAGGAACATAATGTCATTTTCTTCGAGGGCTCTACTTTGTTTGGTTTATAATTGCTTGTTTTTCTTTTTAAGTAAGCAATTAAGTCTATATTATTTTTCAACAATAGTCATGATCTCAGCATTGAATAAATTGCCCATAAAGACTTCTGCTTTTTTTCAACCAAATCATTGAAATACGCGAGAAGAACATTTTCGGTGCAAGTTGTAACCCCTTTTCCTTCACACCACTGTTTAAACACATCGAACTGTGCCTCATAACGGAATCTTGATTTTTCAGGCAACAACTGACCTAAAACGTTCTCAGCTAACTGCCTTAAATCTGGGGGGCGTAGACGTAAGACTTTCCTCACTGCTGGACATCTAAATAATAAAGTTATAAGTAACACGAGAAATTAGTCACTGGGCATCGTGTTTAAGATATAAACTTCATGCTGCAAAATGCAATTTCCTACATTCGATTATAAATAGCTAATAATAAACGTACCTACCTACCTAATAACAATTAACTTTTATATAATTATTTAAATGTAACAAATTCAAATCTGTCATAAATAGCTAATATAAATAGCTAGTCAATGTTTACATCTCCGGAGGCCAAATATTTTATTTAACGTGCGATCCTGTCCCTTAGTGAAGGTACGTAATTGGTTGATAATAATAATTTATTCGATGTTTTTATATTTTCCATTATATCATTATTTCTCAATGAATGTTTTACTGGCGCGACTGTTGCACGCAAAAAAATAAAAGAATATAAAAATTACCACCTCGACACCGCACTATGGTTTTCGTTTGGCATATGCCAAACCAAAAAATAGGACGTTTTCTCCGTTGCTATATACAAATATATATATACAAATCTTAAGTTTACAATTTCATAGTGTTAGCTTGAATGGTTTGGGCGGTAAAGCGCGCACAGACACACACACACACACAGACGTAATTCCGAAAATAGTTTCAAGGGACCTCAAAACGTGCGTATCTGTTAAAATCTCGAGTTCGAAAGTAGAAAGCGTCACACGCACCACATAAACCTACATAGCACGTTTTACAATAAAGCTAATACCATATATAGAGCTACTTATATATCCCATTTCGGGGCCCCGTCAGATCTCACATTGCCTCTAGTAACTGCTGTTGAATCCATTGTGTTAAATTTGCACACTTTTACCTTTTACCAGATATCTTCGCACGTCAGAGACGTCACGAGGGGATTGTGACACGACGCAATGCAATAGCTAAGACATAAATAAGATATAGACTGCTTTGTGTTACCGAAGCTACTGTTCTATGTATGTTCGTATGTATTTTAGATATTGTACATAAAAAGTTAAAATATGTATTTCTATTAAAACCTCGGTTTATAAAAAAAGGTTGTATTACAATATCAAAGAAAATACCTGCGCTACAGTATGGCGAAATATAAAACGAACTCTCGCACTTTTCCAGTTCGATTTAAATTTGAAATTGATCGAAAATGAGGTTTAATCGTACGCCCGTCGGCCCAAATAGATTTATTCAGTTCCTTTGTTATGTAAAATACGAGGACGGCGAGATTCATCAAGTGTGGCTCACGCACGTCGTAGGTCGCATCGCCCGTATTGACGCTTGTGTGCACTAACTCAGCACATATTATGCAAACGCCAAATCAAATATTCGCACTCGGTTGATGATTTATTTTGGCTTGCATGTGCAATATTTTGCTTGTTACGTATGTGTGTGTTTCCAGGATTCCTCCACTAAATGGGTTTTGTACTACTACCGTGCAACGAAAGGGGTGGAGGAAAACAAAATGTGGAGATAGGTTCATATCGTAGAAATAACGAACTAGGTAGCCACGAGGCAGTAATCACAGTACATTATAAAGAATTAACTCATAAGTACAAGTTAAAAAACACTATTCATGCAGAACTTCAATATTACATTAGTGCAGGTGTATTAATATATATATATATACACTATTCAGCAATTTAATGGCTTTATAAGTTGAAGTGTAGTGGGGATATTCCTACGCAAAAAAATATTTTCATAATTTAATTAATTTAATTATTCCCTAAAATACATACGAATATACACATTGACCTATTCTCTATAGGGTTGAGTGGTTGGGTGTTAACAATTCTGACGTAATTTTAGGCCGTTAAAAACATTTCAGTATTTGGTATAGGTAGAATAACAGTATGTAGGTGGTGGAAGATCTAATAACAATCTAAATGTGGAAAGAAAGCCTGGAAGTGGAGGAGTAAGGTCAAAGATAAACGATGGCAAAATATCAATAAATGTGAAGTTAGCTTAGAAAAATTTCTGGTCAATACGTGTACTTCTGGAAAAATTAATATTTCACGTCAACATGTATCAAAGGTATGCAAACAAAATAATTTCACGTATTTTAAAAAGATTTCTACTCCAACAGTTTCAACTTCAACAAATCCGGCTAAATGCTTTAGTTTCTAACGACTTTAGCATAAGTGCCACCAAACATAATATATGATTATAATGATTATTTTTCGTTTTCAAATGATAACATGGTGTCCAATAAAGGCTTTTACGCCAATAAGAAACAAAATGCAAATGATCCTGATATCCGTTTTATGTTCTGCAAAAAATTCGACAAAAAAATTGTTTGGTTAGGTCTTTTGAGAAAAGTGGCGCCCGAACCATATTTTGTCGAAGCTGAAATTGTGTTTTGAAGGCAACGACGTATTCAGAACAACGCAATACACAATGATTGAAACTATTTATATTTATTTATATTTATATTTACGGACGGTATATATTTTGGCCAGGTGGAGCTTTTTTCCCCATGTTCCTCAACCACGACCAACTGATTTTGGGCGCATTTACATCAACGATTTCCTAACGATAATACGATATCTAATTGACTTTTCAAATACAAATGTAATAAAGACAAATAAATGTTGAACACACGAATGCATGAAAATATTTAAAATCCCATTTAGGCCGTTATTTATTAAGTGGATTAAACGAAATATTCTAACTTTCTTGGAGATAAAATTACAAGCACATTTAAAATTTAATAAGGTACCAGCATATTGCATGCAGCACCTCAAACATGGAACTAAAATTAACAGTTGCATTGCATGTCGAAGTTATATCAATTAAAAAAGGACGTTAATTAATAGTACATAATTTGTCAATATTAATCTCCTCCAAATTTATATTTGCATTTGATTCCACGAATCATTAAAACTAACTCATGCTCTACAAATTTATTGATTCTATTTCCCGATAATAAATTGACGCAGGCTGTGATTTAAATGTGAAACATTATCTTATAAACATAAAATCCGTAAATTAAAAAAAAAACCTACTACACTTGACTTTTATCGATATATTACAGCCGATGTATAAGATAGTTCGTATTATAGCTATATTAGGATATATTAAGTTAGTTAACTTTCCACCAATGTTTGTATACTATTTTATTTAGAATCACCGTTTTTATTTAATAATTATCAAACTACAAGTATATTAGATGTTTTACAATATAGTAAGTTGCTGTAGTAGCCTATGAAAATTCTTGACGTTTAATTTAATTTGTCATTTGTTCAACTAATCTAGCATTTTCTAACTAACCCCCTTGAATAATATTGAGCATGGGAGTCTATCTGTATAATATAATCGTGGACTGCAGAAATTAAACGGTCTAAGTAACAAAATCATTATTTTCAGAAAACGTAAGTCAAAGTTGGAAATGTTTTGCAATAGGGAAAATTAGAATTTCACCATAAGATGAATGTTTAACAACTTAGCTTTTTATTACCAATGATAATAAACATGTACAGACTCCATTACGTCCAACTTAAAATTAGAAAAGTGAAAATGCTCACAGTACAAAATCAGAATAATTGCTTTAATTGTTCCATAAAGAACAATATTTTATCAAAATATTACTTACTCGGTTTACAGAACAATAAATTTAAGGTTTGCACTTTTAAACATGTATTACTTGTCATCATCTGTGTCTGTTACCCAAGTCAGTAGCAACATCATATTCCTTATTCTTATTATATTAACCGGTCTATTTTATGGGATAGGCTTCGATAAACTTGGTGGTGGAATCGGTGGCACAAACGGCAGAAGTTCCATCAGGTCTTCATATCTTTGTATCTTTGAAGGGTTGCAAGTTGTGCAGGAAGCTTATCTGTTCGTTGTTTTCTCATTGGCAGTTCCTGGTAAGGCAGAATACATTCTGCTGATATTGTCTTATAAAAAATAGTGGTTGGATTCACCTTTTCATAATGCAGTAACTGCTTCCTCGTGTCCCTGGCACGGTTATCTTCTTGTACTGATTTGGTGGTTGAAGATCAATGAAGTCCTCATCCATCATCGTCGTAACTAAAAAATTTCGACTTGCTGAGGCAACTAGATTCGTCCAGTCTTCTGGTGCGTATAACATTACGATGGTTCTTCTTTCTTTTAAGTTCTATGATTCCAAAATCCTGATCACATTCGTTGTATGAATATGTAGCAATTAGGAAGAGGTGATCAACAGTTTCAATATGGGTGTTCCGAACAATGTAACACCAACACTTTACAATTAGGTGGCTTTTGTTCTGCCCTCCGCAGTTGTCACAGAATGCTGAGATGTGTTTCACTGCGGGAGGGAGACTCTGGATTTACTTCAACAGACAAGATAGCATCCCCTACTTGCCCCATAGACATATGAGCAGTGGGTTTGGCTGTGAACATTGGGGTTGTATGTTTACAGTTGTTGCAAATAGTACGCTTTCGAATTTGTTACATGTGCTGTCGGCATCATCTTTTGAAGATCGAAGCATATAGCAACTTGGTTGTTTTCCTTTAATTCGTTGCATTTTATTTTAGCTTCTTATTGTATTATTATTTATATTATAGTCCAGGTATTATGATTGCGCGTTTCCAATCTTGAAAGGCAATAATCCTGGGTTGTGTACTACAGGCGTGATTTTACTTCATTTCCTTGGATTATTAGTGTGTGGACGATGATCGCTAAACTGGCGATGCTCCTGTAACAACAGGTCGTTTTGGATCGGTTAGGTGCGACTTCATAGTTTTCTTTGTTGTGAGATCCTTTAGGATGCATGTGTTATTAGCATTGATTTTAATTAGGTTGTAAGAGCCTTCTGCAAATAGTGGTGCTGGTAATTTTCGTTGTATCCGACAATTACTTTTTCCTTATCTGCCACAGTCTCTTTAAATTTAGCTTTGTGTTCCTCCAAGTAATGTTGGTAATATTCACATTCGTAATTTGAGTAATATGGATTTCGTAAGGCTGTGTATCCGAGTAATAATTCCAACGGAGTGAATTTCGTTACGGAATGATGTGATCGTGTCGTTCTTATATTGTTCTAATAATAAACGTATATGTTCGATAATGGTCGAATGAAATCGTTCAATTAGTCCATTTCATTGTGGATGTTGCGGTGTAGTGAAATGAATTTTAATTTTGTGGAGTTTGAGAAATTCGTGGATCGCCTCATTGGAAAATTCAGTGCCATTGTCGTAAATACAAAGATCGCTCGGCAATTACATCGATTTTTTTTGGTTAAATGGCAATTAAGCGGAGATATTTTCAGGCTTAAAATAAGATGCTCCTACGAACAACTATGCAATGGAACTAAAACTTTAAGGGACTCTTAACTGCTAAGTGCAAGCGGCGCAAAAGGGCATAAGTCCTTTATATTGAGTTCGTTTGTTATTTGGTATATTTCGGTTGACGCGGGGTAAGTATATTTAACGAGTATAGAATTTATAATATCTTGTTTTGTTGTCGTTGGATTTTCTGTAATTTTTTTTGTGTAGTGTTGCTCCAAACGTTCCAAAGTAATTTATATGCGCAACATTTTTATTAAGTCTCTTCCCAAGCGACGTATAGTCAGCAAAATGACACTAAACACTCGTCGTCTTTTGACGTTCCTTAAATAGTCTTACCAAGTTGTTATAATGTGTATACATTAAACGGGTATTTTCTCCTGTCTACAATGATGTTTTTAATTTCTCGCTGTGCCTTAATAAACTAATAAATTGTACAAATTTTGTTTCAATTTTCGACAATCCGTATACATAACCAAACTCATTCATATTTCACTAAATTTTCGTCGGCTTTAATTTCTTGCCCGAATTTTAGATCATTTTTAAACCCCTCGGACCTTTTTCTCACACCACACTGTTACAAAATATAAAACTACATTCTTACACAACATTCTGACTACTTATACTATCAACCGAAATTTTCATATTTCTTTCCTCTTTCTTCATATGTACTTTCCGTTTGGGAATAAAGGACTTTTTATATTATTATTATATTAAACTAAATATATAAATCTTCCTTCCATTCTAATTTCAAATTAATTTTTAGGTTGAATCTGACAGCTACTATTAGTTGGGTAATTTTTAATATTAAATTCGCCGGAAAACCCATATTCACGGGTATTTAAAGGTTTAATTACGTACTTATGTACTCGGAATTCGGAAAATTATCATTATTGCCACTCTAATTGATTTTGAGTCGGTTTTGCTTAAAAGTCATGTGACGTGATCATAACCTATCTAGTTCACCTAAAGACCCATCAAATTAAAATAACTAGGGAACAACGTTCAGAAGATAAATCTATACGAAACGCATGTTGTTTTCAAAACAAATCGTTTTGAAAACCTTGCGTAGTTGTTTAATTTTTAAAATAACGATGTACTTAAAACTGAAATAACGCCGGTACGTTTTGCTTCATGGCGACGTTGTCAGATATGACCCGCTTCAAAATCAATTCTTAAATACTAACAAAAAACATTTTGTGTAAATTTAAAAAACGTAAACTAAAATGTCCGATGTTTGAGGTGCTAACCCACAAATATTAGGATTTCACTTTGTATTATTTATCAGAAAAATATAATGAATCAATGGTTATAATAGGTTTATTATTAATTCGGTAGCAAAAGATATACTTACAGTAAATATAATATTAATATAACATTTTGTTGTGCCAAAAGTATGTTAGTGGTATTTTGATGAATGCACTATCCAGTCTCTTTTTAATCATACTACTGCAACATTATTAACAGTAGATTATCTGACCAACTCTACACTTAATTCCATACACTAAATGGGGTTGTAAGGGATAATGAGATCAAAACGAATAAAAGCAAGTCTGATGAAAGCGATTTAATGTCACATGCCAATTTATTAATGTCGTCATTAGTTCATATATTACTGATGAAATAATAATTTTAGAATTGTGTAGTATATTCATTTTGAAGCCTACGCCTTCCCGCGATTCATCTAGATTAACTAATAACAAAGTTATAAATTTTTGTGCCAGCCAAGAGCGTTTGACCCCATAGTGCGCCGGGATGTTTCGCTGCTAAAAACATAAGTAACAGGGCGTTACGACCCTCCCACCGCATTGTTGTCAACATAAAAGTAAAGTGCAAAATTAAGGTAATGGGCGGCACGAACCGGTATCAAGTTTCAACAATTAATTCCGGTGTTCGCTTCCGTTTCACATGCGATTTGTATCGTTTGACATTATCAAAGCTGACAATTATCATCAACCGAATGGACGAATGCACTTTAAATTGTGCATAATGGTTGAACGAAACTGTCGCGCTTGCAGATATGAAATTATTTACTGCTAACGATGATAGATATATCGTCGAATTATTCACGTTTCGGATAATTAATTGCTCTGGTACAATGAGCAGAGGTTAGACATTCGCCAACGAATTGTAACGCCGCTTGTAACAGGAATTGTCAGCATTCAAACTCCTACATACATATACTATCAATTATCGCATCCACCCAACCTCGTCTATGATTGATATGCAAATGGAAAAGCTTCTCCGAGGTAACCTATACGGAAAATCGCAAGAATAATCATTATCATTTATTGTGTACCTGAATCTGCAGTGATCAGTCTGAATTTGTCACTGTGTTGATTAAGGATATACTGATTTCCGGGATAAATATGGTCATAGTAGAGAACGCCCATTGATAGTTAAACTGTTACCGGAAATGTTCTTATTATATTATATATATTATTTCTATCCACATTTCATGCAAAACATTATATTTATTAGACGCGTAATTTTTTTCCCCTTTTTACTTACTTATACTTTATGTATAAATATAGGTATCATGAACAATTTCGACCTCGAGATTTTAACGGATATACGCGTTTTGAGGTCCCCTGAATCGTTTCTGACTATTTTCGGAATGACGTCTGTGTGTGTGTCTGTGCGCGCTCTAGCGTCCAAACGATTATAGCTAGAGCTCTGAAACTTTAAACTTAACATTTGTATGTAGCAAGGGGGAAAACGTCATATTTGAACGCAAGCTCTCAACCGGAAGTGATGGTTTACTCTTATCACCTTTTTCCATATCTCGAAAACGGTACACGCTACGGAAAAAAATATTCTTACAAATTATAGATATTGATATTTTAAACAACTTTCATTTGAAAAGTTTTTTCGAAAAACGTAGTATAACTGAGTACAAGAAAGTTTCGTGCGGACCACCGCGGATTTTTTTAATTTAATAAACGTCTGCACACTATGGTTGAGTTATGAACTATAAACATTGATTAATTGTACCACTGATCAATTAATAATGCAAGTGAATGCGTAAGCTGGTATCAGTTTGACTGTTCACCCTGAACTATCGCACCCCCAATAAACGGCGCCCAGTAATAATTGCTTTCCCTGTCACACAGCCCAATGAAGTCAAGTATATGTTTACATTACCAAACTCCTGAAGAATGTCCGCGAATCGACAGATGATGCTCTCACATGGGCATACATTCGGGTAACCAAATAATACCGCAATCAACATGAAAGACAATCAGTAATTAGTGATTATGAATACCGACCATAATTAGCATTAACATACCGGGTGCTTCACCACCCTTGCTTCGGCACTATTCGGATCGTGCCTACATCCTATTTATCCATGTCTACATTTCTCTTCCAATGGTGATCATCGTATACACCTAACGTCAGTTCTTAGCGTCAACAAGAATAGTTAATAGACATAGTCAACCAAATAGTCAAGTCACGTACGATTCACTTGCGTGCCCGCACCGATTACCTGACCAGAACAGGTGGACCACTGGACTTGCGCCCAGGTCAGGCGATCACGTTGTTACCTGCGTGCTCAAGTACCGCTAGATTCGTTGCATTTGCTGCGTACACAAGCTGCCAAGCAAACAGCTCGCGTACCAGCAATGCATCTAATTGTGTCATGTGCCCCAGTACGATCCCACTTCGCAACGCTGACAGCAATGCATCACCTCCACATTCCATGACACAGGCATATAGCTAGCAACAACAACAACAACAGCCGCAACAACGGCAACAGCAACAACAGCATCAACAGCAACGCCACTGCATTCGGTCTGCACAACTCCACTGGCAATCACTAGTGCAACTGTAACGTACTCAAAGCAGTTGTCATTAATACATCACAATAACCACCCAATAATACTAGTCATTGTTCACACCAATGACCATAATACAAAAAATATCACAATAACAACGCAACTACTGCGACAAACCCTCGCGACAACACCACCGCCAGGGCTAATGTGGTATGGGGGAAAGCAATAAACCTCTACAACGTTTACATAATTATTCACTCATCCCTAATAAAAGTAAATGCGCGTAAAATATGTAATCTTTGGTACAGAATAATGTTATGTAAATGTCTTAAATAAGACACAACCGTAACATGTTGTATAAACCGAGTATAATTTTGACACTTCATATCAAGCGATATATCTATACGGGTAGCATTAAGCACAAAATGCAGTGGATCGATTGCATCGATTACAGGAGAATGTAGATAAGCCTTAACGTCGTCGATTCGCCTGGTTACGTTTTATGCCGGAAAGTAAATGGCTATGGTATTATAATAAATGTCGAAGGATAACGTTTGAGAGGGCGAGTTTAACGTCTGCGGAAATTTCAAATGGAACGCTTCACAGCCGAGTTATCGCTAAAGATTTAAAAATGCAACTTCCATAATACCGTAATGTCTTCGGGAATACAACGACAATGTGTTCTGTGTCTCGACGCCAACTTCAATTAATTCTGTTTTTCTTTCCAGTATATCTACGTAGTGTTAACGATTATTCGCAACCGCAGAAATTTACCGATTTTATGATCATAGTCGAACACGATACCACCGTAAAAGTCGCATCGAACTTCAGGGGACAGAACGTCGGAAATTTGTCCTTGTTTAGCAACACACTCGTGCAGTTCAGCCACACCTGCCCAAGCACCGTCATTCAGACGAGTTCCGTTCCTAAAACGGAAGTCAGCGTAAGTTTTGCGTTTTCGCCGTTATCCAATAATTGTCATTTCGAATCAGGTTTACTGGGTCGCTCCGCCTAAAGGAAGCGGCTGCGTTGCAATAAAAGCAACTGTAGTCGAATCCAGACAAAATTGGTACAGTGAAGACGGCCCGCTAACAAAGGTGCTCTGTGAAGAAATTCAAGACAACGACGACAACCAACCGCTCGTCCTTAGTAGATGCTGTGCATGTCATGAAGCTAAATACGAGGTAATTTGTGGTCAACTTTAATCTGGTTGCAAATTTAATTTAAATAAATTCGTTTTATGCAAAATTGCATCTTCATAAATTAACATCGTTACAGGTTACTTTTGAAGGACTATGGTCACGGAACACGCACCCAAAGGATTTTCCGTCTAACAGCTGGCTGACTCGTTTTAGCGACATCATTGGTGCCTCCCACTCTGTTCCCTACACTTTTTGGAGTTACGGGAAACTCGCCAGCGACGGTCTCAGACAGCTAGCTGAGAACGGAAACACTAGAAAGTTGGAAAGCGAGCTGAAATCTAATGTAAGTAACTATGGAAAATACAAACTTTAAGAGACGTTTTCACTCTTCGGGCGACAACCGTAATTATTTCATTGCATTAACCTCTCAAGTAATGCTGTGTCAATAGGTCTTTAAAAGAGTGTCATGTCAATAACAATAATTATAAACAGAGGCTGGCGCAAAGTGAATATTATTTTTATATTCATCAGGCAGCACTGCGTATGTGGATGGATAGAACCGAAAAAATATTGCAAAGATGCACCACGTGTTATGATAAAACAATCAAAATATCTGCACTTGGAACTTGGACTTTAAAAATACACGCTCTTTTAATAACACAAATTCCAAGACAAGCAAATTACACCAGTCAACATATTTTGATAAAAATAAAAAGCTGAGACAAAGCAATTTTTAGATGTCAAGATGCTGCATGCGGTGTACGTAAAATAATAGTCACGTGAATAGTTTCGTATTGGCAGCATTACATAAACAATTTGAAACTTTTTTTTCTGAATATTTGGTTTCATTGCATGGTAATAAGCGTGTACAAAATGTGTTATTATTTGTTTCGTTTACAAAAGTAGCGGTGCGATGCCAGCAACAATTACGGAGTAAAATCTTGCTTATGTATTTGCGGCGTGTATAGTTATAGTTATTCGATGACTTTCGTGAAGAGCAAAAGTTAAACACCGACCGTTTATCAAGGAAACAAAAATGCAAACTGATTTTTACAACATAATGTTAACATTAACGTAAAACATATTATATGCAATGATAATAATAAAGAAACTAGTAAACTAATCATTCAATGTGCAAATTCCTTGTTTTAGCTATGTCAAAGAGAAATTTCAGCTTTATCGGTGTAGACGTTCCTGAGTTAGAATGTCGTCATTTTGTTTCAAGATGTAGAACAATCTGTCATAGCATGTGTGCCAAGTCTTTGTTTCAAGTATGTGGATGCAAAATTTCAGCTTAATCGGTTCACATATTACTGAGATACAATGTCGTAATTTTAAGATGGCGGGCATTTTATCACAGACCATGTGCGAAGTCCCTGTTCCAGCTCTGCCGATGCAAAATATTTGCTTGATCGTGTTCAACATCCGCCACATTAGATTCATATAAAAGTACGTGTCCCAATTATGAAATTGCATAAAATCAGCTTAATCGAAGAAAGCATTCCTGAGATGCCGCCATTTGATTCCCCATAGTATATGTGTCAAGTCTGTGTACAGCTTTATCGATGCACGCGCTTCTGATGCATAATTAGTAGTGGTTCAAGGTGCGGTCAGGTGCTAATGTGGAAAATCCTGGCCCCAATTGAGTAATTGCCACAGGTTGATCGGGCGCGCATTAGTGAGATTGAATGCCACCATTTTATTTCAATATTCTTTCCATAGCTCAAAATGAGAATGCAAAATTTCAGCTTAATCGAAGCACACGTTACCGAGATAGAATGCCGACATTTTGTTTCAAGATTTTAGACCTTGAATTAGAAGAATTATTTGCTTTGCAATTATTTTGATTTCGTTGAAGTGTCTCGTTTAAATTTGTCTTTCGACAATTGTTCGTAGAATGATTATTTTTTTTGCAACCATTGCAGTGTGTTTGATATTTATTCTTTGTATAATTAAGTATTTAAAGTATTTTCTCTCTTTATAACGCAACAGTGTAAGCATTAGTTTCAATTAATTATGAATCGTTGTAAAGATGAGCGTTTAATTGAACGAAGTAAGCTGGGTTAAATCATCTACAGATATGAAATTAATTATTTCTTCTTCAATGCAATAATTGCTTTACCAATCCGATTAAAAAATACTGTGATTGACTCATTTGTGAATTGTTAAACATTCTAATCCTTCGTCTAATTAATTCCAATTCATTGTCTATATTTGTTCAAAAACTGGGCTCTTGATTTGAAGCCGCGAGACAAAAATTTGAGTTTGCGTATTGGACAAAAGTTATGAATTCTAGATCTACTTACTTACTGCTTGTTGTGTTCTATTGAATGCGTGTTTAGTATCTCTTTGTGCGTTTAATTCCTAATCTCATTTCCATGGCTCTTAGTCTGTTCTTCTGTCTGTCCGATGTTATCTACGACTAGCGTACGTCAGTACAGATAGTGCCACTTTGTTGTATATTTCAGTTTTTGTTTCTTTGGGTATCTCTCTTTTTCCCATGAACGTTGTTTTGATTGCGTTAAATAATCTCCGTGTTTCACTTATTCTTTGGTTGATTTCACCGACATGTATCCCGAAGAATTTGAAATCTTTTACCTGTTCCAATTTTATTCCTTCTATTTCTGTGCTGTGTTCCTTTCTATGTTGTGTGTTGTTTTTCGGGGTTTATTATCATTGTTTTACTTGTCTCGCAGTTAATTTTCATATGTCTTTTCTTTAATTCATTATCTTATATTCTCATGTTGTGCTGTAGCTTTCGTTCGCGTTCTCCTAGGATCGCCATATCGTCTGCAAATATTAGTTTTGTCGCCTGTATTCTTTTCGTTTTTGGCACTGCCTATTGATTTTACCAAGTCGCCGTCGTCTAGGACTACTGAAAATGGGAGCGGACTTAGTAAGCAGCCGAATCTGAGTCCTGCGGTCGTGTGAAATATTTCCGAGATTTCATTGCTAGTGTGGCCGTAGTTAGTGCATTTTTTGCACCATCTCTATTTGCTTGTCTTCTATTCCTCTTTTCTTCGGGCGTTCCCATACTTCTTCTCATCTTACTCTGTCAAATGCTTTTTGTAGATCTACGAAACAAATGTGTGCTTGTCTGCCTATTGCTAGTGCTTTATCACTCGCCTTAAGGAAAATATCAAATCTTGTGCATTTTTTTCGCCCCTGAAGCCGTACTCGTCTTGTTTCTGTTATTCCTGTATATAGTTTGCTGATTATACTATTTTTAGAATACAGTGTGTCTCCTTTTTTGTGGACTGGTGTAATTATTCCTATTTGTCAGTCTTTCGGCGGGGGTACCTTCATCTACTGTCATTTAACACTTCTAGCAGTCTTTTTTCATCTCTTTTCCTGCGCATTTTATTATTTCTGCAGTGACGCCGTTGTGATCCACTGATCTTCGATCATCCTGCTTCTTCTCTTGTTATCCGGTAATATATTTGCCTGTTTGCTTACGTTCGTTTTCTCCTCCTTTTGTTGTTATCAGTTTCTGCTTCTAGGAGTCCTAGAAAATACCTCTTCCATCTTTTCACGATTTTCCCATTTTCATCTTTAATGTTTTTAGTGTCATATTTGTTCTTTCGTCTTTCTCATATATTTAGGGTCCCGAAACGAGTTTTTGAATGTTTAATTTTGTTTCCAAAGTTTATCCACGCTATATTTGTTGTATCTGTTACTATCTCATTTACTATTCTTCTGATTTCTTTGCAATCTTATTAGCTTCCCTTTCTCGCTTATTGGTACCTTTAATTTAATTTTCTTCTTTTACTTCATCGTTCCACCAGCACTTTATTGCTTACTTTGTTTACTCCCCTAACATTTTTGCTGTTTCTATATCTATTTTTATTTAATTTTTCCCACTTTTCTTCTACTGATCTGCCTGATTCTCGCTCTCGAATACTTTATCTAGTGCTTTTATACTTTTTTCTTACTTCCTGTATCTTCACTTCTTATTTTTTCTTATATTATTGTTCTCTTTTTTGTTTCTTTTTCTGTTGTTCTGTTCTTCTATTCCATAAACAGTAAATAGTGGTCGCTCCCTATCTCCGCTTCTCTGTTCACTCTTACATATTTTATTTCGGTCCAGCTCTTTCTAGTTATTAGGAAGTAGTCCACAATTGATCTTTCTCCTCTAATTATTTTCTCTCTCGTATACTTGAAAGCGTCGCTGTGGCTACTTTGAGTTTGCTACCACTAGGTAATTTGCTACGCCTAGATCCAATATTATCTGTCAGTTTGAGTTTCGAACTTCTTCGCCCTGTTGCCCTAAATAGTCTTCGATAGGTTGTTGTTGTTGCCCACGCTGCCATTCAGGTCTCCCATTATGATGACCTTATCTTCTCTCCATTTCTTCTTTTTCTGCATCTTCATTTGGGCCACTGCTACTATTACTGCGTACTTTTCTTTTTTTTCGCCTAATTGTATTTCTACAGATAAAATTCTTTCATTTACGTGGGTGAAGTCATTGATGATTACATATTCCATTCTCTTTACTATGAACCCTGCTCTTGCTCTTGTTCTTTCCCCGTCATCTACTCCTGCATGTACATCGAATATTGTTTTAGCTATTTCCTTTCTTCTCGGTCTCTGTGATCCCCATGGAGAGTGTTTCTGGTTTTTCATTTCTTCTACTACTTCTTCTTATTTACTGCCTGAGTGGCCTACTTGTTGCTAGAGTTGCTTCTGGTCTAACACCATTAAATTGTTTAATGCATTTGAATAATCGTCAAAGGTAATTAATTCATCTTGAATGCAATTTGTGTTCATCTTCGTTCTTCGAATTTATTGATTGATAGTTAATAAATATATACTTACTTAATAATAATATACTTACCGTACTACAATCGTTGCGGAGAAAGATGTTACGAGTATTTCTCCGAATCCCTGCAGTACAGTATTTTCTTGTCTTTGCTTAAATTTTATATTGCTTTTTTTGAGGGCGAAAATATACCACCGATTGGTTGATTCAAGTCGATATAGTTTGAAGTAAAAGATAAATACGACAATGGGTCTTAAGCAACACTTAAAACTCACCATCACAGCACAGCATCACAGCCCAAAAAAATTAAACTTATTACTAATCATTCTTTTTTTAAATGATTATCCATTAAGGTTCTTCAAAACAGGCCATTACAGAAACTTTCAATTACTACACATACATAAAATGTCTACCGGGAACACTCGAAATAATTAAAAAAAATAATATTACATTAAAACAATAGCAAACATATTTTCTAAACTAACAATTATAGGATTACTTGTGTTGCGTCTTAATGACAAAAACCTCGAGTATTGTTGTAAGTCAGTGTGAAAAGAATATGTCCGTAATAACCCACACTGACGATACGATCGTGTCGGCGACGGATACGTTCAAATCGTGTGGTTCAACATAGACGCTGTTATTTTTCCAACTGGCATTGAAATCAATAAATCATTTAAATTAAAACAATCAATCCTGACTCGTGACCGCCGCCGCATTGCAAACATGCCATGGATTATTTATTGGAATAGATCACATTTTTTCATTAACGTTATTCTTAGCCCCTTAGAGGGGGGCAACTTAGAGGTAAAATTAAAACTGAATACAAAATATATACAAATGATGGGTGGAAATACACTCTGGAACAACTAATATCAAGTATTTATCTTGTATTTGAAATTCTTTATTCAATTCCATTTCGTAATTTTATATGGTTTCCTGTGGGCATATGGTTTGTTTTGATTTCAGAGCGATTACATACGAACAATAATAAAAGCAAGAGGGATAAGTTACCCGAACATAACTGGGAAAACCTTTGCTGTGTTTAGGGTGGACAGCCGCCACCACCTAATGTCTCTTGTTTCGATGATACACCCTTCGCCGGACTGGATTGTGGGCGTTTCCGGTTTGGAACTATGCCTGCAGAACTGTTCGTGGATAGAATCGAAAACCTTGAATTTGTATCCGTGGGACGTCGGCACCGACGACGGTCCATCATACTTGGTATATTTCAATTAAATTTGCGACAAGTATTTCAAGTTTATGTTTCAGTCAGAAAATCAACCGTCCATACCGAGACAGCCGATCAGGAGGTTAACGTCAAATTCTCCAAATGACCCGAGGTCGCCATTTTATGACGAAAATGGGGCTGAAATGAAACCGCTCGCTAGACTGGTCCTGTCGAGACAGCGACTTTACGAGAAACCATGCGAGCCAGACATAGAATCAACTGAGAACGAGGAGTGCGAAGTGACCGCCTGGAGGGAGTGGTCCCCTTGCTCGACCAGCTGCGGCAAAGGAATGATGCATAGACAGCGATCATATAAAACTAGTCACACCAACGCCAGAAACCAGCATGAGAAGTGCAACAAGCAGTTGACTCAAAGGCGCGTATGCATGGGGCACCAAAATATATGCAGGGACATGCAGGACAAGATGAATGATAATTGCCAGACGACAGATTGGGGACATTGGTCGACATGTAGTGTTACCTGTGGTAAAGGCACCCAAACGAGAAGCAGGCGCTACATGAATCGCAGTGCGGCTAAGCAGTGCGGCGTCGAAAGTCCCCAAATGCTGGAGCAGAACATGGAATGTGAAATAGCAAATTGTCACAACGTTGACCCAGAGGTAATCAATTTTTGATCTATAACTATTTGGACCTTGGCGATAAACATTTTATCTTAACTACTAACTAATTAAAATATTTAATTTTCTAGATTCGTTCAGAATGTAGAGACCGTAAATGGAGCGAGTGGTCACCTTGTTCATCATCCTGCGGCAAAGGGGTCAAATTGAGACACAAGTTGCCGGCTTCACACTCCGAGAATTTGTACAATCAGCGTTACGTAAGAGAAGCTACCTATGACGACGAAGACGATGAAGATGAAGAGAATGACGAGTACCCTGAACAGAATGAAGACAATTCGTGCGTTGATGTAGTTGATAAGGTTGAGTGCGTCAACGACGACAGCCCAGTTTGCGACGAACACATCATCAACCCAGGTATTTCACAGCATTTATTTTTTAATTTAAAACATAAAGGTATAAACCAGAGGCTTATCAGTACAAATTCATTATAATCCGTTGCATTATGATCTTACCAATATAATTACTTCTATTTTATTTTATTAATTGTTTTCTTTAACATTTTCTGCATTATTGCATAATAACACTTATATGAGTTATTATAAAAATTATGACATGGCGATAAAGAGAATATCAATTGCGAATAATTAATTTTCGAAATCAGCTATAGCATGCAGCCTACCCAAAGACGTCGGTTTATGTCGAAGTAACGTTGACAGGTGGTACTTTGACAACATACGCGGAAAATGCGAGCTCTTCAGCTACAGCGGTTGCGAAGGAAACGTGAATAACTACCGAACTTTGGAGCAATGCGAGACCATATGCGGCGACTATCAAAGTACTCGACTGCACGTCTTTTTCTTTAATGTTAGTTCTAATTTAATCATATTCCACGCTGCTTAAAAGGAGACCTGTTGGTGAACAGAACCGTCCAGAAACATCAGCTTGGCGCGACCGTTTCGGGAGTGCTGTCCTACAACATGCAGAACGACGAAGCTGCTCAAGAAAATTGCGGTATTCCCATAAATTGTTGTTTAGTGGTGTTCACAATAGAACAAAACAAAGTATTTTGTATAATTTTTAGGACAGTGTACTTAAAATAAGCGAATAATTTCATACGCAAAATAGAAATACCTAAGTACTGTAGATTCAGGATTAATTTGGTGGTAATGCATATCAATCGAGGAAACTATTGTCTAAAATATTGTCAAGGAATGAAAGACGTAAAAGATCGGGGACTCTGTAAATATTTGTAACATAATGTGCCAACAAAATGCTATTGTGCTTAAATGTTGCTTATATGATACTAATTATAAAAATCAGGTTTGCCAAAAATAAGAAAAAAATTATTGTAATAGCAACCTATTCCAATAAGATTTATAGGTTTGTCGCCGTTCTATTATAATAAATTCTTGTACATTTCTGTTGTGTGTTTACGGGCAATCCAATCAGAAAATTCGGTTTGAGGTTTCACCAATAACGCTGATATTGTTATTTATGGTTTCGGGCAAATCTATCGCAAACATACACGATATGATGCACGTTATATTAATAATAAGTCAATATATGGCAAAAGCAAAATTATTTTGCGAAAGTAGAATGAGTAAAACTTATGATAAAATAGAAACACGATTCATTTAACTAAAAAAAATCGTCACGTGCTCTTATGCCTTCAAAACGATGCCATGATGGACTTTAATCCATTTAAGGGGTTACATCTAGTCAGAATTTACGAAAAATCGGTTTTTCGTTTCGTCGGATTCTTAAACTATAACGTTTCAAAAATGTTCTGAAAATTTCAAATCGATCCGTCATTTACCGTTACGGGCTGCGAGCCGCGCGACCCTAGTATACGATAAAGGAGCAGGTACGCGCTGTGGTATGAAGAACACGAATCTGTGCTCAGCAAACCACACAGGAAAAAATGGAGGTTGACGGTATCGCCAATCATTTTTTCAAAAATTGATATTTTATCAAATCCTTCGATTAACGACTAGATAATACGATACAAAAACTTAATTCACTTGGTTTTTTGATTTGAGATGATCGGTGTAGAAGTTACAGTGGTCACCGCGGAAGGCCTTTTTTGAACAGCGGCCCGGGAAATATATCTGCTACATTTATACAATTTATACAAGTTTTCCAATATAAGTCAAATTTAAAAATAAAATATTTCAAAGTTGGGTAACTTCGAACGCTGAACGCTTACCAATTTTCAGTTGTATTTCAATCGCAACTTTAAACAGGGGTAACTGTAAGAGAACATATTTATAAATTTTAAAAATATGATTACAATTATTTAATTGTTTTATAAGGTATAACCAACTCTATAAACGTCATACACCTTGGCAAATCTAAAAAAACTTTTGTTTTGTATTTTCCGCTTAAACTACATCTTGCCTTTTTATCATCCCGCTATTCCCTTTACCCTATTTACATTTTTCATTAGAACTCCACTCCTCGTTCTCTCTCCTCCACTCCATCTACTCCTCCTTCTTGGTACCTTTGTCCGCTCCCTCCATCTGCAGCCCTCGACTGTTCACCTTTCCTGTAACGTATCAATTTTCCTCATTTTTCTAGCCTCCTCCCTTCTCCTTTCTAACTCCCCTAATATATGTACCCCTTCCACATTTTCTCCACTCTTCCTACCCCATGCTTCAATTCATCCCTTCCCTTCCCGCATGCTTCATACCTTTTGTATTCTTCCTCCATCCAATATTTATTTGCTCTTCTTTCGGCGTTTTACCTCCCCCAAGTACCTGGGCCTTCTTCTATATCTCTGTATTGCTCTGTATCTTCTATTGCACCTTGCCTCCCTTATCTTCCCTTCTCTTTCCAGCGCTTCTGCCTGCTTTCACCTCTCTTCCACCTACCTCCCCTCTCTCCTTCTCCTTTCCATCTCTCCTGTCGACAGACCCGCCTTCTCTTGGTGTCTTATCCTTGCTACTTCCCACTCTGATAACTTTCCTCCCTCTTGTCTAATTCCTCCAACACCTTTTTCTCCAGCCTCAAATCTGGCAAATCTATTGATAGTTATTTTAAACGTAAAACTTACATACTTAATCTAGGTAAAACAGTAATTCACAGCTTATACATTTTGTCATCAAGCGCTCTTGAATTATAGCTGCCATTTTCTTATGTATTATTAACTACACTTTAACGTCACTCCATATATAAAGGCAATGCTCTTTTCTGGTATAGCTCATAAAGGACGTTTCGATAATATTATCTTGAACAGTTTTCCTAGACAATGTTTGATAATGCCATATTTCTTAAATTCCACTAAAGAATAATTTTCCACAGCAAGCTCAGTATGTTACACAGGACTATATATTTATTATCCCCATGTTCCATTCGAAACTCTGCTACTTCTGAAGTGTTATATTATTCCATTCTAAACTCACAAACACCTGGAACCCGTATATTTACATCCGTTCCGGAATCAATTATTTCGCTTGTTTGTTTAATTTTAAGTTTAGTTTGAAGTTTCTTTGATTGTTTATTACTACTATTTAATGATTTTGTATCTATATCCCAATGGAGGCTCTAGTCAGCTGCTAGTAATGTTTTCCTTCGTTTGGATCCTAGATTTGTATCATTCGTCCGAAGAATAGAAGATTTATTACCGATTGAATCTGAATTTGTGCCGTTTATCTCGCCCCTGCCAAGTCCAGATTAGGGTTGAATGGCGTTATTTCACATTTATTAAATTCTGCGATCCTATTCTTATTTGATGTTTCATCGTCATAAAGTATTTCACCATTATTCTTCTTGTCGTTATATCTTCCACTCTAGTCAATTAGATTGTATTAGATGCAGTGTTTCGTGATGGTTACGAAATATAGCTGTCTTCCACATTCACTTTAACAATTTAATTTAATTTTGTCAGTTGTTAAAATTTATTAAAATTGTTCAAAATTCTCATTAAAATATTCAGTATCATGGTCTCGGGTTGACTGGATCGTACTTCAATGTTTTTTATTGTGTGCGTTTTTTATATTAATTTTAATCGCATAAATATGGTTTCCATTTGTGTTGTTAGCATTTCATTGATTATAGTGTTCTTTTGTTTAGCTTAGTACATTTCCATATTTTCCAAATATATGTAATCTTGTGTTTGATGCTTTTGAATATGGTGTTGTTTGTACGGTATGCAATCTTAAATCGTTGTTTTTTTGAAATATTTTGTAACGTTGTTGATGTTTCTACTACGATATGTAAATGTTAGAAACTTGTTACTTATATTTTTAGTTATGTTAAATCTTTCTTTCCTTCTTTCTGTCTTCTGTTTTTCTTTTATCAAATTATCAATTATGTTCGCGTTGTATCCATTATCGATTGCTATTTGCTTTATTATTTCGGCTTCCTCCTTTTTGTTAGCTTCTGTGATGGGAAGTGTCATTAATCGACTTATAAAAGGTTGGAATGCTGCAATTCTGAGTTGTTTGGGATGATTGGACTTTGCGTATGTTACTTGATTGGTTGTTGTCGGTTTTCTAAATATGCTGAATTTTAATTTATTTTTTATTAAGTCTTTTGTTATTGTAACATCTAAGTAATTTAAAGATCATTTTTCTTCCTTTTCTATTGTATCAGTTATCATAAATATATCGTCTACATATCTAATCCAATGTTTAATACCATCTTTATTTTGCAGTTTTTCGATGTGGTCCTTCCTTCTGCTTCTATGTGTTGTAAAAATGCTTCCCGTCATGATTGCTGATATAGGAGAACCCATAATTAATCCATCTTTTTGTTTGTATATTTGGTTATCATTTAGTTGTGTTATTTCTTTTAATAATCTGATCATTTGTTTTATATACTTATCCTCTTTGTTGCTCTTGTGTAGTTTATTTTTGATGTTTTTTTATTGGTACATTTGTGTATAATTTTTTTTTTATATCAAACGTGAGTAATTTATCTGTGTATCTATCTGTGAGTTTTTCTAATAGCTGGATGTTATTTTTTATTGTATATTTATTTAGATTTTTAGTTAAATGCACGCATTGGCCTATTCGCTTTATGTATGTTTGGTAGGGCACGTAGGTATGGGATTCTCGGGTTTATATTTATTTGTTTATACATATTCTCTTGTTCCATAATTGCATCCGAATTTTTTTGTGCCTTTTATAGATGTTTGGTATTTATTTGTGGGGTATTTATGTAGTTCTATGCATCCATTGTTTGTTAAGAATTCCTCTTCGTTTCGTGACACTCGTATACCGGGTGGAAAGTATCAAACCCGAACATAGCAGAATGCATTGGAATATACGTTTATGCATATTCCTGCTCCCCATTTCCACCGATAAACATTATAATGACATCAAATGAAAGAGAATAATAAACGGCGTCAATCTTCTCTTAATACCTTATCATTAGTTTTTTACAGAGCAATTTAAATCAATTATGCAGTTGTCAAATATGACAAATAGTGACTTGTGCCGACAGAAGCACGGCCGCCCATAGTTTATAGCACCTGGGTTTTTTATTATTAATTGCTTTGTAAAAAACTAATGATAAGGTATTAAGAGAAGATTTTAGTATCAATTGACGCCGTTTATTATTCTCTTTCATTTGATGTCATTATAAGTTTTATCGGTGGAAATGGGGAGCAGGTATATGCATAAAAGTATATTCCAATGCAATTCTGCTATGTTCGGGTTTGATACTTTCCACCCGGTATAACCACCACGAGATACTGCATCTAATAAAAGGCAAAAACAAAGTTATATTATAAAGTTTAAAAATGGATGCCGAAAAGAAAAAAACATTTTTTCCACACCTGAATCTTGCAATCATTATCTGGTGCCCCGTTTCATCTGGTCTGGGAGCCACCTTTTTGTCTGCTCTATTTCATTAATTTCGCCGCTTTCTTCTATATCCTATCCCCCCTTACTCACTAATACTTTCACCATCATTCTCATCAACTGTTTCTGTAATTTTCTTCTTCCAGACAGTATACCATACTTTCATCTCTAAAAATTATATTTATACCAGATTCCCATCAGTAATATTGGATTTTTTATATGAATACACCATTAGGTATATTAATATTAACATATTCATTAATGCTCGCTCCTTTGGAGACATTCAAGGAAGACACCCATATATATAAATGTTTTTACACCTGCATTCTTTCTCCCTTCCGCCATTTTATTTTTCTCTCCTAAATATCACCCAACCCAACCCAACCCAACCCAACCCAACCCAACCCAACCCAACCCAACCCAACCACACAAGGAGTGACCGTGACCGCCGGCTTAATGTGCTCTCTGAAGCACGGATTTGCACCAACCTTTCTATAAATGTCTGGCCAGTTTTTCGGCTGGCCTGGTGGTGGAATGGAACCATTGTTGTATTGAGACTCAACACTGTAAGTCAGTGCGTTAATGGACTGACCCATGATCTCATTATGAAAGCTTATATCAAATAGTATATTTTCAAAATTATGTCCTAGTACCTTACATGCATCAGAAACTGACAATTTAACTGACCATGCTGAATTATGTGTACTACACATGTAATAATCTCTGACATTCGATCACCAAAGGTTTTTATAGGTGACAGGTTACAAACGCTACCGAAAAACCAAAGGAGATGCATGTAATGCATGTATAGATGCCAGCCTAACAGAAGGGAATAAAAAATTGTTACTATCTGCTTGGTTCAGTTAAACAATCTCAGGGTTTGCATAAATTGAAATCTGGTCTTATTCTGATATTTATATAAAGCCCATCAGAAGAGGAGGATTTATTAACAACCTGATTTTTTTATAAATTGTAACTAATATTTAAGGTTTCATTTATGCCCACTTGCACTCTATGAGTATATGTTTTAGGTAATAACATTTCGTTTGAATATTAATCTCGCCTCGTTTTAGGCCACAACATGACCATCGAGAACCAAGTCAAGCCAGTCACCTGCAAAGTGAGTTCTTGGAGTCCCTGGTCAGAATGCAGCGCGACTTGCGGCAGAGCTTTCAAATACAAAACCAGAGAAATTGAGGTACAATTGTGCACAAATATGACAAAATTAGTCTCTTATTTCTTTCAGTACCTAACACATGGCGGAGGTCACAGATGTCCGAAAAAGACGCAGAAAAAGCACAGATGTAAAACGTTGCCCTGCAAGACCAATCGTAATGTCAACATGAACACTGGATGGGTGCCCATATTTTCTTCAGGCGGTGATCCCGTTGATTGCGAAGTATCAGATTGGTCAAAGTGGACGAGTTGCACCCAATCATGTGGCAGAAATTCGATAAAGCAAAGGACCAGAAAAGTCACGCAGAAGCCTATGCACGGAGGAAGAGACTGTCCAAATTTGGTCGAAAGCAAGGCTTGCCACTCTACAGTGTGCCCAGATTATTACTAATGTAGTAAAAAAAGATTGTTCATGTGAAAACTGATCACTGCAAGTTAGAACATATCATTTATTTCTAGTCGACGCGGCATAACTGCTATAACATTTTGATTATAGATCAATCTAAATGTCCATGAGATCTTCAAGTGAATTTATAAACGGTTAATTCAATGCGTCCGGAGTATAATGGCTTTAGATATCACAGTGTGACTGGTGAGGTGAAATGTTATATAAAATTGAATAAGCATTTGTGCAAGTAAAAGTAATTATATACACACACAAACGCAATATCTAGGGATATTATTTGAAAAATTAAATAATTGGTTTTATATTGTTTTACATATTTTTTATTTGATCCAAATATATGCATCTGTTGACAAAATCATTTGAAAGTAAAGTGGAAGACTTTATTTACAAAATTACACATAATTCAAACACGTATAAATTAATATTCTACAAATTTCACCAACTCAAAATTGAATCCATCCACAATTTTTAGGTAACTTTTTTATTTTGAGACAAATCAGATCAAATATGCCTTATTATTACAGAAATAATTTAGAAACAGAGTTTTATTGAATACTTATTGGTAAAAAACCTCATATTTCTAAATTAAGATTAAAATTAGACTTTTACGAAATTTTCATTATTTTCCATACTCGTTTTAATCCGACTGTGAAGGGTGCTGTCCTTCACAGTTGGATTAAAAATAATTGACTTAGTGTTTATAGACTAAAACATATTATTAAATCCAACCGAGACTAAGGTTATTTATTCCTTTAATCCAAGAATGTGGTCACAGTACTACTTACATGGCTGCAGTTCTGGCGTTATAATGTCAGAAGGTCTCTAAAACAACATCGTCCAATTGTATGTCGTAATTTTTCAAAGAAATGTGACTCAGGGTGACCACTTTCAGTTTTACAAAATCATGACACTACTACAGAACAAGTCACAAGAAATCCGGGATGTAACTGTGAGTGAAAATACCAATAGAATCAGTTTTAAATTATCTGGGTACTGCGGCTTCCCTTTCTCGCAATTTTGGTTGATGAGGAATGCCGAATACTGACACATACAGATGTTGTCTCAGATCTTGTGATGAACATCAAAGGGTCTAGTAAAGAGCCAGAGAAACATTTGTCCATATATATATATGTATATTGTACCAAGGCACAATTTTGGAGAAGGCTTTTTGTCATGATATTGAACGGTATTAATATAAAGGCTCAGCCGAATTAGTTGAATCATATCTTGAATTGATTATTGATCACATATCGTTAATGAATGCTCTAATACTGAATATTAAAGCTGAAATCTTGAAAGGCCCAACATAGTTTGGCCGGAAAGACATTCGACACCTTATAGAAGGGATTCTGAGATTAGTGGAAGCAATCTTTTTTGTTAAATGATCCATATTTCTATGTGTTATAAATAAATTTCTTTCATTATATACCATCTATAAAACCTTCCTTTGGTCCCCTAAATGATCAAGGGGATTAAGGTCATTAGCATCTAAAATTTTTGTTGAAATCAAGCTATTTGTAGACTTGACATGAAGCTACACAGAATATAACGATAGGTTCCAGCATTAAATTATAATACAAAACTCGAGTGCTCTAGACAAAAACCTATTGAACCAGATGTGTTCTAACACCTACCCTTATGATAACAGTTTCGCCTTTATAAGGATGAATCTGCTGAATAGTGTAAATATTTAAGTTATTAGTTAGTACAGTTAAAGTACAGGAAAGAAGAACTAAAGTAGTTTCATGTGATATTCCCTTACACTGAGACACTATTTGGAGATTGGTCAGTCATGTCTGTCTGTTTTCAGAGTTAATTGCATAATGAAATATGACGACAACAAAAATTATCTAGATTCGCATCACTCTCTTGAGTTACTGCTTACTGTTTAATAAAGATTATAGTGATGATGAAAATCTTAACAATTTATATTCTCTTCTTTTATTTTAACTCTATTCCGTATGACAATAGTTTCACCATTGTCACTTCTAGCATGTTTATAAGTTAATTTAAGCCATTTTAGTACCCAACCAAGCACACATACAAATAAGTTTATGCATGTAAAAGGAGAATTTGCGAATTAAACTAATACCGAACACCATTCATATTTGAAGGTAGACTTCCTTTGACTTTAAAAACACACATGACATATGGATATAAAATAAAGATAGTGTGTACTGTTAGATTTGTGGTAGAGTCTACTATGAATAAGAGCGGTAACTGTTCAATATGAATAATTGGTTAACATACATTTGTGCCATCTTTTTGGAAATTGTAATGGTTGTCACACCTTCTGATTCACTTATTGTAAGTGTTAATGAAATTAGCTCCAAGGGTTAAAAACCAAAATGAAACCAATCTAAATATATAAATAAAGAGTTCATGAACCAATACAGGAACCAGTAGGAAAGATTTTAATTTTAAACTAACTAATAAGACTGATTATTATTCACAAAGAAAGAGACGTATTGGATTACCAAAGCCAGCAAAAGAAATTCATGAAAATGTTATTAAAACAAACCAAGGATCATTATTTCTGAAGCTTACTGATAAAGAGTTGTAAACATAGTATCTTGAAAGACGTTTCTATTTTTAGGCATGATGAAATGCCTGTTACTACTATCAAACAAACGGCTTACAATGCTACATAATTGTCTAACTTAAACTAATATTGAAAGCTGGAGTCTTTCCACAAAAAAGCGATCACCCATCCTACCCATAAGATAGAAATAAGGGTAATATTCGGAATTAGGCGCCAATAACTAAGCATACTATCAAATGTATCGAAGATTATTACAAAAATAATACTAGTCAGGCTCAATTCATTCCTTGAAAGGAACAGTATTTGGAGCGATAGCCAAAGTGCCTATTGGCAAGAAAGATCAACCAATGTACATATAATGATTTATCAAGTTCTAACAGAAGTTAAGAAGGCAATGAATGAAGTTGATAGTGCAAACCATGACTCTTTTAATGAAAATAGATACAATGTGCTTTTCAAACAGTTACTTTGAGTCTAGTAAATTCATACGTAACTGACACAATACAATGCATGCATCGCGGCAACAAATGAACAAGGAAGATACATGGACCATAATAAATAGAGGAGCACTGCAAGCTTCGTTTTTATTTACTATCCTATTTTACATGAATGACCTGCGTGAAACACACAACTCCACAACTTCGCAGACGTCTCATGTACAGTAATAAAAGCAGCAAATAATTTCATTTGTGAATATATATTTTTTAACGATAAAAGAATTGTTCTCAAATAATTTATAATTGAAATGATGCAATAATAAATTGCAAGTCAGAAAATGAATACCTGGCCGCAAATTTGTTATCATTTAGTTATGCTCCCAGATTATCTTTTGTTGAGCTTTTAAAATAAATAAAATACATTAACTACTTACTTCTATCAAGGAAAGTATAATTTCGCGATAATTTATTCTCTCATTATTACAATACAAGGAGTACAAAAAATCCCTACTTAAGTACTCCACTCATTTCAGTAACAAATATTCAGAAAAATGTAGTTTACCAGGTAATAAAAACATATATCTCCTGATTTATGAAGTTTCACATACATTTCAAACATAACATAGTTTGTTTAATAATGCATTTTATACACAATACAATTTTGCTGTAACTTTTTAAATATGATTTTAATACGTTGCTGTAGCATCTAATTATTTTACTTGGGTTTGTGTTTTGTATTACCTAAAATTTAAAATATGATTTGTTCCATACTGAATTAAGTATTAGGGAATAAATTAATATTATTATTAAGATAATGCACATTACAGACAAATACCTCTTTGGGTTTGTGTAAAATATATTCGTATCCAAAAAGTATTTGTATAAATTCTCCCCAACCAACCATGATGAAAAGTGAAAGTTCGATGTTAAATTATAAGTTATATGTTAAATGTGGAAGATGCTGAGAATTACTTTCAGTTGTATCCTGTTCCACAATATTATAGTGTTCATTAAGGTATCTCACAAAACAGCTTTATAGATATTAGAAACCCAGTTACAATCAGCATAAAATTGATAGTTGCTGTAATATACAGGCAAAAGTTTAACAGAAATATTGAATTTGAAAATAATATAATTCGCAGTGATGAAATTTTCATAGCTACAATAGAAGACATTGCAGTTGAGAAATCTGCATCGCATTATATCTAGAAAGAGGTAAAAGGGATTTGTTGTTTTGAAGATTATATGCGAAGAAAGAAATGTGGACTATTTTCTTTTTAATCTTTATTAACTTCTTTTGATATTTGAAAATTTGAATTTGAATAGAATGTCGTGAGGCACTAATGACCTCTACTGTTTCTATTTAAAACAATGGCATACCTTTCAAATAACATGCGAGAAACTCCATAAAATTTAGTGAGAAAATTTGATTATTTTACGATTATTTTAAATATCCATATAAAATTTCATATAATACATAATGGTCAATTTAAAACATAATTGTCTGTAAAATAAAAATATGATCTTGTTCAACTGGTACAAATTGGATCTTTATAATAATGTAATAAGTTGTGATTTGTGATCCAACTAAAATATTGTATATAACTGCCATTTATTGATTTACTAGATGGACTCATTATACACGACCATGTGTGATAGATTCGACCAAGCTAATGTGTAACTGCATGAATGTCAATATGTGCTGTTTCACATTCGCTCCAATCATCATTTGATATGGATTTGATAGGTACACTGGTTCCAAAGAATGGCCAGCATTGTTGGTGTAACCTGTGGACGACTGGCGCAACTCAACATGATGCGAGAGGTCTGTGAGAGTTTGTAAACTTTACAAAATCACAATATAAATCTAGCCATGCAGGGTTTGCATTTCGACGGGTTGACCGGAATACTTCTCACACAACAATAGGCGGGTCCATTTAGTCCTAGCCTTAAGTAGTTATACGAGAATGAAACGTATTTGTCACACTGTGGTATATAAAAGCAGCAATATAGTCCCTTGATGAGACGGACAGTTTTGTCATATTAGTTTGTATTTCTTGTCACAACCAAGTTTATGTTAACTCTTATTAAACGACTAATCTGTTTAACAAACTTCTTAATTAACTATAGAGTCCATAATTTAACCTAACCCTTGCCATATATTTTTTGATTAAAACTATTTTATTAAATTCGCTTAGTTTTATTATTCTGTACATATGATGAACTTAACGACAATAAACGTAAAAGTGAAAAAAAAATTGCTTTTGATTATCCTGAACCTTGAGTCGGAGGCTCATATTTGATGGTGTTCTCATCTTTTTGTTTGAAGAAAACACTGTAAATTACAAAGTACTTGACGAGTAAAAAAGAAAAGGCCACAACTTTGACTAGTCATAAATGTTCGGTGTTCTCCTTATTGGTTTTTGGAGGAATCACTTGGAACTTTATGTCGTTGCCTTTAGTACGTTTTTGTACAAAGCGGGATTCGTTTTGCATCTGATCCTCTAGGAGTTTGTACACATTTTCCTGAAGAAAAAAAATAATTGAATATTACCGGCAAATAGAATTAACCCAATTTGAAGTGGCAATATAAATATTCAATGCAAAAAATTGAAATATACGTACAGCTTTTTCCATATTTGATGCCATACCATTGATAACGACCCTAACCTCATATTTCTTTGCAATCCATTTCAAAATCTTATTGCATTGCGTTTTCAAGTCATGTTCAGATATGACCGAGCTTAATATTAAAACTTTCTCGCCTTTAAGCTCATTGCTTGTTGCCCTTTCTTTTTTCCGCTCTTCCCTCTGCTTCAAATCCTCTGCGTGATACTCTGATCCAGTCATCAACTTGTACACGGGCCTTTGCGTTTTAGTGTCCATGTCCACCAATCGTACCAATTTTAGATCTCGTCTCTTGGATAATTTCTGTGCTTCTTCCAGAGTGGTGACAGAGATATCATCACCTTGGGCAATCAAGGTAATTTTTGGAATCGGCTGCTTCTTTTTACGCTCGTTCCCTTCGGTTTTTTGGAACGACTGCTGAGGAGGTTTACTGGATAGATATTTTCGTTGCGAACATGCGATGGCGACTTTCAAAAACAAGTTGCTTCGATTCGTCGCCAATTTTATCGTGTTAAGGCCACCACAAAGCATCTTCGTAAATCATCAGTCCCGAGTTCGCGAAAAATTAGGTTATGTCACTTGTCCGATAACATTAGTGAACATAGCGCCGATGTTCTGCTATATTTTCGAGTTTTTGTGAAACATTCCCCAAAAATATTTAATTTATAGAAAATGTTACTCCGTTGTCAACGAGCGCTTACATAGTAATTTTTCCTGAACTATATTTATCGCAAAAGGTTTTCTTGATAAATGTTTGCTACATTCTTCCGATTATGGTGGTGCTCAGACTACAATTTGCAATATTCCACAAAAAAAATTAAGTTTTATATCCAGCATTTTCTATTAATATCGAACGAAAGTAGGAAAAAAATACTGGACCTTAAATATGACCCTGTTCCAAATAACGGGCATTTGTGCACGTTCACTGGCGCCATCTGTTCAAATATGTCTAACCGCCAAGACAGTAAAATTTAAATTTAGAAACTAAAATTGTTTTTGACAGTGCACGTTAATTTATTTGACACTTCAAACATTAACTTGAAGAGAATCCGCGCTTTGAACACAGTGAAAATGGTACTTGGATGTATACATTGACAGCTGTAAAAAATATGTTGCAAAAAGCGCCACCAGAGTTCACCAGTTACCGTACGCTAGGTAACCATGGTCTGCGGAAAAACACTGAATGGAATAGCCATATGTATGACATTTTTCAGTAAATAATGAATACACTTAGGTTAGTTCCAAATTCTAATTATTATGATAACAAATCTGTGACTGTTTCATCTAGCGACATCTGGTGCTGAAACCAAAACACCAAGATCAAAACTGCCGATAGCAGTTGTCCTTCATGTGGATTTTTGCACTGTGAAGTCAGTGACTTACCGTACTTATTGAGGTTATGTAGAATTTTGTTACAAATTGTCTTATTAAATATGTCCTCGAAGGTTGTCTCATTTAATATTTTCGTCAGTATCAATCTTAATTTGGACTATTTTAGGTCGTAAAAACTTTGGGCGTCTTTCAAAAGTTGACGAAATTTGATGAAGGGTTGGGTGCCTTTTTGCCAGAGGCCTATAAGAAATTCTACAAAGAGTGGAAATTGACCGAACCTACGGCCGTCCATTATGTGCCGAAGGAGGGCAAATGGAAGAGAGACGAGGTTACCGGAGAAGTGTAAGACATTTATTGAAAGATTTTGAATGTTCTCCTGCAAGGGAGTTTTAGATTTCCCATACAAAACATCCCGATACCGCTGAAGTACCCACTCGAGCACGACCAACAAATGTGGGGAGGGGAAGGAGTGATACAGGGTTTCCAAAAGCGTGATGAGGCCACAAGACGGGTTCCGCACTTTTGGGTTCCTGTGCTGAGACGATCTGTCGTTTACAGTGAAATTTTAGACAAGCATATTTCTGTAGTTGTCACTGATAGAATGATAAATCTCATTAACACGAACTATGGATTTGACCACTACTTACTTAAGGTTAGCACGCATCTGTGTTTTATTATGAATAAACGAAATTTTTCCATTATATCGATGAAAACTGTTTATCTTATGTTCATTTAGACACCTGCTTGTGACTTAAAATCTCTACTTGCGTTATCGTTGAAGAGGAAGTTGCTGCAAGAATTAAGCAACGACTGTCCGACATACACTGACAGGCCAAAACAACAAAAGGAAATATATGAACGGTACAGTCAATATTTAACGTCGGTGAGTTTTAAAGTGATGTCATAAAAAATATGATTTACGAACCACTGCCTTTTTTAGTACACGAAGGCCGAAATTGAATGGTATGGTTATTCTTTTGGTCAAGCCTGTAAAAAGTTGCAGGATTCAATGGACGCATCTAACAAACCGATCCCTTTAAAAAATTTGTACAGAGCCAAATTGATAGACACATTAAAAAATGCCCAGATTGAAGCAGCCAAAGGGGATGATGCTATAGAATTGTCATCGTAAGTTCTTTCAACTTCATATTTCTTTTTTAATTGGAAAATATGAATCGATTCCATATGTTTATTTATGTCTTTACAATGTGTTAATTCATGTCTTGGACTTATCATGTCAAACTTTTAATATTCTTCGAATTATTTTAGTGTCTACAAATGAATAACTTGTTCAGATTTACAAATTGAGCAAGAGCTGTAACCGATATCATTAATATTAATTTAAACTTATTTTTTTTTAATTACACTTTTCAAAATTAATAACCTCAGCCTTATACATATATGTACTTAAAAGTCACTAAATAGAGGAATCGTTTAATTATACTTAATGCAAACATTTAACAAAACATGCTTTAGTGTACGCTTACTCCACTGGTACGTCAACTTAACTAAATCGTTAAAAATTAAAAATTCGCCTTATTTACTGATTTTTCCTCAAATGCTCACATTGCATAAGTGTGACGAGCTTCTAGATAATTGACCCAACCCAACACAACCCAACCCACCCTTACAGTGTTCTGTGGTTTTTGTTCCCTTTTGAAAGGTTACTTTTGTAGATTATTTATCACTGGGCACACTGTAGCAGGCAAATATTATGCAGGTTTAAGTTATAAGTTTGTGAGTCAATCAAGAAAAAGAGAAGGGAATAAACATGGCGGATACTGAGTAGTCACGTGTGTGAAGTGGTGCTGGTTTAACTTGTAATTACCTTGTTTAATGACTATTTTTGCCGATTTAACAAACAAATACCCAATATTTGTGTTTTATAAGTTGTAGTTGCTTGTTGTGTATGACACTTGTGTAAAGAATAAAGAATGGAATTTTGTCGTGCTGAGAAAACGAGATGGAAATTTTAATAAAGGAAGAGTCTTTATTAATGGCTAAATTATTTTGTGATAACTTGCTGAAAAAGAAACGTGTTGTGGGTAAATAAATCTATCAAAGACTGTGTTTGAAGAATTAAATAAACAATTATTGCATAAGCTAAATAATTTGGGACAGTATTGCAGACGTAATTCAGACGTATACAGAATTACAGAACAGAACAGAACAGAACAGAAATACAGAACAATCTATCATTAAAATTACAAGAAAGTTCAATTGACCGCTGTCATAGTATAGGGAAAAATTTTAATAACTTAAATTTTGTTATATTCAGAAATATTTTTGTGTTTGTACTTTGTACGAGTCCATTTTAATTTGCATAAATTTAGAAAATTTGTTGATTAGTTGATAAGTTGTGTGCATAATTTGAAACAAAATTAGTAAATTTTCAATAAGTAAGTAAATATTGTTATGTTATGTTTCTTGCGATATTTATTTTAACATACCTATGTGCTTGTTAATAATTGATTACAATTACTATTTTGAATTTGATATTAATTTTTTAATAGTACGCTACGTTCTTGTTGTTATATTTCAAATATACAGTTTTTTATTACTCATATTAATGCTCGTTCTTTGACAAACAATTTTATTGAATTGAAAAACCATGTATTTCGTCACAGGTATGACGTAGTTGCAATTTATTAAACTTGGCTTACACCACCACTGATGATGTAATATCTTTAGTTGATTACAAGTTAATTAGAAAATATAGAGATGATGCCAGATGAGTTCATGGAATTTCTGTTTATGTTAAAAATAAATACAGACTAAGTGGGCTCGCATTTGAATATATTGCAGGTAAAAAACAAATGTGGCTGAAAATTAAATTAAATTCAATGCCATTAACTTTAATTCATTTATAAACCACCTGCCGTAGGCAATAGTAATTTCCTTAGTGAATTTGAAAATATATTGTCACATTTTTTGGTGACATCTGATGAGATCACACGTACAAATGATTTCAACATAGACATGTTCAACCCTGCATGTAGACTTCCTAGCTAATGAAAGAAAATTGGTTGATTTAATTAGAACTGGCTTTAGTGTAGATGTAGTGCACTCTTACTTGATTTCTCTGATCATTTTCTAACTTTCTTTAGACAATATTGAACACACTACAACAATACATACTTTTAGAAATTATTTTCACTTTAATTATGCAGATGTGACCTACACAACATTGATAAACTTTCTTTAATAGCAATTTAAATTATGTGTTTGATATTCATGGCATTACAAAACTGGCAAATTTATTAAACCTCATACTCCTTGGCTCACAGATATTTATCGTGAAATAATTTCCTTGTTTGATAAAATTCTTAGTAATTATGTAACATCGGCTATTCACAAGGAAAAATAGCACTTTTATGGATTATTGTATTATGACTAATCCTGGTAATCTTTGGAGAGAGTTGAACCACATAAAAATCTATGATAACAAGTTCGCCCACTGAGAGTTCGGAATTACTTGGACGGAAATCATTTTCCGTTAGTTACATATGTCTAATATGGCACACTTTCGAACGGGTTGTGCAAAACATTTTTATATTTTATATTTATAGTTACTTTCACATTTAAAACAATAGTCTCCGTCAATTTATTATTAACAGTAACACCTATTTTGTAAACGCGATGAATTCAAGTAAGGATCCAATATTATTTGAGTATTAAGACAATTGCTAACTTATTCTAATTTACAGCTGTTGTGGAAGTTAAGGCTCTTATTTTTTGAAACTACTCTTAACCGTAACAACAAATTGGAAATAGATAAAATTGGTATAAAATAATTACTATAATGTTTCTTACTTTTTACCTTTCATTATGCATATTTTAAACTTTTGTCTCGTGAATAATGTACTTCCTTGTTTTTGGAAAGTGTTAGTCCTATCTGTTCCCAAATATAATAAACCTTCTGACTACAATGATTTAAGACCTATTAGCCTATTACTGATGTCATTCATACATTATCAAATCGCAGTGCATCTGACTGTATTCTCTTCTGCCCGAGCAAGAACCAGGGTTTAGGGAAGGATACAGCTGGACCACTGCGTTATCTTTAGTTAATTGTACTTTATATACATTTGTAAATTGTTTCATTTCGTCATATGTAAATTTTTTGTCATACCAATGTCTATGCTGACGACACAGCTGTATCAGTTTTGATGTCTTATGCATTGATAGTCCGATTGACTAGATTAATACTGATCTTGATGGTATCGTCACTGTTGCCTCTTCTCACAGTTTGCATATTCATTTAAATAAGTGCCTGGTACTTATATTCGTTCAGGACATTATGCATCATGTAGATCTTAATGATATTAAAATTTGTGTAAATAATGAAATACTGCTTATTAATGGGAACGCTAAGAATTTGGGATTCATTATTGATACAAAATTCCGATTCAAAGTTTATATATCAACACACATTAAAAAATCTGCAGTGGTCCACACTGAACTTTCTTATACTCAGTTATACTGCATTTTCCGAAAAAACTTTTCAAATGAAAGTTATAAATATCAATGTAATAATAATTTTTTCCGTAACGTGTACCGTTTTCGAGATAATAAAAAAGGTGTTAAGAGTAAACCATCACTTCCGGTTGAGATAGTAAAAAAAAAATCGATGTCCAAGATGGTGTTGTAACACAAGAAAATAGATACCGTGAACTTAAATGAATTCGAAATGTAACTGCTTTTAAAATAGTAAAACACTTTTGCTTCCTTCAGGAATATTTATTAAATGCACCAGAGGAACATGAAGATTCGTAGAATTCTCAGTATACTCACAGATAAGATGTTGGTGCTTCTTGCAACTATTATCAATTAATGATGATTATCTTGGAAATTATGTATTCTAATACTCATTTATTTTTTTGCAGAGAATCATCTTCCTGGATACGAAGAATTAATCCTTTTGGGAAGAAACGCGAGACTTAGTATTTTGTTGTTCATTTTGCAGTTTTAATAAATAAATCTTTAATTTAGACGAGTAATTCTGATTCTTGTGTATGTTTTAATAGCTGCCATTAAGTTTTTTCTCATACAATTATTGTATAAAAATATAAAAATGTATGTCTTTTGGAAGGGAAGAACGCTACAAGTTTGTTTGTATGAATTAAAGATACAATTTTTCTTCAACTGCGACAGGCTCTACTAGAGGACTGTTTTAATATAATAATATAAAATACGGTGCCATGATTGCAATTCAATTATGTATGCTCTTAGTACACAACCTTGAGAGATGTGATGGAGCTAATAACTTTGCTAAAAGTAAAATAAAACAATCCTCAGCTATTGTGTTGAGAAACTGATGTGGATTTTCTATTTATTTTTTCATCTATAAAGATTATCCCCTTATCAGGCGTCAGATTGCAGTAAAGCACCTTAAAGTGTTTATGAGAGCTTGTGTAATTTAACTTGAACTCAATTTGCTTTTGTAGTAAAATAAAAATAATATAATCTGCGCTTATTAAATTAAAAATTAAAGTGTGCAGAGAAAGAAATGATTGCAAATGTGGAGGAATCGGAAAAAGTGACTAAGTCTTTGGTTTCCTGATTGTAGGGGGCGAATACTATCAGAAATGTGAACTGAATGAGCTGCAACGTTCATGTTCACTTGACCCGATTGAATACAAACGCTAGTCGACATTCAGTTGATCTATGATGTAAACACTTTTATGCTGCCTGATGGTATGTTCAGAATTGTGCTGGTCCACTTCTCCCTTGGCGAATGCCGATTGCATTTTTACAATTGAATTTGGACACAAATGGACATAGATTTACCTACTCTATAATGTAATATATGGGGAATATATCAGTTTAAGAATTGAGCATTTATGAATAACGTGCAACATCTGATATTTTTATGTATGAATCGTAAAGTTGAACTTGTTCAGAAAACACGTTGCTTTGCTAATTGGTTACTAAAGGAAACGTTTCATTGGTCCAAACTTCTTAATCTAAACCGCTGTGTCGGCCAATGATTATATATTTCTTTGCCAAGTGATAATACAGGACGTATTTTCACGTGATGCAGCTACTCTACCATTGAGGGCAGCACCTGATGATGGGGAACGCACATAATTTGGCGGGAAATGAGCGTTGGTGAGGGGAAAGGATCAGTTCGTCACTTCACCGTCTTTTTAGCTGTATTTCACGAGAATTGCGAGCTATTTTTTCCAGTGTTCAAGGAATTTCGTGAATTTCAAATTATGAACATTACATTGAAATATATTCTTATATTAGTAATATATAATAATATATAAGGGTAATATGGTAATACTGATTAATACAAAACAAGAAACTACAAATAATCTTTTATTATTCACAATGTACACTTGTTTTAGGCTTGTCTAACAGTAAATAAATATATCAATAATTACAAAACTTATTTAAAACATATCTATTTAGTTTACAGTCATTCGTAGCGTCACAATGTATTTATTTATACAGTAGTATGTACAGTATTGACAAATATATACGATAGAAAATTTTATTTACATTTGCAATACGTATCGTAGTATCTGCAGCGGCGTCGGCAGCGACTCGCGAATAATGGGGATAGGAGTGGGTGGTCATTTTTTACCGACATGGTGTCGACAGACCGCTTTCTTCAGCAGCGCAGATCGAGAGCGAAGGTGCGAGGAACAATTTGCCGTTATTGCACGCACATAGTTGAAAAATCTCGTTATTTCTAAGCTGTGAGCCGGCTCTAGTGGTGGGTATGGCTGTGGGCAAGCCCGGCATCAGAACCGAACTCGATTCCAGCCTGATTTCACCGGCCACCGACTTCAGGCTGATGTCGTTCAGCGATATTGTCTTGATATCGCCGGCTCTAGATTCGATGTTAACGCCGGACGGTGCTCTTATCTCCAACGACCTCGTCGGCGATTCTAATCTGAAATGAAAAATATTAAAAAGAACACCTTTAATGGTCTTAGTTGGCTAATTAATTAATTAGTGAATTTTTTTTTGAAAATTTCCACCGACAAATTAAAATCCTGCAGTTTTATCTGATAAAGTCTAAACCGTTGTTGTATAATATTAAGAAATCTTTCTATTCACTTTGCAATTGACTTTATTCCCTCTTTTTATTCTTTCAAAGAACATCTATCTATTTTAGATTTATTCGACTGATAACTCGAGCAGCGTTGTGACCGAAGCTGGCTGCTTTGTCATCTACTTACGGAAACTTTCTATTCAGGATGTATCGAAGGATTTAGACTACATCCAAACGAATGTGTAGTCTTCATTGGGGAAATGGCAATTGTAATTAATCGCACATATTCTTAAATTTCTAAGGTTGCATATAGCTATTATAAATAAATAATAAAATCCATACATTCCACATATTGACATAGAGTTGATTTCGAAGTTGTGTCGATTATCCAGTAATTTTTACATTGAAACATAAATTATGAGTTAAATATTGTTTAGGCACTTGCATACCTTCTCTACCTAGTGAACACTATTGCAAACCTACTTTCATGCGTCACTATATCGTCCGTCATGAAACTGAATAAATTACACGCAAATGTAATTATTAACAACCACACAAGCAATTTGCAGGGGTCGACAGGAAAAATATACGACACCCAATTGTTAATTTGCGTTGCGGAGAATGGGATATTCGATCCCCAGGCATTCGTTGGAACAACCGCCTTTTGTGCTCGTAAACATCGTCATTGTTGGATATCCATTACAATATAACTGGTTATTGGTTGACTGCCGGTTTGTTTACGAAACATAGGAACGCGAAAAGGAAAACCAACGTCGTCTGGAACGTTTTACTCTTTGTTATGGTGAGGAACACGCCACGCCGTGGATTATTTTTTCCACGATGTGTTCACTTGTATGTTTTCTCTATTGTACATAATAAAGAAATCTCAACTAATATGATATTAACATTGAAACACGGTGGATGTGTTTAAATGTTTGTCTTTTTTGAGTGAATTGAAAATCTTCTCCATAGTTAGTTCTCATTGCATGCGTTATCTCTCTATCCTAGTTCAATTGGTATTAAAATTTGTTCAACTGAACATTTAACGTGACATTAAAAAGAAAAAGAAAAAAATACTTAACTAATTAATAGCTAATAAAATAATAAAAATATCAATTCAATGAATAGTTAAATTTAATAGAATTGGATTAAGTCTCAAGTAGTGGCATGTGTTTTATGGAATCCAACTCAAGTCTGATCAACAAACAGTCTTTAAAATATATTTATTCTAAATCCCTAGCTTACCCTGCCCATGAATTCGGTTGGATTTGGTTCGGTTGTTTTCAACTTACGTTGTTGTAAGCCAACCCAACAAAACCCAACCCATATCAACCCGAACGAACCCAACAAAAAATCAACAGGTCGCATCAATGCTACCCGTGAAGTTCAGGTTGCAGCCACAGCGTATACGGTGATCAGATGAAAAAAATAATGACTAAAATAATAAAAACAAAATATGTTCAACAAAATAAAGATAAATTGCTTTCAAATTGAGGCATGTGAACGGTTTTAAAATCAAACCCAATTCAATCAAACCAAAAAAAAAAAAAAACGTAAAGAAGTATTGATGTTAATCTTTACCTAATGCACCAAGGATAGATTTTATTGAATAATGTTGCCTCGGGTGGTTTCACATGACCCATGGACGAACCGTTCAGGTTTAGGTAGCCTGTAGGGAATGGCGGCGACGAATAGCGTTTTCAGACTAAATTTCAGGGCCACTGACGGTGGTGTTAAAGATAAAACGATAAAAAAACCACCACGTGTACTTATTCAACTTGAAGTTGCTTAGGCATTGATGAGCTAGTTTGGGGCAATTTTAAACTACAAAAAATAATTCCATAATTGATGACAAATTTCGAGCACATATAACGAGAAATCAAGTAAGATTTCTTCTTAATGGGTTCGGTTGGCTTGGGTTCTCATCGGGTTGATATTTTGGACGATACGCCTTAATTTTGGTTTAAAAGCTGGGAATTTTATGTTGGTATCATAAATAATTGATGCAATGTCGACGTGGTTAGTATTTATAAACCGAATGCAACTTTCGAAAATGTGGTGGACTATTTGGGCAGTTTACTTTCAAAATATGATACGATTATGTCATACCGATGGGTAATGAAAATAATGATATCAAGGGAGTAAGTATCAACGGAGAAACTTGAATAAAACATTCACCACTTTGGAGAGTCATAAATACTCTACTACCTGAAAACTTTTGTGCGTACCAGAACATTGGGCAAATATGGATGCACTGTAGAGTGGTGGACTACTTACTGCATGGCAGTAAATTACTGTCGTACAAGCAAAAACACAGTTGTGTTCTAATTTATTCGCACGAGAATATTGTGGTGGACACTCTTGATCTAAGCCCATATTCTAGTGAACTAGCTGTTAAATGCTGTGTTATGTGTTTTAACTATAAAAACATTAAAGGTGCGTTGATATGCATTTATCGTTCATCACGAAATTTGCAAATGTGAAAAATAGCAAAATCAATGATTTTGACAATATACACGTTAACGTCATCAAAGATGTTGGTCATTGTATTAATAAAAATGATCCTACCGATATTGAAAACCGATATCAATATTAAGCATGTTTTCTAAAATATTTGAAGGCGTTGTACATAAAAGAATATAAAATTTCCTGAACAAGTACCATCTTCCCAACACGGTTTCCGAAGGAAACTGAAGGAGACTGAAAATTTCATGGCTGGCTACAAAGATTCAAAACAACATATGGAATTCGATCGCTGTCTATATCTGGTGAAAAGTTATCAGCACAACTACAATTAATAAAAGCGTTAAAAAATAATAAACACAATCAAAGAGCTAGATTTAAATATTGACCAAATTTATAACGCTGATGAAAGGGTTTTTTATTGGGAACTGTTAGCGGAGAGAACCTATGCTGCATCACTTGAAAAATCTGCTCCGGGCAGAAAGCCGGAAAACAACGACTATAAATAAAGCCAATGATAACAGGAAGAACAAAAAAATCCACGCTCATTTCAAAACATTAATATCCCATTGATAATCACTGTTCAAAATCAGCTTGGATGACTAGCAATATATTCTAGAAATGGATCTACAATCGCTTTGTCCCCATCTGTAATTACAAATATTCTATACATAATTTAAAGACATTCAAATCTAGGTGGAAGATTTCCTAAAAAAAACAGAACGTCACGCCATTAACTCAACCAATGGAACAGAACGTAATACGACTCACCTAACTATACTATCGAAAATTTCTACTTTCGTCTGTCTTATCAAAGAATACTAAAAAGATATCTGAGTCTTTGAAACAGGCAACATTACAAGAAGCAGTTTTAAATTTGCACGTGGCTTGGAACGCACGCACTTAATCAGCAACAAATCAACATGTTGATAATTGACGATGTTTCCTTAAGCGTCATTAGGTAACAATTACGATGCTGACGTTCCTGTCAGTGTGTCAACGGATGTTGTTACGTTACTGAAGCCTAAACTTCTTTGTACACTAGCTGATATTAATTTATGGAACGAAGATAAGCAGATGAGAAGGGTGAGAAGGACGATGAGGACTTTTCCATTGAAATTAGAAATGACTTTGGATCGAACTGAAGGAAAAGAAGTATCATACACGGATATTTTAGTTCTCCATAAATTACGTGCATTGAAAGGCAATGAATGATAAGCGCAAATTTGCGCAGCTTATTGTTCTTCTTCTTAAAAATGTGTCTTACTTATCGCTGTCAGAATATGGTTCGTTTTTACGATGTTATTAAAGGTAGCTTTCAATAATTTGGCTTGAATTGGTTCACGTTATCAAGCGTCTGCTGCATACATTAAAAAATGGAAGAAACTATTACATTGTTACTAACGATCCTACTGCCTTATCCCAAAAGACAATCAACGATTTTTTGAAGACGTTGAAAGATAAAAATCAACCTGATAACATTAGGTATAAAAATTCACTATTTATAATCGCATTTCGGCCAATCTTACCTAAAATATCCAAAAGTGATGTACACATGAGGCTAATGAATTCAGTATACCACTATCGTGTAAGAAGTCGCCAAAGGAATGAAAATGAACAAGAGTAAAACAAACATTATGGTAGTATCAGAAGAAATTAAACGGACTCAAATAAAATTAGAGGGTGAAGATATTATTCAATGAATAAGGAATTTATAAATCAAAATGGAGAAATGTATAAAGTAATATATAGGCCTATTTTAGCTTACGGATGTGAAACTTGGGTGGTAACGTTGAAGGAAAAAAGCTACATTAGAGCAGCAGAAATGAAATATTTGAGAAGAGTGAATGAAGCAACTAGTAGAGACAGCATTCGAAGCGAACAAATTAGACAAGAGCTTGACAAAATCAATAAGGGGTGTATATAAAAAATACATAAAAAAGGGTGGTGGGGATACACGCAGAGGATGAGATACAAAATAACGACCAAACAGATTTGGAAACAGATTAGGAAAAAGGGAGCGTAGAAGATCAAAGGAGACTTGGGATAAATAATAGGAAGAATTTGAAAGAAGACACAGGCAAACAAAGTTGCACAGAATAGAGGGGAATGGATTTTTATTAAGGGTTGTAAAACTTTTTCACTCTGTACCTTCGGGCAGAAGGGTTTTGATTATATATGCATACAACAATAAATGTTACTCCCACTTTATCAAATCTTCACAAATGTTGCTCTGTACTTTTGCACTCGACCCGTTAGCGGCGGCCATGGCCATTTATTCTCACAAATATTAAGTGCATTTCAAATATCTGTTTCAGTCGAATTAAAACACGCACGACGTCCATCCGACGAGAAGAGCCGTGCGTTCTCGAGCTTCAAGGTCTGTCGCTAATTTTCATATATAACTCAATTCAATTAATTATTAATCTGGCGATAAAACTAATTTAAGCGAGGAAATATTGCGGGTTTTCCTTTTCTTAAAATAAATCCAAGCAAAGAGTTTTGTCTAAGATAGTGAGTGCCGCCCGAAATCTTATTCTATCCACGCATTTACGTAGGATACGATAAATGTTGTTTATTCCATAACTTCGGCGGCGATATCGTTGGCGGCTAAATATATAACATTTTAACGACCGAACATATCTTGCTGCGCACGCGCGCGGTACAGCACAAACTGTCGAAGTTGAAATGATAAAACTTCATACTTAAGATTTTCATATGGCGAGGAACAAACCCCCCTATGCTTGAGAGCAATCTAGAAAACGGTACGAGTTATCGAAAAAGTTAAAGATATTGAAATTTTAAACAACTTTTATTTGAAAACTTCTTTCGACAAATCTGCCATTTATTGTAAAATCGCTTTTAAAGAATTCTTTGTAGTTCTGGTAACCATATAGCGCACGATAAATATTCCACACACACACGGGTTGCTGGTGCGTCAGGTGTAACTAAATTATACATGGATGTATTTACGGCCCGATACCTCGTTGGCGATCGCGTCCATCATCCCGACCGCTCCAATTTGCTGGAAATGTATTTAAGTTTATATTTCAGTGCGGACACAGACTTTTCTCAATGATATGGTGCAATTCATAATTATGGCGGAGATATTTTGCAATGACGTTTTATTTTTATCACCTTCATAGGTGATAAAAGTAGTGTCATTGCGAGCTCTATTGTTTGGATGGACCACACCAATTTTAATTTAATTCTTGCCGGAGAACTCGCCAGAAATGCAGCCAAGAAGAGACCTAAATGTTCATCTCATTGAAGCGATTTCAGCGGCAGGCGATTAAGAGAAGTTTTCAGCTGTGTCGACCAATGCTCGGATGGCAAGCATTTTGCATGGTTGGGCTGGGTAAGGAACTGAACGACTGGAACAAGTGGTATTATGTGATAATGCACCCCGACAATATATATTGGAAACAGTGTTCGATGATACTAGACCAACATTGTTTCATAGATCTAAGCGTTACTGTAAAGATTAAAAAACTAATAAATATTTCGAAGTTAATGCTTTTTGAATAACAATGTTAATTACGTCAAACGCTTTCTGATTTATAATTAAAAATTTTCTTATATTTATGTTGATAAATTATCGGCACACTGCATAATGTGGCGATCAGATTCAGATCAGATCAGATAGCGCGATCGCGTCATTGTGCGGCTACATTTATTCGGTCGCTGTATAGTATTGAAGTAAATTCTGCCCCTACACTACAGTAGTGAGGTAAGTGAAACACGTCTGTCAAATTATTACGTGAAATATGATAGCACGCGATTCAATGGCCTCGCATTATCGGCGCGATTGGCACTGACCTTACTAAGCTCTGTGAACCGACGTGATGGAACTGATTGATTTAAGTCAACTGCCCCACTATCGATCTATCGAACTCTTCTTCTTGCATCCGTTGCATTCAATATAAATAGTAAATCGTCGACTAACATACGGGTCGTATCTGATATACAAGTCAACCCAGTTTACAATGCAATCATATTACATGAGTCATATTACCACTGTGTCCACGGCAACTGATTTGTTTAAACTAATCTTCAAAGGCAAAATTTTAATATCTTGAAGGTCTCCCGGGCCACGTACACGCACACACGTCATTAAAATATCGAGATTGAAAAGCTCCCATGAGTACTATACTTCCTTATATTAGCACAAGTATTATTTTTTAAATACAATATTATTATTATATATAAATTAACATTACAATAACTTTGCAATAAATAAATAAATAATAAACATAAATAAAACCAATTTTGTAATGGTCAATGCAAACAACTATAAGAAGAATGAAACCATTCTTTCACTCGCACAAAATCTGCAAGCAGAGAGGTATAAGGTAAATGTCTTTCTTAAACTAACACAAGACTATGTATAGTAAATAAAGAAGTTAATGATTTATAACAATAAACTATCATGCTTTACTTTAATTCCTACAATCCATTGTATTATTTTTCGAGTATGTTTGAATTGTTCTTAAGTCTTTTATATCATTTGGCAATAGATTATATAATTTTGGATCTAGATGCAGTATGTATTTTCGGTTAGATATGTTTTTAAAAGGTGCATGAATATCTCTAGTTGCGTAAAAATGTTCGAGGGGTAGATTTAAATTGAGATGTCTTTTACATAAAACTAAAATAGAATAAACAAGTAGCTGTTTTAAACTGAACAAACCAGTTTGCTCAAATAATTGATCACTGGGGTATCTTTTATGCTAGCAGTACATTATTTTTATGAGCGTTTTCTGCATAACAGATTTATGGTGTTATGCAGTCATATGCTGATCTCCAGAATATAATGTTATATTTAAGAAGTGATTCTACTACAACTTGATATATCATTTTAATAAGTTTGAAAGATAATACTTCTCCGGGATATTTTTCTGCATAAGTATTCGATATGTTTTTCCAATTTTTAATTAGAATACATGTTAATTCCCAAATATTTAGCATCATGTGTTTTTTTATCGAACATGTACAGTGCAGGAATTTATTGTTCACACACAACTTATTGTCTACTAGTAGTATATCGTAATCATCTCAGCATTTGTTCTGGAATACTAAAACTGTGTCATCGGCATATGATAATTTCACCACCAATACATATAACCAACAAAACCGCATCCAACCCAACTCAACCCAATCGAACCCAGCTCGAAGTAATGAATTTTTTCGGGTCATTTTTTTAAACTCTAATCGAGTGAGAAAATTCACCAAAAAATCGGCAATGTTTCTTACCGGTAAGCCAGATGAATTAAGTTGCAAAATTGTGCATAAATAACTGTACCATAAACCAACTGAACTTAAAAATTGAACTAAATTGATGGAATAGGCAAATAAAAGTTATTTTTTTACAAATTTCTATACTTAATTTCATTTTTTTTTCAACTTTCAATTTCAATTGAAATTAAATACGTCAAATTTATTCTAATTTCTAATTGTGATTCTTGTACTTATTTTGCATAATTTGACGATTCATAAATGTTGAAATCTTTCAACTACCTAACCCAACCTAAAGTAATAAAGTAATGACATTTCCTCCCTGACAATATTTTCAATTAAAATGTAAATTCAAAATTGGCAAATATCAGGCGAAACTTGTCGGTAATTGTCGATGTACACAGCGGTAAGTAAGTCCATGCATGTGCAACGTTTCGTCGTGAGAGTCTATTAAAAAACAACACAAAAGTGAGATTTGTCATCAGTAGGAAGTAGGAAAATAAATGAAAATTACTTGGATGAACACAAAATGTTAAATGGTGCCCGCGAAAATGAGTGTCAGTTTTCACAATAAGACAATTTTCGTTAAATTAAAATTTTGTGTTTCAATAAAGAATCGATCTTTTTCTTCCTTTCTCGGATCTTTCGTTAGGCTATACGTTACTCTGTTAAACTTTGCCATAGGAGGAAGAAAGAAGCTTTTAAATGATTTTTTTAGTTTTTTACACGTACATGTTATTTTACGATTTACGTCGGAGAGAAAATAATTACACGCGGTTGTCGACTGTATCATAGTTAGTTTGGGGCAGATACTAGTGGTGGGAATAACACCCATAACGAACATATCTGTTCAAAACGAAATCAAAATTAATTTGATTAACACAAGAATTTTAAACAGTGCTCGCGAATGAATCTCCGCTTTCACAAAACACCATCAGAAATTTATATTAAACGAGTCGCAGATTACAGGGAAATCAAGCCTTGTGGCACACGAACAATAATCTACAGGTGACCAACTCGTTCATTACATATCGGAGATGATTAAAGGGAGACGAGTAACGCTCATAACGAATGTATTTACTAATGTTTCATCTGTAAGTTACCAGCACAATGGTTAATTAAAACACATACCATGAAAAAAGGGCATACATAACGAATTACGAACGAAGGGTTCTGGTTTTCGGAAATTATCTGCGTCTTCTATTATATATGTATTTCGTTAATTCATACTCGTATATCGTATCCATAGTTCTATTACCAGCTAGAAATCCAAACTCTGAGTTATTTAATAAATTATTATCTTCGAAGAATTTTAGAGAAATTGCTTAACAACGATCTGGGCGTATAATTGGCCTGCTTTGTATATTGGTATCACCATTCCTTTTTTTAAATGCTTTTGGAAACTTTCCTGTTTCAACAGTTGCTTCGTCTTTACCAGACGACGCAGACTACTTATATTATTAAGCATTTTATTTTTCGTTATTGGCTATATAATTGACATTCGAGACTATATTTTTATTATTATCATTAAGTTTTCTAGGAAGTTCATTTGCTAGCGTTTCCCCTTTTCTACTAGTATGTGTAGTGGTGACAGTTTGTGTAGGTTTATGATATATAGAGAATTTGTGCTTATTGTTTTTGTGTGATATACTACGGTCCAGGACATTGATAGATTTGTTTCTATCGTAAATTTTATGTCAGGATGAATAGTATTAATGTAATTATGTAGGGATTTAGCTGGTCTGTCGGTGCATGCGAAGCAAATTAGGATATCATCTACATATCTGACCCAGTGCCTGCAGTATTTAAATGATGAAGCCACAGTGTTGGCGAGACATATGTAGTGTTATAAATAAATTTTGAGACGTATATTTGGTTTTTGAGTCTTATTATAAAATGAAGTTTCAACAAGTAACTCCAGAATTAATCAATCAATTTAATACGTAAATACGTTTTAACCGAAGAAATTATCGATGCGTTCTAGTAGTTCCAATTGTGTGGCGCTTTCGATCACGCTGCCCGGAGCAAAAATATTGCCACACTTAATTATTTAAGACACTACCCACTACCTATCCCGAGCCGTAAATCAGCGACTTTATTGACCCAAGGGCGTCGAACAAGAATCGCAAACTACAACAGGGAAAAAACCGCTAATGAAAGTTTTTCCGCAACGACATAGAGAGTGACCGAGAGAGAGACACGTGTAGAGAGAGCGGAACAGAAAGCGAGAAAGAGGCGAACGGTGGGACTGTAGACTGCAATCAACAGGCGTCTTGTTCTATCTCTGCACGAGCGGCATGTCGAATTAATGCATTAGTCACATGCGTCATCCAATAAGTCCGCTTCGATTACGAAAACGATATTCAATAGAGACGGTCGTGGACGTAAATATTTGATGTGTAATTTCTGAAGCGGCGTTGATCCCACAGGAGATGCCGACCGGCGTGGTGGACAGGGCGCATTGCAATTTTTTCAACCTTATCTAGCAAATTCACGAGCCATTGAACGCGATAGGTAATGTCTTAATTTAGTGTTGTAGCACGTAATGGAACGCTGAAAATAGTGTGCTTTGTTGTTACGTAAAACTAGGGTTTTCCTGCGGTTCCATTTTGGCGTAGTTACAATACAATTACAATTAAGTTTTTTATGACACTTGACGAATATCATTTATGGGCGCCGTTTGCAAATTAGGGATTCTGACCAGATTTGTCGTTGATCACTGTAAATTGGCAAGTTCAATTTACAAAAAACTTAAAGCACAACAACCATTTGTTACAGTTCTATTTTATTTATGACTTGTTTAGTGCTTTCCAATTCACATTTGCACAATGGGGTTATTTACGTAAAGAATTTCGATTACTTATATAGTGGCGTGCGAGTTTTCCACGTAAGGGGCGAGCGTTTGTCGCAGTTATTGTGACATGAGTATTATAGTCATTGATGTGATTAGGGACTAGTGTTATTGGGTGATTACTAAGATGCATTAATGAAAATGGTGTTCAGTACGTTACAGGTGAGCCGATATTTATTTGTTACTCTTGTTGTGCCGTTGTTGCGGCTGTGGTTGTTATTGTAGTTGATGAAATAGTTAGTTACATCCTTGTGTCATACCATGCGGAGGTGTTACAATCATGTCAGCGTGTTGGTACGCGAGTTGTTTGTTTTGTTTGTTTGTTGATGGTTTGTGTGCGCAGGCCTTTATAACTAATACAGCGATATTGTAACACGCATGGTAGCGGCGTGGATGGGTCCAGTCGTTCATTGCATCTGTTCCAGACAAGACTTTACCATATCTATTGACTATTTCAATTGATGTTATGTGCTGACGTTTAGACTACGGATGGAGGAGCAATGGAGTGACGGATAAAGAAGCTGTAGATACGATTCGAAGAGGACTGAAGCACCATTGCTGGGGCACCCGGTATGTTAAAAGTAAATATGGTCGGTATTCATAACCATTAATTACTGTTCGTCTTTTCACGTTACTTGCTGTTATTTTTTGTACCCGTATGCACGCCTATGTGAACACATCATCTGTCGATCCGAGGATATCATTTGTGGAGACAGGCAGTTGGTGACGTAAACAAAAACTTCAAATTGAATGAGGAGGTGTGACAGGGAAAGCATATTAAGGGTGCAGTAATTTAGATCGGTGGACGTTTTCAATTATTTTAGTTATATTGTATATTTTACATTACTTACATTTTCGCACTCAACCATAATTTCAGAATATTTCGTTCGTCTCTTAACATATTTATTATTAAAATTCTTCGATTGGTGGTTTAGCATACAAATAATCTAAAATATTCATATAGGTGTCCCGCATAGATTGCATAATAACGCACTGTGAAACAAAATTGCTTGATCAGAATATTAACTAAACTTACTGCTTTTTTATTAAATGCATTTTTTTTTAAATTTCAGCTAATGTATTAAGGGTTTGCTCTATCTTGAACTCATCAGACCATACTATATCCGCTGAAGCTGCACTAAGTCATGGATGCATGAGTGGTATGTGAGTATTACCGCCATCTAGATGTGAAAACAAAAACACTCTCACTTCTACATAATTGCAGAGGTCTTTATCGATCAACTAAGTTGGTACTTTTCAAACTTGCAATTACTTCACTATCTCTAGCTCATCAAACTACCACACGTACATGCGCTGAAGGTGGACTAATGCAAATAAAAGTGATAAAGAGCTTGTGTGTGAGTATTACCGACATTATGTGTGTGTGGGTGAGTATTCATATCTTAATACATGCCCTGAAATTTATTTTCAACGAAGCGGTCTTTATTGCCGACCGCTGCTAAGTAGTTGCAAGTTTGAAAAATACCAACTTATTGCAATTACATAGCTGTAAGTGTGTGGGGGTATTGATTGCGCTAATACTCATACACAAAATCCTTGTCATCATTTTTGTATGGAGAACGATATCCCTACAGCAATTTGTAAGAGTTTTCCAATCTTTTCTAGAGACGGGAGGTGTAAAATTTAAGAAATATTTGATACATGCCCTACAACACACTACAATCGCTTCTAAATGATTATGTAAAATAAATTTCAGCGAATGAGCCCATAGAGGGCGAAACAGCAACAAAAACAGCATCAAATTTAATACATTCGCTGACATTTATTTTCAAGTAAGAAACTGCTTAAAAAGTACGGAAAATTCACCAGGGTTAGTGTTAGGGTTAGTAGACACATTGAGCACACATTGTTAATAGACACATTCAACATTTTATTTTAGCTTCTACTATGTTACGTTACTTTCGTTATTATATTTTTTCTATCGGTGTTTATTTAGCTACGAAATTAGGCAGATACGAATATATGTTTATTAGTAACTTTTTGTTTGTTTTTGTCAATGCGTTATTATGCAATCTGTGCGGCACACCTGTATATAATTAAATGTTCACGACCGAATTATCTAAACTAAGAAACTTTGCGCATCTACAGTCATAAATTTAACATACCGAAGATTGTGTCCAGAGTCCGCTCGAACAATCGGCGTCTGAACTGAACCGCTGAACATAGTCCCTGCTTTGCCAGACACTCGAAGAACTTGAGCCCCTACCATTACCTCCTCATCGTTCGCCGAAAACAACACGTTTCCTCGGTCGTCCATTATTTTGAAATTGTTTGCTAGGCACTCGAAACGATCATTTCCTGCGAGAAAAATCAATAAAACTTGACATTATTGAGCCAAAGCTATTTTCACAAATTATGATGTTCAATTACGGTCGTCGCGTTCGATCAAAGTTAAAGATAAGGAAGTGAATTATTTAAGCAGTTCGAGTCGAGCTCGAAACTCCAGACGTCGTTAAGGGTGCCGGGGAAACTTTGGAAACGGGGAAGTTTCAACTGCCCCTCTGTGGCCGTCGCGTCGCTTAATAAAGACAATTAAAAGAAGCAAGCACACACAAACACAGTGACGTACCTAAATATATTAAGTTTTCGAGGAGACCGTTTTCATCTCTGGTTGTTAGAGTTAAGTTTCTGCTCGACTCCAAGACAATGGGCTGTCCCGTTCTCGATCGTATGCTGCTCGCTATCAGCGAATCCAGAACGAACGCCTTTCCTTCCAGGCGAAGCCCGCCAGTCACTATCTTTAATTTACCCATGCCTTCCTGTAAGAAAGAATAATGGTTAAAGTAAAGAAATCTATTAGGGAAAATTATATTTTAATCAATATGAGAGAGTGTCATTTAGAGAAAGGTAATGTAAATTTTACATTTTTCTGTAAATTTTAACATGAATATTTTCAATAACAAATTTATGAATTTGTGGTTTTTTAGTTTCAGCAATGTTCTATGGGAGTGATTGGCTTATGCCAAGAAATCTTGGTGACCACTACATATAAAGATATTTCAACAACTAAGGCTCGTGGTAATCGCTACTGATAAAATGTAATGATTGTTATTTGCGACCTTCATTTTGCGTTTTTAAAATTGTCATTATCTGTTTATTATCACTTGTATATTTTATGCCCATTGCTTCTTCTCATGGAGAAATACACATTACCTTTTAATATAGGCAATTGAATATAGTTTCTGAACGCTGCCATGTTATGGTGTATAGGATGGTTGAATGTTTAGTGGATAACTTGGCTGCCCTTCGCTGGGTTGAATATAGAAAATTGTAATTTGCTCACTGGAATTATAATTGGAGTGAATGTTGGTAATAATATTCTTCTATATATTTGTTGAGGTGCCCTATTTATTAGTTTAGCCGAGTATAAATACAGTTTAACACTTTTAACTCCTACCATTTGTTAATGTTAATGCTTCTAGTAAACCGTAATGTTTTTCGTTCGTTATTATAAGATCTTTTGTCGCTAGCAGTAGGTCGGTGAATGAAACATTTTTAGCAATATTAACGTTTATTGCGACATCTTTGTCTGCAATAAGATGTTTCGGAAACCCCAAACATTAATCTGACATGATTTTCTCATATTAATGTTTATTACTTTGTAAAGGTTTTCGATACACCTCATTGCAAAAAAATGTGTAGCGGTAAACTTTGATATTGCTACGTGTTTCCTCACCGACTGACTCACAACACAATATGAATTTTTTAAGTGATTACAGTGGAGGATTTGTACAATAATTGCATTTTCGTAGTTATCTATTGCTTCATTGTCGATGGTGTTGTTTTAAAAATCACATATGCAAAAAAATAATATTAAAATCCCTACTTAATTTTAGAAATCCAGTTACAAATGATATTATGCCACTGATTATAGATTCAGACGTTATATCCTACATTGAAATGTTGAAATACCAATTTATTTTTTTTAGAGCCTGCTGAAGATAGAAAGTTTGGAATTCACGAACTTGAAATCGAGTTAGGTATTGAGACTGCATTGAGTTAGATAGATGATAATCTAAAACATAGCGATGCGATTAAGTGCTGTGGCTCTTATGCTCGTATTTATAGTCGTTCCTTAAGATTTACCTCAAGGCTTCCTTACCCAAGGACTCCTTGACGCGATATCGCATTTACGTATTATAGTCCGCCCTTCGGGTATTCTCGGCTGAGTGGGACAATTACACTACTGGACGGTTCCATGATAGGGAAATGTATGTTCTAGTGGTGTAAACTGCCTGTGTGTGATGCAGTGATGCACATCAGTTGCTATTTCACATGTAACAGAACAGTTCATATCATTTTACTTGCGTCAAACACTGCGCATGTGCTGAGGTCGTCCTCAACCTTAAGGTAGCCTCCTACCTACCTTAAGTGTGAGGACGGCGTGGAATGCTCAAGGAATGTTTATAGAACGAAAATAATGCGCTAAGGGTTCCTTACCAGTAAGGAGGCCTTAAGGTACGACTATAAATACGGGCATTAGAGACTTAGTGAAAATTTCAACTCTTTTCTTGCTTTTGGATATTCGATTCATATGTGGTAGTGGAAAACCTCGACGAAGTGCTTGAAGTACATTGTCTCAGAAGAACGGGCGCATTCATGGTTACATTTTTCACTTAACCGAATTCGTAGGTTTTTGGACTAGCCTCTCTATGTCTTAGCGAAATCTCAATACATAACTCGATTTCAAGTTCGTGAACTTCATTCGTTAGCTGCCGGATTACCTGTCTAGATTTTCTAAAGTTAAGTGCGGTAAATGATTTTCATTCTATTTTTACAAAAATATATCTACTCTGACTTCGAGTCTTCATTTTAATTATAAATAAATAAACAAATGCCGTATTTTGTTAAAATTCCTTTATGTTAAATAAAATGAAGAATTTAATTTAATTTATTAAAAATCTGTAGTCCGCACTGCAATTATGCACTTTCGAAAGATCTTTTCAAATAAAAGTTTTTTTTTCGAGATGCGGGAAAAGAGCAAATACGCTTAGGGAAGGTCGAAAAGTGTACCGTTAAAATCTCGAATTTCATGATTGCTATAGAATAAGAAAGTAAAAATTCAATGTGATAGAACTAAAAGCGAATGTAGAAAATAAATGGTACTACACAAGAAAAGCGGCTATTTCGAGCATTTTTTATAGGTACCAATAATTAAATGGATTTAAATGAAAAAAAATACAATACATTTAATTTTTTTATAATTACTTTAAAGTGGTTGTTAGTTTTCAGCTGATGAGGTGGGCTTTATTATTCGATTTGTTGTTCTTTTTCCGAAGTTCCTCGTTCCTTTATGCTAATATGAAATCAAATTGTTCACAGTTACTGCGAAATAAGTTTTGTAATTTTTATTTCTTCTGATTAAATGTCTCTGAATCAAAATTGGGAAATAATCATTGTCCTGCCGTAGTAAAGTTGGTTGGTGGCTTTGTCGCAGTTCGGTTAGTTGTAGGTTCCGTTGATGTTGCCTTAATTATTGGTTACTTCATAGTTACATATGTTGACAATTCGATTCAAGTTGAGTTTCCTGTAGGTTGACTCAATTGTCGGTTCTTTAGCAGCAACGTTTGTTGTAGGTTCAGATATTGCAGCAATTCTCGTAGCGCGCCCCGTTGTTACGTTGGTTGTGGGCTCAGCCGTAGTAAAGTTCTGTTGCGGTTATGCTAGTTCCATTGATATTGTGTTAATTACTGATTCGTTCGTAGTTTCATTTGTTGGTAATTTCATTAACGTTGTGTTTGCTCTGTATTCTGCCGTAGTCACGTTTGTTGATTGTTCGGTTTTAGTTGCATTAATTGTCGGTCTAGTGGTCACGTTAGTTGCAGGTTCCGTTACAGTGCCATTTACTGTAGCTCACTTTATCATTGGGTATGTGTGCGAATTTAATTTTGTTAGTTGTAATTTATGTTGCATGAATTGCTATAGTTACGTTGATTGACAGTTCTGTCGCAGTTAGGATACTTGTAGGTTTTGTTGGTGTTTCGTTAATTGTTGGTTTATAGGTGGTTATATTTTTTGACCATTCCATTTATGTTCGTTCTAGGTTTATAGTTTAGTTGTCCGTTCAAATCGCTTTATTATCTTTGTGGCCGTTGTAATGGTATAACATAAGTACACGAACGCACACATTATATACACATTACACATATTATACATATTACGCCCATGCAGGAAACAGTGCTATATTATTACAGAGCTGGTGTCATACAATCACGTTGAACATTATTTAAACAAATCCCCAATGAATTCTCAGTACGTGCAGTAGCATTTTTGCATTAAGTATTTCCTGAGCGCAACGCTGAAGTGCTTGACTTGCGTTATTGATGTTAGTGAGTGGGGCAAATTATTGTAAATTTGCCACAAGCATATTCTGGTGATGTCTCGTATAGAGATGTTCTATGCCGGGTACTTCTAATTCTATGACTGTGTCTTGTGGGATATACGTGTATATACCACAAAATTCCTCAGCTGTTTAACAAATGTGGCACATCCGTGCATGACTCCCCATGTTGTCGCCTAAATCCTTTTCTGTGATATAAAAACTCTGTTGAAGCTATATCTCGGCGATTTTCCCTATAAGGTTACACCGTAACTGAATCGCGTCTGGATCACCGCATGGCAGGACTGCACAAGAATATCACTTGAGACTTCATGTTTTAAATGCACCAGTACATAATATGCACTACACCGTTTTTTGCAAATAAAGTACAAGTGGTTTTTAAATGAGAGCCGACTCTCAAGGTTGACACATTCTCTCGCATATCTAAATTGAACATGTGTGTCAATGTAGCATTCTTGAAGTAAATGTGTTTAGTTTTTCGTTTATCAGTTTGTTACGGTGACACCATTCCTTAATGAGGTTTAGCTCTCATGGATTTGTTCAGGGTCCGGCGCCGATACTGCTACGGATACGTGTCATAGCTGGTCTTTAAGCTATCACTGATACAAGCAGGTAGATCGTTCGCAAACATAATGAAACCTACGAGCCCAGCACCGATCCCTACGCAACTCCTTCATCGATACTATATATGCGTCGGCATGACCTCCCATCAATCGTACTGTAATAGTCCTCTCATGCAGGAAGAATTTGATCCACTTTAATAGATTGCCCTGTATGCCCAGGTTATAGACTTTATATTCAACAAATTTAGGGTTGATACTATCAAACGCTCTACGTATGTCAAAAAAGTCCCGCAACACGATTTTTCGTTTTGTCTAATTCAGAATGTAAATAATACAAAAAACTCACTACCTCCGTCTCCGTTGAGCGATTACACCGCAAACCGTGTTAAGAGTAATTCAGTGTATTATACTTATCTAGAAAATCTGCGATTCTGTCGAGGACAATCTTTTCAAAGATCTTGGAGAATATGCCCAGTAAGTTAATAGATCTAAAATTCTCCATACTGCAGGGGTCATCCTTTTTGTAGATTGGGACGATCGTTCAGTGGTTGACTTTCGATGGAAACTTTCGATTCCCTTCCAGTATGCACTGATTTAATATTTCCGACAACGGTTCTGTGAACTCTTGGCACACATTTTATCATCCTCATCTGGACCAGTTAATTTCAGGTTAATTAAGTTCATAAAGGTTAATTTCATATCACATACGGGGCTCAAGAATATAGTCTTGTTATGCATATCACTTATCGTACACCATCCTCATGCTTTTTGTCAGAAATATTGACTCGATGCTGCTGTGGAGAAATAGTGCCCAAACATATTTGACACCTCGATTGGATTTATTATTTTATTGTTGTTTACGGTGTGTTGTATTTACTATGGCCTATTGTTGTTTATGATCTGTCATATTTTGTGTTGTCGATTATGAGCACTTTCTATATTCAATCCCAGAAATTGATTGTTGGTGTCCTTTATCATTCGTTTGTAATTATTGCTTAACTTTTCATATGCTTGCAAAACAGTAGGGTTGTTCAATCTACTCTCAATCCAGAGTAAAGAGTGTGTTATTAGATACAATCATGCGATCGCCTGGGTTCGTCGGTTGTATGGCTTTTCTCGCTAGCTGGAAATATCAATAGCTGATTTGATACACCGGGGCCACCTTCTGACACGCAAGAATCTTTCCGCTAAGTCTGGAAACTATGTAATAATGCATGATGTAGATTCTATTCGCTTGCATGTATCGAATCTTTAAACATGTTATTTTTTGTGTTCTCCATTCCATTTATATCCCTGGATTATTTATTGCGCGAGTGCATATTTCCAGTGCTCTGCTCAGCGCACCAAGAAACACATGACCAACGCAAAGTAATCACTTTCCACCCACGGGCGAAAAAGTAAGGGTTGCCAACCATTAGACAATTACATGTTCAATAATATTTAAGGCTGTAATAAATGTGGAAACCCTTCGGTAGCTGCTTGTTTTAACTTAGGTGGAGTGCCATGATCCATTTTACTATCTGAACTTTCATCTCACCTCTCATCTCATCTCTATGATTCACACAATTATTCGAAGAATAATTAATACAAATGTCAGATTGATTGAACAAATGTCAAATGAATTTAAATGCAATGTCATAGGCTACTTCATCAACTTACTATATTCGAAAACATCGAATTTATTCGTATTTTGATAATTATTGAATAAAAACGGTGGCGATTGTGAATAAACTAGTATACGATCCTCGCTGGAAAGTTTCATTAGGCCTCGGGATATAGCTAACCTCGCCGCTTCGCGCCTTGGTTAACTGTAATTAAACACTTTCCACATCGGATGTAAACTCTATAACTGAATAACGGGGCTGTGGCAAACGATGTAAAATAAAACCGTTTCCTAACATGAAAAGTTTAATATTATGTACCTCTATACTGCCATTTTCTCGCCATAATGAAAATGATATGCTATACAATACTGCCAATAGCCATATAGGTGAAATCGTCCAGTAAATCACCATTGGAAACTTGACGCAGCAACCCCGCGTTTACAGAATGTATACGCGCTCAGATTGTAATGAGATTTGGGTAAATATTTGGTATCACTGAACTAGCTTGGCTTGGATACGTTTACGGGTGCCGTTGTTTTATTGCGTGTATTGAAGAAAATACTAGCCTTTTTCCAGACGAAAAAGTTGATATTATTTTGTGTTGTTTATTCTACGTATATGGGCAAACTAAACAAGCGGATGAGAGTAGAAAATAGTGGAGCAGATCTATTAAAAGCTGCAACGAAATTTACGATACACAAGTACGATTTTACGTTATTCTGTAAAGGCGTATGTACTGAACAGAACATTGTATACAATACAATAATATGGTATTATATTATAATATTTTTTTAAATTTTGTTCCGAAAACGAAATGTCGTTACTATTATGCTTCAAATTGTAGGTATCATGGACAAAATACAGTGACATCGCATGAGGAAGGGCCATGTGGCTTGAGTGCATATATTCTAATTTATAAACATGGCAAATGTGCGATTTTGCTAAGGTGTAAATGATAATATTTGCTTGTCATGAACGATTGGCGAAACTTTTAATCATACTAACATACTCACTGACATTAGAAGTATTACAACCAGAAGGAATAATTTCTTCAACCTGATTTTTTGGCAATGTGATAGTCTTACATCAAGAATGAAACGATAATATTTATATGGAATGTTATCAACATGTAATAAAAAAATAATAATATATTTGGCGACCCCGTAGCTGATTACACTCTTGTATACGTCTAGGCATCGACAAAATGAGACTGTCGATGTCTATATGTATTTGGTTTAACTGCGCCAGAGTCTGTGGAGGATGGTGCAAAGTGGTCACTCTCCCAAATCAAATCCCATACATGTTCGTTGGGATTTAAAACTGGTGAACGGGGTAGCCACGGCAGAACATTATCGTCTGCTTTTTGGAGAAAGTCCATAGCTCGAAGAGCGTTATCTTTCTGGAAAAGGACGTTTGAGCGGCCATCTAGATAAGGCAATAAAGTAGTTTGTACGAGATCATCTACATAACGTGCAGCTGTCATACTGCCTCAAGTAAAGAGATGATCGGCTACAATAGGCAATAGCCCCCTAAACTATTACTACAACAGTCCAGTGTATATGTCTCACATCAGCAAACCCAGTATTACATCACTCTTCACGGCGACGTCTTACCTTTCTGCGACCATGTGCATACCCAGATAGAATCGCGTTTCGTTGCTGAAGGCGACGTTATGCCATTCTGCCTCCCAATGCAGCCCAATGCTGCTCTCTGCGTTTCAAACAATGACGACAGTGGTTCGCAGTCAAAAGAAGCACTAATCGTGGACGGTATGAAAAAAGGCTCGCATGCGGCGATATAGTGTACTGATAGTAACTCGTCTACATTCTTCTCCAAACCATTGGTCAGCGATTTGGCGTTGACGTGTAGTAGAAAAACGGTCTCGTAGATCTAGTCTGAAGCGCCTATCTTGACGTTATGTGTTACGCCTCGGTTGACCAGTTGGTCTTCTTCGTGTTCCTCTAGCTTATTCTGTCCACACAGCATACACGCATTACCGTTATTGGAGTACAATTAACACGGCGGCCATTTGCGCGATAGGGCAAACCAACATCTTGATAGGCAACAATTCTACCCATATGAAAGTCATTAACATTGTGATAATTTTGACGTCTTTGAACTCGAGGCATTTTGTTACTTCTTTCTTTCATCTTTTCCTTATGCCATTTACGTTGTCGGATTTGATGTTTCCATCCATATTCTCCATTCTTCTCTATTATTTGGCATCCCCCTCATTTCCTCCATTGATTTTCCCATTTCCTTCGTTGTTTTCCAGCTTTTCTTTTTCCTCTCTTCTTGCTTCCATTACCTTCGTATTGTTCTGTCCTCTCCCATTCGTATTACGTGCCCAAACCATCATAATTATTTCTCTTCTAGTTTCCTTGTTATTTTATCCTGCTCCGGTTTTTCAAGTATCCATTCATTTATCTTCCTGTCCCTTTTTGTCACTCCCAGAATTTTCCTTAATTTCCAACAGTATAATTTTTCCTTCGTGTGTCTTTTCCACTGCAAAACTTTCACTCCCTTGCAATATTATTGGTATCATTATTGCGTTATATACCTTCTTCTTTGTTGTAGTTTATTAGATGAAGTGGCAGAATATATTAATTCATAAGGTTTTTAGTTTATTAACTAACATGGATAATAATTCTGCAGAAATGTGCAGTCCCATTATAAGCAATTTTGTTGGGGGTAAGAGAATTAATTTCGCTAATTTGTTGGTTTGTACTCTACACATCTTTTGATAACACGGCCAATATGAATTAGTACCATGACTAGAAAAATATCTTCTTTTTACATAATTTTGGATATAGGTGTATATATAAGGGAATTCTTCAAACTTGTACCTGCAGTGAATTATGTCACAATTTTCCACCAACATGTAACATGCAGATGTAAAACAATTTTAGCAGACGCAATATATATTTATATATATTGTTTTTTTGTGTTTTACACATTCCGGTTTGCTAGAAAACAAATTAAGATGAGGATAAATTATCCGTCCTTATGTGACGATGAACGACATCTCCCATTACAAACACTTTTCTGCATGCACGATTTAAGAAATCAGTCCCGTTACGGGCTTCGGACGCCCGTAACGAATCGCTATATGTTCGTCAAACATAAAGTGCGCATAAAATTATACGAGCTACTTGAATCGAAAGTTATTAGATAATATTTTCGATGCAAGGTTTAACGGTTCGTAAAACAGCCGGCCGTTGTGATGAAACGTTTTACGATCGCGTCGCTATTTTCATTTCGACGACCGCAAATAAACTTTGCGGTGCGTAATTACGTCGAAATTAAATACCGTACGCCCTCGTCTGGCGTGCGCCAGATTTTTATGGCGTCCAAAAAGCCGCCTTCTATCATTAATAAAAATATGCATCCTTCCGTTCGGGAACCAGGGCGAGCGCGCATCCAACACATAATCAAAGAAATTTCCCCGCCGAACAACTGTTGCGCCACCCCCAATTATGGAACTTTTAATTACGAAAATCGGGCGGAAAAAAGGAGCCACAACTGTTCCTCCCGTCGCTTGGACGTTTTGTGTTTTTCGCGCTCCTTTTCTTATCGCTCGGGGTCATAATTACCACCGCCGAGAGAATCCCACTGAAAACTCAACGGACAAGTCATTATCTTGATAATTCAATCGTCTTTGTGCACGAATACATAGTACGCTTTCGCTATGGTTATTGTGCGGCGAGATTTATAAATGGGTATCGTGCTAGATGAGAACTCGAACGTGCCGAGAAATTATTGTTTCGTACGTGCGATGATGAACGGTTGATATTCACGAAGTTTTATCGTCTCACCATTTCAGAAAAAGTATTCTTCAAAGTATTATTACATCCGTAACGACGGCCATTACTGCAAAACGCATTTCAATGGTATCTTTCTTTCAATTGTTATATAATAGGAAGGTCTTTACAATAATTTTAAAATTTAATCTAACACCCAGTTTAATTTCTGATGCTTATATATATATATATATATATATATATATATATATATATATATATATGAATGGAATATAGTCGTCTTATATAACGTATATAAATAATAGCTCCACGACAGTATATCTACTAATATGTGAAATGGGAAAACAACAACCAAAGAAGACCACAAGAGACAGAAAACGGAAGAAAAATAAATGAAAAAAATTTTTGCAGTAAAACCAACAGAAAATTATGTAAATACAGAAAAGGAAACAAATGCAGCAAGACGTATGATTGGATAAAATGTATGAATGGAATGAATGGAACGACATGATTAACTCTTTAACTGTCATAATGCGATGAAGGAAACATAATTACAAGAAAACTAAAACACAAAAAATTATTGTTGATATTTTTACTTAATACTCGCTCTGTCCCAAATTATGGTATACATTTCTCTGATTTTATTTGTCCCAAATTATGGTATACAAAATTTTTATAAAAAAATAAATAAGTAAATAAATTACTGAAATAGAACTTTATGTGAGAACTTGCATTAATAGAAAACTTGGCATCTTGGTTACACATGTAACCGTCCTTCGCGACGAAGTTTTTCTTTAGATAATGCCGTGGAAGCATTCTGCACACAATCCATTAGTTCATCAATAGTTTTTGACTACTCTTGGTCGACGTTGAAAAATCCACGATCTAAAACGTTTAGATCTGGACTATACGGTGGCTGGGATTTGAATTTAATACACCATTCATCCCTTGATCCTTCAGCTACTAAGTCGCCATCATTGTCACAAATGCTTGGGGTGTTGCATTATCTTGCTGAATGTAAATGTGCTTTGCTTTATGTGCCACTGTAAATTTAGATATAATGGCTGGCAGGACATTACCAGTGATCCTTCTTTTGCAGACCATTGCATTAATAGACTGGATGTTGTTGGTTTCTATTGTTCCTTTTGCCCGGTTCTTGTTGTTTCTTTGGGCAGGTTTGCTTTTACAGCATCTTTCCGGCTCGGTTTCATCAAGCATGATGTAATATGATCTTTTAACTTGAGATAAGTAAAACCAGTTTTCGTCTACATGGACGTAGTCATACATAATTTTTAAAAAATCCATTTGGTTTTACCTTTGATAAACAGAATTCCAGTACGCTCGTTTGTTTTGGTCCGTCAGTAAAGGGTTGACTGTTGAGGATATTCGCTTGAACTGATGTCCTTCTTTCAAAATACGGAAAACAGTCGACTTTGGGATGCCAATGGCAAAAGACAAACTGCGAATTGTATCGCGGTGATTTGATTCAAATTTTCAGCGAAATTCTTGCTTTTTAGGCCACAATTTGTTTTTTTTGACATCGCCACAAAACTTCCTTATTGGTACTGATTTTTGGCCCTACTCCTAATTCGGGAAACAGTTAAACGAGAAACGCAAAATTTGTTTGCAGCTTGTATATATTGTATATATTAACTGTTTCGCTTTGTACCTCTTCTATAACTTTCCTGAACTGAATCTTCCATAGTTTTCTCACAACTAAATAATTTTTAACAATAGCCACCTAAGGCTCTATTAGAAACACCGTGTCTAAATTATATTCAACCCATAAAAATTCATGATTTCCTCAAAGACTCAAAAACTCCGTAAATTTTAGAGAAATGTATACCATAATTTGGAACAGAGGGAGTAGTAACTATGGTGTGTTGGTGTAAAATCGAGTTCTTCCGTTTCTTATATACAGCACAAACACAATAAAATTGACACTAAAAATCATTACTTTATTTAGCAAGTGATATGTAACTTACAATTGTTTTTTGGTCACGACGACTTCGTCTTATATAGCGTTCATCTTGACCTATATGTTTCGCGATTGATATATCTGCAGCAGATTCTCATGCTTTGTGATAATGTTAAAGGATTAATATTCGGACACTGGCTATGATTACTTGTGCGTATGGTACTGTCTTTCATTTGGGTTTTATAGACTTCTATATTTTCAGATATGTTAAGTTTCTTGATTTTGTGCTCTATTTTTATTATAGTGATTATGTTCTTCATTTTTATTGCTTTTGAAAGGTATTTTTCGTATCTTTGTCTAATCATCCATTGACGTGTATCTCATTTTACGGTACCCAAAAATTAAAAACCCGCTCCTGTACGCCTTGGCGTATAGGAGATCCCATGCAAAGGCTGCGATAAAAAGTATATCGGACAATCCAACAGAGGCATAGATATCCGTAAGCAAGAACACGTGAAAGCAGTCCAACAAAAAGACACCCCTCGTCCTCATCCCTCGTGAATCATGTATTAGTCACTACCTATTTGAAGAGATTAAATTGTTTGGAAATTGGTTAACGCCAATCTTGTGCTCAACTACTATCGAAGGTACCATTTGACTTCGTCTTGCCGTGAACCAATCAATATTCTATGGATACTTCGGTAGGGATGTGTAGTTCCGCCGATGTATATTACAATGATATATTTGTTACTTTGGCTATATTATGTATTTTTATTTATTTATAGTTATGTTTTTACATTATTTTGTCCTTTAACTGGTTGTAGTTTAGGGCAATAAATACATATTATTGTTGCAATGAAAACAATGTCTATTTATTGTTATGTATAAGCAATCATTCATAATTCTACCACTCCACACGAGCATGGGTTTTAGCAGGTACGTCTGTGTTAACCATTTAGTTGCCAAACGATTTTCTTTTTCAGGTCTCCTCCACACCGTTGGTCTTCTAGAATCTGGCCTCAAACCGAATCTGGATTCATCTGTGAAGAGCACCTGACCCCAGTCTTGTTCTTGCCAATTGAGGTGTGTCTCGGCCCATTCTAATCTTCCTACGCGATTGCCACGTGAAAGCACGGGAACTTTAACAGGAACGTCGAGCGTCGAGATGCAACCTATTTCTTGCAGTTTGACCAGTGGCTACCACTTGATGGGCATTTTGGAGCCCCCGTTTCTAGCTGGTTGGATTCGAAGAAATCTATCCTGTTCACAATTCGTTTTCATAATGGGGCCAGGATGTCTTTCTTTGCATCACCATATACTTGATAACGCAGCCACAAGCGCCTAATGGTACTTTTACAAGAATTTACAGCAGCCGCCACAGTTCGAATAGTCATACCTCCTTGTATTATGCCCACAACTCTTAAGTGAATAGCATGACTCAAACGTACTCGTTCCATCTTAATTGACACTTAATTCAATATACGTAAACCGAATAATCTAGAGAGAAAGAACACATTTTCGATACAAATGTCAAAAATCAACAGATCACAACTTTTCTACAAACATCGCTAACTGGATCCAGAAATTGTCAGAATAAAGCTCTGTATGCTATAATCACAAAACATTGTGATTAAAGTCTGCAAACATTTCTTAAACGTTTGTCCCCTATTCCATTTTGGAAAAAGAGTGATTTCACTATTTTGTATGCTTTATTTTTGTTTGCGAGCGAAACATGATTCAGTAGTAAGAGTAAATACTAAGATGGGACAAATTGCAGGAAGACTTAAACTGTTTATGAAGTGGATCGGTATAACGGGGGAACCGTAATGGTTAGGGCTAGAATTGGAATTGGCCCTAGAACTGAGCTCGTTGAAGGCATTTTAACGGTAGACGCACATCGGGACACAATCCTAGAACCTGTTGTACTACCACAGGCAGAACAAATCGGGGGACAATTTTTACTGATGCATTTTTTCTGATGCCCACGCAATCCCCAGATTTGCATCTCATAGAATGTGGAAGCATGTGGAATATGCTGTGAAACGTGTCCTGAATCAAGGCTTGGTATTTCAAACAAGGGAAAAGCTCTCTAATTGTTTACGATGCTAGTGGCAACAAATTGATCAAAATGAAATAGATAATTTGATAAGAAGTTTACCCAATAGGTGCCGAGCTGTTATTAACAGTCGAGCTGGTCATACACTGTATTAAATGTGCAAATGATTCGTTTTCTCATTAATATTCCACTTGTATTTGTAAAATTTTGCTCAATTTTTTACACACCATCTATCAGCAACTAACAATAACTTCAGTTTGTTTTTGTTATTAAAATTAAAAATTATTCTTCAACTTTATGTTTTATTTCGTCGTTGCGTCATAATACTTCCAGGAGTTGCAACAATGTTTATTTTTAACCTTGCTCCCTAGACACATCAAAATGGATGTGTCTATCCAAAATTATAATTGTCTTCCACAGTAGGTACTTACCCCAGCATCTCCACGATTACATTAGCATAGATTTTGTGCGTGGTACTCATTAGAATAGTGATCCCTGTGTATATCCTCCAATACCCTTACACTTCTTACATCGTATTTCAATCAAATGCTTTCCTAGGTGATCTAAACTGTGGTCTACTTTAAAATTTCATCACCTCCGGTTACTAATATTATTTGCCTTCCCTTATGTAATGTCCTCCCTCTTTCATTATTTATAGTCGACTTACAGCTACGCATTCTCTTCTACCCATGTAATAGACAATACCGACTAACGATGGGGCTTGTTTTGATGGATAAAATTAACTTGAAAGAAAAACAATAAGTAAGAAGAGAAGTTCGAATGGCCTAATAAAATCATGACATTTCCAATTATTGCTAGTTGAAATAGTAGCATTTCATTAATTTACGCAAATTGTAGTAGATTAATAGGGATCAATTATTGCAGTGATATTGCAAGATTCTGTGTATGAACAAGTAGTACAAAGGAAAAAAAAATAATCAACACTATTGAATCAAACGGGAGAATTACGGCAGAGTCATGCTCTATTATATTATATCCTCGTTTATAGATAATTTTCATACATTATAGTAATAAACAAACAAATAAATAAGAAATCATTTATTACTTTTTAGTTAATGATAAAAGTTTGTTACACGGTATAAGGCTTGGCAACGAATCCGTAAAGAAACCGCCACTCTTTTTTATACATCACGCCTTTTTGCGAGCGCTTAAACTCTCGAATATGAAGATCTATCGCTTCACCACTTGAGGGAAAAAACCTCCTCTTTCAATTAGGATATCCGCAGCGGAAACAATTGCAATTGCGCACGGTTAGGCGACCGCAAACGATCCGAGTTTTTAGCGCGAAGATGAAGCCGTCGACGTTAACCGATGTTAACTCCGGAAGGAACGTCGAGCGAACGAGATAACCCGAGATAAGGCAATTCCCACCCCTAATTATCGTGGATGAGATCGGGGTTTAATCTGTCGCCTACTAAACTCGCCGATTGTTAAATACAAAGGCGGTCGCGCAATCTAATTTACCCGAGAGAGACACTTTCGCGGAACGACGACTAGCGGGGAAAAAGAAGAAACATTTTAATTTGGAAAAATATTCCCAGACTGTTTAGGGTGCGGGCGTTGAATATCAATTCGTTCCGACGTGAAGTTACGACCGAAGGGGCGCGCAAAAACTACGAAAATTATCAATGAAAAAAGACGTTTTAAACAAACATACACAATAAAAAGTTACACCATTGAGAATATGCTAAATTAGAAACTCGTAAAAACAAAATAACAGTGCACACACGTGCTTATCAAAAACGACCAGGTATTGTAAGTTTTTTGGAAGAGGCACAACTTTTTATTAATAACGCATTATGTATGTATATCGTGGAATCTGAAAGTTTATAACTTAACTGACAACATGCCAACAATCATAAAATTTTTAATGTGGTGTTTTAGTATCATCAATTTATTAGAAATAAAAATACCAACTTACCGACGAAAATTCCATGACCTTCAGCACCCACAGAGTTAAAGCTAAATTGATTATAACCATAACAAGTAGGCCCAGTATTAAAATGTACAGACATCTCTTCCTCCATCCGTAAATGCCTATTTTGAAGTTGTTCCTGGGATCTAAACTGCCCGTGCTGTTGTGATCTCTGGATGTCCCAGAATCCGGTTGGTCCGATGCGGAATTTTCGTTTTTTCTCATCCTGTAAAAAGTGCAACAGTTATATTTACATTCGATCAACGCAGTTAATTTTGAATTTCAAATTGCTTATAACAGTAATGTTGCATTTTAACTGTAGTCATACGCATGCGATATTTGGCGTATTGTTTAGTTAGTAGATTTGAGAATTAAAGTAACATTCAACATTAATGTTGTGGTTGTCTGTCCCGAATCTAATCTTGTTATAAATATAGGGCGGGGATTTCGTTACGAAAAACAATTTCCTGTCACTCTTTCGGATTCTTTACATAAACAGTAGACACGAATTCTGAACGCGTTGGATCCGGGCAACATCGACTGCATAGATACAAAGTTCGCACACTGAATCGCAGTAATACAAGTTAGAGAGTTTTAACGAATCGGCAAGCCTCACTTTGAGCCGTTGATGTAAAATGCTATAGAAAAGCTAGGAAACTGGTCTTCAAATTGCCATAAGATTTCTGGATCAATGTATTCATGTGTGTTTAAATCGCGAGAGACTGCTATCCACCCAGAGACCCATATGATATGATACTTCGCCAAATTCCAGCCGGATACCCTTAATTTTTATATTTAAGACATCTTTGCACTCTTGCGGCTTGGACTGATTTCCAAATATCATCATCTGTGAGATTTGCTCGGATTAATCATAAGCATAAGTTGTGTTAATATATCATCAATAATATGTACAGGAGTGGACACAATTAAATAGGTGCTTTTTGACTTGCTGATCAATGATTTTCTCGAGATCATGGATAGCGAGGGTAGAATACTGATAGGTCGCAGATCTTTACAGTCCCTCGGCTCTGAATTTTTTGGAATAGGTGTATCAAGCGCCGCATGCCAGCGCTAGGGAAAACCAAACCAAACAACAAAAAACAACAAAAATGGACTACATTGGATGGATAACTTCAAACGAATATGGTCAGCTAATCAGCTGTTATAACTCCCACCCCCACTATATTAATAGAAAATTAACACTTATGTCGGAACTATGGCCTAATGTATACATCACTATTAGTGATGTGTACCTTACTCCATGGTAAGTAAATACAATATCAACTGCGAACGAAATCTCCGCTCGATAACTTACGATATACTCTAGGGAATACAACATCACTGTTTCAGAAACAAGTGCGTCATTAATTTTAATTTGAAGGATGCAACTGGCAGGCACTTCAGACTATCGGGAATACAGTTGTACAGCTTTACTGCATTGAATTGAAAAGAACGAGTAAAAAAAAATTTACGAATGGGAAACGTTAATATACCTCTACTTCTTACATTTATGTTATGAACATGTGTTCTAAAAACTAATTTACCGTGAGGTAAGGTGGAATGTTCTTTTAGATTAATTTTTGCAAATGCACTGCCAGATTAAGAGTCCTGAGAGATTGCATAGTTAAGCAGCCCGTCCAACGCAAGATGTGAGAAATGTGATAAATTTACCTCTTGCCGTCGATAAATCTTAAACAAGCATTCTGAATTATCTGTATCCTACGAGTATCAATAGAGTCAAGGCAAATTCTGAATTATCTGTATCCTACGAGTATCAATAGAGTCAAGGCAAGGACCATATACTATGTCGCAATAATTAAATTGAGTTACATCCGAAAACCATAACAGTGGTGTTTTTCGTGTCAACGGCCAACGCTGTTCCATAGCTGTACCGTGTGCGAAAACCAGACTGATTTGCTGGCAGTATATTGTGTGCATTCAAATGTTTCCGAATCTGTTCCGTCATCACTCGTTCAGAATGTGCAAAGAACGTTAATCGGTCTTAGGTCATTATAACCCTGTGGAATGTACACCTTTGGTAGTGGGACTACAATAGTCTGTTTCCAGCAAGATGTAAATACATCGTTTATCAAGCAAAAGTTAATTATATATGTCATGTACGGAATTAAGTAAGAGTACATTATGTTAGCATTTTGATATTTATGCCTGGAGTCAAGTTCGAATGTAATCTTCTGCCACTGCTTCAAAGCAAAATAATTTATGTATGCAATATTATAAAAGAAATTATTGATATTATCCGGTTTACATTGTTCCGCCTGGCACTGAACTCTAAATAAGCCTTTTATCACGTCTTATAGCCGATGTAGTGTAATTTCGTAGTTCTTTATAATTGTTGCATAACCCCTGACCACCCAACCGTATATTCTTTTTCAATAAAATCTCGTGACGACATTAACAACATTATATTGTCTGGTACCCACCGAGATTTGGATTTACTGAGAACATATGGAGTATGGAGATCAAATAAGTAGTTTACATTCCAATTAAAAATGTTAAGATATTAATATCAGTAAAACCATACATGTAATCCCATGTAATCGCGCCAAAGTCAAACTTAAAGTTATTGTAATAAAAATCACGGTATTTACGATAGATTATGTCAGTTTCTTATTCTTATATCGCGCGTTTACATGCCAAGAAGCATACACCAGCAAGTGGTCGGAGAAACGAGCAAAATAAAATTCACCCGTTAAGGATGATTCCATTGGAGTAATGATAAAGTCAATGAGCGAAACAGAACTATCAGCAATTCTAGTAGGCGGATCAATCACCTGTTTCAGACCGATGGCATCAGTCATATTGCCGAAAAAAATACTAGGGGCACTATTTACATCAAGGAGGTTGATATTAAAATCGCCGGTACATAACTTCATGATAGTTGACAGATATATCAGATAATTGCTCTTCCAAGTTAATAATGAATTGGCGACAATTAGTATACGGAGGCCTGCTTTAACACATGCTTTAAAAATATTCCCACTCCTCCCCCTCTTCTGTTCATCATTCCTCAGAAATCTGTGGAAATGCATGGAAGAATAGTCGAGCAAAATAATTACATGAAGGAAATGCCCATATTATGCAGGCCGATTGAATTTGATGGTATTTAGAATTGAGATAACTGCACTTTTATTGACGACTGGACGAAAGCTGAATTCTTCCTGAAAGTATAAACGATTCCAGCCTTTAGAGATCTTATATTGCCTAAATGATGTTTAATTGATCACAGTTAGATAAATGAAGGGGGAACTTGTTCCTGCTCTTTTTTCTATCAATAACGGACGAGTTTAGAACCCTCCACATGTCTTTCGAGTTTTTATTATTAAACTGGGTAGACCTTATTTTCATGCCTAATGGCACTAGTAATATAATTTCGTTTTGTGATATTTACAAATACTAAATTTTAGTCCACTTAAAATGATTTAATGCGTTATCACGCAAAAGCACCGTACATGTGAAAGCAGTTAGCCAGGGCGGTTTAGGGTGCGTGATTTTTATAATCCTTTCAAGTGCATGCCAGTTAAATACTGCGAGCGAGTTACGGATAAAACAATTAGAGCGTTTCATTAATATTATTAATGTAAAAAATATTATTCCATGGAGCAGAAACTAAGTCAATGTGAAAAGTATTACAAATCAAATGGATAGCGAGTAGAAATTATATTTATTGTACAGTAAACAAGAGAATGGTCAAAGATATTATTAAAAACTACAACTCCACGATTTTCAATTTCCCAACAGTTCCCGACAAAATAATAAGACAAATGAGTGAGGAATTCGTAGATGTGATGCGGGTAGGCTCGCTAACTATCTGCTTTGAATGATAGCCATCAAAAAGTGAATAGGGTTGTATTTCACTAGGTTCATTTGTACATAAGAATTTGATATTCCAGTCACCCAGACATGATTTCATCGTACGATAGCAGTAGATAAGAAATATTGTCATCAATTACATCAAGAAAATTCTCTTAATCAAAACTTGGCGATCGATAAATTGAACCAATAGAAAATTACTTTCCGCCTATCTCAAGTAAAACACAGATCGGTTCGATTGCTCTGTTCATTATACAATATGCTAAGCCACCCATGAAATAAATTCCCAGGCCTGCCCCCGGCCTTTCTCCGTAAATTCACAAAGTTAAATCCTTCAATCATCAGAAATACCATCGGACAGCCACGTCTCAGTGACACCAAGTACACTGCTATTAGAGTACGTTTTCAAGAAACATTTGTTTGAGCAATTTGCAGATCAATATCAGCATGCATTATAAAATAAGATTAGAATAATATATGCAGGTAAATAAATAAATTCGCGCGAATGCAGCGTTTGCTCCTCTTCTCAAAATTGTCAGTCAATAGAGACAAGAAATCTAGAATAAACTAAGAAGAAAAAATCAATTCAACGAAAGTTTTATCCCTTCGCTTAAACTAGAAACGTAACTACAGTTTCACTGCTCAATGTAACGGCAATTAGTAACTATGAGAGTGAAAAGTAAAATCTCCACCCCTTTGTTTTTGTACAAGATATTTCCATTCATAGACTTGCTGCCGACCAAATTCCTCCGCTAGGTTTTTAATCGCGCGAACTCGCATTTTGGTAAGGTCTGCTTTTACGACAACCTTGCTTCTTACTTCCAGCACTTGCTTTAGAGTAATGTTTGTTACTTTCATACACTTACGATTAGCGAATTTCACAATAATAGGGCGACATGTATTATTTTTAATTCGCCCGATACGATACGATATTGATCGACGCTGAACTAAACTTTAAATTTAGTTTGTTAGAAAAAAATGTTACCACTGCTTCAATGTTTTCGTTATCGTCCTCGTTCACAACAAATATATGGAAATTATTCCGCCAGCCGTATTGCTCGAGACCATCCATTTTGTGTTCGCATTCTTTCTTAACCTTTTCATTTTGGCTTTTAAAACTTGCACTTCATTCTCCGGCTAACTAATTTTACCTTCGTAGTGCAGTGTAATCACCTCCATATCTTGCTTTATTACATTACATTACATTATATTAGAAAGGACTGACGCGATATTGGATATCAAAGATTCGGTCTGAAACGCCTGGATTCTTATCCCTTCATATTCATTCTCTTGTAATCCGAACGTCATCGTTTATATCTCTGGTCACATACTTTATTAAAAATAACGATGATTAATTAATATCTACTTAGCAACTGCTAGTACCCGAAAATAATAATTTAAATGGAGCTTTTTCTAAATGTAACCTTTCCCAAAATCAAGTGTACTGGCATTACAGACAAAAATAGGACAGAAAATCTGCACCTGAAACCAGCACATTCTTCGCGCATATTATGTACTATAGCATACTGTAACCCGGTACCACTTTGGAGATAATAGTGGAGAACAGTAGAACAGGCAAATTCAAGAAATAATAACAACATTCAATTTCCAAGCCTCAAAAACTTCTGTTAATAAATTTGTTAACATGCAAACCTAGATAATCATTACATCAATATTTGATAAGTCTTCCAAAAAGGTCGAAAATTTTTATTCTGATAAAATGATGCAGCCCAGTAACACACATTACTTGCAAGCCAGGAGAAAATTAAACCACGCAAAGCAAACTTGTCTGTAATGTCGAAGTTTTAGTCGGAACAAAAGCAGATAAATGTTATCGATCGAAAACATCGAAGCAAAAAAGGCCATTTCTTAAATTCAAAATGGTATATTGATAATGTTGTACCTACTTTATAATCTGATTTGAATCTACATGGTTTCGTATTGTATATGTTGGGTCTCACCATATTGATATTAATCAAAGGCTTGAAATTACGGATGTCAATCTACTGTCTAATGATCAGGCAAATACTTTAGGAATTACAGACCAGCATTAATTTAAAATATTTTGAAAATAGCGGGTGCTTCTAATATGCGATCGTTCTGCTTCAATTAAACCAAGTTTAGGAGAAAGATAATTTTCTTAGGTATGTATATACACATTTTGGTGTACTGTCTCAATTAACTGAATGCCTATTTTCTGTAAATCGTGTTGTTCGTATCAATATTTCGTAAAACATGCTAGAATATTGGAGCGTGAAATACTGTAAATATGTGTGTCACCCTTATCAATTACATTACAGCTGGGAATGCCTGTTAGTTAACAACAAAATCTAGGAAGTTCAATATGTCAATATCGTCAAACAGAATGATTTGTTTACTCAATTTACAGATACGGAGGAACGAGCAGCTTATTAGATATCATATATCATATATCTCGGAAGTAAACAACTAATAATTGAGCAAAGAACACACAAATAGAACTCGCGGAACAAATATTTGAAACATGTCCGTTCTCGTAATCTGGCACTTGGGTCGGCCGTTCGCCCGCCCGCTTTTAGCAAGACGCTTTAAGAAATGAGTTTATTGGATTACGTTTAACCTCTCAGGCCTTTGTACTCAGACTCGGCGCGTTAATATTTAATTTCGCTAATATACTACGGTGAATTTATATGTAGGTTCTTGCAGGAAGGTAAAGAACGAAAAACGTATTTATTTTTGTTGTAATTATGTGAAGCTCCATCGATGTGGAGAGGAGGGGTTTAATTCGACGATTACAATTAATTTAGGTTTGTGCTCCACCAAGAAATGAAATACAGTCGTCTTGTAATTATTTATTAAATTGAATCTTGTTGATTGTGTGCTCTGTCCGAATTATAGGTATTTTAAACGAAATTAATTGTGTGACTTTGCCGCATGCAAATGTGAAAGTTTTAGTGTTGCATCGACCCTCAATCAATCAGACGTATCTTCGTCCCCCAGTAACTATAAGAAACCAATGGGATTTCAATTTTATTTGATGAATTTGAACGATTTAGGAATGAATAATTTCTCGTCTATCAAATATGTTTGTAGGTTTAACATCGCCAATGTTTTAATTAAATTAATTTCTATATGAATCATATTTTTGTTAAATACATCTTTCAGTTATTTCGAAATTAGTGGCAATATAACATAAACGAATAAACCACCTGGTTACATTTAATAACCCGGATTTATTTGATTTCAGTCGTAAATAAGCGCTAAATTGTCCACCGAAACGAAATAAACTGCGGCAAAATCCCGCCCAAATTGCGAAGCGAATGAATTTGTGAAACCGTTAGGATTTTACACGAATCACTTTCGTAGTTCCACACAGTGCATATTTTAAAAACGCCATTAGAAAGTCGGATTTGAACAAATAATTATTAACGGCTCCATTAATCGTAAATATTTTCAAAACATACACGATTTTTTGATGTTTTGTTAAATCGGCGCTATGCTTTACGAGTAACATGAGTGCCGTGGAGTAGACGTGTTAAAGCCTGTAAAATTTATCGCGGGTTAAGTGAAATATGACCTCGTGAGCACATCGCGACTTCGATCCTCGACAGAGGACTAATAGTTGGAACAGGAAGCGCCATTGATTCCAGCGGTTGTTTGTCACGAGGTCTTTCGATACTGGAGAGCTTCACTCATAGACTGAAAATTTATTACATCAATGAACTGGGCGTGATGTATCTGTCGCGCTTCGTATCGTCGAGGATAATAAAGTTGATCAAATTGAAAGAAATAAATTCGGACACATCACTACAAAAAATCTTTGGATTGATTTTAAATGCAAGCAAGAAAATTAGAATAAAAAACATAAATTTAATAAAAGTCGCCGGTACAGTCGGCAGTCGATTATATAAAATATAATTATTTAAATATAAAAGTGGTGATTTATCAGTAGCTTATTTGGCTATAATTGGACGCAATTAGAGGCCGCCAACTTATTATTCAAACAATAAATTTAAGTCATTTGCATTATTTACTTTTTTTTGTAATATTATTTTTGTTTTAATAGAATTAAATATTAAAACAGCGATATTGATATATATATATATATAATTAGTTATTTTACGGAAACACTCCGTTGTATATATATATATATATATATATATATATATATATATATTGATACATTTGGTCGATGTTGTTTCGAATTTAGAAACGAATATTTTCAATAAGTGGGCACTTAAACTATCAGTTATACCAGGTTGTCCCATAAGTGTTAATGCACGAGGTGTGAAGGAAAAAATATAGAAAATTATAAACATTTTTTGTTCAAAATATAATCCATTATTATTAATACAACTTGGCCAATTTTCACCTAATAGTTGAATTTGTCATCGGTATCACCCTATTGATTTAGAGGCGAAGAAATCTCGATATACTCTTTCAAAATTAATAATAATAATAATAATAATAAACTTTATTTCCATCGGACTTGCAGTACAAGTATTAAAAATTGTCAATAGAATAAACAAACTGTACGTCAGTGGACACAATAATCACAAAAAATACACTTACATAGTATAGTCATTACAAAATACATATTAAAAGGTATAAAAAATAAAAGAGGTATAATAACAATTTATAGCAATACGAGAAATACCGGGTTAGAGTACTAAGAAATATTATTCGACTGCACCAGTGCAGTTTAAATATTCCGACACTGAATAAAAACTGTTCCTCAACAGGAATGATTTGACTTTACTTCTAAATTGGCTGAAACTTGACAACTCCTTTATTGGAACTGGGAGCTTATTATATAACCTTAATGGCATGACCATAGGCCCATTTGCCGAGCATGACAGTTTATGCGCAGGGATAGCTACATTGTAGTTAGGTCTCAGTGAATAATTTTTAATTTCACTTCTGTAATTACCAAATTGCGACTCTGACTTTATATGAGATACACAGTTAAGGATATACAACGAGGGTACAGTTAGAATCCCTAACTCAGTAAACAAGTTCCGGCATGAATAACGAGGCGCTTTTGAGGTCATGGTGCGAATGATTTTTTTTTGTAATATTCGGAAACACGACTACAATTACCCCAGCATATAATATTATAACTTAAAACAGATTGTACATGAGCATAATAATACACCTTCAAAAGGTGTTGATTTATATGCTTGCGAAGTTGCCATAAGACGAAGCAAGCCGAAGATAACTTTTTTTAACAAAGTATCTATATGATTGGTTCAGGTCAGACGTGAATCTAATGTAACACCCAGGAATTTTACGACATCAGTTTGTTTGATACTGGCATTATTCGACTTTACCAAAAGGCTAATATCAAGCTCCTTAGTAGAAAATAAAACCATATTAGTTTTGCTATTATTAAGGGCCAAACTGTTTAGTGAGCAGTATTCCTGCATGGAAGATATTAGCGAAGTTGCTTGTCTACTTAAGTTATCGATGCTTCCGGCAGATACTGATGCTGAGGTGTCATCAGCAAAAAGGACCATGAGGTCGCTTTCCAAGGAAAGGACAATGTCATTTATATATATATATATATATATATATATATATATATATATATATATATATATATATATATTAAACAGCAGGGGGGGCAGCACGCTACCCTGGGGTACTGCCACAGATACCATGCCAAGTTTGGATTTATGTACTTCACCGTTGTTGATTAGAATAACTTTCTGACTTCTGCCACGAAGGTATGATTTTAACCATTCAAGTGCTAAACCACGAACACCATAAGCATATAATTTATTAGAAAGTTGGTCATGGTTAACTATATCAAAAGCACGTTTAAGGTCGAAAAATATACATGTAATTTTCCTACGTTTCTCGAAGTTCTTAAATATGTAGTTGCAAAGTGATAGCACAGCGTGCTGGGTCGAAAGACCCCTCCTGAACCCGAACTGATTATCAGTTAGAATTTTCTCCATATTGAGGAAATTAGTTAGTCTGGCGGAATAAGCCTTTTCAAACAGTTTAGAAAACACTGATAGAATGGCAATTCCTCTATAGTTTGATATTAAGGACCTGTCATCCTTTTTATGGATAGGAATAATTTGTGATTTTTTAAGGGCAGTAGGGAAAATACCCTCTTGAAAAGACAAATTTATCAGGGTCAGCAAGGGATCTAAAATATAGGTCGAAACTTTAACTAGTAGTGAACAAGGAACATCATCGTCGCCGGACGAACCCTTGGAAGCAACAGAATGTATAAATCCACGTAGTTCATCCCCGGTAAGAGGCAGTAAGAATAGGGAACGATTGTTGAAGTTTATGTCTGGTGTAGGTTTTCCTGTGGTTGGTAGACAGTTAATTAACTCATTAATTGAATTTATAAAAAAGTCATTGAATTCCTGAGCCGCATGATCATAATTACCGATAACATCACCATTGCAATTTGAGAAAGAACGTGGTAGCGCTTTAGCTTTACATGCAGAACATTGATTATTTATTATACGCCAAGCTGTTCTTGACTTATTACTAGATGAAGCCATTCTATCATCAAAGTAGTTTTTTTTGCTATTTCCATATGCAAGGAATGCTGTTTCTTTAACAACTTGTATCGTGTTAGCAATTGATGATCGCCCGTTTGTTTGAATGATCTGTGCAAGTCTCTAAGGAGAATACCCTCATTAATAATTGCCTTCGATACCCATGCCCTTGTAGGTTTACATTCATTGCGAATTTTACAAAGTTTCAAAGGGAATGCAGTACCCATGTGTTTAATGAAAATGTTTAAGAACATTGAGAATTTTTCATAACAGTTGCCGTTGCTATATACAAACTCCCAACTCTCTAAAGAGAGCAAATAAATAAAATCATTCAGATTTGAAACGGAATTAAAAAATCGTTTATACACGTGATTACAGGCATTTTCGGACGGAGTAGCATAGTCAAAGGAAACACATTGCATAAAATGATCCGATATATCACAATAGACAATCTCGGGCTTTGCGGAGTTTACATTAATATTAGTGAAAATGTTATCAATTGTAGAACTCGACTGATTTTGAATTCGAGTAAACTCACTAATTGACTTCTTTAGACCATATGACAAGTACATGTTACAAAGTTGATCCCCATGGCCATCACTCTTGCTGCTATCAGCGAAATTTACATTAAAGTCACCGCAGAAGAATGTTGGTATGGCGGATCTGTGTACTTTTCCTAACAATGAATCAGTATTTTGTAAAAAGTAAGCAAAATCTGCCGAAGGTGACCGGTAAAAGCAACCGATCATGATTTTATTATCATTGCTTAAAAGTACTTCAGTAAGTGCGTACTCAAATAGCATTTCAACTTTAGGTGTATTTACAATTTTATTACGGAAGTTGAAGTCCGATAAGATAAAGATCGCCACACCACCACCCCTGCGGTTGGATCTACAAAAGTAGTCAGACAATTTATACCTATACAAGTTAATACTGTCAATTTCAGTTGCGGTGCACCATTTTTCCGACACGCAGATCACTTCCGGAAATTCCATGGATTGGAGCAGGAAATCGAGCTCCTCAATCTTGTTGCGTAAGCTTCTCACATTTAGATGGCAAACTCGTAGTCGGTGATTAATTAAGGGTAGTGAACTGTATTTGAAACCCTTTGAAAATTTGATCTGGTAGAATGATTAATGTCAATATTCACTATCGGTAGACCATCGACATGAGATTTACTAAGATCAGTCTTACTATTTATGACACTGTTAATTAATAAATTATCCACAGTTAGATGGAGCCAGGTCTCTGCTGTAAGATGGGTGACGTAAAACTTCGAATCCTTGTACGTTTCGAAATTTTTCCTGCACCAAACGTGATCCTGTACTGAAGCTTTATATAATACATAATGCATTAACACTAGGTTTCTGTTGATAATTGTATGATAATGAGTACACAGTATTTCATGAACTCTATCGAGTTGCTCAGAATATAATTTACCATTTACAGATCCATCCTAAGGAATCAGATAAAAGTGCAAAGTTTTCGAAAAGAGCCTTCCGAACCGACTGTTTATTTAGGAATTTTATTTTCTTCAAGTGTAGAATAATTGTACATATTGGATGCCAATTTCTTACTGATAATTGCAGAACATTTGTCTGACTATTGAACTATTTTTGTCTGAGCATATTTTCATCCACTTAAGATGTTCTACCTGTACGTCGTCCATCAGTGAGCCTAGTTCTTGTTGAAACTTTTAAAACCAAATTGCAATTTTTGTGGACGTTACGCTATGATTCAATTTCATTAATTTGTTGACATGTAGGTTTGGTACTAACGCCTTTGTCCTGTAGTGACGCAAAAACATTTTTTTGTCATGATTACTAATGTACTCTAAGTACAAACTTTTAAGAAATAATACGTACAACAAACAAAAGTAGGTGACGATTAATGTACAGATACGTAAATGTATGTTTGAACAAGAAATGGTGATGTTCGAGTTAAAACTTTCATTGGCGTTTTGCGTATGCCCACCCAAACATCTTGTAAACAGCTCATCGTTGCAAAGATCTTTACATATTGTCAGTATATGTTTCTGGGCATCAGCATAAGGGCATCCCTTGATGCTTATATGCAGACCCTTTAGCAATGGCCACTTGGTACTTGCACCAGCTTTCGTCGCCTTGCGGGCAGTCCTCATGCATTGGATTTTCATCGGCTGAAGTCAGATGTTTATATATCATCTTATGGCTAAACCGTAATATTTGATAAGTTTTGTAATTAGAATATCCGTCAATTTCCCTTTACCTCGAAGCTTCAGTTTTGTCTTGACATTTCGAAGTCGATAACCCATTCTTTTCTCTACGTGTCCTATGTATTCGCTCTTGACCATTTTAGGGGCATCTCTGTAGGGGTTCGTATCAAGAACAGCTTTTAAAGTTTTGGAGTCGCCGTCACCAACGTAATTTCCGTATTTTACTTCGTATGATTCTTCAGAGAGTAAAAGCATTTCTGTAATCGCATCAACCTCCATTTTTCCAGCGGACGCCTTGTGATTGGCACAGCATTCTTCTTCGTGTTTTTCTGTCCAATTCTTATAATCTTCGGGATTTTTGTGCTTCTTTTCCCAGTATGTATATACACTACAGTAACTCGACTTTACATAAGATCGATTACTTTGCCTGTGCAGTAGCCAATAACCCCGAAACTTTTAAATCGTTCGAAAGTTTTCCATGTTTTTCATTTTCTTCTTGTTCTTCCCGTACAGCTTTCTTTGAGACTCTATTTTTGTGGCATCAGCACATGTTCAACGATCAAGTAATTTACCGATTTACTCAAACCTTTTCCAATATCCATCAAGTTGCAATATAAATGTATCCCTTCTAGACTAATTCCCAGAAGTCTCATGACAAACTGTTCTTCTATTCACTTCGAATGAACCTTGCATAAAAAGAACTAGAATTGATCAGTCTGCTTCAACATAGCTCTAAACTATGAGTTTGAAGGCAAATAAATATACGGCGGCCCGGTTTCTACAATATCGACAAAAATTCAATAATTCGGTACCCATGTCCTGCGTGAACAATGTATGACATTCTCCGATTCTGCGAGGCGTAACTTTCTGGACTTTGTGGGACGATTCGAACTGCATTTCTGTCCTTCATGATGCTGCATGCTGATAAGCACAATGTAAAACACTAGCACAGAAAGATTCGAAACAGGTTTGAACTTGACTGTCCTGTAAATGCGTCCCGAGGACCTGTAATCTAACGGTATTTGAAAACAAAAAATATAATGTGTAGATGCGCCACCCACGACGCTTCAGCGTTCGCTGTTGGTTGTCGTTGGTTCTTCTTTCTACCTGCTTGGCGCGCTCCGTTCCTACATTCCTTTCGAAATGTATTCTTCTCATGTATAGGAAGATTTTGTTGGAATTTAGAAAACAATAAAGGAAGTGACATATATGTTAACATGTATATTTCAAAAATACAAATAATAATTAATTATTTATTTATCAGGATTATAGAGGCTGATAAATTTGTTGTGTTGTGTTGAGTGAGCGCTCAAATGGCGCTAATAAAACATTGTCGAGTTTCTCTAAATAAAGCTTAATGTATGTAATTGTTTGATATTTATTCTTACACCATTTTCTGTATTTAGCTTCCCGATAATTTTGAAATTGGAATATTTTTGGTAAGTAAGTCCATACACAATGTAAAACACTAGCACAGAAAGATTCGAAACAGGTTTGAACTTGACTGTCCTGTAAATGCGTCCCGAGGACCTGTAATCTAACGGTATTTGAAAACAAAAAATATAATGTGTAGATGCGCCACCCACGACGCTTCAGCGTTCGCTGTTGGTTGTCGTTGGTTCTTCTTTCTACCTGCTTGGCGCGCTCCGTTCCTACATTCCTTTCGAAATGTATTCTTCTCATGTATAGGAAGATTTTGTTGGAATTTAGAAAACAATAAAGGAAGTGACATATATGTTAACATGTATATTTCAAAAATACAAATAATAATTAATTATTTATTTATCAGGATTATAGAGGCTGATAAATTTGTTGTGTTGTGTTGAGTGAGCGCTCAAATGGCGCTAATAAAACATTGTCGAGTTTCTCTAAATAAAGCTTAATGTATGTAATTGTTTGATATTTATTCTTACACCATTTTCTGTATTTAGCTTCCCGATAATTTTGAAATTGGAATATTTTTGATAAGTAAGTCCATATGGAGGTTATAATCTTCCCACATATGTTCATATATATGTACATATTGTCTATCCTGTGCTCAACTCCTCCAATCCTTGACCCCCTTCTTCTCTAAACCGGTCTTCCACCATCTCTTCCTTGGTTTCATCTTGTACACGTTTCGTCAATTTCAATATCCTGTGCGGTTTTTAGAATTCTTTTATCTCACATTCTTTTTGAATGTCCCAGCCATGTCAGTCTTGCAGCTCCTACTACTTTACTGCCTCTTGGTATTCCACTTATTTGTTTCACTTCGTGACCAACGCTATTATTTTATCTTCCTCTATCACACTTCGTAACTAACGTTATTCCACGTTCTTTCTCAGAACATATACCTCGCTTCCAAACAACGCCGTTGTATTATTACATGGTACAAAGCAGGAGTTTAGTTGTTCGCCACACCCATCTCAGTATACATTTCCTTTAAAAGTCTTACTTCTATTTGTGTTTCTTCCTTTGCGTCACTTAACTCTCTCTATACTTAATGCTTTCTGGTCTTCGAATTATATTTTTATTTGTTCTTCTTCATTTCTGATCGATCCGGTACACTAGATACTTTTAGTTTCCCCTTCACTTCTTGCAGTCTTTTCAAGTTTCTTCATTACTTCTTGATGTTTAATTTTGTACTTCTTGTTGTCAACCTCACCAGACTAGTGAGTTTCCTTGGAACATCAAAATCTCTCATTGCTTCGTGTATTTTTTCGTTCTTCTAAAATCAATGAAAAAGTGCGTGCACTAGTCTGGCATATTCCCTTACCATCATCTGCGTCTGTTATTAAGATGCTATCTATTACCGATTTGCCTCGTCGGAAGCCACATTGGCATCTTCCATTTGATTTTCTAACTTCACTAAAAATGCTATACTTCTGTAGGTTTCCACCTTTCTTTACTTCATTTTTACATGAATTGGTATCAGCACTACAGTTTTCCATTTTCGGACATTCCTCCTCCATCAATATTTCCACATATGTATGCACTATTGAATCGTGTTTTCTAATTATTTAGTTTACTGCTCCCATGCCTTATTATCTTATCATCTTATGGTATTTTTAGACAGGATTTTTGCTTTTTTGGTTTAATTTAAATTTTCTGGAGGTATACCTTCAATTAATTTGCTCCTATTGATCTTTTATCAGATTACCCTTGTTTCTGATGAAATGTATCCGCTGTCTTTGTCTCTTTCTAACAATTCTTTTCCTTCATTTCCATTAATTTTTTTCGTCATATTTCTCGTCCTTCATCTTTCTTCTTTGTTTTTTATATATTTTTTCTAACCTCTTCCTTGCCCGAGTTTAACATGTTCTCTCTTGTTTCCTTTTCCTTTTCAATTTTTTGGTTTGCACTCCTCGTTAAACCGCTTCATCCGCTTCTTTGTAATTGTGCTTTGTTGTTCATTATACTTTCCAATGATATTCGTTTTCTACCTTTTGGGCCTTTTAATTCATCTAAGTTTAAAATTACATTTCTTGACTTTTTATACAGAGTCCTACTAAGTGTTTCCAGCTTTCGTCTTAACAAGTGATCGCTGTCCAAAGCTTCTTAAATTTGTCACACATTTCTGCTTCTAACATAGCACATGATCAATCTGGTTTGTTGCCATGTCATATGGTGTTGTATATGTAAGGGTGCATTTACCTTTTTGGCAAATGTTATTTCCATTTCTGTAGCAAAACTTATTAATCGTTTACCATTGTCGTTATTTTTTATGTGTCTTACTGTGCCCTACTACTATGGTACATGTTCTTTCCGAGATTAATGACTAGTTCTTTATTACTAATATTGGACCGCTAATAGATTTATATTATACCTTTGCACCACTTCAGACAAGATTTTTAGAGCTGACTCCGAAAATGTGCGTCTTACGTTCCATGTTCCAATCTTTTCATCTGCGGGGTTATTTGGTGTGCACTTTGTCAATTGTGAAAAGTAAGTCCTGGAATATTGAAAATAGAATACAACGCTCGAGAAAGAAGCGATGTTGAAGGTTTCATAAGAAGACATTTGGTAGTAAAGGTAAAAGTGGCACTCGATTGGAAGATTGCACTTGAAACAATAACCCAAGCTCTTCTCAAAATAAATAGTTTCGAGGAAACATTGAAAGCTTTACAGAACAAAAGAAACTAGGAGACATATAAAACTCCATAAACATTAACAGCTCTAGAAAATGCGAACAAGACTTTACCATAATTAGTATACTATTTGTTTTTGGTTCATGAAAATGTAGTAGCAATTTTTATTTTTATGCATTTAAGTAAATTTTTGCAAGTTTTTGACAATTTTGTCAACTTTGAAGTGTTCCTAACTTTCTTTCAAGTCACTGTTTCATTTTAATTTTTCCTGTAGTATTTTATCTCTATTGGTTACAGAAGGTTTAATTAATAATAAAAAAAAAGTTTAACTGAAACAGTGAAAAATTATTTAAAAGTGAATACATCGTTTTGTCTTGTACCATAACCTTTTGTTATTTCATATATGCATATTAAAAATTGATGCCATAAAATTATATTATTTTATTGCTTCTAACTAGCGCAACGTTTCGTAAATGTATTAAAAAGAGTATAATTTACATGTAGGCGTTTCCACGCAAATTCAACTGGACTAAAACCGGATTTAAAAAATGCTATAGTTTAAATTTGTTGATTTTATTGATGGTTTGTAACGTCCCAATTGCAACATTACAATATTTTGACTATCCTCGAGTACAATTTTAAAATGAATAAGGTTTGCCTTCCCTTCGTTGAGTGTATTCCTTTATTTATTATGTTAAGGTACATATGTTACAGAGTAAGGTGTAAATGCTATAATTATCATTCAATTTTCTTGAATCAAAACAAAAAAAAACGATTGTAATAATACACGTGGCACTCAAATTTGTGATAATTGTACGAGTAAGCTATAGTTTATAGATTTAGAGAAATATTTTTCTGTGTCCATCACAAGAAAAAATAGGTGGATACATATTCCTTAGGGCCCTGTTACAAGCATCCGGTGCGCGGTTGTGTTTTTGTGGAAGAAACAAATAGTACCGACAGCCGATCCGATAACGAAATGGACCGTCTATTTATTTCGCCCACAAAAACGTAAGCTAGCGCCGGTTTCATTTAAGAATCAGGATTCGAAGTATATATATCTACGGTAAGTATCACGAGATATATCAACGATAGTTATCATAAAACAAATATCCTACATGTCTCTATACAAACGATTTTTTGCATAATTTATTATAATAAATGTTGATCATTACGAATTAATTTTATAATATGTTATTTTAATTGTTGTTTAGCTTTTTCATATTCCTCCTATGGTTTACTTCACTTATTCTTCTGTGTTAGCAATTTTAATTTGCCAACAAATTTATTTCTTTGTGGTTATTTTGTAGACATTTTATTAATATTTCAGATATTTTTCTTTTATATGATTGTTGTTTTTTTGTTTTCAAAATTAAATATTGGCTGGAAAAAATACGTGAATATAATTTCCATTTATTACTGTACTTGTATTTTAGTCCAAGAATCCAAGAATTTTGACGTTAGTGATTTATTTTTGTTAATGTTATAGTTTTCCGTCTCCAATCCTATCAGTTTGAAGATGAAAAGTTTGATAAAACTTAACCAACGAATGTTGGTTAAGTTTTATGTTTAGTTCGGTTCGTTTACATTATCGGTTTGGTTAATTGTATTTTTGATTCCATTGGAATTTATATCACCTTATTGCCGAATAATTATAAACGAAGTTAGTTGTGTTCATCGAAATGTGTGAGATAAGATCTGTTCCGATGTGGATTTTGTTTTCGTCGATATAAGAGGAGAGTTGGACCACCTGTCCTGGACCACCTGTCTTGTATTGCAAGAGATTTTTGGCTATTTTACCTTGAATAATTTTTATATTATCGGTACCACAACAATAACTTTATATTTCTCGGGCTACTCATGGGTTTCACATAAACTGAAATAAAATAATTTATTTATTACCTACTAGGCTTGCCGTAAAAGTTTACACGTAAGTATTTTCCTTTTACTATTTATCGCGATGTTGTATAGATAAGTCAATCTATATCAGCAAATTTGTTATATGATTACGCCGTTCAATCATAAAGTCGGACAGCACGTCGTGATCCGATACGCAAACATTCCCTGGTAACATTGATAATCTTCTTTTCTAAAGCGGAGATTACTTTTTACAACATATCGTTGTACTTAACACTCTTCTCTCCTCTGCAGTTTTCCATACTATATTATTTATTACTCTCGTGTTCACATACTGATAATTTTAGTTTACGTATTGGTTATTTCGCCTTCGCGAATTTTATTGCGATATAAACAACTCTTTCCTGTTCTTAGCTTTTAATGTGCCCCTCAACGTTTAACAAAATATTGAATCCTTTACTTTTGATTATTATCTAACTTACTTTAATGCCACGCGAATCTCATTAATCAATTTCCGTTTATTCTACGTTAGTCGTGCTTCACGAGACCACATAAGCAAGCTTGTCCTTCAAGTTTCCGCGAAATTGTGAATGTTTTAATAAAATTACCGTTACACGTTTTATGCACGTGATTTTTTGCCTTTCTGGCCTCATCGTCCGCCGGCCGTCGCCTTCCATTTTGACGCAGCGTTATAGGATTTTTTTTTTACTTTTACTTTTGCCACGATAACTATGCATGTGGTCGATATTCCGCCGCCTTTACCCTTTCTGCCGCAAATTATATATTTGCTGAAATGTAAAAATGTGGCGGAAGATAAATAGAAGCAATATGGGTGTAATGATGGTAACAAAGTGATCTCAAGAAATACTGAATATAAATACAGACAATGAGAAAATTTTGCAAGTACGGCATATTAAATACAAAAGAAAATTTTGAAAGCCGAGAGAGCCACAAGCAAATTAATCAGGAAAACAGTAAATATATACCAAGCAATGAGACATACATTTATTATGAAGAAAGGAGTATTGTATAAACCAAAATGATAACATTCATAATAGTATATTGTCAGTATGCATACTAATGGTATGAGTACTAATATGACAAATTACAAAAATATTATATATATATAATAAAAGAATATAATAAACAACAAAAATGGAGATGAAGGGGGGTAAAAGATATAACAAAAAGAGTGTGGTATAATAAGTAGGTTATTACAGATTTATAACTACGGCAACTAGAAAAATGATTGCGTTCGCATTCAATAACAGTACGATTTCTGGGTATAAAATGTAAACATACATTGAGTTACGATTAGTTACCATAAGAATAGTAAATCGATACGCATCCAGTTAAGAAACGATGTGTCAGCTGAACACATTGCATGGCGATCCTGGCTACTGAACTGGGGTGTTGAGGATGTAATATTCAGAAACCAGGAAGACATAGGACATCGGACATATCCAGAAAATAAAAAATCTCAAGAAAAATCATATCACAATCAGACAACAGCACCAGAGTGGCTTCCACGAGTAGTGTAGGAATAGGACTCGTAGTTCTAGTCGGGATGATGATTCTAGCATAGTACATATGGTATCGATCCACAGGAAGGACATGGAGAGGTCCACTGCAAGGAAGAGAATGAACAAAATGAAAATTATAAGTGTTAGTGAAAACACAATTTAAATAACGAGTTTGGTAGATTATATATTTGATTAGAATGGATAGGATTAATTACGATAACGGGGATCCCTTCGCCAGACAGTTTTCTTGGGTGTATATTTTATTATCGAATTTGAAGTAATTCTGTTTCAATGTTTCAATTAGTAATTTGCTACGTTATATCTAGCTAAGCATATATCAATGCCTCTTCTTCTTCCTTTGGGTACCTTAGTCTTTGTTCGGTTATCCATTATCGGGCATACTGGCCCAAATATTTCTTCAAAACAGAAGAACAACATGTCAAGGAAATGAAACAAAAATACAAAATCCTAGAATGGATAAGATACGTAGACGATATATTAGTCATACTCGAGCAAGGCGACTGCAACAACTGAGAAAAAAACAAAATTAACTATTTGGATATCACCCTACACACAAACAAGTAGAATAGAATAACAACATTTACAGAAAACCAACCACCACTAACCAGATAATACATTTCACATCAAAACACTAAAGCAACATAAAATGGCAGCCTTTAACTAATAAATAAATCGACTAATAAACTTATTAATGAACAATGAAAACTGCGACCAACAATATGTAGGACGGACAGGGCGCATATATTCAGGAAAATAATACATATCATCAATGAACAACAACATAAGCGACTCAAATTATGCCAGCCACGATAATAACAATAACCACAACACAGGCAAGATGGAAGACGTAAAGTCAATGGTAAAAATACAAAATAAAGGCGGAAAAATAAATATAACATATGTGAAAATCTGGAAATATACAAAACTAAAATGAAAAACGGCAAAATCATAAACAAACAAATAAACACATGATCCGAAACCATTAAAAACAATGCATATCAAAAGGAACAAAAATCGCACACAAAAACAATACTCCCACGCATTTCCTATATTATATAATATCAGTAATATTAACAATTCTTCCGATGATGCAGTTAGACGCAAAACATATGTCGAGAAGGAAGTGTTAAAAATGTTAAGTCAATACTACTATTTCGTACGTCTATGTGAAAGATAAGTGGAAATTGTAACAACTCGCCACAGGTACAGTAGTGGACACAATTAAATAGGACACCCCGAAAAGTCAAACAATGTTTTTTTTTGAAAATTTAGTTGTAGAAATTGCTAGAGCAGAACAAGGAATTGCGATCAGGCGCATTGCTCAACGCTATAATATTAATAAAAATTCGGTCTTTAACATTGTAAAAAATAGAGACAAAAAGGCAGAATACGAAGGAATCCAGCACAAGGACGAAAAAAGTTTCAACTGATGAACAAGACAGAAGGTTAATTGAAATACTAATAGCAAATCTATTCCTCAACGTTATTAACGCCGTTGAAGAAACAAATTTCCCAGGAACTGCATGAACTGGTCGAAAATGTGTCAAGGAGTCGGACTTGCGTTGCACTTCAGCGGAAAAAAAATATTTTAAGACAAGACCACAAAGAAGCGCGTGTAGGGTGTGCTCTAGAACCCACGGTTCTAAATAATAATTTTTGGAATAATGTAATCTTTACGGATGAAAACAATTTTCAGTCTACATATAGTGGTGCTATTCGTGTCTACCGACCTGTAAATTCTCGGTTCGGAAAGATATATTAGCAATTCAGACAAAAGTGGCAAATTTTCAGTTAATGTTTGGGCTTGGATATCAGCCCGTGGACCTGATGTACTATGGCATATTGATGGAAGGTTTAACAGTGAAAAATATTTGCCGATTTTAGATAATATCATGTTGCCTTCTGTGTCGCAATTATATCCTAATAACGAGATCATATTTCAACAGGACAATTGTCCAGTCCACACAGCTCATGCGGTTAGATTTCTTTTTAGAGAAAATGACATTAAGATGCTCAATGATTGGCCTAGTCGCAGCCCCGACTTAAATTGCATTGAAAGTGTTTGAGGACTCTTGGTAAGAAACATCCTAAACCAAAATATAAGATCCCAAAATGTCCAAGAATTAAACAGTAAGAAATTCATTTTTCACCGTCTCTATTAGAATTTTCTTGGACACATTATTTTACAACACGACTCGAAGGAACAAAATCTATTTAACTATATTAATAGAATTATGCATTTATTTAATACGAGTTCTTATGAAAACTTAACTCTAATTATTAAGAACCGAACATTGACCTCCGACGGTAATTCGACGTAAATTAATTATTAGCCTCCCCAATTGAAACTTTGCGTTAGCCGGCCCGACGTTAACTGCTCGATGCTAAACTCTGCAATCATATTTCATTCATTTAGAAGCGGGAGAGATTTTGTTCGGCATTCAAAATATTTGTTTGTCCCTTGCGTCCTACGGATTGGTAGTCAATATTGTTTTTTTCGGATATTCCTGGTAATTAGTTTACACCCCAAATCAGTGGTCTTGTTATTAAGCACTTTAATCAGATGTTAAATAAATATAGCATTTCCTGTGATGAAAATAATTACGTTTTAATGTCACCCTCGTTTCGTTATTAAAACAGATCCATCAGAACATTTGGTATCTTGGACAAACCGGGTGGATTTGTGAACGTGTGTTTATTGCGGGGGCCAGATATAATTTAAAAAATATTTGCTACATACATTTGTAATTTATTTCGCTCGGCAAATATAATTTATATAAACAGGACAGGATTTAATAGAATTTATTTTTTTTGTTTTATGCATAATTAGAATTTTAATAATATTATGCGTTTGAATTATAGTTTTCAGAAAATGTGTTGCTTTCAATAGGCCTTTGAGTTTGATTGAGTTTGATTTCCATTTCATTATGAAATAGCCCAAAAAATATTATAAATTTGAACCCAAAAAACAAACGAGACTCGATCTAGATCCAGATAAGATCCCGACGTTTAGGTCTTTAAGAATTTGGCAAATGCCAAGTCCTTTCATATCCATTATCTTATTATTATTATTACATCTTACAATTTCCTCCTTATTTCCACAGTTTGACTTCTTCATTGTATTGGGTAATGTACCGCGTATCTGATTTTTTAACTTTTTTTTCTGCATATCTTCTGCGTATCTGATTTTTTAACTTTTTTTCTGCAAGAAGTTCTGCAAGATTGTCATTTTTTGGCTACAGACGAGGATGAATCCGATTGGTCAGGCTCAAGCGTATCTTAAGCAAATTTTTGTCGTTGATATCCAACTGGCGTCTTGTAGTCTGTATTGGATCTCGTACCAATGCTAAGCTGGTCCTTGGCAAAATTCTGGTCGTAGATATATAGATATATAGATGTCTTGTTGTGATGTGAGAGTATCGTTCACTTTGGAAGAATATTTTCGTCCCGGTATCTTCGTAGAAATGTTAGGTTGCACGGGGATCGTTCTTTCTTTGTTTGTAACTTCTCGACCGTTCTTGTTTGATGGAAAATTCTCTCCTCGTAAAGATTTATAATGTTGGTTCGTAGATTCTCGCGGGTAAAATCTGATTTTTCAGGTTCTTGGATAATGTACCGCGTATTTGAATTGAAAATTGAAAATTGAAACACGCGGTTCATCAACATTTTGACGCAGGAATATTAAAATAGGTACTTGCGTATCTATTTCAATATTGCACAATATACCCAAAAATATATTACATTGCCCATTTTTGTTATTGTAATATGTTATGAATTTTAAAGTTACATTTATTTTAGGCAGCGCTATTATTTGATACTATGTGCGCTTTAAATGATTCCACTTCTTGGTTAGATCTGTCTACAATCACGGCACTTCTCTAACCCGTGCCAAACTACCACCGAACAGAATGCTCTTTGATCTACCGTGCCATGATATGACATATCTGAATTATGCTTACGGTAGTGGTTACGCTGAGTGCATATAGTTGCTCCGATACCGCGAGAACCGCCAGAACAAACTTTATCTAATCGATTTTGTAAACTAGTGAGTTTAGTATCTGAAAACAGGATACACAAAAATATTTATATCGAGGGACGAAGTCGTCGGACAACAGTGAAGCTAAATTAGTGTTTTTTTTTTTCGATATTTCGCTACAATGTTATTGGTTTTCAAGAATTTCTGTAAGAAATTTGTAAAAGATCTCACACATAAACACAAAAAATAGTCTTAGTTACAAATAAGAAAAAAAGAGTTAGTGATAATTGACAGCACTGACTGTCTAATATTTGATGAATAACCCTTAGAGGACAATATAAAGAAGTTGAAATATATGCATAATACCAAGTACATATTCTGAAATCCATAGTGATGAGAAAAGTACCCAACACCGATTAGTCACACAAATTAAATTTGCAACAAGTGGTAATTACAACCACAAGAAGAATGATTTTATAAAGTTTAATCTATATTCAAAACAAAGTTACTTTCAAGAAAGATTTGGTGTAGTAAAAAAGATGAAAGATTCGGCGATTTGGAATAAAGACGGGGACGATCGGCGATTTAGACGCCGACATGAATGCAGACAGAGAAAATAGAGGGAAAGCGACAGTTTTATCGTCGCTTTTGTAGTAGCAACGACGACGTGGAGAAAAAAGGCTACGTTGAAAACTCTACATGTGTTATAAATGAAGCACAACACATGCGTCATATGTTTTAACGACAAATAGTTTTTATGATTTGTTTATAAGTGTTAAACACTTCTGGTTTTAGATTTTTCTTCCACTATGTTTGTTATTAATTCCTGAATAAAAACAAAAATGAACCATTAAAAAATAACCGGGAATTAATTACAAAGGACCCATCATGAGGGTAGAATTTTCTGAAACGTCACAATTTAATAAACACGAATGAATGCTTCTATGTTGATCAACATCAGACCTGTAATAACGGCGCTTGTGTGTTTCTTTATGTGATACATGTCTAAAAATAAACGGTACCTGTAAGTAGGTTGAGATTCTAAAATTGAAACATTGGAAAAAATCGAAAGCGTGATCTAATTCTGAAAATGAGTAGCTAAAGCACACGAATTATTGCCAATTCTGTTTATGTTAAACAATTCTAGCTTTCAGTCACTGTGCAGTCGGTCCTATCTAATATCTAACGTATAATAAGCAGTATTTTATAAATTAATATTGCATATAACATTCTTGAATGCCATCTTTAGTTCCTATAAATACTTTTTTGATATTATTAATTATTAAGTTAGATGAGCTTGTGAAATTGTGTTAAATATAAATGAACTGACACTGCTTTCACAACAAATTACATTTAATACAAATGTACATTTCGAAAGCTATTGCTTTCATCATCAGTGATATACGTCTCGAAAAATAATAAAAATGACATAATTAAGTTGTCAAGGTATAATTACATATATCTACTAACCAGATCCAGTAATACTGGACATCTTTTTACCATTGATGATTTAAAATTACTAAAACATTCTCAAAATTATTGTTTAATAATGTATGAAGCCATTTATATGAAAAAAATTCCAATCAAAATTATTTCGAAATGTACATTTGTTGTGAAAGCAGTGCCAGTTCATTTATATTTAACATTTTTGATAGTTTTAAAGTTGTATTTAGCTTTTCGTTATTGCTGATAATAGGCCATTAATTGGAGATTATTGCTGTCTGTATAACTTTATTTCGTCACAGGTACCCATTTAGTGCAATCATAGTAATCGTGAATCGTATAATTCGTATACACTACAGTCCCAACTAATTAATTAATTGCATATATTCAGAAGCTTCTGAATAGTAGAGGTATACTAATTGTAATTCAAATCATTCATTCTAATAGAAAGTTAATATTGGCTGTAAAAAATACAATTTCAAAAAGAAATCATGACAGCCTTTTCTATGGTAATTTAGAGCACCTTTTCGATTTACTTATAAGGACTAACCTTGTACTGTAGTAAGTAATTCTTTTATTTTTAACAGCCAATTCTCGAAATATTAGTTGAACTTTTATATTCAAGCCATTATTAATAAAATAGTCAGAAACTGTAAGATCTCGCGTCGTTACAAACTTCTCTCTTGAAGGAGCAACATAATTGCTGCGAAAAATGGAAAGAATCACTAATTGAGTTGCAATAATACCCGAAATCTGATCGTTTTCCTCGATATACTTATTTTTACTGATGGTCACTTTGCATCAAAAATAATTGTAAAGTGTAAAAATGTTTATAATAATTGCCACTTATTGCTAATTTTGATGTTTGATTCTAAATATCAATATTTGTTGTCCTTTACTAACAAAAATAATATTAAATAACAAATATTATCGATACGTAAGGAGAATTTATAATTTTTATGCTTTGTGGTGGCGAATAAATATTTTTTTCAGAATTACTACAATTTGAAAGAATTTGTAGACTTAAAGATTAATACCCTAATTAATACCCTCTTATTATAGAGGGATACATCCAATGTAGCCACACGAGACGAAGTCTGAAGCACGCTTCGGTAGTTTCGTGTTTTCTTAGTGCTAATTCATGAAATAAAGACCATAAGTGATAAATATTCCAAAGAAATAAATACTTGCAACATGAGGGTGGACAAATTAGAACAATAAACAAGCAGCAATGCATGTGTTTGTTTCGAATAAGGGAAATTAGATATTAGATAATATAAATTATTAATTATTATTAATTAAGTCAAGTTCACTGGTACAATTATGAAATAATGCCTAATCTCACGAATACGACTATACGTAAAGAAAAACATACTATCAGTAACGATTTTTTGAAAATAGTTAGGATAGAAATATCTTTTCACCGTAAATATGCGAACATAATTAATGATTATCTCTTAAACAATACACCTCAAACTGTAAACTGCAGTAATGTGACATTGTATGTGCCTATACTGCGAACGAATTGTTGCCTTACCTAAAACAGCAGTTTCTGTCCTGGAAATTCATGGCATAGTCGTCTTTAGGGATAGCCTTCAGTTGGGTCGTAACATTTCGTTGGATATCTGAACTGTCAAAAAACCTTTGACCCTTCAGGTCTGATTTCAATTTGGGGAACAAGAAAATGACAAATCTGGGAAGTAGGGCGGGTGATTGAGTGACACACCTTCCCTGTTGGCCAGGAAATGCTGCACCGGAAAGGCAGTGTGTGGCCGGGCATTGTCATGCCTGATGCAGTCGTTCTTGGCCAAGAGAGGAGTTGTGTCACTGCATAAGTCACTCTATTCCCCTGACTTTCCCGACTGAAGACTGTCCTTAAAGACGACAATAACGGCTGAACAATTCATTAGCAATATAGACACATTCAATGAACTTTCTGGACAGAGGTTGTATAAATAATTGAATAGTTGACGGAGAGGAAACATTTAATATTATTAAATAATTAATGTCCGCACAGCTGGTTCTAAGCACTGTCTATTACTCGTAGGATATTTTTCTATATCTTCAATACATCGTGTGTAGCCTGTTTCAAAAATGTTGGAGCAAGATTTTGTAGTGATTTTGGTGCGTAATTGGAAATAGTTTGTGAACTGCCTTTATTCTTAAAAACTGGTATCTTTTTTGATAGTTTAGTGCCCGGTTTCACAAACGCTAATCGGTCGTTAACAGCTTGTTAACGAATTGTCAAAAGTTTGACGATTCGTTAACGAGTCTTTAATCAATCATCAAATATTTGACGATTGATTACCTTGACGAACCGTTAAAAGCAAAATTACCATTGTTTTGTATTTCACAAGCAATAACGTGTTTGAAAGGCTTGTTAACTAATTCATCATTTGACAATCGTTTGTGAAACCGGACATAGGTGTCTCAGGTAAATACCGCTTTCAGATGATTTATTTATAATTGCACTTATATTTAATTATATGTACTGATAAAAAAATGCTGCCTGGAATCAATCACTGCCAGAATATGTATTTTTACAACATTTCTGGTTAACATTTCCCACCTCAATAGGTGAGACTGGGCTGTTGATGATTAGTAAATTCATTGGCCGGAATTTTATCTTCTTTGGTTTACTTATGTGTCGTTCTGCATTAATGATGTCCCATTTAAGTTTTTCGACTGTGTGGTTTTTTTCATTATTACGTTTTTTTAGAAGATTTCTGTAATAGTGGCGCAATGCGAGATATCGTTCATTGTACATTGAGCTGTTAATTCGCGTTTTATCACTGACATTTCGCACAACAATTTCGATAGGTTTTGATATCTGCAGGATAATCCATTTCTTATTGTCTCTTGTTTTGAATGTCTTCATTTCCAGCAGAAAAGCTTTGTCGATAGTAATTTTCAGTGAGGTTTCGAAAATCGAGTAGAGTGCGTTGACATCAGCATTTTGTAGATCTAATGTGACATCATTAAAGTATTGCTCTAGAATAGTGTGGAATTGCTGTATGTTCTTCTTCGTGTAGCATCTCAGTTTTATATTTTCCCTATCCCCGGCTTTCTTTATTATCAATATCTCAGCATTATCTGATACATGTGAACAGATGTGTTATTCAACACTTTAATATTATAATCTATAGTAGTCGTGAAAAATACGTTGATAGTTGATTGATCAATTAGCACAAATTACAAATTATCAAACATCGTCAATTTACTGTTAGGCGATATATATACTATATATAGTGACATATAAACTGCACCACCTAGAAGGGGTGGGAATTTTTGGACCAAATTTGGCAGAAACATTGGACTAGTCTAAGGTAACAATTGATTAAAATTTGATAAAGAAAACACTTCATCTTTTTTATTTTTCTTTAATAATGTGTTGGTCCGCCCCTATTTCTGATACACTCATTGACCCGCCTTGGCATTGATTTCAGCAGGTGATCAATGTCTTCTTGAGGTATGGCATCCCAAGCAGCCTGTACTTCATGCCGTAGAGCTTCTATTGTCAACGGTGGGTTCGGTAGATTCCTCAATCTTCTACCCATCATGTCCCACACGTGCTCGATGGACGACATATCGGGAGATCTTGGTGGCCAAGGCAAAAGATTAACATTGGCCTCTTCAAAGAAGTCAAGAGAAACCCTTGCTACGTGAGGTCGTGCATTATCTTGCTGGAAAAGTGGGTCTTCCAGCCCTCGAAGATATGGAAGAACATGTGGTTCTACCACTTCGTCAATGTAGCGTCGGGCGTTCATACTGCCCCGAATGAAGAGCAAGGGTGAGCTACTGCCGTAAGCAATAGCACCCCACACCATCAACCCCACAGTTCGCTGAACATGCCTCGCAATCGAAAAATCAGGATTGCGCCTTTCTCCACGTCTTCGTCTAACAGTCATCCGACCATCATGCATTCCTAAACAAAATCGCGATTCGTCACTAAAGACAACTCGATGCCACTCCAAGTTCCATTGAAGTCTTTTCGTGCACAAGGCCAAACGTTCCTGGCGATGTTGAGCAGTGAGGGGTATCACAAGATGTGGGCGGTAAGACAACAACCCAAAGGTTCTTATTCGACGATAAACTGTTCGCAAGCCTATCGGACGACCTTGTTCACCTAACCATTGATCAGCTATTGATGTAGTTGTAGAGAATCGGTCTCTCAAGGCCATTAGTCTTAAGCGGCGATCTTGATGTTCATTGGTTCGTCTTTGAGCCCCAGTGCCTCTTCTCCGACGTTCAACCCCATGTTCAGACCACGCTTGATAAACACGCATTATTGTTGAGTGGTGCCGATTTCTCTAAACGAAAAACCTGCTTCTCGTAAACCAACAATCCGCCCTCGGTCAAAGTCACTCAACTGCTGGTAAACTTGAGGTCTCATTCCTCTAGGCATCATTAAACACTTGAAACACTTTAAACTAAAGAACGGGAACCGAAAAAGTGGAACAAATTCAAAAAATGACTCGATAATTGCTTGTATATCACCACCTCTAAAAAATGACACAAACGTCAAAAATCCCATGACTACTTGATGATTGGGTTTCAATTTCATTTTAAGCAACTATTTCCCTGGACTAGTGCACTATTCCTGACAAATTTGGTCCAAAAATTCCCACCCCTTCTAGGTGGTGCAGTTTATATGTCACTGAGTATAAATACATTTATAAATATCATGCCGTCACTAGTGTCTAGTTTAGCTGTCGTCGTAATATCAACATCTTTTCAATACAATTTTTATTAATTACTTTTTGCACGTCAAGTGTTTTTTCGCATTTACGCAGGCGCCACCTCTAATGTAATTATTTCTTGTGCAAAACGTTACAAAATGTACCTACCTATTACTGTATTACTAATATCATTTTCCTTTATGTAATGCTCGGTAATGCACAGTATATCAATATTATTATCTACGGCAATAACTTCTAATTGCAAATATTTATCGTACAGACCCTGAATATTAATGTCTATATTTGTGTATTTGGTTGCTATATGTAATTTTTTTGTCGTTATACAGTTTTTTCCGTATTAAATAATGATAAATATTGTTCCATACTAAATGTTCCGCATTTAGTTCAAGATTAAACTTTTATTCACGTTTTCACAGTTAGTGCACTAAAAACATTTGTTTGGACATTCATCTATTTTGTGTTTATCTATCTACTGTACTCATCTTTCTCGAGGATCTTACGTATTTCTTGAAAGCACTAATTCCTTACCTTGATTCCTTCTAAGTCAATCCTTTTCAGTATTTTTATTGTGTATTTATGAACATTCATTTCCCAAATTTGAGTTACTTGCACTTACGTTGATATTATCATTTAAGATGGTTTAAAATGTAATAATGGTGTGAATTTTCTACCCATTATAACTGTTGTACAAATTAATATTATTACTAATCGATTTAATAAATGTCTATATCTATTTTTCTGTTCAAAACGTACAAAACGCTGTAATATTGAACGATCTGAGAACTTGCTTGCGGAGAACCCATATCATTGTGCTCTTGTTTTGAATCGTCTTATGAATTTTCCAACCCAGTTTTTAACTTTAATTATGTGCACTTTGTTGAATTGCATAACTTGATATTACATACTGACTAGAAAGCTCGTACTGGTTGCCACCGATGTGAACTATGCATGTGAAAAATGTACGAAATTTTACACTGTTACTTTCATCGTACGATTTTCTTAAAATGTAAGAGGAATTATTCGTTTCCATGTTGGTTTTCTGCAGAGATTCGTAAGAACATAAAAATTAACGACGCCCCAGAAACGTTGGAACACCAATGAGATTCGAGATTACACGAGAAGGAGAGATGTGGGTTTCCAAAATTGTAAAAAAAATAAGAACTCCAGAAATTTGGATTAGAGAACAGTGTAGGAACCAAGCAGCGAAAAATAAAGTCAATACGCTCAAAGTAGTTGCGAAAAAAATATATAATATATATAATAATTATTAAAAGAGAGTGTTTAAAGAGGAACAGTGGGATATGAGGAAAACTTGGAGGAAGATCAACGAAGTGTTAGGTAGGACGTAAAGCGGTTCAGTAGATAACGGGGTGGTGCGAGTTATGGAAAAATCTCTTCTATTGGCAAATTTATTCGGTTAATTGTTTAAAAACCATGGAACAAATATGACGCATTTGTGTTCTCAAATTCTGCATAGGGAAACGAAGTCACAGATGATTCAGATGCAATCGATTTTTATGCCGGAAGCTGATAGCGCTCGACTAAAACAAATTATAAAACACATGGATAACAATAAAGCACGAGGAGTCGACGGAATATCAAAGTGATTAAGAAACGTTATTCAGCAATGGAGGCACCGATGCTAAGGCTCATAAATGTATCGATAGGAAGTTTCCAAATAATCTTAAAAAAGTGGTAGTTAAACCAATGTATAAAAAAGTGTCCCAGTCAACTATAGGCCGATCTCAATTCTTCCAACCTTGGGAAAAATCACCGCTCGATACATAGCGGACGTTCTAGTAGAGCATCTAATCATGTGTAGGATAATTGATGATGCCGAAATCGGATCCCAGAAGATAAAAATACTGATTGCTTACTAGGATTGTATGCACAAGGATTTAAATAATGGAATGAACGTTGTATGCATTTTTGCGGATTTTGGAAAGGCGTTTGATTGCATTGACCACATTTTGTTATTGAAGGCGTGAGAAAAAACTGGAATAAGAGGACGTTGCTGACTTGGTTCGAAAATTACTTATGAAGCAGATGCTTCGTAGCAAAAATCGAGGTTGAGGGAGTACCGCAAGGTAGCATCCTAGGTCATATTTTATATATCCTACTTCGAGAAGTGTGATATTACCTTGTCGCAGATGACACGGCGATTACATCTGTTCATAAGGCTCTAGAAACGGCAGTGAGTCGCATGAACCGAGCGTTTGCTGGTTTCCAATGTGGGCGCACGGCTAACTGACGATAAACCAGGAGAAAGCGAAAGTCGTGCACATAACATCACCGAATCTTAGCAGACCTTTGTCAGTAAAAATAAATTTATGACTCCATGATAATGATAATGATAATGGATGTAAATGTTCGCAGGAGCTACAGATTGTTCGGAAGCATCTTGATTTAGGCCTCATCATAGACAACAATAAACTCTGGAGTAGACACATTGGGAAAGTTTGTACCTAATTGAGATACTTTGCTACATGTTTTTATTACCGGGCAAAATTTGTACCAAGGTCTGAATCACATATCAACAAAATTGTAGAGATACAGTGTAGTTATATTCCTGATCCTGATTTGTTGAGTTTGTTTAGTTTTCTTGTGCCAAGACCTAGCAGTTGTAATTCACATTTTTTTCTATATCGGCCTACCAAACATTCGCCATCATGCTCATTCATGATTTCTATCAGTAGAAGTATAAGTAGTTTTTGTCAACAATTTAATTTTAATATCACCTTAAGTTCACTGTAAGTTAATTTGATGTTTCATATATTTTTTTCTCGTTATTTGTTCTACTGTAATAGTTAGTTAGTTTGTGCAAGTTAATGTAATATTATCTTGTAATATGTAGTATGTTTTCTACTGTTGGATAATAAATTATTATTATTATAAATATTGAAATATGACTTTATTTTGACTATGATGTAGTCGTCTGTAATTTACTTTCTATTTATTTATTTTATTTTATTTTGTTTATTCATTGAAAATAATTGTTCATTTCATTTGGAATAAATGTTACTTTGATAATATTATTTGCACGTCTGACTGGCGAATCATTTTTATTGAAGCTTGCTGTGCAGACCCTATTAGCCCTGTGTACTTTTGAGCTGTATTTTGTTACATTTTTTCTTCCACGACTTTCCACGCTACTTCTAAGAATTTGTATATTCGTTTCTTCTTTTCGGAGACCACGATATTTGTTGAAATTTCTCTGCGTCCCTTCTGTTTTATTATTTGCTGACAGGACAATAAACAAGTAATGTTTTTTAAATTTTTCCTTGCTCTTTTCTTCTATGATTTCAAGCGTCGGTGATAGTCACCCCTTTGCTGGCATTTTTTTTTGGTGTTCCGTTTTGAACTTGGCGAGTATACTGGCATAATGTATGATGTTGTTTCTCGTTTGAGCTAACAAATTCAGCCGGTATTGACTACGTTAGTATTTTTATCGTAAGTTACTTCGAACCGAACCCTCAAAAATAGCCGATTTAAGAACTATAATCATTTCAAACTATTTGAGCAAATATATACTATATACTAACAGAAAATTTATGTAAGAAGTAAGACATTAATTGATTGCATTGTTGGCTCCTAGCCAAACATTTTTTAAAGTTTTAATTAAACGGTAATTGGTACTTCACAAAATTCAATTTATTACTCCATCATCAGGAATCTACTTTTGTTAGTCTCCTGATGATGCTGTAAGGCGAACTGTACAATATGAACTAGTAATATTTTGTTAAACTATAACAAGTGCGTTTGATTTTATTAGATTAAGAAGTAAGATCTGAATTACAAAATATTTGACATCCACGTTGGAAGGGATCACGTGGGAGTTTACTGAGCGAGGGCATGTTAAGGGAGCTCCTGTGGTGAAAAGTGTTCTGGAAACGTATGTAAGTATAGTCTTCTCCGATAAATTAAATATTATTGGTCCACGGTGAACTTGTTTGTTATTCTATGGTAATTGTCTAAATGAAATACCCCCACAAAAAGAAATTGACCTTGCATTTTCCTACGACGGTGTTGTCGATAACAGATTTCACACTTTCTGGACGACTTATCTCTCTAGCCTGAATTTTGAAACTAATTTGTGTAAATTTACGATTAATTGATTCACAAAATCACCATGATATATGTCCTGGTATCTAATCTGATTTTACATTTCAATAAAACAACATTGTACAGTCTTATTAACCCTTCTTAGTTTAAGATTTCTACTGCGATTTAAACATACCAGGTTTAATACCAATTTTGGTAGTAAAAATTGAGTTGTCACAATTGAAGAACAAAAAGAGTTAGACTTGAGGAATGGCACAAGATTCGCCTAACTGCTAACTCCGGTGTGCGTGTGAACAATATTATTATTATGTTCATGTGTAATTGTATTTGTATCACTGTATCTACTGGATGGTAATAATTTAACCAGTCTTACTTAATTAATTAATTACAGCTGAAGTATTTCCGTGCCTGTAGGGCTTTCATAAAATAAACATGAATTTGGACGCTAAACGACTTCGCCGAAAGAACACATAAAACATATCCTCGACTCTCCCATTACAATGAAGTTATTTATTGGACCCAACAGTTCTTGGGTAAATTTACCGCTTAATTCTATGCATTATTAAGAAAGCAATAAGATGCAAAATGACGTTGTCCGACAACTCGAATATGACACAGAGAGTAATGGCTTCCACTACGGGGACAGGGAACACATTTCACATTTTGTCTCGTGTCTCGCTTGCGCCACCATCTTCTGTATTCCCGTCTTTCTCCGGCGAGCACGTACATTCGATTCCTCCGGGGAGACGGCAAATGTAGCACCGGAAAACAACAATATTTCATAGTCCGGAACGATATCCCACACGTCGGTTGAGCGGAGAATCGGCTGCCGCCTTCTGAGCATACCAGTGCGTACGCTGACGGATTGGTTGAAAAATTTAAGAGGAGCATAGATTTGTTATTCTTCATATATTTACGTAGCATTGCGACTGGGTGGTGGAAGCAATAAAAATAAAACATGATGTGTTCAAAAGCAATAAGACTTAAAAAGACGTTAGGCGATTCGCCATTCAATCAGATCTACGTAATTTTCGGCTCATACTTGCTCAGTACGCTCAGTTGCGATATTAATTTTTCATGTGCTTTTAGTTCCTCCTACTCGTGATATTCATTTCTTAAATTTATCCGAAATACGTGTAGTTCTACTTCACCGCAATTATCGCTAGTTGATTGAAAATGACAAATTTGAAATTAGCCGCTAACTAAACTAACTAAATATTTTGAATGAATTGATGACTAATTTGACTTGAGGCTGAAATGTTTTAATACAACCGATCCTTAGGGTTTTGTTTGGTTGTTTGGGATTTCTGAAGGGATGGCGGGCTATAAGATTCAGTTTTCGCATCAGGTACTCTTTATACTTATCGCCTCCACTTTTGCGTTTTGCAACCTCTAAAGGTAAATTGTGATTTTACAATATTTTCCGGTTGAGCACGTAGCAATGATAGATTTTTCTTTGCGTTTGGGTTTTCTTCCCTTTGTAGGCCCAGTCACGTGAAAGTAACGAATTTGCGCTGCGGATATCAAGTGCTTTGATAGGTTTAGTTGGGGTTAGAAATATTTAGTTACGAACAGTTCTGGATGTTGATATGGTGATTGCCCCGATTACCCCTCTTCAGTAGTTGTTCTTCACTCACTGTATATTAGAATTAAAATTAAAATTAAACATTTGGTTAAAGTTTTACACAGGGTGTATTTATACTTTCCCTTATAGCTGTTTCGGCGGTTAGGCCGTTATCAAAGAGTATATTCAACTTTAGGTAATTTACAAAATGGAACATATATATAGGAATTTAACGAGTGCGCTTAAGGGATAAATGCCGCGTAGATGACTGGGGAAATTTCGGCTTTTTGTGGTCGTTCATGACATTCTCACGATGTGTTTTGGCTTTTTTAATTTCTACCGTTTGTCTTTATTAACCGTATGCAGTGTTATAAATTTATTTAGATCGATGAAATGCTAGGTGGATAAGCAGAGTTATGGCGAAGCCAGTTCTTGGTTGTTTAGAAGTGATTGTTTGTGTTCATTTATATTACCAGTAGTACCATTTATATACCTATGTTATGTATATACCTAGTGTCTTAGTCCTTAAAATTGATTTCATATACTACACATTTTTGTATGGAGTCCAGTTTCACTTCATTGTTTACCAATATATTTCCTAAGTTATATTTATTTACACAAATAGGTGCTAGGTTGGAGTTAGCTATTGGAGATTTAGTCATTGAAAGATTGATAAAGCAATAATTACGCGAGATATCTTCCATCGTACAATGACATTTTCATTGCAATCATTGTTTTTGGAAATGGTCTTTAAAATCTCTACTTCGTTAGTATAGTTGGCAGTTCACAGAGGCAATAACAATAGCCTATGTAAGAAGCTGTGGAGAACTTTAAGGTAAAGGTCCTGAAGACGGAAGCAAAGATATATAAAGTAAAGAAGATAGGGAACAAAATGAGTTTAGTGGAAATGGAAAATTGGGAGAAAATAAAAGTGATGAAAGACAAAAGTAAGTTAAAAGACTTCAAGGAAAGTGTTTATAAACGACGACCTGCCTGAAAAAGACACAGAAATTCAGCAATACATAGGAAGAAATGGAGAGAGAAACAAGGAAAACGGAACAAACGGGTGATATCATAAATGGTATAATGTGGAAGTGGGATGAGGAGAGGGAAATACTAGTGATAAAAAACGAAGCAAACGAGCATCGAGCCAAAAAACTAACGGAGGAAGATAGAAGGATAGGCAAAACTGATGAGGCCGTTGAGCTACAAGGAACTAATGACATATAAGAATAAAAAGAATGAGAGAGGAATAAACGGAAAAGCTGACGTTAATAATAAGGATAATAAGTTGAAAAAAGAGAAACCCAACGGAATTATTGGTACATAGGCACTTGGAATGTTAGAAGCCTCAACAGCAAAGAAGAAGATTTACTAGCAGAACTTGAAAATACAAAGGTAGAACTACTAGCAAATACAGAAATGAAGGAAAGAGAAAGTAAGTGTATTGAAGTAATGGGGAATACATATTGATATACAGTGGGGTTACTAGAAATGATGCCAAAGAAAAGGTATCCTGCTTAGTCAAAAAAGAGAATGTCAACAAAATAATGAGATGGGAAGCAGTATCAGAAAGAATACTGAGGCTGGAACATAAAAATATGTAAATATATTGAATGACTTAGTAGTAGGTAATACATAGTTTGATCATAAAGCTATACATTCAATACTACTAGAAATAAATATAATAAAGAATTTAATAAATCAATGCTAATGGACGTCATCGTAAAAAGTAATATAGGAAGTGACTATCACTTAGTTGAAAGTAAAATTAATTAGAAACCACAACCCAAATCAAGGAGTAGCAAATTAGAAAAGTTAGTATACCAAATCAAAAGTTAAAAATTACAAAAAGAAACAAATAAAAGAAAATTCTAACTCGAAATAGAAATAAAAATACGAAGACTTAGGAAATCAAGAATATGGATCTAAGTAATGGAAATCCATACGAAGATAGTTATGAATATGGCTGGAGAAGTTCGCGGAGTCAGCAAAAATACAAGCAGAAGGAAATAAACAGCATGGTTGAACTATACAATTAAAAAGAAGGTCGAAAAGAACACCATAGAAAACTTATTTTGGGAAAAATAAGGTAAGACAACATACGAAATGTATACAAAAACAAAGAGAAAATGTGAAAATTCAAGAATTTTTTGAAACTCTAAGGTGCTTTACCAGATATTAAGAAGTTCATACAAAAAAAGAATCCACCGACCAACATAAAGGACAAGGAAACTAACACTATTTCAAATGTAACAGATGTAACAAATGTACTGGTCAAATGGAAAGAGTATTATATGGACCTACTGGGCATAGAAAAGAGAGTACTAATCAAACGACAAGAAAATAAGAACAAGAAAAAGAAGAAGGAAAAAACCGAGATGAGGAGGAACAAGACATAAAGAGAGAATAGAATAAATAGGAGATCCCTCAAAACTGGAAGAGAACAACAGTGATATCTATATATAAAAAGGAGATAAAATGATATGCAGTAACTACAATGGTATATCTCTTTACGTATACCTTATAAAATTTTGGAAAGAATAGTAGAAAATAGATTAAGAAAACAACAAATGTTGCCACGGAATGTAAAACGGTTGTCTTAGCTTAAATCATCCTTTTGATCATTTTTAATTCTGTCATTGTCAAGCTACACTGACATCATCAATAACTTACAAATGCGTTACCTACTTACTTCAGCTGTAAAATGGTAATGAACTACAAGTTATGAAATACTAATAACGTTTTTATTAACTTCAGCATGCTGAAAATGAAATAAATAAAGAGATTAATTAATTTAACGCAGTAGTAGCGCCAACAATAACCTATACGAGTGAATTGTGGATAATCCGGAAAAAACACGAAGGAAGGCTAACAGCCAGGTAAATGAAATTTCTAAGAAAAATTCGGGGAAAGCTAAAGTGGGATGGAGGATAAAATGAAAATGTAGTCAAGTCAGGAAGAACAGGAAAAAGAAGATGGGAGAACCTAGGAAGAGACGGGCACATCAGAATCAGACAGATTGGCAAGTACCTTGAGGGAATGACCAGATTTGTACCGGACCGGACCGGGAGGAATGGAAAAAATGCATAGAAGATTAGGAAAAAAGAAATACGACATTAGGGTAAGGAGAAGAAGAAGAAGAATGAATTATAGACCAAGTTGCATCTGCTCTTCAGTGTCTCTATATATATTTTATTATTTATTTAATTTTATTACTATAAAGTTTTGTCATCAGGTGAGTTAACGTAAGGAACAGTTGAATATGATCTACCGAATCCCATGGGCCGTTAAGCTACTGTAACCCCAGCCCCCGTGTCATTAAGAATGCATGGTAAAAGAATTATTTCAGGTACACCCACATTCTAGCGGATTTTTTATTTACACTAATAAACAAGCATATCCGCAAAAACAATTTGTTTTCAGCATGGCTTCGGTGGAGAAAAAAACTCAGCGCGCAACGTAAAGAGGATGGAGACACAGCATATGCATACTGTTCAAGAGCTCGAGTGCATTAATTAGGTAACTGCTCGTTCCGACAATGTGTTGATTCGTGTATTAGAAAAATATGCATCACCCAAATTGATTGAAATACGGAGATTGTTCCATTCTGTAGGTGCAGCAGAAGTGTATAGTTTGGTATAGTCATACAACAAGGTCGATTCTTATTATAGCGACACAGAACGGCACGATATGACGAAGTGTCGCTAATAAAGTTTAACGTGTTGTTAAATTATGATATTCTCACGTAGCAAATATGTTTCAACTGTAGCGTGATATTTTCTTGGGACAATCGGAATAAACGAAAACATAGTGAAGCAGGTCCCCAATCTAGATTTAAACTAATTCCAAAAATAAATAGTTTTTATAAATAGTCGTTGTTCAACGTGGGTAACAGGATATTTACTTTGCATAATGTTTCCTGCCTACAGTTCAATAGCATGAACATAATATAAACTTTGTATCTTGCTTGCTTAATCATTCTCCTAATATTTTTATCAAGCAAGCGATGGCACATTCTCACTCTGACGAAATCAAGATACGTTGACGAATCTCCCGGATAGCTCAGGCGCACGGATTCGTCTTTACGATTCATTGAGTATTCTTGTGTACATATTTTTTTTAGAAATTGTTTATATCTTACAACTGGTAGTGGAGGAAGAAATAATAAAAGAAGGAACATTTAATGTTATGACAGTTAATACAAATACCATTGATTTTGGTGGTTTCATCGGATGTGCATTTATTGCAAATTTAGAAATTGCAATTTTCAGGATCTACAAAATCCACATTCGTAAGGTGAATCGCCAACGCGTGTGTTTAAGTACATAAGATTTTCGATGTATCCACAACGTGCTGCTGTCAGACGCATTCCCTTATCGAAAAGTTGCAGTACCTGCCCGAGGATCCAACAATACAATTTGCGGACAAAATAAACGACCGACGGGAGCAGAGGGGGTATTAGGTAGGTAATTTGCTATACTGGGGGTACGGTCTTTGTGATCGGCAGATTTCCCAAGCGGTCTGGCCCTGCTGCGGCCCCCTATCTTTCGCTGCGAGAGCGCGCACCGATCGCTGCCGGAAACAAACTGGAAAAGATCGCTAGAAATTGACCAAGAGTTAAATATTGGCCGTGGGTATTTGCGACCCGGCAAGTTGGCCGCCTGGCGCAGTCTGATCGAGTTATTCGTGCACTCGACTGATATCAAAATTCAGACATGATTTAAATTCACTACATTTCCTTGTTCATTCGACACGCATTTACGTTTTGGGTATATCTAACCCGATGATGTTAAAATTTGACAATTATTAGAAAAACAATTGATCCAATCTTAACTAGAGGCATGGTGTAATATGTTTGGATTGTTATTAATACTGACATCCGAGCCAGTTGAAGATTCCTCACCCGCCAATTGTGCGTGTAAAATCAAAGTATGTTTTGTTTATTTTGTTATAAACAAAACACACGTAATTTGAAATACTATCGCGGCAATAAAACGAATATATGTATGACATTAAAAACCATCCTAACGATTTTATTATATTTTCTGGCATGATGAGCTTTCATTTTAAATTTTATGTGAATAATCCAAATTTTGTTTTCTTTTGTCCTCTGTCTATCATTACTTCATTTAGCATTTGTCAAATTATGTTCCTTAATTCAGTATTGGGTCAAAATGAAAAATATAGAAACCGCCCTACATAAACATAAAAAACAAACCTGCCAATCCTGGATAATGGAGCCGAAATATTGAGCGACAATTAATTATGATAGTTTATGAGAGCGTTAATTAAATAAACTATTATAAACATAAACAAAAAAAGAATGGAGAAATTATAATTAATTATTTTCAGATTAAGCGAGCAATGATATTAAATTATAACTATCATTTGCGATTTAAAAAAATCTTTTATGGCTACATTTAGATTAAATTTTAAACATTAATCGATTTAATTACTACGTCACAAATACGCTAACCTACCTCCCACCTAGTGCGTGTTCTAATTAAATGGTCCCAACCTTAATTAAATTCATAAAAATGACTTAATTTTCTCTTCCAATTATACAGAATTTGATTTAGGGCCTTGTGTCATGGTAGCGTATTACTCCTTTTTATTTCGAACAAATATTTACAAGCTAAATTTTGACATCACATTACACCACTCATATGTTTCGAATTTATGGCCTGAATTTAGCATAAAAGTGGGAAATAACACGTTATAGGTTCTAAGTTTTATAATTAAGTGAGTGACAATTTGTTATGCCCAAAGATATGCAAAGATGAAATTTAAATATGCATTAAAATTCCATGAATTTGGTACTTTATTTTAACTATGAAATAATATGATAATTAAGTTCCATGAGGAATAGTAATTCGTTGTGTTTTTTGTTTTTGACGTATGAATTTGTCCTTTGACGGCTCGCTCGGTAATTTTGCAATCGAGCCCATGTTAGCGACGAGGGTTGTCAACATCAAGAACTCTCGTATTTGGGATGCTGAGAATAGTCGATTAGTTGATGAGAAAAAATGCCTATCCACAGAAGTCATTGTTTGATATCAGTTCTAGGTGGGCGAAGCGATTGGGCAATATTTCTGCGACGAAGAAGCCGATAATGCAGTTACTGTTAATGGCGACCGTTATCGCAACATTATAATGTGGTCTGCAGTTGTCAGTATGGAACTGAACGATATGTGGTTCAGCATGATGGGCAAACTAGCATACAGGACAAGAAACAATCGAGTTACTGCAAGAGAAGTTTCTGCACCATGTTATCCCACGTAGTGGCAACCAGTGATCTAACGCCATGCGGCTCTTAGCTGTTGGGTACTACGAACCACCCATATTCCAACCGTCCAACAAAAATGATGGGCTTAGGGATGAATCTAGACTATATCAGTTGGTACAAACATAATTAAAGCTGTTAATAGAAGATATGAATGATAATGTTTCTCCGGATCTGATGGGGCATAATTTAATTTACATCGTGTCAGTGGCCATATATTTTGTTTTATTTTGGCAATATGTGAGAGAACTATATCTACCGATGATTTATTCCCCGATAATTTAATAAGACACACACAAGTATGAAACTTCAGGCATTTATGGTTCAACCTGAAGGATATATGGCTTTCCAAGTTTATCACTATGTTAAACTACTCGCTAGATTTTATGTTCATTCTTTTGAATGCAGGTGTTTTGTAATAAGTCTTATTTTTTGCATAAGTGGTTACACAATCAGACTGATTATCCTTCACTTTTATCAGAGCTGATCTTTAATCTACAATATACATAAGCTATATTGTAACTTTAAACTGATTCAAAATTGAGGCTGGTAAAAACGGCAAAAACGGTTGGTTTGATACTAAACGAGGACATAGTCAAATATATGATGACGGATACTTTACAAAGAACAACTACAGCTCGACTTAGCAAATATTTTAATTATAATTTTTGTAGTTTGCATATTTCCCGACTCTCATGTTTGCTAAGGGGAGCTGTACTTGGTAATTATAATGGACAATGGAACAACATATCGGTTCAAAGAGGTGGAGGGTTTCGCCTATTTCTGAACCAACATAGGAAGGACATGGAAATATGAAACTATAGCAATGGAAAAGAATCTCATAATGCATATGCACTAAAAAGGAGACACGATATATTGCGACGAATGTGGACTAATATGCTGAACATTTGTGGCATACAAAATATACAAACATAATACAAAACAAACTAAATCGACTAAACTTATTTATCGATCGTCACTACATATGTCAATAAATAAAAGAAAATAGAAGCTGTAAAAAAGTTGACAGTTCACTATACGAATGGTTTAACTCCCTCGACGTAAACTATACATCACGTCATACTTCTTGGAGACGTTTCTAAACATCAGATTGAATTTTGATACATTCTGCGGCTTATTAAAAATGAACACTGAGACATAATAATATTAGCAGAAATAAATATTAGTTGTGAAGACAATGTACGGCAAATATATACCACATTAAAAACAGGCGGTGGCATACTAATATACATTAAGGATAGCCTGCATTATATAGATATCTTTGCAAACTTTACTTACTGAGAAGCCATCAAACTTAAAATTCACAAATGCAAATTTAATACATTTATTGGGAGCGTTTATGTATTTAAATAGATCTGGACATATAAAAACAAAACTTAGAACTGAGTATAATAAGTCACGAAATCGGTTAACCGGAAATATGATACGGGACAAAGAAGAATATTTTGAGGCACTGTTTGAAAATCAGAAACACGACATGGAACCATATAAAAGTAATGGGCAGAAGTAAAAAGACTCGTGTTGATGAAGAAATAATAAAGAATATGAAGCTTGCTAAGGAGTTGATACTAAAGAACTTTGTACAATTTTTCGAAGCAAATTTGGATAGACTCATACACAGTTGTGAGCATAGCCTTTACATTGTGAACACACCTAATGGGTAATTGGTATCAAAGAAAATGTGTATACTTTTGCCATGCCAATCAAAAATCTTATCACTAGGACGCTTATCAAAGAAACAATACCCATTGCATTGAAAAAGGCAATAGACCAATGTATTTTATATTTTTAAATTATTTAGGGCATCAAAATTTTATATACAAGACCTCAAAACGTTACAAATCGTCAATTTATTTACGTGAATTACGATAAAGTAAAATAATTACATAATTGAAATGAAGGTGTTATGTCAATTGTACTGCATGGTTGTAGTATAAAAAATACAATTTTCTTGCGAAGTTACGCTAAAGAGTTATTAATAAAGTTACTTCTATTTCATTTCATTTAAGTTCAATCAACCCGATACATTTACTAAGGCTCCTCTCCGCGTTTAGCAATTAGCCTTCTTTTTAATAGAAACATCTGGGCAGGTTTTACCACCCTCGCATATTGACTGACAAGAGACTGTGAGTGCACGTCTTCAATATGTGTTGATTTAAGTCTTGGCATCATTTAATTGTTCAGTGATGTCTTTGTTGAAAACGTCTTACCCTTCAATGCTCTGTTCAATGAACGATTCTGATATAGATAAAGTTATATAACCTAAGTTATTGCTCCTCGCCTATAACCACTACGGTAACTGCACGCTTTAACATGAGAACTAGAGTTTTCGTTCCACGGTGAAATAGACACATTTAGAAATCTATGTACTGTAAATCTGGTGTCACCTGGGGTTAATTAGTAAATATAGGAGAGTAATAAATTAAGGTACGTATGTACGTACATTACAAGATGTTCAGCTAACGATATGTGTCAATCAGGATGGTCAATCGCATCTACTTTGTCAATACTAAAACCATAGACATGCAGACAAAATTTCTTGCAAACGTCTGTAATGCCGCTGTAAACCACCACCTTGTGAAATATTCCGGCCTCCGTTAGTGATAGCAGAACTAACCGTAACGATGAATAAGTACCAAGTCGTAAAAAGGGAAACAAACGCGCGGATCGATTTGCCTGGCGTAATTTACTTTTGCTACTCTCATTTCGGAAAGCGTTTAAAACTTGCGTGGAGTGCAGTTCGTTTGGGGGGCGTGGAGGTCGCAGGGGGAAGAAACAGTTGCATACACCCGGTCAGAACTTATATCGGACGAATTTGCATAAGCTACACATTCGTTCGAGTCTGAACATCGTTCAGCTTTAATATCTCTAATAATAATTAGTCCCGAAAGGGTGTATAATTTCCGACTCGACTACCTTCATTTATCATGCCGAAGAAAACTCCGAACAACTTTTAACGGCACTCGCGTGCACGGTAAAGTTGCCAAAAACCGTATTAAAATTCACCTTGGTAGTATCAGCGAATGTCGACGAACCGGTCTTGCTGAAAACTTTGGAAGATGGAATAGCCAGTGCGTTTCAATTTATTAACATTTTTGTTACTGTTTCCGACATTTGTTTTTCAAGTTCAATAACACGCACACACACACGCGCGCGAACACACTCAAACATATTAATATTTAATTAATAGCGAAATGTACCATGTTGAATAAACTTTTTTTAAGTAAGGAATACATTTCAAAATTATCGGTAATGAGTCATTTTGCAACTAAATAGTAACGCTAAAGTCTATTTTGCTTTAATTTCTATATGACAACGGTGGATATAAATGACAAACTGGCCGATTTGAAGGCGGAACCAAAAAAAGGCTTGTCGCAAACTGGTATTAACTATTAAAACGTAATTTAAATTTAAATGTTTTAATAATAATAATAATAATAATAATAATAAACCATTATGTTTTCACATGTTTTAGTAACTGAACACAAAAATAGTTATTTGGAAAATGACTCCGAGACTGACGACTCCTTTACTAGCAGCGTAACACTAAAGAGCAACGGCGCGGAATGCGAAATCGGGAAATTACCTTAAATTATTAAATTACATAAAACAACTTGAGGACAAAATAAGAGTTTGGAAGTGACATTAAACAAAGTGTGTAGAAGACAAATGATGAATAATAATAATATTAAAAAACGGAAGGCGACCTACTTACAAACTAAAACTAAAAAGCCCTGCATCCAATAAAAACAAATCAGTTGCAGTCAATAATAGAATATATTGACTGCATAAAGATACAAAGTATTTTTGTATCTTTAAACCAAACGCGCAATTTGAGGATGCCATATCCAATTACAATAATCTCTTAATTTGGGAAAATTATTTTGTGGTAATCTTTTGGGTATTAACTAACGCAATTGAGAGCAAACTGTTTGATAGAGTTATGTAACGTGTTAGGCAAAACAAATTACGTAATTTAACTATTTTGAGGAGAAAGGTACGCCTACAATGATTTTGTTTACAAACTAAATATACACCTGACAGCTTGCTCTATTTACATTTACGGAATAGCATTTTGTGGATAAAAATAGACACGTTTGTCGCGACGTGGACTACATTTAACTAAGACCGAATGGTGAACAGTGATAACACATTTTGCCACCAAGCTATAGAAACTGGTAATGACGATTCTATTACCAATGGTATCAATATTTAAGACATACTTAAAATAATACGCGTGAAAACGTCACAAAAATATGGTAATTAGAAATGAATCATATCTATGAAGAAGATTGATTGCTCAGTTTTGTCATTGTCAGGTTTTAAGTATTTTACATTTAAACATCAGGACCTTGCGTAAAAAATAGACGAAATTGAGGTATGAGGTATTGCTTAAAAATAGATCACCAATTCTATCAGTAATTATTGCTGTAACATAAGTGGCGTCTGTATGTTCACTGTGAATAAATGTCATAAAAATATTGCACCTTATCATTCACAAATTAAATTTATCGAAAATAACTTTGAATTGACCATTGCTAAATATAAACTTAATGATCAAACTTGTCTTATCGTATGTAATTATTGATGTTGAGCTATTTACATGTTTCTTTGGCGATTTTGTAAAATATGCAATTATGTTATAGTGATTATTAATTTTAAACATAATGCTGGTACGGTTAATGAATATTTGCTTTTCATGGTTTGCTCTTACATGCTTGTGGTGACAATTGAGTAGGTCGGTCCTCTTCGACAACTATTGATAATATTTTTACCAATTTAACCACTGTAGTATAACAGTAGTCTTAAATACAACATATGTGAAAAACTCAATAATGTATGAATTTAAACAATCGTTCTCACAAAATAATATTGATTGTTTTCTGTGTCTATTACAAAAGGTATCCTGAAATAGTGTTTTAGTACTGATGTAGATAGCAAAATTTTTCAACTTTTCCAATTAAGAAAATGTGGTGAAAAATAATAATCGAAATGTCGCCCGTACTAAAGAACCTGGAAATACTTATTGCTTGAACAAAAAAGAAGATAAATGGAGATGTCAAATATGTTCAGTAGTTCATTTGTACTTAATCCAAAAAAATAGATATTGCTGTTGGGTATCAATTCAATTTTAATGGATCACCAAAAAAGATGGTTCCCTTTCCTGAAGAAGGAGAAGTTTTAAATATAATAAAGAAAAATTAAATGAAATGAGAAAATCCAGGATTTCATGAAATTTCTAATAAAAAGTGCTTCAACAGTTATCTTATATCCACTAACACGTATAATAATGTTCGAAGGAAAATTTTCAGTAATACTCAAACAAGCCAATATTATCCCCGTATACAAAAATGGAAACAAAAAGTGTGCAAGTGTGCATATTCCAAAGTGTTTGAAAAGATAAAATATGTTAGACATAACTCCCACATAATAATAAATAACATTCTCTCAAACACACAGTACGGGTTCAGGACCAACCTTTCAACTGAAGGAGCAATATATGCCGCAATAAATGAAATACTGTGTCAAATTGACAAAAAACTAAATCTCGGGGTTGCTTTTTGAACTGTCGAAAGCATCCGACTATACAGATCATAACATTTTACTACGAAAAATAGTAAAGGATGGCTTTAGAGGTGAGCTTACCAGCTTATTAATTCGTACCTGTCGTACAGAAAACACAGCATGTGCATCAAATCATTTGTCATAAGTTTAAACTGCAGTATGCCAGAGGGCTCCAAACTCGGCCCACAATTGTTTTTCTCTATGTTAATAAGTTATACGCAGTCTTGCAAATACTGTCAATATCTTACAATACATCTTGTATAATTAACGATGAAAATTATAAAAATCTATCAGTGGCTTACACTACGTTAAATTGAATTGAGTTTCAATTCTATTAGTATTGTCCGTAAATTTTCTTGGAATCAAATTGAAAAACAATCTTGACTGGTTCGCCCACTTCTCCCACATAATAAGCAAGTTGAATAGGGTACACCATATCCGCAACTATTTGAATTTAGATGCCTAAAAATCGCACTATTTTTCTGTTCACTTAATATGCTACGGGACATCTATACATAGTTACCCCGTTTTCATTTATTTTTAAAGAAACTACCCGAGGAGGTATCTATAAGTTAAGGATGCCGTAAGTGAAGATCGAGTACGAAGATAAGGTGCTAGCATTAGGAGACAAAATGGTTTTGCTTGAAAATGCGTTGAACGGGAACGATATTGAACGATACAGAAGAAACAACATTAGAGTGCTTGGTGTCCATGAAGTATCTGCCGAAAATACTAGTGAACTACATATCGGGATAATTTAAAAATAAACATTAATTAAACTGTTATCACCGCCTAGCTGGATTTAAAATGTAAATTATATCCGATTTGTTGATTATGACCCATAATACCCCTTATTAAGATGTAGACAGTAATACAAGATCCTTACTATCTAAAATTTGTGACCTATATCTTTTTGTAACAGATAATAATATTGATATATTAGTAGTGATACGGCTTAATGATTCAATCACGAATGATCATGTTAAGGTGGATGGATATAATTTGATCAGAAAAGATAGAAACGGACGTGGAGATGGGGTAGGAGGGTTTTTACGTGCTCATTTCATATAAACATTAATTGATATGAATGATTCAATCGAACAAATCTGGTTGTCTATTACTGCATATAGTTTAAAATTTATTGTTGGTGGATTATATACGCCTCCAAAATTTGATCAAAAATTATTTCGATGTGAAGGAGAGGAGAACAACTAGTGGTAGTAAAAACATTGGTTTACAGTCTTTCTGTTTTTGTTACAAAAATTATAATTTATTTGTCAAAAATAAAGATATTTATAATCATATACCACACAAAAGTTGTAATCATCTAAAAATCCCAACTAACAATTTAACGTTGGATGAAAGAGGACCGGACTATAAAGTCATAAAAACCTACAATGCGTTATACCACTGCCAGCCCTTAAAATATGACAATATCGGTATAAAATGTTTTTCATTGTTCCACCTGTTAGTTTTTCGTTTAGTGTATTTTGTTTTTAAGAATTATGCCTTAAGTAAGACAATGAAAAATGTTGTTCAATGAAGCGACTTTGAGCGGAGTCGAATTGTGGGTATGAAACAGGCTGGTGTGTCATTATGAAAAATAGTCTACTGCAGCCACTGATCATCGTCGGATTGTTAGTGGCCGGCCAAGGACCACGAAAAATCAATGAAGACAAACATCTACGTCAACTGGCTCTTAGCCATTCACTCCACACATCCAGACAACAATAGATTGCAGTTATAGGGCGTAGAGTATATTCTACCACCATATACAGGCGAATCTTTTATGGCATCCACTGATCCAAGATCGTATGACGCTCCGACTTAGTTGGTGTGCTGAGATAGAGCAATGGCTGGAGCAAGTTAATGGAATCATAGTCCGCGACAAGGTTAGAAGACCACGCAGTGAAAGAAACAATTTAAACTCTGTTTGAAGGCTTCATACTTACCTAACTCAATCGGTAATGGTTTGGGCTGTCATACATATGTTATAATAACAGAATACCTTTCGTGAATTTTTTCTGGGGAAACGCATGGTGATTTTTGAGTTTTTGTTTCCCACCGTCAAGAAACATGGTTTCAAGTATTCATTACGATTTTTTTATACGAAAAATATTGATAAATATAATGTACACGATGGTTCGTGCAGATCGCCGTTTGGAAAACATCTTTTGCGGTGACTATTGCTGCTCGGGAAAAAGATCACGTGGAATTAAAAACGAAACGCCTTCAGTTTGAGTAATAAATTATCTAGTGCTTGGATGAAAGATTTGATGATTTATTGATTTATGGAAGAATGGCGGCAATGTGAAGCAGAAATTACATTTTCGGCAAAGAATCCTTTTTTATGTTGATTTAAAAAGAAACCAGGCATTGGAAAGGAAATTTCTTCGCTCAAGTACTAGATTTAGATGTGTGGATGACGCTTATAAAATTTTAAGTTCATCGATTCAGTGGTTCTTGAGATATCTTGGTCACCGATTTAGAAAAAGTCGTTTCGCGGAAAACGCGTTTAAGTTTTAGGTCGGGTTTACAGATGGATGGAATGTAAATACTTTGAGGTATTCACGCAGAATTATCGATGCTAGGTCCATATAATAAATCGTCTGCAGCGGAAGCAGCCTCCAAAATCCCAATTCATTCAGCACTCTCCCTTCTCGTGTGTTAGAGTGATAAAGCCGCTCGGCCGTGTGTAGGCGCATCTCGTCTTCTTCTCTCACATATTCGTGAGCGTTAAGATCGAGTGAGATCGATCAGCTCGTAATAATTTTCGGACTTACTTTCCAGATGAGCTGGTTGTAACTCTCGTTATTATTTTGATTAAAACTACCTCTGCATCTTTCCCGTAAATTTATATCACTGAGGTCTTTGTAAATTGGCTTGATTGCTTCTAAGACTTTTGGAGGTAGAGCTTTATACTCATACAAATCAAGCTCCCCCTTCGCCGAAGCGCGTTGCCAAGAGCACCAAGACTCAACTCCGGTAGGGCATTCATCGTGGTACGGATCTTTAGCAGTTGAACTATAATGGAGGAAGGTTGCCTTCTACATTTCGTCAACTTTATTATGGTTTCGACGTATAGCTAAACCATAATAGACGGTCAATTTATCGATTATTTTCCCTGTCAATTTGTTCCTGCCGTCGATTCCTTTATTTTTCTTCACGCATTCTCGCAACCGATGTCCCATTCGTTTTTGGACATGACCGATGCACTCTTTCTTAGTGACAGTCGTATTGTCATAAAGAGTTAAAATACCGGCGCATGTCTTGATATCGCCATCGCCGATATTATTAACGTATCGTATGCCGAACTTCTCTTCCGAACGTTTGAACATTTCGACGATGCCGTCCACCTCCATCTTACCTGAGGATCCTTGGTGACTGGTTGTACATGGATTTATGCGATTCATGCCACTCTTTGTATTTGGATGTATCTTTTTTTCCATGTTTTCCTTGTTTCATCGCCAGAAACACTTAAATTTGTTGATCTCACACCGTTATTTTCGTTGGTGGTCTCTTCTATTTCTTCGTCAATAACTCTTCTCAAAATCATATCGGATATGGTTTTACCGGAACCGTGAATACGTTTCATCACAGTATAGGAGGAATGATATATGTATTTTGGCATGTTCATTAGACCACCGAATTTTTGTGCACCTGCCAGTTCAAGACCAAGAACCCTCATTGTGAAAATGAATCGGCTATTTATTTCGTACCTTTGATAGCTTCTCGGACACGATGGAATTGTGAGATTGATAGAAAAAGCAAGTCCGCCAAGTGAAATTTCACTTGGCCACTACATCCTTTACACTTCACGAAGGTGGAAATAGTGGCGAAGACTGTAATAAAATTAAGTATTCCATAATCTATTGAGCTGTCCTCTGGTATAATCGACTCTGCTCGACGTTTCATTTTTTTTTCGCCGAAGTACTTAAACTTTACTCCCTTGCTCTGCAGATTTCGGGTTGAAAATTTGTTTCCGCTTTTTTGATCGGGACTTCCGGACACTCGCCGATCTTCGTAACTCTCTAGAACCTTTATATCGATCCATTTATTGTAAAATAATAAAAAAACAGAAGGTTGTACGTCGAAGAAATCCGCAAATGATAACTTTCTGAACAGTTCGGAATCACGCGTAGAAGTGATCCATAGTGACCCTATTTACACTTTGGAGAGAAATACATTGTTTTGTCAACAAAACGCTCACGATCGGCAGGTCCTAACTTGCTAATTTCATGCCAAAAACAGAAAAAGAAACTTAAACAAAGCATCACTCAAGGACTCTTGGCATGGCTAGCCCGTGCAATACTCTAACGATCTGCGGATTCCTTCTCCCGATCAGACTTGTGAACGTTCAACTTGCGAACTTTGTAACTTTCTCAATTTCAACTTCATATTTACAGGAAATATTCTTAAAATGTTATACTTTGAGGATTCATCAAAAATCGATTTACCCGAAAAATTCGCATAGGTAACCCCAAAGTCAGGGGCGAGAATATTGCTTTTCGATGGTAGAGTAATATGAGCAGTATCATGTATTTATAGTTCTGTAGTTGATATTTGACAGTTATAAGTAAATGAATTAGTTGCCGCATATTTAGTTAAACTTGAATTCAGTTGTGTATTTGTGGGTTTATGCTTATCTCATACATGGTCAATAATTATTAGTCGATGATACACGCCCACTTTTTCTGCATTACCTTGAAGTTACGTTCAATGCTGTTTGAGTAAACGTATTTTTTACATTAAACTTTAATTCCGTCTTGTTATTATCGATAACGGTTTTCCGGCGGTTTCGTTTCTTAAATTCCGTTCCGTAATGTTATGGCGGCTGCAGCAATTTTCCCCAACGTTCGTGCTCGTATCACATTCAAGTGGAACTTTACGACGAGATTAAGAGACGGCATGAAAGTGTATCGGAGTCGCGCACTCGTTTTCTTTTTCGAGAAATTTAAATTTCAATTCGCGACCGCGCGCGCAATAACAATTTCGTACCCGTTTTTGCCAGTAGATCGGGCCCGACAGGCGATAATGACGTCAATAGAACGGTTTATTCGGATACTTCACTTCAATTCTAGCGATCGAACCAAAATTATAGAGCGTGCATTTGGAAATGTCAGTGTTTAATATTTTGCCGTAGAACATATTCGCCGTTTCTAATCTAGTATAACGAAATTATGCGGCTTGACACGTAAAGAAGCGAATTTGGCGAAGCCACGATACATGCATGAAAATCAAGAAAATTTTTTATAAGACGATATCGAATAGCATCAAAAGGGAAATGCATCAGCAATAAATGGGCACAACTAAAATATTTGTGTAGTTCTTAATTCGATCGTGCGATTAAATTAAGTACAGGGCCACGTTTTGGAGATCGTGTCTAATATTTAATCCCAACCACTAACTACTTAGGTTTGCTAAATACCCTCCACGATATAAAGATTTATGCCAGACTAACTGAAAATAGTATTGTTTGTATGACGACCGCGAAATGCATGTTTGAGTTGGAGAATGTGTATATGAATATGAATGTGAAAAATTCATTCGAATGCACAAACACATTTCACGCAAACAATATTTTTTCTACAATTACTATTGGCATATTAAACCGTGCAATTATTTTTTTAACATTAGCGTGAGCAAGTATGTTTATGGCCGTTAAAAAAAGTTTACCATAAAACTGTTTTTTTCACGACTGTTAAAGTTGGGGATTCAGTCATGGTCGCAATTAATCGCTCCCCGCTTGGAAACTAATTAATATTTCTAAACAGAATTTTGGCATGTAATTGGAAAAAGTAGCATCTAGGCCCAGTGTATGTTAATTTTTTTTTATATTACGTTCCCAATCTATTTTTTTCGCTATCTCGCGATTCTAATAATTTTATACAAAATCCTTTCATTGACTTCCTTCGTATCAATATGTATATGAGCTAAAAAAAAAATCAAAAGAATTGCATCATTAGATAAGGCTACACGGCAATTAGAAAATTTCTTCGTATGCGAGCGGCTAATTTCGATCATCATATTTGCCGCCGACAATTTTTAGTTCACCGAAATTCACGGTAGGTTTCGTAAAACACGTCGAACGAATCTCATTCATAAATCTCGGCGCTTCGCGTTCGCAAGATGAGTAACCACAATAATTCGTCCCGGATTTTTTCTCCTATTCTAAAAAAAATCTCGTGATAATGCTCGTCCAAATTTATCGATGTTTTGTTTGCTTACTAAAAGACAGTTACTTTTGTCAATGACGATTATGAATGCAGAGACGATAGTGACGAACTTGCTCAATTGCACGGTCGATTAGAAATTAAATTAATCACAACTTAGCGAAGGCGGCACTATTAATTTTTTTTATTTTCAATAAATATATCTGTTTGCATAACATATGTACGATATTTGCGCACGCTTACATAAATTTTATTGCGACATTACATTTTTTGCCGAATCTAACCAATCTTTAATTTGAAAGTAATCTACAGAATAAGCAGTTTGTTTTATGGTGATATCAATATTTTGTTACAATAATAAATATTTTCTGGCATGCACTTTTCGGTGTGTCGCTAAATATCATAAGCGATCATTCTGATGATACTATAGTATTATAAGAGGATGATTATGTACCATCTTAGTTACCTATTTCAAAACACTTTCTAAATGCGAATGAGTAATTCCACTTATGATACTTGTGCCAATGCATTCAAATTTCATATTGTTTCATATTCCATACAAACAGATTTGGAAATTGCACTTATAAAATAAGTTTGTTTATTTACCATATTATGAAAAATTGAAAATATAAAATATTATTTCCGCTTGATCCCGCCATCCACATCAGCTCTATATGGTTTAATTTTTACTTCACTTGTGCATTCGTATGTTCGTGATACAAATTGTACTGAGCAATGCAAATCCGTTTTCATGTTGAAGCTCTATGTGTTCACATTGTGGTAGGTTACACGTTCTGAATTGCCGGTGGTTCATTTTGAGCGACTCATTCGCGAATGGCCCACGTTGCTCACAGAACACATTGCAGTATTCACTTCAAGCGTCATTTCGAAAGCATCTACTTTGATTGCTACCTGTGGTTTATCTAGCCTTGCATACCTTCAAAACCATATCTTCGGTAGATTTTTAACCAATTGCAACAAATATTCCATTTAAATTTAATTTATTGTGTGGGAATACCAAAGTTAAAATTAATATGTTCGGGTACCAATCGTGTCAAATACTAGGATCTATTCGAATTCAATAGAATTCTCCCTGTTTTTGATTAATCTTGATTTTTTGTTAGTTTTCATAGGTCGAACCACGTACCTAATCATCTTTCCTGGAAAAATGGCGTGATAAAATATAATATTTCATAACTAAACTAACCTGTTGTATCTTCATTTATCATATGTTGGCAATTTTATTTGTAATCTGGCCTATCTTTTTTGCTTTTGTGTTTGTTGCGCCTCTATGATGTGTTCAGGGTCTATACATCGAAGTCCTCTTTTTATTCTGCCGCGTACAATTTCTGGGAGTGTACTGTACACTCCCAGAAATTGTATAATATAATTTATAAAATAAAACTAACTTTTCCATCATATGATTGTCCCATAAATGGTCGTCTCTTTTAATTTGTTCAATAAACAGATCAACATCATCATTTACATAACAAACAAAATAGCAGACATCCCTTCGTGTTATATGCAGTTGACCCTGAATCTAAAAATGGGTTGCCAAATTATAAATAAAGAACGTTATGTAGCAAGCTTGAAACAATCAATGAAATTTTGAAGCAAGGAAATAAATATGTAATTGCTACTTGCGTAATTTCTTTACTTGGAGCATGATATTTGGTAAAGCTTGTACGAAAAGCACAGCCTATATTATAAATATCTACTCTAGTTTCTCAAACAACTACATTTCAGTGTTCGATCATTCCCATTTTACCCTCACCAATTAAAATAATAGTTTACCTGATAATAATAATTATGATTTCTCTTCAGCCTGAGCTCGCCGTTATGAAGTTCCAGGCAAAAGTTTTTTAATTTTGTAACTGCTTCATTTAAATTTATGGATAATTGAGACACATTAAATAAACACTTTACTTCCAATATATGAGTTTGGCCTATTAGACCTGTAAATATTAAATGTGAATCGTCATTTCTGTAATAATTGTCGGTGTTACCGTCAGGTGAAGCACCCAAAAAAGTGTGTATAGGATCCACATGCAATCCACGTCGGTCTACCTTTATTTTGCATGTTTCCTCAAATTTGGCGCTAGCAACGGATTCTTTAAGGAGCCCATATTCGATTGCTTCGCTTCTAATAAGTCGGGTATGTAAAATAGATTTGACCAGACTGTGACAAGAAGTGCGCGGCTGACGTCTTATTACGCTTCCAAAATGTGAAGCTGTAAGGCGATTACTTCTTTCCGACCTATATTTCGCATTATCAAATTGTCCGAGAGTATCTGCCGCCAATTGCGAAATTTCTTCATTTGTAAGCTGTAAGCAGTTTATATAGCCATGCTAAATGAATTATTTTTTTAAATTCAAACGCAGGGTTATATTCCTATACTTTTGATGGTGTTATGACTTCGTTATTATTATGGTTCCTGTGATTACTAAACAGCAAGTATAAAGTTCATGGTGTATATTTGTAGATGCTGGTTACAACTTTTAAATACTTAATACTAAAATGAATTAAAATATGGAAAATTACGTGTAAAATAAAAGGCACTCTCGTAAATATCTTGCGATATGTATATCGACCGATAACCGCTGGCGTAAGTTTTTATAATATTTTTTTGTATCGTAACGTTGGGCGAAGGAACGAAATGTTGCCCAGGCAAATACTGGCATATTTTCCATTCGGTTTGTTTCCGATTGGCATGATTTACTTCACTGTTATTGAATAATACATTTCACACTATCAGCGACATCTAAAGGGATTAGTTGGCGATCAGTTTTTGATTCCCCAGTCTTAAGGTAACACAGCAAATCAGCATTAAAAAATGCATGTTTTCCGATCTGATACCCATGCAAAAATATTCGCTTCTGTTAACAGTTCGATCATTTAGAATTAAAAAGTCGTAAAGAACATTTTTTAAGATTTTTTAGATAAGTATTCTAAAAGGATATGAGGGATATGAGGAACTATATTATTGTTTAAACATTAATTATTTCTATGCTCGAGAAATTAAATATAACAAAGTCGTATTTTATCAACTTTATAAGTTTTGGGATAACAAAGTCGCTTGTGCTACTAACAATAATGTACCTAAAAAACGTAGCATACAATTATTTTATCCAAGTCGCCTATGCATTTTAACATTTCGTCAATTGAAGTTAGTTTAACTTTTTCTGATTCTTGAAAAACGAAGATAACATTTCACTTGCCAGTTTGTTCAATTTTCGACAGTAAGTATTTTACAAATCTTATCCAATATCTGCAACAATATTTTCTTATGTAAACATCAACCCTCTGTTTGCCCTGGGGCAGAAGTTAATAATTTTTACTACAAATCAAAATGTAACCTTTATAATCTTACTGTTCATCTCTCTAGCACAAAGCAAGTTTGTTGAGCCATTTGGAATAAAAATCAAATGGGCCGGAGTGGTAATGAAATAGCCAGTGTGTCCTTAACATTTGCAGGCTGTGTACAGTGACAACAATTTGAAAAAAATGTTCTATGGAGTGATAAGCTGCAAACCACCATGTCTTACGTTATCAGTTATTTTTTATACAAACATTACGAAATTTCTACATAACTATAAAACTTGCAAGCCCAGGCCACTCAACTATTCAAGAAATAGACAAGGCTGAGTATTAGTCTCCAGTATCTCTTCTGTTGCTTTTAAATAAAATTGCAATTAGAAGACTATAGCTGAAATGGACTCAAACAATTTTTCTTTATTGAAAAGCATGCTGCAGGTTACAATTATAAAATTATTCCGTTTTGTAAGGTTATTGCACTAAAATTTATAAACAGTATTTTCTATGTACAATATAAATTGTCTCATAATCCGGAAAATGAGTGAAATATCCGAAATTACCAATGTGAGAATAAAAAAGCTGAATATGTCGTCAAAATCGACACAGAGTTCAAGAGAAAAGAAATGCAGGTATTAAAAAATATTATAATATGTTAAATAAATAAATATTCTATTACAGTGAATTTATTAAATAATTAAAAGCTTTGTTAATTGCTCTATTAGAAATCTGTGTTATGAATTTAAAAATTCACAAAGCTGCTATAAACTGAACGATAAAGTTCGGAGTATTGTTACTCCAAACTTTATCGTTCAGTTTATCGTCGTATGTGATTGTAAAATTAATTATTTTCACCGACACTGACATAAAATTTGGTAGGCCGTTGTGATGAACATGTTTGTATTTTTAAAACCGACCTGAGTAGTTTCATGAAATGAAGTAATTAAACAAACTCACGTCCACAATTTTTGAATCTACAATAAAGAAAATAAATAAATACGATATTGTAATTCCCAGGATCGAGTTGTAGAATTTTTTTTATAACGAACTTAATTACAAATTAGGTTAGTTGTTTAATACCTTTCATTTGGTTCACAAGTAGAAACTGAACCTGCACTTAACTAGTTTCACCCATACTAATTAAATGCGAAACTAGTTCCGTTGTTAGTTTTAACACTATTACTTATCACCTTGTTTCTTATTTTGCCTTATTTGCTCTTATTTCATTTGGTTCACAAGTAGAAACTGAACCTGCACTTAACTAGTTTCACCCATACTAATTAAATGCGAAACTAGTTCCGTTGTTAGTTTTAACACTATTACTTATCACCTTGTTTCTTATTTTGCCTTATTTGCTCTTATTTCTTAAATTGTTTTCTGTTCATTTCGCATGCCCTCGATTATCATTTCTTTGGTTTGTGTTTATGTTTATTTCCATTCTTAATTTCTCAATTTCAACTGACACCGTCGTTTATTAGTCAAGTTTCCTCGTACTTGTTCAGCCCTTTCTATTATATTAGGTTGCTGGGAACATGGCTGCAGGAATGTTCAACGAAGGATTTTCTGCAGTTTTTAGTACCATGCAGCTGCTAGATTTAAAAATCGGCCAGCTATGTAAGATGTTTGCAGATAACATCGACGCACAACGGATCGATAGGGAAAACCGGCGTACGTCTTTTTCCAGCAGGGAACCTCACCCGGCCCGTAGACTCGAGCAACTGCATCAAAATTAGTTTTTGGAGGAAGTTGAAGGTTGAGTTTCCCCTCCATGTAAGAATTTACCAATTTAAAAATTTCTTCTCCCCTAGTCATGTAGTCCCTTGCAAAAGTTATTAGAAATTAGTAGTGCAGTGTTTTGGCATCGGTGGATTCATCGAACTGACGACTGAGAAATTTACATTTCTGAAATCTGATTATAAGTTCCCTTTCTACATTATCTGACATTTCAAATATTCTGCGACCAATTGTTGTATCAGGGAGTGGCATTTGATATATATGTTGTTTCCCTTTTTGCCAAACGTAAGGCCTATTGTATCCTGAGTTGCTGGAACAATTAACTTCAGCAATTGTTACCAGCTTTACGCCGTTACCAGATTTAGCTAAGAAGGCAATGCTCTTTTGTTAATATTGGTAAAGGTTTTTCTTACATGGCAATTTTTTTTCTGAAAAAAATCAATGGATTTATCTTGGGATTCTGGGTGTTTGGTGTGTATGTGCCTCTGTAGTTTGTTTGGTGTCAGTGATTCGTTTGACAGTACTGCCAGGCACATAAGGCGTGTAGCCCTTGGTTCATCATCTTCAGTACATACAAAATCATATTTTATAAACTCGTTGTCAAACTTATTACTATTAATATTATATTATACAAAGGTTCCGAATTATTTAATTGTATTCAAATAAATTTATTTATAATTATTCGTGACTCATAAATGCATGCGTAAAAATATAATACATAAATGATAAAAGATAGAGATGGTGAGATGTATTCTGGTAACATGGTTGGTGAGATATAATTGACATTCTGTTGTTGATGTATTAGGCGGTACATATTACATCGTCATATGCATTTTTTAATTGATCGACGTCGCCGCATAGAGTTGAGGAGTTTGAAACCAATAGCGATAATAGAGTTGATTATTTGGTAGTCTGGAACTGTCCCTGCATAGGCGACAGTAATACTGTAAACGGCAAGGCAAAACATGTTAATAATCAAAGTTGCTTGTCGACTACGTCCTTGGGAGGTCGGTGTAGTATTAAGGGCCGATGGTTATCGATTCTTACTCCACAGTAGGGCGCCAAGTGTGGCAAGTACACAATTTTAGGTATATTTACATGCTAAATTTGTTGGTAATAGTGAATGCGTTCAAAGCTGCTAGCACGGCGGGTTCGAGGATAGCTGCTAGATGCAACGTGGAATGTAAATATTGTCATGTAGTTATCATTTTTAGTTTTTGTTTTGTTAATATATCGTTTCTACGAAATCAGACGACCATTAAAGGCTAAACTACTAACTACGGTATATTTAAAATAGACTTACCTAGGTTCGGAATTATTGTTCGGAAGCTTGTGGTTACTATTCGTCTGCAACAAAAAGTCCAACATTACGATCTACCCACTTAAACGACGAAGTTCATGCGGTCCTCGCTTTCCGCCAAGACGCGCGCTGATTTATTCCGAACGTGAGTGCATGCATTTGATCACTTTACCCGATGATTTCTGCGCAACACCTGCGCTTGATTCGATACGCTTTGTTAGGCGCTTCTACATCACGCCGGCGAGAAACTTTGCCAGTTTGGATGTACGACGTCACCGCACACTATTCCCGACGCGACGAAGATAATTTAGTTCGGGATGACCAGGCCGTTTCTCGACAAGCATTAATTCGGGCGGAGAAATTTGAATATCTGCGCGCGAATTAAAACTTGCAATTAGTTGAGTTCGAGTCGCCAAGTCGGCGTGGGAGTTGGGGTACTTGGCGACTTCAGTACGTTTCATTAGACCCTGTAATACTGGTAAAACGTAAACAAACAATTCTGATTTATTCTCGGCGAGAGGCGGGCGATTCGTCTAGAGCCCGAAGTTAGTAAGGATATAAATATCGTAAGCATAGCGCGCCGTTTTTCAGATTTTGCTAACATTGCAATATTCTAGAATAAGCCGCGAAGTCAAAACGATATGCCGCGCACGTATCAAATGATTGAAAACTATTTTATATAAGATTTGTGAATTTTATAATTTTATTTAACTGAAGGAATGCATACGAGGATGTGATGGATACCTGGAGTGCTTTTCCCGAAATGTTTAGTTTAGCAAGCAACAGTCATATTATCAGTTTTGTGTAAGTCGTGTTAATCTTTACTTTCTCAGCGATATATTCAAAGTAATGAAATATGAACCACATATAAAATATCTTAATACGGATCTGTGTATTGAAATCGGATATTTTATAACAATTAAGTCCCATATAAGAAGCAAAAACATTTTTTGAGTTTTAATCTGATTCTTCAATTAGAATTTTAGTACAACATCGCGTAGTCCGCCGCGAGACCCTTTTGTGAGCGCTAGAGGGAGGGTCATTTATTAGGGGACTAGAGCAGGCATACGGCTAATGTTATTGAAATCCTTTATTCCCTGACTATTGTACACACGTTTAGATTTGTCGAACGTCTGTTTCAGTTAGTTACGCACAGCCAAGCATTTGAGAAGTTCGCTATTCGACAAACACTCGTTTTTGTCGATACTTCTGTGAACTTTCATTTCTGATTCCCTGTGTATTGATTTGTTTTTACAATGAGTGACAAAACGGTGTACAGTGTGAAGAAAGGAAGAAAAACGTCATCCGGCAACAGCAAGAGACCAAAAACATCGCGAAGAAAACCATTGAATCGCCATGAGTTAGAAGCACCAGATGATAGGAATGCCAATACATCGGCAAAAAACTGAAGCAATCGAAAGATCTGTATGTTATTAATTTTATTACGAACGTTGTAAGGTATGCCAATCGGAAGTGAAATTTACTGTGAGTGGCAAGCGCGGTTTGGGATTCAAACTAGTAGTGCCGAGTGTACAATGACGGGGTTCCTTCAATGTTGCACATAATCGAGGCAATGGACTTGGAAATCGGGCCGATCAGCCACGAAATGTGCCTGGAGATCAACAAACAGCGCATAAAGCTTGTAGAGAGATCGCTGTCTGAACGGGTAAAAATGGCAAGGGTCAAGCAGAAAAGAAATGCAAGAGCAGGACGATAAAAAAGGCATTGTAACATTATTCATGATTTTCTACAACTCGAAACTTCAAACGCGTTTAACTCGAAACTACGTTTTTCAAGTTGGCCGGAAACATAACTCAGACAATTTTCAACCGATTTACTTCAAAGTTTGAACATATCTTGAAAAATACATTGTCTATAGAAGTACGTAGGATTTTTTTTACATTTCATATTTCATTTGTTATCAACAATTATCTGACGATTTTTTAGGCAAATTCTTCACTTTCCACTTTAGAAGTGCTCCATTTAACCAAAAATCAAAATATCGAAAAAATCCTACGTACTTCTATAGCTGTTATTATATATAATCGAAAAAAAATCATTGGCTTATAATAATTCAAAAATTACAGGAGCTGTTTGTCCGGCCGTGGAAATGCATTTAGTTCATTGCTAAAACGCTGCACAGACGTTACTTCTTGCGACTGTAAAAAAGTTACGAAAGACAACTCACAACTACCGCATAGGATCGAATATCTTGGGTGACAGAAATGTGTTATTAAGTGTAACATTGAACTCTCGACGAGAATTACGTGGTCTACGAGTGTTTCATGTCAATGTAGCCTACGACATCGGCATATTTCTTGACGATTCCTTGGTTTGCGTCACTTACTATAAGGAGCATATAACATACTTCAGATGCAACACACTTGAACATCATTGACCCAATATAGTTTAGAAACAGACTATGAGATATGGAGTCTTAATTTAGGATTATATACCCTATACTACCTTAATTACTTAAGCAAATATTTTTTATACAAAGGAGTAAAAATTCTTTAATGAATTCTAACAATGCCACATGCCATAGTTCAACCTATTTGAATGGCTAGATTTACCTCAGCCACGTGGATGTTATGTTGCAAGCGTTAGAATTTTGAGGCGTGGCGAGGAAATTAATTGTGGGTATGACTAGGCAAAGAAACTGACTGAAAGATCCAGATACCTAGGCAAAGTTTTATATCAAGTGTTTTTAGGAGACGTGAGCGAAAAAATTGGAAAGGAATAGATTCAACAGGAAAGGAGACATAGAGATAGTAATGATAATGAGAAGAGTTTAATAAAGTTCGCACTGCAGAAATACATGAAATTATTAAGTACAGGATTCAACAATAAAATATACATTAATAGACATGGATTACCAAATCACCAAACGGACAAAAAAAATCAGATTGATCACGTCCTGGTAGAAACGGAATTTGCAATCATTATATGAAGGATATGAAGAGCTGGAGAGGAGCTGATGTAGGGAGTGTTGACAATAGTCGAAATGAAGCAGGGAAGAATCCAGGGTAATGTCAGGAAAGGAGGAAAACGAAAAAGCTATGATTTGGAAAAACTTAAGGATCAGTTGACGGCTGTGCAGTTTGGGCAAAAATGCAAAAATGGTTACAAGCCAAACCGCCGAAAGAACAGAAAACGGAAGAATTGACACAGATTGTAAAGATAATAGTACAAGTATCAGGAAAATGATGGAAGAACTGATTGATGATGAGTGCAAATAATTGTAACTAGATTAACGGCAATGGGGGGATATAATAAAGAGAATTAAAAAAATACGAAATAGTGAGGAAAGAAGTAAAGAGTATGTAAAGGAAAACAGAGAAGCCATCTAGCGCGAGACTTAAATAGAACAGAAGAATCGCCCAAAAGAAAAAACGGATTTTTTTTAACAGAACACAAAAATAAGCAAAGAACAAGACAAGAGAATACTCCATTATGTTAAAAATAAAGATGGAATGCTAGAGAGCAACAAATGGGGATAGGGGAAAATCTTCGAACTCTATTTTAAAAATTGGTTAATGTTTTTGAAGAAGGGAAGCCTCCAAATGAAAAGAAGTAGAAAACGGTGGAGAAAAGCTAACAATTATAATATGGGAGAGGTAAACAGAGTATCCGGTACTACCCCTATATAAGAAAGGCGCCATAAAAGACTGTAGTAACTAGAGCGGAATAGCACTCAGATGTTGTATATAAATTGTTCGCAAGAATAATCAGAAAACAGTTATGGTATGGGCGTACCAGGGAGAATTTAAAGAAGGAATATCGACCACTGACCAGGTTTTCATAATGAAACAGCTACAACATTACACGTATGAGCAGAACCTGGGCTTTTCATTGAATGTAGGCAAGCCTACGCCTTTAAAGGGAGAAGTTGGTGGAGGCAATATCAAAGTTATGTGTATTGACCAAATGGAGAAGAGTAGGAATGACTATTGGAAAAACTGAAAATAAAGTAACATTGTAGGGAAGTTGGTCGGGTGAATTTATAGTTAGAAGAGGCCCGTTATCGACAACCCTGTTCAACCTCTCACTGGAAATTGTGAAATAAAAAGTAATGTCATAATTTATGGTAGCAGACACAAATGTCTGGCATATGCGGACAACGTAGTAATTATGTCCAGGTCAAGAAAAGAGATGGAAAAATCGTTCAAGTCATTAAAAGCAAGGGTAAGCGTATGGCTTAATAATTAAGAAACAAAAGAAAATGTGGTGGTGGAGATTTTTCCCATTTGATCTTACAAGGAGAAGAGAAAAGAAAATATAGAAAGTAGAACAAGTAGCATCTAGGAGTCTCTCACTCCAACAAGCAAATGCGTAGATTATACAGAAATAGGAAAAATGTTACCAAAAAGGCAGCATAGTTACAGAGATGTTAACGTAGGTTTTAAGAGCGAAGATCATTTCGAGATCGTACCAAGCAGTAAGAAGGCCGACAGTACTCTATGCGTGCGAAACACAGACACGGAATAAGAGGAATGATACCAATCTCGATTTATGGGAATGGAATATTTTGAGAAGAATCTACGGAGGCAGTTGATGTAAGATTTAGACGGAGGACGGAGAACCAATAAAAAAATTGAAGAGCTATTCGAAAACACGCATATCGTTCAAATAGTAAAAAAGCAAAGAGCTAGTTGGTTGGGTCATATAGCTAGGATGATCGAAGATAGATGGGTGAAAATAATTTTACTGGCCCCCGTAAGAGATAGCTCGAACAGTAGGTAGGTAGGTAGGAACAGAATTTAAAATATATGAATTATTTCCTTCCACCATCTTGAATTCGATTGTGAAGTAAAGTAAATTTTACATTTTCTTTACTGTAACGTGATTTTTTTGTAATCTTATTTGTACGTTAGCGAAGGAATTGGACGCCTGCTATTATTTTTAGATATTTTTCCAAAAATATCTATTAACTTCTTGCAAATAAATTAAAGTATATATTTGAATAGTCTCCTCAAGGCGATTTGTGTAAGCCTAATACAGCTTTAATCGAAAAATGCTAAACCGTGTCATATATTTTAAATAACAACTATACAAGAGATTACACATTTTCGTTATAATCAAAAAGAAAAAAATAAGCATGGCATGTTTACAATTTCCGATTGTAGGGTGGAAACGGTGAAAGATATTCAATACTTTTCTGGCATATGAATTGGTCACGAAAAATTTCACAATGACACGCACATCATTTTTCATCTACCTTTTAGAATGTTATAGATTTGTATTCAATAGGTAATGACTGTCTATATATGCAATGATTTTGCTGTTTTGTATTACGTGTGCAATATTAGCGTTAAGAGTGCAGGATATTCCACAAAATATCATGATGATGTTATCAAAATGATATCAAAATTATGTTATCCTAACGTGTTTAAATTATTTAATTCCAGGAATTATGTTAAATATTATGCACGTACCGATATTTTGCTCGTCAGTTGAATAGGCAGTACAAAACGAACTCATCATAAGTAATTCTGGACAAATTAAAAACGTGTTTTCGTAACTAGTATCAAAAAAATCTTTTCCTACGGATCATTCCTGTAAATATGCAATAATGCAGAACCCAGAGACGACCGTAAGCGTGATTATACTAATAGTACTAATAGTACATACTCAAAAACTTTAGAATAAAATGAAGTGGTTTGCCCTTCAGGCAATATTCTCATCTACATCTACGTTACCGACGATAATAAATTTTTAATTTTATTTTAACATTTATCTATGAAGGTATCACATATCTATTATAATTCAGATAAATAATGTTTAATTTCATTTTAGGTGTTTCTTATTATTGCTATAATTGGTGTCTAACTCATTAATATCGCCGAAAAAACTAAGACACAACGTTCTTTTGTTATATCCCGAATTTGTACGTAACTATGTAACCGTCTTCAAGAAGATGCCAAATTCTTGCTGTCGTTTTAAAACTATATCGAAAAATGAAAAAAATGTGTCCTGATATTAATAAGTTTGGCAGGAATTTCACACACAATTTTTAAATATTTTTGTCTAACTCAGTTGCATCACGTCAATTTTTCACACGTCGTTTCAGTTGCAAGTTGCTCATTGTGTAACTAGCAGTTACTCGGCTGGCACATCGATAAACAATATTCCCGTCTACACTTGAAAAGCAGTTCAGATCGCACGTCGTTTACCAACGATACCGATATGTCTCTCGATAAGTTGTTGCGATATTTTAATTGTGAATTGTTAAAATACTATCACTTTTTATCAAAAATAAAAAAAACTATCAAATTTGCAAATGGGAAAATAGCTATTTAAATAACCGTCTAGTTATATAAATAGCTTTTTTCCCGTTTCCAAATTTGATAATTTTTTGATTTTTGATAAGAAGTGACAGTATTTTAACAATTTACAATTAAAACATCGCAACAACATATCGCGAGACATATCGCTGTCGTTAGTAAACGACGTGCGTGTGTCGCACTGCAGAAGTAATTACTTTGGTGTTTAATTCTGTTTAATTACTTAACGAGGTGTTGTTGTAACTCATCATGAGTTATAATTTACGTGAAGAGTCGCCTTCCGACAGTAAACGTGTTAACCGTTTAACGAGGAATAATTAATTCAGCGTGCTATTGAAAGGGCTTTAACAAATTTATATCAGAACTGTGAAATGAATTATTTGAGGCAATAAGTGACAAAATCAAAACTTGTTTCCACCTCTTTGAAGCAAAAAGAGTATGGTATCGAGGAAAGGGTGAAAAGTCGAATGAACTGTTACGCAAGATTTTTAAGGATTGGCTGTTAATATTGTAGATCGTAATATTGACCGGAGAGTCACAGGTTACCTAATCGCAATAAATCTAGAGGAAATAAAGGCAGTTCTTATGCTCCTATTATCATTAAATTTAACAACTATGACGTGAAAGATGCGGCAAAAGGAGATTCAAGGACACTAACATCGTCGTCAAAGAAGACTTAAAACAATGCGCTAAATCTTTATCGGCTGGTGGTGCAGCGATTCAGCTCGAAGAGCTGTGAACTAGGGACGGTATTATTTACCTTAAATTGAAAGACAAAGTTCGTAAATTGTTGTGTGTTGATGAACTCAATGAACTGAAGTGAAGGCAACTATTATTTATGTTTTCTGTTTTATTTATGTTTTTATATTACTTCGACGGATATGCTAATTGGATATATCTTGCTGTAGGTTTATTTTCCTTCTGGATACAACATTATGTCGTTAGGTCAGGCGTATTGTACGCAATGTTGGTAGAATATTGTTGTAGTTTGCTGCCGGATGATGAGGAATTATTTTAGAGGCTCTGCTCAGAATGATGCATGTATTTTTTTGGCGTAGGGCACTTTCAAAGTGACCGTTTAATTCCTCAGATGAAGAAATTAGTTAAAAAATCAATAGTCAAGTGAAAAAACTTTTAAGTCGATATATCCGTTAAATCGAATCAGTTTGAGAGAATATATTTTTCGCCCTGGCCGAAAAGCAAAGCTTACAAGTTCAAAAAGTCTCAAAATCAACATAAATGGGAATAATATAAATTACTTCATAATTTTTGTAATTAAGTGGTCCAAAGCGAAAAGAAAGCTTACTTGAATTATAAATTTCAAAGCTCTATCGTGCGCGATATGTGGAACGAGTTACGCAAATCTAATAATTATAATTGGCCCCTGAGCACATAACTGATATAAATGACATAGTCATTAATAAAATATCATTAAATGCTTCTGGTGTGGACGATGTTAATATTATTCTAATAAAAATGTATTACCTCCACATAACTCTCCCTTTATTACTCATAACGTCAATGTTTGCATTAGTGAGGCCAAAGTAGTAGCCAACCAGCTACGGCAATATGCTGATATAAATAATATTTTTCCAGAATTTTAGTCTGGGATTAGACCCGGCTATAGCTGCAATGCAGCTTTGACACAACGATTATATCATCTCTGTTATGGATCAATGTAACATTTATTATTTTAGAGCTGCTGGACTTTAGTAAGGCATTTGATACATTTGATGATTCCATGTTATTATTAATCTTGCAATAGGGCGGCATTGATTCGACAGCTAAAATAGGCGATCAGGTTTCTGCATTTGTAGAGATGATACACCACAGGGGTTAATTTTGGGCCCAATTCTGTTTACTATATATACATGTAATATAATGAATTCATTGGAAAACTTTAAATGCCGATGATACACAAATATATACTTCCTTGTACCACGAGCATATAAGGCTAGCTAGTAGTTAATTGGATGCTGGTTTAAGCAACATATCTGATAACTCAAGAGATTCTCTGGTGTTTCTTAAATCCATTGTGTTGGTATTAACATATCTGATGAAATTAAATAATCTTTGAAAATTGTTGTAAATGCTGATTTATTCGATGGTCGAATACAGAAAGTTCAAAATTCACGTCGGTTTATTTTTGGAATTACGAAATTCTCCAATATCTTATAAACTACCTGAAATAGATTGGTTAAATATGAGAAATAGATTTAAATTAATGCCCGCTGTATTCTACAGTCGACAAAGCACCATATTTGACACATAAAATTAAATATACTGATTCTTTACATATAATATCTGTCTATAAAAGTTCTTTTAGAGACAATTCTTGAAATAGCAATTATAATAAAAAATGAAAAAAACATTAAAATTATTTACACTAATGTTTAAATTATATTTTTAATTGGAAGTTAAACATAATAGTTATATTATATAAATAACTACCTCATCAATAGATTGAAATATAATGGAATAATCATACTACTTCAAGAAAATGTCACTATCATGTTGCTGCTTCAAATCCACAATAGTGAATTGAGGAAAATGGTTGCTAGAAAAGTAGTACCAATTATTACGTGGATACCGTGAAATCCTTTGCTATACAGAAGATGATCCATAGGCACAGTCAGCAATAGTAAAAAGTCGCGTGTCGCTTTCCGATCGAGAAGACATGGATCGGGGCTCGATCGAGACTCTATAGAGAGTGTACCGAAACTGTGACGAGACTAATATTTTTAGGGTGCGTCTTGATTTATAAGCTATTCCATGAACGGCGGTGACTGAGACGCGGCCGTACAACAAAGTTGATTGCGGTAACAATATCCTTGAAGAATAGTAAAATAAATTCCCAAAATCACCATTAATAGTAAGCTCTGAGTAGTTTACTTATAATTATTTTCTATTAATCTTGAAATTAATAAAATGAAAGTATGAAGTGGAATTAGGATTGGATTAAAAACCTTGATTCATTAGGGTCGATATTTTCGGGGATAAACTTCCATGAAAGAATTTAAAAAAAAATACTTTCGATATTAAATATTAAATACAATTATTCTTCAACGTAATAAGATTACAACTCGGTAAGTATGTAATCCTTGAAAAGTTCCTTCTCGGCAAAGATCTCGTCATCATTGGTACATAATTAATACATTAATTTTCAGTACGAGTAACTTGTGATCGTTATAATGAAAGCATTTAATATTTCCAGCTATACCAATTATAGCTCTTAATATGATATGAGTGATTTTTTGTGTCTAGGCATTAGTTAACTTTTCTAGAATATAAAGTTGATAAAATAGCAAATGAATAATAATTCAACAATTAATAATAATAAATATTATAGTTGTTAATGATGGTCCTGTATTTCATAATAAAGTTATTAGTAAATGGCCTGCTAAAGTTCCGGGTCGAATTCTAATAGTTTCAATACATGCTATAAGAGGTATTAAAATATGGAGTGTACCTAGTGGACTTAAGTGAGCAAATATATGAATTGTAATTATTAATTCATCCGTAAATTATAAATCTCAATAAATTACAAATTACTCGTGTAATAAAATTGTTTCTAATTAAATACATGAATTATTGATGTTATTAATTTTAATCCAAAGACAATTTCAACTGGGGGGAATTAGTCAAAATATAGAATGAATAAATAATAATCGCAAAAATCTCAACTTAATGATATGTTCAAATTTTGGGAGGGCTCAAATAATGGAAAAAGATTACTTATCATTTTCAATTAAATATAGAAGAAACTTTTAAATTAGTTTTGTTTGCTAAAGGTAGGATTAAAAAATAATTTAACACATATATTTTAAAAGTAATTATGAATATAATAATTAGTCTTAGTCAACTTAATGGGGTTATATGAGGGATTAAAAATTATCAAAAGTTGATTATTTTAATTTCACAAATTAATGTTTTTCATTAACTACATTTTTCATTTGAAGTAATTAGTTACTTTACTATGAATTGAAATGGCAGGTGTGCTATTTATTGACCCAATGTTTTGCTTTTAATGTTATACTTTGATTTTTTTACATAAATGATTATTATGAATAATGAAATTGCCTGAATTTATTCGACAGATACGAGTAAATTCTTAGGATGGAGAAAAGATTCTAAAAATATTTAACTTACACGTCACACATTATGAAATTCAAAGAATTGTTATTAAACATCCCGATAAAAATAAAATAATGTTGTAAAACAGTTTATGCGCCGTGTTGTGGTGGTGATGTGAAAAAAAAAACCGTTGTAAAAAGTGTCAAAAGTGATGCGTATTCCTTTGCGTGTTCTCATATTTCATGTTTTTGTGAAGAATTTACGACTTGTAACTACAGTAAAATAAGAAATAGATGTAGCTATAAATACGCTAGTGTCGACCAATACCAAAAAAAGTCGGGAGAGCGAGAATGGAAATCTTTGATTGGTGGAGTCATTAATGAGTTGAATTTTTGAAATTATACCAGAAAATTTATCGCGCATCCTTATGGTGTGAAAATATAATTTTGGGTGACGTGTAGCGATTAATTAGTTTAATTAGACTAGGTAGTAGATGTAAATTTTGAGGTTTAAAGTAGTTAGATATATCATGAATTTATTTCAACAATGTAATTAACAGTAGCTGTATTTTAATTTGTGTATATATATAAATATAATTCTTTATGTTATTCGAGAATTTATCATATCTTAAATCATATTTTAAAATGCAGTCAGGAATCTTTTTGTTTCATGTTGCCATTAGTTATGCAGGCACGATTGACTTTGCACTTTCATGATATATTTTGTGTATATTTTTCAGAGTCAACTAAAATCAATTAATTACCTGGACGATACATCTGAAAATATAACTTGTTTACAGTGTTCATCCAAAAATAGACGTGAACATATAAAATCAATTTATAGTGCATACAAAAAAGCACGGTCTATTAATGTCTTTAAAATCGTTTAATTATTATTAAAAATCATTTTACACAATATGATAATTTGTCTATAATATAATAATCCATATATAATTGTTTAATGAAGTAGTATTATATTGGTGGAGTACTCTTAAATTATGTTTTCGTGATTGTATAGGAAGTATATAAACATAGTAATAAGGTCAGTAAATACTGATTTTGCGCACATCCTCTCGATCATTTCTAATAAATATTATTATTAGTAATGTAAAGGTTCGAAGACCTACCTTATTTGTAAAGATTCTAAATATGTTTTGCAAATAAAATTATTTTATCCAAAACTTTACAATATTGTGCAATATCCTATGTTTCAGAAAACCACATAAAAACAAAACGTTGGCTAGCTTACCACTCAGAATGGAACTCACGCACGATATCTGCAGTTATCCTTATAGTATACTTACACTTATATTTGCTGCACTATTACTCACTCGATGGTCGCTATAAGAATTGTAAATACACAAACTTCGGCGCTTATTACCAACTGCAATGTTAATTTTACGAGTGATTGAACTAACGAAAGAACAATTGCGCGGGTGAAATTAGTTTGAAGATACTCAAACAGAAGTCGTCTAAATGTAAATTTAAACGAAGTTATAAAGACCGCCGGCCAGTTTTGCTTCCACTGACTTCGAAAACAGTCTGCGTAAATGTGAACCAGCCTGTGTCTGTTTATATTCGAATAACTGCTACACCAAGTTAATGGGCACGATCAGATGTTTACGACGGGACGACGCGTCGCGAAATTGAAAGTGTCGCCGATCGAACCGCTCCGGGAACGGCACCGTGGTAATTAACTGACAAACTGACCGAGAAATGTTTCTCATAGAAGTTTCAGGTTTTCAGGCGAGCGTCCGCACGCCCTACTTCTTTTGAATGTGTGTGTTGTGTGTGAGTGTGTGTGTGCATGTGTACGTGTGCAGCGGTAGATCCACTTAGGTCTATATAAATAGCCCACTTGACTCGCGTTTTATATACGGGTACGTTAAGCAGAGAACATATACTCGTTTTCGCTATCAAGATGTCTTAAAGAAAAAGTAATGAGGTGCGCTTTATAAAGGAAATGTACCTGGACCTGTCCGTTTCGGATTTTCACGCTCCTTTTATAGTCGGTCTTAATCGTTATAGCAAAATATGTTCAATTATATTGCTTCGAGTCGATTGTTTTATTTGAAATTTGGACTTCATTGAGGCTATCTAGTGATAATTATATTAGTGTGCACTGCGCCAAAAATAATGATTTAAAAATAACATAAAATAATATAAAGGGCCTTGTATATTATATGTTCAATAGATAATAATAACATAAGAAATGGAAATTTAAAAAATGCTCAGTAAGTAGGTAACGACTTTCGGGAATCACGTACTGTAACGTTTGTTAATAGAAATTACTGAAATATGCCACTCAGGGAAGTCGTAACGCAGTAATCAATTTTAGAGGTTAACGGTAACGCAAACTCTACACACGCCCACACGAATCAATAGTTTTACGCAAAACTTATACTTATGGAAAATGTTCTTGAGACGATGTTCAAAGAAGGAGATTGTCAACTTGAGCACTGAAAAGCATAACACGTAGGAATTAATGCGCGGTTTAGAGAAGACCGTAAGGTTGACCTGGAAAATTTACGATAATGTAGAGAACAAAACGATTTTCAAGTCACCTTGGCCGTTAAATTAAAAAGTTAAAGTTTAGAAAATTATTTTGCCTTCGAAGGTACGATATATGTTACATAAATGCATTTTCTAAGGATATCAATAAATGAAAAATTAATTTGTGTATATAAAATAAAATAAAAGAAATAACAATAAAAAGAAAATTAAATAAAACTCTACCACACATGATTTTTAACAAATCTTAATACATATTTCGGCAAAGGGTTGTCATCTACAGTAGAATTTAAAGAGCCATAGCTATCTAGATTGACGATGAGATAAAACGAGTGCTAATATGATAATCTAGTGATCAGAATATCAAAATCAAGGTAATTAATGCCTTAGCTAGATATACAGTTTAACATTTTCATTTTTTAGATTCTACTGATCATTTAAAACCACAGTCTCCGTCAATTTATTATTGAGATCAGTATGTGATAGTATAATTACAAATTTAATTTGGCTTTTTATTTGTATTTCCTTCGTTTTCTTGTCTTCTTTTATTTCCAAGATCCATTCCAAGATCTCCATTCCACTACCGGTATCACATAATCAATTCGTTTGTCATTTTTAGTAACTCAAACACATATCCTCACACTTTTCTCTCCAACGCTTCCGTTCATTCACCCGTTTCCCACAAAAACTACAGGTCCTGCACCGTTCATTCATCGAACATTTTTTCATTTCTTATTATTGTTGCAATTGAACCTCGTTACATTTATTCGCCTTCCGATCTTCCGATCTCCTCAGACATTTCGATTTATTCACATTATATCTTGCCTTTCCTGTGGAGATTATGAGATTTCCATGTCCGTAGTCGAAAAGGGAGAAAGGTAAAAAGATACAGTGGGTATTTATACACGAGGAAACAAACATCAATGGGGAATTATTAAGCAACTGTGAAGCTGTTACAGATATATATATATATATATATATATATATATATATATATATATATATATATATATATATATATATAATGAGAGAGGAATAAAGTTCAGATGTCATAAATGGAGTTGTATACATATGAATCGTTATCTAACTAAAGCAAAAATTAAAAATATAACAAAAAGAAAGTTGTTAACTTCTACATTTGTAAAATAGCTCGGAAAACATTTAATTAAAAAGATTTGTACAGAAGTAGAGAAGAGGGGAAAATATTGCCAACCAATTAAAAAATATTGATTCAAAAGGAACGTGAAGAATGATAGAAATTAAAGTGATGGAATAACACAATATGGAAGATACGTAAAATACAGAGAAGAAGAGAAGTTTACAAAGTTGTAAAATAAAAAAAATAGTATGGGTAGATGGGTAGAGAAGGCCGTTAAGGCAATGGGAGCTGAAATGAAAATACGACATCACTGTACACATCCGTGAGTAGAATAACGAAAAAGGCGAATAATGTGCGACCATTGAATAGAGGGAATAGATTATATACGTCAGTTATACCAAGTTATACCAAGACGTGAATATATACTACTATATATGTGAATATACTAAACCTTAATTTTGAAAACTTATTCTAACGGAAAAAACAAAGTGTAGAAACTGGAGTAGTATTATGATATTAAATATCACTTACAGAGTACCAATACCAATATTAAAAGAAAGACACGATAGGCATACAAAGCAATACATATCATGGGACAAGTAACAGTGAAAAGTTATGAACACGGTATAAACAAACATGTTATGTTTTTGATTTCAAATAAGCGTTTGACAAGCTGACCTAAAATTATTACAACACCTAGAATAACGGAGAAATTTATTAGCCTGGTCAAAATGACGATGGAAACTGCAGACAAAACAGAGCAAACACAAATACCAGAATCCAAGCGAATAATGGTGTTCGACAGGTTGATAATTTATTGGATTCATTCTTTATAATGACATATATTATATGTGATAATAAACAAGGGAATTGTGGGGGGTGGGGGGACAATTAATATAAAATTAGTGTAAGTAACTGCGCACGCGGACGATGTGGCAATCACGTAGCAAGCAGAAATAGGCTATAGCAAACAGCCATAAATATTAGAAATTAGAATAAAAAGCAAAAGCAGTTTAGAATATTTGAAAATAATTAGAACTACAACGGTACCAACAAAGTAGACCAAGAACAAGAAATATATACAGCAAGATGTATGGGTGGAAGAAGAGGATATAATAGGCTCGCGTATAGAGAAATGGGCGAGGCTGGAAAAAAACTGGATTAGTGAAATAGGACAAAAGTGAATTTTAGTGAATGGCTATTGTTTCTACGTTGGTATTGATGATATCTTTGGAAGAAAATATTTAATGCATTACAACAGGTGATACTTAACAAAAGTAATGAGTAAGAAAATGCAGTTGACTATGAATTCAACTTTCGAAGTATTACTTCGCCATGACTTCACCCACAATCAAATTGAGAACGGAGTGTGAAATCTCTGTACTATTTAGTTTTGGATGATGTGGTGATTGCACTTAACAACTATCACGGTTTTTAACGAACCGGTAAAGAAGGTAAAGAAGTTTTCCTAACCCAGTGACAGCGTGGAATGGACTCTGTCTAGTAATTGTAATATAGTCGATCCATTGGTGAATCGTATCGTACAGTATCGCAATGAGTGGTGCTTACATCTATAACGATTTTCGCGCTGCCTAAGTTACAATTCTTTTGTTTCCACTATTCGTTGCATATTCATAATAAAGTATTACAAGTCGCCAACGACATATTGTCATTGTGTTGTTACATTATAAATACGTCCTATTTGCTTTTTTCTTGGTATAATAACTTATTTGCTAATTACGCCCTACATTACATTTCGTCATAGTATTAACGAATTTGCGATTGTATCTACAAATTTTCCCAAATCGCCGACTTCCCATTAGAAATAAATTTGTGAATATGTGCAATGTATTAATAGTTTTTTATAAAATAGCCATAGTATTTTGAAATTTATTCAAAATATTTACATATAATTATTGAGTTGGTCATACACTACCAACAAATACCAGATTTTTATCATCTGAGATAAAATATTGTCAGTTTTAACACATTCCAAAATAAAAGAACTAAGCTGACATATACATTTACTATTAGAAAAAATGCTAAAACGTAAAAATTTCGGGAACTTTTAGATTGGACGTGAAAGAAAGTTTAAGTTGTTACTATTGGGTTCCTTAACTTATAACTGACAATAGAGCTCATCGAGTATTTTTAAATAATTTTGCGTGTATGTTTGTGTTCTGCTTGTTTCTTGGTAGTCAATATGCTCAAATTATACGGATCATCAAAAATGCGCAAGACATTACCATTACGATCTATTGTGAGATCCTAGCGATTGCCAATTCAACCACTAGCACGATATCTTGCTAGTGGTTGACTTGGCCCATATGCTTATAAATTGAAACCATACTAATCGAATTGTTGAATAACCACTTAGTACTACCAGATCAGATATTAGTAAGTTTTGATGATAGTTTTGAACCATATGTATGACCGAGAATAAGGCATATGAACAAGCAACACCAGAAATGGAAGAAAATAATCAGCTGCTATCTCTAGACGTCGGATGAGCAAAGATATAAGACCGTCGCCTGAGCCATACTATATACTCAACGCATTACAAGTTAATAGGCATGGCGCCCGGAGAACATCGACACAGTATTCAAACCGAGTCTAAATATAGAGTCCATGCTGTGTGGATGAAATCCCATGTAGAGGCCGTGATAGAACGTATTGTATAATCTAACAGACGAATAGAAATAACAAGAAGGAAAATATAATAGCTGTAAAACAAAGCCAGGCAATCATCTCCTTTGAAATACAATGCGTTTGTCAGTCCTTCTAGATCACTAGAACCCAGATGACCCGAGAATCGAATAGAACGATTTTACCCACGAGAAACTACACACACATTATGTTATGTATAAGAGGTTTGTTATATTTTACGTGTTTGATTAAAAAGTTACGGACATGTTACGTGACATAAGACATCGCGTGTTTAAATATATGGGGATAATGATACGCTGAATTAATATTTAATGCTAATAATAATAATTTTAGTCATAAACCATGTAGTATATGAGTGCATAATTTGATTAAATCTACAAATAACATTTTCGTATAATTAGAATTAGATATATAATATAAATATATTTATAATAATAAACATAACATAATTTTATGATAATATTTGAATCATCTAGTAATTGCTTTGGGTTAAGTTATTAATATCCGTTTAATGATTAATTGTGGTACTATTTTTCTTATTTTTATCATTTTGTGATTAATTTTTTTATTTAACTTCTTTTTTAAATTTGTGTGGTCTTTATATATATTACGAGTTCTTCTATTCCGTGTGTCCATACAACAAAAGTATCATCCACGTATCTCAGCCACACCTTTGGTTTTAACTCGGCCGCCTCTAGTGCTGTAGTCTCGAGTTCCTCCATGAATAGGTTGCCTATCACAGATGATAGTGGTGATCCCATGGGTGGTCCACTGGTTTGTCGGTAGCGTTGGTTTTCAAAAATGAAATACGTATTTTTGACGCAATGCTTTACTAGTTCCGTGATGTGATTCGGCGGCTGGTATTTCCGTTCCAATATCTCCATGGTGGCGTCTACCGGGACTTACCAACAAGTGCTCGGGTTCCACAGTAAGGTTCTTCAGCATTTCAATGAGATGGTCTGCGTTCTTTACGTATGATGCTGCTTGTTCGGCGAAAGGTTGTAGCTGTTTTGCTAGAAATCTTGCCAAAGATTGGATTGGTGATCCCATTGAGCTCACTATTGGACGTAGCGGTATGTCGGGTTTGTGGATCTTCGGTAGGCCATATATCTTCGGGCATTTTGATGATTTTCCCATGGTATAGTTATTTTCTTGGTCTCCTCATCCAGTGGTGATGTTTCAATTTTCTTCTTTGTCGTCTTCTCCAGGTAGGTTGGCGGCCATTTTGTGTTTGTAGTCGGCAGAGTTCATCACTACTGTGGCGTTGCCTTTGTCCGCTGGCAAAACGATAATGCTCTTGTTGTTTCGCAGCTTCCTCAGTGCGGTGTATTCTTCGTTAGATATATTTTTTGTTGTTGGTTTCGCTCTTCTTAATACTCTGGATACCTCTTGTCGGATTACTTCGGCTTTGTTTTTCTCCAGTTTCCGTATGGCACTTTCTACCTGCAAACAATTACTTCCACTGGAATCCGAGAAGGAGCTATAGCGAAATTGAACCCTTTGGTAAGAACGTCGGTGGTGTCCTTATCCAGTGATTTGTCTGAAAAGTTGTATACTACCTTGGGTTGTATTGCGTTGTTCTCTGATGTTTCTGGTTTTGGTTTCTGTTCTTCTTTAAGTTTGTCGAATTTCTTCCACTAACTAACACTTTGTGTCTTGCGTCCTGTATTTATTATATACATCGCATAAAATATATAAAAATGCATTACCGTCATAGTGCTTTTGCTCTGGGCAAATTGACTACTGGATTGCTTTATAGGGATGAGTGTAAATATTTCTCATTTGGTAACCTTAGTTGGAAGACAGTAGAATGCAAAAGCGCCCTCCACCCCAATGTGCTAGATAATATTAAACAAATATCAACTGTCAACATAATGAATGCCTTGACAAAGTCTAAGATTAAAACTGCTGACGAAAATATTAAATAATCAGAATACTTTAAAAATATATTTATTATTACTTTAAGTACGTTACTATTGCTTTGCATATAAAGTGAGAGTATTAATATTAAACTGGGAATAAAGTGGATTAATGGAATTGCGTTTTAATTGCTTAATTATATTTTGTAAATCAGTATTGCGATATTGCCTAAGCCTCGCCCTAAGAATGACTGGACTTCCTTGTCTTCTAGTTCTTGTTTTTAGAGCCTGAACATTTTCGTAAGAGGACGTATTCCTTGTAGACTAGGAATACGCGATTAACGTAAGTATGAATTGTATTTGTAACAGTGAACAATTTCAATTCATTCACTGGCATCACAGAGCACGTACGGCATTAGTATATTCTGCGTTCTTCGTCGTCGTTGTCGAGTTTGTTCGTAAGTTGGAATCATTTTAACGACTACGACAATCAAATCTAACATCGCACTAATTAAAACGCGAAATAAAAAAGACATTATTGCTAGTCGTTAAATTGATAGAGTAATTAAAATATTGTATTGAAATAAGGATTGCCACAGGACGACATATCTACGATGTTCTGTCTCGGCCTCTCGATTTTTAGCGGCCTATATTAGAAAAAAATATTCGAATTGAAATCAGTTGCCAAGTATAACAGTGTCAGCTAGATGTCCATAACCATACGTGGGAAAATTTCGTGGACTGATGTCTCGTAAATAGCCAGCATTTTTAAAGCAAATATTTTGTAGACTGTAAGGATGTCTGTGTTCCGCTTTATAATAGCGAACATTGTGTATTAACATGTTTTGTAATTAAATTGAACACGTGATTTGCTAACTAGAATCCATTGAGCAATATAATTCATTTAACATTCCGTGGTGAGTTTATTGATTCGACGATATTCAGCACACTCCATTTTTAAACGAGTGCTCCGGCAGTCGGAAAGTGCTCCTCAGGCGTGGTGCAACAGGTGGGGATTGCCGATGACACTTTTTACTTTCGTGCCCGGAACACGGCTCAGCGCACACGTTTCAATCGTGCGTTATGTATAAACTCTTTCTCTGTCCCAGAGGGTTGGAGCGTCGCGTGCGCCGAGGCACTAAATCGCCGCAATCAACGAAACTATAATTATTTCTGTGACGTTGTTCTCAGTAATTACGACGAGGCGGGGTAGGTGAATCCCGGACTCGGAAATTTCATTGTAGCGTGATTGTTATGATTTGTTAGATATTTTTACGGGGCAGTTGGTTTCACATTATTTTAGTGTATTATGTGTAATGTAGCGAGTTACATAGCCGTGCGTTTATTTTCGATTAGCATTTGTTTGGTGTCTGATATTCATTTAGATCGTATTGGAAAGTGTATGCTGGTAATTTGTACCATAGATTATATACATATTGAAAAAAAAAACGATAATAATGTCCAAGTTATTAAAATTTCAATGTAACGTTGTTTGTATATTTATAATTATTTTGCATTATAAAGTGCAATTTTGATCTCCAAATCCGTAAGTGATACTGATAAATAAATAAACGTGCATAAGAATCCACGGGGTTTATGCTTTTGATGTCCGCAGTGGCTTTCTTTTATCATTGGCAAGAAAAGGAGTAGAGTGGTGCTACAAAAGTTGCAAAGTTGAAAGAAGAAATTTAGTCGCGATGAATGCGAGGCTACCTGCATTGGATGTAGATCACAATTAGTAGTTATTCAAGGAACCTTAAACGCAAATCGCCAAGAAAATTTAGTTGATCTGCTGTGGTTTGACGTGATTAAGGTGAACGCAAAAATGTGCTGTTCATCGATGGTAGTTCTTTAAATTCGAATCGACACATTAAAGAGGAGATTTTGAAAAGCCAGGTAATACCTGTTGCGTCATTTGTCCGTATTCATTAGCCTCTAATGCACGACAACGCTCGTCAACATGTTACTGGAACTGGCAGTGAGTACTGTAATTGACTGAATGTTAAAATAATTCAATGGTCTGTGAGAAGTCCTGGTACCAATTGAACTGAAAACCATCCTGAAACGAACGTTAAAGGATGTGTCTTTTATTTTCGTTATTCATTATTAAATGAACTTTTTAGGTCATGCAATAAATGTTGTTACACGCAACCGATGTTAGTTCTGCATATCACAGCGTTCGATATTTCGCTTGCATGGGAATTGTGAAACTGTTGTCGCCTTCCTGATAATTGACGGTTAGATGTGCCCTTCAATTACTCGCCTGCTTTGATATTTAAAAAATCTTCAGTGGTGATTTTTCTTATGCTTACTTTTGCTCAATTTTTTGAAAAAAAAAACATTTCAAATGAACGTGGTTTGAAATTTCAAAATCTTTAACTTGTATAAAAACATTTGTTTCGATAGCTTATATCGTTTTCGAGATAAGCATAATGATACGAGTAAACCATCACTTCTGGCGTTTCCTTTCTTGCTATATACCAATTTTACGTTTAAAGTTTCATACGTCTAGCCATAATAGTTTTGACGCCAGGTGGCGCGCAGATATATACACAAACACAATACAATATAGATCAATTAAGTAGTCCTGTAATGAAAATATGTTGGGGCCCTGTTCAATATATTGTTGTATGTTATCTTTCAGTTCGTCAATAGCGAATACTAAGAACTTGTTAAAAACAATTTATACATAGGATATATGACACAATTCAAGATCTGCATCAGATCATTTCCAGTGAGTTATCATAGTCTTGTCATATAATGGTGACATTTGGTGTTGACAGTGGTTCTTTTTTGGAATAAAACAAATCAAACAATGTAATGACATTTTTACCTTTACGATCGTTCCATGTACCAATATGCATTTATATCTTTCAGAGTAATTTTAGTATCCTATCTGCGCCATATATCATACGATCGCATTGGTCATTTGACAGTGATTTTTTTGCGATAGGATTGCTATTTCTGTAGCTCGTTTTGTTTAATGGTTCGTTGGAAATGATCAAGGCCAGACTGGTTTTTGTTATTCGTTGTTGAGGATCTAAAAATTACAGCGAAACAATACGTTGTTTCGAATCGACAAACATAGTCAAACCAAAGATGGAAGAAGCTAAGGAATAGTTTTAGAAAGTATAAAGACATGTACAATGAACGGAAAGCGAAATTCAAATGCAAAATGCAGAACCCTATAAGAGAGAAAAACAAATTTGAAGATGCCAAGGCATAGCAAAACGAAGGAGAAATAATGTAGAATACACCAGACGAAGACAGGTAAATAAAATGCACAAAGTTGCAAACCTGGATAAAACAGTAATAACTGCTGGTGATGGAGGTGAAAGAAGGAAGAGAGGTGGAATGAATCAGTTGGGTGTTTTGCTACCCAACTCATTCATTCCACCTCTCTTCCTTCTTTCACCTCCATCACCAGCAGTTATTACTGTTTTATCCAGGTCTGCAACTTTGTGCATGGGACTAGGATGTGGAATTCGCAAGAACATCGCTGTAAATGGAGGAATACACCATGAGGGGTTGTTAGTGGGGCAAAGCAAATTCTTGTAAGTCGCAGGGAGGTGAAATCTGGTAAAAAATAATTAGTAACAGAAATGTATAGTTTTGACGAGCATATTAAGTGTGTATGTGAGACAGACGGGAGGGAATATAATGGTCTGTGGAGGAGATTTTTGGAAAAAGGGGATAACATTTGGAGGTATGGGAAGTGAAAGACCAGATGTGATTGCAAAGAACGTAAAATAAAGGTATAAGGAGAAATAATATGGAAAGTGAGGATCTTGTGTAGTTGGGACTGATAAATAAAGATACAGTGAGCAAAATTAAGTTGGTAATTAAGAGTCACATCTAGAATTAGATGACCAAGCGGTTAGTGTTAAAGAAGAAGTGTGAAATCTAAAAAATGTATTTAAAAACATGCCAATAGACGTCTTCGTTTTCGTTCCAAGTAACTGAATACTTGCTGCATTACTAATTATTATAGGTTACAATCAAGACTAAAATTTATGACCAGACTTTAATATTTTTATGGTTATAATTAACGAAATGCTGGAAGTAATCTTGGAGTATTGCAACGTAGCAAAATTGCTTACTGTAACTTTGTTGTCACATGAATACAAAATTTAAAATATGTATGTCGATGTGACGTTGATTATTATTACGTTGAATTTTATAACTAACTCACCACTAAACGAATTTTCCCCTTTGTGATTAGCGAAAACAACTTTTTTTATGTTTTGTTTATGATTATCCTCGTTATGTTGGTTTACAGTTTTATTTTATTTTTCTTCACTTCCTCACCAATATTATTCTGTATAATTTGTTTCATTTTGTAGCACTAACCAATCATATTTTTGTGCGTTTATAGAAAAACACAGAACACAGAGCGAAACTATGGATCAAATTATCTTTGTTTAATTCAATTCCATAGAAATATATTTTCACGACCGTGCGCTGCAGCGTGGCGCAGGAACGAAGTGCAAAAACGAACTCGTCCCGTTCTAATGAAGTCTCGACGACGATTTCTGAATATTAAATCGGTAGTTTTTGAAAGTAAAAGAATTACTAAGTCGCGAGGCCGGGACGGACCCCCTGGAGAATTAGCGGCGGATGAAAAAACCATAATTCCAGTTGAAAAGTTTACCACTCGGCCGACTCGGAGGCGACGTAGACAATGAATGGTATATTTTGACTGATGACGTTCGAATTGAAAAAAGGATGAAATACGGTTCTCACTTTCCGCCGGATATTACGGTGGATGGTGGATATTGGTGGCAATGACATTTAAGGAACGTTCTTAATTCGAGCCGACGATTATCACACGATAGGATTAATATAAGAAACAGGAAATCTTTTGAAGGATAAAACATATATTTAGTTTATAGATGATAACTATTTCATTGAATGCGTAATTGATGGGTCCATATAATATGTGTACAAATTGCACGCCATATCATTGGTCTCTCTGTTATTAACTCAGGCAAGAAGTTGATTAAATTGGCAAAGTTTTTTCTATAGGCGCTGGGTACAACAATTAATAGTGAACTAATAGTTAATTCAGACAATATAATTAGAGGAAGCAGATTAAGTCAACCAAGTTTCACAAGGGGCACATAAACGGACAATTTGACAATTTAAAAACATAAAGTGGCGAGAATGGTCGTCAAAGACAAATCCCATATGAAATTTGGGAATATGCAGTATAAGATTTGATTACGGGAATACAACACGTCCGAAGCTGTCAAATTGTTGCACGTGCGGCCTTTTTAGGGAAGGTTAACCCGCTTACAACGTTATTTAAAAACATTGGGTCGTCGGTTCACTTAGTGTGGATGTGAAAGTGGGACCCAAGCTTATTTAGTACTGAACTATAACAGGAGTCAGATAAAGGGATTTATTAGACCACACCATTTTTTCCAATCCTACAATTAGGAAATGTTGGTTTAATAATATTATATTCTAGATCTCTGCCATGTGTTTATATTTTTTTATGGAAACAATCGGTTTATTAGGTATAATATGGAAATTACAAATTATGTTTGTATGTGTGTTTGCAATAAATGTTTTGTGTGCGAAAGTTGTAGGAGCATTGTAGTTCTTCGTAGTATTTACCACGAACACACATTTAGGTCGGGCTTTTTGATGCGGATTTAAATTATGAAAGTAGAATATAACAAGAAACACCGAAAGAATATACTAGTGTTAGGTGGCTAGGCATAATATTAGAATAAATTACAAATTTATAACAGCCTTGATAGTTCAGATAACACCAACTTATTATGGGCTAGTATGGAATTGAAAGGTAAACATTTCAGAATTTGACACATTGTGTATACTTTAGGTTTGGCTTTTAAAGCAAATATAGCAAAAATGTTCATTTCATTTCAAGATTGACATTACGTTTCGTCGTCGAAATGTAGATATTGTGGCAATAAAAAGACTATTGGTATGAATATTTTAGCACATACAAAAAAATTATCAGGATGTACTAAATCAACGTTTTGGACAAAATTCTGGGCACAATCTCGAAATTAAAACAGCAATGATCGTTACAACAAAATATTTGTGGTATATGGACAATACGGAACGAATTCAACAAACTTATGTAAAACACTCAGTTTTTAAATCAAAAATTAAGCGATATGATACAGAAGTATGGACCTGGTTAGATAAATTTGTTGACAGTAAATTTCATGAACTTAATTTGTGGTGTATTGGAATACTTTTGGGAAAATCCATGGCGAACATTCTAATACAAAATGCTCATGGCAGGAATACAGTTAATGAAATTAGTAATAGGCGATTAATTATCACAATTAGAATTTACACTTTTATGAATATTGTTGCGATGTGTGCTCGTTAGCCACTTGCTGTACTGTAGTACATAGTTTAAAGTGCGTGTTAGTTGAACTCCCGAGAAGTAGTTACTTCATGCTGAGTAGATGGATACTTATTTTTGACGTGATGAAGCCATCCTTAACTGTCAAATTTAATCCCATTTCCTGCGAGACGGTGTTAGAGGGTGAATTCTCATTATTGGTTAAAAAAAACACTTCTACAGGGTTTCACGCCTGTCACAATGATTGTGGATAACGGATGTTTTGGCAAGATATTTGGCCTGGTCAATGCTAAGAAGCTTAGAAAATCCGATTTGCAGTCCGTATACAAATTTAAATTCCCAAGAGCGCTGAGTTATGGTTTTCTTAGGACTTTGATGATGTGAAGGAATTTAGCAGTCGTAAAGTGAAGATTGCGGGGAAGCAGGTTTATCAAATGATTGTCGAACCGTAATGAGGTGATAATATCAAGCGCAGAAAAGGGACGGAAAGAGATTGTATTCACGTTATAATGAAAGATACAAGTAAATAATAGTATTCGGGAGTAGACCAAAATATCTGGAAGGGGGAAAGACGAAGGAAGAGGAAAGAAGTATAGCGAGATTGAGATGCGGAAACGATGAGAAGAAGGACAAATATTGGATAGGAGAGGAGTACAAAAGGTGCTAGATATGTGGTAAAAGAAGGGACGAGTGGAAACATTGGTGGACGGAGTGTGAAGAGACGGGATATAGCAAGGAGGAGAAAGAGAGAGGAAAGTAATGGAGGAAGGTGTTGGGAGAGCAGGGTAGACGGATGAATTTACTGGAAAAACTAACGGAGAAGAGACCAGCGGGGAGGAAAAAACTACAATTATGATTGTTATGAAGAAGTTGAGAGAGAGGTGATTGGAGAGGAGTGAAAGAGGTAAAAGGCAAAAAGTGACTTAGAAGGGTACCAGGAAAAAGAAAAATACACTTACAAAGACAAGGGGGAAATGGGAATGTAAATTCAAGGATATATTATGTTATTGTTAAGTTCAAATATGCCAATGTGTGCACTGCCATAAGGTCATTTGATCAAAATCATGTGCCAAAAGCCGTTAGACATCTGAGCTTACTGGGGAAGGTCGACTGTACATAAAAAAGTTACGGGTTGCGACTCTAAGTAGATTATACAATTACGTACAGCTAAAATGATTCTCTGAACCTACTTTATCTGAAGAATCGTTGACGGTTGACATGTGTGTCGCTTATATCATCCTTAATTGGAATGCGTTTAAGGAAACATGATAACGAGCTAGCTAACATGGGTCGGGAGGGCTTGCTCATGACGTATTCGACAGTTTACTCTCATCACTTTACAGACAGATAAGAAAACATGGAAAACTTTGTCCGAGTAAATGACCCGCAGTTTCCTCCTATCGGCACGTACGCGTACTCACACTGAAACGGATCCTAGTCCACCTGCAAAAGAACAGAAAACTTGTTAGTTTTCTGTATCGTACTTGTTCGTACGAAACTTGTCTTGCCGTCATCTTGGATTTCCTTGCGGTACTCTTATTTTTGCATCTTAAAGAGCGTAACGATGTCTTGAGTGTAGCGCAGGAGTCCGGCGAGTATCTCCGTACCGTTACTTTTGACATAAAATTCAAACTACTTTTGATTTTGATGGGCAGCACCTAGGAGCAGCTTCATCGTTATCAATTCATTTCCATCGTCATTCACATTTTGGTACGTCTACTCCGGCAAGATGGATCGGATATTCCAATTTTGACAAAAGCGTGTCCCTATTTGCTCATGTAGCAGCTGTCATTTAAGCTTTATTGAAAAGCAGCAACTAGCAAATGAACGACGATTCAGGTTATTACTTAAACCACATCTGAATTTCTTGTCGATAGCAGACTTGCATATGTGAAAAAAATCATAAAAAAATCTTATGCTTATATGTAGGTAATTTTAGCTATAATGACCATGCAAAAGGATAGCCATAATATTCCTTTCGAAGTATTCGTATAAAGCACAAAACGTTCCAACAATTGAAATAAAAAACTTCATACATATCCAGCCTTTTGTTGACAGAATGCTTTGTTAGCAAGTAGCGTTGTCGACTTTACTTTGAAACAGTTTGGCACAACTACCGTCGTCGTTCAGCACTGGAAAATGCACCGACCTGTTTTCGCCCCTTGTAACAAGAATTCTTTGTTGTGGTTTTTGAAGTATAATGATACCAATACCATATTTGTCAATACAGTGGGTATTTGGGCGCGATCAACCAAGATTTTCTGGTCTTCTGGGAGTAATTTATGGCTTCCGCTGTAAAATTCTCTTTCTATTCTATTTTTGCCCGCGATTCCTTTTCACCTGTTGCTGCTACAACAAATTTTGTATCTTCCTCGCAGTGTTGTACCAAGGATATTTTCAACGCCAGCGGCCACAACATATTTTTTCTGGAACACTCCTCAAAGACTCATGTTTTCCTCTCGGAATTTGTGTCCATTCGTATTTTTTCAGTTAGAACAACTTCAATGTGGACGTAACAATAAAGACTATACAAAGACAATATACTAAATAGTTGTCGCTGGATTCATCTTACTGAGAATAGGAAAAAATATTGATGATTATTTCCATCACTATAGCAACACAGACAATGGTCCAATGAGAATTTGACTTTTGAACCAATCATTTTGGTTTATCGCGGATAAAAATTCGCTTCCTCTTGTAAGCAATAACATTTTTTCCTTCCTGTTTATCCTGTCACATTTGACAGTTCATTTTATAATTTAATGAAAATGACTTCTTCGTCGAGATTCGGAAGTTCTGGAAATAATCTCAACAAATATAACTCGACCTTGTTTTCTTCGATCTGATAATTTTTTTTATTTATCTACTCAAACTTTTTGTGTTTGATAAATTTACTCATTGAATCGGACATTTTTCTTCAAAGATTAAAGTCCTCCAGCTACGCTCTCGGGCTTTAATCAGAATAAGAATGTCTAATTCAAATTCATAAATTTATTACCAAAAAGTTAATTATTAAAAAACAAGGTCTTTTTATATTATCGATAAATAACGTAAACGCTAAGGAAACCAGTTGATAGAAACAAAAACATTGTACGATCCATGTCGCAAATGTTTTGTAGGCAATTATGAGAAAATTTTCAAAAGTCACGAAAATGTAGGCAGGTAAAACGCTTATCATCAAATGTTGGATGCCTGGAAAATTATTAATTGTAGGAATAGGAAATGAATGATTTTCACATTTCAAATAATAACCAAGCACAAAGGACAATTAAAAATCCGCAGTCATCCACATTTATTTTATTTTATTATATTTAGATAATTTCCCAGTAAACAGTTGTTTAAAATTTCAACATTTTAAAATTTTATTCTCGAGATATGGAAAAAGGTGACAGTAGATCCTCACTCCCTGTTGATATATTGCTGTCAGAAATAGGTTTTCTTCCGAGCCACATATAAACCTTAAATTTAAAATTTCATAATCCTAACTTCAATATACACACACACACATGTCATGCCAACAGTCAGAATCGACTTATTCATCGAAAATAGTCGACCTTAAAACTTGTATGTCTTCCATGATTACTATACTTTCTCATACATTAAGTGTAAGAACTAAAAGGCTAAAAGCATAACCGTAACTTTTTCGTATTTTACGTCGATTTTTTCCTTTCTTAATTGTAGCCCTCTTTCATCGCGGTGGAAGCCAAACGATCTCTACTTTTTTGACTTAATAACTCCGTCGGTAATAAGAGCGCGCAAGTCGCAAAGGCATAAAACTGTTAGGGTTTATCCTGGAAACTAATTAAAAAGGAGAGATGTCACTTGTTTGCATTAATTAATTGCTTGTCGGGGAATGTTAAAATCTAGCGGAAGGCTTAATTACGGGAACCGAAATATGCTCGCGACTAGAATCATTTATCTTCGCGACAATGATTTGTTTGTTTTTGAAAAGTTTTTGCCGCGTAATTTTTGTCAATTAGTGGACAATTTCGGGCAGTAAACTCTCGGGAAATTAATTGCACACGGAAGCGAGCAGCGCACGGGCGATTTACTATTTGTAGTGATCAAATATGACTGATTCTCTTGTAAATCTTAGCTTATGTTTCGGCTATTGTTTTTAATATCTGTTCTAGGGGTATATGTCAGTATAGGATTGTGAAATCGAATGATGTTATGTGCGTGTTTGGTATGTTTTAATTTATCGATCAGTTATGTGTTGTCCTTTATGGCGTATTTGTATTCATGATTCATATTTGTTTCAAGTATCTTTCCTATGGTTTTCGATATTTTGCATGTTGAAGCTATGGTAAAGTTTACGATTGGTCTGATTGGTATGTCTTGTTTGTGTATTTTTGGAAACGCGTTTAGTTTTAGCGTTTTAGTCCTTTTTCGATTAGTTCTATTTCTTGTTTGTCTAGCATTATATTAGTTAAGTTTCCAATTTCTTTGTGGACTTTATGGTAGTCGTCTTCCTTTGGTTCTATTATATGTTGACTGGCCATTGGTTTTTCGATTTTCTTGCTTATAGTTTTTCATATTTGTTTTCATTTCGTGTAGGATTCAGTTTTGTTTTTTTTCATTTTGCTATAGCCACAATTCAGTAGAATCGGTTGCTGATTTCGATGTGTGCGTTTGGTTGTTATGTTACAACAAAAACACCATCACTAAAGTCTAAAATACAAAAACAGAATTCAACCACAAAATACTGAAAACTGAATGATCACATATACAGGATAATAAAGCTCTTCAAAAACGTAAATATGAAAATACCATATCGAACCACAAAGTGTCTAAAAATTAAAATCGATACAGAACATAAAGACACATTCTGCCAGAGCGGAATTTATAAACTCAAATGCGCCACACCAGAATCATATCGATACATGAAAATCGACTCCAACTAAGCAACACATTTACTAGAAAACCACCACGAAGCAGGAACTATAGAAAAGAAGATAGGGAAATATACAAAGAAAAACATATAAACAATATAATAAACGTACAAACAAAAAGCACATCACACCCGATTTTCTCCACACTTCTTCGCCAAAACATATAAATACGTGGGTACACCCAGAAATCATTCACTTGAAAATGACGAAAGTCGAAATGCGTAGTTAGTAATCAAAATTAAAATCATGGAAATATAACAACCATGAATATATGTATATTCTAATGAACAATTATCTTATTTCTATTCGAAATTTTAGTGGTATCACCTCCGCTGCCGCCCTAGATCTTGTCATACATGGAAGTGTAACATGTTTTTAGCATCAATGTTAAATTATGAACATATTTTGAAAATTGAAATTGGCGTTGCCTGCCTTTAAATAGGCCCACTTAATGGTAAGTTATGTTAGATGAATTGTCTTTATTAGCAAAGTTTTAGAATTTTCATTTAAAGACATCCATAAGTAACATATTTAATGATTGTAAAAAATGAAAAAAAATTTAAATGTAAAACGGATATATTTCTCTCAGCTTTTTAAACATACGTATCTAATTCTTCGCAATCTATTACTTAAACGGTTACATCCCGTCATGATTGTCCACTATGCCGTCCAGATATTTTGCAGAATTTAATATCATTGAAATTTAAATTAGTATATGTTGGTTGTTAAGATTTATAAATCCCAATGTAATAAGTGTTGATTTATTCACATCTAGAAAGTTGGAATATTACAATAGCAGTGTTTAAAAATGTTCATATTCCTTGCCGCAAGCTCCAAGGATCACCATCAATAGATGAGACGGTATAATCTGGGTAAGACACAACGCTTCCTGGTATTAGTGTCAACCAATCATTAATATGAAAGTTAAATAATGGTCCTAGAATATTACCTTAGGGTACGCCTGATGGTTACATCCTTATTTTTGCATTGGTTAATTGACGTAACTTGCATTCTATTACTTGTATACCGTACTTCTTCAGCTTCCGTATTGAAATTATTATTATACAAGCTTCGGTTTTTCGTATAGTTCTGTGTTAGTATAATTACTATAAAAAGTTTTAGATAGGTGAAAACAATGAAAGTGAGGATATTGACGTCTAGATGGAGTTAGCCCACGTGAACAAATTCCTCGTAATTCGTTGCATGACTAAATTCAACTCAGCAGACGTTGGTGATCTGATGAGTCCTGAAGGATGAAGCAGCTGCCGCCACTTGACACATCAGCAGAAATATATTTTCAACAAAGCGGTCTTTCGTGCCGACGGCTGCGAAGTAGGTAAAACTCTCCACGGTACGTACGTACTCCGCCACGTACTCTGTGATCACACCGGAGCTTGAGTATAAGTGTATTACAAGAGGATATATAATTTCTCAAATGCAATGTTCCAATAAAAGGTAGATTTTTCAGAAGATATGAAAATTTGTTTAAATAATTTACAAGAATTTTTTTACTTACTTGAAATATTAGATGTGCGATATTGAACGTGATAAATAAATCACTCATACTACGTTATGACTATGTGCAAAACTTAAAGTAATAAAAATCCATCGGCAGTGAACAAGTTACTAGGGGGAGTTGAAAAGTTAAAATGTGTAATTTTGAAAAACAGTCAAACTTAACGTTAAAAAGAAGGGGTCTTTATCGGACCAACAACAACAAAAATATAGAAAAAAATCCAAGGGAACCAGAAAGATGGACATTTAGAAGGATTATGGTAATAGAAAAGAGTCGTAGACAAGATCGCCTCCTATTCAAAAACTATGGTATAGGTAAGGTAAGGACAAAACCGACTTGTAGTTAATTTAAATTTTAATCTGATCCTGCGTAGATAGTGCTCACCACAATATTTAGGTTTGAATATAGTGATACTCTTATGTTGTGTAATACCTTGTTTAAGACGTTGAGTGGTTTGGCCTATATACACTTAGTTAAATTCATCACAAGGAATTTGCTAAATGACGTTACTTTGCAAAATAGTCGGGGTTTTATTTTTCGTAGTAGAAAAGAATTTGCCAACAGGTTTAGCGATCTTGTCAGCGACTACAATGCTAGTACCACGGAACATTTTTGATGATTGGGTATAGTTGGTATGTATGTAAGAGAAACTTTTATAATTTTTTACCGTTTGTTGGAAAAGGCTACATGATAAAATGAAGATATCTCCCAGAAATCGTAACCAGTTAAGTTTAATGATACCATCTCCAGTTTTTGTGATCAGTGTCAAGAAAGGGTACTTCTTGATTTTGTTCCATGTCGATGGTACATTTGAGGCGGTCATGGAAGGACTTGGACACTACCAAGGCAGTCTCCTTGGAATCTATAAAGATACTACAGATGATATCATCAACATACTGATATATGAAATGAAATTGAAAAGGTAGGCGTATGACTGAATTTTTGATAATTAATTGCAGAAAGGGAGAATCCCATGGGGGCACCGACAATTTGAGGAAAACATTGTTTGTTGAAAGAAAAGTACGTTGTTACAAAAATTAATTTTGAGGCAAAGAACTGTGTGGCTTAACAATATCCCAGTTATCACTGATAATATTACATACTAAATCCATCGGGATGTTAGTGAAAAGAGAAACCACATCTAGTGAAGCGATCATATAACCTTCGGGTATTTGAAAATTGTTAATGAGTTCAGAAAAAGAAAAACTATCTTTCATAGGAAAGGAATTATATTATCTAAAAGCTATAGAGAGGATATCAGCGATGAATTTAGATAAATATTTGGTAGGTCCTTGTACTGAGGAAGCAATGGGTCTAAGGCGGATATCAGGTTTATGAATTTTGGGGAGACCATAAAATTTAGGGGCAATAGAATTATGAAATATTAATTTGTAATAAGTACGATCCTTTGTGGTAGGATTGTAAGTGAGGGGGCCCGGAACAACTCATTGACTTTGTTAACATAGTCACCTTTATTTATGGCAACGGTGACATTGCCTTTATCGATACTAACAATTAAAATATAAGGATTATTGTTACAGAGCCTTTGAGGTGTTCCAAATAATTTATCCCCCTAACTTATCGGACTCCTTATGTATAAATTCAGTTATACGATAAATGACTTTCAGGCCTGAACAAATCTCTTTTATTAAGTTCAACCTCACTGAGGAGATCTTCAGCCTCTGGTAAGAATTTATACATTGAAATGTCATTAAGTTGAACTGGTAATGTAAATTTAGGGCTTAAAGCGAGAAAATCCCCGATCTCGAGGTGTATTTCTTTATTCGTAAAATCTTTAAACCATTTTCTGAAGATTTCATTATGCTAATTGTTAGATTTAATAAAGAAATTCCTAAGGTTATTAATTATTTCATGTTGAAATTTTTTATTTTGTTTAAATGAAAATCGTATCTATCAATTTGATGTAAAATAATTTTAGTACGAACAAACGTAGTGTGGGTTGTACGATCACACTCATGAAAGTAAAATTTTTCCCAACTCAACGTTAATAAAATCTCCTCAAGACTTAAAATTAATCTCCCAACAGGTCTAACTTTGTTTGTCTGTTTTTGGTTGTAATTTTAATTTACATACCTATTTACAAACCTTTGGAATTCATACAACTGACTTTAAATGTCACTTCCGTTCAGATGACGTAGCACGCAAAAACTTATTTTTTAACCTACTCAATTTTTATCTGAGATAGTTTTACTTTAACATGTGCTTGAATTTATCAATGTGAGAGATTAGTTTATCGGGAATTACACCTGTTTTTGCCCCATTTGAAATTAATTTACAATACTTCATAACTTTCTTAGTACGTATTTCTTCATTATATCTGCTGTCTAATTTGTAACTCATTTTTGTATTGTAATTTTAATTTTAAATATTGAAAAAGATTTTATTAACAAATTGAACCGTTGCGGTCGACTAGAGAAAAAATTGACTTTGATTAGTGTGATCGTACAACGCGATTTCTACGCTTGTTCATTTATTTTACTATTTAACTAATAACGATATTTATTATGTCTCAAGTCTGTATTTATTGTTTTTTGCTTTTAGAGGCATATACTAACTTCCAGTTCGACTGTTATCTTAAAGGTCGCTCCATTGAGACCGAATATGTTAAATCTGTAGGAATAGCCAATGAATAAGAAATACATTTGGTTCAAAAAGTTTCAAATCCGTCAAATAGTGCAATAATTATCGAGCATTAGAAAAAAAGGAGTACGGATAATTATGGGGTATCCAGTAAACACTATGTAACATCGCGTATTCGTCATCATATCGAGTAATTACCGGGTAACGGGTAACTATCGGTTATCGACCAGGTAACTACTCGGTGACGATACGTCCAGTACATTTTATAAATTTTATCGCGTATCATCATCAAAACGTGTATATACGAGTAACGGATAATTATCGCAACTATCCATAGTTAGGAATGCAAGCTTTACCAAATTGCATACTAATTGTTCTTTTAATTAGTTAAATATTGCTATGATATTTATGTATAAGCGAATACAAATTGTATAGAAAAATTGCCGTGGGTTTAGGTTCATGCGATATAGGTTCTGATGACGTTAGATGACTGGCGAGAAAAACTGTTCTTCTAAGTCACCGAGAAGAACATAATAATTAAATGATTAACATAAAGATAATGTTGTCAAAATATGATATTAGATGTAGCGTTAGTACAGAATATGATAAAATCTGGTAAGGGTCTATATTTGAATGTTATTATAAATAAAGAATCGCGCGGTTTTAGAAAAAGGTTTGTGGGATCTAAATTTGATGTATAATAAATGCTTCGAGCAATATTTCGCAGCTAGGACGAAAATGTATTGAAATATATATGTTTAGGGTTATATTGTCGAGATGTCATATTTACGAATTTTTGTAATTAGGTGCTATTAATGCACTTATAGATAAAGTGAAGCACCGTCGTAAAGAAAAAAAACGCAGCCATTTGAAAATATTAAAAAAATTTAATACATTACGATAAAAAAATAGTACTAACAGATCCAGGCACGGAAAGCTATAAAAGAAACGTCAGAAATCGATGAGAATTGTACCAATTTGACCGTTATAGTGTCCACGACGGTTATCTTCCGAACACTTGTTAGAAACTGTGTGTTTATACGAAAATCAAAGTTGTAAAATATAAAAGAAAGTGAAGTGTCGTTAATGAAACTCGTGCTAATATTGAATAAGACAATGAAGAAGAAAAGGGCAGGAATTTGCCAAATTGACATAACGACAGGAAAACAACTGAAAGTATTAAAATCAACTTGACACCCCGCCCATCTGTACATTCTATGAATTTATAGTATATTACATCCGAGGTGGAAAGTATTTTATTACAGCCGAGGGATAAGATAGCTAATAATTGTGATAATCATTGAGGTGAGATGGCTGTTGAAAGTTCAGATAGTGAAATGGGCTATGGTATTCCACCTGAGTTAAAAGAAGCGGTTGAAAATTTATTACCCCAGAAAAGCAAAGGTCGGTACGAATATACGTATAGAACTTACAAGAACTGGTGCTTTGCTAAAGCAGTAAAAAATATAAATTCAAAAAGCCAACAACTTTATGATCCATGTACTCGATGTTGAGAACAACATTGAGTGTCTAAGATATATTGATATAAACTGAAGGCTTGTTTAAAGACAGAGAATGTGGGCTATAAACCTATAAAGTCAAACATTTTTTCTAAGAGCGAAATCGATAAGTTTTTGAGGGATGGATCCTTGGAATTTCTTCCCCAGAAAGTATTTACTAATTTATCGTCGAAGTGCATTGTATTTTATTTTTTAATTTTTAGGTCGCGTTAATAATTGACGTATCAGGAGCAAACGGAAGCGATGAATTGTTTAAAATGAAAATAATAAAATATTATTTTTTTAGAAGACAAAGTTAGTGTTACTATTTCGCATACAAAAGCTTATCTTTACCGGGGATTTATTATCACTAACACTGAATGGATATCAATATTGAACCGATACATGCATTTACTTGTGAATATTGAAAATGACCTATTTATGCAATTAAGATATGGCAAAATAACTAAACAGTCGATCGGACACAATTGCATTGTTCCCTAAAAAAAATGCGAATTATTTAAAATTAATGGATTTTGATGCATTTATAGGTCACTGCTTTAGGAGAACTGCAGCCACTTTACTTGCCAATACTGGAGCTGATATTTAACAATTAGGAGGGTGGAAATCCAGTTCTGTCGACGAAGGTTATGTAGATAATTCTTCAGACAGACAGGCAAAAATTGCGAACATGTTATCAACTACCATATGTAACATTTGAGAGCCAACCACGTCATCTCAAGAATTTGCCATTCCTCAAGAGCAAACAGCACACGGAGTTTATTTAACTGTTAACACTTCAATTCAGCTGGCAATTCAAATGTGACGATAAATTTGAACTTAGATACAATCAAAAAACAGTATTAAATTAGTATTTTGTATTTTGTTCAATAATAATACCTTCATTACTTTCTTATGCACGGTTTCGCAAACGCTAATCGGTTGTTAACAGCTTGTTAACGAATCGTCAAAAGTTTGACAATTCGTTAACGAGTCTTTAATCAATTGTCAAGCATTTGAGGATTGATTACCTTGACGAACAGTTCAAAGAAAAATTACCATTGCTTTGGTTTTCACAAGCAATAACGAGTCGTTAAAGGCTTGTTAACTAATTCACCATTTGACAATCGTTTGTGAAACCGGGCACTATTGTGTCAAGATTAAATTATATTTCTTTCCATGAAGGTCCTTAAATATTATTGAACATGTAATTGTCTAATGGGGCGCCAGTTACCTTTTCGCCCGTGGGTTGATAGAGATTACTTTCGACCCGTGGGAAAATAAGGACAGTTAGGAACGACAAAATCGAAATCAGAAGAACCCTTAAAAATATTTTAAATTACGTTATATTATATAATGTATTTTAAACGATTTTAAACTACGATATCATGTATCACATAATAAAATTTTATCGCATTTGGTTTGTATATTTAATAAGTAAATCTTTGCCACCGTCGTCGACTCTTTATTTCCAAAATTTCAGGTTTGAGTTTTGAAATTCAAATAACAACGTTAGGCATTAAAAATTTATGGTGATTAAATGCATAAGTATGTATCGTATGTAGGCTTTCACGGCTATTGTTCCATAAAGCTGTGTCTTCCGGGTGTTGCAGTGATTATTGAAGTAAACTTGACATTTCGCTGATCATACTGCCAGCTTCTTCAGAAGTTTTCTAAAGTATCTAGAACTTTTGAACGGTATGATCAGCGAAACATCAAGTTCACTTAAAAACGACGTCAACACCTGGAAGATACATCTTTATGCATAAGATCTGAAACAAATAATGCAATTTATATATTATAGATTTTGATCTAGGTAAAGGTATTTATAATATTTAAATTCTTATTAATATTGTAATTATATGGTATAATTAGAGTGCAAGTAAGCAGTACTGAGGAACTAACAATTTCTTTCATTAAATCTACTCTACACTCCCAATTACTGACATATTTCGAAAAGGTATTTTTAGAATGATCTGACTTCTTTATAGACATGTATTAATTTATAAATATGGCAAATAGTAAACGGCCAAGACTTGAACGTTGCGTTGTGAAAGATCATGTGAAACATTTATATTTATTTATATCCAAGCGAATATACTTTTGTTCTTGCAATAGCGTTTACTCAGAGCTCGATATAACGCTACACTATAGTATTGTACTCTATATTCGTTTAACAATACAATTGCATATACAATTTTCATAAATAAAAGTATACAATAGTGAATTAGTATGTAAAAGTAATGGTCACTGTCATCGTTCAAAATTCTCGTCACTGTTACATGTGCTTTATTATTTTGTAATTCTTATTACGCTTATGCAGATCGTTAACGATTACTACAATTATCAATTAGTTCCAAGAGTTAAACTAAATTATGTGATACAAAGCTACCAGCGTTCCATCACGCCCATCCGATATGTTGTTCTCAACGTAAGGCGAAAATTCTGCGTTGGACAAAGGAAGTCAAGCTACAAAGCCAATTTCACTCGACAGGTAAATTCTTTAAGTGTGTCCATTTGGATTTCGGTCTTCGGTCAACAGACTTTTGTTGTTTTTTTCCAGCCGCTCCGTCTCGCACGAACTCGGCGAGGTAAGCTCCCGAGTAGTTCTATGCGCTTACGCGCGCGAGGATTAAATTGGCCGTGTGCTTTCGCCGTAAGTAAGCTCCCTCTGCCGCCTGATTCGATTATGTTTTAGCGAGCAGCCGAATGCAAACACGGAACGACAGACACGCGACATTGTCTTCGTTCATTGCCGTCTCCGGCACGAGACGAGCTTTATTTCGCACAATCGGTACTAAATCTCGCAATAAATAAGGCCATTGCAATAGAAGAGAGCTCGGAGAGACTAAATTATAAACTTGATAATTGAATATACGCGCGTGTTCGAAATACATACATGCATACGCACTCGGGGATGTACTGAAAACATGGACAGAAAACATGGTGAAAAATAAATATAATTTTTCAAGCTATTTAATGCACGCAAATGGGGGTCTTACCGGATTTTTAGTCAGTTTTGTATACCTGATCATCGACTGTTATTGTAGACAATTTTGAGAACTTTGTTCATTTGATAAATCTTCTGTACAAGCTAATGTAGTTTAGTAAACTTGATCGAATACATTTTGTATTGATATCTAGAGCCTTCATCCTGGTGAATATAGTTACAATGTGCTTATGCCGAGCCAAAGAATGGTAATTAGAGCATAATCAGAGCATAGTTGATATAATAACGCATGACATACATTGACATTAGAACATTTAAAGCCACTGATCAAAACAAAAAAAAGAGTGAAACCTTAACGAATGCTAACTCGTATTATATTTGTTAACCTAAAACTAATAATTGAAAATAACATATTCTAATAACAAATAAATGATTAATGTTTTTAATTTCAATTGTCTTTCACTACTTGCGTGCATCCGTGTACCGTTTTATGTGTGCGTATATTGTTTGTCATTGTTAACTTCCTAACTTGTTATTAGTAATTTCTTGCTTTTTTAATTATTACTAATTTCACATTTTGTTATTTCAGTGTGGACCGCTTTTATTTTATTTTGGGTTCGGTTTATCTCTTTTTAATTACATACGTTTTTCTTGTGTTTCTCTTTGTGTTGTTATAAAATTCAATACAATGGCAACCTAAAATATGAGAAGCACGAAAACGTTTGAATCCAGAGGAATATTTACCCCCAGTCAAGTACAAGCAAATCAAAACCAAATTGTTAATGACTCCCAACCCAACCCAACCCAACACAACCCAACCAAAACTTTAACCAACAAGAGGTGTTAACTTTGTTTGTTGTACTTCACGATTTGATAGAGAAAAAGGGTGATGTAGAAGCCTTGATAGGCGCTGTTCTAGTTTACAAAGGTATCACGTGTTGGAAATCGTCTAACATTTTTCATGAATTGGTCACTAAAGTGAGAATCGTTGAACAAGCGCTACAAGTCCATAGCCAAGTAGGTGATGCAAAAGGAAATGGTGCAGAAAAAGAAAATTGTTGGGCATCACGCGTCAGCATGCCAAGCATTAAAGGAAAGGAATGAAAGAAAATTTTATGTGCACAAAATTACAGCTGGATTGTCAAGTATTAAAATGCTATGGTTGTGGAACACCTGGGGTGATTCGGTGGAAATGTTCTACTTGCAATGCTGTTAACTGGAATAGTGTTCGAGAATGTCACTGTCGTTGAAGTTGACACATATTATGCTACTGATATAGGTCTGTAGAAGTATTGTTCGCATTGAAATACATGGACGCTGATACTGGTGCTTCACGAGGCATCACGAGTCGGTGCTTATTTGACAAAATAAAGAATATTTGCGAACTGAGAAAAGAAAATGTTACTTCTCGAGTTACATCACAATTAGAAACAATAGCCGTCCATGCAGCCCACATCGTATGGTTGAGACCAGAAATCTAAAACAATCGAAAGAGATATGCCATACAACATTATCACTAGGTAGTATTCGGAACTTTCAATTAAACTTCACTCAATAGAATTTAGCGTTCTTGTTATAGAAAATGTAAAGCAAGTACAATATTCAAAATAAAAAATTAAATAGCCTTCGAAAAAATCAAGCCAAACTCATCCCAGCCATCGAAACACCAGAAAACCCAGTAAACTCGGTAAATTGAGTAAATTCAGTACAACCAGTAAATTCAATAAAATCAGAAAGTAAATGGCACAGCGCCGATAAAACTATAATCAGAATCAGAAATCACGTTAAGAAAAGTACTAGAACCACTTCTTCTGCAAGCGTTAATTTAAAAAATGATAGAAAGACCACTCTCAACATTCTCCAGCAGATGTTTCAATTTTTAAATAAACCAAGTCAAAAAATCGTTTTAAAAATAGTCAATATTATAACAATATAAACACTAGAAAACATACATATTTTTTTTCTAAATTTGATTAATATTTTCTTGTTCTAAGACTCAAAAACCAGAGCTTCTTATTAGACCGGTAGTACCATTTATCAATAGTACACCGTAAACTCTAAAAATTAAATTCAATTTTTTTTTTAAAATTATACAAATTTTACTTCTGAATACGCTACGAAAAATCCACTGCTCCTGTCCCAAACATTAAAATCAATAACCAATCCAAAATTTCTAAATTAGTATCGTTTGATGTCACGAGTATATTTTCAAATATTCAAATGAACAAATGAATTCAGCATATAGTAGACAAAATAGTCAAACTACACATTTGCAACTTTATAATGCTTTTGAAACATAACATAACCGAAAATTATTGTATAGTTAACAATCATTTTTATCACCAAACTGCATGTTTAGCAATTGTTTAGCAATGTTTAACAAAATACACGTATACTAAATAAACAAAATGAAATAACTAAATATTCGACGTTCCGACAACCTATGATCTGTTGCTGCCTTAAACTATCACTGACAGTGTTGCAGAAAGAATTAGACCGATTAACAACACTTCACATTATTTACGAATGTGAAGACTTTGGACTTGCCGGTGGTATTGGTTCCAAAGAAAAACGAAGAGATACGCCTTATGAAGTAATTACCGGCAATTCAATACAGTAAAGACTAATAATAAGTACCCGGGACGGGAGCTATCAATCTGAGACGACATAGCCCACGATGTTCAAACTACCATGGAACAAGAGAATTTCATAAACCAGGTAACTCCATGTTTGAAGGAATTCGTTCTAAAATGTGATGCCATAGACGATACGTTCCTCCTGATACGTTCATTTTGCTGAAACCTCACCTTCTTAGGAACATCTCTAAAGCAGCGTGCAGTAAATTCATCCCCAAAAGAAGTGTGACATACGAATTGGCTGAGATGCGTAACGCAGATATATTAATTGGTAAGTACCACATACATCTGTGTTAATGCCGACACGACCTAGAGGAAGACACCGGAGGTATGTTACTGATTCCGACATACATAGCCGAAACCAGACGGGGTGATTGTAACCCGCTGCCTTGTCAGCAGCCGAGCTTGTATAATACGTATCATCGAGCGAAGTCAGTATGGTGGCGATAGTGGAACTCGATCATATATCCAGGGACAACGACTCAACAAGTTTTTCACGAAGTTTGTTTAAAGTTCTTGTAATAAATAGTGGACTGGAATGTTAACGTAAGATGACCTAAACTCAGAGTGAATTGATGGACGAAAAAACCGTTAAAGTTTTTAATTTATTTTATTGTAAACATTTATGAATAAATTAAAATTTATTTAACCGAACCTTCGCTAATCGACAAATTAATCAAATGTAAAATAAGATGGAAGTCAACGATGATATTGTATGGCAATAAGTTATTCAAATATTACATAATTTTAAATCTTCGTTTCTGTTTAGGTCGATTACAAAGCTTAGTTTAATCGCAGAGCAATATTGAATTTTGCGTAGGTACAGGCAATAAATTCATACACAAATAGGCTCATTATCATGCACATACTGAGCATGAGAATTTTACTAGCTTGACATCAGTATATACAATAAAAAATATCGTATAATTCGATTTTAGTTATTGTGGTGTCGTTGATACCAGTTAAACCATATAACTTCTTAACATTTGGCGACGCAATATGTTATTAATTACCAATATATAAAATTATATATAAACTATACATATTTGTACTTACATCAGATTTAATTTTAAATATTACATTTAATTTTTAAAAACGCATCAGACCAATAACTGCCATTCACAATTGTTTGATTTTTTATTAAATAAGAGGTATCCATTTAGTAAAATTTAGTAAAATAATAACAAAATGAACTGCTTTTTGAAACGAGACTTGGGGTGATAAAAATATTATTATTATTATACAAACTTTTCCAATTCAGATATAAGATTTAAATAACAAGGATTTTGCGTTCAGTTGCAATTAACATTCAACGTTAAAATGTTGTCATTTCGCAAGTGAGTTACAAAATATCAGGTAGCTGCCATGATTTTATTATTTATATGATACTAAAGAAGGACAATTACGTGTGTTAAAATACTATAAGTTTTTCTAACAACTTTTCGCAACTAAAATGCAATAAAAAGATGGCATTTTGCAGTTGAGTTGGTGAAAAGATATTTTTACAACTCAGATGTAAAGTGTAAATAACAAACATTCTCCTTGCAATCACAATGAAATTGAGTTAGAAATCAAAGTTGTTCCCATGATATTATTATTCATATACTGAACGAATTACGAATGTCAGTTTTCGTCACCTGTGATAAAATACCGTAACATTGTCATTTGTTGTGAACGTAACAAATAGTTGATATTTCACAACCGAGTTTGAAAAATTATATTTTTTATTCCTTAAAAGGTCTGGTTTATTATGTAGAATAAGCGAAGAATGATGATTTATTTCTGACGGCAAATGAGAATCTAATAATAACATATTAAATATTAATATAAATGAGTTTAATTTATAATACATGCCATCAGTATTGAAATAACCTAAGTATTAATATACAGAACGATATTTTTCTACAATAGTACAAAAAGTTGACATTGTTAAATGATTATCGTGTCAAAAATGTACGTTTTTAGTGGAACTACGATATTACCTTAACAAACATTTTTTGTTTAACGCTTTTATCTGCATGGAAAATGATTTAACGTTAATTATTTTCGCCGTAAATTTAGCCCGCTTTAATATTATAATACATCATAAGATATTGTTTGTATCTCGTGTGCGAAATGTTTATCTGTCCAGCTATGCATTTCGATAATCAACATCTACGAATCTTTTTCTTTCAGCCCTCTAAATAAGATATATAATATAATAATAATAATTTCACAAAATGTTGGATAAATTAATTTGCTAAAACAATAGAATGTTTATTATGCAATGCAAAACGCAAACGAAATGAGTAATAAATAAATAATAAATCAATTCATCAATTTCATACTTCACAAGTATAATATATTAAGTCATGTAATACTTCACGTATTAATGCCGGTGGTAGCTAGCTGTGCTTCTGTTTTAACTCAAAAAATTGATAGTCTGTAGGGCAGTGTACCAATAGAGATTTAGAAGCTGTTATTTGGTTAGATCTGTAAGAAAATGAATGGATGATAAAAAAACTAATTTTTCATAATTCTTTCAGATACCGAAAACAAATTAAAAAAATACATAAAGAATGCGTATATTCAAGTGAAAAATCTATTTATGTAGGTCCATTTTGAATATGAAGATTACAGTAAATCTCTGTAAAGCATTTCATTTACCTCTATACATAATGTGCAACTATGTATCATTTAGGCTATAGATTGCCAAACAGAAAATAACCGAAAATTCCAAACTTGCGTTTGAGATTCATTTATGGTATAAATAAATTTGACAATATATAGCACTGTTGGCGCGTGGTTGATTGAATTGGATAAATAATCGCGAGGTGCAAAGTCTCTGTCCACGTAAAACAAATTACTTAAAACTTCACCTTATTTGGTAAGCTGCCTGATATAGATCAAGGTATCACAGCGGGTCAAACATAGATTTTATGTCGATTAGTTTTCTTATAGCTGACATTCGTTTATCTCGAAAATTAAACATTGAGCTGTTATTAAATTCCTTACTCGTGAAGGTCATCAGAGATCTGCTGAATGGGGTCTACACGGAAAATTCCCCGTTTTACTCGTTAGTAAAAGATTGGTCAGGACAGGTTCGAATGGGGCAGGGATTCTTGGAAGATGACGCAAGAAAAGGAAGGACGGTGGAAGATTGCCCTTGTTGAGGATGTCGTATTAAGCTATCGACGCTTGAAGATGAAAGAATTATCAAAAATTTCGGGGCTTTCAGATCATTTAGACATGAATTAAGTTCGTGCAAGGTGTGTCCTCAAAGATATTTTGGCAGTTCGTGATTCTTTTTGGCACGTTGTGGAGAAAACCGTGTTGACGACAATTTTCACTGGGGATGAAGCTATGGAGGCGTAAACGAAAGCCAAGAATGTTCAAGGTCTGTCAGTCGACAAAAAGTAATGGCTACAATTTTTTGGGATTGTGAGAGTATTCTTCTGATAGACTTTAAAGAACGTAACGTCAAAGACAACTGGGCACGTTACGCAGCACTCCTGCACAAATTACGACAAAATATTAGTGAGCAAAGACGTGAGAAACTGACCAGAAGCTTACGTTTGCAACAAGACAATGCCCCCTGTACATTGCTGGAATTACACAAGACGCAAGTCGTGACTGCGGTTTCGAACAAATTGTTCTCCCTCCGCAAAGTTCAGATGTGGCCCCTAGTGACAACTACTTGTTTGGAAAATTGGAAAAGTACCTTCGCGGGCGCCATTTCAGTGACGACGAAGAGGTGAAGGCTGCAGTTTGGGCATATTTCGAAGACAAACCGAAGGTATATATTGTTAGGGCCATTGAGGTGTTGCTGAAACGATGTAATAAATGCATTGCTGTCGGGGGGGGGGGACTGTTGAAAAATAAAATGCCGTTTAGTCAGGCCCGATATTTGGTGCTTAACCCGCACTACTAGCTTTTTATGATTAATTTCACCACCTACTCACCGCACATCCTTATGACGATGCCTTTTCATATAAATACGATGCAATACAATGAATTTTAAACATCTTTCAATTGGGATTAAATTAAAAGTAGAGTGTGCTTGAAGGTAGCTTTTGTAAGATAATATATGCCAGAGAAACGCAATATACTTAAATGGAATTCTCATTCAGTTATGTCAGTCTTAGAATCTAATATTTCGAAGATTAATGTATTTTGCAATAATAATTGCAAAAATTATTATTATTATTTATATTATTAATTTTTCTTATTTGTTTTTCTTTTATGTTCATTTAGATAAAGGTTTTCCTTTGATATATAGTTTATATATGTCCATATATTGGATTCTATTGCTTTGGTAAATGTGATGTGAGAAAAATGAAAACGCACGTAAAAGTTCCGTGATCGCAGCAACAAAACTGCGGCGAGGAAATGCCTACAAAATGTTTCAGATTTTATATTCACGTTGAGATTTGAGTATATAACAACAGTTTTGGGAAAACTTTTCATTTACATTATTTAACTCCGAAATAAAAGGAAACGAAGGCTTTTATAAAGGCAACATTGAGGACGTTCTTAATAAGGGTAAGGTATACGAAAAAAGCGAAATTTGAGGACAAGGTACTTTTTCAAAACGTTGGGCGAGTTAGGGGCGAAGCTGTAAATGCAGACATTTCTATTCGAAGATGCCTTCCCAAATTAGAGAATTTTATTCAAACGCATATGATAATATTATGTTGTGGCCGGATCTGGAATCCTGCCATTATGCGAGAAGCACCCAAGATTCGTTAAGGCAACAAAATATCCCATGTGTACCTAAAGAGGATGACCCCACAAACGTTCCACAGGCACGTCCTATAGAAGAGTTTTGGGCTTTACTCTGTAGAAAAGTTTACGGCGGTGGGTGGGAAGCCCAAAAGGAAGAAGAACTACGACGAAGAATCCATCAAAAATGAGAGTTATTTTGAGTACAAATAGTTTTGATTACAAATAGTATTTTAGAAAATTTAATTTCATGTAATGCTTAGAGAATGTTTTGGAATACATATTTGTGTAATATGTATGCACGAGCTCGGGTTCGCTTATGCTTGTACTCACAAAACTCGCTACACTTGCAAATCAAGTCGTCCATGTTATACTTCTGCTAGGCACTACACTGCATAGGTCGAGCAAGGGCATGAGCATGCATATTATGGATGTACCTTAAAATAAATACAATCCGTCATATACAAACAGTGGTTGGTAAACAGCATAAGAGCATATTACATGGTAAACGTCTAGCAAATTAATTCTATTTTTCTATAGGTATGCAAAATAAAAAACTGAAGACAAAATGTTTTGAGCAAATTAAAAGAGTGATGCGACAACGAGCTGTCAGTGTTGATCTTCATCAACAAATCGAAGAAGATTGTTTTGAAGATTTGTCGATGTTTTGTTTTGACAAACCTGCAAAAGGAGAAGAAATACTTTGTCTGCAAAACAACATGGATAAACTAATGGAAAAGTGTAAAAACTCCATCAATAAATTTACAGAAATGGAAGCAGAGGATTTCGAATTGAACCCACATATTATGAAAAATTGCAGAGATATAATGCGCAGAGTATGTCACGACGAATTGCAAAACGACGACAGTGACATAATGAACTGTTTGACGTCTCATAAAAACGATCCTATTGTCAAAAGCAATAACAAATGCCGGATTAGTATCGAACATTTTCAACTTATCTCTATGAAGAATTTTCATTTTACGTACAAATTTAAAGTCGCGTGCAAACCGTATACAGTGAGATTTGGTCAAAATGAAAAAACTAAAGCGGCTGTCTAAGTGAGAAACTCGTCAAGGATACAATGGCCGGCATTAAAAGTGATATTCAGAAAGAATATCTAACTATTGAAACCCTTGGTTATTTCGCTGCTATGTGATACAATTTAATTATAGCTAAAATAAAAAAAAAATGTTACATGTGTAATCATGTGATTAGACATATGCATTTAAATATTTTTTTAGTTTAGTTTAGTATTATTATTATTAAACAAGAGTTAGTTCACCGAAGTATAAAACATATTTGGGGTATCCTTAAACGTTTCTAAATAACGTTTAAGTCGTGCCGAATGTCAACTCGCATAAACATGCGACCGATTAATTTCTGGACCGTAAAAGCGCGCGGCAGTAAAACCGTACGAAAATACCGGTCATAATTTCCAGTTATTAGGTCGCGTACGAACCGTCGATAATTGGAAAATTTTACGTAGTTTGACAGGGATTGCCAGGAAATATTTAATGGGATGCGCGATAAAATAAATCAATCGGTCGACTCCGATTCATTACCGATAAGATTTCATCGCGTTATCTTTGACAAATGGATTGCCTCATATCTTTTCCAATTCAATCTCGATTTATCGCTCAACCAGATTCATCCGGGGCCGGCGGCTATGCACTTCTAAGCGATATCTTCCGATCGTAACTATACGGTTTACATTCGAATATATACGCGCACCTCTCACTTTTTATCGCCATTACCACCTCGCGATCTTGTTTGTACAACGGGTGACGTACCGAACGGATGACTATTTCTAATTTCACTAATATTTTATGAAAATCAACAACTAAGTTTATTTGAACATTGGGGGCAGAGGTACAATTGGAAAGTGAATCTAACGAAATAATTCACAACCATTTCGCCACTATTGCTTGCAAATGCAATGCCTTTGATAGAGAATTGAACTAAGTTAAAGCTACAACGAAAATTTAGATTTGACTATCGAGTCGCTGCGCTGACCACACATCGCGCGCTCAATTCATTAAAAATCAGGGTGTTTGCGACGTGTGCGTCAGACTTTGGTTCAAGCTCGACCTGAGCCTCGTCGTCGTATGTGGCAGTGTTCGAGGAAGGCTTGCCTACATACAAGCGTTGTAGTTGTAGTTCTACGTGAATATTTACAGTGTAGTAAGTTATACTTCTTTTAATTTTGTTGCTTGCATGAGCGAGGGTGTGCATTAATAAACACAACATGCAATTCGACCTGGCGGCGCACGATGCCCGCGAAGCTGATAGGTGATTTCACAATGGTAGGACTAAAGGTAGATTTATATTAGTTGGGACAGACACGGTCCGTATTTGTACTCAATGTAGCGTATCACGAACACGTAAAGTGCATTCGGACGAAGTACCCACAATTTTGAGAAGATTGTTTTGTGAATAGTATAAACACCTATCCATCTCAATACAATGAAACTAATCATTACGTACATATTTCGTATATAATAATTCGTTTATATTCCATCGATGAACCTCTATTAGAATTATTTGCGCACAATTACAGCAGTGAAACAATGCTTCCAACAAAACTGTGCATATGTACATAGGTGTATCGCAGTTCGTAATTCGCAAGTTTCGGTACGTTTCAGCTTTAATTATTTCAATAATTCAGGAGGTATCTGACAGCCGTAAGACCCGCAAGGTATGCGCCAAAAGGTTGCTTCCTAACGATTCCGGCGCTCCCTCAACGTTAAAGTTATAATTCACCGTAGACGTGGGTGTGTAATTTCATTACTGAACTTCGGTAGGCCAGAGTTTTTGTTTGAAATGATAATTGCGAGTGATGTGGGACTTGGTCTTGCCTAACGTACCGTGCGACATGCATCAATGAAAATGAGATATAGAATGGTTAGAAGAAATATCCACCTGTTGATGATAAACGTTCCTAGAATACTATCCTTCATTCTGCCCAAAAAATGTAAAATTTATTCTCGAATTATAAAAAAACATTCGCAGACTGATTTCAGTTCATCAAAGAACTAATAAATAACCTAAACAACTCTGAAATAAAATTTGGTTTAGAAATGTTCTTCTGTGTATTATTTACGTCGTTCATATCTTACTTGTCGACTTGGATTCACGACTTTTTATATGTTAAATTTCTAAATTTCTTTCTCTCTACGTTGTATCCTACCTGAGTTTCGTTTACAATTTATTATAGCTATTTTCGTTATGTCAAACTTTTTATAATACGGTAAATTTTATAATTTTGCATCAAATTAAATATGTCTTTCGTCAATTTTAATATTAACACATTCCTAATAAGCTTTGAGTCTGACAAGTACCGTTAGTTAATGTTTAAAGTTTTTAATATGAAATTCACCGCAAAACGCAGCTCCACTGGTATTTGCAAAATAGTTGTCGTTCTAGGTGTTTTTGTGTAGGTACGTTTCTCTTGGAAGTCATAGGACGTTGTCACAACCTGTATCGGGGTTGTAATGAACCGCGTACTACAGTTGTGCTCAGCTAGATCTTCTAGGTTTTTTGTGATACCCCATGTTTTTTTTTGGTCGCCCCAGTTTGTTTTTTCATGTAATTTTACTTGCCTTTCGTCACCCACCCTAACCAAGTGTCCAAAAATCGACAGTTGCTGTGGTTCAATCTTCTTATTTAGTGGTTCTATTCCTAATTCTTCACGTAGAACTTCACTTCTTATCGTATCTCTTTTAGTGACCCGTTTAACTTTTCTTTAATATTTCATTTCTATTTCCTGGATCTGGCTTTTCGTGCTTCTATTCAACACCCAGTTGACTTCCGTATATTACCGTTGACCTCTATACGGTTTTGAAAATTTGCCGTCATTTTTTTTTCCTGCTTACTGTCTGTTTCATATAAACTATTGCAAATGGCATGGTATAGTTTTGCAACATTATGTATGCTCTCTCCAATCTTTTCGTCTATTGCTCCATTTGACTGCAGTTTTATTCCTAAATATTTGAAACATTCTACTTGTTCCAGCGTGCACTCCTTTATTTTAATATTTAGTGTTCTATTAATTTTCTTATGGACATCTCTTGTTTTTTCTGTTTATTTGTTGTTTCATATTGTTACTTCGCAATTTTTCCGTAGCTAATTTCATCTGCGTTTAAACTATGTATATTTTGTCTTACTTCGTTCGTATTTACGTCATCCATGAAACTTTTATTAAACATTTATACCATTTCTTATTTCTTATGTATAACCCTTATTTTGAAAGTTCGCTATATTTCTTATATTCATATGTTGAAACTCTGTAATTTCCACACTCCTGAATCTTTCTTACTGTGATATATGCGTATAATAATTATTTTTTTCCAATCCTCGGGTATTGGCTCTTCATTACATATCATAGTTATGCACAGTGCTTTATTAGTTTTTTGTCCATTATCATCTCTGCTGTGATTTCATTCGATCCCGCCGCTTTATATTTATTGAGTACCTCCGCCAGTTCTACTTCTGACATTACTTCTTCTTCCTCTTGCTTTTCCTCGTTTCTGCTGTTCTGCTCCTCTTGGCTTTCATTCAAGGATTCCTACCCTACTTATGTTTCAGGGCTTAAAAGTTCTCGAAACTGTACCGCATCATTATTTTTGCTTGGTTTTATATTTACTTTCACTTCACTGTTTCATAAAACAGTTTCTGGTTAGATGTATTGACCTCTTTTTTTCTTAAAATTTTTCCCAAGTCTCGCATATTGTCTGTTTAAGCATTCAATTCTTCAACTTGTTCCCTTTGTGTTTTATATGTCTCATATGTTTGTCCTGATTTGTTTTTTCCATCCATCCTTCTTTTATTCGACCTTTTTTGATAGTTATTTTAATTGGTCCATATGCTATGTTTGCTTCAATTTTTATTATTTTCTTAAATTTTTGCCATTTGCCTTCAATCTCTGCTTCGTTCCAGTTTTGGTTGATACTTTCCTTTGCACCCTTTAATAGAGTTTTTCTCTTATATTTTTCTCTCGCATCTTATTCTACTGTACTAATAATTCCTGTCTATCTTATATTTCTATTATTATAAAGTCCATTGTTGATTTTTGCCCTCTGCTTTTAACCTACCTCGTGATTTTGTGGATATCTTTATGTTCGAAAAAAGTATATCCAATCGTAATATTGTTTTCTATGAAAAAATGTTTTCTGCATCCATTATTGTTCCTCATTTCTTCACCACGCGATCCCAATACATTATGTGCCTCGTCATTATTTCTGCCTACCCTTCCATTTATACCAACTATCATTAATTAACCTGCCCTTTATTTTTGCCACTGTTCCATTTACATACCTTTGCCTTGCCTTGAACGACGACTGTGGAATGTCGAATGGAATAGTGTCGTCTTTAGTGATGAGTCCCGGTTTTGCTTAGCCATGCATGATGGTCGGGCAAGGGTCAGAAGACGAAGAGGAGAACGCGGCAACTTGGAGTTTGCTATAGAACGGCATGTGTATCGCACTGTTGGGGTAATGGTATGGGGTATTGTTAGAGGCAATATGAATGCTCAGCGCTACATCCATGACATCTCATAGACGACTCAATCAGTGTACGCGGCTTCGAGGTGGTCAAGCACACTATTAATAAAAACTCGTTTATCTTTTGTTTTTTTAACTTAAATTTTTCATCGATTGTTCCCTATAATTCCAACTCTTTCTTTGTGTTCGGATTTCTATGTCACTTAGTATATTTGACATTATTATGAATAGTACATCCTATGCTTTCCTTTGTGTGTTCATTTAATCTTACTCCGATGAACATTGAAAGGTGTCCTCCATTAAATTCTATTTCTTCCTTTCTTTTTTTGTTTTGAAAATGGCTAATTAGTTTTTTCGAATTGATATTTTAATTCCGGTTCTTTCCCATTTATTTTAAATTCCATGTCCTCATCTGTATTTTCATTGGTTTGTTATGCTTCTTTCTCAGGTTTTTGGTGGTGCGTGTTCTCGGATCGTTCTAGCTGATGCATATTTCGTTCAATTTCCACAATGATCCATTTACAATAACATTTTGGATGCGTACCTTAACGTTTTTCAATTTTAGTATTTTTCTACACTCGCTTTTGTCCTTATGTCTGCCTCTATCATTCTTTCGCTCATATCCATGCCTCCATCCACATATACGCTCGTTCTCTTAAGCTTTTATTTATTTTTCAGTAACTTATTTAACTCCCCATAACTGTAGTACTCAAATGTTCTTTTAAACGCGAAAATACGTAACGTCATTTAAAATTTCAAGTGGGTGAAAACAGCGATTTTATATTTTAGGTTATAATCGCATTTGACAGTCATTGCGTGCATTCAGTGGCTGCATTCAGCGCCGGGAGCCAAGTGTATTAAACCGGTTATCCAGCGACTATGTTGGAATGAACAGTTTTTTTTAAAATTCGTTCGCGTAGTCCTATTAGAACAAAAATTAAACAAAACAACTATAATGTTTAAATAACCCGTAAAACCGTGATTGCGAAATAATTCTGTTTCAGTTTTCTGACAAACAAAAATTGCTGAATATCTAATTGCAAATTGTAAAAAAATGCGAAAAACGTAAAAATTTTACCAGTCCAACCCCATGTTAAAAATGCAAGTTTCAAACCAATATGAATCATCTACTATCCAAAAAGGTGAAAATTGTCAATATTTTACTCAACGTAAAAACTAACGAAATGTCAAAATTTTAAAACCTCAAGAAATGACAAAACTATTAAAACATCCAAATTATCATATATCATAGTCTTTATGTGCATCTAAAATGTAAAAGCACTTTTGCGCTAGGTCTTGAAGAATTAATAAGAGAAATTAAAAGATATAAGATAGAAACAACAGCCTTACAAAAACAAAACAATTAGTGCTAGATATTGTAGATATAGAAGGTGTGACATTTTAGAATGTGGTGGTAAAGACAGAAGGGTCGAAACTGGCTTCATAGTACAAAAAAATAAAGATATAAGGTGATATCTGAACCAATACCAGAGTAGTCATGTGATACACGTTTACGAAGAGAGAAAAATAACATCAGTATAATCAATGTCCACGCCCCCTCAAAAAAAAAGAAAAAGGATAGGACATATTTTATGAACAACTAGAAGAAGAATACGAAAATTTACCGAAACATGATATAAAAATAGTGATTGGGGACTACAACGCACAGATTGGGAAAGAAGGAGTACACAGTAAGCAGGAGTACACAGTAAGCACGAGATATCCAATGATAATGGAAACCAAGTAATTAATTTTGCAAAATAGAAAAAAATATTGTGGAGTACGCAACTAGAGCGGAACGAAATATACAAAGCGTACTACATGTACTGCTAGACAGAAAACATATGAACTTAATTACTAACGTGAGACGTATGAAAGGAGCAGACACAGGATCAGATCGTTTTTTAGTAAGGATAAGCTGCACAAAAGTGGAACAAAAGAAACACAAAAAATATAAAAAATAGAAAAACCATCCGATGTGGAAAGGTTGTAGAATGAGGGTGTTAAAATAGAATATCAGCGGGGATTGCAAAACAACTGCAAATATATTGCCAAATCACACAGGTTGACGAAACAAACAAACAAACAAACAAAAAAAAAGTAATTGAAAACTCCTAAAACGATGATACCGAAGAAAATGTACCATACAGACAGGAAGGCTTGTTTCGATGAGGGGTTCGATTTGTACTCCCATATGTACGAGAAGTAAGGAAGACCAAGAACAAATAAGTTACAATGCCAGAAAGAAAGAAGGAGATATAGAAGTATCAACGTAAGGCAAAGTCAAAATAATCAAAGCCTAAAAAAATAATAAAAGTCGAGGGGAAAATGAAGTATCAACAGAAATGATCGAAGCAGGAGGAGGTTACTTAACTGAAAGGATATATGAGCTTGTAAAACTAGTGTGGGAGTAAGAACTGAAGAACTGAAGAAATGATACGCCCTTTGCATAAAAAGGTGACAAATCTTTATGTGAAAACTGTAGAAAAGTATTACTGGACACAACTTATAAAGTACTAGCAAAACTTAAAAACTTATTAAGGAACGATTATGTACTGTCACAGGACGTATCCTGGGGAATATGAGGCTGGTTTCGTGAGAAAGACACGAATGCAACGAATATGTGATATTATGCCTAAGATTTTGCCGTACATACAAAATTAAAAGGAGTGACATTTTTGAGGCTAAGGTCAAACGACGTTATAAAAGGATATAAATTGAATAAGAAATATAAATTGAATAAGAAATACAGTTGACTTGCCCATACAAACGTAGTCTTTGCCTCGGTACCCTTTTCGAGCGAAAGATTAATTTTGAATAATCTCATATATAATATAATCAAAAATTATATAAAATTTTGAAAAATATTCTGACTATGTAAATATGATAGACACAAATTTATATTTATAACAATATGAGTAAACTACGTGCGAGTTTACCTATCGATGACCCTGCGTCCACAGACATGAACAGGACTGAATCAATGGAGAATACTTTGCTTGAACATGGTGCCGTCGATATATCAGAATGCTTATCTGATAAAGACAAAAACAACAAAAATACAATCAAGGTACAAGGTGAACGAGATTTGACGCATCAACTTGTAACAAACGAGGACGGCGTTAACCAAACGAACAACAACACGTTAGAAGAAAATGTGAAGCGTAATCAAATGACCAGACATATTCAAGATATGCGAAACAATATATGCGAAGACGACACAACAAATAGAAGCTCCTCACAACTACATGGACCAGTAAATCACTTCAATGGGTGCCTACAGACAAGTGAGCCAAATTTGTCGTTTTTATAAAACAATCTTCGCCAAACTCCATAGTAAATGTAATGTTCATTAGCGCTCAGTCCGTTGTCAGCAAGATAGATGGCATTGAGTTGTTTTTGTCAGCCACTAATGTTGATTTCTTTTGCGTGGCGGAGCACTGTATGGCCAAGGATAGTAGTGAGGTGATATGTATTGAGAATTTTGCCTTGGATAGTTTTTATTGTAGGTCAGTACGTAAAGGTGGCGGTGTAGCGATATATTATAAAAAATATATACTGTCAGAAATATGCTATGTGTAGTTGAGTGCTCGCTTGAAAGCATTATAGAATACTCTTTCGCCCAGTGTTAGCATGACACTGGGCGAAAAAAGTATCGCTTTACTTTGTATAAATAGACTGCATCATATTACAGATTTCCGGGTCATACTGTATGTCACTAACAAGAGTCAATATAATGACGTCGAAACTACTAGACTTATTTTTCTCAAATTTTGCAGTTACTACGTACACATCCATAGTAATTTCGCGCTACATATCGGACCATTTTCCGATAAAATTTGAAATATTGGCGTCTTCGACGAGGGACACCATTTCATATGAATACAAGCGGTGTTTCTCAAATGATATATATTGTACATTTGATAATATGCCATTATCTAAAACCTGGATTGACGTATTTCATGTACTTGATTTTCAAAAAAATTTCATTATTCTATGATGCATATGTGTATAATTTTAACACAGTATTTCCAATTCAACGAGTACATAAACCAAATAAAGAACATAAATATCCAGCTTGTCTACCTGCATCTTTAGCTCAATTGAATACGTTTTGCTGTTTAGCCAGGTATATAAATTCAGAGAATTCAGTTTATAAATTCAGACGCCACCTTAAACGAATATTGAAAAATTATAAAAAAGCGCGGAATGACAAGATATTGCTAAATTCCAAAAATAAAAACAAATCAGCCTGGAATATGACCCAAACAACAAACTAACAATAACAATATCGAAACTAAAAATTAATGGCAGCAAGTGTGGAAATATGAGGGATTTTACTTAAATAACTTATTTATTGGGGGAACCTCAAAGCAAACGCAGAGGATCAAGGGTGTGAATAATAAACAAAGGCGGACTAGTGAATAATCAATGTTTCCGTACCCAACGACAAAGACTGAAATAATAAATGCAGTTTACAAGGTTGGAAAAAATCTCATCGGACTTTGATAACATTCCATATAGACTTTTACTGACATGCGGCCCGTCGTAAAATCACTTTCACATATTATTAGCGCGTCCTCAACTCAAAATATCAAAAGTAATTTCACTGTACAAGAAAGGACTGGAAGATGATAGTAATAATTATCGGCCAATAGCTATGCAGTCATCGTTTTCTAGAGTGTTTGAGTATGTTTTTCTAACTAGACTAACATATTTCCTCGAGCAGCACGTTTTATTATCAGAGAGGCAACATTGATTTAGGAAGAATAAATCTACCTGTACTGCAATCTTTGACTTCATGCAGGAGACATAGAAATCTTTGGATAACAGAAACATACCTGCTCGACTATTTTATGATTTGAGTAAGGCGTTCGACTTAGTTGATTAGTTGCTTGAAAAATTAGATGCTTTGGGTGATAGAGGCGTTGCAGCTACCTGATTGAAATCGCATTTTTGTGACGGGGGTCAATTTGTTCAAATCAGGTACAAGCAGCAATCGGGAGAAGTAGTAGCAGTAAAATCTGACATATGCAAATGCATAACAGGTGCCCCAAGAGGGAGTATTTTGGGTCCTGTATTATTTATAATTTATGCAAAGAATATTGAATTGAAATTGGTGTGAAAAAAATCATCTTAAACGAAACCTAAACCAAAATGGTGTTATTCAGAACCCGAGGCAAAATTATAACAAAAAGTAACTTGGTTAGAAATGAAGACAGATAATTCTGTCGTAATTGACACACTAAACGGTTACAGCTTTGTAATCCTGTTGTCATTTGTTTATTTCAAAATCCGGATTTTGACTAACACGAAAACAACAATTCCGCATTGAGGCTAGCTACTCCATGTCCAAAAGCTCGCTTCATCCGAAGATAAAATATTTTTGCAAAAGTGGGTCTTTTATTTTCATCGCTCGAACATCTCATTAGATTTATAATATTAATAGTTTCATAGTGTAATAGTCATGCTATTTTCAGCTGGCGACTAATCTAAGATTGCTAACTGAGTTTGTTGCCAACCAGGTCCTCTGCTAAACTTCTAGTCAGTTACCGTTAATATTAAGTTGTTTCATATTCGCGCTTTGCACATATCTGAGAGGAATTTGTATTTAAGCACACTACAAATGTTTTGCTTTGCGTGATGATATTTTCCTCGTGTATATGCCGCACCTATTAAACATGCCTGCAAGTGAATATTTAACAATTTAAATTGCTTACCAAGCGCTGTGTAAAAATTATGTATCCTAATTGCCGAAAGGCGTATTTAGATCGTGCGATATAGCTACGTCATGCTATACATTTGCGTCGGGGAAGGGAACCATCTTTACCGTGTGCACTTAAATCAATTTTCTTTGACGACATGAAGGGGTATGATACTCTAATGTTTCTTTTAATGATCAGATGCTTTTATTTGTGCATATCTATTACCAAACATTGCGACAGGGTAAAAAATGCAAACGTGCGCTTACGTAGTTGATGTCGTTAATTTTAACATATGCCGCCAGAGGAGCGCTGACTTTTGACTGATGTTCCGTACGAACCGAAACTTTAAAGTTCCGTAAAATATATTTACAAATATATTTATTCATATCTATAAAATGGGCCATATGCTTGGCTCGTGACGCCATTTACTCCTACATCACAACATAGAGTTGTTTCCTTGCGGGCGTCAATTCTTCGCCTTTGTTTTTGAATACGTGAGCCAGTCACGGATGAACGTGTACCTATTGGTGCTGCATCGAGCAGACTGGTTTATCCTAACGATCGATCTACTTCCGTTAACTCGCCAGTGGCGTAACAAGTGTGACTGTTTGTAAGTTTCGCCGAGAAGTTAATTCGGAAACCTTATCGAATTTTGCGTTAACCCCTAAGGCGAACGAACGAAGAACCATTAGCTACAACGAGACTCGGGCGAAGCAGATCGATTTTTGGATATGTACCCGGTTGGCTTTCGTATTCCTCGCCACAAATAAATACAACGCAATCTGATTAATATTAAAAAATAATAACTGCGCGTATTTGGATAGTTCTTTTATGCTGGGATTAACAATTGGGCTTTTGGTGATAACCACAGTTCAGTTATTTCAGGAATTAAAAAAAAATGTGGATTGATGTCGCATTGATATTGACGATTTGCACAAAAATTATTGAATAACTTTTGATTTGAAACAACTAACTATATCATTAGCAACAAGGATGTTCTAGGTTTTAAGAAGATATTGTTAACGCTGCAATATTTCTGTAATGGTTTGCGCAATGTAGGTCGTGCGCTAATTAAATTTGAAGCTATAAGATATTAGGGGTATTAACATGAAAGAGCCCTACTTGATGCAGCAGTAATTATGCTAAGTAGTTCAGGGAATTGATTTGATTTGTGATACGCAACGGGCTTTAGCGGAAAGTCAAAACCCTTGTGCAAGTTGAAGTTTCTTGCAAATTCTATTAAAAATAATATTTTTAATAGAATTCTCATTTTCATTCATATAATATTATGTATAATATGTATTTGTATTTGTTTTTACAAATATTTATTCAAGTCTACATGGTAAATAAACCTGCAATAAAATATATTAATTAAACAGATATTAAAAAGATATTAACTTATTAATTAATAATTAATTTATTATCTTCACGATCTAGTCATTCGTGAATTGGATTTCTGGGAACATATTTACAAAGCGATTGACTGAAAAAGTACTAAAAGTTAATTAAATATTTAACGCAAATAAATATATTTGTCATAATCCATAAAATATGTACCAACTACGGTTGAGTGTACTCATTCCCTACAAATTGAAAATTACGTTTAACAACATCTGCATACGTATTGTATCCAATTTAACGGACAAACCTCGACCCCGACTCCGTTTTGTCGTAAAAGCAAAATTGAAAATCGTCTCGGTCGAGAATCGGTCAAAGTATTCGTTCTTAATTTAACCGGAAAACTCTCGAAGTGAAACGCAAAAGAGAGAGAAAGGCTGAGGTAGTAGAGCCCCATTCGAACATCAAAGGGAATTTAAATATGCCCCTTCCAAATGAAGCCCCAGCTACTTACGTCGAGCATAATAGTTTCCAAGTAAATGTTATTAGAGGCGCAGAGTAATATCTGCAATACGGGGGAACATGTTGAATATGAAGCGATGTTACTGTCGGTTAATGTTGTAGGTACCAACGGTGTTCTTTGAGCGCGCGAGTGCAACAAAAGAAACAAGTGGGTTAATCGCTGCGACGTCTTCTGTGCGAATTGACACTAGGCTTCTTCCACATTACCAGCATACTCGAATTGCGTTGTCGTCGACATTAGAGTCAGAATGAAGGAAAACATGCACGCTTGCTCTCTCGATAAATGACTACTTTATTACAATGCAAGCAAGTTACTTTGTGTTTGATGCATTCAAATAATTGTACGAGGGAATTTAAAAATTTCTCGCACCAGTATATTTTAACTCATATCGAACTTGTATAACGTGGTTTAAGTTAATTAAAGCATTTTATATCCATATTGATTGTCAGTTTGCTAGGCAATTGCATGCCCTTGCATGCATAGGTGGTCTGATTTGTTGATTTATCCGTGTGTTGCAGTCGTGTATGTCTTCATGTCTATTGTGCTTTAATTCAATTTGTTTAGTTCCCACAATCAACTGCTCAATATACAGTTCATACACAGTTAGTATTTGATATTCTTTGCATAATACAGGATGGGATTGGGATAGGATTTAGTCAATATTTTTATTATTTTGTTTTGTTTAAGCAGCAATTTCTTAATGTTGCTGTGCGAATTCTCCAAAAGGTAATTCCATAGGACTAGTTTCAAAACATGAAAAGAGTTTTATCCTTTAAGGGGGAAACATAAGGATGATGCTTGTGTCGATCAGTGCATTTTTACTACATAATTCCTTAATTTTTCTTTTGTTTTGTATTTAGAAGTATTCCAGTAAGTGCACAACATTCAGATATATGTATAGTTGCTTCATAGCTTTTGCTTATTAGATTTACCGAAAAATCGTCGTGGAAAATTTATCCTGGGAAAATTCATTGTGGGGAATTCATCGTAGGAAAACTCATCGTAATCGTTTAATTGTGGAAAAAAGAAATTTACTGGGAACACGTGATTAAACGTAAAAATTGTAATATTCATCGTCAACGAAATATTATTGGTGCAATAGAAAGGATTATAATTCATAGTGTATTACGGTCAAGAAAAAGTTTATTGCTGTCAATATCACATATATTTCTGGGAAAACGTTCTAAAAGTTAAAATTGTGGGGTAAGCTTCGAAGATAATCCATTAAATCACGATTGTCATAATACTGAACAATACGTTGAATATAAAGAGCAGTGTCCCGATAACATTCCTTGGATGTATGAAGATGATCAGCACTGTTGTGTACCGTTACCACTCATGCAATGCTTGCTCATCTTTGTCCTGAAATAATTTTCCATATGTCGTATGTGTTGCACCAGCTCGACTAATGGTCACCCTTCACAGGAATTATTTGTTTTATGTAAGGCTGCCTCAAAATAGTCAAATACAGCTTCAGATGGAATACCATCTGAAAGCTACTCAAAACTAGGTAAGACATGATCAGATCAAACTTTCTAACAAAGCTATGGACGAAATCATTTGAACTTTTAGTGCAAAATATGGTACCACTTCGTACGTCTGGCCGAAGTGGAAGAAACATCGATTATGATCCTGGGAACACATTGTGGAAGGCATTAACAGCCGCTAATTCGAAATCTGGTGTGATTGAAGCAGGAGGAAAATTGCTTGCAAATGAGTGACCTGGACAAATAAGTGATTACGAACTTTATAAACTTCTCAGTGTTGGAGGGCAACAAAGCGAAAACGGCGGGAATGACTCAATCGTTGCTAAATAAAAATCAGCTGTCAAACATTCAAATTAACTATCTAGGTGATTGACAATAATAAACCAGTTAATATAATTATTGCTGGCTTAGGCAGGTTTAATTAAAATCAAGTTGATGACGGTGCTTCTCAATAAAACTAAACTCAAAGTCCACCGAACCATATATTTTATTACGGAAAATTAATTGAAATAAAACAAAACAAGCACAACGCTATGTAATGAATGATTTGTCATTCATATATTTACCAACTACATGAAAATATCTAAACTACTATAACCTAAATCAGCGTTGAATGCTTTGAAACAAAAAGATATTTTGACTACCTTTGGACACTGACGTGCATTAATTTCAGCATATTGGGATAGATTGAGTATCAGGTTTTGTTTACATTCCACAATCTTTGATCTCTTCAAATAAGCGCGATCCCAAGGCTGCGCCAGAATAAGAAAGCCGTAGCTCATTTTGAAAAAATAAATTTGGTTTTTTTTCTTCGATTTGTGATTTTTCGACTATTTTAATTAAAGACCGCAAGCACATGCACATTAACAAACAGCACAGTAAGTTGTTTCAAATGGGCTATCGTATTGAATTCCCAGTGTTTTCATCCAGGTTCGTGTAATAGTTACACGCACCAGTGTACCATTTCCCGTAGTAGTTTATGTACATCAGCCACTCATAGAGCATTATAAATGAATTTTCAGAAAACTATCTAAAGTCTTTATTCACACACATGGATAATTCTATTTTTTTCCACAATCACTTTACTATTTTGTAAAGTAATAAATGTAATATTTTTAATAAAAGGTTTAATAAATGCATGTTTTAGTAGGTCGTCGTGGCTACCTTAAATAGCTGATTGGTGTTAATTATTGCAACTTATGTGACGTACATTCTTGGCAAAAAATTGAGGACCTAAAAGTTTCTTTATAAATTTTATTGTCAATATATCTTACGTTAAAATCTGCATGGGAACATTTGATCGTACTGAATGTACGGAATAAATTTTAATTGTTTTTCTTTGTATTAATGTATTGCATAAGCACATTTGGTTATTTAGCCAGGGTGTGAATGCATGTTAGTTACATTGCAAATATTCCCAAAGCCACAACCGGTAACTGTTCATGTACCATCGATCTTCGCGGTCGTCGCAGATGCCTAACGATGTTTGCCACCACCGGTTCGGTCAAATGATTTTATGGCAGTTCGCATTTGTGTATTTTTTCAGAGTAAAAAATTTGTATCTCTTGTACGATGACGTCTAGATTATTTTTTATTGCCACATCATTCCGGCTCGGCCATCATATCATAAAACATCTTTCCCACATATCGTCGCTGCGACTGGTAAATTCCATATCGACACCAAAGTTGTAAACGGGCCATTAACCAACGCTCTTGGAAATTTAAATTAGTGTATGGCCTGCACTCTCGGCAAAGGGAATTTTCTGAGCTTCTAAGAATTGACCAATACAAAAGCTTAGAAACGGTTGTCTACCAATAACGAGGGGAGTTCTCTTCCTAACACAGTCTAGCATGAAGGGTGGCGGGGCATTCCGGTGCATTCCGATCAAACCAGGTATATATAATTTGAGATACAAGACATATTTGCATCTCTCAACAAACATTATAGTACAAGTAAAGCGTAGTACAAGTATTCAAGTACTCAGCATCGAGTAGCAAGTCATTAGGAGTACGATTAACTGTCGCTCTAAATCATGTAAAACAGTACAACAAGTGGCTACCAAACATACAACATATCACAACAATATACGCATGTGCAAATTATAATAGTTTATAATGCTCCGTCCTTTTCTATATCCGCTAAGCCAGTCGGTGATTCTTTTTGGTTTTCTACGGCGCATTCGCTCTATAAATGATTGTTAATTCTTTCTGCAAAATGTTCACTTACTTAATTTATAACTAATCTAATTGTAGTGCCTGGAATCTCATCGATGCCTGCTAATGAATTTATGTAACATTGTTTAATTGTATTTCGTATTTCGGTCTCTGCGACTGGATGCAAATATACAAAATGCGTTTCGGAATTCTCTGCCAAAAAACATCTGCAATTTCCATACTATCAGTGATAATTAGGTCCTCATCCTTTAATTGGATTTGTATTTTTCTTTAGCAATTTCTTCTTTTATTATTTTTTAACATTCCTTGGACATATTTACACTATTTTGTGTATAACGAGACGAGTTCGTTAATTTCGTGTTAATTTTGATGTTTGTTTAAATGATTTTGTAGTATATCCTTTGTTTTGTAGTATATCCTTTGTTTTGTAGTACATCCTTTGAATTTTAAAGTGTTTGTTGTAGTTGCACATTTTTTAGCGAGTTTATGTTTATCTCACAACGGATTACATAGTTTCGTTCTTTATTATACAGGGTGTTAAAAAAAGTGTCATAAACTTTGAGGGCTGATAGTATGGCCCAAAATATGCCGAAAAGTCATCATGTAATATGCGTCCGCAAACGCACGCTTCCGGAGATATGAAACATTTTGCATTTACACTACTTACACCACATCTCCGTGGCATGGACTCTTTCGAAAAGGTCCCCAGTGATTCGGTGGCACCCTTGATATACTCGTTCCTCTGGCAGATCATTTCCAGGTGTAGTCTACACTAACACTTTCAAATATCCCAAAATACCCATCCAAATGTTTAATGACAAACGTACCTGATGTCTGGATTCCATAATAACATAGGTATTTTCGTCGGCCCACACATGCTTATTGTGGAAATTGTGGAAATCGTATCTCTGAAACCGTTCATTTGCGGACCCATGTTCATTATGAGTTTTCTGCATATTTTGGGCCATATCAGACCTCAAAATTTGTGACACTTTTTTAAAACCCTGTATATGTAGTCATGTAGGACAAGACAATCAATATGTACATGTGATCCACACATTTCGAAATGCAATTCTTCTACTCGTTTGCATTGCAATTTATTTGTTTGAAGGTGCTTGTTACGATTTTCTGTTGTGGCGAACTGAGCGTTTGTATTTGATTACTGTGCATCCAATGTTCTGATATACGCAATATATTAACATGTTCATTTTCTGGTATAATTTTTATGTCCACTTCTTTATTCTTACCACCTGATCAAATTATAGTAGATAGGCAGATATGGACGTTGGTGAGTTGCCTACTTTTTGCTATATCACAGAACGTGTTAAATTAAAACATGTTGTTACAGTTGTACAAATCTCAGATAAAAGCAGTCATAGAAATAACAATGTTCCCACCTCGCAGCAACGACAATTACTAATATTGCGTTTTCATTGTCGGCTACTTTGAAAACATGCCCTAATTGCATATTAAAAATAAAGGAGAAACATCCGCGATTGTTTTCTTTGTCTGCGTCAACCGCGCTTGCCTTTCCTGCAGACACGATAAATTGCGTAATTTCAAACATCAAATGGCACAACGCGCGTAGCCCTGCCCGCGAGACAATTCGCAAACTTAATTTGGCGAATAAATGCATTTATAAAAGTGAGACGGTAGAATTTGTTTCGGAGTTGGGGACGAAAAACCCGGTGCACGACGTTCCACTGTAATCTGAATTATTATTTTATATTTAAATGCGGCGATAAAGTATCGTGTTAGAGTAATGCCGAAAATCTAATTTAAACTTTCGAGATAAATCAAAAGGGGGAAAAGCGGACGCCACACAGCGGCTCGCGCTAAATGCGTCCGAGATTTGTTTTTTCGGGTGTACAAAGTGAGGACGTCAGAGAAGAGGAAAAACGTCGCCATATAAAATACGTGGACTACGTGAGTTCCTTGCGAATTTTACTTTCGATGCCACAACTCCCCGGTGTTATGATGTTTTGATAGCTAATGAAATATTTTAGTAAATCGAAATAGAAACGATTTAATTAAATACAGAACACCTTCAGAGTGGAAATGGAAACAGCCGTCAATTTACAAGATTGTTGAAAGCGTCATCTAGTTTAAGCTACTGTACAATTTACGCTTTAGTAATATATCTGACCAAAAAGAGCAATATATTTTTGGTGTTACTGAATAACATTATTTTGATTTTGATCCAAATACTGACTTACCCACCAATTTCGACATAAATTGAAAATTATGTTTAGCCACATTGCTATGTTCGATTTAGTACCTTCTTTTGATGAATAGTTGCATTTGCATCGCGTGTACTTTTGCAGTTCTTAATGGCTATGTCTCTAGCTTAGATTGTCATTTTGTTAATGTAAATAAAGTTGGAGATGGTAGCAAAGAATGTACATGTATTTATGGCCACATCAACTTTTCGTTTTCGTTTCCCTTAACGGAACCCTAATGACGCCACTGACTATGTCTTATTAGTTACGCATCTTGTTTTAGTGCTGTTGAAGAACCAATCCGAAATTAAATCTAATGTTTAAAGGAAATACAAATCTTTTTTTTGCCCCAAAGGCGCAAAATAAAAGTCAGTGAGACATTCGTACTAATGTTTAATATTGCCTAACAACAAATCAAAAATGTTCTTGAGAAATTTAAACACAGTAGATAGTGGTAAATTTTTTTTAAACAAAATTCCTGCTGTCGTTATTACATTAAAATTTATTTTGACAATTAGATTAACGGGCAATTTGCTTTTATCAACTATCTTAATACTAAAACACCACTTAATAGAAGCATGATGTAAATTGATTTCTTTTTCATCGGTGTCCATCAATTTTCTATGATACACAATACAATACACTCTGCACTCGCAGGGCGCACGGAAGGATAAAGAATACCTGCACAACCATATTAATGTCCAAGCAATCCAGCTGCTTGACCAACAGGGAATAATAAGAAGACTGAATCATTTGAGTTAGTAACTGGCTGGCTTGCCTGGCCATCAACATGGTTGTGGAGGCGTTCTTTATTATTTAGATATTTAGCCTTGGCTAGAAGAATGGATTAATATATACTTTAGCATGTCGAAATTCTTTAAATGTTGTGCTAAAGTAAAAAGTTCGAAGTGTTCAAGAATTTTGATTTATCTCCTCCAAGACAAGACAGAAACGTTCAAATTGTGACTTAATGTTCCAATGGATAATTAATTCTTGCTTATCGACCTAATTCTTTGGTTTGTGAAAGTCTTTTGATGAAGGTAATAATCTTTTCCGCGTAGTTGAAGAACAGATGACCTGATTGAGACCATATATTTACAACAGCACAGCACATGTTGAGATTTTCATCAACTCCTTAATGCTTATTAAAACCGCAACATGCCATGCTCGTCTTCAGCAAAAGAGGCGAAGTTTCGGAAACGTTTCATCCCTATCTGCTTCTCACCATTTCAGATGGAATTCTGTGTGGTGACTTTATTTCAGTCGCGATAACTATGAAATATCTCTGATTTCTGGTCCTATCAGTGTTTTGTGCGAGTGCTACTCGACAACGTCTGCTGTTACGTTGTTAAAAATTCTATGGACCAATTCTGGTTGATGAAATCTTCTATTTTATCATCTTGTAAGCTTTGTAAACATCAATGAGTGTTAATACATTTTACAGACCTGTAAACTGCCAGCTGAAATTTGTTACAAAAGCATTCATTTAGTTAACTAGAGATAGGTCGAAAATCTATTCACTGATGCTACGAGATGGGTAAATTAGCTAAGAAAAAGAAGGAATGATGTTTTAATGGATTCACTAAGATAACATGGTTATATATTTAGGAAAGAGGTCACTCATAATGAGTGTCGAATCTCGAATAAGGAAAACCAAGAAAACGTAAATAAAGATTGTTGAGGGGATTTGGGGGGTATAAGCCTTGATGGGACTGATTAACTACGAATGGCGAAAAGGAAAGTAATATGCGAATTGATCCAACACGACAATGGAACCGTCTAGGTTTTAGTGCTTACTTTTTCAGAACTACACCATCGCATTGCTCAAAGTCTTCTCGAACAGAAATTACTCAAAGTCTTCTTGAAAAGAAATTGCTCAAAGTCTTCTTAAAGAGAAATTGCTCAAAGTCTCCTTAAAGATAAATTGCGCAAAATCTTCGTGAAGCATGCTGCCTGGATCTTAATCAGATCACATCTTTGGGAGTAATTCAGAAGCCTATTCGTCGTCGACCAGCCACGCCGAAAGCATCTTGAACACAATTCAGTGTGAGTGGTCGACTAGGAGTACGCTAGACTTTGGGTAAGGTACCATTTTCTCATTTAAGAACACTCGAAAGTTCACTATTTTCTTATTTATAAACTTGTTGTGTACGCATTTGTCCCCGTTAATTTTAGTACGCCAGCTCTCGGTCTGGTTGGCTGAGTCCACGTTTTTGCGCAATTGCCTAAACTGCAGTATCATCTGCAAATGTGGCAATACCAGTATTTTTATTTTGGGGAATATCTCAAGTATACAGTAAGTACAGGAATGGTTCTAATACACTGCCTCGTGGTACACCAGCTTTGATTTATTTATTTCTAAATCCAAATTGGTGAGTCGGAATTAACTTCTTTCCAATATAGTCTTTTCAGTAGTACTTTTTCATACAATTTTGATAATACTGGTCGGAATGAAATCAGTATGTATGACGAACTATTATTTCCTTGTTTACCAGAGGATCGTAATAACTTTCCAACATGTTGATGATACAGGTACAGCTTCTTGGATATTCTTTTAAAATCTTTCCGGTAATGAGGCTTTGGCGATTTCTTTTTATTTATATTTGTTTTTATTTCGTTGGTTACTTTTTGGGAGTAACTGGTGATACTGGTGGTTTACTGATAGGTGATGTGATGGAGGAATTTATATTATTGTTTTCCATAGGGTACACTTATTGGATCATAAGTTAACACATTTAAATAGATATACAGAGACTCTGTTTTAATCATTTGTATTTCTTTTCTTCTAATTTATCCGATTAAGTGTTGTTTTATGTTCTGGACATCGTGAATTTTGCCAAGTTCTTCTTTCTCTTCTCTTTTCTGTAATAAGCACAGGAATGTCTGTTGGATAATTGTTTCCCGTAGTTATAAAGTTTATTTCACGTGCGTTATTTCAAATTGCACTTTCAATATCACAAGTAAATTCCTCAGTGTCCAATTCGTCGATGTTTTTCAATCTTGTGTTCTATTGAATTTATTTTGTTACTCAATTCCAGCTTAAAACTATCCCAATATGTAGATTTGTTTGCCATAGCAGATGCATTTCCTTCATATATAATATTATCACTAAATGTCATTATTATAACTAATGACTGGTCTCCAGATAGTTTTTGCGTTTTTGTGCATCTTTCACTGGGAAGGCCTGGATGTGGCATTGAAAGCTGTTGCAACGTTGTAACATCGCTGAATCTTCATTTTTTTTACCTTCAGAGTGCTTTACGAGAAATCGCAATGGTGACAATGTAATACATTTATCAAGTGTTATTATTAAGTATTATTAGTAAAGACACTTTTAGAGAAATATAAGTATCTTTTTACATTGTGAAACGTATTTTGCAGGCGTTTTTTGCTCTTCAAATATAAAATGTAAATTAAAAGAATTTCGAATTCCTTGTAGTTAAAATGAAAATGTTGACATTTCGTTCCAGAGTTGGAATTAATATATTAAAGCGTAGTATTCTTTCCATTGCAAATTTATTTCCGGACATTTTTGGGCACACAATTTGTAGCTGTATCAAATAAATTTTGCATGAAATTTTCTCGAACAAACATAATAAGTTACAAGTAAATATAAAGAACGAAATTAAATAAAAATATATACGAAAGGAATTCGATAACAGAACAACAGTTCATACGCAATAGTAATTCTTTAGTCCTTCTCTTGAACAGGCGTAATTTATAATTTTAATTTCCTTAGGAAGTTTATTGTAAAGTTTACAACCAAGTTTGCAACTTGCTAGTCTTATGCTTATTGGCAATAAATAATAATAATGTTGCTTTATATTAACGCATGATCTACATTATTAGTGGCGAACTAATTCTGAGAAATATTTATGAACGTAGTACAGTGTTTCGGATATAAAAATATCGTAAAAATATCTATGCCCCTTGAAAACTTCACGGCAAGAGAGAATATTATGTAATTCAAATTACATGATATTCCAATTGCTCTCTTTTGGCAGTTGAATGTAAATCCCAGTGTATTATACCATAGCGCATAGCGGAGTAAAAAAAAACAAAATAGTAAATGTCTCGTAATTGCAAAATTTAAGAGCATAATAACTCTGTGAAAGTTTACGACAAACAATGGCAATATGAGAATTTTACTTTAGATTTCTATAAATTGTGACACTCAACATTTTACAAGATCCACAAGTATTAACTTTGGTTATCAGCTTACTATAGTCATCATAAGAACTATTAGTACCAGCAAATAAAATACAGGATGATACTTCCGCATTTATAATTAACCTATTAGTAATCATCGAGTCAGATTTTAAGTTAAATATAAGATGTGAGTTGACAATTAACACATTTATAGATGGACCGGCAACTGTATATTTGTATCGTCAGCATAATTTGTTAATATAAACGTTGAATAATATTGGACCCTATATAGAGCTCTGGGGCACACCAAACAACATATAAACATAGCAATAATATCGAAACCAATCATTGGTTACGCCACGTATACTATATGAATTCAATTTATGATAGCCTAATAGGATCTACACAGTCGAAAGCCTTGGGTAGATCAGTAAAAGAGTCGAAGAGACGGCTTACGTTCATCAATAGATTTGTAGATGTTCCTTGATATTAAAATTTGTTGAAATTAAATCAGATACAGCAATGACAAAACGGTCAATATTATTCTTATAAATTTTTGGAAGGATATTTTTTGGTTGTGTGGCAGTTCTTATCTTATTAATTAAACACCATGCGGTTTCACATTTTTTAAATTTGAAATTAATAAATCATTATTTTTTTTCTGCTGAGAAATGGCTATTGAATAATATTTTTCAAAGTTATCGCGCTCGTTTTTAAATACAAGATTCATCTTCGGCATTTCATTCAAAACGTAGCATGTGTTTCAACCTAATAATTTCAGGAGTGAACGTATCAAATGTTAGACGCCCCTTCAGGACACTTAGTTTCAAGAGCCGAGGTCCAACCGTCGGAAATCAAGAGCCCACATAGCTGTTTATTGTTGCATTCACTAACGTTCCTTCTAAAGTGGTACATTCCATTACTGTTATGTTAGTAACAGTTTCAGTTTAATAATTTGCGCCAGATGATCCGAAAGATGGGAATCGATACAGAATGTGGCATAATTCAAATTGTTAATATTTACAAAGGAATTATCTACAAAAGTTTCGCAGGATTTTTGTAGAAGAGTAGGGCTTAATGGAGAAAGTGCATATAAGAAAGTAGATTTAAAATAATTGATTTATTCATTTTAAAGATCAATAGTTTTCAGTTTATCTACGAACACACATAAGTCGGCTTGCGTAGGACGATATATGGCAACAAATACCATATGCAACTCACTATCTTCAGCAGAAAATCATTCGATAATATTCTGAACTAAGAACAGATTCATATCTAGACGTGTTAATAACTTGATAGAAGTCCTAGTGTAGATGGTCGTCCTTCGAATTTGATCCATTATTATCTGGTAATATTTTTTCACATATTGTTTTTACTCGGTAAGCATATATATAATGATGTATGTGCTTGACTAACGGTTTAGCCTGCGGTTTCTCACGCACGTTAGAATTGTAACTCAATTTTTTTTAGTGTCGCTTTGACCCAGGTGTTTAACTTTGCTTTCGAGCGTAGTAATTTTTAGTTGAAGATTGTCATTTCCTTTACTTACAATAGATTTAGTAATATTCACACATTCGGTACGTTTCAAAAAGGAAATAATTGGTCCGTCTCAGTTCGCTGTTAGATCGTATTAAAAACGTATTTACGATAGTTACATTCGATTTTCAAATAATAACAACATAAATATAAAACAAGAGTTATATTCAAATGGAATCAAATTCAGATAATCTACGAGCGGGCGCCTCCGACCGCCTAAAATGAGCTCCACATACGAGATATTTTAAACGTTGAAATTGCCGTCGGAGATATTATGCCACGAACTGTCAGATCAATTCCGCAAATAGCCGCCATAATTTAGGGTAAGTAGATATGCAAATGCGAGCCTGATGTACGTCCAACGATGGCACAAAGCACAAACGACATTAAATAGTGCATTGTGAGCGTACGTTTCCTGTTAACAGCGATAGGAACACACGCTCTATCCCTGTGTATGCATCACTTGCAAATCATAGCGAAACGAAAGCAGGAAACTTCAAAAGGCCTCCATCTGGTACCTCCCTCTCTCTCTCTATCCCGCCGTTCCCTTTACAATTTCGTCGACTTGTAAATATGCGCGCTTGCTTTCCTGAAACTCCGCGCGATATAAAACGCAATAAATCTGAGCGTATAGCGTGGTGCGTTTTCAGGTTTGCCGTTGAATTCTTTTACATTTGAAGCGAAATAAGGGCGTTTGTCGCCGTAAAAAGAGCGTCGCGATTTGCTGCATGAAATCCGAATCAAATTCGTTGATTACAAACGACACGTCGTTTTTTTGTTGTAAGTTGACCATTAATAAGTTACAAAGCTTATCCGGCGAAACAATCTAAATTTACATCGTCGTCATCCTTATATGTACGTTACAATGCCGGCGTTAAAATTTTAAAAGAACAGATTCAAACTGTGCACGGGCGCCTCGACGTGATACCTTTGCTAGCTTGAATTCAAGACCCGCCAGGTACATTGATTTCGGTTCTGTGCCCGCACAAACTTTTAACCGGATCTCGAGTCGATCAAGTATTTATCTTGCCGAACATTAGAAGAAAATTTACAATTTGGTTAGCGGGGTAGCGAACAAGTAAGAAAGCAACGATACTCTCACCGAATATATACGACATCTAAACCAATTAGTTTCGAACATAGAATTGATAACTTTAGCAGAATTGTGTAAAAAATCACTTGGGCGAACAAACAGACGCACACACATGCAGGCACGCGTACTATAACCATAAATAAGCGAATTTGTAATTTTTTTTTATTCACTCTTAATAATTTTTTTTAGGTAAGGACTGTTATTAAGCTGCTAACCAGCAAAATGGTGAATATCCGTAAACCGTCGTGAGACAACTGTAGGCTCTTAGCAAGTTGCATAAAGCTTCAGATAATAAACAATTAAATACATAATTAAATTAATCGTTATATTATTTACTACTACTACTTAACATTTATCAAAACCTCTTTCAATTTGTGGCCTAACCAGTTCCATCCCCATTTCTTGAACAAATATTTTCCTTCGATTTGTTATGGATTGGTCACCGTGACATTCTGGATTTTTCGTCCACAAAACAAACGCCTTATAACATGCTATGTCAATCGAATTAGAAAAATAGTCTAAGTGGTCATCGTCTTGTATTTCTTTTGTCTGAGTTTTTATTGTATGGCAGAATGTATCAGGTTAAAATTTTTCGTTTTCATTAGCAATGCCATGCCCTTGATGCGTAGAGGAAATTAAAATCATTTTTTTTTTGGTTTAGTAACATAGGACACTAATGTTAAGTCTATATTTAAGAGAAAATGAGATGAATATACTGCACGTGGTTTTATATCCGAAAGATTATTTGCCAAGTCCTTAGCTGGGCTTGCTGGGTATATAAATTATAAATGAAAAGCGGCATCTACAACTTGCCATTTGCTCATATATTGCTCCACATGCTGATGGGCAATATGAAACTCTGCAGCTTTTTATATAATTATCAACAACATCACGAATATGAGCAAGTTTGTCTCTCTATTTTTCTAGAAATATCGTCAAAACGAAGGAAGCGTAAAATCTTGCAATATCTATTTCAGCTAATACAGGCTTGATATCTTGGCGTTGTTAAAGATTGTTTGTTGAAGACCACAAATTAACTGGGATTTCTTTTGAATCGCCCAGATAAAATTAATATTACGCAGAAAACACGTATTTCCGTAACATCTATGTCTTACCATGGTTTGAATAAATTGTGCTCATGAGTCTCATTATATTTATTTATAATTTCTTTTGCTCTTTGATTAGTAAATTTTACAATAATTTAAAATTTCTCGTCGGATATAAATAAAGATAAACAATACAAACTCGATATCCTTGCCTTTCTCTGTCAAACCGTTTTTTACGTATAAATTATGTTCTTATTTCATTTTTTAGGAGCAAAGTATTTCCATGTAACTTCAATATTACGATCTAATTCTTCCTCAAATTCATAGCTATTAATGTTTACCTCACTGGAAAATATTGTGGTCATCAATTATTTCATTTTCAACTACAACATTATTATCACATTCCTAAATGTTTCCTCAGTTGTCAATTCCCTTTCATTTTCATTTTCTGAATCATTCACAAGAATTGAAAAAATGTTGCCCTTTGAAAGGCATTGTAACATTTTTACAACGACGAACCATAAATTCTAAATTACACTAACACATACCAAAGTAAACTGACATGAAAAACGTAATTCCTGCCTTAAGCAAAATTTAATTAAAAGCTGGGTCACAGCCGCCACATAGCAACAAAATGCAAATTATTCTTGAACCATTTTAATTTTCGTTTGGGTTATTATTGATTTTGTATCAATATAGGAGGATTCAAAAAAGGGAAAAAAAACTAAAAAAATATATTTAACAAGTAATAATGCAGAAACTACATTTTGGGTCAATGTTACCAGGTTTCAGTAAGGCGTTAGTTACAGGATGGCGTGCTAGCCATGTAAGAGATGAAACGGTTCAGGATTGTCATGAAGACGACGTATTGACCTATTTCAAGAAGGCCGAAAATCAAGTCGAACGCCACGTCAACGATAGTACGATAGTTGCGATATTTTAGTTATTTTTTACATTTAGTGATAATTAACAGCAAAATATCATTCAACTCGAAGGCTTCTGATAGCCAACGGATTGCCGTTTGTTTCGGAGTTGTTCGAGGCGGCCATGGAAACAGCAAAGTTGTTAGGTTTTCCAGTCAGAGATATAAGTACAAGTACAACCGTGGTGAGTATGAATTTAGGAAATGGATTTTGTGTATTTTGCGGAGTGCAAAGAATATTTCAGGGTGCACATATTTGTTGGATGGTATAATTAAAAAAATTATAAATATTTTAGCAGACAATATCAATAACAAGATATAATGTTTAAAAGTCTTCGTATTTCACATGCTTTTTCAGGTGTATGCGTGTTTTTTTCTGAATTCACTTTATTTAATCATCATGATTATGGTCATAAACTGATCATAACATTCAAACAATTGGATTGAATCTACATTTAAATAAGCAGATGAACTACATGTCTAGCGATAGAAAACTTATGGAGGACGTATTTGGAAAATGTAACATTTTGGCAGAAATAACCACTATAAATTACTTGAAAGTAAAATTTAACACAACTATAAAATCCACTGTAAAGTTGGTACTCATAGAAACGAAAGTCTGTTAGTATTTAGTCAACTTTTGGGCTACTTGACACTTGTGAATCGTAGTTCCGCCACTTGTCTTATAGCGCGAGTTCCAACATACGTCTTCTAGTAGTGGAAGAGGCACGGGGTTTTTGCTGTGTCAAGACTGGACGTTACAAACCCTACAAGTATAGGAAAATTGGGATGGTTTAGCCGCCTTTATATTCATCGTGTTGGTATCGTCGTTTAGTGTATGTGATATTTTTCCTGTAAAACGTTAAACCCGCCTGGGATTTGTGACGGTCTTTAGACAACATTGTTGAACCTGAGTTTTATGAATTGGGCCTTGGATTGGGTTTCGTTGTTGAATTCTAGTGGGACCACAATGGAAGTTATTGGGGTTGATATTTTCGTTTCCAACCAATATTTCCCGACCTTCCAATCCGGCTGTTAGTGTAACTCGAGCTGTACTTATTCTACTGGTTGCTGTGGTTTGCAGAGTATGAGTATGAACACTAAGCTTAATTAAATCTATTTAAAGTTTTAAAAGTACGCTCAATTCTAACCTAATTTATTTACTAAATTTATCCAGCGGATCACGTTACTTATGTACTGGATTTCAGGGGCATTTTCAGTGTCATTTGCAACTTCCTCTCCTCTCTCACTCACTTCCGTTCCATACATCAATATGCCCATCAAGCATGTCGTCCATACTATCATCGTCTCCTCAAACGTACATTCTCTCTTATTCCACAGACTCATCGTTAACGACTTTCTTACTTTTCCGCACACATATATCATTTGCCCTTCATAATTGTTACTCTCCCTCTCTCAGCATACAAACTAAGCACATCAACTATTTTTCCTCTTCAATCGTCCCTCGTTTCACTCTCACTCCCCTTGTGTTACATTTGGATCCTCTTAGTTTTCTTTCTTTTTCCTGCGTATGTACTTCTTTCCATCTATCTACCATCTCACTTTCCAAGTCGTTCCCCCCTCTTCTCATCTTTTTCACCTCCGTCACTGATGTTGCTGCCTTTTCGTATAACTAATCGGTTTTTGTTCCCATCTCGTTATTTCGCACCTCCAATTTTACCTTTTCTTCATCTCCCTCAACGCTTTATTTACTAATACCACCTATTCTGCCATTCTCAATTCATACCATTGGTAATGATTCATATCACGTTTCTTGCAACACCATGTATTCCGGCGTTGAGCTTTTTTGGTTGAACGCCTTCTTCAAGTCCTCTGTAACATTCTTTCCAACCTACAACCTCCTCTCCACTCTCACTCCACACACTTCTGCTCTAAACATCAATATAATCCTCACATATGTCTTCTATACTACCATCATCTCCTCAAACGTACATTTTATCTTCCTCTACCCACTTTACTGAATACCATTGTTTTAGTTTTTTTAGTATTTAACTGGCGCATTCTTCTATATATGCAAATGGATCTCATAAAATTACTAATAATTTACTTTCGTGATGCGAAATAAAGTAACTTGCGGCAGAAACTAATCCAATTTTACAAAATTGGAAATTTTACATAATTGCGTTCTAGCAAACATTAACTCTTGAAACATTTACGAGTTAGACAAAAAAGGACCGACAATTTTTTTTTTAAATGTGGAAATCCATGAACGCTTGAGGAAGCACTGAGTTTTGCATTGTAAGAAGAAAATCTCGGACACCACAAACTTACGAAAAATGCAACTCGAATGAATATACTAGCAAGATGATTTAAATATAAAATCAACGTATATTATAAGTCGTTATAATTATAATACCATTAAACCCATTTCAGAAAATGTTCCAACATCCATATATCACAAATTTCAATTTTATTGATTTCAACGAAAATTGTGATGTACTGATAGGACAGGCTATGAAAACAAATATATCCGCTTCTATTTATCCGCGAAATAATTTACTTACTATAGACGAAGTAAAAATTCCCATATATAATGTGTGAGCAACAGAATTGTGATTCAGGGAGGACTTTGGAAGTTTTCCAGTATGTCTTACATTTTGAGTAATAGAACTATTCGCCGTTACTAACCGGTGCACCAACCCTTTTCCCGGTAACTTAAATTTAGATCAAATCAAGCTTGAAACTGAAGGCAAAGCTGTAAAAACTGAGGTTATGTTGGAAATAAATTTTTAAATAATACAATTTAATCATGAAAACCAATAGTAATTATCGAAGAAGATGAGTGATCATACGGGATTTTGACAATACTTCAAAAAGTAACAGTTTAAAGGAACTATTTTATTGGATTAACATTACATATTCATGGTATGTATATCTCCCTCTTCCAGGGCCAGCTCTAGAACATAATTCTGTTGCTCTCACGTTATAACTGGTCAACAAAAAGCGATACGACCATCAACAACTCAGAAACGATTACTGTATATGAACGACAAAAATAATTGAAATACCACAACAAACAACATTATTTTGTTAGAATAATAAATAAATATGAATAAAGTACCAATATTGAAATTCCATCGGCCGCGATAAATATTAAAAATTTTGAATACCACTCAACAATTACACATTCATCAGAACACAATGAACAATTCCAATTACAAGATCGTATGGACGTAGAAAATATAAAGGATTTACAATTAGATAGTTTGTACAATAAACAATCATAATTACGATCAACTTCTTGAAGTACACATCTCATATTGGAACAAAAAGATATTTTCTACCATGAAAAAATTTAGCGGTCCTTTAATAACCAAATAAATCATTAAATTAAATTAAAATAATGCAGTGGCCCGCACTGAACTCTGTTATACTAGAAAATACCGTGCGGAAACATTTAAGGTAAGGATGAAATTTACGTGAAATCTGATCGATATTCCCAAATTCATTACAGGAACAATGCTGTAAGAAAACAAATTATATTACCTTGGAGTAGCTCAATTTTGATTTTGCCAAAGAAAATGGATGCATCGAATAACAAAAAAATCGTTTAATAATCGACTACCATAAATTAACTGGACAAACCGTACACGATAAATATCCTCTACCAAATGGATGCAAATATTTAACTGCCTTAGATCTCGCCTATAGATTTGATTTTCCACCGAACGGGGACATTATGAATATTTAAGTATTCGGCTTAAAGAATGCCCCTTTACCTTTCATCTACTTATGGATAATATTCTTAGAGGAATTCAAAGCGAAAAAGGTTAGTGCACTTTCATGATATTATTATTAATTTTTTTCGTAATTTAGGAACATTCGGAATGCATTCGCGAAGAATTCGGTCAATTAGGATAAGCTTCAACTCGACAAGAGCCAATTTGTAAAGAATGAAGTAACCTACTTTGGTTATGTGGTAAAGGCAAATCCTGATAAGATCAAAGCAATATCAAACAATCCTATACCAAAAAATAATACGCCAAATCAAACGATGGATTTCTTGGCTATTGTATATTAAAGGAAATTTAAACAAAATCATGCCAATATTATCTGCGAAAAGAACGTTTAAATATTTGGTTGGTTATATACTCTGAGAGCAATTTAAAAGAGAGTAATGATGGCACAGACGCAAGAATGTATAATAATCTTAAGTCACCTGTTCTGAATTTAAATAATTTAAATAATTTAAATAATCAATATTTCTAATATAGAATTTAAAACTTATTTTAATAAACGAATATCCAATCCTATATAAACCACCCCTGTCTAGAACCGGGCGAAAATATTAACGTTTTCGATATGGCGGAGAAAACGGATCCGTACATTATAGGAACATGGAAACTCGGAAGAGAAGTCAGTACATCGGTAGTAATTTATCTCGGCCCTTTGTCTATTGCAACACAACCTACACAGAATCTCGACTTCGGAATATGCAGACGAAACTTGAGCTAGTTTATGGCTTCCGAAAATTATCTGACGTGTGCGAAATAAACTGTGTGCGGTTGCTCGTTTATCACGACCAAGTCGGCCTGCCGGTAGTGCCTTTAGATTAAGTTTTCCGATCTAACCGAACGAAAGGTTTTCAAATCTTACTGATTGATTCGCCGACGTGTTGCGATACGGATGCGTATTTCGTCACGTACGGAACTTGGATGTAGTAATGTCAGTCGCCGCAATTGCAGGGCTGTAATAAAGTGAAACCGGTTACATTTTCGTGCATAAAATATGCAACCGGTTACACGGTCTACACCGATCTTTTTTTAATGTTACGCGCTCTGACGTTGCATTAATATTTTCAGATTATATACATCGCTTGTTCTTAATGTTCATCGTATAATTTTCAACACAAGGTGAAGGTGTTTCTCCACCTTCGAATAATATTACCGTGTTCTTAAATTTGAATTTGAAAGGTCTGGATTTATTATCGCATTTCCTGTTGCGTTTCTTACGTCTACGAAATGTAATGAAATCTGAAAGTCATATTTTCAAATTTATGAAAGTGATAGCGTTGGAGAGACGTGAAATTTCATCACCACCCACGCAACTGAGTACTAATATTTATTCACTTTAAGTAAGTGTAAATTGTGTAAGTAATCACCCCACATTTTGAGGGTAATTTAATTTTGCAATAATTGTGAGAAAATAATTTGTAAGAGTTGTTGACGTTGAATTATTACTATTAATATTACTATGTCATAAAAAAGTACAAAAATGTTTATTGTTGATTGCGGCACTAAGTATTGTGTTTTTATATATTTCGCATCTTGTAAGGGTGCTTCAGCAGGATGAAAAATCGAATATAAAGCAGAACAACCACCAAACAATAATAAAGAAGCAGGATACACATTAATAAAATCATTTAACAAAACATTATGAAACTTTAATGAAAAACCAACGCAGCACGTTTTCACAGGTACTATATTTTGTTTTTATAATATGTGCAATTATCAGTAGTTTCTGACGATGTTTAAAAAAGTTAAAAAAAAAAAAATTGAAGCAAATACACCGGAAAACCTACGAAAAAGAAAACTTTATATAATGTACATCTAAATATAATTTCATCTGGTAATGTGGATGGAACGTTTAAAGTCTTGCAATTTGAACGAGAATTCCTTAGTAAATGTGACCTAATAGTAATACTCAATCACAAACAATTCAATTCAGCAAATTCCAATCCGAAAACAATAGTTCCCGTAATCCGACACGTCCAAATAGGATAATGAATACATCGCAAATAATGACTTGGACCGTGGGTGAACAATAGGTAATAATTATATTATCGTATTACACTATACACTATACAAAATATGCAAGATCTCATATTCTGTAATTGAATAATTACTAAATTAATTAAAACGGCGTTAAAAAGCATATATAAATATAAGATGGTCGGCGTGAGTAGTCTTGCGTCCGAAGGTCTGACTTGTAATCGTTGCAAATCAAAAGTAGTGAATGGTGTAAAATGTGTTTTTACCATAACAGTTGTGCAAGAAGGATTAGTGGTATTACATTTATCAGTGACGGCATAATAATTTGTTGTGAGGAAGTAAAGACTGGAAACACAGCCGAAAATGAAACAAGTCGACATGTGCATATTTAAATATATTTTAAAACAAAAAGACATCACAATCCATGAATTACTTGGAAAGATTGAATTATTAAATGGTAAGATAAAATTATTAAACCGAATTGACCAGCTGGAGCAACAAACAAGTATCTCGCAAAAAAACCCTTGAAAGAAAAATGTGGATCAACAGAGAATGCAGTGGCTAATGACGCGACAAAAACTGTAAATACAGCGATTGCAAATAAAAGTGAAATTGATTTGAAAATTGATAATGTTTGCAAATTCTGTGTAGTGTCTTTTCATTTATAACTGATATTATTCGTACGATTAATACCGATCGTACGAATAATATCAGTTATAAATGAAAAGACACTACACAGAATTTGCAAACATTATCACACGAAAATCACATGTTGGACATAGATGAGGTTCCCACACCTCCTGTTGTTGATGACAACCCACTTTCGGTGGTTTTAACTAGCAATTGCAATGTTGCTAAGCGGAAAGGACGAAAATGTGCAAGTATCGTTGGTGGCAATTCATCACAGTAAAATGAATCGCACCGAAATTCGTCGATCTACACATATACAGTAGGGTGGAGTGGTAAAGTCAATATTTTTTCTGTAACAATTCTGTAAAATATTTAATTTTTATTACATCATGAGTCTGCACATTTGGCTTAAGTTTGAAAATTTGTGAATTATTTAAAATTTATACGAATTTTTTTAAGTACTTGAGAAAAAAAACCAGCTGACTGGTAGTCACTAAATAGTTGAACAAGGTCTCAAATATATAACATTAAAAGAGTTGGCAACCTTCATCGTGAAAATGTATGCACCTAGCTGGCCCAAGATCAATTATAATTCAAAAGTTTATAATGGAGCTCAAAACTTGTGGAAAACCATAAAGTGTTGCACTTATACCCATCTGAGGAGAATCGGAAAATTATACACAAATGTATCCAGGACAATGGATACTTTGCTCACCTTGAAAATATGCTCATAGCTATGTTGGTTGATAAGAGAGCATATAAAGAAACTGACTTTAAGGCGTATCATCAAGGCTCGATCTCGAGAACAAGCCAGTAAACCACTAAGACGATTTGAAATCCCGAAAATAAATTTTGGAGCATCACAGCATGTCGATATGATTGTTTGGAATAGTGAACCACCTCGCACAAATCAATTGATAAATCAGGATTTGCAAAGGTTACTGGAACCCGAGAGTGTAAACAGAGCTTCTGTGTGCACTCTTTTTGAACTCACACCCTCAAACGGTAGAAAGAGCCGTCAATGAAGTCACTGCTTCCTCAAAATCGGTCTGTTATCAAAAGGAAAGAGAAACCTTAATCCAAACCAGACGGCTTGATAGAAATATCCGTCCGATATATGACACAAAGAAACAATTTACCGGTTGAAGACTTTTCTTAAAGATGTAAATACATGCTCTCATGGTTGGGTGGTTCGAAGGGCATGGGCGGGACTCGAAGTGCAATCACCTCCCCGTGGTGAGTCCTGGGTAGTTTAACATGAAATAACGAAGAGTTGCACAATGCAAAATTGATTAACGAAAACTATAAAAACAAGTTTTGATAGCACTATAAGAGGATATCAGAAATTATAAAACGTTAAAAATATCGGAAATTTACGAACATTTGAATAAGCCTCATGTGCAGACTAAAACCAGCGCGTAAATATATTAAAAAAAATCCTGTCTGTATTTAAGGCCTTGTTCAACTATTTATTGACTACCCGTCAGGGTTTTATGTACATAAAAAAAATTGTAAAAATATAAAAATTTCAGAAATTCTTTAACTTTAAGCCAAATGTGCAGATGACGTCTTAATAATTAAATATTTTACAAAATTGATACTAGGTCTTATATAGTCATTGAAGGGTACTCGCTTCCGACAAAAAATATTGACCTTTTTCACTGCACCCTAATATACAGGCTTGTCCCGGAGACTACAGCGGAAGAAATGCGTACGTATCTAAAAATGACATTTCCGGAAGTACTGTGTGAAGTTATTTCTTTGAAACACCCGGCGTATTTGTCCCTTAAAGAAAGCAATGAATCCTGCGGGTGGTTGTTTTAGTAAGTTTACCCGCGCAAGTCCGTGTAGCATTTCAACTGAATCTTTTATTGTTGAATGTATAAAGTGTAAATATGGAAAAGATTAACCTTATTTAACTTGATTACAAATCCCTAAATGTGTTTTATTGTCAGATGTGTTCGATTTATTGTCTAGGCCTGATGTTAATTTTTTCCTGTGTGGGGATTTTATTATGGATTGTGGAGCGGAGAAATTTCGTAGATTGATGCTTTTTCTGGTTTTAATCTCCATAGCTACTTGAGCGGCCTACTCGAGAAACAAACACGTTGCAAACTTTGATAGAATTTTTTTTTCGCCAACAGCTATTCAACCATATGTTCTGCTATCGACAATAACATTTCGGATCATAGAACGATCCAACTACAAACCACTTGGAACATTGAACAGTAGTACTAACCGTCACAAGACAATAACTCAGACTAAGACTAACCGTCACAAGAGGAAAGTTTCCGGTTCTAAAATCGATAAATTTTGCAATGGCTTATGTGGAGAGGATTGGTCGCTGTTTTTTATGCTAAAGAATATTGACCAGGCTTTCAATTCTTTCAACAAAATATTTAGTTACGAGTTTAACCTTAATTTTCCTTAATTGATTTGGTAAACAGAAATGCACCATCTAAATATGGTCGGTCAATAGTAAAGTGATAGAATTAAGCACTAAACTTAACAATTTATTTCATTTTAGACGCACTTACCCAGAATTGTCAAATGGTTATAAACAAGCAAAAAGATCCCACAACAACTTTGTTAGAAATACGAAAAAAACCTATTTTCAAAATAAAATCTTCCGTGCAGAAAATCCTATTAAAGCCGCGTGGCAAACAATTACTTCTTTTTCTAATAACCAGAAACGTTACAATAATATCACCCTTACATGAGGCGGCCAGTTACTTAGCACAGTAAGGCGAGTAGCTGAAACTTCTGTAGCTCCTATTTGTTATCAGGTAAACATGTTTTTGTCCACTGGTATTTTGCCATCAGTAGCACTTACATCTGTGCTTTCAAATATATTCGAGCATGTTTATCTGAATCGATTAATTATTTTTCTAGAAAAATCAGAATTAATTTGTAATAACCAACATGGTTTCGTTAGGGGAAATCTATCTACATGGACGGTAGGACATGTATTTTATGAGAAAATATTAGAGTTTCTATATCAATTCTGTAAATTCTGACTGTTAACAGATTAACATGGGAATACCGCAAGGAACCATTTTAGGTCTCGTGCTTCTTTTGTTGCATATTAATGAATTGCATAGTTTATCTCTTTCTGGTAACTTATATTTCACGTTATTCGCAGGTGACACATCGGCGGTTCTTTCTGATAGAATTAGTAATAACCTTGAAACGAAGTGCATTGAAATATTACAAGCTATGAGTTCATGGTTTGGGAACAATGGGCCCTATTTCAATCGTGAAAAAACAAATTACATGATAATTCATAACCGGCAAAAAATATGTCCAAAATTAAATTTGCATGTTGATGGCTATCCTCTTCAGGAGGTAAATAATATTAAATTTTTGGGTTTGATGAATGTCTAGGTCGGAAATCACATTGTACATATCTAGTATCAAAACTAAACGCGGTTGCATATTTGTTCACTCATATTTGTTCAATCAATTTTAACCAGTGCATAATTGATAAACCTATATCATGCTCAGGTGGCATGTGTTTGTTTCTGGAGTGGATCCACATATAAGGGGGACGTATTAGGGAGGCAAAAAAATCAGGATTATAGCTGGAGCTACTACCAGTCATACATGTAGGGCATTGTTTAAATTTTTCAGACTTGTAACATTGCCAGGAGTGTATGTATTCAACTTGCGTGTAATTGTATATAAAAATAAACATAAATACGTTTCTAATGGTGAAATTTATCAGTTTAACATCGAGAGACGATAACTATATTCCATTCAATAGAATGAATATTTGTCTAAGAGCTCCAGATGTAACTGGATTAAGACTTTTTAATCATTTCCTCAATAATATGAAGGAATGTGATAGGTTGCCTCTCTTCAAAAGCTTGTTAAAGGAAATGTTAATTGCCAAATGTATATATACATCAGATGAATATTTTTTATAAAATATAATATGCTGTTGTGACGAATCCGATACATTTTTATTGCTTATTACTCGCTTATCGCGTTTATAATATAAAGCGTGTGAGTAAAAGAAATTTATATATTGTTTATATACATTTACTGGAACATTATTGTGTTTCACCCGTTCCACTACTCACTCGCGCTACTGATTATACACCGACCGCCGAAAACCGAAGCACCCGAGAAATTTTGTTATAATATTAATCGTATTTGTATTTCTTGCAGTTTTGATAAATTCTTTAGATAACTTTTTCTTGAAATCGTTTTATAAGAGTAACTATGTCAATATTTTTAACAAAAACTTTGCTATGCCTCGTGTTCGTCAAAACGCCACTTAGAATCAGTTAACTTCTTTTGAAGGCGGTCGAATTGTTGTTAACGAAATTAGCGGAAGGTTGGTTGATGATTAAGAGCTTGGTGAAAGCGATCAAACGAAGTTCTGGAAAGCCGTCAGAGAGGTATTGCTCGACCACCTATTACCGATAATCGTGAAGTACAGTACCGTCAACTGTTGGCTCTAAGAAATCCATCTATGACATTTTGGTTAATGGGGGCTTATTGGATAGACGTCCTAGAGTACCGAGTATCGAAGCATTTGTTTTTTTTTATTGTCTGCATTTCGTCTTTAACGCCATCACATTGAGCAGTCAGGTTGGCGTGCTGTCTGCTAGCAAAATAGCAGCAAGTTGCGTTCAGTAGCGGGTCGCTTTTTCTTAAGGCGATCGATGGTTGGATACGCTTTCAAAGACAGAGAGGGCACATCCTAAACTTAAACTTTACTTTAAGCCGCCATGCAAGCTTAACTCTTTGAATTATCGTTCAGGGTAAACCACAGTTTACAGGAAATATGAAACGAGAAACTATAAAAGTTGAGAAAATTTCACGCCTTCCCGGAATATGGCGACCAACAATTAACCATGGGAAAAACACAACATGGAGGAAACCTACACAGGTACAATCGCAACCGTCACTGCACGCTGGGTAGCAAGACCATCAAGGTCTATTCTAAAATACGCTCTAATACTCGACATCATTAACTAAATAAATCAATCGAGAAAGAATTGATTTGTTTTGATCCACCGTGTAGTATATAACCTAATCATAAATTATAGATTCACATGTTCAATTGTGAATATAAAATATAACATAACATAACATGATGATATACAAATAAAAATTACGTACAAACGTACTATTTAACACATTTACTTGTCGAATATGTTAAACCAATAATCTGGGAATGTATGAGGATTTTTTCGCCTATGACTCATACTCGTGTCATATGGGGTCCCAATGTATGTGCCTTCTGCATATTGTTACTACTTACATACGTATGAACTGACTGACTAATGTTCATAGTTCACACCTATTTAAGTTTGATGTATGAGTGAGAGTTAATTTCTTTCTCTCAATGCTCTCATCGAATGAGTTTTGCTATCGCTAGTCAGACAGTTTGCATCGGATTGGGCATATAATTAGAAAATATATATCGGCTATAAAGCCCCCTACTATAGTTTATTTACTTTAATTGTATATAAATCTAAACAAATATACCCATAATAATAATAATTTAATGTGGGGAGAACATTAAGTGATTGTTGACGTAGATATATGTAATGTGCAATTAATGTCTAATTAATCAAATAGATATTTGTGTATTAAGGGCATAATTTATTAGATTATAACACGAGAGAATGTTTAAAGCCCGACTCGATAGGGGAGGGCTTTTAATTTCTCGAGGGCTATTATCTTAATTATGCACGTGGTGCATATATTGTTTTATTTTATTTTGCATTGAATTGAATTTACAAAATGTGAGTAGGTATTTTCGTCACAACGATTACGTCACTGTTTGTGCTGGCGCCAAGTTTTGGAATGCCATGGTTTCTATGTATATTTACATGGATTTACTTTATACGACCTAGGACTGTATCATATTACGCCCCTTTTTGAGTGCTGATAGATGATCATGATATCAAAATAAAATAAATATTTTTTTCTTATGCACCTTATGCTAGAATAATTTAAATGAGTCTAATCTAAGAGTTAATGCAGTCTCTGAATTTCTTTCTAACCGAGACACAATAATCAAAAAACAAAAAAGGAAATGCTTATGAACGTTGAGTAATCTTAGCTTTTGTTTATGTTATCGTGTCCATACTTAAAACTTGCATAATCTAGACAATTCGGCAATCCAATTCATCTTAAGTTGCTCTAAGATAGGCTATGAAGCGACTCTGTTGAGGTTCCAAGCACACATCCCAAAATCGAATATGTAGTCGACAGGTTTTAAGCCATCGTTGGTTTGAAACCTCGCATGCGACGCGTAGCTGATATGAAAAAATAGGAAATATTTATATTATACTGACTAAAGTACTTGAGACCCAAACGTTTCAATGCTTCGCAAACCATTGACACCAATAAAGCTTTGTATCCAAGCAACCTCTCGTGATTCGCGTTGATCGACGATGAGCTGCTTCACCAGTCATCTTCAATCATTTTATCTTGTTCGGAGTGCGCCCTGTCTCGATTATCGAATTCTGAATTAAGCGAATCAATTTCCAATTGCACCCTCCGATCTGTCGTCACCGTAAACTACATCTTTCCGACTGCCTTCTTCGTCATTTCAAAAATGTTAGTCTGACGAGAATTCCAATAAAATGTCAAATACTACTCCACCAACGTTAGAAGAAGGAACTGTTAGTTGACTAGAAAATAATTACTGCCACATACATTACAATTTAGGTGATATCTCACCTTCAAATTGGTAAACATATATCATAATTGTATGATGGGTGTGAAGATCGTTGCTACTACTCGATGAGTATTGACAATGTCCCTTCTACAACTAGAACAACATAGAATACGACGACGAATTAATGCCATGTTTACACGTCGCTACTGCGTAGCTACTCGTTATTCATTGTGTGTGATTATATGATTTTTTAAACGATTTTTAAATAAAAGCTGATGCTCAAACTTGATAGTTTTATTGGAATAGTATTAACTGAATTATATAGATCCCTCCACCAGGCTTCCCTTCTTTATTTATAAAGACGTTTATTATAAAATCAATATAGTGACCAGTGGAAGCGAGTGTATCGAAACAATATTTCGGTCACGTATGTATATGAACAATATAAAATCGTAATAATTATTATTTTCATACTCTATATTATATTCTGAACACGGTACGTTGCAATTATCTCGCGATAAGCGAACAAAGAATGTATTGTTCAAAGTTCCAAGTCGCGAATTTCTTTTTGAGTCCGTTTACGACGGGTGGTTCCTGATGATTGTTGGCCAATTAATGGCAAATAATGCGCCAATGCAACATTGCGTGAATTATTTTTTTCTGCGAACACAAATGCAGATCAGACAATATTTCCAATTATTATTTGTTTTACACATGGTTCTTGTTTTATCAACCAAAAGAATAGGTAAGTAGAATAATTACCCTACTATATTCATGCAAATTGTGTCCTAAATTATAAATAGAATATTATAAATTACACCATTGCAGTGGTTGAAATGTAAATGTTGCTCAGTGAATACTGGACAATAAAACACCTGCGAATTAACGCCGTGTGATTTATTTTCGTGATGTAGCTCGTAATTTTTGTCTGAAACAAAAAAAACCAAAGAAAATTGTAATTCTCATATATTTTCTTCTACAGTGTGTTTCACTTAAGAGTGTAACACCCTCATATTTTTTTTATTTTTAGTCCAATTTTAGTAATTTTTTTCTCAAAAGTAGAATACCTATTGCTCTATTTACTCACAAAAAAACCAATTGTCTTCTTTAAGTGCAAAGCAACCTGTGATGGCAAAATAAACGGCAAAAATCAAGAAATCACTTTAGGGATTTTTTTATCGAAAAATTTTACTAGTAATAATTGATCAGAATTGCCCAAAAACCCCAAATCCAAAATTTTATGAAAATTAAAAATGTTAAAATTTCCCGTAAAGGTCCGTAAATACTTATTATTAGCTGTGCCGAAAAAATGATGCTGTGAAAATTTTGTTTGAAATAAACCCTGAACTGTCAAAGTTGTTTAAAGTTGTTGTTGTTTAGGCGTAGCCACCTGTGCAAATAATATTTACCGAATTGGAACTACTTTTGAAGAAAATGTTCACATTTTTAATTTTCATGAAATTTTGGATTTAGGGTTTTTGGGCAATTCTGAACAATTATTACTAGTAAAATTTTTCGATAAAAAAATCCCTAAAGTGATCTATTTTTTTTCCATTTATTTTGCCATCGCAGGTTGCTTTGCATTTAAAGAAGACAATTGATTTTTTGGGAGTAAATAGAGCAAGTAAGCAAGCAAGTATTCTACGTTTGTGAAAAAAATTACTAAAATTGAACTAAAAATAAAAAAGATATGATGGTGTTACACCCTTAAGTGAAACACACTGGATGTGAACTAAAAAAAAAACCAAAATTTTGAAATTCAAGATTTTTCTCAGGTTTGAAAATAAATGTGCTCTTTGCAGGAAGAGAAAATCATTTCTACTTGCTAAAAAAGTTGTTTAGAATTTTTTTTCCATTAATGTTTTTAGTTCAAATCGAAGAGAATGCTACTAAAGATAAGAAAAGTTTTGTTTCGTTTTGATTGCTTGTCTAGTTTTCTCGCAATCACGCCCACCAGTTTAGAAAAATCGTAAAAACGAAAACTCGAGAAAACGCGCTCTAAAGTTTACGATCAGGAAAAATGTTAATTGTCGATTACTTACGGAATATCTCGTTATAATCCTACTATAGCTCTTACGAATTCAAAATATTATTGTTTCGAACGACCGATTGAACTTTTTTCAGTACATAGTTCGGTGTTATGTGTGTGCGGGAAGGGGGGCGCGCTTCGTTTGTCCGAGCGTTCATGCGTTCGTATATTTTTTTCTCGACACCTCACTGTGTTTAGTGCTGTATCTTTCAAAATATTGCTAATTAGCCGCTATAACTTTTTATACATATTCTCAGATATATTAGGCATAGATTTGAGCAATAAAGCCTTCTAAAGCAGGATCCCCCCTTAAACATTGGTAGTTGACATCCATAATCAGTATCTATTGAAATATAATCACTTTCATCAATTTCTTTTTTTTTATTAAACTGTGCGCTATAGCTAGTATTGAATCTAAAATATCATTATGAATGAAATGTAACGCAAGACATTGTATAATGAGTATGCAAATAATTGATGACATCATCGAATGTTGTGTGGGGCGTCCCCTGCCTTCAGCCCAATTTTCATACAAGTTCGATTTTTTTCCTTCACGAACATTGATTGGTTACGGTTTAGCTTAAGTGTAGAGCTGGGCAATTTTGCAATGCAGGTAGGTTTATCAAATCCTTGCCGTAGCATAATTGAAGATAGAGGACCGAGAGGTGCATGGAGATTGAGATACTGAACTGACTGTAAATACATATGCAATTTACAAAAAAAATAACTCATTTCAATAATTAAAATATTTTCAGTTTCTGTGGGAGGGCATCCTGCACCAGCCGCCACTGGACCGTATGAAAAATTCTCGTACGATACGGTCAGTACATCAAATCGTATCCGATTATTTATAGGCATGTGAAAATTTGCATATTTGGTGCGCACTACTTGTTTGGGCGCAAAGAATTTAGAAGCAAGCACTTGATCAATTTTCCTGTAACTTCGTCTAATTTAATTCGAATGTGTGTCCCTACATGATTGAGTCTATAAGTTGCAATATTTTGCTATATTATTCCAACAACAATATTCTCCACTCGTGGTATTTGTCGACAAACATTTGACTTCCAAGTTGTGTGGCGATTGTGAGAAAAGAACAAATTGGAACCACATCGTCAATTCCCATGGGACGTTATAGCAACGAACTGAAATAGATATTGAGTACGTTACCTGTATTATACTGTGCATGAAATAAAAATTATTAACAATGTCAAGGCGTTGTGCGTTTTTTGTTAGGATATCTTGGGGGTCTAGGACCTATTATTTCAACATATAGCGCCAAATAGGTTGAATAAAGGCGACGGTACAAAACATATTTCAACAAAATATATATATCGAAAGAGTAGTGATTTGGATATGCGGATTTCACGGAATACCGCATAATGGGAAATCAACGCGCGTATACACGAAACGCTCGAAGACAGTAAATGGATTCCGTTATAAGGGAACGTGCCTCTAACCCACTCTGCTCGCTCTGATTGCTGCCATTTGTTAAGGATCGGACCGACGGGCCGGAGGGATATCGGACACTGATGTGGCCGGTGTCACAGGTGCATGCAAATAACCGCCTGACTACGATGACACCGCCTACGACCGAATTTGCAGTCGGACTGCGTAAGGGCACCGGGCTAGCGCGTTACATGTCGACAAATTCCATCCATTCCCGTCTCTGTTGACACCATTAAAGGCCATACATTTTAATGGGTCGCCGTAAACAAGCTAAATCCGACAACGGTCCGGAATTCGCGTCAATTTAACATTATGATAAACCAATTTCGCCGCGGATTTGTTATTCATTAAGGTTTTATTAGCGGACGGAATATTAACGCACACGATTCCATTATTTACGACCTCAGAGCATTCATGACGAATAATTGGAATCAGTGAGCTCCAAATTAAAAAGGGTTGTTTTGAGAACGTTGGTTACGACCTAATATAATACTACTAATATAACATACGAAGCTAGCAGACGCTAGTGGCACATGAGCGTTATTACTCATGGATGCTGTAAGCGAATGTGACGTTTTTCAATCCTTGACGTTTTTCAAATGTACCACGAAAACTATCAAACATTGAAAAGGAAAATCCTTCTTCTATCTACCTGCTAGGGCTTCAGCTTCAAAGCTTTTCAGATTTATTGGTAAATAATTTCACGTTGAGAACAAACATTTGGTCTGTTGCGCCATTTCCATTTCCAGTTTTCTTGTCTCATTACTATTTTAACATACTCGTCGCATCGTTTCCTCGTGTCCCACAATACAATTATTAATGGCTTAATGCTTAATGTTTTTATCCACAAACATACAACTGTTTGCATTACTTTGTTAAAGACAGTGAAATGTTGACAAAATAATATTAAATTGTTTATACAGTTAAAAACGGATAAGATATCACAGTGTGCTTAGAGTACATAGAAGAATTTATGAAATATAATTTTCCCACAAAATATCAAATATTCGCTCACGAACAATTTAATAATGTAGGTCGACATTCTTAGTTAAAAATATATTAATATGAACATAAAAAACGACATTGTATTATCAATATTTTCATTTATAGTTTACTACATTTATGGCAATAATAAAATATTAACAAAGAAAAATATTCCTGTGTTTCTAGGCCGATCAACAAGAATTGAGACTTAATAATAAATAAAATTAAGTAAGAAAATCGCGAGAGTAAATATTATTAAGGTATAAAATTAAGTATAAATAATAATAGAATAAGTTGATGCCCAAAAATGAAATAAAAACACGATGTATATGGGTATTTATATATACACCAACTCACGACACAAATCAATAAAATAAAATCAAATAAAAGGAATCTTGAACGAGAGCGTAGTAATGTTTCGCATTTGTACGGAGACCGGACATCAGCGATGCATCTCGACTGTATTTGACCCCGGTGAACGATCGGAAAAACGCGAAGTTATGAAGACCCTAAAATAGTAATGAGAATATTGAAAAAGGTTAATTTAAATGTATACAAGTAGTCAAGGGTAATTTTATTTATCATGTATCGATGTGCGGATGGCAATTATTATTATGTCATTAGAATTGATATAATTTATTACGAGCCAACCTAAAAAAAATGAATAAAATAGAAATCCAGCATCACCGTGTTTACTACATAACAGGAAGATATTGGAAATAATATAATTGTGTTCATGATATGATATTGTCAGATCACCTAGAATTAGTTGCGCGATTTTATCACTCATCAATTGAGTTGCATTACACGTAAAATGTTGATTTTTTTGTTCTCTACGCATCCGCCTGACATTCTACGACCGTCATGTCCCACAGCAAAATCGAGACTCGTCACTACATACAATTTGATGCAATTCGGTCTTGCGTTACTACATTTTAGCCTATGGCCACGGTGAAGTGGGGAAGAAAAAAACATACAATGGACGATATCAATGCAGCCCATAAGATTTTATTCGGAGATAAATAGATGACGTTGACATTCTGTGTCATACACCTCCAGTCATTTGCAGTTGACCGAGTTGTGGACTTGTGGCCAAAGTCTTAAACGATGTTCTTCACGATCTGCCGTTCGTGGACGATCAGGTCCAGGCTTACATTGCTGATCCTCTTCTACGGACCATATGGACCAACACCGCTGCCACATCATGGTGTATACGGCCAGCCATATCTCTAAGGGAAAGTCCGCCCTCTCTCATGTCAATAATGCTGCCACGTTCAAAATCATTTATTTGCTGATAACGTTTAAACGGCTATCGCCAGTTTATACACAAGATACTAATAACTTAGATCGATAGATACAAATAAGTTTATCCTGTACTTTTTAACAAATATATCTATTTTAAATATATAAATTAAAAGGAGTGGTTTTCGTTTATTTTTAATTTGAGGCACATTATACACTATTTTTAGGGAATGATTTAACAGCACGGAAATTGTAAGTAGGTAATACAACCGATATTAAAAGTGATTAATCCTTTATTTCTTCCAGAAAATAAAAAATAACGAACTTAAAAGTAAGCGAAAGAATATAACTTCCTGACTAAAAGTAGTCCTTAGAAAAGGGTTTTTTATTACTTGGCTACAACAAGTGCTCAACATATCCAACATTTTGCTGAATACACATTGCTACCATACGTTTCATGTTGTCAAAAATGTGGTGCAACATTGCAGGTGTTATATAATTCAGCAGCTTCTCTAAGTTATATCCGAAGATGGAGTAATCTAACCGAGTAAGATCTGGTGCATTTGCTGCCCAAATCCCTCTGCTAACTACTCGATTGGGGAAAAACTGCTCCAGAAATTCTAAGTTTTTCCTTGCTGTATGTGCAGTGGCCCCGTCCTGCTGGAAGTACTTTTAGGGAGTCTGAGCTGCAATACGATATTTTTGGATTTTGTGCAACAACAGCTTCGACGTTTTCAATAATGTTTGGAGTAGTGGCTGGTCTTCCAGTATTCTTGCCTTTTTCTACGTTTTCTATCGTCAGAAATTTTTCAACACTGCGACGAATGTGGTGCAGGAAAACAGTCTCTTCAACAATTCTGTTAGGAAACTGCAGCCGTAACTGCTGATTACAAGTCGTATAAGAATATTGCCATTCCCCATTTATTAACTGTCCTGATCGAAAATATGCCTCCATAATTAAAAAATTTTTTTGCAAAGTGAACATTTTATGCTGTATTGATAAATTTAATTAAAAATTTGAACTAAATTAGTTTACATTTTAATGACATGTGAAAGTTGACAATTAATAAATGGATAATGCAATACAAATAACAATATAGCAGAACATGAAAATTTACATGCAAGAAAATTTCACAGGTAACGTAGGTGTAATTCTTTGTCGGACACACATACACTATTCGAACTTAATTGCAAAGTTATTGCATTCACATCAATGAAACTATGTATACCAAGGATAATAGTAATGCTTTTATCAATAATAAACTGTTGGTTTTATCACATGTGCATGTTTGCTACAACTTGCTACGTTTTTATTCTATTGTCAATATTTTTTTTCTCCAGTGACCAACTTATTAATTTAAATTTAAAATTTTACCCCATAATTTAAAAAAATTAATGAAGTAAATTAAACAACAGCAATAGCATGAATGCACACGAAAGAGACCAAAACCAATAAACATCTCACAAAACACCAAGCACCAAACAACAACGTCAAACAAAGGAATACTGATGAATGGCATAGAAAACTTCATGACAGGTTAATAATTAAGATATTAAACTTCGAAATTCACTATAAAATTAACAAAATTAAGCAATTACAACGTAAGGAAGAAATCTTTATGAATAATTTAAATAACGTCAATAAATCGATATTAACTGAATTTCATCTTAGAGAGAATATTCGATATAACAAAATATTCCCTAAAATTAAGCTATCGAATATAAGTAAGATAAATAAATTACAAAACAATCAAATTCAAAATGTAACTGTTCAGTATAAATGGATTAAAAATTATACATACAGAGAACTCTCCGATAGAGTGCTGAACGTGTTAGCTTTGGAATCTAAATTTGCACTACCTACAGATAATAAATACATACAAATTCATAACTTTGTTAGCAGACACTGAACATTTTTTAAACAATATTGAGAATGATAAGAGAGATATGTATAGGGCTACAGGGACAAACATAATCACTAACTATTTAGTTAATCAAAAAACTACAACTAATAATTATTTAAATTTAGACTACAAATATACTAAGCAATACCTTAAGGAACACATAGATCTAATAGTTTTAAAAAGTGATAAGGGAGGGACAACAGTTGTAACAAAATATATAACAAAAATCCAAACAAGTAATTCAAACAGGAGCAAATAAATTTATTACAGAGATGGAGAAAAAAGGCAATATAACTAAAAAAGAGGGAAAAGAAATTTTCAGGTAATCCTAAGATTCATAAAGTAAATGTGCCACTGCGACCTATTGTATCGGGATGTTAAGTAGATTGCCCATTCATTTAATATGGTATATACAAAACTACAATATATATACACATAAATTTAAACACAACTAAGCAATGTTTTTTTAACCATCAATAACACGTATATTGGTTGGACACTTACATTTTTCGAGTTTGATTAAAAGATACCCTAAAATGTACCTACACGAAACTTTCTCCCGCATATTAAATTAAGTGTGTGATTTCACGATTCACCGAAATTTTACCTTCTATAACTTTTTTAGAACGATGGCTGAAGGGAACGTTCCGTTAAAAGATTACGCGCACATTCCTCGCGCTCGGATTTGATTTATTTATACATAGTATATCGAAGTCTTGATCGTAATGCTCGGAGAAGCCCCAAAGTGATATAAAAGACATCTGTTCGAGACGGTCGGCCATAATTCATTGCAAGTTTAAATACGAGTGGCGGGCGCGTGGTTTTTTGCGTTTTTAAGTTACGGCAGTTCTCCAAAGTTAAATTTTACGATACGCGATGAACCCAAAATTAATTTAGGAAAGAAAAAACGCTTTTCGGCTGCCATGATTTAAGTCGATAAAGTTTAATGAAAGAATGATTTACCATGTGCCCACACGTTCTAGCAAATATTGTATATGTACATACGTAGATATATTGCTAAACCGGAGCAGTTTAAATTCGAGTCAGATGCCGTTAGGCAAACAATAAAGTTCGACATATAAACAACCGCAATGATGTATCGGCGGTACTAGGCACTAACAATGGCAAACGTCATCGAAGGAAGCGATAATAAGTGCGGAAATGACATTTTAATGCGGGGCATTTGAGAACGGAAACGGGAATCTAACATTTGGCGCGACCATTAATCAAAAGGGCGCGAAACAGAAGTCGTTTTAAATGCCAACCAGTTACGGTTTTTTTCTCTCTCTCACGAAACGTTCACATTCAAAAGCGCATCAATCAAGCGCGCATTAATAAAACTCGTTCAGGGACTTCCTGGTAGGTGCGAATTGCGAGCCATCTATCTTCTATGGATCACTTATATACATCCGTTTCTAGATTAAAACGTGTCGATGTAAAATTGGCTCTATCACTGCTTTGTTAAATCCTAGCGATGCGCAGAAAAAGTAGTTTTCAATTTATATGCGACGGTTTCGTAACTGCGCATCCACTCAATTGACATTTTTTGTCCATTCAAATAGAACAGCAATTTTCATATAAGTGCTTTAATTATTTTAAAAATCGCGAATGTAATACTTTGACCCACCGGTGAGTAGTATTTTTCCATGTTCACGCATTTTGGCCATTTCCTCTTCATCGAAGCTGAAAATAAATACATGAGCTGCAACCACGCTGCATCATTAACGTCGTCCTTTAAATAGCCCCATACAACGTACTATTATTGCGAGAAATCATAAATTCCAAATTCCTTTTGTTCACGTCGACGTTGCGTTTTATACGTTTGTTATGCGGGATCGTTATTGTGGCATTATCAAGGAAACTTTATACAAAATAAGACCGTATTGTAATCGCAAGAGTAATAATACCTGTAACGAACGTGTGGACGTATTACAATACGTAAGTTTCAATTGCATATAGTGAGATTTGAAATTATTTATAAGAATATTGAAACATCTTAACATCTTAATTTTAATAGATTTACAAGAGATGATGGAATGGCCACTTTATAGCATCAGACCATAATGGAGCCAACTTTATGAGAAAGCCCCGTCATTAAGAATATGTATGCTATTTGGTTGTAAGTTAAATAACGTATGCACAATATTTTTAGCGGATCCATATTCGATATTCTTTCAATTTGACAAAATCGGCGTATGAGGATGATGATCGATTGACATCAACTTTTGCGACAAGCTCAGAAAATCTTGGCACAAGCCTGGCCAACAGTAACAGCAAATATCCATAATTCGAAGGTAATGCTTTGTATTTGATGTGATTTATTATGAGCTGCTAAACCTGACGAAACCATTAGTGGGGACCGTTATCGACAATTTGTTCATCAGAACTGACAACAACAAAGTTGAAGGACAGCTGTTTCTCTTTAATACTGTGTATATGTTATTAAGACGAACGTAAATTAGGATGAACAACATTTAAAATTCTCGTTTTAAGGCATAAAATTACATTTATATGAAATTTTTATTATATGGTCACATCATTGAGATATTTGCCAGAAACGGTAGGTTTTCGATTTCATTGAAAGAATAAAAAAGCAATCACAATCTCGGTATTGGTGTCATGTATGTGTCATGTATAATGACAGAGAGGATTTCATCCACGAATTGAAGAGTGCGTAAACTGTTAAGAGTAATAATCTCTGGCACCACGGGAGACAATCGCGTTCAAACAGGGGTTAAAAAAAATCTATTGGAAAAATTACCTAGGAAAAGGTTGCCCATTTTCTTAGCGATGTTCAACAATAATTATAAGGGAGTATTAGTAAATAATGAAGAAAGGTTTATAGATATAAACCACACAATGGGTCTCCATGTATTTTGGGTAAACTACAGATCTTTGGGGCAAATGAGTTGTCGCTCTCAAAGAATTTGTTTTTATGTAATAATTTAATAATAAGTTCACTGTGTTGTCGTTCATAATTGTAGGTGATATATTTTTTAAGAATTGTATACGTAGTAGCATCGTTCCGAAGTGCGGCGTTCCTATTTACATACTATAATTCTCTTTTGTCACGATGACCGTGACATTGCCATTATCAGCTTTATGTAATGTAATTCTGGATTTTGTTTGAGAGATCTGTCACAGGATGATTGTTCTTAACCCTTGTGTTGCCACCCAAAACAACTCACAACATCTGCCACCCGGGTACCCGGCTACCCTGCCCTCGAAATTCTTTACAAAAGCCCATTGGAACTAGAATAATTATATGCATTCGATTAATATTTAATTATTCATATTCTAGGACATTCCTACCTGAATATAACAATTAAATTATGTATATTGACTAGCCATGCCAATGATAGAAGAGCGAGTTTCTAACCAGCAAGTGGTAACAGATAACGATCTTGTTACATTTGCAATGTGCAGCCTATTAAATAGAAGAAAGACAAGGAAGTCTTGCGTTGACTGTAATATCCGTTTGTGATCAGCACACAGCACACATCAAAAGTCACAAAATATTTGTATTGTAATCATTGATTTCTAATATATCTGTGTAAAAGTTTGAAATTGAATTATTTTTTTGTAGTTTTTCATACAGTATTTGTATATTACAGTACTCTATGATTTTTGTACAATAAACACATTTCAAAATATCCAATAAATAAACAATTTGAAATAAACAAATATTGTTATTATTTATATATTAATCCATATTTACTTATATTTTTACAAGAAACTTTTTTTGTATAATATACTACGAAAATTATGCTTTTTCTATCGGGGTACAAGGGTACCCGGGTGGCTCATAGGAATTGTCTCTTTCAAATGCAAAATTTTTTAAGTTATTTTTTTTTAATATGTAGAATGCAAATTTTGATAGGTAGTCGGTCAAAGCATGGGGAATCTCAAATCTCAAATATAAATTTAAAGTAATGAAAGATGATAAATTGAAACGACAAAAGTCACTAATAAGTGAATATTTATCTTAAATTATACAACAACAAAGTTTAAAGGAAAATTAGTAAATAAAGACTACATCTAATGAAATTAAAACACAATTATAAAGGAGTTTAATTTACTAATATTCTTTTAAAGTTGCTTGTTAGTATAACTGAGGATGAATGATCACTTATTAGTGACTCTTCTGGTTTCAGTTTATATTCTCTAATTACTTTAATTAAATTTATATTTGATAATTGCTACTTTTCCTTTTAAGACAAATTTTATAAACGCATTTTTTGAACGCCCCTAAGGTCACCATTGTCCTATAACTCCACTAATTACGATGGACTTTGTGCTAGATAATGTTTTGCCAAAATTATTTTTAGAATTTCCCTTTATTTTTATATATGTTGGTGATATTATCGTGCGGTGCTCTTTAATAAAATAAATGAAACATTATCTATTTTAAATTCTGTAGATAGTAGTATTCAATTTAAAGTGAGGAAGAAGGAAGAAATAGTGATAATACTATTATGCTGTTTTGATATTTTTATTAATAAATCAGTAGCTAGTAAATTAATTTATAATTGTTCTTCACAAGTTCCTTCTGTGTCTAATGAAAATATAATCATTTATAAGAAATTACATCATATTAAAGATTTAACACTGAATTGTCGCTCTAAGTGATAATATGATAATAGGACAACACAAAAAATTTCCTCTTCTCCAAAAGTCTTACTACTCAGTGGTTAAACACGTCGTCAGCATAAGAGTGACTGTAGGATCGCGAAATTAAATCGTGCTTGAATGTTTCAATTTCAAGCATCAATTTGATTTTGATAATACTACTGTTGTGGTCGTAGAGAAAAAATATAACAGCAGAATATTTTCAGAAACTTCATTACATTAAAAGCATAAATTATATAAATTCTCGTACATAAACGTAAATACCATTTACTTTAACATAAGTTTGTAGTTGTTTTTGGTTTACTTTGTTGGATTTCGTATTGTTTTTGATTCAGCTTTGAAGATTTTTCCTCCTATATTAGTTTTTAATTAAATGTATGTGAATTTTATTTCTTTGGTTCCTTTATACAGTATATGTGTGAATTTTATTTCTTTGGTTCCTTTATACAGTGCGAACAGTTATTAGTTTTACATTGTGCTCGGTGATTCTAAAACTCGATTTGACTCTTCATACATTATTCACGAGGAATTTTTCAAAAATTGCCCTTCGGCATCAAAATTTACAGTAATAGTCCGGGACTATTTGGACCTTGTTTAATCGGCTAATTGAATTTTTTTACAATTGTTATGTCTGATGTGTCATAATTGTTTATAGTTATTCCTGAAGAAGCAGTAAACAATATTGCGAAATACCATAACATTATTCATTTATATATAGGGTAATTCAGGGAAAGATGGAGCAACGGGTGAGATGAACTGAATATATTATATAAAGAGGAGCAGGGACAAAGGAGCAGATCATACAAGCTGCAGAAGCAGTACAAAATTGGAGTATGCGAGTGAACTAAGATGTAAGAAATTTAACATTTCACGTTCTACGCTAAGACCACGTATGAAAAACAATGATTTTGAAAAGAAAGTTTTAGGACCTTCGTTTTTGAGTGAAGACATTGAAAAAAGCTATCATCACATATAAAAAAACTTCAAAGCAATGGTTTTGCTCCGACTCGTGAGTGTGTCAGATTTATGGTCCTTAATTTTGCTGAACAATTGAACATTAAAAACTGTTTTAACAAAGAGAAGAGATTAGCTAATTACGACTGGTTACACATGTTAATTAAACGACAAGCAGATCTTAGCATTAGAAAATCGGAAGGAGTTTCTTTTGACGGTTGTCAACGAATGAACCGAGCTGAAGTAACTTCTTATTTTCAACTTCTTGAAAAAACACTTACAGAAAATGATTTAATGAACCAACTGGGACGAATCTTTAACAGTTTCATGCAGTTTCATCCATAGATGAAACTGGTTTGCAGTTGAATAACAAACCTGGGTATGTTGTCGCAGAAAAAGGCTCAAAAATGTAGCAGCGGTGACGTCAAGTGAAAGATGCGAGACTGTAACAGTCATATCGTGTTGCAACGCTTAAGGTTGTTTCATATCACCAGTATGCATTTTTAAGGGTAAAAACGAGAAATCTGAGTTTGAAGACGGAATGCTTCCGGGTTCTGCGGTTTACATGAACGAGAAATCTACGCACTGTAATTCTATCAAAATGTTAGAATTTCCTGAGGAGCATGACATGATGCCTCCCTAGTCACACAACACAATTTCTGTTGGACAGATCATCTTTTAAAGTCTAAAATCCAATTTTACTAGTGGGTAACACTTTTGTTAAAGCAAATCCAACCAGAAAAATAACAAGATTGCAATTTGGAAACTTGTTGTCAGAGTGCTGGTATAGATCTGTTACTATAGAAAATGGAGATTCAACATGTATAGGTACAGGCCCTTTTAATCCAGATACAATTCCATATTATATTATCTTGAGCGATGACCCTCACAATGGCCCTCGTCAATAGACGAAGTAGATAAACACATTGAAATGCTGATTGACCCAGAGCCAGATTTCCACCTTCCGAGTTGTTCACAAATTACTAATGAGAACACACTCAAAGAGGAAACGCCTGGAACTATGCTTAATAAAATAAATCCAGTGCCTAGTAGATCAGATTTGGTTAACCAAGCGAGAAAGAGAGGAAAGCAAGTTGCCTCCGTGTTACCATCAAATGAAAATATAGAAAAGCGAAGAAGTGCAGACGAAAAGAAAGTAAACAAACCAAACCACAACAACAGAGAAAACAACCAAAAAAAATTGTTGAAGAAAAAAGAAAAGAAAAAAAATTAAATTGAGTTAATTGAAGTCATGGGACCTCTCGCCCAGACTGTGGGTTAGATGGCCCGAAACTTTTTTTTGTTTTAATTTTAGAAGAATTAACGTTTGTTTTGTTTGATTTTCACATTGTAGTTTATATTTAGTTTTCTGATAAAAATCAATAAACTTGATTATGTGATAAATAAAGCTTTAACAATTTTTTGTCGAAATGTGGGCCATCTCTCCCTGAATTACCCTATGCAGGCGATTGTACAGGTATCTGTGTCCAGTAAGTAAACCATTGATCATATATTTAAATTATTTTGATGAAAACGGCAAATTAGCTAAGGACGAAATATATCGACGCCACTATTATAAAAACAATTCATTCGTATTTCGCCAACTGTGTATATACACACAATTATCAGCATCAATGGTGGATGCGAAACATTGATATGACTGAATGTTTTGTTAATGTCAATTAGAGACCGCTATATTTAAAATTTCAATTACTATTGTTTAAATAAAATGTCCTTGTCCAATGAACCCGGTGCTAATTACATATGATTTATTGCAACAAAACGTCTCTGCATAACGACGCGTTTACTGAATGCCGCCAATGTATAGTTTTATATTAATCTACTCACTTTACAATAAAAAAATGATTTGCAGCCCTTGCAGTGTCATGGAGCAAGTTGAAAATTAGAATCTTATCAATCGTATTCTATGCACCTACTGAAGAAGACCATTGTAGACCTGTAGGGGATTAGTTTGCTGCGGTTTAGTCCGGGATCGCGCAAAGCGAATGGAATTAGGATCACTCACGGTTTCTCATTCTACAATCATTCAACCACTCGCGGTAGGCTTGCAAAACCAAGATGAATTAGCGACGTTCAATTCCTTTCACTAGATTATCCTAATTCCTGCAGTATAATAGGGTGCATAGAAAGATGACCTTGACAGTATGATTATTTAATTGCGTTTGTCAACTCGTAATTCATGATAGCTATCATTTTAAATATTATATATATTACATTCAACTCCGAAATTATATTACTTAGTTACATTTTCATTAAACGGTTCTTGAATACGAATATTTTATTTATGCGTTTCTAACCCATAGTTTGGCGACACATCTTTCAAAAAGAACTACGAACAGCGAGCGCAATGAAAGGGGGCAATTGGACGTCGCTAATTCGTCTGGTTTTCGCCAGCCTGCCGCTTGAGTATGGAACAGTCGAGTGGAGGAGCGATCGTCGAGGGGGAAATCGCAAGTAAGCCTGATTCCATTCAACTTTACGTGATCCCGGATTAAACCGCAGCGAACTAATCCCCCACGGGTCTACGACACTCTTTTCCTTTCTTCCGTAGATGCATACAATGGCCCACTAATGAGGGGATTCTAATTTTCGACTTGCTCCGCGCCGGTTCTCGTAATTACGCATCTGATGATAATTGTCGTTGCAGAAGTTAAATGTAAATGACACCGCATCGATTGGAGGAGCCTTTTTATTGAAAATGCTACGGTCAATACTAAATAAGTGGAGTAATACACATATAAATTGCGGTCGTGTAGTTTTGGTCAATAAACTCATTGCTGCGTTTAGTGAACGCGTTGATTATTGAGATGTTCGATTGTGACGAATCGTCTCTATTTAGTATAGTAAGCAGCGCAATCATTGGACGCGGCTATTTTAATGTAAAAGATAATTGAAGTTTTCAATTTAGAAATATCATTTAATCAACTACTGATGTAATATTAAGATATATGATCAACTCAGAGAAAATATTAAATGAACAACTACATATAACTCTTGGAATGCGGTAAACGCACATCCCATCACAGTGATTCAACCAATCGGTTTCGCGTGTGTCATTGTCCAGCCTATCTAATTGTTCCAGTTAAGATTTATGCAGCTGTAACTGTGGGGTATGATAAATGTACGGACAATTTACGCCCGCTAGCTAACTCGGGAATTAATATTTTCGGTCATAACGCCAAAAATTGATTAAACTATCGTTATAAAAAGCGATACTAATATAAATGGAGCAACCATAATTTAATAATTACTGATTTCAACCTATTTGAATTTTTGCACTCGCAATTTACGAAATTCGAAACGCGATACCACTTTATCTCTGTTACTCTCACATGCCCATGCAGGGTTGGTGCATTTTTAAATTAATTTGGGCGAAATTTAATTAAAAACTGCAAACGCCACTTCACATAATCCATTAGCAATCGATGTATTTTGACGCGTAAAATGCATAATGTAATAAATATACGTTCTGCATCGGCCGGGCTATACAAAAACCCATTAAAGCCGAAAAATACACGTTTGGAATCGGTTTGTTTGGCAGGCCGTGCAGATCACCCACGACGTTTCTCCGGCAGACGTTGTATTCAATTCGAGTCGTGACCCAACGCAGGTGAACACAATATGCCAGTAACTACAACCCCCATCTACGTGGATTACATTTATATCCTTGCAGGTGTAATTTCAAGTATCGATTTTACGTTAACAAATGTGGTAATTCTAAGGAAACGCGCCGGAGTTACAAAATTCAACCATTGCGCCGGAAAAATGCTTTTATAACGGTCTTTAAATTACTTATGAAATATTTAATATCTGTCAAATTATATAGTTTTAAATGGTGAGTATAAAGTATTGATTTAACTTAATGTTCCAAAATATACGAGCTAACGTTCCTTTTCACGTTATCTGTTCTTGCTGGGAAAATCAACCTGTTACACAAGGAGAAATAATTACAATTAATGATAATTACTTTCCACGGTAATTAAGGTCAAAAAGGTCAAAAAAACAGTCAAAGATAACTTGGAATATCGTAACATTAAATGAAAACAACGTAAAATTCATAACATAACTGCATTAATACCGTGTTTTAAACTTAAAATTAAAATTATCAATTAGCGTAGGCTTAAGTGCTTTTTACGTTATTATACTTAATGTGTAATGTATTAATGTATAACTTTTTTGACCTCCGTAGCTAGTCGTATGTAAATGAAAATAAACAAAGTACAATGAGAGACGTGCGGAAGAAGACGCAAGGGAAGAGCTGAACATAATGACTACGGAACAAGGATACTACAGTTTCGAAATTTTTGCTCACGAGCAAACGTTTTAAGGAAAGCGAAAGAGTGCCTGTATAAAACTATACTAAGCCCAAAGATTTTACATGGGGGAAATACCTGGACACTAACAAGATAACACGAACTAAAGCTACAGAGCTACAGATATGGAAATGGAAACTGTTGAAGAGACCATTCGCAGCAGTAAAGGAAGTAGGTCAGTTGAGGTGGAGTAATCAGGAGCTGGAGGAATATTTTGATGAACCAACCATTCCAAGGAATAAAAATTAAGAGATTGAGATAGTTGTGCCACGCAGAAAACATGTAGGATGGACAACTGCCAATTAACTGTACAATTAACAGGGGCTAGGACGAGAGAATGAGGAGGGCATAACAATGAGAAAATGGATCGAAGAGGAAGAGAAAGGCAAAGCGGGAGAAGAGAGGAAGTGGAGGCCGAAGACGGAGAATAGGAGAAAATAGATAATAGAAAATAGAGATATTGACATATTTACAAGTATGTGTGTGTGTGCCTGCATGGTCGAGTCCTCAAATCATTGAAGCTGAAGTTATGAAACTAATCTTAAGAACCAGAAGTGGCGGTTTACTCCTGTCGCTTTTTTGTTATTTTAAAAATAGCAGGAGTTTTCCAAAAGATGGTAACACTTAGACATTTTAATGTTAAAGAAAACTGGCGCCAACAGTGGTAGAAGCGATAACGATCGCCGTGGCTATGACATGTAACTAATCTGCATGAACTACCGCGACCAGTGAGCAGGAATGTCTATCTTGTCCTGGATATTGTAGATAACATTATTAAAGCCTTGGAGCAATGACAGCAACAAACTTTGACAGTTGTTATTCATAACGACATGTATTAAACTTTGAATTTGGATACTATAAAATGGATAATGGGTTTATTCAATTAACTATTGTGCTCGGAATTTTCCGCAAGAAAATTCGTGCTTGTGTTGACAAATTTCGCGAAACAGGATCCATTCAGTCTCCACTGTCACAAAAGTCTATAACTTCATTATTAGTTAATCTCCATTAATATAATCTGGAACACATGTAAAGGAGGGTATGGGTTTTTAAATCTGCACAATTCTAAAAAATTTTGTATATATAAGTATCAAAATAATAGAAAAAGGATAACCATGAGTGAACAATAGACCGGTCCTTATTTTAATTTTGAATTTAAATTTGAAGTGAAAAAAAAAACAACAAATTTGAGCACGATTGGACAATTTCTAGCCGTGTCTCCAGCCACTCTTTGTTTTTATTGTTATAAATAAGATTAAATATATATTTTTTATTATTATAGTTTTAATCCAAAGCGCTGGCAAATAAAAGATTCAATCGGATGACGATATTTTGATCATCAAATTACTAGTGCTACAATTATTATTTTATAATTTACGAATAGTTGAGTTGAATTGTTGCAGAGCTTTACACATTTTGACATCGCACACGCAGACGTATTGGAATTAATAAAAATACAAGAAAACAAAACATTTTCATTAAAGCAGCGAGAAAAAGGAAGACCAAATTGTATACTATTCTCATCCTGAGACACTACCACAAAGGTTGTGAAAAAGAAGGACCATTTTAAAAACGGGTGGATGACAGCGAAAATTAAAATGTTATCAAACATAAAAAGGCAATTATATGAGGCCATGCGGGAGAAACGAATCAAGACGCATGTTTATAAGGAATTTTGCGCTGTTCTCAAAGACGAGAAATCTGTATATACGCAAAGTAAGTTCTAAAAATGTGTTGTTCACCGAATGTTGTTTTGGGCAAAAATGTGGCAAAAACCTTTTGTTTTTTCCGACCAGCACAGAAGAAGTTGTGAATGCTGTTAAAGAACTAAACAACCACAGCCGTAGGGGTGTATGAAATTCCCATGATTCTCTTGTAGCATTCATTATACCTTACTATAAAAAATTAAAAAAATGAAATTCATAATTTCAAATATATCTAAAATCATAGAAAAATTTGTGCACAAAAGAGTATTTGATTTTATGACATAATATGGCATCTTAAGCATCAACCAAAATGGTTCCAGGGCAGTCTATCAATTGCTTGAAGACGTTGTAGCATGCCTTAGTAATAAAAATTGGACAACTGGTGTGCTGATGGATTTATCAAAGGCTTTTGACTTTGTGCATAACCAACTTCTCTGTAAAAAGCTGCACGAAATGAGCTTTCGTGTAGTGCATGAGTGGTTCAAATCGTATCTATCAAATCGGAGACAATGTATTGTAGCAGTTGAAGAACGAGGAAACTACGATCAGAGTGGCAAAGAGTTGAATATGGAGTTCCTGATGACTCAAGTAGTGTCATTCGTTGATACAATGGAACAGAACAGAATCTTGAAGATGGAACATTGTTTGGAGGCTTTAGAAAATTGCTTTTTGAACCAAAATCTTTTAATGAATGTATCAAAGACCTAGCTTATTGATTTTGCAAATAGTGGTACTGAAGCTATAACTTTTAAAAACAACAAACTTGCCTTCAACAACGAAGTTTCTTTCTTGGGCTTGATTTTGGATACCAAACTGTCCTGGAAATCTCAAATTGATCGTGTCAAAGAAGTTATCAAGTGCTTGCAATGGACTTAGAACAATAGCGCGATATGTTACCATCGATGCCGCATTAGCGGCATACTACGCTAATTTGTTTTTGTGTGAGATCTTTGTGAAAGAGAACTATACAGAGTTCTCCGACCAGTATAAACCTACACACTGTCACAGTACAAGAGCGTCACATCATGGTTTCTTGTGTACACCTCACACACTTAACGAGGATGCAAAAGCAAGTGGTACATCAGTGTATTAAAATTTATAACCACCTACCGGAAACTTTGACAAACTTACCTTTGAAACAATTTAAATATAAGTTTAAACAATATTTAATAAAAATAAGACTTCTTTAGAGATATGGATATTTACAAGAATTAGAATATTTTTTGTTTATTATTATTATGTTTGTACTTTTAGTTTTTCCATGTTTTGACGTTTTGACGCTTGTTACACTTATATGTAATATAGAAAGAAATAAAATATTATTATTATTATTATTATTATTGATTGAATAGATAAAATTGTTATGCAAAAAGGAAAACGAAAACAGTCCAGAAAGAACAAGAAGACCAGCGTAAAAGTAAAGAAGATAAACGAAAAGAGTTATATGAACAACAGACTCAAAGAGGTATAAAATTATGTTCACTAAAATGTTTAAACAAATGATAATTATTCTTGCATTGTAGGTATGATTGTCTTTGACGACATAAACAAGAAGACATAAAGTTGAAACATCGACATCAGCAGAAATAAATTGATAATTTGAAGCAAAATTGATCGTCGACACGATTACTTATTACTATTAGTTATCATTTGTCTTGTTGGTACGGTGCTGAATTTTAACACCTTTCGAATACCTGGTGCAATTTCTCATGCTAGATGGATGTCAAAATCAATTTATACACTTAAAATGTATTTGTTCCGTGATCAATTCAATATGACAAAACAAGAGCTGAACGGAATTCGTAGTCTGTCTTTTCATACTTCGTATTTATGTAAAAGCCTGGTTTGGATACACCAAAGCAATTAAAGCACCAAATCTAGACCTAATTTTAATTAAAAATATAATTGCTTATCAAGAACGAGATATATTTTTTGCTTTGCTACAAAAAGTTAGCAATCACTTACGGTATTTGTCCGAAGAAACAGCCGGTGTTTCATTTTCGACTATGTTAGTGTTGACATTAAAAGAAAAATGGTTGAAACATTAAGGGGTAAAACCACTCTAGAGGCAGGAAAAAAGAGCTAAATTTATCAATTTATTTTGGGAGTATGTCAAGCGGAATAGAACGGATTTCGTGCCTTGTATGAGTCCTGGAGCAACAAAGTAAACAAATTTATAATCTATGCACATTAGATGCTTTGGAAGTACGTAGGGGTTTTCTTTTTTTATCAATTTTTGTGGAAGTTGTGCACATTTTAAGCAATGAATCGATATTTTTCCGTAATAAATTGTTCATAAAAAAAGTTTACATCCAATCAAAACCGGCTACGTACTTCCAAAGTGAACACTATTGTGAAGCTACTGTGAAAATTTTAAATGGTTCCATGCAATAGTCTCCGCGAAATCTGCTCTGCCAGTTTGGAAAAAGTAGTTTAGAGAAAAACGCGTTTAAAGTTTCATAAACACTTTAATCCTTGGAAATTTTGTTTACCTCTAATCTGCGATGCCTGCACAGTGTCGTGATTCCGGAACGAATTATTGCATCGAATATTTACACGGGTTTGCGCGGATGCAAATTAACTTAATTAAATAAATGTACATTTGTACGAAACGATTGATCATAGCACGCGCGCGAGTGCATCAGGCGCTCTGAGACGCTGCGCTGCAGTCAATCGATAATTAAATCCTTTACATTCTTTTTCCACCATAAATCAAATGGCATATTATTTTTGTGATCCTGAAGTATCGTTAGCGTTAGCGAAGAAAAGAAATCGCGTTTTTGAAAATCCTAGAGTGTTACCCCTTAATGTTCAAGCAAATAAAGAAAAATACAAGCGAATCATAGCTAATCTAACAAATATCCTGGAAATATATTCACAAAAGGATTAAGCGAGTTTGTAAACTCAAACACACGCGTTCTTTGATCGCTTAGGAATTTGCAAGTCGCTCCATCGAATTGGAATGAAAGATTTGACTACGTTCAAGGTTCTCAAATTTGTATTTGTATTGTAAATTTGTAAACTATCTGTAGTGTATGATGCTGAAAGAGATGTGAAATGCATTACAGGTAATAATAAATTAACACACAATGAAGAACAGAAACAATTCCTTTTTTAACTGATCAAAGAATATAATGTGAATTATCTCACTTTTAGACTTCACTATTAAATTAAATTAATATTAATATGTAAATCATTAAAATACTATAGTTTCAGGTTCATTTTTCAACTAATTTTGAAAAAAAAAATTCAAAGAAAAACATTTCTAGTTTTTTAGTTTTTAGTCTAATAATAAAAACAAAGAATTTTTGTTTTTTTTGACACCGAATAAATTTTTTTTAGCGCTTGCCGTGATATAAATTCCATCTAGTGAACAAACAATCTATATTTACAGTTTTAATTTACCAGTAATTGTAATGCATACTCATCGAGACCTCGAGAGGAGTTGTTCTTAAACTTGTTATGAAAATATTTCGGCTAGCAGCAAGTCTTAAACATTTTCTCGCAAATTAAAGTGTTAATAACTTGTTCCGAGATTCTTGTACATCCAAGAGGTAGAACTACATGCTAACGAATATTTCCGACGTGTATTACTTTATATATGTAATATGGCATACAGAGCTAATCTAATTTACCATAATTCTGTCTTTCATATGTATGCCATCTTTTGTAATATAAAATGAAATTTTATAACTACTTGCTGATCAACACCGGTAATGTCATATGCACAAGCATAGTAACTGAAGAATTTACTAATGTTCCCATCATTACAGTTTCCACAACTCTGTCGACAGTTGGGTAGTATATACCTGTATATGTAGATGTTCTTGCATGTATCCTTCACCTTTTCTCTCTCGTTTTCTACTCTAGTTGCAGATAACTTGTTAATATTACGTGAAACGTATCAGCAGTAACTATATAAATCAAATCCAGGCACATACTGCTCGAGCAATATTTTCGTCTATCATTGTTAAAAATAGTTCATGTTTGACAGATATAGTTTTTTCGTCTGTTGAAACTAACGAATGAACCAAATTTCGTATTTGTTTTCCAATATTTTGCATAAGACTTCTTATTTTTACAGGTACATTTTTAGAAGATCGTGTTTATGCACTGAATAGGGAACATGATTTCGCCAAATCACAAAATTACATTAACAATATATATATATAATAGTATATTGCTTTTATGCGAGAGTATTTGTTTGTATACACTTTGACCTGATCCGGCATCATTTCAATATCTGTTTGATCTGAATAGCATATTGTTTTGCTTCTCACAATTTCCTTGGCAGAAAGAATTCGCAATATTTATACGTTATGCATTTTTGAAGGTAGTCGTACTGATTTTTATTTATATCCAATTCAACATAAAGAGTTTCCTGTTAGTGCGCGTCAAATTTTACCTCGCCCCAGCCACTCTGCATTACTTCGAAAAGGCTTTTCATCCGGCTTTATTCCATCTCAATTTGAATTTAGGTAGTAAATACCTTTGTATCTTAATAACGACACATTTCAAGTTGCTTTCACAGACGGAAACGTTCCTTAATAATTCCTTTAGCTGTGGAAATATTGTTTCCATATCCCATAAATCTCACACACAATTCACGATTAGTGACTTTAAAAGAACTCATTATAAATCGTCAATACGATTAATAATTAAACTAGTAAAAGTAGATAATGAAGTTCTTGTTTCCTTAGTTTAAATTGGCAAGAAATTGATGTTGTTGATAGTAAACATTTTGCTGGTCAATCAAAGATTTGAGCAAGCTTCATACTTTTAAACTCCACTCTCATTAGTCAATAACGCAGTTTTAGTCAAATTTTGCCAAATCCTTTAGTTTGCGTGCACGTTTCAGATATAACTAAGTAAGCTATATATTTTTCATTAACATGATCAACATTGTGGATATTAATATCCTAACACGCATATTGTCATATGATCACACTGTGTCTTGACCGACTAAGTCAGTACCCTCGATATCTGAAGCCACTTCGCAGCAGTTGGCACGACAGGGTGATGTTTCGTGTTTCGTCCTTTAACACTAATCAGAATGTATAAACCTTTCAACGATGTCATATTTAATATAAACATATAAACACAATATTTCTTTATTAAATGGCATGTGAACTATGAATTTGCCAAATATCGTCAAAAATATACGCCTCGAAACGGTTTCTCATTACACCATTTGAAAACGAAAAAGTTCATCGAAACAATTAGTCAAAAACGCGATTGTGGGATCCCCATGATAATTTGAGATATAATATTACCGTTCGTGCAGCGTACTGAATGGGAAGTCGCGTTTATTTATGCTGCTTGCTTTCTACATTTTTTCAAATTCTGCAATTCGTTAAGTGCATTTGTTTATTTATTGCAATGTGCATTTGCTACGGAAATACGTAGGACTGTGCGATCAGAAAATTACCAGGATTGCGAAAGTTTGAATTCATTCCATGAGAAATAATATGTTTAAAGCAGAAAGGTTCACATTTCTATTTAGAATTATTTTAGATTATATTAGCAAAACAACATTTCTATTTACATGTTTCGCCTAACTTTATATGGTAAAAAGCACGTCTTGCATAACATGTATTTGTTCATAGTAGTTGCTACACCCTGCATTCATCTTTAAAGCTCACGTAAATTACAAGTGATTATGATATTTCTTAAATAATATTTAGCAAACGATTATAACAGCAATTCAAATAACTAAATCTGGGATATATTTTAGTGTAAATATGCAAATATGTCTTTTACTACGGCAATAATAATATACCCATTAAATCTTTGATTCATTATCTTTTCTGGTTAACTACACCAAATAATCACGCACAGAAATCCTGCTATTGTATAACCCGACATATTGCTGTGAAATATCGAGCATTTAATGTTACGGTTTTCAACTCTCCCCGAAATGTGCAACTAATCTGCAATGTTTTTTTATGTATTTTATTAAATTATCAATTGATTATTGACTTGTTTAAAGTTTAGCAACAAAGCTGTTGCTATTCTATTGATCCAGTATATAGGCCAACAAAGTTTAATTCCAAGTAAATTATCGATGTTCTAGAGTTTCATATTGTCCAGATGTGTGCATATGCATTTTGATGCGTTTGCTTAAGACAATCAGTACAAGAACCAACTCGAATAACAAATACTGCATCAACTCTGCTTGGTCTAATTATTGAAGCGGGCACGTTATCGGTGCAGGATAATGGTTCAATAGATATAGACGATAGACGTTATAGATGACGAAGGTAATTTTCTTGGAGAATAAGGGAAGGTAAAGGAAATATGCATAGAATACTTTCAGAAGATGTTAAGTAATGAGACAGAGCTACAAGTGGTAACTGAAGAAGAGGCTATTATAAAAGACTCGCAAGAAAGTGAAGTAAGTGAACGAAAAAATCTAAATAATAAGGAAGATAGTAATAAACGTCCAGGGGAAAATACAATAACAGCAGAACTGCTAAAGTATAGAGGCGATGAGTTAGCTAGAATTTTGTGTGATATGATACAAGAAATGTATGAAAGAAGAGAAATGTCACTAAGTTGGAAGGAAGCAATACTGTTCCCCACTTCACAAGAAAGGAAGCAAAACACAATGACCTGATTACGATTCATATTTATAGATTTTAAGTAGGTGTATGATACTGTAAAGAGCCCTCGACTATATCAAATCCTAGGAGTGCTTAATATGTATCATTGGTAAATTAATAGATCTAATAAAGATAGCGCTATGTGAAATAGCAGCCATGACGGTAATGAGTGCAAAAACAGGGAGATCATAATTGAGAAAGGGCTAAGCAGGGTGACCCGTTATCAACAATACTTTTTAGTCTGATGCAGGAACATGTGATAAGGGAAAGTGGGACACCAAGGAAACCATATATTACAAGAACTGCCATTGGCTGGCGAGTGTGTTAATAGCAAGGATATCGCATGAATTAGAGCATGCAGTAGTGAGGTTAGAGAAAGATGCACAAATAGTGGGATTGAAAATTAACACATCGATAGCAAAAACAAGAGAAGGAAAGTAATTTACAGTACGAACAGAAGAAGGGGAATTTACAACGAAAATCTAGATAGTAGACAGATACAGAAGAAATAAAACGATAAACCAAGTAAACCGAAACGTGTCATATTGAATGCATATAGTTAAATCATTGAATTCATGAAACAATAATTAGGCCGGTGGTGCTTTATGGAATGATACATGGGTGTTAAACAAAGCTGTAAAAAGAACGCAGAGCTCTATACTGTATACGCGGACCTACCCATCTTGTCAAGGCCAGCAGGATACGTTGGATCGGACATGTGGAACGCATGGAAGATGAAATTGCAGCAAAGTAAATAATATGAAGAAGAGAGGTGATTAGTAAAATAAGAAGGAGGCCGAGATCGAAAAGGGAAGATCAAGTAAGCAGGCTTAAGAAAACTAGGAATAATAGAACCAAGCCATGGGCCACAAAGGTCGGTAGCGCTATTAATATAATAATAATAATAATATAATAATATAATATAACGGACTCGTCTATGGCGTGTGGGTGGAATAACGTATTTGTAAAAAAAACCTGTTTGTTTTCTGTAAGAGTTTCTTTCCCACAATTCAGTTTCGTTGAAAGTAGATTGGAAGCAGGAGATTTATTCAATTCGATACAGAATTGTAAAAGGAAAACGCCGTTGTAAAGAGAAGAAAACAAAGCCATCGTTTTTTTATTTGATGAAATTCGAAAAGATTTGAAGGATTCCAGAATTCTGGAAGAGAAAATAAGAATCTGTGAATGTCGATGAAAATATAGCGCAAACAGATCCAGGCACTGAAGGCTATGAAAGAAAAGTCAGAAAACGATTATAGTAGTACTATTTTGACTGTTATAGTATCCAGTTGCTTTTACAACTCAAATAAAACGTTGCTAAGCAATGGTGTGTTTCTACGAAAATCCAAGTCACGGTGTTAAATCTTAAATAAAGTTGAAAATTGATATAACAACAAGGAAAACAACCGCAAGTGTTAAATCAAGTCCATCTGTACACTACACGCATATAAATAAATTTCAATAGCGAAATCCAAGGAACTCTTTATATTTTAAATTAAGTTGTATTATTCACCATATGAACCCGCGCGATTTATTTTATAAATAATTAGAATATTTAAAATGAACCGTGAGATAAAATTTAAATTTAATTAAATTCAAACATTGAGCTCATGTCAACTCGGTTTAAGTAATTTTTGTTGTTAATTGTTTGTGTAAATTAAGGTAAAAAAAGTTTGTGTTTTGGAATTTTAAATTTTCCATTCTTTGATTTAATTCTTTAAGGCAATGAGGATATGGCGTTATTTTCGTTCGTATTAAGCAATGCGATATAAGCACGCTACGTCATATGCATAAACACACTCATATATTGAAAGTATCAGTCGCGTATTGATGCATCGACATTATTTCATAGTATACACCTGCCCATATATGTAGGGATAGGTGTTTTATTACAATATGTTAATGCGTAGATTCTTGAGGCAGAAATCTGTGATTCTTGGTTCTGGGGTTGCGAACCGAAAGGGTCGCTTCGACGTCCCATCTGCCATCTTCAGGTATCTCTTATCGGTCTAAATGACTTATAAGAGAGTACTTATTACTGATAATTGAAACATGATCGCGTAGATATGAAGTTAACCATACATAACAAGGACCACGAATACCATAAGGTGGCAATATATTTAGAAGTAGGGGATGTTCAACCCAAGTCGAAATGTACATGCAAAAGTAAATGCAACCACCTTGCGATATACTGTCAAATGATTTTTAAATGTATTTCATCTCGTCAAAAATTGCAACATTTACTGATTTCGATTTTAGAAATCTCAATTTTTTGAAGTATTTAGTCTTTCATGCATTGCACTCTAAAAACCGTCGAGAAGCAAGAACAGCACATACATTGGGCGATATTGTGTAACAGAATCGCGAATCTCCTTTATTATGTACTATATAAATATTTGCTATCATGTTGCCTTTACTTTTGTTGGACACGAAAGAGGAAGGAGGTGATGTGAAATTGGCTACTTATTTCAGAATGTTACAAGGAATCTTAGCAGATGTTTTGTTATGTAGCCAAAATAATAGTGTGTATTTCACTCGTGGTCCTTGGATTCAAGATTATGGTTGAATTACAAACATTTTAATTAAACTCCTTTATAGATTGATAGAAGAGTCACGTGCGATGCATTCACTGAACAATTTACTTAGTTTTATAAAATACTGTCAATCATTTACACGAAGTGATTTTTACCTATTTTTAGAATTTTGCATTAGTAGATCGTTAACTTTCGTTTTTGAGACAGATAATAGTTTATCGTAGTACTTCTTACACCTGTTGTAGTCGGTCTTGGAACAATCACCAATTTTAAGCAATCTATTTGTCAAATATAAGTGCCTAAGCTTAATTGATCAGTATACCAACATTTTCGACACTACATTTAGCTACATTTAGTAATAAAGTAATAAGTAATAAAGAGAAGTGTTGAAGAAATATTCATTTGGTTTGGATTTTTCAAATTCGTCACATACTTACAACTGGGCGTAGTGATCTGAAAAGCCTGGGCTCAAAACGGAAACCTCATAATATATTTTAGTCAAGTTTGTAGCCATATTGTCGATCAATGTAGACAGTGAGCAGTAACTCTGGTCATATATCATGTTGACAAATTTTAAAAAGGGAACATAGGATATCGTACAATTTCATGCTTTCATATTTTGATAAAGAAAGTTTGTGTCTTCAGAGATATAGCGGAAACAGAGTTGTAACCGAAGTCAGTATTTGCAGAAATGGACATGATTCCATGATGAGAACAGGAAAATCCTGTGGCTCAACTGCTGTCGCCGAAATTCCATGAATCAGAAACGAGGGATGAGTAACGATCTTATTTTTAAGAATAAGGCGATTTAATCATGGATTACGTTTACCTGTTTTATGCATAAATGACTGACATGTTTTATATTTTCCAAATTTTCCTGGTTTCTCAGGTATTGTAAAATTATTTTCTGGTCGCACATATTAAACATATGTCGTGACTAATCGTAACTCAATTTCGGTCTGGCACAACATTTTCCCCTTTCATAAGTTTAATAAATTGTACGTTCCACGGCGGTCGATTCCGCCTGCTTGTTGCGCCGTCCAACGTACGCTTTAAATAATTAAATGAGACATTGCTAGGTCAGTATAGTGCCGGACGCAGGCCGGTTGTACTCGTATTATTGCGGAAATTTTCGATGTCATGTAGCCGTTTCAGCGGATTAGTCTTGGGCGCGATAACTTGCATGAAGCGGACGCGCGATTATTTGCGATTTTGATGCGCACGTGTGTCGCCCGTGTTGTAAAATCCTGGAAGGGGCGATTCGATTCGATGCATTATGAATTCAGTGTGTCCGCAAAGCGGCGGCTTAGTCGGTGGTTCATACAATTTGCGTCAATTCAAATTTCGGCCAAATTGATGCGACGTCGTTGTAACGCCGCGCGATCGACAACTGAATAATAATATTAATAATCAGGGTAGACCGGTAATGTTCGTGGCGATCATATATTGTTAGAGTGGATTTTGCGGCAAAGATCAAATAAAAAACTATTGGGCGATATTTGATTGAAAAATTTACAGTTGAGTCTATCTCAAAGAAGGAATAAATAATATAATATTGAAAAATGCCCCTTCAACTGGTTTGTAACAAAATCGACGTTTTTAACATTATATGTTAATTAAGACAATAAATAATAAAGTTCCGAGATACAAAAGGTATTGGTTTTAATGAAGTTTTAAATAAGAAATTTTACGAAAGAAATGGAATTTAGATTTGAAAAGCACTGACAAATGAAAATTTGAGAAGATAAAATGAAGTTAAAGGTTGAAATGCAGTAAATAGGCTGGAAAAGCAGCGATTTTAGGAATTACGACGTGTAGGGTGACCGCCGGCACCGTTTAGACTTTTGGAATAGAAAAATTGTGTATAAGAAAGATTTGAATAATTCTAAAATTATCTCATACTATTTAGAACAGCGTTAAATTCATTAAAACTGGGTAATTGGCTTCTCCGAGCCGAATTATAAGAATATGACAGCTGGAGGGTTGCGATTTCATTGTACGTCTTGCTAATACGAGATGATAGAGAAGGTAAAGGGCATATGAATTGGAACCAAAAACCGTAATGTAAAATGATAACAGGTTGGCTCAGGTCGAAGTTGAATCGTCATGGAATGGAATAATTTTCCAATTTTATGTTAAAGCAGAAAGAACGAAATTGGAAATGTATATCTAAAGACGTAGAATTAAACAGCGAAACAAATGATATATTTTCCAAATAATATTAAACTGGAGACTGTGGTTGGCAAATAAACCCAACCCAACCGAACCGAACTTACAACTCAACCCGATCCGATCCGAGCCATCCCAAGATTTACAATTTATATAAAAAATCATTCCATAAGAATTTAGATAAAATGGACTTATACCGTGCGTTTTATTTAAGTATGGCCATAGGGATTTACATGGTAAAAGTTGTACCCCACGATAACTTTTGTTGCCGTTCAAATTTGAAACAATCTTTTGTTTTTATCAATAAATCAAACATTTTTCTACAAAATGTACATTATTTGAAAGATATAAGCGTGTTAGAATTCTTCATTTTCGCTTTCAAAGTTGACATGAATGACACAAATAATTAAGACAAAACATCAACTTGGCGTAAATGTCATAATGCTTATTGACAACTAAAGGTTATAAAATCGCACGAAAGTTTATTAATGTGAATTTTTGAAGAAAATGTCTGTTTATACTATTAAAGAACGAGTGGAAATTGTAACTGCATACATAAAAGGCATGAGAAATTGTGGATAACTTCGCTGTGGCACATCCAAATCGTCCTATTCCTCCTTTAGTTGTCAATAAGCATAATGACATTTACGCCAAGTTGATCTTTTGTCTTAATTATTTGTGTCATTAATTTCAACTTTGAAAGCGAAAATGAAGAAATCTAACACGCTTATGTCCTTCAAATAATGTACATTTTGTAGAAAAATGTTTGATTTATTGATAAAAGTAAAAAATTGTTTCAAATTTGTACGACAACAAAAGTTAACATGGGGTAAAATGTTTACCATGTAAATCCCTATGGCCATACTTAAATAAAACGCACTGTATATGATTTGTATGTTTATTTACGAAGACGATAGAAAAAGATGAACGTTTTGGGTAGTAAACCAACCACTCTCGACATTCACGACCGCATCATCAACAAGGCGAGATATTTATTTTAGGTGATCGCGACCGGGTTTGTAGACAGTCACTACGTCCACACACTTCACGCTTCGCTGATTGAAACTATTTTGGAGCATTAGAGGACTCGTTGGAAGTAAGTTGAATACAGAACCAGTCCATCGCTGTATGTCATTTAGCTACACTTCACTATTTTAATGTCCTTATTAAACCTGCAATTTACAGGAATAGTTTTTCACTTCTATATCTAATATATGAACTCCGCTAAAAATTATTTACATATATTGAAAATACTAATTTAATTTTGAATCTAATGTGCCTTGGTTGGTTCGGTAGGATTGGATTGGGTTAATTTGGGCTGGGTTGAGTTGAGTGTGGTTGGGTCCGGTTGGGTGGCGTTCAATAATTGGAGTGACAATTTTTTTAAATGTATTATTCCAATTATGTCCATTTTCATAAAATGTAATTGTCTTAAGTCAATCAATTTTTCAAATTAGATTAAATAGCCCAAGAAAAATATTTAGCTAAAAATATTCTCTTAAAAATTAAAATGTAATAATTGAATAAAGGACCAATATTTACTTTTAAATTATTAACATTTTTTTAAATAAGTATTATATATTTTAACGAAATTGAACAAGGGGCTAAGTGAAAATGTAATCTTCTTCAATAAGGCTCCAGGTTGGATATTTAATTACAATATTTGTTTAAAAATAAAATTAATAATATTGGGATAAATGAATAATGTACATGAGTGACATTGTGTTCATTCTTTAAAATATTGATAACTTCATTAAATAAAAAATAAGTTGTCACAGTTGTCTGTAAAGAAATTTAGAAAAAAACTGACAGAATTAAATCGACACCGAATATTACTATTTTATTTTTTATGTATTAAGGTCGAGTTTATTTTATCGATTTTGTTCATAATATACAAAACCCAACTGAACTCAAAATAACCCCACTAATATTTGTCCAATTTTGTGAAGTTTCACATCTTTCGATAATTCAAACCTTTTTGACTATGACTTTAAAACTAGTCGAAAATATTCCTTATAAATATCCAAAAAGTTTTTGTGTGAGTATTAACGCAATCTAGTCGTCACTTAACACCCGTCCTCAAGTGCTGCTATGTAAGTACAGAGGTCTGTTTCAATCAACTACCTCGGTACTGTGCAGATTTGTAACAAAATTTCAGCGCATGTAATAGGTGTAATGTCTATCAGATCACCAGATATACATTCGCTGAAGGTGCATCAAGTCATGCAAGGATGAGTGCCAAAGTGTTTGTAGAATTAACGCCATCTTTTGGCAGAGTAAAATCAAAATGAAACAAACTTATCCTTACCACACAGTATTTTATATTTACTAATTTTAAATGTAGTTTGTAAAATTCTAATTTTAACATACTCCGTCTACTATACTGATATTTTATTTCTAAATTAATCCAATAATACTGTGTGATAAAGATAAGTTTATTTCATTTTCAAATCTTAAATATCAGAGATTTGAAAACATTTGTATATGAATATCAGATTCCATTATGTAATGGAGATTCCAAATTCTTCAACTAACCTACGAAGGGATTTTGTTTTGTGATTCTAGTCATCACAAAACAAAATCCCTTTGTTATTTAACATTCATCTTCATTTAAAACATATTTCGTTTATGGCCCCCAATTGCAACACAGCCATTGGACAATGTCCTAATGATATTATGATTGGGATACTTATCAGCAAATAAATCTCTAACATCTCAAATTATTTTTGTAGAAATATCAATATCAAAAATTTGTAAATTATTATTAGAATAAGTAAGCTTATTCAAGAATGAAGGCGAATTTTGTTTATGGCATTGTATTTATTTGTTCAGTGTCATGTCAATTAAGTTGTAATCTCAGGGCTCAATGTGGCTCATTGAGGTTTGTTTTTTTTTTAATTGAACACAGGAATTTCATATGAATTTATTTCATGTGTTCAGAAAAAATCGCTTTTACGATAAATGAACTCATTTTCTTTGAAACTAGTGCTAGTAAAATTAAAAGAAAGAAATAACAACCGTGTCCGAGAATTCAAATAAAAAAGTGCCGTGATCAGTACAATAAAAAAAAAGAAAATCGTTGAAATCTATTTTATTCCATCAAATCTAGAATAAAAGTTATTTATTTAAATACTTGTTATCTATAAAGGTGTTTTACTTTCTTATACATAACATATAAGAAACTATAGCAATCGTGAAAAATGTCGACCTTGAGAATCAATGGAAATACTTGGAAATACTTTCTGCATGGTGTGTGTTCACGTGTGTGTATGAGTATGTTTGTATATTTTCGCGCGCTCTAACGTTTTAGAGAACATATTATATATAAATGCACTAATAGAGCCTGAGGATTTTCGTATATATCATTAATAATACGTTCTTTTTATCCAAAAAGTTATTAATGACTTTAATGTGAACACATTTCAACAACTGCGTGAATTAATCAATTACCACAATTCATAATTACATCAGTACAAATTAACCAGCAAATTCAAAAGCATTTGTCAAATAACTGCAACGTAGAGAATCCAATACTAGAGACCTGAAATTTTAATGGGGATATTAATTCAAAATTAATGTAAATCTATATCAAAAATTAATATTGAACGCACAAAACTCCAATTGTTGATAATTTAGGAAACTGTTACGCCGTCAAACCATGCAAACCAAACACCAGTATGTACCAAAAGAGAACAAAATATTAATCTCAAAAACCAGCTCAGATGAAGATGCATTAATATGGTATCGAAGGTGTGTCTTTGAATATTTTTAAGGTCTTATCGTTACCGCGAGTTCACTTGGTTCAGGTTCACTGTAAATAGTAGTGTCCAACTGGGCTCCATTTTGGGACCAATACTTTACCTCATTTATGTTAATAATCTCTAGATTCGTTTCAATGTTCCAGTACATCTCAATACGTTGATCATCAAGTATTGTATCCGATTGTTGTTTAAGTGTTGCTGTAGTGTTAGCCATAAGAATTGTTGAATCTATTGTATCATGGTGCCATAAAAAGAATTTGCCTTTAAATGTTAATAAAACTAGTCTGCTTCACTTTAAACCGTCAAAATTAAAGTAGATGATGTAATGTAATGTAGAGTGTATTCGTAAAAATTAATAACCAATCTTTCAAGGAAAAGACGTTAACAAATTTTCTTGGAGTAACTGTGGATACTCATTTAACATCACCACCATTTTATACAAAGAAAATTTGCTGGGCATATTATGCGACTAGAAACCTTCTTCAGAATGTTTACTTGTCCACTTTTATTTCATATACGCTGAGTCACGTTTTCAGCACGGTATCATCTCCTGGGGCTTCTCGACTTACTTCGCCTCTCTATGTTTGCTTCAAAAGGAATTAGTTCGATGTATGAGTGGTGTTTCGACTAGATTATCTTGAAGCCAGTTGTTCAAAGAACTCGTTCTTTTCACACTTGCATCACTGTATATATATGAGCTAGAGGTATTTTTACATCAACCGATAGCGTTTTGCTAGAAATTGTAATTATTATGGTAAACTGACTACCAGAGGACGTAATATTAGATTAACAGTCCTATAGGCAAACAATGTTATACAAAACCAGTTGTTATTATAACGGATGCATTAATGACAATAAAATTGTTATTATTATTAGTCATACTAGTAATTCATATTTTGATTTTCTATGCTAGATTTTCACAATGAAAGTTTTGTGGGTTCGATGTTTATTTTTAATATTGATTTATATTGATATTGAATTAATATTAAAGTACCAAAAAATTACAAGGATCAAATATTTGATTAATTACTAATTGTAGTGAATCAAATGTTCGTGCAATACTCTGACTATGGTACAATAAATATTGGGATAGGACTTCATACCACGATAGTATTTAATGTCATTTGTTATACTAATGTTTATTGCTTGATAAGGGTTTCCGAAACACCTTATTGCATAAAATGTGTCGCAATAAATTTCAATATTGCTAAAATTCTTTCGTTTACCCTGATGGACTGCTCACGATATAGCATAAGTATTTATATAATTATGAGCTATGTGTATTATATTTTTATTACTACTTCCAGCGGTGTCGTCGTTTAATCGATTTATCATTCTCCTCATCCACATTTTACTTTTGGTCTGCAATTAAAAAGCTATGGAAACAAAAGTAGAGAATATTACCAACCAGAGGGTGCCGAGCAAGAATTTGAATATAAAAATTGTAATTTGACTCTTGTGTACAAAATATCAGAAATAAATATTTAAATGTTTTAATATATATATTTTGCATTGCCTTTTACCCTGATAACTGGGGTTCTGTAAGCGATAAGCATGACGAACGCTTCCATTAGGACATCTCTGATATGGAGAGACGCTAACAAGGGAAACGGAGCCAGCCAACGTTGGGGTTTCTGTTGGGAAGTCACGCGTGAAACACTTGTCGATTCATATAGTAGGGCAGTAAAGAAACTTTGTATAAGCAACTACCACATTACAGCAGATTAGATTATACTACTGTAGCTTTAACAGCTGCCTTGTGTTTTTCATAATTATAATACCTTGACATTTTCTGTGCTACAAGCAGTGCCATTTTATTATAATAATAATTAATATATCTGCTATACCTGCGCGAATCAATAGTTTTCATTGGCATTTTCGAACTAGTATAAAAACATTTGTTAGATTTTCATAATTCCGTATCCTTTCTGAAGCTCACGAAAAAAATAAAATTTGCAACCAGTGTAATTGGAAAAGAAACAAGATAGCATAAAGAGAAGTTTAAATTAGCAATATACATTCGTTCAAAATATTGTTTGTGTGTGTCTCATTTCAGAATGATTAGATATGCTGAACTATCTTAAAAATTCGAAAGAAACACGAAGGAATTAAATAAAATGATGTATGAGAAAGGAAATAGTGTCTGGTGACTAAGACATTGACATTGGGTTTCATATATTTATATAAATATAAATATAAAAATAAACGTTCTTGTACTATTTACTTATCTTCTTAATCATTTTCGGTCCTCAATTCCTCAGCACTTATTGCAATTTAATGATAATTATGACTAGACAAACTTGAGATGATCCAACTTAGGAAGCAATGTGCGTTAAACTGGAACATTTTATTTGTTACATTCATATAAAATTTATATAAAAAATAATAACAGAAAGTACTGTGGAAGTAATCAACCTTAGATCAAGTATTAAGGGTGAAGCATTTAAAATAATTGATACAGCATTCAATTATAATTTTACATTAAAATTGCTAATAGGCAAATACAATAATTCGCAATTCTATCAACTAACGTATACCGACAAAATCAAAAGCAACTAATGGGTGGTTAATTGTTTGTGACCAAGTCACTCTGGGAAACCATTTACATTATCACAATCACAGACATTTAGACGAAGATACAAAACAGAAATTTCCTGCATTTCTGGACAATTTATCGCTATCAAATTTTATTGTTAAGAACGCCATTCAGGAACTAGGAACATGAACAAATGTATTTCAATAAAAAAAATTGGCAAGACGAGAATGGAAACACGAATGGCGGTGCAAACAACAGTAATTTCAGATTACACTGCGTGTGAATTATCACAATTTTAAATATGGAAATGTTTAACCTTTCAAAGGACATTGATCAGTAGTGTTCACTGTAACGGGTGACATACACATCTTAATACTGTTTTTCGAAATATTTCGACATCGAAGGGACTCTATGGGAGGGCCGTTACTCTACTCACAACTTATATTTTGGGATTTGCAATATTGAACACTGGTTCAACAACGCAGCTACATTATTACTAGAAAAAAAAAAAAAATTGCTTACCGAAATATGAATGGAAAATATGTATCAATATTATCGTTAAGAGACGATCCACAGTTCCACGAATTTTTGGAATCTCATAAAATACAGCTAAACGAAGACTCAAGACATTAGAATAACATATGGAAAAGTTAAAGAGACAATGCACACCTCACTTCGCTTTATTTACCTTCGATGTCTCAAAATAGTAGCCTTTGCAATGGCAAACAAATTGATTAGAGCGACAGTTCATCATGAATTTTTTTCGTATAATATTATGATTCAGCTTAGTGGCATGCTCGACAGATATTAATAAATGTTTCGCTAGATACTAATAACCAAAACACTAAGACTTTTGAAAGTTAGGAACTATATTAACATCAATAGTCACGTATGGCAGTTCGTCGGTGCCATATTTGGCAACGAAACGTATTCTTTAGTTAATACAAGATCAAGAAAATTATCCATTTGCAGCAATACGGATCTGTAACGATACTTATGTATGATACATGGCAAGCGCGAACAGTCCAAGAAGCATTATAATTTCAAGGCCAAATTATTTCATTACTAAATACAGATTGCAGTGAACTATACAAATGGTCTTCAAACTCTTCAACTACTTGAGAATGCATCCAGACATGAAAAATGAACATCTACAGCTATTGCGTGATAATGATATTAAAACTTCAGGATTGTTATGACCGCCTGAATTATATCTTGAATTTTTTTACAGACAGGAAAGAGCAATGCTAAAAGTGAACTAAATATTAGCTTCCGTCGTAGTGCGTTTGATCCTGTAGGATAAGAAATGTCAGCGTGGTAGTAATATCCATAACACAAATCTGTGGATGCAAATGTTTTGGAATAGAATGTGACGAAAAATGCAACTCTTCATTTTGGCTAGATTGGCTAGAAATAGAGCGACAATTACATGATGTTGATGCCTTTCCAGTTGACAGATATTGACTTGCTATTCAGGAAGCAAACATTTGAGTCACACTGAAATAGGCGTCCCAGTTGGCATTTGTTTAGAGATGTGCCGAGTACATATACATCCAAAATGGATGCATAAACCTGTGGACTCAAACATAGTGTTAGGAAGGTTGTGTGGAACCTCAGCGGATAGGAAAGTAATTTAAATGATATGCTCAGGTTCAATAAAACCAAATCACAATTTGGTGCGGTATTCAAAACATACCAAGTCACAACGGAGACATTAATATAGCTTTGCAACACATGCAAATGAAATGAAGAATAAGGTAGTGACCCCATTTATTTACAACAAATAATTACGAAGAGTTCGTGGACACAACGAGTTCATTGGTGTCATACGATCAGTAATTTTTACAGCTGACTATAACCACTATTTATGTGTTTTTGCTTCGTGTATATTTATAGTTTAGTGTTTTCAATAATTTTAGTGAGGGCCAAACATAACAGTTTATCAAAAAAACAAAAATATGAATTGACTTTTATAACATAATTTGAACATAACTGTCCAAAATCACACTTCTTCTTTACTAATTTTACATGTCAGAGGAAGTCGTACAAACCCTATTAACACCGAATCCACTTGTCATCGGCGCTGGTGTACGATAGAGTTGACATAATTTCAGGTATTTTCCAAAAGCGCAGCTTGTAAAATCTCTTGAGACAACGCTGGAGATTTGTAGGAACAGCAGGCCTAGGTAGCGCTGTGCAATCTCTAATTTGGCGTAATTTGTGTATGAATTGATTTTATGTCAATCCATACATCAATTGAATACGTCATATAACTTTTTTCGACTACAAATCCGCGGGCTCTTTGGCATATACGATTTGGTTATAACATGATCTCTAGTGTCAAATTTTAACTGGTGTCATGTCGATTGCTTTGAGTTTGTTGTAACATCATGGGGAAGTTGCGTGGTTCTTGAGCATGCAGTCGGGTACGGTATTGTTCGATGAGAGAGTAGAAATTCATCAAGGATGTGTGTACTACTAAGATCTCCTCCACAATTAAACTTTATCATTGACGGTTTGAAGGTTCGGACGAACCGTTCAGCTTCTCAGCATTTGAAGCTGGGTACAAAGGAGTAAAGGCCAGATGCTCAATTCCACTTGGTAGGCAGTAGTTTTCAAACAATTGGTTACAAACTGTGTTCCATTATCCTAGACGATGATTTCTGGTATTTCTGGATGGAAATATTTGCCAATGAAAAGTCGTTTCTGTAGTCGTCGAATTCATGCTGCAAATGTATGGATGTATTGAGAATGCATGAATCGCGCTCAACCGGTAGTTGTTCAGAAAAGGCCCTGCATAGTCTATATGTGTCCGTTTCCATGGTCTTTCAGCTTGAGACCAACAGTTGTGATCCCGAGGCGTACTATAATAATGAAATCTGGCAGTGCGGCTTCATTTTCAACTGTGACATAAAGGCGCGAATCTTCAGATTCGTGAAATTTCCTAATATGGGATGTACTTATAAGTGTGTTCATTCCAAATTTGACCGTGAAACCTGCTTTTCAAAGTAATTGATTCAATCAGCCACAGGTTCTGGAAGTGCACGTTAGTTCTGGTGCAAAAAGACAACACTTCATTAAAGTACATAGTTATGATGGTAAATTTATTTATTAACGTAGGAAATATTGTAATTAATTTATATTAAATAATTCTTAAATAAATAAAAGAATTGAAAATTTTAAACAAAAACTTTTCTACAAACTTTTCTTATCTTAACTTAACGTTTTCGAAAGTCTCAAAAGGCTCAATACTTGATTCCCAAATAAAATAATCTCAGTGTTCTTTTTATTGAATTTATATTACTCGTGTAGACTAGTTCAGATGCACGGTGTCTTCAAATGAAATGAGTTTATATTTTATATTTATAAACTTACAGTTACTTCTTGGTGGTGTAAAGTTAATACTTTTCTCTTGTTAAAATGTTGATGCATTTGTCCTTATTTCAAATAGACTTAACTTTGTTTTAACGATTAAATGCCGTTGATTACCTATATTCTTCCAAAAACACCGTTGCCTAGTAACGTTATTATTAATTTTCTTGTCATAGCGGCGTGCACGATAGAACAGATAAAATGACACTAACCTTCGGCTGTTATAAGACGTCCCTTTTATAGTATCGTAAAGGCTAGTACGATTATACTTCTATCTGTTCACAGTTTTCCGTATTTCCTACTTAATTTTATCATAATAATTCTTTTTACATTTTTATTTTAATATGTGTAAAACGCTATTTTCTTCTTATTGCAATGGTGCTTTTATTTTCCTGCCATGTTCCCTCGCATTTTCGCAAACGGCATAAACATATTTTGACAGTTCTTAGATATAATTAAAAACATTTTTAAATCTTTAAATTGTTTCGCTTCTAGTTCTTCTTCGCTTCTGATTTTAACTCCTTTCTATTGCGATTTTATATTGAATCTGATACATACAGTTAGTTGGTATTTAAAGTAAAATGTTTGATATTGAATTCCGCGAAAAACTCAGGTCCACTGGGTATATCGATATTCGTTTTCTTCCCATTTAATTTTTCGAAATTCGTGAAATTATTGTACTTCTAGGTCTTTTTGAGTAGGTATATTTTCCTTAAATGTCATGTTACGTCATCATATCCTACATTGGGTTACCTAACCTATTTTCTAGAAAATTCGTTTGGCAATACCCGAGCTAATACTGTTAATCCCTGTTAATGGGTGTTTGGAATTTTGATACAATACACTTTATTCCTTAATTGCATATTATAATCCGAGGTCTCTTTGTGTCATATCAAGTTTGCGTTAGTTTATTATCGAGTAGACATAAAATCGAACAGAACTTGTGCGTTTTGATATTTTTATAGTATTTGTGTTAAAATGCCGAAAACTAAAGACTTGTACGTAGAGATGCATCCGCTAATTGTTGGTTATCATAGAACTGATAAGAGCAATAGACAAATTGCACCCGAATTAAATATTAGTAGGCAAACAGTGAACTACAACAACAGTGGCCAAATACTTGTGGACGCTAGTGTATCTATGTACACATAAATAGACACACTAAAAATATAAAGAAATAAATGTTCTTGTTTTGAAGAAGTAGAAATACAATGAGGCAAAGCTATAAAAAATGAAATTACTGAATAGGTGTATAAACACGTGATTTATTTTAATGTTCCGTTTCAGTTATTTTTAAGAATTATAAATATAATTGTGGAGCTACTGTATTGATAAATCCACCAAAGAATCTATTTTATTTTTGATTTTGTTTCTTTAATTTGATGAACTACTGCGAGTAATTATTATTATTTCCGAATTAACGAAGACAATGCTCTTTTGCCAGAACGCCGCTGCAAACTTCTAATAATTTCAATAGTTTTACTTATTAAAATGTCGCGTTTCGTCATTAAACCGCTCGCTCTGTTCTTTTTAACTCGTCGACGACACGAACAATATCCCACGAGGACAATTAATAGATTCCTTGTGGCTCGCAGTACAATGGATTGCGTTAATTATAGGTTTACTTCCAGCCGATCGAAGAAACACCGTTTTCTCCGCGGGGCTTCAGCCCGAAATGAAAACACCCGCGCGAGCTAGGTAGTTGCCGGGGTTTACGTCGAATTATCCGAGCATCGCAAGTTTGCAAACTAGTATTCCAGATTATTCGGTTATTCAGCAGGCGTTAAACGGATCACCTTAGGCTAGCCTGCGAGGAAGTTGCCGATCCCTGTAGCAGTCCAGATACCGGGATTTGCACAACTGCAAGGAATGTATAAATTTTCTGAAACTAGTTATGATGTAACGGTACAAAAATTAATACAAACTTGGGGAACACAGTTCTTTGTGGAGTATCACTTTTAATGGATTTAATACATTTAAAGATTAAAATGGTAAAATTAAATGCATTCAATTTATTTGCGCATGTGATCGGATAACAAAGCTCGAATTAAAACCGATCCCCGTCCGAAACCGATAACAATGCGGACACGCCAGCGATATTACAACCGGTACGAAAAGATTGAGGGCTATTAAAGGATTAGAAAACTTCCTGCTAAGTGTATTAAAGGTCCGGCAAGAGATTAAAATAAGCGTAAAAACCCATTTCGCTCGGAAAATCTATCGGGCGAGATCTATCAGCGAGGTTATTATTAAGATACAAAATAAATTAGAGCGATGGCTTTAACGGTGGGTCGTAAAAACGACGACAGGCGGGGGCAAAAGGAACAGGAAATAAGCTATCGTAGAATGGACGATCTTGCGGGAAACGATTACGTGATTAAAGCCATAAGCTCCGAGTTTATTAACCGGACCTCCAATATATCTATATACGTATTGGTCGTGAATTATCTATAACTGACTTCTTTTTTCTTGGAAATTTCGCTAATAAATACCGCACCTGTCTCGATGGAGGTAATTGATATCTATTTCGGGACACTCAATTTTTACGATTATATATAATGTCTTAATCGATTAAAACCAGATCGACGTTTTATTTATTGTGGTATACACTTATCTATATTTAAAATCAATTCTCAACTCAGCATTCTTAATAGAAACTTTTGCAATAGTGGAATATTTCTCATATATTTGCAAATTTGCCAAATTTATGAAAGTAAGAAGTGGACAACCACAGAAAGAGTGAGAAACAGAGAAAAAATAATACACCAACGCAAACTGGACAACTTAAATAAAAGCAACGTAAACCAAACAAGAAATTTCTTTTCGCTTCAATTGTATCGTTTTACTTATTACATTTTTGTTCATTTACTTTCCCAAATGTATATTAAAAATAAATGAATAAATTAATGAAAATGAGAGAAACGCAAATAAGTGCAGTTATAATAAAAATTAAACCAAAATAAATTAATCGTACTATGTTATAATATTGTTTAATTTGTTACAAATCGTAATGACTTAACAGATTTTTATATTCGTTTCTTGCTATTGAACTATCAAGACAGAAATGAAAGAAACCAAAACGAAACATATGAACTCTGATTAAACGGATAAAAAGGAAACGCGGAACAAGCTCAACTGAACAAATTCAAAGCAAAGCAAAGCAATCCTGGGACTGCTTTTCATTCATATAATATATTTTATAATTTAACGTTTTCCAATAAAAACCAGAAACAAAATGAATATTTGTTTGTAATAATGCGACGAAATATGAGAAACATAAGCGGTACTAGTTTTGCACCCGTCTAGAAACCGAGGACCGATGCGTTACACGTTCTACAAAAATAGACCTGCCTTAAGGCTGACACACGGTATACTAATTATATTGTGAGAACTTTTATACTTTATAAATGTAAAAAATCCTGTATGATTTAATTGCTAATTGATTGCCTTTCACATTGTTAATCATCGCTTGCGAATATTACAATGATCTATATTTTAATGTAACATTTCTACAGGGAGGGGTCTACAAAATGTTTCAAAGTATGTAAAAGCTATTTTTTAAGTGTTGTTAAGGGATCGTGTTGTTAAGGCAAGGTAGTCTGATGAATAAGAACACACAAGTTTTTTTTAAATTGTTTTTGAAAACTAATTCAAATGCAGATTATTGTACTCGTTCAAAGTATTTAATCCTATATGGAATGTTCAGTGGAAATGATTCCAGTATTCAAGAATATGGCTACTCGATGCTCAACAAACCTCTGAAAAAACCTTTCACATGGTGTGACTTAATTTATTTGTAACGATTTTACTTTACTATTGTTTGGTTTTATTATAGTTTTCAATTAATTTTCTTTTAATATTTTCATATTCCAGAACTATTTTTATGGCACGTCGTTTTATGAACCAGGTCATTATTTAGTAAATCATATACAATTTTTTGACAGAATATTTGTCTTCCAATTTATTGATTTTTTTCCTTGTTATTGCTTCCAATTTATTGTAATATTTTTAGACTTGCGAATGCGGTCAAGAAAGAGAACATGTAAAATATTTTCGAAGGATAAAATTAACAGATATTATTTATTTATCCAGATATATATTCCACAAGTATTAAAATTATACACGAATACAGCGATTACAATACAATTTAACAAGAGAAAAAGAAATTATGATTAAGAAAGTCGAGTTATCGCACAAGCTCAAATATATTAGTGTATTCTATTAATGTAGCGTATAATTTTTTTTATAATAAATCAATATGGCTGTCTTTTATATGATTAACAAATGATCGGAATGTTATGGTTAAAAATATCGATGATGTATAACAAGTATATCTATTGAATTGAGTTTTCCATATTCAATGCGATGATAACAAATATCACATTTGCCTTCCATATTTCCACTCACGCTCTTTAAATAAATGGAACACGAAAATGTTAGAATCGTCTCCAGTCTTCTGCCTTCCAACTATTGAATTCAGGAATCTTAACCCCTCGGGATAATTATAGCATATCCTGACAATATGGAGTTTAAACAAACTTTACCGTACTACACAGCTAATATTGATCTAGTTGTTTGCGAAATCGCTGCATGAACCTTTGAGAAACCACATCATTTAAGAAATGTATACTATATGATTAATGTGAGTTTTGAATAGAACGAGTCGCCCAAATTAGCTACATGGTCAACTCTTGCCATCAAATTATCACCCACATATAGACAATAAGGAGCGAAAATCATCACAAGCATAAGTGAGATATTAGCAATGAAGACATAATTGGTTTAAATCATCAATAAAAACGAAAAACAAAATAGGGGCTCAATTACCTCCTTGAGGTACGCCTGATAGCATGTAAAGGTTTCGATTCAGAAGTAGACATTCTTACAAATTGGATGCGGTTTGTTAGGTACGATACGAGCCATAAAGTTAATGTGTCCTCTATTCCAAACCATAGTCGACTACGTCAAAATCTTTGGAAAAATCATCATAGATGGTATCATCTTGAGACCCCATTTTCAAGGAACTATTAATGAATTGTGAAAATTGGAGTAAGTTTGTTTGAGTACTTAAGCGCCCTTTTAGATGGATTGATTTCTCTGAAACACCCTCGTAATCAGTTTCAATAACATTCAAGTTAGAACAATTTTGAGCATGGAATAGGATGAGCTGTGCAATGGTGGAGTTATCATAGTTAACATTCACGGATTTAAAGAAGTCCGCAAACAATTGTCACATTTCTCCAGTAACCGACACATAAGCTTCTTCTGTTGGACTATCCAGAAGAATCAAGACCGATGAACAAACGTTCATCACGACGAGATTCATTAAGTGCATCTCGATCATATCGATGATGAGAGATATAAATCTTCGCCATATAACTCTTGGTTATTCATTTCAGAGTGCAACGATGTGTCAGTTAGAATATAGGGCAAAATTAGGCTCGTTAGTTTTTGAATAGTACTATTTGGTATTGTATCTAGTTTTTAGGTCGAGAATCTGTGGTCTACCTGCATATGCCTATTGGTTATGATAAGATTGACACTATTTAAGTCCTTTATTTATTTAATTTAGAAGATCATTTAGTTTTTGTCTTTGCGAACTTGTAAGGTCGGCTTGAATTTTAACGGCATAATTAATATTTTTCTTCGTCCTTAGTATTTTTAGCACATCGGTTTTTGAAAAAGAGATTATTTTTTACAGGTCTTATTCGGGATATATCGCCAGAGTCTCACAAATTTAAAATTGTGTAAATCCACAGAAATATCCAAGTGGTTAGTAATTCAATGAATTGCCACTCTCAAAATAATCAAAACATCTCAAGCGTTTTGTTCTTCAAGGTCGGTTGCATAAGTCCTACGCAACCGACCAAGGTTAAATATCATTTCATTTGATTCTTGGATTTACGATCCTGGAGCTCTTGAACAAGAACAGAGATGTTTCGATTATTTGGAGAGTGAGAACCCAATTTTTCGGTATTCAACGAACTGGTTTTAGGTATATTGACTTCATTTTCTAATCTTTTTATGAAGCTCGTAAGGTTTTATAATTTCCAATCCAATTGAGATCTGAAGTCTGAACAGTATTCAAAATACTAAGTAATCTTGCGTTTCTTCATTTTTAAGACATTGAATTTCCGGATGTGATAAAGAACTGCAGGTTGAATGGATTTACTTTTAGATAAATCGCATGAGATCTCTTTATCGGGTGTTAAGATATTTAACATTTGATTGACATTATATACGACAATATACGACATAATATACGACAAGATACACATTAATTGAGTTAGTTGGTGAAACATTGTAATATTAACAAAATTAAAACACTTGGTTTAATGTTCACAAAATTTATTGTATAGCGACAATTGTTTCGGCTTGTTAGGCCATTATCGAGCATTACAAATGACGTTTTGTTAAGATAGAAAGATTGAAATATGTAAATCAAAACAAAGTCAAAATCGTTCTGACCATCAATAAGAATCACTTCATCGTCACATTGTAAAAATCCAACTCAAATGCGCCGAACATTCGCACGGTTTCGGAATATGTATTTACTGTACCTATTATCCACGCCCGCCCAGAAATTGTAATACTTTGAATAGAGTATACGCATCCAGAAGCCAGCAAATTTTCCATAAATGTAAGCACAAGATGCTAAACGAATATGACAAATAATACCAAGTACACATAGATTATTTTCCTCTAGCGAATTCACATAATTTACTCATCATTTTTATGAATCTATTTGCATGGATAAGTTATCTATAGCAAAAATAAGATATTTATTTATTTATGTTGTTGAGTAAATGGACGCTCAATTATACGAGTCTCAAAATCAACCGTTTAAATTAAGCGACGAATATAAACACATACATACATAACAGATAATCACCGAGGAGCGCCTAAATTGCACAAATTTGCAAGACTGCCAAATTATCCCAACATGAAATACATACATCGTTTTGTTTCAGTTGGATGGACTGATTATTTTACAATAGCTCTAAACATGTTTTTATGACTTTATTATTTTTATTTTTGTCCAATTAAATTTCAATTTCCTCCCATTGTGTGGCGCTCGGTTATATCACAAACATTTGAAATAAAATATGAACGCCACTCGACCTCTACATATGCGTAAGTGTGAATGTCTATCTAAAAATATTAATAATTACTCAAGTAGGTATTTTATGGAATCTGTCCAACCAGGTGTTCTCTAAGCAGCAAAATAGATAATAGATAATTGTGTTTCACAAAGAATTGCTGCGAACATGCCAATGTAAAAGGAACAATTTATGGAATTGCATTTTTCTTCAGAGTCGTTTAAAAGACTAGATTATATGTTTTATTGATCAACGGTTTTGTTCGTCAGCCAGATAAACCAAACGTTCTAAATCTAACAACAGTCGTGAAAGAATTGTTGAATAATATTCTTTAAGCGTTTACCTATTACAGAATCCATCAAATACTTGAACAGAAGAAACTGATCCGACGTGTCACTACTTTTAAGGAAGGTGTAATATCAAATAGAATTCGTTTATAAAAAAACTATTTAACTGAAGACAAAAACACATCCAGAGTCATTGTTTTCCTCTAATATTACTGAATTAAATTAAGTCGAATGGAATAATATTTTGAAGGGAATGGAGTCTTTCCTAAGAGTAGCGATTCGTAGGATCATTGTCTGCTGTTAAAATGTTATGTGCTGGATGTGTGTTAATAAAAAATAGTTTTGTAATCACGAATTGTGAACGCTAAATTGCGGTTTATTCTAATTCTCGTTGTTCAAAAGTTCAAAATAATTATTTGATTTCAATATTTTTTTACGCGAATGGGGAAATGATCCGATATTATCAAGTTACCTTATTCTTCCATTTATTCCAATAATTAAAAATGCTCCCCATCAGTTATTGCGGCATTGTACAGTAATTAATGATACGACCAGCCAGAGCTCCGGCGGACATAATTAGATCAATATATTTGCACGCTCACGGGCATAAAACCACAGGCGAAAAGGAAACCATATCGAACGGAACCAACAGAATTTCCCTGTATTTGCGGCACGCCCGTGTAACCCAATAATGCCCGCGTATTACTACACATCGTAGATACAACCAAAGACCACTGCCGACGTTACCAGAGTAAATATTGGCTTTCGTGAAACGTGTGCTGCACTAAAAGTGACGCCTGTTAGATCGGTAATTGTATTGACATTTTCGATGTATGTGCCGTGCGCGCATGCTGGTGCATCGGCCACAGTATTTTTTTAATGAAAAACCAACGATAATAAAATACGGTTACAATTACGGTTATTACACCAGTAGTCTCTGCACTGTTTGATCAACGCCATTACGTAAACATGAGCGTACAACGCATACCACCGACATATGTTCAAACATACGGAATGCATATGACATATAGCATTAATTAGTTCATCAAAAACGCGCAGGATACACAATCCAATTCATAGGTAATTTTTATTTAACTGAACATGAATTTTATTTAATCTGAATTTAAAACATAATTAGAGTAAATCATAAAAACAGACTACACTCGTATGTAAATGAGGCACTAATACAATTTCAAAATAAATTGTATGTTAATTACAATAGCAGACGACAAACAACACAATTTCTCTATAGCTTCTTCTATAGGTTCTATAACCTTGTTTAAGGTTATCACAAAAAAATCTTCTAATACGTCATAAAAATATATCGCAATCTTGCTGGGTCATAAAATTATAAAACTTGTTATAAGACATAAAACTCATTGTAAGACATACAATTCAGATTCAGAATTGCACAAACAATTCATGGGCCTACGCTTTAATTATGTAAAAAAATCAACAAAAATTCATCAACGGTATCACTGTGTAAAAGGGCCGAAGGTAATTCCTATTTACAAAAAATCTGCGGTGGTCCACACTGACCTTCCTGTACTTGGATACATTGCGGCGAACTGGCGCTGTTGCGATAACAAGCTCAGTTTTGGAAAGAACTTTCCAAATAAAAGTTGTATAAAATTTCAATCTATTTAGAACTTTTATAAGATCCATGCACACGCCCTCGCTCACACACACATTTTCATAATTTAGTGTGATTTCTTGTCAAATGCACAATTCTCTTCCATTATTTTCTATCTTCGAGCTTTATTGTTCAGTCCCCAATTCCCATTTCTCTGATGTCTCTTATTACCTCCCATCTCTCGGTCTGCTCTTCATCACCATCGATTCCATTATTTTCTTTATCGCTCCACCTGTTTCACTTCTCATGATGTGTCCCAGCCATCATATTCTTTTAATTTTCATGAACCTCACAATGTCCTCATCTTTTAGTTCTTTTCATATTTCGTGATTCTTTCACTAATATTAATAAAAAAGTCTTGCTCTCGAAAATTTTTCACATTTCCTCATTTTCCGTGGATATAGCAAAATATGTCACAACAGGTCTCGCCTAACTTGCTATTTTTAACAGTGCTTTATTGTTATGTAATGCTTTAAAGCCTTGTTGTATTCACTGGTTTATTGTATTGCTGTATTCGTTTTATTAATGGACATACCCCGATATATGAATATCTTTTTTAATTTAATAAAACACCTACTGGCGTAGTGCATGATAATTAGTTTAACGAGTAATTTGTTATTAGTTATTACCAACCTTCTTAATATTATAAGCATGACTTAATTAATACATCATGACGTAAATTGTTTTTTTTCATCGGTGTGTGATTTTAACGATACACTAACTCGAACGGTTTACTCCGCTTTAGTCTTCTTATTATTCGCCGTTGTCATGCAGCTGAATTGCTGCGACATTAACGTTGCTGTGGAGGCGTTCTTCGTGCGTCCGTTTGCTCTGTTTGATATCATCAGCAACCATATCCACTCTTAGGTTTATCTGTAGATCACTATTTTGTACGAACCAGGGTGCGTTTACTATCCACCTTAGAGCTTTATTTTGATAACATTGGATAATGCTGATGTTGCTTTAACTCTAGCGTCCCTACAGTTGAACACAATACATCCATACTGATTCTAATACCTGCTTGTATATCATTAGTTTGTTTGATAGACAGCTGCGATTTTCTCCCTATACATACAATACATGTTTCTGGGTTTGAGGTTTAGTTCGTCTCGTTTTTTCTTGATATAATTTATACATTCAGCTTGGCATCAGGATTCATGCTAAGATATTGAACTTACCTTGAGTAAGGTACCATTTTTTCATTTAAGAAAACTTGAAAGTTTCCTATTTGTAAAAGTTGATGTATACGGATTTGTCCTTGTTGATTATAGTACGCCAGCTTTGTCTCCGTGGACTAATGTGTGCAGTTTGTAGATTTTGTGTGGCTAATTCCATGTCTAATTGTCAAAATCATCTGCAAAGGTGGCATTAACAGTATTTTTGATTTGGGGAATATAGCAGGTATACAGTTAGTATAGGAGTGGTCCTAGTACATTGTCTTGCGGTACCCCAGCGTTCATGTATTTCAGTTCTGAATATTTTTCACGAAACATTCTATTTGTATCAATGGCTTTCGCTGTAAAAAAATGGCAAAGCATATTTTCTTTTATTTTAATACCATTTTCTATCAAATTTGTTATATTGTGCACCTGATCAAATGTCGGATGTTTATTTCTGAATTCAGATTTGTGAGTCGGAATTCACTTTCTTCGTTTCAATATATGCTAGTAATTTTCTTGCTTACCAGGCTTCAGGATCATAATAACTTCCGCAATTTCCCAACATGCTTGTACATTTTTAAGTCGAAAAGTTTCGCTGACCACATGGGTTACTTTTACTTTAACTTTTTGGCAGTTCTTTTAAAATCTGTCCAGTAATGAGGTCATATCCTGGCGATTGCTGTGTTTATTTCATTGGCTACTTCTTTGGGCGTAACTGCCGGATTGTTTTCTGATGTCAAAAATACGAGATTTAGTATCAGTGAAATGAAGAGCAAATCTCTTCATTTACTTGATTTCCATGAAATGTGTTTTCCAGATACTCCACAAACAAATGCGATTTTTCTTGATTTCTTCTTGCCCATGAACATTGTTTATTTCTAATAGAAAGATTTTGTACAATTGGTCGTTTAAACCTTTTAGTTGTTTCCAATGGGAGTACACCGTAGATGTATCGTAAGTGTACTCACTGAAATAAATGCTCAGAGCCTCTGTTATATCCTTTTTAATTCATCTCTTTAACTTCAGATTTATCCGGTAAATTGTTGTTTTATGTTCTGGACTCTTGAATTTTGATCTTCTCTTTTCTGTAAAAAGCTTACGAGTTCCTGTTGGATAATTGTATTCCATTCCATTCTTTGTCCAGTTCGTGGATATTTTTGTATTCAGATGAACTTTTTACTCAATTCACGCTTATAATTCTTCCAGTCTGTAATTTTGTTTGATAAAGAAGATGATGTTTCTTTATATATAATTGTATCACTGGTCGTTATTATAACTGAAGAGCGGTCTCCAGACAGTTCCAGTCCTTCTTCAATTTTGACGTAATTCCTGGTGATCTTTCTGACAATGAAGAATTCAAAAACATGTAGAATTTGTCGTGGATCTATTGGCCAACACATTGGTTTTCCAGTTGAGTGGAAGTCGCATTCTGTTTTCTGTGGCTACGAGGAAAAAGTTGGTTGTGGATAATCTTGACCCTCAAAAGCTATGTTTCGCGCTAAAGGCACCACGAATTATGAAGCGTTCAACAAAATTGTTCAGGATGAAGGCATATTTCTGTTTAGTGATGTTATGCCTCGGTGGGCTATATATGGCAGATACATTAAATATTTGTCCATTATTTGAAACAGCAAACAAACAGCAGTAACCTCCATTTTTTCTGTTTGAATAAATTTTTTTGAAAGGTTTTCTTTAATATGATTGCGCCTGCTCCTCTTGCTGCATCAGATGTGTGCGTTCTATGATACAATAATTCTTAAACCTCATGAAGTTTTGCTTAGTGAAGGAACAGTTGCACCTCATTTCTGTATTGTAACAAACCGTTCGCATTCCATGTGATTATTTTAGCCATTATTGTCTTCTTACCGGCTTTATTGTAGCCGTTCATTTATTCTAAAAAGAATACTTTTGTTGAATTCTTCTTATTTTAGTTCTTGTGTTCTGTGCTTTCCAAGTTATATGAGAACATTTTTTTGATGGGAAATTGATGTTTTTCCAGATTATTCCCACTTATTATTTGGATTAGTAATATAGATGAGTTATGCCTGATTTTTCGTCCTTGCTTTGCTTACTAGTACATGGCTGGTTTTTCCTAAGAACTATGCTATAGTTCAACTTTTGTTTGGCTGTTTTTGTTTCTGTTCTATTTTGTTCGTGACAATTTCATGGCCTCTGCATTTGGCCGGATGATCTTTATGACAAAAATTGCAACTTGGATTTTCGCTTTAGTCTTGGTGGTGTTCCTTGATAATATATTTAAATTAAATATATTTAAACAAGATAAGAAGCGACGAAGAAGGAAAAATATGGTATTTGTGGGTCGTAGGAATGAAAGTGTACATAAGTTGCTGGTGAAATAGATAATTGAAGAGTGATTTTAGCTGATTGTAAATATAAATAAGAAAAACATTACTATAAGGACTTATTTCCAAGTTTATTCTACCATAATAACTATGAACACGGCTCTCCCAAATTATTTAAAGTAATTACTCTATGGGGAAAACGAGTCTGCAATCGCGCATTTTATACGATTGTAGACTGTACTGCGTTGTGCTCCTTGCGGGAAATGCGGGAACGCATTGGATGTACCGCCTCTATTCGGTTTGGTATTTGTAAGTACATTCGGGAAAGATGTATGAATTTTCGTTCGGTGTAATTGTGCAGCCTGCAGCTAAATATTCAAATATGGTAAAACAATAAAGTTCAAAACGGGGTTTACTTCTACCTACATTAGACAAAAAGAATAATAACTAATGAGAATGTACCATTCTAGTTAAAATAAATGTTATGTTTGAATTTCGTATTTGATATACGTGCATATCTAATTTTGGGGAGTAAGTAACCGCAGCTTTGATTTTCTGGTGCTTTTTAACATATTCCTTCTTTATATGATGTTGGCGGCCAAAACCATAGCGCTCCTAGGCCGGTGCCTCGTATGTCCTAATTCGAGCCCGAACTGCTTTGTTCAAGGTATAAAGCAATTTAGTATTTAGTATTTCATCGTTAAAAAAATTACTGTGGATTAAAAAAGTTTATGATTGACACATAATAATGTCCCACCAAAAACCTGTCTGAAGATAAATTGGAGAATACTGGCCAATTAGTAGATGTTGCAATGGCACAGCAACTGTTATACCAGCGAACGGAAAAACATGTACTGTGAAACGAAATTCCAGCTGATCGTGTGCTGTTTGGTAAAAAAAATCAATCGTGATAATTGATTTATTTTCTCGTATAAAAATGATACATATTAAATTGAACTTATTGCGTAACATTTAAATGTGCAAACCGATAAATTGTGGCAATCTGCTAGATCGACCATTAAAAAATTAAGCAAAGATAAATCACTCTTTCTTAAGGTGTAAACAACATTGCATTTTAAAGATATAAGTCATGTAAAGAGTTACATTGGCAAAGCGATACAAATATTGCTGAAGAGAAGAAATTCTTAATCACCAGGAAGGCATATCCTCCAACATACAGAATTGTTTCATATAAAACAAGTATTTCCGGAAAGAAAACATTGTTTTCGCAGAACTTAAACAATTCAAATCCACCAGCATAGCACTGTTTATTAAAAAGAGGCACTCCTGGAAAGAATAGATTGTTTAACAAGCAATAAACAATTCGTAGTTACCAGAAGGGCATATTCTTTTATATGCTAGGCGTATATTAGTTTAGCAACAGTTACTAGTAGATATTATAATTTTATTTTGTACATACAGTCTAAATGAAAATTGGCGGAGCCTGTGGTTTTTAGCATGACTTCCCGGTCCAAGGAGCACAACAGGTTTCATAGGGTAAGTTGTAAGATTAAGTTTTTAACTGCTGATATTAATTAACGATGCAAAAGTCACAGAGTTTTTCCTAAATTTATGAAAGTAGACGTATCAGAAAATTGTAAACAAGTGATAAAATAATCACGTTCCTTAAAATTAAATGGCTCAGTGCGGAAATTAATTACCAGTACAGTAAAAGAACTAGATTAGAATTAGAATTATATGATTTGCATTTAAAGCTAACAAAAAACCTAAATAATTGGGAATTTGAGGATTGGTGTCAGTTTCATAGAAAGAGACACTTGTCGTGAATCAGTCGTCTGAGATTTTCAATATTGATGAATGAAATTTATTAAAAGGTTTAAAATACTGTTTGCCAAGCCGTAAGACGCCAATTGAGGAGATAATTGCAGGAATCGAGACTTCGATTAAAAATTTAGAAGACACTTCGAAATCATTTATCAGAGAGACTTGCAAGAATCAAATCAGGCAAAACTTACAGCAGCACAAACAGATATAATGCGAATAATAACGAATGGAATATTATTAAAAATCTCAGAATGAAAAACTGTTTCTTTTTAAAAGCAGACAAAGGGAACAAGTTAGTAATTATGGACAAAGCCGATTACAGTGAGAGGGTTAAACAGTTAATATCAGAGGGGCCATACGCAGAATTAAAGAAAAATCCACTACCAAGGATGATCAGGGAAACTAAAGACGCGATAAAGAACTGTCCACAATTATTAACGTACTCCCAGAAGTTTAAAATAAATGTATCTAACCCCATAGTACCTAGGTTATACTGTTTACCGTACATACATACATACATAAACCAGGTAATTCGATGAGACCTATCGTTTCAGGTATTAACTCACCGACTTACTTGCTTTCGAAATGGTTAGTAAATGAATTCAAAAATTTGTCCGAACAGCCTGAAAGCTTTTCAATTCAAAATTCGATGGAATTCATTCAGCAAGTCAAAGATTGCAAGCTGGAAAAGGACGAAATCTTGGTTTCATTTGATGTAAGCTCATTGTTTCCTTCGGTACCTATTCCAGAAACTCTGAAATATTTGGCTTGTTTACTCAATAAGAACAAGATCGACTCGGTAAAAGTAAATGAATACTTGAAGTTGACAACCCTATGCATGTCCCAAAATTGTTTTCAATTTGAAGGAAACTTCTATGAACAACAACAAGGAACAGCTATGGGCAACTCTTTGTCTCCATTTATAGCCAATTTATTCATGAGTCAGTTTGAATTAGATTCCAAAAGAAATGCTGAATATTTCCCTAAAGTATGGATCAGGTACGTCGATGATATTTTCGCGATTTTTCACACTAGTAAATGCAATGTAGAAGCATTTTTAAACGAATTAAATTCGAAATTCACATCTATTAAATTCACAATCGAAAAGGAAACAAATGATCGCTTACCATTTTTGGATACGGTAGTAATTAGAAATAACAATATTATAGAAATAGATATTTTCCGGAAAGAAACCAATGTAAACAAATTCATAACCGCGGATTCATGTCACAGCTTTCAGCAAAAAATGTCATCCTTTCTCATACATCGTTTGTTAAATTTTCCACTAACAAAAGATAGAACACCGAACTCAATTTTATTAAAAACATTGCGGGTTACAATGGTTTCGATACGGGCATAGTGACTAACCTTAGTAGGAAACATAAACGTAACAACACACTCGTAGATTCCACCTGTCTGCTACCTCAAAGAGATCAAGGAAATAAATTTGTTTGTTTACCGTACCACGTAGCGTCTAAAAACTTAAATAAACTTTTCAAAAATCATGAACTTCAGGTCGCGTTTAAATCGAGCAATTCTTTGAAAACCCTATTAGGGAACGCCAAAGATAAAATTGAGATAAAACAGAAAAGTGGAATATATGAAATAAATTACAAGGACTGTAAACAAAAATATGTTGGGCAAACTAAACGTTCAATTAAAACTCGCCAGAAAGAACATATAGCACATTTTAGATTCAACAGACCCCAAAAATCAAGCGTAGCCCAGCATATTTTAGAAACAGACCACGCATTACCACTAGATTCGCTTAAATTAATTAAAAATGTATACAATTGTAGAGAATTAGACAGCTACGAAAGTATTTTCATACACAGGTACAAAAACAATTTAATGAATTCCGACAACGGACCGATACCGCAGTCCTGCTTATTTGAATTGCTTGATTAGTTTTAAGTTTTCCCCGCTGTTAGTACTGATGGCAACAAGGAGGGCGGTACACTATATCCCGGTTTACATTTCCTTTAGGGTTAAGAGTATAAATATAAGGTTTTTTAATTTTAATTTGACTTCAGTATTATCCCACTGGTGATCCGTTCAGATTCTACTGAAGACGGCAACGTAGTTGCCGAAATACGTATTTAGATTTGTAAAAATCAAGTGTGGTAAGGGGTTTTTATCTTATAATTGTTATTATAAGTTTTCTTTTTTTATATGCAGTTTGTTTATATTAAAATTTATAAATTAAGGTATCTGAGTTTTATTTTAGTAAATAAACATGGAGAGGTCAGAAAAATTATGAAATCATTATAAAATACACAATTAAACGTTACACTTAAAAGTTCGCGGTTAGTGAAAAAGGTGTGGTTATATTCAAAAAAGAAAAATTTGCTAGGTAGGCAAAAGAAATGTAAAAAAAACTCGACACATAAATGACAGGAACTGGTAGGCGTCCGTGAAATTAGCACTCCATTTTGCGATTTTTGTTTTTTGACTCAAGTTGTTCTAGGATTACTTTGCAATATTAGTCAGATAACTCGTATAGCTCTTGAACGTCCTTTCATTAGAACCCCATATTTCAATTTTCTGTCTTTTCTCGATTGTATTACACAGAACTTTTTTCGAATTCATAAAATATATGATAGTATTAGGTTGATGTAGCTCTTTTAAATAATGTTCCCATAGTACCCCTGTAACTCGGGTCGATTTCGGAAAAATGACATTTTTTTCTCGGCTCCCCATTTCTCGAAAACGCTGATTCTTTTAGGCTGCCATAGATAATTTCACTTAACTCTTAACGTTTCTGACAAATACATAATTTTGTATTTGAAAGTTTCAAGAACTTATGAATTCTGCTAAAGAGATTACATTTTTGAAGTTTTTGGTATTTAAAACATTTGCAATTTGTGAGAATAGATTTTGCTCCGTATAAAAAGTTATAAATAAATCGAGTAGTACAAGCAGTGAAGTATGTATATTGATATCAGTAAATGTGGAAATAAATAATTAAAGAAATTATAATCTAAATGGCCGGAAAAAATTGTTTATCATTTATTTAAAAACGGCGCGTCATGCACAGCAATGATATTTTAGAACTAACCTAGATCAACTTAATATAACTCTATCACTGACCCAGCGGGTGGAAGCGAGGGTATAACCATTTATTTATTTCAAATGATGCATATACACTGATTAATAACTCATATGGAATAATAATAACAACTATAATGAATGAAAAATTGCGAAATTTTATAACTTTATTAAACCAATGTAGAAGGTTGGTTAGAAAATGTTTGTTTTCAAATCATTGTTTATTAACAGGATTTCTACTTAATATTAAATTTAAATATATTTGTGAATAACTGTAGCGTTCATAATTTGATAATACTAAGTTTTAGTCTTTACAAATCTCCTGCCAAATATATTTATTGTATAAACATCTCTAAGAATATTAATTTTGTAGCGAAAATGAAAATAATAATAATAAGTGGGGATTCTTGACGTAAATCGTGGAGACAGTTAGTCAAACATACACGGTGTTAAAAAAAGTGTCACAAAGTTTGTGACATTTTTGTAACACCCTGTATAGTCAATATGACGGTTACTGGCAGAAATGGAATACGTTGTTAAAATTGCAATAATTATCAAAGTGTTTTAGTTTGAGTACCTGCAAGTAGGGAAATTTTAAACTTTCAATAATCATTTTCAATAAATTAGAAATATTTGTATTTCGTATCGTGAGTCGAATGATATACTTTTAGCAGCATTTCATTCACAACATGAGATACTTTACTATTTAAGTAATAAGTAGTTCTAAAGAGGACCAACTATCTCAAAATCATTTTAAAGTAAAATTGGACACATTTTGTTCTTAGTTGTGAAAGCATTTGGATCATAAATCTATATTTTTAAATCTCTACAGTTAGGACTTATGCATCCACGTTATAGTTCGGACCTGGCACCAAGTGATTACCATCTGTCCCTGTCCATGTCGAACAATTTTGCTGGTGAAAAATTCGCTGCAAGAGAGGCTTGTGAAAATCGACTGTCTCAATTTGTTTGCCAATATGGACGAGGTCTTCCGTGTACCGTATTTTTTTCGAAATATGCATTTTGATATTTTTTTGCTTTCCTTTTTAAAACTATGATCAAATCATGTTTTTTGCATGGCGTAAATATACAGTGCGAATGTAAAATCTGGAAATATTGAAATAGACAAAGAAATCCTTGAACACGTTAATCTTTATCTTTATCTTTAAGTAAATACTTAAATTGTCAGTTAAAGATCCTATTTCGTTTTTGAGTTATAACGTAACGAATTTCTTTAAATGGAAACACTACTTTTTATGATGAATTTGGAAAGTGCAAGAAGTAGACCAAATAATGTTAAAAAAATGAAATTGTATTTTGAAATTTTCCAGATTTAAAGTTTTAAAACAAAAATCTAATAACAATCAATAATATTTATTGTTATCAAGTATTGCGATATTTGACTGAAAAAGAGCCAATAGAAATTTTAATATTGAGGGGATGTGGCGATGGTACTAGAACAACATCTCGCAAGAGCGAGAGTTTTCAGAATAGAAAGAAGGTTTTCTGAACTCGGACATGTGAGGGATAGCCATAGGGGATATTCTGCTGTACTGTAGCAACTGATGCATAACTGTCATAATTTTAACGTAAATTATTACATTGTTTAAGTGACAATTATAGTAACATATGCTTGACTTAAGTCAAAAAATTTCGATAGTTCCAGATTTTACAGTGGCAATGTATGATTAAGTCATGTGGTTTACAGCTTTTTCAATGTTATTGTAAATACATTTTACTTTTTTTTACTATATTTTCCTTTTAAAATGATGCAAATGTTTATTCCACACACGATATATGTATTTGTTTGTTAATAGTGTAATTTCGAAATTAGAATTATTTTTTTTTGTTATTAATAAATGTTTTTAATTTTAGTCCAACTGTGTTGTTTTTTATTTATGAATTATTTTTTACAATAAGTTTTTTTAGTGCCGGATGGGGTTTAGGTGGGAAAGGAATTGGACGGCAGTCAAAACTACACTTGTTTCATTTTTAATTTGCATGCATTTGTCACGTATATAGATAGTTTTGGACCATCGTGCGCGACACAAAGTTATAATTGAAATAAAGTGTGACAATTATTAGGAGTGAAAGAGAAGGTGAGCGCATCAGTGTTGCTTAGTAAAGTTAGCAGTCAGAAATGTGTAATAATATCGAAGCTGATTTAATTTAGATGTAGACTGGAAATCAAGAATATGTTTGATAACAGGAATGTTCGTACTCGACATTCTATTGAAATTTCACAGTGTAATGCAAGTAATATGTAATAATAAATATCTAATATATCTATATATATATTATTTGAAATTCAATAGTTAACAGCGGGCTTGTTAGGATCACGTCAATAACAATTATAAAATTTGAATGAAATCATGCAAATGCATTACTTAACTTCATACGTGCATGCTATTTGATATTACGGTAAAACAAGTAATACAATTTAGTATTATTAGTTGGTGAATTCGCATAATTCGCTAGTATTAAATGCAATACCGATAAGATATTTAACAATTGGCATCAAATAACTGATGTGGCATACAGCACGCCCCATAACTGCTGAAATACTAGCTACAATTATAACTTTGTGGAAAGAGCAAAAAATAATATATATGAGTAGCTGCTACGATGCATTGGATTCAATCATTGCAAAACCGCCAACAGACTGTGGACGAGTTAGAAGATAATTTAATTGCAGAAAACATACAGACATGCGGAAATACTATACTATGTTAGTATTCGAACAAATAATACATGCATAAAAAATTGCAACGTATCTTATGATAAAATCAATGGCTTCCATATGGCGAATATTATATTTTCGACCATTGCTACTTGTTCAAATGAAATACAGAAATGAGTAGAGCGTGATATATAAAAAGACAGTGGGTATAGTTATAAGTGGATATGCACGTCAAAATAACGAGAACGCAACGTGGAATTTGATCGAAACACATCGAAGCATTTAGTATGGATTTGGAGTGATAAATTATGCTGAAAGTGTGGTTGCACGTCTATGTGTGGTGAAAAGTAGTTCCCCACGTAACTCCTTCTGAAAATAATAATCGTTAAAGGTGCTCACCTAACTCCATGAATGATTCGGCACTCAGTCACGTAGTGTGTCAGCAAATTGTTGCATTTAAAAAATGCAGCAGTCACTTACGATAACAGGAAAAAATATATTTGTATCAATGCTGCATGGCAGGAACTGATGGAAGTAAGCCGAAAGAATGTTATGCAATAACAAAGAGCGCGAGATTCACAGTAAAAACAATTCGACCCCGTTAGCGGTACGATTTTCCTACCAATCTAATTGGATTTGTTACTGTGCAGGAAATATGAAAGTATGAGGTGTATAACCAAAACATTTTGAAGTCCAAATAGAATTCCGTCAGATTATTTTCTGAATGACCATGATATACTTGAAAATATCGTGTATATTGAATTGACGCGCTTACTTATGATGAACCAATGAAAATTGACCGCGTCTACTATACTCTAAATGAATGTAAATGTAAGGAGGTTAAAATGTACATATGGAGATAAAAGTTGATGAAAAAATCTGTTGTTAACGGCACAAGATAAGTGGAATATTTTCTTGATAGCGTGCAATCGAGAATCGACAAGCTCTGTCGTTTGCAATATTGACTTAGCAAGCGTCTCAATAATTAGTGTCGCATTTAGTTTTTACGAGTAGTCTACTTTATATTGCTACTTGAGCAATATAAAAGATTTTCTAGCAGGAGAGTCAGGCTAGAAAGAAATTGCACCGCACAATAGCAAGGGTTTTTAAGCTCCTATATAAAACAATTTCAATTTAACGATGGCATAAGATTTCAAGTTGATGCATTGGCTGCCATAATATTAATATTATTGTACGGCTTAGCAAGAAGAGCAAGAAAAGAGAATGTCAAATTCATTTTAGTTTGATAGCGGAAAATTGTTTGTTTTAAGTGATGAAAAGAGATAATTGCCATTCATCAGGAGCACTAAGTACTAGTTTATAGGCATTCTACATTCTACATTCTAAAAACATATTTTATATTCGATTAACAAATATACCATTTCTCATTACGGTTACGCTAGTTTCTTCTTTTGCTATCTCCTCGTGTCTCCTTTCGACCGGTTTATTTTAAACTTATGGCTTTCAGCTTCCTTAATATCTTCACCCCACCCCTGAATCACTTAGACATATCATACATTTTTCTAGACATCTTTCCACCACATCCAGACCTATATCCTCACACTTCTTCATCCAGTGCTTCCATCCACCCACACCGTTTGCAGAAAATCCGCACCTTGTATATTCTTCATTCGTCCAATATTTGCTTCTGTTGTCCTTATTTTCGTATCTAAGTCTCGCTATCATTTTTTCTTTTTCTCTCGTTTTTTCGACCCTTAGATAATCCGGCATAATTCCATAAATTCCACTGCGACTTGCATTATACCTTACCACTCTCGTTCTACCGTTTGTCTCCTGTGTGTCTACCTGCTTACACAATCGACCGCTACATAGCTTTCCTCTTTCATATCCTCATTTCTGCCTCCCTTATTCGTCCATTTTGAGTCCATCTCGAGATTGAAAGAAAAATGTGTATCTTTATTTCCGAATAGGAGAAAATCTGCCAATAATATTCACGCCTCGTTCTAAAAATGTATTACATAATAGAATGTTCACAGAAGCATTACTTGCAGTAGAAACTTATTGTGTATTTGAAAAATACACTTGTATACACATACAAAAAGTCCGAAACATTTTCCCGAGAAGAAATATATAACTCTTTGTTAAAGCTGTCTCAGTTATATTATTTACAACGCGAAATTTTAATCTAACTTATTGTTGATCACATTGTAGATTGTATTAATACTCGGAGTTGCTGTGTGAGCATATAAATAACAGTGGCAAAGTTTTAATTAAAACAATACCTGATACGAAAACGAATATCCAACGTCGATTTAATGTTATTGGCGAGACACTTGAAAATTGACCGTGAGCATTTATGAAAAATATAAAACCCAAAGACTTGTAAATGTCACAACCGATCTTGCATTACAGAAATGAAAAGCACACAGCCAGGTTGTAGCTATAAATATATTTTCAAAAATTCCTTCACCATGCGCAAAGTATTTGAAATTACTTAACATGGAAAACTGCAATGGGTATGCTTTTCGACCCTCCTCAACGTCTTTATTAATGGATTCTGGTGGCGATTTAATTCAATTAAGAAACACGGTGGAAGGAAATCGAGCACAGGGCTACGTAGATGTCTCATTGCAAAATAAAATGAAGTACACCCTAAACAGTTTAGTGGGGACTAGTTCCAATGACGTTTAGTATGCTCACGATCCCCTTCCAAGTACTGATAAAATTGAAGGCAAAATTATTTCTTTAAACCCACCAATTTGCCAATTCACGCAGTGATAGCAATGTAAATTCTTCTTCACTTCACACAAATCAATAATGTTTTATCGAATTTATTCAAAGCGACGGACGTAGAAAAAAAAAGTATGAAACTCGTGAGTAAAGCATTTCTCATTATTTGAATGCTTAGTACATTATTGCAATACCAGTAACGAGGGTGAGGCGTGTTGCTACTATTAAAAAGTATAATGGCAGTTCAATATGAATACATGCAACGTGCATATGCCGCGGCAAATACTTTCTAAATTAGCCATCTGATTTATTAGTCAAAAAGGCCTGTGGCCATAATATTAAAATTAAAAGTTTCACATCGGCTGTAGTATCCCTATTTCCATATTATTCCTGCGCAATTGCGTACATTTAGACGAATAGTGGAGTCTTAAAGCACATAATAAATCGATTGGCAGAAATATTTCATGTTGAGAGTTTTGCTACTACATTTTCTTTTATGTCAGTCCAAGTATTGCCACATTGCCCTTTCGATCGCTAAGAGAACGAGGGGGGGGGAAGATCATAACATACTCGAATAAAATTCGATGAAATGTTTGAATTAGTTTGATACGCAATACATATTATACATTTAAATGAAAATAAGTAAATAATTATATAAATATATGTTTGGGTAGAATTTCTTAATTACAAACATAATGTGCATAATAAGCAATAATAAAATGAGTTTTCCAGCTAATAATATTTAATATTTAACATTAACACAATAAAATTAATAAGTGTTGAAAGTGGGCACCAAAATCATCATCAATGGTATCCAAGAATAACTAGAGAATTGTCGCTTTGTGGAAAATCAGGGGGAAGATTTTCGTGAAAGGGAGTCATGGGACAATGGCAATTGTTATACCTTATTCGCGAGAGCAAAAGGAGTAGGCCATTCAACATCGCACAGTCTTATATTTTAAAATGATTAAACAAATTATTTTATGGGCATCAAATTATTTAATTGTTACATTAGCTTACAAAATCAAATTTACGCGTTAACAATGTGACAATAATGTTAAGGCAACCTATGATTCGAAACATGAACTCTTCATAAAGTTACGAACAAATTATGCGTATTGTGACTATTAATGTATTGCTCTATTTTATACATTTCTTAGGCTGGTGAAATTTGTGATATTTGTGACAACTAATATTAGCATTACTGTAAATGTATTAAAACAAAAAATAATGAACTGTGTAAATATTTCGTATGTGTTATTGTCTATGATGTATCATTTCATACATGTTTACAATAACAACTTCGTTAGTAGTCACCAAGCAATAATTCTAGAAATTTAACAGTATGATCATATAAAAGTTTGAAGTTTACAATGAGGGAGGTCCGATGATGATGTCTAATTGAACTAAACATTTTTAATGCAACTTTTTTATTTACGATAACACAGATACACACACTCACAGATGATAATATACATATATTATGAGCAATGATAGGGATGTACGTGTATTTCTTGTACTTCATTTTCTCTAAATGATAGATATTTTCTTGTCAGTATTTTTTTTAATTCCCAGTCCCAATGAATTGTTTATTCAGCTTATTAGTCAAGACGGTATGGACTATGGACTGAGATAAAAATCATGCATTTCCAAAATGCCTAAGACAACAAAAAATACAACGTAGTTCATAAAAATAATTTAAGATATTTTGGTGGATTCTATTTATTTATTGAAAACATCTCTTATTCACCGAGTGGTAATTGACTGATGAAAATATTGACCATTGACAGGTAAATAAAAATACAGCGATGTTCACGGAATGTAGCAAGAAAGTCCATATGAAAATAATTTGAATTTTATAAATCGCTGATAAAACTGAAAGCACATTCCACATCGTGGTATTAATTCAAAACTATCATATCTGCAGTACTTATCAGTGGACCTGCTTACGGCTCTACTATACTTTTGCTAAGATGCAGCATGAGATGAGCGAATGGAAGTTTGTTGGTTTGTAATTGGTGTAAATTGGCTAACATTTACATTGGCAGAAGATGATTATTAAGATGATCATTAAATAAAGATCAAATTCAAATTTGCATTCTAATAATCCTACATCAAGAATCTACTTTTCTCCACCTATTCGAATTAATTTACAGCAATTCCTTCATGTTATGTCATTTATGGTCACAACCAAACAAACATACACCAACACATTACGCGTTTAAATATTTGATGCTCGTATTTCTAGACAGTCAGTGGAGAGCGTTTACTCAAAACGACTAAAAACCAATTCAAGATTCTTGTTTATTATCCGAATCAGATTCAGATGGTCAACTACAATCAGCTTACTTTATTTTGATATATCGCCTAAAATGTGTTATTTTATAGAACATTAGAACAGAAAAACAATAAATTATATGTACAAAAAATATTGACTTTTAGTGGCATAGCAGCATGCCGGAAAATGTGCGATTAGGAGTTAACCTATTACTTGAGGATTACAGGACTAACGTAACGTTCTGAATCCTGGCATAAATCATACCCACAGGCTATTATTATATAATTATTTATATTGCTAGAAAGCAAACTGCATAGTAATTGGCATATATTTCATATAAATGCAACTAATATAACTACCTAATTGTATATGGCGCATCGCTATGTATTTATTTTAACCCAGGCTTTAGCCTTTATACAATATTTCATACGAAAACTCATTTTTGTTAGACATACGAAATAATACAGGATAGTAAATTTAACAAATTAATATTTTACTAATATTTATAAATTTCTCGGCCTCTCCCATAAATGTTATCAGTACTTGCATATTTTCCCCCTCATGTTTGCACAACTCTGAGTTGTTGTCGGGTGGAATTGCAAGGCATTCTAACCAGCAGTTCACTGTAAGCATTGGTTTGAATAAGTTCCGGTTTGTGTCAAATGAAAAAATCGAGTATCGTGCAGTGGTAATATTCTTCGTAAAAGAAGTCTTAATGCCGATGGAAATTTATTCGAGGATAGTTAATGTGTGTGTCGATTTCTCTCTTTTGCAGTAGAGTTTAAACAAGCGTCAAAAAAGGGCACGAAATGCAAATACTATAGGGATATTAAAGGAACGTGTCGGTTACATTTTGCGTGAGGAATTGCAAATGAAAAAGCTTAGCTCAATATGGGTGCCGCGAGTGCTCACTGCGGATCAAAAACACATTCGGACGACACTTTCCAAACAGTACTTGGCATTTTAAGGAAAACAAGAGTGACGTCATGCGTCGATATGTGACAATGGATGGAACCTGGATTCTACATTACACACCAGAATCGAAACAACAGCCCATGCAGTAGATGCAAATCGTTTCTTTAGCTCCGACGAAGGTAACGACATCGGCGGCAAAGTTCATGCCGTCAATTTTTTGGAATGCGAAGAGTTGGTCGACTATCTTAAAAAAGATACAACAATAACTGGGGAACACTAGTCTAAGCTTTTAATGATACTGTATGCGAAAACCAATGAAAACAGACTAGGCTGCAAAAAAATCATTTTTCATCAGGACAATGCACCTGGGCACAAAAGTGTCTTAGCGACACAATTGAAAGATATACATATTATTATGAAAGATATATCCACATTATTCCCCGGATTTGGCTCCTTCAGACTGCCATCTCATCCGAAAACGTTAGCTTCCTCGCATGTTAACGTTTTTCGTTCAATCAAGAAGTGTCAGGCCGAGAACATTTCAGTCCACCATCATATATATATACTAAACAAAAAGACACTTTGGATCAACAGCTTAAATGATGTTGACGTACAAGGCAATATTCTCAACTGTTTGGCTTTAGGACATAATGTAAATTATAACGGGAAAGAACTGCCATTAAAGAAATTTGAAATTTATTTAGAATTTTGAATGCAAAATATTCCCGTTGAAGATAGAGATTGTAACAAACGTAGGTGCAAATATACTAGCAAGGTTAACTTCTAATTTATAAACAATAAAAAGACGAAAGTATTTGACCCAATAGATGATTTTAATGACGTAAACGTATTTTTGAAGAACCATTCTGAGCTAGTTTTACTTAGATCGAATAAAGGCAATTCAACTCTAATATTTAAAAAATCGCAGTTCACAAATAAGTTAAAAAACTATGGTCGGACAAAAACATATATTTAAAATGAAAACTGACCCCACTCTAAGTACGAAAAGGAAAATAATTCACCTGTGAAAGACCTGTATAATCATAATTTTATAGATAATATCGTTTGCAGCTCTCTAATTATCAATAAGCGCTAACCACGCAGATTATATGGCCTTCCCAAAATCCATAAAGACAATACTCCCCTAAGACTCATTGTATCACGTATCGACTGGCCCAGTTGTGGTCTTTCCAAATATATTTCAACGATTCTAAACAACATTACGAAATACTACAAATTCAGTACTAAAAACTCATACATGTTCGTTTATAATATTAAAAATATCAAATTGAAAGAAAATTATTTATTACTTATTTCACTCGATGCACATACAGTCCTTATTTACTCATATTCCCCGTCAGTTAGTCATAAAATTGCTAAAATAAAACTGGCCTGGGATTTAGAAATATACTAACATCGAAAAAATACATTTCGTTAATAATTCAATTTTTATTTAAGTTATTTTATGTGCGATGGTAAATTCTACCCTCAATGTTTGATGGGCCATCCAATATCGCCAATCATAGCTTCCGCAGTGTTAGGTAAATTGCTCCATGCAAGATTAGATAAACTACCATTTAGTTTGCACTTTTTATACATTTATGTTGACAACATCATTACCGTTATTCCCACACCAAATATTGACAATGCGTTATTGTATTTTAATTCCTTTTAACAAACATTGTCAATTTACTGTAGAGAAGGAGGTAGATAATAAAATCAATTTCTTGGATACTACTATTTGGATAGTGGAGTATGGGAGCTTGCTGACATGGTACATGAATAATATATCTTCGTGGGGGATTGATCAATTTCAATTCACTGCACATTAGGCAAAAGAGAAATATATTGTTAATGAAACGGTACTGAAGTTAAGTGAATATTTTGGGATAACAATATGAAGATAATAATATTGTAATAATAATAATAATAATAATAAAAAATATTCTCTTTATTGTGCATTGAGAAGAAAGTATACAAATGAAAGTAATAATTCGGCACAAAGTCAAGACGAGATTCAGGTTCATTAAAACCTGCTTTTCAATCTGGAATACAATAACAAAAACAAAAAGAGAGATATTATACCCATTGCTAGCCTTAACTAAATATATAACATAACATATAACCATATAATTAACACTAATATGAATAATTAATAGTAAAACTAATAATACAAGATATACATAATAAAATTAAAATTAAATGATGCACGCTCCGTCAGTGAGATAATTTGGAACATAAAAAGAAAACAAAGACAGAAATCACAGGGCAAAACCCACACGAATACATAATTTGTTCATGAAAAATATATGGTTTAATTCGCCTTTTAAACACGCCAATATTCAAATCGTTATGTTATTATGCATGTTATTATATTTGCTATAAGTAAGCAAGTAAAAAATCTCGTAAGAATTGATGTTTTGTGGATCGGTGGTGATATTAATCCCCGAAACCGACTAGCGATGTTGTGAACATCCATACGAAACCGTATTTTTTGATGGAGATACGGCGGTGACTGAAATATGAATATCTTTTGCAACAAACAGAGGCACTGAAGCTCTTTCCGAGTCTTCATGTTAACCCACCCACAATCCACAAGTTTGTGAGAGATATGTTCATATTTTCTTATACCATATACAAACCTCAAGTAGGCATTTTGAACCTTTTGAATACGATGAATAGTCAATTGCAGGATGGTACACTCCGGCGCAGTAAGTGAATTGCGAAAGTACAAAAGCTTGACATAGTTTCACTTTAGCATCTACATTCAATAGCAAACGATATGAAAAGAGTTTTTTCAACTGCATGCTTAATATATTTTGCAATTTGCTTGCGATATCGAAAGGTATTGTCGATAATAAGACCTTGATATTTTGCTTTACGATTGGAATAGTATTGTGGTTAAGTACAATACTTATAGCGTTGTTTAATTCATTACAAATTTGAGGCTTACCAAAAAGCAGAACCTGCGATTTAGCCGGGTTAACCTGCAAATTGTGAGTAACCGAAAATTCATAAAGGCTCTGTAAATCTGCATTTAGGCTTGCAACACTCTGCTCCAAATCTCGAGGTCTAAACGAATAGTAAATTTGCATATCATCTGCATACATATGGCTTTATGTAACTCGTGAGTTTATGTGTATAAATTGTAAAAAGCACCGGATATAAAATTGAACCTTGCGGAACTCCTTGCAATACGAAGAGTGGCAATGATATATCATCGCGTATCTTTACACTTTGTTGACGTTTATCGACGTAACTGTGAACTAGTTGTATTGCTCTCTTACTAAAACCTATTTCTTGTAGAACTGATAATGAAAATATTATAATTTACAGTATCGAAAGCTTTAGTGAAATGCAATAACATTAGAATACTTATAAGTCCTTGATCAGTTGCAGTTAGTATATCATCAGATGAAACCCTGATTGTATCGGAGGAAGAACATTGTTCGCATTCAAAAAATCAACAATTTGATTATGTACTACTCGTTCCAAGACTTCGGAAATAATCGGAAGGATATGATTGGTCTTAGATCTTTGAGACAAGATGGTTCATTATTTTCAGGTAAAGGAGATATTATAGAATGTTTCCAGCAATCATAGGATAGTAGTAGGGGCAGTACTATGTTCAATTATGTAATTAATGACATGGGTAATATAAGGAATTATATATAGACAGCATAATTTAATCATGACGATATTTATTTTATCGGCGCCTGTACCTGTAGTCTTAATTTTATCGATTAATTCAGATACTATATTTTGGTCAATGAAAGAAAATCCAAATCAATTTGTAAAGTTATTAGCATCGATATCGTAGTCGAAAGAGAAACTTGAATTAGAAGCACCATTGACGAAGTAATTATTTACATCATTAACATCCACTAAATGCTCAGGAATATTAATTTTACTCTTTTTATCGATTTCTCTTTTTTGAATGTAAAATTTGTTAAATTTCTCAAGGACTTATAATATTCCCAACGTGCTGGAGATTGCGAACCTCGATAATTTGATTTGGCCTTGTCCCTCATGAGTAATTTTAAATTATCAGTCAATGGCGCATGCTTATCGAAGAGATCGAGTAAGCTATTATTTACAAACGAAATCTTATCATTTACATCATTCGTCGCAAAAATAAATTAAGTCTCGATGAAAATTATTATAATCAATTCCCTTGAAATTTCGATATGTGCGTATTATTGAGGAAATTTTATTTTGAAGTAACGGCAGGTTGCAGAAAATGATCCCATGGTCAGATATATCAGAATTCAGCACAATGTAATATTATAATATTACTTATATCTAATAATTACCCTGCGTGTTTTGTTAATATCATTCTCCACAATACGCCTAATACTCACAACAAACCAGATGTCAGAATTGAATCAGAAAATATAAGATATTTTTTATTACCATATATGAATGGACTATCAATGGATTTACGTAGAATTTCGGAACTTAAATATAAAATTGATTTCTACCGTCTAAAATCCATTGGGACATTATTCACTGAATTAAATACCAAATTACTTCTAAATATAAATTTAAATATTATTTATAAAATTGATAATAAGTTGCTCTCTGTGTTACGTATGTTAACTAAAGAATACCTAAAAAGTCGAAAATAGAACTATAAGCAAGATTGCAAAGAACAACATAAATATAAGAGAGAATACATAGAGAACTCTATATAAAAGATTACTTCCAGAAGCAATTTATATCCACAGCACACACAATACTCTAACATTAAAAATTTTCAAATTATTTACCATATATTATAATATATTATAAGAACGCAGGGTGAGTTGCAGTAAAGCAATTTAATTCGTTTGAAAACCTCAACAGAATGCGTTTCGTTGATAGAGAGAGGGCCAATGTGAACAAAAATATAGGTACAAAACACAAAATACGCTGCAGTAGCTCTTCTAGATGTAGACCTAGATCTTCTAGTTCGTTAGCTGATAGAATTTAACTTTTGAATAAAAATGTTTTCTGTTCAACGGGATAAACCATGGGGAAATGAATACGTGAATAAGAAGTTCTAAAAGGAATTGATGGAATATTTTTTGAAAAGTTTACGCAATGGCTGTATTGCTTGTATTGAAAATATTTCAGCATTTTTCCTGCAACGTATCTTTATATTATACGGCAACTGATTAATTCAATTGAAATTCATTTAATATTTTATGTTTACAATTTCCTTAAAGCTCTAATATTATTGTTTCATAACTGTCTGCTCTATTTTGAAACAACAAATACATTACATTGGTATATTAACATTCCTGGGTGGCTTACCGTCATTTATTATAACGAAAATACTTTGCTCTAAGAAACATTCCTCTCACAGTAAATGTTGTAATAATTCCGCCTTGCATACTTATAAATTGAATTTGTTTCATTCTTTTAAACATGAAATATTATTAGAAAAATAAATAACTCATATAGATTTTTTACACGCAAACTAATATGTTTATTGAAAATTCATTTCTTCATAAGACTCTCCAAATCGTATTTATGAATTAAATTACCACCAATGCAGAGGCCATTGAACCTTAACAAATTAACAAATTATTATATTATATAATAATAATAAAAGCTTAATATTCCTCATCATTTATTTCCACGTACGATTCAAATATTTCGCTTCAAATAAGCCCACTTCCCAATTGTATTGACTTTACATGTTTGCCATGTCAAAGCAGATATCTTAACAATACAGGGGGAGAAAACGACCCGGATTTTTCGTCGCCTCGTATCATTAGAGACGATCGCGGAATCAAATTTCCTCTTATTATTCACATATCAAGATCGAAAACAACCGTAAATAACGTATCCTATTTCCTTTGAACTTTGTCGGTGTGAACTCACTCGAAAAGGTGTTATTAGGTGTATTATTAGCCGCTCAATTTGTCACGTCGTGTTTGGCAATTAAGTCGTCAGATGTGCTATTCAACTTCAACCAAAGGGTTAGCTAGCGGTGATGTGGGATCCCGGGCATTTATGTTCGCCGCTTCGTGAAGCCGGAAAAAAATACAATACGTGCTAATTTAAGTTGTTCTGTTCTTTCATGTTATAATTTTGAATGTTAATGACCGTGGCATAAGGAAATTTGTTATTCAAACGTTTATGATCAATAACGACGAAGTACCAAGCACGAACACAACAATGACTATTGTTTACATAATGTACGGTAAAATAGAGGCGAGTTGTGAAAGACTGCAAACTTACGGTTCTTTTCACTTTTTATTTCCTATCCTTTCCCCAGTTATTCTGAGCTTGTTTTGTGCTGTACATCTGTTTACTTCATTTTACTTCTTATGTTTCATTCTTGTCGTATCATACTAGTTAGCAATCACCCATAAAGTTTTATGTGTTCCGCCTTGACATTTTGAAACACTCCATTACTGTGGAAAAATATATCGCTTTTTATATCGTCAATTTATTTTTTTTAATCCCACCACAATCACAATTACTCAGTCTTCTCCGTTAGAAAAAGTTAATTGGTTCTATTCTGCATTATTATGAATTTAATAACTAATACAATTGCGAAATATGCTTACATACTTCCTTCAGTATGTTCCTATATATTTTGGGAGAATTGTATTTAAGTTATTTTACATTTACTTCTGGCTACATTCACAACATTTGTCAATTCCTTAATCTCTGTTTATTCTGTCATTTTAATTGTAATGGATGGAATGATTGTTTGCTGCCTTTTAATAATAATAATAAAATAGTTTATTCTTTAATTTTCTGCTACGTGTTTTTATTGATTTGGCCCACTTGGAACTACTGGATGGTATCGTGCAGAAATACGAAGGACTAGATCGTTTGTTTTGATAACACGACATAAATGGACGTTGAGGAGTGTTGTTTTGAAGTACGTTTGTCTCCAATAAACTGTGTTTTAATAGGGAATCTCGTATTAAGGAACTTCTACCGAATGAGTGACTAAGTTTCACAGATGATGATGGAGTTTGAATAAAAAGAATTTGAAAATTGGTGAAAAATCTAGTTAAATGTAAATTTATTTTTGTTGGAAACGCACTGTAGATCATTTTAGTCTGCAGAGGGTGCGTACTTCAACGGGCCTTTCATTCAGTACACAGAGAAACATAAATTTAAATTACATTTTATAACCTAAACAAGGTTTTACATTTCAAAAATAAAATGAACGGCATTCTAAAAGTTAAAAAAAATATTCATGCTCTACGTTTAACTAGGTCATGAGTGTTAATAGTAACCTTTAAATTCTGTGCGGTCTAAAATATTTTCGTTTCCTGATGCGGGTATTTTAGGAACCCAGGATTTTTGTAAATATTAAGTTGTGTTTATTGAAAAATAATTAAATATATGTAAAAATCAAGCAATACTTTTATTTTTTTTAATTAAAAAAGTAAACCAAAATTTGTTCCTAAAATTAAAATAGCCAATTTAAATTTCAAGTGTGAATGAGGGTTATACTAGCATTATTAAAGTCACTGAATCTTCGACCTCTCTGTCACACTTTGTCACAAATGATCTTGAAATGTTTATCTTCGTTTCTGAGGCACGTGTTTCTTTGCTATTGTTCCTCCATGAATGATTGAATTTAAATTAACGTTAACACAGTTATGATAAGAAAATAGTCGACAATTTTATATATGATCCATATCACTCTGGATTTCTTGAAACAAATACAACAGTATTTAGAGCGTACAAGTCATATTAGGATGAGCAACAATTTTCTGTGACTTTCTTCAAGGTTCATGCTATAAAACATGTATAAAACCCAAACAAGGTTGAAGCTTTTGTTTATTCCGACATGAAAAAAGATGCATGATGTGACTCTTAATCGTTGTCCTTCATATATTTTTGCTGTTCCATGATTTAGCAGTTGTACCCTGCCAGAACTGACGTAAGTAGTAAATAAAACGTTGAAAAGTGGTGACACATTTTCAATGTTGGTGGTTGTTATTTCTGGTGGTCATGAATAGTGTTACTGCGAAGGTGTTCCTATGATAAGTGTGCATTGTTTTAGGCTTTTTGTTACAAACTGCAATATTTTTCATACGGTGATTACTATCGACATTTTGGTTTTTCACCAAAAAAGCGAATTTAAGTTTTATACTAAATATTTTCACAAAAATGTTCTAGTTCTTGCCAACTTTATTACTATTACATCTCAAAATTGTCGGTACCAGATTAACTGACGTAGAAACAGAAACTGTTCATTAAAGCTGTGGAAACGCTATTCCAATTATCCTTATTACACAGGGTGTTAGGTAAACATGCGGCAAAAATTCAAGTGGTTGTTCCTTGTTGATTTCTAAAAAACCCCTTTGTTTGGAAGATACAGGGTGACAGCAACAACATTTTATTATCAAAAAGTACATGTAAAGTTGCTCAATCTACAATAAATGTTCGAAATGACTTCCTCCAACCTGGATACAAGCATTCAATATTTTCGTCATTGGGTGCCGAACTCTTTCAAAGACACAAGGGTTGTTTTTAATTGAGTTACACCCAGCAATTATGCGATTTCACAATTCGTCCAAACTCTCCACTGAAGTAATGTAAAGTACTGTAAACAGGGGGTTTAAGTCAGGGGATTGAGCAGACCATGCGTGTGGCCCACCTCGACCAATCCAACGGTCTTTGTATTTTGCTGTTGAAAAATCACGAGCAACCAAACTGGAATGTGGTGGTGCACCATCGTGCACAAACCACATTGCAATTATTGTCACCAATGGTATATACTGCAGAAACTAGGGCAGCGTTTCTTCCAAAAAGTTGCGATACATCTCGCCAGAGAGTCTTGCTGGTAGAAATACCGGTCCAATTAGATAGTCACCCACAATTCCAACCCAAACATTCAAGGAGAACTGATGTTGAAATCGATCTTCACATACCTCGGAGTTTCATAGCTGTTATGAAAAATCCTTATTGCATTTCTTGAGAAACTGGCTTCATCGATGAGAAGAATTTGTGTAAGGAATTGAGGGATTCGAACTAATGTTTGCAAAAGACATTGACATAACGCAATACGTGGACGATAATCAGCAGGTAGTAGTGCCTGAATACAACAAATTCCCCTTAAGAATTTTCCAAACTGTCCAATGACTTACATTCCAAGTATTGGCAATTTGTCCCGTAGAAGTACTTGGATCTTCCTCTATCATGTCCGGCATATTCTGTTCCAGTTGTACCGTTCTTAATGTCATTAGTCTTCCTGGTCTTGCGTTTCGTTTAAATATGCCTGTTTTACGAAGACGTCGATGAATGTTTTCGAAGAGTTTTTGATCGGGTACATTACGGCCTGGAAACCGTTCAATGTACAATAGTCTAGCTTGTAATGAATTACCATTAAAGTAAGTCCATACATCTCGTCGATCGTGTACATGGTAGGGGACTTCACGAACTATTAAACTCAATGTGAACAACTGCGACCGACACAGGTGATCATTGACGAGACATATTCAAATGAAATCCACATATACGTTAGTAGATAAAACAGCTGTTCCAAGTTATCGTCAACAATTTTTCATACTTGATAAACTCATTGTTGTTCACCCTGAATTTTCGAAACAACAAGGTTTTTTTCAGAAATCATCTTAGGACAAAATATTCTTAGAATAGGCCAAGGAATAACCCCTTGAATTTTTGCCGCATGTTTACCTAACACCCTGTATATTTATTTTCACCACAATCATATGAATTCGAATATTCCCCTATACCCTCGTTCTTCACAGCTGAGCAAATGTCAGATGTGATTTACTTATGACTGCAGCTAACTTGCATTCGGTATGTATATCAAGATGATTTGTTTATGATTTTATACATTTTAAGTTTTTATCCTACGAATAGCTTTTGTTCTTCCATGCATTTTAAGAAATAAAATGAATTGTTCCTTTTAGATGGGCCAGCACCATATGTCAATATTTTACATTACTGTTTATTGACTATACTCTTTTGCATTAATTTATTTTTTAACAATCATTAAAATGTATTCGCACATATACACATAAATACACAATGTATGTAAAGTATGTAATTTGAATTTTCTACGTTGACGCGTCAATGTGTCTTGCAAATAATTGCAAAGGACGATTGAATTATGCGACTAGCTCACGTGTTCACAAGTAATTTTGTAGGGATTTTCTACAGTTAGAATCTTCAATCAGCAATAGCTTCATATGCTCCTGTTGGGAAACATAAGCATCAGAATGTTGAGTTGATAACATACGTACTATTTCATATTTTTTGTGGCCATATGCCACCATTCTAATTTCATCACAAATTTTGAACATTTTTTTTGCTTCCCTTGTATGATGTGACGACCTTAGATTTTCTGGCACCTTAAAGTTAGGTTATTACTCAGTAGGGACCTTGCAACATCTACGGGAGTAAAAAATGTCGCTGGTAAAACGGCACCAAGTACCATAAATCTTTTAAATATTTTACAACACGATAACCTCGGTTTACCACGGGGAAATTTGCTAGTAAAATTGTAAATTATCTAAATATGATGTTTCCACGATAGTCCGCATCTTAATGATTTTCGTAAGGTTCATATCACTTCTTACAATTCTTGTCCCCTATATCAGCGTTCTTATTTCATCGGTTATAGGCATAATATGTTTTTTATTGTTACAGCCTTGTTATAATTATGTGAGGCCCGGTTTAGCGGCAATTGTTACCGCGTTAGTTACCATGTGTACGAAGTTTTTTGTCTACTAGATCATTTCAATTATGACCTGAATATCAATTGTTCAATATTACTCTATTTTTATTTCAGCTTCAACTCTTTTCTGTGATTTTTGCTACCAATTAATCTTTTGATTCTGACTCATTATTATTTGGATCAAAGCATCTTCATCAATTTCTTAAATTACCAGAGCCACGAAAACGTTCCTCTAATCTTAGTAGCTATTTATGCAAAACCTCAAATAGTAACTAACATAGAAGCATGGTGGACAATTAGAGTTAAAGAAAATATAATGAAAAGATTGATGCTGGTCTATAGGTTGAACTATATTCTAGAAGGAGTCGTATTGAAGTATATCTGAACTATTAATATTAAAACAAAAAACACTCGCACCATGAACTCAAAAGTGCCCCTGTTCATGTCGGGAGTTGTTTACGATGTTAGGTATTCTAACCGTACCCTCATTGTATATCCTCAACTTTGTATCTCATGTAAAGTTTACAGAGGTGAAATAAAAAATTATTCACTGCGACCAAACTACAATGTAGCTATCCCTGAGGATACATTTTCATGCTCGGAAAATGGCCCCATTGACCTGCCAATAAAATTATATAACAAACTCCCAGTTCCAAAAAGTAGAAGTCGAATTTTTGCCAATTTAAAAAGAAAATCAAATCGTTCCTGTTGACGTACAGTTTTTATTCAGTATCGGAATATTTAAACTGCACTGGTGCAGTCGAGTGATATTTACTATTCCAACCTAGTAGTGCTACTTCTTGTATTGCTATTCATTATTTTTATATCTTTTAATATGTATTGCTCGTATTGTTATACATTAATATTGTTCTATCAGTTAATATGTATTTTTTATAATACTACTTAGTGTATTTTCTGTGATCATTGTGTTCTACTGATATATACATTTGATATCTCTTATATTCTCCTCACGATTTTTAATACCTGTACTGCACAAGGAGAATGTTTGAAAACCCTAATCATATAATAAAACGATGTTAAGAAAATTTATGGAAAATGGGTAAAGTGAACCCGGTATAGGTTACGACTTTTAATAAAAACATGCCTACACAAAAACACCTAAAGGACAATAATTTTCCTAATTCCGAGTACATATGTATGTAAATAAAATTAAACCTTGACATAGTAAAGAACATTTAAATACCATGGACGAGGGTTTTTCGGCGAATCTAATTTTAAAATTTTATCTTTAAACACTAACTAAAACTGAAATTTAGTATAAAATATTTTGGGGTAAAGAAAATAGTTATGATATAAAATTCTATAAATATGACGAAACTCAGGAAGGGTGTAACATATAAAACGTCCTTTATATACAACGAACAAGAGGAGAAAATTTCGGTTAAGAAATATGTAATTGACATAAGTTTCGGTACAGTATAAGTAGTTAGAATATCGTGCAAGCATGTAGTTTTGTATTTGTGGCAAAATGTTTATTTTATTTTTCTGGGAAATATTGAACAGTCAGAAACAATATAATAATCTAAAATATACGTTTAAGGCAAGAATGTAAAAATTGGCAACCATTTATAAATTAAACAGAAACCTGTAAAGGTCTGTAAAAAGTCTAATAAAACCAATTTCGATCAGATCATTTTTGATGAGACTGTTCAAGGAACGTCAAAAGGCGATGAATAGTAAGTAACATTTTGTCAGAGCTACGCTTCAGGCCGCTTGGGAAGAATTTTAATAAAAACGTTGCTAGTAACCACCGTATTTGAAAGAAAATACAAGTGCTCAAATTTCAATAAGAAATAAAGAAGAATAATGCAGTGCTATTCGAAATCAGTGAATACCAGGAAGCAATCGCGTGTATATAACAAAATTGATATAATAAAATGATACCATATGGAGGGAACCCAAAAATTTAAGTAAAAAGGACCCTAAGATTAAATGTAATTAAGAATCAAGTTTTGAGCCGTTGTAAAATAAAAATTTTAAAAACTTTAATATTAGATTTGATAACGTTTTGTATTCAAAGTAATAACAAAGGCTGATTTTGTTAATAAAATTTCAATTTTCTTTTATTTCATTAATAAAGTAAATTTACCATAATATTTCAAAACCATATATTCGCCGCTGGCTTTCAACAAGCTGTGAGCATTCTTGTTCGGTCAATGAAGATCCACAGAATTATTTAGTAATGGTAGCAATACCGATAATTTGGCAATGATACATATACTGCCACTATACACTGAAATAGAAAAGAAATGTTTGTTCTCCCTGCGTGAAGAAATGTATCCTTCTTTAAAAAAATCTGATTGTTATTTCAAGAAATTGGCATTAAAAATAAATTCGTACAATTTTGATAGTTTTAACACTGCAAGCTGTGTTAAATTAAAACAACTGATTTCTAAAGGTTTGGATGAATCCAATATATTACTTTTACTATGAGTATCCTTTCAACATCACTTTGTTTGTGCATACCATTGAATGAAAATGGCATTCGTTCATCCCGTCCATGTTGATCCCCTGTCCAGCAATTACTTTCCTGCCTTTGGTCTCTACGTATTTTCTTTGAAAATTATTATTTGTTACAATCAACAGTATAGGAATTTACTTGAGTGGGTTTGTCAGATGCAGAGAGGATTCCAATGAAATCAGCAATGGGCAATTACTATAAAAATAAATGGTGCACTGCGAACATATAAACACAAAATAAGTGTATCCAATTATGTACATGTAAAATTTGCATATTTCAATGGAAAAAGAACTCGACGCACCCGTAACTCATTTCCAAAGCCTCATTCAAGCGCATTTACTGTTATTGTTATTATTGCTTGTAGCCGATAGACCGGAGGTTTTTAAGATAAGATGGCGTCGTGTGTTCGTGACCGATGCAATCTCGCGGAGCGCCGTTCTGCAGTCCGAGTATCACGCTAGGTATTTTTGCCCTCTTAGGCGGGCGGCATAATGGTCCCTCCGCAAATCGAACACAGCACAGAGACTGATAAGCCGGCCGCATTAAACGTAATATTCAAAGTGTCTGGCGTTGGTGATATTCGGTCGTAAAACGCCGGCGTGCCCGTCATTTGTAGTAAATATCGGTTAGGTTTCGTGGAGCAGGAGGAGGAAGTCGGTGATGAAATGTGCCGCGCAGAGGACGTGGTTACATGTATTCCCGCGGCTGTCGTTTGAGATATTGACTATTTGATATCGACTTCTTTCAATGTATGTATACTCACATGTGTAAATGGCAAAGCCGTTATGGATATAGTGTATGTTACCGTTACGGCTGGCGTGGAAACGATTTGGTTTATATGACGTCACAATTTATAAGCTAATTGAAAGAACTTAAAAAATCAAATTTTGCTTTTATGTATATTTTATGTATGCTTAATGTCAATGTGGTAATTGCCCGTTGTAATTTTATTTTTATTACAATTATGTATTAATATAATTAGTTAATTTATTTTTCAGAATAAGTTTACACGTATATTAATGACGGTGTTCTAAAGAATCATTAAAATAAAAATGTTCAAAAATATTTTTGGATTTCATGTTTCGTCCACTTTCATTCCTAAACTTAAAATAGACTTGGTTAATACAAATGCAACTTAGCTAATTTTTGAAGATACATGTGACTTAACTGGAGGAAGTTATATATTTTTTTCTAAAGATCTTAGCGTGTATTTAGAGAAATACTCTTAATTATTAAATTTAGTTATGGCTCGGTATATCTTTGGGTTTGAGCTCAGACAGTAATTTATAGTTGACTATTCTGATGGAATGCTACTAGTCGATATTAAAAAAAATACCAGGTGCACAAAAGTTTAAATTCACGAATTATTGCTCCATATAAATTGATTAAAGGAATGACAGTAAATCAGCTAGTCTCAGGCAGTCTCATCATCTAGCAGGGGAAGACGCCCTTGCAAAAAAGGTGAAGCATAAAGCTTTGGATGTCTTTCTGCCGTTGGAGTAGGTCCGTTGCATCGAATAAATGACATACTGTGTCAATATATTTATAGGGGAATTTTACATTGTACGAAAATGCTGTACGATCGCTGAAGACCCTCAAAAAGTGAGAAACGGTTGTTCAATCATACAATGTGCGTTTTTAACAAATTCAATTTATTTGTTACAGTACACTGTATTTTGATGCACCAATTATGCTATTGCATTTCTATGAATTAAATTACTCATTCAGCAGTTGCAGCTGCTTCGAAACTACTATGAGTCCGCTGCTACTAAAACGGCAAATTTTGCATTATATTTTATTTATTGAATACAAAGTAGAAAGTGACAATAAAATTAAAAGCGACAAACATTCCACGTTAATAGCATCACTTCCAATTAGCCGGAGTAACAGAAAACATTTGGTGGCTACGAAGTCGCAATATTTGATATATAAATAAATTTAACTGAAAATGTTCCTATATCGCAAATTCATAATTCATAATTACGCATTTTGTTACCAGTTTTGCATAAAACCTGTTATGACAATTATAACGTTTAATGGAGCATTTCTATTGGCCGCTAGAGGAAGCATAAGATATTAAGTTAAAATTGAATCTACTAGGGCATTTGTGGCAGGAGCATTTTTCTCCATTTCTTTAAATTTGGAAATAATCTAAAAATCCGATGGTACTAAGTTCGATGAGTAGGGGGTATCGGGTACCAATTCAAATCACAATTCATTAGTTTTTGCCAGGGCAATAACAATGACTTGTGAACGGGCGTATTATCCTGATGATATAGAATTTTTTCTTCGCTAATCCGGTTCGGTTTTCTTAAAATTTTTCTTTTAGCTGGTCAAGTAAGGTAGCATAGTATGTGCCGTTGATTCTTGCACGATATATATATATATATATATCTAGAAGAATCCACTAAAAGAAGTTTATTGCAATGCGGAAAATTTTCTCATCCCCAAAACTTCAAACGCTCTGTTGAAATGCCCACAGTATTTGCTATCTCCATCAACTTCATCCGCCGGTCCTTCAAGACAACTTTATGAACTTTTTGGAAATTTTTTGTTGTGGTGGCTATTTTTTGCTTTAATGAACGCGGTGCATATTCTGCCCTTTTGCGACCACGTTTAAAGTCCGCAACCCAAATTTTAACAGTTGTGTACGACAGGGATGATTGGCGTAATGTGCCGTTTAGCTCAGCTTTTATTTCTTTCGGGGAGATAAACACTTAATAGGAAAATATTTGCTCGCTGCAAGTATTGCAATTTTTACAGGATATAAAACTTTAGCATCTTTGACAGCGTATTAACTTGATAGTTACTATTTGATAGGTGCTTTTGTTATTTCACAGCTAGACTGAAGCTTTGCGCAAATTTGTATCATATCTGGGGTAGCTCGGCATTTTTCAATTTATCCTCGTAGCAATCCGGTCTGTCTATCTAAGTAAATGCCGCATGATAGATATGACAATTCGGCGAAGAACACATCAGCATATGCTGCCGTAAACGCACAGTGGTGGTTGGTCCACAACTGTATATAAAATGGGAAAAAGCGCAAAATGCAACAAAATCGCATAGGAAAATATTTAAATATTCAACGAAATAGGATATAGTAGCAGATGTTGGCTGCAAAATGTCGTCAAACATTCATTGCTATAATATTTCGAACAATTTTGTGAAGGCTCAATTGTGGTCTATTTAAATAAAATGTATGTACGAATCGTTACAAAGCCCTTGCTATGTTACATAATGCGAAATACGCGGTAACTTTATACATGTTTCATGTAACTACTTTATAAAATCTTTTCGGAGGCAATGTGATAATTTTTATTTCATTCTGTGTAAAAATTCAATACTGCATCTCCCCAGTTTCAGTTCGAAAACGAATAAACGGCCTTGTCTAGTAAAGTGTTGGTATTTCATTTATGCAGTCGTTGCTAATCATGCTCAGAAAATGTAACTAGATTTGTAGCATTTGCTAAATTATTTTTGAATTAATTTCAATGTTTGTTTAAAACGAAATTTGAGATAGGATGAAATGAAATACGTAACGATATTCGGCCGTGAACACTTCTTACTGTACTCGTTTCGAGTTTCACGACTCGACTCCTTCGTCGCCTCGCCTCATCTTTAAGTGTCTCACTCATACTGTAAAATATTACTTTTTGCGTCTTCGCGGAATGAATCTGTTGAAGTAAAGTATTGGCCTTTGACACAGGATGAAATAAATTACTACAACAGGGACATTTTTACGCTGCCAAGTTACGCATTTTTTTAAGTGGTGTTAAAAATATGCAAAATATATTGATAAAGTGATTTTTATATCAATTATCTATCATAATTGACAAGACTTGCAATTGAAAGTATTTTTGAACTCACTGCCTTCAAAATGTTATTTCTCGACCTCAAAAGCGTGAGAAACTAGTGTGAGAAAATTTTTTCCAAAAAACACTGCCCTGTTTGAGCATTCTGCAAATAATTTAACTCGATAATAATAAAATATTGTTCACAAAACACCATTTTTACAATTTGGATGTCGAAAATATCGCAGAAGTTAAAATAAATCGCAATTAAACCGATTGACACTTTGGCAAGCGGCATTTATTGACTTTTTAGAAATCACGTTATAATACAATTACGTAATAATTTTTAAATGTTCGTTTCAAAAAATATTGTACGATGTTCCATGCGCGAATTGCACATTCGCGCAAATAAAGCCGTCGCCCGTACTTCAAATAAAGCGCTCATGTGCGAAAAACGTCTTCTCCCACTCGGTTCGTAAATTACTATTAAGGTACAAGTGTATAAACTCATTCGTTATTGCACTAGCAGTTTAAAAGCCATGAGTGCATTGAAGAGACTTTTCATCTTATGACGTTTTATCATCGACCGTGAACTAATTTCTGAAGAAATGTTTAATATTAAGAAATGGTTAATACTACTTTTAAAGTAATATTGTGTAAATCTCAGTTTGACAGCTGGTAATTATTTTTTGTTGAATGAAATGCTGATATCGTTTCTCTAGTGTATTGACGAACACGTTTCTTATGTTAAATTTGACATTTCCCTGCCCTAAACATTTTAGAGCACTAGTGTCTTAAAACCTAACTTTAGTAACGAAAATCTCTAAATGATTTGCGAAGACCTGCAATGTGCTCCACCCGAAATACGGGAAATTGCACAAATTACGATTGGGAATTTACTTCTGAATAAGTCGCGGTCTCAATACTAAAAAAATATAAAAAATTCGAAGAATGATGCAACGAAAACAATGCAACGATTATTAGTTACAACTGACATTTCGTTGACATTATACGCTGACAAACCACGACCAACATAAAGAAAAAATATTATACCAGACTCATTTTAGCACTCGAATTTTCATTTCAACACTGTTTTGGGTGCTAACATGAAAGTAGAAAAAATTATTAAATTCAATTGATGAAGCTGTAGGCACTTAAAACAATAATAAAACACTTGGTAATTTGTTCCACAAATTTTTTTTCTGACAAATCTTTATCATAATTTCGGCAGTTAGGCCATCATCAGAAGATAAGTAAAGAGTTTACAAAACAATTCTTAATTTATATACAATGTGCTTGGTTAACATTCGTTGTTGGTAGTAGGGAGAATCGGGAATTCCTTTAAAACTAGGTCTACGAACGGCGAGTGGATTGCATCGAGGTATTCGTTCATTAGTAATTTGTCTGCTTTTTGGGATTTCTTAATCTCATAACCTTCTAAGAAAGTGAGTCTTAAACCTTTCTTTTCTATATGCAATGCCGACAAATTACTAATGGTACATTTGTGATTAAAATCTACCAAGTGTTTTAGACATATAATTATGGCAGTGTTCTTTAAATCTGGTTAAATTTCATATATGAATTTAACAATATGTCTTTTTTAACTAACTTATTATTGACTAACAAATTCTTAATATTATGCTTATTGTAAAAGCCTGGAACGATGTCAAATTCTTTCCGTAAATTAAATACACTACGACTAACGCCCTTAAAATAGTTTAATTTTTTATAAATTAGTTTGGATGTCCTTTCTTTTTGTACCGGATAAAATGCACCTATTGTAGTTCTTCTAATTTTTTTATTTAACAGACTAATAATAGTTTTCTCAAGGTAACCATTATTTGTAGCAATTTTTAAAATTATGTCACGTTCTTTATTATAATTTAGTTCATCCATGGGAATTTTTAAAAGGCGGCCAATCAAACTATGGAATGCGGCTAACTTAATATTCCACGGATGATTAGAATTCGCCGGTATAATTGTATCAGTATATGTCGGTTTTCTATAAATGCTAAAGGCTAATTTACTATTAGTATGCTCTATGGCGACGTCTAGGAAGTTTATGGTTTGGTTGACCTCCACTTCAACAGTAAACTGTATATTTTTATCCAAGGAATTGAGAAAGTTTAATAGTTGATGTAGTTGGCGATCAGTACCTGTATATAGACATAAAACATCATCGACGTACCTATACCAAAAGTGAACATTCTTTATTATATTATTATTAGAATTAAGAAACGTATCTTCAAAATGATTCATAAAAATTTCTGATAAAAGAGGTGGCAAGGGAGAACCCATAGGCAGGCCTTCATTCTGTTGATAACAAATGTCATTAAAGCAGAAGTAGTTTTGGACTAGGCAAAGTTCCAATAATTTTAAGACTTCGGAAGCTATGATTGGATTTATGTTTTTATTCTTAAACTGATTTTTTATTATTTCTAGCAGCTTAACAATAGGAATAGATGTAAATAAACTTTTTACATCAATATTGGATAAACAAATTCGGGAACAAGTGAGTTTTAGGTGTCACAAACGGTACTTAACATTAAATCGGAAATTGTCAATGTTATGTGAAAATAACAACGGAGGACACGGTTGTTATGGCTATATACAGGTACTGATTGCCAACTACATCAACTATTAAACTTTCTCAATTCCTTGGATAAAAATATACACTTTACTGTTGAAGTGGAGGTCAACCAAACCATAAACTTCCTAGACGTCACCATAGAGCATACTAATAGTAAATTAGCCTTTAGCATTTATAGAAAACCGACATATACTGATACAATTATACCGGCGAATTCTGATCATCCGTGGAATATTAAGTTAGCCGGATTCCATAGTTTAATTGACCGCCATTTAAAAATTCCCATGGATGAACTAAATTATAATAAAGAACGTGACATAATTTTAAAAATTGCTACAAATAATGGTTACCTTGAGAAAACTATTATTAGTCTGTTAAATAAAAAAAAATAGAAGAACTACAATAGGTGCATTTTATCCGGTACAAAATGAAAGGACATCCAAACTAATGTATAAAAAATTAAACTATGTTAAGGGCGTTAGTCGTAGTGTATATAATTTATGGAAAGAATTTGACATCGTTCCAGGGTTTTACAATAAGCATAATATTAAGAATTTGTTAGTCAATAATAAGTTAGTTAAAAAAGACATATTGTTAAATTCAGGCATATATGAAATTAAATGTAACGATTGTAATTCGGTGTATATAGGTCAGACAGGAAGGAACTTCAGAACCAGATTTAAAGAACACTGCCATAATTATATGTATATGTTTCAAACTCTAATGTCGCCAAACACTTGATAGATTTTAATCACAAATGTACCATTAGTAATTTGTCGGCATTGCATATAGAAAAGAAAGGTTTAAGACTCACTTTCTTAGAAGGTTATGAGATTAAGAAATCCCAAAAAGCAGGCAAATTACTAATGAACGAATACCTCGATGTAATCCACTTGCCGTTCGTAGACCTAGTTTTAAAGGAATTCCCGATGCTCCCTACTACCAACAACGAATGTTAACCAAGCACATTGTATATAAATTAAGAATTGTTTTGTAAACTCTTTACTTATTTTCTGATGATGGCGTAACTGCCGAAATTATAATAAAGATTTGTCAGAAAAAATTTTGTGGAACAAATTACCAAGTGTTTTATTATTGTAGAAAACATTATTTTTGAAACTCGATGATGTGTACCAATAAATGATTTATTATTATATTATTATTAAATATTTGTAGAAATATGTAATAGATATATTAATCAAAGACGATTTCCATAATTATGGTAAATGTATAAGCAAAACTTCATACGCAATTTTGAATATTATTCACAACTCAACCCCCGCAAGGATGGTAGCTTAGTGGGCAGTGTTTCACGTACTGGCGGTGCACTTGTTAAAGTGTCAACTAGCAATAACGGCTCAAAGCTAATGGAAACAACGCCACCATAAATATAAAAACCACACATAAATGCTTTGTTTTTACAGATTACAATACACGTGGTTAACTGGTCCATATAAATCACCTTATTACGTAAAATTAAATTCGCTCACATGACGATATAATATGCAGTTTGAACGATGCTAGTTAAAAATTGCAAAAGTTCCGTAAAAGTGCCAAATTATGTTATCACTCTTGCAGTATTTCCCCTTTAAAAATATTTTGCATTTACGTAACTTATACATTATGATCAGTACGTTATTCTATAATCTATAGAAAAATAGTTCAATTTGACTTAATTTTTAGGTCATAATTGCTATGTCAAATATCGTACAAAATATAGATTTATATCTTTGGTACTTCCTCCTATGCTTTCTTATATACAGAATGGTTCACTTAAGAGTGTAACATCATCACATGTTTTTTATTTTTAGGCCAAATTTTTCTATAATAAAATCCCTAGTGATTTCTCGATTTTTGCCATCGCAGGTTGCTTTGCATTTAAAGAAGACAATTGGTTTTTTGGGAGTAAATAGAGCAATAAGTATTGTACGTTTGGGGAAAAAAATACTAAAATTGGACTAAAAATAAAAAAGATATGATGGCGTTACACTCTTAAGTGAAACACACTGTGTAATATATGTAATAATTTCGATGAAATCGTACACCAAAGTGTATCTGATAGCTCTAGAAACAAACTGAAGGCCGCCACTTTATACAATAAATGAGTTGCATGCAAAATACCCAAAATAACTTAATTGCCAATTAAGAGTTCGCACGCGACTTCTGAAATATTAATTTGTGCAATTGCCAATCAATCTAGTTAATTCATTTGTATCTTTTTATTTTTGGTTCATATTATTTATTCGATTGCAATGCTTTATTATTTGAGTTCAGTTTTTTTCATTTTTGATGTTTAACATCAGTACATTTGTCTCCGCCAGCCGCCAGTTGAGACCTACTGGGTATCATATCAATTTACCTTGACTCTTTGTTTTACCAGATCAGATTTAGTTATCATAGAACGATGGACAGATGAGAAAATATGTTATGTCCTTGGGAAGTTATAGATATATAGTAAGAACAAAGAACTAAATGATCACTAAGAGTTAAGTTTTAATAATATAGATTAATTCTTCAAATATTTCAAAAATCAAATTAAATATATAGCTAGAGGAAAATGTTCATTTAAATTCATACGAAGAAAGAGCATCAGCGACCAGATTACGACACAAAAAATCACTCAACATTAATAATTCAAAGATCGGACGGGATAATTTGTCTCTGTGTCCATTAAGTGAGATGAACATGCCGTACGTCGGGGTATACATTTCTAAATAATTAAATCAGTGATTAATGCGCTAATGCGGGGGCCGGCCGGTCAATTTTATGAACACTTCGGGGGGCTCGCGCGAGTGGCCACGTCTCTCCACGCAATCAGTCAATGGGCGCAAAATTATAATTTCGCATCGGATCCGCGTGATATATGTGCGCGACGTGTCGTCGCCCGAAGTTGATCCGCTAATTCAATTTCAAGTGAGTTTTGTCCTAGCCTGATCGATCGACAATTAACCGATCGCGAATCACTGATTGAAATTTATGGTTACATATGTCGCTCGTATGGCGAAATTACTGATAAATACGTAATCTACTCTGTCCATCTCGCTCGGGCGGAGCGTTGGGAAGTACGCCCGTGCGATAAATTCACTTTAAATAGTTTGCGTTTGGCGTTTCGCATTTGTCATTCTAATTGGCGTACGTTATGTCGTATTACCGACACATTAATATAATCCGATGAAAAATGCGTTAGCGTCGTGTCCGTTTAAAATAATATATAATAATTAGTTTATCAGTCCGTGTTTTGGGAGCGAATTTCGACGCGATTTCGATTGGAACATTTACATAAGAATCGCATTATTGGATGTTTGTAAATGTGTTCGCGTTACTAATAGTCGAATAAATAAACGTGTTCTCTAGTTTAATAGTTTGTGCATTTTGGAGTCCAATAAACTATGACGATGTGGGTTAATATACGTCAATTCAAAGTATAAAACTGCAAATGTTCTGGGATTATCTGGACTCAAGACTAAATGTATCTTAGAAATTAAGATCGTCACTTTTAAACAGCCTATCATATTTTAGGCTATCCCCAGAGCTACCTGAATAAGACAGATGCGATTGATTCTTCTTTGAACTTAAATGATGTGACCTTTTTATATTTAGTTGACACTGGACATTTCGCAGTCATTGTTCTTTAGTCACAGCAATGTGCTAGAGAAGGTTTCGTCTTGTTAGCGTTTTGTTCGTTAGGAGTAATTGGCTCGCGCCAAGAAGTTTTGATGGCGAGTAAAGGTATTTCAACAACTAAGGTTCTTGGTTATCGCTATTGATAAAGTGTAACAGTTATTCTACATGGACTCGTTTGATGTTCACCACACTTTTACGGTGTAAGATTAGTAACAAACTAAACACCGAACATAAATAAAATTAGTAGGGATATTGTAATAATTTTAGTGTAAACTAAGTAGAAATTTGGGCAGCATCAATTCTTTGTTTAAAAAACAAAAAAACAACTACCAAATCACTTCGCTAGTATTATATTCGGACGTTTAAATAGTATATTGTACATTTAAAGCGCAATCATAAATCGTAAATGTTAGCTAAGTTGTTCGAAAACGCATTGGGATATATAATACCGTCAGATGTGTCCAATGGGAATGCTGGCAAAAATACGATGGCAATCTGGAGGGAAATGGCTGTTCTTTATAAAAATTAGCTGATTAAAAATCAATCCTATTTGCAGGTTAACGTGTGGTTCTTTTTTGGTACGTGATGGTGTTTGATTTTACGTAGTTAGTTATGATGTCGTTGGGATGTAAACACTCTGTATTAACTTTGGATTTCTGTGTTGTCTTTTTAGAGCAGTCTTACGGTTGCATTGATTATTTGTCACATTTATTTGCGATTGATTTGTTAAGAGGTCTGACCAATGATGCATTCAGTTTGAGCTAATTAATATTTGATGTTTCATCACGATTTTAAATAAAATTACGGTGAAATGAATATCGGTCATTCTAGTAAGTCGTAGTCGATTTTGGATACCCAACCCAACCCAAAAACAAAAAATGCCATTAGAAACACTTAATACACGAGATGACGTCGAACGATTACCAGTAACATGGAAACCCGAACTGACACAATTCAGCGCAACCAGTACACAGAGGACATCGCCACAGCTCATCGCACTACCAGAACGCCAAGGTTCATTAACCAGGAGCAGAAGCAAGAGTAACCGAGCGCAAGTAACCCAAACGAGAGAATGTATGGACCTATAAGTAACTCCGGACGTCAGTTCTACTAAAACGAGATGTTTAATGGCAACTTGGTTGGAGCACAGATAGTTGACATTATGAATAAGTGATCGGTGGGTGTGTCTGCAGTGTCAGAAAGAAAATGCTGATACCTTTATATCACTGACATATAGATCGATGGGCATCCCTCGGGGACGTTGTAAATTATTACTAACAAACAGGAGCAGCCAAGACTTATAAGTTGGTACACCCCTATTTTCACCGATCGTATTTCTGGTAGATTTTCATACACCCACAGTTGCTGAGACCTTTCCAGGAGATAGAATTTGATTTAAAATTGCTTTACATGAAGTAATCGAAGTAATCAATTTCAAACAAGTCTAGAACAAATGTACAATGCAATGAGAGGACTAGGAATACCCGAAAAAGTTACAAGGCTAACAACTAGGACGCTAAACAAAACACAAAATGAAATGCTCTGGGGTGGCCCCAAATCAAGAGAATTTGTGTTGGGAAATTACCTCTCTGCTACGCCCTTCAACCTGGTTTAGGAAGTCATAATTAAGAGCAGTAAATTAAAAATGGAACGGACAATATACAGCAACGAGCATTAATGCGAAATATATTTGGACGACCTTACACTCCTAGTAAAGATGAAAGCGGAATTGAAGAGGATCAAAAAATAATTGGAAGTTTTCGAGTTAGAAATAAACCAGCAAAACACAAAATACATTGTAATGGGCGAAACAGTCAGCAGATGAAAATTTGTAAATAACTTCGAACGATAAACGGGAATGTGAGTTTGGTAAGTTAAAATAGTTCTTATACTTCGGAGTAGTGACAAATGAAAAAGACACGGTGGAGTGGAGTAGGGAATAAAAGTCATAATTGCGAAAGGTACCAAGAAGTACGGAATGCTGAAAAGTCTAATGGAATCAAAAAATGAATATCAGGATTTATAAAACCGTTACATATGACTGCGACAAATGGTCACTAAAGCAGGTGGGGATGCCCTTGATAAATGGGAAAGAAAAATACTAACGGTTATATACGGTGGAATAATCACAGAAGACGGCTGGCTAAGAAGAACATAGGCAGTATGTAAAAGAAGAAAAGAACAAAGCCGTTATAAAACCCAACGACTAATAGGTCACATAGAAGGAATGGGCAAAAATAGATTACCAAAAATGGCCCTTAGTAGAGACCCTATCGGGAGAAGTCTGAAAAGTGTAGAGCAAAATTAAAAAAGTATGAAGATCCAAAATTGAAACGAGAAAGCAAGAAACAGAAAAGAATTAAATGAAATTGTTCAACAAGCGCAAGGCTTTCACGGCCTGAAGTAATCAATGAAACTTGTGACACGTCAAAGAGTAGTACTATGCTCTTTTATTTATTTTCTAAAGCATCACACATCGTTGCAGTTAGTTACCTCTTCAACCGCTGTACTGGTTGATGTCGACTTTCTGTATCCATGGTGTGAATTAATTTGCGAGAATCCATATTTGTATCAAGGGATTTCTAGTTCAGATTAACCGTCCCAAGGACACTGCTGTTGTATAATGCATTTGTGCGAATCTATCTATTGTTCGGTGATGGCACTTATTTGAATGTCCACAAAGTACTTAAAAGCAATACAGACTTTATTGAGAATGGGTTTATCATCTTTCACAATTTTTATTTCCCTTGATTTGCTATTTTCTTGCTTCGTTAATGATGTTGAAGCAACTTTTATTAATATTTGTTGCATGCTTAATCCTGGCATTCATTAATTACAGCGCTTTTTAGATGTCTTTACCCGTTACATATAAAAATCACGCAAACAAACGTAACAGCTATACAGAGGCCGGTTAAATCGAAACGATGAACGAGTATAGATAGGATACTTTAAAATTATTAATATTTTAACTATTAAACTGTATAGTTAAGGAGTATTACAAATTGCTTATTTACGGATTACGATAAATTATTTAATTAAGGCAACGAGGAACAAAATATTTCATGAACGCAACGCACTTCAGTTGAATCAATCCAATCAAGTTGGGTTGAGTTGGGTCCTATTCAATTACAAGCCGCAAGCACCCTAATTTAATTCCACATCCAAGACAATGGCAATATCGTTTTAAAGGCAAAGTATGAAACCCAACCTAATATAGCTGGGTTGCCATTGAATGTTTTGTGTTTACAAATATTAATCGTAAGCCAATTACATAGCAATGTATCATATTTCTAGATTTTTGCGCGCGTTAATATCTCCCAAAAAGAATCCAACCCATTGGGTTTTACAATAAAACTTACCCGGATTTGAATAAGGTGACGGACTTCAACTTTAAACGATAAATTAGCAATTGGTACTGATTTTAGTGATATTTAATAGCGTTGGAGTTGGGTTGATCAAAAATTTCATTAAAATTCCCAAACGTACCTGAAGTGTTCGTAAAAGTATTAATAAAGCAAAATCAAGATGCGGCAGATGATTGCAGTGGGCAATAGTGAATAATTTATAGGTAGATGCAGTTTATAAATACTTTTTATCAACATCGTAATCTCGAACTCGTTTTCTCATATATGCTATAGTTGTTTTCTATATTATGTATTTCCAAACCTTCTGGTGCATAAATATACACACCACCCCTAATATGAATCGACCTTGCGAAGCTCGCAACCGGATTGAACCCACTAATGACCGAGATTGTTATATTTCACTGCTGCTGTTCAACCCGTGTTCTATAACGCAAAACACGTCTGCGTTGTTTCCCGCACCAATTATAAATGTTTGGTGTGAAATCCTTGAATATTTATTTCCATATTTCTTATTATTGTTCGTCTTTTCTGTATTATCTAATATCGAATTTAGTAACATAAATGTTGCAGTTAAGTTACCGATCGCACAAAAAAGGTTCATATTGATTGGTGGAAGAAATATAATTAAAAAATCCGACAAATTTCCGGAAACTTGGCCATTAAGAGCCATAAAACGGTAAATTCTCAACATAGCCATTTGTTTCCCAGTATTCTGAGAAATAAAGACAAAACTCGCAACGACGGACCATTCTCCACCATGGCAATGCGAGCTCATAAATAATTGCAAATAACCTCAAATTGATTGCCATTTAGTCCTGATAACAATACACATAACAATTTCTCTCTGTTCCAACATATGAAGAACAAAGTGCCTCGTCTAAGATTTTTCGACTTAGAAAGAGGAGGTTGCTGTATTCAAAACCCATGTTTGGGAGATACCTGATTCTCTATGTTAAAAATTCTGTGCCAATTGTTTCCAGGTAGGCAAAATTACAAGATCGATAAATAAATATTTTTACTTGTATCGCTATTACTCAAAGGTGTAAATGAATCCATTACAGTTTTGATAAGTTGCGCGTTTCATTCCGTTAATCTTCTCTTGAGCAGTTTGAACAGATTTCATTTCACCATAATACATTGTTATTAATATTTATTTTTAATAGTACTCTGGTAAATATTTTTGAAATTTTAATACTAGGTTTTTCTAACTATATTTTAATCTGTTTCTTCTTAGCACTTTTGTATAAGTTTCCTGTATTCCTTAGGTCTTTCTCAATAAAAGCCTGACCATGGTCCGTACTGAAAGTAATGTAATGAGTCAATCAATTAAATGGAATAGAATGACATTTTAATTATTTTATTATTTTATTTACGTTAGATGATATTAGCCAGTTGACAGAGTTGATCCAACGAGTACACAGCTTTCTTACAGCAGAATGTTCACGAATATCCAATGTATAATTCATATTAATGCCCAAGGCTGCCTGAATTTCACGATAAGTCACACGACGATCTTGCTTTAACAGTTCGCGACATCGATGTTTATTGGCACAACAACCGATTTTGGACGACCTTTTTTAAATTCATCCGCAACCCTCCTAATAGTGAGTTTTAGGAATTGCTGAAAATCAAGTTTATGAACTTTTTACGAAGAAACCTTTGGTGGTCAATTGCGAACCGCTGAGCACTAAATTTTCTCGATTACGTGTTCGTGTGTTATTGTAATACATAGTAGTAATATAATTCGTGTAATTTTGTTAATAATTTTTATTTATAAAAAGTAATTATGACAATGCGCTCAGAGTTATTCTCGTTGCAAATTAAAAATTCCACTTGATCAACTTTGCTCTCACGTTCACATTATACGACGAAGCCTTGCGCCAAAACTTTTCTGGATTTCGTCATTTGTCATATCGCAGGCAAATCTGCCGACCCGATAAAATTTAAATTCGAAAACTAAATGCTAAAATTGCGAAATTTTCCGTGAAAACGCGCCGTCGTTGATTTATGTATTAGTTTCTATATTAGTTTTGACAACTCTAATTAACTTTGTTATACGGAAGCTATTTCGAGTAAATAAATTTGCGCCGAACCGCTGTCCACTGTGGGGGTGGCGACGGGGGAAACGAGGACGCAACATATTGCACGAATCCCTCGACATCGTAACTAAATATAAAATGCATGTACATACACGGTGATAATTAATATTTTGTAACGCATCAGGCCGAACATAATTTAAAATGCGATTCCATATTATTTATCAGAGGAAACGCGCTTTTGTGAGTTTTAATGCAACCTACGTCATTCGACAAAAAACACCGTTATCGATCTCGTAAGTGGATAAACATCTCGAATAAGGTAACTTTCAAAAGTTGGAAACTTCGATATGAAACTGGGAAGTTTCGGGAGCAATATTAAAAATTGAACGGGGAATACGCAAAAACTGAAAGCGCCCAGGTAATTGTGATTCTAAATTTTTATCTCAAACAAAACGAGGCAGCGCAATGCGAACATTTTACAATTTCACTGGTACATTTCGGGCGGCTGTGTTACCAGTTCTCTCCGAAAATAAAACACGAACTTTTATGACTTGAAATTAAAGTTAACAACGCCGTAAATTATTCCGTGTACGTGTGTGTGTGTGTGCTCATCACTTTGTGGAAATATTTCCACGTGCGTCTTGAAAGGTATGCCGACAAGATTCTTTTATTCCGAAACGGCATTATAATCACAGCTACGCCTCATTTTGTATTCATCATCGAATTACAACGTCATTAATATCTCGTCAAAGGCATTCCAAGAGATCAAATGTACGTCCGCACCGGCAATCTAAGGCAGATTGGCTGTTAACGCCGGTGTATGATGATATATTGAGGAACTGGTTCCTTCCCCACTGATTCATTTATGCAAAGGTAGATAGAATGTGTATGTGTGACGGTGTTGTGGCTGCGTACCCTATTGTTTGATATATTAGACACGGCGGTTTGCTACCATAATTACCAGGTTTATGTTTGCGCGATCCAAACACATAGATTAGTGCCTGCAATTAGAAGGTAATTGACTTCAATACCCAGCTATCTGTTGTGTTTTGCGTTTAAATGATCTAACCATCTAACGTAATTTATAGCAAATTACTATGTCAAACGTATCTATGTCAAACGTATCTATTCATACTAACGCTTCGCTATATATCGCATTTTAGTCACCCCATCTTTTATGATCAACAACACGTAGGTACGTTGAGAATACAATAATCGAGATACAGAGATGAAAACAACGGTCTTTAGGTTTTGGAATAAGTATATCAGCGACAAGTTCAGAATATTACTTCTACTAGACATGAAATGTTTATTGACTTGTCAAAATTTATATTTCCCGGTACAGTATGATTTCGTACCAAACCTGACAGCATTAGTGGTATTTTTACATGAACGGCTTGAGTTCATCCTACATAATCATATCTTCGTTCAAAATAAGTTTTGCAGATATTTGAAAAGCGGTTTTAAATACCACAGTTCGCAGGCTCATGTGTTTACTTTGCTATTTCACTGATGTACGTATTGTATCTTAAGCCTACATTTAATTGTAGATCCATATCTCATTTGTCCCAGATATATGCGTAGCAGTTCTTAATATCAATCAATATTATTTCAAAAAATAAAATCTCCTATATGGTCACTGGATGGCGATTTCTTTTTAAAAGGAGAGCAGTAGAGGTTTTGTTATGTTACGATTTACGAACTTTTAAATAAGACAGTGAAGGAACCGCCACATATATCGACGATTCAGTAATTACGCTTGAATACTTTAATAGTAAAGATGGAGTGCCATTGTTACTATTGACAGACGATCCAAATTCTCTGGAGAATATTCAACTGCCAATTGCCGATGAAATTGAGCATCAGGCCATGTCTGCGAAGACTAATGAAAATGAATGCTATACACAAACAGGAAGGCAAGGAGGATAGGAGAAACCTATATAGGATTTAAGAAAATAGATGATTATAATTATAATTTATAAGTATTAAACGATCTAAAAGAGCTATGAAACCACGATGTTCGCCTACAATGTTGTCTACAAAGTCGAAAACGTATTCTTGTGCACGCAGAAGAAGAGCGTCAAGCTGCTGCAATTCGTGGAGAAATAAGACATTGTCGGCGCATAGACTAGGATTCGACAAAAATGGATATAGTCACGATATTTTTATGAACAAATATGATGAAAATACACAGGTACAATACAAGGTGAGAGTCTGTAGGTTGTTCTGTCTAAATACAGGTTGTTTAGGTGAAGATAATTTTAAGCCATGGACCAAAGAATAAGGCACTGTGCTAAATTATTCATTTAGAACAAAAACAGAAAATCCAATAAAAATTCTGATAGATTTGATACGCAAAGATCAGAAAACCACATGCATGATCTTTTCTTTTTAATCTGTCTGCTACTTGCTCTAGCTTTGAAACGGGTAAGATTGCACAAAAAAGTACGACGATCATATTTATTAACCCTTAAATGCCCATGCGTTTGAAGCAAGCGTAAATATCCATGCGGGGTCGATGGAGACCTCATTTAATTTTTCATTTTTCTATGTATCTAAAACATAAATCGAGCGTAGGTTACTAACAAAATTAAGCCTTGTCTAAGTTATGTTTTAATTAAATTTACCAAAATAAACATTGCATTAGAAAGTAATTGTAAGTTCTAAAAGAGAGTAAAATCAACGGCAGATAATACTTCCGGTAACAGGGGCATAACTAAAATGTAAATATAATTTACAAGAATATGGAAAAGAAAACGATAAACAGAAAATATTCTTGGATATAAAAAATGATGATAAGCAGTTTGGTCACGTTACGACTAGTTGCTTTTTTTCTGCGTAGCTTACACACAAATGTATTGCATTGTCCTTGGTCCGTGGCTTATGGTACTGTAACATTGGTCGGTTTTCCATATTGCATCTAGTAAGATCACCTGCTAATTGCCAAAAAAAGTATAGACTAGCATCGTCTTGTATATAACAAACGCATGCAAAGCTTAAATATCGATCAGGTTCATAAATATTCGGTAGTGCTGCGTCGAGCTGCTCTTCTACTGCATTAATCTTCTCGAATTATTTTATCAATGTTACCAACACCACCTAAAATCTAGAATCATTTGCGGCTTCGTTTCTCTCGCGGCTGAAGCCATTACAATGTTGGCTTGAGAGTATATGCATCATTCTTCTTAAAAATGTATCCCACCTTAGTTAGATCTTTCGTAAATACAAATATTGATGGGTGCACGGGTCTAGAAATTATTTTCAATTGTGTTTGTATATTATTCTTGCGAACATTCTCAAGTAAGTAAGTTGTTTGGTTGTACTGACATTGGTGCAAAAGTTGTCTGTCGTTAAAGCCGCCAACTGTTATATGGTTTTACTACCTCCGATACGACATCGAAAGCACTCTGTTTCTCAAGCAGGTTGTTTTTCAGTGCACATTTGCAGATTGCATAAGACAGAAGGTTGAAATTTCTTCAAATATGTTTCGCGCATGTCTTGCAGCTTCTTCATTCGCACAAAGGCATATTTTATTGTTCATTACTGTTGTCAATAATAAGTTGAACATTGTCATCATTATATTACAATGTTTATTTATATATTATGTAACACCAGGATGAGCCTTGACAAAGCTCTTTTGCAATCGGCTGCTTCTCTAAAATGGTCAAATGTTCCACTCTCTACCAGATTTTGCAATAAGCCTACGACATTATGCATTCCTCAGTATGATTTTCAGTTTCCGATACATTTTATTCGGTAAAACATCTTCAGTGGTGTTATCACTACAGTCACGAGTTTCAGGATCAACTCCACACCCCTTTATCTAGTATTACAACACACAAATCCCATTATCGTGCCAGCAAATCAACCTTGCCATGCTTCAGACATTATCTGACAAATAACTATTTTACCAATCACGGAAAATTAAAAATATTTACGTAGATGGGGTCCAGGAAGGATGCCGCTTGGGCATTTAAGGATTAAGATGAATGAAGCTCGCAAAGTAGAAAAAAGATGTTATAGATTCGGTGAACGATAAGGTACTAGTAATTATGGTGGATATTCAGAGTATCTTGCTTGCACCTAAGGTCCTGAAGGAATAAAGCCGATGGGTGTGTATATGTTAATGAGTTGACTTGTCTAACTACATTACGAATCTGCAACCGGAAACTAATCGACTTACTGTTATTCCTAACGGATAATAATAATAATAATAATAATAAAATACCCGGTATGAAAAAATCTAATTGTTGTAGATATAAAAAGGCTTAAATATTTACCAAAGGGGTGTGTGATATACAAATTGCGACACATTAGTGAATGGACTATCGTAACGTAGCCAACAGCTGCTCCTCTTGAAAGTTTTCTTCCAAAACAACTACATAAACTGACCCTTAGAATAATATATAGCAAACACAAATATTTACAAAAACTGAAAAGCATAATTGACAAAGATTATCATCCATTTTACGATTCCATTTCTTTCAACTTAGTAGAAATGAACTAAAATTAATAAAATTTCCTAGAATTGTTCAGCTGTCCAAATGGAGTGACGTATTTTATAGTTTCAAATTAGCTCTTTTTAAAAAGTCCCACGTTTCAAAATATTTGGAATTAAAAACCCTCATGTCTAGGGAAATAAATAAAATCGTCTGTGTAGCCTGCTTTAGTGGTTGTGATAACAAAACTCCTACTTCCATGCATTTGGCTGATTAATTTTTCTAAATAACCAATGCAATGAAAATATTTTTTTTCAGAAAGAACGACAATATTTTTGCCATTCGTTGAAAGTTTAGAGACAGTGTGTAGCTCTACAAGAGGATCAGGCGATCATATTTAGCAATTATAACTATATTTGTTTTGTTTCTCTGTTTATTTGTGATTCGTGGGTAACATGAATCACACCTACTAGCACGCCAATTGTTCGACCTGTGCATAGGTAACCGATTGAGCGTACCAGTAAATAGTTGCGATTGTCACCGCGACAGCAATAAATTATAATTAGCAAATTGAATTTGCAAAAATCCAAGAGGATATCCCCAGTGTTACTGTGATTATTTTGCAGGTTCTTCGTGCTTTTTTTCTGTTTTAGAAACTTGGCTTGTCTACTTTTGTGGTCGTCAGCTATGGTCAATTTAAAGGTAAATTTCTCAGGCAACATTTTGCTGCAACACTTCAGCGACTATATCAAGAAAATAGGATTTTAGGCAACAACATGTCAGGCTGCCCCACAAACTAATCAAAATTGTTTTGAAAGATTACTTTAAATTTGCGACAATTGAGCAGATTGTATTAACAAGAATACGTTTCGGCCTCATGGGGCCTTTTTCCAGTTATTTAAAAATTGAGCAGCGGCGCATATGTGTTATGTATATGTTAGGTTAATATATATAATCGAAACACAATAGTATACCTCACCCTAACGATGAACGCGAAATAAATTTTAATAAAATGAAGTGTAAATAAAGTTAATAAATAAACACTTACCGTGAACTTCAGCTCGTAGTTAGTTAACGTTGGAGGCTAGAGAATGAAAATAAAAATAATTAAAGGGCTAAAGATACGAAGTGGACGGTTCGTTCCGGCAGATCAACACATAAACACATAAACTTATTATAACCTTGTTAAAGAAATTGTTGCGGTCAACAAAACGGTAACGCGGCTTGACAGTAATTGAATTTGCAACGGAAGGTTATGAAGCAACACTATTTTGAAACTCAACGCTTCCCTGGAGTCCAACTGACGCCACTTGTAGTAAAGTAGGGAAGCTAACCTCACAGCTGTTGACGAAGTTACTAGTCGGACGATGACGTCACGGTCACGCGATCTGGGATATAATAATAAATAATAAGAGGCAATTCAGAGCAGGAATTCTCCACAACAAAAATACCAGGAACTAACCGATGATGACACTTTCGTGTCGCCGAAACAAAACCGCTTAAGCGGAACCGAACGCTTTGCTTCAATTCTCGACAGATTCCGCTATCGATATTAAATTCGAAACAAATAGTGCACGTACAATTGCATAAGCTCAAGAACTAAATCTGTTAGAGGAATCTACATAACTACATAACACCGTCCGCGGATGCATCGTAAAATAGAACGTAACGCGACGTCCAAGGATTTGTTTCGTTTGTTTTCATTTCGATAAATATTCTCCCGGTTGGTCATCTTTAGCAATCACGTAATAGGCTGTGAAAATAAAACGTAAGATCATTATTTTTAGATTATTTCCATCACTATAGCAACAATGGTCCAATGAGAATTTGACTTTTGAACCAATCATTTTTGTTTATCCGATTAAAAACAAAGTCTTGTTATATTATTGTCGATAAAATTATAAAAAGTGTGTTTGTAAATTTGAATTAGAATAAATTTGATTATTAATTGATGTGTTAGCTGTATGTTATTTCATGGCCAGCGCAGTAAGTTGTAGGGTATCATCCCTATCCAACTTTCTTGCGCATATCGATTTTTAATTTGTACAGCATGTACGCTTAACATCTCTTTTTGAAAATTCAACTCCAAATTTTCGTTGCATTTTCAATGCATTAATAACAATAATGTAATGGATTTTATATATTTTCAGAAATTTTCGAGTATATATTTTGGTATTCTTTTTGATTCACTCCATTTTCTGTCTGCTTCTCTGAGTTTTAGTAGACAGTTGGGTAACTGATATTATCGATATATCACTTTAATCGTCTCACAGTGTTATGCTCTATAGCATTGTTGTGAGATTTCGCTAGTTACTGGACCTCTGGTGATTTTGATTTTTTTACTTTTCGGCTATTGATATTATAACTTTTCGGAATTTCATTTCATTTCCTGGAAAATTGAAGGGAAATATATATAAATTTATATAAAAATTATATATAAATTGTGTGCATTTGTTTCTACGTGCAAATGTTTTATGTCCGTAGCAATATTTTCGTGCGGAAATATATATTTTTTTAACGACCTGAAAAGACACGCATTCTAAAAGGCCCCATACACCTGCGAACAAATTATGTGTATGGTGATGTTTGACGAGTTGCGCAACTAGTTGCAGATGTTCAAAACTGTTTGAAATTAATTGCGCAACGGATGGCGTTGCGCAACTATTGCATCGTGTATGAACATCGCTCTCTGGAAGCTGGAAGGAAAACATGTCATCAGACGGCATATTTCCGTACGTACACAACACAAGCAACTAAAGTTTGCATAAAACTGCGTGTAGTGTATGGGTAATCTTGGTTGCACAACAACCTGTTGTGCAACGTCAGTTTGCGCAATTTGTTCGCAGGTGTATGGGGCCTTTAACGAATAGCAAGACTAAATACATATTTTATAAATCTGCTGTGCATAATTATATTTATGTAAATTATCAATGAAAAATCTACTGGTTTAAAATGAGTAGACTAACCGCGCTTAATTGCCTACTACCAACTTATTTACATTTACCAGGGTGTAAGATAATATCCGCCCCAATTGAAGCAGTATACATTGAGGGAAATTGTATGAAACATGTTACAGTAATATTGTTTGAAAATAGTTCTTGAACTTTAGAGGTAATTGTTTGTTTTTGGCAGAAAATTGTTTTAATTACTCACACGCGTTTGAATGTAATCAACAAAATTTAGTGCTTATCTGTCTGTGAATATTTGCCATTCACTTGCAGGACAACATTCGTTATTGTAGAACATATTAAGGAATACATTTATGTACTTGAACTATATCTTATTTATTACATTATATAAATATAATATTTAATTCTTTTACATTTATTTTATTACGTTGTGAAACCATTTACTGACACCCACTAAGATCCTAAGAGACTTATAAGTCATCAATAATCTTAAAAAAATCTAATTTTATAATTTTTATAGAAAAATCTGTACATTACAATTGCATTACATTACAAAAAATGATGCACACTTTGGTTTTAAATTGTAATTTCTTTTTATAAATATATAATATCTAAAAAATTAAAAATATCCTCTAGACACGTAGTCCTACAATAAAGTTGGTATCTTCAGTAGAATCTATTTGAATGAACCTACGGGAGGTGTAGTAAATCTTTATATCTTAGTTATACCTTAGCTTGATATACAAAGTTTAATACAATGCTTTTTACTTTCCACAAGATGGCAACTTACTTGCATAAATACGCATATAGATTTACTAAAAATCAAGTGTCATAATCGGTTTATAATGTTATAAAATATATAAGTTAATTATGCAGCTAAAAGTAAGAAGTAAATGTTGCTATTAATCTAACTCTAATACATACACGACTGAGGAAATGTACGATGTTTAATTTCTTAGGTAAGATTTTTTACTGCAAGCGATACACTATTCTAAACATGGTTTGCCTCTTCAGAAACTAAAGTAAATCGAGAACTGTCATAGTAACACTTAAGTGTCTTTCAAACCAACGGAATATCGGCCAGGGGTCAAAATATATAATCAAGTGTGGTGACAAGTAAAATACTTGTGTTCCAAAAAGTAGTTCTTTTGTAAAATTCTTTAAGATAACACAACCTCCTATACGTCGCGTCATTCTGAGTTCTATTTACCATGGCAGGGTGAAAAGTATTGACAGGTTTGATGAAAGTGGAATAAATTCTGTATCGAGCATTACATCTTAGGAGACATGTTTCACTATGTTTAAGCGTGATTCAAAAGAATTGCTGCGGAGATTCAGAACAATGTACGAAAGTTGGATACACCGCTACATACCACAGATGGTATAAGATACGATAATCGTTTTATTCGTCACGTATGCAACTGGATGTGAAAAGTCGTATACTTAAGTCCTAAAATCAAAATAAAGAGTTATCGCAGTAAAAAAATCAACAGTACCAGGGTAAAAAATATACGGAGATAGAATTAGCCAAGCGTATAAAATGTGTTTGATATTAAATGTTTTCATTTCTCCTCGGAAATTGGCCTTATCGTTCAATGTGTGTCCGGCAGTAAATCAAATATGTGACAGTTCGCTTATTTATGAGATTTAAAAAATTATTCATAACTAAATTATTTCTTTGCGAGTATCATGAATGATCCTGCTTAGCCTACCTACTGCATTATATTGATTCTTGTTACCGAAGAACCTAGATTTTTCCATAAACGACCCTTGCAAGAGACAGAACATGCCCAAATATATTATATTGTTATATTTGCGTCCATCGCGACACGACGAAGAAATTGGATTTTCCAGTCATTTTTTTTGTTAAACTAGCCCTACAAGTATTTCACGACAACATATACACCAGCATGCAATTAATTTGTAAATTATTTATTAACAGATGTACATTACTTTTGATGAAGGGATCAATTTTTTCATGACTCTTGCGCAGTAACAACCTCCACATGAACCATGTGAATGTAAAGGCAAGATCTTTTAATGCATTCGCTGTTTTTTTAATAAATGTTATTTATTGCCACATTTACATTCCAGAGTTCAATTTATTGAGAATAAAAATACGGTTAATATTTTCTAAGATTCCCTTCAGTAATGATACACTTGAATATTCTTTCCTTCCACTGTTTGGAAGCTCTCAACCAATCTTTTTTCGGAATACACTCAAAATAAGCGTGAATTGTGTTATTGATTTCTTCTCCTAGCCCGCAAATTCAGTTTAAGCCCAAAAATAGCCAATAGTAGCACATGTTGAGTACAACGGATGTTCTATTACCAAAAACTGAAAAGTTAAAGCTGCCTTATGGGACGATACAATATCATAACGCAGGATAATTCCCTTGTCTGGAACTGAAAACTTCACAGTGTACCATTTAGCTGCAAGTATCTTTTGCACGTCTACCTTAACTGCATTCACTAGACCCGTACTTCTGGTACATATATAATTTTTGCATAGCTCGCTTCTTCTTGGACATGGTGTTTGGTGTTTCATCATTTTCGTGAATCTACACACGACTCTCTTGGCCGCTAGGTACGTTGAAAATTGTATTATAAGTTTCATCATCTGTCACTATTTTGGAAACAGTTGATTTCCGTCCCTATTTAATAAATTTTAAGTTTAATGGCAAATTCTTACAAGCTCTGCTTTTTGCCGCAAGTCAGATAGGTGCACAAAATGATAGGTTACTTTCTTTAATGCAGGTGGTCGTGTACTATTGTTTTAACAGCTGAAGGTACAATATTGAATTGATGTTCTATTACAGCATAAGTGGCTTTATTGGTTTCTGCGATTATTTTTTTAGCAGCAGCATTGTTTCTGTATGTAAGAGCCATAGGAGAACTACTCGTTTTTGATGCTGAACATAATTCCATTCGTGATCAAATTCCTTATACCATTAAAAAATTGTAGCCAAAGAAGGCGCTTGTTCACTAAAACCTCGCGTTACCCTCATAAGCATAATAAGTCAAGTCATAATAAATCATGATTCGAATATGGTCTCTGGTTAATTCCATTTTTTTACTTTTACTACTGTCACTTTAAAAAAAGGTAGTTACTTCAGTTATAACTAACGTAACTTCAACAACTAAGCTTCACATGACAGATATTAGGATAACCCCCCCCCCCCCCTCTTAAAAATCTATAGTGGGACTGGTGTCACACATGCTATCATTTTTCATTTAAATACTAATATTTTTTCTGTTGGAGTGAATTTATTAATATAAAAGGAATAAATCCTTGCGAAACAAGAAACGTGTTATACTCATTTGATTTCTAATATTATGAAATGATCATTATTTCTTCCTCCGTAATCGCTTAAAACCATCTTCGTTAATTTATAAATGTAGCCATCGTCGCAAACAATTACGCAGACATTCGGCGGTGTTAAACTCACGTTATCGTCTTATCCCCAAGTTGTAAACTCAGCTAAACACGGGATTAAAAGTTCCCGTTCGCTCGACGTAAGCGGCAACATCCAAACATAATCAGCGCACGTACCGAATATTAAACATATTTGTAGACGGATTATTACCTTACGCGTGTCGGAAAATCCGATAGTATATGCCTCGCGGATTCTTGTATGCTCCCTTAACAGCCGGCGTTCAGTGCGTCTTTGTCTCCGTGCTCTCAGGATGGGGATAAAGTTCTCTTCGCGAATGGGGGTTATGACATGAACACTTTGCGTCGTCGTGTAATGTAATTATTGGAGGAATCTTTTTGAATTTTTAAATTACGAAAATGAAAAGAATCGTGGCGTTCGTCAGAAAATTAATGCTTGAACAATATTTAATTCTGTGAACAAATGTTCGATGGTTACGCCCGTAGATGCAGATCTAAATTTTGCTCTAAAATATTGAAGAGTTCTTCAATCTAGGGTTTGCGAACTCTCGAGCGTATCTACCGGGAAGAGTTGGTTTAGGTATAATGGAGCCATTTTCTTGAAGTCCGAAAATTATTTACCTATCGACGTTATGGGAAACTAAATTCTATGGCAAAAAATCAACGGTGAACTAATGCAACAAATAACTATGTAAACTAATCTGTGATGCATTAAAAGTGTAATTGTATAACTCAAAATGACACTATTGTTTATGTTTATTATTATTCAAAAGTGCGAGTTGCCATATTTTCAAAATTGTAATTGAAGTATTCAGTATAAAGAACTTCAACATTTGTTTCACGCCTATGTACATCTACAATTATTAAAAATGCTAGTGCAGTCTCTATAATACGTGCAGAAATAAACCGAATGAATTTGGATATGGTTAAGAATAACATCCTTTTGATACGTTATCATTTGCCACTTGGAAGCCCATTACTTTTAAAAGAAGCACTTAAGAGCAAAATTCGTTTTTCGCTTCTTTTGTTATGAGGTATGTAATGGTGCACTGTTTGAAATATCGATGTCTGAGGTATGTGTATGTGTGTGTGTATTGTAATGACTGTTACTATAAGTGTAAACTTTTACGTTGGAAACCAACAAGCAAAATAAAACACAAAAATGCTAATAATGATATTTATTAACTTATAAGTCTAAATTCAAGTGTAATTCGGAAAGGATCAAGTATATTTCAGAAAGCATCAATTGTAATTCAGATTAGTCAATTGTATTTCAGAAAATGTTAATTGTAATTCAGATAATACTATTTGTAATAGAGAATGTGTTAATTGTAATTCAGAAAGCATTTTTCTTTAATAAATCAATATATCATGAAAATGAATTATAGGTGACAAATTATTTGACTTATTAACAAATGTTTATTGTTTACATACGATGAATTTTAAAGATAACTGGTGTATTTGTACCAATTACCAATTACCCGAAATCCTGTGTTGCGCTTATTGCCCTGCCGACATTTATTACATACAAAGTGCTCTCGGTTACAACCACCAAATGCCTCTTGTCCGCTTTGTAGGACCGTTGTGACGGGAAGTGAGCCAGCTGAACGACAAACCTATAAGAAAAATTCGAAGCAAGATCGTGCAAGAATAGTTTTATGTGCTAATAGAGGTGATGACTGGGTAGCTTTGGCTATTACATTGGGGATAGAATACAAAACAGCATTTCACTGGGTGCGATCCGGACGCGATGTAATGTTGACAAAAATTCTGAGTGAAGAGCAAATCCAAATAATCATTGAATGGATAGAAGAAGATTGTGGTTGTACGCTAAAACAATTGCAACAAAGAGTAATCCAGAATTTTCAAAGAAGGGCTGTCCGTGTCAACATTAGCGAATTATTTAGAAGGAAGATTCTTCACTGTGAAGCAGGTACACAATGAACCAGTAGCCATGAATTTCGAAGAAAATAAAAGAAAAAGAGCTGAGTATGTCAGAGCTTTAAATCAATATATACAGCAAGGCAAGCAAATTGTCTGGCTAGACGAAACGAACTTTAACTTATTTTGCCGACGAACAAGAGGACGTTTCCGAGTTGGTGTGAGATCCGTACAGCACCTTCCAGCGGCAAGAGGTCCTAATGTCCACCTGATTGGAGCAATTTCTGCTGCAGGTCTTGTACTGATGGATCGCAGAAGGGGTTCGTTTATTGCGAACTTAGCGAATGATTGGCTTCTAAGTTTGTTACAACAATGGGAAAACATATTCTCCCATGTTGAACCCAATCGAGATCATTTGGTCGAAAATCAAGACATATACAAAAACCAATCTTCGAGTTCCAAATGTGGCAGCTCCGGGTGTTGTGGAACAAAGACTTATTTACCTTGAAGAAATTATTGACCAAGCCAAGAACACAATTGTCGGAGGAGATTGCGCCCGAGGAGCACAACACACTACAGTTCATCATACCGACGCTTTATCTTTGAATGATATGCCAGTAGGGCGCTAAATAATTACATAAATTACCTATATGTTAATAAAATACTTATGTGTGGTTAAAATTACTTTTTGAAGTAGGTATAATTATGTAGGTAAAGTTTTTTTTTTTTAATGAAATTTATATTGTCAATTATGTTATCTAAATTACAATTGCCAATTTCTGAATTACAATTTACTCTTTCTGAAATACAATTCTGTAATCTGAATTACAATTGATACTTTCCGAAATAGAAATGACTAATCTGAAATGCAATTTACCCTTTCTGAAATAGAATTCACTAATCTGAATTACAAATGATATTTTCTGAATTACACTTGAAAAAGGTGTAGTGATGATCCATAGACACTATTGAAATTATTACATCGAAAATATTCAGAGTATTATATTCGAATTATTAACATCTCCGGGTGTGTTTAAGATAACAATATTTCAATTACAAGTTGGTGTTTATCCCATTTTAGAATAATTAATTATATTATATAGTTATTGATGCCTTGCAAAATCTTGGCAGGAAGTGGAAACAAAGTTTTTTTATCAAAGTTGCAGTTTCGCTCTTTAAATTCATTAATTTGCTAGTCAACAATTAAAATTGTTAACGTCGAGTTAGTTCAGAATAATATTATCGCCGTGTCAGTCAAGAATTACATTTCAGGTAGTCAAGAATTAATAATTAATTTCGGGCAAGCAAAGATTAAATTATGTAATTATATAAATAAAAAAGCAAATGTTCAAAATTAAATAAATATTCTCGAACAATATATAGCAAATTAAGAAAAAGTAGAGACGAACCCAAAAGTGGTAAGTAATTAGGAAAATTTCTTACTATGAAATTTTGTTTACCGATTTGTAGTGTATAAGTCGTAAAAGGACGACGTAAATTGTTAATGTATGACACTCAATCGACTCTATACATGTAACTTAAATGAAGTAAAAATATATGGTAACTAATCCGATACGGAAGTAAAATTAAATATAAATCTAATAATCTATAAAAGATAAATGAAATCTAATAATATATATGAAGATGACAGTTTGCAGCAGATAATATCTTATACCGATCGCGTCAGAAGATAAGATACGATTTGGAATATATGATAACGAAATTTACCGCTAACGAAACGTACATAACAATTTCTTTTGTAATTTAAAATATAAGTACTTACTACAGAAAACACCACAATTCAACATTTGAAATTAACATTTTAATTCGTCATACACATATACGCATATCAGATCAGAACAGATCTTTCACATCAGAAATAACGACCACGTTTTATATCCAGCTGCATCAACAGGTATCGAACGATCCATACTTAATTTATTGTGCTTCGGAATCTTCGGCAGAATACAAAAATTTGTTATAAATATACGTGTGCCTAATTTCCGTTCTTGTTCATGTTATTTCTAATTAAAAAAATTATGATAAAAAGCTAATCGGCCGAAGCAATCTACATTTACATCGCTGCTGCCATCCTGTACATACGTTATATTTCCGGTGTTAAACATTTTAAGGAACAGATTGATACTCTGCACGGGCGCCTCAACGTGATACCTTTGCTAGTTTGAATTTAAGACCCGCCAGTTACATTGATTTTGGTTCTGCATCATCACCCAATTTTAACGGGAACCCGAGTATCAAGTATTTATCTCACCGAACAGTGGAAGAAAACTTGGTAGACGAGTAAAAAGACAACAATACTTTCACCGAATATAAGTTTCGGTACGAAGGTAGATGCGACATCTAAACCGATTAGTTTAGTACTTGCGAATGGTAACTTTAGCAGTATTATGCAAAACAACACATCGGCGAATAAACGAACGATGCACACAAATATGTATAAAATTGAAAATACTTAGGTGAAAAATGTAAAATTTACTTTATAGATCGACTAATCTTACACCTGAACAGTATTATGAATATTAATAAAACAGGCAAAACGGTGGATCGGTAGACAAATAATTGTTCCTGTGTTACAATCCATACATCAGTAGCGATTACGAAGAACCTTATTTGTTGAAATAAGTTAAATAAGTGGCCATAAAACCTTTTTGGCATGAGGCAATGTAGAGAATGTTTCTATTTGTAGTATTCTGTTGTTAGTGGTCCGTCGAGAGTAACTGGCTAAAAGTTTTGATGGCCAGTACATACAGACGTACTTAAACAATTAAGGTCCTTGTTAATTTCCACTGATGAAGTGCAATAACATAGAAACAATATTGTCTAGCGATCTACCATTTAGTCTTCGAAGACCCGTTTAATTCTTGTTCAGATAAACATGATGCAGGGTATCATTACGTCACAGGACATTTAATGAAAACATACCTACCAAAAACACATATAACTACAAGAATTTCGCGAATTTCGAATACCTACAATTAAACCTGAAACAATAACTAATATTTATGTATGGATTTTTTGGAGAATTTAATATCAAAAATTTAACTTGAATCAGAGAGGAAGGGAGCTATATATAATATTTAATTTGATGCGCAATCAAGGACATTTACCGAAATATAAAATTTGGCTTAAATTTTATAAAAATAAAGAAGCTCAGGTAGAGTGCAACATAGACAGACGGAAATTTGGAAATTTAACGTATAAAAGTCCTTTATACCCAAAGAAAAATAAATTGAGCAGAAAATGTCGTTTAAGAAATATGTAACTGACATAAGTTTCGGTTGAGTATAAGTAGTTAAAATATTACATAACAATAAAAACATTATGGGTGGACAATGGGAAAAAAAGAAAGCGAATCACATAGTAGCTAAGCAAAGAAACTCAGATCCAGGCGGACATTGAGGAGGTAATTAATTTGCGGTGTAGAAGGAGATAAATTTACGTTTTTAAAAATGGCGTCAAGGGTGGATAAGAAGAGAGTGATGATGAATAAGGCGAAGTCAAGAAGGCAGAAAGTATATACAACAAAGGTAGGTGCAAAGGAAAATATGGAAATATGCAGAAACGCAGAGGAAGGAATTCAGAAAAATAAAGATGGGGTATAGAAAACTAAGAGTGGACGACAGCTGATGGATCTAGAATGGGGAAGGAGGAAAACTGTTTCACAGTGCAGGGACATGGGGAACAGTTGGGTGACAGGAAGAGAAAGTGAGGGAGGGTAATTCGAAAGATCAAGGCAAGATATGAACAGAAACATGGGGAAATTAAAAAAGGACATATCTGGTGAATTTCGATAGGGGGTGATCAGGAGAAAAAAGTTGAACTTATAACAGGAGTAAAGGAGATATGGATGGACAAAAAGCAATAACAATATATAACATATTTTTCCATTTTTATTTCTTCAATGTTGTTGAAATGTATTTTCTACTAGAGTTAGAATAAGTTTAGATAAAATTTTCCATAATGGATAAAATGGAACGAGTCGAGTATTACAAATTGATGAAAAGTACAAATTAGAGTGCTAACTAAAAACTAAAATGAAATATTATTAGAATATTTCATTGACATTTTCTACATAATGTCACGTTATAGGAAAAAACAAAAAGTATAAATGGTTGTAAAATTTGTAGTCATTATGAATGAGAGCCCTAACTGAATCTACTTTGTGACTCTTATATATAAGCTAGAATCGAATGCTGCGCCAGTTGAATGATACAGCCTATATATATCGTTAAAAAGGTAGTCACTAGACACACGACTAATTGAAGATAAAAATTCGCAGAAACGTTCTGCCGAGTATTAGTCTTTAAAGAAGGCTGTTAGACATCAACATCAGGACATCTAAAAGAGTTTATTATCCTTAGAGTATAATAAAATCAAACTTCAATGCCAGTGTGGAAAATGGTATATTGGACAAACGGGATGTAGTGTACAGTCAAGTCAAGGAACATCGAAGAGATATCGAGCAAGGAAGTAATGGAAGATCCGCAGTAGTTGAACACTACCACACGGGAAGCATTCACTTAACCGATTACGACGATGTGAAGATACTCACCAGAAACTATCACTACTACCCACGGATAGTGAGAGAATCCTTGCAAATAATGAAAAACCGAATAATTTCAATCGAGAAAATGGAGGTTTGGAAGTTACTACTAAAGGACACCGAGAAGCAAGGACCACCATAGACACAGTCAGGACGATAACGGACACGGATCAAAGGAATATAACGGATACGCAGCAACGACGCCAAGCAGCGACTGTGTATATAACGAGGAGCAGAAGATCAACATCAACATCGGTCTTTATAAACCTTTTGAAGAAGCTGATAGCAGCGAAACGTCAAGTTTATTTCAAGAACCACGGCAACACCCGGAGGATACATAATTATAAATATAAAAAAAAATATTACCTACTGATGCCCGGTTTCACAAACGCTAATCGGTCGTTGACAGCTTCTTAACGAATCGCCCAAAGTTCCACGATTCGTTGACGACTCTTTAATCAATCGCCAAATATTTGACGATTGATTACCTTGACGAACCGTTAAAAGCAAAATTATCATTGTTTTGGATTTCACAAACAATAACGAGTCTTAAAGGCTTGTTAACTAATTCACCATTTGACGATCGTTTGTGAAACCGGGCATCAAAGTGATATAATTAGAAATTAACATCCAGTTTGGTTTAAAGTTAGAAATATTAATCAAGGGGAAGTTCCTCTATACAAAATTACAATAATAAAAAACCGAATCGAACAATAATAGATAACAGTGATACAATTCGAAATTGGTTAAAATATATAGATATATGTATAATCACATGGTCAAGTACGTTAACGACAGTGGATGTAAGGTTAAGTAACAATAAAACTTAAGGGGACTAGTGGAAAGGGCGGATGGTTTTGAAATTATAAAACTTATTTCATGGTAGGAATGCTTGTGTATATAATTGAGTCTTATTGGTATCTTGTTTTGAATTGGTGTTTTCTAATCGGTAATAAACACACTATAGTTTGGTCCGATGTGAAAATCTTCGGTTGCAAAGGCAACTCAAAAAAAAAAAGTTAGATGTGGGAGAAAGCAGTAGTTTGGTCGGTCTAATATGGACCTCAAAATTGATAATTGTAACGAGCCTAGTGTAAAAGTATGTTGTACTTGATTTTCTAAAGAGTAGATTTTTGATTATAACTTATTTTGTAATCAAATTTCGTCCGAACTAACTTAACTAACAAAATTACATTTTATTGTTATTAAGTATTAAAAATGAACCATAAATTAATTTTCTGGTTGTTAAATAAGTTTCAATTACACATATTGTGATGCGTGCTACTTTGGGATATATAAATTCATAGATTAATAGATTATGCATTAAGATGATAAATTTGCAATAATTTCTATTACATGGCTAATCCAGGTAGCGACACACCCTTAATAATTTACGTGCCTATTTGAAGCTAACAGCCAACGACATTATGGGGTGAAAATACTACCTCAAGTTAAATCATGAGCCAGGTTTGAGTTTGGCGTGATTTCAACAATAATATGTCAACCCCCAAAGCATGTACCAGTGGCAAGCATAATTGCCGATTTAGTCCTCTTAATGTGATTTTAAAACTCAATCAAACAATTATGCAAATCTTGTGCGCGCGAATCTAATAAATTCCAACGGTCCTGTTTAAAACATCGCGCGTCCTTGTAATTAGTCCGAGCGGCCATTAAACAAAACAAACGCGTACGAATAAAATGCGGTTATGGGCGAATTAAATAATTAAACTGATGATATTAAACTACGTCCCCATCATTGACGGACATTCCAGCTCACAAATAACAACAACAACAAACAGATCTAATATCAGCTAAATAGCGTATTTTAATTTGTTATATGTTAATGCTGTTATAATAAACATTATCGTAATTATTATTATTTTAATTACCTTTATTTACACGAATCAACGTAAATTTGCATATTCCGGCAATTTATCAATTCGGCTACAAATTGTTATGTAATAGATTTTATTATTGTTATTTTATTTTTATTTTACAATTTTATAGACCTATTTTGGAATTGACCTTCAAGTGTACATATATTACTCACAATTTGGTTTTCAGTATTTTATGGAGTTGTTGCGCCACAAAACTATCATCAAATTTTAAATTAATATTTCACTGCTTCGTTCTTATGAAGTAAGTTGCTTTACAGCAAATTTTTGTTATATAGAAACAAATTATTATAATTAATACACTAATAATAACGTTTATTAACAAAACTTCTCTCTGGACTTGCAAGTACGGCCTTGGTTATTAATCTGTTCTTCACCGTTGTTTTATTGTCAACGAAATGGGGTTAGATTAATTTTTGCTACTTGGATCTGTAGAATATGGTGCGTTGTGTACCAGACCAGAAAATGATCATCCATTCCAGATTTTGTTTTTAACGAATTTTTATTAATAATATTAAGCTGTCGTACAGATTACTTAGATGAAATTTTTCAATTTGACCATAAAAACCTTGATGATATGCGCACACCTAAGGCGCGAGAAATATCAAAATGCGTTTCTTCTCCCTGCTGGAGCAAGATAATTTTCTCGCGATGCGCTTCGTTATGTAATCTATTTGTCTGCACCAGCAACACGAATTAGTAACTGGCGCGTTTGAAACTCGTTTTATTAACAATTCGAAGCCCTGCCGTTTCGCAAACAATTTGAACGCAACACACACTCTTCACAACAACGAATCAAATTTAAAATTTCAATTACGAAAGTTTGCTTCCATAATCCTATCGGCATACGTCTAATTGGATTTTCAGTCGGGCCGTGAAGTAAGAGCAAAGTTCGGTACGCGCGGTGCACTCAGAAATGGTACGGAAGACACACGATCTTTGCCGCAACACCGCTGGAAATAATTCACGGTCTTCTAAATGCGGAAACTTTGCCCCAATTTGCACGAAACACGAAAGCCAACTCTGTTACCTCTGATTACTCTTTCATATGTCATAATATTTAGGTATTCCGTCGAATTAGACTGCGCAGGGATGCGACGTTCTAATATTTCATGAATTCAAAGTCAACGAGAGACTGCCGTCCCCCATGAATAAAACATTTATTTACCTTTCTCCATTACAATGCATTTATATTAATGAGAGCCCCCGCTTCGTGTTTATATTGGGTGCCGTGCAATATTTTCGCAACTCACAACGTGATTGAGGTAGCGTGGTTAAGTTAAATGAAATTTTGAATTCATCATGGTACAACATTTATTCCAACGGCTGTATTTTAGCTGTTAAACGAAATTAGTGGTTTTTGACACGTCTCGCAGAAAAAGCATGTTCTTTGAAAGCGTTTTATTAGTGAATTTTATTGAATAACGTATATAACAAAAGTTTTGGGAAAATATTTTAAATATAATTAATCAAACTATAATTGTTTTATTTAATTTGGTAGTACAGAAAACGAGTCAGTGAAGCTTTTACTAATATTATAATATATCATGTAGTAGCTAAAGGTCCATGGGATTCAATGCCTCGCAATTTTTTGCGAATGCCTTTCATCAGCGTTTGTACGGTAAGTGGGTTGAACTCTCGTAGTTGTACTTCATTTTGGACTTCCCACCCACTTTCATAAAGCCTAAAACTCTTTGACGTGCCTGTGGAACATTTTGGGGGTTATCCTCTTTAAGTACACACGGGATATTTTGTTGCCTTAAGGGGTAAAACCACTCTAGAGGCCGGAAAAAAGAGCTGAATTTATCAATTTATTTTGGGAGTATGACAAACGGAATAATAATTCGTCTCAGGGGGTTCATTAAGCACATATTGAAGTACAAAAGTACAATTTTTTTATTGTTATTTTCATTACCAATCGCGGAGATAGAGCCCATCGTCGAGAACGATTTTAAAAATGTCGAAACGAGAGGACGGATTTCTCAGCTTTGAAATGGGCATTCTTGTGTGTACGATATAAGGTGTACATCAGTTTAGTTCCAACAATTAACTGGTCAGGATAAGACCGTTAATCCAACAAAAAGTATCATACTTCTACATTTTCTATGGAACTTACTTGCGTAGTAGAGGCATTGATTTACAGCCACAAAACCAACAGTGAAGGTAAATTACCACATCACTCTGAGCAATTACGAATAAAAAATAAACTAATCACATTTAAACTAAACCACTACATGTAAAGCTATTTATAAAACTTGTTGCAACTCGTCGGGTTGTATATCTCGGTCGAGGCGTCGATAAACAAAGTCTCGTGTTACAAAGTAGTATTTTGCTACGGGTTGTAAGACTTTTTCAAACTAAGATATGAAGTGCAAATAACAAATACTTCACGTTTTCCTACAATGAAAATAATATCATACAGGGTGTTAAGAAAAACTGTCACTAACTCTGAAGGCTGATAGTATGGCCCAAATTATGCTGAAAATTCTTAATGAACATGGACGGCTTCGCAGATACGATTTTTTTTTTGTTTCCGCATTACGCATGTATTTGCCGACGAAAATCCCCATGATATTATGGAATCCAGACATTGGGTACGTTTTTCATTGAACAGTTGGATGGGTATTTTGGGCGACAAGCTACTAGGCCCGATTGCTTTAGCAAACCGATTGACAGGCGTTGCTTATCTGAATTTTTCACAGAACACACTGGGTGATCTTTTAGACGAGATTCCTTTGAACCAAAGGAAACAAATATGGCGCCAGCTCCGGCGTATTTTCCGATTGCCGTTAGAAAGTATTTACACGGAACTTTTGGACGGAAGAAGCGTAGGAAGCTGCGCGGCTGGCCGGTATCACGGCCTGCAAGATCGCCTAATTCAAACCGATTATGTAACTGAGTTCGATTATTTTTAATAATATTTGTTGCCATATTTCCCATTCGATAATGTGATAACTTTTTTATATTACAGCCTCGAATAGTTCAAACCCCAAAGTTACATAGCATAAAATATATTACTATTCTCAACCATATTTGAATCTCTTTCCGAATTCACATGTTATTAGGTCGTATAGAGGATATTCAAATACCGTTGATAATAGTGATAGATTGTCAATAGATATATGGGGATTGAAGTATTCGACCTGTTGGTATTTTATGAGACTACCCAATTGTCTAGAGATATTTAGTAGAAAGCCAAGCAAGAACTTTTGCCATCAAGAAACCCACACCTCAATCTTTTTGGAGTGCAACTGTGAAAAGCATATTCGAACCATTTTGCTTATACAAAAAGGCCAAGGCACATTATACAAAAACCATTATTGTGTCCGATTTGTGACTTGTGTCTGTAGAGACACTATTACAAAATTATCGGCAATGAAAATTACTACTACTTGCTACCACTTACGCAAAAAGCTTGTGCTTGAAACAAATATGGCTAATTTGTTCTGATATGTAGTTAAAAGTATATGTAGTTAAAAGTCTTTTAGTTGTAGCGCAGATTTTTGTACTTTTGTCGTTTACAGTAAAATGTTATGAACACGAAACTTATTCTTTTTCGTACTATATAAAATACTCCTTTTGTGGAAATGTGGTTTTTGCAATTGCATAAATAGATAAAATGATTATTAATGATTATGAATTAACCAAATATAATTGATAAACGACAGTAAACAGGAATGCTGGTATTGTAAACATGTCTGGATGTAATTATATCTTCAAAGGAATTATTAATTTTTAACGTAGCCTACTGCAACAAAACTATATTTTACTGTGTTTTTTTAAAACAAGGAAAAAGTACATTACATAAAACTTTTTTGTATATCCACGAATTATTCCGAATACACCTCACTACAATTATAAATAATGAATCGTTGTTTAATTTATTTTTCGAAAATTCAAATCAGTCCCATTATTGCGAATTATTGTGTTATAAACAATTAAAAACGGTTCAGGTGAATAATTTAGGAATGCTAATTAATGAAGCAGGTTAATTAAGCAATTGGGATGTCATTCTAGCATTATATTGACCCGGCGCCGGCGATGTAACATTACTATAAAGGAAGAATTCGCTAGTCACCTCTGAGTAACACAAATTGTACGATAATTACTATAACTTTGCAATATAACTTCGGGAAGCCTTCGAGATAATACACACAAATACGAGCGGTTAGTTCGAAGTCATAGTCAATCCATTTCGTTCAACACAATTTACAGATCTGAATTTAATCGTTCTGACGTGAACGCACGTACTCAAAAAAGCGACACCTTTGGGTCAATTCAGACTATTAACCACACGGCGATACATGACGGATGTGGCGCTGTAGAGTGCAACTGAAGATTTTGATATTTCTAGTGTTATGTACCGCCTGGCTGAATTGTCCCTAGAGGGGTAATTCACCTTTTTCTAGATCAGAGCGAAATCTGAAGATGGCAAATGTGACTTTGGTGAAACATTGGATTTCCCAGGAAAAAAAAACACACAAACACATATATAATCGGAATATAAATGTCTTAAAATTTACCGTGTAAAATGTTTTTGTATTGTGTCTATATGTCTGTATTATGTCTAAAGAAAATCTGTTTCTCTATATGCACTTGCTTTATAGAAACCTCAACCAAGGAGAACTAAGTCACTTGTAATTGTATTGATAAATCTTTAGCGCCCAACGACAAATATCAAGTTTAAGTGCTTAGAAAATAGATAAACAATATATCCAGAAAAAATCTATAGTAAGCTTCGGGTAGTTTGAGTATACAAACATCATTAACTGTTAATTGTTTTGTTATTCGCTGATTCTGCAATCACATCAATTGTGAAGTGTAACATACGTTCAAAGATACAAGTTGTTAAATATTTCATGACCCACGTGGATTTTTTACTTTCTTATACTTTATGAGCATAGTAATCATACAAATTTTCTAACTCGCCTATTCTGACTATTTTCGGAATGATGTCTGTGTGTGTATGCCCTTGCGCGTTCTAGCGCTTAAACTATTGGAGCTAAAGTTGTGAAATCTTAAATATACGATTTGTATTTAGCGAGGAAGGAAACGTATATTATGAAAGCAATACCTGAACCGGAACTGATGGTTTTTTCCTATCACCTTTTTATATATCTCGAAAATTGTACGCGTTATAGGAAACACTGTTGAAGATACTGAAATTTTAAACAACTTTTATTTCAAAAGTTTTGTTGAAAATTTACTTGTTATTGTGACTGCATCAGTTTGTTGGAAATATATTTAAGTATAAGAAAGTTATAATAATGGGTGACTTTAATGCTCAAATGACTAAAGAAGAGTATCGGCATGGAGTGCCAAGGAAACGTACATTATAGCAGAAAACACATAACGACGGGCATCTGGTATGTAAATTAGCAGCACAACAAAATATAATAATAAGTAAACTGGATAAACAAAATTTAACACACATTCATTAATGACAAAAATAAATACAGCAATACAATCAAGTAGCGAAAAGAAGAGGGAAGCAATACACCAGTGGTAAAATAGCAAGCACAAAAATTAAAATATACAAGACGTTAGCAAGACCGATTGGGACATATGCTATTGGAGTTATGACGATGTCCAGGGAAAACAAGAAATATCTAAGAATTTTCTGAAGGAAAACAGTGCGATTTATATTAGGAGCATTGCAATGTCAATAGGGAACAAGCCAGTAAATGAATCACGAAATAAGAAAAGTAATAAAAGAAGAGAACATTTTCAGGTTCACGAAGAGTAAAAGATTATGATGGCTGGGAGTCATCATGAGAAGTCATGGAGCGATAAAACAAATATGCACGGTGATGGAGAATAGACCAAGAGGAAGACGAAGAATTAAGTAAGGTAATAAGAACCACAAACGAAATGGGAATTAGAGACTAAGCAAAGAAAGAAAGAATGAAGGAGAATAGTGATTTAGCAATGTCATTTTATAGATTTTTTAATTTTGCTTTCAGAAATGGTATGGCTTTATTGTTTTTCGATTCATCTGTAAATTTAATGTGTTCGTTAAAGGAACTAAACACAGTGATGATACTGGTGTTGCCACGAGTGTGTTTTTCGACGATATTTGAAATACGTTGTCTACATTGTCCGCTGTAACGTATAATTTGAACAATTCCTTTACACATCAATCTGTACGCAACCTGGCATCAGTAATAAACCCTAATTAAAATTTAAACAGTCAAAGGGTCTATCAACGTAAAAGTGGGACGTTGTAATAAATCAGTTGTGTGTCCTCGTTAAATAAATGATGTTTTTGTGTGATCTTAGAGTCCTGCCTACGAGACAAAAAAGTTCAAATAAACTTAAAATTGTTTAAAACTACTACCAAATACAAAATCGAATACGCATTAGAAGAAATAAAATAATGATTTTAATGCAACTATGTGATAAGTTAAAAAAAATAAAAAATAATTCTGTGCATCTACTTTAGGCAGATCAACTACTAAAAGTATAAAGTTATTCCATGGAGGCAAGTAATTGCAATATTTTGTAAGCATCTACCAATATGAACTTCTCATTTTTATTACCTACTATCAAAAGTTATTACAAATTAACGTGCGGTGAACGTCAGCTAATGTTGGGTTTTTAATCAATATTTTCATCAACAGTTACTTTATCAAATAAAATTCTCTTGACTTTGGCGATGCGAGGGTGGACCCCATTTATTCTATATTGCATAGTATCATTGCACATAAAAGTAAAATGCATGGTATTTTAAAAAGTTTGAGTTAAACATTTCAAAAGTGTACCACCGACGCGTAGTTCTTTATAAAATCCATAAAGAGTGAACAACAAAGTATTTAATAAGAAGCTTAATAGAAATTAACAGTTGGCTTATCAGACTTTCTGAAAAGAAATAGTTGCGACTGAACGTAGTTATGCTTGATTGAAATTGAAGTCGGGGCGATTAGAGAAATTACTGCAATTACCAGTTCTATAGAGGTGCCGGATAAATGGTATCTAACACGCTAATGCTACGGGAAAGGTGATGTTTTGCAATTTATAGAAATTGAAGATTAGGCTAGTGGACTGAAGCAGCATATAAAATGAACACCATATATAGATATAAATTTTCCAACACTATGTAGCACCAATTAAGTATCCAACCTAAATTTAACAGAAGAAAATTGTATCACACGTTAATTCGTTAAGACTATATCACGAAGAGTTAATTACCATTTATGAGCTATTTACAATTAGTAAAAAGGAATCCGAAAATGGACAAATTTCTTTTCGTTTCAAAATAAATAACGAGTAACTAGTGTAACAAAGAATGTACGGTACGGTACGGTACGGTATAAACACATATCGCAAATTCACAATACGTGCACCTACATTTTTGCGGCAATAACATGCAGTTCCAATACGTGAATTAATCATGAATCAAATACACGGTTCATTATCAGAGAACCTGAAAAATCGTAAATGTAAATATTCGCAATTTTTAGGCCATTTACAAAAAACAGTCGCAATATTTCGCTTAAAATTATTTGGTTTCCTCAAAGGTACATGAACAATGAAAATAATCTCCATTACAAATTATTAATGGTTTAGTAATTTCTATACAAAAAATCGAAAAGTCGAAATAATCGGATGACGGGGTAGAAATGGATGTGATTTTTTTTCATTACCACACATCAGTAAACTATCCCATAATTTACGAACTAGTGACTTATGTAGAACGATTTGTGTACCAAACTCTAAATGAAACTGTCACTGAATTGGCCAAAGTAAACAACACCTAAAAATGCGAGTGCAGATCGGTAAACTAGCTTGGAAAGATAAATATAACAATCCGCACTGAACTTTCTTATACTTAGATGTTGTTTTTCACCGTGGTCTGGTGCCTTAACCTACCCAATTCTGCTTTTACTATGTGGTCTAGATGAAACAAACCCTGCAATTTTAACGACAACAGTTCAGAAAGTGGGATATATATGTTGGCTACTTTTGGTACAAACTGGAATCCAGTTTAAGTTGGGTTGGGTTGCGTTCGATTGGGTTTGGGTTGGGGGAGTCCTACCTTCATGCAACATAACCCAAATTTAGCCCAACCATAATACTACAATGTGTATAAAATAAATAACATTGTTTGTTTTGCTCCACCATGTTTTCTGATTTAGTTGAAAGTATTCACGTAGTCAAATCCTCAATGATCGAATAAGATTTACAATTTCAAGTTCTGCAGCCTCAAAATGAGCCAACCCCACCTTAATGCCTTCATTTGTACCAACCCAACCAAACCCATTTTGTATTTAATGCATACAAATATATTCCACAGCGAATTTTCCAACCTTAAAACTCTGGTTTTCAATGTTTACTATTGAGTGGTAAATCTATCTGTTTACATGTTCCATGAGCTTAACCTGAGTAGACTGAACCCAATATTATTGTGCATTGTTTCATTGCGGCAATGTACATCGGTAATCGTTAAGATAGCAACTAAAACCACCGAAATATATTTTAGATTTTTAGACGAAAGCCCAGAAGTAACCTAATTCGAATATAAATTCCAATATTAATATTAAATTGTCGCTTTTTGCTACAGCAGAACCAACATTTTTTTAGAATAGAATAATAATTTCGCAAATACCTAAATATATTTTCATATTGGAGTAACGCGACCTACAACACTTTGTATCTCATTGTCAAGAGTGTATGAATCAATTTAATATATATATATATATATATATATATATATACTCAGAAATAAAGAATAACTCGACCGGTATTAGTTGACTTAAAAATGTAATATTCAAAACGCAAATTTACTACCTATTAAGTAAAAATATTTCGGTCGACAAAATAAACGTCAAAAACTAATAGCCATTATAACTCTACTTTTCATATGTAATGCTAGTTTGCACGGCATATAGTTAACTGATCTTTATTAGTCATAGCAAAATGACAGCAAAGGAGTTTCTATGCAATTAAATGGAACAAAAAATTAGCTACAAGTGGATAAAGGATAAAACACAGTAAACGTTAGTTGAACAGAAACATTAGTATGAATGAATGCTGCGGCTATTTGGCTAGGCTTGCGCTTGACGCTATCTACATTCGCAATAATAAATTAAACATTACTGCATTTCACAAATATTTATTATTAATACAGAAATACATTTAGTATCAGCTGTGGTCCGCACTGAAGTTTATTATACTTATAAATACAAATGTCCAGAAAACTAACGCGATCACAATGACAGGCGAAAACCAGAACATTTCGTGAGTACGCCCATATAGGTTAGTTACGTCTGACAGTCACGGCAACTGTGGTTGCGGGCGCGCCTCCGATCGCGCCCAGGAACATTTTCCGGTTAATAGGACTACAAAGAATTTGCCAACAGCGATTTCAAGATCAATTTTCCGGTAAATGGTAGATTTTTCGAAAGCACTCTTCAAACAAAAGTTGTTTGTCTTCGGGTAGCTCTTTAAAACAATAAGTTATATATATTATATATATTATATATATATATATATATATATATATATATATATATACTCTTTGGAAATATGACAAACCGTTTCTATAAAAAAATATGTATGTATATTGTTTACATATGCGTTTCTGGTTAACTACTCCAACATAACTCGGTATAGTTTACAGAACAATTTCCGATGGGCAATGACGTCGACGGAAAGGTAATTTATAGTAAATATCGACGAAAAACTAGAAAATACAAAATGGTAGCTTGCATGCTTGTTATATGAAGAATGCAGCGAACTAGATTTAAATTTAGCACATCATTATTTACGATCCACACTGTTCACCAGACCGGCTTGCATTTGATTGAAAAGAGTAGAGCTATATGTTGAACATCAGAATGAGGCGGTTCAAAATGTAATCGAAGCAGGATAGGTACTAACTTTATTAATTATTAACATTATTTAAATGAAAATTACCGTTACCACGACTTGGATGTAAATTTTTATGCACACTCTGTGCTCGCTTATAGACTACATCGTGGTGGCGTACGTGCAGATACAGACTATCTAGTCGAATATCCTGTCGAATCTTGTTTATTGTCATAGTTACCGTGGTGCATTAGTTTGATGGCACATTACAGATTCAATATTAATCTAATGAGATTAGGGAGGAGCTCGGGGGTGTCGTACATGAGGCGAAAACTGTCACTTCGTAACTATTCCGGGTGCCTTACGCGCGCAGGTATGTGCATGAAGAGGGAGGGGGAGGCCCGGCCCTTCGTGTCCCTAAGGAGATTTTCATGCATATTCCACAATCTCATTTGACTGCATAATCCTCGGTCGCATGCATCCTTGTTTGTGTTATGACAACTAACTTATTGCTCTCGTATACGTCTTTCGATCGCAGGTGGCGCTATGTTCTACTGGGTCAAGAATCTTATATTTAAATCGTGTGAGTGGAATCCCTAGTCTTACCAGGATTTAACAGGGACGCAGTGGTGAAAAACGCGAGGTACCGAATATATGCAAAATGTTACGGTTCATATAAACAGCAGCCCTAGGGTTTTATTCACGTATGAACAACTCAGCGAACTATAAAAATGCTGGTTGAATTAGTAAAAAGAACGAGGTTGTAATGGGTGGACGGCTGTTTGACCATTTTTAGGAATCCTCGGCGATCATGCAACACGTACTAAACGCTAGGTGTTAAAAAATGCGTTAGAAATAATATATCGGGGTGACTATGAATCTGCCCCCCCCTAATTATAGACGTTTCTAGAAAATGGCGACTTAGTAATAATACGGTTTGAGAAATTACCTGTAATTCACAAGAGATTTATTATTTTATTATTGCTATCTTAATGAAAACGTTATTAATGATGTTGTTTTATGATGTTTTAATTAAAGTCATAGTTTATATTTTGCGTTTAATAATTGAAAATAAAATACTATTAAGGAATAATATTTTATTAAAATCTGTACTGGAAATACCGAAATGATGCCATCCGACATCGTCGTATGAAATTCGTTATTAAACTATTATTTTTGCAGTGATTCGTATGTTTAAGCTTTCGAAGATAAAAAACAACCTGATTATTGTTGCTCGCAATAAATAAGTGTAAGTGACGATTTCAAAAATGTATATCTACCTTCGAAATTGGCGCACACTATCCTGTAGGTTCTCTTTTTTCAACCACATCGCTGCCAACGAATGTGTGTTAAATGTTTTGTAATTTGCCCTGGAAAGTGATTTTAAATTGTAAAAGCGAGATAATTTCAACAGATGTGGCGCGAAACTTTTGATCTATGGTTGAAATCGTGCGCGCAAACGATTAAAATATTGTGCAGGTTTCGGTTTATGTTATTAGTGTGATGCTAATGTGTTCCTTTGTACACATTTTGTGTAATACATATAGCTGATAATTTGTTTATAATTTATTTAGTATTTCATTGATATCAATTTATCACCTATCTACAATTCGTGTCGTGGAATGAAATGGAAATAATGTCGAAAAATTGCGGAAAATAATCTCGGCTTAGTTTACTGTTTTTCGTTTTGCAAAGGTAAATTTTATTGCAGCCTATATTTTATCATCTTAACTCTTAATCATCTGTACGTTACTGTGCGCATCTTGGCCGCTGCAACGCTAATATTTACAAATCACGCAGCTTTTTTCACTATCAAAATCTCAGGCGATGTTTCTCCATTCCACAAATTAATTTATCCATGCAGCGGTTCGCGCACTCTTTTACCTGTGCAATACACCAGGGTATCGTCTTCATGATTTGCGAATATTGTACTTATTTAAGCGACTCGCCGCTTTCAAAGTACGGCACACCGTTGTACCGTTATTTTATATTTCATAAGCAACCGACGGAGTTTTGGAATTATTTTCGCGAATGAACGACTGCCGCGTTGAAGCATGGTAATTTGGATAAACAATATCGGGGCAATCATTGAATTGCAATGAAGTCATTTTTGACAAATAAAACCTGAAGTGATGTTCAGATTCACCTCGGCTTGTCCATTACACGGGTCGTCAAATTTCGGAACTCCTATTGAAAACACTCGTTGAGCACGATAGTTTTGGTAAATTGGCGAAAAATGTTCTTTTGTGCGAATGCACTTTGTACATACGCCTGTATCATCAACACAGAAATATGCAGTTGTTTCCTCTACTAACAATATTATTGTAGATAATTATGGGTTACGGACGGAATAGAATATTAAAATTGCTTGTCCTGAAAGTTATAGAAACAACAACATTTTTGAAATTTTAGAGGTTTGATCATTTTTCCTTATGTCTCGTAGGATGTAAATGTACGTCAATATAATAAATATAAGCCGTAAAACACCAAAACAAAAACTTTGTGTTTAAGGACTTCCACCGTTTCTTATAAAGACCTCAGCACGCCGTATTATGATTGCTGATTTCTTCTGATCATATCAGTATTTCTTCTAATTTGTTCAACGACATTTCCGATTAGATTTTATTGTTCGTCGACCGTATTTAGACGGGTTGCGAAAAGTACCTGCTTCATATGTAATGTTCACGAAAATAATCGCACGAATTAAGATCTGGCGATCTGGGGGGCGGAAAACTATTCCATTCCTTCCTATCCACATCCCTTGGAAATTATTGTCCAACTATGTCGGTATTGCTAAGGCATAATGAGACTCGGCCACATCGTGAAGATACCATATGCCTATTCGAATAATTAAATCAAATGATTTCCGACCATTCCTGTCCAGACGTTATCACTAAATGAGGGTTTTCATCTGGGGGTATTGAAAATATCATCTTTGGTAAACTTTGCCTCGTCTGCCAGTAAAATTGTTTGAACAAATCGTGGTTCTTGATCATGTTTATGAAGTATCCAGTCACAAAATCCGATCCTCCTGGAAAAATCTTCTCGTTTCAATGTCTGGACTTTTTGTATATGGAAAGGATGAAGATCTTGTTCATTTAATGTGCGCCACACAATAAACGGCGAAACTACGACACGGTAAGCCAGTCTCCTTACACTAATCCTTGGCCTCTCTGCAACAAGATCGAGAATGACAGAGTCAATATCCAAAACTCTCACCGTTCGACCTTGGTCCACCGTTATAGGGGTATATTAAAAACTTTAAAAAAATAAACCAACCAGCAATTTTCCAGTAGACGTTGAACAGTACTAAATGTGCGGTGGTCTGGCAATCTTCGTTGAGGAAACATTTGATGATAGAGTCGCTGTGCTTCACACGCGTTTGCTAGTGCCATTCATTATAGTAAGTTCAAATTGTTTTGATAGTTTATTCAAACTGTCATGACAGTTTTAAAAAATCGAGTTTACTATCAGATCTAACTCAGTAGCGGAAATTTTCACTAAATTTTCAATTATTTTTCTCTCAAAAACGAAACTCCATTTAGCATCACCTGTTACTAGTTTTTTACGTACATTTCAAAAACCTGTATATATTGTTATGGTTCTGCGTTTCTCGTTGTCTGAAAAGGGTGGGAATACGTGAACGTACATTTCTGTTCTGTTGGGCGCAAGTATTCCTTTCAACAATCGCAGCAGTTAACAAACCTATAATAATTCTAAACGATTCTACCAGTCAGCAATAGATCCTCAAAATGTTCATATTTTTTGCTTAAAACTATTGTTTGGACTAATCTGAATGGCAGAGTGAGTTTGTATTTTTTGGTTTTTTGATTTTTATTACTTCGTGGAAAGTATTCAATACTTAGAAAGTACTCGCCTCTTTAATTCTGGAGTTTACGTTATTTTCATTTTTGGTATGTAGTTTCAGTTATCGTCATTTGAAGGTCGCTATTCTTCGATTTTTGGCTACATTTGCAATATTTATTATTATTTTTTGTTTTTAGGAATTTCTCGGAAACGGTGTGTGTACTTTTCAGTACCTGGCTAGGTACGTGTTTATAATATCGGTGTTCTATTATAAATTACGAGCTCGCTTACGTGGTTACAGCCAATCATAGGTAATATTTCTGTTTTATTCGATTATGACATTAATTCTTTAATGTGCTTGGGTGAATTGAATTACAATATTAAACACGCTATGCGAAATAACTGCTTTGACTCTTATAACTAACCCGCATTGGTAACTTTTTACGTATAATTTTGTCTTGTCGTTCGTACGGACTTAGAAGAATTGTTCTTACACACAGGGCTATTAATACATTATTCGGACTCGATAATTAATTACGCATATTTTCAGTAATTAAATTATAGATTAATAGTAAGTTTGAAATAGTGGTTTGGTTAATTAGCAAAACATAATTAAGTACATTTTGGTTAGCTAATCCAAATATTAATGGCTGAATTTCATTGATAGTTTGTACAACCAAAAAGTAATACGTTTTCGACCCAATCATTATGAAAATTCGAAAAGATTTTTTCTCCGATTTATGGTAACACCGAGGAAAGTCTGCTGGAAGAATTGATCAAGATCATGTAAGCGTAAGTAAGACTATTTATTTATTTTTTCCGGAAATCGTCTCGAAAACAACATTTTACTGCTTATTTACGCGCCGGAAAATTGAATTCTTCCGGACTAGTACCGTAAAGACTAGACAAGACGCAATTTACTTTGTAATTTTAGTTGCCAACAAAATTGACAAACTTGATTTTTGTGTAATTTGTAAAAACAATTTCTAAAATTTGTAAATTTCGTCTTTTTTTACAATTTCCGGAAAAATTTAATACAAAAAACGTCAGTAAAATCTCTTAATTAACTTGGGGCTTTAGCTCCTCTTCAGTAGTGTGAGATTTTCCTGACTTTTATGTAAATAATTATTATTAGAAATGATTACCACTAAAAAAAATAAATGCGGTCACACAAAATACAATACATTCCAAGCAATTTTTTTTTATATCTCCATGTTTGCAAACTGCATAGGTGGCATAAACTACATGTGAAGATTCCATTTCCAAGAAGAGACTGTGCAAAGATTTTACGTAATAGAAAGTAATTGTTTTTCAGCGGCTCAATAGAAAATAGCTTTAAGGTTTTGAAATGCAATTCTTATGGGCGACAGTGGTTAAACCCCAACATCTTGTTTAGACAAGATAATTAATAATGGAGTTATTAGTAACTCCATTATTAAATATACAAAATTACCCGTAATTTTTTTAAAGTAATCTTTGGTAATGTTGTCGAAAGGTATAACGTGATTAGGAAATGTCGATTTCCAGCTTTGGTTATGTGCATATGTTTATAGTTGGATACCACTCAAGCACTTGCACTCGCTGTCGCAGTTTTCAGATTAGAAATCAATACACGTACAATAAGGTTCAAATATTTCGAGGCTAGCTCGGTCGACAACTGCATGCACGTCAGATATGAAACCAGTTTCGTTTGCATCGTTCCATTTCGGTCCCACTCATCATAAGATACACACACATTACAAGTACGAACACGACGCTCTGAAATGCCAGATGGTCCGCCGATTTATTTACATAAATTGTAACGTAAAAGAATATTGTAAATTGTTTAAAAAAATTATTTTGTTACAATTTTTTTAAATAATTAATTTTATCATTTATAACAATTATATTTCTTACAAATGGTATTGCATAAACAATTGTAAGCATTTAGAATTGTTGTAAGTACAAAAACAAAATACTAATCAAATAAGCGGAGTATCGAATAACTTTTTCCGTAAATCGTGAAGATCCGAACTTATTTTGACCTACTAAAAAATACAAAAGATATAGCAAGAATGCAATGTATCTATTTCATATGTGCAAATTATGTTTCAAAACAATTCAAAAAATATCTACGCTATTATAACTCCAAGCGATTACGAGTTTGTACGTGAGCGGGTCAAGCGAATAAAATGAGTGTGAGTGAAATAGGGCGATGCAAGTTTATCGGCAGTTAAACGAGATATGCTTCATGTCTGACGTGCATACAGTTTTCGCCCGGGCTAGTCCGAAATATTTGAACCTTATTGTGCCTAAAAATGTGATGTTGTTTACTCGTGTTGAAGTACATAATAACAATGCTTAATTAGTATACCGCGTATTCGCACGGTTGCGACGTCAGCACGCGTTTCAATTAAAACGCCAAGTGCGGTTGAACTAACTCACTCGCCGCATCGTCGCACCTTTTACTGTTTCTTCACTGCAGCGCTGATGTAAGAGAATTTCATATCTATCACATACTTTATTGGCATAGTAATATTGCGCTACGTCCTACATACAACAAGTTACGCAGACCCGTTCACGATATACAGCTAAATTATACTCCAATTCTTTCAAAAGTTAGGGACACTTTTGAGTTTTGTGTTTATTATTATTACATTTTGGGATCTAGCAACCATCTAATTGGCATTTAAAATTACTTACTTTACAAAATTCCTCCAATAGTGGCATTTCTACACATTTTTTTACTTCTCGCAGTTTGATTTTTGCGGTGACATGAATTTGACAAATTCGTCACCGCAATATTGCGCACTCCTATTCAAACTATTACCATATAACATAATACACATTTTTGATTAATTAAAAATTATTTAATCAAAATTGACAAATTGATCAGCACTTTTCGTTTAGGTAATCAAGATATTTAATCAACGATTGAAAAACTGACCCCAAGTGTATGTCGATATACATTTAGATGCGCCCATAAACAAGAGTTGGTCTTTGTCTTTTAGATTACTTAGAAGAAGAAAATTATGCATAACACTTAATATTAAAAAGATATTTATTGGGCTTGTGTTGTGAGCAGAAAATCGGTGAATGAAACGGTATGGTATTACAGATATTGCAGATTTGTATTAAATATTGCAACGATCGAGGTATAAACGATCGTGATATGCCAAATTCTATATTTGTGGAGGTCTTTACAGAGAAATTGGTTAGAAAAACTAAACTGGGCTTAAAGACAACGCTATCGATGGGAATAGATGGTATAACAGTGGCTATCGTGAAGACAGTATGTGATCACATAGACAAGACATTGTGTATTCTTTTTAATTGGTCATTAAACAGTGGAGTATTTCCAGAAAGTATGAAGACAGCGAAAATTATCCCTGCATTTAAAAGGAATGACCCTGAAAATGTGGCGAACTACAGACCGATATCGATGCTGAGCGTCTTTTCAAAGGTGTTTGAACAACTTATGGTGAACACGTTCATATCCTACTTTGAAAAATTTTAAATAATTACAGACATACAACATGGATTTAGACAGAATATCTCTACCGAAAGTGCCTTTATTACTGTATAAAGTACATTTGTGCGGAAATAGATAAGAACAAATATGTGATGGGACTTTTTTGACCTTAGTGTTGCTTTTGACAGTGTAGAGACAGAATTTTTAATGCAAAAGCTAAACTGCATTGGTGTGAGGGAATGTTGCACAGTGGATCTGCTCATTTCTGGCACGACACGATGAGCGCAAGTTCGGATAGTTTTACCTAAAATTAGGATTACCACAGGGATCTGTCATTGGATCCCTGTTATTTTTAATCAATGTAAATGACTTGTCGGATTACATAAGCGATGGGAAGGTGGTTGGTTTCGCTGACGACATGGCAATTTTAGTAAGCGCGAACTCAATAAATGTACTACATAACACAGTAAATAATGTCATAAAAGAATTCAATACGTGGTGGGTTACAAACCGACTCATACTGAAGATTGGAAAAACAGTTTCGGTATTTTAACAGGAAGCCAGTCTTCAGCGAATCTAGACAAACACCGAAGGATCAACAGTTGTCGAACTGGATTAAATACCCATGGACAATCAATGATAAACAATTGTCTTGGGGATGCAATATTGACGCTATTTGTAAGAAACTGAACTCGGCGTATTATTAATCACTATATACTTCAAATAATTTACATAAATTTGGCACACAATTATCACACATAACGGCTAAATCCTTCTTTAGCTTATATACACTTAAGCTCTGGATTTGTATCAACAGTTGCACTTTAAATTAATAACAATCCATAATGTCTTTTATTACTGAAAATAAAGTATCACATTCTATTCTAATACTGGCTTAATTTATCACATTTCCGATGATGAACAATAACCAAGCCCGTACAGAATTAATTAAGCAGTCGGTAGAAACTTCAATAAGCACGATTTCGTCTTACAACTTTATTGCATGCCGCGATCGACAATGGCCATTATCAAAAGAACAAGTAATTAAACACGAAACCGTCCACAAACAAAGACGAATCGTGCGACGTAAGAAAATTAAAATCTCTATTTAATTTGAATATGAATCGTGCGGGGTTCCAGCCGTGAACAATGCGCCACCGATGTCACATACCTGTCGATAATTTTGACATTTGCACTTCCCCAAGTAATAACGGCATATCGAAACATAAATGCGACGGCGCGTTGTTTTTGAGTGTCACATCCCCAAAATTCAATTACGAAGTATCGCGGCGGCCGCGTCACCGTCGTTAATTGTATTTTGATTCGTCTGCCGGCGGTCGCGAAAAAACGCGTAATTTACGCTGATGAATTTTGGCGGCGGACCGAATTAAAATTATAAATTCAAACGAAATTTGGGTATCTGGCTAGATTCGTTCTCCTGTTGTTTGTATTTGTAATAATAGGAATTATATGTCAACGCTATGATATTTTATAAACCCGAGCTGTATCATACTGTATTAGACGTCTCAGTCATAGTTTATAAGTTTATACTAGTCATTTACTCCTCTAATTTAACAGTTTTCATAGTGTTATTCTAGGTCTATATCCGAGGAAAATATACGCATTTTATTAACTTAATGACCTGCCATAATTAGAGCGTTAATTAGTAATTTTACGCTACTAGCAAGTTTTCACATATAAGATTTCAAAGATACAGTTTGTGAGATTGTTTATTTGTTTCCGTTTGATTTGCTTGGCGCCCTTAGACATTCGGAGGCTATGTAATCCATCCTTTCTTGGCAATGCATTAATAAAAGTGATGGCAACTAGCAGAAAGTAGGATTTAATTAATTCTACAAAAAGTCCAAGACACTTTATAGCTTGTAGACAATTTAGAATATGTAATACGTATATCAAAATTTTATACTTTCACACTGGCAATTATAGGCAGTACGCTTATGTTACATCTAACGTTGCATACAAATGATATGAATATAGGTCCGATTTTAGTTTTGCCAAAGTAAATATACATAGATTCAGAGGTGTCGAATAACATAGAGTATACTGTACTATGCATACGAAGAAATAAATCTCCAGAATTATTGGACAATTTTACAATTTATTTCCACAGCTTTATGGGAATGTAAAAAGATTTTATATTTACTTTAGAATGACAAAGGAATGTTTTGATGGAATTTTAAATGTAATTACAGGCGGAGTTCTCTAGGAATACATAAATTATTATCTGCACCCGTCACAGTTGGTCATTTTTATAAACTTTCTTTCCTAAATGAAATATTTTAAAAATTTCAAGGGTACATATATGTTCGCTTTTTATTAAATGATTAGCTAAATTATAGTAGTCTTTATTTATCCTAAATGATCTCATATACTCATTAAACCTGACTTTAAAATGTTGGCCTGTCTGCCCTATACATCTTCTTGGACACTCATTACATTTTATTCTATGTATCCCTGAATTGGAGTACTTGCCCCCCTACAGTTTGTTGTTAATTAAATAATTTATGGAGATTAAAATACGCAACTTTATAGTTGGCATTGTTTAATTTATTCTCCAACGTTAAGCTCACATTTCCCAGAAATGTATCCTCACCCTTTTTTGAAAAATTGCTTTTAAAGCTGTTGATTAATATATTTTTATTTACTAATACCGGCTAGTTTTTTAAGGAAAGTATTTTTCCGGAAGTCGTCTCGACAACATTTTCCTGCTTATTTACGCGCAAGAAAATTGAATTTTCCGGACTACTACTTTAAAGACGTTTCAAGGCGCAATTTTGACAATCTTGATATTTGTGGAATTTGTAAAAACAATTTCTAAAATTTGTAAATTTCGTCTTTTTTACGATTTCCGGAAAATTTTTATACAAAACACGTCAGTAAAATCTGTTACTTGACTCGGAGCTTTAAAATACTCGGCACAAAGCGCCTCGTATTTCAATTTAGCTTCTCTTCAGTAATGTGTGATTTTCCTTACTATTATGTAAATAACTATTATTGTATTGTAAGTTCTGAAATAATTATCCGTTGTCATAGGTATTTTTAGATGGGTGAATCATTGCGTGTTTTATATGAGGAGAATACATAGAGTCATTAGGAATTATTGTATCTGAAAATGTTGCTTTTCTGTATATTGAGAAGTCTAATTTATTACTCATCTTCTTAATTTTTAGATCTAGGAAGCGGATATCATCTGGTTCTTTTACTATTGTACATTGTATCTGGTCGTTTATGCTATTTAAATTATTTAAAAACATATCAAGTTCTATGATCGTACCAGATCATGAAAAAGTTATGTCATGCACATATATATAATAAAATATGACCACAAGGGAGTGTAGAGCGAACCCACAGACGTTTTGTTTGTAAAACGTATTATTAAATTAGAAATAATTTTGGTTCAAATACATGTTAATCGAATTTTATAATTCTAAAGGATAATCATTCCTTGAAATATTTTTTTTCAGTAACGTCTTTAATTTCCGTTATTGGTATTGAAGTGAATAAGCTCTTTACATCAAAGGAGAATAATTTCTCATTTACGGGAACATGAACAATATTAATGAGAGAAACAGAGAGAATTCTGTGTTGAAGTTTATTATTTCTGGAATAATATTTCGTAAATGTTTAAATAATTTGTAGTATGCCGCCTGTTGAAAACTGACCACTGGTCTTATAGGAATTTCTTCTTTTTGTGTTTTCGGTAAACCATATATCATAATTTTGGTTCACGTTCACGTTCACGTTCATAAATTGGAAATTTTTTTTGCTCTATTAAGCCGACAGCAGGCCGACATTTTAAAGTAAAGTCAATGAGCATATGAGATCATTTATGTTAAACAAAGCCTACTAAAATTAAGCTAGTTTAATAGAAACCGACCATACATACCCTCGAAAATTTAGAAATTGCATTTGGGAAAGGGAGGTTATAAATTCAATATATTAAAATCATATTATATAAAAAGAAAAATCGTATATAATAGTCATAATGTTGACTATTACTATATAATAATACCACTCCATTACTTACGATAAATTACAATGATAATATTTTTCCTAAAATAGTTTAGTTCTAGTTGTTAGTTCTAAGAATTATGTCTAAAATATTTTGATCAGAGTTGCATATTATGGCCTCAATATATGGAGTTCTCACTCTCAATTTTGTGGTTCTGTCAAATATTGGTGGATTCACGTTAATCGCAGACAATAATAGAAAATTCTCAAAAGATTCCTTATTCTCAGCCCAGATAATGTCTGCATATCCCTAGCTGTTTTTACAATTTCAATATGGCTTAACGTCGTACATTTTTTAGTCACTTGGCAATAAAATAATAAGGTGTATATCTTCACTAATCCCCTAATTTTCGTTTTTGAGGTATATGTACTTCCTCTTTAAGTATTGTGCAACTGTGCTTGTCGTGATATGTAGCGAACTACATACGGTAATACACAGACAATTGTGCATGCAACGATGCACATTTTATACTCTAGTTTTATCCATGTGGTATATCGCATGCAGTATGCTTAGTTGTATTTACCTCTATGCACTATTTTAAACACTGTGTGTACAAATCACGTAACGTTCTTTTTTACTGACATTGTAAAATTGTGTCTAAGATTTTTTTTATCGGGTGATAGGAGAACTCTGCATACCCTAGAACCCATGATCGCTAGATACTTGTCCTTACAATTTATTGATCGCCAGCTAAATAAATATTTCACAGGATCCGAACGTTAAATATCATAGCAGATTTGCGTTTGAAATTAATCCTACGAACTGTGACAAATATTTTAATTCATAATTGGTAGAGATGCCGACAAGTGAGCTATTGCAAACGTTTACTTTTCCGACCCGCTAGCCACCTCCCTTGACCTGCGAAATCACTGCACAATTTAAATTATGTAATAGAGCAGTTGGCGTCAAAAGTGACATTTTTTTAATGTTTTCATTAATTATAAATAACTGGAAAACATCAGTACACATACGTGTTTTTATATAATCATCAAGGGTTTTTTGACAATAACTCAGATATTCTCAGTCCCAGCACCCCTATATTTTCCGAGCTGTACCTATGACTCGGTTCCGGAAAACATTATTTTTGCAAAAATTAAAATACTAAACCTTTAGTGTTTGGCATTATAACACCTCTGTGTTATAATTAGTGGCCGAATTTATAAAAAATATGCTTATGCTTAAAGTTTAAGGTGTAAACGATATATTTAAAAATCTGTACGAAATAGATAAAAAGAAATAAAATAAGACTAAATTTTTACGCCTTCTTTGAATTTTCAAGCCTATTATGTTTTTATGTCTATTTAGAGCTGTGCTTCTTCCACAATTTATTTAATTGCGAATAGAAATTGAATGAATTTGTACCCCGTTATGACGTCTGAAGTGGGGTTCCCCGTGTTTACTGCGATTTGATTTGCGTCGAGTTATCAATTTTTACTTGTGTTAATGTTGTTCGTGTGACAGTCGTTGTACAATGGCGAAACATAAGACCATATTTGAAAAATTGATTAAAAATTACAAGGAATTGAAATATGACCGCAAACAATTATTTTGTTGCAATTAAAATTATGTATTGACTTTAATAAATTTATTTTAACAGATTAACTGTGACAAGAAATACTACATAAGTTAACATGTCAAGCCGCCATTGCACCAGAAAAAAACTAAAACTAACTCATAGTCAAACCAAGAAACAACAAGCTATAGGTGCAGCTATGCAGTTTCTGGTACCGGCTATACTAAACATCAGAATTTAATTTTGATCCTTGCAAAACTTTGATAAAAGCAAATATACCTATTTTTAAATTGAAAAACATATTTCAAAACGTTTTTAGAAACATATGCATATGAACAATGCACATTCCTGATGAAAGCCATCTCTTCAAAAATTATATTAGTTCAGTGTACAAAGAAGTTATTCAGAAAATAAAAAATATAATTGGTAATAATTGTTTATGAATATGTGTAGATAAAACAAAAGATGTACATATGTGAACGATACGTGTCAAATTACCAAATCGAGTTTAATATTCGGAATATAAAATGATGAAAATTCATCAAAAAGTTTTCTAATAATCGTACCAGGACATTGGTAAATAAATATAAATAAATTAAACGCCGTTCTCCGTAAAAATTAAGGATTCGACACATTACAAAAAATTGCATAAATTTTAAGTGATGAAACATGGTGATTTTACAATCGATCCCGCATTAATTAGAAAATTCAAATATGCATATATTACAAGTGTCGACGCAGAGAGAAGTTTTTCGGCTTACAAGAATATGTTAAGTGATCTTTAGGATCGTCTTCTCGGTCTAAGCGATCTAGAAGAACTGGCTGTCAGTAAGGTACAAAAATATGAAGCCAGAGCACAGAGTATGGTATAAAAGAAATAGAGCACAAGGAAATGGAAATTAATGTGGGGAAAAGCAAAGTGATGAAAATAAGGAGGACAAAGACGCAACGGAATCAGGAAAATATATTGCAAACAAGAACGGAAGAGATAACTACGTTTGCATATCCGGGGACGACAAGAACCAATGACGGAGACATAGATTTGGAAGTGTCAAACAGAACAAAGAGCATATTACTAGACGAACAAAAGCAGAAGGTATATAACACAACAATGAATGAAACGGAGAACACCAAATCCGACGACGGAAATGGCAATGAGGAAAAGAAGAAAGTAAGTAAGTAAGTATTGTTCCCAAAGATTTTCTTTCGGCTGTTATTTGCGATTAGACAGATAATTGCTATATTATTGACTACTCTCTTAAACAGTCCCAATATACCACAATTCAATATGTTTCATATAAGTAACCACGTCAATTGCTCTAAGGATCGGATTTTGCTAAAATTCTATATAAATAAATAGTGCTAAATGTCCTAAATGAACTTCGGTAAAGTTTTAGTTCTAACGGCTGGATACTTGTGAAGCCCTTTTTTGAATACCATACCATAAAAAGCTACACGATATTCTCAAAATAATACATTCTTAAAATTGATTGCTTTTAAGAAGGTAATTTCAATAGAAACAGCATGTTTCAACGCCCTTAAAAACTTAGTTTGATAAGTTAAGACAGTGACATAGATCAAGCATTTTTTACAACTCGTGCCATGTATTAACAGTTTTTTAACATAATCGTAATTTTACACCTTTATCTCGATAAACATTTACCGTGCACCAGTGAAAGTGGAAGAATCCAGGGAAAGAGCAAACTGCAATTGAATGAAGCGATTACGGTGATAGTTGAAGAAGGCTTAACCAGTGCAGGAATTTCAGCTATGAAAAATGCAAACAATTGTGCAAATGCGAATTTCTTTGAGGAGAAGAATGTATGCATGTGCTGAAACAAATAGTATCAACATTAACTACAATTTTTAACAGCTTATTTTGGTTTGTCTTTTATTACTTGTATTGGGATTTTTTTTTGAAACAATGCAATCGATATGTTTGTGAGACTCTTCTCCTCATTGTTGCGTGTAAAGAAATCATGACCACAAATTTGTAATTAATTTATTTGTGGGTCTTGTAAAAATTATTTATCACACGTGCGCGAAAAAACTCGTTTTCTCGCAAACCATGTCCCGAAACTACCCCCAAAGTGGAGAAATAAGCATAATTACAAAAGTTTGCAAGTTATGCAAAACATTTACATGTTACATTTATGGTGAAATCTCAAACAAGTTGCATTTTTTCTGGTCCATTTTTGAACAAACGTTTCGTTTATATTCGTTGAGATAGTAAAAGCAAGTCGAGTTTTTTTTTTAATTTCTTGCTATGTAACCAATAATGACTCATTGTTCATTTTAGCTACGTTACCTACTTCCGAATATTTACGGTGCACGACTGAAAACGTCTGCGATTTTTTGAGCGCAAATGTACACGATGTAATTCCACAACTTAATAAGTGCAGTACTTACCCAAATTACGCCTTTCCGTCACGGCCCGTTTGATGCAAAAACGACGCCGCCATCCAAAAACCTAGTTCACTAATCCTTTAAAGTTTCTCAGTTTATCGATAAATCGTATTTTAAATTAACGCAACACAGAAACGCGATTCACCAAACGTTACGTTTAACGTTTCTTAATTTATCGACCGAAAATTATATTTGAATTTAACGTGAAATGTTCGACAACTATCACGTAACGCCGTTTAAATCTGCGTCGCAAGTGAAATAAGTGCGTGCGAAGCGACGCGACGCCGAGCTATCAATTGCCGTTGAGTCACCGGCGACTGGATAATCACTTTTTTGGAGCAAAAACTGCCCGTTGCCTTGTCGTTTATCTTTGCATTTTGCGGAAACAAGTATCGAGTGTTTTTGATGTATGTGGCCGTAACAATTAAAATCTGCGACGATTCATTCAGTCGGTTTACATTAATTAATATAATTTATATTTGAAATAAATTTGATTCATTTTTCAATATTGTAGAGTAGCCGTATAATGTATATGAATGCGTATATGCAATTAAAATATTACAACCCAACCCAACCCAACATCACTCAATCCAAAACAATATAACCATTTGGACCATTTGTCATATTAACCCATTTACACCCGCAGTATCAATTTGAGAACACTTAGTTATAGGGGGCGTATACAAAAAGTATTAGCAATAAGTTAAAAAATCATAGATTACTAATTTCTAGGAAGAACTATAATTACAAAAAGGATCGAACGATAATATTGGATTTAGTTTTGTTGCTAAATTAATTTCGTCACCAAAACAGTTGTAGAGTTACGATTTGGTTAGCAAAAAAAACATTTTAAGTTTCATAATAGGTCTAGTAAAAAGAAATCCATTATTTTTCCAATAGATGGATTTAGTAATGTGTATCTCGCGTTGTATAAGTCCGATCGGGTTACAATTTATGGCGTTTTTTGACAGTTGTGATTAGTTGACTCAGTTTTGTTTGAGCCCATGTAAAAGATGGACCCTAGCAAAGAGAAAATACGCTATATTTTACAGTTTTTCTTCGATAAAGGCGAAAACGCAAGCCAGGCGGCTGAAAATGTTAATAGTGTTTATGGTCCTGATGCTGGAACATTCAATCACGAGCAATTTTGGTTTCGTCGATTCCGTTCTGGTAATTTCGATGTCAAAGATGCACCACACACTGTAAGGCCAATTGTCGAAAATATCGATAAAATCTTGGACCGTGTGGAGTCCGACCGTAATGTAAGCACTGTTTCGATTGCCCAAGAGCTAAAGATTGCACAAAACACCATTTGGAACCATTTGAATAAGGCTGCATACAAAAATAAGCTCAATGTTTGGGTGCCACACGAGTTAACGCAAAAAAACATCATGGACTGAATTTCCATCTGCTAATCGCTGCTGAATCGCAACAAAATCGACCCATTTCTGAAGTCGTTGGTGACTGGTGATGAAAAGTGGATCACGTACTACAACGTCAAGCGAAAACGGTCGTGGTCGAATCGCGGTGAGCCGGCGGAAACCCAAGATTGACGATTAGGAAGGTTTTGGTGGGATTGGCAGCGAATTATCTACTATGACCTGCTACCTTACGGCACAACTCTTAATTCGAACCTGTAGTGTCAACAATTGGACTGTCTGAAGGAAGCAATCGCCCAGAAGCGGCCAGCCTCGGCCAATAGGAGACGAATTGTGTTCCATAAGGACAACGCCAGGCCACACACTTCGATAGAGACTCGCCAGAAGCTCCAGGAGCTTGGTTGGGAGGTTCTTATGCATCGAGACACGGACTTATAGTCCGGACCTGTCACCAAGTGATTACCATATGTTCCTGTCCATGTCGAACAATTTGGCTGGTGAAAAATTCGCTGCAAGAGAGGCTTGAGAAAATCGATTATCTCAATTTTTTGCCAATAGGGACGAGGGCCTCTATGAGAAGCTCATACTGAAATTACCTTCAAAATGGCAAGTTATCGAACAAAACAGCGCATATTTGACCTAATTCGGATCATTGTAACTATGATAAAAAGGTTTCAATTTCATGCAAAAATAATGGATTTCTTTTTACTACACCTAATATTTTGTATGCGTCTGATTTAATAATGCACAAAACAGTACTGTGCCACTTTGGGTACAATGGCTACAAGTATACTATTAATAATACACGTAAATACCTATCTACGTAAATAGAGAAATCCCCAAATAAGAGATAAGTGTATTTTCTTATATTGCATCCATTAGTGATTGACATGTTGAACTATCAGTTGAACTTTTAACACGCATAGTAACTTTACTAATATTAACCGACATTTTAGCGGTTTAGAAGAAGCTGTTAATACCATTATAGAGGATAGCAACGATGGCTTGCTTTGAGTATGATTTAGCCACGTAATATTTTACAAATTTATTTGGTTATTGTTTCAATGTTACGAGACTTGGGTCGTTGCCCGGAATAAAATGTATTTAAATTGTTGATTGATTCAGGAGTTACTTGTTGAAACTTCATTTTATAATAATACTCAAACACTAAATTTAATGTTTTAAGTTTCAAATTTTTTATTTATGACACTACATATGTTTCGCCAATACCGTGGCTTCGTCAAGTGACGAAATACAAAACATCCACACAGAAAATATTACTTATATGCTAATATCGGGTTTATAGGATGGGGTCTAGAGTTACTAAATCTAAAAGTGTAACTACACCCCCACCTTTAAACCCGATATTAGCATATAAGTAATGTTTGAATATTTTGTATTTCGTCATCTGATGAAGCCATCGTGTTGGCGAAACATATACTCAGTGACATATAAACTGCACCACCTAGAGGGGGTGGGAATTTTTGGACCAAATTTGGCAGAAAGATTGGACTAGTCTAAGGTAACAATTGATTAAAATTTGATAAAGAAAACACTTCATCTTTTTGATTTTTCTTTAATAATGTGTTGGTCCGCCCCTATTTCTGACACACTCATTGACCCGCCTTGGCATTGATTCCAGCAGGTGATCAATGTCTTCTTGGGTATGGCATCCCAAGCAGCCTGCACTTCATGCCGTAGAGCTTCTATTGTCAACGGTGGGTTCGGTAGATTCCTCAATCTTCTACCCATCATGTCCCACACGTGCTCAATGGGCGACAAATCGGGAGATCTTGGCGGCCAAGGCAAAAGATTAACATTGGCCTCTTCAAAGAAGTCAAGAGAAATCCCTGATACGTGAGGTCGTGCATTATAATATATAGTGGGTCTACCAGCCCTCGAAGATATGGAAGAACATGTGGTTCTACCACTTCGTCAATGTAGCGTCGGGCGGTCATACTGCCCCGAATGAAGAGCAAGGGTGACCTACTGCCGTAAGCAATAGCACCCCACAGTTCGGTGAACATGCCTCGCAATCGAGAAATCAGGATTGCGCCTTTCACCACGTCTTCGTCTAACAGTCATCCGACCATCATGCATTCCTAAACAAAATCGCGATTCGTCACTAAAGACAACTCGATGCCACTCGAAGTCCCATTGAAGTCTTTCCGTGCACCAGGCCAAACGTTCCTGGCGATGTTGAGCAGTGAGGGGTAGCACAAGATGTGGGCGGTAAGACAGCAAGCCAAAGGTTGCTAAGCCTATCGGACGACCTTGTTCACCTAACCATTGATCAGCTATTGATCTACTTGTAGAGAATCGGTCTCTCAAGGCCATTAGTCCTAAGCGGCGATCTTGACGTTCATTGGTTCGTCTTTGAGCCCCAGTGCCTCTTCTCCGACGTTCAACCCCATGTTCAGACCACGCTTGATAAACACGCATTATTGTTGAGTGGTGCCGTCCCAAACGGTTGCCGATTTCTCTAAACGAAAAACCTGCTTCTCGTAAACCAACAATCCGCCCTCGGTCAAAGTCACTCAACTGCTGGTAAACTTGAGGTCTCCTTCCTCTAGGCATGATTAAACACTTGAAACACTTTAAACTAAAGAACGGGATCCGAAAAAGTGGAACAATTCAAAAAATGACTCGATAATTGCTTGTCTATCACCACCTCTAAAAAATGACACAAACGTCAAAAATCCCATGATTACTTGATGATTGGGTTTCAAATTTTAATCAACTATTTACCTGGACTAGTCTACTATTCCTGCCACATTTGGTCCAAAAATTCCCACCCCTTCTGGGTGATGCAGTGTATATGTCATGTCATGTGAAGGTAGGTTCCCTGATGAGTGCAAATATCGTTATTTGGACATTGGTATTCGTTGTTAATGCCGAATAATCGAACTAGCCATGTGTTGATGCAATGCATGGTGTTTGTACGTAAAAACTACTACCACTAGAATCTAGCGTTGTTACTGATGAAGAGGGGTTTGATTACAATATAAATTCATCAATATTGCCATATGATATTCCTGGAGAAGTCGAGGTTTTTGTTCGTAATGTTGCCATCATTTTGGATACTGAAGACTGCAGTGATGATGAGCCATTATCTGCTAAAAGGGCTCGAACTAAAATAAATATACAACGATGTGAAAATTGTGGCATTTCGTCAATATTGAATGTTCTATCTTGGCGAAAATCGGCGCTATATTATTTGAAGATTTACGTGGACACTGACGGTCGGTTGGTTGGTAAGTGAAACCGTATAAAAGTAAAAGGAATTGACACCAGTTCAAATATTTGAAATGTTTTCGACGAAGAAGTTAACGAAATGGTAGCAAATTTTAGCCAGTTGTACGCGAATCAAAATAATCGACACAAGTTTAGTGTCATCGTTGCAGAGCTAAAGATTTTTGTTTGTATATTTATTTTATTTGCGTACCACAACCTGCCAATGGAAAGTATGTATTGGTCTGTGGATGAAGATATATGAGTAGAAGTTGTGTCAAAGGCTATGTCCAGGAATAGGTTTAAAGAAATAAAGAGAAACTTACATCTTGTTGATAATAATGAAGCTTCAATCACCAATGACAAAATTTCAGCCACGAAAATATGTCTATTGATGAGTCTACGGTTAAATACTATGGTTGTCACTCAGTAAAGCAGTTTATTCGAGACAAACCAGTTCGGTTTGGCTACAAAAATTGGGTCGCAGCAAGTTCCTCTGGATACTGGCACTCTTTTGATATATACTGTGGCAGATCAACTAACTCGGTTTCTGAGCCATTGGGTACTAGAGTTGTAAAAATGCTGTTTGATAAATTATCCACTAATCCTGCCAACCACAATGTCTATTTTGATAACTTTTTTACAAGCTGTGACTTGCCAAATGATTTACGCCATTTAGGTCACCATGCTACGGGTATGACAAATGTAAAAGAGATAAAAAAAAATCAACAGCACAGTTTGATTATAAGTTTGATCAAAATAACGAGATCTTATTGGTCGCTAGAATGATAACAGCATTTGCACAATGGCCACCAATTAGGATTCCTATGAGCCAGTGGGATATGTTATAAGATGGTGTTTGCAAAATGAGAAAAAGATGGATATAGAGATTCCATATATGTTTCAAAATTACAACAAGGGCATGGGCGGAGTGGATGAAATGGATCAATCCATAGCATTATACAGAATCGGCATAGATGGCAAAAGATTGTGGTGGGTTTTATTCACCCACATGATTTATATTGGCGCTTGCATGTATGTAGTAATGATGCAGCATGGATCAGTTACTATTTCGACGAACAATAGCTAGATTTTACCTAAAGCAATCACGTTTAGAGCTAGCCGGCGCCAATAACGTTCACGAAAAGCTTCCAAAGCGTGCACGTTGAGTCACCTGCCACATACAGAAGGAGTTGCAAAATGTCACTCGTAAGTGACCACTGTGCCAATTTGTGTACACCCATTTTATGTATTGAAAAATCTTTTTTTTTTACTTTTCTTATTTTTTTTTTGCTTTCTTGTACTTTTGTTTGGCTTTAAATGGGTTAACCCACTAACTGAAGTCCTTACCATCTGAGTTTGTAATATACTAAGATTCGTTTAATAACAACAAAATTCGGCTAGGGTGTGAGCGATTTTAATCGATGGGTAATTTTAACTGTCATGTTTACATTTTACATATCGTTCGTCTTAACACATACATAATCCGTAGTCTTTCTACCGTCAGGTGAAATGCCCAACAAAATATTAATATTGTCAAACTAACAAAAATCATTGTGATCATTTACAGTCACATGATATAGGTAAATAACGAATTCGCTGCCGTCATATGCTAATGATTACATATAAATAACATAAATATTGTTTAAACACTTAAGTACAGAATTTAACATTTTCGTTTTTAACTGCCTTTATTTAGTTTGCTCTTCTTTAATTCACTATTATTATTTGAGTTTATTTATGTATTACACATATGTTAATACATAGGCTAGTAATTTATTTATATTTGATACAAAATCCAAATTTAACACCGTGCATTATCGTTCTGATCCTTTGAGCGTGGGTGCCTTTTGCTGCGTATAATTTGTAATTTTCGTCTTGGTATAAATCGAATCTTGCTGTTTGGATCCTAACACTTCCGCTTCGTCCGATGCGCTGAAAATTTCCGAGGAGATGTCACGTTCCTTTTTCGGATCTTCGAATCCGGCCAAATTAAGCAGCGTTATGTTGAATTCCTGCCATCGTTTGTTGTGGCTCGTTTCCATAATACAAAATTCTCTGCCGACACCCATGCGAACTTTCAAGAACTGGCTGGATATGTCCTCCATAAATTTTTGCATGATATCTTGTGTTAAGGTAATGAGCTCGTCCTTCAAGGTGGTCATCGAGGGTTCGTCGACCAGGTGGTAAAACGGAACCTTACGGGCATTCGTTTCCACGTTTGTGTCCTTTCCGACGGGAATCTTGGACCGCATGGAAACATTGTCCTCCGTAGCACTGTAATTTGTGGACGCCACTGTTTTCGCGTCCGAGTCTACCTTAGAAAGCGGCATGATGACGTTTTTTTTTGAAAGATAAAATTGTTAGCACGGAGACATTTGTAAACGAATAATTTATAAAAAAAATTGCAACGTTTGACGTGATCTGAAAACGTCACAACACGAAACTGCCAACTAATGGGCCGAAGTCGTCCTGGATATTAAATAATTGAAATTATATACGCTATCTATCTGGCTCTACCAGGTGTGCTGGTTAATAATGTAGCATTCTTCAACATATTACAAATTATAGTTACAGATATGTTGGTATCGTAGATAACTTTTTTTTATATAATGTGGGATTAGTTCCAAACCCATACATGTACTTAATTATATATTTTTGCTACTATGAAATCATTAATATATATATACATTTTGTTTAAAAAATTTATCTGATATTGTCAGAAAACGTCCAAATAGAATTGTGTAGTTTTTAAACGTTTTGATTTAAAATCTTCTCAGCATTCCATACCCTGTGAAGAATTTAGATCAGTCACTGGAAGGCTTTTGTCAAGGACATGGCAATTTGGTATTTAAGGTGGCAGTAAAGCCGTTTGTTTAATTAGGTTATGTTCTTCAAGGTTTGAGGTTATACATCAATATACGTCAATGTCTAATGCATTTTAAATTTTACTAGTTTCCAATAGAAAATCCTTACATTTTTAATGTAATGTTCCTTGCCCAAAGCACGATGAATCACAAAGTGCTGATAATTGCAAAAAATATTTTTCTAATTTAAGGAGGCACAGAAAAATACTTTTAAACAATAACATAAAATCTTTCCATAATGTTAGGGATAACTTGCTATATAATTATATAGATATATAATTATATTTATTAAACATTTCATTATTGGAATCTATTTTAAAAATTTTTCCACATCCATCACCTTTGATAAAACAAGATCAAAACTACTCAACTTTCACAATTTCATTTCAAAATTCTAAATCCTTATCTGCATCAAAAGCCCAATCAATCAACCCAACCCAATCAATGAAATAATAAAGGAGGAACGATTCTAAATGAATGATTCCCCATTAATTTTGCCAAATTTTCCGAAATAAGTTTTATCAAATTACATAGTTGCTTTTTTGTAAACTTTTCCTGGAATTCTACGTCATGTTCGATCAGCTAGCCCGCATTTTTTTGGAAAAAATATGGGTACTTTGTCCACTGTTTCGAATGATCAGGCATATTCTCAAAAATCATTACTCATTTCCTAACTTATCTAACTTAGTCAAAGTAGGAATAAGCTGATTAATCGTCCAATTTTGAGATAAGTTTCCATCCATTGTTCTATGATAATCCCGATCATTATTTTCTCTCTCCAAAGAACCCAAATGACATGTTGTGTAAAATTAGACATCTTAAAGCTTCACTTTTAATTTTGCGTCGATTAATTTTCAAGTCTGAATCATGTACCAAACCAACTACGAATTACCTACCCACGGTTTCATCAAGGTACAAAAATGTAAAATTACAGCTCTGAAACTGTAAAAAATTTCTTTGGAATGTAATTTTAGCTTCAACGACGTGTCTCTGTTCACATAAAATTTTGCAACCGTTTATCATTTTGTGGTTGTATATTGATTTCGAAAATTGTTAGTTTTTTTCACGAATTAGTTAAAAGACCATCTAATCTGAAAAATTTTATTTTTACCCAATAAATCGTTAGAAGTCCCAAACAAGTGATTTGTAAAAAAATCGGTTTTGTCTATTGTGCCATAGGATGCTTAAATTTTGTATTTATTCCATGCTATTTGTCTTGTACTCACCTTCGATTGAATTTATAAACAAGAAGAACATGATTCAATTGTTATTACCGAAAATATGTTCTTTAGTCGAATGCAAACATCGTTACGAAAATTGGCAAATATTTTCTGTATTGAGTGTAACACAGCTAATAATTCTTTTTCACAGCTAATAATTCTTGGCATTTTGAAGCAAGTATTACTTTGTGAGTAATTTACTGACAAATAACATTTTAGTAGCTTCGATCCAACATGCGTTCGCATGTCAGGTACTTTAGTGATGCAAAATTGTATCACGTAGAACACTGCGCACATAAAAAAATAAATCATGGGCTCCTATTAGCGCGAAAACAACGTGAACATTGTTTATGTTGCAAAATACAATACAAATTCTCTGCTTCATGTCAATCGTCATTTTCATTTATTCTGTCAAACAATATGACATAAAAAAGACATAATTTTATAATTGTTATACATTCATTGCGTAGCTCAAATGTCGCCTCCTACAGTGGGAAAATATTGTAATTCAGTGGGTAAAAGCACGAAACTTGTACAAAAATGCAAAATATTATCAGAATGGTTGTATATTAAGCAGGCTGTTCATTTTATTCAAAATGAATGATGTATTCATCTAAAGATATGTTTGACAGTGTTCCATTGTACGCTTTTGCTCCACATTTGTGCTTCGCACCGACTACCAGTTTTGTTATATGAAGCTCAAATTTAACTATCTGTTGAAATAGTAACAGAGTGAAGCGTAGTCATTTTAATGAAGAATGTTCATAGAGGCATTTTACAATCACTTAGTGATTGTAAAACTTTCTCAGTCAAATTATATTGATGCAATTCATATTTATCGACCCAGAAACACCAGGATCCACGAAGAGGGTAACATGTAGGTCTGGATATCAGCTCGTGGAGCTGGTGTTTTTTGGTTGAATAATATTGAATAGAGTTGAATAGCGTTGAATAGAGTTGAATGGTGTTGAATAGTGTTGAACTTTTATGGTGTCGTCATCGTCATATTTATTTCCAGAATGATATATATTTCTGCGAATATGTGTTCCATCCAGACAACTCATCTACTGACGAATGGTTTGTTCCAACTAATATTCACGTCCTTGGCTTGGTCATGTTTTAGTTCAGATCCAATCGAATATTGTAGCCCAGTGTGTGTAGGTCAGAGTTGAACGCAAAGAGAACAAGTTTTGTATTTTAAACGAATACTGCGTAGGTTCGTTTAATTCTATGCCGCGAAAAGTCGCATATGTTATACTGTTATAGATTGGTCTTCATTGTTCAATCGTATTTTGGACCTGGGTATTACGTTAAAAGATTACGTAATATGCTTGTAACTGACTTCATTTAGTGCTTGCATCGACAAGGCGCAGCCGACTCTGTTTGCACTTCTGTCTATTTCTTCGCTTCCTCAATGCTAAATGCGGTTAATTATACTCAAAGAACGTATTGTATAATGCACTGAAGCGTTATTTTTTACATTAATATTCAACAAATCTATGCTAGTTTTTTTTTATTAATTATAAAAAGGAAAGTGTACCCGCCAAGTTATAACAGCATAACATAATGTAACAATAAAATTGGAAGAATTCCTTGAGATATGAAATATTTAAAACTGACTGAGTCTCTTTGTTGGTTGAAACTAAAAAGAATTCAGCCTTCAAGCCTTGGTGTAAAGATCGAACAATCTTAACATCTTAATACATTGTACGATTATTGTTATAAAAATTGTATAATTAATGTTATAATAAAGAATATTCATAAATTTATTTTAATCGATTTTTTGTTTAGTAAATTTATCTCAAATCGTATGATCGCTTGAGTAAAAAATCTTCTACATGCACTTCATAGACAATATACTATTTTGGTCACCTGAACTAAAAAATGACTATGGCAGTTATCCCTACATCCAATGAAGCCTTCCAATTTCAGCAATTTAAAGAAAAATCATTTGCAACAATGAAATTTATGTAATTTAACAACTCTTCCACAAAGATAGATCTCAATTTAATAGCAAACTTTAGCATTTCCAATCGATTCACCGCCATTTTTGATGTTCGAAATCGTGCAATTGTTATTAAGATTAAAGATCACGTCATGTCATTACCCACGAAATAACAAAATCGATGAACGCTTTTTAAATCAAGATACAATACAATTAAATACCTATGATGTTTATAATGAATTGACAAATTTTGCAGAATTTGATACGACTGTGAATATATTATATTAAACCTAAAATCAATTCTGCTTATGGCTACTTTCATGCGAGAAATTGATTGAATTCCGGCACCCTTAATCCTGATTTAATGTATGAATTTTTAATTAAACAATTTCTTTTAAACGCTATAGAATTTATTCAATAAATGAAAACAAACAAAATGTTCTCGTAGGATGCACATCCATCCCTTCTACATGTCGTACTATTTTCTTTTGGTATTGTACAATTATTATAAATTTTAAATTTCTTGTCCAATTTTCCAGAGGAAAGCAGACAGGGTATCAACTGATTTGATTGGAAGCTTACTTAGGTCAACTTGTATCGAAGAAAAGTTGGGCCGTAGACATTCGTTTCAGTTTTTCTCTTTAATGGTTCTTCCACATAACATTCCGCCACATTTGAGCTCTTCAACGCACCGTGTATTTTCAATATTAATAAGTCACCACCTCTGTTTACTAATAAAGAGGCCCTACTCCTTCGGAAACAGTGCCCTGTGTAATCCATTGGATTTTCAAAATGTAATAACTCTGCAATATTCGAGGGTATTAAATCGACTGTGTTAATTTCTATAGGCGAGGTAGAACATTTTCCTTTTGTGATAACAAATAACCGACTAACATTTGTCTTTGTTTTACAAATCTCAATTATTATGATTTCATAGTGAAGGTTACCAATAACCATTTTATATTGCACCTCCCGTCTGTGAGCAGCACGCACTCTAATTAGTAAACTAACAAAAAAAATGATACACATTAGTAATTTTGACAAATCTCTTGATTGGGAAACTAGTTATTTTCATTAATAAGAATTTTTCATCTGGAGCTTGAGTGAAATGCAAAAGTATGGTCTTCTTCCAAAATTTAACTTTTTTTGGTTTATTGTGGATTTCGTTTTCAAAAACAATATCAATTTTGCATATTTAGAAATATCCAAATTACCATTAAGTGACGTAGATGACTTTAACATCGAATAGACCGACTATAAAGATTTTGTACTTTGTACTTTGTAACACTTTCGGAACTTTCCCGTTTATCAGTTAGAACCATTGTTTAGACATTGTACGTTCTTTCGTACATTGCTTTTGATTTTAGCGGTCTTTTACGGCCCTCTCTGCAAGTAGTTTTATTGTGGGGCGTCGAAATAAATTCGTCACTGTCGTTCATTTTTGCGAAATTAACATTAACATTATTAACATAACGAAATTTTATTTGTTTCAATTTAATCATGGCAGTCAGAGCACACTTATGTTTACGTTTTTTTTTAAATTTAATTACTAATTAAAGCTTGTCACCAGAAAGTCCTTTACAAAACACATACGTTAAGTCATTTTACAGGGCTCCAACTACTAAAGCACTCGCCCTACGGGCTCGTGCCTGAAAGAAAGTTGCCGCGCTGTTAAATGGCATTTACTGCTCTCGAGTGTACATAGCTATTTTTACCGTAAGGTTTAAAAGTCATATTTTCTATAGATGCAATTAATAACATCTTCGTTTAGTACATCTTATTAAATTCGAAGGTTAAACAATAACACTACACCTTTGTACATTATACGTAACTCAATACGTTAATCAATACGTAAATTTTAAACACATTTTTTTGTCAATTTAAGCGAAAAACCAAATATGCACACGACACACCAACAGCTCCTCGCGAACAAATTTCGCGTATAATTTATTCCTAATATGCGTATCCCAAATGCTAAGTACAAGTGCACCAGTTGCGCACGTTGTGTATTGTGTGATACGGGCTGGAAATCGTCCACGGAATTGCGATGGAAATGGGCCCCAACTCTCACCTCGTAATGTATTCCGCCGGAAGCCGAGGTTTGAAATGAAACTCATGAAATAATAAAATGCCGCGTATAGGTGAGGTTTGCGCTGTTTGCTCACGGCCGCGTTGCGGCGAATGTATCGCATTAGAAGAATGCGGTAAATGCAGGGGCAAAATGATTACCGGTTGTTGCAGAAAACACTCGTACCCGTACATATTGATACTCATTTTAATATTTCTGCACGAATCTCTAGATCTAGGATCGAGGACGTGCTTGTATTTGATTGCTTCTTTGCGCTACGCGAGGTCGACGGAATAAATTTTCTAATACTAACAAACACAACGCCCTCGTCATTAAATAAAACAAACACGATGTGCCTGGAGGTTATGTCAATGTGGGGTATGTATGTTTCTTTGTACAAATGGGAATATGATTTATAACGGGTTTATTCATCATTTAAGAATTAAGGTGCAGTATAAATATCAATATATAATATGTAATTTCTTATTTATTCATATATATAGTATATGACCAACTAAAATATTTATGCTGTCAAATAGAGCATGGAGATTACTTGCTCATCTCATATTTGTTTTCAACATAGAATTTCCATAAATTTCCATCAGATACTATATGAAATTTTTTGGTTTTTCATATTCGAATACTTGTATTCAGTTTCTCCACATACATACACGTTCATACATACATACATACATACATTAATATTATATACCAAAATAACAATAAAAAAATGTATCAAAGTCAAACAAATAAATAAATAAAATCGATAGAAATAAGTCACACAACATACATATGCAAATATAAGACAGAAAAAATGCATATGCTACTAACGACTAAGATAGAAATCACCAAGCGTATACAATATCTTTCATCAATATGTTTTTATGCTTTTCGGAAATGAACCCTATCGCTCAATGACTTTATGTGTTCCGGCAGACAATTAAATATGTGACAGCCCACATATTTAGAGATTTTTTAAATAAACATAATGAAAAATTATTCAAAATTATATCATTCTTATTCCTAGTATTGTGATTATGCACAGTACTTACTGTATTATATTAACTTTATTAACTCTGAAAAAAACATGCGTAAGTAGTTTATATATATGTAAATGCCAATGAAAGTTAATATTGAATGTTTCTTAAAAATTTCACGACAAGTCTAATTTACCTAAATCGAACATCAATCTAATTAATCTCTTTTGAATTATAAAAGCACGTTCCCAGTCTTTGGTTCGTCCCGACATTACTACATTATAGGATAGTACAGAATATGCCAGTGCATAATATGCATTTAATAGTGAATTAAGATATAAGCAAGCAATTTTTTTTTAAAATACAAATTGCGAAAAATACGCGATTTAAACGTGTGCAAGTATCATCAATCTGAACACTCCAATCTAGATTGAAGTCAATAAAAGTACCAAAATATTTACGCGATTTATCACACAATATCTCGTAGTTTTTGTATTGTAATTTGATCATCGAACGGTCAGACGTGTTATTGTTGATTTTATTTTTCAAATGCCTGCAAAACTGAATTAAGTTTCGTGGTCAATTCATCTGAGCTATTTGAACTTACAACTATGGATGTGTCATCCGCGTACAAAAAATGCTTCGGGCAACTCATTTATGAACAATATGAAAAGGAGGGGGCCTAGTACGGAGCCCTCCGGTACTCCCAAATGTAGGACATAATCATCAGACAACAAATTATTGACATTCATATAATCCACCATCCGACCAGCAACAATCTTTTCAAAAATCTGCTGAGAATTGCAATAGGCCGGTAATTAGCAATAATATGAACGTCGCCTTTTTTAAAAAGGGGTGTCACATATGCAATTTTTAACAAATCCTGAAACGTTGCAAGTTTTACTGAATGATTTAGTATGATCGTTAGGTGTTCCGATATCACATTTATACATAGTTTTATTAACTTCACTGAAACATTATCATTACCAGCTGGGTGTTTATTTGGCAATTTATGAATTATAGATGCGATTTCATTCATAGTAAAAGGTATTAAAAACATGGAATGGTGTTTTGTTTGACGTGACGATAAACTACATTTTTCAGATAATGAAGTACCAAAATGTTGATTAAGATTTTCAGCTACAATAGTAGTAAATAGTTGGCAAATATGTTTGAATGATCTGTTATTAAATTATTATCTATATTTAGTCTGTATTCATGATTTTTTTCTTTCTGCCTAAATTTGCATTAACAGTATTCCATAGAATTTTATTCGAATTGGCGCTATGTATTTTATTCGCGTAATATTTTTGTTTTTCTGAAGAAATTACTTATTTTAATTATTTTTTTAGCTTGTTTGTATTGTTGTTAAATTTTTGCTGTTAATAATTTTTTTCATTTGATTCAAATATTTCAAATTTTCAGACTTATTAAGCAGGTCTGCGGTAATCCATTTTCTATTTTCCTTCTAATTACTGTTAATTTTGATTTTAGGACAACTCAGATCAGTTGCATATGTAAATTAAATAGCTGTGCGGTGTGATCAGATAATGAAGAATCAATAACACCAACCAGGCATTCTTAACACATGTTCCCCAGCGGGGGGGCTGTAGATAACAATAATGCACGTATCGCCCTTAAAGGATATGGCAGAGAACTAAAAAGAAAGCTGCTCCAGCATATGATCCATACAATGAATTGACCTACAAGACTGAGCAACATCCCACCTGCCAAATATAGCAGTACCTCCTTGAATATGAGATCTGCGGCAATACATTGCAATAGATTTATAGCCGTAAATATTAATGATATCTGATTATGGACAATTCAACCAGTGCTCGGTGACACAAAAAATCATTGAATTATGTTCTTCAAGAAAAACATCTAGAAAATTTATCTTATAAAATAGGCTTTGGATATTTTGGTGAATCAATGTAAATTCTAAGTTTGATGACAAATTATTTCTCAACGAACTACACTCAGCAACATTTATAAAAAAGCCTCTTCACAATTACTGCCCTCCGTTGATTTGTCGGCCGGTGCAACTTCACCCATGACGACAACACCTTCATCATGAACGAACATAGAGGACATCAGAAGATACATATTTATTTCTTTCCTTTTATATTAAGATGTTGGCCATGTTTCGCATAATCAGAACGCAGCAAAGTTTCATTGATGTGGACACAAGTAATGTTCTTGTTACACTTTAAATTAATTTTTCGTTCTAAGTAATTATTGATGTGTTTAATCATACAATTGTAGTACGGTTTGTCATGACGAAGAGGTATTTGCAGAATATAAACATCAGATTCGATATTAGCTACCGAATCTACAAACATATCAATCTCATTCTTCAATATTAACATATAATTCGAGTCAACACATTTATCAATGTCATTTGACCCTCCAACAAAAATAGAAACAGTGTTTTGTTGTATTTCGCAATAGTTAACACTCTCAGCAATATTTCTCAGTGTAGCTCCTGATTATACCATCCCTGTACATTGCACTTTTGTATTCGTGCTATTAATAATATTTGCATAGCCGCGTATATGGCTGTCTAAATATGTAACAGTATTCTTATGAGTTCGGGTCGGTGCGGTGGTTGTCTATAGTTGTCTGAGTATGAGCGTCAGACGATTTCGGTTGCACGTTCAAACTGGACTGGGTAGTACTAAGTGTAGCAATTTTTTCATTGGAGCGATGCAATTTCCATGTAAGTTTGTCAATGTTTATTAGTAATTCGCTATTTAAATACTTTGTGATTTACAAAGTAAATTATTTAATTGCGAAAGAATTTAAAATCGATTGTAAATAATTTCTTCAGTCAATAAACCGTTTTATCAAAAGATAACAACGAGAATTTTTCCACTTTTCTTTCTACCGACACAACAAAAACACGATAACCTGAGGTTTTTAATAGTTGTATGGATTAAATTTTCATTAAAAAACTAATTGTCAATTAATTCGACTACTGACCTTTCTTCTAATTTCCTGACACAATATTACTCCGCGTTTAGTGGTACAACTTTTATATAGATCGGTAGCTTTTTCCCACTACTAGTCACTGTTTCTTCAGTAGGCACTTCGACACGTTCATTCACATTTGCGAATCGAATAAAATTGGTTTCTTGCTAGCTAGTCTTTCGATGTTTATCTAAAGAGAATATAAGGAGAGAGCTAATAAATTAACACGATTTTATCGAGTTTGAAAAAATGTAGCAATGATCTTGCTATAATTTGTCTTGTGCAATTATAAGCAACGAAATACGCCGTACGTCAAGCCCGATTGAAACGAACCGTTCTTGTCTTTTCGCTGGGAAGTTACGACGTCGACGTCTGTTTTGTACTCGATGCCCAGTATCAGCACCTGTTGTGTCGTGTTGAAACAACCGGATTGCGTTAAACTTCATTTAGTCGTTCTCCGCTTTGAGATTGTCTGGAGCGAAACGATACGCGCGCGGTCGGCGTATTTCATCAGTTCGGCGCCAAGCCACTCAAACGTGCTCGGGTTCCATTTCGGCGTTGTCTTCCTAATTTCCGGACGGTGACACGATTTGGAACTTTGTAACTCGTTTGTTTGAAGTGAGTGTTCGCGAGGGAAGGGCAAATCTCAATGTATTGTCTACTTTGTAGAAACGGAATAACAACATTTTGTCCTTAAAATTTACGAACATAATTAAATCAGCACATCTTTATTTTCAGAGTTAGTAGATGCGATAATTAATTAAGAAAGCATTCATTCTAATATTTGGAGTCGCCGGTTCTCAATATTTACTTCGTTGGAAATTCTGTTATGAATTTCTGTTCAAGGTTTAGTTGTAGGAGAAGAAATTATTTTAAATTTTAATTTGCTATGAATGATCTGCCCGATTTGGATCATCTTTTTGTAATAGCGACTGTCTTGGATATTGTGCTACCAATTTTTAGTAATCATTTAGTTTTGCTTGAATGTAGGGCTTAGCAATAATGTTTGGTTTCGCTCTGAGAATCAGTATTACCCTGGAGAGTGCACCAATAGTAACAGCACATTGTCATTCATAGTCAGCTCTAACCTAATCTTTCCTTAATATTTTCTTTTATATTTAATATGTGATGGTATGATGGAAGGATGACCAACGCTCACAAATAAGGAATATTACAGAACGAATGTCATAATAAATTGAATGTGACTTTTAACAACATTGCTACATGTTACATACACAATTTATATGGGTGCCAAAGTGAGGCTAGCAAAGCCATATTTATGGTGGGGAATACCCATATTGACAATGTTAGAACATTAAATTGTATGCTAAATTTTAGTTTTCTGAAAATCTAATAAAGAATATTTGAATCAATATGTTTTTGTTGATCCTGTACCAAATGGTTTCCAACCTGCAGGCGGATATCAAAAACTATGAGAGAATTGTTATTCAAAATTATGTAAAAATGTTAAACTTTGTGTAGTATGACCCTAGGTGACCTTAGAATTATGTGGAGTTCATGTAGCGAAGCTGGCGACACCGGTCAACTTCTTATGGGTTTAACATGTCCCGAGCACACTCGATTACATTCATGTCCGGCAAGCATGTTAGCGAATCCAAACAATTTTACCTCGATATTGATTACTCATCACGCAACACGAGATCTTGCATGATCCTGTGTTAGGATGAAATTTTCTTTAATAGCTTTGACAAATGGGACAGTTTCTTCCAGAATGTGGTTAACATATCGGTATTATGCAGTTAAGGGCCCTTTTTCAACAACAAATTCCATATGGGCTCCTAAAGAAAAGCCATGAAAAAACTATTATGACATTAAACGTACACGATGTTGCATACGTTTTCAAAATGATCCGCGTCTAGTCTAGCCTGGTCTATTCTATTCGCGGCCGTTGGTGAGCCAACAATTATGTGAAGTTTTGCCCAGATTTGTTATTCAAGTTAACACGCACAATTATCGTATCGTATCGAGATTTTTGGACGAGAAATTCATATGTGAATTTCTATGTTTAAGGGTTTCGTCGCCCCTTTTAATTTTTTGTTTTTCTTGTGAACGGAGTTCGTACCGTCTTGCTTCGAGTAGTGAGAAATTAATCTCGAAGTCCGAAACTTCACCGTGAAGCGTTTACTACAAGTTCAATTGCGCCCTGCTTTCATCCGTTATTTCTTCTGTAATTCTTACTTTCAGTTAATGCGATCCATTTAATGTTGCACATATTATTATTTATTTAACTGTTTTTATTTTGTGTCGATTATCATTTAAATAGTTTTGCGTTGATCTACCGTAAATCTACCGCAAGCTCCGAAAGTTATTTGAACGGTTTAAGTACCTTTTAATGTTATATAATTTTCTTCTTTCCCAGCTGTTTAAAGTCTACCACATCTAGCTAGATCTGGAGGATTGTGGGGTAAGTGTTCTTTAATATTTTTATTTATATGTTCGCTTAGCTTGTTTCTCTTGCGGAGGATAAACCATCCGGTTAATTCTTTTCTTTATAATCGCTTTAGTTGATGCACTAAATAAACCGCCTTCATTCAAGTAATTTGTTGATATTATTTTATTGGGGGTTAATGAATTTCTTGGTTGGGATTTTTTTGGGTTAAGTAAGCTGGTTGATTCACCATCGTGGTCCCGTATCGAAGCACGTCGGCGAGTTGGTCAGGGATATTTTTTAGTTGGTTTTACGGGTGGCGCCAATATTATTAATTTCGAACCTATCCCACTGTCCTGAGTGAGGCGGTGCACCCGACGACGCATGATGGTGACGTACATATGCACCCCCCCCCCCCCCCCCCCGTTTATACCTCGTAGTTCATTCATCCCGTGGTAACCCCGATTTTTTTTACTCTGGCCCGACGGCCGAAATGGGGGTAAAAACACGGTAACAACGATGTATACCTTTCATCTTGTGTTATCCATACTGATATTGAATGTAGACAAAACCTTAATTCGTCAGTACACAGAACGGACTTCTATTGTACTGATGTCAATGTCATATGCCATATGATGATGAGCATATCGTAGCCTGGGAGACACTGAAATTTATAACCGATTTGTTTCAGAATTGGAAAGTGAGCGTACATGGCCAAAAAATTGCAACGAAGCGGCGAGGCGATTAGGTGGCAATTCTGATGCTCATGACGTTCTTTTTGTCGAAAACTTTATTCGAGTTGGCGTTCGTCTACAGGAGGTCGGCTTTGTCAAAGTACGTCGGCTTTGTCAAAGTACTTCGGCATATATTCTCAACGATTTAGCAGTCTCAAAATGATCTGTTAGAGCCAGCATTCCAAGTTGATTTTCACGCTCATTGGTAATACGAGGTCGATCACTACCTCTATGGTGGATATCTAGATCAATCTCGCCATGTTATTACCACAGTTGCATGAACACGAATCATCATTCTACTAAATCTAAAAAAACGAGCGCATTGTAAACAACAGATCTAAGTGCCTGTTAACCATCTCCATTAATATTTCAAGAAAAGAAATGAAGAATGTAACAAAACAATTAAATTGGGAAGTAGATCCACATATTATTTGCTTTTCTTGGGCGGTATAAACAAATATGACCAATTCGCATTTTTCGTTACAGTTTTTCTGACACACGGATTCATAAACCGATGCCAAACGATTTCAACACCGAAGCTAGTTTTCAATTTTCTCATCTTGCTAAGCTAAAATCGTAGAATATCGCTAAAAGCCAATTCAATAGTCAAAATGGCGACATATCTTACAACACTGGAAGGGTGTCTAAGGAGAGTACAATGGCTATCGCGTATTAACTCTCAGTCAGCACTAACATTGTTTTGAATATTTTGGGTAAATACCTATTGTATGAATTTGCGGTGTTCAATACGCTATAACCTAGCCCATTTAATACACTCCCATAATCGATTTAATTTCCTGAAATGTTTCTTCGATTGTACAGTTATAATTTGACGATGAGACCATGACCAACAGCGTTATAGCTATTTTCGTAGCGCCAGTTGCACTTCTTATTATGAATACATAGCATTGATTATAATACAAATTATGCGTCACGTATATTTGGGCAGAAACATAGTTGAATATGATTTAGAAAATTGTTCCAATTTCTGACAGACTTCTTCACCAATAAGTAATTTATTCGCACAGAACGAAAAGCTATTATAAATTAATAAATAAGCGACGGAGTTAATGTAAATTATAATAGGAGTATATTTATTTCAGTTGATATTTGACACTTTATTTCATTTTGTTCATAATAAAATTTCATTTATTTTCAGTGAACAAAATATATATTAATTAATGTTACATATGAATGAAATTGGTCGAATGTTGGCAATTAACGATATTGGTGAGAGACCGAAACATTGAAATAATAAAATTTACCACGCGTTTGACGATAATAAGAGGATAGTTGAAATAAATATTATTCCTATACTGGCAACGCAAACAACATTTTAATCTTTATATAGAAATATTTGGATACTTTTCATAACAGTGCTGCTTTTCAACTTTTTACAAGTATATTTATGGCAGTAGGTGGCAACTTCATCGGCACGTTGAATACCCGAGGTACTTAATTACTCTTTGAGTTGCTTTTTTGTTCCAATGTTATTGAGTTGTGAAAGAAATAAGAATTAAGAAATGGTGTTGTCAAGTGCCTCTCATGAAGTGTTGTGTTTCATGAAAAGTCTACAAATACCAGATACTCGGATACTCGGATCAGTCGCTTTGTATATCCTGGTTAGGTTTTACAACAGGGACGTTTTTGTACTTCTGCAGCTCGTTTAGCAATCGAATCCTTCCTCAGTCACCGGTTCTAGTATGAATTTCAGATAGTATGTCAATACTTTACTTATAAGCTTATTATTTGATGTAGAAGCTTATTATTTGGTTTAGTTAACATCAAAAGAAAGAAAAAATCCTCGGCTAATTTTCATGTATTTAGATGTGACGACAGGCCACTGATCATGATGCTGGAACTAAATATATGAGTATATAAGAGACTTTCACTAAAAATTAACCATATGATACACTAAAGTTGCAATGCGTATAAAAATTGCATGGGGAATGTTTCTAATTTGATTTATTTCCTCATTGTCTTTTAATATCGGCAGGACCGGATAAAGTTCAAACGGATCGTATCTAATCCGAGCGCAGTATCAGTATCACAACAGATATAGGTAATAATAATTCGTAGTTACCGGATACGTGATTAAAGGCATCAGTTTTATCATCAAAACGATTAAGAATTGAATGCTCTAAAGTATCACGATGATAATGTACTTTACGGCAGCTATCGAAATTATGGAATATCTAATTCAATTTTTGACGCTTTACCACGACAGATAGCGTCTCGGGGGAGAGGATGTGCATAAATTTCGCGGTAATCTCACTAAAGGTTATGACTTGTAATATTCCGTGTAAAGGCACATGCATGTTAGACGGTAACCTACCGCTCAGACAGTGCACCCGTAATTTCCAAGTGCTGAGCGTCACTGTATAAATCACTGCCGGCTTCATTGTCGATGTTAATTTCTCCGTCTTTTATAGTTTGTGCGAGAACCGACCTGAAGCCGGGTGAGGGACTCTAGGTTCAAGTACCTACTAACCGGTCGTAACTTTCCGAAATTCCTTCTAATAACGCTCGAAGTTGATAAAACAATTTATATCGCCTCGTAAAAGAGACACCGGTGTATTATGTGTATATACAGTTAACCCATTGGAGAACGGTTACCCGCGAAATTTTGCCTTAAATTGGTGCTAAAGTTTGTAGAAAAATTTGTTAGTGCAAAATTTTATTACTGTGCCGAACAATTACAAACTACTGTCCCTTCTAGAGTGTCCAAGGAGTTTCATAAATTAGCTCGTGCATTCGGAATACAACATGACTGTAGGCAACATTTTGATCGCAAAACATTTATAATATCAGATTCTGCACATAATCAAAGCGTTATAATTTGATCGCTAACCTAGTGATTGTTCTAAATGAAGGAAAGCTATTTGGAAATGCAAGTTTGCAATTTGTATATTTAGCGTTATTTTAAAGATATGCTAACGACTTTTTATTGAGCTCAGCTAATCGACAGACAAGAAAAGCATATATGTATTCTGTTGTGGCCGCCGATTAGGTGGTGCATAATTAATAATAACAGTTCGTCTGTTGAATAACATGTGAATAACATAACTGATTTCCTAATTAAATATTCGCAAATTCTTTAAATATTAATGTATTACTGCATTACTGGGATACCGATGTACATATTGCAATAATAACCATTCGAATGCCGAAAATAGCTATTTATAAAACTATGTGCGTTAATATATATTTAATAGGGAATATTGTTTACCTACGCGGCAGCCGTAATAAATAAACCCTCGAGTGTTAAAATGTCGTAATTTCTACAACCATATGACAGTCTAGAGTCATCGTTTCTGTATAGTGGTTTGAATTTTTATCGTTTTTTTGAGCGAAATTAAGGTATACTCTTGAGGAAATTATAGAGTCGGTAAAAGAGATTAACTTGAAACCTTCTGCGAACAAGACCCGAAAACCAATATGTAGAAAAACACAATCAATTTATCAAATGGCGCAATGAGAAGAGTATAGTTAAAGTTTTTCCGAACGAGTATTATTGACACTGTGGCTAACGGTACTGCTAAAGGGACAGTATCATGCAAAAAATCTAAAATGTTTACCAGGGAGGATTTTTTTATCGGGCCTTGATGAGTAATATTTAATGTCAAAGGTAACTTATGAGGATTATTAAATTATCAAATTATATTGCGATATTGTTTTAGGTTATATAATTATTAGGAATATTCGTTGCTGATGCCCGAGTGGCTAGATCGCAGGACCCCCAAACAAACTAATATGGTTCGCAAATGGGAATGAAATTTATTTCACCCATTTTCTTCAGCTCAGGCTTGGTACGGTAGGCTGGACGGAGGAATCCTAGAGCGGGCACTTTGAAGACTAAGTGAGGGTCGTACCCTTCTTTCTTGCCGTCGCTTCCATACGTTTGTTACAAACACATTTTCCAAAATACCACCTGCAATTGCAATATTTCTTTCCGACGGTCCACTGCTTGACTATGTAGTAGTAGATTCTGCCACAGAAAGTGGACGGCAAATTTGATTATAGCTAGATACATTGAACAATTGATTGCTCAACTAAAATTCTTGCTGGAGAAACTTCAATGATTCAGAGGTCAAGTTTAAGAATGCACAGCCATGAAATAGAAGTAATTAGTTCAATAAATTAGTTCCTTAAACTATAAGGCGTTAGGCAATTATATTATAATCGCCTTGCAAATCGGGAGACCAAGCTTAGAATTGGAAATGGCATTCCTAATTTCTGTCGTGGCTAAACTAAAGAAGCCCAATGTAGTTTTTAAATCATGTAGTATCTACTATCAAAACGTGCGCGGTATTCGTTCTAAAACACATTTATTCTTCTCCAATACATTACGATATTATTATTATTATCATAAAGAAATCATGGGTGAATGACTTGGTACAAAGAGCTACAATATTTCCTTCATTTTTACTTTCTGTGTGTCTGTGTGCGCTCTAGCGTCCAAACCATTATAACTAGAGCTACCAAAGTCAGCTTTAAACTTAAGATTTGTATACAGCGAGAAAGAAAACGTCCTATTTTGAAAGCAATATCTCAACCGAAAGTGATGGTTTACTCCTTTCACCGTTTTCCCTAATTCGAAAACGGGGCGAGTTACCGCAAAAATGGTTCTTATAAAAGTTAAAGATATTGAACTTTTAAACTTTCATTTGAAAAGTTTTTTCGAAAAATGTAGTATACCTAAGAATAGGAAAGTTCAGTGCGGACCACTGCAGATTTTACAATGTGTTGAGATGCGACGAAGATTCAATCCTCGGACGCTAGTTCATCGTGAAGCGGGATTACGGCAAGCTCAATTGCGTGACGTTTTCATACGATTATTTCTTCTGTGTTTACTTAACTAATTTTCATTTACTACAGCCGTTTAATGTTGCGTTTATTATTATTCATTCAACTGCTTTATTTTGTGTCATTCAGGTTTAAATTATTTTTGCTTTGAAAAACAAGACTTAAATCTACCGCAAGTTTATGAATGTATTTTGGGCGGTCAAGTAATCTTTAATGTTTGTGTTTATTTAATTTTTCCCCGTCGTTTAGCCGCTATGTCTAGCTAGATCTGGAGGATTGTAGGGTAAGTATTTCCTTTATTTTCATTGTTTATTGCCGAGGCGTTCTCGTGTTTATTTGTTCGCGTACTGTTCCTCGTGCGGAGGATATACCGCCCGGACCTTTCTTTCATTTATTTATTGATTTTGTTTCACGCAAAAATTAAAACGCAGCGTGTCATTTCAAGTAATTTACTATTATTATTATTTTTGTTTTGGGGTAATAAATTGTTGCTAGGAATTATTGGGTTACGTGAGCTGTTTAATTCACCTTCGTGGTCCCGTATCGAAACACGTCGGCGAGTTGGTCAGGGGTTGTCTTCAGTTGGTTTTACGGGTGGCGTTCATATTTTTTTATTTCGACCTACCCCACTCTCCTGAGTGAGCCGGTGCATTGCGACCAACTCCGACGCACGAACCTGGTGAAGAGTTTCCCAACGTTTATCTTGTCTCATGGTCATTTAGTACATTCACCCCATGACAACCCTGATCGGGGTAAACGTGGGTAATAATAGCCATGCTAATGTTCATCATAATATCGAACAAATTGGGTCAACATGTGCCACCGTGCATTGAATTATCTCCACTACCGCATGGTGTATTCCAAAATGAAGAAAGTATGAAGGGGTATAGCGAACGAAAGCTCTGGCTGGACCATATGAAAATATGAAAACACTGGTTCATAAGAAAATATTGTTTAAATTAAAGTTCGCAAATACATCGCGCTTGTGCCTGGTCGCTGTCGATCGCGATCGAATGCCCCTCGATAAATTCTCTACGGTGACGTCACTGGCTTCTCGAACGATCGGAGTCGCGTCGAAAATATCGCCCGGAAAACCCCATCCATAAAAAACGCCATGAAAATGGAAAAAAGCTTATTATTTGGTTTCCTTGACATAAAATAAATACTCTACATGGCGACCCACGTTTTCTATAACCGAAATTACATCTCCCGCAGGAACTTCGATTAATCCAGTAATCCAAAGTAATCTCGTTCACGGTGACAAATCCCATCAAAACAGCGAAACTCACAAACACCGCACTAGGAGAGTTCCTTCTACCGATCAAATGCCCAAGCGGGATGTCAATCGCTCTAGTCCAGGTATCACACTGTTTACATGCATGGTCAACTTAAAACGTCGCCGAAGAATGCATTTGCACGATATTGCACTTAACATTGACGGTGAAAATGAAAAAAAAAAATTGACGAATTTTACTTCGGGAAGAAACAATTCTCTAAACATGTGGAGATTCAATAAAAATATGCAGATTATCAGTGCATCACATTCGTCGTGTGTTAGTAAAAGGGCTTGATATGATATAGTGCTTATATCGATACAAGCCACAGTGGCCCATATCCCGAAAAACGCGGACAAAAATCTAAAAATCATTCTGATTGAAACAAAAGCTGGTATATAAGGGTTTTCAAGGTCGCTGATTATGAATATGGTACTATTTTTTCCGAAATCCAAAATGGCGGATTCAAAATGGCGGTAAAATTTTGAAAAATAGTCTGATTAAAACAAAAATTGGTATATAATGGTTTTTAAGGTCACCTATTATGAATCTTATACATTATATTTTTAATCCAAAATGTCCAAAATGGCGGCCAAAATTTTTTTAAATAGTATGGTCATAACAAAAATTGAGAAATAAGGCTTTTCCAGGTTGAAAATTAGGAATCTTATATAATTTTTCAAAATACAAAATGGCAGTCTTTTATTTGCACAATGAAGGTATAAAACTTAAATATTAAATTCATACTATCATTCAGTCACTCGTATAAGAATCATCTCTAAGATCGCATCTGATTGGTCCGAGGATTCATTTTCTGACACCTTTGCATATGCTGAAAGCAAAAGGAGAATCGCTTAAATTGACAATGATTCGATTTTCTTCGGCGGTGTTTGACGTAAACTTAAAATTAGCGGATCTGAAGAAACAAGCAACCAGTGCATTACGTCCATCATGGTGCTTCCCCTGGAATCCCTTTATATCTTTATTTCGGGATTCTTGAGCTTCCTCCGAAAGTTTTCCGATGGGAAATGGTGCCCATTCGACAATACGAGGACCATGTATTAGCACCTCGTGAATTGACGTAGGCATGCAATACCACTCAAACTTTTCAACAATCATTTTTGCAGTTTCTTTGCAATAATGTTGGAAAATAGCTACATTTACACCGAAACCGCAAGACAAGACTTGAAGTATTATGTGAGCGTGATGAAGTAATTCTAGTTTTAAATCCAGAATTTCGGTGGACACAGAAGAATTTGCAAAAAAAAACGCCTAGCTGTGTTGCCATCGTTGCTATTTGCAAATCCGCCAACTTTTCGAGTGTCGATAACAAGTTCAAGTCGCATCTTGAAACCTTTCTGAATTGCCGATTTCTTCATTTCCACACTTTTTTGTCCGCCTCGGATCGCGCCTGCCATTTTTTAATGTGTAATTTATATCCTATATGTACAAAATGCTCCATAAAATGTATTCACGCGTGTAACGTGGCTAAACCATACTGAAATTTTGTTTCATCGACTGGCAATGACATAACCTCCTGAACTTTGTTGAATTGTTTCGATTCTTGCTGTGACAATAGGATATTTTTAAACTGACTTAGAAACTGCAGGGGCACCTTGTGGCACGAAAACTTTGATGAAATCGATTGAAAATGTCCTAAACTTTATTGTAAAAAGAAGAAGACCGTCAATCACGACTACTATTTTAGTAATTTAACAAAAATTATAAAATAAACACTATCGATAAATATTAATATGTTACGTCCATCTTTAAACGCGTTATAAATGTTAATTACATTTAACAACATACGAAATATATTCTTCTAACCTTCGTCAATATTCTCCATTTTGCCGAAATGAAAACAAGCACTTAGAACAAAAGATATTCTTGTTTAAACACCACTGTGAATTCCCGCGATTTCAACTAGGCGATAGCGCTGCACAGTTGGCTAACTTTTACTCAGTGTTACACATGATACATGAGGACCCAATTCATTATGGACCCGCACCGATATACAGTATCGTCACCTCAACCATATTACGGGGTACTAAACATGAAATTACGAACTTAATTTTTTCGATTTTTGTCCGCGTTTTTCGTGAAATGGGCCACTGTGCAAGCCCACGTTCTTTACAATTTTTCGACTTGTGCCCTAAGAAATTCAAATTTTAGAGTAGATTCTCGTGCCATACATTTACGATGTCACCAAAAATTTCTTCTGTACGGATAGTTGGCCTACCACCTTATTTTGAGTCATAGAGATAATTTCGTGATAATTTCAAAACAAAAACGCGGAATGTATTTACCAATTTGAATCGTCTAGGTTTATTAGTAAATTTTCAATTTTGTGAAATTTTGCAAAGGATTAAACGATAAAATAAAAAACATCACTTCTGCAATCAGTTGAACAGCTGAGAAATGAAATTTTAATAAGTAGGTACAGATGTTATTAATTCTATTGATGTCTGATCTGAAATTTGTGAGAATGTGCGGCTAGGGCACATGCACTTACATGTATTTTACAACCGCCTTTGTGTTGTACAAGTCTCGTTCTCAACCATTGGGCTGTTTGTCGTTTGCAACAATGCATGTTGTCATACAATTATAATAGCGGGTCTTGGGTCATTAGCATTATACATGATATTGTTAATCAATACACGGAGATAACCATTATCTGCACATTGCAGACAAAATTGGTGAATTTGTTTGTCTAAGTTTTATGTTAACTAATTTATTAATCATATTATTTAAAGCTGTTTAGTTTCGATCAAAGGAGTGATTAGAAAGGTTAACGTATCTACCAGAAGAAATAGGTTTTTGATGCCAATCGAAAATGTGAACTAGAACGGAATAGATCTGCCCTTGTTGATACTCGAGTTATTAAATTGTATTATTTTTAATTGGTATCAGGAAACTACTTGGTTCGGATGAAACATTTACTTCTTTTCTAGTCACGTTGGAATGCAACACAACGTTATCAAAGCTAGGACAGTTAGATCAGTTAGCCTAGTGTTTTGAGCTATTTGGATTCTATTAATGGTTCGTAGTTTTCAATTAATATCCTTGTAAATATTTTATATGTATGAATTGTAAAAAAATATTTTCACTTTGTTGTTATATAAGCCTTTGAAAAAGCTTACATGAAAAAGCGAAACGTCAGCTTCAACAAATTGATATAACTTTTTTCCTGATCGTTTACTAAAATCGTATACTGTGCTTGCTTAATTTTAGGAATTTTACACACACACACACACAATGGGTTAACTCTACCATATAATTGTACGAATTATCGGTAAAGTGTTTTTTACAAAATATAGTGATATTGAAATTTTAAACAAGTTTTATTGGAAAAATATATTTGTCATCGCTATTGTACCAGTTTGTACGAAATAAGTATAAGAAAGTTCAGTGCGGATCTCTGCAGATTTTTTACTAGTCACTAACGAATCACAGTGTTTATGAATAACAGAATACATTTTTGTCAGCTATTTTTCCTTATGTACACTTACAACATAATTACCTCATGCATCATTTACTTAACAAATCTCTATAAAAGATTATTTAAAAAATGCAGTGCACCATTTAAAAATGAAACGTTGAACATCGCCATTGAAGAATTAGGTTTCTATGCCAATATCTAAGCCAGATATACTCAGGTAAATTGCCGTAAATTCCGTTTTTTGGATATACCGTGTGTGTTATAATATAAGATATTTTCATTATATTACTACATATTTACTACAGGTTTTAAAATAAGGACAAAGTCATGTATTATATTCCAAACTGATGCACCAAAATATCTAGCAACTTTTGTGAGTCTCGATTGACGCACACACGTGAAGCAATCAAGTCGATCGTTTTCGCAAATTCGTACTTCGACCAACCGTATTGCCGGTTTTTAACGAGACGGGCGTTACCGTTTTATATGTAAGTAGACTAGGTGAATTAAGTTTTAGTAGTACTTTGTGTGGTATTTGTTTTCAATGATTTAATGTTGGAATTACATTTTATCGCCAACGTATTGCAATAAGTTGACAATTTGAAGCCACAATTAATTTGAACTTCATTTTATTCATTAAAAATTTTAATTAATTAATACATAATTACCATGCTTTGAGACATCTTATCACAGAAATTGATTTGACATTGTAAAATACATAACCACATTATTCGCAACGCAAATGTGCAAGTTTTAAACAATTCCGTTCCCATGTCGTTCCCGATCTCAAATTAAAGCCAAGTGCATTCCGATAACTAAATCATACGCCTATACTTTTATTCGAATACTTCAATCAGTATCAATAACATTCTAATACTTCTTGGAATGGATTACTTCGATTGTTTTTCACTAAAAGTATCATGTTCAGAGTCTTACTTTATTGTATTTTTGTTAATGAACTGATAATACGTACGTGTTCGAATCATCATACGACAACTAAAACATGCGCCTACATTTATATTCGAATATTCGTATCAGTATCATAACATAATTACGATAATTTCTGCAAAAGATTGCTTCGATTTTTTGTTTTATTTATCGCCAGTTACTAAGTTTGTTCCTAAGGGTTACATTATGGAGGTAATTGCTGTAAAAAATATATATAATATCGTCACGGATGTAACTGATAAACTTTACGTCAGTTTTCTCCAGGGCAGAACTAAGAAAAGAGCCCAGTTAATTTACGATTACTCCACTTAGAATCCGCATCGTATCGGGCGGAAAGCAAACACACGAGAGAAACAGGATAATTGAGATTAAAGAGATTAGCTTTAAAAATTAACTCTTGCACTTAAGGAGACGAGGACCGAGATCGAAAATTCAACGGAAGTGCTCCGACACGACGAGGTTGGAAAACAAAGCGAGCTTCGGTATCGCCCCGGGCCCCAACGGAAACGATATAATTTCGCAAGACACAAACGAGTTCCGACTGCAAACAATATCTGTATCCGATTGTTCCGTCCGTTATCGACGACATGATGATGATGATGAGCGATAATCAATGGGCAAGGTAAATCAGTTGGCGTTGTTATATCACTTGTAATTTATTAATATTATACTTTAGACTTAAGTTTTAGATGTCAATTTTTAACTTATAGAAGTCAATCGTAATTGGTGATTGTGCGACTATATGTTTGTTCCATTTCTAAACCATTTCGTGTGAAAACTCGTAGTAATATTTCTCGGCGGGGCTTACACAGAAATCTTTCGCTTGGTGTTTACGATCGTCGCACCATTAGGATAATGAAACGGGAAACGCCTAAGGCGAACCGATAATTAGCCAAAAACCGCAGCCCCGAAAGGCCGCGACAAAATTACTTACTCTGCTTAACCGCGTAATCCTTCGAGAGCTTAGCCGGCACGTTCGGTGGCGACGAATAACAGTCGGATGGCGTCGGGATAAGTTTTGCGAGGATTTATATGGTTGCAGAAGGACAGCGCTGCAGGAGGACGAGGAGAAAGGGTCGAATCGGAGAAATGACCCGAGATTTGGAGGGATGGTTAATAATGTGGAAACTCAGCGAGTCGATTGTTTTATTTAAGCGGGCCCCTTCGTACAGGCGGCATATTCTTCCAATGAGATTGATTGTGCTGAGTTTGGACGAGACGAGATGTTATATTGAAATTATTGCATGTCGTATTAACTATTTTCGATAGAATTTATACGAATGCGACCAAATAAAATATATTACCATATGTTAACAATAAATAGTTTTACTATCAAAGCTGCTTTTTGCCTTTCTTTATAAAACACATTTCTCTAGACAAGTTGTAAATGATTGCTGACTATGATACCAAATACTCTTGAAATACATCTGCATCTAGCGCATACCACCACAGCGTACGTACTTAACCAATAAACGAAGTATTCATGCAAAGATCTCTTGACACTTTATGGTTTGGTTTAGCTGCTGTCTTCTATGAAAAGTTTATGAAGCCCTAAACTTTGCAATACGCTTTACCTGATATTTGTGAAGTTAGAGCAGCACCTTTCTCAAAAGATTATTGTATAGTTTTTAACCAATTGAAGATTCCGACAAGCTAAACTGCAACTTACAGAGCTCATACTGCCAGTCAGGAAAACAGAGATTCATTGTATATACGCAATTGAAGGGAAAAGAAATGTGAACGAGTCATCAAAACTAATTCGCAAAGAATAAGCGAACGTGAAAAGGACACACTAGCTCTCTATTCTCTATAGCAAACTGGCGTGAGGGGTGTCCATAAGGTCAGTCACAACTGAAAGCTACGGCAACTCAGACCATGCCCGCTATTGCAATCGTGCCTGGAATTATTTGTCATGCGTTACCAGAGCCAGGAAGAACTTTTGAAAATCGATTTTCCAGTCAATGGTAAATTTTGCATAAGAACTTTCGTAATAAATGTTGTTTAAAATTTCATATTATTAATTTTTCGATAATTTGCACCGTTCTCGAAATACGGAAAAAGTGATAAGAATAAACCGTCACTTCGTTTTACGATATTGCATTTAAAAACGGTTTTTTCATCGCTATATGCAAGTTTTACGTTTGAAGTTTCATAATTTTAGCTTCAATAGTTTGGGCGTTAGAGAGTACATAGGCACATACAAACAAGGATACACACGCGCGCTAGATTGTAAGGACTTGTCAATAAATCAGCAAACATCCCTACCATTTCGTTATGGTATTACGGTGCTTGAAGTTGGGTTGGGTTGGGTTAACAATATTCATAAACTTATTAATTGCTTGATATTTACAATCATTAATGTTAGCAAGATTAAGATTGGATGTATGAAAATCGTTGATAATAATTCTATTGTGATGGTACGTTCCATTTAGTATTTCAAATATATAAGTAGCAAAATATAACATAAATATGGGTTTTCGCGATAGCGTACCCTGATCTACTTTGAAAGATTACGTAAAAAATCAGAAATATCTGTAGTAAATTTAGTTTCTGGAAAAATGGGAAGAAAACCAGTTTTACCGATAGAATTAGAAAAAGAACTGGTAAACTATTGTTTGCTAATGGAGAAGAATTACTACAGTATCACCGCTTCTGATTTAAAACAAATGGCTTTTCAATTGGCTATCAGGAATAATATACCACGTCCATTTTCGCAAACTAAAAAGCAGGCTGGCAAAAAATGGATGAAGTTATTTATGGCTCGTCGTTTTAATTTGTCATTCCGGAAACTAGAGTCATTATCACGAGCTGGTGTACAAGATTTTACTGCTGGGACTTTTCTTGACACTGAAACCTCAACTCACAAGTTGTCATCTACCTTAAGGGGCACATTAGTAACTATTGTTACTTGTATATCTAGTGGTCAGTTCATTCCCCCATTGATGGTTTTTCCAAGGAAGAACATGAAAGCTGAACCATTTCATGGAGCACCTCCAGGCACCATTGGTGGATGCCATCCATTTGGTTGGATCCAGCCCGAACTGTTCACAAAATGGCTGAGGCACATCATGTCTATAGGAAAACCAACTAAAGAACACCGCGCTTGTTGGTATTAGATGGACATTACCGCCATACAAGAAATTTAGACGTGATTGGCATTGCACGTGACAATGGTGTATTTATAATCTGCCTTTCCCCTCATTCAACTGACTATATGCAGCCGTTGGATGTCTCATTTGTGTTTCCTTTAAAAACATACTATGCCTAAGAAATAGAAAATTAGTTGACAAATCATCCAGGACGAGTTGTTACTGACGACCAAGTTGCACAAGTATTTGGAAAACTTTATGCAAGGGCTTGTAAAATTGAGACAGCAGTAAGTAGATTTCGAAAAACGAGAATATTTCCACTTAATGAAAACATTTTCGTGGACTCACCACATCTCATCACTTTCTGACACCACAAAACCAACAACACCAACTTTATTATCACGCACAGGGAACGTCTTATCCCCATTTGTAGTTCCAGCAATTGTGCATCCTGTTCCAATCATTCAACCACCTTCATCCTCAATTAGACGAGGAAAAGCCATGATAGTCACGTCCTCACCGCATAAACAAGAAATAATTGATGCAGCAAAAAAAAGAAGAACGAGAAGGGTGAAAAATTAGCTCGGAAAAAAGAGAAAGAAGAGTAAAAAGAAAAGAAGGAAACAGCAGAAATAAAAATAAAACCAACAAGCGAAAAAACAGTCTTCTGTTGATCCAAACTAAGTCTCTACTGACGAAGAAGATAGCGATAATGGTGATGCTGAATACCCAGTTTGTCATAAAACCTTTCCCCAAGACAAAGAGGGGAAAAAATGGATACGACGTATTAAATGTTTTCAATGGAGCACGAGGATTGCGTTGAAACTCCAGGACGAAAATGACACTGAATTTGAAAACATAAATTCTAACCCTCAATTTTTAATCAAGAAGAGCTAAGTGGCCTAATCAGAGAGCTCAACCTTTACAAAGAATCTTCAGAACTGTTCACGTTTAAAAGAATTGTTTATATCCGGCTACAAATATAACAATGTACCGCGCTAGGTAGAAAGAATTATTTCTTGTAGGCAGTTCCAAAAGAAGCTTAAAATATGTCCTATTATACAATGGTAATAAACACGGTTCTACCATCACTGCTCAGTCAACAAGGGAGAATATTTACAGTTTTAGAAAATATGTTACCGGAATCACCAATGGGATATTTGAGTGGATTTCGAAATGTTATTTTTTTTATGTCTATACATTAAATATCCGTATTTTAGTGTGTGTGGGACAGCAGAGCTGTGGGCGCCCTATTGGTTAAGAAAAGAGTGGCAAATAAAAGAGAACAAAACCATTCTGCCCCACTACATATTGAGTGGGGCTTATGAAACAATTCATCTTGCCTTAGATAAAGATGGTTTATTTTGCATACCTAACAAGCAAATTTCCCAGCTTAAGTTTGAAAAATTAAAAGGTGGTCTATTAGATGGTCCTCAGATTCATAATCATAATTTCATAAATGCAATGAACAATTTAGAATCATTGGCCTGGCTTTCATTTGTTGAAATTATAAGAAACTTTCTAGGAAACCATAGATGTGAAACTTATTTGGTCTTGGTGAAAGATATGCTAAACATGGATTCTCTGGATAGATTGTCAGAGAATCTTGCCTTTTTTAGTGAAGAATATCAAGATATATGTTACAAGCACATGATGGCTAATTATTGTTGGAGGATCATGCGTAACTGACCTACCAAAGTCTGTACTAAAAATAATCACGAAAAGGGCGGTTTGGTCTCGTAGAATAATTTAATAAATACATCATTAGTGTGGAAAAAAATATTTTACTATAAAAATGCCACATTTTTATAATTTTACTTAGGATTTCACAATTATATATCCCATTGAAACCTGTGTAAAAAACAGACTCAAACAACATTTAAAATTTCGCAGCACCATATTTAGTGTTGAGCTGCGTTGTTAACATTAATGTAATAATAGTCTACTGGCTTCGGGTTTAAACTACAAAGTACTTAAATTACAATCTCGAATTTACTGTTATACAAAGTACTTGTCGATTTTTGCTTGTGTTCTATACGTAAATACGCCGATATAATTGTTTATTTAATTTTATATTTATTGCTCTCGGATCTCTTTGAACTAAATATCATATAATCACACAATGTAAACATTTATAAAACCTTAAACATAGGTTCTGTAGACAAACTTTTGTTTGTTTTTATTTTGGCGGTTTTGTTTTTGTAAATTCGTACTGCAGTCAAGAACTGGTTTGCTACATTATTTTATAAGACACGTGGTATTAAAAACTGCTTTTGTGATAATACCTGAGAGCAAATCATCTACGTCCTTGCCGAAAGTAGATATGCTTCAAATTTCAGTTACATAGTACTAGCATATAGAGGTATACAGGTACCTGCAATTCTCGGGCGCGCTACATTATCTACGCCACCTTTTGAACGCGACCTCCATATCGTCGGCTATCTCCTATGGCGCAATAATAACGAGGCATTGTCAGGATTGTAATTGATAATGAAAATACGACATTGCCTGGAATGGAATGCGACCGCAAAAAGTAGTAAAAATATTCATCTAAAACAAAGATATCTCGGCAAAAGGAAATTTTTAAATTAAAAATGGCTTACATCCACTTGCCATTAACACAAGAAGAATGTTTTAATTAAACTCCAATTTGTTGACTTTCACGGTGTGTTGTTATCAAACACTTTGTCAACTCTGAATAGCTCACGATTATTTTACTATATTTAGCACTGTATATAGAAATAATGATCATGGGGGTCGAAGCCGCATTCGGGTATCATATTAGTTTTGGGAAATGTCATTTTGATGTAAATACAAAAACATAACATGAGTATTATCAGCTGGAATTGTCGTTTCCCTTGACTTCCTATAGACATTCGCAAGTTTCACATAAAACAATTATATGAATTATAATTAAATGTCGAAAAAATACCATAGTTTTTATTTTAATTTAAGTGATTTGATTCAATACCTTTTATAATGCGTATACATTTTTGTATTTGTGTACGTGTGTTGCAATATTCAGGTGTGATTGATCGCCTTTGTTTGTACCATGCGTTAGGAGACCTCAATAGCGAAGTTTAATTTCATAGAATAGCAAACATTGTACCGAGGCCCATATCAACTGGTGATATTAGTTTCGGTCCAGGAATTATCAAGATTGCCAATGACCGTCTTACGGAAAAGTCGGCGGTTACATAATTAAGCGCTGTTGGTTTCCGCGAACTCGAATTCGATACAACGTGCGACAAGGACAAGAACAAAGTTAAACAGTTCATATAATGTTGTGCAAAATTAAGCAAATATTAGAAAGCGAATTAGAATGAATATTGACGCGACAACAGAATCAAAAATGATATGGATAATCCATTCATTATTATAGGGTGATCCGCTTGCCGTTAATTTTCAAATGTCCGCACGTTCGGAGCGTGCATAACCAATGGATAAATCGACCTATTTTCGACGATGCGTACAGCGGAAGACGTCGATTCCGGCGCCGCGGTCACAAAACTAACTAACTGGCGCGATTTTAAGTCGGACGTTGCAATTCGGCGTCGCGTTGCCTCGCTTTACGGCCGCAATAACAATTAAACCAGGATTGTACGGCGCAACGGAGCTTAGCGCGTTTTATTTTATTCATCCAATTAGGAATAAGTTCGGAACCGTCGGTGAAAAAGCTTGCGGTATTAATTAGGGACTTTCTTCAAATGGACTTCGTTAGCCGGGCTACTGACGCGTTGAGTAAAAATTAGAAAGTCATTAAAAATAGTAAAATAGTATAGTTGGATACTAAAAATACATGATCTGTACGTGTCGTCCGTGTGATCACTTGACTCTACAAACTGACGCAGAAGGAGCTTTGATTGGAAAATAATCCCTATCTTAATTTTTCCGGAGAATCGTACACCCTCCACAACCAAAGACTTAGTGGCGCTGCGTCCGAACAAATATTAGAAAGAAAGTTGGGTTCATTAGTTTAGGAACCCAACAATGTTTTATTTAAGATAGATAGTAACATTGGGTGGTGTAATTGTTACCCTAGCTCCCACTTTTCCCTTGCACTAGTACTGTAGTAACATTTTGTACTATATAATGTGTTATTGAAGTTACTTTGCAATAATAATTTATTGTAGTTATTATATATTTATTAACTAATTGGAATTAGTAGACAATTATTTGTTACAAGACACATATAACTGGTAATAACATGTCAGATTTGAATTAGCCTCTATTCAAAGAAACCACCCTTCAACGGCCTCATGAATACAAAGGTTTACAGAGGTTAATATATTTACAGCTTAGAAAGCAACTACAAAATAATCATATTTACGTTTAGGACATCATAACGACGACCCTTCCAAGGCAAATTCTGACAAATTACCCCTGTAAGGGCTCAATGACAACGCATACATAAGTATGTAATTAATTTGTAGCCTCTGGGGGTCGTATAAAATTATTTATTATCAGATTTACGATAGTGATCAAAGGAAGCAAGGTAATTTTTTAACGCCCTGTGCGTAGAATCTACCCACATAAATACTGTGTGAGTGTGCTGTTTCCTGTAGTGGTACAAAATTATTCATTGTGGTATATATGTTTTTGGGATGACGTAAAGACGAAGCTTACATTTTTCCAGGCTATTCTCTGGCACTATCCATGTGAGAGCACAAACTTATTTATTAAAATTGAACAATGCAAATTTCATATGTTCAGATATAAAAAAAACACACTATATATGTAAGAAACCTCATCGGAGCTATAAAATTTTTTTTAAAAAAATTTTATTTGTTTGCGTTTACAATTACGTCTTTAGAATTCGGATTCTAACTCTAGGCTGAACAATAAAACAGAATAATGAAATGCATTTGCACGCACATGTGCGACGATTTCTAAGAAATCTGTTTATGCCGGCGTTCGCATCTTTTTCTGTCGGATAACGTTGTCGCAAGATAACACCTCCATCCTTAGAAGCTTGCACCGGCGGGAAGATGAGTTGGGCCGGGGGTGTCGGTTGCTGGTTCTACTAGGTGCTCTTTCGATTTCCAGAATTTTGTCTTCGCGAACTATATGATGCAGAAGGCGATACGAATACAGAGGATGATCGTCCATATGCTGGGCCAGTGATTGTTTTCACTAGATCGTTGATTTGTGTCCTAACGATCTTAGCTTCATAGTAAAATTGTTGAAATTTCGTCTGGTTAATATAGGATGCCAGTGATTGCAAATGGTGTACCAACTGATTCATGTTTTCCAAACAAGTTGTAATCTTTTATGGTACCATTTACACTTGATTAATTTTATTAGGAAATCTCCAATTAGTGACAATTTTCCTCTTCTATCAGTACATAAAACTTCGACCATTTACTCTTCAGGGAATACGCCAATATATTGACCAAATTCAGGTATCCAGTGGGTGTAGCTGTCATGAACTTCTAATTTGGTGTATTTGCAGGAATAGGTTTCCGCATTAAAAACTTTTCACCGGTGATGTTTTCGTGGATGAGTGTACTAGTAAATGATTCAAAGTCTAGTAGGAGGGCTCTTCAATTTCAAACGGTACGTGTTTTTTATAATTATTAAATGCATTTCTAACAAGAGTTCGTCCCGTTTTATAATACTCTCATGTAGGGTATTTAACTTGCAGATAAAAACATAAAAATATTATTATAATACACCCTTCCACACTAAAACATCTTGATTTACTAATTCACGATTAAAACCATGTTTCAATAACGAAATTTGTATGCTTGATTCCATTGTAAATGGTTTAAAATGTCATTAATTCTCTCGCCGTCATTTGTACCAAGATTATCTTTTATTCCTGCTACATTTACTAAACCTCCTCTTATTTGTAGATTGAATTGTCTTCATTATCTTGTATATCTTGGTTAAGTTTTTTCTTTAATAACATTAATCTATTTCTACGTAGTTATTTACTAATTGTTTTTCTATGTCTACATTGAAAGCATTTTCGCAATCTATATGACCGCTAACAATATCATGAAGCTTCCGCTTTGTCACAGAGTGTACAGAGTTATTGTAGGCAAAGGCGCATAATTAACTTTTATTTCTATTATAACGTGTGAGCAACGGAATTGTGATTCAGGGAGGGCTTTGGAAGTTTTCGCGTATGTCTTAAATTAATTTTGAGTAATAGAACTACTCGCCGTTACTAACAGGTGTACCAACCCTTTTCCCGGTAACTTAAATTTAGATTAAATCAAACTGCAGGCAACACTGTAAAAACTGAGGTTATGTTGGCAATAAAATTTTAAAAATACATTTTAATCATGACAACCAATAGTAATTATCAAATAAGATGAGTTAATGGCCACCACCGACATCACAATGTAACTCTTCCTTTAACGTCGTGCAACATGTTCACAAATGGTGTTAAAATTTAATTAAAAACTGTTTTACAATACTTCAAAAAGTGACAGTTTAAATGAACTATTTTATTGGATTAAAATTAAAATTACACATTCATGGTATGTCTATCTCCCTCTTCCAGGGCCAACTCTAAAACATAATTCCGTTGCTCTCACGTTATCATTTTCATATTCAATTTGGTTACTTAACAATTGATTATGGGTGTTGTGAACTAATAAAGTGAATTTTGATTTTATGTGCGCATAGTTATTCTGAAATTATTGAATAATTTCTTCCGGGATTGGGTGGTGTGTGAATTACTTGACTAAATTATTTGCTACTTCAAAACTTAGCAAGGAATTTAATTTATAGGCTTGCTCATACTTGGAAAAGCAATTAATTATTATTAAAAGCTTTACCTTTTCAAGTGATATTATAACAATATGTAAAATTTGGAACTGCAGTGGGGGTGACATTGTATTGTGTAATTTTAGTGGTCTCCTGTCTCCTGTCCTGTACGTTGAGAGAAGTTCCTTAATAAATGTTTGGATATGATCTTTACATTGGGAATAATCCATTCTTTTACTAAATAGAGTATCTGTTTTTCAGGATTATCTTTAGAAATTTTCGCTAACAGTGGAAGAAAATAATTTTACGACCTTATGTTCGGCCGGATTATAATTTTCTTGAGAAATTATAATCTGATTTCTATCGAGATTTACAGGATTTTCTGAAATAGGTATGACTGGTGTAGGATGTTACAGTTTGTTCATTTTCTAAATTATCTTCTAAATGTTGGTCATCTGAATCGTGATCATTTCCTTAATTAATGATTCTGTGTGAAGTTTATCGTTTCTCGATTTTTGATCTGTTAGTTGACGGTTGATCCAATTGCTTATTAAATTCATTAATGCATTTGAGAACGTATGGTGCATTTTTGATATTTTTTACCTTAATGTTTACTACCTGTTGACATATGGGTTCAATCGAAACTAAATTCAAAATTTTCGATGGTAAATTATGGTAATTGATTTTTATTCCGCTATGGGGAGTAATAGCTACATTGTTTACAAAATCAATGAAAATATAGTAATAAGTAAGTTTTCTTCAATTGCCAATTCCAATAGACAATCGAATGAATTATGAAAGTAAAATACATCATATTTTAATTTCTGATCAACGTTGAATGAATATTTTAGGAGGGAGTGTTTATGCTGAAACTCTCTACTGAGCTTCCATGTGCATTTTTAACTTGGAACGCATTTCCTTTTTCAATATGATTCCGAAAATATTTAATTGCAACGTTTGGGCGAATAAACGATCTAGTGCTACATGTGTCTATTAGAACCGTTAAATTGTGTTCTGGAAAAAGTATGTAAGGCAATTTACTGTCAATGTAAGCTAAATTCATTCATTCGAAGTGTTCCGAAGCAAAAGCCACTAAAAAATCGTTCTCGTCTATATCCTCAATAACGGGTGTTGAAAATTGATTTTCTGGGATATCATCATTATGGCTTTCTAATTCTTCGACATTATTTTGAGCATTTGGTTTGTAAGTATTATTTGTTGAAATACTTATGAGTGTTGGTTTATTAAATTTGTGATTTTGGTTTGGTTGAAAGATTTGTGCATTTTGGTTAAATCTTTGATTAAAGTTTGAAGTATTCTGTGTTGGCTGTTCTGGGTTGGCTGATGATTTTGACATATATTTGTTTCTGAACGTTAAATGGCATTTGAATTACTTTACTTTTATTAGTAAAATTTTTGTTATTTTGCAAGATTATTTTTTGTTAATTATGATTTGTATCATTGGGTTTGAATTTATTTTGGAAATTTTTATGTTTTTGTTGGTCAACTCCTAATTGAAAATCATTTTTAACATGTTTAAGGCAGTATTTAATCAGGAGGTTCTCATAAGTGGATCTTTTAATCCTCTTGGTAATATTCTGAGTGCACAATTTCTGCAATCTTGAATTAACGCGTTTACTTCTGCAGCATTAGAATGATCAGACACATATGACGTTTGAAAATGTTATAGATGTTGGATTATTTGAATAAAATTGAAATGGAGACTTATTCTGAGATTGTCTTAATTCATAATAAGTCATCTCTATAGAACATTTTTAAATGTTCAATTATTAATTACCAGTCAGGAGGCAAAATTCAGAGCAGCTTCACCTTTTATTTTTAAGTATGCTAGACATCAGATCTCATAGATAGACTCATTCTGGAAGTCCGTCAATTGCAATGTAAAATTTTGTTACTAATTTTTCTCAAACTGCAATGAACCTTGTTAGTAATTTCGTTTTACCTTGGAAATCGGGAAAATCATTGCAACATACCCAGGTTTTAAAATTTGTATAGCTGGCTATGCGGTAGTCGCAGCTATTGCTTGTGAACTATTTTGCATTTTGGATGCGCACTCTGTGACTTGACTTTCCTTCGTCGATCTAGAGAGTCAAATATACTACCTGCTTTTACAAGACTGAAATATCACACAGTCACGAAAGCTGTGACGAAGATCATGCTTGAAGAAAGCATGGCTTTTTTACGGGATGAAATAAACACAACTCTTTGTAAATTATAAGTCTTATAAGTGTGAAATCAAATCACCGAACTACACCTGAATCTGGCGATCATTCTCCACCCCGTTCAATGGGAAAAGCTGGTTACGATTTCATACCAAATCGTAGAAACAAACATGTAGATCAACACGAACAGGCAAAATTTCGAGCAATTAGCTCAAACACAGAAACCCGGCATTCAAAGGTCGGCGGAGGGAAGACATTTCGAATTGTCAACTTGATACCGTAACTACAGATGCATTGGAAAATGTTTCAATTTTGCATCAGCGCCTACATACTTATATACATTATTGTTGAGTCGCCTATACACAAGCTCTACGAAAATACTGCTGAAACACTTCGCCCAAAAAACATCTCAAATATTTTGAGACCAGAATTTATGGCACTGGGGAACCTAAATAATATGACAATATCATGGAGTTACCAACAGACGGGAAATGCAATGGTTGTAATGAATTCTAAGGAATTAGAATTCAAAATGCGCAATATTCTCACGGAGCTTAAACTACTACAACTAAAGAAGCGGACCCAACAACTTACCTGGAGGAAACAACAAAGACGACAATGTTAGCTTCAGAATTGCGAATGAGATACAAAGCGCAGTCATTCCAAAAGAAAAATCTTCTTAAAATTCAGGGAGTACGGGTAAGAGCTATTGTTAGCTCAATAGGTTCACTCACTCAAGCATATGGGATTCTGGTAACCAATCTAAATATTTATAAAACTAATGTCACTTTTTGTCTCTCTGTAAAAGGTGTTTCTTTCATCGAATATGTTTATCTGCGATCAACGGAGAAATACGACAGGTTATGAGCCCAGCCGAAGCAATAATTCAATAGATTGAAACGTAGAGAGAATAATTCCGGCGATATTTCGAAGATTTACGATTTTTTTGTGCTTTTATTTTGATTGGTTGAAAATCCACTTGGCGAGGAGGTTAAGTGCAGCACAAAAATATAGGCGAATCATGACGAAACCAGCGCGATTGGAAGGTCGAAGAATTTCGACTCGTGAAGCCACTTATCTATGCTACTATGCTAAGGCATATTTACCAACAAAAGGACATTGGAAATGTATCGATGATACCGACACCGACTCAAACAAGACACCGGCACTATATTCGTACACGGAAGAGTGCACAACGGCGAGAGAAGCGTGGGACGCAATCACCGTCGTCGAGTAGATTTATTGAAGCAATTGGTGGGCATGAAACAAAATTAATACTCGTCAATGGAATACTATGTTCACAAAATGGTTTTAATGGCTGCGAAAGTAAAAAAATCTAAATACCTCTAAATAACATAAGTACTCACAGAAAAATTCATATCAGGGCGCCCATTGAGTCCAACGAAGCCTTGATGTGGTGTGATTCTGCCTTCCGCTCTTTCGGTATTCGCTCGGGGAATCGTTAACGTCCACCACTGGATGGTTCTCGGTGTGCCAATAAATCGTTAACACGAACCGCAAATTATATTCGGTAATACGCGTTTAGCAATATCAGTACCAACTGCGTCAGAAATCAAAATTTGTTTTTAAAAACGATTTATTTGAGTTTGAGTTCACAATTACATGTTTACAATTCGCATTCTAACTCTAGACTGAATAATAAAACAGAATAATGAAATGCATTTGCACGCAGATGTGGGACGATTTACATAAGTACCATATGAGTATTCCCGCAAAAGTTTCAAATTTTCAGTAGTTTCTATGCGAAATTTGTGACAAAATTCACGCTACATTCCATTAATCACAACTAACGTGCGTTCAAGAAAAATCTTAATTTAGGAGGGCTCTGAAATTCAATTGATGTTTAAAGAGACTTTAACCACAACCAAAATGTCAGTTTAATATTAACAAGACGTCAAAAGTGAAAACTGCTTTACTAATTAAAAATGGTTATCACAACAGAGCAGAAAGCAAAATTATTGGAATGCCATTTTCGAATACGGCAAAAAATTGGCATTATTCCATTCCTGAGAGCTTTACAGAGTTTCATGAAGAATGCATAATGAGTTTTTTGAGGTTAGAATCTCATCTGTCAATACTGTCATTATTGCAGTTTCTTTTGGTTGTAGCTAAAGTACCTCTAAACACCAATTGAATTTCAGAGCCCACCTAAATTAGGATTTTTCTTGAACGCACGTTAGTATATCTGGTAATAAATAATGTTGTATAACCCACAAAAGCTCCAATTAAATTACATACATCAGCATGTACTGTCGTGCAGCTCTTGGAGTAGTTTATCAAGAAATTGTCTATAAAATATTAAGTACGATAAATAATTTTGGGCAACTCCAGGAAACTGTTAATAAATAGAAACTTCTGCATGCACAATCACTTAGAACTCACATAGTGGTCACCTAGCACTTGTGGTGGTTGTTGCTGCGAAAAAGCCGTGAAAAAAATTAACTAGTGTAAGTCTTAATACACATAAACTTAAAATATAAATAAAAAAATCTTCAGTACAATCTAAAAGTAAACTAAAGTTGAAAAATAAAATTATCTTACTTATACCCCTAAATCTAGCGGTACGACGCAGGTACGAGACCTCCAAAAAGTAACGGTATGAATTCTTAACATGACTCTAGTAATTCAAAAAGGCTGGACTGTGCTATAGGCCCATTGTCCGAATTCATTATTTACATTATTTTTGTGTATGAAAATGCTTTCGTAACTGTCTGATTGTCTAAAATTTTGTACATTCCTAATTAATTTAAGACAATCTGGAGCTAACAGATGGTTTCTTTCTAAAATATGTCGAGCCACACTTGATTTTTCCGGCCGATTGAATCTAAAATGTGCTATATGCTCTTTATAGTGAGTTAAAATTGAACGGTTAGTTTGGCCGCTTAATTCCAGATTTCTGATCTACCTGATTTTTGGCGTTCCCTAAGAGGGTTTACAATGAGGTTTGAAGGCGACTTGCATCTCAGGATCTTTGAAAAGTTTGTGTAAGTTTCTGGAACTTGAATGCTACGGTAAACACACGAACTGAATACCTTGATGTCTTTGTGGTAGTAGACAGGTGGAATTTATGATGAGGTTTATGTTTTTTAATAATATTTGTTATCATTTCTGTGTCGAAACCATTGTAAATCACGATGTTATTGCTAAGATTGGGTTTGGAGTTGTACCTATCTTTTTTTGTTAGTGGGAAACTTAACAAATGGTGCATAAGAAAATTGAAAGCAGACATTTTTTGCTGAATGCTATGACATGAATCCGCGGTTATAAACTTGTTTACATTGGTTTCTTTCCGGAAAATGTTTATTTCGATATTGTCGTTATTCATAATTACTAAAGTATCTAAAAATGGTAAGCGTTCATTTGTTTCTTTCTCAGTTGTAAATTTAATCGTTTCTAATTTTGAACTATCAAAAATCGTGAGAAGGTCATCGACGTACCTGATCCATAGTTTTAGGGAAATATTTAGCTTTACTTTTGAATTCTAGTTCAAAGTTACTCATAAATAAATTGGCTATAAAAGGAGACAATGAGTAGTTTCAACTTTTCCCAGCCTGTAATCTTTGTATTTTGAATAAATTCCAACAAATTTTGAATTGACAAACCTTCTGGTTGTTCGGGCAAATTTTTGAATTCATTTACTAGCCATTTATAAAGCGAGTAAGGCGGTGAGTTTGCCTGTGCGAGGTCTATCTCACAAGCTATTAAAACCAAAACTTGATATCGTTAAAGTTAAGATTTGTATATAGCGACGAAAAAAACGTTCTATTTTGAAACAATTACTCAACCTCAAATGATTGTTTACTGATATCACCTTTTTCCATATCGCGAAAATGGTACGAAGCATCGAAAACAATAGTTGTTATAGAAGTTAATCTTGAACAACTTTTATTTGAAAAATTTTTCGACAAATGTATTTTTCATCGCCATTACGCCAATTTGCTGGAAATGTATCCAAGTATAAGAAATTTCAGTAGAAACCACTGCAGATTTTTTATTTTGTATCCTACCACACATGATAACTCTACACTGTGTGAATATAATGTATTTCAGTGACAAATTCGCGCACAATATAAAAACAGTGGAGACCACAGCCGATAGCGTTCCGAACATCGCGAAAATAATACGTCGTCGTCAAAAATGCGTCTTCCTGCGAGAAAAGTCAACCCAACCCAACCCAACCCAACCGTCTAGATGTCCTGTGCGATTGTACCACAAATTAATAGAAAAAAGGACTAACAATATTACCACCGACTGATTATTTGTCACCACAAATCCGCATTGGACAAACAGTGGATCGACTTGGTATGAGTAAGTTGGCAAAAATACATTTTCCAAGCGAAACAATCTATCTGCTGAAAAAAGTGGCGGGGATACGCAAAATTAATTCACAATCGTCAGTAGGTGTCAATGATTCATTTTCAAATGCACCTGCAGCTTCCAACACAGTTCTAAATTCGCGAATTGTGTGTTTAATAATTGTATTTTTCCCTACTTACCTAATAAATTTGTTTTCGTCTTTTGTTCTAAATGTTCGGTTTGGGAATTTGTCTAAATGAATATAACTCGAATTTTATAACTCGAGGCTTTTTTTTGAAAATTTTGATCATAATAGACTCAAAGTTTATGGCTTTAGGCAAAATCCAAGCAACAAACCTTTCGTCATATGATCAACATTTTCCGAAAAAAGGTAAGTCTTGTTATATTATAATTGATAATGGCATTACTAATTTAGACTATGGACTGTATTAGTTGAATAGATTTTTTTCATGATTACCTCCAACCTCGCTATACTAGTACTCGTATCCTCATTATTTGCCACAATAATCCACAAGTGCGTGTTTGCACGCAAAACTTTTTCCAGAAACATCGTAAATTAATACAAAATTACAAGGAAGTGGGTAGACGCTACGTTATTTCCCGGACATATTTGCGAGTCTTCAAGGTCGCCCACAAAGAATACGCCCACCCCCATTTCATTATATGGTCTTCACGCACGTTACTGGCCACACGTGCGGGAAAAGACTACGGGAGAATTGTATGTACGCGATCTCGTAGCGATTGTGAAATGAAGCGCATCTGGTCAGGCATTCACGTAATTTCACGCTACGTGGTGCGGTTTATCCCGCACCGATGTGGCCACCTCGTTTGCTGAAATTTAAGCAATTGTTTTTATGCACAATTTCCATCAGCTTTGTGTAACTGCGTGTCTAATTTTGGAATTGTTTAGACGTGCGCGTCTTAATTACCCAGGTATTATAGATCTTATATGTCTTATACATACATTTAGTTCTCCCTTCTTGTTAATTTCAGCTTATTTACTTCCACTCCTTTTTTGTTTATAGATCCACTATGTTTTTTTTTAATTTCCACCTCTTTAATTTAGTCGGCGTTTACACTAATTTATTCATGTAATTTAAGTTGCGTATTTAGGTGATTACCTAACATAATTATATTGGCAAGCTGAGTCACCATTTGGTATGCAACAATTTATCGTCTATATATAAAATCCCGTACCGCTTAGGTGTTACTGTGGCAAGAGTAAAGGATATTGGGGATGTTATAGGTTTTCCTCTATTTTGTCCAACCCATCTTAACACTCCCATATTTTTTATTATTATAAAATCTGCAGTGAAAGTGTAAAACATTTTCTATCCTGTATGTCTCGATTACTTATTTTTATAAGTTTATTACTTCAGCGTTCATGAAGTAATAAATATATATAATAATAATAATATTTCAAATACTTCTTTAGTTTCTAATCACCTGGATTAATTTTGTTTGTACGGATGAAATAAAAACGTCTTCGTTATTATTTGTTTTAATTTCTTATTTCCACTTTTAACATTAATTTATTTTTTGGTTGCTTTATTTTTTTTTTTTTTTCATTTTGAATATTTTTATTTTTTAATCTCATTTGCTATGTTTGGTATCTTTACATTGTTTCATATTGATTTCCTATACTAACGATATCTACTTTACCTTACTTTAATTTTGTTCCAATTATTTGCCGATATTCACTATTTTGACGTTGCTAACATAATCTTGTGTTCAATATTACTATACATACACGCTTACAAAGGGCTCTACACCAACTAATTTTAGAGAAAAATATTTTAAATGAGCAACGAGTTCTCCGTATTTCTGCATTGTATCGAAAGACGTTTGTGCTCCATAATTGGAGTGGAAGGCGCGGGCAGGGGCTAGATATGGCCGGGTTAGTTACTTAGTTTCTGCCGTGTGTTATTCTAGGCGAATATAATTGAGTGACCGGACAAAGCCTCGGGAGCTTTATTTACAGAACTTGGAATAATATTATAGCTGGCCATTTGGTGCGCGCAAGAGAAGGAGCAAGAGAGAGGGAGAACGGACGACGCGGCCGCTGGTGTATTTGTCATGCTCGGTTTTGATAGGATTCCCCGGAGTGGCCCATTGTGAAATTTCCACCTAATTTATATAATTTTCGCGTACTCAAACGACGAAAATTGCTCTTTAGACGTATTTGACTTTGGTTCTTCAAATGGCGCTAACGTTTGCGATTTAACTTAGTCTTTAATCAAAGATCAATAGACACGCCGGAAAAATTCGAAAGTCCTTGATACATTTCATATATTTTTTTAAATTTTAGTTGCTAATAAGTATCTGTTGATGAGATATTAATCATACGTCAGATATTGATTTATTTTGATTATTCCAACTTAAATCTTCTGCTAAGTGTAACTTTCCAAACGTGTGTAACAATAATTAGTCAATATAGAGGTCGTTACCGTCGCTTCGACCGGACCGCGTCACGTTTTTTCCTCTTTCCTTCGCTTTTCCGCCTCAATTACCCCCACCTTGATTACATATAAACGCTTCGAAGTAATTTCGTTAAGCCGGGCGTTAGTATGATTTATGCGTCGATAAAACGGCTCCGATATATTCGCATAATTAGGCCATAATCGGCCTGGACATAATAGCGTAAGGTTACACTTTCATCTCGAGGATTTTCTTTTCGTCGCCGAATGGCGAAATAGATCTGTGGTGGACACGCATACACGTTAATGATTTATAATTTAAAAAATCAACTTAAAGTCGTCTCAAAGTTGAAATCTGTGAAACTCGTACACCTTCACAAAAGACTCCTGGTAGATATGTGGCCGTCACATTAACGTATCTACGAATAGTAACTTCGTGAATGAAGGCAAGCCGCCAATAGTAGAAAACGTACGACGGTCATCTTCTTCATTCGCGGTGACGTTTCGCGGCAACTTAAAACTTAAATTGAAAATTTAATGCATTTCAAAATCCTTAAATGGAAACGACGCATTTAAGAAACGTTAACGCACGAACGAACTGATAAATTTCCGTTTAAAAATTCAATTAAAACGCGAAACTCGCTCGTGCCAATTATTCGGTGTTTATTACGTGATTTTTTGCGAATCGACCGGATACACTCTAAACAATATTTCTTTCATGTTCAGCTTTGTTTCGTTACACTGCGACAGCGATTTTTACATAACTGAATGCACGAAGTTTATTTAGCTGTTTTAGGCTGGCTTGGTTTGGGATACAGATATTGGAATAATTATTGTGACACGCTACAGTCCGTATACCAATTGCAAATGGAGGTTCTGTAATCAGTTACGTAAAGTCAATATTTTGTATATCTGTATTGGAAAACAATTTGTAAAAAAAACCTATACAGTAAAATATTTTTTTTCAATGACGGCTTCTTCATTTTGGCTGATGCCTCGTCTCGTGATAAAACAGTTCATTTGCAACTTTGTTCATAAATAACTATTTATAGAACTGTCTCAATTAGTTAATCATTGTCATTTGTGCCACCACAGAAGTTGCAATTAACATTGGTTTTGTCAATATATTATAATCTATACTAATTAAGTAATTAATACAAATATAGCAGACTCCATATAATTATCACAAGCAAAAAAAGTCATACAGAGCCATTTTTTTGCAAAATAGGTGTTGGCTTATAATTAAATTTTTCTTTAAATAACGCGGAATTAGGTTAAATGTTGTGGATCTCCCTCCCCCAATTAAACTTGAATTATTTATTGAAATGCCCAGATCATCGACATATCTTGTAGTCGTAACCTGAGAAATATCTTTGCACATTTTTCAAATCACTTAACACAATGAAATTAAGTATAACAATAATAATAATAATAATAATAATACATTTGTACGATTGACATATATATTAAAATAATAGATCAAATCTTATTTCCTAGTACATAAATAACAATATTTTACCAGTCTGATAATAGCATCATTCTGAAAAGTTATATGCAAGAAATTCATCAACGTCATCATAGAACGTAGTATTTGTACAACAAATACTGATGGAGGAAGTCGATTATAGTATACCCTTCCCATATATAATGGAGTTTTTAACCAGGGTAAAATTTGGTTTAGGTAAATGCAGATTATCGAATTTACGTGTACTGTAAATGTGTTGTGAGCCTTTCACATTCATAGTATGACAATACTTATGAATAAGCGTCACCGTTTCAAGGACGAGAAGTGAAAAAAAGCTAGAAGTTTATTTTCTATGAACAGTGGTTTGCAATGGTCTCTGTCATTCTTAACATTCTTTATGCTTGTATTGTTGTATTGTATTGTATAATTAATTTCTGGTTTTCAAGTGACGTAAATCCCCTAAAATATATCGTATACCTTAACCGAGATTCTATTAGTGCGAAACAAGTGGATGAAAGCTTAGCCGTTAGATCATGAATGTGTTCAGTCCATCGCAGGCTGCTGTCAACTATAAGTCCCAAAATCTTAACACTACGCACCGCCGCTAGCACTATGTTGTCGATATTTAAATGTAACTCCTACATTTTGCTTTTGTACGTTAAACAATTTCCCTTACTGATATTTATACTTGGTTTCTTTGCAACAAATCATACTTTTATAATCATTAGTTCCTCATTTATCGTTTGTTCAATAGTAGCGATATTTTTGGCGGGCCAAGTAAAAAATGTATCATCACTAAATAAGATAAACTCAGCAGTTAGCAAGTGCAGTTAGGTCGTTTAGAAATAGTAGAAATAATATTGGGCCAATCCTTGTGGAACTCCGTGTTCTGAAGCGATTAGTTGTGACTTTACCCGTGACCCGTTAGTAGTTTGCAGCTCAACCATCTGACTGCGACCGACGAGATATGATCGAAACCATTTGTTTGTGATCAAAGCTTTGCCAGATCACAAAAAACACTGACAACCCTCTGCTTGTCATTCATCAATCCGTATATGTCATTGAGGTAGTTAACACGAAACTGCGATTTGTCCAAGATATTGTGACTATTAATGAAGGAAAGTAGTTTCGTCTGCACGGCCCATTCAATTATCTTAGAAAAGACGGACAGCAATGTTTTCGGCCTAAAATTAGACGTAACGTAATTACGCCTTCATGTATAGGCACTTAGTTATTTTAAGTCATGAGGGTAATTTACTTTCAACGATAAAAAATGTAGTTTCATATTCACACGATTATGTTTATAATCGATTATAGTTTCTGAGTACTGAGTTGCACGTGTGGGATTACTTATATGCATGTCCAAATTATATAGCGATAAAATTTACTTTAATTCCAACAAACTTCCAGATGAGCCTTCTGCATATTTTATAATATTAAAATTACCTGTCAATACAATAGGATCATGAACGTTAAATTTAGACAATAATAAATCCAGTTTCTTTAGAAACCCATCTACACTGCCCGCTTGTGATAGATACACACAAATAGCATACATGTTAAGGGTACTGAAATAGACACAGGAGAATTCAAATTCGAGTTCCGTAATAAGGTAATCATATTTAGAAAATGTTATATAACCGTAGTTCTGTAAAGCCAACAGTGCGTGTGTATATTGCAGCCACCCGATACTTTTCAATAATTAGATGTTCACATTTCATCAATCAATATTCCGTTAAACATATAAAGTCCGGAAAATCAACATCAATTACAGATGAAAATAATTAATCTTTCTGTGCTTGACGCCTTGAACGTTAATAAGAGTAAATGACACCGTTGACTTTCCCAAAGATCCGTTCGATTGTAAATGTTGTCAATTCACTGGTTATCTTCCAGAAGTTTATCATTATTGCTGTTTGATATCGGGTTGTCGCTACATTTTACTATATTATGTTCTAAACATCTATCACTTTCATTCCTGGATATCAGATTGGACTGGGTATTGCAAATGTTAATTTTTGTGAGATTGTACCAGTTGATATGGGAGCAAGGAGGTTTTTGTTGCATACTAATTGATTATATATTGTCGTAGATGCATTCCGATAGAACTTTTTTTCCTGCTTTTTTCATATGTAAGCCATGATGGGAAAATAATGTCGATTCCATTTTTGAGTTTATATCGATGTATCTAATGGTGTCATTATTTACAACAACATTATATATAGTACAGATTAACTCATATATAAACTTATTTATTCGAACGACCGATTGAACTTTTTTCAGTATATAGTTCGGTGTTATGTTACTGCGGGGAGGGGTGCGCGTTTCGTTTGTCCGAGCGTTCATGCGTTCGTATATTTTTTGCTCGACACCTCACTGTGTTTAGTGCTGTATCTTTCAAAATATTGCGAATTAACCGCTATAACTTTTTATACATATTCTTAGATATATTAGGCATAGATGTGAGCAATAAAAAACAAATCGATTTTTTGAGCCTTCTAAAGCAGGATCCCTCCTTAAGCTTATTTCCCTGCATCGCGTTGATAGTTCCACCAATTAATACAATAACATCTCGTTTACTGAAGTTCGATAGTAAATTTCCGGAATCTTATAATATAATTTCCATATGGGCATTTGGATTTATGGTCCGAGTGACCGCGAATGTACTATTTAATTTAGACTGTAGGATCTATATGAGGTCCCGAAAATTACGATCCCTCAACAGTAAAAGTCTCTTCTTCTGAGTTTGGTTAGCAAAATGTTTCTTATGTACGTAGGTATTTGATTACACCTAGTAGTATTATCAACGATGGGATCAACAAATTATTGCTTGTTTTGGGCTTCGATTTCTATATCTACATTTTGAGTTGATTTTAATTTATTTCGTATGAATTTTTTCAGTTAGTACACAGTTTATTTTTGTTGAGTATGGTAAATGTATTTTTAAATATAAAATTTTATTACATTTATTTGCACTGATTTTGTTATGGTACTTTGTATTATTGGAACTGTTCACATTCGCTTCATCCACCTCGTCCGCTGGTTTCTTTGGCTTCGTAACTTTTTTCAATCGATGAACTAGCTCTTCTTTCTTACCGCTGATGGTCACTTTACGCTTCTTTAATTATCGCTTTAAATCGCGCACTGTGAGATCCGATACATTTAACTTGTCATTAGAATCCATTTAATTATAACTAAATATTAACTACACAATCGTCGAAATTAAATTTGCTAACAGTATGTGCTGTCTTTATTTTTTTCCTAATAACGCCGAAATATCCAATGTGTTCACCGTTCAGACGTTGTATATAATCTTACCAGCGTCAGTATACCTTCCCCAACAAAGAAGCGCTTAGAGAATGTAATAATTTCATACGCAAAAATGTTACGATACAATGTTAATGTGCTTTTATTTAGTCTGGTTTTATAAATTACGTAGCAAGTATTACTTTGTTCTTTTGCAGAATATTTGAATGCCCCATTGAAGCAACCCCCAATACAGAGTCGCAGAACTTTTGATGAGGTACTTTCTGGCATGGAAGCATTCACATTCTTAAAACACACCCATTGTTTATGAGCCCCATATAATAGTAAGTGTTTTTTTTTAGAATTTATGTTTAATGCGGTTTTTTATGCAGCCCTCTGACACTTTACTTAACTGTAACTATTGCTTTAATGGATAACTCAAGGAGTTCTTCACTAGTGATCACCACATATGTGTCACAATCTGGTATGATATATGTTATTATCGTGTATATGGTGTATATAATCCACGTTTGCGATAAATAATAGACCCAGGACCGGCCCGTGACGACCACCTGCACATGCATTTGAAAAGGATGTAGTGGAGTAATTGTTACCAATATGTAAACATTTTCAGAAGAGAGTTAAACATTGATTATTTCTGATTCACATAAAACTCATTTTCATTTTTCAGCATTTTTATCGTTAAAAACTTGAAAGAATTTCATTTTTCGCTAGTTAATTTGGTAATTAGAGAAATGTAAGGGTGCTCTGACATTTCGGACGATTGGACTATGATGTTTAAGGAGTCCTTCAAATAATTAATGAAAATGTTATCAACACATGTAGTAGTTTGTGAAGTTAATCTTTGTTTATTTCATAACTAAATCAATTAAGAATGAACGTTTGCCACAATTTACATCAAAATCAATATAAAAGTGTCGCCACACAAACAATAATTTATTACTGCCACATAATTGTTCCAGTGTTTGCTGTACCGAGTAAGAAAAAATTTCAAAATTGCCACTTGCGACCTGTAGATGCTTGCAATATAAATTTTAATCTCGTTTATATGTACAACGTACAACGTAGAATTTAAAACACTTATTGTTTCGTGTTGTATATGATTACAAATGAAAAGTAGTACCTTCATGATACTTTAGCGACCGAAATAATTACTTACATCATAGCCATTAAAATTAAACCCGGTATTGCATTATGTTTTCACCATTTTCAACTATGTACTACAGGAGGTGATTATACATATATTTGCTGAAATGCTGTTTATTAAATCGTACATTTTATCCATGTGTCAGTGCTATTTAAATGTTGCCATTATTTAGTCATTAATTTCCAAATTAACCTTAAATTTAAGTAATATGTTGTTATGAAATTGTACGTTATTATAACTTATATTATTTTCCCTACAACTGTCAAAAAAGGAGACATATTTACATGGCTAATGGGTCGCGAAGTATGCAATTTTTAACGGCACTAGGGTTCGCTTGGTTACCTTAACAATCATAAGAAAAAAGGTTTTTTGGCAAATGGTCATATTGTTATATTCTAATACAGTTATAGAAATAATATTGTCTACATCACGCGTGCGAAATGTGCGCGTTCGAAATTATTTATACACTAATTTACCCCTGTCAGCGTGAATGGAGTAGCTAATCATTGAAAATGATAAAACCAAATTCAAATATGACAATTTGCACATAAAACGCAATTTTAATACAAACGATTTAAATTTATTGTTTTAAGTTTCCGATTTGGCGGAATCATACTAACATTTCTTTTATGCATCATATTTCTGATTTTTTGGCAACGCAGTGTTCATTGTGAATCCTTTTATTTTTTTATACATTTTAATTTCCAATTCAGAAATTTGCATATACGCATGTACACACACATTATTATTTCTTTATATATTTCTTTATTTTAAATCTGAATTTGCTAGTAAACAAAATTCAGTCGCCTTGCAAGCAGATCAGTTTTCGAGAACAGCTGGAGATAAGTCGCTATTTTCATAAAAAATCAAGGAAGCAAATGAAAACTAGGAAACAATTCTAAATTATGTAGGGCATTTTGACATACGATTGTTCGATATAATTACATTTGCCAAGCTGAGAGTTGAGTTGATCTGTCTTTTCTGCCTAAAATTTGATGCGCATCGATTACTTCAAGTTTATATTAGCGAATTAGTAAACGTATGTGAATAACGCCAACGTGAATTACTATCGATTACTCCAATTCATGGCTTCGTATAATATTATTACTTTAATCATAATCGCGAATTGTGCGCGAATAATTTATTAATACACAACTAAATTCAGATTTTTCATGATTTTTTTGCACATTGCGCTTTAGTATCATCATGTTTATAATTAAATTGTCCTTTTGAATAATGCAAAATATTTTCGGACTATATTGTCAAGTAGGTACACGTAACATACTGTTAAAAAAACTTCTTGTAATTCGTCGCAGCAAGCTTTGAGCGAATAGCGAATCATCTCCATGTTCTAGTTTTATGCCATTTTGATAAAAGTAACGATTCAAACATTGTCTTGTTCATCACGTTATAAATTCCATGGGTGTATGCGATTAATTAATTATTCATTTTATCCCACTAAACTTGCATCGAGAGAGAAGCCTACGAATGGCAGATAATAATATGTATATAACCTAACAGAGTAATTGTTGCAATGAATTTCCCTGGTTCAAACAAAGTAGGATAAAAATCACTCACCTTCCAGGGAAGCCTGCTCCGCCGATCACTCCAAGACCATCCAAAACTCTCCTCGAAAACACTACACTAACAGCAAGGACTAATAATCACACCGAAAATCGCCGCGAAACGTACAATTTTTCACGAGAAACGCGACAAACTAACAGAACATCAGACGGCGTCTGTTGCATTCGCGAAAAACTCAGACCTACTTAGTTTTTTAGTCGTTGCGTCAGGTCATCGGTAAGTCGATCCTACTAATTCGATTAATTATCACACATCGACAAAACATTGAGCAAACAATGACGCAGCAGGCCGAGTTGCACATTTGCAATTTTATCACTGTTTTACTTTCTCACACTTACTGAGATTTTTTGTTGCAGGTACAAATTTATGATTTTATTTCGCGATAATAGTTGTTGTAAAGTTTGAATGGAATGTTCGAGTTAAATTATTAACTTTATAAATTAAAATAATGCCGGAGTAGTACTTAGCAACGATCAGTAAATAAAATCTACACCAACGAAACTACAGACAGTGAGATATAGAGATGTAGATGTCAAAGAATCAATGAATATAATAACGGATGCATCAGCCAATTGATCAATAAATGAATCAATAAATTAATCAATGAAACAAGCAACCAATTCATTGAACTAAAGTTTAAAAAATAGCAAAGGATCAATCAATTGATGAATCTCAATGAAATCTGTGAATCTATCATTTAATGAATTGATCAATAAATATGTAAAAAATGAACAGTATATCAATGAATGCGTCAACTAATCAATCGATTGAGCCACCAACGAATCAATCGATCAGCTAATCAATGGTTTAATCAATATACATGTAAAACAACCAAATAATGAAGAAATCTGGATATCTGGATATTTGACAGTCGTTTTTGTTTAGTCACACCAATGTGTTAGACAGGGTAACGTCTTGTCAGAGTTGTGTTGTCAGTGGTTCGTTAGGAGTGATTGGCTCGCACCAAGTTTTGATGGCCACTACATGTAAAGGTATTTCAACAACTAAGGTTCTTGGTAATCGCTACTGACGAACGGCAATAACCCAGAAACAATATGTCCAGCGATCCACCAGTTAGTCTTCATGGAACTGTTTTAATTAAAGTTCACTACACCATTTAGGTGTAACATAACTATAATATAATATAGTATATATATAATGCAAATTCTGTTTATAACTCTTACCCAAGCCAAGTAATGGAACAAGGACTCAATATAACTAAGCTGGCTAATTTAATATTCCATACCTTACATCCTTCAGTAAAACAGTCATTTGTGTACTGCCCAGAGAAATCAATGCATGTGCGCTTGTTACACTCCAAAGCAGTTATCGCAAAGGATATTAACCTGAATAGCATATATATTTAAATAGGTGTAACGCCGAAATTTTTAATTCCATTTTGAAACTTCAATATTAATGAGGTTATGCCAAAATAATAAGATATTTTCAAATAGTGTAAAAGTGTAATAAAGTGTAGCCCACAAATTATGCAAGATTCGGCCTTCGCACATTCGTGCGTAAAATGATCTATTGCACAATTGGGGAGTTCGTGATTTATTTAAATTATATTGGCAGTAACAAGTTGGTTATCGAATTCCGAATATTTTGCTATCGTCGTTTGATAGTGCCCTAAACTGTACCATTACAAAATTTCAGTTCGCGGTGAAGAAAAATTCACAAATATATTAAAGCTCAGAGTTATAAAGAAAATCACCTTGCATTATTAACTAATAGTTCTTTATTTACAAATCACAGCATTCTCGTAGTATATGTAGTAGTGCCATCCGCCTTATTATTAGGAACTATGTAGTAAAATATTCTATTATTAAAACACTTTTAAATAATGCAAAATGTTTCCGGACTATTTTGTCAAGTATGTACACCTAATATACTGTTAAAAAACTTCTTCTAATTCGTCGTAGAAAGCTTTGACCGAATAGGATCATCTCCATGTTTTAGTTTGATGCGATTTTGATAACCGTAACGATTCAAAAATTGTCTTGTTCATCTTAATAAATATCTAAAGCAAACGTTTGAAATTCCATGGGTGTATGCGATTAATTAATTATTAATTCTATCATATCAAAAATTACGGAATTAAATTTAATAACGGATTTACATAATTGGAGAAAACCATCAAGGTGTCACTCTGTCGGTTGTAGTAACATGCGATAATTCCTCATCAACCATTACTACGTTATTGAATATTATTGGAAATATGTCTAGTAATATTAAGTATGGTTAATTTATTGCTGGGCGAATAAAAATTGTAGTTTATATTAAAACGCGCGGCAGACTTTGTTTGCAAAATAAACATTCTCCATTATTTAATTAAATGCACGCTCAAGAGCACCAAAGTCGTTCCGTGTAATTTCGTTCGTAAACGTACACGAAACAAACAAAACATCTTCAAATATCACAAATTTCATGGACATCTTGCCTCGGGTCGGATATCGCCATTCGCGAAAAGCTAACTTGAGATATCCGGTTTCGTCGATAATTTAAGTACTCCTGAAAAAAGCGAACAAATATTGACCCGACATCAGCCGACGGGACAGATAGATGAACGGCGAACGGTAACGTGTGCCTTTCAAGCCGAAACGAAGCAATATAGATGGAGCACATGTGTTGTTAAAAATGCGAACATAACGATCTATAAAATATTTAAATTTCAAGCTGGGAGAGTAGGTCGAGAGGTCGTTTTAAATAATAAAGCGAGAGTGTATTTTGCAGTAATTTGGTTCTGAAGAGATATCAGGAGAGCAGTGGGTCGTGTAAGTGGCGTTGCGACGGGACGCGCCGTGACGGTTGGTTTAACGTGCAGTGGTGTTACGCCGCGATTTCATTAGTCGCGGTTTGTTATTAGGTTACGAGTTTGGTCCACAACACCGCCTATGGCGTCGCGCCCTCCATCACGCTGACGTTTAACGCTAAGACACGATAATTAAATTCGATTTAGGCCCGAGCAACCAATTATGTTTCGACAGAATTAATTTTAAATACCGGCGAAATCCATTTTTATTGACTCAACCGGACAATAAAGACCATTAATACCGACGCATAATCGCCGATAAATGTTTTGATTGGGGAAAAACAAGGGGGTGAACGTTTTATTCGGGTTAACGTCAATAATCGGATTTTTCTGCTGAATTAAAATCAACTAAACCGCTATCGCCGAACGGCCGGCTAAATCACTATGCGTCCCAAATCTCTACGAATTAATTTGCGTGCGTAATTCGCCCCGACATTAACTATAAATATAAATCTACATATAACAAACGGATTGTGCTGTGGCCTAGCTCGTACGCGGGAATGACGTACTGTTCGTCGTTTGGTTTTCGAACTGTGCCATTAGCGATAATTTGACAGCAATTGATAAGCACCCTATACGTGATGTATTAACTTGAAAATTATAAACAAATTTAAGTTGACAACAATGACGATAATTGTCTGTCGTTTATCGTTACGTATTTCGACACACTAATGAATGGGGACAATTACGACGATTTCGATTACAATTTGCTCATCTATGAGAGCGACACTAAATACCGCGCCATGTTTCGAGGTCATCTTTAACCCTGACATCAGTAGCTGTTTTTAATAAACAGTTTTTGAATCTTTTAAGTTAGTAACAATACACACACCCATACACACAATATATTTTTGCAAAATTTCAATTCTTTAGTTTTTAGTAAAAAAATAATATTCTGTGGCCATAAAAAAGGCACATGGTCTCTTTGCTAGTAAGTGTGGGGCGGCTAGAAACTTATTTGTCAAGTCAAACGATGTTTTCCAATTAGTAGTTCTTATTGCTATGATAAATATATAAAAAAACATATTTTTTGTCAATTTTTTTTGTACATAATATTATACAGCATTATCAATTCCGCATTTTTTTATTGTTCTACACTAAAACGATCTAGAAGAACTCAGTTCACTAAGCATTTGTATTGCAATTGCTCATTTCTGGACCGATTCTCCTCTGCTGGATCAAATCACCTTTAAAAGGTGGAAAATACCTTATCAACAGGCTTGAACAAATTCAATAGTTGATCAACCCAGAAACTAGGAATCATGAATAGATTTACACCACAACAACGCTTTCGAATCATTTAGACTTATTTTGAAATTCGGATTAATTGATTTTTATGATCCTCATAATCGACCAACTCAGTTCGCTATTCGTCGTGCTGTAAATACATTTTGTACCACATACAGTTTACATGTCGTAAAGCGAATAGCTTGTCAACGTAATGTGCCTACAGATGGAACACCAGCCGCTGTGAGTGAAAGTGTGGCGGATGATCCGAAATTGTCGATTTTGGAGTCGATCGCAAAAGTTTAGCCTTTGTCTGTCCGAAATATTTTTCAAACATTACCGAACAATTGTGATTATTTCTTTGAAACTATGGTTGACATTGATCCGGATGATATGTGGTTTCAGCAGGATTGCGCTACGAGCCATACTGCTCATGAAACCATTGACTTACCGAGGACTCGATATAACATTGTGTCACGAAATTGACCAGTGAATTTTCCACCGAGATTATGCGATCTGACGCCACTCAATTGTTTCTTGTGGAACCATATAAAATCTAAAGTCTAATCCTCAAACTATTTTGTGACCCAATATTCAGCGCGTTATTGAGGATAGGCGAAGACTTAAACTGAAGAGGTTTAGCTTCGCCAGAAACAGTGGTGGAGGCCATATGCGTGAAATCGTGTTAAAAACATCATGAACATTCTATATGAGAACAAAACAGATCACGTCAGAAGCAAACTACGGTGCCTTAATTGATTTATCGATTTGGATAAAATCAATTTGGGTGGAAGCATTCATAGCAGCAGCGCCAAAAGGCACCTAACCACACATACAACTGGTGTGCATGTTATCAGCGTTTGTGGCTTGAAAGCAAAACTAAAAACAATGCAAACTATAATGGGTAATCTGCCGCATTTGTCAACAACACTAGGGTCGATTACTGCGGACAGCCCCATCGTGGGGGTGGTCACCAAGGCTTATGCGGCAATCTTTGTTTGTTTTACCACCATAGTAGTCTAATATCTGAAGCTTTCATTAGCAACTTGAAAAGATTCATGGCATAATAATGATTTAAATGATTAGACCCAGGGCGAAACCGAGAATAAGCATAAAACGAGGAATGAACTGAAGAATATGAACCCCGGATATGAATTTCAAAATAAATACTCAGAATCGAAAATGAAGTGCGTCCCATTATAAGAAAAAGCAACGCGATTGATTTTGATGAAGAAGTGAACAATGTTACTGAAGAAAGTCCCGGAGAGCCTTCCGAAGAACAAGAGGTGGAAGACCAAGAAACCGCATCGGTTCAAGTAAAAAAAATAAGAATATAAAAAAGGGAAACAGGACAACAGGACAACCATCTATGGAGATACCTGAGACCCGAATTGAAATGAATCTACCCGAAACAAGCACGTATCCAAAGCTGATATCAGAACTAGATTGCCGAGTTAACCCTACATGAACACTACCTATTATCAGCCGAACTATAGCCGTGTGCAGATGACAGCACACCATTCCCGAAAGACAGTACAGCGATTAAAAACATTTAAGTGAAAATGCGGATAGTAAGATGTTCATAATCAATAGGTTGAACCCTAAAAAGGTGGAATATGTGTACGAGTGAAGAAAATTAGTACAACAATGAAGCAATATTTATAAAGTTAAAATTATAAAGACTATTTGATTTTGAGAACTATAATAATTAATTTGAAACTATATACACACATCAAAATGATATAGGGGACAAACGTAAAAAGTATGTTTGCATACGTTAATCAAAATGTTTTGTGATTATAGCATACGGAGGTTTTTTCTGCCAATTTCTAGATCGAGTTGGCGATGTTTGTAAAAAAGGTGTTCTTGCTATCTAGTCTACTCGGTTTATGTGTATTAAAATAAGTGTCTTAGAATGAATTAAGATAGAAAAAGTGCTTCTTAGTCGTAGTATTCAGTTAAGAGCTATGCGCATGATACAGCTAGGTATGACTATTCGAGATGTGGCGGCTGCTGTAAATTCTTGTAAATGTACCATTGGGTGCTTGTGACAGCGTTATCAAGAAACTGGTGATGTAAAAGAGACATCCCGGTCCCATTAGGAAAACGAATACTTCGAATCCAATGTCTTCATAACAGAAATATTACGGACAACCAGCTGGACATGAAGCTCCAAAATGTCCATAAACTGGACTCAGTGGTCAAACTGTCAGAAATAGGTTGCATGAGGTTGATCTCCACGCTCGACGTCCTGTTAAAGTTCCCGTACTTTCACGTGGCAATCGCGCACGGAGATTAGAATCGGCCGAGGAACACATCAGACTCTGGAAGAGTAAGAAGACTGGAGGAGACCTGTAAATGAAGATCGTTTGGCAACCGTACAGGAACGTGATCGGTACAAAGAGCGAGCAGATATGTTTTGGGCTGGAATTGCAATTGGCCGCAGAACTCAGCTTGTTTTTGTTGAAGGATTTGTGTGATATTTCACACAATTCTAGAACCTGTTGTACAACCACATGTGGAACAAATCGGGGGACAATTGTTACTGATGAACGACAGCGCTAGACCACAAGTCATGAGAACAGTTTTTTTTACATGAGCACAATATGTAACTTCTACTGTTCTTCAACGTTTCGATGCGGGGGATTCCTTTTGGAAGGAATTGAGTCCATTACGTTTCTAAAGGGGAAGGTATGACGGCCACTAAATCGCTTATAGACTTAATTAGCAAAAAGGGGGAAAAATTAAATTTCATTAACACATAAATTATATTTTGCGAGCGAAATTAGTCGCCCACAAGTGACAAACATCAAATTCGATAATTGACTTATTAACCAAAATAATACCGCGTATGTGTGTGAGAATAAAGCGTATGTAATAACAAACAAATAAAGTCAGCAATATCCTAACATTTATTAAACAAAAGTAAATAATTAATTTGTTTCGGTGCACCTCTAATAATCAGACAAACAATACGTGAGTGCGTGGCACTTTTTAGGTAGGCTACCTTCGCGTCACGTGTTGTATAAGTCGTACCAAAGTTGATGCAGTATTTAGTAAATAAATGACACAGTGAAAATTAAACAACGGTATGCAAAATAATTATTTAACAAGCCGGCGACTTTGATCGACCAATTTTAATATCTAGAGAATACACTGACACACCAAATCAAATATTAATAGCAAAAAATTACACGCAGCGTACAAAATTTGATGATGAACAATGGTGAAAGGCTAATCAGGTAAATGTATCTTCCAGAAATAAGAGTTTATGTAATCGCAGGTTTTCTCTATGATGGTCCCTCGGGGTTTGTTATGTAACTTATGTTAAAATCGACAAATACGTTGAAGTATGACGGATACGAAATACTGTTCTGTTCACAAAAAGATATTCGAAATTTCAAAATTCACAAATAGTTTTATGAAACGGTTCAGGGTTCACAAAACGACTAAACTACAACAGATGTTTTCTTTCAGGAAAATGTAATGTAATAGCGGGTGGGTATAATACATACTCGAACGATGTTCAACGGCATACAGAAATCATCTTTACCGTCAATATCGTGAAAAATCCACGGTTTTAAAACTTTGCTTGTGCTTCTCTAATCTCCAAAATAACACGATAAACCTATCCAAAACACAGAAACCCATAATATAAAGTTGAATAAATAAAATATCGCTCAACGAAAATTTCAATTATTCTCAACGACGATCGGCAGGTGGATGGGTGCTCGATGACCTAGATCGGAAATCAGTAATCTAGCGAATCGGGTCAAAACGGAATCAACCCAACTGAAAACTGAGCAAAGAACAAAACACCCATAATTAAAAAAGAGCAAAATTAAACTTTGTAAATTAAACAAAGTAAGTAGGCCCAGACTACTGTTTAAATGAGCTAAACGCTATAGTTGACTCTAAAAACCGAATACTTTCGGCAACATTCAATAGAACGTAATACCACCACGACCTCATTTTGGAGGGCTCTGAGAGCAGCAGTAAAATCAGCCAAGTTTGCTCAGATTAAATCCATTCTCAATTTACGCCCACTAGCAGTAAGGGAGTCAAACCTGACTTCATCGGAACCGACTATCTCGGTGGCAATATGTTCAACAAATTAAATAGCAGTGATGGTAATGATGGTCAGTCGAGTACCTTAATCAACTAGTCCTGTTAAAGAAAAATTACTTCCAGTTGTCCGGTGGATTATATGTCGCGCTATAAAAGTGCACTCAGGAATTGACGGGAGAATTCCACCAATCATGATTAGCTTAGCCGATCCAACAAATGAGCAACGAATCAATTTTGTGTTCTGCCTATTGACGCGCGGGCATGATACCATCAACATTGAAATGAACGTATCATTTCTAATATTTTTAATATTACTTGTATTAGACTTGGCATGAGCGAAAGCCTTAAAAGTTTTGCAAAAAAACTAAAAAAACATTTGCAACACGTTCTGATACTAAAATTCGAGATATTGAGAATGTAAAAAATTATAGTATTATCATACAAATAATATAAGTTAGAAATTATAGACCTCGTCTATTGTTGTATGACAAATTAGCTGCAGTTAGCAAAAAAAGAAAACCAATTTTCTGCAAATCTACCAATAGCGATTTGACCATCCGCACTTGCATTATTGGGGATGATGCATTGGTAACTACCCCTCACTTAATCGTTACTTGCAGCATTATAATAATAGAAATAAACTATGTTTGTCTTATAAAACTTACAACAAAATCATTCTACGGCAGTGCCCATATTCAGTACGTTAAAATCTAAGTTATATAAATTTCAATTTCTAAGTTAGTGCTGTGTTTGTAAAAAAATGCGTACATTATTAGTGATGCATAAATATTGCAAGATACAAAATTTTAATTTTAAAGTTACACAGTTATACATGTTCGTCGAAACATATTGACCGACGAACGAAACCACAATTAAATTAACGTTTTCTTACTGGGATGTGGAATATGGATGAACTTTATGATACCGACCTGAATGAACTTTTCTATGTATTCTGTAACCCAGTCACATCGAAAAGTTCAATCACATTTAAGAGGTTAGTGATGAGACACTTATTTTAAATCAGAATTTTAAGAAGCAATGATCGAAAATCTTACATCGGTAAATATTTACATAACTACGTTTTAAACTTTACGGGGACCTAGAAAATTTAGGGCATGAAGTAATACGACTACGCAAGTGAAAGCAAAGGAAAAATAAAAAATTGTAAGTATTAATAAAGTTATTACTTTTCTTTAAAATTTGGAGTCGGTGATATGTTCATGAAAATAGTCTTTTGATCTTCCATTCGCCTATGTATTTAAAAATATAATTACAATAAATGAAATAACAAAATTTCAACGTTTCGATAACTTATGATCTGTATCTTCAGGTAAACTAAAAGAATCTTCGTTTGTAAATGTATTTCCTCTTGATTACGACGTATCTGAACGGTTTAATTTCAACTCTATGAAAGAGATAATTTGGTATGAAAATAAGGAATCTGATAAACAATTAAACATGATGCAACAACTATATAAATCAGTGGAGCTTGATTCTGAAGTCTGACAATGTTTTTGATATACTGACAGGAAAACTGTATGTTTCAATCTTATTTATATTGTAAAATAATTAAGCAACTTAATAGAAGTAATATTAATTAGTAAAGATAATAATTAAAAAGTAAATTTGGTATAAATCGTAAATATATAATTTTAGTAAATAAGAGACACCCCATGTGCCACCACTCTTGCTAATCTATGATGTTCAGGTTCGTAATCTCTTGAAACATGCAATGGATCAACATTTTTTTGTCGAGCCTAAATCTTACAATTGATTGTGTATGCTTAGCAGCATGTAAAACAATCCATACTGTCAATAACGTGCATTCGTAAGATTTGGGCGGCAATTACATTGTCCATAACGCGAAATTCGCATTACGACGACGCGAGAGTAATTAAAAACGCCTTCGTGTCGGTTTCGTCGTGACTGATTCGTTTCTGTCGTGGGCGTCGTGACGTGGTACGATTTGCAATAATGTAAACATTGGGCATCGAAATTAGATCGTTAAGTGAATTACAATAGCAGTGCACATATTTAAAATTGATATTCGTTGTTATAATGGCCAAATAAATTGTCTTCCATCAATAAAGTTTGTTTTCATTGGTCATTGAATATTTGCTGGTTGTGGTTGTAGGTGGGGTTTTAATGAGTGGCCACGTCTAACAAATTATGCTATCCAAGATATAAATTTAAATATTTTAATTTATTTACTGGGTATACGCTTATACTGATTTTTGATGACCACCTCAGAACCTATATGAGCTCCACAAACTTCCAAAATTCCGTATCAAATTCGGCTGAGGAATACAAGAAAATAACAGGGTGTGATAAAGAATAAAATTAACGCAGAAAATCCGGCAAGATCAAGTAACCGTTGAATGATAACGTAATATGTTATCAGACTGAAATTAAAACAAATTGATGTAGGTAGAAGGTAAAGTGGGACAATGTATGTAATTGTAGTGCGTTATTGCATTACATTTTTGCATTACATGCGCTATTTTTGCGCTTCTCATATGGAGCACAGGTGTAGGATGTATCGAACATTGAGGACAGTCGATAATAAAATGAGTGTAAGTGCAGAATAATTTTATTTAATTGACGTAAGATTATATTAAAACTATAGACTATGAATATTTACGATTCAGATACCCAATTGGCGACAAAATAATTGCCAATAATGAAATGAAATTCAGAGAAGAAGCATTTTATTCCATCGATGCAGAGTGTATTAATTGAATAAAATATACATATTTACCATTCAAACACCGACGTTGGTGACGAGGATAATTGGTAGTTATTCAAACTAGTAATTCCATCATCGTAAAGATTTATGAAAATTTAAATAAATTAAATTATTTTCAAGAAAGCAATATTTATAACTAAAATCATTACGATGGTATGGTATTTGGATGTGGGTAGTTGTATGTTGCTAAACGCACTTATACAGAAGGAGTATATGATAATTTTAAGAAATATGTATCACCTGTCACTATCGTGCACTTGTACCTTAGAATCAAAATTTGCTTTATTTCTTTAATGGATAATACATTTTTATTAATTAAATATTGATAAATATTATTTTGACTACTTTAGACGCGTCGTTTACTTTTGCTCTGCCTCGTTAAATTACTATTTCTAAATGTCAAATTAATCAAAAGTTTTTAAAATTTGATTAGCGTACGCATCATGATACATCATTTCAGTTTTAATTGTGTGTTAACAATACTCTAAATATTCTGGTTTCATTGACAATAATTTTAAAATAAGTAATGGAGTGCCCTTCACAAACAGCCAAACGTACTTTTCGCCAGTCTTGGTACGATTTCATACAAATATGCGTTTCAAAACAAAAAAGTTTACAACATGTTAAATTATTTATGTAATGAAAAGATATTCGCTAAGTAACGTGATAACTAACTGACAAAGAAATTAATCTCGCCTAATCATCTTTTATCGTTATATGTGAAGAAAAGATACGTAATTGTGATTATAAATTCATGTGGTCTGCGGAATTATATCGTGGACTTAGAAGCGCCCCGTGATAAATAATAATTAATAATCCGTTCATTCATGCAGCTGTAAGATATACAACGTGTGTGTCAGAAAAATGGATCAAATTCCACCCGATAAGAATTATTTGATATATTATTAGGTTTCAATTAAAGCAAAAAAAATTGATTCATAACATTTACTGAAGTATGCATAGTAAAATTTATTTCCAATTACAATAAATACATTACTAAAAAATCGTTCCGATATATGTTTTATAATCACCGTAAATACAATGAAGTAAGGTATGGTAATCGATAGGGTATGGTTTGAGGTGCATAGGGAGAATTGCTATACAGTGAGAACTAGAAAAAGCCGTACCTTAGTTTTAGAGTATGATCACTTAGTTTACAAAAAGGTGTCACACGCCATTAGTTGGATATAAGCAACATGAATATTATAACTTGCTTAACAGTTACCGTGAAAATGTATTTTAGATGCCAAAATTTATCAGTATTTTTGTAAAACGTAGAAGGGGCGAAATTTGGAAATTTAACGGCTAAAAAGTCCTTTATACCCAACGAGAAGTACATATAAAGAAAGAGAAGAAACTCGTTTAAGAAATATGTAATTGATATAGGATTCGTTAGAGCATAACTATGTCAGTATGTTATGTAAGAATGTAGCGTCAAAAGGCGGCGAGTGATTATTGTCATTTTGCCAGCTATACGCGTCACGTCGCTTGGGAGAAGATTTAATAAAGAAGAGTTTGTAGGTCGACGGCGTGTTGACAAGTGGTGGTGTAGAACGTTAAATATAAAGTGAAGTGTAAAGTCCTCACATTTTAACAAGAAATAAAGATGAATAATGCAATGCTGAAAAGTGTATAGCAAAATAAATAATGTGTCCATCTGGCATACCGTGAATCCGAAATCAGTCGCAAATAGCAATCAAAAACGCAAATTTCAAAAACTACCATTAGATCTAATAATAATAAGCTTGTATTAAAAATAATAATAAAGCTTTTTAGTTTGTTAACAAAGTTTCAGTTTTCTTATTTAATTAATAAAGTAAATTTAGCGTGATATTTACAAACAATATATGCATATGTATGTAAAGAGTGTTAAAAAGGTGTCACAAACTTTTAGCTCTATAGTAAGGCACAAAATATGCCGAAATGTCATAATCAACATGGGTCCGTAAACGAACGGTTTCGGAGATACTAAACATTTTGCGTTTACTCACTTACACCACATGTCCGTGGCATGGACCTTCGAATTCTTTCGAAAAGACCTACAGTGACTCGGATTCGGTGGCATTCTTGATATACTCGTTGCTCCTGGATATCCCTGAAGAAAGAAATAAAAGGGGATTTAAATCGCGCGATCTTGCACGTCATGATACATGGCCGCACCTTCGTCCAAGAGTGCCATGTAAATAATCTCTAACGGCAATCGAAAAATGCGCAAACATTTGTTGCCTTTGCTTTAAAGGAATGTCATTAAAAGATTACACAGTGTGTTCTGCAAAAGTTCAGATAAGCAGCACCTATCAATCCGTTTGGTAAAACAATCGGGCCCAGTAACCTGTCACCCAAAATATCAATCCATATGGTTAATGAAAGACGTACCTGATGTCTGGATTCTATAATAGCATGAAGAATAACACTGCATTATTCTTCTTGATTTCTTTTTAAAATGTAAGCACTTGTATTTACACTTCACTTTATATTTTACGTTTATACGTTGACTAGCAAAGCTTTTATTACATCTCTTCCCAAGCGACGTGAAGCGTATAGCTGGCAAAATGACACTAAAATCTCGACGCATTTTTAAATTTCTTAAATAGTCTCACGAAGGATGATATGATCGAAATTAGTTTAGCTAGACTTTTTACCGACCTCTCAGCGTTATGAATACGAGAAATACTACATGAACCGCAAGGGTTTGAAACAACTAGAACTATCCATGTCAAAAAAATTTCATTGTCCATTTTTTGCCATTTTTTTAATGATGGCTAAAACATAAAGTAGGCACAGCCATAGGTTCACCTTGATTACTCAAATAATCTGAACATTCTTTGGGATAATGGTTCTAATCGGATATCAAAATTAGTCACATGCCGTTAGTATATATACAGTCTGTTTCACTTAAGAGTATAGCACCCTCATATCTTTTTTATTTTTAGTCCAATGTTAATATTTTTTTGGTTTTTTGGGAGTTAATAGAGCAATAAGTATTCTACGTGGACTACGTGGACTACGTGGACTCTTAAGTGGAACACACTGTATATGAACACAAATACGTTTTCCAATATAAAAATGAAATTTCATGTTGCGCTTCTGGATTAAATTTATAAATTTTAATCCATAATATTTCCTCCATTGTTCGATACCATCAATTAAGGACACTTTCAGTTGGGTTTCTTGAAAATTTAAATCATCGATGAAATAATTCAGCGAAAATGTTTACAGGAAACTCGAGTGATTACGTTGTAAATTATGTTGCCTATGTACTTCAGATATGTCTCTATCTGTTTCTATTCAATGGTGAAAATGTTGAAAAGGTAAATTTGGTTTGGGCGCTGCAATGCCATGGAATACACTTCATTATCGAGTATTTTTCGAAACATTTTGTTGACATATTTTTTTTCAGCGCACATGTAGTACATGTAGTAAGAAACGCAAGGTTTTAAACATTTTCATTTTAAATAATTAATTTCCTTCGCAGTTCAACATGCAATTGCAATTTAATTTTCTAGTTGTAATTACCAGGTCAATTTGAGTTGGTATCCCATGAAAAAAGCTTGCTAAATTAAAATCTAATTATCTTGGCTATTAATATGTGCCGCACACATTTTTCCCATATTTTCCTGAAATGTTATAATTTATCGTAATTAAGATGTGTAACTATGTAAAGGTGCAATTAAACAAATTACAACGGAAAATTGTTTAATTGCCCTAATTAAAAAATAACACATAATACGAATAAAGTTGTGGGGGTGTGATATAGCGCAAAAAAATATTGAAGAAATATGTATGTGTCTCGGAATAAAACTTGATAGCAATATGTCAACCAGTAGATAAATTCTAAACAAATGTTGTTTGAAAAGATATTTCGAAAAATCTACCATTTACTGGAAAACCGCTGTTGAAAAATTCTTTGTAGTCCTGATAAGGTAATCTTACTGGCAACTGGTATTCATAGTTGCCGGGGCTCTCAGATTTAGTAACATAACGAATCAACGAAAGTATAAGAAAGTGCAGTAAACTACCACTGCATATTATATACTTTATTTATCGTTCATGATAAAAAATCTTGGTAAGCTACTTCAAGTGAGGTTTGAGAAATTATATTTTGAGATATAATTGAAATACTTTGTAAAAGTTAAACAATTCAGTGAATATATTTTGCATTGCTCTCAGCATTCATGTTAATTATATTAAAGTTGCTCTAATAAATTATACAATTTGGTACGTATTTCATTGATTGCTAAGTTAAATTTTTTTACTCACCGAATAGTACCCCATTTTATTCGTGCATCTTAAAATAACTAGAAAAACATAAACAAGTTTTAGATGCTCAATCAGACTATAATCTGTATATGCATTGTTTTCAGTACAAAGTGTAATGGAATAATAATGAAATATATACATAAAATTTTAAGAATACACAAAAACCGGCTTCTCAAAACCACGAGAAATTCCGCATAAAATTTATAGATAATTAGTAAGAAGACCGAAGAAGGAGCTTTATGTTTCTCCGCTACTGTATCACATTTTTGTTGATGTTTATCCATAAAATTTGACCAATTTAAAAGTTATTTCTATTCATATCATACAACATATGACTTATTCATATAAATATCATAGTGTATCTATTTATTGCCCTCAAACTAAGTGATAAATATATGCACAATTGCTCCATATTAACTAGATCCAATATTAAACACATCTAAACTAAGCATAAATGAAACTAAAAATTATCGGAACTGCATGAACAAATTCTTATGTTCATGTCTCCTAAAGGAACAGTTTAGTTTTATAATTGCTAATTATAAGTTAAGTGGTCAAATATAGTGCCTTTTAGTGTCATACAAGGTACCTTTACTTCGTATATAAAGTGCATATAATGAAGATTTGCATTTAAATTGAATTGGATAATGTAACATTCATTTTTATTATCATTTCTATCGCATTTTATAATTAGTTATACAAAGAATCAATTATCACATTTAAAATGATGTAACAAATGAGATTTAGTTGGAAAAAACGAAATTTCTAAATGTGACTACTTTAACTACGGTTAATTGGGGTTTATGTTCTACTATTTTAAACAGTTCTTCTGCCTGTTTTCATAAATATTCAGGTTCGGCCTTTGCGCTGAATTTCTATCAGTATAAGCTAGCTTCTTCGTTAAACCTTACATTTTAATGCGGGATTATTATTGTTGTGTTGGTTGAAAATATAATTTCTTTTACTAATATTAGTTTACGAGGAGTGTACAGCTTTTATTTAGTGATGGACGATACCGTTCCTGATGAAGAGCTATTTACAAGGTGAAGTGGTGACGAATATGTTCCATCAGAACATGCATGAACGACAAGCTCTTCTACTGATGCACTTTCTTTTAAAACAGTACACATTATTACATCTATTATTGCCAACAGTGTATAAAAAACATTTTTTTAATTTTTTTGGAAATATTGAGGAAATAGTACAAGTTATTATTATAGTTTCTTCATCAAAAACTGTGAGGTGCAGAGCTGGTGAACCCCACTAGTATATAAATAAGTGAAGATATATGCGAGGCTCTCGACCGCGAGTGGTCGAAGATGAACGCGTGGAAATAAAATGTGAGGAAAATACTTAGAAACAGTCGATAACAAATACTTCATGCAAAGGTAAGTTTATGCCAGGAAATTAATTTTAAATTAAACAATTTAACCAAATTTCGATTGCAAATGTGCACAGAACAGAAGAGGTAAAGTAACATAGGAGCAATGCGGAACTTTTTTTTAATTCATTCTGGGCGCTTAAAATAGAAAATAGGACCCGTAAGTCATTTATATTTTAACATTGATTTAATTTTTCTAAGCATTTCAATATACCAGATTTATTTGCAATCATTAACCTCAGTTGGTGAAGAGTATATAGGTGCTTATCAAAACATGAGGTACACGCTGTACTTAATTCACGTGGAAAACATCCGTCTTGTAACGGAATTGCCTGGCTCTGAGGCCAGATTCCGCATACTGTCACTTCCTGCTTTTTTTAGCCATTACACATGTTATCGTAATCCAAAGAGGATATATTTAAATTCCGAACTGACCATAACGTGGATGTATGATTTGTTTCTAGAAAAATGTACAGCAGAAGGCAAAATACCGTGTAATAAAAAAATATTATTAGAATTTGTTTCTGCAAAAACCATAAGTTGCATTTTAAAATTCCCTATAAAGGCACATGCAAGAAATGTGACGAATGGAATACTACTTTGCATTCACAAAAAAAAATCTGTAATAGGATCTATAATAGAAACAACTTCATCTTTCTAAATCAGAGATGATTTAAGAAAGGAGGCGGAAAGAATTTCCGATTATAATTAATATTTGTGCATTTGATTCACAGAATATTTTCTCAAAATTGGCCACATCCTTCCTTCACTAAAGGAGACATGTATACATTTATAATATTTCCTTGTCCATCCATTTAAATTTGGCACACTTGTGATGAATCTATGGAATGAAACAAGGTGGCAGAGGATCCTAGAAATAGCCAAGATACTTGACGCAGAGCCATAACAATCGATTGCGATGCCTGCAAAGGCCAAACCGCAATATCAACGTATCATCAATGCCACAAATGCTAATGTTCTTTAATGATCCTTCTATGACAGTATGACATAGTATTCATATTGTATTCATAGTATTCATATTCGAACGCAGATTTTGGAATTATAGAAAAAGTAGTAAACACATGAACTAATGTGCGACCCCTACGATTGGATTTTAATAAAAAACAAACACAAAAGCAGCACCATTTAAAATCATTGAGCTTAAATTCAATGATTTTCTATCATCAAAGAATTTGTGAAGTCGTTACTCATAGAAAAGTAAATATTAAACATTTAACGACTACAATTTAGACCACTATATTTTATAGGGATACAGCACGATTTACTTCCTTTAAGGAACTATATATCATGAAAATTAAAATGGGTAGAAGTTTGTTTTCAATAGCAACATCAAAACAAATCTACAATGATAGGCGTCCTGTAACAGATAAGAAAAAGATCTCAATACTTCCTTTCATACCTCCTACTCACCATAGGTTTTATAAAACATTATTGGTTCCAATAAACAATCGTCAAATATTTGACGATTGACGAACCGTTAAAAGAAAATTTACCATTGTTTTGGATTTCACAAACAATAACAAGTCGTTAACGACTTGTTAACTAATTCACCATTTGACAATAGTTTGTGAAACCGGGCATAGGTGTAGTGAAATGACAGAACAGTAATAGCAGGAATTTGAAGATCAGGAATAGCAATATGTGTAATAACGTTAAGAATGTGAATAACGAATTCAATAATAAGTTTAAGTTACTAAAACTTTTTAAATAAAATGGCATTTAGAAACTGAACTTGTATTATTGCTTTTGCGTACCTAAAACATAAGATTGACTTGATTACATTGCGGTGGCAAAAAATCAGAATGAAAGTGAAGTCCAAAGTTCGGTGACAAAACTAAATTTAAAGCTAAAATATTCCAAATTTTTAAAAAGGAAAACAAATGGAAACAAAAATATAGTATATTACAGTACGAGTCGAGAAAAAAGTTTCACCCACGCGTGGGTCGGAATGATACACAAGTGGATAAATTAGTTTCTCATGAGTGCTGTATATCGTTTTGTTCAATCCTGCCAGTGAATTTTGAAACAAAATTGAAATTTTATAATTTGTGCAATTTATATCATAAAACATAGCGGGCACTCGTTGTCATGACCTCAAAAAAAAACAAAAAAAATTCCAAGAGTAAATAAACTTAAGAGAAATCCCAATGTGACGTTCTTTCCCAAAAAACGTGCAATTAATTAAGCAAGATGGAGCTACAAAATGATTTTATTGTTCCCGATGATATATTAGAAGAGGCCGACGCCGCTACTTTTAATTTACTGCCCGCAATATCTAAGGAAAGATATTTGAACGTGTTGGAAAAATTTCGTGACTGGATGAGAACGAAAAACGTTCATGTTATAAGGGAGGAAGTAATGCTGGCTTATTTTAATGGATTAATGGGAAAATTGGTGCCCCCTTCTGTGTGGTCTACGTTTTCAATGTTAAAGTTGACCTTATTCGTTTATGAAAAAGTAGATATTAGCAGGTTTTATTTGTGCAATTACGTAGCATAATTAATGTTTTTATTCGCGCTCACAATGACGATTTTGTGACATTGTTTGTAAGAAAAGTAGTTAGACAAAATTCAAGTTTGTGCAATCGCTTTTACTGACTTTTCCCGTGACGTTGCTAGCTGTTGACATAGTTGCTAATGGACTAATGGCAAGTAAAATGTCAAAATATTATGGATGTCAGTCAACCTAAGAGATTAAAGCTCACTGGATGGTTTTTTATATCTTAATATTAAATTAAATATCAAAGCGAAATAGAAAAAATAGCATGTTACACTCTTAGTACAAGACATCTTGTCGCACTTAGTCTTGTACAACTCAACTAATATTACAATATACTAATGTAACGAATTTTCAGATGTAAGACTTTGTTCGGGATTTTGAAAAGTAAGCCTAAGGGATATCAACTCAATAACGCGAAAACATTTGAGCAGAAAGAAGTGTCAAAATTTATAAACGACGCTTCTGATGATGATATTTATCTATTTATGAAGATGGTGGTTGTACTGGGCGTTACGGGCGCTTGTAGGTGTAACGAATTAGTAAATTTGAAAACCACTATTGAAGACAAAGGATCTACATTGGTCGTCAATATACTAAAAATAAAAGACTACAAACCTCGTTGTTTTGTTATTACTGATGCTGATGGAAGTGGTTTTAACGGTTTAGCGATATACCGAAAATATGCAGTGCTACGTCCTAAATCTATCGGCCAGGGCAGATTTTTCTTGTGTTATCGTACACTGCAACCCGAAGGTATAAATATTCCGTCAATGATACCTGTATGGTGGCAAGTTATATGAATTGGAAGGATGCCCATTTATATGCAGGACATTGTTTTCGACAAACATCAGCAACATTATTGGCTAATGCCTCTGCCGACATTCTTAAAAACATGGGGGCTGACGTTCTTCTTCTATTGCCACCAAAATGGAAATATGAAGAAAAAATATTGCCGGTGAAGAGACAAGCAAGAAAATTCGTCAAGTAATTTTAGTAATATAGATTATCGATTTATTAGAACTTTTGAATAAACATGTTGAGCAATTTTAAATGAAAGATTCTTCTATGAGTGGGGTAAATGAGTTAATAAATGGTTTTACTTCACTCTTTTACCTCACGTTGTTATAGCAAACAATATGAGTAAGCAAAACAAGTACTTTCTCGTTTTGTATCCCAGTAAGAAACGAGAAGTTTTGATAGCAGGATTGAGCAAATATTTCCATACTAATACTGTCAATTATTATTTCAATTCATATGACAGGGAACTTTTAATTGACTGTAAATGAAATGCTGGTTTTTCTGGAAACAAACTGAAGGGGTAAAGCCACCATGCGCGTCAAAATTAAAGGACAATTTTAGGATTTTTTTTATAGAAGTACGGTAAAAAAACCTGTCGATTTTTTGTATGCAGTACTTCATGAAGTGTACAAACAAATCTTTTTTTTAGTTTTTGATTGAAAATGGCTGCTCCAAGATGCGGTTAATAAGATGAGTTTTCTTGGTTCGCCTCAAAATGGGCGAACCGACTGCACCCCCAAATGAGAACCTAGAATAAAAATCCAAAAAGTTTCAATGTATATATCATAAACTACTGGACCACGTAGGGAATTTTGAAAATATCGATTTGGCGAAAAATGGTGGGCATGTGAATAGAATGTTGATATTTTCACGTAAAAATTACATATTCGATTGTTTATAAAAAGAAAAGTACACAACTTATCAAGAAATTCCCACGTGGTCTACTAGATTGTATATGTTTCAAGCTACTCTAAAAATTAGAAGGTAATCGTTCAAGATTTGTAGGCGCTATCGGTTCGCCCGATTTAAAAAATGCCGAGAAAATGCGTTTAAAGTTGCGGTAACAATTGCGAAATGCATTTGGTGCGCAAACGAGCTAGCTGTTCGAGATTTTCTTTTAATTACGAAACTTTTTTTTAATATTATTATTTTTGAGGGTTTGAGGAAGGTTGTGAGCTAATAAAAAAAAACGATATTTTAAAAGTTGCATCGTGGCCTTGCCCTTTAAGTTAACTTGGATCACTTTTTTTCTGAAATACACCATTCATCTTATTACATGATTTACATATTTTAATTCTCTCATAAACAAGAGAAATTTAATCATTGAACGTATGTCACGTACCGCCTCCACCTGACGCATTTGTGGTACTTGATAACCTAGAATATATTTTACCCAAATTAAATTTTCTGCAATATTTTCGTACCACGCATAGGTCCTTATAATTTTTTAGCTAGTTTATTGTTAATAAAAGTTTCCATTTGATGAGTTGTATTATTTTATTTGCTTTTGTTTAGCGGATTCATGTTCAGAAATGTTGATAATAGCCACTGAAGAAATCGAACTGATCACAGAAATGTCTTTGTAAGAATTTTGACATAGGTCAAGATCAGAGGACCGAGTAACCAAACTCACTTCAAACAGTAATATTTTTCAGGACAATCGACACCGCCGACTGCTGGCGCTAACGTGCAATCGTGCTGCGACGTACGAAACTACCGCGTATTATTAATATTAGCCCTGCAGAATCGTACAAACTTAATAATTGTGCGCCGCGTAATCACAATTGCACCACGGCTCTCGCGTATACGTCAAGGTGGTCGATGAAATTTGCATTGTAAATGTGAGCGAATATGTGGTACGCTGAGGAGTTAAAAGACCGCTTTTTCCATAAAACACGAATTAATGGTCGTGTTATGCTGTGTCGTCGTCGCAAAAACACGGGCTTTGTTCCTGTTAAATCATTCCACAACATGAAAGACCGCCCTCTGCATGATTTCTTTTTATCGCGGCTATCACGCTTATGCTGGCCTCGCCGTCGAGTGATTCTCTGGCGACATGTCGACGTTAATTTAGCGAAATACAAACGTATTCGCGAAAAGCAGCTTAAAAGTGTGGAACTATACTGAAATAAAATAGTTATTTGTTCATCAAGGAACTCAAATCCACGATGCAGAGCCACGAATGTGAATTTATTTGCATGGGTATCAGTTGAGGTAAATGATGGCATGAGAAAAAACTTCAGAGAAAGTACCGTATTTTCCCGAATACAAGACGCACCTTTTTTACGGAGTCTGAAGTCGAAACAGGGGTTCGACTTGCTTTCGCGCCCTGCATCTTACAATCGCGACCCATCGACTAATCCGACAAAACCTTACTTTTCCATATGACAGTCGCATGTGTGCATAAAATACCTATAAATTTGAGTATTTCTGTTTGTTGGACTAAGAAATTTGTTATTTATAATGAATTTAAGTTAGGTACTCATAGAAAATGAATACAGCAATGAAACATACCTCAAAATAAAAAAAAAAATTAGACAATATTATGACGCGTCGTTTAAAATAAAAATAGTGCATACGAGTTTTAGAGAAGGCAACAAATAAGCGAATGTAATGTTCGGCGATAGAAAATCAATTATGACAAATTATGTCGCACTAATGGACAGCGCAGATCGTTTACTGATCCGAAGGGAGGTAAACTTGGAGATGTGGAAAAAAATGTTTTTCAATCAACAGAAATATGATTCGTGTTAAAGCCCTAAGGGAGACAAGAAATCTAGATATTTCAAGAGAAAGGTTTAGACGATGTTTAGGATGGTGGTGTATATTTATGAGGAGACACGGACTGTCTCTTCGTAGAAAAACTACAATATATCAAAAACTTTCAAACGATTATGCCGAAAAAATAATCCCTTTCAAAGATGTGTTATAAGAAAATGAAATGAACACAACTATTTGGCAGCAATGGGTAATGCGGGCGAAACACCACTTTATTTTGATAAGCCCAGTAGTACCAAAGTTAGTGAAATTGGTGCGAAACCTGTTACAGGTAGAACCACTGGAAATGAGAAGTTAAGAGTATTAGTCATGCTGACTGCTTTAGTAGATGGCACTAAACTTCCACCCTATGTAATATTGAAAAGAAAAGCCCTACCAAAAGAAAAATTACCGAAAGGTTTATTTGTGTCAAGAGAAAGGATGGATGAAAGGATGAATGAGTAGATAAACCCGGTGTGGAATAAAAATTCAACAACGAGCAATACTTGTACTAGACTCATTTAAAGGACACATTACCGACGAAGTTAAGACAAAATTAAAAAGGGTGAATACAGATCTTGTTGTTATACCCGAGGGATTAACGCCTATACTCCAAGTTATAGATGTTGTTATTATCAACTCATTCAAAGATGAGTTAAGAAATCAATGTAATGAATGGATGGTAAATGGCAATCATTCCTTCACAAAAGGTGGAAACATTAAAAAACCTTCGGTAACAATTTTGGGTGAGTTGATACCAAAGGCTTGGCAAAAAATCTCTGTAAATTCCATCATACACGGTTTTAAAAAATGTTGTACTTCTAACGCCATGGACGGTTCACAGGATAATTTCTTATGGGAAAATAACGATGAAGACCAAAACAACAATCAAGAATCTTCCAATGACGAAGAAACTGAAAGAGAACCTTCTACTGATGATGAAGAGTCTAACAGCGATGAGGCGGATGACGAGCCTAACAGCGATGAGGCTGGTGACGATGAGCCTAATAGCGATAGTAATCATTCCAATGATAGTAATTGCGAATACATAACGTTTGAAATTATAGAAGATATCTAGTTTTTGTTTTATTTTTAAAATATTGGATTAGTTTTTGTTTTATTTCTTAGAATTTTATTTGGTTGAATAAACATTTTCGTATTGGTAAAGTCTTTTTAAAAATCCTGAATGGGGTTCAATTAGCGTCTTGCATTTGCAGCGTCTTTTATTCGAAACCATTGGATATGGTTTTGAAAGAAAGCTTCAAAATCAAGGTGCGTCTTGTACTCGGGCAGATACGGTAGTTTATGTATCAATGGTAGTGTTAATGTAATGCGTATGCGTCACTTATATTATTATTGTTGTTATTATACTGTTATATTAACCTAGATATGAATTTGTAATATGTGGTAGATACTTTCTACTCATGGTGAACTAGTTCTATTTTCATATGATAATCCTTCACATCATTCTCTCCAAGCGAGTAAAATACCAAGCTCGAACCGCTCAATAGCAGATATATCAAAATTTTTGGAGGAAAATGATTTATATTACGAATATAGTTTCATAGTCCAATCTATATGAAGTATTGCAAATAAAATTACATTACGTGAATCATATGATCGCTATTTTGGGACATAAACTGGCCGTATAGGAGTGTTTATTCAATTGAACCAATCTAACAACTGAAGAAACACGTTCGACGCAATAACATACTCCTAAAGATGATAAACACGCAATAGATAATATCACCAGAAGGCTGGTAGAAATATATTTGACATAAAATTGTCATCGGCAAGTAAACAATTTATTTCTGAAAATATGTGCAAATAAAACAAATGTGAGCAAACAACTCTCCACCATCCATGCACCTCAAACCGTTGGGGCAAAAGTGCTTTGTTTTATCTTTAACAGCAATACTGTTTAACCTCATTTCATATCTAAAGTTTAATTATTTCATATTCACTAGTGATTGTAATATTTTAATATTGTCATACAATATACAAATCATTTTATACAGACTGGCTAGGTAACGAGTAAAATATGAGTGGAAATGAAATTGACCGATGTTAGTTTAATGGTTAACGAAAAGGAAGGCTTCATTTCCACCGTGCCCGTCGCCGTCTCTGATATAGTTCCGGGAGTTTTGTGTACTACCATAACAAATAGTGAGGTAATGGTTTAATAATTCTTTTGCATTTGTTTCGTTGAAAATTGAATTAGAACAATTGCCTTGGTAGTAATGATACAGTCATCGTAAACCGTTAAACTTATACCTGTTAAGGTAGTTTTTAGTTTTGATAAAACTTTCCTCTTCCTTTGATTCGTCGACGCACGTAGCTGTATAACTTTTTCATTGCGTTACGTGGCCCCGGTACATTGTTGTGTTATAACGCGGAAGTGAAACTGAATTACCGAAGTTGAAACTTTGCTTTCACGTCACTCACGCCCACACACGCTAATAGATTACAGTATAAGCAAATCCGCGACCCAATAGAGAGATTCGGCATGTGTGAGTGTGCCTGTGTGGATGTGTGTACGTGCGTGTGTGTGAGGTATGCACTTTGTCACGACGCCGACAGCCGGAACAAATGGAATCCGGTGACATCTCTCTCCCGGCGAGAGGACGCACACGCATATTTGACAAACTGAAATATGATGTCGCACGACAACCGAAGGATTTACGGCCTTTCTTTAATTCAAATCGCATCGGAACAGGTTCCGTTGCATCAAGAAAATTCGCTCTCACGGTCGTTAATTTCGCGTCACATGTTGGGCGTTCTTTCTAAATAAAATATATACGAATTTTATTTCAGTATTTTACGTCAATCGTGCATGCACAATCAACGAAAAAACTTTCGAGTGAAATCTTTGAGAGTGGACATTTTGCATCAGGTTACAAATCAGGCACTGATTTATTAACGAGTTTTATTCGGCGATAAGGCCACGTCGTGGGATTGTTTGAATTCGAATTTGCTGGGACGCGAACGAGAAGAAGCCACTCTCGAATGAATATTTTATTGTCGTCCGGCGAGAAAGGCGTTCGAACAAGTTTATACGAGTCTCTGGATATATCGTATTCTGGCACTTTAACGGTTCTATTTCCTAGTTCGTACACAATCTAGCGCGCACGTTTACATTGATGGATGCATCCCGTAGATGCACGGTGCGGACGAGCGAACGAACTTCTCCCCTCGCTAAGTAGACGGAATTCAATCTTGAACTCTAATATCTTTATTTATGTGCGGTCGCTTTTTGCGGCCGCCGCCAACGCCCGCCCTTCTTACATTTTCAACTGAGTCTACGATCTTTAAATCGGTTTTACTTGATACGAGTACGAATCTTTGTTGCTTTGTGCCTTAGTTTACTTTTTTTTTACATTCGGATTGTCGGAGTGTGCAAGTACGTTAGGTGAAAATAAAATTGCAGTGTATATTTACAAAATGTGTAGTTACATATGTTGGTGTAAACAGCTGCATTAAATCAAAATCGCGTTCGGAAACTTATTCCCGGCGACGCGACGTAAACTTTTGTATCGTGTTTTTTCACGCGTTTTCTCACCCGATGCTTAACTCAAACAATGCTCCAATTGTTTGACTTCAGCATTTGATAAACAGGAGAAAAGTTTATTTAAGTGCCGTACCTTCACAAATAATAAAGGCGATGCAAAACTTACCGCTCGGTGAATTATGTTTTAAAAAATGTATAATTTTAGCATTAAATGTCTGTTCCGTTTGCCGATGGTGAATCTTCTCTTTTTGATGAATGTTTTAATCACTCACAGATTTATTCGACAAATGCTTAGTCGATTTGCGCAATATACATCCATAGAAGGACGTATTCACGCGGTCCATAGGTAGGTAGTGGCAAATTAATTAATTCTTGCTAAAAGAGCCATACAAAACGATATTGATACCACTTCGGTTGATAACCTAGACTAGTAAGTGAGACATATTTTAGGTATTTTTTATGATTTTATTTAAGGGGGACTTACACCTTGTCGATTTCAAAAGATTGATTTTTTTATTTTTATATTTTTCTAATCTAAAGGGGTTTTTCAGATTACTCTCTAGTTCGAGAGCTATAGCTCGTTTAACATGACGGAGGGCGCGCCGCTAGGTTGTCCTAGCGCTATTTTTGATTGCACACGTTGCTGTGTATGTTTTAACTTGTCCGATGTTCTTTTGCCAACGTATTTGTCCATAATTGTTTTGATGAAAGTATTTTCCGAGTCGCTCAGTTTTAAATGTTTCTATATGTTGCGAACATCTCGATTTCAAACGCGTTTTCCCACAAGTTACATTTTTACACGATTATGGGAGAACAACTGAACGTATCGCGATAATTTTTTTTTAATTACAGGAAACACTTACCAAGGTATCGATCGTTCATTTTTGGAAAATTTCGTTCAGCTGATTTTTGACAGCTTCGAATGGGACAGAAAATGGAAATGGTTGAATTTTTTATTTCCGATAACTAGAGTGGATCCAATCCTGTACACCGTTTGACCCTTCACTATCGACAAAGGCGCTGTCAAAGCCATCTACAGGTCTTGGGAGTCAACATTGACCTTTAACAAAAAATCATGTGTGATGCTCAATTAATGTATAATAACATGAAAGAAGTTCCATATTGAAATCTACTCTTGTTTTTTGCGATCAATTCTTGAAAATTTGCTCCAAAAATTGGTCTACAAGGTGCAAGTCCCCCTTAATTCCACAATTAAGGATTATGATAAAAGATATGCGAGCTTTTTCCCTTTGCGTCAAGCTGAACTTGACTGTCCGTTAATCAGAATTATTTGTTGGCTTATGTTCTTACACTTATCTGGTAACCTTAGTTTAACGTAACAAATCGACTTAAAACTAAGTAAATCTAATCGTTAAGCCTAAGGGTTTAAACCTCTTCAGTCTGCGAACTTCATCACTCATCTCCAAAAGGTCACTAAATCTATCTTGGTATTTTACACTAAAATTTGTGATCTCTTCCTTTACTGTCTTTACCTGCAGATCACTGTGGCTTACTGAATGTGGGACATACCGTACAACATGTATCTACAGTTCACATGTAGAGGAACACTTAAATCATACTGTGTGTGGAAAATCGAATGGAACTTGTAGATACTTTGAAGAAATCATCACAACATTTTATTTATGAAAAATGCATCTGAAGAAAATATAAGTTGTAATTATATATTGAGCCACAAAATTTTCATACTAATAAAATAGGACAATAATAAATCAAAGGTATACGATATATAATATATAGTTCTTAAAAAGTCATAGTGCATAACAATTGATATAAAATAAATTGTCAGACCAGCAAAAATATCTGAATAGCAGGGACAAGAATGAGCTATTACAAGGAGCCCGAACTGAAACTGGAATGAAAATTTAGAAGAATGCCATTGTAACATGAAGTGTAAATAATAAAATAAGATTTTCATTAACGATTTCGTCGCATCCGATAGAAAATGCGATCTGTAATAAAGACACACACAGTAGGCAACATATGAGAAATGCAAAATATTAATGTTGCGTGGCAATAAAGCTCAGCAATATTGAATTGAAATAAAGAAAAAGGGAGGCTAATGGAAGATAGGTAAATATAGATCGATAATATACTGAGAATATATAGTGATAATTGCAAATGAAAAATATTGAAAAAAATAGACCACATTAATAATTGCGCGAAATTTGAAATCAAGGAGAGGAAATGATGAGACACCAATATTCCCAACGTAAGAGCGGATTTGAAAATGAGATATAAATGAGAGATTGCTATGCATTGGGTTGTCGAGAAAGGAGGTGCTTAGCGTAGTTACTAACTTTGTTACAGCCAATAAAATCAAGACGAAGGGTGGTTTATTACCTTTAAAACGGCGCACAGATTATCCATTAAAAAGTCTCGATCCATTTCCACTATACGGCTATTTTGAAACGCAACACATCTGGACGTATCAGTTTTTGTCGGTTGCAGGTGCCGGTGGTCAGAAGGCTCCACCATTGCTTTATAAATAACTGTAATAATAGAAGAACAGCTGACTAACTGGCAACAACATAATGCAGGACGCAGGAATATATTAAAGAGGTGGGCTGAAAAGAAGTAGATTGACAATATAACCGAGAACTAAATTGCCAAGAAAGTTAAATTAAAACCGAAAAGAAATCTCACAAATGAAATGCACTAACAGCAGAACTGCCGTATCGGATGGCGAAATGTGTTCAATTCCTCTGGCACCGATGGAGCGTATTACAAATATTCACGGCGAGAGGTAGAGAGAACGAGAAGAGAAATGTAATAGAACCCGCAAAAAGATTGTGTATAAACTCATAGACATTGATTATATTTGAGAACAAAAGGTTCTCCAGTATGTAGAAAAAATAGCGGGAAGAGAAAATGGTGAATGGAAAACGTAAGCGTATTCCTTAGAAAATGAAGCAATGGTAAATTGTATGGCCGCCTATTAGAGACCATAATGAGGCAGGTCAATTGTTTTGGCCAGATCCCAAAATCGATCATTGGGGTAAATTATGTTTCAACGTCAGTTTTGACACTTATAATAATCTGTAAAATTTTACATTTCTTTGTAAACTTTTCTTTAATAGTTTGTAAAAAAACTAATAAACTTTCGCGAAATGCAATGTTCTATATTTGAAGACTAAAAAAGCAAGTGACAAAAGGTCACGACAAGAGCGATATCAATTCTTCTTTCATTACATCTAACTACCGTTGGATACGTGATATATTTTGAAGACTTGCTAATTGCTTGTATGCATATTTATTTATTGCGATCACCATTTGGTTTGTAAGTTCATCTTCATTCGCTGCTCATCAATATCGGTTGGTTGGAGAAATACGTATTTTCAAACCAGTTCCCGTGAAATAAATCATTGGTGATTCTTGAAAATTGCTTCCCCATGTAGCCAAATTTTGTGAATTATTGCAGTTAGGCTGCATATTTTCATCTACAGATAACTACGAGGAAGAGATAGAATTGTCTTTCCCTTTCTTCAGTAGATTGTACATATTCGTCTTCACTACCATGGCCCAAAAACTAACTGGCTTATGGCTTTTCTGTTTCCCTGCAGGATTTATTACAGGAAGGAAATAACAAAAACATTACAATAGTTCCTTAATACAAAGAAGTATGGGGTTCCTAACGTGCATAATATGCAGAGCGCGGACATTATATGCAAGTCAACAGAGTCGGCAAGCGACGAACTTGATATTTGAACTTGGTATTTGATCACACGAGGTGCATTAGCAATGCATCAGCGGTCGACTGGAACCGTTTCACTGGCGTTCGTACACAAGGAGGAGTAAATGGAAAAGCCATATTTACACTGAAATTGAAACTGACGCGAAACTTGTATTGAGTACAATATATATCCTTAAAAATATCACGATGTTATAACTATATGAAGCAGCTAGTTCTGAAATGAACTGATTTATTTGCTTTTGGAATTGCGAAAAAAGAAATTACGAGCACAAAATTGTTAACTGGAATGCAACCACTTAGCATTATGTAAAACATACTCGGTTTCAGCCAATTACAGGTGTAGATTTTAGCGCGGCAAATTTAAATCACTCCTCCTAGTTTAAAAACAGACTATAGCACACACATCTCCGTACTAGCGAAATCTTATTCTTTCCCAGATAAAGAATACACTTTTCGCAATGACAAAATTTCGAATGTTTTTGTACTCGAAGCTGGGACTTTTTATGTGAATAATACGCTTGTATAGCGACATATTTTTCTAAATTTTCCTCAGTGAATGATGATCGCTTTGATGTCAATATGCCTTTAAATGTAGAAAAAAAATCTTTCCACGTCGCAACTTGTGACTGGAGCAAATATAAAATGGGGTACAAGGTTGGAATATTTTAAAAAAGTTACGTTGTCTGAAAAAGAGTTAAAAGAGATATTTGTTTTAAAATTGCAAAATCCGGGTTTCTTGCAATGACATCAATTCATACATCAATTTTGTCGTTAAATTGAGTTTGTAAAGGCCAGGTTATATTTTTCAATTGTGTTAATAACGATTCAAGCTTGTCGATACAAATTAACAGCTTAAAATTCTGAGTCTCAAAAAATGTAACAGCTTCTTGTAATATAGAAAAATTGTTCTCAATAAATTTCAACACAGAGTGTAAATTTTCATGAATTAAGAGTGACTTACAATCTTTAACACTGACAGCATCCTCTTAAATTGCTAACTTATAATTTTAATAAATTAAAATTTTTCGAAAAATAAATGCGGCTTCTAGCCAAGTGCCCCACCGTGTAACTACTGGTTGTGGAGGTAATGAAATATTCGGACACGTTTCCCTATATAACGATATTCTACGCGGGGAATTCAACATTTTTTTTTTTAAATAAACTTATATTGGGAAAACTGTCACGAATAAATTCACAAATTCGATGCAATCCATGACCAAAATACGTCAGGTGGAGCATATTAGGAAAATAATTCTTTAATAATTTTCCTGTTTTTAGCATTACACTAGCTGCGTCGGTTACGAATAACAAAACTTTAGACACATGACCATCATAATCAAGACAAAAGACATTTTTTATCATTTCGCAAAGTTTTTCTGCATTCACGGTATTACTGGAACTAGTAGAAATTAAAAATTGCTCTGAAGGTTATTGTGGGTTTAATATGTCAACAATAATACTGACAACACACCTACCCCTAATATCAGTGGTTTCATCGGCACTAATCCAAACGTAGTTGTCTTGAATTTTGGATTTTATTGCTACTACTTTTTCATACTGTTTTGGAACATAGTACTTTCTGATGGTGGACTCATCGGGAATATTTCGTTGAGTATATTTGCTTAAAAAAATGCGAAGTGATGGGTTATTTAACTTTTTTAAATGAATATTGGCGGAAATAAATGCTTCGCATAACTCCTCATAAAAATTGTAATTGGAAGGCCCCGTTAAATTTTGTATATGTTTTTTAGTTTTCAAGGGTAAGAAATAAAAAAATATTCAACGAGCAGAAAATTGGGGATAAACGGCGATGAGAAATGCAAGAGTACTTTTAAAAGAATCGATGCACGTGTTGTCAGAGCGAAGAACAATACGTATCTGATGCTACGACTTCTAATAAACTGTACGCGCAGTCTAACCAAGCGCCCAGTGATGAACCTTCACTCGGCGGCAATGACGATGATTTTAAATCGGTATATAATGTCCGCGCTCTAATAACATGTCATGCCCAAAGCAGGCGGATAATAAATGTTTCTTGTTACGCTATGTGCATCATATAGGATGCACACAACCTTGCATATTCTTAGTCCGTCACACGTACCATACCAGATACATAAAAAGTTACATTAGAGTGCTAAAGAACATAGTAAAAGCAACTGTTTCAAATGAACGTATGGCTTAGTACATGCGAAATATATCCAGATAGAAAAAAAACGGTCCAGCTATGCATATGGTCATGAATGTCGCGTGAACAATTGAGTTTTGGATTGTAACACCATATATTAATAACTAAAGTAAAACAGTTACGTCATATTTGAAATATATTTTTGTCGATGATTTAATAATTAACTGTGTACCGTACAAGGGTACTTTTTACCCATTTTTACTTTCAAAACTGGTATGTCAGCAGCCAATACATTTGACATACATTGCCAGTTATCAATTTCTAGTAAACAAATGCATAGTAAAAATAGTGCAAACAAGATTACGCGACAACTTATTCTCGACCTGTTCTATTATACTTGTAATAATGATGTGACATATTATACTACGATATGCTGCAAAATAAACCGTACTGAAATTATGAAACGTTTATTATTTATTATTTATGTATTTACTTTACATTATATAGCGATACTTTAACATTATATAGTGTTGCAAACATTATTCACGACAACGTTCCTGATAAAACAGATTTTCAAGATGCCCTCCGTTCAGTTTAAAGCAGAATTCCTAGCGTTCGCGAAGGTTCACAAACATGTCTGTGAACACAGATTGTTGCATGGCACGAAAAAACCTTGAATTTTAATCCTCATTTCCGGAATGTCAAACGGTGGATCGGTACGGAAAACAGCCTCCTTCAGCATACCCCATATGTACGCATCAGGTGGTATTAGGTCTGGTGAGTGTGATGGGTATGGGAAATCAGTGTCACGCGAAATAAGGCGATCCTCAAAATGATTACGCAGCATTCGAAGAAACTAGCCGTGTGACAGGTTGACCTGTCCTGCTGAAACCATTGACGATAAAATCGCTGAAAATCATGGTGTGATAACCTGTACTCTGTACCGCTCCTTATTCACAGTTAACGGGGTTCCATCGTTAATTATCAGTAACTGCTAACATAACGGCGTTGCTCGGAGCCTGTTTCATAACACTTTGGCCTAAATATGTCGGCAACATCTTTTAAGCTTGGACCGTTTTCGCGCCCTTTTCCTTATTAACCGATTAACGATATAACGATTAATATAGTAACGATTCACGCACATACTAAGATGCACGTACTTATACAAACTATATTGCACTTATTTTATTATATAATAACATACGGATGAATTGAACAACAAATAAACGTATAAGCATATTATGAGATGAAAGGACGAAGTTCCAAAAATGCTGCTGTAGTGGAACTCTGGAAATGCGAGTAATATTTTTAGGCCTGATATTAGTAAATAATAAATAATATATTACAGCCGATGGATGAGATAGCTCAACGACGCACGAATCGCCGAAATTATCCCGAGGCGTAATTAAACTTTCCACAGGGGCTTGTATACTATTTTATTCAAAATCGTCGTTTTTATTCAATTATCAATTATCAAAATAAAAGTAAGTTCGATGTTTTCTAATATAATAAGTTAATGTAGCAGATGAAAGGTTATGGTTGTAAGTTCAGATAGTCAAATAGATAATGGTAATCTATTCAATTCAGTTATATTCTCTCGTTATATAAAAGTTATATCGCTGAACATGTAATTACAATAATATATACAATCATATTAGGATTGTCATCCCCGATTACTTTCCGCCCGTGGGGGTGGTAATTACTTTCTACGCATAAGATTGTCATAGCAGTTAGGAATGGCGTATTTTCTAACGTCAAAAAGGCTAGGAATCGACATTATAGTGATTGTGAATAAAATTTATTTTATGATGTCGACAAAAAAGTAATTTCAAGCCTAGGATTGTAAATGTAGCTCCAGGAACGCGTACATTTCAATACTAGAAACAAAAACAAGTTTTAAGATGGTTGGATAAGAAAGTTCATTCAATACCAGCTCGATTCGCGCCACACAAACCTTCGCTTTAAATCCTATTTACTTTTCATTTGTAATTACAGTTTATGAATTATGGTGGTGCGTTTACCAAATGGATAATACACCCCTGCGGTAAAGTTCTGAACTTTCATGCCTTAATGATTTGTATTACTAAATTATCTGCCCAATGTTGTATACATTATTATGCTGACGTTAATAGGGTATGATTCTACCGACGTGCATGCGTTTAAACGGTGACCTACTGCGTGTATCAAAGGCATTGTCGGCAGACAACGAATAGATGAATGACAAAAGGGTGAAATGTTATCCACTCTTACCTATCGCAAGTCATTAAATAATTCATAAATAATACACTTAGTGTCTAATTCATTCGCATTGACTAAGAACAGAATGCCAATGCGATTGAAACAAATTACCTAGTTGTACCGACATAAATTATACAAACGTGCAAGTAAAAATATTTCCAATACTAGGTACAAGAAATGAAAAACTGTAGGATAACTGTAGGCATGCAGTAAAATCATACGGAATTATAAATTTTTTGGGGCAGTAGTAAAAACGGTGCCAATTGATTTCAAAATTTATATTGACAATATATTTCCATTTCAAAATTGGAGTTAGGAGTTTTAGAACAAAATTACTAATTTATAATATTTCATTAATTACAATGGGGGTGCATGAGGGGTATTCACGTCAAGATATACTGTATATAATAGAATCCGAGAGTAGAAAATTGAAATATGTAGGTATTAGTAGAACTAGAAATCACAAGAGAAAAATAAGTCATTATGGAAAACAAAAATAAACTAGTGCAACAATACAAAATATTTATAAAGGATAAAGAGAAATAAATAAACGAATCAGAATACAAGAAATAGAAGGAAAGAGTTAAAATTGGATTTCAAAAACCAACTTTTTAGTGGAGAAAAATGGATATGGAATAATAATAATAATAACTAGAACCAAAAATGAATTAAAAACGGCATGGTGAAGGAAAATCCAGAAAGAATTTTTTTGATAACACGGATCGTTTCGATATATAGTACTCGGTGGTAAGAGTAAACCATTTCTTCCAGCTGAGATATTGCCTCCAATATTGGAGGTTTTCTTCCCCGCTGTACACAAATCTTAAGTTTAATGTTTCATAAATTAGCTTTAATAGGTTTGGTGCTAGATCGCGTAACACACACACACAGATGCACATACCTCATTCCGAAATTTATTGGAATAGGCTAAAGGAAGGTCCTTCCTCATACATAAAGTATAAGACAGTGACAAGGCCATGAATATAACAATAATAATGGTAAAGGAAAGAATGGAAAGACATAATCCACAATATACCGATGGTAATTGATGACGATGATACATAAGTAGGAAACGAGGGTATATTTCATGTCATAATACCAAACTTCAGGAAAGTAATTAAAATGGGAGTACGCTAAACGCAAGAGCAATAGAAAAAGACATAACGAAAATGAGTATGTATTTCGCAAAAAAATAGAACTACATAGGTACATAGATAATACCAATGACGCTGACAAATACGGAAATAAACACACACAGGCAGACACACACACAGACGTCTTTCCGAAAATAGTCAGAAATGATTCAGGGGACCTCAAAACGTGTATATCCGTTGAAATCTCGAGGTCGAAATTTTTCATGATTCCTATACTTACTTATACATAAAGTATAAGTAAGTAAAAATAGCGCAGGAACAGATTCTAAAGCAGTGCGCCAAAATTTAAATTTACTTTAACAAAACACACCTACACCATATATTGCGGCTTTGAATCTACAAATTGCGGTACTGAGTTCAAGGCTACCACCAACACGAAATAGCATTAAAGTTACATTTTTGAAAGAAGTATTTAATATAAATCTATGTGCAGTCGCATCTTAGCTACAGCTACGGGGCCACATCTAGTGTCGCTTGTAGTTTGTTTGAGTGTAGAACAAATTAGTTTAGTAGAAAATTACGACCTTGCATCATTTTATATCTACAGATTATTATTAGTTCAGATATAATACGGGCATTCAAAATTATTTTGATACATCAGTGAGCATGCAACTATCAGTTACGAAACGCACTTCAATCTATATTAGCCTGGGCATCATTACAAGGCAATTATATTATTTAATGGCAACAAAATATTGCCGACGATTGGTACTATAGCAGCACATTAAAACACTTTTACCGATAGATAATTCTATAGCTGGAATCATTACTTACACGGGTAATGGATACTGTATTTTGCTTGTGATGTTTTGTTTTGTATCGTGTAGTAACTATTATCACGACACGTGGGCGCCTACGAATGTACGAATATTGGAATAGTTATATTTAGTTGTATTTTATTATTATAATTGTGTATGATATTAATGAAAAAAATCTGCAGTATACACGTGGTTAACTGTTGTGCCTTCTGAATACATTACTCTCAGATATATCTTTTGCTGGTACATATAATAGCGTTTCCATTTGACGAAATAGATTTCGAATATTCTTTACCAGTTTTACTTTATTGTGATTCGATAAAAGCTTTATATAAATTTATTGGCTTGAGAGAGTGCATGAGTTTCAGTATTTAAGTTACCAGGAATACGCTTAATTGTTGTTATTCTTGTTTCACGCTTCATAATCCCATAGGGCATTTCCTATTGATCAGATATAACATTTAATTGAAAGCAATCGCTTATGTAAAGATATTAATATTAATAATAATAAGAACAAATTGGTGGACAGATGAAAAAGTGAACCCTTTTACAAGAAATACATCCCATAATTGTAAAGGATATCGTAGATAACAGTGCAATCGCTCGTAGGTGGTTATGTTTTTATAGAAACTGAAGAATCCCACATAGCAATACAAGATCATTTGTAATAACCAGAAAAAAGTTTAGATGCGTGATAGGTGAAGGCGATAGGTTGACGCCGAAGGTGTGTATATCTGTAGCGACGTGTTGCTATGTGGAAAATTATCCACAAAAAACTAATACAGATGTATACTCAGTGACATATAAACTGCACCACCTAGAAGGGGTGGGAATTTATGGACCAAATTTGGCAGTAACATTGGACTAGTCTAAGGTAACAAGTGATTAAAATTTGATAAAGAAAACACTTCATCTTTTTGATTTTTCTTTAATAATGTGTTGATCCGCCCCTATTTCTGATACACTCATTGACCCGCCTTGGCATTGATTCCAGCAGGTGATCACTGTCTTCTTGAGGTATAGCATCCCAAGCAGCCTGTACTTCATGCCGTAGAGCTTCTATTGTCAACGGTGGGTTCGGTAGATTCCTCAATCTTCTACCCATCATGTCCCACACGTGCTCAATGGGTAATAAATCGGGAGATCTTGGCGGCCAAGGCAAAAGGTTAACATTGGCCTCTTCAAAGAAGTCAAGAGAAACCCTTGCCACGTGAGGTCGTGCATTATCTTGCTGGAAAAGTGGGTCTTCCAACCCTCGAACATATGGAAGAACATGTGATTCTACCACTTCGTCAATGTAGCGTCGGGCCCCGAATGAAGAGCAAGGGTGACCTACTGCCGTAAGCAATAGTACCCCACACAATCAACCCCACAGTTCGGCGAACATGCCTCGCAATCGAAAAATCAGGATTGCGCCTTTCTCCACGTCTTCGTCTAGCAGTCGTCCGACAATCATGCATTCCTAAACAAAATCACGATTCGTCACTAAAGACAACTCGATGCCACTCCAAGTTCCATTGAAGTCTTTCCGTGCACCAGGCCAAACGTTCCTGGCGATGTTGAGCAGTGAGGGGTAGCACAAGATGTGGGCGGTAACACAGCAAGCCAAAGGTTCTTATTCGACGGTAAACTGCGGCGATCTTGACGTTCATTGGTTCGTCTTTGAGCCCCAGTGCCTCTTCTCCGACGTTCAACCCCATGTTCATACCACGCTTGATAAACACGCATTAATGTTGAGTGGCGCCATCCCAAACGGTTGCCGATTTCTCTAAACGAAAAACCTGCTACTCGTAAACCAACAATCGGTCAAAGTCACTCAACTGCTGGTAAACTTGAGGTCTCGTTCGTCTAGGCATCATTAAACACTTGAAACACTTTAAACTAAAGAACGCGATCCGAAAAAGTGGAACAAATTCAAAAAATTACTCGATAATTGCTTGTCTATCACCACCTGTAAAAAATGACACAAACGTCAAAAATCCCATGACTACTTGATGATTGGGTTTCAAATTTTAATCAACTATTTCCCTGGACTAGTCCACTATTCCTGCCAAATTTGGTCCAAAAATTCCCACCCCTTCTAGGTGGTGCATTTTATATGTCCTAAAAACATGTCGACGTTGTACGAGGCTTGTTTAATTGAAATCCATATGTGGTCGAGTTAGCCATTTTAATCATTCAACAGACGTTTTATAATTGATAGTGATTTTAAGTATTGTGATGTTTTTTGTGCTGAAGGTTTGCAAACATCGCAAATTCATACGTGAATGCAAGTATGCATTGTGTACGCATCTGTCAAGGAATGGTGCCGAAAATTTAAGAACGGAAAAGAGGGAGACGAAATTAAACCGCAACCAGAAGCATTGAGAACTAAATCAACATACAAAAATGTGGCATGCATGGCAATGCGTTCTTCGTCTTTTGTCTGAGGATGAAAAATGCTTGGGAATGGGTTTTCTTAACAGCGCCTCACGTAGTGCAGCCAAAATTGTAATTGTAAATCAATTGCTGGCAGCGAAACTTTGTGTCCGTATTTTGAATCACCCAGTAATGAGTCATCAATGCAATGGATGTAATGTAATGTAATGTCTGCTTCGCGACAATGCTCGGGCCCATGTTGCCAACGTAGTAATAGAAAATTTGCAGCACAACAAATGAAGGATTTTAGAACGTCTACCCTATAGCCCAGATTTATCTCCTTGCGATTTTCATATCTCTGGGCCACTGAATAGGCATTAAAAGGTAATCGTTTTCAGTTATCGCTTAATGGAATTATTGTCTGTTATTCTGCAGGGAATATGTACGTGAATGTCACGAGGTATAAATTAGAAAAGTACAATAATTTATAATACTAGGCATATCAAATATAAACAGAGAAAATTGAAAAGGATTTAATATTTTACCTTGACCAACAATTTTTCTCTGGGAAGTCTAAGAATAGTTAGTTAATGTTTTTTTAATATGACTATACTGTAGGGAACGTACTACATTATTGGCAAATCAACATTTTTTGTATCGCAATTAACGTACAAATGAAAAAATGTAAAAGTTCGAATAATTTGTTCAGGTATAACAGGTTGATAAATGCAATAAAGGACACCGTGCACATTTCTAAATAGTACCAAAACATTGTTTAATAAAGAACAATTTATAATACATACAATACAAGCAATAAATTACGGTAAGTTAAACATTGCTATATTTATGTGATCTGCGCCAAATGTTTATGTTAATGGTAATACTATATAATTCAAATTTATTACAGAAGTTAAGAAAGTTTTGCATGAAAAATAGTTTTTTTCACGATCTATGGCTTACTTAATTTTTTCATTAATCGTAAATATAATGCTATAGGTAATCCATAGTAGTGACCTTTTGTGAGTAGATTTTAACTACGTTACACGTTGTTACCTTCTCTGAATTGATTCTGATCATTTTCGGTATAATATCTGTGAGTGTGTGTGAGCGCACACTAACGCCAACTAGTGAACTAATGCATAAACTAAAGTTATGAAACTTGAAACTTGACAGAGTTGTATATGCCCTTGACGAAAACGTCATGTTTTCGAAAGCAATGTCTATACTTCGCTAAAGTGTTGGTTTACTACTTTTTCCATGTATTAGAATCTCTAGTAACGAAGTTTGTCTAAAATGTTGTTCCTATAAACGTTAAAGATATTCAAATTGTCAATAACACATAATTGTCGTTCTAACGCATTAGCGGAGCTAGGTTGGCAATTTCTATCTTCAATATGAGTAGTATAAATGATGAGAGTTTGATCGGAAATGTAATACGTAATTGTTAAACATAGAACGTAAATAAATAACATACAATTCGTAGTAATCCTTGCCTGCACTTCCGCCAATGGCACAAGATTATAATGAGTTTAATCTTTTTGAAAATATCATGTAGCTGACATTTGCTTTTCAAATAATATATTATATTATATATTGATAGCGCCAATAATTCAAAATATTAATTTTTATATTAGCATGTCCTTTGGAAGGTTTTGATTAATTGAAATAATGATTTATATGTAATTGTGGCGGCATTACCTGTTAATGTAGAATGTATGCAGTTATAACTAACATAATGTCCTGTTCTAAATGAAACGTACTACTTTGTCTATTCCACACATGTAGTACATGTTAGTCAATCATTTCTTAGAATCATTTTCGCTGTAGACAATTTTAAAATTTAAAGTAAACTTTCGTCCCGCCGCGGTCAGCGCGGATTCTTAATGGCATTTGGCATTCTGGCATTCTTCTTTCGATCTTTTATTGTCATATCATTATGGCTGGGTAATCATTACATAAACTTGCTTTCTCTAAATCGCCACTTTACCCAACGTTCTTGGCAATTTAAATTAGTATATTGTCTGCACCTTATGCAATACGGATTACTAACCTTCTAAGAATTGAGCAGGCCACTTGTTGTACAAAAAACCCTTCTCCATAATCATTGTGACAAGCGTGAAACCACTAGAAGCAGTTTCACCGAATCACACGAAGGGGGTGGCTATCTACATATTCCGTTGCCACGAAGAAGGAATCGGAAATTACGGATTCAAGGACGTTTTTTATAATTCTAAAGTCAGTATCCATCTACTCATCATCGAGTAACTATTCATTGCGAGTTCAACCAACCGTAACAGTGCGAGGCTAACAAGCAAATATAACTACCGATTGAACATTCAACGAGTTTCGACAAACTAGCACAACACTGCAAACCAGCACAGTACAACACTAACAAAATTGTAAATTGTAGTTATATACAAAATTATGTACAAAGGTAAAATCGCCTTTTGTACAACAAGGTCACTTGAAACGATTCAACAAAATCCAGACAATAGTGGCGTAAATCTGTGAGCAAGAGACGGAATCAAAATCGTTGGCGATCATGAAAATCGCTATGAGTCGAATATAATCATTTAATCAATCAAGTCCCTACGTTCAGGTCGCGTCACTACTACTTAAATAATGAAAATTCAAATCTGCACATCGTCGTTATTTCCGACGATATGTTAGACGAAATGTTACACGTGGATACTTTGCAAACATAAATAATATTATGGTAATCGGGATATCGTTGTCGAGAGTGATGACAGTTTTCTTAAAACAAGAAAGAAACTAACCGAGAATTCACTGCCTTCAGGTATGACCCAGGAACATTGTTCCACCAGCAATACTTTCCTCAATGCTGATGGTTTCGTAGCAATGCAATAATTCTCCTATTTTTCTACCTCTTCTATTCTAGCAAACAGTTAAGGTCGTGTAGTAAAGACCGAAACAGGTACAAATAGGATGGACCAAGATTTGCCGAATATGGTAGATGCTCAATAATTTCGCAGTCCATGTTCACCAGGTGATAGACAATATGTCTGAGCGTATACGGTTTGGCGTTATCTTGTTGGTATATGGTATGCCTTGACGAATCCAGAACACATAAATCAGTAATTTTCTGTTACACAAAGAGTATTTGCATTTCTTAGGTGGCTGATGATCACAGAGTGGTTGATTTATCATAGTAAATTTTTCGTCGCATGTTACACAATGATCGGCGAACGGAAATATCTGCTTTAAAAATATCTACGTGATGCACTTGATAGCTCTGGGTATGCTCCACTATAACCTGTTTTACTAAGTCGCTGTTAATTGAGGTCGTCCTGGGCGTGGCCTTCTTGAGTGCTCACTTTTGAATTGAGCTAACAATTCCTAAATGTTCACTCATACGTTCTATCGTCATCGTCTTTTTGATTATCTTCTTTACCAAAGCGCATAAGCGAGAATGTGTCAGAGTAACATTCTTTCATTAATTTTTACAAATTTACAAAAATGTCTTTGAAAATTAATTGAATGGGTGTCAATGGAAGTTTTAAACTGCAATTTAATAAATTTGTTGTTTCATTATTCCAAGAATGTTAGTGAGCACTCTATATTTTACGGAAGCGACCAATTGACCTGATATATAAACTATTCTTCCATATTTACACATTTGCTGCAAAGTAAACAATGGCTTTCTATGCATGGATATAATACAAACTATTCCAATCATCCGACGCAAAGCGTTCATCCGACCTTCGACTCCTCTACCTCAGAAATGCACTTCCTTGCAGCGGGGTCTCGTCGCCGGGCGGATAGACGCGGAGCCACGCCACGAATAGATAATAATGCCAATACACAAAGATGTGCATAATTGGTTTCGTGTGTAATGTGGAAAGATGAAAGGCACAGCGCTAAAGGAGAACGACGGGCGCTATATAATACGGAACGTGAGAGGAAGTCTGAGTGACGGAACGACGCGGTGCGGGGTTCTGGTCGCTGGCGCGAGTGCGAAAAGAAGGATTATCTCCCGCAGAATCTGGAATGTCCGACCGCAGTAGACGTGCGCGGCTATACCTTTTAAATTCAATTAGTTCGATCATTATTCTTTGAATCGGAGGTGAACTTCGTGATGGATGAGCGTGAAAGAAATACGAGGGAGCTAAATAAGTTACAATATGGCATTTGGTAATACACAAATAATATCGCATACCTAAATGAAAAAGACGCTATATAGTAAGTAATTTGATGGTAGGTAATAATTTATAAATAAAATATTGTATTCAAATTGATTGATTTTTTCCTTTTGAATCAGTGAAATCAATAATATTCGTAACGAAATACAACTGACTACGTTTTTACCACAATTTTTGATTTTTTTTTTGTTAGAAATATATTACTAAAAAATATACATTAACTACTAAAAATTACATCTATATACAAAATTTTGAAGAAAGAGAAAATTTGGCACATCAACGTAATGAACGTAATCTCAATATTTGCTTAAAAATTTCGTCTGCCTATGACATTTTCCTAAATAAAGCTAGATAACATTCCAGCTTTTCTTGTCACCGATTTTATGCCATTTTTATGCTTTAGTTCAACCGCTGTTGACAATTTTTAATTGTTATCATTCAATATAATGTTTTGCTGATTGTTGGAAACTTGCTCGAGTGTCTCCCATTTTTAAGAAGGGCATTTCTACCGATGTTGAAAATTATCGTCCAATCTTTGAAATTATAATTGAAAATGTATTTTCAATCACGTTGAAAAAAATTTACTCCATTTCAACATGGATTTTTCTTAGGTAGGTCAACAATTTCTAACTTATGTTTGTTTGCACATTATGTTTCTGAGATGTTGGCGGATCGTAAACAAGGTGTATATACCGATTTCTGTAAAGCTTTTGATATGGTTCCGCATTTTCTTATTCTTCGTGAACTTGATAGATTTGGTTTATCTAATAATATTATTCAATTAATATCGTTGAACATGGATGCTATATTTCCGAGCCTTTTTACTCAACTTCTGGAGTACCTCAAGGTACCAATTTAGGTCCTCTACTCTTCATATTCATTGATGACATTATTTCCGTTATACAAAGCAACGTTTTATCACATGCTGACGATCTGAAGCTTTTTAGAAGATATGAAACTTTTCAGGAGTGTAAATGTTCGCAAGATGATTGAGATGCGTTATCTGTATGGTGTTATAATAATGGTCATCATTTCATATTAAAAAAATGTAAACATCTGTCGTTTGACGCAATTATTTCAGGATTGATTTTAATTATAATATTTGTGGAGTCCCTCTTGAAAATGTAAATACATTTAAAGACTTACTTATTTTTGTTGTCAAACTATCATTTATTGCTCATATCAATGCTATTTGCGAAAAAGCATGCAAAATGTTTGGATTTGTCATTAGAAGTAGCCGCGATTTTAGAAACATACAAAAAGCGACCTAAATTAGGACGTCCCGGCAACGAAGAAAATTTATTAAATATTTTATTAGATATCGTGGAGAACCCTAAAACGTATGTGCTGCAAGTGGCTTTAAATCATGATATGTCTCGAAGATCTGTTCAAAATATTTTAAAACGAGCAAAGTACCACCCTTACAAAATTCATCTAGTACACGAGTTAAACGAGGATGATTTTGACAGAAGATTAGAATTCAGTGAAACAATGATGACGATGATCGGTGACAATAAAATTTTGTTAAAAGAATTGTGTTCTCAGATGAAGCAACGTTCCAGTTCAAAGGTGTTATCAAAGGTAATATCATAGGTCCGTTTTTCATAGACGGAGATCTAACGACGGAAAATATATATATCTTTTCCCATATCACAACAATCACCTTTGGTTCCAACAGGACGGCGCGCTCCACCACACTATGGACGTGAGGTACGTAATTACTTAAATATCACAATTCCCCAAGAGTGGATAAGGAGACGAGGAACTATTGAATGGAGGGTAGATCCCCTGATCTAAATCCTCTAGACTTTTTCTTATGAGGATATTTTAAGAGCCGTGTGTACAATAATAAACCAGAATCTTTGGACGAGTTAAAAACGAGTAAATGGAGAACAGTTTGAACATCTTTTATAATTTAAATTCTAAATTGAAGATTGGTTTATAAATTTTGAACATCTTAAAATATTAATTGAAACATTTTATTACATTTTTGTTGCTTTCTTTAGCTTTGTTTATTTTAGTTTCATTGAAAGCATTTGTTGTAAGATGTAAAACGATCTCAAATTTTAAGAGCACAAATTTTAGAAAACAATTAGTGATTGAATGATAATGTTTCAATTACCAAAGTTATTTACCCGACTATTAGGTATTCACAAAATTTTAATATTTTCAATCGGGTGTTTCATTAGGACGCAATAATCGAATTGGGACATTCTCTACTGCCATAGATATGTAGGTTCTTCTGATTTTTGACGGATTTGCAAAGACTTCCTGATTTGCATGTTTTATTTTATTTTAATTAAGTTTCATTTTTTTTCTAAAATTCTGTCTACCAAATCACCAAACCTATTATACCATTTAATTCGGAAAAAAAATACTTTTTTAACGATATCCCTTTTAACCCATTAAAAAAATCAAGTTAGCTTTGTATTTTGATAACTAACGCATAAAAATAATTAAAAAAAAATTATTAAGTAGTTTTCATTGAATCCTAAATCTCATTAACATTTCAAAATTCTAGCGCAAACCGTTTTAGCAGAACGAACCCGGTCCCATACATAATCGCAAGCCTGTATATAAATGACAAATGAAATGTTAAATGGGTGACCGCATGAATATCTAAGCAATGTCTGCTGATAATCCCCATCGCGGGTCCAACAACATAACAACTTGGATGGAGAATTGATTATTAAAGGAAAAATAAATAGTGTCAATTTGAATTTAAGTATATGGGTGAATATGATCAATATAAATTTTATATGCATGAATAATACAATGATGGTTGATTTTAAAGGTAATATTACCCTTATTATATTATTATCCTTATAAATTTTATCAAAAATATAATTAAATTGTCAAATAAAACCTTTTATCTAAGAGAATATCACGTTTTTTGCAACACTCATTCTAGCTTCTATATCCACCGCCAAATTGAATTGAGTTGAAATATGGCGCGCATTGAGTAAACACGTGAGAGTGTAGTGGCTGTTAAATTGAAATTAGAGTGAAAATCTTCAAAATGGTTCTAACACGTGCAGATAAAGATGAACTAGGTGACCTTGTCAAAAAATTCGCTTAAAGATTACACGAAAAGTGATGAAATGTGTACAATACTTAAATGAAAATATTTTACGGCTAATTGATATACATGCACCTATTAGGAATGTACGTATTAGAAGCCGCCCGCACCTTGGTTGACGTATCCTGTAAAAGAGCTAATTAAATTGCGGAAAACCGCTTTATCTAAGTTTAAACAGTCAAAATCAAATACAGATTGGTTTAACTATAAACAGATCAGAAATTTTACAACAAATGCTATCAGACAAGAAAAAAAGGTTACCTACAATATATACAAAATCACAATAATAGTAAATTAATGTGGAGAACCTTATATATTAAATACATTTAATGTTACTCGTAAAAAGAACTGTGGTGAAATTCCTGAACATTTAAACAATCCCGAAAGTGTAAATAACTATTTTGCAGCATCCACTACCTCTATAGAACCACCAGCAGAAACGATGAATTTCTACTTGAATAACAAACATAGTAAGTCAAAGATATTCGAATTCACACTTATAAATACATGTGATGTTGTGAAATATGTTGCTGAGATAAAAACTAATGCGTGCGACGTAGATGATATATCAGTCACCATGCTTAATATGTGTCTGTCGGTTATTTCAGAATATATTCGACACTTAATCAATAAATGTTTTATCTCAGGGGACTTTCCTAAGTTATGGAAAAAAGCAATCATTATTCCTCTCTGTTAAACGAATAACGCCAAAGAGCTTTCTGCCCTGCGACCAATGAGCATCTTGCCCGTGCTATCCAAGGTTATTGAGAAAGCAATGAGCGAACAAATTACACAATATCTCCAAACAGTGGATTTATTACCTAAATTACAATCGGGTTTCAGGCAGGGATATAGCACTGCAAGTGCTTTAATTAAAGTGACTGATGATGTCATTGGGGCATTAGATAAAGATATGATGGTCTATTCTCACTTTGCTTGACTATTCTAAGGCTTTTGACACCATCGGTCATTGGCGTTTATTGGCAAAATGAAAATATCTAGGGTTTGATCAGGATGGCTATAACTTGTTACATTCATATCTAAGTAAAAGAATGCACTGCGTTAAAGTTGAAAATCGTGTCTCCTCCTTCGTTGAGATTTCGTGTGGTACGCCACAAGGATCAATAATATCTCCTTTATTATTTGTAATATATACAATTGATTTTTCAAATGCAATTAAATACTGTACACCACATTTCTTCGCGGATGATAGTCAGTTGTATTATAGCTTTAATTTAAATAATCTAAAGGCGAGTGTAGAGTGTATAAACAAAGATATAGATAAATTAGTTAAAATGTCAAAAGCTCATAGTCTCAATATAAACCATAAGAAATCTGTAATAATTGTTTTTTCTAAACATAGCCAGGGGGTTATAGATGACATAGATATTAAGGTTGATGGTAATGCATTGAAAACATCAGATAATGTTAAAAATCTAGGACTATATATAGATTCAAAATTAAAATTTCATGCTCATGTAAATAAAGTAATACAAAAATCCTTCTCAACACTTAAATGTTTCTATGCAAATAGGAATATTTTAAATCGTAAACTTAAAGCCATACTGTGTGATTCCTTAATATTATCCAATTTCAATTACTGCGATGTTGTCTATGGCCCGTGTCTGGATTTGGAATATAAAACGAAAATCCAACGAATACAAAATGCGTGTACTCGGTTTGTCTACGGGCTCCGAAGGTACGATTATGTGTCGCATAAGGTAGTTGAACTAGGGTGGTTGAATATCAAAACCGTAGAATACTTCATATATGTACACTTATCCATAAAGTCTTAACTACTGATACCCCATACTATTTAAAACCTATGTTGACTAAAAGATGTAACGTGCACAACAGAAATCTGAGATTTACAGACCTACTAATGATTCCTCAACACCACTTCGCCATGTTCGAGCGATTATTTTCTTACACAGCACCAACACTGTATAACGCTATTCCAGAATATGTCAAAACATTGAATTTGATATCTTTTAAAAAGAATTTAAAAGATTTGCTATTACAAAATTAAGCTACTTCACATTAATAATATAGATTGATATTTGCTTAGAACAGGTGAAGTCTTTTTGCGGTTTATTATGTCTTTCTTTTTATTATTTTTGCTTCAAATTTGTGTTTAGTTTTTCTTGTTGTTTTTTATAGCGCATATATCTAATTTTATTTATCATATATTATTAATGGATGTATTATAAATCACAAGGTTGAGTTTGAGCAGCTTTAGCTGGACTCCGCCAAGATAAAGACAAATTATTATTATTATTATTATTAAACCATAACATCAATCCGAAGCATCAGAAATAAGATTTATATCAAAATTTCCGTTATATCAGACGCTGTCCCTTCAAGTTATTAAATAGAACATAACTAAATTAGTTAGTTCAAAGTTAGTGCTTGTATTGTTAATATAATAAGTTAATATATACATTTTTTTTAAAGTCAAAGAGAGTTGATCTCACCTGATTAGCAGATCGTCACGTATGTGCTTTACGTTCATCAAAAGATCTCACCAAATGGTTTGGAAATTTCGCGGAAATTATTTTAGACACATGTGAAAAAAATTGTTTTTTAATCACGTGCGTGAAGTGCTTTTCTATGCGAATTCTAATGACTTTTTCACATTCTCAGGCATTGAAATTATCAATTTCGCGCACTTTTTGATATGTCATTTCAGTTGCTAAAAATTGTCCTTCTACAGCAGGTAATAGTATAGGGAGCAGTATATTTTTTTAAAGCAATACATTTTGCAAATTATTTTCTATATTATCTCTATTTTATTACATAATTTCGAGAATGTTCGAATCATTTTCATTAGAAATTATTTATAAAACAAATTTCTCGAACCATGAATGTTAAAAATCAGCAGACTAATTCGCCTAAACCGTTTTCGCAACGCCACTAGCTAAGGCCTAGTGTTCGCAATAGGAAAGCGTCGCTTAATAATTTATCGGACGTTTCATTAATTTCAAAGTACCGCCGGATTAGTCGTTGCCAATGTTCAAAGCGTCATTACTCACTAAAACATTCTGTCGCTCGTCGTAACGACTGCTCGCTGGAATCGTTATATAAATGATTGTGCCACCCGTGTCTCCAGAAAGGTAATAACCAAACAGAGAAAACTTAAACGAACATCGCAGACGGATTACGCCAACTTTGCGTTAAATTTAACATTTTTCATAATCACGTCGAACTAATTCGTCGCTCCGCCGCTCGATTTGCCAATTCTCAAGACGATTTAATTAAAACGGATTGAAATTCATAATAAGATGATTTGAATTTGATTTGTAGCATTTGGTACATCGTTGTATAGTTTTCATACAAAATTATCTAATGTGATAATTGTTTAACTTGTTTATTAGATTCATACCCCTTTCATAAAACATGTTCAACCCATATAAATGAACCATAACCTAGCTATTTCGTACGATCAGATTGTTGGCCTTAGATTTGAATAAATAGGATGTAATTATTCGAAACATTTTTGCTTCGCGCGCCACCGAACTATAAACCATGCAGGAATACCTCCTGCTACAATGCGCCAGATACACCTAATTTAAATTATACGTTATGTGTATATGTGTTTCTATCTGCTCGTTATATTTTCACGTTATCGCCGGTGGGGGCGGTCGTTGGGGGCCACAAAGGGACCCGTTTAAATATTGGTTGGCAAACGAAGCAAATCCAGTTTCGTTGTTATTCATCCGCGCCGAGGCGGCGTTGTCCTCCGTCCCCGTGCGCAGATTAAATTTGTAAATTATGATACAATCAAATTACGGCGAAGCGAATGCGATTTCTGAATCGTTTCGTGTCGCCGTTGTATGTATTGTTTATTTGTTAATTACACGTGTGCAACGCGCGCACTACTTTCGACTTTTCGGAACCGGAACATCTGGTTAAATGACGTTAATTTAAAAGGAAATGAAAATAATTGGAACTCCTCTCTCTATCTGCGAGCGTGTATGTGTGTGTACCTTGAAATAGCAAGCACAACATGCGTTCGTTTGTACTGAAACGATAAACATTAAGTTTTATATCCATTGGTGAAAACACTATTAGCACAGTGTGGCGTAAAAAAGTTAACGAGTCCTATGCTACAATTTTAGTTATTTATATATAGTGTAATCCGCTTATAATGAACTTGGTAGTTTTATATGGACTGTTCAATATAAAATTGTGTTGAAAATTATAATAATTCAAATAGTTGTTCTTTAACTTCAAGATTGAAAGATAACCGCAATTTATTCTTTATATCTATGATTTTTAATTTTTTCTTAATTTGCAGGATTTTTGACGTATACAACGTACACTATACAGCAGCCAACATTTTCGCATAATAATATTTATTTTACTAAACTAAAACTAATATATAATATCATTTTAAAATTAATACATATATGTGAATTAGTCAAATCTTATATATAAAAAAACAATATTTTTTTACATATTTTCTGTCATTAAAATAGTTTTCATCTGTGAGTATATTAATGTAATTAAATAATAGTATATCAAACACTGAAACTAAAAGTCAAGCAGAAATCTGAATTGGTAGGATATTGAGATTTACGAGAACACTATAACAGAGAAATCTGATTAGTGGCATCAGTATCGGGAGTATGACATTGTCGGAGGATCATATAAACACGAAGTTTTACTCCCCAACATTTATCAATTTTTGAGGTTTCGTCCACACTGGCCGACATCGCTGACAACAAAAGAGAAAATGCGTGCAGATGAAACCCGTTTGACATGAAGTATATGATTGGTATTAATTGTATAATGAAATTAACCTTTTCACATGGAGCATGTATCATCAGATTGTAGATAGCTGGTTTTATTATTTATGGGAAGGAACATAATTTTAAACGAGTGTACGAATGTGAAAAGGGCATTTTTAAAGACGTGCACATAAACCCACTCGGATTGCATGAAAATGCAACACTGTGATGGTAAAGTAGTCATCGCGTACCGATGCGACGTTCCACAAGTGGCGAGATGAGATAGCTGCGTTCTATTCCTTGACCTAGGATTTTCCACGTCCCACATGATTGTATCTACGATTGTGTCTATGCAATTAAAAACACGCGGAATATACAAAAATGAAGATTTATCATTAAGTTACAACTTATTTATTTATATATTATAATAATATTTATGTTTGAAGAAAAAGTTTCTTCTTCACATGAGGATAATTGAATTATATAGATTTCCGCCCCATAATGGGCTTCCCTCGTCGATTTGAGGCTACCTTAATACTACATATTGATTTGACAATTTTGCAGCAAAAAATGTTACTCGTATTCAAGCGTAAGTGATGGATTATGCTCGGATACAGAGTTAAGAGTGCATTTGCACCTGATATATACTAGTGTGCGCTAGTCATGACTTTAGATGACTCATCATACAGTGAACCCACTATTTCTTCTCTAGCGCTAGGTACCCTGTGGCGATGTGCGACGTTGCGAGGAATTACGTGGCAGGAGAGGTGTTGCGCACCTTTACGTACCAAGCACGTACCAGCTTACCAACTTTACGTACTCTAAATAAACGTGCCAATTTTCGATCGATGACACGAAACCTCGGAGATAAGACTCTATAGGTATATGGTTATCTTAACATGTGTGCATTAGAATTTACGATTTTCTTATTGAGAAATTGGATTGGAATACTAACATTTCGGTATTGCATTGCCCGCATTGATTACGGATAAGAAAATAATGATTGAGTACTCTTCACACGTACCGCTCGGGGAATTTGGTGTTTGCTAGGAGAGTGAAGTTTGATTCTTTCCAGCTTACGATGATACGACGAAACGTTAATGCTGCCGCCTTCTCAGTCCCGCCAATATACGAGTTGGTCTATTGGCGCACATGTTCACCTCAAAACGTGCATCTCCACCATCAATGACTGGAGGTTCACCAATAGAATCGCAATGACGTATTTGCACATTTTGTGTGATTTAATGATTTTTCTGTACATATGGTATCGACATATGTGACATATTTTATTTTATTATTTTGTAATTTAACCTCGTATTTGTTATATCAGTTTAGCTTTTTCTACTTTAATTGGAATATTTTGATACGCTATTACAATTCATATCACAAGCGATGGCGAATGTTTACTTTCTTATACTTTATGTATAAGAAAGTATTGTAATCATGGTAATTTTCGAACCTGGGGTTTTAATAGAAATTGACGATTTGAGTTTCTCTGAACGTATTTAGACTGTTTTCGGAATTACGTCCCTGTGTGTGAACGTTCATGTTAGGCGATTTGTTTGGTATCCTTAGCTAGTTGCTAGTAGCTTGTAGTAATCCAGCAACTTGTTGCCAGTAGACATTTGTGATTTGCTACACATGAACGAATACAGTGTTCTTAATTTTAGTTAGCAGTTTCTTTTTTTCCAAATTTAGGTTTTCCTAGTTGCCGTCGATCTAAGTGTGCCTAGATATTTGATATTTTCTTCTAGTTAAAGTAGCTGGTTATTCAGGGTAACTAGCTAACATTTTTCTCTCCTCTTTGTGAATGGTGCGTGAATTGATTTGGTTTTATGGGCTTTCATACTCCATGTTTGTAGCAATTTTTTTATTTTGTCTAAGTTGGTATGCAGTAACTGTGAAGCTTGTCTCATCGTAGGAAATTCAGCGGTATATAGAGGGTCAAGTCCTGGTCCTGGTCGCTCTGAGGTACACCATATAAGATCGATATAACTTAGTTATTTCAATTATGTCTGTGTTTGATTTGTGAGTGTCCCTTGGTAAGATATGATTTCAGAATCTGATGGCCAGTTCTCTGTTAAAACCTGGCTTTTGGTTATTTTTTTTGAACATGTGGAACTTGTTCAATTGTACCATGACCCTATGGAAATCGAAACGGATGATTGTTTAGTTTGTGTAGAAATAATATGTTGACAAGAAATTATTTGTTTTGGATTTTTGCCAGGTTTAGGGATAAGAATTATTGGAGCGACTTTCCATTGGTTAGGAAGTATTCCAGTTCTCAGAATAGGCATGAGGAGGATAGTGATGAATCTTAACCATTTTCTGGGCAGTTCTTTAGTTCTTTCCGAGCAGATCAGTGATCAGGTCATATCTAGGGACCTTCTTTTTTCAAATTATTATACGTCAGTAACCCATTAGTTGAACACGGAATTGCCACGGAATTGCCTGTTAGTAGTCTATGAGAAGCCGCTTACCTTATTATTCCTATAACGAAACATTATATCCATCGCTTAATACCACTAAAGAATTGCAAAACTATTAAAATCTTTGGATTGCAAAATAAGAACAAGGAATTTTAAATCTGTCGGCTTCAAAGAGATAAATCTGTAGATTGTAGTTGTAGTAGGAAATGGTACACCGCCATTCCAAAGTTGACTACGTTTGAAAGCAACGGTGACCCGTTTTTTTCAACCAATGCACATGATACATGATTGAGTGTTATACACCAAAGGAAAAATGAAACGTTTACGCCATTACACGTTTACCTGTCTGTATGTCTATTATATTCGAAATTATCTGGACTAATAAATTTCATATTTTCATTTCGATTTTTCATAGTTACATAGCTTGCTAACCCACATCTACATCAATAGTTAGAGGATGGAAATATGATTGTTTAGTTAAATATTGACATCCACGATATGAAGGAAATATATTGTTTCAAATACCTTCTCCATTTGACGAATAATGGAACGATAAATCTGAAAGAACATTCAATTCTTAAGAACATCATTCGTCTGCACGAGAATCCATACTGGACTGTCGATAAACAACCATTTTTACATGGACTTTTGAATTCTCGTACAGTGGATTATCGATTGAAGAAATAGGATATATTTAATTCACAGTTTTGTAGGTTAAAATGCAAATCAAAATGATATTTGAATTATACAACATATTATATGCTGACAATTCGTGATTCAAACATATGGCCAACTCAGCCCTATTCTCTTTTGATGGCGTTTATTGTCCATTGAAACATAATATTCGCATATGTTCGCAGGTTTCCCGAGCTAAACCCAGCTAGACAAAGAACATATATTTATGTCATAGACAGATATTTACTCACTGTCATATTATCTGATGATTAGGTCTCGCTCACTACAGACAATTGCGTCAAAACATTGTGCAAGAAACAATCATTTAAATCAAGTGACTTAGATATGATTTTTAACATTATCAACTACCCTTACTCTGATGCAGGTATATTAATGGTATTTCCTTAAAATAGAACAAGCGCAACGTCGCTAGGCACTTCCCAGAGAGTGGAACTGAATTATTTCAAATATTGTTATCTTCTTGCGAAAGACACATGTTCGGTTTAGTAAACCACACATTGAGTAAATTTATTTTGCAGACGCACAGCGACTTGACATCAACCTGGATGAATACTGACACTAACCAATTTTAGTGGCGTTGCGAATGACAACTTCAAAAATTATTATTCCTCTTGTTGATGCTATTTTTTATAAAAATTAAAAATTATTAAAACTAATACATTAATACATGTAATTGACAATTCAGGTGCCTATCAAATTTGAATTTTGAAATATATATGCATATAGGGGAATTTAATTCTAAAGGAAACTATATACATCCTTAACATTCATCCATAGCGAAGAGACAGGGCTAATGCTACATGACATGGTATCCTTTCGACAAAGGAGATTGTATGGCCACTCCGTTACAAACTGGGCGAGCCTGGGGTCGTTGACGAAGAAAAAAAGATGTTTCAATCTAAGAAAACAACTATTAAACATAAGTAAAGTAGCATCAAATGTAAAAGCAAATGAGGATCAGGTTCCGAATGTGTGAATCTGGAATAATAAATAAATTGTAATGTAAAACATGCAAAATCCATTGGCAATTAATTTGTTGGTGAAGAGCGAAATTACCATGCCTTTGGAATCTAACGCTAGGTAGAACCTAAAATATGAATATTAACATAAAAATTCTTTAAAGCGTCAAACATGACGCGAGCTATTATAGTTCATTTTTTAGCAGGAAGAAACCAGCGTTACATAGCTAAGTATAAACGTAGTAAAACTGCAGGTGAAAAATGGCGCGAATATTCAAATACAGAATGCAAAAAATTCAATTAAATTATCGCAATGTGGAGGCGTTTTCCTTCCACAAATGAAATGAAATGAAGTGAAATTACTTTATTTGAAATAATCACATTACGTCTGTTGTGAAAGGAACGACTGTCACTATTTCTTCCTGCTAAAAAAATGAACTATGGTAAACCCATCCTAAAAGTTGCCACTTTTAAATACAAACTACAATCTTACGTAACATTCTACTTACTTATACCCAACCGACACTTATGTCAATTACATATTTTTTAACCGGAATTTTCTCCTCTTTCTTTATATGTATATTTTGTTAGATATAAAGAACTCTTTATATGTTAAATTTTCCAATTATTCTCTTTACGTTTCACCATAAATGAGTTTCATATTATAACTATATATAACTTTACTCCAAAAAAATTATATATTATGTATTAGTTGGTGTTAAAAATTAAGTTCCTAATATTAACCTCGCCTAAAAAGAAAGACCGACTGGTATTTAAATGTTCTTTATGCTATCAGTTTAAATTTATGTACTCGAAATTCGCAAAATTATTATAGACTTAGGTGATTTGTGTATGTAAGTATGTAAGTCATGTGACGTCATCATAACCTATATCGGGTTCGCTTCGCCCATTTTCTACTAATTTGCTACACATAGTCAATACGCCTGTACAGAAACTCTCCCCTTTCGATGAGGCAGAGAAATACAATCTGTTGTAGGAATATTTAATTTGTATCAATCAGCAATCGCGCCAACTAGAGTTAAATATTTCAATAGGCTAAGATACATATTTTCTACAAAAGATGAAGCTTTTGTTGAAATATCGTTCGTCTGTTTGGAAGGTTTCGTAGCTTTTTGTGAATAATCTCAACAGAAGGAAACTTCTAGTAGTAATGGAACGTTTTTCTCTTCATTAACGAGAAAAAGCAGCTAACGCGCGAAAAAAGTTTCTCAAACTTAAACAAAGGAAAACATTTGTTTCGTTCAACTGACTCGACTTCGTTAAGTACACAGCGTAAAGTTCCGCCATTTTTTTCTTGGTAACTTGTCCCCGCGCACGTTTTACATATCAGTTTAAGAACGCCACGTTTTTACCTTTGTCCCAACCGCCAGCACCGACGTGAATTAGGGCGAAGCGCGTCCGTCATAATGGAATTTAAAATTAAATCTACGTCGTATCCTTTAACTTTTCGCCACCCACAATGATTTACGGCCCGGGGAAACTTTTAAAATATATCGCCGACGAAACATTTCGTCGTATCGGAATCTTTCCGCAGTTAAGCGCCCCCTCCGTTCTGCAGCGTCGTCGCCCCCGAGGAGAAGAATTCCTGTTTCGAGCTTTCGCGAACGAGCGATATGTTTTGCTTATCGGAACAGGGCATGCAAACTTGGGAAGCTGCGAATTTAAATACCGGGAATGTCCCGCGTGTTTTTGGAGTTTCGAGACGTACACGTAGTCCCCACCGCAACCACCCCCCGCGTAGACAAGTTAACGACAACAAATCTCCAACTTGTCTGGCGTATAAATCTCAGTTTCGAATCTGCGCCAGGAAAGTATTAAATATGCCTCCGAGCCGACTTCTTCGATGCACTAGGGAGTTGTACGAGTATTTACGCTCGTCGAGGATATCCACAGTGCGCTTCGTTTTATTTTAAGTAATTCTTAGCCCTGTTACAAAATATAATTTATAACACTAAGCTAATGGGGCCCGATTGGACATATTTCATGCTTTATCTCCTAAATACTTCAATAATTGTTCAAAGTAATGTTTGTATGTAAATAAATGGTATGAGGTATATAACGTTGCACGATATTTTAAGAGTATGGTAATTGCTTGCTTGCCTTGCGCGTAGGAATTTAAATTCAAACTGATGCAATTTACATCCGGATCCGTTATAGTTCCCTCTTGACCGTTATGCATACCGAAAAGGATATTCTTTGTATCCGGTTCGAAGATACGTTAAATGGGCGGCAAACCCTTAGGCGAGAATAAATCGGTAACCCATTATAAGCAACAAACATGGTTAGTTGTATCTTTTCTACAAGATGCGTTTTTTGCCATCCGGCGTTCAACTCTAAAAATACCTTACGGATAAAAAAGACGACCTAACGAAATAACTTGAAAGAGGGCTTTGTAAACGGTGGTAAGCCGCTTAGAAAATTTTTAATCCAGTACTCGCTCGAAAAATTTTAAAAACTTACTAGTTCTTGAAGTCTTGCAACTATGTGTAAGTTTATTAAATATATATTTCGCCGAGCAAGAAAATGAACGTTCACGACGAAACCCCTCAATGTATAGATATAACTTAGTCAACGCATTTACGTAGTTTGTAAATCTGTTGTGTGGATTGAGAATGTTTGCAATGAAGGAACTTTCGATATGGAAGAGAAATAGGCCATAAATGCATTTAGCACTGGAGGGGTGAATAGTGCGATATAATAGGGGAAGTATATGGAAAAATCAGGTGTGGAAAACTCGATGGAGTTGGAGAGGCAAGCGCCTTATAATAACATACAAAGGTACGTCACAATATATTAAGCATATATTAAAAAGTACTCAAAAATATAAAAATAAGCAAATGCTGTTATTAATGATTTTAATAATTTGTGATGTGAATTTAAATGTTTAAATTCAGTGCGACCTAAATGTTAAATAAGTTTCAAATATTTTAAACAAAGATGAAGCACTTTATCCCTTTATTTATTAAACAGGGTATTTTTTTCCGTGACTACTTTACTAACATATATATCATCCCACATAACAAATCACAGCATCAAGTGTCAAAACAAACAAAGGTAAGTAGAAAGTGCCAACGACAGAACAACCGCAAACCGCTGCAAGATGCAAATCATATGCTGTGCAAACGAATTCCACCTGATCATGACTATTGAAACCAAGGCATATACGAATTTATTTAATAATTCCGCTGTTCTGAAGATAAAAATCTAATTGTGATTATTTTAAATGTTCAAAGAAATTAGTATTTTGCTAGAGCATTTTAGAACTTGTATATATATAATAATTAAATACCATACATTTCTGAAAGGAAAAGAGTGGTATCCAGAAAATAACCAATACGTACAAATGAAAAGCATATATTTCATTCACCCGACATTGTTTCAATTACGCGAGGTAGTTCTAAAAAAAGAAAGTAATGTTTCCTAAATGTAGTAATTCGTACCCACCAAAAAGGGCAAATCCTTCCAAAGGATCATGTTTCTGTATAAGATAGGAGGTTATAGTATACCGAACCCTATAGGGAAATTACGCCGTTTGAACACGCGCACGCGCACGATTAGTAAAGAATTTTTCATCAGCAAGAACGAATAGAAGAAAGAAAAACAGCACACGTGGAGACAGAAAAGTTAGCTTGAGGAAAACGCAGAAATATAAGAGAGAAGGGAGAGGAGAAATAATACAGTTCTAAAAGGCTTAACATGCGATGGAAGTCTGAAGGAAAATGTAGAAAATTTCATAAAAGGACAAGGGGAGCTATCAATAAACGCAACATCATGGAAAACAGATTATACTGGGAACACAAAAATGAAGTGATGAAAAGCAAAAGCAAATTGAAAGGGAAGAATATTTATACAAAAATAATCTGAAAAACTGCTAAGGAAGAGAAAGTTAAACGAGTATTAAAATTGGGAACTAGAAATTAACAGAAGACCAAGTAACATTGGCGCACAAATATAAAAGAATTTAAGATCGCAAAAAACTAATAAATGACGACCAACAAAACGACCAAATGACAATGGAATAGATTAGCAAAAGGCGGAGAAAAGAAGAAAAAAGTTTGCTAGAATTGGTACCTAGAACATACGAACATTATCGCGGCATGGAAAAATGACTGAAAATGCGATTCACTGAGAGAATATGAGGTAGACCTAGCAGCGATACAGGAAATGATATGGAGTGGACAAGGGGAGATTAGAAAGAACTGTCTGCTTTACATAGAAGAAAAGAAACATGGTCGTAATGGTGTTGGTTTTGTAGTGACAGGTAGTCTAAGAGACAATGGGATAGCATTTAGGCATTTATTAGCCTAGTTTGGAATAGCATGTTTTAAGCTGAAAACGAAAGCAGCGAAATATTTATAATTAATGTTTATGCACACACATAGGGCAGAGATGAGAACGATAAACTGGAGTTATATCACAAAATAGAACGTGTGCCATACTAATTGGAATGGGGGATTTTAATTCACAAGTTGGAAAAGAAGAATATACAAAGGAAGATGCCGTACAAACCATACTAGCAAAAATGGTAATATGCCATGTAATTTAGCAGCAGCGCAAATTCTGTTAATAAGTAGTATCAATATTAATCACAAACCAAAGTACTAAGGAACGCCGAGAATATATGAAACAAATAAAGGAACTCAGATCGATTATATAGTGCTATCAAAACATAGGCAACGATCAATAGAAAATGTAAAGACCTACCGAAGAGCAAATGTCGACACCGATCATTACTTATTTAGTCACTGCACAAGGTAGGTGTAAATTGGTGAAAAGAAAAACGGAAAAAAACACCAGCAAATTTTGGGATGTAAAAATATTAACACACGTAAAAGTAGCATAGCGATATGAGGACGAAATGGACAAACCACTGAAGGACGAAAATGAAGATCAAGTTAAGGACGAAGACAGGAAACAAATTGAGAATTAAAAATAAATAAGGATACGAGCTGTATGAGAGGAATATATCGAAAGAATATTAAATGTGGATAATGAGAGCAACATATATGGCAATATAGAAATAGCAAAGGATGACATAATAACTCCAATACCAACGTATAAATACCTGAAGATTGTGAAGAAGACACAATCGGCGCAGAGATGATTAAGATGGGTGAGGCAAGATTACTTGAAATCTACTTATATGTATATTATATGCACGTCATAGCAAACAGAGGCGATACCTAAAGAATGGATAGGAATCATAAAACCAATATACAAAACAGGAAATATAGGCGAACCGACTAACTATAAACGAATTAACTTATTATTATTATTATTATTATTATTATTATTGAATGTAGCGAAATATTTAGAACAATAGTAGATAATAAACTTGCAGAATACACCAACCAAATAATAGGAGAATACCAATTCGGATTTAGATCGGGAATGCGTGAAAAGTGTCATGAATCTGACATACCTCTCCACATGGTGTTTGTAGATTTGTAACGTGCTTTTGACTCTATGAATAGAACTGTGCGATGTCAAACAATGCATGAACTGAAAATATTTAGTAAACTGATAAAGTTAGTAAACATTACAATGGAAGAATCAAGGGCACGCATCAGAATATATGAGGGAGACAGTGGCAGTCCAGGTGTAACAGTGGAGATATGTAAGCAGATGTACGGTCAAAGGGGACAATATGACATAGACAGACACAGATGATAGCAGAGGATATTGTGATAATTTGAAGAATAAAGAATGTCAAGGAATTTGAATGAAAATTCAAGCACGTAAAATTGGACTTAAGATTAATAAGAGGAAAAGTTCGATCTTTTTATAACAATAAAAAAATATTTAGTAATAACTTATTGCTTATTGTTTACAATAAATCTTAAATTGTTTTTTCATCTTAATAAAACCTAGCGATTTTATACGAACGCGATGATACCCATGAATTGATATTTTCGTTACAACGAACTAAAAGATCTGAATTTCGCAAAGATGTATATTATAATAGTATATTAAAAACAAGTTACAGAAGGCACTATTTCAGGCATTAGTCCGAAATTAAGGAACGGACGAATGCCCTGAATAGCCTTCTGTACGAGTATTTTATACTATTTTTTCTACTTTGCGCCCCTTTTACGTGAAAAATTAAACTTTGTTAAACATTTCAACATTTAGGGATATTTGCGCGGGTTGGTACCGTTTGTGTGCAATTAAATAAGGAGGCGGCCGAACATTTAATTTGAAATGTCAGTTTTCATTGACGCCATATGAGTTACGAAGACTTGCAATGTACTCCACCCGAAATACGTGTCACAAATATTCGAAAAGTGTATGCATGATAGACTACTAAACTATTTTATTAAATATAAACTACTACTTGCCACCCTATTCGATTTTTTACTAGCAAGGTCAACAAATATGGCAATATTCGATTTTTTAAAGTTATATACAACATCATCGACTATTCAAAAGTAGCAATAGGCTTATTCTTCACCATTAACAAGACGTTTGACAGCATTATATGTAGTAAATTATTGCAATAATAATTCAATTACGGACTTAGTGAATCCGCTTTTAATTGGATCATATTTGACAGGTAGGCCTCAAATAGTTTGTGTCGAATCTTGTAAATCGTTCATATTCCCCAGGGGTTTATTTTGGAGCCGCGTCTGTAGGGATCTGTTTCTCACTTTGCCGATGTCACTTCTGTTGCCCTATCTCCCATATGCACAAACTGATAAATTGGCCTGAAAACTGATAAATTGCCCTGAAAATAACTTTAGTCGGCACCAGGGTACTTGCACCAAAAAACTTCAGTCTACAAAATTCCTAGGACTTCTTTTAGATGAGAAACTTAGATGAAAATCTCATATTGAAGAATTATGTACCAGGCTATGTTCGATATATTTTTTTAAGTTTTAGGGTTCGATAACTTAACAACTAAATGGTTTTTTATTTTGGTAATCATATCTTAAATACTGCATAATGTTCTGTGGCCCCTCTACTTGCTCATCGAGAGTATTTGTGTTACGAAAAATTGTACTGCGTTCGCTACTTAAAGTTCATTTTATTTCCCACTGTAAACCTAGACTCTCCTAATATTGCAATGTGCTCGCTATGTTATGAAAAAAAGTTTTTGAGAAATAGTGATGGTGAGGAACGCTACAATACACACAACGCGCATAATTTCAATTACCCTCTCTGTAACCACTTTACAGAAACCAGAAAACATGATACTGTTATACGTAATCAGGCATTCCTCATTAGGTGCATCTTCATAAAGTTTCCATTTTTTGTTTTATATATACTGGACTGGTTCTTCAAGTATTTGGTAGCAAATGGCTTACCAAATTTAATGAATGTCTGTTTCTTGTACATTCAAAGTAACCGAATATTTCCCTCATAATTAAAAAATACGCGAGCTCCTGTTATTGCTGTTACATCAAGTTTGCCTCCAAACAAATGCAATGTGCTTTTTTGATGTCCTATTGTGATTTCTGCTGAAACACACATATTTTCTTTTATTTTTACAACATTATTTAGCCCCACATTTTACAAGATTTGACAACAACCCGACATAACAACAATTTCATGACCTGCTGTATTTTAGAGAATGAGCGGTCTTTATCTTGAACATTACGGTCCTTCGGTAAGTGTGCCCCCTTTAGACATAAATCATCAGAATATTATTAGCTTTCAAATATGCATATCGCCTCGTATCGAAGTGTATGCTAAACTAGTGGAAGTAATATCATGCGTTATCGTCTTTCTTTAGCTTCTTCAAAAAAGTAGGATTAACTTTCGTATAATGTACGTGTTATATAATATTTGTTACCTCAGAAAATTACAACAGTTTTCTAGTTTTACTTATTGTAATATCACATACTTTAACATAAATAGCTATCATTGAAGTAAAAAATACCTAAAATTATTTTATTGAAAGATTCATTGCTCATGATACGAGTTAATATTGATTAATATTGGCTAAACTTGACAGACAGGTGTCAAACTTTATTTGTATTTATATCGTATAACATTATGAGTAGAATTGTGTTACAGTATGTATTATGAAATATTTATATTAATTACAAAAGTGTAGAAAAATGAATCAATACATACCCCGCAGATTTAGTCACTTATTTATTTAAAATACATATAAAGTTTGGTTGTTCAATTAAGGATATTTGCTATAGGACAGCAACCATGTAATCGACCTTCAAGAAATATATTACATCCCTACACGACGTATTATTAAAAAAAAAAATGATGCTAGTAAGTCATGTGCGATATGTGTAATGAAGGATACCAGCATTTCGCTGGTATCCTTCTGTATCAAACCCCAGGATATATGTAAAATATAAAATACTTGAAAATGATATGATAGATAGAATTTAATTGCGATTTTTCTACTTAAGGCTTTGGGTATAGTTATAAACGATAATATGATTTATTGTTTTATTTCCTAATGATATATTATGCCGTCTCTTCACAATCGGAATTTGCGGTCGCTTCTACTTGCATTGTGCATATTTACCCACCTTTGCACTGAACATTTGGCATGCGATTCATGCAGCAAATATCTTCTCTCTACTTACTCGAATTAGGAGTATTCACTATATGATATTATCTGCATAATGTAAAAGAATTATTGTATAAATTCAATTAGTTCCTTATCAAATTTAGTCGAAACGTATTAGAGGAGAAGCTAATGTACACAAGCCATTGTTCCCTGCCATATAAAATCATTAGGTTAATGTTCCATAATATTAGATTCAACAGCTAAGGTATTAGAAATGAGCTAACAACAAATATCTGATAGTTTTCAACAATGATTACGTACCGAGTGGGGCCTTCTGACGAGATCTAACGGTTAAGGACATATCCAGTTTATAAAAGAAATAGGCGCCTAATAATATAATGGTCAATTACAAAAAAGTATTGATTTCCTGAAAAAATATTTAGAAAAACTGCTGTATTTGATATACCATCACGATTAAAAATTAAAATTGAGGCAACCGTCTTGTTTACACCATACATGAGTCCCGTTTTCTGATATGTTTGCTGCATTTAATACAAGAAATAACATGAATGTAATATTTTTAATATTTGTGTATAGTTTACTTGAAATAATCTGAAAAGGCTCGTGCAACATATCAAGAGGCTTTGTTTGCATTAGTTACGATAAATAGTTTCGTGTAATTGAGAATATATTCACTGCGGTTTGTCTTAAACAAAAATCTCAACGTTTGACGTTCACCATAAATACTTAAAAAAACAAGAGACAGGTTCATCTAGGGCTTCCGTAGCGGTGATCCATCATGGAGACACTCCCGTTCCTATTGCGACTCTTCTACTAAATCATCGCGCGACCCAAAATGCGAAGGCATTCCATACGCATTCTGTCTCGATGTAATATCATGTGCGCATTCAATTAAAATGTCGGATCCCTGAAATCACCCCAACCTGCTATAGTTTTAAATTTATAAATTACACGTGGTCGATTTGTTGGAATTATAATCTCAGCTTGAATGATTAGACAGTAGTCGAGCTTACGTCGGCAAATTCATTTGATGTACTTTTAACATGTAAAAATGTGGTCATGCTGAATATTCCGCAAGAATTTAATTTATACACTAACATTGCGCGTGATTAATGTGTGAAAGTTTTCAAAATATCGCCCCATTAAAGTCGCGATGTAATTTGCAGCTGAAAAGTCACTCTCCGGAGCTTATCGTAAATCACTCGTGATTTTTTCGAACTGCGGTCGCAACAATCAAGCACGGGTTGACATGTGAAAATTCCAAACAGTAAATTACCCAATCGTATTGTACTTTATTGAATCGTCTGCGGGACACGGTCTTTAATTTTACATAATTGAGTCAGAATTTACGCGAAGAATACAACTTAGAGCTTTCTCGGAAAAAATAAGAATATTACTTCCTTCCATAATTAACGTAGACACATACGAATTCCAAATTCTATACCAGTGTGATGTTAATATTTCACCTTTAATTACAACTTGAGTTTTCTTAATACGTAGTATATTCTCTAGTGTCGGATTGTAGAATGCGGTAATTTGTTATAGTATACAACCTACTAAGGGCTACCTCTTTCTGAGCAACTGTGAGGTTGGCTGGATGTTCCCTGAATTTAATTTATGACCAATTACATTTTGAAAGAAAGCGCCTAATGATTGTAATACGCTTGTTCATAACTACAATAAAATACATATTATAAATGATATTAGAATTAATACACTTGAAACCTAGACACACTTTACTTCGATTATTTTATTACTAACCAACTCATGAACATGAAAGATGAAATATTTACATTATATGTTTTCGTATGAATTGTGTCACGTCGTATTACTCTAATAATTAATAGGCATTATACACATTATAAACTTAAATATCATAGCGAGTTTTTTTCCTAACCAATACAAAATAACATTAATGAGTATGATATCGACTGGATTGCAAAGGAACAGCATTGCCTCCAAAGTACCTGAAAAACTTTAACGAAGTAACAGTTACATCGACGGTTCACAATAATCAACGCGGTTGTAACCAGGACAATAAGGAAAGTGCATTATTAATTGTAACGAAACTACGGGACAAGCCGGCAAGATTAATTATGAACTGTCGGATTTACATACGCAAGGTAAGAAACTAAGGGAGAAGAACTACGGCTAAAAATACAATAGAACATATTCCTGGTAATAATAAAAATTCAAAAAGTTCAGATATTATAAATAGGTCACTACCAACCGGTACAATTACAAAAAAAAAACTAAAAAATGAACAAAAAATACTACCGAAATACAGACAGTCATGGGGGAATATGTCATCAGCTGCTAAAGGAGCATACATGCTAAATACAGCCACATAATCGAGAGTTGGTAAAGAATTTCACAAAAACCTACTCATTTTTTGCCACAGGAGGGTCTAATGACAATTACGTGAATTCTCATGTAAATATCCTTGATGCATTTATTAAAAGTTACGAGTATACCATATCGATATGACAATGCGATTACAGTGATTACACTCTATTTGCGTTATAAAATCAAACATTTTGAAAAAGTGGGAAGACGCTGACCATGCAACTTTCTTCAATATCGACAACAATAAAACAAGAACCTACTCCACTTGGTATGGTCTACACCAAAATACATTTGGAAGAAGGAATTTGCAATGTTCATCACTAACGTATTGAATGTGTAACACACCTACCTTCTTCGTTAAAGTCGTTTAAAGAGCTAGAGTCTGTAAAAACCATATCAGTGAGCAACTGTATCTAACTGATCGACATAAATAGTGTAATTATGGCTTCATATCGTATTCCAGTGACAATGGTATATTTCTGGAAAAATTAAGTGAACTATTGGAATGCTGAAAATAAAAGTGTTAATACTGGGGGTGAGTAATCTAATTTTTTGACTGATGACTGCAAAAAGAAATTATTTTATGATCTAATTTCGTCACTCAATGTACTATTAGGGAGCCAATGACTTCACGCACGAGTAGCTGTATCGACGACATTCTAGTTAACAACCCGGAACAAGTATGTTCTTTTAAAATAAATATCAATTTGGTCAGCTCCTGGAATATCAATAACATGCCCCTCTATCAGGAGAAAATATAATTCATAGAAAATAGTACTGACTGGCTTCTTTATTTACTCGATAAGAAAACGTAGACTTCTGTTTTAAATAATCACACAAGTCATGAAATTTCCCGTTGACAAGAATTAAAATAATTTTATGTAAAAACGGAAACATGTCCGACGAGAATTTACAGCCATGAAACCCAAAGTCTCATTAGTGGGGGATCACAGCAGACAGTATCCAATTTTTGAAGATATGTTTAAAAAAATTAATACTGAATATAAACACTTTACTTAATGAACACAAAAGGCAGAAATAGGATAATAGAATTCAACATTCTGCAAATAAAACATGAACCGTGTTGGCAACAGTTAATGAAAATATAATGCCCAGCCCAATATTAAAATAAAAACCCAGATAAATCCTTAAATGACACACACGTAGCTAATTACTTCTACAATTATTTTCTACCGTTAGGACATAATTTACAACACACTACCAAATACGCCGGCATTTGTATGGATTTAGCGATACAATATTTTTTTCTTAACAGTAAATAATAACAACAGAGGAATAGCAATATTGAAATTAAAACAATCCTGCTCTAGTGTGTATGATAAAATATCAAATTGTCTCTTGAAACAGATCAAAGATTATACACCTACCACGCACATAACCAACTTATCGTTTAAAAAGGTAAATGTCCACAAACTCTCAAATATGTAAATGTGATATATAATACAATTTATAAAAAAAGGCAATAGTTTGGCCAATATTGTCCAGCATTTCGGAGGTACTAGAGAATATTGTCGCAGGCTGTCTAGTGACTTTCTTACGGAACCATGTTCCACTACAGCCGTCTTGGTTTTATTAAAAACATGCCGATATAGCACTAAATGAGTTTATAGATGGAATAGTTTCCGCCCTAGATAAAAAAAGACTTATCACAGTTGGCTTATTTATAGATTTTAGAAAACTTTCGATAGTGTCAATCATCAAATTCTTCTGTCAAAACCGGAAAGTTATGAGATTCGGAAAGTCATACTTGATTGGTTTCATTCTTTCATATGTACCAGAACACAATATGTTTATGTAAACGGGGCTAAATCTGACGAGGTGGGAGTTGACGTTGGGGTTCCGCAGGAATCTTTCTTGGGTCCACTATTATTCGTAATTGTTATAAATAATTTGGGAAAATATATTAAACAAGAAAATTATTTAAGGGTGAATTACACTGATACTCTGATAACGGGCAACAGTCAAGTAGAGGTAGAACAGAATTTAAACAGCACGTTGACAATATTTTTAAAAAACACAGTCCTGTAATTTTAAACCTCATTTATTTTGGGTGCTTCCAATCCACATTAATATATGGCGTAGTTCACTGGGCACACTCGATAGATACACAGCGTGTATTTATCATTCAGAAAAGCGTTATTCGTGTATTCGCCGGCCTATTTCACAAAGAGATGCTGATTCTCGCTCGTTATATGTTCTTAATGTTTTGTGTTCAGCGTATAAAAACAGATATTTATATAACGGCAGTAAGCAGTAACATGAATATGATGCTAGAGGCAAACGAAGTACGCTGGTTGCTAATAAGAACCACACGTCACTATACCAAACAATCATCTGCATTATAATAGCTGTCATTCACTGAACACAGTATGTAAAGTTAATAACAATTACTAAACATGTAAATTTAATATGTATGTAACTGTTTCGGTTGTTGTACTGGTACTAATATCTTAGTTTGACTAAATATAGGTTCATATTTATTTACTTTTAATTTATTTTGACATCAGCATGATTTATTTCTTTTAGACACTGATTTTTTTATAATGGCATAAAAAGTGTATGATTATTATTATTACTATTATTATAGTTTCGCATTCAGCAGTTCAGGTTCATGTTGTCACTCTATTCAGTTTTACGTCCGGAATCGAAGCTCCATCTGACGGTCGTTAATGTTGGAAGATTGTGCATGTACTCTTACGATGTGGTTAAAAAAGAAATTAATCGTAGTTGCCCATGAATTTTCAAATGTATACTTATGTGTAATAGATCGCAGTAGTGGATGTGTGGGCCTTTGTTTGTACAGTAGCTTTAATCCTAAAATATTAGTGTGCAATTACAATATTGAGCAACTGTGGGTAGGTATCAAATTGTTTTCAAATATTATTGCTATTGGAGCAGTTTATACTCTTTCAACTCTGGATTATAAATTATGTTAGATGCAACCCTTCTATCTGGTTCTTCTATTATCTGGTACGTGAGTGCTTGGAACTTTTATGAGATAATAGTTGTATATATAATTGCATTTGATAAAACCGAAATGGAGCATACTATTTAAATCTTTACATAGCTATCGTCACTTCGACTATGGTTTATTCTACTTCGACCTTCATAGTACACCTTTAAGCAATAAACTGCCTATATGAAATATTGATGAAAAACTCGAATTTTTTAATCAGTGCATCTAATAACATAAAATATGTCAGAGAAGGGCTACTTGGTTGACAGAAAATATGATACTGCTAATGTACATATATGGGATATTCAAAAATGTATTAGAATTAAATAACCAAACGATTTTGATTATTACAAGTCGATGAGGAATTTTAACACCTTAAGTATTAAAAATGAAAAAGGCTTATTTTAATTATGCTGTCCAAACTTGTATTGTATTGTATATAAATTCCAAAAGTGTTTTGAATGATCTCAAAACATTAAATAAAACATCCTGATGGTATTACTGACTTCTTTGTTGATGCCGTCATTCATCAGCTGACAAGTACATAATTAGTTTCTACGATAATAACACATTTTCAGAACAGTAGCATGAGCTTTCAATGACACTAAGGATGAAGGATACTATATTAAATATAATTAATGATAAATCAATTGGTTCTGATAAAATAAATATCAAAGTGCTGAAATTATGTTGTCCTTATCATACGTAACACATATTATTAATACCATCCTATCGTCGTACTATTGCACTCTCGCGTGGAGTGAAGCTTTAACAAAGCTAAACGGTTACCTAAATTCGGTTTATCAGCTGTAGCACAGGCTCATCACTAATCATTTGAGCCCCACATTGGAGATAGTAGTACCTCGGGTGCTTGAAAATTAAGTAATGGAGTCCCTAGGATCACCCTATTAGCATCGACACTAGTGATTTTCATAACCATGTCCAGTTTTGTAAAGCACACAAAGCATACAATTTGGAGTATCTTCATTAACACAACACAACACACAAAGCATACAATTTGGAGTACATTCATTAACACATTAACTTCAAGTAAATTCATCGAAATATACATTTTCATTGTTTGGAACCACAAGAAATATAGATGTTATACTTGATACAACAATTAGATATAAACAAACACCATATTAATAACTGCGTGAATGGGCATATTATAATTTAAAGCTAATGTACCCACTTGACTTTTAAGACGAAAATAATGTGTGAATCACTGGTGTTACCATAGTTTACATATTGGGTCATTTTGAGATTATAATACGAAATCAAGAAAGTGAACAAAATAATTTTTTAGATTCATATTTGTCGTTCGAAAATATGATAATATCAAATAGTTGACCGTGAGCAACTGACGAAAATTAAACTCTATATGTCTATACCATAATATTATAGGAACAAGCAGATAAATTATCTATTTGACAAGATGTCTTTTCATAGAAATACACAGAATTTAAACTTGAGGCACACAGATAACACGTTTCCCCGGCCTTTACTTACAACAGTTTTTTTGAATATTCATTTTCAATATTTATAAAGTTTACAATTAACTTCCTCGTAACCTGAAGATATTTAACAAATATACGTTTACAAAGAAAACTGTGTCGTTCATTTTGAAAAAATTCTCTAATAGTTAAGTACTAAAGTTTAGAACTAGTTGAATGAGGATGTTTGTTGTAAAATAAAGATTATTATTATTATATAAAGTTCGTAAAAGCAGATATATGTAACAATGGAAATTAAATAAAATATGTATTGTTTCTGTCACGATACATTTAATTTGTAATAAAATCAATTTATTAGAATGACTTACATTAAATATTAAATGGGTTTATGCCGATATTCAATTGCTTGTCCAGCCATTGTGGCATTAATTATTATATTTCCAAAAAAGGAACCCGTATAAATGTAAAATACCAATTGCATTCAAAGTACGAATTTTATGCTATTCATTGCATATTGTTCAGGTGCTTATTTCCTTGCGATTAGTTTAGTATAAAATGTATCGATGGAAACGGCCATCCAAATTAATTTAGTTATTGTACTTTTTCGATGAAAGATTCCCTAAATACATTTTTTAGGCAGCAAACATATATCTTCAAAATCGTATCCTGATTTATGTCACAAAAAATTAATAGTATATAATATTAGCGTGTAGGTTAATAATCACAATAGACCTTGGATTAATATGGACATAACATAGATCGATAACTAAAATGGACCATGTGTAGTATCAATTAATTCATGATAATCCAAGCTGTAGAAAAGCAGGGTTCCGGACGCTAGATAAAGTAAAATCAATCGCGACAATGGGCCGGGTGATGACCAGGCAACTGTGGTGAAGGAACGGCGACACAGCACTGGGATTGTTGGCAATTGAAGCAGTGGTATAGTCTTCGGAAAATATAAGAAATCAATGCATACGAACTTTTAGAAGTCACACCACTGAAGCAAGAACATTATGAGAACTTCACCGATGGGAACGCTGGACGATTTCAAGACATCCTTGCTGGAATCAAAGTTTAAGAACAATATCTAGAAAGAAAATCAAGAAAGACGGAAAATATGAGTGTAATCCATGCCCATAAAGCAGAGAACAATTTACTGTTAGATTTAATAAGTTAAAAATCATTTCGGAAATATAGAAGAAATTAATGATATATATTTTCAGGAAATACAATTTTTTTACGATCTCTGAATTTCGTAAGTTATCAAAAGAGACACTACGGGTAGAAATGGCTGAAACTTTCCATCTTCGAATTGCAGATACTGCTACAGAACTGCATTGGACGGCAGGGAAGATTCAACCAGAAAAAGCACATATGTTATCTGGTTATATGCGGACCTACATATACATTACATTTTGCGTAATAATACGACTAAGAAAAACATATTGTGTGGTCGATGCATTGTTAAGAACTTACGAGAAAACTTCATTTCACGAAAGTATGTTACGATAATAAGATTGAGCTGCTACTTAGCGACTTAACATTAGCTCAGTGACATAATGCCGACATACTCCTAGACACTTTACGTAGTGTAAATGAAAAAAAAACGCGATGAGCTCAATAATAATAATAATAATAATATTCTTTATTATCCAACAGTCACCCATTAACAGGATAATAATAGTAATTACAAATAATATTACTAAACTAAAAATTAAAGCAACATTGAAGAAAAATTAAAAAATAAGAAGAAAAAAGAAAAAAAAAGAAAATTAATGGAAGATGTCTTCGAAGATACGTTCGGCATTACGGCACATAGTTGTGATAGGAGATTGTTTCATCACGTTGGTTTTAGCAGCTGGAAGATAGAAGACGGAGGCATATCTGGCAGATACCCTGGGAACATTGAAGGGAATTCTTGAAAGCAAATATTCAGCATCCAATTTATAATGAATTAAGTTCCTAAGAAACTCCGCTGACTGACGATCCCTCCTCGATGACAGCGATGCCATGTCATGTTGCAGGAGCAACTCAGTCTGGCTGTAACCCCTCTCGGGGTATGTTCCGTTTGTCTTGAAAGATAGAAACTTCAAGAATCGTCGATGTATTCTATCCAGTGCCAGAGAATGAGTTGCATAGATAGGATACCAAACCAAAGAAGCATATTCCAGTTTACTCATAACGTATGCAAAGTATAGGGACTTCAGCAGTGTAACGTCCCTAAAGTATTTAGAGATCATCATAACAAATCCCATGGCTTTGCTTGCAGAGGTGCAAACAGCATTGATATGAGAAGCAAACGTTAATTTTCGGTCGAAGGTAACCCCGAGATCTTTAAATGAGGAGCATGTCCTAAGTGGCTGTCCAGCAATACTGTAATATTCAGATTGAGGACCACACCGACTATATGTAACTGTGCAACATTTGTCCACGTTCAATACAAGTTGAAAGGTTTCACACCATTGAACAATTGCATTTAGGTTTGCCTGTAGTAAGTTTATATCTGCCTGAGACGTAATCGCGGAAGATATTTTAAGATCATCAGCATAAGCAAGTACAGGACAGGATAAGTTCCAAAGCAGGTCATCAATAAAAATAATAAATAATAGAGGTCCAAGGCAGGACCCTTGCGGAACACCAGAAGTGAGCAGAAACTCATGAGAGATGAAACCATTGTATGAAACATAGCAACTTCTGTTCTCCAGATAGGAGGCAATCAGTTTCACATCAGACAAAGATAAACCAAATGAGTGTAACTTTCGAAGCAGTATAGCATGGTTAATAGTATCAAATGCGTGCGTGAAGTCGGTATAAATTACATCAACACGACCACGATTATCTAATATTTCACATAAGTATTGTGACAAGGTTGCAAGATTCGTCACCGTTGACCTGCCCGCCATGAAACCGTGCTGATTAGGTGAAAGAACGGGACGAACATTGTAATAAATGCAGTTGTAAATTACTTTCTCCATTATTAATTAATAATGGTGAGAGAAATAACGAAATTAGGACATTTTGGAAATATAGGTATATTGCAAAGAATCTATAAATAGAGCAATCGGGAAAAGGAATACCTCCATAAATTCATTACTTTACCGACAGTGGAAATTTTCAAAATAAAATTGGTTCGTACAATAACAGAATTGATAAGCCTCGATTGAATTAAAGTAGTTTCAATCATTATGGTGGAAGAAATTATAACCACAGCCACCAAATCGATAATTATAACCATTTCATGGATAACAACTTAAATACACGTGCTTTCGCCCAAAATCAAACAATAGCGGTTAGAATTTTGAAACCAAGCCAACTATATTAGAATTTTTAAACTTATAAAACTATCTGAACTTTATAATTTTGATAGTAAAAAAATTCTGTAAATATGTACAAATATTGGAATTGATAAATGTGGATCACTTAAACAAGGGGGAATTAATTTGTATTCGTGAAATTTATTGAGGTATATTCAATCTAGAGAACGATACTCTAACGGTCAGAAATATAATAAAGGAAACTATTGAATTAAAGCCTTGCGCAAATCCAATCTATGTAAAACCACATAGGTATATTGTACTCACAAAACAAGTATTCATGAAATTTGCGCAAAGTTCGCAGATATATTCAATCCAGAGAACAATACTCTAACGGCCAGAAATATAATAAAGGAAACTATTGAATTAAAGCCTTGAGCAAATCCAATCTATGCAAAACCACATACGTATATTGTACTCACAAAACAAGTGAAATTGATAAACAGATAGAGCAAATTGGTGTTTACCACTGATGGAAATAAAAAAATGAAGAATTGTCATTGACTGTCGTTTGTTAAATAAAGTAATAGAAGATGACGGATTTCCTTTGCCAAATATAACAGAAATTTTAGATGCATTATTAGGAGCAATTTATTTTTCACACTTAGACCTATCGCAGAAGTAGCATCAAGTAGAATTAGAACTTTTAATAGAAAATGTACGGCTTTTATTACTAGCAGGGACAGTTCCAAATGACTAGATTACCATTAGATAAAGGCGAGTAAAAATTCATCTTCATGGTTAAGACAATAGCTATATCAGGCTTAAATCACGAATCAATTCGTGTGTACCTGAACTAATTGTATTCGGGAATAGTTTACAAAACCATAATAAAAATCTTATTATCTATAAGTCTGCAATAAGCTTCAGGAAGTAAATGACCGGTGTCATTTGACACATTGAAAAATAAATTAATTAACTCATTAATTTGGCAATATCCAAATTTTGAACAAAACAACCAATTTATACTCCGAATAGGTGCATTGGGACATGCTATAGGTTCAGTTTATATAACTGGTGACAATGGTTCGATATCGCATGCAAGCAGATCAGTAAATAATCCTGAATCTAAGCACACGATTCATATATGAACTTTGCCAATTATTTGGATCGTAAAGCATCTAAAATTACAAATTTATAAATATCATTTATTTATTTATTTTCAACGCACGAGCCTTCCTTGAGAAAAAATGAGATTAATACCTAAGGAGTTTAATTTTACTATACATTACATAAAGGCTTAAGGAAATAAATTTGGAGAAATTAAAGTTAGAATCGAGAAACTGGAATTGTTAAAACAACCAGTGTAGTACAGAGACAAGTAACTAAAACGAAAAAAAAATATATGGACAAAGTCGAACGTTATTCGTATAAAGTATCCAAACCCATCGACTTACGCCCTAGGCACGGACTTTAGGTCTTTGCAAGATATTTGTGCATATAGCAATACAATGCCGAAAAATAAGGGATCTGCAAATAAAGGTATCGTATGCATGGAAAAAACCTAAGCAAATAAGGTTATTGATACTAAGTGACTACCACAGGCTTCCATAAACTGCATGTGCGCAAATATACAAAAGCAGTATGAGTGAATCTGCGAAATTACAACGACATTTATAAAGAAATGTGAACATCTCGAACTTCTACAAATAACTAATTACTAAAGCTACAACAGCATTCAAATAATATTTTTGGATTTGGTGAGATTACCGTCAATAATTACAAATATTTAGGGCTATATCATAGAATTCAAACGGCCAAGTTTCCAGACACTTGGACCAATTGGGTACTTTACTTATGTTATCCATGCAATAACACTGTACACACAGGTAAAAATATACACCATATCAATTAGTTTTCGGGAATCAATTCTCTAAAGTAATATTATAAACAATACGAAACCAATACACAACTTCGACAAATATTACGACTAAGATTTAGATTAAAATCGGCATGGAGCACATAGGAGTGAAACAAACAGTAAGTTAGAAGCCGTGTATAACGGTCCAAACCAGATGAGGATCTACCGAATATAACACCAAAAACATACAACAAATTATTACTAGATTACTAGTGCACAAGACGAGAGTGAGAAAGATGTGGCGAATGAGTTCATTAAATATATATATCTAATGTATTAAATACATATCTTTCCTTAATAAAAAATGTGTGGGGATAGAATTTGGGTTACAATTAAGAAATGTAGCAGTATATACAATTAGCATGAAGGGTAATATCTCCTCATAATCTTGGTTTAATACAGATATCACTGAGAACTCGATATTGAGTAGTATAAATACGCAAGCGAAGCGGTAGTTTGGTATCAGCGTACAACAGTACAACAGTATAGTTCAATCGAGTCCGGCATGAGTTTACTGCGTGTCTGTACTCACTAACGATGAAACGTAGGTTTGTAAGTAAGATTAACAAACTGTGACACTACAAAAGAACATCGCATTCGTATAGCATGTGGGTGATTCAACGAAACGAAATTTCAAATCCATAAAATCGCCAATATCTCAGTAATTTAGTTTAACAACTCATGTTGAAGATTATGTACTTAAAAATCGATCTTACAAGATTTACTATAAATTCAGTGACATTTCACATGATTAATAATTACAAAAATTTGTACATACCTTATACATAAATATTTTATAGGGCTTGTGATTATATCTGAAAACATTACGAATGAAAACTTCTATATTATACGAGTTACGCATTCTTAGTGAGTCTGATATCAAAAGAACCCATCGGAATTTGCAACAACTTAATTTATAACGACAGAATAAAACTACCCTTAGCCCTTAGCCCTTAATGTAAAGTTGCCAAAAGACGTAACGCAAATTACTCTCGTAAGAGTCTTACTCCATGTCTGCATTAGCAACACATCGCTCAGTTCAGAACATCTCTATGGAACAGATGTAGTGTGATATTATCAGATTCGAAATACCGACCCCTTATGTGATGCCTTAAAGGACTAATAATAAGTGATTTAGTTTCGAGCGATACAATGGCAGTAAATAAAATGATCGCTCTCTTGGGTGAATCACAATGCTGCGCGCATTTTTTAGATTTCCGTTGACAAACAGAAAATGCAACAAAGGTGACATAGTAAAGCGGATATAAAGAATGTTAAGAAATAGAACCCGCGCAAGACGTAACATACATGTTTGGATATGAGAAATATTTATCAGTATTTCGGAGTGTAATATTGGTACTGATATTATGATTATTCCGAGAAAGGTCATGCGTTTCAAAATCACATTTTTCATCTTCCGGTTGGTCTTGTCGGTCATAACGAACCTAAGATGTCAAATGTGACTTAGCCGAAACGTCGGAATCACCCGTCTAGGTACAATTCATTCACTACGTTCGTTACTGCTTCATTATTTGGCGATAAATGACATTGTAGAAATCTTTTAAAATATTTATTTGACGATCGTTTCGACAAAGTCTTCATCACGTACTAAAATTGAATACATATAATTGGCAAGAATTAGGAACACGTAAACAAATGGAGAAATCAAAATTCTTTGATCTATGATCCTATTATCTTGAATCGTACAAACTTAAATTTAATAATACGTGAAACTTAAGAAATAACTGTACAGACATGGAAGGACTATGTAATAAAATTGATATAAACAAAATAAATGTATACACCACCAGTTTTATTGAACGCCATATTGTAAAGCACGTGCGTCTGCAAGGTTATAAGGTTAAGCAGAGGGGAGATGGAATTATGCCATTTCCATCCATTAAACTATGAAACAATAAACAACCAAAATACTTAATTCAGAATTTTATTTAATGTTGTAAATGTAATTTTTATATTATTTGAAAATAAATTTGTCGTTATTTATATCTGTTTTGTCATTTATTGCGTAGTATGATTCTTTATTTGTATAGTTCCTTTCCTTATATTTTATTTCTTTTTTCGTGTTACTAATAATTATCACAATTTATCAAATTTTATAATTTCACTATAACTCATAAAGCCACAATAACATAAAAAATATTTAATGTCCAAAACAAAATACCCACCCTCAAAAAATCATATGTTATTTGTAAAATACCATATCGAAATTGTGATAAATGTTTAGGACAAACAATGCAACTAATGGAGGATAGTATAAATGGACATAAGTACCTAAAAATATATAACAGCTTTAAATTAATTGGTATCGTCTCGTCAGTGTTCTGTTGTCAGTGGTTCGTTAGGAGTGATTGGCTCGCGCCAAGAAGTTTTGATGGCCACTACATGTAAAGGTATTTTAACAACTAAGGTTCTTGGTAATCGCTACTGACGAAGGGCAATAACCCAGAAACAATATTGTCTAGCGATCCACCAGTTAGTCTTCATGGACCTGTTTTAATTAATGTTCACTGCACCATTTACACCTCAAGATTCGACCATCTTTCGTGTAAAATTTAACAGCTTTAAAGAAACACATTAATAATACTGGCCATACGTTTATGGCCAGTATTACTATTGTGTTTCTTTAAAGCTGTTATATATTTTTAGGTACTTATGTCCATTTATACTATCCTCCATTAGTTAAATAATTATTATATAGGGCAAACAATGCAACTAACGGGGTATAGAATAAATGGACAGAAGTACTTGAAAATATAACAGCTTCAAAAACTATTAATAATACTGGCCATTATTTCGATTTTAGTAACGCCAATCTATTAAAAAAAGAAATGAAATATAAGGAAAGGACTTGGCATGAAATTCTACAAATAAAGAAACACGATATATGACAAAGCAGATGTAAATAACCTACCGCTATGTATTTCAAAATAATATAAATTTACAACATTAAATAAAATTGAGTATTTTGGTTGCTTATTGTATCATAGTTTAATGGATGAATATGTCGGCATAATTGCTTCACCCATCTGCTTAACCTTATACACATACACATATAGAATCAAATATATATAAAATGCATACTCTTAAAATCTCTCAAATTCGTAAAGCACTTCGATGCTGGGTGCGTTTCCATGTCATTTTTCTACACTCCTCGCCATGAGGAGGGACTGGGCATCCCATCCATCATCGGTCTCATACCATCGATTATAATTCTTGTGACGTTAGTTCCTAGGGTTTACACAAAGTGGGTATCAGCCAGAGTAGCGTCGGATACCATTGCCTTCCAGCGTAAGGGGAATCTTACCAATAATGATATCGATCTGTCCACCTCCACAGCAGAAGTCAGACAGTTTTTCTGGAATCCATTCCATCGATGGACTAAGTGGTTAAGTGAGTGCCTACCCTGATTGTATAGAATCGAATCGGAACGGATTGCGGATACCACTTCATTTAAATCCAGTGACGTCCTGGAAGCCGCAGAGGTGTTAGCACGATCTTATTCATATCAACTGTCCACGGAGTACTAACATGCAGGCTAGAAAATGGTGGATCCAGACCCAAACAGTTATCTGCCACAACGTCATGGAAATGACCGCCCACATCCACTTACTGTTGTTAACGTAGCCATGACTTAAGCGACTTAAGCCACAACACTTGCACAGAAAATCGCCAACAGCCAAAAGCATTCGCATTGCAGCGTGGGAAACGGTCTTGCTGGCCTATTTTGTGAAACTCTCAAATGGATATTATCCTTCATCTCTGTGGCCAACGTACGGTATGTTGCGAGCTTGTTTGGAATTGAAGCAAAGAGTGGAAATCGACAAGTATGGTGCTTTGATAAGATTCATCAAGAAATCCAAAGTACTCACGAGAGAGCAAGTTAAAGAATTTGCATGTACAGCTTCAGATAAAAAGTTTTTAATGATAAAAGTGGCCTTTTTGATTGGACTAGTTGGAGCTTGTGGAAGATAGTTGTTACCATTCCCGACTCAAAAACTCACAACAAAAGATTTTTGCCGTTTTATCTGAAGGTGATATTAATACAGTGGCTTTATTTAAGAAATATATAATATTACCGCCGCTGCAAGAGAAATGGAAATTGTACGATTCAGCCTTGTGGTATTAATTTTTTCTCAAAAATTCCTGAGAAGATTGCGTCATATCTCAAACTTGAAAATCCAGCTATGTACGCCGGCCATTGCATTCGGAGATCTTCAGCAACTTTACTTCTTAATGCCGGTGGAGACATATTACCGCTGCAGGAACTGGGTTGTTGGGAATCAAGCAAAGTTGCAAAGGAATATTTAGAAACTGACAAAGAAGGTTTCAATTGCTATGAAGATTCGGATCGGAAACGATTCAATAAGCAGTGGATAAAAAACTACCGAATCAATGGAATTTGCACGTGCAAGTAAAACTTTGGAGGACGTAAGGGGCATGGATTTAATATATAATATAATATAATATAATATATAATATAAAAATGTGCATAATATTAGCATTAATAAGATGCATTTGATCATGTCTAATAAAATAAATTAATATTATCAATTGTTGAAGGCTATGCATCACAGAAAAGAATTATTTTCATTTACACGAAATTTCCAAAGAAATTATTATATATAGGTACTAGATTGAAATTTTATCTTTGTTTAAGTATAAGGTACATAGGATGTTTTCCAATGCACACCCTCTTCACTTAAAGTTACTAGCCTTCGAGCATACACGTGGCAGATGTATCTAGACTTAAAGAGACAGGTTTGGGAAGAAGATGCATGTACGAACTTGTAAATTTTATTTCAATGATCAAGAAAATGAAAATAGTGACTATAATGAAAACGAGACCTAAACGGTTGCACTTGAGTATGACCGCAAGCAAAGTGAATTGAATATGTACAGTGAGCTAATAAAAACAAAGAAAAACTGTTATTTATAACAGGAAAATAGTTATGGGGAAAAGTTATAGCAGATAGTCCCAGTATTTATAAGCGGAGCGGGCCAATGAAAACAGAATAGAAATATTTATTATGTAGATGAGACGTATGGTACTAAAAAAAAGCACCCACTGATTATTTTAAATAATGGTCAATAAATAATCATCGTGATTAATACGATTGTTAAACGGTGGTTCAATAAATAGTTGAATGCGAACATTACCAGATGATAATCCATACCATTTCAGATTAATTTAAAAAACAAACAGAAGCAGTAACGAGGAATATTTAGACTTGTATAGGAAAACAACTTTTTCTTTGGTATGTTAGAAAACAGATCACCACTCATATTCTAAGCGATAATGACATACAAACTACTCATACACAACTAGGAAAGATGCCTACTATAAATTGTGAAAATGCTATCAATAATGTTATTATTGAAGGAAGTATTAATAATATGTCTGCTGAACTTTATATTTGATGATTGATTACTATACTAGTACATATATATTTCATACATTTCAAAATGTTGCTTGGAGTCGTTTCAAATATTGTGTTCGTTGCAAACACACATATTATAGCTATATTTAACCATGTTCATAATACCTATGTAAGAGGTGTCATTTGAAATAACGTACATCGATATTAAAATTTTCAGAATTGCCAAACTGAACAATTTGTCATTGAAATTAATTGCAAATCACATTGTAGGTCAACAGATAGGTTCTACTATATGCACTAGAATTTTTATAACAGAAACTGACATACGATTGAGGCATACAAAGTAACACTTGTTAGTTACTTATCTTATAAATTTAATTAATTTTAATTTTAAAATTAGTAATATTTCTAGTTTAACTTTTTTCAAATGTACCGAATTTATGAATCTTGCAGAGACATTATGATTGGTTTCAAACTTAATATTCAAGCGATGTTCGTTTGATTATTATTGCTTATTGCAGGTGCGATCCTGGATTATTGCTTAGTAAGCTATTACCGAGCGGTGAGTTGGTATAATTTATTTTTATTGAACCTTTAGGAATCTCATTAACGACTCTTGACTCCCTCACTACATTCTAAACGAAACTGTACTGTGTTCGTTAGAATGTTTCGAATTAAAGTGTATATAAAATGTTATTTTTATCGTATTTAGTACACGTATGCATGTATAATCAAAACTAGGTTTAGGGTGTAAATATTTTTATTGTATTTTAATAACAACATTTAAAAAAGTACATATCATCGAAGTAATTCATATTGTGTGGAATTTCATCTGGCGTTATGATAATTTGAAACTATATTGAGACAAATCGCATTGTATTATTGTTATGGCAAATGGAAATTAAATAAGATTATAGCAACCATAAACAAGATAGAATTGTGGGCCTCGGACGACCATGTCTTCATTTTACAGGTAATAACGGGATTGCATCACTAATCCATAAACTGACATACGACAAACAAGTATGAATTATATGTTTAAAATAATTTTATTAATCTACAAATAATAATTTAATTTTTTAATTTAATAATTTAAGGCATTTTAAACTTAAAAATGGGATATGTCAAAGTGATATACTAAATTCAACACTGAACAAATAATTTACAATGAACATAATAACAAAAAGAAAAATGAAAGTGTCGATTTAGAACATTGCAGAACTGTAGAAATAATCAATATATAATAATTATAAAACTTGGGTTTAAATCTGTTTAGATCATGCTTGCACGGTATAAAATATTTTTAAATATTCGGCAATTTTCTGAGGTGAATTTAAATGAAACAAATAGATTTTTAGTAATTCCCGTTTTGCCAAAATTTATGCGGACGTGATCCTTTGATTGCATAATCGGTAACGAAACGAATCCTGCGTCCAAACATCGACCACATTTCCGAAATAACGATCGACGTCAGTACACACATACAAAGACGATGTGTTCATGCTCGACTGGAATTTGGCGAGACTGTACATGCCAAGGGTGTTGTTATATAATTGCGTCATTTGTCACTACGTATGCTGCGCTTCTGTGTGGCAGCCGAATTCGCGCGAGAAACCCTCCAATAAGAGGTTGACGACGATATTACCCCCAACTTGAAACAGCACGCGGAGAATATTTGTCCAATTTTACCTCGTTCCGGCTACCTATGCTCAAATAGATTTTCGTCTCACATAAAATATGCAAAATCTGTGTCCGCTTTTGCAATCTCGGCGTGACAAGAAAAAATCGCAAATCTTTGAACGAGCTTCGCGAAAAGTAAACTTACGGGAGATAGATGTTTCTTTGAGGTCGTGAATGGCAGAATAATACATTTAAACGACCTTAGAATTGTATTGAGTCGAGTATTCTAGGGTAATAATTTCCATCACTATCAAAAGATTAATATTTAACTATTTACGTTATTAAAATTCGATAATTTTTATGTCAATATTTGACAATGAATATAGTTCATAAAATACCTTTAAATGGGAAGCAAAGACAATTATTTACACAAATGTAATTTTTCTGCTGATCCATAAAGCATTCAATTTTATGGATTCTAAAAGTTTATGACTTTTCTCCTTGTACGACCAATATATTTTAGTCCACATATATTTTTGCGTGACGCAATGTGATTTTATCCACCATTGTTCGTTTAAAATTTATATTTTTGATTATTTGTGAATCACTAATAATAATTTTCAGTAATGGAACTAAATGGCTAACTGTGTTCATATCAACATGCAAAATGAACCAAAATTTAAGGTCGTCACTTTCATCTTTCACTTTTGTACCGTAATAAATTCATCATCAGAGCGGTATCGTACACTTCCTGTCGTGTGTGTTAGTGACAACGACATTGTTGTATCAGCAAAAATAACGTATATTTTTTTACTCATACCACATACAGACAATTCGTTCACGGTTGTTTTATTAATGTTTTCATCTGTTCTGTTAGATTAAACTTTTCCCACGAAAACAAACTCTTTATGACTTTCCCCCATTTCTTTTTATAGCACACAAAAAAAGAATCTTACCGCTCTGAAAGCAGTAAAATCGCGGCTGCCCGCATAAACACTTCTTATTCTTGCAATTGCGAAGTACAATTGTGTTCAAATAAATCTGGATCATTTTTATTTTTCCAATGAAGGTGGGTTTAAAATTAACATGAAAGTCACGTGAAAATATGACACATTTTATTTACTTGTCAAAGTTGTAATTACAGCATTCAAACAACACAATTGAATAACGATAGTGTATACTTAAATACACAAGAGGAACGAGATTGTCCAACAAGAAATTGTCCATTCCAAACTATGCTTCCAACTATTGAGCATATGTTTAAACTTTAAACGATGCATAGAACTTCTTAGCAGTGACAAGCAAGCATAAAAGCCAAATGTATTAGATGCAGGGACAGGAAATGCAAATATTCTCTCCGACGGACATACCGGTAACAATTACTTCTGACGAATACGTCTCATTACATCTGATGTGGAAACGTGCACAATCTTCCAGGTATACCAAAATAAACTAATATCATGGTATCATTTCGATTCTACCAGTGTCTTAGTACGTGAATTGCATAATATGTACGTACCTCTTTGATCATATGAATATGATATGATATGTTAACGAGTAAAAATTCCATTGTATACGTCTTAATTCACTTAAGACACGAGAAGTTTGTCCACACTGTCACAGGTAACCCGAAGAAGTCCTCTTGGAAATAGTTTAATGAGTACGCGTGAGGAAGTATCCCATCATATTTTTTACATCACATAGTACTTTGGCTTTAAAACTTTACCTTCTGGGTTGGCTGTACGTCGAACGTATAACTTTTCTCAAAGTTTCGCAACTAGTCATCAAAAAGTTCGCAACGCACGTCGCTGTGAACATAAGTGTGTGAAAAACACTAAGTTTAATTCCATTTACAGCGATATTCGGTAATTGTAGAGTAGCCGTAACGTAAATGTTTGAATTAACCGCGCGCGCACTCGCAGAATATAATTTGGAGGAAAAGTGTTTAATTTCAAGTTAAGTACAATTTGTTTATTAGAAGTAATTGGTTAAAACACACACACATATTTTACTAGCAAATGTTATTGTCAATCGCCTATTATTCATAACGTTAATCGTTAATTGGAAGTCATTTATATACGAGTAAAGTATTAAAATTAAGTTCTTAACAGATCTTGATCATCATTTCGAAAATGCATCGTCTTCTATAAATTTGATTCTTGACCACAGAATCTTGATCGTTTTGACCCTTTCACATCGTTTTCATTTATTCTTACTGTATAGACCGTTCATACATCATAGATGTAAATCGTCAATCGCTATTTAACCAACGTTCAACGATTCTCAACCATTCGCATGGAATGGTTGAGATATACATATTTTCGCTTGAAATATCCGCAACTATTTAGACTATGGTGTTTTTCATCGACGGTGGCTATTTGTTTCAGAAATGGGTAGTTTCAGATGCGTAAGAGTAGGACATCGCACATAGTAAACATACATAAAAAAATGTAAATTTTGAGTATACCTGCTACAGTCATTTGATGGCTGTTCTGGAATTGGTCATTAGTAGTTGTAACTGACCTGTCGAATCGCTTACCATCTTCAAGTATCGTATGACTCAAAACAAATTTGGAAAACCAGTTTTGACACTCACTTTCGCTTAGAGAATTCTCTCAAGGACCAAAATATTGTTTATTTAATACCATTTTCAATCCACCGCAGAAAATAATTGGATGTGTTTGATAAATTTTAAATGTAGTTGGTAACGATTTCGCGCAGGTAACTACATCTATCCGAGGAATTAATTTTCGAAGGGCCTTAATATAATGTCTGCGGGTAACACAAAATAAATATTGGTGATGCTTTGTTTTTGCTTGAATTTACATTTCCTTCGAAGAGGTTCTTACGAAGTAATTGAGACTCAAGGAGACTTAAATACATCAACTTGATATTGTCTGGTTTTTATGTCTTTCTGTCATTTTGATTTGATGTTGTAATAAAGTATAGCAATAGTGAATATGTAGGCATGGTACTGATATTGGATGAATGCTGTAATAACGGAAATGAAGCTCGAAGAGTTTACGCGGAAAGGTATTCCACAGAAAACAACCTGAATGTTATCAGAAGATTGCATCAAATAGTTAGTGCGGCTAGATCCTTGGTCCCCACCGGTGGTCAAGACCATGGTCACTCACAACGTTTTGATTCCTGAGATGGAAGAGCAAATATTGGAAATCCTGGAAGAAGAACCCACCAGAAGAATTTTACTAGAACTGGGGGTGTCATAGAGTTGTGTTTACTGGTTTATATCATCCCTGTCATTACACAAAAGTTCAAGCCCTTGCCCTATGGTTTCAGCTGCGGATAAATTACTGGTTATTGCGAAGAGTAGCAGTGGGCAAAAATGTTGTTACCCGTGTGCTATGCACGGATGAATCTAACTTCTTTAATCAGGCGATAATACATTATTATGACGTGACAAACCCTCATTGTACGCAAGATAGATTTAGTGCAATATTTAGGTTTGTTAATAATTTGATTAGACCAATAATATTACCAGACCGTTCAAATGGAGATATTTTTTTACACAATTACACACTCACAGAAAATGTTGAAGAGCGTTTTCAGGCAGGTGGATAGGTCGGCACGGACCAGTACCTAAGGCACCCCGGTCCTTGATCTCAGACCACTCCATTTTTTCTGGATTCTTGTCAAAGTAGTGGTATGCCGAATTCCGGTTCAAAATACGGCTTAATTACTCGCATTCGCAATTTTGTTTAGAGGCCGTAGGTGCGAATTTGGAACAGTTACTTTAATCGTTTATTGTGCTATTGATTTACCTAATTTCTTGAGTTAACAATTTTATTCAAATTTCATTAACTTATTAAATAATGAATTATTTTGGTAAATGGTTTCCTTGGAAACAGTGAACAATGTACTTGATATAAAGCTTTATATTAATGTTGCCAAATTACCTTTTAGTGCTTTGCTCATACTTAAGAAACAAAATTTATTATATATTTTTAACATTTATCCGAGCCTGCATTAACGCATTATAACGTTCGTAGAGGAAATGTGCCATTTTGGCAGCTGGTATAATAATAATAATGTTTGTTAACAAAAAATCTCTTCTGACTTCGGATGCAAGTACGGCCTGGACTAATAATCTGTTTTGCTGTCAGATGTTTTTTCCCAGTCAACAAAATGCGGTTGGCTTCATTTTTCTCCGGTCAGTTAGTACGTGCTTGTATAAATTTTATTTCAGTTTTTTTTATATATGAATAGCGAATTTTTTATTTTTATTTTATATTGCCAGGTTATATGCAGCGCTGGACTGCACTTTAACTATCTAGTTATTCCTAATTCATACTCTTAATTAATTAACGGCAATATTAACCCTTATTTATTCTAATTATTTATACTAACATTCCTGTAGTCTATAAAATAATTAAACGAAAGCGAAGAAATTCTCTATTTCTTTATACTTATAAAGTTGAATGTTTATAGCACAATAACTCTCAAGTCATGTGATTAAATTGAAATGAAATTAATCGATAATTTCTTAATTTATTAGCCCTTATATATTATTTGTAGCATAAATTCCAATCTGTCATTAATTCTAAATACTAAATATTAAGTGAATAATAATTAACCTATCATTATTTATACCCATCGCAGTCATATACTACCGAAGGACTTATCTATTTATTTATATTACTTGGTTGGTTATCGCATCATAATTCTCTAGTCATTTGATTACATTGAAGTTAAATTAATCAATAATCTATTAACTAAATGTATAGCCATATTACCCCTTATTTGTTTTAATTATTAAAACTAACTTTTACTTTATTCTTGGTCTAGATGTTGTATTTTCTCTATTTTCTTCGACATATAGCGGAACTGATTTTTAGTGCCCAAGTTTTCCATTTATGTTGCGGATACTCGAATTGCAAATTGAAAAGCCTTTTTGGCAAAAATCGCAACTTACATGTAAATATAATCTAATAGCAGTTTCACTATCTCTGTCGCAAGTATACTATTCCTTATTGAATTTAATGTGACTCCATTAAAATGACTATATATGCCGCGGCAATTCGAACATACCAACGTTGCAACCACAAAAATATAAAAAAAGGTATTATGTTGTACACCATATTTTTCTTAGACTTTACGTTTCTGTTGTGGGGTGGAGGGGGGTACCTGTATACAGCAGCAGCCTTTTGGCATCCATCTACTCCCACATCACTGGTCATCTAGCTTACCCTTCAATCTACCGTATAAAGGCAGGTAGTTCATCGTCCTGCCTAAAACAGTCTAATGTATGCAAAGCAAATACGCAAGACAGACTGTTAGGTAGGGTAGAATCAATCATCCGACCTAAATATCTCTACTGCTTACCACCGTGGATGGCAGTACTTTGTTGCTATAGTTCTGAGGTCGCTTAGTCAGTTTGGATCAGCCTCTCACTTAACGTGCCCCCGGAATCACGGTATTGCGACAACCTTCTAAATGTTTGACCAGATTTGTCGTCTGGCCGTACGTACTGACCAACGACTTTACACTTTAAGAAAGCGTCAGTTATAAATGAAGCATTAGCATCACAATTTGCCAAGTGTGATAACCAGCAACTTACAAAATACGAGTATACAAATGTGGTAAAAACGGAATTAGTTCTCATGTGACCGTAGTACGTACAATACAAGTCAAAGTTTAATTTTTTAGTTATAAACAGAATTAGAGTGTAATTGAGCCCTGGTTCCTTGAATATTTATCAATGAAACAACAGTGTTGAAATTAAGAAAATAACCTTATAGCATGTCTAATTTGGCTTGACATATTTTAAATAATTAAATTCATTCGCAATTTTAAATATTTTATTTACTTATTAGAAAAATCAACATAAATTGATTCACAAAATCAAAACATTCAAAATATTAGCGACTCATTCATACCTTGAAATAAAAACTACGCATGTAACCAAAAGAAGATATTGCCCAAACGAGATATTTAGGGATTAATGTATAATCATTCAGTCATTTTTTAAAACAACAATATTAAATTTCTAACATGCCACATTTGTCATTTCTAACACATTTTCTGGCATCCAAAGTTTACAAAAAAGAAACGTCTTTCTTCACTCTTTTGGCCCCGTTCCCCGCAGAGCTGAACGAATATGCAGATTAATAATAAAAGCGATTGTGATTATGCGATTCTAGGAGCAACCACATGCGCTCGGCGCTCGCTTTGTGTCAGAACGTAATATTTCTTTGTCGGGGAAGCGAAATTTTTCGCAAGTCGAATGAATGTCTGTAATTGCGACCGGTCCGGGCTCAGGTGGCGCGCTTTAGTAATTTTATATTTCCATTGCTTGCTTGTACAATGATTTGTTGGGGCCGGATTGTATTATAACGATCCTGACCTCGATATACAGCAGATGTCGCTATTTGCGGTTCGCCCTTTTCCGTCGGAGGGCGCACTCTCTCGTGTATGTTTGTGTACACTAGGCGCTGTAGCCTGTAGCGCAGGTCTGGCGTTTCTAAAGGAGCGTATTTATTCAAAACGTATGTACGGTTGCGACAGACTAAATGCCAGAGCGCGTGGTCGAATACCAAGCGCTTGGATAAATTAACATTTTTATCTGCCGGCATTATATGCGCCGCGTGGTATACTTTCATATAAATTGATAATAAAACATTTGCTTGCATTAGGATTCGCAACCACTAATATGGTTACCATTTAAATGATAAGTCAGAATTCTGGATTGGGGAGGAAATGTCAATAACCAAATACATATGGCGTTCTTATAAATACAAATTAGGAAATCGATGGTCTTATCAACTGCAGTAATACGGTGTTTAGTTTTCACTGTTGAGATTCCTTAAGTTAATTTACAGTTTTCAATGAACTGCGCGAATGTGACTGTTATGAACCGATAACACTGTGCTAGTCGAAAAGTTCAACATCGATGGGTCCAGGGTAGAAAACGTAACTCGAGTACGCTGAATCCAATGCCGTCAACCGTTTTGCGAAGTTGACTCTAATTTTCGAGATATTCACGTCTGAAGATTGTGCAAAAAAAGACCCAAGAAACACGTTATTTCAACCATTCGCTCATCAAATATCGTTTCAGTTTGACAAAATTTCTTCGTTTCATGAAACGTTTTTCACTTTTTCTAACTTATCGAGTATTGAAGGTCGCACGAAGTGCAGAAGAATGTGAAGGAACGATGAGTCTGAGACATTTTCACTACAAGAACCCAATTCTTCCGTACATTTAAACCATTTATCCATCAGATATTGTTTCAGTTCAGCAAAATTTCTTAAAAAAGTGTTTACTTTCCACATAAAAATATTTTTCTCTCAAACATTATATATATATTTCTGATGCTTCTTCTCGTAAATTTCAACAAATATCTGCTAAAAGAGCATCCAACTTTTTCCCTATACTATACCAATGTTCCCGTCTTGCCATTACTTGGTGGAAACGCTCGCCGTCCTCGTCTGATTCGGTTGGTGATTATTCAGCGAATTTTTCAATATGTGCATGTAGAAAATTAATTTTCAATGACATTTTAACATTGACGCGATGAAAACCAATGAGCATGTCTTGAACATAAAAGCGCCAGTTATCCGATCGATGAATTCCGAGAATGTTCTCAATGACCACTTTAACACACACAATCAATTCAAATTTTTCTGGTCTAAATAATTCTCTACCAGCTCTATCTTATCCTGGCTTAGCTATCCCCGGGAAGAAATGCTGCTTATTGTCTTTAACAATGCCTATTGCATCAACCATTCGCTTAATTGGTTCAATGGGTCGGTCCCGCATAGTTAAATTTACACAATTGAGCAATAAAAACAAATAAAATAGACAATTTAAATATAACCGAAGTTAATTATCAAATATTTTATGCCATAGATGTGTTTAAACTGTATACACATTGGCGCCACTGTGACGTACTAATGGCTCGTGCGCTGATTGGCTAGTCTCCTTTATAAATACAAAAGAGCTGTGTACAATCTCTGTGTACAGTTTCTAGACTAATCATATCATTAGTACGTCATAGCTTGGGGCTAAAATGATCGTTTCAAAAATATAGAAATTTAATATTTTTTTTCTACGTTATTTATAAAGACAATAAATTAAAAAAAAAAAACGTTATGATTGTTTCAAGGTTATTATAAAATAAAAAATGCGGGATGGACCCATTTCCATCATATGTGCCTTTCCGTTTTGTATAACGCTATAAAGTATGTCTATATGGTAAAATGAATTTAAATTGACTTGCTGCATTTGTTGGTTGTCAAGCAATCTTTCTATTGCCTCGAAGAATTGTCCGGTATTTGTTCCGATTCCTCGTGTTGTATTCTTAACCGTTGGTGCGCCTATCTTGTCTTTTACATCTTCAGGAATAGTTAAAAGTTCCTTCTTCAGACGTGCATCTTCCTGATCAATAACCTTCTGTCCTACGTTGCTGCGAAATTGGTCTTGACGCTGTTGGTTGCGTCGTTTGTTGTCCGCGTCCTCGTCCTCAAGGTACTCCGTTATTCTGGTACTTTTTTGTGCTCCAAATGATTCTCCGACGGTTGAGAACGATGATGGTAAATATTCTTCCGTTGGACTCGATCTTTTCGGAATGGGAATGTTTTCCGAATATGGCAATGGCAACTGAACAAATTTTGTTACTTTGTATTTCATTTGTAGTTCTTTTCTTCTATTTAGACCATTACTATAATTCAAGGACGCATAACATTCTTCCGGATCATGTGGATTCAATCAAATCATTGGAACGCCAAAATCCATACTATCGATTTTACTTTTATTCCATTCGTTCAATTCCGACAAGCATACGATATATATGACATACGGGGCCATTCACATCACGAATAATATTTTCATCAAAGTATCGATGATACACTTCAGAGATTTCCGAACTGATAGCTTGTTTACTTGGCATGATAGTGAATATGCCGCAAACATAACAAAAGTTGTTGAATTTCTTACAGTTATTCATTTTTGATATTTCAAACAATCTATTTGATGGATCGATCGAATCGCGAACCGTAATATGTCAACAATCCAAATACAATAAGCCAATGTCGCAATAATATCATAATGGTTAGAAATGTACTGAGAAATCGAGTTCTTGTGGTACAGATGTCTCAGATTCATCGTTCCTTCACATTCTTCTGCACTTCCTGTGACCTTCAATACTCGATAAGTTAAAAAAAGTGAAAAACATTTCATGAAACGAAGAAATTTTGTCGAACTGCAACGCTATTTGATGAACGAATGGTTGAAATATATTCTTGGGTTTTTGTACAATTTTCAAACGTGAATATTTCGAAAACTACAGGCAACTTCGGAAAACGGCTGAAGGCGTTGGATTCAGCGTACACGAGTTATATTTTCTACTCAGGACCCGTTGATGTTGAAAAAACAAGTTCCCGATTCGAGCACAGTGTAATTATCCGTGAGATTAAGCATGTAGCGCGGCTATTTTTGCAGAAATACATATTTCCGCTTTTTATTTTGATTCCGTAAAATGCATACAGATTTGTGTAGACAATCAGTTAAGGGTTAAGTACGGACGTCCTTTAAGAGATGAGGGAAAGGACACAGTTAGGATTGGTAGTCCGCACCGTAACGAATGTCTGTTACAACTTGCAGTGACGTGCAAGGGTGCAAGGTGCAAGGATGTAATATAAAGATGTGAACATACAGTTGTGTGTAAGTTCGCATAGTTTTGTGTTGTGTTAAAGTTCGATGCATATGTTAGATAGCAGTGGCGTTGGTAAGACAGGGTTGTCTAATTTGAAATGTAAAGGACATAGGAGTGGCTATGCGCAAACACAGCTTTTTGGTTTGGAACAGTCCATTAGCACGCGGGTGATTGTCAAAGCAGTGGTGGGAGTTTTGTAAAACGCAGTTGCATTTGCTTGGCGTTCGCCTGAAATATCAGTGCGAGCCACTGGACTGTTCCCGCCGTGTCCTTTACAGCCTGAAACTACTCTACCTGTTTTATTGTTATATGCAATGTTGTGACGCCGTCACCTGTGTGATGAGGAGGGCCGTCATATGTGTGGTGAGACAGTCACCTGTGTGGTGACTGTGGCAAGTCGGGTACTGAGGACACCCTCGCGTGGCGTGAGGGTCGGCTGATTATTTAGTCAGAATCGAGTAGCGAGGTATGAGTCTTGTGCCTCCGATAACAGGCGTGGTTATCCGGGTGCCCCGACCTGTAAGGGTGTACAGTGATTCTGGAACCGTATGTCCAGAAAGCAAGATATGCTAATATTGAAAGTTGCCTGCCGAGCAAGACCCACATGCGACTCCTGGGCACGGCATGGGGTCTGCGGGTTGAGTGCCTATTACGGCAAGTACTTAATATTTTAGGTACATAGTAGCGTGCTAAGATATCCAACAAATGGTAAAGGTGTCCAAAGCTGATAACATGACCGATTCAAGGATGGCTACTAGAGGCAACGTGAGACCGAAAGGAGCAATGCAAGTAAATCGATGTATCGTATTAGCTGTATTGTAAAAGGTGCTATTTATACCTTCATGTGGTGCCATTATTACTAACACTACAATATATGTATGTGTGCGAGGCGAGCTTTTTGTCAATAAATGGGTATAGCGAGGATGATGATTGCAAATTAATGAAAAATTTGATTTTTCGTGGCATTTTTGAATTGAAAAAATCATTTTGTTAATTCTTAATTGTAGTTGATATCCAATTTTATATTGTATCAATTGAAAGTCATCATATCATATCGTGTCATAGACAAACTTAAAAAGGGACTAAAAAGTCTTTAAATAAATACCTTTCATTCCATACCTTCTTGAATAAAATAAATAGTTACATTTTTATGTGTAAATTTTAACTTTATCTCTGGGTTTTTATGGATAATTTTGTAATAAAACGTTATAGAATTTGAAGTAGTTTCTAAATAGTGTTTAATTTATAATATAATTATTATAATTATATTACAATAATTTTAATCTTAGGGTATTGAAATATAAATCGTTTAATGAAATTTGTTATTGTGAATTATTTTTTGGTGGCATGATCGTGATTTATAAGATTAATTCTTATGCAACCTTACAATTTGATTATGTTCCACACGTTGTGATCCTAATTTACCATTTTATTCAACAAAGACACGACATTGTTTCACCGAATTTTAACTTTTTCTACTTATATTTCTCGTACACCTGCACTTTAAATCTAATTTGAATTCTCGGGCACGATTTTTATTCTTTTCTATTTTACTGGCACTAACTTCAGTAAAACTGATTTATTTATACAACTGTAACTTATAGACTTGGATAATTGGCAGATTCCCTTTTATGATATCCAAGCTTCTATAATAATAACTAATTGGCTATGGCAAATTTAAGTTTAATGCAAATACACTTATTTAATCAGTGATGGTAAGTTTGATTTAATTCATAATGCTGTCGAACCTCAATTTATTTTGTTTTTAATTATTCGTCTTAATTTAAGCAAGTTAACGGTGTAATGCATTTTCCAGTTACTCGTATTTGAAACTTTCGATATAAAGGAGTTTTATGTTCAAACGCAAACATTTTGAAATTTACAATATTTCAGATTAAGAAACTACACAAATGTCATTCTCAATTTAATTGCATAGCTTTAGATACATAGACTGGTTATCTCTACATCGATCATTATCGCCTAGATACTGTGATATTCTTTTACACTGGGTATTCTTCTTTCAAACTCATATGCACTTCACGTTCCATATTGTTTTGTATCAGGAAGATATCATGAGATTCCTACATTCCAGGTACCATATTATATTTTAATTTCATCAGTACTAAAATTTATGATTCCTATAAACTCTGTTTGAAGTTTTTAAAGCGTCCAAAATGGCTCCTACATGCTTCTCCTATCCTTTTTCTTAATTTGACATGTCGTTTTAACCTATTGACACAATATATAAAACTTTAATCCACTTTTGCCTTTTTATTTGTGACCTCATTTCCAAAGTAAATATTCTCTTAGTGAAATTGTAATTAAAAACACATTTTAAGCTTTGTTAATGTCTTAATTTCCATTTGAGGGTACAATATCTCCATAATTTCAATTTTGAACGTAAATACAGTGAATACCGTAATAATACTTAAGTTTCGAAATAATTTCGTTCACGATATCAACAGTTTTATGTACGTAGTATATCATCGACATACTTTTCTATGCTGGAGGTATGAGTTTTAAAGCAAAGGAGAAAAGGAGTTTCAACGAGAAGATCAGGCCGAACATTTCACATTTCCCATATCACAGCCAAGAGAGAAATTACCAAAAATAATTTAAAATATAGAAAGCGACAAAAATGTCCAAAATACACGGCTACTCAATTAGAGATGATTCCAAGATGCTGCAGACAATTAAGATTAGAACATTTCAGAAACAATGCCACGATAATTTTAGACGACTAAAATTATTTTACATTGCCAACTCCGAAATATCATTGAGGACGGTGCTAATGAACGGAACGTATAAGAAAACAGCGAAATTTGCGGACAAGGTACTAGTGTGGTGTGGTATTTCGGCTGCTGGCTTTTCAAGACATTATGTTGGGCGAGTTAAGCAGATATTTATATTCGAAGATGCCTTCCCAACTTAGTGAATTTTATTCAAACGCATCATGTTAAGGGGGGATCCTGCTTTAGGAGGCCTTAAAATAGCGTTTTTGGGGCAATTTTTTTAGGGCAGAAAAAAATGAGCAAGTCTAGTGAACTTTTAGGGCATTTTATTGCATAATTTGAGCATTAAAAAAAAAATATGTCGAGAGAAAAAATTTAAACGGAACCGATTTTTATGCACATTTGTGCAACACCTTTCAATTGCAATTTACAATCGGTGGGAAAGATGTAGCCCGTAATTTTTGTTTGAAACAAAAAAAAAACACAGAAAATTGTAACTCTCATATATTTTCTTCTAGGTGAACTAAAAAAAAATCCAAAATCTTGAAATTCAAGATTTTTCTCAGGTTTGAAAATAAATGTGCTCTTTGCAGGAAGAGAAAATCATTTCAACTTGCTAAAAAAGTCGTTTAGAATTTTTTTTTTCATTAATCTTTTTATTTCAAATAGAATAGAATGCTACTGAAGCCAACAAAAGTTTTGTTTCGCTTTGATTGCTTGTCTAGTTTTCTCGCAATCACGCCCACCAGTTTAGAAAAATCGTAAAAACGAAAACTCGAGAAAACGCGCTCTAAAGTTTACGATCAGGAAAAATGTTAATTTTCGATTACTTACGGAATATCTCGTTATAATCCTACTATAGCTCTTACGAATTCAAAATATTATTGTTTCGAACGACCGATTGAACTTTTTTCAGTACATGCAGTTCGGTGTTATGTTATTGCGGGAGGGGAGCGCGTTTAGTTTGTCCGAGCGTTCGGGCGTTCGTATATTTTTTGCTCGACACCTCACTGTGTTTGGTGCTGTATCTTTCAAAATATTGCGAATTAGCCGCTATAACTTTTTATACATATTCTTAGATATATTAGACATAGATTTGAGCAATAAAAAATTTTTGAGCCTTCTAAAGCAGGATCCCCCCTTAATGATAATATTATGTTCCGACCGGATCTGGTATCGTGCAATTATGGGAGAAGAACACAAGATTGGTTAAGGCAACAAAATATGCCACGTGTACCTAAAGAAGATAACCCCCCGAATGTTCAACAGTTCACTGAGTCGTTTTTATTCTACCAAATTAAATAAAACAATTATAGTTTGAATAATTATATTTCAAAACTTTTCCCAAAACTTTTGTTACATACATTACCCCATCATTTATTTATTATTTGATTTGATTTTTGTGCACAACAGTTTGTCGAGTCAAAAGTAACTTCCGACTAGTTGAGACACACTCCATAACAAAAGAGAAACCTGAACATTTAGAACAGGAAATTTTGAATTGAATATTTGTATACATCTAAATGTAACAGCGAAAAATAAAATACTAGGCTTTGAAATATAATTCGTATATTCGAAGAGCATTAACCCGGTATGATGGCCAGCCGCAAATCCGTCTGCTACTAGACTGTGGAAGTTGTTTATTAGAATCAGTTCAGTCACATGCACTTATATACAAAATACTCACGGCTTAAATAAAAATTAACGAAAAAGTAACTAAATGAAATTCATTGAGTTTTACGTAAGTTTATTAAAAATAATAACCAACCTACATCAACGTGTTCATGAAACGTCCCCAGTTTCGCGTGTCATTGTGATCGCGTTAGATTGCCGGAAGTATATCTAAGTATAAGAAAGTTCAGTGTAGACCACTGCAGGTATTTTGTTCAGGAAGTTGAAACAGCATTCCAGGAGCTAAAGATTTCTAAACTACCGAGGTGGGCGGTTGAGAGTTTTTTGCAGGGCAAGAAAAATAATTTTTTATGGTTTATTTTCTTTAATTGGTAAAGGTATAAAACGTTTAGAAGTACAAAGAGATTATATTGGAAAATGACCAAAGACTTTTATTGTATTTTAAATGACAAGAACGAAAAAAAAACAAGAACGACTGTCAAATATCCAATGTCAACATATAAAAGGGTTTAGTCACAGCAATGTTTTAGATAGGGTTTCGTCTTGTTAGTGTTCTGTTGTCATTGGTTCGTTACTTTTGATGGCCACTACATGTAAAGATATTTCAACAACTAAGGTTCTTGGTAATCGCTACTGACGAAGTGTAATAACACAGAAACAATATTGTCTAGCGATCCACCAATTAGTCTTCATGGAACCGTTTAATTAATGTTCACAACACCTTTAAGGTGTAAGATAAGTCCATTTTTCACAGCCATTATAAATGGCTTGAAGCTTTCATCGTGAGTAGCATGCTATCAGCTGTTACAACTAATGCTCTACATAGTGAGTTTGCACGATTTGGTTTTCCGAAAGTCTTGGTTCCTGATAATGGAAGGAAATTTGTTTCGCAAGTCTTTAAACATTTTGTATCAATTAATGGAATAAAATTCAAAAGGTCGCAGCCATTCCATCCAGCAACCAACGGAGCTGCGGAAAACAGTGTGAAAACTATTGAGTGAGCTTTGCTAAACGATATTTGTTGATTACCCAAACGCTCAACATTGTATTCTTGGGTTTGTGGAACACGAATAGATTTATTAACCCCGGATGTAACAAATGGTACTGATAACCATATAAAACTTTGACATCAGAAACAAATCGAAAATTGCAAGAGCAGGAGGATGGCGGACGCATCTGAATCAAATAATTTCAAACTTTTCTATAGCAGACGATGTTTCTGAGCATGCATGTCTCTCATGCCGAAGTTAAAGAAGAAACAGGGCAACTAGATTGCAGAGATAGTATATATGGTGCTGGATAGTCAAGTGGATCGCAGTACTCCGGTTATGCTGTAAAGTATAACGAGGGAATAAGGAGCAATGCAAAGCCAACGAGACCGGCGATACGTTTTACCTATCAGTAATGTAAATGTCTTGTAGGTTATTAAATTTTATGATAGGGTGAGGTGACTTGTATATTGTAAATAATAAAAAATAATAGGATAAAACCGGAAATTAAGATAAATTCTATATTGAGCAAAATTATACGGAAAGAATAAAATAACATTTACATACATATCATATATGAAGAACTACTAGAACTAAGACGATGTAAATAAAAACCCTGTAAATCATATATTACATTGAACGAATTTCTTCCGGGTTTAGCCGTGGTCTTGGATTAGATTTGACGTTTCGTTCGTCATGCTGATAACTTAGAAGTCGTCTAAAGACTGATGTCATTGTAGTTTGCTCGTTTTCTTTTACTGCTACATCCCTAGTGTTGTGCACTCAATATCCATTTGCTTGTTTAATGTTATTGGTGTTTTTCATTTTTTAAAGTAACTCCCTTATTATCATTGGGTAATAATGGTTAGTTTTGCCCAATATTTTATCATTGTGGTGAGCTTATGCTTTCCTTCCTGATTTAGATGTTCGATGACTCCAGATTTTTGAGTATGTCGTAATCTAATTTCTTCGATGTTCCTTTATTCTGCAGCATATACTACACCCGGTTTCCCGCAATTAAGTTGCATTGCATTGTATACCTTTACATTTTAACTTCGATATATCATCCTTATTGGATAGTTAAACCTGTTCTATATTTTTACTGTATTGTAGCGGACCTCAAGTAAGTGAGCATAACTCACTGGTTGTTGTTGTAATTCATCCTTTTTCTTGGCTTGGCTAGACTTAGCTTTACTGATGTACCGAGTTGGGAAACTAGTTCTTCTTTAGCGTTTCCTTGACTTATAGGGTTTTTAATCTTTTCCACTCTTCGTAGAAATGTTGAATTACTGATTATTTTTGTTATGGATGATGGTGATATTATGTGTAAATATCGGATATTGACTGGGATTAATGCTATATACACAGCTGGCGTTAAAGCTATGACAAACCAGCCACATAGAGGCATGTTTTTTACACTGAGAAGCTCTTGTGTCAAAAATTTTACCACCTGAAATGGGCCGTGTTTTGAAAACCGTCATTAATGTTGTAAATTCCATTAAGGGAAACGCTTTGCGGATCTGCGAAAACATGGATGCTTTATTTGAAGGGGTAATATCTTGAAATGAGTGTTTCACTTAAGAGCAGAGCTTTTAATATATTTGCAATATGTTATGTCGGCATATGAAAGTCAATTTTCCGATCCTCTTTGGCTTCTAAAGCTAGGCTTCCTTGCTCATATTTTCGAACAATTCAATATTTTTAACAGTAGTATGCAAGGTCGCGAGGTTAATATAATTGCAGCTACAAATAAAGTTAAGATGTTTATAAGAAAAATTGATTTATGATCCACTTCAATTGGCAAAACACTGTTCGATTTATTCCAATGCATTCAGGCAATTATGGAAGCTGTTTCCAATTATAGTGTTGAAATTTAGAACAAGTTTTTACAGGCATGCAAGTTGCTTTGCTCAATTTAAAACAAAAGCCCTGTGATTATTTTCCAGAAGAAATTCAAAATAGGTACGACACTTACAGATATATACTGAATGCGTTTATAGACGATTCCTTCCAATATGTTGAAATACCAATAAACATGAAAGAAAAACTTATTGAAATATATATGAAATAAAGTGATGGAATGTTGAACCTTGAATTTGTTTCTGAGAACCTGGACGAATTTTGCACCCAAATGGATGCAGTTAGCGCATGAAGCTATTAAATGTTTGGTTCCATTTGTAACATCATATTTATGCGAGTTATGTTTCTCATCTATGCTGCTATCAAAACAAAAGTGATAAGTCGTCTAGTACTTGAAACCGTATAATTGTGTGTGTGTCTCAAATATAAAGCTTAGATTTGTAAGACTGGTTTCAGAAAAACAGCCGCAAGGGTCCCATTAACATTAAAATATTTTACTTTATTTTTTCTTTTATTTTTACGGAGTTATTAATATTTTGTGTTATGTTTCATTTGATAACTAATTGTTCAGTTTGTATTTACTTTATTAAAATAAAAATACAAGAGTTAAGTTTTTTTGTCTTATTTTGTAAATTCCCGCAACCCGCCTAGTACCACACCATGACCCCCCCACGGTCGCGACCCACACTTTAGGAAACTCCTATTTGCATCTATAATACCCTAAAAATTCAATGTGGTTTATCAAATGCCTACTGCTGAATGTCATTTGCTATAACATATTGGTCAAACTAGTATAAGACCATCAGGTAGATTAGCGTCTAATACAAGCGATTATAGCGGAACAAAAACCGTCACAACAAATGGAGATACAAATATTTTTAATGAATAATACCGCCTTCAAAAAATACGTTTTTTTATAACTATACTTCTTTCAACCTACCAAAATATCAAGAAGGAATTTTGATGGTTTGTGTTAAATGTACAATCGCATTATGACCTAGGCGGGAAAGAGAAATCCATTATAAATTTAGTTAATTTGTTTCGGTTATTAATTTATTTACTTTAACTTTCTTATTTCTTATTATATACATAACGTTATTTATTTTTTTATGAATGAAAATATCTGCACTAAACGAATCGCTGTATAATTTATTTTGATTTTATAACCGGTTTTCCAAAAGATCGTTGGCGTATTATATGATGTACGTTAACGTACATTAACATTTAATGCAAGTTTGAATTATTGATTGTCAAGTAGTTCACGTTACCTACTTTGTGGTGAATTTAAGGGCTTTTCCGCTAATCTCTAATTATGTTACGATTATTATAATTTTATATTATATTATTATATTTCATGAACAGGCCACACTCTTTTATGTAATCAATCAATCAATCAATTAATATTAGAGACAATCTATTGCACCAAAACCAGGCAGCATTTCGTGTTTGCACCAACCAATTATCCAATGTGAAATATTTTTAATACGCAAAATGACCCAGTGTGTCATCACATGTGAGCCCGACGAGCATACCGCCAACGAAAAATATTAACGCAATAAACGAACAAAAAATTGTTTTACAAAATTAATATATTGAGTGCTTTTTTAATTATCGGTAACAATTTGATGATGCTGGACAGGAGGGCTTTTTTATTTAGTCTCGTTTCGTTTGGATTTATTTTCCTAAATTGATGCTGTGCAACATATTCGGTTAGATTGTTGCATACGCGAAACGCCATTATGTTTGTCTTCAAGAAAACAAAAAGATGTATGTTTATCTCAGGATGGCGAATAATTATCGGAGGAGTTATCAAGCATATTAACTAATCAGCAGCTGGTTGAAGCTAATTAAAAATAATTCGTTTGACATTGGAGTACTTAGTAAAGTTCCAGCACATCGAGATTAATTAGATGTAACACGATTCTCGTCACGGGGATCGCGCCACGAAATGTGTGTATATATCAAGTATCAGTAATCTTTGTGCCAATAAACCCAACCCAACCCAACCCAACCCGCCGAAGAAAAATTTGGTGGTAGAAATATACGAGCATTTTGCACCAAAGAAATTATCGTTCACAGACTGCTACAAATTTTAGAGTGGATTCGAGGACAAATGCGAAGAATTCCGAAAAGAATATCTGCCAGAAATTATGCGGGATAGATTCATAATGGGTATGAATGGGTCCAATTTTAGACAGGCTGTGCGAAGAGGAGGTAAAGGCGTTGGAATTTGAACTGGCTATCTAAATTATTTCAGCAAGGAAGGCGTCCGCCACAACTTCGAAATGAAAGGGACGATGAAAATGCTCGAAGTTTATCGAATGCAGGATAGCACGGGAGCTGTGCGAGCATCTGGTTCTGTATCACATGGTAATGCAAATAGGGTTGGCAACCGTTATCGTTTGCTGGGCAAGCTGATTAAAATGTACCTACAACTATGAAGTAGGACGTGAAAACACATTTATATTAAATGAATATTTCCCTTAAAGTCGATATTGCATTTTGTTTGTGGCCTTTTGTAGATTTTTTTTCTAGTGACGTGTTGTGGTCGGAAAAATTAATATAAAAAACGCATGCTGATGTTTCTTATAAGGCAATCAAATTTTATACAAACCAATTTAAATGGGGACGGGAATACATCGAAGATGATCCTCGAAGTGGTCGACCAAATTCAGCCACTACCGAAAAAAAATTTCGAAAAGTTAAAAAATTGATTCTTGAAGATTGACGAATTAAAATCGAAGTGATAGCTGAAAAGGTGTCAGATGGGTACCGAGAATATTGACTGACACATTGAAAAATGGAATACTGTTTTTGTATGACAATATGCCATTGTACAAGTATGTTGTTCTCCAGGATGCTCTGAAGGATTTAGAATTCAAACAATTAAATCATTTACCCTGCCGCCCTCAGATAGCACCCTGTGACTTTTTTCTTTCTTATACTTTATGTATAAACATTATGGGAATCATTAAAATTTTCGACGTCGAACTTTTAACGTTTTTAGGTCCCCTAAATCGATGCTGACTATTTTTGGATAGTTTTAAAACGGTACGGGTTTTCGAAATAGTTGCTCATATAAAAATTAATGGCATTTTAAACAACTTTTGTTTGAAAAGATTTTTGGAAAGATTTACAATTAACTGGAAAATCTTTGTTAAAATCGCGGTTGAAAATTGTTTTGTAGTCGTAGCATCGCAGTTTAAATATTACCAGGTGATATCAGTGGTGTTCGCAGTGACAGTGACGGTGGATGTCAGATGTAACCAACCTACATCAACGTGTTCATGAAACGTTCCCAGTTTCGCGTGTCATTGTGATCGCGTTAGATTGCCGGAAGTATATCTAAGTATAAGAAAGTTCAGTGTAGACCACTGCAGGTATTTTGTTCAGGAAGTTGAAACAGCATTCCAGGAGCTAAAGATTTCTAAACTACCGAGGTGGGCGGTTGAGAGTTTTTTGCAGGGCAAGAAAAATAATTTTTTATGGTTTATTTTCTTTAATTGGTAAAGGTATAAAACGTTTAGAAGTACAAAGAGATTATATTGGAAAATGACCAAAGACTTTTATTGTATTTTAAATGACAAGAACGAAAAAAAAACAAGAACGACTGTCAAATATCCAGTGTCAACATATAAAAGGGTTTAGTCACAGCAATGTTTTAGAGAGGGTTTCGTCTTGTTAGTGTTCTGTTGTCATTGGTTCGTTAGGAGTGATTGGCTCGCGCCAAGAACTTTTGATGGCCACTACATGTAAAGATATTTCAACAACTAAGGTTCTTGGTAATCGCTACTGACAAAGTGTAATAACACAGAAACAATATTGTCTAGCGATCCACCAATTAGTCTTCATGGAACCGTTTAATTAATGTTCACAACACCTTTAAGGTGTAAGATAAGTCCATTTTTCACAGCCATTATAAATGGCTTGAAGCTTTCATCGTGAGTAGCATGCTATCAGCTGTTACAACTAATGCTCTACATAGTGAGTTTGCACGATTTGGTTTTCCGAAAGTCTTGGTTCCTGATAATGGAAGGAAATTTGTTTCGCAAGTCTTTAAACATTTTGTATCAATTAATGGAATAAAATTCAAAAGGTCGCAGCCATTCCATCCTGCGCTGCGGAAAACAGTGTGAAACTATTGAGTGAGCTTTGCTAAACGATATTTGTTGATTATCCAAACGCTCAACACTGTATTATTGGGTTTGTGGAACACGAATAGATTTATTAACCCCGTATGTAACAAATGGTACTGATAGCCATATGAAACTTTGACATCAGAAACAAATCGAAAATTGCAAGAGCAGGAAGATGGCGGACGCATCTGAATCAAATATTTCAAACTTTTCTATAGCAGACGATGTTTCTGAGCATGCATGTCTCTCATGCCGAAGTTAAAGAAGAAACAGGGCAACTAGATTGCAGAGATAGTATATCTGGTGCTGGATAGTCAAGTGGATCGCAGTACTCCGGTTATGCTGTAAAGTATAACGAGGGAATAAGGAGCAGTGCAAAGCCAACGAGACCGGCGATACGTTTTACCTATCAGTAATGTAAATGTCTTGTAGGTTATTAAATTTTATGATAGGGTGAGGTGACTTGTATATTGTAAATATATATTTGAAATTTGTTAAGTTTGAGAGTAAGAAATTTTTTGTTAATTTGGATTTGTATATATTTGTGCCACTACGAAGGCAGCAAGTTTCTCTCTTTTAAGTACTCTACGGCAAGAAATGCACGTGGTTGTGTGTGTGGGTGTGTGGTGAAAAGTAATAATAAAGCCTAGTAAAACATTTCTACGTTGAAATGTGGATCACTATGCTTCTAACAATCACTATGATTTTAACAATACTATCAACTCTTTAACCGAAGCAACACATTTTTTTTTAATTGTAGAAATTTAAAAAATAGCTACTGCAACTATGAGCGCATAAATTCATCCCATGTAACGACACTATTTGGTACGAAATATTGATTAGACTTTATCTTTGTAAACTCGGTTTTGTACACCGATAGTTTACTTGGATTTTAAATTTAACAAGAAATGAATGCGGCTTAGGCTATGCGATGTTTTGCATTTTGCGATTCCATATCAACCATAAATTAATTCTATTGTGGTATCTCTTCTTTCATTTGCTTCACTTGTATTTCTTGTCGCATATTTAAATGCATTTGTTGTAAAAGCAACAAAAGCAACGGCAGGTCCATCCATTTCACTCGAGTTTGAGTTATTTTTATTCTTTATATGTCGAATTAAATGTGCCTTTCACCAGTATTAAATTTTCGGATGAATATTTAAAAGGAACAAATACTATTCGAGCACACTGAATCCCGTAATAACTGAAGCGTTTTTTTTTTCGTCTGCGTAGTTGAAGAACATCCGCCGGAACAAAACTCCGACTACAATTGCAATGGTAACAGAAATTATACGCACATACACACCTACACACTCGAAAGCAGACCACTTGAAACGCCACGAATCACAAAAATAACTTTTCGAACGAACGCGTTAATTATGCTGCGAAGCAATTGCACACGTTTATGCTTTGTTTTGCTGAAATGCATTTTTAATTATAGCAATTAGTACCGGAAGAAAATATAATCGAACAATACTTGTATAACCATAATTAAAATTGCATATAATAACAAGATTAGAAACGATGTCGTTATTACGTTTGTGGTTAAAATTTTACCAGGACGTTATTTGTAAATCCTCGTCGCAAATCTTTAATTATAATTTATGTTATTTACTGCATTATGATTTGGGCAAAATAAAGAGAAATATCGCATAAGATCCGTTTTACCATATACAGGTTGCTGTGGCGGGATGGATCTAAAGCGCGGTTTGAGATACATGTTTGAAAGTTTCAGGATTTGAATTTATATTTTCGCATATTTCACCAACAAAATAGTTTTTACGTGAATTATTTTAGCACGGCTGTCATCTTTGTTTGTATATGTACCATATGTGTACATTTTACTAAACGCAGTTTAGGGAATGAGTTGTTGCAATATCGTAACACTGGGCACTTCAGAACTACACTTTGCTTGTAAGTATAAAAAATGAACCGACGTACATTACATTCGAGGCGGGAAGTGTTTCATTACAGCCGACGGATAAGAAGGCGTGTAACGAATCCACCGAGGATTCTAAACTATTTTATTCGGAATTTGTTCACCATTTTTATTAAATAATTATCAAAATTCATATAAATTCGCTGTTTTCCAATATAGAAAATTGATGTAGTAGTCTATGAAAATAGCTTGCGTTTAAGTTCAGTTGATTTGATCAGTTAATCATATTCTATGAATAATTAATAGAAGTTATGGTTAAAAGTTCACATAGTCAATTATATTCTAGAAATGCGCATAAATAATATTGAACACATGGGTGGGTGGTATTACCTATAAGCAATACCTCAACCGAAAGTGATGTTTCACTGTTATCAACTTTTTCCATATGTCCAAAACGATACATGTTATAGAAGAAAAAATGTACATTTCAGGTGCTAAATAATTGGAAGAAAGTTAGTACATCAGTTATAAGTGTGATTTTTTTATTTCTTTCTTCAACCAACTGCATTTTATCAGCCACGCATAGGATGTGTACTGCTGTCGACTTTTGCGAAGCTATATATTTTTTTGACAGAGTCATGGATTTACGTTGGGTAATTCGAGATCCAGGTGAATTAAGCAAACATGCGGGATTCCTTTCCGACTTAAATGGACCCGACAGTACGACCTGCAGGAATTTTATGACACAGCACGGGCTAGTCACTTTGGACGTGTTTGGGACAGGCACACACAGGTACACGTTGTCCGCTGATGAACGGCCGCAGGATCGGTCGAACGGAGCCCGGAGACCGCAACGGCGTCCATCGAGAGCATGCCCGGATCCTGATTTATGTCGCGGTGTATAGCGCGCCTTTATTTATAATATATTGGGTCGCTCTTGGCGGAGGACGTGCGGCGCATTTGTCGAAATACGGAAAGATACCATAACGTGCCGATCGTTCAGTATACTTCTATATACATATAGTTATGTATATAATTATAATTTCAACAATTTACAATAATAATCAGAAAACTACAATAATAATTGCAATATGTACGTAAAAAATTGTTGTTACGATTGTGAGTAAACAAATAATGAAATTTGTGTATTTGCATCAAAATTAAATTTGGCAACCTTCTCTTGATCTATTTGTGTCACCATATTTTTCAAAACTTAAAGGTTCTTCCGCGGATTGATTTATCGGTTCTCACATTTATTTTTTAGTGTTTTTTGGTGTCATAAAAGCATGTACGCTGTATTATCTTTTTTCTCCATATTATTCTTAATCGTGGATTTGTTTGTAAAAATAAAATTAATGAATTATAATAAATATGTCATTCCGACCATGTTTCAACTATGTATATCTGTCTAAGATGGTGTTAGTTATTATTGGAGCGTGTACTAATCTGTGTCCAGTGTCATTATTATTTCCTTCTGCGCATTTCTCAATACATCTTTATCTTCATTATATACGTGACTGTTTAAATCTCCATTTCGGAATCCATTATATTTTATGTTTTCCAAAAACCTGCTGAGTATTTTGAACAACAGGCCTTTCCAGTAAGAGTTATGTTGTTATACGCACATATGTCCACTATTATTAATGAGTGTAAATTCATTGAATCCAAACTAGGACGAAGATATACACGTAGAAACTTTTTAAAATTTTGTGAACAGTGCAGCAATGTGGATTGGCAAATATGTAAGACACTAGATGTAGATAGCAAATTTGAGTCATTCATGGATATCCTAATTAAAACCTTTGAAAGGGTATTTCCAGTTGAAACCATCAAATCTAGAAGGAATAAGGATTGGTTAACGGTGGGTATTAAGGTGTCAATAAAAAATAAGCGTGCCTTATCTAAAATAAGGAAAGTTACTGATGAAATATGGTTTCTGGAATACTTTAAAACGTACAATAAAATTTTGAAAAAGGTAATAAACTTACGGAAGAAATCAGTGTTTGAAGAAAGAATTGTTAGTTCTTCAAATATACCAAAGACGACTTGGAAAATAGTAAATGATATATCAGGTGTTAAAGGCAGGGATAAAGGCAAAATTTACCTAATTGAAAATGACTGTGTGATACACAATCCGGGCAAAGTCTCATCGATATTAAATAACTACTTTTGTTCAATAGCTGACACCATTACGCAAAATATAAATTGCAATGTAGACCCCACCCGATATGTTAAAAATTTAAACTCTAAATCTTTTTTCATTAGGCCAACTGATGCTCAAGAAGTTTTGTCAGTGATTGAATGTTTAAAAAACAAAAGCTCAACTGGAGCTTAGTGAAATAATAAATTGTTCTTTCGTAGAGGGAATATTTCCGACTTGTATGCAAATAGCAAAAGTGATTCCTCTTCATATAGGAGATGACAATTACCACCCATCCAATTTTAGACCGATTGCTCTATTATCAACTATATCTAAAATAATCGAAAAACTAGTCGCCAAACGAATAACTGATTTCATTAGCTTACGAAAAATACTTGCAGTGACACAGTTCGGTTTCAGAATGCGTACAAGCACTGCGGATGCAATTTATAGCCACCTAAAAGCATTGTACGAACACTTAAATAATAAAGAATTTACCATCACATTATTCTGTGACCTAATCAAGGCATTGCGTGCCCATTCAATTCTTTTACGAAAGCTGGAACTGTATGGGTTTCGGGGTCGAGCGAATGAGCGGTTCGGGTCATACCTCAGCGGTCGCAGGCAATTCGTACAACTGAGCAACGTTGACGGTAGTGTTGTGCGTTCTGAGATTGGAGACTTGCATACAGGCGTACCCCAAGGCTCAATCCTGGGACCAACACTATTTCTTTTATTTATAAATGACCTTGCTAATATAAATATAAATGCAGCAATCACACTTTTTGCAGATGATACGTCTTTTACGTGGCACCACAACAACGTCACTGAACTACAGAACATTATAAATAACGACATTAAAAAAATAAAAACCTGGTTTGATGCAAATAAAATTTGTCTGAATTTAAGTAAGTAAGTATAAAAATAATTTTAATTTTAATATTACATTGGAAAACACTATATTAAATAACGTAAAAAACGTAAAATTTTTGGGATTGAGTATTGACAACGGTTTGAAATGGACAGAGCACATTAATTGCCTAGCTAAAAAACTTTCATCGGTCTGTTATGCTATACGTACTGTTAAACAACATATCAGTAAAAATACTGCAAAATGTGTTTATAATTCGATGTTTGAGTCACGTCTTAGGTATGGTATAGCTTCCTGGGGATTTTCAGCGGTGCAAAATATGAATTCTTTATTTAAGATACAAAAAAGGGCAATACGTTTTGTTTGTGGAAAATCTGGGAAAGAGCATTGCCGGCCCTTATTCAAGGAGTTTAATATTCTCACGTTATACTCACTTTTCGTTTTGGAGGTATTATCAATTGTTCACAAGCATAGAAACAAATTAGTACAGAAAAATGAAATACACGGACATGACACAAGTATTTGCATTGTATAAGAACTCCATATTTTATATGGGTGTGGCGCTTTACAATCGGCTCCCAATCACCATACGTGAACATCCGTCTTTAAATTTATTTAGAAAAAATATTAAAAAAGTTGAGCATGCTTTTTATTCAATGGAGGAAATTATGTTGTGTAATTTTGGTGTATTTTAAGATATTTCATGTTAAAGTACTATAAGTAATTATACTCAAGGATATTTATTGTAAATGAATACTGTGTACTGTCTGAAGATGGGTAAATAAATGTTATTATATGGCCTCGGAGGTCCAAACATTATTATTATACTGCTTATCCTTTCATTTCTGCTGGAGCACATTTTGCTTCTTCAATTTATTCATTACTAATATATTTTAGCCGCTTTCTCATGCGTTAAAACCCCACAATGTATACATAGATGTCTTCTATTTACTCCTTTACGCCCTTGGATTTGTTTCCGTTAGCATAATTATTATCTAATTTATCGATTTTAAGGACTATTTGAAATTATTGAGTTCCTAATAATTGATCAACGATCTAAATACATATTCCCATTGTTCTTGCCCATTTCTAGCATCGTAATTTATTATCATAAATCATCAGAGGTAGAGTTGAAAATAGATAATACACTAACAAAAACACTTCAATAAAAATACAATGAACAATTAATCGAAACAATAAAAATAATACTTTAGCCAAACTGGCTTCACAATTATCATTAAATACTACAAACAAACGAAGTTTAGTGTTAGGTATAGTTTTCATAATCTACCTACAAAACTATAGAAACAATTAATATATCTATTACGTCGATGAAATTATATGCATAAGAGACAACACAATACGAACCAGCCCCATGTAGAAGTCGTGCAGACAGGTTCGAATCAGTAACGAACGAAATTATAAAAACAAACTCATAATTATAAAATAATAAGCAAGCGATTACAATGAGAAGGGAATCAAGAAAATACATAGTATTACAGATAATAGAAGATAGCAACCAAAGAGGAATCACATCCAACTCATGTTAAGTAATGAATATAAGACAAAATTCTGATACAGGTATAAAGAATGCCAATATTAAATCAACACATAAAAAGCGACACAAAGTATGCAATATATAAACCCGCCACGATGTAGAAAAAATGGAAAATACAAAGAAATTAAAGAAACTACAATCAAAACGGCACTGGTGAATTTTTAACGGCCACGAAAATGTCACATTGTAATTAAATTATGATGTACTGCGACCAATGTTCAGTAAACTCGGCGATCACCTATTCAATGGAAGTGGAGACCATAGCCGAGTTAAAACCAAAGCTTTGGTTGTGATACATGAATAACACAATCTTGACACATGGAAGAAAAGTTTCAGGTACACCTCAATAAACAATATCCAGTTATAAAATTTACAATGAAAATGAAAGACGACCACCAGTTACCGATCCTGTAATAGTGATAAAAAGAGAAGACAACAGCCTCGGGCATACAGTATACAGAAAGAAGGCCCACACGAACAGGTACTCCAACAGATCATCGCACCACCACCCAGCACAACTTTACTCAGTAGCAAGAATACTAACATTAAGATCTGAAAATGTAGCCAATGGAAGAAATTGGAACAAAGAAATTGACAACATCTACAAAGCACCAGCAAATAACGAATTGTCAAACCGGGACCATCGAGACCTCTCAGATGAACCAAAGATTGAAAGAAAAGAGAGAAAGAAAAAGAAGTAGCAAACATCAAACATCGGCACCGCTTTCAAACCACACAGACGATAGAAGAGATGCAACGGATCCTAAAAGCACAGAGAGTATACGCCATGTGGAAATGCGAGGAGAAACACATCAGTTAACCCAATAGTCCGCAAACAAGAGTACATTAGTGCCATGATACAGAGAGACCCACCGTGTTCCTTGGCTAGCTAACATTCAACAGTTCATCAGTAGAATAACCGAGAAGCCACAGCAATAGAAAAACAAAAAACTCTTAATATGCAAGATGATGCCCAACTATTTGTTAGTTACAAGTACTTGTATGTTAACAATTATTTGTATGTTAACTTCCTTCCGGCATCTGTGCAAGGTGTTAGGGCCACACGCCTTTTTGTGTGGTGTGCTCAACAGCCATGTGCCCCCCCCCCTATCTTCTGGTGTCATCAAGGTTCTCAGTTTCCCTCAACAGAAGCTGTACTTTTTTTATTCAGTATTCGATTTCAAGCTCGTTACTCACGAGAAAATACTACACCCATCGATAACTTCTCAATATTCGAAATTTTCAGTCATGTCGAAGAAGACAATGATGCTTAATTTTGTTATAATTTGAGGTGTCACCATGATGCCACGCCAAGGACCACGTGCCTTGCGTCTGTCGATATTAATTTGACGTTGATCGTAGAGTCTATCGTCGCATAGGTCTCAGTGAAACTTATTATTGTAAAAATTACTTCGTGTCATCGGAGAAAATATGTGCCTCGAAGTAGTAAAGAAAGTAAATACGATTGTCGAACATCATAGTCAAATCAATAAACATATTAAGATTATATGCCACGATTGTGTCATCATACCACATGCTACTATTGATTTGGTGATCGGTCCGTGAGAATGTTATACAGGCTGCTGCATTTGCGGAAGCCACTTAAGTTGTTTAAAGGACAATACATGCTGACCAATTTGCGCAAACTGTGCATTTTTGCTCTGCTCAGTTCGCAAGTACTTTAAAACATGTGTCGGCAAAATTTTTAAATTTTAATGTACATATTTGCGAACTGATGCCAGCAGGAATAACCAATTGGCACCAATTGGACCAGCATGTAATTTTGCTGTAAAATCATTAGGGAAGCCAATATTTAGATGCCTCGAAATTGAAATAGAATTTTCTATGTGGCGTGCACCAATGCATCTTGTATAGTTGGTACTAACATTTTATGTATGATTTCTTTTATAGAACTTTATGTACCCATGTCACAGCTTTAGATTTAGGACTATTCCATCTTCAATCTTTGTTGGGTTGTAGTTGCACTTTCACCACAAACCAGACCGATGATTTTTATAAGACAATGTACTATCAATGGACTAATAGGCTACAAAGTTATAATCAGTGAAAGGTCAATTTGTTGCTTCGAGAATATTGACACTAATGCCCGGTTTCACAAACGCTAATCGGTCGTTAACGGCTTGTTAAAAAATCGTCAAAAGATTGCCGATTCGTTATCGAGTCTTTAATCCATCGTCAAATATTTGATGATGGACAGGTCAAATACATTTGGTATTTGACGATGGATTAAAGACTCGATAACGATTCGGCAAACTTTTGATTATTCGTTAACAAGCCGTTAACGACCGATTGGCGTTTGTGAAACCGGGCATAAGTCTCTAATTGGTGCAGTTAGAATAGTATATTAAAATACAAGTTCGAGAAATCATCGATTCAAGCACGCGTTTGAAATTCCGACACGAGCCGCGTAGCGGCGAGTGTAGGAACAAACAAGTCCTGGAAGAGCTTTCTGAATGAATGAGTTTTTCTATTCTGCACTTAATATAATTCCATTTTACATAAGATATAAAATTTTTAAATTTACGATATTTTGTCAAGGTTGGGTAGATTAAAGTAACAATAAGCAATATATATTTTATTATTCTTCATAATGCTGTCTACTTCCACGGTACTTTCCGTTGTGACAATTCTGTTAACGTTGATAATAATTATTGTACAGTTCATGACAATCGAAGTTGTTTTATTTAATATTATTTTATTGTTCCCATTTGCAGCTTGACATTTGACATAAACGTAAAATTAAAATTTGGAAGAACGACAAAGTCGCCAACACCAGAAAAATAAAATACACTACGCCACTAACCCAAACAGGTGCTTTACTGGTTCTATGTAGTATCGACGCAAAATAGAAAAACAGGTAATATTCATTGCAGTCACATACACAGCTCATAAGCTCACAAGTGAAATAAAAATAAAAGCACGGTCGCCGTGGTTTCATTCGACGCGATTAGAAAGATACAATTCGCAAAGACGCAAAACAATTAACATAATACCATTCCTACGAGTCAGCAAGAAAATAAATATTATTACTATATATGACTCCAGTACTCACAAATAACAATTTTCCTAAACACCAGCAATTGAAATTTGCCGTTAATGAGATAACTGAATGGAATTATACCTTAGTGCGATTGAATTTAAACGAATCGAGTGCAAAGAAACCGACCAGAAACATTCGAAAGGCGACAGGTCCGTCGTGCAATCACTACGTATTTACGAACGAACACATCACGCGATGGTATCACCGTCGCGGTGTGAATACATTACGCCATAATGACAGATTACGAACAGCTTATAGTAAATTTCATTCTTTGCCATTAGCATTTTTATGTATGTACGTCTATTAGGCAAAATTGCCTTTAATTTCACCCGGCAAGTCCAATGTTTCATGCGAATTCAATGCACGCTGTACCGTCATAAAATTAAACATTGCTTGCAAAACCCACCCTATAAAATATGGGTTACCACCTATAAAAGGTTGTCTTAATGTCATTTAATAATCATGTAAGCTCTGAATGCGCAAAAAGAAAGTAACGCGTTCAGCATTTATTCAGAATCTCCGTTAATAATCCTTATATACACAAGTCTACCCGTGGCTTGAATGGCTTTCAATCGACATCTATTGCCAGAACACCTCCCCCTCATGCGCATTTATTTTGCATCTTTTGTCGACCGTCCTAGTTTTCTGTACATTTCCAATTCATTACTATTCTGATAAATCTATCCCTTATTCTGTGCTCATTTTTTTCTAATGTATTCCTTGGCAGGATTTCTATACATTGATCGCTCATCTTCAGCTCGTCCTGTATTTTTACCATCAACAATTGAAAATCAGGGACATTTACACTGCTTAATAAATTGCTCGTGAATATCGTATAAGAATTCAAAATTCATAGATTTATCATTATGACTTGATTTTGATGTTAAATCAAATTTATTTTATAATGTAAAAGTCAAAGTGGTAAAATGTAGTGCCTTATCATAAGATAAAAAAATTAGCATGAATAATACGTCGAGCGATTTAAAAGAAGACATACGGTTACCACGTATTTCATACAAGATTACTCGTATTTTTAATTCAAATGTTCAATGCAAATCAAAAATAAATTGTTTTCCTTCTCAAAATGTTGATGTTTCTCAAAATATTGATTTCGATGAACTTTTGTTATCACTTCTGATAAAACACTGTCACATTTGTTCATGTTATTCAATTTATAAAACAACACATTTCGCAATTAAAATATTTAAAAAAATAATTTTCGATTCTTGTAATATATTCAGGCTACTGGCGGAGTAACAGCATAGTACTTTACCTAATAATTGTTTAAAATTCAATGAGTCTGTCATGATGGTTAACAACAACTGTAACTTATTATAAATCAATATTATAATTTATTACAGGCTGATTTAATGGAGAACTATTTTGAATGCATGATAGTAAAAACAGGAATGCGGCTCTAGCGTTTTTACATCTGGCATTAAATAGAGTCATAACAATTAAATAAAACGATATATGGAACTCCGAATTATAATAAAAAACATTCAACTAAATTTCGTACTTCGTGACTTTCAAATAAGCTTAGGTTCCTCCAATAGAAACATTTTGAAACATATTTGGATATGCTGAATCAACTTATTCCTATTTTGTATACGGGATTAATACAAACGACACCCCAACAAAAAATCCAATAGTCATGTGCCCTGCATTTTCGATATGTATTCTCTAAGAAATGTTCGAAAATGTTCCACAAGACTACTCCTATAATTAGTATATTTTCAGAAATGGTTTTCTTCATCAGTGCCCCATTTTTCGATTTTGTAACTTTTTTGATTGTTTCTGGTTGACAGTTTTCGAATTCGACTATTTTCTTTTTTGTTCTAGATTACTCAATTTGTTATAAACACTATTCGCTAAAAAAATGAGAAAATTTTCACCACAAAAAGTGGTGGCGGTAAAACAACACACAGTTCGTGGTTTCTCAGAATTCCAGCCAACATTAACATAGAAACGAGGCTGATGACTTTTTCCGTATGCTTGGTGTGGACTTTCAAATGTACAGCATCGTTCATTGTGTTAATTAAACACACCACCCGTAATAAAATTATGTCCGACGGCTCAGATTACTCTAGCTGCAATTACTTGTATCAGATAACAATTACAATAATTGATTCATGTATTGTAATCTTCTGGTAATTGAGACGGATGGGGCATCCCTCTCAATTATCATAGTTTAATTAGGCGCCGTGTTATCCTGTTATTTACATTTAGTTATCGTGTAATACTCCTAGTACCCCCGTGCATTATTTTCTGCTAAATTCATTCAGCCTGGAATTTTGGTAGGTCACAATTATAAAAAAAATCAGCATATTAAAATGCAATCTTTGGACCTTTTCAATAATAAAACAATTACTGTATTATTATCTCATACTTACGGAATATTAGTTTGTATCTCATATACATAGACACAGTTCGAATACTTAGATTAAAATGTTATTGTTGACGCGTTAGTTGTTGTTATGAATGGCTTCTTATTGCTACTACCAGCATAAATGATATGGCATCCGTGTAATTCCACATCCTCTGAGGTCCATCTTTATTGCTAATTCCTACAGCTGGTAGTACATGCCCGGTCGTACACTAAAATTGATTTGAAATGATTCCGATCATCTTAGGCCTCTAACTGTGGTATCGAGCAAACCTTTATAAGATATGTTCGTTGTTTTATTTCAGTTATGGATACTTCTACGCGTTCACTTTCAAGTGACTTCTTTTTGAGTGTGCCCGTGTATTAATATATTACTTTTTCAACAGAAGTGGTGGGTAGAAAATGGTGCCTGTGGTGCTTTTTGCTTGTACGATTATTATATTGTTTTTATGTTTTTCGTAATATATTACCATGTCTTCGTATGTTTAATTTTATGCTTTTCGCTTGTTATTACAAACATCTAGCGTTTGTAATAAAAATACAAGTCATATCATGCTGGCAAAGGGAAGCAATTAGCCATGAACCATTGCAAAATAATAATAGTTCCATTCACGAAGGAGGAAGGTTGAGAGAGTCCACCCAAAACTGAGGAGTGAAACGATACAATTTGTGGAGGAAGCAACATATTTAGAGGTGCCGAAGAATTTGTGGGAAATCGTGGGGATTAATCTCCAAGCAGATAAACTAGCTGCACGTGGTGATTATAAAACACATCATTACGTCTGGATGTATAGTCTGGTGGACGACCACTCAGCGGAGGCCAGTCGGAGTAAAACTGACTAGATTACAGAGAATCCTTTACATATTGTATTGCAATGTGCTGTCAACCGATATTGAAACGGATGAGATCCTTGGTATGCAGTTGATACACTGTCTACGATATACAGTTTCGGAGTGCCTTAGTCATACTTCCCACTAGAAATGAATGGAAGCGATCTAAACTCGTCCTATTACAAACAGATTCGTGATGGTTCTAGGTTTCTATTATAAAGTTAGGACTGAAGCAGTGTATAGCCCTGGCAAGTGTGTAACAATTTTACAGGCAGTATTTACCTTGAGATGTGTGGACGACAGCTATTAAAAAGCCATTCACATCGCAGATCAATAACAATATCTAATATCAGAATGGTACTACAGGTCCTTACTGACAATTAATTTACGTCGATGTCAGTCTGGGAGTATCGTGCAGTGGTCTCTCAACTACAGAGATCGAACACGGTGGCTTTGTCTGTATTTCCCGACACAGGAAACGAAGTGGCCGATTTTATAGCAGGGCTGGGGTTAACCGGAATTAATTGGCTGGATGGAGCTCAAGGTGGTAGAATATTTGTAAAAGTACCACGGTATTATAAATTTCCAGATAGTATTGAACGGTCCACATGCTGCACGTACTACCGACTGCCGACTATGGATATAGACAATGTTACATTTTTTTTTTTGCAGTGTCCGTAATTCCCTCTAATGGATATATATTTCATGAGACTAGGCACCTCTTACTTATTTGTGAGAATCGCTGGGCGATCGCGATGCATTCGCTTTCGCGTTTATTCCAGTACGTGAAGGTGTCGCGCTTGTTTTAACAACGCACTGATTGCGCCCTTTTTGATCGTGATCCTTGTGGTGTGAAAAGGTTTGAAGTTGTAGTGTTGTAGCATACGTTGAGGAGTATTTGGACGTTGAGCGCCATATTCTCAGGCACTTTTGCATATATATACGACATAGTAGCACGTAGTTGGTTTCTCGTGTGATTTGACGGGTGGTAACAGCAGAGTATGTGATCTGATACCTGTCTGGCGATGGCCTAATCAAGTTATTTGTTGGTGTAAAAGTAGAGATAGGTAGCAAAATCATTTTATTTAAAAAAGGTTGGAATGAAGGGTGAACAATAAATATAGGTGTTAGCTACAATGAATTCATGCGGTAGCAATGGGTGAGCAACTAACGCACCACCTACTCACTACACAGCTAACCTAACCTAACTCACCGATTGGGGACGAATGGCATGTCAATATCACACACGATTTCATACTAGTGCTCGATACATACACTTGTTCTTAAACAAAAGTTAGATACAGAAAAGAAGCGAAACATTTCACAAAAACGTAATGTACTTGCAGGACCAGTTAATTTCGAAGCTGACGGGTTTATATACGTGATATGATTGTATCACTTAATGGCCAAAACGTCACAACCGATAACTACTACTTCATGAAAATTAGAAAGGAGCCTTCGTCGTTTTTAGTTCTATTCAGTTATTTCGAATTCCATATTTAAATCATCGCCGAGCAAATAAATTTTAATTACGTCTATGCGAAAACGGCTTATCGCAATTAATAAGCATCCCCGTTAAAGACAACGACCCCCACCTCACGTTTGCCCGCAGGATAACAGAAGCCGATTTATAATTTCACGTTAATATTCGCAATGAAACGCAGGCGAACGTAAAAGTAAATTAATTTCGTAAAAGAAGAAAGGCGATAGGTGCAATTTAGATTATAAAATCGCAACCCCTTCGGTTCAGAACTTTAATAAACTTCGCCATTGATCTCTCGCGCGAGCACGCGATATTATGATTTGTCACGTGATCCCTATCGAAGGGGGATACGACCCGCGTACGTACACATACAAGCTTAACTACTTAAGGCCTCACTTAGTATTATGAATGGTTATGTTTGTCGAATATATTAGATTACTTGGTAATATTTTATTAGGAATGATCATATGCCTAATCAAAGCGTATCAACTTATATATTATATAAGTACTTTATATTTAAATACGTTACGCATACATGCTGTGGCGTTGACATTGCACGTGCTTCATATCCTAGTTAAATGTTCGCGTGAAAATGAGTAGCACTTGCTATACCCATGTGACATTATGATAAGGGCTAGTTTGTCGCCAAGAAATTTGTCGTTTTTGTAATTTAACAACTCGTTTTTAATGGTCCCAGCGAAAATATTATGAGCATATCACATAGTTTTGTTTAAAATCTATTAACAGATTAACGTGTCACTTAAAATGTGCAACATACATGACGTGTTAAACGAATGAAGTGGATCTGTAACTGAATGATAAAACGTTCAATTGAGCTTCGATTAGACACCCCGCTAACTAATGCAGTAAGTACCCAGTTAGTGACGGGCAGGGTATCAAAGAATGCTTTGTGACCGTGATATTGAATGAAATATTTGGAACGTGCAACCATAAAAAAATCATGATCGCGTCAGTTTACGGTAAATTTATATGAGTATAAAAAAGTTCAGTGCGGACCATTGACAATTCTGTTAATAATTAATAAGGTTCTGGTAAAAATTAATTTGACTTATATTTTACATGCATTTTAAATCTATTTACTATTTAAAGTAGTAGTTTTCGATTTAACACTGACAGCATATTATTCTTTTAAATTGTTTAAAACTTAATTTTACGATTAAATGTCAAGTTAAATTTACCTTAGTTACATTATACGATTAAACGGTGGTGGAAACATATCAGATTTAATCAATGCTAATTCCTTTTGATGTCAAGAATTTGTTTACCTTTGCAGCAAAGTATTCCACACATGAAGTTTATTTTACAAAATGCATAAAAGCTATTTACTGCTAGAGTCAACTGAATTTGGTACATGACACTGCTTAATTGAAACCAAAATACTTACAGTTATACTTAAAGTTATAACAATAAAAGAACCATCCTATTTATAGAATAAAATAATTTTTAGGATGGATGAACACCATTTAAATATGAGATAGAAAAGACGCATTAGAACACTTCGAAATAAAACTGCTGCTTCTGAAGGGAAACTTCATTCCACCCTTACAAGTTCACAATAAGACGTAGTGAGTGGTGTTTATTTAAACGTTTTATATACTTAATTAGTAAATTGACATTCGTTTCTAACATTTTATAATAATATTATATGTACTGCCCGTAGCCATGAGCGAAGCGTTAAAGCTTTTAGACGCGGACATTTTATTTACGATCGCAATTATTGTAGACTTTACGAAAGGACAACTGCATGTACGTTTATGGCTCGTAGAAACATCCGTTTATAAAATATCTAAAATTTCATTTTGCATCCCGTTCTGAAGTACACGCAGTAAAAGTTCTAGATTTTGACGCTGCAGAAATTCGCAATTTTATCATACTAGCAATATAATTTAATACCTTTTTGGTCTTTATAGTATTAGTCGATTGTCACGTTAGCGCATCTCTCAAACAATAATGCTCATTTCCAACGAGGATCATACACCAATTTTCTAAGTACACGCTTTTAGGGATTTACCAGTCGCGAGTTGTTTGTCATATAATAGAAAAAAGATGTGGTTGCGGGTAGCTTGTGCTAAGACTGATGAGAACAAAGGCCATTTGCTGATATTCATTACGTTACCATTTAATTTATTTAAATATCAATGCCTGAGTTGCCGTTAAGTGTTTGTGAATAATTGTACATATATCGAGATGTTACCATTAATGATACATACAGCTGACTATACTTAAAGAAGGAGGTGAACGAATGTGATGTGCACCAAGTTACAAATCTTTTTCTATGGTGATTTTACCTTTTAATTCGGAAGCATCCCAAGGCAGCTAAGACATCCTTGGAATTGGGCAACCCAACCACCCCATTATCATGAATCCTCCTTGAACGAATTTTACTTGAGTGGTGATTTCAATTGCTTCAGACATTCCGTGATGGCTTGCGCTGCTCTTGGATATGCGTCAGCAAACGAGTAGTATTTCTCTTTTTAACATATTATGCTATATTGGGAGAGCCATTTGCTTTGAACGTTATGGCTTTCATTATACAAAAATCAGGGCTTTTCGATGTGTCCCCACAGGAACAACTGTGTTTTGATATTCTTCCCGCATACACATCTGCTGTATATTGTCTCAAATGGCGATTTTCCTCGAAATAGATATATATATATATATATATATAGAATTTTCTAAAGTAGAACGTGGCCATTTCGTAAACATTGACTTCAAAACGGTACCACTCGACATTGGCGCTGCATCCCAAATCAACCTTATCTTAGCCGGCAAATATTTTCAAACTCCACGTTTTTTGTGCAAATTTAGTTGGCCTCAGTTTACTAGAGTTTCTTGTCATAAGCTTTTTCAAGATGTTCAATTTGAAGTTAAAGGTTTGTACGCATCTGCAGATTCTATCACACCTTTGAGTCCAAACAGATAACCCGTTTCTTTCCCATAGAAAAGCCACAACGAAGCCGTCGTACTAGCATAGTAACTCCAATTGTAAAGTATCCATCCTTAAAAATCTGTTGTGTTGTTACGGTGCTTGATACATGTGTATCATTCTCTTCACCGCGAAGACATCTTTCACAAGCAGATTCAAATCGTTGTAGGTGCTACATTCACATAAGTGGTAATTGTGAAGAATGAAGGCGTTAGAAGGCAAAGAAGTCTTCGTGTTAAGCGTATACTTTCCACCAATGCATCAAGCCATCTACCCTCTTTAGTTCTTGAAACAATTCCCAACTTTCAGTTGCAAAAAGGGATCCATTTAAGGTGTTCGTATCATTGGATTAAATTAAAATAAGAGATGGTCGGGAGTTGAAAATTAAAATATTTAACTATACATACACTGTGCAACAGATACTTGTTGGTGTTCTGTCCGTAATTTTAAAGAGAAACTTGCTGACACACATAATTAATACTTCTGCATCGAGTGACCTTAAACAGGACACCGTCTGAGCTTTTGTTTCCCATCTAGTAACCGAATTCATTTGCCGAAGGTTGATACAATCAGACGCCTTATGCTACTCTTTGCTTATAAAATACAATACACTTTTCGGATTCGCAGTCGTCAGTGACTCCTCCGCGTGAATGTATAGAAAACTAACATCGTTTACGTTACGTCATTCGGCTTTCGTATCTCTCATAACGTTCGCGACTACTCCTACAGTTACTTTGTTTGTAGCTTGTACCATGCTCCGTCGTCAAAAGGGTCTACAATTTTCGCCTTTTAATTTATCGCCATTTTTGTAACGATTCCTACTTTTAAACTTCTTTGAAATTCCATAGAATTAAGTATTAAATACTTTAACGGTTCGATTATTTCCCTAAGCATCGCTTTGAGGGTTTCTGCCTTCATGTTAACTTCCTCAGGTGCTTTATTTGTCATTAGTTCCTTTATATATATTTTTAATTCATTATCGCTTATTGAATTCAAGAGGACCAAGTTTCATAATTTTATCTTTTTTACATGTCATTGACTTATATTAGTAACCTATCTTATCAATTTTTACCTCATTTTAGTGTTTGTTAAATATGTCTGCATTCGTTGTTGTTATGTTGTGTGTACTAATTCTACTTCATTAACTAACTTATATCATCTGTGTTGAAATTTTGATGCATTTATTTACACGTGTGTCTGCGACTGACTTCTGGTTGTTCAAAATACGAGTGTAGTTATAGATGTAATTCGAACATCTTCCGGTAATGTGTGAAAGATCATGAAACTGTATGTATTATTTCGTTTTATTACTACAATAATGCGATGACTTGCCTTTTGATGCCATTAATGAAATAGTTTGTATTAATTGCCAACTTAATATATTTCTACGATGAAGTGATGACGTGAGATAACTGACAAAAGACGCGATTTTCTTACTATTTTCTACAATTTAAAATGTTACAATATATCAAATGATTAAGCACGTGAACCGACTACTGTGGTCCGATTAATTGTGTTTAACTCGTCGATGTTTGCTTCGCCCTGCTAACCAACCAGTCCATCGTCGTTAAATACACGGTCTTGTGTGTTGCGGTCGAGTTCAAATGGGAAGGTTGTTAATACGACCAGATACACTGATCCCAGGTTGCCGGAGTCATTACGAGTACCGCAGCTACCGTGGGATGGAGCGCGAAGCCGCAAATTAAATTCTAACTCGACGTTTCCAAATTACACGCACTTTGTCGATAATTAATGTCAAAATTAAGATCGCTCGAATGAAACGAAAATTGTCGTCTGTTGCGAGCAACCCTCTGGCTCCAACGTCGCCGGAATATAAACAGGTGGGGGAGAGTTTGTTCGATCGTGCAAATCGAAGCAACGAGTCGAGCGTCGAAACAAGGACGTTCAGATGGTTCATTGAATGACTGGTATCTTCGATACGATCGAGTTGGACATCCAGGACACTAAATTGAGTTACGAATACGGTTGGCGATGTATGAGATTTCCGTGCAGTTTTATCGCATTTTTTTCTTGATTTGATCGTTTATGTTAGACTTATTAATTTTCCTTGTGATCGTTTAAAGAAGGCTTATACTGATTGTGCCACATGCAGGTATTAGAATACATCCGAAATCTTTGATTTAAAGGTTATACAAATGCCAATTATATAACGTTGTGAATAGAATAAAGTACATACGTTATCTGTACTCGGTTCATAACAAATCGCATACCCATATACTACATTTTTTATAACAACTTTTTCCATTACAAGTATATTGACCTTCCCAGACATAATATTATGGAGACACAATAGCGAAAAATTCTAAATGCGATGGCTGTAAAATGATGTCACTTTCACTGAAAATTATAAGTAATTTTGGACAATATGTTAATGCATTAAAACAGGTTTCTGCATGATCATAAAATCCAACAGCTAACAATGAAGGCAATTCTAAAGAACCAATTATAAATAAAACTGATGAAAGAAGTCTTTAACAAATTAATTGAGTTTAAACTACAAGAAGCTACATCTGATGAAAGAGCTCAAGTAATAACCAATGAGGATAAATCATCAGCCATTGACTTTATTAAGTACCGTCCACGCATCTGATATAAAAAGTTGACATAATTAGCGCAACCTTAAATTAATCGCGGTAATTGAAATTAATAATACGAACTAAAGAAAATCACAAACAAGAGGAAATTAAAAACTTCCTAAGTACAGCTGAGCCTGTGTATGGATGATACTATTATGCTACAACACTATAACAAAGAAATCTGCAGAGATCAGTACTAAAATTTTTATACTTAAGATGAACTTCTAGAAAACTGACGCAGTCGCAATGGCGAGACCGTTATCCGAAAGAAATATTCAAATATATATATTTTTTAATGTGACTGAAGTAAAGCGTCACATACGGTTTTCTTCATAGCTATATAATAATCTTAAGATTAAAACTTCATAATTTTAAAAGATAAAACATGGCAAAAATAACACTAAAAATATCAATAATTATCCAGCAATTTATAACGCAAAACCTAAAGTAACACTTACACACATATAATGAAAGAGTTTGAATTTGATATAATGGACATCAGGAGATATGGCTTGGTGATCGCAATATATGTTTATCGGACACTTACACACCAGATACTCGATATTTCCAATTAATTTTAACTGATTATAAGCTTGCGCAAGTGGTTGGAGTGCCGACAAGGATTACCACAACTTATGAATGAATGTTTCATGTGTAGCGGTCAATTTTGACGCCGCTCAATTCCAAACTGTAGGTGCGTGCATTTTTGAACACACGTGGAATTTTTTTACTATTTATGATGATGAAGGAATGCCGCGACGTAGTGAAATAATATATAGAAACTTCATTTTTTGATAATATAAATCGCCAATGCGTTGGAACCATTTAATATAATTTAATATAATCATATAGATCTAAAAGTAAATTTATTTAAGCAATTAGTTTAAGTTATATTTAATGTGCATGCTCCACTGCGTACTAAGCCAACATCATTATAATGAATTATTTATAATATTACATTAATTATTATTGAAAAAATGAAGCAGCCATCATGTTCAAAACTATAATTGTAAGTTATATACATGGGAGAAATTTTGCTGAATTGAGGAAATATGTTCATGGAGCGGTAAAACGGGAACAAATTGTTACAGGCCGCATCATCACATAAGAAGTCGTAAATACATAAAAAGCTCTGTGAAGAATTTTACGCCATTGGGGTATACAAAATACAAAAACAAATTATTCTACTATTAAGATATCGGACAATGTTAGACCCTGTAGAATATCGTTTCTGAAGCATAAGCTGACAAAGACCTTATAAATTATTATAACATCATTTTTTCAATTCCTCTAATAAATATGAATTACACAATATTACATATACAGAAATATATAAATGTATAAAATCAAATAATGAGCAACAAGCGCAGATCACATATCATAACAATGTTAAACTACGTATTATCGTATTGCAATGGTCACATAGTTCATATAAAATTTTCATACTATTTGAATAAAGTTTAATAATTAAACCGTTACAGAAAGTATGAAATGCTAACTTTCTAGATGATTCATTTAAGGCCAATTAGAGTGCTGTCCTGTATGTGAAAATTAATTTAAGACATTGTTGCTAATCAAGTTAAATAATATTTAGATTGTGCTGCTATTCATTTATTGGAATCAGTATTAACATTGAGTCACATCACACATCTGCATTATTAAAAATAGTTACGATAATATCTTAATCCTGTTAAACCAGCGCGAAGCAGTAGACGTAAATTTTGAATTATTTGCAATATTAAATATGTATATGTGTAATTTCTAATTCGTGGTTAGAGATTATGTAGCCTTCAAAAAGTAAATTTTAATGACATTTCTATTGATCGAAAATGTAGTAAATAGAGGCTGTGGATAAATGAAATGCCTACTTCATTCCCGACATTGTAACTGGTATTATATGTCGTTTCCTTATTCTTCTTATTTTTTATGCTAGTCTAAAATCCATATAGTTAAATAAAACTTTATTTTGGTGTTGGAGTCTTGTTTGTATGTTTGCATGAATATTTGGAGAATGTTGATTCATCGAGTCTTCGTGAAAGTGGATTTGGGTACAAACAGAATCATAAAGCGCTAGGCGAGTCACTTTTAAAAAATTCTCTGCTCGTTTGCATGGTTTATATTGGTATATTTATATTATTATTTTGAAGGCATATTCTGGATCGCCATTGTATCATTATGTGTCCGAGTAAATTTTGAATGATCGAATTTCTTTAGTGTATTTCTATATTATTATTATTATTATTAATAAAAATAATATAATCTTTATTCAGTGAGTTAAATAAAATGCATGGAAAATAATAATATAATAAATACCACAATTAAAAAATGCCGTCAGATTATAAAGAGCATCTTAGCAGACGAGTTTTAATTGCAGCTTCAATTTGTCCGTAAGGCAAAACTATACAAAACAAATATAAAATCGTATTTGATGCAAGAATGTATGTACATATGCATAACATGCACAGGGGTTACTCCATTCGTTGATCGATGTCGCAATCGTTCGTAATGCATAATTATATTGACCTGTTTAGCTGCTAAATAATCTATATAAGACCTTTAATTTAATTGATCGTCCAATTTTAATCCTGGAAATATGTAGACGACTTAAGAATGTTTCCCTCATAACTTAAATTTACAATTTCTCTTTTCGATATTGAGAATGTATTAAGGTTTGTTTTTCTAACATTTAATATTATTTAGTCATTTTCTGTAAACAAGTTATACATTAATAGCGAAGGGGACACCGTCTCGTATTTCAACAACTCCACTAATTGAGCAACTAATACTACCACAAATAACGCGGTATCATTCTGTTGTATATATCATGTCATTTCTGTACATAAAAGCGGACCTAATAATGGATCCCTGTGATACCCACAAGTTTTCCCCAAGATGACAATATTTTTGACCCCTATTGCATTTTTCTCTGTCGTGCAGATACCAGTTATTTTTGTTTTGTTTCCATTTTTGAATATTAGTTGAATTTAAATTTCTTGCAATGCCTTCGGAAAAACACCATTTTCAATTATAGGTTTATGATATAGCATAGTGGTTTTTTATATATACCCAGTGACATATAAACTGCACCACCTAGAAGGAGTGGGAATTTTTGGACCAAATTTGGCAGAATCATTGGACTAATCTAAGGTAACAAATGATTAAAATTTGATAAAGAAAACACTTCATCTTTTTGATTTTTCTTTAATAATGTGTTGGTCCGCCCCTATTTGTGATACACTCATTGACCCGCCTTGGCATTGATTCCAGCAGGTGATCGATGTCTTCTTGGGGTATGGCATCCCAAGCAGCCTGTACTTCATGCCGTAGAGCTTCTATTGTCAACAGTGGGTTCGGTAGATTCCTCAATCTTCTACCCATCATGTCCCACATGTGCTCAATGGGCGACAAATCGGGAGATCTTGGCGGCCAAGGCAAAAGATTAACATTGGCCTCTTCAAAGAAGTCAAGAGAAACCCTTGCTACGTGAGGTCGTGCATTATCTTGCTGGAAAAGTGGGTCTTCCAGCCCTCGAAGATATGGAAGAACATGTGGTTCTACCACTTCGTCAATGTAGCGTCGGGCGGTCATACTGCCCCGAATGAAGAGCAAGGGTGACCTACTGCCGTAAGCAATAGCACCCCACACCATCAACCCCACAGTTCGGTGAACATGCCTCGCAATCGAAAAATCAGGATTGCGCCTTTCTCCACGTCTTCGTATAACAGACATCCGACCATCATGCATTCCTAAACAAAATCGCCATTCGTCACTAAAGACAACTCGATGCCACTCCAAGTTCCATTGAAGTCTTTCCGTGCACCAGGCCAAACGTTCCTGGCGATGTTGAGCAGTGAGGGGTAGCACAAGATGTGGGCGGTAAGACAGCAAGCCAAAGTTTCTTATTCGACAATAAACTGTTCGCAAGCCTATCGGACGACCTTGTTCACCGCTTGCTAACCATTGATCAGCTATTGATCTAGTTGTAGAGAATCGGTCTCTCAAGGCCATTAGTCTCAAGCGGCGATCTTGACGTTCATTGGTTCTTCTTTGAGCCCCAGTGCCTCTTCTCTGACGTTCAACCCCATGTTCAGACCACGATTGATAAACGCGCATTATTGTTGAGTGGTGCCGTCCCAAACGGTTGCCGATTTCTCTAAACGAAAAACCTGCTTCTCGTAAACCAACAATCCGCCCTCGGTCAAAGTCACTCAACTGCTGGTAAACTTGAGATCTCCTTCCTCTAGGCATCGTTAAACACTTGAAACACTTTAAACTAAAGAACGGGATCCGAAAAAGTGGAACAAATTCAAAAATGACTCGATAATTGCTTGTCTATCACCACCTCTAAAAAAATGACACAAACGTCAAAAATCCCATGACTACTTGATGATTGGGTTTCAAATCAACTATTTCCCTGGACTGGTCCACTATTCCTGTCAAATTTGGTCCAAAAATTCCCATCCCTTCTAGGTGGTGCAGTTTATATGTCACTGAGTATATAATGTGTTTTTTGAGGTTAGAATATAATCTGACAATACTGTCATTATTGTAGTTTCTTTTGATTGTGGCTAAATTAGCTTTAAACACAATTGAATTTCAGAGCCCTTCTAAATTAGGATGTTCTTTGAACGCACGTTATATTAAATTAGCTTGCACAAATTCAGTAGAAAGTGTCAGTTTGACAGGGTAAATAATACGAATGCGAATCCGGGGATTATTTTGTGGCTGACACGGCAGAGTGCATACAAATTATCCCTATAACCCGGATAATTTCAGAATACACATCGTATTAAATTTGAATATTTTTCGAGTAAATATCAAACAGTAACAAATAAATATTTTGTTAACTAGAAAATATTAGATCTACGAGTTAAATAAGTTAAAGAGGGGATTCTTATTGTTCAGCGACGGTATATAAAGATAATCAATAAAATGCAAACTGTACTAATTGTTTATATCTAGTTTGATAGTTTGAATGTACACCAAGAGGGAAACCATATCTACTGACAAAATATTGACACGAATTTGACAATCTTATGTAATGTAAGTTTCTTCTCGATTGTTAACAAGTAGTCGGACCTGATTTCCATTCTCAACTTCCACACTATGGAAAATTCTGACCAGCCAAACTACCAATCCCGGACTATATATACGAACATAGGGCATTCAAGGTATACTTATTGTACAATAATAGTAATATTAATAATAATATTTATTGACTACAATAATGTGGAGTGTGCAATATATAATGCAGTGAGCAGTAAAAGCATAATTGAGTTGAATCTAACCGCAGAATAAAGAAATATTTAACACACGCTTTTTTTAATATTTATAATAATTAATTAAGGCTTAATGCCCTTTCCCAAAAATGCGACATTGGAAGAAAACTAGGTTGTAGATCGTTGTAACATTTTTGTTCGTGCACATCGAACGAAATGTTATTTTGTTAGTTAGATATTGATGCGTTTTAAGTTCAGCGATGTTATGTTATAAGCAAGCGGAGCTTAGGAATTGCCTCGCTGGCATTAATTTTAAATATTTTGTATTCTATTTTCGTCCATAACTGTTACATCGCAAATATTCATTCAGAAAGGACTAAACAGAAAGAAGAACTTGCAATTTTAGACTGAATATATGTCTCTTAACTAAATAATTGCTCATTGTATCGAAGACTGACATCCAGTACCAAATTTCGATTTTTCGATGACTCCAAGTTCTAGTCCAGAGTACTGTTTTGTACAGTAATTGACACAAATCGTTCAGTTTATTCTATGTATGTTTATTTACTGTGTTTTATATGAGCTTTGCATTTGAGCTTTGGAGTTGAATTGCAAAAATTGCAAATGATGAGTTTTGTAAAACCCTGATGGGCCAATGGTCTTGTGCGCATCACTCACTTAAGATTGTCGGTTAGGCAATTTATTTATTTATTATTCTACCCACTTTCTTTTATATGAGCGTGAAGCTCGAAGAAAATTAATATATTATGATTAAAAAATTGAAATTGATCTGCAGTTGGCATTTGTATGATATGGTGCCAGTGAAAATTAAAGTTTGTAAAATTCTTGATAAATAGATGTGGCAATATATTAGATGATTATGGGATATATTAAACATCTATCACACTCCAATCCTTCAAGGTACTGTGGAAACTTTGTTGGAACTTTTACTAATTATCTTAAATCAATCGCATTAAAAAGTGAACTCAGTTAAACCACTACATTTATACCCATCCTGGCTGCATTAAAATCGCCGAAGCAAAGGATCTCATCACATCTGGGAAATATGAAACTCATGGAAGCCTCTGGCGAATCGATGCATTACTGGTAATCAAACTCAGGAGGTCAATACACATAAATAATATCAGGAAATTTATGGCTATTTACACATGCACATTATGAAAACCCAGTTTTGTACAACATGATAATATAATCGATATTTTTGTGCCCCCACTCTACGCCAATTTAAAAAATCTAAACAAATTAAAAAACTACCACAAACTGACTACAATACGTAATTCAGGACAGCCATGATTTATCCACGTAAATGTTTCGTATAAGATACTCAAAACATAATAAGAAAAAATTGTCAGGTTGACATGTCTTTGTCAAAAATTAATAAGAAAATATAATCTATAATAGGATACAAACATCAAATGTTGTAAGTTTCAAAATTTATTAATATCACTACATATGTATCGCCCACACTGTGGCTTCATCAGGTGATGAAATACAAAATAAAATACATAAAATTTTTCCTTAAGTACTAAACTGGAGTTTTAAAGAGGGGGGTTTGTTATTACAGGTATAGATTTAATAGGGGGGAATTGTTTAAGTCTACTTGCTGGTTCAAAATGATGCCTAATTTGTTAAATTTGTTAATTTCTAAAAAAAATTTCAAGTAAATTTAGTTTTTTACTTTTTTCCTCAACATGTAGGATTACAAATTTGTTATTAAATTTATGGTTGTTGTCTAAACAGTGATTAGCGAAGGTCGAGTCTGTTTTCTTGAATTTGTAGCTTTTTTCATGTTCATTTATTCTAGTCTCAAAGGATCTTCCGGTTTGGCCTACGTACACTTTATTACAATCGTCACATGTTAACTTATATACCCCAGAGTTCGAGAGTTGTATCCTATTATAAAAAGAAATTTCAACATGTAACTCCAGAATCAATCAACAAATATAATCTAGTTGAAACGTTGCTAATCAATATGATATTTTATGTCAATGTATCGTATAGGACTTGAAAACACGCTCAGAACTTAACAAGAAAAAGTAGTCTCGTTGAAATGTCTTTGATAAATGGATCTATGATTTTTAAGTTTATCTTTCATATAAGATTATAAGAATTGCTCAAAAATTAATACGAAAATTTAATATAGTTGTAATGTTGTTAATAAATATATCTATGATTTTTTTCTGTTAATGTATCGTGTAGAACTTGAAGAGATACTCAAAATTTAATAAGAAAGAGTAGTTTGGTTTGAGATGGTTATCATATATAGATGATTTTTATTATCCATATAAGAAATACTGAAAAATTCATAAAGAAAAATTACCCCATGTGGTTGGGTTGGAAATAAACAGATCTACGTTTGCTTTATTTTAGTTTTTCGAATGTTTTTTTTTTAATTCTTATTACATATTAATAAGAATAAAAAATTAATCAATGGATTCATATATATTTCAAAAATTAATGTAGTGGGAATATAAATGTAATATGTAAACTCGACTATAATTACAGTACAGAATGACTGCGTATAGCTTTTTAATTATTGTAACTAAATAAATATATTGATAAACGAATGAGTAATGACATGCATGTGGCATTAATGTGACACAACACGATTTATCGCATAAAAGACACAAACAAATCTTTCATAGCGAACGCTATTTGCGGAATTTAATACGAACTATAATTTGGCGCGGAATGTCGGTAAACTGACGATCAACTATCCATAAAGGTGTAACTGTCATGATGAATTTGTATCAGCTAGAAACTCGAAACGTTGATGCATCGTCGATCGAGCGGCTTTGCTTACACGCGTGCGTACCCCCACATCTTATTAGCGTAATCGTCGATGATGGAATCGACATAGACCGTAATCCAGTAAAAATAGAGCTCGATTCGAGCCGCTTAATTAGCCCGTTTTAGCCCGGAACACGTCCTATAGCGATTTCTATCGTGTCAAAGGATCGAAAAGCGGCGCAAAATTTAATTGAAAAACCCTGTCGGCCCGGAAGATCAATCGGGGCCTCGGGACGCGGTGCGTCACATTGTCATATCAATGTTTGTGTCGTTTGGTATAAGCGCGGTGTCAACACGGCGCGCGCTCGACATCAAAGCCAAACTCAAAATCAACGTTTTCTTTTATGTGTCGAACAATCAAAGGTTAACTCGACGCCAACGTCGCGCCTGGAGAACATAATTACGTTGCGCATTCTTTATCAGTGGTTTTTCGTAGAATGGCGTTCGAGAGGGCACGTGGTTTTGCGTTATCCGTAGCGTCTCTTTTTATTATCGCGTGCGGAGTATCCGATTGCACACACTCCGCTTTTTGTTATCTTACGCATGTGACAACTTTTTCAACGGCGTTGGAAGCTTTTGGGAAAATGTTTTGATGAGTTTGTTCATTCAGATAAATTTTGAGCCTTTTACGAAAAGAACTAGATAATAATTTGTCGTAAGTAATTGGCCAGTTTTCCACAAACTTATTCAATAAAAATTGTAGTACTCGTAAACCCAGTGATTATTTATTGAAAAGGTAAGAACGGTGTAATACGTTAATTCAAATTAACAGAATTTGCAAATTGAATTATAAAATAGGACGACAAATGTATGTATAATAGAAAATATATAAAACATGTGAAGGGCAAATAAAAATAATCAAAATAAAATAGTAATACACCAACCAACCCCATAGAAGACGTAAAAAAGAATATGAAATTTCGACATAATCCACTAGATGATGAAGAACTTGGAAATCGGCCAAATTGAAAAAGAAGATAAGTCATGTTGCAATGAGCGGAATGTCAATGAATACAAACGCGTCGGAAACTTAGTATTAGCGCCAAAATAGTGACGAAAATTGACGTAATAGAACTGGGACTGGAACAAAAAGAAAATGAGAAAAGAAACCAAGACATACAATTAACGACACAAGAAAAGTTAAAGAAGAGACGTATAGATTGAATACAGTAAAGTAAATATAGATGCAGCATAAGGAGCAGGTAATAAATGTAATGGAACACAACGAAGAAACTGATTGGACTGATGCGGCGAGAAAAGTAGAGGTAAATGGACAACAAAATTGAGCGTGGACGTGAAACGTAAAGTTCTGCGATACAGAGAGCGAAGCGTAATAAGACAGCTCAAGGAGTAGTTGCAATTACACATAACATTAGTGGGATGAAAATCCCAGATGATAGTTCACTGCTAATATAAGGTGGTTGAGTCAAAAATTTGCTACAAACGTGTGAAATTAAATAACGTGAAACTGGTGAAAGTAATAATGTAGACAAATAAAACAACATAACATACGTTTTAATGGTAATTTAAGGCAAAATAACGGAGCACGAATTTATAAATTAAGAAAAGATGAACAAAAATTAAATATGTAGAAATAACAGCAAGTAATTTAAAATATATTAAATAGCAACATAATTCAAAAACAAGTACAGACCGAAAATGGGAATAATTCAAATTCCTCGGATTCGCCAACGAACGTATGCTGATACGCTATAATTCAAAGCTGGACAAATTTAGTAAATAATAGAAGCAAAGCCCACAAAACGGAAGAATGGAGGAATAAATCATAAGGAATGGAAAAAGTAGAGAAAATAAGCATACTGGTAGCAGAACAGGGTAAAGGGCTGGAAAGCTGGAAATAAGAATTGCAAGGTTAAGGTCATAAATCTAGCATCGATAATAAAATTTTACCGAAAGAGCGGAAATTATAAAAAATATATACATAATTTAAGGGAAGTACACTCAAAACTTTATATAAAGCAGTTTTAGACCAGGTCGGTAGGATATATACATTCCATGAATAAAAAACAAGTTTCTTCGATTTATAGAAAGTAATTGTAAGCAGTGATAACACTCTCTCTATATAAATGTACTCAGAGTATGTTCGTGGATTCAGTTCCTCTGTAAAATGATTTCAAAAATTTCGCGATGTATCCTCTAATGTCCAGTCCGAATGCAAGATGAATTGACTTATTTTGCACAACCTGTAATACTGATTACCACCCCACCCCATATTCCTAATGAAAATTATAATATTGTTAATTAATTTTCTTGAAAATAATTATGGATAGTCTGTGTTGACTTGAATACGTTGTGTGAATGTTTATTTAAGAGCAGTTTCAATAAAATTGCAATATTGTATATAAACAAAAACGTCAAATTGTGAAGTTAGAAACTTGACCAAACAGCCATCTAAAACGCGTTTCATGATTTTTGTAAAATTCAGAACGTTTCATGTATATTAAGTGTAATACAAAGTTGTAAAAAAATACTATAATAATTTTTCCTAGATTGTTAAGGACGCGTTGAATTCTAGATTTCGCATCCGAACAATATAACTAACACTTTAAAAGTGTAGTGAAATAACTGTGAAAATTAAATCATTAAATATTGTTACCCACTCCGGTGCAGGAAACAATACGTACATATTAATTATAATTTAATTTGAGTGCTTCTTAAAACTAAAAAATACTGGATAAAATATTAAAATTAAAGAAAAGAATTTGTAAATTTTTATAATGGCCAAATTTCCTTATTTCTTTGTTTGGTATAAACATTGGCGTTTGCCTTTAAGTTGCTAAATATAATTAAAAATTCTGTTAGTGCTGGTATAAAGATGTATGGCACTTAGAATTCAAGAGATTACAAAATATATAATATATAAATACTACTTTTTAATCAATTACCAAGTTAGTGCAAAATAGTTTCAAAAATAGTTAACGTGTTTACAATATTTTTGCTTGGCATCTTTGTTTGCCATCAAATGGATAAAAACCTGTGTATTGTATTAGTTCATTTATCTAGCAAAGAGCTTCCGTTTCTAATACAATTAGGAAAGATTTTTTATTCATTTTCACACCTCATTAAGTGTCGCAGCTTCGATAGTGACTTGTTTGGACATAGTCTCCTAAACCTTTTGAGGTTTTTCATTTGGTTAAGAATAATAGTTGAAGAGATTCGTTCATTGTTTCCTTATTGGGAATATTTTGTTTCACAATTAATTTACTAGTTTTTTGTCCTTTTGTCGTGAAATTTATATTCATGTTTCGTTTCATTAATTTTTCGTTAATTTTTCACTTTTAAATTAACGTAATTATGTAGTAAATAAGGACGGATCGGGCGAAGATGAAATTGGAAGTAGAATATCGAACTAGTAAAAAAAAGAAGCACAATAATAATGTAGCAAAGTCTATACCCGTACCTGCGAATATTGGCGTATAGAGTAAAGAACTGGATATTAAATACACGAATGAAAAAATGGCTACAGACTCCCGGAACGAAATAGATTAGATTATGTAGGTGTATATATAATATTACATTAAGTTGTGATAAATGCATTTAAATTGTTTCAATAACTTTCATTTAACTATGTTGTCATCCTCAAGATGATATATAGGACTAACAAAATATAAATATAGTACTGTGATGGTGGCCGCTTTTAATATTGTTTATATTAATTGATTAAAATAAGTTCAAGAAAGTTATATTATAGACCTATTAATAAAAAAAGATGTATCCAAAATCAAGACAACGAGAAAATGTGCAAAAATTTTTCGCCTCATTATTTTCAATTGTAAGCAACGATACAAACAGTGCAAATCGGATAAACTGCAAAATAAACGTATGGAAGTAACGTGTGGTAATAAGTGATTTGAATTAAAATATTTGTATAATAAGCATTGACAATCAAAATAAATTAATAAATCAATTAGAAAAAATAAAGTTAAATGCAGTGATGTTCCCAAATTAAATGTATCAAAGGAAGGAAAAACAGGTGTGAATACATCTGAAAATGTGTAAAGAGCAAGAAATCTATATTTGTGTTAAGATTTCATGCCACAACAAATTCAAATAACATCGACCAATTCCTTAAAAGAACAAATTTAAATCCAGTGAATGTTATAAAACTCGTCACCGTGTCCAGCATTGAAAATAGATGTATATGAATCAGATTTTGAAACCCTGATGAATGCAGAAGTGAGGCCTTCAAATGTAATCGTAAGAAAGTTTATGGACGGAATATTGCCCAATAAGAGTTTTTGAGAGACGAATCCAGTGACGCACATGGAGCACAAAACATTAAAATTCCACACATTAATGTACATATTTTGAATCACCAAACATTTGTGTTCAGTTGCTTCTCTTCTTTAGTAAGAATTGCTGGTGGTTATAAAAAAAAATGTCGAACTTTTGTCAGACAACACATATACATGGTGGATCAGTAATATATGTTAGAAAATCGATTATTTCAAAGTGTCTTCACCTTACATCAAACTATTCTGCTGAAATGCATGTAGAGTGTAGTTCTCTTTGCTTTGAAGTGGACGCAGTTATTGTTGTGTATCGATAGACCGCCTAGCAACGACGTAAATATATCCGTAACAAATATTTCTCATATATTAAATCAAGTCTGCATAATCTGGAGTTATGTAATTGTTTGTGGCGTCATAAACATTAAAGTGTACCATTATACGACTTATTATTAAATAAAATATTAAGCAATGTTACAGAAGGTATCCCGTAGGTTAATATCAGACAGGTTACAGGAGAAGCACATCGGTAAATTACCACATTTTTACTCGCAAAGGAATCCAAACAACCTGCTATGAATATAAATATTAGCTCTTCAGGTGCTACTCATTGATTTCAAACAAGCCGTTAATAGCGTGAATAGAAAACAAAGGTGCAATGCAATGATAACACTAGAGCCACGCGAAAAACTTAAGGCTTGTGATATTGACTGGATAAAACACAAAATAAAGTGCTTTGGAGTGGCAACAAGTTAACAGAATTTGTGGTGGGAAATGGCCTGAGGCAAGGTGACACTTTCTCTACTACACTCTTCACCCTGGTTTTGGAAAGCATAATTAGAAGCAGTGAATTAAAAATGGGAGGGATAATACACAACGAGGACCATCAATGTTTAGCATATGCGTAACGACATTATACTTCCAGCAAATACGAAAGCGGAATTACAGAGACTCACAAGAAGATTGGAAAATTAGCAAAAGTTTTTGACTAGAAATAAAGCAACAAAAACTAAATCACATGGTAATGGGATAAACCGAACAGACAGTAGATGAAAATAACTACGAACGATGGAAGCGAATATGAGTTTGGCAATGTAAAAGTGTTCTTATCCTTGGGGGTCATGATAAACGAAAAAGGGCATGAGGAACAGGAAATAAAAGTCAGAATTACGAAAGGTAACAAGAAGTACGGAGCGCTGAAAAGACTAATGAAATCAAAGAATATGTCGAGAAGAATGAAGAATTTGTAAAACCATTATAAGGCCAACCCTGACATATACCTGTGAGGTATAGTCAGTAAAGAAATTAGATAAGCATGCTTGATAGATGGGAAATAAAAGCACTAAGAGTGTTGGTATATACTGTGGAAAAAGCACAGAAGATTGCTGACGAAGAGGACGTAATTAGGAACTAGACAATATGTACAAAGAAACAAAGATAACATCCGTTATAAAAACCCAACGACTAAGATGGATAGGGCATATAGAAGAAATATATTACGAAAAATGGTTCTTAATAGAGCCCCAATTGGAAAAAGGAGAACCATCGGAAAGTGTGGTAAGGTCTAAAAATTATGAAGATCCAAAATTGGAAAAAAGTCGACAAAGAGAAAAGAATGGAACGAAACGGTACTGGTAAAAATATTATGAATCGTATCACAAATTTCCACGTTTTCTTAAATGCTACATCTTTTTAATGCCAGTTAAAATGGATTTTGCTCTTTGTATTTTTTTAAACATATTTTCTGGTGTGTTATGCAATTAATACTAATACAATTAGCTTAGTAATAGGCGAAACTTTTCTAACGTCTCAAAATCAGTTTCACATTCATGTTATCCATTGGCGTCGGTATTTTCTTCCAGGTGCCCATAACACTGCTACACCTTTACACCCAATAAACTAACTCAAAAAGCTTTGTCCTCTGGAGTCCCCTTCTTATGTGACGTTGATCGAGCAGCTGGGTTGCTTCAATTTTAACTTGATTGTAAAGCCTTTGCCCATGCCTAGTCTTCTAGATACATCACCAAACATGACCAATTCTATTTAAAACGTCTACAAGATTTTCATTAGTTTTTTTGTTCGGTTCTATCAACTGCCAGTACGCCCGTATCAGGAGCAAATGTTTCAATTGTAACTACAGTTGCACGCTTTCCTGTGATTCCAAATTAATGTGTCATATTTTCTTCAATAATAGGTTTGAGTCTCTTCAGACGCAATTTCTCATACAATTTTGATATCAGTGGCAGCAGTGAAATAGGTTTACATGACGAGAGTTAAATAATAATTGGTTGCTAGCGTTTAGGATAGTGATAACTTCTGCAATCTTTACACCTTACGAAATTGATACGACAAGTTAATTTTGCGATTGCTGTTCTTTGCAATTATTTTTTTTTCTGTTGCCTGCGTGATATTATAATTATAATTCTTACTCTAAATTTGAAAACGAATTTATACAAATACTAAACGCATTATAACAATAAATCATGTATTAATGCTTCATGATAGTCTTGTTAAAAAATATGTATATATTAGTGATGGGCATAATCGAGATATTTCAATAATCGATTATTAGTAATCGATATAATTTAATAATCGACTAATATTAGTAGTTAAAATTAGTAGTAGTCGTACTAATACTAATTAATGGAACGTACAACATAAACGTTCTAATACCAGTAACAGTGTGTTTTCTAAAGCCGTGCAACTTACAACTAATTTACATCGCAACAAACTATCGTCTAAAAATTTAGATCAAATTATATTCCTTAATACCACATTCTTATAAATTTGTTTTTATTAATTTTTATTATTATTGTTTAATCTAGAGTTATTAATTTATTATATAGGTACCTTTATTTTTATTGAGAATTATACTTTTGTTGTTATTTGCTCATATTTTTATATATTATTGTGGCAGTTTATAAATATTATTGTAAATTTTGAAGCGTTTTATTTACTGACGCAATATCATCAACACGATTGTACTTATTTAAATTATTGTATTCTTCAATCCGACAATGACGATCGGTCCAGACTACAAAAAATAATTGAAAGAGAAGCTTCGCTTAGCGATACGACTAATTAGTTGCCACAATCGAACGAGTACAATGTTAAAATGAAATATCTCGGACCTGGAACTACTATTAATATTTAGTGGTGGGGTTAAAATATATCGAGATATCGGCCTTCTCGGTCCGGTGCCACACGTTCCGTGATCGACGTACGACTACTAATTTAGTACTACTAATTTTCAGAGTGCATAGTCGATTATCTCGAGAGATTTTAATAATCGACTAATTCGTGTATCGCATCTCGATTATTCCCATCACTAGTATATATAATCACTCTAAAATGACATTGTGTCACTATATAATGCTAAAATATAATTGTTAGAATGGTAATTAAAATGAACTAAATATTTTTCAAGCTGAGTTTTGAGATGGGGTAGAAGTCTGGGGGAACCAAATAGTAAACGATCGATTCATTCCTTTCCTTCCAGTTCCTGAGATGTGGTTCGTCATTCTTAGAAAGACGGCTGTTACAAAATTGTGTATCTGAAAGGGACCTTCGGGTTCTCTTCCAGCATAGATCTCCAAATGCGACGTGCAAAATGCTTTAGCATCCACTGTAGAAAACACTTTGATCCCACATTTTTTGGGTTTATTTAGAATGTAGATAGGAAAGCCACATCTTCCACGAAATCCTAAGAACCTTTCATCTAGAGTCACATATTTACCCACACTAAAATGTTTTTACCCTCTTCATTGAAGTTTTCAAAAGTGCCTCTAACTGCAGCAAGTTTATCCAACTTCTTTCGCTTATTCTTTGTATCGGTATTGTCGAAACATATACACTTCATCAGAAACATAAATTTTTGGTGAGATAAACTAGCAGGAAATAATTATAATTGGGGCTCTAAGCCCTCCTCGGACCAAAATTCGTATAATTTTTTTCGCCTCCCATGCTGAGAACCGGTCAAATACAGCAAACCGATAAACGTCGTCATTTCCACTTTATTAGTAAGTACAACGTCGCATTTATTCTTGTATTTTGGTGCTATTTTTTGTATATACAAATTGGTATTTTCGTTAACTGTGTTCATAATTTCTTCAAAAACGAGCATCCAACACTGAATTGACGTATTTGCGTTTCTTGTACCTGTACGACTACCACGATAACGATATTTTGCTGCCTTGTTCGAGCTCGTTGACCTGGGGCATGCTTTTCCACTTGGATGTACTATAAGTATCTGATTGGTTGTGGCCTTCTTCTGGTTCTTCTTGCTCCATATCTGTATCGTGTTCGCTAATTATGTCTTGTGCACCTTCGTCTTCTGACTCAAATGCTTCAGAAACGTCTGGGGTTGGTATTTCATCGTAAAGTGCCTCCAGTCTAATAATTTCCCTTTCATAACCATCCATCTCGCGAAACAAAAGTAATAAAGGTACAGGTGGAAAACGTCACAAATTGAAAACACGGCTAACTTTCAGTTTAGTTTAGAGATTTACCCGTATGCCAAAGATTCTGCGTGATTACTAAGAAACTAGGGGAAGGCTCTAAGAATATTTTATGCCTAAAAACGGCAAAAAATTAGTCCCTTTACGAAATACGAAGAAATAAATTGTAGGAAAAAACTTACGCGAATACACGGGTTGGGTCTAACAGGCCCAAAGCCCTTCTGGTAGCTAAACGACCGATGATAAAATGAAGACAAATTAAGGCAAACATGTCGTTATTAAAGTTAGGAAGGTACCGAAAAGCTAAAGAAATTAAAAAAATCTTGTAAAAAATGTAACAAAAAAAAGATTTGCCTGGGTCTCACAGACCCATCCCGTCTACCGGAGGGTTAACTGCTGCCAAATAATCGGCCTGGGTTCGTGCTCCAGTGCTTAAGTATTGCAATGTTGGTAAAGTTTTGATCCAATACTTCGATAAAGGAGTGCACGTTGCAAGAATAGCCGACGCGGACATTTGGCGTGTATAATATTCAAACCGTAATTCAACCCTCTCTAAGATATAATGCATTAAAGACGTCGTGTGTGTACCCAACCTTTATTGTTCCATTCAATGAAAAAGTCACCTCTTATTGAAACAGCCCTTATAATACGGAAAGTATTTTTATTCATATTTATGGTTTGGGATCAAATATAATATGCCAACAGGTCTGCGAAGTTTCATTAAAAACACATATGCATGTCGCATACTCGTTTCATAATCAATCATGTCACATACTTGTTATGAAATATACCATTATTAAACGAATATGTAATATACCCATTTTATGCGAGTCAAGTACTAGTACCGAAACAATACGATTGCGGGAAAAAGGTGGTATTGTTCGTCAGCCTCAACTCGCCTGATTTGTTGAATACATTTTCGGTTGTATTTCGAGCTGCAAATCCAAGGATGCCAATGTTACCGTTTTTCGTTTTTCTATGGAATTGTGCTGCTTTGAGAATTCATATCTGAACAAACTTTGCCCTTTCAACAAAATTAATCACACACTTATTAACTCGATGTTAATTTCATTTGTTAACAATGAACATTGTTTCGGAATATAAAATTTCATATTATACCAGCATAATACGAGCAGTTTTATGCATTTATACTTACATATTTACTGCATTAATTATTCACTAATAAAAAGTAATTAACTTTTTCAGTCGTCTGAATTAACTGCAGGTAATATTTGATTGCAAAGATTTTTTTGACGATTAGTATTTATTTTCAGATAAATCAAATTATTGTTGTATACATATCACCTTATTCGAGCCTATAAATGTCTATCAAAACATTTTCATTAAATGGTAACTTAAATGCAATTCACTCTGTTATTAATATTATTAAGGTGCATATTCATTTATTAGATAGTAATTGCGTGTTACTGAAAAATGCTTTGTAATGGTAAAATATTCATTAATTCTGCAACTACCTATTATTGGGATTTTTTCTGAACCATACAATTTACGAAATTAAAATATTTCTTCAAATTTTCAAATGGATAAATTTGTTAGCGAAGAGGCAGGTAGTTGCACCCATGTGAGATATGCACGACACATCATTACTGCAGTGCAAAAAAAAATAATGTGCAGTGCCCAAACAAATAACCAAACATGAATTTGAGGCACCAACCATACTAGCATTAAATTATTATATACGAGGATGCGTAAGTGAACAAAGCAGAATATAGCAGACATTTCAATCCTGATTTAAAGCCAAACATAGCTTATTTGAATCAATTCAAACATTTCAAACATCTGCGTACTTAAAAGTGACCTCGCATTATAATTTCTGAAGTCTTAGAGTATTTAAGTACAAAATACGCATATTTTGGCATTTTTCAAAATGGTTATTATGTATTTTCAACACAAATGCTAGGTTTCAAAATCGGATAGATTTTACTACTAACAAGCTTCGCAATTAACTTGCGGGAATATACACATTTCAAGCCCATTCTCAACATTTTTTCATTATTACTAGTAATAGTAGAAGAAGAAATATAGAAATATGTAACAAATTGTGTGGTGAAAAAAATATTGTGGTAAGTTTCATATGGTGTGGCATTTGCATGTAACCTTGTTTTATATGTATAGAAAAGTTGTGTATTATATTTTCATTCGCTTATTTTTTTATCGAAAGAAAATATTCGCTTTAAAATATTGGTATTGCTGAGATTCGGAAACGGGAGTAATAAAAATGTACAAGCAAAAAAAAATCATTCATTTTGAAAAAAGTTTTCGCGAATCCAATGAATATAAAGTTTATATAAAAATTCTTCTCTTTTTAGATCTGTTTGTGCTCCAAATAAAAACTAATTCAATTCAAGTCTTAAGTAACAAAAAATACATTGGTTGATTTTTTCGAATGTACGTTAATGCGAAAAGAATAATAATTTAAAGTAATCTTCCATATTTGCAAATATTTATCGAGTCGTTTGCCGAGCTTATTACATGATTTTCATTCAGTTTTGCGTTTTATATTTATTTATAAATCATTGTTCTATCACATCTTCATAAAAAATTAACTGATTTTAATATTTTTACGCAAAGATTAATTATAATGAGTATTTCGAGAATGACAAGTTATTCTTAATTTATCCTGATTCTCATTAATGGACCTTTTCTAAAAATTCACGTAATCAAAACTGTATTAAAGTTTCAAAAACTTTTTCTAGATATTTCAATTAATTTAGTATATTGACCTCTCACATATAACCAAAATGTATAGTTTTAATTAAGAATCTTAACATTCAACTGATTATATCAGTTACATATATTTAATTAAAAAAAATATTTTCCATTTACATGGAATTTATTTTCCAGATTTTTAACTAAAAATCCTGTCCACACGCGCGAAGAAGGAAAGCTTTCATTTCAGATTTTATTAAAAATGCATCCTGTCCCATTCTGAAAATAACTTTCTAGAAATATTATTATCTGCTTCCGAGTTTGTAACTTATGGGCGTAGATAGGGAACAAATTGAAAACGGATTCATATTTTAAAATGCTCTTTGAGAATATTAACAAGGTATAATTGTGGAGCTTTTATATTCGAGAAAAAATCGACTCACGTGCGCGTTAGTGAAAGAAGACGACGCTTGTGACCAGCTACGCTTCTCTTCGGAGTTGGCCGAAGGAGCAGGACTGGTCGGATAGAACAGCACGTGTTTCTCGCCCGTAGAGGGCTGTTGATAGACGCTCTGGGCTCGTCCCACCCCGTTTAAAAACAGATCGTCCTCACCGGGCATGCTAAACGGACTCGGATTGAAATTGTCGCACAAGGGAACTTTTAAAACATCGTGACGTACTTGAGCACGTCTGATGGACGCCGATGTCGCGACGCTAACGTTTGAAAAGTGCGCGTCGGACTGAACGTACTTTCACGTGCGCGTTGAAGATCCGGTGGTAGCCGGTGTCGCGTCTGCGCCCCTACCTCCGGTAACGGGGTAGCACGACAGAGAGGAAAATACAGCGAAGAGCCGATTATTCATTACGATCAGAGTCGGCAATTAAACGGATTTATGGACATCTCATTAGAATCGCGATGCCGCCGTAGAATATGGGAGACCATCGGGCGGTAATCTTATACTTTTCGGCGCGCTCACACGCTCCGTTTATTCGGATTACGGTTGGATGTCGCTTCAGTCTTACGGATCCTCAAATCGCCTTAGGAAGTTACACAATTTTCAAGATGCTATTTCATATTCCATTTTTTCACGTCGGCGCTACTATAGTTAAGATGCAATAATAAATTTACGAAGTAGTTTAAACTGTAAACACATAACTTGTATACATGGAATCAAGTACCGTTATGGATTTTATCACTAGCATTTTGCTACTTGTGATTTATCTCAGAAATTAATTCTATATATGTACCTAGGGCAATAATATTTTGTTTCCGCTTTCGATATAATTAATTGTATTTACTATGCCATGTTTCATGTAAATTGAGTTCATCGTATTATATTTGTTGTCATAATAGGGAAGTAAGTGGTGCTTCAGTTCGAAAGCGCAGAACAATTTTTAATAATTTATAGAAAATTCAGCAGGAGATAAAATATTACAATAAACCCTTCGCAGTTGGCCGAAGGAGCAGGACTGGTCTCATAGAACAGCACGTAATTCTCGCCCGTAGAGGGCTGTTAATAGACGCTTTGGGCTCGTCGCATCCCGTTTAAAAACAGATCGTCCTCACCGGGCATGCTAAACCGACTCGAGTCGCGGGTGCTGACAAATTCATTGTGCGATTTTTTTTGACGTCTTTCAAGCGAATATGGGCCGGACACGTACGAACTGCAACTAAACTTACAAAAAAACTGACCTAGCATAGATTTAAAATTGTTGCGGCTGCGGGCGCTGACATTCATTTTAAGCATTTTTTAAGACGTTTCTTCGAGTGCATATAAAAATACTGATTGAAACTGTCGTAGCGTCTATTAATTCAAATTGTTTCGGCGGCGGCCACTGACAATTCCATTTGACGATTTTATGTTTGTTCAAGAGAATATAAAAATGTTGATTAGAAATTTTACCGATTGCACGAAAACTGCAACTATATTTATAAAAAAAAACTGTCATAGTTTAATTCAAATCGTTGCGGCTGCGGACATACGTGAATATAAATATACTCATTTGCATAAAAACTTCAACTAAGCTTATAGAAAAAAATCGTCGTAATATCAATTGTTCAAATCGTGCTGAGAATTTCATTTTTCGTATTTTTTAAAACATTTTTCAAGTGAATATAAAAAGTGCTGATTAGAAATGGCCCGAATTTGTAAGAAAACTGCAATAAACTTATATAAAAAAAAGTTTTTCAAGTGAATATTCCGGCCGTGTTTCCAAGAAAACTCAAACTAAATTTAAAAAACTGTCGTAACATCGTTTAATTCCAAATTGTCGCGGCAACGGGCGCTGACAATTTCATTTTCCGATTTTTCTTTAATATATATTCTAGTATACAAAAATACCGGTTGAACATGGGCCGGATTTGTACGAAAACTAATCTTTTACAAAAAATCGTCGCGACATCGATTGATTGAAATCGTCGCGGTTGCCCAGAATTTAACAAAGGTGGATTGAAAATATGTTGGATTGGGTTGGGTTGGTAGAAACATTTCCTTTTCTAATTTATTTGTTATTATTCAGATGGAACGCACTGTGAAATAGCGTCAACGAATAAAAAGATCAAGCTAATTACATTTATAAATACTGTATTTTAAATTGGTCGTGGTAAATTACAGAAAAATATTTATTCAATAATATGCCACAATAGCACTTTAAAGAGTAATTAAGTACGGCTGTAAAAAAATGCGTTGGGTCCCCTGTACAATAGATTGTTTCGATGTAAGATTATTACATTTATGAATACTAACTATTACAACAAACTGTGTGAACTGATCACCTCTAACGAACCATGTCACAATGGAGGACACGAGCAATAGAAATGCTCTTTTTGCTCGCTTTTTGATAAACATTAACTAATCGGATTCGAACATATTTTTATTTGCTTAATTATTTTCGACTTTAAAAAATTTGTTGTAACAAATAATAAACGTATCATGCATTTCGAGCTCTTGTATAATTTACGTGCATAGTAATTAATAAAAAACGAGTACAGAACGACTAATCTTAGTTTTTATGCATATTATCCCATTAAATAATTCAGTTAAGTATGAGGTTATATTTGTATCGTATGATAGATCAACGAAGATAATATTGATATAGTTGGGGGGATATCTTCATTACTGAATGGGAATATACTCTATGGATCTATTTTGTAGTGGCGTCTCAGCTTGTAATATAAAACGCGCAGTGCTGGTTTGCCAAATATCTATTGGAGGCTGATTGAATATTCATAACGGAATCTTGGTCTACTGCATGATCTGCACCTCGTGTTTGGCACTTGGATTCTCATTATTTTGGGCTTGTACGCTTTGGAGTAGAATACAGTATCCTGAACCAATCTTGTATCCCTCCTTATGAGAACCCAATCCTGCTGACTTCAAAAAAATGAAGGTAAGTGCAATGGAAAGGCTTAGGTCTTATACTATATGCTAGCATTTGGTTTTCTATGTAACTTTCTGTAATTTTTTACATTTCTTTTTGTTTTCCAGTTGGCATGTGGAGTACCAATGCTCGGTAACCTAGACTTAGTTGTTTACATTGCCACTAGTTTCAGCAATGGGTCTGTATTCTGCATTTTACCGAATACTGCTATAATAATTCTGTGGACTGGCGCATTTTGATGTAGCCTTCGGTGATTCGTAATGACATTTCTGGTAGATCTGTTTTGTATTTTCTGCAGATCATTCATTTTCCACTTGATAGCTCCATCCGACATATCAGTTGCGCCACATTTATTCCTGCCCCTTAACTGCGAATTTCAAATATGTTTCAGTATCTTAATGTACCCACTTTCCATTTGCGTTTTAAAATTGTCAATGTCAAGCGTACGATTATGCTGATTTGCAAATTGGTATTTACTTCTCCTTCATTCAGTTGACGTATTCTTGTACCATCTACCAATTCAATTACTCCCTCCCCCTGCGTTAGATCTTTTCCTCTTTGATATTATACTGAACATTGAAATGTAGCCTTGGCATTTGCGCAGTTGCAATGAAAATGAATCGCAGAACAGAAAGGGCTGAGTGCACCTCTCTGATAGACACCACATTGGTAAGTTATAAGTCCAGATTTCATCCCATTTGTACATTCTTTGATAAATATCATCGTTCGCCACATTTGGATAATTTACGGAGGATTTATGATCTTTTTATCTACTTTTATCTCTTGCAATAGATGCAGTATTAGCTCGAGTCTGAAGTGCAGCCAATGGCTTTTCTGTAATCTCTCCAAGCAGTTAATAAATTTCAAAAATAAATGTCATCTAACAAACGAGTCGATCTATCAACAGATTTTCCTGCACTGCAGCAATGGGCCTTCCGCAGAAATTTTGCAAGTGAAAATGTCAACAGAGTGTCTTCCTGATATCCTTTAACGACCTTAGTTTATTGACAAGCTGATCAAATTATCATGTTTCAATTAATGTTATTATTATAAACTTTATTCGAAGATGTGTAGCAATAACGTAAATTCTTTATTTGCATATCACCAATTTGGATGTAGTTTAATTTTTTATGGTGTTAAAAGCGGGTAAACCTTTCTGTCGTGAATACATTTTTCGTTCGCCGAAAAAACACTTCGTTGTTTATTGATTACTATATTAAATTATTTAATTGTTTATTTATGATTCGTACTATTCTACGTTGAGTACGAAATGTATTCTAGTACTAATGTCGGAACACCGTTTGCAATCATATATAATATTAACGTGGAATCTGCAATCGGTACAGCGTTTCGAGCAACATGTCGCCGATGAGATCATTCGCCCTTCGTCGTAAGGAATACAGAGGTGGCTGAATATAACTCCTCTCTTATCAGAAACGGCCTTATACTTCCTTAAAATGGAAGGGTTTCATTTCGTCCTGTTCAGGTTGTTGAGGGTTTTCCTGGATATTTTTCTTAGGCACATATATAAACTTGTAGACACCATAACATAATAATAATAATAATTTCATGCAGAAATTACGTTAAACAATTACACTGCATATACACTACTTTCATAAAGAAATTAAAAAAAAAAACAAAAATACATATATAAAACCCGTTGCGTTTAAATTTTCTTCGTATTTCTTAACCATATTTAATAATTTAAAATAGGGCCTGTTACCAGCCCTTGACTTAAATTCTTTACAACGTGTGACTTCAACTATTGTTTCCGTACTTTCGAAGATTGATTGAAATCGTGCTGCTCACTATCATTTAATATTGTATTTTTAAATATTCTATTTAAATGGATGAATGGAAGGAATCATTTTCTCAGCACGGTTTTTAGTTCACACACTTTCAGTTTCCTTAATTCGAATTCCTGCATTTTTGCACGTGTTACACTTAAATTAGTATTTTTTACAGTAAAAAATCAGACGTTAATTAATGTATACACTAAAGAAAATGCATACGTTGTATAGTTGGTGTAATTTGATTAATTTTATATCACCTTTGTCCGCATATATTTAACTTTTTTACTTCGATAATCGGATTAGCACGTTCTCTCACAAGCACTCTCGCGTACACATCGATATCAATAGTATTAATATAATTTATAAAATAATTACTGATATGTTAATTGAATTTTGTTTTTATGTTGGCATGGGTTGTATCGGTCACAATCGATCTGTATGTTTTTGAGTTTTTGCAAACTGTCTGGTTGCACTTCTTTGAACTTAAGTGTCTAATAGCGTTTTGGTCAGTCGGGCACTTTTCTAATTTAATGTAGGGCAGTAAAATTGATGATTTCATTTTTGAAATTTCTTTTGTGTAAATGAACGTAGTTGTTAAGGTAAAAAAGCTACACTACAGAGGCAGTGTGATTAGGTAGTTTCTCACAATATGCTTAATTTCAAACTAGTCTTAATTTCGTGTGGTTGGGAAACATTCGAATATACCGCGAGCCATCAATTTCTTCAGTAACTTCTCTGGTATATGGATGGGTTCTTGCTTGCAACTTAAATTTTGCGTAAAATGTAGAATTTGGAATATGCAATCTATTTCTCCTTGCCTATTTAATGGTAGCTTTGATTGCAGTAGTGTACTGCTACTAATAATTGTAACGTTAATGTTGGGTATGGAATATAAATAATAATAATTATAGGCAATTAGAATGCTAATCTAGAACATGATTAAAGTTTTAGTGTAAAATACTTTAATACTTATCTTTAATAAGGCAGTCAAAGGGCAGAAGGAGAATGGGAAGAATGGCCAGGAGGGAGGAGACGAGGAAAATGGAAGGCGGTAAGAGAAGGTGGAGGAATAGGGAAAAATGTCAAATGTCAAATAACAATATTGTAATATTGAAATTAATGCCAATAATAGTATTTTGTGTATCTAGGCCAAAAAGTACTGTTTTTTCGTCCGAGTTTTCTTTACGACCGAGGCGGAGCCGAGGTCGGAAAGCAAACGAGGACGAAAAAACACTTTTTGGCCGTGGTGCACACAAAATTTTTTAGGCGACCCTCATAAAATTTTCAAATTTATTGCTACATTTACTTATAATTTATTGACATAGTCATTTATAACAACTGAACAATTGTACATATTTGTGACACCTTCAGACATGTTTATGTTTTCTTTGTCTACATTCGAAGTTATTTCGGCTCTATAAACAATAATTACCCAATAATCAGTTAAAAAGTCTATCACCAACAGGTATTTACTAATGTAAACAAGATGTACAGTTTGACACTGACGGCAATGTGGTTATTTTTATACAATTTCGGTAACTGTCGGTAGATGGCGCCACCCTATTGCGGACGAAAAATGAAAGCGGACGAAAAACGGTTACTTTTCGTCCGCGTTTGACGACTGAAATTTCAATTTTTCGTGTCGGTCGCCTAAAAAGGTTTTTATTATTACTTTAATCTCAATTACCTCACATTATTTATAAATATTTTCTTCATTGATCGCAATAGCGTTTTTTCAGGAGTTGGTCTTGATGTTTCAGTAGCTCGATAATTATATTATGTGTTAAATTTATATAGCCTAGCAATGTTTAAACTGGAAGATAAGTTCATTTACAGTAGCTTCTACTTAACATATTTTTTTATTTATTAGTTCAATTGTAGGTGATATAAATTTATTTTCGGCTTTCTATCATTTTTCCGTTTTGGCGCAAACCTTTTCTTGTTCTACATAAGTAAATGGTGTTCCTCGAGCAAGGTTACGATTTTCTATAATTTTTATTTTGTTTTCTTGTAATTTCTCATTTAGGCTACATTGCACGCGTACGACCTCAGATAAAACAATGGATCATGGAGCACATGGATCATCATTTTGGATATGTACGATAATTAGTTCTATAGGTTTTATTTTCGTCACTGAATGTATGCTCTTATTATATCCAATGATCGCGTATCTTATTCGCAAAATAATATGTTCTTCGGCGAATTTATTTTTATTATTCTTGATTAATTGAATTGAATTTCTCAATTGTTCCATAAGATTGGGGGTGACTTAAAGCACAGAAATGTCTCTTTATGCAAATAGGTGGAGGAATTCCGTCAACCTTTGGTTTTTGAATTCCGGCCCTAATTGTCTAATGTAATTAAAGTGGGGATATAATGATGGCATATAAAATTTTAAACGTTCACTATTACTTCAATCGAATTTGCCCGGTCATATGATAAGTTTGGGCGTATTTGGCAAATGCCTCAACGAAGGTAAGAAACTTTGTTTTTCAATTTGGAATAAGTAAATGTGAACTACTTCAACAGGTTTTGGTGAAGTGGGCATGAGATTAAATTGTGACCTGGATGGATTTCTATCGTATTTGGTAGTTTGCCAAATTTCGCATTTACTAATATATGCTTGCACCGTTTCCTTCATACAAGGTCAATAATATGATTTACGAAGAAATTGCTTCCGCTTCTTTAATCTCACGTTGGTTCATGGTACAACTGGTTCGATTCATTTAACGAATTTATAAGATATATAACGTTGGTACGAATTATTTTACAGAATGGTAAATAATCAAATAATATATAATACGGTGTATTCGGAACTATGTAAGCTTTGATAAATTGTACGAAGTTATTTTTGGAAAGTAGCACCGTATTTGCTATTTATCGAATATTTCATAATTTAGGTGGAGCTGGCGAGTGAAAGACGTATTGAAAAATTATTTGATTTTGTCCAAGATTTCAGGGTGATTGGAATTTCAACTATTGGATTTTCCTTGTTGTCTGAATGTATGGTTTCCTCATCAATACTCTTTTGTGTTTTCTGTAAATCTATTTTAATTCTCATTGTTTCATTATCTTCCTTTTTGGTGATATAGTTTCAAATTTTCCATGTATTCAAATAGTTCCTTAGTATTTATTCCGACTCTTGATTGGCGTTAAGTTTTCATTTTTCATAACAAATATTGTAGTAGAATCCTTCCAATTTCAATCTCCGACGGATTAGCTTAGAAGTCGTTTTCTTTTAATGAAAATAGCCACTAGGCGTTCCTTTTCGAGAGTACTATAATTTGGCTTTGTTAAAAGTTCGTGATGTGTACGTCACTGGTAAGCCTTTGTTAATAAGTAAATTTTTACATGTTTCAAAACATAGTACGAATTCGGAGTCTTTTTCAGACAATTTGTTAGAGGTTTCGTAATTTTCGCGACATTTTTAACGAGTCTTCGGTAATAGTAATAGTAGTTCTAAGAATCCTTTAATTTACTTCTTCGTTTTTGGTATTGGAATTTTTTTTCGGGATTGGGTTTAACTTCTTCTGGGATTACAATATGTCACATATCAGCAACTCGATTCTTAGGAAATTCTAATTTGTCAATTTTTATGTTAAAATTTATTTGTCGTAGTCTTTCCCGTAGGTGGGTAATCTGTTCTTCAAGAGACGCCGAAAAGATTATAATATCATCAACATGTACATATATGTACGTCTCATTTTGTATTCCCCGAACGATATTATCCGTCACACGCTGGAATGTGGCAGGGGCCATTTTAAGGCCACAGGGCATTCGAAAATACTTATAATGGATCGTTTCTACATTGAAAGTAGTTGTTGATAACTTTCCTATAGTCAACTACGATTCTCCATTTCTTCTTGTCCGATGAATCTGCCCTATTTGGAACTATCTCAGTAGGAGACTCACTGGGTGGTACTATACCATGTTCTGAAATTTTCTTGGTACGTTTGTCTCCTTTTAGTTTGTGAATAAAATGATATCGATAATTTCTATTTCATTTTTAGTTTTAATTCGACTTATTAAATGTTAAGTTTATATTTTCGTCGTAAAATAGGTCATGATATTCTTTACATAATTTGTAAATTTGTAGATTTCTAGCTTTTGTATCTACTGTTTTGGTACTACGTTGCTTACAATTTAGATGAAACGTTTCAAAGCATTCTTTTTCATATTTAGTTACCCGTAGTGGTTTAAACAAGATCAAGTGTGGTTCACCACTCTTATTTAATATTTCGACAATGGCAAAATTTACGTGTGCTAGTCAGTAATTTAACAATTCTGGAATTGTGTTTACTGAATTCAAATTTCTCCTTCGGTTATCTATCGTAACAGGTATTTCAATCATTAATTTTGTATTTCTTTATATAATTTGTAGATTTGAACAAGTGTTTTTTTTATATTCACTGATTTGGTACTGCGTTGCTGAAAATTTACGTGAAAGATTTCAAAATGTTCTTTTCTCTACTTTATAACAATTTCATTTTAGAACTCAAAACACTGTTAAAATGAAAATTCGAGTGTTAAAATTAGCCTGGTATATATTTTTTTCTTTATGTTGGTAGCGGTTTGGCAGCGTATAACGTCAACGAAATATCTGTTGTAACTTATAATTGTTGCATTGTTTTCGTTGCACAATTCTTCGATATTTTCATATTTTTGTTCGTATCGAGAACGCGACTTGTTCGGAAGTAAATTCCCAATCGTAGTTTGTGCAATTTCCCGTATTTCGAGTGGAGTACGTTGCAGGTCTTCACAACTCATATTGCGTCAAAGATAACTGACATTTCAAATTAAATTTTTCCACCGTCTCTTTATTTAATTTCACAGAAACGTTACCAACCCGCGCAAATATCCCTAAATGTTCAAATACCTAACAAAGTTTAATTTTTCACGAAAAGAGGGCGTAAAGTAGAAAAAATAGTATAAAATAGCCGTACAGAAGGCTATTAAGGGCATTTGTCCGTTCAGGCTCAATTTCGGACTCATGCCTGAAACAGTGCCTTCTGTAACTTGTTTTTTTCGTTTAAACAAGACGAAGGTGAGAGGTTCACTACTTTTATTTAATATTTCCACAATAGTAAAATTTACGTCAGTAATTTCACAAATCTGATGGGGGATGTTGTGATTCTTGTTAAAAAAATTGCTTTTGCTTCGACGAAGGAGGCTCATAGTAAAAAATGTCTTCTTTATTGGATTCACCTGGTGATTATAGGCTCAAGTTGTAATTCTGTTACTTTTTCATAGTCGTCATTAATTTCGATAGGTGGTTCTTTGTTTATTTCCAATAATTCTGTGAAGTTCTTAATGATTAAAATATGGTTTTTGTTGGTTAGGAAATACTTGTGCATTGGTAAGAAATTTTTGTTTATCAGGCGTGGTTGTACATTAATCGGCTGCCTAGCAAAATTTAATTAATGTGTGCATTTTGGATTAGCTTTGTAGAAGAAGTTTAGTGTAGTTGGGGTAGAAAATTATATTGGGACACATTGTGGGGATGATTTTGTCGAAAGGGTTGAAGTTGTACTATTAGTTTTTGTATGGGTGTATTCGTTTCTTGAAAATATTGAATATAATCTTCCGAAGTAACGAACTTATTAGCACCCAGGACATCCTTCGGGCGTATCGAACGAACTATACTTCCTATACTTCCTATACCTTTACCAATTTTTTTAAAGTTTTAATGCGTTTGCAGAGCTAATATTAATTTTAGGGAAAATTTCAATATCCAGAATGGATAAATATTTGGCTACATTTAGATTGACACAGCAACGTTCAATACTCTATTGGGAGATGCCAAATATATATCAATATATAAATAAATCAAAATTATATCAATGGTAGATCTATAGCATTGAATGCACGCTGATACTAACAAAATTCGTACTGTGAATATAAAACTCTCGTGCGGGTTTCAAAGCAAATATAGATTAAATACAAAATTGATTTTAGTTAATTTTTGTGCGCTTCGAAAATGCATGTGATTATTAGCGATTTTCGAAGAAAATGAAAACCACTCAAGGAATTACGTTCGGCGTCACAAACAAACAGCCCCCGTTGGAATAACGGATTGCGCTTGTTTGCGTACATTTACATCGGTACCTTTTAGTACGCCGCATTTACGTACAGATAAACATATAAACGTGGGAATCACGTGCCTGCGCGAAATTAATCCCGCCGCTAAAGAGCTTTGCCGAACAATTATCTACCGAAGCAATCTGTTTAAGTACACATTTTCTCATGGCTATCGGCTATCGAAAAAGCGCCCCGTCCGCCAGCCAGCCGACGAATATTCACGTCCAATTAACAGCATTAGCCTGTTACAATCGCAACGGATGGAAGAGGTAATATAATACAATGATGCACGGCGTTAATTAGTGCGGCAAAGACGGCCATAAATCAACGCCTTAAATCATTCGAAGAAGAAAACTTTTGCATTACCTCAATTATTGAGAATTTATAGTCGCGTCCGGTGCCATTTGATTGGCGTTATGTTTGCGAAACATGTCGCTAAAGCAAGCTAATATTTTTCTTTATTTGGTTCACTTTATCATGCCTAATTAATACTAAATATCAGTTTAGAATATCCGACACAAAAAAGCAAGTTTGACATCCTGTTCATTACATACTGAACGCGTGCAGCTTGAAATGCAAAATAGGTTCAGGGCGATTTTAGCATACTTAACGTTTCATTATCCAATTTTGGGATAGAATAAATCGGAATCGGAATCTATACTATTCCGCTGGTGTATGCAACCGGAAAAATATTCGTTCTATGTATATGCGAAATTATTCAATTAATTAGATGTTTTCTATAAATATTTGATTCAGCGATAGCTGTTTATAATTGGAGAATAGTTCACGTTTTTGTGTGGTCGCGGTAGCATTCCAAAATCATAAAATTGTTATTGTTGAATTTAATGAATTTGTTGAAATTTCATATTTAGATATTTTGTTGGTGATGTTACAATGGACTATCATTGCGGCGGGAAATACGTGTATTTTTAGCAGTATTGTATCTGGATTGAATGGCGGCGGAATTTGTAGTCATTGTTATAAAAGGTAACGGTATTAACATTTTGAAAACACTTTGAAAAGCTATTCCAACTAGAAAACCGTTTCTGAAATTCGATGTTCCTTCTTCGGATATTTTGCCAGTTATCATATGCAGGATATATACGAAGGATGTGCTTTAATTACAACTGGTAAAAGCACAACGTGCAAGTTAACGGTTTGTCTAAATATTTTCTTCTAGAAAATCGTAATGTTAACCTCTTTATTTTGACAATTCGATCAATATGTCGACGTTTTCAAATTAAATGAAGGTATATTATTTACATTTTTAACGTTGCCATATTGCCGTATTGCCATACTATTCAATACAAAACTAAGCCGAAAGATTGACTAAAATCGTTAGAGTTTTCGTAAATTCCGGATTATTTACACTATATTACACTGGACACATAGTCTATCAGGCATAAATTGCATTAAAATTAAACAAATACTAGTACAATGTAACAAAATTAACTGTAAATATATAAATAATTAGATATGTCAGGTTAAAATGTATAAAGCATAACGCGTAAAAACGATCGACTGAAGCCCACTTCAACGATTACAAATCCTTGTGCGCACTCAAATTAAAAGGATGCATACTCAAAGCAAATGAAATGTATAGCAACAAAAAATAAAATAAAAATAACAAGAAGAGAGCGTCACTAGCTACAGAAACGTTCGGACGTGTAAAAATGTTGTAGTACATAAACCTGTTTAAAACCTGAAAATAAAGTATGAAGAATATTTAACTGAAAAGTGATTATAATACTGTTTCAAGGGGAAAATTTCAAAGTAACTGTTACTTTCAACGACCGCCGCCAAGAATTATTTTCGAACATTAAATCAAATTCAACATGAAACTAGATCACCATAGAGTAATGCAGGATCAACATCCCGAAATCCACGAAGTAGGACCCCGAAAATCCAAGAAATTGTTGTCGTCAAATATCGTACCCTGTCTGTCATTTTCGACGCTACAGACATTCGCCTTTAATTAAAAATAATGAAAGGTTAGCCTCACATAAATGAGACGAGTGCGATATATCACGCAATTGATTATCGATTGTATCGAACTATAACCTTCGACTGTGTGTCACACTTAGTTCGATAATACTGTGTTCACCTAATAACATATGTTACCGCAGTCAACTTTTTTTTGTGCGGCAGCGTCTCGGTCACCCCATTCATGGTATAGCTTATAAGTCAAGGCGCACCACGAACGTATTAGTCTCGTCACAGTATCGATAAAGTCTCGATCGAGGCCCGATCGGGGTCTTCTCGCTCGGAAAGCGACACGCAACCCTTACGCAGTTGCAACTTATTCCCGTGACTTAGTTTAAGTAGGATATTCGCAAGTGACTAAGTGGCGTTTTGTTTAAACCATCGCCACGCGATTTATCTAATTCAAAACCGCGACAATGTAATGTGCGCGATCTCCATTGTTCGTAATGGTTAAACAACGTTCTCATCGATGCACCTGCGTCGCGCTCTCGACATTCTTTAGACTCGATAACATAAACAGACTTTAACTTCCACAGTGCGTCGTGTTCTAACTTTTCATAATTTTTTTTGTATGGTAGTTAATTAATTGGATATTGTGTGTTCTTCGTACTCTCCTATTCACGATAGCAATAATATACAGTGAATCGTGTTTGCGTTTTTATTTATAAGTAAGAACAAATTTCCCCACCAAAATATAAATATTCATTGACTTTTTCAGCCCCGGGTAATAATACTGTACCAACCGCAGTCGCTGAGAAAGAAGAGGAGTCGAACTTATATGCTCGGTTATAGATAAACAAAAATTATTCTGGATGGGTAATACGATCGATACCTATAATTATTAGATTACAACACTAATATATTATTCAAAATTAAATGTATGTGCTTGGTATGCTGTTTACCTCTAAAAAAAGGTACTATTGCATCAACAAGGCGCAGTTCAAGTTTAACAGATACTCCATGTTACTGGACTAATGCCAAAACAAGAAAATTATCGCCCGTATAGGACACATGCAATTCAAATTCAAAGCTCATTTATTATGAAAAAATGGTGCCTAAATTTTATAAATTGTTATTTGTGATTTGCATATTTTTTAATATATATATTACCTGAATGTGATATCGAGAAATTAGTCGAGAATAAAATAAAACCAAAAATACTTGTTTTTTTTATATCTATTACAATATGAAAAATTCATTATTCTGCAACGATGCTCTTATCCGGTGATCACCTTCAGCTGGTACACATATAAATGGATACATTATATCATTATGTGGTAATGGTTCATTTTTGCAGTGTTTGTTGGCAGACGTCCTACCGATCCCAAATTATCCCAATTACTTCTTTACATTATCCACTGGGATAATATAGTTGAATACCAATCCGAGCTTCAACTAACTTAATGAAGTAATGCTACTTAATAGCTTCAACATAATCAGAATTGTAATTAATTGGTACCTATCAACCCATCAATGAAAACACCAACCATATTTTTATGGCCTTGTTGCTCACGAGAGACGACGACATCGCTCGTCCAATACCGTGAGTTTCTAAAAACACCAAACTTGAAGTTAAAAAAAACTGCTCTTGAGAGCAAAATATTATTTGTTGAAATAATATTGCATTGTTGACAACGCAAAATTATTTCAAGAAATTCTATTCAAAATTGCTATCTCTGCGTCGCAATATTTGCAAACTTAAGCAACAAATCACAATCAATGTAAATATATTGAATTCGCTTGGTGATCACGGCACTGTCCATCGTTTTCTTAATTTTGAAGGACAAAGAAATGAAAGGGAGTTTATCGATACTACCACAACAAACCAAAAATTAGAATTCACGAACAAAAACAAATCACAAAACACAAACCAACATTTCACAAAGAATGGCTCATAAACCTTACAGATAAAAACATCCCTAACGAGATTCAAGATATCCTCACCTTAGAAGGAAACTATAAACCATACCCAAAACAAAATCATACACAAAATTCAGAAAACTAGAAAAGTCATCAAATGACCTGACCTATGCATCCTTAAACATTCAATAGCAATACAGAACTCACAAATTTAATATAAGTATTTATTTTTCAAACCAATTATATAGTATTGGCAGGAAGTACTGGCCCAGATTTACAAATGGACTCAGCTATTTTTGCATAATTTAAATATGTGCCAATAAAATTTGACGTGGAAAGAAATTCTTCGAATTACAAAAACATTTTCACTTGTAGGAGGCAAACCTTTACTATGGAATATTTATATTAACATTAATTTAGTTCAAACATTATTATGGTTATATTTGTAGCTATATAGGAAAATATTGAAGGTTTAATTGGAAATATTTTTTATTCATTGATCATATACATAGTTGTCATGCCTTCTTAATGTTTATTTTATGCTTTTATTCAAAAAAATAAATGTTCGCTATGCGCTTATTTAATTATTTTATGCATTTTTATGTGAACTTCGGTTCTGACTCTAAAATTACGATATTAATTTCTGTATTTTCGTTTTTGAAGCATAATCAAAATGTATATATTTTAACATGTATCTATTGAAATGGGAAGACGCTTATGACAAATATACGTACACAACATATTAGTAAACAACACAATATTTGCTCGACAATCGAAAATATTTCTCTCACTTAAACCAGATAGACGCGCATATAACACGTCTACCTGTCGAAATATTTACCCAGCCAGAATGTAAATTGGCGAACGTCTTCGAAGCGAAGCGCCACCGATCGTGGCGAAGTATTGCCTAATGAGCACAGTTGTGGAGATATACAAACGTGTGTGCAAGAGTGTAGGTGGCAGGTGTAATATAAGACCTGTATCGATGCAAAGCAGCTTCCTGAGAATTGCGTCTGGCATAAATTTATAATAACGATGAAGCTCGCTGTCGTCAGAAAACCCATCACTCGGTGCTGTACTGTCCAGGGCCGTTTTTGAAATTGAAAGGTGCATTCCTTATTTACAATGTATCGAACCGAAGACCGTTCGTCGTGAGTAATCTGGAATCACAGTACTTGGTGATATTATTGCTGTGTGGCAGCTGCAGTGTCGGCTCATTCATTAAATACCATTTGGAAATTTATATAATGAAACTAATTACCAATGAAAGTGTTAAACCAAAATTACTTCATAGTGGGATAAAAATCTACAAACATCATATTGGCATAGCTTTGTATTTTTATTTTTCTCATACATTATTGGAATCGTTATGTTTATTAACTTTGTCATTGCTTAAAGGGGGGGGGGGCTGCTTTAGAAGGCTCAAAAAATCGATTTTTTTATTGCTCAAATATATGCCTAATATATCTAAGAATATGTATAAAATGTTATAGCGGCTAATTCGCAATATTTTGAAAGATACAGCACTAGACACAGTGAGGTGTCGAGCAAAAAATATACGAACGCACGAACGCTCGGACAAACGAAGCGTGCGCCCCTCCCAGCAGTCACATAACACCGAACTATGTACTGAGAAAAGTTCAATCGGTCGTTCGAAACAATAATATTTAGAATTCGTAAGAGCTATAGTAGGATTATAACAAGTAATCGAAAATTAACATTTTTCCTGATCGTAAACTTTAGAGCGCGTTTTCTCGAGTTTTCGTCTTTACGATTTTTCTAAACTGGTGGGCGTGATTGCGAGAAAACTAGACAAGCAATCAAAACGAAACAAAACTTTTGTTGGCTTCAGTAGCATTCTATTCGATTTGAACTAAAAAGATTAATGAAAAAAAATTCTAAACTTTTTTAGCAAGTTGAAATGATTTTCTCTTCCTGCAAAGAGCACATTTATTTTCAAACCTGAGAAAAATCTTGAATTTCAAGATTTTGGTTTTTTTTAGTTCACCTAGAAGAAAATATATGAGAATTACAATTTTCTGTGTTTTTTTTGTTTCAGACAAAAATTACGGGCTACATCTTTCCCACCGATTCCCACCGATAAATTGCAATTGAAAGGTGTTGCACAAATGTGCATAAAAATCGGTTCCGTTTAAATATTTTTCTCTCGAAATATTTTTTTTAATGCTCAAATATGCAATAAAATGCTCTAAAAAGTTCACTAGACTTGCTCATTTTTTTCTGTCCTAAAAAAAATCCCCCCAAAACGCTATTTTAAGGCCTCCTAAAGCAGGATCCCCCCTTATGACGGAATGATAATAAGAAATCTAAGACTAAAAATAGAAACACTTTCACATGAAATGCACCACCCATTAAGAATTAAACTTCGATTTTGAAACTTCGGTAAAATAATGCTTCATTATCAACTAAGAAACGATGAAAGTTTAGTTGAAAAAACAAAACAAAAATTAACATTATTCAAGAAAACGCTAGTAGTGGGTTGTATCCCCATGCGCAGCTAAACATGCATTAACTGTTCTAACCATTCTCTTTATTAAGTAGCCGATGTCCTCCTGGGGTATCTCGTTCCATGCACCCTCTGGATGGTGTCGAAGTTCATTCAGATTCTGAGGAGGCCTGGGTACTTGTCTTAGGCGCCGTCCCATCATATCCCAGACATGTTCAATCAGCGACAAGTCCGGTGATCATACAGGCCAGGGCAAAATCTGCAATCCAACCTGGTTCAGGAACCTCTTTGTAACCACAGCTTTATAGGGTTTGCATTATCCTGTTGGACGTGCGTCGTTGATATGGGCAAAATTTCGACAATGTCGCACTGGGGGCATTACAAGGCGTCTACTTGACAGTTTGACATTAAAATAAACTGACATTTTGTGGGCAGAAATTCATTAAGTGCTGGGAAGAAAATACTGAAAGTTGGAGATAACAATGCTGTAGAAAACATAACAGTTGACTTTTTTCATCGTTTCTTAGTTGATAATAAAGCATTATTTTACAGAAGTTCGAAAATTGTAGTTTAATTCTTAATGGTGGTATATCATATGAACATATTCAAATTCAAACAAAGTTTTGTTGGGTCATTTCTCCACATGTCCTTTTTATTAATTAACGCAATTTGTTTAGCGCATACAAGTCTATATTTCTTTGTAAATTGTGAAAAGGAAACCTCAATGCGTATCAAGAAAGTTCATGTGCAAAGCTGAGTGGAAAAATCAAATTTCTATTATTATTTATTTGCACTTTTCATTTAACATTTATGTTATACATGTTCGTATTATTGTTACATTTATTCATCTAGTTGTTGATTAGGTAGGTTGTGCCTAAGGGTTGATATACGACCGCTTATGATGATGCACTTCAATCAAATCATCAAATAACTAAAACACTAGATTGTCAAAATTAATTCCACTTTCGGCGTACTTAAATATTTACACAAGAATAAAACGGCGCGTCGTATGCACTTAATAAACTAAAATCTAAAATCTCGATTCAGAAAGTTCGGGCGAAGAATTAATTTAATTGCGAACGTCGCCTCTGCAATTTCGCAAAAACTGATACAATTTGAATAAATTAATCATTCAGGACGGAATCTAATTGAATTAAGAATCATGCATAGTTAAAGGACACAAAAATACGTACACAAGAAAAAGGGAAATAATGATCTGCGTTTCTAAAGAAAATAATAACTTAGCGGAAATCGAGAAACTTTCGTAATTAAGCAAAGTAGTTCCCCACTTAAATGAATTACTTGTATATAGATTTTAGTAGCAAAAAGTTAATGGAAACGTAAATATATTTCGAATAGACTGGAAAGATTTTCCAACAGGTTTGTTTATGCTACGGAGTAATATTGCGCTAAGTGACCAAAGGTACCGCACGCAGTGACGTGTTTCTTTCAGACACTCTGAAGTCGGCAAGGATTTTAATTTTTTTACAACATAAATTACAATCTGCAGCAATTTATTAATGGCGCTGTATACCATTTAATCTATCTAATGAACCGATGTGTGTCAAATAAGGCTTCAAACTGCAAATGTGTGTGACATTGCAAAGCCGTCCTTAATACATACAATTATTTATAATACAACGACTTTAAATATTAATTGTTGCAATGCATGCAATAACTACTCCTTGATGATGCCTCATAATTTCCCGTGATGCAGTATAAGAATAGTATAGTAGAGTAAAGCCCTCACGTTTGTAAGCCTATCCAAATATAAAACATTTAATATGGTTCTATTCGAAGCTAAGGACTAAATGCTGAGAAAGCGAAGCAACTGATGAAAGTCGTGCTTTGTTAATTTACGCGAGCGACTCGAAGTGGAGGTAATGCCGGGTTATAAAATAATTCGTCCTTCTAATTAAGTAATGGCCGAAGCTCCGCCGTGTTCAATATGGCAGATAGCTCTTCCGATTACTCTTGTGTATTATTTCGCGAGCTGAATTCTTTCTTTGTAGCAGGTTTTAATAAAACCGTCTTTGATGTAAAAGCTCGGCCGTCCTCGTTAGTGTGTACTGGCTGCCCGCTTTGTTTAGAGATGACTGTGTGCACTTTGCCTACAATGCCTCACGTGTACCGCAATCAGAATTCTTCATTCTTGCGCGGGGCTTTGATTTTTTTCGCTGTGAGCAGCGCCGTTCAAGCTACAAAAACGTACGCGAACAAAGACGATTTTTCAAACTTTAAATACTGGGTTCCGCGGTTTGTGGGTGCGTTGTGGAGGGAGGATGGGGTGAAGAGGGTACACAGAGGACGTTGGAGAGTTTTAATCAAGGAAACGTGAACTATTAAAAATAGCTTATTATGAGTTATTTCCATTTTTACGTACGTAGATTAAGACAAGGGTTATGGTTTAGACATTTAGTAATGTTGGAATAATTTTAAATTTAAATTTCTACGAAGTGTAATATAGGAGTACATTATGTCGTCGCGTGGGTTTCTGTAAAAGTTACAAACAACAAATTAAGTAATTACTGTTGCAAAATTTTGAATTAACCATTTATTTTATATACGATCTTAATTTGTTTGTCGTCTCGTGTATTGTTCCGCCAACTTCATTGTATATAATAGGTTCCATTCTTCTGCGCCTCCTATATTTTAATTTTTTCTGCAAGCATTTTCGCTCTTTACATTTCAAACATTTACACCCGTTCCATCGTTAAATTTATGTTATACGTTATATCATTCCCTGATATATTTCTATATCAGCATCTTCCACTGGATTTTTCTTTTATTCGCACTTATATTATGACTTTCATATTATGACCTTCAATTCTGTTATGCGATATCTTCCACTCGACTCGCTCAATAACAACATATGGTTTAACACGCATCTTTTTTTCCGAAGCCCCATTCAAATTGAGCCATCGTCGTTGTGGCCTCATTGATTTAACCAGTAATTGTTCTAATGTCGAATCTTTTGGTCGCGATTGGTTGTCATTTGAAAAAGCATTCTGAATATATTGATTTCTTTAAATAACTTTTTGTATATTTTGTGTATACAATTTTTTTTAATGATTTCATTGTAGTAAGGAATACAATTTCCTTTGGACACTTCATTAACAAAAGAATAATTAAACTCTTCTAAAATAGCGAATTTTGTTATTTTCGTTCCTATTTGCAAAAAGAACACTAATATGAAATCAAATAGTAATATGTAATCAAACGTTCCCGAAGTATCTATGTGAAACCAAATTATTCTTCCGCTGCTGCGACGATTGACGATAAAAATTGGCGAAATGGAACGAAATATTGATTTGTGCCGACGACCAATATTCACATTTCATTTTTAAAACGAAAATAAAAATTATTTTGCATTCGAAAATCACACATAAAATACAAATTATATTGAGGTAAATCGGAATTTTGTTTCATCTCATTTTGAAATAAAATATAATGGATTAAACTGATTCTGAAACAGGATTGAATTTATTTTGTGTAAAATAAATTTAAATAGAATATAATAATAAAAATTGAATTAATTATAGGAAAACAGCAAATTATTCTGCACCGTACTGTAATTTCACTAAATTTACAAACAACAACTTTAACAATACTAACAAATACGTGTTTTTGATCGAAGGAATATAAAAATATAATATATAAATATAATGTACAAATCTGTACAATAATAAATACATATTTTAAAAATTGATTCTATTCAGGGAACAGAAGAAAAAATCTACAGTGGTCCGCACTGAACTTCCTTATACTTATGTGAATTTCCAGCAAACTGGAGCAGGTGCGATGACAAGTACATTTTTCGAAAGAGCTTTTGAAATAAAAGTTCCATGCTTCATAATTTTACCTGCAGTATTTTGGCCGCTAGAGCGCTCTTAGACATACACACTCACAGCCACACACATACAGACCGTCACTCCTTATACATGCAAGTATAAAAAAGCCAGGAAAAAGAAATTTGGAATGCGAATAAAAATACAAGGACATTGGTTGCCTATATTAAATGGGAAAAACACAGCAGTTGCTTTTATATAAAAATCATAAGACTATCAAAGTATTTATTTAATTAACCAAGGTTCAAGTGAGTAAAAGAAATATATTTATATACATGCTGCTGTATTGGCGGACGCAACATAGGAAGTTCCATGTTAATTTCATTATCCAAATATTGGCTTCCCTAGTGATTTTAGAGCAAAGTTCAATTTAAGCACAGTGTTGGTAAACAGACAAAGGCCGAATTAAAATAATTTGTACATATGATAAAAATAATGGCTATTTATTAAAGTATCTAACATTTTATTCGCTTTTTTTTCGTAAAGATGCTTATAGAAAAAAGGCAGGCAAATATGGAATAAATTAGGTACAACATTGGATTTATTCTTATTACTAGGAATATACTACAAAATATCATAATATTTCTAAATTAATTGTTTAAATAATCCTTCATTTACACTTAAATAATAACCCAGAATGATTGTAAAATGCAATACGTACATTGCTTAATTGATACATTCATGATTCTAGCACATTATGAAGAAATTGTATTCTTCATCATTGGTCTGTCTGGAAATTCTATTTCAAACGATATCGCACACATTCTGGTTTCCTACCTAATACAATTTTATTAGAAATATCTTTTCGGATATAACTCATTTCCAATTCTGTCGTTGTCTGTAACGTTTATCAGACACCTGTTAATTTTGGCAATGATCATGGGCGAATTGATGGTTTGATTTAAAATTTAGCCAACACATTTTTTTAAGTATTTGCGAACTCAGCCTAGCAGAAATGCTCAATTTGGACCATCATGTAGTGTATTTTAAACACTTCAACGGGATATTGAAAATCATTAGAGAAGCCGATATTTGGATGTTGCGTCAGACAATACCGCACTCTGTATATATATATTGATTTGAAATGTTATGGTAATTTACTTCATTAACTAAATAGAATTATTAATTATTATTAAATCTGATTAACGTTTTTGAAACTTATGTTTTAAAAGGGCTTTATCCTTAATTAAGTTTAATTAATTCATTATATTATATCAATTGTGTTACACTTACGATTGCTCCCTGGTATTGATCAATTTTGAATAACACTGCATTATTCTTCTTTTCTTCTTGTTAAAATTTAGACACTTCTATTTACATTTTATACTTGACGTTCATATAGTATTACTTCTCAAACACGCCGCTCACTAGCAACGTTTTTATTAAATCTCTTTCTAAGCGACGCGAAGCGTGTAGCTGGCACAATGATAAACTTCTTTAAATGGTCTGACTAAGGATGATCTGATAGAAATTTGTTTTGTTAAACTTTTTACCGACCTTCACAGGTTTCTCTATTTTTCACAGATTTAATTTACCTTTCTTTAACCCTTTTACATTTTTATTAGAATATATCAATGTAACGGGTATTTTCTTTTTAGTGCCTTAATAAACCAAAAGCATTCATATTTCACACAATGTTGGTCCTTGCTCCAAATTCTTGCCCGAAACGTTTACTTTAATTTGTGGACCCCACGAATCTTTACTAACATCCAGCTTGGCCACATTCCCCAGACATAAGAAGCAAGTACATGACAAGACTCAGTTTCGTCAATAATGCATCATGATTCAACAAATTTTTTAAATGCCAAATTTCTCTACAACTTCCTTGCACCCTACCTGAGTTTTGTTATTTTTATAGACTTTCATATTATATCTATTTTTATTGAGTCAAAACATTTTGTATTTCGCCAAATTTCATAATTCTGCATCGAACTAAATACATATCTTTCGTCCTTTCTAATTGCTACTCATTTCTAATGCGTTTTAAGTTTGAGTCATATACATCAATAAGTTTGACAGCTACCGTTAGTTAGTGTTTAAAGTTATGTTTTTAATATTAAATGCGCCAGAAACCCCAAAATCCCATATCCACTGGTATCTAAATGTTCTTTGTTATATCAAGGTTTCATTTTATGCACTTATGTAGTCGGAATTCCCAAAATTGTTGTCGTTCTAGTAGTTTCTGTGTAGGTTGGTTTATCTTGAAGGTGATGTGACGTCATCATAACATATATCGAGTTCACCTCGCCCATTTTATACTAATTTTCTTAACATAGTTTATCCTCCTATACATAAATGTCATACAATATCTTTGACAAGTATTCTATTCAAGGGTCACGGATCCAACAAATAAAAAAAATTTCATTCAAACATCATTCTGAAAAGCTTTTTACGTCTATGGAATTTTATAAACCTTCACTACACTCAATATATATATATATATATTTCCACGGTCTTTATCACCCAGAAAATTATACATTATGCATACAAAAGTAATACCACGTAAAATTTGCTGGTGTACGCAAATTATCGGTCAGTCATTTTTTTTTCCTTGAATACAACCAGAAAGTGTATTAGGTCTGGAATTAATATCAAATCTTGTATATTTAGGCAGTTTGAATGCTTGGAACCCGCAAATTTCGATTTGAATAATTATAATCCGACTAAAAGCATGAGCAGAATCGCTTAGGACATGATAAATCATTTGAAAACGAAAGTAAACCGTAAAATTGAAAAGAGTTGAATATTAGAATATATATTTCGCGCCGAAGTCGCATTATGGAAATGTACGAGTAGAGATGTCTTAAGATCATATAGTGGATGTCTTGAAAATGAATAGTTGGTTTGGATAAAAATTACTCGCCTAAAGTATAAAAAATATTTAATTGTGAAATGATTATTGTATTGAAATAATTAATGAAACAAGTTATGTAACGATTCAACCGGATTGTAATATATCAAATTAAAACAGGCGTGCATAATTTAAGCTATAGATGTAAATAGTATATTTGTAGTATAATGTTTGAATTTGCAGCAAAACCTCGCGTTTGGTATCAATGATTTATTTCTAGTTCTCGTATAAATCCTTAATTTTATTAAACCTTATCCGGTCAAGCTAATTTTGTAACACAATCGGTCATCGTGTCACCACAATTTTTTTATCGATGTGATGTACTTTAGAATAAGTTTTAATGTTTTATTTGTTTGCGTAGTGTGATACAAAGACTAAAATCTACTAGTAAAGTAAACATTTTATTACCTTAGATTATTATAATTTTTTACATTTGCTACAAACTCTCTTACATCTAGAATGCTCATTGCACACATTTCGATTGCACGAATTACATATTTGTTTTTGATTTCGAGCCCGTTTTGTAGGGTACATGTAGCACCTTTTTTTAATCGGAACAGTTTCGTTTTGACCTGACCTAGCAGGAGGAACAAAGTTTACTGATGAACAAAATTCATTCATAACCTTTGTGGTATCGGTATGCAAACCTTGTGATTTTTCTTCTATTTATTTGAGCAACAACGAGATTATCTGCCACTGATGTCAAAAAAAGCCTTTGTTCATGCTTGTTACTATTCCATTCGGGATAAAGATTTATGAAAAATTTATATGTGCAACAGTCAACTGCATTCACAAAATATTCGAACGGCCAGCGATTATTTTTTCGTTTGCTTATATATTCGTGATCTAACTGATCCAGAGAGTCGAGGCCACCTTTGGTACTATTATGATAGGTTATAATTTCAGGTTTGTTATCCTCTTCTTCATCAATATCAAGTGTGTTATGCATAGTTGACAGAAGAACCACGGATTTGTTCTTTTTTGGTACGTACGATAGTAACGTGGCTTTCTTCGTAAATCCAAATATGGAAGATTTTTCCAGCCTAGATTTTTGGAGGAATAAATCGTTTGTCTTTTCTCACGGTTCCAACGATTGGTAGTCCTTTCATCAATAATCGATGAGCCAAGTCTAAATCAGTAAAATAATTGTCGCATGTACCGTTACGGTTGTTGTAGCAATAAGGTTGAGAGAGTGTTTCCACAACTTGAGCTGCTAAGCCTTTGGCTCTTTCAGACCCCTCTTCTCCTAGATATGGTATACCACTTTACTAACAGGTCCTTTTATTATGTTATGGTTACGTTGCCGAAAAGATGGTGGCGGGACGCTAGACCATGTTGTTCAATCTTTTCCAATTAGTTGGTGACCAACGGGTGGTATCTCATTATTTGGTTCGTCTTGATACATAATATCCGAATTTTCAAATGCCGTTGAACAATGGTCAGATGCCGACAAACTGCCAACGTCATCTGGACCTAAGATTTCGCCACCATTGCGATCTTCATCAGATAAATTGTCTATAGCGTCTTACAACTCTTTTTGAGTTAGCGGTCGTCGATTTTCATTCATTTCTGCATACAAAATGACAATAATAATCAAGAAAAGCTAGTTGTTGTATTACGTACCTGAGCAATAATGCTCCAAAAAAGTCAACGCGAATGAATAGATTGAATTAAAATATAAGTATTCATATGGTGGAGTTTATGCAAATATCGTATATTGTTAGAGATATTTAGTGTCATTATTTCATCGACAATTTCCCACATCATTGTGTGATATTCAAAGAACTTGACACCTAATAATAATGCAACTCTGATGCGATATTAACAGTCTGTCAGTACAGAGCGGTAATGAACTAGAACAGCACTAAATATTATTAAATATAGTCACACAATAAGTTAAAATGTTTATACGTTGATGAATAAAATTAATATATTATTCACATTTAAGTATGTAAGTGTGTGAAAATGAAAACCACCAAACTGGCTCGTGGTCGCTTTGAATTACAATAATACACATAGAATATTTATATTTTATTGTTTAAATATGTATAAATTATACTAACTTTATTGATGTCATCTTTTGAATTAATGTAACACATTTCCAGAAACATTCATTTTTGATAATGGGGTTCGGTTGCTAAGATTTTTACACAAGTCCAGGCTAATAGTGTAGATTTGGCATGTGACGCTAATGCATATGCATTAGGTCTCCTAACAATGTCATTTTTATATTGTACCAAACGACGGTTACAATGTTGTCTCGTTTGGTCAATATAAATACTTTCACATCCTTCCCATTTAAGTTCATAAATTACATAAGATTTATTAAGAGTATTTGTATTTTTAATATTGAAAAATAATTTGGCGACAGTTGTTAAATTAGATCTAGCTATGATGATATTTTCATTGGGTAACATTTTCATGATGTGAATTGTGAAGTATTCAATGAATGTGAAAAATCTTTCAATTTTGGGTTCACTTTGCTGTCCATTGGGTATACCATCATGCTTGAGACATTGGCAGCTAAATGATTTTATTAAGAAATGTTGTTGGGTATAAATTCTAAATAAAGCATGTTAAGGGTAAAGGGAGGGATAGCTATTTTTCCCCCTTTTATTACTTTTGATAAAGCAGATGCTATTGATTTTCATTTTGAGAGGTTGATATGAATGGAAGTTATTGTAATGGTTTGATAGCGTTGTTTTTGGTACCAGTCTAAAATTATAGTGGTATAATCTGTGATTAATTTAGTATCTAAGAACGTTATTGTTATCTTATTTTTCTATTGTAAATTTAATGACATTATTGTAATTACTAAGTGAGATGGCACAAATTATTGTTATTACAACGTATATTTTTATAAATGGTTATTGAAAAGAAAAAAATAAGTATAACGGTGTCTATGAGAGACATTACCAACTGTGCTAAAATAGGACTAATACTTGTCCCCATTGGACAACATGTAACATGACTTCTAGAATTCTTTAAATGGTATGGCAGTGAAAGTTTTTATGTTGTTCCAATCTGGCAATATAGTCAGCAACAAAACTTTTAAGGAAGTTGATAAAGAAAGATACAGTATCAAGGTTAACAAGGATATAGTCGTCCGATAATTGAAAATTATTGATAAGTAAGACATAGTGAGGATATTTGTTATATGTTTAGTTAAGCTGTCAGCAGGTTTGTTTATTGATATTCGAATTGATGGTCCCTTTTTATGATGTTTAGGGGTATCATACAATTTAGTTGGAATGCCATTATATGTTGTAAGGGTTTGGCTATTTCTTTAGTGGTGTACTTTTCTTTTTTAATTTTTTAACTACGTCGTCGTCTTTATGTTCTTTGTTTGGATAGAGCTGTAATTTATTGATAAGGTTAAGTTTATTTTTCCATTAATATTTTTTCAAACTATTATTTTGTATGTAATTAAGCTCATTAAATAAGTGGGACAATACGTCAGCTAATTCCTTTCTAATGCGGTTCAACGGGGTGTGAACAAAGTAAAAAAGTAGAAGTTATTTTGAACCAAATTACTTCAGCTATGGTGATGCGTACTACTCTAAACTTACAGGTTGTCCAATGTGGTCAAGCATTAGTCCTATTTTAGCACAGTTGGTGATGACTCTCCTGTATATCGTTATACCTGCTTTATATTTTCAATTACCTTTTATCAAAAAATACATGGATGACATAATTTGTGCCATCCCACTAGGAACTGTACATAAATTTAATGACTACAATAATAACATTAAATTTACAATAGAATAAGAAGATAACAATAACTCCATAGCATACTTGGACACTAAATTAATTAGAACAGATGGTAATACCGTAAGTTTAGACTGGTACCAAAAAAATCGTCATAAAACTCACATTAACTGAACTCAATGTACAGCAAAGTAAACTCAATATTTACCTATTTTCCCATTCATTGAACTTCACAACTCACATCACCAAAAAATGTTACCCAAAGAAGATTTCATGGTATTTAAATCTAATTTAAAAACTCAATTTATTATTTTCCAATGTTACTTAAATTAAATCTGAAAGTGTTTGCATTGTGCAGGGAAGAACTTAAATGTCGTTTGATACAACATATGTGTAACATTGTCAGAAAACCTGATGCATGTGCTTTAGCTTCACATTTGAAATCTGTTAAACATGTAATAGCCTGCACTAATGTAAAAATCTTAGAAACCGAACTCGGTTATCAAAAAAACGTTTCTGGAAATGGGTTATAAATGAAAATAATAAACGAAACGTTTTTCGAAATAAATTTTATTATCATACATGCAGCGAACTATAGGAAAGCAGGTTGAATTCTTAATATCAGATTTAATTTATTTAGTTCAGATTATGGGTCACTTTATGAGTTGCTAGAAGATGCAATTTTTAACTCGTTTTTGAAGGTTGATATTTATTTAATATTTTATAGCGTTAGTGTTGCTTGCTATTTTTATGTTTATTTTGTTAGTCTTGGATACAAAAATCTCACGATGGCAACTTAGTTTGTTGAAAAGTGTACACATTGGAACTAATAGATACATTTGTGGATGAAGAGAAGGTATTATTGTTGATATATAAGAAAATCCAAAGGCTGTATTAGCGCATTTATAAATATATGGAAACAATGTTACGAAAACGAAAACAATTATAAACACTTCGGTATAGGGAAACAAATTATGGAGAAACATATAATAATTTGCCTTCAGGGATATTAGTGATTGGGAAAATGAGGAAAGTAACCACCAAATCGAATTTAAAATTTAAGTAGTTGGTGAAGACGAAAATTGTTAGGCTAATACTTGTAACGAGCACATTGTAATAATATGTTACCTAAATTATTGCCCTAAAGATGGGTAATCATTTTCATAACACCTTGCTGTTATAAGTATAATAATGATGAATACAGTCGAAATTTTAACGGAAATATACGTTTTGACCTTCCTCATACAATTATAAAGCTGAAACTAGGGAACTTTAAACATATTTTGAAAGCCATATCTCAACAGGAAGTGATGGTTTACTATTATCATATATTCCATATGCAAAAATTCATGATTACTATATAAATAAAGTATAAGAAAGGTGTTCGTGTAAAAGTTAAAAGTATTGAAATTTTAAACAATATTTTTTTGAAACGTTCTTTCGAAATATAGAGTATTTTTGTTTGTAACTTTTATCGCAATATTAATCATAAATTGATTAATTGATCTTATAAGAAGTAGCATAACTACATATATTATAATACGGATTTCTCTGAAGAAAATCAATAAAAAATGTTACGAGTAAATTTTTAAATTTTCATAGTTGATACCGCATCGGATTAAATATTTACGTAATAGTAAATTTTCCCCAACCAGCTACCGAGCACATCAATTATTACTTTGGCATAGTAAACATAATTTTTGTGGATATGTAATCCTTCGAAATAAAACAACATACAAATATCCTCTTCCTTTTAAAAATTAAATTCTATTACTATTAATCAGACATTTATGAGAAAAGTGTAAACCACGAACATGCTACAATGCAACGGATTTACATTATATTCGTTCACAATAGCACTACACACCCTTGATAACGATAATGTATTGCGCGGCAGACGAACAGTTTTAAGAATTTTGACTTCTCGATTAGGTTTTGTTTGTTCAAAGCAGAGCAATTTGTAGTGGTAATTAAGAACTTCCATATGCTATAGTTGCGTTGATTATTGGTAACTGATTGTCAGGTATAAATACAACCCTATAGAATAACAATTTTGAAATTATTAAATCTTTCTATTATAATCACATTTATGTGGTTATTTTCCGGAATTGAAAAATTCCCAATTTAAACTTTCGTTTCGCAAACGTTTAGACGACTCGAAATAATTGCTAACGTATCGGCACGACGTGCACGGTTAAAATTGCCCCGTTGAAAGATCCGACGGCGGCTCTTTCACTCGCCTCAGATTCAATTTCATGATACCACGCTAGGGCGCCGCATGTACCTAGGTGTGCGGCGGTATAGGTTAACGTGAGCCAGCCGCCGAACGAACGAACCAGCGAGTCAATCCTCACTAGGGTCTCCTTTAAAAAAACCGCAGCATTACAGCAACCCATCCGGAAACCAATAACATCGACGCTGAGCGACGAAGATAAAGTAAAGCCGCTCATAAGCGACGAGACAGAGTTAGAAGCGCCGAGCGAGCGAGACCACTCCGCTGCGTACCATCTGTGCAGATTCCCAATAATGTGCAGCGGCAGTCTGGAGAAATCATATTAAAATACCGACGGTGTACAGCACCGAAGGTGTGTTTTGCGGCCACATATCTGCTTTATGTTCGTGCCGGGTTTTCGCAAAATCGAATTTTATCGTCCCCACTAATTTCAAGGACGTCATCCGGTACATAGGACATCGAAAGTTATGTGATGAGTCGTTGAGTATTTCAATCTTCTCCACCCATCCGAAATATGGGAAGGCGGGACGAGTTATAAATTAAAAAATGATGCTTGAAATTGTCAATTTATCATTTTATTGAAAAGTAAATACATTTAATCCGAGTGGAGTTTTCTTTTGTAAATTTCTACAGACTTTTTAATTAAACTGTGTTTGATGAACATATTGTTGTTATTTGCGAGAATCGTTAAAATTGGGGTCCAACTTGGTGAACGCTGTTTACATCTCTTCCATTGAACGATGATTCTCTTGGATATTAATGAGAAAATTATGTCCCTATTATTTTGTCATATTCCAATATTGTAGGTACCTGTACCAGTAGCAATAATTATTCCTAACGTAGCTTCAATGTTTTAATCTGTGCTGAATTGTGTTGCAATTTCTCCTTCATTGTTCATGTTTAATAATGGAGTTAGAATGTAGTCCCTATATGGATATCGATTGTCGCCCAAAATATATCCATTTAGATATCCTTCAGCATCTATTTTGGGTCTCGTTCCTATTAAATATTGGGACGGTTCATAAGTCCGTGCACTTCTTCATTGAATTGGCACCACTGCAATGTGAAGCTATTGTTTTTCATTATTCAAGTGGTTTTCTTCTGTTTGGAGTTTGATTGTTGGCAACGGGAGCTAATCAGTATGCTGTGTCAAGAAGGGAAAAGTGAACACTTCCGACGCATCTTCGAGTTTAATCAAGGATCTAGCGTTGCACAAACCGCGAGAAGAATTGATGTTGTTTATGGGAGGGAAGCATTTTCTGAGAGGAATGGCAACTGGTAATAGATGTCTTCAACACTACACTACGGAAGAGGCATACACTACGATTGACTAATATTATGCAGTTGAATTTGTATCGAACAAATCACCTGGGAGTTTGATTGGAGATCTGGCTCTGATGCCTCCTGTGAAGTTGAAAACGGTGATGATACAGAATCGTATTGCCTATTTAAACTTGATCTTGATTTTGAATTGTTTCCTATTTTGATTTGGTTTCGGGAAACTCGTTCGATTTTTCAGCTCACTTATCGATTATTTTGATGTTGATGCAGAAGCACTATTCACCCCAGAAATCTATTTTATGTTTAAGGCCTCACACATTTCATCTGCGAGTGAAGCATTATGATTTTAAAACCTCACCATTCATTGATGCGCCGGCTAAATCGCGCACAGTCCTTAATAATTGTATTAGTTCTTCATCATCGAGCTCGATTTCCGACATTTTCAAATTTTCGATGATCGGAAATCGTGTACTCGCGATTAATTGTTTTTTTTTTGCTTGGTACTTGTTTTGTCTTGTAAATTTCGTGCAATATTATTGTTATTGATTAAAATCACGAGTTACCAATACAGCTGTTTGTTGGTCCCCGACACTATGCAACATGATGATTACAAGTAATTTATAAATTGCATAAAGTTAGTCCTACGTTCTTTTGTCGTTAAAATTATAAATATTAATATTATATTTTGTCTATTTTCCTTAATTTGTTTCATTTACAGTCTGGACATTATGATCTACAAGACATCTATCAGGCAAAAATATCTCGGATTATAAAGAACGTGTTTGGCAGATTTTGTCAATCACTATTTTTGTCATTATTTTAATATTTTAGGTAGTTGCTGGACTAGCAATTCTCGATGTTGTTAGGAGATATCCAGGTTCACATCACGGTTCTTCCCTGGTGCTGTCAAGTTACATGTATACATGAAGAAGCAGTGAATGTGCACGATAAAAATTGAGGACTACACATTCATTTTGATTTGATTTGAATTTGATTTATTCAGAAATTTCATTTTAATTAAAGGAAATGTATTACTTGCCTTTCACACCAGCACTTCTAATCCATAAAATAAAATTTATTCACTCTAAGGCATATTTTTTATCTAATAACCTTAATTCAAATATTATTTATAATTATTTACGAACCTACTACAACTTTTATTGATAAGTTAGAAATACTTCATATTCCACGATTCAGAAAGAAAACACGATTTTATAATATACCACCCAATAAGTATGAATAACATCTCGTAAGCAATTCACCAACAATGATATTCGTGCCTTTTGTTTTGTCCTAAATAAAAACTCAGACGATGCTTAAAGGGCAGTGCTTCTTAAAAATATTGGGTTAAGTTAACCAAATTCAAAACTGTTCCACGCTCAGCAGAATGGGTTGATGTGGCATCCATTTGAAAAATCGCAGTATTAATATGCAATCCTACGATTTCTGGAACACTACAAATACGTTTCCGCGACAGGTCATATAATTTAGTTTCATTGTGATTTCACTCAAAGAAAAAGGGCCCGATAAGGCAATTATCGTTAATTCCTGCACAGGCACTTTGCAAGTTATTTGGTGTGGATTTGGTTTTGTGTTTGATTGTTTGTAGATGATCAGTAGCTAGACGAGTAAACGATATACGGTTAGTAGAGGATACTGTAAATCCTTAATGGAATGGATGCAAACAGATAATTTTGAGAATTAACGGGACCATTTATGTAAAAATTTGTTACGTCTGTAAAAACAATTTTAAGTAAAATAACTTAAAATTGTATCATCGGTCTATTAATATTATAAATCGCGCAACTGGATGGCCGATCCGGTTGTTTAACAGAAAATAAATATCTAAATATCTCTCAAATAAAAATTGTCAAAATACCAATATATAAATTATATTAATATTTTTTTGGTCTACAGTATATACACAACATGGTTTATGGAATTATATTAATGTATTCAGTGATCGTCTCAAATATATTAGTTGCATATCTATCAGATCCCTATGTGATTGAAATGTGTAAAACTGATCACAAGGATTCCATATGCATATATTTGGTATGTTCGCAGATAAAAAAATCTGCATTGGTCCGCATTGTACTTAGATATATTTCTCACAAACTGAAATTTTCCAGTAAATGGTAAATTGGCCGATTGGTCTCAACATTACATATTATACTGGCTGGCCCTTGGCTTTCAAACAGTTAATTTTTTTTATAAATATTTTTTTTTGAACTTTTAGGAATTTGACGTTTATCCCCGCCATTGTGCCGAATCCTTGCGATTGTTAAAGAGTGTCCGTTTTAATTCGCGCACACTTTGAGATTTAGCTGAACGGAAAGCTATAAGCACAGTGCTTAGCAGCCAGCTTGTTTTAACTGTAATGAGATGCATTCCCAAACTAAAAAGATTTCTGTCTCTATTCTCAAGTAACCCTAGCGGTGAAATAAGTGTATAAAGCAATGGTATGACTTTGAAAAATGTAATTTGTTGCATTAGCATCATGTTATGTGGCTGTTAAAAAAGTCCAGGTCAACCTATACCCTATTAGTTCATCATTATCCATTTCTCCAACCATCGGCAGCCATTCTCTGGTAACCGTACACAACGCGGATACGTGGATACATCATTGCCAAATACTTCGTTTATATATTCAAACATAGAACTCATCGGCAACTTCGCACAACATTGGCCAAAAAACAAAATTGGTCGTATATCAGAAAAATTGACTGCCAAATTTAGTATAATTCATAACGACTAATCGACATCGAGATGACAGCACTAACAGATTTCTGAATATTAGAGAAATTATGGAAATTTGGAACAGACGTACTCAATTAGGTCCGCCCAATGTCGAGCAGCCATTGCCTACGATGATCAGTTGGTATCGTTGTCTCATAGGAGTTGACTCAATACCATAAAGTCTCTAATCGGGCGGTGACGTTACTATCACGCTACCGGTTGCGGAATAGGACGGGGGTCCCCACAAAAACCTCAATTCAAGAATATAACGGAAATTCAAAGCCGGAAATTTCCAGAATGGAAAAATCAAACTCCGCCAATTAACGGATGATGCTGGAACGGGAAGATATAGAAAGACAAACTGGTTATCTTGATTAAATGACGAAATATATTGCGACGCACTCAAAAGGCCGCTGCGTATATTAGACTCGAGGTATTGCTAAGTCGTATTATATCCACGGGGAAATAATGTACGTTGGTTCTCCATACAAGAAACAACTTCTCGTGGGGTGACTGGTGCTGGAGTGCTTCTCAATAATTTCACCGTTCGCCACAGCAGTACGACCTTTCACGACCATAATATGGACCGGAATGAGATGCGCCCAACGCTGGGCCGAACGGAAAATATTCTTATTCACTCTACTCATCGAAATTATTATATTTGTTGTTATATGTTGTTATAAAAAAGCAAAATAGCACCATTATACAATTTTGAAGTCCAAAAAATGTACAATATTGTTCCGTCCAGCAAAGATAAGAGCAGTAAATACGAGAAACACGTCAAGGAACTGCATAACACTGGTAAATTGTCCCATAAGGATTTGCTACGCTGTGCAAATAAACCGTTGCCAAACGATGGAACGTAGGACATAAAAAGGTTTTACACAATCAGATGTCCGTTAATATAGTTGGCGAAAAATGGATTCGCATAAATCGAAGTTTCGTAGTTGTCGAATATAATATATATGTACACTACTCCCTTCCATTAGCTGCTAACTACGGCACCCATTGAGTAAAAGGAGCTAGTTTCACTCCCCACGGCACCGTTCAACAAAGCACATTTAGTTTTAATGTGCGCATTTCATTGGGACAGTGAGATCTCTCCGAGCAAGACGCGTTTTTCGGTAGATCTGGATTTTTACAATTAAAGATCGAACATGGACCAGGACGGCGAGACGGATGAAGAGAGCGCCTTCAACGCCGTGAACTACTCAACAAGCTAGCTTACAACACATCAGGAATGCATGGAAGAACAAAAGAATTTGAAACACAACAAAAGTGGCGGGTGACGACCAGCGAGCGGCAGATCAGCTACGAGAAATATCTGAAGAAACAAAATGTGATAAAGGCACGGGCGAGACCAACGAAAACGAAAACGCAAACGCTTCAATTGTAAAAATTATTTAAAATATAAGAAAGCAACACGACGTAATATGTGGCATATATGTGGTATCTGAACGTATTATATTCTGTTGATTAATATACCTTCGTTCAATTTGAAAACGTCAACTATGTCCTGTTGTTAGAGAAATGTTCGTCAAAATAAAGAGGGGAACATGCAAATATGAGTGTATAATTTCCAAAAAAATCATATTTGAAAAAATGAACTTGTTGACTTCTGTTACCAGTTAAAATTAGGGTACTTGCATTGTTTGCATTATTAAACGTATTCTTTTTACTGCAATTAATTTCATTTTGTAATTATTAGTTTATTTTTGTTTTAGTTTAGTTTTACAAACATAATTAAAAAATATAATTCACAATTTACTTATTAGACGTGTTTTGCTGATGTTTCTGCAATATTCATATATTTGTTTTACAGTTTCCTACATTTCCTTTGCACGAATTTATACAAATATGTATTATAGCATGTACCATCCGTTAGTAATTGATATTATTATGACTATATATGTCAGTGGCGTATTGTGTTAACTTGTAATTATGAAGCCATTAGGATACGAGGAATAATATTACAAACATGTATATAATTATTTGATTTGTGTTATTAAATTAAAACCACTAAGGCTGAAAGTATTAAAAAAAACAATGACATATTTGAATACAATCCGAATCGAAATTTATCGGTAACAAACTAGTGGACTCATTTTCGTTGATTTCGCGCAGCAACGACGCGCACTAGTGCGAGATCTATGGCTTTCTCTATCTCTCCCCCTCTCTCACTCTTCTTAAGCTCACCTACCGCTCGCATCCCGGGGCCCCACACCGTCGCCACTTTATCCGCCGTGTCCCGCAACTGTGCTCCGACATATTAAATATTCAATACACTTAAAAGGGATGCTTTCAGATTAAAACACGAATACCCGGCCGCACGTTCTGAATACGTTTCGGGGTATTATGTTTATTGTCGCGAAAAATTAACATTTTATGCGCATTCCGAAACCAATATCCTCTCGGCGGGTACGCGCGAGAACCGCGCGAAAGTAAGGAACAGCCGCGCGACTGTAAATTGAAAACTCGCGAGAGACGATGTGCACGTTTAGAAGAAATTGATTGCTATGATTTCGGTAGATCGGAACGGAATATGAAGTTTGGAGTCGCTAGCGTCAAAAGGGCAAATGACACTTTGGTGATCGCTCCCTCTTAACTATTAGTAATATGGCAAAAAAAAAATTTCATTTTATTCTTAAACATAAACATAAAATCAACATGCTAATTGTCGTTCATTCAGGATGCCTAATTATTTCATATGTATTATATATAATACATATTGGTGTTAAGCCGGCCCCACTCGCATCGCAAGATGAGGCCTTAGCGAGCGATGGGCACGGGACTCGAGCAAACCTGTAAATCGTTCTCGGGCTCGCCCGTGTTCTGAAGGCGTCGGTAAACTGTCGCGATTCGAAGGGATGTCGTAAACGACATCCCAGGCATTCGAAAATTCTTGCCGATAATTTGGGAGATTATGTTCGGCATTGGTCATACTATTAAATAAATAGTGGCACTCGCTAATTATCGCGATGTGTTTGAGACCGACCATACTTTATTAGGCAAAACCTTCGATGTGGTCAACTTGAAAGAAAATTCGTTGCGGTAATTGCTAACCCCATGCATAACTTTCTTGGACTCTGACATCTAAGAAATCCAACAGGGTCAACTGTAAACTCTTTTTGCATTTTTTGGTAATAAAAATTTAAAATTATTTTCAAAATTTGTTAAATTTTTACAGTTATATGATTTATTTTCTAAATCGCGAGGGTTGTCTACAATTACCCCAACGAAAAATGAAGCTATGTGCTAAAAATAAGGATTAATGGAAACACGCAACCGTTGCCCTATAGGTTAGTAGCGAATTTTGTTGAGGAACATGTGAATAATTTGCTTCAATGTATATAGCACTTTATCTGTTTGTTTAAATTTCCATATTAAATTTCACCATCACGTCTCAAAACATAGATAAGTAATTTTTTATTTTCATTGTGCTCGGGGACACTTTTTTGCCCGTACTGATGCCAAAATTGAAAAAATTAAAGAAGGGCCAGATATAAGAAAGTTAATTAAAGATCCTTCTTTTTTAGCCAGCCTTAGTCCTACAGGAAAACAGGCACGGCTAGCTTATGTCGACGTCACAAACATTTTTCTTGCCAACTACAGAGGTCGGGATTTCCATGAAAAAAATAAATTAACTCTAACAGCCTACCATGAATTAGGATAGTATGTCCTTAAAAATTAATTTTCTTCATTCCCATTTATCTTTCTTCCCCAAAAACAGGAGCTCTGTTAGCGATGAGCATGGGAAGCGCTTCCACCAGGAAATCGCAGTTTGAAAAGCAGTACCAGGGCAGATGGCTACTGTTGGTCCCTTCATAGGGAATGTTGGACGGCTGGAAGAGTCCATCATTCAAAAAAAAATATATTTTCATAAAGAATAATCTTGTATGCCAATTTTCAGAAACAAAAATGTTCACTATAAAACTAGACTTGAAATGAAAGTTTTCTTCATCAAACTTAATTGAGTTTGGGGTGATTAATAATATAATAATTACATACTCTGAACCCAGTGAAAATTCCTTGCATAGTGTAATCAGGTAGTCAAAGGAGCAAATATTTTATCGAAAATTAACAAGCACGTAAAAATATACGAAATAAGTTTCAGTTTATTTTTCGAAAACGCTCGCATTGCATTGGACCTGGTAGCAGTGCCGTCAATCATTTTAAAATCTATTGTGGAAATATCGTGTGGAAATATCAATAAATTCACTTCCAAATATGTCGTTGCGCTTAAAGACAACAATTGTCCAGGTGTCCACTTACTTCATCTACATAAATATACTGCAGACATATTTATAATGCATGTTTTTTCAGGAACATCCAAGAAATTTGACAAATAATTATGCCCCCTGCTTAAGTAAGTGCCATTCTGGTAATTTATAGTCAACCTCCAGATAGCCATGGGTTGCAAATTCTTCATCCTCGCACCTGAGCCTTTATTATAAAGTTTTGCAAGGTCCATTGTGGTTTTCATCTCTGATTTCTAGTTATTTACGTTTTATATCTGAAGCAGTATAGGAATAAAATCGGTATTTAGAATGACAGATGTGGACGAAGTTAATGTTAATTATTGTATTATTCAATAGAGTTAAATTGATCTTCTGGAAAGTTGCCAGGGTCGACTGGACTCAGGTGGTTAAAAGACCCCTAAAAGTTCAATAAATTCATACTTTCGCAGTTGTCACACCCCATGCTTGTTTTTCATGGTGTTTTTTCCATAAGCAATAAGCGAAGATATATTTGTCCAGAAGTTGGAGCCTGTCGGTCAAATGACTTGAAAATTTTACTAACTACTACTTTTAATACAACATTATTTTCAACTGCACTCTCAATTATTTTTAACTGTGACTTGTGTGTCCATCATAGAGCAGTAAGGCCTATTGCATCCTTTACCTACTTTTCCATCCGTTCTTGGACACAAAAATAAACTGTACCCGGATGAGCATCTGGCGAGGTCCACCTAGCTTGTAGTATAACTCTTTAAAAACTATGAAAGGTGGCAACAAAGATTCATCAGCTGCAAAACAAGCCAGGACAATTGTTGACTCTCACCTATACCCTCCGGATACTCTTGACAGAGCCTTCATTCGTTCTCCAATGGCCTTTGTTCTTAATGGATCATTTCCGAAGCAATTTTCATCTACAATGAACATAAATGCAGGATTATCAATTTGTTTTTCAGTAATGACATTTTCCAAATGTCTATAAAAATTATAGATGACATCAGGTTTTCTTTGATCCTTCATGACTTTCTGGAGAAGTTCAAATGTTTTGAAAGAAAAACTTGAAACCTTGAAAGGTGTTTCTAGTTCTTTGTGATAAGCCAGCCATTTACCCAACAACCAGGTGTCAAAATTGAGTAACGATAACTAACAGCTGCTAGTAAATTAACGACCAAGTTTATGCTATACAAGATGTGAAAACGCTATATAGACATAATCTATTGAAATTAGATCACAAATACATTAGAAATATGGTCAAAACAAACCTTAAAAATAATTAAATAACTTCAAGCATAAGCATTCCCGGTAAAGTTACAACGATAACTATGGATGTATGTACAAGATTAATTATGGAGAAAATATTTACAGAGATAATATTGTAACGGATAATTTATTGAAAGAGGTGAAAATGTAGTTTTAGGTCGTTTGGGGTCGCTGAAGGATATTTAGTAGACTCTTTAACAAAGAAAATTGAGTTTGCTGATAAGATTTTACATGCCAACAGCGGCAATGATAATGAATTTCACTCCATTGCAGTGTTTTAAGACCGGACTACTGAAATGTATTCTAATACTAACATACAGTCGAATGCAAAAAAAAGTAGACAAAAACAGTTTCCTGTAATTGATTTTCCTCAAATTGTTGTTGTATAAATGTGGCTCTTAAAATTCCCTTTCCTTCAAAATTTGACAATATTTCAAAGTTGACATTCATTTTAAAACGAAGTTTCTTTACTCCCATAAAACTTGAATTTTGTCACTAAGTTTTCTTAATCCACGTGATATTTGATTTATTTATTCAGTAACGGTGGTTCGGTGCTCTAGTTGGAGGTACCTACGCTTACGGCTCACCAGTTCATTAAAATGTCACTGAAATGATAATACTGACGTTTACATGACATTGCTAATATCAAGAAAATTTGTTCAAGCAGCCGAAAATTTCGTGTCTACTTTTTTTGTCACCTCCACAATTGGCCAAGTGCGATGCACTTGAACGTCTGAAACAGTGCCCAGTCTACTGATCGGGATTGGGCAGCTTGAGGAAAGACGCAATAATTGTTGGCACTTGGCAAATTTTATTGATGCCAATGGGACCATTCCTATACGTCATAAAGAAGGGTTTGGTTGCTACACCTTTGGGGCGAAGATTAACATACTTTTTTATTAAGCTAATCCACTGCACCTCACTGATAACAAATATTCTTGGCACGTTCGTTTTGGTTTTAGGGACATTGACAAGAATGGTGTCCTTTTTGTATTGTATGTTATCAATAGACATGCGAGTTAATTCATCACGCCTGCAAGCGCCTGCATAGCCTATTATTAAGACAATCTAAAAACCAAACCAATTCAGAAACGTATTTAAGAAATAAATGTATAGAATGCAATCAATAAATATGTTACACTAATTGTGTCCATTTATTCCTATTGTTTGCAGCTCTGCAAGTTTTTACATCACAGCTGAGTACTTATGCTCATTTATTACAAACTTACTTTTATTGTCAGATATGACACATCATCGGCTTCATGTAGGAAACTATCTGCTGCTCTGCTGCTTCCAAAATCTTAGACTTTTTAGGCTGATAACTTGCAGACTGTTGCTTCAAGAATGCTTGGAGCCGTGCAAACTTTGAAATGTCAATATTGCGATAAACATTTAAACACGCCCGCAGCATGCTATAAGATGCCCAAAGTATAGAAGATTTTTTTGACTTGCTCATTAAGTCATAATAAGCAAGAACAACGTTCTCCGAAATATTTTCGATTGCATTTTTGGCACACCACAAAGTAAATGCGTGGTACTCTTTCTCATACAACGCTATCCACTTGGTTGGCAACAACTTTGTTACTGCTTCCAGAGCGGCTTCTCTTATGTCTGGAGGTGTACAACTTATTTTCGGCTCTTCTGCCATATTTTTGACGTTTTTCACAAAATTTATAGGGAATTTAAATATTTCAAATTTTATTTGCCGCCTGTCAAATATGACTTGAAGATGTCGCCATCGTTACTCGTAAATATCCCTAGGTTATAATGATACATTTTTGTGTATTCGAAATTTTGAATTTATATAAAATCAGTAACGCAAAGTAGATAAAATAGTTTATTATACTCGTTTACTAAGAGGCATTATAGCACTTGTTCCATTGGAGCACTCCTCGCTTCGCTCGTCGTGCCACAAATCCACGCGTGCTACAATAAGGCCTCTTAGTAAACTTGTATAATAATATACTATTTACTTACCGCACTAATGCTGTTATGAACTCGAACAACACTATTATTTTTTTTATTTCTATGGAGACAAGCCACAGTGTTGTAATTTCATCTTTCAAAATGTGTCAACAATGACAGTAAGTGCATATTTCAAAACGATTGTGCGAAAAAATATATGAAAAATGAGCAAAGAAACAATGGCAGTGTCTTTTGGTTGACAAAATTTGAGAATTGGATGTAAACGAATTTATGACGAGGAAAATTTAGAAAGAAATTATGGAGATGAAAAATGGGTAAGCTACTGAAATGGAGGATATGTAAGTTGATATACATATGTGATGTGATATAAATATGTGTAATACATATTTACTGGGGTTTCAACTTTGTAGCTGGTCGTGTAGCTGGTTCACTGATAAAATATGGAAAAACGAGAACATGCTAAGATGGCAATAAAGCTTTATTGGTAATAAGCGCGCTATCATACATTGCGAAAATTCTACGCCATTAACTGCTCTGCTAGAAACTGCGATGAGAAGTGTGCAACAAAGAACGAAAACTGTGAATGCAAAACCAATTAAAAAATGGAAAAAAATCAAAAAATAGATAGGTGCGAAGAAAAAGAAACACACTTGCTGAGAAATATTGGGATATGGAAAAACTGGTAAGCAATTGTGAAATAGTAATCATGGAAACTTCATTTAAAGAACATAAGTTGCAAATAGGAAAAAATAAACATCTATAAAAGAAAAAATCATTAAAAAATCATCAGATAATGATTGGTAACATGTGACAGCTATTAAAACATATGTGGAAAAGTCTTATGATGTTAACAAAATGTGAGCAAGCGGAACAATCAAAAATGATTCTTGGAAACAAGAATGAATCGTCCCAAAGGGAAGTTGATTTAACGAGTTCTAATAACATCGCCAATTTTACTAGTTGCTGCTAGGAAATTCGTGAATGGTATGATACAAACAATGGAAAATCAAAAAGATATTCATATATGAATCAAACATGCACAATAATTACAAAATTCAATATCAGTAAATGAGTAGATGTAACTCCAATCTCAATTGGTTCGCAGAGAATTCTCACGTCAGACTGAGCTGTCGTCGTCAGACGTCATACTGACCTATCATATTAATTTTTGCTCTTCAAAAATACTATTTGAGAACATTTTGGGTATCGTTCGAAAATGTTGAACTTGATCATAATTGCTCATGTCCTTCTGATTACTGTTTCAAAAAATTCGCTAGAAACTGTACATAGTTGGCTTGGGTAAATTACACTAGAAAAATTGTTAGGAACACGGAGAACACGGAGAAATTGTACATAAAAAACTTAATATCAACCACATCTATTGTGTGTTTTGTGTGGCAATGCAAGCGTCGTCGAAGTATTAATGTGATGCATATCTGGTACAGCTATTGCTTTTCTAAACGTCTTAATTTATAAATACCGTACATGTTATGCATTTATGTCCCGTCTCACCACAGTTCCATTCTTCTATTCATATATATATCACAATTTGAATATGAATATAATAATAATAATAATAATAAAAAAAGCAAAATGTTAAATATTGACCTCTTCAAAATGAGCAAAATATGCAACGCGAAACTAATGTCTGTATGACGATGAGATTCAAGGATTTATACCGCCAGAGCAAGAGCGAGAACAGCGACGGAAAAACCGCATTAAAATTCATTGTCGCGTAATGAACGTATTTGCGATGGACAAAAAAGTGTCGCCAACCGAAGAATAATTCATAGTTGAACTGAAATGATCACATCATCGGATAAGCTTTGCAAACACTGGTAATGTATTCGGCAAACGGAATGAACAGTGTCCGTCCACTCTTCGCGTCTTCTTCCTCCTCCGGCTCCTCGTGTCTCCGCAACTGCGGTGCATTATCGTTCAGCCGGCTCCTGAATATTTCAGAGCGTCGGAGATTTTTGTCCGTGATAGTGCATATTTTATGATCGTTGCATCTTTGGGCGCCCACGGAGAACCGCGCCCTACTTTGCCGAAAGGGTACACAAAACACATTGTCCCATTAGCGTATAGATTTTTTTTGAACATACAGATTACTATTTCATTAACACATCGTATTTTATTACACCCAATCTTAAAGACTCTATATCGCTCGCAATTTTGAATTTAATTAAAAATTACTTATATTTTAAATGCGTTACATACTAGAATAATAGAAATTCACAAATATGAATGTTTAACTCTCCTACATTAAGGAAATATGCATTAATGTTCTTATAATTAACACTACCACAACTGTTTGGGTTCTAGTCGTTTTAAAGTCAAATGATAACAATTATTTAACAATTAAGTTCTCAAAATGAAGTTTGCTTCAACTAATGCAACACTAAAGTTAAATATGCTCAAAACTGAAGCTTAGTTTTCCTCCTTCACATGGAACCTCGAACCTACTGTCTTTATTAAATCTTGACTGTCTCTCGTTATTTTATCAAAATTTTGAGAAAACAACGAAAGAAAAATGATTGTTTGCATTGGGATTTCTTTGCCCGGAAACCATATTTAATTTGCTCCAAATTGCAAGGATTTGATCGGATTGGGCTGTTTGTTAAATTTAATTTTTGACCAAAGCAACCGGACGTGTCAATTTTTGCAATAAAATAAAATTCTCCCAAATTGTTTGAATTGGTGGAAGTAGTTTAATGGAATTCCCATTGTATTGAGATATATTGGGTTGATTTTCGTCGATATGACTTTGAATTTGTTTGAAATATTTCTTCAAGCTTTTGATTTTAAATCGAAGAAAACCCAACGCAAATCAACCCAACAAAACCTAATACAATGGGGATGTTTCAGTGAAATTCTAATAGAAGTAATAGAAATAGAAGTAAATTGATTTTTTCGTGTTGCATTAATTATTTATTAGTTTTGTTCAAAATTAAAATTTAAGTTCATTCCAAATTATTTTTGGAACTTTTATCCTTATTACATTTGCTTTTATCCTTATTATATTTCCTCTAGTAATTAAAATCGTCCCACCAAATCAACTTGTTAGGCATCGATTTTTAGCAAATATATTAAATTTCAGCATTTATCTTTTGGTTCAAAATAATATTTAATTTATTGTAAACTGAACATCGTCGTTTAAGATCAAGAACATGTTTTCTCTCGTTTTGTTGAAATGAATTCGGAACAATTTATTTGCATTCCGGATATATTTAACTCAACTTATATAATATAAATTAGTTTTTATCGATTTTTTCTATGCCCTGTTTGACTCCAATATATTTCCCTAATTACAGAAAAAAAATAATTGGACCGACGCAAATTTGGTTTAAGTAAACAAATATTTTTGGATTGGTCTGTCATCACTGTGCTCCAAATTTTCTTCATTTAAGGAACAAATAAGTTGGAAATAATTGAATTTCATTGATCCCAATTGGGATTTGGATGATTTCGCTCAAAAATCATGCTCGATTTTCTCCAGAACTGTATCCTGTCGTTTAAATTGCCGCAATTTATCCAATTTCTTGAAACAAATTCAGCACGATTTATTGGAAAAACCTGGATTTAGTTGAATTTTTTATCGACATTGGTATTCAAAAAAAAATTACATTTAGATAAACAAATTTTATCGCAACAATAGGCCCAAATACTAGTGGTTGATTTGGGTTGTGTTGTGTTTAAACAAACTGTAGTCAAACTTGAATATGGGAAGACGAAAGTGTTAAATTTTCTCGAAATTGCAACTGGTATTCCACAAGGTAGGATTTTTGGTTCATTGCTGTTCCTAATATTTACAAACGACCAAGAATTACTGAATAATGCAAACAGCAAAATCTACAATTGTGCGGACGATACAAGTTTACTGATAGGTGGTAAAGAGCACGGAAATCAGCCAGGAGGGTAATCGATGCATAGCTATGGTGACTGATTGCTCTCAAAAAGCTTCAACTATTTAGAATAATAAACCGCTGATAACATCAAACAGTTAACTCATAATGAGCCTACAACTGTTTTAAGTAATAGTATGAAGTTCTTGGGACCGTACCTGGATGACACTTTAAAATGGCCTCGTCTCAAAATTAATAGGGTGTGCTATGGAATTCGTGTACTCTGATACATTTCCTTACGCTCAACTTGTTGGCTAGTGTCACCGTGAAGCTTTTATTAGTTATGTTCCCTGGCTAGAATCTTCATGTGGAGGAATATGAGACTGGATCGCATATCATATTTGTAAGAAAAGGAAATATTTGATGTAATGTATTTTTTATTGAATTACTTCATCTTGGAAAAGGGGTGAATGCACTAAGCGAACGTAGATTGCAATTCCACATTGTTGGAATTGAAGCACCGATAACTAAAATCAAAATTATATTTAAAACTGCCAGATATGGTAAGAGTTTAGTTTTATTATATTCTTGCAGCATGTATTTACAAAATCCGTATGGTTAAACGGCAATATTGAGAGCTCCGATCTTTGTTTGCAATATCACAGTTACATAGATATGAATAGATATACCATTTGTCACACACTACCATCTTACAGTTGTCGACTGCTGAACCTAATTTGCAGCTAGATTGTTAGCGTCGTTTTGACAAATTTGAGGAGTTCCATCTCTGAACAGTGAATTCACGAATTCACGGCCATATTTCCAAATTCCGTAAAAGAATTATTACTTTCTTAAACTTAACGTGTAAGGACGTATAGTAATCATGAGCATTTTTGACCTGGAGATTTTAACGGATACACACGTTCAAAAGTTTCCTAAAGTGATTACAAACGACGGATGATTTTTTTATCAAACATATAATTCGTTCCATAAATTTGTTTTAGTAACCACGGTGTTAATAAACTCTCCAAAGAGCGGAATCGTCTTATTATTGCAGCCGTAATAATTAATTTTTTATCCATGATTTTCAGCACCAATTTTATATTTATTAGCTAATATAATAAATGATATAAATAAAGCTCCATCTCTTCTTATAGTTTAGTGATTACATACAACAAACACAATCGCTCCATTCTAACACACGTCGTGTTTCCCAGCACCACGGTAGAAATGCATATCTCTTCCTTGGCTGGCATTCAACTTCCACAGTTGCATGTCTTTCACATTAATTATATTAGATCGAGCGCTTTGCCGGTGCCGACTGCGACTTTGTTCGCATAATAATTTCTACACTGAAATAATAATTTAATAATTCAATTTATTAAAAATTATCTTGAATTTTATTGTAAATAGATACATTTGACTACTATTGTGTTGATGAGCCACATAACGTAATTCTAGCACGAACGATCTACATGATATGAATTTATGTGGTATACTCTGTAAATAAAAATAAATTATCACACCCCTATTAATAGTCTATTGAAGTCACACATTGCAGGAGAACATTTTTGAAGTGCCTTACAAAGCTGATTTTGTCATATCCGTGATCAAATCAGTAGCTTCTTTCAGTAATGATATTTCACGCGAATATACAATCACTGACGACAAAAATGTACACAAAAATGTCAAATGAAGTGATAGGCTGGTAATATTTTTAACACATAAACGAACTCCAAAATTGTATTTATTACCTTTCGGACATTTATTTGGAGAACAGTAGCGCAGAGCGAATGGATCACCATTCTGCATTTTTGCACCGACTATCCTAGAAGTTAGTGCTAGCTAAGAAAGCTGCTCGAAATTAATAGATTTTAGTTTTAATATATGTGTTCAAAATAGAAAATGTTGCAATATTTTTGTTAAACAAAAATTGTACTTTCCAGTAAATAGTAAATTTTTCCGTGTAGAAAAGTGACCGTCACTGCCTATAAAAGTGTTTAAAAAATGATTTTTTCCAGATCACGCACAAGTCAAATACTATGTGTGCACATACGTACACTCACTTATGTCCATATTCCCATACCAAGGTACCCGCATCTTTATTTATATTTGCATTATATTACATTTAGTTTTAGTGAGTTTAAATTCTACACATTAAGAGTTTATAACGAAGAGATTTAGTGAATGTCTAGCAATGTTAAGATACCGCCATATGTAAGACATCACTAGTTATTGCCACCCATATGTTACGACTGGGTGGCTTTACTGACTCCAAATGATAAAACCACCGCTGGTATGTTCGATGTGTGTATGTGATAACAGAATATCTTGTATATTTCATTTTTTCAATAATATACTCCGTGACATATAAACTGCACCACCTAGAAGGGGTGGGAATTTTTGGACCAAATTTGGCAGAAACATTGGACTAGTCTAAGGTAACAAGTGATTAAAATTTGATAAAGAAAACACTTCATCTTTTTGATTTTTCTTTAATAATGTGTTGGTCCGCCCCTATTTCTGATACACTCATTACGCTCATTGACCCGCCTTGGCATTGATTCCAGCAGGCGATCAATGTCTTCTTGGGGTATGGCATCCCATGCAGCCTGTACTTCATGCCATAGAGCTTCTATTGTCAACGGTGGGTTCAGGTAGATTCCTCAATCTTCTACCCATCATGTCCCACGCGTGCTCAATGGGCGACAAATAGGAAGATCTTGGCGGCCAAGGCAAAAGATTAACATTGGCCTCTTCAAAGAAGTCAAGAGAAACACTTGCTACGTGAGGTCGTGCATTATCTTGCTGGAAAAGTGGGTCTTCCAGCCCTCGAAGATATGGAAGAACATGTGGTTCTACCACTTCGTCAATGTAGCGTCGGGCGGTCGTACTGCCCCTAATCAAGGGCAAGGGTGACCTACTGCCGTAAGCAATAGCACCCCACACCATCAACCCCACAGTTCGGTGAAAATGCCTCGCAATCCAAAAATCAGGATTGCGCCTTTCTCCACGTCTTCGTCTAACAGTCATCCGACCATAATGCATTCCTAACCAAATCGCGATTCGTCACTAAAGACAACTCGATGCCACTCCAAGTTCCATTGAAGTCTTTCCGTGCACCAGGCCAAACGTTCCTGGCGATGTTGAGCAGTGAGGGGTAGCACAAGATGTGGGCGGTAAGACAGCAAGCCAAAGGTTCTTATTCGACGATAAACTGTTCGCAAGCCTATCGGACGACCTTGTTCACCTAACCATTGATCAGCTATTGATCTAGTTGTAGAGAATCGGTCTCTCAAGGCCATTAGTCTTAAGCGGCAATCTTGACGTTCATTGGTTCGTCTTTGAGCCCCAGTGCCTCTTCTCCGACGTTCAACCCCATGTTCAGACCACGCTTGATAAACACGCATTATTGTTGAGTGGTGTCGTCCCAAACGGTTGCCGATTTCTCTAAACGAAAAACCTGCTTCTCGTAAACCAACAATCCGCTCTCGGTCAAAGTCACTCAACTGCTGGTAAACTTGAGGTCGCCTTTCTCTAGGCATCATTAAACACTTGAAACACTTTAAACTAAAGAACGGGATTCGAAAAAGTGGAACAAATTCAAAAAATGAATCGATAATTGCTTGTCTATCACCACCTCTAAAAAATGACACAAACGTCAAAAATCCCATGACTACTTGATGATTCGGTTTCAAATTTTAATCAACTATTTCCCTGGACTAGTCCACTATTCCTGCCAAATTTGGTCCAAAAATTCCCACCCCTTCTAGGTGGTGCAGTTTATGTCACTGAGTATATTTGGTATTTAAGTAGATTTGAACTATTTCTGTCTTGAAGCTTAATTACGGTCTCAGCGTTACTGATTTCGCAACGCATCTGCGAGTATGTATGGAAACATTCGTCAGCCATGTACAAATCGCCCTCCGCCATTTCGTATTATGCTTATTCCATAAACATTTACACTGACGTCGTTTATATAGATGTGATACATACACTATTTGCATGTTCCCTTTCATTTTGGTCTAAGAATGCCATTCCTCATTTTTTTGATTTTGAGTATCTTGTCGCGGTAAATAACGTGATTAATTAATTAACAGTGCATACTACAGTTACCATGGGGTTGTCTTGGTTGTCAAATTTGTCTTCAATTACAGGGTAGTCAAAAGCTCAAAGTTTCGTTTTCTCAATTTCCTTTTGCCCGTAGTGTAATATTTATTGAAGTGAAAAAACTATTGAAGTAAAATCGAAAAGGCGAATATTTTTTTCATCAGGTATATCATGAATGAATCGCTAAAGTTGAGAATTAGCTTTTCTAATTTTTTTCTGATCTATTACATTGCAGGATCTGTTGTATGTTTCAAAATTTATTAGACAGAGCATTGTGCATAAATTCTAACAGCGAATTTATGCGCCATACTTTATACCCGAAGCCAATGTTTTTGGGATGAATATATTTTTTGCATCCCGAATAATACTCGTCTATGCTGATCATAATCAATAATTTGTTCTAGTATGTAATGTAGACGGACTCCTCTTTTATATTTTTCATAATTGATATTTGCTTTGTTGTTTTATCTACAACTGGAACTTAATTGTTACTTACATGGTGCAAACATCTCATAACCTGTATGAAGCTGTCTCTTCGCATATAATTATAACAGTTTCACTTCGAAAATCTCCTGAACCTCGGTACTCTTATTCGACGATTTTGCGTCATAACCACATCAAAGTCTGTATTATACACACAAGTTATAGAAGGTCCCTGGCAAGTTTTAATACGAAATTAGTTATTGAATTCGTTAACTACCACTTACATAACATCACCTTGGGAAAAGTAGTTCAAAGATTTCCACTGGCGACAAGTTGCGATAAAATCTGTCTGGTTAATTAATTTCTTTTTGATGAAGTGCTCGAGAGAAATAACCCTATCAATAAACTCTTCGTATTGTTAGTATTGTTATAGTTTGTCGGAAGGATGTAATTCATCAATATTTTTAGATCCAATATGTTGATCACTTTGGATAACTACTTTTGCAACTGCTTGCAATTGTCTCCGAGAAAAGTTTACCAAAGACGTCTAGACTCATTGGCACAATCTTTGCCCGTATCGACCTTGTTTTCAGCAGGCTCAATGTACTTAGACTGTATGTCATATCATTTTCAAAATCTCCCCAGAAGCTTCATATTCTAAATATCGGCATACGCACGCACATCTAATGTAAAATAAGCTTCTTGTTGTTTAGGGATATTTAAGAGACTAGCATGCCATAAATGATACAGTAGGAAAAGGGCCAATAAAAGAAAACCATTAGAAATTATATATTACTATTATATTCAAGATATATCTTGCATTTTTTTCGGATATATGCAACAATCCGTTAAATTATATAAATATAATGTATGTATAATGTATGTTGCAATGCCTTCACTGTTATATGAACTGCATAAGCAACGGTACATAATGTGAAAATCCTACCATAGAACTAATTATGTTTTCTGTGCGTACTATAAAAAGGAGAATAGGTTACAGTGTAGAGATATATGTAAAAGCAACTCGCAACAGGTGACTTTGGTAAAATTAATGTAAGCAGCAACTTGCCGTACAAATAATAAATATGGTGTCAGAATGCAGCAAATTTAAATAAATATATATTAGATGAGGCATGAAGACTCACCGGAATATGTCAGATGGGGCTTTGCCGAAACATCGAAGATGTATTAAGGAAAGGCTTTTCATATCAGTTTTATCATTTATGGCTTTCGGTTATTTTGTGATTCGTATCATTTCCTGTATTATTCGTTGGTATTGTTTATTTTTCTTTTTTTAAGTTGTAACATCGTTGAATTTAAATTATGTTATGTCTATGAATTTCATTAATGCTGTTATGTTTATTGTGTAAATGTGTCATTTTATCATATGTTCTGGTAATTGTTTTGTTTGTCCTTTGTCATAGCTATCACAATTTTAACATGATGTACGGTATATGTAATTTGTTTCTTTATTAATTGGTACATGATCTATTAGTTATATACATATATTGTTATTTGTTTTCTTCGTATTATGAAATTGTATGGTTTACTAATACGACTGATAGACTCCGATAAATGTTTGGCACATTTTTATATAATTATATTTATTTTTAGTAATAGTATAGTTTGCTATATTAATATTGTTATAGTATTTATGTATTCAATTTTTAAATTGAATTGGATAACAATTGTCTTGTAATGCTTTTTTGCTTTATTAATTGAAACTATTCTGTATTGTGGGCTACTTAATTTTATGGGTCGGTTATGTTGTATTGTTTGCATTGGGTGGTAATTTACATATCGTGCAGTCCATATTGGTTTTGTGTACCATTTGGTAAGTCATTTAGATTTGGAATTAATGATTGTTAAATCTAAGAAATTTATTTGGTTATGTGTTTCAATTTCAATACTGAATTGTATATTTTCATGGTATTTATTGAATTGTTGAAAGAATCTTCCAATACCATTTGGCTTGTAACAGCATATAGAGATGTTCCCATGCCTAATAAGTCTATTTGTTCATAGTATTTGTTATTGTACTGAACATCTGTACCTTTTATTATTAAATCTTATGAATCTGATTTTTTTTAATTGGTACTGTTGGGTATTATTTTATATCATTTCATTTCTTTTGTATGCTATTTTTAATTTTCTGTGTTGATATGTTGGTATACATAGATATTACATCTAATGATATGAGCACATGGTACGGTGGTAATTGTATGGATCCTTTGGATTGCCAATAATCTTTTATGTGATTTCATATATGTTTTGTAAAATGTCAGCTAAGTAATTTGATTAAGTTGATTAATTATTTTGATGAATTGTTAGTTGGTGATTGTATTGTGAATATTACAGGCCTCAGGGGGGATGTTTGGTTAGTCTATTTTTGGTTGAGCATATATTAATGATGGCTGTGCGTTTTGTACATTAAGTGCTTTACATATTTCAGCTGGAATATATCTTTGTTTCCCATTTCTTTCTTAAATTATTATTTTATTGGTGTATTCTATGGCAAACGTAGATCCTCGTTGTAATATTATTAGGTATTTTTCTAGCTGATAGGTTTTGTATAGATATTTATTATATATTTATTATATTATTATTATATTGTTACTGTCATTCTGTCGTTGTTTCTTGTTGTAGTTGAGTCGTACGATAAACTAAACAATTACTAGAAGATGGGATAAAAGGACACATGCACGTCTAGGGAATGTGAAGTGGAAAAGCACTTAAGACCATTGGTTTCATAATGACGACACTAAACTTCCATGAAAATGAAAAACAATTTATGAACTGTCCATGTGCAACTATGATAAAATACTTTTATCTGCAGCGCGCCACAAGGAAGGCGATTATCAAACAAATACATCTTAATGGAAATTTGTTAAATATCGTCATGAGAAATTAGAGCATGTAAGGGCAAGTCGCCACTGACACTCGTATGATTCGCGACACGTCAACCGTCGAACGAAAAACGATACCGTCCCGGCTCAGCCAAACCAAACGCGTGCGTCACGTGTTGTGCCGTAAATCACCTCGCGTCGCTGCATTCGAATTTCGCAATTTCCGATTTGAATCGTGCCTGTAATTTCGCCGTTCGAGTATCTAATGTATTTATACTTCAATTTTCGGGCCGAGCGCCAAGGGAGTGGCGACGGGGTGCATCGGTATGTTGATGGGGTGACATTACTGGTATGTGTATGCGCCGCGGTGAATTTTCATATTCTTAATTTTGATAGTGCTTCCGAAGTAATAAATCTACTTACGCGAATTACGTGCCTTGCGTTTCGATTTGTGATGTACTAATTGAACCAAACCACCAGGCTTCTTCTGTGTCAAATTAATTACAACATTTAATACGCAGTCTTCTATAGTTCACGCGATTTTAGGTTTATGACTTTTTTTATGTAAAATACTTACAGTATTCTGTCGAATTGCTTACTGTACAGTTTCGAAATTACGCAGTTAGATAACTAACGCTAATTTTAGAAATTTGGCTGAGGTTCGGTAGTGGAATCAGTCTATGCGAATGAACAATCCTTGTCGTAAAACCACCAGGCTTCTTCTGTGTCAAATTAATTACAACATTTAATACGCAGTCTTCTATAGTTTACGCGATTGGGGCAGCTGGTGGATAGCCACTCTCAACTATCAATTAGTGTGACTTGCTGCGAATCCTGATGCCCAACACATGTTCAACTGAAGACGGTTTAATAACGCCATTATGAACGGTTACAACTAACAGAAAATAATTGTGAAGAAACATGAAACACCGAAATAGAAGACAATAAAAGTATTCGTATTTAATCACCAATTAATTATGAATATCAGTTTTTAATATTTTCATCTTCCCGCTTCAACTAACTATGGGCTTGTATCTAGTTTGTCTTTTTCCTTTTTACCCCTTTCTTGTGCATTTTGAGCTATCGTTGTGCGACGTCAAAAGAACCATATTTTTTATATCCAAACGTATAACACATTTATTTAGTTTTTCTAGCCATCAGCTAGCAAGAATTCTCATGTATAGAAATAATTTCATTTTCCTACACGAAATTATCTGTTGACTTCACTTGTGTCACCTTATCAGGTACACGTCGGAACTTGCTGACAACCGCGTCAGTTTTCGGTTCAACAAGAACAATAGAGTGTTTCGACTCGGACTCGAAAGCCCACCCTGTGCATGGTACCTAATTGCCACAGACACTAAAAGTGAAGTGGAAGGACACTATTTTACCAGCTCTCTGAATTTGCCATAATATTGTTCCCCAATGTCTGCCAACATAACATCACACATACTAACTACGCCACTGTATTCTACACTAGCATTTCCTGTGCACTGTACATCGTCTACTTATATTCATGTGCAATTAGCACTGTAATTTTTATACGAAACGGACTTTTTGTCTGGGTGCATATTATCTGCTCAAACTAACCTTAATATCAGTTCGTAGTCAGACAATATATTTGATAGATTTATAGAATTATTTTATATTATACCAGTGTGTAAAACGTATGAATCATATCACATCGATAAACATTTATTGTCGCAACTGATTGAATTCTTAATTTATAATTTGTTAACATTGGTTCTACACACCTTCAGTGTGCTGTTTAAGTTTTTAATACGTCTCTTTGTAGAGCATTCATGTAGTTCTAAACAATTTTCCTGTTTATTTCAATATCTTGGTAATATATGAAATAAATTATAAATTATAGTTCCCTTGTACATAGTATTTTCAAATAAAACATTACATATATATATACTACTTCAACTATGCTTCACGCTAATACCCTTGGGGCTTTTTGCACGACAGACAAATGCCGGCAAATTATTAAGTTCTCTTCGTTCGTGGCGCGCAATTTATATTCATTGTCGCGGTAACCAAATATAATGTAATATTCATGTGATAACGGCAAAACGTCAAAGCAGTTGATGTCTGGTGGCCCCAACAATAGTCTTGAGTAAATTACTCCACATTAATTACACCGGCTAATGTAAGTTGTCCACCGGAGATGCATGCAAAATACATTACAAAATCACGACCCTAATAACTTCCGCATATATACAATATGAGGCATCACCGTGCAAGATGCGGTACCTACATACACCTCTAGGGTGAGGGTGATGATTTGCTATATTATGTCACCATATGGAGGCTGGGCATTATTATTTGTCTTATGTTACCTGGCAATATGTTACCCGATTTCAGATTTCTTTTTATTGTAATAACATCATGACCAAACAGACAGACTACATCATATTGTATTTGTTGTTATTGGATAAAATTCCGTGAATATCGATTATATAATATCGCTCTGGAAAGTTTATGTCCTTATGATATAAAAATTAGCGACGTAAACAAATACTGAGCAGACGATGTGTATAACGATCATAAATAATTTAAAGAATAATTTATATTAATAGAAACCAATGATATAATATGTTAATAATGCATGTAAGCAACTTTTCTATCTAAGAAACAGAAGCAACTTTATGATTTCGAATGTTTCAAACCCAATATTTTCATTAATAATATACGTGCTTTACTGGTCGATATCATTTATTTTTATTTTCTTTTATTTTGTACGAGGAAGTATAGTACATGAAAATTTTCGAACTTGAGATTTTAACGGATATACACGTTTTGACGTTTCCTAAACCCCCTGTGACTATTTTCGGAATGACGTCTGTATGTGTGTTTGTGCGCGCTCTAACACAGTTGTGAAATTTTAAACTTAAGATTTATATAGGGTTTACTCATCACTTTTTTTCCATATCTCGAATATGTTATTGATAAAGTTGTTTTTATGAAACTTAAATAGAAAATCTATACAACTTTTATATATAAGTATCTTTTAAAAATGTACTCGTCGTCGTGACTGCGCCAGTTTGCTGTAATATGAAATAGTAAGCATGAAAATATTTAAATGAGATGTTAATGGAAATACGGGGTTTGATCTTCCCTGCACATAATCTGACTATGTTCGGAACAACGCCTATGTTTGTTGATCGTCGCGACAGCGTCCATTTCATAGAAACCTAAGTATAAAAAAGATTAGTGCCGATTTTTCATATATATTTCTGTAACCGCCAACGAGTAGAAACGTTTGGTATGGAATTCTCGTGAAATTTATACTCAAATAAGCGACATTTGTTAGCATGAGAAAACCTATACAGCCCTACAAATAACACGTCCGATATCATACGATTTCAGTTTTGGATTTTTATGCAAGAAATAGGTGATGAATAAATTACCTAACATTATGGTTATTTAATGTAATGTAGAATAAATTTAAACATGATCTGTTTGAGGAAAGAATGGGGCGGGACGAAAGTCTTTTATCTTTAACTAGTCAGCAGTGACTACCACACAGCATACTTACTGGCATAGTTTTACCAAGAGATCGAGAATACCTTTTTTCAACTAACTACCGAATTGAGCGACAAATTGGCATTCGTCAGAACTTAAACCAACTTGTGGATACAAACTAAACTAGCAGCGGTTGATAACAGGTTAAAGATAAAAATCCTTTCCACAAGAATGAAATTTACTGTAAAAAATAGCAGTCTCCCCGCCTAGCTGAACCTTACGAAAAAGAAATTAGCTAAATGGGGCAATCCCCATTTAATATATCATGAGTTTAATTATAAACAAAATAATAGTTTAAAAAACGACCTTTATAAATATATTGAATCAATTACCTGCTAACAATAAGAATTTAATTATTACTAATTAGACAACCGTAGAGCAAATGTTTTCACTAACTATTTACAAAAAAATGCAAAATTTGGCAATATAATTTCCAACATCTACAATAACACTAAATTGTTTCTAAAAAATCACCCTGAATTACTGATACTTAGGTCAGACAATGGCAATGGGTCTGTGATTAGTAACTCAACAGATTATATCAATAAAATGCAATTATTGTTGAATGGTACTGATAGTTAAACTATTAAAAAAGAAAAAATACAACACTGAAGAAATAGTCAAAACAACATGTAAAGGCATTCCACGTAAATTGTATAGCACCCCCCCAATACATCATAAAGAGGGACTACCTCTCCGACCAATACTATCATCAATAAACACACCTACTGAAAACTTAACTTATAAGAGATATTATCATTATGCCTTACGACAACAAGAAAAATATTTTACTGGGGACTCCTAACAATAACCCGACAAGGCTGTCATTGTCAGCCTTGATGATGTATTTTTGTTTACCAATATTTCTACAAGTATGATATCTGACTATATTGGCAAAGATTGAGACACCATAAACAATTTCACTGCCATACCATTTAGACAATTTCTAAAAGCCATTAATTTTATTTTTAAATCCAATTACGTCGGTTATACAGGTGTGCACTAGTCTTTACAGGTTGTCCAATGGGGTCAAATATTAGTGTCCTATTTTAGCACAGTTGATTATGGACTCTCTCCTAGATATCGTTATGTTATGTTGTCTTTCCTGTTACCCTTATATACAATAGAAAATGAATATAACAATAACCCTATTACGTTCTGAAATACTACATTAATTACAACAAATAATCATTTTCAATTTTGCTAATGCCCAACGCTACCCCCGAATGGACAGCAATGCGAATTTAAAATGAATAGATATTTCTCATATTGGTCGAATTTTGCATCAGTTCAGAGACGTAGGAATCTTTTTGCCAGTGGGGTAGCATAGCCGATTCCTAGACTTTAGTTAATTTTTCTTATTCTTTCAAAACTCTCAACATTTATTTTCGAACAAAAGTTTGTATTTGTTTATGCTGCCACTAGCTCGAAAGCGAACGTTTATATCGTCAAATTAGATTAAAAAATGGAATGCACTTTTAGATCGAATAAAAGCAATCAGGTAAGAGTTAATTCAACTTTATTAGAAAATTAGAATTAAACCGGTTACATTAAAACAATTATCTAAGGCATATTATAACGGTTACAAAACCAACATGATTTACTTGCGAAACTTAAAAATCATTATTATTAATTAAATTACACTTTTAAAACTCAAATGGAAGAAGAAAAATAAGCTGTCCTTGGTTCCTTTTTTAGTAACTTTTCCATTAATTTAACTTATCAGAAAAAAGGTTAACGTTCAGAATCAACTTCACACCAATATTATTATAAATAAAAATTTCGTCTCTTACATAATCATTTCTCTCTAATCCCATACTGCCGGTAAGAGGGTTGTAAGCGCCTTTGTTGATTGTTAGCACATTTTATTTTAACACACGACACGCGAAAATTAAAAAATATATATTGACTAATATAGAAGTTTCCACTTATTTTATTTTTAGCATCGACGGTTGAATTACTGAATTATTCTAACGCCGATTTTAATTATTCGAAGCCAAACATTGACTCTTCGTTTAAAGCCGATTGCTGAGATCTTTACTTCGTGTTCAGAAGTAACCAGTCAGTCACTCTAGTTAACTTTTCGTTTCTGCCTGTTTTTAACTGCCTGTTCCTACAATCTGCAATCATTTTGCATAATACGTTTTATGTGGGCGTTCTTTGGCTCCGACCATTCAAAAGCTTTTTTATTATGTATTTTCGTTCTTGCGGGTTGGCCGGTCTAGATGTCATTTATCATTTTGATGTTCCTTGCTTGATAAGGGTTTCTGAAACACCTTATTGCGAAAATGGACATAAACTTTAATATTGCTAAAGGTATTTTATTCGACGGCTGACTGCTCAGAACACAAGATAAAATTAAATTTACTTCACGGATGAATGAAACATACACCTAAAAGCTGTTATGCACCTTAATTAAACAGGCCCATAAAGACTATATGGTGGATTGTTTCGGTGTTATTTGACCTCTTCAGTTGCGAAAACTGAGAACCTGAGGTGCGAAAATAATAATAATATGTTGTAGTAATCAATATTGCTTATTATTAAAAAGATAGATACGAAATGCTCCAAGGAGAAGAAATGGTTTTCACCACCCATATCAGAGTGGTGATCCGTGATTTGTTCCGAACTCAAAGGCTTCCACGTCGGTACCATCAACACCCGAAATGTTCCTGGACCTAATCTTAAGTTCAGACATTCAGGAACTGACCGCTGGAAGAGGTAGTGAAATGCATAGCAGGCGTATGTGCCAGAATGTTGCGACATATATAAAATTCCACATAACAAACAACCGCCAAAGATGCTTACTAGATCAGCAGGAAAATAGGGAAGGAAATGGTTGCGAATACACGAATAAAATTAGTGAAAACTTTTTGTTTATAGAAAAATTTATATCAGAGTCGCATTACTGAAATTTCTCATATTGTATTCGCCTTAAATATTGTTCGCTTAAATTGCAAAGATCGTCGTCGGTTGTTCACGATTTCTGTGTCATTCGTTAAGTTTTATATCACAATCACATAAAAAAATCCCGATGGGGTATTCTGTACTGGATTTTCACGAAATATTATTCAACAAAAACAAATACGTATACGGCATTAAAATGTGTACCTATGACAGCAACGAGTGCCCTTCAGATAAGCCGCTCGATATACTCGTAAAATAAACTCCTAATAATATAGGTCAAACCATAATTTTCATCACAAATATATTGGAATTAGAATGTAGTATGTTATTCCCTATGCCCTAGAGACGTATGGATGTATGTACCTAACTTTGCCATGTAATACCTCATATTGTATGTTATATATGTCGTGATTTCGTAATGTATTTTGCATGGATCTTTTGTCGACAATTTATATTAGCGGTTGTAATTAATGTGGAATAATTTACTCAAGACTATTGTTAGTGCCATTTGACATCAACTGCTTTGGCAATTAGCCGCTATCACTGGAATATTACATTATATTTAGTTACAGCAACAATGGGCATAATTTGCGCGATATGAACGAATATAACTTAATAATTTGCTGCCATTTGTTTATGATGTAAAAAGCCCGTGGGGACTTAGTAAGTCGTAGGACTAAGTAAATCGTACTTGAAGTGGAAACATAAATAATGTCTTATTTGAAAATATTGGGTACAAGGGAACTATAATTTCTGATTTATTTCATATTTTACAACGAAGTGTAAATTTGAGCTGTCCCATAAATCGAGTTATTAGAAACGTCCGCAATAAAGAGAAATTCAATCAGCGATGCGAATAAGTGAACTACGAATGTTATATGGCACGATCCCTATGTATGTTATACATACATGTATATTATTAAAAATACTGGCAAACTGTTAGAAATACACTGCCTGACTAGGAACAAATTCAGGTTATTTTGTTTCAGATAATGTGCACGTACACAAAAGGTCCTGTTTGACATAAATTGGTATCATAAACATAAGCGATGGTGTTTAGAAAATCAATAATATACTGGTAGTAATGTGGTTTTTGTTATCTCATAATGTTTTATTTTAAAATTAGAACATTATTAATATCAAAATACGTGAAGTTATTCTATATTTTTGGGTCGTTCATTAATTAATTTTATTTCCAATATATATGAGACATGTTATTTTTAAGCGTCAGCTAATTAAATTGTATTGCTCATCATTTGCAGGACAATTTAATATTCTTCTGCTATTCATGTACTTATTTTTTTCTCGATATCATAACACTATTACATTTTTCTCTGCAGTGATCCGCACTCAAATTTCCATCTAACCAGCGCGGTAGCAATGACAGGAGTGATAACGAACACACAATCGCGGCGTGAATACGTCAACATTGGTCCGTTATATCTGACATTATCATCAACTGTCACCATGCTCGCCACGGCGATAGTACCTCTGTGTGGCGATATTTATTTATCGTGCTATTGTTACCAGGACCAAAAAATAATTTTTCAAAGGCCATTTCCCAGTAAGTGGTAGATTTTCTAAAACGTTGTTTAAAATTTTAATATCTTTAGTTTTTATATGAACCATATTTTCTATAACTAGCACCGTTCTCGAAAAGTGGAAAAAGGCGATGAGAGTAAACCATCACTATAGGTTGATATATTGCATTGAACAAATAACTCTTTCTCCCTGGCCAGAAATCTTAAGCTTAAACTTTCTTAATTTTAGCTTCAACAACGCAACATACACAAAGTCGTAATGCCGAAAATAGCCAGAATCGATTCAGTGGTGGTCAATACGTGTAACATGGCTTATTGTAGTCTTCTCCTCTGCACCGATGTTCTTCTTTGATTTCCACGTATCTTCAGTATGTTTAATTAGGGTCCAGGTATCTGCGGCATATATTACACCCAGTCTCGTTACTGTTTTATAAGCTCTTCATTTCCTGCTCAGGAGCCTAACAGGACTCCTCCAAATTTGTATCCTTTAAGTATTCTTTGACATGGCTTCTATTACACCTTGATCATTGAAAGGTGACACAAGGTAACAAAAATGATCAAAGTGGAATATTTTTTCATCAGCTTTAATTGCCAACTTTTCATTCCATGTTTCATTTTTTTATATCTTATTTTCGGGTACTTTATTTCGGTTTTATTTCATTTGGGAACAGAAATTTCCTGCTCCTCTTATTGGTCTTCGGGATACGTTTCACATTTTGTGTTACAATTGCTATATCGTCGACAAAGTCTAGGCATTGGAGTGTTTGTCATGTTTTAGAACAGTCCGATGTATTTTGCTTCCCCTCAACACAAGTTCCAACATTATAATAAGCAAGCAGGTAGACAGAGTAGAATTGAGCATTGTCTTAGGTCTGGTCTCTTACCTTGAGGGTTCTGAGTGTTGACTTTAACTTTAACTTACTTTAACCAAAGTAATTGCATTTGCTATAGTTTTTTTGTGTTTTACTATCAGTTTATTATTAAACCGTAATTCTCTCATTGGATTCATAAGCATGTGGGAAATCTATGAAGAGCTTGTGCATGTTTGACCTTAAAATGTTTTGCTCTACTGTTGTTCTGTGGCTCATAAAAACTACATTTGTACTCTGCTACTAAATTATCGGAGACATCATTAGGCCTATTTTTGATTGCTGTCGCTAATATTTTGTATAATATACGTTTTTCTGTAATTAATAATCTTGTTTATAAGTTTTGCATATTTTTTTTCAATAAGTATATATTTCTTTGTTCGCGAAGAACGCGCTTTTAATTATCATGCTACTTTCCATTGCGAATTCTTACTTTGTATCAATTTCCGTTCGAATTTTCGTGTTTGCTATGTTTTCTTATAGTAGGCAGATATTGTTCTCATCCGTCGATCTTATCATTAACATCACTCATAACTATTATAATAGCAAACACAGGTATTCTGATGAGCTCTTGCAATACTTCGTCGTAGAATTTTTCTTTCCCGTCTTCTGTAGACACGAGCATGTTTAGAATGCATACTTTCCTAGTTATATATCGAGTTCTTATATTCTGCTGGATAAAGCCTTAAATCCACAATTGACTCGGTTATACTTTTCGTAACCAGAATCCCAATTGCTAATATTTTGTCGTCACAACCACTATTACAGAATGCATAGTTTTTAAGCTCTGTGCATTATGTTACCTTTTTGTATCGTTCGAAATCCATTTCTCTTAATGAAGTGTTTATTGTAGCATAATCGAACCTTGTCATCAGCTCCTCCTGTATACGTAAACTTCTTTACATAAACAGGAGGACTACATTCTTTAGTCGTTTTTCATAACCAATTTATTTATTTATTACATTTATTTCTTACACTACTATGTTGTTTCACCTTGTTTTTCTTTATCCATATTTTCCATTTATTATTTTATTTCCTGCACTTCCTATTTTAATGCATTGCTTTATATTTATAATTCATTAGTGTCTTATTTCATTTGACGATATTAAAGAGTTGTATCATGTTTATACGTTGATCTATTTTATTTCCGGGGTTTTCTGTTTCTTCAGTGGTTCTTGACGTTAAAATCTCGAGTTCGAAATTTTTCATGATTACTATTCCCTATACATGTATTATAAGAAACTAACTACCCGCAAGAACATCCAGCGTTATTTTAATATAGTAGGTTGAAAGGCGCATCGCTTTTGCCGGAAATCTGTAGAGGTAATTGTCAAGTTGATCGCACTTGGCATCACTATAAAGACGTCTGACATCACGAATATCCAAATGCTAATTACATGCTCAACTATATATTTACGTGATAACCAGTCTAGTGAAGACTTGCCAATACTATTAGTTTCGTTCAAATTAATTGATTAATTGATCATATTGTAATAATCTGATACATCTCCTCTGCCACTAAACATGTTCTGCTTCATTTTGCTTTGTACCAATTTATACTGATTACAACTATTGTCCTGTCAATAGTTGTCTTTCGTTATTTTAATAATTGATGGAAGAGCTCAGTAATATCTCACAAAAATTATAATGTAATTGGTTATATAAATTAAAGACAAACACTGTTAGTCTATGTTCAGTTGTTTTTACTGCCGCCCAAAGTCGGTGGCGCATTCATGCCACAAATACATTTTGTTTGAAATATGCTAAGTTTCGTCTGCGAAGTCGTAATCGCGACGACGGCGAAGCGGCTCCGAATAGAAGGTGCCTTTAGTTCTGAGTGACATACTGTGTTAGTGGCAGAGATCCCGCCTTTGTACTCTCACTAATGAAAAGACCACCGAATCAAAATACCTCCTCCGCATCCGGCCTGCCGCATCCAACCCTCACCAGATTGGCCCCGTCGCGTTCGCCACTTTGCCTCAACTTTTCTAATCTATCTGCAAATTTTAGTGAGGTGACTTTCGTTGTCTTTTACGCGGGACGAAAACAATCGTCACGAGAATTTAACTTGCGAATTCAATGAGGAAACAGACCGCGACCGCCGATTACGCGCGTGAGAAGAAAGAGCGAATCTTAATCATATTTGCGTTAGCGGTGCCTCTGAAAAGACCTTCCGTTAATTTCTTGTTCCATTCGCAATCTGAGCGTGTGACATTACGCCATGGGTCTGCTTTGTGCCTTTGCGCGGCTTGGATTACGTGTTTGCGCCGTTATTAGCACAGATATCAATCTTTTTACGTGTATATGCGCCTATTATCAACACGTGTTACGGCGTAATGTGTTTTCCAACGCTAGGCTAATGTATTTTTGTGTATTTTCAACATTTATATCCAACGTAATTACATCTATAACGGTCTAATAAAATAATAATAACAAGATAATTGCACATTGAAATAAAAAAGTTTGATGAGCCGCCGTTGTAAACATCGTGGCTAGTTCGTAATGTGAATTTAATCGATGATATCCCAGGCATAATACATGTTGAAAAATGGGTGAAGTTTTATGTTATGCAACAGTGAACATCTATTTCAAGTAACAACTTATTAATCTCTAACATAGTAGATAATGAAGATGTAAGTACATTTTAACTTTCCCATTTTTACTATTTTCGGAATGACGTTCTTCTCGTTCTGGCCCTCAAACTGTTGAAGTTTGACAATTATGACTTAATATGAAGAGGAATGAAACATCATATTTTAGAAGCAACATCTGAAACGGAAGTGACGGTTTACTCATGCCACATTTTCTGGATGTCGAGACTGATGTGAGTTTTCGAAAAATTGGCTCGTGCAAAAGTTAACGATATTTAAATTTTAAATAAATTATTTGGAAGAATGTATCATTTATTGGGAAATCCGCGCTGTCGCAGTTGCAGTGGCGCTGAGAGCTTATTTAGATGTTTTCACGAAACGATGCCGTATCAAAGATCGCAATCGTCATGGCGTTCGCCTCAATTTGATGGAAATTTGTAATAGAGATTTTTTATATCTCTTCAGTTAACCCATTTACGCCCGCCGTGCCAATTTAGGTGTATAGAAAAAGTAAAACAATAAAAATTCATACATTACTAATTACTAGGAAGCTAGTAGAGACGTAGAGATACGTTTTGGTTAGCAATAATTAAATGTTGTGCGTAAATTTTAAAGTCATAAATTCTTTTATTTAAACAAATTCAATATATAGCAAATCATAAAAAATCATTTTAAGTTTGATATTTTGTGTGTCTGATTGTATAATGCACAAAACAGTACTGTACCAATTTGGGTACAACGGCTACAAGTATACTATCAATAATACACGTAAATGTGTATAAATACTATATATAATACTATGTGCGTAAATAAGGGAATCCCAAAATAAGGGATACGTGTATTTTCTTATATTGCATTCATTAGATATTGACATGTTGAACTATCAGTTGAACTTAGAGCTTCTAACACGCATGGTAACTTTACTAAGACGAACCAATATTTTAGCGGCTTAGAAGAAGCTTCTAATACCATTGTACAGGATAGCAACGATGGCTTTGTGTATGATTTTGCCAATCTACAACCAGAACTTAGCCTTGTTACTGATGAGAAAGAGGGGTTTGATGACAATATAAATTCATCAATATTGCCAAATAATGTTGCTGTAGAAGTCGAGGTTTTTGTTAGTAATGTTGCAATCGGATACTGAAGATTGCAGTGATGATGAGCCATTATCTGCTAAATGGGCTCGAACTAGAACCAACATGCAACGATGAGAAATGCGTGGCATTTCATCAAATATTCTATCTTGGTGAAAATCCGCAACATATTATTCGAAGATTTACGTGGAAACTGATGAGCGGTTGGTAAGTGAAAACTGGATGAAAGAATCTGAATCAGTTCAAATATTTGGAATGTTGTTCGACGAAGAAGTAGATCGCTAATTTTAGCCAGTTGTATGCGAATTGAAATAATCGATACTTTAGTGTCACCGTTGCAGGGCTAAAGAATTTTTTTTGTATACTTATTTTATCTGGGTACCACAAATTGTCAAGGGAAAGTATGTATTGGTAGGTTGCTGAAGATATAGCAGTAGTAGTTGTGTCATAGGTTATGTCCAGGAATAGGTTATAAAATAAAGAGAAATTTATATCTTGTTGATAATAACGAAGCTTCAATCACCAATAACAAAATGTTTAAATTACGGAAACTTTCAGATATTCTTATCAAAAAGTTCAACCAAGGCGTTTTCCACGAAAATATTTCTATTGATGAGTCTATGATTAAATACTATGGTCGTCATTCAGCAAAGCAGTTTATTCGAGGGAAGCCAGTTCGGGTTGGCTATAAAAATTGGGTCGCAGCAAGTTCTTGTGGATACTGGTACTCTTTTGATATATACTGTGACAGATCAACTAATTCCGTTTCTGAGCCATTGGGTACTAGAGTTGTAAAAATGCCTCTTGATAAATTATTCCCTAATCCTGCCAACCGCAAAGTCTATTTTGATAACTTTATTACAAGCTGTGACTTGCTAAATGACTTACGCCATTTAGGTTACCGTGCTACGGGTACTATCAGATAAAATCGTACTAAGAAATGTCCCCTGACAAATGTAAAAGAGATGAAGAAAAAATCAAGAGCAGAATTTGATTATAGATTTGATGAAAATATCTTCTTGGTTCGCTGGAAGGATAACAGCATTTGCACAAATTATGATTCCTATGAGCCAATGGGATATGTTAAAAGATGGTGTTCACAAAATAAATAATAAGATGGATATAATAAGATGGATATGCAGATTCCATATTTGTTTCAAAATTACAACAAGGACATGGACGGGGCAAAAAATGGTGGTGGGTTTTATTCACCTACATGATTGATATGGCTATCTCAAATGCTTTGCGCTTGCATGTATGTAGTAAAGGAAACAGCATGAGTTACTCTTTCGAAGAACAATAGCTAGATTTTACCTAAAGACATCACTAAAAAGACTCGCTGCTCGTCCTTCGTCATCAAACATTGAAGGTTTACAGCTACACGGCGCCAATCACGTTCCCGAAAAGCTACCAAAGCGTGCGCCATCTATCACAACAGAAGTGGTTGCAAAAAATACAAGAAAACATTTTGCATTGACAAAGGGTGCTTTTCAAAATTTCACTCGTAAGTGGCCACAGTGCCAATTTGGGTACACCCCTTTTTGTACAGAAAAAATCTTATTTTTACTTTCTTATTTTATGTTTCTTTTGTACTTCTAATATATTATAAATAACGACATTTTCAAATTATTCATTGTCGTTTTGGTTTGGCTTTAAAACGGGTTAAAGATTATTTTCTGATCGCATATATATTTTTTACTAGTTTTCTTTTTTAAGAATTTCAGCAAGTTATTATTATTTATACCTTTATTGTTATTGTTAAATCCATTAAGTACTGTGTTCTTATTAACTAAACAGCGTTATTTCGATTGAATTATGGTAGTCGTTGGCCATAGCCTGGTCAATACTACAAGTAGCGATAAAAATTGTTATACATAAAAAAATTGCTAGCTACAAATATAGCATTTGAAACAAAAAAATGACTATCGTACATGAAATGCTTTTCAAAAATGTATATACCTCAGCCTTGTGTTAATTTTATTTTAGCCATTTCATTTAGTGCATAGCTTCCAATCCAACATCCAATACGAAATACTAATGCTACAATTTTAACTCTTTTCTGCACCTACATATATATGGTATGTACCTTTTATAATTTCGGACGTATTTTTTTTATTTTTAGTTTCATATCTTGATCGCTGTGATTCGCGTAATACATTACCTTGACATTAACTGTTCTTATAATAATCATAAAAAATAGTTACACTTTGCTGGTACTTTTCGTTTAAACCAATTTCAAACTTTTTTCCTAAAATGTAATTTTTTTCAAAGAGAATAAGAGGGAACCGTCCTTGTAACTTTAGAAATATAAATAATTAGTAAACGACATAATAAATAATAAATTTTCTAATTTAAAATTGATTTGATTTTTTTTAAATTAACGGATTGCTTGAATTACCAGGCGACGATGATTTAGTAGAACTGGTGACAGTGATATTTATTAAGAAAAAATACAGCAAATCAAACTAAATAACTTATAAAATAGAACTAGGTCAGTTGTAAGATTTGTGACCGGCGAAACTAGCGGTCGAGTACTATGTGTCCAAATATCTGTATTTCAGGAGTCATGCGTCCTACAGAAATTCTATTCCTGATATTACGGTTACTTGCTTCTACAATTTGTCGGAGATATGGAGACATGGAGAAATGCCTGTAGAGTATTCCATGAAATAATCAGATCAATTGGCTCAGATAAAGCATACATTAAAATTAAGTGATCTGATGGCGATGATCTTTAAATAACCAATTCATTTAGGATTTACTAATTCGATTGCTTCTCGGTGGCGTAGTGGCATGATATGACTCAAATAGTTTTCGAAATTCGAATATTCGTCTTTATATAAAGGAAAGATTGGAAAATGCAGAGTTCAGCAATTCATTGTTAGTGGTTGATTATGTATTCTGTAAATCAAATTTATTGAATAATTTTGAAATCACAATTAGTAATGAAGTAGACATAAACCTCCAGAAATATTTCCATAAACATGTGCTTAATGTTAGTGACAATGGGCACATACATTTATTGTATTACATACTCAATACTTGAACGGCAGTTACAAGCTCAACGTAAATATTTACTGTGGTCTCATAAATATGGTAATACCGCATGCACCAAATATACAGGACTTTTCATGTGCATGTCCATGCATCGGCGTACTGTTGCATCATCATTATGTGTTGTTTGTAGTGCAAATAGGAAAAAGTTGTCGTTATCGAGTAATATTTTCCCTCGTACGGAAATGGCAATGAAGGTCCAGTTCGAAGATTGTGGCGCAAACAATATCGTGACCAATTTAATAAGACGGAACCAAGTTATGCTGCATATCGTTACGAAATTCCGTTGGTAATATATTGTTTGACGGAACGGAAGGTCTGGTAGGCCAGCAATTGTATCCAAAATTACACAAATGAGAATTATGGACGTGTCCTCGATTTAACTTTGGAGTCGCACAAATGAAGTCTTCGACGAATGTCCTTGAAAATGAGCAACAGCAATGCGTCCCCTCACCGATTGTTTAAGGACATAGATTTTCGTGCCGAAGTCGGGTTGGACAACAATTGACGAACCAAAATATACATGCTAAGGTTGTGTATTGTGGAAGATTTTTGGCCATGATGTACGAGGATCTAGATTTCTACTTCTACACATCAAAACATACAATCCATTCGAAATAAAGTTGATGAATTTGAACTTAATTTAAGTAGCTTACAGTGTAATAATGATGTGTTATGTCTGTCTGAACACTGGTTGAATTCTAATGAAATTACACATTTAACTATTGAAGGTTTCAGGTTAGTGTCTTGATTTTGTAGGAAAACTTATTTACATGGCGGTGTAGCTATTTACGTTAAGTCTAATCACGATTTTGAAGAAATTGTTAATTTGAGGAGTTTCTGAAATTCATTTCTAAATTTGATGTTTGAATTGAATAGGACCTATGACAGGTTTGTAATATGTGGAGATTTTAACATGGAAAGTAAGTAGAAACTTTATTTTGCCGCAATATTACAAATGTTTAATTTGAAAGCAACAGTGCACGAACCCACAAGAATTACAGTCCAGACTGAAGGTATACTGGATAATATAATGACGAATATCAACTCAAGGTTTCTGAGATCATTTTCGGAACAAGGCTTATCAGAATATAACTGCCAGATAATAAATTTTGTAGATTGGAACAATTGTTAAGAGTACGGACTGGTTTGCTGTGACTTATGACAGGTGTCGACCAACCCTACGAACGATTCTACACGGCTGAAATAATTGTTTTCAGAAGGCGTTTCCTGAAAGACTAGTGCAAATAAATAATGGTGAATATGACACAGGTTGGCTGACACGGTATTAAAATATCGTGTAAAGATAGAGAATTAATACATAAACAAAGCGCAGCACCGATATCATATTTATGACGTACGTCAAGTATATCAAAACACTTAAAAAAGTTATAAATGTGGCAAAAAAACAATATCTTAAAATATCTCATTCTGACGATAAAATAAAGACCACTTGGTGTATTATTAAATCTAGTATTAAGGACAAAACTAGTAATAATAACAAAATTATTATAAAATGTGAAGATGGAAACAGCATAACCGATCCAAACATAATTGCAAAAAAGTTCAACACATTTTTGCCAACGCCGCCCAGCAACTAACGCATAACATTACATCAAATCTATCGGCAAACCAATGTCTCCAGAAGAGTAAATTTATATAACTTCCTTTTTCTTTTTTGAACCGATATTAGAGCATGAAGTCGCTGAAGTGGTTAAAAACATGCATAACAAACGATCGACGGGATATGACGAAATTCCTATCACACTATTAAAAGAAAATATTGATGGTGCCTTTAACCCACATATTTAATTTATCATTGATGCAAGGTGTTTTTCCAAATAAATTTAAACTTGCTGTCATCAAACCATTATTTAAAAAAGGCGACAAAGTTTCTATGTCGAATTATAGGCCAGGATAGATCCTGCCGACTATATCAAAGATTTTGGAGTTGCTTCTAAAAAAGCAAATCATAACTTATTTTGTTAATATGAAGTATAATATAATATCAAAACCTCAATTTGACTTCGGTAAAAATTTGAACACATTAGATACTATATTCCCTTATCTGAACACTATAAGTCAATCAATCGAAAATAAGAATTACGCAATGGGGATATTCTGCGACTTAAAAATCTTTTGACTGCGTCGACTACGACATACTCTTAGATAAATTGTTTTTTTACGGAATAAGAGGCCTTGCAAACAAGTGATTTGCGTGTTATCTGTCGGAGAGGTTGCAATATGTTGTAGTTAACGGTTCATTGGGAATCATCATAAAAGTGGTTAAATTAGATGAGGAATCGGTTGGACGTGGTGTCCCGCAGGAATCAGTATTGGGCCCAATCTTGTTTCTGATTTATATAAATGCCATGGTAGCGGAATGCTCCATTTGGCGAATGTTTACGGACGATACAAGTGTTGTTCTACAAAGCAGAGATCATTCGGAATTAATTCTGGCTGCTAATTCATTACTGCGAAGGATATGGGATAAGTTTGCAGCAAAGCATTTAAAGTTGAACGTAGAAAAATCTCAATACATAATCTTCCGAGATATTGAATTGGCGATCACTGGAGAACTAGAATCACTTAAACATGGGAGCGTTGCAAAATTTCTAGGAATTGATATTGATTCGAACTTGAATTGGTCCCATAATATATTGGAACTCAATAAAAAACTTGGGTACTGAATTGGCGTTTCCTTTATGTTTTTCCTTATAGTATTTTACAATATGGAATTGAATTTTGGGGAAACGCTAATGATATCCAGTGTACGTTCATAATACAGAAAAGGACGTGCGTATCTTGGCAGGTTTGGGTCCACGTGACTCTTGCAGGGATCGCTTCAGAACACTGCGTATCTTGGCAGTAACAAACCTATACGTAGTCAAACTAGCTACTGTAATCTTAACTTGACCATAATATCAAACATTCGCTCCTACAATACGCGGCACAATGATCGCTTTATTCAGCCACGATATGACCTGCAAATGAATAGAAAAAGCCCGCTATATAATGGAATAAAAAAAATTAACCATGCCCCGACAAATATAGGAATTAAATAATAAATAAAATATAGGAACTTAAACGAATTTCTTTCCGCTGATATAAATCAATATTAATTTAGAAGTTCACATCCAATAAATTTGAATATATACTTTTCTACTTTATTATTCTCTACGGTTCTAATGAATATTTATTTAATTTGAGGCATATGATTATTTCTTGTATTGTACATTAATCTTGAGAAATAAATTATTATTATTATTATTACAGAACAAGAAAAAAATATTGTTTACCTTCATTAACTGCTAAATGTTGAAAGTGCATAGAAGTACAAGATTATATAAAAAAATGACCAAAGGCTTTTGTTGTATTTTAACTCCTTCATGTACATTTTTTATTAGCATGTATTACTCCTTGCATTAGATTCATTTGGTAATCAAAATGCCGAACATCTCGGAGACTGATTGACTGATTGAAATTGTATAAATAATTCATAAATTCCGTCATGAATTTTTCGCTGAACGCGTTAAGGGTCATTTTATACAGTTTGTGTTGAGTGAACAATGTACTATTTTTAAGTTCATAGTAATACCATAAAGTAATACGCTATATTTTGTGCAGTACTTACCCCCAACTGTCGCCTTTTTTCGATACGACGCAAGAATGTCGCCGTCTCCGCAAACGTCCCAGTTCACAAAACGTTTAGCTAGTCAGTTTATCGATAAATCGGTAAATTATATTTTAACACAAATGTACGAAAACTAAAACTCACTAAAATGCACGACGCGAGAAAAATATTTGCGCGCGTCCGATACGGAGCTATCTATTATTGAGTCACCGGCGACTGAGTAATAACTTTTTTGAAGAAAAAAAAACTGTCCGTTGCACCTAGCGACCTTATCATGTTTTACGGAAACAACTATCGAGTGTTTCCGATATATGTGCCGGCGACAATTAAGAGATTGATTAGTTTAGTGGTTACATATTTACAATTTTTATGTGCACGGCATGATTGGGTAGATTTTTTCTGCAATAGTTTTCCGTTTTGATTGTCCGCGTGTCAAAATATTATTGCGTTTTCAAAATTTAAATGTTTTATGCAATCTTTCATTATGGCACGCATTGTTTATAATGTATTTATGCATAATATAATAATAATATTATTATAACTCCTAATGCATTTGGCAATTAAAAACATTAGAAATTGCCACAGACTTTACTGTCGGTGTAAAAGTAATAAAATGAAATACACATTGTTACAATCAGCAATCGTTTGTGCGTACAAATATAAGTTAAAGGCCCTTCGCTTGGATTTGGATTTTAGCCATTTCTAACTTAATTTTGTTTCTACTACATCGTTCAACTAAAATGCATATGTTCGGAACATTTAAATTTCAAATCTGTATAGACGATAATGAATATACATCGCGGTAAATATTGATAATAAATTCAATAAAAAAACATAAATCTGTTCTTTATGTTGAATTCATTATTTTATTTCGTTGGGTTTGTTATAAAATAGCAGAGTAAAATGGTCATACATACGGAAACGGAGATATGGAATTGATAGAAGAATTACAGAAGCATTAATGGAAACCAAATGGAGAACGAGCAGGAATAAAAATAAGACAAGACGGCCAAGGGGAAAGGATATGAAATGTATGTGTATAAAGTGTTGAAAAAGATAAATGGAAAATACAAAAAAATGGAGAATAAATGAATAAGGGCGAGAGATTGCCGATCTGGAGTAAATATAACCAATTCAACCAAATTCAATAATTTCTTTTATTTTGTTGTTTAGGAACCATTCGAAAACTGCTGTATAACTCAAGTCAACACAATCCAATAATCTCCAATCTTAATGAAATATAAAATGACTTATTAATAAATATATCAAGTGGAACGTTTAGGATAAAGGGAAAGGGTTATTTTTGAATATTATGACGACAGGTCATTATTTAACGTCCCTGACATAGTAGGCGTTGAGTGACGTTGAATAAATTTAACATTAAAGTATTAATCAGTTGTTGTTACGTTGGTTCAATCGTAATTTTGTCACTTGTTACCTGTTCAAATAATTTAGAATTTAAATAATATGCGTTTCAATTAATAAAATTCTATTCATTAATTTATTTTAATGTTTTATTAAAGTAAGATACATAACATGTTAAACGGCTTTTCATTGTTAAATGTAGATTTTTGTAGATCTTGTGCTCGCCTCTAATGAGGTATATATGTATTTCCCGCCCTTTCTTTGATATTTTCTGCATAAACTTTAATTTCAACCGACTGTTCGGCCAATTAGTACTGTGTGTTCGTTACTGGATTTACGTGATAGTCCTGACCTTTTATGATTCTCATCAATTGAAAATTGTTGGTAAACCCATTTTTTTTTAATTTGAGGTTTTTCAATAATAAAATTCTCCACACAATGAATTGTTCTCCACTGCTAAATTATCACAAGGCAGCTTGCTCTTATTCAAGACAATGTTTGTCTTACTTTATGAAATAACCAAAATACTTTCATCTGCCGGTCTGTAATTACAAGACTGAAAGAATCTGTTGGATTATCTAAGATCTCGTATACATTCTATTCTTACAGTGGAATATTAGTGTGGGAGAACACAAATAATAAAGGACAAATATCATCAGTGAAAGTAAATGCTATTTAGCAGAGGAATTATAAAAAGTAAGGAGACGTAGATAATTTTTGTTTTCTATGGAAGACGTCTATGTACTCTACCATGTTAGGAAACGAAGCGGAATTAAGCGAACTGCCGTACGGATAGGTTTCGTAGTGCTGATAACATCATACATATTCAAGAGGAAAGTTTTATTTTAAGGATTATAAAATAAGCGCCTTTAAATTGGGCCATTGAAGTTTGACTAATGTTGTCAATTTAGAATTATTTGCATTCATCAGTAATTACGAGTAAATGAGCAAGTACCGTCGCGAAGAAACGAATTCATGCATAGCTCGAGGTTCATGCAATAAACATCGTAATTTTCAATTTCGGGAAGGTAGGCGCGTGCCGGCTTGGGCCACTTTCGTTAAAATGGGCCGATTTCGTCCTCCGATCGTATTGTTCTGCGGGGCGGAAAATTATGAAAATTGAAAAGGAACGTCGCTAGACCCGGACGGCGGCCCGATTCCGCCAATTTAACAGCGATATTTCATCAGTCGTCGTGCGCTACCGGCGGACGACTTACTTTGCCATATATCGCCAGTAAGCCGATCATTTCGACGACCGCATCGTCGGTTTCTCTTTGAACCAATAGTCAAGGATCCCAGCTTTATTACTGGTGGATTCACTAAAGCGGGACAACGACGAAAACAGAACAGCGATGATGGTCACCACTTCGACGAGGGTTACCATAGTTAACGTAAAATTCTCACTTATGCCGAGATTATTTATTGCAACACATAAACAATATGCCTATAATTGTTGCATTGTATTTACTTAAGCTGCAAATATTATAGTAGAAAATTATAGCTACGATACTGCTATGTGGTGTAATAAACGTTAGTTTATTGCCAAGGTTCTGGTTATATGGAAGTTGGATTGAAATTGGGAATCCGATAATTAATAGTTTATGTTTTAGTATTACTGTTGCAATGTGAACTTTGATATTGATAATATATAGATAGACGTTTATATTTTATACATGAAAGCCTGGATATTTCTGTGGCTTAAACTAAAGTTTAACTGTAAGCAAGGACATATAATCTGTCTGCGCGTTATAGGATGGCGAATCGCGCTGCATTACCGAGCATTACATCGGGAACTGCCGACAAAACTTGACTGTTTAGATTCCATTTTTAGTTGCGAAACGTCAAGTTAATTACGCACAGTTTAATGATGTTGGAAATATTCACATAAATCGAGAGAACTCGCTCACTGCGCATCGAGAGTTTCCACCATTCTATAATGCTCATTAAGCTGCATTTATTTGGAGTTTAAGATAAACTGAACCCGATGTATTGCGCAACCGTCACTTACCACACACGTTTTACTCCGTGAGTAATATAGTGTTCGTAGGATATAATTGCTAAAGATTTTAATTTTGTTTAGTGTAAGAAGTAGGGACGAAATTGTGGAATTTGTTAATTAATTCGGCAAAGCAAGAACGGATACACCAACAACAGAAGAGTTAACAGTTCATTGTGTTAATGCTTCACTCATATATATCACAAATCATTTTAATCAATACTTGAAACTTTTTTATGAAGTATCAATTAAATTATTTATAATATGGCATTAATATACTAAGAGAAGTAAAAAATACTTGTATTAATTTCCAATGTTGTAAAGAGGATGATAAAGAACGATTATTTAGTTATATTGAATAAAAACAAACTGACGATATGTTATAGAAAATTATCACACTGTGAACAACTAAAAATACAAGAAAATACATTTATTGGACTATCAAACAATATTAAAATTAAATGTCACTTACTATTTATGGATACAATTTAATCAGAAAAGATAGAAATAGTCGTGGCGGTGGCATAACAGTATTTTTGCGTGCGAGCTTAGCTGGTACGTTAATTGATAGTTATGTTACAAATCTGGTTACCTAATACTGCATATAGTTAAAAAAATCTTTGGTTATATAGGAGACCAAAATTTGATCATAAATTATCTCTAAGCGAAGTTGAAAATTCATGGTTACCAATCTCTGTAAATATATTGCATTCTGGCGAGTGAAATATTAATATACTGATTACTGATTGTTCCTTAACTTTATATTTTCAGGATTTTCATGATTATGTTGGTTTAAAACAACTTATTCATCAATCAACAAGGCTAATTGAAAATTCAGTTACTTTGATAAACTTTCTGTTCGCTGCTGATGGATTCAGAGTTGTAGATGCTGCTGTGCTTCGTTGTGAATTTTTAGATCATGATTCTATGAACTCACGATCGACGGTGATATCGGAACTGCCTGCGTATCACGATTATAGAAACATAAATGAATAATTGTTCTATTATCACCAGCAGTGTACACCATTTCATTAGATTCTTAGAATTTGTGACGTTGACGAGAAGGTATAATTTCTTAATTTTCACATTCTAAATTTGTTTTAAACATATGCCAGTTATTACTCGTCATTTCACAATATTCACTATGTATCCCATCAAATCTCATTGAGAAATTAAACTAAATCTAACTGTAGTCGGAAGATAACTGCTCAATGTTGGGGCAATTACAACATTTCAAGAAATTTGAGAATATATAATTAATAGTTGCATTGAAAATTCAATTTTTTCCGGATAGCTGGAAGAACTTTGTTGATCATCTTCTACCTAAAATAAACAACCTTTGCGATTTTACAGATCTACGCTCCATCAACATTCTTCCAACGTGCCGAAAGTTTTGGAGCCGGTTATTGCTGATCAGACCCGAAGTTTGAGGGTAGTATTAACCCAATGGCATCAGTACAGTCGGGCTTCAATAAGGGCTATAATTTCTGATAAGGGATTTATTACTGTACTAGAGTTACTTGATTTCAGTAACGTTTTCGATACAGTAAATCATTAATTAATAATTAATAATTAATAATTATTGTTTGGAAAATGTTGGAGTAAGCGGGCTTTGGAAGTAACTGCTTTCAGTTGCTCCACAGCTATTCAAGTAATAGTCGATATTATGTGTTGCAATAAACACATGTACGTGGACGATACGCAGCTGTACTATTCTTTTAGTAGTAGTTACACCAATTCAAACTTAAGCAACCACTGAAATGTAAACATTTCTGTTCAATCAAGATCCTGGGTATTACAGCGATACTATTTATTTCAAAATGCATAATTAATTTGAGTTTCAAATAAAATTGATTACAAAAAAGAAGTGACACAAAATTCTATTTAGCATAATAACAATTGTTATGAATTACTAAGTTGTTATAATTAACATCGTAGGCTTCACTAGAGGGGCCAGGTCATGGCTCTCGGACGGTATTGTTTGTGACACTTTGCCTTATTTTCTTCATCAACACCGAATGGTATGACTGACAGTTCTAGATACGGCCGAATTGATGACAGGATAATTTTTAAATTCTTGGAATTACGTCAGTTAGGATTATCTGTCACTACGCTAGCGCTTGTAAGTGCAACTGCAGCAGAGGCGAAGCCGACGCCATGAAAATGCCACTTACAAAATAGTTTCTGGCCGTGTGCCGTTAGCAATACTTACTACTAACTGTACTACTGCAATGATTTGAATTTAAAATTATTTTATGATATTTATAAAATTAATACTTTTGAGAGCAAATTCAATTGAATTTGTTTAGAAATCGACGAAGAAAATATACCAGCACATATTTAAAAAGTGGTGAATGCTACAATTCAAAATTTATTGCTAGAAAAGTCTAAAACAAACAGTGAAACAGAATTATTCCTGAAGTTGTAAAAGATTTAACATTTTGGCGATCAACGTCGGTGAGTCAGTGGTACCAATCGAATATCAAAATCCCCATTTCATTGCCGAGAAACGCAGGTGCCATTTTCAAGAAGATTTGAACAAATGGAAAATGTGTAATTTCATATAGGTAAAAAAAACATTATTGTACCAAACATTGTACAAGTATTTTTGCTTAATGACACAAATATCTTACAGGATTAATTAAACTTGCAGGAAACCATTTGCAGATCTTCAAAAATATGCCATTGTATTCATACCGCCCAGCCGTTTCCACGCTGCAGTCAATTTCTTCTTTAAAATGTCATGTCAAACATTTGGCTCGTTCTCCACATGTCCAAGCTACCTCAATAGCTCTGTACTACAGATGGGCTCGCCTCAGTCCAAACATTAATCATTTTTCTGCAGTGGTTCTGCAACTGAATTTACGTTTCGCATTTTTGCATCTTCTTGAAGTTTCTTATGTTTACTATCTCATACACTATTATTGTTGCATTCAATATCCAAAAACTATTTTTATATTAAATTATTTAATAAAATAATAACAAATTAATTATTTAAAATTTCGTTTCGTTTCCTTGTAGTCCGTATCGGCGCATTTTCTCATATTATTGCCGTAATTCTCCACTATTTTACTTAAGTCTGCCACGGAGACTGCTTCTTCAAGTGAAAATTCTCGCACAATACAAAACTTTCTAAATTGTATCAACGCGGAGTTTCGCTCGTGCAGATTTTCGCCACAACAGCTACTCGTGCTCTGAACTACAAATATTGCCGGCAAAATTCAGACCAGTTGTTGTACTATATTCGTCAATTTATCCCAATAAATCAAAAGCTATTATTTTTGGAAAGTCAAAGAATTGCGCTAACATCAAACAGTCCTTAATATCTTCATAAACAGTGGGGCAATACCTATTATAGAGGGAGCTGGAGCCTCGGTCTGCAATTTCAGATCTCATATTCAAATTTCTAATTTATAAAAATTCTGGAGGAAAGAGCAGTTTATGAAGAAATAGGAAAGTGCTCACTTCATCTGACACCGAACGGATATCCAAAAGTTGCAGAATTAACTGCTGAAGAAATACGGGATAATAAACGAAACAAATTTCTGGAAAATTATACACAATTAAATATTTTCGTTCACCCACTGTAAGTAATGCTAGCGAATATGAAATATATCAAGATAAACACCTGTCTTGGAAATTCAGTCGTGCGCTAGATAGAATTTTAATATGTCTGATGTCTGCACGTCCGACTTCGATCCAAACACTGAACGGATATTATGGTTGAGCCCAACCCAACGCTAAATCCAAAATTATTTAATTTAGTTGGGTTGACCGTAGTAAACAAATCTAAACAACAGGACGAATATGTTCAACGTTTGGCTGGAAATGAAGTGTAATTGCTGGAAAAACTAGAGTTCACCAGAAACTGTAAAACAACACCATAGCAAATAATAATGGTAATAATACTAAACTTTTACAAATCTTGGCTGGAGGAATGCTGGATACATGAATTACATGTCACTGGAAAACTAAATTTAATAAATATTTTACTAAATTAATTCCAATTATACAATATATAATACAAACATAAGTTAGTAAACTTTCATTAATTAGTTACATTTTTGAATACTATGATATAAATTTAAACCCAACGCAAAATTGAATAATAATCGATTTCGTTTAATATGATTTGAAATGGCATATCGTTATCACGTTATCATTTTAACTAATGTGCAACAAAATTTCAATAATTATTTTAACAAGATTTTGGTGAAATATGTTTAAATATACACAGCGAGTGATAAAAGCTTTTAATTATATGAGGTTTTATGGGTTTTTGGGTTGGGGTTAAATTTATTTCATACTATTCAACAAATGTATTTAATTAAATATGATGCAAATTTAATTTAATAAAATTTCTATCTTGCAATGAATGTTTACTAACTAATTTTTGTATTATATATTGTATAATTTGAATTAATGTTTACGGTAGATTTATATTTAATTTCCATTATTATCAGAAGCTGTAATGGTGTGGTGGGGCTAACTTTTTTTATGTAATCCTTTGGAAATTATAAAATGCCCCAAAAATGTGTTTTAAATTTATTCAACGGTTTAAATTAGTTTCATATTTATTATATTATTATCTTTGTTTTGTCAAACATTTAATACATTTTTTCTTGTTTCAATTTAATTTGCTTTATTATTCTGAAATCCTAGTTTAATATTTTTTATACGTAACATTTTATTATGAATATTTCCCTAATACGTTTTAATATAAATTGTTCCATATTTTAATAGTTAACATTGGTATTATTTTTGCATAATTTTAATTTATTATTAAAAAAATATTTTCTTTATCTTTATACTTATTGCAATGCTAATACTATTAAATTCAATGTTACTTTAATTTCATACGATACCCTCCCCGGCCATTGAAATGTTTTAAATAATCCTTTTTATTCCATTTAGATCGAGATCGATTATTTATTATCTTAATTTGAGTTGGGTTTTAATTCATTTTATATACTACAAATGGAATGGAAAGTTTAAATTAATTTTTATACTTTCGTGTTTCTATTTATTATTAATTAATTGAATCTTGTATTGAAATAAAGGGATTGCAAGCCATGATGTTATCCACTGTCCATAAGATAAGAAGAGTGTACATTTATGGAAAAGGATAAATCTGCAGTGGTCCCCTTGTATTTTCTAATGTTTAAATAAATATCCTACAAGCTGACGCGATCACTATGAGAGGAGAAATCGCGAACCTCATTGGAAGATACACTTATTGGGGATATTTTATTTTGCCACATTAATAATTTTGTAATATGTGCATTAGGTTCAAATCAATATTTTATAAATTAGAGCGTGGAATTTATATAAAAATCAATCTTTTCACAGAAATTCATGTCGGTGTGTTTGTGTGTTCCTTAAGTTTTATATTTAAGATTGCATTCTGCGTTGCACTGTATTAAAACCATAGGTATATTTTACACAAGGAATTAAGACGATCAAATTTAAGTATTAAATTTCTTTAATAAGCAAATACCCAAGCTATTTATTTTGTGAAGTATGTGATTTAAAACTTTCAAATTCCATACAGTTTCCTCGCATGTTTTAAAATTCCATTTAAAATATGTAATACGAATTGACATTTCATATTTTCACATATTTTTAAACGTGCGACGCAGTATCAAGCGCTGCAATCATTTCGACGACATGCTTGGAGTCTGGCGATAAGTCAGCGCTGACGTTGTGACACCGAACATATGTACGTAGACTCGTAAATTTGATTAAAAGGACGAGCAATCAGTCGTTCCAGGAAATAATTTTCAGCTTGTAAACGTGCAAAATTGTATAGAGTGCAGAGGGGATGCGAACAGGCCCGGCGTTCGCGAGCTCGGATTCAAATTTCGCAATAATTAACTCCGAAATTATTTTTTTAATTTTCATTATTTTTTACGTCAATTGTATATTTTTTAAATTATAATGTACAGAACAGTATTTGAACTATTATTTATATCAATAAGCTAATAATGCTTATTCACTAAAATAACATAGTTTATATTTTCGTATGATTTTAACTTTTGCATAAGTTTGTACTTACACTTACAAATATTATTTTTAGCAGGAAGAGCGCGAAATGCATGTTTTTAGTACAACAGGGGCGTTAGCCGAGCATTAAAAAACTCATTTTATTAGTAAAATTAAATCATACAGTGTAACGAAATATATTAGTCAAAATGAATAAAGTATTGAATCTCCTTGAGAGCTTGGAAGTTCTTAGAAACGATTTTGAATACGCTGTGTGCAATTTACTATCAATATTTAGAGAATATTGTCTTACTATTCTCTGAATATTTCTCCAAACATGTCAAATATGTAAGGAGTTGGCGTTACGTAAGTTGTTGCTCCAGATATACATATATGTGGTAAGATTGATAAGAAGACTTATCTTTTTATGAACCCTAGCTCTGCTGAAGAAGAATGGATTAATTTCGATTTCTGTGCATGTTGTACAATAATAGGTCCAAAATAGTATATTAAATAATTAGCGTGAAAAATTATTCATATCATACGAGTGTTATGAGTGCTCACGTACATACGTAGTACTATATTTTTAAATATCCAGTTATTTCTCCCACATCCATAACAATATTTAGTAGAGTGCATGCCAAATACGCGAACATTTTTAACGAACGCACGAAGTGCACGAGTAAAAATATTCAAGTATGGCATGCAGGAGAGATATATCGAGGACTATTTCCCGAAGAAAAGTTCATGCAATGTTGATACTAGGAATGTCAGAAATAATAAAAAACCAAAAATAATTACTTTTGGATGAATTATGATGAAAAATCTATGACACTATAAAAACTATGACATCTCAAACGTAAACAAATAAATAAATTGAAATGTCGGTTTGTGGAAACATTTTCATTTTGAAAATGTGTTCTATTCGTTTTGGTCAATCAAGCTCAAGTTAAATAGATGAAGAAATTAATACATTAATGCCTGAAAATACAAAAAAGTAAATACTTAAATCCTTTGAAGATTTTGACTTTAATATGAAAAAGCGACAAGGGCCCGACTACAAAGAAGGTGTTGTAAAGACTCAGTGGAACAAAATAGCTAAACTGCTACAGGAAAAATTTCACAAGGAATTTGAAACAACTTTCGATCCATTTAAAGATGCGGTATCTAAAGACGCGAGAAGTGCACGAGATGCAAACGAAGACCAATTGCAAGTCTCTGGCGAGAAAAGAAAAAGTAGTGCTCAATTTTAACCGAAGACGAACAGAACCAATGGAATGAAGATACTCACGAAGGGTTGCAAAGGAAGTTTTTTCACATAGTCGCATTGGAACTGGCTTGGCGGGGTGGTGAAGCGGCAGAGTGCCTGAAAACTTTTTTGAAATAGAAAAAGATAATCTTGGCGAACATATAGGATGAATTATTTATAATCAAATATTTAGTAAAACCGGCCAAGGAAGTGAAAAACCGCTGACACAAAAGAAAAGGTTGGTTGAACATAAAATCAACCCGGACTGATGTCCAGTTAGGTACTTTTTATACATTTACCTAATATTTGTGACATAAACTAACTTTTCAGATTGTTCCATAAACTTATTGAAAAGAGAGGTAACCACGCTACTTCGAATCGGCTTTTCTTCACACCGAATCTAGCATGGAAACAAAAAATGTATTTTTTAAGAATTCGCCCATCGGAAAACGAGATTTCAAAGTGGACTAGAAGCTGAAAAATTGCAATAAATGTAAAACGCAATAAAGTAACAAACCATTCTAACCGATCAACAGCTGTAACTAATCTTGCGAAACGTGGTATAGGAGAACATGAAGTTATTAAAATAACAGGCCATTTAAATATCCCTTCCATGAAGCCATATTTGACAGTCAATGGAAGTCACCACCAGAACATAATGCAATGTTACGAGGTGAATCAAAAAAAGAAAACAATGTTTCAACAAACACTACTTGCAGTTCTGCGAGTAATTCATACAATCATTGTACTTATATATAATGTTATAATAATGTTTTTAATAATGTTCCAATACTAATTGTAATTTAAATCAATAAACTCATTTTCATCACTAATAGTCCGAATGATTTTCAAATATCAAAAAAATATTCACTAGAAGCACACGTGCAAATACCCGGGTATTTGCATGGTGCATCGAATACCCGGGGTGGTATTCTTGGGTTGCTAGGTGATTTCTGTAATATGCATTAATATGATTGGTTAAAATTGTCTGAAGGAAATAGTCTATACTAATTTATTCTCAGATTGGTAATTTAACACTTTTTAAGGAGATTGTAATAATTTGAAAAATCTACTGCGGCTTATTTAACCAAAAACACCATTTGTAGTTTTAGCAGATTTTGAAACCGCTCAATGCACTCTCAAGCAGTTTACATTAAATTCGCTCTAACAAGATTCACGAGGAGTTACAATTTGACTGCAAATGATTCACACGTGAAAGTTTTTGTAGAATTAATTCTGAATTTATTTATATTCTGTGTAATGACAGGGTAAACACATTTACCACACATTAAAAAAAAATGTAATTACTTAAAAAGTTTGTTTCCATATTAACACGTAGAAAATTTCACAAAAATAAATGCATTGCAACTACCGAGCCGCAAAGACTTTTACGGTTCATAATCACATGCACACGTTTCTTAAAAAGATTATATCAGTAACTTAACTTTAGATGAAGACAGCGATAATTATTTAAAGTCGGATGTGCTCCTTGGTATTTGTCTGATTTCCCAACAAAATTAAAAATTAGCACATTATTACACTCCATCGGTACTAAATTTTAGTAAATTAGGATTATCGCTAGATGTTAAATTTTTAAAGCGAAAGACGTTGCAAATCATAGATTGCTGAAAAATTGCAATGACACGAAACACATCAGTCGTTATGTATGCATGAATAACTGCATACTGAAAAATTGGTCTAGTAAACCCAAAATGAATTACAAAATGTTGATATTAATGACATAGGTGAGGGGTCAGAAATAGGCTATGGTTTAAAAACAGAGTTTAACACAATCTAAAAATAACCCAATAGTGACTATTGGGTTATTTCATCAAAATTACCTTCTTTAGTGACCACGCCTCAAAGGTATATGTTAGCCACGGTTTTATAAATTCTTACCTTCATTCTTGTTGACGTACTATTTGATTTCATTAGTCTTTTTAACACCCCATACTTCGCAATTCTGACTTTTATTTCCTGCTCCTCATGTCATTTTTCGTTTATCATGACTTACAAGTATAATAACCAGAGCGCGGATATTATATGCAAGTCAACAGAGTCGACAAGCGACGAGTATTTGATCACGCCAGGTGCATTAGCAATGCATCAGCGGTCGACTGGAACCGTTTCACTGGCGTTTGTACACAAAGGTACTAGCACAAACATCTCCGTACTGGCGAAATCTTATTCTTTCCAAGATAAATAATACATTGTTCGCAATGACAAAATTTCGAATGTTTTTGTACTCGAAGTTAGGACTTTTTATGTGAATAATTCGCTTGTATAACGACAAATTTTTCTAAATTGTCTTCAGTGAAGGATGATCGCTTTGATGTCAATATGTCTTTAAATGTAGAAAAATATCTTTCCACATCGCAACTTGTGGTTGGAGCAAATATAAAATGAGGTACAAGGTTGGAATATTTAAAGTTACGTCGTCTGTAAAAGAGTTCGAAGATATTTGTTTTAAAATTTTAAAATCAGGGTTTCTTGCAATGACTGCATCAATTTTGTCGTTAAATTGAGTTTGTAAAGGCCAGGTTATATTTTTCAGTTGTGTTAATAACGATTCAAGCTTGTCGATACAAATTAGCAACTTTAAATTCTGAGTCAAAAAATGTAATAGCTTCTCGTAATATAGAAAAATTGTTCTCAATAAATTTCAACTCAGAGCGTAAATTTTCATGAATTAAGAGTGACTTACAATCTTTAACACTGACAGCATCCTCTTTTAATTGCTTTTTATAAATTAAAATTTTTCGAAAAAAAGAATGCGACTTCTAGCCAAGTGCCCGACCATGTAACTACTGGTTGTGGATGTAAGAAAATATTCGGACACATTTCCCTATATAACGATATTCTACTCGGGGCTTTCAACAACATTTTTTTAAATAAACTTATTAAAGAATTTATATTAGTAAAACTGTCACGAATAAATTCACAAATTCGATGCAATCCATGAGCAAAATACGTCAGGTGGAGCATATTAGGAAAATAATTCTTTGATAATTTTCCTGTTTTTAGTATTACACTAGCTGCGTCGGTTACGAATAACAAAACTTTAGACACATCACCATCATAATCAAGATAAAAGACATTTTTTATCATTTCGCAAAGTTTTTCGGCAATCACGGTATTCATCGGGAATATTTCGTTGATTATATTTGTTTAATAAATTGCGATGAATTGTGATGGGTTATTTAACTTTTTTAAATGAATATTGGCGGAAATAAATGCTTCGCATAACTCCTCGTAAAAATTGTAATTGGAAGGCCTCGTTAAATTTTGTATATGTTTTTAGTTTTCAAAGTTTGTTTAATGACCCCATGCTTCTAAAATTTACATCTTGATCGCAAGTGTTACAGTATACTACGGTTTCACTCATATAAGTAAATCATTCAAATTCTCCAACAAACGGATCCATGTTTTTTAATAAACAAAAATAAACACACTTTCTCAATTAACCACAAATGCTGGTTCAAATAAAAGATAAAAATTAAATACAGAAAATAAATAAACAACTATTTTAAACATAAAAACTCGTGCCGAAATAAACTAAAATTCAACCAAGAGGTAAGAAATAAAAAATATTCAACGAGCAGAAAATTAGTAATAAACGACGATGAGAAATGCAAGAGTACTTTTAAAAGGATCGATGCACGTGTTGTCAGAGCGAAGAATAATACGGATCTGATGCTACGACTTCTAATAAACCGTACGCGCAGTTTAACCAAGCGCCCAACGATGAATCTTCACTCGGAGGCAATGACGATTTTAAATCTGCATATAATGTCCGCGCTCTAATAATAACTCTTTTGCTTATTCAATATACAAAAGAAATGTTGCCATTGTAAACATGTTTAGTTTTCATGATCACAGGATTGTTCACTCTTAAAATGATTTATCATCGTGACAATGTACGCGAATAAAAAAATATGAAAATAAACTTTTATTGTTATTATTAAAATTTTGCCTTTGGATATTGTTACGTTCACTTTTTAACGAAGCATACGCGGTTCCCATCGCAGTTATTGCCATTGATTAATAAATTGTGTCGATCTCAATCTGTTGGCGGCCTTTATACTACCGGCGTTCGAAATTTGTTTGTGCTTACTTCTGCCTGAGTAGCCGGGGGGTCGACTTATTCTTCATACACGATGTGAATATATGCTAAATGATGATAGGTTTTTCGCTGTCGCTTTCGTGTAAAGAACTCGATTCCTATAAAGGATTTCTCGACTAAAATAACGCCGCCGCTGAAAGTACACATAGGCGATTTTGTTCTCGCATTTCGTCCTCGAATTAAGATAACACGTGACAGTGACGTGACCGACTACTTAGAGACGCATGTGGACCTTGTGGATCGACGGTAACTTGGCATTTGCGTGACGGCGGGCGTCTGACATCGAGTCTTGCAAAACTTTTCCGGCGGTTCGACATCAAGCGGACCGAGGAGCGAGCAAATGGACATTATTTGGCAAATTAACCTCGAAGAGAATATTTTGTGTCTAAATTAACCTTAGTTTAAGAACGCGGTGTTCTTTGTACCAATAGCATAGTTTTACTTTAACTAATGTTTTCAAATCAATGTGTAATTGATCTTCTTCAGTGAACTGTTTTTTTTTGAATTCACGTTGATGCAGTGCGTTTAATGTGTTTTGAGTCAAAGTGTGACAAATTTGTACATTTCTTTTTACCGTTGTTGTTAAAGTAACGTTCATAATAATTTTAATACTAATATATGTTTGATTGTTTATGACCCATTGTTTGATATATTGGTTAGTGTCGCAATCTATGGTTGCGCACTTTTGTTGTACTCAAGCCTGGCCCTTGTATGGCCAGTATTATTTTAGTGTAACGCAATGCGGTTACCCATTCCTTGGGACCAATGTTACAAGTATTTTATTTATTGTATTGCTGCTTCGTTTAGCTCGCCGAAATTAGCTAATGAAGGTGATTATTTTGTTTATTACCTTATTTTATTTTGGTGTAATATGTCGTTTTTGATACGGACCGATTTCGTAAATCAGCTGCTTAGTTTGTACGTTAATAACGTTTCGTTTTGGAGAAGAACTAGTTGTGTCCGACGCCGAATTTAAAATAAATGTGTTTTTTTCATAAATTCTGGTGATTAGTTTAAATCTAGAGCGCGCTTTATTTATTTCAACTTGCTCCGATACTTGGGACACTGTAATTATTTGGCTAGTGCTGCATAAATTTGTCGAATGGCACTCTAAAACACTTTTTTTATTAAATGCATTTAAGGATGTTTTACATTCTGTACTTTATGAACGTTAAAATTCGCCCTGCTTCCCAATTGCTTGAGCCAAGTCAGAATTTTGAGTACTTTGATATAATTTAAACTGTTTAAGGATTTATTCTTTTGATTAACTTTTATAAATATTATGCTTAGTGTTATTATAATCGGCAACTAAATTGATAGATTATGTAACCATTTATAATATCCCAGCATGGTTTCTACATTAATTCTCTATACGAACACTTCGTTCAACTATACTGCGCAGCCTATGTGCTGTCGCGCAAGGTCGTGAAGACTATCAGTCTGTTCATGTTTCGGCACTTGCATTGGTGACAATGTTGAGCGTGCAGGTTTATGAAATTCGTCGATGGCGTGTCTCTTCACATTCGATGGATATATAATAAAAATTAGACGATGCATTCTGCCAATAAATGTGCTCAACCAGCTTTATTGTAGAAGTCCTACGTTAAAATTGAATAATGTCCCACAATTTAATCTGATGCCAATGAAATTAGTTTGAGCTGCTAAAACCACCAATGGAACAATAGCATGTAATAATATTACAGTTCTGATGGTAGCCGGAATTGTTATGGAGTGTACACTTATTGCGTTTGTTAAAATGTGAAATGCCTTCTTGTCAAACTTCTTATGTTCATAGGTTGAGTGTTAGAGAATAAAATAGTATTATACTCTTATTCACTCTTTCAGATGTACCTACTTCAATTCTACGAGTTGCCCTTTTGGAGGTATTCAACAAACGTAATCTGTCTGGTAGAGAAGCGTCGTCGAGTGATGAAAAATCGATTTTTTATATCAAGGTAAATATCTGTAGCCTGAGAAGTAAAATCTACTCTGTCTGCTTAAAAGAGAAGTCGACATGCACCGTCGAGACCCTTGTAAGTGTTAATATTTATAAAATGTTTTGCCCTCAAAGTTTACATCAGCGCTTCCAATGAACATCCTGCTTAATCCATGTCGCATCCATGTGTTGTAGCATAACGTATAACCCCAAAATTTTGTGAAATCCTTAGACTGTTTGCATTTGTACCAAATGACGCTTAATGAAGTTATCGGTGGAAATGAAACAATTCGGATCTGATTCCGCAAAATACAATATAAGCTACATGTTCGTAAAGTAATTTACAAGACAGTTGGGTCAATGCCCAAGTGTGATCTTGCAATTTATTGAGAGCAAAATATACTCAGTGACATATAAACTGCACCACCTAGAAGGGGGGGTGGGAATTGGACCAAATTTGGCAGAAACATTGGATTAGTCTAAGGTAACAATTGATTAAAATTTGATAAAGAAAACACTTCATCTTTTTTATTTTTCTTTAATAATGTGTTGGTCCGCCCCTATTTCTGATACACTCATTGACTCGCCTTGGCATTGATCCCAGCAGGTGATCAACGTCTTCTTGGGGTATGGCATCCCAAACAGCCTGTACTTCATGCCGTAGAGCTTCTATTGTCAACGGTGGGTTCGGTAGATTCCTCAATCTTCTACCCATCATGTCCCAACACGTGCTCAATGGGCGACAAATCGGGAGATCTTGGCGGCCAAGGCAAAAGATTAACATTGGCCTCTTCAAAGAAGTCAAGAGAAACCCTTGCTACGTGAGGTCGTGCATTATCTTGTTGGAAAAATGGGTCTTCCAGCCCTCGAAGATATGGAAGAACATGTGGTTCTACCACTTCGTCAATGTAGCGTCGGGTGGTCATACTGCCCCGAGTGAAGAGCAAGGGTGACCTATTGCCGTAAGCAATAGCACCCCACACCATCAACCCCACAGTTCGGTGAACATGCCTCGCAATCGAAAATCAGGATTGCGCCTTTCTCCACGTCTTCGTCTAACAGTCATCCGACCATCATGCATGCCTAAACAAAATCGCGATTCGTCAATAAAGACAACTCGATGCCATTCCAAGTTCCATTGAAGTCTTTCCGTGCACCAGGCCAAACGTTCCTGGCGATGTTGAGTAGTGAGGGGTAGCACAAGATGTGGGCGGTAAGACAGTAAGCCAAAGGTTCTTATTCGACGATAAACTGTTCGCAAGCCTATCGGACGACCTTGCTCACCTAACCATTGATCACCTATTGATCTAGTTGTAGAGAATCGGTATCTCAAGGCCATTAGTCTTAAGCGGCGATCTTGACATTTATTGGTTCGTCTTTGAGCCCCAGTGCCTCTTCTCCGACGTTCAACCCCATATTCAGACCACGCTTGATAAACACGCATTATTGTTGAGTGGTGCCGTCCCATACGGTTGCCGATTTCTCTAAACGAAAAACCTGCTTCCCGTAAACCAACAATCCGCCCTCGGCCAGTCACTCAACTGCTGGTAAACTTGAGGCCTCCTTCCTCTACGCATCATTAAACACTTTAAACTAAAGAACGGGAACGGGATCCGAAAAAGTGGAACAAATTCAAAAAATGACTCGATAATTGCTTGTCTATCACCAACTCTAAAAAATGATACAAACGTCAAAAATCCCATGACTACTTGATGATTGGGTTTCAAATTTTAATCAACTATTTCCCTGGACTAGTCCACTATTCCTGTCAAATTTGGTCCAAAAATTCACAACCCTTCTAGGTGGCGCAGTTTATATGTCACTGAGTATATTTCTCTATATCTAAAATTATTAATTAGGAATGTGAAACTGGTATACCCTGTGTTAATTGGGCAAAAAGCGGTCGTCCGGTACATTGTGAAATATTCTATCTGAATCTAGGGGAGTCAACCATCAATTTTTATAGTACTCATAGTTCTCCCAAAGTTTATTTAGCAAAACGCCGATAGGAACATAACTTTCACAGCCGCACTGTTTAAACCGCTGAAATACAGCTTCGACTCTTTGGGTAAGTGTTACAGGTGTAACTTGCGAGCGCATCGTTTCGATTTGTGACGATATAATTTAGGTCATGACGTAGTTAGGAAATGTTATTATACAACGTAGCAAATAGGCTATAATTTATAATACAAAACACAACGAAAGTATATCGTCAATTTGGGATTGGTGATTTATGCAACAAATTGCCCGCGTACATATTTAATTTTTAAACAAACGGCCATAATCTAATGAGCAATTGTTATCTGCTATTAAAACTCCATAAGTATTATGCGAAAATAATTTTTTAAATGCGATTGAGCTAAAGAAGCTCGTTTCGTGGTATGTTTTTGTTCAGACATAATCAAAATCTTGGTGAATTGAGCACACCTCATTCACCTTGACCTAACAGCTTCGATTGGCCCAACGTCAGGTCTCATCTACCTCGCTCATTCCATGTTCATCATTTTCCTTCCACCATCACCTTTTTTACCCCATTTTGATTTTTTATTTCATTTCTCTTTAGTTATTCACTCATTTGTTTTTGCACCCTTTTTTGCTTTCCTGTAAGTTAAGTGTGTATGTTTCCTCCTTTTGGCTTGATCTGCTGCTTCATTGCTTTACTCTGCACTCACGTATTCTTAACAGTACAATGCATATTATGCAACTTTCAAAGATATGTAAATAACACAGCATAACCGCCGTGCATATCTCGCAACGGATATGGCTTCTCATAAATAAAACATCTCTTCTGCAACCATACAGGTACAGATACCTTGAACACATTCTTCTTCCCTGCGGTTCGATGTTAAGGTGCAAATTGGTTAACTAACATAACTCCATCTTTTGGCTGCGATGTTACTCGACGTAATAAAAATGTTACCTTTGAAGATGTTCACTTCACTAGATTACAATGTGAGTGTTATCTCACTGGTAATCTAGTGAAGAGAAAACCTTCAACGGTAAAACCTTAGATAGAAATTCTAAGTTTAATACTTTTATTTCTTAGTTTTTGTTTTTCAGTTTTTTTTTGGTTTGTTAGGTTTTTTAGGTTTAGATCGCCCTAGGTCGTGTGGTAGGTAGGTAGGTGTTAATGTGGGCGAGACTGCAAGAGTTTTCAGTTTTCCCGGTATTCGGTAGTCGCCAGGATGCGCCATCCTATAGGATGGCAAATCTTGGTGCGTAGTAACGCGCGGACTATCTCTATACAGAGTGCTGCATTGGCGTACGCGTACGTAACATAGTAAATCCCATGTTACAGGGCATTCAAATATTGGCGTAAATTGTGCGTTTAGTCTCATTTCGCAAATATTTCCTATAAATTTAGAAACTTTACAAAACATCAACTTGGACTTGGCTACGGACTGTCAACGATGGCAGGTGTCTGAGAAAATTCACTGGCAACTGCAGAATTGAAAATGAGTTAGACTCACGCAATTCCAGGAAAAAATATTTCTAATATTATGCAGTGATGATGAGAGTTTACGCAATTCAATTTAACCGAATAAATATAATAAGAAATATATTGGCGAATCTAGACCATTTATAACCAGAGTATTTTCATTTCAGTAGACAGGAAAAATCTGGTATGGTTCAATATATTTATGACGTAGGACATGCCTCAGGATTAGAATCTTTAAAATGAATTAAAACAGTAAAACACAACATTGAATTAGGTGGATATGAAACTATACATATTCACAACAGTAAAGTACGGTTGATGAATTCAGATAATGGGCCTCTACCTAATCAAATTTTGTATAAGATTCTGTAACCAACCACATTAACCACATTAGTCCTCTCTGGTAATTAGTTTGTTTACAGTTGTTACGTGGTCAGTTCAGGTAGCATTAGGGTCGATGTAAATTAAATTGTAGGTAAATTAATTTGGTATTGTTGCTGAAGGTGACACCTTAGTTGCCGAAATGTACGTTTAGTATTCAATAATGCGCTGTGTGGTAAGGGAAATATTTTTTTTTATTACTGACGTGTATAAGGTACATTTTAATTCGATAGTAGAGTTTGAAATAATCGCCATAATAGTTTCAAACTGTAAAGTACATGTACGTCATCACACAAGCTGCGAGGCTGGGATATCGACAGTGGCGGATAGCATTAACAGTTGCGATTTAATTGAAATTTCTTACGTGGCAGCTTATGTAGATTTTCGATCTAATTATTTAAACTGAAAAAATATAGTTGAATTGTTAAAAAATAATTTAGATAGAGGCGGACGCGAACCGAATACCCGATAAAATATTCCTAATAAAACTCTATTATGCAGAAACAGTTTCTAGAATGTACGTGATATCTTTTGAGTTCCAGACCGACCAATACCGCACTGATGGCCTGTCAAATAAAAACGCAAATTCCATGTTAGATACTTGTATAAATTTCAATTATTTCTTAATCATATCTACAAATTATGTATTAAATTCGGCTGCTGTTAGTTACAAAACTTGAATGGAATTTTGCTGTAAAATGAATATGAAGCCAATATTTGAATATCTTGAAATTGACATGGGATTTCCTATGTTTTGTCCGTAAATGCAGCACCCTGAATATACATATAACAATAGAGGTATTTCAAAAAGTGAAGTACATACGGTTGACCATGCACATATATCGTGTTCTGGTTTAAAATAGTCCATTAGCAGAAAAAGGGATGGTTGCCCTTTTTTGCAATTATTGTTAAACAATTCAAATATGTTTTTGACAAACTACATTTTCAGTTTAAATAATGAAATCGAAAATGTACCTAATAGCCACGTAAGAAATTTCAATAGAATTGCAACTGTTAGTGCGATCCGCCACTGACGATTTTCCCGCCTCGCCGCTTACGTGATGAGGTACATGTACTTTAGAGTTTGAAACTATTATGGCGATTATTTCGAACTCTATTATTAAAAATTATAATCTACTTTACATACGTCAGTAACAAAATAAAATAAATAAAATGATTTCCTTGCCACACAGCACTTTATCGAATACCAAACGTAATTTCGGTGTCTATGGTGTCACCTTCAGCAGTAATATTAAATTAGTTTACCTACAATTTGATTTACATTGAGCTTAATGCTTAATTACTGATTTCATAACAATTGCAAACAAAATAATTACAAGAAGGGACCATTCTACCCGCTCGATGGTCGGTACAGGATCTTATACAAACTTGAATTATGGATATGACCTAATTAGGACAGAATTGATCAATTTATTTTTGTGAATATATATACTTTACGAGTTTAAGTAATTTTAAAGGTTTTAATCCTAAGGTATGCTGTGTCATAAATATGTTGACCCATACTAGACTTCTCCGGTTTACTGAATCGAATATGAGCTTTTTGCGTCCTATTTATAATAAAATTTATAATAATTGTTATAAAAAGTCTGGTTTAAAAACAAACGTCAACAAAATTAAACAACATTGTACGAAGCCTGCCAGGTTACACAAAGGGCAAGATTGAGGTAAATCAAAAATCGGGAATGTGGGGAATTGAATGTAACGAATGTAACAAGAAATGTGGCCAAAGAAGCCATGTAGATAATTTTCTTGAAAATCTAGTGACACTCAATATATTTATGATTCATCATATGTCGCATCAGCCTTTGGATAATTCCAATATCTACTTCACTTTTGGGCTTCCCAACCATTGTCATAGACTTTTCTACTAACCAGACTCCAAAATTCTTCGATGGGTCGTGCTTGTGGAAGATTTGAGGGATTGTCTTGTTTTGGTACAAAAGGTATCTGATTGGTGGCTAACCATTCATTCCTTTGTTATTCGGGTATAATGATAAGATGGCAGATCCGACCAGAACATGATTTTGTTTCCATCATGATGTGTCCTAATAAAATTTAATAATTTTGGGAGACATCTTCGCGTGTATTTATTGGTATCTACTGCTTCGCCCCTGACATATCCAACATAATGAAGTGAAACACCATCTACAGAAATCGCACACCATACTAAGATTTTGTCGCCAAATTTTGCTTTAAATTTAAATCTGACATATTCCGGAGTGTTTTCGATATCGTCTATGTAAAATCCATCATTTTCTTTCATTTCCGCGTTCGCCAAAATAAAATACGCTTCGTTGTCCATAATAATCACTTTGTTGTTTGCAAAGTGAACTCTCCTTAACATTCGACAACATCGCGCAATCCTTTACAACTGGACATTTGTATATTTAGGGCATTTTTGTCGTTTACGAAATTTTAAACCATTTCTAATAATTTCTCTAGTCATGGTCATATGGGAAATTTGAAATCGACGACCTAACTTCCTTGTTGACTTTCCAACTCTGATTCTTGCACTTTCTAGCATTCTGTTGACCTCTGCTTGGGGCAAAACTCTTCAGCGGCCAATTTTTTGGTAAGTTTATGCAAGGAATTCCTTGCCCAGAATCCTTAATCGTACGATAAATAGTTTTTTTGCCAAAACTTTTGTTACATTTACATACGTTACGTATGCACGTATTAGAATTCAAATCTTTAAAATTAGTCAATTTTCAGTTTATTTAGACAATTACTGATGTATTTCTTCATATCTTAATGTCTTCAAGTCGGATATAATGGAGTAGGTCTTTTATGAGTGATTGTTTTGATGTTGTTTTCTCTTGTTAAGTACTCGTCCTAGCGCTAGTCGCTATTTTACGATTGGTATATTTGGTTACTAAAACGTTGTTTACATTTTTCCTTGACAGCACATAAACAGTTACACCATGTAACAAATTTTTGTAATGGGGATGTTTTGAGGTATTAGTATCAAGTAGGCTTTGGTAATGGCAGGTTTACGTCAGTTCGTCCAAAGTGTCAACGGTTCAAATTTTTCTTGATTTTCCATTTGTGTATTTGAGTATATACGTATATAATGACTTCTGTGCGGAATTATGCTCATCCTGCTAACTCGTTTTGCTATGTGCCCTGCTTGTATATTAGTCCGAAGCAAGTTAAACATAAAATTCAAGCCGGTACAAAAGTCAATCAAGCGTACGAAGCCTACTTTGGTTTTAAAATTGGAAACGAAGACAAACCTGGGCCCCGCACTTGTTGTCTGGACCATGCCTATCAACGTTGGAAGCGTGGTATGGAGGTGAACGAAGAGCCCTTTGCAAATCCACGAATGTGGAAAAGTTGCAAAATTATTGCAACAGACTGCTACTTTTATTTGGTAAATCTCACTAGCTTTAAACGGTAAAAAAACCGACACCAGATTATATATCCCGATCTTGAGTCAAGTAGTGCACTAGTTCCTCACTCTGAAACTATGCCTGTTCCCACGATACCTTCTTCTGTAACTGAAGAATCTGACTACCAAAAAGATACTCTTCACTCGGAGGAATCGTATGTGTTATTTTTAAATGATGAAAGCAAGGAACCTCATTTCATAGTCAACCAGAAATAAATGATCTAATCAGAGATCTTGGTCTAACTATATGAACTGCAGACATTTTGAGTGGAATATTTTAGACCCCATTTGCCAGTTACAACTGCCCGAAAAAGACACCAAAGATTTTCTACATATTTTTCTGTGGAAAAGTGTTCGTGTTTTTGTAATGCCCCCCAAAATTGGCGTATTTTTATAGACAGCTCTTCGCGAAGTTTAAAATCCGTTCTCCTTCATAAGGGAAATATGATAGTATAGGATCAGGATAGTTACACCAAAAATTCCTGTTTCCTGTGTTTATGGGACAGCCGTGATACAGCCGAACACTACACCAGAAAAGATTCGCCTATTAGAACACAGTATACACCCGGTGTAGAGAACATTAAACATCATTAGTAAGATCAGAAAAAGTTTTAATGCCGCCGCTTCATATTAAACACGGGTTGGTCAAACAGTTCCTAAGAGCACTCTAGAAAAATGGAGAGTCAGTCAACCACTAATTCGTCTTGTCTTGAAAATTGTCAAAAGCAAAAAGAGAAGGTGGAATCTTTATCGGATCAGATGTTTGCAAGATGTTTAATTCTGAAGAAATGGAACAAAAAATTGACGTCAATTGAGAGAAATGCTTGGGAATCTTTTAGGGTAGTAGATAACTTGGAAATAAAAAATTTCCACAGTACAAAGATATTGTTGGAAAACTTTTGGAAAGTTATAGAAAGTTTAGTTGCGAAATGTCCCTAAAGTCCTATATTCTCACTTAAGTTTCTTCACTGAAAATATGGGTGACATCAGTGAAGAGCACGGTGAGAGATTCCATCAGCACATAGCAACGATGGAAAAAACGCAGGAAAAACAGGGCAGGTGAATTGTAATATAATGACTACATATGGTGCATCATTCGCGGGGTCTCATCGTCACATAAGCGAAAAAGGAGAACTGCCAGCCACTTTTGAACTTTATTTTTTGGGAGAAGTTAATTTGATGTTCCTGTAATAAACCCTTAAAATAAAACTTTTTTCTGCTATTAAAAAATTGAAAAAATTAGCTAAATGAACAAAAAACCGACATTCAATGTGACATTTCCACTTTAGAAAAAAGAGTGATGGCTTTAAAATTTTAGCACATATATGCTACTCGCACCCACAGAAACAGAAACAATGCAAAAATTTGTTGCATGGTGTTATCTTATACGGATGGTATTGCCGTTTGATTTCATTTGGATACCTGCATACCCGTTACCATTTGAATCCATGGCTTGCGGACTAGCCAGATTTCTTCGATTTTTCTTGTCATCCGTACAGGAATCAGTTGTTTTTCGCTTTTCTTATCGACGCCCATTTAATGAAATAAAAAAGTTAGTTTTTGTTATTATACTGAGCTCCTCGAGTCTGGACACCTACATAGGAAAGTATATCTGCGTCATTCCTGGACAGAATCGTGATCGTAGAACTCACTACGGCCAGAAATATACATTTGTGGCATTGTTCTTCAGATTGATATCTCTACTTTCAACCCAAGGCGGTGCTCGTGTCGAAGAAAGTAAACTTGATTTGGACAATGACATCGTAATTACATTTATATTCCGTTTCTTTGTCTTCATAGAATATTTTTCGAAAATGTATGTCGTCAAATACAGTCTTTTAAAGCTGAAGCAATTAATGTTTAATTGTTTTTATTCTAAATAATTATTTTCAAATAACAAATGCAAACTTTTTATTTTCTTTTAAATTATTATCATTGGCCAGTAGATCTTCTCACTCCGTGACATATAATGTCACTTTCTGCATGACTTAACTAAAACATAATGCAATTTTCCTAATTTCGTCCCTGTCTTCGGCGTGCGTACGCCGACAGCTGCGCAATATCAAATTCCGAAGGGGATAAAATATCATGCAAATTTGTGACCGTGTGTGGTTGATTAGCTCTCGACTCCGTCCTCAGGAGGATAACACCATATAAAACTAATCTCCACGTTACATCTGTATATCTGCGCTTCATGCCACCGTGCGAGTGTAAATTTGCGTGCGCGAGATTGCCTTATTCCGCGCCAGTCGACGACAGCAAATTCAGATGTACATTGTTTTTAATTTTATTAACGGCGTGATTTACACTCGTTGTTTATCTGCACGTTAACATTCTAGCACGCTGAATTTATAACGCCTCGTTTACACAATTGTACGTTTGAATGTGGATTTGTGCATGTACGTGTGCGTTCAAAATTGTTTCTTTTTTTTGCGCAAAGTCCGTGTTTGCCGTGCTAAAACTCAAGTTGTATTAATTAATTATGTACGCAAACATGGAAATCGCAATAATAATAATCGTAGTCCCATACTCTGTGTGGTGATAGTTTTCGGAACAACTCGGCATGTTTGATTTTTTTTATATATCATGATACTTTAGCAATGGGCCACATATATGATTTTTCAAAAACTTAGTACTTGCAAACCTTATGAAACGTCTACACATGTTCAGGCCAAACATGGCGTGCGAATTATTTAGTTTAGTTAAGAGAGCAAACTGACACATGTGTCAAGTTCAGTTCCACTCAAAATCAACCCGTTATTTTTTTAAATATTCATACCCTATTAGCATATAACTTTTTTTATTAAAAAGTAAGGGTGCTTTAATTTTTTCACCTACCTCAAATTATATCGAAGATTCTGTGCCAAATAAAATAAAAGTTTTGTTGAAAGTTTTAAACAAAATTATGCACTGACAAAGCGCAGAATCAAATAAGAACGAAAGCCAAGCAAAGCCTTTTCGTAAACAATGGAATATTATGGCCCTTTTTATTTAATTTGAGTTGGAAATGTTGTTGCTTAAGATAGAGTCAATTACTGTTGTATAACAAAAATTAAGCAAATGCATATCTTTCTAAAAAAAAATTGGAATTTGTGCAAAAACATAATATTCCAATTTTTTAGGTCTTGTGCATGATTGTGCCTACTAGATCAATGTTCCAATAGATTCATAAAACTTTCTATTTATTCTATATGCTGGAGGAACAACTATTTCAATGATGGGAGGAATTATAGAAATTGTTATTTTTACATATACATAACTATAAATGTTGCATCATTTCCTTATTAATAGCCGCTGTAAAGAGGTATGTTGTTTATCGTCGTCCATTGCATGCCACACATAAAAAAGTATGCCATCGGTGTTGTGTTTCAATCAATATACGGTCACATTGTACCGCACGGGTTTATTTATATAATATGGGAAATTGAAGGGCCGATTAGACAATGCAAAGTATCACTGCGCTTGACGTGCGTCATTAGAAAAAGCATCATATACCTGGGACTTGCTGCGGTTCGTATCAGCGTGTCCATGAAGGATGCCTTTTGTACATCAGAAATTAATTGCTTTTTATCAAAACGGATAGAAATCTCGACGTCAATTATCAAATCTTTTATTGCCGCAAACGAATGTGAAGCTAGTTATGTGGGACAGAAAATATTAGAATTTTACTACGGCCACTTTAATCTAGCTCTATTTTTTGTCGCCATTAAAGCACCAACAACCAATTATTTATGTTAATCTAAATAGTATATTAATTAATTAATAATAACTAATAGCATTAATTAAACGGGTCCATGAAGACTAACTGGTGGATCGCCAGATATACTTTCTGTGTTATTACAAATTATAATCGCTACTGATGAAGTGTGATAACAATATTGTGCGATCCATCAGATAATTTTCCAATGGACTAATCTTACACCATGAAAGTGTTATGAACATTAATAAAACAGGTCTAACAAACGGTCGAGAGCTCGATAAAATTGTTTCGGAGTTATTTCGCCTCATTAGTAGCAAATACCAAGAATCTTAGTTGTTAAAATACCTTATATGTTGTACTCATTAAGGAGCGAGCCAATCATCCACAAAAACCTATTTGAGAACATAACACTAACAAGATAAACCAACTCTAGCACAGATCTATATCAGTCTATATGTTGACACTAAACGCTTGACAGTGGTTGTTATATAGAAGTCTTCATCCAAAATGGAGATAGACAAGTGTATAAAGATAACAATGGAATTAGTCGGCTAAGTACACCAATCGACAAAATATTAAACAACAGAATACTGAGTAGAAGCACAGATAGAAGAAACTCTAAACGACACCCGTTTTTGTGTTCAGAAAATGAAGAAATAGCTAGGACCACGTGTTTACCGTGAAAGTAAGTGCCGGAAAAATTACTAGCGTACAACAAGATCTCATCAGTTATATTTAAGGACTTAGAAAAAGCATTTCATAAAGTGGAAAGCTTTGGGAATCACTACAGCGAAGAAAAATAAAAACCATGTAATATAGACAAATAGCAAATTTGTCGTGTTTATGACTAAGAAATGACGGAGACAGGCAGGGAGATTAAACCGTCTGCTTTTTGTTGTATTTATTTATTCATGATATAATCGAAAATTTACAAAAAGGATAGTAAAACATTAAATGTAGGATGTAAGAACTTACAAATGCTGAAAATATAAGAATAGGAGACTAACAAGAGATCAATACAAAGACTGCACAAAAATAGAACATGTCGATATATGTTAATATCTGGTAGTTATGATTGGAAGTACGGGATCGCGATGACAATTAGTTATGCTATAAGGAAGAGGCTGATAGGAAAGAGTGTCACAGAAAACAAAGATGAATGTATTCGAAGCAATCTATAGGTCAACACGGAATTTTGATATGAGATTTTTGTGTCAGATAGATGTCAGAAGACAGAAGAGCTAACTGCAAACAGTCGAAATTTAGAACCTTGGAGAGGTCAGAAGTGTCACAAGAAATTGAGTGCTGAACTGGCGAAATTTTAAAGAAATTAATCTCCTCCCATAAAACAAAATATGTACGTGATATGTTGAGTTAAAATTAGTATCTGAACATCTTGTTAGTTAGTACGATATTGTAAATTGTGCTCAAACTATCTTTATCTTTTTGAAATTCATAGCATTTTGTGAGTTGACAATGACAATTCTATTCACGTATAGTCGAATGCGAAAAAAGTAGACAAAAACAGTTTCCTGTAATTGATTTTCCTCAAGAATTAGAGAAACTAATTTGAGGTCATAAGCCAGTTAAATTTTTTTCTTTAACTGCCACCCACAAGAAAAATCGGGTAGGGTACGCACTTCAACACATAACATAGATTTTTGGGAAACAGTGATTTTTTCGGATGAAACATTGTTTCAAATTAAAAAAAAAATGGACCGATTCATGTATACCGTCCCAGAGGGCAAAGATTTGATGAAAACTTTATTGATCATTTAAATCCAAAAAATTTATGAGTTAATTTTTGGGGCTGGATCTCAATTCATGGAACAGGCATTTTGTGGGAAATTGAAGGAAATTTAAACTCAAATTCTCAATTCTTATATTAACATTTTTAATGATGTATTTTTACCTTCGGCTGACACAATTTTTCCGAGTCGAAATTTCGTATTGCAACAAGACAACTGTCCAATTCATACAGTTAAGACAGTCAAGTGTGTTAGATTTTCCTTCAAGAAGTCCCGATTTGAATATAATAGAAAACGTATGTACATTAATGACCAATAGAAAGAAACAACAGAAATGAACTACTAGACTTCGTCCAAGCAGCATGGGAAAGTGTTAACGAAAATAATAATTATTTTTTCAACCTCTACAACTTCATTCCCAACAGGTTGGAACAAGTAATAAAAAAAAACGGTTCCATGACCCGATATTAGTGTTTGATATAATTTTTACTGTATAATAGAAGTTTTTTTATTCCAATAAAACTTGAATTTTCTCAGTTCTCATGTTCTCTTAATCCACGTGATATTTGACCTATTTATTCAATAACGGTGGTTCGGGGTACCTACGCTTACGGCTCACCAGTTCATTAAAATATCACTGAAATGACAATACTGACGTTCACATGACATTGCTAATGTCAAGTTTGTCCAAGCAGCCGAAAATTTTATGTCAGTTTTATTTGCATTCGACTGCACGTTGTTAAAAGTTAAGATATTTGTTTTATCATAATTAACTACCTTTCCCGTAGTATGTGTCGCTAGGGCACAATATTATTATAAACGTTGTATAGTTTTGTGTATGTACTCTTGGTCACATTCATGAAGAGGAATGATGCTATTTTGTAATAATTTGATGGTTTTGGGAACATAAATATATATTTTCTCAATTTGTTGGGATATTGCCAGATGTTGTAGGAGAAGATTGAAAAAGGCAATTCACTCGGAAGTACGGGTGGGTAGCTATTTTCTAATAACATTCTAAACACATTCCTAATCCGAAATTTCAGAGCCAAATTTACAATTACTGTACAGTAATTGTAAATTTGGCTCTGAAATGTACTGCACAGTAATTGTAAATTTTGCTCTGAAATTTCGGATTAGGAATGTGGGTAATTGTATGTTTTAGACTTATAATTACATCAAGTTTATGTTGTAGTGGACTGCAAATGAATGAGAAATGAGTCAAAATGTAGATAACTACCAGTACTTGTGGGTTTCTGATACCAGTTAAGGTTAATAATACCATCGTCAGATTTCTTAAGCAAGGTGTCAAGAAAAGCGAATATTCTTGCTCTATATCAACACTAAATTGAAAATGGTCGTGAATGGAATTAAACACACAATCTCCTTGAAATCTCAAAGAATACTGCAGATGGTGTCACCGACATGCTGGTATGAAAATGTAAATTGAACTGGTAAACGTGTGATAGCATCCGTGATCTTCATTATTTATGCGATGTTTGGTGAAAGGGATAGTCCCATGGGCACAATATTTTTTTGTTGAAAGAGAAATAAGTGGAACTGAAGATGGATTTTAAAGTGGCCAAGAAGGTTGAATGAGGCAAAGAGACGTGTGTTTTAATCATGTCCCAACATTTAGTTATAATTTTGTATATTAAATCCATCTATATTAGCAAAAAGTATCACCACACTATTTACACTGACATTTTCACAAGATATTCAGATGTTAATTTCAACTTAACATTTACTTGTTTGCGTAGTTTTTGAATGGGAGGCGATCCCGTTTTTTATCATGCATTTCCCAGTTCGCCTTTCCTCGGGGTTCTCGAGTGGGATCCTTTGAGATATAGTCTGATTAAAGACCTTTCTTAGTTTTACTCTTGACTATTTAACCTAATTTCACATTTTTGACTTCATCAAATTTAAATTCATTTTCGACTTTGTGATTCCACCTCGTATTCGTTCAAGCTTGTTATCTTAAGGTTAGCAGGTAGTCGTAATAAATGGCGCGTTGTGCAAAATTCGTAACAATTTAAGATATATTTTATTCCAATCATCAGAGATTTTAAATTGCTTCATTGTGCTCATTCACGAGTTGGAGTTAGTATGAGTGGCTTTCTCAACTGTAGTTATAATTTTGTAAATTCCACGATGTTATAATTATTTTTGGTTTTGAAAATGCTTCAATGAAGAAGCGAAACGTCACCTAGAACAAACCTAGCTACAGTAACTGTTGAAAAATACATAACTGACAACGACGAAATAAACTCTCTTGCATATGCATTATATTCATGTTATTTTTGTATCAGTTGCAAAATTTTGAATCCTCTGCAGCAACTTATCATTTAATTGTGCGGTGTAAACAAGTAGCTTAGAGTGACCCCATAAATAAAAATCGCAAGGACTTCTGTCGGGTAATCTAGATGGTCGTTCTTTAGCAAACCATTCATTTTGAAATGAGCCATTGAGGCACTTGTATTCCTCAACGAGGTGAGGTTCCATCCTGATGATACCACATATTTTGTATCAAGTGAAGCGGAACATCTTCCAGAAAATCAAAAAATGTTATGTTCGAAAAGTTATGGTACCTCACTCCATTAAATATATTTGCAAGTGTGTTCTTAAATAAGCCAGCCTCAACATTTACTCTCTGATGGAAATTACGCGCTCTGGTCGCATATGGATTGTCCAGATGTTTATTATGAAAATTATTAATTTCGTGTGTGCGTACATTTGTTTTGTCAGTATTGTTCCATGACTTACATATATTCCCTTGCGTTCATTGAATTTTAATCTGTTTGTATATTGTATGTGTGCTTTTTTGTTAGGTTTTTGTGAAATACTTTTCATTGTTTTAATATGTAGTTATGTTGATTTGTTTTCTTTTATGTTATCGGTGTTGCTGTGATTAACTACTATTTTATTGCTGCGATTTTATATTCATCTCTAGATATTTCAGTGCCTGGCAAGATTAAGGACAACTGGAAATATTAACAAAATTAGGCACCCGAATGTTACAACCTAAATATACTTTATTTAGGTTGTAAAATTAAGTATAAATTTAAGCCAATTATATAAAATGCAATATAATAAATAAATAAGAAATGAAGTTTGTTTATCGAGGATACGGCGACGGCAAGGCTGACGAATTTCGGACGGGAATGTAGTAATTTTTCGTACTTGTCGCAGAGGCCGAGCAGCGAGGCATCTCGACTGTGGTTAAATGCAGTCGACGGCGCGAGAAGCGCCAGGTTGGAAACTACCTAAAAGAGCATAAGAACATTACGAAAAGTTAAATTAAATGTACACATATATTATGTAAGTGTGGAAGTGTGAAATTTTTCTTTTTGTTGTTTTAAATAGTATTTATTTAAGAAATAATCTAGGGCAAACGGATTTTATATGGAAAACGAAACAATGTTTACAGACCGTAATTTTAAACCAGTCAGCTGTTAAAACAAGGTGACGGACAGTACTCGTGACAATGGAACTTGCATACACGAGGTCTCGTACATTAAGATCATTCTGTGTGGATTAAGTAAAGATTCTTTGTAGGTTAATTAAACAATTCTTTCTATATTAATTACACGATTCTTGATTAGTTCGATTGGTTGTAGAGTAACTACAAGTTCAATTACAATTAATTATAGACAATATTTAAACAAATGCTGTATGTATTCATTAGTCAATATTATTTGAACATCGGTCAATTCAAGTGATGTTAAAGTTTTAATCAAAGATTAAGTCCCAAAGTGGTAAGCAACAAGGACAATTTGTTAATATATATTTTTGTTGCTGGATTCGTTTTGTACGAATTATTTAAGATATAGTAAATTTGTCGTTGCTAGTTCCTAAAAATCAATAAATTTATATAATCATAAAATATCCAAATCAATTTTATAAATGGTCTGAATACGTTTGGCGATATCGACTATAGGCTAGAAACTAAGTACGTATATAAGGACTCGATACAAGATAAAAATTGTAATGTTAATAACATTATAGTATATTTAAATCAATTTTATGAAAGATTTGGTTATCATAGGCGATAGTAACTGCGAATGGCTTACAATAAATTAATTTGAATTTTAGTCACATACCGATACGAAATAAAATTAATGTAATTATCATAATTTATACAATGACTTGTATAGATATAACCGAATGCATAAAAATATCTTAACTCTAACGGTTGAAATTAATATTTCACACACTCGCGATAATAACAGATAATAACAAAACGATTCATTAATTTATTGCATATAAGAATTTTTACAGAAAATTAAAATCCAAACATAGATCCTGTACCGACATGTTTACTGCAAAATAGGAAAACAAAAATTAAATTTGAAAATATATAATTAAATCAATATCATAGGAATATTTATCATTTGCATTTTATGTTTTCTTAATTTCTTTGTTCAACTAATAAGATTGGCATGAACCTGATCCACATATAAAACATATAATAAATATTTTGAATGTATGCCACAAACACGCAACAAACACACTTCCAATGTTTAAATGTCTGCACTAAAAATAAGAGAATAAAAAATATCTATAAGATAAAGCAAATATTATCAATACATTAGATGACCCAGTGAACTTTGTATCACCTACATATATTTGTGAAAAATATGGTCAAAACTTAATATAAAATGTTTATCTACATTAAAAGTAACACACTCATACACTTCATCAATTTAAAGCTTTCTGATGTACTATGTTTTTTGTTTTTTTTGCGGTGCGTAAATATATAAAGATAATGGTTTTCCGATTCGAGAATAAAAACGTATAATTACCCATGCGTGAAACAGAGAAACTCGAAGTTGATTCCGCAAACTTTCAACGACTGGCCTTGCGATTTATTTAATGGTCGCATTGAGATCATCGACATCTTTGTTTTTGGCCGCCAATATTGCTCGTTCACTCAGTCAGTTATGGTTTCTGTTCTATGTCCGTAAAAACACGCTGAATAAGCTGAATGAATCCAATATCTAATATCTGCTTCGAAAACATAATCGCAGTATGATCTTGTTGCAAAAACACTCGCATGTTAGTTGTTAATTGGATTATTTTTACATGCCGCCACAAATTAGATGATTTTAAGCATGCGTTTAGTTCGTCAGCAACAGTTGATCGGGGAATAATTGGAAGAGTCAGAACAGAATCATGGCTCCACAAAAAATGTTTTGGTTGTCACGAAGATCTTTTAACGTTCTGTCCAGTGCGTCCAGTGACCTCTTGTGGGCCATCGTACATTCATCCCAAACGATCAATTTGCATATCTGTAGAATCTTCGCCATTGTGCTGTTTTTTGCGATGTTGCAAACTGGTGCTTCGTTGATTTGAATGTTTAGTGGTAATTTCAAGGCAGAATGTGCAGTTCGTCCACGTTCTAACAATGTTGCATCTATTCCAGATGAAGCCTACGCTAGGGCTACTTCATTTTGCGATCTGATATTTGCCAACAACAATGAAATTAGGAACGTTTTTCCAGCCCCCCCGGAAACATTAAGGAAGTAAATTCCACCAGATCCACTGTTCACAGCTTTCATCAAAGTGTCGTACGCAATTCCTTGTTCATTCAATTGCGGAACATTTGAACGAACTGTTTCGGCCAATACTTCAGTATCGTATTGTTGTTCTCTTTGCAACTCGTGGTTAAATGTATCGCGCATAGGACGATTGGGTGCTGTTATGCCCAAACACGACAATACTGTATTTACCATCAATAAACATATATCTTCTATCATGACTAACGTCTCTTTGTAAGTTTCTGAAGTAATTTGTAGTGAAGTATTCAAAGTTTGACAACGCACACGATCCAACACATCACACATTTCATCCACAAATCTTCCGGATTCGAGGGGAAACGTGTCGATATAATAGTCGCAAACAATGTGCGAATTTGATGTGACGATGAAGATATGACGGAATCCTTAAGCGTATTATCCAATGTGAATCGTTCTCAAGCAACTGTAGTACTTGGCACGTCTCACAGTATGTCGCATACAAATATCCATCAACTGTTCTCAGTTGCCGAAACGATGTTGGACGACGAACATTCACCAACAACAATCGAAGATAATAGCATTCATCGTTATTTGAATGTACTATGTAGATTCGTCTTACAGCGTCTGAAGCAAATATAGTTGAGTGTCGTTCAACTGATGTTCCTTGTTTCCGTCGCTGAAACGATTGCGATGATGCGTTCCACGTGTAATAGCGTGGCATATCAGCATACAGCAAAGTGCGAGCAAAAACATATGTTTGACAAATTGAGAAGAAACTTCTTAATGTGGTCGATGGTGGACTTGCCGATCTATCCACCGGGTTATCTTGACACAGACAAAATTCTGAACACACCTATAAATATTTGAAAACCAAGTGACATTTTATTATTTCAAAAAAGGCAAAAGACATCAAATGTTTCACAGCTAGGAACATTTTGTATTGGAAAATTAAATTGTCGTTTTCGGCATTTTCCGTTACTTATTATTTATGTTTCTCACCGTTTAAACCTTCCCTGAACTTCCACAAATATTTCAAGATCAAAATTAGCCAAATCAATCCAGCCGTTCTCGAGTTTTAGCGAGACAAACGAACATCAATTGATTTTTATAAATATAGATTATCCCCACATCATGCTTCCAAATTCATAGAAACCCCAAATAAGAAAAATTAATACAATACAACCATAAAAATAAAATAGATAATTTAACAGATATAAACGTAAATCATATCAACCCATTTTAAATTAAACCTTGAAAGAAAACGTAAACCAGAGAGATACCCTCGAAAATATTTAACACATATTGAGCCCAAAATTTGTAATTGAGAAACAACACGCTACATCGCCAGTTAGAGACATAAGGGATAGTTTCGAAATTTAATAACGGACCATAACATAAGTAACATCAGCAATAGACGGCACAACAAAAGAAAACACCCATTACCATAAGAATGCAGAGAGATAGAAAGCGGCCAGATGAAAGGATTAGGAAGTTGAAAGAATAAGGATAAGAAACAACACAATAATAATAGGATTAGGAGTGGACAAAAGAAAGGAGAAAGAGCAAGTTCCGGAGTCAATCAGGATTAGACAGAAAGCATATATAACCGAAAAAGAAAGGGAGGTGGCGCAGAGGTGAGATATGGTAGAGAAGCAGAGGGCGTAAGCTAGAACTAGGGCTTAGAAAGCCAACAGATGGCTAGTTTAGGATGGTGAAAGGGAAAACTCGTGGAACAAAAATTATTGACGTAACATGCAGGAAAACGGGAAACAGGAGAATAAGAGGAGGAAGAGGGGGAGAAACGCAATTTCCAGGGATATACCTAAAATTAAAAAATCCTCAATGAATACACGGCGATGAAGAAGTGCATAGAGACTTAAAAGACTTTATTGATGTAACAGAAACGTGGATGGATTTAGAGTCATGGGCGAAGTATAATGGAACATGCCAGAGGGATTCGGATGGAAATGCTATGGAGCAGTAAAAGAAAGCAAAATGGGAATATCAAAGGGAGGAATAGTAACAGGTATAGGAGACTAGTGGGAGGAAGAAATGGGGACGGGTACTGCGAAAAAGATGACATTCGTAGAGCATATGTACGATATACAATAACCATAATATGAAGATTATAAAAATATATTAGAAACTAAAAAAATATTGAAAATAACACACATTTATGCAAATTAAAAGCGGACAAAACCAATAAAATTGCGATAATGTATAAAGAAGAATACACACATAAATTAAATAAAATGCTGGACGATATAGACACATATGACATACTGTGAAATGGTCCAATAAATATCAACAGAATGTAAATGAATTAACAACAAAATGGCGAACGAAAAATTAATGGATATCAAAATGGTGGGCGCATTAAAAATAAACAATGCGTTCGCACCGAAAATATATGGCCAAAATTTCTTAAAAAGAAAAACCGCTACGTCCGGTAATGAAATTTTAAATGTATGGCACGAACACGCGAAAATTGATTGTTATAATCTGTACTGTCATGACCGTCCAATGTATTAAAGAATAAAGGCCTTAAATACAGTAAATTAACAAGCAGCCTTTTGGAACACAGCGATTATTTAAATTACCTATGTAATTCTGACATGCAATGAAGAAAAGAATTGTAGTTCCTATCCTTCTCAATAATATTTTTAATTAATTAATTGTCCTCGGAACAAGCAAATAACGTTACTGTCACGGCAGTGGTTAAACTTCGTCCATACAGTTGTTCCCATTCCGCACGAATCCGTAGGAATAATCTTCCCGTTCAATGGATTTGTTTTTCCATCTAAAATTGTGCTACTTATTCTAATGGCTGTTCAATCAGTTTAGAGTTTGAAAATAGGAGCCATGAGCTAATAAACTCTTTTATTTCTTCTATATTGGTTACATCACTAAATAGTTTTTGCAAGGGTGAGCAAGCAGATTTAAAATATACACAGGAACAGATTTAAGTATTAGTTGAAAAATGACAATAAAACTTATATGGAAGGATTGTAACAAATGTACTAAATGACCCTGCAAGCGCCATCACTGGCGTAGAGTAGAGGGTACTTTATGGGTGTTTTGATCGAGAGTGCAAGAATACATCCGAGTCGAAAAGTATCAGCCATATAAGTTATTGGAATCGCGAAGAAAACTACGAGGTCAAGACCACCTCAGGTCTGTAGTGTCATTGATGATGATATTTATTAAATTTTTATTTTTCATAAAAGATTTTCATTGAACTATTCTATTTTCTAGATTCTCATACACAAATACATTCCATATAGTTTGTCTGACCTTACTGTACGTGTGTGTTCGCATAACATAAATCTTGCGGTCTAAATGATTACCTTGTACTTAATAGTGATACGAATTTTCTACACTCTACGATTAGACCTGTTTGTCAGGGTGTTTTGTTCGCAATATTTTTTCAGCAATATTTTTAGGGTAAGCCATAAAAATATTGCCGCTTGTAACTACATCGCCTATTGGATAATACGCCACTGATTTTATTACGACCTACAGTCGAGCAAAAGGAAAACATCAACAGATACGAAATGTTAACTAGCAAATTAAAAAGCGATTTTAATTTTTAACTTGGTTCGCCGTTGCAAACGAAAATACCGAGCTCGGTTCGATGCGGTTCATTGCGAAGAGCACACAGCGATAAATATTCTTGCTTAGAGCGGGTTATTAAATATTCGCAACACAAGACATGTACAACAACGTACCAAAATTACTGAAGCGAAAAATATATGTACGGTATATTACCGCCGCGATTGGTTAGAATGTTCGTTAATTAAACTATGATGCACTCCAGACAGTGTGTAAACACTGAAACTGTTGATATTATTTATTTTTTGGTGCGTCATCGAAACAGATTAACAACTATATTTGCGTAGCACTAGAATATGCCTACAAAATTTGCGCTGTGAAATGAAATGTAGAGAGACGACTGCTCTCAAAACAAAACGTAAAAACTCAGAATCGTGAGAAATAGAAATTTCATTTTGTTCAGAATGAATTAAAACAATTACTTAGACCGAGATGTACGAATAACGTAAACAAGTCCTTACAAGGGGCACTTTTTTAAAGATCTTTTCTATGCTGATTGTGGAATACGTTTTCAGGCTACGTTCGTGGTAAAATATTTACTATTAAGTTAGTTCTTTACTTTTATATTATCATGCGTTATTCTTAGAGCACCAACCAATTTTATATTCATTATATTACTTACTTCATACAATTGTGGGGTATGTTTTTTTTTTCCTGAATAGACTTTGAAAGACTGCTCGTCCACATTACGCTATGGAATATCTTAGGAGGGACTCTACTAGAGCATAATATAAAACTTTTACTGATTTGGGGACCATTATGTTCCTTATTAAATAGAATTTGTAGATTACTTTTATAATTTTGTTACATGAGTAGTACACATGATAATTCCAAGTTAGGTGTTTATCAATTAGGACCGCTAAATATTCTATATTGTTTGTTGATTGAACTGACCGGGTACAATTACAATTAATAACACTTACCAATTGTTAGCAGTTCGTATGGGTATATTGCATATACCATTGCATTGGTATATCATTTATGCCTGTGTCTCCAGCTTCGGTAATGGAGAAAGTTATACATTTTGTTTTATTAGCTTTAATCTTAATAAATGCTTTAATTTGTGAAATCCCCATCGATGCATTAACAAAGAAAAGTAGTTTATATCGTAAGCCGTTACTTTGTAATACACCATAATTAATAAAACTAAATGAACACAATTTCGTTGTTCACAGAGTTTTTTAAATAAAGTGATATAACAACGTAATTGTGCTCGTTTATTTTTATTAAGAAAGACACTTTTCCATGTATTGCTACGAAACAATATCATTCGCATGAAATATTATTTTACAGTCACTATTTATTTTATTTACGTTATTTATGTAAATAATAAACAGGATATGAGCTATTACTCTTTCTTGTGGGAGACCAGTAATTAGTTAATTAATTTAGAAACTCACTGTATATTTGGCCAATATTAACTGTTTGTGTATATTAGTGACCTATAATGCAACCTTATACATGATTTTTTGAGCCTAAATAGGTTTCTTGTTTTTTTTTTCGCATTTTAATGCTATGTTGTGTACGTCGTACGTCAAAACATTGCAGAGGGCATTTTAATGGTTACATCCACATAGGAAGGCAACGTCACGGACCGTTAACGTCATGGGCCGTCTAGGTTTCTTTTATAATATTTTGACGTTACGTTCCAGAGAGTTTGCTTTCATTTCCTTCTTCCGCATTCAAAATGAATGCAATCATTGTTAGTATTGAATTTGTTTGACATTGAAAACGATGATTACAATATTCATGTAGCGACTCGTTACGTGACGTTGACGTTCCGTATAATTTTTTTTAAGGGTATATCAGTCTATACGCCATAATATTGGTAACTCAGATGCCTTCAGGAATTCAACATTCAAAAGTAAAACTATTTATCTCTGATGGAGCATCATACATGCTGAAAGCTGGCTCTAATCTGAAAATATTTTTTTCTGAAGTTCAATACCTTACATGCATGGCAATGGCATAGCACATGGTTTAAATTTAGTGTGCGAAGCAATAAGAAATGAAATGAAGACATAGACGGCCTTATTTCCAATATTAAAAAGGTGTTTTTAAAAGCATCTCTTCGTGTGCAGCACTATAAAAATACATTAGTCAAGTTCCTTTACCGCCACAACCTATTATCACAAGGTGGGGAACTTGGATTCGAGCAGCGATATTTTATGCAGATCACTATGACGAGATTAAACAGGTTTGTTTTGCTTTTAATTAATATCTGCTCAGTTTATTTTTTATTTTTTCTTCAGGTTGTAATGCACTTTTGTCCAAATTAATCTAAATGTATTGAGAACGCCCAAAAATATCTCGAAAAAGGAGATGTAAAACAAGATTTGTTTTATATTGAAATACACTTTGGGGGTGTTGTAAATATAATAACTAAGTTAGAGACAGTGGGTCTACCACTAGCGAATTCTTAAAAACATATACATGATGTTGAAATAATTTGCAAAGAGCTCCGGGAAAGGTAGCAAAAGTTGCCTTGAACAAATTGAAATGTGTTTTAGAAAAAAACCCCTGCTACAAGTTTATTTGCAAAATAAAAAAGTTACTAGATGGTGACACTGTTGATGAAGAAATCAACATTAATTGGTGTAATTTTAAATTTGCACATATCACATCGATATAGAACGTTCTTTTTCACGCATGACAAATATATTAACTGACAGAAGGAAGAATTTTACAGTTGATAATTTAGAACAATATTTGGTTTGTAATGCCTACGAATAAAGTTTATTTCAACTTATTGACGTTTTTGTTTTTTCTTTCTAGAAATAAACTTCCAACACAAACGACATACCTACCACCTAATTAATGATTTTTAGCGCCTAGTTTGGCGACTAATCTAAATCTAAAATGGAATCGAACAAAGCAATAGTGAAATCAATGCAAATATTTTTAACAAATATTTTATAAATATATGTCATAAATAGGTTGATGCGGCTAACGAAAGTAGATGAGAAGTATGTTTCGGTACATAATAAATGTAGATTTAAAAACAGGTGAAGTCGCAAAACATTTCAAAAGAATCTACAGTCATTCCTATATTTAAATCTGGCAACGCTAGAGATAAACTAAATATATACACATCGCATTAATTAAAAATTTCGCTAAAATATTCGAAAAAACATTAATAAATCTTCTTTAAAATTTTCCAGCAATGTTTTGACGTACGACGTACACAACATAGCATTAAAATACGAAAAAAAAACAAGAAACCTATTTAGGCTCAAAAAATCATGTATAAGGTTGCATTATAGGTCACTAAGCAGAAATAGGCATTTTAGGCACGAACAAATGGGCTCTATCAAAATTAATATATATATATATATATATATATATATATATATATATATATATATATATATTAATTTTGATAGAGGTTTTTTGACTATTTTCACTTTTGTAGGCATTTTAATGAAACATATATATATATATATATATATATATATATATATATATATGTTTCATTAAAATGCCTACAAAAGTGAAAATAGTCAAAAAACCTAAAATCCGGACTTTAATCATTAAAAGCTCATTTCACTATTTTCCATAGTTCTTTACAGTAATTTGTAGCTAGTTATTTGTGTTTCATGGTAGGATTGTTTTGCTTTTTGATGATTATTCTTGATTATTCCGGCTGTATACATGGTTTAATTGTATTGTGTTCCCATCCCTTTCCTTCCCTTGATTTATTATATATCGAAATAAACCACGTTCACTCGTTTAGTTTAAATAATTCCGTACAGAAATCTGTAGCCAGCATGTCAACATTTATATCTCCAATAAGTATTTCAATTCGTGATAGACTATTTTTGAAGTACTCGCCAACATCCTCTATGAATTGATTGAAATTGGTCGAAGGTGGTCGATATAATTCAATGATAGCGTACTTGATATTATTTATGTTAAAATTTATTCTTGTTAGTTCAGTTAATTTTACATGTTCGACATGAGACTTTATTATATTATAGATATGCACAATCAGATCACAATTTTAGTTAAACTGGGCTTCGTTATATATATATATATATATATATATATATATATATATATATATATATATATATCCCAGAATGTGGATATTTTCTATTAGATTAGAATTTTATCAATTTTTCTTTATACTTCCAATATTGATGAAATATACTTATTTCTTTATTATAGAAATCATATTTAGAAATCTTCATCACATCTTTTAAATACTTCAGTTTGACTTTCAGTCTTTCTCCAGGTCATTCATTAATTCAATATCCATAAGTTAATGCTTAACTACTATCCAAATATCAAATAGTTTACTAATTGTATACATTGACCTAATTTTTTCTATTATTAATAATCCTCCAAAGTAAATTAAGTACAGTATGTAGTTATAAACTTTCGTTAGCTGTGTTAAATTGAGCAAAAATATTTACAACTGAAAGCAGGAAAGTGATTCAACGAACACTCAATTTACAGATGAAAAACCTAAAAATAACTACTGAAACAAGATATATATATAGCTTTCTAGTTGTCACCAAATTTATTATTCCATTTGAATGTCATGTATAATTTACTAAATGAAAGTCAAAATGTGTGTACAACATTCAGTAAGATAATTAACAACACATTATGAAAGCACTAACAATTAATTAACTTTTAATACCATTATCAGTCTTGAAGAAATTTTTCATTCCCTCGTCACATACGTTTCCCTTGTCGTGTGTGGTAGACAGTTTCTGAACATCCGCAGCATGGCGTCATGTTAGATCTTCCTTGATTGTAACATTGCTGCCCTTCATTTTTTTTCCTTTCTCGAAGCGCTAGTGTTTTGCAGTTGTATGATGAAAATTTTACATCTGTGTTGTTCACAGTACGAATACCAATTCTTTAACATCTAACGTATGTAACAGAAGTTTTGGGAAAAATTTTGGAATATAATTATTCGAACTACAATTGTTTTATTTAATTTAATAGTACAGAAAACCATTCAATGGGGTTTAACTATAATTATAATGAATCACATAGTAGGTAAAGGGCCATGGGTTTCAATGGTTCGCAAGTTGGTGCGAATGCCACTCGTCAGCCTTTGGACGATAAGTGGGTTAAACTCTTGAATCTTTTGGTATATTCTTCATTTTGGGCTTTCCACCCACCGCTGTAAACTTTTCTACCGAGTAAAGTCCAAAACTCTTCTATAGGACGTGCCCGTGGAATATTCGTTTAGTTTCCACTTATTTCGGAGTTAGATAATGCAAAATATTTTTCGTCGTCTAAAATTATCGCGGCATCTTGGGATTCTCTCTAATTGAGCAGCTATTTTGGACATTTTTGTCGCTTTCTATATTTTAAATTATTTCCCTCTTGGCTGTCATATGGAAAATGTGAAATCTTCGGCATACACGTCACATACCTTAATGACGTGGTAAATTGTCGGCTCAGAAAGATTTTGGTTTCTATAAATGGTGAGAATGTCACGTTTGGGCATTTGCCCAACCAAATAGTAATTGCCTTTCCGCAATTCAAACTTGTAGGACATTCTGCAAAATTTTGTAAACACAAATGTATTATCAAACTATAGAAGAATCTGGACAGATTCTCAATATGTAATGGTTGATTGATGAAATAATACGAAAAATTTTCCCAAAACTTTTGTTACATACGCTATAGCGTTTTAATTAATATCAAGTGTCATTTTATATGAGTATAAGTATATTTAGTACTATTCTATTTCTATTGATTCATTTCTTTTACCCCAAAAATTTGCACAGTATTTCTACGGTTATTTTGTCCTATGGATGACAGTTTTTGGTCGCATTCTTTTCTTATCAAGGTTTTATCATTTTTAAGGTGATTAATTTCATCCTCTACCGCACAAATTTTCGCTGTTAGTTTGTCAAACAGTACTTTCTAACTGATTATATAATATTTCAGCGATAGTACTAATAATACATTTTAGCACTTCCTCTTTCTTACACGCCTGAACAATCATTGCATGCCACTAGTGCTCTTTAGAAGCCCATATTTATTTAATTGCTGGTCTTAATATCTATTTTTTCCCTAAACTATTTCTTAAATATTTTACTTATGTATTAATTGCACAACTGCATCTTAAGTTCTATTATTAATTGCCAGTGGGCTTTTATATGGATTAATTAATAATGTGTCAAAATTAAATATTTAAAAAATTTCAGAAAAAATATAATGTGCACATCGGCAAGTTATGTTTATCACTCACGTGATTATTACTAGAGGTGTACAATCCAGTTTTTTTATTCTAGTTAGATTGGAATCAGTTTGGTAAAATGAATTTATCCTATCGATTCATCTTGCTCAGGTTTCTTATGCGGTCGCGTTCTCAAAATCGTACGTTATCGTTTCTTGTCCGCTGATTCTCATATGTGCAATATTTTGGTAGGAGTTTACGTTACAAATGGGAAATCGAAGCTATAATTTTAGAACATCTATCGGTGCGGTGGGCATCATTATCATATAACAATATAGATATTGTACAGCACACATTAATTTCCGTTAGGTGCATGAACAATTCCTGTTGGTAATTGTAACTGTTGGTGACTTTATTCTGATTTATTATATTCGTATTTATAAGATTATTATGATTGTAAACCTAAATCTACATGTAAACAGATAGCAATCTAAACATTTCAGCTTCGCTACTAAAGAACTATTTGTATCTCTAATGTGAAAAGAAGATAGCAGCGGGATGCCGGACGTCGCCGCAATCCTAACATCAAAAGCGCACAGGATATATGAGATATTGTAGTCTCTACTGACATTTACCATCTTTACCGTGGACATGCAACGTAGACCCCGTGAAATAATACCGAAAATCAAAGACTTTTGTCATTAATTACTTTACCCCAATTTTAATTGAGTAAATGTAATTTTTTTATTCAAAACTTTTATTTGTTCATTTGACTATTTTTTCAATTTTCTACACATATTAGAAGTCATATTTATTAATTTACATATTGAGTTACACATTATTCAGTAGACACAAATTTAATTTTTCAAGCTCAGTGACCATAGTTCACTTTCCGATGATTAGTAGGGAAGCTCTCAAAAATTGGACTACAAATATTTCATTCTAAATTATTTTTTGCGGAAGTTGCACTGAGCGTTTAACAGCGTCCCAGTATCTGCATTTGTACACATATCTCGTACAAGTTCATGCTGGTAAAATATAGAGATATAAGTATAGAGCACGTAATTACAATTGGTAGAAAATTACGAAAACTAATCAAATCGGGGCAGAAAATCACCTTCTCGTCCTTCGGTAAGGAAAGACAGCGAAGTTATGATGCTGGACAGAATGGCAGCCCTACGAAATCGTTCGAAACCTTGAAATATCGTCGCAAGATCGCGCGTCCGACGAGATAAGAACTTGCAGGCCGTGCATACAGATTACACATTTCGTGGGATAAGGTACTGGGGTCGTCTCCGGGCCGTCGCTTCGCTGTTTCAATTACACACAGCAGTCGAGAGAAGCGGAAAGGGCTTAATCAAAAAACATCAAAGCGAACGACGACGTTTGGTTCTGCGATTCCGGCGCGGGATTTGCGGGCCAAATCTGCGATTCAAATCTCGGTGACATCCGAATGAGGAATTAAGACGAGAGAGTGCGGCTGCCCCATTCTGCACCCTGCACCCTGCCGGCTCGCCCAACCTCCCGCACTTTCGCAGTTACATTGACACCTTAAGCCGGTCTTATTTACCATTCCATTGTTATTCAGATGCCGAGTGCCGTGTACGAGTGTAATCGGCTTGTGGTTCTCTTAGTCTGCCCGGCGCGGAACAGTGGAGTGGCGTAGATTCCGAGGCTCACGTTTCCGGTGGGAAAGTATAATGATACTTCAGCGAACGTTTTTGAAACGATTGTAAACACTTGACAACACCGACATTTAATACACCGATTGATTATAACATGAACATTAAACAAGTAAAAGTGAATACAACATAGGCGCATACAGCGGCAAGAAAACTGAATAATTAAAAATATTTTAAGTACAATTTCAGTTCTCTCTAAAAAGAGGGTATTAAGAAACTTGTAAATCAGAAAGAGGCAAGTGTCTATCTAAACCAATTATTGCAATATTTTGACAAAATGTGAACAATAAATAGCCTTTTGGATTTCTTACTAAATCAATATTTCTTTAGTGTAATTATGAAACATAGGCTTCTTCCTTCCATCACGACCACTGTAAACATACAATAAATAATTTTATAAAAATTGTAGTAACAATATTCATTTCTTGCTAAATCGAAGACACTGGCACATAGTTAAACACTTTGGGAGAGGGCGCACGCGTATGTTTAGGAGGCTCCTGCAAACGATGATAGCGCCATTGTTAAATTTAACACAATATTCGCGAATAACATAAGAGTATTGTAAATTTATAATTAGCTTAAACGAGTTCTGTTAATTCGCTTCTCTCTAAGTGAAGTAAGTTGCCAACTCGGTTTATTACCGCCGCGATGCTTTGAGCAAATTTGACATGCAGAAACTGAAAATATAATGGGATAATCGCCTGCAACTTTGCTGTCGCCTATTCATTTTTAAATTTATTTATTTTAAGGCATATTTTGATTTTCTTTGGTGGGTTAGGCATCGGGGCCGATCAATGTCCAAATAAAACATTTTTAACACAATTTTTACTCGTTTTGTCTTTTTGTTTTAGGCTTTACAGTTGATATTATTTAACAACAATTGGCAATTAAGTTTTAAGTGATAAATTTTATTGATATCGAGTGGTTAAACATTGAAACCACCAATATACTTATTTAAGTCATTATAGAAATGACACAGAAACAGAGAAAGCATAATCTTCCCCAACATTTCGGTTCTTAATGTTGTTGTAATTCGTATTTATTAATGTAAGCATCCTAACCTTAATTTTTGTGGGTACTTTTTGGCTGTTTCTATTTTGATACTAATTTCTACCACTTGGAATGCATGATCTGACCAACCTGCGTCAAATACGTCACGTCTTATTATTCTTATGTTTTTTAATATATGGTCTGTTTGGGTTGCTGTTACATTTGTTTTCCTTCTGGGTTCTGTTATAGTGTGCTTCAAGTTAAAAGAAGCCGTTAAGTTAAGAAACTTATCTTTTATATTGTTCCCTATTAGAACATTTATATTAAAGTTCCCACATATGCAGATTTTATATACTATCCACTTAGAAGTTAGTTCGTCTAAAGTCTTGTAATTTTTCGAAGAATATATTTATATCAGCCGTGGGTGCCCTGTATACGCAATGTATTATTGTTCAAAACATATCTCATAGAACTTTACTGCATTCATAAATTGTTGCAGAGCTTCTATGCTTTTTACTACCAATAAACAATTCAGTGAACGGATGTTCCTTCTTGACAAAGATGTTTTCGCGTAACACAATGTCATCGCGTATCCTTTAATTGTAGTAGACATTTCCTTTCCACAATTCAATCAGTGTTCCTAAAATGTTATAACGTCGTGTGTTTTCTTTGTTTTATCAAAATAGAGTTCTACTAGTTCTATTTTGTGCATTTTGCATGAAAAACTGAAATATTATGCGACTTTGCAATGCGTTTTGTGGAATTATTTGTCCAAAATTCGGTTTATTCTTAAAGGTACATATGCATAGGGTTTTAAAATTATGTTACCATGCCATAGTTCATCAGAAAATAACGAAGTATCTTTTGCTTTGATGTCTATTTTGAGCAATCCGAAAAAGATACCTTATTTTCCTTTAGATGTTTCTGAATATCTACTGTTGTACTTGCATGTAATCTAGAAATAAATTGCATTTTTTACCATTCCAAATGGGTATGTTTTTATTTCAGCCGAGTTAATATTATCTTGTGTATTGTGAATGTTTCTTATGTGTTTTATTTTTTCAATACAATTTTTATTTGTTTCATTGATGAGTTAATTTGAATGAAGGGAGATGACGGTGATGGTGAATTGTCGCACGAGTCAAGTAACAGTTATGATGACGAACAATGCAATAATAAAATTATTGAGTTAAGGGGTAAAACATCTCTAGAGGCAGAAAAAGAAGAGCTAAGTTAGTTAAGCACATTGAAGTACAAAAAACATTTTTTTATTGTAAGTGGTTTAAGGAATACATCGATGTTTACATCCAGTTTACATCCAATCAAAAAACGCCTACATAATTCCAAAGTGAACACTACTGTGAAGCTACTGCGAATATTTTAAATGCATCCATGCAAATGTCTTCGAGAAGTCTCTCCTCCCATTTTGGAAAAATGTGGTTTACATGAAAACGCGTTTAAAGTTTCATAAACACATTAATCCTTGGAAATGTTGTTTACCTCTAATCTGTACTGTAAATTTATTTGCAATTATTGTCAAGCTATTAAGTCGAAAATAAGTTAAAACTTTGTTAACAAATTATATAGTAAGTGCAAACAATATTACCAGCAACAATCTTTAATCAATCTCGAAATATTTCCATATGCGTAGCCTTTGTTACCTATGTGCATATCATTTCAGTATTTAATTATGGCGTTCTGATAACGTGATCCATTACACAATGCGATGACTCAATGTCAAAACCAATTTTAAATTATTTAATTTAAAGTTGGGAGAGTCCGTTCAAAAATTGTATATTTTTGAACGAACATTTATAAATTTTGCGGACGCACCTGCTATTACAGACTCCACAAGTCGTACGCTAAAGCGCTATTTATCATGTGTATATAAATCTGATAATGCCAATTTTTCCAGTCGCAAAATGTAGTGTTCTTGAATGTGTTTTATTTTAATAGCTAGAGCTTGCCCTTCGGGTTCTGGCGAAGGGCAAGCTGGATAAAATTTAATTAGTTCACCTTACGGTCGCGAATCTCAGTTATAACGTTCTTTTTAGTGTTTATAATACGCTTACCCTCCGAGTTTTTTCTCTCTCTTATCTTCTCTTTTTCACACTACATTGCCACTCTTATTCATGCTTTCCTTTATTTATTGTTTGCCTTCTCTATATGACGAGACATGAAATAATTTTCCTTCGTCACTACCTAACATTACTAATTCTACTTATCAGCTATCCCGTTTCTTTGATTCATACAAAGAGTTATAAACCCAAAATATTATATCTAAATATAAAAATTTCATAAACGCAACAATTAGATGGAATTTTGAAACTGTTAATCAACTTTATATAAAATCAGCACTGTAACTATTTGCAATAATTTCAATGCATCACAGATTATTTTCTCTGCAAAAAATCCTAATTGGGAATTGTATTTAATATGATGAGGGTGCAAATATATTTAGGTCTATCGCATATTTCTCAAGTCTTCGTTTGGCATTACAATGTTTTATTATTTTAATGACGCTTAGTTAGACATGTGGCATTTTACGTTTCAAAACAGATGCAATTTCTTTAATGCTTTGGCGCTTCCAACATGCACTGGCAGTAGCAAAAGGAAAACGAAATCAGACTCCGTCCTTCAAAGTAATATTTAAGTACATTCCTCGTAAATTTTTAAGGCCCATCAGCAAATCCAATATCATAAGGGCGCGCAGTCTTAACTGCTGGCATTATCAGCGTCGTATGTCGTTTCAGCGTCGGGTGGGTATGGGGCGCGGTGGTGAGAGTGCGCGACCCCTGAAACGTGGAGGTCGGAACGTCCACATATCTCACAGTCTAATTTCCGGTAGGTCGCTGACTAATAACGGGCCTTTTACATAACTTCGGTATTCGGCCGCAACGCTTCCTATCCACGTCGGTTACAGTAGAAGTCGCGTTCATCATACTGAAGCGAATTATCTTTGCTATGAAAACTCCCCCGTTATATTCCCGTCGTTATATAGGTAATTTGTAAAAATTACAATATTAATGCCATTCACGCAATTAAAGCTGTGAACATTTACTAAATGAAAAGTGTTATTAGACTTGTTTGAAATGATTATCCAAATCTTAAACGCAAATAAGTGGCAGTAATTGAATATGTGTGACATTGGACACCACTTGTCTGGCAGCAACTATTGACTAAATGTCAACCGTCTAGCCCATGTAATGGCAAATACGAGTCACACCAATTGATAACCAAAATGCGATAGAAACAAGATAAGCAAATAATTGTATCTATAATTAATAATAATCAGGCCAAATATTCCCTGATGCCTTTTTCCATACTTAAATCTTGTAGTTAATCACAAATGCAAAAATAGCCAATAAATTGTACTTGTTTTCCATGCGATGTGAAATTATGTGCTTCGTTTGCAGTGAGCGCCTGACGAAACAATTTTATATCAGCGTTAGGTAATGAAATGCAAACCGTATTAATGTCATCTGGGACCAGATACGGCGTGTCAAACGCTATTTACATTGTAGCGTAGATATGCCGCTTGGAGAATGGCGCTTTGTGTTCCTTCAATTATTTATTTTGTATCTCCGCGTTGTAGCAGCGTAAATGCACGTTTTGTGCACGATTATCTCCGTGTATTTTCAATTGTTTCGACGGCGCAAGTTTATTATTCTATTTATATGCTGTGTACGTCCGGACAGATCCTGTGCGGGTGAAGCTGCCCGTCCAGAGATAATTATTGAGCAATTTATCCTTAATAGTGGGTGAATTTTATCCTAAAGTAGCTCCCTCGTCTTCCACGACTATTGGTATTCATAAAAAATCTGTTGTTCGTCTACGTTCATTTATCTACATCAACATATAATTCAATGCAAGTGCTCCTTAGGCCGGCTCTGCGCATCTCTTGGTTACTGCTACGGCGCGGGGCAAGTTTTAGTTGCATATTTACATCTAAACAGATATATTAACATCACGAGTAACAACTAAGTTAACTCATTCAACTTTGACCCAAACCGCCCGTATGCAGTATACACCCTACGAACCATATCAGTCATGTAGTTCACTCGTTCTCTCTGTCTCTCGCCCACACACATCCACTTACACATCATTGGCTCGTAATAAAGGACTGCCCAAGCACAGAGAGATGCTATTGTAACTTTGGCAAACTCAGTCCGCAACTTTTTCAGTAACTATCGGACCAAGTTGAATTGAAATTCGCCACGTACACTCTCGCGCCCCTGACAGAAAGAAATTTTGACAAATTATTTGTAAAAGTTTCCATTGGCACATCTATTTTCCGCATAATTGTTTTCACTTTGTGATCATTTGGGGTGAAGTTTTATCTTTTCGACGATTTACGATGGGAAGTGGTTGTGTGTCGACTTTCGGGGCAAACTTTTCACGCGTCTCCAAACCTAAATCGAAATTTAGTATTTCGGTTCGTCACGTCAAAAATTAAAGATGAAATAATCTACGATAAAAGTTGCACCGATGAGATTGAATTTAAACATTGATAAACATCATCATGTATTTACATGCCTAATATATTGAATTCAGTGGATTGTGTTTAGATCAGCTTCGTTTAATTGTTCTTTGCCTTGTTATTTGTTGTACTTTAGAGTAAAGTTTGCAGTCAAAAATTTGCGATTTGTAGTCTAAAATTTCGTTGTGACGAATACAATCCAGAAAATGCATCCCGGCGTGATTGAAATTTCGAAAAAGGGAGCTGAAATATTGCCTCTCTGTACCCAATGCACCTTCCATTGAAATTGAAAGTGATGATGAATTCGTAGTGCTAATTAATTTTAAAAAGTTAATTTTTATGAAAAATATATTAGTAATACAATAATACATCTATATCTGATATACTTAATACAGATTTTATGCACAATATCGAAATAGTATATTATTATACAAGTTTAATAAGAGGCCTAATTGTAGCACGCGTGGGTTTGGGGCACGACGAGCGAAGCGAGGAGTGCTCCAATGGAACAAGTGCTACAATGCCTCTTAGTAAACGAGTATAATATACTATTTTATCTACTTTGCGTTACTGATTTTATATAAATTCAAAATTTCGAATACAAAAAAATGTTGCATTATAACCTAGGGATATTTACGAGTGACGATGGCGACATCGTCAAGTCATATTTGACAGGCGGAAAATACCATTTGAATTATTTAAATTTCTTTAAATTTAGTGAAAAACTTCAAAAACATGGCAGAAGAGAAGGATTGAAGTTATGTTGCTTTGGCGCAAGCTTTTCGTTTAGTGTGGTGCGCAAATAGCGCATTAATAATTATAATAAATTTAACACGTTTCTAAGATTATGGTTATGTATTCGATATTTGATGCGAGTCGTGTTATGAGCAGTGGAATGAAATGTCGCCAATCTTACAGAACCAATAGTTACCAAAAACAGTTTAATAATAGCCTCTATTATTAAACTGTTTTGAGACTATTTCAGTATCACAATAGAGCTATTGTTAACGCAAAGTAGATAAACAATTTTTTTTCAATAATTATTCATTAAATAATTGATTGACGAAGAGGATATTTGTTGAAACTCCATTATTTACCATTAAGAAAATGAATACAATTCGAAGGTTTGAAATATGTTTATTTTGCACTACAATTGTTTCACCATACAATGGCTTCATGATAACTTATTAATTATCATCCACCTGATGAAGCCATTGTATGTAAATATTTGAAACCTTCGAATTGTATTTTCTGATATTCTCTCTGAGTCTGAGCAAGAAATTTCGAAAAACGAGGCTGATGAAATACATAAATCCTCTGTCAGAATCTGGTACAAGTTTTCGACAACCATATTTCACAAGCAAAGATGGCCCACAGTGGAGGAAACATTTTAATCAAAAGCGCAAATTGCGGATACGAGCCATAAATATTATTACACAAGTTTCAGAAGTGAGGGGTGAGGCTCGGGAGAAGAGAGGACAATATGAAATATGGGAGTTATACTTCACCGATGATATGATGCAAAATATTGACTGTTATACCAACAGCTATATACGGTCAAAAAAATACAACAAAGAATACCAAACAAGTAGGGAAACCGACATAATAGAGATGAAAGACTTTTTTGCAGAGGAATATTCGTTTTGATGGCAAAATGACAAGAGCTGACAGGTAGGAGTTTGATAAACTGGCTGGTATTAGAGATTTTTTTGATGAATTCAATAATGTACTACCAAAATATTTTTCCATGTCGGAGTATACAACAATAGATGAAATGCTTTTAGCATTCTGAGGTCAATGTCAATGCAATTTTAAGGTTTACATACCAAGTAAACCTAACCGTTATGGCATCAAAGTATTTTCATTAGCAGATGCCAAAATGTTTTATACATCAAAGCTGGAAATGTATGTTGGTCAACAACCGCAAGGACCATATAAAATCGATACGTCTAATATGGCTCTTGTTCCAAGATTAAGTCAACCCATAACCCATTTCGGGTACCAAGAGAAATATCAGTATGGATAATTTCTTCACCTCTATTGCTCTCGCCGAAGACCTTACGAGGTATCACTAGCTAACCATAATAGGTACCGTGAGAAAACATAAATTCCACAAATTCATAACGACATTAGGCGACCAGAAAAGTTGACAATGTTTGTAGTTCGTGAAAACTGTTCACTATATATTCTTATTATAATCTTATATACCAAGAAAAAACAAAAATGCTTTCCTTTTGACTACTATCGATGACGACAACACAATGGATGAGGAAACTGGCAAACGAGAACTAATAATTGAATATAATAAAACAAAAGGTGGCGTCGATATAGTGGACATATTGACTGAAAGTTATAACTCGCGCGACGATGGCCACTAGTAATTTTGAACATGGCTGCCACAAACTCTTTTGCGATATACATATAAATTCATATTATTGCAATTAAATTAAACAAAACCTTGCACGGAGATTGTTTTTGGAAAAGTTGAGATCTTATTGAGAAGCATGTTAAACGTCGATTATCAAGCAAAGTGCTCCCAAGAACTATTCGTATGGGAATTTGTGTAATTTATGATATCACCGAACAGAATGAGGCCCCAAAAGAAGTTTTATATTATAGTCGCTGCAATTATTGTTTAACTAAAAAGAACCGAAAAACAAAATATAACTGCCATTTTTGCAATAAATTCATGTGCCTAAAACATTTAACCCCACTGTGCCTCTAATGCAACGCAAACATGGACAGCTACATAAATCTTATTTTTTGCAAATTATAATAGCATGTATGTTTATCAAACATGGCAATTCACTTTTAGTATATGTTTTTGTTTAATTGCTTATTGTTTTTGAATTATTTCAGTTTTTTAATTTTAGTTTTGATATGTAAAGTTTTAGACAATAACACACCTCATTTAATTAACCAAAGTGAATTAAACGATCTGGTACTAGACTTATAGTTATCTAGATCGAAGGTAGAGCTTCTTGCCTCTCGATTACAACAGTTGAACCTACTCACACCAAGTACACAAATAACATATTACAGGAAAAGGATCAAGAGTTACAGTGACTTTTTATTACAAAGGGTGAGTTTTGCGTCTGCCATGATATTCCGGGACTTTTCAATGCTATGAATCAAGAGTATGACCCAAACGAGTTGCGGTTATTCATAGATTCGTCAAAATATAGCTTAAAAGCCGTATTACTTCACAATGGTAATAGAAAACCATTTTTACCAATTGGTCATGATGTGAACAGTAAAGAGATGTCTGCACTACTTAAATTGATAAAATATGAACAGTATAACCGGAAAATATGTGGAGATCTAAAAGTGGTTGGATTGTTATTGGGTTTACAGTGTGGATATACTAAATATACTTATTTTTTGTGTTTGTGGGACAGTCGGGTTAGAGAACATCATTACATAAGAAAAGGAATGAATTTATTCCAGGACAAATGAATGTAAAAGAAACAGCTTTAGTAGATCAACGAAACATAATTTTGCCCCCACTACATATTAAATTGGGCCTCATGAAGAATTTTGTGAAAGCTATGGAAGCTATAAAACTAGTGCTGGTTTCCAATATCTAAAAAAATGTTTACAAGTCTTTCAGAAGCAAAACTGAAAGAGGGGGTATTTCTAGGCCCACAAATACGTAAACTAATGCAAGATGCAAATTTCGACAACATTTTGTCTTTGAAGGAAACAAATGTTTGGACATCGTCAAAGGATTTTTAGGAAATAAAAAAGATGTCATATATCAAGAAATTGTTGCCGAATTATATTTCCTTAAATTAAATTAAATTTCCTTAACTCGAATTTGGACTTCTTTCCTGAAAACTTGGGCAAAATGAGTGAACAACAGCGCGAGCGGTTTCATCAAGATCTGAAGGTTTTAGAAGATATGGACAAACTGATCAAAAACAGTATAAAAAACAAAGTAAAATAACTCATTTTTAATTTGTCGTTTGATAGTTTTAGGAATTATTCATGTATTGTTATTAATTTAATATATCTTAAACGTGACGTAATGGATTTTTCTCAATACTTTTTCTGAATTCAGTGCCTCCAAATCTATAAGAAATTATAACTTTCAGCTAAGGTATATAAATCGTGTAAACTAGTGTTATCAATGCTTTAGCTATATGTGCCAACAAAAATTTGCTCGCCGTACAAAATCTCGTAGAAGATGAAAATGGATTCTGCCACAAAACCTTTGCGTCATCTGCTCTATCCCTTAGTTGGAGTAGAACCTCTGAAATATTAAATACTAATGAATTAATTTGATCAGATAGTTTTGACGTTAGTCGTTGTAAGTGGCATCGGTGATTTTGTGAAACTTTTTTGGTAATTGTGTGCCTTCATATTTATTTCACTCCCATTTGTTGGGAATCTGCATCAGCTGTTCACGTAGACTTGGGTCTTGCTGGAGAACTATTCCCGTGAGGGATATATTTCCACTGTAACGTACCTCGTTGTAATCTCTAATTGTGTTCGTCAATTACGTAAGGGTTTATGGAAAAACTGACTAGCCGTCAGTAATTTGACATTTTCGCTTGTCGACACCAAGCGGACCACGTGGTGATCGAAGGCGTCACAAACGAACATTATTTGACCAATCAACGTTTGCCGGCTGAATACTTTTACGGTGTGCAAGTGACGTTTGTTAACGAACGTGGTGTTATTACTTCAAACCAGCAGTCGAGCATTAATTTAACTAGTGTTTTCAAATTGACGTATAATTTAATGCATTTTAGCTAATTTTTTGTCTTTTTGAATTCACGTTGAATTAGTTCATTTAACATAACTTTTGCTGTGAATTAACATTTAATTTACATTTGCTCCTGAATTAACGTTCATTTAATACTATTAATGCTTATACGTCAGTTTGATGGCTGGTCGTATTTAAGTCATGTTTATTAGGTTAGTTGGGATCGCAATTCGTGGTTGCGCAATTTTGTTTTGTTGAATCGAGCCTGGCTGTTATATAGTTCGGAAAAATTATTTTAAATTAACATTTTTTTATTTTTAATAGAAATAAAACACCATTATAGCCCATGCAATGCTAATTATACAATGATTACGAAATCTATACAAAAAATGAAAAAAATCAATTTATTGTGGAGCACGTATACAGATATACCTTTGGAAATAAGCAATTTCGACCGTAAAAATGACTTTTTCTTTACTGTTAATAAAAATAATATACAAATTTAGGCCATGTAATGCTAATTATAAAATGGTTTCAATTTTTTTTAATTCTTTTTTTGTGAAGGAAGATCTATACCCTTGGAAATGATAAGAAATTGACATTTAATTTTTGGTAGAAATAATACACCATTTTATTCCATGCAATGCTAATTATGCAATAACTTCGCAATTATTTTTTCAATATATTGTTGTGAAGGAAGATTCAAATGACATTGAAATAAGCAATTTTCGACCATATTGCACATTTCTTGGAACTAATGTTGCGTGTATTTTGTTTATTATATTCTTGTTCGGTTTAGGTCTTAGAAACTAGCTAATTCCGGAGATACCGAACGCGAGGTAACTTATATTTATTTATTATTTTATTTGGTATAACAAACCTGCCCGATTTCATAAATCAATTGTTAATATTTTGTTTTGAGGAAGAACTAGTTCTGTCCGACGCCGAATTTATAATAATTGTATTGTATTGTAAGCTGGAAAGTGATTTATTTATTTCAACTTACTCCGATATTTCACACACTGCAATAATTTGGCTAGGGCTATATAACAGATGGCGCTCTAAATTGTAACCTGCCCCACTTTCCACTTGAATTAGTCTAGGCATATTTACCCAAATATCAGTGCAGCTGATAATATTTTCTTCAATGAAGGAAACATATTGGCATTACATCTCTCGGCAGTAACTCTGTACTCCAGATAATTTAGTAGATAGTGCCACACGTTTATATTTTGTGGACACGACGGATTTAAACACAAATTCGTTGCTCGTTTTGGAGAGCTCACTTTTGATATATATTGAGTCACTGCGGCAGCACATCTATGCTTTCTTAACCTAATTTATGTATGAAAAGGACTCTTCAGCAGAAACAGAAGCTAACTTTTTTATTTTCTTTTGTTTGGTTCTGAGGCTGTACTCAATTTTTTTTGGTGGTCATCCGGAGCGAGATATTCCATAGATTAGAACGATTGATTGAAGATGTTAGTTTTGTAAATAATGAATAATCAAAATCTTCATTGAGCCACAACTTTTGCTTGTAATTTACAACTAACATTATAAGGTATCAGAAAAAACTAAAACACACATACCTATTCCGAATATGTTAACCATAAACATATAAATTGAATTTTGTTTGCTTGGATAGTAAAGAATTAAATAAAGGAGTAAATACCTTGGCTAACATTTTCCGTGATTAAATAATTCAACAAAAGCGCACATACAATTGAATAGCAATTGAATTTGGAAACGATGAACGATAACAAATGACAGCTCGCCTATGCTATTACCGTTATTGCCGATTTACGCCTTTCCAGGTAAGAATATTGTGTTTTGTTAACGGGTCATTATTTTGTAGTATACGTACTAGAGTACTGAATGGAACTACTTCTAATCGAAAAAAATAAAAACATATTTGAATTAATTTCGGCAAATGTTTGGCGCCGTATATTCCCAGCCTAACCTAATTAAATATGCGTTAATGCTGCGATTGTTACTTTCTAAGCAAGTAAGTTATCAAATTCACTAATAGGGCTTGATATGAAGTTAGTCAACCATTATAAAAGGCCACCAGAGAAAATTTTGTTTATGCAACATAATCTCCTTAAAGACTTACACAGTATTTTCCGCAATTTTCTTACGTAATTTAATTAGAAACTCAATACAATAGTTCTACCCTGTTCCAAATAAACTTTATTTATTTTATATTTTTCTCAGAAAATTGATGCATCGTAGTTGTGGAGCAACGCGTCGTCGATGGTATCAAGCCGATTCAAAACTTTGACGCCGACAGATTTCTTTTCACGTTATCCGTCCAAAGCCCATCTGAGTTAACAGTTAAGCATATCGGAATCCATTTGGTAAGCTTTCTCATAATGAACGGGAAGAACAAAGTCTTCCACAGTGGTCATGGAAACTCGTCAATCAGGGCGATGCACATTTTTCACATCTGATTCCTAGTTTAAACTCACCTTTTAATACTGGTATATGAAGTACAATGAATGATGGGTTTCTTATCAGAAAAATGTATTTGTAAAAAATAAAAAAATGTATTTGTATATGTATAACCCTAATAAATAAATAAATATTTAATAAGTGACACAAACATTTTTTTTTCAAATTGAATCTTTATCTCCGACGTGCAGTTTTCAAAAGTTCACAGTTATCCAACCGTTCAACTTGCTGATGTCAAACTTTCATAATTTATTTTTAAAAGATCATAGTTGCAATCATATTCACTTTTTTTACTACAAACTTTCTAGGACAACTATAAATAAATAAGAATTATTCTCTTTAATCAACAAAAAATCCAATCAAATCTTAATGAATAAGGGCTTCTCAGATTTGAGATATATTTATAAGATTTTTGCCTGCCTTTTAATTGATTATTTGAATTTATTACAAACTATTTGCTAAATCCTACGTACTGTGTATAGATCTGATCGAACAATACCAGGAACATTTTCTTATTATATTTCGGTTTTAGATTCAACCTTTCTCTTTTTAAAAGAATCTGCAATAAATTTTTGGCCACGCGAAATTTTCTATCCCTTATTTTGAGTCATTTGTTTATTTCGTCGTTTCAATTAAAGTGCCACAATCACTAACTCATCTCAAGCAGTCACAGCTCACCAGATATTCGCGAAAAACGTTTATATCTAAGCAAACATTCGAAACGTATTTAAATTCTCTCGTGCGAGCGGATAAGAATGATGCATCACGTATGGCCGAATGGAACAAACTGCACACAATATGTCGTTAAAGTCATCAAAAGAAACATTTCAAATCGAGTGTTTTGTCGATTAGATATGTTACATGGCCATTTACGTCGAGCGATGCCGGCGCGACGTGGGTGATATTATTTGCGAGTGTGACATTCTTGCACAAACGCGAGCGGCTCGAAGGGATGAGTACGATCGATGAAAGTGTGATTGTTAGTCGTAGGTATCTACAGCTTCCGATAGAATCTATAGAAAATTCTTGGCACTATAGACAATGATATAATAAATAATATATGAATATTGAAAAATTCTAATATTAATACCTAGGAAGTTTTATATGCTAGTTCAATAATAAGCCTATACGGCATGTAATTACACTTTTTATTTGAGTTTAAATACTGCCAAGACGCTAAACGTAGGTGACATTATTTATAATCAATTTTAATGCATATGTGAATGAATTATTTGCGAAGTTGAGGATGTCTTGCTGTTACATGAGAGCACCACATTGGAACAATATGTTGGTAACGGCATGTTCGTAGAAAGGATAAGATGAACAACGATTGTTTTTTCTTTGTTCGAAATTTCTCAAACGTTCTTGACTGATGGAAAATATCCTCCCCATAGAGATGTATAAGGTTGAATCGTAGATTATCGTGGGTAAATCTGCGTGTCGTGGTTCTTGATATTGAATGGCTTTATCGAATTATCCTTAGAAATGCCATTCTGACGTTTCAGTAAAATCACATTTGCCATTTGCCAAGGACTTTGTTCTCGTTGGGGAAATGGCATTAATGACAAATAGGTTGTACTACTACAACCAAGTGTGAACTCCAAGGGGTAACCCCTGCTTTGTTTCTAATTCTTTGTGCATCATCCCGATGCTTCTCTGTTTCAATAGTTTCAATATGTATTTCAACAGGAATGACAGGCGTCTGTGGAATTTCATAAACATCTTATTCTTCTAAGGGAATTTTACATTTTGGTTTGGTTTGGTCACATATGGTAAGAATGCTGTTTCTATAGGATTTCTTTCTCCATCTTCTGTTTTCTTCTGTCTTGGTTTACTTGCTCTTTGTATTTCTCGTTTTGTGTAGCCATTTGCTTGTAATGCCTGGTGTATATTCTTCATTTCTTCAGCCTTATTGTTGTCGTCGGCAATCCTATCCGATCTTATAATGAGCGTCTTTCTGACTGAATGGTGTGAATAAGCGTTCAGATATCGGTTAGTGTGGGTCTTGTTCCGGTGCACAATATGGGTCAACCGATGGTCTTCTGTCTTCGTAAGTAGGACGTCTAGGAACGGCAGCTTATTATATTCCTCTACTTCCATTATGAATTTAATTTGGTCGTGTTCTCATTGAGATGGTTGAGGAAAATAGCTAGCTTCTTTTCGTCCGTGTGACCTTATTACGAAAATATCGTCAACATACCTTAGCCATATATCTTGTTTGAGTTTCGCAGTATTCAATGCTGTGGTTTCCAGGTGATCCATGAATAAATTTGCTGAAAATCAACAACCTGGCAGAACTTCGTGCGGAAAAGAATATATTCTTTCAACAAAAAAACACAAGAAGAAATTCCACAAATTAAAATAAGATCGGACCAGTAGTGAATACTATTGTGAAAACGAATGTGGTGATAATCTCTCGGATCTACGACTGAACGATATTTCCACGAACATTTTACCCAAAGGATTCAATTTCGCGGCATCTCAGATTCCGGTGGAAGAAATTGTTAACAATGTGGAAGCAGCCTCGCAGAGACTGAACAAGAGGTGCCGCGCGTCCTACGGTACAGCAAACCGCCAAAAAGGAAGAACATCTTGCCCTCAAAAATCTAACGAGGAAACCAAGGGTAGCATCATCCGTCGGGCGGAAAACCCCAATGCTACGGTCGTCATACATACCGACGAATACAACAAGAAAATGAACACAATATCAGAAGATACTGCATATAAACCGACACCAACAACGTATTTAGAAAAGACTACCAAGGGAAAAATTGAAGCATCACCTATCGACCCAGATACGAATAAGTTACCAACCTAGAGAGAAAGCATCAAGATGCCCGAAACTATACGGAATAGCCAAAATTCATAAGCAGGATGTACCACTACGACATATTGTGAACTACTGGGGTTCACCAGTTCAACCAATATATCGCAAAACAGCTCCAACCGTACGCCGAAAATCACAATCATATGAAAAAAATGCAGGACATTTGATTGAACTGTTGAAGAACCAGATCAACTGTTAGTAAGCTTTGATGACTCTTTACTTATATATCGAGCAAAGAAGCTATAGAAATAATAAAACAGAAGCACAAACCAACTAAACATATCATTGGCGGAACACTGCCTGAAGAACACGTATTCCATGTGTGAAGACCAACATTACAAACAGATGGAAGGAGCACCACTGGGATCACCGCTATCACCAGTATTTGCAAATTTATTCATGGATCACCTGGAAATCACAGGATTGGATACTGGGAAACTCAAACCATATATATGGCTAAGGTACGTTGACGGTACTTTCGTAATATGATCACACAAAAGAAAAGAACCAGCTACTTTCCTCAACATTCTCAATGAGCAACACGATCAAATTAAATTCACAATGGCAGTAGAGGAATATAATCATCTGCCGTTCATTGACGTCCTATTTACGAAGACAGAAGACCATGGCCTGAGCCACACTGTGCATCGGAAGAAGACCCACACTAACCGATATGTCAACGCTGTTTCACATCACCATCAACAACTCCACTCAGTTATAAAAATGCTCATTACAAGATCGGAAAGGATTGGAGACGACAACAACAACGTTGGAGAAATGAAGAATATACACCAGGCATTGCAAGAAAATGGCTACTCAAAACGAGAAATACAAAGGGCAACTAAACCAAGACAGACGGAGACAGAAATCCTATAGCAATAGCATTCTTGCCATATGTGAAGGGAACTTCAGGTAAAATTAGTAGAATCTTACGTAAGGAAAATCGACACGGTATTTAATCATACCAAAGATAGAAGCGGTATTGACGAACACAAAAAGTAAAATTCCGATAGAAGAACAAGGTGTTTATGAAATCACAAAGACTGTGACAGAAAGTACATTGGGTAATCGATAACCTTAAGAAAGAACACACGAGAGCAGTGAAACAAAAAGATACATCATCATCCCTGGTGAAAGATATTAGACACAGGGCACGTTATAGATAAAATATCAGAACCATAGCTAACATACCATACTTCACGACACTGATAATACGGGAAGCTATTGAAATAGAGAAGCATCCAGAAAATATGAATAAACGAGATGATGCACAAAGACCACATGCAGAGACAGCACTTTCTGGCCAGACAAATATCAATTAAAGCAAGTCCGCGTATACCAAAAGACAATATCAAGACCCACTGAGCAGCAAGATGGACAAGGCCCATTCACGCGAAGACAGAGCCGAAATCAAGAATGCACATCGTCCCGGAACGAAACCACAGGATATAAAGACGGGCTAGTAACTTCCAATTCCAATCCTTCTAGATCACTTCAACCTAGAAGACCTATCTGAAGGTGGAAATTGTGACATAATCGAAACGTCGGAACAACCCTTACAGGGACAATTCTACAACGTGGTTCATTATGCTAGAAAGAAGCAGGACATATGGTAGTATACATATGCTACACTTGTACCATTAATATAGTGTAGAGTAATAACTGTACTGTAATTATAATACATTATTTCATACTGTCCGGTAAATTCAATTTTTCCGTTTCGTTTTGAGTCCGGGAAGTGAGCTGTAACGGTATCAGAACCGGTAAGTGTTGTTAAGTAATACTTACCGGGCTGATATTTTTCACTCAATAAAACCCCATATTAAACATTTTTAATACTGTCATTCCAGGACTATTTTCTGATACAGATGTTACTATAGAAAAACTGGAACCCATTAATGTCACATGTTGAGGAAAAAATTTCGTATGTAAATATAAAAAAAACTAATCACAGAATGAAATACAATAAATAATGACATTCGTCCGTGAATTCTTTCCGATTTTCAGGATATTTATTATTTTCAAGGCCTTGAGTATTTTTACATAGCCACTACCAATTGAAAGATTGTAAAAATATATCATTTATTTACTTACGCTAGCTAAACACGTTGAGTACTTTTAACTGACACTACCAGTGGAATGATGTAACCACGAATCTTTACTGCAAGTTTATCACGACTGTTCCTTATTTTGGCGGATGCGTGACAACCATTTGTCAGCGGTGACTCGCAGTAACATCGTGAATATACTGCTACGGAGAAAACGGGCTACCTACATATAATACGTAACGAGACACGGCGTAATGAGACGAAGGGCAAACTTGTTACCTCGTAACCCGGTCCACGATTACATCCAGAGGGTTGGCGCTGGCGGTTGGGCCCGCGTAAAACGACGAAACGTTAACATTTCCGACAGTTATTGTAATTTAAACGGAGACGAGGCTCACGCGGGTGGAACGACGTATAGGTGCCTGAATATGAAATTCTCGTTCGGTAATTACTTTCGCCGGGAAGAGCGGCGCGCGCGAATATATATCAAGGTTTATTAAAGCGAAAACGTCGGACAAATATGCGGATTATTACAATCTGGCGACTTTTCCAGTCGACGGGATGCCTTCTCTTCCCTAAAATCCTTGCGTAATCGACTAAGACGGGTATTAATTCCGAGACGAATGCCTCCGCCGCCCCGTACGCCACCCGGTCCTAAGCGACGGTGGCAGCCGAGCTCGAGAAACAGATGACAACTTTTCCTGGACGTCAGACGTCTTATGTTTTACGCCGCATTGACCCTGCTCGAGGCGGCGTTGTCAACCTGCCTTAACTAAAAGACGCTTATCTGGAGCTTTTATTTGAATTATCTTCTTAAACGTGTGGTATTTTAATTCAAAAGTTCATCTAAAGTTATCACGAAATAAAAATACATTTCATTATTGCTTTACTGATTTATATATTTCAAGATTCAAATAAGATTACAACAAACAGGCCGGTTATTTTAGACTAATTTATATCCAAAAAATTTAATATGTTTAGTTTTGTTATTATTATTTTCATTATGTTTTCAATTATGCATGCATGCTTCGTGTTTCTAAAATGCATTATCGCAGCCAATTTTCATGTTTAGTGGACATACTGTGCTCAATGTACGAGGAGAATTTTTAGTGTTATCCATATAGCTGTGAAAACAATATGCCATCACTACAATTTTCTTATGTGCAGTTTCTGTAACATTTTATAGTACCATCTCCAAGTTTAGTTCCAACGGGTTAATATTTTTCATTTTTATATCAATTTAAACGAGAGATAATGAGTGCAACGTGAACACTTGAACTTGAACACAAAAGAAATTTTTATCGAAAGGAGGCAGTAGCCCGAAGAATATTCATGGGAGCATGGTGGCGCTGTATAGAGAAAGTACTCCATATTTCCATCTCAAATTGGTACAAGCAGGGAATCCATTTACTATGATTCATTGTGTTGAAGACTTCTGGAAGCACGAACTAATGAAATCATCAAGAAAGTTGAAGAGAGTGTTGATTGAACGTCGAGAAAAAGTTTCAGATATTGCTGGAGAACTAGGAATATCAGCAACGAATGTTTTTAAATTTCTACATAAAGATTTAGGAATGAGCACAGAATGACTACGATCGATTCTCACGCTTTTCAGTGTCGAACAAAAACTGTGTAGAAAACAAATTTGCGAGGACAGTTTTATCATAAGATAAAAACTTTTTCTATAGAATTGTAATGGCATGAGACCTGGGTGCATCACTGGGATCCTCCCAGAAAACATTGGTTTCATAAGAACTGTCCACCCAAGAAGGCGAATTTTAAGATCAATCGGCTATACACGCAAAAACACTCAACAGTTATGCTCAGAAAACTCTGCTTCTGCACGACAAGTTCAAGGTGCATAAAGCACGAATTGTTCAAGAAATAAGCAATGAATGCAGCTTTAGGGAATTACACCATCCTTACAGTACCGACATCTGCCCCTGTCACTATCACCTTTTTCCAAAACTCAAAAAAACACTTCGTCGCTTTTCATTGAATGACGACTTGGAAAACGATGTGTAGTTATATTTTGCTGAATTACAGAAAAACGTTGAAAAAAATGTGTTACTGTTAACGGTTTCCATAGCTGGGTAGATAATATAAAACACTCCCTTCGAATATACCTATGCAATTTATATCAAATCTTAGTTGTTTTATTTTTCGTGGTGATGGACACTTAATTTTGATTATCCACTACGCGAAATGTTTCATTTTGGGTCGTTGCTTTTTATGAAATATGTTTCTATGTCAGTTATAGGAGGTACACTGCCGGCGCTCGTCATGTTACCGTACTCCAAATTTTGTACGGTCACAAACACGCGACTCTCCGATTCTCTTATTAATTTTAATCCTCCTTTTTATATTGTAACAGTTTCAGCAGCTGCTACAAACTGTCTCTTCGACAAAAAAAAAACCATCAAGCTGCCGGAATATCGCGGGCTTCCGACGGAGGACCCACGCACCTTCATAAACAACATGGCCAAGTACATGTTGGTAAACCAAATCGACCCGGAGGATTCATACGGGGCAATCTGGCGAAAATCGACGACTACAAACCAACGACTCGAGGAGCAGGTGTTCGCCCGGTACGGCTACCCCAAATCGATCATAACCGACAACGGACCCCAGTTCACCTCGGTTACCTGGGATGCGAAGATCGGCTAGTACTTGTCTTCTATCGTGAGCAGTCGTCGCATGAAGCAGTTTTAGCAATACTAAAGTTTACTGCGACAACTTTTTTCAATAAGGTGTTTCGGAAACCCTTGTCAAGCAATATGCATTAATACACCAATATGACTAATGACATTAAATAAAATCTATAGCGGTTTCAAGATTACATCCAAATCTTATAATAAAATCGTCATAAAGCAAATGATAATTTCTAAAATTTGTTCGAAAATGACTTTGACATTGATTAGGCCATTTAACATATAAATCAACTCTTCAATTAATGTTGGTAACGGGTGTCTTTTAAAATTTGGCGTCAAAGCTGGCCGTGAATGTTCAGCTGCGAACGAACCGTCATTATTAACTTCGACGTTACATGCCTATTTATTTGTATTTTGTTTGTTAGTAAAAGTAATTAATATTTTTTCTTTTTTATGTCTAGTACTCGCAGGCAGAAAAGGCAAAAAGGAAAATTTGCGAGCACATCTGGTTGAACGCTAAATTGTAGAAATGTTGTGTAGTAAAGATACGAATAGACAAAATATCGAATTAAGTAAAGTATGCGAAACTTCATTATAAGACCCATCTACCCATTGGGGCTATTCTGCTTTTCGTTAAAAGTTTGAAGTTCTTCACATTTTAGACTTGTGAAAAATAAAATTCAGGACTACCATTGCTATGATTATTATTGACGTCTAGGAAATGTATTGAATCATTCACTTCTTTTCTCAAATAAATTTTTGGATAGGTGGAATTAATATTACGTATCATAAGAGCTAACTGATCCTCTTAATGATGTTACCCTGGCTTATATGCGCTGTCGTTTTCCTTGCATTCTCGCTTCATTTGTCGTAGTAACACAAATAAAGTGAAACTAAACAATTTTTATTTTAATTTATGATCGGAAAATGAGTGTATTGGTAACTTTTAACTTATTTATATTTATTTTTATATATTTTATTTATTTAATATTTCGTTTTTATATATTTGAATGTATGTTTATGTATTATAAAGTATAAAATGTGTATATTAATTTTAAAAAATCCGTTCCTTTCTGCCACAAAACGGAACGTCTTTGCTTTATGTAAACCCGCATCGAAATTATGCAAGAAACTCGATTAGATGTGACCGCCAAAGTTTGACAACAAGCGGCAAATTTCGTACTCAATTACATTACTGTGTTAGGTTCCTGTTAGTCGAGTTTGAGTTTTAAACAAAATAATTTTCACAGCGTACGTACATACATGTTCACAGACGCTTGTGCGCCGGCTTCATAATGCAATAAAAGTTTAACGTTTCAAACGATTTTATGTAAATTGCTCCTCCTCGTCTCCGGTGTAATTAAGCGCCCATGAAATTCGATTATTTAGTTATCGAAAGTTCGCGCGCATTCATATTGTTCCATATTTAAACGAAAGTGCCCGATATATGATTTTACGGATTCCAGAATAGCATTCCATTAGATGCAACATGTACGAATTATCATATACGCCAACGTACGAAACCAGACCAAAAATCAAAAACTCAAAAACTAATCTCGCTCTTTCATGTTTATAGCTTAAAATAGAAAAAATAATGACATTAAAGACGGGTTTTCGAGTATTTGTGTGTTTTTAAGACGTTATCGTTATAATCACCCGATTATAAAATAAATTAATAAAAAGTCACAATAAACGATACTTTGAGCTACATAAAACGCAGGCGCAATTACAATAAAATAATATTTAAATATGTAAAAAGATGTGTAAGGTGAATAAAAGAAATCATAAATTAAGTATAAACAATTATTATAATTTTTTTATTACATACGTGTAATGGGCATTTAAAACTTTAGATAACACCAAAAATGACCATCAAAAACCTAATTCCAATATATTCGTCAAATTGTTTGGGTTTGGATGAACAAAACACACCGTTGCCACTGACACGTCGCCAGGACGATCCATTAATGCTGTTATTAATGCTGTCCAGCAGGATGGCTCTGCTGGGCAGAATAGGCATTATCGGACTCCAAACAGTATTAATAAATTGTCCTGGCGACGCGTCAGTAGAAAGATATCTTGGCGATATACAGCTGATAGTGCACATGGGGCTGGGGTACTAAAACAAAATACAAATTATCCTCTTCCATTCTATTAAAGAGGATCGGCAATGTTCTTACCAGAGTCATCGATGACGGTAACGAGAGTGACAGCCGACCTATAAGGGTGACGGTAAGAGGCGACGATTGGATGGATAGCGAGAATCAGGGGGAAAATACGCCATGCAGAACCAGAAAAGTAAGATTAAAACTGGAATCCCGTCTTGAAATTGCATATTCTTTCCGACTTCATCATCATCTTCAGCAGAAATAGAGTATTTTTGCTGGAAATGACAACATAGTGCGCCATAGTATAAAATGCTGTGTGATTAGGGTAATATTTATTTTATGTTTTTTTTTAATCACTATAATAAATTACGTGTTAATTAAATAAATAATGACGATGGAGTCATGTCATTTTTGTATTCTGTAATAATTGATTTAAACTAATCCGCAAACAGGAATTGTATTGAAATATGTTTAAATATGACATAATATTTTCTTTTTAATTGATTTCAACTAATCAGGCAACAGAAATTTGTCCTGCACCGAAATAACTTTAAATATAAAGTACTTAAATATAAATAATTATAAAAGAGATTTAAATGAAACGGGAATTATTGGGAGTTGAATCAGACATTTTACGTAAGAGTTTATACAAATATTGACCAGTAAGAGAATCTGAAGTCGATTTTGAATGCAGAAGTAAACAAAAATATTCGTCTCATCGCATTTGAAGTTATTAAATACATACCGGTTCACTTTACATGCTACATTGATACAAATATTTCTGATAACCGAGAACAGATACACTATAATTTAATTAGCGTTAAGTATCAAAATTTGGCATATGCCAATGTTTCAACACAATCCTATGTACATACGTATCTCCTAAACATATGTTTTAATGCTATTATAAAAATAAAACTTTTATGACAGATTAGAAAGAAGTAATTACAAAATATATGCAGTTTGGCTATTATCATTGGAAACTTTGAAATTTCATGAAGTGATGAAGATGCATAGAAGGGACTAAGGGTTATGGTTATAAGATTTTTTTAAATGAAATTACATTTGGCATACTATTAGATTTTTATTACTAGGCCTTGATTCACATAAAATTTGCTACGTTATTATGAGTATTTATAATTCTCGTATACATTCTTGAAATCCTTTTATTGGTTTTTATCAATTTTTACTTCTTTCATCGCATCCCTATCCAGTTCCTCAAATCGGTTTCGGACCTTAATGTTTAATTTTGCTTTTAAAGCTACGTATTTTATTCTGTCTAATGAATTTTGTCCTCTTATTTCATCCCTATAAGCTTTTTCATCAAAACAGGCATTTCCGAAGGGGCTAAGTCCGGCGAGTAGGGGTCATGAGGTACAAATGCAAACCACAATTCATTTATTTGCCCTGACAATATTTGATTGTGAACGGGTGCATGATCATGATCATACAGAACCTTTCCTTTACTAAAATAATACCCTAGGGATCCCAAAAAGCCGGTCCACGAAACTGTTTTGGCCCTTTTCGGAGCAGGTTTTCTGCGGAAGTGCATTGCTTCGTTTGCTGCGTGGTTTCTGGTGAATCCACATCTCATTCATTGCAATAAATCGCCCCAATATATCTACTGGATTGCGTTTAAACAAGTTTAAACATTCTTCCGAATTGATTTTTTCTTGTCAGCTTTCGTTTCAGTGTGAGCAAGCGCGCGTAATTTCCTCATCCCCTAAACTTCTGTTAGGATATAATACATCCGCTCTGATGAAATGCCCACAGTATCTTCATCAACTTCATTCGCCGGTCCTGTAAGACAATTTTTGAAGTTTTTCGATAACTTCCATTGTGGTGGCTCTTTTTGGCCTTCCTGAACACGCATCTTATGCACTATTGCGACCAGGTTTAAGTTTGCAACCCAAGTCTTAACGGTGGTATACGACAGGAAAGATTCGCGTTATGTGCATCTAACTCAACTTTTATTTATTTTGGCCGGACAAATCAATGTATCCCCATAGATAATACTCCTATTTTGATTGTGTTTTTTATTTTCGACATTGCGTCCCAAATTCAACAGTAGAATACAGTACATTGTTCTGGTATTTTTTAATCGTTTTCGCATCATCCTGCTAATTCCTTAACCGGATGTATCAGGATTGTCTTTTCTTAACATTAATGTTCCTGCAAAATGACGCTACCCTTATCTGTCCCTATATATACTATTGGCTGTTTTCTTGGCCTTCCATATCTTCCTAACCTGTGTATTTTTCATGTTTCGATGGTTGTTTGTACAAACAGCGACCTTATAAATACATAAATATTATACATAAATTTATTATAATATTGTTATTGTTTGAATATAACAATAAAAGAAATGCAACATATCTGGTATATGTGTTTCATATTTAATCTCTATTATATTTGCTTAGCATTACAGGGTGTTGTATTTTCCATGACAGTTCAAAATTTTGTCAAATTATCGTTCATCACGTAATCGATAAACAATAGTTTGTACATGGGCTACAAATTGTGCGAGTAAACGAGCGCCACGTAGTGGCAAACGCGTTTCGACGTCATTCGAGCAATAATGAGGGAAGCAAAATTTCAACGAGATAGTCTATCCTTTCGCCGCCCTCGTCCTTGTCTCATCCCCGAGCTGATATTGCTAACTGAGCGTCGTAGGAAGGGAGGTAAATTTCAAATAACTGGAGATATATGAACACCTGCACTTCCGGTCTAATTCAGCACGTACCTCGCCGCCTTCCGACGCATTTACCATTAACGAAATTCGCCCGGCTCGCAACGGCGGAGGAATGCTTCTCTTGCAATGGGCTCGGTACAAGCACTTCCTGCATAGTTACGTGACACTCGGGGTGGTGGGGCGCAGACAAATATCTCCTCGGTGAAAATATTTAATTAAGATTCTGCTAATGGCGCGCGAATATATGTTTGTGCTTCACCTTGCACTGAAAATACGGTCGTACACAAGCACACACACGCACACAAAGAAATATATAATTATTTTTTTCGATAACTGTGTAACCCATCATTTAAGTTAGATATCGCTTTCAAAATACAAATCTTAATGTTTCATATATTTAACAGCTTGGATGCTACAGCCCGTACAGACACACACAAATGTATAGGTACACATATATTCAACATACATTGTATCATTGAAGCATATAAAACGCATGAAACGAAAAAGTTGAAAAAATGTGTATATTAATAAAAATTAGAATAATTTAATTCTAATAGCAAAGTCTTCAAAAAACACTAAATAACTAAAAATATAACTATAACCCAATGGCTTTTGGGCTTTTATTTTATCTACATTTTTTTCACTACATTTTCGACAGCATCGATACTGAATACTAAATTCTTAGTCGTAATTATTGTTTCCATTATTGTTCGTTTTAGGCTTCCCAGCCTCTAGCGTGGACATTTCTGCTAAGAATAGTCCAATTTCCGAGTTTCCGAGTTTTCCGAATATGGAGTCGTTCTTGCTGCTCGGTGGGTCGTGATACTCTTCTTTTGTACTAGCGTATGTTTGTTTCGTGTGATATTTTCTGGCAAGTCAGTGTTAGTCTTCATGTTCTGGGTAGTTTATTAACCTTTTCTGGCATTTTTTTAGAAGCGATCGCGTATTATACGCGTCGTGAAGTGTACTATGTTGGCTATGCTTCTGGTGCTTCCAGATCTATATTGTGCCCAGTATCTGTGTTTCGATAGTGGTAATGACGGCCCGCTTGCTTCACAGCTTTTATGTGTTCTTTCTTGGGGACATCTGCGCCTATATTTATAGATGCAGTTTGCAAACTATATCTATAGTCTCCTTGCGTAAGATCTTATCTGTTATTCCATTCACATAGGCAATACGCGAATGTATTAAGGTGATGGCAGCTGTTTCTCCCTCGATGGGCTCATCATACACAGTGATTGCTATCGCGCTGAATATAGCGGAAACCTATCTACATATATGAAAGTTCAATGTGGATGATCCAATATGATACATGTTTTCCATATGAAAAAATATCGAATAAACGAACTGCAGACATTGTTTGACACAATCGTCAAAATACGGAGACAGGAGAAAAGAGTGGAGTAGTATTAGTATAATATCGGCAATTTTACTGAAATTTAGTAACAATAAAATCCAATGCATGTAGCATGTCCTAAATTCTAGGAAAAATAAATGTGTTAATGAGAGTTAAAAAGATTTAGGATCTTTCTTAAATAGTATACTTGACATATGTGCATACAGCTCATCCTTAGATGTCAAAGTTATACTTTCTAATCCAGCCTGATCAATCCTATATCAGCGGATTCAAAAAAAAAATGATTATGCAAACCAATAGTCAATATATTAAAATATTGTAGATCGAAAACAGGGTTTTTCATGAGCAATGATTTTACTCGCACGATGCACATAATTTTTCTCACCAACTCTTCAGTAATCAACTTGTCGCCGTCGGCAATTGTCTTATCTAAAGGGCGCTTTTCACGACCTTCAAGTGAATGCCAAGTTATTCATTAACTTTCGCAAAGTCCCAAATTACAGGCGAGCCTTCTCGCTCCTGTAATTATTATTCGCAACGACGGAGACGCTGACAATTTTTTACACGTCCGGACTAGTAACTCGAAACACTGAGGCATCTCCCGCGCCCTTTCGACGAACTTTCCTCCTCGTAACGTTCGTTTAATTGTGATCACCTGAGTCTGAAGTTTGTAGTGTTTACCGAGCAGGGCGGATTATTACTAACGACATATTTATTTATAATATTTAACGAAAAAGCATTAATTCAAAATTTCGTAATTAAACGGGCGTATATAATATAATATATTTAAATAATGGATTTGCAGCTTACAGCGAGTGATTTGTCCAAACAACAAAATGCAAATTTAATAAATTAATTAAAAAAGCATCAATTACTGGTCGTTATTATCCTATTCAACACAACAACTAATTAATTGCATAATCGCGCCGATACGCATAATTTCGAAGGAAAGCCTCAAATATTTGCACAATAGCCGTCATGCACTGTATGTATACTGTATCGCTCTGTTGCCAAACTATCAATTCGAACCGCAAATCTGAGTCAACTTACTTCATTAATCTTCTTCTACGTTTACTTTTATGAACGTTTCGCGGCAGCAGAAGGGACGAAGGGTCGAACTGGGGGGCAAATTAAAAACTTCTGAAAAATCACATAATTCAAATTAATTATGTAATTACTTTTGCATAATTAAAACGGGGCCGTGCATATTTTATGAAATGCGGTAAAGATGCTTTACGTCTTGTAGCAGGAAGCCGGCGGAAACTCGAAGCCACTCGTTAGTAAATCCACTTTTATGAATCCTCCTCATTTTAGTGTTATAGGAGCACACAGCGCTCCTTCGACGTAAAATCAACGTCGTACCTATTTAACGCGGGTCTCCATTTCCGCCGAATTCTCCACCGGCGACGATAAAGTATTTAAATTGTATTTGTTTCTGTAGATTTTTTAACGCTGCAAAATATTTAAAAATTGGCCACGTGGTTAAACAAATACTGCTTGGATATACACTTTTGTTTCTTCTCCAATAAAAACATGCTTCTTAAATTTTCTACAATTAAAAGAAACACGTTTGGTATACTATTAAAAAGATGTTTAAGCAAATATAAATGATACATCTGAATTTAACCATAATAAAACATCATATAGTAACTAGTATTAGCGCAATATTAATTAAATAATGTCAATAAACGTTAATAAAGGGATAACATACAACATTAGCTTCAATATTTAACAATTTAAATTGTTTTAATTTCCCAACAGTATGTAAAACCAAAATAATGCAGTTTCAGCGGAATAGAATAGAATAGAATATGATCATTTACTAATAAAATAATAGATATAATAATAATAATAATAGCAATATTAGCGGGACACAATTATAAACATTTTTTAATCAATTCAAGCAAATTATCCAGTTCGGAATTAGATATCGATATACATTGCGATCCCGGTCAATACGTAAATAAAACTTACTAATTGCGATATGAAGAAGGTTTAAAGGTAAGCGTCTTATACTTTTAAGAAGTAGTGTAGAATAGTCACTCTGCAAAGCATTATTTTTCCCCAATTTATCAGATACAATCGTACGTAGAAGTATGTTGTAAACTACGTAAGTAATTACGCCGTTACAAAATTATATTTTTTTGAATTAAGTTAAGGATTCCTGGATAGATAGGGGTTGGCTCTCAAAAAATAATAGAATAGTTGAAGGAATGGATATGGATATTTATGGTATGTAGTGAATAATAGCAGCGACGGGCAAATGTGAACGCGTGTGAATAAAAGCGAGGAGAGTGGAAGAAAGATTATAGAGAAACCTGTAGGGAAAGAGGAAATGGAAATTTTATGAAACAGTGGCGATATGGAACATATGTAATAAGAGAATCCTGATGTAGACAGCTGACGTGTGGGGATAGCATTACCAAAAAAAGTATAGAAAAAATACTCCAAGGGCAGTTAAAAACTGCACCAAAGCATGGAGAAGTCAACACCAGGGTACATATGAGGCATGAGACAGAAAGCGAAAGGATGAAAATGACAGCGACAGCGGTGGACATAACAGAGTCTACTCAAATTGGCATTGGAGAATTTAATAAAAAGACCAAGCAAGAGCCAAATAGGAAGAAAGTAGGATAAAAATGTATGGGAAGGCAGGGTTATCATTGGGAGACGCGGTAAGAAAGAGGAGTGATGGGAAACCGATGGAGAGGGAGATAATAGAAAGATGGAAGCAGAAATGCGCGTTCAACGCAAAATACAAAAGAATTAAAACAGGCGGGAGGAAGTCAAGATGTAATATAATAATAATATAATATTGGCAAGGTTCAAGTGTAGAAGTGAGGAGAAGGCCAACAAATATTAGTTGATGAATATGAGATGGGAGAGAAATATAAGAGGTGCGAGTTCTGAGGAAACAGGTGAGATGAATGGGAACATTGGTTGCGAGATTGTGAAGAGAAATCATTTACAGCATTAAATCCACATTCAGCTAAATATCAAGATGGAAACGGTAACAATAGTTTTCTTGCACATTTGGATGAATTTGGGTATTTGATTTCTGTTTCTTGACCAAGCTATGCCATCGATCGTTTTATATTAAATAAAGTTTTAACTGACTCATCATTTTGCATTTCTACGAGTTCTTCTTGATACTGCATATTTGATATATCAGACAAATCCACAAGCATGGGCTGCATCATCCATGTTGGAAAATCAAATTGTTTTAAATCAGAAAGTCTTTCTTTTAAATCAGCCGATAGAATTTTCAGGTAATGGACAATAACAACTATAGCGGTATCAGTTACTTGCCAATGAAACTGTTCAAAGTTTTTGTTGTTAATATATTCCTGACATAACTCAATAAGTGTAATGAAACCAAATATTTTCGGTTTTGTATCCAGAAGACTTTTATTTGTTCCTCGAAGTTGCTTATTTAATATATTTAGTTTTTCAAAGATATCGGCTAAATAAGTCACAAATGCTTTACCATGGATTGTTAACAGATACTTCATTTCAGGTTGGTCTCTTAAAAAATCACAAATATCAAACAGTCCCATAAATCTTTTCAAGCAGTTACCTTTAGAGAGCCATCTTACTTCAGTGTGAAGTAAAAGTCTCACATGATCTGCATTTTGTTCTTCCCAAAATAGCTTGAAGAGACGCTCACGTTGGGCATTAGCTTTAATAGCATTGATACCGTTTATTACCGTGTAGTACTTCATTTAGAACAGGCGACATGTTTTTAGCTATCAAGTTTTCCCTATGAATAACACGATGCACAAGAATCATTTCTGGATTCCAATCTTTCATCAATTTTAAGCAGCCATTTTTCTTGCCCATCATATTAGGAGCAACGTCGGCAGCACAAAATGTTATATTTTTCATTGGTATATTCTATGACATCTAAGTAGTGTTTAGCTTATTATATATAACTTTGGAGGTAGTGGTGCTTTCTAGTCTTTTACAGAACATTTCTTCAGAAAAATGCCTTATGTAAGTTATCAATACTGCCTCACTATCTCTCAAAGTTGATTCATCCATTTGCACTCATAGATGATGATTGCGAGTCTTACGGATTTTGATACCGACAGGTTGTTTCTCGCAAAAGTATGATCTGCGCTCTCATCAGTCGCGAGGTGATATTGTGTTATACACAAAAAGTAAAATTAATTTAATAAGAATACCACGCACAATTATCCACATTAGACGTATATTTCTTGGAAAGTTATCTTGGTGTACCTGTGTTTTATAGCTTCTACTATAAAACTGGTTGCATGCCTGTCTCAGTTAAGGTGTGATGAAAAATATTCACACCTTACATTTTAATATTTTTACGCTATTTTCTCATTAAGCTATCAAAAATATATTTTACATATTATATATTAAGTTATTGTTGTACGAAATGAATGTGTATGGAGGCAATTAATTGCAGGAGTTTTGCTAGGGGAATTACTTCACTCTGCAATCGCAATTGGTGAATGTATTTATTCAGTAAAATATTTTATTTTATATATTGTTGATATTACTAGTAATATTATATTTTTAAATAAATTTGTAAATTATTTCGTCGACCTTAGTACTATATATGAAATTTCATGTTGTTGGAATCCAGATTTACTAAGAATATGTGCGAAGTATTTTTTCTATACACTTGTTATTTTTTAAAATTAGGATCTAAGGATTTAACGTGTGGCTGAAAATACACAATTCGGTCATATCTCCGCGAACACTCGCCATCTGCGAAAGGGGCAACACACACACATCCGCACACACACAAACGTCGATATTTCGTAAGAGGGTCTCGAAAATCCACTATATGCGATATACAGGTCTTTCGCGACCATTAAAAATCTTACCTCAAATTGTCTCCGAACGAGAGAAAAAAGGCGAACAAGAAACAGTGAAATCAATTTCATCCGTCTCCGCCGTAATGCGAGTGTATATATTTCGTACGAATAAAAACTGTTTTGCGGGAATTTTTCAAATTTATGTCATGTATGGCGCTTTACAAAACGTTAACAATTTATCTAGCTCGACTTTTATATATCTCATTCTCTTCCAGTGGCTTCGCCCCCATTATATTCGTTGTCTTATAGAATGTGACCGTAAACCCGATAAAAAACGTGGAATCGTGCACATTCCGGGGCGCGACGAATTGTTATCTGGCAAGTACAGTTGAGACGCGCTCAAGTTATAACTCGCGGCTAAACGGCAATTTCAATTAACAACCGACTTAATGCACGATGATTAAATTTGTCATCTCGTTGCGATCCGACGTTGTCAGTCGAGAGCGACGGGGACCTATACGTTACATTTCTGCACGGTGACGTAATAAATCTATGCGCTCGACTAAGTTGTCGTGTGAAATTTGATAATTAATTCGGCGCTCGTTGCTGATTTATTTCAACGAGACGCATAATTATAATCAATAATTTATATCTTACGCACACCATAAAATTCCAATGCAGTTTACACACAAAGCGTTTGTTTACAAAGTTATTACAGATTCATTTATAAATAAATAAATGTGTTTCTAGGTTAATCAATTCGAACTAGGCTGACACGCAAGTGGCGACAGCTCACGATAGTAACGTGCATTTGGTCCAAGGAATGTTCCATGACAGTTTCCAACTGGCGGCGAAAAATTGTGGTGCCTCATGACTTGAACGAAAATCAAGCAAATCGAAGTTTAGAGATGTCCTCTGTACACCTTCTCTGCCATGTAAACGAATCGTTTTTTGTACGTATTGTAATGTGCGACGAATAGTACGTTCTACATATCAATAAGAAAATATCGACTCAATGGATAAACCGCGATCATGCCGCGAAACATTTTGTAAAGTCCAAACTTTATCCAAGAAAGGTGTGTGATCAGAGATTAATCATAGAGTGTATGGTGATGTGGGCGATAATACAACGTCAGAAAAGCACTGTCAGCAAATAGATATGAGGTGCATCGGAAACTTCCGCGCAAGAGCCAACATTGGTGTAGAGAGGGTGAACGATTTTCTTCATGATAGCGCCCACTCGCACATCGCACAACTAACGCTGCCAAAATTAAACCAACTGGGTTTGAGGATCTACGACATCCGCTAGACCTTTCACCTACGGTTTACCATGATGAAGAAAATGCATTCAAATGAATTCGCTGCATCTAGAAATTCGGAAAATTACACGTAATTGTCAACAACAAAAGTAACCTGTTAAAATACAATTTGTGCAAAACTGCTAAAAACTCATTGATTATGTAATGTGCATGGTCACATAAAGAGTCCTTGAGGGTTTCCTTGACCTTTTGCTGATGCATGCTCTTAATTTTATCGGGAATATGATTGTACACTTTTATAACCTTGATGTAGTCTGCGGCGGACACAAATGTGGTTGAATGGTACGAATAAGATTTTTATTGATTAAAAATTATGTCCACTTCAACTTCGCCAGAAAATTATACCATATGCTATATGAGAATTTACAAATGCTTGATATGCTGTAAGCCAGGCGTCAGTGCTCACAAAAGAAGAAATTACAGGCAATGCGTAGCTGAAGCGACTTATTTTTGTTGCCAGTTGGTTGACATGTTCCGTCCAATTTTGTTTTCCGTCCACTGTTACTCTTAGGAACGAGGTGCTGAAGTTTATACTAATTATATTTTCATTGAATCGATATGTTAACGCTTTTTGATTATCCACTCGTCAAGCATTATGAACCTATAACGGTATACCTTATTGTAATTTAGATATCAGCTAAATCGTATATTTGTACTAGAAAACCTAGTATCAAACCCTGGGGGACGCATCGCTTAACCAGTTCCCAATCAGTTTTTAACATTGTTCCATCAGAATCGGTTGTCACTACGCACGGCTTTCCTCTGAATCCCATGGCTTCCGAGTTTATTAAAATTGTCATAATTGTTATAATGCCCCACAATTTTAAACCTATTTTAAAACTATTGCTCATAAATGAAGAATGGCAAGAATATCAAAATATAGAAAGTTATCGAGAAATTAAATTAATTGTATAAGAAAAGTCAGAATGTATTACGTTTTGTGAGGAAAGGTGAATATTGCTTGTAAGAAAGGAAGCCGATTCATAAAAATTAGAAATATAGCAAAATTCAAAAAAGGATGAAATGAAAGGTAAATGTTCAAATAAATTGAGGAAAACTGTTTTATCCATGTTTTTTGTTTTTTTGTCTGCCTCTTGCTCTACGCTTGCGTGATCTCGCCTGCCGTAGCCTTTATGTTATCCATCCTTGTTTCATCCTCACAAGGTGACCAAACCATTTTAGTTGTCGTGTCTGGATACTTTGAAGGATAGGTTCCAATTCAGGTTCTTCTCTTACTAGGTTGCTCAGAAATTGTGGAGTGGTAATATTATTTGTAGCTCGCAGTCCTTCGGTGTTTTTTCTTCATTCCATGCTTTATTAAAAAATCTTGTGAATATTTCCTAACTCTTGCTCCCAAACTCTTAACCACTTCTACAATTATTCTGTCGTGGCCTTCCATCTTTTTAGCATCTGCTTCTACTTCTTCCAGTGATATATCATGTTGTTATAGGTCTACTTCATTATTTTCTATGTTCCTTTCTTCGCATTAGTTCTCGTGTACACTCCACTGTTAATATTTCCGCAAAGTATTCCTTCCATGTCTTATTCGTATCCCAGTACTCTTCCGTCTTTGGTTTTTATATGTTTAACCTTACATTGTTTTCCTTTCCGAAGGCTTTTGATGACCTTATATAATGGATTTTGTTTTCCAAAATGGTCTTTCTTCACCTATTCTCCAAATTCTTCCCACGATTTTTGTTTAGCTTGCCTCACTATTTCCTTGACTTTGTTTCTCCGTTCTTTGTACTTCGCATATTTCTCCGTTGTCCTGTTTCCAAGGTAGTCTTTCCAATTCAGTTATTTAATTTTTATTTATTTCTTTAATTCATCATTCCACCAATTCGTTCGCTTCTTAAGTTCTACATGTTTATTGGTTCCACATACTTAGGTTGCTATTCTTATTAGCGCATCATTCCGTAATTCTACAACCGTCAAATTATCTGTTGCTGCTTTTGGATTGAATTCATTTGCTGCCTCGTCTTCTTTTAATTTATGTTTTGGTTTATTTGGCTTCTTTGGAGTCAGTGGTGGAGTGGTTTGAATGAAAAGAATATGACTAGCAACATCGTAGACTAAAGGGGTCCAATGATTTGAGCCTTTGGCTGCTCATCGAACACTTCATATAACCACGACTAGCGTTAGTCGGTTCAGGGGTATAGGAAGGATTTGGGGCGCCACTGTGTTTTTGAACGATGGGTACACATAACCAACAATAGTTTTATGAAATAAGAAAAAAAAATGCTGCTCCCACAAAAAAATACATAAGTGCGTGTTGCCTTTATATTTCGAAGAGTTGCACATTGCGCACGTCATACCAAAGTCGTCGTATTATTCAGTAGATACATAAAAGTGACATGTGAAAGTTAAATAATCATCTTACAGAATTAAGGAGTAATGTAATCGCAGGTATTCTCTCTTACGAAACAACAGGGTACTAGAGTTTGTTATGTAACTCGGTCGAAAATTGGGATCATCGCAGCGGCAACGATAGGGATGTTATGTTGCATCTACTGCTCGAAATTGGGAAGGGCGATCGACAGCGAAGATTCAACGGAGCATTTTAATGAATTGTCAGCCGGGAAAGGCTTGCGATATCCACGTTAAAATCAACAACAATATTGAAATATGCCAGATACGAAAGGTTGTTTATTCCAATAAATATGTTTGAAATTCCCAAAAATATACGATAACTAGATTTTTATCTTAAAAAATACCTGGCATCATAGCAATCACTTCTTACTTTATGCAATGTATTATAGCGAAGCACATTTTTATCGTCCCAGACGAATGCGGTCGTATACACTAAAATGATTGATCGGTGCGGGTTAAAATAGGTACTTGTAAGTGTCGAAAAACACGGATACACTACGACCACGCGAAACCTTCCTCAATCGTACGTATCTGTAGTCCCGAGGGTGTCCGGTTAGTCCATTCGGAGGGGCTCCTCAAGGCCGGGCGTAACGACGTACGCGGAGAATGATATAAGAAGACGGGCGTCTTATCGTTGCACCGCAGGCTCCAAGTTGGCTCGTGAATCTCGGCCGCTGTCTTGCCCGACCGGTGGCGCTGTACCGCTACCCGCCTCTATTATGGCATTAATGCCGTACTTGTGCGTACTCGGCACGTTATGCCGTGTGATTAGACAGATTTATTCTGGGTATTTCCGGACGATTGTGTCAAAGGAAGTTGGAAGACGCTGGGTTCACAAACGGACGTTCCGAGTTTCTAATGAGATTTCGTAGTAATCTCTCTGATCATTTCCGACGCTCGCCGCGAATGTTTAACTAACGAAAAATAATGTTAATGTTTGTTTTGCAATTATTAGCATCTGCATTAACATTTGAATTTGCCAAATAATTAAGAATTTACTTCACTCAACCAAATAACACCAATGCAAATTTAAATTTGGATAAGTAGAGCAATGTTCACATAATTTTCTATCTATAAATATGTCACAGAAAGAGAAAAATTAAAATCAATAGGGGAAGATGGAAGAACCACGTTCACTTAACATTTATCCTTAAAAATTGATAAAAATTGAAAGAAAATGTAATTAATTTTTCCAACAAACGTAAGAAACATTATTCTATATACTTTTGCTGTATATACAAGAAAACTTTTAAAAGATATTTCTGGGCAAAGGAAAAAATATTTTTAATAATATAAAATTAAAATCCCACTCAATGCACAAATAGTACATATTAATTCCGGCAAAAATATTGTTTTTTGTTCTGAAACGCCACTACAGTCTTGATGAGCCCACTTCCCATAAGTTGTGCATTGATCTCACTTGATTTTTCCCAAATTCATTGAAAATAATACAGCACTCATGTGGGATCGCCGTCATTAAGTTCATCATCAGGAAACAGCAGTAGATGAGTTTGGTTTCGTTCTTGCACTGCGTGAGGTGTCTGTGTAATTTCAACATCTTTTAATAAAGAATCGGATGCGAGGAAATCTTCTTCGTTTAGAACATCAAACCATACTACAGATTTCTCTATTGTAGCTATACGTGCGTAAGCTTAGTTGAAATGGGGTTTCAGATTTTATAAAAAGGCCAACTTTTCTGCTTAACGGTCCAGAAACCGCCCTGTCTTGTGGCTGCATCATATGGGAGATCATATGTGGATACTATTTCCTTTCCATTATTATTTAGGGAAGTATGACTAATGTGAATATCCTGTATAAGAAGAACTGGTTCTTCCATGGATGGATGAAGTGCTTTTAAAAAATGTTACCCATTCCATAAATAACGCTTCCGTCATCCAGCTGGACTTTGTATTAATTCACGCTAGAGTTTCGAAGTAGATCACTATAGGGTGGAATGTAATTAGGACTGCCAACCAATTACATATTCAGTAATATTTAAAGACATTTATAGATCTATAGAATATAATTCGTTTAACTATGGTCGAGTGCCATGCACAATTTCGCACAATTCAAAAAATATGGTTAATTTGCAAATACCAAATTGAACAATTGTCAAATTAATTTAAACCTAATGTATTTTCATATAATAATACTCAAAGACTAAATGTAAGTTTCAAATTTTTTTATTTATGATACTACATATGTTTTGCCAACACTGTGGCTTCATCAGGTGACGAAATACAAAATATTCAAACAGAAAATATTTTGTATTTCGTCACCTGATGAAGCCACAGTTTTGGCGAAACATATGTAGTGTCACAAATGAAAAATTTTGAAACTTACAACAATTAGTGTTAGAGTAATTTTATAAAATGAAGTTTCAACAAGAATCAATCAACAAGTATTTTCATATGTTACTGCATCAACTTACTATGTTGAAAAATATCGAATTTATTACAGAAAAAGAAAAGAAGAAGAAGAAGAAAAGAATAAAATAGTATGAAATCCTTGGTGAGAGTTTTATAAAGGCTCGGGATATAGGTATCTTATCCATCGGCTGTAATATATTATAAATAGTTGTAATTATGATTTAGTTTTTGTTGCTGTGCGAAATTGACACTAGTGAATTATTCTGAATTATAACCGCCATGCCGCTGTCCTAGCCAAGCAGTGCTTTCGGATAAGAATTGTAGGAATGCAGTACGCTTTATTATTGAAATAATAATAATTTTTATTAATAAAAATCTATTGTGTAGAGACCGCACTACAATTTTACACAGCTTTTATCGCAGTCTAATTTCTAGGAAGGGATACTTTTGCAGCAAAAATCTAAAACATAGTAAACAAAATGATAGGATAGTAATAATTATTTTCTTTGTTGTGCATTATTTCTGATTGCAAAATGGCGACAGAAAAGTAAACCCTGACATCAACATGGTAATTATGTATGTGGAAACCATAATTAAAAAAAAAACATTTAATAAAAAGTCTACCTCCTCCTATTCGTGACATAAAGCAGTGAATGTTATACTGATAAAGATAGATTTAATCCATTAAAATTTTTAAGAAATTGGGGCACCAAGTAAAGAATATATGAACACATGTGTAATGCACATAAAAATCGACTGTATTAACCTCTTTATTCAAATATGTAATGAAAAGAACACTTTAATAGTTAATAGTTAATGGAACTAACATAATTAATTCAGAATTCAGAAGAATTTGAGTACCAAATAGTTTAATTCAGAAGCCTAAATTGTCACAATATTCATTACAAGTGGTGAAAATTCTAGCAAACCATTATAAATCATTGTAATCAAAAAAGTAGTACTCAAATAACATCTCAAATTTACAAATTTTTTCTTACATCAGTCTTGCAAATAGATGGGCTGTGCTAATCGCATAAATTAGACGAAAAAACGAAAAACCGTCTTCCTTTCAGAGACGTCGGAATCATTTTTTTCCAATAGTGTAGCATACCCGATTCATATACTTCGTTAGTTAGTTCGCTTCGTTCTCGGATCTTTCCCGTTAATAGCGGATAATCACTCAGCGTTTATTTCCGAACAATATTTATAGTTGATTAAGGTGACACCAGTTCGAAAGAAAACGTGTAGTTCGTCAACTTAGATTTGAAGTTGGAATGTACTTATAGATTCAACAAAACTATTAAATAAAGTCTCATTTAAATTTATTACATAAGTAAATAAATGCTATAAAAGTTACAAAACGAACATGGATTTTCTAGATGGTCATCATTATTAGAAAATTACACTTTTAGCCATAAAACTAAAAGAGGAGGAGGAAATAGAAAACTGTCATTATGTGGCATACTGTGTAATTACGTTATACAAACTAATACGCAATTGTAACGTTGACCAAATTACCTCACACCCAGAGATTCGCATCCTGTAAACAGTGGCTGGTTTTGATTTCAGCAAGAATGCAAATTAACCATAACCTATGGAGGCCATTTTTTGAAGAAAGCATTCCGCGATTAATATAAAGATCAGTATCGGCTTGCAGGGTTCAAGAGGGACTTCCAGCTGTGTTTCGTGACACATCGTCCACCAAACTGGCTTCACTCACAGACTGGCATATTTCCGATAGCGTTCACTCAACGCTCGGAAAAATGGCGTAGGTCAGTGACAACTGCAGACGCGACGCGAACGCAAACCTTGTCGATGAGGGAAATATGTAATCAGTACTAATAAGCGCATATATCACCCGTTATCAACGAATATTAACCAACCATCTGCAACCAATCTGGCGGCTCAGCCTTCTCCCGGACAATCTGGAACCTGATAATTAAATATATCATTTGATTCCTTTTTAAAAATATCAATTTACCGTTAATATTCAAAAAAATGAATATACAACATAACTCCAAATAAAAGAAACCATTTCTTACGTAATCCTTTCTTTTTCTAATCCTAAAATTGGCGGTAAGGGGGTATAAAACTTTCGATTTTCCTTTCGCGCTTTAATTTGATACACTTTTCGCAGATTTTGTAAAAATATAAAACGACTAACTTCTAATAATAGAAGTTCCTACTTAATGAATTCTTGATATCAACGACTACATAACATAATTTGGCTTTAACGCCGATTTTTAGTATTTTAGGAACATTTATTTCCGAGTTAGAAAATGATTTTAGACTTTTTGGTTTTTTGCAGGAATTACATTTTTTGATGTTAACTTTAGTCTGGACGAGCCCTAAGGCTTCGCTCGTCCCGTAGACCTTTTTTTAGCTTGTCGCTCTCGTGTCTTGATTATTACTGCTTCGATATTATCTGATCCTAACCATCATGTCACACCGCCGAAGCGGTAGAAATTTTTCTCCCAATACAAAGATTTGTTTTTCTTTTGGATGCTTTCCACTGGCGATGCTAAATTCGATTCCACAGTTTCTACAATTCTTGCAGACTAATTTAAATGCCAAATCAGTTGTTCTATTATTCGGCAGTTTATCAGATTAAATAAATATAACATTTCTTGCAAATAATCTCGTTCATAATTCTTTGTCCTTTTCATACCGGCCAGTGATCGAGTTGTTATCAATTTTATTTTTCTCCTTTTGATTAATTTGCATCTATAAACGATTTAGCAGCGGTCTACGACACCTTTTGAGATATTTGGCTCTAAACACAGGATTAAATTTATCTTTTAAATTTTTTTGTCATATCCATTGAGACAGTGTAACTGGGAGGTGATACTTGTACACAACTTTGACACACTAATATGTGACAAGGTTTTTTATAAAGTTACGGAGATGAAAAATTGGTTGCCTCATTCAGGACTAATTTTGAAAATGCACAGGTTTGCAAGCCCTCGAATGGTATTCTAGTATTCTGAACAAAACGTCCAAGTGATGTGTTAAATTAAAAAAGCAATGGCAACTGTAGTTGTGAAGTCGTAAGATCCCAGCAAGGTCATAGCTGTCAAACCATGGTACGTATGGAGCTGAAATTTTGAAGAAGTTCATGCGACATATGTATACCGCCAGAAACAGGGATGGTCGAGCGTAGATCTTTTGCTCGCTTGACTTGAAATGATCTAACTAACATGTCATCAATTAACTGAAATAGTTGTATATGGCAGTGGGTATGTTGACGACAGTTAATTGTCGTTTCTAGTGATGTGACAAGAATAACGGATGTTACAAGAATGGATTTCGTTGAGGGAAGTGTTATGGGAGAAACTTATTTAGGCAAGGTTAAAGAGGATGATGGATGATTATCAGAATTTTATGCAACTCATTTTGAGTGATGAATTTCTTACAATTTTTCTAAATCGTCCTCCGGAAACACATTGCGCAGGTAGAGGACTCCTGTTGAGTCAACACATTCTGTAATATGTCTCTCTTATGAATGTATGAATGATATATATTAATATTACATAAGTAATTGTATTGTTCAACCTGGCTATCTACGTCTTGCCCTTTAAATATTTTGTGAATATCTTAAGCTTGAGCTTGTAAATATGCCATATCATCCCCATCATATAATAGTATTTCTGGATCAAGAACGAGAAATACACGGTTCAAATGAATTTTTTGCTTCAGCTGACTCAATAATATATTTTGCACATGTGACATAATGGAGCGCTAACGGACTTTCGGGCCTTGGGGTTTAGGTTTCATCTTCTTTTTTGACAATCTCCTTCAACTGTTTCGAGTCTCCGGTATATCTTGACCAAGCCATTAGTCCCATTAAATACATTCGTCATCATATTATCTAGTTCTTTTGCATTTTCTACGGGCAAAGCGATTCCAATAACATATTTTTCTACAATTCTATTATTATATCAAAGCGATCAGTTAATCTTTTTTGTAGTTTAAAATAATTAACGTGAAACAAATTCTTCAAAACAATCTTGTGATCTTGTCAAAATGTAACATATTTTGCCTGTTGTAGATATTTTTTTACACGTAACATCACCCCGTGTATTGTGCACATCTATGATAACAATTTAAATAATTACTTTAAAACATGAATAAATGATTGGGCCCTAATGAAAATACGCAGTCACACTGGCGGAGTTACTGTGTCCGCAGTCTATGATATTTCTGCTTATCAAGGGGGTGTCTTCTTAATCGGGTCGGTCCAGTTAGTCCTTGTGTCGGGAGGAAATAAAACGAGAGCGTCAACGGCAACGGAGGATAAGTAGCAAGACGCCTTCCCCTTCCTGTAACAGCTGTTTGGAGTCGTGAACGTCGTGATTTACTGTGCCCTCTGATTACAATTTGATGATTGTTCAGCGCGACGGCTCCTCTTCATATATACGGCTGCATACACAACGACCAAGAAAAGTGGCAGCCGGACGGAGTTAAGGGTGAAACAGAGTGGTGGGGGTTCAGCGACATTAATGGTGAAGTTAACTTCTGGGGAAGTTTCGGTCCTGTAAAAGTTACTACGCGAATGAATATAAATTTTAAAGTACCCACCGAATGGCCTGCAATATTCCTAACCGTATGAGTTCAGAACATATTTTCGAATCCGGTGCTCGCGGACGGACGATGATAATTAATCGACCCACAAAAATTCCCCGCATATATATAGTATAACATACTTATTAAATTATAAATTTAATAATATTTCATACTCCATAATACTTTTTACGATTCAACATCTTGAACAAGTATGGGACACTTCCACTATTTCGGATCTGCGATTATTTCCATATATATCAAACAATAATACAGATATAGATTTTACAATTTTAGCAGATAGCTGATTAACTGCCCTGTAATTAGAAGCTTAAATATTGACCAATAAATATTACTTTACTTTCTAAATCTCGCAAAAATGGCAAAATAATACCTATATATTACATATATATCCAGTAACATGAAACAAAATGTACGGTGAAGGACTTCTTCTTATATTTGTTTCCATGTACAATATTTGGAACTTAGGCCACTTCGCCTTGCAAAATTATTTAAGGCGTTACGTGAGAAGTCCGTATACCTCAACTACCTTTACCAAGCATACCTAGTGTAAATATATGTGAATTCCATTTCAATCGTTGGATCCCCATTACTGTAATAATTAGGATTGATTTGTATATTTATGCTCGGTTGCACCAACATCGTTGGTTAAATAACTTAACTCGACCTAGGTAATTCTCATTAAAATTATAATCTGGATTAAATTAATAGGTGTGCACCAACGAATTTTAAATTCACGTTAGCTAACTTGCGATTAAACATGATGACAACTTTGCATTATTTAATCGCTACTTGTTGAATGATATTCCTACTGGCTACCTAATTGTTTCTGTACAAATTGCAATATAAAACATAAACATATAAACATAAAAAATGAAATAGAACATGTGCTGCTGGAATTTTTACATAAGCACGTGTCCTGGAAAATAAAGAAACGGATGATGTGACAGTAAAAAGAAAGCAAATACATTAGAAAATGTAGCTGCAAAATGTTAGACTCCCTTCAATAATGTTGTGAGTTTGTTATTTCAGTTTAAAACGGCTTATAGCTACATTAAGAAGAAGCTGAATGAAACAAATGATAAAGTAAATTTATATTCATGTATGTATTTCTACTTGTTCATAGTAGCTAGAAACTTACAAAACAGTTCGAAGACCACGAACTACCAAATGTCTGGAAACCTGGGGCACATTTAATTAGTTTTTTGATGCCACAGTTGGAGCCTCTCAAATAATGCTTTGATTCAGCGGCAAATAACGTAAATGACGGTAAGTTACGAAATAAATACATAATTAGTTATTTTATTTCCTCGTGATTTAATGTTTTGTTTCTATCTGTCTCTGCATTTTCTGCCCGTTTGGCCTCAACCATATAAACTCAAACATACATAGGAAAAACGGGCAGAAAATTCAGAGACTAACAAAGGACATATTAAATCATTTCAGGTCATGAAAAACGACTCCAACTATGTAACTCATTTATTAGAAAACCATTACGAAGGCATTATAGTCCCTATAGATGATATAATGAAAGTACTAAAAATACAACGAAAAGGCGGAAAGCTAAACATACACAAAGACGTCAAAACGATATAATAAACGTATGAGTACAACCAAAAAGCGCACCAGCCACATTTCTCCCAACCACTTCTTCTCCAAAACAAATCAAAAACGTAGCTTTCATTAGGTAACTGTCACATCATGTTTTTCTGGGTAGTGTCCACGTACTAGTGAACAACAGATTTTAAATCGCGGTCCTTCAACAACTACTCCAAATTCCTGTAAGTGAAACTATACAAAAGCTAAAAATTAAACCGATAATGTATTGATAAAAAGGATACTTTGGAAATTCATAAAGTATTATTCAAGAAGAACAAAGAACAACAAAGCAACAAGAAATACTGAAAACAGAAAGAAATTAATTTAGAAATAAAAAAACTGATCTTGCAATTAAAATTAAACAACTAGAGAACTTGTAACTAAATATACACTTACCCCTTAAAAATGTATTAATTAATGCGGAACTATTTGTATCATGACCTAATTGAGAATTAATTTTAGCTTAATTTGGAAGATCTACATTTAATGTAGGTAATGTTTCTTTAAAATCAATAGATACATTGTGTAGAACAGGTTCAGCACCACTAACATTTACTACTGTCTCTGGTCATAATCTTAATCCCTTTGATATACACGGCAATTTTCTTCTCCACACCACGCCAAACGCACTTTCAATTATATTTCGTGTATGTCTTATGAGAGGGAATTATGTTGTTTTCTGCTACAGAATTTAGATTTAGAAGTGGTGTTAATAAATAATTTCTTCGGCCACAACCAACCAAAAGCCAACAGTTGGTGTACTCGTTAGACTCAAATTTTGCGATAGTATGGCATGGATCTAAACTTATACTTTTAGGTACTAAATTAGGCCACAGAACCGCAATATCCAACAAATAGTAATTAGCATCACGTTGCCGGAGTATTTTTTGAAAACTATTCCTTTCTATTCAGATACAGGTCATCATTTAATAAGACGTAACATTTTCCCATAACTTTTTTCACATAATGACAATCAATCAACAACTCTAATACTTTGTTGAATGGTAAAGCCAGCTAAACTATATAAAATATTTAAAAAATAAAAATAGAAGTCTATAATACAATACATCGGACTACGTTCAGCTGAAGTTTCAATTTTTCAGTTGTATGGTATAGCAAGAAACTACGAACGACTGTGGGCAGGTTAGAAACCGCTAAACCCGAGTACTTATTACGAGTAGTTTACACTTATTTAATGATTGTTTTTAAACGGTGTACCGCCTTTGTAAAACTACGAGTGGTCGGTTGAAATCACTGCGCGAATTATATTGCAATATTTTCATTACTTTTAAAAATTAAATATTGGGTAAAATTAAATTAAATTAAATTTCGATATCCATGTCCAGGTGATCACAATTTGAGAATCCCATTGGACTGCAACCTTACGCTGCGACATCCTGTAAATGAGATTACGAAAACTACGATTTCCTAGAGTATATGAAATATGTCAAAAATAAAAACACCCGTATATGTACAATATGTCAATTACGTCCAGTAGAAATATCTATTTCTTTTGTTGAATGGCGTAGTAAAATGTTTCTAAAGTCAGTAACAAATTGTAAAAATCAAATGCTTTTTTGAAGTTATTTTTAAACGAAGGGGCAAAAAGTTACAGTATGTTACGTAGAAAGGACCGCTGGTTCCAACAATGTTTATATATTTTTCTCCGGAAAATCCATTGTATAGTCTTTCAAACACTATCGGCTATTATTTCTTCGGCGATAGTAGGTTTGCAACCTTTGCTATTTATTCCGGAGAAACTCAATAAGAGCGCAGAAGCACAATAAGGAAATTGTGCCCTATTCATGTCAACATTATGACATATAATTACGTGTCAATGGTGTAAACATAATTTTTTGCGATATTGAACATATCAAAAAAGGATACAAAACAGCCTTAGTTATCAAAATAAATTCATACGAGAACGAATTTTTTACAATAATTTTGCTTCTAAATTTATTTCAGCAATATTAATTCCCGTACTTGCTCAATAATCATTCAAGGATCTGGGCGTCTTCTATTTGCATACTTGAATAATGTATGTGTTATTACTAATATAATTCATTTTTATATGAATATTCAAAGCATTTTATGCTTGACTATGAAGTTCTATTTTTGTCGGTCATATTTGTAGTGGGACAAATAAATTTTACCTGATAAAATCAAATATTGCGACATAAAAAACGACAAAGATATTTAATGAAAATATACAATTATTTCGACTGTAACGTTTCTCAGTAACATGAAAGTTAATAATTACTGAATAGTTCCTAAGTGCAAAATTTGAACTGGTCGATCATCAATAAGAAATATCTTTTAACGCTGTGATGCTTAGTCCAAAGAAACTACATATTTATACTTATATTGTAACTACAATTATTTACTTAATGATATAATACAATATATTTCTAATATTTAATTTTATTCCAAAATAAGTCAATCAAAAATGTGGACAAGTACAATATATATTTATACTACAAATATTAATAATTTTCAAAAAACACCGTTCCAGGTTCTGCTGTAGCAAAAAATGTTACTTATGAATACTGTGTACTAACTTTTCGCAACACCAAATCACAAATTCTTCTAAATGTCCTTGCCTGAGTATCTCTATCATTCGGCATTGGTGTTTTCGTAATACGCCATTTATTCACAAAATAATTTTGGAGAATATAACTATTCTCCAAAAATATTTCAATCACAATCTACAACTCTTCCAATGATTGTTTGTTTCTAAATTTAAAATAAATAAATTCGAATTGGGCTTTGTTAAAACCCTCGGTTTTTCATATTTTTAACAAATTATAGAAAATTCTCCAAATTATAACATTACCTATATATATAACACTAAAAGCTTAAAAATCTTATTTCTTGAATTTCCCAACTCCTGTGGTTGTCTGGTGGTAAAGTTTTCGTGGTTCTGAAAGAATTATAATTTTGATTGAAATTAAAATTAAAGGAATTTGCAACAATATGGAAAAATGAAAAATGAATAAATATATTAAGCAAATTAATGGCTGGTTAGTAATATTGGAAAATAAGTTTATATAAAAACATTTTACAGACATTATTTTTTTTAAATTATATTAATTGCATAAAACTTCATATTATTTTTAGGTAAAAATAATATAATATAAAATTTAAGTAATTTCGTTTGAACGCAACTGGTGTTTTTAGAAAAACGTTTCTGCTATAGTTTGTTTTCGCCGGAATCACCGCTGCAGTGAGGTGCACTGTGATACATTAAGGTATTAGGGCACTGATTTATTGCCGCCAAAATTCAAAGCTAATATGAAGGTGTCCGATCGCGTTTGTGAGTAAATCATAATAACGCCCATCAATTAATCGGTAGTGGAGTCAGACAAGCCGATGATATGGTGATGCGTCACATTGTTGTCGTGCATTTGCATATTTCACAGAGACACGAGTGATCCATTTTGCTTTTACGCTCCGAGCCAAATTCTTAATACGTTGCAGATCAAATATGATAATGGACTTAATATAAATGAATTTATAAATACGTCGGGCTTTTTGAAGGACCTAGTTTGTACGGCGATTGTACAAAAAGTTCTACCGTTCAAAAAATAACTGTGAAAAGTGCTGTTGTATATTTCTTTATCAATTAAATTAAAATGCAAACTTCAAACACAATTACATATTTTGATATATATTATGAGCCACTATATTGATATTTTTACAATACTGAAACTTTTGACAACCTTACTTGTGAATACTAGGCAACGCCAATGTGTGAAAAAATATAAAAGACAATGAACAATAAATACATACATAAAAAAGTCATCTGATACTAGTTTTATATAATATCTTGTTTTTCTGTTGAAATAATTACTTGCTTATGTTGTATTTTTGAAGCTTTTCATTAAGCGCCGGTCCAAATAGTTTTGAAAATAACAATAACTAGCGACTTGTTGAATTATTGTTCAATTTTCAATCAAAGCTTCTTTAAGTCCTCATGTTGAGTAAGCTTATATCAAACTGTAATTTAAAATAATGTTAATCTATAAACTCCGTTAATATATAAACTAAACAATGAGTCATATTAACATTGTTTCTGACACTTTCTTCCGATTATGAGTTTTATCTTAAGAGTTAATGTTATGATCCTTTTGGTTCTTTGTAAATTTATATGACAGACATATCGAAACCATGATAGGATTAAAATGTTGTTTTAATTCTAAAAATTATCTAATTGCCATCCGACGCACGATTTTAATGATTTTTCTTTATGCTAGGTTTTTTTGTAAGCACATGACAATAAATTCAGTTTTACGTTTTATGCCAAAGTCGTCGACTGAGACTTTGTAGGCTGCGGTCACGATCGTGTTCATCTACTTTATTTGCTATTTTTATATGTTTATATATACCTTCCGCTTTTTACTGATTATATTTAATTCATTCCCCTCCGTATACTATGTTTTTGAACATGCGGTTTCCTTATGTACTATTATTTTAATATATTTATTTTATTGGACACAGAAAATACAGCATTGCGCACGTGTGTAAATGCGTAAAAAGACAACTGCTTCCAAAGAAATGTATTAAGTGGAGTTTCTTTAACCCTGCAATCATGGTAATTGAAGGCAGTATTTCAGTATTAGAGGAAAATATAAAAGTCACAAAAATAATCAAAACCTTAAAAAATAATTGAAGTCCAGGAGAAAACGAAGTACCCGTAGAAATGATTAAAGCAGGAGGAGTTCACTTAACTGAAAGAATATATGAGCTTGTAAAATTATTATGGGAAAAAGAACAAATACCCGAAGAATGAAAAATTATGTGAAAACTTTATGTGAAGGTATTGTATTACTGGCCACAACTCATAAATTACTGGCTTATTAAGGAAAGATTAAGAAATGCTACAGAAGGTATCCTAGGGGAAAAGCAAGCGGGTTTCAGGAGAAACAGATCGGTAAATGACATATATTTACTCTCAAAGAAATCCAAACAACCTGCTACAAATACAAGTTAGCCCTTCGGTGCTATTTTTTAATTTCAATTTCAAACAAGACTACGATAGAGTAAATAGAGAACAAATGCACAATGCAGTGAGAAGACTAGAAATACCCGCAAAACTTATGAGGCTAAGAACTATACCGCTGAATAAAACACAACATAAGGTGCTATGAAGTAGTCACAAATCAACAGAATTTGTAGTGGGAAATGGACTGAGGAAAGGCGATCAATATCTAGCATACGCGGACGACTTTACACTCCTAGTAACGATGAAAGCGGAATTAAAGAGGAAGTTGAAATAAGATGCAAAAGTTTTCGGACTAGAAGAAAACTAACTAAAAAACAAAATATATTGCAATGGGCGAAACAGAACAGCAGTTTTCAAATAACTACGACCGATGGAAAACAATATGATTTTGGCAAGGTAACAGAGTTTTTGTAGTTGGTGTTATCACAAGCGAAAAAGAGTATGGGGAGCAGAAAATAATAGTCAGAATTATATAGATAACGATTATAACGCTAACCGTTACATATGCCTGTCAGGCGTGGTCACTAAAGAAAGCAGAAGCATACCCTTGACAGATGGGAACAAAATACCAATAGCTATATACACAGAAGGCTGCTGGAGAAGAAGAACAATTAAGAAAGTAGACATTATGTGAGAGAAGTGAAGATAACATCCGTCATAAAAACCCAGGGTGCATATGGCATATAGAAAGACTGGCCAGAAATAGATTACCAAGAATAACAGAGTCCCAATTGGGAAAAGGAGAAAATGGATATCACGGAATAGATGGATAGAAAATGTAGACTTGTAGGGCAAGATCTAAAAGTATTAAGACCAAAAATTCGAAAGAGAAAACAGAAACAGAAAAGAATGGAATAAATAATAATTGTTCAAGCCCTTCACGGCCGAGGTATTTTAATTTATTTATATAAATTAATATATGTTGCCTAAGCATTGGACGCCAAAAAGTACTAGGAACATCTTCAGTGATTGAGAGAATTTGTGTTGTCTCAATAGAGTTGAGTGCCAAGAAGTCAAGGTGTTTGATTAAATGCCGTGGATGCTTTTCAACTGGAAACAGGAAATCAAATCCCTACATTATATAGGTGGTTCCTTGCGAGTTTCTGACTATTTAATTTACATTTTGAAATACAAATCGAATAGTATCTAATATTAACTCGCTCGCTTCGATCCATCGGATTTTGTGTGTATTTGAGTTACTAGTGTGGTGATTGTCATTAGGTTGTGAGTATTACTTTTGTATTGAGTTGGTTCCTAACCTAGCTTACTTGTTGGATATATATACGCGCGTTTCCTAATCTCTAAATTTCGATGCTGTTTCCTGACTCACCCGAATACGTTTTCGGTCCGGATTCCTGGTGTCCTCCTGAGTATCTCGACTACCTGTGGAACGATTCTGGATCCCAGTAAAATTTTCAACTTCGTCATTTTCACTCGGTGTTGTTCTCCACGTTTTACTGCTAAGTAATTATCGTATAAAATTTTCTAATTTGTCTCAATTTTATTTTCACACCAACACACCCTCTGATCAAACGAATATTGTTCTTCCATCACCATGTTGTTTCTTGAAGATTTATTCATTTTACTGAAATTTATAGGCTCTTGGTTGACAATAATATGGTTACTTTTTATTGGTGGATATACACTCACATATGAAATACACCACCCAAGAATTAGACCACAATTTTGAAACGGTAAAATAATGCTTTATTATCAACTAAGAAACGATGAAAGTTTCCGCCGAAAAAACTCAACTGTTATGTTTCCTGTACCATTTTTATCTCCAACTTTCAGTATTTTCTTCCTAGCACTTAACGAACACCTTGTAATGTCCCCAGTGCGACGTCGTCGAAATTTTGCCCATAACCGACATAACCGACCAAATACTAAGAGGTAATTAATTAATATAATTAAAATTGGCACTGTGTATAAGCACATATTGTTTGATAATTCGCGAAAGATGGTTTATTCTGTAGAACAGAAGAATATCATAAAGAGACAAAGATTAATTTAACACGTCAATCTAAGGCTAACGAACCAAAAAGAGCAGTGCTAAATTATTAAATTATTTGGAATATTTTTGCTGCCGCTACAAGTGATCTATATTATGTATTTTATCTCGAATCTACAGAAACATTAACGTTGCACACGTACTGGTCCAGTTCGCTTGATTATTTCCTTCATAATACCAAACATACCCTCGGTGAGGTCCTCTCTTCCTTTTAGTTTCGCTGAACCGATGACAACAACCATCCATTCTTTTCTACTATATTAATATCCAATTTGTCAAGTATAAGTTTTTAACAGCTTTCGTAATGAATATTGCTGTCCCATTTATAATGTATTTTCATGCGCTTCTATTCGTTCTTCAGATAAGTTGAGATAACCTTCTGCTCTAATTATTCATTAAAAATTTATCAACTCCGTCTGACGAAATTAACAGCAAACACATCCACTCTACTCTAGCACTCTTTACTGAGTATAGGGATAATATGCATTATCTAGAACGATGAAAAATAATTTAGTAAAAAAAAATATTATTAGTATAGACAACGTTTTGTTTCTGTTTATTAGGTACCGATTTTGAATACCCAACCCAACCCAACCCAACCCAACCCACCCTCCAGTACTCTATCGCTCGTTCTTAGTTTCGCAAAAAAACAAACTCGGGGGGGGGGCATGGGTCAAACGAACATTACAGAATTAAATAATCTAAAATAGATGATGAACGTATTAATTAAATGCATTTATCGCGGTAGTAAATTACTCAAATGTGCTTAGATATTCCGCCGTAACAATCACTCGAATAATTATCGCCGGAGTTTCTCTCCCGTAAAAGGAGACACTTCACCGAATAACTCCCCGACGGAAGAAAAACGCCCCGAGACGAGCATTAAAGTAATTAAAGTCATTTGCAACCACCGACGTAACTACGAAAATCGCGATTTACCTTCTAATTGCCGGCGCCAAGCCTCGTACGGAATCGGACGTGCCGTAAGCTAACGGATCCATCCTTCTTTAAGCTCCCCTGCTCGCCCCGCGTAGTCTTCGTCCGAACGGATGGTCTCGAATTCAGCCAGAGGAACGGGGGTGGGCGCGGACACAAATCATTCGCGAGACGCCAGGAATGCAATATTACCTTCTTCCACCTCCTCACTTTGATCGAATTTGGCCCCGGCGAGCGCGTATTCGCTTCTTATCAAATTAAAATTTACCATCGCCGATATTGTAATAAAGTCGCCGTTTATCATCCGGACGGTTACGTGGCGCATTTTCAGAGAGGGAGGTTCTTGGCCAAATATCTTAAGATTATGTCGCTTGTACGTTCTATGTCCGGCACATTGAATCTAATAAAAACTTAGGTTTTGTTATTGCCAGTCTACAAGTTACCTTCAAGGCATGTGGATATTGAAAATGGCGGGCCATCTGGAATTTGATTTTATGTACTATATCTACAATAACGAATTAGTGTAGCTTTATTGTTCGAGTCGGTTCCATGCTCTTTGTGATAACAAAATTGTCTTTACAATTATGTGCAGCTTTTTTAACCTGTTGAGAACGAGCATCGCGCATCAGAGGTGAGGGGTGCGTGGTGTTTTAATGTTAATGTTGAGTATTTAAGCAAAGGCATGAAGTAAATTCTGAGATATTAACATTTTAGGAAAATATAAAAAGGCATATTTAATTAGATTCGTTACATTTTATTGATTTTGATTCGTTGTATTATAAATTCAAATCAACTTGAAATTACATGACCAATGAAATATTTCATCACAAAAACAAGGTAAAAACGGACATATACAAAAAAGGCAAAATCTATTACCTTGTTTTGACGAAATACGACGCAGTGTTGATAGACGAAATCGCAATAATTCTGATCCCATTCGCCGTTCTTACGTTGGTCCCAGTACTGCAGACCAAACTAATAGATACAATAGCCAAAATTTTGTAGAAGGATTTTCACCAGCTATTCAATTTATTTTTAAGTTCAGCAAGCATAACACATAGATATCGCAAGGAACGTTTCAGCTGAGTGACCGACAATTCGCCCATATTAATGTTGTTATGAAATATCTGAATGTGGCAACTGGCAAAAGACTATCCCAGACGATGATGTAAGCGATTTCAGACTAAAATCACGCTACCACGACAAAACAATGCAAAAATGCAAAAAGATCACAACGTTAACTCTGATGACCTTAAGAGACTTTTTTAGAAATGCGTTTCATTTAGAATAGCAGTACTGTCATTAACTCAACAAGGCAATGTGATGGTTTGAGTAATATGTACTCTTTGTTCATGGTCTGTACGGTCGAAATATTATTATTTGTTCACTTGTTGTAATGTAGATTTATTCTTTCCCGTTGTTTCCCCAACGTTGTTACTGTTAGAAATTTGTTCTCAATTCAGTGCAGTACAGCTTTGTGTAGCTCTTGGACTAAATGGCTCACCTTCAAACTAATTATTTTGCTAACCGCTTTCGGTAAAGTTTGGCGGTGTATTATTTAATGTATGGTAACTTGCAAAATTTGAATGCTTGTTTCGATTTAACAATTTGAATGGCTATATGAATACGATTTGAAATTAAACTTTTATTTATTATTCCATTAACATTAACCAAAAACGCTATACCTCAACATCTTGTTAATTTGTGTGGCGACACAGTTGCGCACAATAAAGTATTATGAGGTATACATAAAACGCGTTCTATCTTTAAACTAATCATCAACATTTATTAAAATAAATACAATAATTATAGTCGGCGTTGGACTGAAATAGTCCTTCCCCAAAATGAAATATGCAATATACAAAATAATTAAATGATTTAAGAACTCGGATATCCGGGTCCGGGTCAAAGAAAATTGATGTTACACCAAAGAAACTAATGAACAACTTAAAGTCACCCCATATCCGTAACTGCGATGATTGGTCAATCCTCAAAGCCTAACCATCAAAGAAACCCAATAAATAAAATACGTTTAACATTACATTAGTCCCATATAAAAATGAGCAATTGCCTTGCAGTACCTTAGAACAATGTAACAGAACTGGCTTTACAAAGACCAAGCTCTAATCAACAAAATAAAAATGCGCATACAACTAATACGATAAACAATGGTCAAAGACGACCACATAATAAACTGACTTTTAAGCACAAAAGTATTAAATTATAGTTCTTCAAAAACAAATAAAGAATTAAATGCTCAAAATTAAAAGTTAATTTACAACAACGGTTAGGTTAAATATAATATTTCAACGTGAATTCAAATAGGCAAAAGATTAACTTGCAATGCAATTAGTTGCACGTTGACTTTAAAACATTGATTAAATTAAAGCTCAGCTGCTGGTTCGCAGAATTATGGTTCCGTTCGTAAATAAACGTATTTCGCCAAATGCTGTTCGTTCGTGATGGGTTCGCCTCGCAGAAATGAATGGTCGGTGTTGAACATGGTGTCACTGGCTTATCGAACGATTTTTTTGGAGAACGAAATTCGTGAAAGAGAAAGATAACTTGTTACCTTGATTCAACGACGACGCAAATCGTCGCACAAGATGGTGATGCAGAAGATTCTTTCGAGTCGACACTATATCCCCACACAACGTGGTTGGTTATCCACGAAATCCAAATTATTCGGAAACGATATCCCCACAAGAGGAGCGAAATTCAAAATTACAGGCGTACATTTGGCCCAAAACTTTTCACTTATTGATCAATGCAATCCGCTTCGACTTTTCGACTTTATCAATTATCAAATTGTTAGATAAACGTGATCCTTAATATAATCCAACAACCAGCGACAATCTAACGACATAAAATAGGAGAACGTAAAAGCCTTCGAATAGGACCGAATCTTGTATAATGTCTACTTGACCAGTGAATGTAGAAAATTGAATTCTATTCTGGTAACTGCAATTCATCTACAAAATTTCTAGGCGGTCAGTTAACGGTTCATGATATTTTTGTTGCTATATGTACCATTTATGAAAGGTTGTCCAATTACCAGATTTATAAAATACCATACCAAAATACCAAACATTAATACTAAATCTTCGTTGAAAATTATTTTATACCATAACAACAACTATGAAGGTTTCTGTTAAATATACCTTTCCTGCCGAAAGTGAAGTTAGATCAAATGGGTTTGCGATAAAAACCAGGTCTCTAAGTTTATTCCAAATAAATAATACAAAAGGCTTTTCTCTCAAAACAGTGCACTTTTGTGGAATGTACGAATGAAATTCGAAGGACTTTGCAGAGTAGATTTCGATATTCCAGCCACAGTACCAAATGGAAGTATAGTTTTAAAATTTTCCTGAAGACTAAGAAGGACATTCCATTCCGTATTTTCTCCGCATTGGCGGTTCTATCGTTGAGGTTTCTAAAAAGACCGACAATTTCTCAATTTGCCCTCCTTCATGGAAATGTAACCTTCCCACATTTCCCTGTTGGCAAATCACAGTCTATAAAGACACACTGCTTGACTGCTCTTGTCATTGCATTCAAAACTCTCGTGCAATGATTTGTTCAACTGATTATTACCCATAATCAGTTTTTTTTTATTAAAAAACAGCTCATGTAGCGAAAAGAACATCACAACTTGAAGCAACTGTGAAAAATAACTCCCAATCACGCTGTGGGCAAACTTTAACATATTGTAGGAACAAAGCTCTGTGTATAGCTTAGATTATTTATTTATTTTTATGAAAATATTTTCTAAACAAAAAATTGTTGAAAATTACGAATACATAGGTGAATGGGAATTCAAAATAGTATATCTATTAACATATATTGGCCTACAAATTTCAAAGAAAAGTGACTGATAGTGTTTAGTTAAAACTAAATTTATGAGTCAATAAAATTAAACAACATATATATTCTAGAACACTCTTGATCTAGAGATAAAAAATGACCCATATATCTTGATAGAAACAAGTTTTAATTAAAATTAATTATTAACGTATCTTCGATAACTTGACTTAATATATTTATATATAAATGATAACTAGTACAACAATATTTAAGTCAAAACATTGTGATACAGATTTGGCAATTTTTGACGTAGGTCAGTATCGACCTATATAAAATTTGCGACTGGTGAGTTCATCGTAACAAAATGTCTTACGATTAATTGCAACAAATATTAACTTTTATTTGTTTCAATACAATTGTAGTAAATTGTTATTCAGTTCGCATCCTCGTGTAATAAACTGATATTGAACTAATAACACTTAACAGGTCATTCATAAGCTTGTTACATTGAACACACGTTGAGCTTCATACATTGAAAAATAATGTTAACTAAGACTGTGTTCATGTCTTAGAAATATGAATACAAATATACATATACACATACGTATACATAAGTATACAAATTCCGCAACGCAGCGACGCCCGCGGAGAATTGCTGTGCAAGCAAATAAAAAATAGGCTTCGAAAGGGCACTCCTTCCTCATTGTTGTCGCCCCTATTTACAATATTTTCTTTCTCAATATTACGAGTTGGTTTACGAACCCTATTGTAGACTTATTCTCCGTAGTTATATGTAAAAGCTGTAAATATTTATGGCGTAAATGAATATTTGTTGTCTCCTAATAATAATAATGCTCGTAACTCTTTCGAAATATTACTTGACAGCATTACGATCGAAAATAGTGAATCGTGCAGGAAGAACTTATATATCTGGAATAATGAAGATCCAGCAACTACCTCAAATATTAAAATATTTACAAAAACGATTATTGAAAATCCATGTACTCGGAAATACATATAAATCCATATAAGTAAGTTATTGAAAAGTAACACTGTTGCGAAATACTGCAGCTACATGGCCTCCAGTAGTCACTTCTTCTTGTAAATTATTATTAATATAATAGGTGTAGTAAAAAGAAATCAATTACTATTCCAATAGATGGATTTAGTAATGTGTATCTCGCGTTGTGCAAGTCCTATCGGGTTACAATTTATGGCGTTAGAAAGATGAGATTTCGTACTAATAAAACTTTTTGCGATTAGTTGACTCCATTTTGCTTGAGCGCGCGTTAGAGATGAAACACTAGCAAAGAGAAAATGGGCTATATTTTACAGTTTTTCTTCGATAAAGGCGAAAACACAAGCCAGGCAGCTGAAAATGTGAATAGAGTTTATTGTCCTAATACTGTAACAGCCAATCACGAGCAACTTTGGTTTAGTCGCTTTCGTTCCGGTAATATCCAAGTCAAAGATGCACCACCCACTGGGAGATCAATTGGCGAAAATATCGATAAAATCATGGACATTGTCGAGTGCGACCATCATGTAAGCAGTGTTTCGATTGCCTAAGAGCTAGAGATTGCACAAAAAACCATTTTGAACCATTTGAATAAGGCTGGATACAAAAAGGTCGATGTTTGGTTGTCACACGAGATAACGCTAAACAACATCATGGAGCGAATTTTCATCTGCGAATTGCTGCTGAATCGCAACAAAATCGACCCATTTCAGAAGCGGTTGGTGACTGGTGTGTCGTGGTTGAATCGCGGTGAGCCGGCTGTGTGTTTGGTGGGATTTCCAGGGAATTATCTACTATGAGCCCCAGTGGCTCTCTTACGGCAAAACTCTTAATTCGGACCTGTACTGTCAACAATTGGACCATCTGAAGGAAGCAATCGCCCAGAAGCGGCCAGCCTCGGCCAATAGGAGAGGAATTGTGTTCCATCAGGCCAACCCCAGACACACACTGACTCGCCAGAAGCGCCAGAAGCTTGGTTGGGAGGTTCTTATGCATCCACCTTATAGTTCGGACCTGGCACCAAGTGATTACCATCTGCTCCTGTCCATGTCGAACAATTTTGCTGGTGAAAAATTCGCTGCAAGAGAGACTTGTGAAAATCGACTGTCTCAATTTTTGCCAATAGGGGCGAGGGCTTCTATGAGAGAGGCATAATGAAATTACCTTCAAACAACTTATCGAACAAACGGCGCATATTTGACCTAAATCGGATCATTGTAACTATGATAAATAAAGGTTTCAATTTCATGCAAAAATAATGGATTTCTTTTTACTACACCTAATATATTGATTCGCAGATTCTCGCGGGTTTAATGTGTTTTTCGTGATTCGCTAGTTATTTCGATCACAACGACCGAGAAGACCAACTTGAAGATGATAAATGTGACTTTGTCGAAACGTCGGAAGAACCCTTTTAGAGACAATTCAAATACCCGAGAGTCAAACAAACACACATACATGCATATGCATACCGACGTCGGTCGTATCGCAAAATCTATGTCCATAAAAGAATAATATATCCGTCTTTTCGAGAATAACTTGAACACCGGCGTCGTTGTCTCATATGCAAAGCTATCTACGTAAGATATTAAATTATTCCCGAGTCTCGGGGGCTCTGTCATTACAAACCGGTACCCTGTATCTTTGTCCTCTTCCACATTATATTGAAATTGCATTCTAAAACGACGCATGCCGAAAACCAATAACCTCCCGCGACCCCCCACCACAACCGCGTCTAATACATATGTTTGTCGATAGAGAGTGTGCTTTGTGAATGTCTTTTTTCGCTTCGTCGCCGCCGCGATCACAAAGGAAATGCTCGACGCGCTTTATCACAAATTGGTTTACCTTTCGACAACCGTGAAATATAAGAAATATTACTTTAAATGACGTGTCGGGAATCCAGACAGGATCAAGTTTCTAGCGCATGGCGTGTACTTAGGTTCTATCATCGATAGGAATGGTGGCTGGACAAGCGAAACGACGCAAATGAAAATGATTGAAAGGATGGTTTTTAGAATCCAGTGCTTTGTTACCGATATAAATGTACGAAATGGAAGATATGAAGCAAGATAGTCTATGTTCGAATTATCGCTTTCACCGGTGACACGCTCTTTCGATCAAAATTGTATCCTGTTACAAATACATTATTGTAAATTTGATGTTTTTTTTTCCTAATACTAGCACGAAAAAATAAGTGGCTCATTGACTAATATAATAATCTGCTAACACAATATGATAAATAATATATGGCTTAAACAATTTCAGTATGTACTATTTTTCAAACTAATCGACTTGAATGATGATTTATATAAAATATTAATTGATATATCAGTAAAATCTTCGCCGTTACGATTTCCGCTAAATGCTGAAGAGCTAAAGCCGACAGAACTGGGAGGGGGGCTTGCAAGTATCATCGTAAATGCGACCGTAAATTGGACAAATAACGAGAAGAACGACTGAAACGACGCACGTAAGTAAGTAAACAACGGAGAAAGGCGGCGGTAATGCGAGAGACCCAATGTCGCCTGTGCACTCTAGTGGCAAATGCACACATTAAATTCAACTCACGAGTTTTCGCCTACCTTGTTATACCAACGGAGGTGACGGACCATCAGATCGCGCCCACATACCAACACGACCCATTTAAAATATCTACATTGCACAATTTTGAAGAAATAATCGTATTACATTAGGGTAAAAGTAAATTGATACCGCCTCGGAATAAGTTTGTTCGCACGTGTTTCAGTTCCTGACTAAAGCTTTCCCATACGTACTAAGTACACGCCACGAACAGCATTAATGTTAAGTTACAAGAAAACCCGAATAAGAATTGCGAACGCCGCAAAAGAACAAAATCGTCGATCGGACGAAATAAGAGTGTATTATTTCACCCGGGCGAGGGGATTCGTCGGCGGGGAAAAGCAATAAAAATTTGACAGACAATCTATATACCGCAAAACTGAAATACAATTTCATAGTAGTGGCGTGACGCGCGTTACATGAAAAATAAAAGTTGGCTACTACACTGCGGATCGAATAGCCTTTATGTTCTGGACGGATGATTGCGAATCGTAGAGGGCGGGAGGGTTCACCCAGTTGGGGTACACAATGATGACGATTGCTATTATGTCAAAGGTGGATGAAAGCATGGTTCAACGTAACTGCAAATCCATCACTACGTGTGGGGGTATTCAGATAATTTCAAAATTAACTAATCAATTAGAGTACGCATAAATACTATTATTTATTGCTGTACCAGTAAATTATCCATTATGCAATGAATACACATAATCATTTGAACAAGAATGAATAAGTGTTAAATTCAAAAATATTTTAAATGCAAAAAATTATTTACGCCAAAGTTACATTAGTCAATTTTATTCACAGTACATGGAAGTTGGTGATTTTGAAGCCAGAAAATTAATTACTGTTTACAAAGGGACTTTTGAATGGGGCCTTACTGGCTTCAAACTCTTCGTACATTTAAAACTGCATAGGAAATATTGATTCCTTAAAGTCCTAAAACTAAAACGAGATACTAATTATTACCAAAATGAATGAATTTTTAAGCTACTTTTGTTTAAAATTATCAATTATCAATAATTAATTACTATTATTATCAGTAAACGTATATGATATACCATCATGAGCTCGAAATATTGGTCTCCTCAATTTGTTTGAACCTCTTTACAATTACGTTTCCTTCTGGTTTGGAGCGACGGTGACAACTAAATTAATCTCATATTAAAGAAATCTAATATCTAAAATTTTTATCTTTAGTATTCGTTGTGAAGCTACTTGATAACAACTAACAAAGGTTGTAGTGATGAAAAACGTCGGTAGAAATATCACAACTTCTTCCGAACATTTAGTAATATAATAATAATATTTTTAATGAAAGAGGTGCAAGAGGTACAATAGGTAAAAAGGTTGGAAAATTCAAACATGCAGGAAAGGGAACAGCATCTTTGCTACTAAGCCAATGCTTATCAGTGGCACAATTTTATCGTTGCAGTTTACATTTAAGCAAGTGCTTTCAGAAATTCATTTCAGAATTATTCACAAATAGTATATTTATTTTTTTACACTCAAGTGTTTTTTGTATATACCGTTTAGTCTGGTTCCTGTTCATAGGTGCTCTAAGTGTTTAGAGGCAAGAGACGCCAAAAGTGTGTTTTATTTATAACGGAGCACAAATACGGGTTCTCTGGGAATGCCATTGGAAATTGGGTAGTTGATAACACAAAACTTAATGTGGCCACACTTGAAGTTATTGAAGTCGATAATACCGTTTTCAATCCATCCTGTACTTATGTATGAACAGTAAACTTAATCAAATGTGTTTAAAGTTTCAATATCCCTTAACACGTTAACCCTTGTGTTGCCACCAAAAAAAAAACTCACAGCATCTGCCACCTGGGTACCCGGGTACCCACGAAATTCTTGATAAAAGGCCATTGTAACTATAATAATTATATGCATTTGATTAATATTTAATTATTACACGAAAGATGGTAGAATCTTACACCTCAATGGTGCAGTGAACATTAATTAAAACAGGTCCATGAAGACTAACTGGTGGATCGCTAGACAATATTGTTTCTAGGTTATTACCCTTCGTCAGTAGCGATTACCAAGAACCTTAGTTGTTGAAATACCTTTACATGTAGTGGCCATCAAAACTTCTTGGCGCGAGCCAATCACTCCTAACGAACCACTGACAACAGAACACTGACGAGACGATACCTTGTGGTGTAAGATTCGACCATCTTTCGTGTAAATTTTACATTTTGCTGATTTGACAAGACGCATTTTTAATTATTTAATTATTCATATTCCAGGAATGCATTCCTACCTGAATATAACAATTAAATTATGTACATTGACTAGCCATGCCAATGATAGTAGAGCGATTTTCTAACCAGCAAGTGGTAACTGATAACAACGAAATTGCGACATTTGTAATGTGCAGCCTATTCGAAAGAGAAGAAAGACAACGAAGTCTTGCCTTGACTGTAATAACCCCGTTTGATATCAGCCCGCAGCAAAAATTACAAAATATTTGTATTGATTTCTAATATATCTGTAAAAGTTTGAAATTGATTTTTTTGTATTTTTCATACGATATTTGTATATTACAGTGCAAAAAACGAAAACTATGATTTTTGTATAACAATAACATTTCAACATATTCAATAAATGAAACAAGTTAACAAGTTAACGACCATGTGTACCATATTGGTGCGCACTCCATTTTCTGCAGGGACTGCGCGAAACTATTTGGGCACAGTGAATGTTCATGTTCCAAGTTGTGTGGATATAGCAAGGACACAGCTACAGTGTGTTTAAATGCGCCGTTTTGTAGGTCTGGTCCCTGGGAAACACAAAATAGCCTTGGGTTGAAAAAATAATATTTTTATATTGTAGTAAATAAAAAGAGCCATTATTGGTAATTTTGTCAAAGGACGGTATATTATTTAGTTTAATATTTCATTTTTAACTTAAAATTTGCAAATGTGCCAATAAAATAAACTTGAAACAACGTGAATGATACATTAGACCCGGAAATTTAAATTATAGGTTAGAATATTATTTGTCATTTCTTGCAGAGTTTCCACTAAACTGTGTTCCTCTGTTTGAATTAACATGATTTATGTGATTTTGTGTGTCTGGTTGTGCATATAATAAAAATATGCCGGGAACTGATATGAAATGAATATCTGATGAAGAACCTCGGCGAATTTTGGAAGACAGTGACTTTTATTGTAGTGAGGTTGAAAGCAACTTTGACGATTCAGATGGAGATCCCACATTGGAACCAGATGAAAGTGAGCCCAGTACAAGTAATAATATGGTTATTAGTTAGTATGGTTATAGTAGTGTGCCTGATTCACCGAACCATAACTCAGGTAATGATTCCGGAGTCTTTTGTTCTATGAAATAATTATGTAACATGGAGTGAAGTTTCTATATCTGATAAACTGAATGAATTTCTATTTTCTGGAAGAACAGAATTTCGACAAGAAGAAATCGATCGGCTCAAAGCCCACAACCCTATTGATCTCTTCCTCTCATTTTTTGACGAAGAAGTTCAAAACTTACTAGTTACAGAAACAAACAGATACGCTACACAATTAATACTAAAGGGTATATGTGAAGAGTCAATCACTGAACATTCTATTTTGCCTAAATGGTATGCTACAGATGCAAATGTGCTTATGTGTTTTTTTTTTGCCTTATTATTTCGATGGGACTCGATTAAAAACCTAGGCTTAGAGATTATTTCAGTACAAAAGTGAAGTTCCAAAGTTAAGCTGCATAAGTAGAAATCGCCTTGAGGCATTGTTACATTTCCTACATGTTTCTGATTATGAAAATTGTCCAGCAGGTGACAGCTTATATAAAATTTTCCACCTGTACAAATGTTAAATAGAAAATTTCAACACATTTGTAATCCAAAGGGAAAGTAGTATGCATCGATGAGACTATGCCATTTCGGCGCAGGTTAAGCTTCCTTCAGTACATTCCAGGCAGGCAAGAGACACAAATACGGTATCAAACTATTTAAACTTTGTGTTGATGAAGGCTGTACTTCTTCGATTCAAATATATGCCGGTAATGGTGGTGTACATACCTCTGATAAGCCAACAAGAGTTGTTATGAAACTAATGAAACCTCTTCTGAATTCGGGTAGAACCCTCTATACCGACAACTTCTATACAAGTGTTGGTCTAGCGCATGAACTGAATAATAACCAGACAGATTTAGTTGATACTCTTCGTCAAACCCGGAAACTTAATCGGAAGGCTGTTACCAAGTGCCAAATTGAAAAAGGGTGAAGTAAAGATGCTAAAAAGCAAAGTTATAGTAGGCAAATGGAGAGATAAGCGCGATGTGCTATTTCTGACAATGAGAGCTATCCCAGAAATGGTTAAAGTTCCTACAAAAGAGGTCCTGTTTTGAAACCATCAATCATAGTGGATTACAATAAAGCTAAATGCTTTGTCGATATTTCCGATCAGAAAGCTTCCTATAGTTCTCCAGTACGCCTTGGAAGAAATGGTACCGAAAAATTGTTGTGGAACTATTGACAAACAGTCGTGTTCAAAGAAGTAAGTGCGAAAAACATGAGGCTGACAGAATTTCGTGAAAATATTATTTGTGTCTTCGATGTAAAAGACCATACCAAATATGAAAATACAGTACAACATATTATGGAGGACAACCAAAACCGAGGCAGGTGCTTAGCTAGCTACAAAAAATTCCAAAAATTATATTCTCTTTGCCCTGGATGTTCTGTTATTTTTTCGAACTCCATACTTCGTTCAAAACATAATGTTTAGTTTTTTTTGTACGTTTAGATGTGGTTTTACATAACGCTGTATACCTTTCAAATATAAATACAATATTAATAAACGTTTTTGGTGGTGATCCATTGTGGTACACATGGTCTGTGGTAAGGATAATTTATATATTTGTTATATCAGACCATGTGTACTAATTTGGTCCACATGTTTTTTTGTCAGAAACTGCTTTCTAACAACATATTACAGCAACATATAAGCTTTTACCAAAATTCAACAAAAACTTCGCCTGACCAGAATGAAATTTTTTAAATATTGTCCTGGTAGTTAACGTATTAATTCTAATATAGCATGTTGTTTACTAAATGTCTCTGCCAGGCCACGTGCACAGCCAATGGCATCCAAGATGGCGGGCTGTATCGTCACTTGAATTTCAGGGCCCTTTTCAGAATCCGATGGGGCCTCGGTGACGGCGTTTCCTGGTTCGAGGGGTGCTCTTCGGCTTTCCGGGTCGTCGGAGAGTAGTTTTGGACGGCAAGGATATCCAAACTGGATTATCGGCGTCAGTTACAGTTGCCGTATCCGTCAGTTGTAACTAACCTATGAGAACGTTTTCACGAAATGTCCCAGATTTCGCCTGTCACCGTGATCGTGCCAGTTTGCGGAACATATATCTAAGTTTAAGAGAGTTCAGTATAGACTACCACTGCAGATTTTTTTCAAAAATGCTTTTTCGTTCCATGGCTATCTATTTTATTAATGTAAATAAACAAGATCGAGTTGTTGTAAAATCTTGTATGGCAAATTATGTTCCTTTGCTATACAATCTTTATTGGCTGTTGTCGTGTCCTTTTAAATCCAAGTGTGCTATATCTGATTTATTTACGACGAGGTAAATTTCACTTCTAACCTGTCTTAATTAGGGGTGGCAACGATATATCGGTAGATTTAATATATCGATAAATTTGTTTCAATATATCAAGTATTTTTTGCATGAGGTAGTGATTGCAGTAAACTAGTGTTCATTGTTAATTTAAGTGACTAATTATTGAAACTAAAAATATGGCCACCGAGAAGTAACATTTGGAAACATTTCCAAAAAATTACTGCAAATACTGCTAAATGCAATTTGTGTTCAAAAGTTGTAAAAATTCCCGACAACACAACAAATTTGAACACACATTTAAAGTAACAATATAACATTATTGTCTTGCAATATTTAAATTAGGAGAAAAAAGAAACTCAAGAAAGACCTGATGAGCCAGCTTCACTAAGGAAGAAACAACTCTCAGCTCGAACCAAAGATCCCATGGATGTTCAAATTCCTAGAAGTACTAGTTCACAACACAAAGATTAGGTAAAGGTTGATAATTATTATAACTAATTATACATATAACATCTAAGGCCCAGCTTCAACATAGTTTCCGAATATGATTCTGAACCGAGTACTAGTTCAGGAAAAAGGATTGTAAGGTCAGGAGTCAAGCAAGCATCAACTGAATCTGCCTTTAAGGCAATTGCTTCTTTCCAAGATACACTTGGTACTATTACCCATTTGAATGAATTATTTGGTTCTAATTTTAGATGGTGGTTCTAAAAATGTAAAACTAACAGTTCAAGTGGTGAAATTTATTGTGCAAGATAATATGCTGTTTAATACTGTGAAGGAAAAGGTTTTCTAGCCTAGTACTAAGTAGAAATACTATAAAAACAGTGTTGATAAGAATACCACCAATATTAACCTTCATCCGTTTTTCCGTTATTGTTCAAGTTCAAGACATACTGAGACAACAAAAACACTTGAATTTTGGTAATAATTAAATCGAAATACAATATATCGTTTTTTTATTTATCGATATAACCGGTGTTTTTTTAAATTTGGCGTCGAAGTTAAACTGTGAACGAACCACAATTGTACTTACATTCAAACGTCACTTACGTAACAACTTTTGACAATTAAAAGTGAGGTTAGACCGGTTAGGCATAGATTAAGATGTCAAATTAATAATGATGGTTCGTTCGCAATTAAACATTCACGGACAGCTTTGTCGGCAACTTAAAAAAAAAACACTCGTTAAATCCTTCGTTATATCATAAGATTCTTATAACGATAGATTTATATTTTTTGCTATCCCTAGTCTTAACTAATTATTAATTATGACAAAATTAATTATGCATATATTTAATTTTATCTATATTATATGTGGATATATGATTATTCATTCATCTTTATTGCATCTTATGCTTGATATGTGTACATAAGGTGTACATTTGTGTAATTTGTCTTAGCAGTATGTAATTTATATTTTGACAATTTAATATCATTAAAATATATTAGATAAGACAACCAATAACATAAGAGTGAGCTGTAATAATGTTTGTACAGAAAACGAAGGAAAAACTAAAGAGAAGCCATGTGATCATTTAGGATTTCACTGTTCTTCTTGAATTCCTACTACAGGACCGTAGACTCCAAGGAATACACTGATTAATTTACATTATTCGTGATTTTATAAACCTTGTGACGTTAAAGCTTTAAAAAAGTTGCTTCTATCTTTTCATTTTTCCACTATCGTACAACGTTGATATAACTACAGTTGCTAAGCATGTAGGAAAGTAAGTAGTTCACTTAAATTCCTAGAACCGGACGCTTTTACTAATAATTGATTGAAGTCTCAAAATAAATTAATCAGAATGTCAAAATTATAAAATAACTAGTCTAGGATTCTATAGCTAGCCCACGCCTGCGTTCGGGAGCAAAACGTCCTCGACTGGTACTTACCTTATTGTTTACATAACTATTTTGTGCCAGTTCCTTCTGCAGCTTATTACTTTTTTATATTTTATTTATAAGGAAGTATTTCGTCGTTTTCTGAGTAGTTTCCGAACGACTATTAAAGAGATCCTTATAAGTAATACGTTAACCAGAAATGATTTATTTTTATCACCTTCTACCATATCTCAAAAACATTGAAATTTTAAACAATTTTTATTTTAAATGTTCTTTCGTACAATATACTTGTCATCGCGATTGTGCCAGTTTGCCGTAAAAATGTATCTGAGTATAGCCCGCACTGAACGCTCTTATAAGAAAGTTCAGTGCGGACCACTACATATTTTTTTAACTGGTAACTCAGCGAAGCGTTTCAAAAAATATAGAATGAAAGCGCTTTACTATCGATTCCTGCGATTAATTGTTTTAGTATTGTGAAAGATTGTCTGCGATCCGAAAACATCACGTTGCGCCTAACGTGACGCCAATATCAATCGTCAGTGTTTCATCTCTTTTGTTCGTGTTTCGCTCTTTCATGCGCTGAAGCTTGTTACAAGTAATTCTCGCGGGCCAACGCGACGAGGTGCAGGTAAATCCTAAGTCGTAAATCTCAACGGACGACGTATCATACGTAACTATTTCTACATTTGTCACGGGTAATACGACTGAAACTGCATTAAATATTACATTATATGCAGTTTCTCACAGCTAGAGCCGAGAAACACGCGGATGTTAAATTTATAAGATTTATAAATTCTAATAATATTAGTGGATAACTGTAATATCGTAGATCGTTTGGCATGGTCCATTTCATTTTTCTCACCTATACATCAATTTCTCTGCGATATGTAAACTGGAAGATAAGCATAACAGTTACTAAGTAGTGTTACTCATGGAAAATTTGGATTTTTCATAAAAAAAATTATGTAATCACGAAGGAAAGGGGAAATGATTTATATTTTAAAATATACAGTTGTGCTAAATGTTGAATAGTTATTTCTGTCAGCATTTTATTGCTCTTCGTACGAGACGTGGGGAAGATGACCGATGTGCGATCGACGTAACCAATGCGCGGCGCCATATGGGCATATATTCTAAAATTTATATTTCTTATCGACAATAAATTTTTGCTCGAAAAATTATAGTAGTTTGGTAAAAACTTTTGAAGTTTGTGGGACTACTGAAATGGTGCATTTGCAAAATTCATTCATTCAACTTTAGAACTTTTAGCTAAATAAAGAGAAGTGTCATCATCTTATTTCGAATCTGCTACTAATAGTTGGGTGAATCTAGTTAATTGTTGATATAAAATGTTATCAGACATTAAAAGTGTGTAGGAACAAAGTCAAGACATAAAGTGAGGCAATTGTTGAGAATGTAGAGCATTTAATCATAGGAATTCTTTTACACTGCTGAAATTGAAATGACGAAATATTCGAAACTGTTCAATAGATCTTTTAATTTATGTACATTAAAAAGTTAATTAAATAAAGATATTATTACTCTCGCAAATGGGAATGTGGTTTGTTTCCAGGAAGAAAAAGGCACTTCGGCGCAAAATAATAATGATAATAGATAGATTAGTTCCGCCAGGTAAATAATGAAAATTACAAAAACTTATCATTAAAGGGACTATGAAGGAGACATTCAAGACTATACCTAGAAACTTATGAAGTGTGGGTTATAAAGGGGAAAGGCAAACCGAAAAAATGAAAATGAAAGTGGTCAACTGCAGACTTTGCTCGTGCGTGTATTGTCGCAAATTACCTTATATATACCAATTATCCCCCGTCTATAAAAAAAAAATTCTTAGGCATTGCAATTGTAGTCGCCGACAAGATTGCCTAACCCGTTGGTAAATCATCCTTTAATCACATTATGCCTATGATAAATATAACCAAGTGCACAGGGTGGACCAATTTCTATGCGCACCTAGGAGAAGCTAGTTCCATGGTAGTGATAGATGCAAACAACTCACGTGTTTGTGGGCCAATTTTTCGCTAGAAGCTAGTTTTTCTACATACCTACATAACTCGTTTATTTACAATAATATTTGTAAATGTTATTAAAAATTTAATTAAAAAGATTATATTTTATTGTCTGCATGCAAATATACTCTGATATACTTATTTGGAAAAATAACTGTACACAAGGATCTACTACCAGAAATTGAGAAGATTCAAGAGATATTTGAATATGAGGAACGAAATCAAGGATTTAAAGCCTGAAATCGGAGTTAATCAAAAATAATTTAGAAAAATATGAAGAAAAATTAGAATTATAAGAAATATTATTAAGGAAAATAAGGAAACGAAAAATCAAATAATGAAGCTACAGGAGCTTGAGAGAAAAAATAGGCAATACATCCTGATTATGGCAGGGATAAATATATACAGGAATGATAACTGAATGCTAACAGAAGCTTTATGGCAAGTGCGTTGAAGACAGAAACAAAGTTAAAGAAAGTAAATAAGATAGGAAACAAAATGTGTTTAGTAGAATTGGAAAATATGGAGAAAGGCAATGAAAACAGATTATTTATAAATAATTACATGAAAGATGAAGAAAAAGAAATTCAGCAATACATCAGAGGAAAGGAAAAGGAAGTGATAAACAAATGAAACAGAATAAAAGCTGGATATCAGAAACTGATCATAAAAATGGTGTAATGTGGAAAGAGGACAAGGAGAAGCAAACACTGGTAATAAAAACGGTGTAGACCAGCACCGAACCATAAACTAGCGAAGGAAGATAAAAGGACTGGCGAAATGCATGACAGACCAGTGAGAAACAAGGAACTAATGATAATTAAGAATAAACGATGATGCAAGTATCGTGAAAACGCAGGCGAGTGTATATATACGAGGTACCCACATATGCTTCCCTGTGGTACACTCGATCGTAAAAGCAGGAGTGTAGAAATAACATTAGAAACTTCTATAAGTCAAGTACTGCCTGAAATACTCCAATGCTCCAACACTCAAGCTATATATTGTAGAATTGCAAGTAGCATGGAATGGTCGTTCGTGTCGAAGGCTTTGGAGTAAACTAGGATCACAAGTTCAACAAAATCAAGCAAAGTAGTATTGCTACTATGACCAGGTCGGAAACCTGACTGCATTGGCGGAATGATGTTATAACGATCAAGGTGCTCTAGAACTTGCTACTGGATAACATTTTCCAATACTTTAGATAACGCAGGCAAGATACGTATGGGCCTTACATCTTTATAAACCTGAGGGGGGGTATTTTTTCTTGTGTGTTACAAGTGATGATAATTTATAATATGGGTATTACATTTACTTAGTAAATACAGTACATTTCAACGAAAACTTAAAATGATATCAGTTATTGTATACTTTATTTTATTTGAAGCTTCTATAAAATAAAGCATAATAACGATCCAAATATATTTTATTATTATATATGTGGCTAATTTACTATACCAAAGCACCTAAAATATGTAAATAAAAAAATACTATATTCTAGAAAGTTTGGTTTCGAAATACATGCAAGTGCAGATATTGAGTATGCACCGAATAATTGCTGTGGCAAGTGCCATTGGTTCAATGGTAAATCCAATTCGACTCCGTTTGGAATACCAATATTGTGGGCTCCGCACTGGAAAATAATGAAGAGAGTTCTTATTTCTCTGTTACTAATGACGGCAGCAATAGCTTCGATACTTCCCAATCACAATTTATTGGAAATAAATATTCGCATTTCGGCACTTCGGCACTCGCAACAAGAATTGTATACAATGTATATGATGGCAAATAAGTAATTCTGTAATGATTGATGGGGGCATTAAGTATTAAACATAAAATTGTTTAGCGACTCATTTAATGCCTGCTTAAAAGTTGCTGTGATAAACAGCGGGAAAATTTTGCCTGCATGTCCCACTATTGCTTATTCAGTACGTAATATTAAAAACTATTTTGGAAACAATAAAATACTCAGATAAAGTTTTGTTCATATCGGGCGATTTTAAAGTGGTTGGTTTACTATTGGGAATGCAACAAGTCTTCTCAAAAGTATGAGTGGGATGGTAGGAAAAGCATTATATCGACTGTTTGCAAAGTTAGGAGAAGTAATTAATTTAATGGTAAAACCTTATCCTACGCAGAGTGATGTGAAATTCTCCAATTATTTGAATTATCTAGTGGTATCGTCGATTCCGACTAAATTTCTAACGTCTAATAATTTCGCTGACTGCACTGTTGAAGAAACATGAACTATGTAGCAGGACTGAAGATGATGCCGATTCATTTAGGCAACTCAAGTTATCCCTAGGGCGCTCCATACCGAAAGTTCGAATTATCCTTCATTATTCAATCTCACTGTAATGATTTGTTATCGGTTTAGCACAAGATGGAGAGACTTTAGTTTTATTTAAGAAATGTTTAGCCGCACTGTAGCCTATCGAAAAGCTTCAGCCAAATATTGAACGTGCAAAATATTGTATACTCACTGATCATTATTCGTTAGTGTGGATGCAGAACTCGAAAGAACTAACTGGCCGATTAGCTAGATAGGTCTGCCATAACACAACAATTGGACTTTACTATAGAACATGATCATGTACTGTCTGGTGAATAGTTTTTTATGTTAATGTTTACGTTCGAGATGCCTAATATTATAATTGCAATTGGTACCTCTAAATTTATTTATTCCGATGACGTCCACTGAGTTATTTCATCATTATTTATTTTCTGCCACTTTCCTTGTATTCATGTGAAAGTTGAACCTATGATCCGTACATTAGAGGCATACGAATTTCGAATTATTCCACCAAGATAGATCTAAAGAATACACTTTACAACTTAAAACTTTTAATGTCTTCGTGCTATCGAGCTAGAAATAAATATAAAACTACAACATTCAAATTAGAAAGAAAGCTTACTTATATATTTCAAGTACGTGACGATATTGCACTGTGGGAGAATTTACGTTCACTGGGTTTAACTACAAATAATAATAAATAATTACTTTATTAATTCTATACAGAAACCTAGCGATAATAACGCAACAGTTATATATTAATCCACTTATTGTGAATAATCATTTTCGTTTGGACACTGTTGATGTGCCTACGGTAATGCCTTCCAGTAATTATCCAGAAAGTATTGTCTCGCTTCAACTTTGTAGATTACAATAATATTTTATCGGTAATTTGGTTTTAGATGTAGGTACAGTTACTTAAAATCACAGACGACATTGTAAACAAATTGTACAATATGGGGATAAAATGTCATCGCCTTTATTACTTGTCCAAAGAGTTCCACAGGGATCTATTCTGGGTCCCCTATTTGTTTAATATATTCTTCGTAAATTTCAAATAGTATTGTACCGCGCATAATTACGCAGATGATACTGAATTATATTACTCATTCCAACTTCCTGACTGGTGTGTATCTGAACGGAAGGTACGTGCAAGGGTGACTCTCAATTTGCAGCGTTCGTTCAGTGATAATTCTCTCAAAATCAATCCAAATTAATCGCAAGTACTTATGTTTGGCAGGTCAAAAGTATGTGCTAATTTTGCCTAACTCACAGTCACAATCACAATGGTAGATAAAGCTACAAGCCTTGGGTCAACTTCGGATAATACTTTCTAAATATATTAGCATGCTATATATGAACTTAAAATGTCTTTATCCTTTAATCTTTTTATTGATCAATGCAATGAATAATCGCATATGATGTTTACTTTTGAAAGAATAAGTTTTTGTTTATATTCAAACGAATGTTAACGTTAGGATACAATACGTATGTTAGTTTAGGTTACTTTAGATTAGGTTGGCTTAATTGTTTATTGCTTCTGATAATATTATCTTTTACCATGGTTAGGGTTAATATCAGAATAGGTTTACCTAAATCCGAAGCTCACCCTGAATTGTATTATATTTGTGTAAACATATATTATTCTTTTCTTTATTCATAATATGTACAAGTTTAAACAATAATAGTATATTATTATACAAGTTTACTAAGAGGCCTTATTGTAGCACGCGTGGGTTTGGGGCTCGACGAGCGAAGCGAGGAGTGCTCCAATGGAACAAGTGCTACAATGCCTCTTAGTAAACGAGTATAATATACTATTTTATCTACTTTGCGTTACTGATTTAATATAAATTCAAAATTTCGAATACAAAAAAATGTGGCATTATAACCTAGGGATGTTTACGAGTAGCGATGGCGACATCGTCAAGTCATATTTGTCAGGCGGCAATGACATTTAAAATATTTAAATTCCTTTAAATTTTGTAAAAAACTACAAAAATATGGCAGAAGAGAAGGATTGAAATTATGTTGCTTTTGTGCAAGCTTTTCGTTTTGTATGTTGCTCAAATAGCGCATTAATAATTATAATAAATTTAACACGTTTCTGAGATTGTGGTTATGTATTCGATATTTGACGCGTGTGATTGAGCAGTGGAATGAAATTTCGTCAATCTTACAGAACAAATAGTTACCAAAAACAGTTTCATAATAGCCTCTATTATAAAACTGTTTTTGTATTTTGTATATTATATATGTATTTATGGCTACGGCTATACATTGTTTTACAGTTGTCCGAAAATTGGTATTTTGGATATCTACAATATTTTCTATGTGAACTCTCTAGCTTACCACGAGACCAACCAATACATAAATAATATTTTAGCACTTAGTTTATGATGTTCCTATATATTGCGTTGTCAGAAGTGTTAATTTATTGAACGGTTACATGATTTTCAATTATTTACCTATTTGCACGTAATTTTCTGAACAAAAAATCCACGCGAGGTATGCGTGTAATATGAAGGTGTAATTACCGGTGCAGCTATATACTCCCTACATGTTGATTCCTTATATTTAATTGCGTACCATTTATTAGTTTGTAATTTTCTCTGTTTCACAATAAATAATAAGTTTGCAAAAATTAATAAGAAAATGAATTGAAACAAAATATAAATAAATAGACATTCGTACAAACTTCAGATTTTATATATTATTCTGTCCGATTGTCTTTAGATGGAGTTACACCAATTTGTATTTTGTACTTGTGAATATCGTTTAAATTTTAGACTCCCGTGCCAATTTTCGGTAGTGCGGATATCGACAAAACACGGTTCCTAGGCATTTCGTGAATGCGGCTGGCAGACCGGCTGTCAGTTGACTTTTCCTGTTGTGGATTTCGCATGTACCGCGCGTTATAATCACAAACGCGCAAAATGTCGCATCCGTACGTCATGAACAAGTGTTCTCGGACTGTTCGTCCCAGCAAATTCGAACACAACGATACCAGCATACGAAATTGGTGGAACCAAGTCTTCGAGAAACTGGAAACAGACTTCAAAATCGTAAGTCATAAATATCTTCCGTAACAATCGCTAAATATTGTTGCAAGCGCTGGCGTTTTCCAATCATATAAACAATATTTTTAGCCGAGAGCGCATCGTGCAGATGTCATCAAACAGTTGCTGCCTAACATGTATCAACACCTAGCCAATATCCTGCACTTCGAAGAATCCAAAGAGGCACCGGAACAAGAAAAAGTACCGACGTTGCTCGAAGAAGACGGAACCGGAAGAAAATACGCAGGTTCAGATTCGGCTTCCTTAATGACCGTATACGACGAATGTGAAGCGGAAGGGTACGGGATCACGTTTATCATAATTCGTAATTTATTTTGCTACTCTTTTGCGCAATAGAGTCAGCAGCAACGCCGGCCCGAACAACCCATATATGCGCTTTTTCAAGAGGAGACCGGACAGAGCGGCGATATGGCGCACGCTTCCGCCACTTTCCCTCGATGAGATGAACCTAACGCAAAAGGCGGAGGCGATAACGCATTCGGTGAGATTGTCTATCGGAAGGTAGCTGTACGGGTCGCTAACTGAAGACCACATCTCAGATTGCAGAGGACTTCTACGAATGGCTGAAGAATATCGGCGGGGACGACGAACCGACGTTGGATGCGACCACGATAATGAAGATGTTTGAGATCGGGTTCAATTGTCACGCGGCGACTTCCCTGTGCGTTAGGATCATGGAGATGCCAGCCGTGACCGATCCCATAGCCGAAGCACGCAATCTACCGAATGTAAGTTGGGTTGCACACCGTTATTTTATAATAGCCTCCCTCCTTAAAACGATAACGATACTTATTTAAGTGTTTAATCAGGTTTCGTTCTCGCCCGTAATAAATCTAGGTCTTTAAGAATGTTCTCATTAGAAAATTTTAATCCCAATGTGATAATAGAGTCCTGAGCCATACAAAGTCATAGTCCAACTACTTGTAGTTGGCCCAGGACTCTGCTGTATTGAAAATTATAGGTAATGAATAATGATACACACACGTGTATTCGAGGTAAATTTATTTTGCAGTAGTTTTTCAAAATGAGCATTATAGATATAACATTGTCCCTATTGCTCACTTATTATAAAAAAGTGCTAATGCAAACATAAAATATTCTATCCAATAACCACCCATGTTCGAATATAGTTTTTAAGAAAAGGTACGTCAATGAAAAGTCAGCATTCAATTAATTGTATTGGGTACGTACAGGAACAAGTCGTCGAGTAAAAATTTGTAGTTCGTGGTGCCTGCCTTATTGAGCCTACCGCCCAATCCCATATCGTTTAAACAGTTTCTTAAATCGTTTGTGGAACGCGGACGAGCTCCATCCGTTTGATGCTAATATCCAGATGTTTCTTCTTTTTTGCTCGCTCTAAAAATTGGAAGCGATGATACCGTCAATAAAATCTGGACCGATCAGCCAAGTATAAATCATTAATACGACGGCAATCGTTAAAAAAGATATCCAACTATTAAGGGACATTTTTTTCTGCCGAACAGTAGTTTTTCTAAAAATGGAAACAATTGAGAAACGTGGTGTCATAAAATTACCACCAAAGGAAATAGTCCAAAGGAAATAAAAAATGCACGGTGAACATTCTCACTCTTATAAGACAATAAAATGTTAGTCAAAACAATTTTAATGTGGGCGGAATTCATCGAAGACGATCCTCAAAGTGGTCGACCAAATTCAGCCATTAACGAAGGAAACACTCGAAAGCTAGAAAAATTGATTCTTGAAGAGCTATGAATTAAAATCGATGTGATAACACCTGTCTCATAAGTTTTTGGAAAAAGTTAAACAAGATATAACTTAAACAAAAGAAACCTTTATTAGGCAAACATAAAATAAAAATAACTAATTGACCTTAGACTTTAACACCTGTAAGTTAGATTGTGGCTAATGATCCTCTATCCTCAATGAGACGAGTTATCGTCGGACGTGTCGCTTCATGGTTTGGACGTTTTCTAAATCCACTTCTCTAATTTTTCGATAAATTCTTTGCCGCAATTCTTGTTCATTCTGGGCCTCGCAACTATGTTCATACACTTTTCCTGCCAATAGGCCCCAAAAAGTTTCAAGTTGCCTGCGGGACATTCGGAGGATTATCATTTTTAAGGACATATGGTACATGATGGGCATCCAAGCAGTTGAGTGTATCTCTGGCACACTGCGATGATGCAAGATCAGGCCAAAATATGTAATTATCATCGGCAACATATTTTGATCGCGAAACATTTACAATATTTTACAATATTTGATTTAACGACAAAATAAAGAATTGGATTAGGAAGCGTCCAAGCCATGATGGGACATATCAGAGTAAAACTTCGCCTTATTGAGGATAGAGGACCATTAGCAGCAATCTTATAGGTGTTAAAGTCTATGGTCAATTAGTTCTTTTTATTTTATGTTTGCTTAATAAAGGTTTCTTTTGTTTAAATTATGTTGTTAAACTTTTTCCCAAAACATATGAGATAGCTCAAAGTTTGCAACTTAGCAGGAAACGTGTTTGAATCATTATCCATGCTAATTTGGGCATGCCAAAAGTGAGTACCAAATGGGTACCGAGAATGTTGACCCCATTCGATAGACAACATCCAGTTGAAGCTTCTCAACTGTTTTAGCAGCTTTGTCAAGGACAAGAGGAAGAAATTATTATGAAAATTATAACTCGCGATGAAATGTGGGTTTCATCGTGAAAGCAAGCAGGAGTCGATGCAAAGGGAAGACAACTGGTTGCCACCTCCTAAAAAGTTTAAAGGTCCAACATTCGTCTGGCAAAGTTATTGCCAATTTTTTTTGGGAACTTAACTAATAGTCTTGATACATAAGATCGAGTTGCAGGGTAACAATTATTTTGATATTTCACACAAATTGCAACAAGCCATAATGGACAAATGCAATGGAGAATTAAAAAATGGAATTCTGCTTTTGCGTGACAACCCACCAGTGCACAAGGCTGTTGTTGCCCAGGATGCGCTACTGCCCTGCCTTAGAAACCTGTGATTATTTTCTGTTGAGGAAGTTTAAGAACTAGTTGACTGGATTTCTAAAGAACGAAGAACTAACGTGGGCGGTTGAGAGTTTTTTGCAGAACAATACAAATTTGTTGGATGGTCCATTTTCATTAATTGCTAAAGTCACGTACCTTTTTATCAGCAATATTTAAGGACCAAGAAGGAACTAGGTTAATATGAAATAGACTTTTGTTACACATCAGTGTGAGTTTTGAGAATTAGTTTCGCCAATTATTTCGTTTTGTCCGTACTCATGTTTGTTTCACAAAGAAAACAGTTTCATAACAGTCAGTTGCTTTGTCTTCCTCAATTGTTTTCCCCTTATTGTTGATTTTATTTTTGTTCTTAACTTCTTCTAGTGTTTACGATAACATCGTAGTCGTGCGTTACAGCTACTCTATTAATACCAATTGCAATTACTAAGTACGTAATCCATTTTTAATTTTACGGACAGAAATTAAATGACATCCGCGTCAGAAAGTGCACCATCCATAAAAAATAATATATCTATAATGGCTACACACGTCAGTTAGCTTCATAATAATACCTTGATTGATGATGCCTGTGATTCCATCGTACACGTTAATAACTCCCCGCAAAAAGACACTGTTATTTGTAAGAACATCGATAAGTTCAATATTATCGGCTTATTTGTCAAAACTTGTTGCGCACCAATAGTTTCTGTTCGATAGATATGATTATTATCAAACATAAAAATAATTATTACTTGCGAAAAAAATAAGCTCTGTTTTTTAATTGGAAATATTATGAAATCAACGCAATAAATTTGATTCGTGAAAAATTACACCTACCGTTTTCCTTTATCTTGATTTATTAAGCGAGTACGACGAAAAAGCTTCATTCGAAACACATGCACTTTAAATTATTTTTTTCTTCAATAGAGTCAACATATCTCCACTCAGCCCTTGTGTCATTAACTTGAAACATTCACTCGCTGCATATTTGCTTTGGCAATATACGTACATTTAATTTCAAACAGTAATAATATTGAAATTATATATTATATTTGGCATAGCTCATACGTTCTCTAGCGAATAATGAATTAATACAATTTTGTGTGATTTATAAACTTATGAAAAACATGTTGGTATACTTACTGTCTGTAATAATAACCCCAGAGTATCTAAATTTATATTATACGCTGCTTGATTTGAAATAGATAGTTTATTTGACTATTATTAAAATTAATGTCAATAAATACATTATGTCGTTTACCTAAATAAATTAAGTTGAATTTTATATTCGGCACGTTCAGACGACTCCAGCTGTTGAGTGGCTTAGATATTTGACTGGCGTAAACGAAAACCTGTAGGTAATTTTACTTGCTATGTAATAATAATGAATGCCTTACTATCCAGCTAAATAGGAATCGTTTTGTTGCGCAGATTACTTTTATATTCATAGTATATTCATCTTACCGAGTATCTAATTGTCATATATCATACATAAAAGCGCCACTGAAATATAGATGTCGCCCAAAATTAATCAATAACAATCTCATGCGTCGCCATCGTCGATTTGGCAAAGTTACTTAGGTTTCTCATCATAGTTGCTAAAGGGTAGTTGCAGCCAAATATCTACTGAAAGGTAAATAACTTTTTAACTGTAGGAATCCTTGCTATTTACAGGTCACTAACCAAATTAAGTCATACTTAGTTATAACTGATTGAAAGGTGTCGTATCTTTCAAAACAAGCATAGACATAAAATTCATTTACAATTCTAAACTAAAATTTCCCAAATTATTATTTACATGAGTTTAATAATTGTTATAAGCGACGTTTAATTGTTAGATTGTTAATATATTGTAAAATATTAATTATAATATTCATGTGTAAGACAATTAATTTCTTTACTGATTTCACATGATCAAACTTAAAGTTGAATAATTACAAATTTACGATAATCATTTTTTTGATATTCCTGAAATTTTTCGATATGGGATAAAAATGGGCCTAAAGATGGATGCATACTATACAGCAACGTTCAACAACTGTTCATTAAATTTAGTTTCTTATCAATTGTGGGCTGCGCCAACATTGACATAATCATTTCCATTTGATTGTTAATCTGTTTCCGATAAATAAATCCAATCGCGGTGGCCACGACAACAGGTATGTTGTTTGTTCAATGAATTGGGCTCAAACGTATAGCAATGATATTTATTACCAGCACACCAAATACGTCCTGAAATGCCTGATGAAGAAAGTTTCAAAGAAACAATTACCAACTTATTTAGGGCCTCTGTTTTACTATCGCAAAACAAAAGATAAATCAAAGAACGCAATAAAAGAGACAACGTACTAAACACGACTCACAACCAACCCATCCACTATAATAAACTAGTTGGTAGATGTAATTAGTAACTCTGTAAATATCCCACCGCAACGTAAACAAACAGAATAATAAAGATTTACCATATATTCCAGTTCTTAGTTAGCTAACGATGCACGCGCACGATGAACTAAGACAAAATATAGAACTAAAAGAATTAAATGAGCGTTTCCTCGGGGCAGAATTACTTAACTACACAATTATTGACAAAAAAATACAATGTTAAACTTTACTTTAGCGCACAAATAGAGATTACAAAGTAAAACGTAATTTAGAAACAAAATATAATCCCAAATAAATGAAATAAAAATAAAGCTGTGACTGTTACAAAGTCAGATTAAACTAGGGCGTTCATTGAATTAGATTCATCGTATTGATGTTAATACCGCACGTAGCATTCGGAACGAAAATCCCCGTCTATCTCGATTTCAGAAGGGCCGGTTTTTCCATACACGTGTCAATAATTAAACTAGTGGTATCATTCGATTTGAGAGCAATGGTTCCAGCTTTAATTGCAAATTAGAGCGTACGTACATGTTACAGAATGAAGTCTTTTAATACTCGCAAAACCTGATTGTGTGTGGCTTACGAATATAAATAAAAAAATGCTGTGGAGGTAACAGAAGGTCGGGCGATCCCAAAGATTTATAAAAATTTTAAATCTAAGCTTAAAGTTGTTGCATTTATATTTGGCTGAAATGCTTCGGCTAATGCCAGTGGAAAGTGAAGGCAGATTATAATTTAGAGCGCCATGTGCTATAAATTTATACAACCCTACCCAAATGCACAACGAGCCTCGTGTCGGATCGAAGTTCGAAAGTAAAAGAAAGAGCGCTCAAACATTAACCACTAACGTTTATTTATACAAAAGGACATCAAAAAAGTATAAATGTATGTAAAATATGATACAACAATGACGCAACAATGAACGCAAAATAAATTTTGATAAAATTAAAAGTAAACAAGTAAATATATAAGCACTTACCGTAAATTCCAGTCCGTAGTTAACCAACCACGGAGTCTAGATGATTAAATAAAAACAAAATACAAGACTAGCACAATACAGTGAATGGTTCTATGTGGCAGAATGACTTAATTATACATTAGTGTCTCTGATGAGTGTACAGCAATAGTCAGCTAATATTGACTTGGACCATTTGTCCTGCTACATCTGCTCCATCTCCATCTTCATGTCGTGGTAAAAATCTTCGCCCTGATCATCACCTGCCCGCAGTTATTAGACAAGAAAGTGGGTTTTTAAGAAAATTTTGCAACCGAATTCATAGGACAAGGTCAATATATCCTCGAATAGTTGTTTGTAGTTTCTCATTCCCCAGGAACTTAACATAACGCACGACAAATCATTTATTCTTTACTAGAGGAGGGAAATTAATGCTAATCCATTCGTATCCTTGCCTCCTACTAATCTTTTGATATCAATTTTCGCTGCTGGTTCCCCAGCAGTCCACTAGGTATGTATGGAAACTGGTTCTCGTTATTAACCAAAACTACCCTGAGAGTCATTAATGAAGCATAATAAACATAGCATTATCTACGACTAAAGTTTAGAGATTCATAAAGCACATTTAGTAATTTGTAATAACATTAATAAATTTCAGGGAAACAATGCTAAATTGTACTAAATTTCAATTATTTTACCTAACGGTTTATTTTTTAACAACACAAATAATTTGATATTATATCCTTATACGCATGTGATTGCAATAATAAATAATGTCTAGTCTAGTCTAATCTTACCCAAGACTGGGCGAGAAATGTAAAAAAATACCTTATGTAGGCTTAATATGGAAGGGAATAAGATACTTAAAAACTACATTTAGAATTTTAGTACCTGAAACGCAATGGCCCAATTTTTGATGATGGTTGTTAAAAATAAAAATAAAATCCATTAGTCAAACGCGGCGTATAAAAGTTTATTAAATACTTGTTAATAATACTTTTGGGGAAATTTGTTTTACTGTAAACCAATGTTAATGTTCATTTTTTTCAATATCCGAATCCCCTTATTTTTATATATACATATACAAGCCCCTTATATAATCATAAACAAATAATAACTTCAATTAGTTAACTGTAAATAACAAAGATACCATTAAGAAAGATATTTAAGTTTCATTTTAAATTGGCAGTAGCGCCCCGTTATAAAAAACGTCAAGAAACCGAAGTAAACTATGGAAAATCAAATGTGGCGACGTTGTGCGGTTGATTCCAAACCTCCCAAATAATTATGACCAAATTGCTGGCGTAAATGTACACAATGGTAATAATTCCATAAATTATTAATCATCAGTTTCAAATATTTCCATGAAACCAACCCTTGTAATTTCATGGTGACATCTATATTTCCCTAGTTTAAGTTTACCGGGTCTAATAGATCAATAATCGTCTATAAAAATAACTAGGAAATACAACATTAAAATCAACTAGGATGTGCACCGCTTTCTCAGTATATCTCCACTTTTCTTTTGCAAACCGTTGTTTATAATTCCAGGCTTCATTTCGGGTAAGTCTGCATAGTCAGCTGCGAGGGGATCTGCGCGCTTACAAAACTAAGGAAAAGCAGGTAGCTTTCGGAAAAATGTTGCCGCTTGAAATGCGAAGCATGCCGCCGAAGGAAGATTTCGTTCAGAAATGGATGGACTGCAAGAGGGTACCCAGCGAATTAGCGAGCATGGAGGCAGTCTGGGGAGGAATAGAAGGTTTAAGGTGAGACGGAAATTCGCACTGATTGCAATTTCCACTAAATAGATTAATGTTGCGAATATGTAACTACAGTTGACAAAATTGTTATTTATGAAAATATTTGTTTCGTGTACATATTCAATGAGGTTCACAGACATATAAATAAAAAGTATTCAATAACTATATTGAGGATTAAAGATATAAATGTGATGGCACTTCACCAAATAACACTGGAATAAATTAATAGTCAAGTTTTGAATATCAAGTATCAAAAGTATATGTAAGTATAAGTAAATGTAAAATATATGTAATTATTTACTCGCTGGATACTTCTATTTAGCAAAGCAGTTTTCTCGATGCGCATCTAATATGAACAAAAACAGCTAGATAATGTCCCAACAACACGAATAATTGACCTCTGGATTATAAAATGGTAATTGGATTGTAAAACTCCCTAGGCCATGTGGAACCCAGGTCGTATGATAAATTTGAAGAAATTTGATTCAATTATAAATTCAGCTGTGCTGACGGAATGCGTACAATACGTTTAAGTAAATATTGAATTGGATTTAATTTTGACAAAATGACAAAAGTAGAAACTTATAATGGTATTAGCGTAGAGATACAGCGCCACCAGCTTAAATTGAACAATTAATATATAACAACAGATCAGTGAGATAAATTCATGACGAATCCAATGATTCATTTGATTCATTTACGACCTGACCGCAAGATAATTAGGATTAATTGTTCAGAAAAGATATTATAATACACAATTTTGCTTGATTCTAAAAGAGATTTACAAGACAACGAAATATTCAATGCTTATTAATTATAATTAATACTGGATATTGTATTATTGCTATGTTGTTCCAGTGCAGAATGCATGTAGTTCGTGTCATAATTTGCACATGAGTTTTATATTTAATCTGTTTATTCATAGGAGCCTTAATTTCTGCGACCAGGTGTATTTTCAAAAGTTCAAAATAAAGTTAAGACGTTTTGTCTTAATACAAACTCGCAACATAATGAACGTATCAATAAGCCTCTCAGGTTGAATTATTATTGCATGTACTTGTAGGTCGACAAGGGCATTCTGTGGCTGGCTAATCGATCATCCGGAGATTCCTCCGCCATTGTACCTAGAGCAAAAGGGTATGTTGAACGCCGACTATCTGTTGGGTCCCCATTATTCCATCGAGAGTGCGGTCGATCAAACGGATTTGGGGCACGCTGGCGAGGCAGTTGTGGCGACGTCAAACGCCGGTGGAGAAGAGAAGGAAGTGTAGCAGGAGTGCTGTTGATTTTTTAAAACGGAATGTTGCAATAAAATTGGTACAAAGTAAAGTGGCCTTTTTAGTGCGTGAAACTTGTGTTGCTAGCTAATTTATATATTTCTACAGGCATTATTGTTTTGGATTGGTAATCTTAAATCATCCTTAATTTCAGAAGGGAATATTCATTTTTATCTAATCTAATACCTATTTGTTATACATAATGCGTATTTGCGAAACAATGGATTTTTTAGAAAAAATGTCTTCCTAAGGGAATTAAAAAATACGCTGGGGTACGCACTGAACTTAGATACATGTTTGCTAAAGTGGCACAGTTCTGATTAATAGCGCATTTATCGAAAGAATTTTTTGCCAGATGGTATATAGTAACGGTACGCCTTGACAATCGACACAAACACAGCACTATACCTCAGTAAATTAAATGTCACCCATTTTCCCGAGTGTTATAGATTAGAAGCAAACCTTGGACATTGTCGGAGTAAGAACATTTAAATAGCATTTTAATTAGTAAAATTGATTGTGACTACGGACGAAGGAAATAAAAAGAGAAGGCATGAAGAAGGCAACGATATGGAACCCTTTGAAAAGAGCTGAAGAACTATGAGATCGCCACAAAACAAAGAATAATGCAGGAAATTAGAGCAGAAATGAAGGATGCATAAATGATATAAAGGCAATAAGACAGGCATCCAGGGAAGAGATCCAAGAATTAAAACATCAAAACGAAAGGCTAAAGTAAACAGATGATAAAAAAAGAAATGAACAAAATCCAGAGAAATTTAGGAGGGATAGAAAAGGAATGGAAAATGATAACATAGTAAAGACTCAGTGAATACGACAAATACAAACGCCTTAATAAACGAAATGACCAATTTCATGGAGAGATATTTGAAAATGCAAGTGCAAGCACAATGAGCATACAGATTGGGGTATACAACATTCCTGCTTGAGCGAAATAACGCAAAGGAGAAGGAGACTGTAATACAGAAAAAACATCAATTGAAGAAGATATAAACGACACAATATATACAAAACATAACCTAAGTAATATTCAGAGTGGAAGGCAAAGGATATTGGGATAGAGGGCAGAAGAAAGAAGGAGAAGAGTGGAAATGGAGCAAAGAAAAAGAAGAACTGGAAAAAAGAAAATCTAGATATTGAAATCGGGATCAAATTTATAGATAACCAAGCAATTAACGCGAGGAGGAGAAGGAACCAAAAAACTGGAGACGAAAATAAAAAATTAAAGCAAGAGAAAAAATAAAAAAAGTATAACTGACGAAAAGAAAATAAAACGATATAGTGGATAAAGGGTGAAACAGATAAAGCTGGATAGATCAAACAGAGAAAGGAAGCAAAACAGGAAAACAAAAAAAGAAAGCTGGGAAGAATTTGGGCGAAATCTAAATGAAACAAACAATAGGAACTTTTGGAACATTTTTAGAAGAGGAGAAAATACCAAAACAGTTCGAATATAATTTTACAGATATATAGGAACTGATAATTGTAATAATGGTAGACCGATATGCTTATACATGTACCGTTCAAATTACATACAAAAATATTTGAAAAACGATTAAGGGAAAGGGTTGAACGCATATTACAACAAGAACAAGTTGCATATAGACCGGGATACCAGACAATCCATTTTAAGGAATATAATAGAAAGGCAAATAAAACAAAATAAAGAACTATTTTTAACATATATCGATTTAAAAGCAGCGATCGACAAAGCCAATAAAAAAATAATAAGAAACTCACTGCAGCATCTAAAGGTAGATCATCGTATAAAAAGCTAAGAGGAGTAAGTTCAAAATGAAAAGGGGAATAAAACAAGAGGATAAACTAGGGCCCACATCTTTTCATAATAAAAATTATGGACAGGATACAGAAGGACAGAAAACGAAGAACGGCAAATACTTCACCCAGTTATAGAGTACAATAAACTTAGGCCAGTAGAAGTAAATATACTATTATTATATACTAAATTGATAGATGTACGGACAGTAGAAATAGAAGAGAAAGGAAAGGAAATTGATATAGACAAGAGCCACATTGTGATAATAAATAACAAAAGGGGATACGGTGATAGAAAGAAAATTGATAAAGAGACAGGAATTGAAAAAGTTAACAATGTGCACAGTTGTAGTGCAAACAATAACGTATGCGAGTGAATCGTGGGTAATGCGAAAAACGAAATGTAAGCAGCCATATAAATTTAAATCCTAAGAAAAATTGTTGGAAAGACAAAGTGGGATAGAAAACGAAACGAAAATATTAGACACATACCTTTGCAAAAAGAACACCTGACCACTAAAATCGACAAGAAACAACTATCATCAGAATGAATCGAGAAAATATAGAAAATATTATCGAGTCAGGAAGAATAGGAAAAGGAAAACGACAGCGAAGCCAGACAAATGGGTGCGAAGTACTTGGCTACAAACGCTTGAAAAAAACTAAGAAAAGCGTTCTGCGCCGAGTGACTACTTTTTTTCAAGCATTGTTATTTATGGTTTTCACAAATTGTGTCTTTTTTTAAGGCATTTCCAGCAATAGTTTGAGAAGCCATAGACGTGGCATCGAGAGCACTTATGAAGAAATGCCAAAATCACGAAGTCATATATAAGAAGCTCGAAATCAATGAATGCTGCACAAACAGTTCGACTCGGAAGAGTACTTCATTCGACTCTTTTAACAGTACATAAATCAATTGTCAATGAAGAAAAAGTTGAAGATACTCCAGATGTGACTCCGAGCATAGATGGAAGGAATCGATGGTTCAAAAATTGTCACGAAGCCGCAAGTTATGGGTCTTGCATACCTAAGTTGCGTAGACAATTCATAGAACTTCCTATAGGTAACAAGAATATAATATATAAATATAGATAAGTAATATTTGAATAAAACTCAATAGATATACTTTATGTTAGTTTACAGTAGAAAATAAATTTCAGAGAATGTATTAGCTTAGCTCGTCGAAAAGAGCTCAGCATTTATGTAGAAGTAACAAGTGTGTAGGTATTCACGTCAAGATGGCAGCAATGTTTAGACACAAACTAATTGTAGTTTATAGTAATCAAATTAGACTTAAAAACTTGAATTTGTTGAAAGTTGGCGCCGTGGTGAGATTTCGAGACCAGTATACATTCAAAATCTACAATAGAAAGAGATAAAAACAAAAAACAAAACAAGTGAAAGAAAACTATTTCATTGAATGAAACGAATAGAAGGACTCAAGAATTTGAAAATGACGGCGAAAATACCTAACTAAAATCCACGTTACGAAAATATTAAAAAAATTCCTTTAATTGAGTCGGCGGTTGGCGCTTGGTGAAACATTGTTATAAATAACGATTAATAAAATACTTGGTTTACTGTTATTAGGCCATTATCGAGCGGTTATTGGCAGTATTATAATAACGATTAATAAAACATTGGTTTAATGTTCACAAAAATACTAAAAGGGTACTGACAGCAACCGCTCGATAATGGCCTAATAAACCGAAACAATTGTGCCCATACAATAAATTTTTTTGTGAACATTAAACCAAGCATAATAGCATAATTCCTATTAATCCATAGTATTTTCCTGAGAAGTCGAATGGACTACCAACAATTTACAATATCCGTTTTAATGCTTAAGATCTGTTTATGAACATATTTTGTATGAAGCACGTAGTAAAATGCTGCTACTTATCAGAGTATTATTACTCACGTCTAGTGACAAAAAGCAGTTCATTTTGTTACTAGTTTTATAAATAGCGATTGTTGATTTAAAAGTATCAATTTGTATATGTACTATAGCATTACAGAAAATATTTATAATAATTCAAAACCGCAATAAATAACTCATCAATCATACGAGGAAACATTAACGTCTAAGCTAAATTCATGATACCGGTGCTGTAGCGATGACACATATTTCATTATAAGAACAGGATTGCCGCAAACTCTTAATTGTTATAATAAATGTTCTCTAATGAACTAGCTAAGTTTTCCATTCAATTTATTCTTCAAAGTAAGGTTAATAAAATACAAGCTTTCACTGATTATATTAATTATAGAATTAAATATACATTTTTATATGGCGCAAAAATCATTTACTATCTACTAGTTCCTAACAGTTATATGGTGTTCTGTTTTATATGAACACCAGCCGGGCTTGTTTTTGAGATATATTATGAAAGAGAATTGAACATGAACTAAGTTCAGGTTTGCTGTGATCTTAATGGATATGCTGATCAATGTATCGCTGAAAAGCGTTTCAAATCAATGGAACCAACCATATTTTAAATGCACTATTGGCTAATTCTACAATAGCTTCATAATTGATAATGCTTAATGCAATTTTTGGTAATATACAAATACACATACTGTATTATATTATACACATACCATTGTAGGTAAGTTTTTGTAGATATGTTCATATTTTTAATATGTAGGCTAGTATAGGACTTATGGTAGGTATGTTATTCCAACATTGAGCTTTTCCGTCAAAATATCTAAACCATTTTACGAACGACAACAAGTTTGAAACACGCTCTATGCTCCTTTCCATTCGTATAAAATAACCATAAAAACAAAATATTTATAAATCCTCAGTACAACAAAAAATAAAAAGGATTTGCTTATCTAATCTGGATATTAGGCGAAAAGAAAACTTCAAATCAGAATATTAGTCCCATAATCGTCTCATTAGTAGCGCATTAATCAGCGATTACGTTCCAATAAAAATGTGGGCGAACTTCATTATTTGTTCGTTTCGTGCCACGGGTGGGCGTGAAAATGGAACAAAATGTCAACATGTCCAACGGTCAAAACATGGATGAAGGTGCATCGAGCAGTATGGATCCCGACAATATGGGGAGTACAGAAAGAGACAACGATGCCTTCGAAGATGACTCCGTCGTTTATCGAGATGTAAGTAAATAGCCCAATTTGATCAAAGAAAAATACACTAACGGAGATTGTCATTTAATTTATAATAAATACCTATTATTATTAAATAGAAAAATTATAGGTATCTTGACTAATTAAAATTAGCTGACATGTAAACCAAAACAGATGGTTTTGGTATCATTTCAAAAAAAAACATATTAATCCTATCTACAAAACGGGGCTAATAAAAAATCGTTAATTTTGTGATTGGATATAATATAAACATATATTGCTCTTTTATTTTTTTCTTCCCACTTTTAGTATAATTGTATAATTTGTTTATATTTTTTTGGGAAATTTCGGTCAGACGATTACACAAAACATTGTTTGTATTAAGCATTGTTTTATTGCATTCCGCTTACGTTTCAAACTTAGTATAAATTCATTGTTCATATGAAACATATTTTAACTTATATTACAAATACGTATGTACATGGAATTATTTCATATAGACTTTTTTAGGACACATCCAAATCAGTTGATAATCAGGACAGTGGACGTTAAGACAATCAATTTTCGCGTATTTGTGACTCCGTATGTTGTAAAGTAATATTCCACTGTCTATTCTATATTGGTGCGATGCAGATGATGGCTATTTTAGGAGACTTTCTCATATATCTTCCATATATTTCACTTTTAATTAATGCAATTTAAATATATTTATGTGATAAAAAGAACCACCCAACATCTTTTATTAATTGACATTAGAAATATAATTTATACTATAATTTTTACTATTAAGGTATTGTTTTATGCATATCATATCATTAATTATTCTTTTATTGTAGTTTTCTTTTTCCGTAATTATCTCTGTCGAGGGTATATAGTTTTTTATTTTCTAGTGCAATGCTCTACCCAGAGCCTAACGGCATGGATTTATGCAGGATTTATGTGCCCACATTCTTTTATTTACTGTTCCGAGTGACATATTTTCTCTTGAAATTTATTTTGTATATTGTAGATGAGCTTTTTCTTAGTGGCGTTTTTGATTTTCACTTTGTAAAATATTTTTCATTGTTATTAATTTATGTGCTACTTTTATATTGAATTCTTGAAGCGGTGTTTTTTCCAATACGTTTGGTATGTCTGTATGTATATTGAGATATATTTACCCTCTTCTTTTATGTTATCGGTACATCCGTTATTTTCTATTATTTTATTGCAATTATTTTGTGTCTTACTAGTATTAATTTCCACATATGCACGATTTTTATTATTGATGTTGGTGATATTGAATTGTTCAGGATAATTTTGCCTTAAAAATATTTCATATTTATATAGCATCCACGGTGCTAATTTAAATTGTAAGATGGACGCATGAATTGTACTGTAAATATTTTCCTGAATGGGTTGGTTTGTTGAACCAATGGGTGTATATTTCCCTGTTTTTTGTGTATTATTTAGATATCTAGAAAATGTGTGGAGCTGCTTCGTTCTTATTGGTGATAACTATTATACAGTCATATACGTAATGTTTGATGAATGGTATTTTATAAAAAAATATCTTCTTTCTGGGTCAAAATATGATTTCAAAGCCTAAGACGGTTCGCCAAATTTTATTGAATAGCTGAAATTATAAATTATAAAGAAAAAGTAATATAATTTTTTTATTACAATTCATAAAAATATTAGTTTATTAATCAGTTTAATTTGTAAACTTGTACTTACTTCTTGTTGTTGATATTTTCTAAAACGGTTGCACTATACTTGTCTTTATTTCAGTGACACTTCACTTCCTTTTGAAGTTTATTGTCGCAGCGACGTGCAATATATAACAAAAAAATTGATACCAGTTATCATTTCACTTGTTTTTTATACCCACGCCACGGATGAAATGATTTTTCTGTTTTTATTTTTTATCGGCATTTACAATTTTCAGTTTTTCCTATATAATTTTATTAATCATAAATCTCAAAATTTTCGTTTTGATTCTAATTCTGGCCTACAATATTTATTCCAGATCACTTTTATTAACCAACTGAACCTTTTTTCGTGCCCCAAAAATCCATATTGTCCAGGAGAACCAAATATTGAAACACTAGATATTAATAACTTTTTGGCTACTAATATGCATTGGAAATGTATGTAGATGACATATTTCTTATTCAAAATGCTCACCGCTTTCTTTTCCTTTTGTATAAAAGACACTTTTATACATTTTTTACATGGAAAATGTCCTTGATACCGGATTATATTACGTTTTTTTAATTAAATCTGACAGCTACCTAATTAAAATAAAATTTTGATATTAACTATTTCAAAAATTATATTCGTTTACATAGGAAGCGACGGGAGTGTAGCGAGAATTTTATTCTCGGTGATAAACGCATTTCGCATTTAAAAATCACCGAATAGCTATGCTTTTCTTATGATTGCCCTCTGCAAGCGCGTTTTAAATAATTAATCAGTTGGCCGTCTCCTGATTTTGGAAATTTATATCTGTTCATGACATGCGACTGTTAAACGTGGGTCAAATCGCTGTTTCGTTATGAACTAGCGAATTGGCACTATCGCTGCATATTTTATTTGCGTAGTGTAGTATGATTGGTATTTCGCATCCAGTAGCGTTGCGACCGTTATTAGCTAACGCTTGTATAATTTATTCTGCACTTTTACGCATATTTGCATTGTTGTTATACTATGGGCAGTTTTAAGTGTCTGGCTGCTGGCATATTACCTGTTCATGTAGAATAGACCTTTAATAAAAGGCATGTTTCTATACGACTTGAAGGCGTTCAAATGGTCCATTTTCCGAACATCACTAAGAATAATTAAATAACAACAACTACTTTTAAAATAAATAAAAAATAAATACCACGACATTTGGTAAAAGATTCTCTGTTATATTTCGAACCAACCAGTATACATATTAACTTTAACTTCCCTTTTCTATTGGAAATAAAATACTCCCAGAAACATTTTAGTTTTTTGACAAGAAAAGAGCATCTCACGATGAATATTATATATTAATTTAAATAAATTGACGACGACTGGTTGGTGTGTTGGTGTTAAGTTAGATGTTGAAATATGTATCTAGATTTGATAAAAAGCAAGTGTGGTAAGGGGCTTTTAATTTGGTTGGTGAAGAATTTAATTTTTCAACTATCAGAAAAATATATAAATTAAAGAACTATTTTTAATTCAAACTAGCAGGTAATTTACGTTCATAATAATAAAATCATGTCTCTTATCCAAACGTCCTGGCTAGAATTTGAAGGTAATCGCTGAATGCTGAATGCAAAATTTCACTTTATAACGGTATCTGCACAGCACGGTGATAAATCAAATAAGTCAAATTATATATATATAATGTATACAATTTCATTTTGAATATGTCTTTGACATTTCTATCATAGTTTTACGGAATTAATAAATATACATCATATTTACTTACAATCACCAACCATTAACGGTGGTTGTTTTTGAATAGTTCGGAAGGTGAGTACCGTTGGATTAATAAAGATTAAATGCAATATTTGTAGTTCAGAAAAGTACTGATCAAGAAGTTCAATGGCGCAAGAAATTAATGATTAGTGGGATATATTTCATCGCGCCCTATGGCAGTTTATAGACTCCAGAAAGCAACACTAACTAAATAGATGAGGTGAGAAAACGCTAGGGAAAGAAGAAACATATTACTAATTTTGAAATAGGGAGTATTGAATATTAAAACGTACAATAGTAATGAAAAATCATAACAAAGAAGCGATTGAAACTAGTTGTAACACTGTACGTTCAATTGGTCCAATCGTTTTTTGACGTTTCTTTTATAGCCTTCAGTACTTGAATCTATTCGCATTATATTTTTACCGACATTTACAGATTCCTATTTTTCTGTAACATAATTTAAAAATCCCTTAAATTATTTCAATTTTTATCAAACTTTGCTTCCTTTTTCCTCCAAGTGCCCTAATAACCTTATAAATTGTAAAAACCATTTTCGTACACATGACAGCTCGTCGACACTTGTTAATAAATAACGCTGGAATTTTTATATACTCTGTAACATTTACTACACCATATGAATAGACGCAGGAGTAGTAAGAAAAAGACTAATATTCAAATAATTGTTATTTTTAACCCATTTTATTAGGATGATTACACGCAAAAAATAAGATTTTTTTGAAATAGTCACGTCTGCATTATTGGACCACTTAAAATAATATGGTATTTTATATCCACATTATAAAAAATATATCGTGCGTTAAAATATTATTCTTTTTACAGCACGCCCCTAAAACTTTAGACCGGTCGGTTTCCCAGGATCAACAAGTCAAATTCAATACTCCCGTTAACACATCACACAGGAACAGCCAAGAAATTCCACGGCATAGACACCAGTCGGCAACAGTTCAACCAACCGTAGAAAACAAGATGCGGAGAAACAACAGTTCACACTCCTTGAACAACCAACCAGTCTACTCCAAGCCTAAGGTAGCATTTGAAAGTGTTATAATATTGTCTTAGAATCGACGCAACAGTCATATTACCAAAAGTGAGCAAGATTTATATATAAATCGTTACATCTAATTTGAAACTACGTTTTATCATATTGAGTTGCCTTATTTTTGTCAATGTTAAAGCTGCTTTCTTATACAGAAATTATTAAATCGCCCAACAATAGAAATTAAAATCCGATTAATCCAAATAAATCTGGCAGCTCTATTGATTCTGTCATGGCGCCGAAATACATTCGTTATTTATCGTGACAGTGATCAATTTCTGTTGCTGATATTTGTTTTTGAAAAAACGCACATAATTCGTAGAATACTGATTAGGCAACTATGCATCGGACGTGATTTTGCTTGTATTTATTTATGAATTTATTATTAAGGTTAAATATTCTAAAAGAAAACTTAATCGAAAATATACAAACAAATCATTTAAGTACATAAATCAAATTTTAAAAAATGTGATAAGAGACTTCTACACCTTATCGTTTGAGACAGTAGTAACTTGGTAAGGCAGATAACGTTATCAGTGCGTATTGTTTCCTTTTTAGTAACCACATGTTTTACATCAAAACAAATCGTTCCAGATGTTCCCAGACTCATTCATGCTCTTCGCCAATGTAATAGTTACATGTGGCATAATATCCCTGTGTTACAAAACAATATTGTATATCAGTAACAATAGAAGAAACAAGGAGACAAGAAAAAGAACAAGAGAAACTAATTGAAAATACTAAGAAAGTATATCACAGTATAAATATGAACTGCATAACAAAAGATTCATGTCTATAAAAATTAATATGAACGTTTATCAAGCAGTGTACGAGGGGTCCTGCTAAATATTGCGAAAAATGTAACTCACAACACACATTACGCTATGTCAATCAACGTATTGCTACTCAAACTATTCGTCTTTAGGATCTATACACTATGTATTCGATGAGACCAATCTTCATAAAATATGTCATCTCTGAACGAGGTACCCCGAAATAAATGGTTTAGCCCTGCAATGACTTCTTCAGGCGACGAAAAACGATCGCAACGTATTTAATTATTGATGCCCCCGAATAAGAAGAAGTCATTGGGCGATAAATCAGGTGAATATTGGCAATGAGTCATTATTTAGATGTTTTGTTAAAATTTCGTCAGCTATACAATCGATTGCTCTATAGCTCATATGAATATATCTATGTTTCATGATCTGTGACAATGTACTGTGCCGAATTTAATCGCGCACAGTCGAATTTTTAAACGTTTCCTTGCACCATTTAACACGTGCTTCTTTTTGCCCCTCTTTCAAATTGTAAGAGATTCAACGAGTGCAAAGGTTCCTGATATTCAAATGATCAGAGCAAATCGTATGTATCTGTTTCGCCGCAATGCCTATTTCGATACTTTTCGTAATTTTCTAAAAATATACATATTCACTTCCTATAGGAACCAAACAAAAATTCAACTATTTCTTCATTTCAAAATCTCATTAGAAGTGAAAGAGTTTATGAGGAAATGAGCAAGTTGAAAGGGTTTTAATATATCTAATTATGACTTTAAATACAGAATAAAAAAAGTCAATTGAGTTTTCTAAAAATTATTATAAATCTAGCTAAAATTGGAAACAGTAACTTTTCAGGTTTTTACAAAACAGTTATCGCAAATGACATTTCTCTCCAGTTTAAAATACAACACACAAGTCACTTAGAGCCAACTAGAAGAACTCAACAAAAGTGATCAAGGACAAATAATTATACAGGACATACACTTGACGTCGGTACATACGCTCGATGGTCAGTTCCATATTCAGTGACTTTGTACGGTAGCGACAGTTTCGCGCATCCTCCTCTAACCATTATTCTGCTTCATCTGAATATAATGAATTAATACAAATATGATGTTTAAATCTGGGAACTTAAAATATTTATGGTTTAGGGTGCACAGCACTTTATTTATAATAATAAACCATTGCATCACAACGAACATATTATTACATTATTATATATGTATATAAATAATCGTAATTATATAAAACTATTATTGGTTAGACGGTTAACTTTATTAGATATTCGATTTCACGTAAATGCACTACTAAATTACCTACATCCTGATTTTGCAGTATGATTAAGATTTTGTTAATAACGCATTTTCGAATCAAATAATAAAGGCAATGAAATCTTCATGTCGCGCGTGCGCCGGCCATATGATTTATGTTGGCAAAATGATATAGTATCACGTATACTGTGAATACCTAAATTTCTACCATATTGTACTAGTATATCGTAGTGCACTTTGTTTGCGATGTCCTTTTTCTAGTTATCCGGCTCGAAGGTCCAATGTTTACGACGTCCTTTTTCTAGTGATCCGGCTCGAAGGAGCAATGGTTGCGATACGTGGACAATGTACTGCGCTCACGTATGTTACGCCAAATAATCTTCGTCGCTACCGTCTGGATGTTATTTAATCGTTCGAAGGCTTGTTCAGATAAAATCTTTTAACTATGTACATTATTTATTATTAATATTTACAATATACAACTTTGCTCAATTACAATTGAGCACATGAAGATACACTGTATGTGTTACTGTGTGTAACTGTTAAGACTGTTGTCTGATACGTACTGCTCGACTGGTGTCGTGATAATGTTGTTACCTTGACTGTTGTCGTGGTAATAATGTGATACTGATAATTTAACACTGTGATGATATGACACTGTCTGTTTAAGGATGAAACCGATGTAAGATGGAGAAGTTGTAGTGAGTGGTACAGAATGAATTTAAAGCCATGAAAGAAAGGGAAGTTTGGAACATTTGGTTCAGAGGATTAATCTAAAATCCCGAGAGCCATATAATAATTTAAACACTCGTAAATTGCTATTTTACAACCGGCAATCGTAAAATTATGGCTTGTAATGGGAAATTGGGGCCGCAAAGGTTTTGAAATACATAACGTATTGTACGTGACCGTAAAAGAGTTTTATAGATTTTAAATTTGGCAAAATAAGTAATAAAGTTTAAATGACCGAACCGACCTTTAGCTGGCCGAATCGGCGGCACCATCTGTACCTGGGCAGGATCGTGCGGATTAACATAAAACTATTCTACATACTTAAAAATAACTGTGAGAAATATTTATATTATTTGCGCGGATCTAAATTGTCTTAATTAAATCCACATATAGGTGTGGGACCGAACACACTTGATGAAGAGAAATTGTTACGTTCATTGCAAAATCACATTTTTTAGCCATTGAAAATCCATTGTAAATATTTGTATTTGAATTCAGATATTTGAAGTAAAGCATTTATGGTTGTTGGTACAACTTGGAAAGTTGGAAATCAAATTTTATCAAATTTTATATGGTTGCTTATCGAACTTGTTAATTGAATTGAAAATATCAAACAATTTATTAATCAACAAACTTCACGGAACTCTGTTCACTAAATGTTTACTTTCTGTTACTTTCATTTTTTGAAAGGAGTTTGGGTTAATGTGGGCACTTGACAATTTTGGTGCCAAGCAAAGTCCCATGTCATCAACGTTAAAAGTTTTAACCTCATGAAAGTAGTTTATGAGCATCTAAAGGGCACTGGAAACGATAAATTTTTTTGTCAAACTTTACACTTTTGTCAAATTTTGGATAGTCTGCGGCTTTGCTTGACGATTCTGAAAAGTAAAATGTGAAGTCAAATTTGTCAAACTTATTTGATCGTTTCCAGGGCCTTTAACATTACACTATGACGTTCATCTCGGATACAACAAGTTGGAACAAATTGGGATATTTTATCGGGCAATACATAATTCTATTTGCTGGTGGTTTTCTCTTGTCCGAAAATAATGGTAGAGGATTCAGAATATTAACTAATGTAGGCTATTTTTAGCAGTCTGTTTTGTTTGTCAACATACATTTGCTATTTCTATAAAGATAACCAGCATATTTGTTAAACAAATCATCTCTTCTACTATTGATTACCAGTACCCTTTGTATTCGTATCTATTCCTTCAAGTGTACAAAGAACCATACACTCACTAACTTTATGTCAAATTAACTATAATGATAATTGGTATGTTTATGGGGTCATGCTATACATTCGGATACGAGCGTTGCCTTAACTTCAACAACAGTCTCTTTATAATTTCAACAAAGTCTCTTATGTATTTTATGTGTTTCATAAAGTCACACACCCAACTATGCCCAATGGTGGCGTTACGGAGAATAAAAGACTAAACATCTTTACGGTGCATAACTGTTTCATACGCTCCTATGTGACATTTTTTCCTTCAACATGGATCGCAACAATTAGATGGTACCATCTTCTTGCAAAGATCAACCTTATATGGTGCTTACTCTTTGCTACCCGACTAAATTCGAATGAGTGACACTTTTCTTTCCTTTATTTTTTTATAATTCTTTAATTGTTTTTGCTGCAATTGAGATATATACATACAAACCGGAATAACACATGGCCAGCAGGACTCGATCTCGATCTCGATTCACAAACCGTCCCCTCAATGTCGTCTAGGATGTGTTATGTACACAATTTTCACGTACCGGTGATTCATGATAGAGTAAATACAAATTGTTGAATCGATGCTGTTATTAGTTTCCTCCAATAAATGTGTCAATCAGAAATAAATGGTGTTTTTGAAATTGTCGGAGCGCGAGCAACCATGACGTGGCGTGACAGCTGCTTCTAACCTCACCTCTTAGGTAAGAGAATACTGCCAGGCAGGATAGCAGTTTCATAGTTTCGTACATTTGTTAAAAAACTAGCACCATGTATTGAAAACCCGAATAAGTTTTCCCTATTCATGCGAATTTACGTAGTGTCGGAATATATAACAAATATAAATATCTGCAATGTGCGACATAGCACTCTCTTATACGTAGTTATCACTATGTCCATGTAAAGTTCTTTTCTGTCACAAAATATTCATTTTTTAATATTTTATCATACACGACTTTCAATTGCTTTATTTACTGGGTACAATATATGGATTGCAAAATCTAAATGGCGATTGGATATATTCAAAGCAGTCGGCCTATTATCAGTTTGTGAAGACGAACCAAAGAACATAGTGAATAGTGCTTTTATTACAACATTGTAGAAGGAATAATTGAACGGTATGTAAATAATATATGGAAATGCAAATGGTCCCCCCCCCCCCCCGTTCTGCCATCCGATGGACAAAACATAACACAAATTTTCAAAAAAATCTCCCGTTTATATACGTCGTTTATCTTAAGAATGAGTTCCAATTAACGATGTACCCGTACTCATTTTTCTACATTAATTTATAATTTTTTACGTCAGCAGTTATAAAATGAAATGCTTGTATTATTTGATAGAAAAAATACTCTTCCATTAATCAATTACTAACGTATGGTCCGAAAATTTTGGGAAACAAATCTCATATAAACATAATTTCATACTTTCATCAAATTTGTAAACAATGTCTCTTAACTAACCTTATTATAAAACAAAATTCAAATAATATGCAAAGGATAATTATTTTCGATTTTATTATGACGCCTTGCATCATCATTTGGACGGCCACAGCGTCGATTTCGCCAATATTTCTTAACGATTTTTGCTTCTTAATCTTATATCAACCATGTATTACGTAAACGTTCGTGTGAATGACTTTCACCTCAGAGTTGGGCAGAGTGAAATATTTTCCATCGTACATTACGATGAATTTTTTATCGAAATACACTCGCCTCAACGCGCGGCAACATCTCGGAATTCTCTCTGAGCTTCAGTGTATTTAGGAGCTTTCCTCTTTTCGACGATATTCTTACTTGATATGGTTCTAAGCACCGTAGGCAGGACAACTATAAATGCCCTGGCCAGTTTTCGCTTTGAGATCCCAGTATTTTGTTTAGCTGCTTCAATGTCTCCCCTTTCTTAGTTGGTTTAAAATCTACGCCCGATCGCTTTTAGGCAAGTTTATACACGGTATCACTTCTTGACATTCTTTCTACGATAAATTGTCGATTTGCTCATGTTTTGATCTCGATAAATATCGGCAATGTCATGTATTATTATTATTTTTCAATAACTATTGATACGTTCTTCTAGAATATACTGAGTTATCAAATAGTTATTCACCGACGACCTTCGTGAATTTGATGTACTTTCTGTGCATCACGGAAGCGTGAGATTCGTCAGCGATTTATGAATAAACTTTGTCGAGAAGGTAGGGGAAGTGAATGAATCGGTGCAAATCTGAGGCGTACGAGTGCACACAAATGCGGAAATGGATGCGTGCGACCGGAAGTTGAAGTTTTTGTTTGAAAGTCATTACAGGCATCCGAGCCGAAATGAATGAATGAACCGACGGACGAATATATAGGTATGTGTGCACGTGTAACGGGGCGAAACTCTAGTACAATACCTTAATTTGACGTTAGTTAAATCTCATTACTTTTCTTCGGAGCGTAAAATTGCCACCTCGTCATTATCAACTATTTCGTGGACGACAAAGGGAAATTGATTTTTCTTACGAAGTGGGAATATATATAAATTTATGAAATGAAATTATCAACTATTTTAAGTAATTTTAGAAAATACATTGGCATTGTTTGTAATGTCATTTTACGGAATGTGTAAAAATATACTGTTGGGCACAAAAATCGACCCATAAAATAAATAAGTATTTCACTAAAACTTTAAATTTGGACACAACTTGGTATATAGTTGAGTTAAAAATCACTATATCAGGCTCAGATTTCATAGAAATCTTTTTGTAAGCAAAAAGCACGTTTGAAACATTCACGCGTCGAAAGTTTGTGATCAATATTCACCGGGTTGTTGAAATGTACTCATAAGTCTATGCCGTTTGCAGTTCTAATGGTTTGAAAGCATTTTTATGCGATGAATATCAAAGGGATTTCTTGCAAAACCAAGTGCAGCAATCATTATCCAAATATGAATAACCCTGAAAGTTACACTTTCGATTCCGATTTAGAATCTGAAGAATCTCCTTCCTAAGAAGAAACTTAGCTTACCATATACAACAAATCAGTGGCAACTATTTATAGATTCGTCCAAAATAAGTTTGAAAGGTGTTTTACTTTTTAAAGCACCGAACGTCTATCAATTACCATAGGTTAATCAACAAATATGAAAGAGACATATGACAACCTTAACCTACTTAGGTTTATAAAGTACGGAGTTCACAAATGGAACGTGTACAGATTTAAAAGTGGCACTGCTGACAAGCTGCAATCAGGATATACGAAATTCTGCTCATTTTTGTGTGAGTGGGATAGCCTTGCACGATATAAACATTTGCATACACGCGAAACTGAGGTACGCATTAAAAACTTGTAACGAATTCAGAAGGAAAACGTATATTTACCCCTACTCCATATTAAGCTAGGCTTCATAGAAAAAATGAGGCATTAAATAGAGAATAGGGAGCTTTTTCCTTTTTTATACTTTAAGTATAAGTATAGAAATCATGAATATTTGTGTGTGTGTGTGTGTGTGTGTGTGTGTGTGTGTGTGTGCCTGCACTTTAAGTGACGTTGAAAGACAAGCATGGCATACAGTTGAAAACATTTGCAACTATTGCTGCAATAAATCAAACAATCAGGAACACGTGAAACGTGTACCCTACCATATGATGGGATGCAATATGTCCATTTTTCCATTCTCATAATGATTTGTTCCCTGAGAATTTGGGTATCAAACGAGTGTGAAGAAAATTTCAAGATATTACATCGATCAAGAAAAGGTATTCCGGAAAATGGAGCTCCAACATGTGGCCGGGATGTAATACGCGAAACTTCCTGTGGATTTTATATAAGAAAGATGGCAAGTAAATTTTCATAATATTAATTTAAAAAGTGGATATAGTTCTTAAGTTTATTATTAATGAAATGTAATTATGATATGTTTCCAATTGTCTAAGGCGAATAAATTATTTGGAAACAGAGTTTTTATTTATATCAAAATATTTCCACCCCCATTACCATTGGAGGCTGATGTAGAAATTCTCAGTCAAGTTTTGGATTCAGCATACAAAACTACATAAGTAATAACCAAATATGTTCCACAGGGGATTAAAAAAATGAAATATTCCACAGTGTAATTTGTCAATTTGTTGAGTAACAAACTAATACGCTGATAAAACATTTGTATGAGGATCATTGATGACCAAGAAACTGCCACAAGTGGTAGTTTCTGATAGGTTTAAGTAACCGATTCAGTATTTGATAACATTGTAAAACATCTACTTGTGTATAAAACATACTTTTCCACGCACCACTAGACAAATACTATTGTAACAATATTCCATGGATGTATGAATAAATGCAATAACTGATATCTCTATAATGCGTTCACTTTCAGAGTCAACGTGACAAAAATGGAAACATGGTTCTTCACCTCCAATTGACACCAGGTATTCAAAACGGCAATCCTTTCAACAGTTGGAATCCAACGCCTCTACCGAATGGTAAATTATACATTTCACCAGCGCACTGATAAAGTTTGACATAAATGCAAAGAACCGTCGCGCGTTGTCCATTACGATTGGTAATAAAGGATGCATGTTTAAAATGTGTAGAAAATGAAAGACAGCTTTTGGATTGCCTAGAAATGTTTGGTGTTTCTTTTTCACTTTTTCACAATTTTCATTTTCATTTTGAACTCTTGATATTCTATTGGATTTATTTGATGCGACATTTTTTATTTAAAAGAATGAGTAGGTTTTGAAAAAAAAATCAATGAAGCAATCGATTTTAACTGATAAATTGTATTTGAATTCACCGGTGAACATTTTCATTTGCGTTTTACAAATTTTTAGATTAAGAAGTAGAAGTATTATTTACATCAAGTTTACCTTTAATTATTTTGCTAAAATTGACACTTTGGAAATTATATCAAAAATATTTTGCTGACTAATATTTTTCTCACCATGTACATATAATAGATATATAGTTGACAGTTGTTAGAATATTACTGCGCATTTGTCGATTGTCCCAGTTATCTTTACACATATGCGCGGCCTTGCAATATTGGTTGTCATTTTAAAATATTAATGTTAATTTACCATTATTTTATTTTTTTATTTTTTAGTATATATGCCATCTACGTTTCGTTTCCCATGTCAATACTGTGCGACAATTTTACACTAAATTAAAAAAAATCAAGTTTTGAAATGAACAGGCTGTTGTGTAAAGATTAATCAAATTGTTTATGGTCAAATTAATGGCCATTAATACTTTGGATGTTTCGAGATTTTCAGTATTTATGATTATTTAATAAAATCTGGAAACCCAGAAAACTCTATTCCTATTAGAAATAATAATGCAAACGATTGTTCATGCAATTTATCACAAGGCTTCATAGTAAAGCCCAACAAAAAGGACTAAAACTTCACATGTTTTTTTACTGAAAACATTGCCAGCTATATAACTGTATATATTACTTCTGCATTGCGATAAAATAAAATAATAAGTACAAACCATACAAGTTCTCCAATAATTATTTGAAGAAGGTAAATCAAAGGGAACGCAAATCAGAGAGAATGAATATTTTAATTGTAAATGTGGATGTCAGTGAGCTCCGGTATTAAATGAAGTGAATCCAACCACATTCCACAAATATTGCCAGGACGGTGGAATTGGGGGCATGGTACTATACTATGTGGCCATATCAGCCTCCGCTGACATTACGTCCCACGAATTCTTCATTTGGACTACCTAAAATAAAAAAATTATGACCATATCTAGACGAATAAATTAAAAGAGCGTAACGAACCGAGTACAATTAATTGAGTCCCGCCTTTCTTGGTTGCTCCTTCTGAGGAGTTTTGAAATTGCAATTGAAATATTAGAGGGACCGGAAAGTAATGTCGTTTCTACGCATTACTTCGAAACTATGCATTAATCGATATTCGATTGTCATTATCAGCTCATTTTGTAGTACAAAATCATATCAAAGTTATTCTAAGGTTAAAGTGGCTTGTTTACTCGTAAATATTTAATTCTTAAATTTTTCTTTGCAATTTGTGGTGAAATGGCCAGCCAAATACCAGGTAAAGTACATATTCGGCATTGTATGCTTTTTGAGTTTCGAAAGTAATAATGCAACAGTTGCTACCAAAAACATTTGCTATGTTTATCCAAATGCATTAGACGTTCGCAAATGCCAAAGGTGGTTTTCTAAGTTCAAATCCGGCAATTTTGATCTTTCCGACTCATCAGGAAGCCCAACAACTTTAGAAAATTGCGTGTTAAGGGCGGAAGTGGAAGCAAATCCATGTCAGACGATCGAGGAACTGTCAAATACTCTTAACCAACCTTGGTCGATCATCCAAGAATATTTGCATCAGACTGGTAAAGTAAGCAAAGCAGGTGTTTGGGTTCCGCATAATTTGCATAAATCAGGTTTACACCCCAAAAAATCGATGTGTGTTTGGTGGAGTTTTCGCGGGGTCGTTCATTTCGAAATGCTAAAACCTTGACAAACCGTTACTACAGACCTTTACTGTCTACAATTGGATCAAGTAAATCAATCTTTAGTTAAAGCTACCCAGCGATTGTCAACAGAAAAACCGATATTCTGCAACACGATAATGCAAGACCGCACTGCGCAAAACGTATTCTGGAAAAAATTAATGAATTGGGGTGGGTGGTACCGCCTCATCCACCATATTTACCCGATATTGCACGATATGATTTCCACTTATTCCGGTCGCTACAACATCTTCCAAGTGGCAAAAAAAATCAAATTTGGAAAATGCGCTCTCCAGATATTTTGTGCAAAAATCAATTGAATTTTATCGATCCGGCATTGAAAATTTCCACACCAGATGGCGAAGTTGTTGACAACGAGGGTGACAACATCATTGATTGAAAATAACAACTTTTTAAAAATTTATGTTTTTGTATGTAATGTTGAGAAACGACATTACTGTCCCTATTATTTATAAACTAAACTGTGGTTTTTGAAGTAAACTTAACATTTCACCTACATTTGGAATTGGGTCGACTACTACCTGAAAATACGTGGAAATCAGGATTAGTTACGAACACGCGGAACATCACCCCAACAACGCTACTAGAAAGAAAATCAAGAAGTTTGAGAAGTTACATCAAAAGGAGACTGTAGCACTGCCAGGATTGGACCCTAAGAAAATTGTAATGAACCTCACCAACTAATATTTACTTGGAGAACAAACCAGAGTTCTATCGAAATGACAAAATTTTCTTATTGCGTCAAACAGGATACCGCAGGACGTAATAATCACCCAAATATACATTAAGGAGTCTAAAAGCTGAACGACGCAAAATACTCTGCAAAACAAAACCAAGACAGAAAAGGACGCATTGAAAGAACTTCGTTCTACGTTCCGATAAGAGAAACGCAACAGTAGTCTTAATAATGGTAGACTAGAATGAGAAAATCAACACGATAATGGACCTCGAACACTACAAGAAATTATCTACATACCTAACAGCTTGGATCGAACGTCAAACCGGGAAAGCGATTAAGGAGGATTAAGGATACCGAAGGAAAAATACCGACACCTACTGCCATTAGAGACTAGCCTATAAGACTATTTGGAATGGCAAAATACAAAACAGGAAAGCCTCTACGACGATTATGAACTTGAAACTTGGAACATCATCATCAAGTAACCAGCAAATATATGCTAGTGAGTTTCGACGTCGAATCTCTTTTCACCCACGTTCCAGTGGAGGAAACTCTGAAACTCGCCCAGGCAACGGCTTATACCACAAGGACTCTTTGACATGGAAAAATTGTGTTTAATCACAACTTACTTTTTCTATAATGGCGATTTCTGCGAGCGGTAGTACGGTGCAGTTATGGAATCACGACTGCTACCAGTCATAGCCAACATTTTCATGGACATTTTCGAAGAAGAAGCATTCAGCTCTAGTGGCAAGAAGCTGAAATACTGGTACCGTGAACAACACTTTCATGATATGGCCCTACGGTATGCACAGTCTACACTCATTCAAGGAACACATCATCAGACAACAACTAACAATAACATCACTAGGGGAATTGAAGAGAATGGCTGCTTACCTTTTCTGGATGTATTAATGAAACACAACGACATTGTATGAATCGGACATGGAGTATACCGCAAGACGGCCCATGCGGACCGATATCTACACGCAGCCCCAAATGGTCATTAGTCACCACTCTGCTCCATAGAGCGGAAAAAAATTGTGATGCTAGCAACAAAACCAATGAAATTCAATATGTGAAAGATGCACTAGAGAACAACGACTACAAACCAAGACAGCTTTAGGTACGGATGAGCAGACGATGATGGATATGGATCAACGGAACATAACAGACACACATCAACCAAGAGAGGCAGCGAACGGGTATATATCGAGGAGAAAAAAATATGAAAGTTGTGAAAAACTTTGTATTGAAATGAATTTGCTGATTTAATGTCTTACTAACATATTTCAAAACAAGAAATTACAAAGAATACGATACAAATTAGGTGCATGCGTTTAGTTCGTCAGCAACAGTTGATCGGGGAATAATTTGAAGAGTCTGACGAAAATCACCCGACAACAGAATCATGGCTCCACCAAAAAAGTTTTGGTTGTCACGAAGATCTTTTAACCTTCTGTCCAGTGCCTCCAGTGACATCTTGTGGGCCATGGTACATTCATTCCAAATGATCAATTTGCATATCTGTAGAATCTTCGCCATTGCGCTGTTTTTGGCGAAATTAGGAACGTTTTTCCAGTCCCCTCGGAAGCATCAAGGAAGTAAATTCCATCAGATCCACTGTTCACAGCTTCCATCACTAACTAACTAATTAACTAAATAATTATGGTATACTACATTGAAAGTGGGCATGAAATTTTCCTGCACAATATGCGTTGCGCCAAACGACGTTATTTGAAAGCAATTTTTATATTTTTGGATGTTGGCCAAGAAATGTTTAGACTTATTTTCCATCCCAGAAACAAATGAGTGTAATGGATCTGGTGGCAATTTTACTTTACCACCAGCATAACATAATCCACTAGATTCACGGCTGTATTTTAACGTTTTACAATATTGAAAAATGGTTGTTATTTCTCCAATTGTTACGGATTGGTCGGCACAATAATCTATTTTCTGGTCGTAGTAGAATGGTACTCGTTCCAGCTTTACAGGAACACTGCGTATACGGAATCGCTGTATTTCATTGTGTCGTGCTCGGTGTTGTTGTGGTTGGTGTGCCCGAACTCGTACCATTCTAAGCCTATCTACTCCATTATTATTCAATGTGGAACGCAATTCTGCCATACCAATACGAATCTTATCATTATCTCTCGCTGGTCGTCAGTGCGGTTTGCACGTGAGGTAGCTCATCGCACATTTGATTGACTTCGACGACCTAAGTCAGGTCGTCTTCTCCTTGGAATTTTAAAACAATAACAGTAAATAAAGTTCTCGCGCACTGACAAACTGATGATAGATTTTAATAATCGTCTTGAAATTCAGACAAATTGCTGAACGCACCTATGTTTCTCACCGTTTAAACCTTCCGTGAACCCACAAATATTTCAAGATCAAAATTAGCCAAATCGGTTCAGCCATTCTCGAGTTTTAGCGAGACAAACGAACAGCAATTGATTTTTATATGTATAGATGAGCAGTTTTAAATTATTGGTGGTCCAATTTATTAAATAAACTGTTTATGTCTGTACACTTTCTGGAGAGCATGCGAACATATGCCGTACAGATTTCCCCCGAACATAGGGTTACGTGCTCTACTCCTTCTACATTTCTAAAACATGTGTGTATTCCCATTCCTGTTTCTATATTATTCTATTGCTATATGGTTGCTATCGAAGAAATTTGTGTCGAGCTTCGCTTAGAGCAAATTCAGGATTCATCTCTAACAGGGGATTTGAAATTTTCCACGTATTTTCTAGTGAAGTTGTATCTTATAAGTTTTGTATTGCATTTTTTTTTTCATTGTAATTCTAGTTACCTACTTTTCTTTGCAGATTTAAAACCGATGGAACGAAACGTTCGGAATTTACTACTTTAGCTAGATTGAGATATGTTTGGGAATTAACTCACTCAATATTCAATATTCTAAAAATATCGGCAATGATTGAATCTAAATATCTTGATATAATCTCTAATGTAGATGTTTGTATTGAGCGCGTCATGTGTCATATTTCAAATTGCTGTGTATGCATAATCGCATAAATTTGATTTGATTAATTTTAAAACGAGATTTTTCCACATCTTATTCATTGTAGCAGCAGTTTTACGGACTTTCCATTGACCATTCGCTAAAATGTTGAAGTATTTTAGTCAATCCTATACTGTGAATCGGTGACTTTCACGAACTGTTGTTACTCGTAATAGTTACATGCAATTTCCTTCCTCATTTTCTTTCTTCAAAAAATTAAAATTTTAAAGAAAAAAAATTCCAGAAACTGCTCTATTTGTAGGAATATCGCTTTCCATATTTCAAATGTTAAATACTTTACTATGGTGTATGTGGCTGATAAATTTCCGCACACTTACGCGATCTTAGTGACAAACGAGATCGCAGCCGTGGTAGTTATCAGATGCAACTAATCCTGCCGTCATGTGCCGTAATTTTTTATCAACAAATCCCGGTATAAGAAAGTAACTTCAGGTTACTTCAAAGTTAACTTCAGATTATTTGCATGGTGGAAAGGCCCATAATTTGGCGTCGGCCGTCATAGTCTTACATAGATTTAACGCAGACCAGTTGGAAGACCAACTGTCATATATATGGCAGGGCGTTATCATTTTCTTTTCAATTAGACTTCTCGCAGGTGATTTCCTTTATGAAAATTAGATAAGTATAATTGATCCTTGTATGAGTAAAAGGTAACGTCGGTACTAGTTTCTCAAATTACAGTTGATGACGATAATAATTGCGGTCCAGGTTATGACAAACTTTTATATTTTCATTATGTGAATAAATAATGAATAAAAGTATGTGTACAGTATTTACTTTGCGACAACGGAGGACGCCATTGAACCAATATGAACATCATATGTAGCTAATTTCTTTCATTCTTTATTTGTGTTTATCTCGGAGAGTTGAGTAGGAAGCACCTATTCAGAACAAATGTTAGAAGTACTTGAATGTTCAATACTCAAATAATAGATTCGGAGTGATCCCTCTTTGAGTTTTCTCTAAATTTCTATATTTGAGATCCGTATATAGGGTTGTGACCGAGAGTATGCCTTTTCTCTTCCGGTGTAGCCAGACCGAGCCGTGCCACCATAATAGTTTCCAAATTGTAGGTCATTAGAATTAATCCGTTGGGGCTATACATATGCAGGATTAGCTCCCCTTCGAACAAGATTCGATTGGCTTGTGCTTGTTAATGCAATGGTGATACCCAGCTACTAATATATAGTTGAAATGTGTGAGACGATGTTTTTAATCGATGCAATGTAAGGGTTGCATCAGACCACAGTATATGTCCATCACGAAATTGTAGTTTCAACAATCTTTGTCCAATAGTTTAAGATAATCAGAGTGTAAAATTATATGAAATAAATGAAGAAACAAGCAAAGAGGATCTAGAAAATATGCAATGAATAATTTACTCAATTGGTGTCATGCTGTAATAAATTTACAATGGAGATTCGTGGAATTTGTAACGGTGGTATCGAAATTAAAAGATACTTAAATAATTAGAATAAGTATTCTCCAGGTGCTGTTGGAATGTACATTGCATACATTGCGGCATTTCACTACATTGCTAGATAGATACACGGCACAATGATTGACAGGAGGAAAATAAATGGCGTGCAACGTCATCATGAAAAATAATTTACAACGCTTCGGCATTTATCAAATACCTGTGTTGGAAAGAACGCTCGAGATAAGATTGTTAAACATTTGACCTTAAGGTTTATTGCCTTAGGAACCAATAGTTAATACATATATAATATATCTCTTAGATATTGCCAGATTGCTAGTAATAGATTTTAAATTATACTTATTCCAGTTGCGCCATGAAAAATATCTGAACTTTGTAATTTGTATTTGTAAAACTCAGGCAACGAATTTGTAAATTGTCAATCCGATTGAAACAGAAGAAACATCGAAACGATAACATCATTATAAGTTAATTTACTTTTAAGGTAACAACATTGCGCGTAAACGCAACGGAAGCAACATTGGAACTCATAGCGATTCGCTGCCGTCAACCGGAAACGTCGATTTTACCAATCGCTCGTCAGCGCCGAACGGATTTGATTACCCCAACTACGGCGGCGGCAGCGTGAGAGGCGCGGAAACCGTCATTTCTGAAGCCATTTCCAACGCAAAGCCGTCGTCGCAGGAAGAAAAGGACCATGTATTTAGGTAAGCAGTAGATCTTCCGTCGCATGAATAGTTTGCGCGAATGTTTCGCAAGGCGTTAATAAAATCTAATAGAGTTTATGCGAGTTTACTGTTCTCGATTTGATTCATATTCATCTGGTGGAAAGGATTTTGATTATTATTAAACCATTGTACATAACGGAAAGGGCATTTGCCCAGACAGATGATTCATGGTTGCATATTCCCTTGTAATTAAATGCAGACAATGTAATAATTAATTGATCACATTTAAGAAACTTAAGTGTTCTACTTGTACGAATTCCTCGATAGACGTACAAGTACGCAATCTAACCATTTTGTCGGGTTTGTTTATTAATTCCGTCAGGTCTTGTGCGATTACAGTAATCAGTCATGAAAATTATCAAGCACCGTATAAATTATCTAACGAGTTAGAAAATGGCTGCGATTAAAACTAATTTTTAATTGGAAGGTAGTTAGATGCAAATGCAATTTGTAATAATAATTTTTTTATGAAATGTTTACTAATACACTAACACTTAATTGTATTGTTTGATTTTTCTAATGACTGCGACATTATTTTCTTATATTTGTTAAAACTAATTAGCTAATAATAACGTCATTTAAAATATTAAGATATTTTACTCCTTGTACATTTACTTAATTTGCGGGAACCTACATTTTCCAGTGTTTCGTTCGATAAGCCTGCTGCTAATTATACAATAAATAATAAATGTTTTTCAACAGGCGCCATAATCTAAGTTTTAAATTAAATTAAATTGTTAAGTAAGAATTATATCCACTTCAAATATTTCCCTATACTGTGACGAACAATGTAATTTAATATTTTCCTTGCAGGGAGACCATTACTATAATTCTGAGTATAGTTTACGCAATCTTTGTCTTGACTTTGGGCGCAACAATTTATGTAGTAGACGTAATAGTGGACATATATCCTGCAGCAGAGGTAAGTTAAATTAAGTTAATGTAATATCGTAAAACGTAATCGTAACAAAATACTATATGTATCTTTTTATATTCATTCATATATCAGTAAATATTTTGGTGGATCTGGTGTACATTCCCTTAATTATTTACGTGTTGTAAAATCTGCTAATTTGAATTCAAATTGCCATTAATTGAAAGAGTTGCATGTCATTTGCATTTATAAATCAATATATAAAGAACATCCTATTAACCGGAAAGTTTTGATATCTTTGTAATTTGTTACTGGCATGCCACCTTATCTCTTGCCCTCTATTCGTCTGTCCCCAATTGGTGAATTGCTATCAAAGTGTTTACATACACGATTATTTATTGCTTTTCGCTCTGAATTTTCGTTAATTTTTAAGTGTAATTGCTTTATTATTATCAACGTCTTTACGATATTTTACAGTACATATTATCTTGTGATATTAATAATCTTTTTCAGGTTTTCAGTTACTACATCGTGTGCGTTTCCTTCATATTCATTATTTATATTATAGTCGACGTCAAAGTTTATATGAACCAGAAAAAGGCGTACAATGAGCTTATGGAAAAGACCAATCCGAACGGTGTCGAAGTGCAGAGCCACCCGGATGGTGGTTTGCAGTTGTCCGTGCCAATTTCCGCTGTGGCCCATATGAAAGAACCGCCTCCACATCATTACTGCCTCAGCACAGGAAGACACGGTGGCAGTATCTACTTGAAAATAGGCGCTGCGGGTATAAACAATTATAAATTTCGAACATAGTCTAGCACATGGCCGGTTACCGACCTTCCCTTGGATCCTACCAATCTTGTAGATCAAATGTTAATGCAATGATTAAAACTTAATATTAGTTGGATTACAGGAACTTTTAAAACAACATAATTTTAGTTTTCTGTTTGGGCCATCTCGTTCATTGTGGCCTGATACTTGGCTACCAGCTGGTGTATCTTACGTCGGACGAAGAAGCCTTCTTGGAATGCTCGAGTATAGAGACTTTGATTCTCGATTTCATCTACCCAGTCTACTCCTTCATGTTGTTATACTTCATCTTCAAGTATTCCAATGTACGTGAAGAACCTGTCTAGTTTCATTAAACGCAACGAATTTTCCAGGTTATAATTAATAAGAGGATACCGTTGGCCCGATTCGGATTCATGCACTGCATAGCGTCGAGTCTCTGTTTCTGGATATATACGATCTTGCGGGAGACTTTCGACGCATTGGCATTTTACAATACTGACGATGATTATACAAACGCGACAAAAGCAGATGGTAATTTGCGAATGTTCTCTGGAATATGCGATGGAGAAGAAGGAATGGCAATAATATATCAGAACTTTTCCCCTTACTTGTATCCATTTTCGGTAGAGTTTAGCATCTTAGTAGGTAAGTTTATTGAACAGGGAAAATTTGTGGAAATGAATGAAAGTGTATGAACGCTTTTTGTTTCAGTGGGAATTTTATACGTTGTTTGGGATAGTATCGCCTCCTGTAAAGAGAGTAGCGAACACGACAGGGCTGCCGATGTGGGAAGGGACTGCGACTCAACCATGGGATATCGCGAGAAAGAGGTCGAAAGCAATCTCACGATACACGTCGACTGCCATTCTTCCAACAAAGGAACTTTCGCAGGAATTTTGCTTTTCATAGTATGCGTCGTGAGCATAATATTATTTTTCGTGGGCATAAGTGATGAGTAAGTTTGTCACTTGCGAAGGGATTATTCTTATGCTCATTGTTATAGACGATTCCACGATATAGGTTTAACGATCAACAGTGCAACGGAGCTTGCCATATTGACCGTGATGGGTATCACCGCAGTATGGGGATACCTTGAGATTATGAAGTTGGACATCAATAAGCATCACATATCGTTGTTGGACGACGTACTTCTATTCATATGCGTACCTGCCTTCTTCCTAAATTTGATATTTAGTATTGTGCCGGCGGTACATTTTTCAAATGCCTTGCTTAGTATTTTGTTTATAGTACAGGTGAGTTGATAAAACATTGTTTTAGTTCTAATAATAGTTTTCAGTCCTACAGAATAATTGTTATTATAGGCTTTTTAAAGTAATAAGAAAAATGTCGAAAATACTTTCTTCTTTATCCGACTATGTGCTTCGTCCATGAACTCAATCTAAATGGTATTAATTCATTTAATTCATCTCTACTTTGTCATTTGTTATAACGTAATTGTGAATTTGCGGTTCTCAACATATGATTCCCATTTCTAACAGATGATTCGCCTAAATCTTGTCAAGCTTTCTCATATCTTTCTTCCACCTTTTATTTATTACATCTAATAATTTATCTCACAATTAGCATAGTACCATTCTCGTTATGTTCTGAATTATATTCTGAAATATATGACCGGGAAACTCTTTCATTTATTAGAGTTTTAATTTTTAGATGAGTGTGTCACTATGCATTTATTCACACTCTTCGCATACTTGCTGTAAGTTCAATACCCAATCGCTGGTATTTCATGTGCTAAGTTTGTTAACGCTTACTTACACTTACCGCATACGGCGATGTGTCTCTTCCTTTTTGCGCCGCTTCTAAAAATCTTCCATTGCCCCATTCAACTTTTATATGTTGAATTATTCTTAAGATTGTAATAATGTATTCAGTAATATTATTATTTTCTCACGCATTAATGGTCAAATATATTCTGTGGCGCTCTATATAATATGTTTTATAATGTCATTGATTTTATGATTTCTTTCACACCCAGGTTGCACAAGTGTTGCTTCAGACACCGTTTATCATCGATGGAATACGCCGATGCAGTAATTCCGTCGAGTTGCGTCAGCAGAAACCTGGTCGCGAGGTTATTATGTTTCTAATCATAGCGAATGTATCCATGTGGGTCATGCAGACCTTTTCAGTCAAAGGGCACGATCTGTTTGACGAACGCTATGAGTTCTATGGCAGGTTCCTTTGGACAATTTTGGGTCACGTGTCGCTGCCGCTTATGATGTTCTACCGGTTTCATGCGTCAGTTTGTCTGGTCGACATCTGGCAGTACGGTTATGCAAAAGCTAGTCACTAATAAATGTTGATTTGAAAGTTTCGTTGTTTTACTGGATTTGATCTAATTCAATCCTTTACCCACAGCATCTGCATCCTGCACAACCGATTGTGTGTATTCGTTTGAGCGTTGTAATTAACTCGGAATTAAATCAAATTTGAATCATAATCATAAACAACTCTATTTATTTATATCCGTTTCGAGTTTATAAGGTGTCTAAAATACAGGGTGTCCCAACGATCTGACAAAGTTCCCTTACGGCGTTATGTCTGCGAATTCGAAAAAAGTATGTATCTACATGTTTAGACGGTCCCTAGGTTCATATTCTAAAAATATTTTGAGCCGACATGGGCGGTTCGTCAGCGGGGGGCGACATAAATTTTACTTTGTTTAAATGGAACACCCTGTATTTTTTAACATTTTTGAATTCTATGAAGAATTGTGAATACATCCATGTACAACTTGTTTGTCAAAACTCAATAGAACAGGTGATTTTCAATTTTTTTAGTGAAATTTTAGATATGCAGACTATACTTCAAAAAATCATCTAATTGAGAGGATAGTTGGTGGGAGGGTAATATTTTATTCGTTGACTAAGGGATCATCAATGTGAGTATTAATGCACCCAAGGATCCCCTCTTGTATACAGGGTGTTGTCAGTGTATTTTCAATCTCGCGCAACTTTAAGAGGCAAAATATCATTTTTTTCAAATGACACCTACTATCAAATTTACCAACACTCGATTCAAAATCAAATTCTGCGTCGACTGATGCTACATATTCCTATACCTATCACTTCAGGTTTTCGAGTAATTTCAGTAAAATAGTTTATTTGGTCACAAAATCAATCGCATTACAATTTTCGTAATATGAAACATAGTAGCCTAGTGTCACTTTAACGTTCGTATGACAGTGACAGTCTTTATCAATAGATTTAATAGTCGCCTTAGTTAATTATTAGTTAAGTTATTGTTCCAAGCTTGTTTTTGAATGATGAATTTTTCAAAGGAAGAAATGGTAAATATGATATACACAGTGGGTGAAGCAGACAAGAATTGCCTTTTAGCAATGAGGCTCTATAGGAAGAAGTACCCTGATTTAAGACAACCAAATGTTAGATGTCTGCAGAAGCTAGTTGATCGCTTTGAACGAACCGGGAACGTGGCATACGAGAGTAGGAGGGTGATTAATCGTGCTATTATTAACGAGAACAATGACTTAAATGTTTTATTGGAACTCCAAGAGAATCCACATGGAAGTGTGCGGACAATCAGTTCAAGTTTGAATCTAAGCAGATCTTCAGTACATCGGATAATTCAAAACCACAAATTCCACCCATACCATCTAGAATTGCATCAAGCATTAAACGGGAACGACTTCGATAATCGAATTAATTTTGCCAATTTAATGATGGAACGTATCGAGGAAGATTCGGCATTTATCAATAATATTCTTTTTACAGATGAGATAACGTTTCGCAGCAATGGTGTGGTAAACATAATGTCCATTATTATGCCACCGAAAACCCTCATTGGGTGAGACAAGTTGATCACCAACACCAGTGGTCTCTTAATGTTTGGGGCGGATTATTGGGTAACTATGTAATCGGTCCCTATTTTTTTGAAAACTATCTTACTGGTACCGATTATTATGGGTTTTTGCGAAATGTACTGCATACTTTATTGGTGTGGATTTGCAAACGTTGCGGGATATGTGGTTCCAACAGGACGGAGCTCCACCTCATTTCCAAAGAAGGGTAAGACGATATTTAGATCGTTGGATGCCAAACAGATGGATTGAGAGAGGTGGTCCAGTGTTGTGGCCTGCCCGATCACCTGATCTGACCCCGTGCGACTATTTTCTCTGGGGTTTTATAAAATCTCAAGTCTACCTTGAGGCTCCTACCACAAGAGAAAATATGAAAGTTAGGATTCAAGAATGTTTTAATAATATACTCCTGAAGTCTTACAACGTGTCAGAACTAGTTTTAGACATCGACTGGATATTTGTGTTCAACAAAATGGAAACATATTTGAACACCTTTTGTAAAATAAACTTTGTTTTTTGTATATAAATGTTATTTTATCGTTTTTTACATTTAATTATTACTTGTCATTTGTCAGAATTAAAGTTGGTTTTGCTTGTATAGAGTACATTTCATTATTTTTAGCAACAATCAGCTCACTCGATGGTAAGTGGGCTCTGATGAAGTGGGCCGCCTTAGCTAAGAAGCCCTTGTTGCTTTAAATTAATTAATCTGATGTGACTTTTTAAAATGACTTTAATTGTTCGATGTAATTTGTAGTTTTGTGTTATCCAATTTACTGAAGTGACACTAGACTACTATGTTTAATATTACGAAAATTGTAATGCGATTGATTTTGAGACCAAATAAAGTATTTTACTGAAATTACTCGAAAACCTGAAGTGATAGGTATAGGAATATGTAGCATCAGTCGACGCAGAATTTGATTTTGAATCGAGTGTTGGTAAATTTGATAGTAGGTGTCATTTGAAAAAAATGATATTTTGCCTCTTAAAGTTGCGCGAGATTGAAAATACACTGACAACACCCTGTATACAAAAGGGGATCCTTGAGTGCATTAATACTCACATTGATGATCCCTTAGTCCACCGATAAAAAATTACCCTTCCACCAACTACCCTCTCAGTTACATGATTTTTTGAAGCATAGTCTGCATACCTAAAATTTCACTAAAGAAATTAAAAATCACCAGTTCTTATGAATTTTGACAAACAACTTGTACATCGATGTATTCACAATTCTTCATAGAATTCAAAAATGTTAAAATATACAGGCTGTTCCATTTAAACAAAGTAAAATTTATGTCGCCCCCCGCTGACGAACCGCCCATGTCGGCTCAAAATATTTTTAGAATATGAACCTAGGGACCGTCTAAACAGGTAGATACTTACTTTTTTCGAATTCGCAAACATAACGCCGTAAGGGAACTTTGTCAGATCGTTGGGACACCCTGTATAAACAGGAACAATTAGGAACCAACTAACCAACAACGAAGTTGAGAGTAGTGGTAAAGAAGGCACACAAGAAAAGCAGATCTAAAAAAACTGCAAATTAGTGAGAAAATGTACGAGATATTATTACAGGTCCTTTATTACAACTACAACTTTAGTTGTACTATTACTATTCGTTATTATAGGTGCAAGTTATATATATGATTTGAAACGATTTGTTAAAAAGAAGGGATGCCTATGGCTAGTTAACAACAGAACCAAAGCTTATCCTGAATATATTATTTACTTGATAAAATAGCATATAATTCAGGTGTGAATAACGTTTGGCTTTTCCCGTTCAGACACGTGCTGTCTGATGAAGGTAAAATAATAATAATTCTGGAACTAGAATTGCATGAATGCATGACAGAAAATCAGAAGTCTTTGTGACGAAAAATAACGGTTTATAGTAAAATCCCAATCTGTGCAAGTTTTGACTTTATGCAGAATACATATTCCTGCAAACCCAAGTTTAGTTGCTGCAATTATGGTATAAGGTGGTATATATAATTTGGGCACGTATGAAGTATCAATATAGACATAAGGTCAGGCAAAAAAGCAATGGACAACTATTTTCTGAAAACTGCAAAACTCCCGATAAATACTGTATAAATTATGTTCGTATGATGAAGACTGAGAACACATCACCCTTTATCAAATTATGTGTCAGTTACTCTGGACGATAGCAAACATCGATTGTGAGAGATAAAAGGAGCGTGAGTCATGCTTGCTACTTCAGTGTCAATACCTAAAAAGACAACCCGAAATCAGGATTTAACGCGCTTCTTAGTGAAAGCCCTAGAAATGACATTGTATGATTAGTTTTTTGCAAAGCCAGATGTAACATTTTTGATGACGAACCTGAACTAGATGAGGATGACAGTAGTGTGTGTCAAGAATTTAATTTAATTTAAATGTTACGAAAACTAGTATTTAGTATTTACTTTTCTGTTTAGATTTTATTTTGTATTTTAATTTCTTCATATCAAATACAAATCCGGCAAAATGTCCAATCTTTTTCATAAGTTTTTCCCTTGTTTCATAGTTTTTGTTATAACATCCTTTTTTATGTTCAAATAGGTTGAAATAAGTAAAAAAATGCCAGATTCATTTTCTCATATTGTTTTGCACATAATTTTCTCAGTAACTATTTACTAGCTACTCAAACTTTTTAAAATATATACTTCAGTTAGAGTGGCGAACAAATTTAAAGCTCGAAAAAGCTTCTAGATCGTTGACGTTAGGACTAGGTGGAATATAGACACCAACAATATAAAGGACGTAGGTCAAAATAATACATTTTCACACAATATCAACCAGTGATACAATATTTTCAAAATGTATTCATACTCCTTCTATAAAACTACCAAACCACCATCACCAGTGGTAAGGTTCGTCAGATCAAATTTCTTATTACAACGACAAGCAAAAAAAGTGCCGGTAAATATTTCAGCATTTAATGTTGATCTAAATTTCAGAAAAATAATTATTAATTAGAATAGAAGCAGTCTTCGTGTGAAGGCTGGTGAATTGTGATAATATATCGTCAAATTAGCAGTAGAATTTATATAGTTGGGCACGTTTAGTTTTCCTTATTCGCAATAATTTTAGGTGCACCACTCTTATATTTAAAACGCAAGTTTTACACGGGGGGTACATGGGCAAGGACAGTAGATTCCGAAGACAGTGTAACTGGACGTGCTCTATTATCCCTAGTACGACATGCTTCAAAATGCCAAGTTACCAAGACTGTGTATGAACACACAGACGGAGTTCCCATGGAATCACCACTCTCCAGTGATTAATACTTTATTTATGAAAAACGTCAAGATGTATCTATTTCAACCATTAATTATTAACCTTCTACACCTAATTTGTAGACTAGACTTTCCTAAACCTAATGTAATGATAATTACAGGTCCATGAAGACTAACTGGTGGATCGCTAGACAATATTGTTTCTGGGTCATTACCCTTCGTCAGTATTTACCAAGAACTTTAGTTATTGAAATACCTTTACATGTAGTGGCCATCAAAACTTTAATTTAATTATAATTAAAGAAACTCCATCCGCTTTTATGCATACCTTCATTTGCACTTCCTGAAAAAGTCACAACTCATATTTAATACGCAAGTTTGATTCACCATTACTAAACCGCACCAGCAGTCTCGAACTAGTGTGAATAAGAACAAGAACAGTGGATTCCAAAGACAGTATACCGTTTAATTATGATATCTTTCAAGACACCAAGATACCAAGCTACCAATACCGTGTATGAACAAACCACTCACCAGTGATCAATACTTTTTATGGAAACTTTCAAAGATATAACTATTTCATGTATTAATTATTAGCACACTACACTTTGTAGACTTTCCTAACCCTAGAGGAATGATAAATATAATTAAAGAAACTCCATCCGATTTTATGCACAATTTTGATTTCCAATTCCTCAAAAAGCCTCTCTACTTTTTGAAAATATCTTTACTATAAATGTGCACAATCAATTGCCATAATGTATAGTATTTTTTAATTCCACGCTGCAAAATATTTTTCTGTCAGTTTCTGTCAACAATCGGATTGACTTTAATTATCATGAGTCATCGTCCTGTTATAAATAAAAATTCGTTTTCGCCCAGATCGTATTTAAAAACTTAAATCATATGAATTTCAAAAATAATATAACAATCGCTATCCGCACAATTTTACATAATAAACAAAATCAATCTTAAAATCTTAAATCTTAAATTAACCTTTTATAATGTTCTTATTAATATTATAGATTTTTGTTCGTAAGCTCCCGCTGTGCTTATAATATGGTGGATTCAAAACACCCAAGATAAACTGGTGCTGGCCTTAGGCCTCTGCAGAAATATATCAAATTTCTGAGTACTTGTCCGAGATCATTTCGCAGGGACCAGGCCAATGGCGTTTCAATTTTTTTCAATATTTATTTTTTCGATTATCTTAATAAATTTAATTTTCTGTCACTCCCTATTTTAATTGAGGCCATTAGCGCAAAAGTGGTGTAATCCACATGTTTTGTAGGTTGCTGTTCTGGTGTCCCATACATGCCTTACATTACCAACTATCAATACAAAAATGGAGTAAGCCACCTTTTGGTATTCAAAAGCAGATGGAGCTGAAAAATCGTTCTTGCACAGAACATAATATAACAAAGTAATGGAGCAAATGTGGTGTAAGTTGAAACACCACTTTTGCATTATGGCAACACCGCTCTATTTATAGGTTAGGTCAAAAGTCCGTTATGTGAGTGTCAAAGAGTGTTAAAATTTAGATGTTAAATACGAAATTTCATTGAAAATCTTTATCCAAATCCGAAGTACTTAAATAAACGAATTATATAGCAATAAATCATGGACGAAGAAGATGATACTACTGGTAAGTTAAAATATAGTATTATTTACTGCAAATGATAACAAACTTGTTAATGTTTAAGTATGTTCTTAAACAATGTTGGTTACAGTTGGAAATTTTGAAGAATCTGGTTCTGAATATCTACCATCCCCAGTACCCTCACCAGACAATGAAGACTATGAAGAAATCAGTCGACACAAATTTACAACAGCCACAGCCAAGCGCATACAGTTCAATAACAGCAGAACCGCAAGTAAGTATGTCTACACATTGGTCAGCAACTGAAACCACACATGAAACTCCTATCCTCAAAAGTAGAAAGCGTGTAAAAAAGTCAGAAACTTGGCAGCGAAATGTGCTTAAATTAAAACGAGCAAAAGGCGAACAATATAAAAAGTACAAAGAGAATATTGTTCCTGCGAAGACACCTAAAACAGGCGAAGGCCAAGAAATGCCATCTAAAAATAGATGTGGAAGGTCAGGTGGAAATATTTAGAAGTTTTTACGCATTGGCGAATTTTGATACATTACTGTTCTCATTAGTTACAGTGAAATGTAGAAGTTACACGGGAAGAGAGGAATGAAGAAGACAAAAACACACATTTATCATTTATTAGGTGAAGATGGCCTACATGTTTATTTGGGATGAATCTGATGCGTTGCGAGGACACCAAGAAATTGGATCTTGTTCACTTTTTTTTAAATAAATTGTGACTAAAAAGTGGTTATGTATTCTGACCAATGTGGGGGACGAATATACACACAAAGATGTCGTTGTTCTGTATGTTGTATCTCACTCAGCCTTTACTATTGAAGAAATACCATTCATTTTTGGTCAGTGAACATTCATATTTACTATGTGCCCAAGATTTTGGTCTAATAGAAAAAATAAAAAAAAACTTTAAAGAAATATACGTTCCGGAAAACTGGCTCGAAGTAATTAAAACGGCTTGAAAAAGCAACCATTCAAGATAATACGAATGAGTGCAACTGATTTTATGTCTTATAAATCGCTGGAAAAGAATATAACCAACAGAAAAATTTCGATTTGTAACACCAAGGTGGAGTGGTTGAAAGTTCAGTGGCTAAGATTCTATAAAATTCATCAATTTTCAATTTTTTACAAGTATTCTAGCAATGAAGATGTCCTCTTTAACGAAGTCAGTGTTAAAAAAGGAATGATGTTGGAAAAACCAACCATAGCTGAAAAAAAAAAGAAAATGGACCTTCTTGAACTGTTGCACTTCATCCCGCCACTTCATCGCACTGTTTATAACAAATTTTATAACAACCTGAATTCCTCCAACATTGTCAGGGATGATGTATTGTGATGAGGCAGATGATGAATAGCTCTTTTACTGTGTATTTTGATTGATTTCTTAATAAACTTGTCCTAAAGTGGTGTAATTTGTTTATTATTTTAAATTGAACCCACATTTTTTCCAATAATATTAACTTAATAAATACAAAAATACAAAGCTATTGTAAATTTGTAACTTCTTTTCATAAATTAAAAATAAAATAATTAAAATAAGGTTCTCAAAAGAAATTACACAAAAAAATTACCAAATTTAAAATCCCCATTCTCTCCTAATTAAATAATTTGGGGTTACACCACTTTTGCGCTGATGGCCTCAATTAATTTAGTCATAAACATAGCAATGGCAAACGTGTAAAAATAAAAAAAAATGATATCACACAAATATGTGCAAGCCAGGAAAATTGAGGGACATTAGTGTATTGTTAGGACTACATATGTTCATAGGGTGTTTACAATCAATTGATTAAATTATCAAAATATATGGAATAATAAGGCTTAGGGATTGAAGAGTTATATACCTAACTAAGAGCAAAGGAAGTAAATTGATGTTTTCGGTTCAATTATGGATATATTTACCAAATTTGTGGAAAATTCTCAAAATGCATATGTACGCGACAAATAATTACTTCGTGGTCCTTTTCCCGCATATACAACGTGTCCCAAAATTCGTGGAACAGCTCTACACTACAGTTTAAAGTAGCGATAAAGCTACACGGAAAAAATATTTAAAAAATTTCACGTTGCTTATTTTAGAAGATACTGGCCTTTTTCTAAAAGTAAATTTGGCAACACGTTTAATTTATCATAATAATAGTATTGTCAACGAGATGAAATAATAATAATAAATTTATAACAGATGTTTAAAATTGTGTTGATCTCTGCAAATCTCCGCTCTTCTAATTATGTTCTCCTGCACTCTTTCTAGCATTTCCCCATCTATTGAACGAGCTGCTAATTGTTTAATGTGACCCCAAAAGAAAATGTTTAAAGTGGTGAGATCTGGAGATCGAGCTGGACAACGGAACGGCTCACCTCTTCCTATCCAACTTTCGGGAAATTGCTCATTTAACCAGTTTCTCACCGGTGGCGCATGATGAGCAGGAGCACCATCCATTTGTAACCACATATTATTCATTACCGCTAATGGCAGTTCATCTATCAAATTTTGTAAATCATTTACCAGGAATTGTAAAAAGTTGTCACCGCCGAGCCTGTTAGGAATAATGACTGGGCCGATTAACCGATTCCCGAAAATACCTGCCCAGACATTTACACTAAATCTATGCTGATGTTGAGAAGGTGTAAATACGTGAGGATTTTCCAAAGCATAAACATGTGAATTTCGATGATTGTAAAATCCATCTCGTGAAAAATTAGCTTCGTCCGTCCACAAGATATTTCGGCAAAATTGAGGATCTCTTTGTGTTTATTCTAAAAACCAGTTACAATAATTTTCACAACGTGGAAAATCTTCAAGTATTAAAGCTTGAACTTTTCTGTAATGGTAAGGGTGCAAGCGCTCATCCTTAATAATTCGGTGTGATACGCCAAGCATATTAGCGATTGCACGTGTTGATGTTGTTGGATTATCTTCTAATAAATTTAAGATTGCGTCCTCTACTTGAGGAGTCCTTGCAGTTTTTGGACGACTTCTGTCCCGATAAAAGACACCTGTTGGTGCTACTCTTTCTGTTTCTCGTATTCTTCGGTCTAAACGTCTAAATACATTACTACTAGGATGTCTTAAAAATCACAAACTTGGTTGTAATTGTTCAAAATTGTTATTCCATTCAACATATTAAAACCAATCTTTGATATGTTTTCCAGTAATTTGGTTAAACGGCATCAAAAGTGCTTTAAATCTTTATTTCTTGGAAATTAACAGCAATGGAATTTTTTTCATATTTTTCTCGTAATCATTGGACCTCATATAATAACGTACCATCGAGGTTTTCCGCGAATTTTCGGGCACACTGTATATGCCATGTTTAAATGCTATTTTAAAACGCATGCATTGTCGCGAACAAAGTTAAGTCGCATGGTTAAATCATCTTTCGAAAGAGATTTTTCGCATGCAATTGTAAAAACCGTTAGTATATTCTAATAATATATATTATTTTCCAACTAGTAATACACATAGTTAATGCCACGGAGTAATCTGAATATTGCTATGCGTGAAAACCAACCAATTTAGATTATTATATATTCACAATTTCAACAGTGAATGGCGTTTTCGAAGAACTTTCCAAAGAAAAGTTGTTTGAAACACCTAAATACGTGTATATCCGTTAAAATCTCGGGGTCGAAAATTTTCATGATTTCTATACTTCCTTGTACATAAAGTATAAGAGAGTAAAACTGATATGTTTACGAATTTCGTGTTAGTGAAATCTGTTTTTTGTGTTGGACGAAAAATTGTATCTTTTTTTCTGATATTGTGCACATACACATACTTGATTAGAAGTATATTATTTTTTTAGGGGATCTGCCCAACATTTAATTTGTAAATACTATTACATTTATGTATTTTTTTGAGTGTCTTAAAATTAAATGTTTAGTTACAATAAAAATATGCAGTTATCGGATTATAAAGCAATCACAAATGTTGAGAATTTTCTAGACTATTGGTTATTTCTGAATCTTTTTCCGTGCTACTCCTTTAATCTTTCTTCATGCAAGATTTTAAATTTGATGTCAAGCAGTAGGCAAGGTGTTAAACTCGTTATAAAAATGGTTTAATATCCTCACATCGAGGCATATCTGCCCATTTTAATTTATCTTGGGTGCTTATTTTGCATTGTAATCCCGATTAATTAGTGTAATTTGATATTGGTAATGGTAACGTAACATGTGTGTAATTATATATAATTTTACTAAATACTAAAATGATGTTCGTACTAAACAGGATGAAATGCTTGTTATGAATGCATTTAATATAGTCGAAATAATACCGTCAGTCGCAAGATATATGCAGCCCACAGGATACTTGTGCCGCCACACCAGGTTTATTAATGTAAAATATCTCGAACACACATGTATACACACACATACGCACGCACGCATACATACCCTCACTCATCCATATAGAGCAGTCCACGTACACACTCGTGCGGAGTGTAGGTACTCATACGTGAATGACAAAACACAATCGGTACTGTTCAGCGGACCATACATGCAACATGTCGAAGGCTGGCCAAGTTTATACAAAAGTTTTTTTTGTTCGATTTTTCACAAACGAGATCAAAGTTAACGTTTCCGTTCGAAAACCAATCCCAGCTTCATTCTCGCGGCATCTGAGTCGAAATATTTTAATCGAATATCGGACTCGCGCCATTGGCTTTAGTTGGATTTAATTAACTCTTTATTTTGGATTGATTTTATTCGCCAGAAATATCATTCGGCTATTCAATTTCGGCGCAGGGATTTCTTTTTGGTATTGGCGGCTGCAACGTTACTTTGTTACATTTTTTTTGTAATTATATTAACCATATACATGACGCATATTTTTTTTAGCTGGCCCATCGATTGATTCTTTTTTCCGATTGTGGTGGAAATATCATTCAGTGAAATTTAATTAAGGTATTAAAAGGATAGTAGTGAATGGACTATCAAATAAAGGCTCTGTATTTTTATTTTCCATTATAAGCGTCGACGGTGGAATATGTTCCAGCATCCTTGATTTAAAACAAGTGTTACTAGAACAATTAAAAATCAATTGCAAATATTTTTTTTTTAATTAGGGGTTTTCAATACTAAAATTTCTATGTTAAATTTTATATCTTCTAAATACGTAAAAGCGGATTGTTCTTTTTGAGATCAGAAATAGTAGAGCAAATGAATCACATTATATCCTTACAAGATTGGCAGGATGGAATTAAGCGGTTTTGATTCGGTGGTTCTTCTATTCTTGTGTAAGTCATTTAGTTCAATAGATCAATTTGCGGAAAACGGATCATGAAAGACGATTCGAATTAATCAACTCGCTGCACCGAGTTTACTGATTAATTCGACTGAAAAATTTCATTAGCAATGTTCTAGCAGGGACACGTTTATGTTTTCCTACCACACTTAACATATGCTAGGAGGATTATTAAATTTGCGAATCCCAGTTACGTTATACAGTGCTCCAGTATAGTTATTAATAATTTTTAATCGAAAACATACATGCACCAACGGAGGGTAAAGTCATGGATGAATAAACAAGGCATTATGTTATTTTTAGGGCAAATATACTGCAAATTATTTTAAAATAGTATACGACAATATGTAAACATTGAAGGACGCCCGAGAATGACGGACAAATAATCGAAATCACATTAGACTTAGGATTAATGACAAAAAATACCTCACAAAGATATACTCAACGGAGCCTGAAGATCTCCAGGTAGCAAAAATATAAATCAAATAGACCAAGCAGAGCTTGAAGAGGTACGGACGCAAGCACAGATCTCCATCTAATAAATCAATATTCAAGATCCAGGACGCCCAAAAAATACGAGAAAATCTCGACAAGGTGGAGGTAAGAAAATAACAATAATCCAAAAAGTTATATCATCAGTTAAATTAAGTAGAATTGACAACATAAATGATACGTGACACAAAAATAAACGAAAAGAGACAGGTATTTTGAAACCGTGAAAAATTAGCAATATTATGAATAGAAAAGGTTATCCTATATACAGGATCCTATATACAGCGTTTTGCTCGGAACCATTTAGTTTTTGAAGAATTCTTAATTAAAGTTTTACAAACTAGGCAACACTGTGTGGCAAGTCGTACTAATCTGAGTGTTGTTTCCTACGATTCATATAACAACGCACTTGATTTAATTAGGAACCTAAGGAGAATGTATGTACACATGCATACTAATCTTCTTTCACAGTAATATTCTAATTTTAATGTGCTGTTTGCATTTTGAGATTAACAGCACATAACTAGTAAGGAAATATCGATTACGCCATAAGCTTTTTATTTTGTAAATACAATTGACATTACAATAAGTGCTCAAAGTGGGTACCCCCAACCTCTATGCATTTCATACGCCTACGTATTATGTTCTGTTCTAGATTTTCAAGCATATTCTTTTGTTGAATCATTATAACTGCTTCATTGATTCGTTGCTGAAATTGCTCTTGAGTATCAATTTCCACTTCATACACAAATGCTTTTAATGTCCCCCACAAGAAAAAATCTAGGCAGTTTAAATCTGGGCTTCTTGGTGGCCAAGGTATGACAACACTGCCACGACCAATCCATCGCTCTGGAAATTCCTTATTTAACCATTCACGGGTTTAAATTCCCCAGTATGCTGGTGCTCCGTCGATTTGAAAAAACATATTTCTTCTTAAATCTAGTGGCACATCGTCTAATAAATCCTTAAAATCAGTTTCTAAAAATTCAACAAAATTATTCGCGTTTAGTCTGTTAGGCAAAATGTGTGATCCTATGAGCCTATTACCAATAATACCACCCCACACATTAACACTAAACCGAATTTGATGATTTGTTTAGTACAATGCATGGGGATTTTCATCGCTCCATTGGTGCATATTATGGCTATTAAATGTTCCATTTCTGGTGAACGTACTTTCATCAGTCCACAAGACACGTCCAATAAACCAAGATTCCGTTCTTGCTCACGAAGTAGCCATCTACAAAATCTGACTCTTTGCTGATAGTCTTGTGGCAATAATTGAGTCATCGAATCCAATCCAGTCGTCGAATAACATTAGCATTTGGATGCCTTCTATTTGGATACCGTTCAGCATATAAATTAGCAGCAGCGTACAAATGGCCATGACATTCTCCTAATATCAAATACATGTCTGCATATTCCACAAAACTGTACTCCATGACGCTAATTATTAAGATAATAAACAACAAGACAATTCAACACGTCCTTTTTTACAGCAAATTGTCACAGATATGTCAAATTATTTAAAGTAAAACTAAACTAAACGACTTAAGTACGTAACAGCCTACGTTTATTTCAAAATGTGAAAATTGTATTGGACATTGTTGCAACATATTTGGAAAACTCAAGCATTGCAGAAAGTTCAAGCTTCTAATGAAAATTCTACGTAAACCAAGAGTATGATGACTACAATTACAGATTGGTGATTCCTTTTGTTGATTATACTATAGTTAAAAAACATTATTTCATAAAAATATAGTACGATGAGCAACCCGTAATTTAACTTAAGACTGCCAATAACTCCTCATCCATGGGATTCACAGTAAATTGTTATAAGACTCTATTGCTCCATCTTTGATGCAGAATCGGATGTTATGAATATTATCCGCCATTTAGGATTTACCCTGTATAGTTAAACATCGAGACAATCAATCTGCATTACATAATCTTCTTGCAAGAATAGTCGATATAGCAAAATTACGAAAGATGACATGGGAAATTAATAGAAAGTGCCTAGCTGATAGAGAAGGAAATCCTATAGGAAATTAAAAGCTTAAAAGTTTGCCAATTTTTTTTCAGGGAATTGCTAAATTTTGCTAGATAAGATGGGGATCACATAAAACTGTTAGAATAAGACGAGACGAATCGGAGCAACTAAAGAAAAAGAGAACCTCCAAATGGCAAGCAAAAAAACGTGATATCAGCATGCGAATGTTAAATTTTGAGGGGATGAACTGAAATGCGGGAAAAATGGTGAAAAGCTTTGTAAAATCCAGTATTTAAGAAATGGGAAAATGTGTGAAAGTTATAAGAGAATACATGAGAAGAGATAATAGGTGAGTAGTTACTTTCATTTTTACATCGCAACGTGGACGCGCCGCAATATCCGGCATTCCCTCTAAGAGGTATATATTCCATACGATTAGACAACTCTAATTTGCGAGAATCTAGTTGCGCTTTCTTTTGTTCGTGACAGCTGAGGTGTTTGAAGAGGTTTGAAATCATTGTGTTGCATACGGTAAAAAAATGTGAGATGTTCTTGGGCCTTGAGCGACAGTTTCTCAAGCACTTCAGTTACTATATGGCAGCCATACCACGTAGTTTGTTTCTCGTGTGGAGAGTAGAGTCTGCGAGATATATAAAATACAATTTCATAGTACCTCATCGGGTGTATACGGCTATTTAGTGCATCGAATTTCGTAGAGGAAAGGTTCTTTGTGTGGACCCCCTCTCACGCACGACCACGATCGTTTGTTCGTGACGTCAGCGCCAGACTAGTGACCTCATCGGGAACGACAATAAATTTGGCCTCCATTCCTCACCGCGAAATCTGTCAACTCAAATGACAGGGCAACGCAACCAGCGCATGACAGAGGCCCACCAATCAACGAGACGACGTGTAATGTATCCATGTGCCGCGCCGTTAAGCCAGAAATGTTTTGTTTCGAAATAAAACTGGCTTCAAATTAATGATTGGTTGTGCATTAATGATGGTTTTCAAAATAGTGTCTGGTTTCAGAAGCTTTACTTGCGCTTTTCATTAGAGCCATTGGAAAATGTATAAGGAGTTCATGTATAACTCTAGCGGTTTACCGCAATGACACGCTCCTTCCTTCTAGCTAGCCCTGTAATTATTATCAGTCAAATGTCAGTGCAACAACTTTCGACTAATCGTTCAAAAGAATTTTAGAGATAACGCGACTATTTTGGAAATTTATTTGTAAACGCCATTCGCAAGTGAGGTTTGACGGGTAATAGCTATCATAATTATCATAATTATACCTGGCATTAAGGGACGTAAGTGCAATGAAGTTCCGTGGACAAATATCAAAATAGTTCAAACTTCAATCAGGATTGCCGAAATGGCCGTTGCTGTTGAAATGTGATATAAGCAGAGCTGTTTAGTAGACAAACTTTAATATATGATAAGAGGTATCTATATATAAAAGTGAGCAAGATGAAAACAAAATTTTTGAAAATGGAATGGCCACTGATCAGCAGGAATTTCTGGTGGTATTGGCCAGAGAGCGGGGATAGTGTTTAAAGTGTAGATTTATATGATGGCGAAACTTAAGTGGGCACCTGTACGGGAAGGAAAGACAAAACAAGAAGCTTCTTGCGCAAGATCCATCACTGAAATAGAAGGAGATAAGATTTCTTAATAAAACCACCTTGAGTGTGAGTTACAATTCATGACTGCAAATGTATTCTGCCGCTGGATTACATTTTACACTTGCGAAGATATATAAGCGAAAATGAGACAAGTGTGCGCATGTCACTATGAAGCTATAGCTATAGGTGTCCACGATATAATTCCCCCTTCCTCAGAATGAAGCTTCTCCAGAAAGCTGAGTTTTCGGTCCTCGAGTTCTAGTCGAACTTTGAGGGTGTCATTCTTCTGGGTTTCTTCCATTTCACTACGAAGTAAATTCCAGTTGATAGAATGGCCACGTAAATGATGATAGTCCAGGCACGCAGTGGTTAATGGATTCTTGAGCAATAGACACAACAACCTCGGATGGTATTCCATTTAAATTTTATGTTTTTAAATCTATCGTAGGATACGTTATCCTCTTTTAATTTTAATTGATCGGAACTGGTTTTAAGTTCCTTTTTGGTAGATAAATTCATTCGGATTGAAAATTGTTTTGCATGAATTTTCATTTACTACCCCTAGTCCTGTCAAACCCTTAGGTTCTCTTGGATGTCTTCATTTCTGTCGTGATGTACACTAGTTTTTGTGGATTTACGACGCGTTTCGAAAGTGAAAGGTGTTGCTGAGTGTGTCTGCGTATTTATGCGAGTTTCATGTTCCGTAATGATATAATGTGCTCTTTGTATCTATCTTTGAATTTCTTACAAGTTTGTCCTGTGTAAGTTTTTTCTGCAATTGTGTTTGTATTATCTGATTTTGTAGTATATGTCGTTTTGTTCTATATTAGTATTCAATTTGTTTTGAAGTTATTTGTGGTGTTGATATTATTATAAGTTTTGTTACTCTGTGAATGCTTTTCCTGTATGTGTGAATGTTGTCCAGTTTTTTTATTTCTTGTGATGTCCTGCCGTTTGTGTTTTGTTATTTGTGTTTTACACTTTTGTAAATTTTTTTAATAGTATTTTTGTTTGCTATTTGTTAATGATATTTAGTTCCTTGTGATAGTTTATCTTTTTCTTCAGTATAGATTCTAATCTGTTTAATAATGCTGATAGTTTGTGTTGGTTTGGGTGTGTTGATTCTACGTATATTACCTTGCTGCTTTGAGTATGTTTTCTATATATTCTTTATTCTAGTTTATTGTTACTTTTCGTCACAGAAATTGCAAATGGACTTTCTGTGACGTTTTTATTTTTCTCAATTTTTCAATCGATCCATATTTATTTTTGAATTCTAGGGCGATACCTGCATTTAATTCATGTCTTCTGATATGGAATGTGGTAGAGGATAATTGTTTTGGCATTTTTAATATGTCTTCGTTTATTTCCTAAATGTGCTGTGTGTCAAAATGATGTTTTTGTAACTTAAATTGATCGCATGTTCCGTTTGATTATCTAGACAACTCAATTAAATTCTGGAAAAATCATCGGCATTTGAATTTTTGTGTAAACAACCTTTTTTGCAGATAATTGGGTAATTGTGAATGATTTTTATTACTACGTTCTTCATTACATTGCTATAAAATGTCTACATGGATTCAATTTGTGATATTGTAATTTAATTTCACAATTTGGTGTAATTAGCAGATTTTTATCTAGATTGATTGAAGCATTTAATTTCCTTACATTATCAAGTCCTAGTAAATTATGAAAGCAATCAAACTTGAATATGCGAAATTTTAAAGTAAAATCTTTTTGTCAATTAGATAATTTCGAATATGACATAAAAGTACTGTATTTTTCGAATGAAGTACCGTGTGTTGTTGAATTTTGAAATGCATCATGTTTTATTGAACATGATGTTGGGATTCACGAAAATATTTTCTTCTTTGGAAATCAATATCATTTGTTTCTTCGGGTATTTCATAAGAATCTTCATTAATATTTCGCAATTTGTAATCAACAATAAAAAAATATTTTTTTGTACTTCATTATGTGGTTCATGAACCCTCTGAAAAGAATTTTTATTCCGCTTGTAATACTTCCAAAATAAATTGATATATTTAGCTCTTTTTTCCTGCCTCTGGAGTGGTTTTACCCCTTAAGGCGATACCTAAATCTGCGGGATTCGTTGTTCCCAAAAGAGATCCTATTGGTTCTTTCAAACTTCGTAAAAATATTCTTAACGAATATTTACGGAAATATTTAGTTAATACGTTCGCTTCGTTAACAGTTACGTCAGTTGTTAAATATGAATTTGAAAATTAGTAAACGTTGATTGTGATTATTTTTGCTAGAATGGTAGACATCAGATATTCATTCGCTTGCATCTTGGGTACTGTAAAACTTATATACTAGCTTTTCGCTAATTGCGGTAAAGCATGGTAAAAGTTCAGTTTCATCATTAAAATCAAAAATATTAAAATATTCTTTTTTAAAAACAAGTGTTCAACTTAAAGTCATTTTTCGATCTTATCTGTTATGTACCAAATTGATCTACGAGAGATATTCAATATATTTAAGAGGAAGTATATCAATAATATTACTATACATAAAAAAATAAATTGAAAGAAAATCGTATGTCTGTGTGAAACTAAAAAGCGGTGATGTTTCCTGCATAAATTACAGTATGAATGAGGACGACGACGTATTCTTAGCGATCGCTGTAAAAGTTCTTTGAACATTCGTGGATTTAAAGAGGCACTGCGTCGTTTCTTAAGTACTTTGAGCGGCACTGATATTGCATACAAAAGTTATCTTAAAACATCATTGTGTTGTCGTTTTTCCCAATAAATAATTAAAAAAACACACAGCGGAGTTTCTAAGTAATTTTTAAACGCACACTAATTTTACAGACGAAGCGCAAAATTCAATTTCGTCAAAGTAAACGAGTGACATACGAATTTTGGCGCTAAATGTTTTCCGGCAATCGAATTTCGGAGAAGAACTCCATTTCAACATCGCACATAAACATTTCTGCGTCGAGTAATTGCATTAGGCTGTTTTAATGCACCAAGCGCGCTATATGGATATAAATAATGGCATTAGCGTTCAATAATTAGATCTAGCGGCAACTAAACGTTGAGGTCGTGGTGTACATTGCATTAGGTCCCAAAATTGCCCCAATGTGTTGTGGTACTTTGGTGCGTTCGCCCGGAAGAGGCAGCGCCGAAAGTTTCAATTGTTTGAGCGATAGTATTGATACGTCCGCGTCGCCGGATTCGAAGCGAGACAAGGAAACAAAATTTAAAATGCATTATGTCTATGTGTACCGTGCACGTTAAATTAATGGTAAAACGGAAGGAAGGGCACGGGTATGGAGATGCGCTCCGCTGACGAGGGCGTGACAGTGGGCTGACATACCGGTCGAATCTCGATTAACAGAATCAAATTGCGATTCAAATTTAGTTGTGATGGCGGTGATGAACGGGCTCGCTTCGGGGCGAAGATTGTTATTTTATGTGAATAAATCGTCAATTAAGTGAGTACTTGGCCATGTCTTGGGCGCACGTTTTGCACAATTTACCATACACACTCGGAACAGGTGACACACATTGCGGCACATGGAATATTCATTAGAAATGAACCTAAAAATATTATAAACATTTTGGATAATACAATTCAAATTTAACTTAAGTAGAATATATTGGAAATTTAGATATTACATACAATTAAATGTAGCAATTTCGAATTATGATCAATTTAGTAGTGTTTCAAAAAATTAATCTAAAGGCACAATAAGCCTCTTACAGTAGAATTGTAATGCTGACCACTTATAGATAGCTTTAAATTTATTTAATTTTGTAATTTTATATTTGATCTCCATTAGCATTTTAGCAGGTTTTAACCCCGTTGTTTGTGCTACGTTTAAAAATACACAACCCACAAATGCTAATTGTTCACCATTTCAATAAACAAAACTTTAATTCGAAAATATTTAGTTCTGAATAAAAATAGACAATGCTCTTTTGCCACCTTAAACGTATATTAATGTAATAATACCTCTATAACATGATAGAGAGCTGTACCAAATGAAGTCAAAGACGCTATATAATATTTGGATATTGTCAATAAGATAATAATGAAAATAGCTGGTAAAAAGTAGAAACTATTTGGAGAATGTCTTATGAGCCTACTTTGCAAAATGCAGTCAAAAGTATTCTAGTTATAATTAATTGATATAACAAGTCGCGCTACAACTAAATAATAATCGAGAGGGAGATTTATGGTTAGGTCCTTTATACAACTCCGCGCACCCAAGTCGGTCATCTTTTGGCACAGTTGCACTGGATCACATTTCTGGGGCTTATGTCACGAGGGACTTCTTATCCGGATTTCTTACGTGCAGATCCCGTCATTGAGTTCGATAATTCGCCATTGAGCGCACTTCCGTTCCGCTCCGCACTCCAGACCGCAGCAAGACGAAGTAGTAATTGAACCGTATGATTGTACGGAGTGAGCAGATTTCGCAATAAAGGCGTCGTCGTTCGTATATGAAGTGGGCATCAGATTGACTGACGCACGCGAATATTACCCGTTCCGATCGCTTCCGCTTGTCCGATCGCTGTAGTTTTATCGTTAAGTCGATTGACTGACGTACACTCGAAGGTTTCGTTATTGCGGATAGAAGGAGGGTTTGGGCGTTATTATCATGTTCTCTGCTATTTACGTCTTGTATATGAATTTGTTTAATTGCTACAAAATATCCAAACTGATTGACCAAGGAACATTTTATAGAAGCAACAGTACTATGTTTAAATTCCACATATTTCACATTTAATTAACTGCTATGGGTTTCCCCATATCCAGCACTATAAGCAACTTAGTTATTGAAGGTTTAGGCACAAAATTAATATGAAAAAGCTATCCCCAACAACAACAAAGTCATTATGCACGAATTTAACAAACTTCATCCCAAATTAGAGTTTACAACAGAAAAAGGAATAAATAAATCTGTGATGTGAGACGGCACGCCATGTGCCGGTGTAATTTTTAGCACCGAAAAAAACATATATTTACCAGTGTAGTACGTAGGTATTAATCGATAATAATCGAATTACATTGCACATTTCACTCGGCATGGCCGTGGATCAATGTGCCTCGTGTGTATTGATTAATTATGCTATGGTAATAAATCTTAACTCAATGTATGTCTACATTTAACCTAAAAATCGTTTACGTTGCATCATTATGCTTACTTATTATTGAGTAGGTACGGAATTCACATTCTAGGTTCTGTATCGCATAACTGTGTCACGTCCTTGATATACTTAGTGAACATACATTAACTTTAATTCATAGGTGTCATGTACATGCAAAATAACCTAGTTATCATACCGCCAGTCAATACATTTTCTAGATATTAATATAAAACACAGGGCATACACACTAATTGGTTTACCAAACCTACGCAATCAGGGTAGTATTTAAACTACCAGTTATGCGCCTGCTGTCATATGAAATTAGCACTATTATCAACTTGATATATGGATGCTACACTCTTTCAAATACAGAATTTTTGTATAAGAATATAAATAATGTGAAACACTTTCTAAGAAAAAATAAGTATCCTGAAAAATTCATTAGGACCTATATTACCAAACGGGCTAGAAAATTACATAAACATAAACATAGCAATGCGTCAGGTACTGGGAACAACAGATAATTAAACGTCGATTTATGGCATAACAAGTAAATATAATAAAAGGATTTGTCAGTAGCACTTCTAATATGCAGTTATTTGACAAGAAGGTAAGATAACAAATAAAATCTGAAAGTATTCAAATATGGTACGAGTAACATGTAAATCGTAATAAATTGTAAACAAAGATTTATTTTTATTAACCAAGTGTATTATTTCAGTTTGGGTGTTACAAAAATGAGTCATGAGTTATAAGTAGAAATAATTAGAAAATTATACAGACAAAATAATAATAAATATATTAATGAAGAACAATCCTTTATACGATCACAAAACCCAGATTACTTAGGATATATAAATATCAAAATTACATAACAAAATTACGACGCCCAACATGGCTCCAATCCCCAAATTGGCTCCCAACTTAATTTTGTTTATTTTGTTTAAACTAACATAAAAGGCGAATCCACTTTCACAAAGCCAGTTCAGTATTTCAATAACAGGTATTAACAATTTATACTCACATGAAAATTATAAACAATTTATTAAAATATTAAAAATATCAATATAGAAAAACACACAATGGCAGAAGAATGAAGAAAAAGGATATCCAGCAACGAATACCAATATTAACAGCGGTAAAATCAATAATGGATTTCATGACTGCACAATAAGCCAGAATTAAGCCACAAAACTAGCAATTGATAAAAGAAATAATTACACATTTACGAGCAAAGATTGACAAAGTTGTTGAAGATATAAAAACTAGGAAATAGACGACATAAATGAAAATGAAATTAAGGCAAAATTGGAAATGAAAAGGAATAGGAAACACATAGGAAGTATTATCAGAAAGTAGATAAAGGGTTAGAAGAAATGAATAGGACAATTGAGAGGTTTACGGGACAAGCCGATGTAAGAACACGGATAGAGAAATAAATGCAAGATGGAAAACATGGACAAAGAAATATATGCGAGTTGAAGAATGGATACGAATATTTACGCACAACAACAAAACAAGCACCTAGTGCTATGCACCAAGTATAAATCAACTACCAAAATTCTATGCGGAAGGAGAAATCAACCCCATCATCTTCATAAAAACTTTCAAGAAGGCAATCCAAGTCACGACAAATGAAGAGAGAAAAGTGCAGCTAGCAAGGGGATGTCTGAGAACCGCACAAAGATGGTTCGACATGTGTGAGGACGATCAACGATTTCAAGGATTTTCAGGCAAAATTAAAATCTTATTTCCTATTGTATACGCTATTAAATGAATTAAAGAATTCAGTGGGAGATTCAAACATGGGAGGATCGGTGAAACGACAAATTCATAACGTGATGAATTGAGAGAGCGAATTGGATAAGTTGCGTTAATGCATTAGTTGTTGCTAAGAAAAACAAGCTACATCCAACAATAATAAAACCCATCCACTTAATAAAGAAACTAAACTGTAATATAACTATTAACTAACTAATCTAATAATGACAAATAATTCCCATTTCAATATACATTGCATAATATTTAATAATTCCAATCAGTCACAAAAGTTAATTCGAATTTTTTCATTTATTATATCATCAATTACCAAAAAGCAATAAATAAATAATACCCAAATATCCACATATTCTTACTGGAAGAGAATGATACTGGGAAGACGATGAAATGTCACAAAAATACCTTTGGAATCACCAAATAATCAAGCTAGAAACCGTTACTCAAGGGCAAATAGGTATATTCAGTGGGTATTATGAATTGTTTATATAAACTTTGATACCAATATTGACATTAAGAACATTAAGATTTAATTTAGAATCAAACATTACAATTATTATTTTACCAAAAGTCATTAAAATGGCGATCTGGAAACAAATAATTATACAATTAGATGACAAAATTATTCAAAACCATAACCGTATTTTAAACATTCTAATAAAAAGGTTCAACGTGCAAGCGTTAAAATATTATTATTGGCATCATGGTCAAATTGAGCAATTATACGAAAAAACTAACTCGCCACACAAACTAAATTGAAAAAATTAATACGCTCAAGTGAAATATAAAAGTTCAACTACTTTTATGTTGGATCTGTGAGGAGCATAATACGAAATAACTGCGTGTTCGCATGATAAGTACAATCAACATATCTATATTTTATTATAAAATTTTGCGGGGCGTAAGTGCTTGCGCCTGGTGCGAAGCATATTCACAGTATGTCGACAGGTTTTCCTCGAATGCCTGAAGAATTTGTTGCTCGATAATAACTTATTTTGAACGTGTCCACTTCAGCCTTAATTGCTGTGAGAGAAATAAGCAAATATTCCATTTATCGCTATTTCGGAAGAGGAAGGTCCACGAGAGTTGTGAGATAGTTTTAGAACTTTCTTGCAGAAAGTTTGCGAATATTTAAACGTTAGCTTAAGGACAATGACTATGATATCGAAATCCTGAAACGAGTCAACAGAAAACGCTGTAGCCAACACGGCTGGATGACTCTTAGTAATCTAATATACGAAATGATTAAAAATAGTAAGAATGTATTATATGTAACTACATTTTAGTATATTATAATCTATTGCTTTTCAAGAAACGTACTTCGCTCCAGCGTTACTCAAGAAGCATCTTTATTTTTTATGGCGCAATTAGTTCATATAAGCTTTCGTAAGATTGGATTTGAGTACAAAAAGAATGATCCACGAAGGGTCTGGTATTCTGCCGGAGTATAGTGAAAAACCAACAGTGGTCGTTAGTGTGCATTTTTAGACTTATGCCCGGTTTCACAAACGCTAATCAGTCAAAATCGAATCGTCAAAAGTTTGACGATTCGTTAACGAGTCCTTAATTAATCGTCAAATATTTGACGATTGATTACATTAACGAACCGTTAAAAGCAAAATTACCATTGTTTTGGATTTCACAAACAATAAAGAGTCTTTATAGGCTTGTTAACTAATTCACCATTTGACAATCGTTTGTGAAACCGGGCATTAGACTTTTAGACTTGGGTATTCGAAAATAGATCACAATGAAGATCCGGACAAGACAACTATAGCAAATATACGAAAAGTTAAACCACAAGAATAAAGGTAAATTTCCTGTGTTTGATCAAGACGCGTTTCGGCGTTTGCCATTTTCAAATGCAACTGTTGCGTTCGTTTTTTCTACTTTCGACTAATGGTTTCTTGGTTTTGCTTTTGGTTTAAATATATCCAGATTTTCCATTATGTTCAATTAGTGAGCGAGGACAAGAATTATAAAACAAGGAATAACAATAATCGATGCAGAATGGAAAATGGTTTATGCTAGTAACGGTTACGAAAAGAAAATGTATAATTGGTATAGATAAGATAGACGAGCTGGAGATGATCAAGACGTAGAAAAGGGGATAATAAAAATAGGGGAAACTCATATCTTGTGAAAAAAGAGATGATGGGAAAGAAGAAGAAGATTTAGAAGGAATGACAATAAATAATTATATTATAAACGAGTAAACGAGGAAAATGGGGAAATACGGATGACAAAAATTGAACATAAAATATATAGAAGAACAACTTGAAGATTTCCCAAACTTATCAGAAAGGACACCATGCTTCGCGAAAAACTATGAACATTATTTGGAAGTTACTGAAACAGAAATAATCAACGATAGAACATACCCAATTCCACAAGAATATGATTAGCAGGTAAAATAGAAAAGAACAAATGATAATGAACAGCGTGATAGAATGATAACGGAAAATTACGTCATAATAGTAAAAAAAGGATTTCCGGTTGCTAGGAATTTAAATTCGAAAACGAAGCCACAACATGAAAGTCCTCAACATTGATACTGTGATCAAGGTTTGGAACAGCGAAGATTTATAGTAACATATCTCAAGAGTTCTTTCTAATTAACACTGAGAAAAATCGGAAGTAGAAAGTTTACCGGGTTTACGATCAATGGAAATGTTTAACAATTCAAGGTAGTACATTTCGTGGTGGCCATAGACACACAACATATTGAAAAGTATGAAGCATTCAACACACAATGCACATGTGTTTACAGTATTGAGAGTACCATACGATGCTGATTAAAACTACATAAAGAAAAATACAAATTATTTAAGGAACACCGTCAGTTGTGGTAAAGAAGGGCATGACTCCATCCAGAACGCCCGTAGGACTCTGAGCAAATAGTATAAGAATTAATGGAAACTGTGAACAAATGCCGAGACAAACAACGGAGAGACACCGAGAGGCAGCGAGAATAATAAAATGAAGAAAAGGACAATATCGGAAGAAGGCGATACAGTAATAGTAAAGAATGTCAAAGTAGGAAGAAGAGAAAGAGCATATTATATAGAATAATGAAAAATTGCTTGGTCACCACATATGAAATTGACGAAATGGACGCCCAAAAGAAGGGGTATATACCATATGATCCAGCTATATAACGCAGACGAAGATGCAGAAACGGATGGCAAGAAAACAATTAAAACATTCTGATGAAAGAATTTATATAATTAATAGCAAGTGGTGTTAGTGAAAGGTTAGGACATAACCGGATAAATTTCAAGATCGCTCAATGTAGTGCGAAAACAATTATAAGCAAAAATATTTATATATTAATCATAAATGAATTTATATATGCCGTGAAATGTCGATATATCGACCGATGACATGGTTGCGATCTTAGCATAATGACGAACAATTGAACAGCCAATATGTCGATTTATGGCAATTAAATAATCAAGTCAGTTTGTCAGTAAATTTTTTTCCGATTTATGGCAAGACGTTACGAAAAAATAAGTAATAAATGTTCACTGCATTCAAATGTGGTAACATATAAAACAGAATAAATTGTAAAAGAGATTTATTTTTGTTAAGTAAGTGTATAGAATCCGTTTGCGAATTATAAAAATGGGCCAGAGTGGGTAATAAGTCCTTTGTCAAGAGTACACAACCCAAAAAATAATCGCAAGAAACCTAAACAATCTATTTGGAGTTCGCTGAAATAAATTCACTCTAAAATACAATTTTTTGAGTGAGTACGTGAAATTAAAATAAAATTAGACAGTATGTATTGGCAAGTGTGACGAGAAACATTTTCAGCGAATTATTAAAACAGAACGAAGCGTATCAGAAAGAGAAAAATCGCCTCGCCGATATCCTTGTGACCGCCTCTCTATTGTGTCACTGCAGCAAGTCTGGCGAGAGGAGCGTACGCGAAAGGAATCTGTCGAGCGAAAAAAATCGTCCGGTGATTTTTCTCGTCGCGTTCATTATAGCGGAGCTAAGGTCCAATAAATTTCACGCGCGACGCGATCTTAAAGACTGCAATCTCGTAAAGTCACCGGTTAAGGGAGATATCCTAGATAAACTGCATTTTCGAGCTCATCTCGTGTAAATCGAATCCGGAGGGCGGCCCGACGACGATAAACCCGACCCTAAATCTTAATCGTCGCTGTCGTTCAATTAACTGCAAACGCGCTGTTTTGTAAACGCGAAGGAGATGTACCTCGTGAGCAAAAAAAGCTGCATTGTACTTGCTAATAGGAATTCCTTTTTAATTTGGAAGTCGACGAAAATTACTGTGAATACTAAATAATGGTAAGAAATTAATGTTAAAGTAATTTAAACAACCATGCTTGAAATTGAATGTTTGATAACTGTACATCTTAGTCACTTCACCAGAACATTTTAATAGTCGTCCGTGGATCGTTCGTCGGCACCATTTTGAAAGCAATACCTCAATCGGACTCGTGCCACCCATATTTCCATATTTCGACACCGGGAGGTGATATTGAAATTTTAAACAACTTTTATTTGAAAACTTCTTTCGAAAAATATACTTTAATCCCGACTGGACCAGTTAGCTGGAAATTTATGTATGTATAAGGAAGTTTAGTGCGGGTCGGTGCTTTCTTGCATATTATATGCAGAAATTTCCTTTTACATTGTTCGGCGTAATGTTTCAATTATTTTGCAGGGTTATTGTTACGTACTTTGTATAGAATTAATAAAAGATTAGTACAACATTTGTGATTATTTTTGTTTTATTTGTGCAAACATTTCTGTTTTAATGGCTGAGCACTTATTGTCTGCACAGGACTATTTGTGATTCAAAACAGGCGCTGTTAAAGGGTTTATTCATTAAATATATGGCGACTGTTGCCAGTTGGCACATGTTTTGGAAACTCGTTCAATCCAAGAGGGACGGTTTTGAAAACTAACTGTTTTGTAATTAATATTTTAAATTAGTTATTCTTCTTTGACTACTTTTAAAATAGTCTTGCAAATTGGATTGTTAAAACTGAAATAAATCATTTCTACTTGCACAGTCCTTCTACTAGTATAGTGTTAACGAATATGCAAATTCTTGTGATTGTTAAAGTTGTGAATCTTTGCATATGCTTATATACGTTTGTTTTTATGTAATTTTCTTGTTTATTAAGTTATATTTATTATTGTTATTATTATTATTATTAAATTAGAAATTAATTTAAATAACAACAAATGTGTATACGGGATCAAATGATACCAAGAAACATTATAATATTACTGAAAACTTTTCGATATAACCATAAAGTGTCCGTTCTAAAATGAGCATGTTCGGTGTCAAACTGAGAGATGAAAACAATATGTACGGCAGCAATTTTCCGGCCGGCTTCTGACCGTATCTGAGCAGTCCCTCCAGCCCCAAACCCGTCGTCGCTCTTCCGCTCTCTTATTCGGTTCCATCATCAACGCCCGACAGATCACAGCATACTGGTTTACGTCGAACTGAACGACGGCGGACTTTTGTGTGAACAACCGCGATAATCGCCTGTGATGTGATTTCATAGACGAACTGACATAAACACACCAATACATACACACCCACACACGAGAGTTTCACATACGGTAGCGACACAAGAGTATTAGTGTGGACTCCAAACGAGCTGAAAGGGGAGTTGTTTTAAGCGTCAGTCACCTGAAAAACGCGGTCTTCAGGGCGACGAACGTGGGGGTTAGCGGTCGGGTTAGAGCTTCACGAACCTGTGAGCTACGAGATTCAAGTGCATTGTCGCGTGTGATCCACCGGATCAATCGAATATATTACATTTGCTTAATTTAAATAGAATGAGCGACTAATTTAACTACCTGCAGATCCTTCACATAGAAATGCTATTTTTCGAATACAGTCCGCGACAATAGAATAGCACACAGTCTAAATTTCGTAGTATTTTAAAAATTGAACAGAAATGAGAGAGTTCAATCCATATGCTTCTTGAGTTACTTCTTATATATCCCTCTTAGTGACTTTGACACTGCCCCTAAATTCTTAGAATCGTTGTGTTGGTAGATTTCGTGGAAACGTAATCCGACAAAATAATAGCACACTTGCTAAACTTTCACTTCTCAGTTGAACACGAGCAAAGGAAGGTGACTATTTAATAAGTATTTGATATCTACATAGCGTGGTGAATTACTGCGGAAAACTTCTTAAAAAATGGGTCGTGGAAAGAAGCTAACAGATAGTGAAATGAAAATAATTATGACACTATCTAAAGAAAATCTTTCTATTTCGAAGATTGGGAAAGTAATTCATAGAAGCCGGAAGGTTGTCATGAATTATTTGAAAAACCCTGAGAAATACGGTAATACAAAACGTCCTGGACGACCTGCGGTACTATCAGCACGAGAGAAACGTGCTATTTTAAGGGCAGCATCGAATGCACCAATGACTGCCAGGCAGATTGCTGAAGCAGCAGGCGTGCAAACAAACGTCAGAAATGTGCAACGTGTCCTGCAAAGATCTAAGCACCTGCAGCGAAGGAAGCTTAAAAAAAACCGCCTCTAACCGAAGCGCATAAGAAGGCACGGTTGCAGTTCGCAGAGCAGCATACTCACTGGAAGAAGAAGTGGAGAAAAGTCATGTTCACCGACGAAAAGAAGTTTAATCTCGATGGACCTGACGGGTGGAGTTATTATTACCATGACTTACGTAAAGAAAAAATGTTTTTGATCCGGCGCCAGATGGGTGGCGGAGGAGTCATGGTATGGGCCGGTATCGGCTACCATGGAAAGACGAATATTAATTTTATCAGTGGCACAATGAACAGCGTGAAATATCTAAAGTTAATCCGTGAACAAATAACCACACACGCAACCAGAATTTCCGGGGAAACACCCATATTCCAGCAGGATAATGCAGCGGTTCACACAGCAAAGGTTGTGAAAGCATTCTTCGAGACGGAAAATATTCAAGTCTTGCAATGGCCAGCTCGTTCCCCTGACTTGAATATTATAGAAAACTGTTGGGGAGACCTTGCTAGAGCAGTTTATGCTAAAGGGAGACAGTTTAATAACGTAAACGAATTAAAAGAGTGCATTGCACTCGAATGGGAACGAATGAAGCAGAAAAGGATTAAAAAATTATTCAAGTCGATTCCAAAGCGAATAATTTCGGTGATAAAAAACTCTGGAGGATCTACAAAATATTAAATATTGAGTTCCCTTCGTATGTATGCATAAATGTTAATTAATACCAATAATGTGCTATTATTTTGTCGCACCGGTTTCTGAATTTTTGCAGATGAAACAAAAAGGACCATCCTTGTATATAGAAACTTAGCGCTATTTGGTGTTCAACACTTATGTGTGCCTGTCTACATATTGAAAATTATATTTTTGTACTTTAATAAATATCAATTAACAAATTTTGTGGGGTGTGCTATTCTATTGTCGCGGACTGTAAGTAAGACGTTCACCATCACGGATGCTAATGACCTTATAATCTTTGTGTCAATATATGCCAATTGCAAAAAATACGTTTAAAGGATGAAGGACGTATGAATTAAATTGTGAAAATTATTAATTTAGGCATCACTGTTCGGTTATATATACGATTCATTTAATACACCAATGTAGTGAAAAGTAAATTATTGAATAAAATCCACATGTCACCAAAAGTCAAAATACAATTGATTTTCTATATATGTTTTGTGAGAAAATATTTCATTTAAACGAGGTCGACGTTTTCAAATTGATCGAAGGTAAATTAATAACCAGAAGTTGACCAAGTGACTTTGACCGGTAAGATTCAATTTGTATTTGTGTATAGCTTACATCACGTTATACCTTTGTAATAGGAATAATGTTTTGAATTAAAATCATGTGATGGAGCCAGCGAATATAATGCTAACGAGTTTATCAACTTTTGCCAAATCGCTGCGTTTCCAGTAGTATATTGTGCAGCGTTGATTTTCAAAACCTAAGTTTTTAGAATGTTTAATTCATTCATAAGTGGGTAACCCAAATATTTGTGACGTAACTGTGATTACATCGCCTGAGAATTGTTTGGGCGTGCATTTTAGTGTTGTATTTTTAGTAATAGTGCCTTAGTTAAAAAAATATTTTTTATTGATGTAAATAAAGAATTTCTTAATAGTAAAAGTTGTTTATTATTAGCTTATTTGTAACATTATTTGCATCTCATATAACTCTATTTGGGCTAAATTTTCATTTGCTCCATAAGCGGGTTAGCAAATGTTTGGCTCCAATTATTGAAATGAATCGTGATTTCTCACATATTAACACAAAATTCTTATCTCCGAAATTACATGATTCGCACAACTACCGTAATGAGTATAAAATTAATATTTTAACAATTACGGAGACATATAAGTACGGCATCACTTTTTGTTCATCAGTCGACACATACTACTTCGAAATGATCGTCAATGTCATGGGGGTCCGTTGCAATTTTTACGTAATTATACAACATTGTCGATTATCAAGGCAAGTAATAATATTGAGCAATTGTGGCCGGAAATGCGAACGGGAAATTTGAAATTTGTTGTTGGCGTAGCATACATACATTGCAGTTAGATTATGAATTATCTGTCGACGAATTAGAGGACTTACTGGCATTATGTTTTACTATATCAGATAACGTTTATGGCTGTGGAGATTTCAATGTGCACGTCTTATGTTTTGAAAGTGTGCCTTCGATTTATTTGTGCATTTTGTGGTTAACATAACCCATCCAACCAGAATTAATAACACACGGTCGCCGTTAATTGGTTTAATAATTAGTAACGACAATTCCAATATTATCGATTCAGGTGAATGTGATCTTTCAGACCATGCCTAATATTCTGTCGTATAAACGTTAGACCTGTCAGCACTGATCCAGTATTTCGAACGTACCGATATTATAAAAATATAAACTTTGAATTGTACGATAATGATGTACAAAACATACCATTTCATCATAGGTTTCAACTTATTAAAATTTGAATACTATGAAACTATGCTCCTGTGATTACGTGCATATTTAGTAGAAAATATTTCCCTTGCCAGATAATTTAAGCTGTGCATATCCCTAAAAAATAAAGCTAAAAATTAAATACATGAAAACTATAGCACTACTATATATTGCTAAGGAATTTTGCGATCTACATTTGGACAAGAAAAGAAAGGTTATATTAATTATATTTACAAATCATCTTGAAATTTTGGGGTTTAATAAAAAAAACAAATGTTGAGACACCTGAAAATATATCAGATGCAAACGAAATTAATGACTACTCCATCAGAAGTATTGGAAATATATGATTAACCCAGATCTTGCTGAAGAGGTTTTTCATTAATACAAACGAACTGAAAACTTTTAACTGAAATTCAATTATACACAATCAAGAGTTAGGGTATAAATCGAATGCGCCCAATTTTTTTCAAAAATATTTGTGTCCTTTTAAATGGACAGTAGGATTACGGGCTACCAAAATATATATAATAATTCTTATGTCAAAAAATTTAATGAAACAAACGACATTTTAAAAACAAACAAATTATCAAAAAAATAGATTATTTTCTATGGTTTAGCTTGAAGCAGTCTTTTGGGTGCAAGGCGATATCACACTTTTCACATCTCAATTGAGTTTTCTTATGGCATTTTCCACAACGAGTTGCTTTTCTTGATATACAATCATATGGCCTAGTCTGTTGTATCTCGAAAATTCATGTGATAAACTCGAAGGTCTGGCAAAGCCTTGTCTTGACTGTTGTTTGTATGTTTTTAAAAAATTCGCCACCGCTCTTCTAAAAATTATCTGATCTTCAGTGCCTCTCTGTTGATCATATGTAGTTGCCATGCATTTTGAAGAACCATGTCAATGAATTGGCAGATCAATGGAAAGTATCATTTTTTCCAGGAATGGATATGCCATACAAAATAATATTTTGGTCGTATCTATCCACGCACCCATATTACTGTTGTATATTGTGATGATACCTGGTTGTTCGATATTTACTCCGGTTTTTTCTTTGTGAGAATATCTGTTCGCTTACTTGGTTGGGTAAACTGTTATGAAATTGGATACAACATTTACTATATTGTTGTCATGCAACATACATACTATAATACCATTGCCTTGAGTTTTTGCAAATACAAATGTGCCTCTTGCGTTTTCTTTCATAATTTTCGAGTTGGGAAGAGGTCATTTTTGGGTGCGATTTTCACGTACCGTTCCAGTAGTTTTCAATCCTCTTCGTTCCAGTTCATTTAGGCATTCCACAGACGACATTACACCGTATTTTTCATAAAGATTTAGGTCTTAAGGCTTTTAAAATTCAGTTAACACAAGAACTCACGCCCCTACCGATCATCAAAAATTTCATCGAAAAATCATTTTCAGTGATGAGGCCCATTTTCAATTCGGAGGCTATGTTGAGAAAAAGAATTATGGCATTTGGGGCTCGGAAAACCCAAGAATTATTGTTGAGAAGCCTAGCCATTCTCAACGGGTGAGTGTTTGGTGCGGTTTTTGGTCTATCGGGGTCATTGGAGCTTTGGATTTTTTCGAAAATGAGGCTGGAGCAACTGTTACGGTGAATGGATTGCACAATCGAACGATGATTAATGATTTTGTATGGCCGGAATTGGAAGATATTGATGTGGACCACGATCTTATGATTTAACACTTTTTTTTGGGGCTATGTGAGATGAGGTCTATGCCAATGACCCACAATCGATTCAACACCTCAAAGATGGAATTCGTGAAGTTATCGAGGACATACAGGCGCAAATGTGCGAGTTGGTGATGGAAAATTTCATGAAAAGAATATGGTCCTGCAAGCGTAGCCTTGGTAGCCATTTGGCTAATATTGTTTTCCATTATTAATGGCGTACCCGCTTCTTTACAATTAAATAAACATCCGATGATTTCGCTTAAAAATACCTTTTTTTACATATCAAAAAGAATCCTCTTATTGGAAGACACTTTATACGCCTGTCCTTTTTGCCAGTTATGTAAAGTTATCATAAGCTACATGGAGTGCTGCTGCACATACTATCTGCATATTTTCTTTATCTATACATTTTTTATCATTTTGGAGGAACGTAGCATTACCACATCCTAGATACGTAGATAACGTATTGTAAAGTACTATTAAGGTATGGCAAAAATGTTATGAAGCCTTCCAAAAATTCTTGTCGTGATGATAGTAATTTTTAATTTAATAGATATTGATCAAAACAACTTTATTAAAATTATTGCTTCCATACTTGTGAAAATGAATATTACAATACTTGCAGCTACAGCAGAAAAATAAATTGCAAATGAATAACGTGATTTAATGAAGTAGGAATTTCCAACGAAAATTATTCCTCTATGCTGCAAAAAATTTAATTTGCTAAAAGTTTATGGTATCCGAGCGCATTGTGAGAAGTCACATATGAGCATGAAATTTTGCAGCTAGCAATGATACGTATCTATACCTAACACACAGATAATCTCAGAAGGTACAATCCGGCGACTTAAAACAATAGCCACGTAACAAGGATTCCAGTAGCCTAAAAAGAACCGTTTTCTGAACAAAATTCCGTCCATGATTTATCGCAAGCTCCGGCAGTAGACATTTATATCCGAACGGTTGTAATGTGGACTACATTTTTGAATAATCGTAGACGGATTCTATTTCCTAACGATAGAAAGGAAGGGCTCAGTAAAGTTTCCTTTAGTTCATCCAGGAATTAGAATTTTATCTAAAAAATATGTCTTTGTGCATTTCCCAAAAAAAGTATGATATTGATCGATTACTACAACCACGTTTATTTTAAATCGCAACTGGCTACGTACATAAACATGCACAGTCAAACTGGCATACATAACAGTTACAAAAGGGAAGCTCAACAGGTTATCGTCAGTGTGCGTACCAGAGCGGTGTCAGATGGCAATCGAACACGACGAACGACACAATGGGCTTTTAGATTACATTGTAATCACGGTCCGCAATAAACGCTCGCCTGTAGCCTAGTCGGTCGACGGTCGCCCTACTTTATTTCCATCACGAAAGACTAATTTCAATTTTACTCTACTCTGTCGAAAGGTTGCGTATCTTATCTACATGCTAGAATTTGTGCAATAGTCGTACATCCTGGGAAAGATTGATTAAATTAGTAATAAAGCTTTAAAAAATATATGTGTGCGTAGATGAATCGGCAGGCTATAAAAATATGTATTACCTGAATCTGTTTGAGATAACTGGAATGTTTTAGCACCAAATAATTGAAGATTTTTCATCGCAATTTTAATTGCAATAAAATACATATATGAGATGATGTAAAATTCATACAAGATGGACTAAGACTAATCTTACACCTTGAAAGTGTTGAACATTAATTGAACGGGTCCATGAAAACAAAATGGTGGAACGAAAGACAATATTGTTTTTGTGTTATTACACTTCGTCAATAGCCCAAAACATTTGTCACTAGTTCTTCTTTAGTCATAGCCAAGTGTTAGAGAATTTTTCTCTTGTTAATGTTCTGTGGTCAATGGTTCGTTGGGAGTGCTTAGCTCGCGCCAACAAGTCTTGAGATTGTCGTTAGGGTATTCCACCAACATTTATTTCACTACAATAAAACTCAAGAAAGAAACGCGCAAATCTATTTGTCAAAAATTGTATTGTAATGAAACAAATATTAGATACTTTACTTTAACATTAATATTTAATATTTGGTCAATATTAAAAATTAGTATAAAAGCCACAAATACCCCATGTAAAATATCTAACTTAGAACAAAATTGTACTGGAAATACCACTGTATCATAATCATATTTGCCTTAAATCTGGAAAACTGATTCAAAATGAATTGACCATTGGTCAGACTTCTTAAAAAAATACAAACCAAATTTTAAATTAATGTGACCAGTGATCAACTCAAAAATTTGACTGTTCTAAAAAGACAACCTAGTAATCTCAAGTTAATACATGACAATATGTTTACCTGCCAAAGTCATCAAAATTGACCACTATAAAGCAAACACCAGCATGTACCAAAAGAGAACCACACGCTAACTTAAAAGACCAGCTCTACAATGAGTACATCATTGGTTGCTTAAAATTTGGCCAGTGTTCACACTGAAACTATGCAAATTAACTAACTAGGTTCTTTAGGAGTTTTCTCCTAGATTTGGCAGTAAATATAATAAATATATAAAGAGACGGTATTGATACCGCGATAGGGTTTATTTAATGGCATTTTTCATTCTAATGTTTATTGCTTGAAATGGTTTCCGAAACACCTTATTCCAGAAAAATCTATAATAAACTTTAATGTCTTACGATACAAGATAATTACTTTATGGTATTTTAGCAGAGATATGCTCACTTCCATATGAAATACACCACCCATTAAGAATGAGATTACAATTTTGAAACTTCGGTAAGATAATGCTTTATTATCAACTAAGAAACGATGAAAGTTTAGTTGCAAAAAACCAAACAAAAATTAACATTTTCAAGAAAAACTAATAGTGGGTTGCATTCCCACGCGCAGCTTTGCATGCATTAACTCTTCTAACCATGCTCTCTATTAAGTGGTCGATGTCCTCCTGGGGTATCTCGTTCCATGCAACTTCTAGATGGTGTCGAAGTTCATCCGGATTTCATCAGGAGGCCTGGGTACTTGTCTTAGTCGCCGACCCATCATATCCCAGACATGTTCAATCGGCGAAAAGTCCTGTGACCGTGCAAGCCAGGACAAAATATGCGATCCAACTTGCTCCAGGAACCATCTTGTAACCACAGCAGTATGGGGTCTTGCATTATCCTGTTGGGAAGTGGCATTCTACAACGTCTGCATGAAACGCATGTCGATGTAACGACGTGCGTTTAATGTGCCTGGAATTAACGTAAGGGGTGACCTTCGTCCAGCACATATCGCCCCCCACCCTAGGTGTTAAGGCTGTATGTCGTCTTTGAACGAACTCCAAATTCCGTGTTTCCACTCGATGTCGCCGCACCCTTTTACGACCATCATTCACCCATAAACAAAACCTTAATTCATCACTGAAGATGATGTCATTCCATTGATAAATCCACCCTTGCCCTTCTTGACACCATGCAAGTCTGGCTGCTTTAATGGGAGGTGCTAATGGAAGCCGAAGGTAAGGACGGTATGAATGAAGCCCAAAGGAAGAAAGTCTTCTATAAACAGTTGCCATCGACAAGTGTCGGTTCAAACCTCTCGTCCAATCCACAGCAATCGACCTTGTTGTTTGAAATCGATCCCTGGTAGCCATCCTCCTAAGGAGTCGGTATTCACGTGCGTTGCTTTGTCAGGCGGGTCTTCCAGCCGGACAGCATCTCTGAATACCTTCTTCGGACCATAAAGACCATATCCAAGCTACTGCAGTGTGGATCCGATTCAGCCTTCTCCCAATATCTCGGAATGAGAGACCCGCCTCTTTCATAGCGATAATTCGGCACTTAGCAATGTCATTGATATGGGCAAAATTTCAACGACGTCGCACTGGGGGCATTACAAGGCGTCTACTTGACAGTTTGACAATAAAATAAACTGACATTTTGTGGGCAGAAATTTGTTAAGTGCTTGGAAGAAAATATTGAAAGTTGGAGATAACAATGGTACAGGAAACATAACAGTTGAGTTTTTTCACCGGAAACTTTCATCGTTTCTTCGCTGATAATAAAGCATTATTTTACCGAAGTTTCAAAATTGTAGTATAATTCTTAATTTCATATGAAGGTGGGTGTACATCAGTTTAATTATGAATGTTGAAGATTGAAATTTTAAATACCGTTCGTACCGTTCAATTAAAATAATGTTTTATATTTTTCATAAAAAGTAATATTTTTTTCTTTAATTTTCAATAGAGGAAAATATATTGTTTAACACAATATTTACCTAATGATTATATGTTTGAAGGAACGGCTCATATACTTCTACTGCTTAAATTATAGTTTATTGCCAATATGTCATTTTAAATAGTTATTCGAAACTTGGTCCAAGTACGCCAAAGCATACACTCTTTTCTAATAACAGGTCCACTAACTATAAACGTGCTTCTGCATTAAAACCATTAAAATTTAGAACCGGCACATCCTAGTGCACGTCTCGAATTAAATATACGCGACGATTAAAACAGCGAGCACACCTCCTCCCCAAATCCGTCCGCGATGCGATCGCAATAGTTAACCCAGAAGATCTGTAGGTCCGGCAAGAGCTTGGCGCTTTGGCCCGACCAGTCGCCCGCAGAAATCCTTCTAAACCGCACTTGAATTCAATCTCCATTTTAAGTCAACGTCGGCAGACCGCTTCCACGATCAGACGGAGACGTGATGCGATATCCACGAGCGTGACGAAGACGGGCACGCGTGGATATAAAGAGGGATTGCAGCGGCGAAATGAATGATGAGTGTACCCACAGTACGCCAGGCGCTTCCAGGATATTGAAGAGACGGGTTTGCGTCAACAAATCCGCCGCGCGACTGCACGCAAGGCTGTTTGGGGTTTACCTTCTTTACGTATAACCGGAACGCGGCTAAAAGGGTGCGGGGATATCGTTGAACTTGTATAAAGAATCTATTTCTGGCGAAAATTGTGTATCGAGATTACTACGCGGTAATATTTTCATTCTGCACGGGACGATTGCGAAATTCGTGCATTAGATGGTATTATTTATTGTACATTGAAAACAATGGGTGATTATTTTAAAAATCTTGCTCATTAAACCAACCGCAACTAATATAAAATTAGACAGGAATAAAGAAATAAATCGTACAATGGCCGTATATTGGCTTTATTTTCCAATTGTAAATACACAAATAACTGATATTCGCAATCAACCAAATTTCAATAATAAACAAAATAAAAATTTGCAGCAGAAACCAGCAGGTCGCTAGGTATATGTGGTTTAACCCAGGCTTTGATTTAAAATAATTTTATGGGGAGGAACGTTCATATAAACGCCGTCAGACAACTATCAGAACATAATCCACTTGGTAAGAGAGATTTGTTGGATTCAAGTGATATATTCCCTATTTCGTGTATATATCATATTAATGAAAGAAACATAAATAAAATTGAATATGTAAACCTTCGTCGATTCCGTGAAATAAATTGACATACATTTTTGCCAATAATTTTGAATTAGAAGTGTTTAATAGCGATCATGATATTTCAATCTAGATTGTTAATCACTTTGTGAGCATATCATGTAACTGAAGCAAAATTCTTTGTCTGCCACGTGTAGTATATTATTTATGGAACTCTCTTTTATAGCTCATCCACGGAGGCACCTATTATGTTTTATAATAAGAGGACAATATTTTAAATAAAAAAGTTGTTCTCAATTACCGTATTTACTGCTCCTTCTATAGTGTCCACTAGGGATTGCTGGATCCCGGGATCCCGGTGCATAATTATCAATTTTAAGAACCCGGGATCCCGGGATTACTGATATGAATTTCTGGATTTTACTATTAAGAGCCGTTCAAGTTTTGCGGTAACTTAATAGATATTAGACGAGTTCTTGCCACCAGTTTTCTTACGTTATATAGAAACATAATGAGTACTAGTAACCTTAAAAAAGTATTTAATTGATCTGATATTATTAACCTATACCCCGACGTAAAAAAAATGAAACAGTAAATTTTATTGGATATGTTTTCCTTGTCTTTTACACGCCGGAAAAATACATTTTCTAAAACTATTTCTCATTTGAAAAATTTAACGGTCTCATACCGAAATTGAATATGTATTGTACAAAATGCAATTAAAATATTTCATAAAAACGGAAGCAGTTTTAAAACATTACTGCTCCTAATTTTATGACAAGTTAGTGAGAAGTAATTCTTGAAATTATATAAAAAGATACCTCGATATGGGTATGGGGTATTTATGAAAAGAATTATTTTTTAAGAGCTTTTCTATAAATTCTAGTAGAAACCGAGTATTGACGAAAAGTGCATTAAGTTTTAAAATACAAATTTGTTATCACGTGAAAATCGTTTATTAACAAGACACGAGATGACGGATGACACGGTAGACAATGATTTATTTTTGTGTTATTTTTTTGCAAGAGAAAAAGTAGAGATGTTCAACAAAATTATTTGTTAATTTTTTATCAATATCAACAGAGTTTTTTATTTAAATTGAAGGATACTTATTTATTTTTTATCGATATTAACAGAGTTTATTTGTTTCAATTTAAAGGATTACTTAATATTTTATTATTTATAACCAATTCTTATGACCAAAAGAATTTTTTTTCAAGAGAAAAAGTAGATATGTTGTTCAACAAAATTATTTGTTAATTTTTTATCAATATCAACAGAGTTTTTTATTTAAATTGAAGGATACTTATTTATTTTTATCGATATTAACAGAGTTTATTTGTTTTAATTTAAAGGATTACTTATTTATTTTATTATTTATAACCAATACTTATGACCAAAAGAAGTGTATTGCAGAAGGATCCCGGGATCCCGCAATAAAAAAAACCAAAATCACGATTTCGGGCGAGATTGGAAGCCCTAGTGTCTACTGTAGGTCTGTTATTTTTGCTTTTGCGTGGCCTACGGTTTACATAAAAATATGGAAAATAAGGAAAAGGAATCTGGCATTCACCTTATTGGTTCTAAATGTTATTGTAAATCATGTTCTGATTTCTTCTCCGGTAAAGAAACGCATTGTTGCCACATTTGCAATCACTGACTTAGAAGAACTGTTTTTTGAAGCCAGTGAGACCAAGAAGAGCTATCTCAAGATGTGACTCTGGTGAAACGTCGAAGCGACGCTTCGGGAAACATTTATACAACGCGGTTCACAACCCAAGAGCCAAGAATCACAACCCGAGAACCTACGCACCAACACATACAAACTCACACACTGCTGTAAATGCGTTGCCTTAATAAGGCCAATTATTTTATATTACATCTTTAACAGTCTACATTTCTTGGTTCATTTTCCACATCATCATAAATAGAAGTTATAAAGAAACTATGAAATTAAGAAGTAACAAATTGGCGTTTCAAGTCAAAAATGCAAAATAATAATAATCTTTTTAAATTAAGAAATAAATCATTTTTTGACAAAACATAGATATAGTTAGAAAAAAGTACTATTTAGAATTATCCAATACATCTATACATCTGTGACTTGCCTGGAGGTAGTAGTGTGTGCATACTCTTTTATGAAGCACATTTCTACAAAAAAAATCTCTCTCAAAATATTTCATTCTTTCAACATCCAAAATGCGAGTGACAAGATCGGTAAATAGAAAGTTGTCTAACTTTAATGCACGAAAATTTATTTAATGACCGTTGCATATTATATAATGCGCTTTAATAATTGACGCCATTCATTTTTATAATATGCAATCAAATAAATTTAGCAATTCTTCGCTGCAAATACAAAAAATCTTGTAGTAATTGGTCAGTCGTCGAAAAAAAAATAATTTTAGCAGTAATCAAATTTATTGCGATTTTCTTTTCCAGGACAAGATCTTTCAAATGATCTTTCTTAAGTAATAACAATTAATCAGTTAATGATGATGATGATGACTTAACGATTAATAATTATGTTCCAATTTTCCGATACCTTTCTAATTGTAAATATAAAATACAGCACTATGATAACAATAACACCGATGGCGATGAATTTTATGAGTCGCTCGTTTTACTTAGCAATACCGAAACAACGTCGTGCCTCCAAAACGATAAAACTGTTCGCGCGAAACGCGAAACTCCGCCCGGAAAAGTATTCGCGACGACAACGACTTATTCGGCTATGACGGTAATCGTGCGAAATTGGATTTTAAATAAATCGAGCGCCCCTCCGAATATTTACATGTCATTATTGAGTCATCGAGGGAGCTGAGTCGTTGCTTGTACAGGGAACCTGATTTTCGATGGCGCATTCCACCCCTATGTAGAACGTTGTTCGCGGACCCCCTGATACACACTTGCGTCTGAAATCTATCTCTTCTACTAATAAGTAAAGTAAAGTTTCAATAAGAACGTAATGATCACAACCCGTGCAGACTACATGAACAGTAATTGAAGATTAGGGAATACATTTTAAGCTCATAATAGTCTATAAATAAACACAGCAGTAAACTAATATTTCTGACCAAAATAGTAAAACACTCTTTTTAAATAAATATGATGGACTCATAAGTAATGACTTTGTATCCATTGATATTTGGAATAAAAGAATCCCTGCGTTAATAAAAAAATTTACCTTTTCGAAGAGTAAATAATTTTATAGGGCATCCAGTTGCGATGGTCCGCCAATGCGCAAATGCGTCGGAACTACGTTTGTCAAAAAGGTATTACTGAAAAAGTATAAATATTTATTTTTCAATTATTTACATCTCCCAATGGTTTTATATCAATATTATTAAAAGTTCTTTAAAGCAAAAAATATCACAACCACACTTAATTTCGCCTACAATTTTTGGTGCATCGATCAAGTGAAAACTAGGCACTTGCAGAAGCAGAACATGAAGAAAATACGGAATTCAGAACCATTTTCATTCTTGTCCGTCCAGATCACACTATTAATATTTATGGAGATATAAATAAATCATATTCGTCAATACTTATCTCGTTAAGTTTTTAAATCGGCTGAAACTTCACCTGACATTTGATCTAATATTTGTAACAACCTAACAAACTTTTACGCGAAAAGCTAGGGATTGGGGCTGGCAATTGTTCCCCATGAACAAGGAATTTGGCGTCTGAAAAAGCAGTTGCCAAAAACATTTGAAGCAAGAAAATACACGTCTTACAATATAGGAAACATGTGTAAATTATTACCAAGAGGTGATCATAGCAGCATGAAGTTTTCTGAGAACTGGATTTTATACTACGAGTATTTACTAATGAAAGTACTACCATGGAGGGAATACCCGTAAGATTTACAATAAATCCACTAACAGTGGTCGTAACAAAATTGCGTAGTTGCAGGCTTGGTAACCAACAAGGTTTTAGGGCCCTTCTTCATAGACGGTAACTTCGTCTAAAATACATGGAACTTCCAGTGGTGCTAGTTTGTTCGGCTCTACATGAAGCTAGAAGAAATGGAGACATTATTTTCCATTACGAAGGAACAAGGCAATATTATGGTGCTGAAATATCAGAATTTTTAAACCATTTCCCGATATGTGGATAAGATGATATGTCCTTACGAATGGTGTCCTGGAAGTGCTGCTTTTTCAATGCTTGATTATATTCGTGGGTGTAAGTAGCACATTCTTATGAAAATTGTTATAATAGATCGCCACATTTGAGCAACTGCAACATGTTTGTCCGGTTGCAGTTAAATTCGACTATAAAATATTTCATTTTTCCTCTAAATAAATAATTATTGTAATATGAAAGCTAATCGATTACTTTTTTATGTAATTTTCATTCAGTGGCGCCTCTATTTTCTGTAAGATCTTCGTATATTAGAGTAAAGTGTATCCGTCGAATTATTGAATGAACTCATGAATCTTTATGTAAAGTTGATCGTCTCTTGCTCGTGTATTAGGTCAAATGTTTGATATTTTTTCGAGCGCGTAATGCCTCATCTTTAATTTCTCTTATTAATTTTGTTAAGTTGAAAATAAATGCTTCTTTTATTCTAAGCGATACACAAGAGTGATGTACATTGTTCAGATTACATTATTTAGAAGTTAGCTACAACACAGGTAAATTTGAACACGACTACTCCGTACGACACAGCTAATACATTGATCTTAGTACTGCATTCAAAGCAGAGAATATTAATTGTCAAAACATATAGATAACACATACAGGAGGTTCAAAGGCGTGTTTGTGTCGAACACGTGTTCTTCTGTATTGTATAATAATATCAATATACTATGATTTTATACGAGCGAGATTATTGTTCTCGACTTAACATGCATGAAACTCATTCTCATATTTTGCATAATAGAGTTCTCCCTAATATATTGACAATTAGCTCCTGTATTTTTAAATTCGCGTTTATAATTTTTGAAATAAGTCTGGTGATAAGTATAATAATAGCCGCTGTATTTGGTAGTAGTATAAGTAGAACAAGCTTCACAAACAAACAAACTTAATCTTAGTACTAAGATAACACAGTCACGTCATAGTCCTTTAGATGCAATATATATTTAGCAGTGTGAAGTTATTACGAATTAAAATTTAAATATGTGGAGACCATCGAAATATCCATCAAGGAAACTCGGTCATTTTGAATAGATTTTCTTAACTTATTTTATAAAAATTGATCTTTAATAATCAGTTGCAACAAATCGAATTGTAAGTTATGAGTCTTGGGTTAAGGAGGGGTGTGATTTCTCTGACATATATTTTACCCAGGATTAACTAGAACCATTTGGAGTAAAAATTTCTCTTCGAGGTTTTTGGAGGGCTAGACTAGAATCATAAATTGCACTTTTACAAATACCATTCCAAATTTCGTATACGAGTAAGGTAGTGGTAAAAGTGTTAACTTGTCTTTTTATAAAAATAACAGCTACTAACACGTCACTATGATTATCGTGAAGCGCGCCGTGCTCGATAGAAATTTCAACGGATATTTACGAAACGATTAGACAGAACGTAGGATAAAGCGGTGTGCGATAATAAAATCGAATCCTAGCTTTGCTTTTACATTGTCCAATTTGACGACAATGCGCCACACTCTTCCTGCTTCTTTTTGCAGCTTGACGGCCACGCGTTCTCATCTGGTTGACGATAATCGCGTCCTGCTCGAAATGGTATTTTCATCGGTCTGAGTGGTGCGCGTATACGAGTGCTATTTGTATGTATGCCGGCGAGCCGGGCAATTACCTACCTAGATATGGTACGTGCCACCCTCGGCACTAATTAACTCGGCTGAGCCGCAGGAGATCTTGTGCCGGCTTCTCTTTAAATTAAATTGATATTCGAAATCGTAGATATGTATGCTCTGGCTGCTGGCCCGCTTGTTGGCGTTTTGTTAGTTGTATCCGGAGCGCTTCGGGCAGTCGCAAGTCTACCGGAAACACCACCCGGAATTGATTTGTTGCATGTATGTTATATTGGGGCAAGATGTATAAGTTTCGAGCCAAATGTCCGGGCCCGGTGAGACGAGATTTGTATGAAATTATTAATGCTGGCCGATTGTATGCAAGACGCTCGCCGTGTCCTTGATTAGCGAGGCCATTAGGACGCCTCGCTGCTACCGCCTTGCCGGCACTACCCGACGCTGAACATTCCCTCTTGCTTTCGCTCGCTCTTCGCTCGACGGGCGGCCGCTCATTATGTCGGCATCGCTTTCACAAATCTCGACGTTTCGCGCGATACAACAGAGTGCCTGGGACAGATATCGTTTATCATGCGTCCGGGAGGTCACTGCGCATGACCGTACAAAACCACGGCCAACAATAGATATGATCGCATTTAGATAATCGAGAATTAGAGTAATCCTATTGAATGTAACAGCGTTGTTAAATTTACATTCAGTTATAAATATCGTAATAGAAGAAGAAATAAACGAATAACGAAACTGTGGTAACTAGGCCCCAAAATCGATGCTCGTTGATAAGCGTGGGGATCAAAACAATTTCCGGTTTAATTCGAATCTACATCACTGAGTGAAAATTAATTATTGCTGAACTACCCGACTCTACCTAATGAAAACTATTTACATTACAATCTAAACATCTCTCCAAGGTAACGATTGAAATGAAAATCTAAAACTTGAATGATACTAATTAATTATTGATTGATTGTGAAAGCTGATCCAGAATGAAGAACATAATAATAAAACAAAACATGTAATGTGATTTTTCCTGACATCTGACATCTGACATCTCAATATTGTTGATGCATTTTAGGTCGATTAAACTTAGAACGATGCTATATAACGGGGACTGATTATCCACATTATGAAGCTAAAACAATGAATGAAATTCACGCAGTTAATAAAAACAATCATTGATATTCTTGCATTCATAAACATGTACTGAATTTAATAATAATAAAACGCGCGAATAACTTAAGCCAAATTTTCTTTTTAATTTTTTCAAATTCATGAACACCATAATTTAGGCCTATGAGATAACCAGTGAACCAGAAATCACCGAAGAGCAAAAAATTACACCGCAAAAGTGTCAATTTTGCTACGAGTACGACAAGTTATTTGTTAATGAAATTACATCGTTCTCTTTGTCTGCGTGGTTTGCAGAAAAAGAAATATCCTCTCCAAGGTTTGGTTTTCGCTGAACTGAATGATAATACCACCCTGCAAACAAAAACAAACGAATATGTTTTAGCGGTGAGTAGGAAAAGAAAAATACATTTACAAAAATGGAAGAATCTGAACGCTACGAGATATGGAAAACCTTATAAGCATTGTACAAACACAGATCCATCAACTGAAAAACAGTTTTTTGTACAATTTTGAAGATTTTCCTGCAAAATCCGCAAAACTAATTAACATGTCTATTTTATCCACCGCATTTCTAAGTCATACTCTAAACCGCACATTGTGGCTTCAGAATTTTTTCACCGGTTTTTTCTGTTTATTTTCCACTTTCCTTGAGACGCGGTTTGGACGCTGAACGTGATATGTGGAAACATTTCTTTCCGTGCCACTTCAGAGCAACCATGTCTCCAGCACAAGAAATTCAGGCATTACTCTTCTGTTTGATTTAACTGTTCTAGAGGCGCCTGTTTCTTGATTAGGCAAGTTCTGGTATGGTATACCAGTTATGCATTTCATGATTGGTCTAAGTTGGTACTCGAACCAGTGTATATAATAAATCCCAAAATATAACCACTTTCTTTCTCACAAATTTAGAACAGTTTGATTTCAAATCGGTGCGTTTTTGGAAGAATGTATTGTTTAAAAGAAATCTTTAAAATTAAGCTTTCGTCAATACACAGGCTTTGAAATGAATATAAGGCTGAGGCGGTCCACTACAGGACTAATTTTGCTCAAGATTCCATATTCAGGGTTTTCACTCGTAAAATGAAGTGAATGTAATATATCTAGAAAACGATCTCTAGTAAAGACTGATGAGACAAATAGTGCTATAATTATCTGATTTGTGGATCAGTGTGGGTTTCTCTATAATACCAATGCGAAAAAACAATTTAGCTCTAGCACGTCAACGTCGTTCTACAGCTTAAATTCCCCGCGCTCATTAATTGTTGTTTCCTTTCTTTTCGTTGCCTATTTGTTTGTATGTTTGTCTTCGGTAACTAGAGTCATAAGGGCCCCACAAACAAAACAAATCAAATATTGTCGACCTTCATTGTCGTTGCCAACATTGTTGCCGCCATGGGCTGATTTATTTTCCGAATGATACGGCTCCGGATGACTGACTAGTACGACATCTGCCCCACCTATTGGTTTGCCGATTCCGTACTACGTAGTAGTACTTTGGTCACACGTCCTGAATTTGTTAAGAGAGCAAGTAAAGAAAAGAAATTGTGTTGCTGCATACAAAACGTGTATTAAGAAATTTTGATATTACGTAAGTATTTTCGTTTAATATAAAAATTATCACTAATAATTATTATAACAAAAATTCAAACCTCTGGCTTAAGAATTTTGATAGCAACCTCCAATGATAATGGAAATATTGTGTTATTCTAACCAATTCATTAATAATAAACTCAAGAACTATATACACATTTTAAATCAATATTCTGAATATTTATTTGCCATCTTTATTTTATAAAATCCGCGGTTTCTCATATTACATTCCAGTAATAGTTGGCCAGCATGTATTAACTCCATTTACCGAAATACCTTTTCACGATCGATGCAATATTATCTTTCTCCATGTTCGTCTAATGCCATCCAAATTCTCAGGAAGAATTGAGAATGGAGAAAATGGAGTTTTAGCAACATATTTCATCACATAATGTGGAATGGCGAGAGTAGTTTATTTATTGTTCGCGAGACAATAGTTGCAAATGTTTTCAAATGCATCCCACGTTTTTTCAACGTCCTTTAAAGTTGCTTTAAACTTGCCATCTCGGAAGAATTGTTTAATTTGCGGTCCAACAAAAATTTCCTCTGATTCTTGCCTCACTTTTCTGTTTTCAATATAAGAAAGCGCCCTCTTCTCTATTTAATGCCTTAACAAAATGTTTGATGGGGTCTAGCTTAATGTGGAGTGGTGGTAAATTCCTTCTAAACTAAGGCTTCTTGTATCACGTGTTTAACGGCTACCTCACTTGTTTTGCGTGGAGAGCCACGTTTAATTTTATAATGTTTATCTCTTGCACGGCTGTCCACTCACATACAAAAACAGCAATATTTTGTATATCCTGAATGCAGTTCTGTCAATAACGCTACCACTTTTAAATTGGCACATATGTTCCATATTTGATCTTGGTATTTTATAGGGTTGTGGGTTACCCCACAACTGTAAAAGCTTTTTGAATTTTTGATATTAAAAATTATTTATTTTATATTATCGATTAGTTATAATCAATTGCTATGACAACCATATAGTTGTATATACCACTTCATCTGGTTGTTTACATTTGCCCCTATATGCAAACAAACATCTGGCGAAACTGTGAGTTTGAAGGTTAATAATCAGGCGATAAAAGGAACAAATACTTTATTGAAAATTAACAATATATATACAAGAATAATACGAAATAAATTCCAGTTTATTTTTCGACAATGCTCACAGATCCCGCAAAAACATGATTTTTTTTACCTAGGATTAAATTAATTGGATCTCGTAGCAGTGCCTCAATAATTTTAAAATCAATTGTGAAAACATCAACAAATTCAGTTCCATATAGTCGTTGCGTTTAAATCTAACATCAACGTCTCCACATTCTTCATCTACATCACGCACACGGCAGACATATTTATAATGCGTGCTTTTTCTGGAACCTCCAAGAAATTTTACCAATAAATATATCTCGGGCTTAAGTAAGTATGGCATTCTGGCAACCTCCGGATAGCTATGAGCTGCAACATCGTCGTACATTCATTGATGGTTATTCCTTGATCTCAGTTATTATTGTAAAGTTTTGATATGTCTCTTCTCTTTACATTTTTTTTCAATTACTTTTGGAATTACGTTTTCCAAGAGGTTTATTACGTCCCGCAATCTCTTGCAATTTTTGAGCGACTTTCTATTCTTTTATACGTTCGGCTTCCTTGACCCTATAACTTTAACAATTGTTAAAACCTCTCAGCAAAGGGCTTATTTCAATTATGGTGTAACTACTTTGGGCTCTGTAGAGTTTCTGCTAGAATCCACGTTTAGAGTTTCAACAATTATTGATACAATAATATGTAAAACAGGAGTAGTAATCAAATTGGTACTTAGAATGACAGATGTGGACGAACTTGATGTTAATAATTGTACCTTCGAACTTCCTTCAATATTATTTGCTTGTGGTTTATTTCAATATATCCTCCTAATTTCGGCTTTCCGCTGATTTTCTTTGCAATTCTTTAAATAAATGGAGTTAAATTCATTTTCTGGAAATTTTCCAGGGTCGACTGGAAATACTCATGTGTTTACAAATACGTTATTGGCATTATTTTTAGTTATTGGTTCTTGTCAGATTTCCCCTAAACGTTCGGTAAATTCAAGCCGTCCAACTCCATGTCCCATGTATTATTTTTTCATAGGGCATGAGCTTTTTCTCCCAGAAGGTTTTTATCAGAGCTACCGGATATTTTTGACAGGGCCTTGTTCTCCAATCTCCGAAGCACTTTCACTTTCATCTGCATTGATTATCAATTTGCGTCGGATCAGCTGTATTGGACTAAACTGTGCTTTAACATTACCAGCCGCGATGCGTCGTTACTTTCAACTCTATACTTTAAATATTTAACCCTGTATACAATTACCCCTACTTCACATTTACCCCACCTGACCTACCCCTACGTCCTTTTCTAAACGGTTCCATTGCTGCAGACTGGATTCAAAAAGTTCTGCTTTCTTCTTATGAAGATCTAAGTCACGAACAAGATCATCTAATTTAGCTTGATTGATGAAGTAAGGCTTAGAAAGAGAAGCACCAGAAATATGGACGTAACTACTTCCAACTTCAGGCGGAGGTTCTTCAGATTCTGAATCTGAATTGAAAGTATAACTTTCAGGGCGTTGGGGAACGGGTAATGAGATATCATGGGCCACAGGTCGGATTGCAGAGGGGAAATTAGGGTAACGAGTGCCGCGCTTGGTTTTGCTAGTAATCTTTGACATTCGTAAGAATGGTTAGTGGTTCTCTACAAGCCATTGGAGCTGCAAACGGCATTTATGACTACCCATCAATCCTGTCAGTGTTCTCGAAGACGAACTGCAACACATTTTTGGAGCCCAAGACTTAACTTGATCACCAGCCTTAAATGCAAAGTATTGTTCATAAGCCTTTTTCATGAGTGGCGTGAATGGTTTTTCGTGCGTTTTTACAGCAATTTTCCCACAAATATAACAAAAGTTATCTGTTTTATTCACACAAACCGGCGAGGACATTTTTCTTACTACGTCACACATAAAATATGGATTGAAAAAGTGTAGACCATCATTTCCTGAAGAGATATTGCTTTCAAAATAGAATGCTTTATTTCTCGTTATGTACAATATAAGTTTAAACTTTTCATACCTTTAACTTAATACGTATAGTTTAGCGCACAGACACACGCCGTACACAATTAGCATACAGCTATTCCGGCAATTGAATAACTTCAATAGGTCAGAATAGCATCATGAACTGAAAGTTTGCAATTACGGTTTTTTAAGCAACATAATGTCGTATTTGATCACACTGATTTACTTCTTCACACAAATATTAAGTGGCTCAGCCGCGTCAAGTTTTTGGAAAAATTCCAAGTACTACTACTTAAAATCATTTTATTTCTAGATAAAAGAAATAGTAATACTGAAATGTTTAGCAGTGAGAAAACCCTGTGGTTTAATTTTTTTAGTACATATGGCAGATATTTAAATATCGTTAACTTGCAGCTACAAGAAGAGGAAGAACGATCATCAATTAACTCATTTAAAAATAAATTATTCCTATATATTGTTCAACAAAATAAAATATATTTAAACCGACGCGTCGGTGAAATTACGATATTACTATTTGCGGGATTGAATAATATGCCGCGTGAGTTTGTAAGACTTTTCTCTTATAGGTGACCCGCTTTTAAAATAGTAGAGGCTCGAAGCTAATTGCTAATTGAATGATACATTTAAATTCATACTTTCGTTTGGCACTTACTAATTACGTGCCTTGCTTTCTTTGCCTGTGCAATTAATACCATTTATAAATATAGTACCCTACTTTAACGATCGCTTTGCGCCCTGATACATTTATCACTCCTATTGTAAATTATATATTAGTTCCAAAATTTGTTATAAAAATTTTAATTGTAAAAGTGATGATGATTTAAAAATAAACCTAATTACAATATACAATTGGTTCCACCGTAATTATGAAGCTCAATAATAGAAAATTTCATGCGAATTCTTTTAGAATTGAAACTCTCCTGGTTTTCACATCTAGGTGGTGCAATATTAGTCATTAGACGGACCTATTTTAGGGATCCTCTCAGAGACAAATATGTACCAGTCAAAAAAGATCGATAAAACATGGTCGGAATAGGTAACCCAGAAAAATGTCCAATAGGCCGAAGAAGCAGACATCGGATGCATTTATTATGTCGAATGTGGGCATTTAAATCGAGGGGTACGTGAGGCGCAAGGTTCCCTTGGTGCGCCGGCGGCGTGGTGGGGTGTCGATCGCGAATACTACACCTGATGGACACAATGGGCAGGCGCCGAGTTTCACCGTTCGCGGAAGAACTACAAACTGGGAATTCTCGTTGGCAGTCAGTCAGAGCGTTGGCGTCGCGACGGACGTCCCACGGAAGACTCCGTGGTCTATACTGCTTCATTCTCGTGCTCGACTTCGTCTCACATCAGCAACTACTGCTTGCCTATACGATCCGTTTTGTTAACGTTTCGAAGCCGCAAAGGTAAGAGAACACCAACCCCCTGTGATGACCTTGTGAGTCCATACCCCGTTTGCGTGAACCTCTGAAATTTATTTATTGGTGTTTCCTGACGCATGATATTTGTCCTTTAATTAAACCGTGCAAGGTGCAAGTCGTAGCAGAGATTAAATTGTTCGTTCCAAAGCGCACTAAATTCATCGCAATTATTATAAAAAATAGATTAGATTCGTGTGACTAAACGGACCTTTCATTCTATTAACAAATAAAGAATTTTGTATTTATATACGTACTAAAAGCATTGGGCCACGATTATATAATTTGATTTCACGACGCGTTTAAAATCGACAAAATGCATTGCAAGCTTATTTTCTAAATTTCAAATCGAAATTTTACGTTCAATGCATTTCATTGGTTTTCATCTCAAATTCTCAATAAAGACAGGGAAATATGTACGGTATAATAAAATTATTTGGTAACCCACGAGTTATTAGTTAATTTCAGTCTTGAGATCAGGAGCCAAGTGTGTTTTAACGAAAGTTCTAAACAGACCATAAAACTATTACTTTCACCTTTTCCTAACGCTTTTTTACTATCAATTCACAACTTCTTTAGATAAAGGTAAACGTTATTCATTACTGCTAGAAGATTATTTAATTATTATATATAATGGAGACACTAACAAGTTATTAGCGTTTATGCCGAACTCTCTGTTTCTTTCATACTTTGCTGCAACCAGCCGGAGTACATTTTCCAATTCATTTATAACCAAAAATTTTAAATTGGTTATCATGTACGTTTATATTTGCAGTTTTATTTGATATTCAATTACTTAAATTTAATTCTGATTACAATTTGTTTTACGTTCACCATTCAATGAGTCTTTATGTCTTTTTTTTCAAATTATTTATTAACCAAAACTTATATTTCATTTGTTGTACTGTAAATGTAAATATGTTACCTTGGTATATGCGCCCACTTCATTCATAAAATGAAAATCATTTGTAAAGAATATGTCGTAATAATTAATTATTAGCAAATAAAATTATGGACAGATTTTGAGCCAATCAGCATCGCAATATTGTGCGCACATGATGTCGTTAAACGGCCAAAACTGCAGATATCGCGCTAACGACTTCGATCGCAGATTCTTTTCTCTTTGCGAGCCGCAACTTCAAAGCGAACTTTAAGCAGGGCACTCCGACTTTTCGTTTTATTAAAATGCGCGTGCATCGAATTGCGTACCCTGTCCATGTCTTTGAAGTGGCATCGCTGACCGCTGGAGACCCTCACGTAATCCAGTTGATGTTGCGGCGGCATAAAACGGCTGGGGATCTGGAGCCGAAGGACGGCTTGGCCAAGTTACCGCTCGAGTGTATATCAAAGTGAACTAAAATGAGTTTCCACCGCACCTCCAATCCTCGAGTCGATTACGGCAATTTGGGTTAATTTTTACGATTTAAAATTTTTGCTGCATCGCCTGTGTTCGAATGAGTTTAACAACAGTGATGCTCGATGCATCATCTACTAAATACAGCAGTATCTTTGAATTTCATAAATTAGCCTGAAGTGAGGCTTAATTATATTGATCGATCGAAACTGTATATACAATTGCTCACAATTTGCTTACCAAAAAGTTAGGATATCTGTTTGATTTTAGACTAGGTTACTTTTCAAGGAAGGTGTATTTATTTTGATCATGATTATTAAAGAATGCACTATGCAACACGTAACATTAATTTAATAATCATGATATAACGCTGATCAAAATAAATATGTCTTCTTTGAAAAGTAACCTAGTCTAAAATCAAACCGACATCATAAACAACTTCTTGGGAAGCAAATTGTGAGTATATACAGTTTCGATTGATTAATCTAACTAAATGTCACCTGGCGAACCTATGAAATTCGAAGACACCGCTGACTTTAGTAGATGATTCATGTAGCATCCCTGTTGTTAAACTCATTCGAACACAGACCAGGTAGCCAACTGCAAAACACTAGTAAACACAACTTATATCCGTTATTTTGTACCTATCAACAACTTCACGGAGACGCGAAATAAGAAACTTAAACTTAAACTGCGCAATGTATCTCGAGTTGCTGATATTTCTTGAACTATGACAAACATCATCAGTCCATCAGACTAGGAAGTCGTGCAACAAATGAAACATTTCTTGACTTGCAAATGTTGCACATTCCTTCGTAATATTTACTCTTGCCGGTTCGACAACAGTTTAGCTCGTACGATTTGATTGCAAAGGTAACCAATAATAAGGACATAAAAATCTTTTTTTAATTCATATAACGTCCATATAAAGTCCAGGAAGAACACTTTGCGCCAGCAACATAAATACAGCATCATATTTGGTTACAAAATAAGTAAACGGAGCGCATAAAATAAACATGAAAAGGATATAATAAAAATAAGTTTATTTAGGGTACACGTGGGCGATGGGCACATATTTTACTACAACTTAAAGCTCATGGCATTTAAAGAATGAAAATTGGCTTTATTTACCATTACTAATGCTTACAAATCAATAAATATAGAATATATATTAAGTACAAATAAAATATCTGGAAAGGATCGTCGATGAGCGTCGCCTCCTAATGGATATATAGTTGATATTTATTTATAAACGGATAGACGATGTTAAGAAAAATTGTAGAAAATGGGTGAGGTGAACCCACAACACAAAGACATCTAGAACGACAATAACTTTGCAAATTACAAGTACATAAGTACATAAAATTAATCCTTAATTTAATAAACATATGTAAATAGCGGTGGATCTGGGTTTTTCGGCCCATTTAATATTAAAAACTTAATTTTAAATACTAACCAGCTTTGAGATTAATACTAAAAATTTGTTAGAAGTGAGTTGAAATTAGAATAGAAGAAAGATATTAATACAAAAAGTTTTTGGCGTACGTAAATTAGTTATAATTTGAAATTCTATAAAAATAACTCACGTAGAGTGCAACGTAGATGGAGAGACAGGTAGAGAGATTTTGCAAAGTTTAGGAATTATGTAGTTGACATAAGTTTGGGTTGAGTATAAGCAGACAGAATGTTTTGTAGTTTTTTATTTAAATGTGGCAGATTGTGGTAATGGTCAATATTTGATTATTCTGGGGAATGTGGAACAGTTCAGTGTGAGAAAATGCTTCGTGGGGTCTAAAAATGATCTGATGTAAACGATTCAGGCAAGAATTTGAAACGAAGATGAAATTTAGTGAAACATGAATGTTTTTGATTATGTGTATGGATTGTCAAAAAACAAATAAAATCTTTATACAATGTATGTGTTTACTAAGGCGCTTAGCGAGAAATTAAAAACTCCATTGCAGAAGGAGCAAAGAGCGGTTAAATTTGTACACATTATAACAAAAATTTTAAACGGATAATATATATTATAATAAAAATTTGTAAAAAAACGGAAACCTGTATATTTGGTGAGAATATTTAAAGAACGTCAAAAGACGACGAGTTTTTAATGCCATTTTGCCGGCTATACACTTCACGCCGCTTTGGAAGAGATTTAAAATTTTACTAGTCAATGGGTCAATAAAGAAGAATAATGCAGTGTTATTCGAAATCGGTCAAACGTAAGTGTATAACAAAATTGATACTCCATCCATCTGCAAAAACCGCGAAAGTTATTAAGGCGATTTGATTTTGTATGGATGTACGAATCAAGTTTAGGTAAAAGATACGAAATCATTGACAAGACGATAAACGATAACTTCCGATTGAGGTATCGCTTCTGATGCTCGCTATATATTAATCTTAATAAAGTTCAATGACGTCATACAGGTCGACATTTTTTTATGATTACTCTTCTTCCTTGTACACAAGGTATATGAATGTGAAACAGTGGCTAGTTGGTGGTATGGCAAAATATAGAAAACATGTTATTTTTAGCTACAAATCATTGCCACAGAATCAGTTTGTTAAATAATTTGATTATACATCCTACATACCAGGTTATATTAGCTCATGATTCACGATTCGGTACAGTCTTCAGTATTTTTAAATTTCCAGTATTGGTATCGAATGATTTAAAATTTAGCAGTAAGTTATCTAGTAGACGATAGGTGCTATGGGCCTTAATACCGAAAGGAAAGTTCAGGAGTTTTGAGCGTAACCTTGCATGACATAAACTTAAGGCACTATTTTCACGTATCTGGGTGATTAAAATAATAAAGAATATTACTAAGCGTAAGAAATGCTAGTAGCAAAATCGAAAGTGACAAACTGACAAGTAGTAAAAACGTCAATGTAATATAAAACGTTTAAGCAAGTCAAATCGGCAAACAGAATCAAGAATGGAAAACAATTTATTTCGATCATATATAAGTTACAAAAGTAATGATGGTTCTACAGAAGCAGAATATTTTATCCAACAATCGAACCAAATGCACAAAAATAGTTATCACAGCACAAAGTATGTTTTGGATACAATATATAGAAAAATAAAATGCCTAAATACATTGCATAATAATAATTTGCTAGGAAGACGAAATGAAAAAAGGAAAGAAAAGAGGTTGGTGCATCACTGGCGTAAATTATGTTTAACGAGATCTAAACGGGGAGCAAGACATAACTAGTTGACTGAATACGATGCCAAGTTTTTTTAAAATTATATTAATTAAAAGATAAACCAATAAAGAAAGTAATAAAATGCAAACAACGAAAGACGTATAATTATCATTATATCGAAATTTTGGTCCTGATGCATGGTTATTAAAAATCCCGACCTATATTCAATGAAAAATGCGGTGCAAATTTTCATCTTGGTAATGGAAGTGTGGAACATCGAACACAGTCTTTTAGACGTGTCAGTTTAACCGACATTATTACGCAAGCTACGGATAAGACTCCTTTGTTCCAACGACATTGCCGCGGTGGCTTACAATGTGCAGATAAATCCGTCTCTGTTTCGAAATGTTATGCAAAATTAAGGAAATAAAAAAAATTATTAGCAAAATTATAAACCTTTATTATTACTTTTAATACAAAACTTTATTAAATCCAATATTAACCTAAAAATTTTATTCTCAATTATGTTTAATCACAGGTTCTGTTTATTCAAATTTCTAATATGTATGGTGGGTTCGTCTGGTGAAATGACTAAATCGAAATACTTTTTAAAGTTCTTTATTTCCATTTGATACAGATTTCGAATGCACAGTATTTCCAACTGGATTATCAATTTTATTATACACTACGATTGCTTCCGGATATTGCAAGATTTCGAAAAACACTACTATTCTTCTTTATTTATTATTAAGATTTATGCACTCGTATTTACATTGCACTTTATATTTGACGTTCATATATCGTTACTTATCAATTTTTCGTTGAAACACGCCGTCGACTAGCAAGTGTATATATATATAGTGGAAATGACATTAAAAACTCATCTTCTTTTGACGTTCCTTAAATAGTTTCACCAAGGATGAACTGATCGAAATTGGTTTTGTTAGACTTTATACCGAGTTTATCATTCTTTACTCCTTTGAAATTTTTGTTATAATATATTTAAATTTAACGGCAATTTTCTCCATTCTACACCATTGTTTTCATTTCTCGCTAAGTGCCTTAATAAACTCATAAATTGAATAACCAATTTTGTTTTGTTTTTGACAGTCCGTAGATATAACCAAAAGCATTCGCTTTTCACAAAATTTTCATCTTTGCTTGAAATTATTGCCTGAAAGATTTACTTTGTATCATTTTTAGACCCCACGAACATTTTCCTGACATATTTATTCATCGACCCTTATTACAAATTGCCACTTTTAAATACAAAACTAGATCCGTATATAACATTCTGACTACTTATACTCAACCGAAACTTATTTCATACACATATCTAGTCCCATCATCCGTACAATTACCGTTTATACTTTCTTCGACCCAGTTGTGTGTATTAATTTATACCGCTTATCGCTGACGTTGATCCTTAAATTACCGGTAGCAACGTCGAAGTTAGTTTATTACTAATTCATTTTCGCAGAAACCACATGTTCGTATGGCGCATCGATTATATTATTGCTGATTTCTTTGAATTTGTATAGTTTAGCTACTTTACTGACAATTATGTAGTATTATAATTATGTATAGTTCATCAACTGCTAAAAATAATAACTTTCTAATTGCAATAGGATGATACCGCCATGGTACAACACCTTTTTAAATAATTCATATTGATGATGATATTGATGACAGCTGTTTATAACGGAATAATATTTTCGGTCATACGACGACGACAACTACGAGCATACATTTTCTTTTAACCACGAGCGCTATAGCAGTAACTATTGTCAGAGATTAGAAAATTATTGTAGAGTGCGAATTCTACAAGTGTGCAGTAATTAGGTTTCAACAGGATGGGATCACAAGCTGTACGACTGGAGAGTCTATCGCGACTACTATCAAAATAGATTAATTTCGCGTGAAGCAGGTTCGAGTGCTACTCTCATTCATCAAACAGAATGCATATATTCGGGGAGGAGTCTAATTCGACAACATGTATTAGAAAACTAGTAAATGTAATTATTTTCGTAATACACAGCAGCACAACTACTTTCTGTAATATATTCAGATCAGCGTAATCGTTATAATCGTTACAAAGTGCATTTGCAACGTGTTGCAATAAAATTGTCATTATCGCTACTGTTTATTTTGGCGAATACTGTGCAACAGTTTCGGACAATGATCAATTCTATAACTAAAATATACTTCTATCAATACGGTGTATTGATAGAACTAACGTATTATTGTATTATAGAGTGCTGGGAAGTGAGGAAAAACCCTATGATCTAAAGACCATAATTCACGTATTCTACGGTGTAAGTTTTGGCTGTAGCCACTTTGTTATATGGTTGGTGCATAAAATCAGTCGATACTAGCAACGAGTGCTTAAGGAAACCATCGACTTGACGAAAACGAAAAATTGCCTATATCCGAATTATTTCGAAGCCAGTGTTGATAAAGCAAACTATTTGCAGTGAAATGATTCATTTAATATTTCATAAAAATATAAATATTATTAAAACATGCGTTGTTATAGCGATGTACAAAGAATACGTATAAATACAAACACAAGAAATTCTCCTAAATGTACAAAGTGCCCGATTAAGGCTGAACAATCACCCACATTTCAGCTTTAACATTTAAAATATATTTATTTCTAACACGCCCACGATTTTGATTTTAAATGTACCATGGTACGTACAGCCGCGGGCACGGAATTTCGGGCAGTACGTACATACGTCAATTTGACTGACATGAGGTGTGAAATAGGCTTTACGTATCCTAACCTAACTTTAAACTGTCACTGTTACTGCGAGAGTTGAATAAGTGACATGGACTGTTTTAAGAATTGAGTATGGCTTGTTATTTAAACTATATTAAGCAAAGAACAATGACAAGTAAGAAGAATTTGGATTTTGAATTCAGATTTCGGCGCTGCTAGCGTATGTCAAGTAAATGACGCGAAAATGATTAAAATAAATTTGTCATAATGACAATAAAGCCTAAGCTACATCGGGTTTTGTTAATGTGTCAGAAAATTGCTGCCCGAAATTCCGTTCTCGCGACTGTACAACGGCATCAAATAAATTTCGGACACCAAATTTCCTGACATTTTTAAAAATAAAATGTGGTTTAGGCTTTAATGTCATAATTTAAAATATATGTATTAGAAAGAAGATAATAAACCTCGAATGAAGAATTGGAAAATTAACATGCTTTCCTCAACAAAAATAATAACAAAAATTTAGGAAAAGATTAATTCTTATTTCTGCATAAATTATATATATTCAATATTTTTGAGTTCTACATTAAAAATAAAAATAAAATCAATATTTCGTCATATCCCCATTTGGTGCTGTCACATTTTCCAACCTTCTAGGCATTGAGAGACATATATTTCGGAAATAGTCCTGAGGTATTGTATGCCATTCTTCCATAATTGCAGTCAACAGCTCCTCCCTGTTGTGAAAAATTACCCTTCTGCTTTGTAATTTCTTTTGCAAGAGTCCCCACAGATTCCCAATAGGATTGATATCCGGGGTTCTACTAGGCCAATCTAGAACATTTATATTTTGGGCCTGGAGCCACTCAACAGTTCTTCGTGCCGTATGTACGGTACAATTATCATGTTGGAAAATAAAATTGTCATTACGATATACTCCTCTTACCGATGGAAGCATGATGTGCTCCAGGATCGTAACATAAACATCACTGTTTAAACGATTTTCAACGTTTACTGTTACACCAGGGCTAACCGCAGAAATCCAGCCGCATAAATTAATGAAAATCTTCCGCTTCGTTCTGTACTTGCGATGTATATTTCATGATATCGAGAATTTCTGGGTCTATACACCCTGATGTAGCCATTGTGAGAAGATTGAAATACCTTCTCATCTGAAAATACAACTCCCCTTCAGAAGTCATCGTCACGAGCCAAATGCTCCATAAAATGCTAACTTTTTTTGCGGCGGCATAGTTTTTTACATTAGTAACCCTTATACGATTCCTCGCAGTCGAAATTGAACCAGGAAAGTTACTAATTATTCTTGCGTTAACGGCATTCTTGAAAGGGTGATTCAGTAACACATCAACCAAGGCTTCATCTTGTTCAACAGTTGAAATTCGAGATCTTCCTGACCCTGGCCGGCGTTCTATTATTTGAGTTTGTCTCCATTTCTGTATAATGCAGTGAATAGTGCTTTTGGGTATATCTAACATTTCTTGAATCTGCCTGCATGATCTACCGGTCTGCATGAGAGCTATTACTCTAGATTTGTTAAATTCACTTACTGATGGCATGTTCAGATTTCAGTTAATCTGACGTTACTTTGAAGTATTGAGAAAATAATTCAATATGCCACAAATTATTAATTAGACATTAAAGCCTAAACCACATTTTATTTTTTAAAATGACAGGAAATTTGATGTACGAAATTTATTTGATGCCATTCTACCACAGGTGTTGAACTGCCAGTACAAATGTTCGTTCATTATCTGCACGACGTCTTTTTACTTTTTCGGAAATTCTACATGCCTCACTATAAATAAGACCCATATCAATTCTTCGCGGTTGGTAAAATAAGTCATAGTTTCTTTACTAATAGTATTTTTGCTCCGGGTTGCTCTTTATTGACAGTTTATGACATTCGACATTGATTATTATGGCAATTATAATAAGTTATAAACTACTGAATTGTTCGTATATCCGCCTTTCTCTAAAATATATATAATTGTAGTTGAACCTTAAGTGGTTTTGTTTTCCGACACCCTGTATTATATATACAGGGTGCTGTATCGGCAGACGCAACATAGGAAATCCCAGATTTATTTCGAGGCATTCAAGATACTGATTTTACAGTAAAACTCCATTTAAGTTTTTTAAAGGACACTGTATGATGAATCGGTATTTATTTTGAAATTTTAAATCAAAACTTCAATTCGCCCTTGGTCACGGCTGTCAAAGTTGACAGGGGTCTGGTAAAAATTATGTAATTTTATACTCTTGCAATACCAGATAAATATTCCCAATAATATTGTATTATGCAGCAAACAATTTTCAGAATGTGCTAGAATCACCCCGTATCAATTAAGTAATGTGCATAATGAGTTTTACAATCATTTGGGTTATTATTTAAGTGTAAATGGAAGATTATTTGAACGTTTAAATTAAAGATATGTTTTTATAGTACATAGTCCTTAATAAATCCAGTCTCGTACATAATTTATTCCACCATTTTTTTGTCTTTACTTTAAATGCACCTTTGATAAAAAAAATAAATTTAATAAAATCTATTATTTTTTGTATCTTACGTACAAATTATTTACTCAATTCGGCCCTTGTCAGTTACATTTATTATTATTTATAGGTTACGTTCTCGGAATCTTTTTCTTACAGTTTCCGTGCAAATTTGAATTCCCGTTACAATCTTAAGGTCATTAGATGTAGATGTGCATCGTCTAAGTAGACACAATTTTGCAAACATTTTTCTTGCCGAGCGGTTGTCGCACGTTTCCGACCCTACCGATTTCAAACTCTGGATATGACAGAAGGGCTTACATAAAATTCTTGCAAAGTGACGTAAGCTGCATATTTCTACGATTAATGTTATGGCTCTTGCAACTTGAATTTGACTTAGATGCCCCGTGATGCACGATTTTAGTAACAATCACTAATAGCAAATCTGAACCTATCAAATTGACAAATAGATATTTTCCCTAAACTCTTTCCCATGTTTTTTTTTTGATAATAAGGTTGAAATAATCACATGCATCTTATGGTAAATAAATGATGATCACCAGATTTTATTACATCCATAAAACTAGAAACGAAATTACAACTATTTTTCTTAGTGCTCCTCTAATTTCTTAGAGGAATTATAAAATTATTATTATTATATTACATTATTTTATATATACACTCATTCTGGACGTAGATTGCTATAAAACAAACCACCAAAATTGCTTGAAGGTACAGGATGGTATTCTGTATTGGGAAGAATATTTTTGGCATCATTTTCTTATTATTTCGTAGGTGCGAGCGAGAAAAATACTGCCAATTTGTGCTATAGGATCTGTCAGTTCAAAGAGATTCAAACAAAAATACGAAATTTATATTCATAAATTTCCAACATACACATTTATAATGAACAATTCAATTTGTCCTGGAAAGGTGCAGATTCTAATAATAGCCAGCGTAGAATGTTAAAAAGAAGCACATCGCAAATATGCGTGTAACATATTTATCAAAACACCTCTGCAAATGGTCATGTTGGAAAACATGCTTGAATAAAATAAAATATATCACGGCGATTATTATTTTCACCAATACTCTGGGGTTTAAATTAAATTTCCCTTTTAAAAATTAACAAGAAACAGCTGACGACGAGAATGCAATGTGCGAAATCCGAGAGTAATGCGCAAAATGATTTCTAGCGATGGAATAAAATTGGATTTCTGAAAAATGCAATATAAGTAGCAGTAATAATAAATACAATTTTAGTTTCATTGATATTTAAGAACATGGTCAGATAAAGCGGAACCCATTATGAGATATAGTAGTTTCAAATTCAATAACGGTTTTGTGACCTGATATGTATTTGTATAATTTGATTAACATTTTCATGGTTTGGAAATGCTCCCAATCACAACACGAATCGCTATTTTAAAATCACAGCAAATATGTTAATTATCAATGCATACATTCATATGCGATACGCTAGTCGAGTTTTTTGAGAGAATTAGTAATACCCTAAATGAAGAGGAAAATCAGAAACACTGACCATTAAACGTTCTACACAATACATAATATCAAAGATAGTATCTCTATATGTGGCCCAACGATCGAAAACGGTTTTTGTATGTATGACTAATATAGACTGCAAACGTAAAGTTTACTAAAGAGTCGATTTTCGATTACATATTGTTTTCAACGTCTCATGTGATAAAATATTCGTAACCAATGAAATTACGTATTATTATTTAAATATTAATCAAAACTTAAAGTACTAAATAAGTTAATTATATATAATTCTTTTGTTAATAAAACTTCTGAATTCATTCTATTTTCTTGTTTATTATATACATATATACATAAAATATATAATAATGCTATGGCATATATTTCACTATACTGTACCATTTACGTTCTTTAAACACAGTTTAATAAACGCTATCCGCATATGCTATAGTTGCATGCCCAACATCCTTTTGGTAATACTTTTAGTGCTACCGTATCACTTTGGTTACAAAAAGCATCATAGGCCAATATTTGGGTTGACTTTGGTAGGTGTAAGTTGCCCTATTTTGATCCATTATATCTACGCCACATTTTGTTTTGTTTTACTTTAATATTATTTTTGGTTTGGTTTGGCCATAGTCTTATTATCGCTAATTTGTTAGTTTGACAAATAATTAACTATAGTTAAATAATATTTGGATGCCTTCAACTCTATTAGAATGACGCGAAGTGGTAATATTTTTTATATGTGGAATAGAGTAACAGAATAATACATTTCTGTGGCATGAACACTCCGCACTAACTCTGTACAATATCAATTCCTAAATTCTTGTGGATGTTGTCACCTGGTTGGTATAAATTAATCCAACATGTGCATACTTGTATTGCCAAAATATTTTTTGGTCTAATTTTGCTGGCTTGATTGGTATATACTGGATATATTTCAACTATTTTCAAACTGTTTCCTGGAATCAAGATATTCCTACATTTTTTTAAATCTGCCAAATGTATGCTTGTCATTCCGATCTCCCCTTTCTGGTACGTTTCTTGTAAAATCCCTGGTAGTTTATGTATTGTAAGGGGTTTTTAATTTATAGATTTTATATCAATCAATCAATACATTTTTATTTTTAAGTCTACAGTATTTGGCAATTTGTTATTGCTAAATACTGATATGTTTGCCGTATAGTAGGTTACGAAAACGTTTCCCTTCTACTGGAACATCTCAATTATGTCCAACTACAACTCGACACAACGAAAAACGAAATTTTAAATGTTCATTTGAAATGAATAGTTTGAATGCTGCTCCCGGGGTTGCAGACACATGTTTTATGGTAATTCAAATAATGCCCGGACAAAGTGCGATTTTGCCACAAATGTCGATAGTAGCAATTAAAATGAAAAGTAAACATTCGGGTTGAGGGTATCATCGAATCGCGACGAACGATAATCAACAGTATAAGAATTGTAATTAATTTAATATGCTGCGTAGCCTCAGTGCTTCAAACATTGTTATTGTGAGGGACTTTTTTATAATTTTTTTTCCGAGCTTGAAGTTACAAAATTTTGCCATATTCAGTGATTTTTTTACAAAGTTTTTGAAGTACGAATGCGTGGCGTGGCGTCTGACCTCCTACGTTCCAAGCGTAACACGTATTTTTTTATATTATGGAAATTTTCTATTTCTTACTCTATAATTTCATTTTATAAACCGCATTTTCTTCATATGTATTTCTTATAAAATCCCATATTTGCGAAATGACTTGAGAGGTGGATTAGGCGAAATCACACCTTCACACGTAAAGAAAAATTTAAAAAGGCTTTAGTTCTAATCTCCGTATAATCTCAAACTCGACGAACAAATAACAGGTTAAGTGTATTTATTACTTTTGAAAATAATAATACAAATTCCATAATTCCATATATTTCCATAAGCAAATTGCAGTTATCAAGCCAAAACCCCACTACTACACCTTACTTTGCAGATTTCAATTTCAGGCAAATGAATAGTTACAATTTTCATTTTCAGTAAATAAATTATCAATATAAAAAAGTTTGAAAATTTAAATTTCCTACTTTTTAGTATGTAGTATACGAGTATATAGTCATAATACAAGGTCCAAATGGTTAAAAAACTCGACAGAAATTGTTATATCTATGTTAATGAGACTTTCTTGTATTAGGTCTCAAGTTTATTCTTATACCCTTTCTGCTTTCCCAGTATACGATACTCTGGTTGATATCGAAATACAATACGCATTCTTCTGAAAAATTTTGATGGTGGTCACATCAACAAATACAAATGTGTAGAAAAGGGTCGGTCACGTGGTCGACGATCTTGTGATCGGTTCCTCATACAAAATCGAGAATTACTGGTAGTTAAAGCCGATGCAGAACCAGGACTTTTCAGTAGTCTGTCATATGAACATCGCTAGAATTTAAACTCTTCAACAAAATTCCACTTGTAGTTTTGAATAACAAACGTTCGATGAAAGTTAGTATTGCATTACAAGGGGCAAGAATGATTATAAATATTTGATGTCCCACAACTCAATTTCTCCAACCTATTTCAATCAAGATATTAAATGTGACTAGGCAGCCAATTTGAAATTACACAATCTCGTTCATCCAAAAATAGATCACAGGATGTTCCGCATGATGTGATTGCTAACTCAACTAAAATATATTACTGTTATTATTATTATGAAATATTACTTTAATAAATTCTGGTAAAATATATATTTACAAACACTCTTGCGTTTTTGATAAATCTTTCCTTTCGACATCCTCAATTGATGTCTATACTACATTGTATCCTCTAAAACTAGTTCTCTCAACGACGTTTCTGATGCTTGTTGCAATTAAACTTAATACAATACTTTTGATACCTCTAGTGTATTTATTTTCGAACACCCAATAAATAAATACCGACTTGTTTCTTTTTATATCTGTCACTTCACAAAAGCATAGCACAATATATTTTATATTAACAAGTTAACAACTTAAAAGCTATTTTACCTGTGTTTCCAATTTATTTATTCTTTACATCAATTGTGTCACCCATAAACGACGTTTTTTTTTGTTTTCTTGCCTTAGCAAATCGTTTATAATCATCTACTACATCTACACGAAATTATTACGTGCAATTACAAGTCGAAAAGTGATACTGTTGATCAACTTATATCGAAATGTGTGAAGGAAAAGTTGTTCAATTTATGTACAACTTTTATTCGTCAACTTAAATTTAAAATATGAGGTTTTTCAAATTCCTTGATCTGCCATCTGAATTTTTGCCAACAGATGTAGCTGGCAGGAAAGATAATAAATCCTACAAGAAAAACAAGGCAATAACTACTTCAATTAAAGTTGTTAACGACGTAGCTGAACAACAAAAATATCATTTATTCTTACTGCACTCGATTGCTATCTCCAAATTTCCTATACAATTTTTATTCGCTTATACATATCATAACAATATCTTTTAGCCGTATAATTTCCAAAATTTTAATGCGGTTTCTAGTTTTCAAGAAATTAGTAATAAACAAAAAAAATTTAATATTATTCTATTACAAAATCACACATAAGATTTTTTATGATGGTACGAACCATCGGCTCTCGCATTTGTTCTAAATTGAGGAAGAAATTTTCAAAATTTTCTTCCAAGCCTAATTGTACATCCGTAAAAGATCCGAAACCATAATCATTAATTGTGGTGATCTCGTAGATATCGACTTAAAAAAGCAAAATCGCAAATTATTTGGCGTGGAATGAACCGTATGTATTGCAATTAATATTATTTCAAATAATATTAAGTTTGTGAGATTGTTTCTAAAGATTTTTGATTTCGTTTCGGAATTTTTACGTTGGCAGCACTTGCCCCAATTTCATTTCGCTAAATCTGACGCAGCTGATGCCTATTTGTAACTAGCTTTCTCGGTTGATTTAACCGAACATTTATAGCGAATTTCAAAATGATCGAGCAAGACCCCTGATTTAATTTAATATTGAGACCGGTTTTAAAAATGCAGTTTTTTCAATAAACATATATTAAACGATTGCGCTAATTTACTAATTGGTTAAAATCAATGCAATCTTACCTTCTGGTTGAATAGCCACCGATGCCCTCGCTCGCCTTCCCGGAGTAGTCCAAAATTGCACAATACAACACAACAATATTATATACCGAACGCGCACTTTCAACGCGAAAACTGAGTCTTCATCATTCACTTCTAAGTCCACATAATTCAACGCGTTGCGACGATGCTTTTTTATCGATTACGCGCGATTTGATCGATCGAAAAGTGCCTTGGAGCCTTATAACTGGACAGAAAACGAATTTGTGTTGAATTTAGTACATACGTACATAAGATCTAGCATCGACGTCACAGCACAGTTTAACGCGACACGAAAAAATTGTCTCACTTTCGTTTAAATAAATTGGGATAAAAGTCACCGCCATTAATTTTACTGCGATATACCGACATGTCGATAAACACCTGCATTACCCACTTGTGATTATCGAATTCAACATTTGACTGATTATGGTGTAAATTAACTAATTTTTTACTTTAATCTGAATTTCACTCGCAAAACTTGCATCGATGGTAATTTTCGTGTGATATTAAACCGAAGTTTTAATATACGCCGGTGCGTCATCTAGTGCACTCGACCGCCACCTTCGCCGAATCGAATCGTCCATTCTTATCACACATTTTTTTGGCGGGTTACGTAAATTGGCATGCAAGTGCGTTAATAAAGACGGCTGGGAGTCTCGTGAATATGCGAGCGTCACGTCAATTGTTGCGGCGGGCCGATGGACGCAAATCCGCGGTCGTGCGATTTAATTTTTCGAAAATATGTGTGATGTTTTTGCGTTTAACGTCGGATTAGTGTTTCGCGTGGCGTTTGACTTTCCTATGATGAAGCTGAAGCAGCCTGCAGACGGTTGGAAAGTAGATTTTATTATTTTGGGTCCATTCTTGGTATTATTTGATGGGTGAATGCGCCCCTATTGTCCTGTTGTATATATCCATTGTCTACGGTGAAGTAAATATGTCGTTTTTGTTGAAAAATCGCGAAGTGGCGACGTTTTAATTGCGGTGTAGTTGTTTCACGATTTGGCGCTAGTATGTTAGGCGGTATTGCTAACTCACCTAAAAAGAATTATCGTGCGCAGAAATTCAAATTAATTTTGGTGAAAAACGATTTTATTTTATTTTTTAGAGAAAAACTATAACTATGTTGTTCAACCGTTTTGTAGAATCCTTTGAAATATGTTCCTTGAACTTATTAGATTTTCGATACAATCTATTTTCGTGTGAAGGCAAGTTGATTCGACAAATTTTTGGTACTCCAATAGGAAGACGATTATCTCGTGGAGTGGCAGAGAAGTATCTCGTCGAGAAACTTGCTTTTTAATTTGCTTTACTTGGATGACATCACATATGCCAGTCCAGATGATTCTAACTACTTATCACAACACTTTATACACATAATTGAAATGTCAAGCAATTAAACCATACATCGGCACACTAATCATACGAACCAACTATAATAGTAGCAAACTTGATTGGTTCCAAAATCCTACCAGTGGAGGGCAATTATCTATTTCTAGTTTTAGTTTCCAAAATAAATTCAATATAAATTCAAAACAAGTTCAACATTATTAAAAATATATTATAGTATGTTCCCATCCTCCCACACACCGTTGATGTAATTGCTGTAGATCAAATCTGTAGTAGCCTCCATTACGCCTCCATTCTCCTGCCATTTAAGTCATTTTAAAAAAGTTAGCAAGTTAACATGAAAAAAAAATTATAGTTATCAATCTATAAATAGGTGATAGACAGTATGTCGAAAATTATCGACTAATCTGTTCGCAAAACGTTTTTTCAAAACGGTAGAGCTATTGTATTCTCAAATAATTGCTCTTTTAAATAAACGCAGAATATTACGACAGTTTTAGCACGGTTTTAGATCTGGTCAATTTAAATTTTCTTCATTTTATACATACATGGATCGACGTAGGCTCGTTCTGGCGGTATTTGTTCATACGTCTCGTGCTTTTGATAGCATTGATCTGAGTTTTGTAATATCTAAATGCTATAATCTTGGATTACGAGGTAACTTCCTTGAATGCATTAATTAAATCCTAATTGATAGAAAGCTTATTGCCTGAGTCGAAGGGTCTCTATCGTGGGAATACGATAGTGATTGTGGGGTCGGTTGCTGGTCATTATATTCATTTTATTTATAAATGACCTAGCGAGTCATATAAGCGAATGTGCACCAATCGATGAGAATCGTATATTCCCAAGTAAAAGAGATTATTATTGCAAACCACTTATTTTTTGGGTATGAAGCTTGAAAAATATCTCTTGGCGTGAACACGCAGATTAGTATTATTATTAATATTAGTATGCACGAATGCATATAATCTGACAGAGTTGACACTACGTAATGTCTGCAATATGAAAATTCTGCCAGATCATATACATTCGTGAATACTAGAATGTAACGTTTAAACTGACAGAAGTATACTACTTAGGTAATGTACTAAATACGTTTCTATAATTAATGCCACAGATTTTAAAGAAAATATAAGAATAAACAAAAATAATAAAAATTACGAATTTTAGATCACATGTCACTTTTTGGCTGTCAGTATCATTTATTTTTATTTAGTGAACACAAACAAACAACTTCACAAGCTCTGCCTTTTTTATCTCTTAGAATTAGTAAATCATTATTATTAATACACATAAATATAATCATCAACAACATAACATAAACAATACCCAAACTAACGAATCATTAGCAACATTCTTACACAACATCGTAATAATTTATTCAGGAAAAATTCTACAAATTGAAAAAATCCACTAAATGAGTTTGCACTTCGCTAGCAATTTGCTTTAGATCACGGTGACTTCGCGCAACTACCGGGGAAAAGACCAGCCAACTTCGAAGTAATTATAAAGTCATATAACAAGTGAGAGGACGAAGCTACGCTAAAGTGCGTCGTTTTTTGCGTTTCCTTATCGCTGAACTTGAAACTGGAGATTGCGTCGTAATTGGATGGATGGATAATGGAGACGTACGAGACGATACTCAACTTTGTACGTACATTAGCTTATATTTGTAGTTTCTAAGCACAATCTGAAAAACTTATTATTTATAAATATAATATTTCCGAACGACAGAATGTAAACTGATTTTAGAAAATAAAGACAACCTTTAAGTAAAATTCAATGAAATCAGCTCGAATCAAGTTCGATTCGCTTTCAGCACTCGGAGCTTTCGACGGGGAGTTTCACAGATTACAAGGATGAGGAAACCTGAAAGGACGTCCCATAAAGGACAGAACGGGTTTAAAGATGACGTTCGATTTTTTCGCGACCCATTCTTTTCGTTGTCGTTGGAAGTAACGCTAATAATATTTCGAGATATTTTTAAAGAAAAAAACCAGCAGTTTTTTTTTAATATTGACGATTTGCTAGTTGTAATTAGCGGCGTTTGTTCCTTGTTATATTGATATAAAATGGCAATAGTTCTAATCAAATTATGTTATTATACCAAACATTTTAACGGGTGAAAATATAAATGGTAAATCAAGGGAGCACGAGATAGTTCGAAGGTTTCAATAAGCACAAAGGCGATTGGGGCCTTGTATAAATATTCACTTTTTTATACTAGTGTTCTTGGAAAATTTACTATACTAAAATCACCAATTCCAGAATAGTTTAATATAGACCAGATTGTTTAGATTGAAATTTATGGACCAGACAAAGCAGTACTTAAAAAGACTAATCCAAATCCATAGGCATGAGTGGGTAGAAAAATATAGGACGAAAAAAGAAAGAATGGTCTTAGCGAATCAATTCAATTCAATTTAGAGCATAGATTTGACTTTAAGGAACCCACTAACGGTTGAAAGTGCAATAAACTGTATTAATACTAGAGAAAACACAATTAATATTAAAATAAATGATAGTTCAAAAATGTATAAAAATATTATTTGACAGGTTTTTAAATTGCATCGTTAACAATTAAAATTATATATATTTTACAAGTTGATAAAGTAATTAAAAAACTAATTTATAAGAAAGGAAAAAAGAATGAACAATGTGATGACTGTAAACAAGCACTGGCTTCATGTTTTCTAATGACGTCACGCAGTTAAACGTATTTGTAAAATATATGGCCAGATTTGAAAATAAAGAAATAATTATATGCCAGGCTATACCCGAATACGTGGAGAGGGAACTGTGGCGAATCTTTTCATGTATGTATATTGTATCAGATCATTTGATAAAAATGCATAGCAAACGAACTAAGTGTGCAATGTGTACAAAACATATATATCCAAGGTGGTGTTATTGTTAACTAAATTGCATTGTATAGAGAAAATGAAGATATGAAACCCAATTCTAATATTTGTGAATTGAAAGGATATGCTTTGTATTTGTGAAGGAATTATTAATAAATCGTTATAAATAATCTTCTACTGTATTTTGCAACATAATATAACCACTTAAGGATTGGAGTGAGTAAAAGTAAAACACGTGAATCTGAAAAAAATAAAATACCCCCGAATATGAATTAAATGGAAATAGATTGAGAAAGAGTCGAGGAAGAATAATAAATATATTTAATAATGTATATCGTTAAAATACAAATTACATGGGAGTTATAAAATTTGATTCGATGGGTGAAAGTAAACGCCACCGTTGACGACGAAAAGGTAACTCGGTTTAACTTTGTTGATTTTTCATGTATTTCAAGCTTCATAAACTCATATATGTGCATTTTCTGGTACTTTAGTTATATTGAGCTACCCAAGTCAAAATAACTAAACTGCATATAATTTAATGTTAAAGATATCATAATGCTTGTAAAAAAGGCTGTGTGATTTGTAATGGAAAGTCTAATTCTGATGACTTAATTTATACAATTTGTAAGCAAGCATTGAAATGATCAACAGGTTTCGGGTTCAAGATAACAGGTTGAAAGCTCACACATACGAGTATGAAAATATTTGCAAAAATCTAATTTACGATGCCATATTTATTGTCGCTTTAAAGTTGACAAAACGAATTTGTGTTGACAGCTCGAAATGTAGCGTGTCAAAGTGAAATTATTTTTTTAATTTGACGGAAAATTAAATATAATATCGCTGCAGAACAGACATCAATTTGAAAATGTGAAAGTTTATTTTTGAATCCCGAACAGCCTAAATTAATAGCCACACGTTTTTGAGTCAGTAGAATATTTAAGAAAACCTTGAGATTTATTCGTTGAAATCTATTAAAGAATATTGAAACATAAAACACGACCCTTATTATATTATTAGTAAAAATTGTATCGTTATTGTATATCCTATCTAAGGATTAAACTTGAATTGATTTTTTTATAACATCCAATTTCTTCTCATGCCATTCTCTCATTTCTTTAAATTAATTCCCCTTATCATACCAGGTCAGTTGGCACCCAACTACGAACGCTGCTTTTAAAATTCACATTATTATACAATAACTACATAGACTTATCGCCAAAAAAGCAGAGCACCCACGAACTAGAAATTTTGGTGGTATATACACATCAAATGAAGGAATAAATGATTACAATTTCATCATGACCAGCGAACTTTTAGCTTGTTTTTCGTCTCGTGTTTAATTTTTTAAGATACATTTTTTTTCTGATGTGTAAGGTAAACTTAATGGTTAGTGACAGTTTAGACTTTGATTTCCATTACTTGTGTCGTTGTAATGCCCCGCGTTGGTTGTCAACATTAGAATCAATTCACTCCTTTTGAAAGGGATCGAATTGTGGGAATGCATGAGGCCGGATTGCTCTCTCGCAAAATTGCTAGAAGATTTGGTGGACGTGACTCTACAATCATTCGAGCATGGAGAGCTTGGTCCAACGAAGGCTAAGAAATACGTCGGAGAGGTAGTGATCGGCCACGAATTGCGAATGAATGTCGAGATATGCATCTTCGGCGACTGGTCTCAAATAACTCGTTTGGGACAACTCGGTCGGTGGGGGCTACTTGGAGGGCTGCTTTGGAAAGACAAGTATCTAGAGGAACAATTTATCGCAGAATTCGTTCGTATGCCTTAGCGTCATATCGACCAAGTTTTCGGCTTCGTTTAACCCCAGAGCATCGAGTTTCCAGTCTCCAGTGGTGTAGGCTGAAGGAGCATTGGGTCGATGAATGGCATCAAATCGTCTTCAGTGATGAATCTCGGTTTTGCCTATGGCATTGTGATGGATGGTTACGTGTCAGAAGACAAAGAGTAAATATACAATTTGCAACGCCTTTCTTTTTTTAACACCGGGTATTATTGTTTGGGGTGCAATACAATTTGGAAGCCGGTCAACTCTAGTCTTCATTCAAGGAAGTCTAAATGTGGCCCGCTACATCAACGTTTCATTAAGAGTTTTCAAGCCAGTTTCGTTGCCATACCTTCAAAGACATCGCAACAGTGTTTTCCAGCAAGACACCGCTAGGCCACACATTGCAAGAGTAACGCAGATAGTTTTTTATGACAATAATGTCTATTTACTGACATGGCCTCCAGATTTATCGCAGATTGAACATGTTTGGGACATGATCGGCAAAAGAGTCGAAGATTTTCCAGCGCCCATAGATACTTTGGCTGAACGTCGAGTTCAAATTCAAAGAGCTTGGGATGAAATACCGCAAGCAGAAATTGGACATATAATTTTAGGTATGCCCAGGTGCTTAAATGAATGGATTCGTTTTGGACGAGATACCACGCATTATTAATTTTTTAACATTGTTCTTAAATACATATTTTCTTGAAATTGTTATGATTTATCGTCTTACTTAATCTTAAAATGTCACCAAAGTTTCAAGTTCGTACTATCGTCCCTTCTGGGTGCTCTGCTTTTTTTAGCGATCAGTGTATATAGAACAGGAACTAAGTGTGATCAAGTATATTACAACTGATTCGTCGTACCATTGTTTTCAGCATGAAATGGCAGCTGTTAATTTTCGTATCCATCGTTTTCAGAATTTATATTTGAACTTAATTAATGTATATTAAATTAATGGCCAATTATAATCGATACTTTGGTAATTAGTTAACAATGGCCTTCGAAATTGTAAGCATCAGTTTTTGGTTAAACATCTTTCATTTCAGAGATTCGGGTTAATAACTTTTCAGCTTCCTCTTCATATTTCTACAAAGGCTTTAAGTAAAGTTATAAAATTATTGTTGTTCCTTTAAACAGTATATACAGTATTTAAAGTTAAGCACGCCAAAAGACAAAGAGCTTTTCAAAAATTGGGAATTTATTGTAGCAACATATTATAAATAATTTTCAAAATACCATCAACATTTGTTTGTATTTCATTTATATGTTTGTTGGAATGTATATTTTAAAAACGCCATAAACAAATCTCCTGATATGAGTGAATATCGTATTTATTACATCTTTTTGCTAATTGTCAAGGAATGCAAATTGTATTAAACAATAATATACCCTTATGTTTCTCACACATAAGTATTTTTCTTCTAATGCTTTCTTCGTAAATAATTTTTAATGCAATAATTTTTAAAGTACAATAAAAAATCTGTAGCTGTAGTAAATTGATGCATTTTCCAAAATTATGAAATTAGACTCTATTAAATAAAAATTAATTACCTTTAAAATGCAATTATTATTTTATTAAAAACCATTAGCTACTTTTTAGTATATATGTACTCAAGTCATAGATCATGATCTTTATTCTAACAGCATTTTAATGTGCTCATTATGCGATGTATGGCCTTATCAGACACACTTTGTACCTAATATGGCCAAACCTGAAAAAATAAGGTTAAAACATATAATATCTTGGACGTTTTTGATCTTCGTGAGATAAGTCGACACATTCCTCGTGAAACTATCTTGAACATGTGCAACATAGGGGCGTGTCTAAATGTCCTTTTTAAAATATGAAAAAACCCAACTTCTTCATTCTTTTTGTTTTATCGTTTTTGATTTCTCTTGACAACGCGTTGATCAAACAATAATTTGACTGCAATCTAAGCAGTTGCATTTCTTGTTCTTTATTTAATAATTTTCATCGGCTTAGTTTTCTTATCGCGGTCTCGGATAATAAGTGGCATCTCAAAGTTCTGCGAGGAAATTCCTATTCCCCAGAAGATCTATACAGTTCTTTTTGCAAGGTTTGTTCGGACCACAAGACGGCTTTGTTTACTGACATTTATTTTCAATGCGCAAATTGTTTTATTTGCAAAAAAGGAAAGAGTGCATAATACATCCTTCTTATGTACACCCGATCTTTCTAAAATTATATTGCACTTTTACTCAATAATATTAAATATACGTAAAATTGAGGAGCATGAATAAGCTCTATATTGATAAAGTTTGATTAAACTAAAATATTACTTGGCACAAATTTCAAGAAGTTGCTACACATTTACACTTTTTAATTGGGCGGCCTCTAGTTATCGTAGGCAAAAGTAACTTTACTTCCAAATTGTGCCATCATGAACACAGACGGACCAGATTATAGAATTGAATTTTTACTTTTTCTCAACACAATTGGCCTTATTTGGATAAACACTATAGGAGGCAATGGTAAGTCAGCCATTGAACCATTCAAATATATATATTCGTATATAATAGGGGGACCGGAAAGTAATGTCGTTTTTTTTTGCATTACATTAAAAAACATAAATGATTTTTGCGCAAAATATCTGGACACCGCATTTTTGATATCATCCAAATTTTTTAACTTTTTGCCACTTCAAAATGAACGACCCCGCGAACACTCCACCAAACGCAAAAGCGCCTTTTTGGATTGTAAACCTGGTTTATGCAAATTATGTGGAACCCGAACATCTGCTCTGTTTGTTTTACCAATCTGATGCAAATATTCTTGGATGGTCGACCACGGTTGGTTAAAAGTATTTAACAGTTCCTCGTTCGTCTGGCATGGATTCGTTTCCACTTCCGCCCTTAACACATCATTCACTAAAGTTGTTGGTCTTCTTGCTCGATACGAGTCCGAAGATCAAAATTACCGTATTTGAATTTAGAAAGCCACCTTTGGTATTTACGAACCTCTAATGCATTTGGATAAGCATCGCAAATGTTTTTGGTAGCAACTGTTCCATTGCTACCGTTGCGAAACTCAAAAAGCATACAATCTATGTATCTCATCTGGTATTTGGCTGGCCATTTCACCACAAATTGCAAAGAAAATTTTAAGAAATAAATATTTGCGAGTAAACAAATCAGTCTAACCTTAAAATAAATAAATAGATAAATATATGGCAATCGAATATCGACATGCGCAGAAACGACATTACTTTCCGATCCGCCTATAATATTTTCATTTGTTTATTGCACGAAAAAAAACAAAGCAAACATTCGTTCAGATGACGCATTATTGGCTAATACGTAACAATTTCCAAAAGAGTAAAATAAACGGCGAAAATTATGGGTACCAAAATGTCGACAATGTTTAAAATTTTTCAATATTTTCAACTCCTTTTACTTGATTTATTTAAATTTACTCATATGAAAAATTCCAAAGAATTATAAAAACCAACAAAAACAATAAAACCTAAATCTAAAAGAAACAGCGAAAATCATGACTGGAAAGAATTAACTATTATATGCTCAAGCCTTGCAATTGAAAGATTACAGCGAGATCGTCAGGATTAACTTTGAATATTTTTTGGAAATTCGATTCTCAAGGTACTGCAAAACCTTTACGTTGTACAAGAGCTCTATCTTATCGATCCTGGATGTTTCTCAATGTAGATGATAAAAGAGTTCATGGACAAGATATCCTTGATAATGTTCGTTCAAAGGCTGAACGGCCAGTGTGCGGTTTTTCCAATAGATGTGTATCTTTTCACCAATTTATCAGCATTGTCGGCGGCACACTTTGTGGGATTGTAGTCTAATATCATCAAGGGTTTCTTGTTTCCTTCTACTGAAATGCTTTTATCATTTTGTTGAGATGATAATAAATGAACCATTCCACATTTCTATATTAGACACTATCGACAAGGCCTTCGTGAATACAATTCAGGAATGTTCCGGAAGAGTTCAGTTAATTTTTCCGAACTGTTCCAATGTAAGGCTTTTAGTAAGGGAAAGTTGTCTGATTCCAGAAAAGTGAAAAAGCAATCAGTTGTACGCCTCGTCTTAAATTATACTAGCGCTCAACCAAATCGTTTACTACACGATATCGTTGATTATGGTTTGTTATTGCACTTTGTTTACTAGTATACTTGTAAATTACGAAGGTATTGCGTTCTAACATCAGCAATCACGCAAATTTTTAGCTGGTGTCGTCCGCTGAAGGAAATAGACTTTCTCATCGACTCCATCGGTGCGTCAAATACTCTTCTTTCTATCTATTTCGTGACATTATAGCCACAAAAAAAGCGCCGTATTATGGCATCAACATTTCTCTTGCTACTGTTCAAAGCACCCGCCCTTGTAAGAATACATAGAAAACAATCTAGTTTCCTAGTTATAAATAAATTACAAATTTCCAGGAAATAGTAGCCAGCATTGCTATAGGTGTAATCTTCAGACTCTCATACGTTTTCTTAAAATTTTATCTCATATTCGCTAGTGCTGTCATCATCTAAATCATTTTCATAATCAGTTGCTCCTCAGATTTAGCGAAATTTAAAAATCTTGTAGCTATTTCTGCAAGTTCCGTCGCCGCTAAGGATTCTTTCTATTTGAGCGTCTCATTTTCGATTATAAGCTGCAATTTTCAAGATTTTTAAAATTTACATAAATACTCAAGGGGTGTACTTTGAAGGCCCACAGACCTAAAATATATAAATATTTTACACGGGAGGAAAAAATTGTGAATCAATCCACCTAAACACAACCATTTTTCACTCAATCATGTAAATAATTAAGTATATGATGGTTCGCTTTTGCCAACTTCTTGATATTGCGATGAATATTTTTTCCAATATTTACTCTTTGGGTTTTAAAAATGCATCCCTGCAAATTCTATTAATACAAGATTTCTGTTATACCTTTTCCTTAAATTATGGCAAATAGCAAGTTTTGAGATCTGTATGTTTTTCATATCTTCAAATCCATTTAAAAATGCTTCTACAATAAATTCTAGTGGAACAGGAAAAATCAAGTAATTTTGCACACAAATATCTTTCAAATACGATGACCTTTTACGGAATCCAAAAAACTATTTGACTGTAATATCATATGCATGATTGTATGGTACGTTAAAAAAAGAAATATTGGTGGCCAGTACTTTACTATTGCAGTTTTCCAAAAACAATAATTAAATTCTTGTAAACTAATGTAAAATACAAATGTATTTAATTGATACTGAGGTAGATGAATTAGCAATAAAGCATGTGCACAGCGAGATAAACACCGTATCTGTAATTATTATGCTACTTTGTTATGGGTCTACGAGGAAAATTCAACACCCTGTACCATTTACGCATGTTTGCTAGCGATCCTTTTATATATTATGGGTTTATTAAATACTTATTATACCCTAGTGGGTTTTTTGTGATAAGTACTTTGTGTATTACACAAATTCATAATTATTTGGAAAAATATAAACTTGTTTCCACCACATTTTCGAATAGGTATGCAGTTAATTCTAACGCTACAGCCCGCTGACCCGCAAGAACGACGTTATTTTTCGGCGCGCTCCGACGCTTTTCCGGAGAGTGCGGTGGCCGCGAATTCGTAATCCGCAATAATTCGTTAATTAGAAACCCGGAGTGCGGCGTCTCGTAACTAGATTTAAGAGCGTCGGAGCTTAAGCAGTCGTCCGCATCTCTGGCGTGGCGGTAATCAGATATTTGCCTGCCCCGCGGCATTTATTTATAATTACTTCTAGACCTCGAAATCCTGGTGAGCTGATGCTGTTGCTTGTGCTACCGCTGCTGATACTCGTTCGGAGATACCGAGTATTGGCCGCAATCCCCGCGGCGCAGTGGGGAGCACAACAGCATTACCCTGTTTATAATTACGGGCTGGTGAAGTTACTAAAAGCGGATATACTTAGCGAGCGGGGTAATAGTGACTGACAAAGTAAAACGGCAATTTTTTATGTCAGTAACGTATGAGTTTTTTGTCGAATGCACTCTTCAATTATCGGCATGACAAGTGCCTTTGAAAGCATCTCCATACGAGTGCTGTTTTACCGTAATTGTGTCTTTCAGTACAAAGTATGGGATCAGTTTAAAGTCGTAGATAAAATACCATATTTATCTTTCGCGTAATAGCTGTTATTATACTCATGTGATCACATCCATTCGCTATAGGCTCGAGTTGTAAATAATAACCTATATTTTGCACTCATTAAATACTGTGTTCAATCTTGCTATTCAACAGCAAGATTTATTTATTGTTTCTCACTTTGACACATACCTAGAACGCTTTCGTTTTATCAACTCAAGTTACTGATTTCCGAGGATAGGAATAAACTACGATAGAATTCTTAACATTTATTAAATATTTATTTAATTATATGAAATATACGTTCGCAATTATTTAAAACAGTCTGGCTAAGAGTATACATGCCAGAAACTGAAAATTAATTCGCTGCATGAACTTGTACGCGAATCTTCCTACTTTTGCCCTTTTCTCCGTTAATTATTTTTCTTGCTGCCTAGAGCTACTGGCTCTTCCGCATAACTTTTAACAATATATCTACAGATTTTATGTATTATATTAGCCGAAAATATTGCTGACATTCGGCGAAAACATTGTCCGTTTATGTATTGGCATTCTTCAACTTTAGGTAGTTAGCCACCAGTCTGGGTATCTTTCATTGTATGTCTACCTCTACACTTATTAATTGCGCTGTGCATTTCCCCGTGACACAAAACTCTAAGAATCTTCTCACACCAAGAAATGCCTAATGCTATCTAGGCCAGTAAACCTTTTCGTCTTGAGCACCAGTCACAACAAAAGAACTAGGCTTGTAATTTTTCAGAATATTTATATGCAATATAGATCCATTATCTTCACTGTCAGTTCCTTTGACATTCACTACCTCCTTGCAATTTCACAAGCAAGAAAACTTCATCGGGGGCTTCATTAGCCTCTTAGGCTAATATTAAACTTTAGGCTTACTTTTCAAACCCACAAAGAAGGTCTTAAACCTTCAAATTAATCAGGTGGGTAGCGCTATGAAACTTACCTTCTAATATAAACTTTCTCAAAAACAAATGTTGAAATCAACATTGAAAATGCAGACCAAAAGGAAGATGTGCACATCTTTAAATTAAAAAAAGCTAACATAATTTCCTGCGTCACAACATAGAAGTTTCTATGTACTGACGAAATTTTTCCACCTCGTTTAAATACCTTCTTTTAGATCCTTTTAAAATGACCTCTGGCACAGTAATAGATAACGATCTTGTTCCATATTTTTTCCACGACCGGCAACGCAATCTGACGTCTTTACGATCCATCCACAACCATGTAGTAGCATATATTACAAATTTTAATGCTTTTTAATTTCAAGAGTGAAAAAAATAATTCGGTCAACTAATTCTTAGTTTCTTCACTTGCGTTCTGAAAGTACATTATTACTGACAAATAACATAACTTGAAATGACTAAGAAAAAATTTCTCGTTAAAAATTTTACGAGTGGCAACATGACATATTACCTTAAATTTAAAGAAAATAGCAATGTTTGCATTATTTTCTTAAAAATCAGCGTGAAATTTAATATTGTAGCATATATGTATATGTGCCTGTGTGTGTTTAATTCACATCCACTTGCGGTCCTCCGTCATTCCTTTTTTCTTAAACTCGTCCTGCAATATCTTCAGATACCTCAAAATCTCGAATTTAGACCACGCCATATCCATTTTTTCCTCTCTTCTTCACTTAACGCCACATCCACACAACCTTCCATCCAGTGCTTCCATACATCTAATCCTATTGCGCAAAATCTACATCTCTCATTCACTCAATATTTGCTTCCTCTATGTTTCTCGTCACAGTTAAACCTCGCCATCATTTTTTCTCTCTCTTCCTCTCCTGCTCTTCCACGCATCAGATATTTCGGCTTTCTTCCATAGACACATTAATCCGTAAACTTTATATTATATTTCGCCCCTTTAATATTCCATTCTCTTTAATGCGCATCTACCACATCACTTTCCACGTCGTTCCCCTCCAGTTTCCTTCATTGTAACTTCGGCATTGAGGTCCCTGCCATTTATGTCACAACTTTATTAGTTTTTCCTCCCATCTAGATATATCGCTCGTCATATTTCCCCTTTCTTCAGCTCCCGCAACGCTTTATTTATAAAATGCTGCTCCCCCACTCACATGTTACCGCTCTCAATTCATATCTCACCAACCTTGATATGAAAGGATAGCAACGGAAGTAGGCTGTCACTGATATCCTTTCACACCAAGGAAGGAGGCTTCCACTGTTATCCTTTCATACCATGTTGCAGCACCGCGTTGGTGTTGACCTTTCCAGATTTTGCGCCCTCTTCAACACCTGCTGCAATATTCTCACCAACTTTTTCTCCTCTCTCACTCCACACACTTCCGCTCGATACATCAATGTGATCCTCACGCATGTTTTCAATACTATCATCTTTTCCGAGCATCCTTTCATATTCCACATGCTCTTCGTTGACGCTTCTTTTGCCTCTCCTTGCTTTTTCACAATATGCGTCACATTCCTCTCATAACTATGACTTTCTCGCACACGCGCTTAATACATTCACTCCTTCGTCTATTCCTCCTTGTCGTTTTTCCAGTCCAATTCAATTCCCACCCCATTCTTAAATACCATTATGTTGGTTTTGTAAAATCTAATATATACTGCTACTTGTGTTGTGGGTCTTTTTCTCTGTGATATTTGCAAATCGGTGACCCTACGGACTGAGGCTATGAGAATTTTTAAATAATCAACAATATTTAAGAATTAACGAACAATTTTAACTCACGCATTAACTAAAATGTATGCATGAGTACGAAAATTTGCTACCTACTAAATAATCATATTTCGCAGGGTAGCATAAATCAACAATTAATAATTATTTGTTCAATAAGTCACATTAATTTGCGTATGTCAATAATAACTAGTTATATTAGTAAGGAGAGGATCATATCCTCCGGCGATCATCCAAGGGAGGAAATGACTACTTCAGTGTAATATATATAGTTTTTCGTAACATAAGGTTTAATTTTCCCACGAATATTCAACAATGTGATTAGTTTCACTATTAATATTCATAATAAATAATTTTGGTCATTTTTTATGTTTATTTTGTAAGAAAATTGTTTTATACAGATGGTATTTTAGGAAAGTAATTTCCAATGAAGAAAACAAGTACTTTAATCCCTCAAATATTAAAAGAATCCTTAAGAGCTTCTAAACATTAAATGTAAGGATTCAATTCTAAATAGTTAGGATTTTATTATAGTACTTTTTAGCAAAAAAATAAATCAATAAGAACGCAAGTTGCTAGCAAATATAATTTAATACCCCAAATTACTGTAAGGCATAAATTCGCAAGAGATTGTATTTCTAAAAAAAAAAATTTAGTCATCAAAAATCATCAATTCACAGTTCCAACCGCACCTACATTTCTCAAATTCCAATTTAAGTAGAAGATGAGGTAACGTGAAAACAGATACATGAGGGAAGCGGGCGGGCTTTGATGTTTGTTCGTAATGCGGTTGGAAGTAGACTGAATTAATTTATTGATTCGCTAATCTTACCGTCAACATGCTCTTAATTAAAATTTACTTGCCGCCGCGCGGCGTTCGATATTGGAAAATTTTAAACTGTGCAAGATTGATATTCCAACGGGAGTTTTTATTTTGTCCGATATCCTATAATCTATGATACTGGAGTCTGAATTCTAAACGCGATTAACTTTGCTTCATCGTATATGCTTTTTGAATTAGGTGCTGTTTTATTCACCGGCCAAATATGTATTTCTTGTTCCAGATACTGGGTTTTTAAGACTTTATTTGAAATTAGCGGAGAATATCGTTTCAGTTCCTTAGTAATAAAAAGTTATACGGATAGGTTGGTTGTCAATCTGAGACTGGTTGGAAAATGAAATAAATTAAATAATCCCCTTGCCACGCAGCACTATTCAATCTTAATGTACATTTCGACAACTATGTTGTAATTTTCAGCAGAAAAACAGTAAAACAGGAAACTAATTTTTCTGCTGAAGATGATAATATAGTTGTGTGTGGTAAGTGGAATAGTTATTTTATTTTATACATATATTGGTTGGATCAATTTTATCCTATCCTCTTCAGAAGCCAAAACATGTGGAGACTCGCATACTTCCGTACTTATAGGTTTGCATAGAAAAACTAACAGAAAAAATAAGAATAATACCAAGGAGAATTAATGAAATAAGCCAGAACAGGTTCAAGATTATTAAACGGATTCGTTATGCTGGTGATGTGTTATGTGTATGCCACATGAAAATTTACGTAGCACCTTTGCTTACATGGAACCCGCCACCTCCTGCGGTGTATATATTAACTTTGCTCGAATATGTCATATCACATTTGGATACCGTCAACTTCATCACAAATCTTCGCATGTGAATGCATCTGAAATTATGTGCTTACCATACTCAACGCTCTCCTGCGGAATTTCACACTACAACAAGTACGACGGGGATAGATTGAGACTTATCGATAATCACGCATCTTATCGGTCGACCAAGAACGATAACATGCTATTCTATTCTGATTAGATTAGCCAACCCCACGGCCCAACGTAGGACCCACACTGACTACTTCCCATAGGCACCGCAAATGCGCGTGCATATGGCACGTGCCAATAGCAACTACCTAGTCGATTACTATAACGAGTTTACATTACAATTTAGACAAGATGCTGTGAAATTGAATAAGATACTTCTGTTTGTTAGTAAGAACTATTATCGAAAGGTAATCAAATTGAATGATGTACTTACTGAACATACTATGAATCGACGATACCCACATCATTTTCACAATAACATCTCGCCAGGTACACCAATTTGAGGTTTGAAGACGATCTATACTTTTATGCTTTCCTTTCCAACACCAATTGTAAATATCTCTCCAGGGTTCGGCACTGAACTTTCTTATAACTATATTGGCAAATCTTGCACATAATGTCGAGTCCATGGTGACGGGTGCGATCTCGAACAATGTATCTAGGCGTGAATATGTCCACATGGTTGTTGCGAGGGCAACCCGATAAAAAAAGTACGTGACTATGAAGCAGTTGAAATACTATAAACGTTTTTGGCCGTTTGTAATACAGCGCAATTTTTTTTATTTAGTAATCAATGAATATTAACCATCATAAAACTTTTTTGCTTTACAAAAGAAATTCTCATCAGCCCATCTTAGTTCCTTATCTTTTAGAAATTAGTTTCCCATCAACTGCTTTTTTAATGTCCTGAGCAGAAAAAAATGACAGGGTGCTAAACCACAATAGTAGGGTGGATGATTTAATTCTGTGAATTCTAAATCCTTCAAAGCACCCTGAACAACAACAGCCTTGTGCACTGGCTCATTGTCATACAAAAGAATTCAATTTTTTTATTTTCGTTTGTGTTTTTGCATTATGGCCTGTTGCAATTTTCTTAAATATTAGCATAAGAGTTACCGTTCATCGTGGTCTTATGTGGCATGTCTATTAGTAAAATTGTCAAAAGTCCAAAAACTGGTGGACTTAACCATGTCAGACGAATATTGGACCTTAAACCTCTTTGGCGGTGGCGAGCCTCTGTGCTTCCATTAGATAGGCTCCTGTTGCTTTCACGATTATAGTGATGAATCCACGTTTTATAGTCACTTACAAATTATTAAGAAAATTCAACTCGGCGTTGTTTACCAAATGAAGCCAACATTCTCGGTATCCAATTGGCACTCATCTTTGACAAGCCCAAATTATCAATGATTTTGATCCAAACACGTTCCCTGCTCATTTACAAACTTTCAGCTATCATATCGAGTTTAAATCGTCGATCTTTAAAAATCAATTTTGCGGACGTTTTCTTCGGTAATGGCTGAATTTGAGCGACCACAAGGATCGTCTTAGATGGATTCCCACCCCATTTACATTGCTTTATCCAACATAGGAAGGAGATAGTTCACCGTAAACAGCAGGCATGCGACTTTTATTTCCATTACACTATTTCCTTCTTTTGTGAGAAATTTTATGATATCACGATGCTAATTTTTTGCATTATTTGAAAAACTACAATACGTTAATTGAAAATATGTTCCACAAAATGCAACATCGACGATTATGTGCTCCTGATTCGACCACTGCATGCTATCCACGGTGACTGATTAATTTACACAATTTTCTAAGTCGATTTTCCACTAAATCGGATATTTGTCGAAAAATCTTTTCAAATAAAAGTTGTTGATATATGAATCATATTTGCTCGATAATCCAATCAAAGAAAATCTTGGAAATTTGACTAATGTTATATTGGGAAACATATCGTATTTAATTCGGAAAAGGCAGTTTAAAACTAAACAAGAAAAGCAACCAGTAATGATAGACAATAAACGCATCATGTACAAAGCGATTATGTCTTACACATCAACAAAGAAAATAAACTATTGGCCGCCTATTCTCCTCTATAATATAATTGACTTTATTGCACATAATCCTTGCATTACATTCTCGATAGTAACTAATAGTAGTTCAAAGGGATCAACAAATTTATTTCGTGTTTTTTATAAGAAAAACGTTCGTAGAACAAAAGCGCAAGAGACGTTGCTGAAAACGTAAAATCTGTTACAAAGGTTATCAAAGATGAAGAAACTTCATCAACTAAATCAAAAAAGAGATTAATAGTGTAAGGAAACAGACAATAGATGCTTTAGTTTTTGCTGCAAGTGTGGTTTCCTTTTAATAAACGTTCGCTTTTACGCTATAAACTGTTTACTGTAATATAAAAAGCAGCTAATTGATATTAGCGAGCCATATTCGTGTAATGGGGCGGCTACTTAGAGTCAAGCTTCTTACGTGTATAGACAAAGCAAATAACAGGGGTTAACTTCGGAACCGTCATTACTGTTGCGCCATTTTTGGTGTTGCATACATAATGATGCTAAGCAATATAGCACAACCTATTAGTTGGATATACAAGGAGTAAAGTTGCAATAATATGCACAAAACCAAGCGACGTCGCGGCCACCGGAAACTTGAGCTCTAACGATCTTCGATGTGCGAACGGCCGGATTTCAAATTTCGCCGCCCGGAAACTAAACGTCAGCTTTGTTCGAGTTTGTGTCGAACATTTCGCACAGGTGTGCACAACAATCGCAATGCAAACAAACGGCGACGGTGCGGCACGGCCGATAAAACGCATTGTTTCCATGTTTCCTTTCTTCTCGTTTGCGCAATCGGGCGCCGCCGCACGCCGCTGTCGCCCCCGCGCGACCGACGACAAGTTTATCTCGCGCAGGCATTCAAAACGTCGGAACAACGTTTGCCGCAAATTCGAAATGACATTCCACTAACGCACACCTGCCCGTCGCCAGCTCGCATACACACTATCTTTCGGGAAAGTGCTGTCGTTTCGCCGTCTATTGTTTATGGTACGGCGGCGTAATGGATTTCGACTTCGCGAGACATGCGACTGATAACGTTAAGAATGGGTAGAAATTAAATGCATGAAGGGGCGCATATTTCTATTTACGGCGCTTTGTTTTGTGATATGCATTGCATGAATATACCTCAATTTTGATTATTGTAAGGCTTATATCTCAGAGCAGCCTAGTTAGCTTAAGGCACGAGTTTAATTATAAGCTAATTACCCTTGAAGGAATAATAAATATAAATCTTGCTTGAAATATGCAGCAAAATATGAACATCAATTATATATATTTGCAGAAACGAATGTTTATGTAAAGACAATCTACATTTTGTTATATTATTATTACAGGTCAGTTTTGAGATAAATTCAATCGTATGAAATATATTTCAATGTTTCAAAGGTCTGTTGTCGCCTACGAAGTAATTAGAAATATATAAGGAATTATAAAAATATAAAACGTTTATCACTAAAACAAATATTGAATATTGGTAAAGGATCTTATATACAAAAGCACATAGTAGGACGGGTGTGTACACGATCCGCTGCTGCACATTAAAAATACTTACAGCACTAACAGCGCTGCAAAATTAATTTAAACTTTATAATCGTGTCAGATCGTTGTGAAAGCATTATGTGGTTTTTCACAATTTTTATAATAGATAAAATGAATTTATGTCCATGAATATCCATTATGTAGGTTTATACATTTATATTGTATTGTATGTTGTAATTGATATCTGGTCTTTCAATTCTTCATCAATTGAAATTAATTGAAGAATTCTTCAACGCATATTCATCAAGCTGCTGCAAATTAAATCAGAGACGGTCAAAATTTTGTTTACATAATTGATATGTCACTTACCATTCACGTAGCATGCCACTAACTGCCAATTAACACGCAATGCACCGTCAACACAACAGCTTCACTGCATTTATATGCATTCAAAACCGACAGGAATTTTTTTTGTCAAATATCTGTCAGCATTGACAAGATTTGGAATTCCTTTTAATTACACTTTAATTTTAATTATTGACTCGTTTCAATCAACGATGGGCATTTCTATCATGAAGACATTTGTTGAGTTGATGGACAGTGGCATGCTACGTCAGCGGTAAGTAAACTTATCGGATGCTACAGAAGAGTGAAACTGTATCGTACACTGCTGTTCATATACTTACTCAGAGTATTATACTTCTCCTATTCGTAAATCCCACTTTGTTTCTTTGTCCTTTAGACTTTACACGAAAATAAGAATCAGACCACGTTTTGAATAAAAATATTTTATTTATCGAAAAATTTGTCTAATTACACAATATAAATAAAAATATAAATTTAACTTCGGTTTTTCGTTCGGTCTCAATTTCTATTCCTGACAGGTTAGCATGGTTACTTCTCTGCCTGGTCGGGCAAAAGTTGGCTCGTTTACCACCTGGTTCCCAAGTCTGACGTTATTCCTGTAAGTACCCAGCAATTTTCTGACTGTTGCTGTTCCCATGTATGTTCCATATCCTTCCTCACATCTAGCAATATGTTCTCCCCCTCGGTGTCTTTACTTAGCTGTCTTGATTAAATTAAATAACCTTGTTAAGAAACACTAATAATTTTGGAAATACTCTCAGTTAAAGATTATCTTGTCATACTCACACTATTGCGCTTTGGGTCATGTCCATGTGTACATTACCAGTACCTAAATTTGTTGTTGCTGTTGCATTTCTGCGTGGTTTTATTTTAGTACCTCTCCTTTACGGATGTCTGCCAACCGTTCTTGGGCGTCGGAGTGGTTTGCCGTTCATGTCGACCTTCCGACGTTTAACCACTTGTCGAGGGCCGCATTCGGTTCCTGCGATGTCTATAGGAATCTACCCTGCGTTGGTGAATACGATTCTTGCTCGGTGTCCGAGTCGTCAACAAAAAGTTCGTGTAACTTATTCCTTGACCATTCTCTTATATTCAGTAATGAAAACCTTAGCTCCCCCTGGCGGCTCATGTTGGTTCCTATTTTCAAAAATCTTATGAACACGTATCATTGTATCTTTTACTGCTAATGTTATTTTTACGTAATGTACATCCGTTGCTTTTGACGTACATTTTTCACTTTTATTTATTTCCTCCCACCTATTACAATTTTATCTGTTTAAAATGCAGCGAACTTTAGTTAGAAATTGACGATATATACGCGAGATCCAGATGCTAGTGTTTATATTTAATTATGACTTCATCAGTGAACCACATCTATCCTGTGCAATCAATTTCGATGGTAAATGACATCCATTGTCCAAAACCCAGCTAATGGTCATTACTTATGCAGACTGTACCAGCGAATTGCTCAATATAAATCATGTATTGTCAATCAAAAATGTCAACGAAATAAATGGATGAAAGCAATTTTCCATATCAAAAATAGCAGCTTTATACAAATAGGACTAACCCTTTAACGGACCATACATGTACGCGGTTCATTAGTCGCTAACCAGGAAAAACGATTTTATCCCTCGAGAAACAAACCAATGTTCGTTCGTATGTTAAAAGTCGCTAATTGAAATATGATTATGATGATTATGATTATGAATTATTACGAAATGTATTTATGTAAATTAAGGTATGCTCTTAAGCATATCATGACTTATCTAGCAATGTTAAATATTGGATTTGAATTTAAAGACTAATAAATCTATCGATCTATCTAAGTACATTCACAGTATAAACATTAAAAACTATCGTATCTTGACATCAATATTAACTAATTGAAACATTTCATGGAAGAAGATTTTATAATCTCAATACATTCAAAATATTTTATACAATTGGTAATCCTAATGACGGACTAACATAAATTCAAACAATTAAAGACTAAAAAAAATCATAACACATTGCGACTATTAATAACTGCACAATCCGAAAGACAGTTTGTTTCAAATTATTATATCCAAGTTAAGGGTTGCCTAAGAGATCCGCAAAATATTGCAATTGTCATAACAATAAATTGTGCCGACTCACCTCCTGGCAACAGGTAAGGAATACCACAAGACCGCGATTCGAAATGTATCGAAAAAAAACATATAACAGGTAGCAAACAAAATTATATCTTGAAATAAACTGTACCTCGGTGAAATAGTGCATTGTATATTAGTATTAGTATCGTGATATAATTTTGAAAGCAGCTTTATACAATACAGGATTTACACAATATTTGCAAAATAATTAAATATCATTAAATTTGCTGGGCTGTATCGATAAATCCTTCAATTGTGGAAACTATTCATTATCCTGCTTAAATACATCACATTAAATGTAATTGGTTGTTCCAGAAAGCTCTTTTATTGTGATTTGTATTTCATTGCACTCATTGATAAAACAGTTTTAAGCTAGACGTGTTGGACGTCCATGGTGCGCATAGGTAAATATTTATTGTACTAAACCGAATACCGAATGGATTGTATTGCAACAACACTTAATTTCCATTAAAATGGACGTAAAAGCATGACCACGTATACCCTCGCATTGTTACTGTAATAGTAAATGTGTGCTTCCACAAATGGCCTAAAACTTGAAAAAATCATTTTTTTGATTACAGGACTCTATCAGTATCAAGTATCTGTTCCACCCGTGACTTTTAGGTAAAAAAATACCTTTGTCTGATAATCTATTACGTAATTCCATAATTTGAATAATTCGAATAATCAGTAGCAATGTTATACTGTTATAAAATATGCGACGTTTCTCAGAGATTTCAAATTTTTCAAATAGAATGCAGCACATAGAAGGAGTAGACGGAGACTTTACTTGTGTGTAAAGCTGTTATATATACTAATGAATGGCTAAAATTTTAATTAAAAATGTTGACTTCTAGTTATCAGTTGTCATTGTTATGTTAGTAAAAATGCCACCTGTTCGCCGGCGGGCTAATTTTCAATAATTAACCACGTTTGAAAGGGGGCGAATTATTCGGATTCGGGAAATGGCCAATACGGTAACCAGCACCATGTGAATTATGGCTATCAACGATTCTTGTCTAATAAACATCCTTATTACGTACTCATTGTGCTTCTTCAATCAATTGCCCGATTGGCACTGGGGTATATTTTATGATATTCCAACCATCCAATAAAACCATGTAAAGCTATTAGCAAATAATACCGATCTCTAGTGTTATATATATTATTGCGCTATTTGTAAGTGTATTGGTCTAGTAGTATTGCCGTCATTAGTTGTTCAAAAACCACATATTGGGATATCCACACCTCTTAAATTATTTTGAATAGTTTGCTTCCCAGCTTTCACGTTTTCTGTTTCGAGTCTTTTACGTTCCAAGATTGTATGCTTAACCTATACCACATGTGGGACACGCAATAAAGTATCTGACACATGCAATGTTCGAAGGGAGCCAACCATCTGCATTTTTAGTTAAATGAAATAACTCAACGTACGGCGACTTTTCGCCCACATATTTTTCACTTGAATGAAGTTATTTACAATTTTCTTTATGGAATTCCTGATTTTCCTTTTTAAACTTTATATTCAAGAATGTTACCATACGTTCATAAACTGCAGTATGGTTTCTTGAATTCGTATTTGTGTCGTTCGATGTAAAACGTAGTGAGACATTCTTTTATTTTAGTTCATTAGCTTCATGATAATTTTATATTATAAACATAAAACGGTGAAAGATAACGATGGAACTTTTGTTTGTAACTCACTGGATACATATAAAAAAATTGCACTTTTATATGGACGGGGGATGTGTAATGTATAATTCATACACAACTATGGTACATAATGAAAACATTAAATGTATATATTGTACCATCCATCAAATGTTACTTAAACAATATCATTTCATAACGCACTAAGTACGACTGAACGACGAATAACAAACGGTAAAGTTATACCCAAGTTTGAACCTGAAATTCGAAAAAATGATTGTTATAACAGTGTTATGGTTAGAAGCAATAGAGTTTTAACTGTTCTACAAATAAATATCACTCAATTTTTATAGGTTCTGTGCAGCTATATTGCGATTCGAAACACTGTGGGGCGCGCGAATCTCCGTGTGCACTGATCTTTTTTCCGCAGTAATGCGGTATCCAATGATGATTCTGAACTATTGTAAAACGCAACGCGCATTGATGTCCGTGTAGTTAGTTACATGTTTGCTTGTGAATGTCTATCGCACAAGGTTGCTCGCAACGAGACACACATCCGCGTAGTTCTAGCCTTGACAACACCAGTGATTAAATTGGTCATAAATCTGGGATATATGAAATAAACTGGATGGCTTGTAATCGAAAATATGTTGAGCAAACAACAGGTTCAATTGAATTTTAGATTCAACAAATCTGAAAAATCATATATTGCTCATTATATTGTAGAAACCATGTCAGTCTTAACGCATCATGTCTCTTTGTGTGTGCATGATTCCACCATTTTTATCAATACAATCTCCATAGAGATATATCCTGTTTTTAGCATCTTTAGATGAAGCCACGTGAGTCGTTTTGTAAGATATGGTACTTTATTTATGTGTTTGAGAAGTGTAGATATTGATTTACAAATTATCACATCTATAAAAATTACTGACACGCCATTACCTACTTATGCCAAAAACAAGGCGCACGTTTTATTTTTATAACCCAAACATTTTTTTGCTTCAGATTTAAATAATTTTAGATTGTACATTGGTACAGAGATCATTACAAGATCATTACAAAATTGTCCTTCATTAATCAATTGCAATTCTTTGGCAAATTCTCTTCCCATTTATGGGAATATTTAATGATGAAACTATGCATTTCTCTACTACAGCGCTCTACAATGGTTCTACGTAGTTTGTACAGTAATTGCTAGGAATGTAGGATAGCTTTTATACTACGATAGGTTAAGTAATATCAGTTATCTAATTAGAACAAGAAAAATGTCCAATTCAACTTCAATTTATCACCAAAAAGTTCTGGTGAAATAAAAAAAAAATTGCGATTAAGGAAAAGGTCTTGTTATATTATTATCAATAAAACTTGATGCTAAAAGTGCTTCATTCACCGATTGATAGAATTGTGCGTAGAAAATGATATTATTACACACACAAAATTCGTGCACAAAGACATTCAAAGTATACCAGAGAAGTGCATTCAAAAAATGAAAGACGTATTATTGACTACTTCAGAATAAATACAGAAAATTGGAAAATGGTAAAAGATGTACGAGTGAAAAAACATGTGGAAATAAACAGCGATCACTATCTGGTGGAAATGAAACTCAAGACAAATACACAAAAGGATAAAGAAGCAAAGAGGAAAAGGTAACAGAAATCAAAGCAAAGAGAACTAGAAAATTAGGAAGGATACGGTGATGCAAAAGGGAAGATCGATTAAAAGAGTAATTGAAAAGATACAACTTGGGTGGTTGGGCACTTCCTACCGAATGATGGAAAATAGAATATCCCAAGAAGTGGGATATATAAGTATAAGCCAGTGCAGGGAATGAATAGAATAGGAAGACCTAGAATGAGATGAGAAGAACAAGTACGATGAGCAGCAGAAACACCTGATACACAGTGGTATGAGACAAGAATCTCGGCATAAGACAGGAACTTATGGAAAATGAAAATAAATGATGTGTGATGTGTAATTTATAATCCGACACCTAAATGAAAAAAGATATTTAGTTTAAAAGAAAGTTTTCTGACAAACTGAAGGTTGTGGTATGGAGTATTGATGAACAAGAAGCTGTAAAGTATCGTGTACATTAAGAACAAAACTATATACAATTACGGTTTTATTAATTTTAATACTTTTATTGTTTCAAAATTGCTATGGATGTCTTTTTAAATAGTAAAATTCAGTATTGGTATTATGATTATTAACACAAAATATTTCACCATATTTATCCTTCGAAATTGCACGGATGACATCATCATCAAACAAAGCGCCTAATTCGAACTGACCTAAGATCCCATCGAACAACCCATGTTCTGAGAATACTATTCACTGAAGATTCTTTTATATTGAGCTTCCTGTATTTGATTAAAATGGGACAACACATCAATACCTTCCTCTTTTAACTTTTTCATTTTTATACGCAAAATTAATTTCTATTGATAATATCTTCCGTTTTATTATTTCATTGAATGATGCAAGGTATTGTCCCTAACTGCAATTTTTGATGTCTAATGTCTAATATTCTTTAAATTTTGTTGAATATGGGAAGATACACTCCACTTTTTCAACATTTTAATAGGAAACTCTTGGACGCCAATATTAATAATTAAGAATTTGTTATTTTAGTTCTGCTGGTATGAGCTCCGTGTATTGTTTTTATTGGTTGGTAAAATCATAATCAACACTTATTACTGACATTTTTATTACTTCATATAATAATGAATCTAGATAATAGGAGATTATGATCAATTTTAAAACTTTATCAATAATTTTGTTTTGTAAGATAATTACCAGTGAGGCATCCCTGCTTTGCTAGGTGCGATGAGGCGTTTGCATATATTTGAAAAATTCCTCTCGGCCAGAAAAAACGAAAGTAACTCATGGACATTTCCTTGCGATGATTTTTGACGATTTTGGCGTGGATTACCATGAAGAACTGCGCTGACCAACGTACTTCCATGTTTTGTGATGATGCCATTGTATATTGTTGCTTCAATGAATTTAATCGTGGTCGTACTTCGCTGGCAGATTAATTTAAAGAATGTCGTCCCAAATCGGTTGTGGTGTTCGCAACCATTGATGCCGTGCGCGAGCTAAAACGAGATCGTCATCGTCATCATTTGTATGACTAGTATTCGTTCGATACTACGTAAGCACTCAGCGGTGAAAATAAGTTAACAATCACTCAAAAAAGACTCGTGCCGATTGATCGAAAGAAATGCTGAAGAAATGTAATTGCGCTGCATCAAAGATCATTTAAAACACCGTCACAGGTGACGAATCGTAGAAACATGCATATGAGCCCCAAAACTAAACGGTCAACTCAGAATGATACATAACCATTTGTTTGCCAGACGTCTTCGGGGAAGTAATAAGAAGCTATTCCCGCGTACAAATCATGTTCCATCATGACAATGTGAGCTCGTACACATCAGTGGCTTTTTGAGGACTCAAAATGAGTCATCCGCTGCATGGTCCTGGTATGGCCCATTCTCGAACTTGTCAAAATAATTCAAAATAAAATTTTAGATTCAATGTTAGTAGTAGTTGTAGCATTTTTTAGGAAAAAAATTGATGAAATTGATATTGCAATACAGGATGATTGTATAGCTATGTACGCTATGAGGGGAAACTACGTCTATAAAACGCGCCTCGTAGTCTACCTCCTAGATGTTTTCATTTTGTCACGTGCCGCCACTGAAAGCATGTGTAACTTTACTGAGGTAACACCAGGGGATTTTTTAAGATTCTTAATTTCATATTTGAATCTAATTATTTCCGGACTGAATGTCAACATCATTCTCAGATCACGGGTTGTCTGATAGGATCTATGATCAGTCCTATTTTGGTGCAATTGGTTATGGACTATTAAATATGTGCATATAGAGCTTATGTTTTAAACCCCCTTTTTAAAAGAAGATAAGGTATCGTTTGTGCAGTTCCGGTAGATACCGCTGATGAAATATTTTATGCGTTCAATATTTATAATATCAATATTACATTCACTATTGAAAATGCACACACTCTTTAGACACTAAACTTAGTAGAATTACCCATTAAAATGAAGATAAATTATATTTCATGCTTAAAGAACATGATTGCTCATCCTTCTTTATCTTAAGAAACTTTTGCTATTTACTTTAATATTTCTAGCAAATTTTTTCAATAAAATTTTATACATCGTTCATAAATATTCATTAGTTGACTCGTTACAATTTATTAATTCATTCCCTGTTAGTAACTATTTAAGTTTATTGCTAAAATAGTTGGAAATTTTTTCTCACATCCAAGACCGTGTCAATATGTTAATAACTAACGTCATTTATAAAGTAATTTGTAAAATTGTCACAAAGTTGACCAAATTTGTCTACAAATCGAAAATTTTAGAAATTCTTAGAATGATGGGTAAAAATCCAAGCTACGTATTCTTATAGACTGCGGAAATGTGCTTTACAATTGTTATGGAGGCATCGATATTTTTCTGTTTGCGGTCAAATTCAGAAGATAAAATAAAGAAAATATTTTCAAGAATATTAAATAAATTAAATATTTTTAAATATATATTTTATTTTATTTTTCTTTCCAACCACAGTTTCGAATTTACTATTATTTTTAACTTGTGGGTTTACCAACACTCAACGAGGCAAAGATAGTATGGAAAAATTACATATGAATATACACAGATGGTGCTCGTACAATTTCTTGATTCCAAAACACTTGTGAAACAAACATATCTACATTGTTTCGGCACACATAGCATGATCCACAGAGAAGCTCTGGCTTATAAAAATAAGAACTCTACAATCAAAAATCTTTTCTGTATTTTGTAAAGACATGGGTGCAGTATATTCAGCGTTACTATTTTAATGCGAGGCAATATAGTTATCACGTGGCATATTTTTGCAACGTGTTTATGAATTAGGAGACTACCATTTATCTTCAAGAGCAATGCCCACCGAAAGCTTCGAAACGATTAATTGGTGTTGAAATTGAATTACTTGGTCGATAAATTCCAGAAGTTAAATACATTCAATCTTGAACTCCAAAGAGCAAAGATCTGTTGGATACATATGACACAGTTAATGGTTTTATAGAAAATTTTAATTGTGAAGTAGAAATTTAAAGGAAAAACATAAAAAATATTTATATACATATAGATATATATGGAATTTTTTTAAACTTTACAATGCTGAAGAACAACACCGGAAAGTTGCTTTTGTAACCATTGAAAATCATTTAACCATGTTAGCAAAACATCTTCAAAAGTATTTTCTTGCTGACCTTAAATTGGTAGCAAGGTACGGGTGGGTTAGGGATCCCGAAGGTTTCAACTGCCGAAGAAGAAATCTTCACAGACTTATTGGCAACTGGCGAAATCAAAAGTAGTTTAGTAAAAATCACTGAAAAGAAGAGTAATGCGTCTACTATTACCGGTCGATCTAGAAAATGTTCTAAATCGCTTCTATCTAGAAATGGTGGACGTACGACAGAAAGCTATGGAGAGGCATCGATCTGGTTTTAATCAATGAAGTGTATCGGTGTTGCAAAATATCTATTAATTTAGCTATTCATAGTAATTTTAAAGGTCCGTAATCATGGTCGAAGTGTAGCTTTAGCAACAAAATACAATAAAATAAAAACAATTATTACTACTTCTGTGAGAAATGGAGTGCAAATACTAAATGGTTACTGAACGCTATACTAATTAGATGACAATTATGTTTTTTTATTAAATAACTTGTTTTATGTTCCGAATTTTTAGGTAATTTTGCTTTTGATGAGCATATTTGCAGTACCAATGTCCTGTCGCGAAATCACTCTAGCGAGAGTACAAAAATGAGACACAACGAAAATAATACAAAATCTTTGTTGAAATGTCAAGTAGTTATGCCATCTTGACCGTCCGCAGCGCGGCGTAACATTGTATTATTTGCTGCAATTGCGGACGCGCCGCGTCGTAAATCAAAGGGTCCTTTAACAAGCGCCCTCTTGAATTTTTATGAACATTCTTTTCTTCGTTTCTTCTGCGTTACGTTCAATCGCGATCAATGAATTCATCAACTTAAGAGTATTATGTAAGCATTAACCACGAACCAGAAATTATATTGTCACTCATTTCATTTTCCTGGATCGTTTAATTTATGTTTAGATTTAGACCAACGGCAATGTTTATAACCTCGAATTTAGCACTAATGATGTAAAAAAACACGATTGAATGATATTTTAGAAAGCTCCTCCGAGTAATAAGAAAAACTCATATTAATAATTAAGAGTTGTCGTTATTGCATGCGTTCAGATTGAGAAAGAGATTGGAATTTCATACAAGCTTTTCGTATGCACACATCAAATATCATATGTTTCGCAATAGCAGAATAGCTATGAAACGAGAATTGCTTTTCATAAAAGTAAAGGATTTTTATCTTAATATCTTAAGAACGTGCATGGCTATTAGATCGGTAGGTATGCTTTTTTGACAGCGCGGTTTGCTTTGTTACTTTAATAATCGTGGAAAACATACTGAAGTTATTATACGTCATATGTGTGGAAGATTTTTTTATATTATATCGCAAAGGGAAGAAGACCCCATATTTTTAAACCAAAACATATCAACCGGAAGTGACACTCCTGTCACGTTTAACATATCTCGGAAACTGTACGATCTATCAAAAAGTAACTTAAATAAGTTGGTAATATATTTTATCCACGACTATTGAATTAAAATGAATTAAAATTTTCATCATTTGGTACTCTATGCTTAGAAGTACACTCAGTGTAAATAAGAGAGAAAATATTGAAACTTTTACGAAACGAAATTACGAGTTCCTCAAACGGTATAAAAAATTTTCGGCTAAAAAGGTAAACGTTTTTGCCAGAAGAATAGTCGTGGATAAAGTATAGTATTCAACTCGAGGTAATGGCAATAACTCACTTGGATGATTGCAATCATCCCGTGAGTTATTGCCCATATTACCTCTCATTGAATAATATACTATTACGCCCAGTGTAAGTGTATAGTGACGATATCGTGCTCTGCCGTCCCATTCACACAGAAAACATGGGTGTTTCGTATGCTGCAGACCAAGAATTTGTATAACATTTAGGTCACTGATCTTTCTTTTACTATAGATACATAGATAGGTATTTATTGTCGTTGTGAAGCAAAACTGCTCTTAAGCTAAGTTTAGAAAAATCAATGAATAGGCGCCAATAATAAATTGGCAATATTCATGCAGTATGACATTCTTGAACGAAACAATGCGTAAGTCTTTTCTGACGTTTTTAGAAGTATATACTGACTTATACTGTACGTAATTCCATCCTTTTACGCTGAATGCTAGGAGTTCTGACTGTGATTGTGGTGGTGTTATATCGCATACTAAATCATTCTGTTCAGTTTGTGAAATCAAATATGGTTCTTTTGAATATTCTGATGCTTGAAAACCTTAATCACTGTTCATTTTTTGTGCGAATTGCGTACCATCAGCAAACTGATCAAACTCCACAATTGTGGTGGTTTTGGAATAGGAAGTTCTTCACTATGTGCGACGGACCTTAATGCTGAGGGTAAATTGATTTTTCGGTTTTCTCCACACCATTGCTACTGCAAAACACATTTTAAGTCTCATACCATTCAACCAACTTGTTAACAATTGCACACGTCTTTACAACATATCTGAAGGGCCCATGACTTATCTTGCTGTCATACTTTAACATTGAAATAAAGTTCGTAAGCTCGTCATGCCTTTACATTATTTACACAGTGCCTAGGATTGTACTTACTTGTTATTTCACAGTGAATCACAGTAGAGTAATAAACGGATAAACCATTCATGTACAAGACAAACACGTTACAAACGACGTATCACGGCACAACATAGAACTTCATATGCCGGTATATGCCTACTAATGCACGATATTTGATTTGGGTGCGTATTTCTTGCAAGTAATAAAAAGGAATGAACTTGTCTTAACACGGTACATTCGTCACTGCTGATATATTACAATGGTATAATATTTATTTGTTGTCATCGCTACTTTTTAGTAGCGCGCTAGAGATAGTAATAAGACGAGCAGGACTCCATAGAAATGGCCTTTTGTATCACAAGAAACACCAGGTCCTAGCATTTGCAGATGACTTAGTGATTCTAACACGGAGTAAAAATGAGCTGCATGAATGTATGTTAAAACTGGAAGAAGCCGCCCAAACAATAGGACTACAAATAAACGAAAACAAAACGAAAGCTATGACGTGGACAGACAAGGATTATAATAAATTAGCGAAATTGACAGTAACAAATAATAAAGGAAAAATTTATAATTTCGAGGAAGTGGAACGGTACATATATCTAGGCACAGAATTTCGTAGAGAACCAAATACAAGAGGAGAAATACAAGCAAGAATAATGAAAGGCAACAACTGTGTATATGGACTGAAAAAAATACTACATAACAAGAACGTCACGAGAAAATTAAAACTAAAAATATATAAAACAATAATAAGACAGATAACAATATTCGGCAGCGAGGCCTGGACACTAGGAATAGTAGAACAAAAAATGCTAAAAGTATGGGAAAGGAAAATACTAAGGAAAATATACGGTGGAAAGAAATGCCAAGAAGGATGGGAAAGAAGATCAAACAAAGAATTATATGAATTATACCAAGAACCAAACATAGTAGCAATTGTAAAGGGACAAAGATTAAGATGGCTGGGACATATAATGAGAAAGGAAAGTAATAGAATACCAAAGAAATTAATCGAGAGCAATATGGGGGGAAGAAGAAGAAGAGGAAGACCGAAATCGAGATGGAAGAACGAAGTGATTAAAGACTTGGAAGAAGGTAAAATTACAGGATGGAGATCGAAAACGCAAGAGAGGAAAAAATGGAAAAAAGCAGTAGAAGAAGCCATGGGCCTACTTGGCCTGGAGCGCTGAGATGAATGAATGAATAATATTTATTTATTTATTCAGATCGGACACCATACTTATAAAAGTTCGAAACAACCATCGTATTAATAATAATTTTAATCAAATTAAGGGAAACGATGCATATGTTAATTAGTACGAAAATTAGAAATCCTGCATAAACGAAGGCATACATTTTAATAATGTACGATAAACATACAAAAATGCTTGAAGGAACAGATCCGGGAATATCAGCATGGAACACGGCAATTGAGGCCGGAAAGGAGGCGGCGAATAATGTTCAAATCTGAAAATTTTAAATCTGAAAATGCACACCATATTAATAATAAAATATTCAAAAGTGTGTATGGTTGCAAACACAATCTTTTATGCTAGGAACTATCAACTAAAGGAAATGAAAGATCCGATGGAACGACTCGAATCATGATGTTGAAGGATACTGTAAATGGGTCGATTGGAAATGATACTTAAGTAAATGCACAACAATTAATCACTCTCTTTTCTTCGAGCACCGTTACCTGATCTTTGTTCGATTTTAGAATGAATCCGTATTTTCATGGAAAATTGTGACTATCCACAGCCAGAGAAATTTCAACAAATCAAGAAAAGTAACGGGTAAGAGGTTTCAAAGGATTAATTATAATATTAATATTAATATAAATAACTATAATAATATAATAATACAATTTATCAAACGTATTGAAGGTAATTATTATTTATAAGAATGTTAACATTTTTGGTAGGTATTGACGAGTGGTTTTATTCTGGTAAAATTAAATTTAATCTGTCAGCTATAGAAATGCTAATCTAGCTTAATTATTATCAACAGTTCTAATAAGTTTTATCATTAGATTATATTGTTTCATTAAAAAATTGTTATGCGAAAGGAATTATTTGACACAAGTAATTATTTGCGTTAAATAAAAACCAGGCAGAAAACTTATATTGATAGTAAAACGTTATAACAACTTCTTAGTTTAGAGTTTTGCAGAGAATTTGACATAGATTGGAAATATGTATTGATGTAAAAGTCCATAATATGGATTTCTAAAGCGCATAATAGCTTTAAAAATTGTAAACATAAAATACCGAGGTTGAAATCACTTGACGAAAAAGGGCTTCATTACTTTTTAAAGGGATTTCTAGACAGGTAGTTTGACAAAATAAATGTATATCATATTACTTCTGTAAATTTAATTAACTTACCAGGCAGGTTCATTTAAAAAATATGAATTGATAAATTTACGGTTGGTTAAATTATGGTGGTATGTTTGTCAAAAACATTAATCGTGCGACGATTCAAACCTATACGAGTGGAAAACAAGGTTCAATTCAAGTTTCGGTTTCATCAATTTCAAAAGTGGCCAGCCTGAAAATTGCTATTGAAGTGAAGGGCATGTAATTTGTGTATAGCGAAAAATAAAAGTCATGATAATAATAGTCTAGTGGAATAAATGCAAATGGTATGATTGCTGCCAGGCAAGAAGTAGAATTGCAACCATTGTTATCTAGAGTCGCATATTTAAACATTTATAAGAAAATAATATGAGGTATTGAACGAGTATCAAGATTATGTGATAGGCAAAAAATAAGTCGTGTAAATGACAATTTCGTGCCATTTGGTACAAAATAGGTATTTATAGAATATTTCAGTTGCATAATTATGTAACGGAAAGCGTGGTAGAATAATGTATTAGTTCATTGTTTCAAACAAAATTTGATACACTAATTCAAAAAGTATATGATATCTGGTACTCGATATTCAAATCAATTGACACTTCAACGGTTTCATCAGGAAATTGTTGCCCTACTAAGCATTCATTTTCACAACAGTATACACAGGATTGTTCCGGAGACTGCCTATTTTTGCTTCCTTATACTTCATGTACTATAAAATTTTCGAACTCGATATTTTAATTTAAATACATGTTTTGACCCTCCCTGGACCCGTTATGAATTTTTCGGAATGATATATGTTGGTATGTTTGTCTACGTGTGTATGGCAGTGCGCGCTCTAGCGCCCAAACTATTGAAGCTAAAACTTTAAATTTAAGATTTGTATACAGCGATGAAGAAAGCAATATCTCAACCACAAGTGATAGTTTACTGCTGTCACCTTTCTCGATATCTCGAAAACGGTACGAGTTATCATGGAAATGGTTTTTATAAGTTATTGACATTTTGAAAAATTATTTGAAAAATTTTCGAAAAATGCGCTTGCCATCGTGCGGACAATTATTATGTTAATTATACTAATTTAATTCATATATTTTTAGTAAGTATTTTGAACGCGCTTTCTTTTTCTTTATGTACGGTTACGATCAATAACATCTGAGCGCTAATTTGACATTCTATGGCTTTTTCGCTATTTTTGGTAAACCAGGCTTTCACCTGAAGTCACATTACCCTGGAGACGGTACCTAAGCATAGGTACACAAATACCATGTTAATTCACACCTTCCGTGAACAATAAATATCGTGTTTATTGAAGAAACACGAGAAAATTGTAAGATAATGTAACAAAAAAATTATAAATTATAAAAAAATTATATTTTGTAGCAGCCCCAATTTTATCGATTACATGATTTAATCTTCTCGGCATTGATGCTACCAAAACCTCGGTATAGTTTGGAGTTAATGCAGTCCACTCTTCTTGCCTATAACTCTTCGACGTTTTGTGGACGAAAGTTATTGCCTGAATTTATTTTTCTCGTCATGAAACCCCACACACATTCGATGGGATTCAAGTCCAGGCTACGCGAAGACCAAAGCAGAACGCGTATTCCTTTTCTGTTTCATTCCATTTGAGACAATTCTAGCTATATGAATGGGACAATTGTCGTGCTGATAGATAAAATTATTTTCGGGAAAGGTAGCATTCGCTGATGGCAGCATGAAATTCTCCAGAGTATGACGGTATACATCTACATTATTTCTGCATATTACACGTGTTAAAACTCCCGGTCCTCGGGCGATAATCCAGCCCCAGACATTCACAGAAAAGCAACCGTTTGCTACTAGTTCTTGTGTATAACGTTCATCAAATCGAGAATTTGGTGGTCTATAAATTCTAACTCGACCGTTATAGCACGATTGAGAAAGCTTCTCGTCTGTGAAAATAACATTCTGCCAGAAATGCAAGGGTTCTAATGAAGATTGCAACGCCAATCCTACTCTCTGTTCTTTGTTTTGTTGAGACAAAAAAGGTTTTTTGGCAACAGGATGATTTCGCAGTTACGATGTTTCCTTAATACGACGCCTTGCGGTTCGAACGGACCTTGGAAAGTTTGTTTCATTAGCCTGCCATACACCAGCGGACTTTTTGGCGAATTTAGTTAATGGGAGGTTACCGTGTTGGGTCAAAGTTCACCGGATTTAAGCAGCGGACCCGATCCGACGGACCTAATCCGTTGTTCCCCACTAATTATACGGAGATTGAGCAGGTCCTAAGTGTAGTATTCATAGTATTGTTTTGGGTGATGGACTGGACTAAAGCTATACTCAGACAATTTAATGAAATTTATAAACTTAAACCGTGCTTGTAGAATGTTAAATCAGAAGACTATAGAAACAAAAATCTAAAATACTGTTTATAAAGAAATTTTATCATTATCAAAATAACGTGAGAGCAACGGAATTATGTTTTAGAGTTGGCCCTGGAAGAGGGATATAGACATACCATGAATGTGTAATTTTAATCCAATAAAATAGTTCATTTAAACTGTCACTTTTTGAAGTATTGTTGAAGTATTTGTGAACATGTTGCACGACGTCAAAGGATGTGGTACATTGTGATGTCGGTGGTGGCCATATAACTCATCTTATTTGATAATTACTATTGGTTGTCATGATTAAAATGTGTTATTTAAAATTTTATTGCCAACATAACCTCAGTTTTTACAGCTTTGCCTGCAGTTTGATTTAATCTAAATTTAAGTTACCGGTAAAAGTGTTGGTACACCTGTTAGTAACGGCGAGTAGTTCTATTACTCAAAATTAATCTAAGACATACGCGAAAACTTCCAAAGCCCTCCCTGAATCACAATTCCGTTGCTCACACGTTATCTCCTTTAGCAATGCAGGTTTTCACGATTTTTTCTATTATATCGCATTATTGCTTTTATTGTCGAATTATGCATAAATTCCGATTGCTGCAATGCCAAAGGTTCAGGTTTTGGCGGACAGGGTCCTTCGAATGTGACGAATTTCCTCCACACTAACTATCGGACCTAGTCTGGCAGAGAATTTAATCCGTTGGATTTTTAAAATTTTAATTTAGTTAGTGGGCACGGCGAAGGACCGAGTTTGCCGGATCATATCCGGCGGATGAAGTCCCACGGATCTGGGAAGTTCGCTAGTGTATGGCAGGCTATTGTGTGCCACAGTAACAGATTTGAACGTATTTTCCCGTAGAACTTGAACTAACATCCTCAATTTCTGTGGGCTTGCCTTTCAAATGACTGGTGTTCATTCCAAGTTGTCCTTGTGTTGTGGATAGTACTACTGGCTATGTTGAACCTGAGGGCTACTCTCCTTTCTGACTAACCCTCTTCGAGCAATATCACAACCGTTAATTTTTCAGCGAAAGATAAATGTGGCATTTTTTGACGTTTACATCAACGTGGCAGTTTTCCAGGTGCAACAATCTAAGTCATATCTACAGTAGGAAAACATACTGCTCAGATTTTATTGACCGCAACCGTAAATGCCAAATAAATGAATGGTTGTCAAATAACCTTTTTGGCAATACATTATTGTCAAAAATTTTAATTAGGGCGTAGAAAAAGACGTTTTGCAGAAAATGTTTTATTAAATATTACATATTATTGATAATGTGCCGAAATTAAATTTACCATTAACTTATGCCCGTTATAACCCTGATCACAAGATATTTACATGTCTTTATTTTGTTTCGGGATTAATGTTGACACCTGAAATAAAATCATACAGCTATATACACTTTGTCGCCAAGCAAAAATACTCAGTTATAAATTTAAATAATAATCATGAATGAACATAATTATAATAGTAGACAAATCTAGAACTGTCAATTTAAATAGATTTTCGGTTGTCTATAAATTTTAATATCGGATGGTGTAACTTTTGTATGTACTTTGTACATTTATAAGGGCATCCCAAATATTCTTTTATTTTTAGCGTTTCGTACACGTATTTATATTCCTCAAAAATTACAATATCATACATGAGTATGGTACATATTTAAACTGAAAAAATGACTATGCAAAATTGTCAATAAAAATATAGACAATTATGAAGTCCTATATAAAACTAATATGCAAACATCAAAGCTTTATAAGTTGAAAGTACTTCATTTGTGGTACATTGATTGTAATGATTCATATACGAAAACATTTGTGATAATTATACGGTTATTTTGCGATAGAGCATTAAGAGTTTATAATTTAGTTTATAAATTTAGAATTTTGTAATGAATTAAACAATTTGGGTTTGTGAATAAAAATTCAAAACGTTTTCAAAACATGTTCTGGTTCAATTCTGGTTCGAAAGCAAGGTTTTGTTTTTAAAATCTTTGATAAAGAGGAAGGCGAAACTGGAACGACTGGTGATGAATCAGTTTTCGTGGAGACATCTCCACATTATTTTAACTCCGAAATTTGACAGTTTGTCGGAGATTTACGTTGTTGTAAATGATAAATTGAAAAGTATATTGAAGAAATTGAACCACAACTTTGAGAATCAACGCAAAAATTTAAATAATGGTGACGTATTCAATAACTTATGGATTAAACTTATTTCTAAACTACACGTTTTATTTTAATTTATAGGCAGATATTTGCAAAGTCGCAAAGGGTACCGAGATTTGTTTGCCAAACTTCTTACATGTAGATACACTAGAGAATTTAAAAATCCTGAGCCCAAAATATGACATCTGTGAAGTAAATTTAAACACTAGTCGTAACTGTAATTAGTTGCAATAATATGCATTGTATTTGGGTATCGTGTCGGGTTATTTGTACATTGTTAAAATTATTTATAACATAATTTATAACCTCTGGAATTGGAAAGTTTACAGCTTATTCAAAATAAAATAATCATATTGCTGTTTCTATTATTCAACACATGAATAATAGAAACAGCTCTCCTAATTAAAACCTGCATATATAAAAATACATAGAACGGCAATATTTTCGCGAGTTGCGAAGACATAAGTATATAAAAATAAACAAGAAATGGCAGCGAGTGTAAATGTCAGCGGATCTGGTATTTTTGGTGAATTTGATAATGAAAACATAACGTTAAATAATATATATCGATAGCTGTGAGATTTTAACTAAACGTCAATTACATTGAATTGAAAGTAGATTGGAAGCAGGAGATTTATTCAACATTATTTTTGGCAATTATAAAATAGTTTTAATACGAAAACGTAGGAAAATAATTAAACGCAGGCAGGGAGCAATGTAGAGGTAATTTAGAAATTTGACACATAAATAGTCTTGCATACTCAACAAAATGTACATAATTATAATGTATAATTTATAAGGTTATTAGGCCGTAGAGGAAAACGGAAAGCACCTTTGTAAAGATAAAAAACATACCCATGGTTTTCTCATAACTTTTGATAAAATTCGAAAAGGTTTAATCTAAAATCCTGGTAGAGGAAACAGAGCTACAAAAAAAATAGTCCAATCACCTCCTGGCACGGAATGAATGAAACGTCAGAAAACTATGAGAGTGGTACCAACTTGACCGTTATAATGTCTAAAGCCTTCAGAATTCACATAAAACATTGTTAAGCAAGTATGATTATACGAAAATTTATCTAAAATAAATTTCAATAAAAAATCGTGAGAACTTTTAAAGATATTTAAATCAAGTTATATTATTCACCACACGAACGCACGCGATTAATTTTATAAATAATAATAATATTTAATACGAACCCACAGATAATAATGAGCCATATTTTTTTTCTAAAATTGAAATATATAAATTTTGTTTGTTTGTGTAATTTTTTGAAAGTTTGTGGTTTGGTAATTTAAATTTTGGTAAATGAGGTATATGTTACTGAAAAGCAAAATGTAATATTTTTAGCAACTGTGTAGCTCGTAATTGTAAATCGTTTACATTTAATATCGATCGCACAATTAATTGTTGGAAACACAGCTCAAATATCAACAAACACCATTGCCCACAAGCGCACGCCAATAACTCGCACACATTCCGATCAATTAAATAATTACGGCAATAATGTAGTGGCACTTTGGGTTGAGCGCACCGCGCATCGTCTATTTTAATGTAATTAATTAGTTACTATTCACCCACTTTTAAACTAGCGCGCATGTTACGTGCCTAACTTCATTGCCGCAGTTTACTATCGCCATGATGGTTGAAGTGTGTGCACCCGCTCTATCTCTGGGCTGACTTGAAAGGCAACACGCCGTAGTAATTGAATGATGGGACTTCAAACAAACTAATAATGTATCGTTGAACAATGCCATGTTGCTTTTGCCGTCACGATTTTACCGTCATGGGTGACCTACCTAAAGACGAATCGCAGCCCAAGTTGCTCAGCGCCAGCCTAGAACTTCCCTAATTAACGGTGAAACTTAATTTCAATAATAACCGAATAATTGAGGTATCGGTTTCCGGTCTAACATGCGGTAGAGAAACGCAAATTGGTAACTTAGACGGTTCTCCATCGAAGATACGCAAGAATTCCTTGAAAATCGCTTTGCGATGAAGCTATAAATTGTATACGCACCTCTATCAAACAGCATTGCTACTGCAATTGGTGAGAGATGTGCGATTAGATCGGCTATTTATACGAATTGTTTTAGAGAAATACACAGAAGTATACACAATTTTCCTTTTGTCTTTTATAAACAAGTGATTGACAATAAATTCAATCTGAAACGTCTCCACCATCGACATCGACTATTTTCGTAGTCGCTGTAATTTTGAAAAAAACATTTAATTTTCTTAACCACAATATAAAATAGGCTGACTCTTAAATGCTCTTCAATTTGAGCGAACTGGAATTACGGCTGATTTACTGCATGAGCAAACACACCGAATGATATGCCGTATGTCCCCGGATTGAGTTTACAATAGGTATGATTGAGTTTTGGGATTCAGCCCTGCTTGGTCTGAAATTTATTTTTAGTTTACTTTCGATTTTTTTAAATCAAATAAGCCTTTACAATTGGGCAAGCACTATTTTAGTTCTAGGTAAACTACCTTTTCCGTTCACAGTACGCCAAAGTGTTGCTAAGAAAAGTATGTAAAGTTATGACGTTATGCCAGTTTTCACAATGATCGGCCTACTTTGGTAAAATCCAGTATTGGTCAGTATTGCAATTGAAACAGCAATGATAACATGAGGTGACTTAATAATTACAAAAACAAAAACCATCGATTACATGTCAAGTATTTATTGTAGTATGGCCAATGTCGTTATCTTTCAAATCGTTAAAGTAATATCACAAAACTGATTTTTATTGCGAAGTAATGACAATATTTTTATAATTAAATGCTGACGTTAGGGACGTGGAAAAAGTTACCGTTAATTAAGTAAAACTTTTAATTAATTGCAGTTGCAAAAAAAACAGCAAATAAATTGATGTTATTAATAGAATTTGTTGTAGAGCAATTTTGAGGAACAAAATTCGTAACAATTATTTTCAGAAGTAGGTTTGTTGAATACATTCACCACCACGGTAAACTTTGTTGAGCTAAAGTACCACAGTTGAAGAGGGAGCTAGATTGGAAGTTTATCTGAAACCGATCAGAAAGCAATTTTCTAGCAAGTTGAAGCTGAAAGTTCTCTGTTTGATGACCGCGTGCCAGAGCTGTTGCATGGTCTAGTCACATCTGCGGCCACTAAGAGCCGACCGGCACACAAGGTTCATCGTGAGGATGTAGAACAACCTGCGTCTAGAGAATACCATATAGGGGCTTATTCAGCCCTATCTCAGGTAACGCCAGATACACAGAACATAGGTTAAGTGAAAGCCATTGTAAATTGTGATAATCTTTCCCACAAATGCGGAAGTGAACTTGAACCATGCCCGGAAACTGCCAAGTCCGTAAACATATGGTTAAAAGGGGAGAGTAATATTAGAGACGTGTATGTTAATTTTTGCCAATGGAGACAAAAAAGAAGCGGTTCCATGGTGAAACATCCACTAGATACAGGTGATGCGAGACCGACTTGGCAAGCTACACTGGCGAAACGTGAAGATTCGAATCAAATAGTAACCCATATTCAGGAAAGTTGCTTAATTGAACCATTAACAGGCCCATGGGGCCCAGCAGTCGTGTTAGGCAAACTCTGACAAATTTAAGGGAGACGTTTCGGTATTACTCTAAAACACGCACAGAAAGAAAGGGTTGTCTCCGAAGCTGGAGACATTCTGGAACGTCCACATAAGGTGATAAAACAATGATGTGTTATAGCGAATTCATCCGTGTGTTGTTCATTTGGAGAGGCTAGCTCATTATGGTTGAAGAAGCTTTGTGTCGGGACGATCAGACTCAAGTGGAGGGTTGTGCGACAAATTATCAAGGTGGCAATACCGATCGACAGATTTGATATCAATGAAGTGAAAAGTAGTTTTTGAAAGTTAAAACCTGCGATTGTACTGGATTATAGATGGTTTTAGTTAATTAAAATTAACAATAAAAGTTGCCAGTCAGCAAACTCGTGGTACTAATTGATTTATTCACTTACGCATAGTATTTTGCAATGCTACAATGTATCGCGTGTGTGTCCGTATATGTAGTAAGTTTAGTAAATTAATACTAAAAGCTTTCCATTCCCCATGGTCTCTCATGTTTTTTTTTTAATTTCCTCAATCATCTGTTATTGTTAGTTAATTGCTGGGCCTTGTCTAGTAGCAGCTTATCCTTCATATACTTTTTCTTGATAGGAGTACAAAGTATATTCACAATCGCATTTACGATGAGCATATGCCCCATACCTATGGATAAGCCAACTTGCTGTGATAGATGTGATAAACGGTTCACTTGTGGCTCGAGAGGCAGTAATGTCCACTACATCTTGCACCCTTGTGGCGTCTACAGATGCGTATATTCGGTCACGATTTCCAATTGTTGTCAGTTGCTACTCATTCAGGATTTTACACAGATTTTCACATGCAAGAATTTTTTTCATCGATTATTTTGTGGAAGCGTACAACCAAATTCCAGTTACACCAGATAACCTTTATAAAACAGCAATAATAAAATATTTTGGCTTATTCGAGTTAATTTCGTAGTAGTTTACAACGTTGACATTTGCGACGCTTTGTATAATGGGGAAAAACACACGTTATTTGAAAATATTTTTTTAGTGTTTGCAAGAACCCAATATTAAAACCAATCTGCAAAGTGCAATTTCGGCGAAGATGAAGTAATTTGCTAAGAGTACAAGGTCTCCGCGAACTTTGTAAATTTATCGCGCTTTTGAATTTCTATCGCTGATTTTTGGCAATGTAGCAGTAGCTCAGGGTAAACTATTCTGTTTTTATTTTCAATTCCAGGTGCTGTTTGATTACCAGTAGACGAGATCATTCCTTTGCATTTAGCTTACAAATAAAACATACATCGGTCATATATATTCGCAAATTTACGATGTTTTGGATGACAAATAATGACAGTGACGAACTCATTGGTCCATTATCGATCGCTCATCCTCTCTGTCGAGAACGACCCACTCTCCCACCATCGATTTGAATATTTATTGTATCTTGCATAACGGTGCCGGTCGAGTGACATATTGTTACCGCACGTTCATTACCTATATAATTAGCGATATGTCATAATTTCACACAATGGAGTGTAATGCGTGTCAACGTTCGAATTTCTCCAATTTGGAGCGTCCGAAGCATCGAATTGCCATTGTGCATGATTAATGTAACATTGGATTTTTTCAACGAATTTAAACGACTGCTGACATCGATAGTCGTTCTTTATCGATTGCTGTCATAACATAAAGAATCCGCACATGATACGGGTTTCGCGACACCGGAACCGATTTTAAACTGGTTCGTTGTCGACGAAACCTGCACGATGTGTGGCCCAACAACACACCGCCAAATAAAAAAATACAAAATGAACGTGCTTTCTATTTTCTAATAGGGCAATATCATATCATCATGGACAGAACATCAAATTTACGACAATTTTTGTGGCTTAGAAGGTCACTTACCTTAACTACCTAAAAAAATCGTGTGCTGGAAGAAGAAGTAGTTTTACGAAATGTGCGGAAAAAAAAAGAGTGTGAGCACTGAAGCAGTGGCAAAAAAGTGGAGAGGCATAAAGTAATAAATTCGATCAAGTGATAGGAATGTAGAAGGCAATATATGGACGTAAAGAAAGAAAAATTGAATATGAAAAAATTTATAAATACAAAAAATCCTACCACACTTTGTTTTAATAAATATACGTATTTCGGCAAGTAAATCACCATCTTCAATAGAAATTTAAAATCTTAAAAAACCATAAAAAAACTTTTAAAAACCTAAAATCCTGAATAAAGAAAAAAGAGTGTTATCCCACTGGTAATCTAGTGAAGAAAATATCTTCAACACCTTAGCTAGAAATACTAAGATTAAGAGTTTTAGGTTTCTACTGAAGATGGCAACTTAGTTCATTACCTAAGAACTTGGAAAAACAGATTTTACCCGCGAGAATTTACGAACAAACATTTACACGTTTTACATCATTTAATAGGTTAAAGCAAGCATGCTAGCACATACAACTACCTAATTAGTATTTTCCTATAATCTTATAATGAATAAAACATTTGTGATACAGTACATTGCAATATTTTTAGGTTTTTAAAAAAATCGTTTATGGAATAATATACATTACCGGTGAAATATTCGGAGCATAACTTTATTCCTCGTGTAATGTTTTCCGGCAGATTATTGAAGTACTTGATCTCCATAACACCCGCTGCATATTGTGAAACAGTTAGCATACAAAACTCTGGCCGTATTAAATCGCGATTTCTGTCTGGTTGCATAAATGTGAGGGAGTTTGTCTCTTTTCCCGGTATTTTCAAAATTATGTACAGCTAGCTTTTAGACGTACAATGAGAATACTGTAATTATTTGGTGTTTTCTAAATAGTCCTGCACAACTAGTTCGCGTTTGCACACCCTCAATAATATTTTCTTCTGCATAATGAGTACTCTATATGCGTGTCTCGAACTGCCCCAAAGGATTAACCCATACCCTAACACTGAATTTATTAGTTTAAACTACATTTACGTCAAGAAATTTGTTGATACTGTCCCTCGAATTGTTCTCATCATGAACGTTACCACACTTACAAAATTTGTCAGTTAGTAGCAGAAAATTGTCTTTCCATGTTAATTTTTTATCTAAGGAATTTTACTGTTTCGAATGAGCATAGAGATTTTTTTATCTGCGCTTTTATCTATTTTCTTGTTGAACGCAAAAACTTGATATTTTGCGTCTTCAAAATATTCGGCAATTATATTTTTATTATTATATTTTCTTTCTTATATTATATTTTCTTTCTTCGCTAATTTAGTTCCTCGACGGCTGTGGTGGTGAATCTGCTTTTCCTATACCCATATTGTGCCTTATTAAGTTGGTTATATTTTTCGAAGAAGCGTTGCTGCCTCGTTTGGAAACAGTGCTCAAAAATTTTCGAGGTGTGATTCTGCAATTAAATTGGTCTGTAGTTTCCGACATAATGTAAACTGCCCCTGTTCTTGAGATTTTTTGTCTTGTCGATACAGCTGAGTAATAATTAAACGCATTATCAAAATGGGAGGGGTATAGGAGAACCTTTACGAAAAGGCAGGAATAGCGTGGCAGGAAGCATTAAGGTTAAAGAGAAAGGAAGGAGATTGAGGGAGAAATCGTGGAAAGGTGGAAGCAGGTAGAGGCCCAAGGAAGAGAAGGGAAAATGAGGAATGCTAGTTATAATAACACATAGATATTTGCTCGTATGGGGGTAGACCAGAATATCTGAAAGGTGGAAGATCAGGGAGGGAGGAAAGAATTATAGCGAGATTCAGGTGCGGAAGTGAGGAGAGAAACAACAAATATTGGATGGACGAGAGGTATAGAAGATGCCAGTTCTGGGAGGGGGGAACAGATGAGTGAACGCATTGGATAGAGGATTGTGGCGAGATAGAATGGAGTATGGAAGAGAATATAAAGGGAAAATAAAGAAACTGGAAAAAAAATTGGACGTGTCAGGAAGTGGATTGGCGATAATGAAGAAAAGGAGAGGATCGGAGAGCAACCGGGAGACGGAAGGGAAAGGGACAAGCACATTAGAATGTAAATAATGAATTAGAGATGTAGCGAATGCCAATAAAGGTTTGTTTTTTTTTATTAAACGCATTTGGAACGTCTTTCGTTTTAACTGACGCACCATCTTTTCCAACTTCCGTTTTAACTAACGCACAATCTTTTCCAACTTTGACTTGTATGACTTGATATTCCTTTTTTGTTCGTTAATGATGTTCAAACATGTTTTATGTATATTTGTGCAATCCTTTCATCGTTGTAACATCTTTTGGTTTTCTGTATTTGCCGTCCGTAAAATTTTCGTAATGAATGATATCTTTCATTATAAGCTTTGCTATTAAGCCTTTGTTTTATTTTTTACATTACGAAAAAAAAATCCCAAGCCTTCTTATTTCGGGTGTTATCCATTTGTTAGTTTGGTTGATTTTCTTTTTCTAGTTCTCTTTCATCGGGAAAGCTTCGTTAAATTGGTTTATCAGTGAAAGCTCAAATAAAAACTTTTCTTGCAATAAGACTAAGAAAGTTTTCAATGTTTCTCTTCGTGTATAATCTCTTGATTATGATTTGTTGTTCATGTTATTCGTTCGTTATTGTTAATTCGGCTATGTGATGAATTTGGTCTGATAAAAAATTAGATTTGACCGTCGTGCTACAATATTTTGTCGTCGAGTCGAATACATCAATTGTTGTCCTGGCGTTTTCTTTTATTCTAGTATGTTCCTGTATTTTATTGTAAAAAATATATTCTTTCATCAGAAAATTTAATTCTTAAATTACTATTTGGTGATCTGTATATACAATTTATAATTATCTGATTGTTCTCGGCAATGCGAATTATGGCTGTTACTATTTCAAATATTTTTTTATGCTAAAGACGTTTCTAACATGTTGTGCTTCCATTTCGTTTCGTGCGAAAATACACACACACAATCTATGATGTAGTCCTTTCTTGCAAAATTAGTTACACGAGTAAAACAATTTGTGATAGTTTGCTCTATTTCATAGCGCCTCATCCAGTGTTTTGTTATGCATAAGATGTCTACGTTACTCTCGGGGAGTATTTCAACGTCTAATTCTTCATTATGGAGACCCTGTACATTAATATGCATAATCGTAAATTCTGTACTGAGATATCTCGTGTAAAAATGGACTGTTATGCTTCAGTTTTTATTCTTATACGGGTCAGGCAATGAAACGCATCATCCCATAATTTATGTTCCGTATCTATTTTAAGATTGAATTTTAATATATAACTTTGACCTCACTCCACAAATACGTTAAATATCTATTATCTATCAACATTTTAAACAAAAAATCGATATTTGCACGGTGCTTAAAAATTTTCATTCTGAATGCTGAACGCAACTACATTTACATTGCTCCGAACTACATGCTCCTGCCTATATCTATAAGCTTGATATAATAGATAAAAGATCACACTACTGTTTTAATATTGCTTTTTATGTTATGGACCAATTTAAATAATAAGTGTCGAAATGAAAACATATATATTTAATAGCTGGAAAAATACTCTGTAATGAAATAGTATTTGATATTTCGTCGAAACGGTATAGTTTATCAAGACAAAATTTAACCATAAAATAAGAATTGCGGTGATTTTCAAAGCGAGAAAGAACAATCCAACAATCCAATATGTAGTAACCTCAATCGCCATTGCATTGTCCTTCAAACTCTAGCTTCAACCTTTTATATTCGTTTTTATTACGGCAACGGGTTATCAACAAATTAATAATTAAATGTGCAGCTCACTGCATACATTTATTAAATAGTGGCCAGCACTGGTTTCTGCGACGGTTGGTGCAAAAGTAAACAATGGCGGGGCATTCGGATTTATGCATTTCTAACGTTTGAGTAAAACTATAATTGGTGCTACCTTAATATTTTCTACAAATATTCCTTGATCTCGATATAATCCGCAAGCTAACAACCGTATTTTCGTTATCCTTGCTGTGGACATGTGTATCCAGAACACATTTTGATTCTAGCACTTGAAATTCGCAATTTCTAAAATACCGTCATAATGGAAGGAACAAGACTTTAAGTCGTCACCCGAAAAGGCAACGTAATATACCTCCCTGAACTCGTAAGTTTTTCGTACCAACCCAATATTATGCTTATGTTATTGATGTCGGTGATTATTTGTTGTTTAAGAACACTTGTTATTATCCACATGTTAGTCGCAAGAATTAAAACAGTTAATTCATCAATTTAAAGTTTCTTCAACCTTGTTACTGGGAATAGCACACATTATGTCATAAATATATTTTTTGATGTGGGGCATAACGAATGACAAATGTTGTATACGGTATTACCTCCATCACTCTTGCTTAGCGTGGGGCTACCAAAATAAACTTTGAAAGGAGTACAACGACAGAAGATCAGGCGGTATCATATTTCTTGTTAGAAAATGCTTTTGGGGAAATGAGTTCAAAGATGTTGGTCTGATATCTGGCTGAATGTACTTCGGCTAATTCCAGTGTAACTTGGGGCGGGTTTAAGGCAGCATCCAATACGACTTTATACAGCCATAACCAGATAATGCAAGCGTGTATCGTATCGGAACGAATTGAAATAAATAAAATGAAATTATATCTCCCGCAGGAACTTTGATTATCCAGAAGTTCAAAGTGATCTCGATCGAAGTTATAAATGCTACCAAAGCAGAAGCGAAATAACCAACACAGGCTTGCAGACTCCACAAAATGCCCCGCTAAGGCCACCACGACGAACTTTTCTGTCGTAATAACGTCTAACAACTTGGCTCGTCACAGACGAAAAGGGAGCCTTCCGAGCTACAATGAACGAGCTACTGCTCTACAACAATCCTCTCTACCTGCCAAATGCCCAAGCATCTGGCTCGCGCTCCACCCCGTTTACGCACATTGTCAACCTAAAACATTGCCTTAGCACTATATTGCACGTAACAATAGATTTTCCAAAGAGAGTTATGATACGACTAACACCTCAGTATAGAATTAATAATTTAACGTGGGACAGCTGGATTGCAAAAGAAATAGTAATTTGAACGATTGTTTCAATCGAAATTTTAACAGAGCCCCATCTCTCTCCAATGATGGTCGTACTGAGCATGCAAATTATACCTAAATGTATCAACAAGAACAACAATGTCTGGGTACTGAAAATTATTAACGAAATGAGTCTTTGAAAATAAGCGTTCGGGATGCATCTTGGAATGTAAATGTCTGTATTTGCAGCTTCACCCCTATTTTGCCAAATTTTTCAAAATTTTTGTTATATACGTTATTTGAGCTTTACTATATAAACTGCGATATGTAAGATATTCTAAATTATTTTGGCAATATATGAAGAAACTACATCTAGCGATGACCCCCGTTAATTCCACTGCAAATTGTAATTGCAATAGGCAAATGAATTATCTGAAGTTAAAATTCTGTCACATATCAGTGACCAAATATACTCATTTATTTCCCTTTATACTTCGTTTAGTGATTTTAACATTTCAGTTTTGTCCAAAATAAATAATTAATTAAATATATGAAAGATTTTATTTCTGTGGTACATCCGTAATGGGTTCAAGTTTGCACATAAAAAGATTAAGTCCATCTTCCGCGTCTCGTATGATAAATATTTATCTTGCCACGTTTATCACCATGCAGATTACTCGCTAGATTTGATGCTTATTCACATGAATGCAGGCGTATTGTAATAAGTCTTACTTTTTGATTACCATTCACTTCTATCAGAGTTCATCTTTCATGTACAACGTGAAGCACCTACGCTGTATCCTCCCAATGATGCAAAACTAGAAGCAATATTTTAGCCAAGTGATATTATGTCTCAGCACTTTAATAATATCGGAAATTCTTGTTTCATCTCAAATACATGGTCATGTGGTGACAGAGACTTTATAAAGAACAACTATTTGACAATTACAACGAAGAAAAGAAAAACATATCGCTCCAAAGAGTTCTCCACTTTCGTCTATTTCGGAATCAAATAAGAAAAACTTCGGGCAGTTCAGCAGAAATAACGGCGATGATATAAACTAAGAAAGATAATAAGAGCAAAGATATCGGTTTTAACTTGAATGGTTGGAGAATGTAAGAGGAAAGATTTACCAAAAGGGATTGGAGGTGGTGTTGGGGATCAAAAATAAAGGGTCGAAAAAGGCGGCGATAGTTCGGGGAGGTGGGGAAGGATTTGGATAATACAATAATATAGTCAATTGAAAATCGATCATTTGAATTCTGCGTAGTATGGCAGTACTGCCGTTTGCTATTATGGAATATTTTCGATATTACTCCTTAGAAAATACATTTTAGGCAGGTGAGAATGGAATTTTGATGATTTTAGGAAGTGGCGAAACCCTTGGTAGAGACTAACCTTACTGAATGTTTTTCTCTCCCAAGAAATCTTTCCAGGTGCCTTGAAATTTTCTCACATATATTCTGTCCTTAACAAAATGACACTAAATTAATAGTATTGTATCGTCCCATTACTCTGAATTCCGTCGTCTCGAAGGTTTTCGACTATGTAATGCTTGATAGACTGACCTCATACCTGGATTGACACGTATTGATGGTGGACAATACCCGTTGGGCATTTTCTGCAACATGTCATGGGCATTTGAATATTTTCAAATTTATTTACTCCTTTAAACAAGTGTATTGGCATTAGAGGACTGGTCGCTGATTGGAAGCTCTAAGCTGATTAGTTTACTGGAAGGTCAACTTAACTAAAGGACGTGCATGGACGGAAGGGTTTAAGTTCACCGAAATTGTTTTAGGAAGAATATTGTAGAGCCATTAAGTTATCTCAGAAACCAAGCAGGTATACTGATTATGTTCATAGTATCAAACTGCTCAAAAATAACACGGTTGAATTAACAAATTACCAAACATGTTTTAATTAAGAATTTAAATGTATCTATATTTATTCCAGGCAAAGACTGCTTTATCGCTATCGACCCAATCACATACATCGTGGATTCACATAATAAATAACGAATTCTCGCAGCAAATAAAGGCGATGTCGTCGTCGTCAGAGCTGCTACTCTCCTTGTTTCGATTAACATTTAAGTTTGGCTTGTTGATTCTTACTAACGTGTGTTTATTATTTTATTCTTCTCTTTATACCCATTGCTCTTTTCTTTTTGCACTATGCGCTATCTTTTTTCTTCTTCGCATTTAAAGGAGCATTGAACTCATCATTGTAAGTTGTACTTGATAATATAGCTGCTTTGCCTATATTTTAAATTGCTATTTTCTTATACTTGAAGAGGCTTTTGGATACGGGCATATCTCCGGTGAAATTAGTCGAGATAGCCCGGGGTTAGGGGAAGTGACTTTGGACTATGAAGCTTTCAGTGAAGGGGCGACATTTGATCTTCTCCTATAAGCAAAGAGGATGGAGGAATTTGGTGAACTGGCTACCTTGACTTCTACAGGCCAAAGAGATGGCGAAGTATAATAAATTAATGGTGCGTCTAGAGGTGTATGCCTGTCTTCATTTTTAATTTCTGGCACATTAGTGGGAGTAGCTGCAGCAAACGTATTCCCTATGAATACATGACGATTCACGGAAAAGATTGCAACTTTTCGAAACCGTTAATTGAATTCAATGGAATTCCTGCTCTTGAGTGTGCTTTGCTGAATTACGAATTGCTGTCGCAAGGTGTCCACGATTATCTTTATCTTCTACATATATAATTGTCAAAATCTGTCCGTTTGTTCGCTTATAACTTTTGAACCGCAGCACGACGTGAAAACGTGTACAGGTATTAATTGCTGCTTCGAAGGTTATTGAGTTTATCCCAGTTAAAATTCGTTGTTGTCTTGAACTTAGGTCAGCCCGCGGGCAACAGCTAGTTCCTTATAAATGTGTCAACTGATTCATTATAAAACGTTGATAAAGGGGCCATAAATAAGACATTGATGCGTTGAATAACGTGGCTGCAATGGGGAGCCAAACCTATAAATGGCTTATGTCTTTATAACACCTGTCTCATAAATTTTGGGAAAACGTTTAACAAGAGATACACTCAACTGGTTGGATGCCCATCATGTACCGTATGTCCCTAAAAATGTTAATCCTCCGAATCTCCCTCAGGCAAAGCTAATTGAAACTTTTTGGGGCATATTAGAAGGAAAAGTGTATGCACATGTTTGGGAGGCCCAGAATGAACAAGAATTGTGACAAAGAATTTAACGAAAACTTAGAGAAGTGGATTTAGAAAGCGTCCAAGCCATGATGCGGCACGTCAGACGAAAACTTCGTCTCATTGAGGATAGAGGACCATTAGCAGCAATGTAACTTATGTGTTAAAGTATAAGTCTCAATTATTAATTTTATTTTACGTTTGCTTAATAAAGGTTTCTTTTCTTTAAATTATATCTTGTTAAACTTTTTCAGAAAACTTATGAGACAGGTGTTATATCACTGTGATGTTTATCTATGGATTTTATGCCCAACCTTATAACTAAACAAAATTTTATTTTGATGCTCTAGTGAATGCCAAAAAGTGATCGAACCACTTTTCGAAACTAGTTATTTGCATCCATCCTGTTGAATAACAATTTTCCATAGTTTCATGTGGTACCCCATTGAAAATGCGGCCTTCGTATGTGTGGAGGTATGTTCCTGCAGCATTCATGGAAATTACTGCAGTAACCAAAGTGCCACGATTTGCTGATATAAGGATGCAAACTTGCTTCCTTCCCTGCAATGCAATTACATTTCTAGGATGTTCCCGAACCGCAGCTAATCCTGTCTCAACAACGTGACACGTGGCGCTGCAATTTTTTGTTGCTCTTTAATAGGGTCTAATTTATTAAACCTTTTATTCTCATTTACCTCATTGAAGCTTCTTGCATAAACAGCATCTGGAGCCCTGATGAAAAACTTATTTTGGCTTAAAAATGAATGCAGACATGTCCAACCCGATATTTCGTTATTCGTGTTAAAGTGATATTTCAAGTAATTCGTTTCGGATAGCTGATAAGCAATGATGAACTGCCCTAGTTGTTAACCAGATGCGTTCGCGCTCCATAGTTTTTATGTATTCCACCAGTTGTAGTTATAATGCTAGAGGAAATGTTCTATGCCTTTTCTGTTACCGTTTTGCATATATTTTGTTCTTGCTTTTCTAGAGTGCGCTTCGGCAGCAACTGCATTTTCGCGGTAATTAAGTAACTCCACTGATCAGTAGAAATTTCCTCAATTGCTTTAGACATATCTTCTTCACTCGCTGGCGTTGGTCGTTCAGTTATATTTTCTGGCCATCTTTATGAAACAACCAAGAAGTAAAATTAGCTGATTTCTTCATTAGGGTAAAACGGGGTAATTCTATCCTTTTTTAATTTATAAGACATTCCGTTCTCGTTTACGTTTATTGATTGTACTAGTATAAACATTTTTGGTTTTATTCTAGTTATACTTATTGCGTTATTTGTTTGCTTATTTGCCTTTGGTTTGCTTCACCACGCTTCTTCCATATGAACTTAAGGCCTTCATAGTTTTCTTATTACGCTTGTTAGATTTTTTTCGATTCATTATAATGTCTTGCTGTACAGTTCCATTTGTTTACAAACCAGTGTTAAATTGTTTAAAATAACAGAAAAATCATTAAAATTTAGAACAAATTGACAAACGGTATTGAATTTTATACCTATTACCGACTTCATCATTAACACTTTTTTCCAATATAACACAAATATAAATACAGTTTTAACAAATATGGGCACCTACCTTCATTTTATATATCGATTTTATCGGACTGTTTCTGCTTTATGAAGACGAGTTATCCCTTTTTAGAAGTCAATAAAGCCAAAAACACAAGAAGAGGTAACATAGAAGGTGTCAATTGCATGCAATATAGATATTTGCAGATCCTCTTGTATTCGTTCATCATATTCAATTCAGGAATATTTACATATCTTATTATTTAATGTGGAACTAATAACAAATGCATTATATATGTATAAGGATTGGGATATTATTAGCTAATTCCATTGTCGCGAAATTTATATTTTCGAAAAATATGTCAATTATATAAAAGCATTCTTCGTACCCAACCCAACCCAAACCAACACAACAATCCTGCGGTAATATTTTTTGTTTTATTACCGACGTTAAGTTAAATTACTTTGGCACCATTTCAGTTCTTGAGGGTCCAACGCACAATTAACAGTGACTAAATATTCAAAACAAAAATATACCCAACTCTAATCGAAACCGCATAAATGTGGAGATCAAATGTATTTTGACGGTTTATAGTGGAGAATTTTCGTGCAGCTCTATCGGTGAGGATATTGGCTTTAATGTATGATGCAGCTGTAGATTGAAAATGATGTTTGTTCGAGTTCTTGTCGGAAAGTATAGAAAAACTCCAGCAAAAATGGATGCTATGCAATGCACGATGTGTCATTTAAGGCAAACCAACTACAATGGCTGAAAATGAACGCAATTACATTTAATATATTTTGTTCATCGAGTGCTGTCATCAATTCCTCTATATAACAGAAAGTTAAATACAGGTATCAGGTTCGCTCGAGCGTGTGTCGCTCTCGAGTATTCAATATATCTGTATCCTTTAAGGTTTAATTTACCAGAATTCAACTAATACTAAATTGATGTTATAATTGAATATAATTTAGTATCCATTATTTTAGTAGCAAGTGAACTGAAAAGTCGGGTGTAGAAGAACATTCCTCTGACACTGAAGCATGAGCTACAATAAATTAGCTCTTAGCAAACTTAATGTCACATCGTGTTTTCAAATTTATGATTCTGATTATTGATTTTTGTTCTTTGAGTTATTATTTCCTTATAGTAAATCAACATAAAATTTTCATATTATACTTACGCCAGACATATGAGATATGAGCTCGTGCTGGGTGAACATTTTGATAATAATGTTTGTGCCTTATTGCAGTTTTCCTTGGTAGTTGTGTTGTCATTTCTATAAAAAATCGGTAATAAATATGAATGTTGATAAAAATAACCTTCAAAATGTAATTTTTTATGATATGTATCGCCGGTTCTGCTCTATTCGACCAGTCGTAAATCTAATAATAATCGCAATTTAACTGAATTAAACGGATGCGCATTCGATCACATGAATTAATTATTTGGCAAATTCCCGAAATTTGAATAATACGACACGATCGGTAATTAATCGCAATTTAATACGTAAATGCAGCCAGTATTCATTGTGCTACGCGTTTGAAAAAGCTCTAATAAATTTAAATCAGCAAAAGCCCCCTCATTATTTTGCGTCGGGAACCGCGCGCTAGCGTAGATAAACGAAAACAAATCCAGCCGACTCCATAAAGTGCACTTGCTAAATGGACGCAATTAGCCGCCAGCATTGAATTTTATCATCCGACGTCGAATAAACGACGATGTTTGTTTGTAAATTCGAAGCGCAGGTGATATATAAACTAATTAAATCGCACAGTACATGTTCATCACTGCTTGACGTCCTATTCGTTCGCATGCGACGGAGAATTTGCTTAAGAATACGTGTTTTAACAGGACTTTGGCGGGGCGATGCAAATCCGCGACCATTGAATTCAGCGAACGTTTCATCTGCCCATACAAGCGTCGATCACACGAGAAGCGGTATTAAGACAACGGATTTTTAATTGGTTGATTTAATTGAAAATCTATTTAATTCCCATCCATTAGACTCCAAACAGACTGAACGTGCTAAATAGTTGACTTGGCTAACAACGGTTCACAGTCTGACTCGGAGATGTCTCCTACTATTTGTTTTCACCAAAATGAATTGTTTCTCTTTACATTAGTTACTTGAATGATAATAGTTTTTAGTTTTATATTTTACTGGCTGGTTATGAAAATGGAATCTATGGTGTACAACAAACAAGAATGTTCGTTTTCCATTACAATGAGACGATCAATTATTGCAAGTCTCAGGTAATTAAAAGAAACTCTTTGGAAACTATATTTTGATTCTTCTATTATTGCCCTTCTCTGCCTATACCTCTGATTCCAGACCCACATTCTAATACCATACATTTCGACTTGGATTGATGTATTACCAAACTCTTATCTTTTGCTTATATTACTTTTCAGTCAGTTACTTTACTGTCAGAATAGCTCTGTCATCCGTATACGTCATTACTTTACATTTCTCTACTTCTATATTGTACTATTTGTATCAATTTCACTTTCTCTTATTGCTGCGTCCAGTAATATATTAAATAACCTTGTTGAAAGTGGATCTCCCTTTCGCAGTCCCCTTGTGATCTTAATAGTTTCCGATATGTGTCCTCTTACAGTCTGTTTCTGTCAGGGTCATTTTCATTAGACGTATTACCTTTTCTCTCATTTCCAATTCAATTTCATTGCTTGTTTAAAGTCAATGAATATAATATATAAGGTAAATTTTGTTCTATACTATTATACATTGTCTGTTTTAAAATGAATATCCGATTCATTACTGATTGTTTTTCTCTGAACGGTATGGTCAAAGTTTGTTTTCTGCTATTAATTCTATTGCTATTTCCATCACTTTATATATGATTTCCATTAGCGCGATTATAGTGGATAATTATCGCGCACTGTTTTTTATCATTTCTTGGGTATTGTATAAATCAGACTTTTTCCATTTATCAGGCGTTTCTTCCTTTAACCACACTGTGTTTTTTACATTGTAGATGTTTTCTAGTTTTTCGCCAACTATTTTGAGCACTTCCCCTGTTATTCCATTTCCTCGATCATTATCTTCAATATTTTCTCATCACCGTTGAATATCTCCTTTTCTCCCATGTCATATAATTCTTTGAAATATTTTGCAAGCTTTCCTCCTACTAATTGCCCCATCTCGATTTCCATTGAACATCTTGTATGTTTTCCCTTTCCGGTTGAATAATTTTTCACGATTTCTGCTAATCTAGTTAACGATCCGTCCGTATATGGACCCCTAACATTCCATATTGTTATGTGTATCTGCTCGTTTTCACTCGTTCTTAGTTACCAAATCATTCCCGTCTTTACATTGCATAGGCCCATTTCCAATCCTCTGTTTCTTATTTCTTTTTCCAGTTTTTTATTCTATTCTTTATTGCATCTCCACTCCCCCTGTGTTACTCGATTACGGCACATTTTCACAGTTTTTCCTCTTATCCTTTCTTCTTTTGTGAACATTGTTATCTGCATTTGCTGTTCCCTTTCATTCTGCCCTGTCCAATCCAATCCTTGTTGATTTTTCTCGTTCATGTTATTTAATTTTGCATTATTTGCCACTTGCCATTTCTTCCTCAGCTCCAGTTTGTAATCATATTATACACGTTCTCTCTCTTATCTTGGTTTCTGTTTACGGTACGATATTCCTTTGTATACTGCATTTACCCATTAGATGCGCTAAGATTTAATAGAAGTTGTCTATTGGTGGAATTTCTCAATCCCAATACACGCAACTACAAATTTCGGCAATCGTAATTGCATTCAGATGTTTTTTAATTTGCATGTAGCGTGTGAAACAAGTTTTAATCCGGTCATCATTACATTATTTTTCTTCTCCAAATTTCTATTATATCTACTGTTCCTTCCATTTCCAGCAATTTGTTTTTATTTTTGCGTTTCCTTTTTTATGTCGTGGTTTTCTTTTCTTAATCCTTATCAATTTTTAATTTTTTCATTAAACAGGGATTCTTGATATTTTTTTTAAATCTCTTTTTGCCCATTTTCACCATCAACCTTTTGAACTGTGGATAATTCCTTCATCACCGCTAATATTTGATCCAGCTTTCCATATCCAGAATCTTAGAATGTTTTATCCATTTCACTTATTAGTTTTTAATTTTCTTTGTGGAGTAAGACCAGATCTACTATTCGAAGATACCTGGTCCACCATATTATTTTACAAAATTTTATTAGGTTACAAATTCTTATTCTATTATCTACAGATTATTCTCTGAATCCGGCAATGTCACTTTTGATTTTGACGCAATTTGGCTGCGCCTGTTTGCGTGTCTATGCGCGGTCTACCACCCAAACGATTAAAGCTAAAGTTATGAACTTTAAACTGGAAATTTTTATATAGCAATCCTATTTTGAAAGCAACGTCTCCACCGTCGAATAAATCGAATTTAATATCACGTCTTTATGCTCAAAGCACCATTGAGATTTCGATTTCGAAAATAGGCCTAGAAAAATATTTTTCGTTCTTTAGTTAAACTCTTATGCCTTGCAATGCCATTGATACGATATAGAGGCCAATACTAAAGTATAAAAATCATGAATATTTCTAGATGTTAACGGAAATACGGGTTTCGCCTTTCCGCGAATCTATGCTGACGATTTCGACTAGTATGTGTGTGTGTGTCTGAACTTTTTTATATGCAGAGGAATAAAACCTCCTATTTGCAAAAGCAATACCTTACCTGGTCTACTTCTGGCGGAAATTTATCTAAGTGTAAGAAAGTTTAGTGCGGTGGACCAATGCAGATTCACACTTATCTACTATTTGATCACTTTGAAAAAATATTCAAATCGTCGATAAAAATTGTCTCTGTACAGGTACGTATGTTTATTTTGACTAAACTGCTACTAAAACAGCGTTAAAAGTTTGTTAGTAACAATTCCGGAGTAAGTATCTTTCTGTACATCTGTACATCTAGTGTTAATAAAATACTGTGTGTAAGGGTAAGTTTGTTTCAATTTAATACATTAATACATTAAAACTAAACTAAAAGTACAAATTAAATCCAACAACTAAAAACTAGAAACAACACGAAAAACAGCATCGACATCAAAACTGAAGCACGAGGAATACAAGAGAAGAACAAAACAACATTAAGATAAACTCTGAACTTGGCTTTAATAATATCATATAGCAAGTTCAATTTAGTCATTAAGTTTTGTTTCCATATTCCAGTGCGAAGACATCGAAGGTAAAAATATCAACAGATGGGAACGGTCGAACATGAAATACGATAATGTGATAATAAGTCAGGACCATGGGCTCTTTGTAAAAAATGTAGGCGACATACGCCTTCTACTTTCCAACGACTCCCGAAATCTTAACCATTATTGTCTTGACAATATGATGTGGGCGTGGGCAATAAACTTGTTTTCTACATATCTCCGTGCCCAATTGTGTATCAGTATCATATTTCTCAGTGTATTAGTTTACAAGACCTGTCATTGTATCAGAATACAACACCCGACCACGCAATGCGACAACGTAATTATTAAGTTTAGTTGACCATAAAAAAACTCCACTTTATTATTATAATTATTACTCAGTTTATTAATCCCATTTAAAAATTACATTTTTGTGTTACAATTGTAGCGATTTTTGCTTGCCCCAATTATGAACAACGTATACGACGCGTTGGAAAGTTGAATTCTTAAATGTACCGGCCTTTTTCGCCTCGTGTGTGAACCCACCATCGGCAATCGGCTTTAATAGTTGCAGCCCCATCCTTAATCATCCACAAGTGCCATGCATTCAAAAGTGTAAACCAGGATGAAAGGTTTATCAGCTTAGGTTTGCTAGAATAGATGACAACAGTGCACCTTGACAGCAGACAGCAATTAAACAAATTATAAATATTTCGTTTAGAATAGTCAACATTAGTGGCCTTTGTGCTGGGTTGGGTTGGGTTGGGTTCCGCATATTTTGCTATATGTCATTTTAGTAAAGCTAGTATATCATAGTAATGTTTCCTTGTAACGCCTCCGCGATGAAAACGAAATCTGTGAATTCTTTAGATGACAACAAAGGTAAGAGGAGGTAAACAACTTAGTACCCGCTTAAATTGTTTTCTTAAAGAAATATACTAAAGCGACCACCAAATTGTTAATAAAAACAGTTTCTTTGCCCATTGCAACGATTGTCTGTGAATATGATTGGGATGGTTAATCGATGCCATTGGTTGCTATTATTCATGTTATATTTACGTTATTAACCTATGAAATATTTTACCATTATAAACATTACACATTAATGTAGTGTAATAATATACATAACATTTATTTGAGTTATTAGATAAACGTTGACACTATTAATTTTCTTTTCGCTCTTAAATTTCCATATATATATATATATATATATCTTTCATTCCGGTCTCCTTTCCAAGCTTTCATTTCAACATTTCTGACAACTTTAGAATATCCAGTATTTTTTTATAAATATTCTCTGAACCAGAATCGAAAGAGAGTGACCTACGATATAATAAGTCACTTCAATTACGATATTCAAAGATTAGTCAGACATACGTAATAGTAGCTAATAGGGTTTGCCAGATTTATTTTTAATGACATGTATCTGAATAAGAAAATTTCATTAGTTACGTTAATTTGCCTTCCTAATGTTTGAGCATACACTTTCTACAATCGACATCACGATATTATTATAATTCCCCAAAACGTGCAGGACAATGGGCTAGTCTATATGTCCTGAACGTAATTCCGCTGCAAGATATCAAACTGGTCCGCAGCTGTAATGAACACACGCACATTAAGCAGGTGCTAAAACCCGGCTTGATTCTGTGGTTTCAGCTCTCCTGTTGTCGGTTACTATGTTCGTGGCACACGAGGTTAGACGGACGGAGATTCGGTGATATGAAGCTTGGATCATAATTAATAACGTGTATATGGGGCTGCTTACGAACAGAAACAAACAATTTACGGCACATTCTGTTCACACCTTCACGAAATTGAGCAAGACAATATTCGGTGTATTTACACTTGTGGAGTGTATCTCCTTTTAGTTCAATTGATATAATAACGATACAAGGAGACGTATAAATCAATACTTTCAACTAAGGTATTTTCTGGAATATACTTTTATTTCAAATTAAGGAGTAATTTCTATTCTTATTGGGTCATACTGGGTTTGATCACATAACACGTAATAACATTTCTGATCATTGTTAAAAAATAAAGATCAGAAGCAACGTAATAACGTAATATCCATAAATTCTAAACAAAAACTGAACCAAATTCAATAGAGAATTTAACATTTGAGACTTATCGTTGACGAATGAATATTTTGTATTGACAACCATTACGTGGTCAAACTGTGTTTTCCTCATGTGACGTAGTGAAATTGAGAAATCAGTTATTTGATAAGAAAACTAACGGAAAGAGTATCAGCGTAGAATAGCATGTAGTACATGTAAACGAAATGCGTCCCTTAGTTTTAACAATACAAGGGATTTACTAAATATGTTTTTTTAAGAAATCGCAAAATTATATATGTATTTTCTTCCATTCATTTTATCGAACAGTTTTCCATAATCGTTAACCCAGTATCTGACCGATAAGATTCAGTTTATAAAAACTCACGGCATTGCGCCGTGCTACGTATTATGTAATAAACATTTGCCAAATCGTTCGTATGTTACCGATAAAATATATTTCCCGATATGTTCAGTATTAACTCTGTGAATGGATGCGAAGAAAGTTTCATTCTAATTCTTGGTAACCTTACTACGATTTTTAAATCACCTAAAAAGTTATCGCTGCTCTTTCTCCCACCATAGATACGTAGTTCATGCTAAAAGATTTTTTTTGCTCTGTAAGTTTACCAAAAATTTGCATACCTTGCAAATTTTTGGTATTTGGCGATTTTAAAGGAACACGGTAATATGATGGTCTTCCTTTCAGATACGTAGGAATGTTCTTTCCAGTGGGGTAGAATAGCCGATTCCTCGAAGTTTGGTAGTTAAATCGCCTTCTCCCTTTTTTAGTTGATTAAAATGCCAACCGTTCGAAAATAAACGTGCAGTTCATCAAGTTAGATTCGAAGTTGGAATAACTTGTAGATCCAATGACACAATGAAGTAAAGTCTAATTTAAGTTTATTACAAACTTGAAATTAAATCGGTTATATTAAACAACGTATAAGGTTACAAATCGAACATATTTTTTCTTGAGGAACTTAAAATCGCCATTATTACAAAATTATACTTTTAACCATAAAACTAAAAGGGAAAAAGAAAAGTCCTTGATTATTTTTTTAAGAAAATATCAGTTTCCCGTTAATTTCAACTTATCAACAAAAATGGACGTACAGAACAAACATAACTCCAATATTATTATAACACACAAAAAAGTATTTCTTAGGTAGTCCTATTCTTTCTAACCCAAAAAATTGTAAGAGGGTTTAAATCGTCGCTGTTCAAATTTCCTAGTGCATTTTAATTTAACACCACTGGCGAATTTATATATTTAAAAATAATACTTTGTATAGAAACATTGATATAAATGATATAATTATTAAATGACTAATAGTAATTTCATCTAATTGAGCATTAACAGAATTGCTAGATTCAATAGCTATTGCCAGATTTGAATCAACTGCCTAATGAGCTGATAAAATGCAAAGTGGAGTCGCTTGTCGCAGAAAGAATTTGATTCATGATTCACCAGAGCAAGGCCGGGGCTGATAATTTCAGGAAAGCAACAATCTGTTGATATTGCCTGGGAGAGAACTGCAATTGTATTTAATAACAAATATATTATATTATATTCATAATCGAATGAACGTGGAATGTTCAAACAGTCTAATCACATTTTTACTAATTTGCCGTTAAGGTAATTTGCTGAATAGTCCTCCAAAAATGTTGCTATTTAACGTTAAACTTCTTTTTGTGTTTACAGTCTTTTGCACTATATTTGAGCAATTTACATCTTGGTTTGTCCTATTACAAATTTGCGCTATCGGTGATTATCTTAACATCGTCTACATCTCACTCGCGAAATCCTCCAACAGAAATTATCACTTGCGCGTAAATTACTCCAGAAATTGGTTTAATAATATTTTATTATAAGATTTGTGCGTATATTCTATGGTATAGTCTACATTCTTTTTAGGTGTAAGATTCGTCCATTTGTAAAGTAAATTTTACATTTGTTGTAATTTTTGACATGATATATTTTCAATAGGAAATTTGTGAACAAAATGCAGGTACCTGTTTACTTTGTTATAGTATAAAAATGTATAATGAAGTATATGATCATCAAAATTTTCGACCTCGAGATTTTGGATATACGTGATATACAAATTTAATCTTCTTTTTATTAAAATTTTTAATATATGCCGTGGGTTCGTCCCGTGAAATGATGAAATTGAAATATAATTCTTCTTTATTCGTATTTGCGACTGATTGTAATTATATAATTAAATCTAAATAGTTTGGATTAAGTTCTTCATTATTTTTATTTGATGCTGATTTCGTATGCACGATATTTTCAGATAGACGGAGTATCAATTTTCACTTACAACACTGCATTATTCTTTTTTATTTATTGTCACAACTTAAAACATGTATATACTCTTCACTTTATATTTGACGTTCATCCACCATTACTTGCCAATTTGCTATCAAACACGACGTTGACTAGCAACGTTTTTATTAAGTTTAATTGACAACAAAATCTCGTCGTCTTTTGACATTCCTTAAATAGTCTCACCAAGTATGATCGATATAAATTGATTTTGTTAGACTTTTGACCAACAGGTTTGTGTTTTTCATACAAATTTGTACCATACTTTACTTCATTTAAATTTTTGTTATATGTATAAATGTAACGGATATTTTCTCCTTACAATGGTATTTTTAATTTGTCGATTTGTGCCTTAATTAACTCATAAATTGTATATATTTTTTTTGACAATGCTAAACCAAAAATATTCATATATCATAAAGTTATTATCGTTCTAGGTGTGTTTGTGTAGGTAAGTTTTTCTAAAAAACAGTCTCGTTTTTTTTCTGACCTTATAATGACACGATTTATAGCTGAGTACAGTTGCAGCGGGTAGCGGTTAGATTCTGTGTTAAACCAGGTGCTAGTTTTCTGTATCTAACAATGGAATAGTAAGATTTTCATTCATTTAAGTGAATCTGGAGCGGAAATGTTCTTACATATATTATATATATATCGAAGACGTTTGACTAGAACATAGTAATAAAAATGTAAATAATTTAAACAATACGAAAACAGGATTTAATCTACTTCGTATTATAATTTGACTAAATGTAAATAATACAAAAACCGGGATTTGTCCCGCATCCTCCAAAGTGTAAAGAAATATAATTAACAAAAGATCACATTGGTGACATTGATCTAAGACATGTATCATCAGCAGCCACCACATAACGATTCTAACCAGAGAACCAGTTACCATTAACAGGGCCTCACCATTGCTTCAGAAACCATTACATGGTGATACATGATAACTCGACTAAGACTTGCAAGGGGTAAGAATCACAATCATAAATGCACAATTCAATATAATGCCAAATGTGTTAGCAAATGTATAACTAATTTCGCACACATTCCAAACTGTGCGACACATTTAAATAAATATCAAAATTTCGCAAAAAATATTCTTTTTATTCTGAGAATGGCTGCATCTGGATATGCTATAGATGCAATGTTAGCAAATGGAGATAACAAACCGATAGCATATCGATAGTATAGTAGAATACCATGAAAATACATATTTTATTATAATTTTATATAATAAAATATGTATTCTACTAACCACACCCAGTGTAGAATACAAGACAATTAATATTAAATTATTAGTACATGACTCCTTCAGGAGCACAAGGAATAAATCGCATGTACACGAATATCTAGAAAAAGTATTATTAGGCGAATATGTGAAATGGTACACACAATTCCAGCAAAATTTTATGACTATCAACAATGTAAGCATCCGCGAGCTAATTTAAAATTAACAGTGGCTACAACAACAGCATTTCAGAAGGCATTTTTAGAATTGATATGATAATTGAATAAGAATTAACTAAATTCCTAGAGGTATATTCAATGAAAATAAAGATACTCAAACCATCGTAATACATTTCTAAATTATTTAATTTTAAGTCAGGGATACTATATCACGGGTCAATGATTATAATTTTGGTTAAAAGTATGTAACGAATCGGGACAGAATCTTTGTAGAATGCCGTTACAATCAATAGCTTGCCACAAGGAAACATTGGCTTTGTTCGAAAATACTGACAAAAATAAATCCTAGAACACCTGCCATATTGGTACTATGCATTCAATAACACAGTACATGCATGCAACTATAAAATATGTATACTAGTGCATTCTTCAAGCAATATTTTAAAAATTCAGTAGCCAATATACAATTTTGATAACTATTATGACGAATAATATCCAGGTTACGACCTCCATTCACAGATAAAATACATAACCTGATATTTTAGTTAAAAAGTATATTACTGGCATAAAACTGAAGAGAATAAAAAATTAGAAGCGCTGCTTAAGGGACCATACAAGGTGATCCAAAAGGATCCAGTTAATGAAACGTTAAAAATAGCTAAGGTATTGATGACAAGAATAAAAAATTATAGCGAGTAGGAGTAATTATGCACTACACAAGTATTTACTTAATGTTAGTTACGGACTACTAAGTACGTCACCGAGCAATTAGAAATAAGGATAACTACAGGGAAAGATGTGGCGATAGAGCGTAGGATATAGTTGACGATGTTATAATCATCGATAAAAATATTATGACCCGTAAAGCCGATGGAAAGCAGACTGGACTGATGAGCACAGTAGTGCGAGCGTTACGATGTAAGTGCTATTTATTACAGTAGGAAACCCACAAGAATCTGATCCAAGTATTGAGGAGTTTCATTTGTGGTACACTGGTATTGTATAGAGGGACTTATCTACAAACTAATTACGTGCGGACTACCATTATCATTAACCACACTGATCTATTCATAACTGAATGATTTCAGATAAGACTCGATCATATCATGTCAGCACCCCATATTATAAGAGCAGGAGTGCCCCAGGGATCCGCCCTTGGCCCGCAACTGTTCTTATTATACATTAACGACATGCCGACGCACGATGACACATCAATCGCCTTATTCGCAGACGACACCGCCATATATTCAGTCTCATCTTCAGAAATCATAGCACACGCGAACATCGACAATCACATGAGGGGACTCGAACGATATTATTCCTACTGGAAACTGACTGCAAACCCGACTAAATGTGAAACGATCGCATTCACTCGACTATACAGGCGGTATACAATTCCGAATCCGACAAGGATTAAGGGTATTGCAATACCGATCAAAATGACAATGAAATACCTAGGAGTAACATTAGACACTAAAATGACATTTGGTGTAAATACCTAAAGACCTTCTACGCGTTGGTCTTCGACGGCAACAGACTCACAACTGAAAACAAACTTTTACTTGACAAAACAATTATAAGACCGACGATGACATACGCGTAGCCTGTATTTGTCGGAGCATCGGTAAAAATTACAGGTGACACAGAACAAGTGCCTCAGGTTCGCTCTGGGCGCTGACCGGTACATACGTATACGAGACTTACACGACGAAGCGGACGTGGACATGATCTTACCGTACATGACGAAGATGGCGGACCGCTTTTACCGGCGAACTGCCACTCACCACAACGAATTAATACGGACAATTACACAAGAAAGACATTTACCAAGACACGCGAACAAACTACCATACGAAACGTCGGACCTGTACAACTAGGACAGAACTGACTAACGCGCGAAAAACCACGCAACCAGACCAAAAAACAGGACGTACATTACGGGTTTTTGAAAGTTTCATCAAGACATCGTCGAGGAAAGCACCGTATTTGTTATTAAATGTTAGTCGTAAATGAAATGTAATTAATAAGCGTTTTTCATAGGTGTAAATTGTTTTATCTGTGTTATATGTAGTATTATTTGTAAATATTATGTATGTCTGAAAGTTTTAATAAAACGATTTGGATTTGGTACTGTATCACAACGACTCAACAATGGACGGTGATCCATCCACCATATATTTATGATTAGTGTGTGTAAATATACTTATAAACGGACGACCATTCAGATAATTCTTATGTTCTAAATAATACAAACAAGGATATTTACAAAATTTGCAATTAAAAATCTTGACATGAGGTCTATATTTATGACGTATTTGAAACCATACGTATAGAAGAAAATCAAATAAATATTAAATGGCTATTTATCCAATATGACGAAAATGCTCGTGAAGGGAAACCTCTCACGCTTTGATAAATTGGCCCTTAGTTCTTAAACCTAGGTTGAACAACTAAACTTAAACACCATTTATGCGACCAAGTTGACGTTTTAAGGTCCAAAGTGCGGCGAAATCCAAACTCGCGATAGAAATGATCGTCCACGTCAGTCCTTTTGCATAAATCAAATGTCGAACTTCAACGAACGGTCTCGGCGCGCCACTAAATGTCCATTAAATTAATTTACATCCAGACACCTAATAAGCACAGGTTCGCCAGGATGTGACCGTCCGCTCATCCCCCGCCTCGCGGGCTGAACTGCGCTCCCGTTATATTACGCGGCGAGTTGACGAGTTAAAACCGACGCTCGGTCACAATCTAACGCCGGGCTGCTCATTCGAGACAGGATACGTGAATTACAACTCGATCTGAGTCGATGGGACTGCCTCCGTCAGATCCCCTTCTGATCGGGGACCGTGACTCCCACCCGTAGGTCCCCGCAACGAGCAGGGCGCTCCGCCGGATATGAGCTTCCGTTATGAACAATTTACTATGAAATTGAATGATCGGGAGCGGCGGTGCCAACCGTTTCGAGGTTTCTGGAATTGAATTTCGTTTCGATAAAATGAATTTTCTATTTAGTGCGAATTTTGTATGCCTAGTAACAAACGTAACAATATCTCTGGATTTACGAAGAACTATATTTTCTTATCAATCTTCCATGCCATTATTTTTTTCATCAAGTATTTATTGCAAGAAATTATCTTCACGTTGTGTGTTCGTGAAGCATGTCCTTTTAATACTAGTGAATTTTAGCGATAATAACGATTGTGACGTAAACGGTGGCGCAAGCTAATGAAACTAGGGTTAATGTTGGTCCATTGCATTATAAGCGTTTACAAATTGGAGTTTAAATTACTACGCAACATATTAAAGTTTAAACAGCGATGCCGCCGCAGCGCCAGTGGGATAAACAGGCTTTGTTACCATCCAATAACCGTTTAACGAGTGTTGTTAAACATTGTTGGCGTACGGCGGTGGCGGACAAGTCGATGCGCCATACGAGATATTGTGACGGAGAAATTTTTGAAATCTTATAATTGTGTCGATTGAGCAGGTTATATCCGGAAATATTCGGTCATTGCAACGAAACCGTCATACAACTTTGCTGCTAATATTTACTTAAAATTTCGCAGCCGATCGACATGTAAATTGATTAAAACGACAATTTTTAACACGTCGTTTCGTGTTGTGTAAGAAAAACGTGAGGCTTGTTTGCTCAATAATTGCGATTTGTTTATCTGTTAATACATGGGTGAATTTACAAAAAATCACGTGCAAAATGGGAACATTTTTGTCGCTTTAAAGAGTTAAATATCACAGCAGACTCACATACGCACACGCATATATATATAATATTTCAAGGGACATAGTGATATACTTCAATGTTTTGATACAATGATTGCTTCATATGTTTATTTACATATATGAAAACGTACACAAAAATTTTAGACGTAGTACGTATATTGTGACCTTCAAGAAAACTTACGTTCTTGTATGTGAATCATAATTTGAAACTACAGACAAGAAAAATATAAAGTCTATGCCATTTACATGATAGAAGTTAACGTTCCAAAACTGACTCTTCAATAAATTTTAAATTTGTGTATTATAACTGCATTTTAGACAATGAATAAGAGATTACAAGGAATGTTATAGTCAAGTTTTAGAAATTTTAAAAATGTTGTAGACAGAGCAATTTACGTCCATTGTGTCTATAAAGTTTATAAAGGTGAACATGGCACTGTATTCATTTAAAATACAATGAAGGGCATGGAAGTTATTGGCTCTATGTTGAAAATATTTGTAATAAAATTTGCATAATTCAATTCAATTCAAAACCGCAATGGCAGTTCATTATATAGAATGATACAAATTCAGACTTACTGTACTTATAATGATATAAATTTTGAAATTGTAAAAGAATGACATTTGTAAAATTGAAAATCGCTTGTCCAGGCATTAAAATGGAATGATAATGTCACTAAAAACAATAATATGATAAAGGATAAATTAATGTCACTAAAAACAATAATATGATAAAGGATAAATTATTGGCATTTCGATGTACTGATGATAAGTTTACAGTACATATAAGGGTTGAATTCTGTAAAGTTTTGTAGGAGTATTAAAAATAAAATGTTAATTTATTATTGTAAGAATGACGTATCTAATGAGGTAACCTTCTCGTTCGCAATTACGCGTCGATTTTCTAACAAAACGGGGGCAATGTCAATTATCGAAGTTCAAATATTCGTTACGTTCCATTTCGCGATGCATCCGCGAACAATGTTACAGTTCCTTAGATTCGTCTAACAGATGTGGTGCTTGCCATTAAGCAACCCCCTGGCGTAGAGCGCCATTATTCTTGTTCTCGGTAGTGGATATATTTTGCCCGCATAATACGCTGCTGTCGACTTGTCGAAGTTGGTCGCTGAAAGAGCGTGAGCGCCCGGCTAGTATTTTCATCGGGAACGGCTGTGAGGCTGGCTCCCCTACCTCAGCATAAGCTCTGTTTGCTGTACCTGATCGATCATAACGCAAGCGCTGCGAACTACCACAGCGCATAGCTCAGACTGGGCCAATGAATTCCCCCAGATCTGTGCGTGCTCCCCTAATCTACTTTCAATTTTTGCATAGATATTGCGGCGCTTTCAGGTAAATTAGTTGTCTGGTTTCAAATTAATTACTCGATTTCAAATTAAAGTTGAGTGGCTCATGTACTAGTGCCAATCCATTTAACCTCTCGGTTGATCACAATCAAGTCTTTAACAAATGTACGTTAAGATCATGTGTAAACGTCTGCCGGCTTGCGGCTTACCCAACAATTTCGCTAGACTTGTAATTATTTAATTATTTTTATTTTCTAGAATTAGCCTCCGGTGTTAGCTAACAACGGACTGGAATTTACGGTAGGTGTTTACCTATTTCAGTTACTCTTTAATTTTTTGCGCTAGGTACAAGCGAGTTTTCATAAAATATGCAGTGTCCTACACTGAATTTTCTTGTACTTAAATAAGGTTGTGGTCCATTCGATTACTTACATTTGATAACCACGACAACTTCTGCTACGGATTAGAAAAATAAAGAGTTTTTGCGGGCCATAACCCTATTACAATATAACAACTATTAAATTCAATTCCCATTATTTTAGCTTCTTCAGTAATTTTATATACATGTACGGAGTTAAAATATACCAAACGATTCAAAAAAAGAGGAAGGCATTGATGATAAAAAGGACAGATTGGTTTCTTTTGCGTGATGTGAATAACAATGTCACAGACAAACATCAAAATAAAATTAAACTAAATTGAAGTCATTATAATTTTATTTTGTAACTTATAACGATAAATTGTAAACTGGAAAATCTTTAATAAATATGCATCTTCCTGGTGTTGTCGTGTTTGCTGAAATATTCTCGACGATTCGCTGATCATATTTTCAGCTTCATCAGAGATTTTCTAAAGACTGCAGATCAGTATCCTATGCTTCTCCTTGCTTTGTCTTGCTGCGTCTTTAATGGTCCTGTAAAGGTTCATTTACAATTACAACATTTTGTGAAGATTGTACATGAACATCCAGTAACCAGGGTCGACATACTAGTGAGCAAGTGGAGAAAGCAATAGAATATAAATAGGGCTCATCAGACAACGGCTTATACCACAAGGACTCCAAGAGGATATAATTTACATAGCAATTGAACTCAGTACGATGGTAGTGCAATTCCACCGCCAGGCCAGACGAACATTCTGGCCAGCCAGATGGCACGTTAAGCCAGCGGTCCCGGTCATTCTCTAGTTGATCGTTAGGTCACGGCGTGGTTCAACGGATTATGCGACCTAAAAACTGTAACCCACCCCCCACACTGGCACTTACCTACCTATTACGTACTCATGCGGTACGACGATTTACGCCGGATGATTGACACTAGCCTACCTAACAACCTGCGGTAAAGGGCCATGAAACGGCAGGCTTGTTTAGGCGGAGCATGAACTCTGACTTAAGTAACACCTGCGTTCATTCTGAGACTAGATTACCAGTGGTGCCGGACTATCGAGGAAGCAAATGGGCCCACTGAGGCCTTATGTAGTGCAATAGTACCTCCCTTGATTCGAATCCAAATCCAAATTCCAAATAACTCACGAACAATAAGTCGTAATATTGTCTAGCTGTAAATTAGCTTTCTGTAATTCATGTGGATGAAACTCATTAGCAGAGGGCCCCTGTCTACATATTCTGAAAAACCAAAACAGATAATATATATTATTCATGTTTGATACAGTCCAGACAGTTTAAACCTTTTTCAAGTATTTTATCAATCTTAGTATTTGTGAACACCAGCTGAACTTGCAACATTGTGGTGGACCAAGAAGAGCAACCTGAAGATGGCAATTGTGGCATGGCCGAAACGTCGGAACAATTCTACAAAATAGCAAGCGACTGACCACCACATTGCGGCTCCAGTCAATTCGCCCTGCTAATTGATGGCGAAAACCAACTTAGCCACGCGGGCGAAATAGTTTTCGGTTTCCAAATGGTCTCTCGCCATCTTTTCTCGAAATTTATTCCACGATTTTTGTTTAGCTTCACAATTTCCTTGACATTGTTTCTCTGTTGTTTGACCTTCTCGAATTTCTTGCTTCTTAAATTTCGTAGGTTTATTGGTTCCACATATATCTGTTGGTATTGCTATTCGCGCATCTAATAATATCTAATATATTTAAATGTTAGCATTCAAGCATTAAATAATATGTGTTCATTAATTTTTGCTATCCCTGCTCTGCTTTTGCTTCGTAAATTTTCTATGTTTCCCTATTTGCACGCTTGAATATGTCTGATTTTTGGCCACACTAAGTAATGATCTGACTAAATTTCTGGACTTCTTTTCACCCTTGTATCCTTTATCCCGTTTCTAAACTTTCTGTTTATTATTAATATATTATCGATCTTTCCCCTCTGCTCTTTACTTCCCTACTATGTTTATATATGTGCGGGTAGAAGTTATTCGTTATTAATAGATTGTGGTATATGCAAAAATCGATCTTATTCCATTGTTATTTCTATTGTCTTCTCTATGGCTTCCTATTGCTACTTATGTTTCCACATATTTTTGTCTACATTTCCGTTTAAGGCACTTATTATTATTAGTCTTCTTTTAATATCTTAAACTGCTTCCGCTACTTGCGCCCAGAAGTCGTTCTTCTTTCTTATTCTCTCGTTCTCATTGGGTTGTATACCACTATGACTGTTGTCTTTGTTTCCATGTCACTTGCAACTTCTATCTTTAATATCCTTTCGGAGATACCCTTCCACTTGTGTAAATATTTTCAGTTCTCCTTTTTTATGATCCACCCTACCCCTTCGTTAGCTGATATCGATCCCACTATATTGCCTCCTTCCAGCTCGATTTCCCCCGTACCATCCTTCTTTCGCTTTTTATTCCCAGAATATCAAGGCATGTTTTCTCAAATTCTTCATCCAGTTCTTCTTCATTGTTGAGATTCTAGAAGTCCATTTGCCTAATTTACTGCTTCTTTCCTTACATTTTTCTTTTGATATTTCTGTTTCCATGTTCACAATTAGTTTTTGGATCTTCGTTCTGTAGTGTTATTTTATTTTCTTCCACTAACGCTTCCAATACTTTATCCCGTTTTCACACTTTGCCCTCTATAAACAGTTCTAGGTAGCCTCTAATAACGTATTTTCCTCTTCACCTCTCTTCTCATGTTTTGTTCCTAATTAGCTTATCTTTCTCTCTTTCTTGTTTTGTCGTGTCATTGTTAATAAATGTCTTTTACCCTCTTACATTTCTTAGTTTACTCTTACTCCTCAGTAAGCATAGTTTTGGTCCATTTTTGTATCCTAACCTTCGTTTCTAGTTTTCCTCTAATGATTTCAATTATTATTCGTTAACTTCCGTTGGCTTATTTCCCTTTACGAATAATCTGCCATCTCTTTCCAATTGTTCCAATCTTATAATTGTATGTTTAAGTAATTTTTAATTTCCATAAAACGTGCGTCCCTACTGTGACAAACAAACCTCTTTAGACCTGTACATAGTACCCTGCAATGTAGTCATGTGTAGAAATTTGATAAAGGTAATGAGTGGACGAGTTTAAATATTGGTAGATTCAGAAGATACATGTATGCATCGATCGATTTCAAATACGTATTGATAGAAAGACGCAAGTTCAATAAATTCATCTGCAAATGTCACCTCCGATAAATCGCGACAATTTCTTGCGCAAACACTAACAGCGCCTACGTAGCAATCGCGATCTTAGATAAAAGCGACAGACAGCGACGCTCCAGGGGTACTCTCGCGACCGACGATCGTTAACATTTTCCTGCGAAAGTTTTCGCACAGAAAAAAGTTTTTATCGCGCGTGTTTTTCGAAAATTATTCGCCGGCAATAATTTCGCCAGCGCCTCCGCAGACTTAGCGGAACGAAAGTTTTTAATAAAGAAGACGTTAGTGCACGCCGGGGAATTGGATATAATTAAGACTTAAAATGGACACCGTAGTCGAGGAGGAAAACAGGTGAGCGTAAACTTTGCCCTCCCCTGCCGTTATCTCTGATATTTAAGGCGTCGTGTGTGCAAATTGTTTCCCTGTTTTCGTTATTTATTCGGGCGCGTTTCCCCTCTTTTGTGTCTAGCTGATACGCAAGACCTGGCTGAAGAAAAATAACTAATAGAACGTTTAGCTAGTGTTTGTGGGATCCGCAAAACAAACTTTATTTGCGTTGCAATGAATTTCAGAACAGGTCAAGAGTGCCTCTAGAAAAAAATGTAGTTCATTATGTTTGCAGTAATCCACCATCACCAACAGCTAATCATCACACAGACGATCAATTCTTGACTCCTAATATAGTGGTCTACGGACCAGGGGACGAAACAAGTCCGAATATTTCACGCAACGCCTCGAGAAGGCCGTCGTTCATCATCGAAGCTTTGAGGCGACCATCGCAAGCGTTAGCATTGTCGGCGGCGCACGCCTTCCTAAATCACAAGAGAACAGCGCTCAGGTTAGTTACGACGCACCGGTGTTTCCAATTCGTGGTACATATTCAATTTAACATTCTTGTCAAATTAGCACAGATATGTCTTTATGAGGTCACGTTCTCGCAAATATTTGCACGTTATGCCTATCTATTAATAAAAATGACAAATGACAAAGCTATCGGCAGTGGAAACTTATTGTAAAGACGAACGCACCATTACACGTTCGTCCTATCCTTTTATTATTAGTGTCAACCTCGTTCGAAGTTTTACTTCCTTCGGTGTTCTTCTAAATTGTTTTCAAATCAGATGTATAAAGACATTTCTTAGTTATCTTAAGTTATGGATATTTTGAAAATGGGTCAAGTGGTTGTCATAGATTTTATATGAAACTGAAAGAAACAAAAATGCATATTTATCACCCAATTTTTATTGTAAAATTATAATATAAATTTAACTGAAATGATAAAACAATATGTAACATGCTAAAATAATAAGATTTTAGTTAGTGATATAATATAATATTTTTATTTTCTCTAAAAATTACCTGTAATTTCATTTATCAATTATAATAATTAAACCAACTGTGAAAAGCGTCATAACTGTCGTCGTTTGGCGTTCTTCTCGATATATTTGCAAACGGACTTCATAACACCTCCCATCCTAACTCACGATTTAAAGCTCGTTTGGTTTAATTTCTGCAATTCCGTTTCTGGGACTACTCGTGTCGATTCAACTATCAACGAGCGCAATTGTTTCATTATATTTAATTTTCCGAGATGTACGTGAAAGTTTGGCATTGCTATTGGTAATTTTTCGATCGCTTTACACATTTCGTCGTCTTTAATTTCTTTACACAAATTGTTTAAAAAGTTCATTGGTTACTAGGTATGTGGAACTTGAAATAAAGATTTGAGTTTTATTTTGTTCAAACATTGGTGTTAGAATATTATAAAAGATTTTTTTACAATAGTTATCTTCCGTATTAGGATTATGATTATATCGCATATAGCTTTGATATTTAAAAGATCCTGAAACTGTAGCAATTGTAAATTGTCCTTTTGTATTAGGAGTAATTCATCTAAAATATTTTGTGGAGTATTGCTAGATGCATTACATTGTGTTTTCCTAAAGTAATGGCTATTTGCAGATTTGTCTAAAGTCTCATAACCGAATTGAGACTATTAACTAGTTGGATATAAATTATAGAAGGTAACTGTTTTGTTAATATTTGTGCAAATTGTCTGTCATCATTTGTCCCATTAGAATAATTCAACATTTAATTATTGATTGATTGTGGAATAGTTTTGATCCGACTTCTTCCTTTTGTACCATTTGTAATCATCTTATTCGGTTTTTGATATTTTCATCCCCATGGTCCATATTTCCCGTTAATGTTTAATTTATTTGCACGACATGCTATTACACCGATGTAATGCATTGGTCTATTTGCTCGTAGTTCCATAGGAAGTTTTCACATAATAGTCTTCCTTGCTTTCCTTATTCTCTTGATATCCCGCATGACTCGGTCATAGTACAGCTTTGTGAGCTATTTTGTCAGCCTGACGTCCTTCCTTATAAAATGAAATTTCCAATTTTTCACTCACGATTTCGATTTCTTCGCGCACGCGCATTTTAACTCGTCGCCATGTGTCGACAAAATTACAAGGATTTGAAAAAGGGGGTACTGTGTGATTAGCAACAACATCAAATCTATGGATAGCACACAAGTTGTGTGATCGAAATTGTTCAATTAAAAATTTAGATAGCGATTATTCAAAAAATAGACTAGTTTGAAATTAATATTAGTAATAGTAATTGATCGTAATCCATTAATGAGTCCCCTTTTTCCTTCGAATATTTGGTAGTAGTTTACCAATTTCTTCTTGTAAATATTCTAGTATGTAATGATAATTGTGAATTACTTAGACGTACCATTTTTCGCGTATTTGGTGACGAAAGGTTTCGTTTAATTGTGTAGTAGTTAATTTTAATTGATAGTATTCTTGAATTAAAGGTTCTAAATTAACGTTTTTTATTATGGCATTAGTGAGATTTGTGCGTCGCCAATTGTGTAAGGCAATAATCATCGATAGTGTACTACCAGTGTGATTTTTACTTAATTACCTTGGGTTAATAATATACGGACGATGATCGCTAAACTGGAGACTCTTCTGTAACGATGGGTCGTTTTAGGTTGCTTAAGAGGTAAGGCCACCATGCAACTTTTAAAAAATCGAATTATTTTTTATTAACTCAGAACCTTCCTCAAACCCTCAAGAATAAGTAAAGAAAGTTTTGTTATTAGAAGAAATCTCGAACCGCTTATTTGCGATAGTTTGCGGAGAAATGCATGTCGCGACCGTTACCGCAACTTTAAACGCGTTTTTCTCGAATCACCATTTTTTAAATCGGGTGAACCGATAGCGCCTACAAATCTTGATCGATTGCCTTCTAAATGTGTGCCTTGAAACATGTATAATCTAGTAGACCACGTAGGGATTTCTTAATAAGGTGCGTACTTTTCTTTTTATAATCAATCGAATGTGTAATTTTTACGTAAAAAATGTAACTTTCTATTCATACGCCCACCATTTTTCGGCAAATCGATATTTTCAAAATTCCAGTAGTTTATGTTATATATTTAAGGAAACTTCTTGAATTTTTATTCCAGGTTCACATTTGGGGGTACAGTCGGTTCGCCCGTTTTAGATCTCCAAGAAAACTCATTTTAGGAACCGCACCCTGGAGCAGCCATTTTGCAGTCAAAAACTAAAAAAAAAAATTGTTTGTACTCATAGACACTTCGTGAAGTACTGCATATAAATCGACAGGTTTTTCACCGTACTTCTGTAAAAAAAAATCCTAAAATCGTCCTTTCATTTTGACGCGCATGGTGGCATGGCATGGCCTTACCCCTTAAATGCAACTTCTTAGTTTCCTTTGGTAGAATGTTTTAAGATATAGGTGTTAGTAGGGTTTATGTTGATTAACATGAAAGGACCTGAATATTTGTTCGCTATTTTGGTCCTATTACACAAACTTTTCTACACAGTTTGGTCTTCCGTAAATAGTAGTGTAAGTTTTGATTAATGTAATTGTTTGGCAATTACTATTTCCTTTTCTTATAAATCTCTTTCCTTATCTTTATGTAACTTTCCTTCAATTTACCTTGGTATTCCTTCAAATAATGTTGATAATATTCACGTCCATAATTTAAGTCATACGGATGTCGTAAGTTTGTATGTCCAGGTAGCAATCCAACGGGGTGAATTTTGTTATCAATGTGCACTATTCTATGTTCGATAATGGTAGAATGAAATCTTTCAGTCAGTCTATTTGTTCCTGTAAAATGAACTTTTGTAGAGCCTGAGAAATTGTTTGAAAATTTACTGATTATTTGTTCCGGTATTCCGTAATGAGAGAAAAACTTTAGAAGATTAGTTCCTATTTCCATGGCTGTCTTTCCCTAAAAATAATAGGTTGGCCATATTGGTGTAAGAAAAGCAATTGCGTCAAGGTTTCACATATGCCTCGGTGATTAATTAGTCAAGCTTTCGGGGTCATTCTTTATAGCTTCTTGTTGTATCGGTGATCGTTATTTTCCGTATAGGTATGGTCGAAAATATTTCGTCGACCACACGATGGCTAACAATTTCTTCTGAATCGTAAATATTTCAATTCTGCCTCGTTCAATGTTCTACTCGCATATGCTATTGGAAAGTATCTGGGTATATTCCGTTGTTAAAGCACGGCGCCTTGCTACATTTGAGACATCCGTTATTAAAATAAGCGGTATTACAAAATCTGGAGATTGTAATATCGGATAATTAACGAGCGATTTTACAGTTGCTGAAACATACTGCGTTATGCACGCATGTAATATGATATTACGCTAAGAAATTGTTCGATTTCTCATATTATTTTTGGTACAGGATACGTTGTTATTGTTTTGATCTTATCAGGATTTGGCTTAATTTCGCCAGGTGTTATCAAATGACCTAAGTAGGCATCATTAGAAATTCGTTCCAACGCGATGTGGAATAGAATATTTTTTTGTTCTAATATGGAACTTATTAATTGCTGATATCGATAAGATATTACGTAAATTGACGTTTCACTTTTTAATTTAATTTCATGTTTTATTTGATTACTAATTGAAAATGGATTGTTTTATTATGCAACATATCTTTGTAGTGATAACATAAGTCTTGTATAACTTTTTGTTATTCGCAATTTACTTATCCTAATCTTATAGAACATATGTTTTCTTTTAAAATTTGATCGTAATTCTGACTGATGGTTGTACTTGGGTTCTTGTAAGTGACATTTTTAATTGTATTTGGAAGAATTTCTAATCATTGTGTAACATTCAAAATGTTGAACGTTTACCACAGCTGATGGTATTTTTAGATTTGGCTGCACTTTTATGTTCTAAAAACAATACTATGTTTTGTTGTTTTACTGGTATTTTAATTATTTTTCCGTTCGTGCAGGTACTGTAATCATTCCTAAGTTGGCTTCCCTAATGATTTTGCAACAAAATTCGATTTAAGTTTTTTAAGGACACTTCATGATTGGCGCAATTGCTAGGCTCAGTTCGGAGATTTTAAATGTAAATATTAACTCGGCCTTGGTCACGGACTGCGTTGTTGACAGGTGTCTGATAAACGCACATCATCCATCATCAATAATTTGGAATCAGACACCTGTCAACCTCGGCAGCCCGTGACCAAGGGTGAATTGAAATTAGGCGACACGTATTTGCTGAGCCTAGCAAAAATACCCAATATCCACCAAAATATTAGGTTAGAATTAAGCATACATCTAAAACTTTAAATCCATTACAAACGCATACTGAAAACCGCAGCACGCAGTAGAATAAGTGCAGCTCCAATTACAGTAACGTCCGAATTCGAATTCGAAGCGAATTAGTGATTGAAAAAGATATCATCGAGCTCAATAACTTCCAGTGTGATCACAGAATATTTAAAACCAATTACATTTAGAACAAATTTAAGTATTCACTCCTGGAAAGCATCATCTATGTCTTGCATCATAACACAGAACTACTCAATCACCTACGGCATTTCCTGAGAGAGCGACAGACAGGCAGTAACAAGCTCGGTTATACGTAACCACATATATAGCACATTTGCCATCTTCGGATAGGCCCTTTTGGCCGAAATGATAAATAATGTTAAATATGTACGAAAGCTAGTAACCATGTTAAGTAAACCACTGTTGTATGCTGAGCATTGAAAATTTTTATCAATATTTTTATTAATAGCACGAAAGGATCAGTTGTTGTTTTGGATGACCCTGACCAACCGGAAATAGTTGTTTTCCCGCAATATTATTTTCCATCCTTCGACTGGGAAGGAATTATAATTAATGCAAACTATTAATATTTAGGCTTTCATTTCGGTAATACAGCAGCCATTACATTTTATTTAACAGTAACCGACCGAAATTTGTATTTATCTGAATCCAAATTTCCGCTTTGTCTTACGTAAAAGGCCGTACATGTGCAAAATATATTTAAATTTTTGTTGCGGTGGTTCATGCCGATCTATCACCAAAAAACATTTTTTTAATTTAAACAGTTATTGTGTAATGAACACTTGGGTTACAGTATTACGCTCGTCAATGTTTACCGACTATCGATTTTACTCCGTTTATTTTTCAGTATTTACCATGGAGAAAAATGTGAAACTCAACGGGAAACGGAGATGGACGATTTAGTTAGGCTTCAAAATAAAAAAATCGAAGAGTAAGTATTTTTCGTAGATCCTTCCGCGACAATGTAGATTTCCTTCGTTTTAGCGACCTCCTCACTACCGTCCTCTCGGCGCTGTACGCGAAGCTCCTTGTAGTTTTGGGCATAGCCTTCCCTATAACAGAAATCGTCGCGCCGAGCGTGAAACAATTTTATTATCGTGGCTTTTACCTGTACTTGTATTTGGTGAGCATCGCGTACGTGACCTATATGTACATTACTATGGTATATAACAAAAGGGTACCGGTCGTCAATTTTATCGGTAAGTTCCAGAATATTGATATTATTATGAGATGTGAACCATACGTAATGGCTGATCTTCATCGCGAATATGAATATCTCCCTAATGTTTACGTTTTCAGGGATATCCAAATCTTTCGATCGGTTGGACGATAAGAATCAGTCGCCAAACGAAAGCGACAGTAAAAAAGATGTAATCAGATATGGCAGTTTCTATTTGCGTTTGGGCGCCATAGGTGAGGAACAAATGCGGCATATAGTGAAAGTCAGATAAAACAAGCTTTTGCTGAATCAGATAGATTAATATTAACCGATCTTGCAACCGCGTTCTTACAGTTACACGAAATAAATAAAAATAATAATTAATTCTAATAGATTAATAATAATAATAAATAAATATTAATAATAATATTTCCGCAGCCTTTGGGATCGGCAGCATGGTCCACACCGGTCTCGAGTTTGGCAGTTACTTCGAAATGAAGAACGATAACGACTGCTTGGTTACAGTATTACAAGCGGTCACGCCGGTAACTAGGATGATACTCACACTGATTCAGATACAGTTTATTTTCTTGAATGGAAAAGTGAGTCCTGCTAAATTGCTTTGTTGTCCCATTATAATTTTTCTATATTCACAGCAAGTGGAAATTAAGAGACACAAAATTATCGCGCGGTTTGGTCTGATGCACATGATAGCAACGAATTTGTGCGAATGGTTATACGTCATTGTTGAGGAGACAAAGCACGAAATAGTCCACATGGCAGGTAACGTACAGTTCGTTATTTTTATTAACCAAGAATTTTTCTAACCAAACCATTTTTTTAGTTTTATTTATTATATAACCATCTATAAATTTTGCATGGGGGTGGAGACTATACACTATATCATATTTAATTAATCAGATTAAACAAACGAAACGTAAAGAAAGTGTTTTGCGGAAATGGTTAAAACTGCACATTTGAACTTGAATAATTTAGGTTAATGAATTGTGTTTATCATTAATCAACAAATTTCTTTCATTCTAATTGTTTTTATGATGAAAATTATTGCCTTCCTGTGATTTTTTAACGTGCTCTACTTTTTGCCATGGCTTGTGACAGCTAAAGTTAGACAATTTGAATTTTATTGAAACATTGATTGACAAATGTGGCAAAAAAGCATTATTCGTGAATTCCATAAATGGGCAATTCGCAGCATAAAATCAGGCTGCGCCCTTTAAAATCAATCTAAGTATCTGAAACCCAAAAAAACGACCCATACTTCATTGCTTCAATCACCACTTGACTTTGGTGAAAACTGCTTTACCTCACTACCACCCCCCACATATCTCGAAAGAGGAGAGGAGATGTAATACTTTTAAATATAACCAAAAATAATATGTTGCATCCGTGCTTCACCAATTATTTATAGAATATAAATGATGCAAAGCCCGTTTTCTGACACATGAAACCACTATGATATATTAATAATAATTTAGTTAGTGATTGCTGCTCTAAATTAAAATACACACTTTCTTCTTTATTTACATTAAAATTCATAGCTGGCATATTGTAGTCTCAACTAGTACGCTGCTGCTGATTCTTGAGTCACGTCTTCTTTGACGCTGCTCATTATATCGTCCAGTAGGGAAGTCGTTACTGCCATAGGAATTTGTATAAAAGCCGATTATTTGTCATTCTGCAGACACATCAAATGTTGTTTCCGTTTGTTGGTTGCACCTTGTTGAAATTTTCTCATTTCGGGTACGGTCTTCGAGGCAGATACTCAGAAGAAGTTTAACGAAAGAATGGGGGCTATCAGCGCTCGAAATACGTGAACGTTGGTCTTGATGGCAATGTTTGTCTTCTTTCAGATGCATCGCTTGAGCGCCGCCAAAGGCGTTGTTGTCTAACCGATCCTACTGTGGGTATGGGTGGACGACGACAACTTCTTCTCCTGTATCAACGGTCCCAGGTACGGCCAACCATTCATCTGCTTACGACTATTTGGTCTTATCGGTCTTGATTTCTAAACCGTACCATTGGGCGATCCAAGTGGTTGTAGATAACATTCGTTGCTTTTGAATGCGTCGTCGGTAAATATTATAGGTTATTGAGGTTGGTGTCGTATTCCATATCTGCCTTCGAAAACTTGTGGCATGATCGCCAAAAAACACAATTTTGGAAAGTAGCGCAGAGGGGATGCGTCCATGACTGAAATCCAGTACGAATTCGAAACTTCACATAGGTCATTTTCAATCCGTAGGCTATTTAAGAGAGTTGATATGGTGCTTGGTCGGGCTGAATTATTTTCTTTAACCGTGATTGAATAATGACCGTAAATACCTTTCCAACAATCAAAGGCAGACTGGTGCCGTGATAATCTGTCCAATTCTGGCTGCCATCAGTTCTGGAAAATATGAAGTCATTACAATAAAACGCCTCCTCAAGCCTTGATTAATCGGGCAATAAGTTAATCGCCACTTGACGATTGTTCATTATTAAGCGATTTTATTGCAGCGTTCACGTCATTAACTGATGGATAATCAGCACGGATCAGATAACCCGGTGAAACAACAAACTGTGTATCTGACGATTGTCCCTGGGATGAATCATGGTTATAATGCTGGTGAAGGTAGTCTCTCCACCGCAAGTTTATAATTTGTCGAGTCAGTGAGTGTTTGATACAACGTACGGTATTCGTGCCTCTATGCTACTTCTTCCATGTCCGACAGGATATTGTCCCAGCAAGCTTCTTACTCTGCTTTTATCTTTAGCCTCACTACCTTGATCAGTCGTCGAGACTGTTAGAAATTGACTAGCTTTCATTTGTCCACGACGTCTAGACACTCGTCTGATAGCTGTGCCTCCACTCCGATAATTGCTCTTATTCCATGTCATTATTAAGTGGAGGTTCGAACGCTGAAAATATGTTGTACAGCTGGAGTTATTTAATTTAGCACACAGAAGTTCAAAATCTATAAAATTCTCAACTCGCATTAAAATCTCGCAAATTTTATTGTTAACAATTATAATTGTTACATTTTTTCAATTTATTGTGTTTGAAAATGAAATAATAGTATTTTGTGTATCTAGGCCAAAAAGTACTGTTTTTTCGTCCGAGTTTTCTTTACGACCGAGGCGTAGCCGAGGTCGGAAAGCAAACGAGGACGAAAAAACACTTTTTGGCCGTGGTGCACACAAATTTTTTTAGGCGACCCTCATAAAATTTTCAAATTTATTGCAACATTTACTTATAATTTATTGACATAGTCATTTATGACAACTGAACAATTGTACATATTTGTGACACCTTCAGACATGTTTATGTTTTCTTTGTCTACATTCGAAGTTATTTCGGCTTTATAAACAATAATTACCCAATAATCAGTTTAAAATCTATCACCAACACGTATTTACTAATGTAAACAAGATGTACAGTTTGATATTGACGGCAATGTGGTTATTTTTATACAATTTCGGTAACTGTCGGTAGATGGCGCCACCCTATTGCGGACGAAAAATAAAAAGCGGACGAAAAACGATTACTTTTCGTCCGCGTTTGACGACTGAAATTTCAATTTTTCGTGTCGGTCGCCTAAAAAATATACTTTTTTTCTTTACATTGGTTTAAGATTATGAAAAATCGGAATGCTGTGTGTAATATAATTGTATCCTTTATATAATTACTTACACATATCGCTTAAATTAAGGGGGGATCCTGCTTTAGGAGGCCTTAAAACAGCGTTTTTGGGGGAATTTTTTTAGGGCAGAAAAAAATGAGCAAGTCTAGTGAACTTTTTAGAGCATTGTATTACATATTTGAGCATTAAAAAAAATATGTCGAGAGAAAAATATTTAAACGGAACCGATTTTTATGCACATTTGTGCAACACATTTCAATTGCAATTTACAATCGGTGGGAAAGATGTACCCCGTAATTTTTGTCTGAAACAAAAAAACCAAAGAAAATGGCAATTCTCATATATTTTATTCTATGTGAACTAAAAAAAAACCCAAAATTTTGAAATTCAAGATTTTTCTCAGGTTTGAAAATAAATGTGCTCTTTGCAGGAAGAGAAAATCATTTCAACTTGCTAAAAAAGTTTTGTTTCGTTTTGATTGCTTGTCTAGTTTTCTCGCAATCTCGCCCACCAGTTTAGAAAAATCGTAAAAACGAAAACTCGAGAAAACGCGCTCTAAAGTTTACGATCAGGAAAAATGTTAATTTTCGATTACTTACGGCATATCTCGTTATACTCCTACTATAGCTCTTACGAACTCAAAATATTATTGTTTCGAACGACCGATTGAACTTTTTGCAGTACATAGTTCGGTGTTATGTCACAGCGGGGAGAGGGGCGCGTTTCTTTTGTCCGAGCGTTCATGCGTTCGTATATTTTTTGCTCGACACCTCACTGTGTTTAGTGCTGTATCTTTCAAAATATTGCGAATTAGCCACTATAACTTTTTATACATATTCTTAGATATATTAGGCATATATTTGAGCAATAAAAAACAAATCGATTTTTTGAGCCTTCTAAAGCAGGACCCCCCCTTAAATATTCAATCAAATTACACTACCCGACAAACTATCTCATAAAGGAAAATACGTTTTCAGTTTCAAGTTCCTATATTTCTAACTGTAAAATATTCAAAGTATTAACGAAGTGAATTTATAAAAGTAATTACAATAACAATAACGTAACAAAAAAAAAAACAAACGAAAGAAAATTTATATTTAATACCGCGTGTTGTCAGCCCTTTCCCTTATTATTACAGCTGCACAATATTGTCTCATGCTTAAAATGTGGTTTTGTATAACCCCCTACACAACTTCTTCCCAAACTTGAGTTAAAGAAAATTAATGGAACATTATTTATGGATTCGGTAATCTTCTTTTATCTATTTGTGGATTTGGTAATCTTCTTTTATCTATTTGTGGATTTGGTAATCTTCTTTTATCTAGACCATCCCACAAGTGGGGTTTTGGCCTGGTCTCCTTGCTGGCCATTGCATTAGCCGAATGTGAACTTCACGGAGATAATGTTTTACTATCCTCGCAATGTGCAGTCGAGCATTATCTTGCATACAAATAAATTTGTTCCGAATAAGTGGTTGGAGTTGGACATGTGGTTCCAGAATATACGTAATGTTCGTCGCCGCATTTAGGTTTCCTCTTTGTCTACCACCGAAAGTCGAAGGTGATACCTGCCCAAACCATCAAACTTCCAGCATAATGTTGCATTATCGCTCTCCTCTGGGCGTCGATACACCCGTACACGTCTGTCACTTTGCCACAGTCAATGTCTGGATCCATCAACATTATCATCCTCCGTTGATCCAATTTCCTATCTATGTGATTTTGAGTTTCTTCTACTAGTGCTTGCACTAATTTGGAGTAGATATATTTCTAAAGTCATAACTTGCAGAGCTGGAGCAGTCGGAGCCCTGTGTCTCCTCGAATACAAGAGCAGATAACGATCTTGACGAGCTCTTGTTGTTCTTTTTCGTCGTTGTTCTTGTCAAAGGAAATACGATAAACCGTGGTATTCAGCATAAAGAAACCGCAGAAGAAATAAAATTAAAAAAGCTAATATATCGGGTTTAATTAAATCATTTGGTAGGTAAAACCATAGAAATATGTTGTTACATGAGTATATGAACTAGGTATAGCTCGTTCATATCAGTATAAACCAGACCGAAGAACCTATGCGCAAAATGTAAATGATAATGATAATATGTTTATTTAGAAACAAAAAACTGCATAGTGTTCGAAAAATATAATAAAATAGCAACATTCAATAAATATTGAAATAATCATTTAAACTATATTGTTCCAGACCTATTAACAAATTATGCCTTAAGTTTATTAGGGTTTCTTACATTTGTTATACTACCACTTAATTTATTAAAAAGCGTCATGGAGGAATCGAAAGGTCCTTTTCCATGTTTAGCAAGCATGTCGTGTACATATCGACCATTGTACTTGTATGATTTGGGAACATATCTCTTTGATCTATTAAGTAATTTGTAATGTGGTCGACTGTCGCTGTGCCTCGAGCTATCAAGATATTTGCCAGCATGCGTAATATCTCCCAACTCCAACGGTGTATATGTATATGGTATATTACTACCGTTCGTCATCGTTGGGTCCCAAATTAAATCTTGAATCACTACCTAAATTATTAAGTATCCTACAATAATACATACGTTGGCGACAATGATTTTGAATTAATGCAGAAACAGGGAGGGACGATAGAATTTCAGGATCATTGAACTGACATACCATACGTATGTGAACATGTCTAGCCTTACTGCATGCCATTAATCAACAACTCGTAGAGTGGGTATGCAGCCTATCCCTGAAATCCAACATCCTTCTCGTGCTATATTATTCTACGACCGCCATAGCCATCAGATTTTGTTCATTGTTCTTCATATGAAATGAAACACCACCTTCTCGCAACTCTACTATATATGCTCGCTCGAATATTTGTAGCATGAATTGCGATTGTATTCTTCTGTGGGACATTTTTCAAACTAACCTGTTGACAAGGCTCAATATATGCATTTACATGCAATTTTAACACAACATCCACGTTAAAAAATAATATCCGCTCTTTTCCTAGTAAAAATATGCATGCAAAAGAATTCTAATATTTTTATAGAAATATGTTATATTTTATTTCGATATGTTCTGTAGAAGGTGCAATAATTATATAAGTTGACGAGAAAGAAACCCACGAATCAATGATCTAATCGTATTACGCCTGATTGTACCTGCGTTAGCATACACCAAATGAAATTTATATATAAATATTAATTTTCACGAAATTTATTTTAATTAATTGACATTCAAAATTTTGAATGTCACGTCGTCAAATTTCGGTTAGTTTCAATTAATATTTTCTTATTGGCGTGGTAAAGGCCATTCGATAAGATGTGTAACTTTACGCCAGCCGACCATCATCAAATAAGAAATTTGTATATATATTGAATATACACTCTTGAACAAAAGGAACTAATTGTAGGTAGAGTGTGTTTAATAAATTGCTTTCGGTTAGTGTGTTTCTTTGCTGTGAGTAACAATGTATGTCACTTGCTGTGAGAGATCGTAAACTCATTTTAAGAGTATTTAAAACATTTCGAACATTAAACTTTTTACACCAACTTTTAATCGCAGTTTATTTTTTAGTTTAACATAGTTATCAAGTACTTTCGGAAAGCAGGTCATTTAAAATAACGTCACGTACATTTTGAAAGGACTGCACAAAAAACTATTCTGCTCGACGGACAAGCCGATGATTATTAAACGTTCGCCGTTTGTGTTTTTTTTTTGTTACAGCACACGATAATTCGTCGCATTTCGAAGCTAAATATTGCCAGGAAGGCAAAGTGATGGGTTCATTAGTTGCGAACGCCAGTCCGTTTTTATTTCCCTGCACCATTGAATACAGCCTGATTTGCGCGGTGATATTGTTCGAGATGTGGAAAAGGGTGAAGAGAGTTACCATCGCGGCGGCGGCACCAGCCACGAATATTAAGAGCAAATTGCCCCTGCAGAGCTACGAGAGAATCACGACGCTTTTTCAATTTCGTGAGTAGCGAAATATTTACCTTTAGTCATTTTAATCGGACATCGTTTTATTTTTCAGCCCCGTACGGCGGTCCAGCCAAGCAATCCAACCAACATTTCACGATTGATTGTTCAAATTCTCATAAAGGTCTCTTTGGTGGCATTCTCACCATCGTCGTAACCATAATCTCACTGATCATGTTTTTTGTGCTTACAAAGGCTGGTAACAGATCGTTTGCTCAACTGGAGGTTAACATCGTCGAAATGATTTTACATATTGTAACTATCGGCGCTGTTATAGCATCTGTGATGAAGCTCCGTGATATGAAATACGATAAGAAACTTAGAGGTAATATTGTTTTTTGTATTTGAGTATTTTGTGCAAATTCTTTAATACATTAATTGTGTTTAATGTCGATTATTACAGCCATTTGTGGGCCGCACCGATGTATTAGTTCGTGTCTATGCATTTCACTTTTTTTATACGAGATTATTGATTTCGGTGCCTTTTGACCTTTTATGTGCATTTCTGGAGAGTAATTAGGAAGCATTGGTCTCTGAGCAATAGAACAACTCCCACAATACTGTCAGTGCCAGATCATACATTATTCACATAATAGATTAGCTATAATAACTGAACACGACTATTGACGCCAATAGGTTTCACCAACTTAAACTTAAATTTACTTTTTATAGAGGGACACTCTGGTATGGAACTCGACACCACTCTACTTGTGGTCGCCCAATCCGGCGTCTTCATCTACTGCGTCTTTTCAATAATTGGAAGTTATTTCAGCAGCTCATCACATTCGATAGCAAGCCTACTTGCTGAAGTCACTTCCTTCGTGCAGGCCTGTCTGCAAACGCTCTTCGTCTTGGATGGATGGTGGCGCCGATGTCGAAACGTCGAACAGGCGAAACGCCAGCCAGCCAGGGAGCTGATTACATTTCTCATTGTCGCCAACATGGCACTTTGGACTATAAACGCGTTAGAAAAAAATCACGCAGAATTCAGACCTGCTCATCTCAAATTTTATGGCAACTGGGCCTGGACCATCATAACGCATATTTCCATGCCGTTGGCTATATTTTATCGCTTCCATTCGACGATTTGTCTCTTTGAAATATGGAAGTCGGCGTATAAAATTAAGGAGCCGTTTAATAGTCCTTCGTCGCCGCTCGACTAGATTATTAATTTTGTACTATTTATTTTGTCATTGGATTTGTTAATAAAAATATTATTCGTATATAATTACTTAGGATTTAAATTGTCCTTTTGTTAAAACCCACAATTAGACAAAGGATATTATGATTTCTTAAAAGGTTACATTCTGCAAATTCTAACAAATTAATGGACACTTAATTCCGGTAAACGCCTTGCAAAATATCTTTCCTTCTATTTATGTTCGTGTATCACGGGTCAAATTTTAAAATATGAAAAATAGACTTCCATATTTTTTATGCATTACCAAGTGAGATAATATAAAATCAAAGATCTATAGTTTAATTAAAAATCATGTTCTTCTCAAACAGATTTTGCATCGTACTTGAGAATACGATATTTGAACATGACATGTCTCATTTTCTTGTTTAAATTTTGGCGAAATAAGATATCTTGTTTATGTTTAAACTGGTGAAGTAGTTAAATCAGAAGATAGTTACGTATCTTAAGATTAGGTGTGTGCATCATGCGTATACCCATAAGATAAAGATTATTACATAAATCCTAGTTGGAAATTTACTTTTGAAAATCTCCGTGGTCCACACTGAACTTTCTTATACCAGATAAATTTATAGCAATATTTCTCGTAAGCCGCTGTCCTATCATGGACGTCAAGCAGAGTGATTTGTGTAAAGTAATTTTCAAAAGCGATTTTTCAGCAAATGAGTTGCCGCCAGAACTTTTCAAGTTGTTTAACTATCAGTATATTTAGCTAAGAATAGCTAAGATAAGAACCACGTTTTCGATACGTCGTACCACTGTTGTATGAAAAACTTAAGTCGGAATATGAGCCTTCTTCACTACATACACACTTCTTCTTCTTCACTACATACAAATCTTAAGGTTAAAGTTTCATAATTTAAGTAAAAATGTCCATTTCCGTTAAAATCTCGAGGCCGAAATTTTTCATGGTTACTATACTTCGATATACATTAGTATAAAAGGTAAGAATGTATCATTAGCGAATAATCGTTTTCGGACAATAGTTTACACAAACCAGTTACCGTAGATGTGATTTTGTGGTAGAATGGACGCGCGATAAAATGCATGCAGGGTGCAATGTAGCTGTTATGTAATTTATAAAATTGACACTCAACTCTTGTATACTCAATGTATAAATGTGTACAGGGTGTTAAAAAAGTGTCATAAACTTTGATGGCCCAAAATATTCCGAAAAGTCTTAATGAACATGGGTCTGCAAATGGACGGTTTCGGAGATACGAAACATTGTGCGTTGACACCACTTACACCACATCTAGGTGGACTTTCGAACTCTTTCGAAAAGACCTACAGTGATTCGGATTCGGTGGCATCGTTGATATACTCGTTGGTCAGGGAGATCATTTATAGGTGTAGCGTACACAAATAAATCAAGGGGTTTGAATCGGGCAGTCTTGCAGGTCATGATACAGGTCTGCCCCTTCCCGCGCATCTTCGTTCAAAAGTTCCGTATAAATACTCTCTAACGGCAATCGAAAAATGCGCGGAGCACCACATTTGTTGCCTTTGGTACAAAGGAATCTCCTTTTAGAATGTACCTCAAAGGAAAACCCCAAAAATATGGAATCAAAATCATCGTCTTTATGTGACGCTAAAACTCATTACTTTATCAACGGATTTATTTATGCCGGAAAAACAGATGATCCAAATCCTCATAAATTCAGTATAGCCACACAATCTGTTTTACGTTTGGCAAGTCCTATTATGAATACAAATTGTAATATCACTGGTGACAATTGGTTCACGTCCATTGAACTTGTAAGAGAACTAAAACAAGTTGGTCTTACTGATGTAGGCACAATGAGGCGAGATACCTCGCGAATTCCTTCCAAATCGAAATTACAAAGTAGGACAAGCAAAGTTTGGTTTTACTAGTGATTTGACAATCAGCTCCTTCGTACCAAAGAAAGATAAATCTGTGATATCTGTGAATTGTCATCGATACATCACGACAGTAAAGTGGATGAGGATAGTGGAAAACCTGACATGATATTATTCTATAACTCTACAAAAGGGGGCGTGGACGCTCTCGATCAAAAATGTGCCCTCTACAGACCCGGCAGAAGGTGCCGTCGTTGGCCTATAGTAATATGGTATGCTGTAATGGATATAGCGACCGTAAACAGTCACATAATCCTGAGAGCAACTAATCATGAAAATAAAATATCTCGCCGTAACTTCATCAAAGAGCTTGGACAAGAAATCATAAAAGACCATTTAAGATACCAACTTTCAATTCCTAATTTGCCGAGGGAACTTCGTGAGACAATCAATTCCTGTCTAGAAGAAAATGTGCCATTTCAACCAAATCAAATTTTACATGTGCCTCTGCAGCAGCCCAAACGCCAAAGATGCTGTTTTTGTCCCAGAAAAGTAGACAAGAAATACACCACCGTATGCCGAATGTGTTCCAAAACAGTGTGCAGGGCCCATTCCATGCAACAAATAACCTGTACCACCTGCAATAATAGGTAAGTACGTCCGAAAGGGGTTTATGTAAAATCCACATAAAAATTAGAGATTTTTTTAAAGGCTTCAAACATGCTCAGCAGTTTTTACAATATAGGTAAAATAATGCAATTTTTTTTTCAGAGGCTGATTTGTGTATACTAAAGCAGACGCAACAAACAGATTACCCGAAAGTACTAACTGATTTTTTCAAAATATTTTTAAAGTATAATCACTCCGTTTTTTATAAAATGTATAATAACAAAGAAAATATACTAATTTTTGCAAACTTTTCTACAATATACGTTGATTTCACCAGAAGATGGTTCTAATTATTAGTAAAGAAATGCAATATGTGTTTTGACAACGTTTAGTCCTTTTTTAATTAGGGTCAAAAATGACCCCACGATAGCATATGCGTAATATAGAAACACGTAGTGGTTGAGGGTGAAATATCTCTGCTTTTGTTGACGAAAATATTTTCGAAAAACGTTTTTGCAGTTTGCTATTAGGGCTCTGTTGTAAAGAGAAAAACGTACCCATCGTAATAACCCATCGATACAACACGAGGAAAACAACCGTAAGTGTTAAATCAAGTTGATACTAAGTTATCTGTAAATTGAAATGAAATCCGAAGAACTCTTAAAGATATTTTAAATTAAGTTATTCACCAAACGAAACCACGTAATTTATTTTATAGATAATTATAATATATAAAAGTGTTGTGTAATTTTTTTGAAAGTTAACAAAAAATAAAGTTTTATTTGGTATTTAAAAAATTCCATTCTTAAATTTCATTAATTAACGGTATTGAAAATCACAATTATAACAATGAATTAAACTAATTACATTATATCGTTGTAACGTTGCCGTGGAATATGCACCCTTTATTGTGAATATTGAACAAATTTACTGTACAGCAGTGCATTGAGTTTTTAATAAATGTAAAATCGTGGTGTGTCTATGGTGTATAGTGCGATTGATCCTACTGTGTAGTCAGTTTTTCTAAACCTACTTTAGTTTCATGTAAAATAATTAAATAATTGACAATGCTAAATTAATTATTAAAGTGCTTGCGTGCGATGTGCCACTGTGCGGTTTGCGTAAGCCGAGTGTTTCTTGTGGTGGTAAAAAATGTTTCATGCTGGTTGTATTTGCTTTCCAACTGATGTGCTCCTATTGGCAAGTACATCTGGTATTTCCTGGATGTGTGAAGGCTGTCGATATCTGACATCTGATATAAACGAAAAGCGCCTGGAGGAGTTATCTGAGTTAAAATGCAATGCCGTATTCGAGACTTTGAAGTTGGTTGTCATGAAGTTAGCAGCCGACACATTTTCTGAACTATCCCAGTCCGGTACATGGCGTGGAAACCCCAGCTACGCCGATAAACTGGCGGAGTTATAGTTGAGTTTGAAAATGGGAATGACGGCTGATATCCCTAGTTGTTTTAAGTGTAATGGATTTTATCATGTTTCTAAATTTTGCAAAAATGGCATTACTTGTCCGTTGTGTGCTGGAAGGCATGTCGTAAAGGACTGTAAAGCAAATGAGCATAAATAACGATGCAGTAATTGTATTGCAGTTAAAAAGAAACAAATTGAGCATCCGGTATAGAATTACGATATATACGCATCATATAAAAAGCAATTGGAAAACCCAAGCTCGACTTATTCAGAAGCAAATCGCCTTCATCGCTTACGGTTTGGTGTGATTCCATCGTTTGTCTTTACCATCAATATCCATTTATCATGTGACACTTATCATAATCTATGTATCTATTACCCAAATTTTAGAAGTCTTAACAGTAAAACCAATATAATTGGAAAAGCGGTGAGGACTTGTTGCTTTGATGTGCTGGTACTTACTGAAACCTGGCCCACTTAACAACTATGCATTGTTTGATTAGATTATACAGTTTTTGGATATGATGAGGCGGGGTGTGGTTAACATTTCATTCATATATTTTCGTAACACACCTGGATATCGAGCTTCCTTTGCTGATTTGAGTATGGTAGATGCAGTAGCGGCGAGATTAGTTTTGAAAAATATTCACTGTGTATTTTAGTACTTTATTATCTTCCTGGTAGTTCATTGTCATCATATCACGCCCTTTTTAATATCATCAGTTCTTTTGACTTTATATATGCTGACGATATTGTGGGCGCCTTTAATCTTTCTGAATATCGAGATATATATTTACGTGTTGAAAGTATGTGGAGGTACTCCTTAAGGAAGAGGAGCATCATATCTATTCAACTTAATATCTTGGCCAACCCAAGAAAGAATGAACAAAATTAAATAAGGTGCAGTTTAACTTCCGTAAGAGCGATTTTGCCAACCTACATCAATCCCTTTCTGAAGTCAATTGGTTGGTTCTCAATGAATTTTCTAACGTTAACTTGGCTTGCGAAAGTATTTATTCCACTATCTACGAACTGGTCGATAAATGTATCCCTAAAACCAAGGCACATAGCAGAAATTACCCTCCTTGGTTTTTGGCAGTAATTATATAAACTATTAAGTTAAAGCGCATTAGCTGGAAACGCTTTAAAGCTCACGATCACTGAGCTCTGGAGGAATATAAGTCACTTCGGAGCAACCTTAATGTGTTCAAAGATTCTTCATACAATAACTGCATTAATATAGAAAACATATATATTAAGTAACCCCAAAAGGGTTTGTTTGTATACTAGTTAAAAAAAAATAAAACCTAAGTTTACTTTCGAACCTGAAAAATCGCTGCATAAGAGACAGTGAGAACTATATGCCCATTACAATATTCAATATCTTATATGCCTGTCTATAATTGGGGTTGGTTGCGCTTGGTTGATTCTGGCTTCGACTCCAGGTTAATGGAACTTGCTAGATAATATAGCTATATATATATACCATATTGCACACATATTTTAAAACACAGCACTAAAAAACTATAACATCGGATATTTCGCCAACATAATAATATCCTAGTAATAACGAATGCGGTTTTGAAATTGCGGTAAATCCACGACTTTTAATTTCAAACGGAGTAAACGGACTTTAATTCGTCGACGCGATGTAATTGGAAAATGAAGTAATATAAACTGGACGCTCAGTCGGAGCGCATTCGCTGGGAAATTGAATATCTGAAAAAAGTGTGACTACATTAACAATCGTGCCGAGCTTATTTGTCAAAAGTCGACATGAAACAAAGTCTAACTGTCTCCCATGTCGCCCAGAATTGCATGCTGATCTCTGTAAAATATATTGGATTGTAAATGTTGACCAATTGGCAAAAGGTAATGGCAAGTTTAAGGTTCGGGTTACGTTTCATGGACATTTTATTAACTAGCAAAATAAAGCATCAAGAAATCGGATCTCGTTGTTACTTTGTTTTTATCCTTGTGCCGGGCTCATCAAACAGAAAGAAATTCTTATGCCTATGCATGGATTACTTTTCGTTGTTCGTCCATATTTTTTTTTTATTTGTGTATATCTTATCGAAAATGCGAGTAAAGCTAGCGTATTTTGTCAATTTAAGTGGTAAAAAGTGTACGCATAAAAGTGATTCTTGGACTGAATTGTAGGGTGAACTGTATTCTAAAACACGTGATTGTTCCTGAAAACGAAAGCTAACAGAAATAGTTTATAATAGTATTTACTGCGGGACTAAAATTACAGCAAACAGCGAATAGATTCGTTTTTGCGGTTCCGATGAAAATATATAAAAAGATGTCGAGTACAAGAAATCAACTAAAGGAAAAAGAGATGCAGGATGTGACAAAAACGTGTGATTTCGTTATTTAAAAATAAAGATTTTATTTCGGAAATTGCTAATGCAGTTATTAGCATTGTAAATGAAAAAATGGAAAGTGTATTTGGTGAACTTTAGGAAGAAATACATACTATGAAACTTCAAATAACACATTTAGAAGAAAAGTGCGAGAAGATGAACGAATGTCAAGACACATGTGAACAATATACAAGGAGACAAGACATTAATAAAAATGGGAAACCAAGAGCAATCATAGTCAAGTTTGTAAATTACAAATTGCGTTCATTAATTTTTAAAAATAAAAGCGCTCTAAAAGGTAAAAGAATAATGATCAAGGAGGACTTGACTAGAAAACGTGCCGGTCTACTCTGGAAAGCCATAGAAAAGTACGGCAGAATGAAAGTGTGGACCATTGACGGGCAGATCTACGTAAACTCAGACGGCAAAAAAACTTCGTGTTACATCAGAAAAGGACCTAGGGTGAGTGTATGTACTTTCAAATATTTGCCTTTAAGTTGTGTTAACACGTAAAATCATTATTTATTTTTATTTTTGTTCCCGTTGAGAATATATTTTCATTTTAATAAAAGTGAATAGTTGCACTTTGATACACTAATTATTTGAAATTTGTAAACTCTATGGAGGACGTGGTATCGCACGTTGGCCCTGTTTGTCATTGCTTTTATGCTAAACTTTTGGGTGGATTTAGAGAGGTATAACTGTCCACAACGGACAAAAATATGTAGTCATACTGATGAATTTAATTTGGAGTATCGTATAAATGTAGATAACTTTAAAATTTTACATCTTAACATAAGATCCATTAGAAAGAACTTTGATGAATTGTTAATATTTTTTGAAACAATAGGTATGGAGTTTGATATCGCAGTTTTGTCGGAGACCTGGAAAGTTGATAATGTAAATGCTTGTAATATTGAGGGGTTTGATGTTTATTATAATGAAAGCTACTTTAATCAGAACGACGGGACTATTGTTTATGCTAAACAAAATCTAAATGCATATATTGAAATAATTATAAATGTGCACAGTAAATTTATTAGGGTCACATTTGTTAAAAACGCAACTACTGTTGGATTATTAGCCGTTTTCAGTTCACTGTTTCTTTTGCCTGTGACGGAAACCGAAATTTTACAACACATACACAAATTAAAGATCAATAATTCACCAGGAAGCGATATTATTAAAAACTCTTCTATAAAGAAATACAATCTAATTTATGTTTCCAAACTGGGGAAGTGCCTGAACTTTTTAAAAACAGCCTAATTGTTCCTATATACAAGGATGGAGCAAAGGCAAGTAGATAAAATTATAGGCCAATATCATTAATAAATAATTTTGCAAAACTTTTTGCAAAATGTTTGAAAACTAGATTAATCAATCATTTATCTCAATATAATATTTTGTCAGACAGCCAATTCGGTTTTCGAGACAATAAATGTACTGAACAAGCAATAATGAAATTGACTAATATTGTCTCCAAAAACTTCAATAAAGGAAAAAAACCATCGCTGTACTATTAGACCTAGCCAAAGCATTTGACACGGTTTCAGATACCATGTTATTAAAAAAATTGCAAAATTATGGTATTAGAGGACAAGTACTATCCCTCTTCACAAGTTACCTAGAGAATCGAAAGCAATCTGTTCGTATTAACGGAAAAATAAGTGATGAAAGGATCATAAAGTATGGATTGCCTCCGGGTACCGTGCTCGGTCCATTACTATTCATAATATATATTAATGATATTAATAATGTTGGGATCAATGGAGAGATAATATCATACGCTGACGACACAGCGTTAGTGTTTGAAGCAGATACGTGGTGTAGTGTACACAAAATTGCTGAGAAATGAGTTACATTGATAAAAGAATGGTTGGATAAAAACCTATTGACTCTTAATTTAACAAAAACACATTATATACATTTTTCTATATATTCTGAGTGTTTTACGCAAAATATAATGACATTACACTCAACCCATTGTCAACAGGGAATAAATCAATATAAATGCGAGCATCAAATAACATCGGTAAAATCAATTAAATACCTTGGAATTATTTTGGATCGACATCTGAGGTGGGATAAACACTCACAATACATTGCCATCAAAATGAGAAAGCTTTTATATAAATTTAAACAGTTAAGAGAGATTGTTTCAATAAATACACTAAAAATGGTATATGTAGCAATAATTCAATCATTACTTAATTATGGAATTTTAATCTGGGGAGCAGCTTGCACTACATCCCTAATATCAGTAATTAGAAAGAAAGAAAGATTTTAAAAATTATGTTCAAGAAACCAAGAACATACCCGACGCGATTATTTTATACTGAAACGAAGTGCTACTCTATAAGAGAGCTGTTTATTTTACAATGTATTATATATAAACAAAAATCAAAATTCATATTCAAAAATTGAACATGTCCACAGCACCAGGGCACAAGTAAACAATAAATTAATCATCCCAAAAATAAACAAGTTCGTACATAAGCATCACATTTCCTACATCGGCCCGAAGTTATACAATATGATACCGACTGATATTGCAAGAATTAAGTCTCCATACAAATTTAAACGAAGAATAAAGTCATGGATAACTATGCACTATAGTAGCATAATTTGCATCGTTCGAATAATATTCAATTGTAAGACTAGCAACACTTTTAAGCGAGGGATGCAATGACAAGCGGAACAACGATGTATCTGTGTTTCCATAATAATTAGTACATATTAGTAAGTAAATTGTTCTAGTACACACAAGGTCGACATGTGCATTGGCGTTTTTAACAATTTAGATCATAAGAGAAACTAAATATACATGTGTTAGTTATATAAACGTGTCAATAAATAAATAAATACAAAAAAAAATTGTACATTGTACATGTACTTTTCTGTCTTTGTTAATAATTATTTTGTTGTTGATTTTTTCCTTATTCCTTTTTTAACTATTCCAACTAAACCAAATACTCTAGGAATCCTGTTAAGCTTATTCCACGGTAGTTGCAGACTTTCTGTTTCCATTCTAATAAATGAGGAGAATAATTTCGACATTCCATTCTATTCGTATGTCGTTGGTCTACAGTATCTCAACATACTGTTCCACATGTTTTGATGTTCCCGGTGTTATGTTGCCAACTGGTGCTTTTCCTACAGTTTTTGTGTCGACTTATTCCATTTGCTCTGCTTCTTTCGACTATATAATGCGTAGTTGCATTTCCGTCATGTTCAATTCCAATTCTGTATTCATCATATTATTTATAATGTTATATTTTTTTCTCTGCTTTTAGAATTCAAAAAAAGTTTCCATCCAAGTTTCTGTGACTTTTATCGTCTTTTTCACATTTTTTCGTGTTTATCATTATAATTTTTCAATGTAAGTTTTCTGTATTCGCGTACTTTTTACATGTACATGTTTCTCTTTTATTTTGCATTTTTTATGAGTTCTACAAATCTGTCTTCTTAAATTTTTAATTATTGTTCTCTTTTCCGCAGTCCTCTATGGCCGCCAGTAATATAATACTTGTAATATTTCAATATATTTTTTTCTTTTAATGTTTGCACATTTTTTTTATGTCCAGGTAAATAAGATAACTATCTCTCCACGTCGTGTCAGGTTCTCGTTTTGTGCGTGCAGTTTTCCATTGGCATTCACTTACTCTAACTGTAATTATTCAATAATTTACTTCTCATTTCCATACTCTTCAACTCTGCTATACTTGTGGATGTCGTATTCCGTAGTACTAGGTTATTCTCTAAAATTATTATATTATTCTGTCTCTCCTGTCCATATTCTCTCAATCCATATTCCTCTATGCTTACATTGTGGTTTCTTACACTTTCATTTAAATCTCCTATAATTAATATATTGCCACATCCTTTGTGTGCATTGGTCATTAGGTAATCATTAGGTAATCACACAATTGTCTGAAGACCAATCGACCATTGTACCTTGAGCTCATTAGCGTTATTGATGTGTAAGACTTCGAGTCAATGTAGATCTGAACTAATCATTTTAGAATAAACTATTAGTTCACCATTAAAATTGAATGTAGAATGCAAGAGAGCTTGAGCGAAGTGATTTATTATTTGCAACGTAATTTTGAAATACATATACCGTGGGCCAAATTTTGATGCCGATCGACATTTACATAATTTTACATCGTTATATTGGATGGTTGTTTTTGCTAGGTGTGGCCAAATTTCGAAAATGTAGGAGCAGTTGAACGTACTAGCGTCTGCTTCTTTTCCCTATAAGCTGATAGATCAGTATTTTTCACCCAGTGGTGAAGATGGGGGTGCTACCACCGTATATGTTTTACTTACTTGCTCGAAAAAAAATATATTTTATTATAAAAATGATTATATTATTTTAACCAACATTTTGCTCTTACTCCTATTACATATTTCTCTTTCTAATTAATTAATCTCTGAACATCATAGCACTATCTTAAGTAACTACTTTCATATAATTTCCTTCATTCTTGATTATCGTCATGCCTACCTCTCTACGTGATGGTTTATAAATTCTTCTACTAACTCCTCTTTTAGGTAACTATAGCAGATGCTTATTATATTCCAGGCACTAATTCATTATTTTCATTTCCTTTTTATTGACGTTCTCATTCCTATTACCCATCGCTTTACTATACTGGTATTTTTCCTGCCTATTTCGTAAAATACTTTCTTCTGATTATTCTTTCTACTGATTCTGGCCCGATTGTAACCTATTTTTCCAGGTCCTCGAATACGCTTGTAATTTTTTGGGTACAGCTCTGTTTATTTATAGCGGATCATGTTTTCCTTTATCCCATTTTCATTCAATGTTATTGACCATAATTTCACCCTGCCTTAAATTTTTTTTGGTTAACTTTTTTTGGTATTTTCAATTTTTGATCATGTGTATTTAATAATTTAACCCTTTCTTAGTGCTTTTTATTTTGGTGTCTATGGTTATCCTTGTTATTACCAGGTTATTTTGCTTATTTATCTATTTTCTAGTATTTCAATTTTATTTTCCAACCTCTTCACTCTGATCACCATTTTTTCATTATTTCATAGTATTTCTTCTATTTTGTCGTCATTTTTTCCATTATATCTTTTATCATTATTTCAAACGTACCTTTAATAATTTATTTTACTTTTCCTGCACTTTCTGCTTTATTTTTTTACTCGTTCTCTTCACTGCATTTGCATTCACTTAGTGAATCCGTTTTGTATTTTCCGCTAATTTATGCAGTTAAAATAAACCATTGATGTTCTTCATAATATTTGCTTTACGGTTTATCTATATTTTAGGCTTTTTTTAACTTTGTCGCAACCGTTTTTATCTTGACGTCTGCACCTCAATAATCTGAACTTAATGACTGTTTCACTTTTACCATTGTTAATTCAACACACAATTCTAATAATAATCTGTATTTACGAATATTACTTTCACAATGTCTCACATATGTTTCACATATGTACATCGTGACAAGGTTCGAATACGAAGTATTCATCGCCGATTAGCTCCTCACAGCAGAATCCTATTATATAAAGAAGTCAATAAGAATGTCCTGCTAAAATTTAAACAAGACATGGAATACAAGAAATGCACCCTGATGATAATATATATCAAAATGACACCTCATATGTACATAAGTTAAGGGAAGCATGATACCACTTTTGAATACCAGTTCGTTGGTGCCGTTTTAACGGGCAAACTCAAAAATTGATTAAGACACTCCTCTTAAAATGTCCAACGACGATGAACAAGTAATGACATCTCACATCTGGAACACCAAATCCAGAGTATTCCTAACGAATTTATATCATTTAATATCGGCGTCGGCAACGTACGCAATTTGAATTACGTCAACGCCGTCCTAACGGAGTGTTATGGGTCAAGTAAATTTCGGCCGACATCTTTTATGCCTTTTTTATCGAGTAGGTTGTCGTCCTGATTGCTAACAGTAATGGCTTTCCTGCGGTGCACACCGCTCGACGCAGCCTCCTCTCCGCCGTCCGTCCACTTCAGTTTACTCCTGCTCGTAACTCGCCATTAAAGAGTCGAGTGTGTTGTCCTTTTGTTTTACGCCACACGTAACACACTGACTTTTCGATTTAAACTCGATTTTGTCCAAATTATAAATGGTTTAGAAAAAGTTACTGACCTATGCTTGCACAATTAAAAAAAATTACGTTAAAAATACTTTCGTAACTATTTTACTGCACTGATATTTCAAGATTTTCGTGTTCAATTTAATTAATAACGCAGGAAGAGCACTAAGGGAAGTATAAATCCAGGTTTATGATTATGAAAGGGAGTGCAAGGCTGCTCTGATTTCACCGATACACTCATAGATTTTGCGCCTCCCATTTGCCATCCACAAAGACATCGCTAATAAATTAGATCGTACGTACATGCGAATAAAAATCACATTTCGAAACGTCAATAAGATGAATCGTAGTGGAGAGAAATCAGCGCAAGTTGTAGAGAGGCTAAGAAGCGTTGTATACGATTTCTGAATGATGGAAACCCAATTTGCGATAGCAACTTCATATATATATTCCGCCTTGTCATCTCGGATATATGCCGCTGAGACAGTAAGCAAATATTAGGAAATTTGATTTTCGTATTCCGATGGCACAAAATGGATTTCAAATGCGCACTAGGGCGGTCAACAGGTGATATATGACATATTGCACAATAAAATTGATTGATGTTTGGTGGGCGCTTTGTAATGTACATTGCCAAATTAATATTATCCATAAAATTTGGTAACTTTCATTTAATATAAAATTGTGTTGACCGTTATATTTTTAAGAATAAGATCTTAGAATAGTTATCTTACACTTGAAAGAAATACATCGGTTTAAACAACTTAAAAAAATAATTAAACTTTTAAACATGTAATTCTATGTCCATACGGTAACTGCTATTTTAATATCTTTAAAACCATAACAGGCGAAGCAGGCGTACCATTCGTACGCGTTGACGGAGGAGAATGGTCAAGGTGACTCTAAGCGGCCTGCGCGTGGAAATCGCCGAGAGCGAAATCAAATCCGACCTTGCGAGCTTAGGATTCGACACACTCTCCGTGACGGGATTGCGTCGCGGCACGGAGAGAACACGGATTCCGCTGGTATCGGAGCAGCTGAAGAAGGGCCCGAACAGAAAGAAGATTTTCGACCTGAAGGACGTCCTGCGCATCAGGATTTCCGTAGAGTCGCCTTGCCCGAAGGCAGCCGTCGGACAGTGCTACCGCTCTCAGGTTTTCGGCCACGCGCAAAGGTTATGCCGGGCAGCGCCTAAGTGTGTGAAGTGCGGTGGGAGCCACTCCTCCGGCACTTGCACAAAGGATCGTACCGAACCAGCCAAGTACGCAAACTGCGCCTGAGCCTATCCGGCCAATTACAAAGAGTGCCCCGCGTACGCTTCTGCCAGAATCGCGACCAAGGTTTAGGCCGCGAGGAAGGCAACCGGCAAATGTGCAGTAGGAGCAGCGGTTCGAAGTGGTGTAAGCTACGTATCTTGCACCACCAACATTTTTATCAAAGGATTCAATTTCGCGATATCCACTTTCACGAACTTCAGTAGAAGAAAACGAACGACACAGCCGATGTGATCCGACAAGAGTTGTCTAGAGTACTACGAAGAACCAAACCACCATGAAGGAATATACGAAACCAAAATGCCCCCCATAATACCAGATCCAGCATACAAACCAATCACAACAAATGCAACGGCCTATCTGGAGAAGATGACAAAAAGAAAAATAGGGGCGTCACTATTGGACCCAGAAAGCAACAAATTAATTATACCAAGGGAAGGAAAGGTCATGAAAATGTCCGAAACGTCATAAACCTGACGTTCCTCTGCGTCTATTCAATCGTGTCAACAATACAGTCGTTAGCAATAACACACCAAGCTATCTTTCCTGAACGTTCTAATTATAAAGAGAAAAAAGTAGACTTGACCACACATTATACTGAAAAAAGACTGACACCAACAGGTACCTCAACGCAATCACATCAGGTAGCGAGAACTTTAATATTACGATCAGAAAAGGTAGCCGATTGAAGAAAGAGGAACACAGAAATGGACAACATCTACAACGTACTAGCGCTGAATGGATTTTTAAATCCTGAAATTCGCAGAGAATCTAAATCTCCCAGACGAGCCCAAGAAGAAGAAAACGAAGAAGTAGAACACCGACAACCACAGTTTCTGGCCATACTTTAGAAGGACTACGTACAGGATATGTAAAATCCATCGTACGCAAAGATCGGCACAACTTTTAAACCACACAGGAAGATAGAAATCATAAAAGAGAATAAAATAACAAAACCCCGAGGACGGAACATCATAATCACAAAGTGGACAATATTCACATATACACATTCACAATATAACGAAACTCTTCAAAAACGGAAACGTCAGCTAATATATAGAACTACAAACAACCTAAAAAAATGATATCGAAATCATATACAACCGAAGCAGAATATACAAACTCATGCATACCTAGGACAAACAGACAAAACATTCAGAGACATATACAAAGAACAAATTAAATTAATTTCTGACATGACAAAAGATTTCATCTAAGCAAGACCTTTATTAACAAAGCACCACAAGGCTCGAACTATAGAAAACATAATGAATGTAATAAAAAATATAACCAAAAATGAAAAACTTACAACATAAACGATACATGGAAGTACACAAAGAAAATCATAAAACAGTATAATAAACGTACAAACAAAAAATACACCAGATACAATTTCTCCGCACTACTTCTACTCCGAAGATAAACATGTATGCAAGGGCACAATCACCGTCACGCGGCGAGAATACTGAAAATTAAGTGTCCATCACCAAGGAAAATAAAACTAAGTTATCGCCAACAACACGGAATAAAACAAATTTAACTGTTGGGGAGCCTAAACATTTTTACTCGAATGATAATTTACTACTTGCGCGCCGGAAGAACTTGTTTGATCATTATGAAAATGTGTTCGATCAGCTGTCGGGAAACCTAAAGGTTTTTACTCTAATGTAACCGTGTCAAATTATTTAATTTGCAAACCTTAATGTTAAGAATGAAGATTCGAATTGGGAAAAATGCGAGTCAACGTAACATATAGTTTTAAATCCTTACTAAACAAATTGACAAGGTACAATGACATAATATAATCAAAAAACTAATAGTCGGTGAATAACATTAAGAGTATAATAAGAGAGAAAGAAAATAAGCATGCGCAGTGCTTAAAATTGCTCCTCGTTAAAGTCAGTTTTCTTGCGGTATTAGGTTTGTATAATTTTTGATTGTGCTGTGGTGTTTGCCACGGTACCCTTCACAAAAGAACGTGTAGTAGATAACAAGAATTTGTCAAAAGAATGTATAAATGAATACCGAGTAGATCGTGATTGTTTAAAGTATAAAGATATGATAAGTGACATTGAGGAAAAAATGGAATGGTGATAAACAAGGTCGACGAACTTGAAGAATATTCAATGCGCTATAAATATAAACAACAATTAATAAATAACAGAGAAAAACACAAACTGCAAAATTGTCATAGTATATCTTATGACATTATTGAACAGAGCCGATTATAGGGATAGAGTAATACATTTAATATCTGAATCCTCATACGGAATGAAAGAAAAATCCACTACCAATGATGATCAGGGAAATTTGATAACGGGATAAAGAACTGTCCACAATTAGTAACTCTAACTAGATTATATTGTTTATTTAAAATACATAAGCTAGGTAATTCGTTGAGACCAATTAAGGTATTAACTCACCAATTTACTTGCTTTCTAAATGATCACAAATGAATTCAAGAAATTACCAGATAGTTTCTCAATTCAGAATTCGTTGGAATTCAAAAAGTTAAAATCTGCAGGCTCGATAAAGGTGAAATTTTTGTTTCATTTGATGTAACATCTTAGTTTTCTTCGGACCTAATCCTGAAAAATTGAAATATCTAACTAGTTTGTTTCCGAAAAATAAGATTGTCTCAAAAAAAATAAATGCATTCTTGAAGTTGACAACTATATGCATGCAATGCTGTCTAATGAAAAACATCTCGATTGGCTATTACTTCCACCTGGCTACTACCTCATAGAAATCAATGCAATACATTTTTTGGATTACCATATCATCAGCTTCCCAAAAAATATGCCGGGCAAACAAAATGTAAAAGTAAAACCTGCTAAAATTAGCACATTGCACATTTTAGATTTAATATACCTGAAAAATTAAGCGTAGCCCATCATATTTTTGGAAGAAGCCATGCCTTACCACCAAATTGTCTAAATTAATTAAAGATGTACAATATTGTAAAGAATTAGATAGCCACGAAAGTACTTTCATACAAAATATAATAATTTAATGAATTCTAAAACTGGACCTACACCTCACTCCAGTTTATTTGAATTACTTAATTTATGTTAGATTCGTTTTGCAACACCTAATTATCTGTTCTACTATGATTAGGAGTATAAATTAATGTACTTTTTAATTTAAACTTTAGCTATTATTCAACTGGTAATCCAGTGAAGGGCAATATAGTTGCCGAAATACGTATTTAGATTTGTTAAATCCACATCCACATCCACATTGTAACTAATTTATTAGAACCATTAGGTATTATTATCATTTATTTGCTCTTATCTGGCGATTGCAGGGACACATACATAATGTACTAAATAATATTAAATATATCGCAAACGTCTAGAATTTAATAATTCGAGTGATATCTTGTATTAATGCAAGATATGAACTACTATGAAATGTCATAAGAAAATCGGTGGCATTACATTTGCACCTGGTATCGATCAGTTCGCCTAGATGACATGAATTCTTCCATTTCCTCGAAATCAAAAATACCTCAATTTTTCATTTGCACCCTCGCCACTCTGTTTTTCTGCATTCCTCGTTTGTTCTTAATTGTCATATAATTGCTCTTGCTTCTATTAACTTGTAAGCGCACTCGATTTGCTGCTTCTATTAATGTGCCTACTTTTCCCTCCAATTGGTTCACATTTCGGGCGATTGTAAATACGTCATCCGCATACGCGAGGCACTAGCGGTTTTTGTTTACAAAAACTGGGACCACTATTGCATTATACCGTTTCCTAATTATATTTAATTTAAACAGGCTAGCACTATACATTTAATTTAGCTGAAATGATTTGTAATATAATGTGTATTATTTACTCCAGTCGTGTAATTAATTAACCTGTTGAATAAATAAATCAACGTACGAGTTTCAATGATATCAAACCAAACTTTGTTGTCTGGATAGCCTGTAGGCATTATTTAAATGTTGTTAAATGTTTCTATTTGATATTTTTCCTTCGATAAAGCTAATGCCTACGATTCTTACGAAATAGTGATTTGCTCGAGGAGGAATATTTTAATAAATAAGATTGTTGGGTCAGTGAAAGAAGTCGATTCTACTTCATTAATATAACACTTAAGATATATCGAGGATAAGATTAATAGAATAAACCAAGTCAGCGTTGATTTCGATGATTTTTGCGTAAAACAATCCAGAGCACAAGGTGGAATATTTCAAATGTGTGCACGTTAAGTATTTGCTTTTAACAAAGCAATTATAATATCAAATACTGTTATTTAACTTTCTTATCTTAATATTCAGGTAACTTTGATAAGCCAAATTGACGTCTTTCCCAACTTTCCAATATTGTAATTATTTTGCTCTACAGTTATTTCCATATAATTTTGTACATCTTTTGGTTTTCTGTTTGTTTCCAACAAGCTAGGAGAAGAAGTGGCATCTGTGAGAAATGTAATTTACTTTTAATTCTCCTGAACGACCACTGCCGAAAAAACAGTGTTACTCCAACTTTCGATCCGAATAGTAATGAAATTTTTAATGTTATTAGTATTTCTTATACTGCCTTGTCAAATTGGTGTTCTGAGTTTAAATTTATTCACTCGTAAAGAAAAGAAGTTAGCATTCAGTGAAGACAGTATATACTCCTTTTAGTTATTCATTAAGCAGATACTACAAATTTTCATTGGATCTTTCTCCAGGACTACCGCCCATATGACTTTCGCGGGTATCCCCGCACGATATTGGGAGACGTTACACGTGAAGTTAAGAAGTCGGTCTCAGGTGACACGCCGCGTTATAACTCAGATTTATGGCCGCAGCGCCAAGACACAGCAGTGTCTCCGGTTCACAATACAGACTTTTTTCTTGCAATGCCGATTCTAATTCAGATACATATCCACGAAGCCCTTGGCGTAGTCAAAGTTCAGTGATTTGCGGCGAGAGTTCGTGAATAATCCTCAATTGTAAAACACGGGAGGATTAACATGTAATTGTATATAATGTAGAATCAATCTAAAACGTAAAATTTGATTAAATAAATTGAGTACGTATGTAATTCGCAATTATATATTTTATCCTGAACTATTCCGCCTTTAATGAGAGGCGTCATCTGTTGCTGCTTAGAATGCCGACGGTCTGATAAACAATGCTGATGATTAAAATTGTACACCTCTCTGTACCACACTGCTCGAGTCAATACAGGTTACATAGTTCTATTAAATCTTTAAAATTATTAAGGCACCAGACCACGGTGCGTGCGCGGTACGAAGTGTATCTTTCATAATTATTTTCAAGCGAATGATGAATGCAATTCATTTCATCAATGTTTATTGTCAATATATGCATATAGAAGACTGTATACAAATTTTTATACTTGAATCTAAAGTATAGTTTGCGGTGTGCGCCGCTCCTAAGAGGAGCGATTAAGCCATACGGCTCATCTAAAAAATAAAATAAAAATATATTTAGAAACTAGACATGTGTCTATAGCATCACGTAGGGGAATTTTGATATCTAGAAGGAAAAAAAAAATGACGGACCAGCGAATTTTATTTTCGATTTTTATGAAAAATTTTCATCGATCATATTAAAAAAAAATAGAAGGAGACCTATTATAAAAAAACCCCTACGTGGTGCCATAGAGACTACATTTTCGAACAGTTTAAGATTTGGTGCATGCAAATCGGATGTACAGTTTTTCTAATATGCTGTCAACCAGGTTGAAAAAGTAGGTTTCGAGAAAACGCGTTCAAAGTTTTGCTGAAGCATAATTCAACATACAAACTAACTATTTTCTTGGTCTATTTTTTCTTGTTGCTTACGTTTAGTCAGCTATTCCTGGACCATACAACAGCTCCTCAGCGTCCAGAGAATCATTATTTTTTCCATGTTTTGCACGAAGACGACCCTCATGCGTGCTTGTTTCGGCTTCGTGCTCGGCTTCGCATATTCGTTTCTCGTCGATGTTTTGACAATATTGGTAGAGTGCGTCACCAATTTTGATCTCTAATATCTCCAATACATTTCTGAGGCCAATGTGACCATTGTTAAAAAGTATTGATGCAATATTAGCGGCAGTTTCCTGACGGTTTATGTAAAACGGGAATTCAGCGCTTAATATCGGGCCGCAATTGTATTGAAATAGATAACGTCTTGTACGTGACCGTACAAGAGTTTTTGGGTTTTTAATTTGGAAAAATGAGTAATAAATGTAAACAATCGAACCGACCGCGACCGTTAGCTAGCGCATCTGTCGAACCATCTGTACCTGGACAGCCGTGAATTTGGGACTAATTTCGTATGCAAAATATTCTGAGGATCGAAACGAAATAATTGTATTGAATATTTTGCAATGGATTGCGCATATCTTAACTAACTTAATTAATTGCTAATATATACATATGTGGGACCGAACAAATCGAATGATATTATATATACGAATCGTACGACTGCCGCTCGACGCGGTCGTACGCTAGCAACGGTTCACATAAAATGCTGTATCTCCATCAATTTGACGAATTTCTCTAAAATATTCGGTGAAAGCATTCTTGACAAATGCATCTTTCAGAAAATGAAGAAAAAAAAAACAGGAAAAAAATTATTTTTCACCGTGCTCTAGTGCCTTAAATGAGACGAATATATTGTGCTTATGTTTATGTTTCTGGGTTGTAATAGATAATTTCCTTAATTTGTATTAATTAATAAAAATTGAATTTTTAATTTAATTTTGGTCAAGAAAAAAGAATTGAATAAGATTGCTTGTGATAATGAGAAAATTTGTTATAGATACACTTCTAAAGATAGATACATTCTAAACTTGTACAGGAATTATCGTAACTCGTAACGTTGTTAGTAATATTCTCACATAAACGTTAATACAAGGTGCAGCGAATTGCGTTTTAGGTAGGGCAAAATAAAAAAAAATTAAACATAGTTACACCTAAAATATTCACATATGATCAAAGTTTCAAATTTACTTTTATTCCCACAGTAACAAGAAATACGGTCATGTGCGTTGGTATCTACTTGAAGAAATAGGTAACCTTCATTCCAGTCATGAGGAATTCCACTAGAAAACATTACAAATGATAGAAACGAATGATTAAATATGGACCGGCAACTATCAGAAAATCATTTTGGGATATATTGAAGTTCGCAGATAGTCCTAGTCAATTATATACGAATCCTTAGTATGTTATGTGTAGTAGTTTCGTTTATGAATGAAATAAAATAAATTATGTTAAAGAGCAACCGCAACTGCAAATAATATTTTCATTTGTAGAAAACATTGCGAAAGATAAACTTCAAACTTTTGGAAACTGTTGAATACATCCGATGGGCAAATACCGAATAAACTAATCTGCAAATTACACACTATTCGTTCAAGAGTGAAATTACATTTGCTAACCTTGTGATATTAATGATTTAAGTTTTAAAGAAACATTGACATTTTTGGTATTTGATTATTTAATTACAACAATATTTTAAACCTAGAAAATCGCCGAATGATACTGTATCTGTTTTCAAAACGTTTTCCTACTATTTATGGCTACTACCGTGTCATACACAGTTCATATATGAACTACCAAAGACGATCATTTCGACGAAATGTTTTCCACTTTACTAATAAATTTCATTAAGGCTACAAGTTCAGCGATCACATTTTCGCAGACAGGACCAATGTCCCAGTTGTTGAAATGAAAGTCGATTATTTCTTTGTGGAAGACGCGATTTTTTAATACATACACAAAATCATTTGAATTACAAGGAGCATTTATAGCCGTGCCATCTATAGCCTTGGTATATTGAAACTTATCTTTACTATTTGATTCGTACTGTACTATATTATTCCGCTTATTGAGATATAGATGGCGCCGAAATGCTGTAGAGACCATTGACTTTGCGACTTTTCAGTAAACCGTTGAGTGCTGTCTAATATGTCCTTCATAGAATGGTTGACTCAACCTGTATCTATTTGGCAAATGGCGGCGTTTCCTTGCATCACGATTGCCACGTAAAATAATTCGTATAATGACAGCGATCTGTCGTGTATTACAGTTTGCATGCCTATATTATGTAGTGTGTTGGTACTAAAGATCTGGGAAAAGAGAAAATCATTAGCAACTATTATTTGCAATTTGTATATCTAAATACGCTGTCCATACTTAATATCCAAATGAATTTTCCTATTAAAATTCTAATAATGTTCACGATTTGAAAATAAATATAATTCTAGTATTTACTAAAAGTTTGACATTGAATTTGTTTTTATTGAAGATGCATTTAGATAAAAGACGTGAAACATCGTGCAATAAATTACGTACAACTTCGATTTCCTTTTTATTGTTAGGAATGTTTGAGGCCCCACATGCGGCCCTTTATTTTGCTAAGCGCGTAATCTATGTCGGTACAAAGTTTTACAAACAACTGCATGGAACAAACACTCTACAAACTTAGGGTTTTTAATGTCATAAATTGCTATCGCAGTTAAAATGGCGCGTGGCAGTAAAATGTTAGTTGCTATGTGTTCAGCTGCCAACAAAAAATTAAAAACGAAAATGGAAAATTGTATCGCAAAGGTATTTAAGAAGACATTGAAAAAGTTGCTGAAGAAGCTTTAGATAGCAGAGCAGCCTTAGAAGTCCAAATGTTGTTATGAAATTGAATATGATAGTTTTGCAGTATGGACGCGGAAGGACAAACCAAATGAGATTAACGAAAATATTCTGATAGCGTATTTTAGCAAAAGTGTATGTTATTAGCCGTTTTTAGCAAAATATGAATCATTATGATTAATTTTCAGTCCAGAACATGAATCAAAAAAGGCATGATGTCTAAAGAAATGGGATAATGTTTTTTTTTTACAGAAGCTCCGAACGAAGTGAATCTAATGACTAAAGTATGCACATTATGATTACAAAATCTTTTGGAAATAGATTTCTCTTGCGTTTACAATCTATAGAGCATACCGTAGAGTAAAACTTGCCAATATGTCAATATGTGGATAATAGAGGATATTTAATTGTCGTAACTATCCTGAAAACGAAAACCAATAAAAAGCGTGATTTTTTCTGCAGTACATAAAAATTGCTTGTACAATACAACCTGTAGGAAAGAGCATATTTGGAGGCATTCCCAGAACAACTGCAACATTTCTTCAACTTCCTGATGCAGAGAAATACACAGGGCATACGTTTCGAATTTCTGTATTTTTTAGCAGATTTTCAGCTTGATATTACATATTACATATTACATCCGTCCATGAAAATCTGCTTCGGTACCCGAAGGCTACCTTGACGACTCAATTACGCAAAAAATATGATCGCAATCTTGTAAACGGTGAAAGTATGTTATTGTACTACTTTAAAAATTGCTACAAAGACCTCATATCACGTTTTAGACCCAATAGACGGTATAAATCAAGCGTAGCTCAACATATTTTTTAAACAGGCCATGCATTCTCAATAAATTGTCTTAAATTAATTATGATGTACAAAATTGCAGAAAATTAGACAGTTACGCACTGTGACATTTTTTCGTTTAAGATAGGCAATTAGCGTAGAAAATATCGGAATACTCGAATAGAGTCGTACAAAAATATTGGGATTTTCAGCATTGGATACTTTGTTCATAAACTTCCTTAGTACTTCTTTTAACGCAATAAGCCAACAAAACTTTATCAGTTTTTCCCTAACTAAACCACTGTTTAAATTTTATAGGCATTCTCGTAACGATACCTTAAATATTACACCATGCTTCTTCTATTTCGTATGTTTTAAAGTTTCAGAATCGCTCATAACTGAAGTGCAAAGCTAGCAAAAGATAGCCACGTACAATATTATGAAATTATATTATATTTTTCATTTTGGCAAATAACAAATTGGTTCCCGTGTGACGTGTCCCATGCCACGTTTATTTCGATGTACTTCCTTGCTTTCAATATCGCAGTAAATAATTAAAAGTTTTGGTACTTTTAATTCCGGTCTTGCAAATAATCGCTTTGGCCGTGCCGAGATTATAAAATCTTATAACATAACCGATAGTCATTGTCATTTTATCTATTCTATAGTGCACGTTGCTCTGATAAGAAATTTAATAATAATGTTACTGTGTTTTGAAGGATTACTGACTAGCACTGCGCTTTTAACACAAGTAACAGTAATTTACATCTATATCTGGAAATACCGAGTGTCTGAACTCAGTCTAATAAAAATAAAGAAGAACTTGCTGGTCCCGCTTTACGAAGGTTGTGTTGATAAAAGATGATATTGTTGTTTTATATTCGTTTGTAGTGCCGGTAAATATGGCATATTTTGCAGCCCCACGTACAGGGGCTGCAAACACACAGCAAATAATGTGGAAAGCAATTTTTACGTAAGTACCTACTAAATATTTAATAGTAGGTTACATTCTGTAGTATATTACTTTATTAACAAAATAAAGGTTTATTTATATACTTTATTTAAAACAAAAAAAATGGGATGTTATTCATCATTAGCTATGACTCTGAATCATTGCTCCACCAACATCCAATACGATTGTAGAAATACGAGTAAGGTTGGTGCTTTCAGGCATCAGCCACCTCTCTTCATGCTTCTTCACGGTCATCGTTAAAATATCGATCGAAGCAGATAAAAGCTTGATGAAGCAAGGTCCAGCTAATGTGGTGGATGCTCAATAATTTGAAAGTTCAATTGGTGACGGTGGTGAATGATCTGAATGTTGGTATGCGGTTGGCGTTATATTCGTGGAAAAAATCAGCTTCCGGTTGGACAACACTGGGCGGGTTTTCGCAATTTTGTATTGACAGATGGTACGTAATGACGGTGAATTATGCATCAACATAAAAGGCAGTACCTTTCTGTTAGTCAAAGAGCGTTCGCAATACCTAGGTGTTTGTTGATGAGGCATCTCAGGTGTAGCTTTTAAATCAGTCACAAATCAACTATGTACGAACTTTACGTAAGTTTGTTTTTTTGCAAGATAAAGTAATTCTGTATGAATGTCATTGTTATTAACGTTGTTGTTGAAGTAGAGAATCGAATTCTCCAAAATAAACTCCCTGATGAAATCTATCAATCTATCGGTTTGTGAGTTAGAGAGAACAAACACTTTTTTTTCGATACGAAGCGCAAACGGTTTGAGATACGACAAAAGTGCAGAGGAGTGAATTGGTACAGAATTAAATTTTCCAATATAACGTACCATGCGGCATCTATCTATTGTGGTTTCCGCTACGAATGGGTTTCTCGCTATGCAGTGAGAGCGATACCCCAATTACGTGTAAATAAAGTAGTAGGGAATAAATTCTCCAAAATAGTGGTTAGGATAATATCATCATCTAGTACGATACAGTCAGCATAAACGGTAAGAGATGCGATAAAATTGCACATAAAACAAAATCACATGTAAGAAATAGTAGCTTTATTTATAACATGAGATAGTCTTTTTTTAAATATCCATCAGCTTGCGCCTAGTTAGCGCATTCTATATTACATTATCAATAAGTGTAAGCGTAAGGTTGTCTTTTAAAGATCTCTTAGTCACAAAGAATAGAATATCAAAGCCTTATATTGTAAAAAGGGGCTCGTGTACATCTGGAAGTCCATCTTGATTGCCCAGTGTACGAATTTTACAATACGTGCTTTGTGGAGCGGCATAATGTACAGCGGGCTTCGCAAAATTTCCATATCCTAGCTAATACTGACAATTAAAGTATACCACTGTGTTGAGTTACCAATTCGTTTAAAATGTACAACATTTATGTACAGGTCTTGACGAATCGTGACGACAAGGGCGCGTTTTCTGTGAGAGTTACCGCATATAAAAAAGTATCGTACGTCTACGAGAATCAAGTTGAGCAGAAAAAAGTTCTAAATCACTAAGTTTTGTTACAATCTCATATTTACATATAATTTTGATGAAAATTTGTACTTTCACAGAAAATTTTGCACAAATATACGACGTATGCTCTATCTTAGTTTATACAAATTTGGACATATCCATTCAATTATTCTCATCTTAATAGCTTCGATATTTTGAGAGGATAAAATATCAACATCCGTGCCATCCGTAACAGATCGAAACAAATGGTGTCAAGGTAAGGAATATCTATGTACAAAACGTTTTCCGGTGCAAGTGATATGTTTACAATAAATTCGGGATTTATATTTGGTTAAACAATTTTAGTAAAATTTAGACCAATTTCTACAACTCAAATGGTGAAGTCAAAGCTGTTCCACTACAAATGTTTCATTAGGTCCATAGCTTGTGGTTTTGAATTTAATTTAATTGTTTGGACTAAAATGGCCTAGTCCAAGAAATAAAAAGTTACTTTAACTTAACTTTAGTGGATAATCAATGTTTGAGCAATGGAATGCAAAAGATATTCGAACGAAAATCTAATGACCAAGGAACATCAACTTTTTGAAGGCTTTTCGAAATTCGGGATTGAAAATGGTGTAGATCACGGGATTCACGAAGCTGTTCATGTAGCCTAGCCAGGTCGTGAGCAGGAACGCCGCAACTCCCGGCTGACAGCTCAGACCCAACTTGCTGCACATAGCATCCATTATGTTGCAGGTGAAGAACGGCACCCAACAGATGAGGAATACTCCTTCGGAAACAAAGAAAAACATATTAGAGTAATATTAGATTTGTTTAAAAAGTTACACACACTATTGCCATCTATGTTTTGTTTCACACAATAACAAAATTAACACTAAAAGAATTTCATCAGGGTTTTATGGTCTTACGAGAGATGTACGAGGGCGAGGTAAGCAACTAATTAAGCATGAATCACCAGCAAGCAATGATCTGTTACCAAAGAAACATGTCGGTCTATTATCAATCTAATTTTCATTATTGCAGAATAAGATAAATATCAATTAAACCGAGCCAAATTATGATTTGAAACGCTTTTGAACCAGAAAATTTAAACCATTAGAAACTCGTGCTCAGGCTTCGACCTGACAAAAAATATATAATTATATATTTTCTCGGTCAAACAGTAAATTTTAAATTACTCTATGCAATGTACCGAATGAATGTGGTCATGTGAAGACCTTCGAACGATACAGAAGGATAAAAAAGTAACACTGACGATGGTAATTTATCTATGGAAAATATAAAATGCGACGATGCAAACCTGTGTGTATAGTACGCAATGGCTAACATAACATGTAAACCCAACATCCAATTTCTGGTATTGAAAATGATTATTTTAACTTTACATATTATTATTTCTCTTTTAGTCTGGCCATATACTCTAAAAAAATTCCTTATTGTTTTTTTTTAATTTTCTTATATTACGCTTTTCGATTTTTTTTAAATTCTTTTTGTTGTACTTAAGATCTAAGTCAAAGTGAAAATAATCAAGGCAATAAATAATTGAAATATAAATATTTATATTGCTCCATCACGTTACATATTTATAGAAATATGGGATATATTATTCAGTTAAATTATTTAAATAGTTACGGTTGCTCTCAGAGAGAATATAAGATATGTTTTGGGGATCCTCGTGAAGGTGTGCATCATAAAAGTATTTACATTACGAATTATTAAATTCGTAAACTACATACCAAGTTGAAAAATTTTATTTTATATAATGAAAAATCAATGTACGGATATGCTATATTTATGTATAATAGGATAATCTGGTTTACAAGTGCATTTTAAATATGTTGAAATTAATATTGTTTTACTAACATTTTGTCAGTCTTTATATATATTACACGTATATTGGTTTGATATTTATTGTCCACATTTTATGTTCAATAATATTTAAAGGCCCGGTTCATTTCATCGTTCAGAAAACTTATGCCACAAATGTGTACTGTAAGATGTCAATAATAATAATAATAATAAATCACTAAATATTTAGTATATACCATTTTAGGGAAATAATAATGTGTATTTCTAAAATATCATTACTTTACTTATTATGGCAAAATGCATGCATATTGCATGTCTATATAATTTTTTGTAGAATTTTCTGCGTGTAATTTATAGAAACCGTCACACGTGTCGCGTGATGTGTACATTTTGCTATTCAGAATTCTATTATCTATTATTTTGAAATTATTATTTTGAAACTATTTCGCATTTTCTAACGTTGTTTCACTTAATTCTCCTAGACGAATTTTAATTGATTCGTTTTGTCAAATGTCTTTGGTTTTTTTCTATAAATCTATCATATCACAAATTGCGCATTGATATAACTGCGCTACGATTTGCTTTGTTATAGTTATACGATAGCAGAATACGATAATACTTGGTCTACGGTCATCAATTTTTGCTTTGTCAAGTTTTACATAAATAAGTCAAATATCACGACTATTTACCTTTAACTTTATTTTATTATTTATACAAGTTTACAATTTTATTTATCACACTAGTTAAGTTTGAAAAATTTGTCTAATTAATTGATGGTTTTGAATTAATGTCAAAATTAACATTTTCATTTTTTTCACTCTTATAATATTTATTTACTCGTAGCTGCATAGCTTTATATAACACAAAAATGTATTATTAATATTGCTGTGTAAATCCACAAAATCTAGTGTTCATTATCACGGAAACGAAGACCCCAGAAAAAAATATTATTGCCTTTTTAATTTTTTTTTATTATTAATTTAAAAAATTTTCACTATGCTTGTATAGTAATGTTGTTTTCGTTGTGTCTTGTAAAACTTTATGTCACTTTCACGCCACATTTATATTTGCCTAATCTGTGAGCCGATGTCAAACCATAAATTAAAACAGACGGATAGGGTGCAATATCTTAAGTAGGGCCGTATTAAGTATTTTTGGAATTTCTATGATAATAACAATGTCGTAATATTTCAGAAAATAAATTATGTTGCTCATATTAGTATGTTTTAAACACTTCGCCAAGTACGGTGTATCGTACCTTGTGCCCTCCCCTCAAGAATTTTATTCTTGTATGGTTGAAACCATTATTATGTGGCAACCCATATTAATAGCGCAATAAAAACACTATCTACGTTTTTACCATAAACATTCTTATTGTTAGTATATTACTAACAATTAATTATGGTATTAATTAAGAAAGGGAAATTTGCGCATAACATATGTTTACAGGTATTCGAAAAGGGATGATTTGTAACGTGATAAATCCTGTTGCTCGTTCAACAAATTTAAGACAGGATTACGTTGGGTTTTTTGAATTTCGGCTGCTTCTAACAAATTAAGCTTTGTGCCCATTTTACCGCTATGTAATATTTTGAGTTTGTTACTTTTAGGAAAACTATGGTTACATTTTAAAAAATTATTTCCAAATGAACTTGTATCGTAATTTAATCTAAATGCTCTAAAATGTTCATTATATTGTGTTTCAAAACTTCGCCCAGTTTGGCCAACATATACACTATTGCATTCACAACACGAGATTTCATAAGTACCAGATTTCTTTAAAAGATTGATTTTATCTTTAGCATTAAATAATATATCTGACAATTTGCAAGTTGGTCTAAACGTGATTTGATGATTTTGTTTTTGAAGAATGTGCGCAACGGTTTCGGTGTTTTTTTCAAAATACGTTAATGTTGTGAATTCATCTTTATTTAAATTTGAAACTTTTGAATAAATATGAAAAATTGTCTTTTGGTATCGTTTTTTATTAATTACATTTTGTATAAGGATGATTGGATTTGAAGGGAATTGTAGAATTGACATTGATCGGTTTTCGGAAAACATTGAATTCGATTTTGTAATTTCTGTGAATTAAGGTTAAGTCTAAAAAATTTATTTGATCATTTTTCTCTGTTTCAAGTGTAAATTTAATTTTGGGATGTATACTATTAATTTTAATAAGAAACTGGTCAAGTTGAAGCGACGTGCCCCTAAAACACGCAATTAAAGCTAAATTGAATATTTTATCTCCTATAATTGACATGAATATATTTGCTAGTAAAGGGCTTAACCTGCAGTTTGTTGATAAAACTGATTGTTAAATTGGAAGTAAATTTCGGTTAAACACGTTTCAAAGGCATTATAAATTTCTGAATGTGTAGTAGGTATTTGACTCTTTTGTATAATATATTCTGTTAAGGCATTCATTTGTTGGAATATTTGAAAACATACTTCTGACGTCAAACGATACAAATTTAGAATTTTTTTGGGTGGTTATTGATTGTAACTGTTGGAATAGGAGGAGTGAATTTTTGATAGCGTATTTAGACGTAAAATTTGTATGTTTTTTAAAAAGAACATTCAATTTAATTGCTAGGGGTCGCGATGGACTATTAATTTGTGATACTACCGGTCTAATCGGGAGATCAGGTTTGTGTGTCTTTATTAAACCGTAGTCTTGGAGCAAGAGGATTCATATTTATAATTTGATATTTATCAGATTTAGGAAAAATTATGTGGGTGTTTTCTAGCAAGTCTGAATGCAATAGTGTATATGTAGGCCAAACTGGACGAAGTTTTGAAACACGATATAATGAACATTTTAGAGCATTTAGATTAAATAACTATACAAGTTCATCTGCAAATCATTTTTTAAAATGTAACAATAGTTTTCCTAAAAGTAATAAAGTCAAAATATTACATAGCGGTAAAAAGGGCACAAAGCTTAATATGTTAGAAGCGACCGAAATTCAAAAAACCCAACGTTATCCTGTCGTGAATTTGTTGAATGAGCAACAGGATTTACCGCAATACAAATCATCCCTTTTCAAATACTTGTAAATATATGTTATGCGCCAATTTCTCTTAATTTTTTTTCTGCAAAAGTTTTTGTATATAAATAATTTTTCTTAGTTTGTTGTCACTTGACCCTAAAAAGTCGAAACTTAAGTCGTGTGTTGTTATTATATATATTTTTTGTAATATACAAGGGTTAACATTTTTTGTGGTAAAAACGTAGTCAGTGTTGTTATTATAAATGGAAATTTGGCGTCCACATGAAAATATACCATCTACTTCACAGGAAGTAGCGGGTAACAGTGATGTGCACATGATAAGTTCGGATACAGAAAACGAAAGTCAAAAATTTGTGCCCAGACGAGGAAATGCTCTAAAATCCGGAACTAGAGAATGTATATTGTCATGCTACGACACTCTAAAAGAAGAAAATCATTCAACACCAATTCAGAGAACTGCGGCATTATTGAAAATCTCTGACAGCACGGTTAGAAGCGTTATCCGATCACGGAGTCACGAGAAAACATCTCAAGGGCAACCCAAGTTTTGGCGAGCAACAACAAGTTTTAAGGAAGCAGTTGTTTCAAAAAATATGGTTTCAATAGTCAAATCTGTGGTTGACGAATTACAAGCCGATTCCATAGATTTTTTTTTACAAAGAACAATGTAAGTACATGTTATATATGATAAAAATGTTTTTTTACAGGGGCCTGCTTACTGAAATGGGTTTAACGTATCGGAAACTTAATCCCGCCGATACATAATGGAGTCCCAAAGAATAGAACGCTTGCGAATTGAATATATGGCGCAAATTGCAGAATACAGGAGATTAGGGAGAAATGTAATGTATTTGGACGAAACATGGTTTGACACCCATGATATTAAAACACATGGGCTCACTGACGATTCATTCAAATGTGTTCTTAGAGTTCCTGCTTCTCGTGGAAAACGTGTAATAATTTTGCATGTTGGCGGTAGTAATGGATGGGTCCAAAATCACTTACTTGTTTCTGCTAAAAACATTAAAAATTGGAACGCGGACTATCATGAGGATATGAGCTCATCGTTGTTCGAAGAGTGGTTCCGGAGACAACTGTTGCCAAATATTCCCCGTGATACAGTTGTAATTATGAATAATGCACCATCGCATAGCCGTTTAGCCGTAAAATTCATAATACAAGCACTAGAAAAGGGTATATTATTAATTTTTTGAGCGCAAACAATATAGAAATTCCACCAGATGCAAAAACAAAACCCCAGCTCCCGGAACTAGTTCGTGTCCATAACGTCAGTAAAAAATATATTGTGGATGAGATGGCCAAAAGTTATAATTGTGTTGTTTTAAGGTTACCGCCATACGTTTGCATCTTTAACCCAATTGAATTAATTTGGAGTGATCTAAAACGAGGGATAAGGAAATTTAACAACCCAGAAAGTTATCCTGCGGTTATTAATATAATCCGAAAACAAGTAGATAGTATTACTATGGAAAAATGGCAAAATTGTATAAAACATGTGGCTAATGTCGAATTAAGCTATCAAACAATACCAAATGTAAATATTGTAATTAATGTTAATAATCCTGATTCGGAATCAAGTAGTAGTGATAGTGATAATTAACAATAATTATTAATATTCGGATAATAATAATCGGAATTGATAATAAATCTTCAGATTGTTTACATTGTTTTCTTCACCATAAATATTCTGTAAATGTGTTGAGTCCGGTCCTGGATTACCATTGCCGGTTTCAAACGCACGTGCTGTTTACAAGCGCTTTTGGGGAAGCTCAATTTTGCGGTTAAGGGTACTAATAGCACGATAAAATTTTACAGGACACAGCGAAAACGACATTACTATATATGTATCTGGATGTGACTTGGCCGAGGCAACAAAATTGTAGTCGATATACCTAGTATTTTTTGTTTACACAAGATCTAAATACTACTAATATAGCTCATTTTTGAGTCACTTACATTCGAAATTTAAAATCATTAAATTTAATTTAATTTAATTTAATTTAGTTTAATTTAAAATGCGTATTTAGATTTGTTGAATAAATTATAGCCAATAAATAGTAGTCGGATTTTTTATATTTACATAGGTCATATCTATAAGGTATTAATTCACATCTAAAGCCCCAGCGTCCGTGAATTTTTTATTTACATACATTGCTTGTTACCGTAAAAGCCAGCATGTAAAGATTTATGCGATCTTAAGGTTTACCTACAAATATTGGAAAACTCAACAAACTATTATAGAATAGACATTTATTTCGTACGTTCGCCCAAATTGGCTGGAGAATCTTACGATTTATTCGACAAATATTAGAAGTTTCATGTTGAAATGTGTATAGTTCGTGTAACTCTAACATTTTACGGTTTTCGGACATTTTCACATTTGGAAATGTGTTGGCAGTGTTTGCATTATAACGATTTTCGTTTGCTTCTGATTAGTTGCCGTACCATACATGCACAGTGGCACGTTTCTACCTATTCAAAAATATTTTTTAAATTACGCATGTTCTCTGCTCTTTTATGGTAATACTTGAGTAGAATTGTGTGTAAAGAATATGTTTGATGAGTATCTTCTCGAATCAGCATTTGTAAGAACTGTGACGCCTTACAGACACTGTGCAAACATAAGGTTAAATGAATAAGACGATAATCGTCCTAAAATACGATAAAATATCAGGCTTAAGGTATGAACGTTATCAGTTACCTACGAAAGTCACTTTGTAAACGCTACAACGAGCAGATTTTACGATATGAAAATTGGAGAAGATTTATTTGCGGAGCTAACTACCATTTAGTAGCTGGTGGACAATGCTTTAAAAATTATTGAACAAGTGCTCAACAAGAAAATGCGAATTGTCTACAGTCTGTATAACTGTAATTGCCAGAATAATAGTTTTTCTACCATGATTCGAAAATAGAACTTTTACCGAGATTTAGAGGTAAATACAAATATTTTCCGGTATTATGATTTTTACAGTAACATATATGTACATATATTCAAAACTTTGTAATTCACATACAAGTACTCTATGTGAATTTTAAATGATTTTTTTTGTAGATGTTGTTCAGCAGCATTGAACTCCTAAAGTAGGAATCGTATTTTTGTGTAACTTTATCTGAATTAATAAAAAAAGTAAAATCATCACAAATTCAGGAATGTAATTGAGTAACTATATTCTAATTTTATAATCATTTTATAATAACGTTCTTGATATTTTCAAAATTTTACATAGAATTAATATTAACTGAATTCCATTTACAAGAGAAATAGTATATGGACGCTCTCTACTCTACTCTATTACATTTCCAAATTTCAACGCCGCGCACTCCATCCCAAGCTATTAACACCGCTGTACTAAATTATCAGAAATAAAACGTCATTATCAATGCCACGCTTCGGACGCCGACATGAAAATGAGGCATATTGGCAAGTATAGTATTATGAAAATTTGATACACGTTTAAACCTTCCCTGAATCAATTCTGAGTATTTTGTCGATGCGGGTGTATCTTCACGTGTATACCATCAGAGCTTGAATCTAAGTGCGTGTTAAATGCTAAGGTACATACATACATTGACGATCACTATAATTAATGTACATGGACGCACTTATGCCTCGCAAGACCGTTCTTTTAGCCAAGTATAAGAAAGCCCAGTGCGAAAATTTTCAGATATTTTCACTATAATTTCGAGTTCATTACCTACCGAGTACAATAGCGAGAGTCTTCGTTGCTTTTCGTTCCTTCCGCGCCGACGACTTCTCCCTTTTCTTCTTGCTCGCCTTGTTCACCTTGTATATTGTGAAGCGTGATGCAGCTGAAGCTTTTCGTTCTTTTTTTGAGCCGGTGGAGCGGCCGGACCCAGCATTTATAGTCGCCACTGTCCTGCAAAACCAAAGCGAACGACTGGGCGACAGTTTACCTAATGCGGTATTGGAGCAACAAATAAAATCGAACCAAACATTAAGTAGGTGGTAGTCGGTGCAACATGCAGTAGTGAAGATATTATGGTTTTGATTTCATCTACGACCTAGTAGTTATCGTGGATATGTTTGGCAGGGTTATGAAAATTTACAATCACTTTCATATGAAATACACCACTTATTAAGAATTAGACTAGAATCTTGAAACGTCGACAAAATAATGCTTTATTATCAAGTAAGAAACGATGAAAGTTTCCGCCGAAAAAACACAACTGTTATGTTTCCTGTACCATTGTTATCTCCAAATTTCAATATTTTCTTCCTGGCACTTAATGAATTTCTCCCCACAAAATGTCAGTTTATTTCATTGTCAAACTGCCAATTAGACGCTTTGTAATGCCCCCAGTGCGACGTTGTCGAAATTTTGCCCAATCAATGAATTTTATAAGGGCCGAATTATCGGCATGAAAGAGGCGGGTCTCTCATTCCGAGAGATTGGGACAAGGCTGAATCGGGACTACACCACAGTTGCTCGGATATGGTCATTATGGTCCGAAGAAGGTATGCGTATTACTGGAAGACCCGCCCGAAGAAGCAACGCACGTGAAGACCGACTCCTTAGGCGAATGGCTACCAGGGATCGATTTCAAACAACAAGGTCGATTGCTGTGGATTGAACGAGTGCTTTGAACCGACACTTGTCAGTGGCAACTGTTTACAGAACAATGTCTTCCTTTGGGTTTCATTCATACCGTCCTTACCTTCGTAACACGTCCCCATAAAGCAGCCAGACTTGCATGGTGTCAAGAACGGCATGGGTGGGTTCATCAATGGAATAACATCGTCTTCAGTGATTAATCAAGGTTTTGTTTATGGGTGAATGATGGTCGTAGAAGGGTGCGGCGACATCCAGGGGAAAGATGGAATTTGAACTTCGTTCAAAGACGGCACACCGAATAACACCTGGGGTTATGGTTTGGGGGGTGATATGTGCTAGACAAGGTCACCCCTTACGTTCATTCTGGAACCGGTGATAGTACCTTTCATGCAGACGTTGCAGAATGCCACGTTCCAACAGGACAATACAAGACCACATATTGTTGTGGTTACAACAAGGTTCCTGGACAGATTTTGCCCTGACCTGCACGGTCACCGGACTTGTCGCCGATTGAACATGTCTGGGATATGATGGATCGGTGACTAAGACAAGTACCCGGGCCTCCTCAGAATGTGGACGAACATTGACACCATCTAGAGGTTGCATGGAACGAGATACCCCAGCACCACATCGACCACTTAATAGAGAGCATGGTTAGAATAGTTAATGCATACGTAGCTGCGCGTGGGGATGCAACCCACTACTAACTTTTTCTTGAAAAATGTTAATTTTTCTTTTGTTTTTTTCAACGAAGCTTTCATCATTTCTTAGTTGATAATAAAGCATTATTTTACCGAAGTTTCAAAATTGTAGTCAAATTCTTAATGGGTGGTGTATTTCATACGGAAGTGAGCATATAAAACTGACAGACAATACCATCAAACGGTCCATACTATGATATATGGTTCTTCTTAACTAATAAGTGAACAATTCAACGTGTTTTATCGAAACTGGGAAATTATTAAAATACAAGTTATTTTTATGCCAACAATTGATCTACTAATTTAATAAAATTCAAGGGTTATTACAAAATGAGATACCATATCTGTTCTTCCACATTATATAGTATTATACGAACCATATAATAACCTATAGGTTATAGTTATTTACGTAGTGAGGCTGTTAAGGAGGCGATAAGGACCAAGGGAACTGTTTCAAGCCCGACCATGGAGTGCTTAATGTTCCTATTGTCGGTACACAGCCCTTCAGAGAACGTGGCGCGTACAACGGTTTTCGTCGTACCTAATAATTTTAATAGATATTAGCGGGTAGTTATAAAGAGCCAATAGCCACAAGTATTATCGGGCTGACATTGAGACTTTAATGCTTGACGAAAAACATTATTTATTATTGAACTTTCAAGATAACTAAGTTTGATTTCAGCAAAAACTTAAACATGTGCAAACATTGCAACACTGTGTAAAGTGAATGTACAAAACAACACAAAAGACCTTTCTACTTCCACCACTAATTCACTAACACAAATATAATACGATCATAATTTAAAAGCTACTTGTACATCACGTGGTAACATGTGCTTTTATAACTAAATCATAACATTGTTTAACAAAGCGCCAGTCAAGATGAACAGCGATCCCTCAGAAAGGAGGGACTCATTTTACCACATATCTCATGTAAGACTTTTCAGTATTCATATAAAAATGTAAATAACCTGCACGTAATTTGTTTCCATCATTTCATTACATATATATCCACTAATGAATTACAAATAATTACCTGTAATCAAATACTGTTATATTGTTCAATTTTTCTTTACGAAAGAAAATGTTGTCACTTGATTTATAAATCTAGTGATAAAATGAAAATAAGTGGGAATATTATTCATCTTCAGTATTAGAGGTTAAGGTAATATAGTTGTTGAAATGTACATTTGATATTCAATGAAGTGCTGTGCGGTAAAGGTAATATTTATTTAATTTTCTAACAGTCCCCGATTTATTATTATAGTAGGTGTAAGTCTTGATGGTTGCTAGATCCTGACACTTATAATCGCGATATTAGCAGTTAAATGTAATTTGGTTCTTTAAATTCCTTAAATTTTTCATAAAATTTTATGTTTTTAGCGACAAACCGACACTTTTACCAAGGTTTTTAATTTAAATAAAAATCAATTATTTTCCGTGGTGACAGACACTTTTAATTATTCACTGCATGTTTCCAGTGAAAATGACGAAAGTCGATAAGCATTGCGAATAATCAAAATTAAGTATCCATCACCACGGAAAATATAACACAACCAAGATACCTTCAAGATTAAATACGGAACAAAATAAATCAAACAATTTCATTGTATTTTACCTCAGTTCAGTGTCCAATGTGGCGCCGTTTCTTTTAGCCAAGTGCTTCAACCGTTTTGGACTTTCGGGAATTATCGTTTCCGGTTGGCTGGGCGCGTATCCAGAATCGTTATTGCCATTTGGATCTGCCAGTGTAGGAGGCGACGTTAGGGTAGCGACTATCGTTGGTATACTACAATAAGTTAAATGTTAACTTTTAGGTGTCTTAAAACGAGAAACTTACGGCGTTTCTTCAGCAACGGTCGCCAATATGAATTCCGTGCTTTTGTCATTTGAGATCACCTGGCAGTCGGCGTCGGCAACATCGTCGTCTTCGTCACCCGAACCTGACCCGGTGTTTGTGGCAGGTTCCTCCACCGTCGTCGTAGGACCGAGCGCCGTCTCCGCCAGATGACGGGTGGTTGCAACGTTTTCTATTACAGATCCTGGCCTAATTTCGTACGGCATGGGTTTTCGGCTCATCTTGGCATGCATCGCGCGGCGTCTTAACGCCTGCGGGCAATATATTATTATGCTATAATTTCACCTCAACTATAGGGCGCTCACCTTAAAAATATTATAATAAAGAAAAACCATAACCATACAGGGTATATAAAACGACGATAGACTAGAGTAGATGATGAAGTCACTGTTGTAGAACAGGCAGGCGTCGGCGACTCTATCCGGTGTGTTGTTGAGGCCAAGGACTATCGGAGATCCAATAGCAGCCGATATGACCCAAACCAGTACGATGGTAAGCCAAACTCGTCGGTTATTCTTATGTTTTGCATATTTTATTGGTTGAGTTACTGCTATATACCTGTGAACAACATAAAAAATTATACGAAATAATTATTAACTAGTAAATTTGAATAAATATATCAATTGGTAGTCATTTGAGCTGCAGTTGACGCGCAAATATATTTTCTCAATATATTTTGATATGTTATTCCCCTATAATTTAGTGTCAAACTACCCTTATCATTCAAAAGTTGCCCCGTATCATGGGGAAAGACCGTTACATTTTAATTGCAAAAATTCAAAAGGAACAAAAAGTTAACAAAAACATACAATATGAATCTATCAAAGTATACAAGATGAGAGAAGACGAAATAGCCAATAAGCACGAGGATATTGTTGAAAAAAAGAAGAGGTAGAAATGTGTAACTTTACGAAATATAATTGGCAGCGGCAAAACAAACATGTTGCACTTTTAAGTAAGAAGTAAAAACAAACGGCATGGTGGAATAAAAATATAAAACAACCGATCAAAATCAAAAAGAATAAATGGAAACAATACTTAGGGATCAGAAAGTAACGAGATGAAGATGAAGATGAACCATATACAAACAAACTTAAAAACATGGTGAGAGAAAGTAAAGAAAACAACTGGACAATTTTTTGGAGAAAAATGGAAATAAATAAGAATAATAACCAAATACTATTCTAAAAAATAGAAAACGAACCGTTATTATAACAATGTAGAGTGAGGTGAAGGTGAAGGTGAAATATTAACAAATGAACAAGGAATAATGGACACATGGAAACAATATTTTCAAGAGCTACTGTGTCATGGGCAAGAAGATTATTTAAAATTTAGTTGGGGACGTGTTAGGGATAATAAGAATGATGAACGAAGAATGACACTACTCAGTGAAGAAGTAAAAGGGGCTATAAAAACTATGAGAAATAGCAAGGCGATAGGGCACGATAGAATATCGGCAGACATGTTAAAGAATATGGACACTAAAGGAGCAGATGGATGGTGGATTATATTATAGAGGAATCACTCGTCTACGTAAAGGTATACGACAATATTCTTGCAAAAAAAAAAATAAAAACCGCGACACAACACTAAAGGAGGTACAATGTGGGTTCAATAGGCAGAAGCGCGAATGGCCATATATTTACCTTAAAAGAAATAATTCAGAAAGTCCTGCCAAGTAAGCATTTTTCGTGATTATTGACTTGGAGAAATCATTTGAACGTGTTAAGTGAGAAAGATTAAGGATATGCAGATAATGGGACTAAATATGAAAATAGTGAGAATTATGTCAACATAGCAAATGGAAGAACAAAGGAATTCCAAACAAAGGAAGGTGCAATTGCAAAAGCTGAGCCCTCGCTATTTCAATTTATTTATGGATGGAATTATTAACGAGTGTCAACCAAAGCAACAAATATTAAATTTAGGATATACAGGGTAACAGCCAGTGGAAATATCGGAATTTGCGTTTGTGGATGACGTGATAATTATGGTGGCAATGTCTACAGAATAACATGAACACATGAAACGACATTTGTAAACAACAAGGAATGAAAATAAATGTAAATAAAAGAAAGTGATGATAGTAATAAAAATAAAAATAATAAATTTTATTTGCGCCCAACAGTACACTGAAAAAGGTACAACAACACAGGTATACATAAAACATAATATAAAAAGAAAATAATAACCCAATTGAACGTATAAATATATCGTCAAAATACACGTTTGAGCTCCTACAAATTTAGTGCACAGGACTTCTGACATGGCATTAGTCCTACAACTAGGAGTAAAGAAAGTCTCAACAAATAAATTTGTTCCAGTAACAAGGGAATAATCGACTAATTCATTATAATTAAATTGTGCAAAAAGTTTGCTCCGGCGTGTGTCTGAAGAAACCATGTTATGTTCAAGCATCCCTTGCGGGATATGCCGTACATCTTAAAATGTAAATATTTTAGAAATCGTCGCTGAACTTGTACAAGTTGTAGTTTTTGGGACTCGTAAATTGGGCTCCAGACAGTAGAAGCGTACTAAGCGTATTACACAACAGAGTGAAGTAGAGACACTTAATGGCATCTTGGTCAGAAAGCTTTAGAGTTCCGCATAACAAATCTACTGACTCTCGTGCATGCACTATTTGGTCAGTAAATTTTAATTGGCTGTCAACTAATACACCCAGGTCTCTGACTATGGATTTACATATCAACACCGGCTTATATATCTTATACTACTATAGGCTACCTTCTTCTTTGAAAATCGCTCTACACATCATTTTAAAATGCAATTGAAATTTATTCTCTTGGCACCACCGAATCTATCACTATTGATTTGTAGGTGCAATCCATCCATTATGACGTGCATATATTTTTAGGTCGTCGGCATGAGCCAGTGCTGTGCAGGTTCGAGAATCGAGCAGGTTATTAATAAATAATAGGAAAAGCACCGACCCCAAATTAGATCCCTGTGGTAAACCAGACGAAGCTACGAATTCTTTTCACTCAAAACCATTATAACTAACATAATGGATCCTATTACATAAGTATGACGTCATGAATGACAGGTTAGAATTAAATCCAAATTGATCAGTTTGTCTAATTATATGTGGTGCTCGCGAATAATCTGTATATAATACATGGAGCTGGCTACAAGCGTCAAATTCAACGCATTATATCCTGGACAACATATATTGCATTTGTTGCTGTTGAACGACCCATCATAAACCCATGCGGCACCGGAGATGTCCTTGAGCGAATTTTGATATAAATGACGCTCTACAGAATTTACTACAATATTTTAGCAAAATTGCAAAGAATCGCAATAGGCCTGTAGCTGACAATTTTCGAACGATATCCCTTCTTGAGAACAAGATTTAATCTAGCTTTCTTCGATTTGGACGGGAATGACTTAAATTCGTAATAAAACACTTGGTTTAATGTTCACAAATAACATTTTTGTGTTATCGAGTTATTACAAATAAATAATAATAATCCTTCAACAATACCATTAGGTTCGTCGTAATATACGTTGTTAGTATGCATCACGCGAGAATTACCTCCCTTAAAGTGTATGTACTGCAAAAAGATCCGTAGAGCACCTTTAAGTTTGCCTATTATATCGAGGGAGAAAGTTATCCAATGTATTGTACAATGGCTCATAAACAAACTCGACACTGTCTTCAATGTCACTGCATAGTTTTAAAACCGACCAGACAGCATCATACATTTCGTTATACAAAGCTTTTGTAAAAGTTATAACGGCTGTTGTCGTTTGACGGAAAAGGTATTGGTCTGCATGAAACTGAAACGTTTAACTTTATTAAGAGCGCTAGGTGATATATATCTTCAGGTAGAATTGTCAAGCTTTCATGTTCAACAAGAAATTATGAACTAACATTGTAAGAGCAAGATGCAATAGTCCTCCCTGATTATTATAACTCTTATTAAATTGTTTTAAGTTGAGTATGGCTGAAAAATTATTCATCGCTCGTACTTTAGGGTCAGTGCATGGAAAATGAGCATAATGTGTTGCATTGAAATCACTGATGAGCAACACAGGCTGATCCAACAGAAATACCTCAACTGCTTAAAAAAATGCTTCAAGATCGTTAGCATTAAGACTGACTGAATGTAAACGCAAACAATATAAATGATATATGCCGAGATAGTACGTTTACATACTACGATTATATATCAACCAGTGGCAACCCTTTAAAATGACAGATATTAATTAGAGCTACCAAGACACAACTACAAGTGGTCAGACTCGCCAGATCAAATCAGATCGAGGATAATTAACGGAAATGAGAAGCAAGATAAGGACATCATCAGCAGCAGTGGAAAAACAATGAAAACACACCAAATGATAAGGCAAGACTTTATAAGGAAGAAGAAGCTAACAACGCAAACCAAAATTACAGTATTATTATTAATCTGACGATCTATTAAATTACTTTATTTTGAACTGAACCTTAATAACAAGCATGTAACATGATCGTGAATTAACGTGACTTAATATATTCGCTTAATTACATATGCGTGTTCTATGGGGAAGCACATAATGACGCAGCGAGTTAAATATTAAGCCGACAAGTATACGAATGGAATTATTACTAAAGACGAGTGAGACACTAGTGGCACGTGCGCAATTATCTCATCCATTAGGCGAAAGCCAGCGCCATCGAATTAATTGATATCCATCTGCAAATCTCATCTTCACCGCGCTCAATTGACAATAGCGGGAGTTTGTCTGCAGAGCACTCGCGTCGTGCAAACATCTACCCACAGGTTATTTATTAAACGTTAATGCCACACAAGCTTAACGAACGGCGCTTCTCGGAAGCCTTAAAATCGAATTTCCGGTTGGACTATTTGCACTTCATATTGGTGTGCAAATAACTATGCAGCACAACATATACGATAATCGATCGATCGCTGCTCACTAAGTAATCTGATTAATGCAGTGCATCTAAGTCCGCCAACGTCGACTATAACGCTTTAGAAGCGGCAAGGTGAATTCAAGTGCATGCGAAAATTCCAAGTTGTACAAAATGCAGGAATATCAGTGACGGAGGTGAAATGCAGGAGAAAAGAGGGGAGCGACGTGGAAAGTGATAAGGAAAGGACTAAGCTCCTGGCTTGTCCATTCCTGGTACACTGAGAATGAAATAAACTTTCTTTAATAAGATTAGAGAGCTAACGGTGTAGGAAACGGACTAATCATACTAGGGGAGTAATAGGCCGGAAATGGACCTACCAAACAATCAGAAATCATGCAACGCTTGGAGACAGACTGAGGTATTTCGAGAGATACTGCTCTCATGTAGATGGATCCGAAGATCCACCCTTTTTGATAAACTACTATGATCTTTCCATTGATGAAATAGCTTTCAAAAGAAGAAAATGATGGTTTGATGGTTCTGTTCTAGCATGTTCTGGTATATTTCAACAATAGTCACCTGGGTTATGTAGACTGATTTGATAAGTTGTAAACCTTGTACAGAATTGATCGAATGTCACAAGTGTTATTATTATCTATTTAGCAAAAAATAGACTTTATATTAACTTTTAAGCCAAAATCAATTTTGTAGATTAATGTAACGACATTTTAAAGAGTTGTGATGAATTTTGCTCTTACCTTAATTAGAGTTAATAATTTTTTATTTTGTAATTTTCGTAGTCTTTCATTTTGTTTGAAAAAAATAAATCCATCCAAAAACGCAGTAGCTAATAGTGACATTGGAATGCCACCGTTACGGGAGGAATCCTTTGAAACGTTCAAATGAGGTATAATGTATCCCCAGTAGGATCTGTAAGACAGCTTGCTAAGATTTTTATTATCGTCTGAATTTTGCACTTATCAGATTATTGAGTTTTAGTTTAGTTTAGTGTACATGTTGCTACAACCTGAGCTCTTCTTAATGACATAAAACAACATTATTTTAAATAAATGAAACAAGTACAACAAGTAAAGTAAAAGTGGAAACTGAATGAGAAAATATAAAAGACAATGATAAAAATTAAATAATAATTGACAATGTTTACACAAGAATGATACTTTGGTGAGGCAATGGAGCGGAGATAAAATATATTAGGTAATCACTTGCGAAAAACCGTAACAGCTAATATTTCAGGTAATCATGAAGGGAAATCTCCACAGAACTTCCAAGGCATCGTCAGTGAAGTTTAAAACATTAACCATATACAGACGATGCATGAGATACGTTTGCAAATTATTTTGCAGTTACGTTGATCTAGAAAACATTGTAAGCTACATTAGCGATCGTTTTTCTCAATTCATGCAACAAATTGCATGAAGTTTTATGATCGCTTTGTCATTTTCGCTCAGAACATTACACTAGTATAATTGAGCTCATTTTAGCTTTCTGGCCTATTTTGTTTTAGTTTATTTTCTTCTAGTAGGATGCCGCGCCTTATGAGGATCTCAATTATATAAGCACTTCAATCCTGTGGTACCTAAGAAGGAAAAATAAGAGGTGCGAAATATAATAGAAGGGTTAGGGTATATGTGTGTACAGATCAAGCGGAATATTTGACGAGTGGAAGAGTAGGAGATGAAGAGAGTGTGATATTTTCCCACATTCCTAGCTATAAGATTATTTTTCGTATTTTTCAGTTATAAATCAATTCCACACCATTCTCGCCTGCATTCGTATCTACGTTAAACGTCAGTCGCTGCCAAATATTATTTAAGTAATTTTTACATATTCACTTCAAAAGTTCTCTATACTACATAACTACATTTGACTCAGATTCGTTCTTTTAAAAACAAATGATCCATGCAATCAAAGTATAACGCGTATAATATATTTGCACACATATCTTATCCATATTCTTGCACGCATGCTGTGACTACAAAAAGTACTGATTTATCAAACGACTTAGTCGACATTTAAGGTACAATGTGAATTAAATCTCAACTTATCTCACGTTGATACTCACCTATCTATAGAAATTGCCACTAGATTAAAAATGGAGGACGTTGAGCATGTGACGTCCATTGCTATGTAGAAATCACAAACGAACCCGGGCAAGGCCCACGTGCCGTTCACCTGCAAGAATACAAAGAACATATTAAGAATATGAAATAGAAGAATATTGAAATACACCAAAACCTTTTAAGACGATCGTCCGCGAACGGAAACAAAACCGTCATCGTACAATAAAAAACCATTACCGTGCGAACGGTAGGCCGCGAAAATAATTCCCGTCGACGTCGGCAGAACAATATCGTAACATTGCTATGGCTATTGAAGAAGGTGCACTCTCCCGTTCATTATTAGCGTGAATATTTACAACATAAGCGGACAAACAAGGCAGCGGTAGAGTAATTAAAGCTCTAATTGGGAGGTGGCTGCCATAATTCGGTGGAAGGCGGTGAGGCGCGAGCAAAGTCTTCGGAGTTCATCGACCCTCCTTCGTTTTCAATCCAACGAAAATGTTCAGACCGATTTGCATTACGACTGGGGAATTAGGGCATGGTAGTGAACTAAACCTTCACGTTTCAGTAGTAGTCAGAAATTCGCAACTTAATTACTGTCTAGTAATCCATGTCAAACGTAAATAAAACGTAATGATAAATACAAGGGTTGTATCGATATTTGATCCATTTTCTTAATTTCGCCTTAATATACTGATCACAAAATTATGACAAAAACGTAGCCTTAATTATAAACGTATCCTATAATATATATGAGTGGGATTATTACTGCAAACCTGTCATTTACGACATATTAGTTAATTAGGAGAATATTTGAAAATAGTCATTTATGTTTACTTATACAATGATTTCTAAACTATTTGTAATCATCTTATCTTATACTTGGGTAATTTAATGCACTTACACATATTATAAAATCCGAATATTAGTATTTCCAGTGCGAGCCATAGGCTCTGTAAATTATATTAGCACTTCTGATCACAAAATATTAAACATTGGTTTGTTTTATTTTATTTCACTTAGTTTCAGTTCCTAAATGAACACATGCATTACTCAATTTTTATCGCTGTTCTCTTTGTATCCTTCTGTATCATTCAAATGTCTGTACTTGTTGCAAATTAAATTAAGCGCAGCAATCTTACAGCACTACCACAGGTAGTACCCCCAATCCAAACATCCGACCGATGGAAAAGTTTAAATTATTCTTCTAAAATCAAATAAGCACAATCTACCACATCCCGTATTTATGTTGTACGTTAATAGAATTGTGAGTAGGGATCACACACCACTACAACCTGTATTCATTTTATATGTTAATTTAACGTTGGTCCGCCGCCGGGTCCTTTTCGATCTAGTTGCTGCTTTGTTTATCGCCTAACTTTTATGTCTTGTTCTAGAAATTTGAGCTCTTAGAAGTTCAGTTGTAACTAATATAGCTGCAACATTTTGTAATTAACGGAAAAATATTCGACTCAGTTTAGAAATGGTTTAAATTTACAAACTTATCTAACACAATGCCGTACAGCGCGCCGTGTGTAATGGCAACTGGTTGAGACCTGCATGTAAACCTCTCCAGTACATCATATCGTTTAGTGAGTGTTGAATTTTCGTTACCTTGTGTAGTCGTGTACATTTTATGCGGAGTAAGTTTTTTATATTATAACTCAAAACAATCAAAAGTTGCCCACAAAAGCAATTAGAAAAAGTAGTTGATAATACAGATGAAGATATAGTCGATTTTTTACTAGGTACACATCTTCAAGTGTAGAAGATCACCTATCTGCTTTTATGCTTTTCTTTACCTCAATTGAAAAAACTAATTTTAGGAAATTCAAACATTTATATTGTATATAGATTTTAGCAGGAGTTTTCAAATATCACAACGAACCGACAAAAAGCTTATGGGCTGCCGAAAAAGCAGGAGTATATTTCGTTCAACAATTTCTAGAGAATTCCAAACAAATTTCCATAGTGATACAATTTGACACTAAACAAGCACGAACCGAAAGAAAGAATAGACCGGGACAATAATCCAGCGTACGTATGAAGCACCCAGTCTTACCTTAGTAAAGTTGCTGGTGGAGTCAGACAACAAAATAATGGAATTTGTGCTGTTTTTGATTTAACTTAACTTAACTTAACTTAACTTAACTTAACTTAACTTAACTTAACTTAACTTAACTTAACTTAACTTAACTTAACGTTTTGAAAGACCACAATATTATATTTTTTAAATTAAGATTCGAACAGATTCTACTGACGCGAGACCACAATGATTGTATTCCACCAGAACAACTGCAACCGGAAAATGTAGGAGTGAACGAGGACGGTAGACCCATAGGACGGTAGGCACTAGGCCTGTGATTTCCATGTTTTTTTATTCGTACCACTGTGGCTGTCATATGGTATTCGTGTTATGGTGCACTAGTCGCCACGGTGAATTCAATTAGTCGACACATTAGTAGAGTAAATATCAATCAACGTTCATTTGGGCGAGGGGTTAGTTAGTTAGTTATAATGAGTGGGGTGTTTATCGCCCCTCCACTTTGATCGCAAGGGTTTATTGTGGCTCACAACTAATTATAGTTCACCCTCCATTCCCATTCTCTTTAAATAAAGGAGGATTTTAGTGGGTGAGATTTTGTCAAGTTCGCCCAGCTCCAGTTTTGTCTTACCAAAGACTGTGAACCTGATTTTGTCCCCGGCGGTGCAGACACACATACCGTGCTCTGCTTTTCTTCAGTTTCACAGCATACTCTGCACTCAGTGGCCCCAGCCACTCCCAGCCTATGCATATGATGCCTTAGTCGGCTACGCCCAGTAGCCAGGGCTGTCAGAGTGCACAGGTCTTTCCTACCCAAGCCTAACAGTATCCTGGTACGTGCAATAGATGAGCCCTTCAGTACTATCTTGGAATGTCTCATTCCCTGGCACTCCTGTCAGTATTCGAGTACCTTGTGCTCCATCCAGCTCTTATTCGAGATTCTGGCCAGGGCTCTTGTAATCCCAAGAGCCGGTTCTTGACCATGGCGAGGGGTTAGTAATTTTTATATCACTATAGCCAAGTCATTCTGAATATCTAAATGTATAGGCATTTTTACATAACTGCGTAGATTCACGCCCCACAATGTTAGCTAAGGGATTTCATTGTTGTTTCTTTCGTTTTTTCGCGTATTCCCGCAACGTTTGTACATATTCTTGAAAATCGCGTGCTCGGGGTAACTTGGTGCGATTTTTCTCGGGATAGCTGGCTTATGCACCTGGCTTCTCCCACTGTTACATAATTTCGTTTCGATCGATTTTTCTATTCGCTCTCTTATTTTCAGGAAATGACAAATTATACAAGAAAAACGGAGAAAGGTGGAACAGTAACTAGTGGTGTCTTAGCAGCTTTAAAAGTTATAAAAAATGAAGGCAAATATCAGATCTGTCAGCAAGGAATTTGGAGGACCCTGATGCAATATTGTTCACAAATAAGCGTATTGCTACGTATTGGATTTGTAGCCCGTAACAACGTATTTGAAACCGAAGAAGAAATGTGCTGGTATCTATTATGGCTTGTCTCAGTAAGTTTTCATTTCAGTATGGAAGATTAGTCGAACAAATATATCTGATCGTTTGCCAACAAACGAAATCGCTGTCCTGGTTGGTTTTCATCTTTCAAGAAAGCCTACCCTCGCTCATCCATCAGAACACCATAGCTCACAAGTTAACTCGAGTGAGAGCCCGTTTCAACCAATCAAACTTTTATAAGATTCCTCTTTAACAAGCACCTTATGTCATTTGGAACATGGACGAGACGGGCGCAAGTACAGTACCAGAGCCGAATAAGGCGGTAGCACGATAGGGGTTCCGGCTTTTCCAAGGATGCATTTTGAAAATCATTTCTCGCTAATACACCTCCAGGAAACGATGGAACTTTCAATCCTCTGACTAGAAACAAGAAACAAGAAATTTTTCTATTCTTAAAACACCGTGATATATACGAAGTGCTCGTTAAATGAGCCGCTTCTGCTCATTTTGCACAATCATGACTCTCACTTGACGATGGAAGGTTTTGAATGTTACAAACAGGGCGGAATTACGGTCCTTGCGCTTCTGCTGCAATGTTCCCATAAATTACAGCAACTCGATCGACGTGTGTAGACACCTTTCCAAAAATAACTCAAATTCTTCTGATTCATGGATGACCATTAATGACCAAGATGACAATGTATGATCTCCATGGCATCTTCCGTGATACAATGACACGAGCTCATACCTCGTCTAATATTGCAGCTGGATTTAGGGTGATATGGATATTTATTTATCCTCTTGATTAAGATATTTTCACCGAAGTGGATTTCATGCCGCCTTATTCCACCAATCGGCCTTCCCCCATTAAGAATTTTGTGGCGGAAGCAGTTATGCGATTAGAAGCAGATGTCAATCATGATGAAGTTCATCGCACTTCACGAACCCAAAAGAATACTGTGGAACGAAGTTCGCATCTGCGGCAAATATTTCCATTAAAGGAAGAAATATCTCCAATAGTCCTGAACCATCTTCTAGCGATCTGCAATGGAAACCTGAGGATGTTCGACCTTTACCAAAGGAATGGTCCTGGACAGGCGCGTAAAACGAACAGACGAGCTCGACAAACGACGATACTGACAAATACTCCTGTCAAGGATGATTTGGCTGATGCCTAAACTGTGAAAAATTAACCAAAGATACCTTCCAATACAAAACTAATAAGCAAAAGATGAAAGAAAGAAATACGAATATACCGATAGATTTAGAATGAGAATCAGGAGAAATAGTTTATCCTTACGAAATTGCTACTACTTTTACGAAATTTTGATATATTACTGTTCTTCTGGGATTCAAGATTATTCAAATAAATGTAACCTCTATCAAAGTTACCAACCTTTTCTTAGAGTCTGTTTCGTTCATTGTAGGTTGAATCTACCTATCCCATATGATACGCCATTATACCCCAGTAGCTGGGTAAATAGGTGCACTACATCTTGATAGCAATCATATCCCCCCCCCCCACACCAATCAACTGCCGAATTTGAAAAAAATGGACAATAATTTAAAGCCATGTAGTAGTTGGTCCTCTCAGAATATGGATTAGTCTAAAATGTGCAACTGTAATCCCCAGTCACCCTACCAAAAATAACATAGAAATATACCAAATTACAGAGCGTATCAAACCTAACTATGAAAAAGCTTGTAATTATACTAGATTACAATAAACTGAAAGAGCCGATACCATGGATAAAGTGGATATGTGTTATACAATAAAAGGGAAAACAAACCGTTGGTTAGTTACTATCTTAAATTATTTGTTTTGGTTTCCGTGTTTGATCTTAGTTGTGTTCGTTTCAGTGGTGATGGTTTTTGTTGATTCACGACGCGTTTTGACTATGGTGATTTATCCCAGAAATAAAAACTGAGCACATTCACAGAATAACAAAACTTTTCAAAAGCAAAAATAAAAATAGCATACAAAACCAGAAACAATATCAAAAACAAATACAAAACCTATATAGAACAAAACGACATATACAACAAAAGCGGAATATACAAACTCAAGTGGCAGGTCATGCGAAAAAACTAGCATTGGGCAAACTGGTAGGAAATTCAAAGACAGATACAAACAACACATTAAATCATTGCAGAACATGAAACTCGATCCAAGCTACGCAAAACACCAGTTAGAAAACCACCACGAAACATGAACAATAGAAAATACTATGAACATTATAAAAATTTTACCAAGAAGTAGTAAATTAAACATAATATAGTGCATGGAAATGTAAATGAAGAAACAATATTCCCCCTACTATTAGGTACTAAAAAACACCAACCGCATAAATACGCCGACATAGTCATCAACACCATTCACTTGGAAAATGACGCGTGGTGAATCCACAAAAACTATTGTTCATCACCGCGGAAACCAAGACATCCAAGACTTATTTCCTTCGGTAATTTAATTGACATTAGTTCTTAAGGGGGGGTCCTGCTTTAGAAGGCTCATAATTTTTTTTTATTGCTCAAATCTATGCCTAATATATCTAAGAATATGTATAAAAAGTTATAGCGGCTAATTCGCAATATTTTGAAAGATACAGCACCAAACACAGTGAGGTGTCGAGCAAAAAATATACGAAAGCACGAAAGCTCGGACAAGCGAAGCGCGCGCCCCTCTCGCAGTAACATAACACCGAACTGCATGTACTGAAAAAAGTTCAATCGGTCGTTCGAAACAATAATATTTTGAAATCGTAAGAGCTATAGTAGGATTATAACGAGATATTCCGTAAGTAATCGAAAATTAACATTTTTCCTGATCGTAAACTTTAGAGCGCGTTTTCTCGAGTTTTCTTTTTTACGATTTTTCTAAACTAGTGGGCGTGATTGAGAGAAAACTAGACAAGCAATCAAAACGAAACAAAACTTTTGTTGGCTTCAGTAGCATTCTATTCGATTTGAACTAAAAAGATTAATGAAAAAAAAAATTCTAAACAACTTTTTTAGCAAGTTGAAATGATTTTCTCTTCCTGCAAAGAGCACATTTATTTTCAAACCTGAGAAAAATCTTGAATTTCAAGATTTTGGGTTTTTTATTTAGTTCACCTAGAAGAAAATATATGAGAATTACAATTTTCTGTGTTTTTTTTCAGACAAAAATTACGGGCTACATCTTTCCCACAGATTGTAAATTGCAATTGAAAGGTGTTGCACAAATGTGCATAAAAATCGGTTCCGTTTAAATATTTTTCTCTCGACTTATTTTTTTTAATGCTCAAATATGCAATAAAATGATCTAAAAAGTTTACTAAACTTGCTCATTTTTTTCTGTTCTAAAAAAAATCCCCCTAAAACGTTATTTTAAGGCCTCCTAAAGCAGGGGGGATCTTAAAAGACATGTGATTTATTCTCGAAACTAACTGATAGTTAGGGTTGAACAGATCGTCAAAAAAGATTTAGAAAATTTTGCTTGGTAAAACAAAAGCTTGAAAGAAGAATATATCTAGTTGAAAAAATAAAATCTGCAATTATTCAAGATGAAGCAACTTCAACATCAACTCAATCTAGAAAGATGGTCAGATACTATATGTGTAAAAAAGATAATTGTTTTGTTTGTGCTGAAAGTGTGGAAACTATTGTGTAAGAAACATTAGAGTAAATATGCAAACCGTGTTACAAATACATAAAATGAAGTTTTTATAAACTTACTTTTTCTCTTTTGAATTATAAATTTAATTCTAGTGTTCAGTGTTCGATTACTTCCTAAATGTCCTTGTTTACATTGCGCATTGCTTATTTTAAATAAATGTTTATTCTCAATTCTTGTCTCTGTTTTGAGAAATATTGTTTAATTTCCTCTTATTAAATATTTTTATTAAATATTTACTTTTTCGCTAAGAAATTTGTAATTTAATACAAAAAGAAAGCTAGTTCATGTTAACCAATTATTTTCACGCCATGGGTTGTTTTGGACCACCAGCTTAATTTGTAGAAAGGCTGTAGCAAGGCTGCAGTTATGAGAAACTTGCAACCTACAAACCTCGATGCCGACTTTGTGACAAGTATTAGTGGTTTCAATTGATTTTCTGCAGAGCATCGCGACGTGGTGGTCCATTATATTATTTGCACATCGAAAATGTAACTTATAAGTACAACGTTATTAATTATCTGAAGTATTACGGTCAGGTAATTCTTGAAATGTCTATTTATTTCATGAAGTAGCTCCTTTACACCTGTAATATTCGACGCATATTCTGATTAAAGCGTCCGCCCCATCTGCACCGTCACCGTCGTGTTTAATTTTAATTACTACAACTATTATCGAGAACTGAATTCTCCGGGTTTTCGGGATTAGGCTGAAAAGTTTGCCCACACGAAGCCATTATACACGATTCCGTTAATTAGAAACGTAGAGTTTCTACCGTCCAGCCAAGGGTTCGTGCGGGCTGCCACATTTCGATTAGTATTCGATTGCGTTGACCAGATAAAGAAGCTAAATTTAGTTGGTTGGTTAAATCGGACAGTAGCGATGTATACGTGCGTTAAGTCCGTTGGGCCAAGATAATTGGATTATGTGTGGTGTGTGTGTGTTGTGTGTGTGGGTGTGTGTGTTTGCGTGTATCGCTGCAAGTAGGTGCTTACGTGTGCGTGCGTACAAACTAGAACGTAAGTGTGTGTGTGTGTGTGTGTGTGTGTTTGTTTGCATCTGTGTGTAGCTTTCAAACTATAGAAGCAAAATAATAATGGTACCTTAAACTTACGAGTTGTATATGGCCCGGAAAAAATTTGAAACATTCTTGCAAATGTGTTTCCAAGGTTTATTTACCTGCTCCAATGTGAGTGTGTGATAATTAGTAGCTACTATTAGTAGCTTAAAGGTATAAATGAGAAAGATTACTTTCACATCGGTTTTTCGTTTATACGGAATAAATTTACAAAACCTTGTTTACTTCATAACTTTCTTAGTAAACATTTCAATATTTTTGCTGTCGAAATTATAATTTATTTCTGTTTTGAAAAAGATTTAATTAATAAATCGAAACGTTGAATTTTATTAGTGGGATTGAAATCATGATCAAACTCGAGATTTTAACGGAAATGCGCGTTTTTGCTATCGAAGATTGGGTCTTATAAGCTATTGCAATTTTAAACAACTTGAAAACTTCATTAGAAAAAACATATTCATATTTTATTTATTCAAAATTCATCAATAAACGCCCAGAGTGTGAACGCTTGTATCAATTACAATTAGATCGTCCGACATTTGATTTAATGAATTCGCTTTCGCCAGGATATGCAAATGACGGGCCGCATGTGATGCTGTGTGTACAGCTCAATTGCGGTTTAGTGAATAATCTGCAGACTCGGAGAATCGCCTGTGTAGTATTACAAGTTATGAAAACTAGTATTTGTGTCCGAATTTTGTCGTTTTTATTCGTATATAAATTAATATAACGCGACGGCGCTAATTTTCTAGCAACTTATCTAAGTAAACGGAACCTCATTGCAGGCCACTGCAGACTTTTAAGTAAACTATAAATTAGTAAGTAAAAAGTATAGTTGTCTGCTATAAATGGTAAAGTTCATTAATAGGTTGAATACCTAACTACACTCAGCAAATACATCGATTTCAAGAAGAACATAATCACCTCAGAAAAGCAAAAAAATACTTACGGTTTTAGTGATGCAAAAGTAATTCTTCATTGCTCAATAGCGACTTTATTACTAGGTATGCTACATAACGATCACGTGCCGGAATTCATCAATAAATGATTTTTCCCGCACAGCATATGGAAATTCCATAAACTCCTTCAGCGAAGAAACACGTACATTTACGTACGCGGGCATTTCGAGGACACGGATATACGTCAGGCACGCAGAAAACTATATTTCAAGCTCGCCATGGTAATAATGTTTCAAGCGTCGACTTTTGATTTTTTCCAGCCATCCAAGCAACATGAAATATGATGAAATTTCGTACAATGGCAGTGATTTAAGCGCAACCGAGCGGATTGCGACAGACTGACAATGAAATGCAAATGCGCTTGTGCATGCAGACCCGGTACTAGTTCAGAAAAGTTAAAAAATCTGTGGTCGGCACTGAACTTTCTTATACTTAATATAATTATAATTATAATTTTTACAGCAAACTGGCGCAATAGTAATGACATTTTTCAAGTACATTTTTCGAATAAAATTTGTTTAAAATTTCAATATTTTTAATTTAAGAGTTCGATACACACAAACGTTATTTCGAAAATAGAACTATAATGCCAAAATAAGTACTCGTACATAAAGTGTAAGAAACCAAAGACGCTTCGATGCACAGTTTTCGGAAGAACATCTCCGACACGGCAGAATTTTGATTGCGTGGTAACGTGGCACTATACGTCGGCAATCTAATAACGTAGACCAATTATCATTGGGGAACAGGGTAGTACACACGTCTTATCCCGTGAGATTCGACAAAGCATGTCTGAGCGATGCGGCCGCAGTAATACATTCAAAGCCGCCCAGAGCACGAAAGATTGAGGGATTTCGCCGCCTTTACGAAAACTTTTGAACCGCGTCGGCTTTATTGGAATTTATTATGTGCCTTTGCATTCAGTTTTTTTTTATTGGGTGTGTGGGAAATTGATGTAAAATAAAACATATTGACTTTAAAGAAAATACAAATAAAATACTTCTCCGAATCGACGCGGGCTATTTTTCGGCATGACCTTATTACGTAGTAAGCGTGTTTGTAGCGCTACTGAGCTAAAACTATTTCGGAAGAACACCTATTTCTGAAAGTAATACCTTAACAGCGGGTTTAACGACAACGGTAAACGTTGGTCTTATAAAATATTAAATATATAAACATATTTTTGGAAACGTTTTCCATTTTTTTTGTAAATATATTTTATATATAATATTTGAGCGCGTAGATTGGGTGGTTAAAAAAACACTGGCGTTCATAGAGGTTACGTATATCATTTCGATAAAAAAATCTGTAGTGCGTTGCATAAAACTGGAACATCTGAACAAAGGGAGAGCGGGAGAAGAAAAGAGGAGTGGATATATGGTAGCAAGAGATGGGAGTGTGTGAGGATGTAGGTTCCAACTGCGAGCAGATAAATAATGATAAAAACTGAAGAAATGAAGGAGGGAATGGAATAGACAGTTGTTACTATTTACTACTAATTGCGTCTGCTTTCGTACATTACATACGTGTGACTCGTGTGGGTGGACACGCATTATCGGAATTGTTTGTTACAAGATTGATGATCGTATTATGTCGACGGCTTTACGGTACGACTGGATTTTGTACTTAGATTTCAAGGATTACACGAAATTAAATATTCATCTACTCAAATTATTTGTTATAGGATGAATGTGCCGGGTTTTCATCACTATTCGCAGAAACCACTCCCTTAACGGGCACATGACAGAAAATACTTGAGAGGACTGTATACAATTATTAATTACAACACATCACATTACTTCTGATATTAAATTATTTTCTATTAAAAATAAAGCAACTAACTTACCATAGGATATTGAGATCTGCTAAGTTTCGCCTGCAGTTTGACAATAGTTGTGTTTACAAAGTTTTACAAAATGCACTACAGGTTAGAATTGCGGAAAGGATTTACAATTTGTTTAGCCAAATGCCCAAACGTGGTATGGTCGCCATTTATAGAAACCAAAATAATAATTTACCACGTCATTAAGGAATTTGAGGAAGGTTTGCCTTCCCAAGACGGGTCGCCCTCGAGTTTTGAATCACGCAAGGCTTCAGAATTCATTGAATCTGAAATAAATAGAAAATGAGCTTTCAAGAAGAAGATTTCATATTTCCCATATGCCAAGATGGAAATTAGCAGAAATAATTTAAAATATAGAAAGCGACAAATATGTCCAAAATACACGACTGCTCAATTAGGGAGGATTCTAAGATGCTGCAGACAATTAAGATTAGCACATTTCAGAAACAATGCCACGATAATTTTACACGACGAAAAATATCTAAAAAATGCTAACTCCGAAATAAAAGGAAAGTGAGGTTTTTAAACAGACAACATTGAGGACGTTCCTAATGACGTAAGCTACAAGAAAAAAGCGAAATGTGAGGACAAGGTACTAGTGTGGTGCAACATTTCGGAACCTGGTTTTTAAAGACTTTATGTAGGGTGAGTTAGAGGCGAAGCTGTAAATACATATATTTATATTCGGAGATGCCTCCCCAAATTAGAGAATTATTCAAACGAATGATAACATTATATTCTGGCCGTATCTAGCATCATGTCATTAAGCGAGAAGAAAGCAAGATTGGTTTAGGCAACAGCATATCCCATGAATATATCCATAAAAAGGATAGAACACAGGTACGTCCTATAGAAAAGTTTTGGGCTTTACTCAACAGAAAAGTTTACGACGGTGGGTTCAAAAATGTTCTAAAAACTTTTGCTACATATGTTCACACTAACCATACCCATATCCATAATATGGTCTTTATTTAAATAAAAACACACAATTTTGTAATCAATTCACAATTCTGGAAGATTGTACAAATTCCATTATTACAACATTCACATTAAGAATTTCATTTTCAAAAACTTTGTTTATACGAAATCAAATTATTAATAATAAAAATAATATTATGGAGACTGAAAATTTGGCGAATACATTCCCCCAGAAACTGCCATTGATTGTTAAGATAAGACCAATTAACAACCTTATGGTACATTTGGTATCCCAGCGAGTGTTGTAAACTAGGTGTCTAGAAATTTTTAGCAGGTAACGCCGTAGAGCGTTTGCTGAGCGGAACAATAAAAACATGCAAGGATATTTAAATGGGAATCGTTATTTATAAGTAACAACTTATCGTCGATAAAGGAGGACTGCAAGGGAGGCAGAGAATACCAAAATGGATATGAGCAAAAATAGTAATTCGAATTCATACAGATTAAATAGGTCATTATATTATGCAGCTATTCCAGAATAGCTAAAAGGGATTTTAGATAAAAATCATTTGATTGTAGAGTAATAATTATAACGTTATTATATTTAGTACATTACTTAACTAGGTCACTAATAACTGAACGGGATAGTAGTAATAAGTCACTTCCAGTTGTGATATTGCTTGCAAATCTCGATTGCGCAGACCACAGACCATATTATTAAAAATATGCAGTGACACTGACTTTTTTATACTTTGATAAATTTTCAGAAAACTGTCGTAATAGCAATTTTTGTTATATTTGCGATATTTAATATAAAAATCACAAATATAACAAAAAATTACAGGTTGATTCGGAATGAAGTGAAGCATTGTAAGGCAGAGTGGACGGCGAAGTGGACACTTGGCAAAACGGTTTTGTAAGATAAGAATTCGTGGGGATTTTATACGTGGGTTGGGTTGAATCAAGTTGTTGAATTTGCAATCTAGTGAAAAACACTTTTGAAATGTGTCTGAAAACTGAATCCAGACTCTGTAGGATCAAGGGTCCAAATGTTATACATTGCATAATATAAGCGATAAATGTTTGGATGTCCCGTCCGCTTCTTGTTGCATCTGGATAAGTTTCAAAGTAAATAAACTTAAGAATAGGATTGTAAAATTTGAAATTGTTTAATATGTTTTCATTCCCTTTAAAAAGTTTCCACCTAAGGTACTAAAGTTACTCATGACATAGACCATTCACAAAAGCAATGTCATCACATATTAAATATAAACGAAATAAAAGCTTCATTACATAAATGACACGAAATAATACACAATACATTCACATGGTCCTGCGAGTATCAAGCCACGAAAGATATTTATGTCGCGGTTACATCAAATTTTGTGGGAATTGTCCTATATATCTTTTTGATGAATTTGTCATTACTGTAAAATTGCTGTAATGACAAAGATCAATAATATTTGGTTTCCTTCGTACAACGCATCTTCAATACTTAAAAAATAATATAGTGTTTAAGTTTAATAATATGATATATGCACACTTTTTGGAATCATCGATTATGTTAGTACAACAAGGACGCAGGGCGAATTTGCGAAGCGAATTGCAAATTCATGGAGATATTTAAATTAATGTGATTTGAGAAACTACATTGAAATTATGATGGGTATTACTCATACACTAGAAGATAAGTTACAAAAAATTACTCTTCCAATGTTAACTACAATATGACAAAATTTTCATAACAAGTTGAGATATATTAAATTCGCCACATGTTCCATTAAACTGTTCATATATCTCTCATTAATTATTATTAAAATGTTTGTGATGTTACGATTCATTTTAATGAGGTGTTGCAATAATGTTTTAATTACTCTGATAGGGATATTTGTATACAGAAGCTCATCGAGCTGTTCGTCAGTAGAAACATACGCTAGGACGAGGGCCGCGGTTTCGACATTTCCGATTCCGATCCATATCCGACGAGGGGAAGTTAAGCAGTCGGGAAACGTTACTGCGTCGCCATAGTCAATCCCAACTATCCCACACCAAAGCTTCATCTGACTCCTATTTCACTGACGAAAATTTCGAATGCGAATATTAACGATTAAAATAACTACGAAGAAAAACCCCAATTTCCCATTGGTCACATCGGCAGAGTAAATCGACTAGATAATGTCGAGAACAAAAAGTATTTTATGACAAACTCGTCTTCAACACTGCTTTAGAATAAGAAAATTTGAATGGCGTTAACAGTAATCGTTAACATCGTTGGAGGAATTCGGTCACTATATTGAAAAAAGAATTTACACGAGTTTCCCGTGAGAATAAGGAAGTTAGTTTTGAAGACAAGTCTATTCTGAAAGTAAGCAACCCGACAACTGTGTCAGTGGTCAGCGCAACTAGTTTTGAAATCAATATCTCAACTGGAAGTAACGGCTTACTTGCAATACTTAAACTGTTTTTTCCCCTTCATTCTCACTTTTCTCCGTTTCTTCCGTGCACTTGACGGTTTGATGTGCTTCCTGTGGACCTCCATCTTAATCCTCTTTTGCGTCACCTGATATCATTTCCGCCATATATAGCACACAAGTGCCGTAATTTGAAGCAACGCCAGAAGTTCTACTCCCAGTTGTGTGACTGTAAACGTCTTACCGCTCGTGTTGGTTCCTCTGCCTGTATTGCCCGCTTGCGATATTATTGTTTCCGTTCCATTCTTTGATTGTTTGTAACCCATTTTGAAATTTGTTGGTTCTACTTCTGTTCTAATGCTGGCATGGATGGTATCATCTATGTGATGATGAAAAAACCTTATGCAGCAGGAAACATTACGAACATCACTATGGTCGCCATTCGATGATGCGATCCGGGATGACTGGACGACTCCATCTGGTCGATAGTACTGGGTCTCCTCTCTATTTTACGCTTTTTTGTTCCTTTGACTTGGATCGCTACATGATGATAATTTCTGGTTCAGTAGTTTAGAAGATATATACCATGTAGCGTTAGTAGATCTGCTGGTATCCTGGAAGGATCGCCATATGATGATGCCCGCGATATCGTTAAAACTTTCTTCAAATGCCTTACGGCTCATTGCTCGTCGTTGCGTGTTTCATTAATCGATATGAAATACTTGATAAAAATGTTGATGTAATTTGTTAATAGTACATATTAACGTACCATGTTCGATTGATGCAATTTACGCTCGTTCTCGTTGCAAAGCAGGCAAATCGTTTATTCCCCGCTATTACTGACATGAATGACATCATTTGTGTATTTGATATATGTAACATATGACATATATATGTATCGTATTTCCTCGTATTTAGGCCGTGTAATATTTAGTTATTAGTGACCTAATTAAGTAATTTATTATAATAACGTTATAATTGTTTCTCTACAATCAAATGATTTTTATCTAAAATCCATTAGAGCTTTTGTTCAATAGCTGCATATAATGAACTATTTCATTGTATATGGTTTATAATTAACTGCAATATCTCTATGAATTCCAATTACTATTTTTTTCTGACGTGTTCAGGTGTGCCTAGTGTGCCTAGTCTGCTTTCTCGCCGACACGATGTTACTTAAGGGGGGATCCTGCTTTGGGAGGCCTTAAAATAGCGTTTTTGGGGGAATTTTTTTAGGACAGAAAAAAATTTGCAAGTCTAGTGAACTTTTTAGAGCATCTTATTGCATATTTGAGCATTAAAAAAAAATATTCCGAGAGAAAAATATTTAAGCGGAACCGATTTTTATGCACTTTTGTGCAACACCTTTCAATTGCAATTTACAATCGGTGGGAAAGATGTAGCCCGTAATTTTTGTCTGAAACAAAAAAAACCAAAGAAAATGGTAATTCTTATATATTTTCTTCAATGTGAACTAAAAAAAACAAAATTTTGAAATTCAAGATTTTTCTCAGGGTTGAAAATAAATGTGCTCGTTGCAGGAAGAGAAAATTTCAACTTGCTAAAAAAATTGTTTAGAATTTTTTTCATTAATCTTTTCAGTTCAAATAGAAGAGAATGCTACTGAAGCCAACAAAAGTTTTGTTTCGTTTTGATTGCTTGTCTAGTTTTCTCGCAATCACGCCCACCAGTTTAGAAAAATCGTAAAAACGAAAACTCGAGAAAACGCGCTCTAAAGTTTACGATCAGCAAAAATGTTAATTTTCGATCACTTACGGAATATCTCGTTATAATCCTACTATAGCTCTAACGAATTCAAAATATTATTGTTTCGAACGACCGATTGAACTTTTTTAAGTACATAGTTCGGTGTTGTTCTGCTGGGAGGGGCGCGCGCTTGGTTTGTCCGAGCGTTCGTGCGTTCGTATATTTTTTGCTCGACACCTCACTGTGTTTAGTACTGTATCTTTCAAAATATTGCGAAGTAGACGCTATAATTTTTTATACATATTCTTAGATATATTAGGCATAGATTTGAGATTTTGAGCCTTCTAAAGCAGGACCCCCCTTAAGCAAATAACATACATTAGACTTGTCACCCTCTCGAACTGTTCCATCTTCACCAAGCAACAAAATGGAAACAATTATTGCCAGTATGAGATTTGTAATTTTTTGAATGCATACATTTGCATGGTTGGCATCTGAGATATAAACCGTTACAGCCGTAAATTACGATATAATAATTTTGATTGTGGTCTGCGTCCTTGAATGGATGACATTAATTTAATGGCGCATTCAGTTTTAATATAATGGTTGTGAGATCAATACCATATGTACATTAATTTGCTGTAAAGAATTTTATATACGTAAATTATGTGAAGAAATATATGGCAACGGCATGATTTACGATATTCATTGACACGAAAACTGACTGATTGTTGTCGTCGGCGCTTGATATCAGCGACTGACTGCTTATGACTTGTAATTGTTCCGTAGTAAATTGAATTGGCGAATTATGCTAAATTAATTACTACCCTACCTCGCAACCCAACTACGTCGTTATTATTCATATTCGCAGTTAATTTTCATAGCATTTTCTCTTTCGCTTCGTCCCCGTTTTATGCGGCGTCCATCGATATTGCGTAATTATTTTTATTATGAACTTTGATCGAATATATCTCGTCGACTTAATTTGCACATGGAATCATAATTGCAGAGTAATTATATGAAATATGAAAACAACCATACACGACATAAAAAGATGAATCACTGAATGATGAAATAAATTGAATTGGGAATATTATTCACAGTAAATTAGGTTTTCCCCTTGCGCTATCGTAACCACTATAACATTGCTTGTATGGAAGTAAGTTTTTAACATTTTACCACGACGGACGTCAAGTAGGTAGTCCTTTTGCAAAGACGTAAAAAAGATATTGCCAATAATTTATTGAAATGTTAAAATAAATTAATAAAATATGAACGAACTTTAATTCACGAAGAAGCTAATATATAATTCGGAAGGTAAATATTTACCAGTCACGGATTGCTGGACCTCGCTGTCGCTCAGACACAAAACCGTATTGCAAGGTAAACATTATTTTGTTCAATCTCTCATATGTAGAAATTCATTACGATACGCTCAAAACCTGTGTACATATTCATAAATAACTTCGTAGAATTATTTTAGATACAGTATTTTTAACGTTGTAAACTCTTCCCAAGAGCAATCCGTAACCTTCGGTATTTATTATCTTTTGACACCACAGGTTTGTCGAATGGCTGCTCGCACTTTCCACAGTAACAAAAGCGCGTCTCTTGTTTAGCCACGACCCAGCTCATTTTCTATTGTCACATCAGTTCGGCTAGGCAATCATCTCATAAACCCGCTTTCCCAAAATCGTAACTTAACGACTGCCTAATTACATCACAAGGTCCTAAACAAGCCATTAACCAACGCTCTTGGCAATTTAAATTAGTATGTGTCCTACACTTTCGGCTATTAGGAACTTTTTAAGCTTCTAAGAATTAACTAAACCAAAAGCCGCACAAAATATCCCTTCTTCGTAATCATTATGAAAAGCATAAAACACTTTTCTAGCCAATAACAAGAGTAGTTCTCCATCTAACACCGTTTAGCACGAGGGGGGGGGGCTATCTGAACATTTCCTCCGTTGTCCGAGAACGTGTGGATGTCACACGTATGTTATCGAAGCGCAATTCTGGCCTATCTATTTCGTTACCATCAAGTAGTAAAGATGTGATTATTGAGAAGGTTTGGGATATTTGTGTAGCAATTTCTCATCCACGTTATTGGATATACACCAGTTACACCACGAAAAGTTGTGTAACTGGAGAACCAAAGCCCGTTTGTATTTTTCAATCAAGGTTTTTGTGGGGACTCCGTTCAAGTTCGATGGTTGGGTGCTAGTGACGTCACCGCCTGTCTAATGACATTATCATGTGGTGTGAATTCATAACCGACGCTCATCTTGCGTACCATAATTTGAAAGATACGCACTGATTATCGCAGGCAGCGGCCGTTCGACAGGGAAGCTTTGTGAATGTGTGTGAATGAACGCATAGCAGTGGACACTGTTTTCAAACCTACGTCTGTTTACTAAGTTCATATTCATTTTTCAAATCAGTGGTTGGGCTTTAATTTAACATTCGTTTGCAAACCAACATTGAATATTGCAGTTAATGACTATTATTAATTAATTAATACCATATTAATCAAAAACCAAAAATATAAAACGACTTTAGTCCGCAAAAGTCATAAACATTTTTTTACGTCGGGCTGTAACTATTTGCTGGTCTTACTTACCTTAATGTTTAATCAATTATTTCTTGCCATGAGCTGCATAAGTAACCTTCTTATATTGCTTAAGTGTCGAAGACAAAACAAAATCTGCATTTTTAATAAGCTCAAGGTAACTAGTAGTTAACAACAAATATGATGATGCAAAATGGGTCAGTTTTGTTAACGAACGATTGCTTGAAAACATGTAAAGAATTGGTTACTAATGGAGGATACTAAACACCATCCTTGCGGAATCTCACTTCTATGTTTAGAAATATTTATATGTTTAAAAAAAGTATGTTGAAACTATTGTTAAATAATATATTTATGTAGCTAAAATTCTATTAATTTTATAACGATTATGAATGTAGTCACTAATTCAGTTTGCATTAAAATAGTTGTCAGAAAGCAAGTCGTTCAATATTTGTCCAATTCTTAATAAAATAATTTCAGTTGTATTTACTCAAAAAAGGATAATTCAGCCAGCAATAGTGTGCCCAAATAGGGCATAACTATGACAGACAACAAAGTACGTTGATAAAATTTCATTTTGCAGTCAAGCATTTCCCCTAGGTATATCACGCCCCTCGAAATTTTCCTTTAATCGTACGTTTATTGTCGTCTCTGTCACCTTAAATAGTGTGCTGAGAAAGTTCGGTCTGCAGCTGTCGTGATTGTTACGTTGCTTCCCGTGGTTGGAATTGGACTGCAACACAGTTGATGTGGATTGGGAAGTGCAACATCGTTGCATTGATAATGTGAGTTAGTTAGTTCATGGCTTTTCGGGAGAAGTTCTTTAAGATTTTATTTTGAATGTTATCCAGAGACTGTGAACGGGCCTTCCTTTTTTTGATTACTTTGCGTATTTCCATGGGGGTCGTTAGTAGAATAGTGTCCTCGTCATCGTTTGCGACTCGGTTCGACATAGCTAGCTAGTCTTACTAACTACACTATGCCCGCTTGATCAATAGTTAAATTTTCTACTCCGGTGCTGTGTATATGTTCGAAGGCGAGGACTTTCGCTTACCAAAGCGATCCGTCGTTGGCGGTTAAATCCGTCAGTTCCCTGATCTAAGTTTAATTTCTGTCTCCAGATTTTATTTCGTATTTGTCTCGTTAGTTCGTTTGTTTTGTGTCTATCCACGTCCAATTTAGCCATTTCCCATAGTTTTTGTTATATATGTTGCTCGATTATGTATTAGGATATGATCGAAAAGTATGTCCGGTTTATATGTGTCGACAGTGCAGGTTTTCTCGTTCGTTTTCTTGCACGGTGACATCGTCCTTAGTTTATCTGGCGTGTCTAGCTTCCGGTTGATGACAAGTTATCCGTCATCTACGCTCAAGAAGTTCATGCGTAGGGGAAAGTGATTAACATGTTCTTTACGCATTTACTATTCTCTTGAGACATATCGTCTACAGTCGCTGCCAGCTAGCTGCGATCAGGAACAGTAACTTTATATTTACTTTTCCATATCATTTACTTATTAGCTTTGCAGTAAAACTTTCAACATTCAGTAAAATATTCATGTAATCGTTTTCGGTCGTATAAAATGTGTTAGATTGTTGTTTAAGTTCGCTCTTTTATTTACCATATTCGTCAATTCCCATCAGGTTCCTCCAGTATTAATAGAGAAATGAAGTTATTTGTTCAATTCTGATTGTCATCAATGATATTTTCAACACAGCGATTATTTTAATACTTCATTTTTATTCTTCAAATGACGTCGATTGTTTAGTCCGACTGAATTTTTACCAGCTTTGTTTTAAATAACATCAACATTTTAGCTATCAGTATCGGCCAGCTTTGCTTTGTATTAGCAACATTTAATTGATTACAATCAATTTATTATGGTAATTCAGCATACATGTGGTTACTTTAATATAATTTTTAATTGGGAGCCGTTAATGTAAGTTTAGTCGATTGACGATAGAACATGCCTAAACGTGCACATACTCACATCAATGTAACAATGTAACGCATTGTAAAAATTCTAGTTTAATGAAATGCATGACTAGCTACTATACGAGCTGTATAAAGTATTTACCACACTATACTTGAATTTCATGTTTTAAACTTTTGAGATTTTTCAATTAAAAAGTATGACTTCTGACGCAAATACTAGGATTAGGTTTAAAGTTTAGTATTTCTATGTATAATTGAAAGCGATATAATTATGTAAGTATGAATTACCGTCCGTGGTTTCTATTTTTACTATGAACCTTATTAATAGGGAATTCAATGAATCATTTTTATGAAATAAAACAAAATATTTACACACGAGGCGACAGGTCAAGTCACAAGAGAAGGTGTATGTACTGAACATGTAATGGATTCACGCATCCCGAACAACATATGCCAAATCTACGTAAGAATATCAATAAAAGCAAATCGTTCCCGCTACAAGAACTTTGCATATAAATAGCAATCGTCGTGATTTTCGCGGAACACAGTTAACATTCTTAATCCGATAATTATCCAAATACCTAATTATAATCGTTATGCGGAATATGAAACGCTCATGTGGCTTAACCGATTAGAGATCACGTGCATTAAGTTTATAAGTGTTCGCGTTGTAACATTGTAATTGCGATTCTTGCCTGCACTTGTGCAGGTAGTGTGAGGTAACAAACGGCAACGTGCATATATGCACCAGAGAAAGTCTGCATTCATTACGTTTATTAGCTTTATATGAGATTAGCTTGCCGCTCTGGGAAACCGGTGACAGTTTAGTGTTTGTTCTTTCGGTTTCGTAATCTCCTTTGTTAAAATTACTGCGGTGCGTTCCATAATTATTTAAAACTGTCCTGAATTTTCTAAGAATAAGCGAATGCTAGTGTAATTATCAAAAACATCAAACGATATTCCTAACTAATTATATAGTTGTCATAAATTGTAAAACCCATCATAAAGGGATATACGGTAACACGTAATAAGCTGTGTTAATGTTAACTAATCTGTATCTTACTTGACGAATTAACAAGTAGAAATACAAAGTCAACTGGAACAATCATCGAGTCGGTTCATTACACGAGAACCAGGATATATTTTCCCGGTTTATCTTTATTTATCATACAAACATTTCATACCTTTTTGACAATGCTTACAGCACCTTCGCATTCGAGCGTTTTCCATAGTGTTTTGCCTCAAAATTTTTCCTAATTATCGCTTTCACGTCCCCTTTTTCTTTCATACAGTTTCTCAACTTCTTCGCCTTTGCATTTTGATTTTCCACCCGCCAATTCCCTCATATCCATTACACCAATGTTCTCATTTATATTCCGCTTCTCCACATACGAATATCCTATGTTTTCAATCGTTTTCTTGCAACAGCTATTTTTCTTTTCTTCACTTCCACAATCGCCACCATTGTCTGGTCCCCTATTCACCCAGTATATGCAGGTACTCTGGCAGCTCCTTAAACACTTGAAGATCTTGCACTTTCCATTGTACTTGCTCTAATTCACTCTCTTCTGTCTTTCGTGTAATTCATTTTTTCTATCGATTCATCACTTTCTCTTGCTTCCTCTTCAGTCGTTCCAACTCTTCTGCACTCAGTCTCGCGTGTTCATGCATCCGTCACCTGCTTTAATCACCTCTCTTGCCACTTGCTCACTTTCATCTCATAGTTCACTAGCTTTCTTACAGCACTCAACCTCATTTTCATACAATCTGTCTCTTGTGGAACAATATGTCTTGGCGTTGATTTTTCGACTTTCAGAGCTACCTTCAAACACCTAACATATTATTCTTGACTAAAAAAATCAGAGATCCATCTTCCCCATTTATTCCACATTCTTCCCACCACCACATTCGCCTTTTTGCATACATACCTAATATGTTCTTTTGCCATTAGACATTCAGAAAACGCATAGCCCAGATACTTCACCCAGTCTTTCATACATTCAATCAAATATGTCTCCTTTCCACTTAAAAGTATCCCTGTTACTTCTTCCCCATCTTCTCCTAAACAACAAAATATTCGTTTTAACCACATTCACTATCAGCTTTCCTCTTGCAAGAAACCTCCTTGATAACACGTCTCCGTTAATACCACGTCAACCCTACACGCCAGCACCCATATTTTCACGACTGTTATTACGATGTCCCGTTCTTAATATTTCTTTCATCTCCGACGATATATATCGAATTGCAGGGCACCCGTTGGGCAGCCTTGCGTTGTTTCAAATTCGTTTTGCTCCCAAACCATATCCTATTAAAATATTTCTCCAGTTGATATATGTTCTTTTCTAAGCTTCTACTACTATTTGCTTATTTCACAGCCCCGTTTCTTACTTTAGTACACATTACCGTATATTTAAATTAACACCCGGTCGAGAGTTTGTTCATTACTGAGAACAGAATTAATAGAAAAAATAATGTAAAGCGGTGTTCGGTTACAGGAAACTCTAACTGTTTCACATGTAGACAACGCATTCTTCCCGACTTGTTTCGCTGTCTCCACATAGATGAAATGTATTTTCCGTCATGTACGTTCCTTATCGTAAATCAATTTGCGGTGAAGGATTTCGCCATTGTGCCGCGCGTTCACCTTTAAACCGGCGCGAGATCTTATTTCAGGCGACAATACGAAAGTCAACAATTGAAGCCCCGAGGTAATCGCCATCGACAATTGAAGGCTATCTTCTACCGGGGTCTTGGGGCGAACAGAGTGCATGGGACCACTCGATGCCCCCTCGTCCCGTTTATTTCGCTTCGCTCACATACACACGAACTTAATCTTGTATTAATATTGCAGTCTTTTCATATGGAATATGTTTCTAATAAAGAGTTTATTTAGCCGGCCTTGAAATTTAATTTCCCTTGGGTGGTCGTTTGCGCCACGGTGGACTTCAGGACACAATGAAAGCGAACCGCGGCTTTTCCGGGCCTACGTCCGAAAGTAAAACCACTGAAGTAAAGTGATTTATTAAAACAATTTATTCACATGCATCGTAATTATACTAATTATAATAAGATACTCGAGTTCGAAAATAAATATGTACAAGAGGATATTCACTAATAAAATCTTTAAAATTTACGATTGGTTGTGAATTTGTTTATTAATCTACATCTTATTCGTGAGTTAACAACTAAAAATATAAAGGCAATCAGAAAAAAATTTGTAGGGGTCCACATTGAAATTTCTTGTACTTAGATAAAAGGTGATAAGAGTGAACCATAACTTTCAATCTACAAACCATGAAATTAATTCCTAATGTTGGCTGCAACGGTTTGGGCGCATCATTACAAAAAAAAATCTGAATAGGCTTATGGAAGGTCAAACGTATATTTCCGTTAAAATCTCGAATTCAAAAACCTTCATGATTACAACTTTCTTGTAAAACTTACGCAGCAAGATATACCGGTCATTGCATAAAGTACTGTTAATGCCGCCATTTCGCATAACATTTTGATATGACAACAATTAAATTAGATACACGGGCGGTGGAAACATGAATGACGAAAATATAGGTTATTGATAGGAATTTGGGATAAGAAATGGCCGTTCGAAATGACTCATTTACTCAACGCGGCCGAACAAAATACCATTTACATCATATTGAAGGATTTAAGATAAATTACCTTTTATTTCCAAGAAAGGTGGCTATAACTAACCATACTTAACAACTCATGAACACATTTATATGTATTGAAGCTCCTCGTTGGAGCCAAATTACGTCTTCCATGAATGTTCGTGCATTTTTAATTGAAACAACTAGCGTAAAGTGATAAATTTAAAATTTCAAAAGAACGTAATTATTAAATATATACATAAATTCACGAAAAGCAGTATCAAACCAAACTGTAAAAACAACCCGGTTTTTATTTTAAAAACTTAACTAGAAGTAAAGAATGTAAATACAAGACTAAACTATCTCATAACAGGAGTTGAAACTGGTGCCAATTTTCTGCAAGGCAGATATATGAACTCTTTTCTCAAATTTTCAAAAATATTTTGTTATATGCTCACATATAAACTGCACCTCCTAGAAGGGGTGGGACTTTTTGGACCAAATTTGGCAGCAACATTGGACTAGTCTAAGGCAACAATTGATTAAAATTTGATAAAGAAAACACTTCATCTTCTTGATTTTTCTTTAATAATGTGTTGGTCCGCCCCTATTTCTGATACACTCATTGACCCGCCTTGGCATTGATTGCAGCAGGTGATCAATGTCTTCTTGGGGTATGGCATCCCAAGCAGCCTGTACTTCATGCCGTAGAGCTTCTATTGTCAACGGTGGGTTCGGTAGATTCCTCAATCTTCTACCCATCATGTCCCACACGTGCTCAATGGGCGACAAATCGGGAGATCTTGCCGGCCAAGGCAAAAGATTAACATTGGCCTCTTTAAAGAAGTCAAGAGAAACCCTTGGTACGTGAGGTCGTGCATTATTTTGCTGGGAAAAGTGGGTCTTCCAGCCCTCGAAGATATGGAAAAACATGTGGTTCTACCACTTCGTCAATGTAGTGTCGGGCGGTCATACTACCCCGAATGAAGAGCAAGGGTGACCTACTGCCGTAATAAATAGCACCCCACACCATCAACCCCACAGTTCGGTGAATATGCCTCGCAATCGAAAAATCAGGATTGCGCCTTTCTCCACGTCTCCGTCCAACAGTCATCCGACCATCATGCATTCCTAAACAAAATCGCGATTCGTCACTAAAGACAACTCGATGCCACTCCAAGTTCCATTGAAGTGTTTCCGTGCACCACGCCAGACGTTCCTGGCGATGTTGAGCAGTGAGGGGTAGCAAAAGATGTGGGCGGTAAGACAGCAAGCCAAAGGTTCTTATTCGACGATAAACTGTTCGCAAGCCTATCGGACGACGTTGTTCACCTAACCATTGATCAGCTATTCATCTAGTTATAGAGAATCGGTCTCTCAAGGCCATTAGTCTTAAGCGGCGATCTTGACGTTCATTGGTTCGTCTTTGAGCCCCAGTGCCTCTTCTCCGACGTTCAACCCCATGTTCAGACCACGCTTGATAAACACGCATTATTGTTGAGTGGTGCCGTCCCAAACGGTTGCCGATTTCTCTAAACGAAAAACCTACTTCTCGTAAACCAACAATCCGCCCTCGGTCAAAGTCACTCAACTGCTGGTATATTTGAGGTCTCCTTCCTCTAGGCATCGTTAAACACTTGAAACACTTTAAACTAAAGAACGGGATCCGAAAAAGTGGAATAAATTCAAAAAATGACTCGATAATTGCTTATCTATCACCACCTCTAAAAAATGACACATTCGTCAAACATCCCATGACTACTTGATGATTGGGTTTCAAATTTTAATCAACTATTTCCCTGGACTAGTCCACTATTCCTGCCAAATTTGGTCCAAAAATTTCCACCCCTTCTAGGTGGTGCAGTTTATATGTCACTGAGTATATTTATTAATCAATATGTTGCAACAGAGTGTAATTTCTTCCACGAGTTCATCAATATGAAGCAACATTTTATAGACTTCCCACATTAAATACTCGGCTTGCTAAATTAGCGAGCTGGTTTACAGAGCAGAGCCTCGATAACACGGTGGTTCGCTCCGACTACCGGGCCGGGCCCACACATTGAGAGGGTTTACGGAGCAAAACCTTACTTCGTTGGAAGTCGTTCCCGGTTGTTAGGTCAAGCTAGAGGCTTCTCTATGTACTGTGCGATCTGAAAACTGTATCAACAATGGATGTTCTCACCCACGTTAGCCTATATAATGCGTACCGTCTTACGGTAGGCTGAAGGCTACTCTTGATGACCAGTGGTGTGGGAGTGGAAGGATGCAAAAGAATGTCTCTACCATACCATCCCCATCAGGAAAGTGCTCATATCCAATCAGCCTTTTTCTTGATGGAGCTAACCAAACACCTAATTTTTTGGAGAGTAATAATGTATATAACCAGATAACTGAAACATAAACGCAGCCTTGGACAGGGACTGCCAAAGTTGACAAATGTTTGATAAACGTGACTGTCAACGACCGAACTGAAAGGATAATTTGTAACAGGTCCAGTAGGCCTGGAAAATTCAGCTGAAATTATACCGTACACCAGAAATGGTTTCCTATATAATACAATTGTATTAAGAACATTTTTTCTGGTATTCTAGGAGTGTAACTAATTTTAAATCCGGCCATTGCCAGTTACGTTTATCAGACACCTATCAACTATAAGGTGTCAAGGCCGAAGAGATGTTTTAATTTAAATTTCAAAATTTAGCGGACACATTTTTGAAAGTACCGTGATATCAGAAATTATCTTGGTCAAAAGTTGCCATGGAACGTAAAACGGTTGTCTTAGGTTAAATCATCCTTATGAAATAATTCTGTCATTGTCAAGCTGCGTCACTGACATTTGACAGCTGACAGCATCTGTCAGCTGACATAATCAATAACTTACAAATGTGCTACCTACCTATTTCACCTGTAAAATAGCAATGAACTACAAGTTATAAAATACTAATAGCGTTTTTTATTATTAAGTAAAACTAAATTACAGTAACTGTTGGAAATGTAACAATGACTTTGACAATGATTTTGACACTCAAAAAATAATTGACATGAAGGTACGATGGGAGCTGCGACAATCATTTTAAAATCCATGACCACCTTCGACCAAGGTAATTTTCGATATCACGGTATTTGGTAACTGATCCTAGAAAAGTTTGCACAAATTGTATCATCATGTAGTGTCCTTTAAACAACTTAAATGGAATTTTGTTGTAAAATCTTTAGTGACTCTAATATTTGAATGCATTGAAATTAACATGGGATTTCCTATGTTGCGTCCGGCAATACAGTACCCTGTATATATATTTATATGTATGTATGTGTGTATATATGTACAGTAAAATAGCTCTCACATTATGAATGGCGTTGTTGAGTTGTTCTCAAAACACATTTGCGATGTTCAAGTTGGCCTTCTCGTGATTTAGATCTAAATTGCATATAATTAAGTCACTGAAGATATAAGGAAAATAGAAAATGATCCGTAGTTTAGATCAGACAAGCATCGTTCGAGTTCAAATTTCAGCACATGACATGTATTCGTGATCTTATGAAAGCATTTGTCTTAGCTCAAGACAAATAAAAATATCGAGTTGCACGTGATGCAGGTCTCACTATAATAAAGTTTAATCGGCTACTTAGACCAAGACAATCAATTTTATGCTCTAGTATGTCAAACAAAAACTTATGAGTAATCGCTAAATTGAGAGATGGCGTGTTAAAACGATACAAAACCATACGTTCAATATTTCGTACAGGCTTGATGTAATCCATGTTAAAAGATAATTTCTTTCAAGAATTATCGTTCCAGCTCATATACGTGAATTGTTAACCATTATAACTATATAATCATTGTTTGTATAAATGTGATGATAGATTTAGAATACGTACCATGCATACTACCCCTGAGAAGCAAGTTTTACATATTTATTTTATTTTACCCTAAACATCTAAATAGATATCTATAGTGTCTATAAATAAATATCACCCTAAATATATAGACGTTGTTTCCTTTGTTTTGAACACTAAAACGATTAAAAATGGAAAAATAAAATAATGTCCGCGGAAAGAGGATTATATGTTCATGGACATCATTAAGTGAACTTTAATGCGACGTGTATCTGTAATTAGTTGTCAGATAATTTGTAATGAAATCTATTTATTATAATGATTTATACGAGAAAAAATACAAATAATTTAACGGCTTTATGGCGGTAATTTAATTGTTTTTATAACCCTCGTCCCTGCATTAAATAAAAACATTTATTTACAACAGGTCAGGATATGAAATTTTCCATAATACCTCTTAAGCCATTCATTTATCACTTAATGCGGGGCTTTAACGCATTCATTATGTTTTAAAAAAGTGTCTCCATTTTAAAGCACGCACCCTTCTTTTCATCGTGATTTCCTTCATTTCACCTAGCTTTTCCACGTGAGTTTCAGATTTTCTATCGCGATTTTTCTTATTTACCTCATTAGATTTTTCCAATATTTCTAACATATATCCTCTCGTTGATCATACCTCTTGTTTATGTGCCTGTGCGCGCTATAGCGCCAAAACTGTTGAAACTACTATGAAACTTTCAACTTAAAGTTGGGGATTCAGTCATGGTTGCAATTAATCGCTCCCCGCTTGGAAACCAGATATTAATTATGTTCCCAATCTATTTTTTTCGCTATCTCGCGATTCTAATAATTTTATACAAAATCCTTTCATTGACTTCCTTCGTATCAATATGTATATGAGCTAAAAAAAATCAAAAGAATTGCATCATTAGATAAGGCTACACGGCAATTAGAAAATTTCTTCGTATGCGAGCGGCTAATTTCGATCATCATATTTGCCGCCGACAATTTTTAGTTCACCGAAATTCACGGTAGGTTTCGTAAAACACGTCGAACGAATCTCATTCATAAATCTCGGCGCTTCGCGTTCGCAAGATGAGTAACCACAATAATTCGTCCCGGATTTTTTCTCCTATTCTAAAAAAAATCTCGTGATAATGCTCGTCCAAATTTATCGATGTTTTGTTTGCTTACTAAAAGATAGTTACTTTTGTCAATGACGATTATGAATGCAGAGACGAACTTGTTCAATTGCACGGATCGATTAGAAATGAAATTAATCACAACTTAGCGAAGGCGGCACTATTAATTTTTTTTATTTTCAATAGATATATCTACTTGCATAACATATGTACGATATTTGCGCACGCTTACATAAATTTTATTGCGACATTACATTTTTTGCCGAATCTAACCAATCTTTAATTTGAAAGTAATCTACAGAATAAGCAGTTTGTTTTATGGTGATATCAATATTTTGTTACAATAATAAATATTCTCTGGCATGCACTTTTCGGTGTGTCGCTAAATAGCATAAGCGATCATTCTGATGATACTATAGTATTATAATAGGATGATTATGTACCATCTTAGTTATCTATTTCAAAACACTTTCTAAATGCGAATGAGTAATTCCGCTTATGATACTTTTGCCAATGCATTCAAATTTCATATTGTTTCATATTCAATACTTATTAAAATAATTATACAAAAACAGATTTGGAAATTGCACTTATAAAATAAGTTTGTTTATTTACCATATTATGAAAAATTGAAAATATAAAATATTATTTCCGCTTGATCCCGCCATCCACATCAGCTCTATATGGTTTAATTTTTACTTCACTTGTGCATTCGTAGATTTTTAACCAATTGCAACAAATATTCCATTTAAATTTAATTTATTGTGTGGGAATACCAACGTTAAAATTAATATGTTCGGGTACCAATCGTGTCAAATACTAGGATCTATTCGAATTCAATAGAATTCTCCCTGTTTTTGATTAATCTTGATTTTTTGTTCGTTTTCATAGGTCGAACCACGTACCTAATCATCTTTCCTGGAAAAATGGCGTGATAAAATATAATATTTCATAACTAAACTAACCTGTTGCATCTTCATTTATCATATGTTGGCAATTTTATTTGTAATCTGGCCTATCTTTTTTGCTTTTGTGTTTATTGCGCCTCTATGATGTGTTCAGGGTCTATACATCGAAGTCCTCTTTTTATTCTGCCGCGTACAATTTCTGGGAGTGTACAGTCTTTATAAAATAAAACTAACTTTTCCATCATATGATTGTCCCATAAATGGTCGTCTCTTTTAATTTGTTCAATAAACAGATCAACATCATCATTTACATAACAAACAAAATAGCAGACATCCCTTCGTGTTATATGCAGTTGACCCTGAATCTAAAAATGGGTTGCCAAATTATAAATAAAGAACGTTATGTAGCAAGCTTGAAACAATCAATGAAATTTTGAAGCAAGGAAATAAATATGTAATTGCTACTTGCGTAATTTCTTTACTTGGAGCATGATATTTGGTAAAGCTTGTACGAAAAGCACAGCCTATGTTATAAATATCTACTCTAGTTTCTCAAACAACTACATTTCAGTGTTCGATCATTCCCATTTTACCCTCACCAATTAAAATAATAGTTTACCTGATAATAATAATTATGATTTCTCTTCAGCCTGAGCTTGCCGTTATGAAGTTCCAGGCAAAAGTTTTTTTAATTTTGTAACTGCTTCATTTAAATTTATGGATAATTTAGACACATTAAATAAACACTTTACTTCCAATATATGAGTTTGGCCTATTAGACCTGTAAATATTAAATGTGAATCGTCATTTCTGTAATAATTGTCGGTGTTACCGTCAGGTGAAGCACCCAAAAAAAGTGTGTATAGGATCCACATGCAATCCACTTAGGTCTACCTTTATTTTGCATGTTTCCTCAAATTTGGCGATAGCAACGGATTCTTTATGGAGCCCATATTCGATTGCTTCGCTTCTAATAAGTCGGGTATGTAAAATAGATTTGACCAGACTGTGACAAGAAGTGCGCGACCGACGTCTTATTACGCTTCCAAAATGTGAAGCTGTAAGGCGATTACTTCTTTCCGACCTATATTTCGCATTATCAAATTGTCCGAGAGTATCTGCCGCCAATTGCGAAATTTCTTCATTTGTAAGCTGTAAGCTGTAAGCAGTTTATATAGCCATGCTAAATGAATTATTTTTTTAAATTCAAACGCAGGGTTATATTCCTATACTTTTGATGGTGTTATGACTTCGTTATTATTATGGTTCCTGTGATTACTAAACAGCAAGTATAAAGTTCATGGTGTATATTTGTAAATGCTGGTTACAACTTTTAAATACTTAATACTAAAATGAATTAAAATATGGAAAATTACGTGTAAAAAAAGGCGCTCTCGCAAATATCTTGCGATATGTATATCGACCGATAACCGTTGGCGTAAGTTTTTATAATATTTTTTTGTATCGTAACGTTGGGCGAAGGAACGAAATGTTGCCCAGGCAAATACTGGCATATTTTCCATTCAGTTTGTTTCCGATTGGCATGATTTACTTCACTGCTATTGAATAATACATTTCAAACTATCAGCGACATCTAAAGGGATTAGTTGGCGATCAGTTTTTGATTCCCCAGTCTTAAGATTTTTATATAGCAGGGAAGAAAACGTCATGTTTTGAAAACAGTATCTTAACCGAAGTGATGGTTTACACTAATTGCCGTTTTCCATATCTCGAAACGGTTCTCGATACTATTTTTTAACTTACGATAATGATTTAATTCCTGTAGCCGGGAAGCCATACTATAATATGTTTTTTGGCCTCCCGAGATGTAAACATTGGAACTATGCACCGTTCATGTCACATGTAACTTGCTGTAAAGTAAATAATCCTTCTTTTTAAACTCCAGAGACGTAGGAAAAATACACACTTTCGAAATCATGAAGCCGATGTTCAGGAGAGCGAGATATATTAATTTTTAATTCAATAAGTATAACAAAATACACAAAATTTAAATATTAATTTAATATTAAATTAGTCCAAACACTACGCTGGGCATCGTGTTTAAGATATAAACTTCATGCAGCAAAATGCAATTTCCTACATTCGATTATAAATAGCTAATAATAAACGTACTATCGTGCTCAAAAGTATCTGGGACAGCATGTGTCTGTAGACACTTTCAAAATTCAAACGTTCCCCTAGACACTTCCACTTAGTTGTGTAGATTGGAATTGTTATTACTGTCTTTTGCATATTATTAAGGCGCAGAATTTTAAAAAACTGACGTTTTTAGCTTTTTTTCATAGCTTACTATTTTAAATTCTTATGTGCACCTAAGCCAATGCACACAGCCGAAATTTTGCTGTCCCAAATACTTTTGAGCGCGATGGTACCTACCTACCTACCTAATAACAATTAAATTTTATATAATTATTTAAATGTAACAAATTCAAATCTGTCATGTCATGTCATGTCTGTCACAATGCAATGTTGCCAACTTGAATAAATAAAATATATAGGTATAAAAAGATGACTTATTAATTTAAAATAAAGTTATCGGCCAAAAAATTTAATACAAATCTCATGCGTTAAGTTATTTTACAGCGCTCCGGCAAATAAGGCACTAACCCTTCGGGTTCGTGCCTCAAACGAAGCCGTCGCGCTGTAAAATTGAACTTCCCGCATTCGATTGTAAATAACTATTATTTTATTGTTATGCGAGTTAAAAATATTGAAATTTTAAACAACTTTTATGAAAAAAGTTCTTTCGATAGTGAAGTATAAATAAGTATAAGAAATGCCAGCGAGGACCACTGCAGATTTCTTAAATGTTATTATATATCAATTGATAGATATCTTTTACAATTTATTAGTATAAACCATCTTGCCTTTTTCCACCTGTTGATAAGAATTTTCGATCTTCTTCATTTAAAAATGTATCTAGAATGTTCCAGGAACTACTGATGTATCTCGTTTAGTTTTCGGAAAACATGAAATATTTTTTCCCAACCGTGTAATTGGTATCGGGCTTATCGTTTTCTTTTTTACTTCTTCCGTGTTGTTCTATAATATTCCAATATGCTGTTATTATGATTTATAATATGTCACACAAAAAAAATAAAATAAGTATTGCATGTGTTGAAGAAAACCAGAAATAATTACATTTTTACACTACAAACAAGGTGATTACATCTAACAAGAAATCTTAGAGACACAACAGGACAGCCGCCGGTTTTCTTCGGCATATTAAATGCATATCAATGCATATATGAGAATTCTTCAATAGAAACACGTTTGATCTGCGCAGACACTGGAATTATGTAGTAAAACATGTTGGCGTATTGACGCACCAACACTCACATACAAACTCGTTTGCATATGCATTAATAAAATTCACATGTTATAAATAAATAAATAAATATATAAATATTTCTACGCCGATTTTTATTTTGTTTTCAATTTTCAACATCCATCTTTAACACATACTGAAATTTATTAGGCAATGTGTCAAATTATATTTAGCTAAATCGAATTAATAACTGGTGTATGTCCTAGTTCTTCGATATTGTCAATATAATTTCTTTTATTTCTTCTTTATTTCGTGGAGTTTGATTTCACAATTTGGCAAATAATTAATGCAGATTTTTAATTTTCACTTAGTAATTGCATCAAAAGGAGACAACATTGTAAATTCTCAATTTGCTCAGCCGGTCTGGCAAGAAACTAGCCAAAGCTAATGCGCAAATTTTCACAAAGGGAGAATCAAAGGAACCAATTAAAACACAAACAAACCTTCGAAGTGCGGAAAAAGCAGAAAACAGGCATTGTTAGAGACGAAGTTGGAGCGACGTTTCGTCCCATTTAAATTAAAAATCGTAAGCAAAACAAACAGGATTCAATGACAATGGCCGGTGACAATAGACATAATAATAGTCTGTTGTATTTTAACAAACGAATATCGAAAATTGTACGTTTAAAGTTAAGTGCCATAATCATGAACGGGAACTTATTTAGTTTGTTAAGTTCTATCTGGTTAGCTGGTGCGATGCACCGCAGTGGTAGATTGTAAAGACTGTCCGTCGCTGGTCTTATAAGGTTCTTACAGATGATGTTTCCCTGAAATTGTCAACCGTATCGATGGTAAAATATGAACGCGGTGCTACTCGGTCTCTAATGACTACTAGTGGAATAATGAAAAATACAATCTTCAATCACTTACATTTATTTATATATTATTAATATTAACATTAACATTTATATTAATAGACATTCCCTTCTTTGTTTTATGATATCTCACTTTAACAAATTAAAACAAATTTGCTTGATTTCACTAAATTTTATTGTAATTCTACAACATCAGGTAGATAAAGCCACGGAAGTCACTACCTGATGAAGCCACGGTGTGGTTGAACCATTGTTGTAGAGTTACAATAAAATTTAGTGAAACCAAGCAATTTTGATTTAATTTGTTATCATGAAGTTTCAACAAGTAACGCCGAAATCCATCCAAATATTTCACTTTGTTTCCATTAATGACAAGCTTGCAGTTGTCGTCGATTTGAGAACACATATTGCCTGTCGAAGTTTTTGATAAATCTGTAGAAACAATGGATGTCTCCTCTTGTAAGGAACGACTAGTACCAGGAGTACCTTGGATCTTCCTTGCGATATCAAACTTATTAGATATAGAATCCTCAATACAACTTTCAGCTATAGCGGAGCTTCTCCACCAACCATGTCGTTTAATTGTTGTAAGGTCAGCACCTTTATTAGCCAGTAAAGTTGTTGAAGTGCGCCTCATGCAATGCCCGCTATAAACTTCTACATTTTTGTTGTTAAATGTTGATTTCAATAGGTTGTGAAGTACATTTTTGATTAGCGTATCGTAAAAAGAATCTGTCGGTGGATAACTTACACGTATCCACAGTATTGATAAAAAATCCTTCTTCCATAATTGTGAATTTACGTGAAATGCCGGTCTTGGTATCTTGTATCGAAACAATCAGATATGTCTTCTACATCACTGATTTTCAAATTCGTCAATTCACAACAACGACAGCCACCAGACACCCCCTTTATTAGTGCAACCTAAAATATTTCAAACTTTATTATCTACAATGTCTAAAAGGTTAAGATATATTACCTAATCATCAGATATTCTTTATCGCAAGCCCTTGTCAAAAATTCTTCCACGTGTGTTCTTTCCAATACCGCAGCTTTCTTCGTCTTGTACCCTCTCGACTCACTCTTCAAATAGGACGTGAACTTACTATATTTTCCAAAGTCTATATTTTTATGGACCTTTATAGCGGCCTTCAGTACTTCGAAGTACTTCCACCATATGCATTAAATTGCATACATTTTCTTCAAATTTAAAAAATACGATAACAGAACTTCCTCCTTTATTCTCATTGCCCCTCGTTTTTCTTTCCATTTATTAAATTCCGAAAATACTTTTTCATAATATTCCTTGGACTTCGCAGGCAATAATTGTAGAGTTACTTCTTTAGCTTCCTGAAGGATTATCTCAGGAACAAACTTGTTTTCTTGCATTTTTCACCAACTTCGTGTGTTCGCAATTGCGTTTAAAAATTTTTGAGTGGATAAAATGCTATCTAAAATACTTAAAATAAATAACTATAATTGAATTTAAGTTTGGTGCACAAACGCAAAGTAAGTTGCGGGGTGTGATAGTGTAGACTTCGATAAACAGGGCGAAGCTGATTCTACATTCGACCAATAGTCATTAATATTTTGGTTCCTTGGTCTACTCAAGTGCAATAGAGCTCTGGCCATCATACATGCATCGCATTCTCCATGTTCCATGTCGTGAGTTGCAAGGATGACAAATAATGAAGCTCGGGAAGCGTGAACATGATTTGAGGCAGTAACTGCAGCATTTTTAATGAGCATTGATATCAAACATACTTAATACATAAATGTATCACAATAAGCTATCAGGCACCATATGCAGGGCAGTGAACAAATCGCAAATGGATTTTACAATTATAATATGATTGTTGTTAAATAACTATTAAATAAATGATTTAACAGTTGGGTTACAATAATTTACAAATATGAAGCTAATGCTTAGACAGGTATTTTATGGTATACCAGCGTTTGATTTTTGAGATTTGTTTAAAATTAAACTATCGTGTTTTATTTCTTTCATTATTTTTACGTTTCGACAATACAATTTTGTCTTCATCAGAAAATATAAATTGATATGTTTATCTTTGGCATCTTTCGCATTTCAGATGTGAAAATGTGAAAAGCAAGATATTTATAAAAAATAAAAAAATTAATTTAATTTCATATATATATATATAATGTAACAAGGTAACGATTGCATAATGCATTCTTGAGAATGACAATTAAAGGCATTTTAAATAAACACATTGCCTTTTATTTTATATTTCGTAATATTATTTACCGATTCTTCCGGAACCAATTATGACACTTCTGACAAATATATAAGAGCAAGGCAACTCTTATGACTTATGACTCTTAGAATTTCGAACACGAAGTTATAATAGTTTTGCAAAAGTGCACTTTTATTTATTTTTCGAAAATATAATCCATCATTTCACATCCTTAATTTCTATTTGCGTAGTAGCTTCGCCTGTTTCTGAAATATTTAGTATCAACAACACCTTTGCAAAATTCTTCTGACATCTTCCAGTTCGTCTTCACTTTTTGTTTGTTAATGTGAATGTAATCCATAATAAGTAGTTTTCCTTTGCTTTATTCACAGTCGCACTAAATACCTGGGTAATGTTTTTTCCTAGAAAATACATGTGTCATTGAGGCTCATTGTGACGCACAAATTCAAAACTCATTAATTAAATGTTACAAATTCTCAAGTACAAAGTACATAAGAATCAATTACTGTAATTTATTGGAACGTTCGAAATATCAATTAATTTTCTAAATGATATAGCGTATGGACTATGTTAAGTTATAATTTAATAATATACATTAGTGTAATCATTTTATATTATTTTTAAGTATATGTAATTAAGTTTAAACAAAGGCAACATATTAATTTAAAATCAAGCACCTCTACAAGTTACATTATCAAATTCAGTAGAATTTATTTATTTAATGGCGGGCGAGTAATATAATCTTAAAATACAGCTGTGTTACGTCGAAATGTACCGAGCACTGACGCGTCCGATTCACAAGCTCAGCTTTCGCACGTCTATGAATATACATGCAAACGCTTTTACGCTTCATATCCTGTAGAGTAATCAACACGTTCTATTGATAATAAACATCCCTTCTAGTTTTGTTTTTAAAAAACAAAAACAGGAAGTAATGCTTCTTTTAACGTTTTATAATTAATCAGTCTAAACTTCCATGCCGAAAGTATTTATGCAGCATAAATATTCAAATTTTTAAAGTATCAAGTATTTGGGGTTTTTACAATTAGTGTACCAAATTTAATTTTATACCTAGAAAGAATACGTTGCCCTCATTTATATTATTATTGAATTGATTTAATTTCACTGTTTGAATATATTTCATCGCATAAGTAATTAAAATGTAACTTTACATGCTTCTTCTGCGAAATAATGTTACGACATTGGGGTTTCTATTTCCCTGCAGCAAAATATAACAGTTTACATAACTGTGGCGAGGGTAAATATTTTTTATATAAGAGACGATGGATGGAATCTTAAACATTTGTATCTGTCATTGACTTTGTAATATGAAATTATATCAAAATGCATACGATCGTGTGCGGGGGCATGCAATCGTATGCAGTGTTCATTATTATAATTTTGCAATAAAAAGTCGTGCAATATAAAACGCATTAAGTGCGATCCGCGGAAGTCGTAATCTTTGCGGTGACAAAGTCTACGACTTGTTCCAATTTTTTATCGCTTCGCGGTTGTCCTATTATTTCCGGAAGGCGTCGTCGACTCAGCCGGTAGGAAAAACCGTCAGTTGTGCGTCTCGCAGTGAAGTAAATCGTTAGAAATGGGAAGTTTTCGCAGACAGAGAATTCTAAAGCAGGGCGAAGAAAGCGAAACTGACGCCGAGGATGTGGAAGTCGCGAACGTTTTGAGCTCATTTCCGGAACTCAACAGCGGAGGGGTGGGTCTGTACGATATTACGGCGCTGCAAGTAAGTGAACGTGTCGAAACAAATGTGAAGGCGTAATGTTTGGAAGAATTGCGCGAATAAAAGTCAATAGATTTTCATTTAAACTTGGATTACAAACAAAACAATTTTTGTTGTATGTAATTATATTTTCAAATATTAAATTTGGGTATTAATCATTTTTTAATCTAGTGGGTTTCAATTTTACGATGCGAATTTATTATTTCGTTTTGATCGTCTCTATTGAATCGTTCATTTTTCTGTAGTTATTTTAAGTAGTTATGTGATAAAATTAATTCCTTTATGAGTGTTAGTTATAGGTTTTGCAATTTTACAATTGTTTAGATCGTTTTACAACTCTGATGCTCCTGATACCCGGGGTTCCATAGTGTTCCACACTGCCACATATTAATGGTGCTCACCCTAACTCTGTGCACAAACGGCCAGTTGTGGATACGATTTACAAATATTGCGATTATGATAACATTTGTTTTGCTGTTGTTATCATTATTGGTTATTTATTTTCCACGATTTGTGTTATTTGCATATTTAATAAAGATGACAGCGTCAACTGGAAATCATACTTGACAAAAGTGTGCAAATTTTGACATGCATGCAACAAGTTCTTCAACACAGCAGCTTACAAGAAAGCTATGAAAGTGCCTGAAAATGAACGAAAAATTGAAAAAATGGCCAATGGATCGTTTATATTGCATTTGCTTCTGCATTAAACAAGAAAATCTACTGATATATGTGAAGTAGTGCTTTGGATGAGCAAAAGAAGGCTAGTTAATAATTAAAATAGCTGATTCCAATATTTTCTTAGATAAATTAACCAGTGTGTTACAAACAAAATATTCTTAATTATAAGAAAACTCTAGATGTATAAAGAAAAGATTAATTTGGTTGAAAAAAACGATTATCCAGGCTCGTCGAAAGTTATTGGGAATTTATGAAATACGGATAAAGTTGTTTTGAAATTGTGTCACGAAAAGTTTGGTTTGGATATTCCTGTCTAATCTATCGATGTCAGTTACTGGTTATGTGGAAAAGAACACCTACACAAACCAATGATTATAGAATATAATGTTTATTTTAATCTAGTTAATATTTACGCACCTTTTAATTAACGTGAAACTCCTTAACAAAACAGGTTAATTATCAGGTTTGATAGTTATTTTCTATAAGTATCCAACATGAAGAAAAAGCTAATTTTATTATTGTTGTGCGAAGCTGTGATTCTAAAACTATTTGGAATGATATAAAAGCACTTAATATTTCTAGTAATAAAATAGCTTCACGTCCTACAGGCTTACAACATCCCAATCATGGATTAGCATCCTATTTTAGATAACTGATATTAAATCCATGTCATGTAGTTCTGATGAAACAAATATCAAAATGCTGAAGGTTTGTTGTATTCATATTATACACAAACGAAGTATATTGGTTCTAATAGGCTTTACTAAAGCATTTGATATCATATCATATTTAACATTATTATCAAAGTTATACTTGGTCGGTTTTCGTATAGGGGTAGTTAGCCTCATCGCCAATTATTTTATTACTATACTAGCGATTTTCATAACTATCCCCAGTTTTGTAAAATACATATCTGATTTTTCGGAAACAAAAGTTCACCTACTAAATTCAAAGAAACTTCAGATTTTCGTATTAATAATGTACACAAACCAGTAGTCGATGAAGGTAGAAATTTGGGTGTTATACTTGAACAACAGGTATAAGCATCGTATTCATAACTGAGTTTCAAGTTTTAAAGCTCTTGCATCCACATAGAGTTCACTTGACTTTTAAGATGAAAATAATGTTGTGTCAATCATTGGTGCTATCACAATTTCCACTATGTTTCAAATATTATATGTTTAGATTATGATACTAGTCAAAAAATTCCACATGTCCAAAATTGTATTAGATTCAAATTTGGCCCTCGAAAATACGATAAAATTACTCACTCTCTATCAATAATCAAATGGTTAAATATGAGGAATCGAAGAAACTAAACGTTACATGCCTGTATCATAATATAAGCACAAGTAGCAATATTACTCCGCCTCTATATAGTACTTTTCTATTATAGAGGTCAATCAGTTTCAATACTTACAAAATTTGCAGCCCACTTCCTAATAATTTGAAGATATTGAAAAAATATACATTTAGTTTACACTGGTTTGTAGAAGAGCTCACACAATTGTGTATGGTGATAATATAATTTTGGGTTAATTTTTCGGTAGGTTTTTGGCATTAATTAATAATACTATTAACTTAATAATTAATAATACTTAATTTATGCTTAAGGATTGGATGTTAAGACGAACGATGTTGCAATCTGCAACTTTTCCCTTCTTATTTTAATTTATCTTTATTCTCTCTCTATACTTTAATTATTGCTTAAGGTGGCTGAAAGATATAAAGGTGCGTTACACAAATGATAAAAATTACCCTGTATTTCTTGCGCAATAATAAAGCGAAAGCACTTTAAATTCTCTGGCATAATTTGTAGCAACTTATCATAAACTGGCGACGATCTCATGATCGTGAAAAGGTACCCTCCAGCTTTATAAATTGCATTGCAATTTCAATTTTATTTGCAGTAACACATGATATGACAAGGATATTTTTAATAAATATACTTTCATATTCTTTTCAATATTTACAGCAACTTTTCGTTACATGGTCTTGACTTTCAAAAAATAAACTTTGGAAAGATAATATTACATTCATTCGGTCAATTATTTTTCATCTTTCAGATGCACATAAAAGATCTGCATCTTTTAAAACTGCAGTACAGCATCACTGCCCAACGATGTTACTACTCTGCAATTCTATCACACGCCCATGCTATACTTTGAATTCTCATTTGTCACGAGCCGGTATTCTCCGACATTCGATCTTGCGTCCATAAAGGACGGAAAATCTGTTGCTATATTATCGGAAGTACTGGTAGACAAAGTAAGAACTAGTCATAAAATTTACATCAGGATATGATCGTTAAGGGGGGATCCTGCTTTAGAAGGCTCAAAAAATCTTATTGCTCAAATCTATGCCTAATATATCTAACAATATGTATAAAAAGTTATAGCGGCTAATTCGCAATATTTTGAAAGATACAGCACTAAACACAGTGAGGTGTCGAGCAAAAAATATACGAACGCACGAACGCTCGGACAAACGTAGCGCGCGCCCCTCTCCACAGTCACATAACACCGAACTATGTACTGAAAAAAGTTCAATCGGTCGTTCGAAACAATAATATTTTGAATTCGTAAGAGCTATAGTAGGATTATAACGAGATATTCCGTAAGTAATCGAAAATTAACATTTTTTCTGATCGTAAACTTTAGAGCGCGTTTTCTCGAGTTTTCGTTTTTATGATTTTTCTAAAGTGGTGGTCGTGATTGCGAGAAAACTAGACAAGCAATCAAAACGAAACAAAACTTTTGTTGGCTTCAGTAGCATTCTATTCGATTTGAACTAAAAAGATTAATGAAAAAAAAAATTCTACACAACTTTTTTAGCAAGTTGAAATGATTTTCTCTTCCTGCAAAGAGCACATTTATTTTCAAACCTGAGAAAAATCTTGAATTTCAAGATTTTGTTTTTTTTTTTAGTTCACCTAGACGAAAATATATGAGAATTACAATTTTCTGTGGTTTTTTTGTTTCACACAAAAATTACGAGCTACATCTTTCCCACCGATTGTAGACTGCAATTGAAAGGTGTTGCACAAATGTGCATAAAAATCGGTTCCGTTTAAATATTTTTCTCTCGAAATTTTTTTTTTAATGCTCAAATATGCAATAAAATGCTCTAAAAAGTTCACTAGACTTGCTCATTTTTTTCTGTCCTAAAAAAAAATCCCCAAAAAACGCTATTTTAAGGCCTCCTAAAGCAGGACCCCCCCTTAATTCTTTAAATATTTGTTGTAATTTTGGAGCTACCATCCCTATTAATAATAATAATAATCGCCTTTATATTCCTTCAGCAACCTTAAGCAATAATTGAAGTATAGAGAGAGAATAAAGAGATATTAAAGCCAAAGGGGAGAAGTTGCATACTGCAACATTAATGCCAATAATTTCCTAAAAATTATATTATATCACCATACGCAAGCGCAAGTGCTCTTCTACAAACCAGTACCAAATAGATTAAAGAGTTTGCTGTTTCAAAATCATTGACGTATTTTTACTAAACGTATATATTCTCAATATCTTCAAATTATTAGGAAGTGAGTTGCAAATTTTGTAGATACAGAAACTGGTTGACCTTTCTAATAGAAAAGGACTATATAGAGACGGAGTGATTGTTATCTTTTCTAAAAGAAATATTATCGAAAAATATATAATAATATATATAAAATTATGCTGCTTGTGGTTATGATATAGGCATATATAGTTTAGTTTTCTTCGATTGCTCATATTTCTACAATTTGTGCCGGAGATTTGATGTTACTTTCGCTTTATTATTGCGCAAGAAATACCAGGTAATTTTTATAATCATTCAGCTAACGCAACTGACACTATTGCAATTCAATTTACGCATTACATATATGCATATAGTAAAATTGCATCCTACAATAAACATAGTGTGTAATTGAAAAAAAAATTGTAATGTATGACACATGAAACCTATTGAATGGTACCTCATCATTTTTAATAAATTGAACCGTTACCACAAATGTATTATTTGGAAACCATCTCTAAATAAATTGGGAGTATGTTATTTACGAGTTGTATATGTGAAAATGATTAGGTGCCTTTTATAGCAAGTATGAAAAGAGAGTGGAAAAGGGGAAACAATTTAACTAAATCTTTTAGGACAATAAATAACTATGCAAATATCAAATATAAAATCTACAAACCTAAAACTCCTACCACACATCAAGTAGGGTTTTTAATTTTAGATGTGTACAAAATTTTAAATTATAAACAAAAAAATTAAGTACTATCGAGGATTATGCAATAATTAGTATTATGAAAAATCTATAATCAACAAGTAACACAGCGTATGAATTATACAACATAATCGCGACTAACTGCAAACCAGGGGCCTGCGCTCTTTTCTGAAAATGAAATGAATGAATCCGTACCCCATCCCAATTAATATTCTTAATTGGGATCGTGTTTGGATGCCATAGTATTTTCTTTTTCTCTTTTTTAGTATATAATTTTGAATATTTTCGTTTTCTACCTGTATTGTAGTTTCGTTTCATGTTATTGATATTTTAGATATTATGAATTGGTAGAATTTTTGTCAAAATTTGTTTAATTAATAATTTGAAAATTTGTTTTTATTTTGCATTCTGACATGAAAATCGTCATGCTACTTCTTAATTGACTCCTGATGCGGAAAATGGAACACGAAATATTGATTATTAATAAAGATATCATAATATAAAATAATCGCCAATATTAAGACCGTAATCCGACCTAATTTTTCCGTTTATAATTAATTATAATCTTTTTTCTTATCCTTAGTTAATTATATTTTTTCTGTTTTCGGTTGGTTATTTTTTTATTTTTTCTTATATACATACGTTTTCAGATTGCTGCGGCGTTGACAACCAAGGGAATTTCGCCGACACTAAGTCGTCTCATCGCACTCGGTGATGTAAACAGGTGCGATCAGATTGGTAGAAGTCCACTACATTATGCCGCCTTCACAGGAAATTCCGAATTAGTTCACCTCTTGCTGAATGCCGGCGCATGCACCGAAGTCAAGTTCAAATATCGAGAGATAGAAAAGAGAACATCTCGCGAGGACTACGTCAAGTGGAACAAATTATACGCCACAGTAGGTCATGCAATATTAAAATGTTGTAATGTCTAACATGTTCGTTTTTTGCAGTTACCAGTTCCGGACGGTTGGGGGCGAACGCCTTTGCATCTGGCCACAAAAGAAGGCCACTTGGAATCGATGAAACTCTTAATAGACGCGAACGCGGACGTAAACGCCGAAGATGAGAGGGGTGTCACTCCGTTGCTTTTATCGGGTTCAACTAGAGATAGGAAAATATTCGAAGAAAGTGTGAGGCTGTTGGTTGAACATGGCGCAAATGTCAATAAAAGAAATGCAGTAACTGGTAAGATAGGTTATTTCGCTATGGTATGCTACTTCGACAGTTTCTTTGGTTGATATTATCAAAAAAAATGTAGGAAGAATGCGTTGGATTAACGACGTCCAATAAAATATTCTAAATGACACAGAGCATAATATTAAGTTACGCAGCATAAGTAACACAGTTTGAAGATTACTATAAAATATGCATCTATAGTAACATAAATACAACTAATTTTGTCTAACAATGTAGATTTTGAAAAGATATTATTATGTAACATGTAGTAGAAATTGGTGTTTCTTATTTTCCACCAGACATTACAAATGTCTGATGTTACTTTTATCCACGAGGACAAATGCAGGGTGTTCAGAAACGATTTCGACCTAAATAAAGAACAATAATGTTGTTAGCATTGTTAAATTTTGTTAGCATAGATCAGTTCTTATACATATATACTTGAAGCACTTAAATGAACTTCCCAAGGAATATATAACTAGTAGCATATGCGTATTCATACAAAGAAGTTTGGGAGACTTATAGAATATTATTATTATTATCATAAACAATATTATCAAAATATCAACAAAAATGCTTGTAAATACATTTTCCCACATTTCATATAACATATGTAATATCTGTTGTTTGATTTTCAGTTACATAAAAAAAACATGTTGGTGTTGTATAAGTTCAACTGAAACAAAAAAATTCCAGCTTTCAAATTAAGTGACTTTGTTGGCTTTTAATGACAACGACGAAATAATACGTTTCATCGAAATATTGTGGCAACTTACTTTGAGATACTATAAATCCTATTACATATAATTTAACTATCAGCTAGTATAATGACAGTGTTATGTCGTTTCTCATTGTTTGCGAGGGATTTGATGTTTGAAGTTATTTACTACGCTATTAACGCACCCCAGCGAGCTATTAACGCACATCTTTAGTGTATTAAAAGCGTTATAGAGAAATCGGAATTTATCAATCAAGTTGTAAAATGTACTGCTTTTAATGACGTGACGATGAATAACACGTCTAAAGATAAAACACATTTCGCTACGTATTCGTTGCGTTTCTTTGCAATTAAATCGTAATTAAGTCGGAAAATATTATGGGGGTAGTAGGATTTTACTATACATATATTATGATAATAATATTTTTTATCACATGCGACAAAAAGAACATAATTTCGCAACTTTTATTATACATCAAATTGTTGACATTTCTGAACTGATTTGGAATATCTATACTTCCACTGGATGTATTGCCAATACCTAAACTTTTAAATGAGTATGTACACATTATTAACGAGAACACCGTCTTACTCTTACAATTTTTACTACAAGTCTTATAGGGGAATTAGAAATTAGAATTTGGGGGAACACAGGCAAATATTAAATGTCGGAATTTTAGTAGTTGGTCCATCGATTCTGATCGAATGGCGGCTTTATTGGGCATTTAGCTTGAAAAAATGTAAAAATTATATTATATGCCACATTGTCTCGCGTGCACAACACATCCTGTCCATTGACTTAAGGGCTGAAATGGGCGCTCGCTCGTGAGACTATAAAGATTATCCGATTTTGTTCCTGTGAATTGCTAGTTTATTTGGTACCATCATTCACGATAAAAGCAGCACATATTTCTATTAAAATTTATATTGTTAGCACTATCTTTATTATCCTAATATAAGGACATCAATTTCTGAACAATGCTATATCGTAGTTATATATACTCAGTGACATATAAACTGCACCACCTAGAAGGGGTGGGAATTTTTGGACCAAATTTGGCAGAAACATTGGACTAGTCTAAGGTAACAATTGATTAAAATTTGATAGAGAAAACACTTCATCTTTTTGATTTTTCTTTAATAATGTGTTGGTACGCCCCTATTTCTGATACACTCATTGACCCGCCTTGGAATTGATTCCAGCAAGTGATCAATGTCTTCTTGGAGTATGGCATCCCAAGCAGCCTGTACTTCATGCCGTAGAGTTTCTATTGTCAACGGTGGGTTCGGTAGATTCCTCAATCTTCTACCCATCATGTCCCACACGTGCTCAATGGGCGACAAATCGGGAGATCTTGGCGGCAAAAGCAAAAGATTAACATTGACTTCAAAGAAGTCAACAGAAACCTTTGCTACGTGAGGTCGTGCATTATCTTGCTGGAAAAGTGGGTCTTCCAGCCCTCGAAGATATGGAAGAACATATGATTCTACCACTTCGTCAATGTAGCGTCGGGCGGTCATACTGCCCCAAATGAAGAGCAAGGGTGACCTACTGCCATAAGCAATAGCATCCCACGCCATCAACCCCACAGTTCGGTGAACATGCCTCGCAATCGAAAAATCAGGATTGCGCCTTTCTCCACGTCTTCGTCTACCAGTCATCCGACCATCATGCATTTCTAAACAAAATCGCGATTCGTCACTAAAGACGACTCGATGCCACTCCAAGTTCCATTGAAGTCTTTCCGTGCACCAGGCCAAACGTTCCTGGCAATGTTGAGCAGTGAGGGGTAGCACAAGATGTGGGCGGTAAGACAGCAAGCCAAAGGTTCTTATTCGACGATAAACTGTTCGCAAGCCTATCGGACGACCTTGTTCACCTAACCATTGATCAGCTATTGATCTAGTTGTAGAGAATCGGTCACTCAAGGCCATTAGTCTTAAGCGGCGATCTTGACGTTCATTGATTCGTCTTTGACTGCATCTTCTCCGACGTTCAACCCCATGTTCAGACCACGCTTGATAAACACGCATAATTGTTGAGTGGTGCCGTACCAAACGGTTGCTGATTTCCCTAAACCAAAAACCTGCTTCTCGTAAACCAACAATCCGCCCTCGGTCAAAGTCACTCAACTGCTGGTAAACTTGAGGTCTCCTTCCTCTAGGCATCATTAATCACTTGAAACACTTTAAACTAAAGAACGGGATCCGAAAAAGTTGAACAAATGACTCGATAATTGTTTGTCTATCACCACCTCTAAAAAATGACACACAAACGTCAAAAATCCCATGACTACTTGATGATTGGGTTTCAAATTTTAATCAACTATTTCCCTGGACTAGTCCAATATTCCTGCCAAATTTGGTTCAAAAATTCCCACCCCGTCTAGGTGGGGCAGTTTATATGTCACTGAGTATATTATATATTGAGTTCATCGATTTTAAGTAGTTACCAGTACGATATTTGACATTACAGGAACAACAGTTCTTTTCCATGCAGTCGCACTAAACAGCGCAATCACAGTGAAGCGACTTTTGAAAGCGGGAGCTTGGTTGACAGTAGGTCCTTGCCAGCAGACGGAACTACACGAGGCAGCCGCCAATGGAAACAAAGATATCTTGCAAATTTTTCTGAACGATCCCAGGATTACCAGAAATGATATAAACCGACCCGACGCTTGCAAAAGAACAACAGCGTATAGGGCGGCATTAAATGGTCACAAAGTTTGTTTGAGGATGCTATTAGAACGTGGAGCCTATCTAGGGCACATGACGCAGACCAAGGAGACTGTTGTTGATGCGATTTTCTGCCGGGTCGCGAAATCGGCCGATTTCATTAAGGAACTGCTTGATTCGAGGATCGATGGAAAACGAAGCGAAAATGACGACAATCTATATAAAATTACTTTAGGTTGGTGAATGTTAAAACGAACACATGCACATACACAGCTTTTATAAATTATATTCTCGTCTCGAATTGCAAAATTAGTGAATATGAATCTCCCCTTGTTATCTATTAAACTTTACAGACTACACGCTATTGGCACCACATGAAAACGAGAGGCAAATGGACGTCATCACAATCTTGTTAGATGCTGCAAATGAAAGGGACAAGGTCGAAATATTGCAACATCCACTAATAGGTATTTGTTGCAATTGTATTGAATATTATGTGGAGTGAGGAAATTAATATTTTCAGAATCTTATCTTCGGCTGAAGTGGTCCAACATCAGAGGATTTTTCTTCCTACTTGTTTACATTTACGTTGCATTCGTTTTGTCCCTGTCGCTCTATGTTATCCTTTCGATACATTTGCCAGAAAAACTTGCGATATTGTCGACTATGACAAGATATTTTCTTATCGTGACATCATGTGGTCTTTTGGGGCACGCCATAATACAGGTAAATTATCGCATCGTTAATCTTACTTATAATATATTAGGATAACAAAAAGATTTCGAGTCACTCTTTGTTACTGGTGGTTTCTAAATAAGAAATACAATAGTAACACGCATAATGTTGTACAAACACGAGGGCGGATGCGTCGTTATTAGTTTGTTATTTATACACGCCTACACCCAATAATTAAATTCAATATTTGAAATCACGAATGTCTAAAATTAAATTAACTTATGCGGTATAGGCAAAAGTCTTGCTGTTTGGCATAGCTCTATAACTGGACTAATACTTAGTTATGATTATAAATATATATTTTAAAATTATAATACTATTTCACAAAACAAAATAAGTCGATCCCGTGCGATAATATTCGAACATCCAGCTGTATTAAAACGAACAAGTAAAACTATTTGAAAATCCATTAATCGTTAAAACGGCTCTCGTTTACAAATACGAAATTTAATATATTTACGAATTGTAATTGCTGTACGTAATTATTTATTACAATATTAACGTTACTGGTTGCTTAAGACAAATGCCCGATTTTTGTCATTATTTTCACACAAACCATCTCGATAAAGTTGTCATCAAATATACATATTTGTAATTCCTGAACATTGTATAAAATTATAAATTAGCAGATTTACACAATTAGCTGGTATGTTCTTTCGTGAACTTTTTTGCTCAAAAATATATTCCCAATTTATTAGCAGTTTTCAAAGTTTGTATAAAATTATTTACAAATAAGACTGTTTCTTCCAGATCAGTTTTTCATAAACTACTCGCGCGAGACTTTCATTACTACAAGTGCGCAAGTTGGTAATTAATTTGTAGCTCCTGTGGCTTGTGCAAAGTTATTTAGTGCCAGATTTACATTATTTATGTTGGACGCAAGTAATAATTTTACCGTGACTTTTGTGCAGAAATTATCGACATAAAGAAAGCATAGGCTTACATGCAGAAAATTTAAATTTATTACTAATTTGCTTCCGTTTTGTCAACTAATTTATCTATAAACTGCAAGACTACGACAACGACTACAAATATCCATGTATGAAATTAATTCGTTACTTCGGCAATTAAGAGAAAAATAAGGTATTATCACACTTGCGATTGAAGCGAATGTAAAAGTGATAGAATCACGGCCACTACAATCGCAAAAGTGTGTGTTTGTACATAAGTACGCACGTATCACGTAACACTAAGCACAATGATGGACACAAAAGAGACAAGTGAAGAATTCAATGAATCAATACTTTTGTACGCCATGTCATGGACGACAATGCGATATCTTTTCCTGTAGGATATATTGAGTCGTGTTTGGCACGAACGTTATTAATAATGCCGTTTTCTGTAATAAAACATTTTCTTGAGTTCAACAAATAGTTCCGCACTGTCAAAATTAATTGATATACATTCATGACAAAATCGACTTCTTAACGTCTTGACAAGGGATTGACACGCATTAAGAAAATAACGTTACCGATTTATATTTAAACATAAATTTAATAAAATTCAGATACTTCCATTGGGTTACAAGTAACATTAGACATCGACCACAGCGCAAATGTCAACTCAATAATTTCGCAAATTTACGACGATGAAATTAAAGTCGACTGCAAGGAAAGGAGTAGAAATTGAAGCCATAATTCGTCCAGGGCGGGTCCCGGACGACCCTCGGAGAACAATTACACTCAAAGTATGCTGCATTTTCGCCCCCATTCTCTTTTAGGTTTTAAATTTTGTTACTGGCGCAAGTTTTACGTTGCAATTCCGGTGATTAAATATTATTTACGTCGAACATAATTCAAAATTCTTGTCATTTACAATGTGTTTAAGAAGTTGCAGGTGCGGTTTATTCGCCATTCATTTCGAAGTTATGTTTTTGCAGTGCGCCCTCTCCTGGCGGAGCTTCCTCAGGCAATACGAGATGTGGATGAACATGTGCTGTACGCTGTTGTCATTGATCGTTGCTTCGATTGGCGACAGTACTTTTAAGCGAGCCAACATACAAAGTAAGTTTTTTGTTCGAGTCGCTTTTTATTAAAATTAATTGTACGATGTTAGAAAATATAACAAAATTTTGACATTAATATTCTCTCTAGTCTAGTTTTAAGATTGTATATTCAACGCTACATACATTCCCTTGCGAGGAGTATCTAAAGGTAAATGCACTTGTAATATTATAGCATTACATAAACGTAGACTATTGGTACACAAATCTTCCACTACTACTAGTAGTATATTTAATAATAATTTCAATAAAATGTGACCCTCAGAAAATGAGCTTGCAAGGAAAGGAGATTGAGTTGTCATGGGCCAGCCCCATCCATATTTCTTTCCACTTTCACCCGTATCTAGCTCTAGGCTTTTCCTACTTCTTCCCAATTCTTCCCCTTTTCTTGGCAAGTCTTCTCACCCACCCTTGCCACGTTACCTCGTTATCTATTTTTATGTTAGTTCACGTGTTAGCATTATTTAATTATTTCCACACTTCTATTTTTTCATTCTCACAATGCTTTTTTATATAGTTACCCGATTAGCGTGGATTCCGTCTTCTTCAGGGTAAATATTCAACGTTCTTATCTATAGATCTGCATATTGTGTCCATATCATCCTAGATGCATATATCTGGTAACCCCATCATTGCCATTTTCACACTTTGCTCAAAATTTGCCGTACTCCCCATAATGGTCGAAATACTTGAGGGCACTTATGGCTTGTTGTTACGTAATTCATGGTACCCTTGTGCTTTACTTATAATTATTGGTGATGATCCATTTTTTTTGTGAATCTGTTCAGATGACCTCGGTAATGGTGCATTCGAATGCTTTCTAGAAATTTTTGAAACATAAATGAAGACGTTGTTGTTCGTTGATCAATTAATTTTTCATTGGTTTGATAATACCCCTAATCCTTTCTCCAGAATTCTTTTATGCGTGTTGGCCACTGTGCCAGTTAGTAGAATCTCTCTGTAATTAGTGCGTCACAACATAATTTTTTTTGTTTCATATTATCAACTTGTTTATTACCGATTAAATGTCTGCATAAATTGTTATCGACAATAATGCTCACCGTAAATTACGCATTACCGCAAACATTTATTTATTATTCAAATGAAATAGATTTAACTTATAGAAAAACTTTTGTAATTTATGCCAGTCAATCGCGTCCTCGGACTATACTCGGTGAATCGATACACTTTCAAATTATACCGGAAAATTTATTTTACGATGACAGAAATTCTCTGTATAATTTAATTTTGTATTATGCCAAACAATTCATGTGTCGCCTTAGGTTGGAATAAAGCGCCCATTTATTAGACCTCGACTTGCACCTATTTCTTTATAGAATACTATTATACAATATTACGTTATATGGTATTCCTTTATCAATCCTATATCTTCCCTTATTTTCAGTGGAGCGCGAGTAAATATTCGATTTGTTAAAATATACTCTTTGCGCGAATATATTCTGTGTTAAACTGCAATGTTTACATTATTTCCATTGCTCACTCACGCGTTCGCTTCTTGCCGGTATAATATTTTATGCCTTCTCTCTTCTTTGGCCGCTCCAGCTGTCCATGACCTTCTAATTGTGTCTGTCCTTGGACATGTGGTCACTGCTCCACCTACCATTTTCCGTTCTTTCCAAACTGTTCACGCTATTGTCTTGCTTCTTTTTTTCGCAATTGAAATATTATTAAATATATTAACTTCTATTGTCAAATAAATATACCTGCCTGAAGAGAAGAAAAACAGAGAGTGATGGAGAAAATCGGCGTAGAAGATCAGAGAAATCATTAATAATAAATACAAGAGTGGAATAAAGGACGGTAGAGAAGACAATAAAGAAAATATTCAATTTTGAGGCAGTACAAGCAGTGATGTATTAACATCCAAGAAGGCGGCAGGGGCTGGTAAAATAGATATTCAAATATTGCAAAATTGCTGAGTCGAATAAAAGAAAATAATTAGTGTAATAGAAGGAAGTTACCGAGAAGATGGAGGATGGTGGTGATTGTACCAATCTGGGAAGTGGAAAGGGGTGTATTAGGATATTACGGGGCTAGTAGAGAGAGAAAGTGCGCACGAAAAAGGTTTATCTATTTTAAGGCAGAATTCGATAAACTAGATATTAGGAAGTACAGATGGACAGGTGAAATTATGCACTGCAAAGACAAGGCATATAAAAAAGTATGTTACGACGGGAGTATATATTTGAGCTGGACTTTTTAAATTTCTCACAAAAAAATAATGGAAAGTATCCGAATTAACTTAATAATAACAATAATGACACTTATGCAGGTAACAGACATCTAAAATTGTGTTTTGTTTATATAATTATTGACAATTTGTGTCAAGCATATTATTAAATGATGTAACCGGTCCTGTGGCACAGCAAATTATCATCAAATGTTAGTTGTTAAGCCTGTTTATGTAAATCGTAATGTCTTTGAAGAAGCGCGCCGTAGTTAATTACTGTAAATGATTTATAACACGCTGCGAATTTGAATCTTCCCCAAGCTACGATAAAGCTAAAAAACTATTTCTCTGTTTGAAAATAATTTATAAATTTAACAAACACTAGCACGCTTAATTTTAACAAATGTATATACGCATTTCGGCAACTAAGTTGCCATCTTCATTAGACACCTAGAAAAACCTAAAACGACCTAAAAAACCTAAAACAACTTAAAAACATAAAAAACGCTAATAGAATAAAGGAAAATGTTAAACTTTCTTCAATAATTTACCTGTGGCATAACACTCAGTGATGTCCCACTGGGAAGAGAATGTCTTCAAAGGTAACATCTTTGCTAGAAATACTAACTTTAAAATTTTACTTTCTTTGTTTACATAGAACACATAGATTTGTTAAAATTAACCTTACCACATTTGTAAATTTATATTTCCCTGGTAGTATTCGCAAATAGCCCGAGATTTATTGCGCTATAAAAAACCTAAGCAAAACCTATAATCCCCTCGTGTAATAGAAGGTTGAAAGAAATATGTACTGAAAAATCTGATAAATTGAAGAATGGGCAAGGGTGATGGCATAGTTCATGTGGACGGGGACTAGAAATGGAACACATATTGAATGTATGAGAGATGTAAAATGTGCAGGATTTATGGATAACAATAATGATGATGAAAATCAACCACTGGCTTATGCTCACTTGCCCTATTCCGTATCTAGAAAACAATAATATAAAAGTACGGTGTGACAGAGTGGAAGATACAGTTTTACAATCTAATAGAGTCCCTGTACCGAAACTGCAATGCAAATACATCTACAAATTGCAATGCAATTACAAGAAAATATATATTGGAAAACAGTGATACATCGAAGAGATGCTGCATGACGTACACAAAAGTCTGCAACCGTCAAATACCAAAACGCCCAAAGAAACTATAGTATAGATATTGGCAAGAATTAACAACTATAACCTAAACATAATAAGGGAGTCAGTGGAAGGAAATACACCACACTAATAACGGATAATGACTACACAACACATAAAATAATCCTACAGTGAAAGACGTTGAATCGTTTTTAAAAACCCCTGTTGGTCCGCTTTGGTGAACAGAATTTCGTCACAAAATTAAAATGAAATTGAACCTTCCATTTCATTTTCGCACCCTTGTGAACCGTCTTTTAAACCAAGTTAATACTAAAATTAAAATAAATAATTACACGAAAATAAAAGCAAACACATTTATCAACATTGAATGTACCGTAACGAGTTTGATGTGTTTATTAATATTATTTGGCATATTTCAGCAAATATTGTCAGGGCCTGCAAAAGTGAGAGACGTTGCATCGAATAAAAAATATAAATAAGAGATGCATTTTCAAATTTTAAAATTATAAACACTGACCATGATTATAATTCAAGAATTAGAGCGTGTAGTTAATAATATGCCTATATTTAATAACAAATATGCCCAAGGAATTTACTATGATGGTTATCTTTTGGTTGTAAGAGAATACATTCTGCATACTAGCACTTACTATCTGGTTATGTTTTGTTACATATCAGTATTTATAAATTACTTATATTTGTTGATTTTTTTATTTTATATAATTCCATCATTATCATTCTATTGAATATTCCATGAATTCCAGGTGCACCAAATTGGGTCTTGCACGCCACCAGCATCGCCGTTCTGTTGTCCTGGACGCAGCTGATGCTGCTAATAGGAAGATTTCCGGCGTACGGATATTACGCACTAATGTTTGCATCGGTTTTGCAAAACGTGGTCAAGGTATGTGATTAGTTATTCTTTCCAGAAATGTTCATTGTTACAATATTTTTGAAATTTATATTTTCCTTCGAATTAACCGTTAATATATTGCTACGAGCGTAGATATTGGATTTATGGAATAAAATAATTAAATTTAGCAATGGACTAGTGAAAATGCAATATTCTTACCGCATCAGGTGTGATTATTGAGATCCTGTATCGTGTACTTGTTATTGTAAAAAGGGAAATTAATATCATTAACATTGCAAAATGTAGTAGCTTCATTGCCCAACAGTTTGCCTCTGCTTTCAGAGCATAATTACAGGTTATTCAGCCAATCATTTTATAAAATGTAATCGTATTCATTTATATCCAAGTCAATAAGTCGGAATACACAATTAATTATAACCATTTCTACTCAAATTAAATCTATACAATGCTTCAAAAATAAATGTTCATTATCCCAATACAGGTGAAACCCAGCATGAGTTACAAATTCAGTTAAATTGTTATGCGCTACATCTTAATATTACGAGATTTTATTTTAATTGCGTCACATTGTGTGAATATGAGAGCTAATTGCTATATTGCTGTTTCACGAGAAGATTTAATAATTGCGTTCAGATACGAATCGTAAAATGAGAAAATTAATTAGAGCAATTACAATTAGCTTAATTTGAATGAAATAAACTCTCTCTATCTATCTCTCACTCTCTCTCTCTCTCTGTATATATAACACGCGTATATGATTTTTTTATACCGCTTATTTAAATTTATTTACAAAAGCTGTTATAAATGAAGAAGTATGTATAATATATCAAGTCTAAATACAGAGTGATTCCAAAATGGCGCATTTCCGAGTAAGTTGATGCAGATATAGTTGATGCAGCCTGGGAAAATTTCACAATATCGTTTTATAACAGTACATTGTTCACTATTTCTAAGGATCAAATGTGTAAGTCAAGAAATTAAGTTAATTAATAAATACAATAAACGATTAATGTAGCTGTTAAAAATTTGCCCCGCGGGCCTATAAACAAAATTGCGCTCTTGTTGTCTTGAACTCTTTGCAGCATTTATAGGGTGACAGTTACAGAAAAAAGGTGTTATAATGATACACGGATTGACCAACTTCATTAAAGAACAAGCAACAGTAAAATAAAAAACATCAGGATTGTTAAAGACAATGAGCCAGTTTGAATCGATGATGCCATTCAATGAGTATTTCGTCGACGTTGCATATCAATCTCCCCTATGCAAAAACAATGATTCCAACATACATAAGTTACTGAATAGTATGCATCTCAGCACAGTCAATATCACTGCAGTTGATAAGGCTATAAGGAAATGCTGGAAGATAAACTTTATGGAAATTGATGGCATACCTCGAAAGGTTCTGTCATATGTGAATATGTGAACCATTGATATTTATGATTAACAGATCATTCGAATGTGGAGTATATCCGAAGAGACTAAACGCCTCGAAAGGTATGTCAATTTACAAAAGCAAAGGAAGTCCATATCCATATCACGTAGGAAACTACAGAACGAAGTGTACTTGAAAATTACACTACGGCGCTTAATAAAACAGAAATTAACAGCTTTATTCTTTGATATGATCAAGTTCGTTCAACCACAGTCTCCTGGTGGACGCCCTATGCGAGAAAGGAATAAGATGTGGTAGGTTGCAGCAAGTGTATGCGAACGGCTTATTATCACACGTAAAATCGATCAACTCTGAAATACCCAGTGACCTTAAAGGCACTGTGACTGCCACTACCTATTCTCTAAAATTAATCAAATGGTGGTCGTCGTGTTTTAACAATAATGTCATTATAATAACTTCTATAGAAGGGTTATAAAGTCTTGCTTAAGTATTTGAGATATAAAAATGTGAATTTTTGTAATGATGTATATAATTATTATCGGTGCCGTAATTTAAAGACCTTCTCACTTCTCATGTTTGCCTCAGATATACAAAGCTATCGTGGTATGGGACGTTATTCCTCCACTGCACGTGAAATGTCTCCTTCGACGTTACCCAAATTAATAATCCCTCTTTCGTTCGTTCTAATTCGGGTTGGTAAATTATTTCTCATGTAAATCCCCGTTCGAAGTGAACTGATGCACAAGCCGTAGCAGCTTTAAACCATTTAATGTATAATCCTTTTCCCACGGCGATTTATTGCATTGCGCTATTATTACGTACGTTAGTTCTCTTAGTGGAACGGCTTTGGTAATCGCGGCTGCTCCCCAACCGAATGATCCTATTGTCATAACGAGGCAAACAATAAAATAATACCGCTCGTTTTTCGAATTGGTATAGCTCACCTGGCTGGTTGAGGCTACTTTTTATTACCGTTTGGAATCGCAGAATAAGCCGGCGGCATGGCAGTCAACGCTGTACCTCACGTTTAATGGTCTATTAATTTTGTACGTTTTCCGAAAAAATAGCATCAGCCCCTGCCCCTGTCTTATTCGTTTTTAATGTGTGACTTATCACTGCCGACAGTTTCCTATGCACCGATATTGCCTGCATGTAGGCGAACATTCAACAATAAAATACCATTTGTATTTTGTTTTATATATCGTATATTTAAATTTAAACGTACATAATATTTAGTTTCTTACATTATTTTTTATTCCACACGTAGCAGTAATTCTACGTTTTCTTTCGTGTTCTATTACCAATTAGATTGGAATAATTAAAATGCTACAATCGTTAGCACTATTATATTAATGATCAGAGAGACATTTACCCCTCCATATAAACGTACTTTTTGTACAATTTTCTCCCTTTTCCTTCTTTCCTTCCTTTCTCTCCTTGAGGTGTTCCGTTCGAGCATTGTGCTTATGTACAGAATGTGAATGAAAATAGGCTCACCTGTTTTACTTTTTTTTATCACAGTAAATAAACGAAATTTATTTACTTCCGATTTTGGCGTAAATCATAATATTTTCGGTCTCATGTACTATAATCCACACAATACACTGCTTTCATATCAACTATTCTTATCATCATAAAAATGTGTTGTTCCAATTTACTATTTTCTTATTGGTGTAGAACTAATTTTAAATAGTCAAGTGTGGACAGTCGTAACCTTATTCCATTAAAGCTATTTAGTTCCACATCAATGATATCCATATATCCTCAGTACCTTTAGATGAGACATTAACACATGGAGGTGCAATTGTTTTAGTGTAACAGTATCTGACAAGCTGCATATGCATCTGGACTACCTTTGTCATTTTTTTAGGACAATTGTAATCAATTCATATTTTTATTGCTGACATGAACATGGTATTAATTTTTACATTTGTATAATTCAAGAATTAATTGGTTAATTGACACTATAAAATACATAGCAGAAGATCATATAAATCGTATTTGGATCTTCGCAAATGCAGTCACACTAAAACCACATTACATTGCATACAGGTTGTAATTTAGTATTATATATTATATTCTTTTACCATTAAGTGGTCCATATACATCCTCCCACTTTGCTTTTTTGCTTCATTATTTATTTCTTCCTCATCCTCCGATGTTCTTAAAATTAATAGTTGACGCGGCATCTCCTTTATAAGCACCCCTAGGTTTATTTTATTTCCATTAACGTTGTCAATCTATCAATGTTGTATTTTCTTTGTTCATTTCCTATATGTGTTCTCGTATCTCCTCCTTGAGATCCTAAGGTTTTTTTTGCTGTCGTTCGCGTCTAATATTTTCGCGTTTAAGGAACTTATTTTAAATTGCTTGTTTTGATTAAATGAGTTCAATTTCACTATTTTTTCCAGTAAAATTTTCATACAATTCTTTACAAGACTTAAAGCATCGAAGCTCCCCTCTTTACATACATAGTTGTTGAACAGAATCCGTAAGTCTATTTACATAATCTTTTCATGGCTAAATTTCTTTTGCTGCGATTATCTATAAATTGTTGTGTCAGGCGATGAAAATTGTTCTGTCCTTCTACATGCGCACATTTGCAATTAATCTCCTCCTTGAGATCCTAATATTTTTTTGCTGTCGTTCGCACCTAACATTTTCTCGTTTAAGGAACTTGTTTTAAATTGCTTGTTTTGATTAAATGAGTTCACTTTCACTTTTTTTCCATTAAAATTTTCATTTTCATGTCTTGTAAAGCATCGGAACTCCCCTGTTTACATACATAGTTATTGAACAGAATCCGTACGTCTATTTACATAATCTTTTGATGGCTAAATTTCTTTTGCTGCGATTATCTATAAATTGTTTTTAAGTTAAAAATAAATGTCAGCGAATGTATTAGGCGATGAAAACTATTCTGTCCTTCTGGACTCATCAGTATAGTAACGATACCTAGGCACCAATACCTCGTCCTGCAATTACAGATGTCTTTTATTACTAAGCTGGTACTGTCGAGGGCTGTAACTCCGTCGCAATAAAACGTTAAACAAAAAATGAACTGAGTGAAAAAAGGGAAGCTCATAATCAGGGTGAGGAACTTGGTTGTTTCTAAGCTCGCCATATAAACTCGGCAGCAGTCGTTTGGGTGGATACTTTGGCCCCAATGTGTTTCTGTGTTTCGTCAAACACAATCGTTAACGACCGATTAGCGTTTGTGAAACCGGGCATAAGTATTGTATACAAGAAAAACGATGGCACAAATTTAATTTCAGATGATCAATCTACTAAATTCCCATACCAAATTACAAACTACAAGTCAAATATTCATATCAAATAGCCAAAAGCTTAATAAATTAAATATCAATCAACCTACAATCGATAAGCTGCAATAAAAATATTCAAATAAAGTAATAATATAAATGAAGCGTATAACTTGAACCCTATGATATTGCGCGTTAAGAAATTATTCGATAGAATTTGGCAAAATTTTGTAAACAAATTGGTTAATCCTTTGACAGAGCGATGAAATATTATCACGTACGCCGGACCAGTTCAAGAAAATTTCTTACTGGTTGAAACTGCTTTGGACGATGCGACCACAGCAACAGAGCGTCTTCAAATAACCCTGGATGTGGCGAGGGCTCGAATTATGTCTCCACTGACACGCATTGACGGGACATGTACGGATTCACAGCGAAAACGGGATTTTCGATAAAATGAATGTGGACGGATTTTAATCATCCAAGGCGTCCAACAATGTGGGCGGTAGTTTATCTTCAAAATACGAGAGAGCCTAAAAATATCGACGGTACTTAATCGTCTAATTAATAATTGAAAATGGGCATCTAGAATAAGTGAAAATTATTACAAAATATCTTTATCGGCAAATGGTAGTTATTCCGAAATAGAACTCTGCTTCACCAAATGAAGCAATACAAACCACAAACAAACGAAGAGTCGCAAGTATAAATTGTAAATCAAACCCAGAAAACCGCAAATACCGAAAATGCGGCACTGATACGTGCACAATGTTAGCAAGTGTACTCGCATCTTTGCGCACTTTCGACTAATTGATTTTGAAGGTAGTTGATCGTCTCACACCCGATGATTAACGGTAGGAGAAAATTTCGATGCAACGGAAAATGGATTTTATATACTGTTTTATGAAACTAAAAATAATGACTGGTGAATATATACAATCAACAAATGAATTATGATATACTAAACAAAGATCAAAGATGAATATTTTTCTCAAAATTTGACTTTAAGCGGAAGTTGCCAATCGAAGCGACGTAAATAACTGAAGCGTACGTCTAAACGAATACACTAAATATTCTTCGTACACTGGAGAACGAGTGTACTCCCAGAAATCACAAATAACCAATTTAAACTAATACGAAAATTAACAAATGAAGGAAGTAAATTGGAATTGATTGAAATATAGATCCCATTTCATGTTATAGTTCAAATATTCAATTTGACTTCAACGAAAATCCATCCGCATGTTCTTCGCACACGTTTGACAAACATTAACCACTTAACAAACATACTAATAATACAAACAGTAAGAGAAGATGAGGCGACATCGAAAGAAAATATAATGGATGCTTGTTCGAAGACTTTTACTTCACGTGCATTTCCGGTAGTATTCTCAATTCTGACGGTGTAAAAGTCCGACATGGTAATAAAATTGTTGCAACGGGTAAACTCAACGAATCTGTTTACGTTATGAACATCCACGTTTGTGCTCCAAAATTGCGAATAGAAACCAATCTTGTTACAACTGAAGATCAACTCCAGCTTCATTATCGGCCTGATAAACTGTGTCCCAAACACAATTCGATTGAACACGAGTTTCACTCGTCTAAAGAAGTCAAACACGACGATAAAGAGAAGCGTAACATCTGCAAAGAAGAAAACGAAATTGCTTCAGATGAGAGTCATATTTGTGAAGATGAAAAACCTCCGACAACTGATGCTGCAGGATTTGATAACATTCAAGCAATCAGTGATTTCCGTCCTGTTGGTATGAATCGGCAGTCAGTAAAGTTCGATGACTACGAACTAGGTTATCATCCTCACCGGCAATGAAATAGTCAAACAAAAATCGCATTAGCATATTTGATTGAAGCTGTTCAAGAGGATCTCGAGCCAATCAATTTTCGCGAAGCCATGAAAAGTCGCGATTCTGATAAATGGTTCATGCTATGGAAGAAGAAATGGAAGCCTTTAAAGATACGGACATGTTATCGACAATCGTTAGGAAATACAAACCAGATGGTGTGATCGATCGGTTTCGAGCTCGCTTAGTTGTCCGTGGGGTATTTCAGCGTGCTGAACTGGATTATGATGAAACCTTCAGTCCAGTGGTGATTCAATTCGTGCCTTAATTGCAACTGCAGCCAATGAAAATTTGGTTCTTGACCAATTCGATGTGAAATCCGCATTTCTTTTCGGTAAAATCTCCAGTGAAATTTATATGACCCAACCACAAGGCTGTGACGATGGGTCAAATCGAGTTTGCCGTTTAAATCATTGTATGGGCTCAAACAATCTCCACGATGCTGGAACAACAGGTTTCATTCGTTCATGGAGAAGAATGGATTCACGCGTTCAACGGCAGATCCATGTACATGCCTTAGACAGAACGAATCGGAAAAATTAATGATTGCAATCTACGTTGACGATGGTCTTATTGCTGCATCTACACAAGACGCAGTTGATTCATTTTTAGAACTGCTAACTCCAGAGTTTAAAATCACCAAAAAATCCTTAGATTCGTTTTTAGGTATGCAAATTTAGCAACGTGAGTCTGGTTACTTTCTTTCACAACGAGCTTACGTTGAAAGAATCTTACAACGCTTTACGGTGGATAATTGTAATTCTGCAAAGACGCCTGTTGAGAACCACCAATCGGACAAACTAAATAATGACTCTCTCGATGGTTCCATTTTGTATCGTTCGGCGGTGGGTTCTCTGATGTATTTGGCCTGTGCTACTCGGCCAGATATAGTAAGTAGTGTAGTACAGTTTAAGGGGTGGTAATAAAGTGTATGTATGTAACCTATACTACAATAACCGCTATAATGTAATATTCTGCAGTGCAGCCAGCTGTTAGTTGTACTATTTACTCTACATCTTGTTACATCTCTGTTAGTTACAAGTTATTAATAACTGTATGTATACGCGCTTTCTTTTACTTAATATAAGTATTGTTTTTAAGCTTTCTTTGCCGAATACCATTTACTATATCAGCGGATACTTCCTTAATATAATGTAATTACATTTTTGCAGGTGCTCTTGACGTTTGTATGTCTGGTAATCGGCTTCGCTTTAAGTTTCTCAGTTCAGTTCCATAATTGTGATGAATTTAAGGATCCATGGCGTGCTCTTGTGAAGACTACTGTAATGATGACGGGCGAGTACGAATACGAAAGCTTGTTCAAGGACGATATTACGAAACCATTGCCTCGACTTCCAGTAACGTCCCGCCTTATTTTCCTCATGTTTATAATATTGGCGAGCATAGTGTTGATGAATCTGATGGTTGGGTTGGCCGTCAGCGACATACAAGGCCTGCAGCAGGAAGGAAATGTTAGGAGACTGGAGAAACAAGCGCAATTCCTCTACCAGTTGGAACAGGTGCTGTCATTCAACGCAATACACGCCAAATGGTTTCCCCGGTGGCTGCGGAGTCTGCTGACGAGGAATCGAAGCATAGCGACCAAACTGGTGGTGTTACCGGAACAAGCGGGAGCGTTGAAATTTGAAGATAAAGCAACTAGAAAGCTTCCGCCGGATTTAATAGGTAATCCATAACAAATATTATCGTGTGTTTTTAACACATAGAAAATGGATTTGGTAACCCTAAGCACAACAAACTTTGTATGCTTAATTAAACGTAACGCAGGTGAATATTAATAACTCATTTAATAAATTTATTGATACGCATTTTTAATCGTTTCGTTGGCATTATTGAATCATATTCTTATTTCCTGGTCCTATTGTAATAATATGCTAACACGAACCGCTCGGGAGAAATTTAGATTATGAAAAATGCATGACATTGAGTGTTTCGCACGGCCGCATAATTGTGGAGAATTAAATTGCTTTCGGTGGAAACCCTGACATGCAATATACTCAAAATGCATTTGTTTCTCCGTTGCACTGACAGGCGTATTTTAATCTTGCGTGATATGCAAATTATCTATGTCATACAAGCGCCACGGTCATGTGGAAATAAAGTAAAATATTATAAACATTTTTCGGGATTCACCGACACCATGACCGCAAACTTATTTCTTTTAAATTGTGTGCGAACGCGAACCCTTTTTATTTACAATTACATTCATGGAATATGATGATATGCAAATAAATGGTTTAAGAACTGTTTGCATACTTTATTGGACCTACTGTATCTCTTTCTCTTTTATACTCTTGCTTACACAGGTCACCCACTACCGGTTTCTCACACTTCTTGATACTATTTCATATATCATTCCGTTTACCTTAATCACTAGTAATATTTTGAAGATATTTCTAACTCATTATGTTCTCACCTTCTCGCATTTTTTGATACCTTTCCTTTTATTTCTACCTCCTCTTTGCCTTGCTCTATTTTTTCGTTACTAGATTTTTAGCTGGTTTTTATTTACCCACTCACCATTCTTTGTTCGTTGGATGTGAAATGTATAGTAATTACCAAAATTTCTTCCCTAAACATATTTCGACAAATAAGGAGTATATCACGATCTTTGCTTAAAACAATATATTAAGAAGAGAAAGGCGTTCTGCTTTGTAGATGACTTTATCAGCCACACTGTTTATATCAGTTGAATGGCATATATTTTATTAATGTAATGTAATGTATTTCTATTTTTCAAGATGCGATTACATGCATATTCGTAGAATGTAAATCAGTGTGATTTGTGCAAACATATTTGTGGTATGCTTTGATTTTTTTTATTATTATTTCAATAATTTTCTTTGTTCCTAAAGTGCAAACTTAATTATAATCACTAGCAACCTTTGCCATCAATGTTTCATTCTATTGAGCATATAGTTCGATCTTCGTCTTTAGCTTCGAACTTACATATTATTTGCATATATCCATTTCTAAATACAAGTTTAAAACGATATATACATTTTTAAATATAAATCTAAAAACTCATGATTTACTCAAATGTAAGGAATCACAGAGGACATTTCTTCTTAACATTAATTTTTAATTTTATATGAACACAATGAATAAATTAAAAATTTAGTTATGCCGTTAACATTTGTCACATTTACAAAGCACTCGTCATATATGTTATGAGTATTTTTCAATAAAACTGTCTATTTCTCCAGAATCGATCACTAGGATTGCTGAGAGACGCCGCAAACATACGATTCAAAAGTCGTTCCAAAACGACAAGTTACCACACCTGATCGAGACAATGAAGCTCATTATATCGACATATGAATCGCAGCTACTCGAAACGGAGACGGACAGAGGAGCAGATTCGGCGGGAAATTAAAGCGACTGCATGTGCGACGATACAGTGTGATAATTGCGAGCCTTTGTTAATTGGATTCGGCATCGCGATGGTCGTCATTAATCGCTGTGGTAAATCGCTCAAAACTCGCATTCTAGTTAAATTTATGCCCGAAAGCAGAATATGTGTTTTGCCGGTATTAACCGGCGTTGTAACGAATGTATTTTAAATGAGCGTTTCCATTAAAAGCACTTCCTTTGTTAAGTTTTTCATTGGCGTCGAGCTCTAATGGACACTTGAAGGGATAAATATAACCGAAGTAAAAATGGAATTTTCCAGTCGGTGAATTTTTACACGTTTTGACAAGGGCACGTCTTTGCTGTTTACAGTTACAAAGATTTTTGTTTCAAAAGCGTATATTTTGTTTGTTATTTTTTACCACCTCCTCAGTTATTGTTTCCACGATTATTTTATATGTGAATACAATCCATGTGACTAAGGAAAGCAAGTTGATAGACAGGGCAAATTGCTTTCTGGCGATTTTCTCAATTCCCTTCCTTCGTAAATCGATTTGATTCAAATAATAAAGCTGCCCATAAAATTTATCTGGCTTACGAAATATGCGCACCGGTATTTACTAAAAATGATCAATTTTATATCTGTTTTTGATACCCAACAGTAAACTTCTATGAACATTTTAAAGACTTTATTGAAAGGATGTAATAAAAATAGATCGTGCTATAACATATATCAACGAAAACATAAATATTAAAGCATGAAAGCATGATAATAAATCGAAGTAAATGGCGTTTCCTTATCTCCTATGAGCACCATATTAGATAAGATTTAATAGTACCAAATAAATGCAGTTTTGCTGCTAACAACGTAAATATGTTAGCAAACTAAAAGTATGACTGTATTATGACTACTTTAAATTCGCTACACGTAGGATTTTTATCAATATTTATAAATATTTTTCCTCTGTGCCCCGTTGTGTTGTCTCGGGTGGCAATCTTATCACAAGAGATAGTAAATTAATTATTTTCGACTACAAACAAAGACTCTCAATTAATGTCGTTTGTTTTTGTTCAATTTTTTTGGCACTATTTTGAGCGCATCCTGAAGATTCTTGTGTGATAATTGTCGCATTTTATTATCTTGTCATATCAACAAAAATATAATATACAACTAATATACAATCTGATATAAGGAGCCAACAATATAAGCATCCTATGTAAAGTGAACCCCCTTAAAAGGATTATTACTGAAGATAAAAGTAGAGCTCTTAAGGCCGCTTGCAATATGCAATATTGATAAATCAGCATGAGCCATTTGTAAAGGGACTTTGCCTTTTATGCAATCTCTTGCATGCAATTTTTTGAATGCAATGTATATGCAATACAAAAGTGATGATTTGACACTAATGCAATTTTTTCATGGATGCAATGCAAGGGAAAGCTCTAAAACATCAGTGCCACCAACCAAAAAGTCTCCGGAAATTGAGGTTAGGTATAATATTGAAGCGCGGCTTTCTGCGAGAGTATCAGTTGGCAGTACCGAAAAATCGCCAAATAAATAATCAGAATTCCATCCGTCAGAACATCGAACACATAATATAACAGACACTATATTTACAAACAATATGACGGATAGTATAGCTAGCAACAAACAATATTACCAACAGAGAAAATATAAAAACACTATGAAGGTTGAAAAATTTTAAGTAGAAAAAGTTTAAGATGGGAAAACGATATAAAAGCAAAAACCAGCATATATGTGCGTCGCTGTCGAATTGTTGTTAAAGATCTTTGACAAATAAAAAATTATGTAAGAAATTATATCATTTTTAATAATTGTTAAGTCTGCATGCGATAAATGTTGGGTCCTGGCGACATAAACAATGCAATCCAGTATTTTTGATAGTTAATAATAATAATAGTAATAAGCTTTATCATACATTTATACATACGTTACCCAATTCCTTTTCTGCAAATAATGGTATCTAAAACTACCCAGCGGGAATTATAAGCGTGAGTTATAATAACTCACGCTTAGTCGCCATAGTAACTACTTAAGTAGTGTTATCTAATTGGACGATATTAAATATCATGTCAAACAATTAAATGTCAAATTGACAAAATGAATTGAGACAGTGATTCAAAAATTTGTACACCACCTGGAAAAAGAAAAATCGCCGAAATAGCAACTCGCAATCTTCTGGCGGACAAATCGCACAAGAAATATAATGTGACCTACCAAAACATTTGGAACAATTACTTTTCTGCAAATAATGGTATCTATAACTACCCAGCGGGAGTTATAAGCGTGAGTTATAATAACTCACGCTTAGTCGCCATAGTAACTACTTAAGTAATGTTATCTAATTGGCCGATATTAAATATCATGTCAAACAATTAAATGTAAAATTGACAAAATTGACAAAATGACATTGACAGTGATTCAAAAATTTGTACACCACCTGGAATAAGAAAAATCGCCGAAATAGCAACTCGCAATCTTCTGCCGGATAAATCGCACAAGAAATATAATGTGGCCTACCAAAACATTTGGGTTGGAGTACAAGTAAGAACGTAAAATAATTGTCAGAAACTGTGCTTCTGGCATATTTTAAATTGCCAATGAAATACAAATTTTCATCATTTGCTACTATATGCTTAGAAGTACACTCAGTATAAATAAGATAGTAAATATTGAAACTTTTACGAAACGTAATTACGAGAGTTCCTCAAACGGATGTCTAAAAATTTTTTGGCTAAAAAGGTAAACGTTTTGGCAAGAAGAATAGTCGTGGATAAAGTGTAGTATTCAAATCGAGGTAATGACAATAACTCACTTGGATGATTACAGCACTCGCCAGCGGCTCGCGCTGCAATCATCCCGTGAGTTATTGCCCACATTACCTCTCATTGAATAATATACTATTATTGGTCATTTCGATCACATATAGGGTTGTACACGTCAATTTACAGAATAGTACACCAGTACTCCTGTAGGGAATATAGTTATAAAGATATTTTTTGAGTTTCCTCCTAACTTCATTTACATTAGGTTCATTTTTTATCCTACATTCCCACGTATTTTTGCACATGAATAAATACAATGACTTCTTCTAAAGACCCGTTTATTGCGAACTACTAATCATATCGTTTTGTTTAGTGGAGTAGTTACGAAAAGAGGAATTATGTGTAAATTTGATTCCGTTGCATTTCACATATATACAACATTTATAGCTGTAAATGTCAATAAGCTCATAATTATGCGCTTCACAAAGAGCATTGCCGACTACTTAAGGAGTAAGCGTATTATACGTTTCTGTAGAATGCAAACTATTGATTTGAGTAGATTCATAGACATGCATTTCTGCACGCCACAACTTTTGGGTACTAGCGACTTAAACTATCTATTTGAAAATATTTAATTAATTAAATCATTTATATGAACACTTTTATCAACTGTTAATTCCATTACTATATGGAACTTACATATTCATTGAGGTGAAATATAAGATAAAACACCCGTACTCTTAAGATCTGGCTTAATTTATTAAATTCATTGCAAGGATTGTGAAGGTGTCTATATTGGACACACTATACGGTATTTGAAACGGTGTGTACAAAACCACAAGCAAGGTTCTTTTGAAAAATATCGGTACAAACGTCGAAACACAGCACTCGTAGCACACAATTTTAGTCTTAATCATGAGGATGATTTTGACAATGTTAAAGTATCAGTTATTGAATACGACTTATCAAAGAGATTGATTTTGGACAAAATACATATAACTGCAGAACCTAATAATATTAATATCAGAACAGACGGGTATAATTTGAATGTAATTTACAATGATTTGTGGTAATGTTGTAGTTTGTTTTATTTATTTAATAACATTTTTGAATTATTCTTTCTACGGTGTGTTGCATACACTTTGTAGTTGATTTTATAAATTTACTTGTATGGATAAATAATACTGTAAGAAAATATTTGTAGAAAAAATTTGTAATTTTGATTTCATCTTTTATATTTAATATGATGATATGACGAGCGTAATTTTGAAGTAATTTAGTTTTAGCAAATATAATTTAAAAGCGAAAATAGAGTCGTATAAAAATATCGTTGCTACATTATTTCGAAATGTGATATTTTTTGTAATGATTACTGGTACAAATTATCAATGAAAACAGAACGGCGCATTGATAATTTATTAAAATTTGCAATTTATGCGCGCTGCTGTGTTATCCCTAATAACCAGCGATGTGTTATTAATTTTCTATTTCCAACTAGAACCAACTGTCCAGGATGCTACATCCAATCCCAGCGAACGCACCAGTAGACCAGATCTCTAAATCCTTAATAAAATATTCACTTCGCTTAATTCATTGAAATTGTTTCCTGGAATTGGACACGGGCAGGCAAACCATGTCAAACGTACACAATTATGCTGACTAAATAATATTTCCTGACCTACTTTAAAAATTATAAAATTTCAATGCAGTGACCGCAAGTTATAGGTATAGTGTAATACAATTCATTGTTTTTTGCAATTTTTTGTATTCAACATGCACAAAACTCATTTACGGAGAAGGTGCGATAATAATAATTTATTGTTTTATGACTTAAGGTACTTATTTTATTATTGTTATTATTATTATTTTAAATTACAGTTATTCCATAAGGAATGCCGAGCAATAAAATAAAGTCTTAAAACTTAAACTAAATGTCAATAGTTAATGTTCAAGATTGTCTATTGATAATGAAACTTCATTTACTTATAAAGCGCAATATGTTCTGGGTTTACACTTTAGACAGTCACTAACTCGAATGGCGTGCACCTCAAGTCTCCTTGTGATTCCAACTTGATTGAGCAGCTGGATTGTTTCCATGTTGGAATGGTTACGAATGCGTTCTTCATGCTTCTTTGCTTATCTTCCTATCCCAGCTGCCACCATTTCTACTCCCAAGTGAAGGTGACTATTTTTGATGTACTAAGCAGCATCACTGTACTTCCTAGTACTTTGTTTTGGAAACGTTGAAATATTTAAGACCATACTTGTTTCAGCACCTGTTGGTGAGCTTTATTTATTACGTACAGTGTAGATGTGTAGCCAGAAGATTTTTTTTAATTTTATATCTAATTATTTACTTTTCCTTGATAGGTAGATATTTATCGTGTTCGCATAAGGAACAATTTGTCTGCTTATTGATATTTGATTAGTTTTTTGATTTTCTTGTTTTCGCTTAGTTGTATCCCTAAGGTTTTAGTCCATGCTTCGTCTATTTACCTTTGCAATTGGTCAATTCGTTGTTCTTCTGTTCCAAGTACAAAAACGAGTTATCAATAAATGTTGCAAATAGTGCATATTCTACTCGCGGCATGTCACAAGTATACTACAACGGAGGACCCAGCACAATATCTTTAGTCTCTTACGAAGTGATTTCTCGAACAATTTGCAGATTATTGGTAGTAGTGAAATCGGACTATATGAGGTTGTTTCCTCAACTGATTTTACAGGCTATGGGAGCATTAAGCTACTTTCCAGCACATTTGCTCATATTGGAGCCGAAATTATTACACTGACGATTCGTTTTCTGGATAGTTGTTTTATGTCATAATGATAATGTCATATGCTGGAGCCCTTCTAACATTTAAGATAATGTTAATCCCCTGTAGGACCTCTTTCGGCGCCACTCAATTTATTTAATTTTGATTCTATTGAGTCCACTTTTGGTTAATCTTTGATGTTCGATGTGTGGCTGAAAGTCGCATTGTATGACTGTTGTATGTTGTTTTTGGATTATTACAAATACTTTCTCTACATGTTCATTCTATACTTTTTCTGCGTCAACGTCGTCAGATTGTATTAAGTCTGACGTTTAGTGGAACTTTTTGTTCCAGATCTGCTCTAAAATTGCCCCAGTCATTTGTCTTATTGGCTAATGTTGGTTGTCCTTTATTTATCACTTTTTATTTAATGTAGTTATTTTGGCGAATGATCGGTAACTATTTCAAGTCCTTCTTCAATTGTTATGCATCTATCAGAATTTTTTATTGAGTTAAAGAAATTTAGTACGTCCTCGATCTTATGCCAATGTGTACGTGTTCAATTGCTACGGAATTCATAGTTAAGTTTTTAAGAGCGTGGTGCAATTATCATTTTTTAAGGCGATCAAACGTAATCCCTAATAGATTAGATTATATTTTTTACTAACCATGTGTAGATACAATAAAGAAAAGAAGAGAATAGATTTCACAGTATATAGTAAGTATATTACACAAGTCTCATTAACGCCATAGACTCGATACCTAATGTAATGTATATTATACTCGAGGTTGCCACACCGATCACCCCCGAATTTTGCATCAAAGAACTTTGGTATTTGTTTAATAAGTCATGTGAAACATGTTATCATATGTTTGTTTTTACAGAATGAGGTAAATAATTGAATTAACCCTCCATATAAAGGACCCTCTTGTCTTGTACCGTATGAGTGTACGCAGCCGTCAATAGTTCGCACCTTCTATTCAAAGTACCAATAGTTATTAATAGTTACAGTGGAGAGGGTGAGCACACATAATATCCCAACCAGTCTTTTTTCTTTATAATAAATATAGACTCAGCAGCTTTACAATTTCTTAAACTCAAGAGCTGCATCATTGTAGCTGCAACTCAACCCAACCCTTGTTCTTGTATATAACAAAATTGCGTAAACCCAACAATTTTATGAATGTTGTAGGCCCATTTTAAGTTATTTTCCAGATGCAACCCCAAAAATGTTACTGCATTTATCTATCGAGCAATATTCTGCTCCATGACTATTAATGGTTTCTTCAGCATTTCTGCATGGGGTAAATGACATAAGATATATTTTCGAAAGTTCCAAATTAATTTAGTAGATTCAAATCAGCTACATTCCATCACCTAATTACCTGCCGCGGATAATTAAGTGAGTATTTATACCATTAACTATTATATTGATGTCATAGGAAAATGTATGACTGGCCAATTTTCACATTTGCTCCCAAATCTTCAATGTATATCAAGGATAAAAGCGGCCCGAAAATAGAACCCCGAAGCTCTCCACATTTCAGAATCTTCGATTTCCGATTGACTTTATTATATTTGAGATGGTCGTGATAGATACGAGTTGACCCAATTTTTATTCACGTAGTCAAACGGCATCGTATTTTATTTTTTGATAGGTTAAGTTTAATACAAGAAATACGTCTTCACCCGTATAGGTATGTTTGTCATTTAGATCTCCTCCAAAAATGAAGGACACGGACGTAATAGAAATAATAATTTTAAGGGCATTTTAAGTTTCGCAGAAATAAGAAAATAAGGCTACAATTTTAAGATTTTGGGGCATAGTAATTGTTAGTTCCGGCATTTTCGTTAAGTTTCAACTTTAGACAATCTTCTAACGATGTGCTTATTAAATGTTTACTGTTTCTTCTCGGGTTCGCTTAAACGGTCCCAGATATTCCGTTGCATCTTTTAATTCAAAACTTCTTGTCTTTGTTTATATTTCGATCACCTTTTACCAAAGTTATATTGTTTTGAGCTTGCTTTTCCTCAACTTTTTACTCGTCTTCCGTATTAATAGCAGCAGCCACTATTTTCACGTAGGGTTACTCTTTTCGTCGTGATATTGAATTTGAATATGTTTTGTTTTTCGGTTTCTCAAATTTACTTACAAGTACTTAGCCATGTCGCATCCCCTCTAAATTTCTGGGTGTTTTTTGCTGTAGTTTGCACACTATGGATTGTTTTTGGGGTCGTTGCTCTCACTAGTGGCGTGTGAGTCGCTGCACCTAACATACTTTGTTTCTCTTCTGTTATTCTTGATATGACGTATCTCATGGATTTAATTGCTTCGATTGCTTGATATTCCTAGTACTTTTTGGCTATATTATTAGTCAACGTGTAATTCAAGATAGATGCTATGGGACTACCACCGGTGAGGATTTCGGGCAATTCAAAATAGCGATGATTAGAAATAATTCATTTCAAATTTATGTTATGGCAATAACCATCATGTATGAAAAACGGATACGAAAGCCATGATATGTCTCTTTCTTTCAATTTACATTTCTTTAATTTTACATATCATCATAGTTTACAATGTAGTTCTCATTGCTATATGTTAAGAATAAATTAATGTTATATTTAACCATGTTTGCCAAGTATGATTTTGGTGCTATATTATGATTTACCAACGATGGCAAGGCATTATTTGCTTTTATGGGTACGGCTCGCTCCGAGTCACGCTTGACTTATATACCGGAATATATAGGCGATTACGACGTCTTGTACTCATCTTCTTTAGCCATATTATTTTTATAGATTAATCATTTTCTGTAGAACATTATATATTACATTATATATTATATATTATATAAGGCCACTATTATTCCCCAAAGTAGGGTTTACATTAACACCGCAGCAAGTAAACTTAATTGTATACCAAAAAATTACAACATGCAGAAGTTGATTGATATGCGTTGTCGGTTTTTATAAATCGCCAGTTGTTTTATCTCTTTACAGAAAGAAAATTAAGATATTTCAAGCAGTAAATTATTATAAATCGTTTATGCCAAATATAGTGATAAAACACACCATTGCTCTACATTCTCAAGAAGGGGTACAAATGGAAACGGACGAGTGCTAATGATTTAATCCAAAGTTGAAAAGATATTTTGTAACAACTAGTGCCTCTGATTTTGCTATAGCAACATTTGTTTTTCAGCGTATGCGTTATGTTAGATGTTTGATATCAAAAATAAACCAAAAACAAATTTGACGTGTAGCCAAGTGTTGAAAATCGAGACAGCAGCCTTAAGTTGCATTGGCAACAAACTGTTTAAATAGTAGATCGAAAAACGAAAAACAAATTATTATTTTACATTTTTTCCTGCCCGTAAAATAATATGTATGATGTTATAGTATTTTGCATCTGCTCGTTTATTTTATTATTTTACTAGATCCCATAATGCCATGATGCGATCCAGTATATCACTTATAAACCTTTTAAATATTGTTTTGCATAAATCAATGAGCGTCAAATTTTCATTATTAGCACTAAATATGAAATAAAATATTAGCAAATAACATATCATTGCGAAAAATTAGCAAACATTGTACGAAACATGTACAGACATTTTTATACCTGCGCCAATTCCACTTGTAGTTTCCTGAAATAATCTAATAATACGTTCCGTGTGTTGATAGGAATACTAGCAGAGAAAATTAATTCAATGACTTACGTGATAACGTAACATTTTAGCGTATGTTCTTCCGGGTTAAACTAAATTTATTACTGTTATATACACCGAATTAAAATGTCAGTCTAGAGTTAATAATGAATTATTGTGATGCTAATACGTAATCACCTACACAATGCGCTCGACGATTAAGTATATTATACCAACCAGATGAGGTTTACGAAGTAATATTGTTAATTATTTCCCTTCATTCATCCATAGTACCCGCACTAAACTAAATCGATATCTGCGGATTGGGGTACAGATAGTAACATTGCTGATAATTGCGCATTCCGACTCCTCTAAAATAATTTTGCCTTATTTCATTGTATTTAATAACTTATTATAACGTATTATGTTAGCATAATTACTGCAATTTGTTTCTTAGTTGAATATTTTTCAAATATTACGAGATTTATTTCCTTTCACATAGATTATTACATCGATTAGCTAACTTATGCTTATGGAATCCATTTAAGATGCTGATAATCGTCATCAGTAAGCATATTTTAATAGGAAAAACCATAACAAAATAATAGGAAAAGAAAGGAGTTATTCATTGATATTGGATTCCATTCCCGTTAAATATCTTTCACGTTTCATCCTTATACGTAAGTACCAAATTCTTTCACTATTTTTACCGTTTAGTTCAGTTCGTAGTTAATACATTTTTGAGTTGTAGTTAAGTGCGTCAGGGCAATATTCACATGGCTCCTTATGGTAGACATTACATTAAATGTTCAAGTGGACTAGGCGAACCCACAGAACCTAAAACCTATAAACAGTGTTTATAGGTTTAGATGGACCTTAGCTGAAAGAGGGAGTTGATCTTGATGATTGACTATGTGGCAAAATGTATTCGTGCTATGGATGTCAGTGTCCGTCTAATTGTTCCATCCTGAGATTGTAGTCACTCTACGTCTACAGCAGTCCTCCGTGTATAGAAAATTTCTGCTCGACGGTTCAATTTCACTTAAAGGTATGCACAAGCTAATGCAAATTAAATTGACTTCACACCTGACTCTCTAGTAACCCAAGCTTTTTCACGAGGGCTTTGACAGCATAAGTGTTCATCCGAAGCCGCAATTTTTTACACTGTCATTCATGTTTATAAACATGTATCCACCTGATGTCTCCGATTGATATCAATCGGTAGTGGTAGTGAATAAATTTTGAACTCATCAGTTAAAATATGATATATGTGAGTAATGAACCACGTATTTGAATTATCCCAGACCGGGTTATTCCGACGTTTCGGCAAAGTCGCATTTGTCATCCTTTCAAAGCTTCAGCTTTAATCGTTTGGGCGATAGAGCCCGCACAAACACGCAAAAATTATTCCAATTATTCTGTTTTTCATTAATTTTGATATTTGACCTACATTAAATGTCGCATAAGTTTGATATTGATGCTAGTTGGAATGTACCATTTGGGATGTATTTAAGCTTGCTAAAGACATCGTCAATTATTATCATATTTTTTTTATAATTTTTATATTTTCTTCGTAATTTTTTGTATGATCTTATTCCACAATTCTGCTACATCAGTTTATGCTCTGTTTTAATTACTTTTTTTGAAGCAGACTCATTCGTTTTCCTATATAGTAAATTTGTTACTAATCGTATATCAGTTTTCTATTAAATTTAATTTTCTCAATTCTATTTATTTGTTTTATTTTTGTGCTCATTAGATGTTGTGAATAATTGTTAATGTAACTCTTGGACGATGCATTTTCCGTCACAAACTAATCTGATAATTTCTGCATTTTCTCTTTCTCTTCTGTTCAACTTTATATTTTATTGGTATTATTCTGTTTGAACTTAAAAGCATTTTATGTATATATGTAACATTTTACGTGCATTTGAAATTTTGAAGTTGCTGATTTTCGTCGCAATTATTTAAATTAAAAATCGTAACACAATTTATACAAAGCTAATGCAATGGCTGCCGGGATCACATGTTAACAAACATAAATTGTTTACATATAGCCAACAGCAAAAAATGTAAAATCTGTAATTTTTGCAATCTTTGTCATTTTAAATATATGTGTGTAGTAAATAAATCAGTTTTATCTAAAAAGTGCATTAGTTAGAATATTAGCCCCAAAAAACATTTGTTTCATTTCAGCAGTGGCATATTTAGAAAAACATTTTATTGTTGATATATAAAATCCAACCAAATAAATGATGCATATAGACCAATTTAAACTCATGGTAATGTAAAGTAATGGTTCACAACGCTAAACGAAGTCGGAAAAATTACCGAAATAAAATGTAATATTGCATATTACCACAATATAAATTAAAGGTTAGTATATTACAATTATTTTAGAGTATGCTGACAAAGTAACAATGAAAAGAAAAATCATTCCAATACTTTTAAGCATGTTCGGCGCTAGCAATTGCGAGGCGTAATGCAAAAGTAACGACCCGTTAGTAGTAGTTAAATTTAATGAAACACGTGTAAATTGCGGCAATCAGCCCTCAAGGTTTAAATGTCTCCTCGGATTCAGATAGGGGATGGGACTTTTGGCGCCGTTTAAGAGCATATTTTTTACCGGAACTCTTTTATTGTGATACGTTTTTCTTTATCAGGAACGGTTTTCATTGGCTGAAATTAATTCTCGCCAATTACACCAATTCTCTTCCCCTCGAGACTTTCATCCGCCATTTATAACTTTTTTCCATTTTCCAAAGTGTCGAAGGGTTACATTCGAGCTAAACACCCTAGTTTTCCCTTTTGTAATTTTCTTTGTAATTGGAATAATGTTAATTGATAACTTCGGTAATTTATTTACTAGTTGGTGCGGTTTTGTTACAAAAATATGACATTGTAATTATATTAACAATTACAAAATACTATTTGTGAGACGAATACTAATGTGCCTTTACTTCAATTTAGGCAAGTTTACGTACCTTCGTACGTAAACATACCTAGGACAACACAGTCTCGCCAAGTGTTAAGTGCTTGCTGTCAATGGATTTCTTCATATTGAGGGGTGCAATGTAACCGAAATTCATCGACGTGTAATGAGTAAAGTGTACGCTGCAAGTTTCATTATGCAGGTGGTCAGTGAAGGAATCGAGTGTCAAGCGACAACCTTGTTCATCGAGTGAATCAGGCGATTCGAGAAAATCTTCGGTTTACCATTTCTGTGTTTCGAAATTTCAACGTCAGTGAAGACGAATGTTGCCATCAGGCATTCTTCTTCATTCTAATGCTCGGCCGCACACTGCAGCTGGAAGACGTTCCTACAGCGGTTTCGATCACTCACCATACAGCCCGGACTTGGCTCCCTCTGATTTTCATATCTTTACTTACAAACGCCGGCCAGGAGGACAGTATTTTGACACAGACCGCGAGTGCTAGAGAATTGGCTGCCTTCATTGACAAGTGTATTATAAAGTTGGTACCACGTCACCACCAATGTCTAAATCGTTGGGGCGCCTATGTGGAGAAGCAGCTGGATAGTGTAGCTAAATGTGGCAATCAAAACATTTTTGATTTCACTGGTTTTCATTTCGCGACCATAATGATCCGTTTCGAATCTTGCACAATCGTTCCGTTCTTTTGAAGATTGTTTACGGAAAAGCTTTGCGAATAGAGTTTGACTATTTTGATGCCGTAGGATTGTAACGTGCAATTATTAAGTTTTGTTTACCTTGTTGATAGCAATTTTAATTATTTTGGTAAAATAAATTAAATTACTACATTACCTTAATTCGTCCAGTTACGTTATTGCTTTTTTCCTTTTATAAGAAAATCTTCGTTATTCCTTTTACAACTCACAAATTATTATTCGACTGGTAACCAGAACAAAATATCATATCTGTACATATTTATTTGTCGTTATTATTTTACATACAAATAAAATGAGTATAATTCTATACTTCTGTAATTTTTCATCTGAGAGTTGTGTATAAACAGGATATCAGTTTAGTCGCATTCCCCTTTCTTTCAATGTTTTATATCCGCTTGTGTAAGCTATAATTATGGGATTAATATCTCTACCGCTGCGAATATTCCTTTTTTGTTTGAGGTAATCCTCAACGATAAACCAAAAAAGTAACACATACGAGTACGCGTTCTAATTAACCAATGCCTCGTTGTACCACCTGGCTAACGTTGCAATTTAATTTAACTTCGTCTTGTCTGCAGCAATTAAAATACATATAATTAATGAAAAAAATTCGTTTGTCCTTTTTTACATATTGATTGATTATTTAATTTGCTACGACCACACATGTCAGGCTAATCTTTATTATATTATATATATTATATAACATAATTGCAAAGATTCGTACCTTTGGTTCATAAAGCTATTAAAAATTGCATTACTAAAAAATAAAGTCAATAGAAACTATAAAATTCATAGAACCCTTTTTTATTGTGACAAATACAAGAACCCATATCTAAAAACCAAATTTCTGATGCTTATAAGGCTATACTTCTATAAATAAACTCAGGAGGTGAGTACTGTTCATTCGTTAGAATGTATGTCATCTGTATGCCTGGGATGGTATGCAAATATGAAGAACGTTTTGGAGTGGAATGCTCTGTTGTAAATATTGTTACAGATTAGTTTTCTTGTGTGTACATAACGTAAGGAACTCATGGAATGTCAAGTTTCATAGACTGCGCAAATGTTCTTGGTAAGCCATATCTGACAACTTTATAATTAAAAAGTATAAATTTCCAATATTTGGAAAACAGGACGATTAGTTCCAGTTTTAAAATCTGGTGATTATGAATTTTGTATTTAATCAAATAATACACCATGGCAACATGGATTCATAGGAAGGCGATCATAACGAACGTATAGCTATTTCCACATTATATATTTGAAGTTATCGAAAAGCAAGTGCAAATGTATGTTTTATACACTGACTTATATACTTGACCAGATTTATTATTACATTACATTTATCATTAATGTCTTCCAAAGTTATTTAAGGAACATAGAGCAATTTCTGGTATAAAACAGCCACGTATCACATGCTATAATATCAAGATCGGGTATTCCGTTGGGCCTATGCCTTTTATGCCTAATGTAGAAATTGTTTTGAATTAAGCACATTAACGTAATCACCAAAGCCGTCACACGGTTGCATTTGTTGTCAACTGTAGCCAACCGTGGCTTTCTCATGCGCAAATGTTCGTGTACGAGTTTACACGTTCATTTGAGATGTCCACCATTTCAATAATCCCATGCACTTTCTCTGTACAGTCATTCAGGGCGATATCATGGATTCTATCATTTCCAGTGACGGGCCATAGACATCAAACATTTGTACGACCACGTTCAAATTGAATTGTCCAATAATTTAATGTTGCCAACTAATTACTTAGCTAAGGTTGTGTAATATCTTTTGCATTAAAGTCATTAAAGCTATTTCACGACATTCCTGGTATGGGAATTTGTCGCACTTTTGATAACCAAAATATATTTTCAGCAAATATTAATTGCCGCTTTCTATTTCTGCGTGGTAAGGAGGACCGTTGCCATTGTAACCTCTAATTAATATTATGTGTACTGATCATTATGGCTATGGCCATCTTTAGTTACCAGGCTACTGCCCTGGCCCTGGGAGACCATTTATGTCGTGGAATATTTTTATGCCATTTTTATGTTCCTTCGCTGCGATAATTGCTGCCACATTTAGGTATACAACACTTCTCAGGCATCTACAATCAAAAATGTATTTAATCGTGTATTAATATTCTGTCAATACATTTTCTTGCACACATTAATTGTGATATAAGCTTTCTAGAATAAAGACTTATCTTTGAGGTTATAGTTTCCGCATTTACATCTTTATTAACATAATATTATAAAGTTGTTATGAAAATTGTTACTACGTAATCTCAGTCGATAAATATTTAAAAATATTAATCAATTAAAAATGTGCTATATCGCAAAACAACAAGTTTTCGAACACCACAAACACGTGCGAATACAATGCACTCTTACAGGCATTAGGCCCACTCGCAACGTTGTACTCTACTCCGGCCTGGTAAATAAAGATAGCCATGTTATTCCTTAACTTTGTGCAAGTTTAATATGCATCATTTGATTTAATTAGTTAATTTATCTCAAAATGTGAGTTTTATATTTACAGAGAATATTCTGTTATTTTACTTTATTAAAATTATACCCAGATTATCATGTACATACGTATCGGTTAGCTTGACAGCACGATGTTGGCCTTTGGGAATCAAATTGTACTTCACTTTTTGTTCTTAGCGAATATTTTATCATTTGAAGGAAAGGCGTAACCTGTAATGGTTTCATATTGTCATTATGGTTACATTCAAAACTGGGAAGACTAATAAGAATGTACTAGCGTGGTAACTACACTGGTAAAATGTTACAAATATTTAATACTATAAATTACATGTACTTCACAACAACAATTGTTTCCTAAACTGGGGTTCCAAGATATTCACTTATAACGCATTTCTTGGAGCATGTTTATTTTCATGTGTATCATTGCAATGGTTTCATGTGACTCTGATACAATTCCACCAATTTAGACATAATGCATTCATATTACTTGAGACCCCCTTTGTATTGTTATATAAATATTTAATTATCAGTAATATAAATTTGTTAATTAAACAAATTTAAACTCAATCCACAACTACCGATAGCTGTTTTATTTCGCATAGCTACGATGTAAATTTTGCTCACCCGTTTTCAATGACCTATTCTAATGAAAATTTTATTTCGCTCTTCAACTAAGAAAATATACACCTCTCTAGACATGAAAATGACAATTTCAAGTATATTTTTTTCATATTTAACAAACTAATTTATTTACAAGCCTGAAAATATTTAAAGAACTGGAACAAAACATTCATATTTTACTTGAAAGCTATTATGTGGGAATGTAATAATAAAAAGAGTGTTCCATGTAAAGGATACACATTCAAATTCTAGATTCTAGAATACACATAAAAACTTTGGTTTAAGCTACGTTTGATGGTTTTACATTTTCGAAAACTGATCATCACCAACCCAACCCATAGCAATAACATCGACAATTGAAAACGTATAATTAGTTACATAATTACTTACAGAGTACCCTAGATTGGTACCATCTTAAAATCGTGTATAAAGTATGTCCGTTTTACCCAAACAAATTTACAAATTTGACCAAGAAAGCTTACTGTATCTGATTCGGTGATTCGTTTACCCCTTAATTATGATGCTGCCACCATATCGACCTTATCACACACCAATGTACGACTAATGCTCACCAAATTTACACTAAGTTTCTCACTACAATTTAAATTTTGAATTTATAATGTTGATATATTGCTCTTATTTTCTGCCGTTCGTATTTGTTTTATTTCTTTGTAAATTTTATGTTTCATACAAAAGTTTAATTATCGTGCATGCTATTATTATTATTATTGTTTGTATTATTATTTGCGACATTTTATTGCCATAATATAGGTCTCTATGGTTTTGTGCAAAATTCTGATAGTGTTTATGAATTTTACAAATGCCTTGGATATGAATTATTTTATTGTTGTATTTTCTTTTTACACTTTTATATTGCAATTGAAACTTGCATAATTAAACAGGTGCTTAATACTCGTAGTCGGCAACGTTTCCTGACGATGAAATATAACGATAATTAACCCTCCGTTCAAGGGTGCTTCACTAATTCTATCATTCGAAGCCCCACCCTTCGAAATGCAAATTTCAAAGCAACAATTTATTTTATAAATTGACGTTGTAACTGAATTTTTAGTACCGATTACATTTTATTCATTTTAAATGTCATTATTAAGCGGAAATCATTCAAATAGTTTTAAAGAATTTACTAGTCACTAGTTACATTAAACTTTTACAGGTTCTATCAATAAACCACAATTCACAGAAACGAAATTGGAATCTAATCTAGGAAGCTCCAAGTAAGCTGTTAAGTTCGTTAAATGAGTATAAGGATTGTTTGCAGAAAATATTATTGAATTTGTGAAGAAATCAATTTCAGAGATTCTAGTATGGCGTTTACAGAACGTTAGAAAGGATTTTTTACACATCGGTTATTCCTGACTCAAACTCATATCGTGTCGGCGATTCTAGTTCAGTGAAGTATAATGCCTTGAAATTACGAACTAGTTCTTTTAGTTCGCGTGACGAACTAGATATTTTGAATAATTAATTTACGAACTACCCATCACTAGTAGTTAATGATGGAGAAATTAAAGCTAGCGATTATGGTATTTGTTATCACGATAAGGCTCTTGGACTTGGAGTTCACTACACTATAAAAATTGCACTTCTGTGTATTATTCATTATTATTAGCAATTAATTTAGTAACCTTTGAGTCAAATTATGCCAACTCTACACGAGGGCATAAAACGCTCCGCCCATACATTGGTAAACATGTTAACATCTTGACGTATAGACAATCTAATTTAATCTGACAGAAGTTTATATTACTTTGCTAAATATTATATTTTTTGATTCTGAATAAATGTTTAGTTTGAATACTGACATTCTTCGCTTGCATCGATAGTTTTTCGAACGCCAATTTGTTATACAAACCGAACTTTATTTAAAACAACGTCGAGCGAGAGTGTCGCCAACTTGTCTGTCGACATATTACCACTTCAAAAGGTTAGAAACACCGAAGCAGGGGCACAGTTTATGACTTATGCATCGTCGTCGTCTGAAAATAAGCAGCAGCATGTGTTCGCGTTGCATGTTTGTTTGCGGTTGCTGAATGCGGTTTAGAGCGAAAGAGCAAAGCTCTTCCGTTTGCGGTGCGGCATAATTTCCGGCTACTCCAGAGTTATGCCCGGGCATGCAGAATATACACATGTTACTTCCGGTGGCTACTCGTACTGCCGCACCAGCACCCTAATAACATTTTATTACTCCGTAATATCTTGTTGTAGTAGTTATAGTAAATATGTAGATTTCGGACATCAATAACAAATGATGTTATTTAATAGGGTGCAGGTAAAAATTTCATTTAGTAGCCTAATCACGATTTGGATCCTGCGAGGTGGAATCAATTATTCTTATGACAATTAATGATATTTGGAATAACTTTTATTTGAAAAATTCTTGCAGAAAATAAAGTACAAGTAAGTATAAGAAGGTTGAGTGCTGATATTTTAACCCTAGCTAATTCTGGTATACAGAACTAAGCACTAGTTTGATGTCAGGACTAAATTACTCCAAAATTGTTATATTGACGACGTAGTCCAATCTTTGAAAGGTACGTTCTAGAAATGCCGTTATGAGAGTAGCTTTGAGAGTATAGATGAATCAATGACAAAGTTCAAAGGTGTTCGTCTTTGAAGCAGTATAAAGCCGGTAAAGAGGGAAATTAAGTTGTGGCATAGAGCAGATTCCTCTACTGGATGTATGTACGCATCTACGCATCTATATACATATGTACATCATTTTTAAAATATTTTGTATTATCGTATAAACAATAAAAATATTTCGCATTTTTAGGTCGGATGAAACATCCACCACAACACCACAACGAAAGAGTAATGGTGTTTATATGTATCACTCAACCCCATGATGTTTTTGCGACATTTTCTATTTTAAAAGATACTTTTGGGTTATGTATAAACATACAAAATTACAAATGTATTCTCACCTCTCCCAGATGAAAAACTGTTGTGAAAGGGTTACAAGATAGAATCAACACATGTATAACGACATGTATAATTGTGACTTAATACCGGGCTTCATTAATGGTATAATGTTTTCTTTTGCGCTAAATTGTGTACACATTTTTGTTTGATTGTAAAGCAGTCTTGACTGGTTATTTAATTTATGCTAATGTGTGTTTCAATTTTTTTCAATTCATATAAGAAGACGAAATATGGCACATGAAGCATCTTTGCGTATGTCAGAAAATAAATTGCTCAAATCATGAATAAATACATATAGTAAATTTTAGGAAACAAATTAATTTAATTCAAGAAATTGGTTAAGTTAAGTTAACTCCTGCCGTATTTTCGAATCTCACACACCACTGTACTAAGATACAGTGGAAGTTCTTTTTCAAATAACATAGTGGTACTTCTCCGAACAACTGTCGAATGGTAAATTGAACCGAGCAGCTAAAGATGGCCCGCCATCTTCCGAGCCCGGTTCCGAAACATTCGACTAGATGACGCGTAGATATCACCATATCGCCAGAACGAAACGAAATTTTAATCGCAAGAAACCTCCGTACTTTTCCAATAAAATCTACTTTATTGAGTGGACTTTCTAAAATTGTAATTAGAGTTTTAAAGTTTCAATAAAAACAAAATAAGTAGCCATGTAAGAATTCCTAGCGATGAAATTATGACAGTTCTACATTATCTGTTTATCTGTTGTATTGTGCGCTTATGTACGTAATTAAGCAAATAATATTGCGAGATTTGACTGAAAAAGAGCGAATTGAAATTTTAATATTGTGGGGATGTAGTGAATATATAAATCGGCACCTCATTCCATTGTTGGACGACCACCAGCCCTGTAATCCCTCACATGTCCGAGTTCAGAAAACTTTCCTTCTACTTTGAAACTGTCGCTCTTGTGATAGGTTCTTTATCAGGATATTTGTATATAAAATAAAAACATATAAATAAACTGACATTCAGCATTGAGCTTTCATTATTTTAACGGTAAGTCACATGTTACATGGCTATTTGTTTTTTCTTTATTAAAACTTTGAACCCTTGTTTGTTATTGTATTTTTGTTACAAAACTTTATTACATCTAAAATTTCAAGTACAATATTATTTTTTTTAACATTAATTGGTCTTAGAATTGCACGCTATTTCAAAATTCATAATAAAAATATTAGATTTTACATTTAAAAAAAAATATGGTTTATGTCATGATTCAATAATAAAATACGATCTTTGAATGACAATTATGTAAAATGTTCGACAGAAGGACAAAACTACTTCAAATTAATTGTAGTTTCAAATTGTTAACCTATTGTGGCACATTAAAAACAAAACTTTGTTCAAGAATTAAATAAATAAATAAATATCACAAAAAAAGTACACATTAATTCAATTTCAAGAAATCCTTATTGTTATGTGTTCAAATTTTCAGGAATATAATAATAAATTATTAAAAACACATACTCCTAAAGTTTGGTCAATATGTCAATGATGCTTCTCAATTTGCTTAATAAAAATTTTAAATTCTTAAAATTAAAATTTTAATTCGTGTAAGCAAATTTAAATATGCCTTCAACAGAACTGTAACGAGAACGCTCCTAATTACTGACGAAATGCATGTAAGGCAATAGCCTGTTTTATTTATTTTTTTATTATTTTTTATAGCCCGAACAAGACAGAATTTACATTAAATAAATTGTTTTCCCGCAATGTTTTGTTGCCCGTTTTCAAACATGTCCACCCATTGTACATTGTTACACTGGTACAAACTTTTGTAAATGTGAATCGGGGTTCTCAAGTGTCGGCCAAAATTTTAAATGGTCACATTGACAATTATAATTCGTGAAATCCAAAGTTCTTGATACTCTTTTTCTTCTCCTACGTCGTTTATTTCTTTATTATTTTTATTCCCGGTCGAGTCCTAGACTTAGTTTATGCGACATTACACGGAGTACGTTATTGTGAGATTGTCGTTGGATAAACTTGACCCACATTTGTAATTGCGAACCATAAATATTCTTCTGGAGGTTGAATATCGGCAATTCTTACTGTGGGTTGGAAATCGACTACTTCATCCACGCTACATCGGCAGGACCTTCTTTTGTAGTAATATATATTTTTCGAATGTTTATTTCGAATTATCATGATGTGATACATATAATAATAGTTTTAACAAGTAATGCTATTTTACACGAACAGAATTGACTTATTGATGCTAATAGGTACATATTTTTTTTTATAAAGCGACAATACACTGACATTACCCTTCAGGAACGTATTCAATTGTTATTGTCAATTATATTGAAATATGTAGTGTTGAAGTTATTTGCTATTGATACATTGCATTATTATCTATTTATTTGTACATATATTAAATATACTTTTGGTTTCTTTGAATATGAGATTTATTTTTGTTACTGTCATCAAGAGATTTCTAAAAGTCTAAAAGTTATGGAACAAGTCGAAGTACTATCATGTTTTCGGGTTACCTTCGTGGTGCCCTCTCTTATATCATTTTATATTTACACTCACCACTCACCGACGAAGTACCGGTAACTCAAAGCCCACTGTGTCCCAGTGCGGGAATGCAGTTTCATTATTGATTTTTATTATTGGTTCTTGCTACAAGTTTTGTAGAAGTATATAAAAATATATATACTTAGATTGTTCAAGACGTGTGAAACAGACTGGAATTGACATTTATTTACGAATTATTAGTTATAGCGAAGAAATGATGTGCGGTCCATATTCTTGACAGGTGCGGTCCATATACTTGAAAATAATTGTTTGTATCATTATACCTTGTGTTGTAAATATTTGTACAATGGCATCAACTAAATTTCGGACATCAAATTTCCTGTCATTTTTAAAAATAAAATGTGGTTTAGGCTTTAATGTCATAATTTCTGGCATATTGAAATTATTTTCTCAATACTTCAAAGTAACGTCAGATTAACTGAAATCTGAACATGCCATCAGTATCTGAATTTAACAAATCTAGAGTAATAGCTCTCATGCAGACCGGTAGATCATGCAGGCAGATTCAAGAAATGTTAGGTATACCCAAAAGCACTATTCACTGCATTATACAGAAATGGAGATAAACTCAAATAATAGAACGTCGGCCAGGGTCCGGAAGATCTTGAATTTCAACTGTTGAACGAGATGAAGCCATGGTTGATGTGTTACTGAATCACCCTTTCAAGAATGCCGTTAACGCAAGAATAAGTAGTAACTTTCCTGGTTCAATTTCGACTGCGCAGAATCGTATAAGGGTTAGTAATGTAAAAAACTATGCCGCCGCAAAAAAGTTAGATTAACACCTCAGCATAAGGAAGCGCGTGTAGCATTTGCTTTGGAGTACTTGGCTCGTGACGATGACTTCTTTCAATCTTCTCACAATGGCCACATCAGGGTGTATAGACCCAGAAATTCTCGATATCATGAAAGATACATCGCAAGTACAGAACGAAGCGGAAGATTTTCAGTTAATTTATGGGGCTGGATTTCTGCGGTTAGTCCTGGTGTAAAAGTAAACGTTGAAAATCGTTTAAACAGTGATGTTTATGTTAGGATCCTGGAGCATATCGTGTTTCCATCAGTAAGAGGAGTATATCGTAATGACAATTTTATTTTCCAACATGATAATTGTACCGTACATACGGCACGAAGAACTGTTGAGTGTCTCCAGGCCCAAAACATAAATGTTCTAGATTGGCCTAGTAGAAGCCCGGATATCAATCTTAAGTCAAAAATATTGAATATATATAATTTATGTAGAAATAAGAATTAATCTTTTCCTAAATTTTAGTTGTTATTTTTGTTGAGGAAAGCATGTTTAGTTTTCCAATTCTTCATTCGAGGTTTATTATCTTCTATCTAAAACATACATATTAAATTATGACATTAAAGCCTAAACCACATTTTATTTTTTAAAATGACAGGAAATTTGATGCCCGAAATTTATTTGAAGCCATTGTATGTATATAGACAGGAACGTCGACAATAAAAACCAATCGACACATTGCAGGCAAATTATTAATAGTTCATGCGGAAATATATTTATATTATAAACAAATTGTATATCTTAATCACTACATTGAGCAAATGTCATCTGTGGATCGTTTTGTTTCAGTTATTATAGAGAACCTACGAAATAGGATAAACAATTATGGAAACGTATTTATTTAAAGTTCATTGGACATTTACTCTATTTTTTCCGGTGATTGACTCACAAATTGTATTTTTTAATGGTGCAATCAATCCACGTTCATGTTATTTTCGGTACGTTCGTTCAGTTGAAAAGATTTCCAGTCGTAAAGATAATCTGCCGCAATCAATTGACTCTTATCCGGTTCATATTCGTACACAATAAAAAAGCATAATTATTTCACCATTAAATAATTACAGTGGACGTCATTACATTTTTCGTGTAGTGAACTCAATTTAAATTTGCGCAATTGCAAATAAGCGTCAGTCACTCGAACGCCATGTCTGCCAGAATACTTGCAAAGTTGGCCATCATTTTCTGCATATATTGCTGCATGGGATATGTAAGATGCTAAATGGCGATGGGCAATCTTTTCATGCAATGTTTTAGCAAAACGAATACACGGTGAAACAAGAGTGGTGCGAAGTAGAATTCGTCAACAAGACCACATGCGAGTTTTACTGCAACACGTACTACATGAACAGGACCCACAAGGCGTTGAATTTGACCATGTTGTACAAAAAGCCCGACAAGGACATGAAAGTTATTTTATAATCGCAAAATTATTGTCTAGCCTACCAACGTGCATTTCATTTTAGGTTCTGATATCGGCTTATATGTGGATGACGAACTTGTACAAGTTGATAGCCATACAATTAGAATTAAAATTCATTTCGGTACTTTCGTATAGGTTCTTCGATATTGAGAATTTGATTAAAAACTACTCGAGGCCGCCAATGAAGAGTTTCCCTCTTCCCAATGTGAGTATTCGAATTGGTTATAAAATTGAATGTTGCATTATGTATAATGTGTAATGTATAGTTCACTAAGTTACTTCCGTCACATAGCCACGCACATATTTTGTAGGTTAAGTATGTTTTTAAAGGGTGGATACCAAACAGCAAAACATATGTTCCCGGTTTACGGAGTGGAAAGTACAAAATTCGTGTAGTACTTTGCAATGCCAACAAGGATGTTAACTACGCGATTGGAAACTGGTACTTTACCGCAGAAGACATAATACGTTATTGAAGAACTATTTAAACAAGTTACGTTACGTTGTCAATATTAAAAATATATCATAGTTTTGTTCATTTCAACTCCAATTGAATGACATGTTGTACACATTGCTTTTACACTATAGCGTTTGAAATAAACACATATCCCTTGCCATTTCTAAGATTTGCACAGGTTAAATCATTTATAAATAAATATGCCTCATCGTTTCCATGATTTACATAGTACATTACAAATAAAGGGAAGGCTGTTTGACACGGCTTGCACAACAGGACAAAACGTATGGACCTAATTATGAAAGCGTAGTTTGTATATTTGGGTGAATATGTGTTGATATTTCGTCATAGGACCATCGACAGTAAGTACTAATCAATACATTTACGTTACGTTATATTTTCACTACAGATAAATCCATAAATAGTCGTATTAACAACAAATTGAATTTTTGAAAGTTTATGTGGAAATTTGTTTCCATAAACCACACGACTTTGACCATCTTAATTGTAAATATAATACATATACATTCGGTTGATATTTATGTAGTAAATTGTTTAAAAATGTATGTTGCTAGACTTTTTTAAAACAATTAATTATATCAGTTATACAATTATATTTCTTTAAAATGTCATTGCATTTGTTATTTTTAATTATTGTCAATACAATACTAAATGCAAAAAATATTTTATCTTTAAAACTACGACGATAATATCATCTCTATATTTATCATTTGTGAATGTTGGCAGTTTTTCTTTTTTAATTTTCTATATACTTCGGGGCGACGAAAACTAATTAAAAGTCTCAACATGCACTCGTCAGTTGAGGTTCATCAGAATGTAGTAACTCTTTTCGACCAAAGAGTCCCTGTGTCGGCACAAAATTGTGTCAGTAATCGTTCTTCTGCTGCAACTTCTTCGCCTGGTTATTATTACTTCTTTAATAATTTTATAAAATGTTGTAAACAGTGGAGCAGGATATACGAATAGATCAAGCGGCATAGAGAAGCCAATGAGGAAGAAAATCCACAGCGCACGGTTGGTAGAAGTGGTCGTCCCAGAGCTATGACGGAGGAAGACATCGGTCTTCTTATCGAAAACGTTTTTGGCCGGCCTTTTGCCAGTGTAAGAAGTCGCAGAGAAACTTCAAATTTAGGATGCAGGCGCCATACAATACGGCGTCGTTTAACTGATAACGACTATCATAATAGGCGCCCTGCTAGAATAGTAATTGTAATACTAGTTGCACAAGATATTCGATTGTCGTAAAATAAACCATTTAGTGACTTTTAATGTCTTAGGTTGGGTATGACTGACATTCATAATATTTTGACATTTTAGTTTCAAAATACCGAAGTTTCAGATTTTCGTTTCAAATATTCAAGTTCGCAGCATGGAATAACTAGACAACAATGTTAATACCTTTTTAGTTGCATGAGATTTCTTCGGTGATCGGTGCCATTATTCTATTAGCAACTAATGTCAACAACCACCAACCTCACCGGAAAAGTCACTAAAACTATTGCCTAAAATACAATTTGTCTAACTACTTTTTGTAAAAACAGTGTCACAAAATCGTCATTGTAATATCGAAATAGAAAAAAAAACATATTCATACATAAACCATAACCAAAATAGAATTGCTTTTGCTCAAAATCCTTTAAACCGAGATTGGTCAAATTTAATTTGCAGTAATGAGTAAGTGTTTAAATCGTACATATACGACTATACGGAATCTCTATGGAGAATGAATAACATGCGGTACGTGGAACAAAATGTTGCATTTGTAAAACACAACTGACGAATAACTTTGAGATTTTGATCCTAGAATGATCCTAGAATGAATAGAGTATATGCACATATTGAACGTAATGTTACCGAGTGTGCAGATACTGTACGCAGAAACTCAACGTATTTCATTCGTTCACGGTAACAGTTTCGTACACACTTCCCGTGTGGTTCATCAGTGCTTTGAAGATCACCCAGTAATCGATATAATTCCATGGGGTTCTAAATCACCGGACTTAAACCCCATTGAGAATGCGCGAGTGGAATGACGTTGACGCTTATCAGGATATTTGGAACAGAAGGGGCCGCGCACTCATTACTTACGCATGTGGCAAACATTTCGACGCCGACCAAATTGCGAACGATTGGTTCAATCGATGACAAATCGTTTGCAAGAAGTAATCGACTCTGAGGGCGTCCCACACATTATTAAATTTACCCATGTTAATCTTAATCAATCTTAATCAAAGCCACATTTTGTTTCCAAGATTTATTACTTATTCCTTCGTATGTTTCATATTTCTACAAGTGTATATTTTTACGGTTATTCAGTTTGGGTAGAGCTATTGTCGGATGCTACATTAATGGTAAATCTCTTATCATACATGTTACATGTTATATTCAGTTCAATTTAAGCAATTTATTGTGCAAAAATTAGCGAGCATTTGATTTTACTATAAATAAATTTTGATATTTTTTGTTAGTGTTTTTCAAACTTTAACAAAATATGCATTAATCGTATAATGTTTAAAATTTGAATTTATATGATTTATTGCTTACCTAGGAGTGAAGCATCTTTCAATAAAAATACTTAAAAAGTTGTCAATGAGGTCTTAACACGTGGATCTTATTTCTAAAAGTCTTAAGTTATGGAACAAGTCGTAGTACTATCACGTCTTCGTATTACCTTCGTGGCTTATATCATTTTATATTTACACTCTTCACTCGTAATTCTACAATGTAAGCACTGCCTCACCAATACATAGAAAATTAAATTATTGGAAATACAGACGACAATTTGCATGACTGTGTGCAAATATATCATCATTTTCATATACAGTAGCAGCAGCATCGACATATTCCACATAAAAATAAATTATGGAGCTGAGTTGTCTGGGAATTTTTTTCTGTATTCGCCAAATTTGAACTGCCCACCCTATAACACAGGTGCGGTCCATCTACTCGAAGATGACAGTTTATATCATTATAACTTGTGCTGTAAATAGGTCATTGTTTGTAGACAGGGACGTATAACCCCAAAAACCAATAGATATACTTCATGAACATTATTGATAGTTCATTCGGAAATATATTATAAACAAATTGTATATTTTAATCAATCAATTGAACAAATGAATCATCTGTGGATCCTTTTGTTTCAGTTATTATAGGGAACCTGCAAAATAGGAAAAACAATTATGGAAACGTATTTATTTAAAGTTCATTGGACATTTACACTATTTTTTTCTAGTGATTGACTCACAAATTGTATTTTATAATGGTGCAATCAATCCACGTTCATGATATTTTCGGTACGTTCGTGCAGTTGAAAATATTTCCAGTCGTAAATATAATCTGACGCAATCAATCGACTCTTATCCGGTTCATATTCGTACACAATAAAAAAAGCATAATTACTTCAAAATTAAATAATTACAGTGGACGTCGTTATATTTTTCATGCAGTGAACTAAATTTAATTTGCAATTGCAAATAAGCGTCGTATTACGCGATCACTCAAACGCTAGGTCCACCTGGATACCTGCAACGTCCATCATTTTCTGCATACATTGCTGCATGGGATATGTAAGATGTTAAATGGCGATAAATAATATTTTCATGCGACACTTTGGCAAAACGAATGCACGGTGGAACACGAGCGGTGCGAAGTACAATTCGTCTACAAGACCAGAGGCGAAATTTACTGCAACACGTACCACTTGAACAGGACCCACAAGGCGTTAAATTTGACCATGATGTACAAAAAACCCGACGAGGACATGAAAGTTATTTTATAATCACAAAATTATTGTCTGGACTTCCAATGCTCATTTCGCTTTAGGTTCTGATATCGGGTTATATATGGATGACGAACGTGTAGATGTTGATCGCCATAGAATTCGAAATGAAATTCATTATGATAGGATCTCCGATATCGATAATTTGTTCCACAATTCGGATTGGTTATAAAATTGAAATTTGTATAATATGTAATCTAAAGTTGACTCCCGCCACATAGCCGCGCACATTATTTCGTAGTTAAAGTATATTTTTAAAGGGTGGATAGCAAACAGCAAGAAATTTGCTCCCGGGAAGGAGCGGAAGATACAAAATTCATGTAATAGTAATAATAGTTTTTAAAACAATTAATTATATCACTTATAGCAATTATATTCCTTAAAAATCGCATTACCTTTGTTTTTAATTATTGGCAATATATTTGACCGTCATAATTTCTAAATGTATGACAAATATATGACAAATACCCCCTTCATTCGGGCAATTCATTTATGAATGTTGCCAGTTTTTCTTTTTTTTTGGAAAAAAATGTTGCTAATGGTTTTTGAAATGTATACTGTATAAGTATTTTTAAGCAACAGTAAATATGGTCCTTAATTTGAAAAGGTTTACAGTTTGCGATTGAATTACACATATTACATAGTAAGTTATCGGGCATAACGATTGTTGCGGTCACTTTTACTAGACGAAACTCAATTGTTCTTGTAATTGTAATTGTTCTTCTTTAGGAAAAAGCTTCAAATACATGAGAACATGACTGTGATAATAACAAAAGGAATTGCATAAACACTTATAACGATAGATGAAAAACGAACTTGAAAAACAAATACTTTGAAGATAAAACAGTAGCTCTCATTAATATACAATATAAAACGATAATGTAAATGTCAGGTTAAAGTACGACGTAATCGTTATTTAAAAATTTATAAAATAAACCTTAGACTCTCGTTACTCATTACTCATTAGCATTAAAAGTTCATGAAAAATATATGTGACTACATTTGCACACTATAACTGAAAAAGTGGAGGAAAAATTATTGATATGAAATTAGTATTAACTCTAATGCATTACAATTTTCCCCCCTTAACAACCGGAAATTAACTTAACTTCATTAACACTAACTAACTATCGTTTAACTAATATGTTAACCTATCCGGTGGTTTTAACTGACTACGGCGTCGTAATATTCGCGCGTCATCCTTCACACTAACCTCTTCCTCACCGGCCCCTTCGACATCTTGACAAAGTGTGGATGATGGAATGAACGAAGTTGCACCATACTGACGTGCCTTAACAATTTGGTCACAATGGCGCCTCCAATACATTCCACATTTGGTTACTACTATAAACATTCTGTTGCCAATTTTACTTTTAATCGTTGCGACACACCAAGGTGGATTACATTTACGGTAGTCTCGCACTCTTACTACTTCCCCCACCGCAAATTGAACACTTCTTCTGCCACTATAATAAAACTTTTGTTTGTTTTGTTTACTGAGCACAACTTGCTTAACTGACGGCATGAGTAAATCTAACTTACTTCTAGGACTTCTGTTTAATAATACGTTAGACGGTGTTTCATTAGTTGTGGTATAGGGAGTATTACGGTAATGAAACAAGAAGTTATTAACCGTTTTATCAATGTCTTTTAATTTATATACATTAGCTCGTTGAAACAATTTTTGATTTGCTTAACAGCATTTTCCGCCGCTCCATTGCTGGATGGATGGAAGGGAGCCCCGTTTTATGACTTATTCCGAGGCTTTCGATTAAATTCTGGAACTCGTCAGAAGTAAATTGAGCTCCGTTATCAGTTACAATTACGTACGGTATCCCAAACCTAGCAAACACTTCATCTAATTTTGCAATTTTGCCCGACGTAGTAATATTTGCCATTCTAAAACATTCCATCCATTTTGACGTCGCATCCACTAATACCAAAAAATAGTTATTTAGAAACGGTCCCATGTAATCTAGATGCAACCGAGTCCAAGGTTCCCTCGGTCAGTCCCAATGACTTAATTGTGCGGCATTGGGTGAGCTTTTATATTTATTGCAGGACGTGCAAGATTGAGCTATTTTCTCTATGTCCGCATCTAAACTTGGCCACCATACATTGGCGCGTGCCAACGATTTAATTTTAACAACGCCTATGTGTTCGAGGTTGGAACCTCGAAGGAATTATCATTCTGTAACCTCACATTAAACAGCCTTGTTCGACTGTTAACTCATCCCTACGTATGTAGAATGGCTTTTCGTCAGTCTTGGTGAATTCCTGTGGCCATCTGGTTAACACGTATTTAATTATTTTACTTAAAAGGGGATCTCGTCTTGACTGCATCTTAATTTTGTTAAAATCTAATGGTACATTCCGCTGGTCGGCTAAAATATTCAAGTACGAAATTTTACTGACATGCATCGGTGGTTCATCCACTAATGGTAATCGCGATAAGGCATCAGCTTGATTCTTATTGGACTGTACATACTCTATAACAAAGTCGTACGCTGACATAAAATGTGCCCAACATTGCATACGACTTGCCGCCATTGTCGGAATTCCCTTCTTTGTTCCGAATATTGAGGTTAAAGGTCGATGATCAGTTACAAGTTTTGGTTGAACTTTTTTATTCCAAACACTATTGCCAGTGCTTCCTTATCTATCTGTGAGTAATTTACTTCCGCCGAACTTAAAACCTTAGATGCGAACGCAATCGGTTTTTCCGTATTATCTGGAAAAACGTGAGACAACACAGCTCTTTTCGAGCAAAGAGTTGATGTTAGCGACATAATGCAGCAGGTCGAATTATCTGTAAGTATTTTTTATTATTCATTTATTCAATGGAGCAATATCAGTGTGTCGGCAGAAAACTGTGTCAGCAATCGTTATTCTACTGCAACTTCTTCGCCCGTTTATTGTTACTTATTTAATAATTTTATAGAATGTTTGTGCACAGAGAAGCAGGATATACGAATCAAGCGGAATAGATAAGCCAATGATGAAAAAGACATGGGTCGTTTTATCGTAAACATTTTGGGCCGGCCTTTAGCCAGTGTAAGATGTTGCAGAGAAACTTTAAATTTCGGTTGCAACCGTCATACAACTCATAACTCATAACGATTATCGTAACACGCGCCCTGCAGTAATGACAAAGTGTTTAAATCATACAGGGACTATACGGAACCTTTATGGAGAATGAATAACACGCGGTATGACGAACAACATGTTGCATTTGTAAAACACAGTGGACGAATATCTATGAGATTTTGGGGGTGGATGTCCTCAGCTGATCCGGGTGAGTTGGTAGATGCCAATCCTAGAATGACTGGCGTAAAATATGTGCACATATAGGAAGACGTCATGTAACCGAGTGTGCGGATAGTGTACCCAGAACCTCAACCCATTTCATTCGTTTACGGTAACAGTTTCGTTCATGGCTTGCAACTCCCATGTTTTCTATTCACTTCGTTTTACCAGTGCCACATTTTTCTAGGGTTGTTCAGTTTGCTTATTACTTATTACTATTCAGATCAGTCGGATGCTACATTGATGGTAATTCTTTCATCATCCATGTTACATGTTACTTTATGTTAGATTTCCTCAACTTATTGGGGAAAAACAGCGAACATTTGATTTCAATCCTGGTTTTTCGATCGCCTCAGAAAAGTGTGTATTGTTATACATATCTGCAAATGTTCTTACTTTTGTTGTTGAATAAAATGTGTCGTTTGTATCTTGTTGTATTAAGTCATTTTAAAAACTATAGAAAACTTCAATAGGCAAACAATCCCAAGCAATTATAACCACAAGCGATTACGAGTTTCTACCTGGTATCAGATATTTTGTAGGACAATTTTATAAATTTCAACAATTTTGTTAAAATCAGCTTTGACGTGGAATTTTTAAGGTTTAGTCGATTGTTATATTTACGAAATTTTTTTTTATTTTTTACTTCCTTCGGCGTTTGACAACTCTACACCATCTTACATTTTTTGAAAATTTTTATAATTTCTCTTAGTTGTAACTGCTTTACATTTGACATCATTTGAAGTTTAGATAATTTTTACGTTTGTTGACGAATTGACGAGTTCTCGCATATTTTGTGAAAAGTTTGTCCATTTTAATATTAAAAAATAATTAGTTTAGGTATTTTAACTTTTAATCGCATTTTTTTTTCATTTTTCGTTACTTTTACAATTGACATTGTTTGCCATTATTGACATGACATGACATTTTTATTGAATCCAACGTAGCCCAACCCTAGGCCTGGGTTCGGCTGGATTACATTGGGTTGGTTGTGTTAACACAAAGCGAGTATTTTAATTGTTATGGAAATTTCATAAATATTTTTCTGAAAATTATTTTGTGACAATGGTAAACTAAAATGACCGTGGAATGCTGATTTCTTATTTATGAAAAGTAATAAACAAAATATCAAAAAAATCAATAACAAAGATAAAAAACTGTGCAACAATTAAAAAAACAATCAAATATGCTAAACAGGTATATGAAACTTTAATTAATCAAAAAATAATAATAACAAAAATCTGAGATGTGAGATGACATATTTTTCAAAAACGCATATTTCAAATGTAAAAAATCGTTCAAAAATGCGAAAAATTTTGAAAAACGTCAAAAACTTAGAAATATCAACATTTTCAAATACATAGTCACAAAAATCCAATAATTAAAAACAAACCAATTGCAAATGTATAAAAAGTAATTTGGTGTAAACGTGTAAATGTTAACATTGTAGTAAAAAATTAGAAATTCAAAATAATATACGACGATTAAAAAAAATCAAAAATTGCTTCCAAACATTTTAAAATCGAAGAATTACATATATATTATATATATCATAAATTACATAGAAAATTCTAAAATTGTTAAGAAAACAAACTCTGAGAACAATACTAAACAAAACATTTTAAAAAAATTAAAGAAAATTAAAAAATTCGAAAATATAATATGAAAAAAAAAAATTCAAATCTTAAAACCACAAATTGCAAAACATTCAAAATATACAAGTTTTCAAAAATATAAACGGAAAATTCCAAATGGGATACAAAACTGGAAACAACATAAATAAACAATAAACTGCATAATTCATAACAATATTTATCTGGATAAATCTATTTGTTTTCTCTGCGCAAGTATACAAAGCCGTTTACATGACCAAACAATATTTTTTTCTGTATACACTTGAATCGACGACACATTGTTTCCTCGCAATGCCATTTAGTTTCAGACTCACATTAGGATACTAGCTGATTGGATATGATTGCAATTTGTTTTGTTGATATTCAAGTTTACATTTCTTAAGTTTTATAACTGTTATACATTTCAAATTTAACATCAGAACAAGTCTCCATGCATAAACAATATTTTAAAAAAGGTGTTACTATATGCGACCCACTTGTAATGGCATATTTTCGCAGTGGATTGCGAAATGAAAATGGCAAATAGATATACGGCAGTCAACCCGCGATCAAGATCATTTTATCGAAACGTACACAGAATGACAGATGGATTATCGTATTTTCACAAAACATTGCGTAAAATATCTGAACGGTTTTAAATACTGGTATTTGATCGTGCGCTGAGGCAAACCTACTGGTCACTGCTACAATTAAGGCTGAAATTTTACATTGACGTTACTGCAATATATTTATACTACATAAAATGTCCGCCATCTTTAATCATATGCCGGACATTCTATCTCTGGAATGCTGAATTTTTTAATTACAAAATTGTGACATAGACTTTCAAAAATTCAAAAATCATTGAAAAATTAAACTTAGATCAAATTAATTGTAGTTACAAATTGCTAACTAATTGTGACAAATGAGCAGAAGATAACAGGTAGTTCAAAATGTAGTTTTTTAATACGAAAAATGTTAATAAATAAGTTTCAACTTAATTGCGGCATTTTATCTGTGAAACGCGTGCTTCGTATAAGCTAATATTTAGCATTCACGAAGAGTTAATATATCTAGGTCATTGTATAATCAAAAAACATTTGGCATATAAAAGTGCATCGAGTAGATAAGTTCAGTAAAAATGTTTAAAAAGAAAAACCCGTACGATTTTGGTATAACATATGGTGCGTATGTTCTATAGATTGATATATCTATTCCTGTCTACCGTATGGTGGTGCCGAGTCGAATAAAGTCAATTTTGATTGGGCGCTGATGCCATAATTCAATTAATTTCAATATTGGAAAACAGTGTGTGACTGTGTAAATCATTGTTGATGAAACTATAGACTTGTAACAATTTATTATTATAAATTACCACTAGTGTTACTAATACACCACAACTGAACACGTCAATGAACATTCATGAATGATTCATGACTCTTGGTCTGTTTGATTCCGACTGAATAACATTTGACAGTACTCACATGTTTTCACTTTGGAATGGCTAGAAAATATCAACATCGATAATAAAAATCAAACGACACATTTAGCATAATGACTATATTTTTATAATCACTATACACTCGCCACCAAACTACTCACGTCCATATTCTCGAAAATAACTATTTGTATTATTATAACTTGTTATGTAGATATGTCGTTATTCTCATGTATAGGTAACAGGAACTCCGACAATAACTCCAAAATTACTGATATACTATAAACAAAATTAAATCCTAATCATTAAATTGAACACATAAAGCATTTGCGGATCCTTTTTCTTGTGTCATTATCGGAAACCTAAAACGAGCATAAGAATATTGTTGCCACGGCGTCACTTGTCATTGTCCAAATGATTCTTGATTTGTTCTTATTTCAAGTTCGTTGGGCATTTTCACTATTTTTGTCGGCAAGGTTAATTCTGCAATCAATTCAAATTTATTTTATTTTCGGTTCGTTCGTTCAGTTGAAAATAATTTCCGTCGTAAATAAAATCTGCCGCAATCAATTAACTCTTATCCGGTTCATATACGTACACAAAACAAACAAATAATTATTTCACCATTAAATAATTACATTGTACGCTGCTACATTTTTCGTCCAGCGAACTAAATTTGATCAAGATATTGCGCAATTTTAAATAGTCGTAATTTTCCGCAGTCACTCGACCGCCATGGCCGCTAGGATACTAGCAAATTTGGCCATCCTTTTCTGCACCCATTGCTGCATGGGATACGTAAGATTTTTAATGTCCTCAAACAATTTTTTCATCCGATGTTTCAGCAAAACCAATACGCGGTAAAACAAGAGCGGTGCGCAGTAGAATTCCTCAACAAAACCATATGCGATATTTATTGCAACACGTACCATTTGAACAGGACCCACAGAGCGCTAAACATGACCATGACGTACAAAAATCCCACCGAAGATATGAGAGTAATTTCATAATCCCAAAATTATTGTTTAGACGTCCAATGCGCATTTCATTTTAGATTGTGGTGCTGGCTTACATGTGGATGACGAACTTGTATAAGTTGATCGCCATACAATTCGAAATGAAATTCATTTCGATACTTTCGTATACGATGTTCGATTTGGATAATTTGTTCTTGAATTATTCGAGACCTCCCTTGAAACATTTCTTTCTTCCCAATGTATGTATTTGAATTGCTTATCAAATTGAAATTTGCATAATGTTTAATCTATAGTTCACTCAAAGTTACTCCCCGCATACCCACGCACATAATATCGATTGAGTTATTTTGCAGGTTAAGTATGCTTTTAAAGGATGGTTACCAGATAGCAAGCAATTTCCCCGTGGTGCACAGATGGGAAGGTACAAAATTCGCTTAATAGTCTGTAGCGCCAACAAGGACGTTAAGTACGCTATTGGAAACTGGTACTTTTCATTGGAAGAGACAATACGTTATTGAAGAACAATCTAAGAAGTTACGTTGTCAATATTTAAGAAATAAATTAAAATTAATTTTGTTCATTTCAACTCCAATTGAATCAAATTGTGTACATCATATTGTGGTGTAAACAGCAATGTAGCCGGAACATTATCTCCCGAATTCGTTTCTACTTTATTATCCTTTACATGATAAAGTCCAAATATTGAAATAAATAATTATTCCTTACCATTTCTAGGATTTGCACAGGTTAAGTTATTACAGTCGAATGCAAAAAAAGTAGACACGGAATCTTCGGCTGCTTGAACAAACTTGCTTGATATTAGCAATGTCATGTAAACGTCATTATTTTCATTTCAGTGACATTTTAATGAACTGGTTAGCCGTAAGCGTAGGTACCCCCAACTAGAGCCCCGAACCACCGTTACTGAATAAATAAATCAAATATCACGTGGATTAAGAAAACTTACTGAGAAAATTCAAGTTTTATTTCAATAAAGAGACTTCGTTTTAAAATGAATGTCAACTTTGAAAGATTGTCAAATTTTGACGGAAAAGGGGATTTTAAAAAGCCACATTTATACAACAACAATTTGAGGAAAATCAATTACAGGAAACTGTTTCTGTCTACTTTTTTTTGCATTCGACTGTATCTGGCTGTTTCACAGGTTGCAAACAATCTAACTTATAAATAAATATGCCTCGTGATTTTGCCGTGTACATCCCAGTACAGTGCTTGCGCAACAGGAAAAACGTAGTAGGTGCAAAAATTAGCGATAAAACATACGCAACTAATTATACAACCGTAGATCGAATATAACAATTTGCATGATTGTAAGTTGTGACTTGCCTGGACATATTGATATTTTTGTATGTAACTCATAGGAACATCGACAATAAGAACCAGACAACACATTTTACACAATACCTTATATTTCCTCCATAGATAAATCCATCAATATATTATATATTATTATCAACAAATACAAAATTGAACTATTGAATGGTTTGATGATTTTTTTTTGTTATAACTCACACGACTTTTGCCACCTTAATTCTAAATATTCCTAGCAGTTTTTCTACCATTTTCGTCAAATAAACTGTGAATAAATTAACTAACTACATGGTTATTCCATACGACTTGAAAGGTAACGACAAGGTAATGACGACTTTTATCAAGTGAATTAACCACACCTTAAGTTATTTCTGTTGGAACAAAAAGTGTAGCCAGGCTGAAATATTGGTTCCCATGTTTTTTCATGTTTCCGAAGGCGGCGATCCATTTCCTCCGTTTCCATTCTTCAATCCAGTGCGTCGATATGCCCGTCCCTATAGAACAAAACACGCATGTCTTGTAGTACTCCATCTAATATTTATTGCCGGTCTCCTCATTGCCGCACCTAAATCTCGTAAACTTTTTCTCTTCCGCTCCTACTCCACCTCTCCTCGGATATTGCGGTTTTCTTCCATACACACGTATATCCTCTTGCCATACATAATGCCTTGCGTTCATCATTTTACCTTACCTTTCCTGTGCCTCTGCCTGTTTCCACTTCACCAATACCTCCTACCCCACCTCATTCCATTCATCCCGCCATCTCTCTGCTTTCACTACCGATATCCCTATATATTCATACATCCGTATCCAGTTCTACTACAATTTCGATAATTCCCAAGGTTCCCTTTTGTTAACTCCCGGCATCATTTGTATCAACCTCTGCTCCCCCACCCATAGTCCGATCGTATCTAATCAGCCTTCCTGCTTACATATCTATCTTATCACTCAACGTGTCTTGCAGAACTATATACTCTGGTGTTCTCTTTGTAAATTGCGGGCCTCCCTAATTTCCCCTGCAATCCTTCATTGCTTTTCTTGTTGTCGCACATAGGAATACAAACTTGAAGTATTCGCTCTTATTATTGTATCCTGTAACCACGCACCCTAGGTATGATCCCGACTGAATAAATTTTGACAGTTTTCACTAAAACAAGTTTGGAATGCCTAGAAAATATCAACGCCGACAATAAGAATAAAACGACACATTTAACGTAATCACTAATAATACTATACGATAAATTGATTCAGCGCTGCCGCACGAACAATTATAAATTATGATATAAACAAACTTAAATCGTAAATCCTTATTTAATATTTAATTGAATAATTGAATTATTTGTAGATTTTTCTATACCCGCCATCAAACTACTCACCCCATTATAAGGCGTAGTCCATATACTGGAAAACAAAAATGTGTATTACTGTAACTAGTGAGGTAGATATGTCGTTATTCTTATGTATAGGTAACAGTAACATCGACAATAAGAACCAATGGACACATGCCATTTGTCTACCCAAACGATTGTTTATTTGAATTTATATTAAGTTCATTGGGCATTTTTAAAATTATTTTCGGTGATATTAATATTTCAGCCAATTCACATTCATTTTATTTTCGGTTCGTTTGTTTAGTTGAAAATAAATTGCCAGTTGTATATATAATCTTCCGCAATCAATTAACTCTCATCCTGTTCATATACTTACACAATACAAATAATAATTATTTCACCATTAAATAATTACAGTGGGCACTTCGTGCGGCGAACCAAATTTGGTCAGGATTTTGCGCAATTGCGAATAGTCGTCACTCGATCGCTATGGCCACTAGGATAGTTGCAACCTTAGCCATCCTTTTCTGCATCCATTGCTGCACGGGATACGTAAGATCTTAAATGCCCACAAACGATTTTTTCATACCAAGTTTCAGCAAAACCAATACATTATAAAACAAGAGCGGTGTGAAGTAGAATTCGTCAACAAAACCATATGCGAAGTTTACTGCAACACGTACCACTTGAACAGGACACAAAGGGCGATAAACATGACCATGATGTACAGAAATCCTGCCGAAGACATGAAAGTAATTTCATAATCCGAAAATTATTGTTTAGAATTCCAATGCGCGTTTTAGGTTCTGGTGTCGGCTTACATGTGGATGACTAACTTGTACCGGTTGATCGCCATACAATTCGAAATAAAACTCATTTCAACACTTTCGTATACGATGTTCGATTTGGATAATTTGTTCCTCAATTACTCGAGGCCTCCACTGAAACATTTTTTTCTTCCCAATGTGAGTATTTGCTTATCAAAATGAAGTCTGCATAATATTTAATTTAGTTGAGTTTAGTTGAGTCACAATTACTCCCCGCATACCCATGCGCATAGTAACGATTGAGTTATTTTGCAGGTTAGGTATGCTTTTAAAGGTTGGTTACCAAACAGCAAAAAATTTCCTCCAGGTGGACAGGCCGGAAAGTACAAAATTCACTTAATACTCTGTAGCGGCAACAAGGACGTTAAATATGCTACTGGAAACTGGTACTTTTCCGCGGAAGGCATAATACGTTATTGAAGAATAATTCAAAGAAGTTACGTTGTCAATATTTAAAATATAAATAAAGATTAGTTTTGTTGATTCCAACATCAATTGCATGAACGAACTTGTGTACATGTTGTCGGATTATCAACAACTATAAAATTGAGCTACTTTTTCGTATTCTATTCCTCACTCAAATAATTTTCCTATCATTCTTCCATCCAATGTGTTCATAGGTCCGTCTCTTTTGAACAAAACTTGCAAACTTTCTCTCATCCGCTCAAGAACCGCCACGGTTGAGATATTTCGGTTTTCTTCCTTACACATGTATATCCTTGTGCCATATAATATGCGTTGCGTTCGTCATTTTACCCCACCTTACCAATGCCTCTACATGTTTCGCTGCATTCACTACCATACAACCGTGTCAAGTTCTACTACCATTTCAATAATTCCCTAGGCTCCATTTCTTTAACTCCCCTCAGCACCATTTTTATCAACATCTGCTCCCGCACCCATAGTCAGGTCATATCTATCCATCCTTGTGTCTTGCAGACCTATATACCCCGGTGTTCCCTTTATTAGTTCCGAGCTTCCCTGCAGAATTCGCAAACAACGTCGTCTCATACTTCACTGACTCGTCATTAATCCTTCCTTGCTTTTCTTGTTGTCGCACATAGGAGTATATTCTTCAAGTGTTCGCTATAATTATTGCTTCCTGTTCCTACGCAGCCTAGGTACATCCATTCAGTTACCCTTTCAATTCTCTAATTCGCGCTTCATCATTCTACTTTCACACCCCTCCTTTACGCCAAGTAATTGAGCACACGCAATTGTCTCTTGTTCTCCTGCCTTTTCTAAAATCGGCAAGCCTACCTCAATGCCACAGCTTCTTCTTCCAATTTTTTAGTAGGAATTATATATTTATTTACGTCATGTATATTTAAAATTGTCTTGTTAAACAAGAGGTAAAAACACGAAAACATAAAATGATTCCTTTTAGTAGCTAAATCAATAAGAAACTTCTACCGTAAACCTACTCTCATTGAGGCTTGGTGTCAAATGTAAACATTGAACATTGGATGCTATTACAAGAGATATCTGAAATGTGTAAATTCGTCACTCGAAAATTGCGACATTACTGTCAGGGTTTCACCATCTTGTATGCAAGTCATTCATCTTCCATATTAAAAATAAAAATATTTTTGATAAAATCTAAAATCTCATATAACCCATTTAATACATCAATCTAGATTAATAACATGTGACAGTAACGGCGACAGCCCCTGCTACCGCCCCATGCCATGCACATTTATCACGCACTCAAATTCCAGCACCGAATAGTACATGTAATGATAACATATTTATCAAATAAATTCAAAAGCGATTTTCCAGTGAATTAATACATTTTTTGGAAAACCTTTTGAAACAAAAGTTATATTTACCTTTTACCTTTTCTATAGCTCATATCGTTTGTGAAATATGGCTAGATAAGGAGTAAACCGCCCCTTTCAGCTGTGAAATCGCTTTCATAAATAGGAAGTTTTCTTCCAGGCCATGTGCACGTTTTAAGTTTAAAGTTTTGTAATTATAACTTCAATAGTTTTCACACTACAGCGCACAAGCACAGTAATATACACACACGGAAAATAAATTCATAGAAGATCAATAAGTGTATTCCACTAAAATCGCAAGAATAAATATAGTGTAAGGAACTAAAATTGAATGCGCCAGCGGGTTTATTTTCATTTCATATTTGACAGAAATAAGGGAGCTTTATTTCAAACATTACGTTAAGCTTGCGTACGCATTTCACGGCTAATATCGTAAATGAAATAGATATACGTACTAAATAATAGAATGTGCAAGTTTCTTCATTAAAAATACCATATATCTGGCGCTCATTTAAATTGAAATTCTGGTGAATAGAACAGGATACGACATATCGCTCGTCGGTTTCGTTATCGGCCGGCAGACTGAAGTAATATCTATGTAAATGTAATTAAGTAGCACGTTATATATCTTGTTTGGAATGATGCGGTCGGCGCTACCCGTACGTATTTTGAATGCATCTCATATTAGATTTATTAATGCATGTGACGTTCGGATGTCGAGGATGTCGACGTTGACCTCAATATATTGCAACTACACCCGATTTTTTGCTTGATTAATTTAACCGTTGATTGAAAAATAAATCAAAAATGGGTGATGAAGGCGTAAATAGTTGTAAATATTATATGTTAGATCGACACCGTACGATAAAGTTTTCTTTTGGGAACTTATGTAAATTTGCTTTTGTACAGAATTAGAAGAAAATAGAGCGCGTAATTCTTTGTTTAATAATATGCATTTCCCATATTATTAAACATAAGAATTATTCGATACGTGGAAACTGTTCTGTGACATTGGAACGAAATTACCCAAAAGTGCTTGATTAACTTGGCAACGTTCACCAAAGTTTAATAATAAAACTTTGTAATTCTCATGACAAAAAGTAGTGTTTTATTCAAGAATCATTCCAATTCAGGTATAAAGTGATTTGCACTTTATATACATCATGTCTTACTTGCCATTAAATGTCGAAATGTCATTGCGTAATTGATACAAAATATGAAGTAGTTCCAATGATTTTAGTGTACACGTACCAGGAATTAATGATACATGTTTTTATCAATTGTCCTAAAGTACTTTAAGTTACTTTTTGATGCGACATTAAAATGATGTATCAGAAGTTAACATTTTGCCAATTGTTTATGATACAAAATATGAATACAAAATAAATATGATTCCAATTTTTCTACATACAAAATTTTGAGTATATATTAAACTAACGTATCTTATGAGAAATATATGTAGTGTTACTGACTGCAACCCTCGGATGGAAGAAATGAGAACCTGCTTAACGGGTTTGTCTGCATTGAATACTTGTGCACAAGAAGATTAATCAGCCAATTAATCTGAGGATGAATGGCAGGGAAATATTCTGCATTGCAATAACTTACTTTGGAGTTTCCACGCCATCGTGCATGAGTTGTGCGTACAGGTGTAGTAGGTAGATGGGCAGTAGCTTTCGCTTACTCGCAGAGCTCATATAATGGACGGGGTCAAAACGCTAATAGCAAGAGATTTGGAGTGTCCGAGACACCCAAGTAAGGCTACCGAGAACATCAAAAGGCAATGTCACGGTCAGTGAGATGAGGTATCGTACACGGGCACGGTATACCGAAGAAGCTATCTATATTGGAAGCATCTCTAAATAAATAAGACGTAGAATACATCGCAGGTATTGCTGTTCAATGGGCACAATAGGAATAGAAAATTCGCCAAAAGTACAAAGCCGAGTGACAAACTGGGAATGGGAACGGTGAGGACTCTTTATCATACCTGCTGGACCTAAATTAATATTGTCCAACTTGGCAGTCGCGGAGCGAAATTCAGTTGGGTAAAACGCAGGACGCCATACATTTCTGGGTTGACACATACTCGTGGATCACTGGGTTACGGTTCATTGTTTAAAATGATTCCGCAACAAGTCAAGTCACGTCAAGAGAACCTACACAAACATATCCACACTAATCCACACACAAACTTACACCCAGCAATAAATTACAAGAACGTTAAGAAAAATATTTTTAATTTCTTTTCTCGGTTTATGAAAGTAATGAAATCTTGTAAGCTGCGAATATTGTCGTTTATTAATCATAAGATGCACTCATTTCAATCCACACAAAACGGCAAAAAATGCAACAAATACATCAATTAACGAATTAGGCTTAAATAACCAGAGAAAAATAGACTTTAAAGAATATCTAATAACACGTATGTATGTTATTCCCGAGATTGAATAACAGATATCTTCATGGCATACTTTCACTTAACTTCTGGGTATCCTCTTTTGGTATGTTGGCCCATTACTTCTGAAGAGCCACCATAGGATATTGAAGAGTGTCTGGAGCCACAGGTCTATTTCTGTGCTTCCGATACAGCTCGTCCCACAAATGCTCGACTGGATTTAGATCTGGACTGAGAGCTGGCCAGTCCATAACTGGGATTTGATGTTCTTCTAGAAATTGTCTTGTCGGCCATGATACATTTGGTCTTGCGTTATTATACTGGCACAGAAATATCCTATAAGCCTATAAGAGATCCAGCAGCTACCACAAGATTTGAAATAATGTTTTCAATATATAAAGCAGCATTCATTCGGCCCGCTACAGCAACAAGATATGTACGAGTATAGAATGAAATTCCAGCCTACACCATGTCGGATCCCATTCCAAACTTGTCCACATCCTGAACCCTTTACGATGGCGTTCACCTGTACTCGCACGAGCTCGAAGACAACCACTGCAACGTGTCAACCGAAATCTGGCTCGCCACTGAAAAGCTCTGAGGACTACTGTTCCATCCCCAACCTGCATGTAGTTGAGCGAACGGCAGTCGGTTTCTGTCAGCACATAATAAAATGTTGTTTATAACGGAAACATGATGATTGATACCTTGAGGTACTCCAAAAGGTGAGTAAAAAGGCTCTGAAATATAGCCTCGATGTTCAACGACATTAATTCTATTAAGTAAATAACTACAAAGTGATTGAATAATATTATTAGGTTAACCAAATCAATCAAGTTTGCGAAGAATAAGAGAATGCGGAACCATATCAAAAGCTTATAGAAATTATGATCAGCCAACACCCGAGAAAAATAATGTATAAACAAACATAAGTTAGAAACCGTTGACCTTAGAAAAATCCATCTTGAAATGGACGTTATTCAAAATATATTTTGCAATTATAATTTCAAATATTTTACCAACATTTTAAATTGGACGATAATGTTTAACGGTAGAAATGCCCTTCTTAAAAACGGGAGACACTCGAGCAAGTTTCCAAAAATCAGGAAAAACATTATATTTAATGATACAATTAAAAATTATTAATTTATTATTGAACTTAAACAGGTATGCAATCAGTGACAAGGAAAGCAGTAATGTTATCTAGACCCATTGTAAAATTTGCTTTCAAGCGTTTGAAGGCTTGAATGACATCGTATTCCAAAATAGCTTTCATATGTAAACTTGTATTGCAATTAGAGTTCTAGTAAGTGGAAGGAACAGCAATACGTGGACGATCGTCATATACCGAAGCAAGGTATTCTGCAAATGCATCAACAGTGCCTTGACTCTCTTCAGCATTACTTAAAAAAATGTCTTGGCAATTTTCTAACGTTTGATTTTTAGTCTGTAGAAATTCGAACTAATTCATCCGCAAATAGTGATTTTTAATTTTAGTATTCCTAATGCTTTTATTAAATCATCTAGGATATTTAGAGAATGTAATAGTTTTTTTAGGAACAGTCTCATTTATTATTTGATACAATTAATATTACAAATTAAATTATAAAGAATTAAAATTATTTAAAGCACAATGCCTAATTTTGAGGCAGATATTGGAGAGAGGGGTGGTATTTATCCTCAAAAACTAAAGGCTCATTTTCACGATCTACACTGCAATCAATAATGTGTGTAGGACAAGATCCAATATGTTGTTACTAGATTCAAAATTCTATTTTGCTGGGTTAAATTGCACAAATTTAAGAATCAGCAATAAAACGATAAAACGCAATGAATTCTGGTCAAATGTACGTATTTTAGAATTAAGCCCTCTAACATTCTGATAATTAAGCCTATATTCTTCGACATTTTCACCGCTTACTTGCTGTGCTTTAGGTCGTCTTTTTTGCACAATTTTAAAGAAACCATCGAGATTTGTTATAAATAAATTCGTAATTAAGATATAGTATATTTTTCGTTACTAATTAAAAATCAAAAATTTTATATCATTATACAATTACGAAATCAACAACATCGATTAGAGATTAGCAGTTAAGTAACTTTATTGCGACTAGATACAAGATGTAAATTCTAGCGTCCAGGAAATATTATAGAATATTTCCCTCAGAACATTTCAACGAATCATATTAATGCATATCACAGAAATCACCCAGCAACTGACGAATATCAACGAGTATTCGATGCATCATGAAAATATACATGCATTTGCACATTTGCATAGAGTAAATATTTTTTGACATTTCACAAACATTCGGGCTATTAACTATCAAAATGCATTTATTGATTTAAGTTACAATTAGTATTTGAACAATTATAGTTGTTATTGAATGTACAACTGCTCGATGAAGTACCCGCTGCGCTGGAAGTAATGGTTTGTTGAAGCATCGTTTCCACGTTTCACAAGATCACTTACAGCTGTTGATCTGTTAGAACGGTTTGTTATTTTATTACGCTTTATAATTATCCCAATTTTTACAGCAACAGTTGTAGTCCACTAGGAAATTATGTTTCTTCAGATAAGCGAATTCGTAAAAAACGAGCGGAAATTTTTATTTCTACGCTAGGTGTTAAGAAAAACCCATTAGTAGCAACGTCTAATTTTCGATATGTTATGGAACAATCGAAAAATTATTTTCAATCGCAAATATTAGATGAATGTATAAAACGTACTTAACTGGTTTGATCCGGGTTTATTATATTTTCAACCAACCATTTCTTTTATATCAGCGGCTGTTCCCCTCCTTGGCAGGGCATATTAAATATTAGATTCTTCCTGTATGTGCGCCGAAACTATCTTTTTCTATTTAAAAGAAAGTTATCTGCCGCTTCATCTCCCCGCCAAGCCAGCCCCAATGCAAGTATGTGATAAAATTTCCTTCGCAACCCTTCGGTAGTATATTCATCCCATAAAGCAATAATTAGGTTCTGTTCATCTTTGCTTAAAATTAAATCACTGCTTTTGCTTTTCTTGTCAAAGATTTGCTAGTTATTTTATATCTCATGGTTAAATGGATCGAAACACAATTTGTCGATTCTGTTCCCCCGAGTCTTTAGTAAACCTTTTTGTAGTCGGACCTGTCTTGCTTTTCCATAGTAAAGGCAACATCTTTAAGGATTTCTGCTACCTGGGGTATATTCATTTCCTTGCAGAATGCTTCAAACTGCTTCCACATAGAAGCATTCGCTTTTATTGTATTTACAAGCATTAATGTACCAATTCCTTCTTCAATTAGACACCAGCTTAATTGACCAAAACAAATACAACGCATTTTAAAAATGAAAATGCTTCCACAATCGACATTAGAGCGCCTTTTCAATTTATTTATTTGTTTACGTTTGAGATTACAGAGTTACGGCTTTTACGATCTCAATATTTTCATCTAAATGAATCCAAAAGTTTTTATTATTATTTCTACTTTAAAAATTGCGTGAACTTTTTTTCGGGATATAGTCCTGGATATATCCCATCGTCAATTTTACTCACGAGTAAAAATATTCGCGTATTTGGCATGATGAATAATTAATTTAAGTGTATAAGTGCGCTATGATTGCGTTAACGATGCCAACTGAAGATTAGAAACAAGGTATGTTTACAGGAAGTCGATAAAATATATAAATTGTAAGGTCCAGGAAACATAAAATATTTAAAATCCATTAAGTAAATGCTCTGATTACTATAAGCAATATGCAATGAAAATTATAAATTTATATATACCGATACGAAAATAAAATTAATGTAACTCACAATTTGTATGAAGATGAGTTGTAGGTAATGAACGCACCAAAAGATAAGGGGTCGTACGAACAATTTGGAATGCGCGATAAGGAAATTAACCGATAACCGAAACGTAAGAAACAATTTATTTTGTAATTTAAAATATTCTCACCATAGAATACAAACAATCCAGTAGAGTAGTAATATTTCTTAATACTTCATCGGCAAAATGACACTGATAATTAAACGACACATTAACTGTTTAATAGAAATTTATCATTATTATTAGAGAATTTCACCCCATTTACAAAATGTTCAACATATAAACGCATGAAATAAAATCGATAGATATTAAACCGCGACGGATAATTAAACGAAATATCTACTCCGTCCATATTTCGCCGCATATCATGCATGAATATAAAACCATCGTTCTCTCGACATATTAAATAACCGAAATCATCGACAGAGGAAAATATCCCGCGATGTAATATGTAGTAAAAGAATTTCATTATGATTTTCCCTCATCGACGGCATTAGCGGTTCAATACGAAATTCCCTCGAGGCAGGAGCAAGTTCTGTGGGCCGGTCGATGCCAACCGAGCGAGGGGCGAAGCTAAAGCTGCTCCTAGAAGGATTAAAGTGCGTCCCATCACGTACGTCATAAGTCAGTCGCCTGAATAATAAAGCGACTTGTGCGCACGAACGTGCGAACGTCAGTTTACTTTTATCGGATAAAGAGAATCGTCGAAACTCGGCTTTCGGAATGAAATGTAAGAAAATACAGGCACGTCTGCTTTAAATGGACATCAAATTATATAGTTCACCCAGCATTTCCTTCGAAACTGGTTACAGGAGGCTAAATATATTACTACTAGGATGGCGATAAATGGGTTATAGTTAATAAGTTAATAAAATTGTCAGCACTTGATACTTTATACATATTAATAAATTAAGGACAATGCGGATGACTGAAGACATACGTAGCGAACATGCGACAATAATATTTGGAAGGCGCCAAACGAATGTCTTGTTTTAAGTTTAACTGTGTATAGTTGTCTCATTTTTTTGAGAAATGATAATTAGTGCAACCTGGACACAAAGGAGGTGAGTAAATCGTTTAACGGCGAAGGCATGCCAGTAATATCCTATTGCAAAAATTCATAGTGGTTTATTTATTTGGCACGCGGGAAAATGGATAATCCTGAAAGATTTAATTATTAGTATTTGTTTCTTCTAGTACGTATTATTGTACTATTGCGAATAATCTGACAATTAAATGTAATATCAGACAGATACATTACCATTACACTGTAATTACATAAAATTTATTAACTTTTCGTGCAGTATCCGTTGTAGTACTCATAGGTACATTAAGACATATAAAGTACTACCAAGTATACATAAATAACTGTTAAAGGTATTGCACAATATTTAATAACGTGCTTGAGCTACCGAGAGAATGTAAATTGAACTGTATAAAAGGAGCTATTTCTTAAATGTTATTTAGGTGTGAAATGATTTATAATAACAAATGATCAGTTTTGCAATTTCGTGCACCTGATAGTAGTAGTGTAAAATTGTTTCAATTTTTTTCAATTGCATGGTTTTCTTCGCGAGGTCAAAAGACACAATTAATGTGTTGAAGGAGACCAATGGCTGGAATAGTCGATTACAGTTACCATCAGTGACTAGAGTAAGTATAGCTTATGGAGATCAGACGGCTCTGCTCTGGTTAGAAAACTATGACCGAGAGGCGCAATTTTGACTTTACTCGAAGGCGTCACACTGTAATTGTAAGTGATCAATTTCCCTGAACCACCTTGAATACCATTTTTTCAAGAGCACCCTGGACTGTCAAAAAGATAATGCTCGTCCACATGTCTGAAGAAGCTCTTCGAATATCTTAAAACTTGCATTTGGAAGATATATTTTTGCAGGCATTTATGCCAATGTTATCCATTGGTATTTTTTTGTGATTCTTACCTACCCCACGTTTGCATGGTCTTTGTAATAGTTATACAGCTTCCACACTAATACGTTACTTCTGCATTATTTTAAATATATCACGCACATCCCCGCTTTTTTAAATTATCTGTCCCATGGACTTGTTTATATGGCTTTATTTTGGTTGTTGTTTATTATGTATCAAAGTTTGTTGAATATTCGTGTTGTACATCGGAATTTCGAGGCACGTTTTTCACGAAATCACCAGAAGAGTAACTTTTTTACACTAACCACTTGAACGGGAACAAGGCTCTAAGGGCTTACTCTTACCCTTGGTTTAGTAATCGATTGAATTGAGATAAAAGAATATTTGAAAATGAGCATTTAACAAAATGATATAAATAAAAATTTAATATGATACATAACCAGATATGTTTAGTACGGTGATACATTGTACAATAGACAATACATGATACAATGATTTTTATTTTCTTGACTTAAATGTAGTATATTTTTAAATCTAATTAAAAATGTATCAAAACTTGCAACGGTAATTGACACATTCAACTTTAGATATTTCCCTTTGCTTGTAGTAAATTATTTCCAGTTTCTGCTGGAAAGTCGAAGCACCACCTGACAATATCATAGTGATTCTAAGTGTGTGAACTATACTGCTCCCGATAACGGACCTAGAAACCCCGTTATATTCGGTATAGGAAATCTATCATCTTCTATCACCTTATTTAGAACCTTATAATCAATTACCACTTTTCATTCTCTGTTGCAATTGGTGCCAACTTTCTTTGGCACAATAAGGATTGCTCAAGACCATGTTGATGTTGTTTCCTCGATAGGGTATCTTTTAACATTTTATTTACTTGTGCGTCGATTTCACTTTCAATTTGTGTCTTTCTCTTACAACATTCGTGGTATGCGTCCCATTCACTTCACTTGAACTCTTCCATGACCAAAATTACTGATTTATTTCGTGAATTCTTACCTTATATTTTAATTTTGTTGAGAAATTGTATATGATTGATCTAGCAATACCATTTACAATATTTTTTTGTCTGGTATCAATTACTTGATTTTGTAAAAATATTACTAAAACTTATGCACATGCACCTGAAACACTCTTATTGAGTTAAATAGTCTATTTACTTGCCTTTGTCATGGAAAACCTCGTTGTTTCCCATAGGAACATCGTTGTGGGTTTTGGTTTTGGTACTCTGGTTGGCTGCTTTTGTGATACGCTAGTAAATTATGTGGTCTGTTTCCATCGAAGCAATTCTCTGTTTGTCCCACATGATATAATTTATGGCATATTTCAGAAACAGTTTCTTGCCTTGAGTATTATTCTAATTTCATTGCTTCGCATACCGTTGTATAATGAATTCATCGATACTTTCTCAACCTCTGCTAATAAACTTTCACAGCTACCTGCCTAAGCCAGCGTCAGTTCCGGTAGAATCTTGATTTTTGGTTTTATTATCCAGATTTCTTTACTTTCCACTTTATTTCATGTTTTTTTCACGGTTTCTTTGTTCAATTGTATCTGTGCCTGTCACTAGCTAGGGTAAATCAATTATTACTTCTGCCTATCTACAGCATTAAATCAACGTTCTAATAAAAATCCAATCAACTGCAGATTGTTTATTTTTTTACATCGAATTTAATAAAACTAACTAGCGCTAATGCATTTTGAGCCAATATCAATTTCGGACTTTAACTGGAGGATTATCCAAGTGGTTGGTATGTAGCTGTGGCGGCGGTCCCACGCAAATGTAATTATTTCGTCCGAGTAATCTCCCGTGTGCGCCGCCGAACTTTGAAAGTTGATTTAAATTGCAATAGGATTTAATGCACTTACTCGACGAAATTCGCCAAACAAGTTTGAATGAGCCGCCAGATTTATCCGAGAGAAGGCAACCATATTATCCATAGATTTTGTTTAATTTAATTTGTTTATTGAGGAGGCTAAGTCCATAAATTTTAGTTTAGAAAAATGTAGTACATAACGCATTGTCGTAAAATATTGCGAGGAATAATCTATTTTAAAGTTACACACAAGTTTCATTGCAGTCTCCTTACAAAAATAATTAATGAAAGGCACTCATTTTGTTCCATTAGCATCATATACTGACGTCTGCATGGCCGGAACTAATTACACGGCGCGTTTGGGACCACCAAGTCAAATCGCAGCGGAACTTATATTGTGCAAAATCGGTACGTAGCATTGTTTGTCTTTTATATTAACTTCATCATTAATGGCTCGTTTCAAGCTACATTTACTTACATGCAGTAAACAAAGGCGAACGGCAAACGACAAATGATTACAATCAGTAGAATCGTTGCGATTGAGATACGGTTCACTCATACATTCAAACTTAATGAATGCTAGTATTTGAGCGTGTTCAGTGATCTAACAATAAACTGTTCTATGATGTATTGTAGTTCTCAAAATATAATTTACATTTTCGAAGAGTAAATGCTTTTTAGTCGCCGTCGAGAGGGCGTGCCGAAATGCAAATGCGGTCGAAGCTCCGTTTGTCAGCATATCCTATATTATTTTTGAAGCAACCGTAACAATTTATATAAAAAATTGGAAATCAATCTTCTTGCGATCTTATGCGTGATGTATTCGAAACAATTTCTCGAATGCAGTCTAACGGACTTTCGCAAAATTTAGGATTCATGTTATTACTGCGGACGTGTTTCTCCAGTTTTTCTTTATGCAACTAAATTAATAATAATAATAATAATAATGGAAGTAATAATAAGAATGATATATATTTAATAATAATAAAAATAATAATAAATCATTTCGGGCACTAATTAATCTCATTTACATAATATTATTACAAAATGGAAAGAAATACATTAAATATTTGTATGTTGTTACTTACAAATTAACAAATCTTAATAAACTAAACAAAATTGAAAAAATTAAAATAAAAGATACCACCAAGAACTAAACTAAATGACTTGAAACCCATAATATTAGAAACAGAGAAATGTAATAAATTGGAAATAATTGAATATAATATACATACAATTGAATTAAAATACACAACAAAGAAGAAAAAATAATTAAACTAAATATACATCAAGTGTCATTTATCATTGACAGCGTACATTTTGCTCCAGCATGAGATGTTGTTTTAATATAATATAATGATTTTAATGTGAATACTATTAACACAGTCTGCAGGATTGTAGCTAAATGCACGTTTGTAAAGTGCCGTTCTATGCTTGGGAACATCAAAAAGATCTATACGACGAATATTCAAAATATGAATGTCTGTTCGAAATATTATTTTCTCCAGCATATATGATGGTGCCTTAGGCTGCAATATTCTGTAGCAAAACCATGCCAGATGTAAAGATCTTCATAATTTGTTAGAAATTCGAAACGTTACACAGAAGTATGTGTAACGTTGCGCCTATTACATCACATACTATATGAGCCCACGATATAGTTCAACTCTAACCCCAATCCGTAACTGCACAGGTGGCAACAACCGTCAAGGGAAGCACCATACATGTTTTTAATCGTTAGTTCCTAAATGTTAATTACTTAATAAGCGTCGTTTCACCTCATACAATTTCCTCCGAAGAAGTTTCCATCAGTAATGCCAAAATTGCACTGCAATTTATAGCAAAAGGCGTTAACTTAAAAAATCAACTTTTTCATCATTATAATTTAATTCGTAAACTATGACGCATGGAATTGCAAGTGCACATCAATAGATCATCAATCAGCTTAGCAAAATTGCGGTTTGTATGAGACCTAGGATTGGGTTTAGAAATGTCGCATCCAATAATACAATGAATTATCAAACGATCTTACAGATTATCATCATCACCACAATTACATCAATAAGAGTTGACAACATTTTTGTTACTCTGGTTAGTTAGTTAATCAATTGTTTAAGATTTCCACAACAAAATTTTTTAACTGAAGTGGTATGATGTGCACTATAACCCTGTAAACGACATTAAATTTAATTGGCAATAACATTTCTAGATAAAGTGTCGCCAAATAATAGTTATGATAATTCCATGGACTGTACTCCACCAGATATTCGTTTGATAGCAAACGAAACTTATGAGACATTATTGCCTCAAAAATCCAAGCAAAATATAAACTGGCATACCAGAAATTTAAGGGCAGGACATGAAGCCGGAACGAGGAGATGGCAAATAAATATTGGATGGGGGAAGAATATAAAGGGTGTGAAGCATGTGGGAAGGGAAGGGATGAATGGAAGCATTGATATGAAGAGTGCAAAGAAGTTTGGTGGGGCAAGCAGGAGGAGAAGGAGGGCAGGGAGTAGAAGAAGGTATTGGAAGAGAATGGGGATTAGAGGTCGAATTTGTGGACAACGTATTCATATTTGAAGATCATGTTAAATTATTAAATATAATGTTGATCTTTCGACATACTATGCCTTTGTTAAAGCGGAAGCTAATGCATGAATTTTAGTAATTTAGAGGAAAAAAATAATCTAGGGTAAATTTAAAGATTCTTTTAGTTTAAATTACTAAATTTTATGATTTGTAGAAAAAGCTAAGTTAACCCTTAAAAAGGGGCTATTTTTGCCTAAATTTTATAAATTAAGGACTAAAATTTATTTGGAAAATTTTAATAAATCAGAACAAATTAAAAAGTTTCTCTTGGAAGATTGTTATTTTTGTCTACAAACGTATGTATTTTTTGTTTATTATGCCTATCTAAAACTATTTTCTAAACTAGCTTCAGGTAATAATGATTATGGGAATTTCTGAAGGATGCCGTCGCCAAGAATTAAAGAACCTTAAGATATATCATGTGAAAGTCTTGGGAAACGAACTTGGGTACAAAAAGGAACCTTCATAATTCCCGGGATATTTTATGAGCTCTGTCCAAACACATGCAACTTAGGCCACCAAATCTCGAGCAATTTTTCGTAAATTGACAGAACGGTAAATGCTTTAGCCAGGTATGTGGTACTAATAAAATCGGTAATCAACCGAAAAAAAAACATTTTTTAAAATTGCCTATCGGGAAATTATTTACCGGTCATTGTGTTCGCCGCTCTGGAGCCACTATTCAAGCAGACGTTGGCGGTCAGATTTTAAAACAGAAAAACTTTCCACCCACCAAGGAAATGAACTCCAGTGATGGAAACTTACATTAAAAATTCTCTAAATAAAAAAGAAAAGATTGGCAATGCCATAGTCCACTCGTTTAAAAAGTACAAACGGAAAGTATTCCATTAACCTTAAATGAATAGATTACATCAAATATGACACTCTCGTTGTCAAACTACTACTGCAGCTCTATAGTTCGAAATGGGTTGGTTTTGGATTGGGTTGTGTTGGGTTGGGTTGTGTTGGGTTGGGTTAGGTTGGGTTGAGTGGGGTAATTAATTAGTGAAATTTTTAAAACCTGAGATTTACCATTTGACCTCCGTCAAGTAATTTACAATATATAGCCTGAATTTTATTATCTGTATCAATGTGCAGTGAAATAAAGAGCTACAACTAGTTGATGGTTCAACGGTAACCAACGTACAGTAGGCGCCTCACGATGTCATACTGTAAGAGAATGTCATGTGATTCTCATGGAATGCGGTTTTCCAGGCGTTCTGAGTGGGTTTCAATAGTAACATAACTCCATTAAGCATGTAGTCCTGTAAAGTTACAAATTTTGCATACCGAGAAAAGGTTTACATAACATTTCTGTAGCTGTGTGCGAATTTTTTTGGGTGTCGGCGAAGAGGTATGACGCCACTGCTAGCTCCCTGGGTTGATAATAGTGCAACAGGGCCCATCCCCAGGCATCCCCTTCTACGTCACGTTGCCGCTGTTTTAATTCTGGAGTCAATTGCTTTGCCACCCACATGCATGACACTTTATGAACTGGAGGGTAGCATGCATAATATGATGTACAGAACCATGGCTCGTATTCAAAAGTTCAGCGATTTCAGTAATCATAATCTTTTCCACAAAGGCGTCTGGTCGATGAAACTACGATAAGCACCCTGTTTTTAACTTTGTTGCTCCATTCTTACAATTCATGAAGTGGCAAATATCAATTTCTTTATCATGTGCTTCATCGACGATGGACACCAATGTTTCCGCCATTCGACTGTCCAAGAAACGAATAACAGATCACTGCTGCTCTTGGACGCAGTTCCAGTGTTATTTTAAACTGCTACCCTGTCAATATTTTCCATTGTGTCCCTGGTATGTCATTCTGAATGCCTTCTACATTTTATAAGTAATATTTCTGTCAATTTGTAGGGCACAATTTTTTGGTGCACTTTTATTTTGGTTTTCATTTGCGTCGTATACAATTTTATAACTGACTATTTAAAATAATGTTAAAATGACCATGAAAAAAGTATGAAAGGAAACGTATTATCTACGTTACGATTATATTTACATATATTTAAAATAGTTTCGCACTCGAAATTATATTATATTCATGTTTCACTTGGTCTGGGTCCGATTATCCGGACGGAATAAATCACTAAGAGTATTCATTCAATTACTTAACCAATCCATCTTTCTGAATATGCCTGACAGCGGAAAAGAACGAATACATTATAGGATTCGATTATGTAATCTTTTCTCCCGACTCGTCGCACAAGTCTAGACTCAATTACAAAGTCAAATCTTAAGTCAGTACGAAGGTTCGTTTATTCCAATTGCGGATTAATCCGATTACAATCGACGAAATGTATTTCTGGAACGATGATTTGCAGGAAAAAAACGAAAATAAGAAGAAGAACCGACCAAGAAGGAGCATGAACAGCGATGTGCCGTGGGTGCAGATTTATTCCTTGGCTTTACGATTATTTACGCCGATTTTTATTTAATAGTCGACATGTCAACGCCAAAGCTACATTGAATTAATTTGTACTTGAGCACCGTCTGACAATTACATGTACAACTGCTAAATGCAATTATAATAACGCGCCTGGCCTTGAGATGTCGTGCAAATGGGCATGCAACAGACAAATCCTATTAATATTATATGCGGTTTGATATTCACAGAAATACTGCCTATATAATATATATCAGCGAATCAATTGTTAAACATATTTACATGAGAATCTGATTTGATTTTAGTATACAGACAATTTTTACATATCCAAAATTTTAGTGACAGGGTATTACGAACAGTAACTGTGTCGTTTGCTTTCACTACTATTCTATTATTTTTATTATTTCCAGTGTGGGCATAGCAGCACATTGGAAAGTTACGAACATGCATACCATAATTAATTTATTAATTTATATCAAATCAAATTTAGCTACATCAGGGCAAGATATTAATGGTTTTATTTTGTCATTGCTATCATTGTTTTATGAACAACGCTTACTTATAATAAGGCACGTGCACTCGACAACGACAAATTATTCACGTGAAAAATCGTTTCTTATATTTCGTTATTTCCGAGAGGTAGATTAATGCAATATTTATGTGACACGTCGTAGCATTACAGTCGCAGTACACAAAAGAATACAAATTGCTTTTCAGGACGACAATGGCATATCATCGTTGAATATGTCGAGTGCCGTCACAGGTTTCTACACCCACTTTGTAAAATATTAATGCTAGGCGACATATGAAGCATATGGTACGTGGGCGCTGACGCTTCGACTAAATTTAGGCGCCCAGTTTACGAAAATGTCATGACAGGGATAATAGCAATAATCCACAGTATATTTGATCGAGATTTTTGCATAAAAATTAAAAAACGGGAACAAAGATTTTTAGTGGAACAAAATAAGTTAAATATATTCTGCTTCAAGTTACTGAATTAATATTATATCAGCCTGTGACATGTTTAATGTCGAAGTGCAACATTTTTTTACAATCGTGGAAAGACATATATCATCTAAACGAACATTTCGAATACAAAGCATTCACCATCGGTACCATTTAATCGAAAAATTAATGCACAAATGTAATGACATATTATTGGATGTCGACATGTTTAATATTCATATGGAAAATTACACGTACCTGCTAACACAGTTGAGTAACATATTATATAGAAGAGATAAATCTGCATTTAATAATTTTGACTGACATATTTTCATATATGTAATTAGGACAATGTTTCAATAACAGGTATTTTGGATACATATGTCAGCGCACCTTAACCCCGTTTGCAAAACTTAAGTTCCACTTAACGGTATAGAAATCATTGTTGTTACAATTATTTCGGTAACAAATAAAGGCTATTAAACTTAATTGTAAGAAATGCAAAAGTAGAAAATAATTCATTTTAATCAGTTTCTTGAACTATTGGTCTGTGATAAAAGTTCATGGCATTATGGGTATTTGTTCAATTGTTAAAATACAAATATGTTTATTATTTGAATATAACTATGTTATTTGTATTTGAGTCATTACATGACTAGCGAATGCATGTTTTAATTAGATTATTTAAAGGAACTAATATCAAATAACGTAAGTTGAAATGTATAATATTAATAAGATAATTAAAAAAACTTATTGTTTGTTAGCATGCCTGCTCATTTTCAAGTAAAAAATCCAGAAAAGAAGCAAAATATTACTCGAATGACACGTGGATACCTAACTATATTGTGCAAGCAATTCAAAATATACTGGAGAATACATAATTATATTTTAATAATATGTACACATGTAATGCGGCCATTTTTGATTTGACAAAAATATTCTACTTTTATTTTATGCCATCCGAGTTAATAAGATTTTGGTGGTACCAAATCTACGAAAGAAAAAGTGAAAAATATTATTCCACATTACCGATTTTAGATCCTTTTGTGTACATAATGATCTGCAAATAGCAAAGCAACTACTAAGCTCTTTATATTACCGTTGTTTCCTGCATAAGTGCAGACAATCTTATGACCGTGGACAATGATTTGGAGTTATCATCAAAGCCAGTGGTAGCGGTCAATTTCAGTGAGGCATGAACCAAGTTCAGTGAGTAGCAACGAAACATTCGCAACAATCGCGCATATATTAACAGCCGAGAAGAACTTGGCTATACAACCCAAGGAGAAGAAAAGAAGAAGAGACTACACTCCGGCTAGATTTTGGCCGAAACTCAACCGGTCGCTGATCCGACATGGTTCGTACATATCGTACTCAAGTAGATTCATGTACCCGAAGAAAGTATCGAAGATACGACCATTCAAACGATAATCGCCGATAACTTTGACATCTACAAGTAATAGCTTTAATATGGTCGTAAGATCATAGTAACCACGATTTTACCGAAGACTCTTTCTGTACCTGAATAATCGACACCAATAATGTCGTAATTTCTGTTGGGGAACAAACCAAAAGATGTGGGTGGACTCTTGACTGACCTCATGACGTATCTTGCAGTAACCACGGTTTATTCAAGCAAAAAGAATTGTGAAAACAAGACTTACAGTAACGTACGCAACGCTAATGTGGGTTTATATGAATCAACACACTTGTTGCTATTTGTTTTGTTGTAGACGGACACGATACCAGATCCGAGAAGACGCTAAAGCGCTACAGTCAATCGAAAAGAAGTTAACGTCGTTGAAAGTGCATAGTACCTTGAGAACTAGGTAACTTTCTAGCGGTTACGCATTGGAAATTGATTCAGCATGGACCAGACACTTTAACTACTAACTTGTTCTTTGATCTGATTGCAATAACCTATGCATTTTAGCTAGGTAAATTTCAAATATGCCACCTCCAGACACACTGCAAAACAATATCTAGACAAACATCTTGAATACATCAACAGATCATTCTCTGGGTGGAGTACTTGAAAACACCCATTCGATCCAAATTAGGACAACTAATTCGGTAAGAAATCCCCCCCCCCCTTAGAATTTATCATGACGAAGTACTGGGCGTTATTTTCCAGTATACACACCAGCGACACCGAGATTGATCCTACCAGACGATCCATCGACATGCGCTGCAAGGGAGTAGGAACACTTGGAAGTGACATAGACATTATGCACAGATCAAAACTACAAACTACATATATAACCCAGGACCAGGAGTCACAGATACCGGGCGTCCACGAAACGCTGCGCGACTTTGCGCCAACTTTTATTCCACGCTGGACTTTAAATCTGAGGGGTCATCGAAGAGCTAAAATCCGTGCGACTTATCACAATGTTCAGAGTGAAGAATGTACCAGCGAATTCTATATAAATTGCTTCACACATCCGCGGCCCTTTACTTGGATGCTACAATTCTATATTTTTGTTCCTAAGAGTAACACATACACGACCTTTCTGACCAATTTAAGCCGAGTGTTTGCTAAGTATGACTTGGTATGCGTCGCCTCAAATACGTTGGCCGTACAGCCATAGCTGGTGGAACCTCTTCAGACATGATATACCTCCAAAAGATCGCTGAAGCCTGAAATTAGTTTCGGGGAAATGTGGCGCAGATAGCATCAATTACGGAAAACTTATTGCAATTGCGGACGACGGCAATGGGAATCCTAATGCCAATCGACGTGGCCTAGATTAGAGCGCCCGCTACTCGCTCGAGCTTTTAAAAACTCTACTTCTTGTTCTATGGTCATCCAAGTGCACAGGTACGAAAATGTGAAGCAAATTGCATTGGTAATTAAGTGAAGCATTTTGGGACAATTGTGCTTCTGTATTTGGGGTTTCGCTACTTTCACGAACAATTGAATCGTGAAGAACCAGCGCCGGTGGGGGATATAATTTCGACTACCTTGATATGACTTAAGCTTACTTGAAATATTAATACGGACACAAATTTCATTCTGAAATCGATATCCATGATGGTTTATAGTTAATAAATTTGTCGGTAATACAGAAGAGTCCAAACACCGGAGTCTCGCACGAACTGCGGATCTTCGACCGCACTTGCAAACATCTTCAAATAGGGAGATAATTATTACATACCACACTTGATAAGCCTTGCGCGTGCTACTTGTGTATATTATTTGTAATTATTTGAATAAATACATCTATCTACCCCAGTGTGGACTACCCATGGGTAATGCATCCGCGTCCCGACCTCATGTCAGCGCCGTACATTTGCATAATGCACGACCGCCATTTGCCTCCTACTCCGAATGCCTCGGTTGTAAAGATACCAATACTGGGTCGGTCGATATCGACATTATGATCTCAACCGTCCTCTACCCGATTAGGGTAAGCAGTTTGATGCTTTAATCGTTAAACTCCGAGAAGACATCGGAAAGACACGTTAGTGACGAACCTGACGTTTTATTCCGATTATAATGGTCCTCTCTTTCAGCAAGATTTGTGTCAGATACGGTAAGACGGGGTGCAGATAATGATATTGTTACTTACCGCATGCGCTACTATCTCAAAGTCCGCAGTATCGTGGATTTAGAGATGCCGTCCGTGATAAACACTAATTACAATTGATGTCACGCCATTTGCTTCATTGAATCTGTTTTATTGTTATATTGATTATTGATATATTGCTTTATAAGTGCAACTATATTATTTTAACAAACGTGTTTAACTGTGGTTTTTCGATTTCTAGGTAGCGCACGTAATAATACAACATACATAATAAAATCGATGTGTTCTTTGCAAAAAGAATAACAACATAACATGTGAAAGAGTAAACACGCAACTTCCGCTCGTTAAAGCGATACCGATACGAACAACTACTCAATCATCGAGTATGAAAGTTTAATTATATATATATTTGAGAAACATACAAATATTAAAATGGTGTTGCAAGCCAAGGCATTTAAATTTCTCTATAATAACTTGATTGCGAACATAAGTAAGATATTTTTCAAAGCAATGACATTGACGCAAAAGGTGTTTTGAACGCATAATGCCAATCAAAATATATTGTTTAAAAAAAATTAATAACTTTGAACGCACTGTAAAGAATATTCGATACAAAATATATTAAACATCCCGTAAATCAAGCTAATTGCATAAAAATAAGTTCGCTCTAGACGGAATGGAATATGTTTTAACGGTCGTCGCACAAACGCGCTACTTTGTTTTCATAAAAGCCGACAAAGATCTAATGAAAATAAAGGAAAACATGAAACACACATTAAATGTAATATAACAGTATGTCCGCAAATGCGATTTCAAAGAGGGCAAATGTTTTTAGTATAGTTGTTGGAAATCCATTGTTAACTTATGCTGTATGGTCACAAAGAGACACATGCACCTTGTATTGATATCTCGTATGTTATCCCGGAGTGTATGCCTCATGCTATCTAAATGATACGGTAAGATGGGTCATGTACTTTTTGCAATAAAATTTTGCACACAAAAATTAAATCAAGAAGTGTGAGATCTAATACCTCCACATGATTCCCAAAATTTCAAAACTACGATATACGAAAACATTTAAAAAGGGCAAGAAAAGCCCAAAATATAAAAACAAATATAAACCATTCGTTGTAAAGTTTCAGTTTGTTTGGAAATTGCTGAATTACAAATTCTCTTAAATGTGAATTCAAATCATTATTGCTTAAACCTTATTTTATTCGATACTGGAACTATAATACAGAGTGTCCGAAAAGGGTTACATGTAGTTATCTGTGAAATTTTCTTGCATGTAAATTTTCATGTTTCGCTATATTGATATTTGTATTGCATTATCCATAGCTGTCATTCATTAATTGTCAACTTTCACCTGTCATTAAAGTGTAACCTAATTTAGTTCAAATTTTTAATCAAATTTGTTAATAGCAATTTCCGTGCTGTTAAATAATCAACGAAGGTTATTGAGGTTATGTTATTCTCCCTCTACTAGCATAATAGCATTGTGTAAGTACGGCACATTTTAATTTACATGGTAATTTCAAAGCATACTAGATGTAAATCATAGTTTTACACCCGGTAGTACAAGTGAAGTATCACGTCCTGTAATTGTACATAAATTACTAGTGACCAAATTGTGGAAACTGATTTTGGAGCTCGGGCTACTTTATTAAATATACAGCCGACTGCAAAAACGATTCACGAAATCCCTAAACACTATTGAAACTGGAAAACTGCAAATATTTTGTAAAGCTTTGACAATAGGCAACTTCTTTATCAAATGGCAATTTCCTTATTTTTTACTTTCTTATACTTACGTATTATTAAATATAGTCATCATGAATATTTTTGAATATTTCATGACGTATGCATGTGTGTCTGTGAGTGATCCATTGAAACTTTAGGCCTAAAATTTGTATATAACTGGACAGAAAAGCTCCTGTTTTTAACGCAATATCTCAACCAGAAATGATGGTTTACTCTCACCACATTTCACACCATCAACTTTTTGCCCTATTCGAAAATAGCATTCCAATAATTTTGCTTTCTGCTCTGTTGTGATAACCATTTTTAATTAGTAAAGTAGTTTTACTTTTGACGTCTTGTCAAAATTAAATTGACATTTTCATTGTGGCTGAAGTACCTTTAAACACCAATTGAGAGCCAGAGCCCTCTTAAATTAAGATTTTTCTTGAATGCACGTTATATTGTTAACTGAAAACACAAATATATTGTGTATGTTCCCTTTTGCAATAATGTGTAGCTTGTTGTATTTATTTAACTGTATTTATGTACTCGGGGTACATATGGTTTCGATAATCGATGGTTTCTAAAACGGGCAAATTAGGAAATCAAACTCGCTCACACGCTGACATATATTTTATGGTTAGTAATAATAAGACTTAATCGTAGTATCCTCACAAGTTGGTTTCATACATAAATTTTAAATTATTGACCCCGCCGCATTGCTCGGTAGCGATCGACCGTGCTTTATACCTAATGCTGTGTTTAGTATATTTTGTGTACTGAATTTGACAGTTGTATGGTTTTAATTTGAGTTGCTGGTGCCGGCTTGACTAGCTTAAAATCGGCGTTTTGATAGCGTCGGTGAATATAACCTCAATCCTTTTGGAGATTTCCTGAGCCCTTAGACGGCTGTTACGACTCGAATTCCTTCCTGACGTCCTGCTGTCCTTTTGAGACTTTTAGTTTCCCGGTAGAAATTTTTCTTTCGCGCTTGGCTTCTCTTCGCGTTACACAGTTAGCAAAAAATGTTTCCGAACATTCGCAACATTCACTGCATAAATTAAATATTCGGCGTAGCGTTGGAATACCCACAGTCGTACCTTTTGTAATGATATTCAACTATTGTCGCATGAATGAACGAGTTTTCGTCGCTGGAACATATAACATGTATCTAGCAGTTACAGCAAGATTGCAATATCATTGTGTTTACTTTTCAGATTGCCTATATATCGTGATTTATTAAGTTGAAGAACTCTATCAGAGTTGATATTAAGATATAGTTTAAGAAACAAAAGTTCCTCGTTTGAGCATAAGTAATGTGTTAAATAAAAAAAACTCACTTGAAAAAATATTATAATTCTAAAAGAAGTTATGGAAATGTTATAATGATGGAATTTAGTATTGTCTAATTGTAATTGTTGTATCGTGCTTCATAGAATGCTCGTTATTACCAATTTGTATTTTTTGTTAACTTGATAACCTGTCTTATAACTTTGTCGTTCTAAAAACAATCCCATCTGCATTAAACTTTTATCGACTAACGAATTAATGAGACTAATACTTTTTTAACATAAATCTTGATTAAAAAAGGTAGTTTAAGAACTTTTAAGCGTGACAAAATATAATCCATTACAACTTACAACTTGCAACTTAAATGATGAACTGAATTTTCAAAATAATTATATTTGCTATTAAATTTTGACGAGATTGTTAATTTAATTCGAGAAATTTTTTAAAATTAAAATCGACAGCCGACACATGCCATTTCGTTTTTATTAAAAACTATTATTCATCAAGGTAATTCAATCGAAGATATTTGTTTATGATTCTATTACAGATCCTTCGTATTATCACAGATTTTTATGTTTTGTCGAATATGAATATTTCGATAATTGTTCCCGATTGAACTGTCGGCCAATTGAATCGAATTTTATCGTGAAAGTTATCATAAAATTCTAATAAAGTAATGAGTAGTGAAGGTGAATCATTAGGTGCATTGATTTGTGTTTATTAAAACAAACTTCTAAAATGCTGGAATAGAACGCTATTTCTATGACATGTTGATTAAGATATGAACGTGATCAACGTTAACGTTAAAAGTTGAAGTTGGAGTAAATTGATCGATGCAATTGAATGTTCAAACATCCAATTGAATGATATTCAATTCAATAATTTGATTTTTATTGAATCGATGACTTAATTCTGAATAAACATGTATTTATTATTTATTTATTATAAATCTGAAATTTTTACCTGAAAAATATCGGTCGATCGACGACACCTCGCCAAGTAAAGGAAATGCAATGATTCATTTTCAGTTAACTCTATTATAGTAAAGAGTTAGTTGAAGGCTAATGTTATCAATCGACGTTAAGAGTGTAGATTTAAGGTTGACAAATTATAATTAATTATAAACGGATTACTTAAGACAACTACACTTTGTGATATATTGAAGGTAATCTTCAATAAAATCGAGTTGTATGTGGGTGCTTCATTGGTCTTCAAATGAAGAGACGATGTCTTCGTTTGAAGGTGACCTTCAAAAATAGAATTGTATTGTGTTTCACGTTAATTCTGTTGATTGTTCAAGAACCCGCGTTCTATTTCTATTGAAATATGACTATTGTCGTTTCATTTGAAGGTGGCATTCGCTAAATAGTTGAACACAATCCATTTTCTATTAATTATGTTGCGTGCTCCAGGTCTTTGGTTCCTATAGAGGGGTGACTATTGCCTCTTCATTTCAAGACGACCTTCTAGAATAAAGTTCAACATGGGCATATTTATGTTAATTATGTGTGTTGAAAATTTCGATTTCTATTTTGTAAGCACTAATTTAGTTATGTTATTTCTGAATATTTTCTGAAACGAAGCTTAAGTTCTTAAAAAAATCGAAAACTGGTTGAATTGGATTGGATTAATTTAGGACACTCCATTAAAGATAATTGACAATTATAGTAATTTAAAGTTAAAAGATCGATTTCATCGAAGATGGATAAATGTATGCGCCATATAAAAATCGGACTGACCACTAGAATTGAAGGTTGGTGTCTTTGATTGAAGGTGTGCGAATATAACGTATTTTATCAATGCATTATATTCATATTGAGGTTAATTCGATTGTTGAAACAACTCTTTGATCACATTGGACGATTCCAAATATTCTTATATTGTACGGGGATTCCATTAATTTTCTAGTACCACTGGGCAATACTTTTCGCCCATTTTTTTCATTGTAAAACAAAAACCTATTGTGAGGATACTTCATTGATTTCTTCAACTTCAACGATTGTATGTGAGCACTATTAATGACTTGTAGAAGGATTATAAATCTAGTGAAGTCAATGAAATGATTCACTTGACACAGATGTGATCAATAGCGGTTGAATTGAAGTGAAAAATAGTACACAACAAAAAAGCACTTGCATATGTTTCCAAGTGAGCAATGAATAAACAACACAATTTAAAGAACTGCCCTGTACTTATTCGATAATTTTACTAGTATACTATAGGTGTATAGCCCATTCGAAATATCTTCAATACGCGATTGATAGAAACCTGACATTACTTGAGACATGAAACATATCAACGACAAACATAGCAGTAAGGCGATGCCTGTTGACGTATTGTGTGTGTATATATGTTATGTGAGTGTAACAATGGTCACAATATTCAACTTCGCCGAGCTAACTAAAATTATTTATTTGACATTGCGGTTGTCGCTCACAGATTTTCTCATACTCTTCTGATTATCTTTAAATTTATTTAATTCCATGCGTGAACGTAGTTATTGTTACAATAATATTAATTACACATTATTGGTTACCAAGAATATAACACCATGAAGCGTACATGATGCCGGCCTCAAGTATGTTCTGAAGGATCATAACCTCACATAATGTTTTTAATATTTAAAATGTAAAATTTTGGAATATAATTTACAGCTTATCGCTCATATGCGTGTGTTACTACCATGGCTCGTTTCCCTTTCTATCAACATTTTTTGTGAAATGATTTTATTTTATGTTCTTTAAAGTTGCGTATCGTTGCGTTTCGAGTTATTTGCGGACTACTATCTTTCGAGATATATTTGTATCATTATAATATGTTGCCATTAGAGAGTAAACGAGTTGAGTATCGTACATGAAACGCGTTTCAAAAATTACATATTTTTCAAACATTAATGGCATATTTCGTGCAATTTAATTTATTGTATTATTTACTAAAATCGAATGGGAAATAATGTCGCTATAGACTTTTTTGTGTAACTTCCATTACGTACGAATTCGATTCGTTATGAGTTTTTATATATTCATTAGAACAGAAGATTTATTTAAACCTTGTTTCCATCAAGATATTGCATAAGTTTAATTTTATATTGATATTTAGTTGAAAATAGTTTCAGCTTATCTTATTATAATTTCTTTTATTTTATTTAAATATGTTGAATGAGCACACATATAATATATATATAACAAACTTAGAAAATGCGAGGCACGCAAAATAATCTTGATTAAAGTGCAACAATCGAGATACCACCATCACATAATTCAATCCCCTTACCAAAGTCGGAGAAACCTGGGCGAAATGAAAAAAGTTTCCGCCTTTACGACCGTGGTACTCGTAGTTTCCATTTGTTTGTTTGCGTCAAAGAGGAGATGCTTTGTGCGTATATACGAATGCGAATATAAAGCAGAAAACTTTCTTATCGTGCCAAACGATCACAACTTTGCCCATAAAATCTCTAACTGGTGATTACTATACAAAATTATGAAAGACTTAGTACATTCGTTACCACGAATGGCAAGTATCGCACAGAAATGCAGCCGTATTGAAATAAATATGACAAAATGTTAAAGCGGCAGCTATCGTTACAACTGCAATTTGTACATTAAGTGAAATAAAACGAAAATACACTGCGAAACAACAATATTACACAAACAAAACAAAGCACAATGGATGCCAAGGGGTTTAAAAGTAAGTGTTTTCAAATATGTAAGACTGAATGCTTATGATCTATTTGCGTATTAATTATTAGACTCCAGATCCATGTTCTGTTAAAAATTGCCACGAAGTCACTAATGGAGAAAATTGTGTTAAAAGTACATGTCCTGAACTGAAAACACCTAAATTAATTAATTAAATGCATCACTCGATTATAAACAAAATGCAATCACACTTTCCCAAACGAAATATAAATTAATTCAACCAAAGCTTAAAGTTTAGCGGGATTAATTTAGTTTGTCGAACTATAAAATATGGATTCTAGAGATGAAAAATCAGACACACAAAACCCAAAGAATCTACACAAATATGAAATTATTGAAGTCGTAATGTGGTAGCAATTTTGATGAATCAACTTATATTATAACTAATAATTGTGTACGACTAAACACGAATTAAACTGTATGGCAAATTGTCTAGGAACACGTCAAAAAGCGTTTATAGAACTACGACGGCTCAAATACACAGGAAATTATTCAAGATATATTTTTAACGGCTAGTTATTACTCATCAGCATTAGCATTATATATGAATGCAGGTATCACGTTGCAATATAAAAATAGCTAAGAAGCTCTTGAAAAATTGAGAAACCAAAATGAAAATTTAACTGAAATCACACACTTAATTTTGAATGAATTAATTATTTTATTAACATAAAATAAAATAATTAACTATCGCCAAAATATAGAGCGGATTAGATGTAAACGATTCGGGAGAAATTGAACAAATCCTTTTATATCACAAATTGGAGTGCGCCACATAAATTCAAAGGCAAGAGAAACATTACATATTTTCGATTACATGCAAGTTCCATAAAAATGCAGTATCACCATCCATAAACGTTCAAATAGAATCTATGGAATAGATCATAAAGGAAACGCAACGTACTAATGTAGAAAACCAATTTTTCACGATAGCTATAACCGAGGATTGTCTCAATGAGGCGGAAAATCCAATAATAATTGGATTTTTCGCCTCAAATATGATATTCAAGTCTAAGAAAATTTCAAACAAAAATTGTAAATATTTTGCATGCGCTGTACCCTTGTATAATTTTACCATATTCAACTAAGTCAGCCTTTGGTTAAAATTTTAGATTTGACAGTGATCGCCTGCAGCGACTCTGTCGCTTCATCAGCAAATTTGCTTCGATTATTGTGGTGCATTTAATCTACAACTGCCGGAAAAACTTGATGGTGCCAGATTTCAAGAAACTGAAAATATACAAGTGTCCCATTTTGCTATATAATTACGTAACGATTTGGTAAATATTGAGAGTAGTAAAACAGGTAGTTGCGTGTTAAAAGTTGGCACGTTGCACAATATTAGTTCAATTAGCAATTATTTGTTGAACGCTGATTACAAAAGTGCAAAAATCGTCGCGTTTGCAAATATAACAATATTTTTTATGTACTCGTTTCCGAAAGTGTTAAATTACGAAGAAAGTATTACCCATAAATAATACAAAGTTGTAAATAAGTTATCGGCTATTAAATTTAAAACATTATGACATGCTTAAACTATTGTATAATATATTTTCTTAAAATATAATAAACAAACGTATATGCTTTAAGCATATTACTAATAATTCATAATACAAAGTACGGCATATCAAAAATGCTTAATGAATGTTCCTAACTTCGCAGCTTTGGAGATAATATAACTGGTGGATATGCATCTCCTCCTACATCGGTAAAGTATCTTGCACATGTTTGATCATTATTGCCACACCATTTTAAATATCACACGCACGAATTTGTTTACATCTCTGACCCTTCGAATTTATAGCAATATAATTGGAAAATATTTTGCATGTTAGAAAGGTGTAATTGAAAGCTATTATTGAAAGTATGTAGTTAATAGCATCTTGAATCTAAAGACGCACATCTGTCGGAAACATAATAATAACAGTACTATTCTGAAGATATAAACGAAATCTATTGATTAGTAACCCTCAACTACTATCGTGGGTTCAAAATAGACCCCGGCGGTCAAATGTTTACCAATATTTCCGCATTGGCGTTGATGTTACCCAAATGCGTCCAGCTATTATCCTAGCTGACAGTGCCTGTTAGTATTATGTACGTGTTGTGTCGATGCGCTCAGCCATTTTTGTGGTAAGTAATTAGTGGGTTGAAATTGACCCCACGTAGTAACGGTAAGTAATTTTTTTTATCAATTTTAGAAAAATGACAACTGAGACCATTCAGACCATTCAGAACAAGTGATGGATTACTTGAATGACATTGAAGATGAGCCCGTACGTGACGAGACCGCAGCAACAATTCACGAAACAGATTCGGACCTAAGCGATGGAGAAAGTGATTCTGAGAATTCAGAATCAGAATCAGATGCAGCAGATAGAGACAATTCTAGTAATTATTTTTACGGCAAAAATCGTTTCGAGTGGTCTAAAACTCCACCTGCCAGAAAATTTGGTTTTGCATCTTCCCGGTTTGAAGGACCCTGCTCTGTTGAAAAAGCCAAATACTCCTTTAGAAGCCTGGTCTTTTCTCATAACTGAAGAGATGTTGCAAGAAATAGTGGACCATACCAATGTACCAATTTCAGAAATGAGTGCAAATTACGGAAATACCGTATCGTATGTGGATCATGTGTCTCTTTCGGAACTAAGGCTTTTCTGGGATTACTGTATTTCGCAGGACTTTTCAAATCAAACCATGAAGACCTTGTTTCTTTTTTGCAACTGATGCATCAGGAAGGCTAATATTTAGAGCCACTATGTCGAAAGAACGTTTTCTGTTCCTGCTTGCGGACATTTGATGATCGAGGCACAAGAGATGCGAGAAAAGAAACAGGTGATAAATTAGCACCCATCTCGAAAATATTCGAACAATCACTGATTCATTTTCAACAAATGTCTTAGTGTTCCTGGTCAAGAATCCTAACAACCCAAACGACTGTCTGCAAACTTCCAGTATATGAAAGTTGAAAGTCAATTCTTCATCAAAGTACACTCCAAGATCTTTGTGAACTTCTTTACGTTGCAAAGTCTCATTATCAATTTTGTATGAGTATTGAATGGACGTTTTCTTTCTTGAGAAAGATACGACTGCACATTTGTTGATTTGTTGTCAGAGAGTTGGACTTACTCCATTCATACAAGGAGCCTAAATCCTTTTGCAAAGCAACGCAGTCATTATTGCAAGTTATTTTCTTATATATTTTAAGGTCATCAGCGAACATCATACATTCCGATGAAATACAATCCACAACATCATCTGCGAAAATCAGAAACAGCAGAGGTCCAAGAATGGAACCTTGTGGTACTCCACTGACAGACATGTATTCGTATGATTTAAAACCTCGATACTGCACAAAATTCATTCGATGCTTTAAATACGACCTGAATACTTCAATTAAATCATGTCCAACGCCTATTTTATCTAATTTTACCAGAATCAATTTGTGCTGAACCTGATCAAACGCCTTCTAGAAGTCTGTGTAGATTGTATCAACTTGACAACGATTATCCATAGAATCAGATACATATTGAACAAATGAGCACAGGTTAGTTGCAGTAGACTTTCCTTTTACAAATCCATGTTGCCGAGTTGACAACTTATTCTCAACAAAGTAATATAATGGTTTAAACATCATTAGCTCAAAAACCTTTGAGAAGTTGGACACTATTGAAATAGGACGGTAATTGACAAACTCATTTTTATTACCCGATTTAAAAACAGGTGTTACTCGTGATATTTTCCAACAGTCCGGAAATATACGATTCTGTAAAATTAGGTTGCATATGTGCAACATCGGCAACTGCATAACATGTTTGCAATCTTTTATAAGAAACGCAGGAACTGAATCACAACCCATAGTGAGTCCACTTTTCAGAGAATTCACTGCTCGTAAGAAATCAGATGATTCAAAATTGTTGATAACTAAAATATCGTTATTAAAACTTGCACTCTCATAGTCATCATCATTGATATCACATTCAGGTTTAAAAGCTGATTGAAATACGTCGGCAAATGAGTTAGAAATATCTTCAGGTGAGTCAATTATTTCATCATCCTTGATCATGGATCCCGGAATACGTGTTTGATTTTTTCTCTCATTAATGAAGGAAAAAAGTTTTTTCGGTTCATTCTTTATGTTGACTTCAATTTCAGTCATATAATATCGGAAATCCGTTTTAATATTTAACTTCACCATTTTCCTATACTCTTTGAATTTGAGTGAGTAGAATGTCGAGTTAGATTTCTTTGACATTTTACGGTAGTGCTTTTTTATTTTTATATTCCTGCGGGTCTCCGCAGAGAACCAGCATGGAAACGAACAATTTCTCTTGGATTTGAAGGGAACCGTAAGTTGAAAGTAGCCGCCTAGAATTTCGTAAAATTTTTTACAAGCATAGTTCACATCAGTTGCAACCAGTACACATTTCCAGTCAGTATTCAATATCAAGTTATACAACTCAACAAAGTCAGCACGTTTAAAGTTATAAACTGAGTTGGACGAGGTTGCAAACCGTTTCATTGAAGAAAATTCATACGACGATAGTATTAATTTGCAGAGCATTCGTAGTGGCTAGAAAATCCGCAACACTATTTGAGTTTGAACATTGATCAATACCCAAACTGGGAATATTAAAAACACCAGCAAATATAAAATTTTTGTCAAAAAGTGCAAGTAACTCAAGTTTGTGAAATAAATGTTCATAAACAAACGATGGTGTCGATGGAGGTATGTACGTCACTATAACATTGACGATCACATTATGTTCACGTAGCTGAACGCATAGAACATCCACATTCCAAGTCTTCATCTTCACCAATTTGCACCTCGCTGCAACTAAAGCTGGACTTAAAAGCCGCAAGGACCCCACCGCCACGGCCATTTCGGTCTCTTCTAAATACAGTGAAATCATGAGTAAACAGCTCAGAATTGACCAAGTTGTCACTCGCCCAGGTCTCTGTTAATAAAACAATGTCAATGTCATCAAATGACAGAAGGTTGTTATAAAACTCAAAAGTTTTTGTATTCAGACCCCTCACATTTTGGTAGTAATATTTCACACTTAATTTCGACTGCTGGACGCAATCCCTTTTTTTGCATAACGATTTTTGGTTTACCAAGTATGTATCTTAATATTATGCTTTCTCCCTTAGCTTTACATGCACGGAAGTAATTTAACGTGTTAGTTTTAAAATCAATTTCTCTAGCCGTCAAATCCTTCGAAATAAATATTTGCTGTTCACCAGGATAATCCTTCATTTTCTTGGCATTACTCAGAACAGCTTTAACTTCACTTACCGAGTTTAAAACAACCTTGAGTGGTCTACATTTAGTAGGAATCTTGACCCTTCCCAGTCTCAAAATTTTTACCCCCTCGGTCTGTATCATAGAATCCACATGAATAAATTTTAAAATATCAAGCGTCGTGTTGCGATCATCATCATTTGATTCAGTTTGCGGCACATTAAACATCACAATGTTGTTCTCCTTAGATCTACGCTCATCCATTTCCTGAACAACCTCTTCGAAGGTGGACGCATTTCCTGAATTGTTGTCAGGTGTCGCTAGGCTATTTTTAATTTCAACGATTTTTTTTTCAGCCATTTCCCTCTGCAGAGATGTTATAAGATCCTTGAGGCTCTGAATATGATCAATGATATCACAACCAGAGCAGGTCGAACAGGTCCACTTTATATTCATTCTTGATCGTAAAACTCGCGTATCTTTGTCAGTTAGATTCGCACAAATATTGCTGAATATACCTCTGCACACATAGCAAGTAACCGTGTCATTATCCGGTGCGTTTTTAAGACAGCATTTACATGAAACGATAGTGCTGTATTAAACAAAAACACAATTGGAAGAGGAATTAGACAAAGGACACAACCTTCACGCTGGCGGTGCCCGTCGCAGCGACTTTCAAATTCAAAACAGACAAATTACATAGGCAACGGAAGGGCTCAGCAACAGGACCACAAAGGAAGAATTTAAGATTAATTTAAAATAAAATTGATTTAAAGCATTTATTTTAAATCCATTAATCCGGCTACAGAATGTAATAATTTAAAGAAACGATGCAAAAAACAACGGCAGAAAAACGAACAAGTGTTTTTGCATAGGTAACTTACCACATAAATTTCACACAAAATACATTTTTATATTAAATACGATGATGTTTGTAAGGAAATCTACTGTCATAAACAAAAGCAATATACGTTCGCACTATACGTCCGAGCTCTCCAAAGATTCACACATATTTATTTAGTAAATAGGTCAGTTACGAGGAATTTGAATTTATTATCGTCGTTTAAGCTGAAATAATTTTTCAAACAAGTGATATCGAAAAATATTTTATTTTCGCTCAATCTGAATTGACACAATTATGGTTTTTACAACAATAAAATCTAGATAATGCTAAATGCAAAAAATGAGAAGGCGAACTCTCATGAAGCGTTGATGCCAACATTTAAACCGCCAAAGCTCTAATGGAGTTGTTTCAGATTATTAATACTCATCTACGTAATTTACCATCTTCCTATTATTCAACAGCTACTATACTTTTGTTAAAACCTAACTTTTGTGTCAAAAGCCGACAGTCGATTAATGGGCTTAGTGATTGAGGATTTTTTTGAGCACAAAAGTATATTATAATGTGTCGGAAATTAGAAATGAAACACAACTAATAGGTGCAGTATACACAAAGGGAAATTGATAAAAACACCCCCTGAAAATTATGTTAAAAGTTGCCTGCCTGACATAAAAAAACATTGAGCTTTTTTTGATTATTATTATGATTACTGAATTAACTTTGTAAGGTAAATTCTTTGTATTATTAAAATAAATTACATTATAATTTAATTTCAATATTTATTTATAAACGATACCTACCTTTATTTGTAAACAGTAGCAAATAAATGGTGTATTCTAGTTGTGATGAACTCATATAAATTTTCCAGATTTTCCAACGAAAAAACTACGAATTAAATTGTAATTTTTTATTAACTAAACAAATTGTTGAATTTATAAAAATTAACTCTTTGGGCAATTATTATTTTAAAAATTCAATTCGTTAGTATACATAACTCGTAATGTGAAAATCTTCCATGTATATTAAGAATTAATTCAGCCATCATATTTTGTCTACAAAAATATATATTTTTTAAATATTTGTCGAAACTATTCATCTCGACACACTGGATAAAAATTCTTTAGCTTTCATAAAATACACAAAATACTACTATTTACTAAAAATAAAAACGGATTGTTAATAATATAACATAATAATATAACAACTGGATCTTTAACCACCATACAATCCCTCACAAAATCATATGTGACAACGGACCCGAATTTAACACAATAGTAAATTGATACAAAATAATTAAAGAAATATGGCAAGAACAAAAAATTCTAACTTAAATCAAAATTATACCGCTGAAAACCCTGATATTTCAACAACAGAAATACTAAAAGTAAAAATAAGTGCCAGAAAGGCGAGAAAAGTCGTCCTTATTCATACACAGAAGAATGTAAAATCAAACCTCTTTCAAGATTAATTGTATTTGGAACCTAGACCACATTAGCGGAAAACTTTTTGAAGAAGGCAAATCAAAAGAATTGATTTTGTTGAAACACTATTTAATGCAACGAATAAATTTTAAGTAAAATGTTTTATACAGGCGATGTAACTTATTGCATAAATCGCTCCGTAAATCCCACACCCAGTATCCAAAAGTTAATGTTAAATAGGCTGAAGTTTTCTACAATGCCCTATTTTCATGAAATGAAACTAAATTTCTAGAACTGATCCTGTGACATATTGTTCAAAAATCGAAATATTAATATGAATATTAATAAGTTGATAATAATGGTAATTCAAATTACATTGAGCGCCACCCCATTCGACTAGATGTGTTACATGTTATCTTGACGAGAAACTATGAGATTTGTTACAAAATATTGGCCCCGTTTTAATGGTGATACGTTTTGATCTTCCCTGAATATATGTCTCTGCGCGCACCCTTGCTCCAAAACTTCGCACGTAAGGTTTGTATATGACGACGAAGAAAACCCCCTATTTTTCACAGCAATATCTTAACCTGAATTGGGAATTTATTTCAATTACTTTTTTGATAACCATAAAGCAGTGCGAGTTATCAAAGTGTGGTTCTTATAAAACTATGGAACGATGTTAAAATTTTAAACAGCTTTTGTTCGAAAAGTTTTTTCGCAATACACTACATCGAAAAGAAAATCAGTTTTGAGAACTGTAAGTTTATTTTATTATTATTATTATTATTATTACATACAAAGAGACTTTGTTCAATCCATAAGATATAAATAAAACCGTGATATTTATTCAAAATTTTAACAATCTAAATCTAACTGTTTGATTATCAAATTAGTATTGTAAATATCCGAAATTGTTGCTATCACTTTTAGTACACCTACATTTCTTACCAACTGTGAAAATATGCAACTTATGCTGTCGCGATCTGGCGCTGCAATTTTCTGGTTCCCCATCAGGACCTTCATCCACTCCATCACCATTCGCTTGTATGTTATAAGTAACGCACATTATTAGCGATTAGCTTTGTCAGCATTTGTTAGCATTTCGAAACACAGCCTGGGCACACACCACCTCAGCCAAGATCAAAAGGAGGAATTACTCCTTGCGACCAGAGTGTGTCTGAAGAAAAGTTACTTTAAATTTAACAATCACATCTACCAGCAACTGGATGGTTTACCGATGGGCTCCCCACTATCTCCATTATTAAGCGAGATATTCATGGCTGATCTCGAAGAAGAAATCTTCAAATCCACAAACGGTTTAGTAAAAAACGTGTTTCACTGGTCCAGATACGTGGATGATATCTTCTGCGTATGGACAGGCACTGAAAGACAACTTAAACTGTTTTTAAGTTTCCTAAACTCCTTTTACAAGCAAGTACAGTTTACAGTGGAAATCGAAAACAACGACAACGCCACACTCAACTTCTTAGATCTTCGAATGACAAGAAATAATTCACAGCTGACCTTCAACATATATAGAAAGCCTACATTTTCGGACGCCATATGTAACGCTAACTCAAGCCAATCAGTTGCAATTAAAATAAGTGCTTTCCGGTCGTGGATACATCGGCTGCTAAAATTACCTCTATCTACTACAGATTATCAAAAAGAAGTGGAAACATTAAAAACCATCGCCAAAAACAATAATTACAAAGAAGACATCATAGACCAATTAATCCGGAAAAAACGCCAGAAGCTTCTAAGAAATCATTTTTACACACCGGTTGACAACGTTTCACGCAATTATTGCTTTATAAATTACCTCCCGAATGTCAGTGATAAAATCTCCAATAGGTTACGCAAAAATAAACTAACACCGATTTGCGTAAACAAAAAGAATTTAGGCTCGATATTGGTTAACAATAAAGAAAAATTAGACCCCTTGTGCAGTGTACGAAATCATGTGTAACGACTGTGACGCCCTGTACATTGGCCAAACTGGACGTAATTTCAAAAAACGAATCAGCGAACATAAGAAAGCTATCTTGAACAACGCAAGTACAACGGGCTTCGCAGAACATTGCATAAAAAATGTTCATTTCCCCAACCTTGACAAATTTAAGATATTACATCCAATAAAGGGAAACGTCTAAATTTATTGGAAATATTAGAAATTAAAAAAGCCGAAAAAGCACGTAAATATGTCACAAACGAACAAACTGAATTTGGAATTTCCCCGGTAATCTTCGCTGAAATTAACGCTTAATCTGTTACCTGTGTATATATAGTCCCGCTATTGTAAATATCCTTAGTAATAGTATACTCTTTGAAAATGGCTTAACCGCCGAAACAGCTGTCAGAGCAATTAATAAATGTGTGAAACTTAACCAAGTGTTTTATTTTGTTATTATTAACTATTACAGTGTGTAATAATAATTACATTACAAGCACAAATAATAGCTTAGTTAGCGAATAATAAAGATGCATTTAACTCAAACGCATGAATCATTAGGATCATATGCGTAATTTTAGCAATAAATTATTAGGATATACAGGATTTATTGGAGTAAATAATTAATAAGAACAAGCAATGAAGTCTCGTGACAGCATCGGGTCGTGTTCTCATATGATAGATAGATCGATATCTAAATCTCGCCCGCAAACTTCAACTTATATGCATGTTACGGCAAATATTTGCCGTCGAGATGCAACCTTGCATAGTTTGGGTTTACACATGCGGATGTGAATATATATGCATATCAGGCATTCGATTTTGGCAAGGTCCTGTGCAGCCGAAATACAGGTATTGGAAGCGTCACCCCACGACACGCTGCAATAAGTAAACGGTGTGTTTCACTTTAGTTTTTATAATTCCACCGCAGCATCTCAGATCTCTCGTCTCGATCGTTTGTCCCTTGCCGCTCGGGACTCTCAATCCCTTATTACGTAGTGGAGCGGTTGGAGGTGGTGTATTTATTTTATCCAGCTGTGGCAGCTTACACATATACGTGTATGTATAATCAAAACTCGTTTACCCGAAGGTGTACGGAGTAATAACTTAACAACTCTTAATAAATCTTCCATTCCTCTCTATTCTGTACCAGTTTCTTTGCCTCTGTCCATTATATCCCCTTCTTTAAAATTCTTCCTATTATATTATCCCCTTTGGTACTTTTGGTCTTTTTCCCATAAATCATCTGCATATGTCCCCACCTTCCCCGGTATCGTTTTCCTATATACACCTCTATTAATTTTGTCAAGCTTTTTACTTCCCCATCAAGGTTATAAACAGAAGCGGGCTAGACTCCCCCCTACCTTACCCCTTCTTTGATAAAGAATATTTCGGACTTGTATAGGCATTTTATTACTTTTTTTATTGTTTTACTTACGTCCTTTTTTCCATATTTTCGTTATTGGTACTCCGTCAAATGCTTTTTCTAAATCTAGGAATGATATATATACATATGGTCTTTTTGACGTTGCCAGTGTTCTACTTATTACTTTTTTAACGTTTTTCTAGTTATTGTCTTTATATATTTATTATTGTGCACATTAATGTTATTCCTGTAATTATTGCGATCCCCTTTTTTATATATTGGCATTATCAGCCCTATTTCCCACCGTTTTGAAGCGTTTCCTCGGTCCACACTTTATAGCAAATTTTTAGCAGCAACTTCCTTCTTTCGATTCCCTTATTTTTAACTATATCTGCTGCAATATAATTGTGTTTTTCGATCTTTTAATGGCTTCGGCTCTCTTTTTCCTACTCTACCATTTATGTCTCCTGCTAAATATATTACCTCTTACCGTTTCTACTATAATTTCTAAGATTTACAAAAATTTAACTTCCTCCCCTTTCTTCTCGTTATTGTCCAGACCATATACTTCTATTATTATAGACTCCTAATTTCCATCTCAATAGTTAAGATTCTGTCTAACATTACTTTCCATATCTTCAGGGTATTTTTTGCATCTCTATGTACTATGCATCCAATTCCAGGACTAGCTCTCTTTTTTTCTCCCATTCTACTAAATATTAATAAATGTCCAATTCCCAGTTGTTTTTGTTTACGCTACTACTCTTATCTCTAATTTCACCCTCTCAAATTCATTAATTTTATCATTTTTTCAATTTCCTAATATTCCACACTTCTATTTTTTCATAACTTACTCGCATCTGTTTCTTTTTATTATTGCCCTTTCCACTTATTTCCTTTGCTCCGTTTTTAATACATTCGTTTGTTTTTTTCTTCCAGTTTCTCCTTATTCTTTATGTTTCCTATCCTGTCTGTCGTCATACATTCTTCCTGTCCTTTCTTATTTAGTTATTTTCCGTTTCTATGGTTATAGTAATGTTATTCTATTCAAACCACTTGTCATTCGTATTCATTTTTTTGTATCCTAGCTTGACTCTATTTCCATTTCCCTTATCTTTTCTGGCTATATCTCTTATTGCTTTAGCAGTTTTGCTTTCTTCTGTTGTTAATTCATCATTAATATATATTTTATATCATTTTTCTATTCCTGCCCTGCACAATTTCTATCCCCTCCTTTTTAGTTTTCAATTCCACAAATCTTATGAGACAGGTGTTCTAATATATCTAATATAATAATATTTTATATTTCCTGCCTTACTGAAATGCTTCTTTGTTTCATCCAAAGAACATTTCAAAATTTTCTGCGAAAATAACCTGCGCAGAATTTACGCAATTCATTTATTTTTTCTTGAATGACTAAAACAAAAACAAAAGATGGGTGCTACGGCAGAACGAACGAACAGGGAAGACGGTTGTTCCGCTTGAATTGAATAGATATTAGCCACCGGTAATTACAACGACGACGGCGTCGTTGATTGCGCGCTTTGTGATGCGAGCGATAATTTCTAAGTTGTCCCCGTTGTAATCGTCCCGACTACGTGCTTTTTAATTAAGGCAGCGTCGAAACTACTTTACAAGACAGCGGCAATTTTGTCGTTCCTTGTCTACTTGTCAGAGGGATTAATTGTATTAAAAAAATTGCTCGCCTTTAAAATTGTAACAAAAGAAAATACAAAAATTATTCCTTTCTCCCGAAAATTAAATTAAACAATTGCGAACACACCCCACAATATAACGCGTGCATTTACACAACTGAGCGAAGCTAATTGCAAGTAATTAAGTATAATTAAATAAAAACTGAAAAGCGAGGTACAATTTAAGTAATCTAAAAAATTCCAATTGGTTATTTGGATGTAAATTAATGTAATCCTAGAGTGATATTAGTTTGTATATGTAGTATGGGTGTTTATTTTAAATGACATTCAAACGCATTGGATTACATACATGGATCACTTTCAGGCAATTTGGTTTGGAAATTTGAAGAGTAACGTATTAACTTTTACAACTTCACGAGCCACTTTATATTTTCGTAGAATGTCACTTTTAGCACAATTCTTGAGGGACAGTCGTGCTAATTAGTACAACAAATATAAAACATCTAAAAGCAACGCTAACGTTGTTTTCATACGTTAGTTATAGAAGCCCCTGCGCTATGGCATTTTTTACCTTCTTTTGTACAATTTGGTACAAAGTCCCGAGATAAAAGGAAAACAAATGTCACGTCCAAAAACTGAGAAATAAGGTGATAATTAATAAAACTACTTATATTATTTATAAAATAATATTATTTTTAATTATATAATATAATAATTTTGGCATTAACTTCTGAATATTGCACAAAATAATTTGTTACAATTTATCTATATAATTAAGGGTAATTGTGATATTGTAACCACCCCCGCAACTACCACATGAACACTTCAAAAAGCCGTATTAGTTATTACAATATGTACATAACTCGCATAAGGATAGACACCATGAGAATGAAAATACCCTTTTTTGTAATTAATTAATGTAGCTTCCTAAGTAAATCATGAGCATGGATGCAGAATTTTTAATTTATTAACAATTTTCTGGGATTGCATTGAATAATTTTTTATTTACATTCATGAAGATGGAGCGAGTAAACTTGATTTCTTTCAGGCGATTTACTTGATTTCTTATAGACATAAACATATTATATTCATATGGCACTTGTAGGAGTAGATTCTGCGCAACGGTCCTGAAGAAAAACAATTTATTTTCCCAAGAAGCTACAACTCAATTTCATACTTGCGTAATTGTTGTCGACAATAAAACAGAAGAATAAAGAATATATAAATATAACAAAGACACAAACTTGCAATGTGAGGAGTATAAATGGAAATGCAGAAGTAATAGTTGAAGATTGCCTAGACATCATAGAAACCAAGAAAAAAATAAATAAATTATAACAAATACAGAAAGGATATTTGATGTATACGGCAGGAGTAGATGAAGGGGAAAGAGCAAGAGTAGGGTTTACAGTAAAGGAAAACAGAATATGTAATTTTAGTGACTCCACCCATGCAAATGAAAGAATTTTAGCTGTAGAAATACAGCTAGACGTAAGAGAAGAAAAATACGCAGTAATATCAGCATACGGCCCAAGTGAAAATGTAGAAAATGAAGAAAAGGAAACATTTTACGAAGAGATTGACAAAAAAGGCAAGATGGTTATCATAATGGGAGACCTGAAACCCCAGGCTGGGCAAAGAACGAAAACATTGAAGGTTCTCTAGGGAATAAGGAAGTTCGAAACACAAACGAAAAGAGCGTACTGGACATGACCAAGTGGTAGCAAACTCGAAGTTCACACACAGTGATGCTTTCCATTTATACAAGAGAGGAACTACTTCATTATAACTAGAAAGAGATGGACCGAAATAAAATATGTACAAATTATCAGACTATCAATCAATGATCCACATATTTATTAGTACCCCAATGAGTAGAGATAATTTTAATTTGAAAAAATTACAGAATTAGTACAACAGTTTTAAATAATGGTTATTTGAATATCACGGCAATTGACATGTTTTTAAATTATTGATGTAGTTGACCTAGTATTCCAACTCATTTTTGTGTTATCATTGGAGTTAATTACGTCATCGTTATAACATCCAATTACAACGATAACGATATAGTTAATTTAACGCATTAATTCCAAATATTACGTTACCCGTTTCTTTGTTTTCATTCTATATTATGGTATTGTACATAAAATGCTTGCCGAAAAGCAGGGGCAGCAACACGAAAACCGTTGTCACCCGCGCTGTACTCATTTGTACTACTTTGATTGTTTTATTGGTTCAATTTATTATCCGTCTCCGTGATTTGAATAGTGTTGGAAATTTCCCCTTTGATTGAAGTTTCTACAAGAAAGGATTGTATTCCTGCAAATATATTTTTTTTTAGGAATTTACGAGTATTGTAGTTAAACATTGTCTCTGGTTTTCCTTTTTCCTCGTCTTTCGCCACACTGATGGCCTCTTTAAAAAAGATGCAATTGATTTTAAAATATTCCTCGTTGTATTCTATCTGCTTGTGCTAGTGTAAAATCGGATAGAATTTGTTCAATATCTCGCCCAAATGCATTGAGGCACGTTTTGTTTCAACTGGTGCATCTGGTTTGATTGTGGCTGACTTGCAGGTTATATGTCCGTTTGTATCAGTTCCCTTTAAAATTGTTACTTGGGTAAATGCAAACTGAAGTTAAGTTGCACTTAACATTAACACATGTTGCACCATTAGTTGTATGTCAAGTTCAAGGGCCATTTAACAAAATGTAGAGTAAATTTGACAACATAGCAAAACATAGTAACTTTGTAGGGTATTTTTTTGTTCTAAAGTTATATTATAACCTCTGTGAGACCTCATTGTGTTCATGTGCACATGAATTACTTTCCGGAATGGACGAGGGTCAGAAAGAGCAACGACATACAAATAACAGTACAGAAGACATACATACACCCGTTTGCTGACTTTAGTAACAGATTTTACGTCTAAGTGCTAGAGAACAAATTTAACAATGTCGTATCGACCCTAGAGGAAGTAACAGGCGCGACAAGAAATCGCAAATAATTTTTCCACTCGTCTCGCACTGGGGTTCCACGATCTGCTGACTCATTGACAAAAACATATAATAAGAAAAAAATGTTCAGAGTGTAATGGCAAGTGAAAAACTTGCACTTTTTAAAACATGTAGTGGTATTGATCCCAATTTGCTAAAGGATATAAGGAATTGGCTTTGAGTTGAGTTGAGTAATGGCCAATAAAACCGTGTATGGTATGTTGTGCATATTTGAGGGTGATAGCCCACTGCTCGGGATAAGTGATCCCGCAATACCACATCAGAAAGCAGGATGCAAGGTGGAAGCAACGGGGGATCCGTACAATTCGTCGGCTGATCAGGTGCTCTATGACGATAAGACAGGTACTATATATGTTATGATGTTTTCTATTGAATTACATTGAATTAACACATGAGAGCAACACTAACTGGGGGGACTACAAAATAACCCATTTACAAACTCCAGTTACCAAGATATTAAAGCTATCCCACCACAGAATGGCGACGTTTCGGGATTAATCTACATACTTCAAACATATCTGTACAATATTTGAAGCTGGAAGATGTGAAGATGGAGGTCGTTTATGTTTGTTTCTTTTTTTACTCTTATTTATTTTTTATTCACACTTCATAATAAATTATTACACAACATAATAGTTCTCCAGTTTCGACCTTCATCGTTGCATTTGAAATATTAGCGTCCGCTGGTTGAGGAAATCTTATTTCCCTGTTTTAATTAAGTAGTCCAACACCCTACGCACCAAATAGTCTATCGACTGTTTTTTTTTTTTTGATGGATTATGGTCTTCATTATATAATTGCTGAGGTGGTGTACGCCGTTCAAATTACGGTGGCAGCAAACAATGACTAAGGTTGCAACCACTATCATGCACAATAGAAATGTGCCAGGTTAGACTCCATTTTTAAAAAGCATTTTTACGGAATTATTAAATATCGTTCCATCGTAGGTAAACAACATTTAAAAATTTAAGATTTGAAGTTGCCTGAACGCTTATAGAAAAGTAATGTTTCCTATTCCGGAAAATATCTGCACCCTGTCCACGTATGTACAATCATATACCGGGTCGCGCAAAAGTATGGAAACGGTCAAATATATTTAAAACCACTTATCAGAATTAAATGAAATTTGGCACGTGAAAAATATTTAAAACAATGTATTAGCAGTAATTTTTTCAGATAAATAGGTTCATTTGTTTCAAGATCCAATGCCAACTTGCTTTTTTTTAAATAGCAACAGGAGTAAAATTTTACATTTTTAAAAAGTACATTTTTTTCTGATTTTGCCAATGTAATACATGTGAACATTTTTTTGTTTCAAAATGTAAAAAAAAAATTTTTGATAACACAAATTTTTAGGTGAAAATTAAATGTAGTTAGCAATGGAATTAGCTGTCATTAAATTTTGACAAGTTATTAAAAAAGTGGTTGAAATTGTTGAATTTACCGAAAAATGGTTCAATTAAATGACGCTGAAAGCATAGAAATTCTCGTGATTCTAGGATATGGCGACAGAAGAAGAAGTTACTCTAAAGTAGTAAACATTTTCAATGAAATTAGAGAATTGAGAACCAGTTAGTAAATCCGCTGTGGCAAAAACATTCACAAGATTTAGCGATACGGGAGGTGTTAGAGAAAGACCAAAATCAGGACGTGCAAAGAGAGTTACAAACGAGGAAAATTCTCTTAATGTAATGTTGAATTTAGTGGAAAATCCAAAATCTTCTCTTCGAGAATTGGCCCTAAATAACGACATAAGTAGGCGATCCGTACAGAGAATTTTAAAAAGTGGAAAATACTATCCTTACAAATTTCAATTATTACAAGAATTGAGCGAAGATGATTTCGATCGTAGAACTGAATTCTGCGAAATTATGACAGAAAGAATTGACCAAAATGCGAATTTCTTAAATAGCATTGTGTTTTCCGATGAATCTACGTTTTGCTTAAACGGACATGTTAATCGTCACAATTCTAGACACTTGTCATATACAAACCCACACTGGATGGAAGAAACCCATACTCAAAGACCAGAAAAAGTAAATGTGTGGTACGACATTATCGGGCCTTATATCATTGGTCTTGTCTTTATAAACGGCAATTTGACTTCCGAAAAGTACTTGCAAATGTTGCGTGAAGATATTGTTCCCAAATTAGAAGGTTGTTTCCAAATTATAACAACGGAAACATAGCTGCAGAACAAATTTGGTTCCAACAAGACGGAGCTCCGCCTCATTTTGGACAACAAGTGCGAGTGTATTTAGACCAAATTTCTGCTGATAGGTCGATAGGACGAAGAGGAACTATAGAATGGCCTACAAGGTCAACGGATTTAACTCCGTTAGATTTCTTTTTATGTGGTTACTTAAAAAATCGACTTTATGTAAACCGACCCCACGATATTGAAGAGTTAAAGGAACGTATAAGACTGGAGATTAATAATATTCCTGCAAACATGTAGACAAATTTCCTCCAAAATTGTTCAACGATTTTGTTATTGCCAGGAGGTAAACCGAAAACATTTTGAACACCTTTTGTAGAAATTGTTTAATAAAGTTTTATGTTGTTTTCAGAATTTTTATGCGTTTAGATAAACTATTTGGCTATTCTTACACAACAAATTTCATAGCATTAGGCTTTGTCGTTGACTCAAATTTTTGGTGTTATCATTTTTTTTTTTACATTTTGAAACAAAAAAATGTTAACGTATTACATTGTCAAAATCAGAGGAAAATGTACTTTTTAAAGATGTAAAATTTAACTCATGTTGCTATTTAAAAAAAAGCAAGTTGGCATTGGGTCTTTGAAACAAATGAACGTACTTATCTGAAAAAAGTACAGCTAATAGATTGTTTTAAATATTTTTCACATGCCAAATTTCATTTAATTCTGATAAGTGGTTTTAAAAATATTTGACCGTTTCCATACTTGTGCGCGACCCGGTACAATATTTTCTATTTGTATATATTTAAAACTTTCACTGTGATTGTATGTTTATATGAGTTCCATCAATGGCACATATTACTCAAGGAAAAGCTGCTGTTATGTGAATTTGTATAAAATGTCCTCTGCATTTGTAAAATCTCTTCACGAGTTGAAGGAAATCGTAGTAGTAGTTTTTTTTTGTAGAAAACCTTTATAGGCATTATTTCCTAATTTACAATAAAATTAACTCCTGTTATTTTACTTAACTTATCCTCTTCATCCACCTTTTCTTGCCGCCTTCCATTCTCCTCATCTCCTTCCTCCTATGCATTCTTCCCCCTCTCCATCTACCCCTTGACTGACTCCTTCCCCTTTCTCCCCTAACACTCTTCCCCAATCCCTGTCCATTTTCTCTTGCTCCCTACTACATCCCATTTCTTCACACTCCTCCCACTAATGTCTCCATTCGTCTCTTTGTTTTCCGCACACCTCACGTAATCTCCCCCCATCCAATATTTATTCGCCTTTTCTTAGTTGCCGCACCTAAACCTCGCCTTCATCCTTTCCTCCTACGTCGAGTTTCCTCCTCTCAGGTACTTCGGACTCCTTTCTTCTCCTTTCCACTATCCTTGTCGACATCCCCGCTTTCTCATAGATCTGTATTTTTCCTTCTACCCATTCCCATAGTCCCCTTGCCTTTTTTCCCTCTTCTCCAAGTGCTCCACTACCTTTTTTGCCAGGCGACTCTCTCCTCTCCCTTTCACCATCGCCACTGTCTTATTCGTCTCTGCTCTCGGCCCCTCTATCCCTGTCTCTTGCCTCACGATGTAGTATGGCGTCGATTTTTACAAATATAACTCACTTTTTATCTGTCTTAGGTATGTCCTTTCTAATATCTTATGTTCTTTAGCCCCCTCATGAAGGAAATATTGCCTTTCGTACAACCCAAGCGCCTCCCTTTTTACGATTCTAAATGCAGTTGATGTATGCATGCAACCTAAATCAGCTATTGCTAAATATAACATCCCAGTTCCACTAGCAATTGAATAGCGGAGAAACTGAATTATTCTTAAAATTTGGTTCAGCACACACATGAATATTATTTTAAGTGAACATTAAACATGCGTGTCATAAGAAATTCAAGTATGTTTTCTATTTGGTTCAAGATTTTTGTAAGAAATGACAAATCATTCATACTGTGGAAATATTGCTTTCTGTCGTGCACTTGTCGATGACACACGTGATTAAGTACTTCAAAACCGTTCAAATCATCTTCAAAAACATCATTGTCAAACAGATACATCGCTTGACAGTTACATCAATTTTTTTTAATTAAGTGGCAATTAAACACATAATTTCAAGCTTAAGATAAGATGCTGGTACGTATTTTTAAGGCTCACTTAAGCAATTGGAACTAAAACTTTTTCAATTGGTCGATCAATTGATTCTAATAATTACTTCGTTGTACTCTCGTTATTATCGTTCTAAGATTGAACGATTCTCCTATTTAATCAGCAGCGTGTCGATGAGAATAATAATAAAATAATAATATTAATAATAGTAATAATATCAACAACAACACTTGGAACGATATAGGCGACATAGTTTTGAGAGTTCGAATAATACACCTTCTTCAAATGTAATGGTCTTTATTAGCTGATATGAGATTTGTAATATGTGATAATATGATGTACATACGGTGAACGGTTACGTACCATAGTTTACTATATGCAATGTTGGGCCCCCTTACAACAAATTATCTATGCTAAATTAATTGTTAATAACCTTTTTCTCATTCATCCTTTTGTACAAATTTATACAAAAGTATTACTACACATTTAACACCTTATTCTTCATTTTCAGGATATTTTAAATTTCGCTAGGTCTCGGTTAGGTTGTCCAAAAATCGGGAAATTATGAACAAAATTGTACAAAAGTAGCAGTGGCCTATAAAGAAACGGGAAAATCCCAGAACCTAATAGGATTATAGTAGCATGAACACTTTTTGCGGTTATTTCAAATTTTAAGTTTATAGCGTGCTACGTTAGTCTTAAGTTACTGGCTATGTTATGTGAACCAAACTTTTTTTTATAATTTCATATTTATTTGCTTAGCTTCATATTTGTGATGTTAAGTATTAATATATTAATTACAGTTTCGATACAACAACAAAATTAAAATTTTAAATTTATTCGGAAAATTCCTTTGATGATAAGAGCACACTAAAATTCTTAATGCAATTTTTACATAGATTAATATATATATTTAACAAAATACGTAGTAAAATTGTAATCATAACATCAAATCTTGTTTTTTAATGCGAAGCGTAAACTGGCCTCATCTAAAATGTGCCATATGAACAGGAGAACTGTAGCAACTAGGTGTTTTAATTTCAATAAATTCACAATCGATCGGAACATTTTATGAAGAGATTTCTAACAAGAACTAATATTTCCATCTGAAAAGAATTTATTAGTTCCCATTTCAAGGAATGTTCGGCCGGAATATTAAATCGGCGAGAATAGAAATTCGAAGCCGCCGGAACGAAAGCCGGTATTCAGCAGGGTGCATTTTCGCGATAAATGTGCAATATTAGGCGTGAGGATTCCTGTGGTTCCTAATCGATAATTCTGTACAACCCGATCGAACGAACGACGTTCCGTCATATTCTGCGGAATTAATGTGGCTAGGCTGGCTGGGAAATTTACCAAGTTTCTTATTCTAAAATTAATTTTACAGTAGGTTAATTTTACTTGAATTATTTCTTACTTACAAATGGGAGTAAGTCAATAAACTATGCGCTTAAAGATTCGCGTTACATTTAAATGACATTGGCGAATCCAATTTACCCTGGATTTTCTAGAATCATTTTTAGTCATGTTATTTGATTTATTAAACAGTTTTTTCATGTATGTTCGAGCATCGCTTTAAATTCCCGGTCACAAGCCCGCTATCGGCCGCGTTGTTACAAAATATCGTAATAAATTCTGCGGCAACGGCAACATTATTGGAGATCTTAATCACGACCGATCTTGTCGCTTTGTCATTTTGCTACAAAAAAATCTATCTGCCTAATGTGATTATATTTGTATTTATAATCATCGCTATAAATTTTATGCACAGCAAAGCGGAGGGAGTCGAACCAGAATCTAAATAATATGAACGTTGCGAGCTATTCTTTGCAGTAGGTAGTCAATGAAAGTTCGTTTTATTTGCGATATACTGGTACCAGAAGAACTTTTCAAGCAAGTTTAGGGGTAACAAGAGATTGAATACAAATAACTTAAGACAAAATCGGTATCATGAACAAAAGTTTTTTCGTGGCCGCTCAAAGGCTTTCAAACAAGGACCAAGTGTTTTCTGTTGATAACAACGCGATCAAACTGTCGAGGCAGTATGAAATCAGCAATATATTTATATTAAGTATGACCGGCATGATTTACGTGAGTGCGAATTATACTGGAAAAGAATTCTACAATTTTTGTAGGTACTGGAGCTATTATTGGTTGTTCGTTGTTTCATTGATCCGTATCCGTTATCCTCGGCTGATCCGTATCCGATGCTTCTCCTAGACTTGTCCTTGCTGCCTGTTTTACAGTCTTTGCTGCGTCTTTGATGGTTCTTTTATTGGCAACTTCCAAACTTTATTTAGTCTGTATCCATCTTCTCGGTAGGAGTTCTTCATTATTTCCAAGGATTCTTTTACTATCCGTGGATAGTAGTGACTGGCAAGTATTTTCACGTCGATTATGACTCTATCCCGTGTGGTAATGTTTAGATGCTGTAGATTTTCCAGTATCTTTCGACATGCTCATTGGACTCCAAGAGGATATAATTGACCTGGCAAGCTTGTAGTTAACCACTACTTTCTTTCTATGGCATGCAGATTTCTGCGAGCAGAAGGACGGTGCAGCAATGGACTCGCCACTGTCATCACCCATTGCCAACATTTCCACCAAGACTTTTGGAGAAAATGCCATCAACTCTAGCGACAGTAATGCTGGTACCGCTCCCAGTGATCCTTAGGAGGTTACGCACGAAATTAATAATCATGTTCTATTATTTTAAAAAGATCTAGTAGGTCAGGTTACACCACTTTATCGGGAACACTAGCGATAATTGGTGCACAAAATTGTTGACGTGCGAAATAAATTGTGTTTGGAGTATAGGAAAGCTGATCTTCTAGGCGTAGAAATTCGGCGGAATGGGTGTTGTAAAAGTTGGATTGGTTCATATACCTATAGTTGCTGAACGCTTTCAAAAATTGTAGAATTAATTGACGATAATAATGGATGGTAACAGCTACTATAAAGAGTTATTGGATTTAGGTTCGTATAAAAAGTATTGTATTCAAATTGAAAAAGATTGTATGCCGATATATTATAAATAATAACGGTTAATAATAATGAACTACTCCAAAAGCTAAGAGATTTGGGTAAACATACAGGCCCATTAAATCTTCGTGAAAATGAAAATAAATGCAGTCGCTTGACTTAAAATTTTAGTGAATTGGTTTTATGGACGAATATTACATTTATTATTTGCATTGTATTGAATGGATTTTTATATCTATTATGAACGGAATGAATGATTGCATTATGTTTTCTTTTTACATAATCTGATTTTCCCTACATAGGTTACGTATATAATAAGCACAGGACTGGTGATTGAATTACACTTTATTCAGGAAATAATGTCCTGTTTGAACTGCATTTTTAACGGCAATTGTGAGGTTGCATCAGGGTCACAAATAAAATGATATTCTCGACTCGACCATAATAGCCTGCATTATACGCTAATTAGCTTAATTACTTCGAACTGACATATTGACATAATGACCCTAATAACTTGATTACAAGAACAAATATGCGATTTTTCCTAATATGAAACGTAGTTTTGTGTTGATTCTTAACACTATCTTATTAAATAAAGATTTTCACTATTTTATTTTGTAGCACTATATAGCGCTATAAAATAAAATAATAAATAATAATAATGTGATAAATACTATGGGAAACATTAGAATTGGGTTATAATAAAACGGATTAAAAGAAAGATGTTGCCCTAATGAGTGGACATGCAGATAACGATTTTGATTGGAATCCTAATGATGATTGCGTAGATAAAAATACATTTTAATTCATAGCTAATGAATTACTAACTTTAATTATGTATTTCTAATGACATAAATTTGAAAAAATAAAAGCAAGGTAAAAAATGGATAACACTGGAATTGATGAAAGATGTCGAATTTTTTTGTGTGAAATGAATTGAAGCAAATCAGAGAGTAAATAGCAAAATTTATAGCGATCGATATCTACCGTTAAGAACTTTCTATAGAAAGCAATTACTGATAAGTAAAAGCGGCTATAACGACATACGAAGAACTCAATCCACGAACTTAATTAAACCCTGCTGAAACTTCACAAAATTACAAGTACAGCAATAAGATTAAGAAATTTTTAAACGTTAAGGATAGTGTACCAGTTAATATTGAAAATGTTCCAGATGCTTTTCGACATAAATGATCGGTGTCCTATAGCAGAAAATAGAGAGATGGGCACAAATAGCTTATTAAATATCATAGGTCCAGACCTGATAACGACACAGAAATTGAAAACGCCATACTAAAATGCTGATATACCGGGGAAAATTTTGATAGATATAAAACAAGCAATAAGTGCATTCGAAACCAATTAAAATCTTCAAGAATAAAGGCAGTACCTTCCACGTTGACGTTTACAAAGCAACATACACTGACACTACCTTTCAGGAACGTATCCCAATTTAATTGACAATTACATTTGAATATGTAGAATCATTGGTACATTGCATTATTATTTATTCGTATAAACTTCCTTATTTATACAGGAAACTACGTTAGATTTTAACGCAACAAAATATACATAACAGCGTATCAATAGCGCAAATCAAACATCGCGTAAAACGAACTATGAGAAATGATTTTGGATCTCTGTGTATAGCCGAACCAGTGAAATCACCTTTGTTTAAAACTAAAGCATTGTCTCGTGCCCGTATGTATTGTGACATGTAGTCCCGAGGTTGTTCCCACTTCTTAGTGCCAGATCAAAACAAACTTTGCTATTTTAAGGTCATATTTATTTCAAAAATTTGGTTTTAGGGCAAAGGTTTATGAATAGCTTGCCATTGCTTTGATCCATTTCATTAACGCCGTCTTTATAGAGTTTGTTCTACCAAACATGACATTTTTTAATATCGTAATGGGCGAATAATATATTATTTATGTTACGGCGATGATCAATCGTGCTTGAAGTTGCACCAAATTATGTTCGGGTAGTTGTCGCCGCCGCCTCGCTGTGCGCACATGTGAGTGAAAATCAATTTTGCAAAGTACCTCCTTGACTTTTATCACGCCGATTACTTCTCCATCACAGTAATGCCGTTAAAGTGTTCCTCCACTCATTCAAATTAAATGATTACTTCCTTTTAAGTTTATAAAACTGGGAAAATAAATGGTAGATGTTAATATGTCACTATTATGGTCATTTTTCAACGGGACGAGATTAAAGATACGATTTTACTATCTGTGAGCTATATTGATGATCACCGTATTTCATGCACGGATTTGAAGGGGTCGTCGCTGGACCAAACAAAAATACGCTCACTTGAGCAAAGCTGACACAACGTTTCCATCACGTTTGTAGATTCTACGAACGTATGTAATAGCCCTTCAATTTTTTACGGCACTCGCTCAAAAACCCAATGTGGATTAGAATTAATTAATTGTGCACGTAATACAATTGTTATAATCGATGATATTCATGAAATTCAAGCTGTGATAAAATGGATCTGAGAAAATGTTATCGACGAATCCTTCATATCACGTTGTCTTTGTGACTAAGAAACGTTCAAACCATTATTATCTCACCGACTACGTTCAGTTTCTTCAGTAATAATTTCTAATGTTTCTGGTGTTAGTATCACATGTTCGATTATGGTGGGTGCGCACAAAATCCTAAAAGTTGTTGTGATAAGTTGTGATAAGTCCGACAGTCTAATTATGTTACGAAAAATATAAATCCAGGAAAGAAAATGCCACTCGCCTCCCTGGTGTGAAAAATTCTGGTAAACACAATGTTACACACGGTTGGTATTCGCATGACCAATAGGCTGAATGTGACATATATTAGGAATAGAAAGGGATAGAAATGTAAAAAGTTTGAATAATTAGCTTCAAATCGTTGTTCAGACTTTTATTAAATTGTTTCCAATTGTAAGATTTATCGACAGGAGGTGAAATAAGAGAGCCTAGATAAACTGACCACTATACTCTAAGCGTTAAAATAAATAAACAGGCAGAAACCCACCCTTATTGCAGTTTCAATTATGTTTTTTCACTAGCAGGCGAATAAATAAGACATTAAATATTCACTCTCTTCGATGCTGCCGTATTATATTACAGTAATGTAGAGGAGATAATAACTAAATAAATCTATAGAACATCGCTTTATATATATATATATATATATATATATATATATATATATATATATATATATATATATTGCCTATTTCTAGCACAAATAACGGGTGTTTTGGCTTTGGCGTCAAAGCTGGCCGTGAATGTTTAACTGTGAACGAACCATTATTATTAATTTGACATCTTAACCTATGACAAACCGGTCTAACCTCACTTTTAATTGTCAAAAGTTGTTACTTAAGTAACGGTTGAGTGTATGTACAAAATTGTGGTTCGTTTATAGTTAAACATTCATGGCCAACTTCGACGACAAATTTTAAAAAGCACCCGTTAGAAACCTTACTTCTGATAACTGGTTAATTATATTGCTTAGCAACCTAATTAATATATTTCTAAATAACCATAACAAATCATTTATTGGAATCATGTAAAAAATAATTGGGAATTTCCATTACAGTCGAACATGAGAAATCTACCAGAATATATTTCGATATTTGCATTTCAGGAGGATCTAAAATAGTGCGTTTATTCCAAAGAAAGTGCAGAAATGTAATTTTGGCTTCAAGTTTTTACCACGATGATACAATGTGCTAATTTATAGCATTTGATATTCTTAAGAAGGATTGAGTTAGTACTCTTGCTCTTGATAATGTGCGTGACGTAGTTCAACATAGGTCGAAAGACTCGACCTATGTTGATATTCTCCTCAATGATAAATATGACGAGTGTCAATATGTTGTTAATATATACTATCAATAATGCAAGTGTTTTCTTCGTTGTTAGAAGGTAGTACCTTAGAAATATTGCAATAGATTTCACTAAGTAGCATTTATTTCATCGTCGTAGCCTCTCTACCACAACAAACGAGGGCAGGATTATGCTTATACCCGTACCGCTCCTCCACAATTACAAAATGTTACCCCAGGAACGTATAAGATTGAATATCACTAAAATTGAACAGAATAATCATGAGACCATATCGCAGAAACATGCTTTATGTAGAATACATGATTGGTGTCTTAAATTAACTCAAATTTATTTTGAGTTAATTACACCCCTCGCACCGTTGAATTGTATGTAGGACTAATAAATTGCTAGTGTCAAATGTCAAATTATACTCTTCGTCCAATTAAAACCATTGCCAATGAAGTTCTTTATATTACATGTTATGTTTCAATTACCATTGAATAAAGTAAAAATTACTTCTCCGTGGCATGATTTCAAACAAAATGTAATTGTGGATTGATTAGTACCGTAGCAGTTTCAATAAAATCATTCAAGATATTACAAACATCATGACAATTGGATTTAATTACACAAATGTACACAATGTACAAATGAATAAATACCTCATACAAGCAAGAAGATGTCTTAAATATATATAATATATAATAAATGTTTCAGAAACTTTTTTGTATCCAGAATTAGACTCCCGCAACCTGTTCTGAAGTAAAATTTATGAATCCCTAATATTTTCGAATTGATGAGAACAACATACGAACTGCATGTTGTAAGAGTATTGCCATAATGACTGGTAAAATATTAACTGTAATTGGAGATACCCCGTCAAATAAGAAATAAAAATAGCCTGTCGTCTTGGCTTCTAGTCCCTACTTTTTGGTCATTTTAGTATTTGGAATTGTTTTCATTCTGTTTGCTTAATATGTGCCGATCCGACTCAGAAGTAGGCAGATTGAAACCACAAACGAAGCGGTGGTCGCTGTTACTTCAAGAATTCATCTTCGTTGTGGAAAATTAACCAGGACTAGAGAACGAGCTGCCGGATCTCCTCAGCCGGCAGCTCCACAAGGATTCAGTGGGCCACGCACTAGAAAAAGTAGATCGTTTATTACCGCCAACATTAAAGCTATTGGACGCAAGAACGCTTGCCCACGATATGCAGCATTGCTAGAACAACGACACCGACACCCAGGAAGGCATCACCCTCTGTCGGCGTATACAAGAACATTGCAACCGCAAGCGCCCGACAAGCAACCAAACTACTAAAGGACGAGGTATTCACTCGTATCGCCTAACCACACGAAACAATGTAACTAAGAAGGGAATTCGTTCAACAAGCCCAAAATAAGAATGTTCATGGTTCATCAGGATGAACCATTGGATGCTGCTCATCCATGGATCTTGTTCTACTTGCGACCCTCCTCAATGCTGTGACTAATCAGACACCCAGTCACACGCATGGGAAGATCGAGAAAGGGGCTAGATAATTCAGGATGTAACCAGAACCCAGGAAGGAAAAGATACCGTGGCCGCCCACGGACTGAATTGCTTACCTTTGAAGTAAACGACCGGGCAATCGTCCGGAGCTGCCGCTGAGGAATCGCCCGAAAGTCAACCGTACAAAGTTATTACCTGTTGCGCCTTCTACTGGTTCGACGTCAGCGGTAATCCAGTAAATATTCACGTGAATGAGTTCCGACTGGAAGCCGTGCCTACATATTGGTGGATAGATTCTTTAATTATATGTAAAATATGTAGATGTTAGGCATGTTAAGTTCAGTTGCTTCAATCAAGCCTTTTTTTATTCAATATTGTGTATTTTTATTGTAAAATTTTTGTGCCTATTGCTAGATTGGTGGGTGTGTTTGTATGCATAGATTTAGGGTATAGGGATATTAGTTGATAAATTCTATGTGGGGCTTGTAAGTTGAATGCTGTTGGTCATAGACGAATGTCTGACTTGTGTATTTTAGGAAGATCATATATAGTAGGAATATAGCTGTTTAGTGGAAATGTTGTTTTCTCTTATAACCTATAATTTCTTTTTATACCAGGTGTTAACCATTGAATTAATGTTTGGTTGGATAGTATTCGTTGTTTTTATCTTTTAGTAAATTATTCATTGTTTTTCGAAATTTGTATTTATATGATGAATGTGAATTGAATGTGTCTGCATTTGTTATCAGCAAATCTTAATAAACTTTAGTTTATTTAATAGTTGGTTTTCTATTTCTTTAGTATTGTTTGTGTTTGTATTGGTGATTCTATTTTTCTTTGATTTGTGAAAACTCTTATAAATATAAAAAACATTTGGCTTTTAACAAATCTAAACAAGCATTTCGGCAATTATGTTGACATTTTCAATAGAATCTTAAAAAAAAAAAAATGCTAAACTTTGTATTTCTACTTCAGCCGTTACCTTTGAAGATATGTCTTCGCTAGATTACCAGTGGAATAACACATTGATCCACTTATAAGTATTAACTGAACCCTGATATGAGTATGTGCGTGTGAGAATAATATAGGTGAAAGTCGTAAATAAAATACAACTGAAACACAATGTGCAAAAACTCAAAGAGTACGAACTTTGCGTTTTTTTTTTTAATTTGTTTTCTGATAATTATGAAATTTATTTCTACTTAGTGTATTGTAATAAACATTTCCAATGTTTAGCCAAATTTTAATGAGTCTCGTTTTATATTATATATTATTTATCAGAATAAAAAACTAGGTATGACAATATACACATAAAATTATTTATGTTTATTTCTACTCGCAACCACAAATGTACACTGACACAGTCAGTTCAGAGCAAATTTCTTTGTGTACGCAATACCATTTATCTTAAAAAAGATGGATGGGTTCTATAAAATGGGGCTATATAAAATAAAAAACCTCACCATTGAGCCGTTACAGGATTATTTAGAACCACTCAGTTAGGCGTATTATCACCTACTCAAATCTAAAACACAACAAACGCAATAAAACCATCAGTATTACGTCTGTATATTGAAAAATTATGGCTATATGTTAAATTTGATGTAATTTTTCACAGCTTCGCTGCTTTTTTACTTATAAATTTTATTGTAGTTGTTATTGGTTTCTCATGATTTATTTATTGATGATTGCTGATTTTTCTTCTCAATGAATTTATTTAGTTGTTCGCTACAAGATTATACCTTAGCAAAATAATATCACCCCTTGCAACAGAGATAATTAAAAAATATATAATTAACTTTATGTATTGACATCTAGTATACGGAAGGCTTATAGCATTACAGGGTGCGGGTTTGCGTCCATTAAAAATTCAACAAACGTCGTATCTTTTAAAAAATAAAAGCTACAGCAATCATGTTTAATATTTATTTAAAAAAAATTATGTGTTGTAGAAAGGGCGTGTTCGTAAGGTACATCAAAAAATATACCGCTTCTCTGTCTCTAATAATTATGGCAATTTAATGAACATGTTCGATGCAAATGTACCTGTGAATATTGTAGTGACACAATGCGCGCAATACATTGGCTTTTAGACCCGTAGTGTCGTAGTTTAGACTTGTCCTGACGCTGATTGGCATAAATTGGAACGTATTTATATGTATCGAAGCGCAGGCTAAAAATAGTGGTAGCTATGCCAGAGGTCGAAAATAAAGGGAATTATTAGAAATTAAGGCATCGATAAAACCGGATGAGGAATATGATCTCAACACTTAAGGTTTGTCAATTGAATTAGACGGAATGAATCTTGAATCAACAGTTGCTACACCATCCCTGGCATTATAGCATTAAACTTAACCAGACGGAGATATCGATCAAGGTCAAAGTCAAAAGTATAAATTTGATCCTGTCGCATATAATCTCGATACAAGGTCACCGAGTCGAGTTCGATGTTTATTTGAACATGAGTTACTTTAACTGGCATACCAAGCTGAATGATATATTAAAGATTTGAAATTATTATCAGAGACGCATTGTGCTTCTGTCATCGAGCCCCATATTATGGGAAGTGGTGTTGCATATATTTGAGATTGCTATTGATAGGTTATTGTATCTCATTTTCCTCATTGTGCCGGTCTTTTGCTATTAGGTTTGAGGCAAAATTATTATATTATAATTATATTATTTATTGATACTCATCGTTAATAAATACATGACATTGAAGATGTATGCAATCTATAATGTTCGGTGTCGATGTCGTCGCGTGACGATAATTTACAATGTCAGTTCGCGGTACTAACAATGTGCGGTGGTGTCGTCCCGACGATAATCAATATCTACATTGTTTCATTAGTAATTTATTTTCATGGTGGAACGCCGCGCGCTGCCGATTTATTAATCGTAATGAATGTCCATTGTACATCAATAATCGATGTTACGAAGCGTTCCACTGCATTGTTGTGAATTTAATTCGTTCGATCCTTGATTTAAACATCTGCCATCGCCCGTTGGAAGTCGATTTATATCTAGAATCATCAGAAAAAAACATTTATATAAAGTGGATAATAGAACAATTATTCGAAGAACCAATTTCAGATGAAACAAATAGAATAGAAATTATAAAATAAGAATTGAAAATAAAAAGTGAAAGCATCCTGGCATAAAGTGCATTCAAAATTCCAATACGGTATTAGGGTTTTATTATTTATATTGTAGATATAAATTAAGGACCCCAGAAGTCAAGGGGTGACACTATTGAAAAACTGAGTTAGGTACGGGAATGGGATGAGAAAATATTAATCTTCAATGTCACTAAGTTTTCACTACTTAGTGGGTCGTAGTTCAACCTTGGAGCACCAGAGGCACAGTGTTCCTAGGACTCCATTGCCAGCAACCATTACAAAGGATTATGTTAGTGGAAGCAAACAGCTAGCAGTGTTATTGAAAAAGCTTTATCATATTTTATTGTTGTATAAAACTAAGTACATATATTTTTTAAATTAATAGGAACGATAAAGAAGTTCAATCTAAACTACAAGTTGCTTACTTACGTATATTTGGTTAACAATCTATTTATTTAGTAGTAGTATATGTGTATATTATTTATGCGATAACAGCAAACAATAAAGTGTTGTGTACTAAATTTTAAAATAAATATTTTTCAAATGCTATACCTGAGGAGGATAATATAGTTATGGAGATACCACTAATAGCAATATCAGTCTCATAAGTAGTAGCAGTGATGACCCACTGTTTGGAGATAGTCATGGTTCTGATGAAGTCAGGAATTATACTCCTGATGATGACGATGCAACCAGTGAGCTTTCTTCATGTAACGATTAAGTATAGATTAATCTTTTATTAATGTGAAGATGGGTAACTGACTTGTATAGAATTTCCTTTCATCTTAACATTTTAAATACAAAAAATAACTTTTTATGTTTTAATTGAAAAAACTGATTTAGGTGTTTGTATTATGTTTGTAGATAACACAGAAGAAAAAGACGAAGAAGAGGAGGAAATTCTATGCCTCCTGTACCTCAGCGACGGAAAAAAAGTTAAGAAGAGAGTAAACCTGGGAATGTCATAAGACAATAACAGAAATTGAGGAATATAGGACAGCCTGACGTTGACCGTAATATGAAGCTGCATAAGGCTAAAAAGTTACCTGAATACAGTCACCAGTGTAGGTTCAATTGCAAGGAAACTATTCCTGATGAGCAAAGGTATTATTTAAATATTAGAAACTAGACAGCTGGGAACTTCAGACGTTGTTCTTAAATGGTGTTTTAGAGTTACAGCCTGTGAAAAGGAAGAAAACTACAGCTGTCACTTACAAAGACGTATCATGTGATTATAACCTGGGACATTTTAGAATGTGCAAAACCTTCTCTTTAAAAACGCTTGACATATCTAACAAAAAGATAAGAAACGTTACCACTAAGAAAAAGCAAATCCATTTGGTATTTCACGTGACAAAGGTGGAAAAAAGGAACCGCCCAAAAAAATTTTAGCAAACAGAGTTGAAATAATCATGGAGCATATAAGGATGTTTCCTTTCTACTCATTATAAGTCATTACGAAAGTACTTAAATCCCGGATTATGTGTGCCAATAATGTATAAAATGTATGAAACATTCTGCCAAAAAGAAGTAAATTTGAAACCTGAAAAATAAAGTTTTTACAGACATATGTTCAAAGCAGAATTCAATCTGAGCGTCCGCAGGCCACATACATTCATAACTTGTAACAGGCTGCAAATAACAATACCACATGATACAACTGATGAAAAGCATGCAGATGAAATTGAGAAAGAAGTCCATCTAAGGAAGGCGGAGACACCAAAAGAACCTAAAAAAATGCAAGGAATTAAAGGACGACAACCAAGTTGCTGTACGCTTCGATCTTCAAAAGATAATGCCGACTCCACATGTAACAAATTCGAAAGCCTACTATTTGCGACAACTGTGGACATACAACCACAATTTTCGCAACCTAACCAGCGCCACTGCTCACATGTATATATGGCACTAAGGGCAGGCAAACCAGGAGATAGCTTATTGTCTGTTGAAGTATATCCACTCTTCCTCCTGCTGTAAATGTGCGGATAACAGAACAAAAGTCACCTCATCGTAAAGTTTTTGTGCTATATTGTTCAGAACACCTATGTTGAAACTGTTGATCACCACTTCCTAATTGCTGGGCACTCATACAACGAATGTGATTAGGACTTTGGAATCATAGAACTTAAAACAAACAAGCTACGTAATTTATATGTACCGGAACAGTGGATGAATCTGGTTGCCTCAGCAAGTCGACAATTTTTAGTTACAGAGATGATGAATGAAGACTTCATTGATCTTCAACCACTAAATCAGTACTACAAGAAAACCGAGTCAGGGATACGAGGAATGCAGGTACTGCATTATGAAAAGATGAATTCAGCCGCTCTTTTTTATAAGACATCAGCAGACCTTCTGCCTTACCAGGAACTGCCAATGAGAAAACAACGAACAGGTAAGCTTACTGAACAACTTCCCACGCGTCAACCGATTGCTGAAAAGCCAAAGCTAAAGTACAAAAAGTATGAAGACGCGATGGAACTTCTGCCATTTGTGCCACCGATTCACCACCAATGTTGTCAAACCCGATCAAATAGAGACCTGTTAACTCAGGTAACAACATCTGCGACACAGATGATGACAAATAATACATGTTTAAAAGTGTTAACCATCTCATTTCTTGTTCTGTAAACCGAGTAAGTAAAATTTTGGTAACAAATTGTTGTTTTTGTAACAATTAAAGCAATTATTCTGATTTCGTACTGTGAGCATTTTCTTTTGTAATTTTAAGTTAGAGGTAAAGGGGTCCATGTGAGGATCCTCCATTTATTTATACGTATATATAAAGTGGATATTGTACATTGGCATTATATTATCATTGGCAAAAGCTATGTAACCATCTTATATGGTCAAGATGGTGAAATTCTAATTTTCCCTATTACAAAATATTTACAGCTTTGACTCACATTTCACTTCGCGTTATGCGCGAAATGTTATTAGTTGTTAAAAGCATTAACAACTAAAGAACTTGGTGTTCACTGCTGACAAGGTGAAATAGTTCTGGATTAGTAAATTGTAGAGCGATCCACCGCTTTTTCCTTGCAGACTTTCTTACTTAATGTTCGTAGTATCTCTTGGATGCATGACTAGCAATATATTGTTATCATAAGATTAAATAAAATGCAGTGCTCCACATTTGAATTTCAAAATTTTATTGTTTCACTTGCTTATTTCGCGGTGCTTATACGTACATACGTTTGTATAGATTATTGTCGCGGCGATCTCAGGCTCGAGTATTGTATGCCACACGCCATGGCAACGTGTTTGTAAAATAACTCAAACGCCATTTTCCAGTAAAGCGTACATTTTTCGACACACTTCTCACACAAAATTTATTTGAAGTGTTAATATAATTTTTAAAAGTGGTTTTTGTTAACTGTATAATTTCTGAGATATTACAAAACTGCCAGAAGTGAAGCATATACAAGTTTCTTAATGAATTCAGAGAAGATCGAACCGTTTGTGTAAATATCGAGTTCGATTGTCTTCATCATCACTGTCCTTATCACTTACGGGACATGTGCCATGCTACCGGGACAGTCCCTCCGCCAGGTAGCGGGAAAAGCGATTGCGAGTGCCGAGTATAGGATAGGATCGCATGCCTTAAATAGCTCCGTCGTGATACCGTTTACTTCCGGTACCTTCCCTGGATGGATTCCTTCTACAGCTGAGCTAACCTCTTGGTGGAGGGAAGGAGGGTCAGAGCAGTGGGGAGGCAGAGGATGGATAGTAGGATAGCGAGAATTTCGTGCTGCGTGCATCACCTGCATAATCAGTAGGCGGGAGGTGACCGCTGCGCGGGCTTTCTTGATCCTCCTTCGTGCTTTCGCTGCAGCAACTCGAATTTCTTGTGGTTAATTTCGAATTTCGATGTTTAATATTCCTGTAACAATTATTATTGGATTTGGATATTTTCAAGGGATGTGTGCTATATTCGCTCCACTTATGTGCATCCAAAGCTGGTGCTAGTTTTCGAATGACGTTGAAAATATGGTCCGAAATATTTTTGAATTTTTTGCCCATAGCAGAAAAAAACAACATTATTCAAATGAATTTCAAGAGTTTGTGGAAGTTGAACCTCACAAAATGTTGCGTCCGTCACAAATGCGATGCATGTCGCTGCAAGTCGTAATTTCGCGAATACTGCTACAATGGAACATGCTTATGGAGCCCAATAAATTTTGCATTTTACATAATGTTGAATTTAATTATATTTTAATTTTTAGAGCACATTTTAAACAAAATAAAACAATTCGCAATTTGTTGCCTACTATTAAAATGTATTATACAATGATTTAAGTTTTATATGAAACGCAAAATTGTTAATGCAGTATAATGTACCGAAATTAGGACAAGAATCGATTTTGAAAACGATATTTTCAACGACATCTCGAACGTATTAGATATTATACTATCTTTAACAATATCACACATCGATAGTAAGTTTGGCAAATAAATTTTCAAATATATGCTATTCAGACACACTGGAAAATTTAATCTTGCAGTTGAGACTTCTTTACTAGCATACTCCAAGCAAAACGATTTCAAATAGAGAGGAACTACAGTTTCTTAATAAAAGTGAAAAATCCTTTAGGGGAAACTTTATTCTATACTTTTTTTAAAAGCATCTTTGCCACACGGCAGCGCAAGAGGGAAAAGAATACTTTCCAATTGAAGTATTATGTATAATAAATGTAGGTACATTTTAAGTGTAAGTACCCTAGAAAGGTTACCTTATAAATGGGATTTGCTATAATTGAGAACCCAATAAGAATTTGATTAATTTTAGAAAAAGTAATTCATTAGGTATTTCAGCAACGGATAATTAATTATATTCTGAGTTACGACGTATTAGTATTGCGTAATTTTATATATGAAAGGATTTTTAAACATTATTTAGTATTTATTGTTATAAATAAATAAATAAATTGAAACAAAAACTTGAAAAAAAGTAAATTATTTGAATTTGCCCCCGGTCAGTACGTTTTGTTCTGATTCTGTTAAATTTTCAGTAAGTTATAAAATGTAGCCGTAGCAGCACTAGTAGAGACAGCACTCTATGCAAAAATTAACTTAAATACATAACGAGAGTGAACAGACCTAGAGTAATCCAGACATAAGTGTCGACATTTCGGTGTCTACGTCGGTACGCGTCATATTTCGTAATTTGGCTCTGTGATATGATATATATGTATAATATTGCCTCACTAGGTTTGAGTAAGCACGCTTCTCCTGACTTATGTGATGGGTTCAAATCTCTTTGACGACCATAGATAATATTGTTCTATTTAAGGTAAACGCTATTCCGTTGTTAAATGATCTAGTTAATTTAACAGTTTCGCGTGAAAGATTATATTTTAGTGTTGTAATTGCAATGCTACCATCTGCGTTATATATTCTGGCGGCGCAAAAAGAAATTTTGCCTTGTTCCGACAGTAAACAAAGTTCGTATAGCATGAATACAATGTATAATTGGAAACTAAACATCAAACAGGTGGCCAACCTGTTTATTACAGTCTGACAATAAGTTATAAATGTAAGCTATTTATACCGTATTAGAGTAGAACAATTTGAAATAATACAATAATCTGATACTTTTGTTTTTGCACGGTGGTCCTCTTCCAGCTGTTGGTGTCTGCGTCCGCCATAAAGGGGCGGCGTGGTTAGCGGCCGGTGATCTCGTAGTTACGATCAAAAAAAGCAAATCGACCCCTTCCTTGTTTCCCGCCTTTTGAGATGGTTCTGTTTACGAGGATGTTGATTGATACCTCAGAAATGTTGGGTACGACTGTCTTATCCGAAAAATTAGGCCACAGAGAAATGGGGCAATGAACCAGCTGTGCGTCCAAAATTTACGGCCTACATGACTGCCTGCCACAAAGAAAACTCATAGTAGGAAAATGTATAGAAATATGAGGAACACTAGAATTATTATCCATTTATCTCTGTAATTACGTGGGACACCAATTATTATATTTGATAAACCGACACACTAAGATCTTAATTTGACCTCACCTCAGAGCTAGTAATGTACATATATTCATAAAACATTTAGGCCTCAATAGGTCTTGCACTGCTTCCATTTCAGGCCAACGCCATTGATCATCTAGCCTACCGCATGAAGGTAGGCTAGAAACATCATAGGAGTGCCCTAATTTCTGCGGGACTCGGATATCCGTCACCTACGCAGATCCTCTTGTAGTCATTAAGGATTAACATTCAGTGAAGATATGTCCAGCCCTTCCTTGTTCATTTCCGTAAACCCTACAGTCCGGTGTATCAACCAGACAAATTTTGTAGAGGTGCTTATATAACTCACAGTGACCAGTGAGAATTGCTTCCAATAGCGTATATTTTCCCTGCTCAGCCGCAGGTAGATTCTTGCTCTTCTTGCATTAGGATATTTTAGTGTTATATTAGCAAGATTACAGCCTTCCGTTTTATCCCAGCCTTCTCTCAATACTTCTAGGATGTTCTCTATTACAATGGCGATAAGGACAGATACGTTACAACTGATGTTATAAGGATGTTGGTCATATTGTAGGTTCCGGTGCATAGCTAGTCATCCTAGCCGCAGCCTGGCCAATGCACCCGTTTTCTAATTTCCAGCATTATTATCATGTCCCTACAGTACCTCTTGTATCTAACGAGAAAACATTTCTTATTTCACTATAATTGTAAGTGAGAAACTCTATAATAAATAAATATGAAATATCGTTTCTTCAAAAAATACTTTAATAACATAAACAACGATTAGTGAATTTTTGGCTATATATGTTTTGGGGTGTATACATTTTTAGTCAATAATACTTTATAACACTTCAGCAAAATTACATTTTTTGGGATTGCTGTCCACCATACAACTGGGCTTTGAAAATCGTCTCTAACACAAATCTTTCCCAACACATTTAATGGGTCGATGCTGTAATTTATTTATTATAAGAATACGAAAAGTTTTTAAGGAACCTGTCAACGTTTAAATTGAAAGGATGACTTTGTTGGGATCAAGGGATTCGGGGTTGTAGGCGAGTTCTCCCGCAGCTGTTCCAATGAAGATAATGGCTTTAAAGATGTTCTTGCGCATTATATTGATCTGCAACCGGGTACCGATACACAGATTAAGTGGATTGACGTGGGAAGCCCGCTGCATTTTGGTGTATAATTTTCAATAAGCATGTTCATTCTCGCCGCTAAGTATTTCCAGAGAGATATTAGCGTCACCTCCATCAAGATCTGTTCTCGTGATTGTCCCCTGATAAAGGTCTTTGATAAAGTTCATATAGTAGATTATTTCGAACAAGATTACATTACATCCACTCTCTAGCCTTTTCTTATAACGAAAATCACTTTGTCTATTGCTGCAAACTTTAAGATATTTTAAACGGCAATGTATGTCTACGATAAGGTGTCGATGATTCAACCCAAAATTATTATTGTAGTTTATAGTATCATGTTTTCAATTGTTTAATTTGTTTTATGCGTGTCCCATGTTATTTTCCGTGGTAATAAGAATTACGTGTCTATCACCAAGGAAAATAAATCAACCAAGATATATTACTTTTCGCCTGCATTTTTTGTACGAATGGAACACATGCCATTTTTTAAGAAAAATATATGACCAGGCGACAGCGGCTGACTGCAACTTAATTATATAATGTCTGTCAATGGAGTGTTGTCATTCCTACATGTTATATTCCTTTAATTTATGATTTGAGTTTGCTCGAGAAAGTCCATATATGAACAACACACGCTTTCAATTTAGTAGTTCCTTCTGCAGGCATTTATATCGACATTTAGCTTGTTATTTACACTAGCCTTTTTAATTTTTCTAGTAAACCTATCTTTCCCATTGCGTTAAATAGTATGTTTCTGTTAGAATAGAGTTGTACCACTGTTTATAGCCGATGGATAGTAGTTGTAGGGGTAAACTTAGATATTATTCATAAGTATTTCGTTGTATTTGTTTCATGATAAAAATCTGGTCAACGGAACAGTCCTGCTTTGAATCCTCCTTGATATACCGTTTTTTATATTCTATTTTTGATTATCTTAACTACAATCTTATATGTCACATCGAGCAGTGCAATTCACCTGTATTTATTGCATCTTGTCGTCTTCCCTTAGATATCATATTCAATATTCTTGTAGTTAATGCTTAGTGTTAAAATTTTCACTGCTATGATATTTTCTCCATCACTCTTGTTACTTTTTGTTGTATACGTTCTTCTACTCCTTCTCTACTTACAATTTATTACAACTTTACATTCTCTTCTCCTTCCATTTCGTGTTCAGTTCTCTTCTTTTCTGTATCAGTGTCCTTATGCACTCTGTATCACCTATTAATTGCCCTTCTGTGTTCATCAGGTAGTAGGATGTTCTTCAGTATTCTGTTTGGCTACTCTAATAGTAATATTCAATGTGTAAGAAAAAGCCTACAAAATGAATATTAATCGTACCAATATCATTGTCGACGTTAACGTAGTTTTGTAAGGCTTCGTTATAGGATTTGTTCAATGATGCATTTAATCAGTTCAATTTCGTTTTATTTCTACCGCTGTCCAGCGTATACAGTTTCATATAGCGCATATACGTGTTTTCTTCCACTGAAGGAGTAACAAATATTTGTTTCCTTCAAGTCGTTATGGAAGATTTGAGATCACCGAAAACAAAATAAAGAACATCACAAAGTCTGCCTCTTGCTAATATTAATATAGATATTTTGTCCTAGATTTAAAAAGAATTCTGGTGTCGGAAAATCTTAGCATTACGATTAAAGACATTCATTAGGTATATTTATGCAAACTTTTGTTGCATAATTCATTATCGCATACATTTTAAAATCTAAATTTTGTTTCTGACAAACAAACTAGGATATGAAAGGCTCCGGACGCAATTCGGATACCATAATTAATCAATGCAATTCTATCGTTAAACATCAATTTACACAATCATTGCGCGTGACGTCTATGAGAACGCAAATTTAACTTGGATCAAACTTTATCTCACTTAATTCGATACCTCAAAGGCAATGCGGTTTCGACTTCAATTGTAGCGAACTGTTAGGTATCAACGGAGTTCGGAAATTCTTGATACATAATTCAGATGCTTGCGAGATTACTTTCCGTAAATTTCAGCGCAGTGGTCAATTGCTCATTATGAGGATGCGTTTGAAGGTGTGTGTGATGTGTGTGAAGGTAATGTACTGTAATACTGTAAATTATCTCGGCTATTTATTAAGTAAGTTTATATTTATTATATTATTTTACTAAAAATCTGAAAATAAATATAACAATAATATTGCCCAAACAATGTCTAAAAATCCAAACAGCAATGGCAGTATGATAATTGCGCTGGTGATTCTGTTACTCGCGCAGCCTCGATTTTATTGGAAGAGTATTGCCAAGGAATTGGGTGTGAATGTTAGTTTAGGTGATGTCGATATTGCACATCGCAACTCAACTCTAACAAATCGTGTACCCAAGACTATAATAGCCCAATGTTTTACGAAACAAAAAATTGATTATTTTCTTGTTAATAGATCTCTAGTTATAACTAATACTAGGGGCACTATGATTGATAAGAAAGGTTACAATGTACATTAATGATCAACACTTGTCGAATAAGCATTATACACTTCTGGACAAAATTAAGGGACCACCAAATAAACTTGAAATAACTCTTCCAAGTTAATTTTAATGTACTTTTTCCATGTCATAAATTGACGTTTCTTAAACAAAATTCAAATAGTGTGCCATGCAACAATTAACAATAGCAAGAATTCTTTGCTAGGACACGAAAAGTCAACGAAGAGGCCTAATTGTTGAAAATTGTTTTTAAGTAATTTAATTTATAAATCTTGCTTTTTCTTGCGAGAATTGGTGAATTTGTTTGCATTACGTTAATTAAATATGCCTAGATGCCATTGTAGACCAGAAGAAGTACCCCAAATTATTACTCTTCTGCGTGAAGGATATTCACAAAGAGAAGTTGCTGAAATTCTAAATATCAACAAATCTGTGGTGTAGAGGGCCGCAGCACGGTTCCGAAACACTGGTATTTTCAAAAGAAGACCAGGACAAGGTGCTAAAAGAAAAACAACCCTCAGCGGAACGCTTTATTGAACTTCAGAGTTTCAGGAAGCGTTTTGTAACATCTCGTGAATTAAAAATCTACCAAAACATTAAGAAGAAGGCTAAGAGAAGTCAATGTGTCTGCTAGAAAACCAGCTACAGGTCCAATTCTCACAGGTACGCACAAAAGAAATTGCTTAAACTTTGGTCGAAATCACCAAGGTTGGGACGAGGAGCAGTGGAAGTCCGTTTTGTTTTCAGACGAGTCCAGATTTCTGCTAAACAAGAATGACCGCCGTGTTCTTGTCATGCGAAGACCAGGTGAGCAATTTGCACCATGTACCATTAGAGAAGTTGACAAATTTGGTGGGGGTTTTGTAATGCTTTGGGGTGGCATACAGTTTAATGGTCGTACAGAATTGGTTTTGCTACGAAATGGGTCGCTAACAGCAATAAGATATAGAGACGAGATAATTGTACCCCATGTTCAACCATTTGCCGAAAATGTTGGCAATGGATTCATTTTTATGCAGGACAATGCCAAACTTCATACAGCTAACATTGTCACAGCCATGCTTAGAGAATTAAATATCCAATGTTTGGAGTGGCCTACCAAAAGCCCTGATCTCAATCCTATTGAGCATCTCTGGGATCAATTGGGCAAAAAAATCAAACACGCACTAAGATCGTAACACTTGATTAGCTCTAACATGCTTGTTCAAGAATATAGCAGATACCTCAAGGAAAAATACAAAACTTAATTTCAAGCATGCCAAGAAGATTGGCAGCGTGCATTGCTGCAAGAAGAGGACATACACACTACTAAAAATGTTTTTTTTTTTATAAATTAGGATTTTAGTTCATCAGAAGACCATTGGTATTTTAGTTTAATTTTTACCTTTTTTTCTTCAAGTCCATAAAAGTACATTTTGTTAATTTAAGTCGCTCTTAAATCAACTATACTGTAAGTAAACACACTTAAATTTGTATATGTATTCGTTTCATTAAATTTAGCTACATTGTTTTAAATTTATTTTCAATTTTACTAGTGGTCCCTTAATTTTGTCCAGAAGTGTATAATAAAACATAATAGAGGCAAAAGTTAAGGCAAATCGTGCTGGGTATAGCTATTTGTGGTTTGGAGACAACATTTTTTTTGTTAAAAATAACAGTGACGCACTGATCAAGAGGATATTGAATGAATTAGATATTCAGAAAAAAATTAGGTATAATAAATTCAATTCAAATAATATAATTTGTTAACATAGATAAATGTATTCAAGGAAATTGTGTAATATGCCGAGAAAACTGCGTTTAAAGGAGCACTTATAATACAACCCTAGAAATTATACAGTATTTGATATTAAGACACGGTAGGAAAATGAAAGAACACGCCCTACAGATTAACTGCTAGCAGAAAATATTAAAACATGATTTGAAATGTCGTGTCGCCGCAAGAAAGCCGCATAAAGCAGAAATAGTTTGCCTCAAATCATATTAATACTGATTTGAATTATTGGAACGGGTTATTGAAACGTTTGCTAGCGGATTGACGGCAGGTTTAATACGATTGCCTCCAAAATCATTTTGGAATATGGAAAATACTTCCAACTGTCGAGAATATTTTAGCCGACTTTATACATAGAGCTAAAGTTGTTAATGGCTGGTTTAGGACTAATATCATTGAAGTTCTGCAGTGGCCTTCAAAGAGTTTGAATTTAAAGACACTCAAAAATGTGTGCTATATAGTGAAGAAACATTGAATCAACTTACAAATAACATGGCGCGAAGACTAAAACAAGTAATAATAAATATAAATTTTCTTCAACCATTAATATTATCTGTTATCTTCGTTTAATTAATCATTTGTCTACTTTTTTATTTGTTAGTTATAGTTTACAATAAATATTCGGTTTTTAATTTTTACCAAAATAGCAAATTCTAGCAATTAAGCAAGAGACTGAATAAAGACATTAATTTAAAAAAAATGCATTATTTCGTTAATAATAATTTAATAAAACTCTGGCATGCGTGCGACGATCGATTTGTTTGTGATAATATCGCGCTCAGTGAACTAAAAATATAGCGTGGGTACTTGATCCACTAACTAGTAAAATAATAAAGAAATGTTCCGGAATAAAACGAAACTGTAGGTCTAACAAAGCAACCAACGTGCACAATATTAGTTGGGATTTGCTTAAATCAATTGGTTATGAAATAACAAAACCACACTATTCCATTATTCAGCTGTGACCTCAAGAGTGATTCATCCAACTATTTGCCTTATTAGCGCTTTAGCAAAACTACTTGAAATGGTTCTTTGCGGCATCAAATATTTTCAGTCATGATCAATATGGATTTACTGGTAGTAAATCAACAAATGAGGCTATGGCATGCTTAACCAACGATATCAAAGAATGTTTCAATGATACGGTTCCGTGCTTAGCTGTTTTTTTTTGACTTCCCAAAAACATTTGATACAGTTTTACTTCAAAAGTTGAATACGGTATCCAAAGTATTCCCTTGAAATCATTTAAGAATTGGGAAAGCAGGAAGTAGTCATTTTTAATTGAATATGGCGTTCCACGGCCGCGGCGTACTGTACTGGGTTCGCTTTTGTTTCTGATTTATCCAAATGATATTTCAAAATCTACGTTAAACGGTACAATTATTTCATATGCTAATGATAAGATTTTGTTGATTAAAGGGGCGAATTGGAATGAGAAATCTAGTAGAACAAGTTAGGACCCAAAGGCTATAAAATTATGGCTCAAAAATAACATTCTAACCCTGAATATCAGAAAATCATCCTTAATTAAATGTTCAATTAGTAGAGAATATCTAAAAGGACTTAATATACTTTTCTCTAATGAAGTCAAGTTATATGAACTTTCACGTTCATTTAAGATTGATGCCGTTAAGAATACTAAATACTTTGGCGCATTGATTGACTGCCACTTAAGATGTGACAAATATATATCACAGACGAAAAATATACTAAGAAAAGCAATTTATAAATTTAAAAAATGAATTGTTATGTTGTAGAGAATATGCCTTACGTTTAAATTTCTTACGATACTTTATGTATTTATCCTTAATATTTAACATAATTTGTTTTTGTTTGGTATTTTAAAATTTTCAGGACATCTTTGAATCATTTTTTACAGCTTATTAGCTACGTTTCTTGACAAAACAACTTGCTTTTTATAATTATCCGCATATACTATGTAAGAAAATACCACTAGAGTAGTTCTGTTCGGTTCTATATGACCAGAAATGAATTTAAAATTGTTTGTAAAATCTATGTATTGAAAACTATGTTTTATGACTTTACTTTTTAAGAGCTATTTATTCGTTTTTCGGGTATTTTGAATTTTTGTTATTTCCGATTTTATTAATTTCACGTAGCATATTACGTTAGCATCAATATAATACCATTATCTGTTTTTATTTATTAAAAAAGTGAATTATTATTTGTAATAATACAAAGTTCAGAGCAAATGCATTTACCGCAATTTTTACTTCAAAAATGGAGGTACAAACCCATGTCCATTCATTGACAGGTTTAAACTGACAAATTTCGTATTTCAGTAGTTAGACTATTGTTGTCAGTTTTCAAGTCACTTTAGTTTCGATAAATATGAGGTTGTTACACTAGCAGAAAGATTATGTGGCTATGAAAATGCGACTTCGTTATACTTCAATATCAGAGTAGGTAAATCATACAAACGACAAAAGTGTTAATGCTAACATGAAGATTCGAATAATATTGTGCATTCTACATCTGTTGCTCCTCTATAAATTCTATAAATGAACGGCGAAATCGAACGGGCACTAATCTCACCGAAACATCAAGCGGAGAGAGATCTTCAGCAAACATTATAAAAGCTACACCAGAAATGGCAAGGTATGCGACTACAAGATTTAAGGCCGAAAAATCTCAATTTGGAACTGTATTTTATTATGCAATTCGAAATAAAATTATAAAAATGTTAAATATTGAAGGAAACCTCAACTCGATGGAGAATCAACAAAATCTTTGTGGGATACAGAAACAAGATATGCTATATTTACAGCTAGAATGTGTGTGAAAAATTTTGTCAATATCTTGAATAATTCGTTTCGGCAACAAATCTGCACGCCAAGAAACAAGACTTATATATGAACTTGATGCTGTTAGAGAAATCGGGGACTTGTGTTATAGTGGTGTTACCGTGGACAAACAACTTATTGGATTTCGACGACAGTGTCCTTTCAAACAATACATTTCCTGTAACCCCGCTAAATATGGCATAAAAGTATGGGCTCTTTGTGACATTAAATCCTCATATCTGCTGAATGCGCAAGTATACACTGCCAATTAATCAGGAGCGAGATCGGAGAAAAATCAAGGCATGCGGTTCATGAGCGATGTAGGATATGAACTTAGATGTCAAAATGTTACATGAGATAATTTTTTCACGTCTTAAAATTTAGGTCAACTTTTGCTAAAACGGAAAGGGATAATGATTGGCACTGTATTATTTTACAAAGGATACAATAATTATAAATTATATTATGTACCAGTGCCAAAATAATAAGAAATCTACTATTATAATGGATTACAATGAATCAAGGGGCTGTAGACACACTTGATCAACGTGTAGCTACATAAAACTGTAAGCGAAAAACGAACAGACGGGTTGTGGTATTTTTTACAGTCTCGATATTTCAGCCTATAATGCATTTATTTTATATACATCTATAGAACACATATGGCTAGAAATCAAACCAAAGTCTAGGTGTCAAGGAGTCAGGAACTTTCACGGCAGAGGTGAGTTTTGTCAAACAAGCATGGTGCAAATTCTGTTCATCTAAAAATGACAAGATGAATATGTGGCGTGTTTGTTATAAACATAAGCACGTTTAAATCTGATGTAATATATTGTCCTAATTAAAAAAAAACTAAAGTCGTGAGAAATTTATTATTTTTCATAGGATTGGCTTAGAAATATATATTTTTAAAAGCATGGATAAAAGTATCCCTACTTAAATTGTCTGAAATGTGTCGATTGGCAAATTAACAAAAGTGTATATGTTGTTTTATTGATCCATCGTCATCCGCGCCCTCGCACACACATTTTATAAAATTATTATATTATATTATTATAGTATTAGTGCATCTTAACGAATTCTTATTCTTCTAGAATGTAAGATCTAATACAAAAACAGACGCACTTCTAGTGTGTTTTGTAAGTTCGCAAAAGTCCTCGAACGCCGACACTTTTGCGAAAACACAAAACACACTTCCTTACGAAACACACAGGAAGTGTGTTTGTTTTTTGTGTGCTCCTGTCTGTGTACGTGCTTGGTTGTCATGACGTGTTCTTGATTTTCAAATTTATGAACACTATTCGGCGTGACACATAGATTTAACTTGACTCATGTTCACATATGGCACATTAGTACAATTCCTTAGATTAGTCGTTCTGCTTTATTTGTATTTCCACGAACTTAAACAAATATATAAATCGTTAGCTAGTTAGGGATGAGCTAATGGAGACACAAAAAGTGCCTCATAAATACATCGGCCCACCGATGACATCTATGTTAAAATTATACGTATAACAGGATTTCTCCTGCACTGGTCTCTCTAAAACCAAAATTGGAAAATATTTTATTCACTAATGTTAATAATAAGTTGCTACAAAAGGGTAGTTATATTGTATTGTTTCGCAATGAATGGTTGTCATATGTATACGTCGGAAAGCAATTTGGAAAGAAAGCTAATAACAATAAATACACTTTGCTGCAATACTTATTTTTGTAGGTCAACTAATATTTTATAGATTGAAAATTCACTAAACAACAACATACAGAAGAGAGTAATACTAATTAGATTCTGTATTTTATTTGTTTAAAAAAATAATTTTGAGTGTAATAAAAAGGCTACTACTGAATTATGCATAAACGTAATATTAGTTCAACGCCGCAGTTGCCAAAGCACGTTCACGGAATAAATCTGTATGATTTGAGAATTACTGACGCGTATGCGTTTTAATAATTCTCCAGTCCTTAAAGGGGGACGAATATACGACGATTCGTGATAAAATATGCACAACTTTGAACAATTTCGCGCGACCTCTGGCCACAGTAACAGTTCTGCAAAGCACTGTGCCGAATCTCTGTATTTAATTATGCGAGGAAGTTTGCTTCAAATGAATATGTGTTTAGATTTAATTTTTACTTATGCAGCAAGTCTGAGAGTTCTTAGACAGGCTTTATTATTTATTAGAAACATGCAAACCAAACATGTTTATAAAATCGACTTAAGTTATTAAGCACTGTAAGAAATTGTTATTTAAACGACCTATAAACTTTTAATTTCTGCAGATGACTAAATTAATATCGATATTATCGATTTTTTTAAATGGAAATCACCACACCGTATATTAGCACATAAAATACAACCGAACTCTCAATTACAAATCACAATGAACAAAATAAATGCATAATAATGAATTTATGATAAATGGAAGAGAATTAGGAAGCAATTAAAAGTATAAAATAGTCATTAGATATAGCCAGAACGAAAATGGCATAGAAAGACCTAACAATTGTAATTGTAGGAAGGAAAGACCGGAGAAAGTGTAAAAATAGCAACGTCAAAACAACATATAAAGAAGAAAAAAGAAAATTTGAAAAAATTTCATGGACCCTTACGTCACAATCGAAGGAATATGAAACAAGTCAACGCGCTTATATTAAATTGTACAGTCGACAAAACGCATTAGGGAATTTTATAAAGTAGTAATGTAATTGGAGGCACTACCAGAGTTCAGAATTTCTGGCTTTAAGATATAAGTTAAACTGATATATCTGTTTCAATAGTAGTCGCTGTAGTTCACGTACTTAGGCCCAAATGAGAGGTCAGTTATAGACTATGTGGTCACAAGCAAGGAAATGTTGAGGAAGGTGGGAAATTTTAGGGTGGGGACAGATTGCAACACATCACAGGTGTGATGTGTTGGAATCGAGTAGTCGTGCTCATTAATTTTCTCTAAACAAGTTTTAAATGAGAAGTAGAATTGAATTGAAGGTAGAATTGATAATGCCGATGACTAAACAATGCAAAATGTTATTGGAAAAATGTTCCATAGAGTTTTCAAAATCGATATATCGATATAAATGCAATTATTAAGAACAATTAAATAACTTGAAAACATGAACAATATTCTGTAGAAATAAGGTACGGATCTACTGCGTGCAGGAAACTGACAATCTTGATGGTTAAATTAGTGAACGCTGTATGAATTACGTTACGTCAAATTAAATCTCTATGTGTCATTGATTACCAGCAAAAGACGGAAAAGATGCTGTATTAAGTGTAGCCACCAACAAATCCAATTCATCTAATAGAGATGATGTGTGATAATACTTTACTGAATAGGCCCTTTTAGGACCTGCTTTGACGGTCATTACTATAAGCAGCAGATTTCTCAGGGACAACGGGAGATATTTGCTATGATATCTGCAAAAACAATGACTGGCCTGTCATGTGCATGCCAGAGAGCCATAGCGGCTCTGACCATAACCAGTTCAATGGCATGAAATTGATAAATGAGCTACCATACTACCAGTACGAGAGTGCTATCGATATGAAATACAACTTCGCACACAAAAGAAACTTACATGTGTAACGATAACGACATAATCCCCATAGTGCTGTTTGTGGATACTGAGACACAAATGAAGATGGATATGCCATTGAAAGGTGGGTAGAGAGCCAGGATCTGTATACTGACACATGACTCAACACTCCCCTCGTCATTTACAAGCGGAATGTGACTAAGAGACTACAAGTCAGATCTTATATTTGTAAGCTGTAGCCTAAATAGAATAGCGAGAAAATGCTTTAGGTGTTGTCCCCAGCTTGCAGCTCCGCCCAATTCTGCGCCAAATCAGACCGGATATAAATCCACAGACCATTCCGTTCAGACGTAGATTCAACGTAGATTCAACTTTACCAACGAACAAAAGCATAATTAACAACATCGATTGTGTTCTAGAATCTTACGATCAGTTTATAATTGGTGTCTGGGAAATGTCAAGGAATCATGTCCGGCCAAGGTGCCAAAAGGAATATATCGCCGGTCTAAGTACAGAACATACAATGCTCCTAGACCATTATGCACGAAAATATAATATGCAGACCCATTCTTGGAAGAGGTTATTGAACTAGAAAATCACTAACATCAGATAGGAGAAGAGACGCAAAAGAAGTGGTAGCAGACACTTGAAAGTATAGATATGAAGCACTCTAGTAACCACATTCTTCAAAAGGACTCGAGTGACCTGAAGCAGCCAGTAACAAACACGCTAGTAACAGGAGGTAACATACCAACTGATGGTAAATGACAAAACTGCTAAACGAAAGGCTAGTAACATATGGCCAAACAGATGCCAAGAGATCTGTTGAGCATCTCCTGGGCAGATCAAACGATAGAGTTTTCTAAAACTCCAAAGTATCTAGGGGTTATTCCTCACCATACTCTGTCCTTCCAAGGATTTATAAAAACACGCAAAAATGGTCCAGCAACAAATTGGGAGCCAACCCTCCAGTCTTAAGAACACGCGCACTCGATTTGTACTATATGGTGGCAGAGTACGGGATGTATGGGATGGGTCTCGTCACGCTAGAAAACATGATATAGCCCTGAATGATAAACATATGCCACCTGATCACTGGATGTATTACAACCACTCGGATGAGTAACCTATACTACTCAGCTTTATTGCTCCACCAATTAAGGTCAAGAAATTCCTTTCTTAAATTGTTCAACCAAAGGAAGATCCAACTCAAACGACTAGAATACAAATATCGAGAAACTTACTAGATCCGGTAGACTAAGAATTCCGAATCACCTCTAACTAACAACTTCCACTTGGCCGTAGCGAAAAGTGTACAACCTGGAAAACTCTGAACCATCTGCGCACTAAGGCCGGCTGTTGCAAAAGCAACTTGCTTAAATGGGGATATAGCAGCGATCTGATTCAATTTTCCTGGGGGCTGGCTCAGGCAATGGGGTACTTATTGTCCCAACTTAGAAAATGTATGCAGCATGGACGATCTCGCGAAAGCTAGTCAATGCCCCTAGAAACACATTAGCATACAAGAACATCTGGACTGGACTGGCAAGTAAGTGAGAATTTCAATGTCACGAAATTGTAACCATTTGAACATTAGACAATTGTAACATGAACGAACTCAACTGATAAGAGTTATGATTTAATTAGATATCGAGTCGCGAGGGGGGAGGGGGGAGATTCCATAAATGTGGAACATAAAATTTTAATTAATTGACAAAAATAACAATACAACGCTGGATATCAATTAAAGCATTAAAGCTTGCGTTGGTTCGGTGATCATTTCATTTTAATATCGCCGTTTCGGATAATGCTATTGTAAATGAATGTGATAATCTGCTTGAAGCATTAAACATTGTATAGTTAATGTGCGCACCGACTCGAATTACAATTATATCATCCATTATTATTATTGATTCAATCATGGTGTCAGATATTTCATTCGTGGTAGAATTTGCTCTTCTGAAACGCGAATTTTTCGACCATGACATAATTTTTCCTTACCTAGATATAAAAACAAAAATTTCACGCGAAATGACTCGATTACGATGACAGGAGTAATAACGTAGTGAATACGTTGATATAGGTTAATTGCATTTGATAGCCAGCCAAGGCGATCGCACCTGTTTCTGGTAACAATGATCGTACGCTACCAAATTACAAACAATTTTGCAACAGCAAATGAATGTTTCCAAAAATCTTTTCATACAGAACTTACTCATAATACCTGTAACATTTATAAAAACTACTCTTTCGATAACTCGTACCGTTTTGGAGATGTAGAAAAGGACGAAAGGAGTTACCCTTAACCAGAAATATATTAATTTCAAAGGAAGTTTTATTCCCAGCTACATGTAAGTATTAACTTTAAACTTTCGTAATTCTAACTTTAATAGTTTCGCACTAAAGCTCGCCCGCACACACAGTCACAACCACACAGTTTTTTTATAAATGAAATAGTAAATTCCTTCTATCTGTACTAACTAATGATATAAAATTTCTTATTAATCTACACAATAACGATAAATGTAAATTATAATCTTAAATTCGTTAAAGGTCCGAGTGGAATGGGAATATTATTGCTTGCTTAAAAACATTATCACAACAGCAATAAGGAAAAAACAGCTTATTTTTACACTGAAAATAAGCAATATATCAATCCTTTGGATGAAAATTAACTCATCGATTAATTCAAGAAGCACACACTTTATTCCTGACTACATGAATAATATTAACACATAAACCAACATTTCATCATCAACACAAGTAAGGTAAACCTCGATTTTGTTTCTCGAAATATCATGCATAACATATTACTAATAGTAATTTACCTCAATTTAACAGTTATATGTATGTTATTTTCACACATTATTTCCGAGCACTTCATTTGATTGGGGCCAACAATAACCTCGTATATAATAATAGTAATAATAATAATCTATATTCCCAAACACAGACAATAACTTATCAACAACAAATTAAAGTGATGACGTAATCAATTTTCATTTAATCGAACGACATTTAACCGCGATTTCATTAAATTTAACGAACCTTAGTATTAATTACATTTGGATTGTACAATAAACCCCTCGACCAGCATCGTTTCAACATTAATCCCAGCGCTTCTATTACTTAATTAATTTTTTCTTTCGATCAAAGATAAAGGGGAGACGAGCAGTTCAATGAAATTTTTACGATTAGTCTCTTCCAGTGTCACGAGTTCAGAAGTGGCACGCCGATAATTTCTATAAGAAAATCATTCATGTGGACTTGATCGCTCATTTAAAGTTGATGACAAGTCAGTGAGAGGGTTTCGAGGGAGTAGGAGACGGAGGAAGGTCTGGAGTTCCAAGATGTATAAACGCTTCGTCGAAGTGCATCGCCTCGTTCAACCGATCTATAGTGAAATAGTTTAATGCGCATCGGAATGCCTCGAGACGCAGAGTCTGTTGGCGCCGTTCACTCAAATGGTTGACGAAGATAGTAACGACATTATTATTGGTTATTATGGGCGTTATATTGACCGCCTGCATCATAAAAGTCATACCGCAGGATGGCGGCCCATGAAATTTGATTTATCGAAGGTCTGAAGGAACTGAACGGACGTCGATAGATCGAGTAAACGTTCAGTTAATAGCTTTTGTCATACGATCAATTTATGCTCCTCTGTTTTAACGTTTACCATAGTAAACGAAAGACTCACATACGTTAAATAGAGCAATAAAAGCCAGACAGCTCCGTTTGTGACCTTGGGTTCAAATTAAAATCAGTTAAAAAATGGATGTCGGTAATGTCAACTGAGCATTACACATGATGTATGCTATGTATGCTATGTATTAATAATAAATAGTTCTATACCAGCCAAGCCAAGCTTCACTCATAACTATGATATCGAATTTATGAGAAAAGGTGAGATTCTTAAAAACTACAAAATATATGTTAAAGATCTGGCATTAAAATGTGCTACATTGAAATTAAAATTTATAATGCTGAGAAATGTAACGAAATAATAATTTGATTTTGAAAGGCAAAAAAAGGCAAAAAGTATTAAACCACATGCAGAATTATTCCCGATTTTCTGTTTTTTTTTTTTTACTGATACAAACAATAATATAATATTTGTATATGAAGTTCAGATATAACATAATGGCAAAAATAACAATACAGCGCAACTCTGGATATCAATTAAAGCATTAAAGCATTAAAGCTTGCGTTGGTTCGGTGATCATTTCATTTTAATATCGCCGTTTCGGATAATGCTATTGTAAATGAATTTGATAATCTGCTTGGAGCATTAAACATTGTATAGTTAATGTGCGCACCGACTCGAATTACAATTATATCATCCATTATTATTATTGATTCAATCATGGTGTCAGATATTTCATTCGTGGTAGAATTTGCTCTTCTGAAACGCGACTTTTTCGACCATGACATAATTTTTCCTTACCTAGATATAAAAACAAAAAATCTGACGAGGTCCGCATTGAACTTTCTAGTAGCTAGAAAAATTTCACGCGAACTGGCTCGATTACGATGACTGGAGTAATAACGGAGTGAATACATTGATATAGGTTAGTTGCATTTGATAGCCAGCCAAGGCGATCGTACCTGTTTCCGACAACAATTATCGTACGCTACGAAATTACAAAAAAGGCAAAAAGTATTAAACCACATGCAGAATTATTCCTGATTATCTGTTTTTTTTTACTGATACAAACAAAAATATAATATTTGAATATCAAGTTCAGATATAACATAATGGCAAAATATAAACTGAAAATATACTACCAACTTAATTAACATATATTAATGAAATTCTTGAATAGTTAATTTAGTTACAATTATATGTAGTAGCATCCACATGCACAGGGCACAGCCGGAATGAAACTAGCACATTGAAAACGACCGCAGCGCATGATATTGTAACGCATATTAGAGCGAATTATATTTGACGCTTTCCACTTTGTGGCTTCCGTACTTATATTGCTCCTGATTGTATGCAGGCCTACAATGCTCAATATTATTATATATTATATATAATCCATCAATTCAACAATAGTATTTTTTATATTATTAAAATTAACATAATATTTCTAACTCAGTTAATGCTTTATAGTCGCTAATTTACATATCTGGCATTTAACCATCCACTGGACAGGTCAGGTTAGTGAGTTTTTGCTATATTTTTATATTTATTGTAATTATTTTTTAATTTATTTATTATGGTAAATCAGGACACACCGAGATCATAAAGGTATTAAAATAATTAACAGCCATTTTGATGTATAATACAATAATATTTAAAAAAGTATTAACAAACAACTGTGGAAGCGATTCAAACCCAATATTGCAGTGGATATATATAAAAAGAAACAAAGTGTAATAGTATGTTGTAAATGGGTTATGCACTAATCCACAATCGACCCAATTATAACACTCACCGATTAGTAAGTCGCATTCTGCAAACATTCATTCTTTTGATTTCATTTGTTACACTTGCAGTCAGCAAGAATGGAAATAATAGTTCGTATTGAGGACAATTGATTTGGAAAGCCTCTCGCGATTAATTATAAATATCCGCTTGCAGGGCTCGAAGATTAGTGATACATAGTTAGTCTTGTATAGAGAGTCGACAATCATGCGTAGTGCGAATATTAGTACGTGCATAGTTTGCAAAGCGTAACGACAACGCTCGACAGTCGGGTAGGTCGGTACTCACTTGGCGACGCTGCGAAACAAACAACCTTGCAAACGAAGCGATTATGTAGAGTGTTAATAAATACATACATCAAAACTACCGACGAGTATCATTTACTGCAAGCCTTAACCAGTAATATTTCATGGCGATCCTGCCAGGATATTTCATTAACTTTACAATTTTAAATTTCTATGAAAAATTATGAACACATCCATGTACAACATTGTTTGTTAATACTCAACAGAACCGGTGGTTTTTAATTTTTTAGTGAAATTTTAGATATTTAGACAATGCTTCAAATGACACCTACTATCAAATTTACAAATACTCGAGTCAAAATTAAATTCTGCGTCGACTGATAATCCTATATATCCACTGCAGGTTTTCGAGTAAATTCAGAAAAAAATTTCATCTTTTCAAAATCTTTTCAAAATCAATCGTATTACAATTTTCGTAATATTAAACATAGTAGCCTGACACTGCAGTACATCGGATAATTCAAAACCAAAAATTCCACCACACCATCTAGAATTGCATCGAGCAATTAAAGTCACTTTAAAAGTCACATCAGATGAATTAATTGTTGTTAAAAATATCGAAATGTACTGTGAACAAGCAATAGCAACATTAATGACAAATGACAAGTCTTCAAATATATTTCCATATTGTTGAGCACAAATACCCAAATGTCGATGTCCAAAACTAGTGCTGGCACGTTTTAAGACTTCAGGAATAAATAAATAAAAGATTCATGAATCTTGATTTACATTATTCTCTTATAGTCGGAGCCTCGAGCCTCGAGGAGACTTCCTACATCTATCTCCATATCCGATCATCGTCAAAATTGTAATCCTAAGAGATTCCGTTAAATCATTTTTGCTACAAACTTTCAATCACAAATATCACAATACTACTTCGAAAAGCCAAATAAATATGCAAGCAAACTCATCCTACACATTAACTTGACAAGGCCGAAATATGGCGGTAAATAGCAACAAAAAACAAGAAACAGAACTAATTCAATCGTTTAATGGCGTAAAACTTCAGTGAGAGCCCATCTAAAATATAATTTTGGGTAACGTCACAAAGTGTGAAGCTATACGGAAAACGTGTCTTCAAATCTAGTATATCTGGCGGCGCTGCAGTACCAACCAAATCATTAAAAATACTAAGCGGACGTTCAGTTTAGGCAAGCGTGCGGAACTCGGGGCGGCCATTGTTTGTGTGTTTACCCCCATTTACATTTTAAATGGACACGATTATTCTACACAGCCAAATGCATATATTGTTTTTTGCGTGCCCAGATTTCCGAATATTTTAAACCAAGCCTGAACATCATATACGATAAATGGTCGCGAATACCCTGACGTTATTACCTGCGTTAGTTATATCAATGCGATTAATTTGTTAAAATTAGTTCCAGTTAATATCCTTTTTAAATAATTTAGTTAGATTTATGTCACTATTATTATATTCTATAAATTTACATATATATAATTGAATTCTGAATTTTATTATGTCCAATAGTAACAACATAAATAATGAGAATATATTAAGTATATTCTCGAGTCATACACTAACTTCTGTTGAAACCACTTATACTGCAATAAAACAATTTTAAATGTTGAATACTGAAACACGTACCATAATGACGATCTAATGCCAATTACATTAATGGGAGAAATAGACGGAACAAAATACCGGAGAGTCCGTCAACTTCATGCGTAATAATCTAAATTGCAGAGCGTTTCTTTTTCTCAGAGATATCTGCATTTCAAGAGGTTCCCACAGAAATGTACCTGTACCTCCATAGTATAACCGAAGATACGTCCGCGCAATAAATTTATTATTCCGAAGGCGTGAAATAGATCCCTCAACAATATTGCACAGGCCGCACGGTCGAACGAGGACCGGATCGACCCTCTTGGACGTTGGTGTTTATATTGTAAAATACGACGCGGCGCGCGCATTTTCCTTGTCTCCTGAAGTGATGGAAGGGTGTGTGAAAAGCGGGCCGCTTTGTTTAGGAAACTAGCGAAACGGGGCCGTAAATTCCGCCCTTCGGTAAAACTAACCTGTTTAACAACTGAAAGCTCTCAGGCGTTATTAAAGACGGCCAGAAGTAAATAAGTGCCCCAGGCACGAAAGTAACGGATTCTCACACACACACACACACACTACGTATTACTGTAATATTTCTTACTTGTAAATTTGTAAATTTTACTTCACTATAGCCAACATATGTAGTTTATCGTAAGTATCTATTTAATAATATTATGGAATGTTACTATTAAGTTACTATTTAGTTGGTGACATGATACAATTAGCTGAGAAGCATAATATAATAGATCCTTTTTTTATGAAATTAAATTTAAAAATTTAGCACAAATCGTCACGAGGAACGGTCATGGGGAGCAGGTTCGCCTGGCAAGGGGGGAGCATTTGTCGCAGTAGTTGAACAGCTATTGTAATGAGTATTAAGGGCATTGATGTGAACAGTGACCAGTATTATTTGGTGATTACTGAGATGTATTAATGACAACTGCTTTGAATACGTTACGCGCAAGTGATTGTCGGTGGAGTTGGGCACACCGAATGCAGTGGCGTTGCTACTGTTAATGTATTGCTGTTGATGCGGCTGTTGATGGGGTCGTGCTCATGTTGTTGTAACTGTTCTTATTGTTCTTGTTATCAAACGTAACGACGTTCCTGTTATTTAAAGTTTATCGATATACACACATGTGTTATGAAGTGCTGAGGTGATGCATTCCGGTCACCATTCCTCGGTGGTAATCCTAGGAATTGTTGGTACGCTAGCTGTCTGCTGACGCCTTGTGTGCTCAGGCATGCAAAAGGCGTGGTCGTTTGACCCGGGTGCGATTTCAGTGGTCTATTGTATCTTCTGCAGACAGGTGATGGGCGGAGGCGCGCTACTGCCTCGATTGATAATTCTAATTGATGTTTCGAACTGACGTATAAGTGTATACGAAGACCACTCATGTAGGAGCAATGGAAAGGCGGATCAAAAATGTGTAAGCACAATCCGAAGAGGGCTGAAGCTAGGGTGCTAAAACACTCGGTATATTAATACTATTTAGGTCGATATTCATAGTCTCAAATTAATGTTTGTCTTTTCATGTGCCTTGCTGTATAATCTGGTTACCCAAATGACATGAGTTTGATAACATGACAAATGTTGACTTGCATAGGGATGTTGAGTGGGAAAGTAATGATTAATAGGCGCCGCTTATTAAAGGTGAAGTAGTTTGATCGATGGATGTTTTCTACTATTCTAGCTATATTGTGCGTTTTACATTACTTACAATTTAATAACGAAATAAAACAACTAACAACGCTTTTACCATAATTTTTTTTATTATTAGAAATATATTACTAAATATATATTGAAAATATATCTTATCAAATATGACAGAAAAATGTAAAATTTACATGAAAGATGGACGAATCTTACACCTTGAACATTAATTAATACAGGTCCATGAAGACTAACTGATGGATCGCTAGACAATATTGTTTCTGGGTTATTACTGACGAAGGGTAATAACCCAGAAACAATATTCTCTAGCGATTCACCAGTTAGTCTTCATGGACCTGTTTTAATTATTGACCATTGAGGTGTAAGATTCGTCTTTGGAGCATAACATATATGTTCTACAGATATTTAAACAGGGATGATTTGAATCTCGGTGTTGCTCGTTCAACAGATAACACTGGTTTTTTTGACTTTCGGCTGCTTCTAACAGATTAAGCTTCGTGCCTTTATTACCGTTATGTAATATTTTAAGTTTACTAGCTTTGGGAAAAATATGATTGCATTTTATAAGATGATTTGTAAATGAACTTGTATCGTTTAGAGCATTTAATCTAAATGCTGTAAAATATCCATATCGTGTTTCAAAACTTAAGCTAAACTAAACTAAACTAAACTCAACTTAATAGTTCATCGCGAACTAGCAAACAGAAATCTGTGAAATCGAAAATAATAACGAAATAAATTTTCTAGACATGACTCTCTTTCACCACCATAACAACATTACTACCATGTGGTACACCAGACCCACATGGTCAGGTCGATATTTACACTTCAACTCCGTACAATCTCTCTCATATATGTGTTATAAGCCCCGCCAACAATGCCATCAATTTAACAAGCCCAATACATTGAGTTCTATCTATTACAAAAGTAAAACAAACACTTATTAATAATTACACATCACATTCCGTAAACACCCGCATCCCGTAAGCACCAAATATGTAACCACAATAATAATAATAGTAATAACTCTCCCTCTAAATATATTAGTATTCCATATATTCCTAACTACCTGAAAAAATAAATAAAATACTTACACCTTAAAATTTCACCATCGCACACAAATCCACATAAGATACACATAATTAAAATTAAAATTAAAATTAAAGACAATTAAAAAACTACTCACTGCATCTACAAAATACCATATACACACTGTAACAAATGCTACATCGGACAAACCACCTACACGAAAGATTAAAAGGACACAAATACCCTAATAATAATACATCATTTAAAAACACCAAAATGAAACCGGATACAAGTTTAATTTCAATGCTACCTTCATACTCACTACCGAACGAAACCCAAAGCTATACTCATACTCTAACGTTTTATTCTCTGTAATTTCTTCTTCATTAACTATTTAATACATGTTTTGTTTTTCTGTTTAATTTCCAATCAATACTCATACATTGCGATCTCAATTAATAAAATGTTTATTTCAATTGCACATCCGTACAAGATCACTTAATGCATAAGTCCATACATACCACGACTCTATACGTTTTAACCTATTTCAATGTTAGTTTTTCTTAATTTTACTACGTTTTATTTATTTCCGCAATATATTCACCATAAACATACCATTGTTTGTTTAAGTAGTTGTACAAAACTTTTTTTTACATTCTCTCTTTTAAATTATTGTATTTCCCTTTACAGTTTGTTTGAAAAAGCCACTTTTACCGAAACGTTACAACACTAAACAATATCCCAGATAATCCTTTCGAGTAAACATTAGAACCGACAACAAATATTTAGAGAATTATGAATATGTAATATGTAATTATTTATAAGAACTGTCACAATCAAGAAAAATAATTATGTAGTTTATCAGAGTATGAAAGCACATAGCAGGAAAATTTAAACATCGTTGAAATGGGAAGAAAATAGCCTACAATGCAATACACACAATACAATAAATATTACAAATATTGCAATAAAAATTAGAAAAGAATTATGTAGCTAAGATATTTACAGATCATATAATAATCATATTTGGCATTGCCGAGACTATAACAGGGAAGTCTTATAACAGCCGGTAGTCAGTGTCATTTTATCTGTTCTATAGTGCACGTCAATCTGATATGAAATTTAATGATATTACTACGCTATGGTGTTTTTGTGGGAATAGTGACAAGTAATGGCGATTAAACTGAAAAGTGGACTGAAGTGTATTTGAAGTAAGGACAAGTGCATAACAAACGTAAAGAAAATGGTGCAGCGCAATTCGAGAATATCAACACCAAAAAGTAACTGTAAGTTTGTAAATAACTGAAACTGATTTCATCTGAAAATACGGTGCATCTGAACTCAGTCTAAAGAGCTTTAAATTGAAAATTTCAATTCCATGATTTCACAGCACGAACCCACGAGTAAAATAAATTTTAAATTAAAAGAACCCTGTAATTGTTTGATTTTATAATCAAGAATTGAGCGATTTAAAAACTTCCAAAACGTTTAGTTTTCAATTTTTTTATTTAATAGAAGAGTAGTAACAGTTAAATTAATATGTCACAACATAATTTAATGATTTATAAATATGTGCATCAAACCCGCTTATTTGAATTGCTATAATATGTTAGATTAGATTTTCAGGCCTGGTGACGAAAACATTAAGCTACACAATCCATTATCTGTTCCGACAGGTTTAGGACTATATATTACAGTAACCTTTACTGCTATCCAACTGATAACCTAGTGAAACGAATGTCTTCAGAGGTCATACCTTTGCAAAAGAAACTAAGTTTAAATATTTTCTTTCTATATTATTCTGAATATGCCGTGGTTGTTTAACTACTTATATAATTTTTATAAAAATAGCTGTAGTAAGGGGCTCTTTAAGTTTGTGTATTTAAGTAAGTTAATTAATTTAAAACCACAGTTTCCATCAATTTATTAATGCAACTAAAAATATTCATGTAAGGTAAGTACGTTCCCATGAATCTGAGTATGCGGAGTATATTCTGTCCATATTAATGTGATGGATAGAACACTAACGATTTTTATTGTTTATTACAAAATGGTGTAAAAATAATACAAGAAGTGCTGTATGCATCTGGATTGTCTGGAGTGGTTTTTCACAAGTTACAATAGTGAGGTTTGTCTTGATGATTTAGCTGCGAAATATGCATTTTTTTGGCAAAGGCTTTCCTACATTATTAACAATTATTAACAGCATTTCTGATCAGAGTGTTTGCAAATAGAATAGTAAGATAGGAGTACTAACGTATCTAGCAATTATTATCTCACGCCATGTATCGTTACAGCACGAAAACAGTTCCTTAAACCTGTCACGAAAAGGTCAAAAATAATGCTGTCGTCTTGCGAACGTTTCCCAATCGTGTGCTGTGACCCAGTCCATCGTTTTACTGTAGCATAATATTTAAGTTTTAAAATACGATATATTTATGTATATTTATAGTGATAGCTACTTATATAAGAATGTCCATTGTAGTTAAGATTAATTTGATTCGTATTTAAATTACATCAAGTTAATATATATGTATAAAAATGAACATATTAAAGCTTTAAAATTAAATACAATTAAATATTATGGTATCATTAAATATTAAACATTTATTAAGTTACGAAACACGACGACGTATATTATTTAGACGAACGAAGCTGTACGCAATATATCTTTCATGTTTTCTCAACCATCGGTGTCGCATTCAATTGGTTGCAATTCGTCCTCGTTCTCCACAAAACGGTATCAATTGCCAAAGTGACAAATAAAATCGAATTTCGTTTGGACAACGGCAATTAATTTTCGTCCAAGCATTCGTAATTAGAAACCAAACTGGTTAGTCTCGGATTAGCCAGCTCGCCGAACGTGACCGGCGAGGTATTTAATTCGGAAAATTGTACGCTGGAAAATTTAAATTAACTTTCGCCATTATTTCCGGTACGCGCAGATAAATCTACCTGAAAGCGCCCAGAGAAAGCGAATAACAGAACACAATAAACTGCGCAATTCTTTCTCTCGGTAAATTAAGGGCGAGTATTTAAAAGTTTCCAGAAAGTATCTTCTGGTTGTGTAAAGCTCGGTTATTTGCAACATTATTCGATAAATTGCATAGTGCATAGTACACTATATATTATAAAGGCTAAAGTAGTAGTAAATTATGGCGAAAATTGAGGCATTAAATTAATCGCAATAGCGCGTATGAGTTATGTACAAAGAGTATTAGGTTTGTCGTTCATATAAAATCACATACATGGCGTTACTTGTTTACTCAGAGACTTGAAACTGCTAAATGTTCAATCATAAAACTTAAATAAGGCACAAGTTATTTTTATAGTAAAGAAAGTACTGAGTTAATTCACTTTTATTGTGACAATGTTTTATGAGTGGTGTAATAATTCATTAAATTCATTAAAAAGTAAGTAAGTGTTTTAGTACCTTATTTTCATGGACATGGAGGGTTTTAGTGATTCTTGATCGAAATATCAGCTTACCTCTAAAAATCTAGTTCTGAATCCGGTAAGCTTAATAAATTCATTAAGCTTACCGGATTCAGAACTAGATTTTTGGTTTCTTTTTCTAATTTTATATTTTGTTTTGAGTTATAAATACTTACTATATTAAATGACGTAACCTTTTGTGTTGCACAATTATTCCAGGTACACATAGAGGCAATGATGAAAATGTTATCGAAGGTAACAGCCAAGAGTATCTAGTTCTAAAAAGGCAATTCAACAAAGAAACTCGGGCTGTTGATAAAAGGAACTTATTGCCTAACAGGGAAAAGAATATTTGACTAAAACGGGAGTAAGGTAATGTGACAAAAAATTGAAAATATTGATTGTGGGTGTCCTAAAAAAATGTATTAAATTATTTACAGGAAATGAAAGACAATGACTATTTTACTCATTCTGTAATTCAAAAGATTTCAATTTGCAGAATTCATATCTGCATGTATTAGTGCAAAAAAACAGTTAACAGTCGTTTAAGGATTTTATAAAATTTATTGTTAAGACACACTCACTGTGTAAGAAATATTTTCTGACGACATTTCAAATAAGTGATGAAAAATTGTATCGGTGCCTCTCGAAAGATGATTTCTCAATCTATTGACCAACGTGGCAGAACTAGTTTTCGAAAATTTGATGATTCTGATATTATAGAAAATCCTGTGCTAACCATTCATAAGATGTGAGACCTTTGTAAAGCAAAATATGAGATTGAATTGACTGAACCCAGCAAATTAAAGTATTATATTAAAATATTCATACCATTTTAAGACACCGTGACAAAACATATGCAAGACTTGTGATCACTTAAATTTGAAAAAACTGATGATGAAAACGTCAAGAAGGAGTTTGCGATCCAAGTAGAATTTCATCAACGAAAGGTAAATTCAGCAACAGAAAAAGGCTGATGCAATACATACTAATTTTTGATTTGCATATAATTTTGCTCTACCTAAAATTAACAAAATTAACTATTTCAGTGATATACTATAAAATAAATCTTTATTTATACAACCTGGGAATATATTGCTTTAATAATAATACAAGATACATGAACGAACGAAGTTGAAGGTGGAAGAGGTTCTCAAAAGATAGCAGCATGTGTTGTTGCATTTAAAATCTCATGCGGCGTTACAAAAGCATGTCATTATATATTCTGGACTGGACAATATCGAAATATCAAGAAAACCCGTTCCCTTGTATAAGATCCTGTTATTAGTATTGACATCATGGACCATAAATCCTTGGTACCTTGACATTCTTACATTCCCACTAATAGGGAATTTGGAATAATAGAGAGCGCTAGGAGGACAAATTTATGCCCAGACCAATGTGTTGATACTATACAAACAGCCAAATGCAAAGAACCTTATTTTTTGTTACCGAAATGTAAAATGCCGACATTTAGTGTACCTCTGCCGTAGAAGGTTCTATTACAGATAAAAAAAACAACACGCGGTTATGACATTAACTGGCTAAATATTAGATGGCTCGAGTTTGAGAGAAAACAACTCTTACAATTTTAATTTAAAGAAACACTAAATGCAGACAAACCCTTTCATAAAATAGATTTATCTAAACAAAGAAGGACGCCAACTTGTACAATACTCGACAATACCAATTCTGTCGAGCAGGAAGAAAAAGAAGAATCTCCTACCATAATACATTCCGCCAATTCACCACCATTACTACAAAAATTTTCCCATAGATATTCGCACGCGTTCAAGAATGCGGATGAGCGTTACATATGTGATATGATTAAATACATGTCACTATAACACTGAAGTAACTTCAGAAAAAAGTTCATTTATTAAATTAGTTTTAGTTTTATTTCGTAATTTACAACAAATTAGTATACCTTTGATTTGTACTAAACAATTAAATATATATTAAAAAAAATAGAATTATTTTTTTCTTATTATTTTGCAATAAGCTCATTATTTTAAATTTCCACTACAAGGAGATAGTTCACTTTTACAATGACCGATAGAAATATAATCCATCAGTTGAGACGGAACGTTCATCAAATGCGAGAGTAAATGTAACTTTGTGTTTTATAAAAATTCTGTCTATGCTATTTATTTAAAATGCAATTAAAATGGCACAAGTTTGCAATAATGTAACACTTTCATATATTGTTATCAACCAAAAGAAAAAATCAAAATGTTTAAGTCTCAACGTGGGTCTAAATCAACCCCAATAATGAACAAATAATATAAAACAGAGAATTGCTTGTATTTGCGGTGTAGGGTTCCTTTGTCGTCCTTCCTGTACCACGTCAGAAAAATGTTTAGTAGATGCATTTTGTCGATTTTTTAATGACCATTTTGTAAATGGTGATAAACTGTATGCTCCGTTTCTAATAACTGTCGAACTATTTCAACGTATGGAAAACACATAATAAAATTACGGCAATAGTACTCGATGAAGGAGCTAACATACAAACCCAATATCCCTGTGTTACGCAGCTGCCAACTTTATGTGCCAAAGATGGAAACAGCTGTTCTCCACATTATTAAAAAATCAGCAATAGGTCGTATTGAACTTTCTTATGCTTTTTTCCAGCAATAGAGTTTTCAAGAGTTCAATATTATTATAAGTATTATAGTCAAAGTATTATAAGAACTATTTTTTCGATAACATGTACCGCACAGGATAATGCTTACGCGCACACACACATAGTGTGTTTTCGGACATGCTAAGTAACGTTCAAGAGCAGCTCGGACTTTCGGTATTAAAGGTAAATCAAGACGTTTCATGAAATGTGATTTCACTTTAATAATGCTAGACAGACTAATTAACTAGTCAACATTTTTAACGCCAGTAATTTCGAATTGTATTCTAATCCTGCCGCATCTGGAAATGCTGTTAATTATACAGCTCGTTAGGGGACGTTAGTGCGATTTACATAACATCAATCCTTCCATTGAAATGGGCAACATATTAGGAGACAAGTTGTCTGACGTTATGAAGCTAGGTGTTTTAGAACAAAAATCACTTGGTTTTCAAATCAACTTTACTTGAACCAAGATTAAAAAAATACATTCGAACATGAAGAAACTGCGAAAATACTAAAAGTATATTCATAAAAAACCCGCACACATTCTTTATGCAAAGGCAGGCAACTGACACATTGATTTGCATACGTTTTAACTGAAAATCAGAACATCCTCTATGGACATCAGTATTTTGAATTGTTAGTCAAGCACTCAGTTACCCTGATAGGATAATAATTGAGTTTGACTTCGTAACTATTAACAACAGACAGAATCAAAAATTAAAATAAACCCTATATCAATGGGTGAAATGAAAGCTCAATGGCATATATAAGTTTCATAAAATTGTTGCTTTTGTTATAGAAGGAAAACGAATGTTTTTATCGTTATAAGATCGTTAGAGACCGAGTTATTGCCAAAAGAAATTTTGTTGTGAGTGCTTTCCCCAATAAAAAATAGCGCATACGTTGAAAGGGTGTATAGGCATTTCCTATAGCATATTAATTAGTATATAAGAAAGTGATGAATCTGAAGAGAGATATGTTTAAAAATATTTATGCACAGATATACATGGTATTACGTAATTTCAGTGCACTCATAATAAATGTCGTCAAGCAAGGACAAGGTTTCCGCATATAGAAGTTAATTAATCGAGCGTTAGCTTGAACGTGGTAACTAGCATTAATGATAAATGTTAAACAAAAGATTGGTTTATTGTCATCGTCATAGATTATAGTTCTATGTCGACGAAATATTTTAATAATGTAAATAACTGACCGACATTTTACCAGAATAAATTATTTGAATAAAAAAGGTTTGTGATATCAATAATTATTAACGATTTATAATATAGAAATATGGTAGACGAAGTAATAAGACAAAGAACTATTATCCGAAGATAATCAGAATGTAGGAAAGGCAACTGACGACAGTACAGACAATTGGCTGTATAAGAGAGACAAACGTGAAAATTGGCAAACAAACAGCAGCAATGAGAAAATGAACAACAAACTGAGGATATCAAATAAATAAGTTAAGGAACACACAAAAAATAATTATTAGAAACACTAAAAGAGAAACTGAACGAAACATAGTGTAAAATTGTAAGTGTAAGTCGAGCCCGGATTTGAAGGCATTAAACATGTCGTACATATCGCAAACAAATATAAGTTATTTGAAATTTTTTTAGAAATTGTACAAAAAATGGCAAAAGAGCACACTTATGTATGGTTTTGTTTAAACTATTTTATTTTAGCCTTTATGCTTATTTAAGGTGTTTTTATATATATTATATATTTTACAGAGTTTATAATCGTTCATGGAGCGAATTTAATTTGCAAGTCCAGTGCACACTCAGTATATTTTTCTCGCGTTTTTCAATACGGGAAAGAATAGGATGGAAGTACGCACATTAAATTTCTATTTACATTACGTGTTATTCACAGGTTCTGTTTGGCGATAAAAAAAACCACTTCTAAACCGTTTCTGATTACCTTCAGTCATTAAATGTGAAAAATATACCAGTTATATACAGTAAATTTAAATTAGGCAATCAGCTGCATATTTATTAAGAGAGCTTTTTTGCTGCGATCACAAATGCCTAAGGGAAAGCCTACTGTAGATGAGTAGATTAGGGACTGTACAGAATGAAGGTACGTGCATGGTTTTGTAGAGCACGTGTAAAAACGGTGAATTGTATTAGACGTCTGTCAATTATACAGTGTAATTTCCCTCTACTAGTTATATTTAAAAGGGTAAATAAATGTTTGATTTATAGATGAAAAAAACAATGAAATACGTAATACGTATTCGCCTAGGTCGTGAACAACATTGTATGCACTCGCTATAATACACTAACTCGTCCTCTTCGCATCGTGTTAGTGTTGTACTTTAAAATAATCTATGCGTTTTATATAATTGATTAATGCTGACGATGGGTATTTTCAATTTTACTTCCTCATTAGCGAGTGGGTATTTTAATAATAATTATTTTTATCGCATTGTTTGCAATGGTAATATGGTGGGATCCCCGTTCTCACGCGTTCCCAGCAAAAACCTTTACTTAACGTCTAGGACATAAGCTGATCAGTTAATTTGCATTATCCCCTGACCTTTTGTACGAGATTTACCCTTTTATATTGATTAATTATTCAGTCAATGCTTACTTTATTTTAAAGGTTTTATCGACCTGAAGAATAATTCCAATGGGTATTCCTATTATTGTTCTAAAAAAATACATAATGCCTTTTCCGAGTTATTTTCGAGTTTAACTAATTAAATCTACACATTTTTAAATAAATCTCACCCATACTAAACAAATTTATATAATCTATATATTAATCCCACTACTTTTAATTGCCTTATTATATTTTAAGTTAGAATTTCCTACTTAAAATATTTTTTTCATTTACACTTTCACTTTCTGTTCGTTTTCTTCCCCGAACTTGCTGACGCCATGGTACTACCCGGCCGCAGCCGTCTTGCGGTGGCTTCTTGTAGGCCATCTTGCCGGTACCGTTGTCCTTTTTCGACCCTAGAATCCATCATAGAATTTTGTAGTCTTCAAATCACCATTTAACTCGCTTCTTGCTTCAGAAGACCCATTTAGTGCGCAGTAGCTGAGATCGCCATGTAATAAACAATATTATGTTGCTGTTTATTGGTCGGGACTTCTGTCGTATTCGTCTTCGCTATGCTGACGATAGGTATTTTCAAATAGAATAATACACGTATCCTTGTAAGGTTATGTGTATGCTTTGAAATAATGTTTATACGTCAATACTCGACTGATTGCCTTTCCTTATATGGATGTGTTTACACATATGATATAGTGTGCTTATATCGCATTACTTAATGCAAACGGAAATATCATATTTCGGCCACGCCATATTCTCACTGGTATATCAATTAAAATAATTAATAATTTTGAAAATTGCATTGCCAGTACTTATGGATCGAATAATACAAAGAAATTCAAATTGCGTGGTATAACAGCATTTTCCTAGTTAGTTTGCCAGATATTCTGTTTCAAGATCCCCATTCTGCAATATTTCCACATTCTTCTTCTATTTTTTTGTATGTTTTTTGTGTTTCTTTTGCTCCAGTTTTTTGCAGTTTACCTTTACTAAGAAATAATCGGATCATGTGTCTGCCCATCTCATACTTCCCACATTAGTCATTAAGTTGATATGTTTTCTTCCTACCTGTACATGATCAATTTGATTGCATACCCTGCCGTCTGGTGTTGTCCATGTCCCTTTATATATTGGGTTCTCCTATTGTTGATCGGTACATTTATTCTTTTTCCATCCCTGCATTCTAATCTTCAATCACTATTTTCATGTCTACTTTCAGTAATTTTTATATTCTTCTTCTAGTTGTTCGTAAAATATGTTCTTTCTTCTTCTTCTGTCCCTTCTGAGGAAGCGTGGAAATTCATCATACTGATATTGTTCTTGTCTCTTCGTAAACGCGTAACTCACAACCTCTCTGATATTGGTTTTGAGTCTTCTATATATACAATATTTATCCCTAATTGTTTTGTTTCTTGTAAGGCTGTTATTTCTACCTCATGTCATTCAATTTCCCTTATTAATTATTTAACACTCCGTGGCGCAAAAGTGCCCCTTGAATTTCGGATATCCATAAAAATATATATCCTTTCGCGTACTTTCTTTAATTGTTGAGGCCTTTTGATCATTTTTTCCCGTGTCCTTTGCCCGCCTGGCTACTTAAAATATATTCAGATCTACATTGTTTACTTTTTGCCTCCTTATTGACCAATTTTTTTAGTTGTATATTCCAGATCCACACCTGGTTATCAACAATTCGTTTTTGTAACATATCTTAACGACATTCCTTTTGCATTTCTGTTCCTTAGCTTGGATCCTTATTATGCTATGTATACCGCGTTCTTCTTTTTTAGGTCATCGTCTATATAGATATTTGTACCTAAGAATTAACTTTTATTCATCACAGTCCTTTTTTCCTCGAAATTAGTCATGTTGTGCTGAGCTTTTATTGTGTGTACTTTCCTAATCTCCATTTTAAGTTCTAATTTGCTTTCGAAGAACATCATTTTTCCTGTCTTCCTTGAAGGTCGTTCCCTTTACCACTGTGTTACATTTACTTGCTGTATGATCCATCCTGCATAAATGTCCTTCCAAATATTCTATCTTTGCAATTAGTTGTTCATTTTCTAGTTTTCATAGCTCTTCCATTTCTGTTATTTCGGCCCTCGATTTTTCATTCTCTTTTAGTTCCTCCTCATATCAATTTTTAATCCCTCAAGTGCTTCCACAACTTGCTTCATTTCCTCTTTTTGTCCTTCATTGGTAGCCCTTATATCACATTTTAGATCTTTTATTGCCTTCATTATTTCCATGTCTTCATGTTCCGATAACTTTGTTAACTAACTCTTTACGCTGGGTTTATTACCTGTAGGTGTTCTTATAATTCTTTGGCTCTTAGTGAAACATTTCCTCCGTTATCGCGATATCTTTGAAAATTGCTTTCTCACTTTATGCACTTGTATCGGCTTTTATTATTAGCAGTAGTACGGCGCGCGTGCGATCGCCTTCGCCATTTCTGTTCAGCCATATAAGAGAATATAGTATATTATCAATATCCTAAATTAAAGCCCGCTGCGATTAATGCAATATATCTACTATTTTATATATTTGTATCACGCCGTCATTATTGACAATACCTCTCATATCAATTTAAAATTTTTAGAGCATTGTTTTCATTCGTTTATTGTGTTGACATTTTTCATTAACAATTCAATCGTCGAACTTTATCGGCAACGATTTGATATCGTATGTTCGAAATGATTTATGTTGTACTTGTATTTACGCGAGTGATGACCACTGGATAGTTTTTACGCAATGAATTTTAACATCAAAAACCTGCAGTGGTCGGCACTGAACTTTCTTATACTTGTATAGATTTCCAAGAAATTGGCGCAATCACGATGACAAGTATATTTTTCAAAAGACCTTTTGAAATAAAAGTTTAAAATTTCAATCTTTAACTCCTACAGGAACATTCTTTTCGAAATATTTAAAGTCATGAAGAGTAAACCCACGGTTGAGATATCGTTTTAAAAATAGGAGGTTCATATGCGACATACTAATCTTAAATTTTAGTTTAAATAGTTCGGGCGTTAATTGCGTCACAGTTAGAAAATGTTTATTGTTACAATATTTCCTCATACATAAAGTATAAGAAAGTACAAATTGATTGCACAGAATTGTTATGGTTTGCTGATAAAGTCTTGACTAGACAGAAATACGTGTAATTAGACCTCCCGCATGTATTACCATTCATATGAAAAAACGCTTTTTGATTAATATTTTGTAATTGAACACGTGTGTGACGCTTTAGCGTTGATCACACGCGCCAGACAATAACCTGCTGCAGTGCGGGAGATCGTGAAATGTTTGCTTTTGTTGGGCGTCGGGAAAGTAGGGAAAGGAATGCACCAGTTTCACGAATTAAATATATAGGAAGCAAATAATATATTATATACGAGGAGGAGGGAAGTTTTTCATTACAGCCAAGGCATAGGAATAGCTATATTCCGAGGCACAATGAAAGTTTCTACCAAGGATTGCATACTCATTCAGACACGACTGTTTTTTTATACTTATTTAAATGAGAGTAATAGCTTGTGAAAATACATTGCGATTAAATTAAATTGATTGATTCATTTAATTCATGTGAGAAGAATAGAGGTGGGAAGTCAAGGTTGGATATTCGTTTTCTGTTCAATTTAGTTATTTGCAATTATATTCTTTCGACCTGTAGAGGTCTTTAAATTTTGTTAAACATGCACTTACACTATGGTTATCAGCCCTGATTACTTCTCGTGCTTACTTGAGTTGGATCGTGATTACTTGGTTGGATCGTGATTACTTTCCACCCAACTCGAAAAGGTTAGTAGTCTTACTGATTTTGAATAAAAATACCAAATGCCCTAATAGGTTAAATGTGCTCAGCGCAAAATGATCTCGTCTTATCAATATAAATGAACTTGAGTTGAAGGAAAACAATTTAGTTAATGTCTGGTTTCTTTCTTTGTTGTTCCTCGAGTTATATTCTTACCGGACATCTTGCCTTGACTCTTCGCAACAGCACTGACCTGGTTCTAGGTACCTCCCTCATTCGCTCTTATGAAGTGGTTTCAGGATTTTGCCCTTTCAAGGTCAATGATAGTCTTCAATGCTGGGAGTTTCCCTCATCCACAGATCACGAGCCAAACTAAAAGATTACGTGACAGGGCATTTGCCTATTTCTGACAGAATATTAATTCACAAAAAAATTCGGTAAACGATTGAATTAAAAGACTTAATTAAGTCACAATTTTGTCTCGCATAGTCGTTGCTTTCTATGCGGTGAGAGGACAGTGTACCGGACGCACATAAAACTAGAAAAAAACGCAAGTGCGATCCTGTGGCACAGTTGCTAGCACCTTTTGCATTAACTAACATTTTTATATACGAGTGTTAAATAAATTTACGTCGGTTATAAATCTAAATGTCACACGCCTCCTTGCTTCACCTGACATCAAACAGAAATGCGTAGAAATATTTTGAATTTCGAAATTCTTTACGACGCTAAAATTATATATTTTACCCCATATATAATTTTACTTTAAACATGAGCTTCAGAATGCGGTTACCGCATGCCATTCTTTGCATATGAAAGGGATGTCCATATTTCAGTGCAGAATTTAGTAAATATGTTTTTGCCTTAAAATAGGGAATTCCGACAATATTTCGTGGATTTTCAGAAATTAGTGCTTCCTCTAACGCTAACAAATAAAATCCGAACAATGGTCATGCATCTCACTTGACCAAATAATAGCAGAAAAGCACCACTTCACTTATGACTAAGATTTCTATAAATGTCTTAACTCAATTGAAAAATTATCGCCTAATACATTCTTCTCAAATTCCCAAAATGTTAATAATGGAATACTGGAGGTAACATCATTTTTTGGCGCCTTTAAAACAATATATCTTCCATCGATGCACCCGGATATTGACTGTCGCATTTTTGTGAATAAAACTAGGATCCTGCTATATTTTAACTTTGTATGAATTACATTCTTATTTTATGAAAACAGTTTACATTTACTAAATACGAATCCGATGGCTTTCCCATGTTTAGTATTTTTAGGAGCGTTTCCATGTTTACTGTTTTTCTTATTTTCTATCCTTAGTAGGTACTTCGACTACTGCTTCTGCCCGGTCGTTTATTCGTCCGCGTAATTCCTGGGTCTTCTAATAACAACTCCTTTCCATTTGTTAACCCTAAAGGCCCTATTTTTCCATATCTTTCACACATCTCCATCCACTTCACCTTTACCTTTCTGACCGTCTATTTGCTTTTCTTTCTAGTTCCTACATATTACATATAAATATTTTTAATATCTTCTTGCTCTTTATTCTCTCTTCATATTCGTCATCTCACCACTCGTTTATCTTATACCTTTTCTGGGTTCCAACATGCAATATTCCAGAATGTTTGTATATTGTTATACATTTCCAACCCTCCTCAACGCTTGATTACAGCTGTGTTTTATAGATGTTTCTAAACATATCTATTGACTGCCTCTTTCTCTCACATTTTTGTACCTGCTTTCTTTTCTGTCCGATATTCCTTACATATTTAATCATAGACCACCTTCATAGCATCGATCAAGTGCCATACATAACGAATATAACAGTGCCCTATTCATAGGATTAGTTGAACTGACGAACCTGCCGATATTAAAGTTACGATAGATATGCGAAACACGTCTTCCGTTTTAATTAATGCAAAATACGGAGCACCGTTTAACACGTGTTTACACTTACAAAACAAAAATACATAATATTAAGTGTTTGCAGGCGGAAAATTTTGGGGCGTACGGAGTTAATATAATTTATTTAAATATTTTAATAGCTGTTAATTCTATACGCGGCGAATTTTGAGCCGTAACTACTTAAAACAGTTTATTTAAATATTAATGGTTGTTAATTTCTGCAGGTGACAAATTTTTGGTCGTAGCGATTTAAAATAAATTATTTAAACATTTTCACAGTAACTTGTGCATGCGGCGAATTTCGAGTTGTCGCGTACTAATATAATTTATTTCAACACTTGATTATTGCGTATGCATTATTTTAGGCGCTAGTGAATTTAATAATATATTTTAAGCGAAAAATAGTCAATAACGTGGGATCGAAAAACCATTTCTACCTAACTTATATGTTCGAGTTTGTTACAGAATAATATCAATTTGAACTATGGCTTTGAATAGACAAAACGAAATGTTTTGCTTTGTTAAAGAAAGGACTCATAGGTTTTAACCATCGAACTTTTATTAAACAGAAAAGGATATTTGTGTCCATTATTTTTGAAATAAAAGCAGTAGGTTCTACATGGATTCAGGATAACGGGGCGTATTAGAAAATATTGAAGAGTTTAGTTACTGATAACACTTGTCACATTACCTCTCATGGTTAGGCAACAATCGCGAATGAAAGACGTCCGGATGGTGGCTCCATTACCGAACCTCAGTAAGATTGGCAAGGCATTTACCTCCAGTTGATGCCACTTGAATCTTATTCGATTATTGACAAAGGCATCGGGAAATCGAGTCCCTTGCAATTAAAACTGAAGTAGATTACTGTCCCGAATCTTGTGTGCTCTATTAATACCTGTATCGTGGATCTATTTTAAATGACGCGATCTTTAGTTGTGTGTTGTTCTCTTCGTTAGTCCTATTTTTTTATCGTCCAGCCTCCGTTGTTATCTAATTGCGGACTGGAATTCACGGTAAGTTTTTTAGTTTAATTACATTCATATTTTCAAAACCTTGTGTCCATCGTTGCGGTGGGACATTTATACAGTTTTACAATTTTATTTTGATTTGAAATACTATTATATTAAATTTAAATAAATGTTAGCGGGAAATTTTAACGTTAAATTACTGTTGTACCACCTTTGCTCCTGTACAAGAGATACTAGAGCTGATGTCGGATTGTGCTCTAGATTATAAGCTGGTCCAATTTCCACTAGAACAACTGTAAGCTAGCCTTTCAAAATATATATTTTTATAATGTCCGACTTTCTGTTGGCTGTGTCCCTTTTTGTTTTGTCCCAGGAGTTCAGCAGATAATACTCCTAAAGCCTGGTCCAGGAGTCACACACTGGTTGTACCCATCAAACACTGAGATCTCCTTTATAAATTGCTATATGTTTACTTTCATGTACCCATGTTGTCTGTTCCTACCAGCCGCTCTCGTGGCTTGCCCAAATTACTTCCAACTTAATTAACTTCTGCGAATTTGCTATTTCGTGCTAACAAATAAAACATCCAATAAAAAATCAAATGAGTACGCATTGATATCGCGATAAAAGTCACAATTTACACTAATTGCGTTTACATCTACATGTCGATACGTCATGCAGAATTACTGTTATTACATAAGATAGATTGATAGATGTATAGGCATAGGATTTATGAGTCATGTCAGAAGTTCCACGATACTATAGGTCGTGCAACTAAGTCGTCGATCATATAAAATTGATTATAAAATTTTCATTCGTTCAATTATTCTATATTAGTTCCTAGATATTAGTTCCTAGATTATTGTTCATATATATAATTGCCGTATTTACCGACTATAAGTTATACTAATGCCTTTGGTTTTATATTTTTATTTTCAGGGTATGCAGAAACAAGCAATCAAACATTTCATAAACTTATTAAACTCGATTAACCGCCGTCGATACGAACGGGATCAGTTTTCCGAGTTTCGTGAAGCGCCAAATTAACTGGAAAATACACGCACTCTGCTGGCCGCTACTCGTGACTTTAGTTAATCTATTTCGTGCAGTCGTCCTTCGTCATTGGAAGAGTTTCTTGTGTATGTGGTACGTGTGACTATAGTATCGAGCTATTTTTAACAACTTTTCTATAATTTTCTTGACAACGTGACAACTTTTACAATAAAAGTAAAGGAAATGTAATGTAAACACATGGGGGGCGATGCTGGAGTAACTCCGACAACAGCCTCCCCTCTATGTACGAACATATAATAAAAATAAGATAAGGTGTAGAATGTAGCAATAATCTTTCACAATCGAATGCGACAATGAAAACAATTTTGCAACAGCAAGCTGTAGTTACAAAATAATAGTTACTTATTACATGATATCTATGACTGTTAATGGTCAGATTTTAACTAGCCCCAGTTCAAAGAAACTTCGAAGAAACACCTGTAAGACCACCGCGACAGCACGTACATACAAAAGTACATAATGAATCTACAGCTTCGCGCCGGCAGGCCCCAGAAATTCAAAAAAATCAAAAAACCTAGTGAAATATTAATTAAAAAAACTATTTTACCTTCATAAGTAAATAATCGTGATCAGGAGGCTCCGTAAGAAAAATATTAATGTCTTCTCGGGAATATGTTTGCACTTTTATGGGTCTACAACCAGTTCTGTGAAGTTTTAATGAGGCTATTAACTTTGGATCCTTAATTGCCAATGTTACGAATTTTCGAATCTAAGTAGCATTGCATATTTGAACCATATCTAAATAGTCCTGATTTTTTTTACAAAATGTGCAACACATTTTCGCTAATTATCTTGACATTTTTTTCAGCCAATCAATGGTTGAATAACCTTTAATGAATTAATAATTTTTTTGTGTTGTGAGTTCCTCAAGTGTTAGAGAAACACATCCTCGTATGTATTGCCCTGGAATGACGTATTATTTATTCGCTGGAAAATTTTATGAATTCATCCCCACTTCCTTGCCTAGTAACACAAATAGGTAATGTACAACCTCTGGAAACCATTAATAAATTATATACTTCTATAGACACTCATACCTCAAAAATTCAAGGTACTTCACTTCATCCTTTGTAATGTAAATCTGCTAATAATTGATTTTGTACCACATCAGGAACCTGTTACATTAATCGAAGTTTTTAATTTATATTAAAATCTTCGATCGTTGTGGACCTCCCGACTCTTCTAGTAGTTTGCCAAAAAAGACGCAGAATATTGGGATTCTTCGCTGTGCCTGATCGAAAATATAACAACAAATAATTTTCATGCGGCCTTCTATGACTGTAAATACATTAGCGTCTCCATTTCTGTTCATATTGCGCGGGTAGTTTCTTTGAATATGGCCTCATAGAATCTGATATGTTTTTAACATCACCAGTGGTAGAAACCTTGCAACAAATAATTCTGTACTACATTCAAAAATCAAAAAATTAAAAACAATTACTATACCATTACAGTAACTTAGTTTCGCAAAATTAGTAATTGTTTTTTATTTCCGCACTTAAATCTTGGTGGCCACTACATATAAAGATATTTTAAACCTTAGTTATGAGGTTCATGGTATTGGTTACTGACGAGGTGAAATAACACCGAAATAATATTATTTGTTACTATAGCTTACTGTTGACAAATTGTTTTAATTGCCGAACTCTGTCGTAATAAAGTATTGCTACAAGCTACACAATGTTATTATATTTTCGTACATCCCGAGAAATGCTCGAGTAACCCTGACAACAGTCCCCACCCTCCCACGAGCAACTGCCAGTGGTGTGTGTGTTTTCCAGTTAATTTGGCGCTTCAGGAAACTCCGAAAACTGATCACTCTCGTATCGAAGGTTAGTCGAGTTAATAAGTTTATGAAATGTTTGAATGCATGTTTCTATATACCCAAGTAATAATATAGTAATATAGAACAAAAAGTATAAAAATAAATTATATATATGAACAATATGCTAGGAATATACATAAAATATTAGAAACTAATTTAGATAATAATTGAACGAATGATACATTTTATAATCAGAGCATCGAAGAGAGCGGAAAAAGGTAATTGCAGTCAACGATTTGATTACACGATCCATGGTACTCCTGAACTTGGCTCATAAATCTTATGCCTATTCTAGATGGCGTAATACCAGAATATCGATGATGACGAATGAGGCAGTAATAGTTTTTTAATAATAAAAGAATTTCAATTTAAATACCAAATAAAAAACAGCATAACGAATAACAATGAAAGTTAAAATGCAAAAACTCACCTAGTGTAATAAGTTATTTAACGCACGCATGAATAATGAATGATGATAACATTGTGATAAGAAATGCAATTATTCTTTGTGTTACGCGGACGAACAGCGCGAACAACACGCGAATGCGTAATGCGAGTAAATGGGTAAATCGATGTTTGGGAGAGATACATAAAGTTGCTTATTGTAAGTGATGCAAAATGGACAGTACATGTAGAATAGTAGAAAACGTATGGCGTACATAATTATTCCACCCGTAATAAGTGGCGCATATTAATAAACACTTTCCCTCTCACACTGCCCAATGCAATTCAACTATTTGCTTCCGTTACCAACCTGTCTCCCGAAGAATGCACTTCACCGATGGATTATGCTCTCACATGAGCGTGTATTCGGGTATTGAAATTATATAGCAAGCAATATGAATAATAATAGTAATTAGTGATTATGAATACCTAACTATAATTAGTATTAACATACCGGGTACTCCAGCACCCTAGCTTAAGCACTGTTCGGATCGTGCCTACACCTTCTTTATCTGCCTTTCCATTGCTTCTTCATCGGTGGTGTTCGTACACAGCTAAGCGTCAGTCCATAACGTCAATTAGAATAGTCAATCGAGATAGAATTTTAATATTTTCAATCGACTCGCCGCCATTTGTTCGAAAACGCGCAAATGTCAGTAGGATTAAGATCACGTCATGTGATTACCGACGATATAACGAAATCGACGGACGTTTTAAAAATCTAGATATATAATAGTTATTTATGCACAGAGGGCTGGAAGAGTAAGAATACGCCCGCTGCAAAAAATTTAGGCCCGGCGGCGGAAGGCCTTTATTTTTTTGAGGTCGTAACTCAACATTACATTAAACAACACTTTTAACAAGAATAAATTTATGTTTTTTTAATGTCAGACATTGCCACCACAGTTAAGGGGGCGGGTGATCGAAAAAAGGTAATTGCTATGGGTACGAAAATGGAAAATTGTATTAAAACGAAAAAATGTATTTCAGAGGAAATTGGAAAAGCTGATAAACAAGTTTTAGTTGCTCTGCTTCCTTCCCAAGCGTAAAAATCGTATGAATCCGGGAGAAAAAAGTAAATGAGATTAACGAACCTGTCTTAGTTCGTACTATTGTTTAAATATATTGCTTATTTTGCTTTAGATTTTAGCGGTAACAAATCTTTCGCAGCCCCTTCCGCAAGTTGTTTTATTTTGGGGGGCGTCGAAGTAAATTCGCTACTATCGCTCATTTTTACGAAGTTGACATGTGTCAAATTTTATTTGTTTCAATTTGAACGCGGTCAGAGCACACATATGTTTAAGTTTTTTTTCTTTTATTAAAATTATTATTTAAAGTTTGTAGTTTGTAAATAGCTGCTGGTGCATTCTTGTGGAATTGAAATAAAAATATAATCGACATAAATATAAAGCAATATAATCACAAAATGGAATGAGGCAATTACACATTTTAAAAGCTTGTTCGTTAACAAAGGTGCAAGAATGGACGAACCAGTATGGCGAGATTTTTTGGTAGTTTTTCTTAATTTTTATCACTGTGCCTTATTCATTATTTATGCGTTAAGTAACTTATTACACTAAGTGATTTTTTTGCTAACATTAATTGCTATAGTACTTCTGACAAATGATAAAAATGATGTGGCTCTGGATGTGATGTGTACTACATCCTGGGTTAGCTTGGGAGGACTGAATGCTCTGTAACGATTTGAATATCCAATCTGCGCTAGTATTTTATAGATGTTATCCATTTCTTTGTTCCTATTTCAGCCATTGGCTATCCTTTCTGATCTTAGTATTAGGTTTCTTGCTACAGAGTGGGTTGGTAGTGTAATTTTCTGAACACTGTATGCCCGGGGATCTTGCCTTCAATTGCTATCACTACTGTTCCTGCACGTCCAGGAACAGTAACTACGTGTTTTCCCTCACTTCCATGGTGGAGTTTATGGCCGAATTGAGTTATTGTCTTCCGTGTGTTGAGATTACGATGGTGGCATCCATGTATCACAACAATATATTTTGTTTTAACTCGTTTGTCTCTAGTGCTGTGGTCTCCAGTTCCTTCACCAACGGATTTGTTGTGTCAAGTGACAGTGGTGATCGTCAGTTACTCCACTGGTTTGTCTGTTTCTGCCTGATTCTCAAAAATAATGTATTCTTGGCGGAATTTTATTATTGTGGATACTCATATCAAGGAAGTCGAGTTTAATATCTTTTTAGATTTGTATGGTGAATTGCAATTGTGAGTGTTAACTGTTAAATATCGTTATTTTACTAAAGATTTTATAATAAAAACTGTATTTTAGAATGATTCAAAAACTATAATAACAATAAAAGAAATAACTTTCCAAGCAAACAGGGGCAAGAAAACTACATGAAAAAATAAGAAAATTGTTTAAAAATGTCTTCCTTAATAAAAGATGTTTCAATGATTATTTTTGCCGAATTAGAAAAGAAATTGTGAGTGCTGTTAAAGAAATTAAATTGGTGTTAGGATAACTGTTAGAATTTCTTGTGTCATTTGGTGCAATTGTAAAGCTATTTTCATTAAAAATGGGAACTGAACAGGTAAGAAAAGCAGTTGCTCTTTCTGAATATGGACGGTGTGTACGATATATTTCTGGAGGTCCAGACTTCCCACGTTATTGTTATTAGAGGATTTCACCAGACTAGCACTTACAAGCGGAGTCCTGTAACAGGTACCTAAAGGTCTATTAACGACCGAGTTTATGCTTAAGTGTGTTTTGCCAAATCGAGGTATAACTAAACATTGTTATACAGTGTCTAGTAAATGCTAGACAAACAAATGTTTCTTCGCGTACGGTTAGAAGAACATTAAAGAGTTTTGGCCTTATCTCTGGAAAACCTGCCACATGTCCGCTTGTGCTTCCGCATAATCGAAGAGACAGATTAAACTTTGCTATGGAGCATTGGAACTGGAGAAAGGAACAATGGGAAAATGTTCTCTTTACGGATGAGTCACGATTTACGTTAAGATTCTCAGATGGTCGTGAAATAATGAAATATGAAGACGACAAGAAGAACGTTACGACGCTTGCTGCACCTCTCCGCGAACAAGTTTTGGAGGCGAAGGAGTTATGATGTGGGTAGGAATTTTTCTGGAAGCTCGTACAGAGCTGGTGGTCATAGACCGTGACTTAATTAATAACCTCAAGATACATAACATATTATTTGTTACCCAATATCTAAATGAAGTTAATGTTCCTAGATTAGCATAGTCAGCAAGAAGTCCAGATATGAATCCGATAGGGCATAATATGGAATGAACTAGGAAGACTTATTCGACAAAGAGAAAATGAAACCATTCGAGAACTACGAATCGCCATCCTGGAGAAATAGGAACAGTTGCCCCAAGATGTGATAGCTAACTTGATACGAAGCATGTGGTAATACTCGTTACTGAAAATTCGAAAACGAGGCCTTTTTGTTTAACTATTACTATGTTTTTCCTGCATTTCATTATTTTTTTATTTTCAAGTTTATGAACATTTCTATTAAATACATTTTGTCAATTTCTTTACAAATAGTGCTATATATCATACCCGAAACAACGTGTGATGTGTTCAATTGCCCTGAAAATCACATATCTATGAAAGGGGGCATCATTTTATTATTTCACGCGATCTATGAGAAGAACGATATATAAAAAAAACTTGAAACGGAACAAATTTAGGGCGCTGTAGGAATTTGCGTTGTAGGAACGATATAATTATTATGTCTTGCTAAAAGTTTGAAAATTCACACCTCATCGCCATAGGCGGTTTCGGGCAAGCTTTTATCGCAAGCCACTTCAGAAAGTCTGGTGGAGTGCGATGACGACTTTTGTTACTACCGTTCAACGAAAATATTGAAGTCCGTCGTAAAATATCTTCACATGAGACACATGCGACTGGATTAACGCCCATTTCTCTTTCATCATTGAAAACTACCAAGATTCGAGTTACGACACAATCGACTACCCGGTTCCTTCCATATCACACTTGAACATCACAATCCTGAGTTACGGCCAGAGCAACAGCAAAATATGAATCATATTTTACCATAAAGGATATTTCATAAACCCCATGTTTATTTATTATATTGTATTGACGTTGGTCTAAATTATTTCCATCTGGCAAAGCAAACTCATCCTGTGCCCAAATCATTAAGCCAGTCGATGTGTGTCATATTAGGTATTGACCTTGACTCAGCCAATCTCCGAACATCGGCAACGATCTTCGTCTTTGATATAGTATTGAGAAAACAATATGTATAGTACGACCCCTTTGAATTTTTTACTTTATGGAATTTTGGCATTACACGATTTCTATTTGTTGGTTTTAACCTAACGATTGTAATGAAATAATATCGATATATTCCCTAAATCAAGTTAAACCGATCATAGTCGCAAGGAAATGAATGAAAATGTTGGTTTATAATTATTGCAAAGCAAAATTACATTTTTCACCATCGCATATATTCGCTTAATGAATTTCCAGTTTTCTCATCTCATTCTCTAAGAACGGGTGCAAATGATTGTATTAAGGTGTATTAACGTAGCGACATATTTAAATTCCTTCTTTCTAATTGCATTCATTAATTAAACTAGCGAAATCCCTCGAGCTACAAACAGAAAACTGAATTGCAAATATTAAACACGGTCTCTTTAAACGACACTAGATGTAAATCCAGACAAAGCGATGTTGCCCACCGGGCGAGCAGTTCATCGGCGTACAGGCCTAAACTGGCGTCCGAAAGTCTAGGATAATTTAACCGTCCTAAACTTGCACGAACTTGTGTTACGTTCCACACATGTTTGCCATATAAACGACGCAATGTCGTCGTAATAAGGCGCAAAATAAGACATGTGGCCGAAGAAGCGGTAGCAAAACGAATTAGGTCCACATTAAAGGGATTTTCTTCAGGGAATCATATGTTCTGAATGATACTTCCGCGCCCTTCTATTGTTAAGCTTTGTAAATTAATGCTACTGACAATTAATTAAACGCTTTTAAAGACTGATAACGCTTTTTAGTATGAGTAATTGTACTTAAGTACAATATTTAAAAAAAATAACAAATATATATCGCCTATGTGTATTAAAGCGTTAAAATAAGTTTCATTGTCCTTTACGTCTCCACTCTAACGTAACGTTTACGTTAGCGTAAAATGTGCATATTAATAAGTATAATTGTTTATAATTCTTGATGTCCTTATAAACCTGATGTAAGTTTTTATTGTCGTTATACATTTTCTATTCTATTTACCTAATATAGACAAGTACTAAATTTCACATTTTATTCGCTGCAACTCTGAAATACATTCAATTTACAACAATATGGAGCGTGAACCTATAATATTAAACACGTTTTATATTGATTCGAACATTTCCATCATTGTAAATTGGTCACATATTTCATTTAGTTTCAACCGCCCTACATGCGACCGTGTAAACGCCGGACTAACTCGAGACCGTAAAGCGTATAACAGGTAAGCTGCAAAACGTGACAAATCTACTGCCGTTTCGACGTGCGAGCGACCGCTTTTCAAATCGTATACTTCATTGCCAATTTGCGAGGAATGATTTGATTAATAATCCCGAGCTCCATATAAATGACACCGAATAACGAAGTTATGGTGAATTAAATTCCGAAACTTTGTGAAAATCGCGCATACGTCATAATCGCTCTTTCCCGGCGAGATTTATGCAAAGGCTGGATTTTCTAAATGAATTCTGAAAACAATATAAATGCTAATGCTCACGATTAATCAGAATACATCGTTTTCAGCCGCTGCCTGCTGCGGCGTTCGGCGTTCTGCATGCATCTATTTATGTTTCAAATTCATAGTTGGGCTTTAAGGTCGCATAAAAGTCGGAGACGTCGCGACGTATGAGTGGGCGTTGTTCTGAGTGCCGCTCGTAATAGTTTGGGTGCTTTACACTTCATGGTGACGTGTTATTATAATTCGTGTCTAAATTATAAAGCTCTGATATTACTTTTTAAAAACAGTAACCAATTTCGTTAAAATTAATATAAACTATTCGCGAGATAATATGCGGCATAATTTCGTACGTTTGATTTTGCAGTATTATACATTTATGAAAATTTATTACTACCACATAATTTTCAATGTTAGTTCAGCGCCGTGGTATTATGTAAATGTTCTGCACAACAAGGGATTTTGAAATTTTTAATTTAGCTTGTTATTCTTTCTCTGAAAAAATATTTATTGGCAGGGCGAGTTTTAAGTACGAGCCGGTGCATTTAAGCCCGCGTTAATAATGCCAAGCTGCACACTGTTTCAATATTTATTAATGCCAGATTACATCAATATCTGAGAATATATATATAAGAAGATATAAGAATAATAAAAAATTTCCCAACAGAATTAAATCCAGCAAAACAACGCAACGCAATAGTTGTTGCCAACATTTAAACTTTATATGGGTATAGTGGACAAATATGTTTTTCTGGGAAGAGGATAGAAAATAAATATTAGAAAGGCATTTCAGGAGGAATCGTAATTACAATTTTAACATGGATTGCGTTTCCTTATTTCTTACAAAATGTACGATGTGCATTTATTAGTAGAATATAAATAATTAAGCAGGGAAACTACTTTATATTTTCAACTTGATTACGGAATGTCAACATTTTGAAAATGCGGTTGGAAAAGAATATGAAACATTAAAAAAATAGATAAAAGCGGTGCAAGGTCTAGCTTGAAAAGTGGGCATAAGGCAATTAGCTGATGAGGCTTACTGCAGCCTCTTCAGTCTCAAATAATCCAAGAAAACTATTGTGTGCCATATTGTCTGTAAATGTTGCCTATAAACACTGTATGTATAAAATTCAAATATTCTGTCCATGTCAGTGTCTGTGGCTGTGGATATTCTGTATATTTCCCTCAATCTTGGAGCACTTTGTATTTAGCGTTCCTGGTTCCACTTAGGATTGTTAAATTGGCTTCTCATTTTGCTCTTCAATCCCTACTATCTCATTATTCGCATTTTTTATTGCAGAAATTTTCTCTACTTTCTTGGTCATATCATAGACTTCTGTATGAGGATTTCGCAGCTGCGTGCCTCTCTCTCTCGTTAGTGTTTTGGTATAATATTTGGAACTTGATTTAAATGTTAGTTCATAAACTATACTGCTAAATGAAATCTATTTAACTGCATTCTGCCATGCACTAAATTCGTTTCATTTAGCAACAAAATGTAGAATTTGCTCTTAATTTATTTTTGTCGATGTATATATTGTCGACGATAATCAACGTCGTTAAAAATATTACACTGGGATAATCACGAAATGATAGTCGTTTAAATTAAAATGAACGATTTTAAATGCAAACGCTGTCGACATAACTTAAAACAAGATCATGAATGACAAAGCAGTAAACAGTTACTGCGAAAAATGCTAGTCTAATATCGTTAAATTTATGAATAGGTAATGGCAAGATTTAAGTTTAAATGGAGCTTGTCATAGAAATAAAAATCTCGTAGCTGTTAACAAGGTAAATTGTGTAGGAAACAAATTGACAGGAACTTTAAATAAATTATAATAATTAATTATAATTATCATACTAAAACCTAAGAACAAAGGAAATTAGTAGGCGTCAGAAATGAGATTGCTCAATTAAAACTTTGAATTAGATAATAAACACGACAAGAAATAAAGTGGTGGGAATGACGACAGTGAAAAATTTGGTGTTAGTTGCAAAATAATTGATATAATGATAAATCAGCCCTAAAAAGTAGGATTTTATAATCATGCACTTTGATTAATATTTTGGTTTTTACAAATCATAAATGGATACTTAATGTAAAACGGATATTCATCAACAATTATCGTGGTCAAGTGTTGTTGCGGTGGCCTATTATCAAAGTGCGACCGTATTTGCAAATTCCATTAACTAGTACAGTAGTTCAAAAATAATCTTCAACGGCAAAAAATCTGCAGTGGCTCGCACGGAACTTTATTATACTTAGATAAACATCCAGCAAATTAAAATTTATAACAACCACTTCTTTTTCAATAACTCGCATTGACATACTGAAAAGAACAGCGATGGAACAAATAAAAAGTGAATGAATGATAAATACCGAACAGATGGCATGTGATCATTATATAAATATAATGTCATTGTATAAATAGAACTAAAAATAGTCATAAGCAACTAAACTCGATAATAAATAATACTGAAAAGACTAATAATATTAAGAATTATGCATATAAATATGCACCTATTTCATAACAAACATGTACAACTGGAAGTCATATCTGAGGAAAACAACTTAGACATGCTTTTGTTAGAGAACGCTGGTTGAGCAGTATTGAAAGAAAAAAATTAGTCAAATTCGATCTGTCTGCGCGCTTTGCAAGGATATCTAACAAGGGGAGTGTGTGTGTGTATTAATTAATGCAAGAGTTGGATAATACATAATATCGAAAATAACTACAATACTGCGAAAAAGTGCGATACACTTGTGCAGCGATAATAATTATGTACTTAAAAAATACAGTCAATAAAAAACCGGTTTTAATGCCACAAAAAAATATTTTTTGTGCAATATTGTGACATGAAAAGCAATCTATTGCAGTGCGTTAAAATATTGATTTTATAAAATCATTGAAATTTTTAATTGAATAATTCTTATGGTTCCACAAAGAAATATTGCATATGGTTTGTCCGCGAAATTCTTTAGCCTCGTATTGCCCTGCATCTGCCGCAGGCAGCCTAGGCGAGAATTATTCGGCACTCTAATAAGGTATTTTGCGGGCTTGGTATACAAAAAACTATTACAAACTCTGTGTGCATATCTCCAAGCAGTGAATTTATATTATTTGACAAATATTAAGCTGCTAAGGTACAATCGAATTAGAGAATGGCTAAGTCATAATATGGAAGGACAAGACACAAGAGTGATGATTCAGAGATTAAAAATATTCTGATGGAATATAATATGCACAACAGAATATATGTTCCCAAATTTATAACTGTGGAAACTAAATTAATATAATAATGACAATATACGTAGGTGATACAAATATAGTAAGATCCAAACCAACGCTACACGATGTAATTATTTCTGCACAAGAGTAGATCAGAAATGCAATGTCTCAATGTCTTAAGAACACAAATCTTACAATTACACAGAATTAGTGAGTACACGCGTTTCATAGAAAATCAATGCAATTAGACAAATTCCTAGGCTTTACATTGGACAAGAGCTTAACTTTGCAGGATCATATAGTGTTAGCGCAAGATAAACTTAGCGCGGCGGTGAACATTATCACTAATAGTGCCTCAGCAAATATGGGATAGCAAAATATGAAAAAGTAAGAAAAAAATGGACAGATTTGTTCAAAGCTGTTGCATTGGAATTTCGCTGAAGTGCCTCGGCTATTTGCAGTGAAAAGAGGGTCGAGCTTTACAGTTTAGAGCGCCATCCGACAAATTTTGGTCGACACATTATTCAAAGTATTTGCGAATAACCTCTTATGAAGATTATTTCAGTTGATTGTTGTCATTTGTAGATGATAATTTGTCAAATGTAGATTATAAAATTGTTTTTTTGCAATTGCTTTACTTTATTGCGTGTCAGAATCACCGTTTAATAGAATCGATGTTCATATTGCTGTTTATAAGTTTAGTTTAAAGATCAACGCTCCAACTAACTAGATGATCATGCTATAGAATAACCCTTGTTTTAGGAGGATAAGTTTATACCAGTAGTCGATTTCATTGAAAATAATGTTACTTGACTATAGACCCGCTTAATTGGTTACAGTTTCAGATAATATGTTTAACTAACAATTTCAGTAATTTCGGCCTTGTTGCGTAAATTATATTTGCCGAACGAAAGCAAATTATAAAATAATCTACAGTGTAATTTTCTAACCTAGTTGCTGACCCTAATAACATTCGTTCACGAAAATACGTCGCTCCTGATAGCATTTCAATGAGAAAGAACCAAGAATCGTATACGATAATGTTTAGGAAATCTATATTTACATAAGGGCTGCGGAACAAACAATTAAAGAAAAAAATATATACTGTCGACTTGCGTTCCCAGCTACGTAGCATAAACAAAGAAAATAAATTAATTTCGAATCATATCAAGGCGGATCAATCCACGAAAAGTAAACAGAATAATAAGCTACTGGAATGGAGAAAAATAAAATACGCTCAGCGCAAGAGAAATTATGAAATAAGATTATAGATTGATTACAGATTGAGAAAACACGTGTAACTCCGATGGAGTTAGTATCAAAAAGTCACTATCGAGTAATCGGAGTAATCGGAGATATTAGAAGTCAATATATTTTTTTTCTATAAATTCGAGTCTTGTGCGCAAAGGAAATCGAGTAGAGACGATTTTTAAATCGTCCTAAGAAGCGGATTGTATTTGCAAATAGAAAAGAACTTCTTATCCTCTTTTTGGAATCGCGATCAAGTTACAACAAGTGGTACAAATTAAAGAAAGAATAATCTAGTAACTTGGGTAGAACGCCGCTAGACATCAAAAGATTGGAAAGTTTGTTTTGCATCGTTGTCAAAACTACCAATCATCAATGATAAAATAAAATAATCCTAAGAATGTGAATATATTGTTTAGTTGCTGATTACGGGTGTGCCACGCAAGTGCTAAATTTATGGCGTTATATTCATCGATGTTTTTTGAACATATTTACTTTAACTTGCTCCGCATGTTAGGTGATGCTAACGAATTCAGAAAATAACGTAAACGTATTGTATTTTGTTATTGTAAACAATATTACAAGGTTGACTTTTTAGAAAATCTAAGTGTTTCTGAAGCATTGAACATAAATGTACAACACCATTACTGTGGTTTGTGTGACATTTAATATAATTATATATTTATTCTTCTTAATGCCAGTATACAACAAGTTAATAACCAAATTACCACCTAATAAGCTATCTTCAAATTCATGTAGAATTATACCAACATTAATGTTTCTCTTCTACATAAATTGTAAATGCAATACTCATTTACATATTGGGTCTATGTGGGACTTATACTTCTTTATTTTTATTAAGACATTAACGTATTATTTAATAAAAGTGGATGATTTCTTGAATTTTATGAAGAATATAGCAGTAATACAATAATATCATTTGAATTTGCATGTAAATCAGCAGACATATTTTTAGTGACCACACAAGTTTTATATCTTCATCACTTTCGACAAAACTAATTATCGGCTGCGTTGATTATGCGATATTACATTTTCTGCAGAATGGAAAAAATTCGCGCCAGCACAGAACAAATTATATCCAAAATCATAAAAGTAGAAACGAATAAACTTTTCTTCGCTGAGCAATAAAATATTTCTTTACCATAATATAAAAGACATTATATTTCATATAAATTTAAGGATTTACATTTTTATTGAAATGATTTTTACCTTTATATAAAAGAGTTGCAGTTTATTACGTAAAAATTTCTGATTAATAAATATATACGCACGTAATAAATAAATGGTAACCATCTGTACTGCTTAGGTACGACATTTCTATAACAATTTAAGATATCACAGTCTCTGCGGAATATAGTTATTTGTCTTGTGAAATTGGGTTATTTTAACACAATTTGTGCAGAAGTGTTTAACTTGGAAGAGCGCATTTTAGAACTTGGAGACTATGAACGTATAAACATTACACCGAAGTGATTTAAATGTGGTAAACGAAATATTTTAAATTTGAAGTATCCTGCTGCGTATTTTAAAGCCGCAACGTAATTATGACCAGCCTCGATCTTACCATGCTGCGCAAATTATCATAATTTTCAATGATCCAAATACATACAAACGCTTTCAATTGCAACGCTAGGAATTTCACAAAACTTGCGAATCGACTTGCAAATTTTGTTGGAGGGGGTTTCGCTACTATGCATCACTTGTGATAAAATTGTAAGAGCTTACATAATATATGGCCGGTTTCGCGCACATGTTTTCCTCGTAAGATTTCAGACGTTGCGTACACATCTCCAAATTAAATGGTGAATTTATACCGGTAATTAAAACCCCCACACTGTTTTGCTCTCGAGATCCCGTACCATTGAAGCCCACAATGAGGGCTCGAATGGCTTCGGTCGTCGCATTTACTTGATTTACGCCCTCTCACAAGATAAAATGCATCAGATTTGTCAATTGTATTCTTGTGATAAACATCATTAAAGAATAAGAAATCTTATAGAAAAAATAAAATTATCATCTGCTTACTTGAATTCATTGCTTTTTTATCATCCACAAATATTTTTCATAGCTATGGAATTCCAATTAGCTCCAAATCGATATACTTTTGACATCAACATTATATCAACAGCCATAAAACAATTAATAGCGCATTCATTACTTATATGAAGAGCGGTGCTAAGTAAACAAAGCTAGAAAATTTAATATAGCTTATTGTTCTCAACATGTTTTTACGTTACAACACTTACATAAATTAATTGCCAATAAAACTCTGCGTGGGGTGTTCTGCAAACCTCAGCACTACCATTTAAACAAATTAAAATACCATTCCTGTTATTAGAATATGTAGGATTAGAATATTTAATTAAAATTGTTTTTATTTTTAGCCAGATGATCTGCAATGTAACATGTTAATTTTTTCTTGATCTTGCGGTTGTAGTAAATATTTTAAAATGTATTTTTTTGTATTCAAGGTAAACATAAGTGATACCTGTATGGCAAATTCTAATGTTCTAAAAAAACGTATATGTTGTAACTACTATTTCTTATATGCTTTATATATTATCTTCAAACGATTTACATATAAATTACAAACTACAGAATTTTTATGTATTAATGTTATGGCGAGTCAAATGTCATTCTATCCAATTTAACTTTTTTGTGATAATTGTTATTTTATCTTCATTTTCAGCTTAAAAATTACAAAACATATTATATTAAATATATTGGTTATTCTAAGAACTTATACCATGTTATGCATTAAACTGTAAATATTTTCTAGTATTACTGTTATAATTTATTACTAGTTTATTTAAAATTTGTTTTCAAAATTATAATTGTGCTTCAAATAATTTGGCAATATATTTGGGAAAGGTTTTTTATATCAGTTTTAGCATTTATGGCTTTAGGTTCTTTTGTGATTTGTATCTTTTCATGTGTTATTCGTTGGCCCTGCTTATTTTCTTTTTTTATTACTATATAGTTAAAATTGTATCCGGCATTGCGTGTACTTTTACTTTCTCTAATTGTTTTGTTTGTTCCATGTAATAACTATTATAATTTTGACTATTATCCATTTCTCGCTTAGTCTATAATTTCGCACGTGTAAAATGTATCGCAGCGGCAAATTAAGACAATCATGAATTATAATTTGCTCTCTCTAAAATTGTTTTAATTAAGAAATAAACCTTTTTTAAAAACGGCCTTATGGTAGAACCAAAGTTAAGTGGCGCAGTCGAATCCGGTAGGATCACCAAACGATTTATTAGTCCAAATAATATATCGGTTCGTTTCAAATAATTGGAGTGAAAATAAACATTTTAACGAAAAATCGAGTGAAAATCGATAAACACATCATCGCCCTGAGAGAAAATCAAGATTGGATGCAGTGCACAATAATTTTGCTGTATGTGCCCATGTATTTTAGAGGTTCAATAAATCCTGACTCAAATTCACCAAATTTTCCGTCACATCGTTCAAGATCTTCAATTCATAACACAAGAATGGCTTTAAATCAAACCTATTCTTAAAGAAGAATATTTAAATATGATTCCCGATTTTCATGGTGAAACTATTACCATGACTTTCAGAATGAATATCTGATGTCTAGCTTTTTATCAAAAATCAAGGGAAAAGCCGCAACAAATATCTCGTCTTGTATTATTAGTAGAGTTAAAAACTGCTTTAGAAAACACTTATTCAGACAAAAGAGATTGCTTTAGTTTAAATATAGAAATGACTGAAGTAAAAAAAAGCAAACCTTTCCAGTTTTATAGTCGCATTCAACATTTATTAAACTTATTAAACACATTTCTTATTTAACAATTCAATTACTGCTAACGAAGCAAACGTATTAACGCAATATTTTCGCTAATATGCGCTAAGAATATTATTACGAGGTTTGAAAGAACCATTAAGATCCCTTATACAAACAAAAAATCCAGGAGATTTAAAACTTTCCTTAAATATAGTTACCAACAAAAATTCGAACAAAATAAATTAGTTCCAAAACCAAATTTTCAAAACAAATCTGTGTTTAAAAATCAACCACTACAAATGACAATTTTTGATCATAATGTACGATATTTACAAAAACGATATGTCGATTACAATCAACAATGGAAATAATACACTTAATTATAACGAAAAACTAAATGTTTTAGACCACATCAAAACCAAAATTTGCCAAGACCCACTCCATTGAGCACTTCAACCAGGAATACGTATCGACCCAATCTAAACCAAGGCGATTATTTTAAACAAAATGAACCGAACGCTGTAGTTCAAGAACTACACACTATTGATGACGATTCATACGAAATAGCGGATGAAACAAACGAAATTGATTGTCAACCTGCCGTTGAATTTCCTGAAGAACAACATGACTCGGAATGCCCCAATTCGAATTAATCTATTCAACAAATGATCACAGTTAACTACCGTACATAATACTTCCTGAAAATAATTTAAAATAATTAATAGATACTGGCGGTTCAAATCAAAATCCCATACTGTTGTATCATGTACAAATTAAACAATTTTGAAATTGTTTAATTTACAAAAAGATCTTCCTTTAAAATTTCACATATTCAACTTTCCTAACTATTTTAATTGTTTACTAGGACTGGATAATTTAAGAAAATTAAATGCTAGGATCAATCAAGAAAAAACTCTATTAATTGCAAGTAATAAAAGTTAACGCACAAACTATTAAAGAATGAGATTCCTTACACGAAATTAAATGATCTAGAAATACCTGAATGCGTTACGAAAGTAGGAAACTACTCTTTATACTACTCTAAACCGAACAGAAAGAGAAATAAGAATTGATGAATGTTTGTCAGGTCAACGCAACACAAAGAAAAATAAGAATTGAAGAATGTTTGCCAGATCAACCCTTATTAGCTGAAAATTTTAACAATTACAACTCAAATGATCAAATCAAACAACAAATAAAACAAGAGACGAATTACCCGTTCACAAAAAAATACCGTTACCCTGAAGTACACAGACAAAAAGTACCAAATCAAATAAAAAAAAATCAAACAAAAAAATATTCGTAAATCGCACAGCCCTTGGAGCTCACCTATTTGGGTAGTACCTAAATAATTGGATGCCTACCTAATATAAATGATTTATTGGACAAGTTAGGCAGATGCCAATACTTTTCTACATTAGACCTGGCATCAGGATTTCACCAAGTAGAAATGTCTGAAGATGATATACAAATAACCGCTTTTAACATGGAAAATTGTCACTATGAATATTTGCGTATGGTTTTTCGACTCAAGAATGCATCCGCAACATTTCAATTTTAGATAATATTTTACGCGGAATTCAAAATGAAAAATGTCTCATTTATATGGATGACATAATAATTCTTAGTACCAGCTTTCAAGAACACATTGACGTTTAACAAAAGTATTTGAAAGACTAAAACATTTTAAAATTCAACTTGACAACAGAATTGCCCGATTCCAAGATTTACTAAACAAATTAAAAGTCTTTTCGGATTACTTGGTCATTATAGAAAATTCATCAAGGATTTTGCCAAATTAACAAAATCCCTTACCACTTGTTTAAAGAAAGACGCAGTAATAAACATTAAAGACCCCGATTACGTGAAATGTTTTGATTGATGTAAAAATTTATTAATTAATGAGCCGATACTTCAGTATCCGGATTTCTCAAAACTGATTAATTTAACCACAGACGCAAGTAATTTTACGATCGGTGTCGTTTTATCGCAAGGTAAAATTGGAGAAGATCTACCCAGAGAATATGCTAGTAGAACTCAATAATTCAGAAACCAATTATTTAACAATCGAAAAAGAACGTTTGGCGATCATATGGGCCGTTAAATATTACATAGCTTATGTTTTTGACCGAAAATTTAGTATAATTACTGATTATAAGCCTTTACAATGGTGTTATCCTTAAAAGAACCAAATGCTAACACTACTAGATTGTGTTTGAAACTTGAGGAGTACGATTACCAAATTATATACAAAAAAGGTTGTTTAAACAAAAACGCTGATGCCTTATCGCGAATTTAATTAAGCATGATCAACTACTTCCAAAACAATTCTCAATTATATGGATGAATTTAATAAAGAACTCGAAACACAAAATATATCAAAGGATAATACAAAAACCCAATCACCAATTGTGGAAGCAGAAAATTTAGAAAATAATAATGATGATACAGTTCATTCAAATCATGAAGATCCTATAATTGACATTTCAATTGTAGATTGTCCTGTTAATTTCGGAAAAAAATCACCATCATTTCAGAATGACGAAGATGAAATAATACAAACCATCAAAACTATCAGGAAGGTAAAAGCAACCACCGTGGTCGAATATAAAACTGGACCTATATACTAATAAACACTAATTACTCATTATTAGCATATAATAATTCCATTTACTCTGCTACAAAACTGAAACCTTATGAAATAATATCAACAATTTTGAATGGATACAAAATATGTTTGTCAGGTCAATTTTATTAGGATTGGTAATTAGCGAATTTTGTACATCGAAGTATGCTTTGTCGGATATTATTTTCCGATAATGAAACTTTTTTTTTTAATAATAATAATATCCTTTATTGTCCAACAGAAAAAATCTAATTACGGGACAAAATACAAAAAAAGAAACAAAAGATCGATGCGTAACTTGAAATACAAAATAAATACAAGAGTAATCATATTGTGCACACAGTTTACAGTGTAACTAAAACTAAATATGTTGATAAACAAGTATATTTCAACATGTATAAGGATCTAAATTTTCAGCCAGGATTTTCCTCAACTGACTAATACTACAATTATTAATGTCGCAATTTGCAGAAATGCTGTTGAAGTTTCTACACATGATATATAACGGAGATGCTGATGAGTCAATTTAGTTGTTCACAAGCTTATGCAAGAACACGATGCTCTGCACGATTCGCCGATAGTGGAGAGATGAAACATTGCACCGAGATAACAAACACATATGCTGAGAGTTTCTTTGGGGATAAACATGATCCATTCGAAAGCACAAGAATTTCACAAATCTTCTCTGGACTAATTCGATCTCATGAGCGCGCGCATGATAATAAGGGTACCAGATTAACGATGCGTATTCAAGCCGCGACCTAACCAGAGAATAATATAGAGACTTTAATGCATCCGTATTTGAAAAAGATGCACAATTCCGGATGATAAAACCCAGCATTCCCCTTGCAGATTTAGCAATAAACCGAATGTGATCAACAAAAGTCAACTTTGCATCAAACAGTACACCAAGATCATTTACTGAATCGTTGCGTACTAAATCCTGGGAGTTCAGTTTATATAAGAATAGAGTTGGATTAGCTCTACGAGTGAATGACACTATGTTGCACTTCGCAATATTAAGATGCAGGTTGTTAGACAAACACCAAGAATGAATGTCATCCAAGTCAGCTTGTAAGAAGTTACAATCAGCCGATGAAGATACTAGGCGGAATATTTTAAGATCGTCGGCAAAGAGAAGCTTTTGGGAATCAATAACATTAGTGAGATCGTTAATGAAGATATTGAAGATTAACGGCCCTAAGTTCGAGCCTTGCGGGATTCCAGAGGATGGGATATATCGTTGCGAGGAATACCCATTATAATGAACATATTGCGGCCGATTAGATAAATATGACGCAAACAACTCAATCAATGGGTCACTGAACCCAACTGCTTTAAGCTTATGGAGAAAGATAGATTGATCTACGCGATCAAAGGCTTTAGCAAAATCTGTGTAAATAACATCAACTTGGTCTCCCGAATCCAATGCATCAGAAATAAATTGAGTAAAAATATCTAGGTTGGACACAGTGGATCTATTCACCATAAATCCATGTTGACAGGGTGATAAATAATTCTTTATGATGGGAAATATATGGGAGTAGATACTAAGTTCAAAGACCTTTGCTAGATTGGAAATGATTGCTATCGGTCGGTAGTTAGCAATATCAGATGGATTACCACTTTTCAGAATTGGAACAACTTTTGTCATTTTCCACCTATCCGGAAGTGTCGAAGTTTTTAGTGACAGGTTGAAAAGCTTTGTCAGCGGGCCCACAAAGACATTTCTACAATCTTTAACAAGAAAGCTGGGAATAAAGTCACTACCAGAAGTAAGTTTGTTATTAAGTTTAGAAATAGCTTGGAGAATATCAGATTCAGATAAACTATTGATGTGCACAAACAGTCCACTATCCTCAATATGGTCTGTCGCGGCACAAGGAACAGAGGTCGTATCAACACTATTAAAGTATTTCCCAAAAGCATCAACAATTATCGACACCAATAAACATAGATCCAGGTATTCTACTATGTTGCTTCTTTTCCTGTATATAAGACCAAAATTGTTTAGGTTCGCTTAAGAAAGAATCTTCAACTTGTGCCAAATAATTAGCATATGCTTCTTTCGATTGTTGTTTCACTAGCAGCCTCAAATATTTAAATTGCATCAAGTCAAAGTTATTATTGAAGCGCTTAAAATTACGGTGATGCTTGTGTTTCCGTTTAATGTTCTGGATAAGGTCTATAGTGAACCATTTCGGATATTTATGTGCCTGGTGGCTAAACCTTGGGATACAGCGATCAAAGACTGAGTACAGCGATAAGTAGAACGCCTCACATGCCAGATTGACGTCAGCAAGGTCATCAACAAAACTCCAATCGATATGGAGAATAGCTTCATACAACTCGTAGAAATTACACTTGCGGAAATTATAAGATTTAGAACACTTTCTGGTGAAGTTACAGTAATTTTCAACTACAATGGACAGGTTAATTGAAAGTGCCGGATTATACATATCTTCTTTAATTAGTGGCGCATTGTCATGAGAAACTGCACAGTCGAAGTCGGAAACGACAAGATCTAGCAGGCGATTATTAGAGTTTAAAATTTGGTTAAATTGTTTCAAATTGCCAACATCCAAAAAAACTACGAATAACCTGTGACCTTGGATTATATATAGCACTGTCTACAAAATGGGCACAGTTAAAATCGCCCAATATCAAAATATTTGCCAGACCAACTACTAGCTGTTCGAATAGGTCAAAAAAAGATTCAAACTCGGGTACAGATATATCTGGCGGAAAGTATAAGACAAAGACATGCAACGATGTGCTATTTAAAGAACATTTACAGCCTATAATATCAACGAGCGGTATGTTAGTAACAATATTAGACAGGTCAAGCCTTATTGCAGTAATATTGTTCTTGAAAGCCAGTAAAACTCCCCCACCGCGGCAGCGTTGAGTTTGGTCGAACTTGCGATCACCTCGGATAACGGAGTAGACGCTTGGGAAGTATTCCGAGCTCCCGACTTCATCGGAGAGCCAAGTTTCAGTTAAGCCGACGATGTCGTAGGAAGAATTGTTGAATAAAAATCGTTGACTTTCGTCCTCAAACCACGTACATTTTAACTTAAAGTATTTCTGTTGGACAATGTTAGTTTAAAGGTACAATTTTTTGTACACCCTTAACATATTTTAGACGCACTTGCTCACCCTTTGACAATCGTTCTTGTAACTCATTTTTCAATATTTTAAATTGTTGAATTTGCCGTGGTGTACGATCCATAGAGATGCGAATACCCTTGAATTTATCAATCTTCATGAAATCTTTCGCCTTGCCTATTGCGTCGTGAACTAGTTTCTCGCTACGCTACTACTAGAGTTGATTTAATTGGCCTCGGTGACGAACGTGCGTTAGTATATGAACCTAAACGTTTTACCACTGCGGTACATTCGATGTATAACTGCTGCAAGATTTCTTTAGATAAATTCTCGTCTTTAATGCGACGATCATCTAATGAATTCCCATTATTTTCGGGAGCTCCAAAGATTAGTTCCATTGCATGTCCAGGCAAAGTTGCGTTTAGATCTAATAATTCGTATTTCCTGATTACTAAGTTCGACACAGGTTTGACTAAAGTTATTGCCGCAAATAATGCAGGATACACTTTTATGTTCCTCAACGGCGGCGTTACAACACGAGCAGTTTATAGGAAAAGGTGGTTAGGAAAAGGATACGGCAACGACAGGGGCACAAAGTTTCACAACACGGGGCCTATCGTGTTGACTTAAAATAGACAAACAAAGAGGGCCACGGATAAGGTGTTCGTATTGAGAAAAAAACAAAGGTAACACTAAAAGACGGTTTCGGCACAAAAACCAGGCAAAAAACAAATTCCTTCCTCATTTTGTGATATTATATAAGTGTAACAACCGGACAGTTTGATGTAAATCAAACGATGATTATGAGCATATCAATAGGCACATTTGTGAACATCAAGAGCCGTTCGATTGGCGCAAACTTAAAACACTTACAGACATTTCGCAACGTTTGCATAAAGTTATCGTCCCCATATAGCACCTTACTACGACGTTGCGCTCTCGGTATTATTGTAAGTACTACTCAACATTCTTAAAGGCGACTGCTTGCACTTGTTTTAGGAAGTTTTGCAAGCTGAATCATTATACTCACTCCGTGCTTGTTGCTTGTTGCCTGTGCATGCATATCTTTTCATATTTCCGATTTATTCATCTCCCACAAAAGATAATTGGGAATTGTTTTAACGTAAAAGCATTGCCTAATAGATTATCGTTTTGTTCATTGATATGATAATGTAATTTCAACGATTTGCAGAATCCTAAACATATGTCAAATTTTAGTAGATCGGTCTCTATTTAAGTACTACAAGTTGAAGACAAAATGGACAAATGGACCATATTCCGTGCAAAACCTGTAATAATAGAAACCTTTTATGGGCATACGCTTCGAATAAGTAGCTAAAACTGCTGAAATCACAATACACTCGTTAATGGACAAAAGGTAATTTGTTTGTGTTTGATTTTGTTTGATGGCGGATCTAAATCATTAATTAAACCAAATGCACTCTGCGCTGCGTTCCCTTTCTGGCACGGATGTTAGGACAATTCAGTTTGCATTTATAACCGGATTAGTTTAATTAGATTTGTTTTATGAAGTTTGGCTCGAACAAATACACAAAGGGCCGAATTATGTTACGGCGGAGTGTCTTTTTAATTGCATTTGCTGTATTGGGTGGTCATTTTACGAGACCGGCGATCTCGCTTACTTGGTGCTGTGTTAGATACGTTTTTTTCTATAATTACTTCGCCTCGCTAGCGGCGAGATTTTATCCTGATAAATTTGAATAATTATAGTACATACAAACAACTCTTCTGAAAGCAAATGTTGTGTTTAGCCTCGGTTTGTTAACATTTGCGGACTAACATGCACGTATTTAAATTCACATTACGCAGCACTAAAGTTACGAACGACAAATATTTCTGGGATATATAAGTATATATATTATAAACTTTATTGAACTGTCAAAACAAGGTGAACTAATAAAAAATGTTATTACAAAAATGACTGATATTCCCCACTTAGTCTTAAATAAAGACATTATTTTTTGCAGATTTTTCTATTTCGCTCACCTAATAAATTCGGATTTTTTTAATCGGGAGGATTTTTAATTTGATTTTTCGTTCCAAGGAGGTAACGAGGCGGAATGCGCCTGAAAGCGCCTCGCATACAAAGTGAAAGCGGAGAAAAGTTTAATATAATCGTTTATAGCTCGGATACTCCGGTTACCAAATTTCTATGCAAAGAAGCAGCTGGTCTTTAATTTCAATCGGGACGCATATTATGCGTGGGTTATTTGTAAACTACGGGTCATTTCATTTTAATTTTTGAAGCCGCACGATTACATATTTAAAACTGGCGGTCATACGTTGTTGCAATTAAATAAACCTGGCGCGGAAATTAATTAAAATTTTGAAACAAGCTTTTGTCACGCAATTGGAAAAACGTGGTATCTTTCGATAAACCAGATAAACCGACGTAATTTTCCAATTACGTTTTCAATAAAATTTACGCAGTATGTTTTAAAAGTTTTATGTATATATTGTTATTAAATGTTATGGTAAATTTATTTTATTAACTAAATATAATTGAAATATTATTAACAAATTATCAACGTTTTTGAAACTGAAACTGAATAATGACAATAAGTGATTGCGCCTTCGCGGACGATTTAGTAATATTTGCAAAAAATTAGATAGACTACGGAAACGAAATTTAAAAATAAACAACGAAAAAACAAAAATAATGATAATTGGGGAAGACGATAAACAAATTTCAATGACACTTAATGGAAGAAAAATAGAGCAAGTAAATACAATTAAATATTTGGGGGTAAACTTAAGGCACTAGACCACGGTGAAAAATAATTTTTTTCCTTATTTTTTTTTCTTCATTTTCTGAAAGATGCATTTGTCAACAATGCCCTCACCGAATATTTTACAGAAATTCGTCAAATTGATGGAGATACAGCATTTTATGTGAACCGTTGCTAGCGTACGACCGCGCCGAGCGGCAGTCGTACGATTCGTATATATATCATTCGATTTGTTCGGTCCCACATATGTATATATTAACAATTAATTAAGTTAGTTTAGATATGCGCAATCCAGTGCAAAATATTCGCTACAATTATTTCGTTTCGACCCTCAGAATATTTTGCATACGAAATTAGTCCCAAATTCACGGCTGTCCAGGTACAGATGATTCGACAGATGCGCCAGCTAACGGTCGGTTCGATTGTTTACATTTATGACTGATTTTTCCAAATTAAAAACCCAAAAACTCTTATACGGTCACGTACAAGACGTTATCTATTTCAATACAATTGCGGCCCGATATTAAGCGCTGAATTCCCCGTTTTACATAACCCGTCGCGAAACTGCCACTAATATTGCATCAATACTTTTTAACAATGGTCACATTGGCCTCAGAAATGTATTGGAGATATTAGACATCAAAATTGGTGACGCACTCTACCAATATTGTCAAAACATCGACGAGATACGAATATGCGAAGCCGAGCACGAAGCCGAAAAAAGCACGCATGAGGGTCGTCTTCGTGCAAAACATGGAAAAAAAATGATTATCTGGACGCTGAAGAGCTGTTGTATGGTCCAGGAATAGCTGACTAAACGTAAGAAACAAGAAAAAATAGACCGAGAAAATAGTTAGTTTGTATGTTGAATTATGCTTCAGCAAAACTTTGAACGCGTTTTTCTCGAAAACTACTTTTTCAACCTGGTTGACAGCATATTAGAAAAACTATGCATCCGATTTGCATGCACCAAGTCTTAAACTGTTCGAAAATGTAGTCTCTATGGCACCACGTAGGGGTTTTTTTATAAAAAATCTCCTTCTATTTTTTTTTTCATATGAATGATGACAATTTTTCATAAAAATCGAAAATAAAATTCGCTGGTCCGCCATTTTTTTTTTCTTCTAGATATCAAAATTCCCCTACGTGATGCCATAGACACATATGTCTAGTTTCTAAATATATTTTTATTTTATTTTTTAGATCAGCCGTATGGCTTAATCGCTGTCAACCACCGCGCGCATAGTCTCCTCTTAGGAGCGGCGTACACCGCAAACTATACTTTAGATTCAAGTATAAAAATTTGTATACAGTCTTCTATATGCATATATTGACAATAAACATTGATGAAATGAATTGCATTCATCATTCGCTTGAAAATAATTATGAAAAATACACCCTCGTACCGCGCACGCACCGTGGTCTGGTGCCTTAAACAAAGAATGAGGCAGAAACAAATGAAAGGATTGAAAAAGCAACACGTAATTACTATGCCTTAAATAATAAATTTATAAGAAATAAAGAAATATCAATAAAAACTAAGATCACTGTGTATAAAACTATCTAGAAACCAATATTAACATATATATAACAATATTATATATAATATATAAAATATTTGTCATTTATTTGTGTGCGGAAAAATGAACAAAGCTTATCGCAGTAACCTTTAGAGTTTCTGATATGGATTTCTCTGTAAAAGTGAAACCATGGATGCTTCTGCGTGAATATGAAAGTGAAATGGAAGACGGAAGATATATTCTCCCCACTTGAACACTAAAGCGTTCAGGAAAGTGAATATGAACCTGAGGAGACCTGAGGATTTAGAAAGAAAATTCTGAGGTTCAATACAAATTCTCAGAACATCCGCCATAAAGTAAGTAGAAACAATCACAATTTCTCAGAATCGCGATTTTGCTGATGAAATGATTGTTACAAATAAAAAGAACTGGAGGAACAAGTCTGAATGCCGCGTCGCAATATTATAGTGATGTTACCATGCCTTCGCGAGCCCGCCACAACCGTAGGAGATAATCCAGATATGGAAAGACTGTTTAGGCTAATTGTTAAGTCTACTCTAGAAACTTTTCTACCGAAAATATGACTTTAATGAATTTCCCTTACGGGTGCTAGGAACAGTTAATTTTTCAATGGACATTGATCATTCGGAACGAACAGATATAGGCCGAGCCTTTTCATAGAGGAAAAAATGTTAGGAAAGCTAATCTACGAGTGTCAAATGGAATTGAATATTGAGGTTCTACATGAACTTAAAAACGTAAAAGATTGGAACTAAAAAAAAGACAAACGAGAAATATCAACGAAATTTTACCACGAAGGAACCGGATTCCAACAAGTAATTTATAGTATTCTAAAAGTACGTCATTTATAATCAAATACAATAAGAAAGTGGCATTTATTCCTATTTTTATTAGTTTATAAAAGAGTTGCTAGCCATCGTTTGTAGTGTCAAAAGCCTTCTTATTGCAAATAAAATAAAAATAAAGTAGTAAATTTCAATGAACAATTGACAATGATTTTCATCTGTTGCCAGTGAATCAGTTTACCATTCCATATATATGACGAGTTAGTTAGGAATAATTCCAGGGGATGTTCGCTCATATCAGTAAATTAGATTGTCTTTAGATGCACAAGGGATATGCGTAGAGATTACCTATCAAATCACGAAATGAATAAAGTGTTGGAATCGTGATATACTCGTATTTTCCATTTTAAATTAGTTCCATTTGCCACAAATCGAGTAGGCGCTTTGTGAATCATTGTTATAAATAATGATTAATAAAATACTTGGTTTAATGTTTACAAAAATATTTATTGTATGGCGAGTAACCGCTCGATAATGGCCTAGCAATCCGAAGCAACGGTCGCCATACAATAAATATTTTTGTGGACATTAAACCACGTGTTTTATTAATAGTTAATTAGTTCCATTTGGTCTATTGAGCTAATAAAGGCGAATTTTTGATAGTTATGAAAAATGTTTCTAATCATAACAAATCACATTAAGAGGGTTATGTAATGCTGGTATGAAAATAAATATTGAAGAATTTCAATTTGTTAAAAGAGAAGTCTATACAAGAAAATCGCCAGTAGAACAAATAATATGCCAGACCTATCAACATAAGAACATTGAGATCACTTTAAGGACAACTAAATTATTATACACTATTCATGATAAAATATGACGATAAGCACAACCATTTTTCGATATTCCGAAAAAGGGAGAATATATAAATAGATCTATGAAAAGGAAGGTGTGGTACAAAAATGAATATGTGCAAAGTCTAAAATTGATCCTGGGAAATTTTGAAAAGGTATTTATTTCGGACTTCATTCATCATGTTGCTATGCTAGCTATGTTAGTAAATCACTAACATAGCCATTGTAGCCATTGTAGCCATTCGCAAAATGTGACTAGATCAATTTTAGAATTTTTATAAATATACACCATTTATAAAGTTATATAACATTTTTTGTTCCTTATTGATATTGGTAATTCGTTATTAATTGGTTATTAATAAATTTGGCATGTTCCGACTTTTCGACGATATGCTATGCCGATGAAATTTGATGCTGCAGAAATAAAATTATATTTTTTTTACATATCTGGAATGACGAATGTTACGGCGGGTGGATTGCCGTCGAAGTAAAATAAAGCTAAAATAGCTTTGATGTGTAACCTACAGTTCGAAAGCTCCTAGTAGCAAGACAACAGGGACGAACTTTTTATTAGGTTTTTTCGACGTGTACCAACTTCTCTAGGAGGCGCGAAATCAAAATGTCATAATTAACAGTGGTGTTTAATTCTGGTGAATTTTATGCCAGCATAAGCCAGTTCCTAATTAAAATTTGTTTTCGTGTGGAATTACCTGGTAAATGAATTTTTTGTCCTAATATAAAACAATTGCTTTTGGATGCGAAATTAGTCTTCATAATAAAACCTAAATGTTACCATCCTTAAAATGACTTCTTACTAACTGTAAAATCAATTTGATTTATTTTAGTTGCTTTATTTACGATGCGCCTACCCACCCCTCTAGTTGTCTTCTAATCATATGCGTATTTATATTTCCCGCTTCTACGTCACCTTCCCTTTCAGGCGGATTTCAAGCAATGATGATTTTTATGAATCATCTATCACAACTGTCAAGATTTACAATTTTATTTAACTACACCACATAACTTTCAATTAATGTTGATTATTGACACTTGATGTTTCTATCAACGATGGACATTTATGTAATGACGATATGAAGATTGGTTGGGTTGACGGTCCATTACGTTTTAATTGGTGGCTAAAGGCATACTATATGAGTAGTAAATGACGTCCTCATCTTATCTGTTAAAAATGTGTGATTATTATCTCTAGTTTAATTTGCAGCAGATAATCTGTTGGTGCTGATGATCTCCTGCAGACTGCAGATCGAACAGAATAACCTGATCTCGGACAATACGTGGTTCATTACACGAGAACCTGGAGAAACATTTCTCAAGAAATCTTCAAGATCACTAAAAATAACTAAAGGATTAAAGTATGGTCGACAAATTATAAAGATAAAAGTGATAAGGCTCTGTATATTAAAGGAAATATAAATTTTAATGCTGGATGACAATTTAAAAAAATTGGACCAATTCAAAATAGGTCGAAAATTGATGTCGTTCTTGATGATGCCATAGGAGAACAAGAATTTAGATTAATGATTTTAATATAAGAGTAGGTACTAATATAATTAATTTTGAAATCAAAATTACAGCTAATGAGAACTTAATTAATCATATTAGAAACTATCTGAAAGCTTTACTTCCAAATTATATCTTTAATGAATTTTCGAACAGGTTAACTATCACATAAAATAAACCAATAAAAACACCCAATATAAATGAATGAGTTAATTTTAAATAAATATGAAACTAAGTTATTTCCTAATAATGATAAATGCTTTGTTAATGTTTCAAATGTGTTAATTCCCGAAAAAAAATTGAAATTTCTCATCTCTAGATCCTAAATGTGTAATAGTTTGCATCTGACGCATAAATCATGTAATATTGGTAAACTTTTAGCTGTTGTAAGTTGAAAACTTACTTTACAAGTTTATTGATAGAGATCCAACTTTTACCACCAAACCTACAGCTTCAGACCTTTAAAAAATTGCTAAACGTATAGGATATACGAGTATTTCAAAATATAAGGAACTTGCTGTAAATAATTATGTAGCTCCTAAATTTTATGACCCCAAGTGATATTCCTTTACGTCCATTTCATCCGCTATAGACTCTCTTTTATAAAAGTTTTCCAAATATTGGCTAGATATTTTATCTACCTCTCTAGCTGATCGAAATACATACAATGTTAAGGGCTCTTTCACTATTGTTAAAGATATTAGAGATAGAGATAGAGATAGCCCACGCCGTCATAATTTTGTTTTAATTTCATTTGATGTAGTTTCTCAAATTACTAATAGACATTTAAACTCGGTTGTTATTAGTGACTTTTAAGGTTTCAATTTATCTCCTTTCATTATTTTAATTAAATTTATATTACTTTTCATTTTAGTACAAATATTACGGACTGTGTATTAGATGTTTTGTCAAAATTATCTTTCGAATTTCACTTTAATTTTAAATATGTTGATATTTTTGGTGGAGTACTCTTTAATAAAATAAACAAACGGTTACCTAACTTCAATTCCTACTTCTTAGGGAAGATGCATAGATTTTTATTCTAATCAGGAATAGAGTGGTTACAATTAGTGATTCTATATTTCTTAAGGTAAATTAAATAATTCTCTTTTCAATTTCTGTTAATAACGGCAACGCTAGTTAATTACCTAACAAATCAATTTATAATGTTTCTTCACAAGTTCCTCCTGGCTCCAAAAAAATCAGTTATAAGATATTACCTCAAGATTTAACAAATAGAATTGTCGTTCTTTGTAAAAATGATAATATGAAAATAGGATAATATAACATTTTTAAATAGATTATGTTCAAGATAAATATAAATTATTATTATGTTATTTATAATATTCCATGTAATGATTGTGACAAATGTTACATTAGTCAGACTATTCAGTAGTTAGGCACATTTAATATAGCATGAATGTGACTGTAGGATCGAAAAATGAAATTGTACTTTATCCCAACATTGTTTCAATTTCAGAGATGATTTTGATACTGTTATTGTTTGAGCCGTAGAGAAAAATTGAAATCTGTCAAATCAAGATAAACATAAATTTTATAAATTCTCAATCCACCATTCAGAAACCTATGTGGTACCATTTACTCTTAACTTTTAAGTTTGTAGTTGATCAATCGTTTTTCATTTCTCTTCATATATTAAGATTTAATTTAATGGATATATATTCTATTTATTTAGTGAGTTTTCCCTTATATAATACGAACAGATATTATTTTTGCACATAACTGCATCAAAGTTGTTTCTATATATTTTGATTACCACGACCGAAAATTCGACTGTAATTTCAACACCACTACAGTGCCAGCAAGCTTACAAAAGCCCCGGAAAATATGTGAACAAATTTCGTAAACAAACGATGCGGACCAATCACCTGCGATATTTCCTTAATGTGCATTCACAAACAAAACAGTGGTATGGTTTCGTTTTGATATTTGGTGTTACAATTTTCCAAGTATTATTATTATTGTTTAAAGTTTAATTGTGATCATCTGCGTTATTAAAAATCGTCTTTTTCACGACGTAAAGTACTCATCGACGAATATTTATGCAGCTGATACAGATTGTTATTAGGTTATGTTCGTGAATTGTCGCGTGAATCGCCGAAATACCTTTGGACCCGAATGTACTTTCTGAACATGCAGCTCCCTCATACACGCCGTCTCAGAGCTCTTGTAAGCTTGGTACTACAGTATCTGCTAACAAAATAGCGGATATTCTTCGAAACGTGTGTCCCGTGTATTTCACTGCATCAGGAAGTTAATGAAATGCTCAGTTGTTCTGAAAATGCCTGCAAGTGTGCTCGTTCCTACTGGTTGCGTTGTACATGCACTTTTTCTGTACTGCAGAAAAGAGCGAAGACGAGGCACGTTTCCTAGACGCAATCCAACATAGTTTTTGTAAACATAAACCACAGACATCATCATTAACAAAACTTGACGGTTTTTATTTGTTTTCGTTTTCGCGATGGTTACTATTACAGATCAGATTTACTCAGATCAGATATTCACAAATTATTCTCTACGACGGGCTTGTTCGGAGTTTCTGTGAAAAACTTTATCATATTTCCTTTAGACAACAAATCTGACAAAAATATGACGATATGACAATATATTTCATGACCAGCAAAGTCTTTTTGATCATGGAATATTTCGACAAAAGAAACTAGACTGATATTTTCTGGACTACAAATTGTGAAGGGTTTTGACGTTTCGTGAGAGTTTCATCTGGCATCTTCAGGTAGCTCTTTTCGGTCTCACTGACTTAGAATATATATCTGTATGTAGTTCAAGTCAAATAATAACGCAAAATTATTATTAAATGTACCAATTCAAGGTTGACCGTTCAGGAATTGATCGCGGCAATCAGAGAAGCGAGGTGCTAGGTCGAATTTTGCATACCACAGCGTTTATGTTGTAATGCCATGACAATAAAATTAGTATTCAAAAGTGGAATTAGAATCTATGAAATTAAGGATAAAAATGCCTTACATGTACTGATGATCAATCATAATCCTCATCAGACCTACAATTCTCTATGACAAAACATGTTAATAATTCAAAATATTGACCACCATATATGTGCTCTGTCGCGAATAAATACTGTGTGTTTTTTTTTTTTAAATTACTAATTTTTTCAATTTCAACAAAATCCGACGGCAAAAGACTCGATCCATCATAATAAATGATTGTGAATAAAATCACAAGGAAATTCAATAAAAAGAATATCCAAGAATATACAATTGTTCATTTCTTGGAAACATTATTATATAGCTTGTCGTTTCGTGTCGATCCAATATACTTCGTGTTGGATTTTAAGAGAGAAACGAAAAATAGTATCCAATATTATAATATAATAAAATTTAAAATGTGAAGAATATAAAATTCGTAATCATGTTGGGAAATATCACTGCGCTCAAGGGAAAATTCCGTCGCCCCACGCCGTATCTGCCAGTGTTTCAATCTTTTTTACACTAAATATAGCATTACATTTAAAGTGGCACGATGTACGTTATAGCTCTTGAAAATCAGTGTAATTACGAGAGTAGTCTTTATCAAGCGTAGTTTTCGAATATACGTACGAATACATCTAAGAGGGAATTTATTCGCCCATACATGCTATTTTATTTTCGACACAACTTGCACGAATCGCCCATTGATTTTCTTCTACATTTCAATTCACTACGCCGACCGTCAACTTCATTCAACATCAAATTAACTTACTCGCGCGGGATGCTTTTATTCAACTCTACAATAAATCTGTTATTAGACCGTACGTGGGGGCGCTTTCATTCGACTGAATGCAACTAATTAACGTCGAGTAAATCATATTTAATTGCTGCATTAATCCGAAGAATAGGTATACATTCTCCCATCTAGTCGAAGGCAGTGGTGGCTCGACGAAGATAGTTGGTTTAGTTAAATTAGATTTTGGACCGGCGACAAACTGCTGAAATTGCAGAACTTCCCGCATACGTCTCAACTCTCGACTCGTGACTTTTGGTTTTATTATGCACTTTACAGATCGCCGCAACAGTTGCCCTGTATTTCAAAATGTGAGCGTAATTATACGAAACTTTTACGGCTTCATTTCCATTTCATAAAATGATATACTGGAAATGCATAGTGGTCATGTTGATAATTCGATAAATACTGAATATTTATTATGTGGGAGCTAAAACGTCACGTCTAAATTTATCTACATTCACATAGTCCGCTGAATATTGTAAATAAGCTGAAAACTTTGACACATATAATTTATTCCGATAAAATTATCAAAAATTTAATTTTAGTCAATATTCGACCAATTCATTCTGGTAGATTGCATCTATATCGTGAGGTATTCCCTGTGAATTGAATTGCTAAATATGAAACAACGACTAATAATTAACAAACTAGTCCGCAAATGATAAAAAATTAAATGAAAAAAATTGATTGAAGAGAAAAGAAATTTCGCACGTTAAAAATTTAAAAAGCATACATATGTTTGCGAATGTCATGAGCAAGATACAAAAAATACATAAAGAAACAGAATTATAATGTAGAATAATATAAATATAATAATTTAATCTCATCTGATTGTCGTTAATACCGGAACAATTTTTAAGCATTACTTAAAATTAAGAACAGCTTGCTTAAGTATTACTTAAACACAAAACGGCACAACCGGGCATAAGAACTATATAGACGATGAGCTAAAAGATTCAACCGGTACAGACATTGCAAATACTCGGAAACCTTATAGAAAGAAATGTATAAATGTGATAACAGTCCTTAATAACACGAAGCGCTTAGAAAATCAAATTAATGTTGATGAAAATTCGCTTTATAAATTTGTGGAACAACAGAAAAATAAAAAACACGCTTCGAAATTGAAGCAAACTATAATAAGAAATGGGCTAAAACCAACCTATCTGTTCAGGGCCGCAGTATTTTATGATTAAATAAAATAAAACTTAATAAAATCGACGACTCAATAAATAATAACGTATGTAACAAAAGTTTTGGCAAAAAATGCTTCTCGAGATATTTCGAATTGCATTATTTTTATCATATTGCCATTGTATGCAAAACAATGACAAATGTCATTACTTGTGACGTGCGTATTGGTTTGGTTGGTGGTTTCTTTGAAATGTCTTATAAAATAGATATACGTAAAAGTATTTATACATCTGTTGGCTAACTTTCTAAACGGGAAATTGTACACATTTGTCAAGATCAATATATTTCAATTAGAACTATTTATCGTACGATTGAGAATTGTGAACAAGGAATTCCTTGCATTAACTTAAAAAATGGCCGCCCAAAAGTTTGCCCCCAGCAGCGGTCAACAGAAAGTGCTAGAAAGTGCAAAAAACAGAGTTGGAACGTCAGCAAGAAAGTTCAGTCGTCGATTTCATGTTTCCCATCAGTAGGGAAATCTATAGAAATGGTTTAAAATTTCGTAAACAACAAAAATGCTCAAAACATACGAATGCCCAGTTGGAAAGAATTCCGCGGTGTTGGTTGTTGTCGAATGTTAAGGACAGTTCACTTTGCAAACAACAAAGTGATTATTATGGACGACGAAAAATATTTTACTTTGGCGAACGCAAAAATAAAAGGATGTCATGGATTTTACACAGACGATATCGAAAACACACCGGATAATGTCAGATTTAAACGTAAAGCAAAATTTGCCGACAAAATCTTAGTATGGTGTGCGATTTCTGTAGCTGGTGTTTCACGTCCCTATGTTGGATATGTCAGGGGCGTACATGCAAATACATATACGCGTAGATGTCTCCCAAAATTATTAAATTTTATTAGGACACATCATGATGCAAACGAAATCATGATCTGGATGGCTCTGGTATCCTGTCATTATGCCCGAATATCAAGGGAATGGTTGGCTACCCATCAGATACGTTTCGTACAAAAACAAGGCAATACCCCAAATCTTTCACAAGCGCGACCTATCGAAGAATTTTGAAGCCTGCTTAGTAGAAAAGTCTATGATAATGGTTGGGAAGCCCAAAACGAGGAGTAGTTACGAAGCCGCATTTATCAAAACTGCGTGCCATCGAAGACCGAGGACCCTTGTCAGTAATGTAATTTTTCAAATGTGCTTTAGATCAGTGACAAAATGTGATAATGTTTCATTATTTATTTTCGATTTAAACCCAATGGCAAGTGCCAGGGCGTCGTATCGGATGTAGAAAACTTAACGCCTGGCTTAAGTATAGTGATCAGTGGCATAATTTAAAAATAAATCCTCCTCAAATCGTGAGCAGGCTGCGATCAGATCCCTACTCGTATGATCCAGGGTGGTCAGGTAATACTGCCAAAGACAAACTCAAGACAAACGCAGAATTTTTTATTTTATGACACTCATAATTCATATCCTGGCACTAAATGCATTTAGTTCTTTGACACATTGAGTGCCAAATGTAAACATAAAAGTGTTCTCTCGTAATTCACTTTTAATGCAAACATGTTTTTTTTTTATTATTTTGAGGCTTTCCGGCATTTTTTTGTCTCATATTTACGAATAACGTGGCCTGTGTAAGTTTTCCGTTGGCATCATGTCATTCAGATAAGTGTAACATATTTTACACTTTTTCATCTTTGCTTTCAGATTTTGAAGAGTAAAATTTCATTAGAAAAATGTACACCTTAATATTTCAAAACGTCACAAAATATTGACAGAATCATAGCTGCAAAAAGTTGCTGCAAAAATCGATATAGAAACTTATAGCACCGACGCAACGACTATGATTCAGATGATTCTTTCCTAGATCCATCATGGGAGCTAGATGATTCCCCACCAGTCTCACAAGAATCATCTGACAATGCAATTGATGATAGTGGTGAGAGATATATCGAAAATTATCAGGAATTAGCCATGAAAGAAATTACAGAAGAGGCTGGCCAGGAATAAGTTGAGGGAGCAACAACGGATTCTGTTTGGAGTGTATATATTGGAAGGCATAAAGTATTTCAGTTCACTGGTTCCTAAGTACTACAAGAAGCTCCCAGAAGCTTTTTTCATAATGAATGACGAACTTATAGATCTGATTATCACTGAAACTAATAGATTTGCGCAACTATAGCATCACAAACGTAAAGAAAATATGCTCGCATCAGTAGGTGAATACCAACAAATGTAGCAGAAATAAAGACATTTTTATGATTAACATTATATATGGGTTTAGTTGGGAAAATTGTTTGAAAGATTATTGGGCTCAACATGGCATTTGCCGGCTAGACATTCCACATGTAACTATGTCAAGAAAATATATACCAGTTATTACTAAGTATGTTACATTTCAACAATAACGAAATAATTCAGGCCGACGAACGTCTTAGTAAAATTCAGTCGTCAATTGATATCCCGCAAAGAAAATTTTACACCTCTCAAATAGCCAAACTAAGCCAGCACTTACGGCTAGAAATCTTCAAATGCCGCAGAAAAACCTTTGGCTGTTATAGCGTACAACATGAGATCAAATGGCTTCCTATACCACAACTTTCCGAAAATGAGTCAAATGATATAGGACATGGCATTGAACTACTTTTAGACACTGCAGTTATTAACTCTTGTATCCTGAACAAACAAGTGTTTAAAAACGAATTCAAATACGAAGAAAACTTCAGCAAGGTGAAGCAAAGGTGCCCATGATGTTTAAATCATTAAATATAGTCACCGAACTTTATTACGACTTTTCATTGCTTTTTACAATTTTTTAATTGTAAATATATAACTAATCATTTTTAAAATTATGCAATCCGAAAAATTTTAATAAATGAATAATAACCAAAGGTGCGTTATTCACAACCATTCAATTTAAAATAGTAAAATAGTTGGAGAGTTGGACCGAATTCAAATTAAATTTGGAAAAACATGTTGCAAATAAGTACTAAAAGCAATATACATCGTTTGCTACACAAGAAACGTCAGATAATACGACTCACATGTGTACAAAGTGGCACCGTGCAAAAGAGAACATTTCGAAGATGCGACAAATCAAACAGATGAATTTCTTTTAGGGGGTTGTTTATCGACTTGTGTTAAGTGCAAGCAAGAAATTGGAAACGAAGCATCTTAGCGGATATATTTCGAGAATGGTTCGATTTCCGTATGCTTTCAAGTTGTAAAACTGACAGCGTACGCTACGCACATATATTTTTCTCGTTTACGTCGGAAAACAAAAACAAGGGTGAAAATTATATTAACTTTGTTGTATATGTAATCCCTAAACTACCATGGATTCTACTTAAGTATAAAGTATAATAAATTTAGCAGGCTAGATTATCGTAAAAAGCACTGCCTGTAGTTTCTCGGATCAGAAATAAAAAATCTGCAGGGGTCCGCATTGAACTTTCTTATACTTGTAAATAATAAATTTACAATAAACTAACGCGATTACGATGGTATGCGAAATCGCAAACACGGTATCTCTTCATGAATACATCCATATATGTAGGTTAGTTACAGCCGCGGAAACTAACCGCAAAGAATTTTTCGAAAGCAATTTTCCAGTAAATGGTAGATTTTTCGAAAGAACTCTTCAAAGAAAAGTATGAAATGTAAATATTTTTAACTTTCAAAATCAACTTTTTGATAACTCGTGCCGTTTACTTCTGATTGAGATATTGCTTACACGAATCATGAAATCTCGAGGTCAAAATTTTTCATAATTCACCTACTTCCTTATATATAAAGTAAAATAAATTAAAAATAATCTCAGTTATTGACATATCATGATTTTGATGTCACTCGAGAATTGTTCTTATAGTTTATAGAAAATAAACGCTTTTGTTGTTTTACAAACATTAAAATGTTGTAATTTTGTTGTGGATTTTGTTGATTCTGAGGGGAAAATGTGTTTCAGAAGTGAAATAGATTCCCTTTATTCTATAGAATTTATCAATGTGGTTGTTAACGATCTGGTCCCGGAAAAATTTCAGCTATTCAAAAAATGTCCATTATTCGAAGTCGTTACGAAAACGTTAGGTTGGTTTACTTTTATGAAATGTTAACTTGACATTTTCAGATAGAATGTAAATAATTACTTGCAGTGGTCTTTCTAGTCACAAAAAAATAAATCGTCCACTTTATGGTCATTATAATTCATGTCAAAATCCAAAGTAAACATTATTTCAAAACACGCCAAGAAACAGTAAGCAAAAAATCTCCAAGATATTAACATCCACAAAAATTGTGAAATATCTAATTGTAAGTGAAGCTGATGATAACAAGCAATTGATGATCAAGGTATTGGCTCATTTTGCTTCCTATTCGTCTGCAGTCATTTTTAGAATCAATGGAGCATACCGCCCTGTTGAACTTACGATTCAAAATATTGATGACTATAAAGCCAGAAAATTTAGAGTTCTGCCCCAGTCGACACCACTAAATTCAATATAGAGAACAAAATGAAAATTGCTCGACGTACTATACCAGATGAAAATCTTTCCACTTCTATAACATAGGTTGGAAACTTTCCGTTAATGGTGAAATCGCGGATTTGCCAACTGGAATTCTCCTGCAGCTCAACTGAACATGGTGAAGCATGGTGGTGCAATAATAACTGAAACTGTCAATATACATGTGCATTGATGAAATTATTTTTAGAATGGCAATAGGTATGTATTGTTAAATAAAACCGTTAAAAATAGTGATTAAAGTTGTACTAAAAGTGCACAAACAAAATACAAACTAACTACTTTATCAGCAAAAACGCAAAGTAATATGATCGCTTTTATCTCTTCCTTTCAATCTATGAATCCCACCTATGGGGGGTGGGCAAGAATAAGAGGAAGACTCGGAAATAAAAGGGAGTAGAAGTGGACTTCCACTAACTCCTCTTTCTGGGTCTTCCTCTTCTTTCCCTCCTCCCGAGCAACTTGAACACAGAAGATCCATGAAAATTTTATCGAAATAATGCAGTAGCTCGAAGAATATCCACGACGAAATGGCAGAATTGCATGGAAGAAGTAACCCGCCCTATTTCCAAGTAAAATATTGATGGGGCAGTTCAAATAGGACATGGAATCCATTTCATAATGGCTCAACGTGCCGAAGACATCTGGAGCCATGTGCTGATGAAGTCGTGAAGACAGCTGAAGATTTGGTGTAAATGGAATAAAAGTTAGATATTGCTAGAGAAATATGAATATCAGAAACGAGTGCTTTTTAAATTCTACATGAAGCAATGTGTCGGTCCGATGCTCAAGCTGCTTAGTCCCTAACAAAAACTGTGTGGACGACAAATTTGTGAGGAAAATTTGACTAATTTATCAAGACGAAGACTTCTGTAGAATTGCAACTGTAGATCAGACCTGGGTACACCTGGGATCACACCACAAAATAACAGTTCATGCAATGAGTTCATAAGGGCTCTCCACCTCTAAGGGAAGGCGAAGACGCAATTATCTGCGCAAAAAGTAATTTCCACATTCTGGGACGCTGAGAGGAGTCTATTAATTAATAAAACATTATCAGGAGTTAACAAACTGTACAAACTATATTGTAAATATTTATAATTTAAAAAAAGATTGCTTGAACTTGAATTATGTTCAATAAATATTTTTCCTTTTTCTGTTTGCGAACTGCTTATTTATCTTAATTCATTATGAATTAACACTTTCCCACACCAGTTAGGTAAAGTTTTCATAACTGATGCTGAAAAGTTGGATGTTTTGACATTTACGTTCGTTTTGAAAAGTATCATTTTATATGTCAAAATTTAAAAAAAAACGGGTTCACGGTTTTTCTTACGTCTTTTCACGGTTGTAGAGACTATTTTAGTGAGTTAGAGTGAAAAACATTTACATTCTGGAGCACCAAAACAACCAATTCGAGCTCTTGATACGAAACATGATACCACTTGCTACCAATTTCCACTATGGGGGTATTTTGATTATACCCTGTGACTTCGATTAATTTTTATGTGTATTCTATTTTTTGAGCAAGTTGAGAAACTTATCTAATTTGCTTTGTAATCACTACAGCGCCACCAAGCAAACAAGTCCATCGAAACATATACCAACTAATTTTAAAAATTCGTGGCACTAAAAGTTTAAGCCAATAGCTCCTGCCGGCGTTGTACCTTCCGTGACAAAAGTGAAAGTAGCTGGCTTTATTTATTTCCTTCTCAAATGTAATACTGGTAGTTGCTTACTACATTTTGTTTTAACAGTTCTAACAAATTTATATAAGAACGTATGTACATAATAAAAATTAATAAATTTACCAATACACATAGTTGCACGTTTAAATTTACCACACACAGCGACACCAGACCACGCCTACCCAATGGACTTGTTTGTTTGGTGGCACTGTAAGTCATCCGATTCTTTGTCAGGTAGTACATTTTTGCCGAATTCGTATCCATATTCTGCGATTTGATTTTATGTTTTACATAAAACACTATATGGTGTAGAAATATGTTCTTTATTAAAAGAAATCTACGCTGGACTTATAATTTAAATTTCCTTTTATATTAAGTATAAGAAAGTAATAACAGGTTGAATGTAAATAGCCAGGATGTAGCATAGGCCAGGCACTGGCCCCTACTTCCATATCTCAAACACTCCGTTCTTATGCCAATTTCCCTTTGAATTACTTCCTGTACTAAATTAAAGATTGTCTTAGTCCTTTTTTTACAATAAATACTTATGACGCCCCATTAATATTTTATTTTGTCCTTCGTATATTTATTTCCACTATTATTTTTAATTTTCCTTGTAAACCCAGCTTTATTATTGCTTGAAATAGTTTTTCTGTTAATAGAGATAGTACTCCTCTCTATAGTCGATGAAGGTATATGTAAATTTAGATTTTGTTCGTGAGTATTTTGTTGAATGACAAAAATCTGGCCAACGCTCAACCTACCTGCTTTGAATCCCCCTTGATATTCTCATACTACCTCATTATGATATTTCTCTAATATATTTTTGATTATCTTTGCTGAAATAGTATACGTCATATGGAATAATGCAATTTTTTGTAGTTATTACAGTCTTCGTTTGATCGTTGCTTATGGATGGATACTAGTACTAGTATTTAATTCCACACATCTGGCATTTTTTCTTCTTCCCAAACCTTGACTATCATATTCCTTATTCTTGCCCTTAATGCTTTACCCCCGTGTTTGAAATTTCCAGTGTTATGTCATTTTCCCCTTATAAATACAGTGCACGCCAATGTCGTCGGGTTGAAAAATTACACAAAATCACTGCGGTCTATTTCTCGGTTTGTATATTCTTAGATACAGAATTCAAGAATTAGCAAAGTAATATTTTTGAATGAATACGTATATTATATCTGTTCCTTACATTTGCAGTGATATTGACAAGGCCCATATGATGCCTGCGTTCCTTTACAACATTAGGGTAAAGAATAGCAATTTTGTATTTTTAATGTTGATATCAAAGTAACGCAGTTTTTTATCTTTCAAGAGAACAGCAACATTTTACGTGCGTCCCATGTCAGTAACAAATTGGCACTCGACTTGACTCTCAAAATAATGTATTAATGATAATGTAATAATTATTGAAATAATCTATTTCGTGAATATCTTTTGGAATAGTTGGCAAAACCATAATAACAACATTGTGATATACGTACCTAGCGCATGGCCTAGATTATATAAACTATTACTGGCACACAACAAATTCACATAATATCAGCAGAATAGTAATTATATAGCTTACTATTAAATGCCAGAGGGGTGTAAAGGAATTATACTCAAAGACGACGCATGCTGATTATAATAACTCACCAGTTGAGTGTTGTACAATCTACAGTCAATACCACTGCAAGGTAAAGTAGACGAAGACAAATAATTTCCAGTCAGTGTCCACTGGAAATATTACCAGTACACATTAGGACTAGAAGGACCCCTGACCCATAAGTCTTTACAATATTACCCGTTGCTTCAATATTGTCAAGTTCCTTTGTTATGTTTTCTTATAAAGTTTTTAGAAGAATTGGAATTATTATTAAAATGTTGAAATAGTTGCCCGAAAACTGTATTCCGTCTACTCCATCAATTCAGGCTCCTACTACATTATTATCCGCAAACATTTTTGATAGATATTCAATTCTAAAATTGAAGTCTGAAACATTTTCTACATCTTCATGTTCAGATATTCATGTTTTACTTGTGCAATGGAGGAATTTGGTAATATCTGTAATTGAGCAAACACATATCGCCATCCATACACATTGTTGTAGTTTATGACATCGGGAGTTAAAAGAATGTCGCTATTTTTATGAAAATACAAAAAGCGTTTCAAGCAATTTTTATCTACATATAGATGTACAAGGAAAAGTCAATTATTTTTGCTTTATGAGTAATTTTACGCGTTATTTTTTACTACCGATTAACATTATATTACCATTCGAAAGAGATTTTTTCTTTTTATGATGGTATACAAATTTTATGGTTTTACAAAACATTACTTCGATATTACCCCCATTAAAGTTAATGTATTTAATTAACTTCCCGATTCATAAGATATCACTAGCGCTGAACTTTGTTTACGTATAATTTTTCAATTTTTTTACGATTCGTTGTTATATAGTTCGCGAATTTGGTTAATTGTAATTAATTTAACTTGAACTGGCGTTTTCTCAAAGATTTCCATGCAAAACCCTAAATCTCATTCAATTGGTAGTATAACTTTTATTGGGCAAGGAATTAGAATAACACTTTTTTCATTTGTCAATATGTAAATAAATATTTTTTAAAACTCTTTTGTATTGAACTTTAAACGACAGAAAAGCTGCCCCTCCCTGAATAATTGTTTGCAGTGAACTAATTTCATTTATCAAGGAAAATCACTGAACGCATATGTAGCTTATTATTTCAAAAACGTTACTAAAGGAATGTTTGAACCGCAACGCGTATTGTTAAATGATAAAACTGTGGAATTCGTTGCGAGACAACGTTGAAACTATATCACTCGTCAGAAAGATTAAGCAAATATATAGCATATTTTCAGCAACGAAAGCGTACCATTAGATCATTTTATTGCTCAAAATAAAAATGTAGCAAATATATCACATTCCACAAAAATGCGTAATGAAAGGTTACATACAATTCACAATGTTAATCTAGAATAAATTCAAGGCATTTTATTAGATATAAGAAGATGCAGGTTCAAGTAAAGTCGAAAGGGGAAACATTGAATCATTATTTATAGGAAATTGAATATAAAATAGAAATGTTTAGTATCATCTATTCATTAGTGGAATTATATGTGACATTAATTGCAGGAAACACAATACGCGGTAGAGTTTCATAAACACTAAACGCCGGTAGGGGTAATTAATGATATTGCGTTGTAAAATAATATCAAAAATTGCCTGAATTTTATTTAATATAATTGTATGTAATGAATGTCAGATTTCACTCTCTGTGTTAATTTATCTAAGACTTAAATCAGCTTCCACAATAATAATCGTCACTCAAAGAATCAAAATTATAATTTTGCAAAAAAGAAAAAAGGAAATTTGGAAAAATTAATTTCAAATATATTAGTTTATTAGTAAAAACATCATATTAATAGCCGAACCAACGATAGTCCAATTTCTATACCAAGTAGAACCTTTTTTAAAAATATATTTGAAATATATTAAAATATATATTATTGTTATTATATATAAAATATATATAAATAAAAGGCGTATCGATCGAAAATATATTGTTCTTATTTAGGTAGATACAATTCATTCAATGGAAGGGTTACGTTTAGTATATTCATTATATAATAATATCTAATTATATCATCTTTGCTTTCTATCCTACTTACAAAGAGTAAAGAAGTAGACAATTGCTAAATGTACACAATAAAAGAAATAATACCATAAGGCCATGCTTCGGAATAGCTACCACCTAAATCTTAATTATTTAAATTAGTAATTAGTAAATCAAATGTACCCTTAAATACATCTAAACCTACAGGATTCAGTGATGTAACGCAACACAAAGTTTATGAACTTAGCAAATGTAACAAAAATATTCAGTATAAGGTAACGAAAAAAAAATTATAAATTACGAAAGAGACTACAATAACTAGGGTTAAAATACAGCCAGGTACAACGACTCAGCCATTGAACAAATAAAAAATATCTTATAATGCTTTTTAAATATGTATGTTGGTTTTGTTAGCGGGAGGTACGCTATCAAACTCACCCAATGAGAAGAAATTCAGAACAGTGGGAACAGATCGAGGGAGTTATAAAAGAATGCTTATAAATATACGTGGGGCTCAGAAAATGCAAAGACGATTGGCGACGAATAAGTGTAAAATGGTATTAAAAAGAAATCGAGCAAGATTACAGTTTCTAAATAGTTAATCAGAGGAAAGCAGGAAGATGTACGAGAAGTAGTCGTAAGTAAGAAGCTAGAGACAGTTGAGGCAAGGCAAAAAAACTGAAAAATTGTGAACTTTTACCGGGGTGCAAAGAAGTTCAGGGAGGACCAAAAAAATCATTACCTTACATGCAAAATAAGAAACTAATAGGAGAAATTGAAGACACACTGAAGGTATGGGCTAAATATTTTGATGAAATGTTAAATGAAGTAAACAATGAATGATGGAACTGGCACAGCAAGCAATTATAAACAAGAGATTTGCAGGAGCTACCCGAGCAAGAAATCGAAGAAGCATTCAAAGCGTTAAAAACGGCAAGAGTGCAGGAGAGAATGGTATTCCGGTGGAAGTACTAAAACACGTAGAAGGAAAGCGAAGAAGCAAAATGAAGGAACTGCCCTATTTCAGAGAAATCTGACAGAATTAAGTCTGAGAATTACAGAGCGATAACCCAGCTTGCTCTGATCTACAAAGTAATGGAAAAAATAACTACGTCCTTATCAGTTTGCTCTAATAAGCGAGTACCAAGGTGTTTGAGCAGAGATAGGTCTACGATACATCAAATCTTCACGCTGAAAATGTTGCAGAAAAAAAGTAAAGCTTAAGCCTCCACATCTTATTCATGGATTTCATGAAAGCTTACAACTCCACTAAACTTTACCAAACTATACCGATTAATAAAAAAGTTTTAGAGGAAACACCGGACTTAGACAATATTTAGTAAGTTTGAGAATGAATAAAAATTCACAGCCTCTTTAATTACTTAGGAATAGTCACGTACAACATTGAAGGGGCCAGAAATTAGACAACAGAATGAGCAACGGAACTAAGGCAACGGGGTCCATAGGAAGACTGCTGAGGTCAAGAGAAATCTCGTAAAAATAAGAACGTATTGGACGGTAGTGAGGCAGACTAATGAAAGGTGATAAGGAAATTATTTGGGGGACATCAAACAAATAATGAGGTAAAAGAAGTGAACGGGAATAATAGTATAGTGTAATGCATCAAGACGCAAATCTTGAGGTGGCTAAGACGTCGCTAGAATGCAGCATTGGCATATCGTCAGAGGGAAAAGACGGTAAGGAGAAGAAGATATGGTTAGATGCGGAGTCAAACGGACTGGAAGAGAGCAAAATAAAACTCCAATGGAAGAAGGTGGTCAGAAATTGGAAAAAAATGGAGATCGAATAACAAACGAAACGTAAAAGTTTGTGGAATGTAAATAAAATTGAAAAGCATAAACCAGTCCTGGGCCATAATCACTTATAGTTTAATAATAATAATAATAACAATAATATGCTCACATTTCTTACTTGTGTGTTTCTGTGCACTATTCACAGAACTTAAATCATTCACAGCTCCAGAGCAAAATGTAAAGTTCGATTAAACTATGGTATCACGTAATATTTATATAATGGCTGTGACGAAATCTTGATCTATTATATGAGGGACTATTAATACGAATAGTGATTTTTAAAGCATCAAAAGAGTAGGATTGTTTGAACGACAAATATGATCGTAATAATAATAATAATAATAAACGCATTTATTTCGAAGAGGTTACACATGTAAACATATTACTAAGAAAGAAATACAGGATACATCAAAAAGGTCAAGTCACAGCAATATAAAATTACGCTGGCTAGCTGCGGTTAAAACAGTCATTAATACAATATGGTTCAAGCTCACAAAGTAGAGTACACAAGTTCTTCTTCAAGCATTTGATTTTGAAGATAATTGAATATCATCCATGTACATACGAATTACGCAATATTTAACCACATCAGGCAATTTGGATATATATAACGAGAAGAAAAGCTATATTAACTGATACGTGTTCAGATATATTGTTCCTCAGCTTAACCCTTTGTTTTCTGTTTTATAGATAAGATCATATTAATTAATATTAAGTCAATGGCACTGTTTGAAAAACCCATGTGTGCGATAATTTAGAGAAAAGTGGAATGATCGAAACAGAACCTTCAGAGAAGTCATGCAGGATCAATATCATTACCTCTCCTTAGCTAGATGCTTTAAGTATGTCATCGTGGGTCTTTAAAAGTTCAGTATCCCAAAATTGTATTTTTCTGAAACCTGACAGTACTTAAGGTAGTATGTTATGAGAAATGATGATTGCATAGAAATGGTACCTTGTTTCCATTAAGAAACAACTATAGATTCACGAATATTGATTTATAATATTAGTCAAATGAGCCACAAATTTTTTTTATGGAATCAATATTGATTTTATGAGAGCCCACCCTTTCTTATTTGATACAATTTACGATGTTGACGATGTAAGTTATGGCAGTGGCCTTGAAATAATAAAGACTATTTAGAAAATTATAATCGAGGTTTACTTTAGGTGTGCTCGCGATAAAATTGTTAAATATGTTAACATTGTGGAAGTGGCCGGGAATGCACAGAGTCCTTATCGGAGTAATCAATAATAGGTTAATTTTGTTCCAGACGATTGGCGGATTCCATTGTGTAATGAAAGTTTTTAAGCTGGCATTAATATTCTCTTCCCAGTATGTTCTGGGATCCCTGACCAATTTTAGCTTGTTATTTAGAAGTACGGCACTTGACTTTGATTAACAGTGCGACCACATTTTATGTTTTTGTCAAGGTAAGCTAAAATGAAGTCATGGTCGGAAACATCGCAGTTCAAAACATCAGCCTCCACCACGAATGAATTTCCTGGGACTATGATTAAATCAACGACAGTAGATGATGTCGATGTAATTCCAGCATGTGAGTCGATTAACTATACAAAGTTTAATATTTCCAAAAAATTTATCTATAATATCATTATCGGCGATTTTAAAGTTAGTCTCCCATTATACACATTTTTGAGGGATATTATAAAATAAAATAAAAGAATCCTCGAATTTTATTCTTATACTTAATCTGAAGATTTTCATTAGTAAAAAAATATATAATAAATGTGAGTAATTCTGACTTGAAATAAGTGTAAATAGAAAAAAAATTGATCGCTAATATCATCGAGTGTAGCCGGACTAATGAAGGTGTCCTTAGCCGATTGTCGAGTTCAAGTTTGTCCACTTTGCATGATCACTTCTACAAATCACTCTCGTCAGGTGGTGGTGTAGAAGTAGTTGCTCGTGCCTGCTTGAATTATTCTTCTCGTGATTACTCGATTACGGTGGTGACCGTTTGAGTACGGTTCCTTAAAAATCACATTCAATCGAACAGAAATAAACATCATATATATTTATAGATCGCTTTCGGTGATTTTCAGTTATTTAACTCTTATGTGAAACAGCTTGTCTTTAATATCAATATTAAGATGGCTGCCGCCGACACGTGTGCCGGAGTTATAAGAAATAAGTTACGGTTTGATTCATTTACTTGATGATTACACTTAATTTTGAGCACATGTAACAATTTGTTGTAAATGATTAACCATTGGGTCGAAAATGCCATAATTGACCGATGTGTTTTATTACGACGTATGCATAAATTATGTGTGCATATGCGACCTTACTACAAGTTTATAAGAGGGATGTCGCTCAAGCGAAACGTAGCTATTATAATGTTCAATACTTCAACTAATAAATCCAAGAAAGCCGGGAAAATTATAAACGAACAAACTCAGATCAATCGTAACTTTAGAAAACGATTTAGCCGTTCTGTATTGAGCGACGGTTCCTCTATAAATACAAAGTTTGTTGGGCAAGGTTTTAGCAACAATTTCTTCGATTCGGTGAACACACTAACACAAAAGATACAAACGAATATCTCTTATACATCTAAAAAGTTTCCACATAATATGTTTCTAGCACCGATGCTATGAAATTCTATAAATAGAACCAATCGATTAATGTTATTTTATAAACTGTAAACTGACGTTAATTAAGTATATTAAAATTGTAAGTAATATAAATGAAGAAAAGTGTGTACTAAATGCAAAGCAACTCCCTTGTAAGGGATGTAATGGTCAATATCATTATGTTTGTGTTTTCCTCAAGACAGCTACGTTGGACATAAATGGAAGGAAAGAATTAATGTTTCACAAGATCAACCTAAACTATTTGAAAATAGCCAAGTTGCAGCGGTAGTGGAGCAATTGAAAGGAAATACAAAAAGTCACCAATTTGTAGCTGAGCATATGATTAAATAAAGAAGGGATAAGAAAACATAAGCGATGGTATAAAAACGTTGGGAAAAATATAGCACAACGTTTAGCTTCCTGTGCAAAAATACAAGAAAATATCTTCATTGAACAATAGAATAAGTGCACTTGAACAAGTAGCATATGGTAAAAATTTTAAAATACATTAAGTAATTGAATCGGAGTAAGAAGAAAAGAAATTGTATGCAAGGTTATTAAGAAGTTGAGGTTTGAAGTGAATAAGGCTCTATTAGGAGAAGCAAAAAGGACAGCAAGGAAAGTTGAATGGGTACTGAATGGGAATGTATTGGCAAGGAGGGAGCAATAATAGAAATAATCAAATACATTGAAGTTTTTAAATTGGTTTGAAGTCAATAAGGCTCTATTAGGGGAAGCAAAAAGGACAGCAAGGAAAGTTGAATGGAAAGATGAATGGGTACTGAATGGGAATGTATTGGCGAGGAGGGAGCAATAATAGAAATAATCAAATACTTTGAAGTTTTTATGAATAAAAAGAACAATGAATGGAAAATAAAGAAAAATACACTATGGATTTAACTTATATGGATACTGATATACAACGGAATGTTGGGTGTCAAGTAATAAATTCGCTGGAAAATTGGGCATAATCGGTAAGAGTAAATAATTCACTAATGTTAACTAAATATTCGCTCGATCAGATGGTATCAATAATACGAACTCTAGACGTTGGTTGTGGTTGGTTGTGGTTCAGTTGGTGAAACCAATATGCATATAGATAAATAAGGGCACAATTACGTTATTCGAGTTATTCTCAATACAATAAACTCAATAACTTTATATGTTGTTAATTTTAATAAGACTTTCGACACTATTAATCACGAGAAGCTCTTAAAGATTTTGGAAACGAAACTATAGGACTGCGAGGGATGATAAAAAATTAGTAAGAGAACCAGGAATAGCAGTTATGTTGTAAAAATTAAGGCGAAGAGTCATAAGAGTCATTTAATAAAGACCTAAATACAGCAGAGGGCAATCAGTAGAATGAATGTATTAATTGCCACATATGGACTCATGGGAAGAAACTTGTAATAACTGGAGGCAAGAAAAAGCTTCTTCATGTGTCACCACCGAAACTAAACGAAACCACAATGGTGAACATAATTATTCATTCATCAAAATGCTTGCACGATACATCAAATGAAAGACAACGAAACTGCAACTGTCGAACGAAAATAGAAGACGTACCAGCAAATAATTTGGTGAAGCGACTAAGTTACATTGCTGGAAAATTTTCCTATTTACGTAACTTGATACCAAAATGGAACCCGGAAGTTGATGTATCACGCACTGGTGGAATCGCATACAAGCTCTACAAGATATAATTGTAAAACACATGGCCCCGGCGGAAACAAGACCAGATGAAATGTATAACATAAATACACACATTCTGAATATCAGAAACTTAAATATAGAACAAATTTTATAAAATTAATTATAAAGAGAAATTAGACCATTCGCATATGACCACGGAAAATAATGCAAGGTATAAAGTGCCATGATATAACATAACTATGGACCCACAGCAATGTCTGTCGTACTGCCAAAACTATTCAATCATATTCCAGAAGAAATAAGCACAGCATAAAACAGACACGGAAACTTAGAAGTGGGTTACTGAAGTAAACATTGTTAATTAAAATTATTATAATTGGATACATTTATGGACATTTATGGATCACTCATATGATGCTGCGTTAGTGCCACAAGCTAAGAACCGCAATACGAAATTGTAATTGTGGCGTTGTATTTTTTAAAGATGTAGATTTTTTAGTTCCATGTATCACTCTCTATTTTTGTGGAAGAAAGCCTTGATGAAATTATTTAATTTTCTGGATTTTATTCTGCTTTGTTCTTAATCAATGCAATAATGATACAAAGACTACAGTTTCGAGCTCTTGGGCCCGGTAGCATACCAGTATGGTGTATGTAATGTCGAGTTCGAAGAAGAAGCACTGAATGAAAGTGATGGAGTAAATAAAAAAATATTGTTATTATTAATATTACTAATACTAAGAAATCTATAAATGACCACAACGCAAGCTTTAGTTGATATCCAGAACTGCTTTATTTTTATTTGTGTATTTTATTATTATTTGTGTCAATTATATAAAATGTCATGTTCGATCTTACATACATAGCAACTCCTCCCTCCCTTGTGACACGATCTCTACGGATAAAATTAAAATTTTCAATAGTTGGCACAGTACCAGATATAAACGCATTCAGCCAAGTGTCCGTTATCCGCAAAATCTTCATTTCGTAGCGAATTCTTACTTATTTAGAAAAAGTAAACGCATGTACAACAAAAGAAATACAGAAAAACAAGAATATCCATAAAAACGATATATGTAAAATAAAGACTATTAATATAAATATTTCTAGCCTTTTTTCTTGTCGCGTTATTGAGACCACTCGTTTGTACACACGTACTACATACATAAACTCGATATCACAAATATTTGGCATTAATTTGTCATTTAAAATTACAGTAAATAAGACATTTCTCAGAATAAATTAAAATAAAATATCCAATATGATTAATAATGATTTATATTAATTATTCTCTTCTAATAGCAACTCTGTGAAGAAGGTAATTTATATTTACCCAAAATAATTTCATTGCCGATTTATAGTCTCCGAACATCAACTCGAAGATTAATCGACAATTACATTAAGATTTTACACCTGTGTCCCTGGTATCTGCGTCGATTTAAACAACGAAAGGTTCAATTTGATTCAAACAGTTTTCAGAAGCAGACGCATGGACATTAGTGAAAGCAGCGACGCTGATTCAATAATACGCCGAAATCTCGATGTTGTTAGTAACAAGCAAACTGATTATTATTCGCTCGAAAGATCTCAGTCAAAAGAACAATTTTAATAAAAGGCGGTGCAAGAACAAGGGTCTCCACTAACAAGATTCGTAAGTCAGAAACGAGGCAAAAACCCATTAAAAATCTGTTTATTAGGGAGGCGACGGCGAATGGAAGCTCCACAAATATTGCCAGAAATACTGTGCGCGGTACGTACCCGACGGCGATTATTAATTGAAAGATGGTCATATCGTGAATAAAATAACGGGAAATTAACTGCTTAAATTTCGTCCTTTTATTTTCATCTGATATCGTAAATTATAACACTTGTTTTAACTATTGGAGCACATCTAAATATTACATCTAAATTTCGATTTTTGCTTACATGATACGGTTTTTAAATTACACTAAAATATTGCTTTGAAATATGAACATACAAATGATGGGTTGATGACGGGGGGGGGGGGTCGTTGTTGAACAAAGCAAATGTTCTATGTGGTACAATTGAACATAAAACATTGAATTTCTAATACATAGAGAATTTGCTTACATTCACATACAAGGAAATATAATTTATAGACAAATATGTGTTGAAAGTAGTAAAAGATTACATGCCCTCACCAATTGATTGAGTGGGTGAAATCGAAAAGGCTCTGTTTCAGATAAAACTATTTTCTTGTTACCACAAGCTTTGGTAATCAAACAAATGTTGGTTACTGAAAACAGGGTGATATGTGTACACGACATCACACGAGGTAACCGTCGTGCATGGACCAATTTTGATTTTGATCCAAATTTTCTGATAAAATAGATTTGATCAGTAAAATCAGTGGTTTCCGCTTTTTACTGATTACTGATTTTTGAGTTTTAGATTGAGGTTGGTTAAATAGTTAACAGGAATCTAGAAAATATTCCACAGGAATAGTCACATACGCAGGAATATCCACCAATCAATCTCCGGAATCGTTCCTTCCAAACGGGATTTGCAACGTTTTCGGACATTTATGTTGCACTGCGAAATAACCACCTCACCCGCTAAGGCGGAACAATCAATTTACATGGTGCCAACAAAAGGAAAAAAAATTGTCGTTTTCTACACTTTGCGCATGTTCACTTCTCCGTAAACCGGTAGTATTTTCCAAAGCAATAAAAAATGTTTAAATTTGGGTAATTACTTTTTCCTATATTGGTTTGTGGTATTGCTAATTATTTACAACCTTTTTAAATCCCGAATTTATGATTTGTATTAGAGACTGTGAGATTTCATATTAGTAATTATGTTGTTAGGTACGAATTCCGACACACGTCGAACTTGCCATCTTGTGCCAACTTTTCGCGGTTTATATTTGATCCGTCGCCCGACCTTTCGTTGTCTGACCATTGCGCTACATTGTTCATTTCCTTCGAGACTGTACAGGTCGCACGTTGTTATATGTTGAGTGTAGCGTTATGTTAACTTTACATCGTTTGGATACAGCGTCGTGTCGTATCTGTGTGGGAAAATTTGCCTTGTTGGGACTAAATCGATCACGTTTGTGCGTAGCGACTGCATTGCGAAAATTTCGTTGAAATAAAATTATTTATCTTTTCACTCCATCTGGCATTCTTATTGAATGCTCGTTTGGTCGACTATTTATGTCTAGAAAATCACGTTGATATGCGTCATTCTATTAGAGGTTTCTCGCCTCGGGTATAGTGTGTCCGTTAGTGCCTATCCAGTGTCATGTTCACATATACCTGTCAGTCATATTGACATGAACTGAACTAGAATCGAAACAAAATCCGCGCCGAGCTAGATTATTTTTTCATTAATGCACCTGTAACACAATTTATTTAACTAATGAAAAATATTGCTACTGGTGTCTGCTCTTCCAGCTTATTGCGGTTAACATTTTTAACGTATATTAGTGTAAATTAACGTACGATTAATTTTATTTCGAGATTACAAATTGATAACGGATGGCGCTCTAAAATTCAAACTGCTACCGCTTTCCTGGGTCGCTCACAATCCCAACCAGTAAAAGGTTTTCTAACGCTTTTAGGGCAGCTTGACCATCTGTTTCCCTTTTATTTTAGTTTTTGTAGTAACCGACACCGATGCATGAGGTGATTCTATACCTAATTTAATTGTGAATAGTGGTCAAGTGAATCAATGTTACCGACATCAAACGAAGAACAGTGGGAATATAGTAAATTAGAATAGAAAACTACGAGCTCCTAATCCTACTTTCGAATACCCAGCAATAATAATTCAGATGAATTACTGTCGTTGCAGGTTCATCACATGGCGAGCCTTTCCAATGGGAGGGCTATCCCAAAGGTTAATTAGCGATATGACACCACGTAATTCGCGGTTAAAATGATACATTTTTCGAACTAGAAACAGTATACTGGCATGAAGACTATGGCCGACTAAACTAGATCAATCTAGTTTTTGAAATCGCGAACGTACAATGAATAATATATAAAGATCAATAAAGGCATTCTTTAAAGGCAGCTTGGGACATCAACAATCGATGAAAAATGCAAGCTAAAAAACAAGAGACAAACGAGTTTGTATTAATAATGTGTTTGACCACCTCCAAGCCGCGTACCCTCATTGAGCCGTCTAGGTATGGATCTAATCATGTGGTGGATATCTGCTTGAGGCGTCTCATCCCAGGCTACCTGTACCTCATGTCTCAGAGCATCTAACGTCTGCGGAGAATTGGTTAAATTGGTGAGTCGCCTACCTATCACATTCCACACATGCTCAATTGGTGATAGGTCAGGTGAACGTTAGGGCCATGGCAAAAGATTAACGTCGGCAGCTTGAAAGAAGTCTAGACTGACGCTAGCTATGCGAGGACGGGCGTTATCTCGCTGGAATATGGGATTTGGCATGGTCGCAAGATAGCGTGGCAGATGGCGCTCTACACTGTCATGAATTTAGTGCTGAGCATTCATATTGCCTCTAACAAAGAGTAGAGGTGACCTACTTCCATAGGCAATGACACCCCATACCATTACCCCAACAGTGCGATGCACATGCCGTTCTATCGCAAACTCCAGGTTGCGGCGTTCTCCTCTTCGTCTTCTGACCCTTGCCTTGCATTGAGCGACGACTGTGGAATGTCGAATGGAATAGTGTCGCCTTTAGTTACGAGTCCCGGTTTTGCTTCGCCATGCATGATGGTCGGGCAAGGGTCAGAAGACGAAGAGGCTAACTAAGCGTAGTTAGAAGTATAAACGAAAACTCTCGATATTTCACTTAGCGATGGCGTAGAAAATCCCAAAATGCCAACTATCTTAAAAATGGTTAATTAGTAACTATGAAATTAAAAAATTATATAATAATAAAATAGTTATTACCAGAAACTAAAAGATATATTCTATTTTCACCATTTTTAGTTATGTATGTCACTTTTTCCTCTCTGAATCAAATTGCCCATTTCAGATAGACGATTTTTTTTTATTTTTTCCAACAATAATAATAATGTTATTCATCTGAAAAATCAATTTTCACAGTGCACAATGTACAAGAATGGTATAAGATAAGTCATGCGGTCCTACAATATTTTTTATAATTACAATAATTCAGATTCCAGTCGATGGTGGTTGCTTCTATATATTCTTCTATACTATAAAAGCAGAGTTTCGACATAGGCAAAGTTACGCGACGTTTAAAACAATTAATATTCGTAATACTTTTGGTATAAGTTGACTGCTGACTGTCTGTTAAAAAGCTTAACTCCCACATAAAAAGGGCTTTTCTCGGTAAGAGTATGTATTGGAACCGAGAGATCATGTCTTCCACGTGTCGAATAATTATGCGAAACATTATTTCTAGGTAAGGTATTCATTCATTTCATTTTAATGCAAAAGCAACAAAATCTCCTTCATATACAAGCAAGGCAAAGAGAGGCTTCCCAACATTCTAAACCAAGGTAGATATATAATGATTGATGAAATTTCAACTATATTACTTATTGCCATTTTCTGCAAGGGAAAAACTCACTGAGTGTGTTGATGCTCCCTAAAAGACTATTCCGTACCTCATCTCATCTCATATTCCAAAGTAGTAGGAAAACTAATATGATTCGAAACCGTTTTCAATCTATACAATGCATAACATATAAATGAAACTACTTGACAGAGTCGTTCCACATGGACATCCCAGCTCAATCTGTCGTCTAAATACACACCCTAGAATTGTATGCGTGTCGAATCGACATTTGTTCAGGTTTTCGTGTTATAAGATGTATGAAAACAGTATTTTCTTTGTTAAGCATTAGATCATTCTTTTTGAACCACTGTATAAATTTATTTAGCATTTGTTGAGTTATTTCGATAGTTTCAGACACATCACTACTTCCACACAAATAACAATGTTCCTTCATGATAGAATTTGGGAATTCATTCACGAATAATAGCGGTTCAAGAACTGATCCTTGCAGAACGCCGCAGTCTACGGATAACTTTGTTGGTTTGGCGAAGTTTATGTCTACATATTGTCCTCCTCCTGTGAGATAAGACTGCAACCACTGATGTACTTTTCCTCTGAACCCACAGTTTTGTAATTTTATTAATAGTGCTCCGTGATTTACAAGATCAACGCCTTGTTCAAGTCCATAAAAACATCTATACAATGATTTCGTTTTTCTAAATGCGCATATAGCTCATTTATGAAGTCGTAATATGGCCGTAGTTATTGACGTATTTTTTTAAAAAACCATTTTAGCACTACTCGTGCTAATATAATGAGTAATGAAACATAACAATTTGTGCAACATTATTTTTTTGAATACTTTCCATAATGTTGACAGTAGCGATAATTATCCACATAAGTACTGTCGCCCTTTTTATAAATATCTTGCTTTCTTAGATATTTCTGGAAATATCCCTTTATAGATGGGACGATTAATTAATTTAGTAAGCATGACTGCAATTAAATGAGCTATATGTTTTTAAAATATCAACAGAGATTCCATCCATACCGCAAGAACTAGATTTTTTTAGATTTACAATGATATTGTATGTAACATGCTCGGTAATAGGCGGTAATATCTTAAACATTGTAGGATAAACGAGATCAGCCTTATATTCGTTATTTTTGTTTAAACTTTTATCATGTAGTAATGTAGATATACTATGCTAGTGTGTACTGAAAACATCAGAAATTTTAGCTGAATCATCCTAGTATTTATTGTCATCTATAATTTCTGATACCTGACTATTTTTTGCTTGTTTACTTATTATATATGCCATTTATAATTTTCCTACAGCTTTTAACTTATCTGCTCTGCAATATTCGTTGTTGTGGTGGAGTTTTTGCGGCACTTTTCTGTATACTCGTTTATAGTTTTTATAATACCAAAAGTCTAAAGGATCCTTCGATTTCATTGCAACGCATACAGCAGCCGTAGATTTTTCGAAAATATTTGGATGCTTCGATGCAACCACTAGCAATTATTTTTCGGAAGAGTTTTAGTTTGCACTTACTTTTCTAATATTAACAATATTAACAAACACTGCAAAACTACCACCAACTGAATTATCATTATCTATATCAGACCACTGTTCCCTACTCAAATAACATAACACTATATTACAGTTATTTTTACTATAAATTGTTATATTGTTGGTCAACTACAGCTCTGAATTGGAGAACCTGGGCAGAATGGTACGACATACCGTTGTGAAGCATTTCCAAACAAAATCATCATTTTTGATATTGGCACATGTATAATTAATACTAGTTGATGAATGGAAAGAGACGACATATAGGTTCATTTACCAAAAACTTAAACACATATTAATCAATATTTAAATCTCCACATATCACAATATCATCACTTATTTTAGTGTGTATACATTTCAAAACGCAATTTAACTTCATAAAAAATATGTTAACATCATTACTTTTAACATTGTGGTGAAATATTGTGAAACGATTTTTTCTGTAACTACTAATACGATCTGTTAATAGCTATATATTATCCAGTATGTATTTCATTTTCTGTTATTGCATTTTTACATGTCGTTGATAAGTGGGGCGACTCACATCATATATTGAATGATTTTCATCAAGCTCTAAACTAAATTGACTATTTGCAAATGTACAATATTCACGTTTAATAATAATAAATGTAATATCGCCAATTCCTTGTGGATTGTGGTAATCACAAACGAAGTTTAATTATTGAATTAAACATCGTTTATGATTGTGTTCTTAATTTTATTACCAATAGTTCGCAAGACATCAGGGTCGCTGAGTAGCAACTTCGATGTTTATTTATGTTTATTAATTAATTAAAACATTAATTAAAAAAGCATTGAAACAGTAATATTTATATTGGAAATCGCAAGGGAATATTTCTGTACTTTAATTCAATTTTAGGAAAATATATTCGGGATACGAGCGTTATTCACTTTGGATTTAATGAAGTGATTAACATAAGAATTAAAGTGATGAATCAATTGTTTGTGTAAGTGTTCCTATGAAATTCCATTTACAGATTAATATTTTTATTCATCAATGTTGACTACACAAAATGGACTTAAATAGTCTCTAATGCGAATTGGTCTTAATTTTCGTAAATGACCTTATCTGTTTGATTTATCGTCTATTGTCGTAACGCAGCGTGAATTCAGCGGGGAATACCGTCGTCGTGCTGCTGTGTGCAGAACTGTGGAGCACCATTCAGAAACATCAACAACACGACGTGCGACGAAATCGTAATTTCTCAGTGGAGTCTGCGGCAAATTTTACGCCAAGAGTTGCATATGTTCCCGTATAAAATATAGGTAACTCAACAACTACATACTGCCAAAAGACTATGATACGTTCACTTTTTAACAAAGCAGCGGCGGTTGATGTTATCGTGCGGCAGATACAATCGAACGTTGTAGTCCTTGCAATTATGCAATCTGGCGCTGGCTTAAATTATGTCGATTTCATTTAAGCTATTGGCGATCGGTGTGGGGTAACGGTAAGCGATGGCTGATTGTTCAATGCGCCAAGCGTCGCGAAAAAATAATTTTAAGGGTAGTGTGGCTGAGCCAATTATTCATTTCACATAGCGTGGCTTTATACTAAATCACGATAAGTTTTTTTTTGGTGAGGGTTCAGACCGCCCGAACGACATCGCTTGTTACTCACGTCATCGCCTACCTAGGACCTTGGACCGTTGTGGATCGACGTTGATCTGACATTTTCGCGTGATGACTCCTGGACCCTGATCCGCGTTAAACTTCTTCGGCATTTCGACTTCGAGCGAACCGAGGGCCAGGGAATATATTTCGAACGGACGTTATTTGGCGAATTAACGTTTGCTGCCTGAATATTTTCAATGTGTCCAAAAAGACGTATGTTTACCGACGTGGTGTTTTTATTTTAATCATCAGTCGAGCTTTAATTTAACCAGTGTTTTGAGTCAATCTGTAATTAAGATATTTGCTTGTAAAATAACGTTTAATTAGATCATTTAATAATTTTACTTTAGTTTATTGATGGTCGTGTATGACCCATTGCTTTTTGTATTCCTTGGTGTCACAAACTATCGACGCGATTTTTGTTTTATTTAATCGATACTGCCTTTTGTAATACTAGTTCGGCAGAATCGTTTTCGTCTGTTGCAATCGGATTACCTCATTCTTGGGCTTAATGTATTTCGATTATAGTATTCCCGCTCCGCTTAGCTCTCCGAAATTAACTAATTCCGGACTGCGATGTCCGATTTCATAAATCACTTGTTTGGGGGTATAATAATAACGTTTCGTTTTAGCGACCAGTTGTGCCCGAATTATAATAATTGTATTTTTTTAATAAATGTTGGTGAATGTTGGTGAAGCTACAACGTGCTTTATTTCCAACGTGCTCCGATACTTCGCACACTGCAATTATTCGGCTAAGGCTGTAGAAATTTAGGTCGAACGACGCTCTAAATTGTAACCCGTATTCCACTGGAATTAGAGGAGACATATTCAGCCAAATATCAGATTTGAAAATATTTGCCATCGAAAGAACTTTGTAAGAATATTTGTGACAGCCAGACCTTTTGTTACCCTTACACCTTTAACCATTTTTTCTATAGTAATTTGCAAGCGACACACTCAAGAAAGGTCATCATGTAATAACTGCCAATAGCGACAATACGCAAAGCAAATTCTAAACCACTACGATGAAATTGCCGGTTTTGGCGAAAACCTTATCATAAGCAAGGAAGCCCATTTTCACGTCAATGGAATCATCAACAAACAAAATACCCACTTTTGTGGCACTGAGTACCCACATATCACGTAACTGTTTTTGTGGTATGGAATTAGTGCAGGAAGGGAGATTGTGCCGTAATTCGATCACCGTCACGAGTCAGAGTTAAGGAGAGATGTAAGAGTAATTCTTGGAGACAAAATGGAAGAGCATGGCCTGGAGGACATGTGGTTTGAGCAAGATGGCGATATATCACACACAACTTCTGAAACAATTGACATTTTGAAGCGTTTGTTCCCGGGTTGTCTTATCTCACTTACATTGGTATGGCCCGATATGAAGGCACCAGACTCTCATTATGAGGGGTTATTTGGAGGGATACGTTTATGAAAATAATTCAAAAAGCCTGGGCAGCTTAGAAATTGCCAATGCTGAAAATAGTAATACAAAAGGCCATAAAAATAGCGAAAATTGTGCACCAACGTAAATAGGCGTTCGCTAGATATAATTTGGCTCATTTTGATCTTGAAATATTTGTGGAAGTTCACGGAAGTTTAAACGGTGAGAAACATTAATAATAAGTAACGAAAACTACTAAAAACGACAGTTTCATTTTACAATACAAAATGTTCCTAGCTGTGAAATATTAGGTGTCTTTTGTCTTTTTAAAAATAAAGAATTGTCACTTGGTTGTCAAATATTTATAGGTGCGTTCAGAAATTGGTGTGTTTCAAAGCTGTAGTATGAGGCCCGATCTCTTTGGCCTGTTTTGTTGTAATACAAAACAGTTCTGTTTCAGAAATAAAAAAAAAGTGTAAAAGTGTCAGTTGGTTGTCGACAAAAGAAAATAATTAAATAAATTTCAAGACGATTATTAAAACCTATAATCAGTTCGCGAGAACTTTATTTACTGTTATTGTTTTAAAATGCCTAGGGCTTGACTTGACTTAGGGCGTCGAAGTCAATCAAATGTGCGAAGAGCTACCTGACTTGCAAACCGTACAAACCGACCAGCGAGAGACAGATAACGATAACATTCGTATTGGTATGGCATAATTGCGTTCCACAATGAATAATAATGAAGTAGATAGACTTAGAATGGAACGAGTTCGGATACACCAGACACAACAACACCGGGCACGATACAATGAAATACAGCGATTCCGCAGAAGCAGTGTTCCTGTAAACCTGGAACGAGTAGCATTCCACTACGACCCGGAAATAGATTATTGTGCCGACCAATCCGTAACAATTGGACAACCATTTGTCAATATTGTAAAGCGTTAAAATACAGCGGTGAATCTACTGAATTATGTTGTGTTGGTGGTAAAGTAAAATTGCCACAATTGGTCGCACCATCAGATCCATTACGCTCATTAGTTTCTGGGGTGGAAAATAATATTTCTTGGCCAACATCCAAAAATATGACAATTGTTCTCAAGTTAGTAAACCATAATTATTGGTAATTTGTGATACAAAGTTCACCGGGTCATCTAGTACTTAATATATAAGGCAGTATAGTAATCATGAATATTCCTCGATTCTTTCAGCATAACGCCTGTGTGAATGTGTCGCGCGTTCGCATTTTCATCAAAACTATTGAAGCTAAAATTATGAAACTTTAAACTTAATATTTGTGCCGGGAACAAAACATTTTTATTTTCGTACCTTTTCAATTTCGAAAACAGTACGAGATATCAAACAGCGTCCTTATATAAGATTATATGTACTCAAGTTTCGAAACAGCTTTTATTTGATGAGTTGTTTTTAAAAATGTACCATTAACTGAAAAATAGCCTTTGAATATTAATTTACATACACTAGATACCGCGGGCACCAGTGCTCGCCAATGTTCCCACAAACCGATGAATTTTTATTTCATTAGCATTAGTTGTAGTTGTATAATTCTTGATTAACCACAAATAGAGGGCGATTTATATGTACATGATAACGTGTGAGCAACGGAATTGTGATTCAGGGAGGGCTTTGGAAGTTTTCGCGTATGTCTTAGATTAATTTTGAGTAATAGGTCTACTCGCCGTTACTAACAGGTGTACCAACCCTTTTACCGGTAACTTAAATTTAGATTAAATCAAACTGCAGGCAAAGCTGTAAAAACTGAGGTTATATTGACAATAAAATTTTAAATAATACATTTTAATCATGACAACCAATAATAATTATCAAATAAGATGAGTTATATGGCCACCACTGACATCACAATGTAACTCTTCCTTTGACGTCGTGCAACATGTTCATAAATGGTGTTAAAATTTCATTAAAAACTGTTTTACAATACTTCAAAAAGTGACAGTTTAAATGAACTATTTTATTGGATTAAAATTTCACATTCATTGTATGTCTATCTCCCTCTTCCAGGGCCAACTCTAAAACATAATTCTGTTGCTCTCACGTTATTATGCAATACAATATTACCTTCTATACTCTATAAACTCTAATTTCACTTATTTCAATAATTTGGTATATATGGGCAAGGTCACATTTCACATAAACGAAAACTTTCCGAAATTCATAGAAAGTGCGACTTTGTGGCTAATGTCAATACAGTAACAGTTATTCTGCATGCAATCGCCCATTTGACCAACATATAAACTAGATATATTTTTATTTGATTTATTTATGTTAAAATTATCCCAGTTATTAAATAGAAGGAAATATACACTACGAACCCCATCTTTAGCTTTGTGATAATTAATCATTTTTGAACCCCACATAAGTCAACAAAAAGGCAATTAATATTCCGAAAGTATATTTATTTTTCCCATTAACTGCAATGAACGGTCGCTTCATTTAATCTCAATCAGAATAAATATAGGGGCTGAAAAAATAAAGAAGACCAATCGAATAAAAGCAAAAGCCTCGGAATTGTGCAACGAGCAACGAGTGGAACAATGCACAATACAAGAATTATGTAATCAATATTCGGGCGAAAAAATTGTAACTTTAAGCAAAGTCAAGTGAAGTGCATTCCGGGTATCGAATTAATAAAGTAAATTTATCGAAATGTTAAAATATTATAATTATGTTGAAAGCATTATCCTTGAGGAGCTAAACAGAATTACTGCCAAGTGGAACTACTCTTGGGCCATATGTACGCAATAAGGCCACAGTTGAATGTAGGTGAATCTATTAGATTTTTCTCTCTCATACGAGAGAATATTTGGTTGAGTGCTTAGAACCTTCATTTACATAGTGAAACGAAAATTATAATGCATTTTGCGTTCTATCCGAGGAAAGCTCCAAGCAATGATTATTCCTAAGTATGTGTTTGTGTGTTATTTCTGTTGTATTTTAATAAACTGTTGTTATTTTCAAAGTACCTTTATACGTTCTTACAGTATATGTGTAGTATAGTAATCATGAATTTTTTATGGAAATACATATTTGTGTATGTTAGTGCGTGCGTGCGATCAACGATAAATACAAATGGTTCTCGTACAAAATCTGTCTATTTTCAAAATGTCATGTAATTTGCGAGTACGCTGTCGAGTGTTCCATTTCGGCACGTTTTTTTAACTACAAAATATATTGGTGTGTCAAATTTAAGTGTTAAAGTTTATTTTTTATTTTTTCATTTATTTTTGTGTTTTTGTATTTCTGCGCTAAACTTGAAAATTTGCCAAATCTATCTCGTGACCTTGTTTGTTGTATTGTTGTTTGTTGTGTGTTGTTTCTAAGATCATTCCTTCCAGTTCGGATTCTGTAGGTCGAAGGTTTATTTTCACGTGACCGATTCAACATCGTAATAATGGATTGATGTTAAATGTAAATATTTAATATTTTTGGCGTAATATAACTGATTTTTCTTCTTCTTAAGTACTTTTCACTATTAATTATGATTATTTTTCATGAAGTTATATATATAATTTGTGATAATTATACAGTTTAATTTCACATGTAACGTGCATTTTTGGGTAAGTGGCGAACTACAATGGACATATAACAATGGACAATAATTATTTTACAACCTATGTTATATAACACGATGGACAATATCGTACATATCTACATAAATTCCATGTTTGCCAAACGCTGCACGAACGACCGCGAATCCGACATGTGAAAATACATAGCGGTAATTTGCAAAACATACGCCACCCAGCAATCATCGACCAGCCAGCGTAATTATCAATGCTTGAATTATAAATGATAGAAAGAATTATATCAGTTCAGCCCGTCATACGGTCATTATTGCTTCTTATGTGTATGATTTCGTGTACAGGTCCTGTTTTTAAAACTTTGCTTCTTCAAGTAAATTTTTGATTTGCTTTTTTAGTATTTATTTTGTCGTATTTATTATGATCTTTTATGATTTCATGAAAAGTTGTAATTATTTTATGTGTATCATTAAGTGATAAAACACACAATACAATGACAATAATTAGAAAAAGTATCATAACATTGTAGTATTTGAAATCTTCGTAAATTTTTTGGAGATATTAAATATAAGGTATATTGATAGACAATTATTTTTCTTGGCTTTGATTGATTATATTGTTGTAAATATTATTGTAATATATATTTTTCTTTTGAATATAGAGTTTATTAGTTGAAGTGGATAATAATTTAATTTATTTGCGAGAAATACTTAAATTCGAGATCTTTTTATAGATATAGGGGCTTTAGAATAAAAAAATATATATCGTCCTGACCATGTTTGTTTAATCTACCACTCGTTCTACTATTATTAAAATTATGTATGAGATCGAATAAATTAATGTTCTGTAAGTTAAATAACACAATAATCGTTCACATGTCTTAAAATGGCAGCTTACTATATTTATTAAAGATATTTTACATATCTTCTCATATTAAATGTGATTAATATGTGGGACCCCGTACTTACACCATAGCTTTGGTTGTATAATTTATCAAATTGACAATAAGATCACGTGTTGATTTTACTGCTTTTATAAACTACCACGGTATGGTAGTGAAACATCGGTTACCTTCCCAATTGTTAGCAACAATTCGTAGTGCTAGTTCATAAGGACATAAACATTTAATAATATCGATTTGTAGTTTATAGTTAATGAGACTGTGTCAATGATTTTTTGGAATTCCCAGGAATTTTTAGTATGATAGTTTGAATTGTATTTGGTTTCTTTCATTGTTAATGTTTTATTTTATTTGCCTGGTTTTAAAATATATATTGTTGCTCATTTTTTTAAAGAAGTTTATTAGTTTTGTTAATTTATTTTGAAATTTAATGTATGATTTCAATGATTTCAAATGAAAGCGTTCACAATACGCGAACACTAGTCATTTCATTTTCATACTGAAAACTCGTGAACATAATATCACATAAACTGATTTAGATCGCATAATACGGACAGCAAAATTTGCAAATGCAAGATTTTATTTCGTCGCCGGATACCCTTGTTGTCGTGTACACAATGTCAATTTCCCATCATATTCCCGAGACAAATTGAACAAAATTAACATGATTCATAATATTGGAAAAATCGAACTAACGCAAGCTCTCATATGACAGTATCTGACGTATGAACATACACCGATATAATTAATTGTCGGCCGCATTGGTGGAGGCGTCATGTAGTTCCAGATGTAATTATCAACTGCGTTGTCATAAATCTTCACACGCCAATTGGGATGTTAAGCGACTCACCTGAAACAAAAATTTATAGATTAGATAACTAGATAGTTTCACACCACACAGATATATAATCAATATGTCTTTTGTAATTTTGGTATCCTGTATTTATTTTTTTAAGATGTTTTGTTCTGGTAGTGGTCTAGTTGTTTGGATATATATAAATATATTGATGCTAGGCATAGTTGCAAAAAAATGATTAGATATATTAAAAATATCTTTCTTCAATAAATAATTTATTCAAAATTACAAAATTCGATCGTATTCAATATGATCAATAACTTTCTCTAATCAATATATGTATTGTAGTTTCTGCCGATGCTTAATTAATAAACGAAACGTACATGAAAAGTTAAAAACAGAATATAATCTGACATCGGTGTTATGAACGTTAATTAAATTCCAAAAAGATAAAACGGCTAAACAATATATTGTTTCGGTCTAATTTCACCCCCCAGGAGCGAATACCAAGAACCTTATTTGATTCGCTCGCACATTGTCTTGTCTAAAAATAGCCACTTTCAAACATCCAGTATCAACAGATAAAAGGCTCGAAGCAATTAAATTCATCAATATGTTATTTAAAATGTCATGTCAAAAATTTAGGTCAGAAGTCATAACTGTTTAGAAATAAAACTTATCAGCAACCCATAAAAAAAATTCAATTTATCGAAAGAATAATCCACCATTGAAACTACAATGAAAAAGTGTATCTAATTGCCTTAAATGCATTGTCAGTATGACAAGCAGGGTTCTCGTACCAAAGGACGGTTTAACAAAATATTATAGCTTTTCTGTTTTAATGTGTGGATTTTAGTATTTGTAATAATCAATATTTTCTAGGGTACACCATACATATAGTTGAAAAAAAAATAGATTGGTCATTAAACAATATTGGCGAACAGATAAGCCCTTAGACAAATCACGATGATTTACAAAAAGGAAAATCTCCAACTCGTCCTTTTACGGCCAACTAGCCAGAACCCAGCGTTCGAGTGTGCAAATGAAAGAGTAGGCAATTACAGAACTAAATGCTCATATTTAAACAACAGCTTAACAGCGGACTGTATTGGCGTGTTGGCAATTAAGGAAAGTTAAACTAAAAGCGAAGAGCTGCGATCAAGAGGTAAAGTTGATACCTCTTTGTACACACTGGGTTACAATAGATCGTATGGACATGATGTGCCATGGCGCCATCAAACATTAAATAAAATAATATATACATGATAGTTGGGCTAATCTTACACCTGGAAGGTGTTGTGAACATTAATTAAACAGGTCCATGAAGAACTGCTAGATCGCTGGACAATATTGTTTCTGTTGTTATACTTCATCAGTAGCGACTACCAAGAACCTTAGTTCTTGACACACCTTTTAGGTGTAAGATTAGTCCATCTATCATGTAAATTTTACATTTTTCTGTCATTTTTGACATGACATATTTTCAATAAAATAATATATAATATCTACATATACCCGGCATGTCTGTACCACCCAAAATATCTATTTTCTATAATATAATTTGAATTTCAAAACTTTGCAACGCGACGCCTTCTGGGACTGAAAAATGAGGAAAATGTAAGTAATTTAATATTATTTCACTTGTTAGTTTCTGATTTTCGGCTACTGAAATACGAGCATGTAGCTATATTGATTATGTAATTAGTTATTTTTCCATGTTTTGGCCTCCATACATTGTACTAAATTCAATTTGATTGTAGTGTTTATGCCTAAAGGGGTTTAATTTCAGTTTCGAATGCATGACATGGGGAAGTATAAACCGCATGTGTCACAATTAGGCGTCCTGTATTCGGTTGTACCAGATGCGCATTACGGTCTCGAATAGAGCATAAGTTTAACGCACACGCCGTGCTGCCAGAATAGTGCACATCATAAAACTTAATTACCCTATCTCTTTGAAAGGAACTAATGAGATTCCGTTCAAATAGCGTCGATAATGTGCATACTAAATCGTTTAGCGTCTTTGGTTTTCTACACAGACAATTTTCATGTGCACAGGCAATTAATACAATTTGAATTTCAAAGGTTAAATTATCAAACTAGAAACTGTAATTATGATTGAATATTAAATTGAAAAAAAATTACAGAGATTTGATTTGATCAAATAATAAATGTAAATTAATGACATTGCCGAGTAACTAAGTTGTTGTATAATTTACTTTCTTAAAATTTATGAATAAGGAAGTGTAGGAGGAATCATGAAAATGTTCGACCTTGACGTTTTAACATATATACACGTTTTGAGAATCCTGATTCGATTCTGACTATGTTCGGCATGACGTCCGTGTGCATGTGTCTGTATATGCGCTAACTAGATAGCTTCACACCACACAGATATATAATCAATATGTCTTTTGTAATTTTAGTATCCTGTATTTCATTTTAAGATGTTTTATTCTAATAGTGGTCTAGTTCTTTGGTTATATGTAAAATATATTGATGCTAGGCATAGTTGCAAAAAAAATGATGAGATATATTAAAAATATCTTTTTTCTGTAAATAATTTATTCAAAATTACAAAATTCGATTGTATTTAATATGATCAATAACTTTCTCTAATAGGTCAATATATGTATTGTAGTTTCTGCCGATGCTTAATTAATAAACGAAACGTACATCAAAAGTTAAAAACAGAATCTAATCTGACACCGGTGTTATGAATGTTAATTAAATTCCAAAAAGATAAGACGGCTAAACAATATATTGTTTCGGTCTAATTTCACCCCCCAGGAGCGAATACCAAGAACCTTATTTGATTCGCTCGCACATTATCTTGTCTAAAAATTCTGACTATGTTCGGCATGACGTCCGTGTGCATGTGTCTGTATATGCGCTAACTAATGATTATAAAACTTAAGATTTGAATGTGGTTCGGAAGAAAATCTAATATTTTGTAAACAATCTATGTACCAGATGTGATTTTTACAACCTTTCTCCATATCTCGAAAATAGTACGACCTGTCGAAAAACTGGTTCTTACAAAAGATAAAGATATACTTTTGTTTGAAAAATTATTTCGAAAAATTTGCCATTTATTGAAAAATCGATATCATATTGCTGCTGTAGTCCTACCATCGTACGATAAATATTCCCGGGCGCGAGCGCAGGGGTGGCCGCAGTCGCAATTACCATTGGTGCCAAATGTAATACCAACGTTTCGTGAATACATCGATATAGGTCGACGTATTCACGAAACATTCGCGATCTTTGTAGGATATTTATCTATGTATAGCAAAGTTCAGTGCGAACTACAGCAGATTTTATTAATTTGCATACACGTGATTAATATATTATAGGCATTTCTTAAATTGAATGAACATAATGTTTTATTTGGCACGTCAACAACCACAAATAGATCAAGTCAATAAATTTGTTTTTGTACACTTATACTCCACAAAATGTTCAGCGATCACAAGCATCAGGTCGGGTTTAAGTTTAATAACTCGTACCTCTTATTGAATGATTGCTATGATTGTAACTTTTTAAACGTAGATAAGAAATCTGGAAATTTTTAAGTAAATTGTAAGGATTGTAATCAAAAATATGTCGAACTAACCAAACTTTTAATTAATTTAATTAATTTAAAATTCAACAGCCATGAAAAATGAAATATCTATCTATTTTCATATAAAGAATTAATTTAACACTTAATATAAGTAAGAATCACCATTCTTCTCCATGGAGGGTTACACTATGACCCGGATTTTCTTATGGTGCCATTTATATTTGTAGATCTATTTGGCAATGCTTTGTCATATGCAGTGGCAACTAAATAAGAACACGTACATTGGCAGTTAATGGAATCATTTATCATCAATTATAAATGAATTTGCCAACATGTTGGTAATTTAACGACCTGTAACATGTGAACACAACTACATATGCTGTATGACGAACACATTATAATAAAAAATGTAATTTTTGGATTTTAATTTTTAATGGGTTTGTTTTAGTTTACAATGTGATGTAAATAACATTAGTGGAAATAAAAAACTTTCGCGAAAGCAACAACAAAGGTGTTAAGGCATTTTTAGTTGTTAAGTTTCCGTGGGTTGTGCAAAATAGTTTATTAGTAGATTTCCACTAGTTGTGGTGGAAGATGCAAATTGATTTTCTATGACATTTGCACAGAAATTAGCACATTGAATACCATATGTATGCAAGAGTTCTTGAAGCGTTCGAAGTTTCCAATTGTTGTACAACATTATTTATTATCATTGTCAGACAGAACGAAGAAGCTTGTTTTTTTCCAGGCTGTGTTAGAAGTTGAGTGTTAAGCACCACGCGGGGCATGTTCATGTATGTAATTAATTTTCCAGTTCTACGGGTTCTAGAAAATTACTTGTTGCCAGATTTACATTAGTTGTGATGGAAGGATGTAACAAGACTTTTTTACGATCTTTGCACAACAACTTCTGTAAATTACCGATATTCATATGGTACTTCTGTTAATAAGTAATTTTGTACAATCCCTGCAACCTGCCTATTAATTGGTCTATATGCTGTCGCGGAGTTCTTGCGGATGTAGCTTTTTACAAATGATCTGAAAAAATCAAGTTCCTTCGCTATGTCATTCTGCAAGTAATTTCGACAATAGATATATTTTTACAACCTCGGGAAACTATACATAAATGAAAATTTTCTGCACTCAAATTCGTATGGTAATTATTGGGGTTGTTTTTACCCAAAAGTCGATATAAAAAACAATTGCTTCCTGTCGACACGACTCTTAATCTGGTAATAAATAATTTTGTGCAAGATCCAGAATCTAGAAATTAATTCCAAACTTATATATGTTCTGTCGTTGGATTCTTACATGGTTAGTTTTTCAAAAAATGGCTTGGCAAAAAATATATGTTCTTCGTTATTTCGTCGAGAAAGTAAATATGACAATAATTAATTTTATAATTTTGTATATGAGGATGGGGTTGGCGTCACAATGACGCCAGTTTTTTTATATCATACTATTGTTGTACAAAAATCATTACAAAATTCCCATATGTTATTTTTGTGTATTGTGGAAGACTAGTGTAAAAAAATAGGTCCACCAAAGCAAATACTTGACTAAACCTTTCGGTGCCGGCTTGCGAAATGAGGCTTGTAACAATTTCAAATGGTGCAAATTTCAATATAACTATTTTTCGCGAATTCAAAAAAAAAACAATTAAAATACGTTTTAAATTGCAGCCACTCGTCCAATATAATCGGTGAGGCAGATTATTTGGAGGCGTAGGAGCTAGAGCCATCCACACGATAGCTGCATTTTCTGGAAAGCGACGACGCACAGGAAAATTAAATGGCAATTTGCTACAGTGATGGAGCACGCTTTGCAAACCATGAGCGCGGCTATAAAAAGCGAATATTGGAATGAGGCTTCGGTGCGTCAGGTGGGCGTGAAGTCGCTAATTTGATCAGGAATTTTATCTACTTTGCGTTAACAATAGTCCATTACTTGTTCTGTAAGAATATATAACCTGTTATTAAACTGTTATTACTATAATATATTTTTGGTAACGACTTGTTCTGTAAGCATGGCGACATTTCATTCGACTGCTCATAACACGACATGCATCAAATATCGAATACATAACCACAATCTTAGAAATTTATTATAATTTTTGATTACTAATGCGCTATATGAGCACCACACAAAACTCGCACTAAAGCAACATAACTTTAATCCTTGCTCGTAGATATTGTTCAATTATTATAAACGTTCACGGTAATCTTTGATTATATCCTGGGTACTTATTGAAGGGTAAGCCTTGCGATAAAATATTCTGTTGATAATGAGAATTATTCTGTACATTTGCAGTGTGTTTATGTCCGTTGAATCCATGATGAACATTAAAGTTGACGCTAGAAGGATTTTCATTAAATGTGATCTGCTATGACGTTGCTGTTTCAAACATTTCAGCGACATCATTTTTTTCATTAAAGATACCTCAATGTAACTTGCAGCTACAGCCGAATACTTCGACCATCTGTGTCGCTTAATAGTTAGCAAGTCGCCACCACAATTTGTAAAGTGCGATGCACTTGAACGTCTGATATAATGCCCAGTGTAGTGATCGGGATTGGGCAGCTTGAAGAAGAACGCAATAATTTTTGGCACATGGCCAATTTATTGACGCTCAATACTTCTTAAAGAAACGTTTGGTAGCTACACGTTTGGGCGAAGATTAACATACTTTTATTAAGGTAATCCACTGCACCTCAGTGATAACAAATGTCCTTGACGAACAAGCATTTGCAAGGATTTGGGGACATTGACAAGAATTATGTCCTCTTTGAATTGTATGTCATCAATAGATATGCGAGTTAATTCATGACGCCTCTAAGCGCCTGCATAGCCGATTATTAAGACAATCTAAAAACCAGTATTTAAGAAATAAATTTATATAATACCATCAATAAATATTTTACACGAATTATGTCCATTTATTCCTCTTGTTTGCAGGTTTGCACGTTTCTGCATGACAGCTGAGTACGTATGCACATTTATGGCTACAAACGAATTTTTATTGCCAGATATGATAGATTATCGGCGTCATGTAAGAAACAATCCGCTGCTTCCAAAATAAGATTTTTTATGCTGATAACCTGCTGACTGTCGATTCAAGAATGCTTGGAGACGTGCAAACTTGGAAATGTCAGTATTTTTTAATTTGCTCGTTACATTATAATATGCAAGCACTAAGTTTTCTGAATTATTTTCAATGGCATTTTTAGCGCACAACAAAGTGAATGCTTTGCACTTTCGACTTTATTGGTTGTTGGTTTGTTGGCTTCTCTTATTTCTGGAGGTGTACAATTTATTTTCGTCTTTTCAGCCATATTTTTGAAGTCTTTCACAAAATATAAAAGTCAAATATCACTAGACGATGACGCCATCGTTCCTCGTAAACATTTGTAGGTTATAGTGCTACATTTTTTTGTATTCGAAATTTAGAATTTATATAAAATCAGTATCGCAAAGTAGATAAAATCGGCAATTACTGGGCACAAGTTTACAATTTTACAATCTTCTCAAATATGCTGACCACAGCATTTAAAAACAATGTGCAGGACACATATTGAAGCGAAAATGACTTTGGCATTGTAGCTTTACCTTCATTGGGCTTCTGGGGATACTAAAATGCGCTGCGCAAAATACATTTTCAAAGACACTTCTGGCTTGGAATAGTTTGCACTATATATCGTACGATATGAGTTGTTCTCGCTAAGAAGTAAAGCGTCGTCAGCGATGAGCACAAATGGCATAGAATCTCCTTCATGGGGCGGTGGCGTCGGAGTATAAATTGTGTTATCAGCAAAAGCAGCTTAAAGCGCCCAATTAATAATTTGAATAAATATATATGATTACCAAAATAAAAAAAAATTCTATTGCGAAAACCCTACCATCCGACAGCAAACGAAAATGTATACTCTACGATCACCAAAGCCATCAGGTAATTATAGTATTCCGAACTACTATCACAGGTACCTATGTACCTGCTGATAGTACCTGTGAATCATAATGTGTTTTCCGCTACAAAAATTAGGGAAATTCAAAATGCTCTACAACTTGTGCGCTTTGTTCAGAAGTTTTTAAATTAAACAAAATACTTGTGAATATGGTCTGATCAGAAGCAAGCTCTAAACTTTATGCCCCTTTAAAAAAATGTCGTTCAACCCCTCACAAATAGCACGATAAGTTTGTGAACTATGCTGCAAATTATAATCTTACCCAAACGGAAAAGGTCACGCAAAGTTACTGCTAATCGTTCGTCAACCAAAATTACTTCCCAAAATCGCGTGTTCTTTGTGCATATATATATATGGCGGATCTCCGGTACTATAAATCAAAATATTCCGAGATCATTCTTATTCAAAAATTAAAGCAACGAGAATTTTGTTCCTGCTGTTCAAACGCCGTGTGGTACAAAATTCACTGCACTCTTTTAATCAGACCTAACCCAACGAATTTATTCGTTATGCCTTTTGGTTTATTCGCCCTGCAGTAGGAGCTTAAGTATACTACTAAAACAACTTAACGTAAAGTCAAACAAGCATCTATTCTATTTTCGTTCGGTTTCGCGTTATCTTCTCTTGCTGATTGCATTGTTAACATTGCTATTAGTGACATTCTGCACGTGGTTGAGATTTGTCAGACGAACAAGTTCCCTTACCTCCTCGTAACTAACAGGAAATGCGAACAATATTTCTTTCAATTTACAATTTCCATTCTTATTTGTCGAATTATTTTTGTATATTCTTTAATTTGCCGAGCAAGTTTCCGTCAACGCCGTTTTATATTTCATCAGGTCGCGCAGAGCAGACCTGGATGTATCGTAGCCCACTTCGAATCTGGAATTAATCGCGCATGCCCGTAACCGTTACTGAGATATATATATTATAATATTATAAATTAAATTAAATATTATAGACGTAGAGCCATCCACGAGGCGTGACGTAAACAATTCTTTTGTTCCTTTTGTTGTATTTGTTCGATGGATCCCTTTGATTAGAGGCATATCTTAATGAAGCCCTTGTGCGTGTTCATGATTTTGTTCGTATAAATGTTTTCACCTTAGATATCAAATTTTCCGTATATTTCAAGTTTTCCTTCTAATATTCCAATATAGTTCTAGTATTTGCCGCTTACGTACTCTTTTGCTTTGTATTCTTATTCTTCATACTGCGTTATTATTTTCATTCTTGTTCGAGTCCCAGTCTTCGTTTAAGCGATATTGAGCGGGTACGTTGGTTGATAAAATGGAGCCATATTGATAATCATGGACCACAGAGGTTCATGTGGAAGGTCCATTAAATATCTGTAATCCTGATGCTGGTTTTGAAATCGAATACTTCATTCTCGCTACAACGGCAATGTCTATTTCGAATTATCATTCGTGATACATTTAGTAATAATTTTTTAATGAGCAATACTTTAAATGATACTTATGTATTTTTTATATAAAGCTACCACGCTTGTTGCAACAATACACTGACATTGCCCGTGAGGAACATATTCAATTGTTATTCACAATTAGATTTGATTTGTAGTATTGAAGTTCCTATTTACTATTCTAACATTGAATTATTATTAATTTCTTTATTCAAATAATAAATATAGTTTTGTTTTCTTTGTATGTGAGACTATTTTTTGTTGTTATCAAGTAAAATAATAAAAAGGTGCCATTGTAGTTGACCATCTTCAAATAAAGCAATAGCACACACAATTTTAATATAATATAAAAACATCAAAACTGACTTTACCGCGCCCTATTGCTGCTCAAAACTTTATTTAATTCGCTTCAAAAACGCAAATCTCACTTATTATTCTTCCGTTTTAATTCTACCGTTCTCGTGCTTCAGGAAACTACAATCAAATTTGCCTTTTGCGTTCTCGCGAATTTTAAGGTCTTTTGATAAAAACTGCCGTTACCTGCATATTTCGTTTATAATTTCATATCTTAGCATATGTATCTTAGTATTTCTTTCTGCGTTGGCTCCCTATTACTTTTTCATAGTCGGTTGGGTTTAATTTTTATACTTTACATCCAGATCTTTTCTCCAATCTCTGCTAAATTTGCGAATGACGTCTTCAAAATCAGCAACCGTGGAAACGTCCCTGCGCTTCCTGGAACATTCGCCATTATATCGACATCACTGAAATTTTCTCATTCCCATTTTAATTTTTAATTAATTTATAAGAAGACGGCTACATATTTCTGTTAAGATATTGTTGGGTAGGATAATGGACATATATGTAAATGGACAATTGTGTATCATCTAAAAAATAAATTAAATTGCTAAATCAAAATTCCACATTTCTCTGTTATTTTTTCTTAATTCCGTTGAGAATTTATTGCTTATTCAGTCGATTCGTTTATTAATCACCCAAGAAATTTTCGCGTGTGCTCTAAACGCGTACGCGATTATGATTAGTTTATTTCGGTCCAGAATACAATAACACAATTGGTTCGCAATTATACAATAATAGCGGCAATATTTCAGTATTGATGTCAAAGACATTATTCTCATTCATTTTAGGGGCATTTGAAATGCACAAATGATCAAAGCAAAACAATTGGATCGATCAGTTTCGTGCGACGTCCTCAAAAAAAAATAGCCTATTGATTCCATTAATTGAGCGCCTGCACATCTAGGTGGTAAATCGCCTCCTTTATCATTATGTTCAATAGATCGCAGTGACTTCAGTGCCTCATATATCTCTGTCGTATGCTTACCACCATTATTCCGAATACCATCGCCGCTGTCGCATGGTTTCATTATTTTAAATATTCACCTTCGAATATTTAGAATTTTTATCCCTGTTGTATGTACACTGAACATCTTCATTATTTTGCATCATACTTGCAAGCATCCACCTATTAATTATTAAATAGATGTGATGTAAATATATGAGATATTCTATAGGTGCAAAGGTACATTTTTAATACTGTGTATATTAAATTTATCTGGCCAATAATTTGTGCGTATTTTGATTTTAACCCAAAATATTACACATTAACAGGCTGGTATATGGATGTATATACCAGTATACAATCCAGCATATTCCGATGCAGTCAAACAGACCGATTCATCACCATTCATATTCATTTTGGCAATCGCATAGAGACAAATTTTAGATTTTAGAATAAATTGACCCGGCTACTTTCTAGTTGCGATACACATGCGGGCCATTATGAGCATCAGTGCTAAGCATTCTAATAAATTTGTCAATTATTCTTTTCGCACAGGCGTTCAATATTAAAGTAATGTATATTCTATATTTTTATTATTTGCCGACTGCTCAACTGGTTTATAGTAATTTTCCTACTGTGTGGCCACAAAGTGCATATTCTTTCTGTTATTTTTATTTCAAGAGTTTGATTGTACGTCATTTTTATACGATTTTGTTTAATTCGGTCCTATTTAGTTTTTTTATATACAAATATGAAATGTGTCCATAGTTGCGTCTGAAGCTTAATATAGTAAATGCAAATGAAATTTGTTAATGTTTCTGTTCTGAATCCATATTATTCGTAATTAATGATTTCGTACTTTGTGTTTTTCGAACTGTCCTACTTTGTTTATTTCGTAATTTAATTACCAAACATTACGAAAACACCAAAGCTAACATATAAGTTCGGCGTGCTACTTTAGATGCTGTTAACGGCATTATCAACTTACCAAACTTCAAAAACATATAAATTTCAATATTCGATTCATATATACAATATTCGCTTGGCTATAGAATCTTGATTAGATCCTAGAGCTCATACGTTCAAAATAATCGCTGATTCAATTTATAAAGCTTATTACGTATTTCTTCCCGGTTGCAACTATTTTACCTATTATAAATATTTATGATTTGTCTAAAATCAAAAAACCTCCTAGGAGATTTGTACATTTTAATTAATAATTATAAAATTATAAGTAATAGTAATTAAACGTAATAGTTATGAATGAAGTAAAAAATTCATAAACTTGTCCAAATTTTCAAATAGCCTCTCCGAATACGCCTTATTTAATAACAAACAATTACATGGTCCCATACATTTGTTTGAGCTAATTGGCTCATTTCGACACACTTTTATTATGCTACATGCCAACTTACTTACATCGAAATTATACGTTTTGTCAAGGAGTTAATCGTTCTATCATATATGGTTGTGCGAAAATTAATTTGGCAAAAGAGATTATGTAATATTCAACCATTTCACTAACATATTACAAAATATTTTGTTAATAATATTTAATAGGTTTTTTAAAGTGTTAATTGTCATTTATTTGGCATTAAATCAATTGATTTTTATTTCCACCCCAGCATATTCATTGCAAGAATTGAAGCTTTAGTGAATAATTGGCTGGCTATAGGTTGCAGTCTATTGACATGATGTATTATATATGTACTGTTACTCTTTTTTGTAGTAAGAACACCAATAGCTGCACAATCGACAGGTGGGGGTTTAGCACTGTGGGCGCCAGTTGCGGATGACAAAATGTGTATTGGGATGTTGTCAAAACCAAAATGAAAATTTAACAAATTTAATAATAAACCGCAATAATACAAATAATTAATTCTATTAATATATAAATGTACACAAACGTGAAGGATTAACAGAAGATGTACTTTTCACACCTAGGGACACATCAAGGCAACTTATACTAACGCACATGAAATAGGCCATAGATTAACACAAAAAGGAAAAGTTAACAAAGGTAACCGACAAAATCCTAACCAAAGCATAAATTTGAATTTTAGCGTAAACAGGGTTTTAATCCTTGGTATGGCATCGATCTATAGCATTACCATCTAAATCCACTAAATCAAATACGATCGGTGATACAAGTTGCTTTATGGGTCAAAGAATATGTTTGGAGCAAATTTGGAGGTAAATTAATTAATAATATTTGACCAACCATAATTCTTTTTCCACAATTTATCAGCGACGTTATCTTTTTCGACTCCAACTTATTTGATACGTCTTGATAAAATTCCTGCAGCTTACGAATCTCAGCTGCATAATTGTCGAGATCAGAGAATATTACTCTTAATTGCACATTTGCTGATCCACAAAACGTTCCTTTTAGAAGAAAAATTAAAGAAACCAAGGATATTAACCTGTGACTTCAAGAACGGCGTAATTTTTTTTTGGAATTTGAATATCCCATATTCGATGATCTAGGTTATAGATGTAGGATCTGATTGCTGTACCAACTGCTGTGTTGACATGTTCAGTTGGATTTACTTGCGCGCATTATATCAAAACTCCGTATCGTTTGGAAGGGTCTTTAAATTGTGTGCCATTATCGTAAATAATTTTCTTGGGGGTACATTTGTAACGTTAAAATTTTATTATTGATTGACGGATAAAGGAGGACGTGCACATCCAAGCAGGTGAGGTGTCTGTCAAAGACGCTTTATTTCTTATTATTTATTTTTTTGCTGCGATTATATTTACCTGCTAGACCGGTGCACTACGTGCGCTCCGTGTTTCTCAGAAGGAACCTTTCTCTTAAGTTTATCTTGTCAAATAGGATTTATTATTTTTATTCTCTTGTTTAATTAAATGTACTTATTTTGTTATTAAGATAATTATTAAATTTGTTAAATTGTTTTTTGATTTTTATAACTTCAGCACTCCCCATTTTGTCACTCGTAACTGGGTAACACATTATACAAGAAATACTTCCTTCTCCATATATTCGACAATAGTGCTCGCAATAGCCTCTTTATAGAACGCAACAACGTGTACTTCGGAAACCAATTGCACACAACCAAAAAATACTGATAACCAGTTTTAGATCGAGGTAAAGGACCAAGAATATCACACAAAATGTGTTGCTTTGGGTAACACGCATGTTTGGCAGCCAAATTAAGCCGCTTCTGCTTATAGTAAAAATCTAGTGAGAAGAGCAAACCACATAAAAACGAATGTAATTTTTAAGATTCAGGTGCATTTTGCGAAATAACATAGTTCTTTTGTTCGTGATAAAGTATTAATCACACCAAGGTGAGACACAGTAGGATCGTTCGTCGAGTTAATTATTTCGATACGTTGTCCTTTTGGAATAACTAATTTCCAATCAGATACATATATTAAATTGAATGTTACACTAGCTACGAAAATGTTTATAAAGTACTTCCTTTCAATTTTCCAATAGGACTAATTCTGTGCGGTGCTTTAGATAATGGAGCTGAAACCACTATTAAATGACTCAATATCCATGTTTCATTTAAATAGTGTAACGTGTAAGTTGTAACGTTAAAAACAGAAACTTCGATGTGCGATATACATTTCTCAACGCCAAATAGCACTGCTAAACATTCCATCTCCGTTGGTGAAAACTTCTTTTCAGAACTAGAAACCGTGCGGCTGGCATAGTTAATGACAACTTGTACTCCCTCATCATTTAATCGTGTAAGGGCGCTGCCCAATCCTAAATCGGAGACGTCACAAACAGATAATGATTTTTTTTTTAAATCGGGACTTGCAAATAATTTAAAGCTTACTTGACGTTTGTGAACGATATTTTCCTCCAAGTAATATTTGTGATTATCGACCACTTTTAATAAGATTTGATCTAGGGGCGGACATTGATACAAAATACTGTATAAAACGATGGTACTATTAATATAAACCGATAAAATCCTTTACTTGCATAACACTCTCTGGCTTTGAATATTCTAACATGGCTTGAATTTTATCAGGGCTAGTTCTAAAATTATTTAACGAACGTAAATAAAATTCGAACTTTTTCATATTAATTGTTAAATTAGCTCTTCTTAGACGATTGTACTTGTAGTACCCTGATATTATCTTCAAATGTAGGAGTTAGCGATAATACCATCGAAATATACAAAACCAAAAAGCTCAAGTTTCGGAACGGACAATGAATCCATTAAACGCTGCTGAGTCTGTGGAGCATTTTTTAACCGAACGACATAACCAAAAATTCAAACGAGGTCGGTTTTTCACATGTAATAAAATTTTCCAAAATGCGGACTTGAGGCCATTACTAAAGAGAAATGGACCTGATAGATTTTACTGACTATAATCCACAAATAGCATCACGCTTTGTAACGTTTAATTTGCGACCATCAAAACAATTTTTTTAACAAGTATTCGAGGTGCCCAAGGGCTCTTTGCGGGTAGTTTGACACCCAACTCTAACATTTCGTGAAGTTCCTTATTCAAGTGAGATAACATATAGGGAGATAATATCACCGGTTTCGATTTCATGGACTAACAAATTCCCATGACACAACTTAGTGCCTGACAAGTAAGATAATTGTTTAAATTTATTAATTATTGATTTCAAGAGCAAGACTACTTGAGTGGGGTTTAACTTACATTGGTCATGGATCTCGTTAACTATGTTAATAGACAAATCTGATGTTTCAGAATAATTTTATTCTAAAAAAATTATTTTAGTGCCTACGTAATAACTATTAGATTCAGAATCTAGTTTAAAATCAAACAAACGATAAAATTCAACATCAACGGTAAATTATGGCATATGGAAGGAACCACTAGCGTACTACCTTTGTAATTGATTTAACTCACAGAAAAATCAACGCATCCTATAATAATCTGGGATTTTCCATTTGCTGTAAAAATAATGCAATATTTATTTTGGTAAATCTGCAATGATGACATCTTAAGGAGGTTTAAACAACGACCACCAAAAACCAGAAGGGTACTGACTCATTTATTGTTTGACTTTTATAGCCAATTTTTACAATCCAGAAGTCACACTTCTTGGCCCTTGTGATATTAGTTGTTTTTGTGGAGTTGGGAAATGCATCCGAAACAAGATCGCTCTAAAATGGGTTATTGACAATCTCTCAACACTTGACCAGTTTTCTTAGAATTCCAGCAAGTGAACCGAGGCATCGACATGGCAGCAATAAATAATAATAAACGGTAGCGTTTACCATTAGCAAAAACCATTTAAAGTAGGTTTGTGATTGCGAAAATGAATTATTTTCATTGACACATTTTCTAGATACCTGTGTACTTCGGCTAGATGGGGAAAACAGGTAATGTCTAGTAACGGCAACTGCGTTTGGAAATACGGTAATACATTATTTTGCATACACTTTAGCACTGTAGTTTCTGAAAGTCGTTTAAGAATTCTACGCAATATTTTCTATGGCAGCTATAAAAATAGTAGTACGCCATAAGTAGTGCAAAGGAAATCAGAGACGGTTAAAAAAATGATAGAAAGTATCCCACCAACTTACTACCCTGGTGGTACGTCACTAGCAACCAAGTAATACTATAATGGACCATCAATGCAACATGGAGGTATCATCGTGACAGAAATACCCATCGCCAGAACATTAATCAAAATTAGTCATAGCATGTTCTGTGATGAAATTGAATAGAAAAGTATGCTTATTAATACAGACCCATAATAAATGACATAAAAATTAGCCTAGCGGCATTTTCTTGCCCAAGCGAAACTTTTCATTTCAATGTGCTTTCTTTACGATTGAGCTGCATATAAATGTACGCTTTATACATTGCATAAAATTCTCGCTTGAATACGTTACCCAAGTAGTTATTCGCGGTAGCTTTCTATCGTTCTTTCTCTTTGTTTATCGTATTCCATGCCGACTGTCAGCTATCGCAGAGCATATCTTCTTTTTATCATTCCATGTACATATTGCATGCACGCATGCTTATGCCAAGATAATTGGACGATGTTTTCATAACAAATTCCTTTAAACGAGTGCCTTTGTTGCATTGTACTTCCGGCTTTTGTGTCTCATTATCTGTCGTCGAGTTTTTATTTAACATAGAGTGCACTTTGCTGACGGTAATCTGAAGCGCACTCGAGTAGTAAAAAAATGTCTATTATAATTACAACAACCTATACAACAATTATGAACAAACAAAACATAAGCAAATTTTACAATATACTACAACTTATAAGACATTTAAGACGTTTTTCATTATGTTCATCATCGACCTTGCGATAAGCGGATAAACGATTAGACCTGGTGTCCTATTTATTCGTCCCCAGATTGCAACGCACTTACATCAGGAACGGAAATCTAGAGACGGCACCGGAATGCTTTAATATCGCCAAAATCGAATCTAAATTCGTCGCCCGTAATTTTCCATAATTCCTCTCGCGAAAGGACGGAGCGCTTAAACTAACTAAATTACACTTTAGAAATTGAGCCGACCTATATTTCCCACTGCGCGCAACAATAAATCTGATTCCCATTGTGCCAGATGAACAGAATTGTATTAAATTCCTTAATGCTCGCAGAAGGTTGATTTATGCAAACAATGTACACTGCCCTTTCACCTCGACGGGCCCTCTTGCTGTCTAGCTAAGTATGTGTCAGTGAATGGCTCAAAGCTCTACGTATGTAAAGGATGATTGTTTAATAATATCTCGCTGTTATACATGTGAAGACGTTTCAAGTCACTGTCTACGTTATTAACGTAGACAACCTGCATATTATTAAGTAAATATTATCATCAATATTTACTTAAAGCATTTTTACAGTGACAATATTAATGTCAACCTGGCAGAATTTTACAGATTTTAGTTTCGACTTCATATATTTACTAGTAATATAACAAATTGCTGATTATAATTCTATTTTTGTTTAACGAGTTGTTATGATAACGGACTCGTTATTACTCGTTGGATTTCATGGGATCATAGCACCGAGCTAGAAATGACGAGAAATATAATCTGGCATTGTCCAAACCAAGATTTGTATTTAATTGGATGTTTAAATAAGGCTGTAGAAAAATGTAATTGGTATGTTCTCTAATTTTTATTAGCTCCAGTTCAGAAATTTCGGATAGATGAGTAACTGTTTTTATACCAACCTATACTATAACTTAATGTCCAATTCTTAGTTTATGTTAGGAACAGACGATTTGATGTCATATGTTCGGGTCGTTTTTCTATTACATTAAGAAAAAGGCGCAGTGGACAAATGTCAGGATCTTAATTAATACGAACCAACCATTTACTATACATACAATACTTTGATCCTCATTGGTTTGTCTTCGAAAAATGTAATTTCCAAAATTAGGTTAAGTATTGGAATTTTACCTCAAGCCCTTCATTGCCTCTGCATGCTACTGCTTTACCAGTTATAGAATATAACTTCTTTTGTAAACCTGCCGGTGTCTGTCCAATATTTTTGCAATTGAAGGTGTTTCTTCGGAGTAAATACATTAGGACACTTCTTTCTTTTGTCAATTTCGCATTGAAGCTCTCTGCGTTTGGCATCTCTGGCTTGGCGTGCAGTCTTGAAGTCCGAAAAGGGAATTGACAGAATTAATTTTATTTATAAAATGTGTCATTAATAAATAAATAATAGAATCACGGAAAAAAATAATCGTCTATTTGTCTTGAACTCTTGAACCTCATCATGAACAAATTGCTCTGGTTTGATCTTTTTAGACGAAATCTTTGTTTTGATTGGGTCTTAAAAGTGTGTTGAATCTATTTCTACTTTGCGAAATATATCAGGAAGTAATCATGATTCTACAGTTCAATAATTTCAGGCGTGTGTGTATGTACTTGACGTTAAAATTCTGAGAGTTCAATCTGACTTATATTGCCCGGAAGAAATTTTCTATTTTTGAAAGCAGTGTCTTAATTGGAGTTACGTTTTCCGGACATCAAAGGCCAGTGATTCCAAAAGTAGGCGCTCTCCCTTCCTGGGGGGCGTCTTCACAGGAGCAGTCATGCTCTTGCACACGCTGTGTCGAGAATTCGTCGTTATCAAAAATATCACTACAACTGCAGAAGCCCAGCACATGTTCGTAATCCTTGATAGTTTTATATCTGAAAATAATTTTGATTGGACTGGAAGTGCGTTTGCGCCTGTATTGACGGCGCGCTCGTTCCATGTCTAGCTGTTCGAGAGTTGCAAAACTCCTGATGTTCTATTGTATTATTTACAGAGAAGCCCTTGAGTATCTGAGTCCTGCACTGAACCAGGTCTCAGAATGTGTACTGAATATAGTGAATTTTATAAAAACTCGTCAATTGTTTTTCAGAAAAGTATGTCAGGATATGGGAGCCGAACACTCATCTTTGTTATACTACAGCAACGCACGATGGCTCTCTCGTGGTAATGTTTTATCACTTACAAAAATGACGAATATTTAGCCATTGCAGATTTTTAAATAAAATTAGCTTACTTATTTGTGAAAAGGTAAATGCATTGAATCTCTGAACTTTCACAAAAAAAACTTTGTGGAGAAGAAAAATTAGTGAAGGTGCCAGCAAGGATAAAGTAAAAGTAAACCCATTTTTAAAGAACACTTAGTGTTCGGTCCCACACCTATATGTGGATTTAAATAATTTAAGTATTTAGAACAGTTTTGTGTTAGTCCGCACGACCCTGTCCAGGTACAGATGGTGCCACCGATGCGGCCAACTAGCGGTCGGTTCGGTCATTTGCATTTTATTACTCATTTTGCCAAATTTAAAATCTAAAAAACTCTTGTACGGACGTACAAGACGCTATGTATTTCAAAACCTTTGCGGCCTAAATTTCCCATTACAATCCGTAATTTGACGATTGCGGGTTGTAAAATAGCAATTTACGAATATTTAAATTTTTATGTGGCTCTCGGGATTTTAGATTAATCCTCTGAACCAAATGTTCCAAACTTCCCTTTCTTTCATCGCTTTAAGGGGGGATCCTGCTTTAGCAGGACTTAAAATATCGTTTTTGGGGGAATTTTTTTAGGACAGAAAAAAATGAGCAAGTCTAGTGAACTTTTTAGAGCATTTTACTACATATTTGAGCATTAAAGAATAGTATTTTGTGTACCAAGGCCAAAAAGTACTGTTTTTTCGTCCGAGTTTTCTTTACGACCGAGGCGTAGCCGAGGTCGGAAAGCAAACGAGGACGAAAAAACACTTTTTGGCCGTGGTGCACACAAAATTTTTTAGGCGACCCTCATAAAATTTCAAATTTATTGCAACATTTACTTACAATTTATTGACATAGTCATTTATGACAACTGAACAATTGTACATATTTGTGACACCTTCAGACATGTTTATGTTTTCTTTGTCTACATTCGAAGTTATTTCGGCTTTATAAACAATAATTACCCAATAATCAGTTAAAAAGTCTATCACCAACATGCATTTACTAATGTAAACAAGATGCACAGTTTGACACTGACGGCAATGTGATTATTTTTATACAATTTCGGTAACTGTCGGTAGATGGCGCCACCCTATTGCGGACGAAAAATGAAAGCGGACGAAAAACGATTACTTTTCGTCCGCGTTTGACGACTGAAATTTTAATTTTTCGTGTCGGTCGCCTAAAAAAAATATTTCGAGAGAAAAATATTTAAACGGAACCGATTTTTATGCACATTTGTGCAACACCTTTCAATTGCAGTCTACAATCGGTAGGAAAGATGTAGCTCGTAATTTTTGTCTGAAACAAAAAAAAAACCAAAGAAAATTGTAATTCTCATATATTTTCTTCTATGTGAACTAAAAAAAAAACCCAAAATTTTGAAATTCAAGATTTTTCTCAGGTTTGAAAATAAATGTGCTCTTTGCAGGAAGAGAAAATCATTTCAACTTGCTAAAAAAGTTGTTTAGAATTTTTTTTTCATTAATGTTTTTAGTTCAAATCGAAGAGAATGCTACTAAAGCTAAGAAAAGTTTTGTTTCGTTTTGATTGCTTGTCTAGTTTTCTCGCAATCACGCCCACCAGTTTAGAAAAATCGTAAAAACGAAAACTCGAGAAAACGCGCTCTAAAGTTTACGATCAGGAAAAATGTTAATTGTCGATTACTTACGGAATATCTGGTTATAATCCTACTATAGCTCTTACGAATTCAAAATATTATTGTTTCGAACGACCGATTGAACTTCTTTCAGTACATAGTTCGGTCTTATGTGTCTGCGGGAAGGGGGGCGCGCTTCGTTTGTCCGAGCGTTCATGCGTTCGTATATTTTTTTCTCGACACCTCACTGTGTTTAGTGCTGTATCTTTCAAAATATTGCGAATTAGCCGCTATAACTTTTTATACATATTCTTAGATATATTAGGCATAGATTTGAGCAATAAAAAAATCGATTTTTTGAGCCTTCTAAAGCAGGATCCCCCCTTAAACAACTCATCGATCTTTAATGCAGTTGATTTTTCAGGAATTCGATTGGATTTCTATTGAAATTTTTAAATAAGGGAAATTGTGAAAGGTTAGCAGAACAAGTTAAATGTTAGTTGTCACTTATTACGTGATGTACTAAACGAGATGATTTTGCTGAAAAATTTAGTTAATTTTTGCAAACATCCACAACTGCACTATATACTCGGAATTATGAGAAGGTGCGTGCACGTCATCAATTTTTAATGACGTCAAATTTTATATGTTTACATGTTTCTCACACAAAAGATACTCTTCAAGATCGTATGCAACCAAACAGACAGCGTGTGTATGTATATGTATGTGGTGGTATGCAACCAGATATACCAGATACTAACTACTCGTCGATTGATCTACGTATGTAAACGTACTAGAACGTACAGAAACGGTTCTTCGATCTTTACGACATCAAATACCCTAGATTCAAATTTATTTCGTCTTTTTCATGACAAATATAGAAAACTAAGTGATAATAATAATATCTATAACATTGCTTCGCATCGCCTTGTAAATAGGCCTGGTTTCACTCCATATTCCAATACAAGAAAATGGCATTTTATAATTTCTACATGTTGGCATTATAAAACAAGCATCGATGACGTGCACGCACCTTCTCATAATTCCGAATATAGCTAATATATCACCGCAGCATCGCAGTACCAGTGTTTAAAACCGTTCAGTTATTCTACGACAATGTTTTGTGAAAACGTGACATGGGATTGCCCTTAGGTTTATATTGAGATGAAATGGTCGTGTGTTCAATCCTGAGTATATATATAATTGTGATTCTTGTCTCGCAATTCGCTGCGAAAGTAAGGCGTTACAATAAATAGTAAAAACCATTTAAAAAATCTTTATTTAAATTTAATTTATAGTCTTGTCACGTCACATCACTTGATTTGGTGTTTAATTTTGCATGTAGGACATATGTTTCGAAATAAAATTTGAAAAATTAAACTTGAATACCAACAAACGGTGATATGCAGTTACACGGCATTGAAACGCGGATGTGAAATTGAATGGAATTAAAAGAAGACAACATGTATCGATTCAAGTATATACCGAGAAAAGATTGTTTTTGTTACGGGAAAGTGCATTTCTTCAGACAAATATTGTTGTAAAATTTACAACAATATTTGTCTCACGTCTCGGTAAAACATTCTGTTTATATTGTTTCCAGTTTTGTATCCCACAAGGATAAGCGGAGAAATAAAGAAGGATGCAAATATTCATAGACAAAAGTCTTCTATACTGAGGAACAATCAATTATGGAAGGATACGACTAGAAAGGGAACTGTTAAGAATATGCCAGTCCTTTCGCTTCAGGAATATTACCTGAAGCGAAAGGACTGAAAACCCCAACTGGACATTGCCCATTTTTTTCTATGGTGTGATTTTAACTTACATTGTTGAGCAAAGTAATTTATATTCCACACAATAAAATTCAGAAAATATACTCAATTTGAATAGAACTGAAATTGAACAATTTTTGTAACTGTAATTTGCTTGTTGATTTTTGATTCCCAAGATCATGTAACGTGTATTGGGCAAAAAATACTTGTGCAAGTCAAATTGCAGATATCATAAGTAGAGATCGATGAGAAGAATATAAAATGTGTACAGCTAAATGACAATGCTGTGTACCATCCAAAAATGATGCTTAGAATCGACGATCAAATGGTGCCATTCTAGCAACTATTTCAAACTCTAAGGACGTACATAAATCACGTATTATTTAGCAATTCCCATAAACTATTCGTTGAACTGACAAAAATGAATTTGCAGTTTTGGGCACAATTTGTATCAATAGATTCCCTGAACTGACTTTCCCTGAGGATAAAGTTATGTGACGAAAAGCAAAGCAACTTTTGAGGAATAAAAAGCAATTATTGACAATATGTGTGTAAGAGCATTAAAATGGTTTTACAAAGATCAACAACTTTTAATAAATTTATGGGAGGTGTGAACTTGATGGATGCTCTAATGCCACGATTCTGTATTAGATCAAGAAAATGGTATCACCGTCTCATTTTCCATTTTATTGACCGCGTAATTGTCAATTGTTGGCTAGTGTATGGCAAAGACTGCGGATCTTTAGACAATGATGTTGTTTTTAATAATTTGATAGAAACTCCTAAAATCATAGCCCCCCCCCCGCGGACTGTAAAAAAAAGTTGCCATATTATCTATTTACGTATTTATATATTTTCATGAAAGAAAATATAATTTTAAATTAATTAATTCAGTTTTTAAAAGGTATTTAGAATAGAAGTAGTAACACATTACCTTTTTAAATACCCCATTCTAAATTTGTTCTAGTGCTATGTCTACACGTACGTATACTGGTTACTAATGAAATTACTGTACAAAACATGTTATAACCTATTTTTATTACTTATTTTAGTTCTGTTTAGATCTATGATAACATTCATTTCTGATCAGGTTACGTCGACGAATCAGCACATTTTCGGTAATTATAAACGCACAGCAGATATATGCTACACTGAGTATAAATGCAATTTCCATTAGCGGCCTCCAACATGCAATCCAGCAAAAAGCAACACTTTGAGAAAACGTGCATTCATATAAATATATATGCAGAACATTCGAAGCGATTTACATGTACAAGCTTGTCCACTTATAAAGTCCATACACAAGGTGTTGTTATCATCGTTATGCAGGAGAAAATACTTTCGCCATGTGCATGATTTTCACATACCTAAACTCAGTCTGAAATACACAATGCGAGACTTTAGCTCTCAACACATAATGTGATAAACGTACAAAATTGTTCATTGTACAATAAACATTTAAATATCCACGCAACATGCGATTAAGAATCCAGCAATACACGTTTTCTACATTGTTACTGCTGTATTATATGGATTGAGACTCGTTTTTTATGGACTGTTAGCTACATAAAATGATAATTAAACTACCGGAATAATTGCAGTGATTAAGGAACACAAATCCAGTTAATTCACTTATCGGAAAGCATTAACACTATAATTGAATTTAAAGGTTTATTACTAATTAAAAGTTCTCGAACTGGAATTTAAATTATTCAAATGCACTACCGCCGTCCAATTAGCCAGACAAAAAATACCGGATTGTGCGAGAGCTAAAATTGCGGAACGATGCTTTCTGTAATGAGTTAAATTTAATTAATTGGGATTGCGAACGCTGTTTTGGACGAACAATATTTCGAACTTGTCAGATAGATGCACTTAGCGGCACTAGTAAACCAGTAGAGGATAAAATCAAAATTTAGGAAACTTATTAAATTATATATACTTATATTCGAGTTTTATATTGTAAAGAAATCTAAAAATATTGACAATGTACGTAATATAATGTCGTGATTGTAAATATGTATTAAAGTTTGAAACATATAAGATCCTATAACACAATCATTAGAGATATAACAGTAAGTCATCAACAATAATCAATTGACGTTCAAAATCAATAATATCGGACAATTTATCGATTAGAAGTACAGCGGCAAACAATAACATTTACAATGTCAGATAGTCTGTAACACCATTATTTATAATATAATAGCTAAGTAATATTAAAATTTCTCTCAAAAATTGGATAAATTCGGCGGATACTTTGTGTAGTTCCATGCTAAGTCTTCGTTAATAAATCTTTTGAACTCACTGTATTTTCTTGTTTATTATATAAATATATACAAGATACATAAAATATATATAATAGTGCTATTACATATGTTTCGCTACACTGTAGCATCATCAGATAGCGTTTCTTAAACTAACATTTACTTTACGGATTCTCAATATATAGTCGCATTTCTTAGTTGGAGGGGTTAAAGTTGTAGGGGTACAAACTGTGTATATTAATTATGTGATGAAAACATGTTTAATAAAGGGAATTTATTCAAATCTGTTTGATCATTTAATAAATGGTGTTGATCTGATTTTTTGAATCTATTTATTTCAAGTGATTCTAATAGAGTCAGTTTTGTGCTCTTGTCACATATATGAAGTACCTCTGGTTCCTCTTTGAATTGGTGGTTTTCTTCTAATAGGTGGTTTGCATACGTGGAATCTTGTTTTCCGTGCTCGAAAGTTCATCGTGCATCGAAGTTTCGATGCTGTATATTATTGAGCGCTATGAATTCGATCTTAAGCAGTTGGAGCATAAATTTAATCTTCACTCTTTCGCATTTATTTTAATTTTTTCTGGAATTACACTTCGCTGCGCCAGAAATTTTATCACCCTTTTACTCGGATCCATCTTCCCCAGCGATTGAATAATCGTTTCTCAAAACTTGAATTGACTCGATTATTGTCGTATTTTTCTAACGATGGTCGCACATAATAAAACCACTGAATAATTGTCTGACGTCTATAAGTGCATCGAAACTATCTATCATATGGAACATGTGTTCTTTAACAACGCAGCTGAGGCGAGGTAACTGTTTTCAAACTCTATTTATTCATGTTGCCATACCTCCTACCCTACGCTCTAATTTTTTACAGCGCAACTCTAATTCAATAATTAGTTTACGGTTTCCAGAACGGGAAAATCGATACAATTTCTGAAGCTAGTTAACATGGCTTCCAATTGTCCCTGTTTACATCATGGTTTTGTTATTTAATCAGTATTATTGTATTGATTCAACTATATCCAACTAATTTAATATTAATTCCACATTTGAGTTGTTTCGATCTCAGATACTAGACCGCAATTTATGCAAAGACTTAAATTATTCTAATTTATCATTCGTTATGCTCTATTGTAATAACTTTTCCCTTGTTTCAGATTTCCTCACGGATATCTCTAGGGCATTGGGCTCCCATGAGTGTCAATGACATTTATTTAATACAGAAGCTAGTTTATTTTGGGTTTCTGCCTTACAATTATATTGTGTCGCATCTAATACAGTGTGTATTAGATTGGAGTTTACAATATTATAATAGAATTAATTATGAATTGATATAGAAACATACTCTACTCCAATAATACAAAAGTACTTGAAGCAACTAAAATATAGGCGTTATTTCTCCCTTAGAAAGAAATGTAAAAAAACGGTTACTGTTTAATTTTGCTGCCACATTATGTGTATCGGGACACACGCTTTAAATGCCGAAGCTGTCCAATTATTTAAACATAGTAACTGGTCAAACGATTTTACTGTGAAACTTTTCAAGTTTCTCTTTTCTTCTTTTTTTAACACTAAAGTTGATCCAAATATTGCTTTAATCGGAATTGTCGTGATGAACGAGGTATTTCATATATCTTTGAAGCTGCATTTTTGATAAATCATTTATCATATTTTTATAACGTATGCTACGATTTTACTTTCCTATGTAAAGTTTTCTATATTGTTCCCGCAGTCTTCTTCTAACTCGTCTGATAATAACTCAGTGAACAGTTCACAAAACCCTAGTTGGTTAGGTCCATATTATCCGGGTGGGTCAAACAACTTCTACATATGACGTGATCAAAAATGTTATTCTGTAGTTTTCTATTACTTGTTATAAAAAGAAAAAAAATTACAAGCTGAAATAGTGTATCGAGTAAAAGAAAATAGTTGGAAAAAACTATTTATAAAATTATCTGCTTTTAACGCGAGACACGAATATCGTTCATCGAGGCTTCATATTTTTTAATAAATTTAATTAAAACATTACATTACGTTTACTCACTAAGCGAATATCTAAATCGGATTTTTAAATACAATCGAAGTCGCGGTAGCAGTGAATGTAATATTAGCATTTGATGTTAGGTCCGCGGTACAGGATCTTTAAAGCTGGTAGTTCGAAATGCCCAATTATTTTATTATCGGGACATTAAATATGTTGCCGATGGTACTTAGTAGGTTCACGCGTTGAATCATTTTGGTATAATTCGTTTCGCACAAAGATGTTATTACTCATTGGTCAAAGTTTTAATATCTTTTCAATTTTTCCATATGACGTAATTGTATTTCTATTTGCAATTAGTCTTAATATATGTGTTGTGTTGGAGGTTTTCACGATCGAAATTTGACATTTTGGCTTCCCGGGAGTTGGTTCGCGTGTTGATTCTTTGTTGAACCATCTGTAACCCCACTTCGAAGACTTCGCTACACACAGCCCCGAAGAAACCGAAAATGTGGCTAAGATATGTGGACGACACCTTCATAATTTGGCCACACAGCAGCCTAGAATTAGAATCCTTCCTCAGATATCTAAGCAACCAACACGACAAAATATAGTTTACGATGGAGACAGAAGACAATAACTGGTTTGCCTTCTTGGATATCTTGGTAACAAAGAAGGAGAATGGACACGTAGGACACACGGTGCATAGGAAGAAATCACACACATATACCTCAACATTACCTGATGTGAGGTGAACAAATCAATTCTAGTTACGGGTTCTGAGGACATTGTTGATATTTGTTCAAAATTGTAATATTTTAAATTACCCTTCATGCCTGAACTTACACCTAAGATCACTGTAATTTTAAAACGTAACAATATAGAGTTTGCTTACTTCAAAGTTAATATTATAAATTATTATTAAAGTAAATTGAAAGATAAAAATGAAAAATTGATGAATTCTAATTCTACCAATCCATACAGGCAATTCTCATTGGGTGTACAAGTACATCCAACTGGTTAAAAACAAGATTAACTCCCCATATGAGCGATACACGAACTACGAAAAATAGAAGTGTTTTATCACAACATATGAACATTTGTTGTATTCTAATTGAAAAAATTGTCTATTTTTTAATTGGGCATCAAATTTCATTCAAAGTTTTTCTCTAAGATCTACACGATTATTTGGTTCTATTATTACTACTATAGTATTCATATTATGGTCGTACAGCCACCACATTTGACTTCCAATCTTGCTCTTCCAGTTATGACTCACTTGTATTTACAATTTCTGTCCCAATTTTACCTGGCATTCCCCAGAATTTATATGCAGTCATAAGAGTAATAAGTCATAAGTCATATATAAGTCATAAGTCATAAGAGAACTGATCATATTTTAATTATTTCAAGTGAAATTTTCATGCTCACAACACTCTAAGCCCATTGAATTTTGAACTTCCTGCCATCTGCCATCGCAATGTCTTCCTAAAAATCCATCGTTAACGCACACTGAACCAATGAAGTACTTATTTTGTGAGAGTATGAATTGAAATTTTAATGTTTTAAAGAATTATGGGGCTATTTACTATTTTATCATAGCAAATCAAACCACATATCATTATATCTAAAATTTTATTTTAAACCTTTCTCAGAGCCTAGCACTTAATTTATTTAGTAAGATTGCACAATTTAAACGAGTTTTCATTAAGGATTCTGTAAATCAGTCAAATCCAATAAGATGTCTCTAGAAAGCTACTGCTACAAATTACTTTTGCAATTCTATTAACCCTTATTCTTTAACCAATCAATTTCCATTGCGTTCTACTACACATTTCTTAAGCCTTATTAGCTATCACATGTTCCTTCATTTGATTCAATACTGCGCTTTAAAAAGATAATTAATTAGAGTAGCATGTCGTGCCATAATAGTTTATACGAGACATAAGGGATGGAAATTGCATTATTCTTTGCTGACGGTGAGCCGAATACGATAACATAGGTTTTCTTCCAGCGCTTCGTATATATTTTTTCAACAAAACCATCACAAAAAAAACTCAAATTCATTTGTTTTTTCAATGTCGAAATCATTGCCGAAAACCATTTCATGTACAATCATGTATTAGTTATTTGAATTTAAAAAATCGATTGCATTAAACATAACGGTTAAAATAATTAAATCGTCCAGAATATATTGCTTTGTGAGCGATTTATCATGCTTTTATTTATGTGTATAAGCGCTCCTACGCAAGATTTTACGATAGTTAATTTTGTTCCTGCACACCTAGTAATACAATGTACTTAACGAACACTGGGGTTGGATTTTATGTGCCAATCGTAATAATTTATTAAAAAAAATCGGAAATATACCCATAATGAGGTTATTTCCAGACAGCGTACCATCTGAACCACGCCTGTATTCTAAACTTAATCGTCGTGGAGAGCATAGTTCATATACGTTCAAAATGTAATATATTATTTTTAACGTAACATTTTTCGTTTTCGTCTAATTCAATTCCGTTTAATTTAATTTCGTTTGTCTACACTTAGGCGAGGTGAGGTGGGACGAGAAGAGTCCGAATAAATTATTCCTGCTAGCAGCCCTTAAAAAGAAAGCCCGGTGCGGCGGCTGGCAGTGAATTGCTACTATATTTAAGTAAAGCAGACAAAAGTAAATCAACTCATATAGGCTTTTATGCGAGCGTTTTTTTGTCGATCCATAATTTCTCAAACATTTTCATATTGTGGTGGACACACTCTTTGAATTCAAATGATGTGTATATCAACAATTATATTTCTTTGATAACAATAAAACATATGTTTTCCTGCTGTAAAAATGTACTAGCTCTATAGGCCCGGGACATCGAATGCTATTGATCCAGTACTTATTTATATCGACGACGAAAAGTACAATATTGGAAAACAGTTTACGTTATCGGAAACCTAAATCTAAATTGAATGTACATCTAATTATTTAACGATGTAAATAACCGCTACGTGGTGTGATGCAAAACCCAAAATTACGATATTCGTTAAAATTGTTACGTTCATGATTTCATGTATATAGGCAATTACAATAATCGCAATATTTTTTTGGTGCTGATATCGGAGTATTTGTATCAATTTTGATGCGGCGAATGCCGTACATAACCGGAGGGGTTGAATGTCGCTCTGTACCAGCAACGCGTTAACTTTTTTCTTTTCTGGGTTGTGTTCGGCAGGTGCAGATCGGATGGTTATATCGTGTTATAAATTTTAGAGAATTCTTGGGCATTTAGGGTCATAATTCTTTTTTATTGTTGTGGATACAATGCCAGTTATAACCCTACATTATCCCCAAATCCTTGAGTTGAACGTATAGCATTTTTTGACTGACTACAAGATCGCCTCTTTGGAAGTCACGCTTTTTTTGAGTCATATTATCGTCGATCTAAGGTAATGAGTTTCTGTTTAACCTCCTTTAACCTAATATTTTACGGTATTTTTGTTCTAGAAAATTCCGGCTTTGATTTGCGCTTCCTTTGTGAGGTCTTTTTTATTGGGTTCCGTTTACCTGTTGCGTTGATCGTGTAACCATCTAACAAGCGTCCGGTTTCTGACATTACTGTTTTACCACGAGTTGGTGATAAAGGAATCGTATTGGATCATTGACAAGGTCAATGAATAATCGACCCCATGCAAACAAAACTGAAGCGGATTGCTATCCCGGATCCTGTGTGCCTTATTAATACCTGTTTCGCGGATCTATTTTAAATGAACGTATGTTGTGACCGACTATTATAAGGATTCGTGCGTTGTTCTTATTGTAGTAATTTCGGGTAATATTTGTTTCAAGGCAACGTTTTTTTAGTACCAGTTATTTGCGAGTAATGTTAATATAAGTTTATTTAGCATAATTGTTTTACCATAGTAAAGTTTTTTGTAAATTTCATAGTAATCTACCGTATAAATAAATTATTCTGCTGAAAATCACTTCCTTTCGTTTTGTTTTTATTTAATCGTCTAACTGCCATAGTTAACTAACAACGGACTTAATATCGCGATAAGTGTTTATGCATTCAGTCCATTTATATTCAGTTGTTTGTGTTATTATATCCTTTTATGTCTTTTCACATTTCACCGGAAAAGGGAGTTAATAGATTTGACGAACAACTTTACATATTACGTTGAATTGGAATATGTTTACATTAATTTATGCCCTTCTGTTTAAATAAAAGTTTAGTGGTTAGTGCTAAAATTAGAGCACTCTTTATTTCTCACACCTTTGCTCCGATACAAGGTACAGCAGTGTTTCGTTAGGACTGTAGTTGATATCAATTGCCACTCGAGATTATAATCTGCCCCCACTTTCCACTTGAATTAGTCGATGCACTTCGACCAAATATCAGTGCAACAACTTTAAGCAAACTTTTCAAAAGATTTTTTATGAATCTTTAGGAAAGCCTGGCCTTCTGTTGCCTGTACCCCTTCTTGCTATTTCTTGTCAACGCCCTAGTTTAGCGGGTAACAAAATCTTCCACGGTAAATGTTTGCCAGCGATACTTAGATAAACAAATTTTATCGCAAAATGGATTACCCCAAACAAAGTAATCGACAAGTTAAAAGATAAGTGAAACATAGATTTGGAAATTATTCACCAATGAGATTGTGTCCACCAAAAATTCAATAAATGACCATATATAATTACAACGATATTTTCCGACATTAAATTAAGAAATTCCAACTTTTGGAACTTTATGGACGCGAATAGAATTGCAATCTATCGAATAATTAACCAAACAAAACTAACACAAGCTAATGCGAAACTTAACAAACATAATCATTTTTCAAGAAACAGGATTGAACCTAATGAAAAACTCACTTCAAGTGAGTATTTGACACAGATACTGTGATAAGTACACAGAGTTGAAATCATAGTAAAGTAGAGAACGGGAAAGTGAAATCGGAATGTGACTGAAATAAATATCAAAATTATATCCTCGAAATTCCATATAGCTGTTACACAATAAATATTCATCCTAACAGCAAATTGCTATATAAACGAAAACCCCTTAGCCTTCCAATGAAATAATTCTCAACGAGTGTACATAACCCTCTTTGCGAAGTTCTATAGGGCAATTTTGAAGTTTTTATTTTTACTTATCTATATCTAGTAATGGCGTACTAGCTACTAAATTGGTACTGAAAATTCGTACTGGTATAGGATTGCTTCATGAGGCATGTTTCCGGCAAGTGCTGGTCTCGACATTCTGGGAAGTCGTTGTACGTAATTTTTTTTTTTTTAATATTCTGCCTATTTTTATATTTTGACAGCTACCCTTATTATGCATGCCTAAAGTATGATATGTTGTCTAGGGTTCTACTGTTTTTGAAATTTATACGATGCCCAAAGTCTAATATGTGTATATTTTGGTTTCTTGCGGATATATATTCTGCTGTTCTGTTCACTGTACTTTTTATCACACTTTAATATATTTTTACATATTACTCATTAAAATAAATTTTGTTAACAGATACATGCGGAACTTTAATTTCTCTAGAGTTATTGGATGTATAGATTTACCCAGATTGCAATCATGCTCCTCTGGCGGACGGAGCATGTACCATGTAGCATCCTACATTAGACTTCTATAACATGTAAGACTTTTCCAGATTAAACACACAAATTGTAACTACCATTAATGTGAGTGTACAAATTAAGCATCTGCTAAATTTCAATGTAATCTAATAGACAAAATGATCTGGAACTGATTGGCAATTTCAACGTAACAAAACCAATTATTTTACAGATACGTGATACCAGTGTAAAATTTTTGACAGTAAATGCTCGTTACTCAGGTTCCGTTCATGGCGCTGCTATATGGAAACATGTAAAGTCTGCATGGGTTACAGACTGTGTCTATAAAGCAAACAATAAAATGTTTAGTTGCATTATATATTTTTTTGAGATTCGTGTTATGGTTTGTAACCTCGGCTAATGGACGCATTGTTCGGAAGAAAATACAGTGGAAAAAAAAACATTGATGTACTAAAAATGTTTTTCGTTGGTTGCTTAAACGTAGAGTATTACATTACACACCAATAAAATCTGCCTGCATTATTTATAGAATATTAAACAATCAATTTAGATAATAAACAGTTTTTTTAATAAAAAAGGTTTTCTTAAATGTTGTTTAAATCTAATACTCATTTCTGTAAGGACCAATAGATTGCATAACTTCCTACAGCCGATGCATCAGTATTGGCTGCTAATTCGGCATTGCGACCTGACCTGCCATTACCGCCGAATATGCTTTTCTGGCTCACTTTGAGTTTTTGTCATCAGTCGCCTTTCTTTGATGGAGTACCACCAGTAGCAACAGCACTGGTGCTAGCAATCGTGTCTGTAAGTTTGTGGTTCCTTCGTTCAACGTGTCAAGAATTTTTTATCTTGGTTCATAATCAATTATTCAACATTAATTGCAATTTGTTTTCATGAAAATGTAACAACAAGACTTCATTAGCAGATCAATTGTAAGCACATACGTACTTATACATGCAATTTATGCGAGTGGAACTCGTTTGCGATGCGTTACTGCAACAACATCATGCCAAATATATATTATTATTTCGTCAAATGGCGTGAAATGGTTGTAGCAATTTGAACAATTGATATAAATTGCGTCAAATCCGGCCGTGAAACGTCCAATGTATGATGTTTGCGCGTTATTCATTATAGTCGTTATGTTATTATCGAACGTTAAACATTTCAACAAACAATTGTCCATAACTGCATAGATAATATATTTACATATTTATGGAATCGGTCACGTTGTATTTGCGTTGAATTTATGTAAATTTGAGCTTAGAATACATTTTTTTGATATTATAGTAGAACTACGTAGAACAAATTATAATACACACCAACGACATTCTAAGTACAAGAGAGCAGACTGCGGTTTTAATGAGATCGCTAAGACGTCGTTAACTTTAATTGAAAAGGTTGAAGTTCGAACAACAAAAACGTGAGATGGGCATCGCTTTTGTAAGCTTTTTACTACCATACTGTAAAGCTGTTTCATTTTAACGTAATGATATTATATTTAGGCAAAAGGAATAATTCATATATAAAAATTAAGCTGAGAAAATCAGAACGGTGTAAGAAAATTATAAAATATTATAAACACATAGACAAAATGAAAAATTGTTGTGATGGAATACTAATAGTATAGTAATTATGAACGCCTTGGTAAATGCATAATTTGCGAAAACATTAGGAACGGGCGAATATTGTTATGAAATAAGAAAGTAAATTTAGAAAAAAGCATAGTGGTGGAGAATGGTTTTCATAATGAATATTCCCATCGAGCAAAAATTTGTACATTAAAACAAAAAAAAAACGTTATTTGAAAGAATTTTCTTGTTAAGGACAGAAATCAACACCAACTTAAATAGTAATCCTGGTAATAGGCATATTGTTTTCACAATCATGAAATAGAATAAAATAGAATAGGGATGCAATAAAATTGAGAGAAAATGTTAGAATAAATAAGGGAAAAGATGAAAGAAAAATTTTCTGCCAGTGGAAAGTATTTATGTGTACAACGCAGATGATAAGAAAATGTTGGAGACGTTGAAAGGTGAGTTGTGAAGTACATTGAAGACTTGCGTGCGGGGTTGGATGTGGGAATTAACAGGGTAATAACAAATATCCGTAAAATATCGACTAACAGATACAAAGTAGGCAATATGAAGATAGAATATAATATAAAAAGAAACTACACAGGAATGAAACATTAGTTCATACTAACAATGGAACGTAGTTCTCAAAGTTGCAATGAAATTAATCAATAAAATAGTTTTTAATTGCAGTGTGGTTTCAGTACGGTCCGCGAGGTGATTAACGCTCATTGTCCGCAGCAATGGATGAACCGAGAACGTAAAACAAACAAATTTAACTTGGTTACCCGGCGTATCTGATGCACTAACCGTATCGAACGCATCAAAAAACTGAACATCGACGACTCATTACCAAAACCATCCATGTTCATTAGTAGATTGTAATTTGATAGATTTTGGGGTTCGAGCATACATACCTAACGCAACTTAGTATGAGAAATGGATTCGGAGTTAATAGTAATCGATTCAGAAACTACAATTGGGTTGGCATTTTATAAGTCGTTCGATGAAATAAAGTGACCGTGTTGTCTCAAATTAGTATGCACATTCAAAAGCGAAAAACCGAATTACAATTGTCATTTAGCTAATTAATGGAAGCGAAAAATCAATTAAAATGAAATAACAGTAATGTACTAAATAAAATATTAATTTGAACACCTATTAAACAATTGTAGTGCTATTAGCCCTGATTATGGTGAAAACAAATGCGGGTACTGTCAAACACCTCCCTTCGCATTTTCCGAAGCCAAATTTCCATATCGAGTATGTCCACACATATACTTACAGAAAGTTTCCGCAACGCATTCACATTCAGTTCAATTGTAAGATCAAAGAAGATGAAGAAGATGAACGAAGTAAACCGCCGCCAACATGAATAAATAGATTTCAGTTTGCTTAGTTGAAAGTTTGCGATCGCTCGCGGACATGAACAAGCTTCGAGTTTGTGTGGAAGCTTTATTACTTATGCTGTTTCGAAAGTTGAACTCGTCTGCGTAACAATTGAGGGCGCTGTCTCTATTGAAAGATAGAAATTTTTATATGCCTTCGTCATACAAGTCGCTGCTTTACTAAAATTGATTTGGCAAGGATTTTATTAACCACGCAAGAAAATTTAGTAAAAGCACGAAACCAATATAACTTTATTCGATATATTTGTGTTGATGTATAAATATTGCTGTAAAATACTCTATAACCTTTAAGAGCAGGTGGCATAAGAAAATAAAGTTATATAGTTAAATATTGCTAGTATATATTCTAAGCATCATTTCCACTGTTCAATAAAATTATGTTGGTAACAGGCACGTGCCTCTTCATTTGTTAAAAAATATCCCCACCTAAAACTGTAAAAGTATCATTTGAAGATGTGGAACACATTATGTTCCTGTCAGTCATATTGGATCATAAATTTCATACTGGAGTTACATTTTGCTCCATGTCAGTAACTCGTCCCCCTGCTAGAGATTTATCTCGTTTAAAGCGCGAAAATATCAAACGTCTCCAATATACCTTTATTTGTATGAACATGAAATATTTCATTGCCACATATCATTTCCGCCTGTGTATATGTATGAGTTGTATCCTAACTGTCACTGTTTGTGATATGCTTCATTGAGTTAGACTTAACAGTGTATATGTTATGTTTTCCGTGTCTTATTTCGTTGGAGTATCTTTTATATTGTTTTCCGGCGATTCACAATTTCCGTATTATCCTTTTCGGCAGAGTTACTCCTCGTTACTTCATTATTGGCAGGTTCGAACGTTTATATACTCATTGACATGAAAGTCGCAACACTTAGAAGGCGCGAGATCTTTTTGATCTACGTTTGAACTACTAAATAAAAAAATAAAATCCATATGGCGATGTCCACGTCCTTTTATACATTTCCCTTCTTTGTTAGGGAGTAATCTTGATTATCGCAATTTTTACAAAGTATCGACCAAGTAAAAATCATATTCTCCATCCATATTTCCTACCTCGGTTGGTACATTATTAAGTTTAACTATTAACGCATTCGTCATAATTAAATATGTTCGTAGAATTTGGTTCTCTCCTCTACTATTGACCAGAATATCCCCATTCAATCCTCTTACTTCGTGTCTAAATTTTCGTGGCCACCAAATAAATTTTGCATTATTATTTTCCTTAAGCGTGAATTTTGAATTTACGTTCCTACACGTGTTTATTGACGTCAAGGTGTTCCTTTTTCTCTTGGTTTATAATCCTGGTTATTATTTACTCAACGCCCCTTTAATTCTGTACGTTTTAAATAAATTTTACTCCTCTTATTCTTTACTTGATTCGTTATCTTCAATCCATTTCTATAACTATGTAACTATGCCTAACTATTCCAAATCATTGTGCCATTTCACTCCATTTTCATTATGTTGCTGTGTTCAATTGCAATGATTTTTTTTCTTGATGTGCTCCTTTTATTACTTAGTTTTTGTTACATAATTGTTAATAAATTGTTTCACCTCTTGCTACAGTTATATTAAATGTATTTTCCTAAACGATTCATATCCGACTCAATTATGCAAGTTGCGGGCTTCCTAAGCTTCACCTCAAAGTTTCTCTTGCGATATTATTTACTACTTCGTTCCATAAGTTCTACTTGGGTCCATATCTATTCCAGTAATTCTAATCTAAAATATGGTCGATTTTCTCTTGAGGTATTGTATCCCAAGCAACTTATAGTTTGTGTTGTACAGCTTGCATCGTCCGCGGAGGGTGCAGCAAGTTCCTCAGTCTTCTCCCCATAATACCTACTCCCATAAGTTATAGTAGCCCATACCATAATCCCCACAGTGCGCATGCCTCGCAACAGAAAGGTCAGCATTCCAATGTTCCCCACGTGTTTATCTGACGGCCATCATGCATCCATAAACAGAATAAGAATTCATCACTGAACACTACCTGTGGCATGGGTGGTGTTCAGTGGTGAATTCATATTCTTATCTAGGTTCCAGAGCAGTCTCAACCTACACCACTTCAACCGCTGCTATCGGTGTTGAGCCGTCGGTAGTAACACGACATGTGGCCAATAGGATTGAAAGCCGAACGCCCGAATTCCTCAGTAAACCATTTGAAGGGTTACTCGACGACTTTCTTTACCTAACCATTGACCGGCAGTTGATGTGATACTGGAGAATCGGTATCTTGTCGCTATAAGTCGATGGTCGATAAGATGGCGGTCCTGTACCTCATTTGTTCCTTTTCCGTCGGTTCCTCTTCTGCGGCGTTCTGACGCGCCATAGTCCATGTGTGATAGCAGCGCATGATAGCGTTTCGCACCTTATTCTTCTCGTCTTCGACCCATTGTATCCATCTCGAAATAATTATTATAAATAATTATAGTATTGGTGGTAGTTATTTGTTTGTTGTAGCCACACGTAAATAGTTTAATTAAACAAGTTGCAAATTTGTAATATTTTAATATTTCATTCTTGAGTTCAATGATAAACGTGTAAATTGAATTTTACTGAAACGTGTTTCGGAATATATATTTATAATTTTTCAATAAGCATCTACACAATGACTAAATATATTATAATTGGTTGAAGGAAAATGTCGGCAAGCAAGATCATAGATCAAAGCGATTTATGTCCGTTCTCCAAGCGCGTCATATAAACACGACTAACGTCGGTCGGTTGACTGGTTAAAAATTTGGGGCGACCCTGTGTTTTGAATAAGGGGTACAGAGTCGTCCACCAGAGCTAACCTTCAAATTCTTTCATTGACTTACTAACCAAAAACAATTTTGCATATAGGTGTGAAACAAATGTAATAACAAACACAAGTATAGTAAGCAATGGCCTAACAATAGTTTTATTAAACAAAAGTAAATAATTAATTGGTTTCAGCGAGTTCTGACAGCTGCGCTCGCAGCAATGCCGAGCTTAATCATGAACAAGAGCATCCTAATTCTACCGTCGAGTTCCACGACAACGAAACGAAAATCTTGTTCCTAGCGTTGATAAGCCGGAAACGTTTTGTTTCAAATGAACATTTGTTCTCAAATTAATGTTCGAGTATTAAACTTACAATTATTTTCAAATTAGTTTTGAGCTTAATTTAGCATTAGTTTTCAAATTAAGGGTCGATGATCCATTGTTTTTAAATTAGTGTTTGGTGTCACAATCTTCACCTGCGCCTCCCTTTAGAATCGAACCAGTTTGGAGTAATTGTTTATTCTATCACAATACGATCACTCACTTCCTGGAGTTAAATTTACAATTTTGTATATTTTCATCCTTCATCGTCTCGCTCCGCATTAGCTAATGCGAACTGGGAGAGACGGTAAGTTTTATTTGTTTCCTTTTTTATTTTTGTTTTAAACAATTCGTTATCAAATTCTTATATTTTTGCTACTAAAGGTATATGTCTGATTGTAAATTTAAATTAATTGTGTTCTTTTTCTTTTTGTCCAAAAGACTTTGTATGAATATTTGGGAAAATCCGATCTTCTGTTGCTTGTACCCTTTACTTTGTTTGGTTTATTTGTAAGCATTACATATAAGCGGGGTTGGCAGGTAACAAAATACATTAATACTCCAAATCAACATTTTTAAACTATAAGTGCGAATTAAATTTGTCAAAATCTATATTTAATATTACGTGAAACATGAAACGTGAAACATGGATGACGAGGGTATACAAAAATCCCGAGATTTGAACAAAGATACAGGTTAAAATTAATGGTACTATATTAAAAAGTTAGGCAGTTTATTTCTGGATACAATACATGATACCGTCCGGTCTATTATGGATATTTAGCAACACCTATAGGGTTATTTTCCGAAGAATCCGAGGATCTGTTTTAGTAAAAGAAACAAGAAACATTTAATGAATAGCGCAATGTTATTAAAAGTGTATTGACTGTCAGGTGTGACTGTAGGTTAATCATTTATTTGCTCACATGGGCGCGTAGACGAATTTTTGGTAACACGTTTCCTAAACATTCAAATAATTGTAACATAACATTGATTTTCAGAGGTCAATATTTTCCAACACAATACAGTTATGAGCAGTTTAGTGTTGCCAAACAGTAATCAGTGAACACAAGGCATTACTGCCTATAAAATCTCTGATAGCAACCTAACAAATGGAACAAAGTCAAGTGTGATTTGATAATGTAAATTGTTTTCAAATACAATAGAAGCACAAAATAGAATACAGGTGTAACGGCAAACTCATGCATTATTAAATGCAGAAAACTAACAAAACGTGATTTGTAATAATAATACCCTCTGAACGAAAGCCAAAGAGATCATTTCAATTGGTTGAAAAATATTCCTACAAATATAATACAAATTAAGCACATAACATTATTTTTCATTATTTTGCCTCAAGAAACATGAAGGTTGATATGAAACATTATATGAATATAAGTTTTAAACTCTTTCATTTTAACACGTATCGATGTGGTTTTCCACCAATGTGGAAGTGGGTAAATAGTGGAAGTAGGTAAATAGCATCGAATCCATCACCATTGACCCGTAGATAAATGTGTTCGTGACACCCATCATTGAAAATTATTATAATTTCATATCACAGTGCAACCGGAAAAGATGCGTCGGAAACTGCTTTCTGATAGCAAAGACATAACCAGAAGTCAAACAATGTACAGAGAAGTAGTGCCCCACTACACATTTGTTTTGTGTTTGATTTGCTTTAATGTTTTTAGGAAAGTGTTAGTATGAGTTGTAGAACTAGACCGCTTACTTGTAGCTAATTTATAAATGCTTTAATATAGTAACGTCCAATACATGAAAAAGAAGCCCATAGCCACTGTGAGAATTATAGGGACATAGCACTCTTATGCCCGGTTTCACAAACGATTGTCAAATGGTGAATTAGTTAACAAGCCTTTAACGACTCGTTAACGAATCGTCAAACTTTTGACGATTCGTTAACAAGCTGTTAACGACCGATTAGCGTTTGTGAAACCGGGCATAAGACATGGAGACATAGTCTACAAAATAAGAAAATAATCGAAATAACAGAGATAGAGATAGGAGAGCATTAATGATGGTTTTAAAAAAATTAGTCGGTGATGGGCCCACTTTTTATAATAAAACAAACCATGAACAATAGCATAGATAAAAATCTATCCCTGTATATGGTATTTATAGACTTCAAATAGGACTACGATACAGTAAGAAGATAGATGTATATCATATAGTGAGAAAAGTAGGAGTAACGACCAAATCTATATATCTAGTCCAGATGACATTAAATGAGACGGAGTACAAGTTACGGTGCATGGACATGTACAAAGAAAGTATCAGAGCAGGAAATGGCTAGGATGTAGTGTTCGAAACTACTGTAAGAACGACTGGAATAAGAACAAAAAGAACGACAGGGATAAGAACAAAAAGAACGATGTACAATCAATCAACTAGTGCAAATACAGGTATATGCGGATGACATAGCAATTTTGACAAGGTAATCTGGTAGAAGCAATTAAAACGGTAGAATAAGAGGCCGGAAATATAGGATTAAAAATAAACGAAAAGAAAACGAAATTTATGCTTCGAAAGCAGACAAAATGAAAATCAAGAAATTAAGCTGGAATTTGTAACGAACGATACAATACAAAATTGACATAGTTCGGAGCAACAGTAACCAGTAAAGGTGAAGAAAGAAAATAAATAGACGAAAGGCTAGCTTAGAATGTCTAGAGCACAACAATAAGAATCTAGCAAACTTTTATACACCCTATATTTACATATGGGAAACATTATGTAAGGTAAATCAAATCACGTAACAAGAATGGCAGAGAACTGCCCAAGAAATCAGGAATTAACGAGAGGTATGACAAGACGGTGAAAAAGACGAGGGTCGCGGACAAAGTAGAAAAGGATCAGCAGGAACTGGCGAACTGGAAGAGGTTAACAAGATACAAACGGAATTGATGGAACAATGCGTCCAAGGAATGATCCAACTAGACCTATGCAATTATATAAATAAATAAGTGCTGACAAAATGTTACGAAAATCAAAATAGGTCAGATATTATTAAATAGTTAACATGAAATACGTTTTATGAAGCTTTAGGATTAATTCTGCTAAAAAAGAACTTTTTGTTTAATTATAAATTTATTTTATATACACGCAACAATATTTGCAACAATTATTTTCCTACGTAAATAGCAGAAAAATATTGTAATATTATATGATGTTTTGTTAATAATTCAACAGGCTGCGTGTCTAAAACTATGTTGCTATTCGTATCTATAAATCCATATGTGTTTATAGTTAATCGGGTGGCGAATATATGTACTGTATGATGTCGTATACAAAATTACGTTGAAATATTTAAATGCATTTTTAGTATGATGATGATTTGATATGTTTAAATATAATTTAAATATAATTAAAATGTTTTCTTCCCATTATTGAAAGATACATCAAATCAATATATTTACTCAAAATATCAATAATAAAATTAAAATATGCAAATAATTTCATTAGTTGTTATATATCAAAATTGTATTTCAACTGTTGAAAGTAATTTTTTTTAAATACTACTTTGTTGTGTCGATTTGGCAGGCATGGTTAAATATTACATAATCTCGGATATCTTGCCGAATTTATTTTCTAACACCATAGGCCATACATTTTTGCAATTTCTTAATTTCTCTGGAATATTTGTCAACTTCGTTTCTATTTTCATCATTAGTCAACGGAGAATAATATGTCCCATACACTTTCTTTCTCGGTGGCACTACTTGGGGCATCGTCCACCACACACTCTTCTTTTATTAAATTGTATATGTATTTTTTATGTTGGTAATAATGCCATCCACTCTTTTAGAAAATTTATTTCGGGTTTGCAAGAATGTAAATAGATCGTATACATTAACTGCGATATTCAAGTAGAGACTCCGTAATATTGAATATATGACGACAATTTAAGTTTAATTTCGTCTACGTCACTACATAAAAGATTTAAAAGAATATTTAGTAGTGATTGTATTATAGGTTGGACCATGGATATAGTTAGCGAACTTTCAGAAATGATGACATATGTAAACGCAATTGGTATTAACACCAATTGCAAGGCCTCCAACCAACTACTTCCGGTCAACTCAAAATTTATAGCCTGTGATATTATGCTGCGATTTTACATCAATTGTTCTGAAATTACACTTTCATTATTACACTGCAATATAGCATTTAGAAATAAAAGTAAACATCGTCCGTTTCATTAAAATATTTCCACGAATCACTCATGTTGCAATGTTGGTCACTAAAGTAAAACATGTACTAAAACAACTTTAGTACTCATAGAGTAAACGGGTCGTGGTACAAAATGTACATCTTGTGCTGAAAGACTGAAGCCCTTTCAAAGATCGAATATTAAAGGAACACCGGTTTTTAAAACTTATCATAAATTGCGTAATTTGCAGTAAAATATTCTATTACTACCCACATTGTTCAATTATTCTTTGTACATTTTATTTAAATATATCTCCTGATTGCGCTGTGATGCTATGGTGCTGTTCTTGTATATACAGTGCGAGTTTTTTATTAAAACTTGGAACTTGGTTTCCATTTAAAAGAATTATCGCACAACACAACACAACAAAATACGATCCTCAAGTTACAATTAAAGTAAAACTTGCCTTTTGGAGATAATCATTGACATATTCGAGGATTTCTTGGAAAAACATTTGATAAAGGCAATATTTCGATAGTTCCAGACCGAATGGTAGTAAATTATTTATGAGATATAAAAAAATGGTTGTTTAAATTTGTCAGCACGCTTTAATGAAATGTGATGATTATTTTTAAATATTTAGGTGAAATTTTGTAATCTACTTATAAATAATGGTGAATTATAATGGTGAATAATAAACTTATTTTATAATATCTTTAAGAGTTCTTCGAATTTCTTTGTTGAAATTTATTTTAGATGCGTGGAATTTACAAATGATCAGGTTTTGAACAATCATTTTAAGATGAGCTTTATATTTAAATAAATTATGTTGCTGGTGATACCCTAGCATAAAACAAATGAGCATGGGATTTACCGTCCCTGCAAACATAAATGTCAGATAATTTAGTAGCATAAAGCATTACATAATGCTAAAAGCAAAATAGAAGATAAATGATAATACATTGATCGCAAAATATATTGCCTCCCTAAAACGGTAATGCAAAATTATTTCCAAATGTATTAATGTACCAGTAACATTAAGTAAAACCAACATTTAACAATGGACATGTATGTACATTTTAACATGAATTAGTACAATTCGTTGAAGATAAATTTTACACATAAAATCACAAATAAAAATTTAAATAATAATGATGACAAAACGCGATTGTCTTGTTTTTTTTCACCGTGGCTCTGGGCCATACGGTGTTTCGCGATGATATGGTAGTGGGTAGAGGGATGCGGGGATGTCGATCGTGCTTGCCGGCACAATACAGCTCCAAGATTTTTCGGTGACGGGTCGATGATTGTCAAAGGCGAGAGGGGCGTCAAGCACCTGGTAACAAAAATCGTCCTCGCATTGTCATTCAGGCTCTTGGAAGCATGTATCGATGAAAGCTTTTCCATTTTTTTAAATTTTACGGCGATGATGACGGTTACGATTATATTAGACGAAATAACAATTTATACCCGTAGATTGAATAGTGTGTTATTAAATACTAAGCTTATTCATCTCGGAGGGGTGAATACTTTTTCATACATCTAAAAATGTATATTTTACCAGAACATATGTGATTAACGAATTTTCTAAAATAGCGGAATCTTAAAGTACATGATAATCTTTAAATAATAATAATATATAAATTAGAAGAGTTTTAGATACAGATATATTGTTTGCTTTGCCACCTCGCTGTCACTCACAACGTTGGAGGTATCTTAGTAGGATATGATTCAATTCAATTACCTCATTCAGAGATGTGTATGGTATTTCACTCAGGGAGTGTGGTATTAGCGGCGACTTGCAGTTCTGTGTTGCCACAAACGTAGTTGGATAGGTTTAGAAAGCAGAACCAACTTGTTCATATGTTGATATATCCCTGCACCGCATGGCACATGTAATTAATTCATATTTTTCGGGAAACAACAATTTACAATTGATGCCCATATTAAATAGTACAGAAGTATAGACGACCAGGAATCGCACATCGAATCTACAAGCATAGGCTCTAGTGGTTCTAATATTAAAATTGCTGTGATGTTCGCCTCGTTATGAAATCGGTTATTACAATTGAAGAAAAAGTATTTACGTAAAGCTCGCGGAAAAGGACGTGGACGTGAATAAAAGAGAGAGACTTTGAATATATTTCTCATTCACCTGGGTAAAACCACCTGCATACAAATGGGAAGTTCTGATGAATAATATTCGGGTTAAATTCGTCAAGAAATACGAAGGCTGTTTCACGGAAGAGTGACTTTTCATTGGAAAATTTATTTTACTGTAAAATAAATATTTAACTTAATCCCATTTCAACTTAAACACTTAGCCCAGCGCGTTTCCAATTTTTTCAAACGATCCAAAAAGTACTCTTCAAAATATGCATTTGGCATTCCTGGCCTCTTCATTTATCTGCAATCTTTTTATAACGAGCCATTTTTAAAAATTTGGGAATAAAAAGAAATTACTGGATGACAGATCTGTTAAGTATGGCAGTAATTCGTAATGCAATTCCACTAATTTTATTTTAACGGCGAACGAATGAGAAGGCACAATATCGTGATGGTGCAACACAATTTTGTTCAACAAATGTGGGCGTTTTTCTCCTTTCTAAATAACCAATAAAGATTACATCTATGGACTAAAAAACTGTGGCTATGGCCATATTGGTCGAAAGAACTGTTTCACCCTCTTCGGGACAATTCCACTGTTTTGATTGTATTATTATTTCTGGATTACAATGATGTATCGTAGTTTCACTACAGCGACACATCGACGGCAAAATTCCTTTGGATTACGGTTGAAGATAGCCAATCGTTCTTCTTAATTTTAAATCCGAACGCGCATTTCATCAGCATTAAGGCACTAGACCACGGTGAAAAATAATTTTTTTCCTTATTTTTTTTCTTCATTTTCTGAAAGATGCATTTGTCAAGAATGCTCTCACCGAATATTTTACAGAAATTCGTCAAATTGATGGAGATACAGCATTTTATGTGAACCGTTGCTAGCGTACGACCGCGCCGAGCGGCAGTCGTACGATTCGTATATATAATATCATTCGATTTGTTCGGTCCCACATATGTATATATTAACAATTAATTAAGTTAGTTTAGATATGCGCAATCCAGTGCAAAATATTCGCTACAATTATTTCTTTTCGACCCTCAGAATATTTTGCATACGAAATTAGTCCCAAATTCACGGCTGTCTAGGTACAGATGGTTCGACAGATGCGCCAGCTAACGGTCGGTTCGATTGTTTACATTTATTACTCATTTTTCCAAATTAAAAACCCAAAAACTCTTGTACGATCACGTACAAGACGTTATCTATTTCAATAGAATTGCGGCCCGATATTAAGCGCTGAATTACCCGTTTTACATAAGCCGTCACGAAACTGCCGCTAATATTGCATCAATACTTTTTAACAATGGTCGCATTGGCCTCAGAAATGTATTGGAGATATTAGACATCAAAATTGGTGACGCACTCTACCAATATTGTCAAAACATCGACGAGCACGAAGCCGAAAAAAGCACGCATGAGGGTCGTCTTCGTGCAAAACATGGAAAAATAATGATTCTCTGGACGCTGAAGAGCTGTTGTATGGTCCAGGAATAGCTGACTAAACGTAAGAATCAAGAAAAAATAGACCGAGAAAATAGTTAGTTTGTATGTTGAATTATGCTTCAGCAAAACTTTGAACGCGTTTTTCTCGAAAACTACTTTTTCAACCTGGTTGACGGCATATTAGAAAAACTGTACATCCGATTTGCATGCACCAAGTCTTAAACTGTTCGAAAATGTAGTCTCTATGGCACCACGTAGGGGTTTTTTATAATAAATCTCCTTCTATTTTTTTTTTTCATATGAACGACGAAAATTTTTCATAAAAATCGAAAATAAAATTCGCTGGTCCGCCATTTTTTTTTCTTCTAGATATCAAAATTCCCCTACGTGATGCCATAGACACATATGTCTAGTTTCTAAATATATTTTTATTTTATTTTTTAGATCAGCCGTATGGCTTAATCGCTGTCAACCACCACGCGGGTAGTCTCCTCTTAGGAGCGGCGTACACCGCAAACCATACTTTAGATTCAAGTATAAAAATTTGTATACAGTCTTCTATATGCATATATTGGCAATAAACATTGATGAAATGAATTGCATTCATCATTCGCTTGAAAATAATTATGAAAGATACACCCTCGTACCGCGCACGCACCGTGGTCTGGTGCCTTAAGCAAATGCGGCACCCATCCGTGCTCATATGACCACTTTTATAAGCAGAAAACCACTTAAAAATCATTCTGTGGAATGGAGCAGTTTCAAGTTAATTTACGTACCGTTTTCTCGGCTTCTTTAATTATTTTTCCACGTAAAAAATAGTGTGGTTTTTTCATATTTCTGCAGAAACTAAAACAGTATTTTTTAAGTGAGTATAAAACACAATATATGTGTCATCAGATACATGGCGGAAGCCTGCACCATAACCACCATATAAGTGATTTTATAGTCAAACCGCCCTCGTATTAGAAAAAAAAAACGTTTTTTCATGAACAACATTTATAAATAAGAAGTTTGTTTGCATTGCGATGGCGCACAAAAATAAAATTTTCATTTCGTTCCTGTTTATTTTAGCGAACACTGCATCATAAATTTATCATTTGTAATATGAATTTATTATATCATTTTTCAAAACACAAGACACATACTTGTTCCTTGAATATTTTCGCAATTCTACGTTGTTTACATTCTATTGTGTATGTGCAGGTAAATCCTGGTATAATATTTACACATGGGATGCTCTGCCACAAGTTTTATAAAACGAATTTATCAAAAACCTAATTTATTCAGTAACAAATTTTCATTATTATTTCTCTTTACTTACCATCTCCTGTTGAAACTAAATTGCAAATGAAATGTGCATTTCTCTAGTTTTCGTTCAAAGTTTATTACGTCCATCTAAGTTAGTGCTTCAACTACTTCATCTACGATTTTTATTCTTCACAATTCATTTTATAAATAGCCGTCATACACACAACATGCTTTTGTAATCGCTTTTAATATATAATAATGCAGTTTAAATTATTATTATATTCCAGGTATCATCATTTTTAAATTCAATTTTCCGGTATATGTACAAAGAGTAATCCTACATTTTATAAATAATAATCGAAAATATTTACTAGTGACCCAGATACTGAAGCTGAAATAATACTTTCCAACCTGTACCGTTTACGTAACTGAAACATTTTCCGAAAGAGCCACATTATTACCTATGTATTTTTTTGGATTTAAAGCCATGCTGTTTATTATGTTACGCATATTTATTAAGATAGTATATTAATTTATTTGCTATACATTGTTCCGAAATGTTATCAGTCGCTGTTGTATATCAAAGTGACCAAGATTTATTTTAAAGTAATGGTGAAATAAGATACAAGCGTTGATACTAATACAAACATGATGTAAACGAATTTTCTTAATTGTAACTCTAACAGAGCTCAAGTTCGACAAACTTTATAAATATAATTTTTGTTTATTTTTATAACTTAAACGATACCAGACATTTTTTACCATGTATGGTCAATATTCCATATTCGTTAGTAGCAACAGTTTCTCCTTAAAAAAACTCCAGCGACTCTTTGTCATGCACCCCTTCTTGATTGTCTATAAGGAAATATCCAACAATGCATATACTTGCTCATGTGTTTAGATCTAACATTATTTTCCATTGCGGGTTTTCAACAACGTTTAATTAAACATACTTGATAATATTACAATAAAAATTGATTTAAGTTTCCCCCTTCCTGAAAGCGCCACTGTCAGTTTTACGTTCCAGGAATCTCAGATAATTTTAACACCCCAAAAAATGATTTCATTGATGCAATTTGATCACGATTATTTTTTGCTCCGGCTATAGTCAAACTGGGTCGAAATGTAAACTTGTCCGAGCAATAGTATGCGGCTTTTTGTTAAATTATACACCTGTTGCGGTAATGTGGCTCATTACGGGCAATACTTCCTGTTTGCTAATGATCTGTTCAACAGTCGGTTGATTAATGTGCGTTACTTGAAATGCCTGCAAATTCTTACACATCTACCCCTTCAAAATATTACTGGGCATCCTACGATCATTTCATTAAAATACCTTAAAATTAATTACCTCTATTACGTTTAAGTTCTTTGCAACTGACTAACTACATCAATTCGTCACATAAAGGCACGCACTTCCATTCACTACGTTTCAAGGGGCATGTTTAGAGTTCAAGTGTCGATAACATGTAAAACATTGACATTTTCGAATTAGCTAGTATTCACATTACTTCGCTGGTGGATTGTTATGACCTTGCATCTATGGACGTACATCCAGTAAAATGTGCTTCTCCCATGTAGGCGCGTCGACATTTACCACTTTTCTTCTTAGCGTATTCAAGTAAATTCTTGTTAGCGTATACAATTAAATCTTATGGAGGTTACATTTCAATGATGAATAATTGAATTGAATAATTGAAAGTGACGTAAATTGATCAGGCTTATGGTATGGTTCAACTCGGCCAAATCATCTATGCCTTTATCAAGACTTTTCGATACCGGAAATCCTTCTTTGGCAATTTTTGGTAGAGTGGAATTATCCATCCTGTTGACATGGTCTCTCCATTCTCTTCTTCTATTGCGACCCCATCTCACCACATCTTGAATGCCGCACTGCGCTGTGATGTCGATTCTAATATGATCTCGTAAACTACACCCTGTCATGCATCTCAAAGTTGTCATCTCCGCTGTTCTTAGAAGTCGCTTCGTTGTTGCGTTTTCTGCTCTGATTTCTATGGCGTATGTCATGGTCGGTCTTACACAGGTCTTGTATATTCTTGTCCTGCTTTCGACGGACATGTACTTGTTCCGCCATATTATATCCCTCACATATCCCGATATTAACGATGCTTTTACTGTTTGGGCCTTCACTTATTTCTCTAGGTCCCTACTGCTTGTTATATTGGTGCCCAGGTATGTGAAATTCATCACTTGTTCTACGCTCTTGCTATATACGGCGAGTTTGCATCGGCGCGGCTCCTTAGCTACGGTTAGACACTGTGTTTTGCTCATCGATATCTGCATATCTGTTAATTATGTTTCTTAGAAGCTTATAGTCGTTGTATGTTATTGCTGTTGATCTGTATTGTAGGTAAGACTTTCGTTTTTCCTCAGCCAGCGTTTTGACCTCTTGAGTAAACCACGGTTTGGTATTTGGATTTCTTCCCACAGTCCGGCGCCTTCTTTCTAGTGCTATTTCCGCAGTTTTTATTATGTTACATTTTAGTTTTTAGGCAGTTTCTGCATCGTCCGGCTGTTGTATTTTACTGGAGTGGATTTTTTGCTCCAGTCTCCGTTGGTACAGGTGTCTTGTTGAGGCATCCGATAGAGATTCCACATTGATTTAGTTTCCTTTGTTGGTTTGCTTTTTTTCGGTTCCAGAGTCGCTGCAATTTTTGCTAGTACTAGGCCATGATTACTTCCGCCATGCTCTGAGGTCAGAGTTCTGACGTCTTGGATTCTGCATGGATGGATGTTTCTGTTGGTAATTACGTAGTCTATTACAGATTTCTGTCCCCGCGTATTTTCAAACGTGAATTTGTGTTGTGACTTGTGTGGGAAGAAGGTGTTGTTTATTCGTAGCTCGTTTTGAGCGCAGAGTTGGATTAGTAGTTCGCCGTTTCCATTCTTTACTTCTTCGTTGTATCTGTTTTTTACTTCTGGTATATATTCGTTCCCAATTCTGGCGTTCAGATCTCCGAGAACTATTATTTCGTCTTGCGGTCCGATGCCGATGCCGAGATGTCGAGCACTGCTTGTAGATCTTCGTAGAAGATATTTATTTCTGCTCTTGGCTTGGAGGTGTCGGGGGCACGCACGCTTATTATATGTGTAGACTTTCGTTTTGTGAGTTTGATTGCTACTTGTAGTATTCTGTCGTTGATGTATTTTGTGTCGCTGATATTACTATATATACTAAACTTTTTTAAAACCGAAAGACACCCTAATTTGACTCAAAATCGTTAACTACGGTATACATTTACACGAAAATACACGTTAGGCATTAGATGCAAAGCTATACGGATAAATAATCTCTATATTATGTAAATAAAACTTAGTGTATACATAAATAATTTAGCCTAATTAATAAGAATAAAGTTAGATTAGAAAGTATCATAAAATTTATGTAGATCGTAAATAAATCAGACATAGCTAGAATTTACAAGGCTAACTAATCAGCGCGCAGGAACACGATGTGCTATACAAAATTTTACAACTAAATCTTGTTTATTTAGATTAGCAAAATAGATAGCCATAAAAATCGACGAGAAAGTATTTAAAAAAGGATAATCCTGTTTGAATATCCCTGCAAGCAGAAACACATCTACACAGATCCCTATCGCCGAATAGCAGGCCCCAAGCCAGGAAACGCCATCGCAGAAGCCCCATCGGACACTAAACAGGCCCCTGAAATCCAGTATACAAGCGACGCTACCGTGAGCCATTTTGGATTCAATTTGCTTTGCACGTGATCCGGTATACAAAATTAGTAGTATAAGTTAAGGGGTATAAGTTAAGCGTATATTAAAATTGTAAACACTTTTAATTAAACATATTTTTCATACTCACGCACACAGAAAACTACGACACAGAGTAGAATAAGTACAGCTCGAGTTAGACGAACGGCCGTATTGCAAGTTCATGAAATATTGATTGAAAACGACAATATCGACCTCAATAAATTTCAGTATGGCCACACTAAGATCATGCGGAAAATTTAGATATTGTGTATACTACTTGTTCACGCTAAACGACATCTAAAATCAATTGCACTTAAAAGACATTTTTAGGCGACCGACACGAAAAATTGAAATTTCAGTCGTCAAACGCGGACGAAAAGTAATCGTTTTTCGTCCGCTTTCATTTTTCGTCCGCAATAGGGTGGCGCCATCTACCGACAGTTACCTAAATTGTATAAAAATAACCACATTGCCGTCAGTGTCAAACTGTACATCTTGTTTACATTAGTAAATACGTGTTGGTGATAGACTTTTTAACTGATTATTGGGTAATTATTGTTTATAAAGCCGAAATAACTTCGAATGTAGACAAAGAAAACATAAACATGTCTGAAGGTGTCACAAATATGTACAATTGTTCAGTTGTCATAAATGACTATGTCAATAAATTGTAAGTAAATGTTGCAACAAATTTGAAAATTATATGAGGGTCGCCTAAAAAATTTTGTGTGCACCACGGCCAAAAAGTGTTTTTTCGTCCTCGTTTGCTTTCCGACCTCGGCTACGCCTCGGTCGTAAAGAAAACTCGGACGAAAAAACAGTACTTTTTGGCCTTGGTACACAAAATACTATTAAGTCTGTACTTGTTTGTTGAATGCTTTGTCCATGTCCTTCATCGTAACACAAAACTATCCCGTTTCCTGAGAGAGACACAAAGTGTGTGTGTGAGAGAGAGATTTCGGTATTGGTTATACGTAGCCACAGGTATGAAGACACTTTTGGCACCCAATCAACTAATAAAAACACCATACACAACAAACTGAAGATCTTTCGATATCTAAATATGTAGCTAAATGAAAGAATTCACTTGGTAAATAGTCTTCGCAAATAAGAAGTTATCCTAACAACTTCTTATTTTCGAATATCACTATATATTATACATTTCGTAACAGACCGAAAAATAGTAACGATATGTGGAGAGCGCATAGAAGTAAAATAAAATAATTTGGAATTATAATGGTGGTGCTCAGTGATATCGATATTTGTTCAGATTGTCATTAATTTAAAGCTGAATTTAGATTTAGCCGTCATATGTGTAATAATTTTGTGTTGAACTATGTAATTTGGTTGAACCTAGTACAAGTGATATATATTTGGATTCAAAATAAAACTATTTGATGTATCAAAAGGGGAGCTTATTTTCTAATTAAAGGGGATATATGTGTTGAAAATATCAATAACTGTGCAAGATGTTGACCATGGAAACTTTATTAAATTTCATCGTTAAAAATGTTATGAGGTTGCGACCTTTTTTTCGAATTCATGAATTTGCATTTGCAAGCTCTTAATATCGAATTATGAGAAATGTAGGAACCCGTAATATCAGTTATTAAACTGTTATCATTTTAAATGAATTTAAATAAAGATTTGTAAACTGTCTTGTGTTATATATGTAAAATGTTTAAATAATTTGCTAGTTGATTGTATGAGAAATTTCGATCTATTCAAGGGTTTCTAAAGAAAATTAATGTACGTTTGATATTCGTATGCAACCCAACCCAACCCAACTTGGCTAGTAAGGCGATATACAGAACTATTTCTTGCAACGACAGAGTTTTTTTTAGGATATTAATTTAACTTTTTCTTCTGAGAGTTTCGGCTCGTAAAGCAGCAGTTTGATCAATATAAACTAACAAATTAAATTTTGCACTAATAGAATTATTAAAAATAATATAACTTGACGCACTCTTTTGCGTATGGAAGTAATTTAGCAGCCGATAAATAAGTCATAATTTCATTTTCATCGCAGCAACTCCATCTCAGTTTGCTTTCTGAAAACCTAAAATAATTTGAAGTAACGTTATTGTTTGTAGAAATGTATTTCAAATGGATGGATAAGAACAAATATCAGAAAAATCAACTATAAGTGTAATTTCATCCGTTTAGTATATGCGACCCAATTTTGAATCACAATTATAATCTCTCCCCTCATGGAATAAATTTCACCGAAATCGTTGTGTTATTAGTAATATTAGTTTCAATCTAATTATATTTTGATGGTAAACGTACCCTATGACCTTAATTACAGTTTCGCAGCTTCGCGAGAAATTTTGTATTGCAATGTAATGTTTTGAAATGTTATGATAAATTTGCTTTATTAACGAAATAAAAAGAATAACATTTTATTAACAAATTATAAATATTCATTATTACCTTTACTACAAAAACACTATTAAATCCAACATTAACGTTTTTGAAATTTTAATTTTATAATAGCTCAAAACTTGATTTTTAATTACGTTTATTTAAATTTGTAATATATATCGTGGGTGTGTGTGAGGTGATTAAATCGAAATATTTTTTTAAAATTTGTAATTTGATTTCGATTTCGGATATACGGTATTTCCAAATGCACGGAGTTTCAATCTTGTATTTACACTTCACTTTATATTTAACGTTCATTTACTGATACTTGTTAAAATTTATTCAAATATACTCTTGCCTATTGACGTGAAGCGTATAGCCGGCAAAATGACACTAAAAACTCGTCGTCTTTTCAGTTTCCTTAAATAGTATCACCAAGGATGAACTCATCAAAATTGGTTTTGTTAGACTTCTTACCGACCTATTTTTTTTTTTTTTTGATAGTCCGTGCACGTAACCAGAATTTTCCTGTTTACTTCAAATTATTGCCCGAAACTTTTACTTTAAGTCATTTTTAGAACCTACGAACCTTTGTTTCATACAACACTGATCCACATTCCACAGAATAATCAAATATTGACCCTTACTAAAATATGTCTTCCATTCTAATATCAACTTATTTTTAATGAGTATTTACTTCGAATCTGACAGCTACACGTGACATCTAAAATAACCAGCCTTTTGCGTACCCGTTTAATCTAATGCATGACAGTTTGTTAAAAAGACCTGCACGCACGGTTATAAAAGATAGTGCGATTGTAACATTTTCACTCCTACAAAATATATTACTGTAGGCCTCAGCTTTTTCGCTATAAACGAATATGTAACCGTTTAGCTGCCATTTAGTGCCAAGTATACGTATACGATCGAATTAAAATTATAGGGAAACGCATTGTTGCATCGCTGCCGGAAGCAAATTATAATTAAATTACATATATATTTCGGGAGATTCGTTTGGTGCGTGCGCTTCCCAATTCCGCTAATTGGAAATATATCAATTAGCGTTTCGCTAACGCGGAGTTAATTATATTTGATGAGTAGAAAAAACTGACACGCGCGTGCCTCATCACATATAGTTCATGTGAATTAATTAATAATTTGCGTGGATAACGCACGTTTAAATTGAAAACATTGATTTTTCTAATTTATTGTGTACTATTGTTGTTTGCAATTAGGCCGTTAAATAAATCTGAATTTCATAAATGCATTGACAGAAATGATTTTCCTGTCTGCGGTCAATGACTGACTTACAAAGGAAGTTTATAAATTTGAAATCCAATTACATATTGAGACTTGAGGTGCCCTGATTAGAATATTTATTTCATTTACTTATGTAATTCAATACAATGCTACACAATGGTTCAGGAAATGTGTAACTTAAAATATTGCTTAAAAATATTGAGAAACAGATACTAAGATTACATGTATGCGTGATACATTCACTTATTTGATGCTTTTTATAATATTATAACTATATGAGAAGAAGTCAAAATCTGTTTGGCGCCGGTTGTAATCATTACAAATGGTGAACGGTGGGGAATGTTGTTCTTGGTGTTGCAAGTAGAAGCAGTCGCTCAAACGATAAAATAATCTTGATTTGTTAAAATTTAATGCTTGCACTATTTCTCGGGAAGAGATAGTGTTATTAACAACCTTATGTAGAAAGGTCAGCAACGAAATAATGCGTCTATGTGCAAGTATATCAAGCGAAATATGGTTCAGAAGGGAATTAACAAATATAGAACAAAGACTGAATAGAGTTTCGGTATGAGTAAAGCTGCTACCATTTCGAATAATAAAACCTAGTGTTCTGTTAGTTTCAGATTTGCAAGAAAAGATATAGATACGAATCGCTTAGGGCAAACTAATTTCTGTGGCAACGGTACGACTCAAGAAATATTAAAAGTAGGCAGGAAAAGTCAATTTCTAAAAGCTAAAACTGGCCCATTGAGTCAAACGCTTTATAAAAGTCAGTAAAGTAGCATCCACTTCATAACCCTCGTCAATAGATTATGCTAATAATTGAGTGACGCGAGAACACAGTTAGAGGTGGTTGATTTACCCTTCCTGAAACCATGCTGCACAACGTATAGTACGTTAGCAACGAAAGTTGTTCGAAAAGGCACATTTCAAATTACATATAAAAGCTATTGACCGAGGTGAACCTGACAGTTCGCCAAACTTCCGAGAAGTTAGGATTATCAACAGCGATGTTAGAAATATAGCACAGAGGATAGGCCAAGCCAAATGCAAAACTCTTTAAAAGAAACGAGGAAACAAGGTCCGACCCTCCGGTCATTTTTGGTTTCAGATTTCTCAGGGATATTATTGCCTCATGTTCCTGGATATCATTTGCATATACTGAGTGACAAAAGTAAAAGAACACCAAGAATAAATTATTATTTTTCAACCAAACTTTGCATACGAGTTGAGGGTGAACAAAATAATAATTGAGTAAAATTTTATCTCTATTTCCTCAGTAGTTCCGGTATTTTTTTCCTTTCCTTTTCCCAATGAAAAAGTTGTCGCGATATGTGGAGGTCAATTGATGATTTATGCCACTTTAACGTTTTCGGTGTATTGTTGAAAATGCCTAGAATTTGTCGGCGTCCGAATTTTAGGCAATTAAGTGATTTTGAGCGAGGTCGAATAGCCTTTGAAAAGAAGGGGATTTATGTTTTCCCCAAATTGCAGCCCGTTTAAACAGAAAGGTGCCAGCTGTGGCAAACTGTTATCATGTTTGGTCTGAGGAAGGATGAGAACAAGGAACCAGACGTTTAAGGCGTCCCCGACAAACAACAGCACGTCAAGACAGTCACTTAAGACTGCTGGCTGTAAGCGATCGTTTTTCGACCACCCGTTCGATTACGGACCAATGGTGTGGAGAAGAAAGCAGAAGAGAACCACTTTTTTTTTTGGTGTTACCTGCCGCAATTTGTGTTACTACTCACCGCTGATCACAAAAGACAACAATTAGAGTGGTGCCGAGTAAGGTTACAGTTGAATGAAGAATGGCATCAGGTGGTCTTTAGTGACAAATCCAAATGTTGCTTGGGTATGAGCGATGGTCGGATAAGGATTAGGAGACGACGAGGAGAGCGGTGTCATGTAAACCAATCTATTGGAATTGCGGTGTTAGTGTTCATTAGGGGTACTATGCAAGCTCTATGATACGTTGCATCTTCTTCTTCCGTATCTTCACACTTTATCAAACCCTGTTTTTCAACAAGATAAAGCCTGACCACATATTGCCAGTGTTGCTATAGCTTGTTTTGAAGAAGCTCAAGTCTCCCTTACTTGTCCTCCAAGATCTCCTGACCTATCCCCTATAAAACATGTTTGGGATATTATCGGCAGACGATTTGGCCAGTTACTTCGTCCTCCACAGACTTTGGAAGAGCTCCGACAAGAAATACAGGTGGCATGGAATGAGATACCCCAGGAGGAAATTGATAACCTCATCAACTCCATGCCACGCCATATTAGGGAATGTATAGAGCACCACGGCGGGGCGACGCATTATTAATGTTATCATTTGTATTGTTCTTTTGTATTGTTTCAAATGTTGATCCTTTACTTATTTTGACCACTTACATATAATATTAAAATCCGTTCAATTGATTGACTAATTCTTGGTGTTCTTTTACTTTTGTCACTATATATTATATTGTGATTGAATGAACTGTGAATTTGATTGTTATAGCCGAGTGAGAATATGTAGTACACCAGCTTTGAAAAAATAGCAAAAAGCGTACGTAGCAGCTTTGGGGACGGAAATGAGATTATCTTCATAGTAGAACTCGTTAGGGACATTAAATCTATCCTTTTTGCATTTATGTTTCTCCAAAAACTTTTGGGATCATCATTGATCGAGGATTCAATTTTACTCATGTAGTTCTGTCAACGTTATAGTATGGTGGATAGTAAGTACTGCATGCGTGTGATGCTTTAGGAACGCATAGACTAAAGATGATATTCAATTTATTATACATTTATCATTGAGACAGCACCGGTAATGTCAGTAAAGTTGTGCAGAAATCACCAGTCAGTTATGCATATTGTGTCTTTGCCATGCGAAAATTAAAGTTAACAGGGCAGCTTATTTTGCTGCACATAACATCGACACCCAAGTCAAAGGTTAACTAAACGATGGATGATATGCATCTAGTCTAACTAGATGATCAACACCATTATAAACTATACCTACGTTGTGTGACAACACTAGGGGCGGGTTTATAGAACATTTCTTAATTCTGCATTAAGTTAATGACGGTGTTAATTTAACAACGCCATTAAATTAATAACAGTTTACACATAAATTTTCGACGAAATTTAATGAGTGATTAGTTAATTTGAATTAAAATTATATTTGAAGCAGTTGGTACCGCGGACCAAACCACAGCCACGTTAACGCCTATCTTCACATCAACTCGTGTGTGTGAGTTTGTGTGCTACTTAACCTCAAACGCCGGTTTTTATTTGTATTGTATTTTAATCGATATGGAGAAAGGTGATAATGCACGTCGGGAACGCGGCAAAAACTTTACTGAAAAAGAAAAAGAGATTGCAATAGCGGTCATAGATAGGTAAGTTTAACGATAGTTGAATTATGTTGTAGGTTTTTGCGTCGATGATGCCGTTATTTTGCCACCTATAAAATAATCCGTAATTCCAATATAAATCACTTTCCTTATCCTACATTATCCTTTATGCGACCTTTATCCATCCCTTAGATATCGACTCATAGTGGAAGATAAGGCCACCAATGGATCTTCCATGAAGCAACGATACGATGCCTGGAGAACGATTGCAGAGGAATATAACGCGACAGCTGTTTCTGCCCCAAGAACGGCGAAACATCTGAAAGTATTATGGTCAAATTTGCGCCGATTAGCTAAAAAAACAGTGGCCGAAGCAAAGTGAGTAGATTTATCTAAACTACAACTTTTACATTTACACACCTGCATTTTTAGAAAAGGAAATATTTGGACCAAGAAGATGATGACTTTGATGTGGATTTGGAAGCGTTTAAACGCAGAAAAATGGAAGATAAAGTTTGCTTACAATATCTTATATAAGGTTCTAACTGTGTTCATCTCAGCAAAACAGATCAAAAACAGGTGGCGGACAATATAATACTCAATTGTCAGAAGTAGGAGCTCGAGTCTTGGCTATGGTAGAACCAGAAGCGAGGCCATTGCCAAATATATATGACGACAACAACGTTAGAGAGTTAGAGTTAGATAAATGTTAACAAAATGCACATAAATGTTCTATTTATTCGTTAGTTTTGGTTCATTTTTTTGCGTGAAAAGTATTTTATGTAAAATGTGTTCGTATTAAAGCTCTGCGAACAGCAGTGTTTTCATTATTATTTCTAATATCTCCAGGTTCCATTACAACTTGATGGGGTACAGCAACCTCTGGATCAACTGGCGGTTCGTCATCGTTAGCTAAAATTGCTATATTATGTAGCACACAACAGGCTACAATAGTGGTCAAAGTTGTCTCGATTTTAGTCTGTAAACCAACAGCAAGGCACGGAAATCGTCGCTTCAGCACGCCAAAACATCTTTCAATTGGATTTCTGGTAGCTTTGTGTGAATTATTATACGCCTATTCTGCTGCCGTTCACCGTGCACCTAGTAAAAAACCTTCTCCGTAAAGGCCATTTTCAAGCTGAGCACATAGAGATGAGTCATTAAAAATTGTGCTATCATGTACACTTCCAGGCCATCGAGTAACTATATTTGTTATTTTTAGGTTTGGTTCATATACAGCCTGAACGTTTATAGAAAAAAAAGACTTCCTGTTGCGAAAGATCTCAGCATTAGGACCACCAGGAGATTCGATTCTTATGTGGCAACAATCTACTGCACCGATTACTCTGGGCATCCTCCTCAGTTTAAAAAAATTTAAATTCACAGTGTGTATTTCTGCCGGGGTGGGCATTTTTATATAATGGGGCTTTAATTGTGCTATTTTGTGTATTACACGTTTTGTGCACAGCGAATGTGTCACCAAGTAATAGTTGAAATGCACCAGTGGCAAAATATCTGATGGTTAGTAAAATTTGATTTAATGCTGAGACAGGTTTTCGTCTTCGAGTAACGGGTTCAATTTCAGGGCCGATTAGGTCACACAACCACAGAATTGTTTGTTTTTCAAAACGATATCTCATTTTAAATTCTTGGTTGTCGAATAATTCGAAAGGATTTGTTCTCTCGTAGAGCACGACGTCTCCGTGGAACTCTTTCTTCCTCATCATCAGAAGACGACAGTGATATTTCTGATATGTCGGACATCTACAATTTGCATTTTCAAATAAATATAAAATAAATATAACCAATACAGAATTTTGATTTATTATTTACCTTGATTTCTTAAAATTTTGTCCCAATAATTTATTTATGTGAATAAAATAATAATAAATAATTTTTTTAATAGTTATTCCACTTCACTTTGACGTAAAACTCGAGTCAATTAACGATTTAATTGAGGTAGCTCCTTCAATTAATTTAATAGCGTGGTAATGGAGAAGTTAATGGCGATTAGCCGCTAATTTAGGTTCCATAAACTGTTTTTTGATTTAATCATGATTAACTTATTTCTAACAACGCATTAACTTAATTCGCATTAAATATTTAATTTCGAGGTTAATCGAAATTAGTGACATGACAAATGAAAGTTAATGGCGCATTAACTTTTTAATTAGAATTAAATATTTAATTTGCTTTCTATAAACCCACCCTTAGTCTAGTATCTCGTTGTGGAATAGAATTAATTAAGTCTGCCAGAGTATTCACTTTGGCAGTAAAAACATGATAAAGAAATTTCATATTGCAAACACATTCCAAAAAATGCTCGTACTTAGGGACAGAAAGCGAAGAAGAGCATATAACAAGAATCTAAATGTTTTTCAGGTGCTAGTTAGATTAACACATTCCACGGCATTCCTATTATTAAAGACAGATGCTCGCAACTGTACACCGTAACATTCCGGTTTATGTCAACGAGAATTTCACTCATCTTGAATAGCCCATTGCTGCAAAGTCTCTGTCGCATCTGAATACTTGGTACAAATCGCTGAAAAATTTCGAGTTTTCCATAGATTGGTCTAACCAGGTTTCAATAAGTGCCATCATGTCAGAAACGCATGATATAGATGTAGGGTAGAGCTTCTTTGTTTTGCTTTTTAAGCCTCGGCTATTTTGATGCTATGTTATCAGATTTATGTGTTTACGATTTATTTTTTTATAAAAGCTGGGTATACTACGGGGGTGCTATTGCACTGACAACAAATTGACTCAGACTTTGTAGGCGGCAGATAGATATGACAGTTTATTCCTGTTGACCTGACACAGTTAACGCACCTGGGCGAGATTGACTGACAGTTCGAATCTTCACCACATCTTGGACATGTGCAGGGTGCAGGGAATATATCCAACAGACCTGGTATATACTATCAACAGATTACCAACTTCAATCACCTTAGCATGTGATGTTATATCTAGTTCGATTATGTCCTGCAGAATTTCTAGCAAAGCAAAGCAGAGCAATTTTGTATTGATTATTTTTTTTGTAAAAATATACCTGCAGATCTTGTTCAATTATTATTTGTCACTAGCGGGTTAAATATAAAAATAAACCATTTTCTGTACATCAATTGGCGGTATACAGAATATTATATAACATTCGCAAATTCATAATTTTTCGACTTCAGAACAACGACACTTACATTTTGGCTTATTATAGATGTAAACTTCAAAGCTGCACCAGACAATAATGTTTTCTTCACTGTTCGTGGACTAATATTCTAAATGATTAGTAGCAAGCTCGTGAATACTTTAGATTCTTCTTTATTAGCTTCAAAAAACATCCGATATAGATGAATAACGATATTTTACTGTCTCTTGCGAAGGGTTGGGTACCTCCCCCAACTCTGTTCCATAAAAAACTGAGCTCTGGAAGTAGACTTGACGTTTCGAAGGAATCTCATGGTCTAAATCTTACTGCTCAGTATATGTTTAATGTTCGCTGTTTATCACGTGCAACGTCATCTTCTAAATGATAATCTTCATTGATGCCAGGGGTTGGTAAATAATAATAATGATAATAATTTTCCGATCAAAACTCATATACGAAAATATCATATTTATAATACCTTGTACGAAAAGCGAATAAATGTAAACAAATGTATAATACAATCATTCAACGTGATAAATCTAACAGAAATATTAAACAAAGCATGGAAAATAATTAAATTTACATTTATCGCGAAGAAATAAATTCAATGGTCAAATAACAAAATAAAATTCTAAACCAGATATCTTATCAGGTCTATTTTAAAGGTGCTATGCAAACGTATATTGTATAATTACTGTTATTTGTAAAGAGTTTTGTACATAACTTTTTAAATTTCCTAAAATTCCATTAATTCCTTATATAAATAGGTAGACTATTAAAACAGTTTGTGCTCATGTCCTCAATTGCATGTTAGGTCTTAGTCTATTGAAATCCACTCTCATTAACTCATTACTCCTGATACTGTAGCAATGTATCAAGCTTATACATATATAGCGAATATATACTTGTGATACCGTGCTTTTTAAATAAATCCGCATAATTCGTGCCCGATTTAACTCCATCAATTATTCTTAATACCTTCGTCTGGACTTTAAATATAATTTGCGCATGTCTTCCCCAGAATGTAACACCTTGCTCAATGATTGATTGTACCAGTCCAAAGTACATTAGTTTCAGCTGTACGATAGACACTGTCGCATTCTCTAATGAGGAAATCCACCGAACTTAGATTATCTGCTAGCTGCACTATGTTAGCTTCACAAGTCAGTTTCCGTCTATTACGACTTAACCGATTCTTGTTGTTGAATAGATTCCCGTTTGTTTTGATCAAAATTGACTTTTCATTTTTCATTTATGGATGAAATTGTGTCATTTGTGTTTTCAATATATTTAGTAACATTGCATTGTTTTTATACGATATTTATAGTTCATTTATTGCTTCCGGCCTACCGGGTATAATTCATTAACAGTAAATTTAGCATTAATCATGTTGGTATATTCAGCACAGATGGTAATTTTCGTAGGGCATTCAGTTAATAAATTATCAATCATTACAAGAAAAAGAAGCGGACCCAGCCTTGCGGTATTCCACGAGTGATTTCACATATGTGCGGCAGGATATTTTGCGACCTTTCGGTGAGCTATGAACATATCTACTTAATCAATCTTTGATAACTAACTTTATTAGTCAAACACCTTAGACATGTCGAAGATATTGCTACGACTTTCTCCCTTTCCTCTAATGCATCAGAGATAGAACTTGGACGAGTCATTTCTCTTAAAATTAATGAGAGTTTCCTTATATGCGGGGTAATCCGTATATTCTTATCCTTATTTCTAATTTGTTTCGTTTCCAACGGAAAGGCCTCGTTGACACTCTTAGTGAGATTTTTTCCAATTATGTTGTTTTGTATATACGCCAACACCACCTCTTATATATTGTGTTCCTTCCAAATTCGAAATTAGTTTGAAACCTCCCATTAAGCCATTAATTATATCATTTTGCATTATGTTTATACCTGTGTTCTTGAAAACAGGTATAAAAATAGCATATCGCACCAATAAAACTATATATAACAAACTAAGGTATCATGAACCACAAAATAAGTACAAAGTACAAACTACAATGTAAAGGATGCGACCAATAATCTGTAGGACAGACAGTGCGCCAATTCAGGAAAAGATATAAAGAACACATATCATCAATTGAGAATAGCAAAAACTACTCAAATTACGCTAACCACGTTAATAACAACAACCGCAACACAGGCAAGATGGAAGACTTAATGTCAATAGTGAAAATACAAAATAGAGGCAGAAAATTTAAAACCATGCACATCAAAAGAAACAAAAATCGCACATAATATATATATATATATATATATATATACAATACCTCCTACATTTCCCAACGGTAATATCAACAATTCCCCCGATGATGCGGTTAGACGCGAAACATGTCGAGAGGAAAGTGGTAAAAATGTAAGTGACGAAGTCAATACGACTATTAATTTTATAAACATTATGACGCGATAAAACGTAATGACTAATATAAATGAATTTTAATGTATATATGACGTTAAAGAAGATAAAGGCAAGTGGAAATTATAACAACACAGCACAGGTACGTGTTGCGTCGACTATTAATATTAATATAAAACACAGGTAATATGCCCTTTCAATTTAGTTAATACAACAAGTTCTTAATTATTTAACACATTTTCTTTTTGATGCGATTATTACCTGCTGGGCCTGTGCACAGCGTGCGCTGTTTTACTTCCAGGGAACCTTTTCTTTAGTTTTGTAAAATTATGTTTTATTGGAATTAATTATTTTTATTGTTCAATTCATAAAGTTACTTTAATTTATTACAGACGTATTGCTGCTGGTTTTGTATCTGTGTTCAGGTACGGAGCGCTCCATTCCCGATTCGGAAGCCATTACGCCAGGAATCGTAGCACGTAGTCGACGAACCAGCACGGTGAGGTCGACGATAATAAGATTTGAAATTGGACTGGAATTGTACTTATTTATATTATTACGGTTCATATATGTCATTAATAACACCTTCGCCTTATCCACAAATTTATTATTCATTTTAATGTACACACATATCAATAACGTCATCGTCAGAAAATGTAGGTATATAAGAGAAAATAAATCTAATATGAACCAATACTAACGCTATAAGATAATAAATATATGAACTTATATAACAAATAAGTTAAAAATTTTATTTTATAGAGTTTACTGGCGATCTCAGTATCTGCCCATAATATGAATGAAGTAATTTTTTTAAATAATATTTTATTGTTAGAAGATATATTTTTTAACAATTTTAAATTATTTAAATTTATGTCTAGATTCCAACATACGTCGACCAACACTAGATTTTTCATTCTATTATGTTTTAGGTGAGCCATGTGTAACGAATTAAAATAAAACGTATCGTTTGCACAATATATATATTCTATCACATGTAATACTCCATAAATTCCCAAAACTGTTTAGCGAAATGTAAATTACTTTAAATCTTGAAGTTTGAAAATATTACTAAAACCTTTTGTAGAGATATGAAAAGGAAGCGTAATAAATTTATTAACTGGCCTTTCTAAATTTAAAGTTGTAGCATTTTTAACAAAAACGTATGCTTTTTGAAGAATATTGTTCACTAAATTCTCAGAGGATCCATTGTAATTTACTATTAACTAGATATATTTTAATTGATTTTCAAACCTAATCTGCATTAATGTATTAATTTCATATTGAAAACAATGGTTAAAATCTGATGCAATAAATCTATTAATATTAGTTCCTTCCATATATGTGTCAATTTCCAATTTCTTATCGTTTCTGACAACCAACTTGTCCAAAAAATGTAATTAATTATCCACTTCAATTTCATATGTGAGAGAAATTATTGGAAATTTTTAATTAAAATGCTAAAGATTTAGTGCCACATTTCGAAGTATCAATTTTACGAAAATATCATGATAATCCAAACCGTAGGAAAATAAATAGCGTCATTTTAAACTTCATTTCGAAACAATCATGAAAATATTTGCAATAAATAGAGATAAACAATTATCCATAGTTGCACCTTGTGTTTGCCGATAAATTTATCATTTGTTTGGAAATTATTTTGATTGGTGCGTAGGGTGGTGGTAAGATTATTATATTCATCAATTAAACAAGGTTGAATATCATTACTTATTAAAAAATGTAAATTTTTCTTACCTTCACTTGAAATTTGAAATTGAAAATTTCTGAAGATATGTCCTAATGAAAAGAAGAATGAAGATAATGTATTGGTAGATGTATCGATAGTTTGTAATCAATTGCAGAAAAGTTTCTACAAAGATGAAATGTTGCTACTGAATAAAGGTTCGAAATACTTTGCCAATACATGAAATAATATTCAGTATTGAATTGAAACTTTGGAAGAATGTTCTAAAAATTATTTTAAAAAAGCTTGATTACAGAAAATTTGCAACATGTTAAAAACATATCTCCAACTAATTGAGAATTGTGAAATGTTTGTTATGGAAGGATTGTTTTTATCTAAAGGCGTAGTGTTAAGTCCGTGATTTCTAGTGGTCTGTATAAATTATTGAGGAAAAATCCATTGTCTGGTACATGCGATTTCAACAACAAAAGAAGTCATTACATCTTGCCCAAGATTACTAACTCCTACAGTTAAATGTAAGTTATCAGTTCATAATGCGGTCATGTCAGAAATGTATTGTTTAGTAAAGATACATATGGCTGTAATTTAATTAAGCCTATTCGTTGTAATATTAATTCAACAAATCATTTCATTTCTATGTGCCTTCTGATTGAATTTAAGAATTTGCCGACCAAATTCTATATCTTTTCAATAGATAATTGTTTAGATTTTATAAGCAGTTAATAATTTGCAGTTAAAAGTCGGTGAAATCCTATTTTTTATGTTCGTTCATTGTTTCGCAGGGTACCTATTCCAGCTTCTATTAAATTTGTTGAATATTTTTTTAGAAACTAATGATATTCAACCTTCTTTAATTAAGGAATATATTATTATAATTCTTCTATTTCTTTAAATAAATGTTGATATTCACCAGTTTAAAGCTAGAATCCGCTTTATTTATTTCAACTTGGTCCGATACGACGCACACTGCAGTTAATTGTGTACGGCGGTATAAATTTATGTCAGATGGTGCTCTAAATTGTAACCTGCCCCACTTTCCGCTGGAACTGCCGACAAACATGCAGCCAAATATCAGTGCAATAGCTTTAAAAATATTTCATCAGCAAAATTTACTAATAGAAAAATCTGAAGCAGTCCAACTTTCCGTTGCCTGTGCCCCTTTGTATCAATTTTGCAAGCATCACGCTCTAGAACGGTGGTTTTGAGATAACACCATCTGCTATTTCCTGGTAGCTCTTCTTGGTCTCACTGACTTAGAAGAACTGACGTTCGTGGTTACTAGCTGATCCTCGTATGCTCTTGTTTCCTGGTTAGTGGACCTTTGTATGATGGTTTTACAATGCGCTACGGCGGTTCTTGTGGAGCTGTCTTTGTGTACTGGTTATACTGCATTTTTTCAATACTGTTCTCCATGTTGCCGGTAACCGTTGAGCATCATCTCTTCAGATCAGATTTTGTTTTTTTTATTTAGATTGCTTCCAGGATTATTCTGCTGGTGAACTGCTGTATGGTAGCTATTGTTCTAGTATTATTGAAGTTGAAGCTTGTGCTATGCTTTGTAGATGTTATATGTTTCTTTGTTCCTGTTTCTGCCAGCGGCTATCCCTCTGATCTAATATTAAGGTTCTAGCTACAGAGTGGAGCTTCTGTAAACGTCACGTTTATTTCAAAAACCACGACAACACCCATCTGTTGTTATCATGTGAAATCTTTATCGATCTCGCGATGAATGCCTTTATAAGAGTTGCCCTGGATGATGATGTGATTGAACGTTGAGATAGCGACTGGTTTTCTTCCTGTATACATTGTGCCTCAGGCGACGGTCTTCATTATAGTAGGTCTACATGTAATCAATGAATTCCTCTATTTCTTTTCTGGGTTTTACCTATCTCGTAATTCGCCATTGCCTCTGTCACGTCGACTTGAAGAATTTTTTGAAGTTTGTTTCCAGTTTTCACTTTCTTACTCTGAATTTTCGACCTTGAAGTTTCAAAGGATATAAAAAGTTTTTATGTCCATTGAATCGAGTTTCGTAATGACATATTTGTATGTGCGTATGCGTGTGCGGGCGCCGACGCTCTAGTGAGAAAACTTGAAATTAGAATTATAAAAGCTTGGAGTTATCAAAAAAGTAGTTCTTAAAAAAGTTAAAGAAATTTAAATTCTAAACGACTGTTGGTTGATGAGTTCTTTTGAGAAATATACAATTTACTAAAAATTCTTTATAGTCATAGCAACGCACGATAATTGTTCCCGGGCATAATGGCACGGGCGGGTCAAAGTTGCCGAGGTTCACACATGTAACTAACCAAAGTGGAAGTATTCACTGAAGATTTTTTTTGTGCATATGATAGTATGTACAGTTTTATACAATATGGTTAAAATGATATTAACAATTTATAACTAAGCAAATGAAATATATCCGAATATTTAGGGCAAATATTCTGTATAAGTATTGTTTAGTTTACTGATCATTGTGCCTTTTTCGACATGGGCACCGCCATATACTAAAAACTGCTAGAAATATTCATCTGAAGAATCTAAATAGAAAAAACGAAGTCTTAATACAACGATTACCGGAATGTTTTCCGATTCTTCGTCAAGTGATAAGTTGTGAGAACATGCGCCATACTGTAATTTTATTATATATAGCATCGAATGGAGGAAGTTTTGAAAATTTATTATTTTTATCCAAGCAAATGCTATCAGGGACATGCATACCCTGATTTATATCGCGAAATATATTTCTGCACGTCCTGTCTTCGTCTCCAGTAAAGATCCATATGTGTATAATATCCTGTTGGAAACGTTATCGCCAAGATTTTTTTATAGATTTATGTATTGGGGGTGAACATGTGGATGTCTTTGTTATGCGCATCTTTTCCTAAGTAAACAAAAATTGTTTTAATGTTATATTGTATGTGTACAGGTGTGTGCAACAGCAGTTAAAATATGATCAAGGTGCATTGTTAATGAATCCGGCCGTTGATGGCTTAACAACCTTCAATTCATCAGGCTGTGGAATCAAAATATACAAATATACATTTTATAACAAGCATGTAATGTTTTAAAATAAATATTAAATATTTTTAAGATTATTTTAGATTTTGTGAAACGTATATTAACAGTACAGAGCAAAGATGAATTAAAAAATGATGAATTAAAAAAAAAATATTCTGTATACACCGAATTAAAGTACAAAAAATGTATTTCTTAGTTTGAGCCAATTACTAATAACTAAGGATGGAGAGGTTATTAATATTTGGAGAAAAAAAAATATTCATATAATGTTGCGTTTACGCCCGTTAATGATTTAAAAATAATTGCGTGTTTCTCAGTGGCTCTGGGACTAGCGTAGTATAGTCAGTCATAAACACTTTAAACAATTACCTTCGGCTTCGATTCTTATGTCGAATGTCAGTTTTTATTTCCAGGTAGTCGTATAGTTATCCCTGAATTTTCCCGTTTGCCGAAATTCGCATTGTTTGGATTAGCTCACGGTGCGGTGGAAAATCAATTCTAATGCTTCTTTGTTCACCTGATTAAGCACCGCATGCAAAGTTTGCGTCGGGCATCCCCAAAGTTTCGTTATTTACTTAAATTGATTCCGCCGAACCGTAAATTATTGCAAACCCAACACACTTTGGAGAATTTCGAAGTGGTAGTTGTTGTTCTTGTTCTGCTGAAGCTGTGGTATTCGTTGAACATACGAGATAACTAGGCATCGTTATGTGAAACGGCAGCAGCTATTTCTGCCGGAAATAAAATTACCTAACTAAATAGAGAAACATAGGATATTCGATCTTTTTAACGAAAAATCAGAGAAAATGAGAGAAAATCTAGATATAATCGACACTAATTTTGCACACATGCACATGTTTTTTAGAGGTTCAAAACATCTATAATACGTACGATTCAAGACAACTTTTTTTTTAAAGAAATTTTACAATATTTTCCACCATCTTGAACGAATCTCTAAGCAATAAAACAAAAATGGCTTTAAATCAAAGTTCTGTTTTTAAACGAGAATATTTAAACCTGAACATGAACTATCGCGCTTTATCGAAATCAAGCTCACAAATAAATTGCTCAAGATGTAACCGATTTCCAGAATGAATATCAATCAGATGTCTAGCATTTTAACAAAAGTTGAAGGAGAAGCTAAAACAAATATCTCGTTTTGTATTACTAAAATTGGTCAGAATTAAAAACTGCTTTACTAAATATTTATTCAGATAAAAGACATAGCTTTAGTTTGAACATAGAAATAGGTGAATTAAAGCACGGAAATGAAGCGGCCTTCCAGATTTATAATCGTATATAAAATTTATTAAATATAATATTCTTATTTAACAAGTCGCTTAAACGAGGTTTCAAAGAACCAATATAATCTCTTATGTTTATAAAGAAACCAGCAAATTTCAAAATTGTTTTAAATATACTCACAAACTATTTCCGATGGGATCTAACTCAACAAAATAAATTAGTTTTCAAATATTTACCATTACAAATAACTAATTTTGATCATAATGCAGTAACAATCTTCACCAAAATGAAATATCGCTTATAATCAACAACAGCATTCAATCGAAAAATTGTACGTCCAGTCATATTGAAAAACCAAATGATTTTAGGCCGAATCAAAACCAAATTTTTTCAAAACATGTTCCATCGAGCACTTCAACCAGAAATACATATCGACTCAATTTAAATTAAGTAGTTACATTGTTTTAAATAAAATATACTGAATTTTGTTGTTGACGAATTACACAATATCGATGACGATTTTTATGAAATATTCGATGAAAAATATACTGATCATCAAACTTCAGTTGAATTTTCAGTAGAATAATGACTTTGTAGACAAAATGGCCCTCGGAATACTCCAAATGTATGAATTCGACAAATGATCATAGTGAACTACTATACATAATACTTCTAATTTAAAATTATTAATAGCTACAGATCAAAATATTTTGTAAATCCCAACATAGCGAAAATAGTTTTAATCGTTCAATAAAACAAAATTGATGTCAATGTTCATGTATCAATTATTTAATTTACAAAGGACTGGATAATATTAATCTGGATTAAAATTTATTAATTACTCAAATTGTCAAATTAAGTTGCAATATGTATCGATGTACATACTTTGTAGTGGGCAACTATGAAGGGAGCAAGTAAAAATATACGTACTGATTACACGAACGTAGAAGATCAAACATAACATAACAACAACTGATGAATTATTCACTTCTACACAATCATACCGTTATCATGAGGTACAAAATTATTTGTAAACCGCACAGCCACAGGAGCTCACCGCTTTGGGGAGTACCAAAAAATTTGATGCCTCTAGCAAACGAAAATGGCGGATAGTTGCGACTATAGCTAATTTAATAAAAAAACTATACTCATTACCTAATTTATCTGATTTATAGAATAAATTAGGCAGATGTCAATATTTTTCTATATTGGGCTTGGCATCGGGTTCCACGAAGTTGAAATACCTGATGTCAAAAAAATTCTGTTAACAAATAAAATTGTCAGTATGAATATTTGCACATGCCTCTTCGATTCAAAAGTGCACCCGCAATATTTCAAAGACTGTTAGAAAGTATTTTTCCTGGAATTCAAAATGAAAAAGTTTATATAGATGGCATAATAGTTTTTAGTGTCAGCCATCAAGAACAAATGCAGCGTTAGACAATTACTCAAAAGATATTAACAAAAAATTTAATTCAACTCCATAAATATGAATTTCTAAGTAAAGAAGTCGTATATGTAGGACACGTTGTTACTTCCAAAGATGTAAAACCAAATCCTGAGAAAATCAAAGCGATTCAAAATCTCCCTATTCCAAGAACTACCAAAGAAATTAGGTTTTCTCGTATTACTTGATTATAATAGAAAATTGATCAAAGATACCTGTTTAATGATACTAGACGCAATAATAAACATTAAAAATGCTGATTACATAAAATGTTTAGATTCATATAAATAGGTATTTTATTAATCAATGGTATCTTAGTACCCGGATTTCTCAAATGTCAACAACAGAGGAAAGTAATTTTGCGATCGGTGCCAGTTTATCGCAATACAATAAAATTGGAATACACATACTAATAGGGTGTGCTAGTAGAACCTTACATATACCATGGTATATACCAGCGTTAATAAAACTGTATGAACATGGCAAAATTTTGATCAAGAGATTATTGCAGTACCAAAATATATGTGGCTTCGACTTCGACTTTAAAATTGAATCTACAAAAATTAATTAATTCATATCAATACTAATTGATGTCAATTCATAGCACCCGAAGACGAATTATGCTTTTAATTATAATTCTAGATATCAAATATTTACTGCAATCTGAAGTTAATGTAATAGAGTATCTAAATGATATCTGTAAGAAACACAAAGCAACGAGAAAATTGAGAAGAAAATTCGAGCCAATCCCAATACACCAAGTTGAATATAATCAGAAATCACGTTGCAATCATTTCTGAAAGTAACCAACACTTAGGCGTATTTCCACAAGATGACAAAATTAACATCGAATACTAAGATGGAACAGAATCAAAGACATTGACAGGAATATGCTCAATAATCGAAAATTCTTGTAAAGCAATTCACAATCAGAATTAATTGAACTGCCAACAGATAACTTATGGAAAACCAGTTCTTATTCTTACGATAAAATTAAAGAAGGATAAAATTTTCAACATTACGACAGATTTAAAAATATTAAATCAAAAGGGACGTTATATTGTGCCACTTCATTCCTAGTGCCTGGACGGTGGGACATATACGTCGTCATTCCATCCACTTCCTTCGACTGAAACTCGAAGATCGAAAATTTCTCCCTAATGCAGAAGGCTTGTTCTTACACAGGAGGAAGTATATCGTGGATACATATAGTTTTCTCACAGATATATGCATTATATCATTTTTATGCTTATATGTTGCGAATGTATATAGTTTTCACAATATGTAATATGTTATCCTTATGTCCAGGTTCTCGGGTAATGAACTGCGCATTTGAATTCAACGCCGACCCAGAGTCCCATTCTGCATTGAAGTACAGTATATCTCCTTTTTGATTCAGGGTCACATCTTTACATTTGTTACTCTCTTATACTTAATGTACAAGGAAGTATTGGAATCATGAAAATTTACATCTTTTGATGTCCCCTGTGTGTGTGCTTACGCGCATGCTCTAACGCCAAAACAATTGAATTTAGGATTAAGAAACTTAAAACATAATATCTGTATGTGACGCAGAAGAAACCTTTTATATCAATCGGAAATGAGAAGCTCATCGCCTTCTTCCATATGTCGAAAACGGTGGGAGTTATCAAAAAAGTGGTTCATATAAAATTTAATATTAAGATATTTAAATTTTAAACAAATTTAGTTTGAAGATTTCTTTTTAAAAATCTAACATTTACTGGAAAATCACTCTTGAACAATTGCTTATATCCTAACAACGGACGAAAAATATTCCTGGAGATGATCGTAGGGCGGGCACGGTTATAATTTTCGTGGTTGTCATATGTAAGTAACTGTAAGCGTAACATCTTTTCTTCCAGCACAATTATAACACAATTTTGGTAACCATAATTTTGGTTTTACCGATATTTCTTTACTTGTATTTAAACTGTCTTATACGTTAAATTTCATTTCCGTACTTTGCAGCCTACAACTTTAAAATGTCTGCTTATTCAAGTTTCAGTAACAAGTATATTGATCGAGGATTCCGTGTGCAAGATAATATAGAGTATGCAGACATGTATGGATCCAACGAACATGCTTTGCATGCTGCTTTGTGAAGTTTTTAAATTGTTGTAATTTATACATCTGTTTTATTGTGATTTTTTTATCAATCACCGCAATGTATCTTCCCTAAATGTGCCCGTAATTGTAATGGTATGTATATGTGTTATTATTCTGAGTTAGACCACTTATTTTGGGCACTTGACGGCGCTTGCTTGCATGCCGTTTAAGTGTACTACTGGGAACTACATTAGTTTCTACAACATCTATGCAAATGCAGTGACTCGGATTGCCACCTAAAGCATTTATTCCTCAGTTATAAAGATTAGTACATACAAGTATGATTTTATTAAGATTTTTATAGAGTACCCCGAATCTTAGAATTTAACTTATTTGATATATTTGCATTAAAAATTATTAAACGTTTCTCCTGCTGTCAGTTTTTAGGTTCACAGTGTATTTTGTTGCAAAAATATAAAGAAATGAAAATCAAGTTGAGGCCCCTATCGATTAAGATTGAAGTTATTTGTTTATATTTTCGTCTAAATAAAGTCACACGTACTTGCAGTCGACGTATCAGGCACTACACTTCGGAAAGTTTTACCCGCCGTGATAACGCTGCTGTCTTCATATCCTCTAGATTAAATCCCGAGCAGAGCTGAGCTGATGTGAAAATACAATTATCAAGACATGCCTTGCCAAACATCTACGATGAGATGCATTGGCGGCCTTTGGACAGGCCTTCCTCCAATATGCGGTAAGTACTATTCTTAAATTTTTCGAATCTATAAATTTTACTTTTTAAATTTTTTCAATCAAAAATTCTATTCTTAAATGTTTCAAATCTAAAAATTTTACTCGCCGGGTGTCTGGCTACGAAATCGGTTCTCAAGTATAGGATCAGTGCTTTCCTTGGTAGAACGAAGACAACGAAGTGCTGCGCTGCGCTGATGGTTGCTGACTTCCTCCTAAGCCACCTGTAAAGTTATTGGCGAAGAGTACTATAAGTAGACTGTCTTAATCATGGTGACTGTTCAAGGTATGTTTTATCCAGTTCTATTTCAGTAGACTCCATTTGCCGGAAGGAGTGTGGCAAGCAGACACAGCGCAATCTAAAATCACTTCGATATTGGAATATTTTGCTGCCCGCATTATATATCAATGGATGGTCTGGAAGTGATCGAGTTTGCACAATATGTATAAGCACACATTCGGTCTGTTTATAATAGGGCAGCTTTGGATTGTCTACGGTATATTTATAATATAATTTATGTATGCTGCTACTCTCAGTTTCGTCGTAAGGAATAAACGTAGCAACTGATTGATATTTACCTCTAAGAAAAATTGAAGTTCAATTTATGAATGATGTGCAGACACTGGCAACATTGTTGCCAGTGTTATCAGTGTCAGTAATAACAGGATTAACAATTTAGGAAGACAAAAAATACGCCTGTAGTGCGATCTAATTATCTATAGAAAATATTCCTAAGGACGTGTGATCCGTTTTGCAAGAAAGTCAACACTGCGTTGTTTCTCTTATGTATGTGCACCGATCACAACCTAATTATTATTGCATTTTCTTCGTTCTTCGTGGATCGCGTCACTGTCGACACCATTTTGCATCTGGTTTTGCATACAGCAAATAAGAAGCACCTTAATGCGACAAAGTTTTCGCAGCGTAAACAGTTTATGTATCTATGCAAGACTAATTTTCAAATGATGGACACAACAAGTATATTCCAGACTGGCTTGCTTTTTTAGGAATGTCTATCTCACGACTAGCGTTCAATATTGATATGCGTGCAAATTTTCGATTGCATTGGATCATGTTTCTGTTTTATTCTTTTCGTTTAAACTCAATGTTTCTTCTGGTCCAGTTAACTCCACGTCACTGATGATGCCGATTCTGTACATGATTTCTGATAGTACACATACATACATACACAACTTGTTATTCACGTAGTTATTTTCTTAGTTTTAAGCTAGTGTGAACTGGTAAATAGTAGTTTTGATTATTTTACATTTGATTAATATTTTAGGTTTTTGCTCGTAAACATATTTAATAAATATGTAACTATTTTTGTTTCTGTTGGGAAACTGGGTAAAACTCAGTTATATTCGCACCCACAATAACGTTTCATTACAATCTATAGTTTTCAGACACAAGACAACTACATATGAATACGTATTTAATTATCTGACATAATTGGCTAGTGGTTGGTTGGGAGTTAATAATGTGAAGGGCGTCTGTGGGTAAATATCAGGCAGACTAGCATCCTACAGTCGATTTGCGAGTTAAGCAGTAGAAGTATGGATCTACACGCGGGCAGAATAAAACATTGATTGCAGGGAATTGTGATTATATACAGTGTGTTTCACTTAAGAGTGTAACACCCTCGTATATTTTTTATTGTTAGTCCAATTTTAGTAATTTATTTCCCGAACGTAGAATACTCATTGCTCTATTTACTCCCAAAAAACCAATTGTCTTCTTTAATTGCAAAGCAACCTGCGATGGCAAAATAAACGGCAAAAATCAAGAAATCACTTTAGGGATTTTTTTATCGAAAAATTTTACTAGTAATAATTGATCAGAATTGCCCAAAAACCCTAAATCCAAAATTTTATGCAAATCAAAAATGTTAAAATTTTCCGTAAAAGTCTGTAAATACTTATTATTAGCTGCGCCGAAAAAGGTATGGTGTGAAAATTTTGTTTGAAATAACACCAGAACTGTCAACGTTGTTTAAAGTTGTTGTTGTTTAGGCGCAGGCACCTGTGCAAATAATATTTACCGAATTGGAATTGCTTTTGAAGAAAATTTTAACATTTTTAATTTTCATGAAATTTTAGATTTAGTGTTTTTGGGCAATTCTGGACAATTATTACTAGTAAAATTTTTCGATAAAAAAATCCCTAAAGTGATTTCTTGATTTTTTCCTTTTATGTTGCCATCGCAGGTTGCTTTGCATTTAAAGAAAACAATTGATTTTTTGGATTAAATAGAGCAATAAATATTCTACATTTGGGAAAAAAATTACGAAAATCGGACTAAAAATAAAAAAGATATGAGGGTGTTACATTCCTAAGTGAAACACACTGTATTGACAGTGCATATAAAAAATGGGCAAAGTAATAAACATTTATCTCTCTCTTTCACACAATACATATTTTATTAATTATTCAATATGTGGATTGCATACGTTATATTTTGATCTTACAATATTCCGTATCAGTCGTATGGAAAAAGATAAATATTAGGCGTTAATATACGGGGTGGAAAGTATCAAACCCGAACATAGCAGAATTGCATTGGAATATACTTTTATGCATATACCTGCTCCCCATTTCCACCGATAAAACTTATAATGACGTCAAATGAAAGAGAATAATAAACGGCGTCAATTGATACTAAAATCTTCTCTTAATACCTTATCATTAGTTTTTTACAAAGCAATTAATATTAAAAACTCAGGTGCTATAAACTATGGGCGGCCGTGCTTCTGTCGGCACAACTCATTATTTGTCAGATTTGACAACTGCATATTTGATTTAAATTGCTTTGTAAAAAACTATCAATTGACGCCGTTTATTATTCTCTTTCATTTGATGTCATTATAATTTTTATCGGTGGAAATGGGGAGCAGGAATATGCATGAACGTATATTCCAATGCAATTCTGCTATGTTCGGGTTTGATACTTTCCACCCGGTATATATAAAATGTTCTTATTTGACATAGCTTTCGCTGTACGAAAACATATACCCATTATCGAAGCGGAACAAAGCAGCAATATATAAAGACTGAACAGTAAGTGACTTTGCCAATATTTCAGAATATCGGAATAACCCTCGGGACAATTCAAGTATGCGGTTTATTACGCGAGAATGAAGAATAACCGATTTTACCCGCGAGAATATTCGATTTAAATTATATATAATGCGTGTGTGTGTGTAACATAATAATGACGACCAAATAATTATAATTATTATATATGGAAAAAATCCACTGGGCGATTATTTTATAGTATAATATTTTATATTATTTTAGTGTCTATATTTCGTGGTGCATTTTCCACTTCATGAGGACTTTCAAATCCAAATATAAAATAACCACGTTTTCTTAATAGGCAAGTCTTTTTATAAATCTTCTATTTTACTCGTATATTAAATTATATTTCCTGTAGGTAGTTTCCGGTTACATTGAATGCTACAAACCAACTGACTTAGCAAAATTCAACGAGTTTTCTTTTTTATTCTTGTATTTTTCAGTAAAATCTGGTCTGTGATTTGGTATTCGCCTTTTGAAGTACTGTTTTTTACGACCCACATAACATAGATTTCTAACAGTTAATTTTGTAATTTAAATTAGACCTATTGGTACCTCCGATTTAAGACACAATTTTCTACAGGTTTCTTGTAGCAAAATGCAATTTTGTTGGGATTTATAATTAATAAGTCTCAGAACTTAATTCCTTCATATACCAATCTGTAACCAAGATTTCATCAGGTGTTCGTTTTGCTGTTTAGACACAACAACAATTGATAGAATTATTTTTTCTATTTCTTCTGTGAATTGTAAATTACTGTTGAATGAATTGAAGTATATAATAATATTAACTTCAGTGTCAGGCATCGCTGTTATATCACCGACATATAATATATACAAAAAAATCTGCAGTGATCCGCACTGAACTTTCTTATACTTAGTTATACTACATTTTTCGAAAAAACTTTTCAAAAAAAAGTTGTTTAAAATATCAATATCTATAATTTATGTAAGAATATATTTTTCCGTAACGTGTACCGTTTTCGAGATATGGAAAAAGGAGCCCATCACTTCCGGTTGAGAGATTGCGTTAAAAATAGGACGTTTTCCTCCTTGCTACATACAAATATTAAATTTAAAGTTTCAGAGCTCTAGCTATAATCATCACTTCTGGTTGAGAGATTGCGTTTGGATGCTAGAGCGCGCACAGACACACACAGTGACACAGACGTCATTCCGAAAATAGTCAGAAACGATTCAGGGGACCTCAAAACGTGTATATCCGTTGAAATCTCGAGTTCGAAAATTTTCATGATTCCTATACTTACTTATACATAATGTATAAGAAAGTAAAAAGTATATGGATCGGTAAAGAGTTAAGTGCGGTTGTTAGAAGTTGATGCATTACCAAAGATGCTAGTACAGGAGATAACATGTATCGATGTTCCAAGCAACTTTCTGTAATATTTATCCTGGTAATTAAAATAACACCTTATCAAAAGCATGATCAATTATCTGGGTATGTTCGTGAACAGGGACATAACATGCAATGATAATAAGACGTTTCTGTCCGGCATTTTTAAATCGTTTATACATGAAACAAATTCATATGAGTTCTTAGCACTAAAGCTATTGTCTGAGATTACATTTTTGAAAATAACTGATATAAATTTTGACAAATGATATGTATAATTTAATTTATTATGCATTTGCATATCAGTCCATTGATACGTATTTGTAATGTAGTGTAATGTAGGGTGCTTCTTTAGTAATTCACATGTCATTGGTCTAGTAGATTGTAGATTTTCGTTGATCTTTGTTTAAGATTACGGTAGAATTTTTGTCGAAAAAACAACGATGATCGCAGGATGTTCCTTAAGAAACGTTCTTATTAAGTTGCAAAATTTGATAATTTTTTATTACCATTGTTTTTATTTTTACTGAACGTAATTGTATATTATATTAACCCTAAAAGCTCTTACTTTATCTTTTCCATGATTGGTGAAATCCATTACGTTATTTAAACAGCATTTAATTTACGAAATTAATTGATCGAACTGGAATTCTTGCTAAGTGTGCCAGACAAAACTAGTTTAAAAGACGAATACAAAATCACACGGAGACAAGATTGTACAGAAAAATACAAAAACAAATAAGGAAAATCAGCATTAGCACATCACCACTTCGAATTCGGCCACACTTGTGACCTAGAAGGAGTCACGATTTTGATTTTGAACTCAACTTCGGTAAGCGATCGATGCTGGAAGAGTTGTATATCAATACTGCTGGTAATACAATTAATATTAAAAATGACGAGTCGAAAATTAATTTGACATATAAAAATATCAGTTGACTGTTTTTGAATGGGTGTTAGTCAAACAACCGTTATATTACAGTTTTTCTTATAAATACATAATTTGAATATAAAATGAAATACATACGAAATATCGAAAAAATTGAACAACGTAGAACTGCGTGAACTGATAAGGAACCAACGTATCCCGTACATTGACCACCACGGGCAATTATGTATCATGTACTCGTAAATTATTAATTTTAAAGTGTTGTATTGCAAGGTCTGTAAAATACACCTAATGTTAAATTATTGTTTCAAATATGGGATAGTTTTTAAAAAACAAATGGTTGAACTATTGTCGAACAAAGGATTGTTTTTAATTATTTGTAGCTTTGAGGATGTAATAATTACCTATAAAGAAACGCCAGCTTAATGGAATACTTCATTATTTTTTTAATTTGTTCCTATAAACTGTACTACACCGACGAAAATAACCGAAAATAAGTGATTCAACTGGTGAATCAGTACACAATATTTTTTATGTTATCACACTTCTTCAGCAGCCATTTCCAAAAACCGTTGTTGAAATACCTCTAAATGTAATGACCATCAAAACTTCTTGTCTCGAGCCAATCATTTCCAGCGAACCACTAACAACAGAAGTAACCTTCTCTAGCACATCCATCACGATTTTACAGAAACATTTCATTTAAGTTTTTTAAAGGACACAAACTGTTTGCTGCATAATTCTAAATTATAAGTATGGTAATATGGTTCTCGAGGAATGCCGTTCGAAGGAGTCCGCCATCTACAGCATTGGAAATATCTGAGCCTAGCGTTATAAACATATGGCATGAAAAATTGGGCATGAGCAAGGTATCAGCAAGGTGGGTTCCCAGGTTGTAGACTCCTGAATAGAAACTGTCAAGGCGTCAAGTCTCTCAAGATCATTTGACCACTCCGGAAGTTGATCCTGGGTTTTTCGCTCGAATTGTTACTGGAGATGAAACTTTGGTACACCACTGGGCTCCCGAAAGAAAACAAGAATCCATGCAATGGGTGCATAAAGGTTCTCCACCGCCAAAGAAAGCTCGAACTGGGCCTTCTGCAGGAAAACGCATCTATTTTCTATTTTCTGGATTCTTTTAATTGAGTACAATTAATGCAGAAGTTTTCGGTAATATTCTCAAGAAATTGCGTAAAGCCATCGACAAAAAACGTCCCCAATTGTGCCAATCGACTTCTTCTTCACGACAATACGCCTGTGCACAAAGCTGTAAAAGTTCGGCCAATCTTGGCGGACTGCGATTTCACTGAGCTTGACTATCCACCACATAGCCCAGATATGGCACCATCGGACTATTATTTATTCCGAAAGTTACAAACATTTCTAAGAGGAAAGCGGTTTCAGGCGAATGAATACTTCATGCAGGTTATCGAACAATATTTTAACACCCAAGAGACGACATTTTTTCCTACAGATATGGGGTCCCTTCCGGACAAATGGCGAAAGTGATGATTAATGTTGATGAAGATTATATTGATTTATATCTATTCCTTCTGTGTTAGGTAGATAATTTTTGTAGTTCCCCTCGTACGTCTATTAGATTGCAAAATTTAGCCGACATATTTTTTAAAAGCAATTTGTGCCGGGAGAACTCAAAACTGAATTTCGCAGTATGTGGTGGTTTACAAAAAGCAGTTAGGCTAAGTATCAATCATCATCGCCTATTGCAGACTCGTATCTGAGATCGGTGCTCGTTCCCTTGTAAGTAATATAGTGAAAAATATATATCGTGACCGTGTCATTGTCGGGAGAGGGACCGAAATTATACAAACGTAAGGGCAGGTTAGTAATTATTTAATCATGCCTTTTCACAAATACTTATGGTTCGCATAACTCAAAAAAATAATGCGTAAAATGGACGATAATTGCGATGCAGGTGCGACTCATCGTCTTGATACGCAGGTTACAGTAACGCGTTGAAAGACGCCAAAAAAACTCTAAAAATATCTCGTTGAAAAATTTGAGAATGTTGGAATTCAAATCGCCCGACATCAAACTTCGTAAAGCAAGCATTGGAAACCAAAACGTCGGAATTCATAACCTCGAAAATTAAACATCTGTTATAAAACGCCGGGAATCAAACTTATCGGATATCAAACATTGTTAATAAAAACACCGAAACGTAAAAAGGCAAATAAAAAGTAAAGAAACATATCGGAAATTATTAACAAAACAATTTTCACATAATGTAACCCTTATATCAACTCAATACAGCTAAGTTAACACCTGTCGTTATTATAGGTTCCGTAGCATCACAGATTATAAAGGGGAATACCTTTCAGAAAACAATTATTTAGTGGAACAAAAATAAATGTCACATAAGTAAAATGTTGAGCGAGGTTTAAAATACTAAAAACGGTATTTTTTATCAGCAGCGCGAAATGTATTATATGTTTCATGTTAATGTGAATTCATTTGAACGCAGTAAAATATTTCGCGCCCGTGATGCAAACAATATTTTTGCTGCAATTGTATTAGCATATTAAATCGTGCAATTACTATTTATTGCAAAATCATTAAAACATCCGCGAGCCATAGTAATGTGACATATTTTTTGTAATAGTTGTAAAAAATAACTTAACTATATAATACGTATGAAATTAAAATCCGCTTATAAAATTGGTTTTGGCAAATCGATATGCGTAGTTGACAACTATATTTGCATCAATAGAATCTAAGAAGCAAAATGTTAAACAGAATATCGAAATGATAATAGTTTCTTTCTTTCCACTATAACGCCATTGTCGTAACACTGAGTGGAACGATCATTCTTATCCATCTGGCGATCTAATGGGTGTCTTAACTAAAAATACTAAAAGTTTTATACTTTTACTTTTATATTCTATTGAAGATAGGACTTTAGTTTTCGAAACACGTATCCAGATTAGCAAATATCAAAAAGATTTGAAATTTAATGGTTTAGAAGACTTAGACTTAGAAGACGAAGTGATAAATATTTCTGTTCAAAAATATTCCTTTCCGACTATGCCACTACGTCGTATTTGGGTTGGGGCTTCCAGCAACAATAATATACTTCATTTAAAATAAAATACCCGTAAACCGACGGTTAATGTTATTGTACTCAGGCACCGATAATTAACGATCCGACGGAAATTAACAAATATAACTCGGTTTTCATCGATTATATATTCTAGTGGTGTAGAATAAAACATTTTTCACTCATCGATGTAACGATCCATAGCAATTCAACCGAAGGCTTAAATTTCCAATGTTACTATTTTATGTCAGCGCATTACTTTCATCAATTTTGCGTTACATTAGTTTCGCTCATTTTCATTGTCAATTATTGTTCCCGCTGTTTACTAGTGTGCATTTAGGGCCTCAATTAAATAAAAATGACGATCTGATTTCAGCACGGATGGCGATTCCATTTTAAAGCGAATAACTCCCGTGATTTATTCAAACAATTTTTGTTGCATAAACGCGAGCGCGGATATTAAAATTTAATGCCATTTCAATTTTGTTGTTTGCGCTTTTGCATCCGATACAGTTAATCACCGCGATGGCGTTTGCGGTAACCGCGATACGAACGTTTCGTTCGTTTGGGCCGTTAATTTTTTACCGCCAGAGTGCATTAAAAAGTTCGAAGCGAGCAGACGTCAAAATCGATAAAACGCGATTCAATCCAATCTGAAATTCTCTTGACGGTGCGTTTTTACGTCGCACGTGCCGCGTATTTGTTGCATACATCAGGTTCTAGTCGTCGGTCTATCCATATACAGGATTAAATGTATATGTGCGCGCCGTTCTTAACTCAATTTCCCCTTTAGAAATCCAGAACTTTCTTCGGTCGACTCGAAGGCTCCGCATTTAATCATTTAATCCCTAAAACGTTGGACGAACTACAACCGGTTAATTATATGTATATAAGTAATCAACATTCTTCGGGATAATTAGAACAATCGTGGTTATTTATTAATGTTGTTAATTAAGGGTTGAATTAAAAATCTAAATTTGTTACGGTTCGGATTTAATTAGTCAGAGTAATCAGACTAACAATTAAAAAAAGTACGCTTAGTAATTAAGAAAATAACTACAACAAAATACTAATAACTTAATGCAATGTTCCTATCCAAAACTCTAAACCTATTGTATATAATAATTCTAACAAAAAAATGAATGAGTTCTCAGTACTGTAAATTTTTCGAAAATAATAATATGATACCCGTAAAATAATACACACGAAATATACTAAAACGCATTGTTAACTACTTAAATAATTACAAATACGTCACAGGGCCAAGTTAGTATGTACGCTTCAGTTTTTAAATGTATTTTTCAGTTCCGCTTCATAGCGTTTTTGACGAGATACCTTATTGCATTTTACTTCTGATAGTTTGCAGACCAGATAAATAAGATTACAACATGTTTTTTACAGTTCAACATATTTTAGCAGCTGCACTCACACTCAAAAATGCATAGCTACAGCAAGTAATATGTAGCTGTTGTAAATTTGTTTGCACGATTCACTTTGTTTTAGTTGAAATATACTTTATATTTTCAACAGAATACATATTCTATGTGCGTCAAAGGAATTGCCACAATATATAAAACTACTTATTAACGCCGTCCATTACATGAAAACATCGTAAAATAATAAGAAAACAATCAAAACGAGTGAAGATAAAAACACCCCACGACCACATTCTCACGTCATTTCGTCTTCCTTATTTTCGCTTTATCGCCTCAGTAAAAGCACTCGAAAATAACTCGGTACATACGCGGGAAACTAACGGAAGCTTCCTTGCGCAAACGGCCCTATAACGTTTTTAATGATCGTCGTATGAACGGCTAAATGAACTGACGTTGCAAGAAAAACGAGCAGGAAGAACAGTCGCGTATTCGATTACAAATACGACCGACCGGCTCGGCGAAGTTCAATTAGTTTTGCAATGATCCTCATGAGATTAGTAGCCGAACGATTTTATGGTACACACGATATTGGTACATGCATCCTTGCTGTGAGAAAAGATTCGGGTAGTAGTTTCAAAGCCAATATGGCATTCAAAGTGTTAAATATGTTGATGAAATTTGATTCGGAACATATTAGCTCGTTTCGTTTCATTTGCGTCGAAAGTAAACTAATTGTAAACCAGATGAAGTGAAACGAAAATATGTGCAATGTTTCCCTCCTGAATTAAAAATTAATGGCAGTAGTAAAAGTAACTTATATTGCATTTAATTGTAAAATTCCTAATGACCAAGTCGCACACGAGTAGAAGAATTACGATATACATAAAAATCGTATAACAGAATTTCAAGTGGAGACTGCTAAACAACTGGAAAAATGCTGTCAAACCACACAAGATGAGAAGATGTGGAAACAAACAAATGAAGTCATTAAACAAACAGGAAAAGTTTGTTCGGTGAGGAGTGTGTATGGTAGGGGAGAAAAAAAAGAAACACGACAAAAATTACTAATAACAGCAGAATAGGAAACAGAAAAATATAAGAACATATGTAAACATTCGAAGAGCATGTGGAAAAATTTCAGAATAAGGATATACAATATAATTTTTTACCAAGAAACAAAAAAGACGATGAAAGTTACCATATCAGAAATAACTATTTTAAAGACCAGGAAGGAGTGTTACTGAGTGTACCGGCGCAAATAATAGAAAAACACTTTGATGAACTCCTAAATACGGGAAATAAGAGAGAGAGAGCAGGTTATAGTGGCATTGGAAAGAGGAAAATATAGAAGTACCGACGAAAGATGAAGTCACGAAAGTAGCCAAAAAAATAGTCCAGAGGAAAACGAAGTATCAGCAGAAATGATTAAAGCAGGAGGAGTTCATTTAACTGAAAGAATATATGAGCTTGTAAAATTAGTATGGGAGAAAGAACAAATGCCCAAAGAATGGACAAACGCGTTTACATGCCTTTTGCATAAAAAAGGTGACAAATCTATTTGTGAAAACTATAAACGTATTGTATTACTGGACGCAACTTATAAAGTATCGGCAAAAATTATTAAGGGAAACATTATTAAGCAATGCCACAAAAGGTGTCTTGTGGGGAATATAAGGCAGGTTTCTGGAGAAACGGATAAGTAAATGACAACATTTTTACTCTATAAGAATTCTAAACAACCCTGTACGACTACAAATTTGCTCTGCTGGTGCTATTCAATGATTTCAAACAAGCCTATGATAGAGTAAATAAAGAGCAAATGTACAATGCAACGAGAATACTACAAATACCCGAAAAACTTATAAGGCTAGCAACTATAACGCTGATTAAAATACAAAATAAAGTGATCACTACCAAGCTTACATTCCGCGAATTAATACTGCCAACCCATTTAACCCCCAAAATCAGAATTTTGTATATATTTCTTACCATATGTTGGCCATAATTTTTGACATAATCTTAAATACTATATTACAAATATTATCCTCTAACTGTCCAGGAAATGCTAAAAGCAGCGGTGCTGATTTTATTGCTTTTCGTAAAGAAATGGCATATGAATTATCTAAAAGAGAAAAAAATATTAAAAGAGGAAACTTTAATTGACAGCATTTTTAATAAGATCAGAAATTAGCGATTGAATTTAATATTAAATGAACATATTTATCACGTAAACATTTAACTTTCGTAGAATGACAAAGAACGTAAAGTCGTTAAAGACAAATTGACCGCCAAGAGGATTTGTAAATGTAATTTCACCGAAGGTCCGTGTGGTGTTTTCTTGTCAGCTTGTCTTCAAAACGCAAGAACAAAGAGGAGCGTAGTCGGAATCCACTGCCGTGCTCGTATGTTTTTGCACGTTAATTACCCTCAAAAACCCATTAATTCCTTTGACTGTACCCTTCTCAAGTATGCCGCAAACACGTTGAGAATTTCTCTGTGCTAGAAAGGTAGGTATATTGGCCATCTGCGGCCCAATCCTTTGCTTGAAAAACGAATGTTGTTATTTTTTCATTCCAACTCAGTAACATTTTGTAAAAAAATACAATACTAGTACCTCGCCAGACATAAATTTAGAAAATTTAAAAAGTTATTCAGTTAATTATTGAATTATGCTGAGGATGTCTAGTTACGGTCTAAGTTAAACACGCTAGCGGACTAGATACGTCACGTTCAACGATATCAAGACGTCATGGCCGTGTTGCCATATCTTATTTCATACTTATATAATTAATTTAATCCATGTTTTTGGGTTAGCAGTCAACTTCTTGTATTTCTTATGCTTATCCACTTTGTTAACGACTAACATGAAGAACCCTTGTGAAGGCGAAATGTAGCCATATATAGTATAATTATATTTGTATGCATTTTATATACAATATTAATTTATAAGAAGTGAATAGGAAACTCAATCACATCAAAACTATATATTAAGGGAACCACTGTCAATAATAACTGTTGCATTTACAAGAATAATTTCTTCAGTATCAACTGTGCAAGTGCAGATACATATGTATCATGACACTTGTGTGGCACTATCAAACATGTACACTGGGGTATCAGTGCCTCACTGAAACACCTGTAAACACGATCCCAACTGATTTCGTAGGAGTTTACATTGTATAACATTGAAAAAAATATACCCGAAGGAAATAACTAGTAACAGTATACATTGTAATGCAGTTTCAGCGAATCACAAAACACAATCACAACTTGAAACTTGCATGATGTATGTGTCGATGCATGTACTGCCACTCTACAATATATGGTGGTATCGCCACTACTATCATTTAAATTAATTGCTAATGTTATAATATCTACTGTTTCGAAGTGAACTAGGATGGTTCACTTCGAAACATGCGACGCATTTTTTATTACTTCGTCGACATATCTAATTTGGTTACAATTTCGTTTTGCGAAGGTTCACCAACAGTTTCATGTAGGAATACAAACTGAAGAATGTTTTCGCGTAGTATTGTTACAACAAGGTAACACGTTTTAATATTATATACGGAACTTCCATAAATGCCCGCTTAGGATCATCTGTCCTGCATTGAAAACTAAAATTATTTGATATATATCCTAAAGATGTAATACCACCATTAAAAATGATTTCATTCTATAAGAACGATATTCAAAGCTTCAGAGTGGCATGCTGTACTGTATTTATATTTTCAGAATTACTTATATAATTTCAGGTGCTTCATAGATTTGTGCTTACTGATCTGCTACATATCGGACATATTTTCCATATCGTATTTTCAACGTTTTCTAACGTTTTTCCGAAAATTATGTTGTTCATGGCTTTATAGTGGTTGTTTTCGAGCTGTGAATTTTTTCAACTTCAATCCATTTCTTAAACATTGCCGTAGGTTCTCGTAGTGGCAATATAAAATTCGCTACTAAATTTGGTGTTGGTGTTTGATGGTGATGTTTTCAAATCCCGGTGCACGCGTTTTCGGAGCAAAATTTTAAATCGTTGTGCTCGACCTGCACATTTTCTGGATACTCGAGATCCACTTCGAAGACAGTCGGCTTCAGCGTCGTCTATATTCCAGATATCTAGCGTGCTAATATCTTCTTCTGACAGCTATGATAAAAATGCTCACGTTCTTCAACGGACGATAGTTCAGCAATTCGAATGAATTTAAGGACGTATACTGAAATATACATTTTTGACGAATTTCATACGATTACTAAATTATTTCTTGATTTCAAGCATTGATCATTTTCCAAAAATGTACATAACTTTTCCAGTGAACACTCCATAAATTTTATTATTACCAAGCGTGAAATAAAAGAATTAAAAAGTCGAAAAATTACAATTTTTTTAAAATAAATTAACTAGAAATGGAAAAGAAAATTAACATCTAACGAGAAAATATGACGCAACCAGGACATACAACTCAACTCGAACATCAAAATCGAATCAAAAGCGATAGCACAAATAACAATTGACAACGTTGAGTGAAGATTTTAACTAGGGAATAAAGAACAAGGCATTACTGGCGGGGCGCACGGGATAAGAGGGGGTGAGGGTCTAAACTGGATGCAGAGGTGATAAAACTTCCATGGTTGAGGAGAAGAAATATACAAATGGAATCACAAAATGCGAAAGACACGAGACGAACATTAATTTGAAAATTTTAAATTATATAAAATGATTGAAGGGAAAATAAAAATGCTTATTAGCTATGACAAATGGAAATTATGCCATGTCTCGTAAAAGGCTACGGGAAGAAAAGCATTGAATTAAGTGCCAATATTATTAGTTGGTCCCAACACATCCAATAAGAGAAATGATTGTTATCCAAAACGTGTGGCGCCAAATATATTATAAATAGCATTGAGAGCTGTTGAATATTTAAAAGTCGGTTGTTAATGTATCTTTCATAAATCTTTTTTTTATTATTATTAATGAAATTTTACTAGTAGAGAAATTTATTGTGCTCAAAAATGAAATCCTAATGAGATAAGATTGGGTTTAAAAAATAATTTTGAATTGCGCACGAGGATTATATTTTAATAATTTCGAGACTAAATTTATGGCACAAACTACACAACTACCGGACAACATATAGAGGTCGAGTCAAAAAATGTTCACGAGATAAAACGCAACGTAGTGACCAATAAATATTTTACGTCGTTTCCCTAATGAATCTGTCGTTTCACCAACTTGACATTTTTTTGGGAATATTATGTATTTCTCTTTGTCCTGTGCGTGCGTGTTACATCCATTTCAGCTTCCTTCAGAGAAATAATAGAAACATGTACGTATCATAATTCAACAGGTCGTGGAAGCATATTTTTATGAATTTCGCAATTTGATAATTCATGTTGCAAGTTGAATGAGCAGGACCGCTATATATTTCAGTCAGGTGATCGTAATCGTACACCTTTTGTTTCGTATCCATTATTAAGTCGGCATTCTACATAAATGATTTTTATAAATATCTATAACATCGTTTCTTATTTTATCATAAATTCATTTGCAGCGTTTCGTCCGCGATACGTTTGGTATTTCGATAAGGACTCATCGTACGCGCATTTAATGAAAAATGCAAATGCGTAGGGTTCATGTCGAAAACATTTGTCTGTGTACGACATATTTTTACCACTTACCGGCGTTCAAAATCTGCGTGAATTACAAATGGAAATTTCAATAGTTTTTCGATGTTTTCAAAATACATAATGTATGTCCTGTTGGGCATTTATTGCAGTAGAAAGCGGTATTGTTCGCTAACTAATACATAAATAGCGTGTCAACCACTAAGCCAGAAACAACCAACGGGAGACGACGCAGCAAGGAAAGAAGATAACAGGGCGCCCAGAAAGTTAAGAGTAAAAACGTAAGGAAACAGTATCAAATACAAAAATGGACATTACACATCCTTATTGAAGACACTGAGCGTGATCGCAGTTCAAAGTGTGCATGTCTACAGGATGAAACGTGGATATACTGCAGCAATCCAACTTCTCGAGATGTTTATGTGTGTACCTGATCAAGAGCCACCTAACAAGTGTAACAATTGCATTTGAGCACTGCTTTGTGTGTTCTGGGATGGTTGGAGCTTAATTTACCTCTGGCAAATCCGATTGATAGCAGCAACATTTACTGTCTTAATAATTTGGCTGTGATCATTACGAAAACTCGCCCAGCGTTGGCCACCCAGAAGGGGGTTTTCTTCCACCAAGGTAATGCCAAACGACGTATAATATTCACCAGACCTTCGCTATCCGACTTTTACCTGTTGCAGTCGTTACAAAATAACCACACGGTAAAGAAATTGCTGCACCAGCAAAAGCCAAAAGGGAAATTTATTAGCATCATTAGGGGTAATGAGAAGCTGTTGGGGCGATTCTCCTAGATGGTGAATTCCATCTGGATAATTATTTTTGTTTTAAAAAAAGTGGTTCATTTATATCATTACTTGCGACAACGACTTTCCGATTGCTGTGCAGGTTGAGTTTGCATCTTATATTAATACGAGATTCTCTCGGGTAAAATTTGTTCCACTTTGTTCTTGGGTAATGAACCGCGTTGTTGAATTGTCCGTGGACGTTACGACGTCACATTTGTCATACTCAGGTTAATTGTTGCCGGTCGTAGTGATCTAGAAGAAGTGACAATTCCAGGGACAATTCGACAACACGGTTCATTATCACAGATAGCCTGCATCCTGGAAAGTGATTGCAAGTTTTTTAATTTGTTCTACAGGAAGCTCTTAACAAAAGGAAATGTGGCAACTGCGGCCTTTGACATCAATCGGAAAATTATCCCTACCCTACCATGATGTCACTTTTAACAAATTAGTTGAAAATAAATAACTGCAAACTGCAACGTTTCTATAAATGTTCTGGCACAACTAAATATGGTCCGGAAAACTTGTTCAACCTACTCTCTCAATCTCTGCAATACCTTGCGGGAAATTCAATTGGCCTCCTCTACCAATCCAACAAACATTTCGTTCAAAAATTCTCTGACTTGCCTGGCCCAGCGTCTGTTAGAAACGTTGGAATATTATACCTAGGAGATAGTTATTGTTTATAACCGGTATTATTTTCTCTTAACAAGTGTATTATTGCCAGCATCTCATGAAAAGTTTTACAAAACTAAAGCCGGTCCGGCTCATCTTCGATTAAGGCATGAATTGTTTGCGGAGCATAACATATTGAGCCAGTTTTTTATTGATGGCATTTATATTTATTCATGAAGGAAGCAATTCACGAACGAGACTGCTATGTGGTTGGATCAACTAATAAATAATTGTGAACTTTTGCAAAATTATCCAAAGCGTCTTCCACGCTTCTTATACTGGTTTATTACTTCCACAATTTTTTAACACTGTTTGAATTGTTCGCCTGGACCAATTAATACTGTCGTGTTTTGTGTCTGTTCTTGTTTTGTTTTTCAGAGAATTGCTATTATAATTCTCCGTTTAAAATTTTAATCCATAATGAATAAACAGTATAAAGAATTTTTAAAAAGTGTTGGTATTAAGGAGAAATTAACTAAAGTAATCGACATGCTTGGATATTGTGAATCTTATTAGGAACAGTGGAAAGCACTGTACCTGTATGCAATAAGTATTTTATTTGCAGCTTTCATAGTGCCAGACAGAGTCTGGATAAAATTAGTTGCTCTTTCCATTTGTGTATTTACATTACAGTAATAAAATGTCAGTCCACGGCAATCGCGATTTCTAATTGCGTGTAATTCTGTTATTGTAAGACTTTTCGAATTCGTCTTAATTTTGTACAAACATATTTGATATATAATAATAATAATAATACGATTGCATTACAAGTGATTAGATTTGTCACAAATACATAGTAATTAGTGTAAGAACAGTACATGCATGTAACCATTCTAAAGTCTTAACAATAAAATTAGAGTTATAATTAGAAATTATATTTACAATTCATATTAGTTAATTTTTGACTCATTAGTCGCTTATCAAATTCGTTTCTGATGGAGACTACGCCAAATATCCTTCACATATGTATTTTGCATGGCCATTTAGTGAGGTGACAAGATGCGATAAATTCTACACCCAATAATAATTTTATTTTTAATCATTGTCTTGACTTACTATCTAAACCTATCTACAGTGTTCATAGTCATCATCATCAATCATAATCATTCGTTTCCAGTTATGTTTCCTATTTCTGCTTCATTTTTTATATTGTTTCTAAGTGTTTCTATTATATTAGTTTGGAAACCATTTGCTTCCTACATTGTTGTTTCGTGTTTACTGTTTATATTTATATCTGACATAATTATGTTAAGTGTAACAAATTTGTTATACTGTTTTTAAGTTATCTTCTTTCTGGTCACAGCTTTTTTTCCACAATTGATATTTCTTTAAAAAAAAAATGATACATTGTTCTGCTTGATTCGTTAGTTTTACATCTTTGACAAATGTCGATTTCTTATTGCTTATTATGAAAAGTGAATTATTGACTTTAATGTATAGATTGCTGTCTAGTGTATTTGTGAAAGACTTTATGATAGAAATTACAATTTGCTTCCACTAGATCATTCTCTGAAAGTTCTATTAACTTTCGTCGTTATAGTTTTTGTTGCTCTCTCTTTCTTTCTTGTGCTTTTCCTATTTCCTTTCCTGTAGTTTTATTTAATATTATATTATATTATATACAATAGTCTATTTCACGCTGGCAAATATTACATAATTCGTTCTGCCCGTGCATTAGTGCAATATTCTGTCTTGTTACTTTTGTTTTCATTATTAATATTCATTTACAAATCTTTTTATTACTTTTATCAATACTTAAAGAGACTCTTTTCTTCATGTAAGTTCTTCTTTGCAGTTACAAACTCTAATATACCATGTACCATCGGTATCAAGATAATAACAATTGTGCATTCAATATATTACTAATATACAAAGAAAAAAGGGAAAACTTATAATAACAATTATAAGATAAAAACCCACCTACCACCACACTTGATTTTTACAAATCTAAATACATATTTCGGCAACTACGTTGCCATTTTCAGTAGAATCTGAAAGGATGAGTGTTAAACATAGTGTTTCTAGTTTTCTAGATCACCAGTGGGATAACACTGTTATTACCAGTGTTATCCCACTGGTGATCTAGTGCACATAACACTGTTATTACCAGTGGTGATCTAGTGAAGAGAATATCGTCAAAGGTTTTTACCTTAACTAGAAATACTATGTTTAACACTCATCCTTTCAGATTCTACTGAAGATGGCAACGTAGTTGCCGAAATACGTATTTAGATTTGTAAAAATCAAGTGTGGTAAGGGGTTTTTATCTTATAATTGTTATTATAAGTTTTCTCTTTTTTCTTTATAGTAAAACCACAGGCTCCGCCAATTTTTAACTAATATACAAGGTTAGCAGTACTGTTAACAGTCATAGAGTTAGCGGTATCCTAGTCTACTGAAATTTGGTTAAAATTGCGTCGGCTACGACACACCATATGCATTTAGATGAAAATAATTACGAGGTAATTATTTAAAAACATATTTGAAAATATTTTATTAATAAGGAACGAAAGGTGCAAAATTATCATTCATCAACAGTAATTTTTTTTTCGTTCGGGGATATTAATTATTATATTATCACCATTGAAGGAGGAGTTTAGTCCGTAATATTTCGTTCCTCAAATTTTTGTATTTGTTTTATATTCACTGGAATTTCCAGGTTGTCGAATCTGATAAATGGGGAGTATGATGATGTTTGCTGTGGTGGACTGGTAGGTTGATACAATGCAGATGTCACCGTCCAGGCGAAACAACAATTGTCTTGATTTTGAGTATTGATGACGGGTTTCCTAGCTTTGATCGGTCCCCGCAAATCGATGTACCTCGATGCCCTCGTTGGATTGTATTGGTTGCAATTCACGACCGTGTATAACATTTCCAATACAGTTCATCCTATAACGTTTTCTGGTTTCCCATATGTGTCTGATAGGTATCGTCTACAGTTATCATAGAAATTGCAAATTTGGTAAAAAATAGCAAATCCTTTTTTACAAATGTTAGTCGGTTTTCAACGAAACAACTTCACTTCAGTTTGACATTTGGAAAATCAAAATATAACTATTTGAGTTCGATTAATCGAATGTCACAAAAGTCGTTAAACATTATAATTTAAATTTAAAGTGCATCGAAAAGAAAATTTAAACGAAACTTCCATATTTCTATTATATACAAAGACTCCAATTGCAAAGTGCCATAGTTGTTTGGCACTCACCATACGTTTTGAATTCAAATGAATTTAAATCGTCTAAAAACCAAGTTTTTATCACATTTGTATTATAAATTCATAATATCCCGTCCTGGGATCATAATTTTCACAATTGTTATTATCCTTTTGTAAAATGTCATTGTTATTTTGAAAATTCATTTCGCGTTATTCTAATTCAAACGCTTTTCTTATCTTAACAATTAACACCCAACATTTTTGGCGTGATTTATCAATGCCTCCTTAAATTATGATTTGGATATAAATTTGTGGTTTCATTATAGCGTTGATGTAATTTCGCCGCTTTCATATATACTACCATCTAGGCTATAAATTGACAAATAATCGATTCATTCATAGCGTCGTTCCTTTTTTCTCCAAGTGCGAACACGTGTGCGCCATTTCCGTAAGAAATAAAGAAAGCGTAACTTTCGAGTCACTTTCAGCCGTCTCCGATAACGCTCGTCGTTTATCATGATAACGCGGCTGACGTCAGTCAGATGAAAGTATTCAAATGAATTCGAAGAGATTCGCACACTTGCTTGCGCATCCATCGAACGGTTTCCCATCTTTCAAGCTGACGGTTTGTCAAGTTTCAAACTAGAAAAATCAGTCGGTGCACATCAATTATTCATTCGACGACTGCATTCCGGTTTTGCGCATTTAGGTCAAAAGTCTTAAGTAAGCTGAACACAACTGTCGCTTTAATAATACGAGTCGCAGTTTGGCTAATGGTACAGATGTACACCGGTTTAACCGACATCACTTGAAATGCAGCTGAGTGCATTCGTTGTCATCGCGTCGACCGGAAGATTTGTCTGAACCGGTGAGCCGGGCGCACAGTAGATTAATTAACATATAAAAAGTACTAATAAATCAGACATTAGATTTATTGTTTATAATAAATAAACTAATAATAAACTTTATTTTCATCCGACTTGCAGTACAAGTATTAAAAATCGTCAATAGAATAATCAAATTGTATATCAGTGGGACAAAATAATCACAGAAAAATACACAATGTAGTATAGATATTATAAAATACAAACCTAAACATTTTGACTGCAAGAAAAGGCTGGCGTTTATCTATTATCTTAAGAGTTTTTTGCTGCGATTGTTACATGTACGAAACGTCCTGCAGCGCGACAAACCATATTTTTGTAAAGATAACGACAAATTTTGGAGCAAAACAGAAGGTGCATTTCAAATCCACATTGGATATGAAATTATATACGTACGTTCAGTTAACTAAATTTGCATACATGGACGATTTATAATAAGGAAGTAGAAAATATATTACCTTGTTCGCTGCTACGGTGTCGTAATAACTCGTGCAGTTTTTCACTAATATTTTCACCACCATATCCATAAACTCCACTAACACTTAACACCCGAAAAAACAAATAAATAATAGTTTACTTAAAACGCGAAATTCTGTCCAAATCATCGAAAACGTTCATGTCACTTAACCCGATCTTGTATGTACGACAATTAAACGCATTAGCACCCACATTTGAACATCAAACAACGCAAAAATGCAAATTTGTGCAAACAAATTCACGCACGTCTCGGAAGCGCGTCGGTGACTCGAACGATGTTTCAAGTCATTATCGCATAATTGTGAGTCACCGATGCCTGGATTGGCACATTTTGGCTACAAAAAAAGACTCGCGTTTATCAACGTTATCAGTGGCGAATTTTTGCCTGAAGGGTTAAGAAAACAGTTTTGATGTTTGACTATTCACATACATCAGATATTTCAATTCTTCTCACTTGCTCTTCCTCTGGTGTATATGAAAAGTAGCCCATTTAAATGCAACGTCCGCCTTATTAATTTTAATTCCATTTTCTGTCTGCACACGAATCAACACCAACTTTGCAACTGTGAATTCCACATACATTATTGGCACTCGTATGTGAAATCATGCCTTGAATATCGTTCTTAAGACGGATTTTCATCAAACGTGTGTGTTTTTTTTTTCGTAAGTAAAGACACTAACAACGTTTAAGAAATCAGAAAAAATAGCTATCCCAACTAAACGGAGTGCACTTCAAGCTCAGTTTCGTTTGTTAGTCGTTCCACTGGAGAAACGGAAAATACTTAACTTACTTTTAAAATAACCCTAAGGTACCTAAAAGGTATAAAAATAATTTATGGCAATACAAGAAAGCACTCCAGGTTAGAATAATAAAAAAATATTAATCGACTGCACTTACAGTAAACAAGTTCCGACATGAATGTCGATGCGCTTTTCAAGTCATGGTGCGAATGATTTTTTTTGTAATATTAGTACTTCAGAAACACTACAATTAACCCAGCATATAATATTATAACTAAAAACTGATTGTACATAAGCATAAAAATACATTTTCAAAAAATGTATATTCACATGCTTGCTAAGTTGTCAAAAGACGAAGCAGGCCGAAGATAGCCTTTTTAATCAAATATCTATATGATTGGTCCAGGTCAGACGTGAATCTATATTAACTTCCAGGAATTTTCATCGGCTTGTTTGACACAGTCATTGCTCGACTTTATCAAAAGGCAAAATATACCCCTACTGTTTAATATATATTAAACAGTAGGGGTCCCAGCACACTACCCTGGGGTACTCCCACCAAGCCAAAGTTTGGATTTATGAACTTATCACGGTTGTTGATTAGAATAACTTCCTGGCTTCTGCCACGAAGGTAAGGCTTTATCCAGCGTATCATTTATCAGAAAGTACACAATGGTTAACAGTATAAAAAGCACGTTTAAGGTCGAAGAATTTACATGTAATTTTCCTACGTTTCTCGAAGTTCTTAAATATATAGTTGCATAGTGACAATACAGCGTGCTGGATCGAAAGACCCCCTGAACCCAAACTGATCAGTTAGAATTTTCTCAACATCCAGGAATTTAGCTAGTCTGGCAGAATATGACCTTCTCAAACAAGCCAAGCACTGCAAGCCAATTCCTCTATAGTTTGAGATTAAAGACCTGTCATTTTTGTTATGGATGGCAATAATTTGTGATTTTTTCAGGGCAGTAGGGAAAGTACCCTGTTGTAGAGACACATTATGAGGGTCAGCGAGGGATTCAAAATATAGGTGGAAACGTTAACAAGCAGTGAACAAGGAACACCATCGTCACCGGACGAATCCATGGAGGCAACAGAATGTATAGTTTGACGTAGTTCATTTGCGATAAGAGGCAGTAAGAATATTGTTGAATTCTACATCAGGATTAGGTTTTCCTGTGATTGGTAGACTGTTAATTTACTCAATAATTGAATTTATAAAAAAGTCATGGAATAAATGTTCATATAAACGTTGTAGCGCCTGAAATTTATAAATTGAAAGAAACTTACCAGCCAAGATTTAGCATATGCCGTCATTGTTTTTCTCTATGGACTTTGTAACCGAAACGCTCTTCTCAGGGGAGATGTCGTTACTCCTACTGAGCGCGTCCCCCGGGTGGCGGATGGGGGAGCCCGCCTTTGCAATGACGGGTTGGCCTGAATATATTGAATAAGGGCCCGTGGACCAACAGATGAACTCAAGCCAAGGTGGAGGTATCGTGCCGATGGCTGAATGGCGAGGGGTTGATAAAAATGCTCGGCCTTAACGATCCATCCTGCCCGGCTGTCGTGTCGTGGCCAAGGGCCTGCACAAGGATAAAACGATGCCGGCGGAGGACTGCATCTTGCAAGCTTCGCCGTTAAACCAGGCACTTCCTGGAAGCCTAGGCGGAAAGGTAGTGCGGGGGGTCATGACTTAACCGTCTTGGCCAAGAGGAGTTAACCTCAATAAAAATCCTAAATCCTAAGGTGGGGGGCCAGGCTGAAGGGATGCATGGCTGGTTAGAAGTCCAGTTCCCACTGGTTTCCAACTCCGGAATACCGGGCGACCTTCCGGAGTATTAGCCTTATCATGGCATGCGGGGCTCTGCTATGATGGACCTTTCTTCCCTAGCTACTCGTGGGACTCCTATGGCCGATGAGCATGTTTGTAACCCAAACGAGGCGGGTATAAGCCTCGATCCTCGGCTTGCCGAGGAAAATATGGAGATTGGGATTGAACCCACTCCTGTAACTCCATCAACAACCCCTGTACATGACCAGGAGGCGCTATTGCCCCTGGAAATTGTGGAGGGGAAGATGGTGGAGAGCTCGAGTGCCGAAACACCCCTGAAAGGGGGCGTAGAGGCACGGAGCCACATTAGACTGTGCGGAGCCGCAAGGAAACGCCTCAGTCGTTTACTTAAGGGCGGGATGGATTACCAAACTGCCCTGAGTACAGTGCTGGAGCGGCGGGTGGTGAAGAGGGTGGAAGAGGGGGATCAGACCTCCACGGAAGCCCTTGAATCATCTAAGCGGCTCCATTCGGACGACAGCACACCCGAACAGCAGGCTAAAAAGCACTGCAGGGAGGATGATGCTGAAGCTGCAAAAAAGTCATATAGTGCAGCGGCGGAGGGTGTAAGGGTGGGAGTAATCCTCTCTGGCTCTCCCCGAGGCAGTATGACAAATGAGCAGCTCATAACCCTTCGGAAAGCGATTCTGAACACCATGGAGTCGCTGACTAGGGAGGATCTGCAGGTGCGGTTCCAAGGCTGTTCTTTTCGGCCTGGATGGCTCCTGATGACCTGTGCTGATGAGCAAAGTGCCACCTGGCTTGAAGGTATAATTATTAACCTCAAGCCGTGGGAGGGCGCTGAGCTCAAAACGGTACGGGGTGCTGAGCTACCTAAACCTCATGTCTGTGTGGCATTCATCCCGGATGATGGGCCTGAAGAGAGGCTCACACCGGAGGTGGTGCTGACGCGACTGAGAGTTAGCAACTGGGGTCTGCTCACGGAAGAGTGGGTTATACTGCACCGTGAGGTGTCAGGCCCCGGGCAGACATGGACATTCTCAATTGATGAGGTGTCCATGAAAGCTCTTGAGTCCATGGACTTTAGACCCTTCTTTTGCTTCGGTCGGATTTTATTCCGGCCGAAGGGGAAGCGGCCGGGTCAGGACACAAGTGCTGCAACTCCTGGGCCCTCTGGCGGAACACCGGCAACGGCGAAAGGTCGAGTTAAAGCGACCACCAAAAGTGTGCCCAGGAAAGAAGGCGGAAGCAAGATCGGCTCCGCAAAAGCTACTGCCGATGCAGCCCATAGGCCAACGGGTTACACCCGCGGGTCGGGCTACAAAGGCAAAACCCCTGCCTCTGGCAGGGGAGCTCCCAAAAAAAGGGGGAACTCACCTCCCAACAGGGGGGGGGGGGGATATCCCCCTAAAAAAGGGAACAAAAATAAGCCTGCAAGGACGGAGTAATGGCTACATCCGTCAAGTGCTTGCAGGCTAACCTGCAACATGCCAAGGCAGCGTCTTATCTCCTTGGCAAGCGCTTCCAGGAAGAGCGGATCGATCTCGCCTTCATTCAGGAACCCTGGGTGACCAGCACGGGCAAGATCAGTGGACTGGGGAACACCTCTGGCAAGCTAGTGGTATTTAACACAGGATGCAATCCTAGAGCTTGCATGCTTGTCAGAAAAGAGATACAATATTTTGTACTTACAGATTACTGCACCGGTGATGCGGTGTCAGTCCACATGACCATCCCAGTGGAGAAGGGCAGACTAAACATCGTAGCCTGCTCTGCTTACTTCCTGGGGGACAATGTGGAACTACCACCTCCTGCGGTAGTAAGGGACCTAATATCCTACTGCAAGAGGAAGAATGCCCACCTAATTGTTGGATGTGATGCGAATGCCCACCACACGGTATGGGGAAGCACAAACATCAACAAAAGAGGTGAGTCGTTGTTTAATTATCTCATAGGGGAGGGCCTAATAGTTAATAACGTTGGCTCTGAACCAACCTTTGTTACGAGAAATCGTAAAGAGGTACTGGACATAACGTTCAGCTCAAATTATTTGAGCACCAAGATACTTGACTGGAAAGTGTCTACTGTGCCCTCATGCGCAGATCATAGAAATATTCAATTTAGTATTGAAGTAGGTCCCCGACCTGTAGTGGAATATCGCGATCCAAAGAAAACGGATTGGGACGGATATAGGCGTTCCCTCCGTGAACTTACGGGAAACGTGATCACTACAATGAATAATTGTGAAGAGATTGAGATAGCCGCGGACCAAGTAAGGGAGGCGGTTGTCTCTGCCTACCACGAACATTGTCCACTCAAGAAGAAGAAAGACAATAGGAATGTCTCTTGGTGGAACCATCAACTAAGCAAAAGAAGAAGAGAAGTCCGACAACTTTTTAATCGGGCTAAAGAAACAGGCAACTGGGACCTTTATAGAAGCACTCTAACGGACTACAATAAGGAAGTACGCAGGGCCAAAAGAGAATCTTGGAGGAGGTTCTGCGAGGGGGTAAACGATGCCCCCAGCAGCGCACGAATTCACAAGATTCTATCCAGAGAGCCGACACAGATGCTAGGGGCGATAAAACGTCCAGATGGCACATTTACGGACTCAGGAAAAGAAACGTTAGAGATTCTGGCCCAAACTCACTTCCCTGATTGCCTGCTTCTGAGCGATGAAGTAAACGTCAACCCGGCCCCTATACGTCGAGATAAACGACCAAAAAAAGAGGACTGGGCGACGCTGAAAAAAGTCGTCTCATATGAAACGGTTAGCTGGGCGGTTAAGTCCTTCCAACCATTCAAGTCACCGGGAGGAGATGGTATCCTACCGGCACTTCTGCAACAAGGACGGGAGATATTGATCCCGCACCTTGTTAGATTATTCAGAGCTAGTCTAGCATGGAATTACATTCCATCAAGCTGGACGGAGGTGAGGGTGGTATACATACCAAAGGTGGGACGAGTAGACCCACACCCAAAATCCTTCAGACCCATTAGCCTGATGTCCTTCATTTTGAAGACCTTAGAAAAGGTGGTTGATGGGCATATACGGAGGGAGGTACTAGCGACTAACCCCCTGAATGTCCATCAGTATGCCTATCAAAAGGGCAAATCAACAGACCTGGCGCTGAACAACCTTGTCGGGAAGATCACCCAATCCCTAGAGTGCAAGGGAATTGCGGTGGCTGCCTTCCTTGACATAGAAGGAGCGTTCAACGCAGCACTACCTTTATCCCTCTGTAAAGCTGTTGCAGCGAGAGGGGTGGCGCCTATGGTGGCTGACTGGATAGGAGCTATGCTCAAGTCCAGAACAATGACCACATCATTGTGTGGAGAAACAGTAAGATTTAGGGCGATAAGAGGCTGCCCACAGGGAGGGGTTCTTTCCCCTCTACTGTGGACTCTTCTGGTGGACGACCTACTTGCTATTGTCAGCAGTTTGGAGGTCGACATACAGGCCTTTGCTGATGATATTGTTATTCTTGTAAGAGGCAGCGATGAAGCAATCATCTCTGCAATACTGCAAGAAGCGCTAAATGTCACGCAATGCTGGTGTGAGGGGGAGCAATTAGCTATAAACCCTCGTAAAACAGTTATTGTTCCATTCACCAACAGGAGGAAGCTTGAGAGTCTCAAACAACCCACACTGAAAGGTGAAACGATACCATTGGTAGAGGAGGCAAAATATCTAGGAGTGACACTAGATAGAAAGCTCAACTGGAACTCACATATGGAAAAAACGGCACAAAAGGCTAGACAAGCACTTTGGATGTGCCGAAGAATTTGTGGAAAAACGTGGGGATTGGTCCCCAAGCAAATGTACTGGCTATACGTGGTGGTTATTAGACCAATCATTACGTATGGCTGTATTGTCTGGTGGACTGTCTCCTCACGAAGGACAGCCAGAGTAAAACTGGCAAGCCTACAGAGAATGGCCAGCATATCGGTGACTGGGGCATTAAGCACCACGCCGTCAGCTGCCATGGAAGTGCTACTGGATCTTCCTCCTTTGCATATTTTGCTGCAAAGTGAGGCCAGGAAGGCAACATATCGATTTCATAATGCGGAGATGCAAAGGCCGCAGACATTGGCCTTCATGCGGAACAGGCTGTTGCCCGACATTGAAGCGGATGACATCCTGGGGATGAGGGCTGATACAATGTCTACAATATACAGCTTCGGACTGCCCTACAAAGTCATATTTCCATCTCGTGACCAATGGGAGCGTAACCAAGTCGCCCTGTTACAGGCAGATTCGAGCTGGTTCTCGGATGGCTCCAGAACAACTGAAGGAGCAGGAGCTGGAGTGTTCTGCCGCAAACCAAGAACTGGATTAGAGTTCAGTCTTGGTAGGTATGCATCGATCCAACAGGCAGAAGTCTATGCCATTGAAATGTGCGCACGAGAGCTATTAAAAAGCCCTCGGCAGCACAGGACGATAAAAATTTTTTCTGACAGCAGAACAGCACTGCAAGTCCTTGCCGACAATCAGTGTACACTGATGTCGGTCAGGGACTGCCGCGCAGTACTCTCTCAAGTAGGGAGAGTCAACAAGGTTAGCCTGGTCTGGATACCCGGACACGCTGGAATAGAGGGAAACGAAGCCGCCGATTCCCTGGCAAAGAGCGGGGCTAACCAAAAATTTATTGGTCCAGAACCGGCTCTTGGGATTACAAGAGCCCTGGCCAGAAGCTCGAATAAGAGCTGGATGGAGCACAAGGTACTAAAAAACTGGCAGGAATGCCAGGGAATGAGACATTCCAAGTTAGTGCTAAAGGGCCCATCTGCGGCACGAACCAGGATACTGTTAGGTTTGGGCAGGAAAGATCTGCGAACTCTGACAGCCCTGGTTACCGGACACAGCCGACTAAGGCATCATATGCATAGGCTGGGAGTGGCTGAGACCACTGAGTGCAGACTATGCTGTGAAACGGAAGAAACAGCGGAGCACGTGATGTGTGCCTGCCCCGCTGGGGACAAAATCAGGTTCACAGTCTTTGGTAAGATAAAACTGGAGCTGGGAGAACTTGACAAAATCTCACCCACTAAAATCCTACTCTATTTAAAGAGAATGGGCATGGAGGGTGAACTATAATTAGTTGTGAGCCACAATAGACCCTTGCGGTCGCAGTGGAGGGGCGACAAACGCCCCACTCAATTATAACTAACTAACTAACTAGTTCTTCTAGATCGCTTAGACCGAGAAGACCAACCTGAAGATGGCAATTGTGACATTGCCGAAACGTCGGAACAACCCTTACAGGGATAATTCTACAACGCGGTTCATTACCCGAGAAAAAAGCAGAACAGATTTTACCCGCGAGAATCTACGTATCAATATATATATATATATATATATATATATATATATATATATATATATATATATATATATATGTATATATATTGTTGTATTCTTTCTTTTTATTTTATTTTTGTTTTGGATTCAAATGAAAGTCTTGTATAGTTGGTTGCTTTCCGGAGGGTTCTTTTATGTGAGCACCTTACGAGATCTCTTTTCTCAGGGAATGCCGTGGGTGGTAAAAAGGTGTAGGTACTTTAGAGTGTAGTTAAAAACTTATTTATAAACGATAACACAATATTTATTAGATTCAAAGTGATTCAAAATTTTAACACATTGGGTGCGCAACAGTTAGGCAACTTCTTATACTATGTGTGTAACGTGTCATGGAAGGTCAGATTTCGATGGTTATTATTCTCGCGGACCCTTTGATGGCGGTTGTGAGTGATCTCTAGAGTGTTTATTTAAAACTAGGGGAATATACTGTGTGAGTAGGTGCTGGATAACAGGTAATTATATATGTTTGAAGTATGAGTATGAAGTATGAGCAATCTTATAATCTAATCTAACCTTTATTTCTAATCGCCTAGTGGGTGACGCACACAAAATGGCGGTCGATGGCGTGGGTTTCACCGGGATTTTAAAAACAGGATTCCGGACCTTTTTGGGGCCGGCAGCCGTCAGGACTTCGAACAGGATCGTTGATATGGGAGCAGGAACAGGATTAGGGCATCGGCTTCTTCAATTCGACAATTTTGTTGGGACTTAATTTTTTACGCAACATCTCCCTCTTGGTATTAGGGTAAGTTTATTTACTTTTTACACTCTTTCACTAATTATTAATTTATTTTCGTAGGTACTTCCTCGCGAAAACTGGATTTTATCTGGACGCACTTTACGACAATCGTCACGACGCTATGTGTACGCTACTAAGTTAAAATTGTATCTGTTTGTTGATTTCTACTTTTGTTTTGGTTACCATTGGATATTAATCTTGATTGGTGCATATGCAAAACACTTGTTGTCATGCACAGTGGCGCCGTTTTTAAAAGTTCCTCAAACATACATTGTAATTTAGTTCATTACCGAGATAATTTTAACCTAATTTATAATTTTTATCTGTAATTAAATTATACAAATTCCTAATTTAGTTAATATTACATTATTGTATGTTATACATTGTTAATATAAGCTTGCTCCTTTAAACCTTTTATACCTAACACGGCATTTACTATTTATGCATCCCGATGACTGCGGAAAGGCTTATCTAGCATCGTAACTTGTTGTATTTTAGTATTTTCTTAAACGTTATTTAATTTAATGCAATGTAATAACATTACAATATATATATATATATATATATATATATATATATATATATATATAATAGCGGACCGCATAAAAACTGCAAGCACCCACACACTATACGGTTTAATTAAAAGTGCAATAAGTTCACGAAATACTGAACCATTTCGACGAAAATGCCAGAATAACATCAACGAAACAGTGATTCCAAATTTACCATTGAAAATCCTTTCAGTAATGGCCCGACTGGTTAATGTCTTAATTAGGAACGCCAACATAATACATTGGCCGCTGGCGCATATAACGAACGCCGAGCTACGCAAATTGGAATAAAAGTAGTATTTGATGTAGTAATCACGGAAACAAACTGATTATTTCGTCGGTCCGTGAATCCCATTCAAAGCAAGTTTATTCAAAACAAAATTGAACAACGCCGTAAAATTGAATTGACTGCAATTTGCCAATGGAATATTAATTTTATTTTAGTAATGATAAAATCGTTTGAAAATTAATGAAGGTTAGTAACAATGGAACATATAAAGAAACAAAGCATTGAAGAATTAATGAATGATGGAGTACCAATGAGGACAACATTGAATTATTATGAAGAAAATAAAAATACTCAGTTCAAATATTGATGGTGAAAATGAAAGAAGCCCCTTGCGTCGCTACTGACAAAAACATGACGTTCTAGAAGTGGTATAAAACTAAAACTGCACGTCTTGATAAGATATGTAATACATTGATATAGAACAAATGGAAAAAAAGGACAAAAGATACAGTACAATTGCTACCACCGATATTGAAAAAGGGAGAATGGTTTAATTATAGAGGAGCTTCATTACGGAACTTAATAATAAAATATTGATTACAATAGTACAAAAAAGTTGGGGTGCTATGGAGGCAGCAACAGGACACTACAAGGAGCAGGATTAGGGGGAGATCGGTTATCGATGCAATACACATAGTAAGACAAACAATAGAAATATGCATGAGAATAACGATTTTCCGTTGATTTTAATCAAGTATTTGCCAACTTAAAATGTATATGATAAAGGTTTCATTTTTTTATTTCTTCAATTGGTTTCCTTCTATGTTAAATACCCCAAATACTGATTTCCCCTCGTATCCTATACATTTTTCGAAAGATTTTCTCAAATAAAAGTTGTTTAATATTTCAATATCTTAAATTTATAAAAACGATTTCGATAACTCGTACCATTCTCGATATATGGAAAAGGGGGTGAGAGTAAACCATCACACACACAAACACAAGTAAAAATAGACGGTGTTTTTGTATTTGTTTAACAGGAAAGTGCTGTTTGTATGCAAATAATGTAGAATACATATAAATGACAATTTCAACGAAATTTGTTGTTTGCATCAAATTGTGGTATAATGAACTGTTCCTATATTGGTAATTATAACTTTTGAAATCACTGGTATCCATATATACATATACATATTTATTTGCATGAACTGTTCGTAAACATAAAATATATATTAAATTTTGCAGCACTTCACAAACAGGGCAATAATTGACAATGCAATTTTCCTGATGATCCAAATATGTTAGGTGTTTTTAAAATGTTAAATACTTCATTTATTTATATATGGAATGTAGTTAACATGTTTTTTTGATGGCAATGTTTCACCAATTTGCAATAATAATTAATTTGTATGATTGTAATGTGACGCATAATAGTACATAATTGAAAAATAATTTCAAAAGATTCGTCTTATTCTCTTAAATTTCGAACGCAAAGTTCTAAAAATTTGGTTCAACCATTTCAAAGAAGGAAAGTCAAAAAGAATAGTTCTTCTAGATCACTACGACCGACACGCAAACGTGACTTTGCCTAACTTTAATTTAATGTAGATTACAGCAGGAAAGAGCTATCGTTAAAAAAATGGAATTTTGTATAAAAATATTCCAGTTCAGGATAGATATCCTGAAACACTATTTGAAATCTATCAGCAATTTCACTAATTTCCTTGTCAATAAAATAGTAAATATTTGATACAATAATGAAAAATGTTAAAATGTTATTTACTTATATTTCCCACGAGTTAATCAAAAAATGTCAAAGGAAAACTTCTGGTACCTCGTTCCAAACAACTTGAACTATGTGGGCTAACTGTGCCAGAATCTGTGGAGTTTGGTGCAAAGTGGTATGTCTTCTGCCCATCAAATCCCACACATCTTCCATGTGATTAAAATACGGTGGACGGGGTGCCAAGGCAAAACATTAACGCCTTCTTCGTGGAGAAAGTCCATAGTTCAACAAGTAATATGCGAACGTGCGTTGTTTTGCTAAAAAAGGACGTTTGGACGGCCTTCTAAATAAGGCAGTAAAGAGGTTTGTAGGACAACATCCATATAACGTGCAGCTGTCAAATTGCTTCGAATAAAGAGAAGTGGTGATCGGCTACCATAGGCAATATTCCCCCACGGCATTACCCCAACTCTGCTCTTCTCTGTGGTACGCTTCAGTTGACCAGTTGGTTTTCTTCGTATTCCTCTACCTTCTTCTGTCTACACATGACAAACACGCATTACCATAATTGCAGTACAATGAACACCGCGGCCAATTTCGCGATATGGCAAACCAACATCTCGATAGGCATTAATTCTACCCCTATCAAAGTGATTAACATGGTGAGAATTTTGATGTCTTCGAACTCGATGTATTCTGCTATTACTCGGAGGCGCATAACTAAAAAAAATTGTACTAGCCAACTCTCATACATCGGTTTCTTCACAAACCACTACGAGATAAAATTTTGTTTTCGCCAAGACTTACAAAAGTCAAAACGTTGACATCGTTACCATAGTCTGCTTTAAATAAAGTCATTCCGTTGCCAGAAAATCAAGTTGAAGAAATTATTCCTTCTGGATGTAACACTTGTAATGTCAGTCAGTATATTTTTAAAGCCACAACAGGCTACGTATCATTGATATAGTGTTTAAGAAAGTTCAGTGAGGACAACTGCATTTCTTTTATCATGCGTCAACGGAAATATTTTTAGTTTGTGTACCTATTTTCTGTTAAAAATGTATATATAAATATATAAGTAACCAAAGTTAATAAATGCGTATTGGAGTTTTTAAAGGCAACTTTACAAAATTTAGAGAATGTAATAACAAACACTTATTTGATTATTAATGAACACTTCTTTATCCAGAGAAGACTTATATAATGCTACACCTTTTCAGTTGCAGCAAACTACACGTACACACATTATGGCAAAAACAATGGCAGCACGACATGAAAATATTCTTAGCACCTTTTACAATGCAAACAATACAGCACATAGCGTTTACCTCTAGCTAGACCCCTCGTTGCGTCGAGTAGCTATCGTTGGATTGGTCGTGTTATCAGCTTTGGATATCTTTGCTCTTTACTAGACGTGCATATTTTGTTAGCATATCTTCCCGTCTGCACATCCCGCTTAGAATAACGCGTCGTCCAAGCTCGCCGATAACTCACATGTTATCGGTTCACCAAGAACAATAACATCTGCACAGGTAGTTAGCGTTATCTTATTAATTCAGCATATCATCAACATTTTGCTTTCAAAGATGTTCCTTACTACGTATTAACATAACTAACAATAATATGAATCTTAAACATGCCACTGTGCTCTGTTCTATTATTTCTTACACGTGCATCAACTGGTAGCGTTCACATGCGCAAAAAAAACGAATAACCTACCAGTCAATCGCTATACCATAGGTCACATTAACGTGAGTACCTTTCGAGTTCTCTTACCTCAGGAAATGTCGTGGGTGGTAAATGTGTGGGTATGGCTAGTATGCTATTATAAGTTAAGCTAAGAACGATATCAAAATATTCATTATAATTCAAATTTAGTTAACTTGCAATAGGGCGCGAGACAATAAATTGTATTATGCAACAACTTAAGCTATGGTGTAACGCGTGATCGAAGTTCTTAATTCGTGTAGTTATTATTATCGCGGGACTTCTTCGATGACGGTTGTGTGTGCTCTAGAGTTTGTAATTAATACTATACTCTGTTTTTAAACTAGAAAGAGTGATTTAAATTTGCCGCGCTATAACCTACACCTGTAATTGGCCAAAACCGAGTCTGTTTTACATAATGCTAAGTGGTTGCATTTCAGTTAACAGTTTTGTGCTCGTAATTTCTTTTTCCGTAATTCCAAAAGTAAATAAATCGGTTCTTTTCAGAACTAGCTGCATCATGTTTGTGTCTAAATCGTTTATATTTTGTGTTTTATGTTATGCGTTTTTGGTATAAATGTTGCTTATATTTATACGTATATACGTATTACGATAATTTATGTTGATGTGACGGTTAGATTACTATTGACAAATCGAGCCATAACAAATCCGTGAACATATTAGGTTCAAACACCCAACTCGTTTCCGCTAATTTTGTTGGAATGTTGGATGTGGTGATTTGATATAAATTAACGTAATTAGCGACTATGTGAAAATGTTTAAAATGTAGATGCGTTGAATTTCGTTCATTTAAATATTTATGAAAGTCAATAGACCCAGCTCGGAGGACAATTTATATTTTAGAGTTTTAAAGTCGTTGGTACACAACAAACGACAAGATTATCCTTTAAACGGGGAAAATCATATTTGAAATGTTTTTCGTTATAACGCTATATAACTATAGAACGTATAAACATTATAGTACCTGTCTCAACCCTACAGCATTCCACATCCTAGGACTACAGATGATAAATAGTCATTCTACATGTGGTGCTTAATATTTCAGAATATTAGTTATGATATCTAAAATTGGTGTAAATTAAAGAATTAATTGAATACGAACAAATCTATATCATTTACCAAATATTATAGAACTTAAACACCAATTAACCGATTTTACATACCATACTGCCCCGGGCTTAGCAAATAGTATTCATCAGATAAAACTAAACGCCGGGCAAACAAATACTGCACTTTTTTTGCTGCATGTGCACCAATTTTAATAGCATTTCGGAGTACGTCGTATAACATACGCGCGACGGTTAAAATTCGTAACGCACATAATTCGAGGAATTTCATATATTTGTTGAAATTTTTTTTTTTGCAATCAACACTATTTTTGCATTATATTAATAACATAGCTTCTACGAACTTTCTTCATGTACTGTGTATATACGTACATATATTCATTGTATATTATATATAAGATTCTTTATTGAATTCCTGACGTTAGGTCAAAATGAATGATCCCAAAAATACTAGAACAAGTGAGAACTTTGATCCCCAATAAAAATATACATATAACATTACAACATTAACTTTTTAATACTATACGACTGTAAATTGTAGAACAACATGTACAATATATTTATTACTATGCGGGACGCTCTTGAACTTCTAAATAATGGCTATAAATATAAATACAAATTTTGTTTATCCTAAGAAAAATTTAAAAAATGTACAAATTTTTAAATTAATTTTTAATCACTTTAAAACAATTCTCAAGGAAGAATTTAGGAAGGCGCTAATAACAACGAAGTTGTTATTGCCATTTTTTAAATCAAACTGTATTGTCGGATGCACTAGTGACCAAGTTATGCTTTCGCACGGGAACAATTAATGCTATTTTGCTCACGCTTTAATGTAGGCAACTCTTTTATAGTACTTTTTGCTAAGCAGTTCTTCTATTTATCACCTTGACATATCTTTTACCGTATAAGCAGCGTAAGTGAAGAAAGCGCTCGGTCGAGTTTTTCTTCTAAAATCGCAACTGATTCGCTTCGTCTCGTCGCTGCATCCAAACCTTGCTCGGGAAATGTGCTATAGATCGGTGAAAATCGAAAGAGATCCGTGCAGTAGTTCTTTATTTTATACTATTTACAGATCTCTCGAAGTAATAGTTTTCCCTAGTGCAATGTTGGCACATAAAGTAATTTTCAAGCTAATATTACCAATACATTTGTAATATTAATTGAAAGCTATAACGTATGTTATCGATAAAATCTCTAAATTGTCTTTCATCTTCTTTTGTATCGATTAACTCGTCGGTTTTTCACTTTTTTAAGCCATGAACGTACCGATTATAATTAATATTGTTCCGACAGTTAGTCGAAAAATGAACGAAAGCCGCAATTAGTCACGTTCGCAGGAGAAAGTCAGCAAGAGTTATTAATGTTGGCAATGGTGTTCATCCCGTGAAATGGAAAACAAAAATTTCATGGACCCGCGAATCATTTGGTAATTACCACGGTTCGCAGATGAGATGGCACGTTCGGAGGCTGAAAGTTCGTCGTAATTTTCATTATTTCGACTTGGATTTATGGACTTTAAGCAGTAACCGTGCTTACACAAATAACATCATCCATGCTAGTGAATCAGATAATAAACACAAATGCGTATAAATAGTAAATATTTGTATATATGTTTCTCTGAAAACCACGATAATAAGGTTTTTCAACAAGAACTTTGTTTTTTGAAGCAAATAAAAACAAAAAATTTAGATGAATATGATCAACATTTTTATTGCATTAGAAAAAGTAAGGTTTGGCAATTATAAATGAATAGTGTCCACCGCGACTTCGCATATAAATGTCGATTCTTTTATCAAAATTTTTGGCAAAATGGTGGGTCTATTTCGTTAATCACGTCACGGATTTTGAGTTTCAAGACTCATAGACTCTATCTTTAACAAGGCCTCACAAATATAATCCAGTGGTGTTAAATCACATGATAGCCATTCATCAGCTGAATTTCGTGAAATTATACGATCGGGAAATTTTGTTTGCAATAGATGCATTGTTTTGGTGGCTGTGTGACATGTGGCACCGTCCTGTTGAAACCATTTGTCAGTAATATCCATATCATCAATAATAAGCCAAAATTAACTTGTTAACATATCTTGATAGCGTGAGCCATTCACCGTAATCGCATTACCGGCAAAAAATCCGGAAAAATTGGCATAATCACGCCTCCAGACCACATAGCGCATAATACAGTGACACTTTCAGCGTACAAAGTCTTCTCAACAATTACTCTTGACGTATCCAGACAAATGAAAATGGGCTTCGTCTGAAATAAATATTTTTGCAGAAAATCCAGCTGGTTGTTCTTGAATTCAGCAAATCTACGGCGACGTGAATGGTCGGCCGGCATCAATTCATGCACTAGTTGCACCTTGTAAGGCTTCAACGCCAAATTTGCCATGTGGTCGTTGTGGATAGCCCCAATTATGGAAAGCGTCGAGGAATTGACAAATTCGGATCTTCTTCAACACTCCGGCTCACGGCTGCGATGTTTTCACTTGAACGAACACGCGTTAGTGTTGGCATATTATGTAGCGAGCCAGTCGATATAAATTTATCGGCAAAATCCTTAATAGCGGTCTCAGAAGGATCTTTTATATATCCACCATTTTCATATTGCATTTTTAACATTTTAATGCGATTTTCGAACGAAATTGTTGGAAAACGTAGTTCATGTTAAAAAATCCTTTATATGAACAAAAATACCCTTTTCGTCTTCCATTCGCCTATGTAACTGAAGTTCCTAACAAATAGTTGATCTATGTATACAACAATGGAGTGTGATAAGTTGTTCAAGTGTATATATCTGTATATATCGGCGCTTGATACTAAATATCTGACAGTTGGCTACTTCTTTAAATTTCCTCTTGTACCAGCGTTCATTCATGAATCTTCTAAGTGTAAGCGGTGTTGATCTGGTACTTAAATACGGATATAGACGATTTTATGGTTTTAGGTGATAACGTTATCATGTAAAATTTGAATAAATGCCATGTTACGTCCCATTTTGCGGTGCATCCGCGGATACTGCTACAGTTCTATAGGTTCTTCTAACTGATGAATTTATAATTAGGCGATCCCTGGCGGGCGTTATTTGTGTCGAATTTAAGTTCGACAGCAGCATCGATAGTGTTAAGCGATCGCGATGCGGTCGGTTCCACCTCTACCTGGGAAGCGCAGTTATATCGTTTTGTTTGGATGACGTCTTGTCTGGGTGACTTCGTTCATGTTAAGTCGAGTATTGTGACCCAGAAATATTTAAAGAATATCGCTTTTATTCTCGTTTCCGGTAGTGAATATTTTGCTAGTATAACACATTTAGCTATTCTAGTGTGTTTTTTGTTGCTGTTCTTCGCCGATACAAGATAATTATGCACCTGCATGTAACACCATCGGTTGGTTCGCTTTATTTTTGTTCTCGAAAGGGCCGTGAGGGCTATGAATTGCGTTGTATCGTTGTATGTTTCCACGGATTTTTGTGTGGATCCACTATCACATGCGACAATGAGTCACGTGATCGTGACGGCAATTCCCGGCCAGATATTTCATCAAAAGCAACTGCGAGATTGGCTTCCACGTCGCACCGCAAACTCTGTCAAAAGGACTTGACCGATCGAGGCCCGAGCACTGCGGGACTCCTTCACGCGTCACCGAAACCGAGCCACCACAACGTTAAGTTCCAGCGAGCCTACATTTATTTTATCGCCAATCATAACGACAACAGAAGAATCATTTGGTTTCGCTTAGATACTTCGGGAACGTTTCATTTCATATTACTGTTCAACACTTAATGTTAATGTTCGCAAAATATTTAATATAAGGCGACAATTGTTTCTACACAAGTTTATCAGCTTAGCCAACGGTATTATTATTGAAGTTTTTATACGCTTGTATAATGGCAAAATGATCTGTTCCATTTTTATTTTTTAAGTTATTTATAATTTTACGTATCTGGTTGTATCAAATTTCCTGAAATTGAAAACAGGGATATTTCCTACTTGAAGGGAAAGCAACAGAAAAGCACAGGAAACACAATCTGCTGACAATTTCCCTATGACGTTGCCCGATATTTCGACAAAAAATTTATATAATGACTCTAGATCCATGTAAATGTTATCACGTTTTCTTCTATTCGGCTGTTTCATTAATTATATGTTTTTTATGTAATTTTCTTAATAGTATTTATGTATTTTTGCCCTCGCAAATTTTTAATTCGGTAATATTAGAGTGATGGATATTTCATGAAGCAGTTTCAAGTGTTCTCGCATTTGTTTCGACTGTGGTGTAAACCATATATTAAACGTTTGGAATTGATCTTGTTTTATACGGGAATGCTGAATCGATGTTAGTCGTTAATAAATTCACAAATATTTCAAATTTGAAACTTATGTCCAAGGCACAGCCAATCTACCCTTTCCAGATTCTGACACAATAACATATAGCCTTCATCACTGACTTGCCGCGTGCTAATCTGCTTTTTAGTGCGAATATTAATTGATATGTCGTATAGCAATAGTTACGGCTCCATGGTCCGATAGACCTGGATCAAACGTAGCAGTTTCAAAATACTTATTTGTATTGACTAAAATATTATCAATGCAGTTGTTAAATCAAGTGTTTTGTACTACGTTGGTTTAAAGTAAAAAGATGTCATCAGATTGCTAAAATAAATAAATATAGGACTAGTTGAATTATATTTCAAGTTAAAATCATCAAATACCACTACGTCACAACGAGTGCCCTTTAATTTATCAAAAATATCGTGCTTACACAATATAAACTGATTAAAGTAGCCTGCTGGGGACCTATAAACGGTACCATAATATTAAGTGAAACCGATATAACCGCCGGATTTCACAGTGCAATTATATATAGTGACTATTTATATCACCACAAGATCTAAAATATAAACCTATCTACATACGATCAGTACTCCACCATGAGTCAATTCTTTTCTACAAAAGAGTGATATTACTAATGTGATAAAGTAAAGATTATAATTAATGTTTCATAAGGAAATCATCCATTTCATTTTTCTTTAAGAAATACTAAACATAAAACATCATATGCGACACTGTCGGACAGAAATGCTTCAATTTCAAGACGCTTATTCCTTATTGACTGAACATTTAAAAGGAATAACTGAAACATTTTACAATTGCGAGTTTTCACATTGGACGTGTTTTTTTTTCTTACAATGGTAAAAAACTTGTTTATGAGTGCACCGATTTGCCATTCGGAAGAGTTCAAAACCCTTTGTAGATTTGTCTTATGTAGATCAACTTTAAAGGATGAGTACAAACCCGGGTATTTAGGTTTCAGTGTTTCACATTTCACTTCTGGGTAATTTGGTTTCAAAAACCGTTCTATGTGGTCTAGAGTCGTATCGGGATGTAATCGATATACATACATCAGTGAAGTAATTTTTGGTACCGCTTTCAACATCATGGTGCCTTTCCTATTTTGTATCATTTTTGGTGATTTCATCTGACTCTGATACCTAGATTTAAGACAGAAGCTGAAGATACAGGTGTACTCCATCTTCTATATGAAGGTGACTTAGTGTTAACGTTGGTGTGAGTGTGAGAGCTTTACCGATTTTTAAACAGCCGAAGAAAATGGAAGCTTTTTATACATCCCAGGCAACACGCCCGTGTACACTTTTAAAACTGCAATTAGAAATTGTATGCGCTATACGTACTTTGTTTTTAGCGTGGCCAAATCGCCACGATGGCGTTTCGACTCCGTAAAATTGATATTTATAAATATTTTTATTTTAGGAGAGGATTCTCTCGCGGAAGCGATTGATATGATATTTAATGCCGATGTTGGAGGAGATGTATTTGTAGAGCGACCAGCTGCAAATGTAGACACATATGAGGATTCAGCAGACGAAAACGGGGGTAGGTATATTATTATTTTGGCTACGTATTTGATTCATATTCTAATATTTTTTAATATATTGGTAAGTAAATAACATATTTTTGTGTCTTATAGGTTAGTTGACAATCTTACGTCTCGTCAGTTACTCGCCAATGCGAAAATAAGGCTACCTAATAATGAAAGATTGGGTGTCGATTACGAAGAAAGTAGTAATCAACCCATACAAATGGAGGCTAGATTTCTCCCTTCAATTTCAGAAGACACCAAACAATGGATGGCCGAGAGTGATGCCGTAAAATCTAAAACTCAACCAAAGTGGATAAATGGGGCAGATTTCGACATTGAAAGGCCTACTTCATTTCTCTTTTCCGATTATTCTAAATACTCAAAAATGTCTATAATACATATTTTTGAACAGTTCATAGACGAGCCATTTTTTGAGTACTTAGTAGAAGTCGTCAATACGCATTATTTCTAAATTGTGCAGACCCCAAGATAACAGCTACTTTATTGCAATTTTATATCTTAGTGGATATAACAACTTACCATCCAAACGGCACTATAGGGATTTTAACGACGATATGAAAAATATCGCTCTGTCTCAGTCTATAAGAAGAGACAGGTTTCTACAAATTAGTCGGTTTTTACATTGGCCGACAATACCAAAATTGATATAAACGACAAAGCCTGGAAAGTACGCCCACTTATGGGAATGATAAAAAAACGTTGTAACGAGAATTTTGTAATCGAAGAACACCTGGCATATGACGAAAGTATGGTGAAATATTATGGAAGGAACAGGTGTTAACAAATCATTCGCGATAAATTAGATTTGGGTACAAAATGTGATGCCTCAATTCCAAAGACGGCTATTTAATTAACTTTGAGCTTTATCAGGGCAATGGTCCTAAATCAAATCCTTTTACAAGGATAATATATTCTCTTGGCGAACATTTTTATATTTAATGGTCCTTCACATCTATTAGAACACCAATACCACGAAAAAAATTAAAAATTCCTTAAAAATTTAATTCCGGCGCTAATATGCTAAGTTGTAAATAAGAGATACTATCTATGTAAGTAAAATTTGTAAATTTGATAAAGATGTTATACATTTCACAATTTATGTTTTGATTAAAGGTGTTCAAGTCAGGTCCTGATGCCAAAAAGGTGCCGCATTATAATATTAGTTTTCCTTAAGTATATAATTACTTAAAACCTTGGTGTCTAGAGCATTTATTAGGGCGTTGTTTGTTACACCCAATATTAGTACAAAATCATCTTAATCCAAATCAGTTGTTAAGTTTCAAACATTTTCTAGTACGGCTTCACTTTACGCGTTCGGCTTAAAATAATTGTTTTCCTGTTATTAAAACATAATCACATAAACCTAACTGATAGTAAATAATATTAATTTGTAATTATGAAAATGTATTACATGCATTTAAATAAAACGATAACTTACGTGCGTACGTGATCGCTAGCACTACGTGTTTAACTGGCACACTGTGCCCCTCTAGTAAGTTTTTGGATAGATCCATTAGAACGCGGTTAGGTTTGAAGGTGGAAGTCAAAAAAAGTTCTGATGTGTATATTACCTTCAAAATTACTTGCTGTGTGCTATTTCGAAAAATACTTATTCAGCTACGCTTGTTTGAAATGGCATAAGCAAAAATATAACATTACTAAAAAATATAGGTAACAATTCTAATTAATCTTGTTTGTCATATCAACAATGGTGGAAAATTAATATCAAGACGTGCGCAATTTAAAAAGCAACCGGGCAAACGTTGAACTTTTGCCAGATCAAGTATGAGCAAGTGACTTATAAGGTACACTTACCAATTACGGTTTGATGGTATTCATTAGATCTCATTTGAAGATTAAATAAAATAATTTTAACATGTTCACCTCTAAATATACCACATCGTAGTGGCTGGCAGAATGTGTCACAGATAAGCCAATATTACCATGTTAAAGACAAAAACAAACTAAAATAATAAATTTCTCTTAAATATTCTAGCCATGGGTTTTTTTTATGCGTAAAAGAGTATCAATTTCGAAGCTCGTTTGCAAAGAATATTTATTCCACAATAGCAATTTGAAACTCCGAATTTTTAAATTACGTTCAAAGGCAGATCACGTTTCATGCGCGTCGAACAATTCAGTTCGCATTGACGACCCCAGTTTCGTAATTGCAGGACCCCATTTGTAATTATTTAAAAGTGGATCGTTAACTCTTCGTCGAATTTACTGTTTATTGTAATTTGGTTAATTTTCTGCTATCGGCAAGACGAAATATCGAAATACTCACGTATTTGATCGAGGGAAAAACCGCGATGGTAATCAAATAAACGCCCATTCGTTCATTTTCTTTGTATTAGGAGTAAATCGTTAATTGAGAATTTTTTCAATTTATGGAAAGTCACGGATTTCAACCCCGGTCGTTTTTTAAATTGTCAAATGGCTCGCGGCGATTAGGGTAACATGTTGGACATGTTTTTCCATTTACGGCGGTTTTTGTAGGACGCTCAACCAAACATTTCGATGTTTGCGAAACAATATGGAATAATCTCTATTTGTGCAGCTAATTGGCGCTAATTTAAAAACGTACGAACTTTAGATGTGTTTGTATTTCGACAAATTTTTCACATTTTCATATGTGGTCGGACATATTGCACAATACACAAATAGTTATGAGAATTGGTGACATATTAACCATTAAGTCGTGTAGTAGTGGAAGTATTAACATTTTAGCTCATAATAATAAATCCTGGGAAGAAAAACTTGTATCAAACCTATTACTTATACTTGCAAGAAATAAAACAACTGGTTTGCAATCCGTGCGGCATTAGATCTTAGAACGAAGGACAGCACCACTAGTGCAGATGATTGTGAAAATTTTCTTTAAAATGGGATTTAAGGAAAGCGAATAGTCGATTAACTAATTTCTTGAAGTTTTAACATCAACGCTTAACTCACCAAAATGTCGCACATGTTAAAGAATATTTCACATGCCTATAAACAAAGAAGAAAGTAACTTCTTTTGTGATGCTTGTTTACTTGGTAAACAATCCCGTAAACTGTTTCCTGAGGGCGATAATAAAAGTAAACTACGAATTAATACACTCCGATGTTTGTGTACATGTGTGTACGTGTGCAGGCTGAATCAATAGGGGGTGCTAGGTATTTCATACCGTTTAAAGATGATTACACATATTTCCGTATTGTGTACTTTATAACAAAGAGAAGTCAAGTCAAAGATAAACTTATTAGAATTTAAAAAGAGGTAAAATGCGATAGAGGTTTAGACGTAAATACATATAGCTAATGGCTTAGAAAATGTAAACGTGAATATTAAAGCTCTTTTGGAGTCTAATGCTAGCTGTCATCAGAAAGCAGTGCCATAATTGTCGCAACAAAATGGTCGGGCAAAGCGCCGTACCATTGAAGCAAATCGTGCGAACGAAAAATATAAATATCCATTCACCGGCCGAAGAGATTAATAGTAGTTCCATATTTTATATTTATGGGGTACTAGTACCGTAAAAGTAGAAATTGTCCATTTGATTTTTTTTCGGAAATCACCTCGAAAACAAAATTTTCCTGCTTATTTACGCGCAGGAAAATTGAATTTTCCGGATTAGTACTATAAAGACTTTAGAAAACGCAAATACTTTGTAACTATAGTTGCCAATAAAATTGACAAACTTGTGGAATTTGTAAAAACAATTTCTAAAATTTGTAAATTTCGTCTTTTTTGCGCTTTCCGGGAAAATTTAATACAAAACACGTCAGTAAAATCTCTTACTTGACTCGGAACTTTAAAATACTCGGCGCAAAGTGCCTCGTATTTCAATTTGGCTCCTTGCCGGACTACGTTAATTACTATTGGCTCAGAATTATGGCATCGGAAAACCGTAAAAAATGATACCCTAAATGTAAATGTTATGGTATTAAACGTTATCGTATTTATTTATGCAACAACAAAGTCGAACTCAGTCTAGACATTATCTTTAAATAGTGAAAGTTAATCTTAATCTTATAGAGAGCAACGATTTTGCAGGTTCTGTAATTAATGATCTTAACAACGCCCCGTTTTCCCAATTATGCAGATGCTTTCACACACCAAGGCAGCGAATCAACTACCTATTAAGAGGCAGTCACCACGGCTAATTCTAGTGAATCAATAAACGCTATGAATCATGAAACGAATTCGATAAAAAAATATATCGATATATCGATAACAGATGGGTACATACAAGCATTAAATTATATATATTATATTCTAAAGGGCTGATTGACAGATATAAAGCTAGGGTAGTGGCATTTCATACATACGACGACAAAACATTCGCACTACTTTGCACGTAAATTTTGTTGTTGTTGAATGAAGGGATCAGAAACAACGGCGATACGAACGGAACAATAATCTATGCCGTACGTCATGTAATTACACGATAAAAAAATATGTTTTTAACGACTTAACTTATATATATATATATATAAACGATTTGATAATCGCTGTACTCAAAATAAAATAATAATTAAAATAAAAATTAGTAAGTCCTTGTTCAGCTTATTGAACCCAGATGACAACGTGAAGTCGGTCCATTTCGATAAAATGTACTCACCTAGGGATCCACGTATATTTCATGCATACAGGTGGAACAATTTGCACGATCGCATTTTGTTTCGTAAGTGATTTTCTGTTCAGGAACATCGATAATACGAAACGAACAATAATATTCAAATGGCACGTTTTTAGTTATAAGAAAAATTTAGACAACTAGTGCTTAGTTACCTCCTCACCACTTTCCTACAACTCATTGTCATGGTTTGATCAAACTAATTTATTTTAAACGATACAGTATTAATTATGAATTTGCAAACAATTTGATTTAAAACACGTACTGCTATCAGCATTTTCTTGGTAGTTTGTAAGGACCATGAATTAAATTAAAGGCGCTTACTTAACGCCAACTGGATAAAATGTACTCACCTCGGGATACAGGTATATTTCATATGTGAAGAAGATTAGTTAAGATTGTACTCACGCGAAGAACGAGAAACATATTTTCTTGAATGAAATTTTCAACTAATTTCAAACTAACTGTTTACAAACCGTTGTTATTATAAATAATTATTGCCTTGTCAGTTTCGTAATTCTAACAAATTAACTTGTTACGAATAGCTTATGTGAATGTACTACTAACGACATCCGGTCGTAGATGAATACCTGTGAGGATCATGTTTGCATGACTACATGTACATCAGCAGATATATCGTTGGTGATGGTTTAGTCCTGAAGGATTAAACAGCTGTCATCATCTGTAACTTGTGATGACCATGTCCAGCACTATTTGTCTCAAAACAAACAATTCCTTTGTCAACGTACCAGGGCCATGCATCTCTCTCTATCCATTTATTATTTTTCAGATTTCATTTTTCTATTCCAATTTCTAAATGTTTAATTCGTTTGAATTCAACCCAATTCCATTTTATTTATTATTTGATTTGTGTCTTACGTGGTCAATACAATGCTCCATAATTTGATGGTTGATTGAATGAGATGATTAATTATACTAATAACGTAAATGGACATTATCGTAAAATTCTCAAATTCTCCAATCAACTTAAAATTATTCACTACTAGATTAGGTTAGTAGAAGAGGTGAGGTAGATCGGAATCGACAAGAAATGCGAAGTACCAGATGTTGGTATATGAAAAAGCACAATCTATTTGAAAGTCCCACAGCAAGGCAGTTAATTAAATTTAATTACATAGAAATGTGAAAACCTCAACGATTGAAGTTGTATTTATTTAGGAACCGTAAATAAAAAGGCGAGAAGCCAGTGCTACGATTAATGGTATTTTTGTAAGTGTATTAAATAACAGAGAGGAAGAAATAATTAACGTGAAGGAAAGAAAAAATATATAATATCAAAAGGTAGAGGTGTTAACATATAAAAATCAACAGGTTGAAATATAAAGCGTAAGTTGATTCCAAAGACGAGACCTGTCATATATTTTATTTGAAAATTGGAACAGAAAATTTATAGTATAAATTTCAGGATGCTTACACTATGTAACAAAGAAGACTGTAGTGCTGATTTTGATTTACTTAATTAAGATAGAGGCGATTTAATTAAAAGTATATAAATGCAAATTTGGTTAACATTAACGTTTAATCCCAACCAATGGATTATGAAGATGGTACACGTGTAAATTACGGAAATGTATGTATGGCCGTAAACAAGTTTGACGATTGTCGAATTAAAATTATTTATAAGAAAATATGGACTTGCACAAAGTTTAATACTGGCGTGTTGTATAATGATGATGGTAGTTGGGGAGAATAAAATTGATGTCGATTCATTGTTACAAAATTTATGGAATCAATTTGAAGTAATATGTAGAATAGTTATTTAAGTCGTAAGGAACGTACGGACAGTATAACGTTCAAGGTAGAATTATACGGGCCGAGGGAACCGAGGCCCGTAATTCTACCCAGGAATGTTAGTTATTACGTTCCGCATGGCTTATTATATTTTTCCCGCTTCCGATTATAATTTATTTTCATTTCGTAAATTTAGAAGAAATTAATTTCAATCAAGGATTTTTACATTTCTTGAATCCAGTAGAGTGTTACCATGCATTGAACAGGTGAACTTTTAACCAATATTTTGTAAATTGAGAAAAAGTCATGTTAAGATTTGTGTGCGTTTTTCCAGTCCGAAATTCAGTCGAAATGGAGGTCGATACAATTGAAAAAGCTGCAAATATTTGCTTGTTTAAGTGTATTACCAAAAAATCTAGAAATAGGTATGAAATTGCATACGAATCCTTCGCAAAATGGTGTTGTACAAAAAATGTAGCAACAGATGAAACAGAAATTACAGCGAAAGTAATGCTGGCGTAAATGTTGGACCGATCTGGACAACTAAAGTCACCACCAAGCCTATGGTGCGAATATTCGATGCTCAAGGCAATCATTAATTGTAACAAAAATAAAGGATATCAACCACAAAAATCGAATGTTTTAGAAAGATAAGAGATTTGGAAATGTCTGGCTGAGGCGGATTATGAAATATATCTTCTAATTAAACTAAGTTTTCTTTAATTATGAAAAATTTATTTAGTTTCAATCTGTTTCAGACAGTTATGGTAGTGGGCATTGTGGGAGCCTGCAAGATGGGTGACTTTTGTAAAATGAATCTAGATAATATTACTGATCATGGCCAATATGTCATAATAAAGATTTCACAAACAAAAAATGACATACCAAGAAGTTGCACGATTGCAGAAAATCCTGATGGAGAAGTTGATCATTTACGAATTTTTAAAAAGTATTATGAAGTGCGTAAAATTTGGCTGCAGTTTGCTGAAGAATTAAAGCTTTATGTTTAGAAATTGAAAGTTTTCCAATTGTACGTTTTTGATGTTCGCAAAAAATAGTAATAACTACATAAACATGTGTGCAATTCATGTATTATAAAATGTTATGTATTTTTCTTCTTTTGAATAAAATCGTTCTCTTTCAGTGAATTATTATTTTCCTATGAACTTTTGTAAATTATTAATTTTCGTTGTGAAGGGTAAAAAATAAACAAACATAATCGTCAACTTAGGTATTGTTGCTAGGATTACATGACTAACTTAGAATATCGGGAGCGGGAAAATTATAGCTATTTAAGTCGTATTAAGGACATATTAACATTTGAGGCAGGTAGGTACAAGCCAAGGTGAAGCCGTGGCTTGTGACCTGACGAAAATGTTAACTGTCGATACATTCCGTGTTACTTATTAGATTTTCCCCGCTGCCAGAACAAAATTTATCTAAATTTATTAAGAAATCGTTTTGATTTGACACCTGATATCGCTATTAATTTTGTTTATATTAATTGTCCTAAGTTGCGTTGGCTGTGTGCTGCCATGTCACATAAACAATGTAATTATAAACAAAGTTCTCAAAATTAATTTGTGGTCGTTTGTGTGAATATTAATAAATATGGATGTTGATGATATAGAAGCTGCAAAGATTGCGTCCTTAAGTTCATTGCCACAAAAATCGAAAGACAGATACGAGTTTACGTATGGACTATTGAAAAAGTGGTGCTGTAGGAAAAATGTGACGTCGGTTACTGAAAAGGTAATGCTTACTTACATGCTGGAAAGAACGCATAAACTAACATCACCGGCAAATTTATGGTGCGAATACTCCATGCTTAAAGCCACCAATAAGGAGAATATTGACATCTCTACATTTCCACAACTGATACGCTTCCTTAAAAATAGAAACAAAGGCTATATACCGAAGAAGTCGCAAGTATTGGAAAGAAAACATATCTTGAAGTTTCTGGCACAAGTAGACGATGTAACGTCTCTTCTAATTAAGGTAAGCCCATTTTTTCTTGAAGACAAATTCTATGTTTGCTTTGATTTGTTTTAGACCGTTACAATAGTCGCGATTGCAGGATGTTGCAGAACGGATGAATTCTGCAAAATGGAACTACGTGACATAGTTGACCATGAAAAATATGCACTAATCAAGATTCCACAGTCAAAAAATGATATACCGAGGAGCTTCATGATTGTTGAAAGTCCTGGAGAAGAAATCGATTATTTAAAGATTTTCAAGAAATATTACGAAATTCGTAAGAAGTTTGGAGTAGCTATCAGCCCTTTTATGCGTTGTCAAAATGGAAAATGTGTTAATCAACCTGTTGGCAAACACACATTTGCTAGAATGCCATCGATAATTGCAAATTTTTTAAACTTACCGGATCCAAATTCATACATGGGACATTGCTTTAGACGATCATCGGCTACGTCATTAGTAAATTCTGGGGTAGACCTTTTAGATTTAAAGAGGCATGGAGCATGGAGGTCGTCTAATGTGGCAGAAACATATGTAGCCGATTCTGTGATGGAGACGATTGATATTTCCAATAAAATATTGTATAACAGAACCAAGATTGTGCTGCGTTGACAGGACTCGAAATGCCATCTACTTCCAAGTCCCAAAGGCAGGCAGTATCAGCTCCTCAAAATTTCGAGAAAAAGTAACTTTTGAAACGACAAAATTCAAGAAGCAACGTTTGAAACTGGAATAAAAGAATCTCAAGAAATTAATTTAACGGATTCTGAAAACGTGGTTTTGAAGAATCCCTCGTTTTCGGGTTGCAGTGTTGTTTTTAATTTTTTCAATAAATAATTATTTTTGTAAAAATTTGTTCAAATAAATTTTTCAGCTATTTTTGTTTTCAAAATTATTATATTCCAAGGAATTTAATATTAAGTTCCGTCGTTAAGGACAATAATATAAACAAATATAATTGTTAACTTACATGGTATGTTGCTAGCAATGTAGAACCGACTTACATGATTGGCAACGGGAAAATTTATTTATGTGGTGCAAAGTAACCAATCTGTATTTATTCATCAATTCCAATACTCTTTGGACATCTTACATATATTTAATATGACTAAGTCTAATCTATTTTCTACACTAATCAAACGTTTATTTTAATCAACATATTATCGGACATAATGAAGCAGTGGATAGTTTGATGTATCTCGCAATTTACATACGTCCAAATATTGCTTTAACGGTAAGTGGTGTCAGTGAATAATTAGGAAATTATATAACGTTTTTAGTACATGCAATTATTAAGTTATTGACGACGTGAGAAACCGTTAAAAAGCGTATCAAAAATGGTTATTTAAATAATTAAGTAGGTAAGATTTATCAGTTGAGGACGTTTTGCGCCAGGGCTGTAGCGACGACTATAGTTCGACTGTAAATATGTACCTACCGAATTATGTTTTTTGCCCTTTCCCAAATAAAAGTTGGTATAAATTTCGATTAATTCATTAACTATTCAATTATATCTGTACGTATTGGATGTGTCCACCGCTTCCATTATACTTACTTTCCAGGGTGATAAGTGAACTAATTTACTTCCCTACGATCAATGTTATAATGGGGTCTACTTACGATAGCGCAGTCTTTCCACGGTTGTTAAGGTAGCAAAGCAACTATTAGCATATTGGTATGGATTACGCAGGAGACATAGAAACGTATAAATCAAATAGCTGCGTTTTTTCTTGTAGATTCATGCACTGCTGCTTTATCCATCACAGAACGCGAACATGTTGCTACATGCTATGCGGTAGAAACCTAATCCCACTTAAATTGCAACATGATTAAATCCGTATTGAAATAATTGTTAAATATTGAATATAGTGGCTTTTAAGAATTATTGATGATTGCGGTTTGATTCACTCCGTATTCACAAATAGAATATCATTTGCAACAATATATTTTTAGAAATAAATCGTATTATTTGATACAGCTATTAAAATTTAGTTTCGCGTATCTTTTCAATGTTTGACAGCGATTTTCGGCAGTTTCACCGACTACAACAATGTGTTAGAGTTTAAATTGGCACATCTTGCTTATTTAGCCAGACATTTTGTCGTTTTTAATTTGCTTGAATATAATTTTAAACGCATTATTTTCGGTACGTGTTGTTGGTGGAATATCCAATTATCGGTTGATATCAGTTGGCGGTAATAAAAACCAGTAGACGATAGACATCTGCAGACAAAATCCGGAAATAAATTTCAATTGCTTCTGTGCCGCATTTTTCTTCCCTTTAGGGTATTTATATAGACATATATATTTTTCCATACAATATATGAAAATATCGATTTGGTGGAATTTATACGTACGTTTGACGTCGTGCTCCCGTACTTTTCGTTCGAGAATTACAATTTACGATATTTATTCGAACTAACGTTGTTATTCGCCGTCTTATTCGAGTTTGGTAATAGGTATCATGCCAAGTTTACTGGTTTTACTAAATATATTGTTCATATTCTATTCATGCCCCACTCGCATTAATTAATTATCGATTGCCTTTGCTTAGGGTGTGTGCCATCAAATACTTTTCGCTGTTGTTTGTTACCTGTTATGCGTCGGTTGGTTAGATGAACACTGTGATATTTGTATACAATATTGTTTGTTGGGGACAGTAAATGAAATCTATATTAGAAGAATTCCGAATGCAATGCGACATATTTCTGGTGCAAATCTAATCGACATTCACATCAGTGAAAAGAATTGTTTTATTTGTATTCGTTTCGGGAATTGTTATAACAATTAAGATCCTCTATCATCCACATCAGATACTTACAAGACTTGCAAGTTCTTACCTACGACATGCTGCATAGATTCCAAATACCAGAGCCACCGGGCCGAATTTTGTATCACCCGACTTCGCGTATTTTCAAAAAACGGTTCTTTGATGTGAAAACTTTAACTATGGATGTACAAAAAGGACGGAAACGAGTATTTTCAGAAAGTATATGTAAAATATGTTTCTTTGATCACGAAATATTTCGACCAAAGAGCCAGAAGTAAATTACGCTTCCGTTGGGTTTAAAATTTTTGCCGCAGTCGTAATATTTCCCTTCTAGCCTTTTGTGCTTAAATAATTATTACATAATACTTAAATTAATAGACAATGTTCGGCGATATTATTTCAACTAGGTGCGATAACAACAAACACCTCACACACAACGAAAAGCAATTCCTTTTGACGCAAATAGTTAATATTTAATTCACGTTCGAATCTGGCATAGCACTAGACAGCTTTTACGTATTCTTTACATAGCAGAATTTCTTTACCGTATCTGTCAACTACGTTTAGCAATGAGTTGCATTTAATTTGTTGCAGGCCGGTATAAGCATATTAAAATGTGGAATGGTGATTGTGTTAGCATATAACTAGGCATCATATACATATATATATATATATATATATATATATATATATATTTGTATTTAGAACAACTTACTGCATAAATTCGTCATCACTATATTTGTTATTATCAACCTATAGTAACACGATACTTTCATTTATGTATTTCATTTGCCATTACTACATGATTAGAGATACAACACGATATTTAAATAGGTGGTTTCGTGCAGATAATAAATATATACCATCGATAAAATACCAAAAATTATACATTGGAATAATAACAATTATTTAAAATTTTTCTAAATTTCATTTAATGTCTTCCGGCTTATTTGTCAGTTGTTTCCTTCGATTTCATCCGTTTGTGTGCACTTGTGATGTCCTTATTTTTGAATTACGTAGCTTGAAGCAATTGATAATTTATCGTAAGAAATGAAACTTCCATGTGAGACAATCAACAAGTCGGTTATGTCCTTATTTCTGCATTACGTAGCGTGAAGCAATTGATGATTTATCGTAAGAATGCAAAAGTTCTCATATTATTAAATATATAATTTAAAATATGTTTGGAATAGGGGCTTCGAAAATATAGCTTGATAGATCTCAGCAAAGACATTGTAATAGAAATTTGCAGATACCAAACTAGTCCATCTATCCAAAAATCAACCTTCCGTCTTCAATTACCAGTCTGGCTGTACGAGTGTTTACCTACCTCTCTATGTGTTTAGTGTATCTGCCAGTCCATATATTTGTCTCCAAGCTCATGTATATTATAACATAAATGGCTCATGCGAACGTCAAGTTGGTAATTGTTAAAGCCGGTACACGGAAAATTTGATACGTAATGCAAAACATTCGTTTGAAGATGTAATAGTGTAACAGTAATAAAAATGTTGTCAAACGCGCATACGCGCATACAGTATGGCTACTGGGGCGATGCATGATCGATACATTGCGTTTGATGAAAGCTTCATAGCAACTTGAAATAATGCACACAATTAGATTGTGTCGACTATCGATGAGATGAAAGAGGCCCTTTTAATAAAAGTCAAGTACATTCGATCGTAAATTTGCTTGTATTGCCCAGTTAGAATAACACTGAAATGTGAACGTAACGTAAGTAGTCAGGAAGGCTGCGATCATCAGCTTGGCTAATTTAAAACTTCATCAGAACCAATGGAAAATAATAAGGCGCATGAAACTACATCAACAATTTTAAAATGTCTTAGTATTCGTTATTATTTTTCATTGGTTCTAAAGGAGCGTAAAATTATTAAAGCTAATCATAAGCTTTTGGAATAGTTGGTATCATTGTCCTATACCGCAGAAAGTAATAATTTTAGTCAAGCGCAAGAAAATAAATAATATCTCGGAAAATGGCATGATAAATTGAAATGTTTGCTAGCAATATTCTTCTGGCAACAAAAGACAATAGGCAGAGATGGGAGAGAATTGTTTAATGCGAATTTAATCTGACTGAATATTGCATAATTCGGGTAGTGCGGGTGAATCGAATGAATAGGGCGAAATATATAGGCATTAAAATGTTAGAAGAGAATCAAAGGGAAGAACGGTACAACCGTGAAACCGCGTGATGTGGATCGCAATAAAATCGCTGTTACTATATGAGATGCTATCGCAAGCCTTGAGACATATCGTCGTTTAATGCCTTCTATCATGTGCTTACTTCTCCAGTCTTTGATACATTTTTTGTAGGTTTTCCAGCAACTCCTTCCACTATCTCTTGCTTGGCTTTCCTCTTGTACGTGTAAGGTCCATTAGGTCCATTTAAATATTTTGTACTTTTGGGATTTCCATTTAATCTGCGATATGCCCAGCCATATAAATCAGCAGCTCGTACCGCACTACTGATTGTCAGTTCTTAGTAAATATCACTTCTCATTTGTTCTTCGCGAGTAGCACTCCTATATCATTTCCTTCTAAGATTCTGGGCAAAAAATACCGTTCCGACACTTATACTCTTCCATGTTTAACACTCATGCCTCGCATTCGTTTGTTCGAGACACCTCCTTGGATCTCAGTATTTTATTTAGTGCACGCGTAGATTTGCAGCTTCCCTCGGCAAACATGAGAGTCGGAAAATATGCGAACTACAAAAAATGTATTTAAAATATTTTAAGCCGGAAAATATTCAACCAATCACGTTCAAGTGTACTGGTTTGGTACATTCCAAATTAGAAGTAAAAGTAATAAAATCTGCACTAGGTACTAGTTGACAGATTTTATGTTATGTATTTTTCTTAAATGTGTAATTTGTAATAGCATAGTTAATTTCTTTATTTCGTTATTAACCTTTAAATTGTGACAAAAGTTTATTGCAACACTACCTTAAAAATTTGTCGCCGAAATACTTTTAAACCTAAATGCGTACGTATAAAACGACTGCAGCTCTCGTCACGCCTCCTCAGCTGTCATGTTTGCTAAGGCGAGCTATATCACATTGTACATAGGCTTCTATTTATGTTCCTTCTCTTCGGTCACTTACAAAGCTAATTAAAATTGTCTGGTGTTATCTATCTTTACTCGCTTTGCATCATCTTTGATCGATCCAGTGCATCTCAGATAATTAGTTCTCGCTTCAATTAGCTTCAATTTCATGAGTCATGGAGTCTGTATCACTTCGGCCGTCACTTTGTATTTGCTTCATTTATATTCCCTGTTCTTATTACCTATTGCACAGCTGTATTGACGTGCGCCGGAGAAATTGTTGTCTAATTGAATTTTTGATGATACACTACTTTTTGTCATTGTCACCAGCCTAGTTAGAATCCATGCAATTTCACAATTTCGCTTCACTTAATATTAACTTAAAGCATAATATCTTCGATATGTTACGTTTGTAGGCCTACCAACGATGCTCCGGCTCGATGCAGGAAAGTCGAAGAGGTTCAATTTTTTTAACGCCAGTTTACAAACTACCCTAGCAGACACGCAGTGTGATAACATAAATTTAAATACAAATTCAGATTACATCCTATCCTCAACTAAAATCACACTAAATATTTGTGGAGCTGACATAATTAGAAAAAATCTTCGTTAATTAAATTAATTGCGTTACATTAGCATAAAACAAATTTTCACCATTTCAGTTTGTCATACGGATTATGTTTCGCTCACCAACCTTCACATAATCGACCAGGTTTGTGAAAGGATAAAGGAAATAGTGGTGCCAATAAGATTAACCAGATCAAAAAAAAAAAATCACTGTACAAACTAGATACGCAATAAATGACCTCACATTCAAGAAAAAACAGAATGATGTATCTCAACGCGAGATAAATTATAGAGAGATAAAAATCGACCAAAAACGAATTTCCAGACAAATAACAAAAGATAATTGTTCATCTTCTTCTTTCCCATGGAGCGCAAATGCGATGCAGTCCCACGCACAAACGAGATTTCGACGTCAGATCAATGTAATGCCAAAAGCTAACTTTTCCACAGCTAGCCAGATATCCAAATGATGTAGAGTTAAAATAATGGTGCTAAACAATCAAAACTGTTTTTATATACAGAAAAATTATGGCGCCCAATATGTACTCTTGGAAGGTCAAATCGGAAAGATAATATGGAACGCATTGCTCGAACAAGGGAAGGTTCTACTCCACTCCACGTCGAAAGGCGGAACTACATGCCAACTTAACGCGAAGAGTGGTTACGACGTCTACGTGTCATCCGAAATCGCTGAAGAATTTACGTTCGTACGTAACAATATTTTTTCCCTGATTATCGAACCATAAGCTCTTCTAAAGTCAGTCAAACGTGTGTGCGTTGGTATGTCGTGTTCCATTCGATTTACGTCTGCTTAATTATCAAGATGTTATTCACTACTTGTTGGAAGGTATTCGCCAGTTATATCTTCAAAAAACATGGAGGAACATGTAAGTGTGGGAGAGCAAGGTCTTGTGTAAGCATTTCGGAGGAAAGAAAATAGGTGGTGGTCGCGAAGAAGAAATCAGGAAAAATTAAACAATAATTATTATCTAACGTTAACTCTGTGACTGGTAAATATGTAGGCTCACATTAATATTTGTTGGTATTAAAAGCCTGTGTAGGCAGCACAAATAGATAATGTAAACAATTTACAAATGATATTCGCTTTTTCCAATAGAAATATATTGTGTACAGTGTCCCCTTAAACGAAAAAGGCACAGCGATGTTAGATTAGTTGTAAAAAAACTACTTCTAGATAATTCGTAAGCTAATTCTTTGTAACTAATTTGTATAACTTCAGGGATATGTTATCAATAAAGGTGTTCACTTTGACCACCTAATAAATAAAAAGTTATCACTGTCCTTTTTACTTTCTTATACTTTAGCTACAAGGAAATATACTAATCATTAATATCTTTTACCTCCATATTTTAACGGAAGTAGCTACCATGATTGATCCTGTGTTTGTGGAATGACATCTATGTATATATATATATATATATATATATATATATATATATATATATATATATATATATATATAAATATATATATATATATTGTTACGTGGGATTTTATTTTAAATGAAAATAAGTTTAAAAGACAATTAAAAATACACAGGTATAGAAAAATGGCTTATTTATTACACACAAATTACACATATACAAATAAAAACTCAAATTTGCACAACTCAAAATCAAACAACGAACATAGACTCAAATTATCTTAGGTTAAATTTTAATAAATAAACATATGATATTTATCGTGAGTTCAGGCAAGACGCAGCGCATATAAACAAATAGACATTCGTTGTATTTTTGGCATATAATATTAACAATATAGAAGAAACTTTAGTGAACGTTATTTATACACGAGTAACTGAGGAAGATTCTGTCGACTGTTGACGACTGTGTCGATTTTTCGACTGTTGTTTAGCCATCGAGTTTACGCTTATTTATATCAAGTACTCCCACATAGATTCCCTCGAACACCTGCAAGCATTCGCCCTCGCAGAGCATCGTAGATATCACGTGAGCGCACGTGATTTCGTCGGTACCGAGCGCTATAAATCATTTAGACTTGTCAATCGTTCGCTCGTAAAAAACCCACGTCGAGTCCTCCGATAGATCCGAATGACCATAAATCGGCTAAGCTCCAAGTTCTTTAACATAATTACATATGCGACCGCTTCTTTTTTATTGACTTAGCTGCAAATCGTACAATCTTTTGAAGCGTTTTCTCGCGCCAACCGTTCACGTGCGAATGCGAATTAAATTATCTCGTTACATTCATATTATAAATTCTAGATTTACAGGTTAATACTTTATTCTTAAATCTAATATCTTAACTAGATATTTAAACTAACTCTATCTTAATTATTTACAAGATGAGTCATCTAATATTCAACGTTTTAGAAACAAAATAATTTAAAATCTTTACATTCCGATATGTACACTTTAAAACAGGACCGGCGCTCTAGGACTCCCATTTCATTTTCAATTTCTACATTTTATGGTTAAATTTTAAATCCATTTGTTACTGTAAATTGTAACCATTACAATATATATATATAATTATGAACGCGTATATAATTATGATCGCGGTAGATTTGAAAATTCGATTGATCAAATAAACAACTCGTAAAACTTCAGTGTTGTTGAATACTACAACGTGACATGTATTTATTCATTGACAACATCAGCATAATCACTGCATTGACATTGATTGGTTTTCATGCGAACCAATTTGTAAGTTTACTTATCTTAACCATTAGTCTCCGTTCGTAATGATTTTGTTAATTGGTTTGGTAGTATCTGACGAAGCATGCCTGGATGAATGCAAACTGTAAGAAATAAAATATTATATAAACAACATTGTTTTTAACCAAATTGACGCAAAGGATGACATAACTAAATATACCAAAGCAATTTCTCGTTTTTTATAATAATTTCTAGATAGAAATACATTAGCGGTTTGTGGAATTGCATCGTCCCGTCAAGTTATACTAGGAATACAAGTCACTTATTCGAAATTTGAAACATGTCTGTTACGTCTTATCTAGTTTCGTGTTTTGTACGCTGCAACGCCGGCGTTCACAACTCATTAAAGTTTAAGACTTTGGAAGTTCAGAACTAAAGTTACAAGGTGAGTCTCGACGTATTGTGTTCTCGTCGTATTCATGAAATCGCGCCCATACGGCGCAACATCAAACGTACGCGGAGAGTTAGTCTTAAAGGAAACACCCGCGAACTGCAACCATTATTTCGTGATTGTTGTTCTACATGAAGACAACGATAAGCGAATGCAGTCTAAAACAATGAAGCCGAGAATACTTAGCTACGCAACACGGATTTGAAACTCGTTCGATTTAAACGTGATGTGTGCTATTCAAGTAATAGTGTTTGTGGTGCTCCTAAAAACGAGTTCGAAGTGTTCGAAGAATTGCTAACGGATGCGATGATACAATCATGTGCATTTTCATGTATTATATTAAAGCAAAATATCTTGCGCTACTTGAAATTAATGTTGGCTCTTAACTGTGAAAATAGTAAATTCAATTGATGAAGCTGTAGGCACTCGGTGAAACATGATTAAAACAATAATAAAACACTTGGTAATTTGTTCCAGAAAATTTTTCTGACAAATCTTTATTATAATTTCGGCAGTTACGCCATCATCAGAAGATAAGTAAAGAGTTTACAAAACAATTCTTAATTTATATACAATGTGCTTGGTTAACATTCGTTGTTGGTAGTAGGGAGAATCGGGAATTCCTTTAAAACTAGGTCTACGAACGGCGAGGGGATTACATCGAGGTATTCGTTCATTAGTAATTTGCCTGCTTTTTGGGATTTCTTAATCTCATAACCTTCTAAGAAAGTGAGTCTTAAACCTTTATTTTCTATATGCAATGCCGACAAATTACTAATGGTACATTTGTGATTAAAATCTATCAAGTGTTTGGCGACATTAGAGTTTGAAATTTTAGACATATAATTATGGCAGTGTTCTTTAAATCTGGGGATTTAAAGAACACTGCCAAGTTGCCGAACGTGGCTAGATGATGTACCAAGTCTGCAGCAGAGAGCTGTACCCTAACTTATTGTTTGCCAGTTTTAGCGAGAATAAAAATCAATAAAACATTTTAATTTGTAAATGAACTTAAATAGGCGGCATAATTAATTTGCCTAATTGTTAGAAATGTGAATGTCCCACTACAAAATCAAACGTTATGAAGCATGAGTAGTTAATAATCATCAGCAAGTAAAACATTTCTTATTGGAAGACGTTAAATACTTCTTGTGCTAAACTTATTATATTAAATCATTGAGGTATCAAACCCGTACAAGAGCGGCTAATATAGACCAGTTGCAGATCGCATTGAAGAAACGTTTTACGACATTTCTGCTAAAAATTAACGTAAGTAGTTGGTATAACTACGTACCTGCTCAATTAATCCTGATCCACTTTGTACTCATTGTGAACATGTTGGGCATCGACATGTATATCTATTGCGACGAGGAAAAAGTTTCGTAATTTTAGATTAGTTTGGCATATGGTACGACGAATATCACTCTTGGTGATAATAGAATCTGTAGAAGTTACTGCGACTTGAATTTAGAAATGTAAAAGTAATCATGCCCGGTATCAAAGTAGTTTAATGTTATAAAGTACATTCGATTAAAATACTCGAGTTTAAAACGAATTCAATTGAACGGGTCAAAATATGTGTAGCTGCGATTAGGTGTGCGAGTGTATGTATTTAGTGCTGCGCTAGCTTAATGTATTCATGTCGTCAACGACAAAACGTCCAGTAATAACTCCGAACGACTTACTATAGCCAACGGTAACGATAAAGTCGAAGTTTTAATACAAAAATGGTTTAAAAATATTTCTCGGAACATTAACATCGGCAATCACTGACAAGTTAAAAGCACGAATTTAGAAAATCAAGAAGTATGAAACGAAGGTGACATCGCTGAAAAAAAACTAAGCAATATTCCAGAAAAAACAATTTGATGATCTAGAAAGAAGTCGAGAGAAGTTTCTCAAGTATACATACATTTATTGCTGCCATCCATTAGGGTATTAAGGACACCGATCACAATTCAATTCTGTCGCCGCTCCTTATGAAACCAAATATTTAAGACCATAAAAAAGTTATTGTTATAAATAAGTGTCAGACCGAAGAAGAATAAGAAAAATAAAGATAGAGTATTGGTGATCGAAAAGAACTAAGAACCCCGCTATATATTTAACATATATATTTAACATATATATTTAACATATATTAAATAACACTGAAATTTATTAAAGTTCCCAAATATTTGTTTATTAAATTGGTATTATGAATTCATAATACCTTTTCTTGCTACTGTCAAAACTGGCTGTTGGCTATTATAATTTCTACCACATCAAGCAATGTTATTTTATAATTTTCTCTCTCCATTTTTTATATTTCAATTAAAGCGGTATTTTTAATTACTTAATTATATGTTTGTCCTTGACTAAAATTATTCGTTATGTTCTTCGGTAGAGGAAAACCAAACTAAATATATATACACATAAGTGTACAATGTAACATGTTTATGTTTCTCTTTAATAATTTAAAGCTTCTGTCGGGACTGCAATTAATTAAACCGTAGGAATATTAATTTAATTCAGTAAACATTGTACAATAATTTCTGACCCATTGGAAAATAATAATGAAAGCTAAAAACATGTGTTTTGTAACAAATCAGTGCGCATGAAACGACGACACGACTAAAATATCTTTAAAACTTACCTAACCTGGTATCGTTAGCTAATGGGATATACAGAGTGAAGTGGATTCTTTTGTTGCCATTTTATACAAAAATAATAAACGATTCCAGTTTAAGAGGAACCGATTTTTTAAAATATATTTTTAGCCTTAAAATTAATTCGACGTTTACCCACTCCACATGAATTATATATTTAAAATATAACATTTTGTAAAATGTACTATTACGATTCAATAAAATCTGAGCAGTACGTTTTCCAACTGTAGATATTACTTATGATTTTATTCCGCTCTGTCTTGAGCTTTTGTTGCTATTGAGTTGCTATTGAGCCCTACGATGTTGTATATTTCTTCCTTTGTTAGATTGTTGCGGTAGTTACCTGAATAACTGTCATGTTGATGTAAACGTCAAAAAAAGCCACATTTATTTTTCGCTGAAAAATTAACGGTTGTGACATTGCTCGAAGAGGGTTGGTCAGAAAGGAGAGTAGACCTTAGGTTCAACATAGCCAGGAGTACTGTCCACAACATAATGAGAACTTGGAATGAACGCCAGTCGTTTGAAAGGCAAGTCGGTAGTGGCAAGCCTAGAGCCTCTACAGAGATTGAGGATGTTAATTTAGTCCTACGGGAAAATCCGCTCTGTTACTGCGACACACAATGCAACAAAAAACCTTTTTTTGTCTCAACAAAACAAAGAACAGATAGTAGGATTAGTGTTGCAATATTCACTAGAATCTGACGTAAGTAAGGAAAATAAATTCAGGCAATCACTTTCGTCCACAAAACGTCGAAGAGTTATGGGCAAGAAAAGTGGAATGAATTAACCCCAAACTATACCCAGGTTTTGGTAGCATCAATGCCGAGGAGACTAAATCATGTAATCGGTATAAATAGGGCTGCTACACAATATTAGTTTTTATAGAGTTTTTTTGTTGCATTATCATACAATGTTCTTGTTATTTATTTTTCATGGTAATGAAAAATGAAAAAACATTACCCTGGAGACGGCTCCAGGGTAATGTGACTTGAGGTGAAAACCTGATTTACCAAAAATCATGAAAAAGTCGTAGAATGTCAAATTAGTGCTCAGATTTTATTGACCGTAACCGTACAATTATTGAAATCATCGAATTTGTCTGAAAGGTAGATTTGGCCAAAATGTGAAAATTATCAACGTGCGTATTGAAGAAACAGCAAAATCATAAAAATTCGCAACTCAACCCAATCCAACCTAACCCGACCGAACCTGACCCAACCCAACCTGAGCTAACCCAATCCAATCCAAAATTTCAAAATTAAAATAATTGAGAAAATTTTCAAAATTGTCTAAATGGTGTTACAATTGCGAATGAATGGCTGAAAAATTGCTTAAATGTAAAAAAAATGTGAAGTCAACAATTCAGGAATTCCTAAAAATATAATTATCAAGAAACTCAAATGCTAACCGCAAAATGTTGAAAGTACTAATATGACAAAATTATAAAAATGGTCAAAATTTGGATCGATTTGAAAAAATGAAAAAAGCCAAACGCGGCTAAAATATCTACATTTTGAAAAAATGTGCAATTCGAGAAAACATCGAATTTGTCTAAAAAATAAATTTAGCCAACATGTTAAAATTATCAACGCATGCATTGAAAAACACTAAAATCATGAAAATCCCCAAAAATGCCACATTGACGAAATTGGCAACGTTCAAAAAATGTCAAAAATTTTTGTCAAATCGAAATGTCATTGTGGAGGAGGTCCCTCTAATTGGTCGAGAAATTGTTCATGTGCAAGAAAATTGTTCAAAAATTGTCTTCATAAAATGTCGAAATAAAAGTAAACATTGAATCTTTTACTAACAGTTTGATTAAATATAACCCATGAAAACCGTCTTGGTTTTTGGTTAGGTTGGGTTGGGTTGGTTTTGGTTGGATTGGGTTTGGTTATGGTTGTGTTAGGTTCGGTTGTGTTGGGTTGGGTCGGATAAAATGGCACCTCCGATAATTGGGGGATTAAATTTACATCACGGGATCACGAGAGCTTAAAAACAACAATGAATAAAACGTACAATTATACTTGACCTAAGGAACCTATGCTTCGTCAAACTTGCTACCCATGGATGCAACTAAATATTTCTAGCTTCATCATCTTCTTGTCCTGCTAAATCTATAATATATACCATTATAACTAAAAAGTAATAACACTCATATTGGTCGCAAATTTTCTTTGTGCTCGATAATATATAAAATTCTTGTCTTATTTTTAATAAAATGAAATATATATTTTTACTTAGAAAATCGTCTTCACACCCAAGTTAATATCTGTATAAAGTTTAAATAAAATCGCATGTGTTTTAAAGTTCAACATATATTAAATATTTAAATACATTGTTACGGGACAGCATGCCACGTACATGAATGGACAAATACTACCACTCAGTGTTGCCTTGTGTTGCTGATACCGACAATCATAGGAAATGTCTTCGAAAATTAGTTGAAAAAGAAAACTAACTAAATTCGGAGCAAGGTGAAATTGCGTCTACGCTAGTTCTTTAAAAGGACTGGTTTGTGTTATAAATTCATTAATGCCAGATTTGTTTTGTGACGATTAAATCTAGAGTTGTGTTGCGTTTAATTGCTTAAGTCATACTCGTGTTGATGAAGACGGAATACTTGCCATTGAAAATTAAAACAGAGTTGAAGTAATTGGAGTCCGACTTAGATGACTTGTCTAATAAATGGAAATCGTTACCAGATTCCGTACCGCCTTTATTTCATTCCAAATATTGTGACTCCGGTTTTTAAATGTTGCCAATGATGTCCAATTAATTATTTAATTCATCAGTTGTACTATGGTTGGGCCAGCTTTAATTTCATTACGATCCATAAGACGCACATTGAATGACTTGGATTTATTACTTGTTACTCCTATCTTACATTATTACTAGAAAGTTGCTAGAATACTCTGAAAATTAATTGCAAGTTATCAATTGATATTGAATTGCCAAGATAACTTATGGTGCAATCAATTTGATAAATGTACTAACCATTACCTTCGTTAGTTATGATTTAATTAATCTCAAATTGGATATCTAGAATAATGCGTATTATATTGGTCATAAATCCTTTGTTATGAAAAGTATAATTCAATAAGATTTCGCCCCTTAGTGCGATAAATATTATGCATCAATCCAAGTTAACGTCTGCTCAAGCTCTATATTTAAATAAAATTGTCAATAAATTTAAGGAATTATCAAGGATGGAAGGAAGGCATTGAATTGTCGTACGAATAAATGAAAAATAATATAAAATTGATATGTTACCCTTTTAATTTACGAGGAGCTTATAAATAAAAATTGGAAGGGATACATGCAAGCGGGCTGCCCAAAGACGTTATGAGAAATTTGAAAAGTCAGTTTACAGTTGCTGCACTTATGCTGAAGTGTCTCGGCTAATTCCAATGGAAAGTGGGGATAGGTTATAATCTTGAGGGACAACAGGTATTCATGTATATAGCCATAGCCAGATACACAGTTTGACTTGTATCGGAGCAAAGCTGTAAGAAATAAGAAGAGTTCTAACTCTAATGGTAACCGCTAATTTATTTAAACAAAAGGACATACAATAATATAAGCATATTCCAAATCAAAATAAAACGTACATATATATGCACCACAATTATGAACGCGAGATTATAAAAAATAAAGCAAACGTATATAAACAGAATAATAAAATCTTACAGCAAATTCTAGTCCGTAGTTACCTAACGTCGGAGGCTTGAGAAATAAAAAAGAAAATACAGAACTAAATACACTGAAGTGCATTTAACTAAACGAGTGCACTAAAAAATATATAGCGGCGAAAATGGTTGCGGTAAACAAAGATGTTAAATAACGTCACCTTATTTTAGCGCACAAATAAACATTACGAAGTAAAACGTGGATTAGAAACAAAACGCAATCCGAAATAAATGAAACGTGAATGAAAGTGTTACGAAGACAGGTTAAAATGTACATTCGTTAAATTGGATTCACAATACAGGTGTTAATAGAGCAAAATAAGATTCGGATTTCAATTGCTAAAGGGTCGATTTTCCTACGCACTTATCAAGGATCAACGAAAATCGAGTGGCACCAACTCGATGCAACATCAATGATGCCAACCCTGCTATGGCTCGTCAATGGAGTCGACAAATGAATAGTGCAACCAGATTAGGAGGAACCAGCAAACAAGGATTTCCAAAGAAACTTTCTTGGGAAACGAACATCGGTTAATTTCCCATAAAAGGCGCTATTATGTACTAGACGATAATGCTGAGTTATATGCCAAAATGAACGATGCTAACCTTGGCCTGCATAGGGCGGCATTTAACGCTCCGGATTATAGTGGATCGCTACTCAACCAACTGGCACTGATTGCTAATGGATGTCGTGACCGATTTCAAAACCAAAACAAATGGTACATCCTCTGTAATCGCCTATATACTAAAATCGACCTATTAGAGACAGTACTACAACTTTGTCCGAGGGTGCAGTAAATCATGAACGTAACAATAAATATGCACCTATCAAACAACGTCATCGTTAAATGCCATTGTACAATTTGGTTCATTGGGTCATCAAGCTTTCGTCGTTCCTGGATGTGGTATATTACTTGGTTGGAGCAACATGCACAACATCCGTTCTCATATATCTAGAAGACATAATAATAGTAACTTTAACATTTGAACCTTATTTGAAAAATTCTTTCGGTTTGTTCACGATTAAAAGATGCTAACTTGGCAGCAATTTTTGATATAGGGTGAATTTTGTTTGCCCGGTTGAAATATGTAAGCCCTATTGTGCTCAAAGACGACTTTCCTACAGTCGTGATAAAATTCAAGAGATTGCAGATGTGCTGTGGATACAGATAATTTATAGATAATGTTTCATTGTTAACAGTTCATATATCTTCTTCTATTAAGGTTCAATAATCATATAGTTTTGTGGATGCCAGATATGCAAACATTCTTTTATAAAATAAAGCAAACTCTTATTTCTGCCCATATTCTTGACTTTGTATTCGGCGTGATGTATATGAATTTGAATCGGGGTGTGTTCCAAAGCAAATCGATGACGACAATTGTTATATAGTAATTGCTTACGCTACACGCTATACTGACCAATGTAGAAAAGAGATATATAGTCACTTAAAAAGTGTATTTTGCCGTTTTATTCGGTATTCAAAACTTATGTTGAAGATACTAGTTTTAAAATTATTATTGACCAACATTCAATATTAAGGCTGCAGAATTTAGAAGACCTTACTGGAAGATTGGCTTTATGTGGAGTAAATTTGCGGCAATATAATACGACCATCGAACCCCACAAACATATTCTATATGATGCACGGAATTAGAACTGAGCATAACATAAGGTCAAGAGTTGCTGCTCAATTAATATGTCGCAGACTACTTAGTTGGAAGCAAATTGGATTTAATTTTGCTATCAAAGCAGAGCAGTAGACCTTCCATTCCAGGGTTTCCTCCAGGCATATGCCCAGGAACTTAGTCTGATGTTCATGTATCAATGGCACACCATTTGCAGTGATATTTAGCACTGCGGGTCGCTTTTGGCGAGTATGAAGAAAATGGATATAATTGTTTTTGCCCATGTTAAAGTATAAATCACTTTCACAGAACCAGTGGGACAACTGTTCCAGTAGCTCGCATGCTTTAGATTTCAAGACATCATACTGTCTATCAGATACCAAGGCAGAAGTATCACCCGCAAATATAATATTAGAATCCTGAAAGATTCCTAGATTCCTCTGAGGCTTATTGTTACTGGAATAATGATTGATTTATGTTTATCGAGCCTGCCACCAACCAGATGCGAAACCTCAACATAATCCTATCAGTCAAGTAAGACGAAAACCAATCAGCCATCACCGCCGCACACCAATAGCACTAAGCTTTTTTAAAAGCAAATGAATTTGAATACATTCGAATGCCCGTGCCAGTGAAACCATGTTAAGACATAATGTTAAATTTCAGCTGGTAGGAATTCAGTCTGTCAAGCATCGCTTACTCGAAGACGGAGAGGACGGAAGTCAAAGCAATGGGATGGTAGTTTGCCATCAAATTTAAATCACGGTACATCTTTAAGTTGTCACTGAACACACGCACCTGTGGAGAGACCCATTTTTTATTACGCCTTAGGATTTTTCCGCTTTACCGGAAAGTAAAGTAATATTTAAACAAACCATAAAAACAATTAAACCTGTCATTTACACTGCTTAGAGTACTTGTAGTCGCCCAGGATTCACCAGTAAGTGATCTCTCAAAAAGTGCCACATTTCTTTCATTGAAGCTTCTCTCATATATAACTTCCTTTGATAACAATGACACGTATTAATTCAAAACTAAATAATATAATTTTATGATCTGAGATTACGCTGTCCAGGGCAATGACGTGTTCAGTGGCCGATATATTGGCATAGATATGGTCAATAATTATGGAGGTTCGAGCCGAGACACGCGTTGGAACCCTCGCTAGTTGGCATAAGGAATGCTGCCATCAAATCGGACAGGTCGGAGTCATTGTATGAAGCATGAGAATAATTGATATCAAAATCACCCAATAAAACAATATTGCTCCCAGGAACATATACATAATCAAGAACAGAACATGGAACAGAATTAAAAATTTTAACTCAACTCGAGGGGTCATGTGTAACAATTTATAATAATGGCGTCGGTGTTGGCATCCGACTTCCATTTAATCCCACATATTTCCATGTGTTTTTCACTAGAAAATGAATCCAACTCTAATGTCTCAGCCTGAATATTATTTCTTACACCACCACCCCTAAACTCAGAGCGACAGTAGCTAGACTTGAGAGTGAGATCCTTAAATGTATGTGTCGGAATTCTGTCATTGAGGCACCACGTTTCACAAAGACAAACACAATTTATATTATACATTGATAAATCGAGCTCCAATTCAATCATTTAAAATTACTAAATCGTATCGTACTATACTTTCATCATTGGGGCTCTTACCTTGTGAAAAAACAATTGATTAAGACACCATTTGGTCAGGTTTCACGGTTGCTGCATCCAATTCGTCGAATAGCACGCTGACTTTAAATGATGAATACATGTCTGGATGTTTGGAATTCAGTTTTTCACACCCTACTTCCGGTATGATGTGTTTTATGGACTTAATAACATCCTCGTGTGTAGTTTACATGACTTAATGCAACTTCAGCGAATGTATGTGTAGTAGTCTGATAAGCCCATAGAGGGCGAAACAACTGTCATCGCCTTGATACATTCGCCGAAATTTATTTTCATAAGTGAGCGTACAAATTTTTACGTCATTGTAAAATATTTAGATCAGAGAAAATATTTTCTGAACTTTTATGGGTCAGCCAAAGGCACCTTTCCCTTCCTTCGAAATATATATCTTCCCACGTTACCGGTCCATTACCAAAGCGAAATATGGGTTTCCAATATTTTTGTAGTTTCTGTATAGTTTACTAAATTCGTTATTGCATCCTGTGGATCTTTCCATACCATTGTATACCATACCAAGTATTCGAAAAAAAATCTGGAGTATCGTACAATATGAGTTCCACTGTGTGCTTCTGGAACTCGATTCACAAATCGGTAATTTAAAAATCTTATTTTGAAATTCGATGTGAAAATACTGTATAAAGCACCACCCTGCAGAATCTGCTAATAGAATTATAGGTTCGACAATAAGCTCTTACATAGATGATATCAATCAATGGAACTGGGATCTGCAGATACATAAAATCTTTTATTACCGTCCATTATGCTTAAAGCAAATTAAGTTATACCCGTTGAATATTAAGTAATTATATGCATACACTTGCTCGTTCGTTGTTTGTTAGGATACGTACAATTGTTTTGCACTTTTTGCTTAATTGCATCAACAACCCACGCTCTCTTGCGTCCGAAAAAGTAAGTCAAAGTACAGGTGTAGGAAATTTCATATATATTTTTTATATATATATAATTTTACGTCACAATATATTGCTTGTTTACCAATCTAAACTATTGTTTGTTGAAAAAACTGGAAACTCATGCATATTAAACGCACTTTAGCTTAATTTCATTAACGCGCATCCAGTCCACAGGGAAAGTACAACAATGTACATATTGTATATTCCGAAGCACAATAAAATCACGCAGGGGAATCGAGATGTATATCCTGCTGGAATATATTTCCTGCATATTATACCAAACATATGGGTTTGTTGTTGATAAAATTATTTTGAAATTATAAACCGTTGCGGTAACACGAGCCCCATCGCATGTAAATTTGACTCGTGCATAAATTTTGGTATTAAATCCCTCTTGGAAGAAACGTTTTAATATATCCCCCTATTTTGGCCTACGAACAGCCGCCGAGGTTCTTGCTTTCCTTCGCTCCTAAAGTCATTCAATTCAATTCAAGGAATTCACTCGCTGAAGCTAGTAGATGAGCTTATTACTCCAAAACAATGTGCATATTTTTTATAAAAATATACTACTTGGCAGTTTCAATGCCGAAGATAGTGTTAACGAACAAATTATCTTGCCTAGCAATTATATACCTGCCTATGTTAATCTTTTAATAAAATGTTTTGTAAGTTAAATTTGATTATGACGCACAATATTATGGTTTTTTATTCTCGAAATTATTTAACTGATCTAACATAATATGATTAACATCGACATACTGATCCTTGGTTTCTAAAATAAACATACTCGTTAATAAAGTGCAATGCGATGATAAACGTTTTAATACAATTTAATGAATAGTAATGCTAATCCGACAGGTGCGGGTTTAAATTTGTTTGGCTACCATATGCAAGTTTACACAGTAATTATTAATGTGGGTGTGTACTCACAATTGTTATTCTGGCATGTTTAAATAACAGTCTCATTAATGGACAAACGTAATTAATCAACGTTTTGACATAATTAGCGATTAAAAGTTTAAATTTGAGCGACGTAATCACGACAAATCAGATGTAAATTTACTACCCATAATGTGTCTAAACGGCAATAGTGACGCTCGCAAATACGTATGCGCAGAGAATTATTTTCTATAGGCTCTCATAAATAACCAATATAGTCAAGATGGCGGGCGTGTGTGTCGACAAAAAAATCCGCGTGAACATTGTAAAATGCCAAATACCAGATTAGCATATTAAAGTGTGGACTCACCATAGCTGGGCAAAAAGGTTGAATATGCTGTTATTGTTAATTGTTGTAATGAGTATGAGTGAATGGAAGGTATTAATAGAGAACAACTAACCAATATAAAGACCTAATAATAGATGAGTTAAGAGACAATATGTGAAATATGAAATATGTGAAAATTGTGATCTGAAATCACCAATATCGCTAATTAAATAATATTGTATGCACCCGGTGCGGCACCATTTCTTATTAATGAGATCAAAGGTGAAGCAACAATATGTGATATTACATCAATTTCTACAGGTGTGAATATTAACGAAGTTGCAAACATTGACGAACTACTAGGTGTAGATTATCAAATTGCTGACAAACAGAACAAATGCAAACCAAAGTTAACATTACAAAGGAAACTGCAATATACGCGGACAGTGCTGGATTAAATTATTGATTGAGAGGAACTTTGTCATTGACAACTTGAATGAGAATATTAAATTCAGTTGGTTTGTGGATCTCATTACCGAGAGTATTGACGAATCTCTTCACAAAAAAATATACCTTATATACCACCATGCAGTAAGGGAAATTTTAGTTGTGAAACTCTTTAAAAGAATGTTTAGTTTTTGATATGCTCAGTGGTACATTGCATGTTTTGCATTTCGGCGCTGTACGGATTTGATGAGATTTCGTACTACAGTGCCCACAACGTCGTCGACTGCATTATACTGATGAGCTGATGAGCTGATGAGCAACCAATGTTTCTCTTATTTCTGTCGGAAAGTATGGCTTGTGTTTTTGTATTGGAATACTGGCTGATCTCTTTCTGTGAGGCACTATTGTGGGAGATAAAAGACTTGTTACTGCTTCACGTGGGAAGTTTTTTAATGACAAACTTGACAGTTCCACTTATTTATATAAGACATAGCCATTGGCGATGCTGGTATGGACAAAGTGAAATAAAATTCGATGCCACCATTTGTGGCTTTTTCTATCAATCTCCCCCACTTGCTTCAGCTGATCGAGTTTGTCAACACATGTGCTTGATCTAATCCACTAAAGCTAGTGGACACGGGATATCGTCTTTCTTGCCATTTCTGTCTTTTCTCTTTACTGTTGCAACGCAGTCTATACTATGCAAGTTTTATATCAAATGTACAATTCTGTTGTCCATCCAATTTACTGTATATATTCCCGTATGACTGGTACAGTAGTCAAGGTATCAAAGTTCTCTTCTAGCACTATTTATAGTTGCGCAAGCATAAATATTGACATTCTTTAACTCTTCCATTAGCTGTACACTGGAAAAATAGTTATCAAAGTAGATTTTGTGATTTTTAAATTCCAGTGCCTCACACTATATCTTCAGAACATTTGCACCAAGAGATTTTTCAATACTATTTTTCATTTTGCCATTGTATATTGTGTATATTTTGAACTTGTAACAGTATCCAGATTGGTCGGCAAGTACCCAGTATCCTCTTTTGATGAGTTTTTTGGTAAGTACTGCTTGATTGAGCTCCGTCCCTTAAACTTTATCATTGATTAATCAACAGCCGAATATTCTGTTAGGTTATAACATTTTAAAAAGTTATTTCAAGAAAAAAGTAGGGGCGTCGCCGTTTGGAAAATTGACGTTGTCGTTCGGGTGTAGGTTTCAGAGCAACCATACAAACCTGTTAAGCCAGTTTTCAGCTGATTTTGTTGTTTGGAAAACTATATGCTGTATAATCTCATCAGAAATAAATAAGGCAAATAGATCCCCAGGAATGGGTGCATGCAGCGGTTGTACAATATCTGGCAAGTTACATTTTTCCGTAAAAGAAAATGGTTCTTGCACTTAATTGGTCTTACGCCACTGTGGAGGATTTAGAAGAACTGGCTGAATTGTCATTATGGCTGGTTAAACTGAAATTATATGTTTTGCTGCAATTGCAGACAGAGGAACATCCATTTCACTATCGCTATCTGGATTCGAAGCAGAAATAACAATTTCAGAATTTGGGGTGAAACCAATATTTTCTTCTTCCGAATCGTCATGTGATTCGGCAGCAGATTCAAGATCAGAAGGTATGCCAATATACAACTCATGCATTAATTCTTCTTTTGTAAGACCACCGACAAGGGGTAAATCATCCATGATTTCTACAAAAGTAAAAAAATAAGATGTAAGAAGCTGCATGGTGGTACAAGTAAGGGACTCTCAAAAATATCTAGAAAATTAATAAAAAAATGTAAGAATAACTAGCTTGTAATAAGGATCACTTACGTAAATAAATTCAAAAAACAATTATTATAAACAAATTTGAATATTTAACACAAACAAAAGTAAAGGACTCAAAAGCACGCATATTCGAGCATTCAAACAGTACTACAACGAAAATTACAAAATTAAAGGTTTGCTTCCATACTAATAACCTTAGCACCGCCATGCAATATGTGAAATCACATTTAAAAGGTGGTATTGATAATGTACCACTATGCACCTAGCCATATAACAAATGGTGGTACAAATTATGTACCACTGTGCCTGAAAGAATTAAGTCTCGATAGTCTACATAGAAGATTTCTTCTCCGATTTGCGAACTAAAAAACTGAGAGACCCCAAAATAGTATTAGAACATTTGACAATTCCTTCGTTTAATATTAGTGTGATTTCTTCATCGATAGATTCTTGAAGTACGGGAGAAACGGGATAAAAAAATTGTGATATGATCGACTTGGGTGTTAATTTCATGTTTGATTAAGTGGGTATATCCCACTATTTGATTCATACTGTAAAATATTTCTTTTCTACAGTGGACACACAACAATTGTTGTTGAGCTTCCGTGAGATTTATAACATTTTACGTTGGAATGTGGTGAATTCAGAATGTTATCGCCACTGAAAGTTCACCTGTCAGGTCGGATGTAATTCCGGTGTGACGCCAGAAATCCCGATCGAGGATCAACGAACGGAGTAATTCAAGGGCGACTAGCACATTTGTAAGAGTGACATTTCCTTCTACATAAATAGAAATCAGAATAGTTCCGATGACGCTACAATTTTTACCGTCTCCGACTGCAAAACATGGAACAAGATGAGTAGATTCAGGGAGATTTAAAGATTCTAATTTCTCACCAAAAATTGTGCTTATTATCCTTAGTATTGTTAGACTATTGCTAATTATGGTTTCATTAGCTCTTTCATGAACTGGTATAAAATGTAGGATCGGTTGAATTTGTTTATCAATGGTCGGTTTGTCTGCGACTGTGTGGCCAAGTAAATTACCAGCTATTGTCTCCGGGGATCGCTTCCAGAAAGTTTGTTACAGTTAGGGCATGTTGGAACAGTGATATTTGGTTTCTGCCATAGATAACATCGATGTTTAAAATTTTTAGGAGCGATTTTTATTTCTTTTGATATGCATGGTTTTTAATGGTTTAAATATAAGATAACTGGAGATGTTTATTTGTTCATTTATAACTGTGCCGTTTTTCATTTTAATTTGTATATTTCTAGATTTTCCCATATATATAATTTTTGGCATTTTTTAATTGGCATTACGTCCTCCATCTTGTCTGAGTTGTGGTAATTAAATATATTGGAAAATCTGGAAATATGCAAAACTAAAATGAAAAACAGCACAATTATAAACGAGCAAATGAACACATCCAATGATCCTATATTTAAACCATTGAAAAATCATAAACATCAGAAGAATTAAAAATTGGTCATAAATATATCCCCCACCATATTTCCCAAGTGTCATATTAACAATTTTCCCAAGGTGTGAATTCGCTAAACATATGTCAAGAATGAAAAGAGTGTAAAAATGTACGTGACGAAGTCAGTACGACCATAAATTTAATAAACATTAAGACCCGATAAACGAAGACTAATGTAAATGAATTTTTAAGTGTGTGTGACGTTAAAAGAATAAAGACAAAATATTAATATAAAACGTAATTAATTAAATAAAACTTTATTAAATCTAATATCAACGTTTTTGGAATTTTAATTTTAAGGGCTGAAAACTTGATTCTTAATTAAGTTTTATCTCAGAGTCATTTTTATTTCTATTTGAGACTGATTGTGGTGCACGGTATTACCAGATGGAAGGAGTATCAATTACAATTCCTTCATCGAATTGACCGATTTCGAATAACACTGCATTATTCTTCTTTATTTCTTCTTAAAATTTATTATCACTTGTATTTACACTTCACTTTGTATTTGACGTTCATCCACCGTTACTTGTCAATTTTCTTTCAAACAACCCGTTGACTAGCGACGTTTTAATATAAAAAAAATTCCCAAGCAATGTGTAAACTAAAAACTTGTCGTCTTCTGACGTTCCTTAAATAGCCTCAGTAAGGGTTTTGACAGTTCGTACACATGATAAAAAATATTCATATTTCACAATCCCTCGAACCTTTTTCTCACACCACATTGTTCCACACTCATGTACTATACACTATATACAAAACTACATTCTTTAATAACATTCTGACTAGTACTCAACTGAATCTTATGTGAATTAAAAATTTCGATGGGTCTAAAGGACACTATTCTAATTTAAGTCATTTCTAATGAGTATATAATGAGTATAATTAGTAATTGTTTAAAGTTAAGTTTTTACTATTAAATTGAGCGAAAAACCCAAATCAACTACTCCTTAAATGTTTTTTTTTAATGTAATGACGTCCTCATAATCTATATCGGGTTCACATCACCCATTTTCTACTAAATTTCTTAACATCGTTAATCCACCTACACATAAATATAACAATATATTTACACATTACACATTTTAAATATTTTTTAATAAATCATAATTGTTGGAAGATATTTTTGCATTTAATTTTAATAAACGCGTTATCAGCGAAATGCAGATTTTTGTTCACAAAAATATTCATTCATAAACACTTAAAAATGTTGAAAAAGCGTGGGGCGATAAAAATCATAAACACTTATCTCTGTAATCTCTGCATGAACTGCGATATTGTAGGAAAGTTTTCTGTTTACCTCAGCATATTCTTCATGAATAATTCAGATACATACATATAATCCAGCATCGTGTTATACCTTAAAATTATGTAATAATGATGCAAATTATGTCGTTAAAACTATATGTTTGCAAGGGAAATAAATACTCTCGACAAGTAATTTTCATGCCCACATTATTTTCATATTTTTAATATATATATAATATAAGTTAAATTTAATTATTCAATAATAGTCTGTAAGGTATTATTTATTGAATATAATGAGGTATATTATTATAGTAGAATGATATAAAATTTTCTAATCTACAGTGTCATTAAATAATATAAAACAATAAATTTCACAAATGACGTTGAAACACAAAACTTTTATTTTAGACATATTAAGCTAGTTGCAATTTTTATTTTGCAAATGAGGTATTTTACCTTTAGTTTGATGTCTGGAAACCACCTCAGGTAATAGTGTAAAGTTTGAGTTTTACGTTAATTGCACCGATATTTTGAATACCATTATGTATTGTCTAGACGTTTCTTGCAATTTGCCATTTTAATTTCTTTATATAGACCATTATATATTCCAAAATGTTAACATGACAGTTCTATGAACGTTCATAAAGCGTGAAAACAAAAATGGAAGATAATAAAATCTAAATGCAACAGATGATCTCAGCTGCTCTTCCCATACACATTTTTATCATTACCCACATTCACTGGACAATTTGCCTGCATTCAATAACACAACAAGTTTAGCACAACTGTTCCGCATAATGGTGAGTAGAAAAAGTTACTGAAAGTAAAATGAAAAATCCTCTCTTAATAGAGTGAATTTTCAAATTTGGGCGGCAAAAGACTATGAGAGGAACCTCATTATGTACCCCAAAATCACTCGCACACACTCTGACAAAACATAACAAAGTTTCATAACTACGCAAACGCACCTCAACCAAAACAGCATCCCAAACAGAAGAAAATCCACAATGTCTGGGCAATATATACTAGGCAAATAGCTCTAAAACCTCCACTAATTAGTATGAAACAACAAGTCTTATGGTATATAGAAATATACCATATACCATATATGGTATTATATAATATAGAAAAAATGTTGATTTGATTTTATCCCTCATACATTAAAAAATACACTGACCGTGAAAAAAACAACGCACCCGGAGACAGATCGTAGAAATTTAAAATTGCGGTGTAATAATAAACTCATTAATTGATAATGTACCACTATGCACCTAGCCATATAACAAATGGTGGTACAAATTATGTACCACTGTGCCTGAAAGAATTAAGTCTCGATAGTCTACATAGAAGATTTCTTCTCCGATTTGCGAACTAAAAAACTGAGAGACCCCAAAATAGTATTAGAACATTTGACAATTCCTTCGTTTAATATTAGTGTGATTTCTTCATCGATAGATTCTTGAAGTACGGGAGAAACGGGATAAAAAAATTGTGATATGATCGACTTGGGTGTTAATTTCATGTTTGATTAAGTGGGTATATCCCACTATTTGATTCATACTGTAAAATATTTCTTTTCTACAGTGGACACACAACAATTGTTGTTGAGCTTCCGTGAGATTTATAACATTTTACGTTGGAATGTGGTGAATTCAGAATGTTATCGCCACTGAAAGTTCACCTGTCAGGTCGGATGTAATTCCGGTGTGACGCCAGAAATCCCGATCGAGGATCAACGAACGGAGTAATTCAAGGGCGACTAGCACATTTGTAAGAGTGACATTTCCTTCTACATAAATAGAAATCAGAATAGTTCCGATGACGCTACAATTTTTACCGTCTCCGACTGCAAAACATGGAACAAGATGAGTAGATTCAGGGAGATTTAAAGATTCTAATTTCTCACCAAAAATTGTGCTTATTATCCTTAGTATTGTTAGACTATTGCTAATTATGGTTTCATTAGCTCTTTCATGAACTGGTATAAAATGTAGGATCGGTTGAATTTGTTTATCAATGGTCGGTTTGTCTGCGACTGTGTGGCCAAGTAAATTACCAGCTATTGTCTCCGGGGATCGCTTCCAGAAAGTTTGTTACAGTTAGGGCATGTTGGAACAGTGATATTTGGTTTCTGCCATAGATAACATCGATGTTTAAAATTTTTAGGAGCGATTTTTATTTCTTTTGATATGCATGGTTTTTAATGGTTTAAATATAAGATAACTGGAGATGTTTATTTGTTCATTTATAACTGTGCCGTTTTTCATTTTAATTTGTATATTTCTAGATTTTCCCATATATATAATTTTTGGCATTTTTTAATTGGCATTACGTCCTCCATCTTGTCTGAGTTGTGGTAATTAAATATATTGGAAAATCTGGAAATATGCAAAACTAAAATGAAAAACAGCACAATTATAAACGAGCAAATGAACACATCCAATGATCCTATATTTAAACCATTGAAAAATCATAAACATCAGAAGAATTAAAAATTGGTCATAAATATATCCCCCACCATATTTCCCAAGTGTCATATTAACAATTTTCCCAAGGTGTGAATTCGCTAAACATATGTCAAGAATGAAAAGAGTGTAAAAATGTACGTGACGAAGTCAGTACGACCATAAATTTAATAAACATTAAGACCCGATAAACGAAGACTAATGTAAATGAATTTTTAAGTGTGTGTGACGTTAAAAGAATAAAGACAAAATATTAATATAAAACGTAATTAATTAAATAAAACTTTATTAAATCTAATATCAACGTTTTTGGAATTTTAATTTTAAGGGCTGAAAACTTGATTCTTAATTAAGTTTTATCTCAGAGTCATTTTTATTTCTATTTGAGACTGATTGTGGTGCACGGTATTACCAGATGGAAGGAGTATCAATTACAATTCCTTCATCGAATTGACCGATTTCGAATAACACTGCATTATTCTTCTTTATTTCTTCTTAAAATTTATTATCACTTGTATTTACACTTCACTTTGTATTTGACGTTCATCCACCGTTACTTGTCAATTTTCTTTCAAACAACCCGTTGACTAGCGACGTTTTAATATAAAAAAAATTCCCAAGCAATGTGTAAACTAAAAACTTGTCGTCTTCTGACGTTCCTTAAATAGCCTCAGTAAGGGTTTTGACAGTTCGTACACATGATAAAAAATATTCATATTTCACAATCCCTCGAACCTTTTTCTCACACCACATTGTTCCACACTCATGTACTATACACTATATACAAAACTACATTCTTTAATAACATTCTGACTAGTACTCAACTGAATCTTATGTGAATTAAAAATTTCGATGGGTCTAAAGGACACTATTCTAATTTAAGTCATTTCTAATGAGTATATAATGAGTATAATTAGTAATTGTTTAAAGTTAAGTTTTTACTATTAAATTGAGCGAAAAACCCAAATCAACTACTCCTTAAATGTTTTTTTTTAATGTAATGACGTCCTCATAATCTATATCGGGTTCACATCACCCATTTTCTACTAAATTTCTTAACATCGTTAATCCACCTACACATAAATATAACAATATATTTACACATTACACATTTTAAATATTTTTTAATAAATCATAATTGTTGGAAGATATTTTTGCATTTAATTTTAATAAACGCGTTATCAGCGAAATGCAGATTTTTGTTCACAAAAATATTCATTCATAAACACTTAAAAATGTTGAAAAAGCGTGGGGCGATAAAAATCATAAACACTTATCTCTGTAATCTCTGCATGAACTGCGATATTGTAGGAAAGTTTTCTGTTTACCTCAGCATATTCTTCATGAATAATTCAGATACATACATATAATCCAGCATCGTGTTATACCTTAAAATTATGTAATAATGATGCAAATTATGTCGTTAAAACTATATGTTTGCAAGGGAAATAAATACTCTCGACAAGTAATTTTCATGCCCACATTATTTTCATATTTTTAATATATATATAATATAAGTTAAATTTAATTATTCAATAATAGTCTGTAAGGTATTATTTATTGAATATAATGAGGTATATTATTATAGTAGAATGATATAAAATTTTCTAATCTACAGTGTCATTAAATAATATAAAACAATAAATTTCACAAATGACGTTGAAACACAAAACTTTTATTTTAGACATATTAAGCTAGTTGCAATTTTTATTTTGCAAATGAGGTATTTTACCTTTAGTTTGATGTCTGGAAACCACCTCAGGTAATAGTGTAAAGTTTGAGTTTTACGTTAATTGCACCGATATTTTGAATACCATTATGTATTGTCTAGACGTTTCTTGCAATTTGCCATTTTAATTTCTTTATATAGACCATTATATATTCCAAAATGTTAACATGACAGTTCTATGAACGTTCATAAAGCGTGAAAACAAAAATGGAAGATAATAAAATCTAAATGCAACAGATGATCTCAGCTGCTCTTCCCATACACATTTTTATCATTACCCACATTCACTGGACAATTTGCCTGCATTCAATAACACAACAAGTTTAGCACAACTGTTCCGCATAATGGTGAGTAGAAAAAGTTACTGAAAGTAAAATGAAAAATCCTCTCTTAATAGAGTGAATTTTCAAATTTGGGCGGCAAAAGACTATGAGAGGAACCTCATTATGTACCCCAAAATCACTCGCACACACTCTGACAAAACATAACAAAGTTTCATAACTACGCAAACGCACCTCAACCAAAACAGCATCCCAAACAGAAGAAAATCCACAATGTCTGGGCAATATATACTAGGCAAATAGCTCTAAAACCTCCACTAATTAGTATGAAACAACAAGTCTTATGGTATATAGAAATATACCATATACCATATATGGTATTATATAATATAGAAAAAATGTTGATTTGATTTTATCCCTCATACATTAAAAAATACACTGACCGTGAAAAAAACAACGCACCCGGAGACAGATCGTAGAAATTTAAAATTGCGGTGTAATAATAAACTCATTAAAAAAATAAGCGAATATTGTTTAAAAGTGATAAAAATGTTTAACAATGAGAGGTATCTCATCCTAGCTTAATACATTAACTTAATCATTGTGACAGGCTGTATATCATGTTATTGATGACCTCTTGAATAATCTCCACCCTTGATATTTGTAGTTTTTCACTGGGTGATCCACGGTCACTGCAGGAAGTAGCCACTGTTGACACATCTTCGACCAGCGATAGCAAATTATGTCGTTAAAACTATATGTTTGCAAGGGAAATACTCTCAACAAGTAATTTTCATGCCCACATTAAAATGCAAATCATTTTCATATATTTAGTATATATATAATATAAGTTAAATTGAATTATTCAATAATAGTCTCGAAGGTATTATTTATTGAATATAATTAGGTATATATGGATCATTATGGTAGAATGATATAAAATTTTCTAAGCTAGAGCGGAACAGTGTCATTAAATAATATAAAACAATAAATTGGGAGACCTTGCAGGCCATGGCAAGGCATTAACATTTTGCTGTTGAAGATACTTTCTAAGTATTACAGAATATTGTTAATTTCTCTACGAACTTTCTGGTTCCCAGGTGCAAAAATTAGAGCGAACTGCTACTATGGCGTATGTCACCCAATCATAACTACAGGTATTAAGTGCGGGACACTGCAGGTTATATAATGTCGCAGTCACAAACAACAACAAACATATTAGACTAATTTTAAGAGGAACCTTCAAAAGATATCTTTGTATTTGTAAACATTCCTTAGCGCCTAGTAGTCCATGGGCTGCCGGCAGAGAGTAATCGACGATACTTAAGTGGCAACAATAAAAATGCATTTAATTAATTTAAAGTTCTGTGGTTTAATTTTGATAAACTATTACACTACAATATTAAGCATTAATTGGGGGTTAGTAACATCCTACATGGTATGTTAATTCTATTGAAGTACGCTGTATCTCTACACCGAACATACCTTAGTCAGGTCACATAATACACTGTCGTTAAATTGTGATGTTTCTTGTCGTGGTACATAATTAACTTATTTATCCAGAAAGGCCGTTGACATGTACGTGTGTTGTGTCAGCACGCGATTCAATGGCAGTGCAGCGTCAACGCTATTGGCACTGACCTTACTTCGTCAACGCGAGTGAAATTCAAATGCCGAATTACATATTGAAGCTCATATGACTCTGCATTGTGCGTGGCCAGATTATGTTTATATAGTGTGGAATACTTTATATTATTAGTTTTTAATTTTTTTTAAATGCGATCAATCATCATCACCGGTGTTCTTTTGAAAAGTTTTATGATTGATTGATCGACGGAAATAATGAAGAACAAACAAGGACCATTTGTGTATATTACTTTGTAAATCACAATGGTTGAGAATATTTACGCTTCCTGCACCATGCTCGCCTTCGTAAATGCGAATATACCATTACAGTTGGTAAAGTAAGTCCCAACCCAACGGTTTGCATACAGCTAGAGGCCGGTGTAGAGACTGTACAAAAGCGCTGTATAAAATATGTAGCTATATACAAACAAATCTATTACATTGCTGAGATGGGTTGGGTTGGGTTGCGAATTTAGTGGCTTTTAGTTGCTTTTGGTGTCTTCTACCCGACTCATGTTATCAAATTATTTTTCTATATTTTTTCTTTATTAAAACATTCGATAATTTTCGCAAATTGTTATTAATCGCTTGCATAATATTTTGACCTTGAATAGTTACGTAAATTTCCTCAAATTTCCAAATTATTGCATAACAAACTTTAACAATGTTGATAAGTTTGCAATTTTTACATTATTGTCAATTTTTAATTTAAATTAGATTTTGCGTAGATAAAAAAAACAGTGTCATAAAGAAATTCTGATCTTTATCCGGTTAACTTTACGCGTCGTTATAACAATGGCGAAACTACATACGCAACGACAAATCGTAGCCCTTTTTAACAGAACCGCTTGTGTAAAACTTTTTGCAACGAGATTACGTGAAATTGAATAAAAGGTTGGTAATCAGGGCTGTTTTGTGCATTGCATTCCACTAAGATGCAGAAACAAGTGGGAAAAAGTTAGAAATTTATTTGCTTGGCCCTATCTTGAATAAAAGTTTGGTAATTATGCCTGGGTCCAGCGTCTTCAAAGGGAAATGTAGGGAGAATTTACCAGATGAAGATGAGAAAGATCTACAAGTCTCATAGACGAGAACGCGATTAATGGCTTTAGGCTACACCTAAAATAAATCAATAAAATATTTGATGGACATCGGTAGTACAAGGCAGAGTGGGTGGGTTCAGTGGATGATGAATTATAAGAAAGCAGATATAAGAGAAGCACAATGAAGGAAGGGCCACAATAGTGGCAAATTGATCTTTTCTGAATCTTTGAAGAAATATTAGCTATTAACTAGTATTTAAGTATCTAAACATTGTTTTAAAGTAAAAAATGAATTTTCATCGCCAACAAAATTTGTTTGTCCAAGAAGCCAAACCAATCCATCACAACCTAAACCCAATCCAACCTAAAAGAATTTGCTTTAATTTCGAATCTCAGTTACATATAATGCAAGTAAATTGGAATTAGTCTAATTAACCAAAAATTATAAGCACACAAAACACTCGCAATTGAATTGACATGGGTTGGGTTGATTAAAGTGGAGTCATAATCTTGTGATATTCCTTTTTATAAACTTGAATCATTAAACTCAGCAAATTGCTGTATATGCGTAACTTAAAACTCGCATGCGAAATGATTTATAATCATCGACTTTCAATACAATTAATGAAACTGATCATACCGAGATTTGCTGACTGAAAACCTACGTAAAACATTATTGTGTTTGTTTTCTAATTCGTTTTACATAGAAATTAAATGGCATGAATTTATGGGTACAAATTTTCATCGGTGTAAAGAAAAACTTTTAAAATTCAATATAATTCAACCTCCAAATACTTTTGTAAATAACATTACGTCCATTAATTGCAAAGTTTTTTTTACGCAAAATTGTATTCGCGACTCTCATAAAGTGAAAACCTCTATTCTAATATGCCCAATATTGTAAATTGTTTATATGGAGTAAAAGTGACCTAGTAGAGAAATTTATTTTTGATCGAACGATAATACTAAAGCTTGAAATATTCACAATCAGACGTAAAGTAAGAAATAAACGTGCATTACCTTCGGTGTCAAGGGTAATGTGTCAGGGGTAATGTAACATCAACACCACTTAAATATAGTAAGAATACCATGAATCGTGTCATAAAATGTCATCATTCCTTGGTGTTTCAAGGAAATATTAGTTCTTTTAGAATTTAATGGATGTTTGAAGAAAAAAATAATATCTACTAAATTGAGTAAATGTAATTTTTGGTGGCTTTTCAGTAATTCGGATTCGGATTCGCTACGTTCATCCATCAAACTTGCAGGCACGTCGCAAACTGCCACATTTACGCCATATAAAAACAAAATAGATTTTCTTTAGATATAATCCATCTCTACTTTTTTCTGTCCATATCGACGTATCAAAAAAAAAGTTTAAACGGATTTCATCTGAATAAAAAAACTATTAATACCGATGTGCATACAATCAATTCTTTCATGTACCGTGTAAATCATACACATCAAAATATCACTATCAACTCAAACGTCAAAATTAATTCATTTGCAAAACTTTGGTACGCAAAATAGGTGAGAACAATCACTGTAACAATTTATGCCGATTTTTGATGTAAATAAACATCAAAATAACGCGATCAATCCAAACGTCATTTACACACGTGCGCCGAATAAACTGGATCCTTTGTTTTCGCATCCGAACTCGTCGAACTGTCAATCCTTGAAAATTTAATGTTGCTGATGTTCGGGCAAATGCGATTGCGAACTGAAACTCCGATATTCATACGGTTCGTTGGAGAAATAAATTCCGTGTGTATATTGGACTTTTACCCTTTAACGGTTTTCTTTGTGCAATGCTTTCAAGATTAATTTCATATACTTTTGAAATTATTTATGGCAACAATGCGTTCCAATATAAAATCTATGAGCATTATTAATTTGAGTCGACAAACATTGTGTTGCAAACCGCGAAGAAAATTCAATTTCAAATTTGTTTATTTAGAAATATCAAGTAGTGCGGTTCTAAAATGATATTTCAACAGTTTTCATTTCTTCTGTGACACCGTCGTGTTACACCTACTTCAAAACTAAACTCGCTAAATTATTTATCGCTGGACCTATTGTTACTTTGTAACATGAAAGTGTAATGTTTTAAAAAATGACTCCTTACACGAGAAATGCAAAAGGATCTTCAACAATAAACCAAACTGAGTCCATATTACGCCTCTCATATTAAACACAAATTATGAAAATTAATAATTTCCATAATTTTCGAATATTTACAATTTATTAATTAGATCTAGTCAACTAAATGTAGCGGTCAATTTAATGTACTGCCGGCTAGAAAATTCGCCATTAAATTCCATCACATATGTTAAACATTTTCAGCACATTCATGAATTAATTAATCGTAATTGCGAGCGAATAGCGCATATTGTACACATCGGAATTTTAAAATCAAGTTGCTGTGGAACTAATATTTGTGTTGGGAAGTCGGGGAGGGGAGTGGGACGTGTATATGTGGTAGATACAATCACAATTACGCAGGGGTGAAACAACAATTTTAATTAGTGCATGAAACATTTATTAATTTAGTAGTAAAACAGGACGAAACTCGATAACGTTCGACTAAGAGAGAGGGCTTGAAACTGGAGCGTTTAGTGGTTAAGAGCTGCGGGTATTAGGAGCGATGGTGCGCGTGCAATGTGTTAGAATATTTTAAAATCCGTAATTATATTTTTTCAGTGGTAACTTATCAGTTTTGATTGATTTGATTAATACGCGTATAACTATATGCACAGGTATGTTGGTTAGAAAACTTGAGAGAATTTTTATTTAAAAGTCTTAATATTTAATATTTTCATGGCATACCTATTAAAAAGGGGTAAGAAATCCAAGGCATCCCAAAAGCAATAGTTTATGAGAACAAGCATGTCAATCGCTATGTGCGAAAAATACCATGTTATTCAAATGCGATAATTTGAACAGGATTTTTCTATATCATTTCTTTATTTATTTTCAGGTATTTTATCCTATTATTTAAAAAATAGAAATGATCAATTGAAGAAAGACTCTGGTGTTCCATGGCGAACGCTGGAGATTTAAATAATAATAATAATAATAATAATAATTTATCTTTATTTTGGCGGAGTCCAGCTAAAGCTGCTCACACTCAACCTTGTGATTTATAAATTAAAAATACATCCATTAATAATATATGATAAATAAAATTAGATATATGCGCTATAAAAACAACAAGAAAAACTAAACACAAATTTGAAGCAAAAATAATAAAAAGAAAGACATAATAAACCGCAAAAAGACTTCACCTGTTTTAAGCAAATACCAATCTATATTATTAATGTGAAGTAGCTTGATTTTGTAATAGCAAATCTTTTAAATTCTTTTTAAAAGATATCAAATTCAATGTTTTAACATATACTGGAATAGCGTTATACAGTGTTGGTGCTGAGTAAGAAAATGATCGCTCGAACATGGCGAAGTGGTGCTGAGGAATCATTAGTAGGTCTGTAAATCTCAGATTTCTGTTGTGCACGTTACATCTTTTAGTCAGCATAAGTTTTAAATAGTATGGGATACCAGTAGTTAATGTTAATGTTCTACGGTTTTGCATATTCAACCACCCTAGTTCAAGTACCTTATGCGACACATGATCGTACCTTCGTAGCCCGTAAACAAACCGAGTACACGCATTTTGTATTCGTTGGATTTTCGTTTTATATTCCAAATCCAGACACGGGCCATAGACAACATCGCAGTAATTGAAATTTGATAATATTAAGGAATCACACAGTGTGGATTTAAGTTTACGATTTAAAATATTTCTATTTGCATAGAAACATTTAAGTGTTGAGAAGGATTTTTGTATTAATTTATTTACATGACCATGAAATTTTAATTTTTAATCTATATGTAGTCCTAGGTTTTTAACATTATCTGATGTTTTCAATGTATTACCATCAACCTTAATATCTATGTCATCTATGACCCCCTGGCTACGTTTAGAAAAAACAATTATTACAGATTTCTTATGGTTTATATTGAGACTATGAGCTTTTGACATTTTAACTAATTTATCTATATCTTTGTTTATACACTCTACACTCGCCTTTAGATTATTTAAATTAAAGCTATAATACAACTGATTATCATTAGCGAAGAAATGGGGTGTACAGTATTTAATTGTATTTGAAAAATCAATTGTGTATATTACAAATAATAAAGGAGATATTATTGATCCTTGTGGCGTACCACACGAAATCTCAACGAAGGAGGAGACACGATTTTCAACTTTAACGCAGTGCATCCTTTTACTTAGATATTAATTTAACAAGTTACAGGCATCCTGATCAAACCATAGATATTTTAATTTTGCCAATAAAAGCCGATGACTGAGGGTGTCAAAAGCGTTGGTGTAGTCAAGCAAAGTGAGAATAGTCACCATATCTTTATCTAATGCCCCAATGACATCATCAGTCACTTTAATTAAAGCACTTGCAGTGCTATATCCCTGCCTGAAACCCGATTGTAATTTAGGTAATAAATCTACTGTTTGGAGATATTGTGTGATTTGTTCGTTCATTGCTTTCTCAATAACCTTGGATAGCACGGGCAAGATACTTATTGGTCGCAGGTCAGAAAGTTCTTTGGCGTTATTCGTTTTACAGAGAGGAATAATGATTGCTTGTTTCCATAACTTAGGAAAGTCGCCCGAGATAAAACATTTATTGATTAAGTGTCGAATATATTCTGAAATAACCGGCAGACACATATTAAGCATGGTGACTGATATATCATCTACGCCACACGCATTAGTTTTTATCTCAGCAACATATTTCACAACATCACATGTATTTATAAGTGTAAATTCGAATACCTTTGACTTACTATGTTTGTTATTCAAGTAGAAATTCATCGTTTCTGCTGGTGGTTCTATAGAGCTAGTGGATGCTGCAAAGTAATTATTTACATTTTCGGGATTGTTTAAATGCTCAGGAATTTCACGACAGTTCTTTTTACGGGTAACATTAAATTCATTTAAGGTTCTCCACATTAATTTACTATTATTGTGATTTTGTATATATTGTAGGTAACCTTTTTTTTCTTGTCTGAATTTATATTATTATAATGTTCTTCAATGCTCGTGTGTTTCCACAAAACGGCCCCCTCCATGAGAATTATTTGTTTTTTAATCTTCTATAGCTTGTTATATTGGATAATTGCTACTAATATTTAAGAAACCTGTACGATGCTTAACAATGCTAATTACCATAAGTAGCAATATTGTAATAAACAATGTTCTTTTATTATTTATTGTTTGGGTTGGGTCGTAGGTCGTAGTTGGAATAAAACACTCGCAGAGTCTCGCAGGTATGTGGTGTATTTAATTGTTGCTTTATTCGTAACTTATTCTAATGTCACCCGATGATGTTAGTGTGGGTCGCGAACGTTATTCGAGACGATCGTCGGTAATCTTGTCCTATTAAATAATTGATGCGTTTATATATACTTATTATTAATGCTGACAAAGGTAATTTCAAATAGAATACACATATCCTTCTACGGACATATACTATAAAATAATGTCGATACATCAATACGCATCTAATGCTTTCCATATTTGGTTGTGTCGGATATATGACGTAGGTACTATATCGCATTACTTAATGCCAACGGAAATAACACATTTCAGCCACGTCAAATAAAAGACAATTTTACATGTAAACTTTTCTTAACACATTTCTACGTTATATTACTCATTATATAAACACTACATTCCTTAACTAATTAAATTCATTACACTGTATTTTTGCCGCAATATAGTTTCGTTCTGTGTACCTCTACTATTTTATTGTTTATTTTTAATTGAACGTGCAGTGATTTCTCAATAATCACTTTATCTGGACCTTTAAATGATGTTTCTAACTTATTGTTAGTTTCCGCTTTCACTAACATTTTATCGCTAAAACTTATGCTTATCATTCATACATTTTCTAGTATCTATTACATTATTTTTCACATCTGTCCATGCAGATTTCTTTCGAAATTTTAATTCGTCATGATAATCGTCGAAATTATGTAGTGGTTCACTGCTGTTCAAAATATTACTTGGCAACTTGCATTGTTTTCCATAAACTAATTCGCATGGTGTATATTTTGTAGCTGTGTATACCGTATAGTTAAATGCAAAACACAAAATCGTACCCAAGTATTCCAGGTAGCTGGAAACTTAGCTATTTGTATTCGTAGATACGCCCCCAAATTTTGGTGTTTTCTAAAGATTCCAATGTTTCATGGTGATAAAGTGTCGCCTGCAACTGTTTTATCCCCAGAATTTTTAATGATTCTTTAAAAACTTTTGCCAATAATTCTAAACCTTGATCTGTAACAATAGTTTGTGGTATTCAAAACCTTAAAATGAAATTATCTACAAATGTTTTTTTCTACGGTCTCAGCTTCTTTATTTCTGATTGCGTACCCCTCAACGAATTTAGCTAACTCGCATTGAATTATTAAGACATATTTATTATCATCATTGTCCTGATTCAGTGGACCTACCAACTACAAAAAGATGTTGAAGCTGTGGTGGTAACTGTTAATGGTTCAATATGAGCCCTCGAGTGCTTATACCGCTCACAATTATCACACCTCGCTATGAATTTTGAAATGTCGTCTCTCACGTTTTCCCAATAATATTGCTTTTTAATATTTCCGTCCATGCGATTTATTCCCGCATGACCTCCGGTGTGTAACGTATGAAAATCGTTCAAGATCATTTGTCTTGTTTTCTTGCATTTGATTTTATTTGGATGATTTATAATACAGATCACTATGTTAAAGTCTTTGAGCTTTTTACGTTCATTTGATAGCTGGATTATTAAACTTTCGTTTACATCGTATTTTAAGATACATAATAGTGGAATTTTATATTCCTCACATTTTTTTTGCGAGAACCTCAATTCAGCGCCTAGGGCTTGAACTGATCGGTTACTTTGCTTTATATATATTATGTTTGACCTTTTGTCGTATAATGTATTACCCGCCTTAATGAATTCATATTCATTTATATGATTTATCAAGCATTCGTATCTCCGTTGAATCTACAGGTCGTTTCAACAATTCAGCTATTTCTGGATGGACTATCCTCTCGTAGTTTTCGTCGTTTGACATTTCCTTTCATTCTAAATGATTTTGTATTTTTTTAGAAGCTATTGTCATAACATATATATATATTGTTTAATATTTCTTTTAAATCTTGAGACTTTATCTGCATTCTGGATAATGCGACAGCTGCTGCGTTATTTTTTCCCTTTATCTAATGCATCGTGAAGTCGAACTCTTCAAGTATCAATCTAAAGTTAGATAGTCTTGAATATGGATTATTCATTTCATAGAAATAATAGTGGACTATGCTCAGTATAGATTTCTACCGTATAGGTACGGTCGGAAATGCTTAACGCTCCACACTATTGCTAATAGTTTTTTTTATATGGTGTCATATCTTGTTTCTGCTTTATTCAATGCGCTACTGGCGTATTCGATTGGTTTATTATCTAAATTTGCGACAACTGATCAAATTGCATAATCTAAAGCGTGTGTCGTTAAGATAAACTGATTGGTCGTTGGAACATCTGGATATCGCAAGATTTGTGGTTCCTCTTTGCAATGTTTCGAATGACTTTTGACAATGTTCGTCCCAATGAAATGTAATTAATTGTTTTGCGCGTTAATTTATTTAAAGGTGTGGCGAGTTCCGCAACATTTTTTACAAAATTAATAAATAAAAAATAAATTAATTAATCTTATTTGGATCGGGAAAATTCCCCTCTGCTGAGATTACATGTCCTAGATACAGAACTGCTTATTTAGGAAATTGACAATTTTTCGGATTAAGGATTAAGATTGACTTCCCGAAGTCTATTACGGACTTTTGATTGGATTTTTTAAAATAATTTCCAAAAACAATAAGATGAGATATACAAAACATGATTAGTTTTAACCTGACGTAGCAATTGCCATTACTCTCGAAAATAAACATGGACTGGTTTTCAATCCCATTGGTAACCTAGTCATTTGAAACTGCCCTTTACCTGTAGTAAATGCTGTACATGCTGTAGGTTCCAGATCCACTGGTAATATCCTTGCAGTATGTGAAGTACACTGCTCCTGACAATGAGTCCAAAATGTTCGTTATATTGGGTAAAGGACTACTCGCCATTTTTTTCCTTCATTGGAGTCCCCTTTTTCGGTACTATTAAAATTGGTGAAGACCATGTTGATTTGGTTTCTTCTATAATCCCATCTTATAACATTTTATGAATTTGCTGATCGATTTCATTCATTTGTGGCTGTGGTAGTCGGTACGGTTAACGTAACGGATTTCCTTGATCTTTAAATTTAATCGAACTACATTCGTTACTGTTACTGTTTTTTCAACAGAATCTTTCTCTTCATCGTTTAAATGATTGATATTGTTCAATTCTAACAGTTTTCCAATCCCTGTTACAGAATTCGAAAGCGAATCAAAGTTATAAAGTTCACATATTTCTAATTTCGCCAAAGTTGGTTTGAAGTTTTTTATTTTGATTTCTTTTTCTTTTGTATTTAGGAATCGCACTGCAATCATGTGCGATTTTAGCCTTGAATTATCACCGCTGTCAAAACATCTACCACTCAATCTTCATTATCGTCAACACAAAAATACCTTATGACTTCGCACAGTGGTGGTAAATTTGTATACATGTTAAATTTTGACTCTAAGTGTGTTATAACTCTTGTTTCAAAATGAAGATAAAAAATTCAAAGTCGATTCTAGCGCTATAGTCTTTGAAAAAATCTGATCCTATAATCCCATTCATTTCCGTTTCAAATTAATCCATAATCATGTTTAATTTATTGATTATTTATATTTAAAGTTAATTTTGTAGAACCCTTCGTCGTTATTGATTCCGCAATACCATTTATTGTTATTTTTGTCTGGTATCGATTTCTTTGTTACTTAATACGTTCTAAAAAATAATTCTTACTGATGCACCGGTATCTACCAAAATTAATATGTGGGCTGTCGCTCTGATAATTGGTTTGCCCGCGTCTTTGATTGCATCTAAAATTATGTGCTCTGTTGTTGTAACGGTTGTTGTTGTTGTTATATTTTTGTCCTCTGTTAGGTGTATAAAACATCGTTCACGCTATTGGTTTATTGGCTTCTTCGTCCTTTGCTAAATTAATAGCCTCCTTTTGACAATTTCTGGCTTTCAGAATTATTCGTACTTCCTTGTTCCGTATACCGTTTTGGAAAGAATTTATCGCAACCTTTTCGTAATGATTCCGAAAGATTATCATTGCTACTCGCCTGGACCAGCGTTAATTCGATTATCCATCTACCTATTTGAATTGCTGTTTAGATTGGTCAAGCATCAATTTTTTATTGATGCCCCGCTGAACAAAATCCTGTGTCCGCGCCTGTTATATGGACATATGTATACTATAATACAATGTGTCGATATAAATACGCGGCTGATGCGTATATCGCATTACTTAATGCGAGCGGAAATAACACATTTCGGCTACGCCATATCTTCACATATAATTTTATATCCAACTTTTATTATATTTTAAACAAGTATGATTGGGTAATTTTACTTTTTATTTATTAAATGTTTCAAAAATACTTAATACAAAATAATATTTAATTATATTTGTATATTTAGTGATTAGGCATTTTTCAATATCTTCAACTTACAAATTATGTTTTACATTGGGGAGATAAAAGAATTTTTATATCCGCTATGAAGAACAACGTTATTGTTAATTCTGCCGGAAAAAAGTAAAACTTTAATATTATTAATTGCGTAACAAAATTTAAAAATTTCCTGATATTTAAGGAAAAAATTACACGTTGCATGTTGCGGTGATGCATATTTAATCTTAGTAATTATGTTCCAATTTTAACTGACATCGACTTTAAAATCCAGAGTTAATATTTTTGTCACATTTGGTAATGAAAAATGTTTCCTCTTATTCCAATTATCTGTTTTTCAAATTGAGCATTTAAGCCAATAAAATTCTACTTCAAAATTCATAATTAAACTGGACAAATGTTATTTCAACACAAAAGCGAGTTATTTTTCACAAATTCATGAATCATGATACTTTTCGTCTTTACTAGTTTCAGAGATAGTTCTGTGATGGTTCTTTCTTCAACTGAAAAGTTTTTTCTCTCAGTTTTAATTTCTGCACTGACGGGCTTAACACTGATTTCATGAATTGAATTAGGACAAAACAATTTCAGCTGCATACATGGTCAAGCCATCTACAAACTGCTGCTGCATCTATTAGTATTTGTAAAATGTTTTTCATTGCAACTAATTTGTTAAATGGCCCTTTCACAAATTTATAAATGGTTGGTGCTCCGCGCCTCTGTGTTTTGGAAAAGAGAACACAGAACGCCGATGTTCTCCTGCAAAAGCCAATCGTTCAGTTTCCCATAAACTCGCCCATAAATAATGAAACTGGGTGCAATTATAACAAGTAATACTAATAAATAGATAAATTAAAGATGACAACTTAAACAGTTCTAAACTTTTATAAAACCACATTTGCGACACATAAATGAAGATGCCGTGACATTATCGGAACAATTAAACAGGTTAATATATATTTTTTACACGACCTCTACCGAAACTAATGAATATCATCGTAGTAACCTACTTCAGAAAACTGTCAATACCACATGGCGTGTGATATTATATCACACTAGTGTGATATTTTTGACAAGTACGACCAACTAAAGCTCAACGCATACCATCTGGCACATTTTTACAAATGACACAGAAAAAAGATTGACTCTACTAAATATTCACTGTGGTACACCGGGCCTTTACACAGTTTCGTAACTATCTGCCATTAGGGCTTGTTGGTTGAAGTTCCGTCGAATATTAGTCAGCTGCTGTGTGAAATGACCTTGATATATTAAAATGAAGTTTCTGTTTTACCGACTAACGGACTTGTGCATTCTAACGTCACTTTCTCAGGTTTTTTAAAAAATACATTTGAGTTCGTGTAAAAAATAGTATTCATAACTCGCTCGAAAGTGTTATATCGTTTGCTCGTGAGGTTTCTGCACTCGCCACGCTCGTGCATCAACATTCTCACTCGCACGATATAACTTACTTTCGACACTTGTTATGAAAATAACTATAAACATACACTAGAGTTATCGAAATTATTTTATACGACCAAAAAATGTACAACAAATGAACATTTCCAGTGATCCATAAAATAATTATTTTATATTACATATTTCACTTAAAGCAATCGATTGATTGATTTCGATTGATAAATAACAGAGAAATTTATAAGGTATATAAGTTTAGACAAACGACGAAGACTGACCATATGGCAACGTGTAACAGCACAGGGCCCGCTCAACAAGAGCATTACTCAGACGATTGGGGTGCAAACCTGGAGTGGGTGGTCTATGGAAGAGAATATCTTCGTGCATATGTTTACCGTATAAGACACCAAAGGAATTCGGAAGCGATGGCACAAGTAAGGACGTGGAGTGGCACGATTCGTCAACAAAATTAACGATCGACTTAGAATTTTCTTATGTCATTAATAGCAGCTTCTCCTTTCCACAAATTTATTAACCACTTTATTGTGTACACATTTCAACAACAAGTTATCGTCAGATAATGTAAAAAAATGTAGTGTTGGTTGGTATTTTATGTTTATTTTGTTAGTCTTATATTGTACATACATTGTTGAAATGTATTTTACTTTAACGTGAATAAAAAATTTGTGAATAAGGAGAAGGTATTATTAATGATCAAACGTGACGGAAAATTTAAATAAAGGTAGCAAAATTATAAAAAATAAATGGTTCGAATAATATAACAAAGAACAAAGTCGTATTGCATCGTGGTCGGCCTAGAGAATGTCGCGTGGTAAACTCGAATCAGACGACATTTGTAATTGTAAAAAAACATCTAAATTAATGTCACCAAAATATCAAGGCAAAACAATTTTCTTCCTGACGGTGAGTGTGTTCGTAGAACAATCACAACTTCAATTGCAACTTAGATGAGATTATGATGTCTTAGATGCGAACGAGAGAACTAGAACTAGAACGACAAACGAAAACTCCCTTGTCACAAAAGAATGTCGCCAAATTCGACGATTGAGAAGAGATAACTGGTTTTAATGAACGGGTATTTTCTGCAAATTTGCAAAAAATTAGCTTCAGTGAGACAAACATAAGGAAAATGTTCCCAATGAACAGTGGATACGGACACACGGACTATAGTAATGATGCCCCGAAAGTTGCTTTCCAATAACCCAAAATATTTATTACACATACACTTATTTTGTGGGAAATAAGATAAAGAAGTAGAATAAAAAAGACGTATAAAAGGAAATATGACATTCCATTTTGAAGACCATAACACGTGGGGATGCGAGGCAAGCTCATAGTAGCTCATGATTGAAAACTTGGTTGTTCTCTGAACACGTCATATAAAACTCGACAGCATAAATCCGATGGGGGATATTTGGGATCCGACAGTATTTCTGAACGACGGAATACATGGAACTCCGGTTGTTACTCGACAACCAGCGCCAACCATAAAAATTAACAATATTCAAATAAGCGTTAAATGAATAGCAACACTAAATGTTTTAATAAAAAAACATGTTTGGAGTTCTCCATATAATAATTACATTTATGCTTTCGGGTAGACAAAACAAAAATAAATTTGCGTTTGGGTTGTATCCCAATTCGACCACGCCGGTCGCTTCTAGCAAATTACGCAAGTGCTCGAATATTCTAAAAATGAACGTGTATCTCCGTATGTTCGAAGTAAAGAAAGGCTATTATATACATTTAACAAATATATATAAAAAATTCGATGACAGATTATAAAGGAACATAACATCTACAGTAAAATCCATTATCAAATAATAAATATATGAATAAATTAAATATTAATATCAAATGACCTACAATCGATGGTTGAAACTGAAAACTTGAAAACTTGAAAAAAAAAATACTTGTATTGGTGGTGATCAGTCGAGATAAGTTTATTCCTTGATGTTAAAATATGATAAAATTATACAATCAAATTCGTTGCTCCTCTGACGGAGCGACCACATACTATTGTATAATACAGGGTTGGGGCAAGGAAGGATCACTTACTGGTTAATAATCTGGACGGCGACCAAAGAGTGAATTTTCGAACGATGCTCGTATTTCAGCGACAACAACTGACGACATCCTACAACCACGAATGTGGGCGATCGATCGATGTTGTACGAGTAATCTGTTTCAGCCCCGCGTTGACGGGATTATCGAAATTATGTCCATCCGGGAATATAGTATTCACCAAAATAACGATTCCAACACAAACAAAATTATGGACGGACTTTAAGCTTCAAATTACGAGGTATTCCGAAAATATAGGCGGACTTTTATCGCCTAAATAACAATAGAGGAGATACGTTTAGTGCTAGGGCAAAATATTAAGGAATGAGTGCAATATCTTAAGATAATAATAATCTTAAGGTTATCGGCGAATCGTAAATCTCTTATGTTCGACGTCAGTGAAAATAGTTCCGAAATCGGACTCCGCTTCTCCAAATGAAGCAACTCGGAATCACAAATAATGTTGCACAACTTAAGCAAACCGCAAATCGACATAATTGCATGCATCATATTAACTGGGAAGTTATAACGCACATATCGACGACTCACGGAGAAGTGATCGGATGCTCATATCTGAATCGGGAGGCTCATTTCCGTGCAAACGAAAATGTTAAGTTATTGTCGTTGGTCAAAAATTTCATGCGCGGCATTAAAGAACATAAAAATTACAGATAATATTAGAGCGCCGTAGAAGTTGACAAATATATATATAATTTTGACAATATTGATATTGGATATATTATACTCGTATTTTGGTATATTTTATTTTTCATAGTCTAGAGCACGTAAATCGGGTGATCTTACATGCCATTCAGGAACTCCAGCATTTTTAATCCAACGCTTAGTAAATTCTTCATGTAAATATTTTTTTACGATCGCTGCATTATGGGTTCGTGCTCCATCTTACAGCCACCACAAGTTCTGAAATTACATTAATAGAATATCATCCACACAGTCTAATATATGGGTACGCAGAAGATTCTGATACATCCGTGCAATTAATCTGTCGTCCAAGATCCCCAACCAAACATTGATTCAAAAGCTGTTGTTGTGTGGTGGTATCTGCTGTCTGCTGATTATATAGTCGAGCCCTTATGCAATATTATAAATAATTCTTTAGAAACAGGTATATATCCGAGTACTTTAAAGTATGCTTTGATAAAGCCAATATATAAAAAAATGAGATCCAGAACTCTACAGTAACTATCGCCCTATTAGCCTGCTTAGTTCATTTTCGAAGGTAATCGAAATGGTTATGTACACTAGGTTGGTAAATTTTTTTAACAAACATAGTTTATTCAGCAAATCGCAACATGGTTTTCTGGGTGGGAAAAGCATAGAAACAGCTATCTTAGAATATACTGAACATATTTTAAAGTCATTAGAAAATAAACAAACAGTGTGTGGAGTGCTAGTGGACTTGTCGAAGGCTTTCGATTGCATCGACTTCGCCATTCTTCTGGATAAGCTACACCATTACGGAATTAGAGGAGTTGCATTGGAGTGGTTTCGATCATACCTCTATGATAGGAAACACTCTGTGCGAATTGATGATGGAAGCGGCGGGGTCTTGTGCTCGGATGCGTTGGATGTGACCAGTGGCATTCCACAGGGGAGTATTCTCGGCCCGCTTCTGTTTATTATTCTTATAAATGATTTGTCAGCTATGGAAATGGGGAATAATCTAATTATTAACTACGTTGATGACACGAATGTTCTGCTGACAGGACATACCTTCGAGGACATTACCAGAGAAGGAGAATCTGTAATGCGTGCCATGAACGAATGGTTTGAGAAAAATAAACTTGTTATAAACAACAAAAAAACCGAATGCGTAATGTTTAAAGTAAACCAATCTTTTCCTACGCCAAAGGAACTGATTTTGAACAGTCTAAAATTGCCGTTCACAAAAAGCTGCAAATTCCTTGGGGTGTTTCTTGATGAAACTCTAAGGTTTGTCGAACACATAGATTACACATGTGTAAAACTTAATAGAACAATTTATGGACTTAGAGTTTTATCAAGAAACACTAATGAAAATCTTTCCAAAATATTTTACTATGCTAACTTCTATTCTCACCTAAGATATGGAATAATTTTCTGGGGAAATAGTATCGAAGTTCAGAGGATATTCTCGATCCAAAAGAAAGCCATCAGAGTTATACATAATATGAAAATAAGAGATTCGTGTAGAGGAATTTTCAGATTGCATAATATGTTAACAGTACCTGCTATTTACATATATGAATGCATTAAATTTCTTTGGAACCATAAGGAAAAGTTTACTTCAAACAAGTTTTGTAATTTGTATAACACAAGACAAGGAGTGGACTATGCTCTACCAGTTCATAGGTTGGATATGTACGCCAAGGGTACTTTCTACTCCTGCATGAAATTGTTTAATAGTTTGCCAAACACAATCAAATATGCGAAAAGCCATCCAACTAGGAAGAAGGATTTGTATGCTCTTCTTTGTGACCTTGAGCCATACTGCATTAACGACTATTTTAACCGCAACTAGCCAGCGTAATTTTGGTACCTGTTTTGTTGACTTGTTTCTGATTTTTTTCTATGTATCATGTATCATGTTTACTTGTGAAACCTTTTCGAAATAAATGTCTTTATTATTATTATTATTATTATTATCCCTGCTGTTGTTTGTCTAGGATTTTTAATTACCCGATAATGTTTCGTGTATCGATTAAACATCCCAGGATTTATAAATGTTGATTCATCCGACGAAATAATTTTATTCATGAAATTATTATCTTAATTAAGTTTTATCAATCGTTAGTTGCAATAATGCCACCACCTAACACTATCACCAGTGTGTAGAGAACGACTTACATGTGGCTATTAGTTAATTAGGATTTAACATTTCTATAAAACATTCACCCTAACCGGTTTTTTATTTAAACATAAAACGATCAAAGTTAATTATTTAGGTTTCAGAAACAATTGATTTGAACTATATGTAACACAGAATAAAAATAATGTAGAATATTATAATAAATTTTCAAAATGAACACCAATGACTTCAATACATTTTTTATTTCTTTTGTTTTAATTTGTCCTAGAAATGTGTTTGGATGATTTCTAATAAAATTCGCAGTATTTTGTATTTTTTGGCATAATTCTTGTTGTCTGCAGAGCGTACCAGCTTCATATCCCACACAAATAAAATCATAAGGTGTTAAAATGGGGACAATGCCAAGAAAATTCACTTGCTCGCTTTATACATCTATGAAGGACCTCATTACTTAAATAACAAACCACAAAGGAAAAATGTAGTGGTGCGCCATTTAGGGATTACGGGTTCCAAGACATCAAAAAACGTAGGTTGGAGAAATTGTGAAAATGAATTCACCTTTAAATTTGCGGGTACGCCAGAGGGGCCTATTAAACTACCTCTAAAAAGTCTACACCAAACATTAATCTGAAATTCATTCTGATGACATGTGGATTTTAATATTTCAATAGTGGCAATTTTTTAAGTGAAAACGCTTCTACGTGTGAAAAAGCTTGATCAATAAACGTAGTGTGCATAACGAAATTGTTATTGACGTTTGTCTTCAATTTTCTTTTTTAGTATTATGGAAACAGAAGTATGCGTCGGGTATTTAACAGGGGATCATCTGCAATTCTTTCTAAAACACCATCTTCCTGATCTCCTGTATCTATTTTTGGAGCCCCTACATTTCGCTTTGAATGAAATTGACCCGCTTCCTTTAATCGGTCAATATAGTCCTGTAAGGATGTTGTCATCTGTTGGGATATAATTGCAAATATCTTTGAGGAGCAGGGCACCCTCGATCAATATCTTGTGCATAAACACTTTCCATATCTCGCATGTCTGCATTTGAAAAATTATTGCGTAGTGTTCTTCAAACTTACATACAGTATATGGTAAATTTAAATATAAACCTGTTGTAAATTATATTGCTTTATACCTGATGGGCTGGTTTAGTAAAGGATCAATGTTCACGATAATGTTAATATATTCTTGAATATGTTGCAGAAATCATTGTTGCATTGCGATGAGAGGAATACAATACTGCTTACATATATCGCGTCTCTTTGTTTTTAAACACCAACTTTTCGGTATCTCGTATGTGCTGGCAGTAGGCAGGGATCAGGGTTCAACTGTCCAAATCCTCGGAGTTTATGTACTAAAGCGTGGCTGTTAAGTTTCGTTTTAGCGACGCAGCCGCAGACGCGTTTTAATGCCAATCATTCCGCCTGAAGGACTTGAGATTAGGAAACTCGTCTTTGTTTTTGCATGTGGTCAGCCTTAGCAATGACCTTTTTTGGAATCTCCAGCAAGGGGCTAGAGCTTCGACTGTTCCCCTAGAGCGAACATGGAGAGCGCTGTGATTTTTCGTTTTGCGGTAAGAGGAACACGCTACCTCTTTTGTGAGTGTAATTTAAGGACGTATAAGCCCTCATTCTGTTAACGGGTGGTAAACACTGTGCTACCCAGCACGCTCTACCGTCCTATTGTGGGGGAAGGGGATTTCATCGCCTTCTGAGCTCTTTCGTTTAGAGCACGCGTCGTGTAACACATTTTCGTTCGTCGTTGAATCAATGGAATGTGTTATTTGCTCGTGTGGGAAACTCCTATTCTGAATTGCGTTGTATTTTTCACAAGTGTTTTTGTGGGGACCCCTTTCCCAACTTCGAAACCGATCCCGTGACAGTGACATCACCCGGCTAGGGACCTTATCGCTTGATATGGCTAGAAAAGAACACTTGTAATCGGACTTTTAGATCTAAGTTCTAATCTATTTCAAGCATTTGTATAATTTTTGGTGGACTAATTGCATCTGATTGCAAATTTAACTTAATTGCATTCTTTCTTTGTTGTCTAAATATATGTGGGTGATTAGTTTAAAGATAAAACACGCTTCATTTTCCAACTTGCTCCGTAATTTCGCACACTGTGAATATTTGGCTATGACTGTATAAATGTCTGACGGGTGACGCTCGTAACCCGCCCTACATTCCACTGCAATTAGCCGATGCACTTCAGCCAGTTAGTACAACTTTGAACAAATGTCTCCATAGGAACTTTGTAAGAATATTTGGGATAGCCCTTCTGTTGCCTGTACTCCTTTACATTTTATTTGCTTTATCTGTAAGCGCCGCGCGCAAGGGGTGTTGTCAGGCATACGACCAATTGTCATATTTCATCTGGGATGCATAAAAAACAAATGAAAATATGCAAGGCATCATTTATTTTGTGATGAACTGAAATAATCTGTTCACTTGTAATGCCATACGACTTCACGAGATTGCCGGATGCTAAGTACCGTGGCGTTTTAATTTGTGGGAATGAAACTCAAATTTACTAATGTGTGTATGTAGATTTAATTATTAATAAACGAATAAATTTCGTTACACATTGCACGTTCAATTCACTGAGACCGCGAATGTAAATGCTTCGTCGCTTGATGAGCGTCGATTACTTAACTAACCGTAATGCGATATTAATTAATCGTAACTTGATACATGTCTACATTTATACTCGGAAATCGTGCACGTTGTATTTTAATACGTAATTGTTATTGAAATGCGAAGTGTGTCGCATCTTTGATGTACATAGTGAACAGTCATCAAGTTTGGTGCAAGATGGAACACCTGCGTAACCAATTTCGTGGGGTAATTTCACGTTTGGGTAATCCGCGTCCCCCGAATCTTGCAGTTGCGTATTCTTTTTTGGGCGTATCTGAAGGAACCATTATAGATTTAACAAACAATCCGTAACGAAGTAGCAACGATAGATGATGAACTTTTGAGAAGAGTTTTTATGTATCGCTGCGAGCACTTCCAAGTCCGGATATAATAGAGCGATGAGCTATGAACTTCCAATGTTATACTACGAAACAATCTGAATATGAAATCAATTCGTAAACAATGGTAAATCGCGAATTATGATATATGTGACATGAGTCGGTAATTATACATTTGTTTGAACTGGCTTCTTTTCAAAAATATTTGTTTCTACATTGTCAATATTTCCAATGACCAATGCATCAAAAATGTGAAACATTCATGTTCTAATTCATTTTAAATTTGAAAATGGTTTTGTTTTACTTTATTTTATAGACAATAGGCAAAAATGCTTTGCCTCGCTAACGAACGACATGAAGAACTATTTACATTTGAGGTGCATCTTACGGACGACGAGAGCTAAATAAAAATCAATGTGTCACCGCTAGTTTCCGTGCGCATCCAGTGCAACGATAAATATAAATCGAAATGCAGGAAATGCCAAAGCTTCGGTATAAAGCCAAAGGATCAGTGAAACGAATGCAGTCCCATTAAATTTATGCTCAGTAAACTACTGCCAGGCAAAGCAGTACAAGTGACTCTCTTTATGTTTGAAAAGTATACATTCAACAATCTATTTCAAGGACCTTGAATGTTTTGTGTAAATGGACATTTGCGATATAAAATAGACTAATTACTTAAACATGAATTTATCAGATACTGCAAGTTATTTATTAGGGCGTTTTATATTAACACACACATTTTTTTTTCTAAATTGCATTGAAAATTGTATATATAATTATAGAAGTATTTCAACATGTAACCCGACGGACGCTAAGAATCTATTTGTTCAAATCCGAAGCTTCGCAAACACCGTGGAATATCAATAGAATTGGCTTTCTTTTGTATTCGGATTTTACTGTAGGACGAAATTTGACGTTTGAGACGATGTTGAAAGGCATCAAGCTGCTGCATCAACTTGACGTCTCACCGTACAAATTTGTATTTATAAAAAAGATATTCAAAAAATCAAAAGCGCTACGGCATCATTGAAATGAAAAACAAAGTCACCGTAACAGCATCATATTCATTTCATTTAGATTATTATTTCGATAAATTACATACGGTAAAAATCGAGACGGAAAACATATACAGGACAAAAAAAAATACAACAACAAGTCTTCATAGACCCAAATTATTATTTATTAGAATTATTTATGTTTTAATAATAATTTTAGTTATTGCGATAGTAACTCGTAGTTGCGCAGCTGACTGACTTTGTTGTTAACCTTAACCTCGTTGTTCGCAAACTGTCGCGCCGAACACACACTTGATTAATGTAACGACACTCTCTGCAATTAAGTGCACGCTGCAAAGTAAAAGCATTCACCGCGACTTCTTCCGTTTAATTAGCGTTCGTCGCCCGAAATTATTTGCCACGAGCGAATTTGCCTTTCTAAAGCCAAATCAATAGTTCGTTTTAATTTATTTTTGGCCTGGAGTTCATGTTAAAAAATGTACTTTGAGACAAAAACTTGCAAAGGACCATAAATTACCTCACCCGCCAACGGAAACCAATTTACATTCAAATTATACACTTACATAAAATTTGCAAAGAAATTTACGTAAATGAGCGCAACAAAGCAGGGAAGTAATAGTTCGATTGTTAAGTAAAAAAAATCAGCACTGGTCCGCACTGGACTTTCTTATACTTGACGCGATCACATTTGGAGGGAAAATCGCGAAAGTTTTGTAAATGCGTATATATTTCAACAACGAGTTCCTAGTAAATGGTAGATTTTTCGAAAGAACAAATCTCAATATCGTAACTTTTATAAGAACCTTTTGTTTGATAACTCATACCGTTTTCGAAGTATTGAAAAAATTGATAAGAGTAAACCTATATATTGCTTTCAAGAATAGGTGGCGTCATCTTAAATTTCAAGTTTCATAATTCAAAGTTCAATAGTAACAGAAATGAAACAAACCTTACGATGTGAGGCTCACATTTATTAGAATTAAATCATCAACTAAAATATTAAAATACAACAAAATATGAAATAAACGGTAAAAAATTCAACGGCAAATAAGTTGATGTGATGTTGATGAGCTTTAACATTGCCAATCTCATATCTTGCACCACATCGATTTTTAAGAGATATTTTCTTTTCAACTACAGCTGAAAATCCAGATTCGCATAAATAGGTTGTTGCAGAAGGAATCAGGATCCTTACATCTGTCAAATTCAGAGTTGGATATTAATTTTTGATTGATATGCAAAACTCTTTGCCATTATCGCAAGTTCCGTTAGACGCACTTCTTCCTCCGGAGTGAATTCTGGTTGAACTTGAGCACGGAAAACAACTTAAATCCACGGAAATGTCTCCATATAGTCTTCCGCAAAGTATTTTGCAGTCCAGTCTATCAGCTTCGAGAGGTGTTCCTTGAAAATGATCAAGTGAAACCACGACTTTATTAGAGGCCACGAAATAATTTTGAAAGCCATCCTCGTTGATTTTTCTTATCCATAACTGCAGCTTTTGCTAAATGCCGCAACCTTTTCCAAATGTGCCTTGGAGAGAGAGATTCATGGCATTCGTATTGTCAAAAACATCATACAAATACGCCAAACGTGAATTTCTTGACGTAGCTCGAATACACGGGATAAGACGTTGCCAAGTGAAAGCCATCGTGAACTGCCGTAGTAGTAGTAGTAGGAGGGGTCTGTTCAGATCTCAAGTCCATGCATAGCTTTTGAAAACTCTGGCTTCCAGTGGGCTAGTTTTTACATAGTTACACGTTCTGGTGTTCAATTGAGAGCTCGTCGAATTTGATGGAAGTGTTTCCCCATGGATGATGCAACGGATCAAATATGCAAATAAGTGCCTGAAATTCATAACGACCAGTCATTGATCGAGCTCCAGTAGCTTTAAGACTGATTCTTCGACTAACCATCCCATCTCACCATAATATTAATCATATCAAAGGTACTCGGTATAATAAGCTCTTCTACGATGGTGTGAGTTTTTTCCACTTCGCCACTCTGTATGCGACCTTAAAAGATGCTAGCAGTGCGTTACTTGGTACTGAGGCTTCTTTAGTAAATACTTATTTGAGTTTGGAGTGATTGATCTCGAGATGTCATTTCATCTTACTTAGAGGCATACACTCGAGCGCCAGATCTTTTAAAGAGAACACACAATCCCTCTTCACTGTTTACTTCTTCTGAAGCAAAGCCAACATTAAAATAGTTACCATCGTATTTAAAATATTTCTACATATTTGCTATTTCGGCATAAAAATCGTTTCATTCTCTTGAAAATACAAAGCGATATACTGAAACCAAACGGGCGCTCTTCTGATAGCGGACGTCTTACAGCCGTCTACTTTATTCTGAGATGTTTACTCTTCGATTGTTATTTCGGAACTGAAATGGTTCTTGCTTTGCTTTGGGCTTCTTCTTTTCCTAAGGCCAAACCGTGGTTTATGAGTCTTCCTATCTCGAAGATATCCTTTTTTATCCGGAACTGTGTAGGTATTGGTGAATTTGTAAGTTCATCTGCGTCTTTATATTATTGTGTCCTTTGGGCTTTTAATGGAATAATGGAATAATTGATCTCCGGCGTTGTTGTCCATGACTAATATGATCGTCCTGTTTTTGTGTTTGATAGCCTAGTCTCTCATCCTGGCATTTATCTCTTTTATATACTCCTGAACGCTCCTTAGCCCAAGGTTGTTGTTTCCGGACGAATGAGAGAGCGTCCAGAATTCTTCGGATCATTTTGTTTTGAAATACTTCAAGGGTATTAATGTGCCCTCTTGCGCCTGTCGACCAAACTACTGAACCGTAGGTTATCGCCGGTCTCAGCAACATATTATACATCAGTACTAAGTTGGCTGCGACTACTTAATAAGGGTTCAATTTTTATCGTGTTGGTTGTTTGTTTTATGTGCCTCCTCCATGTTATTTTGTTGTCGAGTGTGGTAGCTAAGTACTATCTCGGAATTCTACGGCAGTTCTCTTCCCCCAATGCTGATGTGGTAATTGGGGGCGCTGATCTCCTGTGAATCTTACAGTGACGCATTTATCTTCGTTGAGAATGATGCTCCACTGCAAGCACCAGTCTTCAAGTGCGTCTACTGCTTTCTGGAGTCTGATGGCAATACGTTTTTAATTTCTGCAGGATGTGTGTAAGGCTGTGTCATCTGTGGCCCAGGAGCGATCCCTTAGGGAATCTTGCCCCCGCCTGCCTTTGTGTTGAGAGCTCGGTTTCTATCTGCAGCCGGAAACGTCTTCCAGCCACGTATGAGGCGGTAAGTTTGATCATATTTTTATTTGTGTTAAATCCCACCATTGTGCGTAATAGTCCTTTGTGCCATGGTGAATCAAATGCTTTCCTGAAATGGTTTATCGAAGTGGGTTCGTATGTATACTAGCCGCCTCAACTACTAAGAACTTTCACGAAACATACATCCAGTAGAAAGATCTATAACCTTCACCAAAGTTCCATATTTTTCTGGAACATTTAATGTACTTCGAGAATGTTCCATACGTTTCTAGAAAGTCCTGAGCTACGGAAATGATGTTGTCTGGATGCTCTAGAAAGCTCTATGAGAATTCCGTTTCGACCAACATGGCACCACAGTCACTGAGTGATATAACAAAGTAAATGTATTCTTAATTATGTATAATAATTAACCGGGAAATGGTTTATTTATTAAAGGTAGATTTTAAAAATGCACTACTGAAGCTTGTGAATTTTCTTATATTTCATTACTAACCTTCTCCTTAACCACAAATTTATTAATATAGCAACAACAATTTACAATGTCATAATATAATAAACACCAAAACACTAAGGCTATAAAGTAATGGAGATTTAGGTATCTGCTCATAATCTGATATCAGTAAATTAAATCTGTTGTAAAAATAAAAATACTCTCAAAGGAATCTAATTGATTGTTAAAAGTTACATTTTTAACAATTTTAAATAATTTAAACTTATAACATATTTAGATTCAAATATATGTTAGATTACATTTAGTTACTTCTTTTGTTTTTGAAATCTTACCAGGTAATGGATTTTTTCATAATAATTTATATGGACCACTATAACTCATCAACTCTAATAAAATATTACCTTCATTCTTCTTTTCTTTAGGACAAATCTTCAGAAATTTTAAATCAGTTTACTTCACTTCTATTTGAATTCGTTACAAAGAATATGTGGCTCATCTAAAACATAATAGAATTGAAAAATCTAGCGTTGCCCAACATATATTTTAATCTAGACATGTTATAAATTTAAATAATTTAAAATTATTAAAACAATCAATTAAATTTGCTGGCGATCACAACATAGTTGCTGAAATATATACACATTAAAATGATTAATAAATTTGAGGATAAGAAGAATATTATATTACATATATTATTAAGAAGTAGATTTGTTTAAAAAATATCTTTCATAAGCGCTCATGAACTGCTAACCGTTTTGTAGGTATAGAAAATTGACTGAAAGTAAACGTTTAATTTCGGTTGTAATATTGTATTCGCGATAGCTTTTCTTCCGGACCATATACAAATCTTAAGTTTAAAGTTTCATGATATTAGTTACAATAATACTAGCACAGAAATTGGAGTATATCGTTACCAGGAGCATAAAATAAGAGACTGTATACAAGTATATAAATTGATCAATACATGAAAATCACCTTTACGATCGCGTTCGGTCAATTTATTATATAACTATAGAATTCTTAATACACAAACGACAACACAGGGGAATTAGAAGCAACTTTTAGGCTTTTTAAATCATTTCTGAAAAATACCTTATTGTTAAGGTTACTGGTGTTAATTCGAAAAAATAAAACGAGTGAAGGGTACCACTTCACTACTTGTTCTTATTGTATGTTAATGACTGCAGTTAGCTACACCTGGAGAAGTGTATATATTTGCTGAAGTGCAAACGTCAGTTTGTAATAACGTTGCTGCAATGAGTGAGTGGTGCGAAATGAGCCGTCATAAATCACGACAAAACTGAATGAATTCGCGTCAATTAGAGGAAACACATGCGGAAGAAATCAGCATCGAAGTTAACGACTTTACCGTGCAATTCGCCGACATAAACATTTCTCGACAAAGCTCTGGATTCGTCAATTTGATGGAAAGCCGGTGTTGCTTTAGTGTAGTGAATTAAACCGTACTTATTTCATTACTATAATGTTAATGTAAAGTCTAGATATTCATTCACTATTAACAATCGATTTTGTTCCATATTGTATTATTATTTGGCGGAGAGCAATAAATATAAATAGGGTTGTGGTAACGCAAAAATCACTCAATTAATTTATAATTTAAACCCTTATAAAATGTTAATGGGACGAATAGATTATAATAAATAATGACGATGCTAAAACAGATCACCCAACTACTGAGCAGGATACTATGAATAACCTTGAACATCAAATACCAGCTACAAAGGCGAACAAGTTTAAACAAATTGTACTGGAAATAATGTAAGTGTCAACCAAAATAATCATTCATTTAAATTATACCACGAAAATATGCAGTATTTATCTAATAAAACAGACGAACTTGAATTATTGTTAGACTATTAAAACGCAACAAAACGAGGAATTTGGACATGAAAGTAGTGTTATTGAGATTCTTGAGTTAAAGCTAAAAATCATAAACATTTATCGCTTCCCTCGAATTTGGTGATTTTATAGAAATCAACAATTATCAAGGAATCAACTTCCACAAATTATGATTCGAGCACAGCCACGAATTCGTTTGAAGTATTTCCGTTTACATTAGGTCTATACATCACACAGATTCCAACATTCATCTTTTGAAAAGTTATATCACCCATAGTTGTTAAAGTCCGGTATCAACATTACTTGTTTTAAACAAAATTTTATGTTTAAAGTATTGCTGCCTCCACGGGTCGGGCGGTCCAATCTTATAAAGTTGTTCAAAGGTAGCGAAACGTATGCATCAGGTGTACGATCATCGAGTCAGGTCTCAGTACTGCCCATTATATCATTTTTACTCTTCGTTACATCAGCAAACATGTGAAAACTATTATTCAACGTTCGCACATTCAAGTGGCACATTATGTTCTGTAGGCTTTGCTTTAGTTTTTTGACTTACAAATTGTAGGAACATTAATTCTTTTACAGATTCTACCCAATTACTTACAACTTCGAGTAAGCGCGGTATCATTTTACAGCGAGGCAAGGCCTAAGTGTGGCAGAAATTTTAGGTTTATTAAAAGCAACGTCACAATATATTAGTTCGTGAGCGGAAAAATTGACATGAAAACCACTTTCAAGAAATCTATTAATGTTGTTTAGTTAGTCGTGTTGGTTGTGTTATTATTTGTTGGTAAAGCTTCTAACATAGAAATAAGATACATAGTGTCAGCATTATACAACTTAAGCATATCAATATTTGCATCCCCCAAGCACATCAGCTTTGTTCCAATTCAAACGACAAAATATGAGCTTTTAATGTGGTTCCAATTGCTAGTGTTGAATTATTATATTTGCTCTATACAACTATTAATTTCAATGAAGTTATATTTAAACTAATAAACATAAATGCAAATGCATAAATCCCCCTCTTTCCTTGCATGTTCACATTTCAAATTCTAAAAATAAAAAGGAAAGTTCAAGAATTGGTCAGTGAAATAAATAGGTTTTATATAACAGCATGTGATGATTTAGGTGGCAATGGTTTAACGTACAATCATACACGTAACTTTGTAATACGTAATATAAACACGTAATATAAACGAAATAAATAGTATCATGTACCTAGAGGACACTAACGAAAATAAGATATATAATATCCTAACTCGTTAAACAAGAACATTTGACCGGGCTTATAACAAAAGCTATCAACAAATGCCTTGAGAAACAAATCCACAAACTGTAATTAAAACAATATATAAAAATGGAATAAAAATAACATATTCAATTACAGGCTATTGGCCTCAATTTCTATAGCAGCAAAGATATTTAAAAAGGTATCAGTTCAACTGTATCCAGTATCAGCCGTCAGAGGGCATAACATTTTGGAGCAATTCCATGGAAGCTCCTAGAATTTTTAATTTACGAAAATGCTGCGTGTGAAGTAGCTTTGATGATCTAAGAAGGAGAGGTTCTTGTAAATGCATTTTTGAGCAACCAAGAATACTAACCTTACTGGCATCTACGAGAACGAGTGCGCGTGTTTTGTAAAAAAACAACTATTCTGATCCAATAAAGAAATATGAACTGGCACATAAATACAACACCGGAGATAGTGCTTATGCTGTGCTATGCCCGCAAGGAAATATTCAACAAAGATTCAACGAGATGTCCTGGCACAGATTACAAAAGTATATAGTCCCCTAGAAAAGCAGTTAAAAACATTTTTAACCACACATTTTATGAGGTAGATGATTTTTATAATCGTAAATTTTAATTTTATCGTAATATATTGCAACTGCAATCTTTACTACACATCTAGGTACATTATGGATGTATATTTTTGACTTATTCCACGCAATTTGGTAACATGGAATAAATATACCAATAATTTATTGTATTTTATTTATGAATTCCTGTAAACAAGAGTTTCTTGAATAATATAGTCTATTGATTTTTTTCAGCGAATACGCCTACAAAAGTATGTGCCATGTTAAAACTTACATCTAGAAATATTGTAAAATACAATATATGTAATTGTCACACTACACGTGAACACTTGATGAGAATTCGTCCTTATATGCAAGAGGATCTAAATGCTCCTGCTTGACTATAGACTAAGCTACCTAAGACAGAGAACTGCTGCTAAACAAGTTTAAATTATCTATTAAAGAAATTTTGTTGCTATTATAATGTGAATGAATACTTCTTCGATTTTAATATGCAAATGTTATATTTAGTATTTAATTACGACGCAAACATATATGCAAACGTAATTTTAAGCTAAATATTTAATCTATGGTTATTTCAGAATTCAATAACGTCCAATTATGTTCGTTATATGAAGTTAATTACAAGACCTAATAATTGGATGGGTGGCATCCTGTGCAGTGAAGTTGTTTGTATACATTTATTTGTGTATAATATAGCGGCATTTAATTTCAAATTGCTTCAACGTTGAAGTGTGTTGGGATCGCTGTCTACGTGTACTAAGGGAAAACAATATATCGTTCATTTAATTTAATTAGATAAATCCCTGAAGCAATGCAAATCATTATCCTACTACCGGTGCCAAAGTAATAGGTGGCTGTGTTCGATGGCCTATATGAAAGAAACGGCTTGACGAAAAATAAATTAAATAAACATTGTTACAATCAGCAATCATATCTTCGTAACATACTGTAAATTTTTCTGTCAATATGTAAGCATTAAACAAAGGCAAAATACCCGATTTTTAGGATTTCTAGCCGATGGTCGAATTTACATTTTTTTCCCTCCTACACAGTTCAGAAAGAAAATACGAAATTCCTACTGGACGTAGTCAATCATATCGAGCACCGACGAATATTTTTCTTTTCAAATATTACATGTACTTTTTTGAATATTGAATCATCGTATACTCTGTTATCTCAGTTTCTCTCAGTCAATTGATTTCGCACGACAGCGGGGTACAGTTCAATAGAATTCCGAAATAATGTTTATATCGACAAATATATTAAAAATAAATTTTTCCAAGTATTTAATTTTTGACAGCGAGTTAAAAATTGCTATATTCTACGAGCATTTTTCCCAATGAGGGGTAAGGCGTATCAGTGACACGAGAAACGTATTATTTCGGTATAAAGCCTCTGATCGTAGTAGTTGTTTGGATTTGTACTAGACCTAAAGTATTGTCTGTAAACTTTTGAATGGCGTCGAAGATGTTACCCAAATATTGAACAGGGTTGGTTATGCTAGAGGCTTCAGCCACAACGGAATTGTTAGCAGTGTGATTACGTTGTGTAGGGGATAACCTGCAATGCAATGAGGAAGGTGAGTTTCCTCAATATCAATTTCATTGTAGCACTGTTCGTCATAATCACTGCCACTTGACCGATAATACCTCATCATCGTCATCTTCTTCTAAGTTAACAATAAATGGTTCCATAATTTCGTCTATAAGGTGATCTCTTTCTATGTACATTTTTTCAAATTTCTTGCGATGCTCAATTGAAACATTGTTCAAAGCTTCCTTCATAATAATAATAGTAACTTTTCATAACGACGTTTAGTTTATAGCAACAGCTATGATTGAGTCAATTTCGTAAAATGAGGAGGGCTACCTCTTTTTTTCAGTAATTACACAATCATGTAACCTTTCTTCCAAGCTGATGTAGGGTTTCTATAAATAGGATATAGCATTGTATGCTAAGAGGTTTGATCTGTCCTAATAATAGATTTTGCTGGTATTACAACAGTACATGCCAGTCCCATTCCTCGAGATGCTGTTTATTCATTTCGTGGTTATAATCGGCTTTTGCTTTCTTCCTTTCGTATTTAAAGTATTTACGGCATCGTTCCAGAAATTCATCCTCGCTACCAATATGTAAAATAATTACCATTTATGTTTTAAAATTCATCACATTCGATTCTCCTTCTGTTTAGTTTGCAAAACAATTACTCTATCTTCACTTCGGTGTTCATTACTTACTGTTTTAAATGTTTTCTGGAGGCGTCAACAGCTTTAACAGTTCTTTCTACGACTTTCTTTATGTCAATAGTTGCCCCATTATTATCTTTTCTTCTTGATAAAATTGCCTAATATTTGTAATTACTTGTTTAGCTTCTATAGTACAATGCTTTAAATTTTGGTATAAATACAAATAATTATTTCAAATGAAGAATATTCTTAGGAAAATACCCGAAAACAACAATTCCATCAAAATAAGACAGAAATAACCTCAATATTATATGCACAAACATACTTTGAAACACCATTGATTAAAATTATCAATTCAAAACCACCATTTAGACTAATTCCTTGAAGTTACTTATTAGCCACCCTTTCCCGATTGTTAACTTGTGTTACACATGTGTGTGTATTAATTTTAACGTCTTTCGAGTTTAACTATAGTTCGAATTTTACCACCGGTATCAATAACTTGTTCGTTTTGGTTCTTAATTAGTGTGACTATATATAAAGGAAGTTTCCCTCGCTTAACGTTATTAACTTTAAACCAAATTGGATGTTAACTTTAAATTGTATCGCTTTGAGGAAGAAGTAGTTTTTAATTGTTTATTATACGTTAAGGATTATTAAGTCTTGTAGATGTCCTGACGGTGTGGAGAATGTTCACAAAATATAGACAAATTTAATAAAGATATAGTCATCTACGAGCCCTCCTTAATACCACATTACCCAACATAACGTTTCTGTGAATTTTTATCTTTAACTAGTCGGCCGAGACTAATCTTTGACGATAAATTTTATATTTGTATAAACGAATAAAATACCTAGAACGGCAATGCTCTCGCAAGTTTCGTTGACATGAGTACATTAAAATAAACCTGAAATGACAGCGACCATATACCAGTGGATCTGTGTTTGTCGGTGAATTTGTTAATAAAACTTAACTTGAAATTATATAGCTGTAACTTTTTAACAAAAAATCAATTAACTTGAATTGAAAGTGGATTTGGAGCAGGTGAGTTATACTATTCGATACAGAGTTATGAAATTAAGCAAAATATGAGAAGTTTCGGCAATTAAAAACCAGTTAAATAGTCATGTATCGTATAGTCAATGAAATGTTGATATTGTGATAGAAATTATGAAAGAGGAGACATTTCGTTTAATAACTATAGGATAACACAAGTTTCGGTTGGATATGGGTTGTCAAAATTTGATAGTATAAAATGTGGCAATGTGGCTTTATTTTTAATATTGTGATAAATACAGAATCGTGCCGAAAGTTCGTGGGATCTTAATTTGATGATAAAGATTTCGAAGGTACAACGAAAATATATAGTTGACGAGTTGTCATATTCATGAAAAAGGTTTTTTAAAATTTATAAGGCTATTTGGGCACTTGGAGGGAAAAGGAAAGTACCGTTGTAAAGAGAAATACATAGCGTTTGTAACTTTATTATTTTTATTATCTCGCAACCAAGACGAAAGCTTCCTTACAATTTCACTAAGAAAAATACTATAAATTATTTCTGTATTTACAAAGTATACAACGTACGATGAAATAACCACCAAAAGCCTTTAAACAGGTCAAGTAAATTTACTATTAAAACCACAATTAAAAGATCACAAAGCGCCAGTTTAAAATTTCAACCGACTACGAAGAACAATGTACAATTTGATGAACTTTTTTACATTCAATATTCGTCAATTTAACTATGAAACTGTAACACATTAAAATTCAAATTAAACACGCAAAACAACGGTTGCATGCATACATTAACAAAACTGGGACAATTTAAACAGAAACAACAACTAAAAATGATGAATGGGTATTGTCACGGCTTTTTTTTTTTTTTTCAAAAAACCGGTTTGAATGTAGTACTTTTTTCACGATTTTTACTTTTCTTAACGATTTTATTTGACAATGTTTATATACTGCCATTCTAACAAATACTATAAAACTTAAATTACTGATGATTACAACGATGAAAATTGATATTTTTGATAAAACAGTTTTCATTCCCAGGTAATAACGTCGCGGACGAAGACGAAAGCAACTTTGCAGTATAACAATTCTTGAGTGACAGCAAAATGGTGAAATGTTATGACAGGGATTCTTTTTATTTTTTATCATTTATGTAATTTTCCCGGGGCTATGGCAACCTTTGCATATGTATTTACTGGCAATCATGCGAAGCACAGACTCCTCTCCAGGAAGGTCAGTAAGTGAGTGATACGGAACGGGCAGGTAATGTGCAATTGAATTTTTAACGTCCCTAGTTTTTGCAACCCTCCTTAATCCCTGCGCGTTTGAACCATGCACTTGATTCCAATGTAATTTATTTTAGATGCAAGATGCAACAGAGCATTTTTTGTTCTTTACTGTTAATCTTGGTAATTTAAATGTAGTGTTTAAACAAGTTAATACTTTCTCAATAAACTTTGCTCATAGGATTAGCTTCATTTTAGCCTACGTTAATACTGTTTATCTTTCCCCGATGTAGTGTTTTCATGTGGGTTCATTAAATCCGTTTATTTTACGACTTGTATCGTTTTTTTGTGACTGGCGCCCAAAAAAATACAAGTCACAACTATCACGATTATCATCGAGTATACATAACAAGTTTGTTTAATTTGTTTATTATTTTGATTTTAGTGCAATATTTATTTCCTTTGAGTCGGACCCGGACGTGCGAGTTCTTAAATCAATTGGTCATTTTGTATTTAATAATATTTCGTTTTGGGCGTGGACAAGTTGTGCCTGACGGCGACTTTATAATCATTGTTTAAAGCTAGCACGGGCATTATTTATTTCTTCTCGCTCCGATACGACACACACTGCAATTACTTGGCTATGGCCGTATAAGTGAAAGTCGGATGGTGCTCTAAATTGTAACCTGTCCCAGTTTTCAGTGGAATTAACCGAGGCACATTCAGCTAAACACCAATGCAACAGCTTTGAACACAGTTCACCAAAAAAAAATCTAAAAGGAAAATATCTGGGACAGGCCGACTTTCTCTTGCCTGTACGCCGTTGCCCTGTTGTATTAATTTTTCATGCGCCGCGGTTAAGAAGGGTGTTTTTAGGTAATGCATAGTATATTTCAAATTATGAAATCGTGAAAGTTCATCATAGCATTTTCAAACGATCCAACCCAATCCAATATATAAAATAATTGAAGGCCAGATTTTCTCCACCTAAATCATTAGTTTCATATTACAATTTGTAATCGGTATTTGTATTAAATGGGCCAAACATTGTAGTTACCGCTTCAGTTACTAATTTCACAGTTTTTTGCAGATTATGTATGACATGGTCAATTTAGTTCTGACTTCAGTCCCTTATGAAGATTTCCAGTAAAAAATCATCGCCTCCAATTCTTTGTCTAAAACATATAAAATCAAAGACAGCTTCTTTGATTTTATATGTTTCAGACATGATATATTCGACAGTGAAATGTAATAGTGGAGGTTGATTTTTTTCTAGCTAGGTGATGTTTATTGATCACAGTAAAGACATCCAAATTAATACATACAATTTTGTACATAAAACATAGAAAAATGAAAAAAAGTGTGGCCATCTTGTGGTCAAAGGATACTAAGATCAGCTGAACACGAAGCATCCAGCTGCTCTTCTCTTGGTACCCTAAATACTTTTAGCTAAACTATACTAAACTAAACTAACTTAAGCGGAGCAAAACTAGACTACAGCTTGCCCAGCCGAGTGTATGTGAGATGTGGTCTCTCTTAAGAATTCCATGTATGAAGCGAAGGCAAGCATTTTGCACTCTTTCAATTCTAACTTGATCAGACTCGTGTCGGTGCAGTGAGTATAAATTACGTCACAGTAATTGAAAACTGATAAACCGTTGCTTGCACAAAGTAGTTTTTCTAAGGTTGATGCAGTCTTTTGCCCCATAAAGAATTTTCAATCTGCCGTATGCTGATCTTACCATATTCGATATATGTGTTTTAAAGCGAAGATTGGTTTCTAGGTGGAGACCTATATTTTTAGCTTAGTTCCAGTTCTTCAGTTTCTTCGATTATCGATATCCAGTTCTACAGTATTTCTTGGATTATCCATATACAGCATTATACGAGGCTTGTTCGATGCATCTTTTGTCCGACTAAAAACGGTTACTTTTATGGCTTTTTCAGTGGCCTAAAGATCGTAAGATCGTAAGGCGATAAATCTGGGCTATAGTCGATGCTCTAAAATCGCCCATTTCTTTGCTGCAGATTGTCTTTTACTACATTGGCGACATGAAGCAGAGGATTGTCGCTATTTACGTAAAAGTTTCCCTGCAAATATTTTCATCTTATTGCTTGATGGAGATTATTCAGAGTTTCATTATACAGGTTTGCATTTATATGCGCTCTAGGTTCTTTAAACTCAATAAGCAAGGGTCACTCAAGGTCGAAAAAAAATTTCAACTTCACTTTGAATGGCCGCACGCTGATCACACATGGACTGATTATTGACAACAAAGTCACAATATTTAAAATCACTATCAAATATAAACGCCCGTAACTAATAAGTGTGCCTGACAAACTAGCTATTGTATTGACGAAAATCATCGCCGAGTTTTCTTTCCTTTTCTGGAAAATATCACGAATAGAAAATATTTCCCTTATATGTATTTATTATTATACAATATGGCTCTAAAGTAGTATAATTCCTTAATTTAAATATTTTCGATCTGTGCTAAAATTAGTACAAGTAATAAAGGTAAATTTTGATTAATAACAGCGAAGGCGACTTCTTGCATATTTTCACTGCATTCTAACATTTTTCTGGAATGGACTCAAAAGTCCACGTGGTACCACGTCAACCTAGCTCTTGTAGCAAATTATGTAGAAGCAGTATATTAGCATGAAACATACCTTTTAGCCAATGTATTGGCATGCGATATTTTTCTTCCAGATTTCTTAAAACATTTTCTTGTACATTTAATGTTGATACATAATATTACCATTTGCGGTAATATTTAATGTGTCAATATTAATTTTTTGCAAGGTTTATTGCATATATATAAGCGAAACGTGACCCATGCTCGATTACCGTAATGTATGCCTCTGTTACTACTTGCATACATTACACACCCTTGCTTCTCTTGCAAGACGGTTTTATCTTTTCGTGTATCAAAAAATACACTTTTAAGAGAAAACATTTCTTTCTGCATCTGCAAACCACGCCTTTGAAGAGAGCGATGCTTCCTTGCTTTCAATAGATCAAATACTGTTAGTCTATCAGCTGCATCATAAGACCCATATATTTCATGATATGTTGCTCCTAAAAGCTCTGACGATCACGACACGCCCGTACCATCGCAAGCCGTGGTACCATGTTACATTTGCAAATCGAATTTGTGGGATGACGGTGCACTTCGATGTCTATTTATGCCTATCGACGTAGAAAAAATCAACTTTCTTGTTATTTGAAGTACTAGTAGAACTAGTATCGGAAGAACTACCAATAAAGTTGAATCACGCATCGGTAATCTTTTAACCACTTGTTTGCAATTTTGCTCTCTTGTTTTGTCGCTCGCTTTCCTTTTCTTTTTTAGTGTCGAAGAACATGCAATATCAACTACTTCTATTGCCATTTTCCCATCACATGTTCTTTGAGAAACATTAGATCTTTTATATTTCTTATAAGTACAACAAGATAAGTTGCAAATTGGATAAATATATTCCGGAAATAACCCTTATCCATATTTTGAGCAATGCAGCAAAATAAGAGCGACGAGAACGACTATGTTTAGTATTAAATGTACAGTTTAGTGAGCCATAATTAAGGAAGTGATCAAAATTTAATTATTATATACGTCATTAATAACTATTATTGGTATTACCAATGGATTCACATTGCACCGAGATTTATATTTTATTTATAATCAATATACACGAATTTTTAATTTCTACGAAAATCATAAAGATGTTAGTTGAACTTTAACCAAAGTTGCATATTTAATTAACTAAATTCATACATCGCATAATGTACACTTATTTATTTTATCAACTACCATATGGCAATGGTTTTAATGGAATTTTGTCTAACATGGTTTCTGCTATGCGGTCTTTAAAATATGTTATTAAATAATTACAAGGTTGTATAAATATTTGGTGGAAAATTCTTCAAATCGTCAGGATATCCATAAATCAATTAGTAATCATACATGTTGACGTATGAATGGAAACAATTAGTTAATCAATGTTATTATTATAACAATTTAAACAATTTCCAGCAAAGTGACGCGGCCTCGATGACAGGTTCAATCGCACACGAGGTATCACGACGTGAATAAGGCCATATAAGTTACTTCTCTGACAGCCACTGGCAGCCGAATAAGCCCCTGGTATCACACCCGTGTACAACATTTACCGTGCGCGGTGGCTGTAACGTATTCGTTATTTTATTTTTTCCTCACATTTTCGTCGCCAAATTAATCTATGTACGTGATAAATAAAATATTATTTCATGTGTTCGAGTATCGTGTATTCTGAGGTAAGTTAACCAATAGTTTAAATTCCCAAAGAAATTGTTAAGTACGTTTTCTTGGTGGTGGATTTCCTTATCGCACATTCCAAATTGTTTTTGTGGTCTCTTATTTTTGACTCGTTCGGTTTTTATCTAGTGCAAATGGTCATCTTTATATAAATTTTGAAATTTAGCTCTCAAGATCTATTTAAAAAGAGGTAGATCAGATTTTCTTCTACCACTAGGTAGTACCATGCTGAAAATTATAGAACCATCTCCTGTTCTCCACACATGTCCTTGCCATCTTTTCATTGTCTTTATATTTTCTTAAATAAATCATCTTCTTCGAATATATATATGCGCTATTTTTTTTTTTATAGGTACCAGTATTGTTCTCATTATTTTCTTTCCTGTATTCTCAATTCTTCCTATTGTTTTTTTGTCATTGTTATCGTCTCCATGACGGTTGTATTATTGTTCTGTGTACTCTCATTTTCGTTTTTCCCCAGCTTCTTAGCAACTTTCTACTTGATTGGTATATCCTGTTTCTGTTTATTATTTCTTATATTTCTGCATCGCTACTGCCATCGTTATAATTACTCCCATATATCTTTTTCGAATGGGTGAATACTTATTTTGACGTTACTCTTTCTACCGTTGACTTTCCATTTTGAGGTAATCAGTATATCATCGCCATATGCGCTTTCCGTTGTTTTTAAAGTTCCTTTATTTACTTGTGTGACCACATATTCAAAGGCTATGTTGCCGAGACTGCGTGTCTTACGTCCCTATTTATTTCAAGCTATTCTGTATATCTTTCTTGCGTTTTTTACTTATGTTTTATATGCTGCCATTGTCATATGTATTAATCACAAGTTGTCTTTTATTCCCATATCCTGCGGCACCTCGAAAAGTTTATTCCTTTTTAGCGAGTCAAAAGTTTGCTGAAGTCTACAAAAAGTAATTCTACTTCTATTTATACTCATGTGCCTTTTCTATTATTCGTTTAAGGAAATGTATTGCGTCTGTTGTTGATCGATTGATATTCTCCAATTAGGTACTTGTTTTATTAGCTACTTTTTTCTAGTATTTATGTATTTTGTGTGTCGAAGATCGGCTTTTTATTTAAACTTGTGCTGTCTCCAATTCTCTTGGCATTTTCTCTTCAGTCAATGTCTATTAAATTAATTGGTGTATTTTATCCTGCAGTAATTGTCCCTCATATTTTATGAATTCCATACCATCTTTTTCTGAGGATTCTGCTTTTACCTCTTCTGTTGTTGGTAGTTAATCTGTGCATTCTATTTATGGTCTGTGTTTTTCACTTTCCGTCTCCAATAAAAAAATATATATTGCCGCTTAAATACATTTCGCCATATAAAATTATCTCTCTCTTCAACCCATGTCACAATAATGGTATATATTTTTATAATTATACGCAACCCACTAACAAACCCACTATCACCACAAGACATTATCATTGCTTTATTAGAACTGATTGACTAATAAAAATTGTGAAAATCATTTCACATAATAATTTTATTGTGAAATTTGATTCAAAAATATATAATTTATTTAACTACACTGTAAATACGCATATGTGCCGGTTATACGGCCGCGCAAGGCCAGATTAGCAATAATGTCTGACGGTTGTAGCAAATAAGGTACCGGGCACAGTTCGGTACTTGCCCAGCAGATGACAAGCAAGAGTAAAGCTTCGGTCGATAATCAGTGCCGGCGTACGGACAAGGCAGATAGCCGCCTGGAGCGGCTAAATTTTAAGGGCGGTTAGGGACATAAACCGTAGCATCGGCGCTGTCGGCAATAATCAGATCGTGTGACATTATTTACCCAATCAATGGAAAATTTGTGCCAATTCAATTCGATTGGAATAGGATATTATAAAATTAAAGCATGCTTATTATAAAATATGAAATGAAATATAATAATTAATTTAATAATTGAAAAGCTCTTAAAGCTCTTGAATATCTTAATTGTGAATATATGCGTAAAAGTGCCGTGTTTTGAACGCCAAATTTATTTTATATTGGGTACATACATGTATCAACATTTAGACACGATCAATCCTGTTACTACAACTAAATAATTCAATAAATACAATAAATAATGAACACAAACTACAATTGAACCTGAACATCGTCTTGCGTGCGCGAATTTGTTCCGGAAGTGCAATTATATTAGTTCCTGAAGAAAATCTCCGCCAGATTCTCTTTAACGAAATTCTTTGTCAATGCTCGTTCGCTACTGCTGACGAGATTCTCGCCCATGGCGTGCTTCGTTTTGATTATCCATCTGGATGTTCTTTGTGTATTAATAGAGTGGTGAAATAGATTTATTGCTACAACTTAAGTTGTCGTAAATATTGGAACAGAATTGTAATTGATTCAATTATCTCTATAACTTGACACCGTCACTGTTTCGTATTTTTCTATACAAATTATTACCTTGTTTATAAACTACAACAAAGCGATATTAATTACAATTTAATTGGTATAATTAAATGATCTTACTTCGTAATAATAAATTGTACATTAGTGTACATATCTTTTACCTAATATTACCTATATTTTAACTATTAGAAATGCAAGCTGAACATTTTTTTTTTTAATTATCGTTTGTAAAACCTTATTGCTTCATTGTTCATCAAATGGAGATTTTTTATTTGTTATTTATTTATCTGCGCCAGATTGTTAGTCACGAAAAATCTGCACAAAGCGTTTAAATTAAGATAAGTTTCATTTTCCGACATAATAAACGTGTACATACGTCGCGATGAAATGAGATAGGGTCGCCTGCATTGCTTGTACCATAGAAATACGCGCAAAGATAAGAACGTTAATTTAAAATATTAAATTAAACAATTCTTTGATATATATGTTATCATTTAATTGTGTGCGCGCTACGCATACATATCCACGTGAGGGAAAAATACGAGAATTTTTTACTTACACGTACACGAAATAAATGATAACAATAATATTATTAATGCCAACATTAATTTTTAGTTCGTCTTACATTACTGCTTTTTGTATAAATCTATAAATAAATATATCCGTATGGACAATTGCTGTCAATAATTTTTGTTATTAGCTGGTCTTGAGATATTAACTCAAATTCTGCCCACTTGAATTATTGTTGTTGATGATGATTACATTTTAACGGAAATACATAATATATTTCCTGAATCTACTTTGACTATTATCTGTGGATGTGAGTATATGTATATGCGCTAGCGTCCAAGCTCCTGAAGCTAAAATGATGAAACTTAAAAATTAATGATAGTAATAAGAATTGATTGATAAATTACAATTAAAGTTCCGCACAGTTTTTTATTTAGCATTTTCTCTTCTTTTAGCTAAACTATGCATTTCTACATTTTTATATATTAACATGTGAGTAAATGCATCATATATATATTTAAATTTGTTTACGTGCTCGATGTTAATATAATGAAACCTGAATCATCACTAAACTTTGTTTGTAAAATGACAAACGACGCGGGCAATTAGCGTCCTCTCGATTTTAATGACTAATCGTCTACAGCGGAAAACTTTATTGAATAAAACTGTCCGCAGTTAAACTTAGCGAGCGAGAGCTCGGTGCAGTAAACTCGATATTCCAAATTTGAAGTTTTCGACGGAAAGTTTTTCCCCCAACAAAACCTACCCTTATACCAATCCCACTTATTTAATGATAAATCGATATAATTTCCAACAAGCTTAAAGCAAACATAAATCAAATTCGCGACGACTTGCCGCGGCCGTTGGTTGAGGTGCTTCCTTCTTTGTTTTGTTTGTGAACTTTCGCGGATGCGATGTATTGCTGCAACGAAACTTCGTCAGTGCAATGATGACCGAGTTGAATTTTCAATTTACAAATAGCTTTTTAAATAAATCAATTTTAACGAATGTTAAGACGAACGGAGCGCGTAGTTAGTATTTACATCTATAGATATGTAAATCGATGATTGGCAGCGATGCAAAAAACTGCACATTAATTGTATGGAATGTAAGATGCAATATATATCTAGAATACTACAAACTACTCCACCCTTAGTAACTGGCGCATATTAATAATTGCTTTCCCTCTCACACAGCCAGACGCAAGTCAAGTATTTGTTTATTACCAAACTCCTGTTTCTCGAAGAATGCCCGCGGACCAACAGGTGATGCTCTCACATGGCCGTGCACTAGTGTAACCAAGTTATACAACGAGCAACGTGAAAGGCAAACAGTAATTAGTGATTATGAATTTTGACCAAAATTTGTATTAACATATCGGGTTCTCCAACACCCTTGCTTCAGAATTCTTCGGACCGTGCCTACACCTTCTTTGTCCGTCTCTCCATAGCTCTTACATTGGTGGGCTTGGTATATACCCATACCTTCGTATATACCGTCAATTAGAATATAGACAATCGTAATAGTCAAGTCGCGCACGATGCACTTGCGTACCCCTTGCCCGCATTACCTGACTAGAATGATACAACGAATCATCGGACTCGCGCCCAGGTCAAGCGATCATGCCGCTATCATGCGTGTTGCAATATCGCTAGATTAGGTGCATTTCCATGCCTACGCACACAAGCGGTCGGCAGACAGTTTGTGTGCCAACAACTCATCGAATTGTCTCAATGTGCCCGCCACGCAACGCTGACAGGAATACATAATCTCCGCATTTCGTGACACTTGCACATAGCGAACTAACAACAATCTTTATACACCGGAACCAGGTTGCAACAACAACCGCAATAACGAAAAAACCCCACTCCATTCGGTCTCCTCGCCTCCACCGGCAATCATTCGCCCAACATTTGCGTACTGACAGCTGTTATCCATTAATACATCTCAGTAATCACGCAATAAATACTAGTCACGGTACACACTGATGACCATAACACCAACATCACAATTACTACGCAACTACTACAACAACGCTTGCCCTATGCCAGGCGAACCCGCAAGTTACTGTGATGGCAAACATCGAAGCACAACTCGATGCCCAGGACCAAAAAGTCAAGCGCGGTTGACATAAGTCAACCCACCAAGTTCAATACCATTTTGCAAATATGCCTGTGATACATATTTTTTAGCAAAAACCGCTGTTCTACCACATGCCATAAAGGCCTGAGTTAAAGAAGTGTGTTTTTTTAATTTATTATGTATATGTCATTTGTTTAAATTAGTTAGGACTACTAGAGCATTTGTTATAACTAATGGATACGTACATAGTTATAAAATTTAATTTTCTCTTGCAATTAGATTTGATATTGAACTGGTCAAGCACTATATGGCATAAATGTAACACATAGTGACAAATTAAAACATAGGAAAACAATTTTAATTTTACATCAATTCATCAGTTCATAAAAAAATATTATTAATGATAGAACAATAATTGAATCAGCCTCAGCACAAATATTAAGCAGGATTGATACTAATATGAATAATCGTTTTGAATAATATACACGAAAATAGTAATTATATTTATGAAGGGGTTACAAATTATTCTATTTATTAAGCGTAATTGTGACAAAATGCACTACTTATTATGAATAGTAAAATGAAACAATGACCATACTAGATTACATACTAAATTATTACAATTAGGCAATTGTGCAATACAAGACCATCAATATTAATTAACCAGGTAATTTGCATCCGGAATTTATTAAAAGCATTGGCTTACATTTCCAACATTTGGTGTATCTTGTTGATTAATTCGTACTAAACGCAAAACATTCCAGGATCCAAACTCTGTTTTTTCCAGTCAATTAATGGCCTAATATTTCGATGCATTATCAGTATTTTTATACAAGCCAATTAAATGAAAACTTTAAAGGTGTCCTAAAAATATACCAAACGAAATAAATTGTCAATTTTTTTTTGATATAAGGATAGTCTTGCTAATGACATCACTGCAATAATTGAGATTATTCACAGAATGAGATTTAAATATGGCAACACCACTAAAGCTACATATGCAAAAGTATGAAGCAGAATATATGACTTTCTAGCAAGGATTGGGTTCGGTTCGGTTGGGTTGGGTTCCTCTAAAACCTTACGACTTTTATAGTACAGATCAATAGTCAATTTCGTTTGCATTTTACTTGCCAATAATATACAATCATATTTTGTTGCACAACACATAACTTGCTGTTAACGCGGGGTGCGTTTGAAAGGTAAATGAAAGTTTGTATCTCGGTGGGGAAAATTATTACTATACTAGTAAATAAAAACACAAACACGATTCACTATTTATTATTGTCGTGAATAGGAGAGCGCGAAGGGGTTAGTGTATATACTATATCTAATTAATTAATTACAATAAAAAAAGCTTATCTAAAATGATGACCGAGTGGAGAACACGAAGCACATTGGAATTTAACTTTGTTTACGTTAACGCGGAGATCAGGTATGTGGCCGTCGAAGGGTGCATCGGTGACTCACGCGGTTGACGAATATTGTTTATCCGTTGGGTACAGAGAAATTTGCGTAACGCACGGGCTAGGGCGTATTTTAACTGTTCGCGGTTTTGCAATAATTAAAACGTGACGGAACAGATTAAACAAAACGTCACTTAGTCACTTACCACCATATCAACTAAGTCACGTGCTCGGAATAAGCTGCAATTGCGTAAGAGTTGCATGTCGCTTTTCCGAGAAAGAAGAGCACGACCAGGCCTCGATCGCGACTCTAGCGATACAGTGACGAGACGGGCGCGAGGGTAATATTTTTATGGGGTGCGCCTTGACTAATAAGTTATCCCATGAACGAGGGTGACCGAGACGCGGCCGTATCAAAAAAATTTATTGCGGTAACAATGCGAACATCTACACTTCTGTTAGACTAAACAGTGTACTGTTAGTCACGGTCTGTCCGGGACTTGTCGATGTTCTCATTTCGTAATATCTTCCGATTTCGTCCGTCATCTCCGTTTTTGGTGGTCTTCCTATCTGGATTTTGAGCTTTCAGTATTTCTCATTTTGAGTAGCCATTTGCTTGTAATGTAGTGCGCGCATAAAGCATCAAATATATTCAGTAAAAATTATATCCAGTTTTGTTCGAAGATATTCATGAACAGATCGTCATTTGTTTTGATACAAAATACGAACTTTTGCATGACGGTAACCACCAGTTGTTTTTGATGATGTTAAAAATATTCGAAGCCTACAGTGTTACGTATTATGAAGAAGGAATAATTCCACGAACTCAACGAAAACGATCACGACCAGCCACTCCAGTTTTGTGAAACTATGATGGATTTATGCTGAATCGTCATAATTTCAGCTGGTGGAGTCGGATATATCCTCTTTATGGTTGACGAGTAAGGCATTTCATATTTGAATGAACCCACACAGGAGCAAGATATGTTCAGTTTTTGCAAAATGACCTTACTCCAGCGCTTGCGGCAAGCTTTTTGAATGACAATGAGCCTGACCTCTCAGATGATACCATATGGTTTCAGCAAAACGACGCACCCCAGCACTATACGCAGCCTGTTTTTCTAGAAAATTAGTTTCCGAGGAAGTACTTTGGCAGGCTCTGACTGATATAATCGCCCACGAGATCCCTAGACCTTACATCTCTTGATTACTTTCTATGGGGTTATTGAAGTCAAAATCTACGTCATCAGACCTGATAATGTAGCATAGCTCTGAAAAGATGCACAATACATACGAATACATAGAAGAATTTCTATACACGCTTGAATGTTGTCAAGAAGTCGGTGAAGGCAGTTCGAACACACCATTTAAAATTATTGTTAAAAATATTAATAAAATTTAAGTTTTCTAACATTGTATTGTTATTTACTCGAACAAATTCTTATGTAATAGGGCAATATATATTTATAAAGAAAAACTTGTGCCATTAATAAAAAACAACTGCATTTGCATTTTTACCAAATAAAATCGGCTTGTGCAATAATTTCTTCCAACAGAACTACTGTCGCGGTGTGATCCTGGGTGATAGTATGATAGCGATAGCGTTGACATAACGGTTCGTGTAGGTCTTCCTTCAGTACAATGTGGCTCGTTATTAGAAAATCCATGAACGGCAGATGTTGTTCCAGTGCTATGGTGTATTTGCCGGTGGTGCTCGTTCAGTTGATTGAGAAATTTCATGTGATAAGTATTGTTTTACCGTCGACATTTCTACAATATTACAAGCGTAGTTTGAGGATAAAGGTGTTTCATTGCGCAAAATATTTTCTAGAAGGTCGAGACTGCTTAACCCCCCCCCCCCCCCCCATTTTTGAATTCAATCGGAATACTTCCATAGCTTAAGGGGTTACACCTAGTTGGTGGCCAAAGAAAATGCGTGTTTTTGTAAAATTTTTTTGTGGAAAACGATTGCAGGTTTGGAACTGTTTTTTTCACAGCAAAGGGTATATTTTTGACTATGTTTCACAAGTTTTTTATATCGTGGTCACCGGTTTTGAAAAAGTTGTTTCGAGAAACCGCCTTTAAAGTCTGAAGTCATAAGTCAACAGCTATAATTAACGTACTGTTCGCAGTATTTTTCTTCTGAATGTTTAACATTTCGACGATACCATCAACCTCAATTTTTCCGGAAGATCCTGTGTGCTTTGCTGAGCACACAGATTCGTGTTTTCATACCACAGTTCTTCGTACCTGCGAAAACCGTTTTTTTTTGTAAATTCTGACTAGATGTAACCCCGTAATGACGATCCTGACTTGCTTATTAAACAAATTAAGAGATAATAATATATAGGTAAAGTTTCGATTAAGTAACTTTACAAAGACTGGGTATTTTCAGAAAATGTCCAGTGGAGGATAAACCTATCCGACTAGATATAAATTGGTGGAATGTTGAGCGGACGAAACTCACGTCTTTGATCAGCTTTGCAAAAGATGTCCGTACCGTGCTGGTGCCTCATAAAAATGTTGAAAAATTCGTAATGAAATGTGAATAGAACTAGGAAATGTTGAGGCTCTATTGAGTTCTGCAATTAAACTTTCTAAAAATGTTGTTTATATGCCTCAACATTAGTTACAATATATCAAATTGGAATGTTGGCATTTGAAAGTTATCAGTTTTTCGCACAAGTAGAATATTGTCGATCTAGGTATGCATATTTCGTTTGTTAACTCATCTTTAACATTTTATCTTTCTACAAAATAACCTAGCAATGTTTCGAGCCGACGCGCTAAATAAAATGAAAGAAATGTACTACTCCATTCAACGCCGGTGGTCCATTGATATTGATAAATCTGTTTGAAAAAAACGGAGAGTCACAAACGTGTTTATTTCTACCAGGGGAAATGTTATATTTACATAAAGCCAGCAGATTAAATGAAATTACCTACCGACTTTTCGTTCCCAACTAATCAGCATAAAACAGAGAAACAACGTACAACAATAACGTTCTATTTTAATCGAATGATATTTGAACGCAAATACGTAAAAGTAACAAATAGTAAAAGATAAACAAACTTTTAAATGGGGGCTAAATTTATTCTGCCACGGGAGAATTATTAAATAGGAATGCTGGAAAATATATCGGAGTTTGGTTAAGATAGCGAGCAGTTAGTTCTAAACTGGGAGTCGGGAAAGTAGTGTTAAAGTCTACTGAATAACTTTGCCGGTGGCATTAAAAGTAAATAAGTGAAAACTTCTATTAATTAGAAGTCAATAGTAGTTTAATTTCTCGAGTCGTAATATAAAATAATTTGGTCAAAAAAATTAAAACGAGACCTTTTTCCAACCTATTTGAGCGAGACAGAGAGAAAGGCGGTTCGTCATATGAAATAAGTTAAAGGGATATGTAACTAATGGAGTTTTATTTGTAAGAACGGAGAAAATTATGCTGGCGTTTACTTGATTTCTTTGATAAATTTTTAATATAGATGATTTTCAGTTTCGTGAAAAACATGTTCGTTTTGTAACTTTTATATTATGTTTTATTTAATTGCTTTACTGGTGTAATCCTAATTTTGTAATAAATTTTAATTAAACCATACTTGTTTTTTATTGATGTTTAAATTACGTTATAAATTAAATAAATTGACGTTCGCATGTGGGCTGGTGGCAGCGAAATAAATATCAAGTTGCTCGCAAGTGGACGTCGAGAGGTTTTGAGTGATTATCCGCACTGAACGTGATGAAAATGGAGAAGAAAGAAGACCTTCTGGTGACCGGGTGCCTGGATCCATCTTCCATGTTCGTCACATCGTTCAGTTTGCGCATTTTAAATCGTATGGTAGTATGGTACTTCTGAAGCAATGTTTTCGAGACTATTTCGAGTTTCGAGAATTTTTTTGTCCAAAACGAGCAATTACAGAAAATTAAAAAAAATTTATTCAGTATTTCTTCATAAATCGAAAACTGTCTTAGAATGGTATATTTCTGAGCTTCAAATGACAAATGAATAAAACGAATTTTAACGGGTTGATGCGAAACGGAAACTGAATGTAATTGATACGTGTAGTTTCAGTGTTATTGCTCATCCAAAATAAGTGCAATATTGTCTTCAGCCCACATGTCAGCTGGTGCAATTCTGAGTTTCAAATGTTTAGTAACTCAACTGCATGATTATGTCAAGCTAAATGGACAATTGTTACAAATATAAGAGACAAATTAAGATTCAACGAAATGATTAAGTTAGGTCTAATACCTGACTGCGTTAACTACTAAATTTTAATTATGTATTTAGTAAACTATATTAAAATTAAAATTTTATAAAATATATTTTGATTGGTTTGTTGTCGGTTTGTTTATAGCGTAAAATATTTAGTTTCATATAATAATCATAAATCAAGCGATCATATTTTTATTTGCTAATTAAATATTGGACAGATACTTAATTGTACAGTTGGTTTCAAAAAAATCGAGTACACTTCATAAATCAGTAGGCATGATTTTGAAATTTTTTTACAATGTAAAATTGTCTGTTTGGATTTAGGTTATATTTTATGTCATATTTTGACAACAAATGCACGTAGCTTTCAGAAAATCAAATACGACATGCATGCATAGGTTCGCTCAACTTTGACATTTTATTTGTTATTGTGACATCGACAGTACTGATTTACTCCACTGAAAAAAACTGTACTCGATTTCATTGAAACCAACTGTACATCAAATGTAACTATGTGTACGTACAGTCATGTTCAAAAATGTGTTGTACAGCTACTTTAGGCTTGTGTGCATCGGATTAAAAAAATATCAAATCATCGTGGATACAAGATATGTATCCACTCTGTCACTTGTCACAGCAAGTAATTTCGAAATGTCGGCCGTGAACATAATTGAACGAGCACGTATTATTGAATATTTAAATGATGGGTTATCTATCAGGGAAGTGGCAAACATTATACAAACAAGTAAAAATACCGTTTTAAAAGTTAAGAAACGATGGGAAATTGACGGTACTCTAGAAAAAAAGAAATCTACAGGTAGGCCAAAAGTTTCTACTGAAGAGGAAGATAATGCTCTTTTACAACATTCGGAACAAAATCCATTTCACATTATGAGACATGCGATACGAGAAACTAACTTCCCATGCTCAAGAGTTACCGCATGTCGACGGATTAAAAAATCCCATTTGAAGAATCACGTGGCAGCTAAAAAATACGATTAACTGAACAACATAAGCAAGCAAGGATAATATTCGCCTTAAACAATATGTTCAGTGAAAATTGGAATGAAGTTATTTTTACCGACGAAAAAACCTTTCAGTCAACATTTAATGGCCATATAAAAGTATATAGACCGCGCAGTACAAGATTTGACGAGCAATATGTTACCAATTGCGATAGAGCAGGGAGATTTTCTATTAATTTTTGGGCATGGCTAAGTATCCATGGACTTGGGATGTGTTGGAATATAGAAAAGAGACTGAATGCCAGAACATACCGAGATATTTTAGAAAATGTTATGTTGCCATCAGTAAGACAACACTTTCCGGAAAATAACTTCATATTTCAACATGACAACTGTCCTATTCATACCGCAGGAGTAGTTAATGAATGGTTCGCTAATAATAATATTGAAGTACTGGGTTGGCCTTCCAGAAGTCCTGACGTAAATATTATGAAAATGTGTGGGGCTTAATGGTCAAAAAAATTACTCAACGAAATTTTCGACCACAAAATAGAGACGAGTTGTTAAATGAGGTTAATCAAGTCTGGGACGAAATTAACGATGATGTAAATTTAACAACAAATCTATATGCGTCACTACAGCATAGATTGCATGAAATTTTGGAAAGAAATGGAGCTATGACCAATTATTAACTAAAAGATTGTTTTAAGTTTGGTTGTTATATTCGATATTATTATTTAAAGGTTTTGTCGAGTTCGTAAATTGTTTATTATTTGACTTAATTTCTAAATATATGTTTCTATTTTGTAATTTTGTAGACATGGTGTGAAATTTTAATGATGAGAATTATTAGATATTGATGTGCAACAACACTTGTATAACACTTTTTTGAACTTAATGAAGTTAAGGACAAGTTAACACAGTAGAAATTCTGTACAACACTTTTTGAACATAACTGTACGTCTGTGCAAATATCCTGAACGTGTATCACACCTGACACGGTACGTTATGACTGGAATTTATTCAATGAATGGGTTTTGCGAAATCCATATGAATTCGTTGAACTAAATATTAGTGGTGAAAAATTAAATGCTGGGATTTAGACGGCTTCATATGCAGTAATTTTCAAAGTAATCTTTAGCGTCAATTGATTTTACGTATTGATGCGCGGAGAAATAACCAAAGATATAATTTTATAATATGCAGACTCATGAAATTGCAAAAAATATAGAAAACGTAAGAAAATGGAAATTGCTTAACTGTAAGTTCTACACTTTACATGTTTCGAAATATTAATTAATTTCTAGGCGATCTAAATATGTTTGGGACAATGTCTGTACTTTAAACTAACGATGATAATCGACATAAATCGTCTCACTGTATCACCACAAACAAATTCACTGGAAATGTGAGGCGCGCTACTAAGCATAATAATACCCTGGGGTACACTGACGTCTAGATGGAGTTAATATAATCTTCATTACAGTCATTACGCTTACAGTCATACCTACCCAGATTGCCAGTGAATATGTGATTTGATGAGATCCTCGTCAACACCTTAATAAATACAGGTAATATTAATTGACGAAAAATAATGATATATTAATGGCGTGTTCAAATATGATTAAATATGGACCAGCATTTAATAACGAACGACATTCTTAAAATTACATGTTTCAAAGTACAAAGGTAATTATTGTTTATAAAGAAATTTGTACTAACGTGTAGCAAAAACTCGAACTGGCCAATTAGAATGTGTTCACGACATTTTCGGTTGAATAAACATACGTTGCTTGATTAATTGGGAAAATGAAAGAAATTTAATAAGGAAGGGAGGAACGGGATTGCTCACCGTTGAAGAGGATACGGAACTTGTTCATTATATTATAAATTATCCATTTAAAACTGCAAGAAATCCCATTATAAACTCAATTTTTCTCGTCCTATAACAACTGCTTGCTGAATAATATTAGAATGTGATTTAAAATATCGTGTGGACAAAGTTGTCACTTTTTTGCCTTAAATCATATTAATAATTACTTAATTATAGGAACCGGATCATTTTTAATGATAAACATGTGGGAAGTCGTTGCTGTGAAGCGACTGTATTGTGTCGAATCGAGGTTTGGGCTTGTATAAGCTCCCAAGGCTTATGAATATGCTGCCGAATTGACGCGAACTTTACTGCGACTGCCTACAATAACATTTTGGAATATATCAAGCTTCCAACTATCGAGTATATTTTCGCCGAATTTATATTTCAACATTACAGTTGTCCTATTCATACAACGAGAATTGTAAATGACTAATATCACATTGCAGTTCTAGTGTAGTCCCAAAACAGCCAGGGTTTAAATCCAGAAACACTATTTCGAAAAAATTAATATTCTACAATGAAATACTGAAGAACGATGGCATGGGATCAACTGCCAAATAAAGAACATTTAGTGTGATCTTCGGTTAATTAATAATGCAATTTACTACTAAATTAAATATATTCTAAAAGCCACAAATATTACACAACAAATATGTCCCAGATTTCATATTGAACATAAGAAACTGAGAGTTATATTACATCAGCTGTCGCAGTTTTATTTAAACAGGACGCTACATGCCAAGTCTCAAAGAGAAATTAAATAATATGTAAGTACACGAATTTGACTCGAGTCGTATGGAAATATAGCACAAAAGTTCAATTCATGTTTTCGGTGAAAATTTTAGCAGATAATTAAAACAGTATATTGTGTCGTACTTTCAAAAGAAATTTGCTATATTAGCAAAATAAAATGTACAGCTTTATTAGTTTTTCAATTCTCTTTTGAGCGTGCAATTGGTGTTTCATGAGTATAAACATATATATTTCAAATATTTGCGACATATTCCTTTTTTTAGAAAATTCGCAAAAAGCAATATTTTATTGTAAAACTGTAACATATACGATTTTCTCTGGCCGATTGAGTAATATTTCGTATAACGACTACTGACAAAGTAACAAAATATCCCGTTCTGGACTTTCTTGTAATTAGATTTCTCCAATATGAAACAGTCCCGAAAGCGCGGTATTCGTTTCTTTACATATGTATCGCGATTTCTGAAAGTGTGCATGCATACCTTTGCCAATGTACCATATTTTACAGAAAGAATAGAAAGGGAAGCTATAAAACTGAGAAAGTGCCGGAAAACCTCAACAAAGTAGACGATGCTGAACAGCTTCCCAGAACATAGCGACACATAGCAATTAACGCTCTGAAAAATCCCACAAGGACCAAACATACAGAATACCATCGCAACCGCAATCGCACGAACCCGATAAACAACAAGACCCCCTCGGTGCTGTAACCAGGAGTCGATGTAGTCGCTGTCGAGACTTGTATTCTTTTCTTTTTTCGGTCTACGACGATCAATCCGAAACGACGACTCACGTTCAAAAATATGCAATGATCTTCGTCCGCTCTGCCGGTCGAACGCCCATTGACTATTGGCGAGCGCTCTGACCCACCCGTCTCAACCGCTTACGCGCGGGGTCAACATAATCCGTTGATTACGTCGTGGAGTAATGCTTTTGAAATATTTCCCGCATATATTGTTCTGGCGTGATCTTTTGTCAAAAACAAACAAAGTCCTAATGAGCATATATTCTCTAGTGCACAGTTAACATTGATTAAAATGACAAAAAAACTGTTTTCACTGTTACTTTCAGTTCACGCTTGAATTTGTTGAAAGTAAAGTGGTGCAAAAACGATTGTTTAAGAATTTTCAAAACAGTGCTTCAAACAGTCTTGCCAAATTGCAACATTTGCGCTTTCCCGGGCTTTTGCAATCTCTGACAAAACATTTGGTGCTGTCGTAAATTTCTGTTGGGAGACTGTTTTCCATACAAAGGAATTGGCTAAACCATAAAAGAAACCATATCTACTAACATTTCCTCGGGATATGTAATCGGGCTCAGATAACAATTAGGAAATATTTCCAGAGGTCTGCACTAAACTTTCTTACGCTACCGACCCTGCGGTCGAGACCGGGAATATTTATGGTACGTTGCTAGCACTACAAAGAATTTTTAACAACGATTTTCCAGTAAAATGTAGACTTTTAAAAAGAACTCGTACCGCATTGATGTTTATCTGATATAGTACCTTTTGACTTATCGTACATTTAAAAAAGTTAATTTTATAGCCGCGTGCAGGAAGAAAATAATCGAAACATTTATTTTACCGGGAATATTATTTTTTATGATCCATGAAAATGTAATCATGTAAACATTTTTCTATAAGAATCACATCAATCACATAATTTCTATTCTAGGTCCACTACTTGTAAGGCAATACACAAAATATTATTAGAGTGATAATTACTGATTATCGTAGAATAAAGGGTTGCTTTTATGGTGACAAAAATTCCAGTATTATTTTCACGTTTAAAATTTTCGACATTCGGCCGCTAAATATCGATTCTGGACGACCACTGTGTGCCACAGACTAATTCCGACTGGACTGTACTCGACAATACTGTCTTCGCAGACTAATCTCAAAGGCTCCTCGCTTTCGCTTCGCTTGCGTATTTAAATTATCGAATATAATGTTGTCAGCGATATCAGTATTAGTCTAAGGTTTATTATGCTTACATATTACCAAAGAATTCATTTCATAACTTCGACCTACATTTTATTGCTGCATAAGTTTTCTTGGCATTCCCTTAACGTCATGTACATATTGGCATATTGTGGTAAGTTAATTGAACTATCCAAGTTTGACACCCTGCATATGTTTATATACAGGCGTCAGACAATATACCTTAAATACTGTTAGATAGGCGTTTAATTCGTTTACTCGATTATTATTAATAATCAAATGGATCCAGAAGAATAATTGTCAACTCACCGTTTATCGCCAAACTGATATCATCTCGTCAAATAAAGTGCTAGAGAAGCGTTCTTACATCCATTCAGCGGCAGCGCACTCCAAAAGCAATACACACATCATGGCAAAAGCAATGGCAACAATGGCATCACATGAAAACATAAATAGCACCCTTTACAATACAGCGGTTACGATACATAGGTTTACTTACAGGGCCCCTTTCGGGGGCCCGCCCGGTCCCACGTTGCCTCTAGTAGCTATGCTCGAATCGGTCATGTTATGAGCTTTGGACACCTTTACCATTTTCCGGATATCTTCGCATACTAGTGTACCTGAAAGATGCACTTGACGTGCTCGTCGCTCTCCTGTAGAGTTACAGGAGAACCAATGGGCGTCAGCCCCCATGTCGCACCCAATGAATGGCATAGGCATACTCGACAGGCAACTTTGGATATTAGCATACCTTGCCTTCTGGACATACGGTTCCAGAATCACTGTCCCCAGTACTTCGGGGACAGGTCGAGGTTTGCCGATAACCACGCCTGTTATCAGTTCACCAAGAACAATGACATGTCATTCCATTCTGACTAAACGATCAGTCAACCCCCACGCCACGCGAGGGGGCCCTCAATACCCAACTCTCCACAGACACCACAAAGGTGACTGGCAACACAACAATATATATATTCACATGCATATATATATCCATAACAATACAATGGGTATCATATAATAAATCGTTCAGATGTATACAACTCTACTTTACCAACGCTGCATTTGCCATATATATAAGCTTCGCCAAGATCTGCCTCGCTACTGTTTTGCACAACTCATCACTTCACACTAACTAACTACGCCACTGCATTCTAGACTACCATTGTCTACAAGTGCATCGACTAGCTAAGTCTGCATGCTATTAGCAACTCCCTAAAACTAAGACCCCCCTCTCTAGATCTCATGCAATATCTTACTTATCGCTCAGACGACCCCTCCACTCAACCCTTGGCCAATAATACACACAAAACGGTGTGCATTCATATTCATTTTAGGGAATATAATTGCATATTGAAAATATGCACTCGTATAAAAATATCTGCGCTACAATACGGTGTATGCACGTTCTCTATCGTTTTGGAAGTACTTGAATGCCCGAAAGAAAATAATGGCTTGATCGCGTGTACACCGCCGGAATCATTTCATCATTTCTCTGAAATTTCTTCGTAACTAATGCCTCTTTAAGTGGACCAAAGTTATGGTAATAAGTTGGATTAAGGTCGCGAGAATAAGGAAGATGTATTTCACATAATTTTAAATCTTGGATAGTTGCCACCGATGATCGTGCAACATTGGGGCTCGCGTTGTCATCCTGTAAAAGAACGCCAGTAAGCAGAGATCCTCGCCTTTTTGTTCTGATGGCAGCCTTTGAAACAGTTTTTCAATCTCCGTATATGGCACTAGTAGCAATGACCCCATTAGACATATAGTTCAAAATTACCCCTTTTGTTTCCCAAAAAAGGTTTCGCGCAATAATTCCTGCCGAGAGCTGTGCGCAAATTTTGTTTGGATTTTGGCAAACAAGTGTGCTTGCTCTCTTGATGTTTGGTTCATAACAGAAGAAGGGAACACCTGGACATGAGTCCTGAGTGCACTACTATTGGCACAATCCTTATCTTGAAAACATACACCTCTGCTTCTACATTCACAAAATGTACTTTGACAATCACCTTGCTATCACTTGATGCAACTGGAAGATGCCATGCGCAACGTAATACAGAACCATGGCTCATATTCAAGACTTCAGTGATTTTATCAACGATTTTCTTTCACTACGACTTCAACTGCCCCTATCGATTCAACACGATTTACTTGACCAGGCATGGGATACTATGGATGCTACCACGTTTTTTAATTTGTTAGTCTATTTATACGCTTTCTGGATGGAAAACATTAATTTCCATATTATAGCCTTCATTCTGTACGATAGATATCACTGCGAAAGAAACGAATAACAAAACACTGTGTTCCAGTGGAGTTGTCCTTTCTACTGTTACTGTGTCACCAAGTTCAAGTGCTCATATGGGTCATTAGAAAGCTCTTATATATTTCAAAAGTAACCATTTTGCCAACTTATTAGGCGCGGGTCCATCGGTTTTTTTTTAATTCATAGGAAATTATAGGACACACATAAACATTTATTTAGTGCCGTACAATCCAACTAGGGTAGGAATAATTTGTTAAAACTATTCGCCATATTCCTCCTGCAAGTTATCTTTCCTTAATTTGTATATAGACTTTCAATCCGTATATTTTCAAAACAGACAAATTTGATAAAACTCAATTAAAAAGTGTTTCATAAGAATGACCATTTAAAGGGATTGTGTCTGTAGCAATTGGTAAACGTCGTTTATCTGGTATTTTATGGTTGTTTGTATTTTATGGTAGAAACACTACAATATATTAAAAATGCCAGAGAATGGAAGCGTAAATACCTAATTATATTGTTCGAGTGATCGAAAATTAATTATTTAGATACAAACGAATATTATCGACCCCTTTTGTACCGACGGGGCCAATTACAACGACTGCGAAATAATAAATTAACATCTTTCACATTATTCAGTTAAAATTGAAATTCCGCTTTTTCTTAAGCGCGAAAATTCCAACCAATAAATTGTATTCCGCCTTGGAGAGAAAAAGGATAATTCCGAACAAACGGGAAGAGGGCGATAGGGGCTTTTAAATGTCAATATTCTTAAAATATATCGATTAATTGAATTAGAATCTGTGTACAAGTAATGTAGTAGTTTGCAATACAAAAGAATTGGGGCGAACTTAAATGCAAGAAACACATACACAATGTAAACAATAATTCATAAATTTATTTGAAAATGACTCCGTTCGATGATATTTTGGTAATTTCACTTTTCCGCTAGTTCATAAGTCGATAGAGGCTTCTAAGTCGATTTTGACGTCGAGTAGTCTATGTCACATCACTTCGTCCTTCATTTCGGAACTTCATCGAATTGCGGTTTTAGTTTGTTTCAAAAACAAATTGTAATAACGCCCAATGTAAACATTCAAGGTTCAGCGTGAGGGACCCCATCAAACATTAATATCACGAAAGTTGAACCTGTGGGGCTGGGTTTTAAATTTTCCTTACGAATATTTTGAAACTTCATCAATTTTATTATGAAACGAAAGGATTAATTAAAACTGCAAGTATACGAACAACGTGTCGCAGAGATTTTATCGCTTATTCCGAGAGTATAGGAACGGTTTGGGGAAAATGTAAATTCGGCCATGTAATCGTCTGGCGGTACGTCGTCGTCGTTCGACAAAATGTTAAAACGTTCAATTTATGCGCTTGGCCGTGCGCCAACCGAACGCCTGGATAAAATTTGCCTTAATTACGAATGTACATTTTAATTAAGGATTTTAAAAAGTGGATTATTTATCGAGAGTGGTCACGCGGTCCTAAGCAGCAAATTTTCGACGAGCACAAAAAAAAATCATTTTCATCCTCGATTTTAGCGCAATGCAGGTTTTATATACAGGTTGGTGCATTTCGTCATGTAGACTTAGTAAATTACACTATTAGAGATAGAAAACGATGTGCTAATGTTTTTTCCCTCATTGATTAGTGTAAAAAAATAATAAATAAATAGAATTTTATGGCAGTTCCTCCCCACTGCATGTTCTCATAAGGGTCGCGACCAGTACAACAAAAAATCTGCAGAGGCCCGTACTGAACTTTGTTATATGTAGATACATTTCTAGTCAAAACTAGTAGTGATAAGAAGCTCAATTCGCTTTTTTGAAATAAAAGTTGTTTCAATATCGTTAATATTCATAAGAACCATTTTTTCGAACTCGTACCGTTTTCGAGATATGGAAAACGTAATATGAGCAAACCATCATTTCCGACTGGGACATTGCTTTCAAAATATAAGGTGTTTTTCCTCATAATATACTAATCTTAATTTTAAAGTTTTCGCGCTGGAGCACGCACAGTCACACATACACATCCAGAAACACACAAATGCAACAGCTACGAGTACAAATAAAAAGAAATAGATACAAAAAGAGCCGGGGAAAAAGAACACTAACCAAGGAACCTTCTCTATCACACTGCTGTGACTGAAAAAGAACGCCTGCCAAATGACGAGTGTCAACATGTATAAAGGTCACTGCTATTAAGTTCAAACATTTCTTATGGAAAATATAAAGAATGTGCATGAAAGATGGACTAATCTTACAGCTTAAAGGTGTTATGAAGATTATTTAAGCGCATCCATTAAGACGAACTGCTGGATAGCTAGACAATATTGATTTTTTGTTATTGCACTTCAGGCAGTGGTTCGTTAGAAGTGATTGGCTCGCTCCAATAAATTTTGATGGCCACTACATGAAGATATTTCAGCAACTAATATTCTTGTGAAATGTTATAACAAAGAAACTACGCTACTTAATTTTTTACATAAAACTTCCTAGTTCAATCTATTATCAATTGTAGGCCTAGAAATTTTGTTGATTAAACTTGTTTTGTGGACTTACCATTTAATTTAAGCACCTGACATTCACTGATAATTTTTGTTTTTGGAGTAAATCAGGTAAAGACAGCGTTCTTTTCATTCATAATCAATTATCAATTATCAATCATCTTAAACCAAGCATTAAATTTATCCAGCATAATTTATAAAAGTTTCATAGTAACGTTAATTTATAGTTGATACACAGGTAGTATTACACTATTATCACCAACACACATAGTCAGATCATGCAGTGAAGTTACTTTTGGAAGATCGCTCACAAAAAGCAGGAACAATAAATTAGTATCTTATTCGGGGTAACTATTTTAATTACCTTAAACACAGAATTTGGGTCTTTCAAAGTTATGATTATGTTGAATATGAAATATTCAGAAATTGGCCCGAGAAAAATTGTCTTTTTATTATGTGTAACTCCAACCCCACTTCCAGTTAGGCGATATATTTTTGGTGATATTCTGAGGATGATATAGTATTGATTGAAATAATTTATAATTCATAATAATCCATTGCGGTAGTATTGTGCACTGAAATTGTTTTAGGACTTTGTTGCTTTTTGGATAAATCGACAACAGAATCATTAACAAAAATGTCTCATGTAACCTTCCTTATTTTCTAAATTTTTATCGGTTTTAACTTAATTACAGATCTATACACTTTTTTATACATATTGTAACATTCAATATCAGATGGACTTTCGAATGCTACTTGTAGTCCAGAATTTTTTCCTCCTTGAGTAAATTTTACAGTTTTCCAAAGGGAAAGATATATTAATGCAATATTTTAAACACCCCTGATCAACAGAATTAGCTCCTACCACCTCCTCCTAGGTTTCCCTTCTGATATGCGAAACAAAAGTCTCAAAATTGTGCTTCTTGTTAAATCTCCTATAGTTTATTTTTCCAAGATTTACAGTATTTGTGTGGAATTTGAAAACAACAATCTGGAAACAGTGATCAGAAATGACATTATGAAAAACTCAACACTCACTTATCATTAAATCATCAATCATACGTTTTGTTATGGTCCGCGATCATACTTGGTTTGTTCATCAGCATTTGGACATCACATGATTGAATTATATCTAACAGCTCACTTCTTTCTTCCGACGACTGCAAGAAGTCGATGTTTAGGTCGCCAAACAAAACCACCTTACTTCCCCGTTTTTACACACTTTACCCACGACACAATTTACCTTTTCAAAGAAAAGTAGCATAAGAAGATTTATACAATTATATTGAACTTGCACACCACATACATGCTTGTAATATCTTGTCATCATTGTATCCATGTAACGGAATCATCTCACTTATTGCAAGTGGTATGTCTTTTTGCAGCATTTTCCAACGCCTTTTGAAGCATATGTACCATACTCAACTGAAGTTCATTTCAGTTTTATTTTTTCTTAAATGTTGGGTATCATTGAAAACATAATTTTCAATATCAAGCCCAATATCAAAATTATATTCGCAAGAATGCAGCAACAACACAGTTCCTACTTACTTTGACGTCCCATTTTATAGCCATAAGTCAAAACCTACCAGATTTAAGGCAACTAAATATTCTCATGTACTCAGCTGTTCTGCTAACTCATCCAGTACATATCTTCTCTTGGGAAATGATTCCCTCAAATATAACCGGATCACCTTCAACTATTGCAATACAGGTGTTCATTTTTTTTATAACACTATAATACTACTCAATGTGTATTAATATGTTCTAAGTATTAATTTTGCTTCATAATAGATTCTTTCAACTCTTCTTTGTCGAAATTCCATTCAAAGTTAATAATTTTAATGCTTGGATTCCATTGTTTTGGCGTCATTGTCCAATGCTTCTTATCACGTATTAACGATGCTTCCTTTATAATTTTATCTACATACCTCATTTGTATCGCTACTTTTAACTATCATACCACCACTATTAATGTCTTTCATTTGCTTAATTCCAACTTGCATTTCGACAGTTAAGCTTAAATGTATCTATTTGGTTTTATAATTACTACTTCGCTTGCGACATCTGCCCAAACCTTTCCCATCATTCTGTCGTTTCTGTTTTTGCATTTTTCCATTTGTAGCATAGTGTGTGTTTTAGTTCACTTGCAACGTTATCCATGAATTCTCAAAACCCTCGTATAATTAAAGAGCAAACCACACTTACCACAAAACCACTTTATATTAGTAGTGGTTTGAATAAATTACTATTCTGTAGCCAAAATGTCAACAAATCAGATATGATACTTTCCATTGTACTTCCTAGCACATTTTATTATTGAATCAGTTGAATTATTGTTTAGGTTTAATCATGCAGGTCTCGTCGATCACTTTACCCACCATTTACTGTTTACTGTAATGTAACGACTATTTCTTTATCGTTATGGTGCAGCTATAGAGTATAACATGCACGTACACGCACCCTATCAAGTCACATAATTTTTAACGAGATTCACGTAAACGACAGAATTTGCAAACAATTCCCATTTCCATTATAGATTAGTTACTACATTGCTTTGAATAACTGGCCTTTACTCGATTCAAACACTTGACACTTGCGTTTAACGTAAATATATTATGTGGCATGTTGACCGTCGCTTTAACTAGCTCACTTCAACCGAGAAGATTGCAAACGTGACTTTTCCGAAACGTTGGAATAACGCTTTTAGGGAATATTCAATAACGCGTTTCATTACCCAAGAGCTAAGAAAGACAATTGCCGAAGAATGAGTACAGTATGAGCAATCGTTGGTAACGGACGTGCGTGTGTCGTTCTGCGGAAGTAAATCTTCTTGTGTTAATTCTGTTAAGTGCTTATCAAGGTGTTGTTGTAAGTCATCATGAGTTACAACTTACGTGAAAAGTCGGCTGCCGACAGTAAATCGGTTCCGCTTAACGAAGAATCATTAATTCAGCGTGTTATTGAAAAGGCCTTAACATCAGACAAATTTATATCAGAACTATGTAACAAATTATTTGAGGCAGTAAGTGACAAAATTCAAACTTATTTTCATCCTCTGGAAGAAAAAATTATACGATTGGAAACAGCCTTGTCTGACTGCAGCAAAAACGCAGAAATAAAAATTGACAAACTCGAACAATACTCTCGGAGAAATAATTTACGTGTGTATGGTATCCATGAAGGTCAAGGTGAAAAGACAAATGAACTCTTGTGCAAGATTTTTAAAGATAAATTGGATGTCAATGTTATGGAGCATAATATTGACCGGAGTCACAGGTTACCTAATCGTAATATTCGTAGAGGGAATAAAGGCACTACTTATGCCCCTATTATTGTTAAATTTAATAATTATAACGTGAAGGATGCAGTTTATAAAAACAAAAGTAAACTCAAGGGCACTAATATCGTCGTCAAAGAAGACCTAACAACGATGCGCTTAAATCTTTATCGGCTGGCGGTGCAGCGATTTAGTACGAAGAGTGTGTGGACTAGGGACGGTATTATTCACGTTAAATTGAAAGATAGCGTTCATAAATTGTCGTGCATTGATGAACTTAATGAACTGAAATGAATTGGTAACTACTATTTGCGTTTTTTTTATTTTTTTTTTATTATTATTACGGCATTGTTTATGTATTTTCTATTATTACGGCAGTTATGTTGGATATTAAGTACAGAATTAAGGGATTAGTATTAGTTTATTTTGTTTCCTTCTGCAGGCGACATGTATCGTTAATACCTACGACTCGGCACTGTTGATATATTCATTGGTTGAGTTAAGTAGTTCATTTGGCAGCTTCTTGTGTTTATATAATCACATTTTAGTTTAGTATAGTTTAGTTAGTTGTGAACTTTTGCAAGAATAGAATGACCTATTCGGGTTTGACAGTGGCACATGTCAATATTCGCTCCTTGCCTGCCCGCTTGTCTCAATTTAGAGAATATTTAATTAATTCTGATATTGATATAATTGCACTATCAGAAACGTGGTTAAACTGTAGTATAATATCCGAAAATCTTAATGTTGATGGATATGTTTTAGTTAGAAATGATAGACAGGGTAGAGGTGGTGGCGTGCTGTTTTATATACGGTCAGCATTAAAATTTAAAACAATTACTATTGAAACAAATATTGAGCAGTTGTGGATATCAGTGGGTCTATGTGGTAAGCAATATATTATAGGAGTTATATATAGACCACCATCTTCTAATGTTATTGAATTTATTGAGGAGCTGGAGTCGTCGATTTGTATGTGCTTGCCGCTTGGTGGTGATTTCATTTGTATGGGTGACTTTAATATTGATTTATTGCAACCTGATTCATATAAGGCTAAACATTTTAACGATTCTTTAAACGCGCTAGGTCTTGTACAAATTATCAATAATCCCACTAGATTGACAAAAACATCTCAGACACTCATTGATTTTATAATTACAAATGAAGTGAATTCCATTCTTGACTCTGGCACACGCAGTGTTGGATTTGCCGATCATGAGCTGATATTTTGTAAAATATATCAAACTCTATTAAATGACAAATCCTTGTTCTTTTATAGAGATATTAAACATATTGATTTTAATAGCTTCTACAATGATTTGTGTTGTTGTTCTTTGCATCGGATATTTTACATACAAAATATTGACGAGAAGCTGGATTTTTTCAATAGTCAACTGGAGGCACTTTTAAATCGATATGCTCCAGTTAAATTAAATCAGTTCAAGAGACGATCTTCCCCACCTTGGCTGAGCGATAACACTAAATATTTGATCAACTTACGAGACAAAGCTTACAACTCTTTCAAAAAGTTTAAAAATGAACATAAATGGGAATATTACAAATTACTTCGTAATTTCTGTAATTCAGTGGTCAAAAGCGAAAAGAAAGCCTACTTAAACTACAAATTTCAAAATTCTAGCGTAAGAGATATGTGGAAGGAGTTACGTAAATCTAATATATATAATAAAGGTTCTATATCTGTCCCTCAACATCTCAGTAATCCAAATGACATAAATAACTTTTTCATCGACAGCATACCAAGAAGTACAGGCAGTGATGTGGATACAGTGCATTTTTACTTACATAATATACATCCTAATATAAGTGAAAGTTTTCAATTTCGAAACGTAAGTGAATTCGATATTGTTAATATCATTAACAAAATATTGTCCAATGCTTCTGGTGTTGATGATATTAATATTACCTTAATAAAAATGTGTTGTCCGCACATAGTTCCCTTTATAACTCATATCGTCAATGTTTGCATTAGTGAAGGGGTTTTTCCTACTTGCTGGAAACTTGCTCTAATTACTCCTATCCCTAAGTGTAGTGATGTAAAGAACTTTAAAGATTTGCGGCCGATCAGCATTCTCCCTACACTCTCCAAAGTTCTTGAGAGAGTAGTGGCCGCCCAGTTACGGCAATATCTGGATATAAATAATATTCTTCCAGAATTTCAGTCTGGGTTCAGACCCGGCTATAGCTGCAATGCAGCTTTGTCACAAGTTGTTGATGACATCATCACCGCAATGGATCAAGGTAAAATTACTATATTAGTGTTGCTGGACTTTAGCAAAGCATTTGATACATTAGATCACTTCATGTTGTTATCTATATTGCAGTATGTCGGCATTGACTCAACAGCACTAAATTTCTTTAAAAATTACTTAAATAATAGATTTCAGAAAGTTAAAATAGGTGATAAGTTTTCTGAATTTGTAGAGATTGGATCTGGCGTACCACAGGGGTCAATTTTGGGGCCAATTCTGTATACCATTTACACTTGTAATATAATGAATTCATTGGAATACTCTAAATACCATATGTATGCAGATGATACACAGATATATACTTCGTTTTACCGCGAGCATTTAGACATAGCTGTTAGTCGGTTGAATGCCGATTTACGCAAAATATATGATAGCTCGAAAAAGCATTCTCTGGTATTAAATTCTGCCAAATCAGTTGTGTTGGTGTTTGGTAACATATCTCATGAAGTCAAACAATCCTTGCAAATTGTTGTAAATGATGAGTTACTTCCTATTGTTGATGAGGCAAAAAATCTTGGTGTTGTGTTGGACTCTACTCTACGTTTTAAAACGCACGTCTCAAAATGTATACAAAAATCTTACTCAGCTTTGCGACTGCTGTATCCTCATAGATCTTATTTGAATACTAAAACCAAGACCTTGCTTTGTCAGTCATTGATTCTGTCACAATTCACTTATTGCTCACCGTTAATCTCCCCATGTCTGGACTTTGTAACTAAAGGCCGAATACAGAAAGTTCAAAATTCATGTTTACGGTTTATTTTTGGAATTAGGAAATTTTCAAGAATATCGTATAAGCTATCTGAAATAGAATGGTTAAATATGGCAAATAGATTTAAATTTATGACCGCTGTATTCTACCACGGTATTATTACACACAATAAACCGCCATATTTGACATATAAAATTAAATATCGCACTGATGTTCACAATATTAATGTTAGGTTTAAAAATATGATCACCGCCCCTATTCATAGAACTGCGTTATACTGTAGAAGCTTTACATATAATATTTGCAATGTCTATAACGGTATACCTCCTTATCTTAAAACATTATCTATTGACAGGTTTAAGCTAGCATATAAGAAACTTTTATATATGCAGCAGGTGTGATGACACGTGCCATTTGTTCACCCAATGTTTAACTTCTTAAACACAAATATTAATAGGTTATTATGAATGTTAATTCAATTTATGATTATGTTTAAACGTATGTTTCATTGATTGGTTATACGCTAACGAATTGCTATATATTTTATAAGGTTACAAGGTGTGTTGGCAGATCAGGTGGTTGATACTCCCTGAAATTACACCTTGAGATTTCCGCTATATATATATATTGTTTATTTTATCCACTTGTATGTAGTTTTCTTTTTTTTATGGAAATAAATTTATTATTATTATTATTATTAAGATAAAAGACCCTAAAACTTAAATATGGTTGAATTTGTTGAATTTTTACATATCTACGGCCTCATATCTTAATATATCTGTCTTAAATGGTGTTTTATTTATTTTCAGCTTTCCAAGTCAAAATTGACCTTATATAACGCCAATGTGTAAACACGTAGCTACAAACTACTTTTTGAACCTTATGTTAAAATATTTTTGATTATTTAGCAGAATCACAACAAAATTTTAAAAAGTTTTTGTGTAAATTTATTATTCCTTGGTAATTAGTTGTTGGTAGTTCACCTTGCATTGTAGGTTATAGAAACACTACTTTTTATTTATATTAATTTTAGTTTATTATAGCAACACTTATTTTTGGAGGAATGTAGCCTCTCATATAATTTGCGAATCAACTATATTGATGAATCTCTGTAACGACTGAAATTGTGCATTAGCGCCAAGATCGATATGACTAAGATGTTACTTCTTTTTGTATATAATAGAGTCTAAAGTTACTTTTCCCGAACTTTCGCAATTAAAACTGTAATTGATTCGTGCAGTGCCACTCAAGCAATATCTGATACCTTAAAAGTTGTTTCCTGAAATTTACTACTCAAGTGGGAAAATTACGCAATTCCACCAGTCTCGCATATTTTTCTTCAGTAAATATTTATAATTCATTCGAGCAAAACATTTTTGTTTGGTTAGAAAGTTTTTATTTATACTTAATTTTACAGTATACGATATATTGAGAAAATATACAAACAATCCACAAAAACTACAAATGTAGATAGTTATTAGTTAGTTTAACTTTTGACTGTAATCACTACTAAATTTCCCTCTTAACGATTCCTTGCCTAATTTGAATTAAATATTTTCGTTGTCAATCGTACGATACAATAAAGTCTTGCATAGCGATCGAAATTCTCATTTTTCTTTGAGAACAACAAAATCAAAAAATGATGCATGTTAGATGATGATGTATCTTCAGATAGGAAACTGCAGGATACATTAAAAAAATAAAAATATGTATTTTATTTTTTTATTGATTCATTTATTCGTTCTCGTTTTATGTGAACACATAACTGCAGTCACGTTCCTGTATTGCAAACATGTTTTAATTTGTATGCGGTCACCAGTCATTTCGTTTCTTATCGTTCAAAGTCGTACATGCTGCGTTTAAGCTACGTGTGTGTTGGTTTCAGCTGACGTGAAATTTAATTAAAACAGTTGTGCAAATCGAGGTCTCGTCGATTTACGTTGCACTTTTTAATTAGAACCCGGTAAGTTCTCCCCAGGCGATTTCATTGCGCTCTGCCGGCCTTTAATTAATGGTAAATAAGTTCTATTGCCGCGCACTCAATTATATCGAGGCTGTCGAATAGGGAGACGAGCGTGTTATTGTAAAAGGATGTGCGCAAACGGCGCGGCGTCGATGGAAAACGACGTCGGCTAAACGTTAGCAATTAGTTTGAAATTATCTCAGGTAATGTATGGTTACGCTCAACGGTAGTCGTCGAGCTTTTCCGAGAATTACATATGTGAAGGTTACGTTTCGTTCACGCTGCAAGAGGATTTATTTTCGCTAAAAGGGAAGCGAACACGTCGTAAAAAAGCGTTACATGCGGAGGAATTCTTTATAATTTAAACGATAACCAGAATTATTTATTCTACATGTACCATTTTCAATGCGTTTGCAATCTTACTCAATGTTAATTACAATTACTATATACAATATGTTGAGATGTTCATATTTATTTTAACCGTTACATTAGAAAAGTTTTATATGTTTTAGCTAGTTGTCTTGTTATTTAATTTTTTAGTCCCATTTTTAATTTCAACGTTCAATTTCTCGTAAATGTTTTGGAATCATTCGAAAATCGTGTAAAATGTGCAAATACGAAATGCGAGAGCAATGTAAAATACGTCTATAATGGAAAATATAACAGTTTTGTATTTGTGTTCACTTACTTCGAAAGCTTCGTTGATCAATACTTCGGTAAAGAGTGATGCAACATCTAAACTTACTAACCATTGATCTGGTTGTTTATGTGATTTTTTAATAAATCAATTAGATGATCTGAATTTCTAGCGCAGAATTTTGACTCCTCAGCATAGGGTTGCAGTTGTTTCGAAACCTGGAGCTCACCTATATTAAAACCGCGTAGTAACTTCTAACATTACTTTTTTCTAGATCACCTCGACTGAGACGTACTTGAAGGTGGCAAATGTGACTCTGTCGAAATGTCGGCATACCCATTTTAGGGAGAATTCTAAAACGCGGTTCGTTATCTGAAAAACAATTTCTCAATTTGTATGATTTTAAGGTATTTTTTCTTCCTGCTGTTAGTCTTACCGTCCCATTTTTTATTGTGTACTTTCAGTTTCTCTTATCTTTGTAACAATTAAAAAGTGGTCGCTATATATTTCTGGAATTGTTCTTACTTTGACATCTGCGATTAATTTCTTTTTCTCTGCACAAGCACATGATCGAATCACAGCCGTTCGTTTCGAGATTCTTGTATTTCTATTTATTTCAAGATATTCATGAACTATATTACCTATTATTAAGTTATTCAGCAAACGGTAATTTTCATTATTTTTTCTATTTCGCCAATCATGTGCATAGTTGTAGTACCTGTTATGCCTGTGTACTCTATTATTGAAATCTCCCAACAGAAAAATATTCCCCTTAAAAGATTCAGTAATCAGTGTTAGTTCATCAAAAAACTTCAGTTGGACTGTTAACTGTTATTATATTAATTTGTTTTCCATAAATTTCTGCAATTTATAGTCGAAATTCTATCCAAAACTCATTTACCCGTTTACGAATTCGATTAGGCCACAGTCCTTACTCTTTCAAACTCTTCTGTTGGTTCGTAATATATAATATAATAAACAAATTGTTTGCGCTGTGTGTTTATGTGTACTTATGTTTTGATTTTTAATTTTTCTTTTGTATCGCTGTTCCGCGTTTTGCAGTATATGCAGTTCCTTCCATTTTCCTGAGGTTTTCATTTATAGATTAGAGTTGCCCAACAAGTATTGTACATTTTTTGAAGGAATGCAAAACTGGATTTATTATTACTTAATACAAAATGCAAATCAAACGCCATAACTAACGACACCTAGTTACCATTTTTGACCCAGCAATTCAGTGACGGTAAAACTAATGTATGCAACAAAAGTTTTTAGAAATTTTTTCGTATTATTTTTTCCTATTAAAAATAAAGCAAACAACTTACCATTGGATATTGAGAACCCGTCAAGTTTCTCTTGCAGTTTGACAATACATTTGTTTTTACAAAGCTTAAAAAAGACTTAGAACTTCGAATTGCGGAAAAGTATTTAAAATTTGGTTGGCCAAATGCCCAAACGTGACATTGTCACCATTTATAGAAACCAAAATATAACACCGCAATTTGCCGCGTCATTGAGGAATGTGAGGAAGGTTTGCCGTGTATGAATCTCCCCTCAAGTATTGAATCATGCAAGACTTCATTGAATCTGCAAGAAATAGAAGACGAGTTTTAAAGAGAAAATTAATCCCAGCATTTCACATTTCCCCCATGATAGCTGAGAATGAAATTAGCAGAAATAACTTAAAATATCGAAAGCGACAAAAATCACCAAAATACAAGGCTGCTCAATTAAAGAGGATTCCAAGATGCCGCAGGCAATTAAGATTAGAACATTTCAGAAACAATGCCACGATAATTTTAGAGGACGAAAAACATTTTACCTTATCTAACTCCGAAATAAAAGCAAACGAAGGCTTTTACACAGACAACATTGAGGACGTTTCTAATGACGTAATTTATAAAAAAAGCGAAATTTGAGGACAAGGTGCTAATGTGGTGCACCATTTCGTAAGATGGTTTTTCAAGACATTATGTTGAGCGAGTTAGGGGCGAAACTGCAGACATGTATAAGATAAGATAAGATGCCACCCGAAATTAGCGCATTTTATTCAAACGCATCATGTTAATGATGATATTATGTTCTGGTCGGATCTGGTATTGTGCTATTATGCGAGAAAAAAAGTTGGTTAAGGCAACAAAATATCCCATGTGCACCTAAAGAGGATAACCGCCCGAATATTGTATACAAGAGTATTAGGCTTTACTAGGTAGAAAAGTGGGTGGGAAGCCCAAAATGAAGAAGAACTACGACGAAGAATCTAACAAAAGATTCGAGAGTATAACTGTTTGCGATACGTGGACAAGGAACTGCGTGTAATCGACTCGTAGCGACTTGTAAATTCGACGAGAATTTCGATTACGTCTCTCGATCACGTATGTTAGGCCAAATGATTTGCGTCGCTACCGTCTGGGCGTTATTCAATCGTTCGAAGGCTTGTTCAGATAAACTCCTTTAACTATGTACACTATTTACTATTACTATTTACAATATGCAATTTTGCTCAATTACAATTGGCACTGATGATGATACAATGGATGTGTTTATCTATGCCTAACTGTTAGACTGTTGTCTTGAATTGAGCTGTTAGACTGGTGTCGTGATAATCTTGTTACTTTAACTGTTGTCGTGGTAATGTCTGTCTAAGGGTGAAAAAGTTCCTTAAATACTAACGTTCTTTTGTGTAATTGGTTGGAATGAAATGTCCCCACTTTGATGTAAGATGAAGAACTCGTCGTGATTGGTAAAGAATGAATTTAAAGAGATGAAAGAAAGGGAAGTTTTGCGCCATATTTGGTTCAGAGGATTAATATAAAATCCCGAGAGCCATATAATAAATTAAATGTTCGTAAATTGCTATTTTACAACAGCCTTTGTGTAAAGTGCGGCAATCGTAAAATGACGGCTTTAAATGGAGAATTGGGGTCGCAAATGTTTTGAAATACATAACGTCTTGTACGTGACTGCACAAGAGTTTTTAGATTTTAAATTTGCAAAATAAGTAATAAAATGTAAATGACCGAACCGACCGTTAGCTGGCCGCATCGGCGGCACCATCTGTACCTGCACAGGGTCGTGCGAATTACCATAAAACTATTTTCACCTAACTACTACTTAAAAATAATTGTGACGAATATTTACACGATTCGAATCTAAATTGACTTAACTAAATTTACATATGTACGGGTGGAACCGAACACCCACCCACCTATGTGATACATTATAGTTATAGTTAAAGCTTCACTGAACGTTTTCTGTACTACCAAATTAAATAAAACTATAGCTTGAAAACAAAAATTTGAACATCAAATTTAACATAGTCAACATTTGCAAACAACCCACCACGCATGAAATCTTCGATTGATCTAAACAAATAATAATATGATGGTGTAGGGTCGCAACAATATGTTGGGTGAAGACGAATCCAATCCAATTAAGGTAATAGGCATGATAGATTTTGTCAATCGGAATTGAGCTAACATTCGGACACTAGTGATGAAGATAATTAGATAAGGGTTGTACAGATGCTATTTGTTTTCAAGCTCTGGCTCCCATTAAAAAATTTTGCAATTGATCGACAAAAAGTGGATTCCTTTACTACTGCCTTCAATGTCACATATTTCCCTTGCTGCTGCAGTCGCTGCATTCCCTAATTTAAATCCATATTAAAAGTGTTTGCATCGTTTTGAACCACCAGTTGAGAATAATCAAATTTTGACATCAAATTGTTTGATCCAGGACGCATACTTTATTGTTTATTTATAGTCGTTCTTTTTGTTTCTATTTATAGATGGCCCATATAATTTTTTGACTGTTTTATGTTGTGTTTGATTAATTTTTCCCCAAACTCTATAAATTTATCCAATTCATCTTGGCCTCTTTCTCTGCTCATTCTAGTTTAAGTTCACGTTATTCTGTGATCACTACCTTCTTACATTTTTTCCATTTTAATTTTCAGTTGTTCATATATTCATTCAAATAATTGATCATTTTCTTTTCCTCTTGAATCATTTCAAATACGTAATCTATTTTGCCAATTTTCTTTTCCTAAGTTGTTTTTGCATATTCTACTTTTTAAGTTCGTCTAATGACACGATCATAAAAAATAAATACTTTCAGGACGAAGTGCAAACATTAAGACACTAAAATATTCATCTCGTTAACATTTCCAACACAATATCCATCTAGATGGAAAAAACAAAATTTTGCTACTGATCCGGAATGAATAAAATATACTACCAAACCAAGTAAGTAGGTCAAAATGTAGTGAAAGTTGTGTTTCATTCAGAAAGTAGCAGAGGCTTCTTGAACCCTAATGCCCGGTCGAACAAAACAGAATTTAATCGTACATTGTCAATACATATTGCCAATAGTTTTAACTAATGTAAAAAGAATCTGATGTAACTGTTAGCAAGCCATAATGAGTTGGCTGTAGTGGTGTGTAGTATACATTTGACGATTGTAACATTAATCATTTCAAAATGAGTAAACCAAACACAATTATAGACGTAGGGAAAAGGTGAGCCTTGTTAATATAATAGCAGAGAAAGTGGGGCACAAAATAGACATTTAACTATCAAAGCAGTTGTCAAACTTTTTAGATACGCATCGATCATAGAAAATAAAAAGGAAAACCGACAAAGCGACTGTCGATAAAAAATCGAAGCCATTGGTCGGAAATTCATTTCACAATTGTACTGATAAAGAGCTATACACTTTGTAAATATAGTAGCCATTAATTTTCAATTGGCACATACATTTTTATTTATTAACATGTCATCGCTCATACTGACTTTTCGTATTGAGCTGCTAAACACATGTTGTGCAATACACTAAATTCGACTATCACAGCCAATAACGTATACTTAACTCGCATGCCCATTGCCAATCATGTCGTTTAGAAATATGAGTATGATTTTACGCTTATTCTGCAGCATTGCATGCATTTAGGAATTAAAAAATATCTTTGTAAGGATAACTATTATGTGAGACTATTTCAAAATTCAGCATTCATTCATTGGTCATTAAAAATAGTGCTATCGTGAACAGAACCTAGCCATCTTGTTTATTAATTATTAAAGTAGAGTCACCATATACTCGTAGCTTGCATATTTATTGAAAGGTATCCAACCTTTTCTATTACGGTACAGCTCTACGTTTTGTCCAGTGGTGATTGAAGTTTCACGTGAGTGCAATCAACTACACCTATTACACCAGGAAATTGTCTATTAACATAGAAACCTAGTTTAGCACGATCCTGTTCGTTACCAGTACTATATATTTTAATATCAGTCAGCTTCAACTGTGTATGACCCTGTACACCATGTGTTATGATCTCAGCCCTCCACACATAAATTGTAAATATATTAGTTAGTAACATAGATATATTTATCATAGGCCGGTAGTAATAAATCCCTTCCGAAGAATAAATAACTATCAAGTGAAACTAATATTCGCCTGACACATTACAAGGGTCCATGGAATGCGATATTTGGATGGCCTCAAAGCGTGCAATATGTAGCCCCATAAAATGAATTTTGGCGTTCCCGGTATATACATAAACATTTAAGACATAAGATATTATATTTTCGCGATAATAAAACGGACTGCATATTGTAAACTAAGTTGTAAATCTTTAATGCATCAATTTCACTTTCTCAGAAGACCGCAGTCAAGTCAAATAGTTCCACCATAAATATTGAACCAATGAACATCCAAAAGTCATCCCCATTTACATAATAGCCGGGCTATAAGCCAGAAATAAGTAAGATTATATTATTCTATTCACGATTATTCTATTTATTATTACATTAACATTACCATTAAGACACAGTCAGCGATTACATTAACATTATCATTAAGATACAGTTAGACATTACATTGAGATTATTTGTCGTTAATATTATTAAATAGATTAAATTTGTAACGTCTTTTATTCCTACAACAAAGTGAATTCGAGCGAGTTAATTACTGGTGGCTAAGTAAGATCGCTCGATTGTAACACATGGACTTATTTACTTTTTTGCTCCGTCAATTACTTGTTGAAAAGTGTCCGTTCTTTAAAATCGCAACGTCAGACATAATTATTGGCACGTGCTTAATAATTTATTTCGCTGCGTTCCTGGTTCCAAAGTCCAAAGCGTAACATGTCATAACTATTTTAGATACAAATATATTTTTTAAATCGACTACATCATACATTTCGGAGGGGAGGTATTACACTGGGTTATATTGTATTTCGTTAATATCATCGCCTGACAATTCGGATAGTGACGATAAATCAGAAATTGTATACCATTGAACATTTGAATTCTAAAGACCTACAATATATGTATTATATATCCATTTTGTTAATTTAACGATAATAAAACTATTGGGGACCACCCTACCCGTATTTCCTTTAATACGGTTTTAAATGCTATTTATTGACATATGACAATATTGTCTGTTTTTTTTTTATTTTGCACATTTTTAACAGTTTTAGAAATTTTTTTTCGCGTCAAATGCGCTTGCCTGTTTCATATTTTCATTATGTTTTATTATACTTAATGGCCAAAATAAATTATGCCTAACTTTTATTGACTAAATCTATATTTCGGATGCTATGCAATCATCGCCAGTTGTATTCTAGTTTAAAAACTAATGAACAATTATGATGACATGTTTGTTTCATTGACAAGTTTAATGTTTATGTAGAAGACTTAACAGGCACCTGTAATTTAACTTGAGTTACAAACTGTAAAACAGCTATCCCATGAAAATTGTCGATTTAATATTAAGTTTCCGGGAAAACACTATATAGATAATTTGGTAACATACTTTACGCACTGCGATCTTTAACAATATTTTAGTTTTTATAGCATAGAGGTGGAAATTTTATGTGCGGAATTATATCGGTATTGATTTCACATTTGCGAAATATCTGAGATGAATCTTTTAGTGGCGGCCATTTCAGTAGTATCTTAATGCCTTGCACTTCATCCTGAAAGGATTTATTTATTTATTTTGTTGTAGCTTGATTATCATCCCGGGGGATTTTGTAAAATAAATTCGATTAATGTATTGGTAAAGCGGTGTAATAATTGTAATTGGATTTTAGTATTTTGTCGTTTATAGAAAAATTATTAATGCTGCAGTTATTTCAGGATTTCGAATGTATATTTTATAGTGAATCCAAAGAACATTTGTCTTGCATTATCGAAGTAAGTGTCCAATAGAATTTAAAGATCGCATCTAAACGCTCTCTAAGCGGTGATAACTGCTGTATCATAGAATGTCATACGGGGGAATCTAGTAATAATTAAAAATGTATTAGATATTCAAATGGTATGGTGTTTTTGAATGATTCGATGTATGAGCTTATTCAAAAAAAAATCAATTTAATTTTTTGTCCATTTTTTCCAAATAGAGTGATACATTAATTTTAATTATTTTCAATTAATGTTTCGATGCATATTTATCATTAAAGTGGCTAGTGAAATAGGTATAAGCTACCCATTATGTTTATGACTATTAGATAGGTAAGAGAAAGGGTTAGGAAATACTAGAACGATCTGAAGGATGTGACTCCATACCATATCCTTCAGCTAGTTCTAGTATTCTAGTAAAAACATAATAAAGGAAGAGAAGCTAACAGCAGAGACGAATAAAGCCATAGCAGGGAAGAAAAATGAAGCATGGGAATCATGGTATAGTAACGAATGTATAAAGGTGAAGAGTCCAGTGAGACAAAAATTAAATGAGGCGCAGAAAGGTATAAGATGAGAAAATATCCTGGACAGAAGGGAAAGTTATGCAGGGCTATGTGAACTGAAGGAGAGACTATAATAAATACGAAACCTGGAATGGTCTGATGGGAAAGAATGAGATATCGGGGTACTTTAGAATACGAAAATAGTGAAGTTAGGGAGTGATATGGACCATAGACATAGGGAAATGAAGGAGTTATTTAATGGATTTTCGCGAAGGGAAGAGGGGCTTGTGGAAAAATACAACGAATGGCAAGAACGGAGCTGGGTGGATGAAGAAAAGAAGAGTTTAGCTGAGAGAAGCTGTCAAGCACGGTAGAGGATGCGTTAAGTAACAATGGTTGGCGATAGGCACGTGAAGTAGTTTGGAGAAAATTGATATATATATATATTATAAATAATATATTGATGGCAAGAAGAAACTATATGTGGAATTTATTCAGAAAGATGAAGTGTAGAAACTAGGGGTACTACAAGGGCAGGTGGGATTCTGAAAAAATAGGGGAATAAAAACGATGAAACTAGTAGCGATTGCTCCAGAAAGCAAGAAATGCAGAAGAAATATTAATGAGGGGTATGTGGATTAAAATTTTTACAAAGTATGATTGTATGAAACACGTGCGTGACAAACATATTTATGTATAGCGCGGATGTATGCGGCGTGACAGGACAGGAAAAGAGTTTGTAAGAATGCTGAACGAGGAGTTGAAAGGGCGCCGAAGTTAAAAATTCCAACGACCAAACACATGGTTCTGCAAAATTCAGGGAGTGATAGGATGGCGGTGGACGCTAGTAGAAAGAAGGGCAGATACAAATTGACAGGCTGGATTGAGAGCGGGGATTTGTAAATGGTGCTGGGGAGTCAAAACACTGGACGATAAGGGATTTGGGAGTAGAATATGATAATGATATATGAAAAGCATGGATACCGGCCCTCATGGCAGAATAACTTGGGGGACAAGAGAATAATGTTCAACAAGAGGTTGCATAGAGGCGGAAGCAGGCACAGCAAAAGGAAGGTAAAATAAGGGACGTGGGATAGAATGGAAGAGAGATTGATTGCGGAAATGCGTGTTTTGTGTAAAAGGAACTCGCCGTTGGAAGCACTGTCTGAAATAACTTGCGGAGGAAAATTGGAAATAAGGTTTAAATGAGTCAAGATACAGAAATGTGGTACTGCGTAAGCTAGAGAGGTTACAACCTGAGAGAACGAACATGGGACGAAAACGAAAATGAAGATGAAAAAGAGATATACAAAGGCGTAGCGTAACTAGGTGTGTTAATATTTTGTTGGGACTTACCGAAATAAATATGCATTTACTATTACTAAAACTAAATACAGAGCATTTACCGAATTAATAAGCTATTGAAAGATATTAGAAATAAAATACAGATACATCATAAATCTTTATTATGGTTTTAAAACTAATCTCAATATGAAACGCAGGACTAAAACTAAAAGCATTAATTTTAATAATAAAACGTAATTACAATAAATGTGTTATTGAACTAAAAGTTTTGTTTAACTACCAGTAATAGGAATTCAAAACTAATCACTGTAAAGCTGTATTCGCATCTGAAACAGATATCGAAAGAGCGTGTATACTCCCGCTAACTGTTACCATTGAGCAATGTAACCAAATATTAATTAACCCCCCCCCCCCCCCACCAACAGTTTTGTTCGTCCCTTTGCAGTTTCGATCTGCACGGGTAATTATTTAAAATTACGAATCAGCCATATGTATAATGAAATTATAATCATAAATAAAACAAATTGAACTGCATCCCACATTACGTATCATAAACAACTAATGATGCGCATAGCAAGTATTATTTAAATTCGCGGTTGTAACAAATCAAATGAAACTACACAAATAACTTAATGATAAAATCACACGCGCCGGCTAAATAATTAATCATTTCCCAAATACATCAAAATGAGGTTATAGGTACTCTTATTTCAATTAGTTAAGCACAATCAAATTACACTAAACCAAATTGAAACGTACAAAGCAATATTGACATAACCATAAATTTATTTATTGTTTTGGAGTAAAGTCATCTCGTAGTTATAATTTGTAAATAGGTCTGGCCTATTTTGTTGAAAGGACCCACCTCGATCATTTTAAAACTACAAGATTAAACATTTTGAATGAGTATAAAAATCGGCAACTGAATTCATGAATAGATAAAAGGACAAAACGTGTTAGTTTATAGTCGACAAGAGAAAATTAGCGACAACCTTAAATTGTACGTTGCCGGGGTAAATACTAATCATGTCATACCCATTATACGCATGTGTGCATTACCTATACTCTGTAGATGTGTAGACCAATAAATTTTAGGTTTCTTGATAATACTTAATACCACAGATCGCTTTTCAACTAGTTTTATAAAAAGATACATTATGCATATTAAGCACAATTGTTCTAATTGTTACTTGTATATAATAACATTCTGTGACAGGTTTCTTTTTCTTTTCCACAACAATAGAAAAATCATGAGCACATATTTTCCATTAATTATGTTATTATTGCTTTTAACCTCTAATAAATTATCAATTCGGTAAAATATATTCTATAAAGTTAAATATAATTTCGAGTGCGTTTTCGAAATGTGACCAGTAGTACGATGGTTTCGTTTTTTGTCCTTGTTGTTTGCGACGTTTGTTCGAAAATATTTATTTGTTATTAAATGTATGAAGTTCTATATTCCCAGCTAAATTGGATGTGGACACATGGTGATCACGAAAAGCATGTGTCCACATATGTTTAGAAATTTACACATTCCTAATTTGTAATGCTTCGTTATGACACGTCATCTCTCAGTAGGTTTTAAGTAACTTCACATAATTTCGGAGAATAATTTGACTATGGACGTTAACAATTACCCGATTTAATCGATTACCCTGATATGTGGACTTTTATGTAAAATTAACAATAGTTTATCTACGAAGACTAATTTGCTACATTTCTGACCTTTGTCAAATTATCTTATCTTACCGACGAAAATATACGTTTACGGGTTTTACAAATATTTATTAGCTGGTCGATTTAATTTTCACGATTTCTGATTAAGTTGCATTCTGATTAGCTTGCCGAAATTAGTTTAAATTTATAAATAATATATAAATATAATAAATGGAATTTATTGAAATATAAATGAGAGAAGATTATAAAATTAATAATGGTTATGTTTTGGAAAATACGAATTTAGCGTTAGAAGAAATTTAGGTTGTTACAAAACGGTAATAACAATCATGAAAATGTTGATCCTAAAGATGGGATATTATGAATTTACAAAACAAATGTGGTAATAAATCTGATGGGATTTCGATTATTTAAATTTGAATAAATCTGAGGGATTTTATTTAAATGTTACGTTCCATATATGTAAAATAATAAAATTTACATACAGTTTTTAAAATTGATTTTCGTTTCAAAGTACTTTAAATTTAATACATAGCAGGTTTCTTAGTTGGTTTCGATCACCACCCCTTTAATTTTAATCCTTAATTTGATTTTGGTTGGATTAGGTTGGTCAGAAAAATAAAGTAGTTTTCATAAATACAGTTCATGGTTATAAAACCGACTTTACTTTTTTAACATATAAGCAATAACAATAACAAATAGCAAACTGATATGCACTTGCGAAAAAGAAACCGGACAATAACTGTAAAAAATGGCCCCATGCAGCACTTACGTATCGTTTAAAACCGAAAATGTTTCCAAATTTTTATGACAACTCTCATAACTCATTTCAATACCACTTAACCTTAAAACCCTAAAATCGGGTACAACTAGCCTCGCACCCAAAGCCATGTTTGTTTCATCCCCTCAAAGCATGTTAACTTTTTTTTAACTATTTTTCAGACATAAACTGAAAACAAAAAGCCGTGTTAATTTTACGTGGAAAACGCGCAATCGGGCTAAACACATACATTATATGTGAATCCCAAACACTCAATTTACAAGATTGAATGTTTCAGTCAAGCGCACATAGGTTAGTATTCTCATTTTACCTCAGATACATTAGCACTAGGTTTAAACAAACATATTCTATGATAATGTAACTTATACGACTTATACCAATTCATTCGACGTTCTGAAATAAACTGTGAGGCCGAATACTACACTTTCATCCAAATATGACGGTAACGGTAATGGCATGGTAATGTTAGACAATGACGTAATTCTTCCGCAAAATACTAATCTGTGGTTACTAATTATTTCAAAGGGTAGTTAATTTCGAGACAGGAACAAAATTACGAGTATGTCCAGGTTGAGCACTAAAACTAGATCAAAATAAATTGTACATTATATTACACGAGCATTACGCACGTAAATTACAATGTTACACTACATTACATATTTTTCACACTGGCAGAAATACATCCCAACGGAATCATCACAACACGGAATTAAACGTGAGCCAATTTGCCGACTGAGTTTGCTGTTTTCATTTAGTCGGATGTACATGCATATCATTGTGATTTTTTTTTGAGTAATATTTCAATGTATACGTTGCAAATAAAAATCATGCGTTTCCAATTCGAAACAATTTTCGAGATCTCAAAATATTCTAGTACATTTACTTAACTATAAAATTTTCGGTAAATCGTTGAAAAAGAAATGATGTGCATGTATGTTGGATATAAATACCCACTTTTCTCATCTACATAATTCTGTCCATTATTTATATTAAATTATTAAAATTCTCTGTACGTGTTGCCTCGTAAGGACATCAGCATTAACAAAAATGTAAAAAAAGAAAAAGATTATTGTCAAAACATATCTCAACACTTATTACTACTCGAAACTCGAAGATATCTGTTTTATAACGCCATACTCCAAGCAGTCTATTGATTCCCAAAGGAGCATCAACCGTACGTTAGAATCCAATACAAGAATATCGACGGACGCGCTCAGCGAGCACCATTGAAACTTAATTAGTGACTCTTTCTATATTTCGCAACAAATTTATAGTTTCTCTAGGAAACCTACAAGATTCAGTTACTTAGTCGAAGATCGAACTTCTTTTTTAATAATACTTACCGTAGAAAAACATATTTGATAATATAGCAATTGTTAAACACGAAACAAAAGACTTGTATAGTCGAACTTTCAAACATAGTCTGGTAAAATTAGCATAAAAAGTTAATAAAAACTGTTAAATTTTTGTTCAGGATTAAGTGTGCCGGCGGCCGTAGAAAAGATACTGCAATTATTTGCAAGCATTGTTTGGAGTTGAAGATGTTCATATATTTACACTGCGTTTAAAATATCTTTGAAATTTTAGACCCTATGTAATATGCAAAGAACGTAGTTGATTTCAATTGCGAGTAGGTATTAATTTAAAAAAATCTAAAAATCAATATTTGCAAATTATAAATTAAAGATCTTAATAGAGAAGTAGCAATTAATTGTATAAATTGTTTAAACACATTTTAACCGAATTATTTCAAGTAAATTAATTGCATTCAATTGCTCAATTTTCTCCTCTAATGGAACCAAAATATTACATTTTCACCTACTTCTACTACTCTTATAGTGAAAATGAAATATCAGGATTTATATGAGAGTTTATTACTATTATAAAATAGTGGGTTTTTATAAAGTTACAAAATCAGCAGTTGTTTAATCACGAGGCAATATTGTGTTGTGTGAGAAAAACGACATTTTGCTGCCTATTTTATGTAAAATTTTTCATTTTCAGACAAAAAATATTACTGTGTGATCTATTTACTCCCAATTGCCTTCTTTAAATGCAAAGCAACCTTGCGATGGCAAAATAAATGGCAAAAATGAAGAAATCACTAGGGATTTTTTTATCGAAAAATTTTGCTAGTAATAATTGTTCAGAATTGCCCAAAAACCCTAAATCCAAAATTTCATGAAAATTAAAAATGTTAAAATTTTCTTCAAAAGAAATTCCAATTCCGTAAATATTAATTGCACAGGTGGCTGCGCGTAAACAACTACTACTTTTAACAAAGTTGACAGTTCAGGTTTTATTTCAAACAAAATTTTCACGGCATATTTTTTTTGGCGCAGCTAATAAGTATTCACGTACTTAACATTTTAACATTTTTAATTTTCATGAAATTTTGGATTTAGAGTTTTTGCGTAATTCTTAATTCAATTATTACAAGTAAAAATAAAAAATCCCTTTTTAACATTTTTAATTTTCATGAAATTTTGAATTTAGAGTTTTTTGGCAATTTTTAACAATTATTACTAGTAAAAATAAAAAATCTCTAAAGTGATTTCTTGATTTTTGCCATTTATTTTGCCATCGCAGGGTGCTTTGCATTTAAAGAAGACAATTGATTTTTTGGAAGAAGAATAGAGCAATTAGGATTCTGCTTTTGAACAAAAAAATACTAAAAGTGGACTAAAAATAAAAAATATATGAGGGTGTTACACTCTTAAGTGAAACACACTGTATATCTATGCGTATACAAGGATAATACGTTTGGTGGATCCTGAATATCCGCCTAGCAACACAAATGTGATTTTTAATTCGAAAAAGTTTTTACGCGTAATTTTTCGTACATTTTTTGCGTTGCAAAAGATATCACCGCAGTGCGTTTTATATTTATCACTTGCTCGACGGTTTTCGAACATTCAGGTTCTTCATCGCATATTCACTACAAAATGGTACGTAGAAATCCTAACATTTTATCAGCCATATTATAGTATATTTAAATCGCTCTTTTTACTTACAGCGTGAAGTAATATCCATTCATGTTGGTCAGGCTGGCGTTCAAATAGGAAACTCTTGTTGGGAGTTGTACTGCTTAGAACACGGCTTAGCGAAAGATGGGCAGTTTACAGCAGATTATGCTAAACAGAATTTAAACGACGATAGTTTCACCACGTTCTTTTCAGCAACCGAATCCGGGAAACACGTTCCGCGCTCGATTTTCGTCGATTTAGAACCGAGTGTTGTAGGTGAGTTTTTATCCCCAGCGTTTTTATCAATTTAAAAGGAAAAGGAAAATGTGTTAAAATTGAAACGCATTTGGCATGATTAATAGTTCATATCGCCCATGTTGGGATGAATCAAACAAAATGATTAACTAATTAATTTCTATTTATTTTAAACATTGCAACAACCAAATCAATTTCACAAATGTGCATTATCGTTATGATTGACATTGATTTAAATTATGTTATTGATAATTAAATGTTTAAATGTTTTTATATAAATCTGATAAATTGTTCTAACAATATTCATTAGTTTAAAAATTGAACATTGTTCGATTAATCATCGACCGATTTCGTGGCGTCAGGGTTTATAAATATTACTAATAATGCATAATTCTATAAGTACTTGGATGTTAATCGGTTATATACAACTGTCACCACCTACAATATTTGCTGAAATTTATTTTCAATTCCATAAGGAGTGAGATGCAGTCAGAGGCGCAATGAAAGGAGTTCTTTTAATATTTTTTTTATATTAATTAAGTTCATTTCATAAAATTAGATTAGGGAGAGTTTTAATAACATGTTTCAACTTGACAAAATTACAAAAAAAATTAATTATTTATAAAAATATCGCCATCTCAGTGGACCCGTTTTTCCAAGTAGCGCTTCGCGGAGACCATCATAAAATTTTACTGGTTCATCTAAAATCAAAAAACCAAATAAAACTGAATAGTTTTATAATAAATCTAGTCCTTAATCGTTGCTTTTTCTTTTTTTTGAAAATTAACAAAATTGACAGAAAACTCTCGAATTTAGACAAAAAAAATCACTCAAAATTAAAAACCTACGATCAAGGACTAGTTTTTAATGGTATTACTACCCAGTAAACATTTCAACAAAATCCATCGAGTCGTTGTTGAATTATAGTGGTCACCGTCTTGAAAAACATAGTTTCGAGAAAAACGCATTTAAATCAGTAAATCAGTAAATCTGAATACCACAATATTTTGCAGAAAAGTCGAGCATTCAATTGTTTATAGCCAAGTGTTTAAACAATTTTTCAAAAAATTATAGTTTTTCGGGGCAAATTAACTTTTTGTAATATTTTGGGTTGGGTTTTTCAAGAAAATGCAAAAACAAAAAAATCGATTTTTTTTGAAAATTCTAACTGCATCTGACCAATTAAGTATTTGAAATGAGTTAGCAAAATTGAAATATTTATTAATTACAAAATGTACATACGCAAAGATTAATCGTTTGGAACTGATTGCAATTTAATTTTTTTATTGTACAAATTTCGAGTATCGAGTTTTAAACATCTTGTAAGAGTTTTTTATTTGCAATTTTAATGTTACCCTTACGGTTGTTCTCTTCTACAAATGTTACTACAAAAAGTTCTCTTTTAATAATTGAACACAACTACTACAACGAATTTGTGCAGTCATAACTTTCGGTCGCCACCAAAGACAATTCTGATTAAAAAATCTTTGTATTCGAATCTTCATGAAATTTGTCAACTTTGATATCGTGATACCTCGTTGCATTTGCCAACGAATTTGTCATAAGTTTTGGTCGCCACCAAAAACAATTTTGAGTCAAAAATCTTTGTATTCAAATCTTCATGAGATTTGTCAACTTTGATATCGGTATACCTCGTTGCATTTGCCAACGAATTTCTGCAGTCATAAGATTTGGTCACCACCAAATGACGATTTTGATAAAAAAATCTTTGTATTCGAATCTTCATGAGATTTGTCGACTTTGATATCGTTATATCTCGTTGCATTTGCCAACGAATTAGTGCAGTAATATCTCCTACATAACATCCAATGAAATCAATATTTTTTTACATTAGATTCCGTTAGACTGGGAGAATATCGTGACTTATACCATCCAGAGCAACTGATAACCGGCAAGGAAGATGCGGCAAACAATTACGCAAGGGGCCACTACACAGTTGGCAAAGAAATTATAGACCCAGTGATGGATCGCATAAGAAAATTGGTAGATCAATGCGGTAGCTTGCAAGGTTTCTTGCTTTTCCACTCATTTGGCGGCGGTACTGGATCAGGCTTCACATCATTGTTGATGGAGCGCATGTCCGTCGAATACGGAAAAAAGAGTAAGTTAGAATTTGCTGTCTACCCCGCACCGCAAGTGTCTACAGCGGTGGTCGAACCATACAATGCAATTCTAACGACCCATACAACGTTGGAACACTCCGATTGCGCTTTCATGGTCGACAATGAGGCAATTTATGAAATATGTCAACGCAATTTAAATATCTCCAGACCAGGATATATAAATTTGAATAGATTGATTAGCCAAGTTGTGTCTTCTACAACTGCTTCTCTTAGGTAAGTAGTATTTTATGTGCCGTTCAAGCATTGATAAATTCTTTGATATCTATTGTGGAAACACTAGTTACTGTTATGAAATGTATTAAAAAATATTGAACATTAGACACTACTATATATCGAACGATGCAGTAGTGCGATCGAGCGATGAGGGGTGGTGGTATTACAATATAATACAATTCACAATATTTTTTACAGTTTTAATTAATAATCGCATGTTTGGTGTGGGTTCGATGAATAGGCCACCAAATGCAATGTTAGTAGAATCACTGGAAGTCTGTTCTGTCTGAAATAATAACTTGATGAAATAAATTTTGTTGGTGATGTCATACATTTATATTAACTGTTTGGCTAGCATATTAGGATGCTGTATTTCACGCTGAATTAATTAGTTTGATTTTGTTTTCTCTTCATATTTTACTTAATTTAATTTTTTCCATTCTGCATAATACAAATTTGATTTACTTTACAGATTCGATGGCGCCATGAACGTAGATCTCGCTGAATTTCAAACTAATTTAGTCCCGTACCCGAGGATTCACTTTCCTCTGGTTGCATATGCACCGATTGTTTCTGCGGACAAGGCATTTCACGAACAAATGACCGTGGGTGATTTAACTAATGCGTGTTTTGAACCAGCCAATCAGGTATGTTTACCATTAAATTTTTCCATTAGTTGAAACGCAAAATTATACACAGATGGTCAAATGTGACCCAAGAAATGGTAAATACATGGCTTGCTGTATGCTGTATCGTGGGGACGTTGTTCCAAAAGATGTAAACACGGCGATTGCCACCATTAAGAGTAGGAGAAACATTCATTTTGTAGACTGGTGCCCGACAGGCTTCAAAATAGGAATAAATTATCAACCACCTACGGTTGTTCCAGGTGGTGACGTAGCAAAAGTAAGTAATAATAAGATTATGTCATCGTCTTAATTTTCGTGTCTATCTGCACAGCATTGCTTTTTTTAACGCGGTCTCTTTTCTGTAGCCATTGATGTCAGCCACAAGTTAACATATGTTCCCTCCCAGTCAGTTCCGTCTATTCTTTAAGTTTTTTTCTCGATTATTTATGTCTGTTCCATCGCAGGATTCAGAGTTTCCTAGTTAAGCAAACTTTTCTGATGATTCATTGATTATAAATCTATAGAACTAGATATTTAAAGATATGTAGTTTAAAGATATTTTAAATCATTTCAGATTTTATATCCCTTCACTTATAACAAAGATTAATTAAAATCATTTTAAATGCGCACTAAAACTTACGCACTTATTGGCCTTGTATATTATAATGCTGTTTATGCCAGACATATTCAAAAGTGCACAGAAAATTACCATTGGCCATTGTTCAAATTTGAGCATCAAATTTTTTTCGTTCTCCACGTGTGTATTTGCCATCAAATCGTAAGCAATTCTGGATTAATTGAAACCTCTTCAAAGTCATGGTCGTCCTAAAAATATCGATACATGGTCCTCCATAAATCTTTCAAATTTACAGCTACGTACAATAAACAAATAAAAGTTTTCAATTCTGATGTTGTCATATCAATCATCAAATATTTCTTTATGTGACTATTTTCGCATGCAGCTCGCCTGAGACTTATTTGAACATTCGTGTCAATTATAATTCCTTGCAAAATGTCTTCAGTAGAAAACTGTTTCCAACATTCAACAGCTGTCTTTGCAGTTTGTCCAATAGTTTTCACCCCTTGCCTTTGTCTTACGATCTTTTCCGACCTTGTACGTACATTAGGTCTTTCCGGTACAGTCCATTCTTCCCCAACAAATATCTTCCATTACCTTCGCTCTCATTTTCCTCCAATTCAACAGACCCTTCTTCTTCGGTATATATCTCCTGCTCGGAGTCATTTTCACAGCTTCTCGCACTAACATTGTCGATTTCGATGTCACTATCGGAATCACAACAGGTTCGTTTAAACACCGCAATAGCGTATTTTGATTTTCTTCGTACGACATACTAGATTTTCAGTCCGAACAGATTTGTTAAACGGTGCGTAAACGTAAAACGTAACTGACACATTGGCAATTGCAACCCCATCCAAACACTTCCTCAGGCGGTGGTCAACTAAGCCGTTATAATCGGTACGTCCTCACCTCCCCCTGTACAGCTTCCCAGCCGCACAGCATATTATAACGATTCACCATTATCCGATTTATCTTCCGCTCGCCGGGTTAATTAAACTTAAACTTTTAGGTTCATCGGGCTGTCTGCTTGCTATCGAACACTACGGTAATATCAGAAGCATGGGCACGGTTAAATTACAAATTTGATTTAATGTACGGCAAAAGAGCTTTTGTGCATTGGTATGTAGGAGAAGGAATGGAAGAAGGTGAATTCTCCGAAGCTAGAGAAGATCTCGCTGCGTTGGAGAAGGATTACGAAGAAGTTGGGGCAGATTCTGTTGTTGAAGGAAACGACTCTTGCGTTGATGACGAGGAGTACTAATTTTATTGAATTTATTGTATTTTTAAAGTGTGGTATCGTCTTTGCTACAATTGTACATTATATTATTTAAAATAAATTTTCGATAAGCTCTGCATCATATGATGATGCATAGATGTTTTTTAAAAATGAAGCAGAATATTTTTTGTTTAATAAATTTTGTTTAATATTTGTAATTTTGCTACCATTCCAATATCAAAATGAGTATCGTGCATAACAAATTTCTCAATATCATATTATTTAAAGGAATGTAGTCCTGTTACATTTAAACAGGCTTGGATCTCTTCTGGCGTTGTTAGTGAATAATTGCTCTCGATTACCTGTTTTAAAATAGGGCCATATTGGTATTAAATGTTAAATAAAATTGACATATATTGATTAAAAAAAAATTTATTGGATATAAAGCAGTATTTTATCCAATGCAGGAGACAGTAAACAGGGATGCTGTAGACATCGTTTGACAATGTTTTCACCAGCAAGATTAGTAAGACATGATACACCAGTCTTGGAGGAAGTTCAAGACATCAACAGTACAGAATAAGGAAATGTGTAGTAAACGCTGTGCTATTTTGATGAAATATATACGTAGCTGTAATTACAATAGGAGGGGGTAATAGATTATTGTGCTATTGCAATAAAACTTTTGAGGAGTACAGGAAATGAGGACATCGCTAGACTCTATTAATATTCTCTACAACTAGGATCAATGAAGAAAAAGAAAACAATACGTATGAGAACATTGCAAAAAACCATTTCATTTTAATAAAATACATAAAATACTGCTACTCGAATTTTGAACTGTTTTTGCCTCATACAGTAGTCAAGATTCAAAAAAAGTTGGGAGTCACTTGGCGAAATGTCACAACAATACGGAGGGTGCGGTAACATTTCCCAGCCAAGTTCAGAAATTGTTCCCCCACTCACTCTTGGAGTATGCAGCCTCACGTAATCCTATATAAATACCACTTCCTTTCGATTGATCAAAGAAGGCACTTTTCGGATGATTGCTGTTTGTGCTAGCTGAATCTATTCACAATACAAGTTAGCAGTGATGGTTTGGTCCGTATCCAAAAACTCATAATGGACCATTCCGATTGCTATCTACCAGCACACAATACGTTTGGGTGCAAGGAAGCCTTAGTAGTGTACGATACGGAATCAATAGGCGACAACCAATAATACAAACGCTTAGAATTTGACTACAAAATCCAGGTGAAATGTTGACGAACAAATGGTTAACGGCTTAACTTGTATTCACCTGACTATTCGTGTGGAAACCATTTGCATAACTTGCACGTCTTTCCTAGCTGATGAAGGTGCAAACGAATGATTCCATCACTCACATTGAACCTTTCTGCAAGCTTCAGGCACGTTGTCCTGAAATTTGCCTCCATAACCTGTTGAATATCCTCGCTGTTAATAATATTCGATCTCCCAGAGCGTGTTTTATCGCTCAAGCTGTGATATCTCTCAAAAAATTGTCAAATCTGCACCTGCATGAATGTTTCGGCAAAATAAAATGGCGTCGAAAAATATTTCCGAAGTCCGACATCAAAAGAATGACAACGACCTATACGGAAGACGAAGTCCGTTCCAATCAGGAGTAATATAAATTAAAAGTGAACGGTATATTATGTAGATTTCATTTTATTAAACACTCGTATTGCATTGACGAGTAAGCAAAAATTACAGTTTTGGTTTATGAGTTATATTCTAGTTATAGCACAGTTCACAGAATTTTGGAAAACATAAGGATAGTCATTTTAAATTCCGAACATCCCTGACATTATTGCCAGGAGATGCAGCTAGATTACTATTTTCGAGTGGCTGATTACTTTTTGCGAGAATCATTTGAATGGGATGAGTATTGGTACCAAAAAAATCTATTTATAGTTCGCCCACATGCTCCACAGATACGTTTTAGTTTCAATTGCCGGTTAGTCGGTTCGACAGTTGCTATTGGTTCAAATGGTCCAGTCCAGTACAGTCTCCTGACGTCATTAGATTTATTTTTTGGGAATATTTAAAGAATGAGGCCTATAAGATACTACACAATACCTGAAGGAATTACAAAACAAAATCATGGACGTTATCCACGACATGGATAATACTTTTGAAAGCCACTGAGAGTGTATTTAACCAAGCAAGAAAGTTCATTGAGCACGAAGGTGATATATTTTTGAACCTTGTCCACATTAATTGCTACCTTTTTGTTGGAATTAATGTTGTAATAAAAACAAAATAAGTCTCCAATGGATTTTAATTATTAATTCTTTCCCTTTCTCTCCCCCTCCCGTCACTTTAATTATTTTGCAATATTTCCATCCCATTTTCGCAGAACTAACATCTCTACTCGACATCCATTCAATATTTATTATGTTCCTCTTCACGCAGGCTCCTTATGACCCTGTTTATATTGCCATTACGTAAAAATTAGTGAAAAGTTTTAGTGATTCTACCCAACACGGCATATATACAATTTATATTCATTTTCATGTCATGCTAGGAATGATAATTAAGATATGTACTATATCTTCCAGAAATAGTAGTTCCATCTTTAGATGTAAAAGTAATAAAAAATTTTACTACTGTGCACAACATGTTTGTTTGTAGTAATAATTCTCGATAAATAATGCATGCAGTAATCAATTTTATTAATGTAATCTTTATATCCGATAATTACATATACATTGATAAACTTGAGTTCGACTCGATAATATAATTTTCTAACTAAAAAAGATAACAAGGGAAAATCGGCGAACCTCGAATAAAAGACAAATTCATTGTGTCAAACCAGAGCCCAATTTATCTAGACTTCGTACAGCGTTCACGTCAACAACTTTAAAAGCCTTCGCGTTCCACGACACGCGGTCCCCGGGAAACACGAAGGGATCTCGACAACTGAAATTAAATTCTAGACGACAAAGTCGCAGAAAAATATCAATTAAGTTTCTTGTCCTGGACGTAACAGTATTTAAAAACCTGCGCGAATCGCGATATGTGTGAATTTATATTTTCAATGTAAGGGTTTGTCTGAGTAAGTCTTGCACCCCCACCAATATTCCAGATATCCAGGTTTTCCTAGAACAAGTGCTACCGCAGTTAACGGCAACAGATTGAGTCGTTAAGTAAATACACGATCGTGATACCGAATAGTTAACTTTGTATTACGCTAAGTGAGGACTTGCGAATTTGTACTCAATTCGCACGCGATCAAATTATATAATACAAATAATATCCAAATGCAAACGGTGAAAATTTACATAAGATTGGAATTATTGTAAAAACACGAGAATCGTACATAATCTATAATTTATTTTTTTTAATACTCTTAGGGTGGATTTCAATAATAGCAAATAAATTTATAGTTAACTATTCGATTAATAAACTTTATTCGTTGGTTAAAAATTAAAGCGTTTCACCAAACTATTTAGCATTTTGGTTTGTTATTTCACGAATAAATATTCAATTACAAGACGCACGCCTAAAACGGTCCATGTCCAACAAGGGAAGCTGTTGTATAATAAGTTACAGAAATCGGCCAAGAAAAAAAGAGCAAACGAGAAGGTACCCACTTCATTATTTATAAAGACGATGCCAATCCTAAAACGAATAGGTGCTTTTAGATGGAAAGCTACAAAACGGGAGGCGGAAGAAATTCCCAGAGGAACACATTTTCCACCTCAGAAAATATGATTATGGACATTTTAGGACCAACCATAGAGCCTCATAATAATCCTTTTTGATAGCAATGGTAAGTTCTGGACAAAAGTATTTTAATATAGTAAAAAAATCTTTTTAGAAACCGAATAAGAATTCACCCAAGAACTTTTCAAACGCAATGCGACGCAACAAAAAATAATTTTATAAAAAATTACTTCATTAGATATTACCGAACACAACATATTTCAAGATAGCTTTCAACGTCATCCTGTTCCACAGGAGAATTCAAGTCGTGAATTATCTTCTGAAGACGTTGCTGGGCCAAGTACAGCGAGGGAATCACCTCGTGCAAAACAGAAAGTTTCTAATTTTTTTTTCCAATATAAAGTGTGATCAACGTGCTAAACGAAAGAGACGTGAATATATTAACGAAAATTGCGACATTTTCATTTCCCATTCTTTGATCGAAGATGTTCTCTGGTTGCTCTAAGATGCACCTGATGATGCTATTTCAGCATCATCGGGTTCCTCCTCATCGTTCAACTCGATTGCAATGTTGTGCAAAACCATGGTCGCGATTATGACCCCAAGAGTTTTCTCCATCGTCGGCCTCATTCCCAATCGAGAGGCATGGAAATCTTTACTCCCAAAAGCTTTTGATTGTATATGTCGTAGCGTTATGAACATTGTTGTACCTTTCTTCCGCTCTGTTTCTCTCACTATCTACATTTGTTTGTCTAAACGCATGTTTTAATATTATGCCGATTGTAAAAAACGATTGTACTCTATATTGAGATCGTATAATAAAAATAATAAACCAATTTTTCAAATATTTATTTTATAGATAATAAATATCAGGTTCTTTATTGTTTCGTGCATATTCCGGCTAATGGTGGTGGTTGTGCTCTTAGTGGTAATGGTGATACTGCAGCTCTATTTTCATCAACATAATCGTCGCCACAATCTTCGAAAGCTCTGCAGTAATTAAATGTAGCAAAAACTAAATATGGTAATGAAACAATCAAATGTTTAATTTAATAAATAATATTTAATATGTACTTACGTCGTCCGATATAATCACTTCGTGTGGATTCACCTGCACACGCAATCAATTGCTTGGCACACAATCAACATCCATTACCAAACCGTGCAATTTCATCGACAATCGCGATACATTGTTGAAAGGGTAATTGCGCTTCCACCAATCTGAGTAATTTAGTGTAGACGTCACTTCAAAATGTGAAGGAATATGAGACTAAGATTTTCAGATAAACTATATAAAAATTAAAAAAAAATACAAGTCGATAACATAATGTATCAGATTAAATCCACTTTGTTTTAATTTTTTTCGTTGTATGATGTAGTAAATAAACATAAAAACGACTGCAGGTTAGAAATCGTTAAAACAGAGTAATTTTTAAACTTGTTTAGGTTTTAAACGTTCAGAAACAATATAACACTAACACAAGGGGTGCGAAAACAATATGCTATCGCGACAATTTTCTTATATAAAATTTCTGTAGCATATTATAGAGTCATCGGCAAACTTGGTTCCAATCGTTTAACATTTGTCATTCTTATATCAGTCTAAATATGCGAAAATTAGTTATAGGCAACTTGAATACAGAATCGTCACGAAATTTTTATCGAAAGAAGGGAGTAACCCGAAGAATATCCATGCCGATGGTGCAAGTGTATTGAAAAAATAACCCCTGCTATGTCCAATTGAAATATTGGTGCGAGCAGTTCAAATGGGACAGGGAATCCATTCGTAATTACCCAAAGTATGGAAGACTTCTGGAACCATAAACTGATGAAGTCATCAAGACCGCCGAAGATTTGGCGTAAAAGGAGTAAAATTTAGGTATTGCTAGAGACAGGAATATCAGAAACGAGTGTTTTTAAAATTCGCAAGCTGCTTAGTCCCTAACAAGAACTGTGTGCACGACACATTTGCAAGGAGAATTTAACTGATTTATCACAAGAAGAAGACTTCTTCTATAGAATTGTAACTGAATATGGGGCCTGGGTGCACTACTGGGATCGTACCACAAAACAACAGTCCATACAGTGGGTTCATAAAGCTCTCCACCGCCCAAGAAGGCGAATATGCAATTATCTACGCAAAAGATGACCACTGTTTTAATAAAACGTTATGAGAAGTTAACTTTACAAACTGCACAAACTATATTGTAAATATTTATAAATAAAAAAAATTTTTTTATATTTTTTTCAGAACCTTTGTATATACGGTAATGTATGTATGTATGTATTTTTGTTGGGTATTTTGTTTTCTGTTGATATTTTTATTTTCTGAAATGTTGATATTTTAATTATTAATAATGTTCAGGGTGGGTGTTACTTAATTTTAAGATGGATCTTAATATTTTTATTAAAGAATGTTTAGAAACTACTTTACTGAAGATGCCTACAGTCCATTTCAAATGAATTCGATTTTGTAAAAACGTTATCAAATCTGAATCAATACGATTTATATATTTGCTTGTCTTTCACATGTGTTGTGTGGTTCAACATACTAAGCTTTATTAACACTTTTTGGCATTATCTAGGTTTATCATATAATAAACTGGTTTATCTCTGTGGGTTGATTATTGTGATATCTAAGATGTTTATTTGTGACTTGTTTTCTGTTTCTACTGTAAAATGATTCGTGATTTAAATTTGCCGTTTGATTCAATTTACATGCAATTATGTCAGGAAGGTATGTTTCATAAAAAGTTGTCTTGTATTTAATATTTTCAAGGCATTTGTCTCTAATTGACCCATTGCAATGTTGGAAGTATGTGCTAAACGAGATATTCCTATTGCTTCGATAGCAGGTTACCCATCCAGGCAAGGAAGGCATTATTCTGTGCAACGCATTTCGTAACATGTAGATTTTGATGAAAATAATTTGTTAAAGTTTAAATCGATGAAATTAATAATTACATGACTAGTATTGAAAATCAAGTGGTTATGCTTATTTTACTTTGTCAAGTTCGTCGGATTCAATTTACACACCAAATAATATTGATATGGCAGCACAAAATGCACTATTATAAGTAACTCCGGACAATTCAAATGCAAAACACGATTCGGTTTCATGGTTAGTTCTTACGTAACTGTTGTTGAAATGAACTTTTCGTCACCACTTGCGAAATATATTACTTTTCGTAACTAGTTTCGAAAAGTACGATGTTTCGTAACGTCGATTGAAAAGTGTGACTTTATATGTCAAACCGCTTTACGTATACCGAGTCTTTTTTGTTGCCTATTTGTCGTGACTGAAAATGTTCATATAAAATCATTGATAATTTGATATCGTAATATATCTTTCAAGTTAATAAACAAAATTCCTGGAAAACGAATAACATCCATTGATATAGAATGCTACCTTCGCATTTCTTTAATGTCTTTCAAAATAATATATTTGTCCTGACAATATAAGTATTTTTTTTTATTTTAATTAATATTATTATATGAATGTACATCAGAATCGCTATCTAGCTATGAAAGAAAACTTAATATGCTATGTAGGTCGGCTATTTTTGAAATCGCGCGGAAATTGTCTGAACACTTTGAACAATTGTAATTTTTATGGATGTATAAATAATTTCTTGAAAAAAATATATTTACTATCAGGTGGATGAAATAAAAAGTTATCATAGTCAATTTTTATTTGCTCACATAAACAGATGAGCAAATGTTTGCTCATTCATTTGTTCGATTCATTTTTAAAATTATTTTATATACACCCGGTTTGTATACATGTACACTCACCGGCAAAAAAAGCGGACCACTTACAACTTGGTGATATTTTGTTAGAAACTGGCTATATGAGCTAAAGATCATGTCACTACTGATACTTGAGAGTGTCAACCTACCATTGCAAAAAACAAAAGCTCTAGTTGCTTATCATCAGTTTCATTATTGGTTTATTGATGTTTATCGTCCAAACTACAATTCTTTATTGATTATTTCGAACTGTTGATTAACAGTGTTGCAATTGTTAGTAGTAATTTATGATTAGATTGTTTGTAATATCGTGTTCTATTAATTTTGCGTCGAATAATGCCGTTAAACAGTCTAGATATAGCTAATGCTATAGATCTAGTGGAAGATGGGCATGCTGCAATGGTGCTTCGTGCACCCTACACAACCGTTCATCGAGCTATAGCTATAGATTTCAAGAAACTGGTACATATACGAGGAGACCTGGCTCAGGTCGATCAATAGTAATAGTAGTTCGTGATGACAGATATTTGGTAAATATGGTTTTGCGGGACCGTCACTCTACAGCTGTTATGGCAAGAAATCGGTTGGCAGAGGTACGGGGGAATAATGCAAGCGAGAGAACGGTGAGAAGACGCTTCAAAGAGGCTGGGTTTAGGTCTTTCAAACCAGCGACAGGCCCAAAACTGCACGCGGATCATCGAATAGCTCGTCTAAATTTCGCAAGACAACACGTAGATTGGACAGAGCAGCAATGGAGCAATGTTCTATTTACGGATGAGTCCAGAGTGGTTTTGCGATCTCCAGATGATCGAGGTAGACTGTGGAGAAGACCAGGAATGCACATTCGCTCCAAGGACACCGTTTCAGAAAGACTCTGTAATGGTATGTGCTGGCAATTCGTACCAATGCCTTTATTGGTGATGCATTTGTTCTAATGGACGATAATGCCCGACTGCACACAGCGCGTATCGATTCAGAATATCTGCAAGAAGTTCAAATTCATCGAATTATTTGGCCAGCGCGTAGCCTTGATCTAAACCCCATTGAGCATGTTTGGGACATGCTCAAAAGACGTGCTAGAGGTCGTGCAGCCGTCCCGGAGAATGTAAACGACCTTCGCATTGCGTAGGAGTGGGAGTGGAACAATATTCCTCAAACTGATATTCAGGCCATTATTCAAAGTATACACAGAAGAATGGATGCTGTAATAAGGGCAAGAGGAGGAAATACAGGCTATTGATAATCTAATGAAATAAATTATCTGCAATTTTGTCTTTCTGTAAATTTGTAATATTTCAACTTTTAGCAATAATTGAAAATTAAATACCTTTAAACCAAATTAAAAAAAATTAAAAATATTGTAATGTACTGTCAGTAACCTATTTTAGCAATATATCGGTGTAATACAATCAAATAACAAGTAAAATCTATAAATTATAGGTGATCCTGTTTTCTTGCCGGTGAGTGTATATAACGTAATAATCACGACCGAGTAATTATAATTAATTATATGCGGAAAAAAATCCGCTGGGCTGCGGTCTGCATAACGATTATGTACCAAAGGATAACCACATGCTAACCTTATAGACTAGCGTTGCAATGAATTCGTCATTTGTGAGACCACTTAAATATAGGTACAAAATTTGACTGTTCATGTTCAAATTAAAGCTTTGTGAATTAGAGAATAAAAATGAAGAACCCGTTAAAAATAAAACATTATATGCTCGTGCAACGCCATCAAAAACGACCATGTATCAAAGGCACAATAACCGAGCTTTAACTAAATTACAATAGACTAGTCTAGTTAACATTGGTCAAATAACTAAAATAAGAACTAATATTTCAATAACAATTAAAAGGAAAATTAAAAAAATTAACAATAACAAATAGACGTTGAAAATATGTTTCCGTTCGATGCACTTTGAATTTTGATAGCGATTTTCTTTTCTGCCACCGATTCAGGTGCGCTTCACATTTATATTAATATTAATAATATCGCACGTCGGATTGACATCAAGTTGTATCAACGACAGCTGAAGTAAAATGGCCTCCGTGTATCGTCTTATGTACATTTTCGTAGCTACAGGCGTCGTTTTAGCATTAACCCATGTATGGTGTGTCTGTCCGCTCTCTGACGTCCAAGCGATTACAGCAAGAGCTATGAAATTTTAAATTTAAGATTTGTATATAGTAGGAAAGAAAACGTCCTATTTTGAAAACAATACTTCAACCGGAAGAGATCGTTTACTCTTATCATCGTTTTCCATAGCTCGAAAACGGTACATGTTATCGAAAAAAATATTCTTACAAGAGTTAAAGATATTGATATTACTAAGAAAATTAATATAATTCGATGGTTTCAAATGTTTTTATTAAACAAAACAATTGTTTCGCCATACAATGACTTCAACAGGTGGATGATAACTAACATTTTTGTGTTATATCCATTTCTTATACACAAATAACATATAAAACAAAAATGTTAGTTATCATCCACCTGATGAAGCCATTGTATGGCGAAACAAGTGTGTTTAATAAAAACATTTGAAACCATCGAATAAATTAATTTTCTTAATAATATGGAGTTTCAACAAGTATCCTCGTCGTCAATCACTTATTTGATATTGATATTTATAAATAAATATTATAATAAATATTACAATAATAAATAAAATACATATGTACTCAAACGAGTACATGTACGAGTATGATCAAATATTAATGAAAAAATAATATGTACAAAATAATTATGAAAAAATATTTTTAATTACAAAACTCCACAAAACATGTGTCCAAAGAGGCCACCACCATTTCTTTTCTATGATGTATATTCTATAATTATTGACCGCTTGATCTAATAAATCTATACCTCCCATGCCTTCATTCTACTCTTCAAATAAATGCGATCGAGGTACATCAAGTTTTGATTTTTTTTCTGTTGCCCATCTTTTTACTTTGCCTAAAGGCTGTATGAAATTAGGGGACATTTTTTTACTCTGTTGTCTCTAACATTTCCACTACTTCTGTAGCCCATATCTCTCACTTATTTTAGAAGGATGTGGCCACTAAAATAGTTATCCAAAAATACGTGGTCACTGGGAGTAGAAATCACTTCAAGTAGTTCTAGTATTACTCTCGGGGTCCAAGATGCATTTTATGTTCTGTCCCCCCTTTGCACCGCAGTAAGTATCAAATTGATAACATCAATCAGATGAGCTGCATATCGTCCAGTCTTTGCATCTAAATCGCACCGGATTTCCTCGAATAAATTGTTTAGATGAATGATGGCCATAATATTTTACAATAACCTCATCAATTGAAGGATTTTCATGAAATATACGCCACTGAATAAAATTTTTATTTAACTTTTCCAATTCAATTCAATACGTTCTGTTCTGTCTATTTCTCCATTATAACAGAGATGAAAATATTTTTTTTTATTTCATTGTACCTATTTCTACTTATGCAATTGGCAATTAGTGGTACGTTCAAATCCTCATCCAAACACCAGTACAATCTTTCTCAAGGTAGTTGATGATATCCACTAAAAAGTAATATTCCTATGAAAGACCTAATTTCATTTGCATGTACAATAAAATTATGGTTGTTGATTTGCTGTGCGTAACGATCAGTTTCGTCTGTCAAATATTTGATTACATCTTCATCAAAAAGTTTCTCAAATACTTGAATTGGTTGTAGGTTTCAAAATTCTTTTACACGATTTTGTCGATCCTGAGAGCCTTTTGTATGTTTCAAATTAATGTCGATTAGTCGAGTGGTCCACTTTGGTTCATGTTCTTCGATTTTTTGATTTTTCTTCAAGTTCCGTGGCACGTTATCCTCGTCATCAGATTCTTCTTCTTCTGCAAAACTTCAATTTCTCCAGAAATCAGTTGGTAAAGTTTCTGCTTGAATTTCTTCATCGTCATCAATTTCATCGACATCCGTCTGATAGTCGGGGTTCGGTGGAATAATTACAATATGACCACTTTCTTTATTTAAATCATCTAATGCAGACTGCAATTTTTTTATATCTTCTACCATGAAAGACACCAGAGCTTATTGGATTGGATTGGAACCAAAAACATCTTCATTTTATATTTCTGATAAAACTTTGATTTTAACGCTATTTGGTTTTTAATCATACTTGCTAATTTTCCATAATTCTTTCTGTATCAAATTCAAACATGTTTTTATACGGAGCTTCTTATGAATATTACATTTTATTTGGCACATTGGCACATCTCGTATATATCTCTCGTATTTTCGACGATTTTCGAATAATCCTATGCGTATACAAAGTCTAATCCTGTCTTTATCATTAACAGTCCTTGCTTACTCACACTGACATATTCGTTACTAACACAAAACTGGATATCTCACATACACCTTCTACACTTGCATAAGTCGTTTATCTCAGGTATTAAACCACATGTTTCACACATATGTTAACGTTACTTTATCGATATTTCCAGCTGAATTCTCTCTGATAAACATACAGAATTTGTAACATGCATACGTCAATTAAGTATTTTCCTGAATTGTTCACGAAGTAATTCACGAAGTACTCGCGTAGCATAAAATTTTAACTATATATCAGGTCGGTATATTACATGTGATCGATAAATCGTAATATTATTAAATCGTAGCATTAATAAAGGATTAAAGGATTAATTAATAGATTATTTTCACACTATACAAGCTATTTCGTTTTTAGCACACTGATCATTCCGAGTCCATTGTTGTTGCTGTGAAATACTATTCCTTTTTTGGAGAGCACAATTCCCACCTTCGTTTCCATTGTTTGCAGAACCCGTTTCCAAACACTCAAAATCGCAAGTATAGCTAAATTTAAAGGGAACTGCATCTCCGAATAAGCGATTTTAATACTTGTTTTCCATATAAATTTACCAAACATCACATTTCCATCAGAGTTATTGCTATGAAATTACTTCTCCGAATAAGGAATTAGAAATAAAGAAAACATTAAACGTTAGTATACAATTTCTGATCGGCTTTTAGGCTAGTTAAAAAACTCTCCCAGTTAAAATTATTTATTAAAAACCACCACCCCAATCGCAGACGTCTTTTGGGACACTCCCTTGGGATACGCGAAAGCGTATAAGGCGAGTGAAAGGCTCCCGGAGTGTAAGAGATTATCCGGTACCTTTGAATATTTTTTCGACCAACATACAAGGGATTAAGTTTGTGCTGGTAATAATTGAGAACTAAGTGGGGTTGTTTGAACTTTTAAGGGAATTTACGTGTACGGGCGGAATAAATTATTATTTCCATTACCCTTGTGTACGAGAAGTCATTAACCTTGCATAGCAGGGGCAGAAAGTTAATGCTTTTATAATTTCCGCAATATAATTCGCCAAAACAAGCACGATTTTTTCAAAACAATAAATATCACCTGACAAAAATGGGATAAATCTCCCTTTACTGGTATTGGCCGTAGGTGTGTTAAATTGACTTGGAGCTCTTCCAACAATGCCTTTATGCTGGTGCAACATGAATAAAAAAATAACGTTTAGTCATTTTATCAACATCGATATTTATATATATTGCTTTGCAAACTTTAATTGTTTTCTACTTGTTACCAGAATAAAACTCCGTGATATTTTTTCATATATTTTTTTATTACATTTTTTACATTTTTATTAATTAATTATTGTTGTCGATTTATCGGTCGTTTGAGAGATCGCGCGGTCCCTTCCAACTCTTCGCTGGTTTTGGCCACGCTTGTGGATCAGCTGGTGCCAAGCGCCATTGGACGGCCGTTTTTATTTTTCTATCAACTCAATAACATAACATTAACATTAACATTAACATTAACATAACAATTAAATATTATTTTATATGTGAAGATGTATTAATTTATAAATGGAAAGGATTTGACTTAAAAATTAATGTAAATAACAGTATTAGATATAATTGTACTAAAAATATTACTCTTATCATAATATGTCACTAAGTCGCACTACTCCACACATTAGATTGTTCAAAGGGTCTAATTCTATCAATATATGTCTTGAGTTTGTAAGGCTCTAACGTTCAAAGGATATGAAGATCTTTGGTGGTTTTTCTGTGTCATGGTTTTACTAATCAGCCTTTTGGAGATAGTGGGGTGTATTGTTGGAAATATTAATAAAGTAAATACAACAATACATTCTTTATTCACAATTAAAGTTACTTGTTATATGGTGTCCCTGAAATGTCCCATACGTTCTTCCCCTTCCTTGTTCATACCTTGGATTTTTGTGATTTTGGTAGTAGGTTTGCTTGTTTGAGGAAAATGTTTCTGCACCAATCGCCTTCCTGTAATACAGATTATGTTTTCTTTGCCATAGACTTTACCTTTGGTTGTAATAGGTAATAGGTAATAGGTAGTAATAGGTTCTTCGCCATTCAATTAGTTCCTCTTCTCCGATAATAATAATTACCTCATCAACATCATGTTTATGCTGTTTTTCTCACGGTAGTAACGAGGCATTTTAGCGATTTGTTCTATTTTTAATATGTTCGGGTAATATAATGGTGTGCCACGAGAACCGGCAAAAACCAGTACTTGCAAAACTAGCACCATTTAATGATAACGGGTATAAAATACGTAAAAATGAAAGAAGCATTTGTGATAAAAACCAACAAAATCAATTTTGTTATGAGATGATACTTTTCCGATGGGCATTGAAGCTCGACAAAGCACTGCTATGTTGGCTGGATTGCGTGCAATTTCGTTGACATCAAAAAATACCGCCTAATTTTGTTTACTCGGCGAGGGGAGGTGAGGTAGCTCAACAAATTCTAGTTGGCCATGGAATTAAATTGTCGGCCGAATGGGCTGACGTTAATTTTAAAAAAATCATCCTCGTTCTAAGGCATACATTTTCGAATATATACTCTTGCGAAAATGCTTAAATTGAATTCAAATAGATTAGTATAATAGTCATTAAAGTGTCGTGTCATCGAGTTAGACACCCTCAATATAGTCCCTGGTAGCCATTGAGACATGCATCGCAAGCTCAGAGCATCAGGTTCTGGGTATTCATCCTTGCCTCAGGCTCTTCATTTGGTCCTTGAGCCAATTGCAGAGATGCTGCACAGCGCTGGCTTCTAAGTCGACCAAGCCAATAAAATGCGGCAGATAGGACAGGGTGTATCATCCTTCACACCTTCGATAAAACATGATTCTAAGCCACAATATAGTGCTAATGACAAAATAACGTAATAATGACAAACATAATGAAGTAGAATAACTTTGTTCGAGTTATAATAAATCAAAAATGTGCGTTAGTGAAATAAAAATTGTAAACCATCTCAGAAACAAAATTCAATATGGTGAATAAAATTTTAGATCCAAGCTTAGAGTATACATTGTCAAACTAATAAAACTTGGAGGTTCCTCGAAAAATCATGAATTACTACGGCCGGTATGAAAGGCAAATGAAAAAAATCCAAATGAAGCGCTGATGTTATAAAAATTCGGAGCAACATTAAGTAAATTAGTAAAATCATTTCAAAATATTTTGATAGATTATATGTACATGCAAGATAAGCAGAAAATAATGAAGGATAAATAGAAGTTGAAAAATTCTGAAGCAAAGTATATATCAATAAAGAGTTAACACAAAATAAGTGAACGATAACGAGAACAATAAGTTAAGATTTGAAAGAAGAAATTAACCACAACATGCAGTGAGGAAATGGGATAAGGGAAAATTTAATGAATATACAACACAAGAAATATGAAAAATTAATTGGACAACCAGATAGATCGCGACATGACAACAAATTGAACAGAGGACTGACAATATAATAACGAACTCAAACTCAGTAGATAATACCCTGATAGAAGAATGACAAAAATACAAACACCTAACTAGGAGAAGCTAGCCAGCAATCGAGCGTGGGGTAGAAGAGGGAGTGGAAAAAGTATAAAAGTACTAAGAATTGGTAGAAATAATTCAGGAAATTTACAACGTAAAGATAGCCTACTTAGGAGTAACAAAATAAGGGAGACTTCAATTAATTCTTATTGTTTTATCTTTCCTCCAACAGTTAACTTCTGGAAGTACTGGATTAAATGATAGTGAATAAGCATAACATAACAATCGAAAAATGAAGCCCACCAACTTAAATTAATGAACAAAATTTATATCCTCCGATATAACTAATTTATAAACAACAATAATCTAAACCATAAAGAGAATAAAAGCAAAATAGCAAATTTGTTTAAAATTTCAATATCTTTAACATTTTTTAAGAACAAATACCGTTTTTCGATATATGGAAAAAAGGTGGTAAGAGTAACCCATCACTTCCCGTTGAGACATTGCTTCCAAAATAGGGTGTTTTCTTTCGCGCTACATACAAATTTCAAGTTTAAAGTTTCATTGTGCTAGCTCCGATAATTTGGGCGCTATAGCCCCCACATGCACACAAACCACAATCATGCACACATACGTCATTCCCAAAATAGTCGGAATAGGTTTAGGGAAGATCTAAACGTGTATTTCCGAAAATACATGATACTATAGTTTCTTATATAAAGTATAAAAAAGTAAAAAGTGGAGTTGGAAAGAATAAAATAAAACAAGAGCAGGAGTTGCCATATTAATAAGATGTGAAAGATAACACACGTGAAGACAGAAAAATGTTTCAATGAAAAAATTCTATCAATAGAAATAAGCGCGGAAAAATTAGTACACGGTAGTAGTAACGTATGTCAGGAATACAATAACTACAGAGTAATTGCACTATTAAATAGTACAGCAAAAATATTTTCTAGAAGACTAGAAAAACGAGTTAGACAACATGGATGTACAATAGAAAGAATTTATCTCAAGGCAAATCATGAAAGATCCCCCCAAGGAAATGTGATAATTATATTTTATTGGCCAAGAAAAAGCTTATGACAGAATAAACAGGCATAACAGGACATATAGGAAACGCTAAAGAAAATAGGGATCCGAACAAAAATTAACAACGACATGCAACGTCTCTATGGAACAACCAAAAATTATGTATGGTCAAAATATGAAATATTAATAATGTTTGAAACCAAAAATAGTGAAGAGGGATATGTGCCGGCACTGTGCCGGCCCAAGTGAAGAAAAAACGAAAAAAGAATTATAAAGATACGTTCTGGAAGATACAAAATGTGGAATTGTCGGAAGTGTGGCATACTTCGGCTGATGATATCATCTATGACCTTTCATGGAAACTGGAAAAGGACGAAAAAAAATATAATCTTATAACAGCTTATTACCCGTCATGAAGGATTCATTTTAACCGCAATAAATTAAATATTACCATAATCAGTACAGTTTATTGGTTTCCATAAACTACTGTGTACTCTATTTCTGCTGAAAATTTACATTTGCTGTATGGTAGGAGTAATATTTAATTTATTTAATTTTTTTCGCATTGAAAAGAATTCATTCAAGTATTCATTAGCATTAATTACCACAAAAATTTCCGTTGAGCTAATTCAACACACTCAGAATGTCGTTAAATTAGTCAAGTCGTATGTACGATACGTGCAGGCAAAATACACATACGCAGCATAGAACAAATACACAATATTGTAAGAAAATCGCCTCGTACTATACGGCTTTAAAGTGCGATTTTACACTCTGGTGTTTGTTATTGATTTATGTAATATTTTACGTGCAGTTGAAGTTTTAAATTAAGTTACTGAATCGTTTAGTGGTAAATGGTTTAAATTTAAAATCGCAAAGTAATTTATATAGAGTTGCGTGGCTGCAAGGATTTCAATCAATTATGAACTAACATAGTACGTGGTGAAAAAAAATAAGTAAGCTGGGTAGAGCATGAATCTAAAAATTATGACCAATAGTAAACTTTGCAAAATCCTTGAATTTCTTTGCAGAAAGGTCACCGGGAATCGGATCCTTCATTTCCCTTTTTAACGAAAGTGACGACTTGCGTCACACTTGAAATATTTATAAGCGATGGAATTTGTGCATTACGACATTGTTTTGAAAATTAGCTTTATAGACTTGTGACAAGGGGCTATTGGCAACTGTTGAATTTTACAAGGTTTTCGAATTTTTTGTAAATTAATGTAACGCATCAAATTAACGACGACATATCCAACTAAAACAACAATACTCCGCATACCAACTTATAATCTGCAATTTTTATAAGCAAGCTTATTAGGTTTATTATCGACTGCACCCTCGGACAACTGTCCAGTATCCATAAATTCCTGAAATAGGTCCATTTCGAAAGCATAGGTAGTTACAATGCATGCAATATTTCTTTTGGTTTGGAGTTACGCTCCTTTGATTGTGCGTTTAGCGACATAATTCCTATACACTGTTGTAGATATATCGCCAAGCCTATATTATTTCACATTTTTATTAACAAGTAAACCCAAAACATCTGTAAGATTAAACCTACTCACATTGTTGTGTTTCACATTGTAATATGTGTATATGCATAAAATATCCATGAAGTTCAGTACATACTAATACATACTTTACAAGGTTAATCGCTTTTTGGGAAACGCTGCAGCAACAAATTAGAAAGCCATTAATTGCAGATATCCTATCCGGATACTGATTTGCCGCACGATCTCAAAGACTGGCCGCGTAGTTAACGTTATTAGTCGTGTTTGCGAAAGGGGATGGACTATGCAGTTTAGAAATGCGAACACAACGAAGCGTGCTCTTTACCGAAGTCATTGTATCGCTTAACAAGAGAAGTTTAGATCGCATGGGATATTACTGCAGACAAAGGATTCCGGAATAACTACAGGACATTTTCGATAAAGCGGAAAATGCTATCACACGTAAACTAGAGCAGCTACACTCGTAAGAACTGTTTCGCTGATAGTATGATTTTCTAATTAATGTGTATTACAACTCTTGGGGTGATTTATCACTAAAAGCAGGGTGGAATAAATTCTTACAGATAAATATGTGCATATAAGTTCCAAAGTGGTAAGTAATCTGGAGAAATTTTAATATTTTTTATTTATGTATTCCTGAATCGTGATGAGTAATTTGTAATACGATACCGTAATATTCGCGCTGCTTTAAAATAATAATACTATTATGTGTAGAGTAAAACATTAAATTCAATTTTGTAATATGCCTAATTACGCTTTGGCGGTATTAGTTACAAATAAATTAACTTTATAGAGGGTTTCGAGAGAATATAATTTGCGGTACTTTGCGAATATTAGGTAAGATTAAAATGATCAAGATAATGCTTTGGAATGTGCGATATCTTTAATGAAATTTTCAACGGCAATTTCTTTTGGAATTATGTGCAATTATATATATGTACTTGCTACATAATGCTCAGCAATCCAAGATTTGAAATTATTTTATTTGTTGCACATGTACACGAATATAGTAGTACTCAAAAAAACAATTGCCAACAACACCGTTCAACATTCAGCACCATCTACAGGATATTGGAGCGACTAATATCCTTTGCATAACTTACTTATTAACTGGGTCACCTCTTGCATAATACGTGCATTCGTCGGCCGAACAATAACTACGAAAATCACGTACGTCGCCAAAGTAGTACACCAACTTCTACGAAAAAAACTACCAACCAGACATCGACATTACTTGTACGACATGGAAAGAGTAACACGACCAAAACTACAAAATATACTGGAATCAATACATCAGCAAAGACCTGATAATGCAGAGCCATAGATCAGACAATGTTCTTAGGGATAACATGAAGAAGCATATATAAGAAGCATATATATATATCTTTCCTTCTGGTGGTCAACGTATAACTTGAAAGGTTAAAAAATAACGAAATATTTGGCTCTCGCCAATGAAATCATGGTAACGTGAACCAGGACCGTCACGTTTTTTCCTGTTGCTACGGGCGAAATACTTAAAGCACTCTTCGAGAGCCTAAAACTGTTGAATGTAAAGTAAAGAAATACATTTTAATGGTAACGAAATCATCATCGAAACATGCGGCATAGTGGGGAAATTAGTGGGTGACTATATAAGTGACAATCAATTAAACATATGAAAGCAACAACAAAGGCTTTATATATCTTATCAACAGACCGATATAAAACTCCTAAAATAATAAACAACAAGCTTTGGAACAAAAAAAATAATAATAGTAGGGTGTCAATTCCAAATTGTAATAAATTTAGGGCGTTCAGCACAAATCACTCATCAAAATAGCCTGCGTTAAAACAAATATCCAGCAATCTGGTTAATTGGTGCCTTCTAGTACCTCCATTAGGTCCCATCGGATTCCTATGCGTTTATTTTTTGTTGTGTATAATATCTTCATTATCGAATAAGTAACGGAGAGAGGTAGTTTAGTATTTAGTATTTAACTTCCGTATTTTCTTCTGATAACTGTCCTTTATGGAGTACACAATGTTTGACTTGTAAGTATCATTCTTTAATTAACTGGTTTACTTTACATAGGTGACCTCTATTTTTAGAAATATTGAAATACTATCACGTTAAAGTGGTGAATTACATTCGAATGATTGTTTGATTATAATTTTTACTGTATGAATATTATCAATACAGGAGTAACTACCCCTAAATCCACATTGTTATTATTTCATCATTAAGAACCACAAATTCTATTCTTTTTGCGAATGACATGTTCTCCCATGATATGACGTTCTACATGGTGGATTGGCATTGGAATAGCCATTAGCAATAATTAACCAATGTGTCTTTCTTGTTTATTTTATTAAAATGTTAATGTTATATCACAAAGGTTACCGTAAACAAATTCTCTTTATATTCACTTTATAATTTAATGAGGGTTCATATCCTCTTTCCTTTATTTTTTGTACCCCACACCTCCCTATTCTGACTTCAAATTCTTAGCTCCTTTTCTGCGCCATTACTATCATCGCCGGGTTTCCTTGTTCGAAGAGGATTCGTATCGATGTGACAATCACCTACACTTGCATCAGTTTTTGAGTATTAGTTTTTGTTGTTTCTGGTCCCACATCATACATTGACCACTTATTTCCGCATTTTGGTAGCTAACCTGGCACCCTGGTCTCCTCTCTCTCAGCCTTTATTGATATACCTTCTCACTCGTCTTCTTATCTCCATGGTAGATCGTTTCTTGTTCCATTGCTTTTTCTTTTACCAATCTCTCCAAACTACTCCCAGTTACGCACAAACGTCTTTCCAGTCTATGTCCTTTCCCCTTTTCATTCTTATGCATGCATGTGTCCGTACATTGTTCCATTCAATTATTCCGTTCGTCCACCCCTTTTCCACAGAACTTACATCTCCCGTACTCGTTATTCATCCATTCATTTTTACCATCTCTCTACTACCACCACATCCACTTGTTTGTTCCGTCTTCTCCACCTTTCTCTATGCGCCTATGCGATTCTCCACCCATTTGGATATATATTTACTCACAAACCTTTTCTAACTAAATACCCTAAATATGTCCACTCAGTCACATGTCGAATCTCCCACCCATCTCAGTTTTCATATCCTCGTAATGCCCCTCTTTTTCATGACCATATATATAGGGAAATTAACTTATCAATAGAAATAAATATATAAATCTTACAAACCCTGCCACACTTGATTTTAACAAATCGATTCTATTAGATTTCAAGTGTGATAGGGTGTTCCAAATGCATAGAGCATATTTATAAGACATTTCTTTACATACTCACAGCCTCAGTCAATTTATTATTGATAAAAATTAGAACATACAATATATTATGAAGATATGATTGCTGATGATAGCTGATAATAACTTTTACCCATTTCTTATGTATGTATATGCATGACATGCACCCGAGTATCATTTTGACATCAAGTAAATACCGAAAATCTATGCTATTGAGTCTCAAATTGATTTTGATTTTATTTGAATATCTGCATTATTGCAACGGTCATGACCATTATAAAATGAAACAATTGCCAATCCTATATCATAGGATTTTAGCTAAGCGATCAATTCGAATATTATTTTCAAAGCATGAAAATGAAACGAAAATTTACGATATATCCAGTGTTATGAACGGAACAGGCGAACGATCCGGAAGTCGAGAATTTGATGTGAGCATAAAAAACCACATTGAAGCTTCTAATTGAACTGTTTCGCGCGATAAATGGTAAAACGATCGTAAAGGTGAATGTTATTAAGGCAGAATCGTTGCGGCCGGTGTGGGTTTAGTGCCCTTTTATGCGTTCGACTGTGTCGCTCCCGTATCACATCTCTCAAATTGGTCGCTGTTCGATCGGGGTCGAATTTTAACGCGATGCATTTAAAATATCGGACGTATATCTGAACGCTATTTTTTTTCGCAAAAGCCTCTCAGTAAATCTCCTTGATTATATTATTTTTCATTTGTTTCCATGGTGTGGCGATCGTAGTACATTTTTACATTTACAATTTTATAATAGTACACTACGTGAATAGAACAATAGAGAAGGCTACGCGCATCGTACTTTACTCGGACAAAGTACGATGTCCGAAGGGACGAGTATTTCCATTTTCTAAGCCTTACAAACGACTCAACATTTTGCGAAGTTCTAAATCAGGCACTCTAAAATAGCCCATTGTTTCCTTCATAGTTTGTTTCCATATTATTCCAGAACTGCTCCCAGCTATTCTTTTTTCGCCTTTTTGCTGCCATTTTTGCCTCTCTGTCTTTCTGTATTCTCGTTTGTTGGAATTTCTTCCACATTTGCATGTTCCCTTTAGTTTGTCCTTTACCTCCTTATTGAACAATTTTGTTCTCCTGCATACATTTTGCTTGTATTGCCTTGCGACTTCTCCAGCGTTCTATTATTATTTCCCGGTCCTCTTTCCGTACCTCTTCATCCTTTTGTTTTTCTGTTTTAATATTTTATACTTATAGTCCATCCCCTTTGGTTTTTCTATTTTAGTCATTCAGTTGTCTTATATATGCATTCGTTTCGGTTGTGACCACTATCTAATGAATGATACTTGCCCCCTTACACCCAACAGCTTCAAAAGCTATTCCCTTTAATTTTGTTTAATATTATAAGGTACTTGTACTTTTACTGGAAAGGTTTTATCGAAAAATGTACTTGTCATTTCGACTGCGCCATTTTGCTGGAAATTTATCTAGGTTCAGTGAGGACCACTACTGATTTTTTATTAATACTGTATATGTTGTCATTGAGTTTCTAGTCAATAAGTTATCAAATGTATACGGTGGCAATGAAATGATTTGTTCTTGTATTGGTCTTCGCAATATTTTCAACGTTTTGTATATTGCAGATGAAATGATCATAACTTGTTCCAGCAGAAATGAAAACATAGTCCTTTATTGCCTCACCACCCTTGGTTCAGCGTGGCGCTTTGAAAATTAATACAATAGGTAAAGGGTACTAGATGGTCGGGCTGTCCCAGATATTGTCCTGTTAGAAACTACTTTTGCTGAAATATGCTCAAAGCAATTGCACTATCTGGCTGAATGTGTCTCGGCCAATTCCAGTGGAAAGTGGGGAGGGTTACAATTCAGAGAAAGTAGTATCGGAACGAGTTGAAATAAATAAACCGCATTCTAGCTTTAAACTAATAGCCAACATTTATTAAAAGAAATACAATGATTTTATAATCATCATCTTTATCGGCAACGTCAAACACAACTATTCATTTGCCAAAACGAAATATATATATTTAAACGCAAAATAAACAAATGATTTAAGAACTAGGACGTTCGGGTCCGGGTCAAAGGAAATTAATGCTATATCAAAATTAAATAATAGTACAAATTAAACTCACCTCGCTCTGTATCCTCAATGATTAGCTAATCGAGGAGGGCCTGAACGTCGAAGGAATGAAATAAACAAAGCACGTGTAACATTATTCTCAGAGAAGCAATCACCATACGATGGATTCAAACAATTAGTTCGGACAGGCTATGCAAAAGCCAGGCTCAAATCAACAAAACGATAATGCGCATCCATAGTGACCCTAACTAATATGTTAAACAATGATCCAAAACAACGAGACATTAAATTGACACTTAAGCAAGAATGTGTTAATGTTAATTAATCGTTACTTCAAAAACAAATGTAAAAATGAAATGCACACAAATTGAAGGTTAATTTATAGCAACGGTTAGGTTAAAAGCACTAAACGGAATTAATTACATGTTGACCTGAAAACACTCGCTAAAGTAAAGCTCGGCTGCTGGTTCGAAGTAAGTCGCGTTCGTAAACACAAGGTTCGTCAGCTGATGTTTTCGTCCACACGTAGAAAAGATAGGTCGTTGCCGATCGCGACTGAACGCTCGATAGACTCCCTAGTGGGCGGTGACGTCAGTAGTTTCTTGAATAAACTTACACACGGCAAAAATATCGGCCGTATAACCAACCATAAAATCCGTGATTAAGCCATAAAATCCAGTATCCAGAATATAGAAATAAAAGTCCTTAAGAGAACGAAGTGCGCCGCAAGAATTTTCCAGGAGAAAAGAAGACATGAAATTTCACAATTTAACAAGGGAAGAAAAGGAATAAAATAACTCCTTACAACTTGTTGCGATGTACACAAAATGGCGATCCACGTTTCTATAAAGCCGATAATACATCTTCACAATGGAATTGGTTTTCCACAAAAATCCACCGTAATTTGGAACGATAATGCAAATCCCAGCGCAACAAGAGCGAAACTCACAAATACAGGGGTACAATTACCCCAAAGTGTCTCACTAGATCAACATTGAAATTTTCTTCGGTGTGTAAATAATGTCTTCTTTGCTCAACCCCAAAAATGATAAAAGGGATGACGACTCAGATTCACCAAGCGCATACGATTTTCGCCGAATGTTTGCATATTTTATACGTGCTACGTGGTTGTGTTGTTATTTCCACCTCTGGTAAAGTTTGGGTTTGGGGTTGGAACTGATTTGACAGTCACATTTTCTATTTAGGTACTGATGTCCTGTATTCTGACTTATGTGCGAGATTTTTTTATGCTATATACTCTCCAAGATTACAGTATATTTGCATTTATTTCTCCATTAAAGCTATTGATAGTATCCTGAATTGTTATTTTAGTTCAGCGAGTTAGTTGTTTACATTACTTCATTTATTTCTTAATGATAAAAGAGTCTGTTGTTTCACATGTTTTTTTAAATTTTTCGCTTTATTGCCAAATATTTTGGTACCTCTCCGGTTTTGTCATTGTTTATCTGTTTCAATATTTGTTGACGCGTTAGTATAGTTGACGAATTTGATGAAATTTTAATGTTGACCCGTATTTAGGTGATAATTATCTTAATTATTTCATCACGTCATCAATAAAAACGTAAATTATTTGGAGCACGATTTTGAGCAATTCTATAAGCACTTGCTGCTGTTGAGTGGCCATGTATAATATATTAATTGAGTATTGAACACGACTTATTAAACATATGTTGAAATAATGAAGCTGAAAAACGACCGTGCTGTCCTTATTATAGAAATTGCGTTATTAATTTCAGTGCAGTTTCTAGAATTGTTTCATTCACGGCTAAAATCAAGTAAATCAAACATCATGGGTTCGTATATAAACGATGAATTAAATTTCGAAAACAACGTAGTTTGTTGAACGAGTAAATAAATGTGTCCTGTATGGAAATGCATCGATTAATTTCATTTTCGGTCCAGTGCATATCTATGAAGGGAAAGTTTCATGTAAGCAAATTAGAATTTTTGAGGAGCTGGACATTTTTTTAATCACTATGACATAAGGCACAGAACCACAACTAACTAAACTAAACTAAACTAAATTAATTAAAAACTTAAATTAATACATTAACCTTTTGTAGATGTTGCCAAGGATACCCCCACAAGGAAAAATTAGGCATAATGATATTTATATATTATTGCTTAAGGAAACTATAAATTAAAGCTGGTGCTGGTGTTGGGTTCCCAAATCTGAAGAAATGCACAGATTAGAGTGAATCATGAAGGAACGATAAAAGGGCAAGAGATTTTTCGATGATTTAAGACACACATCATTAGAAAAAAATTCACAGTTAGAAGAATGTGTGGTACGACGTAGCTTGAGAACAGCGGAAAAAATGGAATATGACAATAAATATTATAGAAATCATTAAAATAACTAAGCAAGTGGATTTCATGGTGTATCTTTTGCTAAATTTGTTGTATTATTATGTTTCCTGATTAATTATTTGAATACCTCATTGACCAATATACATTTTTCTGTGTATGTGTTTTGTATGTTTCTCCTACATTTGCTTCTTAACGTTCACTGCACTTAATGCAAGATTTGATAAAATAATACAAAGCTAATAATTGTCAAAGCAATATAAATAGTTTCTAGGTAGTTTAGGATGATGCTGTATAATTTAAACATTGTAGCAGGTTGGAAAAGATACGCTGAAATATTGAGTAGTATATAATGTAGAAAATTTGGAATACTCATCTTTTTGACTTGATTAAAAAGCTAGCGTTGTTACACACAACAACAAAATATAGTCTCAATGGAAAAAAGTAAAATGTGAACAGCATGATCGATGAATAAGTCACGTTTCAATCAAACCTGATATGTTCGACTTCTCATTCAACGCACGTCCAATTCACGTCGAGAGTCAAGCGAATATTTTTTCGCCTTTTGTGAAATGCGTCGCCTCGAATTAATATTTTCCACGACGCGAACGTCTGCTCTCATAAATCATTCGTTTCATTTTTTCGTGATTTGGCTCAGCTGACTTAATTGCCAATTCCCAAATCTGAAGAAATGCACAGATTACAGTGAATTATGAAGGAACGATAAAAGGGCAAGAGATTTTTCGATGATTTAAGACACACATCATTAGAAAAAAATTCACAGTTAGAAGAATGTGTGGTACGACGTAGCTTGAGAACAGCGGAAAAAATGGAATATGACAATAAATATTATAGAAATCATTAAAATAACTAAGCAAGTGGATTTCATGGTGATTCTTTTGCTAAATTTGTTGTATTATTATGTTTCCTGATTAATTATTTGAATACCTCATTGACCAATATACCTTTTTCTGTGTATGTGTTTTGTATGTTTCTCCTACATTTGCTTCTTAACGTTCACTGCACTTAATGCAAGATTTGATAAAATAATACAAAGCTAATAATTGTCAAAGCAATATAAATAGTTTCTAGGCAGTTTAGGATGATGCTGTATAATTTAAACATTGTAGCAGGTTGGAAAAGATACGCTGAAATATTGAGTAGTATATAATGTAGAAAATTTGGAATACTCATCTTTTTGACTTGATTAAAAAGCTAGCGTTGTTACACACAACAACAAAATATAGTCTCAATGGAAAAAAGTAAAATGTGAACAGCATGATCGATGAATAAGTCACGTTTCAATCAAACCTGATATGTTCGACTTCTCATTCAACGCACGTCCAATTCACGTCGAGAGTCAAGCGAATATTTTTTCGCCTTTTGTGAAATGCGTCGCCTCGAATTAATATTTTCCACGGCGCGAACGTCTGCTCTCATAAATCATTCGTTTCATTTTTTCGTGATTTGGCTCAGCTGACTTAATTACGATGTTCATCAAAGGCGCTTAATGAAATAGAATTCGTTGGATTTGGTGTGCATCGGTCGCACGCTGCGCCGCCGCGGGCAAGAGGCGCCCCTGTTTCCGATTTACGAAGCTCAATACGTATCCGAAAAATGAAGCAAATTTAATGCGCCGTACGAACGTTCCTCGTCGGCTATTTTCGAGGTGTTCGTTTTTCACAGAAGTACACCCCGACAATTTACAGCTGAGATGTAAGTTCGACGTGACGGACAAGTCTTGTTTGATGCTCGCCGACCATCTTTAATTTAAAGAATGCACCGACACTCATATAAATATTGCACTCTGTACAACGTCGCACATAAATGATGATATATAAAGCAACTTAAAGTTGAAACATTTTCAAATAATCTTGAACGACCTCAATGAGATAACTTAAGGGGGGTCCTGCTTTAGGAGGGCTTAAAATAGCGTTTTTGGGGGAATTTTTTTAGGACAGAAAAAAATTTGCAAGTCTAGTGAACTTTTTAGCATTAAAAAAAATATTTCGAGAGAAAAATATTTAAACGGAACCGATTTTTATGCACATTTGTGCAACACCTTTAAATTGCAATTTACAATCGGTGGGAAAGATGTAGCCCGTAATTTTTGGCGGAAACAAAAAAAACCAAAGAAAATGGTAATTCTCATATATTTTCTTCTATGTGAACTAAAAGAAAAACCAAAATTTTGAAATTCAAGATTTTTTTCAGGTTTGAAAATAAATGTGCTCGTTGCAGGAAGAGAAAATCATTTCAACTTGCTAAAAAAGTTGTTTAGAATTTTTTTTCATTAATCTTTTTAGTTCAAATAGAAGAGAATGCTACTGAAGCCAACAAAAGTTTTGTTTCGTTTTGATTGCTTGTCTAGTTTTCTCGCAATCACGCCCACCAGTTTAGAAAAATCGTAAAAACGAAAACTCGAGAAAACGCGCTCTAAAGTTTACGATCAGGAAAAATGTTAATTTTCGATCACTTACGGAATATCTCGTTATAATCCTACTATAGCTCTTACGAACTCAAAATATTATTGTTTCAAACGACCGATTGACTTTTTTAAGTACATAGTTCGGTGTTGTTCTGCGGGGAGGGGGCGCGCTTGGTTTGTCCGAGCGTTCGTGCGTTCGTATATATTTTTGCTCGACACCTCACTGTGTTTAGTGCTGTATCTTTCAAAATATTGCGAATTAGACGCTATAATTTTTTATACATATTCTTAGATATATTAGGCATAGATTTGAGCAATAAAAAAAAATCGATTGAGCCTTCTAAAGCAGGATCCCCCCTTAACCTAACACGAACGTGATGAAATGTGGTATAAATTTCATCGGTATAATATTATGAATAACGCCCTAAATCTCAAACGTAATAAGATGTAAATGATCAACTTCAATGCTTACAAAAAACGCAGTATAAAAACATTATTCGTGTCACAATCTGTAGGTAAACGCGAATAACAACATTGAGCGTGATATTCGTCGACGTGTAATACGTATGATTCAAGGGGTAATTGGGCAATAAGGGCTTCCGGAAAGATCAGAGGGGAGTCTTAATAAAATTATCTCCGCGTTTACTGCCTTGCGAGCCTTTTACGTTGTCTCCCTCTGAAGTACGTCATCCTTCGTCGATAGTTTCAATCTTCGAAACGAATCCAGTTATGCAAGAGGCGCTCGCTGCTGAAGTTTTTCTGTTTACTTAATTTAATCAGTGCGCTTGCATTCACATCGAACACAAATATATATATATATATGTGTAATATAAATATGCCAATATTCGTTAGTACGACAATCGTTATAGTTAAAGATTAAATCTTATACAAATTAATGTATACAAAGAATTTAACGATTTGAATAAAATAGAAGTACACCGTAAACACTCACAACTACATTTTGAAACGTGGTTAATTAACATTAACCTAAACTACGACTATTGAAAAGATAACGAGACACAATTGAACAAATAGAAATTACTATAGCCTATCCGAAAAAGAACATACCATACAACCAAAAGATAAGGTAAACATTGATGTAAAAATACAAAAAATATATACACTCAGTTTCATATGAAATACACCACCCATTAATTAGACTGCAATTTTGAAACTTTTTGCTTTATTATCAATTAAGAAACGATAAAAATTTCTGCCGAAAAAACTCAACTGTTATATTTCCTGTACGATTGTTATCCCCAACTTTCAATATTTTCTTCGTAGTACTTAATAAATTCCTGCCCACAAAGTGACAGTTTATTTTATTGCCAAACTGTCAAGTAGACGCCTTGTAATGCCCCCAGTGTAACGTCGTCGAAATTTTGCCCATATCAATGACTTTGATAGGGACCGAATTATCGGTATGAAAGAGGCGGGTCTCTCATTCCGAGAGAAGGCTGAATTGGGACCACACTACAGTTGCTCGGATATGGTCTTTATGTTTCGAAGAAGGTTTTCAGAGGTGCCGTCCTGCTGGAAGACCTGCCTGAAGAAGCAACGCACGTGAAGACCTCCTTAGGCGGATGGCTACCAGGGATCGATTACTGTGGACTTGACGAGAGCTTTGAATCAACACATGTCGATGGCAACTATTTACATAAGAATTTATTCATTTGGGCTTCACTCATACTGTCCTTACCTTCGGCTTCCATTAGCACCTCCCCATAAAGCAGCCAGACTTGCATGGTGTCAAGAACGGCAAGGGTGAGTTCATCAATGGAATGACATCGTCTTGAGTGATGAATCAAGGTTTTGTTTATGGCTGAATGATGGTCGTAGAAAGGTGTGGCGACATCGAGGGGAAATACGGAATTTGGTGTTCGTTCAAAGATGACACACAGCCTTAGCACCTAAGGTTATGGTTTGGGGAGCGATATCTGCTGGACGAAGGTCACCCCTTACGTTCATTCCAGGCACATTAAACGCACGTCGTTACATCGACAACGTTCTGGAACCGGTGTTAGTATATTTCATGCAGACGGGTCGGCGACTAAGACAAGTACCCAGGCCTCCGGAGAATCTGGACGAACTTCGACACCATCTAGAAGTTGCATGGAACGAGATAGCCCAGGAGGAAATCGACCACTTAATAGAGAGCATGGTTAGAAGAGTTAATGCATGCATAGCTGCGCGTGGTGATGCAACCCACTACTAGCTGTTTCTTGAAAAATGTTAATTTTTATTTTGTTTTTTTCAAGTAAACTGTCATCGTTTCTTAGTTGATAATATCGCATTATTTTACCGAAGTTCCAAAATTGTAGTCTAATTCCTAGTGGGTGGTGTATTTCATATGAAAGTGAGCATATATATATATGAAGATGACGCAAGAACAGAAAGACTTCAGTACGAAAACATATACTACAGGTGGCGTATGTGTAATAGCACGCAAGGATCTCGATTATAGAGATCGGTTCTGCAAAAAAGAGATTTACGAAATTTACGGTGTTGAATACACTAATATAGGGGAAGAAACAATTGTAATTTGTGATGTGGATAATTCCTTGAAAATAATTGGGGATTCAGATATGTCAGATCATACTTATCAGGTAATTAGATTACAAGAAACAGGGAAGCATAATAAACGAACACATCTAGCTATGTATGTCATCAGCAAAGAACAAAATTGAACAATTCAAGAACAGTATAGCTAACGTGCTACAGGAATAGATTTTGAGTGAGAATGATTGCGCGGATATCTTATATAATCGATTGCAAGACAATTTCACAATAGCGTTTCCTATAAAAAAAACGCCAGGGTAACCAGAAACCACAGAACTCAAAATTGGTTAACGAAATGGCAAGTATCAATCGCTATACAGCGCACAAGCGAACAAAGGATTGTTATGAGCTGATAATTAAATATGGAAAAGTTAATGATAATGGGTTAGAAATGCACAAAATATGAACAAGGAAGCCTGGAATATTATTAATGAAAACCGTATAATGCATAAATGAAGAACAATGGAAGAAATGCGTGATGCCGATAGGATATTGTTTAACACGATTGAGATATGCAATGCATTCAATAAATATATCAATGACGTCGCCAGTGGTAACAATGTTTAGAATTTAGATAATGTTCAAATACAAAACACAATTCAATCGTTCTACATATACCCGACGGCAGAAATGAAAGTCGCCAACATTGACATGGAAACGGTACATACTACCAATTTACAAAAACCAAGGAAACGCAGAAGAATTAAAGGAATATATGCCGCTATCGATCCAGAGCCACTTCGGAAAGAATTTCTCATACTATTTTAATAATAGATAACTAACTATTTAGAAACATTTAATCTCCTATCCACTCACTGCACGAAAGAGAACAATTACAAGGATTATTCTTCGACATGAGTCGAGCATTTGATAAGGTGTTACCTAAAAGGCGGATAAATTTAGACATTAGGGGGAGGCCCTGTACTAGATTAAGTACCTATCATCAAGAACTCAATGAGTATTGACTGTGTTAAGTCAGAGGCATTGAAGATTACGAGTGGTATGCCGCAAGGATCATCCCAGATACCAGCTCTCTTTAACAACTTTATAAACGACCTCCCAAAAATTCTGAACCAAACAGATTATTCGGTAATATATGCCGACGACACCAAATTGCTAATCAGTGGCAACACATCGACGGAGGTTAAAGATAAGGCCACTACTTGCACGACGACGATGTCTAAATGGTGCCAAGGTAATTGTAGTACTTTAAATACCTCTAAAACACAAATAGTGCAATTCTGCACTAAAACTAGATCCATAAGCTTAATCCTACTACTGACAATAGACGAAAAATCAATAGAGAACGTTACGAGTTCAAAATTTCTCAGAATCAATGTATACCATAAGATAACATGGAATGTGTTGTGCAAGCTAGGTTCGTACAATTTTATTTTTCGTAACTTCAGATAAAATGCTAAAGCTGTTATAGTTTAATTAATACAATCTACAATACCATATGGGGTAGAATACTGGGGACAGGCACATACATACAAATCTTTGTGAGACAAAAGATAGCCATTAGATATATGCTGGGATTCCCAGTGGGAACGCATGGCAGACTATTTTAAGAGAATGTGAATTCTAACTTTTCTTTCATTATATATCTACTTGCAAATGATATATACACTAAAGTATTACAACGAACCTAAACGAAGAGATATCCATGACAATAATACACTCTCAAGGAATATCTTGTCCTTCCGTACCCTCGATTAAATGTCGGGCAGACAGGGCCAAAATATATCGATGATATAGTTTGACCCTGCCTTGATATATACAAAAATGTGCATTTCTAACTGGGAAAGTTTTAAAAGAATAATACATAACATAACTTACTCAAAAACGTACAAATAAAGATGCTTTATTTTAGTGGCGGCTCATAACAAAATCAGTATGCCCTCGCCCATTTTCGTAACACCCAAGGGGTAGAGTGTGAGACGCGTGTGGTTTCCCCGTGAGGGCTAATCCACAACCATTAGATTTTACTTAAAAAAAAGCTAATATACAATAATAATACCTGCAGAACTTTATACAATTAATTAGCTTTAATAAACTATATATATTTCTTTTAACTCGTTTTTATGCTTTTGCGTCTCAAGACGATGCGCCCGATCCAATAAGTTGATTTCGCAAAATGAGTCAAATTAAGTTCTAATGAGTTTATAATGATTTAATTTTAAATCAAGTTTTGTCACCTACATTAGCAGTATATATCACAATAAGAAGAAGTCGGAGGTCGAAATATTTCTCTATCCTATTTCGCCAGGCAAGCTCCTGCGGCAAGCATTCCCAAACGCATATCTACTAGTTTGAACACGTCCAATATCTTAACCATAGTAGTCGCCGCGGACTTTATTTAGAGAATGCAGTTCTCTACAACTTTATTTATGTTCTATTTTGTTTTATCTCGTATCGTTCACGCTGCGTTTCGAAAGGAACGCGGCATGTAAATGAAGAAATCACTGAAATCTTGCTCCCTAGCAAAGTGGGTGTTCGAAAACATTCTTTCAAGTCCAATTGTTGTCCTTTATTGTGTCATTAGCTGTGGGTTTAGAAGCACCTTGCACGAGGACGCAGCGTAGAATAAACAGAATTACCAATCGCGTGCATATCTTTTCAAGCACTGAACAGACTGCAAATTCATGAACAATTTACACAAAATATAAAGTCATTACAATAAATAAATTATTTTTCTTTTTCGTTTGTTTTTTTTTTGTAGGGAAATGCTCCCTACCGTCTCTGCATCAGCCTCCACTGCTTTATTAATAGTCGTGGATAATAATATATTACGTGTGTGATGATTGATAATGATACGATAACTCTAATTTCATTACAAGGTAAATCGTTTTAGGCTAAGTACTAAAAGTACTAGAAGTAATAATGTACCATATACGTGGAAAATACACCAGTATATACAATGCACAATCGTGTAATATTAGTTCATAGATTGTAATGAGCAAACACCGTCTAGGCATTACGAGCTCTAATTAAACGTTAATTGGTGGTGAAGAAATGTTTCGATAAAGATAAAAGTGCTAAACCACCTGCTAAATAAAGATACTTCGCTTTAACACATAAGCGTCAAAAACTAATATTAATTATGTCTTATTAATTTGTGATTGTGAATAAAATGGTATACAAACAAACAAGTAGAAAGTTTCATTACGCTCCCACCCAAAGCTAACCGGTTATGTTAACCCTCGGCCATATATTTGTTGGTAAATTATTTGTGACTATTAATGTATGGGAAACTCATAGCAGCCCCCTTCTATTGTTTCATTACGTAGTTATTTTCCCCAAAGCAACATTGCTACTGTATATAGTCATAGAATATTATACACGTTACAAATCGAATCTCCTAAACTCCTAATAAAAATTTGTAGAATTGCGAATCAAGTTGGCACATGCGAACTGAAACATTGTTTTAAGCCTTATCATTTCGTACCAACAGGCCATTATCCCCCGTTCGTGCAAACAATTTGGAAATCCATCTAACCAGACAGACATTAACAAGAAACGTATTCACGATTGGCGACGGAGCAGGGCTGAATTTCTATCGTTTCTCTTCGATTGTGCCAATTCAATCACATCCATTGAGCTCTTATTGCATTTCGCGCGATTCATTTTCGCCTGACGTTTTCTGTATTAATTCCAAGACGTTTCACTCACTCATCGATCCGAACTTTACGCCAATCGAATATTACAAGTTAGCGCAGATATGTCGGAACTTTCAACAATGGGACTGCGTTAATTACAGAATCGATCGGCGATTGGAAACTGAATCGCCGGTAATTAATTTACCGACGAAAATGTAAACAAGTAATTTATTTGGAATCGGCGATTGATTTGGTAGGTTTCTTTTCAATGTCTGTTTAAAATTCCAACTGCTCACGACAATTTAAATGGTTTAACAAGCATTTCCATAACATGTTTGTTTGCAATTAATTCAAATTACACAATTCAATATGGTTCAGTATTTGGTTAATAAATGTTTACAAACCGCATCCGCTGTATTGGTTCGTCTGCGACACAGAAATTCAACATGTAAAAATTAAACTCTGGCAAATATTTTATGGTATAATGCAATTTTATCGACATTTTTATCTACGTATGTAATTGTGTAATATATGCATTATGCACGACAATATATTACAAATTTAAGACAATTACCATCAAACAAAGTCATGGTCATACATTATTAATTTCATTTTAATTTCATAAATAATAAATGAACAGAAGAAAAACGAATGTAAAAATTACTTGAAATGTATAACGGCTCTATCTCATTAATTTATGCTAGTACAATGAATCCCATAAATCTAGAAGAAGGCGTCTTAAACCTACAAGATGATTAATAGAACGATTAAATATTATTCTTCCGAGTGTAATCCATACGAACTATGTGAGATTAGCCCTGGATGGTAATAGGAGTAAATGGTACATGATCCTATATCGTACGTTAATAAAAAGGGGCCTTGGTAAATTAATGTTGATTTGAATTTTTTTAAACATTTATATATGAAAAGATAACAATTTATTTCGAACAGTAAAATCCATATATGTCATAATGTGGCATGAACGATTAATAAATTTTGTCGTAAATAATTTTATTTCGCATATGCGAATTTGTCGCACTAGAAATAACAATTAATCACGAATTAATTTACATATGCAGTGACGTGTATTGCATCGAAATTAATTTTTCTAGCAAATAAATAAATGAACGATTAAACAGGTATAACGTATAACAAATGCAGATAATTGCTGATCAAACGATTGACCAATATGTCGATTTATGGCATGGTCGGGTTTTTACAATAATAACGAACGATCGAATAGCCAGTAGTCGATTTATGACATGGCAATTAAATAAACAAAAAAGATTTAGTCAGTGGCATTTCTATAATGCCGATATGAGTATCTGGAGTTATAAGTCGTGCGTCAACAATTTACTACCCGAGAATGTGATGATCATGTCGAGGTTTTAACGCAAATACACGTTTTGACCTTACCTAAGCTTATTTTCGGAATTACATATGTGTGTGTTTGTTGAGTTGCGACCACACTGACAGCACGACTAGGTGTAGGTGTATATGCGTCGCATTCCTCGTCGGGTATTTATATAAGGTGATTTTAATTTAAGGTAGCATTACAAAAATCAGTTTGAAGTAATACCTATTTGATACTAGCAAACATATAACCATAGGTTTGCAAAATATTTAATTAAGAAAAATTATAAAAAAAAAACTTATTTCATTGCATTTGAAAAACCAACAACTTTGAAATTTACACATTTTGGGCTCATAAAATATAATATGAAGCTTGAAAAATTGGACAGGAAAAAAATAAATATGATTAAGGGAATTCAATCTATGTATTACTTCTGGGTTTTGAAGCAAGTTGATGTAGAAATTTAGAAATAAGATTGTACTTGTAAAAATCTACTGCCTGCATACCGACTTACGACTAACGACAATCGTTAAAATTGCGAGAAATATAATTAAATAATGAAGAACTGAACTAGAGCAATGTATCAGTTCTGAATTTGGATGAAACACAATTTCTGAAAATAAACCAAATCAAATAAAATACATATAATTATATACGAGCTATTCCTGTGGATTTAATTTGGCAAAGGTTAAAGGGTCGAACCGTGTAAAATTAACGTAAATGTACGCGCAGGTAACGGTTCAAGATGTTTTGTGTAAAATCAAAAATGTTGGTAGTAAAGAATATTATCCTCGTTTAGTAGAAAGAATGAGGAAACTTTATAAATTTGTTGCTTAAGCGATATCACACGACAGTTTTTGATCAATGAGAGTGATAAATCAATTCACGTTAGATTGCAAAAATATAATTGCATAAACCTGGCTGTTGTCGTAGGTTCTTCCATGTCACAATGGATCATTAATTTTTTAATAAATATCAATTTATTTAAAAATTATCGAATATAATTCTCCGACATCCGATTATTATCCGATGCCGTTTTATTAATTTATTTATTATTATTTAATTTATAAAATCCGAATTCTGGTGATTGCAAATAACCATTTATAAGTATTATCACAATTTCCCTATGACCTTCCCTGTGGAAGTTAACTCAATTTTGTGTTATTTTGCCATAGCTCGTAATGGAATAGGTCAATATTGCGGAATTGTTTCACGTATATTAATTAATATATTTCTTATTTATTAATCAACAATTACAAAACAGCGATTTGTGACGAAAATCAAAAACTTCAAACAAAGAGACGTTGGTTGACTTGACTTGGATTGGGTTGTTGATATGCCGTCCACTGATATGTGACAGCTTAAGTCTTGATCTGTATCGTCGTGTCATTGAATGATACTCGTAGTTGTGTTTGCGTTTGGTTGGTGAATCCGTCAACGCTACTTCGTTGAGTCGCAATGACACTGACTTTCTACACGACTTGGCTAAGTTGTTGGTATGTATTAAATTGTATGAAATTATGCAATATAATATGCTCTTAATCGGAATAAGGTGTGGATAATGAGTGATTCGGCACGGCACTAGCGCGAAAGCTGTTAAAATTAAAGTTTAACTTATTTTCAGTAAGTTGCAATTACATCAAGTTCTGTTTGTTTATAAATTGAATGTTGGCTGAATACAAGATAAATAGCTAGGATAGTGCAGGGAATATGGAACATTTAAGCAAACCATCCTGTAGGTAAAGAGACAAAACCGGTATTTTTACAAATCACATGTTTAGGAAAGACTTGCACGGGTTATTTCGCAATATAATTCAAAAAATGAATTTATCACAATAGATGATTTATCCAATTCGAAAAAATAGATTTTAAAGGGAGAGAACACTATATATAAAATTTTTAAATCAATGGGATACAAGCACAAAATGGTAAACGATCACAAAATTTTATGAAAACAGAAACGCAGTTCCAAAATTCTAGTGAAAAGTTTACATTTGTATGCCTTGATAAAACTATACGACTCGGACTTGAAAAGTAATCCACGCAAAATTAAAAGTGAAGTTGAATATTTACAATTTTACACGCAGGATGGCATTTGGGTTTTTTGGAAGGATATGATTGATTACTAAATTCAAAAAAATAAATGGATGGAAACATATTTCAAAATTGGTCAACTAATCAGCTTACTCCTGCTTTGACAAAGCTAGATAATAATGTAACGATTTTTGACAAACTGCCTTAACATTCGGTACAGTACGACAAACGATTCACATTTTGGTCTAAAAAAATTCAAATTCGAGAAAGGCTGATCGAATACGTCGTATAAGTAGGGGAACATTTTAGGAAAACCTTTCAAAATTGTTAATAATCGACGATATGTAACAGATGAAACAACATGGACATGTGGTTCTTAGATTACCCCCATACCATTGTCAATACAACCCAATTGAAATGGAATGGGGATTTTTTTAAGACCTACTACAGCTCCACTTAGAAAACATGAGAGTCGGAAAATATTCTACAAAAATTTTATTTAAAATATTATAAGCGAGAAAATATTCAACCTCAAGTATACTGGTTTGGTACATTCTGAATCAGAAGTAAAGGTAATAAAATCTGCACTAGACAGTAGTTGACAGATTTTATGTAATTTTATGTGCTTATTTTGTAGTAGCATAGTTAATTTTTTCATTTCGTTATTAAACTTTAAATTGTGACAAAACTTTATTACAACACTACCTTTTAAATTTGCCGCCGAAATACTTTATAACCTGAATGTACTTTGAAAAGCAGTGCATAAGTCAAAGGATAGGGTTGCAAATATAAGCCTTGACTCTATTTCGAAATGTACTACCGAAATGTAAATATTTTGAAGAACTTAAGAAAATTAATGGGACTAATGGATTTCATTTAGAAGCGATCCTCCTTCTATAATTTCATTAGGAGAATTTGACTCGAAATCTGATTGGCATTTTGATGCAGATAATGATGATTTAGAAGATTCAAATGAAATTATGGTTGCGTAGTTTTGATTTGTTTTGTCAAGGATGATGTGTGGAAAAATTTAGAACAAAGATCCGAATAAAGTTAGGTTTAATAAGTTGGTATAAGATTTTATAATATTTCTTTTGGTTAAAATCAGCTTGTTGGTTAAGACACTGTATCGGTGTCGGTGATCCAGTGGTGGTTATTTATTTTTAATAATTGAATCTATAATCTTATTTACAGTTTATATGTACCATTTACATATATAGCACGTAATGGTTAGCATCGTGGAAAGATTTTTTCTTACTGTTTAAAAGTTTTTCTGTGCCTACTTATATTCGAAAAATATTGATCGCAATTATCATAAAATAGACCAAAAATTATCAACATTTGATGATTCATCAAGTTATTCCTGCTTTGCGCAAGCCTTGTGTTAAATTAGAATAATGTGTGAGGATTTTCCTATTGCAAAATAGTTACAAAAAGTACAAAAACTTACAATAATGCTCTAGACATTGACGCTATGTAGAACCACAAACTTAGAAAAACATAAAGTAATTAAACAGACAGCTCTATAATCAACTTAAATTTCCAATTTCCATGACCTACTATTCTGACAAAACAACGTGATTGATGCATTTGCTTGAAATACTGTCAGGACCACAAGACGATTTCTTTGAAAAAGTATTATTTCCAAGTTCCAAGTAGCTACAGTAGCTAGGTGTAGGAGAAAACAGCTGCTCAATCTTGAAATTGTTTATTTAACATTTCCTGAAATATGTTGCGATAAGCAACAATATTTGTAAAATGATCATTAAATATATTACTGCATATTGTTGATCATTTTATTTTAGAGTATTAAAGTATCAACTTTATATGTTTCATTAGTTTTACTACAGTTCTTTTGCCAGTTAATTATGCGTCATGCAAATTTTATCTTTCGACACTTTAAGCTTTTTATCATTAAATTACTTATCATATTGTATTTGCGCATTGCATTATTATACTGAATGAAAAGATCAGGATCACCGATTATAATAATCATAATATTACTAATAACAATAATAAGCTTTTTTGGTTCTTTCGATCACATGGGACATTAGACAGGTCAGATTACACTAATACACACAAAACACGTTAAAATACTCCTGTAAGGAATAATGACATTTGCCTAATAAACAATTTATAAGTTTTCTTTTAAGCATAGTTGCATTAGGTTCATTTCTTATATTATAATCTAATTTATTGATAAGGCATAATATGGTGAAACTTCGTACAGACTCGTCCTGTGCAATAATTATGAAAGGATGAATTGTGTACAAATTTGTGTTCGTCGCATTTTGCATATACACAACTTTCGATGATGTAAATGTCAGCAAGGGTCATAATTCTGTGCTCCACAAAAGTAGGTCTACATGATTCTCGAGAACTTGAGAAATGAGTATACTAATCGCATTATTCGTTTTTGGAGAATAAATACTCTACTAATTTGGGTACATGCTCCCCACAGTACGACTCCGTACGAAAGGTGCGAATAAACAAGCGCATAAACGATTGCATTAATACATCCATACAGCCATATCTTTTAATTTCTTAGATACAAAAATGATTACTTGTTTTATTGTTCATTTTCAGAAAGGACCTGGGACCCGTTCTTTGCTCCTTGTTGTTTGTTTAAACATTAATGATCTTCCGTTAGCAAGAACTAATGATCTCGTGGTTATATTTTCAGTTGGTTGCAGATGATCTTTAGTAACCACGTTTAATATCGAAACTGAATTGTTATAGGTTTTGGCCATCATATAAGTATCGGACCATGCCCAATAAAGCATTCATCTATCATGCATTTTCAGCAACGTAAATTATTATATCTGTCAACATTGTAACTGAAATGACAAAATGGTTCTCGGTATAATATTTTATCACAATCCAACCTTGTGATAAAATATCCATCAAATACAAAATGAGTTATATAAATTTATACAATTTGTGTACAAAAATATTTCCCCAAAACGTCTTATGACGGCAAGTTGCCTATTTTTCAAAAATGACACATGGAAAGGCAAATTTATATTCACGCCGGATACATCTATCCACCTCTTTATCGGGATATTTCTGCAATGTAATCTAAATATAAAGGCATGCCACTTTAGTAAGACTTTGTAAAAGAACAATTAGTGAAAATACCCCAAAGCGACAATCGGTTTATGATGGTATCTTTCACACGAACGTCATTTCCAAGTAGTCATTCGGCCGCCCCTCTTAGTGGAAACTTTTAGAAGTGCAAACCTTCTCCCAATATGGCTATCGGCGAATGAATGGCCAATGACAATTAATCTGCCAGCACCAAAAACTGACCCGCAGGAAACCCAATGGCCAGTGCCACCTTCATTCCCCTTCTAAACAAATCATCTTTTTTCCAATTTAAGGAAATTGCTTTTCTAAAGCAGTTCAAAACAAACTCAAGTTTACTTCAAGTTAAAGATCAATAAGCAACAACAAGCTGACGGCCACAATCAAATCACAACAAGGCAACGAACTCATCAGCAGCACACCCCAGCACCCCAAATACAACAGTATTTGTTAAATTGCTGTAACTAACAAATATTATTTTTATAAATATATGATGATTATCGGTTAAATAAATCGCTTTAATGAACCTGCTACATAAGATAGATTTATATCTGAATTTTATTACATAACTTGAGTCATTTAACATACAAACTCACACACCGACTCATCTGTCATCAATTTGCAATGTTGTCCTTGCGCCCAGGGGTACCCTTCCATCTGATCCGATGGCTATTTGTTGCTACCGTAGTTAATTAAAACAAACCGGCGAACAATGTAACCTTAATATATGTGGAGTGCAATAGTGACAACTATTTACTGCAACGGCTTAGAATGTGGTGAGATATTTTCCCGCAAAATTGAAAGTCTAGACTTCACATATTTTTCTATTAAATTAAAATAAAATTTATTGCGCGAACTAATCTATCCATAAATTCATTTCGAAGCGCAACGCGACAACACGTAACGTAGTCAACGGTGACCGCACAAAATTTATGCCCATTGTCGGCGCACAATTTCATGGCGAAGTATCCCGTTTCGCGTCGTCTACGAAATCACTAACTTTTTTTCTCACGCTGAATGCACATATTGCAGCCTCGTGGGTTTCGCGTAAGTTATCGAGTGTCACAATGCTGCTCCTATGCCCTGTGCTCTTAAATGATGGAGAAAGCCGAAGTCGTAACGTTAAGCTCATTTCTAAAAGCAACTTTCCGATAAAAGAACTAAACCGATTCGATGGAAACTTCGAGCGAAACTCGCTCGGAAGGTACAAATATTTGATGAATAGACACACCAACTATATTTCAGCAACAGAAGCCACTTATTGATAGATCTTGTCGAAGTTCGAACGTAATCCGTATAAAGGGAAGCGAAAAATTGGACATTTGTGACTAATAGTTATGTCGAACAGAACTTATGATTTAAATTGGCAGTTTTTATACGACGTTTACACATTTACCGAGAAATGTTGGAAACTAAATAAGAGAATGAAACTATTCATTATAAAGAATATTTTGCTAGAATGTACTAACTATTTCCACGCATTATTTCCGGTCTGAAATTATACGGCAAACCACAGTGAGTCAATATAACATACTTTTTCATGACCAGGAAATAACATTTATTGACTAAACGTACATTTCGAATCGAATGCATTCATCATCAGAAGTAGGTAATCTAAAAACTAATGTAATGACATATTTGATGTTGGTATGTTTAATGTTCACATTGAAAATTACATGTACCTGTTAACAAGGTCGAGTAGGACATTATTTAGCTGACCTAAATCTGTATTTAATAATTTTGTTTGAATGTTTTTCAATTAATAATAATACTTTGAAATCATACATTAACAACATAATATTCTGAAGAGTCCCGTGCATATTAAATTAATTGTAAAATTTGCTACAACAGACGGAAAGAAAGAAATTTTAAGATTCGAAGTGAAATAAAAAGATTCATTTATTTTGTTAATACCGGTCATATTTTTATTTTCTTATACTCGAAATAAATTGTAAGGTAAATATGCATTCAAAATATAAAGCGGAAAATAAATTGAAACATACCGATACAAACATCTACCGAGACTAAAAATGGCTTGCTACACTAAAAGGGGCAAAGAACAGAAAGGAAACAAACAAATAATAAATTATGTTAGAACTCTTCGTAAAATTATCAAAAGCTGGCGGTGTTCATCGGATTAATATCAAATAACACGCGACAAAAATTCACCGGTAGAAAGGAACCACAACCAAGAGCCAATAAAATAAACAAAACATAGAAAAATAACATTCCATGGAAAAAAATATTAATTTTATCAGAGAGGCGCTTAGCTGGTTAGTAGCATTTCGCGAGGTTGCACGTACGACGATATACTCCCGAAATTAATTTGAGGAATTATGCAAAATAGAAGATTTTCATACGATTATTACATACCAATAAAACGTGTATAAGAACACCGAGTGAAAATTATGAAGTTTAAAATTCCACCGGGACTCGGAATCGCCCCAGAAGATACCATAGACACCTAGGAGGCCCGCAGGAAGAAATCCGGATCGGAAACGCCTTCGAGGCACCCAAAAAAAAAAAAAAACAACAGCCACTTTGAGAATCAACTGTCGCGTCGTTTTAGCCGACCGATAAACCCACGCGTAAATTTCTAACGAACTAATATAGGTTAAGAAACAAATTAAGTAACAAATCAATTCAAACGTAATACTCATAACATTATAGAAATACGTACTCAGCGGTAGATTTTAAAACCCGTTCGATGGTAGTTTCGAGCGAGTTGATGATAGGTACAGATCAAGTAAATTTCAAATAAAACAATTCCTAAGGAAACAACTATATAATTTAGTCACTTTAATTTGGCCGACTTTGATTTCTCGATTTTCGTTTATAAACTCACGACGTTTACCCTGAGTTCGAATTAAGAACTCTATTACAAAGTACTAAACACCGAATTATAATACAATATACATAAAATTGAGAAAGTTTGATGTACCTGAGGAACTAATAAGACTAGTGGAGGAGTTCCTGTAGCGGGGAGTTCGAAGTGCTGTCCACTGTGCTGTTCAACGTAATCTTAGAAAATATGATAAGGGATACTGGCCTAAGCAGAACAGGATCTTTTGTGATCAAAACAACCAGTGCCTCCCATATGCGGATGACGTATTAATAATCGCCCGGAATGAGAAATAATTAAAAAAAAAGCAGACAAATTATTAGAAGCAGCAAAACGAATAGGCTTACAAGTTAATAAAAACAAGGGCATGTACATGTATGACAATTAAGAACAACCGATGAACGCAGGAAAAAATAGTGGTGAGGGTGCAAATCGAAGGTATCTTGGACTTCGAGGATGTGAAAGAATTCATGTATGTAGGCCCACTAGTCGATACTAGGTGCGATGATAAAACAGAAATAAATTTAAGAATGACTATGGGAAATAGATGTGCCAACGTAATAAACAAAATTATAAAATCAAAAGAAATTTTTCGTAAAGTAAAAATATTAATATACAAAACCATCCTCAGGCCTACCTTGACATAGGGTCGCGAGACTTGGACTATGACTCAGAGAAAACATAAGAATTTGGAGAGGTGGGAAAGAAAAATATTAAGGAGGATTTTTGGAGAGATACATGTAGAGGGAAAATGGGAGAGGAGTACAAATGAAGACGTATATAGTCTGTAAAGTGAACTGAGTAACCCTCTATATCAAGTCGTGGCGTCTGGGTTGCCTGGGGGCTGATGCAGAAGTTGGATAACGACGACTGAGAGAAGGACAGGAAAGGCTGTAAAACATATATTCCATAAATTTTTTCACAAATTTCAGAGACTATAAAATGAGTAATAAAAAAAAATGGCAAGTTGATGTGCAAACAAAAAGTATTGAATGAATGGAATGGGTAGTATGGAAGAAGGTCCTGGTAATGTCAGATTTAAACAAAGAGCCAAATTCGCACAAGAGATGGCGCACCATTTCCACAAGCAGTATGTCGAACCCTTCAAGTAAGAGGTGAAGTTAATTAACTTTATCACAGAACAATACGCTGGGGATACATAGCATTTATTACGCAAAACGACAATCTCCCTAACACTCTCCTGACCCACTTTTGGGTTAGTTGATGAGGAAACATTAGCAATTGACAAGCAAGCTACAACCAACTCCAGAAATCATAATCACAATACTTTGACGAGTTCGACTTAAGTAAAAACAGGCATAATTGTGGAACACTTAATTTAATGTACAGATCAGTGGCTCTCCAATTCATAAGCAAACTGAATGTGATTGTTAAAATCACTAAAAATAATGTTTGCTCAACGCGTTCAACGGGGCGGCACAAATGATGTCATCCACATATTTTTTCTAAAGGAGTGTTTTCAAATAGTAATGCTGGAATGGTAATATAACATGTAACCAAAAAGTAATTTTGCAATGATGTGAGTCAAGAGACAAGCCATGTATGTACCAAAACACTATCTGTAGAAGTTATTTTTAAACGTAAAACAGGAATTACTGATGATGCAAGTTGTCAAAGTCGAAAAAGATTCCAATGTTAAATTACGATGTTGTTCTAACCTTGACCACTCGGCCGTGACGACAGCAAGTACTGAATTTAAGAGAACATTGGTGAAAAGTGAAACAACGCGAAATCATCTGCAAATTTGAAATTCTTCAGTTCTTCAACGAATATAAACGAATCTTTGATATTGTAACTAGTACGTTTTGCTAATGAAGATGTCAAAATGTGTACCACATCGCTGGTAGTACGTCGATGAATAGATCATGCTTAATGGATTGTATGGATCTTAGGAAGAACATATATCCTTGAATATTGAAAGAATTATTGATAGTGGAGTTGTTATTTTTGCAGTAAGTTATTCACTTTCTTTTTATCATTAAGAAGTGATCATTATCTACGATGTTATACGTGAAATTATCGTTCAACAAAGTCATCATACTACAATTATAGTGCTCTGCGAGCATAGCGACAGTTGCCTTTGTCTACTTTAAGAAGTAATATGTTGTAATATTTTTTAAGAAAAAATGGTTTTATAAAATATATGTTGAAATTGCAATGAGCAACCGCAACATCATTGCCAATAAGTTGAACAGATTTTTCTTTTGCGACCCATACAGACGAAGACTATGCACACACAAGAATGGCTCTAATTTTTTTAAATAAAGAAAATAATAAAAAAGGGACAGTTGTGGATAAAGAGTTTTGTAACAGGGGCGGATAAATCGATACCTAGAATAGTTAGTAGTTATTAGTAATAACGACTCGTGTTGTTAGGGGAATTATAATGAATGATAAATTCGAAAGGCATTGTGCACAGGAAACAATTTCTTGCAACTTCATAATGATAAACTCGTACTGGTAGTTACAAGATAAATAACCTCAATAAAACACAGTGTACGAAAAAGCAATTTTCCAAGAAAATCACTATAATTTCCGATTAAAACATGAGTGGAGTTTATAGCGAATATATCACGAATTAGGGGCGAATGGTGGTTGTTTTATAGCCGTTACTAGTTTGATGTTTATATTGCATCAGAGAATTTTCTTTCCATCGGGTAATTTTGTGCACAAATTGAAAACAAGCTTTCCGTGTCAATTTATATAAATTACATGATTGGGGATTGTTTTTCTCTCATTGATGATTTTATTTGTTGAGTTAAAGATTGCATTCTACGATCTAAAATAACCTCAATTATAATACGTTGAATTTAGTGATTGAAATAACAAAGGATTGTCGAAATTTAACGGTTATTTTGAGATAAACAGGTCAATATTTGTTAATTGGTTTGTAATTTTATAATTTTGGTAAGAATGTAATCAAATAACACAGGATTTGTGATCGCCACTACAAAATTAGAATAACCTCTTTAAGTTTTCGTATGTCAAAAAATTCGTAACAATTCGGATTTTACTTCAACACAAAACGGTGAACCTTTGTACTTTCAGAATAATAATTTTCAAAATAATAAAATAAAATTTATGATAAGGTATGGGTGCGAAGCTAAAATTAAGTTTTGTTTGCAAAACCTATAAGAGGATAAAACGAAGATAAGAAAAAGTTAATTTTTCTCGACGCGTCTCGTTACTTTTAACTACGACTTTTGAAAAGTTATGCTATTATATTGTGTTTTTAAACGACAGATCATCAAAAGTGTTTGAAGTAATTAAACTTCAAATCCACGGCAATTAAATACTTGTGAAGTGCTTACTAGATAACAGACACCCGTTTATGTTTTTTTTTTAATTTCAATTTATCTATAAACTAAGTTTTTATTTAATTTATACATAGACATTTGGTTGTGAAAGTGTAGTTTATTTGCCACTCATCGCACGTGAGCCGTTATAGTTATTTACGTATTAGGGTCTGTTAAGCAGGCTATAACGACCAGCTGTATGAAGCCCGACCAAGGAGGGCTTTAACGCTCCCGCGGTCGTTATAACCCTTAACAGAATGTGTTACATAAAACGGTTTTCGTCCTAAATCATTTTAAAAATTATATTTAAAATGTGTACTGAAGATAAAAAAATGCAAAATGGAGACGCCTTTATCACCTTGCCAATGGAAATATTGATGATAAGTAACAAATTTTGTAAAAAGCGAGCTGTTGTCCTATAAACTAAGACCCAAATATTGTGAAACAATAATTTTGCAACCAAATTCATACTATGCGAAGGCAATAACTTTTCTTTTAAAAATGGCTAGCAGCCAGCAAGCTCGACGTCAGAGGCTTACATTAAAGCAGTTACATACAATTAACTTAATTAACTTTTATAAACAAAAGTATACTCTGATTAGTTTACTATTTCTTCAAAACTTTCAGCGCATCGAAGTGTATTTATTAATCAAACTCACGAATTCTTGTAACACTTTTGAAATCATAGGTCCCTGTGAATATAGTAATTCATATCGTGTCTTTGATGTATGGTTATATAGAATGACTGTACCATCAGCAAACATTACCGTAATTATAATAAGAGTGGCAGAGATATCTGCATTATCTATATTAGCTACAAAGTTGGTACGAGTACAATATCCTGTCAAATTTAAAATTATTTAGGAAATAGAGAAAACAGTGAAAGCCCGTAAAGAAAATTACGGATCCTACGATAATCGTATTAGCCTAGCGCGACTATAAAAGGAAGGTCTTATAACAGCCAAGAGTTAGTGTCACATTATCTGTTCAATAGTGCACGTTGCTCAAATAAGAAATTTTATAGTAACGTTTTAACGTTTCTAGGCAACTGCGTTTTTGAAGAAATAGTGACAATAACTGCGCTTAAACGTCATAACGAAGTAAAGTGTTTCTGCAATAAGGCCAAGTGCTTAAATATTTTAGCAAGAGGAAATGAAATACCGCAACGTCATTCGAGTATATCAACATCAAGAAGTAACTGTAGGTTTATAAATAATTAACATTCATTTTATCTGGAAATACGGTGCATCTGAACTCTTTATAAAAATAAAGAAGAACTTTCACCACGCGAACGCCGAGTCAAATAAATTTAAATAAAAAAATCATCAAATTATTTTATTTGAGCCTTTTAGCTTAAAAAATGTGAACGGCTTATTTTTGACAAAATATCCAGAAAGACATTCCTTGTCCTAGAACCATTTAACACATTCTTTGAAAAATTACAGAAGCCTGCAAAATAAACTCCCACAAAAAAACTTTCAGTTCTAACTGAAGTCGTTTATGCTATGTATGTTCAGGAAAACTTGACAATACACCGACAAGAAATAGCTACATATATTAGTTTAAAATTTTGTATTCGAAATGCTAAAAGAATTTATGTATCATCCGCACAATTCATTAACAATTATTTTTGTGAAACTTTATTTAATTTAAGAAATTGACGGAAATTGTCTAATTTGCTAAACAAACATGATATTTTAGAAACGTGAGGAAGCAACTATCACTGGAAAAGTTAATTCCCAAAGCTGATGAGTATCAAAATTAGTCTTATCCATCATGCTGCTAACCCCGTTCCTTCATGTTACTTAGCTATTGGCCCCGCACCACTATCAGTAACTATTTAATTCGCCCCTAATATAAACAAAAAATATGAGAGTGTGAATAGTTCCCGAAGATTATCGGTCCATATTTTATTGATCGTAACCTCACGGCTTGCTACAGTGTAATCAACACGAAACGTAATTAGTGAAGACGTGAATTACATACAACTGGCTATTCATATTTTAATTTATAACTCCCCATCACTTCACAGATAGGTATTAAATCAGAGCTTGAATTATTAATGGTGCAACTTTATTCAATGAAATGTTCCTGTTCGTACAATATTTTGATGAGCATGTACATGCGTACATGCTCTAAATCTTCCTTCCACGTTTCTAAAACATGTACACCCTGTATCCATTTCTACCTACATAACGCATGTAGCAAAAGTCTGGGGATTTTTTTTTGTATTATTTTTTTCCTATTAAAAATTTTGCATGAAAATACAAAGGAAGATAAACATGAATATCTCTATTATAGGTTTTCTCTATAGTTATTATCAAGATGGGCGGATTCGGTTTGACGAATGTCAGTCGGGCTTTGTTTATGCTGTCTTTAGGACACATTTTTGATATACAATGTCCGGAAGCCAAAGCTTCAATTATTACTTTAATTGAAGATAGGGGAACTTAGCTAATAGTGTAGCTGTATCTAGAGTACAATATATACAGGAACCGGAGACACCAAATTCAACGTCATTCAACTGCAGTAGAAGCAATCAATGAGTTACAACGTGTGTAGCACGAAAATTTTAGTGGAAAAAGTGCCAGAAAGAAAGAACAGTCTGGTGTTAATGAATACCAGAGACACAAGCTTCTTAGACAACCGTGTAGCTAGGATGTAATCTGCAAAAAAAACCATCAAAATCGTAGTTGGAAATGTATATAGTTGTTATTGTCCTTGTTAATGTACATGGGATCAGGGTTGCGCGCAGGTCCTTCGAGGTTTTTCAGAAAAAATCCTTTCCGGTCAGATAGAAGTACTCAAAGTTTGAGCAAGAATTTGACTATATAGTGCACTGAAATAACTAATATGATTACGAATATGAGATATAATATATGTTAAGGTTGATAATGCTTTGCGTTCGTGATTATCGATGGATATTTTAAAGTAACCGCAACATTTACAAACTTGCCGAACAGATATTATAAGCAGGGAATTTATAGATAATATTTTGCTTTTTCTTTATTATTATATCAGTGTCTATATCTATTTCTTTATTTATGACACTGGCAGCAATAATTTTATTTATTTCGTTTAAATCATGATACTTTATTTACTGTATTGTATGCTAGAACTATCTAAGTAGATTATATCTTATATCAAGAGATAAATACAGCGTTATTCAATAGGGATAGTTTAGTGAACTTATTGCAAGTGTAAAGTTTTATCAATTCGTTCGTATTATTGACAAGCTCTGCAGTTCCATCTATGAGCAATATCATAGGTTAATGTTAAATGAATTCAGTTTCGTGAATTTTAATTCACTTGCGATTGATCAGTTACTCTAACAACGAAAATGAATAGCTTAAACGTACCCTACATTTTAATGTAAAATTAAAAATGTCTTTAACCCCTATCCCTTCTTGGTGGTGCAATTTTGCAGGCATTTTACAAGATCAATACTACTTATTGCATAACATATATTCATCAACGGTTATAGGTTCAAAACTATTATTACTATTCCCTAATATAAATATTTTTGAACCTAGTTTTCCATTTTATGTTGCTAGAATACTAAATTATATCCTATCCAAAATTAATATTGCATATGTAAGAATTTTATACTCAATTTCAAATATACATTACGCGGAGATTTTACGTTATTATATTGTTGAGCATGTGGTTCTGTAAACATATCCTCAGAATAGTAAACAAAATTTATATTTATCTGTTGTATATGTTATCACAGATACATGTACGAAAAATTTGTGCTGCCATACGCACCATTTGATGGGAATGAATTGCTAATGCTTCGCCGCATAATGCGAGGATAGTGGCTAAGTATTTAAATCAACAATCCACAAATGGTTGGCTCATCTCGACATAAACTCATTTGAGCGTATATGGGACATACTGGGCAGAATAGTAAGAAGTCTGTAACTCCTGCCAGAAAGACGATTTTCAAAATGTTCTGTTAGGGAAATTGGAGAATATTCCTCATGATGACATAAGCGGTTATACAAAGCCGGTAATACCGGTTTCAATTAATTAATTTGCGTGGCCCGTTTTTCGGATCGATGAGTATATTCAACGCACTATTCATATAAGTGTACATCCCTACTTCTTTGTCGTAGATATAAATATTCATATTCTGTGAATAGGTGTTTTCGTTGACATGATTTGCAGCCATTAATGTTTCACTGTCCATCAAGACGGCAAACATGCTGAAAAACCACAATCGGGATGACAAAACGCTGAGAAATCAATATCAGATATTAACAGGCCTTCAAAAATACCGTAATCATGACAGAGAGACAGAAATATTGATAACATTAAAATTTTTGAACTTAGCAAGTGAAGACAAGTATAGTCTTACAACTTACTATTGGATATTGCGAATCTGTCAAGTTGCTCTTGCAGTTTGACAAAACAATTATGTTGCGCAAAATATCCCACAAGTTAGAATTGCTAACTACGAAATAAAAGGAAATGAAGGTTTTTATACAGATAAGATGCAAGGTACTAGCATTGTGCTCCATTACGGAAGCTGGTTTTTCAAATAAATTGGGTGAGTTCGGGGAGACGCTGTTAATGCATACATTTATATTCGAAGATGCCTTCCCAAATTAGTGAATTTTATTCATCATATTAATGATAATATTATGTTCTGGCTAGAACTGGCATCATGGCATTATGAGAGAACCCAGGATTGGTTAAGGCAACAAAATATCCCATGTACACCTAAAGAGGATAACCCCCCGAATGTTACACAGACACTTCCTATGCAAAAGTTTTGGGCTTTACTCGGTAAACAAGTTTACGTCGGTGGGAATAGCAAAATGAAGAATCTGCCAGAAGATTCGAGAGTTGAACGCACTTACCGTCCAAAGGCTAATGAGAGGCAATCGCACCAAATTGCGAACAATTAAAACCCATGGCCCTTTAGCTGCTATGTGATACATTATTAAAGCTTCTCTGAATCGTTTTCTGTACTACCAAATTAAATAAACCAATTATAGTTTGAATAATTATATTTCAAAAATGTTCCAAATACTTTTGTTACACACGTTATACAATAATTATAATGCGTTTTGGATTTAATCGAATTAAAATCGCAGTCATATGACGGCCGTTACGAATCGTCGCCAATGATATGTTCTGTAATAGTTATTTACAGTCGAATGCGGGAAGTTCAATTTTACAGCGTGACGGCTTCGTTTGAGGCACGAGCCCGAAGGGCGAGTGCCTCATTTGCCGGAGCGCTGTAAAATAACTTAAAGTTAATGGTTATTAGGTAGGTAGGTACGTTTATTATTAGCTATTTATAATCGAATGTAGGAAATTGCATTTTGCTGCATGAAGTTTATATCTTAAACAGGATGCCCAGCGGAGTGTTTGGACCAATTTAATATTAAATTAATATTTAAATTTTGTGTATTTTGTTATACTTATTGAATTAGAAATTAATATATCTCGTTCTCCTGAACATCGGCTTCATGATTTCAAAATTGTGTATTTTTCCTACGTCTCTGGAGTTTAAAAAGAAGGATTATTTACTTTACCGCATACTATGCGGGAAAACGCACAATCGTCGTAAACACGAAGTTACATGTGACACGAACGGTGCATAGTTACAATGTTTGCATGCCGGGAGGCCAAAAAAATAATGACAATTCGTTAATCCACATATATTCACACAACCTCCCATTTGCTTATTTATTTGCATTGCATACGTTCGCAAATTGTAATTCCTATACCATCGCATAAATATGTTTTTTATTTACAATATGACATTTAATAATATGTGTATAGTTTGTGGTATATACACATAGTGGTACTTATAAGAAATAGAAAAATTCCCAGTATGTGTAGATTGTTTGAAACCTGTAAGCCGCATTACTCCATAGGTATTTGCTAATGCGAACCCCTCTTTTTCAATTCGATGCATAGTCAGTGCACGAAAAACACGATTATGAAGTTTTTTTCTCTTAATTGGCACGACTGTCACACAATGGAAATTCTATCAAATATTATCAGCAGTAAGTAATACATCAGTTAGTTGTGTTCCTCTCTGTTATTGGTTCCTTTTATTTATAAAGGCGTGACTGGAAATGAGAAAAAGTAGTTTTGTGTCACGGAAACATATTTATTGCGTGAACTAGCAGTGTACGACGTGCGGGAGGTAGCGAAGTAGACTAAATTTCAACACATATTGCAAAGGGGCGCTGCATTTTCAAAGATCTACTATATCACTATGCTCCACTATATCACTTTAACAGCTATGGATCGGTTGAAACTAATTGCAACGGCGGGAAAAATATTAACGAAGAGCAAGTAATGCAACAATAAAATATAAAATAGCTAGCACAAAGTGGGAACGTGGAAAGAAAATATGTATGAAACCGTTACATGTCAAGCATGCCCTATGGGGGTAGTTGAGGATAAAGAATGACAGAACTACATTTAGAAAGATAGACGGAGTTATATCAAAATAACTGCATTGCAAAGATTCGCATATAATTCAACGATTTAAATGTGTAAATATATGGTAATCAACTAATGCAAATGAACGGATGTGTGGGATGGGCGCAGGAGAAGTGGAGATTGTATCAATAATTGAATGCAATCAATATCTTCCCACGAATGAAGGATTTAGGAGAATGGAAAGTGAATATTTTATTAGGGTGAAAAAGGTGAAAACGGGGCCTTTTCGTATAAGCAAAATTTTATATCGCGATTTAATAGTAGCACTCTTCCCTCAATTTATTTTACTAAATTGAATTAATAATCTTATAGACATTTATTTCTGCAGCTCATAGTATCTTAAAATATTGACGTTTAAATGGCTTAGTAGTTTTCTATGAGTTACTTCTATATATTCTATAACGTTATTTCTGCTCGGGGTAATATAAACTCATCCCGTTTTCCTCAAATCATCAATTCCTGTGCATCTACACAAACACATTAGCAAAGAAAGGCCGGATATAACACACTTAGGGCTTTATTAAGGAATCGCTGAAAAGTCATTTGCTGTTATAGTTTGGCCCGGTAAAAATATCGATCAATCAAGACCGTTGATTCAACGAAGCCAGCCGTTCCCAAACCTGGCGAACTTCACGAGAAATATTTTACTCGCGAGATTCTATAGAAATGTATTGTTTCGGCAATTAACGGATCATTAATCACGCCGCTCCGATACCGATTGAGAGTCCTCGAAAACGATGAGTTAATTTCTGTGGTTATGTGGCTGGGATGAAATAAAACGTGTATTATTCTTAGAAGTTGGTTGCCATTTGTATTCATTTTTACGCAGTAATCAAATATAAAAATGTAAACGATTTAAAAGATATTTTTAATAATCAAATTTTATTAAAAACATACTCACCACATATTATTTTTTCAACTAATGAAATTATAATTTGAACGTGCCATGACCAACTAAGTATAAATCGACTTTCCAGTCCTTCCACAAAGCAACACAGCTCGCCATTTTGTCAAATATTTTTTTTACAATTCAGTAACAGTAACGTTTAGTAAAAATATCATATTGAAAAGTGTATCAAAGTGTCGAGATATAAAATGTGTAACACAATATGTTAATGTAATGGTACTTTCGCCAATAGTAATTTTTAAGGAATTAATTTTACCTTTTTCTTGTCTTTTAATCAATAATATTTAAATAAATTAGTTACGCTAAAAAACCAATTTGCTCACGTTTAATATACCTACATATATAATAATTGTTAAATTTTTGATATTATAGTGTCCAAGAAACCAAGATTTGCTGGTGCACAAATATTCCCCATTTCAGATTTAATTTTGTGTACTTACGTACTCGAAATTGGCGAAATTGTTGTAGTTTTAGGTGTTTTTATGTAAGTATGGTTTCGTTAATGTCTTTTTACGTCATCATATCCTACACCGGGATTACCTAACTGATGTTCGAATACTTTTTCTTAAAATTTTTATCCGCCTATACATTAATATCACAACAAATGAAAGAAAGAATTCTTTGAAGATGTCATAGTGATTAAACTCCAGGGATAATAATTTGGACGAGACTATGCTACAATAATTATTAGACGCACTTTATATTCGAAATATCCTTTAACCAAGTTTACTACAATTACTTTAAAAGCAGTCTGTATTTATCTCTAAGATAATATTCGTCTACGATGATGTTTTACCTTTATTAAAATCAACAATATCGATATTATGCCATGACCCCCTGAATCACCTAATTCAGAGCATTTGTGGGATTTGCTCAATAAAAGGATAATGTGGTTGGTCTCCACAAACTTTGCGTGAGCTAAAAATACAGATGGAGACAGCCTGGGACAAGACCTTTCAAAGGAAATCAACAATTATTTCTTCAATAACTATTGAAGGTTTGTTCTAGTTTTTAGTCATTTAATTATGTTCATTTACTAGGTCATTACTGCGTTTTTATTTTATGATAACCAGTTATATAGCTAACATATATTACACAAATTCCAGAGGCGATAAAATGGGTAGTATAAAGACAATCGTAAGTTGCTTTGGAAGCAAGAAAGCTTATTTTTTTTTCTAGTTTATGCCGATATAGCTTACAAATAAGGAATTCGGAAAAGTATTTATAATTTAGTTGCACGTTGGGTACCCGTAGCCGAACGAATTTTTGAAATTGGTGAATCTGAAGAATGCCTTTCCTTGAACGAACTTTCCAAGAAGTTGGACCTGGAGTTTAAGCAGACCAAGAGCCAAAATACTGATAAAAAGAGCCAAAAACACACTTGGTGCTTCAGTAATAAAACTGGCATGCCAAAATCGAGTATCAAAGAACACCATGTCGCAGGAACTGTCGCGTAATAGCCTATCACAGAAAAAGAAGAAAAAGCAGCAAAATATACAGACCATCAACTGACCAGAATCCCTATATGCTGCCGTGCTCTAAGATGTGTACATTTTTCTGACAACCGTGTGACCATTATGGATTACTAGTACTTCTCACAAAGATGAAGCGAAATTATGGTCTCTATACAGATAATATTGCAAAGGTGAGTATTAATGTCAGCTTTAAACAGAAAGCTACATAAGTTGTTGGTATTGTGCGCCGTTCCCACAAGTAGCCAGGCCTGGTGTGACTTGAGTAAGAGGTGAAGTCCTGGATAGCCAATATCATATTGGTCTTGTCTAATTCGTTAATTTTATTGTAGAACAACACGCTGTTAATATTATATAATAATATTATATTTTGGGCAGACCTTAGGCCTCAAACCAAAACATACCACATATTCCGCGAAATAGCAATTCCCCTAACCTTCCTCTGTCCCGCCCCATAGAAAATTTTTATCTACATATTTTATGTCGAAATCCCCCTAACCTTCCTCTGGCCCGCCCCATAGAAAATTTTTATCTACATATTTTATGTCAAAATCTCGATGGCGGTGGGAAATGGGAAGATATGCCACTGATAGTTAAGTATTCCGAAGTACTATATAACTACATCGATTTGAAACTACTGCGTCGTCGCAGTATCCGAGATGCACAAAAAATAGTAGATCCCCCAGCTGCTATCAGAAATGTTCAATATCTCCGTTGAGAATTGCAAGATTTTGTTTTCTTTCAGGTTATAAAATTGTTAAAATAGTTAGTTTTCCTTACGGGCGCTGCGAACAGCTACTTTTTTATTGATATTTATGTCACAGTAAGAATACCGACGGACATCGTGTTTTCACAGAGAAAACATTGTTTCAGAAGCCCACACAATCTATTCTAAGGTATGCAAATGGGAGTAGGAAAGACTAATAGTAATATAATTCGTTTATAAACTTGTATTTTACTGTAGATTGAAAATATATAAATTTGTGGAAGGCCCATCTAACAAACGAATGCCGTAATTATCCGTAGTTAGCACATTTCATATTGTATTTCTTTTGATAAAATCGAAAATTGCATTCTTAAGAATCCAGCCCTTGTTTCTTGAGTTCGTCTGCAGGATCTATTGACGTAAACCGTGTAGTTACGTCAATTTAGCTATCTAGACGATTGTTAAAACTACACAGGAAGAGGTATAAATAGTTTACTAAAGCTTTGCAGGAAAATATTGGAAACGGCTTAGCTATATGTGTAAAACGAAAATGCAATGAAATAGATTACTCGTTACTCGTTGGTATATCTCGTGGCTTAAAAATTAATATAACATAAAACTGCACTAGATCATCTTAATATATAACTAAAAATATACATCCGTGCCCCCATCTGACTGTTCCTAGTTTTCTACAACTCAATCGTAGCAAAAGTCTTGTTTTCGTGCCTAGGCCAGCAAATGAAAGGTATTTTTTCGATGATCATCTGTCGCGACACTTTTAAGCTCTGTGAATGGTTCACTTGATGAACCTGGCGTTGTTAGAGCACTTCAATAAATAAAGAATAGTCATACAATGGGTCAAGACTGCATCCCTAATTTCTTTATTAGGTATTGTGCTTATGCATTGTCAACACCATTATCCCATTTTCTAAATTTATCTGTGTTCAGCAATGCTTTCGCTGAATGCTGAAAAATTACTTACTTGTGCCCGGTACACAAAAAATGACGCCACTTGCATTTCAAACTATCGGCCAATTACTATAATCAACAACATGGTATGAACAAGAGGTCAGTTATAACGAATCTTGCTGTATTAACACAACTTCTTTCTGAGAATATTGATAACGATACACATGTAGATGTAGTCTATACAGACTTTACGAAGGTGTTTGATACAATCGATCATTCTATTCTCTTGCTTAAACTGAGATCGATTGGTCTTTCCTCAAGACTGGTTTTAAAACTTATATTATGGGTGGAAGTATGATACATATAGTGGCCATACAGCTAACTTATTTACACCGCGTTCCGGTGTTCACCAAGGTAGCAACTTGGGTCTGCTATTATTCTCATAATCATAAATGATATATGTAACCAGCTTCAATGTAATAAACTGTTATTTGCGGATGCAATTTTTCGCACAAATAAAAGCTATTGAAGACTGCATATCAGGTATGCTCAAATATGTCCAGATGAGATTACTGAAATATCTTCACGTCAAGCAGTGCGGAAAATATTCTGCTGAGATTTTGTACTAAAAAATGTATCCATTTGTAAGGGGCATTTTATGGACTAGTGATACAAATAACTGAAAGGAATTATGGCATATTGTTAAGTTATTATGATTAGCTTTTAACCTATTGTCAAATTTATTATATTTTACGTGAAAGAAAGCTCGTAGCGTTCGTCCACGTAAAATATAATAAATTAAACAGTGAATCGTAATGGTATATAAATGAAAAATGAATAACCCACTCTAAATACCTTCTTAAAGTGTGTGTGTATACTTCGTGCTAACAAAATGCCTCTAGGACAAAAACCTTGCGATTCTAAGCGACTAAATTCTACCACGACATGCCCTTCAGTAATATACGCGCATAAATCATAACACACACAACAAAAATCTTACATCTTACGTGATTTACCCAATCGTTATTTGTATCCGATTTTACCCCCCTAATCTCACATGGAACTTGGAACGGGTACGTATGCATAACCTTATTTATTCAACATTGTATTAGAAATAACTCTGAGCACAAGATAATACGAAATAATGCACGGTAATAATCGATAAGTGCTTGCGACAAGTTATCTGTAAATTAAGTTGGATACTTTTCTGTATCTGGAATGTGCATTTATACAGCAAACACATTTCCCAGCAATACTGAATTTTATATTAAATATTGTGAAAAGGTAAACACGCAAATCCCGGCACGTTCTCCTCGCTAAGAAAGCACGAAACGGTACCCGGAACGTATATTTACTTTTCATTAAATTTTAATTGTGAATTAAATTAGTGCACTCGCCGATTACGTTTATGCTTAAGAGGCTTCCATGATATTCGGGATCCTCAATTAAAAGGGAAGACCGGCAATGCATGCACATAAAGGCAGCGAACGGCATAAGGCAGCACGCAATAAGTTTAATTTATCTGGCCGCAAAATTAAGTAATTAGAAAACAAAAGAAACTACCGCACATTATAAACTCTCAAAGTGGCTCATTTGTGTTCATTTTCATACATTTTTTCACCTACTATCTTTACATAATATTAAATCGTTATTTAGGCTAATTTGAGAAGCAGTAGATCTACGTTTTAAATTATTAATTAAATTGACATTGGAATAAGAGAAATATATTTTTACAACAAACATAAAAATAAATATATTTTTATTATGAAATTTTTCTGATGAACTTTTACAATAATAATAATACAATACGTATTTACTAAATGAACATTTTGGACAATCTTAAAATTTTATTTTATTCTCTAAAAATTTTTAATCTACTCACTCTAAATATCAAATCTTATTTACTGACCTATCTCAGGGTGTTCATTTAAGTTTTGTGTGCAATTATAAATACGAAATTGTAGTTTTGTATGGCAATAGTTATTTACAGTCGAATGCGGGAAGTTCAATTTTACAGCGCGACGGCTTATTTGCCGGAGCGCTGTAAAATAACTTAACGCATGAGATTTGTATTGAATTTTTTGGCCGATAATTTTATTTTAAATTAATAAGTCATGTTTTTATACCTATATATTTTATTTAAGTTGGCAACATTGCATTTTGACAGACATGACATGACATGAAGATTATATCTTAAACACGATGCCCAGCGGAGTGTTAGGACTAATTTAATATTAAATTAATATACTCAGTGACATATAAACTGCACCACCTAGAAGGGGTGGGAATTTTTGGACCAAATTTGACAGAAACATTGGACTAGTCTAAGGTAACAATTGATTAAAATTTGATAAAGAAAACACTTCATCTTTTTGATTTTTATTTAATAATGTGTTGGTCCGCCCCTATTTCTGATACACTCATTGACCCGCCTTGGCATTGATTCCAGCAGGTGATCAATGTCTTCTTGTGGTATGGCATCCCAAGCAGCCTGTACTTCATGCCGTAGAGCTTCTATTGTCAACGGTGGGTTCGGTAGATTCCTCAATCTTCTAACCATCATGTCCCACACGTGCTCAATGGGCGACAAATCGGGAGATCTTGGCGGCCAAGGCAAAAGATTAACATTGGCCTCTTCATAGAAGTCAAGAGAAACCCTTGCTACGCGAGGTCGTGCATTATCTTGCTGGAAAAGTGGGTCTTCCAGCCCTCGAAAATATGGAAGAACATGTGGTTCTACCACTTCGACAATGTAGCGTCGGGCGGTCATACTACCCCGAATGAAGAGCAAGGGTGACCTACTGCCGTAAGCAATAGCACCCCACACCATCAACCCCACAGTTCGGTGAACTTGCCTCGCAATCGAAAAATCAGGATTGCGCCTTTCTCCACGTCTTCGTCTAACAGTCATCCGACCATCATGCATTCCTAAACAAAATCGCGATTCGTCACTAAAGACAACTCGATGCCACTCCAAGTTCCATTGAAGTCTTTCCGTGCATCAGGCCAAACGTTCCTGGCGATGTTGAGCAGTGAGGGGTAGCACAAGATGCGGGCGGTAAGACAGCAAGCCAAAGATTCTTATTCGGCGATAAACTGTTCGCAAGCCTATCGGACGACCTTGTTCACCTAACCATTGATCAGCTATTGATCTAGTTGTAGAGAATCGGTCTCTCAAGGCCATTAGTCTTAATCGGCGATCTTGACGTTCATTGGTTCGTCTTTGAGCCCCAGCGCCTCTTCTCCGACGTTCCACCCCATGTTCAGACCACGCTTGATAAACACGCATTATTGTTGAGTGGTGCCGTCCCAAACGGTTGCCGATTTCTCTAAACGAAAAACCTGCTTCTCGTAAACCAACAATCCGCCCTCGGTCAAAGTCACTCAACTGCTGGTAAACTTGAGGTCTCCTTCCTCTAGGCATCGTTAAACACTTGAAACACTTTAAACTAAAGAACGGGATCCGAAAAAATGGAACAAATTCAAAAAATGACTCGATAATTGCTTGTCTATCACCACCTCTAAAAAATGACACAAACGTTCAAAAATCCCATGACTACTTGATGATTGGGTTTCAAATTTTAATCAACTATTTCCCTGGACTAGTCCACTATTCCTGCCAAATGTGGTCCAAAAATTCCCACCCCTTCTAGGTGGTGCAGTTTATATGTCAGTGAGTATATTTAAATTTTGCTTATTTTGTTATACTTATTGAATTAAAAATTAATATATCTCGTTCTCCTGAACATCGGCTTCATGATTTTTCCTACGTCTCTGGAGTTTAAAAAGAAGGATTATTTACTTTACCGCATACTATGCGGGAAAACGCTCAGTCGTCGTAAAAACGAAGTTACATGTGACATGAACGGTGCATAGTTCCAATGTTTACATCTCGGGAGGCCAAAAATATATTTACTTGTTCGACGATATTGCTTATTTTACTGATGCACGGATAATATTATTATACCACATTATAAATACATTATAATGCTAACGCTTAATGACACCTTCTATCCAGCCGAGCACATGATATCTTTCATGCATACTGAACAGAATTTCACGTTCTTTCCAAATCTCGTGTTATTTTTGGATAAAATCATCCGGTAATGTCCTAAAAATCAGAAATCACTTACGGGCAGAAAATACATTTATACAAAATACCATTATTCTAATGAAAGTAAGGCGCAACAATATTTAAAATATATTCAAAATCACATATGTGATGATAACTTGAATAATAAAAATATTACGGAAAACACGCAAGGCAAGAAAGTAAAAGAGGATATTGTTCAAATTACATATGTTCATATGATAATTGCTGATGAGGATCGATTGTACATTTCTGTACATTTAAACCTGCTGTATAACGATTCACTCAATTTTATTTAGAAACGATATTTCAACATTTTTGTGTTGCAAAATATTCTAGACGATTCGAATCACAATAATTAAGCCATAACAATTGACCCATTAATTTAATTTTGTTTAATTGTATTATATTTTCCTTATAATTAAATTTAAACCTCTTCAAAAAAAATATATCTTATTATGACATAATATTAGACTCTTAACAGTGAAAAAATGGAACAAAATAATTCGTTATGAATGTTCGTCGACCCAACCTTTATATCTGCTAGATTTTTGAAACAGCGACAATCCATACTTCTTTAGATCAGCAGATTTTTTATCCTACGGGTTAATATATATTGCTTCTCATCCCTCCAGAAAGTAACTCATGTTTCATCGAGCGCCATTGTTCAGTTAAGTTATAATTTTTTTATAATGCAATCTTAGTACAGAGTTCAAGACTGGCAATTTCAACCAGATTATTTTGCCAAATTGATTCGTACAAACGATTATGATTGTTCCAATGGTCGTTTGATGTTATCAGCTTGTATATTTTTTTCCATTTACCTAGTGCCTGGGATGATAGGTTCATAATAATATTTTGAATGTGTTCGAGGGGTAGAATCATTACTTGGAGTTAATATCACGTCCTGAGATTCTTGTTGCTTATATATTTTCATTTATAGTCAATGCATTTGGATCTCTATTTTTATTTAAATTAGCTATAAAATTTTCTTTATTTTGGATAACTTTATTTTTTAAATTCAAAATACATTAATCCCGTATTTTCCCATGAGCTTCGACGTAACGTCGCTGAAAGAAATCAATATGTATCGCACATATTTTTATTTCCAATGTGTCCAATGGTTATAGTTATGCGTGTTAACTTAGTTGACAAATATATCCTATTATAATAAAGGTTAATGGCGTATTTAACTTTTTTGTGTAGGCCCTGTTCCTTTTCAGCATTAGTATTAAATAATCATATATGTTCTATAAGGGTGCTACGCCGGAGTTCGACTATATCGTTCAAATTGGTAAGGCTAATGATGAAATGTAATTCTATTTTGTATTATAACGAATTCTTGGAATATTCTATTATTAAATTTGACTCCATTGTTACTGATAATTAATTTGGAGTTCAGTGGTGGCCATATAAAAAATGCTAAAGCATTTAACATTTCGGGTGACGCTGAACGCATCTGCATATTTTGAATATATAATTGCTAGAATTGTTAAGAATTTCACTTTTTCTATTGTACATGTTACATTTGGAATTTCAAAATTCTTATATTAAATCACCGACGAGGGAAGTTTAATGTTAATATGCACACAGACGCAACAGTTGACGAAGCAGAGAATAAGGTGTCCGGAAATGCGTTGCCCAAAGGAGAGGTTTTCTTTGCAACACGACAGCCGGACGTGTTCGATTATAAGTTCAAACAGGCTTGGGATTTACGAAGGTCTCACTGTAAACAAATGTATGACGAATACCAATATTTCGGTATTCCATTCCCCATATTAATCACGGATCAAGCAAACTAGGTCCAATTAACATCATACGTGCCGTCGTAGGTACATACTTTTTGCAAAAACCACGCCTAGATCGATACAACAACTTGATACGATACCACTCAGGGGAACTGCACCGCCGTCAGAGAGACACCTCGATCATTTGCAGTCCAATGATGCCCGAATAATTGATTGACAAGATTTTAGTGAGGTATTTGATAACTGGTGAATTGTGATAATTGAAGTAATGCGAATTTTTGCTGGTGCTCTATTTCGGCGCCTCCGAAAAATAAATAAAATTTAGATGAATAATACAAATGAAATAAATTAGGAAAAAATTAAGTACCTTTATAAAGATTACGAATAATTTTATTTTGGTTTAAAAAAATCTATTATATTTTTATTTGTTTGTACCTATAAAAGTCAATAAGGGAAAGAGTCGGATACTCCGCCCAATGTTGAAGAACTAGGAAGATGGTAACATTATTGTCCATACAATTGATAAAATTTGTTATTTCATGTAATAGGTGTAGAAATTTGTTTAAGACTTTTTGAAGTTATTAATTTTATAGCAAGTAAGAAAGGGCACTCCAATCTTTCGTACTTCGCTCACTGTTCGATTTAAAAATATAAATTAATTTGATATTTATCTCCGTTATCCATCGTTTAAATAATAACAAATCATTTGTCTCATATACAAACAATTGTAATATATATATACAAATATATATAGATATATTAATCGTATCGTTCGTTTTAAAAATATAAATTCCTATGATCATTATTTCCGTTACGCACCGTTGAAATAGTAAAAATTCACTAGTAAAAATTCAGTTTTTCATGTAATTTTAACAATTTTTATTTGAATAGACTTTATATGTTACCACTGTTTAATATTTATTAAACGAACTAAATAGTATTTATGTTAAAATCCTTTTATATTTACCCTTCTGTAATTTCTCTTGTTCCGAAAAATAAGGAACTAGGACCCGAAGCGCATCTAGCCGTACTAATTAGTCATAGTTATCTTGCAGAAGACTAATACCTTTAGAAAAGTTTATGACTTCAAGTCAATAAGTCTTAATTTTAGGAATAAACCACGAGCATTATTTGCCATTTGGATGTTCGGTGCGATCAATTTCAGTTTCAAGTTGATAATAGCAGTTAGTGTAGGTGGAATGGTATGAAGTCACTTTTGTAATTCTATTTATACATCCATCGGGGTCAATTGTTAAACTAAAGGACGCTCTTTACCGAAATTTCGCGGTTCAGAGCGGCGAAGCTTGTATTAACTAAGATTATAGTTATCTTCGTCAAGCGAAACCCTAGTTATTAACACTTTGCATATTTTCTACCACTATGGCATTTCCTGAGGATTTTCCTAGTAAACGATTCAGGATGAAAATATTTGATTTTTGAAATATTTGTCGTTATTTACACTCAATTCTTATGAGGTGCAGGTTTGCCAGGTTAACGATTTCGTTTTCAATATACAGAACATACAGAAAATTCTTTTGGATGGCTGATAAACGGTTCAAATGAAAGATTGTTGGCCAAGTTTTCGATGTTCGGAATCCAAAGAACTTTCTTCAGCACAATCCCACAGCAACTGCGTCAGTTAACTTTTGCTAATACGGACTTGATATATATTTATTACTATTATTATTATTGTTTATAATTAAATGTTATAATTTTATGTATATTTAATTCGTTATTTTATAATTAATTATATTCTGCTTCAAACATTTAATGGTAATATTTGCACAATTATACATGACAGTATTACGCTGTTAACACTCTGAGAGAATGATGTGAATGGCAAACCGTCTGACTCCACCTTTCTATCTAACGCGCGTTCAAGAAAAATCCTAATTTAGGAGGGCTCTGAAATTCAATTGGTGTTTAATGCTACTTTAGCCGCAACCAAAAGAAACTACCGTGATATCAAAAATTATCTTGGTCAAAGGTTGCCATGGAATGTAAAACGGTTGTCTTATCTTAAATTGTCAAACTACACTCACATCATCAATAACTTACAAATGTGTTACCTACTTATTTCAGCTGTAAAATAGTAATGAACTACAAGTTATGAAATACTAATAACGTTTTTATTAACGAGAAAAACTAAATTACAATAATTGACTAATTGAGTAATTGATTTGACAGATTTTGACACTCAAAAAATAATTGACATAAATGTACGATGGGAGCTGCGACAATCATTTTAAAATCCATGACCACCCTTGACCAAGATAATTTTTGTTATCACGGTACAATAATTACAGTGTTGACAGATAAGATTCTAACCTCAAAAAACACATTATATATTCTTCATGGAAATCTGTAAAAGCTCTCAGGATTGGAATAAGACCAAATACCATCAACTTTTTGCCCTATTTGAAAATAGAATTCCAATAATTTTGCTTTCTGCTCTGTTGTGGTAACCATTTTTAATTAGTAAAGCAGCTTTTACTTTTAAGGTCTTGTTAAAGTTAAATTGACGTGTTGGCTGTGGCTAAAGTAGCTTTAAACACCAATTGAATTTCAGTGCCTTCCAAAATTAAAATTTTTCTTGAACGCACGTTATCTACATGTGATTATAAGGACCGCGACAGGTCATACTTCGTTCACTTATGTATAATTTCCTTATCGTCAATGGGTTAGTGTATTAGAAGTAACTTTCGTTACTTTTACGCTAAAAATCTCAGTTTTGGTTAGCTATTACAGGAAATGGAAAAGTTAAATTGTGAATTTTATCGACATGGTAATTCTTATCTGACAGGGCAATGTAATAAATGTCCGCCAGTTTCAGATCTGATCGATATGTATTCAAACAATCGTAAAATTTCGAATATTTCTTCGACGATTTAGTTTCGTTTGATAGGCACTTGGACATAGTTGCGATCGACTGCACAGCTTGCAGTGCCGTGAGATGCGCGAAGCGTATAGCGAGTAGCGGACGTATTACATATACATACAGGAGAATGGCCAACCGATAATGGATAAATTTCACGTGCGAGTTATTTTTATCGAAGGGTCGAGAGAACCGTTCGCTTTCCGTTTCGATGGATTATTGACCGGCGGGTTGAAGTGCCATCGTCGTTGTCATCAACAACGGCATCGTGCAGATGCGACGTCCCGACAATACAACCTAAATTAAAACATCGCACATCCTTTGTGCGGAGCAGATAGTTCACCATCGGTGGCAATTGAGTCCTTCAATATTTCTGTTATTCGAGCCGATATCGACGACGAAACGGATAACCGTTTTGAAAATTCCGGAGTCCGTCCAAATGAATCGCGCGCAGCAATTATATTCACTTTACTAGGTATAGAATTGTTGATGCATTGATATTTACATTATCACGATGTTGTATTCCAAAATAAAATGTAAATAATTGTTTGCCATGTTGACAAGGGACGATTCTTTTTACATTTATCATATTTTTTCACCATTGTCTCTGGCAACGTATTGTTGCAACATATACATGTTACTTTATTAGTCGGTACCCTAGCAGAAGTAACCACGTGAACAAAGAATATAACAGATATATGTTTTGTGGTAAGATTTTTTTGTAAACCTATCTAAACTGTCTAAACATGCATGTACATGTACAGTATAATGTCTTATTTATGTACACAAATGTTTCCATATGAAACTGCAATAAAAGACTAAATTGTCAAATATGTTTAGAATTATCGTCCACCGCCAAATTTTGTCTCATTGCAATTTAGTTTCATATGCGCCTGTTTTCTCGCCTTGCTTTGTCTAATGTATTCCTGCAAAACCCGTAATCTTAATTTAGAATCTTAATTTTATTTAGGATACTTTGAATGTATCGTATGCTCGACAACCTCGATGTCATAAATAATGTTGAAATAATTTAGTTTCTTCTTCTATAGTTTGTTACGTCCATTTGTCGCAGCACGAGCAAACAACATAGCAGTATCGCCGTACATTCCCCTAACGGATCTATTTCACATATATCTGCAATTCCAATGCATGCAAAATTTGTTTAGATTCAATTACGATAGCGATATCATTCGGCGCGCTTAGGTATTGCGACGAGTTCGGATGGTTTCAGTTGTGGCGAATCGTGGAGATTTTTTTAATGTTTGGCGTTTATGGGATATTTAACCGACTTCAAATGGTCTTGTTGGAAGCACACAGTCGTGCGTCGCAATGTCATCAAACCATGTAATGAGTTTTGTCTTTTATATATGCATCCGTTAACATCGTCTGTTAGTGTGCGGAATTTTTGTTCTGGGAAATTCCGACTTTGAATTGCGTTTTATTTTCAAGGTTTTATCTTAGGGATCATCTGTTGCGTAGATCTCGAGACGTCCACTTGCTAACTCCATCACGGAATCCACAGTGAAACTGGTATCACTGCTTTATCTCGAGATGGAGCTACTGGAATCGTAGTGGGATGTTGACGGAAGCAGGTCCACCCCGTAGTGCATAAATCTTGGAAAATTATTTCGGATCTTGGGTGCACCTCAAACACCTGTATCGGGGATCTATTTTAAACGCACATTTATGTGCGTCGACCATTGCAACAGCTGAAGCTTTGTATTCAGTGTAATATTTCGAATGACATTTTGTTTCAAAATAACGTTTTGTTTGGTAACCTTTACACGAGATTTACAGTAATGTCAATTTGTTCAGTATCTTTGTTTTTCCGCAATCAAGTTGTTTTTGAGAAATTAATAGTAATCTAATGTATTGTTGAAGTACTACCTCAACGCCGCTTACTGCGTTTCGATATCCCTGCATTTTGTTTTTATTCCATCGTCTAGTTTGCGTCGTTAGCTGACTACGGGGTAGAATTCACGGTAATTATTTATATACTAATTTTAATTACTTTTTTATCAACATTTTTCGCATTGATCGTTGCGGTGGGACATTGTCTTACTTCGAATATATTTATTTAGATCACCAAATTGGCGCACAATTTTACACTTTATTACTTGAATTGTGAAACACACCATTTTATTGTTTTTGTTCAAATAAATATTGGTGACTAGATTAAAGTTAGAACGCTCTTTCCGACACAAAGCACATTGTGTATTTGGCCAGGGCTGTGTAAATTTATGTCGCATCGCGCCCTATATTATAACATGCCCCCACTTTCCACTGTAGTTAGCCAATGCACATCAGCCAAATAGTGCAAGAACTTTAAATTAATCTTTAAAAGGAAATCATTTCCTTAGCATTTGTGTGACAACCCGACGTTCTATTGCCTATACCAATATTTCTTGCTTTGCATCGTAGACAGCACGCGAGTTTTGTGGGTGATACATTCAGTATATTAATATTAAAATGTATCACAGATTCCATGATTATGGGCGTTTTATATTAATTAAACAAATCGGCGAAATAGACGATGTCTGTCAGTTGGTGCCTACCTCCGACGAGTCTTTGGTTGTGTTGCGTTGTTAGTATTTAGTTTGTGAGAATTCCAAATAAACCGCCCAATACGTGCATCGGTCGCCCAATCAAAACCCGATTTCAATGACAGCGCTGCACAGATCGTTTTAACGGTCGGTACTCAGTCCCAACGATTGCACATGCATTATCGTCTAATACTAATAATAATAATAATTCCCACGCAACTTTCCGAAAAAACAGGGAACGGAAGACCATTTTCGCAGATGACACAGCCTTATACACCTCCTGCAGAAATGAAAAACCTATTGCCATTAAACTCCAGAAAGCAGTAGATTCAGTTGAAGACTGGTGTCCGCAGTGGCACATCACTCTCAACGAAGATAAATGACTCGCTGTAAGATTCACAAAGAAGATTACCCCCACCACATCAGCATTGGGGGAAGACAACTGCCCTGGAGTTCTGAAGTAAAGTACTAAAGGTGCCACACTCGACAACAAAATGACTTGACATACATTAAACAAACAACCAACGCGATAAAAATGGCCACTTCAACACTGGAACCCTAATTAAGTAGTCGCAGCGAACTTAGTATTGCCAACAAAGTACTGATGTATAAGACCTTGCTGAGATCGACGATAACCTACGGTTCATTAGTTTTGCCGACAGCCGCAAGAAGGCACATTGAAGTTCTCCAAAATGATGCAACGGATCTTGAACGCTCGCTGGTTCGTCTGTAATCAATAAATAAGAGATGACCTTAAGCTAGGGATCGTTCAGGAGCATATCAAAGATACCATGATCATAGATAAGGCAACCAGACACAAAAACAGGACGTGTGATCGTCATGGACTACAATGCCGGAGACCAACAGAGATCCATTTAAAGGCCAAAGGACACTATAATATAAAGACGCAAACGAAGTTACAAATTCACTAATACCTACACAATCCCGGATAAAGAAAAAGAATATCTTGGAAGGCTCATAAACTACGGTTTAGCCTTAGGAAAAGAAGAAGCCCAAAGCAAAGCAAAAATGATCGAAACTCTTGTATTTTCGCATTATATCGCAATATGCATTATGCATCCCATCACTATCCAATTGCAGCTTCGTATTTTGTAATTTGTGGGTCCTATGTGGTTAAGTACACAGTCACGTGGAATTTTATAAATTCCAAAAATTGGAATGCTGTCCTTATATGTAGTGAACCACGAACGACATGTTTTATGCTATAGAAATGTCTTTATTGACTATTGTTTAATTTTTTTAATATAATGTTAACGAATGCTATTTTATCTAATAGTTTATTGTCCTAAGTCCTAAGAAACGGTTTCATTACTTTATGGCATTATTGGCTGTAAGATTATTATTCGTATTCACTATATTATTAATGAGGATGAGAATTATCATTAAACATAATCACTCTCATGTAAATTCGTCAATTAAGTTTCTACAAAAACTACTGACCGTTTGTCACCTGGAATGGATTTTCGTGGCAACATGTAAATCACACGATGCTTTATTATTTCTTATGGAACCTGTGGCGTGCAAATCACACTGGTCAACACATAAAAATTTTCCAGGGTATTTTTACTTGTTTTCGCTTAATTTAACTGTGCTGATTACGAAAATAAGACTAGTTTTTTCTAGCAGCTCTAGTTTTAAATATTCACGTAGGTTAAAAATTATTAAAGTATGTTTTTTTTAATCATTTTATTTGAAACAGTCACTGTGGTTGAGGAATAAAATGTTTTTTATATGATTTTCTTGAATGAAGTGTCTGTATAAGATCCCGAAAAAGATTCCAGCAGTAATCAGCCATCATATGTATGTCCCACCTCCCTTGGTAACGTTCTTCCATTGTGCGAATATCCTGGTGAAACCTTTCACCTTGCTCTTCACTGTAATCTCCCAGGTTTTCAGGAAATCTTATCTTAAAATATGGCAGTAAATCTTTTTCACGAGTACGATAAAATGTAATTTTTGTTTCTAGCGTAAGTAGATATTTCTCGTTCAGACGAGATGCCAATACTTCGGACTGCTCCTTCGATAGATTTAGATGCCTTACAAAGTAATTTAACTCACTTTGATTGAATGGTTGAGGATTTTTCTCTGGACTAGGTGTGAAATCAGTCAGATTCATGTTTTTCTTCTTCAATTTCCATCTCCTCCGGTTCAAAACATGTTAATGATGTCGATGGTACTGGCATTGATGACTGATCAGAGTGTGTAAGAGGCCTCTGAGCAGAAGTCAACGTCGGATATAACCACTTATCCCGGTTTACAGAGTGTATGCCCATAGTGTTTACCACACAAAAATAACAATGATCATGATTATTACGAGGTTCCCGCTAAATCATGGGCGTGTTGAATTTAAGAGCAAACCGTTTTCCACCTGACCATTGTCGCAAAGAGACAACACAATTTTGACACACAGTATTAGGCACCCACAGCTTCCGTAAATTACTAATATTCACACCAAAGTAGTTAGAATACGCAGATTTAAGTCCGTGATCGATCTACGATACTTCGCAAAGGTATATTCACCACAAATTACACAAAAATTATCTGGATCGCTTAAACAGTGTCTTCTCTTTGTAGCTATTTTAATTTTCTGTAATTTTGAAAGTGACTTATAATGCACCGTAACCTTAAATATGGGTAGTTTGAAAATTCTCAAAAACTAGAGCTGTTACACAAATACTAGTGTCATTTTTGAAATAAGCACACCAAGATACATCGAATATGATACTAATCTTCTTGGAAAACTTTATAAAGTAGATATTTGTTGGGCAGTGTAATTTTATTCACAATCACTATAGTATTATGTCGAATCCTAACATTTTCGAAGTCGAGAAATACGTAATTCCTAACTGTCATTATAATCCCACGGGTGGAAAGTAACTAGATGTGCCAACCATTAGACTATTACACGTTCAATAATATTTATGGGCATTTATAGAATATAATTGAATGGAACAGATAGAGTAGCATGCTGCATTTGACTATGTGAAATTTCAACTATAACATCTCACCTATATGCTTCTCATGATTATTCAAAGAATATGGTTAATTTGTAAATGCCAGACTAACTAAACAAATGCCAAATGAATTTAAACGCAATGTATTTTCATGGAGTACTACATCAACTTACTATATTGGAAAACAGCAAATTTTGTCGCATTTTGATAATTATTTAATACAAATGTCAAATGAATTGTGAATAAATTAGTATATCCTTGGTGAATAGTTTCATTACGCCTCGGGATATAGCTAACCTCGGCGCTTCACACCACGGTTACCTATCTTATCCCTCGGCTGTAATTAAACACTTTCCACCTCGCATGTAATATACTATTACTGCGTTATACGTAAATAGTTTTGTATATATAAATATAAATATATGTATATTTATCATATAGATAGATACGTCTACAGATAATTACGTAAAGGGACGCGACATCGTTTCCATAAAGGACTCATCAAAATCATAGCTAGTTACACACTCAATGTAATTAATTGCTGATAGTAGCGTGAATTGTTCTTCGCTTAGCGCTTTCAGTGCAGAAGCGTAAGTGAAGTCGACAAAAGAGAGATAATTTACCAAACTAAGCAAAATATTTTTTTTGTTGGTGGAATATTTTAAAATTTCTAGTGAGTAGTAGTCGATATCGTCAGATTAAATTGCGCAGGCGTTATTTAATCACGATGCGAAATGTAGTAGTTAAAATAAATAGTAACAATCTGCAGTGGTCCACACTGAACTTCCTTATAATAAATTTCCAACAACCGCAACCGCGATGACAAAATCATTATTCAAAAAACTTTTCACACGCACACACACACGTCATATCGAAAATAGTCAGAATAGGCTTGGAGAATGATTACTATACTTCCTTAGGCATAAAGTATAAGGAAGTAAAAGGATTAAAAACAAAATTTGGAAAACTAAAATAAGAGGTGAATTATTACTAGTTTCGTTATTGAATGGTAATTTTAAAGGTTTTACCAAATTGAGTGTAACCTGCAGAAATCACATTTGAAAAAAAAATATGGCATCTTTTACCAACTGTAAAAAAGTACCTTTATTTACGACTAATTTTTGTAACGAAATACAAGTATATATATATATATATATTATTAAATTAATTCATTTTAGTGAAACTACATACATGAACGTAATATGTATAGTATGTATTTTTTGTAAGAAGGTGTTTCGGAAACCCTTACTAAGCAATAAACGTTGATATGACAAATGAATATTTCTGAAAGTATTTCATTCGCCCACTGACTACTCACGACACCTGAGTACCTTTTGCGTACATAAATAATCGTTCAAATTACCGTAAATTTGTATAAATTGATACAATCAATTTATGTAAATTGCCATGAAATTCGCATAAGTAACGAGAAAGTATAGAAAGAAGCATCACGTCCCAGAGTATTCAGCCGGGAATAGAGGACGAAGATTGGAAAATAAGTGATAAAAGCACCAGCTTAATAATAGCGGTTCATCAAAATAGAAGAAAGATATATAGATTCGAAAAATTCTATGAAAATTGAGACCCGTCGAAGCTGATTGTATCAAGGTTGTCCAAAGGTTGAGACAAAATGGTATAATACAACAAGGTTACTCAGGAACGAAAAGATCGTTGTGACTGGTTGCGAAAACGATAACCAGGTGGATGTATTTTGACATTTTGAATATACTTTGTAGTAAAAAGAATTATGGTGGTTGTCATGGTACCGTAAATGTACGACATAACATGATTGTAATTAGTATAAGTGTTAGCAATAAGTTTGTTTCTCGTTTATATTGCGATCATTACTGTTTGAAAATTCATTGAATAAACATATTATTGATAAATAAAACAGACTTTTAATTATATAAAAAATCTATTTTAACTTTCAAAAATAATTAACATTTTACTGATTAATATGAAACAAAACAACTAACGGAGAAAGAGTTCATGATCTCGGTAATAGCCGAGAAACAGCTGTAACTCTACTCAGTAGCAAGGACCTTAATATTAAGATCAGACAGGACAGCCAATGACAGAAACAGGAATAAAGAAATGGACAACATCTGCAACGCAGAATGGAGCCTACAGACCTTCCAGATGAACCTAGGTAGAAGTAAAACCAGCAGCCACAAGATAAGTAGGATCCTTCGAACATCGGCACAACTTTTAAACCACATAAGAATACAGAAACGATTCTGCGGAACCAAAAACAAAAATTCTCTTGGAAACACAGGGAATATAGGAAATACAATGTGGAAACTGCGAGAAGAAATACATGAAACCAATAGATTCATCGAAGTCCCAGAAAAAAGAACACATTCGCATCGTAAAACAGAGAGATCCGTCGTCCAACTTGGCTAGCCATTTCTTAAACACGAAGCAGAGCATCGAGGTCAACGATACAAGAAAATAGCTGACATACAAGAGTTCACCAGAAGAATAATCTGAGAAGCGATCGAAACAAAGAAACAGAAAGAAACTCGAAAGAATGTATCACCCCCAACGATTAATAGCCAGAACAGTATTGAAACAATAGTGAGTACTCAACAGATAGCGCCACAACTCATCGCACAACCAGCACATGTCCATTAACCACAAACAACAAAAATTCAAAGTTTCTGTTTATTTTATATTTCGGAAGCCATGATAGTTAAACAAAATCTGTAATCGAGACCAAATTTAACTTCAAATAAGCGAAACCTCAAAGCTTGTGACTAAAATAAACTTCGGTAAAATTGCAAGGCCAGTCTATGACGATATGAAGTTTCGTACAATAATTAGAACTTCTGTAATTTAGGGTGCCACTGGAGAAGGGGTGAGTTCCTGATTTTGTTGGTAAAAAGAGCGCCACGAAGTTAACCCGAATACCGGATGGTCGACTCCGATTTGACCCACAGTAAAGAGGTTGTTATTATTGTTATAAATTATTAACATTATTTTCTGGGATAACATGGTATCGAATACAAAATAAAGATACCTATAAAAAATATACTAATTACGAGTATAATACTACAACCCATATCCCGAAATGGTAACATCCGTATGTTGCAAGTTACTTCGCTTTACAGCGCATTATAATCACAATCAGAAATAGAGTATTCATGACGTCTACAAAAAGTAAACCCCAATATTATTATATTATAATATTATTTAATGAAAAATAAACAAATTCCAGGATTACGAATCATCAGATTCGCTCACTAAATATCTTCCAATACGAATTCAAATAATAATAATATAATATAAACAGTATCAAACAAAAAAAAATAAAAAAGTAGTATTATATGTCCGTGACGCCAGCCACTCGGTAGAGTTGCGTTTTCAGAATTCTCGAAGATAAATCGAAGATGCAGGCCCGACATGAAGAGGTTGATGTAAAGTGATCGCATCTTCTATCAACACTGAGTGTAGTACATGAAGGGGGTTTTCTGATATATATTATTTCTTCACTACTAACACATTTAACAATTTCTATATTAATAATAACGACAAAAGTTTTAAATAAATCATTAGTATTTACTGAAAAATAGCAATTCGCCATGACGAGTCATTTAACATTAACTGTCATAACTACATTAATTCGTTAGTTGTGTAAATATATTCATCTATTGTTTCCGTTTTCAATTTGGCAGTAACTTAATAGCTATTTATGAAACCAGTTGCGACAGGCTTCATTTTGTGTAACGAGTGGATGTTTGCGCGACAAGGGAAGCGAGGTCACTGAAATAACACGAGATTCACAAAATTGTCTTTCGTAACGTGTTGCATATACAAATTCAAATACAAATATAAATACAAAATTGCTAAACATATAGTTTGAAATCATAATTTAAAATGATATTTTTTCTTTGTATTTTATACAAATAAGTATTCTATTCCGGTTCAGATATACCAAGAGATATAGAAAAGACCGCAAGAAATGCTGTTTCGTCATTTCCTGAAAAACCTAAAGTGAAATAAGATTTAGAATATGAAAGGTTGAAAAGTGTCAAAAAAAAACTCGAGTTATTGAAAACAACAAGAATTTAAGGGCTTGAACTTTCAACTCGGTATTTAATGCTGAGAAGTGATATTTCTTTGAAACATATTGTCAAAACAGAATATTCTTAATAGAAACCAATTTTTCTATGGCCAATGTAGGCAAAAATAACTTGGTACTTGGTTGCCAGATTTGAATATGATTATTTCTAACAGGTCCCTACTTTAAATAATTATATAATTGTAATTCATATAAATAATTATGTACGGATTGGTAAACATTTTAGTGGTTGTAGATGAGATAATCTTTTGTGATTACCAAACTGGGCATAATAAGTTTATTGCGAACATTATTATTATATGGCATAAAAGTGACACTTTTTTGTATTGTTGAGAGCCGAGGTAAAGGCCGCTGTCAACGCAACAAAACTTTTAATTCCACCGATAAAAAAAATAAACTTTATTATAATTTGGTGACGTTTGGCAACAGTATTTTTGCGCTAGGTGTAGACACATCGGATTAAAAACAAGATGAATAATAACTATTCGATATAGAGCTAGGCGTGAAAAAATATTAGGCGATATGGCTTCAATTTATTTATAATATTGAGATCTTAATGTTTATTGCAAGTATGTCATTGCTGGTAGATTTACTGCATGAGTAATTTATTGGAATTTATAGGAAAATCAGTAATGCAACTTTTTAGTCTCTATAAACCCGATTATAACACATTTGATATTAACTCTTATGTCGATTAACAACATCAAAATGTAGAGGCAAAACTTTCTAATTTTCTAACATCGACAACATCACATTATGACATCACTTACCAGGACGTAAACTGCAAAGGGCATCACCACGACGGCGACAAGCAAATCAGCGAGCGCAAGACTGACGATGAAATAGTTCGTTACAGTCTGCAGGGTTCGTTCGCGATAAACACTCAGAATCACCAGCACGTTACCGAAGAGCGTGAAAATAGGAAACAGCACGAGCACGAGCGCCCAGTAATTGCGGAAAGTCTCCGTTTCAGCTTCGCCCACCTGACACGAAGACGATCCGTTCGTCGTCGCATTGTACGCGGAACAGTTCTGCAACTGGTGTTCACCACCGTAAGAATCCGATGTCTCGTTACCGCTGAAATTCAAATGGCCGAAGTATTGATCGATGTCCTGAAAGAAAAGCATGAAGTTTTCCGAGGACCCCTTCTTGTTGCTCTCGTCGTCCGTCTCGTTCGCGGTCACATTATCGTACCCGAATCTCAAATCGTTCCAAGCTGACGAACTGGAGGCATTCATGATTTTCTCCGGGATCATTTCGAAACGGCTAAAATTTCAGGAATCACGTGAACCAAGATCTGTTAATTTCGTTGCGGGTCTCGCCCCGACACAAAGGAACTTCGAGTCGACATCCCTTCAAACGCCCGCGTATCGTCGGGCTCTCTAACGCGATAAACGCCTTCCGTCTGCTCTTGATTCTGCTTGAACAACGAAGGAAATTCGTCCCTCGAATCGCGCAATAAGCCTGAAAGCCCTTTATGCTCTACATTTACAGTTACGTCACGAAAGCGTCGGCACTTATATTTTCTTCAAACTTAAAAGAATCACTTATCAATGATTAGTCACTAGATTTTAGTTTCACTATCGTCGTGAGGTTACCGGCCCTTGTGGTACACCAGTGGGACTTTTGCGCGAGTTTGACGAGGTCAGTTTCTACGGATTGGTACATACGATACGTGAGGAATTTTTGCTAGGGGTGAATGCACGTCCGTCCGAGATTGCGCCACGGTTCACTCTGCGCCCTGATACCGACGACGTCGTAACGAATTTCGCGTCGGCGCCGTCACATCTGCCACACAATGCATCCCCATTGCCGTGGAAATTGATACAGGTGGTGTCCCCGAATGGTTACTGGAAGATGGCCGAGATGAAGACACATATTACCCTGTATCTAAGCAATGGTTTTCACATAACAGAGTTTATAAAAATTATTTCAAATTGCATTTATGTAGAGCATAAATTGCAGTTTCAAAGTATACCGATACTTCGGACGTCGGAATTGTTGATTATACTCCGTAAACTTGTTGCATAGACAAAGAGTGCCACGATTGTACTGAATATTTAGCGGTTATAACAAAAAAATATATGACTAAGTGATTATACAGCATGATCAAAAAGGAAATTAATCTAAGTATGCTAAAAATCTAAAAAAGACACGTCAGTATTATATTTTATTCACAATCATTATAGTAATATGTCGATTCTTCACTTTCAAGTTTCAACCATAACTTCTCACCTCTATGCTTCTCATAATTATTCAAAGAATATGGTGAACTTGCAAATGCCAGATTAACTGCACAAATGTCAAATAGATTTAAAGGCAATATATTTTCATCAACTTACTATATTGAAAAACAGCGAATTTATTCAGATTTTTATAATTATTTAATGAAAATGATGAACGAATTGTAAATAAAATAGTATACAATCCTCTGTGGAAAGTTTCATTACTCCTCAGGATATAGCTAACCGGGCGCGAAGCTCGGCTGTAACGAAACACTTTCCACATTGCATGTAATATGCCATTGAATTCGGTTTAAGATTTCAATATTAATTATTATTGTCAAAATTCTCCACTGTAAATTACTTAGAAAGTCACTTATCTTCTATATCGTCATGAACAGTCGGTGAAATGACTGGTATTAGACGTTAGCGAGACACACTTTTTTGCAATTAGCTAACCTATGTACCCCAGTATTTACTGTAAAATCTCGAAAAAATCTTGTAAAGAACGTAGTTAACGTATTCGACCATTTCATTCAATACAACTCAAAAAAATCACGATCAATTATTTTTCGATAAAAGTAAGCTCCACTTAGCAAACACGAGAGTCGGAAAACTACAAAAATCTTATTTAAAATATATTAAGCGGGAAAATATTCAACCAATCACGCTCAAGTATACTAGTTTGGTACATTCTGAATCAGAAGTAAAGGTAATCAAATCTGCACTAGGCAGTGGTTGATAGATTTTATGTTATGTATTTTTTTTATATGCTTATTTTGTAATTATTTCTTCATTTCGTTATTAAACTTTAAATTGTGACAAAACTTTATTGCAACACTACTTTTTATCCTGAATGTACGTCGAAAAGCAGTACCGCTCTCGCCACGCAACCCCAGCTGTCATGTTTGCTAAGGCGAGCAGCATTGCAACACAAGCGATTATAATTTTTTTGATCGCAGTTTTTATGACAAAAAAATGTTGATTGGAAGTGTTGTTTTGAATTGAAAGGAAACTTAATTTACGATTGGTATGAAAATTTACCAGAATGTAATTCGCACAAGAATCGATTTTAATTCGTTTAAAATAATTATCGCTGCAAGCAAGACTACGCTACCCTAATTCGGCGTTTGGTTTCGTTAAAGTATACCTACGAAGAAACTTTTCACTTATCTTACATTTCATACATTATTGATTAACGGCAACAACTTGAGGATGTTGGTTACGAAAGTTTTGTTTCCAGAAATTATTTATCAACGAGAGTAACAATTTTAAAACAATCCAAGTGATTTTATACTCAAAACTGTAACTGCAAAAAATGTAACGAGGATTGTTACTGAGAACAAGAAAGTCAAATTAGTCAAAAATAATAAAACACAAAATAGATTCAATAGGATTGCTTCACACGCAAAGAATGTTTCTGTGTTCCTCCATTAAGTCTTACCCAGATCAAGTTCAAGATTATTAAATGGATCCGTTATGTTGATCATGTATTATGCATCACAGAAAATACAAATTCCGACGAAATATAAAATTTTATAAAAAAATAAACAAAGAAATCCAATCTAACGAAGACGAATAAAATAATAAAATTAATTACTTAAATATAACAATCACGAAATTAGCAACAAAGTAAATACATAGGAAACAACACAAATTAGGAATATTTAGAAGCCTATAGATCAAAATCTATACTAAAATATTCACATGAATTTTGAACGTCTTTAATTAATTTAGCATAATTTGGTGGTAATGCGTGGCCTGTTGCAAAAATATGTTGAGCTGTGCTTGATTTTTCATGTCTGAGTCATGAGTCTAAAGTGTGCAAAGTGCTCCTTACAGCTGGTTTTAATTGAACGCTTCATTTGTACGACATATTTTTGATTACAAACCTTACAATTTATCTCATATATATGAGATTTCTGATCTACCGCAAATGTGTCTTTGGCAATTCATAAGAAGGTTTTCAAACAGTTACTAGATTTAAACGGGACCTGAAGTTCTTGATTTTTAAACATTTTCTTTTAGTTTTTGAAGCTGAATGATACGGTAAACGAATTTTATTATTATTAGGTGGTACTTGAAATTATGCCGATACGTTTGTGTTTTTGACTAGGGTTAGTTATTATTTCCATGTCGAAACTATGTTTTTAATAAAACTAAGTTCGGTGTTATACCTCTCTCGTGTTATTGGAAAACTTAACAAACGATAGAAAAGAAAACGTAACTTTTCTGCAGGAAACTTATGACATGAATCGGCTGTTATAAATGCATACACATTGGTTTATTTCCGGAAAATATCTATTTCTACATCGTTGTTATTCCTAATTACGAATGTGTCAATTTAATGGTTTTGAATTTCAAATCGAATTTTCTCAAAAATGCGTCTTGCATTTATCAAAAATCACGAAAATTTCCATTGGATATGAGTAGTTAAAAAGTTATTTTAGAATCTAGTCTAGTATCTAACTTTCAATATGTAGTAAGCGCTTTAATATTTGTGTCTCCGTGAGAATACAGACCTTGGGGCGTGAAAGAAGTTTAAGTTGGTTGAAAAATAATTTGATAAAAACGATTTTCGCCAGAATTTTGTAACTTATGGGAGTATGAGGGAACATAGCGGGAAAACAAATTAGAATTACAAAAAATTACATAGTTAACTTTAAATAGAATTTAAAGGCCATTTAAGGAGGATACAAATAGTAAGAAATACATAATCAGTTAAAGCTGATAAAAATTAATCCTAACACAAACAAACAAAATGGAGAAAAAAAGAGGTTCGATGGGAATTGTCTGTTCGCCGGTCCACGTCGCTTCTATAAGGAATTATTGCTAACGTAACTAAGTAATGATGCATAAAACGCGAGGTGTCATCCAATTAAAGGGCACGTGAATATACTGGGTGTTTTGAAATCTACGTACAAAAAACTGGAAGTAGGTGATGCTAAGTAGATCTCATAGACAACTAGTTTTTCTAATAAAACTAGTTTAATTTTTGAGATAAAAATAATTGAAAATGTGGTTAAAATTTCCAGTCCTTTACTGAGTTAGATCTAATTACGCTTTTAATAATAATAATAATTCTTAGTTGTTATGCATAGGCAACAATAATGAATAAAATTCGATTTTTTAAAACTATCACAGAATTAACTGTGAAAACAATTTGAACTCTGCAATGGAAGCTTATACAAATACTGAAATGACGGATATCGTCTTACTGTATGAAAGGGCACTAGGAAACGCCCGTGAATCACATCTACCATGAAATGTTTCCCCAACGAAGATTGCCAGACCACCGCACATTTAGTACCGTTGTTCAACGTCTGCAGGAAAATGGAAAATTTACCCCTTTGGATGTTGAAAAGAATTCAGGGATTAGTCTAAGAAGACTGACTTACCGCGTGGGAGTTTTGCCGATCATTGTGTGGCGCACATTAAATGAACAAGGTCTGCATCCTTTCCATATGCAAAAAGTCCAGGCATTGAAGCCAGAAGATTTTCCCAGGAGGATCAAATTTTGTGAGTGTGCACTTCGTAAAAATCAACAAGAACCACAGTTTGTTCAGAAGATTTTACTGACAGACGAGGCAACGTTTACCAAAGATGGTATTTGCAATGCCCACAATACTCACATTTGGTCAGATGAAAACCACCATGTAATCCACGAAAGTCTTTTTCAGGACCGATTTAGTGTAAATGTCTGGGTACGAATGACCGGAAATCATTTGATTGGGCATTACTTCTTACGGCCTCGCTTAACTGCCACCGCGTAGTTAGAGTTCCTACATTCCAATCTGAAAAACCCATTGGAAGATGTCCCTTTAATTATTCGAAGAGACATGTGGTATCTTCATGATGGGACCCCGTCTCATTATGCTTTAGCAGTGCGGACATGGTGCGACAATAATTTCCCAGGGAGGTGGATAGGAAGGAATAGACCAGTTTTCTGGCCAGCCAGATCTTAATTCGGGACACATGAGACAGGTAGTTTACGCAACCGTATAAATACGGTCGATGAACTAAGAAATCGAATCGAAAATGGGCAATCGTTAATATGGCGGAACAACTTTTGTAGTCTCCTTAAACACTAAACTTTTGTTTTGGTGGTTTTCGGTTTAAATTTATTATAATTATAAAACATATTCTAACATAATTGTCATCAAAGACTCCATTGGGCCTGTCTTGCACAGCATAGTGTTTAGAAAGAAGCTTTAACATTAGAAATTGACACTGAGTTATTTTGCTATATTTACCTCAGATCTATATTATGTCTGCAAAGTACGCAGAAAATACGGTTTCGCAAAGGTAGGATGTACAAAATGTTAATGGAAATACTCTTGTTTTCAAGTTTAACATTTTCATCTACATGTGCGCAAACATTTGAAGGTTTTGTTGCTTTAATTTCTGCTCCACAATTTCACAATTCCACAATTCAATTTTCTACAAAAAGCATTAACTTTATTACTTGCGTACAATAGATACGTGTTTGTTCTTTCGAGATGAAGATTCAAAGTATTTAATTTCTAGAATATGTCGACAAATAACCTCAATTTTTTTACACAGAAATCATCTCTACCCTTCGCGGCTTCCGGTCGGATTTCCTTTTCTCGATAACTGGCGATTTCATGTCTTAATTCATAAATACGCTGCAAAATGTCGCAAGTAATAACCATCCTGACTCGCAGTAAAATAGTAACGCCGACTACTGCAGTTTTACAATTCCATAATATATTCTTTGATTATTTCTGTTAAGTATGTTATTTGCTAGCTTCATATTGATATGATTTACAATTTCTCAAAAGTACTATATATTCAGTTAATACTCATCCAAATGCATTAAACAGATTCTGTTACTTATTGATATTCTATGTAAAATTGATATTATTGGTTCTACAACATTATTTCTGTACTATGTATAACATTTTATAACGATATCAGTTCTTTTTAATATTGCTGTAGAGTAACATTCTACAAGCCAAAGACAATAAGGAAAATCTTGGCAATGAATCTATGTGAGTCACTGATATATTCAATATTAGTACTACAGGACAAAGTGCCTGAAAAAGTTTGTTTTAAATTAATTTTCCATATTAACGTAAATGAAATTTACTTTTGAATAGAGAAAAATTAGCGCTTTAATATTATCGTAAAATTGAACATGGTGCTCATTATAAAATCAAAAGTTGATTGTAACACGGTATGAACACGGTATGTAGTCGGTGTGCGTTTAACTCGGCATTTTCTTAGTGCATACGTGTAAATGTTTGCGAATTTAATATCCGCTCATGGAGAAAATTTTCAGTCGTGCTAACTGGGAAAATTAATTTAGAATATGTCGACACACTCGCTCAATTTTATTACACACAAATTACATCTACTCTTCTTGACTTCCGAACGGATTTTCTCTTCCCGATAAATTGCGATTTCATCTCTTAGTTCATAAACACGCTGCAAAAATGACCCAAGTAATAGCCATTTTGCCTCACAGTAAAATAGTAACGCTGACTACTGCACCCTACAAATTGAACAAAAAATGGTTGCAGTTACTACAGCTACAACAATACAAAATATTCAGACCAGGATTCATTTCATCGGAAGCCAGAGCTTTTCTGTGGATTATGCAATTTAGCCAGGCAAACTGTAGAGATTTTTGTTTGACAAGTACTTGTATCTTCTAGACATTGTACGAGCACCGATCGTGCGCGTACAATGTTCCGACGCAATTTGTCAACTCTATGTTTACCTCGTTTACAAAAGCATTTGATATCGCAGATAATGCGAGCGCTTTGAGGTCTAGTGATTTGCAGAAAAGTATTTCTTCTACTGCTGACATACCGTCACAAAATCGAACTGTTATGAAAACTTTCTTGTAACAAGTAATATTTTCAATAATTTAAAATTTTCATACACAAGGACTGTACGCTGAAATAACGAAACTGTTGCTGTTGTCAATCTCAATGATCAGAGCATTTGTGCCAAAACCGATGAAATTAATGTATTTTTGGGGCAATACCGTACAGACACTGATTAAATATTGGTGTTTTTTGTGTACCTGAAACATGCAGATATAAACTTTTTAAATATCAATCAATGGCTTCAGTTTAATTGCAATGTTTTATAGATCCATGGTGGCGTGGCGATTTGGTCAAAAGATGGAGAGTTTTATTTATTTATATGTATTATATATATTTATATGTACAACCATCCAAGAAGACAAAACTCGATTACAGGATGGGTACTAAAATATAAAGTATTATATCCTGCTAAATACAGAATGCATACAAAATACAATACAAATATGGTAGAAAACAGAAAAGGCTAGGTACAAAGATAATTAAGTTTCTTTATTGAGGCTACATTGCAGTGATATATATCCAAAGAATTTTGAACGCTATGATACTTTATACGCATATCTGATGAAGAGGATATTTTTCCGACATTAGTTCTAGGAATAGACAAATGAAACGATAACGTTTTCCTAGAAGAAAGTCTAGGGAATTGGAGATTTATCAACTCAAGTATGCCACTGCAATCAATATAGTTGTTAAGAATTTTATATAACAATGTTAGTTCCGATTTCGAGCGTCTAGTTTTAAATGACTCCATAGAGTATCTATCCTGCAATGCAGAATTAGGTATGCCAATTGGAGGATAAACACCATCCTCCTTGAAACAAGCGCATTTTAATAAACGCCTCTGTACGCTCTCTATACGGTTAATATATGTAACGTACGAGGGGCACCATACAACAGACGCATACTCAATTTGTGACCTAACAAACGATGAATAACTGAAGCGTACGAGCACTGCAGAAGACGCTCGCATTTCTCGTAATAAATCATAAGGTTTTGAGAGATTGTGACGTTACGAAGTTTATATGGTCTTTAAATAATAATGTAGCATCGAATAATACCCCAAGGTCACAGCTAGATGCCGGCCTTGACAAAGCCGTTCCGTTTAAGGAGTAATCATAACAAATGTTACGTGTTTTATTAGAAAAGGTCATTACATTACATTTAGAAACATTCAACGGCAGCTTATTCAAATCGTACCAAGTATTCAACGCTTCAAGATTCTTTTGCATATGAATGCACTAATCCATGCATTGTACAGTGCAGTAGATTTTCAAGTCATCGGCGAAGCGTTAAGGCTTAAAACAGACACAATATCATTAATAAATATATTAAAGAGCAACGGAACCAAGTTAGAACCTTGTGGCACTCCAGGTGTTAAATAAATGTCAATAGACTGGTGACCAGCACACTCCACATATTGTACACGATTAGAAAGATACGACTCAAAAAAATTAACCAAGTCATGTTGAAGCCGTGTAATTCGATGTTTCGTATAAGTGGATGCAAATTCATATAACAACATTTCAAAAACCTTGGCAAAGTTATTGAATATTGTAAAATGCCTACAATTCTGAATAGCACTACGATCGCCTTTTTAAGGACAGGTGTTATTCTAGAACTTTTCCACACAGTTGGGAAGGTATCAGTTTGTAACGTCAAATTAAATAAGATTGACAACGGGTAGGCCAAAATACAAGCACAGTCTCTTATCAAGAATGCAGGGATTTTGTCACGTCCGAAAGTAGATTTAGGTTTTAATTTGTTTAAACTAATATAGACCTCAGCTTCAGTAACACTGTCCAGATGAAGAATGTATGTGTATACGTTACCCTAAGTGCCGGTAGCCGAATATGATGTTTGAAAATAACTATTGACATGCTATCGTCCAATGGCTCTTCCTTGTAGGTCATGCAATTAGGAAGACTACTCGTACCTTTTCTATCATTAACAAATTGCCAAAACCTATTGGGGTTATTTGAAATATTTTTTTTTTTATGTTTATGCAGTAATGTTTGTATGATGCATATATCATCACATTAAGTTTGCGCCGAAGTGATTTAAAATCCTCCAAAGCTGAATGATCGTGAGCATTATACCGTTTCCAAGCATTCTGCTTTAACTTTATAGATTTTATTATTTCGGGCGAAAACCAGGGAGGGTAATTTCTGCTTCGTGCATTGGTTTAATGAATTGATCGAGCAGTTCATAGATAGTGGAGTAAAAACGATCGCAAGCCAAGTTAACGTTAGAGAATTCCTTAAGAGCCTCCCAGTCTATATCTAAAATGGCATTATACAAGGTGGATAAATCCGCCTTACGGAAGTTATAATACACCTTATTTAATTTTTGTTTATTTTTCCTTGGGTTTGTCATAATATTAAGTTGAATAGATAAGGCTGGATGATGGTCGTCTTCCTTTAGTAGTACATCCACAGATTTTTCAACACAGCAATACCTATTAGATAAAACAAGATCAAGTATCTTTTTTGTTATTATTTTGAATTCAAGAAATAAGTAAATGTATAACTCGCCCATTAGGCTGAGATATATAATTAGAATATTCAGAAAAAGTCAATAAAAAAGTCACCCATAATTACAATATTATTAGCAAATATAAAGTCAAGTTAACTGATGATATCAAAAAAGACCTGATATGATGACAAAGAAGGACTTGGCGGAAAATAAAGTACTATAATAGAGAGAGAATATTTTTCCAACACTAGTCTTGCCGCTACCACATCAATCAGCTGCAAATCAGCAAAAGAAGCTCTAATATCCAACCCTGTCACCATACTCGAAGAATGAAATTCCAACAACACTCCTGAAGTGAGCCAGGTTTCAGTAAGCGCCAGCACATCAAAGCCACAAGTCCCCATCGCTTTTCTAATTATATTCATTTCACTGTTAAGATCTCTAACATTTTGGTAATAGATAGAAATATTATGAAAAGGGTCACATAGTAATTCTGTATTGGTGGCAGGGACAAGGGGTGGAATCCCACCAGACAGCGATAAGGAGAGGTGGGAATTAATCCCTATTGGATTCCGAATAAATCATGCTTGGATGTTTCAATTACTTTTTTATATGATGCACATATATTATAATCCCATACCGCATGTTAAATGTTGACATCAATCTTTTGTTTCTCTTTAACTGCAATACAATTACTGCAACGATATTTACGCTCATCTGCTTTACATTCTTTTAGGCCATGTCTTCCAGCACACATAGAAACATGATAAAATCCGTTACATTAAAAACAACTAGGGATATGGTACAAGTATCAACGTATACGGTACAAGTATCAAGTCCAACAACTAAATTACCCCTCTTAGTTACCTTATCGTATGAGCAGAAATCTAACAGCAATACAGCCTGATAAATGGTAGAATTCTTCTTCGTTTGCCAAAATCGTACTATGTTACACTTGGAATCATCATTGACAACATCCTTATTTTGTTTCAGGATAAGCTTCAGCAACGTTGCTTCATCAAGGTGCTCGTCGACTCCGACAATTCGTACACGCAGGTTGAAATGTTTTAATTCGTGAATTACATAATTATCCGCTAATTTGTCTGGAGCAATTTTAATAAATTTTGAAGTTTCGCCTTTATTTTCACATCCTATTATTATTCCGCCATTACTTATGTGCTTAACTTTGCTAATATTAATCTCAGCACCAACATGATCGCAAATTAGTATGTCGGACTTTGTCTGCGAGTTCCGCTGATCTCGATTTTTCGGTTTTACTATAATTTTATGTTGGACATGACTTTGCAGTCTTTCGGCATAGCTGGGGATTCCACCCGATGTACCGGGCTGGGATAGTTCGGAAAATCTGTTAGTTGCTAACTTCATGACATCCGACTTCAAAGTCTCGAATTTTGTGTTTAAATTCTCAAATACGACATTGCATTTTAACACAAATATCTCCTCCAGACGCTTTTCGTTTATATCCGGTGCCAGAGATCGACAGGCTTCACACATCCAGGAAAGACCCGGTGTACTTGCGACAAGGAGCACAATATCACTTGACAAGCCGATACAAACAACATGAAACAATTTTTTACAGCGACCACAAGAAACACTCGGCTTACGCGCCGTCCCGCTATCGCAAGCCAGCAAAACAGTTATAACATTTAAAACTTATTTTTTAAACGTGGCACAAAATTTAGTAAGCAATGCCTCGACCGAATATTTGAGGAGTGTGTCCTTTAGCAACTCTGGATCATTGTTCTTTCAGCCAATGGTTGAAGAAGATATAAAAAATATGAAAACTAAAACTTCCTCTGACTTAGATAAACTGTGTTAAATGATAACCTAGGAATACTGAAACGCCTTTTGGCTTATGTTTTTAACTTATCGCTTTCTACAATACATTCACAAACAAATATATTATCAATGGTTAGACCTGTATTTAAAAAAGGGGATAATAGCGTTATTGCAAATTATAGACCGATATCACTATTACCAACTATCTCAAAGAATCTAGAAACTATTGTTAAAGATCAGGTGGTACTTAATTATTTAGCACAATGTTTTATCACGATCGCAGTTTGAGTTCCAAAAGACTACAGTGGATTTTTCATTTTATTAACTAAATTAATCATACCCAAAAGAGCAGCGCACTTGTGCTTATGTTATTCTGTAAGCCAAGCATTTGATTGTATTGTTATATATTATTATATATGTTATTATGTATGTCAAAAAATAAAATAGTACTATTATGCGATAAGAGGTGTTGCTAATCAGTGGTTTGTTTAGTACTTGGAGGATCGTAGAATAATTATCAAATTACAGAGTACGGAGCTAATTAAGGCTACGGTGCAATCGGAGCCGGGCTCTGTCCTTTGTGGATTTCCGCAAGGACCCGTGCTACGACCAATACTTCTTTAAATGTATGTAAACGACTTCCGACAAGGAGAAAATTGAAATTCTTCGAAACCATTGAATCTTGAACAAAACCAATTATTTTTAAGTATGTAATCACTCGCCAACCCCACCAAAAATTATGAAAATATTCGATAAACATCTTGAAATATGAAGAAAAAAGTGGCAGGAGTAAACCATCACTTCCACTTGACATTTTGATTTCCAAATAAGCGGTTCTCAAAGCCATTACACAGAAGAAGAATTGGTTCTTAAGAAAAAACATTTTTTAAAAAATTGTATTACAAAGGTTTTTTCAAAAAAATTACGGGGAAAAACGCTTTGCGAACATTCTTTGTTGTTTTGGTAATACGCAATAAATATTCCCGGGTGTGACAGTAGCAAGCGCGGTCACAGTTCCCGAGGCAATTAGATCACGTCCGTTTTCTGCAAATTCTTCTAAGTATAACAAAGTTCAGTACGAACCATTGCATAGAAAGTACTTTTGCAACAGACATCTCTTTGGTGCATCGCTGTTTCATGAAAAAAATACTGTCAAAATACAAAAACACCAATTAATTTCATGAATAAATTTTGAAAAATCATAATAAATGTATTTAGTTCTAGTATCTATGTCACTTTGATGTAAGTGAAATCAAGATGGACAAAGTCCGGATTGCGATAGATATTGCGGATGAAGGGGACCTTTGTATAAGGAAAAAGTTAGTCTTAGCTATTAACAATTATATTATGTGAACAATACATTTGAAATAGTTAATGAGAGCATTGCGTATTTGTACTACTGCAGAAATGTGAACACGACTGATAGCACATACAAAGATATAATGGTCTCAAGGGGTTTTCATATCAGAGCGAAAGAATTGGCAAGAGAGAAAAAATATGAAACTAATTTGAAAAAGCGCGTAAAGAACTGTAGGGAAAGATAGAATTATTACCATGTAGAAAATTCATACAATTAAATGGATATTGCTCAGCGAAGAGTCAACATGAAGGGATGCGAAAGAAAAAGATTGAGTAAATAGGGAGTATAAACGTCAAGACTTTACTTTTTCATTGCGAACATATTTTCATAAAACATGCTAAATTGAAATAAATGGAAAATTAAAATGAATAAAATTTAACCAGACAACAGACGAAAATGAAAATCCACGCAAAAGTTAATAAAAGTAAAATCAAAAACAGGAACATTTTATACTCGTCTGCAGTGTGCAACACCAATGTAAACTATTGCATGGAATAGTCGAATTTCGGAGAGCTACCAAGTGACAGAAACAATAACATTATCACAGCAAATGAGCCCTGTCATTCTCAGGTGGTCGGGATTTAATTGACCGCATTAATAACCAAATGCACGTCAGAACGGCCCATCTGCGTAACAATTGTCGGATATCACATCACCTGCGGCGCTGCGTCAATGGCAAAACGAAACATTCATCAGTTTTGAGATTATAAGTGCAAGATGGTGCTTTGTCGTAGTATAACCAACTGCGTCATATTTTATAACAAACGAATTCATTAAAGTGTAAGATTTGAGGACATCAAAAAAATTACAAAACTTTAATTCTCGCAAACGGAAACGTTCTCATCTCGGAGTAGAACAAACAGCAACGTATATTTAATGCCAACTTCTTCGAAGCTTTCGTCCGATGTTCATATCTCTCTTTGTTAAACTACTATCTCGACATAATTATTGCCCAGCGGCGCGACCTTGACGGTCCCATGTTGAATATGGAATGTGACGTCTACGATGTTCTGTTCTGATTTATATGCGACACGTCGCATGTCTCTTTGCATTGATATATGAATCGAGTATCTGGGAGTGATAATGCGATCATCCGTTACTGATGTACCATTACACATTGTGTAAACGAAATGACTGCCTTAATTTTAATTGGTTACAAAACTCATTATGTGCAGCACTTTTTCTAAATATTTTATACTTTTTGAAATTGTGAAATCCTTTCGCCCACCATATCGAGCTTTTAAAAAATAACGGAGATAATGAACGTTAATATCGTTATATCAGGTAAAGGAATTAAAAGTTCCGTTTCCTGTAACTGTTTTCTAGTTAGCGTGGTTGCGGTAAGAATTTTATTTGCTTATATGAATTGCATATTTTCAATAAACGTACTATGATTTTTAAATCTGTTCAGAATTTTTTCTTCGAAGAATTTTGTTCAGTTCTGTTAAATTTTATGAGTTATATTGCCATTTAAATTCAGTTATTTCGGTTAACAGCCTATTTTCTGAAATAGGATTTCCTTTAATTGTTTAAGGCAGAACGTAAAACATTCAAGTAAATATAAAATTATTATATTGTTTTTGCATTGCATTATTACTTTATTGTAACAGCTCATATTGATTATTATGTTTTGTGAGTTCAGTGGCCACCAGCATATTATTTTAGTTATTATGTACTAGCTTTATTACTAATCGATATCCTATGATGATGAAAAGTAATTACTAATACTTTCTTCACCACAAAGACATAAACGAATACACAATGCAGATGAAAACATGAGAGAGAAGTTGATAGTTACATGTACACTAGTAGGAAAACATAATAAGAGAACAATAGTGGATGTGCAAATAGGAAGACCAGAAATTGGTAGTAACCAATTACATACTACTAACAAATGTCAGGGAAAAGTTAGGAAAGATAGAAGAGCAATACAAATCTCTAGTGTGTGAATGATGATATAAATTAATGCATAAAAATATCGCGAAGAAATGTGAGATGGCATTAACTGAAAAATTGGAAGAGAACTCATACAAGACAAAACAAAATATCACAAAGAAAATATGGAAATATATCAAAACTGTAATGATGCGGGTTCTGATGTCTGAGCCCGCAAAATAAATCAAATTTTTAGCAGAGCAATTAATTTGAAATATAGAAAATTTATTGTATGAATTTAAATAAAACAAAACTTACGTGCATGTGATCGATAGCACTAAAGCAGGCAAAGTTCAGAAGCCAAAATAATGTATTATTTATCCATATTTGTATGCCAAAGATTCTCCTACAGAAACAATGGCCTTATTCAGTTTTGTGCTCGATCAAATTTACTGTTGGAAAATATTTCTTTTTTTAAACTGTATTATAATCACTTATCATTGAAATATTCTTAATACATCTGTTTATTTTCAGGCATTTGCCACTTTTATCGAGTATAAAACTTTTACACGTCCGAATGTTTCTGGAACTGACGACACTCTCTTTCAACTGTATTTTTAAGTTAATTGCTGTCCATGGCTATTTATATTTCAATTAAGTAATCAAGCTCTGCATGTTCCTATTTTTTGTTGGCTTCGATCGATCGTTTTTACGTTCGCGTTATCCCTACGATATATACTAACCTGACTTATTAATTATTTATATTTGTACTGTTAATTGTGTTACATTATATAGTAATTAACTTTACAAGTCCGGGAACTCGTATTTAACAGTACGAGTTCTGTTAAAAGAGTTCACGGACAAATGCCGTTATTTATTTTATTTCATACAGTGAATAATTTAATTTTTCGTCGCACTAGATTGTTACGTAGCGAATAACATGCCACATTTCAAAAACGTTAAGCTATCGATAATGCCCTGGCAACACTAAGCGGGCTGTTATGAAAAGAGGGCCGTTAAGGATCCTTAACAGCCCGCTTTTGATAACAGCCCGCTCTTAATCGATCGTACAACATTTAATTGTCACGGAAACAATGACATCTGTCATTTTAAAATTATAAATTATAAAATTTTTCATTCCAAATGTTTACCTTCTTGGATAAGCTAGTGCGACGAAAACCGTTGTACATACCACGGGCTGTTAAGGGCCATAACGGCTCTCGGTAGCATTAAGGCCCTCACTTCGTTCGGGCCTCAAACGGCTACCTCAGCCGTTATGGCCTTCTTAACAGCCCTTGGTATGTAATAGTTATTTACAAAAATTTTATAATTTTAAAATGACAGATGTCATTGTTTCCGTGACAACTAAATGTTGTACGATCGATTAAGAGTGGGCTGTTATCAAAAGCGGGCCGTTAAGGATCCTTAACGTCCCTCTTTTCATAACAGCCCGCTTAGTGTTGCCAGGGAATTATCGATAGCTTAACGTTTCTGAAATGTGGCACGTTATTCGCTACGTAACGATCTAGTGCGACGAAAATAACTATTTAATATTTACATTTGACATTTTTTCGATAATGTGACATTAATGAGTTCCAGTTTTTCTATAGCAACATATGTATCGACAGATAGTCCTGGAATGACAGTTTCAGAAACTCGCAATGTAAAATTACTATAAATATTTGTAAATAGTCAGTTAAACCCTGCGGTTGAGAAAGTAATTCATGTTGTTCCATGTTTTCTTAAAAATAAAATGTATCAAAAAGGTTTAATATGGGGTTTTATTAAGTTAAAAATAACAGTCCGGGAAGTGTTACTTAGCGACACTTACCAGCTCTGATACCATTAGCTCATTTACCGGACTCAGAACGGAACGGAAAAATTTACAGGACAATGAAATGAAAATAATAGTTTTTATTTCATACTGTCCAGTAAATTCAATTTTTCCGTTTCATATAAAGATGTCCTTCCATTATTCTGATTTCTTTATATAATTTCAGATTCATTATCGTGTATCTATCTGTTTCCTTTTTATGTGGTATTTTACAGCTTTTGCACGCCATTTTAGTAAAAATTTTCATATTTACGCTTTTCTTTCGTTCGTAAACAGCTGTGCTCACTGATTTACTCCCATGTAATTTTACTTTGAATATGAAGATAAGGAGCTCAACATACAATGAAAAGTATAAAGACATAAGAGTATACGGAAGAAGGCCAAAATATCTGGAAGGGGGAAAGACGCAGGAAGAGGAAAGAAGTTTAGCGAGATATAGATGCGGAAACGAAGAAAAGAATAACAAATACTGGATGGGAAACGAATACAGAAAGTGCGAAACGTGTGGCAACGGAAAAGATGACTGGAAGCATTGGTGGGAGGAATGCGTGGGAATGGGATGGAGCAAGGAGGAGAAGGAGAGAGGTAGAGAGTGGAGGAAGGTGCTGGGAGAGAAAGGCGGTGGGGTGGAGATACTGAAAAAACTAAAGGAAAAGAGGGAAGAGGGGAGAAAAATGAGGGTGAATAACATAAATTTGCTTGTTACAGGTAACAGAGAATAGGGGAGAGAGGTGTCCAGACGGATGAAGGAGAGGAGGCGGAACAAAGGACAGAAAGGATGCTACAAAATGTAAATATATTAAATATATTAAATTATATTGTGTTATTAATTTGTCATTATGCCAATAAAGGTTTATTTATATTTTACTTTGAATATTCCTCTGAGATTATCCTGCACGTCAATCCTCTTAATCGCAATTTATTGATATCTGAATTTATCATGGCACCATTAATTATTAATTCTGCTACTTAGTTACCAAAACTTTCAATTACTATTACTCTCTTTTCCGAATCCACATAACACTAGTCCTTTCGATTTATATTTCCTATTTTGATATTAAATGTTAAACTGACTTAACCACTTGACACTAACTTGGTTACACGTAATTGTCAAACTTTTGTTTGAAATCGTCCTTCAATTGATAATTATCCCCAAATACTGTATTTTCCGAACCCGTTTAACAGTGCCTTCTTTCGAGGACGCATTTTTACATTTTGGACGACGCACTATAAATGTGCTATGGTAAAAAATGCACTTCAAACACTGCATCAGAACGATGTACCACAACAATGAAATATTCTATTACAAATTGAACAGAAAGCATGAAGTTATATCCCACATGGATTTGGTAAGAATAATGGTGAAGTTTGGCAACTAAAAGGAGAGACAAGGAGAAGGTGCACATGTACCGGAATCGCAAATAAACATGAAAAAGGTATACAGATAAAGGAAATTTGTAATTCTTATCGCCGCTCGTTTCGCTGTGAAATTCTATTTAAACGGTAAGCAGCATGTCGATATTACTGCAACGACTTTGTAGACGTCCGGTATCGACTGAACATAACGTATATTAATCGTTTAATCGACCACGTGCTCGAGTCATTCGATTTTAGTGCTTAGTGGTAGTTCAACTACCGAAGTCTCCACATGTTTGTAAGTACTTATATAAACAAGTTTTATTTGATTCAAAAACGCAATGTGTTTGCTATACGAATAAAACGTGTAAATATTGATATTGATTGCAGATCATTCGTACACCACTTTACGCTTGTCACATATTTGCAATATCATGTTCCTGGCACTTAATCATTTCCACCAGCTAATATTAAATTGGAACAAGAATAATAGACATCGGTTCGTGCTTCTTATATCAGCATTTCTGTAAAATTTTAATGATTGCTGTGGCTTAAGATGCGCCTTTGTTGAGATAAAGGAATTAGTGCGAGTAATAACAACCTTTAATAAGCTTTAAGTTAGTACTAGGTTGGTGCATAATCGCACATACACTGTACTTACAAGTTTAATAAGTTTAATAAATACAAAACATAATGTTAAAAATTCGCGTGTATAGGCAGCATAAAATATTTAATGATATGATTTAGTGGCTTGACGAAATAATAGTCACAACGGAAATGTGAGTGAAACTGAAATTGTTACAAAAAATATTATGTTCTATAAAGATTAGATTACAAAGTCAACATATATTTATTGTGAAATAGGAAGGACATTTTCTTTCCAGTACTAACCAAAGATCAAACGCTGCTCAAACGCCAACTTGATAGATTAATTAGGTGCATGGAGTATGGTTTCCAATTATTATATCGTCAGGGATTTTAAACGCATTTGTACTATGTATCTACGTATCTATCTTTACTGAAGAGTAATTTAACAGTAAACGAGGAGAGACCTTATTACAATTATCTACATGAAACCATTACTAGTAATCAACATTCCATAGCTTCGGAGAATAATTGCAGAATAACTTAAACCTTTTAAATGTTATGGTTGGAAAATATATAAATAATAGATTAATTAACTTGAGGAGCAGTTAGGTACCGAACTACTTGTCCCCTCGTCAAGAGTAACCAGAGGGTTACTGATCATAAACCATTACAATGGCTTTACAACTTGAAAGAGTATAATTTAAACCTCCAACGATGGAAAATCTATTTAGAAGAATTCGACTATATTATAAATAGTTTATAAGAAGGGAACAAAAAACCCAAATGCAGACGCCCTATCCAGGATCGAGATACATTATCATTCAAGACAGGATAATCAATCCAATAAAGCTGTTAGAGACGATTCGTCTACAACCAACATCTCAATCCAAACTACTGAGCAATCAGGGTATGCAATAACCAACGAATCAGAAACAGTTCAGTCATTAAACTCAAATGTTAATTCCGAACATGAAAACTCCATCCCTATTCTAGACGAACCAATCGATAATAAACAAAATCAATTATTCATCTATGTTCATAATAAAGCTACTAAAATAGAACACCGAAGAACTATTGACGGCTATACAATATCAGAATTTCATACCTTTAAATAACTCGCATACACGGAAATATTAAAAGAATATTTAGGGCCGCATACGCAATATATCTATTGCAATGATGCAATTTGCCAATTGCTTTGTTCAGTCTATTTAGATAACTTCATGGTCGATAAATTGAAATTAATTCGTTGTTTAAAAAGATGTCAAGTTATAAATCAGAAGGAACGACAAATAATAATAATAATAATAATAATAAACGCCTTTATTAACTAAATTGATAATACAATATTTATTATAGTAAAACAAAAAGAAAAGAAAAGAAATGCATATACTAATATGAATTAAACAAACAAACAAAAATATATATGTATATAAAAATAAATAATTAACGTAGTTAATAGGTGCAGGTTCAGATTAGCATAAGCCATCTGTTCTACCACCTGGACCAGATACGAGTGGCCGTAACCAGTGCGTAAGGAAACAAATACATGAAGATTGACCCGAAAAAGAACAAGAACATTAATTTCTCATGTAAGTGAATTAATAAAATTATGAATTATTGAATTATGCCTGTCGCTCTCATTAATACTGCTGGGATTGAAGAATAGCCCGGAAAACGTTTTTAAATTTATTTACTGACACCGCCCTAAGATTATCCGATAGCGAGTTCCAGAAGATTGCAATATTATACGAAAATGACCGTTCAAATAAGGCAAGTCGATGCCGAGGTATAGTGATCGTATTTTTATGCCTGATATTAATATTGTGGATATCCGTCCGGAATCTGATTTTATTAAAGAGATAGGGTGGGGTTTTCGTTATTAAAATTTTATAAAACAGTACCGCAGCATGTAGCCTACGTCGGTTACACATATTCAGCCAATTCGCTTCAATCAACTTGTGGGTGATCCTGTCCCTCTTTCGGATTCCATAGACAAACCGAAGACATGAATTCTGAACCCGTTGTATCCGAGCAACATCAACTGCATCGATGCAAGGTCCGTACACTGAATCACAATAATTGAAGTTAGAGAGTATCAACGAATCGGTAATTCTCAGTTTAATCCGCTGACTTAATATATGTCTATTAGGAAAAAGCGTCTTCAAAGTGCCATAAGATTTCTGAATCATTTTATTTATGTGTGTTTTAAATCGGAGACTGCTGTCCACCCAGAGACCCAGATTCCTCGACACCTCGACAAACTCCAACCGGATACCCTCAATTTCTATATTTAAGACATCTTTGCACTCTTGCTGCTTGGATTTATTTCCAAATAACATCAACTGTGATTTACTCGGATTAATCATAAGCCCGTGGTTGCGCGAAACTTCCAAAAGAACATCTAATTGGGTGTTAATGGTATTAGAAACATCGTGCAAATCCTCCATACTAAAACTAAAATAAAGTTGACTATCGTCTGCATAAGCGTGGAATTGACAAGAAATGTGAGCCGGAAAGTAACATGTATAAATAATAAATAGCAAAGGTCCACAGATACTACCCTGTGCCACACCATGAGTGAGGTAAACGGGTTCTGACAATTTATCACCAATTTTAACTTGTTGAGATCGACTAGATAAATAATGTTTGAAAAATGTGATGGTATTGCGACTTAGACCTATGAATCCAAGTATCGACAATAAGATGTCATGGTTAATAGTGTCGAAAGCCTTTGAATAGTCTAACAACATTAAAAGGGTTAATTGGCCGTTATCCCAGCTCCGGATAATGTCATCAACAATATGAAGCAGGGCAGTGTTGCAACTATGACCTGGTCTAAACCCCGACTGAGTCGCCGGTAAGATATTATAAATATTTAGGTGATTCCTGAGTTGCTTATCGACGATTTTCTCGAGAACTTTGGAGAGGGAGGATAGAATGCTGATAGGTCGTAGATCTTTATACTCCTTCGGATGTGAGTTTTTTGGAATAGGTATAACAATCGCCGCTTTCCAAACACTAGGGAAAACATTTTCTACCAGGCAATAATTTATAATATGCAAAATACATGGAAGAATTGTTGGGCAACATAATTTCAAAAAAGATATGCTTATATTATCCACGCCGATTGAATTTGAAGTGATGGCATTTAGAATTAAGGTAATTTCCCTTTCATCAACTGGACGAAAGCTGAATTCTTCCTGAAAATTGGTAAATTTGTGCTTATTATAGAAGTCGATTAGTCCAGTGTGTAATGGAGATGTCGTTACATTAGCAAAATGATTATTTAACTCATCACAGTTAGATAAGTGAACGGGGAGCGTGTTTCTGTTCTTTTTTCTGTCAATAACGAAAGTGTTTAGAGCTCTCCACATATCTTTCGCATTTTTATTATTAAACTGCGTATTAAGGTAGACTTTCTTTTCATGTCTAATAGCGCTAGTAACATAATTCCTAAGCGTTTTGTAATATTCGCCATGTTCTGCATTTTTAGTCCGCTTGAAACGCTTTAACGCGTTATCACGTAATAGCATCATATCTCTGAGAGTAGAAGTCAACCAGGGTGATTTAGGATGCGTGATTTTTATAATCCTTTCAGGTACATGCCGGTCAAATAATGCAAGCAGGTTAGAGTTAAAACATTCAAGCTTATCATCGATATTGTTAACGTAAAAGATATTATCCCAGGGAATAGAAACTAAGTCAATGCGAAAAGAATTATCATTAAAGTGCTTGAAATCTCTAACTGTCTTAAAAAAAGGATAGGTGGTAGAAATCGATATACTTACTGTACAGTAAACAAGAGAATGGTCAGATATATTATTAAAATCTACAACTCCACAATCTTCAATTTCCACAGTGTCCGACAAAATAATAAGATCAATGAGCGAAGAAAACGCAGGTGTGACGCGGGTAGGCTCACTAACTATTTGTTTCAAATCATAAGCATCAAGAAGAGAGTAGAGTTGTATTACACTGGGTTCATTTGTACATAACAAATTGATATTCCAGTCACCCAAAGCAATGATTTCGTCGCACTGTGGCATTAGATAAGAAATAGTGTCATCAATTATATCAAGAAAAGTCTTATAATCAAAACTTGGCGGTCGATAAATTGAACCAATAGAAATTTTCTTTCCACCTACCTGAAGCAAAACCCAGATCTGTTCGATTGATGTGTTAGTGTCAATTTTACAGCATGGTAAGCCATCCCTGACATAAATTCCCACTCCTCCCCCTCGTCCTTCTCGGTCAATTCTCACAAAGCTAAATCCTTCAATCCTCACAACATCGACTGAAATATCATTGGACAGCCACGTCTCAGTAACACCAAGTACACTACAATTCGTGTGCGTTATATACTCGTTGACATATTGAACTTTGGGAATCAAGGAACGTACGTTTAGATGAGCAACTTGCAAGTCGACAGTAGCAGGCATTTTAAAATAATATAGAAAATATATATATATGCACGCAAATGATTTAACGCAAATAGCGCTTGTTCCTCTTCTAAATTGTCTATCAAAAGAGATAAGAATTTAAAATTTAATTTAATTTAATTTAATTTAAAAAAAAAACAATCTTTTATCCCTTAGCTTAAACTAAATAAATAAGTAAATAAATACGCATCGCCACGGATCACGGCTCAATATAACTGCAATTAATAGCTAGCATTACATGAGTTAAAAGTTAAATCTCTTTACTACACCTTTGTCTTTGTACCAAATATTTCCATTCACAGACCAGACATGCTGCCGACCAAACTCTTCCGATAGCTTCTGAATCGCCCGTACTCGCATTTGAGTAAGGTCCTCTTTTATGACAATCTTACTTCCCTTTAGTTTGCTTCTAGCTTTCAGCACATCAGTCATAAATTTACGATTAGCGAATTTCACAATTATAGGACGACAGGTGTTGTTTTTAATTCGCCCGACACGATGACAGATATCGATCGGCGCCGAACTAAACTTTAGATTTAGTTTAGCAGAAAGAATGTTACTGACAACTGTATCAATGTTTTCGTTATCATGCTCGGCTACACCAAATATACGGAGATTATTCCGTCTGTTGTATTGTTCAAGGCCATCCATTTTTTGTTCGCATTCTTTCTTCGCCTTTTCATTTTCGGCAGTTAAAACTTGCACTTCGTTCTCCAGCTTACTAATTTTACTTTCATATTGTTGAATAATTACCTCCATTTGTTGCTTTATCACATTAGAAAGGACTGACGTGATACTGGATATGAAAGATTCCTTCTGGAACGCCTGGATAATAATTTCTTCATATTCAGTCACTTGCGATCGGGACAGCACCATTGTTCATATATCTGGTCACGCACTTTATTAAAAATAACAATTTTTAATTAATAACTACAATGTTACTGCTAGTACCGCGAAAAATAATAATTTAAACGGAGCACGTGAAACGGCGTGCACACTACTAGCCGGCCATACTCATATGATAATATATGGAAATTATCCAGCTTACGCACGAAGGAAAAGCTAACCATCGTGGAATTATCGAAGCGATTGAAAGCATCATGAGAACATATTACGGGAGCGAATGAAACACACAGTTACGGATTATATTAATAAATGTGAAACCATTAATACAAAATAATTATTTAATCCAATCGTTAATAAAAATATGTTCTAATCAAATTCGAAACGTATACGTCTTTATCCTCCAGTTCCAATAATCAAAAATCTCGACTATCAGTACTACCAACGTTATTTTTTATAGGTTTATGTCAACGGCACTTTTGTTGAAATAATCCCGGAATCAGCATATCTGGCGGTGTCTCAAAGGATTATACACAATCAGATCAATTATGTTAACCACTTCAAAAAAATTAATATATATTTATGTAAAAATAAAATACCGGCTATTTTGATAACACGCATGAGCCATGCGAATTAAATTTAATAATGAAAAGTGTCGCGTAAAATTGGCTTTATCATGAAACTCTCATTGCAAATTTTGAAATCAGAGAATTACTCGATTTGACCATTTTAGTACCTACTAAAGGAAGTAAAATTATGAAAGTTGTAATAAAATTGTAAATAATTTTCAATAAAAGGAATACATGTAATATATAATGAAAATACTTACACTTATGACTTTAATGGAATCACGATACAGAATTATAACAATCAATTTAATAACAACTATTTAGAATTTATAAAAATCAATCTTTTAAACAAAAATATTACTCATTCCGCACAGCGATGTAAAAAATAGTAACATAGATAACGAACTTAAGGAACAAATAGAAACTCTCAACAATGTAAAGAGCGTATACTTCACAAATCATGTAGTGGTGTATGTTCTACTTATTATAGCAATATTGTTAATTGTAATCTTCGTAACCTATAAATTCAATCCTAACGAGAGAGGAGTTATGTCCCTGCAGGACCTGCAGGAAGACATCGCGTCATCGAGATTACCAGGAATTACGGAGTAGATAAGAAATATGTATAAAACACAGATGTACGCTGTATTCTAATTAATCTTAGTTCCGCGTCATAATTGTAATTACCTTATGTCCTATCAAATAAATAAAACTTGTTTTTTTAATACGTTAGTATTTTGAAGGACAAATTTCAAGCCACCGAGCCGAAATGACACATAAGAACCATCGTTGAATTAGTTCCACGGAATGCTGATATAAAGTATAAGTAGGTGGTCAAACTATTGAGTCGTTTGCTTCGAAGGAACAATATATATTTTTTTATTACACAAATTTTCCAATTTTCACTTTTTTTCATACAATTTTGAAACTTTGATATGAAAATTCTCAAAAATTAAAAGAACAAAAAAAACTTCAAGCTGTCAAAATACCAATTGATTCAAATTTTGCAAAATATTATATAATATATTAAGGAATTTGTTTTTAACTTATTAAATTAAGTAAATTAAAATAAATAAATCAGTAATTCACGTATTCCTAAATGGATGTAATGGAAGGGTAGTATGTAAGTAATGTCGTCAACATACGCAATGCACAGACAGAACAATAACAGAAGCTTACGCTTTCTCAAATTATCCGTATCGTACGAATAATAACGTAGGTCCGAGCCTCACGCTAACCACATTTTGTTATAAACAAAATATTAAATAATGAATCAATACAAAAGATAATTATATATGTAATAATATTATGTGTTTTTACAACAAGCAGAAATTAACTTATATATTGTAGTGAATAAAATAACATTGTTTTTAAAAAGAAACTATTACTTATAAACAACAAAAGTTGTAAAATGTTCGTTCTCAGCTTGGTATTAATACAACTCATGTTTAACATAGTAAGATTAGCAAATATATTTAACTAAAAGTAGGTGAACGAAACAAAATTGAAAGTTTGTTATTGCATTTCAATGTGAAAAATAGCTACATTTGAAATTTCAAAATATTAACCACTTTGTATTATAGACGAACAATAGGCATTTTTTTCTATTTCGAACCAGAGGAATTTCCTTCAACGATTATGTCGACGAGCACATTGAATATGAAACTATTTTTAAATATAAAATTATTACGTGACCACAAATAAACGTTGCAATCAAATTTCGTTAAAGAACGCTCTGGCGATGTAATCGATTGGATTAAGTTGTAAGAACAGTTTTTTTCACGAAAAAATGACAAAAAAACTCGATCACGTAATCATAACCAGTCGGCGTGCGCTTCAATCCAATTTGGATTGTAAGTATGCCGTGTTTACCTACACCATATTACAGAATAACATTAATTGCACTCACCCCGATGGCTCCGGAGGAGACGTTTCAAAAGCGCAACCTTCGTTTACCATTCCAATGGTGTCGATCCAAAATTGTCCACGAAACACACATTTGCGATAAAAAATCCAACGCACTTTGCACCACAGGCAAATGAGTTTTAAACCGCGCACATCGTCTCAAAAACCGCGTAATTGTCTTATTGGCCGTTATTACCATTTGCGCGACGGTTCCGCGGCAGCAACGTCCGTTTTTCGTCTATCACCATCACAAAATACGCGAATTAATACAATTCTAGCAATAATCGCGACTAACACGTCCTAAAACATGAGCGTCTACGCAACCACTAAAGGACCACACCGATCGTATCGGTCAATTATCGTTATCACGGGTGACCTGATTGTACCTTAAGATGCAAAAAACCGAAGCGTTTAACAGTAGAGTATATTAAAATACTAGTTCGAGAAAGCATCTTCACACTTCCACGGTACTTTCCGTTGTGACAATTCTGTTAACGTTTATAATAATTATTGTACAATCGAATTTGATTTATTTAACATTATTTTATTATTCCCATCCGCAGCTTGACATTTGATGTAAACGTAAAATTAAAATTTGGAAGAACGACAATGCCCCCAACACCAAAAAATAAAATACACTGGCCTGATAAAAGTCTTATGTTGAGAAAACAGATGTTGGAGCGAAACCGAATGAAGAAAATCCATTGTAAAAAATATGTTAGTTCTAACGGTAAGATAAGAAGTCATAAGATGCAACAGTGAAGGACCGAACCCTAACGAACTCGGCTTAACAATACATTATGATTCAACGTGTAAAAAGCACTGGAAAATCTGTGTAGACTACGTCAACGTAACCACGACCATCCGAGGTTTCACTAATAAACAGAGTTATGTAACTAAGATTGGCTATAGTTGATCTCCCCGGAAAAAAGCGGTGCTGGTGTGATGACAAATAAGGTAAGGTGTAATTTAATATTGATTTGTAGATCAGTTACTCATAAATCTTTGCAAGGAGGCTATAGGACGATAATTTGTCAGCAAAAATGTCAACGACTTTTACGTCACTTTTTGCGTTTCATTTCTACCCATTCATTCGATATAAATCCTCTGAAATGACATATACCATTCCTACCGTGGCCTTTTTCTTTGTTACTTTGGTTAGTCGCATTAACTAAACTCTAGGTGCAGAATATTTGTTTCCCCGTGTCCTACTCATTTCCATTTTTTACTACTTCTTGTTTTATTTATTCTGTAATTTAATTTAAAATACAATTATGTCGATGATAAGCTGCGTTTGCGAATGCAAAACTGCTGCGGAAGAACATAAAATTATTGAATGCTATCCCTGCAAAAAGCCTTTCAGATATCATTGCATTGATATTACTAGTGCTGGCAATAAAAATAAGAAATGCATTTCTTCTCGTCATGTCGTGCCGAAATTGTTCTACTTTGGGCAACGATATTAATGAGCTAAAAGCAGCAATACTAGATCTAAAAAGTGAAATTCAGTTGCGAAATATATACTGCAAAAATTACTGATTGTGTCTTCGAGTAATTATTAAAACTAATTATTAAAACTTTTGGATGGAAACGAGCGCAAACAAAACATTATAATATATAATTATCTCGAGATAGGAGCGGGTACGTTGAGTGAGCGTAAAACCCCTGATGAAAAAGCTTGCCAAATCTATGGTGGGCACTTTAGCGATTAATGTCAACCTCAACGATTTGGGGTATACTGCCTTGGTTGATTTGATAGTAATAATGTCCGCCCACGACCACTCAGGGCGAGGTTTAGCTGTTTGAAGGATGTGCACAATGTTATTAAACAAGCAAAACTTATTCGCAGCTCTAGTCGATTGAAACGTATCGATTTCATCGGATCGCTCCGAACTATTACAAGAAAATAATGGTGAAACAAACCTCGGAATTAGATATAAACGCGGAATTCCTTGGATTCAATCTTTAAACTGGGTGTGCCCAACAGTAATATCAGAATTTATTATCAAAATGTTATATTATATCAAAAAATATTCAATCTCGTCCCAGTCTAGTAACAGTATCGATAGAGTCCCGATCGGGGTATGGCTCGGACAGCGACTCTTACGCAGTTGCGCCGAGCCCGTGACTAAGAATATTTGCAAGTGACTAAGTGACTTTTGTTTAACCATCGCCACGCGTTTCCTCTAATTTGCATCCTCGACAAAGTTAATGTGCGCGATCTCCTTTGTTCCAAGGGATAAACAACCCTGTCAACCATCGTCGCACATTCCTTAGACTCGATAGACGCGATAACATAAACAGACATCACTTCTCATTCTCCCGTTTCATATTTTAGTTAAGACTTTTTTTTATTGTAATTAATTAATTAAATATAGTATAGAGATTAATATAAACTTTACGGGAAATAAACTTCTTCGCGCTTCCCCATTCACTATGCCGATAATAAATAATGAATCGTTTTTATTTATAAATAATAACAAATTTTCCCACCAAATATAAACATTTCCGTTTCCACCCCCGTGTAACAGTACAGCTAGTCGCATAGCTGGAAACATCTATGCAATATGTCCAGTAGAGTTTGCAACTATATGACAGCTGATTATCGGGGCTCATATGATACACTAACTCATATTTATTGAACATTCCGGGACAATTACACTAACAGCAATGTGTGCCATCACTTGAAAATGGCAAACGCCGAAACGCGTCGTGATCAAAGATCGGAACACCGGAACCTATCAAACCAACTATATTACATGGACGAAACAAGGACCAAACACACCAATCCGATGATATTTACGCGGGTTTTTCTAAGAACCGTATTGACCAGACAATACAAGTTTGATATCATCAGTTCCTCCCCAAGCCACGTAACATTATTTAATTCATATTTACACAATAGAAAACAATTTGTAATCTATATGCGTGAAGTTATCCCAACAGCCGGTGTCCTGCAGGGAAGTCATTTGGGACCGTTGCTTTTTTTGCTGTACATTAATGATATATGTCTTAACATTAAATGCAGTATACTGGTGACGGTGCTGTGCACCTTTTTTAATTCATATTACTAAGAACTGTTTGTTTCTACAGCAGCAGCTGGATGTTTTGGAATCGTGGTGCGCCATCAATAATTAACGTAGAATATCTCTAACTGCAATATTTTATCATTTATCGAAGCAAAATTCGATTAAATTCAATAACGCTTATTCTGTTCTTTGTTGTTAGTTATCAGGGTTACTGAATATAGTATAAATCGTCCTCGCCATAAAAGAGGAATTTTTAAAAAAGATCTTTCTAATACCTACACTCAACATTTTCCTGTAACTCTCAACGGTAAATACACTAATTATTGACTTTTTCTGTGGATTTGCGAAGTGTGGACACTGTAAAAGTGCAGTTCGGCTAGACGGGACCTTGGCCGTAGTCATTCTTTAGTCCGTTGAAAAATTTACAAATAATTATGAATGTGGCATGAAGTGCAAGCGGTGCAAAAAAAGATGACACAATACGTGGATTGCGTAATTTGTGGAGCACATTTCCCCGAAGTTGACTGTTAATAAGCATTTCAAATAGGTACATTCCTAAACAAAGGTGATATTGAGATTAAGGACTTAACAGTAATAATAATTGTGATGTATAATAAAATAGAAACTCAAAATAAACTAATTAGAAGTCTGCTGGAAAATAACAAAGCAAACTTCATGGAAACTAAATTAGTAGAATTATCAGAGAAAATACAGCAAAATCTAGTCGCTTCAGCCGCATCTATACAAAAACATAGCGAAGTCATAGTCAAGAAATACAAACAAGGATAATTGCATCTTTCTCCAGCCAAAAAGGGGGGACGTGTCGAAGATTAGACAAGATGTTATGGATAAAATTGACCCCATAAAATTAAAAGTTGGGGGTAAAAATAGGAAAACAAACCAAACAAGGAGGCGTCATATTAAGGTGCGAAAATTCTGAAACAGCCAAAACCCTGAGTACGAGTATCGAAAATAATTTTAAAAACAATTACACAATGCTTGCCCCTAAAAGGATTAAACCCAGAGTTAAAATAGTTGAAATATTTGTGGATAGCGATGATGACGATCTAATTGTGAACATTATTATTCAAAATAATTCGGACCTCGAAGTTAAAGACAAAGTTATCTAACGTATATTTAATGCAATAATAGAATGCGACGCCTGGCAAAAAGACCTACTGACGGCGAAGTAACATTTATGAAGACCTTGACATCACTAGGTGCTTTAAATGAAAAAATAAGTTGAAGTAGTATGCCCAGTATGTGCGGACAAGCACAAAATTGATGAATGTTCGAATGTAAGACTAAGGTGCGCTAATTATGAAGACACTAACAAAAATTCAATCTGAAAATTAACACCGAACACTCGGTATGGGATTTCGCCTGATACTACTTAATACGCAAAAACATGCAAAGACAAAAATGTGTGTCTGTAGCAATTAAACAATAAAACTGACGATCTAAACCAGGGGTCTCCAAACTACGGCCCGAGGACCACATCCGGCCCGCGGACAGATTTTGTCCGGCCCGCGGAGAGCTAGCATACTTGAAAACTCCTTTTAGAGAACATATTTTTTATAGCAAATTAAATTTAGTTTACTGAAGTATTCTAATTTTGTGTTGAATAATTATTAATATGACATCTACATTGATATGGTCATGAGCTAACTACTCATAACATTGTTGTAGGCTTATTGTTATTGTTTTTGTGATAAGTTGGATAAAGAAACACATAATTGTAATGAGTAAAGACATGTATAATATGCAGAAAATTTAACTTCAGTATATAATAACTAACAAATTATTGAAATGAATCCAAGTAACATTTTATACATTTTAAATAAAAGCATAACTTATACAAGAATAATGACATATGAAATACTAATTTTCCACTGACAATAGTTTGTAGTTGTGGACTAATTTTACTTGTACCAATTATTAAAAGAGATTTAAGATGCTCATCAGTTAATTTAGATCTGTAAACATTTTTGTGTACTTCATTTTGGAGAAGGTCTTCTCACACAAATAAGTAGTACCAAAAACAGAAAACAGCCTACGAGCAAATTTATGCAAATTATCAAATTGTGTCAGTGGAAGACTCTTATAAAATTCAAAGAAAGATGAGTTTTGATATTTGTTCTTAATTATATCACTGCACTGTAGATCAATCATTTCCATTTGAAGTTCCGGGGCTAGGGTTTCAATGTCAGTATCAAAAGGATTCTGAAAAATCTTAATTTGATTCGCAATGGCATCAAAGTCCGAGAAACGAGTATCAAAATTTATTTTCAAAGCACTCAAAGTTTCGATTGCAAAATCGATAGGAAACTCAGTCTCTGTGGTGTGGCTGAATATTTCAGATGTTTTAAAATGTGAAAAACATTTACTTCGTAGTTGTGATTGAAACAGTTTCAATTTCTTCCGGAATGATTTGATATTAGTGTATAAATCAGGAAGATGCTGGTTTTCTCCTTGCAATCTCAAATTCAGTTCGTTCACATGTTTTGTCAAATCAACATAGAATGCTATCTTCCACAGCCATGCGTTGTTTTGTAATTCAGTAAGAGAGCGATGTTTTTCATTCAAAAAAATTTCGATCACTGCTCGAAGTTCAAAAAAGCGCTGAAGGACTTTCCCACAACTAAGCCAACGTACGGCAGTATGATAAGGTAAGTCATTTTCTCCAATCTCTTCAATAAATTGTCGGAATTGTCGGTGATTCAGCCCAAAAGATCTGATAAAATTAACAGTTGATATGACTGGTTTCAGAACTTCAGACATATCCAAACATTTTCCGCACAAAGACTGTTGATGAATGATACAATGTAAGACTAATGGTTTTGAACCACCGTCATTTTCTACAGCCTTTGACACAAGAGCAACCACTCCTTTATTTTTCCCACTCATGTTTTTGCCTCCATCAGTTGTAATACATTTCAAGTTTTGCCATCGAAGGTTCTTTTGATTAATGGCCATTTCAACTCCTTTAAAAATATCTGTACCAGTAGTTGTGCCATGAATACTATACATATCAAGAAGTTCTTCATGCACTTCATAGCTTTTATCTACTCATCGAATATAAATCAACACCTGAGCAGTATCTGACACATCCGTTGACTCATCCAAGGCCAAAGAAAACCACTCAACATGTCCATTTTTGTCGAACAGTTGAGAGGATATATTTTCACCGATGTTTTCTACCCTTCGAGCTACAGTGTTTGCTGACATACTGACAGTTTTTAATAAATTTACCCTTTCAGGGCACATTTCTTCGGCTACTGCAATTATGCATTCTTTGATCATTCCTCCATCGGTGAATGGTTTTCCACGTTTCGCAATTTCAAGAGCCACAAGAAGAACCTATTATCGCACGAATTTTAAATTTGCAAAATAAGGCGGTTAGGCAAACATATTGCTTACACCCTTGTGGCTACAACCCCTTAATTTTTTACAAAACAATGTGAATTAGAATTCTAAAAATAATCGTTGAAAGTAGCAACGGATATTGACTCTTTGCACTGATAACCATGTGCATAGTATGGCTATGCTGATAAAACGCGTAAAATGTAGAATCATAATACGTTTATTTCGAAACAAGAAAAATAAAATACAATAAAATAATAATATAACTACATATTAAAAAAATCATTTAAAGTATATCGCTCCAGATCTATTAACAAATTAAACACGAACGCCTTAAGTTCCTTAGAATTGGAAACATTTCTTATACTACCAGGTAATTTATTAAAAAGCTTCGTGAAGGTATAGAAAGCTCCCTCTTCAGATCTTGCAAGTCTGTGTATTGGATAGGAATAAGAATTAACCTAGCTTGTTGCATAAGTATTGGCCACTGTATCTGTGTGATTTGAGAATATATCTCTTTGCTTCATTAAGTAATGTAAGCTTTTAATTTGCCTGAAAAGTCCTCCACATGTACCTCGTTTTACATTCAGTATAATTCGTAGTACAGTTTTTGTAGCACGAAATTCGATTCACTCCCTGTTACCCAAAACAATTATTTCATACATCAGCAGTGAACAAAAATTTGCGTAAAACCTTTAATATTTTTTTATTCACTTTATCACGGAATATGCAAATTCCGTAACATATCCTGCTTAATTTTTCGACGAGATAGTTTACGTGTTCAGTCTATATTTTAAAATGTCATCCAGGTGCAGTCCCAAGAACTTCACACTATTATTTAAAACTCTTATTGACTCAATAAAAGTTAATTGTTAGATGTTATCAGAAAAGTTTAATGTTCCAAATAGAATGCACTGTGTTTTAGCTGTGTCCATTTGAAGCTTATTGTTGGATAACCATTCAGTTACCATTTGTAATTCTGGTAGATCGTTTATAAATATTAGGAACAACAATCAACCAAGTATACTTATGAGATAGAAGATCTAATTTTATAAATATGATTTTATCCATTTTAATACTACTCCACGAATACCGTATTGGAATAATTAATAACAATAATACGTTAGATGTAATCCTTTACTCTCCTTCAGCATTTAAATGCACATTTAACAAAATAAAAAATTAAAGCATTCGAATTAAAATTTTATTTAAACGCAAAGTTAGAGTGATATTTTCGGAGGAAAAATTCGCGAGTTTCAATTTTTAAACGAAGAATCCGAACTTTCAAAACAAACAAACTGCTGCCGACCCAGAGGACTCGATCGGGAAATCCAAAGAACCGGTTGTAAATACGACGCTGATGATATTGCAAATAGAATTTATATCCCTCATCGCCTATTGATTCCTTTTGCAAAAACAATCAGGGCGCATAAGTAGATTTAGTTCCTTCATTTTAACTTTAAAATATCAAAACTCATGTAGCACATGATAAGAGAATTTTTACTGAATGAAAACTGTTGAATTATCAACAGAAAATATTCCGATTTCTTGTCTAATGGACGATCTCAAACCGGCCCTAGTTTTGTTTCATCCGGCTACATTTTTGCAGAAATCGGTGTTATATAAATTAAGAGTTTTAATAATACAAGTCCATAAACAAATGTTTTTCGTGCTTTCCTTTAATTTGCCACCTGCATAGCCTCCACCGGGCTAGATTTTCATACAAAATGAAAACAATCCATGTAATAATGTACTGAAAACAATTGTAATGCTTCTGCAGGTTTAATTAACTAAAATATTATTATGAATATATTAAAAAATGATACATACGTGTTAAAATTTCTAATCAGTATTCCATATTACAAATTTATTTTTCAATGTTCACTTCATGCATTACTAGTTTCATTCGTTATTTTAACAAAATAAATCACGTCATTGTAAAACTTTGAAATAATGATTATTTTCTGCAGCTCCACTTACCATCGTGTGACTTCATCAAAGTATAAGGGGTCGTAAGTTCCCTAACGAGCAATGGTAAAACAACAGAATGTAGGAAAAATAAATCTGTAAAGCATCTTGTGCGCCGTTTAAACTTCCACTCGCGGTCTTAAATAAAGTAAGACGTTAAAAATTGAGCGACGCCCGAATTACATGCGTTCTGTTTTAATCTTCCGGGAAAGCAAAATTTGCGATAAATCCTGGCGCATTATTTACGAAAGAACGAGTTGATCCGCTGTTCACAAATTTAAACCATGTTACGTTGTGTAACAATTTTTGCGATAAAACTGCAAATAATAATCACTGTTGAGTTGTTGAACTGCAGTAGATTATAGTTAATCCCTTGATAGTTCCCTATGAATGTCAATAAAATACCGTTTTCTGTGAGCACTTGCTACAGTGCAAATGTACTAACGTCATTCTGGCGATATGAAAATATACAAATACATTTTTATTCACCTCTTCAAAGTATTAAATAGCTTTGCAATACATCGCCCCGGTCGCTTGGCCCTTCCTCTGTTTATACAAACGGCAAAGGGAATATTACATTTTCCTAAATAGGACCAAGGGAAAACTATTCGCTCCACTGTGCTATCTGGACGAAGGTTTAAAAGCTTTTAAATTTCAGTCGCCAGGTTTTTCGCTTGATTAAACGAACAGCCTCCGAGTACTAGCGATACATGAAAATATTCCACACGTTCGAAAAGTCAATGCGAGTCGTTGCATAATACACTCTGTTTCTTACACAAGATACATTGTTTACACATCTAGGTCAGCCATGGCCAACATCTGACTGAAATATTTCGAGTGCCGATTTTGTTTTAAAAAATCAAAATTTATTTTTAATTCATTGTACGTTTCAATGTATAATGTTTTCATATTTCCATCTCATTGTATCTCATTAATGTTCCGTAAGAAGAAGTAAACATCCGGTCTCTAAATTTTTAATTTTTTTAAAGTGTCACTCACTCTCATACTCACAAATAAAGATTACTAAATAAATCGTCATTAACTTCCCCTGCCCGGAGCGACATTCAACGCTTCAAATTTCTGTTACACAAAAATCCGTAGGCTACACAGCGCTAACAGAGATATTAACCAACATTGACACAAAATCTCATCTAAAAATGCATCTTGCTGGTGTTGCTGTGATTGTTGAATTAACTTGATGTTTCGCTGATCAGCTTCTTCACAAATTTTCCAAAGACTGATGTTCATATATTTTGCTCCTCGTTATATAGCCAGTTGCTGCTATCTTCAGTTGCTCCGTATCAGTTATAGTTAGCTGATTCGCATCCGATGATGGTCCTGGCTGTGTCTTTGATTGTCCTTGCTGCGTCGATGATGGTCCTTGCTGCATCTTTGGTGCTTCTTTTAGTGCCAACGTAGCCTGTATCCATCTTCTTGGTTGAAGTTGTTCGGGATTTTCATTATTTCCAAGGATTCTCTCACTATCCGTGGGTAGTAGTGACTGTTTCTGACAAGTATCTTCACGTCGTTGTAGTCGATTGCATGACTACTTCCCGAGTGGTGGTGTTCAGCTACTGAGGCTTTTCCAGTATTTCCTTTCGACATCTCTGCAATGCTCCTTGTACTGCATACTGCGTCCGGTTTGTGCAATATAATCGTATCACACTGGTATTGAAGTTCATAGATTCGTTTAACTGGTAGTCGAGTACTTGTTGGAATATTGTTTGGAAAACTATTTACCATTTACACACTGTTGTTTAAACACTGTTAAATTACTTGTAATCCTAGTAACGTACGATTCCAGGACGCGATCGCAGGGACGGGGGCGGTCGCGGCAATAAAGTCAAAGACATATGTCCTTACCTCCATTGTCCAAAAGAACATTTTAGAACTATTTACGAACCGCTGGAATGAAGTAAACAGTGCGGGCTAAATAGGCACCTCTATAAAATGGATCTGGTAAATACACCAGAGGATATGGAAGAGAAGACGAAACGGCTGGACGTATCCTCGCCGAACGCCTATCCTTATCAACGTTAAGAGGTGCCATCTTGGGGGACGAACTACCGAGCCTGGCAAACATCAGAGCACCCACCCCGGTATCTACCTTCATGCGATAGGCGGGATGACCAGAGATGCGGTACACTGGATGGAGGAAGCATAAGACGCATATAGAGATCTAAGTAGATTGCGTTTGTATTACTTCACTTATGCAGATCAAAACCCACAATAAAATATAATTTGGTCCAAGGATACCATACAGATTATGTATTAATTCACTAACTATATATCTTTAATATCAAAATCGTATATGAGCTTTGCATCATTTATACTCAAAATTCTTGTCACACAATGTTATAGGTAGATATGTCTATGTTTGGAATTTTCATTAACAAACCACTAAATAACTCTCAATTTTCCTATCAGACAGATAATTCGCACGAGTAAGAGATAAATAAAATAACAGAGAAGATTATTCAGAGATTTCGCCGAATTTAGGTCCATAAATGCAGCAGCGGCAGAGAGTAGAACAGAGCCAACCGTAAAGAGATTGATCGACTTCGTGCTGGTATAACGGTACATCAATTATCAGAATGGGGACGACATTGATGGTTCCTGTGCCTCTACGTGTTTCCACCTCTCCATCACATCATTCCCTTCTCCCGCTGGTCTCTCTGCCTCCAATACCGATACTTTTTAATATATCTTTATCCTGTTATCCTCCCATCTTGATAATTCGGTTTGCCTGACCTGCCTCGTATTTATCTTTCTCAGCACCATTTTTAGTAACATCTGCACTCCCCACCTATTTGCTGTCAGTTCATAGCTAACCATCCTTGTTCCTGCCATCATCACCATCTTCACACTTATTCAGGGCTTCTTGAATTCCATCTGCAACATTATTTCCTACTTCTGCTCTTCCACGTTCGTGCTACCGCTCCGTACATCAATCTGCTCTTCAGGCATGTCTTCCATACCACCATCCTTGATTCAAACTTACACTCTCTTTTACTCCACAGACTCATCATCAATCTTACCTCTGCCTTTCTTGCTTTCCGACATACATACTTTAAGTGTTCACTATGAATATTGCTTAGCTGTCACCACATATCAATACATCTCCTTTCCATTCTACTTTCACACCCCCTCCTGTTGCCCCACCCCCTTCCTGTAAACTATAATTTTTGTTTCATTCGCGTTTAGGTCTAACTGCCTTTTGTCTGAATGAATCTCTCCAGCTTTACCGCCGCATTTCGAAGGTCTTCCCGTCTCCGGTACGATAACAATATCGTCGGCGAAGGCTACCGACCAACTACCAGTTTTTCCAGCTTTACTCCCCATCTTGCCCTCTAAATGTCCAGCTTGACAGTTGTTTCTGCATTATTTCTAGATAAGGTTATTGCACTGGATCTACGAGGGATTCAAGTTGTCCCAAATTTCTATCAATACCTTCTAACATTTCTCTGAAACTTGTGTTAATGATGATCATTTCTTGACAATAGAGCAAATAATAAAGCTTTTAAATAGCCAGGAACCCAGCTCTAAAGTTCCTGACGAAATGCCTCGAGTAATGCGAACTGTTTTTCTCGCATAACAGATGGTTGATAGTTGTAAATGAAACAGCTTAAAAACATTTTCAATTGAGTTGATTTTGCGTATAACCAAAATTGAGACAAAACGGCATCAACAATATGTAAAATATCTTATTGGGTGAGGAAGACCGAACTAAAAGTTCAACTTATAGCATCACACAAACTGTTTGATAAAACAGATGGGAAGGAAGCATTGTAGAGCATCAACTTCTCCCGCTCATAAAATGTGCATATGATAATCGATCTAAGTAAGGATACCATAGGAAACTTTACCAAATTGCTGACTGATCAATACTGGTCACTAAAACATCGAAAAATACCAACACTCCTATGTAGCCCATTCCTGAAGCGCCGAGAAAGGAATTTATCTTCTTCCTTCGGGGAACCATATAGAATAGTGAAATATGATTAGGGGTGTATTAGATCGAATTGCTGCAGTATCACAAACAATAACAACCATCCTCGATTAAAAAGCTTTGGATGGTATCCAAATGGTACTAACAGCTGAAAAAAACATTAACAAGAAAGAAGAATTTGAATTTATACATAATGAAAAATTAAAAAATAAATACAAATAAAATAAATAAAGGACAAATGCAATACACAGTTTCGAGAACTAGATGACACTAATGAAAAAAAAATGTTTCTATGATGTAATATACGGTAGTTTTGTTTTTCAACAAAGAATTTTATTTACAGTTGTAAGCTCCTACTTGCCCATCAGAAATCGTACAAACCTGTGCATGCGCTATATATTTATGTGTGTGTGTGTGTAATATCTTATAACGCAATAAGCAAACAAATTAAAGTATGCGCTATGCTCCACAGAATTATCACATTCTTATGCCCACTAATCTCGCTAATACGGCCCTCCGGATTATAAATTCGTGGCAAATTGAAGCAATTAGCCTTCTTTCGGGACAATTTCGCGTTTATTATCACTTGTAATTAAACAGACAAAGAAGTTGCCCGGGCTCCCACCCATTTCCCGCTCCAAGGCTCGTCTCTTAGCGCAGCCCCACCTCCAACATTTCAATTCCATAAGAATTAATTTTTAATGCACTGTGAGAAAAGTTATTATTTAGCGATGAATATTACATTTATATTAATAAGCTAAGCAATTGCGTAATATCAAATTTTAGAAACGCATTTCTATTGCAGTCCTTGTTATGTTATGAATTATTAATCTATTCTCCTATCCTGTTATTCAATCGACGAAACGTTGTCGAAGGATATACGCTACAATTAAGAAATAAGTACTATAATTCTAACCTCTAGTCTTAATTTAATAAAGATGATCTTGACTAAAAATTAAATTATGTTTTTGTCATACCATATGTTGGTATTTTATTATTACGAATATTTATGACGTATTTTGGTCCTACACTTATATATATTATTTATGTTTTCAGGGACATTTGTTGACGATATATTTGTACCCTTCCATTGTTATTAAGTGTGATATAAATATTTTTATCAGATAATTCATTAATTTACTATTTTTGTCTACTGTGTATTTATGAAACGTTTTCTACTTTCAAAACCTGTGCATTATATAAAGCTGGCCTTATTTTTTCTTTTATATTATGTGTTGTTAGGTATTTGTTTTTATATTGTCTAATGTGTCGTTTTAAGTTGTTAGTGGTAAGTAATCTGTAGCTATGAAACTTAAGATTTGTATACAGCATCCACCATGTGTACCATGATTTTTTTCTCCATTTTCCCCGTTGTTAAAATTTTCATCGGTTTTTACAGCTTCCTGTATTCCCACATAATTTTATCTTTCTTAAATATGCCCTCCTTACTTCACGTGGATTTACAAATAAAATCTAAAAGGGGTACAGCCAACAGAAGGCCGACCGATAAAGCTGTTCTTTCATCTGACACTTCTATTCTCATCTATATGTGGTGTTACTTTGGCCACAAATGGCTGCCCTACAATAAATATATCTACTAAACTCGGTATAAAAAATAATTGCCGAGACCGTTTTATCCGTAGCAGAGAATCTTTTCCATCTATGTGCAATTACAATTACGTAATCCGGAGTAATCTCCACCCGTTGTTTGCGCACAGTTTAATGTTCATCATGGGTAAATATTTGTTTCCAGCGATATAAATCATTATTTAATCGAAATATAGGATTACACCGTACATGGCGCTCCTCCATTTATGTTGCCATTTTCAGTTTATTTTCCTCATCCTTCACGCCTTTATTGTACGCGCATTACACGTTGCGCTTATTAAATTGAACGGAGGTTTCTTCCATTTGCCCGCACGTCGGATTATGCGCGGTGTCGAGTCAAAGATTAAACCGAACGAATTTGCGGCGGCCCGAAAACTTTCGAGGTTTCCGATAATCCGGATGAAATTTTCGTGGTGAAATTGACCGGAAGCCCCGCGCTCGCGTTAGCGCCTTCTACGTATTCGCCTGCTACATACGAAATTTAATTTTCGCAGTATTGATTTCTATCGCAATGGGCACAACTGACTTTGAGTTTTGTTGTAATAAAATAAAAGATATGAAAAAACGAACGGTTGTAAACTGCGTGTCGATCGTAGGAAGCAGTTAATCTAATGGAAAGTTATATTAATTCAAATTCAGCAATTTAAGAAATATTTTAAAACAAATTCAAAAAAGTCTTAGTTGCACCTTACATCATTCTTCATCACTTCTTCGGATGTAACACAAAACTTACATTTGTAACAAGTGTAAAAGATACAAATAAGTAATTTTCAGCTAAAAGTATTCAATCTAGAAATATATTTAGTTTTGAGGACTAATATTTTCAAATAATATATGAATTTAAAGTTGAATTATTTAGAAATTGCAAATTGGCGGAGATTCGTCTAGCTTTGAGATGCTGGGGTGGTTAGCTTCGTGTGGTCTTAGTATGAGCAGAGATCCTAGGATTACATTTTCATGGATTTGAATTCTTGATTTGGAATTGTTGGGCGTATGCACCCTAATACTCCAATGATCCGCGGGATGAACGTGAACTTGTAGGGTAGGTAGGTATGTTTAAATTAAAAAAGGAATTCACGTCATTTTGTTATTTTTCCCTTTTTCTATTATATTTTTCTTCGCGAGACAATGGAGGTCGAAGGTGTAAATTGTCTTGTAAGAAAAGTCATGAATGTGTGGTTTATTTGCCTGAATTGTCATTATACTAAATGATATTTGTCTTCAATATGATGCGACGTGTCGTTCTACATTCAAGTTAGGTGCATATTTTTGTTCATTCATTTATTTCAGATTCATTGTCGTTTCAGGATGGTTTTTGCACGCCCTATACTTCGCCGATTCAATTTTAAGTCATGAAAATTCACTTCCACAGATCAGGGAGCTAAATACGCCACGTTGACAAGCAATAATATATACTTCAGAATCCGAATAAAGTTCTGATGACCACAAGTAGCTTGCTCCTCAATTACTATAAAACTGCACATGCACGGTTTATCTCGACGTTGCTGCTCTACTTCTCTACTCCTGGGACAAGAACGCTCCACTATATCTCGTGCACCTTTACGAAAGTCAGTAGAAATATTACAAGCAATAGCATCAGTCTATTGTTTCTGCTTTCAACGCTCAGTAATTATGTGGCTCCTCTGTCTCGGGGTATATATAATCTCTGTCAGATGCATTCTAATGTAAGCTTCTGTCGCATAGTCTCAACTGTCCATCTTATTCAAAAGTATGCACGACGATCGGCATAGCTAGAGTATTTGTAGCTATGGTATTGTTTTTCTAATAACCCTGATTTTCAAATTTATAGGAGGACCTTTTCGTACCTCGTGCTTAACTTCGTTTCCACAGTTCATATGTCATGCTTTTGTCTCTGTTCCATTCCTTGTATTATCTGCCAATCCTGCTCAAGCGTGGCGCTTGCAAATAGAGGAACAAAGGTAAAAGGGTACCAGCAACGGAAGATCGGTCTGTTCGAAATAATCCTACAAAGTTCTATTGATGAGATTTATTCAAAGCTGTTGCATCGGTATTTGGCTAAATGTGCATCAGCTAATTCCACTGGAAAGTGGGGCGCCATCCGATATAAATGTATACAGCCCTAGCCAAATAATCACATTGTGCGAAGTATCGGAGCAAGTTGGAAAATAAAGCGCGTTCAGCTTTAAACTAATCAACAATATTTATTTTAAAAAATAATACAATTATTTTAAATTTAAACTGGGACACAACTAGTCCTTCCCAAAACAAAATGTTATCGTACAAACTATAAAAATTATTTAAATTTGTATTGGAGCTCCAGGTCGGTCCCAAACAATGTATCATACACTATCAAACATTAATCCGAAGTATGATTATTAAATGTACTAACTAAACGTTGATTTAAAAACAATGGTTAAATTACCGCTCAACTACTGATTCGAAAATGATTAATACGTCCGTAACCAGACATCAACTTGAACATAGCCATCACATTGTGTCTCGGGCTTCCGAATCGGTTTAACCAAAGCACTTTTCCAGTGGCGTGGAAAGCGCTGCAAGGACATCGTTGTGTTAATACTGTAAGTCAGTTGTACTAGAGCTTTTCGGGAGAGGTTTCTTAGAATTTTATTATGAATTTCATCAGGTTCCGGGGCGTTGAGCGGCCTTACTTTTTGATAATGTTTCGTATTTCCTAGTAAACAGCATCCCCGATGTTCAAACGAATTTGTCTTTTTCATGGGGAAGTGTTGCAAATATTTCAAATCGATGGCAATTTCTATGCTGCTCGAAGCTTTCTGTTCATTACTAGAGACATATTATAGGGATTGTGGATTGTTTCCATATATACCATGCAGCTTCTCAATGGTATCGATTGCTCATCGACTACTATCGCAAGGTTTACCTCACCAAATATTGAGCACCAGATTCGCCCCCCGCGGGTCGCGCACTCACGACATGCTCTGCTCTGCTTAATCAAGCTCAGCCTATGCACATGATGAGCAGATCAAATCCAAAAACGTCTTGATACGTGCATAGCATGGACTATTTAGTGTTGACATTCCAAATGTCCCATTCCATAGCAAACCTACCAATATTCCAGCACCTTGCCCTCCATCCAGCTATTATTCGCTTTTCTAGCCGCGGTAATATCATGAGCCACTTCTAAACCAATAAACTCCAGGCTAGAGCTACTCTTTCTTAGAGAATCAATTGCTTTGTTTCCCTCTATGCCAGAGTGTCCGGGAAACCTTATTCGATCGCCCTAATTGTGGGAGCACTACACGAAAATCCTAGACCGACATCGTCGTTCATTGAGTCAGGCAGGACCTTCAAAACGACAGCTGTAAGAGACAATTACTTACTTGCATCAAAGGCCGTATACTACTCCAGTCGTTCGTTTACGACAGTACCCGCAGTACCTCTCTAGCTTTCTGAGTACTTTTATCGAGATGGAAGTTCTAGTTAAGCCTTGCATCTAGCGTCGTCCATAGATACGTTGTTTCCTCTATATATGGTGTAGTTTCAACCTTTCTGTTCATGAAAGGAACAATGTTTATATTATATTACTCAGTTTCGCCTTTTCGGGATGATTGCTTCATCATTACCTCTTCCAACAATGGCAATATTATCAGCACAGGCCTGTACGTCGACCTCCAAGGTACCGACAATAGTCATATTCTTGCTGCGCTTCCATAGTTTGGTGGCTCAGGATTAACTCGTGTGAAGACAATGCCTTCTTATAATCAATTCAACTCCGTCTCCTACGTTTACTGTAAATAAAATTTATGTATGTACGTTAATATTACATATCCGTCTGTCGGATCAAAAACGCAGTACGGCCTTTGCATTAAGCTGCTTAATTTAGATTAGCAACTAATTCTAGAGGTTCTCGTGCGCCCTAACTAGTTGGAGAGATCCGAGCATGACGGATCGCTGCATGTTCCATACCCTTAAAAGAGTTCTAGGTTTGGCAGAGTGATTGGCAGTTTTTATAGATTGTCTGCTGATGTACGAATACCACCCAGAACACTACAGATTATTATTACGGACAATACCACTTTAGAGAATTGCTGCTTTTCTATGTTCTGTATTTTCATACTTTTTCGCGATTCGGTTCCTGTGTCTTGTTGCCTCTTTACTATATGCAGCAGGGGATGCGTTCTATTTACAATTTTCTTGTACCCGCTTGTTACTAGTGTATTGTCATGACTGTCCATATTTATCCCCCCGCTAGAGTTGTTCTCCCATCAACAAGTTCTACATAATATCCTCTCATTGTACCAGTTTTATTGATGTGTACTATCGTTCATTTGTCGAGCCCAAATCCATGGAGACATCTTCCTTCTCGTCTATTACCGCTTTCAGATATTTCTTTCCCGAAGCGTAGATCTTAAGGTCGTTCGTGTACAAGATGACTGATTTTGCAGAAGAGCTGCGGACTAAGAAAATCTCTTTGGAACACGCCTCTTCTGTATTCCAAGGGAATTTAGGTTTTTAGCATATGTTGTATTAGGCTATGCGATGTCGCATCAAACGCCTTACAAAGACCCTGCTTAGAGCATCTTTGTTCCTATATCTTCATCCAAATCAGTTCTCTCCCCTTCAAGATTCTGTTATTGGTTATTTTGTACAGGTTTTATAATATGGTATTGTAGCACATCATTGGGTATAGTTGCTATAGTTTGTCGATTGATTCACGTCGCCTTTCTTAATGATTAGTATAGATCTTATTTCAAAAACCTATTTCTGCATGCATTCTTCGTCATTTAATAATTTTGTCAATATGGCGGATATGTACTTAGAGTGGAGGTGAATGTTTCCACCAGATGTTGTTTATTGCGTCTCCGGGCGCTGACTTATTTGTCCTTTTTAATGCTTCTTTCACCTCATTTCGTTCACAAAATGTTATAAAACCATTTACAAACTTGCGTATTCTCATAGATGTCTTTCCAATATTTATCAATAACTATCATAGACGGGCTGTATTTTGTCGTTTGACATTTCAGAAATGCCAATGGTTTTATTTTAATTTTGCAATTTTGTCTGAATCTGTCATACATTTCTCATAATCAATCCACTGGCAGTTTTAAAGTCCTTAGTTTATCTACTGACTTTCTTTAAGCAGCGTCAGGTATACTGGGTTTAGTGATTATGTTATATATTTTTTTCGTTTCCTTCCATATTATTATCTCATACGCATTGTATTAGTGAGGTGATTTGTCTCTGACGTTTCTCGTTCTGTGTTTCGAATTTCCTGCTATTGTAGACTTTGTCCTGGTGCGATTTTAAAATTGTCCCTACCGCGTATACCAATAAGTTTCCATAGAGTCGTGGTGTCCTTACACACTTTTCATGATGTGTTTTATCCTATTGACGGATTTATTCTCTTTATAGCTTTTAAAATGGATAGTTCGACGTCTTGCATGGTCATTCTTCAGTTTTGCTTTAAATTGTTGGAGTAATTCTTCATTTTCGTCATGGTCTTAAATTTGGTCACTAACCTGCTAATGGATAGCAGATTCTTCAGCACCCTTCATTTCTTCATGTGCGTAACTTGGTCTTGGAGATTTTATATCGCACATGGCAGATTATGGAGATGTCGCAACGTTTATTGTACAGCCATTTATTATTGAGATAATCATAGTGTGTACATTGAGTTTTAACGAAGTAACCCACACGTATCGCAAACAGATGTAAAACATACGGACATTTACATGGCAATCCACATCCGTTACGAAAAAATACCGATGGTAAGAAAACAACAATAACGGAATAAAATGTCATATTTTCTCCCTGCATAAATAATGTTAATGTTAATAGTTATTAATAAATAAAAATATATTATTAATAACCCATTTGCAAAACGTATTGTGTTCATTATTTATAAACACAATATTCGCGTATTCTATGAATACTGCAATAAACTTCAATGGATGAAATAATGTGGGGTTCGCCGCCACGTGCCTACATACTAAACCATAGTGAAACTTTATTATTCTATACATCGATAACTAGACAATATTGTAACCTAGTGCGCCGAAATTGGAGAAAAACGAACAAAAATTTCCCCAAAGACCCTGATATATTGAAAATCTCGCACCACGATAACGTACAATATGTTGCGAGTACATATACCTACGTAACATCGTTAACATTATTTACTCCGTCTGCGTGCAAATAGTGCAGCGGTTTTCGTTAAAAACTTCGACGTCATTCGGGAAGCGAACGTTGTGAATACAAAATTATTATCGCATACTGTGCACGCATAAATTATTTTACCACGTTATTGCAAGCACTTGCGAGTAACTAACGTGGATATTTGGTTATTTATTGCAATTGGATAATTTGTTATTTAGAGCGGCGATTTTGTTTCGTTAAAAATATTTTCTTGGGACGATAAATTGCATAATTATGAATGTAGGACACAGTGCAGGAATCCAAATCAACTGGATTTCTGAGGAATGAACGCCTGGAATAATAGCATATTTTAGTAAATTCCTTGCAAACAAGTTAATGATAAAGTATTTGTAGTTTATACAGATTCATAATATTTTGCAGCGGGCGTTACGATTGCCTCAGTTGGTAAAATGGGGTAATTGGGCTAATGGATTACGTGGTCCATTACTTTAATACAATTTTTCTTTCATTTTATGAATGGTGAGAAAATGTAAAAGAAAAACTTCTACAAAAGCAAATGGCCCATCTTAATATAGCTTTTGTTGATATAAGGAATGGAAACAAAACTAAAAAGGGTGCTGCTGGGCTTTACAATATTAAGCGCTCTATTTTAAGATATATCCTCCATGGAAACAGTACCCGCACAAGTCGCAAAATGGTGCATGCATGCTCCAAAAAAGCGAACAGAAATTGACATACACACTTGAAATTGTGAACAAATAGGGCTATGGGCTATCCCGTGTAGAAAGTTTAGATGTTATGCAAACTGAGCTACAATGTAAAGACATAGAAATTAATTTCAAAAATATTATACGTGGTGCAATATGTTCCCAGAATTTCTACACACGATATAAAATCATCAAAAACATTTAGTCTGTGATAGGTTGTTCGAGTCTTTTGCGTGTGTGTTCAAAAGATAGATAGGATAAAAAAAAATACAATCATATTAGTTGGCTATTCTGCTTGTGGCCAGGAACAACCCTCATTTTAGCTGTACTCGAAGGGGAGAATGTGATGAAATCACGGATGTCGAATAAAAATAACTCTGCTCATAGAACTGTATAGATGCTTCATGCCAAACATTCTGCTGGATAAACTCATCCATTGCATATATGGCGTTCATTCGACCCATGTGATATGTGATTCAACTCACAATAGATCTCGTAACTGAAGGTAACATTATTAATGCTCTGACGTATATATTAGCAAAAAAATGTCGTGATCGTTTTGTAATATCAGCAATCCGATTCAAAAGTGAATACTGGACTAGAAAGTGAATAAAGCAATAAATCAGCTCAGGAAGCTAAAGAAAACTTAATGAAGAACGAAGTCTTTAGAATCAAGTCACTCTGATTTAAAATATGTGGGTCACAACCACAACCTGGGCCGTCGATAGAGATGTCAGCTAGGTCTGAACTAAAGTTCATTTCTTTTTAGAATGCATGGTGTAGCATAGGGCTTACAAATGAGGGTTTATTTTATTATTTTTTTAATTTGTGAATAGCAGATTAACTATTATTTACAATTATACTCAGTTTTTGGGGCATTCTCGGTAAGTTAGATCAATTATGCTTTTATCATATTGTAACTCTTTATCATCAGGTTTACAGCTGATCAACGTGGACCTTCATGTGGAGCGTAAGAAATGTACAAGGACAACCGACAGTGACTCATGTCGTATAATATGTTCAATCAACATGCTGTTCCTGATGGAAAGTCGAAGTCAGAAACTGTTAGGCTAACTGTTAGGTGGGCATCTAAGAAAGAGTTGTGTGGGCTATCGTAATGGAGATTAAGACTGAGAGCCAAGTGATTCTCTGCTAAAAAGAGAATCCACTTATTAGCTTCCGAACGCTTAGATGAGGAAGATAAGGAGATAATCAGGCAGACTGTACTCAATTGCTTTCACAAAAATAAAATACCAACGTTCTTTAACCGTCTTTAAAAATCATATTTTCAAATATAATAATCGGAGAGCGGGGACGCAGCCCACGCAAGGTGCGGATCTTTCGCGCCCGCACTATTCGTGCTAATCTTTGTTTATATCCTGAAATCCTAGTGCTCGGTATTTTAATTAATCTACTTAACCAAATATCCACATGCGGCGAACAACGGGCGTTAAAAGTATTGATTAAGAAGCAGTTTCCAAACACACGTGTCCGTTTATTTCCAGCTTATCGGGTTCGATAGAATTTTGTTTCAAGTCGCAATCGTTAGCATATTTCAAGCGCGCCCGCCCGAACTGGCGCTAATCTTTTGTTTATATTCTGAAATCGTAAGCGGTCATTTTTAATTCACTTAAACAAATATTCACATCCTGTCAACAATAGGCATGTTTAAATGAAATTTATATTATATATTTGGCTTATCGGGTTCGATAGAATTTTCTTTCTGGGCGCAATCGTTACAGGTTTTAAAACGTGTCCGTATACCAACCAATGTATGTAAGCAGGGCCGAAATTAATATTTTTATTTCTCCCTTTAGTTTTATTTTTTATACCATATTAAATTAGCGGATGTCTACAATACCATATATTTTTAAGAAAAAATTATATTGTTATTGCAGTAATTATTACAATAATTGTTCCATTTTAATATCATTACCGTAATTACGGTGACGATATTTTGATTTTAGACGTTTTCCTGAAACTGTACTTTTATTTAACGACTAATTTTTTCACCATATTTATAACCATACAGTGTGCTCAATGCAGAATTCTATAAATTTGGTTTAAAAAGGTGTATATGCTGATGTACTTATTATTTACTTCTTTTGGTGTCCCAAATGACCATAATTTCTATAGAAAATTACATTTACATTTACATTTATTGTGAATAAAAAAACCACGAAACATATTTAAAAAAATATATTTTTGTAATAAATACTAGTAACAAAAACCTATACATATTTACAAAAAGGCTATAAATTCGTTGTCTAATATTCACATCAATCGTTGCTGACCAAATGTAAGATGGTGGAGATGATCTTTTCACCAGTATCATGATGCAGTAAATTCAAGAGCGGATCTTTGATTTTTTCTTCCAGCAAAGTGACGAGCTCGTGACGTATCATCTTGATCATTTCAGCTATCTAAAACAACAACAATGAGTGACTGAATATAGTAGCATTCTATTAACTGACTTTGTGGTCTTCAACTCTGAAAATGATCCAGCCGTCCTCCAAAACAAGGAATGTGCTTCCGTTATGGACGTTTATGCTAATATCAAAGCCAGAAAACAGGACAAGAGGCACTACAGGCACCATGCAGCAATCCCTTATATAGATTTTGTTTGTTTTCACCTTTTCTTGGTAGACCAAATACGGACTTGTGAAATGTTTCACTATGAAATTTACTGAGCTTGGATGTAAAAAAACCTAAAATAATTATTAGTTTATACTTATCAACACCAATAATTAAAGATTAAAATTTATGAGCCTTGAAGAAATCCAATTCTTACCTGTTCTTGCTTAGTTCTAAACTTCAATTCTTTCGCATCCGGTTGTCTTGGAACAGCACCGACTGAGCTAACCAAAAATGACTTCTCTGGCGTGAGAACTTTCACGACGTTTGGATACAAAGCGGCACACAATATAGAAGCCAAGAGGCGGGAGTTGTCACCATTTTTATTGAACTGCAAATAGATTCATTACATATTTCATGCTAATTTTATTTTATAAGGCCAACCTCTGGTCCTGTAATTGTCAACACCCGATCATCTCCAGTTCTTCTCTTGTTTTTCACATCAATGGGCACAAAACCGATGCTAACCAACAATTCCAATAGTTGGTGTTTTATGTCAGCTAGGGTCAACAGAGTCTTAACAGAGAGGTAGTTTTCGGTTGCAAAATTATGTCCTGCGGCGTAGCTCTTTGTGTGTGCCATTTGCCATTTCTTTAATAATAACAACTTATTGAAAGAGCCTAGTTCAATTGTACAAATAAATTAGAGGCAAAGAATAAAATATTTAAATGTTATTTGTTTATTTCGCCCTATAGAACATGAAAACTGATTGTATTAACTTATGTAGGGCTTAAAATGAGTGTAACATTCAGTTTTTGTTCAGAGACTAATTTCCCACAATGTCTTTCTGCAATTGCAATTGGTTTATGTTGAAATAAATTATGCGTGGAACATTGGACGATGTCGAAAAATGATGAACGAATATGTCCTGTCAAAGTTTGTGTCGTAAAATTGGTCAAATAAAGGGATTATGTATTGGTGGGAAATATGGCTACTAGAGGAAGTTACGAATAACAAATAAAGTTACACTCTTTTTGAACACTCATTAGTTAACTGAATATAATTATTTCTGATTAATATAAATAACTTAGCTAACGCAAGATTGAATGGTTCAAAAAGTTTGAGAGTCAATTACCCTGTATGCTCTCAAAACGGTCAATTGGTCGCTACAATTATCTGCAAATTCCCTTTTCTTCGCGTCAGCTCGATCCTTTTTACCAAAAGGCGTCACAAACGGATTTTTATAGTTGAGACAGGCTGCCATGGTTAAGGCCGAATCAACACAGCCAAATATTGCACCGTACAGCATCAGCTTTCCGATCTTAACGTCGACGGGCAATGATGCCAAATGATGGCCCAATGGTGTAAGGTTAATTTCATCATCAAAGGCCCCCACATGCTGCAATCTGATAATGGAAGAATCTATGCTGTCTATGGATGGAGGTTCTAGTACAGATCCTAAAATGGATCATTCTTTTAAGTAATACATAAACAGAATTATTTTTGAATTTAATATTCAATCTCATTCATATTGTCATGGTGGCAAAATGGAGGGATTGTTCAAGAAACACTTTTAAATTAAAATTTTAAATCACCTATTGTACAAATTTTGAAATTTATACTAAATTTAGTAATTTCTCAAAAATAAAAAACCGTAAGCATAAACAGTAAATATTCATTGGCAAATATTATCAAAAATTTATACATAATTGTGATGGCGATTCTCCTACGGCAAGACATTTCCTATATAAGATACTAATACAGTGGGTATCTAATATTGATGGAGTAGCTCAGAAATTATAATTATAAGAATATTAGAAAATTATAAAAATGCATTGATTCATGAATCTATGCCTGCTTAGGAAAGGACCCAATGCTAGTGACCAATTGACAAATAATCAATTAGCTTGAACCAGTTTCGAAAATTCAACTACAAAATTTGCGCAACATAATGACTGAATCATACCTAACACTTTATGCAAATTCCTATCTGAGAAATTTGGAAGAATCTTCACGTGCAACAGCAACTGCTCCAGAGGGATTCTGTGTATTTCTGGCACAGGCTGAGACAACATGTGAAAACTGAAACGGTGACTTGTGAAGAGGTGGATGCAAACACCAGACATCACTCTGCCAGCACGACCCTTCCTTTGCAGTGAATTTGCCCGTGTCACCCAGACTGTCTCCAAACTTTCCATGTTCCTATTGGAATCGAAGCGTTTTTCCTTCATCTTCCCAGAATCTATCACGAATACACAGTCGTCAATTGTCACTGAAGTCTCGGCTATGTTGGTCGATATTACTATCTTACGGATGCCATCTTTAGGTTTTCTGTATCGATCAAGCACAAGCATTAAAATTTGACTAAAGAGGAATTTGCAGAACAATAGTGTACCTCTTTTCAAACTCAATGTTTTGTCATTACGTCTGACAAACAAGAATTTAAAAAAATAATCAAATTAATGTTGAAGTTTTATAATTATTTAGGCATTTATTATCGAGATATTATAGCTGATTTAAACGTTATTTTTTGTAGTGTAACTATAAGAATTCATTTCGACAAAAGTATATTAATAACACACAATGAACTTTTGTTAATTATTCGGTATTGTTTATTTATCTTTTGATTATACTTAAGTTGCATAGAAAATTATATTAAATAAATTGTAATATGTTTTATGACTTCTTTACGCAAAACTAGAAAACTGTATTTTAAAAGAGTTATGAAGTCTTGGATGATATTAGCAAGATCATGAAAGAAATATTCATATCATATGAAACATTAACTATTATTAATAAAAGTCTTTTTATGTATTCTAATCACAAATTTCAAGGAACTTATATATCAAAAATGTCTGTATTATGACTACTTCTACTCTTACTTAAAAATCATCGCCTGCTCTTCACTGGTGAGACTCGAATGTAAAGGAAGCAAAAGGAACTGTCCGCTGCGTGAACCAAAATCGGGATGGTCCCGTAGCTGTTGGTAAAGCGTGGTGATCTCCGAAATGCCTGGGAGGAAAATCAAAATCGTTCCCGTTCTCGGATACTCGTGCTCACCAGAAACTATCCATAGCAGAACGGACTCTATCAAATCAAAGTTGACTTTTTCCTCATCCATCATGTATAGACTTTTGCACGTCCTCATGCTGTAACCTTATATCAAAGAATGATCAACATTAGATATTATTTTTGGCTGTTAAGATAAAATTTTTCATAGTTTTAGAATTAAATTAAAATTTAAATAATTAGTCTGACGTAATTTATCTTCTTTTAGATTATTGACTACAATTCAGTCGGTGATTGAAATAGTTTTAGCGATAAACTCACCAGGTAATATGTAATAAATATCAGATATAATCGATAAAATAACCCTGTACATGTATAAAACATTTGTCAATGAATTGCATTGTAATGAATCAAATTGCACTGTAATGATTCAAATATTGGACACGTTGAAAACTTTTAATGAATTTTAAGCAGTTAATTTTACTCATAATAGTTTATCAACCTTATACAGCAGACATTGATGTTAAAAACCAGTATAGTCAAGTTTTTGGAAATGGCTGTTTTACAGGTGTAAAAATTTTGAGTGTGAAAACATTAAAAAAATTAAATACCAAGAACAAGTAATGTTTCCACAAATTGAACAAATGCAATTCCCGTAAAAAATATGAGCGAAAATATAGACTGCAACCAGCTGGAATAGTGAAGCCATTTTTAGGAAGAAGAGAAGAAACAAAATGAACTAATAAATGAATGGCAGATAACAAAAGAAAAGAGGAGCAACGGGAAAGGCAAAGTAGAAGAAGAAATGTTGAAGGGCTCTACATACAAGGAACTAATAGAGAATGTTTCAAGCGGTAGTGCAACAATCAAAATGATATTACAGGACTATGTGCAGAACATTTCAGTAAAATACTTTATGATGGTAATATAAAAGAAAAGACAGAGTGCAAGACATGAAATCAGTCAAATTATGGAACCGTATGTAGAAGGCTTTAAAAAAATTATATGAAGGATAAAGAGAGCTGACAATTTTCCTATAGAACTATATAAACATATGGATTAGTTAATGCATATCATATTAAAAGTGTGAAAGCAATAAAATGGACCTTGGAAACAATTTGCTTTCACTTAGTGTTAGGTACTAAACTTCAATAAATAAATAAAAATTAAATCAATTTTATCTTAAAAAAAGTACTCAAATCAATTGTTCACAATACTAATAGCATTTGCTTAAGGTATCAAACGGGGGAAATTGGTTCATAAAATATTATGTAATTTTAGCAGTTTATTTTAGTTTGTAGATGATGAAAGAAAATAATATTTGGTGGAGTAGATCCTAAGTATACACTTTATACTGAGTAAATATGAAATGCAACATCAATTTTGTTATTTACTATACGCAAAAATGTAACAATAATTGGTGAAAAGCAATGAGGTCAGAGTCTTGAGTCAATGTTTTTAGTGAAATAAATTATTTCAATGTGGTCTGCTCATTTCACAGAATAACATTAAGATAAAACATGTACGTTTCTAACTTTGATAGGTGTGTAGTTTTTAATTACCTCGATATCTCCCCAACATTTGTGCGATGGTCAAGTTCTCATCCTTGATGATGTCTTTGGGCACAGAATTAGCATCGCACGATTCCATTTCTGCATCCAAATCCAAATCCCCACATTTAACCCTCCGTGTGAATTGAGAGTTTTCTTCGAATATGAAGTTTGTGGCGTCAAGGATGTCTTCCAGGAAGAACTGAACTACAGGAAACGTCCTTCCTGGTATATCCACAACAGGTACATCTCCGAAATAGTCGGAGAACAGTTTTGCATTCAGAGTAGCGCTCATCAGCACCACTTTGAGATCAGAGCGCAGCACGAGCAAATCTTTGATGATCAACAACAGAAAGTCACTGTAAAAATAAGCATAGATAGAACGTAAAAAACACCTAAATATATATATACTAGCTAAAATAATCAAATTCCAAGATATTTACATACCTCTCAACACTTCTTTCATGTACTTCATCCACTATTATGTGTGATACATTACTCAAAAGAGGATCAATTTCCAATCTCCTAAGTAATATTCCAGTAGTACAGAATGTTAATCGTGTAGAGGTTGAAACTTTACTCTCTAAACGAATTTGATACCCCACTGTTTTTCCAACACGCTCAACTCTTTCGTCAGCCACTCTTTCCGCAACACCAATTGCTGATATTCTCCTCGGCTGTGTACACACAATCTCGACATGTCTGTCACAACCTGGTCCTTGGTGGTTTTCAAGCCACTCATCTAAAATAAACTGTGGAACTTGAGTACTCTTGCCGCATCCTGTTTCACCGCTTATGACAACGACTCGAGCTCCTTTAATAGTACTTATAATATTTTCCTTTAAAGACCATGCTGGTAATTTCTCCCTTACATCGCGCATCTTTTTGTACTTGGTGTCACTTAGTTTCAATTTAAATTGTTTTGCTATCTTTGTGTCGTCTTCTAGTATCTTTTCAAAAGTTTGGTTCTTTTTATTGTCCCTGTTTGTGGTACCCTTGCGATAATGCGATGACCTGATTATTTTTGTATCACTACCGTTGATTTCCGGTGGGAACAATTTATCATTTGGCCCTAAGAAATTCACTGCATTGTCATTGATATATTCAGTCATTACCACATCATTTTTCAACAACTCCGCAACCGAATATATGCTTGCCATACCGTCCTCAGCCATCAGTTCAGCTTCCTGATATAACCGCCTACACAGGTGCAAGTTCATCAAGTCAGGTAACACCAAGTTTGTTTTTAAAAAAATCAGTGGTGCCTCAAAGGGATATTTTGAATTATTTGGAAATCTCACTTCTAAATCGAACGTGTATTCGGACAAGTGGCAATTGAGATCTACTGCTTTCGTCTCTTCCTCATGTGAAAATCTGCATTTCGTGCCCCACTTGCAATGTCCCCTTACATAATTCTTGCACTTTTCCTTTTTTCGCTTTGTACTTTCCACATTTCTGTTTCTGAAGATGGGATTTTTCGTCGGATGAAATAATTTGACGAGATAATCCAACTTGAAAGACAACACCCACACTTCGTTCACAAGTTTTTCTTTAAATGCCCCCTCATATATCGACTCTAAGACACCTTTCTCGTCAATTCGTTGCTCCAACAGCTCTTTCTCTGAGTAATCGTGTGCCATTTTGTCTTTAGGTTTCACATTAAAATATTTACTATGTAGCAATTTCAAGGCATCTTCAATTTCTTCACTGTATTCCAGTGCTTCTATACAGTGGTTTTTATGAAAACCGTAACTAAAATAGTTTTAAAAATCTGTTACTCAATAAAATAAAAATATTTAGTAATTAATCATTAACCAATAAACCTTACCTTTCTAACCTCATTATCGCAAACACTTTAAACTTATCGACTTCATTTTGTGGTTCCTTGTCTGCATTCGAATAATCTACCACCCCCTTGATAACCAAATTACCTCTTTCCATCCAGTACTTATGTGTGAACCCCATCCCTTTGTCCTGGTAAGCAGACGCACTGTTCAACGTAAATTCCTGCGAAAATGATCACCAGTTTTAATTAATCGGACGAATTTTTACGCCGTATTACCGGTCCATGAATATATTTGAGGGTGTCCATAACAAGTTCCTGTGATTCATTACTTAAATTTAGCAATTTCAATTCTTCTTTGACAGGCGGTTTCCTTTCTTCGACTTTCGGTGCGCTGCGGAAGAGAAAAAAGACACGTAGTGAAACATAAATCGATTGTTAAGTTGAAATTGTAACCTTATTTTGACGTTAGGCACGTCTCGTAGGAAAAAGTCCGCTTTCATTTCAGCCTGTTCGGAATCCATTTCGGTGCAGGTATTTGATAACGCTGGCGATCTTAAGTATCTGACTATTTCACAATAATAAGCAATCGTATTTATAATAGCCACCAGTCAAAGTAGTCGATTTTGAGGTTAGGCCGGCCTGGACCTACACGAATTTAGCGACATCTTCCGAAACATTATAGCACTGCATAGCTATTCATGGGGTCGTTTTATAAAAGGGCTTTAAGAACATATTAAATTGCATTAGTAGGAACCTGTATCGTCAGTTACGATACCACTAGTCCATAGATGGAGCATACATTTATATTTACTAAATTAGTTAAATGTTTATTATTATTATTATTATTATTAAGACTGGGGAATCAAAAATTGGTAGTCAACTAATTCCTTAGATGTCGCTAGAAGTTTGAAATGTGCATGGCTTACTACCATTACTATATATTATATATATACAGTATGTCCCCGGATTAAGTTTACAATGGGTATGATTGACCAAAAATGTTCTAATTGGAATTTCATATTTTGGGGTTCCGCCCTGCTTGGTCTGAAACTTATTTTCAGTTTATTTTCGATTTTTTTAAATCAAGTAGGCCTTTACAGTTTTGCAAACACTATTTTAGTTCTAGGTAAACTACCTTTTCCGTTCACAGTACGTCAAAGTGTTACTAAGAAAAGTTGTTCAGAATGTGTTTGATACCTAAAAGTTGATTTTGTGACGTGTCATAGATATGTATACAGGGTGCTGCATTGGGGGACGCAACATAGGAAATCCCATGTTAATTTCGAGGCATTCAAATATTGGCTTCCCTAATTATTTTACAGCAAAATTCCATTTAAGTTTTTTAAAGAGCATTAGATCATGGTCCAATTGGCGCAAATTGGGCATTTTTGATATGCTCTGTTCGGAAGTACATTAAAAAATGTATCGGCGAAATTTTGAAATTTTAAATCAAAACATCAATTCAGCCTTGGTCAGGACTGTCAAAGTTGACAAATATCTCATTATCGTAACTGACAACGGCCAAATTTAATAAATTTATACATCGGATACAAACATAATAGAAATGTATTCAAGTATCTAACATTAGCAGCAGCAATTAGAAATAAGACTATGCTTTGGGTTGGGTTGGGTTTCCCTATTGCATTTGCAATTATTCAAAGCTGTTCCTTGTTTCTCAAACTTTGTTACTAGACGTTGAATAGTGGATCTGTGCGGTATTGGTCGATCTGTATATTCAACCGAAAAGCTATCGCAGACATTCTGGAAACTCTTTGCTGCATAATATAACTTTACCATTTTTTCTGGTGTTGTATAACTCATTTTTAATTCGGCCGTTGTCAGTTAAGTTTATCAGAGAACTATCTGTCAACTTTGACAGTTCGTGACCAAGGCCGAATTGATGTTTTCATTTGTAATTTAAAAATTTAGCCGATACATTTTTTAATGTATTTGCGAACTGAGCATAGCAAAAATGCCCAATTTATTGTTAATGATTTGCGTAAATCATTTTGAGCAAAAAGATTTGAAAAAACATCATACTTCTTTTAGACTTTAGACACAAAAAGCAGTTCTATAATGAGTTCACAGGTTTGTTGAATTATAATATTCACATATCAAAATATATTTGTACATAATTTTTACAATGGATTTCTAATGAAGAGAATAATTGTGAATTCCCAATTTCTAACTCAAAAAATATTCAGGTAGATTTAATTTCATTTAATGAATTTAGAAATTTACAGTATCACACCAAAGTTCTTAGTAATCTTAAATGTTTTTGAGCGTATTATGGAATCTTTGTATCATGCCGTTTGATTGCGGATGTTCTACTGATATAATGATCGTTTATTGTTATATAGATCAAGTTATTAAATGCTCAAAGTGAAACAAACCTAACCCAACCCGATCCGACCTAAAACAAACGTACTCAATAAAAAAAATAAAAATCAAAGTAAACTACTAAAATTATTAGATTTATAAAGGATATATATTGGAAGAAGCAACAAAATAAAGCAAAGAAAAAACTGAAATGAAATTGGAAGGAAAAACTACGAAACTGGATGATGATTTTTTTTAGCTCGTATTGATACGAAGGGATTTTGTATAAAATTATTAGGTTCGTGAGATAGCGGAAAAAATTGATTGGGAACATAGTATAACAAAATGAAAATTTAATGCAATTTTTTCCAATTACATGCCAAAATTCTATTTAGAAATATTAATTAGTTTCCAAGCGATAGCAATTTATTTGCGACAATGTTTGAATCCCCAACTTTAACTGCCTGAAGCATTAGCCAATTATTACATTTTTCCATCCTGCTACCAACATATTTTTGCATGATTTCAATTAATTTGCGATGATCACCATCGCATCGTCCACATACCATGTCTTCCTCAATCATTCTAATTGGTCCAATCGACGGGTAACACTTGCACAACTTTCACAAGCAAACATCCAGCATGTCTTTTGGAGCATTTTGGCAAAAGATTTTTGGCATTTTTAAATTATTTTTTACTGTGTTATTCATATTCATATAGCATATTGTTTTGCAACTGCGGTATCAGGCTACTTGTATACTAAGCTATGTTTAACCTAAGATGTACATAAAGGAATCAAATCATAACGAATACATTCTAATAATACATTACTAATATTCTACAGGTAACATTTTAATTGTGCGCCTGATTTTCGACGGCGAGAAGCTGTTCTTCGTTCATCTTGCGTAAAACCATGAAATATGATACCGAACCCCTCACGATCTAAAAGAAGAATGTTAAAATGGCTTTTCGACCGTCCACGGCCCTCACCGTAGTGAACGTCTCCAAAGATATTTTCGTAAATTTTCCAGCAGTCAAAAATGAAGCCCGTTGCGACCGCATCATCATCAACATGAGACTAGTCTTGATGTCCTTGTCGCTTTGCAACCATTCGCAATTGTAAGCCGCGCTCGATACTTCGGCGCTAATCTGCGAAATTTCGTTTCCGTTCCAGCAATATATCAGCAGTTGGAAGAGCATGGCGATGGTGAACGATGACATGCTGATGAACGATGGGTTGGTTATGGGCAGCTGTAACGATACGATGTACGATATGGTCCGAATTGGTGCGTTCGTTTACCACAGATGTTTGGTACAATCCGACGCAAAGCGACATCAAACTTCCCAAGAACTGAATCAGAAGGAGCAAACTAAAAGTATTTTCCATGTTGTCCAGAAGCTGGATTATCTCGTGATGGTGTCGAACGCAACTGTTCACGCTGAATCGCAGATTCTCCATGAATTTGGGCCCATATTTTTCTATCGATTCTATTTCAACCGGTTTATTTTTGTACTGGCATGTGATGTATTTGATGGGTTCTGCAACTCTTTTGTGGCCCTGAAATACATAGTAACTGTCGTGTCTATTTTTATGGGTAGCATTATTGGAATTCAGGAAGTTCCTGAAAACAAGGATGACACAAAAAGAACTGCCTTGAGGGCACAACATACAAATATATGACCAACTTTAGTGTTTCACAACGACAAATGCCGTTGCCGTTGCTGAAATAAAATGGTGTTAACCGATCAGCTTACTTCGATCATAGTCATTCTTTCGGCCCTTTCAGTGACTGTCAGTATGGCGTTGATGACTATTTTGAATTGAGCGCCCACGTGGATCATCAAACCCGTTATGATCGTGTCGGAGTTGCCTAAATACCACCCAAAAAGTGCGATGCTAAACGTTTGGTAGAAGAACTCAAACTCGTAATACGGACTCCTGCTGTCGTCTATGGGGAAAGGCAATGTGGATGGATATGGAAAAATGGGCACCACTTCGGTTTCGTTCGAATTGTCCTTTTTCACACGTTCTGCCGTTGTGTGCATCAAGCAGGGAATTATTCGCGTGCTGAGCATCGAAACGACTGCCAATCCGAAAATTCTGGCCTACAAATGTTTTGAAATACTGAAAAGGTTCGCCTGAAACCATCTAAAGAAACAATTTTGCTGCGGCAATAATAACAAAAATTGCTTGTATGAAAAGACTTTCAAATAAATGTTTAACATTTAATTATCTTTACCTTCTATGAGATCATTATTTTTCAATAACAGGTATCGTTTTCGAGACGGCGTGACGTAATTCCGAAAATAGTCTGAATAGGTCCAGGGAACCAAGGACCTAGTCATGGACTATTTGGATACATATATGCACGTCTAAACAACTATTTTAATATAAAAACTGTATGTGTAAGGGAAGTATAGAAATCATGAACATTTTCGAACTATTTTAACGGAAATACACGTTTCGATTTTCCCTAAGCCTGTTCTGACTATTTTCAGAATAACGAATGTGTTTGTGTGTACCTGCTCGCACTCTCGATTCTAAACTATTAAAGCTAAAGTTACGATACTTCAAACTTAAGATTTGTAAAAAGCGAGGAAGAAAATTTCCTATTTTGAAAGCATATATAAACTGGAAGTGATATCTCCAAAACGGTACGCGTCGACAACTTTTATTTGAAAAAATTTGAAAAATGTACTTGTCATCGGTACTGCCCCAGTTTGCTGGATATATCTAACTTTAATAGAGTTCGGTACGGATCACTGCAGATTTGTGTTTGTCACGTGAGGTTTAATGAGTTATTTGTACATTTTTTATTTGTATTACTTTTTAGAGGAATTTATTTTATTTTATTTGTTTATTCCGTCTACATTACTTTTTCTATAGAATCCGAAGAATTATTTGAAATTTAGATGATTTACGGAACCAATCGCTCATCTTAAATTTGAATAAATAAAATGTAATTGTTAACGACAAAAATCAACATCAATACCACAATAAAATTAATTCTGATCCATTCATAACATTTTAATGTAGAATTTGCATCATATGTAACCGTTTATATAAAATTATTTTCTTTCATTTCTAGTTAATTTGAACTTAATTGCTTGACCTCTCTTACATATTGTGATGGGTTAGATTTTTGAAAATGTTTCATACATTTTATCTCACATCTTATTCTAGTAATATTGCCGCCACCTAGCCGGTTGAATGTTAAGATGTTGCTTGGATGATTATATTTTCGCCAAGATATAATTGGCGATACTAGTCGACGACTTCAAAATGAGAGTAAAATGATTGTCTAAGATTTAAACGGTGTTTTCTATATCCGACCAGTCAAATTAATATATATATATCGATCATAAATATATTTATTATGATTTTTTATAATAAAAATTTGCATTGATTTATAGAAATGCAATTTTTTGAAATATGATAATCAAAACAGGGAGCTTCAGCTCTTCAATTATAGTAGTTGTTACTGCATTTTATTATAAATTATTTTATTTATTGTTTTTCCTTCTCTTAGTCGTCGTAGGTTCTTTCATTTTGTTTGTACAACCCAATCCGAAATGTATTGTTAAATTTTACTTTACATATAATTTCTTCTTTCTACTTTCATAGAATGTATCTAAAAGAAGATTTAGAATCATATATTACCTGACCACACTTCTTGAGCCTGGCGTTTGCAAATTAATATAAAAAACGTAAAGGGGTACATGCAACAAAAGGGATATTTTTCTGTTACAAAATTGTTTTGGTAAAAGATGTTCAAATCTGTTGCACTGATTTTTGTCTGAATGTGTCTCGATGAATTCCAGCGGACAGAGGGGCGGGTTACAATTTAAAGCGCCATCCTACATAAATTTATACATCCCTAATCGAATAATTGCAGGTACAATGTATCCGAGCGAGTTGAAATAAATAAAACGCATCTAGCTTTAAACTAAGCACCAATATTTATTAAAAGAATTACAGTTATTATAAATTCGGCGTCGGACACCACTATTCATTCACCAAAACGAAATATTATATGCCAAATAAACAATGGATTTAAGGACTCGGACATCCAGGTCCGGGCCAAAGAAAATTATTGTTACACCAAAATAATGAACAAATTAAACTCACCTCGGATTCGCTAACTTCGAAGATTAGCTAACCTCGAAACCTAAACGTCAGAGGGTTGCAATAAATAAAATACGTGTAACATTAGTCCCAAATAAAAAATGTGCAATCATCTTGTGATAGATTAGAAAAAAGAATCAAACTAGCTACATAAGAGCCAGGCTCGATTCAACCGAACAAAAATTCGCATCCACAATTTGCGACACCAACCGATATAATATCTAACAGTATTAGGTTAAACGTTACTTTAGGAACAAAAGTGAAATGAAATATAATTTACAACAAAGGTTAGGTGAGATGTACTAATTCAGCATGAATACAAAAAAAAACGAAAGAAACAGAATTAATTATACATTGACTTGAGAACATTAGTTAAAATAAAGTTCGACTGCTGGTTCGAAGTGATAACACCACAACAAACGTCAAATTTAACACAGTAAATTGTTCGGCCTGCAAACGTAGTTCGCCAATTAATGTTCGCCTTTGTTCAGCCTTGCAAAAATATCAAATCACCGTCGATCCACACCGGTCCACGCACCATAAAATATCTATCTGACGTTACTGGCTTGCGCTGTGTCGTACGGCCGATCAGTTTCTCCGCAAAAGACAGAAAGACGGGTCCAAGATTAACCTCTTTCTTTTTTGTCCCGGGGCTATCCAAGAAAATAGTTTGGACAATTCGATGTGATTTTGTGAAACATTTTGAGGCAATTGCGTGCTTGAATTTTTAGTTTCCCGTTTGTTGGGGATCTGCATCATCCATTCCCATAGAATTGGGTCTCGTTGGAGAACCATTCCCCTTGGGGGATATGTTGCTTCTGAAAAATTCCACCCTGATTTAGGTATTAGGTTTCTTTTTGTGAAAAACTGATCGGCTGCACTACAAAGCGAAAACCAATAGCGCCATCGCCTACCTGGGGATTTTATCGTACGTGCACCGGTGTGGATCGACAGTGATTTGACATTTTTGCGTGTCGACATTGAACGAACCGCGTCTCCAGCGATAAAATCCTTAATTACCGACTATTTTATTGTGTTGAATATGAAGTGTTTTAAATTCAATGTTCATTAATCCGCTTTAGTTAATCTTTTGTGTTTTTGAATTCACGTTAAATGCTCTCGTTTAACATAACCTTTGATGTAAAGTGACCTTTAATTTGTGTATTTCATTTTCCGTTTTCTTAAATCAATTCTTAATTTTGTATATTATACTATTTCGTATTGAGGAAGGATTAGTTATGGCCGAATTTGCAATAATTGTAATTAACGAATGTGCTTTATTTATTTCAACTTGCTTCGATACGTCGCACACTGCAATTATTCGGTTAGGGTTGTACACATTTGTCTAAATTTAACCCACCACACTTTCAACTGGAATTAGCCGAATAATTCAGCCAAATATCAGTTCAACAGCTTTGAATTTTTTTACCAAAATAATGTTATAGCTGAAAAATATCGGATAGAGCCCAACCTCCTGTTGCATATACCTTTTTTGCATTAATTTGCAAGCACCACGCTTAAGAAGGGTTATTAATAAATCACTTGAAACGCTTAAAATAGAAATAAGATTCCAATTTTTTTACTCTGGTAATTTTATCCAAACGCTTGATAATGTGCGTATTAACTTTTCGCCGCCACGTTTGCAATTCTCTCTTGCCCTTTGCCGACGAGTAATTAATTCTGCAACCGCTCTGCAAGTCTACTTTCCATGCAGCCCTTATCGGTGAAATCAAAATTTCAAAATTTTACCCATGAGGTGACATGGCTAGCGATTTATGAAAAATATCTTATTTATATTAGCAATTTCATCTTAAAATAAACAATTTTGTTGTTGCCAATTTCGCTTGAATTACGTCGTCGTCTATTGGAACACGAAAAATTTACCAAAGTCAACGTTTACATCCGTAATGAAATATTTCCATGTTTGTCCGGAAGTAAGGTAAATAATATTCTTTCAGGTTTACGGGGCAGGAAATAGTTATTTATTGGATCCTTTTATCGTTTTAGATGAATGATTGCGTGTATCAGCATTTCCTGTATATTTAATACAGTCGTCACGTGACTCTGATTATGTTAAATAGTTCCCAATAAGGAAACAACCCGTTACCAATTCACAGCAAATATGATTAAGGCGAAATATATACCGCTAGCACAAAATACTTACCTGCGTATTGGTCTGTGCTACTGCTGTTTTAATTATATTCACCTCTTCTATACCTCCTCTAGCTACATTCGGCAGAAATACGCTTTTCTCCAAAGACTTTAAGAACTTCCCTATGGATTGCCTCTTGACAGTTAAAACGATGACCTTGCCGATTCCTAAAATCGTAAAATGTGCAAGGTATAAGAAATGCGAGCCTCAAAACTTGTAAGAATAGAATGCTGATTGTCTTGATGAAATTTGCTCCAACACTATGCTTTACTATTTGCACAGAGTATTGATCCCGGGGTAAAATTTATAAAAATTTTTAAATTATGAGAGACTGTGAAGTTGTATAAATGGTGTGAAATACAATGAAAAAATATATTAAAAATGTTATAACCAAAAAATTGGCAAAATTATAAAAATATATTTGGCGTGCCAATATTGACGGAAATAATTAAAATATCAAATTAGTGAACAAATTAAAAAAAAATAAAAATTATCTAAAATAAATATAAATGTCGACTGGAATACACAATTCACAATTATTTCATTGTGAAACACATTCCTATATTGGCAATTTTAATTTGTAGACTTCATGACTTGTATCGTTGAAATTTTCATCAAACGTTCGCTAACTTCCCTATAGTGTGAGCGAACAAATAACAAAGCGTCAACGTCAGCTCCTCCATTTCGTTCAAATGCTTAAATACATGGATCACTTCCGTCAGCATGTACCCGTAGCCGCACATTCCAATTAAAATAACGGAATATATCTTATGCAACAACTTCAGCGAAGGATTTTCAATTTCGTATATGGATATTCCACCGAACAGCAAGTTTCTTATGGGCATACCGAAATAATTCTTCGGATATTCCAAGTCTTCGACGCTGTAATGCATGATGTTGCTATGCAAGTAAGTCGCATTCGTTTAAAATCGTCCTCTTATATTCGACCTGCATATTTTAGAACTTACGCGAATACGTCAGCTTTTGTTCGCGACAAAGTTTGCGCCAGATAACACCACGTGGGAAAAATGCCAGGATTGCTAAAAACTTTTTACGACCGGGATAATTGATGTAGCTTGACATGCGAAGGATTTTTAAATCAAACACCATGTATATTAGATGATTAGAAAATTTCCTCTGTGTGCGTTTCCGTTTGACTCGATTTACTGTCATTTTCTAAGAGATATTGCTATGAAACATTCGACAGTAATTAAAAAGCTAAAAAGCTATCACTCCTGCAAAGTGATTGCACAACTTCATATCCAGTCATATCCAGTCAACATATAAGATGGGAAAATGGAATACAAAAATACAAACAAGTTTCAAACTTGGTACATATTAAACCACTATCAAATGTCTTTAATTTTTTGTTTGGTAATATTTTATAACAGATGTTTTTTTAATTAATGGTGCGCATCGTGTGATTACGTTTGCTTGTCGCTCGGTAAATATTCAATTATTTAGCTCATACATTTTTGCACAACAGGTTTTGCTTTGTTCTTCTGCTATACCTGAAATTTTTGTTGCTGGCCCTAAATTTTATAGTGCAGTCGATTGATCTACACATTCTAATAGTGAAAAAAGACCTTATCAAATTAATTGGTGGGTGAATTATTACCGGACGCAGAATTTTTGTCTATATTAACAAAAACTATAACGGCCGAAGTCGAGAAATATTTCATAATGTTACAGCCAGTAACATAACAACTGATATGAATTTGGAAGAATTACAATGCCTGATATACATTGGCGCATATATCACCACTAGAGTAGACGAACAGAAGATGCGCTCAACGAAGACTATCAAAGTTACAACAAACAAAGCAACCCGTAATGTACTTTAGAAACAATGAAAATTTAAGAAAATGTCAGTTAACCTAGTCATGAACGTAACAGGATATGGTAAGGTTAAGAAATTCGCTGCATATCAATAAATACAAAAGTGAAAAACTAACACACACATACTTGACAATCTCAAATGGCAACTCAGTGCGACTGTAAACAGCAAGGCATTCCGCGAACATAATAAGCTAGGCTATATAGCAACCACGGAGGGATATTATACACAGCACCTGAGGCTACCCCCATACCAGACGACATGAAAGTTTTACAGTAACATATTGTCAACGGCAGACCCGCGCAAAATTCGCAAGGGATAAACGTGGAAGAGAGGAGCGTTACATGAAAGAAGCTAAAACTCAGAAAGCTTCAGGAAGACAATTGCCAAGAATTGGCACGACCACACGTGCGTACCCAAGACAGGAATCCCTTAACCACGATTCAGGAAAGTATAAGCCAATAACACGCTTACCCACACCCCTCAAAATAGTTTACTTATCTCAAATAAAATTTACTACCGCTTAGAAGCAAATAGCGTGCTATCGGAGGAACCGAATGAGTGACCTAGAAATTGACAATGCTTTAAGGAACAACTTGCCACAGACAGTGCAATCACTGGGGAAGCAAAAAATATATAGCTTCCGCTATACACTCCATAAACAGGTGATAGCTGATGGATATGCTGAAAATCTACAACGTTGATTCCAAATTCGTCAAATTCTTCCACACAACGACGACTAAATGAGAAAATTCACTTATGCTTAATAGGGTAGAAAAAGCAATCAAAGTGATTAATTTAAAAATCGAAACCGAGACCTGGAAGAATCTAGCTAAAGTTTTTGCAATAACAAAACGCTTCAGTGATGGTATCCAGGTATACTTTGAATTGGACAAATGTCGAGTATTGAGTATGAAAGCAACACGGCCTATATAAATTGAAAGAAAGCCAAGAAATAGGAGGAAGGAATGAATACTTGATCCTTTATGCTAAATAACCAGAACAAATAAATTATGTACGCACTCAGTAAGTTTATTCTATTGTAAATAGCCATCTATTTTCCAAATTTCGTACTTTAGTTTGCTTACAAATTGTCTTACAAATGTTTACTTTAATATTTTTAAAATTTATATGAAAGATGGTCGAATCTTACACCTCAATGGTGTAGTGAACATTAATTAAAACAGGTCCATGAAGACTAACTGGTGGATCGCTAGACAATATTGTTTCTGGGTTATTACCCTTCGTCAGTAGCGATTACCAAGAACCTTTGTTGTTGAAATACCTTTACATGTAGTGGCCATCAAAACTTCTTGGCGCGAGCCAATCACTCCTAACAAACCACCGACAACAGAACACTGACAAGACGATACCTTGTCTAACACCTTACGGAGACTAAACAAGAGACGACTGTCAAATGTCCAGTGTCAACATATAAAAGGATTGCTGCAATTAAGTTCAAAAACAATTCAAATTGAAAATGCGTCTTGTCAAATATGACAAAAAAAATGTAAAATTTACATGAAAGATGGTCGAATCTTACACATCAATGGTGTAGTGAACATTAATTAAAACAAGTCCATGAAGACTGGTGGATCGCTAGACAATATTGTTTCTGGGTTATTACCCTTCGTCAGTAGCGATTACGAAGAACCTTTACATGTAGTGGCCATCAAAACTTCTTGGCGCGATCCAATCACTCCTAACAAACCACCGACAACAGAACACTGACAAGACGATACCTTGTCTAACTACATGTAAAGGTATTTCAACAACTAAGGTTCTTGGTAATCGCTACTGACGAAGGGTAATAACCCTGAAACAATATTGTCTAGCGATCCACCAGTTAGTCTTCGTGGACCTGTTTTAATTAATGTTCACAACACCATTGAGGTGTAAGATTCGACAATCTTTCATGTAAATTTTACATTTTTCTGTCATATTTGACAAGACGCATTTTCAATTTAATATTTTTATAACGTGAGAGCAACGGAATTATGTTCTAGAGCTGGCCCTGGAAGAGGGAGATAGACATACCATGAATGTGTCATTTTAATCCAATAATAGTATTTTGTGTATCTAGGCCAAAAAGTACTGTTTTTTCGTCCGAGTTTTCTTTACGACCGAGGCGTAGCCGAGGTCGGAAAGCAAACGAGGACGAAAAAACACTTTTTGGCCGTGGTGCACACAAAATTTTTTAGGCGACCCTCATAAAATTTTCAAATTTATTGCAACATTTACTTATAATTTATTGACATAGTAATTTATAACAACTGAACAATTGTACATATTTGTGACACCTTCAGACATGTTTCAACAACACGTATTTACTAATGTAAACAACAGTTTGACACTGACGGCAATGTGGTTATTTTTATACAATTTCGGTAACTGTCGGTAGATGGCGCCACCCTATTGCGGACGAAAAATGAAAGCGGACGAAAAACGATTACTTTTCGTCCGCGTTTGACGACTGAAATTTCAATTTTTCGTGTCGGTCGCCTAAAATAGTATTTTGTGTACCAAGGCCAAAAAGTACTGTTTTTTCGTCCGAGTTTTCTTTACGACCGAGGCAGAGCCGAGGTCGGAAAGAAAACGAGGACGAAAAAACACTTTTTGGCCGTGGTGCACACAACATTTTTTAGGCGACCCTCATAAAATTTTCAAATTTATTGCAACATTTACTTATAATTTATTGACATAGTCATTTATGACAACTGAACAATTGTACATATTTGTGACACCTTCAGACATGTTTATGTTTTCTTTGTCTACATTCGAAGTTATTTCGGCTTTATAAACAATAATTACCCAATAATCAGTTAAAAAGTCCATTACCAACACGTATTTACTAATGTAAACAAGATGTACAGTTTGACACTGACGGCAATGTGGTTATTTTTATACAATTGCGGTAACTGTCGGTAGATGGCGCCACCCTATTGCGGACGAAAAATGAAAGCGGACGAAAAACGATTACTTTTCGTCCGCGTTTGACGACTGAAATTTCAATTTTTCGTGTCGGTAGCCTAAAAAATAATTTATTTAAACTGTCACTTTTTGAAGTATTGTCAACCCCGTATGATCACTTTTGCCGATCCGTTTCACGTTTTGTTAACTTGTTTAGAGAGACCGGCAGTGTAAATTATCGATTCCGATGTCGGTGGTGGCCATATAATTCATCTTTCATTTAATCTAAATGTAAGGGTAGGTCCACCGATTAGTAACGGCGAGTAGTTCTATTACTCAAAATTAATCTAAGACATGCGCGAAAACTTCCAAAGCCTTCCCTGAATCACAATTCCGTTGCTCACACGTTATATTGCAGGACATGGACATTGCCGTCTTAATCTATACAGACCGCTATGTTGAAATCGTGACGTCACAGTAAGAGTCGCACCCAACATAACCTTAGTTTAATTTAATAAATTAAAACAGCGCTGAATTACTTACATTTATATTATTTTACTTATATTGTCTAAGAAACAACAGAAGAATATTTCAAAAGTGTAAATTTATTGCACAAACAGGAATTGAAGTTTTCCATATAGGCCAGTACATCTGTGGAATACCCAATATCCCAGGAAAGATTTTTATTGGTAATTAACAAATTTGTACAGCTTTTGCATTTACACATTGTGGATACTTTGTAAGAAACATATCCGGCAATAAAAATTAGAGTTTCTAAAATACTATTAGTTTCTACATTACTAGATTCTTTGATTATTTCATCTATATTTCTAAGTACAAAAGTGTCATGTGCTCTATCATCTTCTTTCGAGTTATTTATTTCCATGATAATTTCTTTAATGTGAATTTTAGTAGCATTTAACCGTAGTAAACTAGTGACTTTTAATTTTTTCTCTGAATCAATAATTTGTTTGACTGATACATTGTAATTGCACCCACTAAGTTTTCTATACTGACCAAATCGTCTTTCTAAAACATCGGTTTGAAATTGACCTAATAACACATATTTCAATTTTAATTCTTTTAATAAATAGTCACTCAGTTCTATTAAGTTCTTTGTTGTAAACAACAATGCGAAATGTGTTTCAGCACTTAATTTATGTGATCTTTTAGGAACATCTAAAATCATCAGGTCTTCCCAACTCTGAAGCCAGGACACAAAAGCTTGCAAAAACTGAAAATTAATCTGGTTGGAGCTTCTAATTAGATCGGCATATATATCCCGCAAATGTTTGCCTTTATCTGGATGTTTGACATTAACGACTCTCCACCACTTATTGATAATAGTTAAAAACTCTTTGTGTCTTCGTTTGTTATGGCGGCAATAGTTTTTTCATGAAAAATTTGTAATGCAAAGTTGACATTCTGGCGTTCTAAATTATTAGGATAGCAGACCTTTTGCGATAAACCTGGAGCTTTTTTCACTGCCAAAAACTTTTCGGACTCACATAAATCAGTAATGTTTGTAAATGCAGTAGTTTTTATGTTACTACAATCTGCAAATGAGGGAAAAATGAATAACTTACTTTTTTCATTTAACCAATTATTTCGAATATTTTTTACTAGATGTACAGAGTCAAAAAGTAATTAAATATTCTTGTCAGGATTAAATGGATTCGAAATATGTGATGCAATATCTCCATCGCATAAGTTTTTGAATAATTTCACATTAACTTTATTATTGTCTGAAGTAATTGAAACTACTTCATAACCACAATCATGAAGTAATTGTAAAATATTCATGGTAGCCCGGTGTAAAAAATCTGAATCTAATTTTTTGACAGGAAATAACCCAACTATGTCCTTATTTTTACTCAAAATGGACTTAAACATAAAAGCCTGAATAGTTGTGGCAGCTTCTAAATTGTTTGTATTATCTGCTAATCCTATGATTTGACCAGATGTGTAAGTAATTTTTGGTTTAACATAAATTTCGTCTAAATAAAGTGAAATAAACCGCTCATGTGTGAAAAGGTGTTCTGCTTTTTTCGTTAAATACATTTTTAAACTGCCATTGACGCCTATACCTAAATTGTTCATGTTAAATGTTTTAAGATACATGGGGTTGGGCAAAGTTATTATATTTTGCTCTCTTAAAAATTTGTATGCTGCCGGAAAAGTATATGAAAAAGTGCAGGAGAATAGTAAAAAATCTGGCGAATACAGATGTTTTTTAGATTTGAGAAGATTAACTTGCTCAACCAAAAATTTCATTTTTGTACCTGTATTTTCTCCTAAATCTTGTTCATTAATTCTATTTAATGTTTTCGAAACCTTATTGAGCAATTCTAAAAAGGTGACTTGGGCATCAGTAAGGTTGTCAACCGCGTTTAACAAAATCTCTAGTTTACTAAAAGAATCGCACAAGTGTTGAGCTCCCAAAAAATGCTCATATTTTTGTAAACCTATTTCTACTTCGTTAAAAATGATTCTAACTGACAATTTCGCATCTAAAATTACAGTTTTCAGTTTTGGAAAATCCGTTAAATCGATTTTCAAAAAATAAATGGAATTTTCTTTCTTTTTTGTTACCCAATCTACGAGACACATTTGTCCAGCTTCAATCTTCAGCAAAATGTCTTCTAAATTATTAATTTTATCTTGTATCGGGGGGTTTTCGTTTTCGTCATTATTAGAACGAGAACTGGGATCTTTTCGTTTAATCAGGGGAGCTTCGGACAGGTATGAAGGAAGATTCGGGAAGACAGAAGGATACGCGTCAGTCGTAACCATCAGTTTCTCTCGGGGTACACAGAATTTTACACCTGTAAAATATTAATTGGGGGATAGGGATAGGATAGAGTATATGGGAAAAGTAAAGTATCTTTACCGTCTTTGTTTGTAACTTCATGGTTTCGTATAACAAAATCTTCTCTAAAATGTTCGACACACACCCGTGTAGTTTTAGTCACTTTTAAGTTCGCTCTTGGAATTTTCTTTAGCCATAGGGAGAGGTAATGATTGTGTTTGGGAAACGAAAACATTGGGATGTAGGGACCATTTTTCAGGTTGGACTTGCAGTTCGGTACACAACATTTATTGGGCATTTTCTAATAATTAAATAAAGGCGTTTATTTAAAAAAATACATTTAGCAAACATCATTATTGTCATCACTTACTATTTTGCCTAAAAAATGTGCTAAAACACGGAAAAAAAGTACTTTTAAAAAATTAACGACCTAACCTATATTATTTGAAAACTATTTTATAATAACACGAACACAACAAACCCTAAAGTAATGACTGTCCACACAACAACAAATAAAAACTAATGAAACAACGAACACACAAAACAACTATAAATACGAAAACAATCCTTTTTTTAGAAAAATCGACGAAACTGTTTGTGACAGGTTAGACTCTTACTGTGACGTCACGATTTTCAACATAGCGGCCTGTATAGTTAAGATGTCAATGACATGGAGCAAAAAAGTAGTAGTTGGTCATACATCACTGTGCTATTGACGTTAGTATTCAAGGCACAGGTGGCTCGTACTAGCCTGGGCACTATTAATAAGTACAATTCCTACTACTTTCTTAACGCGAACAACATTATGTAATTTTATAGTCTTTAACATAATATTATTCCTATGTACGACACGGAAAGAATCATAACTATAATTCAAATATCGTGATCAAACTGATAAATATTTACAATTCAGTGTTAATTTACTAATATTAATGACGACTAAAAATCTAAAAGGAAACAGGAACAGTCAGATTCGAACAACAACAACAAGCCTGCTACGAAAATCAACGAATGGTCATATAAAACATAAATACAAGATAAAAATTTAATGAAAACAAGTCGTAATAAATATGCTAATCAGTTCAAAACAAATTTTGATCCAATGGACCTTGAAATTGTAAATTTGTTACATAACAGCGATATACCTACAACTAATATTTAAACTAACTTGTAATTACTTACACATTACATTTAAAAATTATATATCTAAAATGAATTTGATAACGAGATGTACCACCTCAACCTAAGAGACCTAAAGGAACCTGCCCGTGCCAGAAATCCATCAACGCTTGGTAATGTCTACTTATTGACGAAGTTTTAGAGATAATTTTGGAACACACCAATGCAAAAATAACGGAACTTAGTTCACGATATCATAGTGATCATGTAACTTTTACAAACCATATGAATATGGTTGAACTTGAGGCATTCCTTAGATTACTGATTTTGGCCGGAGTTTTCAAATCAGGAAGAGAGGATGTAGCTAGTATTAGATTTGACAATGCAAATAATCGGGCGGACAGAACAGTAGCTGGAGAAAATGCAGAGGACATTTATGAAGTGTAAACTGCGATGCATATTACTTACACAATATGTCACTGTCGATGAGATGCTTGTGCCCTTTATGGACAAATGTAAATTTAGGATGTCTAAGGAGAGCAAACCAGCGAAGTACGACATCAAACGCATTATTTGCTTAATGCATTTATTTATGCTGGCAAAATTATTTATCGAGACAAATAAGTAACTTGAAGAAATTGTCACTACCTACGTTAGATATACTGACTCTTATATGACCTATTGAAAATACGAACCAGATATCAAAAAAAACCGAAACCAAGGGTTGACAGTTTGGACCAAAAATTATTCTTGAAATAGAAAAAGTCGTAAATGGCTCCTAGCAGCCCCTTTACAATTCTAAATATTTCTCCGGTAAATGCATTTGTCATTTTGAAACTAGCTAATTCAGAAGATAGAATGACTAGAACAACATTCATTGTTGCCTTAGGAAAGGCTTTGATAAACCAACAATTGCGTGAACGATTAAACACACATTTTTATTTGATATTGCTATACCCAATGCTTCAAACCTACAGAAAATATGGAGACTAAACAACCTCTAACAATAGAAACTAAAGACATGTGGCACCAAAATAACGTAATGGTAGTCGTGACCTATCCCTGGAACGAAATCCCCGAAACTCTTTTAGTCGATAATAGAAGCATTTAAAGTGCCAGTCCGTCCCTGTCCAGAATTATTACCATAGCATGTACAACATTTAATGAGTAATAAAAACATTTTAAAATCTACAGTCTAGACTTCTACAGTCTACATATGCCTCTCGCGATCACAATGGAATAAACATATAAGTATATTATATCGAACCAACACGTTGATCATGTGACTTTTGACGAATACCTTGTGTGAAGTGTTAATTTTTAAAACAACCGGCACACATAATAGCCATGACGTCTTGATAACTATTTCGCACATTTTCAATGAAACGAAAAAAGCAATATTTGCGTTGCTGTTGACCAAGTATCTTATCGGGAGCGAAATATGTCTCGTTTTCCTAGGCTAGAGTTCGTAATACATCCTATACGAATCAATATGAACGTTGATTCGGCATTTTGAAAGGCTGTTTTAGCGTTCAGGCTCACGAAACGAATTGTGTTTTTATTGTGCCATTATCATTACTGCATTATTACGAATTGTTATCACAATAACAAAGTCAATTCAAACGAGGCAATCAAAATATAATGCTATCTAAATGTGAAGTTTAGATAATTAAATCTGTGTTTAACCTATGCAATGAATAAACGTGCCATAAATTGCCTTAAACAAATAATTTATTTTATATGTATATAAAATGATACACATGCTTCGTTTCTCTTTTAAGAATTTACCATTAAACAATGCTCTATTACATATGCCTAGAATTTTCTATGCTTAACCTCAGATATGTTTAATAATTTCGTTCATACCACCTCATGAAGCTGTAGATATATTAAACACATCTATTGTATTCTAACTCGTTTCAGTGATAATGATCTAAATGAAATGAACTAAATGGGTAGAGTGGTTCCAGTGAAACTTGCCTGGAATGAAGCCCGTTTCTGCAAATATATTTAATAATTTTGTACAACCTTGTAAAACTGCTACTTGTTGAAAGTAACTGATTAAAATCAGATATCTTCCTATCACTAAAATATCAAAAAAAAATACAAAAATATATCCATATGTTGAACAAGGTAATTAATTGTTTATCTAACTAATTAATTGATTACAAGTATATAATTAAGAATATATAGTCTAGAGCTATCGCACAATCAGCAAGTAAACTATTGAAAATCTAAAAATCGACAATGAAGGACAAAAGTATTGCGCAGTCCGTGGCAGACCGTAAAATTAATTTCCCCGAAAAAAATCCTATAAAACTGGGAATGATGAAACAATTTACGAAGGCGCTGAATAAAGACGGAGAAGGTCATAGCAAAATTTTCCAACACTATCTGAAGCTAAACGGAAAGAAGGTATTTCGTTGTAAATCTTTTAAGGAAGTGGTGAACAATTTTGTGAACAAGTGTTAATTTTGGAAAAATGAGTTGTTCGATGAACATTAAACTTCACTTCCATAATTCGCACTTGGACTACTTTCCTGATAACTGTAAGTGAAGGCGAAAGATTTCACCAGGATTTGAAAGAGATAGAAAGTCGTTATCAAGAGAGGTGGAATACAAGGATGGTGGCTTACTATTGTTGGTTGCTAAAGCGAGATGATCCAAGCCGGAATTTCAGGAGAAAATCTAACAATCGGAGTTCGGCGAAGAAAAAAAAAGATACAACGAAAGTATTTAATATTTATAAGTTATGTATTAACATCATTTATAATATTTTAAGGTCATGTAATTGATTTATTATTTTAATATAATTTTAGTAAAGTTGGCTTTTTTGTGATTTCATACATAGGGCTTTTCCAACAAAAACAACCTTAGTAGGTGCTACTTGCAAACAGGATCAATAGAATATTATGTGGGGTACAGACGCTTAAATAAAGTAGCTATGAGGCTCCCACCCCATGCCCAGAATCAACGAACTTCAACATACAACCAAACGTAGTAATTTAATGCTCACTATGTATATTAGTTCACTGTTAAGTTGAATATATTGGTCGTGTGGACTGCAGCAATTCGATGCATGGCAATACCAACGAATACGATGCATATAAAACATTTATACAGACTTGTTCCTGGTACAGTAGGTTTATTCACGGTTTATTCACAACAACAAGTCTTCTTTCCGAACAAAGCAAAATATGGAAATAGGTAAAGTGACAAAAATAAGCCACAGTGAAGGCAATCTATCAGAAGTTGGAATCACTGCATGCAATTGTTTTTCTGGTACAGTCGTATGCGGTGAATATTTTTTTATTTCAAGCAACAGTCAATGCTATAAGCGCACAACACTGCTCTACTGTTAACCAAGGCGAAAAGCATCGAAATTCAGCAAAATCGTATAGAAAAGGACAATAGAATACGGTAAGGAATATATTCAAAAACTTAACACGTAAAATAACAGAAATGCTATCGGTGCGGAGTGAGAGTCCGGGCTAAGGAAAATATACCAACTTCGGTAAAATTTCACACCAAAGTATATCAAGCATGTTGGATGTCTCACGTCCACGCACGGCGTTCAATAGGAAGGTTACGTTTCATACACATAAGACTACGTCAAGAAAGGCTTATGGATTAGAATCAAAGCATCACATATAAGACTCCCCCTGTTTTATTTAATTTATATTTAATTTTTGTATAAAAATATGGTACACATCTACAAATAAATTCACGTGCGGTTGTTTCCCCATATTGGGGAGTAGAGGATATCATGTTTTATTCAAGTTTTTTTTTCATTTTCGATACATAACCGATAAGTTCTAATCAAGTCGATTCTTATCGGCAAGTAATTACAATTTAATCAAAATTACTTATTTTTTACACGTTTTCAACACACGGGTCTTATCCAACGTGATCCATTAAGGTTAATAAAAAAAATAATTTAAAAATATAAAGTATGGCTAAGTATGGCGACTAACAGTGCATCGAAAAGTGCACTTTTTTTCGGATTACACTTCGAGTTACTCATTACACCCACACATATGAATTTAATAGGGGGTGTCAAAGGAATAATCTAATGTGATTGAGGGCCTCTATCAAAGAACAATTTAACAAAAAATAAATGAACTTTGTTGCAACCAGCAATCATTTCTTTCTACATGCTTTTACACACAATTTTTACAGAGTTTATAAAATTACTGTTTTCATATTTCGTTGGTGAATGACGAGAAAAAATGTAAAGACAGCCGGCGCATCGACAAGAATCGGGGTACTTTTTGCACTTCTTTAGTGATTGATTTTAAACTTACACTATGTATGTAATACTGTTTTAACATAATTTGACAAAAGATTCAGAGATAACTGACGTTTGCATCATCAAAGAAATATCACTAGTTGTGTGTTGTCTTCAATGGATCTATCGTAGCTTACATTGGAGCATCCATTGACTTTTTGGGTGAATCATGTCCAGCCCAACCTAAATCTTGAAAAGGGATGGATGCAAATAACTCCAATTAGTTCTAAAAATAACTTAAAGCTTCCCTTTCCACGTTTGAAGTATAGAAAGACAAAATCCACCATATCCATCATACTCTTTGTTATTTTCAACGAAAACATGAATTTTTTTGCCGGAGTAAAGTGAGAAATAATGCTCATTAGTAACTGTAAACCCATCCACATAAAAATAGCTAAAACGAAGTGTCATTTAGCTGGTTTCCATTTTTCTATCAAAGTTGACGTTTCCACAAACTCGTGACATCTTTTTTCAAAAAAACCCTTACCCCAATGTCGTTGGATCTTTCATCACCGAAAATTTTCAAATGAAGTACTCCAATTCTTACTACAGGAGCTCAACTTCATGAGAATATCAGGGAGCAATATTTTCCATAATGTGTTCGACCTCAATGGTTATAGAACGAAATATAAATCTTTGTAGATTTAGTCAGATTATATATATAGACAAAGTTCACAGCCTTCAGTTATTATGGTCAACCCAACCCAATTCTTACTCCTCTGCCCTTGGATCGTTTTGCCTGTTACATCATCGAAACGTAAATTTTGGATGGTAAAAAGTATTATTAGAAGAGTTCGGTCTTCAATAGAGATTAGAATGAGAACTTCTTATTTCACGTTGTTAGAAATTTATCTAAGTATTAGAAAGTTCAATGCGGACCACTGTAGATCTTCTATTGAAATTGTCGTTCTTTGTTTCGACTAAAACAATATTATTAATGTAATAATAACACTATGTTGTCATACCGGTAATCTAGTGTAATGTAGTGTATCTCCAAAGGTAACATCTTAGCTAGAAATACTAAGATTATTTTCGTTGTTTAGTTTTTTTAGGTTTCTACTGAACATGGATACTTAGTTGCCGAACTACGTATATAGATTTGTTAAAGTTAAGTGTGGTAGAGTTTGTTAAATAAAAGTTATTTACATAGTCTCGTCTCTGTATTTTTTTAATTTTTTGTGTCTTCTCGTATACCTTTAACGCCGTGCTTACAAGCGCCATTCCTATATAATTATCATATTCTCTCTTGTCGCCCTTCTAGTAAATCTCTGCCAATATCTGCCAGTCGTAGGGATTACTCCTTCTTCCAGAGCTTCTTTAAAGATTGTCGTGAATAGTTCTACTCCTTTCGTACCCATATTTTTTAGCATTTCGATTGATATTGTGTCATGCCCTGTCGCCTTGCCATTTCTCATAATTTTTATAGCTTCTTTTACTTCTTCACTCTCTAAAGTAAGCTGTATTTATTTTATAAAGTAGGCGACATGGTTTCAAACCCGTTTGCTAAGTGTTCGGGGGTTATGTTAGCACACACATCTCTAATGTAAGACTATGTGTCGACTTGACATTTTTAATTAAATAATTGAACAGCTATCAGTCCTACAAATCTTAGGAGAAAAACCAATGAAATCATAGTCCACCTTAATGAAGAATTTTATTGAAGGCACGGTACATTCCAAATAATCTTCTTGCTGATCACCCAGTAGCTCTTGAAAATATTATTTCCATCTGTCCATTATTTCTTGTTCATCTACTAATATTTTTCATTCCTTGCTCTTTGTTGTCTCTCTCCATGCTTTTAACTTCAATTTTAAATTTTTTATATGTTTCACATATCGTTGATGTTCTATGTCCTAGGGATTGTTTCCATTTATCCTTTTTGATTTTGATCGCTTGTTTTATGTCATTATTCCACCATCTTTGTTTTGCCGCTTCCAACATTCTATTTCGTAGAGTTATCCATAGTTCCTCAACTCCATTTTTATTTTGAACCATTTCCACTTTTCTTTCCACAACCTCCTCGTACTTATTGATTATTTCCTTCCTCTTTAATTAACTTTTCCAATTAGAATGTAATGGTCACTGTATATTTTACATCCTTCATTTATCCTTATCTATCATTATGGATTTCTCTGTTGTATTTGGTCCTTCACATCTGTATTTATCTTATTATGTATCATTAAACAATATTCCATCAGTCTTGCGCCATTGTTATTTATTTTCTCCTCGCCATATTTCCCTATTATACCTGCCCTATTCTACTCTGCCATTCACATCTGCTGTTACATAAATTGGGCCTGGGCGGTTTTCTGTTATCGATTTCAATTACTCCAAAATATGGCCTTCCATCGCATCTTCATTGTGGCGGCATACTATTATTATTGTTGTTCTTCTTCCGTCTACATTCATTTGCTATGTCGATTCTTACTGTTCCTTCCATTGATACCCCACTATATATCCATATATGACCCCCTTCTAGGATATCTTTGCCTCTTCCTCTCTTTTTAGTGTCTGTTGCCATTAAAATGTCCAATTCAAGTTCATTAAATTCGTCACATATTCCTTATTCATTTCCATTTAAACTCCTTACATTTCTTATGGCTAACTTCCATATGTTTTTACTTTCCTTCTCTCCCGTTTCATTTCCACATTTCCTCTTCCTTCTCTTTGCTCAGTCCATGCACAGGTTTCCCTGCTCCAACTGATGTATTAATTTTTTGTTTTGTTCTTTTCAGCTTTCCCTGTATTTTCATTCCACCGCCATTCTTTCCCATTTATACTTATCTTATTATATCCTGTTACGATGGCCCAATTTCCTCTTTTGCTCTCGTTCTTTGTCATTCCTCTTATTTGATTTTGTTTTCTTAATTCACTTTGTTCTTCATCATACACTCATCCTTGCACAATACATTATAAATTTATTTTTCCTACCTCTTTTTCAATCCATTCTAGGGCCTTATTGCTATTTTGCATTTCTATCTTAATTATTTCATTAATTTTATGAATGACGCACTTAAAGTAGGTTTAATTGTACAAACTAAGTAATAGATAATTGAGAACGTTAACATTTTCATAGCTTTTAAACAAAGTCAGTCACCACATTCGACGCTATCGGTAAAATTCAAAACAATCTTTCGTGATCAACTTGCAAAGTACATTCACTTTACATTTCTGTGTCGCAGAAAACCGAAAATCGACACATTTTTCTTAGTTAGGTCGAATTTCATGTTGTAAAAATGGTGTCAGCCGATTTTTCTTCAGTGTTAGAACATAACGTTGTTGGTAATATTAGCGATTTCGATCTAGAAAAAATGCCGTTACATGTCGCGATGTAGTTCAAGAACGTCACTCGTTATTGAGGCGCATATTAACACATGTCTCGCGAAATTTACATAAGAATACAGAGACAATAAACAATATTAATGCGTCTCTTACATGAGGAATTGAGAAACATAGGCTACGGCCAAGTTCGTGGATTTAACTGAAATTTGTAATTGTCATGACACACAAGCGTGAACACACACAAACACCCAGTCACACGCACACGCGCGCGCTTTTGCGACAATATGTCTAGATATAGGAAATACTACACCAACAAATAATTTTTCATGAATTCCACAGTTATGCAACAATTGTTATTTGTGTAAAAAGAGAAGGAGGTGGCGTGGAACTAGTATCATGTCAGATGTAATCTTATTATTTTAAAAATTGTTCGAATGAGTTTGCAATACTAATGTTTTAAAATACAGTCAGAGTTCCTTTTTACGGAATTTAAAAATCAATATCAGAAATTCCTTTTTGAATGAAAAACTAAATAAACTTTGCATTCGCCTTAAAATCAAGGTGAAGGAAACATTGCAAGTATCAACTGAGAAAATTGCATTTTATCATTTATTCGTATGTGACACTATAAATTGAATAGTTCTGCTTTCGGTTACAGTTCAGTTACAGAAAAAATAACGTCTGTTTGCACGTGCTCTTCTGAGATCAAATTAAAATCACAATCATTGCAAATCATATTCGAGTAATTCGAGCCAAATTTGAACTTTGGATGTCGAGGTGTGAAGATGACAATCATTTGCGATAACAATTATCGAACGGAAATGTCGGGATGCCCATTCTATAACGCAAGTTCTCATCGAAAAAATTTATGCATTTAGTTGATATTACTACTCAAATTTTTCTACGTTGCACGATATATTTTCAGAGGAACATCACTATATACCTATAAAGTATAGAAACACAATAACAAACATCATTTACAGGAAACTAGAAAAGCCAGAAATTACCAGAAACTAATACATTTAATAAAGCGCACCTTATAACGGTTGTACACCATTTGATAAAATGTACACACTAAACCCGAACTGTTACAATTTCACACAGGTTTTATTTATAATTTCACTTACAGTTGTTTAGGTGGTTAGGCCATTATCAAAGAGTAGATTAAACTACAGTGTTATTGTTGAATTTTTATTTTAATTCTAATTTAGGTGCCCAGCGACCAATCACAATTAAATGTTAACGTATTAATATCCATTTGTTGGTTAGTGCCGTTCTACGCAAGTGACAAGTTATTGGTTACCATATGATAAAGCTAAAGGGCGCATCCTTTTAGCAAATTCAATCTGCAATTACAATAGTTAGTGGTAGTTCGTTTGACTTTTAATGTATGAACTCCAATTAAGGTGACTCATGAAATAATGAAATGTTTAACTTTCTTATATTTAGTTATACAAGGTGGTACAAAAATCCCTATCGGAAGATGCTATAATATTTTTGCAACAGTGTGGCGGTAAATGTCAGTTCGGCTTTGACATTTGTGAAGTAAACAGATACAAAATACACGTCAATAAGACATGAATCGCTATACTCCTCAAGAACGCGAAATAATTGTTTTGATTCTTTTGTGTAATAATTCGTCGGTGACATTGGCGCAGCGTGAATTTAGACGTAGATTTCCCGGTCGTCCGACACCAACTGCGCAAACACTACAGCGTTTAGCTGGTCACCTAGAAGAGTATGGGATAACACGAGATGCTGTCAGGTCTGGGCGGCCCCGGATCAGCCGTTCTGCTGAGAATATCGCGGCTGCTGAAGACATCGCAGAGGCCCCCGTAGTATCGACCAGACGACGTGCCACGCAATTTTGGCGAAAGACTGGAAGGTGTTCCCTTACAAAGTGCAGACAGTGCTTCAGCTGCTAGCCGTTGACAGCCAAGCGCGCTCAAGCCATCCTGAATCGCGACCACGAGGAAGACAACTTTTCATCGTAAGTCATCATGAGCGACGAGGCCCATTTCCATCTCTGTTGATACGTAAATAAGCAGAATTATCGCTCTGGGGCACCAAAAAATATCTTTAACTTTTATAAGAACAATTTTTCAACATGTTCACGTTTTCAGGGCATTGAAAAATGTGATAAAAGTTCCTGTTGATATATTGCTTTCAAAATAGGGCGTTTCTTCCTTGATGTACACAAATCTTAAGTTTAAAGTTTCATAATATTAGCTTCAATAGTTTGGGCGCTAGAGCGCGTACAGATACACACATACGGCATTCTGAACAGGCTTAGGAAAGGTCAAAATTTTATTACTGTACATCCCTATACATGAAGTACAAGAAAGTAAAACGATATGTGAAACTGAAACTGAACTGAAAACAACCCTAAAAATTAATAAATAAATAAACAACACAGAAGAAGCCAATTCTATTGAGATAAGCAACACGTTTACATATAAACAAAAATATAATGAAATAAATTAATGGAAATTAATCCCAAAATAAATCACTGAAAATGAAACGAAGCCTCCTCGCCCACCGCCCCCGTCAATATTTATATATAGCTTTTAGCCACCTGGCTAAAATGTCATAAAGAACAATAATGAAACTATGCACTGCTTGTTAGTTTAAAAATATGTAACGTAATGAATTAATTTTGTAGTAATATACGAGATACTAGTATACTATGAGGTACAGAACAATTAATAAAATTAAAAAATAATTTCTGTTTTAACTTATTACTTTATAGTATACTAGTTTTAAGTATAACTGAATAAAAACTAATTTTGTTACATACTAGTTACTACTTATAAAAATAGTATATTGTTGTATACCATATATGTTTTATTATAATTTTACAAAAGATTTACACATTCATTGCGATATTTATTTATTTCATTGTTCAAAGATCAATTAGACTTCAGTCCAAATTCATTTGCATCATCCTAACCCAACCCAGTCCAATCCACCTCCGTTGTAATCAAAGTTTGTTAAAGTAACAACGATCAGAGATTTTCGCTGATGCCGATAATAAAAATAGAATCGAGTGATCATCAGTGTGATAAAAACATTAAAACACTGACGAACAACATTGTATTTTATTCGAATGCAATTATTTGTGGCAGAAAGACAAATGTTTTCGCATTAAACGCAGTAAATTTAGCTATAGTAATATTATAAAATTGATTTAAAAAAACTTTACTGGCATTCTATACATTTCTATTTCACTATTTACATTTGCATGTGCTCGTCTCTTTCCCTTACATCTCCCTGTTGCTCTCCTCTCCTGTCCGTTTCTCTTTTCTCCTCCCTCCATCTCTTTATTTTCTTCGTTATCGCCAATCCACCTCCTGTATCATCCAAAATCTATTTCCAGTTTCTTCCCTTTATTTTCTCCTCCTTACTCCATTCTATCTCCCAACAATCCTCTATCCAATGCTTCCACTCATCTCCCCCCCCCCTTCGCAAAACTCAGATCTTCTATTCACCTCATCCATCCAATATTTGTTGTTTCTCTCCTCACTTCCGCACTTGAATCTCGCTATCATTCTTTCCTCCATCCCTGATCTCCCCCCTTTCAGATATGCTGAAATAATATTCCAGAATAAAATTGACTTCTTTTTCATTCTTTATGCAGAGAATATTTCTTAAAAAAGCTTGCAAGCTTGTGTAAATGGGGCTTGCAATCTCTTGCATGCATTTTTTTGAATGCAATGTATTGCATATGCAATACAAAAGTAATGATTTGACACTGATGCAATTTTAATGGATGCAATGTACGGAAACGCTCTGAAACATCATTGCCACCAACCAAAAAGTCACCGGAAATTGAGGTTAAGTATAATATTGAAGCGCGGCTTTCTGTGAGAGTATCAGTTGGCAGTACCGAAAAGTACCAAAGAAATAATCAGAATTGCATCCGTCTTCCTAGAGAAATAGGGCATGTTTTAAACCGATGCACCACACAAAATAATTGCATGCAATACTTACTTTTAATAAATCGTTCATGCACATTCATCAATATTGCATATTGCTTATGAAAAATTGCATAATGGCAAGCGGCCTAATTTCTTACCTCGTATATCCATAAATTTCGTGCATAATTATGGGCCACCGTTGCAATGAAAAATTTTTGAATTTTCTAATTTATCGGGTTGTGTATCATTCCAAGTTGATGCATACTGGGTAAGAAGGCGATGAACATTTGATAACTTTTGTACCAAAATAAAGAAGAATCATATTTTTCCATGCTAACCAGTGAGGATTATTTTATGATTTCTAGTTCAACATACTGTTGCTCTATTTATGATAAGGTACATATGAATCGTACCACATTGGTAGTTATATTGCTACATTATAAACTTACTGGAGCTAGCTTAGCGTTGGGCAACCTGCTGGCGGTTTCCTTCCACCACGGTAATACTAAAGAGCATATCAGCAGACAGACTCTATCCGCTACCTTCATCAAATAAGCTACAAAATTATTCAGCACCCGACCTAGCTTAATCCGATTTTTACTTCTTTCGGTCGTTACGACATCATCTTAACGGTAACATTTTGCTGGATTCGAAGGGAAAAAGAAGGTGAGTGCACTTTTTGTTTCGATACAGCCACCTTACTTTGAAAAGGGTACTGGAAATCTAGTGCACACCATCAAAGTTAAATTTAATTAAGTGTCAAATAAAATGTTTTATATTTTCATTACTTTCGACAACGACTTTCCGATTGCACTGATATTTCACCATACTGGCATAGTTTGTTTTAATTGCAACTTTCATGCAAAGAAGATAAGCAAAAATACGTACTTTTACAGAAAGTAGTTGTCCTGATAATTTTCCTGAATGCAAACAGTCACGAAAATTCTTGTCATGAAGAATTATATATATATATCTAAAATCATAAGTATCTATAATTTGAGACAACTGGTATCGTAGTAAAAGTTAAAATTGAAGTACATACTGAGTCAGTTTGATGCCTACTAGATACGGCGTCAGTACATGTTGAGGCTACTTATATACGTCATATAAATACATTAAGAATTATATATTAATTAATAATATTAATTAACCTAATAGCGCAAAATTCTGGTAGAGAAAGTAACAACAACAAATCCAATTTTAATAAAAATGTCACAATGTGTGTGCGAAATGTTACCGGTTTTGTTATCCAATCCCAAGTTACACTCAACAAGGCTTTAAGTCCTAATTTATTTCACAGTCAAACATATTTCTAATATAGTTGAAAAAATATAATGCGAGCTGAATACAAGCAAAGCAAAAAAAAAACCATGTGAAAACGAGAAACGAAATCAGCAACATGTACCCAGTCAATTTCGCACCTCAATGATGTACACCAATGAAATGCAGCAAAACAATAATTGGAAAAATTAATTTAAGAAACTTCTGCATTTAAAATATTAAATTTGACCCAAAAATATTACTAGCGATTTCGAAGAAATAATTAGTTAGTAACCGAGTAATGGGTAAACACAAGAGATTTACTTCTGATAACACCTCGTATCGATGCTCAAGTGCGTGTAGAGAGAGTGAGAAAGAGAGAGATGGAAGAAGGTGCTAAATGTCGTATTACCGCTCAAATAAGATTGTATATGCTCGTAAGCTAGCCGCATTTAAAGTGTGGACACAACGGACTTATCTTTTATATAAGCAGTTGCCGCGAATCCATCGACACATAAAGATTATCAGAGACTATATACATCGGCGTTTAATTTTCGCTTTACTGGGCGATTTCACATTATCAGATTCCGAACAGAACAGTGCGCTGCGAAAATAGTATTTTTTTTTAATTTTCGGCGGAAGTGCAACAATAATACTCAAATGTACCCAATGTTCGTACGATGCGCAAGAAAAAAAACGGTCGGTTGACGGGCAATTGTTTTCACCACTCCTTCGAAAATTGCCGCAAAGCAACAATTGTGATTGTTACGTATGTGGCATTGCTGATATTCATACTGTTACAATTCGATCTGCCCGAATAACGTCCACTCAACGGGAGAAGTATTCCTCAATTTTAAACTGTGATCTAGTTACGTATCATCGGATATTATTTATTATTGTTTATTTTTACATAGGTAAGTTTTTCGACGTTGAATACTTTTTCAAATTCCGTTAATCGTAACATTAGGGATTTTAGTTTTCAAAAATGATGTCCAAGAAGCAATGGTTCGTTTTACTGACCCTCATGATCATCTACATGCTGCTGGGGGCGTGTTTTTTCTATTACGTTCAAACGCGAGACGAAGGCATGAAGCGAATGATTGAAAAGGAACAACGGCGAGAAATTGAAGGTAGATTTTGGCTTAGTAAATCCTAAATTCAAATCTTAGTTTCTAGATCTTTTCCAATATTTGCACTATATTGTATTTTGATTCCATTAAGTCACAGACTTCTAGCAAAATTCTTCATTCAATTTAGCTTCTGAAAATGAATGAAGCTTTTACTACAAAATTAAGATTTTCCCTTCAACCTTTATCAGCATTTCAATCATATTCACCTTGTGATAGTCATAATACACATTACATTAAATTACATATGCATAAGTAACCGATTAAAAATAATGAATTTTCTAAAAAAAAAATAAATAAAATAAGAAAGAAATTTACGAAACGATTGACGCACTAAATCTATGTAGGAATGTAGAGAGTAAAAGGTTCCCGAAGTGATAATTTCGTTAGAAACAGCGAAAATTACACGTTTAGTCGGCATACTTGTGAACGCAGAGATAATTTAATTATGGCTTAACGATGTATCATTCTAAACGGGAAAAAACTCTCAAATATTAACGCGTGTATGTTAAGTGTTTTGCGAACGTACGTGCTTAAATTCAATTTAAATTAATTTTCATGAAATGTAGATTGTTTTTTATCGCGCAAAAAAATACAGAATTTTAAAGCCATCGCTTTATTGATGTTATACAGAATATACTGATTAAAACTACTATTTTGAATGTACAGCTTCAATAGAATATTTCGTTCATAAGTCCAGTCTATTCTTTTTTGGGGTTTGTTGGATCTTTTCAAAATAAAATTTGTTTTATCATCATAAATAAGGGATATGTATAAGAAATGGTTTGAAGATGCGTCTTGTAAAAATTGCATGACAAGATGAAACGGGGGCGCATTGGACTTGGTGAATGTGGGTTAGGGCTTGTGAACCGCTGCACTGCACGCTGCTTAAAATATAAACTGTAAAACGTAGTTTACATCTCAATTTCAAATTGATGTAATGTCAGGCGTTTATTACTTTCCTTTCCTTGTTTCCGATCGTTACCCTTTTTTTGGTTATTTTTAGTTTGTAGCACACTTATTTTTTGTTGTGCTAATTCGATTCCACATTTTATTTTGGGTCTACTTGTTTTGATTTTTTTATTTTTATATTCTCATTTTTTCTTTCTTTGTATTTCATCTTTGAAATATACTTTGATTTCATGCACCAAGTTTTGACCTGTATATAAACCGTACGAGGATTTCAAACTAAGAAAATGAAAATAAAACAAAAACCACATAAGGTTACAGAATTATAATAGAAAAGCGAAAAGAATAAATTACATATACGATAGTTAAATATGGGAAATCAAATACATACTACAAGAACAGTTAAAAGTAAATAACACCAACTAATAATTACTGATAGAAGCACAGACATTTTAGGAATAATTCTAGACTACACAAAATTCCAGCAAGTGTTAAAATAAAACTAAGAGGGTGCAAAACAAAAATAAAACATTCGATTGAAAAATAATGAAAATGATGTGAGCAATGAGGTATACTGAAAGTAGGTGAAAATATACAATAGATAATATTAAACAAATAAAATATAAATAGATATGGTCTAATTATATTTTATTACTTCTAATTGTACGTAACTTCATATGCATGCACATGTCGCTGTCTTTTTGTCCGCAATGCTTGAAATTGGCTGATGGCTAACGTGAGAAATAATAAACTCCACAATGTAATGAAGTCATGGGCAAATGGGGTCGTCGCCTTGAATATGTTTGACTATCGTTGCTATAAAATAAAAAAGTAACAACTAACTTAATACTAATATTGCGGAATGCACATTCAATGAAATTTCAATAAGCCCAAAAAACTAGAAACGCAAATATCGAAAGCTCGTTGTATAATTGATACCTTACAGATACACAATAAATATATTGCCATCAAGGAAAGCTTAAAGGAAACCCGTATGACGTATGAAATTTTCCTTAAGTTCTTAAGTTTATTGACTATCTTATGATTGATGCAAAATTATTGCTCTACAATAATGCACAATTAAAATAATAAATAAAATAACAAAATATTACCTTTTGGCCTAGTAACCGTCACATTCAAATTACACCTACACAGAAGTGCCCATCCGAATATCCGTCAGTTAGGAAAGATTACGTAAAAACTTAGTAAGTTAAAAAAATTTTCTTAACTTATTTAACTACAAGTTGAATAATAAAACTTTTGGATCTTCTTAGATATGTCATTAGGTCATCACGCACATGATGTACTCAATTTTTGCAGGATATCTTGTTTAAATGAAATAAATTCATAAATTTTACAGTACCATTTGTTTACAGAATCACTGGCTACGCCTTCCTTTTACTCATAGTTCTTCTTTTTCTCTTTAGTTTTTCTACTTTTTGGCAATTTCTAGCAATTTCTTTCATCTTCCTCTTTTTAAATTTTCAGCCTTGTCCATGTTCTATGCGTTCCTACAGCAGGCACTTTTTTCTTCGCTTTTCGTTTTTGACACTTAGAACTTCTAATGGAAATTCTAAAGGCCAAAATATAGATTTCTTAAATGCTGTGGTGAAATTGCTCATTGAGGGTTCAATTATTATGGCGTCTATGCAAGGTGGCTGACGTACATAGTTAGTTCTGCTTTTTTCCTGTTCTGGTGTCCTTTTTCCCGCAACTTTCAGCAGTGGCTTCCAATGTGGAGCGAACAATTTGTTCTGAATTAGTAACGATATAGTTTTACTTGTGCTGAATTTCGCACTCAGCTTTTCCTACAAGATTGCAATCTGTCTCTTTATTCGTACGCATCACTGACATTTTTTCTTGCTAACAGATTTACATACACGTAAGATGTCTGCCATAATTTAGTAAATAAATTTGACAAACGATAAAAAAAATCAGTGCTTGAAAGAGAGAAATGGAATTTTCTTATAATTAATGCAGAAAGGCGATAAATTAAAATACACAAAGATGATATGGATGTGGGTGGTAAAGAAAAACGCAAGCAGAGGTATCTATATTATTACATTAAAACTGAAACTAAACTCGCCCTGAACAAAAATACTTGTATGATGCGTTAGCTTTATCAGAAGCTGTTGATGTAACTGTAGGCAGCATTGTAAGAAACTTTAGCGAGCTATTCTGTCATTTAAACTGTGTTTCACGGTTAGACACCTTGTTCTGAAATATGCCCTTTAACTGTAATGCAAATGGGTACAGCAAATTCTTAAGAATTACAAAAACTGAAAGCTGTGAATGAACATCTGAAGGATATGTCTCTGACATGGATCGTCAGCATACTCCGCGCCCTCTCCACAGACAAATAAGTAACCGACAGCAAAATGCTACAGTACGATCTCTGATTGTCGAGGAAATTGCATCATAATCTTATTTTTTTTCTTTGTTATCGTGTCTATATTCTGTCTATGTTTATTTTCGTGGCGTTCAAACTATTCAACAAATTCCCATATCTCTAATCCATTTTCACATATTGTTGCCTTGTGTGTCACTTTATGGCTTCATTGTAATATTTCAACAAAAACTTCCAGATTTTTTTATCACAGGATTATTTGACCGACACAACTCAACTTATTTTTTTATAAATCTTTCCAACATAACCCAGGATATTTTTTTATCTCACAAAAGTATTATTTCCAACATAACCCAGGATATTTTTTTACCTCACAGAAGTATTCGATTTGAATTTCTTTGTAGACAACCCAAACCAATTTTCAACACCTTACTGACTTATTGGCCAACTAATTCGAGTTTTAGTTCAAAGCTCTCTCGAAGGTTCTTGAAAATCTTTCCAACCCAACCTAACACATTTTATCTCACAAGCGTATTTGGATTGAATTTCTTTGTGACCAACCCAACCAACCCCAATTTTTTATCACCTTATTGACTTATGAGCCAATTAATTCGAGTTTAAGTTAAAAGCACGCTCGAAGATTCTTGAAAATCTTTCCAACATAATCCGCCATAATTGTCTTGTCCCACATACATATTTGACTTGAATTTCTTTGTGAACAACCGAACCAAACCCAATTTGTTATCACCTTATTGGCTTATGGGCCAATTAATTCGAGTTTCAATTAAAAGCACGTTCGAGGATTCTTGAAAATCTTTCCAACATAACCCGCCGTAATTGTTTTGTCCCACATACATATTTGACTTGAATTTCTTTGTGAACAACCGAACCAAACCCAATTTGATATCATCTTATTGACGTGTGGGCCAATTAATTAGAATTTCAGTTAAAAGCTCGTCTCACAGACGTATCTGACTTAAGTTTCTACACAACTAAACCTATTTTTGTACCACTTTATTGACGTATGGGTCAATTAATTCGAGTTTCAATTAAAAGCTCGATCGAAGATTGTTGAAAATCTTTCCAACATAACCCGCCATAATTGTTTTATCTCACAAAGGTATTTCACTTGAATATGTTTATGAACAATCCAACCAAACCTAATTTTTTTTTCATCTTATTGACATATGGGTTGACTAATTCGAGTTTAAGTTAAAAGCTCGATCGAAGCTTCTTGAAAATCTTTCCAAGCTAACCCACCAAATTGTTTTTATCTCACAGACGTATTTATTTGAATGTTTGTTTGAACAACCCAACTAAACCTATTTTTTTTATCTCCTTATTGACGTATGGACCAATTAATTTGAGTTTCACTTAAAAGCCCGATCCAAGATTCTTGAAAATCTTTCCAACAAAAGTCGGCATAATTGTTTTATCTCACAGGCGTATTTGACTTGAATTTGTTTATGAACTGACAAAAAAAAACTATTTAATACCTTATTGACGTACCGGCCAATTAATTCAAGTTTCAGTTAAAAGCACAATCGAAGATTGTTGAAAATCTTTCCAACCCAGCCCAACACAATTTTGTATTCGACCTGAATTTCTAAACTTCTTTTCAGTTTGACCGCAGTTAAAATTGCTACGAAGATCGTTGAAACTTTGAGCAAGTTGTTCTCATCCTTATATGTCTTGACTTCTGGAAACCAGCTTTTTAAATTCGCTTCAGAAATATCATCGCAGTTAAATTTTGGGCGCTTTTTACCGCTATCAAGGGATGGTTTAAAGAATGCCTTTTACCGATGACAACCGTTTTTACCATTTGGAAATTTACCTTGCTTTTCCTAACTGCTATCCAGAAGTTGTTGTTTCCTCATTGGAAATGTACAGACGCTAAATGGAAGAATCCCCGTTTACGGAAACATTTCTTCTTCGCTTGATAAAAGTTAGGGTGTTTCCATTTTTCTACTGATAATATTATTCTGGGTACTTTGTAAGCCTATCGGCAGAGTAAATCGATATTCCATTTTCATCAGCCGAAAGGGCTGTACGCATATTATCTTCGGAATATTAGAGTCGTTTTGATGCCATTATATAAAGTCGTATGACAAAAACTGGTCCTCACAGACTTTGAAACGTAATAAGCAAGATTGTGTAGTAACTATATTAGGAAATATTATTTACGATATTAAATTTAAATTCAATTGTTCCAATTATCGTCAGTCATGACGTTAATTGGCAAAAGCATCCTTTTATCAATTTCAAGGTTTCACCTCATTGCATTAAACAAATATTTACATTACAGCTCGCAATTCGTGCCTAGATTTAGATATGAAAACCATTAACCAAACATAAAGAGAGAATGCTACCGATTGCTGCGAACATCCATCCAATCAATATATTATCTTAATCTTATTATTATCGTTGTTCTTACTTATTTTCATTAACTATAATTAATGCTAATGTGTGGTACCTGTAAACTCAAGGTTAATTACTCAGAATACTTTTCCATGTATAATTCTGGTGCTTTTGTTTTTTTCTTCTTTGGATCAAAGAGTTGCCTGTTACCGTATATTTCAGGAACGACCCTGCAAACAGTTTCATGTTGTCACCCTCGATGGTTTCTTCCTCAACCCTGAAATGACCTGTGATTCATTTATCTCGCTCAGATCAATCTTTCATATCCACTACTTATTCCTTATGCTACAAAATGCCTCGCCCATGTACATACAGGTTTTTATTTCATTTCAGATGAGTTGCATTACCTAATCCGTAACATATGCGAATTTAATAATAATAATAATAAAGGACCAGAGAACAAAATAAAAAACTTCAACATAGAAAAAAAATTAAATACACACAAATTAAAACAATTAATAATAATAATAAAATTTATTTGCATACCAACTACAAATACAAACAATCTTCAAACTTCAAGGGCTGCGGCTAAAAGAACAACAGTAGAATAAGAAAAAGAAAAATAAGTAACTAAAATTTGACAAAATGTTATGTGATTTGTTAATTGATTCTTGACTCGGCAAAGCTATTGTGAGATCAAATCATCAATAAAATAAAACAATGTCGAAAACCATTTACTCAATGCATGAACATTTTATATTGGCAAACAGGGTTGGCATGGAACTTCCATGAACTAGATAAATATCTCGGGGAAACAATGGATCGATGAAATGCAATCAAATGAAACAAATAGCTGTTAGCGAGTTGCGGATAAACTATGCTCAGATATATTTGTGAATGAGATTTGAGAATGTTATTTTATTTTATATACTCGTATCACACTCTATGTAATTTGTTTTTGTGCTTATGATTTCTATTACTATTATTATATCAACAGCAATAATCAAAAGGGCAAATATATTATATATCACTTAATAAACCAAAGTAATGCAATATAATCGAAAACTAAACAAATCGCTTCTCGTAACTTCTATAATTCGTTGTCATCAAAATTGTAACATATGGAAGTCCAGTTGTCTGCAAAAGTTATGAGTTATTATTTCACCTCAAGCCAAATAGACTCTCCAGGAAATTTTCCAGCTGGCTCAATTCGACCCTGTGACTATTTATCGAACGATATTTATAAGAAAAGTTACACAATTAGATACACACACTCGTCCGTGTAACATTCAATACAAACATCAGAATTCTTGAGATAACGAAACTAAATCTCCTTGAATGATATCTTGACATTTTCATACCATTTACACCCAAAATGGATTTTTTCGAATTGTATCCATTGTATTGAAAAAATAAAGAATAATATCTAAAAGAGGGATTTTCGGTTTCAGAACTGCTCGTCAAGAACTATAGGCCCGAGTCGAATGACACGATCGGCAGCAGAGACGAAATTTTCGAAATGATGGCCACATATTGCGGAAAGCCGATGTACAGCAACACCACTGACGACGAATACCCTGCCAAATGGGATTTTTACCATTCGTTGTTTTTCGTGATAACCGTCGTCACCACCGTCGGTAATTATTTTTTACTCCGTGCAACTGCACTGTCTACATTACCTTATGAATATTTCTAACATACCAGCTATTAACATTATATTTTCTATATTTATATATTTCTATTTAAGCGATTCACAAACACCATTGTCGCTTACGGTATACCTTAGGAACTCTTGGGAATCATTAGAGCTTTGCTACACTAAACTCTACTTGGCATTGAACAACAATGATGATATTTGACTTTGTAGGATACGGAAATTTAGCACCCACGACAATGTTGGGAAGAATGGTGATGATATTCTACGCTCTCGTTGGTATTCCAATCAATACCATCATTATGGTCACGTTGGGCGAATATTTCGGAAAATCGGTACGTTTAATATGTTTATAGATACATTCATTAAGTTTGAATCATAGTTTCTTCGTTATGAGAAACTCCTAGCATTAAAACCGCAACCCATTAGTTTTTGCGTTACATATTTTGAATATGAGCCTTCAACCCGTGCTCACTTAAACCAATGGCTATAACTGATTCAATTTTCCTTATTCGTTTAAATATGTTTATAGTTAAAACATTTTCAAGTAACAATATCAATTAATTCAGCTGCTGAGTTGTATATTTAAGAGTTTCCCAGTTCAAATATGTCGTAAAGGTTTCAATATTTGGTTCTCCTAGAGAATATGTACCTTTGGGGCATAGAAATGGTTCAGTTTGTTAAAAAATGATCCGAAATAAACTATTTAGGCCAGTATTAGTAGCGGGAACGACAATTTAGAAACTCATTAATGTTTATAAACAAGTTCAGAAACTGTCAAAATCAAGCGAAATATTTATGTAAAAACGGCAATTGAGAAGAAAATGGCCTCTCGACATATTTACGACAAGGAACAGTCCTCAGCTCAGCCTTATTCAATATGGTTAAGAATGGAAATAAAGAGTAAAGTAGGAAAATTAAAGGAGGTATATAAGAATATGTAAATGTTAGAAATATCAGAAATTGCCTTTGTCGTTGGTCTGGTAATATAGATAGAGAAGAAAGACATATACATTACCATTATAAAAATAGAGGAGAAAGAAATTGAGCAAGTACAAACAAAAATTGAAGAATCGACGCAGAACTAAATGATAGATTGGAAGTTATGCCATTCACTAAGCGACGCGTTTACAAGAAAAAAAATAAAAAATCACAGTAATCACATTGTTTAACCCATAATAACGTGCGGAAACTAAAGCTGGATATTCAATCCAAGCAAATGGAAAGTAAAATCCAAGCCATCGAAATGAGATACGCACGTGGAGTAAAGGGGATTACGCGAAGACACAGAATCAGAAATGACCTAGCAAGATAATGAGTGGAAGTGGAACCTATCCTGAAAAGTATAAAGAGACAACATCTGAAATGGTTTTGTCACCTTTTGAAGATGAAAAGGGAACGGATAACAAAAATAATATGGCCGCCGAGATCCCACAAGCGTAGAGCAAGGGAAGGTGAAAAAGAAGGGATAACACATTTGCAGAAAGTCTAAGAAAAAAGGACTGTCATTAATCGAGGGGAAGAAGATAGAAAGGAATGGACTAAACTAGTTTACAGTTAATGGTAGCTTTGTATTTATGAATGTCTTAAAATCACACCACGTCAATCAAGTAATGTGCGTAATGAGTTGTATAAGTGTAAACGGAGGATTATTTGAAGATTTAATATAAACATATTATTATGAGTTTTTGTAGATATTTGCACAAAATTCTATTATTCACAATCACTATAGTACAAGTCGATTCATAACCACGGGTGTAAAGTGATCAGGGCTGCCAACCATTGGGTTATATGTTCAGCAATATTTAAGGTATTTTGTAGAATATAATTGAATGGAATAGATAGAGAACCGTGCTCCATTCGACTATGTGAACTTTCAATCATAACTTATCATCACTATGCTTTTCACAATTATTAAAAAATATGGTTACTTTGCAAATGCCAAATTAATTTCAATGTAATCTATTTTCATATGCTACTATATCAAATTGCTATATTGGAAAACAGCGGATTTATTGGTATTTTGATAGTTATTTAATAAAAGTGGTGAATGAATTGTGAATAAAATAGTATACAATCTTCGGTGGAAAGTTTCATTACGCCTCGGATTATAGGTATCTTATCCCTCGGCTATAATGAAACACTTCCCACCTTGGATGTATTATACTTTTATTTTTGTACCAATTATTTGTTCAATTCGACCGTTGTCAACTTTGGCAGTCCGAGGACGAATTAATATATTCATTTAAAATTTTGAGTCTAGCAAAAATGCCCAATGCGACAATTGGACCATCATCCAGTTGAACCTTTAAAAAACTTGGAATGGAATGAAATTCTACTATGAATCAATTTTTTCGTACCGTTTTCGAGATGGATATTGCTATCAAGATAATACGTTCTCGCCCTCGCTTTATAAAAACCTTAAGTTTAATGTTTCATAGCTTTAGATTTAATACTTTAGGCGCCAGAGCGCGCAAAGTCACGCACACAGACGCCATTTGGAGAACAGTCAGAATAGACTTAGGGAAGATTAAAACGTGTATTTCCGTTAAAATCTCATCATTACAATACTTCTTTATACATAAAGAAAAAGAAGTTAAAAATATGCGCCTACAACACTGAATGGAATATTTAAGACGAACGGTAGCCTCTGTCGAAACGTCGGTTTACATACCGTAGTGGTAGCGTTATTTATGCGATTACTTACCAAACCATTTAACTGTTCATTTCGCTAATAAATTTATCGCATTAATTTTTTTATATAATTTTTTTTATAAATGAGCAATATTTAAAAGAATTTATAAGAAATATATAAACTAAGGATAATAACACGAATAAAACCCTTATAGGCAGTATTAAGTGCATAAGAACAAATTGATGTGTGTAAATAAGTGGATTGTTCGCGGATTTGCAAATTGAAACGAATCCAATTCCTCGTCTGTAGCTATATACATATGCTAATATTTCATAGTAATCACAACAACATTTTCTGTAAATAAAAAATTTCTAAAGAAAATTAACGTATTGAAGCAACTGATGAGAATTAACAACATGAAAACATTATCAAAAAGAAAATGAAGGTTCATAAGATTGGAAATTAACGCCCCAAGTTATTCCATTAACTTTGTAGAAAGCAATTCAAGACAATTACAAAAAAATTAGAATTCATATGGGCCATAATAATGCAGCGTTGATGTGTGATAAACACAAGTGAATCGCCATGAGATACACTGATAATTCTGGTTCGTTGTTCATGATATAAACGCGTTGCACATTTGCATGTACGAAGTCCGCGGGGCCGTGACCGCGGATCCATGTGCTTCGTCACATCGATGGGTATTGATTACACCTCTAAGAGTAATTCTATATTAATCAATCATGCTCGATTTGGTCCATATTTGTATACGGAAATCGTTTACGTTACAATATTGTCGACTATTTGTTTTGATGCGTTTCCGTATCGCATTTCCTTGGTATACTTATTGAACATACATTAAATTTGATGCAATATGTTATGTAATTGTATATAAACTATTACATATTATTATTACACTGCAGACGAAAACAAAGAGGTTACATTCGTCAATTTAATCTAGTGACCCCTACCCTCCATCTTATGAAATATCCGTTTAGTATTACTTGAACATCTTAATACAGTCAGGCTTTAGAGGGAATATTTTTTAAGAAAGTTAAATTGGAAACTAAAATGTATTTAATTATTTTATATAATTAAAGGCTTAAACAAATATTACGAATATTACACATTATTATTATTGTAGATGTGTCCGCCGAATAATAGAAAATCACATGTAAGTCCGCTACACACATTCAGACGTACCAGGTAATCATACAAAAGCAGTGCACTATGGTATTTTCTAGTCAGCTGGGAGTGATAGACAAGGAATTAACATATGCTGCTTTGGCGATAGTTGTTTTAATTATACCAACAACGCGCATTAAAAGAAAAATAAAACCCATAAGTCCCATATGGTGTAAGGGGTTGAAAAGAAAAGAACCATTTTCACACTTAAACTTAATACAGCAATTTGCACTTAAAGATTGAATGATGACTAATTTTAAGTAAGATGCTTCTATCTTGAAACGGCCACGTATGGTTTGTCTTAATTTGCCAGAGTAAAGATTTGTATACTTCTTAAAACTCTCTAATACAATCGTGCTGTGCCTTCCTACATACCCCCTGGTTTGCCTGTGAAGTTTACTGGCACACACAGTGATTAGAATTACGAATCTGTTTTTTGTGGGTGTATTTAAGCGCTTTAACGTATGATTTAATTAAACAACGATGAATAAGTATTTGGTTAAATTTGTTACAATAACAACCGATTAATTTGCATTACTTTTACCATTTATTTAGACCAAGTTATAATATTACGTATAAATTTAAGAGGGCGCCTAGACAAGTATACTACAACCAACGTCATTATGATTTACGTCATCTATCGATCAATCTGCGGGATACGAAGGCCAAAATCGATACAATAATCACCCACGCGACCACCCCTTCGCCCCGCATATACGATACAGTCTATTGCCAATGTCTATAGCCTTACAATGTTTAATTTCTATTATTATTTATTCTCTTGCGGTACACTAATGATAGTGAATGATAATAACGTATATTAATGTTAGAATATTTGATTTTTTCGCTACCTTGATCGATCGTGTGTTCTACTAACATTTTTCACAGTTCTCAATGATGTTTACTGATTATGATGTTTATATATATGACGAGAGGAATACTAAAAATCTGAATTATATCGCCGCTTGAACCATGAAAGATGATTCATTTAATAATGTAGGCATTGTTATAAAACTGCATTAAAATGGCAATGAAAAAAATACATTTAAATAAGTGCATGTCGTTATTTTCAATGAACACGTTTTAAACTTACCATTATGTTTGAACGAATCGACGAGGCATCGTTTACACAATGTATTCAGAGCTTATTTTCATGCTTCTTAGCGATGTTTATAATTTCTTGAATTGCTGTGTTCATCTGAAAGTCTTTATGAAGGACACTGTTATTAATATATTTGGGCAAACTTACGATATCGCGAATATTTTATATATAATTTAATATACAATTTAATATTTAATATTGAGAAATAACAATTGAGCATTTACATGTGTACGCTAGTGGAGGATCCCTGGTCATTTCTGATCGGCCTGCACCCAAACTACGAAATCCCTTCAAGGACTGTCTTGCTAAAATTGCTGTTTCACAAACATATGCTCGAACTATTATTATTAATAATCTTACATCATTTTACATTATAATTTTGATTTGTTTGTAACTATTGTAAAAAAACTTTATGAATTCACGAACAATTTGCATTACAATGATATTTAAACTACATAGCTCAGTCAGATGTGTCCTACATATCCAATAAAGGTCGAACATAAAATCAACATAAATTTCACGTCTTTAATCTTTATATTTCGTAGTAGCTATTGTGGCCGCACCATTCAGTATTTAGAACAAAATTAATGCATTTTATATTTAACTGATTGTTGTGTCTATAGTTTCTTACTTCTTAAACATAAAGTAATTTAAAAATAATACTGTATAAGAATCTGCCATCTTTATTGAAAATATGTATGTGTAACTATGAGTATCCGCGGACGCATGCAGGTGTCCTGGGAATTTCAAGTTTTTCACGTTGCGGAACGTGTAATTAATAAAGCTTATAAAGACAACTTTTGTAAGAAGAAGCTTTGTGAATTCAAAACAATTTTAATACACCATTGCTGCTTCTGTTCGCAGTTCTTAAGTAATGTTTTGGTTTGATTTTCATTTGCAGTTCATTAAGTTATACCATCGATGGAAGACGAATAGAATGGAATACGATACGGCGCGCTTAGGTCTCATAGCTCAAATAATACTCTACCTGGTGCCGGGATTCACCTTTTTCGTCTTCCTGCCGGCCGTGGTGATTATGTTTTTCGAAGACTGGGACTATGACGTGGCCGTCTACTATGCGTTCGTGACATTAACAACAATTGGCTTCGGTGACATAGTTGCAGGTAAATAAAACAACCTACAAATAGTTTAGAGAGAATTATATTAATATAATATTAGGAAGTATAATAAAGGAACTAGTTGTACGAGCAAGTATTCGTATTAGCAGAGGAAACTACATAGATTAAGAATATGGTTTATTGATATATATCTGGAACGTAATCTTGCAGATATGTTGGCATGCTGCGTATTCTTTTAGATCTACGAACCGCTAGTCCTGGGCTAGGTCGAGACTGTTATTGTATTTAAGGTCCTTGATGACCTGCAGGCACTTACAGCTTTTGTATACGATTTGAAGATTCAGCTTCACGTGGTTCTTGATTCTGTTGATTCGCGAAGTTATTTGAAGTGATCGATGAGTTATTTGAAGCATTGTTATTATCAGGGGTATCTGGGCGAAATGAACTTTTGCTGTTTCGAGTGAGCATGTAATACGCGATATCTTTGAAGAATTTCGCTGGTCTTCTTTTGTAAAGATCCTGGCTCTGATGGCATTGCTTTCAATTTATGCTTAAGTGTTTCTAGATTCATTTATGCTAATCAGTTCGTGCCGATGTGCTGAAGCTATTAATTTTTGAAAAATTTCGTTCTTATTGCAGTATGCTTGGAAAAGATTGCTGTAAAAATAGTGGCATTATCGGATACAATTATTGAAGGAAAACAGTGTACATCAAATATACCTGACAGAAGATTTATTGTAGTTTGGGTAGTAGGCTCGTCTCAAATAACGCAAAATTCTGCGCATCTGGATTTTGCCTCTACGACGATCATAAAAATGTGATCTAGAATGGGGAATGTGTAATCTATGTGTATTCTTTCCTAGTTCTGATATGGTTCATTGGTGCAGTTGCAGTACATGTTTATTTTGAATTTGAACACAGGCTTCACTGGATCTTACTATTCTTTCAATTCCTTGCCAGAAACTATATCTTCTCGCGAGCTGGTTCATCTTTGTGATACTCGGATGAGTATAGTGTAATTCTTGAACGATTTGCAATTTTTTCATTAAGAACACAAGCCCTTGAAGATAATCGAATTGTTGATCATGTAGATCTCTTCGCTTTCTTCTCCATTGATCAAATTTGACGAAATTTGGGTAGTTCTAGATCTTTCGCAATTTCTGGTGCTATATGTGTTCAAATGAAATTTCAAAAACTAATAGTATACATACTTCATTGTTTCTTTATTGAGTTTATCTATAGATGGTTTTGCCTGGATTTGTGTAGCCATAGAGTGACAAAATTGGTGTCCTCAGAACTTTTTTTGGGTAGTATTTCTGATAGAAACTTGATAGAAATTCAACGTCAAAGTTCTCAAATGGCGGTAGTGGTACTTCCGATGGTGGCACATTTTGCTGCTGTGTGTTTGTAGGTTAGAATTTGCACATATGCGCTGCAGTAGATCACGCTGCACTTTGTTAAACGTCTCCATCGGTTTGAAAAAAAATAAAAACAATTACCCAAGAACTAGGAACCATTTCTTCGTTAACATAGTTCGTTAACATATTTTCAGTTTTTACCCTTTAAACATACACGGTTCACAAAAAATATGAAACTTCATCCTGTACACAGTCCATTATACCGAACACAGACGGATATTTTTACTTTTTAAATATTTCGTGATCCTTTGCTGGAAACCCAAGTTTTATTATAGTCTCTTTTCTCAATAATTTGATATCTCACGAAAGCGAATAGGAGTTCAAAGGAATTCTCAAATTGTGTTTATCTCGACCAATATATTGAAATTAAAGTTTACCCATTATTTAATTGGTTATGTATTACAGTCTTTCACTCTCTTTGCCACCTTCTTCGATACTGTGTCTCTTCCTTCCAATGTCTGACGCCTATGTTACTTAGATCTTTTTCACTTCCTTTACATCTCTTTCTTTGTTTTCTTCTTCTCTTTTCTCCTTTCGCCATGTTAAGTTTATTTTAATCCGTCTATTCTCGCCCATCCTCGCTAGGTGTCCGAGGCATCTGGCTCTTTGTGTTTTCACTACTTGGACAATGCTTGTTTTTTTTTTATTTCTCCTCTATTTGTTTATTTTTTCTCCTTGTAAATTCATCCTTTACGTTAATTCCACCTTGTATACTTTTTAGAACATTTCTTTCAAAAATTTCCAATTTATCGTCGTCTTCTATTGTCATTGTCCATGTTTCATTTGCATAGATAACATTAAGTCTTATTATTGTGTGGTACAATCTTATTTTAGCCCCTCTTCATACATTTTTTGTTCTGAATAATCTTGAAAACATTCCCACCGCTCTATTTTTATTTGCTACTCGTTTTTCTATTTCCTTTTCTTCATCCCCCTGCATGATAGGGTTACTCCGTTTGCTCTACTTTCTCTACCACGTATCTCATATTTTCCGCACAGTCGATAATTAAATTTGTGGACTCTCCTCTGTTACCATCTTTCATTACCACATACATTATTTTACTTTCATTAATTTGGAGGATATATCTATTCTCTCGCCTTTCTTTCCAATTCCTCAAAAAAAATCAGTCAGCACTATATCATCTGCACAGGACAAACACTGGTGTCAACTTCCATACATCAAACCCCCGCTCGTATGCAACTTTCCCTTTAAATTACTTCCTGCACTAAGTTGAAGAGGATTGTGGATGACAAGATAACCTTGTCTCAGTTCTTTTTTTGCAATAAATTTCTCTGGCACTCATCCGTCATTAGTATTTTATTTTGTGCCCTACGTATAGCCGTTTCCACTAGCCCTTTTAATTATTCTTATAATTCTAGCTTTGTCGTTGCCTGTCTATGTATAGTCGATAAACAGTAGATGTAAACTTAGATTTTGTTCAAGTGCTTTGTTGAACCTGTAGATCTTCCTGCTTTGAATCCTCCATGGTGTTCTCCTACAATCTCATATGTCACATCGAGCAGTGTAATTCCCCTGTCGTTATTGCAGTCTTCCTTGGATCCTTTCTTATGAATGTGTACTAGAACTGCTTTATTCCACACTTTTTTCATTTTTCATCTCAAAGCTTGATTACCATATTCTATATTCTTGTCCTTAATGCTTTACCCCCGTATTTTTAAATTCCCACTGTCATATTATTTTCTTCTGTTATTTTTTGTTCTTGTGTACTTGTGTTCTACTTTTTTGTGGGTTACTTACAATTGCTTTCCTTACTGCATACTCTTCTCCTGCCATTTCGTGTTCAGTAGTATCCTCTTCTGACTTACTCTCATTAGACACTTCTGAGAAATACTGGACAAGTCGGTTGAGTGTGCCCTCTGTATCACTTACTAATAGTCCTTCTTTGTTCATCAGGCAATAGGCTCTTTTTCACTTCCTGATAGAACTGTCTTATTTCTTTATTTTGGTACAAATCTTCTATTTCTTTTAGTTCTTTAGTTGTTTTTCCTTTAGCTTCAACACATTACTTTAGCATCCTTCCTTAGTTGTTCATAGGTTCTGTGTTTTTCGTTCTGTTCTTCTTTACCTTTAGACTAGCTGCATTTCTTTGCTCCAAGATTTGTCCATACTCCGCATCAAACCACTAATTTATTTATCATTTTTTCCGTTTCTCCAAGTATTTTTATTGCCACCTCCTACAGTGGTATTTCGATATGCGCCCATTCCTCATCCACTTGTGATTTTTACATTTCTTTCTCAAAATGCATTGAAACTTCCTCGTCTTTCAATCGCACCAGGTCATACCTCTTCCTCATCCCTCTATCTTTTCATTGATTTTTGCAGTTCTTTGCTTCATTTTGGCAATAACTAATACGTGATCAATGTCTCCATCTGCTCCTCTGTAGCTGCTGACGTTCGTTACATTTTTTGTATGTTTCCTTTCCATCAAAGTCAGATTGGATTTGTGTCTTCCCATTTGACGATATTCAGATGTATTTAAGTATGTTCGTGTAATCAATATGAAGATAGTGAGTACTGCTTTTACTCACTATCTTCATATTGTTTTCGAACACAAATTCTGTTATTCTATCTCCATTGCATCACTAGCAGTATGCCTGCTCTTTCCTCCAGTTACCTCCTTGTATTATTCTTCTCTCCCTACATTGGCGTTCATATTCCATAATATATCCTCGGGGTCTTACCCAAAATACTTTCTAGGTCTTTATTAAACTTGGTTTTACTGTCTGGGTGTTTTCCTTCGGATGGTACAGGTGCATTTATTAAATTATATTCGAATATCCCTCAAAATCAATAATTTCATTTTTGAATCTATAATAATTTATGAACCTTAATCCCAGATTCCTGTTATAAATTCCGCTGTTAAAAAATATATATATGGTCTTCCACTTCTGTTATTGTTTTTCCATTTTGTTTTATTTTTTGAAGTGACAATATGTCTTGTACTTTTTCATTTCTCCAATGAGATATTTCAAGGCTTCTCCAGCAGAAGTACTTCTAATACCCCATCCTAATATCAAATCTAATACCCCTATCCTTATTCAATTTTATTTATTTATCATAGTGTTTTTTCTTATTCGATTTACCTGTCGCCATCCATTTCATTGCCTGATCAAATCCATAGTTTCTCCTACCGTTAGTTAATTATATTTACTTTATGGCATATTTCCTATATTTTCTAGTTTACAGCCCACTCTAATCCATTTCCAGATTTCTCCGTCTACCACCATTTTCATAAACCCCATTTTTACAGTTTTCCAAGGGCTCTCTTTTCTTTTGTCGTCTGTCTAATTTTCCTTTGTTTGAAAATTTCAAAATGTTAGCAGGAGAGAAACTGCTGAATTCCTGCGTTATGAAAGAGATTGGGTACTAATCTTAGAGTTCGCATTGTAGGTATTACTAAAGAATATCGCGATGCTGAAATTCGTGATATTGTAAATTCTAATTCTGGCCTAATCGCTAGTATATATCTTAACTTGTATTAGACCAGTGAAACAATGTTCAAACTGACACCTGAAGTAAGCCATTCTTCAATATTTTTTGAAAAATATCTTTAAAACTTGCGAAGTTATCTACGACCTCTAAACTCCTCTAATAGATACGTTCATTGCAAGGGTGAAATTTTAAGCAGCCTGTGTACCAATGTGGGAATCTATAGTTCCTGAAGTATTCGTGTTGTGTGCAATAATAATTACCGCTAATAATTATGCTAAACCGCAACTTCCTATAAATGCAACATTAGTAATCGTCAACATCAACTTTATGTTTTTATAATTGCATTTTTATTTGTAGGTGTAAATGAGCCTTATACCAACACTTTACCGTACCTAATCTACCGAATATTTCTACTTTTTTGGATAATAATCGGTCTGGGTTACGTCGTCATGGTATTCGGTTTCATATCGGTCGGATTGTACAGCAAAAAAATGCGCGCATTTGAACACGCGTTGGCAAAGAGCATAAAACGGACACCGCGCCTAATCCGCAACGAGTTGCGCATGGTCCTGCAGGAATTCCTCCTGACGAAGGTCAAGCGTGTGTACAAAGGCGAGTTTAACTACACCCCCACAAAAAGAGAGCGCACCCAGAGCTGTCCTGATCTAACCATCTATCGAAGCAAGAACTCTCCGATGCCACAACGCAAACGGGCTTATTCAGAGTGCGTCCAATGTGGTGAATTGGCTCGAGTGCAATCCGACACTGATTTAGAGTACATCGATAAGGAAAAGACGTTCCTGAGACGTCTTTCCGACCAGAGCACGTTGCTTATGCGCGTTGCTAACGCACTGGGCACCTTCGAAAGCGACGAATCTGGTTCAGAATCCGAAGTCGAGGGTTACGATGGATTTAAGGACAGCGAGATTTTGGCATCAGAAAATTGGATGAATGGGAGCGCAAGCGCGCTTCCACCGAAAACGATGCGCCAACGGGCTTTTAGTGAAATTCAATTTCCGTTCAGCGAAAAGGGTATCCACACGGATGATCTGACTTGGTACGGACCATCGGCTACGCAAAAACTGCAAGCCATACGGGAAGAAGTCAAACATGGAAAAGCGAGGAGCAGAACACTACCCATCCAACCTGCCAGCACTCCCAATTTCATATCTCGTTTGAAGAACACTATAGTCGGTTCGAAAGATAATAATGTGGAAGACGTTGAAAAGCAGTTCGCACCGAAGCGTAATAGAGCCAACAGTGAGGCGACAAATCAGTATATCAAGCAAACCAAAGCAGGTAGAAGGTCAGTGTTTGCAAGCGCCAACGATTCGATCCTGGAGGAAACCTCATTGGCCGACTTTATACGTGCATTAACGGTAGCGAGTGTCCCGGAAGCTGCGTCAGTAATGCCACAACGTAAGTTGGGAACGGCCAGTCTAACGCCGCCTAAACATTCCCCGCAGAAAACTAGACGGTTCGCAATACGTCCGGTTCAAAGCAGAAGATCTTCGATGATGCCTCCGTCTCCGTCCAATCCAAACGCCCGACGGTTTTCTCTTAAGCCAGCGCCGGTGTCTGATAAAACTGATTTTCTAGCACCACCTCCATACACCCCCACGCCCTCTGAAAATGTAACTAGAAGGTCAATTAGGGCTCCTGGAAGCAACAGAAGGTATTCCCTCCGGCCGGTCACTATGTTCACCAACCCAAGCCCCGTACGGAAGCAAATGTTACGATCTAAGGAAAAGGACGAATTCAACGAACGACTCTAAAGGTTATAACGATACTGTTACAGCGTACTGCGTGGCCGACTGCTCTGTCGTTGAAGATAATATAATTCGAATGCCTACTCATTTTATCTAAAAACTTAGACAATTTGGAACATCGATTCACATATTCCAATACATTTACATCAAACAACAATTGAAATTATTTCATTTATACATATTCCACGTACGATTTTATAACGTTTGAATACGTCCAGCGAATGGTAGAGAAGAATGTTGGAACATTATGTGAATGTATCGTCGAATGTACGCAATGGTTTGTATCCGTAACAATAAACTTATTTAATTTAGCAAGAAAATATATGGCAGTTAATTAAAACATGTATTTTTCAAAATTAACTAAACACTAGCTACAGGAAAATTAGTCTTTGCAACATATTGCAACCCATTGAAAAATGTACTTTCAAAATAGTAATTTCTTATGACAAATCGATATTTTACCATTTAGGAATATTCATGACAATTTTCAAAAAAATTTCAAATTTGATACCAATAAAGTTTTATTATATATCATTGTTTTTTATTCAGTCTTTCACGGGAAATGCAAGGTTCTCCGAATAACGAATAAATTAAAAAAAACATGTTCGAGATGTGGAAATAAACTCTCAATTTTGTATAAAATGAGCATGAAACGTATTGAATATACATACGTATTACTATAAAAATGTTGTTAGGTTTTATGATGATGAACTTCCATCCAGTAGTTTATTAAACTGGCGAGCACTCCTTACACGCAGAGTTGCTGAGCAAGTGAAGTTGTATAATTCTAAATCCGTCATGTATTAAAAATTTACAATTGATAATATTGCTATTGCTCGAAAAGTATAAATCAGCTGGTTGTAAATCAGGTGCTGGTCCAGAAATAATATCTAGAGAATTGATGTAAGGTACCTGAAAGCACTGCAAATATGGCCGTTTCATTAGTCCAACCCAACCCAACACTCACCCAGGTACTGCTACTAGAAAATATTTCTCATCGATTAAATATTTCCTTCCTGATTTGTGTTGTGTTGGGGTTTTTTCTGCAACTCACAAAACATGAATATTTTTATTAGATGAAACATTACGCGCGTTGTTACCACAACATATTTCATATGATTTTAGACAAAAAACTTAAAGTTCAGCTTTAATCTCATGATCCAGTTATGATAAATATATTGTGTGTATCTCTTACGTAACATGTATTAGAGTGTTCGAATGAATATTTGACTCGTTTTGTCTCGTTACTTGATACAAAAAAACCTTTTCCCACGACCACATAAGAAAGAGGCATATTCCATACAATCAAGTAGTCACGAAAATTGCCAATATCGTTCAACTGTGCGTTATTATAACAAACGTGTTTGTTATAGACATTGTTTCATTTTCTAGTAGCCTTGTGTTTACTTTTTGACAGTAAATTAATTCCCTGTCATCTCTCTTTTCATATTGCATTATTCTCATCTTGAATAACAGCGACGTTTAAAGTGATTCGTCGACACAGTGTACTCCGCCAAATATAACTGCAGCGGCTCAAAATACATCCCTGAAATTACTTCCCGAAAAATTACAATAGAGGTACAACATAACGTACAAGCAATTCATGGATTCGGAAAATGTGTACTTAGCGTACTTGAATTATCCGAAAAGGTTAAACTGAATTCTTTGTGGGTACAATATGCTCAGAAGTACGCTTATTGTCTGCCATAACATAATAATATTAGCGAATACATGAAGTTAAGAGCAGTACTGAAAAGGAAATCAAATTTGGTATAAGCCGACTGAAGACATGAAGACTCGCAAGTTCCATTGGTGGAATCCAGAAGAACTATTGACATAACTGTGACACAAACACACAAAATATCAAACAATATGATGGATAATCAAACTGTTACACATCCCATCTCGTTTACTAATTGTTATAATAATAATGTTACTATAAATTTTATAAATAGTGACAAATACATTGATAATGAAAATGTCTAATATTGTTGTGGTCGTGGGAAAAATAGCGTACATAACAAGCGCGGAAAGTAATACATATCGTACTCGTTTTATTGCCACCCTCGGCTGCGCCTCGGGCGTCAATCAAACTCGTACGATATGTATTACTTTCCGCGCTTGTTATGTAATATACTATTAATCCATAAACCTGCAAGATCTCACGTTTATAAATATTTCGAAATATCAGGCAAGCGATGCAGTTACGACGGATTACTGACGACGAAAAAAAGTTCATTATTTCAACGAGCTTCATTAAAAATGTAGCTTGAAAAATATATGTTTGACTGCGACTAATGAATTTATTTTTTATAATACCATTCATGTCTGTTTCGATGTTTTGTTGCTAGGTGTAGAAAAACATTCAAAATTCAATTATTTAAATCCTCATCAAATTGCGCCCTTTCTGTTTGCTAAAAATGCTCAGATTTCATCTGTAAAGCTTTTCGATTTATTTGATGTTTGAAATTTGGCAAAATATATTTTTAGGGTAAATTATGAATGAAATTGCTGACGACTAGGTCTAATTCTGATTGACAGACTAGTTGACCATCTTCATGCAAATATATCGGGTGCTGAACGCGTCAGTGCCCTGGACAATGCAATCTCTTCATAAAATGAGATTATTTAGTTCTGGGTTAATACCCGTTTCAACGTTTCCACGCTACATCTGGGAGAAATTGTAATGAAAAAAGTAGAACTTTTTGAGAAATCACTTACTATTGCATTCTGGGCTACTCTACATAGTTTATGCAGTGTATGACATGTTTAATTATTTTTATGATTTTTGCAAATATTACTTTAACTTTCACTTTAAACCGAATAAATCTATCTGAATAAAACATGGGCTTTTTCTTGTATACTCGCACACAAAACACATACATTCTATTATAATGTTGGCCGAAAACACTTCAACGATAGCTTCATAAAAATTCCATTGTAAACAATATTCATAAAACAAGTATTGCCATTTACAGTAAACGTTTTCTATATTGTTAAAAGCAACTTAAAAAATTGAAAAAAATTGCTGAAAATTTGTAGTACGAAATACCCATGTTCTTAGTCAAGAGAGTCGGGAAATCATCGGTCGAGCCTTTAACAACTTTACTGAATGATTCTAGTTCCCATGGAGTCTTCACGACACCATGTTAATGGCAAATTCAATGCAGCCTTGGCAAGCATGCAACAATTCAAAAAGCAGAAGTATATACCACGCTCTTTGCCGATTCCTTGGCAAAGAGCGGCGCTAACCGGGAATTTATTGGTCCAGAACCGGCTCTTGGGATCTTGAATACTGGCAGGAGTGCCAGGGAATGCGACATTCCAAGATAGTACTGAAGGGCTCATCTGCTGCACGTACCAGGACACTGTTGGGTTTGGGCAGGAAGGACCTGCGTACTCTAACAGCCCCGGCTACTGATCATAGACGACTAAGGCATCACATGCATAGGCTGGGAGTGGCTGAGATCACTGAATGCCGACTACGGGAGACAGCAGAGCATGCGCGCCTGCCCCGCTGGGGACAAAATCAGGTTCACAGTCTTTGGTGAGACAAAACTGGAGCGAACTTGACAAAATCTCACTCTCTAAAATCCTCCTTTATCTAAAGGGAATGGGAATTGAGGGTGACTATAAATAGTTGTGAGCCACAATAGATCCTTGAGGTCGCAGTGGAGAGGCGATTTAACTACCCACTCATTATAACTAACTAACTAACTAATGGCAAATTATCGTCCCGTTGCTCTGACAGACTGAAATCCTACCTATCGAAATTTAACATATTATCTCCTTCTCAACATGGTTCTAGTAGTAACATTGGTGTTACATAAATCTCGATTCCAAGGCATTCGATCTAGTGGAACGTCTGTCCGACTGGTTCTGTGCTTCCATATGCGCATAAAGCGTTCCACGGGAATAAATATTGCTGCCATTGATATATGAGTACCAAACTAGGTTCTTGGATTTATGTCAGGAGGAAACCCTAGAATGAAATGTCCGTTGCTCTACTTTGATGGTAATGAATCCAAGTTGCGTCCAATTAAAATGTGATCGATATATCGCTCTAAAATCGTCCATGTTCCATACATCGAATTAAAAATATCGATAAATAACCATGACGGAAACTATAGTAAACATTTTCTAAAACTTTACCAACCATACATAACACACGTTGATGGTGTGAGCCGTAAACATTGTTAATGTTTTATATCGCTTTTGTAAGTAGTTCCAACTTTCAGGTTTCACTAACTTATTCACATGCTACGGTTTAAGCATGACCCACCAGAGTCATTTGGTATAAAAAAGCAAACATGATTTGTCAATATTTGATATAAAATTTTTATTAAATTATTTTGTGAAACAAGGAATGCAGGTATACGTAAAATATAATATTCGTGCTGAAACAAAATAACATTAACTAAGTTAACAATATATGTTAATATATTAAATATTGAGTTATTTAAAAAAAAAATGTATTTTCAAATTTGCTAGCAAACTTTAAGTATGCTGTTGATAAAAGTATGTCCGATTGAACTGAAAATTTGTAATGCAAAATTATTTGTGCTAAGTTTATAATTTCTTCACCGATATTGTCACAAGTTCGAAAGGTAATGTACGGTCAAAGTATTATTGGTCATGGTAGTTATTAGCAATAAAATTTGCAAACAGCAAAGTTCAAGTTTTAAAATATTTCAATCGATTTCACGAAATTATTTTGCGTCATGGAATAATCGCTACGAAATAATTGAAGTTAAGTAGCGTGTAGTAATTTTACACTTTATGATCTTAATTATTTATATTCATATAAGCAGATTATAAAATAATATATATGGTACCAACGTACGAAACGTTGATACCAAATTATCTTAGTATTATCTTAAAATAAACTTCATATTTAGTCGCTGTCGTCTGGAAAATTATATTTGCTGCTGTACACTTGATTTTTAAACTTACTGTTGTATTGAATTTGCGAATAAGCTACCGATTGAGCTTATTGTTCTGTTACTGATGAGTTTTTGACAAACTATTCTGAATTAATTTTTTGTTTGCACAATATTGGGCGCCGAATTCGTTTCAAAAACAATTTGCTTCCGCAATAATTTATAGTGAGGACCAATCGACGCAGGAGACTAGGAATGTAACTCGTCAGTGAGGGTTGAGTGTACATATAACGTGGTGTAAAAGAGGACGCCACAAAGTTAATCCGAAGACGAAGCATAGAATGGTGACAAGAACTTTCATTAGCGCGTAACTTGAGACTTTTCAATACGCACCTACCATTTGTCATTATATTTCTGTACAACTTAATGATGACACATTTTGTACCATTAACATTAGGAACAACCCGTGTAAGAGCATCTGGAGCGACGTATTCCTTCCATTTTCGGAGAATGAGACCGTAATTATACTGTTATAGTCGCAGTGCCTATCTACCCCACCTTCCATGTATCTTTCAAAGTATCCAACCATTTAAGAGAATAAAGTTCCGTTATAACGTAGAATTTTCGCGGACTATCTAATTATCAACGTAACTTCTCAGTTGCTCATAGCACGCTAAGGCATTCACGTTCCGTTGTCGAAAACTTCTTTTCCGAGGGGGTCATCTTGATAAATAACAAATAAAGTGTTCTTGATTGTCATATCGTTGATTCAGGATCATTTTAATTGGTCTTTTGGTTTGCTGTTGTTTTGTTGTTTCCGGGAAAGGAGCCGAATGACCATTTGGAAATTTAATTTATCCAGGTCGATTTTTAGGTAGTTCATCGTTAATACTCAAGCAGAGCGTTCGTAAAATATCTTATAATTCGCTTCGAAAACATGCCTTTACGAGTTAATTCCCTAGCAGAACTAACCAGAACCGTGAACAGACGCGTCTGACATCTATAGATAATTGAGAATTGACGGTGAAAGTTATATCTAAAAGGTCGAAGAAATCCAACAAATGCACTCGACCGTCGCAAAAATGTCGGCCTGCTATAGTCAGATGTGCCGAGATGTGATGGTACAGCATAAGTCAATATGATTAGTGGCTATACAAGAGATTTATTTACACATTTTATTTTTAGTTTTGTAATAATGAAACAAATATATAGAAGCAGTGAGACAATAAATCTCTAAAGGAAAAATTAATATTGTCATTTAAAAAAAGTTATCCATCGTGCATGAAAATTTTATACACATGCATATTACTTTATCACCTAATTTTAACCCATATATAAAATTGACACTAACACATCAATCGAACAGATCTGGGTTTTGCTTCAGGTAGTTGGAAAGAAAATTTCTATTGGTTCAATTTATCGACCGCCAAGTTTTGATTATAAGACTTTTCTTGATATAATTGATGACACTATTTCTTACCTAATGCCACAGTGCGACGAAATCATTGCTTTGGGTGACTGGAATATCAATTTATTATGTACAAATGAACCCAGTGTAATACAACTCTACTCACTTCTTGATGCTTATGGTTTGAAACAAATAGTTAGTGAGCCTACCCGCATCACACCTGCGTTTTCTTCACTCATTGATCTTATTATTTTGTCGGACACTGTGGTAATTGAAGATTGTGGAGTTGTAGATTTTAATAATATATCTGACCATTCACTTGTTTACTGTACAGTAAGTATATCGATTTCTACCTCCTATCCTTTTTTTAAGACAGTTAGACATTTCAAGCACTTTAATTATAATTCTTTTCGCATTGACTTAGTTTCTATTCCATGGGATAATATCTTTTACGTTAACAATATCGATGATAAGCTTGAATGTTTTAACTCTAACCTGCTTGCAATATTTGACCGGCATGTACCTGAAGGGATTATAAAAATCACGCATCCTAAATCGCCCTGGTTGACTTCTACTCTCAGAGATATGATGCTATTACGTGATAACGCGTTAAAGTGTTTCAAGCGGACTAAAAATGCAGAACATGGCGAATATTACAAAACGCTTAGGAATTATGTTACTAGCGCTATTAGACATGAAAAGAAAGTCTACCTTAATACGCAGTTTAATAATAAAAACGCGAAAGATATGTGGAGAGCTCTAAACACTTTCGTTATTAATAGAAAAAAGAGCAGAAGCACGCTCCACGTTCACTTATCTAACTGTGATGAGTTAAATAATCATTTTGCTAATGTAACGACATCTCCATTACACACTGGACTAATCGACTTCTATAATAAGCACAAATTTACCATTTTTCAGGAAGAATTCAACTTTCGTCCAGTTGATGAAAGGGAAATAACCTTAGTTCTAAATGCCATCACTTCAAATTCAATCGGCGTGGATAATATAAGCATATCTTTCTTGAAATTATGTTGCCTGACAATTCTTCCATGTATTTTGCATATTATAAATTATTGCCTGGTAGAAAATGTTTGGCAAGCGGCGATTGTTATACCTATTCCAAAAAATTCACATCCGAAGGAGTATAAAGATCTACGACCTATCAGTATTCTATCCTTGCTCTCCAAAATTCTCGAGAAAATCGTTGATAAGCAACTCAGGAATCACCTAAATGTTTATAATATCCTACCGCCGACTCAGTCGGGGTTTAGACCAGGTCATAGTTGCAACACTGCCCTGATTCATATTGTTGACGACATTATCCGGAGCTGGGATAACGGCCAATTAATCCTTTTAATGTTGTTAGACTATTCAAAGGCTTTCGACACTATTAACCATGACATCTTATTGTCGATACTTGGATTCATAGGTCTAAGTCGCAATACCATCACATTTTTCAAACATTATTTATCTAGTCGATCTCAACAAGTTAAAATTGGTGATAAATTGTCAGAACCCGTTTACCTCACTCATGGTGTGGCACAGGGTAGTATCTGTGGACCTTTGCTATTTATTATTTATACATGTTACTTTCCGGCTCACATTTCTTGTCAATTCCACGCATATGCGGACGATAGTCAACTATATTTTACTTTTAGTATGGAGGATTTGCACGATGTTTCTAATACCATTAACACCCAATTAGATGTTCTTTTGGAAGTTTCGCGCAACCGCGGGCTTATGATTAATCCGAGTAAATCACAGTTGATGTTATTTGGAAATAAATCCAAGCAGCAAGAGTGCAAAGATGTCTTAAATATATAAATTGAGGGTATCCGGTTGGAGTTTGTCGAGGTGTCGAGGAATCTGGGTCTCTGGGTGGACAGCAGTCTCTGATTTAAAACACACATAAATAAAATGATTCAGAAATCTTATGTCACTTTGAAGACGCTTTTTCCTAATAGACATATATTAAGTCAGCGGATTAAACTGAGAATTACCGATTCGTTGATACTCTCTAACTTCAATTATTGTGATTCAGTGTACGGACCTTGCATCGATGCAGTTGATGTTGCTCGGATCCAACGGGTTCAGAATTCGTGTCTTCGGTTTGTCTATGGAATTCGAAAGTGGGACAGGATCGCCCATAAGTTGATTGAAGCGAATTGGCTGAATATGTGTAACCGACATAGGTTGCATGCTGCTGTACTGTTTTATACAGTTTTAATAACGAAAACCCCACCCTATCTTTATAATAAAATCAGATTCCGGACGGATATCCACAATATTAATATCAGGCATAAAAATACTATCACTATACCTCGGCATCGACTTGCCTTATTTGAACGGTCATTTTCGTATAATATTGCAATCTTCTGGAACTCGCTATCGGATAATCTTAGGGCGGTGTCAGTAAATAAATTTAAAAACATTTTCAGGGCTATTCTTCAATCCCAGCAGTATTGATGAGAGCGACAGGCTTAATCCAATAATTCATAATGTTATTAATTCACTTTTACCTGAGAAATGATTTTGCGTCTGTTCTTGTTCTTTTTCGGATCAATCTTCATGTATTTGTTTCATTACGCACGGGTTACGGCCACTCGTATCTGGTCCAGGTGGTAGAACAGATGGCTTATGCTAATCTGAACCTGCACCTATTAACTACGTTAATTATTTATTTTCATATTTTTATATACATATATATATTTTTTGTTTGTTTAATTCATATTAGTATATGCATTTCTTTTCTTTTCTTTTTGTTTTACTATAATACGTATTGTATTATAAATTTAGTTAATAAAGGCGGTTATTATTATTATTATTATTATTATTATTATTATTATTATTATTATTATTATTATTATATAGAGATAATTATATATTAATGTTTTGTGTTTTCTGCAATGTATGCATTTTATATTTAAATCTTGTTGGATGATTTCACATTAAAAAAAAATAAAAATACGTACGTCCCAAGCGTATCCCATATAGAATATTTGAGTTTTGATTCAAGTCAAAAATTATAGGTGACATAATTCCGACCTGGAATGCTACCTATGAGAAGGTGGGTGTTTTACCGATCCCCGGCGTCACCATTTGGTACGAAATTGTGGCTATACTGGATTGATTTGGAAAAAAAATGTTTTTTTATATCGTATTGTGACATAGTTACATTCTTCTTGGGGTGGCTTACGACCCCTTGATCGTAAGCCACGATTTTATTCTGTGTTCTGTTAATCGGAATAAAACCCTTGATGAAAAATGTGATGTTTTTGAAATGATTTTAGATTATTTTGAGCATCCCTTTAAAAAATGACTGCTGCCATTGATTTCACATGCAGTATATATGGCAATCGAAGTACTTTTGCTACAGCTATCATGTTTGCAGCATTATGAGATGTAAGCGCTCTATCATTATTCCTTAGACCCCAATTTGGCAAATGTACTACAGTATTGTCGGATATGCCATTCGTTGTAAACAAAACAGTACCAAAGGGCAGAGCAGACTTATCGTCTATATAATTGGACTGCTATATAAATTTGTTTGATAAGGAAGACCACCGAACAACATTGATGGAGGATGCGCAGTGAATTTTCTAGCTTTTCCAATGTTTAATTACAATACATTGTCTAGAAGATTATTCGATGTCACTTTCATCGGTGGAATAACAACACCTTGAATCTTGACTGATACGATAGGTAAAAGGCACAAACCGATTATACAATTTCAATAAGAGTCGAATTTTTAAAATTAGTTGGCGTTTGCGCAATAACCGGTTCATTTGTGGTTATAACAAATGTATAACTTTTTAGGCGTATGTTCCTGTTGGCCAACGATTTATTATTTTGCAGTGTCAACGTGGAAGTTCACAGTTGCGAGAGTGGTGTATTATTTCATATACATATTCACTATTTTCACTAATATTCGCTCTTGAATTGGCACACGTTGATTTTATAAGACCGACTTGCACTTCATCAAAGGGTAGTTAAGGGACATTTAATTTTATTAATTTTATCGCATTTTAAAACCACAATCTCCGTCAATTTACTATTGAACCACAAAAATCGCACTTTGCTTTGCCCGATCCCACTTCTTTAAAATATCTTTAAATAGTACTGCGCTTCATTTTGAATATTTCTTTGTCAATTATAACCAAAGTTATATAATAATAATATTAATCACCACGTAAGTGAAAACAGAACAAAACACTGGATCTTATAGATTTAGGACCATCTGAAATCAAAATTCGCTTTATGAACGTAATAAAATAATTTTTAGATACTATATAATACTAAAACTGCATGTGTGTAATTTAAATACATTGTTTTTACCCTTCAATACACCAATGCGACGTTCCAATAAAAGCCATCCAGCATTTGTACTGCCTTAAAATGAGATAAAATATATATTAATTTCGTCCATTGTTGCCGTTGAAGGTAATTGAACGTGAACAAAAAAATATATCCAAAACATCCATGTCTGTCTTTATATCAAAACATCGATATTTTTATCATCACTTATTTTAAATGCACTCTACAATAAACCAACATTAGTAACTTGAAGATTTGTGAACTAGAACTAGCAATGTAAACAACTAGAAAAACAGTTTGATCATGAAATCATAATACACATTTAATGACAAAAATATACTGAATAAAACAATTCAGGTTTCTAATTCGCACTTCGACTAAATATTGTCGCTTTCTAAAAGTTAAATTACTGTAACCAAAGTTGCTTGAACGATATTTACCGACCTATGTAAAACAGTGTGCACCGATTTATTGGACGAGCAATATTATTCGTTTCTTTAACTGAACTTATATTAAATATATCCCTACAATAAAACAACTAATTATTTATCTCGTGCATCGCGGTACGTTTTGATCTTAAAAACATGGTCGAAAGAATTGCGTAATGCAAAGGGAACGGCGGCGTTAGCAGTTTTTCAGTGAGAATTCGGTGAAAGCTAATTTTAATTCCCGTCGCGAAACGAGCGAAGGATTAAATCAAGCGGAAAAACATAGGAAACGTTCGTGTAGATTGCATTAGATAATGGTAGAGAACTCGCAAAAAGTTTTGTTAAATGCACGACAGGGTCGCGAGAATAAATTAAGTTATAATTTGCTTTCCTCGAAACGCTGATTATACCGCACAACTGGCCGAATCAGAGTAAATATTCCAAAGAAGTCGACTGAAACGAATTTGGTCAAAAAAGTCCATAAATTAATTGGCAGACCGCGTCTATAAATATGCGAGCATATCCAACGGCAGTTCATTACATTTGAGATTTAGTGAGTCGACATACTGCGACGTGTAATTGTTCGTTAGATGCGGTTTTATTTTAAACGCAGCAATGTGCTGCTTCTTGTTTGCTTCCTGGGTGGTCTAGTGGCGCGCGTAGCGATCCCGATTTCGTACCAGTACGGTGACAAATTACTGGACCTACATACGGCGGCAGATGAACGAAAAGCTGTCGGGGCGAGCACGGTAGCAAAACGTGCTAGTATTTTCGCGCCGCCTGCAGCCGTACACGATCTAAAAGTACTACCTCAGGAAAGTCAACATATCGAATACATTCGGAAGCCCAAATTACTGCGAAAACCCGTGGTCGCCTCTTACAACGTTGACTTAAAACCAGCTGCTACAAACGACCACAACGATGGCGGAGCAAGTTACGACGTGCATGACAATGGTCAAGGTGCCGGCAATGAAGATAGTGGTTACCATGGAAATGGTGATGACATAAGTAGTGGAAATAACGACGGTCATGCTGTGGATTCCTTCCATAAAAAAGGAGGCGGACACGAACACAAATCCGCCCACCATGGGGGTCATGGCGAGAAAGGCAACAAAGATTACAAGGGACATCACGATTACGACAAGGTAGAAAAGGGATACCACGATAAAGAGGGGCATAAGGGCAACTACGAAGACGAAGGTGGACACAAACGCAATCACCATTATGACGACGGCAGTGACGGCGAACACCACAAAGGAGAGAAGGGAGAAAAGGGAGCCAAGGTAAAAATGAATCAGATTATTTTTTAATAATTTTGCTACATACAAGATTATAAAACCATTTTGTTTCTGATAATACAGATAATAATATATGTTCTTTAACCTACCATTTTTGTAGTATGACGAAGATGGCAAATACAGTAAGGGTCACGACACCAAAGGCGAACACAACATTCACAAAAAAGACGAATACGAGAAGAAAACCGAATTCTTCGACGAATTTCACGAAAGCGGAGATGATGAGAAACATGGGGGTTTCAATCATGAGCACGACTATAGCAAGGTATGATATTGATGTTAATTGTATTGTTAATATACTGCTAATGAATGGCAAATATTAGTTTTTATCACATGTGATAAAATATTGTGATATTTTATCATTTGCCATCAAATGACACTTTTCGCTACAGAAATCTCATAGCAAAATGATATTTCGTAACTGATTTGACAAAATTAAAATAAGTTAGTGGAACTACGACGTATAAACGTTGCGCAATTATGTATCAGTATATGCAATTATTTCATGACAGGTGGAATGAAATTAACGAAAGTTAACCGTGGTAAATATTTTTTTATTTTCTTCGAAATACAAATGAAGAAACTACTGCAAATTGTCCAAGGCTATCTACATCGAAACCAAAGAACTACTTACTAGCATATTTCTAGCCTCAAATAAATTATTAATAAATTAAAATGCCAACGTCTCACTTTTCGTTTTCAACATACAAATGTTGAAATTGTGATTATTTGTCATTTTACAGTTTTCAATTAATTACATTGTTTCAGGGTGGTTCCGAAAAGGGCGGACACAACAACTACGGAAGCCACAAAGACCATTACGGAAAGGAGGGTCACCATGAGAAAGGTGACAACTATGACATGAAAAAGAGTCATAAGATCCGAGACGGTCACGATAAACACCATTTCCATAACGAAAAGTACAAATCTAAAGGCGGTCACAAGGGAGGTAAGAAGTGGCTCAACAAAACTGCCAAAAACGAGGGACACGAAGGTAGTGACGGCTATGGCTATGATCCCAGCAACGATCATTATGTTTTCGCCCATTATCATTGAGCAGACCTATTTTGTACATTTTTTGTTATATTTGTTAAAGATTGTTACGAATTAAATATATTTATCATAAGAACTATATTTATAATTAATAGTAATTATTAAATTCTTAAACATTGCCATTCATTGCTAATGTTATAGAAGTATTGAAGATAAATATTAGTTAAAGTTATTACAATATTACAACGCTGAAAACTATATTACTTTTCAACGTAATCTCCCTGGCTAGCGATGCACTTACGCTAACAACCTGGAAGCTTTTAACCTTAACCTTGCTAGAAGTTTTTGGGTTGCATACGTACGCACTAATGAATAACGATAACGTCATTTTTTGACTGCAATCTTTTACAGGCTAATTCTTTTAATTGCTAAACAAATAAATAACCAGAAGGAGCAAGATCAGGCTGTATGCTGGATGCGGAAGAAGGTCCCACCGAAGTTTGTTTATGGTTTCAATTGTCGTTGTAGCAGTATCAGGTCGAACATTGTCTTGTGGACAGTAAACAGAACTCTGTCTTCTCTTTCGTTTGTTCCTGACTTTTTGAAAGAGATTTAAAGCCATATTGTGCTCGCAGCCTTGTAATAATTTCAGTTGAATTTACGCTTTCATTCGTTAAAAAATTGATTTTTATATGCTGTTCCCCGCTACAATGAACATAACTTTGAGACATTGTAATTGTAACTGTCTAAATAATATATCGAAACAATTACCATGAATATGTTAAGAGTCAAGAGTAAGGTTTAAATAATTTAATTTTTAGAATTGACTTCAGCTAGGGTTTAATTTAAACATTCCTGTTCGATTGATTAATTAATTGGGACTTCGTGATTCATATGAATACGGAAAAGTGTTAGAAATAATACACAGAAGGATAAATAGAGAAAGCTAGAGCGGATTCAGGAAAGGGAGACATGCACAGTAATTAACATATATTCACTCTAAAAGAAATAATAAAGAAAACGCTGAAGAAGAACTAGAGAGCGTATTTGTTGATCTAAAAAAATGCATTTGACTGGGTGGACAGAGGGAAAGTTTGGGAGTGTTTGGAGACGAAAGGAGTGGAAAAGAAATAAAAAAATGCGATTAACCGATAGGCTATCTAAACTTAGAGAGAGTAAACATCTCACTTTTTGCCTTTGCGGACGATTTAGTGTTGATGTCCAGGTCTCAAAGAGATATATAGGACTTAAGATAAAATAACACTAAAATAATGATGATTTGCAAAGAGGAGGAAGACAACAATATAATACTGGAGGGGGAGAAAATTGCGCAGGTATAAAAATTCAAATACTTAGGAACAACTATAGAAAGATCCAGAAAAGAAAATATAGAGTGAAAGAATTGATAAGACAATAAAAACACACTATATGATGAAATGGAATTAAGGAAAATTTATAAGAAAAAGAGTTGCCCATATTTAGAACGATATTTAGACCGATATTAACTTATGGATATGAGACGTGGGTCCTATCAAATAGCGTCGCTCTATTTGACATGTAACATGTAAATAGTAGAAATGAAGTATTTAAGAGCAGTCAATGAATTTTCAACGAGAAATTGAATAGTGGACATTTATCTAACACAAGAACTAGAGATTGATTCAATACTGGATTGCATAGAGGAAATACAGTTAGGATCCAGGGGACATATACAACGAATGGGGAACAAAGGGGAACAAAGAGAATATAAAGAGCAAGAATGCGAGAAATGCCACAAAGAGGCAGGCCGAAAAATACATTGGATAAAAACTCTATTATGAGACAAACAAAACACTCGATGAAGCCAAAAGATTACCACAAAACTGAAAAAAGTAAAAACAACTTAGGAAAAAGAAATATGAAAACAAGCTCGAAACACAATCGAAAGGTGGAAGAAGAAAATAATATAAGATTGTCTATGCCATTTTCTCAAAAAACAGAACCTCATAAAAACGCTATGAATAAATGCCCACATTTGTAATTAATTTGTAGTTTCTGAGGATTGCACAAACTCATTTATTACAAGATTTACATTAGTTGAAATGAAAGGAAGCAACCTTTGTATTGCCTTTGATCGGAAACTATCCCAATATGGATCAGCGCATCGAATTTGTAGAAATTTATTTATTGACATATTTAAGTTAGTGACAACACTTGGACACACACGCATGAATATAACAACGTACTTCTAGTAATAAATAATTGTTCACATTTTGAAGTTGCAAATTAATTGCAGAGTTGCGTAGATTTTGTGGTGGAAAAATAAAAATAAATTTAAAGATTTTGTACCCCCAGAAGTTACATGTTAATTACAAACATGTGCAATCGTTGTCGGGGAGGTCTGGCGGTAATTTTTATAATTACTTATTTATTGGTTAACTTATTAAATACATTAATGTTAACAGAAAATTTGGCTTACAATAGACTTAATATTTGACCAAGTTGTACACGAGGGATATTTGTGCAAAAGTGTTACTACCACAAGATCTCTAAATAATAAACAAATACTATTAAAATAGAAAATTTAATAAACAACTATTTATAAACGCGCAGACGTAACTCTATTAGTAACTGCAATGACTATCGCTTGAAAACACAGACGCTAGATAAGAAACAATTGCACAGATATGAAATGAAAAATCAACACAACGCACGCATACGTATGTACGATTATAATATACAACTCATGACATTACTGAAATATTTAATTTGATGAAATATTAAATTACTTCAATTATTATTTTATGAGTTGTTTATTTGTATAAATGGCTCTTGATGAAAAGAATAACGTAAAATTAATTTTAAAAATATAAACATTAAAAATATATATTTTATTTAAATTGATATATTTTAAACCATCCCCTAAGGATTGTAAAAATGCTGAAAATTGCGATGTAAGAAAATTACAAAAAATAGAAAATATCAAATTTATAAGTCATAAAATTTTGAGAAATTATAAAAATCTTAAAAATCATTAAAAAAACGGACACGATATCGTCGAAGAATTTATTTATAAACAATTTAAATGTAATATTTTTTATTTGTTCATCGCATATGTAATTGTGCATAAAAGACAAAATATAAAGTGTAAAACGCAAATTCAAATGTATAGGATACATCAGGTATTTATAAGTAAATAATTATTGTCATCGTGTATATAATCTGGTAAAAAAACAGTAAAAAAAATATTAACATATTGTTATGATCGAGCGATCTTACTTAGGCACTAGTAATTAACTCGTTCGAATTCACTTTGTTGTAGGTATAAAAGACCTTACAAACTTTAAAGTATTTAATAATATTAACTCACTGTATCTTAATGATAATATTAATGTAATCGCTGACTATGTCTTGGTGATGATGTTAATGTAATGATGAATAGAATATTATAATGAATAGAATAAATAATAATATCTGACTATCTAATGTCTTAATAATGCAATAATGTCTAAATCTTGCATATTTCTAGCTTACAATAGGTTAAAGCCCGCATATTATCTAAATATCCAAATATCGCATTTCACGGACCCTTGTAATGGTCGGGCGAATATTAGTTTTATTTATTATTCGGAAAGTATTTATTACTACCGGCCTATGATAAATATACTTATGTTACTAACTAAATGTATTTATAATTTATGTGTGGAAGGCTGACTGAATTGATAACAATATCAATTCAATGTCGGTAGACAGGGGAATCCCCGAAAACTGTAGTTACGGTTACAATATTTGTTTTTCTTCAGTCACGTACGATTCCAAAACCCGCAACTCGAACTCAGTATATTGCAAAATTATTATGAAAGGGTGTCTACAACACTTGTACGCCATTCACCACGCCATGACTTGTCTAGACCTGCTCTGACATATTTCCAGGGTTGCATTTTTAAACAGTACATCAGCACACATTAAAGATAACGATTACTCGTATTAAATAAATATTTCCTAATATACGCCGTGGAAGAATATTCCACCCGGAACGTGTAATAAAAAGTAAAAAAAAATCTCACACTAGCTGGATTTAAACAGGTAATTAAAAATTATTAAAATTAATGAAATTACCAGGCTTATCCCGTTTCCTCGGATTTTTATTTCGTTTCATCGTTCGGATCCGGCACTACTGATGAATAAACCACATCCGTGACCACACTACCATGAAATGTCCGTTTGCTGCCAACATGCAAATAAGGAAAGCCCAAGCAATTGCTTTAAATTTCGTAAATATAAAGGTAGCGCACTCAGTAACATCGCACAATTTACGCAATAGTAATTTTTTAGTAATTCGTTCATTTTGCAACAGGCCTTTGTACAATTTGCACAGGTCTACTATCAGACGGTAGTGTGTTTATGGTTTAGTGGTTGGTTATCATGTGTGGTCAAATGGAACTACTTGATAAAACTTTTTAGAAACTTCTATTTACCAACTGTAATCAAACAGCCGGATTCATCATTGGGTTTAAACTAATTCGGTTTGCGCCTATTCATGAAACTTACGCATTTTTTACGCCCCTATTTGCGCGAAAATTTAAAGTGAGTAAGTCGTAACGCATCTGTGGCTTTGTTAATTTACGCGATTTTTCTTTGATCGAAAAGTACTTTTCAGTGCTATATAACATTTCCAGAGTATTAGATCACATTTTACAAATATGTTTGAGTATAATTTTTTTGGCTACTAATAAGCTTACAGTTAGAACTATTTTACTTCATCAAGTTTTCACATCTGAGTTTTATTTAACATTTGTAACTTTATGGTAAGGGTGTTTCCGGGTCCTGCGAGGAATATGCTTGCTCTGAAGGAGGAAGATCCCACAAGAAGAGTAGTTCTTTATCCGTGATGCTACTCATCACTCAGGCTTAAGATTTGTAGCATTGGGTGGCTTCCAAAGCTTAATTGCAGACATATTTCATGTGAGCCAGTCGACATGTAGTCGTAGTGACACATTTCTGTGCAGATATGGAGTCATTAGCTGCAACTCACGTGACCTGGTTATGTCATTGGTGTTAAGAAAGTATTTCATGGAATAAATAATTTGCCAAATTGATAGGAGATTGCAGTACTGTTAATGCCTTGAAACCCAATTATATAAACAGTAAGTCCAAACATCTTTAAATGTACAGGTTGTATGTAATGCACAACTCTAGATTTTAAATGTGGTCAGATGGCGTGGTTCAACACATGATAGTTTTATATGGGCAAATTGTGCAATAAGAAATAATTTGAGTCAGCATATTTGTCCAGGTTCAGACCTTATTGGTAAGTTTTTCCTAATGTTATTATCATCTCGCTAATTAATGTGTATTTTATAGGTGATTGTGGTTATTCACTTGAACAATATCTGCTGACTACATTCCGAAACCCCCAAACACCAGGTGAGGAACGATACAATCAAGCTCATATAAGAACTAGAAATACGGTTGAGCGTTGTTTTGGAGTGCTTCCGTGCATTACATGCTTCAGGAGAAGTATTATGTACAGCTGTGAGAAAGTACAAAAGATAATATCAACGGCTATTGTTTTGCATATTGTGCATTAATGTACACATTACTCTAGAGCAGGATCAATTGATTCCTCTGGATGATCCACCACATCATGAAGTAAATCATCATGCAAACATTGGCCACCAAGTAAAAGAGCAAGCTGTCGAAGGTTACCAGAACTGATGAGAAAGAAATGGTTGTAGAAGACTTGCCAACTGGTGATGCCCTTGTTACCGAAGATAAATCTTAAATGCATCTCGAACAGAAGAGGTGTCGATTAAAAATTATAGACAAAATATTCGCCATGTTTTACATTTGTGTGTAGAGCATGTGTAGCATTATAAATGTTGCAATCTGCTGCGAAAGCACATTGCATGTGTAATGTACTAAATATGTTCTATTCTGAGTTAATAAATGTATGTTCCTAACAAGTTTTTTTTATTTTGTGTACAGAGATAAGTTTTCAAAAAATTAATTTTATAGTTTCATATTAATCTCCTAAAATATTTTCTCATTACAAAGATCTGAGTATACTTTAAATACTATTTTCAATTATTTTAATAGAACTAAAAAAACCCTATAAATGATTTACATAAATATGTAAATCATTCAAAAAAAGCTTCTAAATAAACTTGATAATGTTGACATTTGTCCAGAGCAGGATTAATCGATTCCTCTGGATGATGAAGCACAAGTTTTCCTGCATTAGACTGATATGACAGATAGGTTCATAGAAATTTGTAAATGGAGGAGAGAAATTATTTTGAACAGAAATCGGCAAGAAAAGACCACATTTTTTGAATTCTATAAATTCTTTAGGCGAAAAATTCGAGCCACAGGAGCAAAGTTTACCAGCCAAGAAATTGTAGATTTGAGGAGGGTTATGTTCAGCAGTTGATGGATAGTGGCAGATTTTCCGTCAAGTGGGACGAGGCATGTCTTTCAGAGTAGATGAAAAATTAAGAGTCCTGATCTCAATCCAATAGAAAATGTTTCAAGTTATACAAAAAATACAAAACAGATATTTTACCTTGTAATAGGGACGAGTTATGTTAAACGATAAATTATGCGTGAAACGAAGGCTGTATGTTTTAATTGATTAAAATGGCACTGCAATAAAACATTGATGCACATTAATTAATTAATTTCTTTAATATGTTTTATTGTTGTTGGTTTGTTACTGCAAATTACTAACTTTTTATTTTTTATTTACATTGATTGAATAATAAAGTATTTTCAAATGTCATCTAAATAGTTATATGTCTTCCAATCATTTTTAAAACCGTAATATATATTACAAGGTGTGGATATTTTAATCAAGGTCCACTTTCTTCGGCGTATTTTCATACTATTTAGGATGCAAGGCATCTATTTCATGGATGACGTAATTATGTTTCGGCAACTATCGCAGGATATTCTATGGTTACGTTTCAAAATATATTTGACAAGTATTTTGTGATTGATACTCCCAAGCAATTATTTCCATTTCGAAATGGAAAAACGCTACGATTATTACGAGAATAACTCGAGCCTAATAATTAGAAAAGTCGTCAAGCTGATGGAAGACTCGACCAACTTGAAAATGGTCGACGAGCACATCGTCATGCTTCTGAATGACTTTTTAAATGCATGTCCGTATGCATTTGTATCCTTTAATTTTTTTACACCAGAAAATAATTTACGTTTTCTCCTTCATTATTACAGTACAGTGGGTGAGAGACTTGCCTTTTATAATTAGAGTAATTGAGTTACTATCAGAACGAGTAGATACATCGTCAGAACATGCACACTATTTAGTGCAAATGCTTAACGCTTGCAGAGTTCCGCCAATGCTGATAAAGGTGTCTGAAGTGCTTGTATATCAAAGGGATCTTGTGGAATTTTTTTCAATGTTTGGTTAGTACGTTAAATAAACTCAAGCTAAATTACGGTTTGCTCAAATTTAGGATACATGCTGGTTAAGTTCTCAAATGATGAAATGCAAGATTTGGTCTGCGAAGTATTCAATAGCCTAATAAAACGCAACGTGCACATTAAGAGTAGTTGCGTTAATTGGAATATTTGCACGCAAGCTATTTCGAAAAGTGAACTACCGGAAATTATTGCCAGGCTGGCGGAGATCGCTGAAGAGGATTTCTATAGAAAGTTATTGAATTTGATTGAATTGATGTTGGACTCCGAAGCAATATGTATGTAAAACCTCCTCTTAATGTTTCAATTATTTTTCCGAAGTCTTATAACGATGGCACGTATTTCAACAAAAGTTGCGACGATAAGGAATTTGATGTTTCGTTGTCCAACTTACGCTATTTTTCAAAGTTTTCTGACAGCGTAAGTCTGCATCGGAGGAAAGGATTTCCTGACTGCTTTTCTTGAACTGCAGTGCCATAATTTTTTAGCATTTTGTCTGAAGAAGTTCACTGCGACATTAAGATCCGGCCTTGTTCCCAACACCACATATACCAAAGAACCAATCAGCTCACGATATGGTTTGTAGAATACTTCTTTTCCTTACCCCGATTTCCAAGACATTCTTGAGATACAATCCTTGACTTGAGAATAATGATTTCTGGAAATTTCGATCAAAACAACTATGAACTATGTCCCCTCTAATTTTCCCTTTGTGTTTCGATTTCAGAGTGTCCAAGTTGCTTTGCTTCTTTCTTACTATAAGAACATCGTCTACGTAGATCTGCTGAGATCTTACTAGTGAACTCTGCTTCCCTCAAAGATTCATGTGTGTGATTGGTACCTTTCGTTAAACATCCTACCCTAGGATTCTCAAGCTTCTGACAAATTCATCGAAAACTTAATCCCAAGCTCGCTGTGCTTACTTCAATCCGAAAAAAGTTTTGAGTAATCTGCCTTGACTCCCTCCACAACTTTATCCACAAAACTTTCCGCATTCAAAGCCCGACCAGCGTAGTTCTCGAGTTATTTGACATCCACTAATTCGTAGCTCCCGTTTCTGTTTCAGCTTCGGTTTCTTAGATTTCTTTTTTAACCTCCTAACGTTTTTGGAATCCAATCCTCGCCGAAAATTTCAACCAACAAAGATGTGTCCTCCATGAAGACGATGCCTCTGCCGACGATGATTTTCCTATTATTCAGGGCAGTATAATGTGTAGCAATTTAAACAATATCCTGTGAAACAGCACTTCATAGATCTGGAATAGAGTTTTCCTTCCTATACTTCTTTTGGTTTGATCAAGTACAAGGACATACCGGGTGGAAAGTATCAAACCCGAACATAGCAGAATTGCATTGGAATATACGTTTATGCATATTCCTGCTCCCCATTTCCACCGATAAAAATTATAATCACATCAAATGAAAGAGAATAATAAACGGCGTCAATTGATACTTCTTCTCTTCTCTTAATACCTTATCATTAGTTTTTTACAAAGCAGTTTAAATCAATTATGCAGTTGTCAAATCTGACAAACAGTGAGTTGTGCCGACAGAAGCACGGCCGCCCATAATTTATAGCACCTGGGTTTTTAATATTAATTGCTTTGTAAAAAACTAATGATAAGGTATTAAGAGAAGATTTTAGTATCAATTGATGCCGTTTATTATTCTCTTTCATTTGATGTCATTATAAGTTTTATCGGTGGAAATGGGGAGCAGGTATATGCATAAAAGTATATTCCAATGCAATTCTGCTATATTCGGGTTTGATACTTTCCACCCGGTATATAACTGGTACAAAACTGTTAAAAAATATTGTGAGAAAACACTTGCTTCGCCAGTATTCCTTCGATACACTCACAATATTTTTCGATTGGAGGCTGATACGAGTAACTTCAGTGGCCCAATCTCTTGAACCAAATGTCAAGAGTTCCTAATTGAAAGCATTCAATTTAAAGAAATTCAAGACGTAGAGTTGACCGACAACAAAAATGCGCGCATTGCTTGTTCTTTCCGTACTCCTATCAGATTCTTTGAACGATGTGTCATACACATTTTTGTCTGACTTCTGTAATTGTTTCAAGTACTTTGCGCTTCCCATTCACTCTGCTCCCGTCCAATTTTTCACAATGGTTTTATACATACAGATTTCGGTCGAATTCTAATAGTTCTAGCTCGTCAAGTTGTCATGCGAGACTTAGACCAGTTATATATAATTATATCGATAGAGCTTTTTTGGTTTGTGAATAAACTTGAGAACTTGCTTAAATATAATTGTATAATTTTTTTAGCTATGTCGCAACATGCAACATTTCAACTTGATCGGTGCAACCATTCCCAAGGCATAATACAGCCATTTTATTTCAATTTGTTATAGTATACGTGCCAAGTCCGTGTTCCAACTATGCCAATGCAAAATCTCGGGTTAATCGAATATGTCACTAGACACGCATTAATTAATTGTAAAGACAATACATTACAGGAAAGGCAATCGAATCGTTAGAAAAATAAAAGTTTTGCCCATTAAACGCAACTAATAATATTATTAAACATGTTATTTTAATTTTAAAATACCATTTAAAACAGCATTTGCCAAAAAAATTAGTAATCGTCACCGATTGCAAATTACTGTTTAAAGTATTTATGGGGAATATGGGCATAATTACCCTGTAATGAAGAATGAGTTTTTGTGGTAAAAACCTTTTAGGGTTTTAGTTTGCAGAAAGTTGAAGATTTGTATCCCATTAAATATAATACCAGACCTTCTGCAAGTACTATCCAAAAATATTTGGAAGATATGGCATAAATAAATAAATGTTCATAAATAATGTCTATATCGCAGTAAACCTCTACAAGCAATATTTCCTTCGTTAGTTACTGAAAAACAGTTGGTCAGTGCTTTTATAATAGATTGGGCTTGGTTAAGTTGGGTTGGATTGGGTTTGGTTAGATTGGGTTGGGTTGAGTTAGTTTGGGTCGGGTTCGGTTGAGTAGAGTTGGTATCGCTTATGTCAAAACGAACCATTATTTTAAATTAAATTTCATTATTGCTTTTGCATAGTTTGTTAAAAAATATTTAAATTGGTAATCATTTTAGTACTTTTTTCTGTATTGTAGAAATATTGGCAATCCACCTTCCAATGTAATGCCTTTTCGAATATTTTAAGTTTTCCAAATTGGATATAAATATTTGTCGATTTCTTAGAATTGTTTTTGAAATTTGATTTCCATTTTTGTTTTTTACACTCTTAACATTTTTTTATTCAATTTTGTAAGTATTTTTGGATTTAGGACCTTAAATGTATATTTTTTAATTTACTTTCTTCACATTTTTTGTGATATTTTCGATTTCTTGAATTGCTTTATTAACGTTTTGTTACAATAATTTTTATTCGTTTCCATAAGATGTCCTTTTATTAACGGCTTGTGATTTTTTAAATTTGCGTTTTTGAAAATTTTGACATTTTCATTTCTTTCATCTTTAAAAGTATGTATTTTTAGAATTGTTGTTTTTAAAATATGTTTACTTCTACTTTTTACTTCGTTTTACAATTTTAATGATTTCTTGACAATATTTAATTATATTATAATCATTTGTCTTCATTGTCGCATATTTTTCGAATATGCATTTTTAGATATTTTTGCAATTTTCAAATGCAAATGTAACAATTAGTTTTATTTACATTTGCAATAGATTTGCTTTTTTAAGTTTTTCATTTTTGTTTTTATATATTTGACATTTTTACATTTTTTGAAATTTGCGCTTTGAAAAATTTCTCGCTTAACTTTTTTAATATTTTTCATTTGTTTTATTACTTTTTGTTCTTTGACAATTTAAAATTTCTTATACCTTGTATTTTTGTATTTTGTATTTTGGTTTTGTTTTGCTTCTGAAGACCAATTTCCATTACGAAAGTAATTGTCATGAGAGTGAACCTCGACACCCTACACTAATAATGTAAACATCAACTTGCATGAGTACTTTAACTTTGAAATTGGTCCAGTTGCTGACGACAACTACTTTTGTAATTGAGACGGATCATAAAGGGTAGCAAACATCTGTGCTTAAATACAAGATGAAAAATTTGTTCTAGGCTACAGCCTATCTAAATGTGGAATTTTGAATCCCATACTACTGAGGATAGACCCGAAATGGAATGTTCGGAAAGTCACTGACGACGACACTCCAAATTACAGTTTACCATCGTATCTTGACTCATCATTGACAATACTCTGGAGGCTTCTAAGCGTAATGAAAAATAATCCAATGACAGAGGATGAAATACCAGTGGCTGATAAAAAAGTGTGGAGGTATGTATGTATGTGCTATCTCAAATTATTACGTGGGATGTTAACTGTACACCTTAAGAAATGCAAAATTTTGTCGCTTGACCCTATATTGGAATGGGAATTGTTTCTATCGAATGCATAAATCATGAAAGTCTTTGCTGAGTATTAATTTTTCTATGAATGCATATTATTGGAATTGGTTACAGATCGGGGGTTGTCTTTTACAAATTATACCGCTTTATATATGTAAATGTAAGGAAAAGTTAAAATTTTATTCTCTAAGAAAATTTGCTTACATGCCATTCGGGGGTTAACTTGAAAATTAGTATATTGTAACACAAGATTGAATCGTTATTTTGTCTCCCTCCTTTTCATTATGCAGTTCTGATGTTGATTTGTTCAATACAACAAATTAAACTTTCGTTCTGATGAAAACTGTATAAAATATACAAGAATACACTTTTAGAAAAGCATTTGCAAAAGCTCTTTGCATTTCCTCCCCCTGCTCGCCTAGTCACAAAATTTGAGTACACTTGCCAAAATGTTTGTTAAATATGCCAGCATATATTGGAAGACAGTTCCCCAAATGCCAAATCTGGCAAATTATGTACACTGTATATTATATACATTGCATTTACAGAAGCGTGCATCGTATATTTCGATTGCTTGTTCTGGCGAAAACAATGAAGAAAAAACGCAACACTTTAGTATCAATTATTGTTACATTCGGTTACATTTACAGGAGTCTCTATCCACTATACCATCCTTTCGCAAAAGGTAATCAGTAAAAGTGAACTTTCCTTGTTAATTGTCATAACTTTTTAGACATTGTTTTGATATGTTCCGCACCTGAGTTAGGCAGTGGCGGTACGTGGGCCTCGGAAGTCAGATTTATATCTGATGAGTACGATTACGCGTTAAAGGAAACTCTCCTGCTATTCATATGCAGAATTAAAACCACGGTTAATATCATGATATATTTTTATCGTTAATAGTAATGTTATAGGGATATTTTTACATAGGTGCATATGTTTTAGCCAGTAATCCAAGAAGCTATAATACGTAGTATACTACGAATAATTACCCCTCAAGTTGATCTAATTTGGCATAAGAAACACCGGCGCAGATTGATGCTGTTGAGCCTTCGAACCCTTGGAAAAATCATACATAAAACATTGGATTACTTCCTCGAAAATAACGGACCATTACGGTGAATATCTATTATAATTATTAGTTAAGTGGCCAGTGGGCCAGTGACCTCCGATTTAAATAAATTGTCGGTTCACGAAAGACCGATATTTAACAGGGAAATTAAAAGTAGAGAGAGTGAGGTCTAAATTGAAAATATGTTGAGCAAGTAATATACAAACAACTATTGACTTTTATTATGAATAATTATACTAAAACGAATAATTAGCCAATTAAACCTAACGCACTACGATATAATTTATTTAGGCTTTTACACCTCACTAGAATGTATGTTATGGAAGACCTGAGAGGGAACATTCTGTTGGCTTGTCTACGAGCGATGTATTCTAGTGTACGAAGCAGGCATCCTGCAGTTCTAGAAGGTTATAGAAACAACAACGCTATGGACCTTTTAGTTTGTGAGTTAATATTTAAAATTTAAAAAAATATGTTATAATTGCTTTATACCAGCCTTTTTCAAAGTAAGGAACATCTCGACTTTCTGGTCAGACTGTCCCAGATATTTTACTGTTATTAATATACTTTCGGTGAAATATGTTCAAAACTGTTGCACTGATATCTGGCTGAATGTTCGTCGGCTAATTTCAAATGTGACTTTGCCCAAAACGTCGGAATAACCCGGTCTGGGGCAATTCAAATACGCGGTTCATTACCCGAGAACCTGCAAAATCACATACGTATAGTATGTATATAAAAAAAAATGCTACTCTATGTGTTAGCCGCAAAACTACATCCATGAGAAACATCACCCAACTTTGAAGTGATTGTACCTAATGAGATGTAGATGTAGAATTGATACATTTAATTTACGCTTTAAAGTTAAGAACATTTCTCGACTTAAGACATGGTTCCAATCAAGTTAAATGCCTCATTCCAATCGTCTACTTTTAGGATTAAAGAAGGCAATAAAAAGAGATTGTATTTATAATCTAAACTATTTTTTGCTCTCAGCGTTGATCGAAAACTTTTTAACCAAGGATTTGCTAACGAACGAAATCCAAACTTGTCTCTTGGATTCATTTTTTATCCTGCAAATCCTTAACGAATGCTTCGAATATTCTGACGAACGCGCTATGAAGATTTGCATGTTCTACTTGAAACGACATGTAGAACCTTCTGTTAACAACATGCCGGTAGATTCCAGAGTAATAATCTGTCTCCTGGACTTTTTATGGGAAAATATCACTTGGTCGTCGATGAATCTGAAATACTTTGTATCAAAAGGCGGTGTTTACACACTACTGGATGTTATACAAGTAGAAATTACATTGTATTTCGATACATATCTATAAGCATTTTTGTCGTAGAAATGTTGCCTTCCTATCCAACTAATTAGCCTCAGTATATTGGTGGACTTGTGCGAGGAAGGATCCTGCATTCCGCATTTGCTGACTTGGAGAGGTCTTAACAAAACCATCATACCGATGTTACTAGATATTTTTCGCAAGGAAAACGTCAAACTCGGTGTCAAATCTACGGCTAGAGGAGTAATAGCAGGTGACTTATAATTATCTTTAATTATAATGTTACTGGAAAAGTTAAAGTGGAGTGTCAGAAGTTGATTAGTTAAAAAGTTGAAATAATTTGCTTGCATAGAAAATTTTATAGTTTTTTCTGTTAAAACTAAACTGAAAATGTTATTCAGTCGATATTCGATTTGTAACCACACCCGAATTAACAAATATTTGGTATCGTTGAGAATAATGTGGACTAATACGAGCACTATGCTCAATTTCTTACTTGCGCAAATACATCTGTTTATCACAAAAGTTGCTCTATAATTCTTGTGATAACTATGTTTGACCTAGGTGGCGCTGGAGAGAAGATGTTTCTCTCGACAAACTAGTTTTCATACAATTTTTCCAATATTGCAGCACGAGAGGCGGTGGCTCACGGTCACAAACTTGGAATATTAATTAGACACTAAACTGTACAAATCAACCAAACTAAGGGCCAGTTGTTCAACCTTGGTTTAAACCAAGTTTTAGTTTGAATCTGGTTTAAGTGAAAAATCAGATTGTACCAGACAGGTTTTACGCTAAACGTTGGCTTAAATGTGAGTTTTATAAAGCGCACTTGCTTGACAATTTAAGTGCGAGTTTAAGGACAAAACGCAGCAGTCCAGTCTGAAACGTCAAAACTTGTTACTACCTAACCTTAAAAATTGGAGCCCAAATGGAAAATTATTACGATTTCACTGATGATGAGGATTTCTTGGAGTTAATACAGCATATTTTGATTCCCAACAACTTCCTAATCATTTTGAAGTTTGGAATGAAAAGCAATGTATTGCAAGATTTCGTTAGTCAAAGTGGTTGTGGTAGATTTTTTTATTGTAACCTAATAGTTGCCAGCGTTCTATGCTAATGTCTTCTACTCATGTTGCAGGAATCATGCTGTGACTCCTTCAGAAATGGTAACTAGCATCATTTCCGAAGGAGTAACAGCGTAATTCCTACAACGTTGAGGTTTTTGGCAACGGGCAGTTTTCTACAAGTGGTAGGAGATTTCATCGGTATTGACAAATCAACAGCAAGTCGTATTGTAAACAAAGTAACGAGGGCACTAGCAAGACTACGACTCCAACTCATTAACATGCCGTCAACTCCAGATGGAATTTCACACATAAAGCAGCGATTTTACGCAATTGCCAGATTTCCTAATTGCATTGGGGCGCTGGACTGCACCCATGTTAAAATACAAAGTCCAGATGAAGAACAAGCCGAACTGCTTCGTAACCGAGAAATATGTTTCTTATAACGTGCAAGCAGTGTGTGAAACTGAATTTTTTTGCATTCTGAAACCTTAGCAAGACATGTCGAATAAAACAGTTTTAGCATTATGAATGTTTATTCCAATAATTGGAACAACTACATACACCGACGTGGCGAACTAGTTCAAATAAATCGTAGGCTAAACTTTAAAATGTATATAAACATTCGCTGAAGGTATGTCGGCCCACCATTTTATTATCAATCTCCCTTTAAGGTGCACGTCCCCAACGATAATCATTGGATGGATACTTTTGCTCAACATATGCCGTGCATCGTATTATTTTACGTTTCTTTAAGGTCGAAATTCCGGCTTTTATCTGGGATAACCAATGATAGTAATTTAGAGTAAAAAACGGTAATACTGCGCACAATCGTTTAGTGATAAACAAGTAACTCCGCAAATGAATACAGATATCTAAAATTCTCCACTCTTGAATGCTATGGAAGTTTTGCATGTATGAGTTTTTTATTTAGTTCGTATCATATATGTTCGTTACGTTGGACGAGTCAGATAAAATTAAATAATTAAATTGACATAGCAATCGTTTATTAAGTAAGTCCCATCATTTATAAATAATTCCACAAAAGCCTTGAAGGAAAATATTTTAGATTTTAGAGGGTCAATTATGTTATAAATAAATTCAACACTTACGTCATTACCTTCATATATTATACTTATTATTATTTCGTGTTTTTATCATAATTACCTTATCGAATTTTAGACGAGGAAAACACTATACGTTCAAGTAGTCAGCTTCCGTTTCTTTTTAATTCCGTTAAAATATTTTGTATTCACATTTGTCCGTTGGGGTTCATATCATATGAATGTTCAGTGAAGTTGGGATTTTAGTTTAAATTTAACTTCAGAAATACAATGTGACCCAAAGAAAATTTGGTATTAGCCAAGAATAAATACTATCGTACATTCTTTTTCAAGTAATAATAATAATGTCTAATAATATCGCGGAAATATTATATTAGAAATAACTCATTAGTAAATGGGTGAAAATTATTACCCTTGTCAATTCATTGAATCCCCATATATTCTAAGAATATTTATAATCGTCCAATGGGATAAAACCATTATTTCACCAATCGTTTTAGTCTCGACATTAATAATAAAATATGTACGCAAACCTTATTTGTATCAGAGAATTTTCAAATCTCGTCCTATCTTTATAGGGCGCTTCGATGGAATTGATCCCTTAACTTTAAATTACCTTAATTTTCAATTACCTCTAATGGGGAGTCCTAATGAAACCCAATCCAACGCAACCAGTCAGTTGCTTTTCGAATTTTTTCAGCTTTTAAGCTTCGTTTCTGAAAATATTCCGAAATAACAAAATTATTCAAGACACAAATAGAAGTCTTGAACACTCAACGTAATTAAGTTAAACTACCCGCGTTCATCACAATTATATTGAACATTGTTTGTAGGTCAGGCCAGGTTCAACTCATGATTCCAATATTTTTGCAAACTCTAGAATTAGGGCGAGCTTAGAAATGTGAGATTTTGGAGATAATAGAGTTGGTGGCAATGGCTATGGTATAAAACCATATTTGATAACACCGTTAAGACATCCGGAAACCCAACTTTCTTTAATGAAAGTCAAATCAGAACGCGAAACCCAATTAAAAGATGTTATGTGGTATTAAAACTCAATTTTCCAATACTTGCTCTATGTATTAGATTAAACAGACAAAAAGTGGAAGCTGTTGTATTAATATCTGCAGTGCTACATAATATTGCAATTGAAATGGGAGAAATCATGGAATTTGTGTATGACGAAGAAGTGGAAGCAGAAATACAATTAGCGGTAGAAATTAACCCCAACATTCTCGAAGACAATAGAGATGTAAATCAGAATAATGTTGTTCGTCATAGATTAATATTGAACTATTTCGAACACGTATTGTAAAAATAATAATTAAATGTGAATACTAACCGCTGATCGTTAAATGGCAATTGACATTGCAATAGTGAGATGTATGCAACGAACAAATTTCCAGTCATGCCAACAGTGCCAACATTATATAAACTTAGTTTAGTTAAGCGGAAACTGTTCCACGAATGCACAACGTAACCTATATTTGAAGTTAGTTTACTTTACAAACCTGGTTTTCTAAAGCTTGAGTTTAAGCCAATTTTCAACAACTGGCCATAAAACTCTCCTTGATTTGTTGTAGCAAAAAGCCTTCTTTTATGTCTCCAGTGTCTGGACTCTAATTGTATCGCAAGGATTCCTTGTTACTGGAACATTGAAACCACAATTCAATGTTTAACAATAACAATCACTAAGTCATTCAGGTAATGTTATTGTATATTAGCCTAAACAATCTGTTTTCCGTAGACGTAGAATTGCCGTTGATGGGAAGCAGACAGTGGAAGAATACATTCGCCGTTAATAAGAATCATAATAGCAGCCCGGCACTTATTGATTTACTAAGCACATGCAGGCCGAAGATTTATGCAATTTTTCATCTTTTAAGTTGCAGGTTTGAAGAAAAAGTCAACATAATTAATAAACATTATAAAATATATAGTGATCTATCCACAGATGACCAGGTATTCTAATATTAATGTGCATTGTTAAAATGTTTCATGACGACTGAAAAAGATTTAATGAAAAAGTCACATTATTACATTCGTTGACATTACAGATAACAAAATTACTAGCAGAATATTATTTACCGCTAAAACTGGGCGAAGCCTGGGTGGAACTAAACAGGGACCTCCAAATAGCTGGTATAAGGCCATTATCATTCGACCAAAAAGTTATTTCTAAGCTTGTCAGGCGTTTTTACAAGTGGTCGCTTCACATTAAGATGGCGCAGGAGGAGGTGCTACGCAGAGAAAAATATCAGGTGTGTCTGTAATGTTTGTAATAGTTTTAAATCGAATATTACTTTACACCGTACAATTACAATTGGAATCTTGAACGAAACACGGTATTAAATAATGCGTTGCGTATCAACGTTGTGGCGGGGGCAACTTCACAGCAGTTGCCGATGAAGTCACTAGCCGAAGGCACAGAAAACCTTGCAAAATAAAACGCTATCAAAATCTCCTCCACACACGAGGACCGCAACGTGTTATGCAGGTGATATATTATCCACCACAGTGAAGGAGAATAATGATACTCTAGTTGAAAGAAATATTCTCTAAAACTTGCCATACCAAAACATTTGACTCAGTCAAAGGTCAGACACAAAATAGAATGCACTTTCGTATCACCGAAAAAAACGACTCTCCGCAGATGTTGCTATCCATAGTCACACCAATTATTACGCGCAAAGGAGTTGCTTAATCTCAAGAAGTAAATCTGTTAGAGGAATCTACGGAAATGTATCTTCGTCCGCGGATGCATCGTAAAATGGGACGTAACAAATACATTTCCCTGTAAAATGGAAAAAGTGAGGAAACCTGAAACCAGGGAGAATCTTATATACTAACACACGAGAATGCAGCCGCTAAAACAAAATAATCGCAACAAAAAAAAACAAAAAGACAAATTAAAAGCTAAAGAAGAAAATCAGAGCGAGCAGACAAGAGAAATTTAAAATGAATAGAAATAGAAGAAATTGTAGAACGAATCTTTTAGGAGGAAATGCAGGAGTAGAAAAATACACCTATTAGGGAACTCTTACCCCACGTCTAGTAACGGCTCATTCTAACGCCTCACAAACAAGGCGCCACAGTTAACAACCACAATACAAATAAAATAACACGCCACAAACGTTACCTGGTGAAGAATTCCTACAAAAATAAACACTTCCAACAACACACAAAGCATCAGATGCAACCAAATTACAAATGGGATTATGGTTTGGGGAGGTTCCCCGAACAAAAGAGATAAGGACGAAATAAAATCACCATGTCCAGTTGCCGAAGTGCAATTACACAGCTTATCAAAGATGTACATCCTAAGTAGTTCCGCAAAAATGACAATTTGATACCCAAAACTTAAACAACAAAAGTTCTATTAATGTTCCTCGATTTCTAACAACAATCGGCGACAAATTCTCCGTTCGAAAGCCAAATGCGACTACACGTCAGGGGCGTGAGCCAATTTTTCCAAAAATCTGACTATTCCTTCAGAACAAACAAAAATACATTTCTCTTATTCCAATATCACCCTGGCAAACACCTCAGTAAAAATTTTATTAATAATTTAAAATAAAATAAAAATACAAAAACCTAAATATATAATTAATAGTAAATACTGTGGTTGGAAAATAAAATAAATTAAATGTTGCTATTACCCTAAACACACAGTACATATTGATTATTTGGTAATCGTTTTGACAATGCTATATTGACATCTTCAGCAGTGATACCGTATTGTGCTACCGAATATGACAACATAGTTCTTGAAATGTATAATATAATATAATAATTAACATTGTGCATTTAACACAAGAAATTTTTGCCAATGTTTTTGAGAGATTTGTTGAATTTTAAAGTCATTTTCATACATTCTATTTTTTCCTATAACTTGATAAAAACTGTCTATATTCATATTCTTTGGTCGTACTATAAAATCACTTCTTTTAACAAACAAAACAGTCAAAAAGAAGAATGTTAAAAATAATGAGGCTAGAATTAGCTCCAAATTGTAATTTGCAGCTCTTGTTGATGCACTCCAGTTTGTTGCGAATTTTCTCTCAGAAAACATGCAAATCAAACTAGTGATTTATATTCGGCTGAATAAAAAAAAACAACCTTTATTTGGCATTTGCCTCTTACAATGTACCCTGTCTTATTCCAAATCCAATATTCCCCTCACCCTATTTACATTTTTTCTATACATTCCACTCCTTGAACTCTCTCCTCCACTCCATTTCCTCCTCCTTCTCTCACCTCTTTGTACCTTGTGTCCACATCCTCCATCTCCGGCCCTCGACTGTTATGTCTCCTGCAACATATCAATTATGCCCCTCTGTTCCCCTCCTTTTCCTATTCGGCTGAATATAAAAATATTAATACACAAGCATACAATTATGTACTTTCTTTTTGTCCGTTAACCTATTCTGAACATATTTTATTTGTGAATTTCAATTACGTTTTTCTAACTTGTTTTAGGACGGAGTGGAAGAGCGATTGCTGTATAATATTTTACGGGAGGCGAGGTTACTAGACTCTCTGGAGGCGTTAAACGATCTTCGATTTATTGCACGATGTACGGAAAATATTTTTAGATTGATGACCAAAATGCAACAGAATGATAGCATGACAATTTCATTATTGTATGACCATGCATTTTTTGGAAAATTTCATCGAACTTTTTCTCGAGATAGTAAGTGTTCGGTGAGTAAAAAAAATTAAATATATATTTTACTATTTAAATTCAATATAGAAATAGTTTTGCCATTGCCGGTGAAGTTATTACCTTACTTACCTACTGTCGCGTAGCTTATCCACGTCAACTACAAAACGAATTAAATATTGACAATAAAAAAAGTAAAAGTAAAAGTACATCGCATCATACGCCATATGGATATCCAGACCCCCCACCCATGGCACCTCACACGTCCTCACGTGTAGTGCCAGTGCACATTATAACCACTAGCATACAGTCTTCACATATGTATTTGTTCCCGTATCAATTATTCTCGTATCATACTTTTATTATAATAATTAAGCCATCTTTTGATTCCAATAGGGCATTGGGGTGGTTTAAGCTTTTCCTTGGCTCCGTTATTATATTTTCTCCATCTTTAGAAAACAGCAACGGTTGGCAAATCAGAAAAAAATACATATGTTTGTATTGCAGCTACTTTACAATCAAAAATTGAGCATCCACAGCAACGTAATCAGCGATCCAAATGCATCATATGATTTGGAACTGGTGTCGCCAACGTCTGAAGCGTCTGAATCACCAAAATGATATTGTTTAGCTTTAAGGACTTATATTATACATTTATTTGATTTTTTCAAAAAATATTTATATTTATTAACCTGTTTATTTATTTATTTATTTACGCAACTCACAGAAAACCTAGACATGTTTCCATATTGTAAAATAACACAGAATCACATATGTGAAGTATTAGTAAAATATAAACTCAACCAAATAGTATTCCAGATACTGGATAAATATGAAAAATACAAAAGAACAACTTAAACCTATCTATAAATACACTCACCGGCAAAAAAAGCGGATCGCCTATAATTTATAGATGTTACTTGTTATTTGATAGTATTACACCGATGTATTGCTAAAATAGGTTACTGACAATACATTGCAATATTTTAAGTAGTTTATATTGGTTTAAAGGCATTTAATTCTGAATTATTGCTAAAAGTGGAAATTTTACAAATTTACGACAAAATTGCAGATAATTTGTTTCATTAGATTATCAATAACGTGTATTTCCTCCTCTTGCCCTTATTACAGCATCCATTCTGCGGTGCATACTTTGAATAATGGCCTGAATGTCAGTTTGAGGAATGTTGTTCCACTCCTCCTGAAGATCAATGCGAACGTTTACATTCTCCGGGACGGCTGCACGACCTCTAACATGCCTTTTGAGCATGTCCCAAACATGCTCAAATCATTCAATGAATTTGGACTTCTTGCAGATATTCTGAAACGATAAGCGCTGTGTGCGGTCGGGCATTATTGTCCATTAACACAAATGCATCACAAATAAACGGAACGTGAGGCACGACATGTTCTGAAAGTATCTCTACGATGTACCTATGAGCCGTCAAAGATCCATTTTCAACAAGAACGAGCTCCGTACGGGTCTGGTTCGAAATGCCAGCCCATACCATTACAGAGTCATTCTGAAACGGTGTCCTTGGAGCGAATGTGCATTCGTAATGTCGTTCTCCTGGTCTTCTCCACACTCTTCCTCGACCATTGGGAGATCGCAAAGCGACTCTGGACTCATCCGTAAATAGAACATTGCTCCATTGCTGCTCTGTCCAATCCACGTGTTGTCTTGCGAAATTTAAACGAGCCATTCGATGTTCTGCGAGCAATTTTGGGCCCGTCGCTGGTTTGAAAAACCCTAACCCAGCCTCTTTGAAGCGTCTTCTCACCGTTCTCTCGCTTACATGCAAAATCATATTTACCAAAAATCTGTCATCACGGACTGCTGTTACTCTTGGTCGACCTGAGCCAGCTCTCCTTGTATAGGTACCAGTTTCTTGAAATCTATCGATAACTCGATGAACGGTTGCAGCATATCGAATGCTACCCCCATCTTCCACTAGAGCTATAGCCTTAGCTATATGTAGACTGCTCAACGGCAAAATTCGACGCAAAATTAATAGAACACGATGTTACAAACAATCTAATCATAAATTATCACTACCAATTGCAACACTGTTGAACAACAATTCGAAAAAATCAACAAATAATTGTAGTTTGGACGATAAACATCAACAAACCAATAATAATAAAGCTGATGACAAGCACCTAAAGCTTTTGTTTTTTGCAATGGTAGGCTGACACTCTCATGTATCAGTAGTGACTTGATCTTTAGCTCATATAGCCAGTTTCTAATAAAACATCACTATATTGTAAGTGATCCTCTTTTTTTGACGGTGAGTGTATATGATTAGAACGCAACACATATTTACATACGCAGTTATTGGAGAAATTTCGCAAAAAAATCCATCAGGCGTCATAGATTTTTCATCAACAACTCACTTGAAACGTCTTATTTGACACACACATATATAACTTATGAAAATGATTGCAGTTTGGGGAGCAGGGGTAATCAACAGTCTCGCTATGGCCAGTGAGCTTCTGGCGCGTTAACGTCGGAAATTCAATATTCAGATTCTGATAATTAAAGTCGACGTTAAAATCTATTTAAGTAACTTAGCCGGTGATGTTAAAATTAATTGTCAATTGTCAAATGTATTTTGGTTTTCGTCAGTCGTGTGATAGTTTAATTCGTTCAAGGAAAATCGAGTAGAGAAGTTTTAAACGTTCTTACCACAAATTTGGTATTAGAGAGATTTTTATTTAGTAAAAAAAAAAAAACCTTTATTTGGCATCCCAATAAGTCCCTCACAATAAATAAAATAACATATGAACTCCTTGTCGTCCTCTTATGGCTCCTTCTCTCTACCTCCTGGTCACCTCATCTGTAACAACTTTCTTTCTGCCTCCCTCCTTCTCCTACCCTCTTCCCTCCTCCCCTTTAACTCCCCTAGCAGCTCCGCTCCCTCACCCTCCTCTCCCAACGCCCACCTCCAATTTCTACCCCTCTCCACCTCCTCCCTGCTCCATCCCATTTCATCGCACTCCTCCCACCAGTGCCTCCATTCGTCTAACCCTCTTTCGCACGCTAAGCACCTCTTATATTCCTCCCCCATCCAATACTTGTTGTTCCTTTCCTCATTTCCGCACCTGAACCTCGCCACTAGCTTCTCCTCTTCTGCCGTCTTGCCCCCACGTAGGTATCTCGGTCTTCCCCTGAACACCTGCAGCTCCTTATACTTTTCATTATATCTCGCTCCTACTATTTTCCCTTCTCTCTCCTGCGCATCCACCTGTGCCCACCGCTCCACCAACTCCTTCTCTACCTGCTTCCCTTCCTCCCTCCTCCTTTCCACCTCCATCATCGACATCCCTGCCTTCTCATACAACTTTCTTCTCGCCGCTTCCCATTTTGATAACCCTCCTCCGCTCCTTTATTTAGTATAATATCGTGAATTATGTTGGTTCTGAATGTTTACATTTTGTTTGGCAAGTTAGCTCAACGGGAACTCTATTAAAATTAGGGCAGGTTTTTTCTTTCCTTCAGATTTATGTTTAAAATTATAATTTTTAATGATGATTATAAGTTTCGCAAGCAAAACATGTTCGTTTTGTAACCTTTATAATATGTCTTATTTAATTGCTTTACTGCAACTGGTTGTAATAAATATAAATTGAACCTTACAGGTTTTTATTTGAAAAGCTACCCCATTGATGAATTCGAAAGAGGTCGATGTAGAACGTAATTAGGTAAGTTATTGTGTAAACTAGGATATATTTTATATCATAGCTAACACATTTATAGACTTAAATAAAATAAAGAAAAGATAACATTTTATCATTCCGGTCCTGTTGCATAAAATATATTTGCCGATCGAAAAGAAAGTACAAAGTAATCTAGTGAATATTTTCGTAATATATTTGCTAATAAACATTCGTTCATAAAATCAATTCAAATTTCAAAAAATCAATTCCAGATTTCAAATATGTTCACTAGACTGACAAAGCATCACAAACGAGATTATTTTCAGGCAGAAAATGTTATATTTATATAAGCCAGAATAAGTCAGAAAAACCAACGATTACTACGTAAGTGATATCCGGACCGGCCAACCCGCAAAACGAAAATAATAATCGTCTCGAATAGTCAGACCCACAAGTCAATAGGGACTACTTTCCGTCGGTTCTTTGCGCATAAAGAGAAAAAATAAAAGTGCATTCCAATTTTAAATCTACTTTGGCGATGTAAACGCTCGCTTTCGAGCTGGTGGCAGCATAAACAAATACAAATGTTAGCTCAAAATAAACGTTGAGAACTTTAAGTGATTATCCGCGAGAACGGGAAAAACCGGGACAATAAGGCGAATTAACTAACAAACTCTAGGAATCGGCTATACTACCCCACTGGAGAATCTAGGAACGAGCCGGTGTTCACATTCCTATATTCGCTTTCACGTCAATGCGTGTGGATGTTTTGGAGTTGCTCCCAATATTCCGTGATGTAAATAGGAGAGAATGTAGTATGTGCGACACGTCGACGATCAGTATCTGACTGTTAATTAAAATATTTATTACAGTCCATCTACTAGTAGTTGAGCATGCGTGTTCACGAATGAAATTTACTTCAAATGGTATCAAAATACTACATGACATTGACACCGGCCATCGTGAATCAAAGTGCCCTTGCTGCATCAACTTCATTAATAGCCATACCAAACAACAATTTATAATCAAATGATCAAATTATATATTTGCAATACGTACTGAAAAAAACAATTACACAAAATCAACCGCAATACAACACGAAAAGTGGCACAGATAATTTTAATCAAAAATATATTAATGCACCGTATGTTTTTCATGGATGACCTAATTACGTTATTCCAAATATCACTGACTATTCTATGGTTACGTTTCATTCCAGAAAACAATATCTTTGACAAGCATTTTCTGATTGATACGTCTACCCACTTCTTGCCATTTCAAAATGGAAAAACGCTTCGATTGTTACGACAATAAGTCTAGCTCTATAATTCGAAAAGTCGTCAAACTAATGGAAGACCCTACCGGCTTGAAAATGGTCGATGAGCACATCGTAATGCTCCTGAATGAGTTTTTAAATGCATGTCCGTATGCATTTGTATCCTTCCTCAATTATTGTTTTCCAAATATCTTTTGCTTTTCTCAAATCCCATAGTATAACATCTTTCAAAATAATTATACGTTGTTCTCCTTGATTATTACAATACAGTGGGTGAGAGACTTGCCTTTTATAATTAGAGTAATTGAATTACTATCAGAAAGAGTAGATATGTCATCGGAATATGCATACTATTTAGTGCAAATGCTTAAGGCCTGCAGACTCCCACCAATGCTGATAAAGGTGTCTGAAGTGCTTGTATATCAGAGGGATCTTATGGAATTTTTTTCAATGTTTGGTTAGTACGTTAAATAAACACAAGCTAAATCATGACACGCTCTAATTTAGGTTACATGCTGGTTAAATTCTCAAATGATGAAATGCAAGATTTGGTCCTGGAAGTATTGAGGAGCCAGATAAAACGTAATGTTGACGTTAAGAGCAGTTGCGTTAGTTTGGATATTTGCATGCAAGCTATTTCGAAAAGCGAACTGCCAGAAATTATTGCCAGGCTGGTGGAGATCGCCGAGGAGGATTTCTACATAAAGTTATTGAATTTGACTGAAATGATTTTGGATTCCGATGCAATATGTATGTATGTTAAATGACCTCTAATATTTCAATTATTTTTGTGACGTTTTATAACAACGATGCGTAATTCAATACCAGTTTTAAGACGCGACCCCTCACCAATTGGACAAGAGTAAAATTACCTGGATGTATATGGAAAATGAATTACCAACGAAAATTAATCAAATCCAATACTGTATCGTAGATTAAGATAATACTAATCGAATAATCATAAAAACCTGCAGGGGCCCGCACTGAACTTTCTTATACTTAATTTTTCGAAAGAACTTTTCAAATAAAAGTTGTCAATATCTTCAACATAGTAATGAGATATAAAAAACCAGCGATAAGTATAAACCATTGCTTCCGGTTTTTCCAAGAAAAAAATAAATGAATATCTGCAAAGTTTTCTTCTTACTACTTATCCTATTTCACAACTGGTTATAATTATCAATCATATGTACGTACACTTTCTACCTTGCTTATGCCTCACTGCTTATCTTAATACATTTTATGTACAATATAAATATAATACAAAATGTATGTACATCGGCGTGCTATTTTTACTAACATATGGTCACGGTAACTGGCTTAAATTGCTTAAATTGTTTTTCATTTACACTTATATTTTTCACTTTGTCCACGAACTCAATGTCTCAATTTGCTTCATGCGATTATCCTGGGAAGGCTTGTAATATTTGCCTCCTGCGAGTTATACTCGAGTCGACATCCATGACGTAAGCTGTTCGCGTCCTGGATCTTACTGCGTGTCTTTGTTCGTTGCCCTAAGTTTCCATGCGGATCTCAAGATCGAAAGTTGATAACACTGGCACTTTCATAATATAAATATCAACTTCAATTTAGTCAGTTATTGGCAGACTAATTACTGACGACTACTTTCGCAATCGATACGGGCCTTAAGGGGTAACAAACTACTGTATACAAATATATTTTAAAAAATAAGGCATAACATTAACTAATACAACTTACCGACTCCAAGCTTTATTAATACCAACATCGAAAGGATTTGGAGTGGTGTGCTTAAAACAAATTAAATTAGAAAATTTGTTTTAGGCTACAACCTGTGTAAATGTGGAATTTTGGACCCCATCTTATTGAGAATAGATCCGAAATGGAATGTTCGAAAGGTCACTGACGACGACACTCCAAATTACGGTTTACCTTCGTATCTTGACTCAACATTGAAAATACTTTGGAGGCTTATGAGCCTATTAAAACATAAGCCATTGGCAACGAAGGAAGTGACAATGCCTAATAAAACTGTTTGGAGGTATGTATTGTAAACAAATTCTGTCTCTGGTATCCTTTTATCCTCACGGGTGGTGAATATTTGTGGTTTGTGTGTTTCGTGTCCGTACCATTCTTGTTGTTTTAGTTTTCCTTATATTTCGATATTTCCATTGTGATCCAGCTTGGTTTCCTACTATCTTTCTAAAGAATTTCATTTCGCTATTGCGCCGCTCTTGTATTGCACATATTTAGTTTGGTTTTTCGTTTATCTCTTTTTTATCATAGATTGCCTTATTTATTGTGTACTATGTTGTTTACAGTCTTAATTTTGTTCGCTATTTTGAGGTCTATAGGTGCAATATTGTTCAATATTTTGTTTTGTTCCAGTTATATTTTCTTATTTATGTCATTATTTTACTTTTTTATACATTGATTTCCATCTTCATTTTTTTTTGTTCTTTAGCATTTTATTGCAATCTATCTTTTGTGTGGTATTCATATTCATATGCCCCATTGTAGTCTGCAGTTTCTCCGTTCTTTGTCTTATGTTTTTAGTAACCTGTACATTACTATTATAAACGAATGTGGTCTTAAACTGTCAAAGTTGTTTTATACTATCTCTGATATTAAATGGTTCAGTTTTGTTGCCACTTAATTTGTACCATTGCTCGTCAATCTTCTTATAGCGAGTTTATTCGATGTGCCTAGTACCTCCAATCAGTTCTATTTTTTCCAATTGAATAAAAAGCTCCTCGAATGCTGTTCGTTCCTATAGCTTATTTTGTAAGTGTCATTTTAGTTTGTTTTGTATTATTTTTGTATATATTTTGTATGTCACATGTTAGGCACATGTGTATAGTTGTGACACTGGGTCTTGTCTCCTTTTTTGTGTGTAGGCACAATCTCATAATAGATTGTTTTTATATTCCTAAGGTATCGTGTTCTTCTCCAAGCCTCAGCTATTATTTTGTGAAGCCATGTTCTTCCTTTATTTCCCGTATATATGATCTTTTCTAGATACATTTAATCTTTTCTACTTGCTTTACCTGTTGCGATGTTTTCTATTTCTTTTATATCAATATTATTTTCTTTATTTCGTCCTCTACAATATTTACTTCACTGTATCTTGTCATAAGTCGAATTTTTGGCTCTAGTATTTTCTCCACACTTCAATTTTTTCGCGGTGCTTTTGATTATGTTGTCCTTACCTCTTATGCCTGAACCTGTCTTCTTTCTTTTACCTCTTAATCTTTTAATTGTATTCCAGATTTTCCGGTTGTTATATCTCTAACTTTCGTTTCCAAAGTTCTCCTATGTTTATTGTTTCCCTTTTTCTTCGCATATATCTATTTATCCATGCTTGTTTTTGTTGCACGGCATCTTTAGCTTCGTTTGTCGACGATCTAGTTCTTTTCATTTCCATATTTATCTCCCTGTGTTCACATACTCCTATTGCTGAGCTACTATTTCGTTTTGTGCTTGCCATCTAACTGCGAAAGTCCAATTTCTATTTTCGATTTCCAGCTTGTTTATTTTGTTTTATTTTTATTTATATTTCGTTATACTTTTGTCAAGCTCTTCTCTCACTATTATCCCCCCACACATCCGGATCTATTCTTGTGTAATTTAAACTATATTCGTTGTTTATTGTTATGTGTCCCTTTTCCTATTTTCTTAGCTTCGCTTAAACCTACCATTTGTATGTCGTATGCCTTCATTTCCTCTACTATTTCTTGTTCTTTTATGGTTAATGAGGTTATATTCCATGCTGGTATTCGTAGGTCTTTTTCTCGTTTATTTTTATGTTCCGTTCCTCTTCCGTATTGTTATTTTATTTTTATCCATTTCTTCTATCGTCTTCATCTCTTCTCTTGTCATTATGTCTATTTCTCAATCACCTGGACTTCTTCGTTATTTATTTCCTCATTGCTATCCTTACTCTCTTTACCGTCTTCCTTTTTACTTGTCCTATATTTTGACTTTCCGTCGTCCGCTTTTTAACTTCTGTTAGTTTTTTCAAATTTGTTGGTGTCAATCTGTCTTTGCGATATTCCTGAAACTTTTATTTTACTGTTGCCCTTTTGAGCTTGCCCTGTCGTTGTGGAAGGGTATTAGTACTGTTTGTTTGTTTGTTTTAGTCATCTGTGGATCTGTATCTTTTCATTTGTTCCCTGCTTCATTGTTTGTTATTACTTCCTCTGTTTATTTACTTACTTACTTCATTTTTCTCATGAATACTGAATATCATCAACTTTTTTGCTAGGTATTCAATTTGCGACTTATACTTGAATATCGATGTTTAGGTTCATGGTAAACGTTTACAAGGTGCTATAATTTATTACAAAGTTGCAAAGCAGAATTTAAATTTATTAGCCATAAATGATGGTTAGATCAATTAACAACCGTCAGATCTGTGCACTTGTAACAATCGCATAATTTGTCTTTCAAATGGTGTAATACCTAATAACTGTTTTCGTTCTTTTCGTCTATGAATGGCCAATTCCAATTCCAAGATTGACTTATTGAAATTTGCGATTAAAATATAGTAACTATTTGCTTTTAATTACAGTGTCCTTTTTTGAATCGTCTCCATTGTTTTCTTCCGTTCTATTGTTTATTGTTGAATACAGCAAACTAAACTTCAAAATTACATCTGGTGACTCCAGCTCACTGCAAATTGATCTGTAGGTATTAGAAGTATAATAATTCGTACGTATTATTTGCAGAAGCGTGCATCGCATGTTTCGATTGCTTGTTTTGGCAAAAACAATGAAGAAAAAACGCAACACTTTAGTAGCAATTGCTGTTACATTTTGCTTTATTTACCAGAATGGTTATCCACTATACCACCCTTTTGCCAAAGGTAATCAGTTAATTTGAACTTTCCTAGTTAATTGTCATAAACTTTTTAGACCTTGTGTTGCTGTGCTCCGCACCTGAGTTAGGCAGTGGCGGTACGTGGGCCTCGGAAATCAGGTTTATATCTGATGAGTACGACTACGCGTTCAAAGAGACGATCCTGCTATTCGTATGCAGAATTAGAATCACGGTTAATAGCACGATATATTTTCCTCGTTGGTAGTCAGTGATATTTTTATGCCTGTTTTAGCCTGTAATCCAAAAATGTATAATACACAGTATATTGAGGATTATCACCCCTCAAGTTGAACTAATTTGGCATAAGAAACACCGCTGCAGATTGATGTTGTTGAGCCTTCGTACCCTTGGAAAAATCGTACATAAAACATTGGATTACTTTCTTGAGAATAACGGGCCGTGTCGGTAAATATCTATTATTAGTTTTGTGCCAGTGGGTCGCTGTTAAATGCTTCGTTGATCTATAACAAAATTGGATTGTCGCAGGACTCCTATTTAAAAATATATTGTCGAGGCACCGATATTTAATAGATGTTCACCGATGTTGAATAACTAATATACATACTTAGACAACAACAAGAACTAAGTTTTACTACAAATAATTAAATGTTAATATGTAACTAAAAATCCTAATGCACTATGTTATTTTTAGGCTTTTGCACCTCACCAGAATGTATGTTATGGAAGACCTGAGAGGAAACATTCTGTTGGCTTGTCTAAGAGTGATGTATTCTAGTATAAGAAGTAGGCATCCAGAAGCTCTTGAAGACTATAGGAATAATAACGCCATGGATCTTTTACTATGTGAGTTAATATTTTATAATATTTTATAACTTGCGTTGAGCTGTGCACTAAATCTAAACTATTTTTTTACTCGCAGCGTTGATCGAAAACTTTTTAACCAAGGACATGCTAACAGACGAAATCCAAACTTGTCTCTTGGATTCATTTTTTATCCTGCAAATCCTAAACGAATCCTTCGAATATACCGACGAACGTGCCATGAAGATTCCCATGCTCTACTTGAAACGATACGTAGACCCTCCAGCTCACAGCATGCCGGTAGATTCCAGAGTAATAATTTGTCTCTTGGACTTTTTATGGGAAAATATCACGTGGTCTTCGACGAATCTGAAATACTTTGTATCAAAAGGCGGTGTTTTCACACTATTGGATGTTATCCAGGTGCAAAAACATGGCATTGTATTTCAATGCCATGTTTAATTCATGTCTTATCACATTTTTATCGTAGAACTGTTGCCTTCCTATTCAACTAATTAGCCTCAGCATATTGGTGGATTTATGCGAGGAAGGATCCTGCATTCCGCATTTGCTGACTTGGAGAGGTCTTAATAAAACCATTATACCGATGTTACTAGATATTTTTCGCAAGGAAAACATTAAACTCGGCGTCAAGTCGACGGTTAGAGGAGTGATAGCAGGTATATCATGAACTATAATTATAAAATCATAAGGTTATTTAAAAAGTAAAGGTGGACTCTCAAAAGTTAATTAATATGCTTCCATAGTTAAATGTTTCGAATAATGCATCTGAGTGTACAGATAAGTAAATTTCCCTCAACTAGTTTTTATGTTGTCTTCGTTTTGCTCATGTGACATTAAGAATTGTTGATTTATTATAAAGTTTATATAAAATACCAAAAAAATGGAATAATACAAAAGATATAAAGCATAAATCATACGAAAGCAACATAACATGTGCAACACCAATCAGTCTGCTTAGTATGATGTCAATACTGCACGAAAAGCTAATTTGGGAAAAATTGACGATTTGAAAGAAGCATCAACGAGTTTGGTTAACGAGAGCATGCATCTATCGAGAAATGATCACATTTAAGATCCGGCAGGCGTAGGACATCCACAGCTCAGCGGTATCCAAAAAGGAAGGATTTCCCCCTAACTATCAGAGCAATCGGAAAGACTCTAAGAATCCATATACATAGTAATGCAAGTAGATACGTCGTTGGTGTCGTAGAAACGTCTAATCATGAACAAACAATGATTTGGATTGGGTTGAGTACGGTTGAGATTGGTTGGGTCGGGTTGGATTTGGTTGGGTTGAGATAGGTTTGGATGGGTTGGGTTCGGTTGAGTTGGGTTCGGTTGGGTTGGGCTCGGTTAAGTTAAGAATGTACGTGACGATGAATAATAAATTGTTAAACCACCACCATCTAAAAATTTGATAACTTGACTGAGCAATTAAAAAGAGAAATATTCAAATCTAGGATTTGAATAAAAATCCTAACGGATATATAGGCTAAAATAAAGTGTAAAGTAAATATGTCGTAACTACAAATTATTTATTTAATAATAATTCTATAGTGGACATAATGTACCACAACTAAAATTTTGCTAAATAATATTTAAAAGTAGGGCTGCATATTTTCGTTATATGTCCTGTAGGCTTTAAGTATATTTTATCGGATGTTATTCACCTCTCACCACGTTTATTTCGATACATTATTTACATTACATTATTTCGAAATAAATAACATTAAGGCCTATGTGAATTTGTTTATGGTCATTTCTCCAAGCGAAAAATCGTGATTGTGGGAGTCACTAATAACATTCGAGCGTGTCTGTGAATGATTTGAACACCGGTGTAATTTGAATTGTTTGATAAATGTTTTCTTCGTACCATGTTACAAGGTCTGGTATTCCGCAGGTATCCAATCTAGGCCCACTACTATTGCTGATTTTTAATTCGTACTTTCCTAAAAACTGGTTTTGTTGTTCCATAATGGTATTGCGTTATTTACCTCATCTGCTTCTTTTCTAAATCTGCCACCGCGTCTCGTTGTTCACAGGGCGAGTTTAGGAAAAATAATGAAAAATACTATTCACAATGGTTCGCTCGTAAATACGTTTCTTTCTGATTTCTTAAATTTGTGTGAAATTCGGTAGATTTGGACGTGTGGTGTTGGATTCCACAGGTTCACGGGGTCCTTTAATACTTTTTGTCCACATTCAAGAAGAGTTGTCCAGCGATGTGTTTTCTTTAAAACTTGATTGCTTGGTTTTCAAGAATACAAAATCATTGCGATACACAGTATAACATTTTAAGGCGCTTCTTGGATGAAGAAATTTCGTTCGATCACTTTGCCCTAAAAGAAGGCGGCCCTAACGTCCGCATAATGAACAGAGATTGCCCAAGTACTACTTGACATGGATATGAGATACATGCGCTAAGTGTAAAGAAGTGTAGAGAATTTCTTCGCTTTTCAATGTGGGATATATAGGCATTCATTGACAACCATGTAAAGAACCGTCCATATTATTTCTTACTCGTATTGCGTTTATTTCAATAGGTAAATCGTTTAACCATTGAGGGTTTGATATCCTTGCTAGGTTTTTGCAATGGTTTGCACATTTGGTCCATCAAGTTCATGTATTCTGTTGTAGAGCGGTTCTTTCGTGTTAATTATAGTTATTCGTTGGGTCCCCAATTTTAATATAGGACTTTAAATAAGTTAATTCGTACATATTTCGTAGTAACCGTTGCTCGTTGGTGTAGTTTCAAGTTCAAAATTTTCTAGTTTAACATCCTTCGATTTATTGTAATTTCTTGTTGTTTAATTTAATTCATTTACCTTTACGACTTTTTATTGAGTAATTACATTTCGTTTTTTGGTCTTTTTTGTGACATCCGAACTGATAAGGGCTGGTTTCATAAAAATAAATCCACTTTCATCAGTACTGAAACCAGCAATATCCCCGATGCGAAAAACTCTCTTCAAAAAATCTAAAGTTTTTTTCGCAATTAAAAAACCTTTTCTACTATAAAAGTGAAGCACATAGAATGCTGCAATGAGTCAGAGCATACAACTGGAAAAATAGTTGCCATGAAGGAAACAAATATGTGAGTGCTCTTATGAAAGCTGAAAAAGGAAAACCAAAAACAGTGGTGTGTTGCATTAGCGCGTTGGAATATTTATCGCGCTGATTATTATCCCTATGGTAAAAACGCGCGCCCTGCTCTTCTCGATAAAGGTCCATTTGGAGCAATATCATTAAAATACAGTGCCTGGATTTAAGAATTTGAGATTATTAAATTTAACTCGGAAGTCTGTACAGAATATGTTACTGAATCTGAATTAATCGAGCAACGTTCAAAGAACTGCGGTCAAGTCGAAAATCCCTACCCACGACCCCTAGACCACGGAACTACAAAAAGTTTGAATGTAGATATACACGAAAGATGGTCTAATCTTACACCTCAATGGTGTAGTGAACATTAATTAAAACAGGTCCATGAAGACTAACTGGTGGATCGCTAGACAACATTGTTTCTGGGTTATTACCCTTCGTCAGTAGCGATTACCAAGAACCTTAGTTGTTGAAATACCTTTACATGTAGTGGCCATCAAAACTTCTTGGCGCGAGCCAATCACTCCTAATGAACCACTGACAACAGAACACTGACAAGACGATACCTTGTCTAACACCTCGCGGCGAGTAAACAAGACGACTGTCAAATGTCCAGTGTCAACATATAAAAGGATTGCTGCAATTAAGTTCAAAAACAATGTCAGTGTCAGTGGTTCATTAGGAGTGATTGGCTCGCGCCAAGAAGTTTTGATGGCCACTACATGTAAAGGTATTTCAACAACTAAGGTTCTTGGTAATCGCTACTGACGAAGGGTAATAACCCAGAAACAATATTGTCTAGCGATCCACCAGTTAGTCTTCATGGACCTGTTTTAATTAATGTTCACTACACCATTGAGGTGTAAGATTAGACCATCTTTCGTGTAAATTTTACATTTTTCTGTCATATTTGACAAGACACATTTTCAATTTGAATTGTTTTTGAACTTAATTGCAGCAATCCTTTTATATGTTGACACTGGACATTTGACAGTCGTCTTGTTTACTCGCCGCGAGGTGTTAGACAAGGTATCGTCTTGTCAGTGTTCTGTTGTCAGTGGTTCATTAGGAGTGATTGGCTCGCGCCAAGAAGTTTTGATGGCCACTACATGTAAAGGTATTTCAACAACTAAGGTTCTTGGTAATCGCTACTGACGAAGGGTAATAACCCAGAAACAATATTGTCTAGCGATCCACCAGTTAGTCTTCATGGACCTGTTTTAATTAATGTTCACTACACCATTGAGGTGTAAGATTAGACCATCTTTCGTGTAAATTTTACATTTTTCTGTCATATTTGACAAGACACATTTTCAATGTAGATATATGTTATAATCTGACAATAATAAACATGTTAATCAGAGTTTCCAACATTTTATTCCTTTTAAGAAGGCGACCGCAGGAGATACACGAAAAAGGAAGGTTACTCATTCTAGTGCCTTCACTTTACCTCATTTAATGCCTTTGATTCTCATATTACATACATTTTGTTGTTTTGTTGTGTTTCAAATGTAATGGAAAAACAATGTGGAAATTAAAACTTTACCATTAGTTTTCAATAACAGTCATTAGAAATGTTATCATTCGCATATAAACAATCTGTTTTCCACAGACGTTGAATTACCGTTGATGGGAAGAAGACAGTGGAAAAATACCTTCGCCGTTAATAAGAATCATAGTAGCAGCCCGGCGCTTGTCGATTTACTGGGCACATGCAGGCCGAAGATTTATGCAATTTTTCATCTTTTAAGTTGCAGGTTTGAAGAAAAAGTCAACATAATTAATAAACATTATAAAATATATAGTGATCTATCCACAGATGACCAGGTATTCTAATATTAATTTGCATTGTTAAAATGTTTCATGACGACTGAAAACGATTTAATGAAAAAGTCACATTATTACATTCGTTGACGTTACAGATAACAAAATTACTAGCACAATATTATTTGCCGTTAAAACTGGGCGAAGCCTGGGTGGAACTGAACAGAGACCTCCAGATAGCTGGTATAAGACCACTATCCTTCGACCAACAGGTTATTTCTAAGCTGGTCAGGCGCTTTTACAAGTGGTCCCTCCACATTAAGACTGCCCAGGAGGAGGTGTTACGCAGAGAAAAATATCAGGTGCGCTTCAAATATTTGTAGTTTATTTAAATAGATAATTTTATAACGTACGATTACCGCGAAATTATGAAGAAAGCATAATTTTAAATGCCAGTTTAATTACTTGCTGTACTTAATAGCTTTCGTATTTGCTCGTCCTGATTGAAGAATTATACAATGGTATATTACACCAAGTGAAAATTAATTGTTATAGACACAATGAAATGTAATCTAGTGTGATATACGAGTGAAGTTTACTACACATATAACCTAATAGAAAAACAAAAACACTTGCAGCAGCATCGAACATCAAAAGTCCTTCTCATGGAGTAATTTCGGTGATAATCTCCTCCGACTGTGCCAAAAATATAAGGGATTCCTTCGACACCCTTTTTAAAAATAATAAAATAATTGAAAGCAATTACAAGAATTTTAATGTGCTTATTGTAAGTTACAAAATGAAACATACTAAACTCGTCCGCGCGACTATTAATGCTTGCGATACCGACTTGCAGCGTAGACATGCAGTGTCAGTAGTTCCATTGTTTGCATGACGATGTACCGCATTTAATCTCAATGACGTTGAAAAAATGCAAAACTGTGTGGAGTGCACCAACAACAACGGAGCGGTCTAAATCATAGCAAAGCCTCGTCATTTCTTAACGTATTCCATTATAGCAAAATTTAATGATTGTTGTTATCTATATTATCGAATGATATACACTGAATGAATAAGAGGTATCAATGTAGAAAGAATTGCTAACTAATTGTAGTCAATAATTCACGCAAGGGATGTTCAACAACCTAAATAACAACGAACCTAACAACACGGGAGGCAAATATCATAGCATTATGAAATTTCCTTTTGCCCGTAAAGCTATTCTATTACAAACATTTTGTGTGAATTTCAATGATTTCCCTGCTTGTTTCAGGACGGCATGGAAGAGCGATTGCTGTATAATATTTTACGAGAGGCGAGACTGATGGACTCTCTTGAGGCTTTAAGCGATCTTCGATTTATTGCGCGATGTACGGAAAATATTTTTAGGTTGATGACCAAAATGCAACAGAATGACAGCATGAAAACCTCTTTAGTGTACGACTGCGATTTCTTTGGAAAATTTCATCAAACGTTTTCTCGAGATAGCAAGTGTTCGGTGAGTACAAGGAAACGTTTGAACATATTTTATTAAGGTTTAATAATGTGGTAAATCATAAATTGGCACGTTTTGTTTGATTTTATGCGAGTTTTTTTAATTGTGCCCAGTGAAAGAGGAAGTTTTACAATCATTTCATTGCGTCATAGCTGCAATTCTTTTCTTTTAAAACTTTCAATCGATGTGACAGAATATCCCACAATGCAAAATATATCACTGATCTGTTTATTTTTTATTTTCTCACCACCATGTCACCTATATTTAACATCTTTAGTAGTTTATTAATAGCAGTGTCATACGTTTATTTTGATTTCAATCGGATGATTTAAGCTTTTACCCTTGACTATGTTATTTATTTTTCCACATTTGGTAAACTACGAAAATGTAATATTTTTTATTGTAGCTAATTTACAACCAAAAATTGAGCATCCACAGCAACATAATCATTGACCCAAATGCATCATATGACTTGGAACTTGTATCGCCAACGTCTGAATCTTCACAAGAATGACACCGTTCAGTTTCAAGAACTCATATTATACATTTATTTTCATTTTCAATAAAGGCAATATTTAAGTATGGCACTATTCATTTATTTAGTTATTTAAGTAACCCACGACAGAAACCTAGTCATATTCCATACACATTCTATACAGTACAGATTTTGAAAAATATAAAAAATATATAAGACCACATAAATTGTTGAAAGAGATGCCGGTGAAACTTGCATAGCTTACAGAATTTAAAAAATAAGTAAACTAGGTTGACCACTGTTCAGTTCTGAGCAAGTCGTCTCGTAAGTCATAAATACAATTCGTATCTCTTGCTACTTCTTTCGCTCCAGTTTCCTCCTCTTGCTCTTAGAATTTCTTCCACTTTCTCTTATGCACTCCTCTTTTATTTAATCCACACGATTCGCCTCCCAGATGCTCTACACTTGCCTCCCCTCCCCCTTTCTTACTAGATATCCAAACCAATTTATTTTTTCTTTATTATTTCTTTTGTACATTTAATGATCATCTCCTTTCTTATATCATTATGTCTTCTCTTATCTATTGTTCATGCTTCTACTACTTTTCTCTGGTATTTCATTTCTGCTGCTTGAATTCTTTTTTCTTGTCTCTGTTAAATTCTAATTCTCACTTCCATCTAATAGTACTGGTTGGTAGATTGTTTTGTATACTGCTGTCTTCGCTTTCCTCGATATTTCTTTGTGCTCTATAAATTTCTGGTGTATAGCATATCATGTTCGCTGCCTATGCCCTGTCATTTATTTCCTCGTCCATGTTTCCTTTATTGTTGACTATTGTTCTAAGATATTTAAATCTGTTTATTTGTTCAATTTTCTGTCAATTTCTATGTCTAATTTGATATATCTTTCGCTTATAACCATGCATTTGGTTTTTCGGTGTTTACATGTAATTTTTGTGCACCTAAGATATCTTTCCTGTAGATCGTTTTCTGTGCTTGTGAGTAATATCATCCATAAATGTTCAGCCATACGGTCTGTAGATTTTTATTCCCTATTATTATTTTTGTTTTGTTCTGGCATTCTTTTATTGTATCATCCATTGCATTAATAAACAATAGTGGGCTCAAGACACTATGCTCGTTCTGTCGTGTTGAATTTTTCTGATAGTCTGTTGCCTGTTCTTACTTTGTTTTTCGGCTCATTGTATATACCTTTTACTACGTCTATAAAATTTTTAGCATTTCTGTCTTGCACCTTCCACCCATTTATTTTAACACTTCCGGTGCTGCTTTATCTACTCTAGCCGTTTTAGCTCTTTTTAAGCGACCCAATGCTTCGTCCAATTCTTCCCTTTCGATTTCGCGTTTGGTTTCATTTTCCCTCTTTTGTTTTCACTTGTTGTAGTCTATACTTTGGTTTAGTTTTAAAAGTTTTAGTAATCTGTAGAACATTTTCTTGTTCTCTTTACTATTTTTCTCCATTCGTTTTCCAAACCCATCCCACGCCTTTCTTCTTTAATTATCTGTTTACCATTTTTCTTTTTTGCTGGTGCTCCTGGTACCTTTAATCATTTTTCTCTTGTATACATCTTTCCAAAGCTTCCTGTTCTTTTAAGTTCGCTCCTTACATCGTCACTTAACCATGCTGTATTGTTTGTACCAATCTTTTCTTTTGTGCTCCCGCATCCTTTCATCATCGGATTTAATGGTATTTCTTTGGGATTGTTCCAACTTTCATCTAGGCTATCCATTAACACCCAATTCTTGTCTATTTCTTCTTCCATCACTTGTTGATATTTAGTTCTTAGTGCACTTCTTGGTTTGTACACTTTTATCTTTTCTTTCTTTCACCATTATCTATAATTATTGCCCTCCCATTGTTGTTTAATTGACTTCGCTGCAACCTTCTATTACCCCTTCCCACTTATCTACATCTTTCCAGACTCTCGCAACACAATAGTTTTCCCTTTTTATTTTCACAAGCTTTCCCAAAATGTATATTTTTCTTTTTATTTTCATCTACGTCTGGTCCATGTACTACAATTAATGTTTCAATTTCCCTTCCCGTTTCTAAAATTCTTTCACTAATATATTCCCATTTTCTAATGCGTGGTAGCTCTTGCTATATCTATTTCTCCCACTCCTTCATATATCAGTAAATCTACGTTCTCTAGGTCCCGTTCACCTTTTCCTTTCTTCTTCCTTTGTTTTTTTACTTTCCACCAATTTTCGTTCTTTTCCATTTATACCTCGTAGATTCCATGCAGCTATTTTCCATATTTCTTTATTTTCCTGTTCCTTTTTGTTATTAATTTGTTTCCACTTGTAGGTCTTGTGTCATGGTCCTTCTTCTGGCCTTAATAATTTTCTTTGAATCAGTGCTTTGTTTTCTAATTTTTCGTAACTGCGCCCTTCCTGTCTCCCCTTCCCATTTTATCTCGTTCTTCCTTTTGTTGGTTCCAGTTTTTTGGTTTTGTTTTTCCAACATGTCTATTTTTCCGTTCCATGCCCATTTTACCCCATTTATAATTATCCTATTATAGTCCACTTTAACCTCGTTTCCTCTTTCTATTTCTTTATTATTTTATTTCAAATTGGCTATACATAAAACAGGCATTTATATGGGGCAGTTGAAAGTTGCAAGACGTCAAATAATACTAAAAAAACATTAATTTGAAAACAATTATTAAATGCAATACTCAAACATTACTTTGAAAACGATTATTAAATGTAATATTCAAACATTAATTTGAAAACAAATGCAAAAAATAAAGCTGAACCACTGATTTAAGGGCAATCATTAATTTAGTATTCAAACGTCAATTTGAAAGCATGTGTTCATTTGGAACCAAACGCGAGGAACAACATTTTGTTGTTTTCGATGGTCCGTGGTATCGCTGTCAGACTTCGCAGTGAGAATGCTATGTCGATCCATATGATAAAGTCCCTAGCCGGGCAGTGACGTCAGTATCACGCGATCGGTTTCGGAGTTGGAAGGGGGGTCCCCACAAAAACCTCGTAAAAATACAAAGCAATTCAGAGGAATTTTCCAGAAAAAGCACGAAAACACTGTAAATTAATGGATGATGTTAAACGGGAGGATAGAGAAAAGATTAACTCCTTACACTGATTCGATGATGAATAGAAATGCGTTGCCCGACCGAGCTTCCAAGCCGCTGAAATCACCGAAAGTGCTGCTTTCCTCCACAAAAGGACGCAGAACGTCATGTGTAGCAAGATATCTACCAAACGTCTACACCCCAATATTCCTTACAACTTGCTATCACCGTGCTATCACAAAATATCACCGTGTTCTCCCAGCTCGCTCTCGGACAATAGCCGAAGCTCAAGCGTCGATTCTAAAAAAGGTCGCCGCTAACTCTGATACGTGCTAAAGCAAAGACAAGTTGTCTAATCTCCTGAAATGTACATAGATGGAATGATGGACAACTTCACGCCGTAATCAAGTGGCGTTGCTAGTGTTCACCTAACGTCAAGGGCGGCTGTAGTGGTAGCAATTTACACATTATTGATTATGTCAATATCACATGCAATTTATCAAACTTTCACAGAATTATTTCATAAGGACAATACCTACAAGCTTAGACGGTCACAATATTTCTCAATAACATTTTAGCACTTTTATTTATTTTCGTCTTTATTAAAATTTCTTTCGCGTCCATCATTGCGATGGGACGTTATTATAGGGTAACATTTGAAATAAATATCATATGTGCCTGCCCCTCAGGGGACTAAATGAGCTTCTCAGTCTTGATGAGGTAAACTTGACAAAAGCCCAACGCCAAAAATCCTTCTTTAAATATAAAGAAGATGGTGAACTGTAAATGTAGTGTGACCCACAATAGGGGTCGCAATAAAGGAGCTATTATCTCACCACTCACTACAAATCTAAACCTAACCTAAGGATCATGAGTTTTAAAAATTATAAAAAAAAGGAATGGAAAATGAAAACCAAAGCTATAGAAATGTTCCACCAGAGAAAACTGGATTGAAAACGAAACAAATACAAGAGCCAAACTTAAGCATTAAAATTGTAAAAAGGTAAGAAAAAAAAATTTGCGATAATTGAAAACAACATTTTGCCTTTTGGTAAATTTTCATAGGACGTGATTATTTGCAATGCAGATGCGGTAAAGTAACGAAGAATACTTATAACGCATAATAGTTGATTTTTATGGTGCAATGATATTTTAATGTTATTTAGAAAACTTGTAATCGAAAACGACCACGATGTTGAATAGTGTGAACACAGCATTAAGCAATTCAATTCAATACCTTCGTTGTTTATTCGCTTTATAATGTAATTGGGTCAAAAAATGAGGCCTGGGTACTTAATGATGTTAATCAATCAATCATGTGTAGTTGTTTTTGGGGAAGTGAATCATTCGTTCGTTATTTCAAAAAATCCAACGTGTTGTTAATTTTAAACGACGAGTCTAGAAAGATGCGAGATATTTTTGCGGTATTTGCGCATATCTACGAAATAATGAGATATTTGGGGTTGTCGCCGTATACGATACAAGGGCCCCCGAAAAGTAGATACGTGAAACATTCTTCTAAGTATGAACTAACGTCTAATTTAATTCATCTAGTCATCGTTGTGTATTCTTCACATTTTTATAGTGGAGTGCTAAGTTCATTCAATAGGAAGTCGACACTAACTTACATAGGATCAGTATTGTATTTCTTATCGGGAATTAATTTCATGCTAATTATGCCAATTACTAACAGAATGCAAAATAAGAGAACGATTTCGACGTTGACTCGTTTGTACGAAGTCGAGAAAAAGTTAACGAAAATTGGAGTGCGTTTGAATTACAATTATTTGTACAAAACATCTTGCGTCATCGTCGTCACAATGCTGGTGATTTTCTCGGCCTACTTCTGGACGTTTGCCATCTCGATAATATTTTCAAACGGTGCCTTCCACGAAATACACGCCACAACATGTGCCCTATCTTATTACACGAGCCTGTTGCAGATTGTGACGACCGCCCAATTTTTGGTTACGTTCAAGATTTTGGAGCACATGTTTTGTAGAATCAACCGATTTGCATCGACCAAAATTGTACAGGATAAGTGCTTTATGAAACTTCGTAGTCTGGCCGCAACCCATCAGGATTTATGTCAAACTGCTAGAAATTTCAACAAAATGCTGTCCGTTAAAGTTCTGCTTCTACTTGGGACGTATTTTGTGGCAGTAACTATGAACATGTTTGATGTGATTACAACGCTGGTGAATCGTCGAAACGTTGATTCATATTGGATGTTTGCTTTCACGACGGCCGTCTTTCACTTAAGTACATTGGCAGCCTACATATTAATTTCGAGTCAGTGTATGAACCAGGTAACTCTAATTAAAAAAATAGTTTTATTTATTTTCCAACTATTGACCGAATTGGAAAGGGCATTGGCCTTTTTTGCGGAGCGTGATAATTTTAATAATATTTCTCAAATATAACTGTCTCAGAATACTTCCCGATAGATGATCGTTGTGGTCCTTTTCAAGCAATATATTTGTTTTCAGGCCGGACGCATGAAGACAATTCTTTATAAAATTTTAACAAACTTTGACGAACCAACGGTAAAAAGTGAGGTAATATAACTTTTGTACAACCCCATAAATTAAGAATGGATGCACACAGATAAAGCAACACCAGTGATTTGAAAATAATTTTCTTGCAGGTTGGAGCGTTCTCTTTGCAAATAATGCACGAAGAATTTAATATAACAGCCTGCGGATTTTTCACTATAGATTTTTCACTTCTCACCACTGTTAGTACACCCTTGTTGATTTATTGTATAATTTTTGATACTGTTCTTTTGTTTTTCAGATAATTGGGACTTTAATAATGTACATTGTTATACTGGCACAATTTGATTCAACCACAAACATCAAGGATAATTTTTTGGGTGACTAATTCAAGTGTATCAATATTATGAGAAATTTATTTGTTATAAATGTGTAGTAATGAATTATTATGTTCGCTAATAAACGGTTATTCATCTTTAATTGAATTTGATGATCTATAAGCTAATAAATGTACCTAGTGATCTATACCACAATTACCTTTATTATTCCTCATAAATAACCAGCTCCTACTGTGCCCCTTTGTCAATCACATATTCTTTCCAATGCTGCCAGTTCTTAAACCCTGACCCCGGCTTGACCTTAAGGCCAAAATGTTTTTTTATTGATATGAGGAATAAAAAACTTTTGGCTTGATGCCAAGATGGTGGAAATCATTAACCCAATTTATAAAGGCCATCTGGGTGGTCTAGAGAAATACAAAAAAACATATTGTCGAAATATGTAAATAAGTCAAAATTTCTAAAACTTAAATCATTAAAAATTTAAACCAAATTATCACATATTAAAAAAAATTAAAGTAATTAAACTCAGTTGAGTTTAGTATGTTATAGGTGTATTACTATAGCACGTTAAATTTGGTTGGGTTGGATTTTATTGTATCGGGTTGGACTTCATAGCAAAAATATTCTCCTGTTTAATTTTGTTAGCAGCATCCTTGGACCGCAAACAATATTTTGGTAACATAAAGAAATTATTTTTTTATTTAAAATTATAAAATGCCTAAGGGAGTTTTTTACATTCTTCAGAATTTAGAATTCAGAATTTACAAGCAAATTAGTTTGCCGCGTTGTACCATTAACAATTTGCGTAACTTTACCTAAATTACTTTTTTACTTTTACTACTCCTCCTCATTAGCATTATTCAATCCATTATATATCCTTCACATTTATTCGATTTATAATGTAATTGGATGGAAATGTGAACGATTAAGGTCTACGCACTTTTATTATTAATCAATGAATTATGTATAGTTGTTTTTGTGGAAGCGAAAGGAGGAGGTGCACAGCCACGTAGTTCTACCCTTATTTGAAAATTTCACCAGGTTCATCGACATTTTAAAGAACATGCACAACAATGCACAATATTTTAAGGACACTCACGCTGATCTACAAATTAATTAGATATTTAAAATTGGGGCCGTACACATTCCTATGTATGTATGAACTATTCTCCACATGTCATATGAACAATAAAGAAGTTTCGTGATAAAGTGATTTTTTTTTAATCCACTACATTTTCAGACTGGACTTATCAAGAAAATTCTGTTTCAGATTTTAACCAAGTGAAATAATCCCATAATAAAATGTGAACTGAATACAATTTGAAATAGCGTAACCCGTCGTTTGAATATGATTTCTTTGCATTTCAATGTGTATTCTTTGGAAATAATTCATGAAGAATTGTAATATAAGAGCCTATTGGTTTTTATGACAAATTTATAACGTCTCACTGCTGTTAGTACGCCCACGTTGGTTTGTTGAATAATTTGTCAGTTTTTTTGATTGTATGTACAAGATAAGATAATTTATGTTGTCTATTAACCACACATGAGAAGTAGTGACTTAAAACGTGTGATTCGTTTTCTTAATGCTAAAGGTTTGAAAGCAGCTAAAATTCATTGTGAGGTCAGTAAAGTTTATGGATAAAACATTATGAGTGATGGAATGGTACGGAAATGGATTAGAATTTTTAAAGATGGTCACACGAGTGTTCATGATGTGGAACGAAGTGATCGACCGTCAGTCATTACTGAAGATTTGATGCAGAAAGTTGACGAAGAAGTGAAAGACAACAGACGATTTACAATTTCATCGTTAATCAATGAGTTTCCTCAATTGTGAAAAAGCGTTCTTTATGAAATTGTGACCGAAAGCTTAAATTATCGAAAGTTGTGTGCACCTTGTTTACCGAAAATGTTAACTGTGGTGCACAAAAACAAACGGTTAATCAGTGGCTTATGTTTCCTTGAGCGGTACAATAGGGAAGTTGATGATTTTCTAAGCCAAATTGTCACAGGCTACGAAACATGAGTGGCATACATGTGGGAAGAGTGCGAAGAAATGAGGTGGAGCAAGGAGGAGGAGAGGGATGGTATGGATTGGAAGAAGGCATTGGGAGAAAATGGAGAAAGGGTACAGCTATTAGGAGAGTTAAAAAGGACAAGGAATGAGGGTAGGAAAAGGAGAGTAGCAGAGTGACAGAATTGATATATTACAGGAAAGGTGAACAATCGAGGGTTGGAGATGAAGGGAGCGGACATCAGGTAGAAAGAAGGAGGAGAAGGAAGAGGAGGTGGAGTGGAGGAGAGAGAACGAGAAGTGGAGAGTAAAAACACACGATGTCTGAAGGAAATTCCAAATAAAGGTTTTTTTTTAGCAATCCATCGAATGGTGACGATCAGCATCACCCAAGCAAGCAAACAAGTTTCAAACAAACAATTTGAGCCCGGAAAATCGTGTGTACTGTGTTTTGGGACTGGAATGGGGTGTTGCTCGTGGTCTACATTGAACTAACTTTCTTATAATAAGTTCCAGCAAACTGGTGCACTGTATTTTGGGACTGCAATGGGTTTGTGGTCTACATTCAACTTTCTTATAATAAGTTCCAGCAAACTGATGCAGTCGCTATCACGAAATCGCAACCGCAGTATCGCTGGGTATCGCATTATCAATGGGAGCCTTAACTTTAAAATTTCCTAACATTAGCTTAACGACATTTTAGAGCACTTTTAATGTTTTCATTGCATTCGCGTTATGAGTGCAGTTTGAAGCTACGTTTGATAAAGAGTTATAGCTTTCTTAACACAGTCCTTAAGGGGTATAACCACTCTAGAGGCAGGAAAAAAGAGCTAAATATATCAATTAATTGTGGGAGTATGACAAGCGGAATAGAAATTCTTCTCAGAAGGTTCATTAAGCACATATTGAAGTACAAAAAGCAATTTATTATTGTTATTTTCATTACAAATTGCGGCGATAGAGTCCGTCGTCAAGAACACCGATTTTAAAAATACCGAAACGGGAGGACGGATTTCTCGGCTTATATGAGTGCTGGAGCAAAAAAGTAAACAAATTTATAATCTATGTCTTTGGAAGTACGTAGAGGTTTTCCTTTTATCAAGTTTTGTGGAAGTTGAGCACTTTTTAAGGAATTAATCGATATTTTGCCGTAAAAATGAATGATAAATTGTTCATAAAAACCAAAGTTTATATCCAATCAAAAAACGTACTACGTACTTCCATAGAGAACACTATTGCGAATTTTGAATGGATTTATGCAATAGTCTCCGAGAAATATGTCCTCCCAGTTTGGAAAAAGTAATTTGGAAAAAAAGACGTCTAAAATTTCATAAACACACCAGCACGCGCTCTGAAACGCTGCGGTCGATCGATAATTAAACCCTTTAACATTCTTTTTCCACTATAAATCAAATGGCATATATTTTTATGATCCTGAAGCATCGTTAGAGCGAAGAAAAAAAATAGTGTTTTTGAAAATCCTAGGGTGGTTTATACCCCTTCATAGTAAATAATTATTAAAATATAGCTTATATGTTTTAGCCTAAGCGTAACCGTTGTAAATAAGTGGTATAAAACTGATGAATATTTGTCGCAACATAAATAAGTAACACTGCTACAAACACGTTCCGCTTTCTGCGTCTGCATATTAATTAAATTAATGCGCACTCTCACACTGACTTACCGCAATGGTGTGGTAAGGGTATTATGTTTATATTTATTTTTGTGGGCCGATCCTTGCGGTACTGCAATACAAGGCCAACCCGTGTCGGGAATGGAGCAAGCCCCCCCAAACTCCCAACTGTTTCCAAAAATCAGTTTAATATACTGGTCCCGCATGCGGGACGTATCAGATATTAAGCTGATAAGAACAGATACTACACTTTGATCTTAGCCATAGGCCGAGAAGCGATACGATCAGAAGCAACTCGAATGAAGTCGATACCAAAACGGTACGATGTAGCTACAGTATTTCGAGCGCGCCATCTCTAAAGATCTAGCGAATACTGATTATTATGCGCAACGACATCTTATAAATTTATATGAAGATACTTATATTCACAAAAATTAATAGTATATTATTCAATGAGCGAGTAATGATGGCTATTACTCATGAGGATGATTTTTGCACCACGATCGTAGCGAGTGGTGCCCATAACAGCCAACCTATTTATGCCAACTTTTTGTATGGTGCATTTACCATTCTGCTAATTTAAAAATAAAGAGGTTGATGTGGCATGAGGTGGTCGCAGTGAACGATATTTTCTACAAATTTAGTAAAATTCACCAGACACGGTAAACCATCTAGATATCGTTGTTTTAGTCACAGGTATATTGACTATAAGAGCTCCATTGTAATCTTCTATATCTTCAATTTTCATGGAATGTAACTCGTTTGTGCGGCTAGCGCCCATTAAACCCATGATTAATGCAACCTGTGAAAAACACCAATGAAATATTTTAAAATTTCGTTTTTGATGACTTACTTTGGTCAGAAGGAATGGATGATCTGGTGCTTCTTTAAGAAATATATTCAGTTCCTCCGGTGTAAAAGTCTTGGCTTTTTTGGTCAATGGCCTTCGGACTGGCGTTTTAGGAATGCTTGCAGCTTCATATAATTTTCCAGATGGATGTTATGGTGAATATTCAGGGTACTTTTAAGCATCGAGTAGAAAGCCCATAGTGAGGACGACTTGTACTTCTTGTTTAAATCAGCAAAGTACACGAGTAACACATTTTCAGAAAAATAAGTGGTTTTTTGTGTTGACTGCCAATCCATAAAATTCTTGTATGCGGCATCATACTTTCCCTTTTATTTTGTAGGTAGCAAGTTTTCTGTTGTGCTTGCAGCTACCTCCAATATATTAGGAGTACTGCTACGCGTTTCGACTTCATCAAAAGTATCATCTTGTACGCGAAACAAACAGAACTCAAGATATAAATTCACAAAATGGCACAAAATTATCAATGTTTGTAAAAACTAATGTCATCGCTATAGAAGCCTCGCACCACCTACTTGCGCCAAAATAATGCATAATGATTTAATTTTGACGTGACGATTGAATAATAATAATGTACCCCTATCCGATAAGAAATAAATTAAAAATGGTTTGTGAAACCGGGCATTAATGTAATTGTACCAGGGCGGTACAATAATACTTCCCAGAGCAATGTAAGTACAGTGTCTAAGTGCAGCAAAAACGCACTAAAATTGAATTATAAAAAACCAGACTTATAAACAATCGGTGTGTGTTGAAAACATGAATGCTTCCTTGCAACAAAGTACCTCTGTGTTTCTGGGAGCCTCTATCAACGGTTAGTTAAAATGGGACATTATCAGCAAAAAATGTAAGAAAAAAAGTAAAACTTGCTGCGCGATTTTTAAGACTAAAGAATACCTAATTATACATAGATTACAATCAAAAATTTGTAGAAAATAAAGATATTTCTCAGGGTAAGAGTGCATCTCTGAATTGCTGTACATAAGTCGAATTTAATTGACAGGATCATACTTCAGAGCCATAAAAGCATTTAACGTTATTTAAAAGATAAAATAACTTTATTAACTATAAGCCATATTATAAGAGTATAACATAAGTTTTGTCAAAAAATAAGAAATCAAATAGTTTTAAAATAGCAAACTTTTATTCATTTTTTTTTCCTTAATATGACTAACTGAAAACATAATTTAATTATATGTAGCGGCCCCTGCTGCTCCATGAGCCGGAATTTTCTTCAGACAGCCATAACATCAATTTCCTGGATTAGTAGTGGGTGCCCATTTAGGGCCCATGCTAAAAGTGTGCAAAAATCTTCAATGGGGCATGCCTGTGGCAAGTTTTACGAGTTATCGTCCTTTAGTATACAAGGAACATTATGCTGTGTAGGCCAATTTTGTTTCTTTGGAATAATGCCAAGAAACCAAGTCAGACCAGAACACTATATCATCTCCAACATGATGGCCTTGAATAGTAGTAAAACAACCTGTAATTGGATTAAATTAACATAATAATCTTATAATATATATATACAACATATTTATATTCCATATACATTATATCATTTCCCCTTTGTAATTATTTTCTTTTCTTTCCTCACTTGCATTTTCGCTTTTCTCTACTGCTGTAAACCTTCTATCTCATTTAAACTTTTCTGTCAGTTTTTACCTGTCATCCTATCTTCGTCACATAAATCTATCTGTTTACATTTTCAATTCGGTGCTTCCATCCGTCCGTCCCTTTTGCAAAGAACATGCATGTCTTGTACATCTGTACCTTGCGTCCTGCAGTTTACGCTACCGTTCCTGTGCCTTTACCTGTTTCCACCTCTCTACGTCATTCCATTCCCCTATCTGTCTCCATTACTGTTGTCCCTGCTTTTTCGTACCTCTTCATCCGATTCTCCTTCCATCGTGATAATTCGTTTCACCTAGCCTCCCTTACCAACCTCTGCATTCTTCTTTGTCCTCCAGCTCTTGATTCATTTGATTAATATACTTGCCTTCCATTTCCTATTTCTATAATCACTTACATTAACCCTTTCACTTGATTTTACTTATAAGTGTGAATAAGTTTGGTAAAATATACTCACTACTGTGATTAAATAAGTATTCAAAATAAAGACGAATATAATTTTAACTGTATTTATTCAAAACGTAATTGATTAATTGACATTTATCAAAAATAACATTTTATTTGAAAACTATTTACAATGCTTTCTTTAACATTTATTTTTTGACGATCACATTTATTTTTGACGACCCTTCTTGTCCATTCAAATATAAGCAACATTGGCATATCTCAATCTACATTCAGATATCAAGCAACATCGTTTGCTACTGTTTGTATTACTGGTGAAACGTTTGCGATTACCTATCAAAGTACACAGCATGATGACTCATATAATGTACAGATGAAATTTACAATTATTTATTCTGAATCTGACGAAAAAGAATGATCAGTGGTGCTGCACTTCAATATTCAATGGAGTGTCAAGGTGCCACATTTCCTCCTTGACGCCTTGTGTGTGATGAATAGCATTCTTCAAAGCTTCACCTGAAACATTTTCAACAGCTTGCTCGAACATCATTTAACTCAGCAGTATTTTTTTGTGTTAATCTCCGGATTTCTTAGATTCAAAACATAACAAACCATCCTCAACACCGTCCTTAGCTCCTATATGGATTTCCCTTGCCTGACAGATCTTTTAACCCTATCCTTGAATGAATGCCTGCATCACAGTCAAGATTGTAGTGTCCTTCCACCTTATTTATAATGTGGCCAGCCTCATCGAAGAAGTATAATTTTAACAATATCGCTAAGGACACTATTGTGTGGTCCTTTTGGGAACCTAACTAAAAAAACACAATCAAATTACAAGACAAATACAATAGTATACTTTTATGTGCTCAAAGTAATGAGTTTAAAATTCAGAACATGTTCATTTTCATGCAGAGCCGCCAACATTTTACCCAGAGGGGGTAGTTTATTTCTTTCAAAAAAAGAATGAATCATACATCTGAGAGCACTTTTAGTTTACTCAGTGTTGATGGTATTCTTTCAGCAAATGAAGTTCGTGATTCCTTATATTCAGAAAAATTATTGTACACTTGGAATATTTATTCCTAAATTTATATATATACCTAAAAACTAGTCAAAAGAATTGATTTGTGGGCGTTTTTCAGTGGAGAAATAGCCCCCGAGCTATAAAGGATAAGATGAAAACAAAACATCTCACATTCAATCAATATTAATCAATTTCATTATGTACCTTAATATACACAAGTCTTCAAGACTGTCTTTTAAGCGAATGGATTGCACCAGAACATCGAACCAATAATGTTATTTCTATACAGAACACCGAAGGCAAATCTAAAGTTTTAAGTTTCAACATTTTCGCTACAATAGTATGAGACACATGTTTTTCCGAAAATAGTCTGAATAGGTTCATGGAAAGTTAAAATCTGTATTTCCATTAAACTGTCAGGTTCGAAAATTTTCATGATTACAATACTTTCTTATACATAAAGTAAAAGAAACTAAAAAGGAAACGCATGTAATAAATGGTATTAATATTTTTATTTTTTATGGCTTGTGTACAATATTTCCCATGCAAGTCTGCTTAATACAATAACTCTCATGAAATTTATATTTTTCATGACAAATTGTGTCATGCTATTTATGGTACAGCGTTAAAATAACATAATGCTATCCTCGTACTATTGGAGCAATCTCACCGAATCTCCGATCTCTTTGACTAAAAAAAACACACATCCTAGTTAAAGGCTTTATTATTTAAAAAAACAAAAATGTAAGTAAGGAAGCTATAGTTTGCTCAAATTTATTGATTGAACATTTAGTTTTTAAAGTTATAAATAAGTATAATCGTGAATTTTACTGCAAAATGGGTGAACTTTAATTCATCGTGTTGACCTGCAAGAAACAAATTTTACAAATTCTTGTCTAATTTACATGAAATCATATACTTACAATATCATCTATTTTTAGAATTGATCTTACAGTTTCAGTTGCTAGTGTGATGGCACTAACAGACACCAACAATGGTTGAACAACATTTTCTTCAAGTATATCGGATATGGTACCTTTTCGAACATTTATTCCTGCTGAAGTTTCACCTTTTGCGTGACGACTTCTCAATTCAGTTACGGTCTAAAGCCAAAAAGAAATATAGTGATAATATTGAGTGCTGTCTGTAGCGACCACACACCTGTATTGGATTCAGACCGGCATTTTCTGCCAATGTGAATGGGACCACCTCCAATGAGTTGGCATATGCACGCAGACAAATAGCATCTAGACCTTCACTCTTATCTGCTAATGCAGCTAACTTTAATGCCATCTCTATCTCTGGAGCACCACCACCTGCAATCACTGCCCTTTTGCGGACAAGACAACGTACAACGCACAGTGCATCATGAATGGAACGGTCTGCCTCCTCCAACACCAACTTATTTGAACCACGCACAACGAGCGTGATTGTTTTGCCAGCGTTCTGCGCACCTAATATGGAAAAATACAAACAGCATAGAGTATTTGGATGCAGTATATAAAGCAGCAGTGCAGCAGACGTGGTCGATTGCATTTACGAGTCTAGTGCAGCACTTATTTACATGGGACATGCAGAAGTATTTTATATCAACTTAAAACGTAATGAACTGTTATGGCACATGTGCTATAGTTGAACAAGACTAATTTTCAGTACTGAAGAATTTATTTTGAAACAAGAAACTCTCTCTTGCTTCTACTTGCTGCTCTACATACTGCATCCCACAGAGTTCATAGGACATGTGCAAAAGAAAATTAATTTCATGCACTACTGACAAAATTGATACAAGTTTAGAATGCAATAATTGGCAAGGGGACTTTCTTCCCGGCCTTCAGTCATACACTCCTAAGATCAGTACCATAATTACTTTACATTGGCAATATAAATGTTATGTCACAATACTCATTTAATGTAATCTTTATGCAATTTCAAGCAATAGATATTATAAAAATCAAACCTGTGATTTTCACCATTCGGTTTGCTCCGATGCCAACTTCCTCGACAAGGTCAGCATTGCACAGGTTTTCAGAGGTGAAGTGATCTAAAGAAGCAATAGGCTTGCAGCCTAGCGATTTACAGACAAATTCAACATCTTCACGGTCGATATCCTTCACGACCATCACCTTGATCTTGTCGAGGAAATGAAGTGCTAAATCCGAAACGGCATCCCGTAAAATAGACTTTTGAACCTAAAAGTAGGATAGAATTGAGCATTGTTCGATGATGAACATGAGAGAGTATAAATACCAGTAATACATTGCAACCAGACTTTTTGATCTGCTTAACAATATTGAGAATGTACGATCGTTCCTCCTTGAGGACTCTATCCATTGCGGCATAATCGGAGACAATGACATTGTGATCCATGTCAGTTTTCGGAGCTGATATGCAAAACTGTATGAAGCCGATCTTTGCCTTCTCGATACGCTTTGGGCCATTGATGTTTGCCGTACGTTGTGGAAATACAATTCCATCTATGAGTTCGGTGTCCTCAACGGTACCACCCAATTGCTTTATAACCTTGATATCTGAGAGATTCAGCACTTCCTCCTGACCTAATAATTAAATATTAATACAAAAAATCCTATTTGCAGAACTAACAAAATACATTTTCATAAATGGTTCAATTATGTAAGTAGATTTTGGTGGAAATGAACACAAATTGCTATTTCTAAATTATGCCTGTGTTCCATACCTTGGATTGCATGTACACATGATAAATGATAATGCAATAACTAAAACCTAAAATTCGTAGTTCTTAGTACATTCAGCCTAAGCTCTAATTAGATTTTGGTTGAAATTGACCCATGAAAACTCGAATTTTTACGTTTTGTGAAATTAAACACATCTTAACAAACAAATCAGGGATTACACAATGTTGTTAAAAGTCATTGCCTCAAGTTGCCAGATTACATTAACAAATTCAAACTGTTGAATTTCATATTTTATATACATTTAACTAAACTATGCAGGGGCTGGTCCGTTGCAACAATACATTTGTAGAGTTAAAGTCTTTTTAATTAAACTTTAAGCACAAGTTAAGCAAAGTAATGTCTTTATAATAAAACTTTAGGCATATAGCAAAGTAACCAAAGAGAAGTTCGTTAAACTTGGAGCAACAACTGATACTGACGATGTTTATATGTTCTAGCCAATGATGTGAATTAATTTAATCGTTAATGAATACCTATTTCTGCAATTTTCAAGACCGCATCCACAGCTAATGGTGCAAGTTGGCTAGACTGTTGTGAAACAACTTTCGAATTGAGGGATGTGGAGGCGCTCTTAATAAGTTCATCCCGATTGTCCAATTGAACTGGTTTCGAAATGCCAGTCAAAATCTAAAACAAAACATCATTAGAAAATAATTAAGAAAAAACCAATGTACATACTTCAACAGCATGAGTGGCTGCCCTTTGAAAGGATTCTGAAATGGCCGTGGGATGTATTCCACGATTCAGTAATTTTTCCGCTGCTTGCAATAAAGCACCAGCTATGACAACAACGGTCGTTGTGCCATCTCCAGCTTCTATATCTTGAGCTCTGGAAAGTTCCACCAACTAGAAACAAATATATGTCACATTTAAACACAATTCTACATACTGGAATTAAACAAATCAAAGTGTGCACCAGCAAAAAAATGTTCGGATGAATTAGATTATATGAACATAATTTGAAAGAAACTTAACGTATTTTGATAAATTGCAATATCTATTTGAATTACCTAACCCATGATCAAATGTCATGCATTATGGGAGTGGACATTCATAACAGAATTTCATTATAAACTCAAGTTATCTCCATATCTTGTTATTAACACACTTTGCAGTCAGCGAAATAAAATACTATTGTTTTAATCGACATACCATTTTTGCTGCAGGATGTATTACATTCATCTGTTTCAAAATAGTGGCACCGTCATTCGTAATCGTTACCTCTCCATTACCGGATTGAATCTACAAATGAAAGGTTTCAGTTGGCATTGTATACATTTGTATGGCACATTCTCGAATTACCATCTTGTCCATACCTCGAGGACCCAAGCTAGTACGAATTGCATCACTGACAGCTGAAGTTTTAAAAGACAATATAATTATAAATTAGCAGTTTTCTTAGTGCATTATGTGTGGCGTTAAATTCAGATGTGAGGAAAATGTTGCTAAAGTCACCGGCGTAATAAAATAACTTCGTATAAAATAATTACCTTTTGCGGCATTGATATTGCTCATACGAACGTCTGAAGGTTTGCTCTTGTCTTTATAAGCGATGCTGCGACTTTTATTCGCGTCTCCAGAAGCATTAGGTGCCGTCATTGTATCTGTTATTACGTTTGAAGACTTATTTAACAACAAATTGTGGTGATGTTTCTAGATTAATTTATAGTTAATTTAGCTAAACCGTGAATCACGAAGCAAATTCACATGGACTAACTACCAAATCAGTCGGTACTAAAGGTAACTACCATATCATACACCGGCAACGGCGTGGTACGACAGTATAGCCAATCAGATAAAATATTAATTCCCCACAATAATGCAAAAATGCCCTAAACGTGAGAATAACAATGATATATAATACGTTTAACGAACATACAGTCGAACGCAAAAAAAGTAGACACGCAAATTTCACACGCTACATACAAATTTAAAAACACCGGAACGCAATCACGATTGCCGAATTTCGTAGTTGCGTGTTTTGGGATTGAGAAATTCCAACAATAGACAACTTCTATTCAAACTTCGCATACTTGTGTGGGGGGGGGGGGGCAAAATTTTATTTTACGGATAAACGGGTTATATAAGGCTCATAACGTGCAATAATAAAACTTTCTTTCATTGTTATTTCACTTTTTGAAACTACAAACTTAAAAATTGGGATTACGAATTCCCTTGATCCGACATTATCACAATTACTACGCAATATTAATTTTAACCGCGGGGCAGTGGCGGCTCGTCATAAAACCAGAAGTCACACAACCACTGTAACACCCAATGGGTATAGTGTGATGCGGGTTTTTTTTAAACGTGGATTCCCCTTTAGTCCTAATCCACAATCAGCATGTGTTGCAATATAATCACTCTCATCAATTTATAGTTTTATTAAACTCTGCGTCAAAACTAAAATTGAATCTCTAAAAGTTCATTTCGAATTGTTTTTAACAAGCCCGACAAAACAGCATTTTTACATTTTTGTCAAGATGAGATTTTACTATTTCAGACATTATATTTATCAAGCCTCTAAAAATTTCTGAATTATTACTACTTGCGGTCCCATCATGTCCACGCAATGCTAATTCAAAAGACCCACAATCTTGAATACAATACAGTTACTAGCTAATACAATCTACTAGTTTCCCTAAAATATATTTATTTCGTTTATCTTGTTCGTTATGCTTTTGCACCTCAAGACCATAAGCTCAATTGAGTTGATTTCGCTCACCAACGTGACGTAATGTATCTGATTCTATGGAAATCGATGCTTATGGCATGCAAATTTCGAAACACGGTTTATCTTTAACAAAATGCTGTTATTTAATTTGGACTTAATTTAATATTTATTTAATAATGCTTAATTTGTAAACCCCCTAGACTAATTTTTTTAACGGACGCAACTGAATTTATTCTTACCTACAATTAACCTAATTACTTACAAAAATAATAGTATGAAAGGGGTTCTCTTCAATTAACGGAGTCCTTCATGGATTCACGTTAATTGGCTACGGGCATGCGTTTCTTGCATTTTTAATGAAAAATATAGTTTTCGGGACATCATTCGGGGTATATGTTTATTTGTTCAGGGAGTTTAGTGTATGAAAGAGTGTTTCGGATAATCTTGGCGCCCTGCACGGCGAATGGTATTACGACGCCTCCGTCGAAGGCGCTCGTATTAATAAATAATATAATAGCATTCAATGATAAATCATCCGAACTGTATATTCTTTACGAAAATTTTGAAATTTTTTGTAAATATGGTATGTTGGTTAGAAGATGGATATGGTGCATCCTTTACTGTGGTAATGTTGCGTGCTTATATTCTTTTCTCATATTTTGATACTATTGAAATTATTACATTTGATATTTAATTCTAATCTAATGTTGATATTTGTTGTTTTAGAACTTTTTCAATGTGTGACTATTTTAAAATGGAATAAATGATTAGATTTTTAGAATTTAAAATAAACTCTTAAAATTACTAGAGAAGAAAAGAATCGTTATAAATTGTAAACAATCGAATATAAATCGATAAAATTGAAAAAAAATCATTGTAATCAAATATCGAAAAAAAAATATATAAAAAAGTTAAACAAAACAAGTCGTTATAATATGTAAACAATGGAAAATAAATCGTAAAAAAAATGTTATTTGACAAAATTATTAAAAATTGTGAAAAAATATAAAATCGTTAAAAATCATTGAAAATGGATAAAAGTAAGAAGAAACATTAAAAGGTCGTTAAAAAACGTAAATCTCATAAAGCCAGAGAAAAATCATTGTAATTCGTAAAACAACGAAAGATAAACAAAATCAAAACAGTAATTGCGAAAATATTTTAAAATTTGAAAACTAATTATAAATAGTAGTCACTATACTTTGATCAAGAACTGTCTTTTCGTCTGAATTTAATTTTTTTTCAAGAACAACCGTTTTTTCGAACAATTCTTAATTTTCGTGTGAATGATCTTCAATGGCGCCAAGCCACTCTTCCTATTAGATTTGGTGGTTTGGGTATTCGTCGTATTCAGGACATTTATCTCCCTGCTTTTCTGTCTTCTATCTCGTTTTTATATTACTAAAATCAAATGATAATGGGCTTAATATTCACCCTCATAACGAAGCTTTTGCAGAGTGGCATATCAAAAATCCTAACGAAAAAGAATCATCTCCGGAATTTCAGATGCATTGGGACGATATTAATTTAAATCGAATTATTACAAACGACTTATTATTCAACTCTCCAAGAGATTTGGCTCGTTTTAAAGCTGTTCAATGCAGAAAATCTGGTTCTTGGCTTCACTCAATTCCCTCTCCTAACATCGGTAACTTTTTGGATTTGGATACCCTTTTGCAACACTGAAATTCAACACGGGCATTCATGGCTTAAGCTGTCCGAAGAGCTGCGGAAGATTTTCAAGACACTGAAATGAATTCTATCATCAACCGTTCTTTAATTTCAATACATATTAATTCAACTTTGGAATCGAACGGATTGTCAAGAGATGATGGAAAACGTCCAGATTGCATGCCCTTGGTTCCTTGGTTTAAAGGTCGAGCTTTAGTTGGGGATGTTACTATAGTAGATACCCTTGCAGATAGCTACCTTTTGAAAACCAGAAAGCTCTGGTTCAGCTGCTGAAGCGGAAACATATCAAATATCAGTCAATTATTTCTTCAAAGAGAAAATGCAACAAGCAGAAGTTTCCCGGACTCCGCCTTATTGTCAGAAATCTTTGTTATGTAATTTAAATGTACTATTTGTTATAACAATTGCAAAATAAAAGTACAAATTAAATGTATATGCTAATCGGACTAAAATATTATAAATGGTTAGTAAGTGGAAAAATTATTGAAATTAAAAAAATAATCGAAAAATTGTTAAAAATCATAAAAAAATGTAATAGCTTGCAAAACAAATTCGAAAAATCCGGAAAATTCATGAAATATCGAAAATAATAATTGCAATACGTAAAAAATGAATGTGTCGAAAAAAAATTGTGTTATATGTTGTAATGTTATATCGGAAAATTGTTAAAAATCGCAAAACAAAATTGAAAAATCATTAAAAATCGGTGTCAAAAATCGAAAAAGAAAAAAATATTACAAATCGTAAAAAATCAAGCACATTGCAAATATATAAAATTTTAAGTTATGTTTATTAAATTGTAAAAAATAAATGAATATGTAATAAGTAAAATAAAATTTTAAAAATCGTTCAAATTGTAATATCGAAAATACAATTGTAAATTAAATCTTAATAAATGAAAAAAATCAGAAAACTGTAAAAATCGAAATGGTGATAAATATCATAAAAACTCGTAAAAATTGTAAAAATCGTTAAAAATTGATAAAATAATAGTCATCCTTGCCCTGTGCATTCAATCGCCTATTATTCTTTATACTTAATGCTGGTATAAAAAACTCCAGTGCGGGACAATGTAGATTTTTTTTTAAATAGTTACTGTTCTATCAAACCAGTAAAGTTCATTTTTTATCAAGAATGTGGATGCTATATGGCAAGGCGTTAACGGGAGTGAAATAACCACATGAATTGTGCAAAGACTTTAGTGCCGAAAGACTAATATTTTCTGTGAAATCGTTAAAATATATACTATTTCAATAGTATTAGTAGGAGTACCTGTTCTTTGTTCACTTGAATGAAATGTTTGCGTTTGTCTTTCAGAAGTATGTACTGATATCAGCGCGCACTACCGTTTAAATTTTAAATGCACTTATTACATATATGTAATAAAAATAATGTTTATAATCAAATATATTTTATTAGAAACAAATATATATAAAAACTTATTAAATTATATATTGATAACGATACAAGTCCGGGAACTCATATTTATCAGTACAAGTGAGACGTTTAAAGACGAGGCGGCGAAGGAGCCGAGCCTTGAAAGTCGAAACGTCTACTGTTAAAGAGTTCACGGACGAATGTCGTTATTTATTTTATTTCACACTGTAATACCTATACACTGTTATACCTAGCTGGCGGCCGAAGAAAATGCGTGTTTTTGTGAATTTTTTTGGGAAAATGTTTGCAGGTTTCGAACAATTTTTTTCACAGCACAGGTATATTTTTGACTATGTTTCATAATTTTTACTGTAAAAAAATCACGACTGTAGTAGATATAATATATATATTTCCCGGACCGCTGTTCAAAAAAGGCCTTCCGCGGTAACTTCTACACCGATCATCTCAAATCAAGAAACCAACAGAATTAAGTTTTGTATCGTATTATCTAGTCTTTAATCGAAGGATTTAATAAAAAATCAATTTTTGAAAAAATGGTCAGCGATTGGAAGTGAAAAAATCACTTAATTTTCCTTGATATACAAAAAGTATGCATCGAAGAAAAAAATCCTTCGATTAAGGACTAGCTTCTGATATAAAGAAAAAGTATGAACATTTTCAAGTAAATCGGACTACTGGTTTTGAGATATCGTTGTCACCGGTTTTGAAAAAGCTCTTTTGAGAAAAACCGCCTTTAAAGTCTATAGTTATAAGTCAACAGTTATAATTAACGTACTGTTCGCCGTATTTTTCTTCTGAATGTTTAACCATTTCGACGATACCGTCAACCTCATTTTTTCCGGAAGATCCTATGTGGTTTGCTGAGCACACAGATTCGTGTTCTTCATACCACAGTGCGTACCCTTTATCGTATACTAGGGTCGCGCGGCTCGCAGCCCTTAACGGTAAAAACGGCCATAACTCGCTCAATTTTGAACGGATCGACTTGAACTTTTCAGACAACATTTTTGAAACGTTATATTTTATTTCTGTAAATTCTGACTAAGTAGATGTAACCCCTTAAATCCTATAACGGCATTAAGTATTACTTAGCAACACTTTCCGGCTCTGATATCGTTATAGCTCACTTCCCGAACTCAAAACGAATCGGAAAAATTGAATTTACCGGACAGTATGAAATAAATGTAATAGCTATTAACATACCTATGAATGTTATGACGTTTATTACAGCCGAAGATATAAGGTTGAAATCCGAGCTCGTAGAGCGGGGATTTTAAGACATTTAAGTCGTTATCCAAGTTGATGCTAGGTAATCACAAAGTTGTTTATTTGTCAACAGACAAAAGTACTGAAGAAGCTATTCGAGAACTTACTCCAAGCAAGTCAAAAGTGAGATGCGAAAAATGTTATACTGACTTCAAACACTTGCAACAAACTAATAATTGTGAAATAGTTAATGAAAATGTTCTTTTGGCGTATTTTCAATAACTGGTAGGCTCATTAATATTGTACGTAATGTTTAATTATGTTTTTTTTATTTTCAGTCAACAAAGTACAGCTCTTCTTCTTTGTGGGTCTATTATTCAATGTTTAGAAGCACCATCAGTATCAATAAGAATATAGGCATAAAATACTTCGACGCACTATATGCGTATATGCGCTTTTAAAAAGAAAAAATGTTGGACATGTAGCAAAAAAGCAAAGTTTTGACGAGTGATAACCTGAAAAATGTCCTTAAAGACGCAGGGGATGATCAATTTTTAATGTGAAAGGTAGAAAGAAGTCAATGTCTGGAACACATGCCTCATATTGTTTATAGGTAGTTGCCATTTTCGGGTTATTTGTAGCTACTCGATGAAATGAAATCTACAATTTGCCTGTGGGTGATGTTAGAAGTGAGGGAAATGTTCTTATAGTGACAATTAATCAAACGAAAACTTATAAATCCCGAATGTTTACTAGCGTCCCTGAGGGTTCGGTAAATCATGTTGATATTGTGATGAAATATAAGAATTTGAGACCGCAGCACACTCCACATAACAACTTTTTTGCTTTCTACAACCGTGGAAAATGTAGTACTCAGAGAGTTCTTGGGACGAATATTGAAAGATACACGGGTCACTCTCTTAGACGTAGTTCAACAACAGTTTTGGCCAATAAGGGTGGCAATATTACAGATCTAAAAAAATTGGGTGGGTGGAAAAGTTCAATTATCGCCGAATCATATGTGGAAGAATCCGTGCAACATAAGATCAGCGTTGCCAGAAAAATGGTTGATTGCGAAACCTCTTCTTCGACTTCAGAAAATAATTGTAATAGTCCAGCAATTGTTATAGAAGACGTTGGTGTTAACACTCATACTGAAATTGCCAAGAGCAAGACATCGCGAATGCTTCTATTTCTGACTGTTCTTATTGCACGGTGAACATAAATAATTACTATTATGGAAAACAGAATTAGGTTCTTATTGTAATTTTGTTTACTTTGTATGCATGGTGCATTTTTCAATTTTTACGTGTCATAAATATATTATTAGTTAATATTTTACTGCAATTTAACAATTCTTGTCGTTTGGAATTTTAAGCGGCACCAATTTAATACACCTAAATTGTCGTAGGCGAAAACATTTCATAAGTAAGAACTGCCAACATTTTTGAGCAAAATGGGTTTCATAATACACAATCTTACAAAAAGGTATCGCTTCAATGGCGATTTCGCATTTGTTCTTTAAATTTTTTAGACGATTTTAGAAGAATATTTTATTTCCACACATTTCTGTCAATGCTAACAAACGATGTTTAGCAACACTTGTGCATTAATTTTGAAATATATTTTAGCAATTAGCATTGCGTACATTTTATATTGTAGAGAGGAACAAACGTACCTTCGAAAATATACAAATTTGGGCATTGTTATGAAAAATTAAACTGTTAAATCTGCAGGAGTGAAAAGTACAGAAAATAATAATATAGACAAATGATGCGCACAGACAACTTTCCTACAACTAATATTCAAAAAGTTACGCGGTTCTTTTGGCGGGCTCTGTATTTATGTGTATGTGTATACAAATATTGTGCGAATAATACAATACATTTAAATTGAATGTAATGTGTCAGTATTTTATTTTCATTAGTCTATACTTACCAAAATTAAATACATCACCGCAGGTATAATAGCAGGTGCAATAACCGCTACAATGTGCGCAATCTATATCTGTAACTTTTATTAAATGTTTAGTTCATAGTCCCATACACATATACGTATGTGTTATCGTCAAATTGCACGTGTATAGGTCAAATATTATTAGATGCGCGTGTTCGACTAACATTACATAAGTGTAAAAGATCTAAAAATACACCGATTTATTTTGGCTAAACCAAATTAAAAAATCCACGTTCGCCAATTTTTTTTCCACTACTCGTAACTTTTGTTTCATTAGCGCGCGATATCAAATCGAACATGGACGAACGTTTCGTAGACACCGTTGTGACTCTTCACAGAGAACTCAAATGGAGAGAAATATTGGAGCTGAACGAACATTCGGACAACGAGACGGCGAAAAACTTATTATGGGTTTGGCCGAGTGTTGACAATTTAAAATTTATCGAAAGGAAAATCATTGAACATGGTTTGAAAGGTGTTATTTCGATTGGGTGCGGTTGCGGACTTTTCGAGTGGATTTTTCAAGAGTTCAGTAGTAAGTACGCTTTATTAAAGTTTATTGGAATTTCAGGCGGGGTGTACTTAAATATGTTAATTATTAAGTTTCAGATAATTTACATTTTAATTAACTTGTATGTAGCGTTTTCAAATTTAATAGCAATTTGTACTACTAGTTTTGAAAGTCACTTTTTTTCACGAATTTCCAGTTTCATCAATATCCATTTTCATACAACAATGTATCAGTAATTTGAGTTTTATAATATTTGTTAGAATTGCAGTATGTAAATATGTCAAATAAAATTAAAAAAAAAGTAAAAATTGTGAAAAAAGTACTACGTTCAATACGATTTTTTGACAAAAAATCATCTTAAAACGGCTTTTATGACGGAGGTCTTTGCTTCTTTGTACATAATGTGTAATTCCTTATTTGTTCTTCGTCGCCAGCTGCCTTCTATGTTTAGTTCACCGTATATAGCTCTTAGTATTTTTCTTTCCCATCTAACAAGGCTATCCTCATCCGCTTTCTTTGGTGTCCATACCTCACAAGCAGATGTCACGGTTGGTCTTATAACAGTTTTATAAATTCTTTCCTTAATTCGTCTTGACGTATTCTTTGATTTCAGTAGTCTTTTCAGCATTACGTACTTCTTGTTATCTTTCGCAATTCCTCTATTTCTTGCTTCTCATGTCCATTTTCGTTTATTTGTGTTTTATTCAGCATCATAGTTGTTAGCCTCGTAAATTTTTCGAGCATTGCTAGTCTTCTCACTGAATTGCACATTTGTTCTCTATTTGTTCTATAATACGCAAAGATGTGGATCTGTTTCATCTGATGTTCCCCTAAGATACATTCTACAACATTGCATAATCTTTTCACATAAAGATTTGTCACATATTTTATGCAAAGGGCATGTCTATTCTTCTAATTTTACAAGCTCACATATTCTTTCAGTTGCTTTAATTATTTCTTTCCCCTCGACTTTTATTATTTTTTAGGTTTTTATCTGTATTTTTATTTCTTGGTGTTTAGCAAAATTTTTCCAGTTGTTTTGCAATTTCCCCCTGATATTCTGCTCTAACATCCTCATTCTGCAATCTTTCCATAGCATATAGTTTTTCAATTTTTTTGTTTCTTTTTGTCAGCTTATCTTTACTAAGAATTGATCGGATCCTGTGCCTGCTCTTCTCATATTTCATTATTTAGTTTTTTGCCTGGCCAGCCTTCCTTATTGACCATTTTCTTTAGTTGCCTGGTTGGTAACAATTAGTTTTTTGTACTTTGTTAACTATCTTAACCATTTCCTCGTTTGCCTTATTCTTCTTTAGCTTTAGGTTTTATTCATGACCACCTTCATTTCCTTCTCGAAATTTGGCAATTCCACCACATTAATCATGTTCTGCTACCAACATTTCCTTGCAGTGAATTGTTCCCTTCCCACCTTCTATAACATTTCCTTTTCTCTTATTTCAGCCTATAATTTCTTATTCTCTGCCGTATTCCTCCTCATGTCCGTTTTTAATCCCACAAGTGACACAATTTGCTTCATTTACTCTTTTTGTCCTTGTCGTTATTTCACCTTTTATTTCTTTCATTGCCTTCACTATTTTCATGTTTTCCTGTTCCGATAACTCTTTTTTCTCACTCGTTGTGCTAGGTTTATTCCCTGTAGATGTTCTTGCAATTATTTAGCTCTTAGTGGAAACTTTCTTCTCTTCTTCTACGCTACTATCGCCTTCCCGACCTCATTTATAATGGGACATTTACTTATTCTTTAAAAGAGTACCATACTATTGTCAAGTTGCCGATGTTTCTCTAGGTTCACGTTGATATGTTTTGTACGTTTGGCTGCTTATCTACCAATGTTCCCAAACGCGCAAGAAATTCAACACTTCGGTGGCGCTCAACTTCTGTGACATTGTAACAAATTCTTTCAATTGTCACATTTTTCTACCTGCCGTTTTCTTGGTATGTACTCTTAATTCATCCTCTTCATATATACACTGCTTCTTTTTACATCTGCGGAATTTCGCGCAGTTTAAAATCGCTTTCGCCATTTTTCCAACTTCCTCGTAGCTTGATTAACGACAATAAACCTTTCTTACATGTTATGTAATTAAGAAGATATATACCATCGATTTAGATTTGCTTATTTGACTTATCTCCGTGCTATAGCTCCTCCTGCATGTAAACTGACAACTTCAGTTGTTGACATAGTATTTCCCAATCGTCACCAAGGTCGGCATCACTAAACGCCATGAAGAATTCCCTTACATTCGTCCGAAATAACATTCCAAAGAATCTTGTTTCTCTTCAACTGATGCCAATCCGCTTGAGTTGGCTCCAATATTGCCTATGCTGTAATACCAATAGCTGTTGGAAGTGTTGCAGTTACTAAATAAGCCATGTTTTCAGAGATGAAAAATAGCAAATAGGACGAGCGAATTAATTGTAACATAAACAGAACCTTGAACAGAAAATAATCGCGGACGTTGTCGTAATTGTTTGATATAAATATTATACATCGCAAACCGGAACCAGAGTTGCGGTGTAAGTGCTATTCGTTGCTACAGGTCACCAATAAAAGTCTGTTCAAGTATTGATGAGTTTCATTTGTGATACACTTATTCCGTACAGCAACGAGGATAACAATCCGGCCTTTACATGCCGAGTATTTATAGTTGTAGTATTCTTAAATGACTCGACAGATTTTCCCCAGGTATTTTTCTTAATTTTAATAGGGTAGAGTTAGTAGTGTTCTCACCGACTGTCAAAAATGGAAAACGGTCGTATTAGGCGATTAATAGTGAAGTCCTGTTGTCATAATGTACCTGTAAAGCCCAGTACCAGTATCAGAATTTTCGCTAGCAACCCCATAATACACGCAATGAAAAAATCGCTATGAAAACGATGGGTACTAATCAAATACGAAAAATATTAATTATAAGTTTATTGAACAGAAATGAGAATTTACATGAAATAAAAATTATTTAAAAATATAATACGCGCACACGCTCTCCTCGCAAGCAAACGCACGCACGCATTAAGTATTAGAAAGTAAAAATTTCTTCTATATATAAAATCTACAAAATTAAAAAAATCCTTACCACACTTGTTGCAATCTTCAGTAGAATCTAAAATAATAATGTGTTAAGGTTAGTGATATAAAGCTCAATTTTGCAACATTGCTCATAAATGGGTAGTATTGTCCCCACTTGCCACACACGTTATTAAAAATGTTTCTTGTCGTAGTTTGAACAATTCTAATTTAAAATTATAGTATCACCAAGTAACGATTGTGGATATATGCCATGGTCTAGTGCAGATTTTTCAAAACGAATAACACAACCATAAAAAAACATCAAGGAACTAACAGAAGCAAGCCAATTTTCAAATGTCATTCAACCTGGCACACATTTTAAATAACATATTTCTGGAGAATATGCAACAGTTTAAGTCTAATGTATCTAATGTAGATATTTTTTATACATTCATGAACTTTTCATCAAATATTAGCAAAAAATCACATATACAGTGTAGTTATTCCGAACACAAATATTGTAAATTAGTAAATGAATAAATTGTGCAAAATTCAAAACTGTATTCTGAAACATTACAGAACACACTCTGAAACATTTATCAAACATTTGTACATGCACAATAATTCTGGCAGTAAAGGTTTGAATAATATCCATATTGACTAATTTTTTTTCCGTCTTTCATTTTGGAAAGCGATCACATTTACTACATAAGTTTTCCTTCCATATTTACGCTATCTATATGTTGCAGCAATCGTAAAGGGTTGATAATAAATAATAAAATATGACGTCCAGTACCTTTGTATCAACTAAATGAAGTGTTTATACATTTTAAGCATGAAGAAAAATAATAAGGTAATCTCATTTCCCAAAATAATAATAAGTTAAAGTTAATGTAACTACAATTATACAATACTTATCGAATCAATTAAACTTGCTTTTTGTCATTTTCAATTATGAATATTATTAAATTTTGCTATATAGATTACCTAACACGCTATTGTATCCAAGATTGCCAACTTCATGTGCATAGATAACTATAATGTACAAGCGAAGCGCTGCCCAGTGGAGCAAATAAAACTATATACAAATCTATAATTTCTAGTGCATTTTAGACATTGATATATATTAACATGGCAGTATTGTGTAATCCTCACAATGTCGAAAATGGGTCCATGGGCGCAATATGTCCTAGGCTTTTTACGAAGGGAAACTCATGTTTTTTATAAACAGTATAGGTACATATATGTATATATACCGCACACGCGATTATATCCATGGTTGCCAACACCATGTACAAGCGAAGGGCTGCCCAGGAGCAAATAACACTACGTAAAAATCAATAATTTCTAGTGGATTTTAGACATTGATATATATTAACATGGCAATATCGTGTAATCCTCATCATGACGAAAATGGGTCCATGGGCGCCATGTGGCTTTTTAGGAAGCGAAACTCATTTTTTTAAATAAATAATATATATGCAGAATGCACTTTAGTAGTTGCGCTTGTGTGTTTATGCAATAAATGATACGTGCTCTGATGGAAGTTGCATACAGTGTAGTAAACGTATATCTGAAATATCAAATATAAATAATGGAAATAAAATAAAAACAAATATGTTTACGACGAAATATCACATTGCTAGAGCAGTAATACCGTGCCTTCAATTAAATTCCGCATTAAGGTGGGCTAGGATTACATTGGTTTTTCTCATAAAATTTGTAGCACTGATAGCTGTTCAATTATTTAATTAAAAATGTGTTTTTCAGTAATATAACTGACAGTTACTTACAACTCCTTTCTTTTCAATTGCGTGTCGCCAACTTTTAAAGTAAACACAGCTTACTTTAATGAGGAATTTAATTGAATGCACGGTATAACGTGAAAGTAATTTATCTTATGTGCAAAATAATCGTATGGTTTACAGATGAAAACTTAATTTTATTTGTCGAATTTCTTGACTTTATTCATCATCGCATATATTTAAATAAGGTTCACACATACCACACTACATACGTGCCGTCTCGTTTTTATTTTTGCCTTCTTCATATATATCTTTTCACTACCGCACCTCTCATTGACGTTTTGTTTTTCTTTTATTCTTTTCTACTATTATTTAATCCATAATTGACCTCTCACCACGACTTTTGTATTCTCTCGTATAATTAGAGATATCTAAACAGAAATCCACCAATCTCCTTACTGCTTTCCGCAATTCACAATAGGCATTGTGTAGGTACAGTCTCTTTTCCCTACTTTAAGTATTCTCAGAATTTCTCTGTATGTAATATACATTCGATTCCACCACTGTCTGTCTTTCTTTTTCTCACACTCCACTAAATATGACTAAATGTCTATTTTCCAGTTCCATTGCTTCATAGCTTCCGCTACTATGAGTGCCTGTAATTTCGCCGTCACAAATTCATTAATTCATCAACTCCGTCGTCGTTTTTTATTTAATTCAATTCCATTAATACCACCTGTCATTTATATTTATTTTCTCATATTCCATCGTAATTCTATTCCAACTCCTTTTCTTTCTCTTACGATTTGGCCGTTTTCCTTTCTTCTGGTGTTAAGTCATCATTAATATAGATATTCTTTCGTTTTTGTTTTCCTTTAATATTTTCTTATTCTGCATAAATTCTTTCTTATTCTTTTTCATTTTCAATGGCACTATACAGGTCTTTAGCCATAGTTCCGTTTCTATGGAATTTCTCATCGCTTCATCTAGATTATTTTCTTTAGTCGTGTCTATTTTACCACAGTTATCACTATAGTATTAGTTCTTCTTCCTTTTCAATTTTAAGTTTACTTTTTCCATCTTGATTGCAATTTCTTCATTTCTTTGTGGCAATTCATTTTTTATTTCATCCATTTCTGATTGGAGTCTTCTTATTTTCTTATTTCAATATCGATATGTTTCCAGTTCTTTCATTTCTCAACTTAAAGTTACCATCATCTTTAATATTTTATTTACTTTGTTTTCGTCCTTATTAATTTTTGTGGGCGATAGGGATGTTTTTTACTCATTGTAAAATAGTTTTGACTTCCTCACTATTATTGTTCTTTTTACTTTCATCATTCGTACTGTATTCATCGCTATCAATTCTCTCTTTTCGTCTTAAGTGTTTCTTCACTCCACTTCGCAACACTCTATTTCACCATTACACGCTTAATATGAAATTGTATATCTCGAAATCTCCTAAAAGTTGAGTTTCGAAGCGATAAGTGATACGTTCATACGCGTTCCCACTTGACCCATTTTATTATATAAATGTTATATTCCATAATAGAAGGTAACACATGTATTACACATACTACGAGTTGGAAAAAAGGGTTTACGAGAATTCATTCCAAACTGTTTGAGCGTTACAACAATGCGTTATATATTTTCATACAGATAACCCAATTAACATTCTAACAATTTATTCAATTATCATCCTTATAAACAGACTCGAATTTAACTTTTATAAAAGAATTTTCTTCACGTAGCCTTTCCATATCTTGAACTTCCTTCTTGTTTCTATTGAAATGTGTCCTTTGTTGAAACCTTTTTCGCCTCTTGGTAAAAATTGTTGATTTCTTTATTCTTAAAATGTTCCTCAATTTCTTTCATTTTCTTCTCCTCACTCGTTTTTCGTTACGTTTATCGTATTGTTCCTGCATCTCTGTTCTTCTTATTTTTTTCTATCCTCTTTACGTGCCCGAGTTTAACATTTTCTGTCTTCTTTCTTTCCCTTTCTTCATTTATTGTTTACACTCTTCGTCAAACGACTGTGGTTGTTTATTAGTTTTCCTTCTGATCGCTGTTTTCAAGGCCGAATTGATGTTTTAATTTAAATTAAAAATGTAGCGAACACATTTTTTAAAGTATTTGCGTATTGAGCTTGATAAAAGCACAATTTGCGCCAATTAGATCATAATGTAGTCCTTTAAAAAACTCAACAAGAATGTTGCTGCAAAATCATTATGGATATATATGGTGCTACATTGATACGCATTGGACGCAACATAGGGAATCTCATGTTAATTTCGAGGTATTCAAATATTGTCTTCCTTAATGATTTTGTAGCAACATCCTTTTTACATGATCATGTATTGATATAGTATATTAAGGGAGTTGAATTGGAATTGAGAAAATGAAGAAGAATTTGGGAAATAACAATGGTTTTATTTTGTAGAAATTACCAACTGTCAGTTATTCACAGTTAATTAGCACTTTTGGTTTTACAAATGATATTTACAAATATTAGGTAGTATACTGATAGATAGATAGTATGCAGGATATCATGAATTTATAATTCAAATTTGATAAACAAACAGTTGGAAAGTTTGGACACTTAAAATTTTTTTAAATCTCAGGCTTTTATTATTATATTAATATTTAAATATAAATACGGAAGCGTTATTAATAACGTCTGTAAACAAAGTAAACAAAGAATTTGTGGGGCATAAGGATTTTTTCGCCAAGAAGAGTTGGATTTTTCGTTTTAGCGATAGCAAAATGACGCGATTTTACCTTTGCATTTGTTTATAGACTTGCTACATTTCTTTTTTATCTCACTATGTAAATAATACTTGATTACAATCTTTCACTAAAACTAACGTATTTTCCAGAACTGGAAGTCATTGGTTATGAAGTCAACAAAGAATGGTGGAACAGTCGGTACAGCAATCCATTATTCATAAATCTGAGTTACCCAAAAGAAGAAAACAATTTGGATCCGAAATACGCCTTATTATTCTGTTACTTCAACAATGGGCAGGCTTTCTCGAATTATGTAAATTCTTACATGGGCCGTTTACTGTTCATCATTGGACCTGGAGTTGGACGAGGTACCGTGACCAATCCTGAGCCATTCGGCGTGAAATTTGACGATTTAAAATGGAAATTAGATGATTATCAAGAAGTGAAAAACACAAAAGACTTTATAGCAGTTTATGTAAAAGATGATAATAGATAACATTGCAGAATGTTTACAAAATAAAGACACAAGCTCATACAAATCATGTCAAAAGTTAACAACACACCATTGCTAACTTCATTGTATACATTAATTAAATTGATAAATATTTGTAGTTTTCACCGATGATTGTGATTATGGAAGCAGAAACAATACTTTTGTTGGCGACAACTGAAAATATAACTTTTAATATTTAATTAAAATTTGATTAAACCATATACCTGCTTCACAGAATATTTGTTTGATAAAGTCTTATCAAAACACTAATTACAAGAAGTATCGAAATAAATTTTATTTTTATTACAAACATATTTATATTCAACGACTGAGCGTGCAAAGTATTAAATAAATATCATTATGTTAAAAAAAGTGGGAGAAGGAGCGCGACAAAATAATATTTTTAACGGCATTTATTTAAAACTTTTTATTAGGCAATTATTTTGTTTGAATTTGGTTACTGCGATCTTTGTGAAGAAATTCATGCTTATGTTATTTTACGATACCCTTTAGCATTATTTGTAAAGAAATTGACAGACTTTATTTAATAAAAATTTACTTAAAATTAAAAAATTAAAAATTTTACGAAATGTAGGAACAACATAGTAATACTTAAACAAGAAAACAAAGAATTTAACACCCAACAAGGCCTGATTTTAGTAACGAGTACTATCCCCCCTGGTTGCTGTCAGTGCTTCTAGCTGTTGTGGCATGCTTCGTATCAAGCTAGCTATCACATCTTGGGGCAACCTTTCCTCCTGAAGGGCGATTCGTAATTCTGGAATGGTTTCAAGAATATTTTCTCTGAGTCAAATACGTCTTTCTACTTCGTCCCACATATGCTCTCATATCGGATTCATATCCGGATTCTTGCTTGCCATGCCAATCTAGGAAGAGTAACTAGCAATGTGCCATGCCAATGCAATGGCCTGTATAAAAATATAATTTTCACCTATAAATTTTGCATATACGACAACATGGCCTTGTAGACAATCTGTTATGTCTTCTGGCGGTTATTGAGCCACTGTCTAGGATCACCAGCTGTGCACGAGCTTCCAGAGAAATTCTTCCCTACACCATAACTCTTCGGCCTCCAAAACGTGTTCATGGAGAGATACAGCAAGCGACGTAACATTCTCCTTGATGTCTCCATACTCTTTCTCGACCATCTAGAGTTCTTAACATAAATCGCGACTCATCCGTCAAGAGAACATATCCCCGTTGTTCCGCTGTCCAGTTCTTCTGCTCCATAGCAAAGTTTAATCTGTCTCTTCGATGATGCAGAAGCAGAAGCGGACCTGTAGCAGGTTTTTTAGAGGTAAGGTAAGGTAAGGTAAGTTTTTAATCCTCTTCTAACCGTACACGAAGAAATATTTGTTTGCCGAGCATTTACTAGACGTTGTGCAATAATGTTAGAAGTCATACCTCGATTTCGCAAAACAGACAAGCATAAACCAATGATCTCAGTCGTTAGTAGACTGTTTGGGAGATGATCCGGGCCTCCGCTTGTAATAGCCAGTCTGGTGAAATCGCCTAATAACGTTATTGACATTAATTGTGGGAAACCTAGAGCTACAGCAATATATTGCACACCCTGTTCATCTTTCGAAAGAGCAACTGCTTTTCATACCTACTCAAGTCCCATTTTTAATGAAAATTACTTTACACTTACAGCAAATGACACCAGAAATTCTGACAGTTATCGTAACACCAATACAACTTCTTTCAAAGCACTTCAACAATTTTCTTCTAATTCGGCAGAAATAATCTTTGAAGCATATTTTATTAAGGAAGGCGTGTTTAAACAATTTCATTATTTTCCAGGCAGTTTTCTTGGCATCACTCAAAAATACAGTTTTTGTTATAAAATCTCTAACAAAAAAGTATCCCAAATTTCGTGTCCAGCAGTGTACATGACTTTGTTATGAGTGTAAAAAGAAAGTGTCGTACGGACTTTCATATACTTCGGAACATGACTGCGGTGAAAATAAGGTTCCTGAACTAACTTAACTAAACTAGCCCTTGTCGAGTGCCTGTGATCCATCCCGTTCCTGTCCGTGCGGGTTTGTTGGATTGTGGATATTAGGCAAATGTTAAAGTTCTCGAACAATTTCTTCAATTCAAATACACTGATACCACCCGTGGGCATTACCTGCAATGACACATTCCAATTACTATCTCTATGGGTTTATCATTTATATTTAAAGTTTGAATCGAACCACCAATCAAATCTTGTGCACGTTTAATTGGTTGACATTATAACTGTGTAACTGTCACCGTTAAAAAGCCGCCTATTGTACTTCCAGCTGTCGTTATAAACGTTAGAGATTGCATTACATTTAGTTACAAAGTTTCTTGTAATTGTAGAATGTCATTTTCACTGACTATAATTTATAATTAGGATAATATTTGAAGTAATGCTTGTTTCATTTAGCTTGCACACTGTCTCCGGGCGACTACAGCAAAATTAAAAGTTGTGCTGGTGGTGCAGTGATTCCACAAAGCGATAGGTTCCCTGCTAGCTAAACTTCATTAATAGTACACCATGCTTCCGAACGCTAAAAGAAATAAATTATTCGCATGTGCTGGTTATGACATACTGTAGGGTCTTATTCTTCAGGCAAAACAAAACCGATGAGTATCTTCGTAAATCCGGAAAATGCAGAAACTTTGAAAGAGAAAATATTCGAGTGCAACAACAAATACACCTACATAAGAGACCTACTGGAACAATTTGAAGAAATGAAAGGACACATAGATATATTAGAAAACCAAAAGGAAGAATTAGACAAAGATAAAGCCAATTTCAAAAGCAGAACCAAAAAACAGCAATTCACCATTGATAATTTGAACGCACAACACCATCATGAATTAAAAGATTTGGAGATCAAAGTCAACTTAATAAAGAACGAATTGCAATTGATTAGCTTTAAATGTACAGAACTTAAACGAGTTAGAAACTAGTTTAAATGAATTGTCGATATCACACACAGAAGAAATCAAGAAAATCCGGGGCAAGCACCAGCGAGAAATTCAAGATATAGAGCTTGAAATGCAGAAGAGTATGGCGGATTTGCAGAAGGAATTGGAAAACGAAAGACAGAATTGCATTAATAAAATCTTGTAAGCAGAAGCTCATTGAATTATCCAATCTTAAACTAATACTTGAAGAGGAATCGCTAAAGCTACAAAGTGAATCGCAAGCACAACTTAAACAAATTGAAGAAAATTGCAAAGAAGGTAATCTGTTGGCTGAAATTCAACTGCATGAAAAATACAATGATCTCGAGTTAACTTGGAACATTAAGAATAAAGAGAAAGAAGCTGATTAGATTTTTGAAGGAGTGTCAAGCGATAAGCGAGTATAATATAATTCAATATGTGTTGGAGAAAAACGAAGTAAAACATGATCTGTCTCATGCTCTTAAAGAAATTGAAGAAATCAAAATTAATAAGAACTTAATTGAGGCGAAATATAACAAATTAAAGTTCGAATTTAATCAAGCCATTGCTTTCTATGCAAGATGTCAAAAATTAAAACAGGAGAAGCTTGAGTCACACTGAAAATGACCAAAGAAAAGATACAAACAATTCGGCAAGAGTTAATACAAAAGGTCAACGAATACCAGCTGATTATCGATGAAACGATCAGGACAAGTCATGACAAATTTGAACACAATCTGATGAACTTAAAGTCGCTACGGAAGATCATCAACAGATTTAAAGTTCTCAGGCTCAGAGTCTAATAGCAGGGGTTAGTTCAGCGCCTTGAAGCGATAAACGATATTTATTCAAAAAATTAATGTCTTGAATCATCTTTTTACACCGTTCGGAAAGAATTGATTGCTGTAAAGGAAGCTATAAAACATCTTGAGGGTTTTCATGTAAGTGTTAAACAACAGTTGCAAGATGAAATTAATTCGAATAAGAAAGTAGAAGTGAAGGCGTCCAAAATAAACGAAGAAGTTAAATTTTTGAAGAAGCAGATACACCAACTGCAATATTATAAATATTGTGAATGAGTATGAACACAAAATCGAAGACATGCACAAAATAAATAAAAATTACATTGACCAAAGCAGGAAATACGACGAATTGTTGCATAAATATGAAGCTCTGGCCAATACCAACACTTATCTTGAAAATTAAAGTAAGTTGAAATATTGACTTACATATCTAAATATAATTAATAACTCCCCACCTTAGTAGCTACTTTTTCACTACTAATAATGTTCATATTTCAGATTGCCAAACAATAATCACTGATAGGACCTTTCCGAGAACAATTGGAAGCATAGGAATTAGAGCACAGCACTTTACTTAGTCAGATGAGTGACGCTGAAAATTAAGTCATCAAAACCAAAAACAAAACATCAAACATCTCGCCGATTTACAATTCAAAAACAACCAACTTAGAGAGGTGAATGTACACTTTTCATTTATTTTACGCTTTGAATCATATTGATAATATATAGGATTGAAAATGTTAATAGTGAACAAAGTAAAATGTTATGTTTTATTTCATTTAATTGCAGCAAATAAGAGAGCTAAAATGTAAAGTACGTACACAGGAAAAAACCATTGTAAAATTGAAAAACGAATTGTAATTGAAGACCCCAAGAAAAATCTGTAGTAAAGAGCACGAATAAAGAGAACATTAATAATACCAATCATTGTTTAAATGGCAGCCACATCTCTAATTTTCAACATTATGATTTAGTTATGTTATATTTATAGTATATGTTATTTCAATTTGTATGAAAATAAAATCAATTTTTTGTTTAGATGCAAATATATCAAATAATTTAAGTGCATTCATTGCGTAATTAGTGCTTGTGTTAAATTAGTATATTTTAAAATCGTCGTAATTAGAATTTTTCACAAATTCGTACTTTAAGTATTAACTGGTGGATATGTTGAAAGGTTGTTAGACTTTCCTAACATTTACTTGTCCTGTAAGAACATTCATATTATAAACGTATTCTAAGATTATACCACATTAAACTACCTCACATTGGTGAGCACCATTAGTGCGAATGATGATTAAAGAAAAAGTAAGAGACATTTATAATTAAAGTGAGGAGGACATATCAAAATCGATATGAATATTTCACTAGAATGGTTAAAAAATCAAAGGCATTTACCATCAAATCAAGATATACAATCAATTGTATAGTAGGTAATGAAATTGCAAATAAATGTACTTGTGTATGTATTTACATTCATCAGAATAATCAAACTGATAACAGTTAGTTTAAATTTTGAATGAAAATTTTAATTTTTAATCTGATTTGAACTTTTGTAAATAGTATTTCTAGTAAGATAACTGAAAATAAATTAAGAACGTATAATTTAATTTAGATGTTGGCACGACCGAACAATTTTTGCCAAGTAATAAATTCCAAATTGAAAAGACCAAATTAAAGTTAGATCATCTGAATTTATAGTTAAAAGAGATAAATCTTCTCCATCAAATCGAATCTCTCTATTCTACCATTTCTCCTTCTGAATGTTTAATATTTTTAATCTTGACTCGCATGATTATTACAATATGGTTGACTTCCCACTAACTTTTCAAAAAATACTATGGTAAGGAAAAACTCTGTAGAAGCACTGCATGCCGTTTGTGGCTAGACTGATTTCGGACGTACCTTACAACAAAGCTAACATTAATTGTTTTAGTAATATTGAGAAGTTTCAGCTTCTGCAATAAGTGCAGTAATAATAATCGTTAAGTTTCTTCAATGGGTTTCACAGTCTTGACTTTTTTTTTGTTTTTATCTTGCCAGAATTGATCAATAATTTCATCCAAGTTTCATCAAGAAATACTGCGCTTCAGTTTTAAGATTTTGAAAGCGATGTTTCTTAATTCGACAATACGTCAACGAAGCTCATCTTCCTACGTGTACATCCTCCAGGAATTTTGTCTTCCCTTACAATATTATGGTAGGATAATTGAACAGTTTTTAAACTCGTAATATGAGATAATATAAATGTACTGGTTGTCATATTATTGCCGCTCCTAATGTGTAAGATGTTAAGCTAATTATCCAGCATAATGTTCTCATTTCTGTATGTCGTATATCACAACAGGTCAGTGTCAATCAATACTTTGGAATTTTCCTATGAATCCTAACAAAAGGACCTGGAAAACCATTTGCGTCCAGTATTGTCAGTGGTACAACAATACTTTGTTTAATTCATTGATTAGCAAAATATTACTTTAGTTTCAGATGTGACATGGTTTTACTTGAAAAACTTGGTCATCACATATAACCTGTACTTAATGAACTTAATTGAAATGCCATTGCGTCCAATTAAAATTGGTGTTAGCATGGCAATTAGCACCCAGGTACCAAAAACTTCTTTTAGAGTCGTTGTTAATCAGTTGGATGGCATTGAATTACCAAAGTTTTTTTCCACCAAGATATGCCACTATAGGATCCACAATGAACAAAGTTTCACAAACGCTTTGATTAGCGACTTGCAAAAACTGGAGCACACAATTGGTGAGGCAATTGCAAATGTGGAACCAGATTTAGTTTCATAATCTATCCCGCAGTGTAGTATTGCTTTTGATTACAAAAAGGCGGCCAACATTTCAAACATTGCTCTTTATATCTATTCTTATTTTTTCAATTCGTATTAGTAAAACTTGTCACTGTTATTTTGTAACATCTTAATCAAGTGTCTACTTTTGCACTAACCTTCCAAAATCCTAACCTAACAAACTAATTATTGACAACGATGGAGCTTCATTGTCCAGGGATGCCACATCACTTAAAATCTTTTAGTCCTCAGCCGGTACTGCGTTTATTTAGATCAGGGCTTCTTAAACTTTTCTACTGATGACTCATTTTGCTCAAGGAGGTATTTCAAACAGACCATTATAAGATTTATTAACAGCGAAAGCAAAATTAAATATAGTAATAAGATGTTGAATATTTATTACTGCAGGATTTTAGCACGGTCACGGTTTTAAATTACAATTGTCAAAACTGAGTATACACCGCTTCGTATAAATACATAGTACAAAATGGAAGTACGTTTAGGGCGATTTCAGAAATTTTTGGTAATTCTGTCGTAATCCCAAGCCAACAAGCATTAACGTTTTATTTAAAGCAAACTGAAGTTTATACTTCTACTTAAATTATTAGCGGTAGATAATTAACGTTTCTTATTTCAATTACGCAACGTTTACGTAACCAGGTTTGATATTTAGAATCATATTATAGCTCTCCCAATTAAATCTTTTTGAAGCCAAAGATTTTTAATGAATCATTTTACATTCTTCCCTATGAGAAAGAAATTGACGAATACCTTTGAAGATATCCTCTTCACAGCATCACCACGCTGTTATCATCTTACTTGTTTACAAATCTGTATATCTTTTCTTGAAGCTTTTTCTTCTTCTTCTTTCTTAATTTTAGGCGAATTGCCTGTTTAATCACCGTCCACTTTCATGAGGCTGTCGCTCCACCGTTTCTTGGGACGTGTAACATCTCTTCGTCCCAGCAATTTTCACAAGTCTGCAGTTATCCATGCTGCTTATGTCTTCGATCCATTCCTTCTTCCTGTCCCTGCTACCCAGCCATTGATGTTCTTGACGTTACAGGTTGTTCTGATAGACTCCATTCGTTTTCTATCCAACAGTGTCTTTCCAGTAATTCTTCGGAGTACCTTCATCTTAGCTGTCTCTAGGAATCTTTTGGTTTTTGCTGTTTCTGGTCTCGCTTCTGCGGTGTATGTCATCACCGGCCTCACGACGGTTTTGTAGATCCTCGATTTAATGTCTGTTCCCATACTTCTATTGCACTATATTATATTCAGACAGCCAGGTATTCTAATTGCTTTTGATGTTGAGTCTTTCATCTCTATTTAAATTTAATTTTTTCACTTTCACTTTTCACTACCGCCGAGTTCAAGTTTGCATCTTAGAGGGGTTCTTGATGTTGTTAAGCACTTTGTTTAATAAATAATTCATCATCCAGAAATCAGTTTCTGTAGTAAAAAAGGTTTACTTAAATTACCGTGCATGTACGGTAATTACAGTGCAGTTGGCAACAATGAGTCAAAGTCAAACCAAGGCGTGAACGCGAACCGCGAACACAGCTGACGCAGCACACAGGCGCCTCATAGGCAGCACTCGGCTGCTCAGCAGCAGTCGTATCCGGGATTTAGTTACGGTCGCAAACGACGCGCGGTCGGAACGTCGATCGTCTGTCGCACAAAATGAGTAGTACATCGAATATGAGCAATAAAGATACTTCCGCAGATCGTACGTTAGAGTTTTGTTAGGTGTCGAACTCGGTTTCATTTTAAAACGAACCGCCGAAGAAAAAACGTGGTACGCTAATGTCATCTTCGACGACGACGACGACGACGGCCACGATGGGCGAACGGGAAAGACTTACTAAGACAGCCATCCGTGTCGGTTTTTACGACATCGAAAGGACCATAGGCAAAGGGAATTTCGCAGTCGTCAAGTTAGCGAGGCACAGGATCACTAAAACTGAGGTTAGTTTTAGATGTACTCCCGGCGAATTTTAATGCCGACGAAGATGCGTTATATACTACTTAAGAAGTCATAGCTGAGATGATGAAAGGCGAAGACGTCGATCTCCAAGACTATATAGCTATAGTCTTGGAGATCGACGTCTTCGTCTTTAATTTATCCATTTCGCGCAATACGTGATCATTTAATTTCTTATTTAGTACACTATGAAGTCACTTGGCAGGCTTAATTATAGGCCTATATGATATAGATATTTTACTGGCATTATACAGGTCTCTTATTTGAAGAGGTAAACCCAACAACCCCATAAATAAAAAATCACCATAATTATATAATATTTATAAATTTATTGAACAAAAACCCGCAATGAAAAATAATAAACATACAAAAACAAAAATAATTTGAAAGAAAATAAAGTAATTCATGATATTTGGTAAATAAATAAGTAAATAAATTTAAATAGAAACAAAAATCATTTAGTTAGAGAATCAAACTTTTCTAGCATTCATTAATGAAAAGTTGATCCAAAATACATATGTTGGCACTATTCATATAATAGCAAGATTTAAAAGTCTGTCTTGTAACATTGTCGAACACAAGTAGTTTTCAATAATTTTAAGTTTAGAAAATGATCGCTCCGCATAATACAGATACCGGTAACGACAAAATAATCCGAAGAGCGATTGCAAAGTTTGTGTAAATTGTGATTAAGTCGTTTGATTAAATATACGATTATCTAATGTATATCGGTTTTAGAAGAAATAAATAACTGGCAATGTAAAATTTCTTCGCGTAAATCGCCTACCTCAATGTCCGAATGATTGTCATTTATGTTAATTTATACAACAAGAATAAATATTCTTTATTTTGTGCATTTAACAAATAGAAAATCTGAAATTAATTCATATGCTCTTTTAATAAAAGTAAATCTTTTCTTCCTGTTTTCATGCACGGAAAATATTTATTTTAAACTTCAGGGTATACTGTAGTTTCATATTCATGTTCGTAATCAAAATGTTTGTCTTGTTACGTAGCCTCAATGGACTGCAACTAAAAAATATTGAAGTTTCTACAATTTATTGGAAATTTCCGTTAGACCTCTGATCATTTAGAAGCTAATTAGATCGTTCAATTCATTTAAGGAAGTTGAAGATTCATAGATGAAGGCTGCAACATTTTGCTGCTGTTTCAAATATATCAAATCTTAAACCAACCAATTTTTAGTTTCTTACAATTTATGTAGAATTCTGCCTAATTTCAGACGTTTGTGTCTCTCTTTACGCGCTCTAGCGCTCAAACTATTGACGCCAATCTTAGGAAACTTTAAACTTAAGACAAAATGTAATAAAAGTTAAAGATATTGAAACTTTTATTTGAAATGTTCTTTTGGAAATTGGAGTATAAGTAAGAATAAGAAAGTTCAGTGTGGACCACTGCAAATTTTGTAAATGTATAGGACAATATTTATTTAATTACCAAAGATGAAAAGTTTGTTTTAGTTTGATTACAACAAAATAATAGGCCTCTTACAAAATATAACGGTACCAGGAATGGAAATGATAAATTAAGGCATACTTAATGTATACGTTATGATTAATAGCTGTAAATTGACATTTATTTTTGATTGTCAATTTGTAGTAATCGAGGGCAGTTTTACTGGTACAGCAAAACATTATTCGACATGGACTAGGATCGTGATGTTTTTGGCTATCTGCTAAGTATGATTTATTTCTTAGCAAGTTATAAATAATATACCACAGGCTTCAAAAATTAGTACTAGTTGGCCCTTCGGTCCTCCTATTTCAATTTTGTTCACAGGCTGGTCTAAGTCAGTTTCCGATTTTGTGACGTGGTATACTATTTCATAACTTGAAAACAAATAAAAGGTACTTAACAGAATTGTTTAATAGACTGAAAACATAGAAACCAGGATGACCACTCTTATATTAACTACTCATTTTCTACTAATTATTATACGCATAATTTTGTTTCTTTTATAACTAAAAACAAACCTTCAGAAACTGAAATTATACAGACGATCCGCTGTTTTCCCGAGACGCCAAATTCAACGTTGTCGTTTCGTTGGATTTATGGAATGAGCACGTTTTTTAGATTATTAATAAAATCTTGACGGCGGTTATTGCTGCCGTAAAGTAAATGTGGCCGTAAATGTGCCCGTAAAATAATTGCGTATATTGATAGCTATCAATACATTAGACGTTTATTTTTGGTTGTCAATCTGTAGTATTCGAGGGCAGTTTCATTGATTGAGCAAAAATATGATCCGACACTTGATCGTTAAGCGCCCAAAACATGCGTCAAAAATTATAAATGGCCTCGTATTTCAAACCTTTTGAACGCATAGTTAATAGAATTATTTAATATAGTAAACAATATACAAGCCAGACGAATATTCAACTACATACTACATCACTACAATATACTCATTTTCTGCTTATTATTATACACGTGCACGTGTACATCTCGGATAATAAAAAAACATCAAGCACTGAAATTGTTCAGCTAAATTGGTTTTACGTAATTAAAACATGTTAATTATATTATTAATAAGAACTTAACGGCACTACATTAATTGCGGTCGTAAAGTAAATGTGGCCGTAAAGTAATGCCAATTTTAGGCGTTGGTATAGGTTTATTTGGTATTAAAGACAACATGTTTTAAGGATCGTCCAGACTTTGCTCTTAACTTAATTCTTGTATATAAAATTTGATGATTTTGTTGTCGCCGGTAAAAGTAACGTCAAAGGACGAAGCTCCGTACAGATGACAGTTATGTAATGGAAGCTATGTTACGCATCAAAGGTAGCTTTGGAACCTATTAAGTTAAATAGAGATTGCATCTCTTCAACGAAAAGCAAAATGGGATTAGACCATTTTACGAATAGGCTCGATCCCTAGTTTATGAATACGCAAGTATGGTAACATAGGGACAATTTTGCCAAATAGATTGAACAATGAAGTTTTATTTAATTATTGTTCATTTTAATTTTCGTTAGCTTTAATTAGATTTAATTTCGTGTTCATCGACAACGCCACTCAATGCAAGATTGGGTTGGTCTGAATTTTCAGTCCTCATTACTAGGTTTTCTTTTTTTTTGTTTAGATTTTGTACTTGTTTAGTCTAACATTTTTGTTTTAAACATTGGAAATCGATTTCAAAAAGATTTGCATATAGCAACAAATAAACCCTCATATTTTGATATCTCAATCACCATATCTCAATATCTCAATCACCATATCTCGAAAATGGGACGAATTATAAAAAATATTCTTCTTATAAAAAATATTTTAAACAACTTTTATTTGAAAAGTTCTTTCGAAAAATGTACAACTGCGCCAGTTTGCTGGAAATTTATAAGTATAAGAAAGTTCAGTGCGGACCACTGCAGATTTTTTACCTGCACAGTTTTCCTGAAGTTTGAATTGCTCGTTCAGTTTTGAAGAGCATTACAAATGACAACATTTTGACTGTTATTTTAATTGCAAGGAAAATGCAAATTATACTGATTTTTATCACTCGACGTGTTATTCATATTCAAACACAGAATTTTAGGATTGAGTAAGATGGGTACAACATCATTCTGTGTCGCCTCAAAAATGTCACTCTCATCTACTTTCAAAGCATTTTTCGCCATGTCAATGCTTCTTAGTATCATCATTTTCAATTCTTGATTGTGAATTTCTCTTGAACATACTGGTACGATTATACTCTTGCTTACTTTGAAGAAACCATTCACATTCTAATGTTTGTGGATTCATTTTTTCATAGTCCACTACTTCCTTCGCTTCTTTGGTATGTACTACTTCCTCTTCGATCGCCTTGTCTTCCCTGTCAATTTCTGCTTCTTCGAGTGATACACGGCCATGTGCATCACTGCTCGCTTTGGCAACACTTTCACCCGAACAACATTTGGCGTTGCATTATATCTTTTTCCCTAAAAACTCACCAACAAAGCATTGGAATCTTCTGCGAACGGTTATTTTTCCATCAGGTAACGTTGTCTGGATATAATGGATAAATTCCGTAGACTGAGAAACCATTCATTACATTTCTCTTTACAGAATTTCTCGATTCCCGTTTTTCTCGTCAAGTTTGTGGAGTGCTTGGGTTAAGAGATTTCCGAAACTTTCTTTCCTGAGAGTTGACGTGTTGTTTGCTCTTCATTTTATATTGCAAAAGAATTTTCCGCCATGAAGACTACAGCGGTTTGAAAAATCAAACATCAAGCGGCTGAGTGAGGTATGTCGAGTTCCTTGGAAGAAAGGGGAATGCAATTACATTACTGTGCTGCTTTAGATATCCCTTATAACTTAGCTGCAGGTGAAAAAATATTAAAGAAAACTAATCTGCAAAGATTAGTGCATCAATTCAACCATTTTTTGACCTGTTTGGTTTGGTGCATCATTATTCTCTACAGCACGGGCTTCCTTTGGGGCTATTTTCGGCCCATAGGTCCTATATATTGTCTCCTTTGTACACAACATAAGATCGGAGTGGTATCCTAGATGCTGAACTACAAAGTATAACAGTGGTTGCACGTTTCCTGAAATTGGTAATATTTTCCGAGTTTTGCGTTGGGTCGTTAGAACTCTGTAATGATGGATGACTATTGCTGGGTCTTCATCATGGAAAACAAAAGTAGGTCCAAGAAGAAAACAACTAATAAAGTTAGGTAGTATAATTTGCAATAATATTATTTTTTCAACGAATCTATTCGGCATGTCGTCTTACTACGATTTACCACCTCGTGGGGCAATGGGATTCACTGGTTTTTATTGCAGGATATTAAATAGGGTTTCATTGCATCCTTAAGACCATAAGAATACTAACATCCCCTGTAGCTGAATTTACATCCCTTATATCTTCACAGATCTGGAAATTAAAGTCTTCACCCCATTGTAAATGGCATTAACACATCTAGCACCACGCAACACTTTTTATATTTTGTATTTTTATATAAAATATTAATAACAACTACTGCAGAAACTTTCAGTTGTTTCACGTGTTTATTCAGCAAAATAACAGTAACTAATATTTTAGTACCTACCTCGATTAGAACACGATGCAAAAGTGTTGACAATATTACGCTAATAATTATGAGTGAATGTAATATTAAGTATGTGGTCAAATAGAAAATCATTTTGTACGTCACGATATCATTGCACAGTTGAATGTCTTTGATCTCCAGCTGCATAATTTCATGAAAGATTCGTATATTATTGCTAATGTTTGAATGATATCTATTAAGTCTTTTTTGTTTCTATCGTGCAGAGGTAACGATATAAATATCACGGGGTTAAGGATTTCCCAGCGTTATCCAATATTCAGGAAATCGCGTCGCTAGCTTCAACTATTTTGTCTTCGACCGGGCAATAGTCTTATTGTTCTTAATATTTAATATCATTGAGATTGACTGGTCGCTGGGCACTTGATGAAACATTAAAAAAAATAATAAATTAGAATTAAAACACTTGGTTAAAGTTTCAGAAATTTTTTTATTTGGCATTTCGACAGTTAAGCCATTATCAATGAGTACACATATCGATTAGTATTAGCAGGTTTTCTTCCGTGAGGTGTACAAATCTTCAAAGTTTCACAATGTTAGCTGCAACACACACAAGTTTGAACATTTGAAGTTTGAGTTGGTTGGTTGAGCATGAAAAAGAGAGACATGGCATCATCATAACCCTATCAAGTATATTGATAAAAATTCAGAAAAAATAGCAATGATTATTAACAAATCGAAAAGCCAAACCATTGTTTTCAAAACCAACAATTAATATTAAAAAATAACAAAGACAAAACGGACGAAGTTGAACTCGGGTGTTTATAAGTTAACGTGCGAAGAATGTACAAACGTTTACATGGGACTGACAGGGAGGTCGAAACCAGTATCAAACAAGCTATAACACGAATAAATGTTTAGAAGATAATCATAAATTAAATAACAAGTTTGAAATACTACATATAAAGAAAAAAGAAAAAAATTTTCAAAAAAATATGTATTATTTTGAATTATCAAGTAGATGTTAACAATTCCCTCTACTTAATCTAAACTTGTAATATAACCCAATTTCTGTTTTAGTATTAAAGCATATATTTGTTTTCTTGTACTTGTATTTCGTTACCTGATAAAGATGCCACAGTGTTGGCGAAACAGTCTACAATATATTTGAAACTAAAATCAATTTCTGTTAATTGTTACTAAGTATACCAGTCTCTCTTGCTTTTATTACCTTAAGAAATTGTGACATATGTTCCTGAAATGGTAACTGCAAACTTTTTGTTTCATTTTCATGTTACATAAATTTAGTTGGCTTTGAAACTCGTCTTGTTTGTGTTATTTGTGTTCACGTGTTTCAATTTCCTCTATATTTCTTGGTTGGTCAACATTTTGAAGCCTATTTGTAGGTTTTTGCTTCTTTTTCGTGCCAGTCCATTATTACTGGAATTGATTGTAACCACTTTATAATTAGGACCTGTAGTATGGCTGCAAAATTGGACACATCTAAATTTAATAATGGGCGCTTTCACCAATTTTTACCACACTAACAACAAATTAGTCCACGCATTTTGGTTTTAATTTGGTTATTCTGTGCTTCACTGTTATTATTTTTAGTTTTGTATATATAAAATATAAAATAATTAAATTACATTTTTTCTGATAATTTCGTCGATGAGTACAATAGGCGATTATCCAAAGCTAACGAATGTGAATTCAAAATTGCAAATGCAATTTTTTTAATTTTCGATTGGATTCGATTAAATTAAATATTTGTCAACAATCTACTACAATTTGCTAAACTTTGATAATCATTTGCCTTAAATTTATGCAAAGAAAAACCTTTAACCAGTTGCTTAAATTTTCATTTTCATGTTGCATTGTCTTGGAGGGGAGGGGTTCAAATTACCTCAAACCCTTTCACTAATGATTACAACCACTGTAATTTATCCTCAGCTTGGGCCGAACTGGATAATGAATAGTATGGCTAGAAAATTGGCACAACGACTAAAGTTAACAATCGGTTCTTACAACCATTTTTTACAACAAATTGGTTCAAGCAAATCATATTTTGGTCTTAATTTTGATTTTCCCTGATTCGCTATCATTATGGGAAAATTCAATTTTTTTCTGATAATTTCCCAAACGTACAAACTAAATGATTATGTCACGTTAACAATGACACATTCCAGATGCAGAATAGGTAGCCAGTTTTGGCAGTAAGTCGTGTCGTATAAGTTTGATGCCACTACAAGTTCATAAAATTTCACATTAATTTTGCATTCGGGCGAGTTCAATTTTTATTTAACAATGAATTACACTATTGGCCAACCCAGTACATCCACGCAATTTAGCAGTAAATCAATCAAAGTTCATCGGACACCATTCACTAATTATTGCAAGTTTATTTATTCTAAGTTTGAATTAATTTGGATTGGGTTAATTGAAGAATTAGTTCCCACAGCAAGTCGATTCAAATCAATTTTAAGCCAAAATAAGTTTTATAAAAATTTACACTAATTTTAATTGTGTTTGGTTGAGTTTTTGTTTAACAATCTAACACCCCTACAATTTAACAGGAAATCCCCAAACAAATTTGCTGTGAAACCACACGTTTTTATTTTTACTTTTAATCAGTTTATTTTAATGGAATTTGGGTGCCGTTATCTCATAATTCAACAATCAGTGCAGATTTCAAATTTGTTCATCCCAAGTCAATATTATAAATACATATTTTGGCTGTACAAATTATCTGCCAACTTTAACTAGTTTTATTCAAATTTTATTTTAATTTCTGAATTGGTTTTACATCAATTACGAAAATGTGTGCGATTGTACTAGTCATCAGCACCCACATCCGTGCTGATACGTAACTACAGAGGTCTGCTTTGGCCGACTAAGTCGATATTGTCCAGACGTTTAGATGAAACTAGTACACTCACACAAATTTTGGTAACTCATATTTGTATGGTTACATGCACCTCAGCCTATTTATTTATTTTCAATAAAATGATTTTACATTCTCGGATTAAGCGAAGTCAGTTATTTGAAACCATATGTGCAACCATTTTGAATCAGTTTCTACAATTTTGCAATGGGATTAACAGCCAATGTGAAGTTAAATTTGCAATCGGAACTTTTTCAAATTAATTCAAATTGTACTTTGATTGAATTGGGTTGGGCTAGATGTTATCAATAAGTTCAAATTTCGAATTCTTCACATGTTTTTCTAATTTATTTCAGTTTATACGATTGTGTACTAATTTTGATTGGGTTTAGTTGAGTTGTACTTTAAAAATGATCATATTCAATTGGAAATTAGAACAATATTTTTCGGCCTTAAAGTAATACAGTTTATTAATCAGTTCTCATAGAAAATGTTGGCCAACAAATGCGTTAATAACTAAAAGTTGAGGACGTTAACTTTTAGTTATTAACGCATTTGTTGGCCAACATTTTCTATAAGAACTGATTAATGATGTTCATATCATAAAGTAATTTTATTTTTTCCGCTTTACCTTTTAACCCTATTTGATATACGTATAATACAACAGCTTACCATCTGAATGCACAAGCTCAGCGTTTAAAATGACATTTATGCTAGGACTAAATCGATCATCAATGATGATGTATTGAAGAATCACTCCAATCATCATTTGATATGGATACCACATTGCTGTCAAAAAACGGCATTTGTACTCCGGCTATCCGCACATCCATCTAATCGTACTGGTTCGAAAGAATGGGCTTCGTTGTGGGTGTAATGTACAAAAATGCTGTTCAAAATCGTAACTTTTTTTGATTTTAATTTTCATATTATATAAATATTAAATGTAAACATTGTGCCTCATCGACTAATTTATCTTAGAATTAAATAGAATAGGTTACGTTAGGTTATGGATTTTTCTCAATATTTTAATCTTTTACTTTTAAAGTTACGTTAATAAGCCGTACTTTTTGAACTTTGCCTTGCGGTTGTGTGCCAGAGTATATCGTGATTATTTAAATTATTTATATTTTCTGTTTTTCGAAGTTTGTTTGTTTAATTCGTGTATTTATAGTATGTACATAATAATAAGGAAGACATGCACGTCAAATTAGAATGTATGCAATTAAATGTGGACCATCCAAGAAATGCTTCTAAGGATTCTTGGTAAACATAATTTTCATATAGGAGTCGTACGTAGTAAACAATCAACAGGTATAATTAAATCCTGCAATATGTACGCAACTGGCAGTTCAAAGAAACGGTTGGCTTTGTTAATAATAAATGTATTGATGTACTACTATTAAGTTAATACTCGATGAATATTGCATTGCAGTAGAAATAAAAACCACAGATTTAAACTTTTGTGCAGTAAGCTTGTATTTTTCTTGTACTAGAGTTAATGGGGATTGATTTACGAAAGATTGAAAGGATACGGTTAACCAAAAAGGAATGCATAATGTGCGGGCATTGATACCCTGCTCGACCGTATCGTATGACAGATTTACAAATACTAGAGGTAGAATGTTGGCAGAGTTCATAATTGAAAATGACTTGCAGAACTCCTAGTTTCAAACATGCACGGGGCAATGTAATGTAGACGTGACCCTGATTATTGAAACTGAAATTATTGACAATGATAAAATAATGGTTTTGTATGAGGAAAGTCGATCATATCACAAACTCATAAAATGTAAACTAAAATATGGCTAGACCATAAATGAGAACTACGAATGATTATTTACTGATACGAGAAACAAGAATATTAGGTAATAGAAAGAGGAAAGGGAAATTCTAAGAAACAATGGTGATATGGAATACATGTTTTGACAGTATACTGATGTACGGAGTGGAAGTGTGAGGATGGAAAGAACACCATGGACTGGTAAAAAAGGCACCGAACCTGGAAAATGTTAAATGTTAATTTTAGAAATGGAATATAATATATTTCAAGAAGGTAAATACGCAAATAAAAGTTTTTTAAAATCATAATCAATGTGGTTTTACATCGCAATCCACCACAACCACAATAGACGCAATATAGGAATTAAAAACATTTGCAGATCAATCACATCAACAGAGTAATGCCATAAATTACTTTAAGAACCGAAAATCAAGCATATAACTGAACACGAACAAATAGAAACCCGTTACTAAGGGTAACCAGGCCCCCAGGGACCGTGTTAAGGACCTGGCATTTGTAACGTGCGTCACAATTCTCTGCTAACTATTGAATACACGAAACGAACGAAAGTGATAGCATTTTTAGTTTAATATAATTACAGAAGGGGAAATTTTTGTTGAAACACAAAATTACACTAATGTAGAAATGTACATAACAATATGGGCAGATAATCATAAATTGGAATTCAAAGAACGAAAGACAAAGGTAATACTGATTCCAAGAAAAGAAAATGATACAGAATTGGGACAAGCAATGGATATAAAATATATGGACATATACATGAAAGAGTACAATAAAACGTTAGTTAGTATTTTAACCATCAGTTGCCTTTGAGTAATGACGTCGCAATGTTTTTATCCCCCCCCCCCCCCGTCTCATTTTTTCTTTATTTAAATAAACTGTTGCAATCTTATATAAGACATTTTTCGAGTAAATGACAATTGAATGTTAGAAAACTGTATCCTGTCTACACTGTTAGTTTTACACTAACTTAACATATTTAAGATACAGCAATTACGTTGCAATATAAGTATTATGACACATTTAACTGTCACACAGAAGATTTTAATTCTCATCGAATGCAGGGATAAGACAAGTTTGTTTAATGTAAAATATTCAGATCGTCCTATTAGCTAATTTAGCGTTACTAACATTGAATCTAAATTTCAAGAAACTGGTGAAGTTAAATATGTTCAAAAATCAGGACGTCTTAAAGTTAGTGAAGATATGAAACTCGACATTTTATTGAGCATGGAAGAGAATCCCCACGATACGTCTCGATTGGTTGCATTAGATAATGAAGTAAATCAGACAACAGTGTTACATAGAAGGAAAAATATCATCCCTATAAAATTCAACTCGTACAGGAATTCAATGAAGACGACCACCACCGGTGACTTCAGTTTTGTGAAATCTGGTGGATTGTGCCACGCAAATCAATATTTGCATCAACGTTTCGTCTCAGTGAATCGTCAAAATTGCAGGTATTAAAGTATTAAAGAAATTAAAGAGAATTAAAGAGAAATTAAATGTCTGGGCTGGAATAGTTGATAAAAGACTAGTAGGGCCTTTCTTCTTTGAGAGAACCCTCACAGGATCAAGCTTTTGCAAAATTCTTTGTTCCAGTGCTTATAGCAATTTTCCCAAATCACAATGATCCAGACCTCTCAGATAATACCGTATGGTTTCAGCAAGACGACGAGATTTTCTAGACAATTGCTGTCTGTTCTGAGGAGGTGGATTGGCAGACGAGGACCGATAGAATGGCCCGCAAGATCCCCAGACCATACACCTCTTAATTACTTGTTATGAGGTTATTTAACATCCAAAGTCTACGTCACCACACCAGAACATGCAGCTGAACTAGAATATTGCATTAGAAATGAAATGTGTAGAAATAGCCCGGGAACGAGTCACAATGTACAAGAAGAAGTCCCTCACAGACTTGCATTATCTGGAAGTCGGTGCAAGGCAATTAGTTGCTTTGCAAAGGTTTTTCTTAACAATAAAATTTACCTTTTCAAGCATTGGATTGTCATTTATACCAAAAAATTGTAATGTAAGATGGCAATATTTTTATACTCTCAAAAACAAGAAAAAGATTGAGGTTGCTATTAAAAAGAAAAAAATACGACGTCATTACTCAAAAACAACTGATCGTTGAAAATCGACTGTTATGCAAAAATATGTATCTGGTACAAGTAAAATAACTGAATACAATTAATTTTTAATTACGAACAAGCTAAGACTGACGAAATTATTTACAGACAATTAATTTAAAAAAATAGAATAACCTAGTCAACATATCATCTTCACCATAATCCATTTTAAAAATAAGAAATATATTGCAGCAACTCAAGAATCGATATAATTAACAGCTGCTAATGTAGATAATTTTCTTTTTTGTTATATTTCATTGTGCAATTAACTTCACAAGACGTATCAAGTGACTAAACTCCATACCATTCCCAATCGAATGTCACCTTAATATTCATTCGGAATCTTCTTCCCACTTCGTCTTCATATTTCCCCCCTCGTGTTCGGAGCCAATTATTCAGACGATTTCATTCCAGAATATCATTAATCGTCAAGATCATTCTCATAATTTTTTTCTGGAATTGTTCTTAGTAATACTGAAAGGTTCATAAGTTGAAACCAACGTTAGATATTCAAATAAATGTTTCAAGTTTTTAGCGCAAAAACAAGTTTGTTTTTCCAATCTCAAAACAAGAAGAATACAAAAACTTACTACCAATAATTGCAATTGAAAAGTCAAAATCAAATTAAAACGAAATTGGTTTATCGCGAACTGATTACAGTTTGTATTATATCAATAAATAAATACCACTGACTGACTGACTGAATGTATGCATACGATATATACACAAATAATATTATCGATAGACATTCGTGACCCTTAACCTTACACAACCTTTAACAATTTTCTATGAATCATCCTGCGTAAAACACCAATAATGATTCAAAGGGTTTGAGAAAAAGCTTCACCCTACAAAGTTTCAAAAGTGTAACAAACTATACTCAAGTTTAGTGTACTTAAAGATAAGGTAAGTAGGCGTTTTCACATATATACAGATAGTAGCAAAGCCGAAGAATTAGTGGAGTGTTTGGTAGATATATACAAGTCTGCTGCATTATATAATGAAACATGTACTGTCTACATATCTACTTCTAATGAACAGGCATATGCGTTGGCAATCTTGAAAGCACTACAGAGAATCTAAATGATGATTTTATAGAAAATATAAGTCAGTCTTGGTATGTACAGGCAATAGTAAGGTGTTAAAATCAATGGACGACCCAGACCATCATTTATCCATGAAATATGATAATGATTACAAAATGGATACATGAGAAGTGAGGAATAACTCAAATAGATTCATGCGCATGAAGGGGATGAAGGGATGGCCAAGAACTGTCCAATTGCCAAGAACTGCCCGATGGCATGGTGCAGGGAGCTGCCGATCAACCAGTTAGTTGTATAATCATGTTTTTAACTGAATTCCAGAAACAGAAATATTAAATGAAAAAAAAACTATCTAAGAATACAAGGTATCAACTAAAGGAGCAAACACCTCTCTATTAGTGAGCAATTTACCTGCGTTCGTCCAGTCTTCTCCCGGCCTATTGTCGTTAAACGGACACGGTCGTCGATTTTATTGTTAAAAGTGCCGTAGATTAAAAAATGATGCCTCTCTTCCTGGAAAAGGCCATTTGCGCAAGTTGTGATCCGCCTAAATTACAAGTCATGTGAATTCAGCGTGATGTGGTACAGTTCGTATCCGTCAATAGTAATTATCATTGTCTTCCGTTAATATTGGTCGCGATTCAAAGGTGGTTCAGATTTTTTTAAATTTTAAATCATAATATAGCTGGCTATATGCCATACTAATTTTCAATGCTTCTAAGTGAGATGATTTTGTTTATTTCAAATACCACAATGGACATTGGAAAGACTATAACTTTTTTGGCATTTCGAAACTGCATACAAAGCACGTCTCTTAAGAATAATATTAACTCTCCATTCATAATGAATGTCTAAAAACAAGAAAAGTGAAGTTTGTTAACAGTGTTTATATACAACGCAATTAAAGACAAAAATTACGCAATAAAAAATATTGTAGCAAATTATTGGCCAAATTAAAAAAAAAAAATTCGAATCCCTAATTGGCATATTCGCCATTGTGCGAAGTGTTTTCGTGTGTATTCACGAAGAGAGGGTGTAACGTACTTTTATCTTATCTGGAAACAAAACCAATAATTTCGCTTATAATAATGTAGCAATCGTTATTATTATAGAGTGACCTTAAACAAAATGTAAGTTTGTGTGCAGGAAGCATGCGACTGTCGATTGATTTAAAATGTCAACATGTTACAACCACCACTTGCACGTTCAAACATCAAGTACACTAAAAACAGGTTAGGCTTTCGTGTAATCTTATTGTTGTTCACATCTAAACTGGCTAATTACTGTCTGATGACCAATAACTGCATAGCGTAACCTATCGATTATCGATATTTAATTTATCGGTATTCCAATTAGAAAATTAAAAAACAACTAGATAATTAATTAATGAACGGATCTGTTTGGTGGAGTACTCCTCTCTTTAGTGTATACGTAAATAATGTTTTTCATCCCTTCCAACACTATTCCAAATATTGTTTTGTTACCATTGGTATTGTTTATTGGTTTTTGTTTCAATTAAGTAATAATCTTGTGTTGTCACAAACTTCTATTCGTATTAATTTGTATTTTTTACAATAACACATTTTGTGAAATAATTTGAATTTTACTATAGTCGCAAATTTAAAGTTGGTGATGTACGATGAAAGGTTATTTTTAAAATTTTAAATCAAGGATTAAGTAAAGTGCATTTTGCTAAATATATTTTAGGTACCTGACACATATCTCATGCGATATGTTTTATTATTTGTGCTGTATATATCCTGAAACAAATTGATCGAGTACATGTTTTAGAATTAAATAAAAAATCTAAATAATTAGTGTGATGTACTTTATTTTTCTAAAAATTATCGACTACAAAACATTTAGAAAGATACCTATTTGTGTCAAAAGCTATCAATCAGTCGCCCATTGAAATACTTTTAGCCATATTACAGCTCATTCTGACACCCAACAAAATTCTTTAGGTAATATATATAAAAATAACAGATAATATAAACGTTAAAATAACCACATCAAAATATAAAGCATTGTATGAATCAAATTGTACTCACGGTTCAAATACTGGGCACGTGATTGTGGTAAAAGGGTGAACAAATTTTAATGGTTTAAATACATACGCAGATTCCATGAAATATTAGGTCCTTTTGAAATAAGGCAAATGAATGTGGCTTAAAATAAACTGCACAATGAATCTGAAAGACCAAGAGCAAATAGTGTATCAACATTGACAGGATTTTTGAAAAAGGAAGGAAGGTTGAACAAATGCCATTCCAGAGAAGTAGTAAACGAAAATGAATACCATAAAAAAGAACGCGTGTCTGAAACCCCAAATTACCTCTAAAAAATATAGACTGTGTCGCGATGATTGCGACTTACGTCACTGATGTACGCCGCTATTTTCTGGGCGATATTAGATCGTTCGAAGGCTTGGTTGCAGAAAAAACTATTTTACCTTTATTTATTTATACTATTATATACAATTATAATTTGCACTTGCTTGTTAGCTACTTATTGTACTGTTGTACATGGTTTGGAGCATCGTTTTGTCGGACTCCCGATGTGTTAGTTCCTACTCGATGCTGAGTAGCTGAGTCCTTGAATAGTTATACTGATTGTTACTAGATGAGAAGCTTTCTTATATCTCAAATTAGATAGATCCCCTCCATTCGTGCTAGACGATATTAGATGAAGAACTCGTCTCTTTATATATGCCATATTCTAATTTAAATTGCCAAGAGCGTTAATAACTTGTCTGCAACATTGGGGTTGTGATGGAATTTGGCAGTCGTAAAGTGACGATTTTGCGAAAGCGGGTTTATGAGATGATTATCCAAGCGAAATGATGTGATCGTACAAGAGACGCAAGTTTGTTACCCTGAAAAATACGAGCGGCATTTACGATGACCGTAGAAGGTCGATGGTACATAAAGAGTTACGGGCTGTGGCTTTATCAATATTTTACAATGCTCGAATGCTGTACGTATCTAAAATACTTCTACGAAATGATTGATGAAATTTTGTGCACGTGGGGGGCGAACAGTCTGCTACAACTGGTATAGTGAGGCTATGTTTAGGAAGATAGAGCTAATGAATGAATTACAGATAAGAATTGAAGAGAGGCGCAACGGAAGAAAGTAGGAGAAAATAAACGTTGAATATAATAGTGGACTCTCTACATTTCAGATGGGAACATAAAGTGTCGGGAAACAGTTTGAAGAAACAATGGGAATGGATCAAAAAAATCTCTGATACTTTCCAGATTGTGGAAACTAAAGGAAAGCCGGCGATATAGAATAATGGTAAGGAAAGATGGAAATTATGAAACAAAAACCAGAAACACCATAAAAAAGTATGGAAAATGTTTCAAGTGGTAGTACAACAATGAACAGGGTAACTTTAAAGGGCATGCGAAGGGAAATAAAACATAATGGCCTAATGAAGTGTGCAGGAGTAAGGAAGGGAAAATCAAACAATCGTGTCTAAAGAATATTGGAGTATTATTTTTGGCTCTAGCAGGTCTAACAAAACCCTACCACACTTGATTTTAACAAATCTATATACGCATTTCGGTGTGTTAAATGTTAAACTTAGTATTTTTAGATACGGTGTTACCTTTGAAGATATTCTCTTCACGTGATTACCTGTAGGATAGCACTAAAGTTGAAATTACAAGAAGTACCTTAATTTATATTCCTAAATCTAGTACAAAATATGGTCAAAACTAATGTAATATAAATCAAGTAATTCAAATAAACTGGGCTAAGGTATAGGTCCGTTGTCAGAATTGATTAAATTATTTTTGTTTTTCGTAACTATCTAATTCTATACAATTTTGTACATTTTTAATTAATTTAAGAATTTCGTGGTAATGCATGGCCTCTTTCAAAAATATATTGAGCTGCGGTTGATTTTTCTAGCTTGTTGAGTCCAAAATGTGCTCTTTATAGCGGGTTTAATCATTATCAAGGTACGTTGATGATATTTTCGCGATTTTTGATACTTCAATTAAAACCCATCCATTCTTTAGGGAATTATTTAGGATTTCTTTTAAAATATATTTCAAAATTGCTCATAAACAAATTGACTATAAATGGAGACAAGGAGTTACCCATAGCTTACCTTGTTGTTCATGGAAGTTACCTTCAAACTGAAAATAAATTTGTGACATACATAGAGTTGTCAACTCAAGTATTCATTTATTTTTGCCGAGTCAGTCATATTTTTTTGTATCCAGCGTGCAATATTTAACGTTTTGAATGAATTCCAACGACTTCTGAATTGAGAAACTATCTTGCTGTTCGGGTAAATTCTTGAATTCATTTACTAACCAGTTTGAAAGCAAGTTAATCGGTCACTTAATATCCGAAACAATAGGTCTCAACGAATTACCTGACTTATGTATTTTAGGCAAATATAATCTAGGTGCTATTGGATTAGGTACATTTATTTTTAATTTCTTGGAGTGAATTATTAATTGTAACAGTTCTTTATCACGTCTTCAGTTTCCCTGATCATCCTTCGTAGTGAATTTTCTTTATTTCCATATACGGCTCTTCTGGCATTAAATGTTTGAATCTATCCCTATAATCGACTTTGTCCATAATTACTAACTTGCTCCTTTTTATCTGCTTTTGAATAGAACCAGTTTTTTGTTCTGAAATTTTTATAATATTCCATTCTTTGTTATTTGATGTAAGTTTTGCCTGATTTGATTTTTGCACGCCTCTCTGCTAATAGATTTTGAGGTGTCTTCAAACAGATGTCTCGATTCCTGCTATAATCGCCCCAATAGGCGTTTTACGGCTTCACATACAATACATTAAAAAAATCTCAGATGGCTGGATTCACGAAAAGTGTCTCTTTCATAGAACGATCCTTGTTTAATTTATACTTTTGTTTTGAACATAAGTGTTAAAATTTTGCGTTTAAATTAAAAACTTTTTTTTCTTAAATTTATGGCCCGTGACCTCTACCACATTGAAAGCGACGCCAATCATCAACTTCAAAATCACTTACTTTTTTTATATAATTCTAATTCTAACTTACTTTTTACTATACTAATAATTCATTTCCGAACTGAACCTTTTACTTTTTTGCGAAAAAAATATTTTACTACTAATTTTGCAATTTTATGAGACATCTACTTTCATAAATTTAGGAAAAACTTTGTGATTTTTGTACCGTTTCAAAAAATTAATATCAGCATTTAACAATTTTATCTTACATCTTAAACTATGAGACCCCGTTAGACCGGGAAGTCATGATAATAATACATGGGCGGAGGCTGTGGTTTTTAAATTCGTTTACTTAAAAATTTATAAAATTAACAAAATCCTACCACACTTAATTTTGACAAATCTATATACATATTTCGGCGATTAAGTTGTCACCTTCAGTAGGAAGCTAAAAAGTGTTAAACTTATTGTTAGTATTTCTAGCATACGTTTCAATAACATCACTAAAAATAAATGTAATTTGCAGGCATTGCGTTTGCACTTAAAACAGACAGCAGCTCTCAAGGGACGAATCCTCCCCAACTTTCATGTATTTTTTCCTTTTGTTATTGAACTTATTTTTGTCCAGATAATTCCTAATATTTCTGTTTTGTATAATGTTGACGTTTTGTCAGTATGCGACTGCGGAGGTGAAGAAAGTTTATCATGAATTTTATATCAAATCCATTGATTGGTAATTCTTGCAATACGCATCTGGTTATTGCAAATGTTGTTGTAAATATTTCAATGTAACTTGATTATTTCAAATATCATTAAGGAAACAGTTTTCCCACCCTGTTGTAAGACATTCATCACGGAACTATACCCCCCCACGTCCTCAGTGTGCTTGCTGATCGTACTAATTTTGTCTATTTTGTCTTCTGCTATGCGACGCGAAGATATTGAACACTTTACTACTTTAAATCTGAGAAATTATGTTTGCCAGTAATTAGTAACTTATATTATTGGTCTAGTAGTACAATTTGTTCTTCATTTAAATCATGCCCGGCCAACCTTTTTAGTCTATGGGGCCACATAATACGGAGGTTTTCACAGGCCGCGTCAGAAGAAAGTTATTTCACACATTTAATTTTTATGTGCTTAAAAACTAAATTTATATAATTATACCTCATTATCGATCTTTTTATTACTAAATATTCATTTAACAATTTTTTTTAAATATAATATTACATTACACTGATTAAAGTTCCGATTTTATGCACAACTTGCAATATTAACATCGCTTATGCAAGTGATTAACGAGCTTGTCTTACAACTCACGAATAGTTTTCTCGCATAATAAGTGTAGGCCAGTTACGGGTTTATTGCATCTTGAACAAGAATTTGAAAATTTGGTTCTAAACCTTTCATGGGAACCATAAATTTGGAGCTTCCTGTTTGGTATATCAATAGACAAAATTTTATATATATGACGCATTATGAATCCGTCCACATTCACTAATTAACAGTCAATTCAAAGAGGGTAGTATATGGAGATGTAATTTACCACAATTGAGTGGTCGAGCCCAAGTTTTAAAACGATTCTTTGACCTGTTGGTTGAACTATTTCTTCGAAAGAAAAAAATGTAATTTCTGAGCTCATTGATCGAATTTGGTCTCTGGAATAGGATCTCATATCTATCAAATCGCTGTAAATATTTTTAATCTGAAATAACAACTGCAACAGAAATTCATATTTGAACTATTCAATGACAATGGTTTTAAATCAATACTGAAACTAGTCACACATTTTGAATGTTGCCCGAAAATCCAACCAAAAATACACATTTCGTTCCCAAAATATTTTATTTAAGTGAACTAAAAAAATTGGAAGCTTCAAATATATAACTGAATGCAGTGCTTCTATTGTTGAGAACCTATTTAGACCTCTGTAAATTGTCATGAGATTTTGTATTGTTAAAATAAGTTTTTTTTATCTACTTAAGTTATAAAATATAAATAACTTTATATTTCCAATATTTCTTATTTATTTATTTGTGGGACACATGTACAAATTTAGGTTTTATGATTATTGTTTTCCCAAACCGTCAACTTCCTTCAGTGGCGGTTTGCGTTTCTTCGCAAATCCCGTTGATATTTGGCAATAGTGTTTAGGTTAATTTCCCCATTTAGCGTTGGTCGTACTCTGTTGCGATTTCACAATCCTCCAAAATTCCTGTTGATCAAGTATGTTTGAGTCTTCATGTTGCTGTCTTCAGCTTTTAAGCAAATCGTTCTATTTACTGTGTGATTCGTGTTTTGTCAATTATGGCATGCTTCAAGTGACATCATTTCTCTTGTAGGATTACAATATGTCAGTCTTGTTTAGTTTTTTTTTTTTTTTAGAAAAATTGGTATTCGTCAACTTCGAAAACTTACACAGGGAGATTCTGCTGTATTTGGGTTTACATATCTCTGTGAGGAGACTTCTTTGACTGATGATTATACAGACGCATACTCGCGCTCGCCAAACAGCCTCATCCATCACATTAGTTCATTTTTGTTTTATTTTTCATGATTATCCCATTCATATGTTGTATGTACTTTTCTCAATTGTAAAATATTTAACAAAATGTCTTAATTTCTTAAGAATATTCAATATTTTTGTCGTATATTTGTCGTCGCGGGGGGAGCACGCAATTGGCCCGTGTGGCTCAGGTTGGCCAGGCATGATGCGAGAATCAGATATACCGCTGTCCAAAAAACCTTATGGCTACAGAAAAAAAAGCATTGCATCAATATTTAATTAAACAAAAAACATTGATCAAAATTTAATTTAAAAACGTTTCAATTGTTTGGCTTTCTAAAAACTGATCTGTGTTTATATGCCCAAATATACATATAAATAAAATTGCAATGTAGTGCTTTCTTTTCTTTCGCACGTCCTCAGAGAATTAACAGGTGTACGAATACTTTATCGACTGACTGTATGTCGTAGATTGACGTCATGGTGACGCATGTTGTTCTATTCGTACGTATAATGGAAGATAATGGCCTCGCTTTCTCGTCAATGAACGCTGCATATCGCACCACTGTTTTCTTAAACTGAACGAAAAATGCAAAATCTATTTTGGTTCGATCAAATATCAAGTTCGCTTAGTGGGTACACAGTTGCTTAATTGCACTCCGTGGATTTAATGCAAGGTCCTGCTTTAATTGAAAATAATTAATTTGTTTGGAATTTCAAGATACATCTACAGATACAATAATATTGTACCTGTAAAACAAAATGCTTAGAACTGCACGTTGATGTAAATATTAATATCGATCATTTTTCCCAATGTTTAATATGATAATATAATTTAATCTAATTTAGTCTTATTTGTTGCAGGTGGCGATTAAGATAATCGATAAATCCCAGTTAGACGCCAGCAATCTGCAGAAAGTTTATCGGGAAGTGGACATAATGAAGAGACTGGACCATCCGCACATAATTAAACTGTATCAGGTATACACATTTTATTCATGTTTGGCGTGTACATCGCTGGTATTTGTGGCAATAATAATAATAATAATAATGAAATGTACAAAAACTCTTATAATGGACAGTAGTTTTTACATTTGTTTAAATAAATGAATAAAATATAAAACCTAGTACTCTAAGGTCCATTTATAAACTATTTAACTCTTACGATTATTTAGTCTAGTATTTTAACAACAATGCCAGTTGAGTACATAAGTAGGTATCAGTTTCACTGTTCACACTGAACTATGGCACCTTTAGTAAGCGGCGCTTGATACAGTTACTTTCCCTTTCACACAGCCCTATGCGACTCAAGTATTTGGTGACATTCCCAAATTCCTATCTTTGCGAACGACGTCTACGAACCGGTGGATGGTGCTTTTGCAGGGGCGTGCATGGAACGAAATTATACAGCAAGCAGCATGAAAAGACAAACAAATGATTATGAATTCCGTAATTAAAATTAACATATTGGGTGTTCTCGACCGATACACTTGCGTTCTCACTGGACTTGCCCCCAGGTCAAGCGATCGCACTGCTATCATGCCTGTTGCAATAGATTGGTTGCCTGGGTACACAAGCCATCAGCAGACAGCTCGCGTACTAACTATTCATCGAATTGTGTCAATGTGCCCCTCTGCATTTGGTCCTTCCACATCTACAGGTAATTACTCGCTTACCTGTAACGTATTCAAAGCCGGTTTCATTAATACATCTCAGTAATTCCCAAATAATACGAGTCGGTGTTCACACCAATGACTATAATTCTTATATCACAATAATTGCACAACTACAAACACTCGCCCCTTGCCGGGCGAACCCGCAGCCACAGCGTGAGCAAACATCCATGCACATGCCCGTCGCGCGAAATTGTTCATTCTAAACTACACATCGCGGCAGGGAAATGCGGACCGGGAAGCACTTAAGAAACCAGTACAACGTTTTCAGAAATATTTACTAAGCTAAAGTCTGATAAAAGTAAATACGTATTAATAGAATAACCAAAGTAATACCATTTATTCTAATTAGTTACTTTATCAGTGCCGCATGCTTGTGATGGAGTGGGGAACGTTTTCAATTTCAGAAATTGATACAAAAGAGAACGAAAGAGCTTCATGATTAGTTAGTACAGAAATTCAAATTAAAATCGTTCGTTCTACTGTTAGTCATGTGATTATTAAAATAGGAATTTAAATGTTCTACGCTTCCTAAATGTGATGGAACATATGTAGCTTTGTTGTTGTTATCATTGTTTAAGGTTTGAAGATTTTTCCAATGGCAAGCAATATTATTGTTTTGCGAGATATGAGACAAATATACACGTCCCTTCTTATCGAAGATGTGTAATTGCATAATTGCTTATAATAATTAAACGTTCTTAATCTTTTAGCTTGCTTTAGTGCCTTATCTCTCGGTGACATCATCAACTTTATGTCCGTCAGCCAAGGTGCCTTTGCTTTATTAAATGTTGTAGTTTTGTATGAAGCGCGTATGTTGAAAAGTTCTAGTTATTAAAAAATAATAATTTTTCATTAATATCACTCATTTCATTGTTTGTGGATTACCAACAAAACAGTCTAATTGAAACTGTAAAAATGTCTACATCTAAATGTAACAGATCGAGAAACTTCATGGTTTCATATATATTAAAAATATATATGTTAAGTAATAATCAAAAGAGACAAGCAAATCCTTAGAGGAAATCGACGATAATGATTTCATGAGTGTTCGGAATTAAATCTCATATTATTTCATCGAATGAATTAAGGAACAGATACCGCGTTTGCGATTGTAGCTGTCATCGCAATCGCGCGTCAATACCCTGGAAATTTATCTATATATATCTAAGTATAATTTAGTGCAGGTCACTGCAGATTTTTTAAATAATTATCACCGATTTCCACAATGTTTAATGCGAGTTAATAACGAGTTTTAATTTCACTATTTTTACAATATTTATTTATAATTTAATTACTACAATTTTTAATCATTTTTAAAATTTATCATTTACGAGATTTTCGTTTTTTATTATTTTTAACTTTTTTATGTAAACAGTAATGCTATGTAATATATGAACGGATGAATAAGATTTATATTACCATTTTTGAAAATTTTTACGATTTTTGTCATTTTTTCACTATTTTTTTACATGTTTACGACTTGTTTAATGTCTACGATTAAACAATTTAAAAATCATTCAATTTTCATGATTATTGTAACATTTTTCTTATGATTTGTTAGAACTTTACATTTTTATGGATTTACGTACGTAAATATTTTTTTATAAACTTATACGTTTCATAGGCTTTTGAATTTTCCCGGATGATTTTATGATTTTTGATTTTTTGATCTTCACGTTTTCAAATCAATTTGCATACTGACGCAATGTATTTTTTAAACATTTTTATGATCAGATTGTTTTTTAGAATTTTTAATAATTTGTTATTCTATTTTTAATTAATGTTTTAAATTTGATTACTATTTTATAAATGTTTGCATAATTATAAATGAAAACTAATTTCATTAGGCACAATTTCTACAATTTTTTATCAATTTTTACAAAATTTGTTATTTCGACTACTTTTATGATTTTTGACATTTTTTAACAATGTCTAAAATTATTGATTATTTTTCGTCATTTTTTACGCATTTATAATCATTTTCAAGAGTTTTATAATTTCTCACAAAAATGCAAACAAATGGCTTAACATAACAACTAATCACTGTTAATCGAATTAAATATTGTCGTTACAAAATGTTACATCAATTTATTTAAAATTGTTAACGGAAATTAATTCGTCGTGTTAGTGACGACGAGAGATTCGGATTAATTAAATCGATTTGTGATATTTTTAAAATCTAATAGTGAACTTGAACATTCCGATGTTTTGTTGGGGTTTTGGAACTTGGGTGTGCAATTTGGGTGTATTTATTTTACCATGAGTGGATGAGCGCTAATGACAAAGTTTTGATTGAAATATAAGAGAGAGCTTATTATTGCATGGGGAATTTTATTTACGAACATACATATTGGTTATTTCAAAGATCCCAGTATTTGTCTCTCCAAGAAGCATTTATTAATTTTACTGGACCTAATTCCAGCCCGAAGCTTCTCACTTTCCAACACCTTTTCATCTACAAATCCCACTAATTCATATGGAGTAACTTTTTATAACCATTAATTGCACTAATGCTAGCCGTCTTCGTGGTGAATAACTCTGATGACAATGGCCATTTTAACCGCTTGATGTTGCTGTAATATGCCCTCCAGAAAAGCAGGACGAACGTGCGACGATCGGTATTTCATCATCTCTTTCAGACCTTCCATGATGTAGAAGAAGTTATTTTCATCGTAGTAACAAATATGTCACCGGGTTTCATCCTCGTCGAACGCCACTGAGGTCTAGTTCATGGTAACCATTCATGCGGAATTTGCTTCTAATTCGCCTCTTTGAGTGACCCCAACGACGTTTTCTGTTTTTACGTCGACGATCTGCAAAGTATGCACATAGGATTGGATTGTGAATGTATAGTTACTGATGTCATGCAATGAGATATAAGTAACACCCATTATATAACAAATAAAATACATTCCAAGAAACCAAAAGACGTAAACATAAACTAGAATTGTACATCAAACAATATTAAATTAATTAATTTAAATCTTGTAAAATTAACGGTGGTTAAAGATGTTACAAATACCTTACACCAAATTTTCGATTTTACTCGAAACCCGAAAAAGAAACGAGGTTTAGAAAATTTCGAAATTCGGCAATCGATGCAGAATTGTCAATACCCGCAGGAATCACTGGTTTCCGTTAATACTTCGAAATTTAAAAAATGAGGGGCATTAGCAATTTCATAAACCTAACTTTTCCAATGAAAACTGGATAAGGAACGTCGAGCATTAAATTTCGCTCAAGTCAGTTACGAATTCGATACTAACGAAATGAAAAGTGGTACAAACCTCTCGGCCCTATCCCAAACCGAGCCCCGTTTACGGAATTGGTATATCTCAAAAGCCTTGGAAATTGTGAGGGTGTATTTACACGATTCGTAGCTCGTGACTTATTTCGTTTCGTAGTACTAATGAAAACCAAAGTGGTTCATGCGGGTACTGACGATTCTATATAGATTTCATTAACAGAATTCAAACCTTTTCATAATTGAAAAAGTTAAGTTTTCGAAAATTACAAAACCTCGTAACTTTTCGAATTTTGTGTAAAAGTTAAAATGAAGGTGGTGCAAAAGGGGTACTGACATGAAGTACAATTGTAATTTCAAAAAAGAATTTTTCGAAAGTCAGATGCCAAGTTCTCAGTGTTCGCCACTGATTTCAACTTGCTTGGCGAGCAGTTCATACGTGGACAACCCGAGGCTCGTTATCTTGAGCAAACGTTCCACGTGAGTTGCTCTCATGGACGAGAACAGTAAAATAACCCACCTCGTATTTGTGCAAGTACTCCGCGTCACATTTCCTGACCATTAACCTCGTGCGGCCGACGATTATGCACAATGCCACATGAAATATCGGCGCAATCCAATAAAATGAGTTATACTTTAACATAATCTGCAATGCAGCGCCCATAATCCTGAAAAAATGCTATCGAATGTGATATCCACAGAAGGGTGCCAAAATAAGACTTAAATTTATAGTGAGATGTATTTTCGAACTACAAGCAAGGGCCTGTAAATATTTTTATACAAAAGGAAAGAAAACTGTCAAATTTTCCATAATTGAAATGAAAATTCTAAACTTTTCGGTATGTGGAGTTGTCGGAATAGACAATTTGTGAATGTTTTCAATCACAAAAATGCTTTTCATAAAAGTTGCTTTTGTTACTTGATTTTGGAAAGATAATAATATTAGAATAACACAAATCAGACAATCTGCTTAATATCACAGACCATGGAAAGTGGACAAAATTGATACATTGATTCAAGATTACTTACTAAACTTTAGTGACAAGGATAAGAAGTAGTACAATCATGAGATGTGATAGGTATGTTGGCGTACGAGAATCCTGGGTCGTTCTACAATATCAATATCTACGTTGGTAACTTAAACCTAACGGTCTTCAATGCTATTATGGGTAATATAATCCTGAGCATAAAAAACTCGATATTAGTTTTCATATGGAAAACGAGTTTGATTTGAAAAGCCATTTTGAAACCATTGCTGCAGAATAGAGCTCGAATACTGAAATCTAGAATATCCCCTAACCTCTAACCCTCTGAGTTACAAGTTAGCAGTAAAGAAGACAATAGACCATGGTATGAACGTAATTAAACGAAATATCAACTTTTACGATTGTTGTCATTTTTTAACAATCTCTTAAATTATTATTTTTATTTATTTTTTACGCTTTTAAAATTATCAAGATTCAAGATTTTTATAATTTCTCACAATTGCTATGACTTACCAATTTTTACGAAATCTCGCTATTTCAACGGTGTTTTGAATCTTACAACGACGATTTGTAACAATTGTTAATGATGTGTTTGACCAATTTATAGGATATGTACGACATTGTACCATTTTATCGAGTTTTATCAACGTTAACAATTTTTAAATGTTTTAAAACTGATTTTTACTGTTTTTTCGTTTCGTCAAGACAAATCCCAAATCACATAAAGAATGTACAACTGAAATAAAACAATTTGAATAATGCAATAGTTTTCAACGATGTTTTCAGTGTGTCGTACTGTAAGTATGCGTGCGAGACATCAGATTTTTTTATTCTTTCCGAAAATATGTGAGGAATTATTTTTTTTGCACCCTAATCTTCATTCGCCTCCAGGACTATTTTTGTCCGAATACTCTTTGTCGGGCTTACATAACACATTCATGGAGCGAGCAGATATGTTGATAATTTTTATAATGTTTGTGTTATGCACTTTGGCCATTTTTCACGGTCTTTGACATTTTTTTGTTATCTGTCAATTTTTGCGTTTTAGACGTTTTCTGAATTTTCGTCAATTTTTACTTTTCATTTGTCAATTTTTTTTTTGCATTTCGATATTTGGTATCAACACCGCATATGACTATGGAATAATAGATCGTGTCCCGAATTAATTATGGGATTTAGGAAAGCTGCACTGTTGCTTGCGAGTATTGCAAGTTCGTTAGCATACGAGAACAACTGATGTCTATTATTACTTTACGTCAAGTTGCAGTTCGTTAACACCACCTTCAACTTGACCGACCCTGCCGGCGCGACGGCCTGCGTCTGCCATGACGTCATGACGTCTCCTAGCAACTGCACCTATGCACGACACAGTCACTGCTTCGATTATTTGGCTACATTAGAAATATAGTCTCACAAACGCTCAAATCGGTTTCCTCGGTGCGCTGTTTACACGACACACTGCAATATTTTAGTGAACAAGAACGAACAAAATATATCCCCGTATTTCTCATTACATTACACGTAATTCGCCATAATTGTTTGGGCGACAGCATCGTTTACAAGGAATTTTTAAGTCACTGAAAAATAATTGTCCATTTAATAAATTTGACACAGCAAATCGTTCATAATAAACAGGAAAGTAATCGTGCTCCTATCGTGTACATGAATGAGTTGGACATAATGTATTACTCTAACCTACAATAAAGAGTTCAGCTATTTTATTTTCAATTTATAAAATTGCAATTTGGTCGTAATATAGCTGTTTACTAGAGAAATGGTGCTACTTATGGAAATATAAAATTACTTTCGTAGTATATACCAAATTGTTTATTCCTTTGTGGAGGGAAATCATATTTCCATATGTGGTTAGTGATGGCTTAAATAAAACATAGCCGCCTCGCCATAGCGTAGGGCCTAATATTTAAACATAGAGGTGTTTTCAACAAGAACTTAGTTTTTTAAAACAAAATAAAACAAAGAATTTAGATGAAAATTTTTATTGTATTGGAAATAGTAAAGTTTGGCAATTATAAATGAAAAATAATGTCGGACAGATGTCCACCACGACCACGCATACATATGTCGATTCCTTTATCAAAATTTGCTATCACATTTTGGCAAAATGGAGGGTCTATTTCGATAATCACGTCACGGAGTTTGGGTTTTAAGGCTGCAATCGATTCGATTGGCTCCGTATGGACTCTGTCTTTAACATTGCCCTACAAAAAATAATCCAGTGGTGTTAAATCGCATGATCGGGGCGGCCAATTAACAGCTGAATTTCGTGAAATTATGTGATCGGGAAATTTAGTTTTCAATAAATTCATTGTTTCGGTGGCTGTGTGACATGTGGCACTGTCCTGTTCAAACCACATGTCAGTAATATCCATATCATCAATAATAGGCCAAAATTTAGTTGCTAATATCTCTCGTTAACGAGATCCATTCATTGGGACCGCATTTCCAGCCGAATTTTCGAGAAATGAATGAATGAATGAATTAGTAAATCTACGGCGAAGAAATGGTCGGCTGGTTTCAATTCATGCACCAGCGGTGTCAGAAGGACGATTATGTTGACCGAAAATATCACAAATTTTACGAAATGTATCTTTTACAGATCCACCATTTTCATAGTGAATTTTTAATATTTTAATGCGACTTTCGAGCGAAATTGAATTCATTGTTACAATTTCAGAAGTTTCTACTACTGATATGTCATAAAGTATGTCAAAACTGTGCAATATTCCAATATGGTCCTTTGGAAAACAAAGTTCTTGTTGAACAACCCTTTACTTAGCTGAGGAATATAGTAATATATGGATGGATTCAAGAACTTTCATTATGTCGTGATCAATATTAATGCAAATAAACATTTATTTATAAAATCTAAAATACATACACTCACGCACACACAAAATTTTGTAAAACAAGGCGTAATCTGTAGAAGTCGTATAAAAACCGCCATCGGTAACAAATGTACCAACTAATACTAACTGCAATGTAAATTTCTAGATTTTCTCATAAAACGCACATTTTTTTTTGATACGCTAACTTATTGAAAATTATAAACAATTATTTCCACCATCATGAAACCTACGGCTCGAATCAATACATGTACGTAAATATGTGATGTTTATTCGTAGTTTAAGTACAAAATCAACATGTTTCATTAGCAAGGTCGTGTATTCGCACGGTTGTGACATCAGCTCGCGCTTCAATAACAATGCCTAGCCAGTGCGGTTGGTACTGACTTTTCGTGAAAACCTAGAAATTAAAGAAATTTTAATTATTAATCGTGATCTAATCATTATACCAATCAACCTTCTGTTTGATCTCCACCAGTGTTTCCCAAACTTAACTTTAAATTGTTCGCGACCCCCATATTTCCTCCTACTCCGCACTGAAATCAAAATAGCGACAAAAATAGCCTAACTAAATTACAGGTTACTAATTACAGTTTCTCAAATTTTATTTTACGTTGCTGTTTAAATTTAAATTAAATAAATTAGAAACTAAATTCAACAATTATTTTAATTGCGATATAACCCGTTAGTTGCTAGTAACTAGTAGCACTTCTACCGCATCATTTACAATAAAAATAAATAATAAAAAATCGACTGGACATTGTATAGTAATGTCGTTCTCATTGTGCCTTGTAAAATTTTATGGTGCTATTAGTACCCTTAACCGCAAAATTGACCTTCCCCAAAAGCGCTTGTAAAACAGCACGTGCCTTTGAAACCGGCAATGGTAATCCAGGACCGGACTCAACACATTTACAGAATATTCAGGGTGAAGAAAACAATGTAAACAATCTGAAGATTTATTATCAATTCCGAGTATTAATATTATTATTGTTAATTATCACTATCACAACTACTTGATTCCGAATCAGGTTATTAACATTAATTACAATATTTACATTTGGTATTGTTTGATAGCTTAATTCGACATTAGCCACATGTTTTATAACATTTTGCAATTTTCCGTAGTAATACTATCTACTTGTTTTCGGATTATATCAATAACCGCAGGCGAACTTTCGGGGTTGTTGTTAAATTTCCTTATGCCTCGTTTTAGATTACTCCAAATTAATTCAATTGGGTTAAAGATGCAAAAGTATGGCGGTAACCTTAAAACAACACAATTATAACTTTTGGCCATCTCATCCACAACATATTTTTTACTGACGTTTTGGGCACGAACTAGTTCCAGGCGCTGGGGTTTTGTTTTTGCATGTGGTGGAATTTCTATATTGTTTGCGCTCAAAAAATTAATAATATCCCCTTTTCTAGTGCTTGTATTAGGAATTTTTACGGCTAACCGGCTATGCGATGGTGCATTATCCATAACTGCAACTGTATCACGGGGAATATTTGGCAACAGTTGTTTCCGGAACCACTCTTCGAACAACGAAGAGCTCATATCCTCATGATAGTCTGCGTTGCAATTTTTAATGTTTTTAGCAGAAACAAGTAAGCCATTTTGGACCCATCCATTACTACCGCCAACATGCAAAATTATTACACGTTTTCAGCGAGAAGCAGGAACTCTAAGAACACATTTGGATGATTCGTCACTGAGCCCATGTGTTTTAATATCATGGGTGTCAAACCATGTTTCGTCCAAATGCACTATATTTCTCCCTAATCTCCAATATTTTGCAATTTGCGCCAATTCGCAAGCGTCTTTGGGACTCCATTATGTATCGGCGGCGATTAAGTTTCCGATACGTTAAACCCATTTCAGTAAGCAGGCCCCTCTAAACAACATTTTTATCATATATAACATGTACTTATACTGTTCTTTGTAAAACATGGCTAACCTGAATTGCGTCGTCTCATAAAGTACTTCTATGGAATCGGCTTGTAATTCGTCAACCACAGATTTTACTGTTGGAACCATATTTTTACTGTAAGAGTCGTAAATTTTTGAAACAACTGCTTCCTTAAAACTTGTTGTTGCTCGCCAAAACTTGGGTTGCCGTTGAGATGTTTTCTCGTGACTCGATATGATACAAATAATGGTATTGGAGACCAACACCACCCGAAAATGTTTATTCGACACTTTTGTGAAACGCACAAGTAAATAAGATATTGTCTGGGGGAAATGCATTGCTATATGCGAAGATGATGCTAAAGCTTTGACAAGCCATCAATCCGGTCTACAAAAAATAATGCATGGAGGCATTGTTTTTTACATTGAGAAGCTCTTGACTAGTTTGAAAAGTTTTACCACCTAAAATGGACTGTGTTATGTTGTTTCATTTAAATTTTCTTTATCACACCGAAGTAAGGTGCTTTTCAAGGGACAATGTCTGAAAAAGAGCATTTCACTTAAGAGCAGAGCTTTTAATATATATATTTGCAAGAAGTCCCCATATGAAAGTCAATTTTCCGATCCACGTTGGCTTCTGAAGCTAGGCTTCCTTGCTGATATTTTCGAACAATTCAATATTTTGGACAGTAGTTCATATAATTACAGCCACAGATAAAATTAAGGGATTTATAAGAAAATTGATTTATGATCGACTTCAATTGGCAAAAAGCAGTTCGATTTATTACAGTGCATTCAGGAAATTGTGGAAGATGTGATCGAATTTTTGTGTTACAAATGTTGAACATGTTTTTATAGACATGCTTTGCTCAATTGAAAACAAAAGCTCTATGATTATTTTCCAGAAGAAATTCGAAATAGTTAACATTCACAGATGGATATTGAATCCGTTTGTACACAATTCCTTTGAACATCTCGAAATACCAATAAACATGAAAGAAAAACTTATTGAAATATCAAGTGATGGAATGTTGTAGCTTGAATTTGTTTCCCAGAACCCGAACGAATGTTGGACCAAAAGAGTGCAGGAATACCCTCAGTTGGGTTGGGTTGGGTTGGCTATTAAATGTGTTGTTCCATTTGTAACATCATATTTATGCGAGTTAAGTTTCTTATCTATGACTGCCATAAAACAAAAGTGAGAAATCGCCTCATACTTGAAAACGATATAATTGTGCGTGTCTCAAATACAAAGCCCCGATTTGTAAGAAAAACAGGCGCATGAGTCCTATTAACATTAAAATATGTGACTTTATTTTTCTCTGTTATTTTTACGGACTTAATATTTTGTTTCATGTTTCATTTGATAAGTAATTGCTATATTTTTATTTACGTTATTAAAATAAAAATACATGATTAAAGAAGTGTTTTTGTCTTATTTTTGAAATCTGAAATCCTCACCGCAGGGTGTCGCTACGCTCACTTTGGGAAACACTGATCTACACAATTACAAAATATGTTCATTACAAACAGATAATGAATAAAACTGCTAGGTTGTCGAGTTGAAGATATGATATTATTATTTTAACTTCAACATTTAATGAAACCCCAGATTGTTCGCATTTGTCGCAAAACCAGTAAAAGTCACTGGGTTTTATTAAAAACTGTTTCATGTTTTGACAGTATTGGATTAAAGGTAAATGGGGTTCAATTTAATGAATATATAACCATCAAGCAATAAGGCTGTATATATGCATTCCAAGCATTGACGTCAACTATAAAATGCTACTGCAACCTGCTTATGGTATTCTACCAACATATTATACGACAAAATAGTTCTACTCCGAATGTTCAAATACAATAATTGTAGTCGAATGGCTGTTATGGGAACAAGAACACGGTATCTTCATTAATTAAGATTATTATTATTTTTTACATTTTTCGCTACTGCTTAATATAATTTATTTGACTTGTACTTATTTAATTAAAATTGACTGATTTTATGTAAACATAAAACCAAGTATGTATTCAAGACATAAATGTTATGAATCGATGTTATTTACTTATTTGAATGGCTAGTGTCGCCTTTGCAACTTTTCAGGAACTTGTGTCGATGGAACGTTTAAAATTACTCATAAATTTGGTCAGCTGAATAGGTGAATATGGAAAGAATTGACTAGACATCTTCTAACAGATTTCCATTCAAACTTCATTGTGGATTAAACTGCAAGAAAATACAAAATACGTTCTACCTATGCAGCGGAAATATGGCCATGACAGGCCGGAACATTCCCGCCTACATAATACACAGCTCACTTACCTTGTAACTTAATCACCACTTTGTTATAAGTTTAATTATGTCTATTAACCTGGTTAACATTAAACGTCGTTTCAAGAATGCCTTTTTCAAATTCCCCTTTTCTCTCCAAACGAAAAGCAACCTACAGTTTCAGTGTGTGCAGAGTGTTCGTACGGTTTAATACCGTGCACTTAAAGAAGTTGCTGAAAGTCGTTTGACGACCGAAGAGTATTCAATTAGATCACACTACAAATGAACAGGAAGAGAGAAAACATTGAAAATCATGACATCAAAGAGAAAGAGGGACGCGAAGAAGCTTTACAAGACTATGTAAAAATAAAACGTGCAGAAGTAGCGTTGGAAAAAAAATACATAAATTATAGCAAAAGAAGTCCGGTGAAATGCAAATAAAAAGCGAGAATGAGGGTGAGGGAAGAACGCAAAGAACGACATAAAGGTAATAGTGAAAGGAAACAAGGTACTCAGAGGGAAATACGAGAAGAAGTGAAAATTAACATTAAAAAAGGAAATACATGGAATGAGGGAATGGATAGGAAACAAGAAGAAGAACGTAACACGGCTAGAATTGGTAGCAGAGAGCATGGAAGGACAGAGGAAAATCATATCGTTATAAGGGGACTGGAGATAAACAAGTGAAATACATAGAAGTGGAAACAAGAAACTTGAGGGTTGTGCATGAATGAGAAGTTATCTCAGATGGTAAGATTAAGCAGACAGCAAGCTAATACAGGAAAAACATTCATAAACTTCGACTTAACGGTCAAAGGGGCCTGCAAAAGTATAGATGGGAATTGGTATATAAAAAGAAATGGGTAGGAAAAAGGACCAGAATTCGTTATAAGGAGTTATTTGTAGAAGGGACATGGAGTGCGCAGGGGTTAAGCCCAACGCAAGAATCCAAGAAAGGAGGGCCAGCCGCAATGAAATGGGAAATAAACGAATGAACAGAATAGAACTAAAATTAAAACTGAAAAGAATTAAAGTAATCGAATATGTTAGCAAGAAGAATTAATGGAACGGCTAGTGTAATGGAAGAATTTTAAATCGAACTACAGGAAATAGATGGGAATTAGAGAGAAGAATCGACAAATGAAATATTTTATGAAGATCAAGTTAAGTAAGGTAGAAACGGCGCTGGTATATGGCGGAGAAAAGTGAAAAAAATATTGAATTCAATAAACGAAAGTAAGTACATCGTACATGAAGATACAATAATATATTCGTGTGCTCTAACGAACGAAACAAATGGTGAAAAGAATGAATTTTATGAAAAAAAGTAGTATGTGCAAAAATACCAAAGTACTATACATTAATAGTGACTACAGAATTAGACGCGAAAATATGGAGGTATGACAATTAAGTCAATGTAGCAGGAAAATGCAGAATACAAGAAACAACAAACGGCAATGGAAGAACAACTTATAACTTAGATATAGAAATTAATATTTGTGTAATAAACGCAAAATTCAAACACAAAAGAGAATATAAGAAAATGTATGTGTTGCAGGGAAAAAAGAAAAAATCTGGGGCATTATCATTAGGAACAGTTGGTGCTGCGACCTCCAACTTGGCGTAAGGCGTGTATGATATGAAAATCGTCGGGGAATGTTGTAGTTGTAGGTGACGCGTTGTGCAAAATTCCGGCCCTGCACAATTGATTTTGATGTCGGCGCCAGACACCGGCACCGCAAGCATTAACTGAGTACATCATATTTCCAATCTTTTCAACCACAACTCCGTGCGTCCAAGAGTCCTTTGCATTGCCCAAGGATATGCCTAAACCTTAACTAAACCATGATCAAACTTTGAGTAGTGTTGTTCATAATATCGATTGATTTGAGTCTGTGGTAATATCAGGGAATGTTGTGTTCGTGTTGCTCAGCAGGAGACTTTCCATTAGTCGAGTTCGGTATTGTTCGATGAGACAGTAGACATTCAGCAATGGCGCATGTACTACTGACATCTCTTCCTCAAATGATCTGCATTGAAGGTTGGAACGAACCTTTCAGATTCTCTATTTGAAGCTGGGTGAAAAGGGACGAAGTCAAATGCTCAATTCCACATGCTAATTTTAACTTAAATTTGTCCATTAATTCCTAGCTACCAGCAGTATGTAGTTTTGGTGACACTATCACATGTATAGTTCCAGTTTCCCACAGCAAAACGCCTTTGTGCGCTGTCAAATTGAGCTGTTTTCCGTAGAAACACTTCAGTGCACCATGTTTGTGTGACAGGAATTCAGGCCATTCATGTCCGACAAATTTAAAAATCTTGCCAAAACTTCGTTTATCAATGTTTCTTCGGTAATTTTCTTTGGATCCATAAGAAAATGTAGCAGGGCAACTTCATTGTCAACTGACATAACACGAATCTTCATTTTTTGTATTAGTCAAACATAGCATCTAGATCTTGAGGCAAACACATCTGCATGCTTTTCCGTTGGTCGATATTTGCAGAATTGGTAATCGTTGCAAATGTTGCAATGTAAGAACTGGCAATTTTTGATCAGGCAAATCTTTTGAATGTGGCTTGTGATCAGTCTGCAGCTCAAATGGTAGTGACAAGGCATATAAATATTACTGGGACATTTTCATACCAAATATTATCGCCAGACCTTCTTTTTATAGTTGCGACTAGTTCATCAATTAGTTATCAAATGAAACATAAAACCAAATATTAATAACCGAAAAAATAAAATAAAATATTTCAAAGATATTTGGAACCATGCGCCTGTTTTTCTGAAACCAGTCTTACAAATCTAGGCTTTGTATTTGAGGCACATACAATTATATCGTTTTCAAAGATCACTTTTGTTTTGATGGCATAGGTCATAGGTCATAGGTAGGCACCTTACTCACATAAATATGAAGTTACAAATGGAACCAAACATTTAATAGCTCTATTCGCCAACTGAGGGTATTCTTTGGTCAAAAATTCGTCCGGGTTCTGGGAAAAAAATGCAAGCTTCATACTAACAACTAGCGGGTCAGATCACAATTAAAATAATTGTTGAATTAATTTTTAATTTATTTAATTTAAATTTAAACAGCACAAGGTAACATAAAATTTGAAAAATAATAAGCTAGGCTATTTTTGTCGCTATTTTGGTTTCAGTGAGGAGTAGGAAATAGGTGGTAGCGAACAATTTTTTTAACAAGTTTAGCTTTAGATAAATTTGGCAAACGTTGAACATGCATCTCGTCGTCGCGACGTCACTGTAATACTATTGCGCATCAAAAACACGCAAAATATTTTTAAATTAAGCCAATCATATCCATTACGACTCAGTCGAAACTAGACTAGGCTCTACACGACCCAATTCGCCTTTTGTAATCGATGGCATGACGTCATCATGAAGTGTAGTGCCGTTTTTTCAACAGTACCATGGTTATACTCACAAAACACGAGCATGAAGCCAATTATTTAAGTGAAACCTTTGATCAATGCTAATGATATCGTTTGAACACTGTTAGAAATGAGCGTTGGATGAGAGTACGTTTGAACAAAAATTGTTACATGCGATAACAATACAAGCGTGTAGTTACTTCCACTGTTATGAAGCGGCCGTCTTGTTTATATATAAATGCTTGGGATAGAGGAGAATTTAGAATATATATAGACTTGTTTTAAAATATTTAAATTGTTTCTGTTACTTAATAATATTATGACGAGCAATGACGATGAGATGTTCATTCTTCAAACTCATTTGCTAATTGGCAAGCGGAGGTACCATCAAAAATCAGCATGTATTATTAATAACTCCAGTCCTGTGGGATAAAACAATTTTTGACTACAAAGACAAACGCCAGACTTTTGAAGTTCGGAAGGAAGTATGAAGTTAGTGAGCATATCGATCCTGCCCTGGGGATACCTATCCTTATGAATGATATTTTGTAGAATACAACATGCATTCACTAATCAACGTAATATGCCGATCATTATTCCAGATGCACATTTTGCGAAAAGTGCAGGACTGCTTAATCGATACTTCAAGTATAACCCTTGTCACCTTCAAAAACATAGGAAATAATGATGAAATAAAACAAGTGACTACGTTTGTATCACAGATAATTTATTGTTAGAAACATATTACTAATGGATATATGTACTGGCGTACACACAACCCACGATTTAAGTTTCGACTATTGAGCGCCATTGTCAAGTGATAACAAACTAACAACAAATATATTTATACACAGAAAAAGAAGTGAGGGAAAAAATAAGATGCATAACATATGGTCTATAAAGTTTAGTGCCTTTTTATAGTTGTGTAATATTTTTTAGTTTTTTACTTCCGGGTAGGGTTTGATTACAATTTACAATATGAATTACAAATGTACTTGTATCGTAATTTAATCTAAACGCTTTAAAATGTTCAGTATATCTCATTTCGAAACGTGAGATTTCATAAACACCAGATTTCAATTGGCACAAACTCCTGCTGCAAATTCTTGATTAACCCAAAGCGTTCTGCAATGTAAACAGAGCGAATCATTTTGAAAATTAGATGTTACTGTTACAAATTATGCACATTATGCAAACATATTATTTAATGAAGCAAATATGTTTTGATTATTATGTTGATTTGGATGAGCCATGTCAGCGAGAACCGTCGCCATTCACTAAGTTTCCGATTAGAAACATCATACCTATTAGCTAAGTGCTATTTTCGTCGGCTCCACAAGTAATCAATTCAATGTTAGTTTATTGTACTGTTCGCTCGAACTGGTAGCAAACCACGTTATTTCAACATCGGCGGCTGAGGAGACAAAAACCGCCTCGTCTACAATCGCCACAGTTACATGTAAACTGTTCACACGAAGCAGTGTGATCCAAGTTGTGAATACATGTTTCAACTTGTTCATTAGGAACTTAGGTACTCTGCAGAAAGTTGTCAGCCAAACGACAGTGGGCAGTCCCTTGCCTGTTATTAACCTTAGTGTACGAACCCGTAAATGGCGACTGGAAATTTAATAGTCAGATGTAAATCCTTTCGTATCGCCGAATTATTTTCAGCAGCGCCAATTTAATGTCACTTTACCCATACAAGTTTTAAAATTTACAGGTGATGGAAACGAAGAACATGATCTACCTGGTGTCCGAATATGCCAGCCAGGGTGAGATTTTTGGTGAGTTGTACCTTTTTTGTCGATTAGATAGTTAGATAAGATATAATTTAAAAAAACTTGTAAAGGTCGGTAAAATCTTAACAAATCCAATTTCGATCAGATCACCCATGGTGAGACTATTTAACGATTGCCTGATATACGCTTCACGTCGCTTGGGACGAGATTTAATAAAAATGTTGCTGGTCACGGGCGTGTTTGAAAGAAAATTGACAAGTAACGGTGTATAAACGTAAAATATAAAGTGAAGTGTAAATACAAGTGTTTAAATTTTAACAAGAAATAAAGAAATAAAGAAGTGTGAAATCGGTCTGTACCAGGAAGTAATTATAAATGTATAACAAAATTGATACTCGTCTAGCTGGAAATACCGGTCATCCGGTAAATAGAAATGAAGAACAACTGTAAAAGTATTTCGATTTAATGATTTCACCAAACGAACCCACGATAAATATTGAAAAATTAAAGATAAAGAACGCTGAGATTAAACATAATTAAGTATCAAGTTTTGAGATGTATTCAGAAATGAATAAGAAATTTGATAACAAATATTAATGTTTGTTGGTAAAAAAAAAACTATCAATACTTATTTCTAAAAACCAAAATATATATCTTTATTATACAAAACTCTGTGCAAAGTTTCAGTACACTTTGAGCGATAGCCATAGACCTGGGGGTTTCGTGTCCCTGTTAGCTAGTTTAGTACGCGTATGTAATAGAACGTTACATCTCGGTAAGTAATGCGCTATTATTCAGGACTTAAAATGTTTCGAAACACCAATAATAAAGTATTAACCGTTTATCCAACAAACATTCCTACACCCTGTGGTAGAGGTGTAGATTATCGGTTAATATAACTTAAATAATGTACATACACACATACGTGACATAATATTAGCGTATAAAACGTTGACAGTTATCGCGCTTATTTGTAAAACAATATCTCAACCGAGCCAGCTGTTATGCAATTAAATAATAATAATAATCTGAATAATTAATAATTTTGTAATCACGGAACATGGGCATTTAGGCAGGAGCAGGTCGTGTATGTTTGTGTTTATTTACGTAATAATTTTCAAAACTTGTACGTACATCATTCGCGTTAGTCAATATGTTGCTAATGTCGTGCTTATAAAAACTTGGTTAGTTTCGTAAGTGTAAGGTGTGTATTGAGCACGCGTGTGGTATTACTGTAATCGCTTTAGTCATTTATAGCTTTGAGTCACAGTTATTAGCTGTGCCTCATCTGTATTACTATAAGCATAACTAAAGAATTGTTTCAAGTTAATTAATTGAGCTTATATAATTGTTGTATATAATTATATAATATAATTGACAAGCTAAATTAACTAAACAAATTGGATATAGACAAATAAATCAAATCATAAAAGATTTCAGTGAAACAACTTGTATTCGCGTGATAATAAATAATAAATATTTTGTATTTATTGTTAAAATCACTTTTAAGTTGGTACACACATACACACACATTCACATTCATGATTTTCAGATGTATCTTAATATAAAAAGGAGAAAGTAGGTTATTATATTATGTTAAGTTAAGTTCAAGGTTAAGTTAATATGAAATTATTGCATGAAATGCCACATATATTTACGTGTTGTCTACTTTCTTATACATTATGTATAGGAATCATGAAAATTTTCGAACTCGAGATTTCAACGGATATACACGTTTTTAGGTCCCGTGAATCGTTTCTGACTATTCTGGGAATGTCTGTGTGTCTATGTGTGTGTCTGTGCGCACTCTAGCGTCGAAACGATTGTCTTCAACATTCTGGTGCTGGGTCAGCATTTGTCGCGACATGTTCTAGTCCACGATTAGTATTCTTCCACCCCCACTCCGTAGCATCGGCTTGATACTGCAGCCATATTAGCACTTGCTGATACGTCCTGTACGTATGTTATCGCGGTCGTGGTGTGGGAAGAGTTCGAGCGGGAATGAGGAGGGGCGGCAAGGTAAAAACAAAAAAGCGTAAATAGAAGCGATCAGGAAACTCCATCGAATCGTACGATGGCATAAAAAGTAGGTGCTAAAAGTACGTATTCGATTCCCGAATACCGAACTGCCAGTAACCCCTCTCCCATCGCCGATTCGCGAAGGAAAACAGCACTTACAACTTTTTCAGGGTACCTTTGTTGGTCTAATTCAACTGGACTACATGCGTTTTTTTTGCTGCAGTTTCAAACGATATCTCCGGAAGGTGGGAGTAAATTTTCGATCAGTAGTGGAGCTTTATTCTCATACTTGACCCTTCCTACAGGTGGGCTACCAATTGCATGTAATTTTTTTCCCTTTTGAGTCGCCAATGACAAGCGCTTCACAATATCGATAGATCACTTTTTACTTTCTTATACATTATGTATAAGTAAGTATAGGAATCATGAAAATTTTCGAACTCGAGATTTCAACGGATATACACGTTTTGAGGTCCCCTGAATCGTTTCTGACTGTTTTCGGAATAACGTATGTGTGTCTGTGTGTGTGTGTGTGTGTGCGCGTGTGTGCGCGCTCTAGCGTCCAAACGATTATAGCTAGAGCTCTGAAACTTTAAACTTAACATTTGTATGAATCAAGGAGGAAAACGTCCTATTTCGAACGCAATCTCTCAACCGGAAATGATGGTTTACTCACCTATTTCCACATCTCGAAAACGTTACACGTTACGGAAAAAATATTCTTACATAAATTATAGATATTGATATTTTAAACAACTTTCATTTGAAAAGTTTTTTCGAAAAATGTAGTATAACTAAGTATAAGAAAGTTCAGTGCGGATAACTGCAGATTTTTTAATATTATGTTAAGTTAATATTAAATCAACATGTGTGTGCACGAATCCGCCATTGCTTGCGTTGCGTTGCGTTGAAAACTTGGCTTAAAAATTTTGTAAATGGGGTTTCAAGTATAAACATCTACTTCTGGATATCAGACTACAACAAGTTTAATGAGGTAGTTTAAGTATTTAATGAAGTAACTGAAGTTTATGTGTTTTTTATATACGAGTTCGTTAAAAAAAGCCCGCCCTACACACGGTGATGGTGCACATAGTTCCGGGCGGATTTAAACTAGGTTTCGGTTACTCGTTGGTAGAGTTTCCCATCGCACCTGTGAACGTCCCCTTCGAGCCCAGGCGTCCCAAGTTGAGGAGAGGTAGTGGCGCCAAGCTTACTGTATTTGGTCGTCACTAGCCAGGCGCTGTACAATGATCACGCGATCGGCGTTATATCCATACTCCTTACAGGCTCTACCCTCAGCACGAGGATATTGAAGGTTAATAACCGGCGATACATTCACAATAGTGAGTGAAGATTTGACGCTAAACGTCTAAAGAATTCTTCAAAACATTTCTTCGCACTACAACCAACGAACACGTCAAAGCCGAGAAACATCTCCCATCGCGACACTCGGATAATGTTCAGATGTCGCCGTCGATATTAAACACCTAATGGCCTTGCCTAGTCACATGAAATAGGTCGGTTAGCGAAATGCAGGGGTAGGTCAATATCATCAGCGGTGCAGCGTACAATTAACGTAACAATAACCACATCACAGTTGTGCGGAACACAAATACAAGCAAAAATGGATGAATGTGTGAAGTCGGATTAGGGGATCTCTAAAACGTATAATAGTTAAATGTTAATTATAATAATTGGTTCGACGAATCTTGTCAAATACGAGAGGCTATTCTGGCATTAAATGCAGCGAACATTAAATGATGAGATTGATAGTACATACAGGGCTAGAATTTCTATTTGGTTTGACGCCATCAGTAGACCTTACTTTGTCGGTGTTAAAAATAATCAATTGAACAAAACTTATTACTCGATGAGGGTATTTCTTTCAGTTCATAGTAATTATTTTTGGCTTTATTTATACCATCGCATATCTATGGCATAAATTGGCAAAAACACTAACTTATCTCATTAACGGCACTATTCTGAATTTGGTTTATTCAAGCCTAAAGTGCGAAGGTCATAATACATGTTGACAATTTATCTGCTTTTCGCAAATGATATGATTACACCATATCATTTGCGAAAAGCTAATTACTCTTCTTATACGATATGGTTATTGCTAATAGTTGGTAATAAAATGACATCTGAAATTGACAGCATTCTAAATTTCTTAGTGAATGACAAAAATTTACAAACAAGTTAAAATAATAATCTGTTCAAATTTACATAATTATATCAAGTTTATGATAATTATTGTATTGTATTAAATTTATTGTAAAAATTCTCCAAGGAAAAAGTCTTGGAAAGACACATATAGCGTGTTTGAAGCTCAGTCGTCGTTGTCGTTACACACTTTAATATTAAATATTAAGATTTATTGCGACACCCATTTTATTTTCTTATACTTCAGGATTATATTATGTGTGTGCGTGTGTATTAAAGCTAAAGTTGTGAAACTTTAAACTTAAAATTTGTAAATAGCAAGCAAGAAAACTATTTTGAAAACAGTATCGCATCCGGAAAAAATAGTTTTTTTTTAAATGTACTTTTCATCGCGACTACGGCAGTTTGCTGAAAATGTATCCAAGTATACGAAAGTTCAGTGCGAACCACTGGAGATTATTTCAATAAGTTGGTTTGGAAGATCTTTATCACGCAATACACTTGCAAAAAAGGGGGTTATTGCGACTTTAATATTACTAAAAGTGTCTTATTTAACAACTGATAAGCTCATAACATGAGATACGTGTCTGTTATAATTCAGTTCCTGATCAGATTAAGCGTCATGGATTTGTATAAGTCCGATCGACTGTATCAAATTTACCACAGTTCGCAGCTTGCACCATATACATCTAACGTTATTGTCATGCACGATCGAACATACTGACAAGGCGTTCGATCGAATAGACCGTACAGTCAGTAGTGTATTTGCGGTTTAAGTAATTCTACTTCAATAATTTTCCATAATTATTATAACTATTATGGAGCAATTTGTACAATAATAGTTATGAATACATACTGAAATATAATCTTATACCTTTGCTTTTTCGTCTTTAATAATTTACTGCAAGCATTTATTATTTGCTGGTTATTCGCATTTGAATGATTGAAATATTTAGATTAATTTAACCGGTGTTAAATATACAAATTTCTAGTGAGCTCATACACAAAGAAAACATCAACAGTTTTGTTATCACCGATGTGCCTGTAGTTAGATATGAAACTTCGTGCCATATTCAATAAATGACCAAGGCTGGTTTTGAAATCCATTCGTTGTTAGAAACAGTGAATTTTAGTAATGTAATTTGTTTAAAACTTCACATGTCTTTTAAAATGTAAAGTAAAATCATGCTAATCGCGACAATTAAGTAAGTTGGATTTACGAAAAAGAACACTGTTTTGCACTGTTTGGATATTATCGTTTCGCTCTCAGCTTCAGAGCAAGAAGTACAAAAGTAGTACATCAAGCCTGATTGCTATAATTCCATATCATGTTTAATAATACTAATCGTAGCATGGAATTTGATATACAGAAAGTTAAGATGCCACAAATAGAGAAAAGAAAATGGAAAACCCTATAATAATATCACCAAACAACCACGCGCACAGACCTCAAAAAAAAATAAGGTACAGCCAATCAAATTAAAAACAAATAAATTAAATACCGGAAATTTATATAATAATTTAATACTTACGCAATATTAATTATTAAGAGAACTATGCAGGGGAGGCATTAGAAACACCAAAGCACTCAACTGTAAACGATCGAATACCTTCAAAAATCTATAGCATCGTATGTACCCTGAGCAACTAAGAGAAAACAAAAACGCAGTTCTGTTTGTAAATGTGCATGAATATTAAAATATGTAGATCTTTCAATATGCATGCACATTTACTAACAGAACTGCGAAATCAACAAACATAACACATCAGTGCATGATCTGCAACAGCAAAGATATCAATCTGCATAGCATTGGCTAAAAGAAAGTTTCATATACCCCGAAACAGAAAAATTTGCTGTAGCCATTAACAAAAACCAGAACATACAGCAAAAAAACATTAACATGTGCGGACATGCGTAGAAAGTATAATATGCACTCAGAAAGAATAGAACATATTACATAAAGATGTAAACTGTTAGCAGCGGTAACAGACGAGGCAAAGCCAGGAGCGGCCAATATTATTACCTCAAGCCATCGAATCGGTAGTCAGGAATGATATTGGAATTTTCTGTTTTTCCGATACGAAGAAAACTAAAACAAACAAATCCGATATGATAGTAATGGACATAGATACAAAAGACATGTTCAAAAAAAAAAAAAACACAAAGATTTGATGTTTGGGTTGAAACGTTGGTACCGTGAGTACAAAATCACTTTATAGCGCTAATAATAGCTTTGAGGATAATGAGCTTCACCGAAAATGTCAGCAAAATAGAGAAGTGTAAAAGGAAAACTGCAGCGCTAGTAGCACAAATGGAAAAAGCTGTTATGCTGGGGACCTTACTTGACTTTTACGAAAACACCAACCGTATTAGCCACATCATCGCCTCAAAAGGGAAGCGGGATAATGTAAACGTCTACAGTAACTAACTAAGAGTGTAGAATAAAAAAAATAATAGCAATTATTATTCTTATTAATATTATTACTATATTATGTTATTATAAATTCAATTATTTAGGTATGAGCGATAATTGTCCATGAACAATTATTAGTGTAATTTAATTAATTTAGTGTAAGTTAATTGGGTATCTATATACTAAAATATTTTTATCGTAAAAAAACAGTGTCAGTTGTGATATTGAAATTAATGGAAATTCAATGACCATAGTCAACTAATTATTCACTTTTTCGGGACTTTAGTTGTTACCCCACTTCCATTTTTTCTTCTTTATTTATCTCAATGGAATGTTCTTCCTTTGTTTTCCTTGTACAACAGTTGAACTTTTCTTCTCTATCCCCTGCTACAAGTCTCTGTTCCTAAAATATTGCGTTGACTTCTTTGCTTCTTTGTAAAATTTTCTGATTTCTTCATTAATGTAATATTCAGTAATTTTTTTTGTAGTATCTTCTCCATGTGTTCTCTCTTTTTTCTGGCAGACTTGCTTTGCCGTTTTCCTCATCTTACTTTCTACTGAGTTTGTTTTCAACATTATTATCTTTCCATCATTCCTTTATTTCAATGCATCTCTGCAACCTCTTCTTTTTTCAATAACCATTTTTCAGCAACTTCCGCCAGGATCTCTTTGTACCTCCCATTCATTCTTTTTTTCGTCTACGTGTATTCTGGCCCATCTGCAGCTTCTTACCTCTTTGATTGCTATTGCAGGTTTGTTTTCTATGATCTATATGTTTCCCTGTCATATCAACCGCTGTTTCCATTTCTTTTGATAACTCTTGCATAGTTCCACCATTTTCGTTTCTTCTTCTCTGGTCTTAATCAAGGTTCGGATTTTCTGACCACTTTTACATGTACATAGGTAACACAAATCCTATTGTTATCTTATTGAAAAAGTATCGCATTTTTTGTGTTATATTCGAAAGAAAGGTACAGAGTTATAAGAAAGTGTCATAGGCCAGCATTTGGTTTGTCTTTTCCAGGTACATGGTAGTATTCTATTATTCTGCGTAGTGTTGAGCAATATCACATTAAGATAATGTCTAAACCAATATGGATGAATTTAAATCACAAATGTTTCATGCCCTCAACTTGGAATGTCTATTTTCGCAGTGGTAATCTCTTTTCTGACAAATAGGTAACCAAAGGCAAGTTGTCAATAGTAAGATTTATGCACAATTTCTATTATTGTTTTTTTCACAATATCACATCCTAAATTCTTGTGAATATTTTTAATGAATAGTTGGAATGCTTCTCAGGATTTGCAGCCATATCTTTTTTTGCCAAACCAGAATAATTTTGTAGTACCGGTGTAGATTATGTGTAACACTTCGCCCCACTTGGAACAACAATTGCATTCGTACAAGAATAAGTAGCATTATTTATTGAAAAATGACAATGCCATATGAAATATCATCGTGTACATCACTACTTGAACTTATAACTTGACTCTGAGGCAAAACTTTTCCCTGAAGCAAATGGTTAATCTCTTCAACCTATTTCTTCGTAATTTTTTTCGCCATTACTTTTGGTAACACTTTACTATAAATACTATATAGCTTGTAAGAATGGGTGCCTTAAATTTAATTGCGACTAGAACTCATAAAATGCAACACGAATTCCAAATAAATGTTTTGCCAAAAAAGGGCAAACAATGCTGTTGTTTAATTTATGTTCGTTCTATTTGAAATCGGCGATATGTTGAACTATAGAAACTATAGAAAAATAGAAATTTTATTTTCATAAAAAAATATTTAGGTGAATTGCTGTTTTTCATGAGGTCTATCATCATTTAAAACTAAGGCACTCATTTCGTTTAAGCCTTGATAGTCAGGTAATCAATTATTGGCTCACTAACTAATTTTTCACAAAAATGTCTAATATCTCGAATGCAATCACAATGTTATAGCACCATAAACAGAACGGTATTTTGTATGCTCTCCACAAACCGTCACTCCCAATATATTTTGACAAGTGTTAAGGGATGTTCTGCAAAAAATAACCTCAAATTTCGCAGGCACGATCTACGTAAAAAAGAGGATATTGCTTATAAGCACATGTTATTTCAACAATTTACTTATGATTGTGATAGTACCAATTAAATCAAAAAGTAAAAATTCTGATATAATCGAACCATGGCAAAAAATAATCAACAATGTAAGAATTATAAAAATGTGTTATGGCCCCAGAGGTTCGTACAATACACCCTAGGATTAAAAATAACGCGACTTAAAAATGATGTTATGGGTAAAACAGCATCAAATTCATTTAACGAGAATGCAGCAGCTACAACATTTTGGGATTCCCCTATAAATATGCATGTCCGACAACTGTTGGCTACTTTTTCGAGGCCAAATAAATTTAAAATTTAAAACATACTATTAAGTTCCACTATTAAATGCAGAAGTATTATATATTTTATAATGTAAAAGATAATACGAGACATACTTCATTTATATAAAGTGTCTGTCAGCTGTTATCTTGTTACATTATAAAATATTGCGAAAAATAAAAGAAATGAAATAGAATGATAACATTGTTCTCGTTTTACGTATATGTGTACTTGCAAGTAACAAGCATTATTTTCAATACATGATAATGTCACCGGTCCAGTGGGCAACATCGCCTAAATTAAAAATTCTGTACCTGTGCTCGAGGTCGCGTTCAATGATAGGTGAAAATAATCCATTACATCCTTTCAAATCTGCTAGTAACCATTTTAGTTTCTGTTGCATATAACACTACCCTGAAAACGTTTTCGTTAATTGGTCATCATTTTTTGACTCCACAAAAACCCATATCAGAATACAAAGTATTTATAATAACCGATCCTGCCAGTGATCCTACACCAATTGTGCTTTATGGACAATAAACATAATAATAGTGTGATTATATTTATATGGTGTTTTATTTGCACTATTTTTAATTCAAGTATCAAATAATTCTGACTGGGGTAAGTTTATTTTCGCACCACCATAACTTCGTCCGACGTCTGTATACTCGAAAGCGCCAATAATTTCCGGGCCGGTTTAGTTACCAAGTTCAACTCTGCGCCTGGTCTGCGCTTGACGTCATTCGCACTTACGAGAATGTGACGCGACGCCCGCACAGCGTTTTTCTCCGTTCTCTATCTCGACCCTGGGCTAACATTAATTTGATTAAGGAACGATAATTTTGCTGTTTTGCGAAGTAGCGATTTTTGTCGGTAACTTAATGGTCCAACGTTCAAAATAATCGACTCGTTCAAATCTGCTGGCAACAAGTTTTATTCCAAGTGATTTAGTTTAAATTTCTCTACATTTAATAAAACATAATGTTCTTAGTTTATCATTTCATATTTGCCATAAATCCATAGTATTAGTTTTGTTGTTATATTTTGTAAATAATTTTTTTTTATTTTCTTTCAAATAACCGAATAATATATATAATTGTATTATTACAAACCAATTGTTCTTAATGTTAATTACTAAATGGTTATACGACTAACTTAATTTTACGTTGTTATTTTCACCACGTTTAATACAAGTTACAATTTATGTCTCACGCACCGCCACTTCTGGCCGGGGTAAGTAATTTTGCACCACTCTAAACCCTACGTCTGTGCGCTTAGAATTGCCAATAATTTCCGGGGCTGCTTTACACACGCAGTTCAACCCTGCGCTTGACGTCATTCGCGCTGTTGAAAGAAGGGGGACACCCGCACGATGAAGTTTTCACCGCTCTCTATCTCGACCTCGCATACTAACTTAAATTATATTATGATGCTGCATACAGACTAGGAAAACGAACGTCCAGCCGAGCCTCGAACTGAGCCCCGAGCCGGGCTTTGTAGGATTTTAGATAATTTTCGATTCTTGTGCATCAGCAGAATCGTTTCTTATTTGTGTTTATTAATTTATCACGGGTGATTTAAATATTTTAAGAGAGCGATTTCTATAGTTGTTCTATGGTGGTTTTTGTAGTTTTAATATTTGTGCGAATTTGGCAGTTACGTATTTTCTTATTTATTGTTAGCTTTCAAAAGTATTGGTTTTGTAGTTTTTGTTTAGGTTTCGTATGTATTTTGTGTAGTGGGATTTTTATTTCATATTGTTGTTAGTTAATAAGACCTTTTTGAGATTTTTAGGACATGTCATTTGTCTTTTCTTCTTGAAGATCACATTGTTTGGAAAATGTGCATACTTTCTCAAACTGCGCCAGGGTCGCTATTGATTAACTGTAATTTCATTTGAATATATACACAGAGAATAAAAAACATACATTTTATCATTAACATAATAATTATTAGTATAAACAAATAATAACGAAGAATAAACAACATAAAAACATATTTTCTTCTCTATGCTAATAGTAGATAAGTCTGATAGTATTTCTTGCCCCATTCTATATCTTAAATATATTTTTTTATTATTTTCACGAAAAACTTCTCGCACCCCTTGCAACTGTTACAGGTAAGGTTAAAAGAAATTGTTATGGCAATCATTGAAATTTGAATTGCGTCAATTTCAAGGGATGTACACATCTTTTTTAGATGGATCATGTATCATATTATCTAGACATTTGCATTTTTATAGACCTTATTGCTTTATCTATTTTAAGACAAAATTTAAGTCGTTGAGAAAATAGAAAACTGTGTAATGATTTTTCATAATTCACTGTCCAACATCAAAAATAAAAATTATTTTTATTTTTATGATCATTTTATGGTCCTCATCCTTACTATCATAGTCAAATAATCGTGTTTATGTTCGGGGTCTAATGTACAGGTATCATTGGTAATATATTTTGCTTCTTCTAAAAAAATATCGGTAAGCATCTATCTGATCTATTATTATTTAAATATGTTTTGGATTGTGCTTAGTTTTGATTGCGATGTTTATTTTCGTTAATATGTTATATCATATAATAACGGAACAAATAAACTCAATTTTTGAAATTAATAAATATCTCATCAGAGAGTGTAACTAAATATTCTATATGAAAAACGTTTGCTATTTCTAAAGACGTGTTTGATGATGCTGATTAACAATTACATTTAAAGCGTAGGCCACGGAAGGTACATAAGACGGTCTGTGGTATATGTCACGTATTTTTTTACTTCATGATAGCGACCATATTAGTACCATTATTCTCTCCCTTTGCGTCTCCAATAAATTTATTCAAATATTAGTTGAATCCTAGTCTGTTGAATCAGATATTAAAATGAAGCCTGAAATCATTTTTCAGATTTCATTTCTAATTTTAGTCGCTTTGATTTATTATTTAATAGAACAACAAATTTTGCCACGACGGTCTGGATCTAAAATAATAAAAGATATTGCTAACAGCAGGTTTATAATTTCATACATTTTTCTCCCAAAAAGGAAATAAGTTCATTTTGAATATGAACACAGTCAGGGAATATGGATGTTTTTTTTTATTAATGCTAGTGATGTATACGACACAATATCATTGAACATGGAAATTGTTTTAAAAAGCTTCATATCTTTAGTTTTGACCTGTCAAGAATGGTATAAATTATAAGCTTTAACATTGAAAGCTATCTATCTTTCATACATTTTTACAAATTATACAGTTGTTTCAATTTTTTCTTCAAATTTTACATTGTTTCAATTTATTTTTTTTCTAATTATTTTTTTAATTTTACATTTTTATCAAATTTTTCATTTTTTTCGTATAAAAAATTTGAAAAAAAATTGAAAATGTAACTTTGGCAAATTTGAGAGAAATGTAGAATTGGTAAAAAAAATTGAAAATATGAAAAAATTGACAAATTATAAAAATTTTAAAAAATGTAAAATTTAAAAAAATATATATAAACTTTGAAAAAATAGTAGGTGCTGTAGAACAAAATTGATTCATTTCAATCAATCCACGACGTTGTGCTGTAAATGCGACATTTTAATTTTTTTTCGGATAAATTGTTATAATCTTCAACAATGGCAATATAAGAACTTTTAAATATTTTACAAAAAACTAATCTTTTAATTTAGAATATACTAGACAATTCTCATGGAATTATTTCCCCGTTAGTTAATCTTTTATTTATTTTAATAGATGAGAAATGTTTGTTGAGAATAAAAAAATCCTAAATGTCTTTTCAACTAATTCTTCTTTTCAATGGAGCCCCTGAAAGCTTTCCTTTATTATCAGACACGCAACAAATAACGTTTGACTGAAGTGCCGACAATATTTGTATGTAACAGTTAAAGTACGTGTGTGACACCAGCCCCCACTAGTTTTTCAAAAACAACAATATGAGCGTTTTGTGCTACTTTCGTACAATTTTATACACAAAGTCCCGATTTATGTACAGCATCCCAGATATAAAGAAAACAAATCTGCGTCACAGTGACGCCAGCCAGCATGTAGTAATACTTGTACAAAAGAGTTCGGTCCTAAAAAAATGATTTTGCAACAATAAATTATTGCAATTACAAAATAATAGTTTGTATTTTTTATTGACTTCAGGATGTTCTCCACAATTATTTGTTACAAGATATCTATTATTCGTGAAAGTAATAACATGTCAGATTTGTTCAGCCGCAATTCAAAGGAACCCGCAATAGCCACATTACCACAAATACAGAGGTGCACATTTAGAAAGCCGTATTTATTGCCATATCTACGTTTACGACGACATAACGAAAAACCATGATATTTTCCATACCACTTGTTTATAAAACTATCCCTGTAAGAGAGACAGAACATACAAAACATTTGTTGTGATGAAAGGACTTGGTTTTTCACTTTTGCGCAAAAACTACCCCCTCAATTACCCTCAATTATGTGAATATGCGCGCATTTTTTCCTAATTTATTAATAGTTTCCCGGGGCTGTAAAAAAATTATTGTTATAATTACATTCAGGACGACATAATGAAAAAGTTTGATTTTTGCAGGCCTTTTTTTGAAAAACTACCCTTAAAGCAACATATATACCAGTATGTAATTAATTAAATTAACAATTTCCAGGGGTTGTATAAAATTATGTATTGTGATACGTTCAGGACGGCATAACGAAGACACGCGATTTTTTCCTTGCGACTACCCTTTGCAAGAACTCCGCCAGAGAGCAATTATTTATGCCCCGATTTACATTAGTTCCGATGAAAGAAAGTATCATACTTTGCTCACAACCTCTGCGCAGAAACTACCCCCACAAGATATATGAGTACAATATGAGTGTGCAAGGCTGTAGTTTATAATTTGTTAAGAATTTCTAGGGGTTGTACAAAATTATTTATTGTGATACTAACTTTTAGGACGACATAACGAAGAAACGCGATTTTTTCCATGTGTGTTTTTTACAAACTACCCCTGTAAGAACTCCACGGCAGAGCAAGCACTTGTATGCAATCAATTGTTACCTTCTTGGGGTTGTACAAAATTATTTATTCCCCGATTTACATTAGCTGCGATAAAAGAAAACAAGTTGATTTTTTTCACGGCCTTTGCGGAGAAACTATCCCCACAAGTACTATACGAGTGTGCAGGCTGGAGTAAAATTTATTAATAGTTTCCCGGGATTCTACAAAATTATGTATTGTGTACTTACGAATACGTTCAGGATGGCATAACGAAGATGTATGATTTTCCCCATGCCATGTGTTTCATAAACTACCCGCGAAAAAAAAACTCCGCGGCAGTACATACATTAATATGCATTTAATTTTAAGGTTGTGCAAAATTATTCATTACCCGATTCACATTAGTTATATCGTCTTGAACGTAAATATCGCAACAAATAATATTGTACAACCACGGGAAACTGCTAAGTAATAATAAACTCCAGCCTGCACTCTTGTAGTAGTTGAGAGGTTAGTTTCTACGAAAATGTGAAAAAATTAAAACACAATCCACAGAAACTACTAATTAATTACATACCTGCTCGCAGATCTCTTTCAAGGGCAGTTTATCATAAAATTGGCCTGCAAAAATCAAACTTCTTCGTTATGTCGTTCTGCATGTAATTATGAAATAATTTTCTGCAGAAACTATCAATAATTTTAAAAATATTACATGCATATTCATATGTAAATCTGGTGATAAATAATTTTGTGTAACCTCCAGAAGGTATAAATTAATTACATACTTTTGTATATTCTGTCCTATTTCTTAAAAAAATGGCCAGAAAAAAAGGTTTTTTGTCATATCGTCATGAACGTAAATAGGGCAATAAATAGTTTTAAGTATAAATATTAACCCCTGTATTTGTGTTCATGTCATTACGATGGGGGTTTCTTTGAATAAGGGTTGATTAAAATTTTACGTATTATTACCATTACCAATAATAGATATCTTATAACAAATAATTCTGTAGTGCATCCGGAAGTCAATAAAATAATAAAAATATTTAGTTATTTATAACTTGTCCTGGAAAGGATTTTTTAATTGTTAAAATTGTTAAAAATAACCCGCCAGCTACTGCCGCCCCTTTGGCTTGTCGTCCGTGTACCCCGAACGCCTAGCACCCCCGGGTCGGAACGGCAATGACCCAAATAGATTTTAAATGTATTGACTGTATTTCAAATGAAATATATTAATTATTATTATTATATTGTGCAAACAATTGTTTGCTGATTTATAAACATACAAGAACAATAAAAAATCTACTTATAATTACAATTAATTAACAACATTTTGTGTGAAGTAAAAATTCAAACTATTGAAAGTAAATTACTTAAAGAAATCATTCTCCACAACCTTCTATTACTATGAAGATGATGGTTTGTCTAACTGTCTTACTGAAGCAAGTTGTTACGTATCGGCTCGCTTGAATATTATACTCACAGCTCGGCTCGAGGCTCAGTTCGTGGTTCGAGATTCGATTCGACAGTCTGTATCGGACATTGGGATCGATAGTTTGGTTTGGTGTTGTAGTGACGATATGCATCGGCATTTATTTGGAATAATAGCTACTCTCGAAATTATCGCAATCACGTAAATACTTTGCACTCGCCGGATAATTAAATTAAATGCTATATGCTAATAGGCATATGACAAAGTTAGGAACGTTCTTTTATAAGATTTTAATAGACAACGTAACACAGCGTCCATTTCTATATAATTTAAAAGATGCAGAATAATGAAGGATACAATGGGGACAATATGGGATCAAATGGGAGTGAAACTAAGGACGTGGTAATTTAAATCACTCCGTCTTTACTTTCGTCATCAGACGATGATATTGCTTCTGGTTTATTTATTTATTATTTATTTATTTTATTATTTATTTATAATCGTGCATGCGGGAAGATGCCTGAAAATATTGGTTGCCTGGAGGCAAAGGTGGCCTACTCACAGGTATAAGGCTACAATATAATTTTTATTAGAAACATATAAAATTATATTATATAAAGTGTACATCCATTGTACAATAAGGTTCAAATATTTCGAGACTAGCCCGGACGACAACTGCATGCACGTCATATATGAAGTGTATCTCGTTTAACTGCCGATATACTTGCATCGCCATATTTCACTTGTACTCTTATTCGATTCCCCAGTTCAGGTAAAAACTTGTAGTCGCTTGGGGATATAATACTGTAGATATTTTGTGGATTGTTTTGAAATATAATTTGTCAGCATGAAGCAGATATATAGTATTCTTGCTATATGTGTGTTTATTTTTTTAGTAGGTCAAACTAAGTTCGGATCTTCACGATTTAGTTATTCGATACTCCGTTTATGTTGATTGGTATCTTGTTTTAGTGCTTACATATCTTCTAAGTGCTTACGATTGTTTGCTTATTGAAGTTTTTTAAAAATGACTTAATACAATAAGATTAATAAGATTAAAATATGTATAACAATGTTTGTTAACAATCAAAATAAAAAATATATGTTAAAATCATAGACGCAATATTTACACAAACATTTGTAATATATTATTATCAGAGTTTTAAAAGAAAATATTGTCACGTTAAAAAAATATATTTACAATAACACTGAAAATGATTTCCAATTTACCATATGTAATACATATTTTGTCAAAGTTTTAAAAACACTAGCAAAAAATAACAAAATTTCTTATGATGAGTGATGGCGAAATGGAGCGATGTAAACGAGACAGGCTTCATAACTGACGAGCATACAGTCGATACCCAATGTGATTATAGATACTTGATTTTTAAATCGTTACTTTTTTAAAAACTTAAAGATATATCGAAAGCGACTCCGAGGTTAAGAAACCCGGCTGAAATATTAGTGTTTGATAACATACATATATGTCCTGAACTACGGATTTAAAATATTATTTCGTGCTATAATATTGCAGCTTCATACCTCATCGCCGTAATACAAAAGGATTTGGAAGAGCTTTCAATACCTGCTTCCAAGAGGGTAAATGGCAATGCAAGGGCGGGTAGTCACTGATAAAAGAACCTTCGACCGGCGTTGCACGCGCTAACACAATCGAGATCCCCACTTTCCTCCGCACGTCTCCACGGAACATTGTATGATCCAGAGCCACTGAGAAGCAATTAAAATAAAACTCTGCAGTGCCCGCACTTAACTTTCTTATACTTACTTCTACCCCATTTTTCGAAAACACTTTTGAAATATAAGTTGTTTAAAATTTCAATATCTTTACCTTTTATAAGAACATTTTTTTATAACTCATACCGCTTTCGAGATATAGAAAAAGGTGTTAAGAATAAATCATCACACACACGATTTTATTCATTTACGATTTTGTTATTATTGTACCTGCGTTAACTTTGCCTATTTCCACGAATTACAATTCTTCAGATGAAAATTTACGAACAAGTAAATTTGAAATTGGATTGCATTACTTATTTGCCAGTGATTCCAGTTTTAAGGGGCAATATATTTTATATCGCTTTATTGTTTATTGTATATCTTTAATTATGCTTTTGAACTTTATTTTTAATGTTATATGGTACTAAATTTCTGACATTTGTATACCCATTCGCGGTCCCTTATTATTATCGAACCAATAAACCCCATGTTCATAAACTGTGCACTCTGGTATTATCAGAATTATATTTTATTTAAATACACGTACTATCTTTAAATTTATCTATTCAAAATCATTTGAATCTGGCAACCCGTACATCGGTGGGATCGAACCTTTGAGACCGTTTTGAGAAACGTGAAAGTATAACTCAACCCCTTTGTACACTGGAGAATTTTTTTAGTTTAAATAAATGGACAATTTTAAATTTGGTTATATCGATCGTTTTACACATTATAATGCAGTTCAAACCCCCGCGTCATCCTATTCTCAATTTAGCAATCGTTTGAATTCACAAGATGGGCGAATCTGGCAATAATTGGCCCTACATCCAATTCATCTCAATATTTGTTTTTACTTACAAGAAACAAGCACGTTTCCACGTTATCATCAGTTCATTGCTTAGCCTTGACTTTATGATTTGTAGCTTTGAAATGTCTGAAAATGTCCTCGTGAAATATGCGTTTTGACATTCACTGATCCTTTTCAGACTATTTTGGGCATGTCGTATATATGTGTGTCTGTACGAGATCTAACGTCCAAACTGTTTAAGCTAAGCTTTGAAACTTTAAAAACTTAAGGTTTGTATCTACCTATATAGCAAGGAAGAAAACCTCCTATTCTTAAAGAAATATCTCAACTGGAAATGATATCTTCTAATGTTATCGAAAAAATGTTCTTATAAAAACATAATGAAATTCTAAACAACTCAAGTTTTTTCGAAAAATGTACTTGTCATCGCGACTGCGCCAGTTTGCCAGAAATTTATCTAAGTATAACATTTAATGCGGACCATTGCAGATTGTTTTGGTATACATAGCACGAAGTTAATGACTGGGGGAATGTGATCCATTATTAGTTTAAACAATTTTATTTGAAAACCAGTTAGAAAATCTGCGGAATTTCCTTCATGTATAATAATCATAATAAGCTTTTATTTCCCAAGACATATACATACATGTATAGAAATACGTCACTCCAAAGCTAAGAAATTGACAATAACATATTAAAATAATTATAATTTATATATTTTGATGAAGTGATAAATGGTGGAAACTATGAATCGCAGATGAAGGAACTAAACACAGCAAGTAATGATGAACAAAATACTTTGCAAAAACTAACATAGTTAGACGAATAATTTAAAAAAATAAAAAACAACAATAGTGCAGGAGAGAATGATATTCCGGCGGAAGTGCTAACATGAATAGAAGCAAAGGTATGCAGAATAAAGGAAAATTTGGAGAGGAGAATGCCTATACAGTGAAAAAACGCGTTAATATGCCCTATTTCAAAGAAATGTGTAGAACTAAGTTGTAGAGGGGTGTGACTAAGTAGACTACATTCGTATCACGATGCTCTAATAAGTCAGTACCAGGGGGGTAGTAAATCTACGATAGATCAAATCTTCACGCTGAAAATTGTACAGAAGAAAAGTTATGAACAAAACTTAAACATCCAAATCTTGTTCATGGATTTCATGAATTTCACTGAATTTGGAGGACGAAACTTTACCAAGTGTTGGTTCCGAACATGCTAATCAGATTAATCAACTGATGGCCAGATTAACAGAATAAAATAGCAGTAGTGGGAAAGAGTTTGCGCAAGTTATGGAGGAAAAACCGGAGTTAGACATGGACACCCACTCGCCAATGTTTTGTTGTTAGAGGAAACTATCGCCATGCTTTGTTGTTAGAGAAAGCGATGTCCAAAGTCAAAGAATAATATACTACCGAAAACAGCAAGTTATGGCCTATACATATGACCTATATAATGTAGCGTTAATAACAAGGTCAAAAAAGTGCCAAGGAAATATGGATTAAAAATAGATGAGGAGAAATCGAAGTATTTAGCAATGAAACAAGGGCAGCAAACGAAAAAAGATGGCAACTCGGAAAAGTCAACAACTTTGATTACGTTGGAGTAACAGTTATGCACACCAACGAATAGGACCAGGATTTAGACAAGAGAATGAGCAAGGGAAGTAAGCCAATGAGGACCATGCGCTGAGAGCAAGAAAAATATCTAGAGCTGCATAAATAAGAATTTATAGGACAGTAGTGATACCGACGGTGGTGTATTGATATAAACCATGGATTTTAGATAGGGCAATACATCAAGGCGTAAAAATGGAGGTAGCTAGGATATGTCGGTAGAATGCAATATCAAAGGCATTCGAACAATTCTTGTTAGAAGGAGAAGGCGGAAAGAAGAAGAAATGTAAACCAAAGAAGAAATTGTTAGATGAGGTATCAACGACCATGAGCTTGGGCTTAACAAAACAGACTCCAACGGAAGAAAATGGTCAACAACTTTGTAAAAGTTTGTGAAATTTAGAGCATACAATGTAGAAACAAGTCATGGGCATTAATGGCTTGTAGTACTATTTAATAATAATAATAATAATTTATATATTCGATAATGTCGAGCCAAAATACTCATCCACAGAATAAATTGGTAATTCTCTTCTGCAAGCAGATCGGAAGATGCAATTTCATATGACAAAATAAAACCCACAAAAGCATGATAAATAAAATAAAATATTCAAATTAATATTCCTAAGTAACCATATAACATAGCACTGGTTGCAATTTTAGCATGTAACTTGTCTATATGTCCGTCCAAACGTAAGCCACTATCCATATTTACTCCCAGAAACGCTCAATTGATTTGCAGCCCATTGTGCCCAGTAAGCTATAGTCCGGGGCGAAAGTTGAAAATGACATCATGTTAGTTTTATTACTATTTGAAATTAGTCCATTTGTTTTCACAAAATAACGACACCCGTTTGGCATAACTCTGTTACGCTATCGACATTAGTATCGTCTGCATATAGTGTAGCGAAATCACCCTTGTTATAAATTATAAGTTCCAATATCATTGATAAATAGTATAAATAAGATTGGCCCCAGGGTACTACCCTGTGGGATGCACGTGTTAACCAAAAAATGAAGTCTGATCAGCATGAATTGTCGTCAAGTTTCAGCCTGTGATCGCACTGAAAGAAAAGACGAGACCCAACTAAGTGGCAAACCTCTAATTCCCATCATCTCCAGTTTATGAAGTTCTTTCGAACGCATACATTAGATCCACAAATAAACATGATGTTTTGATTTTTCCAAATTCTTCATCAAAAAGTTGTACAATGGCATAATTGCATCTTGTATCCCAATACCCATTCGAAAGCCAAACTGGCATTCGGATATAATTTTATTTTTTAAAAGATGTTCAATTGCTCAGCATAAGCTCCTTAAAATTTTCTTGATAAAACACAGTAATGAAATGGGTCTGTAATTTGGCTTATTTTTACTTGCCTATACTTTATGTATAAGTAAGTATAGGAATTATGAAAATTTTCGAACTCGAGATTTTAACGGATATACACGTTTTGAGGTCCCCTGTATCGATTTTGACTATTTTCGAAATGACGTCTGTGTGTCTATCTGCCTGTCTGTGCGATCCCTTCTTTATGACATTGACAACCTCATTTAGAAGTATGCTGATTTAGAAACATGCTGTTGGCTGTATTAAAGTTAAAATTCTTTAATTTCTTGGTATCAACTATTAGTTAATTCCATAATAGAATTGATCTTTAAATGCGCAAGCAGCATTTGTGAATTATATAGGATTCATCAACAAACCTCCAAGGTGAATTTATGAATTTATATTAACTCTATGCTTTATTATATTCCATGCAGTTGGTAATTGACGGATGTTTCAATCATATTTCTTTTTGGTTTGAATTATTCGCCTTGTGCTTTCTCGTTAAAAGTATATACACATGAAATATACTATTATTATCATTGGCCGACTTATATAATTTATATAAATACCTCAACTGAATACCTTGATCAATGATAAGTTTGGTTAGTTATCCATCGATTTTTATTACGTGTTACCATACCACCTTGAGAAATTCTTAGTTGCGATGGGAAAGCAATGTCAACTAATTGAAGAAATCGATCAAAAAATGAATTAAACAATTCGTCAGTGCTAAGACGATCGTCATTCAACAGGCAATTTTAATTTTAAAATGAAATATGTTACGTAAGTTTTTGAAATCCATTGTTATAACGATTTCATTGAAATTTCCCTTGGGAAATATCATGTCTGTGGGTACTAGCTGCATGTAATGATCTGATAAATCTGAGTAAACTATTTGAGGAGCAAGTAAATTGACCTCGACATTAGAGAAAATGTTGTCAATTATACTACCCGAGTTACCATAGACTAGATATTCATTTATACATTTAGACCGTAACAAGGAAACAGATTAACAACACAAGTAGCATTCATGTTGCATTTTCGGAGTCAAAATTAATATTAAAATCACCACAAACGTATGTGAGCTTTTCAATGTTTTTAAAATCGTGCAGCATAATATCTAAATTAACATTGAAAAGTAACAAATCACTTACAGGCGCCCTACAAATGCGCGTTACGTTAGTTACAGTATCGGCAATCGTGACATCAATCGACGTGTACTTAAAAATTGAATCGAATTTAATTTTATTAAAATCCCAAACCCCACGTATATAGATCGCAGCGCATCTCTATAGCAGAAGTCAAAATATGTCCATTCGGCTACATGGCAGAAACTTCGTTATTTTTCTGTCAGGCACACGATGTCAGGAAGGTTGAGTGACTCAAGCAAAACCGTCAGTTCTATAATTTTGTTCTTCATACTCCTTATGTTCAAATGACTGATTCAGAATTTTTTTGAGTTAGGGGGTGGTTATTGATCGAATGATGCAGATTTATTCCCCGGTAAGGGAAGTAAAAAATCTAAACTATCACCTATCAAGTATTTCTTTTGGTCAAACATTGGAGTGATATAATTCATGAAGTAGACTTGCAGGCGCTCCAACATGAAAAGCTGCATTTGTACCTTTATTATTAAATTTAACAGCCTGGTGATTTTGATGACAAGTATGTGGAAATTTACCCCTCCGTAGTATTCTGCATCCACCGGCCAATATACGAGTATAACCATAATTTTCGCGCCGGAGCTTCGAAACCACTTCCAGGATATGAATATTGCATGTGTGCCGATTATAACATTATTTGACTTAAAATCATTATCTTTCGTTGCAACTTTGTTTTTAACTCGATGCACTTTTGTCTGAACCGGTAGATACGTCAAGGTTAATATAATTTTCAGTATTATTATCTAACCATCAGATATCTTTTTGCGTTAATAAGTTAACAAGATCTAAATTACTGTCTTTCTGATCTTTCACTGTAAGTTGTACCGAATCAATTTTATCCACGAACTTTTTAATTCAGTCTTTAATTAGTTTATTAATATGCAGTTACATGTTCCAACGTCCTGCTGTAAATGTTATCAAATATTGTTGTCTGTTTCTTCAACTATGTTGTAGTTGAATGTACTAAACGTCACGCACGTGTTTGTAAATAACTTTATTACGGGTCTAATGCTTAAGGGGCTCATTTTATCAGGGGCCCATGGGGCGCACTTGCACTGAAAAATATGTGGCCTATGGTGGACACTTTGTCTGTAGGCAGTAACGAAACCTTGCTAAATCGGACCGAAGTTACAGTGAAAATTGTGTATGTTATAATAGGTAAATATTATAATATTCATTTTCTTTTAATTTTTTTTACAAAAATACATACAATATAAATATTTTATGTGGGTTTTTATGTACATTAACATCAATTTCACTTTTAAAACAAAAAGCAACAATATTATATAGCAGCTAATAAAAATGTAAGCATTTTATTTTTTATTGTGTTACCTTAATTATCTGAACAGTAGTAAAATGTGGCATGTTACTGTTTTCCCTCAAGCTTTTCATTTATAAATAAACAAGGGACTCATTTTGACAATATGTTTTAAACATGTTCCTGCGACGAGAGCTTTTTTACTTTTACATATGAATAAAGGTGAAACAAATGAAAGGTATATCGGGGGTGAGATTAATATATGGCAGCAACTGGGAGAATGCAAAGATATAATAATGATATAAAATATAATAATGATATAAAATACAACAATGTAGAAAATATCAAAAACACAAAAATTTTGATGTAGAAATTATTGTGAATTAAAATCAAACCAGGCTGCTGTCATTAACGAGAACCCATTGTTTATTAAGACTTAAATCAAGTTTGTGTAGCATTAACCATGCCAAAGGGATTACCAATAGTAAGGACCTGAAAGAAAGAGTGGTGACTGCTTTCTTGCACAATAAGAAGCAGACTTGTATTGCGAGACAATTTGAATTTGAATCGTTTAAATACCATTCAAACATCCGGAAGACCACGAAAAAACACCATATATCCATGGAAATCTGCACGCCAAATTATAGCAGACATTCCCGAAGTAGGAGTTACCCCAAGGACAATTCAGAGGAGGCCGGTTGCAGCGAAGGGTTTTAAGTAGACGTCCCGGTTAGAAACCCCTTGTTTCGGAAAGAAATGGCGCGCTAGGCTTCTATTCGCAAGAGAACATTTGAATTGGACAGTACAGGACTGGAAAAAAACTTTGTTTAGTGACGGAACTCAATAGAAACTTTTTAATTCTGAGCGAATTGGATGTGTGAGACGACCAATCAACGCAAAATTCATTCCCAAGTACACCTACAATAAAACATGGTCAAGGTAAATTATAAATTATTATATAAAATAAAATAAAATACTTTTTTGGAAGTAGTTTTATATTTAGTGTTTTTAAACTTCAAGCGCCTAAAATATTTTAATGATTGATAATAACACGGCACAACAATTAATAACATTTTCAAAATCCCTTCGGATTTTAGTATCATTTATAGTATTTTCGGGGCTCGCCATCACGAATATGTACTCATTCGGGTCATAATCCAAATAAACATTTACTTTGTAGTTCATCTGTAATGTTTGTATTTTGAATTAAGTGTGCAATTTGGAAAAAAAATAGTTTATGCTGCCCATATGAGTCATGTTAACGGTATAATTTATTTTACATAAAGCTTTTCCAATTTCTCGAGTTTTATCCACTTTTATTAAATTTGAGCAAATTTTTAATTTTTAGGCAATTTTGTCTGTCATATTTGGCATTTGAAAATTTCGCATTTTCGTAATTTGACAATTTTGTTGAATTTTGTTTGTTTTAACATTTTAGCTAAATTTTCATTATTGGCAATTTCGTAAATGTAGACATTGACCGATTTTGACATTTTAGTAAAGTTTTCGCTTTTGTCATTCTTTGCCTTTTTTATAGAAAATTTAGACTTGCTTTCGTTTTTTGTTCGTTTGATGCTGAGCATTTTAAACATTTTCTTTTTAATTTCTCCCTTTCAGCATAAAGAAGCCGATAAATATTCCGAAAAGATATGTTAATATACCCCGAACCTGAACACAATTTGCAAATTTTGCTATTTTAACATTTTACGGAATTGTTTTCTCTCTCTAATTTTGCATTTGCGGGAGAAATTTTTGAATTTTTGTTCATTTCTATAATTGTTTTTATAAGGTTTGTATATTTTTGCAGATTATACAATTTTTATAGCATTAGCAATTTAAAAAATCTTTTGCTACTCTTCAAAAATTGCAGCTTTGTAAATTTGTCCATATCGATATTTTTTTTGCAATTACAACAATTTTGGTATTTTGTTTTTTTTTGACAGCTTGAACAATTTTTTCCCTTTCGGTAGTTTTCCTGCTTGCATTCGATTTTTGTTTAATTTTGTGAATTTTTGATTCATATCCAATTTCTTGCATTACTTATAATTTCGTGAATTTATACATTTATGACATATATGTGACTTCATAAATTTGAAAATTCTAGTAAAATAATACATCTTATTGTTTTTTGGAATGTTTCTTTCTTGAAAATGAATATTTGCATATTTTCGACAATTCCTGTGAAAATCTAAGTTATTTTCTTTTTCTCCCACCTCTCGTCGTTTTAGAAATAAAATATAAATTTTCGAAAAAATTTACATGTTATATTAATAACATAGACTTTCAGACTTATCATCATTCTTAACATAATGTATACAATGCAATTTGATGTGTCCTAAACCCCAAAATTTGAATGAACACTTTCAGAAAGTATAAAAAAATAACCAACGTTGGGTTGAGTTAATTTTAAAAGGTTGGAGAACTATTGAAATGAAATGAAATGAAATAAATTTCTTTAGTCGTATTTTTATTCACGTTCGTTATTTATATTTCCATATGTTTACTTTCTTTTACTTTATGTATAAAGAAGTATAGTAATCATGAACATTTTCGAGATTTCAACGGAAATACACGTTTTGAATTTCCCTATTCGGCGCTCGGTTCGAGGGTCAGTTCAAGCCACGCTCCGACAGTCTGTACGCGGTATTACACAATTACATTGAAAAAATGAAATAAATTCGATCCGAGACAATGACGTCAACACATCATTAAAAAATTGAGATCTGTTTGTTTTGATGGACTCCATAAAAAGACCGACGTACGTGTGGACGCACAACCTTTTTTCTAAATGCACACAAGTATGCATTTACGTCAGCGGCAGTATTCAAACATTCCAGGGTCGGCTTTCGAATGGATATTCGCGTATTGTTGATTAAATGGAAATGATTAAGCATTTGATATTATTAATATTACGAAACAATCTCGCAATTTATAGGATTGTTAGATTAGTGTTTGGCAATATTTAAATGTGTTAGGCGGACGATTATTTCGATTAGTTATTTTAAATAATTAATCACGGGATGCAGCAGAATCATTGTCAGCTCACCGTTTCTCGTAACTGAAGGCAATTGAAGATGCAATACCCACATACATCATGACAAAAGCAATGGCAGTACCATATGCAAATATACATTGCAACTTTTAGAATACGACCAATACGTACGGATGTATCAACGAGGCGTAACGTTAGCGTACTAATGCAGGCTACGCCAAAAAATTGCACCCATCTTGCAGAGGTGTAGTCTAAATGAAAGCGCAACAATTTCTCTGATAATCATCGTTACACATTATGAATATTACAAAATGCATCCAATTGGGAACAGTACCAAATGCTGCTTTCCGTACCATACAGCTGCTAAAAAATTGAAAGGCATTAAAAGGGAAACGTACGCAACTTTTAAAGAAATGTGTACGCACACACAGCCATTTCAATTTGGAACATCATATACTACAATAAATATTAATCAATGAACAAGCTGCCGAAGAAACGGGGAAACGGGGGAGCAATATAAATACAAACAACTACACTAAGCCAAGTACATCTGATCGGATGTGAAATAAATCGCAGAACTTAATGGGAACAGTTATTTAAAATAGCGTTTAGGGACATCGGAATAACAAGCCAGTTACGTACAGACCAGAAACAGAGTAAATTCTAGAATAAAAGAAATCAAACGAGAATATTGGATTAAGTTCACTACCGATATTGAACACGATACACATGAGTGGTTGTAAATTGCTTGGAAGTACGAAGAAGCCAGTGAATGAGTATGCACAAACGAAAGGAGTGTCTATAGTAACATGGAAGGAATCCTTCGGGGGCATTAGTAGACTTGGAAGAACACGAAGCTACACCTAACATTATGTTAGAAGAGACTGAAATAGAACTAGAACTTAAGAAACTGAAAAACAGAAAAGCCACGGGACCAGACAGCACAACTAATGAACTACTGACATATGACGGTCTGGAACTATACACACAATTCTACCATAGGACTCTCTTTACAGCATTGCGTTCCTCTCTTCAAGAAAGGGATAGAAGTCAGCCCCAGATAATTACAGAGGAATAAGAGTATGATACACGACAAAGTCTGAATACTTACAACACAAGAGTGTAGTCCCGAAACCATATATCAAAGAATACCCCAATCCTCGAAGGAATCCGACAAGGTGATTGTCCATCTCTATTTAATATTCTGCGTGTATGCTGCGTGTGGCTGACATGAAGACACTAAGAACAATCGTGGGAAAAACCCGAATAGACAGAGTAAGAAACGAGGATGTTCGGGAATAATATGGAGTACAAGATGTGGTACGATGGGGAAACAAAGAGACAATAGTAAGAGTCGCGTAAAGAGAACAGATAAAGACCGATTATCAGGTATATTGCTACAGGGTAAACCAGTGGGAACTCGGCCACCTAAAAGATGGAAGGACAGCTGACAATCAACATCTCAAGAAGTGCCACAGAGGCGAGCTGATAATTAACACATTGCAAGATCTCAAGGAAGAATAAAAAGAAGACTTTATTACCTTATTGGCAATTCTTTTGCGCTGGACAACTTTTTGTGTTTCATTTATACTTATCCTCCTATGAGAAGAAACTACATTGACTGTATTGGTAGGTTGGCTTCTTCATTGATAACCTATGTTCTGTCTTTTCTAAGTATTTTTTTTAAGTATTTTTCCAATGTGTCCCGTACTTTGTGATATTAGGACTCACTATTTTTAATATTAATAGTGACCCATACAGACCCAACGTCTACAAACAAGTCGTTCTTCACTTTCGGAATAATGAATTGTAATGTTCCCCTAGAGAAGACTAGAAATACCCGAAAAACTTATAAGGCTAACAGCTATAACACTAAATAAAACACAAAATAAAATGCTCTGCAGTGGCGACCAATCAACAGAATTTGTGGTGGGAAATGGTCTGAAGCAAGGTGCCCCCCCCTCTCTCTAACATACTCTTCAACCTGGTTTTGGAAAGCATAATTAGAAGCGTTAAATTAAAAATGGAACGGACAATATGCAACAACGGGCATCAATGTCTAGCATATGCGGGGCGATCTTACACTCCTAGCGAAGACGAAGCAAAATTAAAGAGGATCACAAAAAATGGAAAAAGAAGCAAAAGTTCTCCGACTAGAAATAAACCAACAGAAAACAAAATACATGGTAATGGGCGAAACCGAACAGTCAGCGGACGAAAACGAAACTTCGAACCATAGAACAGATTATGACTTTGGCAAGATAAAAGAGTTTTGGGTTTTACTCGCTAGAAAGGTTAACGATGGTGCGTAGGAAGCCTAAAATAAAGAAGAACTACGACGAAAAATCTACCAAAAGATTTGTGAGTTTAACCCACTTACCTCTAAAGGCTGATGAGAGCTATTCGCACCAAATTGCAGACCATTGAAACCCCTTAAGCTGCTATGTGATACATTATAATTAAGGCTTCAATGACTCGTTTTCCATGACCGGCGCTCAAAATTTGTCGGTTTTAATAACTACGCAATTCCTTTCTTCATTTTCAACAGAGATATATTTTTAAAATAAACAAGCTCCTGAAAAATGTAAAAATAACATTGGAAACGTAATATTACAAAATGGAGGTAGTTCATCCCTAGGTGCTACTTTTTCAATTGTATGCAAACGCGTTTTTTGAAATATTACTTAGTTTTCACGCCACCTGCCTTGAGTTGCGACAATGTATGAATCTTTAATTTTATGAGCTACCGTCCACCGGAGACTTCTTGTCACGCAATTGTTCAGTTACCACCGTCAAGTCCTTAGGTTCTAATGCCTGGCAGAGCCAGAGTCATTATTATGTGACGCAGTTGTGGTTTTTTAACGCAACTGTTCGCTTTGGCTGACAAACTACTAATGGAGGTAATCTTTGTTTCTCAGAAACAACGAACAATTGCGCGAGATCCACTTTACCCTACTAACTCGTATATATAAAATGTTAATGTTAAGTCGAAATCGATATTGTTATTCGAAAATATATCGTTATATTTTAAATAATTGGGAAAGTAAATTGATAGCAGAAGTCTGTCAAATCGGCTTTATATAAATATATGTATATTAGGGCGGGTTAATTTTTTTTTTTTGATGAAGCGTATAGCAAAAACGTAATCTATAGGTGATTCTGAGAAATTTTGCTCAAGAGACCATAGCTCTAAGTCGGATTTGGAGCCCCCCAAAATTTCAAAATATATATTTTTCCATATATACATAGAATAATTTAATTAAATTCGTCATAAAATCGGATAGCATTATAGTAGATTTCTCAATATGGGCTTGTTTGAAAGGTATTTTTATCACCTTTCAGAATCTGTATTGATACCAATATATTTTTTTTATTTTTAGTAGAGATATTAGGAATTTTTTGTCGAAAAATAGCCTAAAATGAACTTTTAACTAATAAATTCTGAATTTTCTTCGATTTTTTTCGAGTCCAACGTATAAATTTTAATAAAAATGCACTGCCGTACACAACAGAGTTATAAAACTTCACATTGAAGTACATTGGCACATAAACTGTAATAATATAAACTGCCAAAATTTTTAAATTGGTCGATGGTGTATTAGTTGTTACATATAATCGTAGTAATCTACTTGCTTTGGTTAACCAACGAGAATGTGTAATTGGTCCTGGTTTAATGTTAACTAAATCAACTGGAACAATACCATTCGAAATTGCTTTAGCTATTTGATATAAATATTTAACATTTGTTGATAGTTCGAGCTCATTTTCATGATCCATCATTGCAGGCATACTCTCCAGTGGTATTGGATCAAAATCAGCTACTACCTGAAAAATGAAATGCTTAGATCAATTAAAATGCAATTATTTTATTTTAACTTTATCCCAATCGAAAAAGTAAAATAATGACAATAAATAATGATAATAAATGATGATATTAAATAAAATAAAGTGTTACATACCTGCAATTTCTCACATTCTTGAATAACTTTGAATAACTTTCCACTTGCTGCTCGTGGTCCACTGGTGACTGTTTTGTCCAATGCTTCATATAAATGACGAAATGGCAGTTCATTGAAATGAAGCAGACATATAAACCAGTGAATTGGTCTATTTAACTGTTTTTCAAATAATCGTAAAACACCATTTTCTGTTCCAGTATTTGCTGGCTCACCATCACTGCATATGCCAATTAATTGATCAACTGTTAATGTTTTATTGTTGAAAAATTCATTCAGTTTTCTGTGTTTGGTTTTTGCATCTTCTTGACTACCCAAATTTACATATCCAAGTAACTCATTATAGGGCTCTTTCAGAACAACTAAATGCGGTTCTTTTACCATAGTGGTATGAAATTTGTCATTAATTTTCTCTGTGGTCATGAGTCATTTTTTCTACCATCGAAAGAGAATGCAGTTATGGAAGAATTTGTATGTCGTGTACGAAGCACTGCATCTCTAGATTTAACTTTTTATCTAGCCACTTTTGATTTATGCATAATAACAAGATTACCATGAATATCTCTAAAATTTATATCTTCGAATAAAGCTGTAGCTAAACATGAAGCGACTCTATATGAAACACCGAATCTATCACACATCATAGCAAAATTTAAGGCATCGTATCTTTGAGTATAATGACGTCGTCTCATTTGAACAGTTGCTTCTGGAACTTCTGTTGTTGCTTCATTTTCATCTTCATCCATGTGTAATTCAGGTGATTCGTAACTTGGATCATCGGTACCAGTTGTAAGTGTTGGTATTGTTGTAGCTACTTCTTCAACGTCTTCCGTATATTCAGGTATTGTGAATTTTCTATCATTATGCTGGTCCATCATAAATTCTTTTAGATGTTCTGGAATCAATCCACACGAGCATTCTGTTGTTTTTAATTTGCAATTACATTTGCCAATATAAAATAATTCGTTTATTGAATCAACAAATGCTTTAAATTCATCTCTTTTGTTTCTATGTTGTACATGTTTCTGGTATTCATCAAGCAAACCAGTTAATTTTTTTAAAACACTCTTTCTATTAATGATTTCAATATTTAATTTACACAAAATTTGGATCAATTTATCTGTTACGTGAGGAGTAAAAGTTTTATACGAGAACATTTTGTTTTCAAATTTAACACGATCACTTAAAAAAAATAATATTTTAAAATGTCACATTTAGAAGGCAAACTAAGATCATTTAAATCACTTGATAAACCAAAAACAACAATATCTTGATGAGGCATGTTAGTCAATCTAGAGTCAAAACTTGTTGATGTTGTTGCTTCCATTTGTGAAGACACATCAGACGATGTTGATGGTTCTTGATTATCCATAATAACTTTGATATTATCACTGCACTCTTTGATTGTGTCACACTTATCTTAATCTTAAAATAAAAAAAATATTGGTATTGTGATAACCGAGTTTTTATTTAAGTATTTTGGCAAACTGCGTGCGCATTGCATGGTGAACGATTAAGGAAGAAGGAAAAGCAAGCTTGGCAACATTTAGTGTAGGTAAAAGTCATTATTTTGTAACGTCATTATTCAGTGTTACAAAGTTGTTCAATTGAACAATGCTGCCATTGACGACTTATTCTACAGGTATCAATACAGCTTCTGAAAGGTGATAAAAATACCTTTCAAACAAGCCCAGATTCAGAAATCTACTATAATTCTATCCGGTTTTTTGACGAATTTAATTAAATTGTTCTAGGTATATATGGAAAAATTGCTATTTTGAAATTTTGGGGGGCTCCAAATCCGACTTAGAGCTATGGTCTCTTGAGCAAAATTTCTCAGAACCACCTATAGATTACGTTTTTGCTATACGCTTCATAAAAAAAAATCGTTCCATACAATTTGACCCGCCCTAATGTATATGTAAGAATATTATATTGATCTTACTATTGCATTAAATGCAGCGGAAACACTAGTGTTTGTGTCTAGTTATGACTCGCAGTGAACCATACATATTAAGTGCAATCAATTTTGATAAAATAAATCTTTTTGCAAATAATCACCCTGACTTGCGCAAATAGGACCATAAATATATACTTTCCAGTATGTGTCTGAATTGAACTACATGTTTTCTGACGAACAAACATGCTACCAAACTCGTCCGAGCCGCGACTACACAAACTACAACATGGATTACTTCAATGGTACATACTTTTTGGAAAATCCTTTATGAAAAATAAAAATATAATAATTGTAGTAAAAATTATAAAGTTTTTTCTCCTAAATCATACATATCAGTATATTCAAATACTAAACAAATTTTGCAATATCCATTAGAATAAATTGTAAGAAATCGGACGAAGAAACAAACCCATTTCAACCACAAATTTTAACATTTTACTGCTCCAATATGGCAGTGAGATCTACTTGTATGTCTTTCTTGTTTGGTACCGATATAATTATCGACCAAAATTTGTGCATTGCAATTCTGTAATCAACACTATTTCATCTCTTTTACAGATTACATCGCAAGGTACGGTAGGATGAACGAGGAACAGGCGAGACTCAAGTTTTGGCAGATCCTTGCCGCAGTAGAATATTGTCACAATAGGAACATCGTACATCGAGATTTAAAGGTACACAATCTACAACTAATTTATCTTTCCTCTAGCATCACGAAATCGAAATACGTGAAATATGTAGAAACAAAACTGCGAAGATGTAATCTAAAACCAAGTAATACTCTGTCCCATAATAATAGTAGCAAAACAAAATATATTACAGAAAAACAAGATTAAATTAAACAATAAAATAAAAACATTAATTTTAATTTATTGTCAGTTCAGATGGTTTTTGGATTTTTCAATAACTTCGTTACTACATTTTACTGCTGTTTACTGTTTCTATCAATTCATCAATATTATTGGGCGAGGCTTGTTATTTTAGTGACTACATTGAGTTAAAAAATATCAACTGTAAAACATTAAAGTCAAGGCTATTTGGTAGCTGTGATTTTATTTGTATTCTCCACCCATACGAAATGCCTCCTCTAATGGTAATTGATCATCATCTTTTAGATGTACAATAAATATGGCGCAATGTCTTGTGGCCATTTTGTGCAAATTGTTGGCAGGATGTTTTCGAAAAACATTTTCTGTATCCCTGTACACTGATTCTATGGACTTTGTAGCTGGCGTTTGCGTAACGTATTTTTCCGTGTCCATCAGAAAGGCATTTTTTGTGTGGATCCCATCACGGGCGAGCTACTGCTGCCATAAACATAAACGTTGATATAAATCTCTTACTTTTGCACGTTCCGTGTGAAGTTTCTTCGTCTGAAAGCACATAATAGAATCATTTGCATTTAATTAAGTAGAACCCCTTTTCATCAATGTGAATATAATCCTTAAAGTCCGTAAACTTTCCGCCAGGGAGTACTTTCTTATTCTTTTCTGTAAGAAATGTGTTGATTGTGCTTGGAACTCGTTTTATTGTTTTTCCTTTTTCAAAATTCGAAATAATGTAGATTTGGGCGTGAGCTGCCAATATTATGATGCCTGTTCTGCTAAGAGGAATATGTCTATGTTTTTCAAGTTTTTCTCCATAATCTTTGCATTTACGTCCACAGTATTTTCTGTTCCTGTTCAACTTAAATTGTTTTGCAACTAACTTAATTGCAGCTTTCTGCAGGTTTTCGTTTTTCTTTTGATGTATCAAGAACTGGACAACTAGACAACTCTCATTTCACTTTCTTTAGATTTTAACAGAAGTACACGTTTTGGCCTTCCCTGAATGGATTCTGACTATTTTCGGAGTGATGTCTCTGCGTGTGGTGTTATTTTTATTAAACTTCATTGATTTATTTTATAATCGTGTTTGGTTCATTTCCATTATTTTTCATATAAAAGTTAAAGATATAACATTTTTTGGTTCAGAACTGTTTGCGCCAATATCATCATACATTGGCACAAATATCTCAAAAATAGTGAAAAATAGTAAAATCATTGAAAGATATAAATGTAAAAAAAAATTAAAAGGTCGAAAATAAATCGTAAAAATTTAAAAAATGCAGAACAATGTAAAAATTATTGAAAATCGTTAACAATCGAAAACGGCCAGTCAAAAATAAATTTTAAAATCGTAAAGTTTGTAAAAAATGTTAAAAATCATTAGAAATCGTTAAAAATTCGTGATAAATTGTAAAAAAATCTCTAAAAATCGAAAATAAATAATCAATAAAAAAATAGAAATCTGTTCTAAACATTCGAAATTGTAAATGCAAAAAGATCACAATTGCCGACGAAAACCTTTATAAAGCGGATTATTTGAATTTGAACACAAACGTTAAAATTAGTAAAAAACATTTCAAATCTTAAAAAAATATATAAATCATTATAACTATATAGTACAAAAAAGTTACTAAATCATTAAAAACCGAAACAAATAATTGTAATTTGTTAGAAATCGAAACATATATTCGTTATAAGTTGTAAAAAAATCGAAAATAATTATAAAATTGAAACGTCTAAAAAATCGCAAAAGATTTCTTCTTTCGAAAACTTAATTTTGATCGGCGGATGAACTTATAAGTAGTTATTATTCATAATAAAGTTAATATAAAAATTTTAAGATTTGTCAAAACAAATGATAGATGTCATGATACATTAATTTTGATTGAAAGCTTTGCAATTTCGTGCTACAACATAACTTACAGCTCCATTCGCCAGTCTCTTGCTACGCAGTCACACAATATATGTCATTTACAACCATAAGTTTTAAATGTTTGAATAGACGAGATAAGGAGAATAGGGATTTTTATTTTTGGCCATACAGGAAACTGCACAAACCGACTTTTACGAAAAATGTATTTTTATTCAATTTAATATTAATTGTTATAATGCACCACGTGAATCGATAAATATCCTCAATGAGTAATTCATCATCGGTCAATGGATGGGCTGAAATTTTTGACCATTTATTGAGACTCTTTTTAGTCCCAAACTGGGCCTGCATATCTTGAATACCTCCAAAATGAAATACAAACTCAACTTACTATACAGTTTACGTTACTTAACGTAAACTGTATATTTTAAGCATGACAGAACATTATTCAAATGACGCCTTGAAAGATTTTATTAAAATTTTTGGGAACAAATGGGTTTGAACGGGTAACTTGGCCTATTCATTCACCAAGTTCAGAAATCCATTTTTTATTGTTTATCAAGTTGGCTGAAGAGTTTGGATAAAAGACTCATTTATGAATATTTAAGCGTAATATTTGCTAAAAATAAATTAGTTATTTTGGCGAAAAGTAAGCATTTGTTGAGATATATTTATTATGACTTATTTTGCCTTATTAACATTTTGAACGAATAATGCAAAGGGAAAATAAAATATGTATAACATGACGTACAATAAAGTTTAAAAGAATAATAAAACATTACTACCAACATTTGAGACGGAAAAAGTAAAATTAACACAAAATTCATTCTCCGTTACACAAACAACAGTTCTGCACGTAAAGGTACTTCGGGTACTTCACAACAATGGTATTAGAATTTAAAGCATACTTCTAGTGCGATATTTAAAAATTATACTCTTTTGAATACCCGTGCGGTAGTTTTCACAATCTGTCGTTTTCAATTTTAACAAATAAGCGCGTTTCCCACCACTGCATTGCTTTTCGTTCTCATTGAGCTGCGCATGAATGTACATAACAATTATACAATGTAATGGCCGTGAATTAATTTGCAGGCTGAGAATCTATTATTGGATTCGAACAACAACATAAAGATAGCCGACTTTGGCTTTTCGAACTACTACAAGAGCGGTGGTCAGCTGTCCACCTGGTGCGGTTCGCCTCCGTATGCCGCGCCGGAGGTCTTCGAGGGCAAAAAATATACCGGGCCCGAAATCGACATTTGGGTACGTACTATTTATTTATTGCAGTAGTAAAATAAGTTTTGTGGTACATCCCGTTTTCGTGGTCAAAGCAAATAGCCCCCTCCGCCCCAACTTTTATTGCGAAAGGGAGAAACATTTAATAAACAATTCGGGAGGTCAATATTTGCCATTGCTCCGTTGCAAAACGTCATCGACTGGTAAATCTTAATTACCTCCATTATTATTCAAATAGCTATTGATTATTTTAACTTTTACGACCCAAATAAAAATAGTTAAATGATTGTGGTGTCATTTATATCAGCAGTATAATAATCTCGATTGACCGGAACCTCGTCCGAAGTCGGTATTAACGCCACGTTATTGACGTTCATTTATCGTCTGTAATATAAATTGGGTTTCATCGACTTTCCAAGCAAAAAGTAGCTGAGATTTGTCAACATTTTGATCAAAATGAAAAATCAGTGCGGTGATAATACGTTGAAATAGACACTAAAACAACTCTTAATAATGTACTTCCTGTTATTCCATTTAAAAGTGCACATTAAAATGTAGTAAAATTTTATTTGTGATTCCAATTGAAGGGTTCTTAAAATGTGATGGCTAAAGTCATAAAACACTACAACGAATTATTCAGATATATCGAAACAAATATGAAAACATAGTCAGACTGGTAAAAATAAAATTAATACAAAGTGGAGAAATAATAATAAAATAAATGAAGTTTCGACAAGATTTTATGATAATAAGTTGAGGAAGTCGAGAGTGACTGAAGAAAATCATTTCAATGAAGCGTCGAAAATTACTGAGGAAACGATACGAATGAAGAATGACCGAACTAAAATTTAAAAAATAGTTATAATATGAAATTCTATAAAAATAACGAAACCCAGACCCAACGAAGTACTTCTAAAGAAATAGAAGAAAATGTTGGTTAAGAAATATGTAATTGACATGAGTTTCGTGTCATTTTGCCTGCTATACACTTTACGTTGCATGAGAAGAGATTTAATAGAAAATTTACTAGTCAACGGTATGTTTGAAAGAAAATTGACAAGTAACGGTGTATGAACATCAAATACAAAGTGAAGCATAAATATAAGTGGGTGTAAAGTCTGGATCTATTGAAATAGAATTTGTATCTAAAGTAAGGCACATTTTATTGTACTAGTCATTTGAACGTTCGTATTTTGTTTTTAAGTTATGACGTAATTTTTTAAATTCGATATACTTGCTTTTAAACTTTTAAAAGAAAAATTTAATAACAATCAAGAGCGCCAAGTTTGATTTAAAAAAAGTAGACATGTAACAATTGATTGGATTTTTGGGTTTAAAAACAATTATCTCGAAAATTTCAAAATACATTATACATTTTTGTAACATTATTTGGTCTTAGAATTCCATGCACTTTCCAACTTCATCATAAAAATAGTTTCTATTTTAAAAAAATATCAGTGACGTCATAGCTCAAAAACCAAATACGATCTTTAAGTGACCAGGAAAATATTCCTGTAAATGTAAAATGTGGATTTCTGTGAAAAACATTTGATGAAAGTTCCATTTCGATAGATCCAGACTTTACACCCGCACTGTATAAATATATATGCTTCTATTGGTTGATATTGAGTTTTAGAACTCGCAACAGTTGAAAAATAATTACTGCTGAACGGCTGAAAAACTCATGTTAATCCATCTTCACTTTTAATATTAATTTGCAACATAGGCTTTGAGGGCTTATCTGCGCACAACAATTACAAGAAGAAATAATATAGATCATATCGACGAGTATCTATTTTTGACTGCTTTAATTAAAGATAATATGAGAAATGTCAAATTGGAAAATGAAACATTCCTCTACTTTCTTTTCCCGCCCTATAAGCTATCTTTCACGAAAGAAACAAATATGCTGGTAAATGAAGAAGTAAATATAGTTATTCAGCAATAGACAATTTGGAATGTGCAATATTACAACTGTACTATTTGAAATGATTTTTGCCATGACAGTATTTGCAATACATTTAGTGGAATTCACTCGACTCAAAAATGATGTATATGTGGAGCCACACCTAAAGTAATGAATGGACAAATTGTAAGGAATCGAGCCCCGAATGTGCATGCATATAAGTATGGATTTTCAACACTACTATCAAGTTGGTTGAAATTGAAAATAAATTTAGGAAATTTTTAGTTACTAAAAACATCAAGAAGCTATACCTTTCAACTTGTGGTATTATAAGCCAATGTCTATTCACAAAATACTGATACATGAATCAGATGCAGTATCTTCATTCGTGATGCTTATAGGCCAACTATCTGAGGATGCATCCTCGAAAAAATTCACAAAATTCACGTTCTCACACGAATCATGACCTGGTGACCATGGTGCTTCCCACATCCGATCTTTGCATACCTTCACTAAGGTCACGTAAATCGGATTAACAGAAAGAAGTAGATGCAGATTTAAAAAAAAAATAGATATCAAGCATTTTGGCGATGAAAGGGGTTTTTAGAGTATAAATGTGTGAAATAAAATTAATAACTATTTGTGTATATACATAATAATAATTTAGATCAATGTCCTCATATATTCCTGAGAATGTGGGCGTTGATACTTAACACATGAAGTGGCATTGCCAGGGTATATTCATTTGTTTGCAGGACGAGAAAATGCACCAATTAATTAGTGACTAGTTATGTGATTTTTTTAGAATGGGACTAACTCGGTCATGCGCACTCATCCCTTTGATTGCAGAGTCTCGGCGTCGTCCTCTACGTGCTGGTGTGCGGGGCGTTACCTTTTGACGGATGTTCGCTGCAGGCTCTCCGTGATCGCGTCCTGTCCGGCAGGTTCCGGATACCGTACTTTATGAGCTCTGGTAAGTACAAAACGAAAAATACTAATAGAACATATTCCCAACCGACGAAATATATGAATTTCATAGAATTATAATTTATGGAAGTAAATTGGTCATATGTTTATTGGCTGTCATGGCATTATGGAAATAAGTGACATTACAAACATGTTAACGAGCTAAACGCAACGAGAAACTTTGTAGCATCTCATTCTTTACTCGATATTACCCTTTCTTTAGATCCTTTTATATCTTTCATTTTCGAATTTTGTATGACACCAGTTCATCAAACGATCTCAAAGGTGTTAAAGGTCGATGCTGACTATAGGGATGTTAATGGATCTAGTCGATAATTATATGTTAAATGGGCGCCACCAATGCAACGTTACTTTAACTAGAGCACGGATCAACTGGTACGCTTTTAACTGGTAACAAACATCACAAGAGTGACGATAGGCGAGTTACTTACGTCCTTATCTTGACTATTTGCCCCAAAAGCTTATTAAATCACGAAATAAAATAATATTAATAAAATAAATAATAAAATTTATTGCGTTGAATGCATATGATTTTTTTGTGGATTTCATAGGCCTTAACAAAAGCTGACGCTAACACAACATTCAAGAGCTATTAGAAATGTATCAATGTATATCAATACAACTTTAATTGCTCAGATATTTATTGTTATGATATTAAAATTTAGATTTACGAGAATAATAAATGATCATAAAATTAACGAAATTACGTTTCGGGTTTGAGAAAATAGATTTATAATAAAAGTTGCACTAATGTTTTACATTCAGACACAATATCGATCACCTTTTCGTGCAGAATTGAAAATAGAAAGATTTTACCACCAAATGAGACCTGAGCCAATAATAAGGCCCTATGATACTATAGGTCTAGTTGTTTATGAAGGTTTAATAAAAAAAATCACTAAGAAAATAACATTTAGTTTGGAAGAGCGGTGACAAATAGAGACGCATAATTTATATTGATAGAGATAAACGGAAGTTAAGATTTGAAGTAAAGCAGCATGTAAAAGGGGTGTTAAAGATTTTCATACATAGAAGAGCTCAATTTGGAGAATATTACAGCAGCGATGCCATTATATACCCGTCTCGGTGAGATGATATCGAAGGTAAAGTAAAAAGAATAACGCAACAATTTAGATGCAGCAACTAAATTCGTGAAAATATGAGCGAATTCAAATCAAGATTATAGCGGCCGAAGTAGAAACGTCATGGAATCATACTATAATGCAATTTCAACATCAGAGAGAACTAAAAAATGAAATGTATATCTAACGATGTAGAATTAAATAGAAAATACTTAAGAAACTCTTAAATGCGATTAGAAAATGCACTACACTTAAATGCTTAAATAAAAACGAATAATTAGAAAAAGGATGGATTGAGATTTTAAAGAATGATTTATTGTCATATAAATTAGCCATGGTTGGCGGTTTGTTATATATCGTGTTTCTTAATTTATCCATCTTTGTTCTTCACTCTATTTTCCTAAGGAATCTCATTTCGGCAGTTTTACTTCTTTGTTCCTCGTTCCACCATTCCTATCCAAACGTAAGACTGCTGCTCCTTTATTTTTTCTTCTAATTTTCCGCCTTTTGTTACCCTTACCCTAAGTATTTAAAGCTATTTACCTATTCTAACTTCATTCCATATATTTTTATTTCATGTTGTTTGTCATGCTGTAAACGGACCTTAGGTTTTCTAACGCCTATTGGGTGACGTAACACTCTCGTTTGATGTGTAACTACTTATTTTGTCATCACTATCCAATTGGAGTCTTTATCCCAATCGCTGCCATCGCAGTTCTCATGCAACAAAAATATGTCAGCTCACTTTGAATATAACAAGAGATAACAAAGTTCCCTATTATATTTTTCACTGTTAATTTGTTATCAAAAATTTGAATACATTTTAACTTAATAATTTGACACCAAATTAATTTATTGTCAGTTCATAATTACTGTCAACAAGTGGGAGGGAACTGCAGTGTGATCAATAAAGAAATGAATCTACGGTAGGCTATAAATTTTAATTCGACGCTGATAGATTTTGGGTTCACTTTACAACTACAATATTAATGACAGATATGTCAGATAATATGATAGCAATAAACTTGTAAATTGTTAAATTTTTCGTTGCATGCTCCGTTTTATATTTTTACGTAATTTCGACAATTTGACTTGTGTTCCACTTTCAACATTTTGTAAAAATTGTTAAGATGGCATGTTATGTTTTGATAAGGAAACCGTACGTTGATAATAATAATTACCATATTGGTATTTACATCCTTGAACAGGGATAAGGTTTACGTAATTCGTCCATAACAGACGAATTTCTGGTATACCGGATAAAATACGTGCATATAATACTTTCATCTGTGCATATAATACTTTCATCTACAATAGTCGTTCAGTACATCCCATAAATTTGAACATTACAAATGGAGGTAGCGCAATTGTCAATATGCGTTTCCTATTGAGATTACATTCACAGTTTTACGTCGAGAGTTGATGTATGTCTTCCTATCAGTCTTCCTATCGGCTGCAATAAAAACATCGCGATTTACAATGGTTTCGGCACGTGGAGAATAACTAACCTTATTCAAAAACATAAAAATAAGCGCACAATTTCAGCTGTCTACTGCCTCAGAGAGATCGATGCAATAAATTTATTTGTTTACTATCATTCAGCTTCCAAATTTCCAAGATCATGTCGCGTTTAAATCTAGTAACTCTTTGAAAACCCTCCTACGGAACGTCCAAATTTGTCGGACAAGCGAACTGTTCAATTTAAACCCACTATAAATAGATAGATAGATAGATATTGATCATGAATGTAATTACAAGTATCTTACATAATATGATAAGTTAAGTGGTCAATGCGATCAAAGATAAATAATGGTATTTAAGTACATATCATATATGTGAGACAAGTAACATCTTACATCGACTTTAAGTCAATTAGTATGCATTTTCTGTAAAGAGTTTTTTTAATTTCCTGAAATTTGTTTCACTTCTAATTGCAGGTGGTACATTGTTAAAACATTGGATGTATTTATTTCTGCTCACATTTTTGTTAAAATTGTTTAGAACCAGTTTATAAAAATACAACGAATATACTGTCATTACATCATATTTATTAAATAAACTGGCACAGCTAGTTCCTGGTTGTACACCAGCAATAATTCGTTTGATTTTCTTCTCCTTGACAAACACTTTGCCAGTAAACCTGGAACTTCCCCAGAATATAAGTCCATATGCAATAATAGATTGTGCAAGTCCGAAATATACACGTGCTTCAACTTTGTAATTGATACTGTTGCGTGCAGGGTTTTAATTAAGAACACTGAACTAAGTTTGCCAGTTAATTGCGCATTGTATTCTTCCCATGTAAGTTTTTTTATGCATGATAACATCAAGAAATCTAGCTGTATCTCTCATTGCAATAGATTTCTTATCAATTCTGATTAATCTGCTTTAATCAAAATTTCTCATTGAGAGTGTGAAATTGGATGACTTACGTTTTTCCAAATTCAGCAATATATCATTGTTTTCGCACCAAGCCTTCAACTGAGTTATTGATTTTTTAGCAGCAGTAACAACTTCTGTAATTCCTGTTTGTACAATAAGCATATTGGTATCGTCTGTGTATATAGTAGTACCAGATGTTAACCCACACCTGTTATGACTGTCCGGTAAAATATGAGCCAATCCATTTATTCGCCTCGCCTTTTATTCAAACGCTTTATTCATATCAAATAAAAGTATCATGATCTTACTTTTCATTACTTGAAAATGACTTTCGTTATTTGTTCAACTGTAGTAGTTGTTGATCTTTTCTGTCTATATCCATACTGAGATTCACTTAATTGTTCTTATTTTTCGAGGAACGAATAAAGCCTCCGTTGAAAATACCGTTCGACTGATTGATTTTATCATCACAAAAATTGTTTTTAGCATTTCGTGTTAGTTTTTTTTATGTGCAGAGGAAGAGATATCTAGTACTCTACATGGCACTATTCAGTCGTCTATTTACTTCTGCCATTTCACTTAACAATTTAGAAAGATTTTCGGTGTTATTCATATTTTATTTTTAATGAAGTTCCAAAAGCTGTATATAACTTATTGACATCATTATCTTCATCAATGAGAAGCACTTTTCCTTTACTGTATACTTTCTGGCTAATGCATTTTCGATTCGTGCAATGAGATCTATTATCGTGAGGTCAATTATTTGATGTGTATGATCAGACAGATGATTGTGAACAACTTTAGTTTCACATTCAGTTATAGTAGTGAAGAAAACATCTATTTTTTCATATAATTCATGAGTTCCCTTTGAGTCACTCCAACACTTTGTGTCACACTTGAATATAGTCAAATATCAGAGGGAGATTAGCAGAAATAATTTCAAATATAGAAAGCGACAAAATGTGCAAAATACAAGGCTGCTCAATTAGAGAGGATTCCAAGATGTTGCAGACAAGTAAGATTAGAACATTTCAGAAACAATGCCACGATAACTTTAGACGCCGAAAAATATTTTATATTACCTAACTCCGTATAAATGGAAACGAAGGCTTTTATACAGACAACAAGGACGTTGCTAATGACGTAAGGTACGAGAAAAAACGAAATTTTAGGACAAGTGAGGACTAGTGTGGAGCGCCATTTCGGAAGCTGGTTTTTCAAGACTTTATATTGGGCTAGCTAGGGAGAAGCTGTAAATGCAGACATTTATATTTGCATATGCCTCCCCAAATTAATAAATTTTATTCAAACGCATCGTGCCATTATGCGAGCAGTAACCAAAATTGTTTAAGGCAGCAAAAAAGAGGATAACCCCCCGAATGTTCCACATGTACGTCCTTTAGAAGAGCTTTGGGCTTTACTCGGTAGAGAAGTTTACGACGGTGGATGGGAATCCCAAAATGAAGAATAACTACAACGAAGAATCTACCAGAATATTCAAGAGTTTAACCCACAACCGTCCAAAAGCTGATGAGAGGCATTCGCAGAACCATTGAAACCCATTGCCCTTTAGCTGCTATGTGATACATTAAAATAATAGTTAAAGCTTCACTGAATCGTTTTCTGTACTACTAAATTAAATAAAACAATTATAGTTCGAATAATTACAATTCAAAAATTTTCACAAAACTTTTGTTACATACGTTAGTTTGCTATTTGTGGACCTGTATACACAATTAATGAAAAGTTACTTACGCTCTAAATTAATATTTACTGCCTCGATTTCGAATTCTTCTTCAACGCTTATAATCGTGACATTTCGGGCATATAGTGTGACTCTTACAAATACGTAAACCTCTCCTCTTAAGGGGGAATCCTGCTTTAGGAGGCCTTAAAATAGCGTTTTTGGGGGAATTTTTTTAGGGCAGAAAAAAATGAGCAAGTCTAGTGAACTTTTTAGAGCATTTTATTGCATATTTGAGCATTAAAAAAAATATATCGAGAGAAAAATATTTAAACGGAACCGATTTTTATGCTCATTTGTATAACACCTTTCAATTGCAATTTACAATCGGTGGGAAAGATGTAGCCCGTAATTTTTGTCTGAAACAAAAAAAACCAAAGAAAATGGTAATTCTCATATATTTTCTTCTATGTGAACTAAAAAAAGACAAAATTTTGAAATTCAAGATTTTTCTCAGGTTTGAAAATAAATTTGCTATTTGCAGGAAGAAAAAATCATTTCAACTTGCTAAAAAAGTTGTTTAGAATTTTTTTTTCATTAATCTTTTTAGTTCAAATAAAATAGAATGCTACTGAAGCCAACAAAAGTTTTGTTTGTTTTGACTACTGTCTAGTTTTCTCGCAATCACGCCCACCAGTTTAGAAAAATCGTAAAAACGAAAACTCGAGAAAACGCGCTCTAAAGTTTACGATCAGGAAAAATGTTAATTTTCGATTACTTACGGAATATCTCGTTATAATCCTACTATAGCTCTTACGAACTCAAAATATTATTGTTTCGAACGACCGATTGAACTTTTTTCAATACATGGTTCGCTGTTATGTTACTGCGGGGAGGGGCCCGCGTTTCGTTTGTCCGAGCGTTCATGCGTTCGTATATTTTTTGCTCGACACCTCACTGTGTTTAGTACTGTATCTTTCAAAATATTGCGAATTAGCCGCTATAACTTTTTATACATATTCTTAGATATATTAGGCATAGATTTGAGCAATAAAAAACAAATCGATTTTTTGAGCCTTCTAAAGCAGGATCCCCCCTTAATATACTTCACTCTAGCAAAACTTGCAACCAGTTTATATCCAGCAATCGTAGTATTTTTATTTCCGCGGAACGTAACAAATGTTTCGAAATAGTACATCCACGTTGTTTTCATGAACGTTAATCTCGAGTTCTAATTGTTTACCACTTAATCCGTAAATGTTTATATGCATGATCTTAATCCGCGTAATTTTTCTAATGCTGTAATCATTTATCTGATTTAGTTGTTGTCTCAATGTTCTGCCTTTGTCTATTTTTTATTCCAATAAGGAAATGCCAATTCCTATCACATGTGGAGTGTTGCATATTTATTTTTAAATTGTATTTTTTATTGGCGTAACAATGCATGCACTTTCTTATATCTTTTTTACATTCATCATTTTTATGTTTTCCAACGCAAGCTGGCCAGGTAATTTTTGATCAGCATTTGTAAAGAGCATATAGCACATTTTTGATTCAACGGAACTGAAAAATCAAACGTAGCTCAACATATTTTAGAATTTTTGCTTCACAACGAGATTTTGTTAAATCATTAAAATGTACAATATTGCACAGAATTATATAACTACGAAAGTATTTTCATACAAAAAACAAAAATAATTTTTAACCGTTATGTTACCCCAGTGGTGGTCCAGTGAAGAAAATATCTTCAATGGTTTTGCTAGAAATGCTAAGTTAACAGGTTTCTTTCTTAGATTATACTGAATATGAAAACTTAGTTGCCGAAATACGTACTTAAATTTGTTAAAAGTCAAGAATGGTAGGTTTTTTTTAATTTATAGATTTTATATTTGTTTAATTTTTCACGATTTAAAATCATTGTCTCACATATATTTTTTTAACATGCATAATATGTATATTCCTTAACTTTTTCTATGCATGTATTCACTTATTTTATATATTGAATGCATATTCTCTTGAGATGAACACTAGCTTCTAACGGACAAATCTCCCTTTTGGTCCCTCCAAGTACATCCATATAAAATGATTTACAAGTGCAGCTTGTTGCTTTGAAAGTGGAAATAGTTATATTGAATGTATAGAATGTGATACTTTACATGACGAGTACGCAAGTTCCGGAAGTCGCCTTAGGCGAATCCCAAAAGATCTTGCAAAAAAGTTGTACGCTAGTGCAGGGTAATTGAATAAATTACAATAAACAGTCTACCATATATACACTGGGTTCCAAATAAAATGCACCCCATAGAAGGAGTAATCGAAGAGGACTGAAAACTTGTGTGTAAATCTGTTATATATACACAAACAAATGAAAATTTGAGGAAGAAAAACAGCGTTTTATTGAAGAAATGTCAATAATGTGTAACAACACCACATACTTGAATGCAGGAATATAACCTTCTAGGCATACTAGAAAGTAGATGATCTATTGCGTCCCAGGCTATGTGAAGCTATTGTCGCAATTCATCTATAGCAGTGGTTCTTAACCTGGGGTTCGGCGAGTCAGTCTCAGGGGTTCGGCGGAGGTCAACCACCTGACGTAATCGTGACGTAGAAACCGTATTGGTTTCGAAAACTAATGCTGCATAACGTGTGTTCTATTGGGAAAATTAATTATATTTTATTTTTCCAATTAAAAGGGGTTCGGTGAATGCTCATATGAAACTGATGGAGTTCGGTACCTCCAGCAAGATTAAGAACCACTGATCTATAGTGTTTGGAGGCTGCACAAGATGACGCAGTCTTCGGTCCATCACTTCCCAGACATGTTCTATAGGCGATAAGTCAGGCGATCTGGCAGGCCACGATATCAAATTTACGTTATATTCTTCAAAAAAGGCCGCGCATTATCTTGTTGAAAGAAAGCTTCTTATTGATGTAACGTCGAGCATTTAAACTGCCCTGGATAAACGTTAAAGGAGAGCGACCTCCTAGTTTATGCCACCGCCAAACCATTACACCAGGTTGTTAGGCCAGTATGTATTCGTTCTACAAAATGCAAATTGTATCGTTCCCCTCTAGGTCTTTTCACACGTGGACGTCCATTGGAGTGCCATAAACAAAACCTAGACTCATGGTCTCATTCACGTAGCCAATGTCGTCTGGCTTAGCACCACTTAAGTCTGGCTACTTTGTGCTGAGCTGTTAGAAGAATACGAGAATTTGGTCGGTCTGATCTCAATCCAAATCAGCGAATGCGGCGATAAATGGTGCTCATAGACCCCCTGCGATTTCCCGATAGCCTAATCCAGCTTCATGCAGAACAATAATTCGCACCCTTTCAAAATGCGTTTATTGTTGAAAATTAGCCACCCTGCGAAATGGTGGCATTTTTACAAAACAAAACAGTGACAACTGATAGCTAGATCCACAAAAATGCAGCAAAAAATGTTTAGAAATAAGTTTTCAGCCCCCTCCGTTTACTCTTGATGTGGTGCATTTTATTTGAAACCCAGTATATAACGAGAAAGTTGAAAATCTTTTTTGGCAGCGAAAAAATCGCGAAATGTGAAATAAATTTGTTTCAAATTATTCATGGAAAATTAATCTTAATATTAAGTTTTTCTTAAGGATATTGCTGAAGTGTAATTTTTATTTTTATTATTCGTTATAGTACTAATTATTTCTACTACTAAAAAATCTACAGTGGTCTACACTGAACTTTCGTATACTTAGATAAATTTCCAGTCACGATGACAAAGTAGATTTTCGAGAAACCTTTTCAAAAAGTAGTTTAAAATTTCAGTATCACCGTTTTCGAGAAAAAGGTGATAAGAATAATACATCACTTCCGGTTGTGAGACATTGCTTTAAAATATGAGATTTTCTTTCTCGCTGTATACAAATCAAATTCAAAGTTTCGCAACTTTAATTTCAATAGTTTAACTATCATTTACGTCACTACTTATACAACATGTATATAGTAATGTAAATTTAAATATGCACGTGTTAACACGTTCAAACCGGTCCATACTTTGCGCTATTGTCAAAGATAGGTCGCAAGGGCGGAGGACCTACATAAATCAAACTCGCCGAATAAAATCGTTCAACCTTTGCGTGCGGGGATGGAATCCTCTGCCCACGCGGACGTATAATGGTTAATGGAGAATCACGCCGCAATTGACGTCAGCAGTACTCGCCTGCGTCATCGTAGTCGCGAACGTCAGAGCGCGCACGCAAATAGTTTCGGAGGGGGCGATGCCGCCGCCGCCGCCGCCACGTACCGTACACGTGTCTATGTATAGACGCGTTTCCATTACAACGGGAGTTACGATCACCGCTGCATCTGCATTCGAGATTTAACACAAAAATGTGCCCTGAATTATCAATAAATAAACATCAATCGACGCATCAGATAATTGCGATATCGCATGCCACAGATTTTTATCTTCTACTTATTATGAGATTGTTAACGTAGAGCTCATAATTCAATATTCGATTTTAATAAGCAATGAAATGTATGAAATTAATCGAATTAACTGATTATAGAACAATCTAAACTTTAAAAAGCTTTTCATGTACGATATAGATTTTTTCAAATGTCAACTTATTTATTTCAAACAGAGATTTATTTTCTGATTGCAATGATATAATACTGTCGCCATTTTTTTCATTAAAGATATGAAAAATATAAATTGTTTAAATAAATTGTTTGTATTCACTGGAATTGTGCAGTTATCAATAGAAATTGATGGTATTAAGTTGATAAAAACTACAAGTACAAGTTACTGGATTTAACAATAAGAATAAAAAGTACAAATGTAGGTTCACAATCTACATTCTAGAGCTCAAATAATTAGCGATAATGTAAACGTCGGCCCCTCGACGGTGTCTTAATTCGTTACGAATCAGGACACGAGCTATCCGCGTAAAGTGGACGGGATGACTTCTTGGAACACGATGGAATGGTCTTCCATTCAGAAACATATGAATATTTTTTTTACAGTGGGGTAGCGCAGCCCATTCCTAGATTGTTGGTTAAATCGCGTTTATTTCGACCGATATTTATAGATTTAGGCTGCCACCAGTCCGAACCAAAATAACTCCAATATTATTACAACACACATAAGAAATCATTTCTTTTTCAATCCTTGGCTGTTTCTAATCCAGAAATTAGCGGTAAGAGGGTTTAAATCGTCTCTGCCCGATATTTCTTTGCGCACTTTAATATAACACACGACTCGCGAATTTATAGAAAAAAATTGACTTCTAATAATAGAAGTATGCACGTTAATTAATTTTGAGACAGAACATTTATATCTCAGTTAGAACTGATTATTTTGATTTTTTAAACATTTACGGTTCCTCAGTACGTTCGCGCTTGATGATCTTAATTCTCGCCGGGTGGTCGAAACGCGTCGTCGTCAAACCGACAAAGAAAATGTTCGTCAGAACAAGGGAACTCAAGAAACCAATGAAATAATTTGTAAACGTATATACCTTAATATTGTTAAGGTTAAGGGCCCACTATAGACTTGGCAGCTTCTACATCATGGTTTTTACACTCAATCAACTTACCCAGTCCCATCTCGGGATGATGTTAATTTGCGGGATAAGCAAATTAAGCACCCAGATCTAGATATATGTACTTAATATTAACTATATACATGTGAATGTAAAGTCGAAATATAATATTATTATTAATATTGCCGTACGCTTTTTCAGACTGCGAATCTCTTATACGAAAGATGCTCGTGTTGGAACCCGGCAAGCGGTATTCGGTCGGGCAGATAAAACGGCACCGTTGGATGCAGGCGGACGTCCCGCCGACGCTGATTCCTCCTGTTATCTGCTCGACGTCTTCGCCGGGACAACCGAACGACCAGATACTACGGCTGATGCAGAGTCTAGGCATCGATAGTTCCAAGACTCGGGAGGTAGGTCTAACTATTTATCTGACGTATAACATATTTATATAATGTATTTGCAATTAAGTGTATTTATTGCTCTTAAACGGGCACTATATTTCAGTTTTTGTACTAATTGAACTAACTTCTATGTTAATGATTTTATTTGTCTAGTAATTCAGTACCCCCTATCGTATATATAATCATCATAAATTTCGACCCCACTGTACTTTCAGATAATCGATGTACATACATTTTGAAACGCTACCTTAAAGGGCAGGAGTTGCCGAATGCCACTGAAGTTTTCATTAATAAGTAATCGAGTCTCCCATTACTAATTACACAAATCGTAATCGACATACATATGGTTTGTCCACTACGGGATTTAGCAATATGAATTTAATAAAGGAAACGGTATTACAAATGACAAAAAATTTTATGCTTTACACCGTCCAATTTTCATGCCTTAATCAGTTCATGTGGGTAGCATTAAAATGAGACGCCACAGGCAATATTTACTGTACACATGCTTATTTCGGCCTCCTCTGCATATATAATCATATAAGTTGGTCGTATTTATTCTGGAGTATAATCACATTTAACTGTCTCCTTTGCAGTCCATCCGTTTGTGCAGCTACGACCATTACGCTGCCATTTACTACCTGCTGCTCGACAAGTTGCGCAATCAATTGATCGGTGTGGGCGAAAATCAAGCAACGACGACGACGACCGCCGGCAGCAATCGCGAGTTGCGACGTAGACCATCAAACGTTGCCGAACAAGCCATGATGCGTAAGTTCAACAGGGCAAGTACAAGCGAGGACTGCAGCCGACGGTCGCCACATTCGACGACGGCAGCGGCAACATCCACGGTGATGGTTCCGACTGCCAGTAATAGTAAGTTGCACGTCGCGACGACGGCTACTAGGAGTTGCGATTCACCGCCATCACACGGCATCGATGCCGCCAAGCTGTTATCAGCTACAAACAGTGAAGATGCCCTGAAGATCCTGCAACAAGCTACTTCGGTCACCCTAGGCGGCTTTAACATGTCTAGCGAAGCATCGAGACTGATGTCTACACTGCAGCAGACGCCTGTACCGTCGTGCCAATCAGACGCGCCACCATTCAAGGATTACGTTGGTTACGCGCAAATCCCCTACGTCTTCATTCAAGGGAATTCTATTTGCCAACCCACGAGTTCAGTTGCACTGGACTGCGAGAGTAGAGGGTCGCTAAGCAGGTTCTGTACAAGGTAAATTAATGTTAATTAATTTAACTTTAATTTAAGTTGTACACTTGCGAATATTTAGCATGTGATTGAACCACAATTTAAAATTTTGGCAACAAACGAATTCAAATAGAATATATAACATATAACATTCAAAACTACTGGATCAGGTTTATAACGCCCATCAATATGAATTTTGCCCATTTGACAATATGTTTTCCTACTTGGAATGATTTGGCCATGACTGCTGCTCGTAATGTTCTGCTGTCGCATAAGTAAAGTTATCAGGAATATTTAGTAAATCCGCCTTGCATTCCCATTAGCAAGCCAACTATTTAAAATCATCCTATTACTGGACAGGTGTACTGTTTGTATTTTAAAACGTTCAAGCTCGTATTTTTTTTTGGCCTTATGCATTAATCTGAAGGAAATTTATTGCCATTGTGAACAACGAGAGCTTTTAAGCTATTTGTAGAAGCGTCCATAAAAAGACGACAATTAGTAGGAATGCTCCAATTTCGTTAAATAAGCACTTTACATCATTACAATAACAGCGTCCGTTTTCTTTAGTGAGAAAGCAAGAAAATGCTTCATGATGCTTTCTTTGTCTCAACCGAGAAGGTGGGATTGCTGCGACTTGATTACGCTCCCATTCGTCTCTAGTAGGAACTATGACTTTATAAGGCAGTCCGAAGCTGTATATTCTAAACATTGTATCAGTTTTCAATGTCGATCGACAGCCTGTTCTGTATGAAGGCCAATGTCTGCGTTGCTACTATGCTAGCCATTCTCTGTAAGCTGGTCAGTTTTGCTCTGACTGTCCTTCATGAGCAGGCCATCCACCAAATAATACACCCATACATAATGATGGGTCTAATAACCACCACGTACAGCCAGTACATTTGCTTGGGGACTAATCCCCATCAGTTTCTCAACCATCCTACTGTTTGTGAATGGAATAATAACTGTTACGATGGTTTATGACTAATTGCTACCCTTCACACCAGCATTGTATGACATCTAACGTTTCTTGCAGTGTTTCAGAGTTGATTGCTTCATCACTGCCTCTTACCAGAATAACAATAGCATCAGCAAAGGCCTGTATGTCGACCTCCAAACTGCTGACAATGGCTAGTAATTCATCCACCAGAAATGTTCACAGTAGGGAGGGAAAGAACCCCTCCTTGTGGGCAGACTCTTACCGCCCTAAATGTAACCATTTCTCCACACAGTGGTGTGGTCGTTGTTCTGACCTTGAGCATAGCTCCTATCCACTCAGCCACAATAAAATGAATGCTTCTTCTATATCAAGGAAGGCACCACAATCTCTTTGCCTTTGGATTGGGATATATTCCCAACAAGATTGTTCAGCGTCAAGTCTGTTGATTTGCCTTTTTGATAGGCATACTGATGGACATTCAGGGGATCAGTCACCAGTACTTCCCTCCGTATATGCTCATCAACCACCTTTTCTAAGGCCTTCAGAATGAAGGACATCAGGCTAACAGGCCTGAAGGATTTTGGGTGTGGGTCTACTTCTCCCACCGTTGGTATGTACACCACCCTCACCTCCGACCAGCTAGATGGTATATAATTCCATGCTAGACTAGCTCTGAAAAGTCTGCTTCATTGCACTAACAGTAGATTTATTTGCACGTAATCCAAATTGGTTTTGATAGAAAAGGTTATTTGTTTCAAAGTGATGGGATATTTGATATTTTAAAAATGTTTCTATAATTTTGGAGATAATAGGGACCAGAGATATGGGCCTATAGTTGGATTCATTTGTGGAACTGCCCTTATGAATGGGATCACTTTAGAAATTGCTGTTATAATGCCAAAAAATCTTATTAGTGACTGATGATTCATTTTTAATTACTTTCAATAATAAAAATTGAAATAAACTTTGGTAATATTAGTTCAAAGCCTTTTCGAGATATGGAAAAAAGTGATAAGAGTAAACTATTGCTTCCGGTTCAGATATTGCTTTAAAAGTACGAGATTTTCTTCTTCGTTGACAAATGTTAAGTATAAGTTTCACAATTTTAGCTTTCATAGTTAGCATACACACAGGTATCATTCCGAAAATAATCAGAATAGATTTGGGGAAGGTGTATTTCCGTTAAAATGACGAGTTCGAATATTTTCATAATTACCATACTTCCTTATACATAAAGTATAACTTCGCAATTTTTTGGTGTCAACAATCAACAATTGACATAAATTCCGATAATTGGTAATTGTATAGTATGATGAATTATAATACAATATTGTATATGAATTATCATAATTTACTGTCAACATTCTTGTAAAAAATTGTACATCACCATGATTTTACAAAATGTATTGAAAGTGTCTTACCCTGTAAAGTATCATTTTCATTACTTGTTATAATACAATAATTACATAATTGAATGTGGCTGATATATCACTGTAGATAAAAGTATTTTTAAATATCTTAAACCTTGTTTGTGTTTACAGCTCATATCGCAGCACGGAAATCCAAACCCAGTACTCCAGTTCTACCGATGAAGGCGTCGACACCGATGTTGAAGACCACACTCCACGACTCAGCTATGCTTCCTCATCATCGTCGAGTGGCGTCGCCACCAACTTCAATGCATCAAAGAGCCTCAGTCAGAACCTGAGCGGGTGCGATAGTAATTTTGAAAGCCTTGAGTATCCTCTTTCGTCAGACTCCGGCGAATTGACTAGCAGCCTACCAAGCTGCACAACGGCTCAGGAACGTGTTCATCTTCTGCATCATCACCATCACCATCATCACCATAATTACTATCCTGAATCACCTCCACCCGTTCTGACGAGTTCAAGTGCCATCTCTACTACAATGTCAAGTTATTCGAGCAACTCAACGCACTGCTCCGTCCTCATGCACAATACAAGACACAATCCCCTGGTATCAAGTTATAAAACTGCCTCCCGAGCAGGTACCAGATCTCCTGTTGACTTTCGTGAAGGTAAAGATACTGAAATTTTAGTTTAAAGCATCATCAGGGGCATAACTAGTTCATTTGATTGAATTTAATTTTTTTTTTGTAACACATGATTGTATTGTCTCACATATTTAAATCCATGCAAAAATAAAAAGGTGCCATAAATTTGCCCTTGCTTTCACGACGATATTTGACAAGACACTTGACGGTATAAAATGTATGTATCATAAACCGGCTATTGAAATATGTGCACATGCAGCAAAAAATATAATATAATGTAATATTCGTCCGAAAAGTTAATATTTCTGCTACATAAAGATGTTAGTTAGAATATGAGACATTAAGAACGTTTACGTCCTACATGTAAAAAAATCGGCAGTAGTCCACACCGAACTTTCTGATATTTAATTTATCTATAAGTTTTCTACCAAATCCTCTGCAGGAATGATTGGTGACCACTTGATACTTTGAAGCATTTTTGCTTAATAATCTTCAAACATTATATGAAATATAATTTGATTGCAGGTAGAAGGGCAAGTGATGGTCTTGTAGCACAACAGATCGTCGATCCTGGAGGAGGAGTGGTGGTTGCTTTCAATTCGCAAAAACTCAGCGAAAATTGTAAGACGAAAGGTGTACCTGACATGCATCTGGTACAACGTGAAGCACAACGCCTGCAGTCTCAGTATCAGGCCCGAGAACCTCCTGAAGAGGTTTCTCAACGTCAGAAGCAGCACGTACAGTATCATCTCCAGCCACGTGGTGGCAGCAAACGAGTGAGTCTGCCAGACAACTTTAGCTTCACACCGGCTGCAAATGTTGTCGGCACCGCCGTCATAGAGTCCTTGCAGCTTCAGACTGCGATGCAGCATCGACTGCTGCAACAAAAGCGCCAGGTATTACAAAAGCAATGTGCAATGTCATCGAATACGCACCAAAGTCCTAATGCCAGCATTGATCATTCACTGACACGTCGCCAGATGTTGCGGCAGGCGAGCTATAAGATAGCCCAACAGCAGCCAGTACCACTGCCTCCACTCCCCCTCACTGAGACTGAAAGCAAAGACTTGTTGGCATTTCAGGCGCTTGTCGAAGGTGTGGGCGGAGAAGCTTGGAATACATTACCCGGCAGCCTACAGAGTTCCTGTCAGATCTCCGACTCTATCGTTCCATCAGCAGCAGCATGGCAAACACCACCACCTCCTCCTTCAACTTGGAATCAGGTACATTTGTAGTGCAAGCAAACTCATACACATAAGACTTGCATGCTTACTTGCATATTGATCTATATAACTTAATTGAAAATACAGTATTGACGGCGTGAATTTTCAGTAACACAATCTTTAATTTATATATACAGGTTGAAACTAAAAGTCGGTGAACCTCTTTTACTTTCTTATCATATTTAAAAAAACAAAATTGTTATGATAATCTACTCTTATCCAATCTAATATAATTATAATATAGTAACCCCCCAAGTTAATATATATGCGTATATATTATTTACACAGTATTATTATAGAAATAAAACATCATGCAGTATTAACTTGAATATAAATTTTAAACTGAAAATTGTCACATGTTTTGTGACAACATTTGTAACTGCGAAGATTTATTAAACTTCAATTCATTTCTCAAGCATGATCAATATATTTACAAACTATGGTTTTAAAAGGTGATACAGATTGTGACAATATAGCAATATGCGTATCATTTTTAGAGTTGTATTTATGAAAAACTAAATATAAAATTAAAAACGCCTTACCAGCCTTGATTTTTATCAAATCTAGATATGTATTTCAGTAAGTAAGTATGATGTCATTGTTAGTAAAATGTAAAAATGACAGTTAAACTTAGTATTTTAGCTAAGGTATAACCTTTGACGATATTCTCTTCACTAGTTCACTAGTAGGATCACCCTGAGTGTTTCATATGTATATTCCACTAAAGATTGTAACTTGCAGAAGTATATATCTAGATTTGTTAAAAATCAAGTGTGGTAAGGAGTTTGTAATTTTATAGTTTTATATTTATCAGCTATTTTTTCACAATTTAATACCGTAGTCAATTATTATAGTTGTTTTCATGTTATTACTCCTAAGAACCACTGATGTTCAGAAAACAATAAAAATTGTGTTACAGAAACTATTTCCTCCTTATTTTAAGTCTTATCATCAGAAAAAAAGTAGTTTTGTTTTTAAAATGCTAAGAACTATTTAATTTTTTTAATTACTAGCGTCCTGATTAATTTAGTACAAATTTTTCTGTATTACATTGTTAAGCAAATTGAATTATTTGTATTTTTATTATTATTATTATTATTATTATTATTATTATTATTATAGACAAATTTTAAATATAAATTTTTAACAAAACGTTTAGTTTTTTAATTATGTGCCCTAACAGCATGTTATTAATTTTCTTTGTGTTACAGTTTTCGTAGGTTTCTGTCTTTGTTTTTAGATTGTCGTGTGTTTGTCTACCTTTGCTATAAATTGTTTTCAATACAGTTTTGTGTTTGTTGCCTTGGATAGGGACCACACTTATCGGCTACTGCTTGGCCGCCATTACTGCCACTGAGTGAAAGTCCCATTTTAGAGCTAACGGAACAAATGGAATCCATGTGAAGATATAGAAGAGAATATATTCGTTGCGTTTGTATGTTGCATATTATTTATTCCAGTTTGTAAGATAAAACGTTGACTAAGTATTATAAACATGTCGATAGATACAAGTATTGAATTAACATATGAAAATGTGAGTAGAAAGGCGGTTTTATTACTTTTACTGAAACCTGTTTCAATCTCTGTACATTAATCTACACTCAATAAATTTGCAATGAATCGTACCTTTGTAATTTGTAACAGACATAATGATAAATAATTTTAAGAATGTTCAAAATATAATTTGGAAGGTGCCTCTTTTTTGTCATCAAAGATACTTATCTCTTATGATGAGCCAATCCGTCGATTAATAAATTTTAACAGAGACATAGTCTCCACCACCAGTCGCCCATTTTAAAAAAAAACTAGCAAACGTAATACCACAGTATTTCACAAGTCCATTACAAACACAAGTTTCACAACATCTATTTTAGAATAATTAGACAGAACATTAATAAATAGTTTGAAAGTTGAAAGTGTATATTTAATATAAATGTTGAAATTGTTATTAAATGGATCACGAACCTGTGATGTGCTCTTGTAATATCCACTTATTCTCTGTCTTGTATACATCACAAATACATTGAATCTCAAACTTTATTTAGCACATCATATGTAATTTAAAATTAGTTAATTTAGTCGCGACGACTTCGTCACGTATGATCTCATATTTAACACTTTAAAATCTACTAATATTATTTATTGGTTAATAATTTTGAGTGAGATGGTTTTAATTTAATTTGTACGTTGTCATCATCATAAATATAAAATTTAATAAAAATGCAGCGTTATGTACTAATATTTGCTATTATTGGATGGGAACTGTTAAGTTTTCATTGGCCCAAAAGTAAAATATTTATACAATTGGCTACTTTTGTTAACGCTGTTGTGTGTTTACGTTGCTGTCTTTCAATTAGTGCCAGATAGCTAGCTTGCTTTAAATATGCAATAAAAGCAATCACATTTTGTATATATATATATATGTTGATCCGTGATGATTCTCGGGGGTAAAATCTGTCTTTCCTGGTTCTTGGGTGATGAACCACATAGTTAAATTGTCCCTTGAAAGGTTATTTTGACATCTCGATAACATCACAATTTGCCCTTCTAAGGACAATTCAAGCACATGGTTCATCACCCGAAAACCAAGAAAAACATTTCGATATACATTACAATGCCAGGTAAAGAATTGCTGTATATTGAACATATAAATGTTGATATATAAATCAACCATTATTTACGCACTAAGTGAGATACAGGCATTATATTCACACGTGTATGAAATTTGCACGAGGCTGTGAGATTGAATGGGAAATCACAGTAGTGTGGTTGTTACCATACTCTAGTTGAGATTTTAAACATATAGGTGTGTGAGTAATAGATACATCTTGTATCATCCAGCCTAGTGGACGATACAAGATGTATCCATTTAGTAGTATAAGGTAAAATACATTTTTGTAAAAAATTTAACTTACAAAGCAAATGCAGGATAACAAACAAACCTACTGTGTCTCACATATTGCGTCTATCATTTTCTTCATGACCGCTAAAATTTTTGCAAATTGGTACATTTTTATTCATGTGAATTAGAATTTTGTGAATATTAACTAAAAGTAGCAACTAACACCAAGTTTTTTAGTTTTAAAATGTTGGTTATTTTATCGTCACTGGTCGTTATTTTTATTCAACATGCTAGTGAAGCTTAGAACAGAGATATTTTACTACACGGCAAAAAAGAACGGACAGAAAATACGACAGTGCTAATTTAAAGACAGACAACAATTTTAAAAATTATTAAACAATTTGAAACACTTGAGGAGGTACCAAATCAGTATAAGAAAGGTGGAAGATCCAAAACATAACTTTGGATAATTGTGCCAAACTTCACAATTATTTGTCTGTGGTGAATACAGCTCGTTTGCGAATTTGGTTTCTCCAAGGGGTCAATCATTGTTTCAAAGGTTACCTTGAAATATTTTAGGAGTTTTCAGAATTTACTTCATCGGATACAACGAGACCATATTTAATTTAATTTAATGATTTATTTATTTAATGGACGAATCAGTAGATATGTTAATGGATGATATCTATTGTGTGCGAAAACGCCCACTATAGATTTTATTGATGTCAAAGTGGTTGCCACATATCACAATTTTTGTTAATAGTTCCCACTGATTGAATTAATAACGCATGTTTCATTAATTACTGCTTGATATCGTTTACATGTGATGAATGGTAATCTATTCTTCATTTTGATCGATGGTAATTTTCTGTAGGTGGTTTCCAATATCATTAAGAGTTAATGCAAATGAATATAAACATTTTAGGCTTCTCCCCATATTTCTCAATGAGATTCAAGGTTTCGAGCTGGCCATTTCACAATAACAATTCCAACCTGTTGAAGGTACTGCTTCACTTTCCAACCTATATGATACTTTCATTGTCATACATAAATGTAATATTTGCGTCAAGAGCGCGTAAATATATCATACGGTTTCAGAACAGTTGTTATGTATCTATCTGCTGTTAGCCTTCTCTGATTTACACTTACCAGCCATAACTCACCCTCCACCATAACTTACTTTCTGAGTTCTATTACATAGTATAGTCCCAGTTGTTTATATACCTTCATATTCCTGCCAATGGAAAATCTTCAATATCTGGACTCATCCGGATACAGCACTCTACCCCGAGCAGTTCCTTGCTGCTTTAAATGTTCATGGGCAAATTCTAAACGGTTTCTATAATGTTCTGCCGTGAAAAGTTGACAGGTACCTATATCCTGCCAACCTTCTCCTAATTGTGTCTTGGCTAATCAGAGCATTATACCTCAAAGATAATGCTTCTTGAAGGCCAGTACTTGTTACCAACCTTTTAATGTCTGAAAACACAATAGTTTTCTGGCTCCTTCGTAAAGTGCTATACTCACTGCATATTCCAGAGAAAGATTTTTGTTAAATTCCATTGATTGCTATTCATTATATCCAGACAATGTGATTTTTCAACAAGAACTTCGTTTTTCAAAACAAAATAAAACAAAGAATTTAGATGAAAATTATTCAATTTTTATTGTATTGGAAACAGTAAGATTTGGCAATTATAAATGAAAAATTGTATCGATTCGATTGGCTCCGAATAGACTCTATCTAACATAGCCCCACAAAAAATAATCCAGTGGTGTTAAATCGCGTGATGGAGGCGGCCAATTAACAGCTGAATTTCGTGAAATTAATCGATTTTTGCAGAAAAACCAGCAGGTTGTTCTTGAATGAATTCAACAAATCTACGGCAAAGTGAATAATCGGCCGGCTTCAATTCATGCACCAGTTGCACCTTGTAAGGCTTCAAAGCCAAATCCTTACGCAAAATTCGCCATGTGGTTGTTGTGGATAGCCCCAATTGCCGAGAACTTCGAGTTAGCTTTTACAGATCGAGCATTTTCATATTAGATTTTTAATATTTTAATGCGATTTTCGAGCGAAATTGAATTCATTGTTACAATTGCCACCAGACTACAAAGAATTTTTCAAAAGTGATTTTCTAGTAAAACTTTATTTATCGAAAGAACTTTTCAAACAAAACTTGTTTAAAATTTCAATATCTTTAACTTTTAGAGATACTAGTTAGTTAGTTACAAATAACGATTTACAAAAACTTTGACTAAGTTTTAAGTGTCTTAACTCTGTTTCATATTCATATTATCTTTATTTTGAATTTACAAATTTGTTTCGTTGCGTAAATCACACGATCATACTTACAGTTTTGTTTATCGACTGATTGGCTACATCGCAAGATAAAGACCTTTCTGCCTGCTTGGCTATAGAGAATTTTTACAATAACTGTATTTATCGATATTAAACGTGATAAAAAGGTAAAACGATAGTAATTATGTTTCATAAGTATAGTTAGTTGTATGATGATGAAACCTTACAGTCAATTTTCATCTTGGTTGATATAACTATCGTACGCTTTTATAACAGTGTTATTTTCCTGATTGATTTAACCAAACAGTTTTACCTTTCTACGAATGTAATTGTCGAGTGCTGCTGATTTTTATTTTATATAACACCAGACTGATTTTATTTTTTATGCTATAATATTTTACATGTGGTAGACTATTTCTCTCGAATTGTTTCGGAGAATTAAACTTACATACAATTTTTAGGTTGATTGACATATGGAATACGGGAACATGTATTGTCGTATTAGGTGATGCAAAAGTTTTTTTTGTGATATTTTAAGTTGTGAAACTAAAAACATCAAAGTCCAAAGTATGCTGGATGGTTAGGTGAAAAACTTTCGACGACCAGCTTACAACTTTGCGCTAAATATGGTCGTGACCTTAAGTGGGTCCGCTCCATTGGCCAAATCTGTCAAAAATTGCTTTAACAATTGGGTACAGAAGTGCATACGATGTAAAGCTATAGCTTGAGAGTTACCAGCTCAAAATGAAGTAAATTTTTTTTGAAGAAAAAGCGATGGTGAAGTTAGCAAACAGTTCATTAAAGCGAAGTGGAGTATTTCTCTACATTGTCTGTTTACCTTACCTAATTTGTGAAGATTGTCCATTATGAAGACCTCTTATGACAATTGGAACATTTTCTAGAATGTGGTATTACTAGTAATCACCACCTCTCCATATAACAATCACTTATTAAAAAGATTTCAATCGTCAATGATAGATTATCGTTACCCAAGTCGACTATGAAAAACAGAAAAAACTTTTACATCACCCTAATGTTTAATTTGCAACTGACAATTTTTTAATTATCTTGACTGTGCCAATACAAGTTGCACTTGTTTCTAGATTTTCCTTACGTTATAAATACGTAATACGATAAAAATATTATTTTTCAAAATGAAATTGAAAAAATGCAAAATAAATATTTTGTAGATTAATATGAATTTTGTGTAAAATACAACATCCTGTACAAATGACGATAATCACAATCGATCATAAATTGTAAAATATTTCAGTTTTAAATTTATGTTGTGGTTGAATTTGAATCATTTGCAAGTGTGTATTATTTAATAGAATTTTGTTCTGTACGATAAAATAACACTGTCTTATTCAATTAATGAAGACAGTCTTAATCTTGCCAAGTACAATTAAAGATTTTGTATAAAGCAAAATTGACAAAAAATAATGAAAGATGCATCATATTGATGTTAAATGAGAATCAAGAATTCCCGATAATCTCTTAACCTAATCTTTAATTATTAATTGAAAGAGTAGCATTTAAGAAAACTTTCTAAACTGTCTTTAAAATTTGTGACTTGCTTGTAATCAACATATGTTTAGGTTAGCACATTGGTAAAAACAAATCACGTGAAAGAACTCGCGGAAACCCATGACAATACTTTTACGAAGAGATCATACATTTGTCGAAACATTGCTTTTGCTTTAATTTGCGACATTCCATTCATGTGTAATAATAGATACGATAGTGACTGATACTAAGGAGCTATATTAGTAAATAAGTAAAATATGAGCTCATATCGTGTATGTTACTATTATAGATATGTATATCATCTTATTCAAACACCTTGTATATACACCTAGACGGAGCACATATATCATTAATTTCAAATGGTGTCATCCCATACTTTCTGTTCAAGTGTACAGGGTGTTGGTTACAAGATGCATAATTAACGTGTTCACACTATGACACTAGCACGATATATAATTTCAAGGATGGGATAAATCTATACCGGTGCTAAATACCTCGAAGTATAATAAATATTAATATAAAGCATACATGCAATCATTCAATTACGATCAGGATTGCATATTTACGCATGAATACAATAAAAATTTTACTCATTTTATTTTTTCTTCGTAATGCCCGCTCTTGTTATAACTTTCTTTTGAAAGTAAGGCTGATGTGAACATGTTAAGTAGATACTCTTAGAGTATTAGTACTGTAGCTTCGGTGCATTGTATGCAGTAGAGAGCAATAATATATTTGTATATTTGTAAGCGTGTCACATTTCAGTTACGACTTGTTTGCTTTTGTTAATTGTTCATAAATAAACACATTACTTGCAACTGTGGCGTTTTATTTTTCAAATTTCAATAAGCAGACTAACATCCGTTAAAGTGGGAATGAAATCGGCGGTTCTCTGTTCTCTATGACCACATTATTTTCGTTATGGCTATGGTATGGTATATGTGCTATACACAAGCTCGACGAAAATACTGCCGAAACAATTCACCAAAAAACATCCCAAATACGGCAAAACCTCTTCCAAGAAATTTAAACTAGAGAAAAATTTATGGCACTGTGGAACCTAAAGAAAGATAATAATATCGTGTTACCAGCAGACAAAGGAAATGCAACGGTAGTAATGAAGTCTGCGGAATACAAATCGAAAATACTCAATATTCTCAGTGACTTACCTTATACAACCAAAGAAACGGACCCAACAACATACCTAGAGAAAACAACAAAGATGAGAATCTTAAAGCTTAAAGAATTCCCAAAGGAGATACAAAGATAAGTCATCCCAAGGGAAAAATCATCACGTTGCCCAAAAATATACGGCCTTCCTAAGATTCATAAAGAAGGAGCACCACTGAGACCTATTGTTAGCTCAATAGGTTCACCCACAGAGGCGTTAGCGGGCTACATAGCAAAAATAGTCTAACTATACACAGAAGAAGCTGCTATGTCAAAAGCGCCAGCCACCTGTTAGAAAGTGCTCTAAAATGAGAGAGTCGGCCCACAAGATACACTGGTGAGCTTTGACGTAACATCGTTGTTCACAAACATTCCAATATCCGATGCTGTACATATTTTTCGATCTAAACTTAAGATCTCGGAGGACATAATTGAGCTCTGTGAAGACTGTCTCCAAAATACCTACTTTAGGTTTGGAGGACAAGTCTACAAACAGTTACTCGTAGGGTTCTCATCTTTTGATGATGAAAGCATAGTTGATAATAATCTGTTCTGATGACGGCGTGCCACATGTCTGCTGCATCATTTGCAATGGGTTAGAGAAAATCAAGAGATGTGTTATCGGTGCACAACTTGTGTCAACATCAACAATGTAGTAACGTTACAAAACTAAGAAACTAAATTTGCAATTTTTGCCAGAATTAATATCAAATAGATTTGCACTGACCGGAATTACTCACAGGCAATTGCATATGTTATTAAAATATGAACCAGGCAGAAAGGAGAAGAGACAGCAAACAAGTGGAGAGGGAGATAATGGAGAGATGGAAGCTAGTAGAAGCACAAGAAAGGGAAAGCAAAATTAGGAACGTGAGTTACAATGTAAAAGAAGGAGGAGAGCAGGAAAATCAGGGAAAGGAACAACAGATGTAAAAGAGAACAGGGCGGCTGCAGGAGACGGAACGAACTCTCCAAGACATTTTATCTACTTATGTACTCGAAATTATTGTAATTATGTGTAATTAAGTGTTGTGTAGATATGTTTTCCTTAAATGTCATGTGACCCCATCATAACTTACACTGGGTCCACCTAACCTATTTTCTACAAATTTTCCTTAAGACAGACATCTGTACAGACAGATAAAAGACTGTACATAAATATAATAACATATACAGTGCAGCACACACGTCTACTCACGGCAAATGCACATGCCAACATTTTTGTTAAGCAATGTCGTATTTGCCATCCACCTTTTAGGAGATTGAAATTTGGTGCTTGATACTCATATTGTTTTCTTTTTGTTTAGTTTAGTTTAGTTCAAACAATTTTCTGTGGAAAATTCGGAACACTCCGAAGAAATTAATTTTTTTTTGCCCAAAAATATTTGATTTATTGCAACTCTCACATGCTGGCATCTTATGCTCAACTTACAGAACCGCATTGTTTTTAACTGAGCCGACAAATGTCATACATATTGTATGTACCAAGGTAAGTAAATTAAAAATATATTACAGTAACATTGTTGCGAATCATAAGACCACCGGTATTATATTCTACGACGGTTCGGGAATAAAACGCCAACAGTATTATTGAACAACGTTCTATTCTGATAATGCGCGTGTCACACGTGTCAATCGAACGCGATATTCTATTTTTTTCTCACCCTGGTAACAGGACAACCCAACATGCCCCGCAAAATAAAATGAAAATGATACGAATTCTCAACAAACATGATACTTTTTAATTATTTAAATTTCGTTAACTCTGAATAACATTGAAACGACTGTCACAATGAACTTGACTCGTTCCAATTATAAAGGATGTAGTTCAAATTAAAATAAGATATAAAAAATAAACATATATTGTGTCAGTTGTATACATAATTACACTTCATAATAGGCATCTATCACGGTACATAAATATATAGGTAGGAGCAAGGCAAATCTGGTGCAAATCAGATTGTCCACTAGATGGTGCTTACCGTGAGTATGTAACTTGAGTTAAGTGCTATGAATATTGAAAACTTCACACAGGTTATCCAACCAGTTGATTGACAATACTTACATAAGAAATGTTCGTAAATTGTAACTAATTGTCCATAATATTAAAACATATTACATGATAGTTAAATGACAAACTTCAATTTTGCACATTCACGGTAGCGATATTGGACACTTGCCTGCTATAATTTCAACAATTGTATGATATCTAATCTAATATACATCATTTTATAAAAGGCCACTGGGTTTTCTTTTGCACAAAATATTTTCACTAAAACATTTTAAAATGTAGACATAGAACAAAAAGTTCGTCTCTAAACTAACAAAGAATGTTAGCTTTGTATTTGCAAATACTGGATTAAATATAGAAAAATGTTCTATAGGTGAAAGCCAATTGAAGCAAAGGCACATATTAGGACGGCACATTTCCCCCAATACTGGTCACTGAAAATTTACACTTCATGATTAAAAATAACTGTACATACCACACAATGGTAAATGTTAATGCACTTTTGCAAAAATTACATCGTAAAATAATTATAAAATAACATTTTTAAAAATAGAAAAAAAAAATCAAAAAGCAGAAAACTATGAAGTCATATTATACACAAGGGAGTAGTGTGTATTTACCGAGTGACTGAAGTTCTCAACATGCTACTGATAAACTCATCATCGAAAACTTGTAAATCAGTAAACATTTGTATTTTTTTTCCACAGATTATGACGGAAACAGAAGAACAATCGATTCACATCTATTTTAATGACTTTCGATTATTTTCCTGTTTTTACCAGTATACACGCTACATATTATAAAACACTATACCTAATAACAAAAATGGAAAACATGTCGACGTATGTACACACCAAAACGAACAACATAAGCAAATAAGATCATCGATAATATTATCAAGTTAATTCTGATATGAATGCATGTTGAAAAACATTGCTGAAATACAAACTTTACAATCAATAATCTACAAATTCGGCAGACACATTGATTGGTTTGATTTGTACATACCTTAAATTACTGATCATTTCATCTGCTGCACAAACTTAACAAAATCGTCATTTTAAAAGAGAACAATTAATATAATTATTGAGATAAATTTCACACATCAATTGTATTATAACTAAGAGTATTTTTCATTTATCGTGTATGGTATACTCTAAAGCTTGTTTATACTTAATTGAATGCTTCATGTTAACTAGATGTCAACGTTACTAATTTAAAATCACATTTTTTTTTCAAATATTCAAATCCTTCTTCTGCATATATAGTAATCCAAGTCAAGCACATAAAATCACAAATGCTAAAACGTTTCTCGATTCTATTTTTGAATCGTGAATGAGATTTCCAAATTCAATATTTTTGTAAATTCATTTGAATTGAAGTAAAAATATTATTCTATGCCACAAATTTGCAATACTCGTATTATCGGTGTCAATAAACCATAAATTCAATACTATTTACGATTAAAACATGATGAAAGATTACTTAATAAATGACACTTGTGTCGTACATTATTTATGTATATTATACGTTCTTACAAATAAATTTATAACTCTAACTCGTCTTTTTTTAATAATTCCAAGGAGAATGACTTTTTGAGATGTAAATTGTTATAAAAATAATGACTATGATTTGCAATTTGCGTTTAGCTAAGACTAACATTCGCACATTTTATAATTAGTATTTATGTACAATTCTCTTGCTAGAAAGGTTGTCACCATTTAAAAATCAATGGAGCATGCCTAAGCTGCCAAATAATTCAATTTTATATTTCCTCAATGTAAGAATGCAATTCTTCTTGTTATTTCATACATATACACAGTTACGAGCTATTGTACAAATCATAATTACAACAACTGAACATGTTTAACATGTTGTTAGTCCATGCCCCACTAATATAAATAACAAAATGGTAACACTGTTATTAACAGGTCACAAATATGTGTAATTATTTTTGGATATTCGATAAGAATTATAAACATAACAAGTTATTAATTCTAAGATTTTAACTACAAATTTAAAAAAATAATTGCTCATACATCACCAAGCGATCAAAGTACTGTTTCAATATAACAGGAATTTGAGGACTAACTCCCTTGGGTCGATTAATCGAGCTACCTGTTATATTATGGGTGTCATAAAAGTGATTTCAGTAGCCTGAATGTTTAGCACCACGCATTAGCGGAACAAGGAGCGCGGGTGGTCCAGCGAGTCTAAGAAAAGGATGCTGCAGCAATTCGGTAGCAGTCGCTCGCTGAGCTGGATCTCGAACAAGCATTCTGTCAAGGAAGCCCTGCAGCCTTGGAGAGACCTTGTGGGCATTCTTCAATTTGGGTGGGGGCATCTCACGTATGCGACGCATCGCTTGCAGAGGTGGCTCGTTGAAAAAGGGTGGTTCACCATCGACCATTTCGATCACCATTATTCCTAGTGACCATATGTCCACTTCAGGGCCATATGGGAGCCGGCTTATAACTTCTGGACTCATCCAGTATGGTGTGCCAACAAGTGATTTTCTCTTTGGCAATTCTTGCGATACCTATAATAATTTTATATGGTGTCATATTTTAATTCTCAACTGCCACTATTGGTCAACATACAGTCGGGTCATAGATCTGTTAATTATTCCTTACTGAATTGTATAGTGCATTAGTATTTAAAATAAATATCATATATATATATGGATTTCCTATTCATATATTACAAATAACTTTAACTATGTTATTATTGTAAGAATTCAAGGCTAAGAAATATAAATGAACATAAAACACGAATATAGTAATGAACAAGAGAGCTATAATAGTATATTATGTTATATAGAGATGGGCTGGAGCTGGGCGAACGTGACAAAATCTTACCCTCTAAAATCCTCCTTTATTTAAAGAGAATGGGAATGGAGGGTGAACTATAAATAGTTGTGAGACACAATAGATCCTTGCGGTCACAGTGGAGGGGCGATAAACGCCCCACTCATTATAACTAACTAAGTATATATTTTTTACAAACAGGTCAAAAATTGTAACTAATCTTCATTAATAACTAAACCTGTTTCTAAAAATAAAATTATTTTCAAATAAATCTAGTTGATTGTTAGGTCATACATTTTTTTAACATTTGTAAACGGTTCAATGATATATGATGTCCAAGTCTAATTTTATTGCATACCTGAGCACAAAATCCAAAATCAGACAGTTTCACTCTGCCGTCTGGAGCGAGAAGTATGGAATCTGACTTGATGTCTCTGTGGATGACGCCCTGTGAATGGAGGTATGCCAGAGCCTTGAGACACTGTTTGCAGACAGTGGCAATCTGTTCCTCATCCATCCGCGAGTGTGTCACAATGTCGGTGAGTGCTCCGCCCTCCAGGAACTCCATCACCACCCACAGCTCATCATTTACCAGATAGCTGTCAAACATCTCGACGATATTTGGATGGTGATAGTCGCGCATAATGACCACTTCGTTGAACAAAAGCTCACGCCTCTGCTGCTTGCGTAAGTCCATTTTTTTTACGGCTACCTGCCTGCCACTGCTGCGCTCTCTGGCAATGCACACTGTTCCTGTAGAACCTTCCCCAATTTTAACGAACTGCTCGAGATTTTCACGTGGATCTCTCGATGATACAACCATCTGTAGGGCCGCCCTAAACTATAAATTACAATAAATTATGTTGTATTTATGGGGATGTGGAACATTTTTTAATTAATCTGGTGTCACCATAATGACGAGTTTAAAATGGAAAATTCACGCCAAAGATTCAATACCAACAAAAGAAAGCAAAGGCAATGATCTTCTAATTCTTTAAGTTACGAATTAAAATATGATGGAAAATCTGTAAAAAAATATTTATGGAATATTCATAAATATTTAAATTTGAATTTAGTAACAAGTCTAACAAGATTATATAACTGGGGTTGCGCAGTTTACTTGTTAAGATATGTGTTATAAATTATTAATATGAATATCTGTGAACCAGCAAACAATTTTCACTGCAACCTAATGCATTAAAAGTAAACTCACATAGATATTAAACTTAAGAACATCCTATAACATTTTATAAAATACCTGCTCGTGCGTCAATCTTTGCTCATGGTGTTTTCCAGAGGTTGAAGGTGTAGGTGTAGAATTGATCGGTTGAGTTCCATTTTTAACATTTTGATTTTGATCGGGTTTCACCACGTAACTCACATGCGATAAACTTTGGTGTGACCCACTTGTGTGAGAATGCACTCCTAAATGGGACAGACCCATCGGAGGAACAGATGTCATAGAACCAGCTGGAGAAATTTGATTTGGGTCTCTATTTGGATACATAGCATAGTTTTCTTGAACATTTCCATTTACGTGGACATTGACTTCGTGATTACTCAAAGACCTATCAGCCGGTGAACTTTCTCTCACTTGAGGCTTGCCGATGCTTGGATCACGTCTCATAGACGGATATTGCAATATTTGTTCTTCAGGTACTGCGGGTGGAACATTGGCATTATGTCTGTTATCTCGTCTCAATCTGGGAGGACTTGAAGATCTGAGTGAATTTGACCGAGCTACATTCGATGTTTTTGGGAGTACAATTCCATTAGTGGTGTTGTTTGTTTTCACCTGATGCACACTTAACCTATTTTCTGATTTGTGATCGCCCCGTACGATCGTTTTCAAATCTAGAATTTCCGTGGGCGTTATTTCGGACGGATCTACCAACGGCAGAGGCCTGTTGGTCGATTTCAATATTTGATTGTTTCCGACGATGGAAGCCCACTGGAGAGGAAGCCCCACATATCTACCTTCGCGCTTATCGAATCCAGTGTGAACACGGTGTTCGAAATTCGTGGGAGACGAAATTTGCGGTTTCTTCTTCTTTTTCGAAAACATTGTACATCGACACACAAAATCGAGGATAACGCCCCTTTATGTCTTTAAATCGACAACGGTAAAAGTGTCAAAACATTCGCGCACATAACCTTTCAACATTTCACTTCTTTTGCACACACCTGACGTAAATAAATGGCAAACACTGTCATTTACTTAATGTCTTGGTAAACATCGACAATTCCTACACTTCTACAACGTAAATTACCTTCTAAATAAATCATATATTTGTAGTTTACTTACAGCGCGCTGCCAACAGTAATTTAATTAAATATTTACAGAATTTGTCCCAATGAGATTCTCATTTATTCAAATGTCGTCCGACATAATTCTCATACAATGCAAACACCAGTAAACTAGTTATTCATGTATAGTCCGCGCGTTATAGGATGGCGAGAGATCTGGATGCGCAGTGATTTATTTGATGTTTCCAGTAGGAAGCAAAAATAATAACAATAATAAGCAATGTCAAAACGTGCAGTAAGTTAAAATATTGAATACGTCTATATAGGTTACATATGCATAGCTAGGACCACAACGATTTTTTCAACAGTTATTTTCCAATAAATGGTAGATTTTTCGAAAGAATCTATTCATTACCCTATAGTAGGTAATGGACAGGCTCAAAGAAAATATGACGAAGCAATTGACGAGGAAACATGGATGAAGTACGAAGGACAACCTGATAGAAACATTGGGAACGACAATGGTGAAGGAGAAAATAAACGAGAAAAGTAAGAGCGGCTAAGTATGGTTTAACGATACATGTCAGAAAGAGAGAAGCAAAATGTAAGGGAGTGTAGAGAGGCTTTAGAGGGTGGCCAGAAGTGCCAATAGCATGCGGGATGCGATGAATGAAAGTACAGCGAATGCAAAAAAAAGTAGACAAAAAAGAGTTTTCTGTAATTGATTTTCCTCCGATTGTTGTTGTATAAATGTGGCTTTTCTCAGTAAGTTTTCTTAATCCACGTGATATTTGACTTATTTATTCAGTAACAGTGGTTCGGGGCTCTCGTTCGGGGTACCTACGCTTACGGCTCACCAGTTCATTAAAATATCACTAAAATGACAATACTGACGTTTAGCTGACATTGCTAATATCAAGTTTGTTTAAGCAGCCGAAAATTTCGTGTCTACTTTTTTTGCATTCGACTGTACATCATACAATCGTTAGACTGACGAGAATGTAGGCATATGGGGGGGGGGGGCTGCTGCCTGGCGAAGCTTCAATTTGTTTCCTTTTATGTTAGGCACCGTAAATACTGATCTCCCCTCGTATAATCAGTGGTGCCAACATTTACTTCTGTAGGAATTACATTTACGAAGCAACGATTATTTGGGTTTGCCACAATATTCATTGGCCTTGGATCTATTTAATAACCAAAAAGTAGACCAGTGATCGAATCTGGGCTCCCGATTAATGTTGCACACACCGATGCAATTGCGATAGTTCGCTGTCGTAGTTGCTATGCCTGTCACATGTAACTATCCTACGTAGACACATTCACGCCACAATACCGCGTTCGCGATTGTGCTAGTTTGCCGTAAATTTATGGTATAAGTACCGTGCCTTCAATTAAATTCCTCATTAAGGTGGCCTATGCTTTCATTGTTTTTTCTTCTAACATTTGTAACACTGATAACTGTTTAATTAAAAATGTGTTTTTCAGTAATATAACTGACAGTTACTTACAACTCCTTCTCTTCAATTGCGTGTCGCCAACTTTATAGAGTAAACTCAGCTTATTTTAATGAGGAATTTAATTGAAGGCACGGTATAAGAAAGTTCAGTACGGATTTTTGACATTATTTTGGCAATCCTGTACAATGGGATTGATTGCGTAAATGTCATTTTTCAATTAGTGACAGTTGTGCATCAGATGTGTTTATATTTTCGTTTTATTGTTTTGCAATAGAACAAATTGTACCCTGTCTTTACAATAGATTTAACGACGTCCATGAACTAGAATCGTGATGGAACACTTGGCACAAGACCTGTCCATCGCGCTGGAAGAGTCGGAATCGTGCGGACCGACTGCGCTAGAAAACGGCAGAAAATGGGGCCTGAGACGACGAACAAGATCGGCTGGCAATTTGCGTTAGTATTTCATGTATCTTAATAGTTTAATGTTTTAATATTGATCACTTATAGATATTTACTCGAACAAGTCCGGCGACAATCAATCTGATGACAGCTCTAGCAGCAACTCCGAGATAAGAGTACAAGAACGGAGCCGCACTAAATATGTCACCAGTTTTCATCATTCTGACTCCGATGATATGTCATTGAGTCTAGCTGTCGCCAGGGTCATCAACAACAATAGAACGCAATCATTAAGAATGAAGCAGTCAATACACAATTTTATTAGAGGACGCTACAATAAACTGGGTAACTGGGACCGAATCTTATTGCAAAAAATAGGTCAAGTGTTCTATTAATGATAGTTCAATGATTTTTTTTGTATGAAGAAATGATTCAAATATAAATACAAGTTCTATAAATATATATTAGGTTTAAATGATTTATACATTTATGTCTGTGCAGTTTTAATTGGCATTCACAAATATATGTTGCATGTTTAGGCATGAGTCATAGCCTAGAGAGTGATTCTTTCAATGAACATTCACCAGCAAGACCGAACTTGAGACGTAAGAGGAAATTGAAGCGTATGAGCATTGACGAAACTCCCATACCACCTTGTGGAAAACGCAAAAGACCACAGCGCTTGGAGATCATTGAAAACGGACGAACTGTACGATGCAATCCAAAAATTAAACCTTTGCATCAAAGTGTCGTCGATAAAATAGAAAAGTTCTGTCAGCCTATTGAAATAAATGATGTGAGTGTACAATTCTATGCAAAACTTTATATACCGATCATATTCACTTGTATCAATTAAATAATTCCTTAACTTAACTTTTCCTTAACTTAACTTTATTTGTTTCAACATGTTACCTACAAAAATAAATATTTCAGTGCAATCAAATGGAAACGCAGTACATAAATGAGAATTGTGAAGTTGCAAGCGAAAGCAGTTTGAGTTGGAGTGGTGACGAAGGTCACGAAGGTGACGATGAGCTGACAGACTGGGCCCCTTCGCAAGACAACTCTTCTATTATGGACCAGTCCAGTTGTAATGAAACGGACCCAAGAGAAATTCGTGCAGGTTGTTATTATTGTATGGTAACTTTTTCTCCTAACAATTAGGTTTAATATGCAGGTTGCATAATGTCCTAAACTTTTTAAATATTAATTATATTAAAATATCTGCAATGTTCCACACCGGACTTTCTTATACTTAGATAACGTTCTGATATATTGCCCTAAGAAAAATATTCAATTTTCGCAAGTTTATAAGTTTTTCGGGACAATGTGCCATTTACTGGAAAATTGTTTTGTTTACAAATATGGTTACCTCATATACAGTTAAGGCCAAGAACCATTACAAACTGTGTTTACTCTATGTGCATAGGTATTTTTAAAAACAAAGCGACGCCAATAACATACATATGTCAGAAAAGTAGGTTCAATTCTAGTCAAAAAAACAAAGCAAGAGTAACAATAATGTATTCAAAATCAAAAATAGACGCTATTTCATTAACATTTAGCCATTCTACCATTTATCGATCGATTAAATAGTTTTTGTTAGAAATATCTTCCTGCACATTATTATTTCCAGACATTTGAATATTACGAGTCACTAGCCCCCATGCGTTTTACATTGGGTTTAAATCTGGGCTACAACTTGGCCAGTCGACAACGTAAATGTTATTTGCATCAAACCATTCAGTCACCAGATGAGCTAGATGGTTGGAGTAGTTATGAAACATGTATCCTTCAGAAAATAAATTTGGGTCTGCATGCACTAGAAGATTCTGTAAAATTCTAATGTATTCAATAGTATTCAACAATATTCAATCGTTCTTGAATGTGCCACATAATACCAGCTCCAGGAGCTGATATCCAGGTTCACATGTTACATGACATTGTCTATGGACTTTGTAATGGCAAAATTCGTAATGCAGTGACAGAATATCGAATTACACTTCCTAATAGACGTCAACTGTCACTTACGATATTCAGTACATCATTTAGAAGACTTCGCGTAACGGGTACTCAGGCGGGATACAGGATTTTGCTCACGGGGGGGGGGGGTATTTTTGTGTGTTTTTCCATATATTTCAGAAAATTCGTTTTAAATTAAAAAAATGATAACATTTTAGTTTGTTATCCATGTAATAAATTTGAATAAATATTTTTAAATTTTAAATTTGGTTCAAATAAAGTGCGTCGGTCGAAAGGCAGGGTAGGGCAATTGTCCCCATTGCCTCCCCCCTGTATCCACGTCTGCTGGTACTGCCGCTCCTCCTAGATCCATTCACCCGCATGATGTCAATGTTCAAAATCTTGAAAACGTTATAAATACTCTGAACTGAACTTCTTTTGTGTTATTCGTTTATGTATATTTTTATTTTTAACTTTGTTTGTTTGATATGTGCTTGTAGTTCAATTTTTCAGGTTTCTACTTCCACTTTTTGAGTATATTTTGATCTTATTATTATATTATTTGTTCATTTTTATTGCATTTTTAATTAGTTTCATTTTAGTCCAGTTTGTAAGGTACAGCTTTTATTTTTGTGGATATTTTGGAATTTAAAGACAAGTTTTGTTTTTATTTTGTTTATATTTGGGGTGGCTTAATACTTACAAATGTATTTAATGGATTCAAGATGCTGCAAATGGTATTAGAAAAAACATGAATTTAATACACATGCAAGAGGTTTTAGTTCGTTGCTGCCAGTTATGTATTCAGCAGAATGGACTAATTTTGAACATTTGCTAGCTAAATTTTGATTTCTGTATGGTACAATAAATGATTTTTTTAAATTATGATTATTTATTACTGTTCAAAGAGACGATTATTTTAAAAGCACTATAATTGCTGAACAAAGAAAGATAATAAAAATTTCTTCATGGAATTAAATTTACTTTTCATTTGCTTTTAAACTATTTTTGTTCAGATTTTGATTAGTTAAATTAAATTAAATTGTCGGTGCCTGTTCAGAGGGCATTGTTGAAAGGTTTACTTTTCAGGATGCAGGAGATTGGGTGATGAAAGGCCTGGTTTCAGCATCTGCACGGGCGCCAATGAAAGAGTTGCAAAGTTCCTTCAGGATTCCACAAAATCCGAACTGCGTCTGCATGGAGCGGATCGCGAGAAATTGAGTCAATTGGCTTCACTATACTCTCTCGAGCTATGGTTTGATGGTCCCAATTCGTTGCTACGCAAGACTAATCGGACTCCATGTATGCAGCCGACACAACGCCATCATATCGGTCACAGTGCAGCCCACAAGCGAATAAGGACACAGGATCATAGCATATCTTAGATTGATCGTTATGGTATATGAACGTGCTAATTTTAATTTGATGAACGAGTAATACTTTTAAATCTCGAAACACTAATTTATTTATTGTAACAATATATTTCTATAAATTAAACAAGGAACTCCTGATACATTTGAATTTGATGGGTGGTTAAAATATATACATTTAATGATAATCATACTAATTTTATTTCTGAAAATAAAAAAACAGTTTCATGATTGATTTAGTGAATTTAGCAACCACAGCAATCAATTTTAAAAATCAAAATATTGTTGCAAAATACTAAATAAATAAATCGTTCTCCATTATTATGATTCTGCACGTTCATAATGCTACAATTAGTTAAAAATATAAAGCAATTCAAGGGCGTTGTAGTAATTCCTTATGTTCTGGACATTTTCTTAATATATAACATTAGTAGAATTGTGCAAATCTCTCACAGTCCAGTGCTAACAAGTTGCATAAGGGAAAAATTATTTAAATATGTTTATTATTAGGAACCATGTATTAAGTATTACGAACATTTAATCATATGTTGAACAAACTTTAATTCAGTGGATAAAGATAAATAGTTGTAATGAAGCTTTTTGACATTTCAAAACCAATCGTATTGTTTAAATACGCGTATAATTTTTTAGTATGTGCCAAACGAAAAAATTCACTAACTTCATCAAATTTTTTTCACTTCCAATTTATTTACTCACTATTAGTGTGAAAACTGTCAGACATTACATGAATCAATGGACAGAAAATAGCACAATAAATTATGCATATGCTTTATGCAGTAGAAACACTACTGTTTGCAATGTTTGCATGTGTTAACCACTCATTAATTATGCACAAATATGAAAATAAAATAGGTTTGTTCATTTATTCCGTTTGTAAAATGTCAGCAGCAATTTGGAATATAGTTTTTGACATTTTTGAACGATTCAATTCTCTCACTGTCGGTTTTAGGTGATTAAGAATGAATAAAAATACGATACGTGCATTCCACATGACATCAAAACTGGTTGAAAATAGGGAGCATGTATTCATTCTAATAGTCCAAAACTATCAGGACCCTCATAGTGAATTGTGATGATATGCCCTGATATCGTTCGGTTGATCCAGGGGTGTGTTATGAGTCTGTGGGTAGTAGCACCTCGTCCCACGTTCAGTTAATGGTGGATGTGATGCAGTTTGTTTGGTGTATGTTGCTTCTTACGTAAAGTGTTACATAACAATATAATTTAGAAAATATAATTACATGATAATTATCACTCTAACAGGGTAATAATAAAACAGCAGATAGACAATTTGTTAGATTTGTCAACTTCCATAAGAAAACACATTTAAGTAGTCCGAGGCTACTTTGACACAATAAATGAACAAATTTATTATTATAATTGAAATTTAAGTGCTAAATAAAGATGTGAATATAAGATTGTTTGGATAATAGAATTCTAGATAATAGTAGAATGTTAACTTTAGACTAACAGTTTTATGTTCACAAAAGTTGTACCAAAATTTTTTCATAAAATGTGTCTGATAGTGACATCACATTACTCATTATATGTATATATTTTGTTCATTTTTTCACATCCTTGTTTAATTTATGCTATCATTAGTTGTAGTGATGATTTCTGCAAAAGCAAGGCTAAATATAAAGTAATAATTAACAATGTAAGTTTCAATTTTTCAAATATTCATTCCAATAGTCAAGAAATATATGTAAATTATTCTTTGATAATTTTAACAGCGATACATTTTTTAATATAAACTACTGTCCAAATATGTAAATGTTTGTTATTTAATAATGTGCATACATATCGTAGGTATCTCGTTGCTTTTAAGATTTTTTTTACGTCTATAACTCAAATAATATAAGCTCAAGATTGGAAGAAATAATTATTGTTAATTAAAGAAAATTAGTACAAATTTTTTGAGATCGGTGTGAAATATATTTTAATTTTGAAATGTTTACCTGTAAATAAAATGTGTTGGTTTTATAGTGGCTTTTTTTTTACAACATTAATTCATATTTCGTACATTCGTAGTCCATGTTTTATAATCTGCTATCATTGTGGATCTACAGAGCAGATTATTTTTGGATCAATGATATTGAAATGTTCCAATAACTATCTGTTAACATTATTGTTGCACTGTTTTATAATATTATTTATTTTCAATATTTATTGATATTGAAAGTACAGTCGGCCAAAAATATTTCCGATATTTCCGAACATGAGCTAGGCGCATAGGCAACAATAAATGCATTTTTTGCTAATGTGCGTACACAGATTTCCCAACTGAACTTTTAGAACCGCCTTCAAACTTATGTTTCAACCATTGCGGGATCAAACTGTAATTTATTTACATATTACAATTATTGAAAAACAGAAAATTTTGCAGGGCAAATAAAAAAAAAATTAATCTGCATGGTTTTCAATTTGTGCCAATAACTATCGATGTATTTACAGTTATTATCGATGTACATATTCGGTACAATTCTAATTACCACAATAATAAATAGTGACTTAAATTATACTAGTTATATCGAAATCCCAATAAATGCCTGGTTAGCTTCGCTCTTTGCTGGGGAGTTGGCTGCTTCATTTCCCTCTATTTCAGTGTGTCCGGGTATCCAGACCAGGCTGACCTTGTTGGCTCTCCCTAATTGAGAGAGCACAGCATGGCAGTCCGTGGTCAACATTAACGTACATTGATTGTCAGCAATGACTGCAGTGCTGTCCTGTGCTGCCGAGGGCTTTTTAATAGCTCTCTCGCACACATTTCAGTGGCATACAGTTCTGCCGGTTGAATTGCTACATGCTTGCCAAGGCTGTACTACTTCAGGCCTTGGTTTGCGGCAGAAATCCCCAGCCCTTGCTCCTGCGGTTGTCCTAGAGCCATCCGTGAACCAGTGTGAATCTGCCTCCAGTAGGGCGACTTAATTACGCTCCCATTCGTCTCTAGTAGGAACTACAGTAGCGGCCAATTGATTCTCATATTCGCCGTTTTCGGCGGTAACTTTTTGACATTTTGACATTTTTGGTGTCCTTTACTACATGTGTCTAATGTTTACTGATTTCTACTAGAAATTTCTTTGCCACCGGCCCTCAAACTGCTGGGTTTGGTTTTATTATTTTAAATAATTTTTGCGTTTTTCACATGTACATATTGTTTTTTTATGGATACATTTTTCAAAACATGTCACCAATCGCGGTGTTTCGTGGGCGAGTGAACGGACTTAGTTAGAAGTAGCTGGCAGAGATGTCCACCGTCACCATATCGACGGTTTCGAAGCTGTTGGAGAGTGTTCGAAGTCGAGGAGAAGTGTGGAGATCAATGAGAAAGCCACGAATCACTACTCACTGAGTTGGCAGTGTGATCATTTGGCTCTCCTGCGACGACGTCCGTCGCACTACGGAGGACATCATTCGGACTCTGAATCGCCATCATGGCTTCAGCGTCTCCGTACGCACTGTGCGGAGGCGTCTGGTTGCTGTTGGCCTCCATAGACGTCGTCCGGTGCGGAAGCTGTACCCTCCCTCAAAAATATGAAGGTGAAACTGAGCTGGGCGCGCGAGCACGTCAGTTGGACTTCAGCTCGGTGGAGGGACGTCCCTTTTTCCGACGAGTGCTTCGAATCCAAGTACATGATTGCAATGGTGAAGCACGGCGGCGGGATCCGTCATTGTGTGGGGTAGCTTCTCCGCCACCAGTTGGCTACCTGCGCCGCATTTAGGGCATCATGAACCGCCATGTCTCCATTGACATTCTGGAGATGACGATGCTGTCACATGTGCGTGCTAAGCTTGGCCGGCTTTATCTACCAGCAGGACAATAATCCCAAGCATGCTTCTCGGAATGTTCGGGCCTGGTTCGACCGTCGCCGAGTGACAGTGACTGAGCCAAGAATGGAAGGCCAAGAATGCCGATGAGAAGTTCCAGCAGTTGGCGCAGGGTGGAAGAATATCCCGCAGGCAGTCATCGACACTCTGATCGTCAGCATGCCCCGCCGATGCAATGCTGTCATCGATTCCAAGGGCATGCCAACCAAGTACTAACCTTACCCTATTATCTCACGTTGTTACCTTGTTTGTAGGAAATTGTTTCAAATTATTTTTGAATTTTGTTTGTATTGTAGCGATTGTCAAAATCAGTAAATTCGAATAAATAATTTAGAAATCAAATCCAATTTTGATTTCAATACCGCAACATGTATTCAGATATGCTTGAGATACTTGAAGGCATGTGTGAAAAAAAATGGTGTAGATATAACATACAGTATAAATATAACGGCTAAAAATCGCAAACATGAGAATTAATTGGCCGCTACTGTATGACTTTATGAGGTAGTCCGAAGCTGTATATTGTACGCATTGTGTCAGCCCTCATACCCAGGATGTCATCTGTTTCAATGTTGGTCAATAGCTTGTTCCGTATGAAGGCCAATGTCTGCGGCCTCTTTGTATAGCCGCATTGTAGAAACGATGGGTTGCCTTCCTGGCCTCACTTTGCACTCAAATATGTAAAGGAGGAAGATCTAGTAGTACTTCCATGGCTACTGACGGTGTTGTGCTTAGAGCCCCCGTTACTGCTATGCTAGCCAGTCTGTAGGGTGGTCAGTTTTGTTGTGACTGTCCTTTGTGAGGAGGCCATCCACCAATGATGGGTCTAATAACCAGCACTCGAAGCCTCGGTTTGGCTACGTATAAGTAGCCAAGTGACTTTTGACTTTTCCAATCCTCTTTGGCTTCGGAAGCTAGGCTTCCTTGCTGATATTTTCGATCAATTCAATATATTGAACAGTAGTAATGCAAGGTCACAACGTATTATCCTTGTATATTATTACAGCCACAGACAACATTAAGGGATTTATAAGAAAAATTAACTTATGGTCAACTTCAATTGGCAAAAACAGTTCGATTTATTCCAGCGCATTCAGGAAATTATGGAAGATGTATCCAATTATAGTGTTACAAATTTTTTCCAGCCATGCAAGTTGCTTTCCTCAATTTAAAACAAAAGCTTTGATTATTTTCCAGAAATTCAAAATAGTTACGACAGTTGCAGATGGATACTGAATCTGTTTTTAGATGATTCCTTTCAACATGTCGAAATACCAATAAACATGAATGAAAAACTTATTGAAATATCAAGTGATGAAATATTGAAGCTTGAATTTGTTTTCCAGAACCTGGACAAATTTTGGACCAAAAGGATCCAGGAATACCCTCAGAATGAAGCTATTAAATGTTTGGTTTCATTTGTTTCTCATCTATGGCTTCCATAAAAATAAAAGTGAGAAATCACCTTGTACTCGTAAATGATACTATTGTGTGTCTCAAATACAAAGCTTAAATTTATAAGACTGATTTCAGAAAAATAGGCCCATGGGTCCAATTAACATTAAAATATTTTACTTTAGTTTTCTCTTTTATTTTTACGGACATTAATATTTTATTTTATGTTTTGATTTGATAACTAATTGTTATATTTTTATTTAAGTTGTTAAAATAAAAATACATTATTTAAGAAAGGGTTTTTGTCTTATTTTGGAAATTCACGGTGACCCCCTTAGTGCCTAACCGCGACCCCCAGGATGTTGTGACCCATACTTTGGGAACACTGATTTACCAATAAGCCATGGCCCGCTGAAAGCCCTGAGACTCGATAACATACAAAATGAAATCCTGAGCAACCTATCCTGAAAAGGAATCGTACAACTGATGTACCTTATAAACGCAACAATGTTCCTGCAGCACTATCCAAGCCACTGGAAGAGTGCTGTGGTAATTCCTACATATAAATCTGGCAAACCGGACAGTTACAGACCAATTAGTCTCTTCAGCAGTATCTCGAAGGTGACTGAGACAATTATTAACGCTTGAGGGAGGGATCAAGTCGAAAGGCGAGATCTCCTCATAAACGAACAATTTGATTTCTGACCCGGACACGACACAATACAAGTGGCGCGACTCGTGACCGACATACGGAAAACGTTTAATCGGAACCAAGTTGTGGCAATGACATTACTAGACCTGCATAAAACATTCGACACGGTATGGATAGATGGACTAATATATAAACTAATCAAATACGGACTAGAGATGTCATTAATCAGACTGATCTATTCATACCTAAACGACAGACAATTTCAGACTCGACTTAATCAAACCATCTCAGCACCCCATCAATCGGCCTTTTCGCAGACACCCATATGAGGGAACTCGAACGGTACTAGACAGACTGGAAACGGACAGTCAACCCTACCAAATGTGAAAGCATCACATTCAAGCGATGAAACAGACGTTACACGATACCGAACCCGACAAAGGTCAACGGTATCGCATTACCTATATCAACGACAGTGAGATATCTAGGAGTCACAATAGACACAAGGACGATGTTTGGTGCACATATACAATATGCGAACAGGATGGGACACGCTGCAATGAGATCGGTGTATGCACTGGTCTCAAAAGCAGCAGACTTACTAGAGACAACAAACTGCTACTTTACAAGGCAATAATAACACCGACGATGACGTACGCGTTGTCTGTATGGTTCGGGGTTTCGGAAACGAACCTACGTAGACTGCAAGTGGCGCACAACAAGTGTCTCAGGTTCGCCCTGGGCACTGACCAATACGCATGTACGTTACCTACATACAAACACAGACATACCGTTAATAATGAACTATATCAAAGAGAACCTGATTTGCTCCACAGTTATTCATTATCTAGTTATATGTACATTACGTACAGTTTTAATTTAAACAAATACATTTTTTGAAAACTATGTTTTATTCAAAAATATAAATTGTGATTTATTAATGCATACAGTTTTTCTACAAAAATCTAATCCATATTCATTATGTATGTTTATATACATACAGTGATCTCGCTCGTAACTCGCATGTAAATAATTTATGGAATCATCAAATGCAATGTCGGTAGTCCCCTCCCAACAGGACTTCCTATGAATTATTGTTGTTCATCGTACTGACGTTGGCTACGGGTTTAATTCATCGGGCCCTTTTCTGCAGCGATGCCGTATATTATATGTAGTACAAAATCACTTGCTTTAAGTGCGTATGTAGGCAAATCTCACAGTGCGTCTGGGGCACAGGTATCCATGTCCGCTGGCAGGCGATTTTGTGACGGCCAGCTTGAACTGACCCCAAATACATATACAATTTACAAAAATAAAATAATTTTTGTTTTGTTTCCTGGGCGGGGGGTTAAGGCCCATGTGCCCTCCCTGTACCAACCGCCACTGTTGGATGAAGATTACGCTCAACCAAGAGGCCACCTCCATACCCTTGGAAGCTATGAGAATGATCCAGAAGGTGGGAAAATGGGTTCCACATGAACTGAATGAAACCAGGAAAACCGAAAAAACACTTATGAATTGCTGCTCGCCAGGTATCAAAGAAAATCATTACTCTTATCGAATTGTGACAGGCACTTGCTGAGCAGCACTTCTTACGAAAATGGCTCGATGATTGGTTTGCCTCAAACGAGCAACTTTTTTTTTGACGTGACATCCACAAATTGGTGGAGAGATGAGAAAAATTTGTGTTGATACTCGAACAAACTGGACAAGATTTTCCTTCCTCTATCTAAAATTGATGCCAAGTCTTTTTGCTCTGTGATTTGAAGCATAGGGCAACATACGAATAACAAAATCCATAATACAATAACAATACAACAACTCGTGAAACTAATGTGATTTTTAATTCAAAATTAGAGAGTTAATAATGAAATATTTTTATTTCAGATGATACAATAAATGACATAAATACTACAAACAGTATGCATTTAAAAATGATCAGATATTACATAAGGTACTTAACGTCAGTGCATTTTGATAAAAACCAGTTTAAAACTTAAAAGCAAAGAAATTGCATCTTATTATAAGACAAGTCTAAATTTTCACCTTCCCAGTTGAAAGGTAAAAGTTACATATATGACATATATGGAAGTATAAATTAAATGCAATAAATAATATATTTACAACTTGTACATATAGATAGTTAGCGGTACACACTAATAACATTAACGAAGTCTCGTTAGGTTGTACTCTTCAACACTAAAAATGTACTAAAATACCTACACTAAGTTTTTCCAAAAAAATGTGTGGTCTTAATTTTCAACTCAAGTGAAAAATAAATTTCTTTGATATTTCCCTCTGGGTTTTATCTAAGGAATGATGCATTCCCCTTTCAATCCACAAATTTTTTCGGAGGATATCACGTGAGCATATATTTTTAATCCCAGTCTACACCTGTCAGTTCTCATCAATTTCCTCACTGGGCATTATTTCTTGCATTAGTAGGGGAGGTGGTGTTACAGCAACCGGCTGTTGCTCCAGCATGGTGACAAATATTGATATCAAGTTGTTTACTCCAATTAGATATCCATCTTCATGGTTTCCCACCACCCATTTCGATCCATGATCAATTTTGATTTCCTCTGGTAGTAGGACAGTCTTTGCAAAATCGATTAACCAGACGTTGGCGTTGTGTCTGTCGTGAACAAACAACAATGAACTTCCAATAACCTGAAAGATGAACAAAAATAATACAACTTTCGTATGTTTAATAGTATGAACAATTAAATGTTTGGTAGAAAAATGTTAGGCATCTCACCTCGTGCGTGGCAAAGAAATTTGACGACTCCAATGTAGCCTTGATTGCTTTAAGCCTTTGAATGTATTTGGGCTGCAAATGAGAAAAATGTTGCTGCAATGTAACGGAGTAAGTTTGTAAGTTTGATTTGTGTTAAATTAAGCTTAAGCTCACAAAAAGCACTTATTGTGTAGTGAAGATTAGCCTGGTACACATAAACGGGCTTTGTGATGAATATTATCCGTTGAATTAAAACATACACTGATTAGTTTTAGCAGTAAACCAAAGATGTACAAAATAAAATGAATATATATATATATATATATATATATATATATATATATATATAAATCTACAAAAAATGTAAAATAAAAAATACCAAAAAGAAATGGTGTTTTATAAATTTGCAAAATTATGATATGGCCATTATAATATAATTTACTAACAATGGCATGTGGAAATTCGTCAGTGAAATCTGTAAATGCCTTTATGATCTGTTCCCTGCTCTTCGTCGTTTTGAAATCTTTGCTGGACGTCCCGTCTGCTCTTCTGATACCTTCTACCCGGAAGCCAAGTGTGGCTGTTGACGAAATCGTTTCCCTCCACACCATGTATCTTGGTTTCGTCACTCCTTTCAGTCGATGCTCTTCATCCGTGGGGGCGGTCTTGTCGATTTGGCACATCTTATCATACATGTCCTACAGGCAAATAACTGATGTAATACTTACGAATAAACAACTTGGATAAAAAATGTGTTACCTTCCTCAATTTGGGTTTCTCCTTTGCCTTGGCCAGTTCCTCCTCCAGGTATGTTCTGACCCCGATTTTACAATCCATAACGCACGGCGATACAAAATCGCCTAGAAGATCTTGCAACTGAAGGTAGGAAGACTCACCATCGTCGCTCGTGACGAGTCCCTTGTATTCAGGTACATAGGGTCTTAGTACGTCTCTCATCAACACCTGCCTCAAAATATGAGAATGTTACATATTTATACATTGCGCAGCACTCAGTGCAGTGAAAAATTGAATTGCAATTGTATTTGAGTTAATATATTTCAACTTCTTTAATATCACCCGAAATCACCTGGGGAGTACTGTATTAGAATTTATTCGAAAAACCTTTTATTTTCTTGCATATTGGAAACACATTTCTAAATAAGGCCCACCTACGAGTTTAATTTCATGTCGTAAAATATATCCACTATTAAAAATGAATAGATATGTTGTATATTAAATCAATTAGAAACACAGTGTTTATAATCAATTTATAATTAAAAACGTCTAAAACAAAGCACGAAAATGTTTCTATTACAAAAAAAATGAAAAACACGCCTTTAACATCATTTACTGATATTTGACATAAAGTTTAGTTTTTTTTACATTCCAAGTTTTTCCTCTATGGACATTAATACTGCCTTGTATATTTTTGTGGCATGATATGCTGCTGTGGGTATTTCACACCATAATTGACATTTCTCAGCTAAGGAATAAAATAAAAAGGCTTCGTTTGCACTTCAAGCATATTTAAAACGATTTGAGCACAGTGCGGTCATTATCATCGAGAAAAATAAAATTTTCTCATCCAGCAGTGTTGCGAAGAATAGCATTGCGGAGACTATGGTCCGCAATGATCGCTTGAGTATATGGCTGGCCCGTAGCTATATCCTTAAAGCAATGCACATCAGTGCGCCACCCCAAATAAATTCCTACCCATATCGTATTTCCGCCATCGCAGAAGGCGACGATTATAAGATATATATAACACGTACGATAAGATAATTCGATTTTGCAATATTTGAAAAGAAATATTATAAGAAACATATTTTTGGGTTGCCCCGGTTATTATTCTTCGTTGGTTATTAGATTAATTATTTTATTTCTGATATCATTTATGACACTTTCGATATTGGATATTATGTCTGTAACTGGCGAGCTAGTTTGTTGTTTTTCAATTGTAAATTTTGGGCTCAGACTACAAATTTGTTGAACATTTTCACGAATTGTAAAATTTTCTATCCAATTTTTATTTAATTTAAATGGGTTACTATTTATATTTTTATTTATTAATTTACCTATTTTATTTATTGTTTCGTTTCATAATTATTTGTTTTATTCTATTATTTTGGGCGTCGCTAACATGTATCCAAATTAAGTGGTGTTCAGTATGTACGCGAATATGTCCCGATAATAAGTGACCACTTCGAACTACCCGCTTTAAGGCACTAGACCACGGTGAAAAATATTTTCTTTCCTTATTTTTTTTTCTTCATTTTCTGAGAGATGCATTTGTCAAGAATATTTTAGAGAAATTCGTCAAATTGATGGAGATACAGCATTTTATGTGAACCGTTGCTAGCGTACGACCGCGCCGAATGGCAGTCGTATGTACATACGATTCCTATATATAATATCATTCGATTTATTCGGTCCCACATATGTATATATTAGCAATTAATTAAGTTAGTTTAGATATGCGCAATCCAGTGCAAAATATTCGCTACAATTATTTCGTTTCGACCCTCAGACTATTTTGCATACGAAATTAGTCCTAAATTCACGGCTGTCCAGGTACAGATGGTTCGACAGATGCGTCAGCTAACGGTCGGTTCGATTGTTTACATTTATTAGTCATTTTTCCAAATTAAAAACCCAAAAACTCTTGTACGGTCACGTACAATACGTTATCTACTTCAATACAATTTTTTGCTATTTGCAGCCCGATATTAAGCGCTGAATTCCCCGTTTTACATAAGCCGTCACGAAACTGCCGCTAATATTGCATCAATTCTTTTTAACAATGGTCACATTGGCCTCAGAAATGTATTGGAGATATTAGACATCAAAATTGGTGACACACTCTACCAATATTGTCAAAACATCGACGAGAAACGAATATGCGAAGCCGAGCACGAAGCCGAAAAAAGCACGCATGAGGGTCGTCTTCGTGCAAAACATGGAAAAAATAATGATTCTCTGGACGCTGAGGAGCTGTTGTATGGTCCAGGAATAGCTGACTAAACGTAAGAAACAAGAAAAAATAGACCAAGAAAATAATTAGTTTGTATGTTGAATTATGCTTCAGCAAAACTTTGAACGCGTTTTTCTCGAAAACTACTTTTTCAACCTGGTTGACAGCATATTAGAAAAACTGTACATCCGATTTGCATGCACCAAGTCTTAAACTGTTCAAAAATGTAGTCTCTATGTCTCTAACACCACGTAGGGGTTTTTTTTATAATAGGTCTCCTTCTATTTTTTTTTCATATGAACGATGAAAATGTTTCATAAAAATCGAAAATAAAATGCGCTAGTCCGCCATTTTTTTTTTCTTCTAGATATCAAAATTCCCCATACGTGATGCCATAGACACATATGTCTAGTTTCTAAATTGACAGCGATTAAGCCGTATGGCAATTTGCAATTTATGGGATTTATTTATTATTTCGGAAATCATTTCACCAATTATGCTAATATTAATTATATTTATTATGAATTAATATATTAATTCCGTGAAACCTTTCAGATGTAGATTTAACAATTTTTCCGCAACCCTTGCGGAAAGATATATGAAATCTTATACATTTTTCTAGGTTTTAATTTCATCTTTTTCGAAGAATCTCTTATTATTCTATTGCAAATAATTAAATAAATGCAATTAAGAACTCAACTTACAAACAACGCATTTTCTTAAAACAAATTGTCGGTAGAATAAACGAATTAAAGCAATGAAGTGTCATTTGGCGCAAAGGTGAAAAATGTCAACATTGCAAAAAAGTCTTAGTTCAAATTGACGGACGTTTCGATTATTAACTTACTGTGATACATTTGAAATATAACTTAGTTTAAAAATTAAATCATTGAAAAAACCACCACAAAAATGACTACACATTAAAACTTAATTCAATTAATTAAGTAGGGCGTAGAACATTGTTAAAATTTGATGTAGCTGTGATAGATTAACTTGGTTTTTAAATGTTGCTTATTTCATAAAGGTAATTAATGTGTGATTTTTTTTCTACAAATATAAAATTCTGAAGATTAAATATAAATTTTGACGCCCAACAAAGGTAAACTTTAATTATTTTCAGGTGCACGTGAATTTTATACTGCTATACTGGAAATTCAAAACATAAGAAATTAAATAGCTGTTATAAGTTGTTACTTTGTGATATTCTATAATTAATAAAAATAAGCGAACACAATTACGTTGCTATACCACTTTTTACAATAAAGTGATATAACAACGTTTATTTGTATTAATTAGAGATTTATATTATCGTTTTAGGTCCATAAAAAGTGAAAACATGTTGTTTTACTTGTTTCCAATCTCCTTATCCAGCAAGCAATTGATAATATAAATATTGTACTTTTGTACGTCTCGTACGTGGCATTTTACTTTACTTAAAATATTTTTCCTGCGATACTATACCACACAATTTTGTTGTTGTTTGTTTTTGTTGTAGAGTGTCAAGCATTGATTTATATATACAAATGTTTGTATCATATCCAAAATCTTGGAAGAAACCCTATTCTGTTCAATTGTCTTCGTTGATCCTTCGTTTTGAGCACCGTCTTCCCCTGGCATTTTCATTTTCCCAAATCTTCATATTTGTTGTACCTACTGCACGTTGTACGTCTTCACTTTTCAACACTGTTTCGTCCTCACTTCCCATTGTAGTGGTATTCCTATGAAATGCTTCTTTCAATTCTCCATCAAAACTCTGTCGCTAGAGCATCCTGCTTTTCTGGTACTGTTTTTATTTTTCTTATTTCTCCCCGTCGTGGTAGACCATTTTGACTTTCCCTCTTCTTTCGGCACCTTTTGGTCATTAATTTCTTTCTTAGGTGGATGATCTTTCCATGTTTCCGTTATCTTATCTCGTTGTTTTCCTTTTACTGTTGCTGCGTTCTCTAGCATACATTCGTCTGTGTGTATTGCATATGAACATTGATATAATGATTGTTACACATTAAATATGTCTACATCCGTTAAACTATTATTGTAAATTGTTTCGTCTCGTTTCGTGTCGTTCTATAAAATATCAACAATAGTAACAGACAATTTTTCAGCGGAAATAACGTCTTCACAGGCAACAACCGAAATGGAATAAAAACAAGCGAAAAAAATAAGGGCGAAAAAGGACAAACTAAATAAAATTTGAACTAATGAAAGGATAACAGAAAACAATTTACAAAATACATGGGCGAGAAAATTAAAATTTGACACAAATTATCATAAGGACGAAAATTAATAAACACACAAAAATATGAAATAATAAATTTAAATAAATTAAATTAAATTACGGCAGGCAACGAGACTGGACGCTGGCTATTATATTAGCTATTATATTTTGATCTAACAAACAATTAAGTTACGTTCCGCATTTCCTACCATTTCCTTTAAATAAAATACACTGGCCCGCAAAATTATCGCATCACCTTGGAATCAAATCAAAATGTGTATATGGTTTTCAAACTGTCAACTATTTGTATTGTATACGCAAGAAATATTTAAATTCTGTTATCTGAAAACTGTTTTGCTCCCAGAGTATGTTTTTATTTAATAACAGACATCCTTACTTTCGATAGGAAGCTTAAAAAAAATTCGGCCTTAGTTAAAGATAAATCAAGAATAGTGCTACCATTTTAAATTTATATTGGTAAAAACATTAAAATGAATCATCAGATGAATGTTGGAAGGTTCACAAGTGTAGAAGAGGCTGTCCAAATTGTGACACTCGCGAGGGAAGGGTTTTCTCAGCGAAATATCGCCAATCGTCTTGGTATCAGCCAATCAACAGTGTCCCGGATTATGTAAAAGTATCAAGAGACTGGGAGATACACAAGACGCCCAGGACAGGGAAGAAAACGAATAACAACACGCCAGCAGGATAGATTTTTGATGCGGAATCGAACACTAACTGCTCCTGCCTTAGAAATAATATTCGAAGAAAGATAAGTGGTGATACAGTTAGACAGTATATGAATTAGTACCTAGAATTCCAGCATTACTGACTGCAGATCACCGCAGAAATATACTTTAATTTGCCCGAAACCATATAAATTGGTTAGTTGAGGATTGGCAACGCGTTTTATTTTCTGATGAGTCCAGATTTTGTCTGCACTCCAGTGACAGACGAGTGAGAATATATCGACGGCCTGGAGAACGATACTCCCAATGCAATCATTCCTGATATACGTGTTGGTGGCGGATCAGTTATGGTTTGGGCAGGCATTTCGTTGGAAGCTCGTACTGAACTAGTCGTACTTCCTCGTGGCAACATAAATGCAGATTCGTATATAAGGAACTGTTTGGAACCTCATGTTGGTCTATACCAACCTTTTATTGGGGACAACTTCCTCCTTATGCAGGATAATGCGCGTCCGCATATTGCCAAAATCGTACGACAGTACCTAGACACCGTCGGAATTCAGACACTACAGTGGCCAGCACGAAGTCCTGACCTCAATCCCATCGAACATCTATTGGATCAGATGGGAAAACGACCAGCCCTAATCGACCTGCTGATGTAAATGCGCTCTCCATCCGCCTCAACCAGATATGGGAAAAATTTAATCAAGAAATCATTGAAGGCTTAATTTCAAGTATGCCACGCCGCTGCGAGGCTGTTATTAGTTTTTAATTATTCTTGTAATTCTTCAATTAACTTACGATTTGTAAGAGAATAATTAGAATTGTGCACTAGTTTTGAGTAGTCTAGAAGTATTTCTAACAAAATACTTCAGTTAAATCGTTGGCAAGCAGTTTATTGAAATATTTAATAGTGATGCGATAATTTTGCGGGCCAGTGTATTTTACTCTAAGGAACAAAGTCGTTTTACGGCAAGAAAAAACTGTGCTCAGTGTCTATGTTATAAAGAAATCACAAATTTATCAAAATCATTAAAAGAAAAATTTTAATTGAAATCTAATTTCTAATTTATTTTCATTTTACTATGTATGCTGCATGTTGAAGTACATTCAGCCAACGGCTCAAATAAGCAACTAGTTCGTGTTACGTAACGTGCATCACTTTGCATAATTATTTATAGTATTCAGTTCATTACTTTTGTCATTCTTCAAAAAAGGATGAAATTAATGGTTAGAAATGTGTGTGAGAATATTTACGTCAAGTTTCCTGTAAATTTCCATATCATCTAAAAGATTTGATATGTAACTAATTTTTTTTTGCATAATTGATGAAATCATTTCTGAAATAACAAATAAATCAAAGAAATATTTTTAAAAACGAAATAACACATATTTACGTTTATTCATAAACCAATATTTAACTCTTATTTTTAAACATAATGGCAAGCCTAATGATATCGGCGAAAATAATATGTATTTGCATTTTATGTCTCAGATATTCGTGCCTATGTTTTCGAGCGGATTTTTCGAAATTATCACGGAAACGTTCGCACATAGGTAATATACATTAAATTTATATCAAGTTTATTCGTAGATTTTCTCGGGCTTACCCAGATCTTAATATGTTTCTCTTATTTCTCGCCGTATCACTTCCTTGTATTATAAATATTTTTCAGAATTAAGCGTCGATGAAGGCCGCGCAAATAGTGGTACTGCATTTAAGAATTTATTTTCAACTTTTGCCAAATAACTGTGTTCCAAATAGAAATATATTTGTGAATATGAATTGATATAACATTCTAAAAATTTAAAATTTTTAGAATGAATGTGAGCTGGGTAATTTTTGGCAACCTCACTGAAATTTTGAAGTCGTTTTAGAATTGCTTTTTTTAGTTTCAATATTATGTTGTTATAATGGCTGTAACTTTGAGCAACCGTTGTATTTTTTTATATATAGATGTAAATAAACAATAAAGTAAAAGTTTGTTTACAATTAAGTGGATGAACAAAAGTCATCCCTGTCTTTTTACTTCCCTATACTTTATGCATAAGAAAGTATAGTAATCATGAACATTTTCGAACTCGAAACTATTCGAAGCTATTAATGTTAAAGTGAAACTTTAAATTTAAAATTTGTTTAGAGCGAGGAAGGAAATGTCGAAAACGGTACGTGTTGTCGAAAAAACTGTTCTTATAAAAGTTAAAGACATTTTTATTTCAAAAAATGCACTAGTCATCGCGGCTGCGCCAGTTTAAGTATACGGAAGCACAGTTTGTTTCAGTTTCTATCAGTTAAAATTAAGGCACTAATTTCGTTTACATCCTAATGTTAACTAATTAGTTTATATCAGCCATTCCAAGCTTTGCTCACCGTGAACAATTTTCTGCGTGTAGGGTCAATTATTTTATAGAACGTAAGGAGCTTATTGCATCATGTCATGTTTGTCTTTGATGCATGAATCCTTTCAATATTAAAGAACCTCGAACAAGTTAACTTTTTCGAAAATTATTTAAATTATCCGTGAATGACTATTTGATATGTTAGTGCGCGACCTGCACAACAGTTACACATTTTCGTAATTTTGTGCTGATAATGCTAATACTTTTTAATTAATGAATGACTAAATCGATCCGTAAACAAAACATAGTCGTACCTTAAAACATTTTTCCTCCTTGACGCAAAGTTTCTTCAAAATCGTGCCTTGGTCGGGCCCAGCCTTGAAATTACCTTGATGACCTGCCAATTGCACCCACGGGTATCTCTGTTTCTTGTACGTTTGAAAAAAAGGTGTCCATTGGACGATGTTCCTTAACTTTCTCCAACCGGACGGCTGCAACAAAAATACAGTTTCGTGTTGTTATTGTTGGACGAATTCGTGGGTGATGCAGAATAATTAATAATAATAAAGCAATCTTTATATTAACTATTTTTGTGTATTTATATGCGATCAGACGGTACCTTGCGCGTGTAAGACGCTTTAGGTTTAGCCTTTGCGAGGACCATTTTCGCGAACTGGAGCGGTGCGACCACTTCTATGTACATCAAGGGACTGCGCCGTTTCGAACCAACAACCGCAGAAAAATCGCAATCGTACGAATATTTTTTCCGGTCGATTTTGAGAACGCAAAAAGGGGAGACCGCAAAGCGTCGGAAAAAACCTCAGCGCAATGTGGATTTTATCTGAACACGCATACTTACGTCTTGTTCGTGACGTCAAACTTTTACATTTTTATCTGACCGAGAACTTCCGTTCAGATAGGGAAGAGGAATGCATAATTAATTGCTGCGCCGTATAAAACGAAATTGATTGCGTTTAGTGCAATCTATTAACGAAGAAATGAACAATGATTTCGTCTATAGCTAGGATGGCGAACCTATGGCACGTGTGCCATAGACGGCACTGAAACGCTTGTTTCAAAATCGGCACAACGTTAGAAGCTCGAACTTTTTAACTTTCAACTGCATGTTATAATAATATCTATATAATAATATTTTTTTGAATTTCTGGTATGAAAAAATGAAATTATCAGAATTATCAGGTAATAGTAGAGAATTTCAAAATCAAATTTGGTGGACCGGTAGGTACAGCATGCATTAATAAGCACAGAAAAGCTGTAAGCTTTCAACACCAAATGGATATCAAATCTTGCAATTTTATTTCCATTTGCCTTGACGAGTCTACTAACGTACCAGGTTCAGTTTGTTTAGCATTTTTTGTTCAAAATGACATTAAAGAAGGATTAATAAATTTATCAACATTAACAACAATATAAAAGGAGTAGACATTTGTAATGGAGTTTATAGATGCATCGGCGAATATGTACTTCCAAAATTATATCAATTGCGTTGGACAGGAAAATTAAACCCATATATTTACAAAAAATATTGGGCATTTATGGTTTCTATTATATTATTCATCAGAAAGCATTATGTGCCAAGATGATATTATGAGTTTTAAATCACGACATTCTTTCAAATTCTTATAAACATTTTTCGAATACAATTTTTTTTCTGAGGTTGAAAGTCATGGAAAACCAAATCAAACGAAAGTAGCAAAAAAAAAATTCAGCGATAATTCAATACCCCATTGAGGAATTTTCTGCAAGATTTATGTAATTTAGACAATTTTATATCGCGATAAAATAGCGTTTGATAATTTAAATTTAAAACTTTTAACTGGTCAAATTTGCATGAAATATAAATGCAATTAATTAATAATCTAATAATAATTCTAATCAAGCTCCATATGGAATAAAACATTTGTTGATTTAAGGAAAGTAAGGAAGTTGAAAATAATCGCCTATTGTATATAATAAATAAAAGTGCCGAAGATGAAATCACTAACCACTGGAATGTAAGTCCTGAAACTTTTGATTGCTTAAAAACATTAGCAAAGGCAATTTATCCAATATTTTCATCGACGTGGGCAAGTGAGTGCCTATTTTCTGAAATGGATTTTATAAAAAAATAAATTTTGACATAGGATGACGGACAAATCAAGCTCTGCACGTGTACTTTTAAAAATAACGAAGTAGAATCTAGATATAAAATCCTTAACACCTAATATCCAGCAACAAACATCACGTGTTTATGTGTATTTTGTAAAATATTTAAATTACCCTTCATAAATTGTACCAGATGTAATTTTTAAAATCATACCATATTAATGAAAAAATGTCTTTCTTTATTTATTGAATTATAATATTTTTTTCGAGGGTGAAAGGAAAAGAAAAAATATAAAATAAAAAAGCAAAAAATACAAGAAATTCTGTTAGATAATTTTAGTGTGTTTGTTAATTTCATATAGATTATTGATAAATTACGGGCAATGAAAAAGGTTCGCAATTCCTGGTCTATAGCCATAATAACAGCAATGCCTGAAGTTGTAGACTTGTGTTTATTTCGGTTTTAATCACTTGTTGTATTGATACACTATCTTTATGCCTTTCTACTACTTTCCCTCGTAGGGGATTGTGGTATCATCGCATGAAATGTCAAAATACTGATAAGGTAATCACCATTGAAACAGTTGTTAGCTGTTTTAATGGCCCGCACTGAACTTTCTTATACTTAGATATTTTTTTATTTCTATTAAAAGTAAAAATGGCAATAATTTATTTATGGTTTCTAGCGTCTAAACTATCAAAGCTTAAATTTAAGATTTGTATAGTGAGGAACTATTTTGAAAGCAAGTGATCTCAAAATTACAGGAGCACATTCTGCTATTATAACAACAACCTGCAGTTTTAACGTTTTACCCACATTTTTGTTTTTCTCTTCGTTCCTTTTATTACATCGTTTAAGACTGCATTAAATAGTGTAGTGTAGTGTAGTGTAGTGTAGTAGTCGGGATCAGTACTTATAAGTTTCCTGTTCTCATGCAGTTTCTTGTCATTTTATGCAAACTGGTAATAGCTCTTCGTATTTTATTACTAATGCCTTTGTTTCTAAGGCTATTCTATACCTTTTGCCTTTGAATACTGTTGAATGATTTTTTGCGTTGAACAAGGCTTTAGTTGCTTCATTGTAAATATGTGATCCGGTGACCCTTTTCTCAAATCGCTTTATGCTTCATCCAATTTGGGCTTCTACAACAATATAATTTTCTTTCTATGGTTTCTGTTGTATTAAGCATCCCTTCAAAATATTCTTTCCACCGTGCAATTATATTATTACCGTTGTCTATTATTTCTTCTTCATACCTAGTTATTCTGCTTTTATTTTGTCTATCTTTCCTTTACACTGTAAAATATTTTTTATTAACGTGTTACATTTGTGACCACATTCTTCCACGGATTATTATTATTTCTTTGACTTTCGTTTCATATACTTACTATAATTAGCAGTGTTTTTTTTATACTTTTTCCATGTTCGGTTTCCAATTTTACCTCCATTTTCATTTTCTGGTTCCACCAGCTGGTTTGTGGAGTCTCTTTTGCACCCTTTAATAATTTCTCTTTTACAATTGTCCATACATATTCTACTGACATATTGTGTAAAACTTCTTTAATCTTATGCTATATTTCTATGTTCTGTTTGTTTAGTTTAGCTGCCTTGTCTTCTCTTCATTTATATACTATAATTACTTATTATTTTTATTTTTGAGAAAACCAAACTGTCGTTGTCTTCCTCTTGCTCATGTGTCTTTTATTTCTTTCCTGTATTCTCTGTGAATTATTATATAATCAATTATTGATCTTTCTCCCCTACTTACAACTTCTCTTTATATTTATGTATGTCTTTGTATCCGAAGAAAGTATTCGTTATTATAGCATAATTTAATATATTTTGATGGTTTCCTCATGTACTTAGAGTACCTGCTTCACCGTATTTTATTCCTACTTGTCCATTTAAACCCCTAGTTCTCATTGTTCTGTTCTCTCACCGTCTCGGCTACAATTATTACTTTCACAATTTATTTTTTAAATTATCTCGTTATTTTTCTAAATATAATATGTAACCCCTTCCCTCATCCTGTTCTCTACCTACACTCCACGGTATAATAATATCAACATTACTTATCCCTTTCCTTTTCTTTTTGTCTCCGAAATGCAGTGTCCATATCCATCTTTTTCATCCTTCTCTCCAGTCCAATTTCGGACGTTCCATGTTCCTAAGCTCCACATTTTTTCTATCGATTCCTTTTTAATTTAATATTCTCTTTTCTGTTTTCTCCCTTTCCTTTGAATATTTTCATTAACACTGTGCATTCTCATATTCTTGTTAGCTAATCCGTATTCGTCAGTTTGTCGGTTCGTAGTATCCTATTAGTTGTCAATTCATCATACCCCATTTTACCTGACCACCTCTATTTATCTCTTAATGTGTCCATGATTAATTTTTGTATTTATCGCTATTCGTTTGTCATGTCATTGTCTACATATTCTTGTTCGTTGAAGTATTTTAACTTTCATGTCTCTGAGTCTTAATTAAAAATGGTTTACCTTCCAGTTTGTGCGCCTCTTTAATGTGCGTATGTACTTCCAAAATTTCCTTAACAAAAAGTCAGTTTTAGGGAAAGTCAAAACGTGTATATCCTTTAATATTTCGAGTTCGAAAATATTCATGATATACATTCGTTATACATAAAGTGTGAGAAAGTAATAGAACAGAAAGAAGAAATGCAGACATTAAAATATTTGAGAATAAACACACAAAAGGACGGAAAGGAAGATGCAGACATTAACAACAGAATAGAAAATAGAACAAAACGCTTAGAAATAATTAATATAAGGGTTAAGTGATTGGGGCGTATCGTCTAAATTATAAAGTAGGACGGAAAGGTAGATAAGCACATCAGTGTACACCACAACATATATTTGGTTCTAATCTACAGTAATTCCTTAGGAGAGCGCCTAGTGTGGCAAGGACACAATTTCAGGTACGTTGTCTGCGAATATTACTTCTAGGTTGGCTGTTAGATGGAAGATAGGATCTAAAGGCCTCGAGAGAGGCCCCTGTAAGTAACTGTATGTATCGCATTAGCTGCATTGTAAAAGGTGTTTTGTAAACTTTCATGAGGTCGTATTGTTACTAGAGCAATGTATCTGTTATGAATGGGTATAAGAGTGCCGTGAGCCGATAGTGTTTTGTTTCTAGGATGATATCAAATTAACGATAAACCGTGAGTTAACAATTACTCTACTGCAATTGAAATTATTAATAATGTAATTTAAATAACACCTATCTGATATAAGTAAGAGAAAAGAACTAAAATATAAATTTGATTCTATTAAATATACAGTCTGCTCTAGAGAAATCAGGAACAGTTCTAAACTGTCAGAATAATTAGCATATTGATTTAACGTTCATAAATTCGAATGCTCTAATCAACCTGCACATGATTTCGTCAATTTCAAACTGTGGTGAAAAAACCCTAAAACCCTTAACTATGCGGTTTATTTTTCCAGTTTAATGAATGCCTAGCATATCTATTTATTAGTTAAAATCTTTGAATGCGCGTTTTTTAATTGCCAGTCGATTTCATTTGCGATCGTTGTATTTACACGGGATATTGTACTAATATTTTTACTAACGAACTGCGCGGCACGTATTCTATGGTTCAATAACGTGCGCTGTATAGTTTTCTAAGCGGCAGTACTGTGCTACTTACTATATTTGAATTGATATTATATATAGTGGACATACTTTTTCCATTTTAGTTTTTCCCGGTAATTCTTCCGATATGATCTATCTTTCAACAACTCAGTTATATATGAGATGGGTCATTCGCGGTGAATGTGTCTCTGCTTACGCCAAAGAAGAATTATTACTTTATTTTCAAATGTACGTATAATTTACGTATAATTTACAGTTTGAAATTATGTGTTTACCATAATAATAGTTATTTACTCAATAATTACATGAGAATTATCTTGAGTATGGCAATCAATTCAATACAATGTGATATCTTTTGTTAATTTAAGAATATTAATTATTTACTAGATGCTATGGTGACTGAATACATGTTTTTGAGATAAACGCATTACATATGTTTGATCTAACTACCATAATAATAAACAATGATAAAGTAAATATAAACAAGAATTTTTGCCATATATAATTATTTTTGAATTTTATTAGTTTGCCAAATAGAAATAAATCTTCATGTAAGCATCACCAATGACGTGCAACAGAAGTTAGCTCGTGTACATTGCAATGTACTTGGGCGAAATAAGTTGCGGACAGATTTTAGACGAGTAGGCAACACTCACTTCAAATCTTTACGAATGCACACCAGGCCTGCCAGCCGGATCCGGATAATTCCGGAGCTTAAAGTATCCGGGTATCCGGATAATGGTGCTTCGGTTCCGGATGTGGAACCGGAACCGAATCCGGATATTTTTGTTTTGAATCCGGATCCGGATCCGGATATTTTTTGATTTGGATCCAGATCCGGATATTTTTGTTTTGGATCCGGATGCGGATATTACTAATTCGGATCCTGATCCTCATATTGTTATCTCAGATCTCGAAATCGACTGATTTAAACGAAACTATAAATACCTGGGTATATTATGGAACCGGAAGGCATACCTAGAAATACGATACACATTCTCATGCATAAAACATTTTACGCGCATCATACTAATAATATTTTGATCTGATAGTCTCGCGAAAACGTCAACGAAAATCTTGAGAAAAAGTTAAAACTTTAAAAAGATTTTCTGTTTCATAGTAACTCGAATTCAAAATATTAGTAGGTTGGTCTGAATATAATATAACGTGCATTTAGTGCATTTTAAATATTCGGTCCTTATAGTACTTATTTGTAATTCAGCACCGTTGATGAAGACTTTGGCAAAAAATTATTCGGATGATTTCTTTTTATTTGTTGCGAAACATTATCAGCAAAAGTAAAAGATATGAAGCAAGAACTCTCACTCGCGTGTTGAAGTATTGAAGTTGAAGAAAAATATATTTTCCTCTGGCTCTTTGTTGCACAATGCGAGTTTAACAATAATAATAATAATAATAATAAACGCCTTTATTAACTAAATTGATAATACAATACGTATTATAGTAAAACAAAAAGAAAAGAAAAGAAATGCATATACTAATATGAATTAAACAAACAAAAAAAATATATGTATATAAAAATAAATAATTAACGTAGTTAATAGGTGCAGGTTCAGATTAGCATAAGCCATCTGTTCTACCACCTGGACCAGATACGAGGGGCCGTAACCAGTGCGTAATGAAACAAATAAATGAAGATTGATCCGAAAAAGAACAAGAACATACGCAAAATCATTTCTCAGGTAAAAGTAAATTAATAAAATTATGAATGATTGGATTATGCCTGTCACTCTTATCAATACTGCCGGGATTGAAGAATAGCCCTGAAAACGTTTTTAAATTTATTTACTGACACCGCCCTAAGATTATAATAATTAATTTAATTAATTAATTAATTAATTAATAGCGAGTTCCAGAAGATTGCAATATTATACGAAAATGACCGCTCAAATAAGGCAAGTCGATGCTGAGGTATAGTGATCGTATTTTTATGCTTGATATTAATATTGTGGATATCCGTCCGGAATCTGATTTTATTATAATGATAGGGTCGGGTTTTCGTTATTAAAATGTTATAAAACAGTACCGCAGCATGCAGCCTACGTCGGTTACACATATTCAGCCAATTCGTTTCAATCAACTTATGGGTGATCCTGTCCCTCTTTCGGACTCCATGGACAAACCGAAGACACGAATTCTGAACCCGTTGGATCCGAGCAACATCAACTGCATCGATACAAGGTCCGTACACTGAATCACAATAATTGAAGTTAGAGAGTATCAACGAATCGGTAATTCTCAGTTTAATCCGCTGACTTAATATATGTCTATTAGGAAAAAGCGTCTTCAAAGTGACATAAGATTTCTGAATCATTTTATTTATGTGTGTTTTAAATCGGAGACTGCTGTCCACCCAGCGACCCAGATTCCTCGATATCTCGACAAACTCCAACCGGATACCCTCAATTTCTATATTTAAGACATCTTTGCACTCTTGCTGCTTGGATTTATTTCAAAATAACATCAACTGTGATTTACTCGGATTAATCATAAGCCCGTGGTTGCGCGAAACTTCCAAAAGAACATCTAATTGGGTGTTAATGGTATTAGAAATATCGTGCAAATCCTCCATACTAAAACTAAAATAAAGTTGACTATCGTCCGCATATGCGTGGAATTGACAAGAAACATGAGCCGGAAAGTAACATGTATAAATAATAAATAGCAAAGGTCCACAGATACTACACTGTGCCACACCATGAGTGAGGTAAACGGGTTCTGACAATTTATCACCAAATTTAACTTTTGAGATCGACTAGATAAATAATGTGATGGTATTGCGACTTAGACCTATGAATCCAAGTATCGACAATAAGATGTCATGGTTAATAGTGTCGAAAGCCTTTGAATAGTCTAACAACATTAAAAGGGTTAATTGGCCGTTATCCCAGCTCCGGATAATGTCGTCAACAATATGAAGCAGGGCAGTGTTGCAACTATGACCTGGTCTAAACCCCGACTGAGTCGCCGGTAGGATATTATAAATATTTAGGTGATTCCTGAGTTGCTTATCAACGATTTTCTCGAGGATAGAATGCTGATAGGTCGTAGATGTTTATACTCCTTCGGATGTGAATTTTTTGGAATAGGTATAACAATCGCCGCTTTCCAAACACTAGGGAAAACATTTTCTACCAGGCAATAATTTATAATATGCAAAATACATGGAAGACAAGGGCAACCGACAAGGGCAACATAATTTCAAAAAAGATATGCTTATATTATCCACGCCGATTGAATTTGAAGTGATGGCATTTAGAACTAAGGCAATTTCCCTTTCATCAACTGGACGAAAGCTGAATTCTTCCTGAAAAATGGTAAATTTGTGCTTATTATAGAAGTCGATTAGTCCAGTGTGTAATGGAGATGTCGTTACATTAGCAAAATGATTATTTAACTCATCACAGTTAGATAAGTGAACGGGGAGTGTGTTCCTGCTCTTTTTTCTATCAATAACGAAAGTGTTTAGACCTCTCCACATATCTTTCGCGTTTTTATTATTAAACTGCGTATTAAGGTAGACTTTCTTTTCATGTCTAATAGCGCTAGTAACATAATTCCTAAACGTTTTGTAATATTCGCCATGTTCTGCATTTATAGTCCGCTTGAAACGCTTTAACGCGTTATCACGTATTAGCATCATATCTCTGAGAGTAGAAGTCAACCAGGGCGATTTAGGATGCGTGATTTTTATAATCCTTTCAGGTACATGCCGGTCAAATAATGCAAGCAGGTTAGAGTTAAAACATTCAAGCTTATCATCGATATTGTTAACGTAAAAGATATTATCCCAGGGAATAGAAACCAAGTCAATGCGAAAAGAATTATAATTAAAGTGCTTGAAATCTCTAACTGTCTTAAAAAAGGACCTATAGCATAAATCTGATTTACTGGACAAAGCTACATTGAATTATATCTTATCAACCAAGTTTTCTGAAGCTAAGTTTAAGCTGTGATTGTACAACCGGGTATAATCGCTTTAGATGTCGCTAGTAGTCTGATGGGGTACTTAATTGCACCCAATTAATTAAAATTCATTAACATTTTTAATTATATTTTATTGTGAGTTGATGAAGTGATATCGGAAAGAATAAATAACTCAGAAAACTGCTTTTGAATGTAAATTAATACCAATTTGCGCTTATTATAAAATCATTAAACAAATTTCTCAATTGTATTTTTAAACTCAATACACACTTGCATTTCATGGTCGGTCCCTGCCTGCTTAAAGCGGATAGTCGCAAAACCAACTTGCTTGCTATATTATTTTGTTACCCAAATGCCGCGTCGTTTATCGGTTCATAAAAATCGTTCGCAGATGAGAATTTGGTAACGTCACTTGCATGGGCCAGAGTGAAAGGAAAATTATCTGTTATCAGATAAATAAGAGTTAAAAATTTCCAAATAAATAGTACCACACATTTCGGCGTTACTGCCCCCCCCCCCATATTTTTCGTATCATATTGACATTCGTCCTGTTTTGCTTATTAATCATTCGTCCAAAATATTATAACAGGTTACAAAAGTTACAATTAAATGGTGACAGTTATGGAACAGGTTGAAAAAATAGACCAGAATACTAAACACCATAAGAACAACATGCCTTGGACAAAAAGAAAGAGCTAAGTTATGAAAACACCAGTTTACTAGAAGGTGGCGAGACACTCACTTATATAAGGCAGTGAATCATGGACAGTAACCAGCAGAACTAAAAGCAGGTTATTAGCTATAGAAATTAGATTTTTAAGGAAAACCAGATAGAAGAATTAAACATAAAACCAATTAAAGGAGTAATAGAGGAAAGACAACTGAGCTGGCTGGGACACATACCCAGAAAGAAGGAAGAGAGAAAAAAAAAGAAATGTGCGAAGTAAGAATAACGGGGAAATATAGAGTGGGACGACCCAGAATGAGATGGGAAGAACAAGTACAATGGAACGAAATCAATAGGCTGGCGCAGGTTAGAATGTTATGGAAATAAAAAATATATGAAATACCTGTAAATATAGTATAAAAAATTGCACAAAGATAGTCCGACAAGGGTAAAAGGACTTGAGATAAAATAAATAAACAAATCTTTCGTCTTATATAAATTGGAAAATTTCAGTGTCACGGAAAATGGCCTATGTAACGAAAAAATATCCGCATAGGTTATTATTATTCGTATATATTAACAGACAGTGCAATTAGTAAAATGCCAAAAATGTATTTGGGATACGATGCAAAATTTTGTCAAATGCGACGAAGTGGTCATGTCTACGACAACGTACGTAGAACGCTATTTGCAAAAGCATGTGAATTGCGACAGCGCCTAGGTGATAATCAGCCTTAACTTTTAGTGCAAACATGTATTTGTATAACATTTCGAAAATTAATTGAATATTTCGGGCACAAATGCATGAACTTAAAATGGTTTTATTTTTCTTGTCGGCGAATTTGGGTCATTTGTGTCGTGAAATTCCTGTTGAATTAGTTTCTTATTTTACTCATTAATAGGAACGTGTTCTCGTTGGTTGAACATTTTTTGAAAACCAGTTAATGTAGGAACGTCTATGGTGGAAGTTTCATTGGGTGGTGGCGGATAAATTCAGTAAAATTAAATAGTTTTATTTAATTTGTTAGTTTGTTAATAAGCAAAATTGCGAATCTCTATAAGTAGCGATAAAGAAAAAAACCATTCCTTCATTTTGAAAAAATGTTACTATTAATATTATTATTATAGTTATACGAATATGAAATTTACAAGCGTCATCGTATTTTTCATCATCATTTTTTTCATTATTACTAAAATTCACGAACCCGGGAATTTTGGTCTAAAATATTTCTCCAGCAAACTGGTTACCTCTATTTTTCTATATTAAATATTTTTATATGAACTTTTCTGTTAAAGTTTTCTTAATCCCTATTTGTTTTAGGTTTCTACTGAAGATGGTAACTGTGGTATGGTTTGTTAAATTTATACATTTTTATTTATATATAAGTTATTTCCATATTTAAAAAACCACAGTCTCCGTCTAATGTTTTCCTCAAAAGGTACCTTTCTGCCTATTTATCAATAAAGATTTTTTTAATTTGTCGATTAAATATAAATATTACGAATTCAAAGTAAAAAAAATTTGGATCCTAAATATTTTTCCAAAATTTACGGGAAATTTTCATACAAATTTCAACAATTTTTCGGATTTTTTTGCAACAATCGCCAATTATAGATGTTTGCTCAAATCATGAATCTTAGCAATTTTGAACAGTTTTTAGTTTGACTTCTTCATACAATTGAAGCTAAAATAACTCAAAACTTAAAATTTTTATATAGCCAGGAAGAAACTATTTTAAAAGCAATCTCTCAACTGGAGGTGGTTGACGTTGACACTGACCTTTTTTCATATCTCGAGAACGGCACTAGTTATCGAAAAAATGTAAAATAAATGGAAATTGTAAGCGTTGTTAATTATTGGCTTATCCTGGAGTACCATCATAGCTCCACTTACGAATTAAGTTTAAATACTCCTCGTTAATTATATTAATGCAAATCGATATTAGATTGCGGATAGCAACCTTTTTCGGTTCAAGTATTTGATAATAGGTTGGTAAATATTACACCCGATGTCTTTTAATGTATTTGTAATAATTTTTAATATTGATATTTACACAATCGCGCATCAATAACTTTTTCACATGGAAAACTTTCTCAGAAATTTTCACTTTTATACCCCTTAGCACGTTCACAATATTCGTTAAAATCTTTTCAGGTCTTCACAGTGACGAAAATCAGACAGGCTCTGTCTGATTTTCGTTGCAAAAAAAACAACAACATTAACTAATTCTAATTTCTAATTCATGTTCATGAATCCGCAACTCATCCTCAACGAATCTTGACACTTACAACGAAAGCGACTTTAGAATCTTTTATTGTTTTTTTTCACAAACGTCCACAATTTGATCATCTTTAGTAGCTTGTTCTTAAGCACTCACTTAACTTTATAACATCTTGACCTGTTCGGCTCCGCATATGTACATATAGCATATTTAATTTAATTTACGTTAATTAAGATCCGAGCAAAACCCTTGTACATACCGTGGAATCATCTCGTAGAATTAATCAGCAGTACACACTTGTAAAATCTTCGCAGCTGCAACCCGTAGCATGTGTACTTTCCAGAGTAACAAATCCGCATCTCTTGTATAATTACGTCCCGATTTATTTCTATCGGTACATCCTTACTCGATACCTGCTTTCCCAAAATCGTCACTTGACGACTGTCAAATTCCATCACAATTGACCAGATCAAATGTCTTGCAACACATCCCTTCTCATTAATAATTATGACAATTATGAAATGAAATAAAACGGTTTTCTAGTAAATAATGAGACGAGGGGGGAGGGAACGGTGCATCCCGCTCCCACCAGTGATATCTCGTAAAATTTAAATAAATTTTAAATACATGGAAGCTCTTCATGTCGTAAAAACCAGTACAAGACAAGTATTCATCTACTCAGCAGCGAGTAACAACTCATCGGGAGTCCGATTAACCTCGCTGCAAACTATGTACAACACTACGACAAGTGGATAACAAGTACACAACACAACAGTATTCACAACAGTGCAAATTCTAATTGTATATAATAGTGCAAATAAATAGTGTACAAAGGTAAAATATTTTTTTCTGCAACGATCTAATAAAGCCTAACCGATAACGATGCACAACAGTGGTATAAATCCGTGAGCGAGAGACGTATTCTCGACGATCTTACAAATCGGTACGAGTCGAATACAACTGTTCACGTCGCGACAAATTAATTCATCGTTTAACTGTCGGTACGAATTACCAAACTCTCCACTTTCACGAAAATTCAGCTTCACTGGCATACAATTCAAAAGCCTCGATAAACGCGGGCGTTGTTTTTTTAAGTCACTATATTGGAATAAACGGACAACGGTTTCTTTCCATGTACATAACATTGCGCGTCACAATCTAATTAACGGAACAGCCTCGCGCGTCATATACACGAAATACTGGAATAATCAACTGCCGCACATGGTACACGCGGTGCCCATTGGGAAAATACGATGAGCACCCTTTTCATATTAAAAATGGGTAATACGCATTTTTGTATACCCACAATTTTAAGTAAACAGTAAAGTAATTTTTACACATAATGGTGTTAGCCTTAAAAATAGTACTACTTGCCATTGCGAGAGGAGAAAACTTGGGGTGGGGTGGGTGGGGTGGGGTTTGACTTCTTTTCTTTGGTTGTTTTATTTTCCGCGATCATGTACACTTTTTTATTTTGATTATGCACGACGCGTTTCGATATTCGTCATTGTCAAGTGAAAATATATACAGAGCAATTAACAGACATAATATTAAATAAAAACTATTGCACATTTAACAACGCCTACTATACACTAAACGAACGATTGGAGACGGGAATATTTTCGTAATTACCCTACAAAAATTCTAAGAAAATGAAACAAAAAAAGGAAACAAAAAATCAAGATTATCAAATGGATCTGTTATGTTGATGTGTTATGCATCACCGCGAATAAAAATAAACGAGATTCACTTAACAATGACGAATTTTGACGATTTAACTTTAATCGAAGAAGGATGCAGTTTACGTGACGTTGCAAGACAATTTTATGTAAGCCCTCCTATCATGTCCTGAGTTTAGATCGGTACCTGGACACAGTGATGGTAGAAGAGCTGGTCAGGGTCGGAAACGTGCGACAATCGCTCGGCAAGATAGATTTTTACGAAATTGTGCACTTAGGGTCGAATTCATAGACGCTACTTGAGGCGTCCTCACACTCACCTTATCCTCACCTCAACCTTGAAGTAAATTTTCGTATTCTTGAACGTTCCTCGACTCAGTTTCCACTCAAGTGTCGGCCATATTGTGAGTTGAAACTGAGTGAAAAGTAAGGAAGCGCAACTGTCACCGTAAGCGTTCCTTTCGTATGTTTATTGTGGCATTTGGCGTATAAATTGTCATATTTTATCGTGAAATTAATACTATTTGTCGCCTTTAGTGTTATTTTTGTTATTCGTTAATATTTGCAATTTTTATTTATATATTGTTGAAATGGAAAACGATTTTTTGGATTTTGTGCAACATGTACGAGGACGTATATTTATGTGCACCAAGGTAACTTTATTTCAAATATTTAACATACATGTTATATTATAGGGCTCTATCAAACATAATAACTAGACGACACTCGATACTTATGCAAATTTATTTCTTATTTTTAGGTTAATTTTAAGGGATGTGCAAGATCCCTTGGAGAGGTACATAAACAAAATTAAAACAACGGTTCCGGTTTTCGAGGCACGTCATACAAGAAATATTGCTACCGTTAGTGTATCCCAATCGAGCCGAGCATATACGTAGAGGACTTCCTGTACCACCGATATTGGAATTATGTGTTGCTTTGCATTTTTATGCTGCAGGTAGTTACCAGGTAAATGTTTACTTAAATCTGTAAATGCAGGGTAATATTCAATTGTATTTTCTTTGCAGAGAGTTTGCGGTAATCTGCAAGACATTAGTTGAAGCACTAGTTCCCGAATAATCAGTGAAGTGTCAAGAACTATCGCAGATGCTCTCCCGGTGTACATCAAATTTCCAAGCACACCTATATACAGTCAATCACAACAAATTTTATGCATTGTCACATTTTCCGGCAGTAACATGCGCTTATAGAATTAAAAAGTCCAACAGCAGAAGTGTATCCCTCTTTATGCGACCCGCATTTTCAAGACAGAGGTGTTGCAGTGGCTGCACCCCGGAAGAACAAAGAGGATTTTGATTCGGCAGCATTTATACAGCAACATTTTGTCCAATAATATACGTGTTAATTTTTGTGATACGTTTTACAACTGCATCTTAGTTCTTGTGTGTATGATTGCATACTTATTAATATTAATATTTATAACAAATTGTACATAATAAAACACAAAATGATATTTTAATTTGTTTTTCTATCTCGTTTTGCCAAGATTTGCTCCTTTTTAATTTTTCCTTACTGACGAACTCTTTTAAAAACAATTTCTCTTTACCAGAGAAAAACTGGTGAACTCCATATTATTTCAAATACCTATAACACTATACTGCTGGTAACGTTCAAGACAGAATTGATGCCATTAACGGCGAACGATAGCAGTGATGCCAACCAAAACCACTAAAATATCTGCTTGGTTAAGGTCCACTTAAGGAGCGTTTATGAATTAGACCCTTAGACGACCCACCTCTAAAGACCTGCGAAATGACCTAAGGATTGCAACGGGAATCCAAATTTGTACGGAAAGTGTAAGAAAAAGGTTACTTACTGCGCTGTGCAATTATTTATAGGCCTCACTTATTAAGGGTGCGGTAGTTTTGATCGACGGGCGTTTTCTAGTATTCTAGATATATTGTGCATCTTGCATTCCGTACAATTAACATGCAGTTTCATGCATTGCTCTCTATCATCTATTCTTCGTCATTTTCTTCGTCTTAACATTATGATAAATCAACGATAATATAACTTATAAATATACAGCTAATATTTCATTAGTTTCATAAAACTAGAAAAGAAATTACAAATAGTCTTATTAGTGTTCCTCTAATTTATTGGCGCAGTGTATAAATAACTAACATTTTACCACTGGTCTCGTTAACTTGTTTTTATATGCAACTGCACCTACTCCTTAATCCACGAATCGCTGCTGATATACATACCTATGTAAATTATAATACGCGTAAGCGTAAGTTAAAATAAAAATTACGTTTCTGTGTGTTAACAAAAGTCTGATTCCGGTCACAAATTGTCCCCGAGTATGCAGTATGTAGCAAGGACTGAATTATGCAGCAAATAAACACGGTAACCGTTCATTTTTAATGTCAATATATGTGTGACCGGAGGGCGTTTCTTTGGAACCTTTGAGCTGTTGAGCATTTTTCATATCATCGGTCGAAAACGACGACGTCCGAGAAATGTATATCCGCGTGTTGCAAATAACGAACGAGCTAAAAATAACTTCAACTTAAAGTTTGTTTGTCATAGAAATCGAAACCGAAACGAAGGTAAGTAGTTAACGACACGTCTAAAATTTCAGGCAAATAAATAACTACCTGCGCTGACGTCAATGCATTCGCGTTCCGTAAAGGTCGCCGGTAGAAAAAAACCACAGGAGTAGAAAGAAGGAAAATAGTTTCGCAAATTGCGCGTGCGATCGTTGCATTGTAAGGATAGTGTGTAGAAGCGATCTGACTTATTTGAACTATTTTCTACCAAAATTCTAGATACGCTGAGTATTTACAGTAACCAACTTTACAGTGTTCTAATGAAGATGTAAGATGTCATAACCGTTTTCCCATTAACCTAAAACAGTTTCATTGAACGTCGGTTAACCGGTTTACTTACAAAACCGAAAATTTATTATTTATAAAACAGAAATGTCAACTTTTACATAGAATTGACGCATTCGTCAATGCACGATATCAGTGTTTTATTTGGCAAACGAATGTCAGCAGGCGAGTTTTTAGTGTTATTTTGCTTGATATATGCTTTATGTCGTCTGGGAAAAGTTTTAATAATAAAATTATAGTCAACGGCGTGCTTAAAAAATTGACAAGTAACGATGTATGATCGTCAAATATAAAGTGCAGTGTAAATTCGAGTGCCTACAATTCAACAAGAAATAAAAAAGAATAATGCAGTGTTATACGAAATCGGTCACTACCAGGAAGTAATCGTAAATGTATAACAAAATTCATATTCCGTCCATCTGGAAATACTGTTCTTACTTATAAAATATTTCGATTTGATCATTTCACCATAATAATAACTTTAATAAAGTTTTTGTATTAAAAGTAATAATAAGGGTTTATAAGGTTATTGCAATTCGATTTCAAACCTGAAAACACAAAAATTTGGAGACCCCAGTAAATTAAATAATTCTTATAATCTGCTCCAGATAAAGAATTCATACTTACAAAATTAAAGCATAAAACCAAATTAAATAAAAATATAAAATTATAAATGTTTTAGGTTGCGTTAATTTTTGGCATCATGGAGGCTTGGTGGCGGGAAGACTATAAAAATTGAAACAAATCATATTAAAGACGTCAACGCTGCTCTTTTAGTACACAATCCTGATACAAAAATAAAAACGGAATGTCAGTTTGTTATTGGAGGTGATTTCTACCATACCTGCAAGAAATATATTTTACGATTTTGCTTAAACTACCAGCAATGAAAATGTACAAAGCAGCCCAGTAGATTAAATAAAGTTGCCTGATCCTGCTCATGACACAAGCCATTGTTTAAGGAGGTCCTCAGCGACGATTTTGATTGACGCGGGTGCGAACATTACAACGGACATTTAAAGCGCCATGGAAGATGGCAATCACCAGCTATTTCAGAGGGTTATATTGAGTACTCGCTAAAAAAATAAAATAGAGCTACCACGAATGCTGTTCAAGATAGTGCTTTGTAAAAAAAGAACGCTGAGAATAGTGATATTTTGATGGAGAAAATACTATTAGCCTCCGCTCGTGCCCAATAAAACCCGTAACTAAAACACAGTTTATAAAACTTATTGCATAATATAATATTAATTCAAATACAAAGCACATATTTTCCAATGAAATTGTTACAATGACTTAAAATTGTCACTTTTTATCAATTGTTTTAAAAAGAACCAATTTTCGCAAGAAAAATGACATATCAATTCATATTACGCTCCGTTGCTCAGTTGAAATATAATATGTTACATTCGAAGTGTTTCATTATAGACGAGGGACAAGACATAGCTATATCCCGAGGTGTAATTAAATTTTCCACTGAGGGTTATATACTATTTTACTAACAATCACAGTTTTTATTCAATAATTATAAAATTCCATGTTTCCAATATAGTAAGCTATGAAGATATGAAAATACGTTTAAATTAAGTTGACATTTGTTGAGTTATGTGGCATTTGCAAATTAATCACATTTTTTTGAATAATTGTGAGAAGCATAAATCATCATCTGGGTTCACCAGATGACGATTTATATAAATCTTTTGTTTTCCTCTTACTTTCTATTATATATCGTTTGTGTTGGGTGGTTTTCATTTAGCGTTTTGCTTTAATTTAATTTATTTGTAATATTTTTGTTAATTTTTTGTATTTCCCTATGCCTTTTTTATTGTCGGTTAGATTTTTTCGCACTGGGTTAGGTTGATTTTATTTTAAGTTTTGTTTTAAATTTATTTAGACCCAAGCCAATCCATACCAAGAAAATGCGCTCCCAAATAAAACAGAAAAGAAAATATTTTGATATTTAGTGTATTTCTCTATTCGTGATGATTTATATAAATATTTTATTTTCCTTTTATTTTCTGTTGCATATCGTTTGTGTTGGGTTATGTTGCTTTCATTTAGATGTTTGCTTTAATTTAATTTATCTGCAATATTTAATATTTCTGTTGATTTTTCTGTATTTCCATAATATTTCTTGGGTTGGGTTGGGTTTATTTTAACTTTTGTTTTAATTTTATTTAGACCCAACCTAACCCAATCATATTTAACCCAAGAAAATGCACCCGCAAATAATAGATTTCCTAATTTTTTTTTCTGTTACATTTCGTTTGTGATGGGTTGGGTTACTTTCACTTAGAATTTTTCTTTAATTTATTGTATTTATAAATTTTCTGTTGGTTTTTCTCCAATCGCGCTTCTTTTCTATTCTTTTTCTTCTATTCCATTGCATTCAAAAATTAATGCAACCGACTCCAATTTAGCGAAAACGTACTTTTCTAACCACGTTTATTTATCTTTTACTTGATTACATTGCGAGTTAGGTTGGGATCGATTTGACTTTTCCATTGTTTTTTTTAATTCCTCTTCTTATTGCTATTCTAAAGTGTGTTTATCAACAATTTGATAATATTGTTATTATTTTATTGTTTTATCCTCGTTTGCATTCTTTGCCTCCGATATTTCTTCGTCGATTTAGGTCATTTCGTTCAACATTTCGTGATTTAATTCAGGTTACGTACTTTAGCGTCCTTTTGCTATATGTAATTATATTTTTGTCATTTGATATATTTTTTTTCAATAATAACTGTCATATCTTAATTCTGGGTATTATGGTATCGCTGTATTTTTCTAGCGCATTAAAAATATCCAATTAACGATAAATGACAGTTATGGCGCAATCATTTAATTATAATTAATACTAATTAAGTAATCGAAATAGTCGCGTAGCATTGAATTTATTCAATTGAAATATTATACTTTAGACGAGTCGAGATCAAGTTTTCAAACATGCATTTGCTCAATTTGCACGGTCAATTTAATATTTTCCCTCAACTGCATTAAGAAAATAAAGAATGTATTTTAAGTATAGGTTCTTACCGAATGAATTACGGATATCGCTTAAACAAAAGTGAACATTTTTGGAAACATTGTCTCTTGTTCTCGTGGTTGTTGAGATTACTATCTAGAGTATAAAATAAACAGATAGAAGTACACTACAACTTGGGCTAAAATTTCAATTCTAATATGTGAACAAGGTTTTAAGCTCGACGTATTGCCGATGCATGTACTAATCGGTAAAAATATTTATAGAAATGTTTGTCTGGTTCATATCCAATGGTAATTCAAATATTTTGAAAATTCACATATGATAAATCGAGCTGCCTAATGATTTAACTACATAATTAATTATACCACAATACAGATCTGTTTAGGAATTGATGTTGTAAAACAAGATAAAGGAATAACGAATGATGGCAATACTTCCAGGCGGGTTTCCTCAAATTCTGCAGTGGTTTCTGAAATTACCGTTTTGCTGTTATTTTATAAGCAATTACTTGTGGGTCCAAATAAATGTGAGTTCTTTATTAGAAACTATAATTGGTATTATATGCTGACAATTCATGCGGTTTAATTGCAAGGTAAACAAATAATTGTTTCGTCAATGTTACCTGTAGGACTTCTTTCGGATGAAGTTCAAGAAGTGAGAAATAAGGACTGTAGAAAGTACAGGTTACTACATTCAAGAAAATATAATTGATTTTTTACCAATACTTGTAAATCGATTACTGATCTTATCTATCCTTGTATAATAAGAATAAGACGTCAATATAAAAACTGACGTTGAGATAAATAATTAAATACACTAATTTCTAATTCGTTAGATTAATATGTTTATGTGTTTATAGTGTAAGAGAGTGCTGAAATTTTCTGTTTCTGTATCAATTTTTCAATGTATTTCTTTTTAATAAATTACGCAGATATTACTGAAGATGTGTCCATTGCCAATCCCATATAATTCCCTCTTGTAGGATAGTCGCTACTTTTACGAAAACTAGTTCATGCAGAATTTAATGGTGAACTTCTGAAATCATTCCACTTGAATTGTATAATTTTGAAAATATTCCATACGAACCATTTCCAACATGGCCAAAAACGCCCCCTGTTTGATTCGTAATGATTTTTTATAAGTTCATTAACACACTATAGAATTTCTATATAAATTGGCAGTTTATCCGGAATAATTTATTGCAGGTCTTATTGTATATGAAAAGTTGGGACGTAACGATCGTTATTATGGCTCGATTGCGCAACACCTGACGTCATACGACGTAATTATACCCGATGTGCGGTGATAATAGTCAAGGCTGAACATATAATTAAGGAAAAATGCTTGGCGAATATTAATTTTTAGAGATACCGCATTTTATCGATTTCAAAAAACCTAATTTACGTATATTTGACTAACGAAGGTACCGTTTCGAAAACTAATTAACATTATTGCTTGCATTTTCAATCGCAATAGTTTTGGTAATGAGGTTCGAGCAGAAAATTGTTAGAGAAAAAAAGGGGAAAGTACATAGCGAGATCGCGGCGAGTTTGGTGTACGATATACATTGTTATTTATACTTGGACTATTACACCTTACACCTTGTAGGCCAATTTTGGAGCCAATTTTCAAGAATTTATCGTAAAAAAAACTAGAGCAGATTTCGATATGAAACTTTTTTCATGTTATCATCAATTGAACATCACACAAGATTTTTTGTAAATGTCACTGTTGACTCCCAAGACCTGGATATGGCTTTGACAGGGCCTCTGTCGAAAGTGAAGGGGGTCAAACGGTGTACAGGATTGGGTCCACCCTAGTTATCGGAAATAAAAAAATCAACAATGCTTTTGATCGTTGTTATATCAGCAAGGTTCACTTTTTTAAAATTACTATTTTTGATGTATAGAACTGTTTAAAACTGAGGGACTCGGAGAATTCTTCCGTTCAAACAATCATGGACAAATACGTTGACAAAAGAACATCGGATAAGCTAAAAAACATCCACAGCAACGTGTGCAATCAAAAATAACCCTAGGACAACCTTTAAGGGCGCGCGAACCAGCCGCGCGCCGTCATGTTAGACGAGGTATAGCTCTCGAACTAGAGAGTAATCTGTAAAACCCTTTCACAGGCTCATTTCCGAGACACTTTAGATTAGTCAGGGTGTAAGTCCCCCTTAAGAGAGATATTGTAAAATGAGCCTTTCCCGCGAATTACACATTGCACTTCTGAGGTCCCCGGATCTCATACACTCCGCCCCGCCCCCGTCTCTGAAAGGTAGCGAGAGGGTGAGTGCAAATTACTCATAGACCATTGACATATTGTAACAAAGATCTAACTTTTAAGTCGTTTTCTTACATATTTGCATATTTGTTTGTTTTTTTGTGATATAGTACTATATATTGTTTTATTGTTTATGTTTATATTTATTATACATATTATATCAAGTTTATGTTGAGTATTGTACAAAGTGAAAAAAAATCACATGAACAAAAGAAACTATACATTTGGAGCGAGATCACCTATACCCAAAAGGGAATATTTGAACTTTATGGCTGCTGGTATATGTCTGCATTTTTCAGAGTAACAAACTCGAATCTTTTATACAATCACGCGTAAAGTATTTTCTTTTGTCTTATCATTCCGGATTGGGAATCATCTCATAAATCCGCTTTGCCAGATGTCACTTTACGAATACCAAATTCCATCACAACACTAAGGTTGTAAACAAATCATTAATCTACGTTCTTGGCCATTTAAATTAGTATATGGCCTGCACTCTCCGCAATTGGGATTTTCTAAGCTTGTAAGAATTGACAAACCATATGCCACGTAAAGCATCCCTTCTTCATGATCATTATGAAAAGCATAGACATGGTTTTCTAGCCAGTTCTCGCTCTTCTTCGTCTAGTAACATACAGTATAATGTAGTACAAACACAACACTGTACCAGTATTCACGTACATGTACACGTACAAAAAGTGGTTAAGAAGCATATAGCAGTATACATCAAAAGTTCAAATTATAATTGTAAATAATAGTGCACAAAGGTGAAATAGTTTTTGCTGCAACCAAGTCTTCGAACGATTTAATAAAGCCCAGACAATAGCGGCACACATCAGTGTAAATCCGATTTTTAACTTGAGGATGCAAATTTTCTCCTTTTCTGTTGTACACAGGTTGTTCCAAATTCGATTCTAACCAAGGGATCTCGCTTGGAGGTATTTGTAAAATTAAATAAATTTTCATTTTTAAATTGCTGTTGCTGCAGCAATTTTGAAAAACACTTCCTCGCAGCCATTTTTTATTCTGTGTATGTCCGTAAAACAAATGTTGTTAGACTTTGTTTTTGATAGCCTCGATCAATTTTTAAATTATAATTTCTAATTATGACTCTAATTTTATTGTTAAGACTTTAGAATGGCTACATGCATGTACTATTCTTACACTAATTACTATGTATTTGTGACAAATTTAATCACTTGTAATGCAATCGTATTATTATTATTATTATTATTATATATCAAATATGTTTGTACAAAATTAAGACGAATTCGAAAAGTCTTACAATAACAAAAAATACCCACGCAATTAGAAATCGCGGTTGCCGTGGACTGACATTTTATTACTGTAATGTAAATACACAAATGGAAAGAGCAACTAATTTTATCCAGACTCTGTCTGGCACTATCAAAGCTGCAAATAAAATACTTATTGCATATACGTACAGTGCTTTCTACTGTTGCTAATAAGATTCGCAATATCCAAGCATGTCGATTATTTTAGTTAATTTCTTCGTTAATACCAACACTTTTTAAAAATTTTCTTTATACTTTTTATTCATTATGGATTAAAATTTTAAACAGAGAATTATAATAGCAATTCTCGGAAAAACAAAACAAGAACAGGCACAAAACACGGCAGTATTAATTGGTCCAGGCGAACATTTCAAACAGTGTTAAAAAATTGTGGAAGTAATAAACCAGTATAAGAAGCGTGGAAGACGCTTTGGATAATTTTGCAAAAGTTCACAATTATGTATTAGTTGATCCAACCACATAGCAGTCTCGTTCGTGAATTGCTTTCTTCATGAATAAATATAAATGCCATCAATAAAAAACTGGCTCAATATGTTATGCTCCGCAATCAATTCATGCCTTAATCGAAGATGAGCCGGACCGGTTTTGTAAAACTTTTCATGAGATGCTGGCAATAATACACTTGATTGGATCGACTTGTTAAGAGAAAATAATACCGGTTATAAACAATAACTATCTCCCAGGTATAATATTCCAACGTTTCTAACAGACGCTAGGCCAGGCAAGTCAGAGAATTTTTGAATGAAATGTTTGTTGGATTGGTAGAGGAGGCCAATTGAATTTCCCGCAAGGTATTACAGAGATTGAGAGAGTAGGTTGAACAAGTTTTCCGGACCATATTTAGTTGTGCCAGAACATTTATAGAAACGTTGCAGCGAGCACATAATAAATTTTAATACATTTTTGTACCTTTAGGAATATTTTTTTATTTATTTTCAATTGATTTGTTAAAAGTGACATCATGGCAGGGTAGGGATAATTTTCCGATTGATGTCAAAGGCCGCAGTTGCCACATTTCCTTTTGTTAAGAGCTCCATGTAGAACAAATTAAAAAACTAGCAATCACTTTCCAGGATGCAGGCTATCTGTGATAATGAACCGTGTTGTCGAATTGTCCCTGTGGAACAAATTTTACCCGAGAGAATCTCAACCTGCACAGCAATCGGAAAGTCGTTGTCGCAAGTAATGATATAAATGAAACACTTTTTTTAAAACAAGAAAAATAATTATCCAGATGGAATTCACCATCTAGGAGAATCGGCCCAGCAGCTTCTCAATACCCCTTTCAATGTAACGTGGCTGCTTCGATGCTAATAAATTTCCCTTTTGGCTTTTGCTGGTGCAGCAATTTCTTTGCCGTGTGATTATTTTGTAACGACTACAACAGGTAAAAGTCGGATAGCGAAGGTCTGGCGAATATTATACGTCGTTTAGCATTACCTTGGTGGAAGAAACCCCCCTTCCGGTTTTCGTAATGAAAACGACGGTAAATGTTGCTATCAATCGGTTTTGCCAGAGGTAAATTAAGCTCCGACCATCCCAGAACACACAAAACAGTGCTCCAAGGCAATTATTACACTTGTTAGGTGGCTCTTGATCAGGTACACATAGACATCTCGAGAAGTTGGATTGCTGCAGTATATCCACGTTTCATCCTGTAGCCATGCACACTTTGAAGTGCGATCACGCTCATTTTCTTCAATAAGGATGTGTAATGTCCATTTTCGCCATTTTTGTATTTGATATTGTTTCCTTACGTTTCTACTCTTCACGTTCTGGGCGCCCTATTGTCTTCTTTCCTTGCTGCGTCTTCTCCCGTCGGTTGTTTCTGGCGTAGTGGTTGAGACGCTATGTATGTATTAGTTAGCGAACAATACCGCTTCGACTGCAATAAATGCCCAATAGAACGTCCATGTTCCCGTTAGTCATCTTCCGAAAATGTCCGTTCCGTGGAATTCTCATCAGCGCGTTTTACTTTGAAAAATATTTTAAATCTTAAATACACTTTCTAATAATAATAAAAATAATAATTTTGAAACAAACATTTTAAATAACAACAAACTTTTATATCGTCCATTTGAGTGTAGTAATTATTTTGTAACACAACTATATGTTTAATTCACGTTTAGCAAGACAGATTTATGTATTACGACCTCACGTTAGATAAATGCAAAATTTCATTCTAAAGCATTTTTTTCACCTAGGTTCACAGTTCATTTTAATAGTTATTCGGCGTGTAGATGCAGTCAATTTGTATAAATATACAATCTGCGTTTTATGTCGTGTATCTCACTTATATATTCATTAATTGACATTAATTGGTTATGTTATTAGTGCACATGCGTAAAATTTATTGTATGATTACACGATTATAAATTGAAAATTAATGATGTTTATGTTTACCAATCTCTGAAAACATACTTTGTTGTGATTTGAACATAATTTATTGAATTATTATTCATTAACTTTATACATTCAAGATTTTGTTGGCTTGAAGCGACTAATGAGCCATCTTAACTGATAATATAGGAAACTTCGTAGATGTTCTGCTCGTTGCCAACGAATCCAAAGTTGTAGATGATGGTTGGTCGATCAATATCGTGCTGACGCACATTATCCCAAGCAACTTGAATAAGAAATATGAACCATTTTTATGCAACTGCAAAGATTACATACTACCATGTTGAAACGGCGGCATTTAGACAATAAGTTCTGTTGAATACCTAACAACAGAAACTGCTTTGAAAAAAGGTCCATTGCAATCTATCTGGACAACTTGGCCTTCGCCAGTGGTCTACATGTCGTCGGCATCGTGAAGTATGTATGTGTATGGCAACATCTTGAAGACCCACACGTCATCTTTGGTCATCGTTGTCGATTCAATGGATTCAACAAAACAACGACAACAAGAGCAGCTCTAGCCCCCTCTAGTTGTTGTCCGTAGGCTGACTGTGCTGGACAGTCGCCTGACCTCAGTTCTATTCTTTATCATTTTGTATCCAACAGTTTTGGGACCCTCTAACTGGAACAAATTGATGATCCTCCGTATAGTCCAGATATGACCATCAGTGATTACTGCCTGTTTGGAAAATTAAAAAAAGACTTTCGCGGGCGCCATTTAAGTGACGACGAAGAGGTGAAGTCCTGCAGTTTTTGAAGACAAACCGAAGGAATATTTTGCATTGCATTGTTGCTGAAACGATGTAATAAATGCATTGCTGTCAGATATGACCAAGTTGAAAAATAAAATGTAACTGTGAATGCACTCAAAAGTCTCGTTTATTTTTGAATGTTAATTCGTATTGATTGTAAATTATACAAAGAAGTAGAAGAAACACACAAAAAAACAAAAAAGTCAAAAATACCATTTGATGTATATCACTAATTGGGTGGTATGTGTGTAATTTACCATTTCAACCCTATAAACAACATGTCCAGACCTTGTATGGGTGATCTACAATAGACTCTAAAAATGAGCTTGATCGGACAATTATGACGTTATCTTGAAAAACCATATATACTTGAGCGGTACTGTACAAACTGCTGCGTTTTATCAGTCATTTTTATTTTTTATTTTATTGGAATATATTTTGTTATAACGCAGTTTATGGGGAAAACAAACACATGGTCTCCTAGCTAAGCGAGTCACCTGCGATTCCTATTCAATCGTTAAATGTGAAGGAAGTTGCCACAGTTGCTGAGCGTGTTGTCGAAGTTTTAGTTATCCAATAAATTGCACATCGACTTCTATATACTTTTTTAGATAACTGCTAGAAATTGTGTCTCGTTTATTTTTCAATCTTTCGCCATTTCGAAGTTACATCATTGCATTCGCGCGCGTTCATGTTTCGCATAAATAGCGATGTTTACATATTTTTTGCATTTTATCAAAAGAAAAGTTTACACGACAAAGTTCAACCGTCCAGTCATGCTAGGAATTTCGATTACGAATACGCAACATTTTATCGGGCGGTTTATATAACGTGACGAAAAGCATTCCCTGCGTTCCCGTCGAAACACAAACAAGCAACATGTTCATGTTATTTTTTTAAGCTCTTGATGCATACCGCCCCGTGACAACTTAAACAGCCTATCTTCTTGGTTGTCACGGCTACTGACGTTTCTGAAGGTTTGTTACGTAACAGGGCAACATTTTCGATTTATTCAAATATTTTCACCGTGCATAATATGGAAACATATATTTCTACATCATCCATTAGAAAATAAGGAAAGTTTATTATCTGTAATTTGTCACTTAGTAATCTACACAATACTGTATTAATGTATTTGTTTAACAGCAGTCGATTGCCTGATTTACCATACGGAATTAAACCTTTAATTTACTTCTATATTTACTTTAATTCATAATAACACACAACAGGTGTCATTCCTAAACTAGTGATGAGAATATGTTCAAAGGTAACACCGCTAGAAATAATAAGTTAACATTTTTTTAGATTCTGAATGATGGCAACTTAGTTGCTGAAGTATTTAGATTTGTTAAATAAGTGAGTTTTGTAAATTTATAAATTTTATATTTAAGTTAAGTTAAGTATTTTTACATTTAAAAAGCACAGTCGCCGTCAATTTATTATTGCTTTCACAATATTTTCCCGTCATATTTACTTCAGTAACAACAGTTACAACGTAATCTCATTCCACACCGGTTTTAAAATTCAATTTTAATCCATGTAACAGACTTAAAATCCGGCAAGAAATTTCTTGGTCTGTGTTTTCCGAAGAAATATTAAAACATAAAATAATCAATGTGAGCTGTCCCTTGCGAGATGAATCTGGAGTTGCATCAGAAATAACAATATTTTTAGTAAAAGAGTATATTTTTTCACTATTTTACTATTTCTCACTCCGAATAAAACTCAGCCGCCAACTTTCGCCGGACAAATGAATATTGTAGTATTCTTGCTTCATGTATACACATTTTAGTAGTCAGTTGACTTGTGTTACTTTTTTCCGTTGTGAGTCGCGTCAATTGCGTTGACTTTGTTAATTGTTCAAACAAGTATGTTTCCACAAACAAATGTATAATCATTTCTAATTTTTTTTCACAAAAGATATACTCCTATTTCAAAAATGAATACAGCGCAGTCGCATAAGATTTGCGAAATATATACTACAACGCATCGTCATTTTAGCTGCGAAAATGTGATAAAACAGCATTTAAACTTGATTTATAAATAGCTGTACACTTACGGAACACAACACTAACATTTTTAATGTAACGTTTGTTGGGAAATCGATGGTGCCCTTATTTAAAATGTAAACTTTATGCTAAACGAGTGATCATGTTCATCATACATCCTACAAAATGGCCGAAACTAATTTTTAGTATCAAGTATGTTATAGTGGCAAAGTATATATAACAATAACAGCATTAATAGAAATATGTACTAATATTAATAACTAACTTACACAAAAAGTGGCGCACTCCAGTTTTGCCTCATTGTGTTGTTGTGGGATACCAGTTAGACGAAGATTGGTAGTGACTGGTTTGAATGCATATAGGCCGAATCGAGTACCTAGACTTACAGGACAGCACAAGCAACGCAGATTGGAGTTTAGTAGAAGATATCAAAATTGGGAAGAATGTGATGGGAGACGAGTTCTCTTCTCGAATGAATCATGATTTTCACCGGATGGACGACATAGAGTCTGGAGAAGACAAGAGGGGAGATATTCTTCAGCCACCGTCGTTCAAAATGGAAATTTTTGGGGAGGGTCTGTTATGGTTTGGGCGGTTCAGTGAGAGGCAAAAACTGAGCTTTTTATTCTTCAAGAACGATCGTTAAATGCAAGCAATTACATTAGTGATATTCTTGCAGATTATGTTGTCCCTTTTGCAACATTTGTAGGGCAGCAGTTCTTGTTAATGCTTAGAATTTTGGAATGACCTGCGATGAGTCCTGACATGAACAAGAATTAAGAGTGATACTTAATTCAAGTTTATAATTTGTTGACCAATTAAACCAATTAAGTAAAGAAATATTTGTTTTCAATAAATTAAAGAGGTGATAATTCCTATTTAGTTGGTGCGCCAGTTTTTTTGTGTAAGGTAGTATATAATGATAATACTACATCGATGTTATTCTTGTACTAAATGCAGTCAAGAAGAAAACGAATAAATTCCTGACAAAAAGAAAAGGCATCGTAGGAGTCATTGCAGGCAAAACTATATGAATGTAAAACAATAATTTCAAAAAACTATTTGGACGAAACGAAATTTAAGAGTTTAGGATAAAAATACCAATATCTCAGGAACTAACTAAAGATAAAAAGCATGTAAACGAGGGAACGACATGACCGTAACAAAATCGTATCAAAATTAAATGATCGAATTGCAAGAACAAAAGTAGAACAACGGTGACAACGGAAATTAGTATAAATAATTGAATTTAACAGTGTTCAATTCGAGATATGGATTTACAAACTAACATGAACACTGTAATAAAATTTGGTTGGCATAGATCTCCATTTCTAAAATATATACAAATACGATAAAGAAACAATTAAATTATTTGGTTAATTTGCTTTGAAATTGTTAGTTGAAAATTGAATTACTTCGACGTGTTGTGCATCCAGCTCTAAAGTTAGCAACGTTCAATTCAAGAATTTACGAACGGGCATGAAGACTATATAGTTTATAATAGTTTGGTTTGCAGCAATCTTAATTTATAAAAAGAACAAATCGATAATGAAAGATTTAAATTCTGTGGTAAATTAGTCTTAAAAATACTTACTTAAAAAATGAATTATGCCCTGCATTATGCATTAAGTGTTGTGCATAAATTTCTCAATTTAACTGTGTTCAATTAAAGTTTGGTTTGCATCTATCTTAATTTCTAATATAAACAAATAGGTAGTAAGGCAACAATTAAGTTATTCGGTTAATTGTTATTAGAAACCGAATTAACATTGTTGGACATCCAACTCTAAATTAGCAATGTGCAATTCAATACATGTTTTTAGGAACAGACATGGAGATTACCGATTAATTTTTGTTTGCACCAATCTTACTTTCTAATTTAAACAAATCGATAGTGAAACAATTAAATTATTCGGTTAATTGGTATAACATGGCACGTAAAAATTGAACTACGTGAAAACGTTACACACTCGGTTCAATTCACGATTGGATATGGACTGTAATAAAGTTTGATTGGCATCAGTTGTAATGTCTGTGAAAATACCTCTGAATGCCTGAACTGACAACCAAAATGTCATTACTTTGTACATTCGAACAGTCCTAGTATCGTTAAATGATGCGAGTCGTCAATTATTTCCATGTAAAACTAGGTTAATAGCGCAAAAATTAACGATTGATGTAAATATTTTGCTGTATTTATAAAGGAATAATTTAATTGCAATGGAATTTTACGCCTTGTGAATATTGAATCAATTGCATAATACGACCAGAAACGTTTAATAAATACAGCAACCTTGTAGCAAAGTTGTAGGGGCAAATTTAATACATTTTTTATTCGAGTACTTATATAGTAAATATATCCTTTTTATGTATCTATATAATGATTTATTTATATATCTAAATACGTACATAAAATTCTATGTCTGGCAAGAGAAACGTAAATTTTTCATAAAACTGCATTTTTTTAATTATAAGAACATGTATTTGTCTGTTGAAAAATATATGTTGTTTGATATTGTGCCAGCTGGATTCTACATCATCGACTTGTATAAATATTTGAGTACGTACCTAAATGGTTATTTTTATCAAAAATGCATTAAAATTTACTTTTAAGTTTCAACCTTGCGACGATGAAAACTGTTGGCTCATTATTTGCATTGCGCCCGTTTGACAACACATTTTTACAATGCAACTTGTTAATTCATACTTTAATAATTTCGAATCCATCGAGCTACTTTGCTGGCCTAGTTATTAAGCACCACGTATTTTGTTCCGCTATAATAACTGGCGTAGCGAAGCTTCGGTAATTCGCAGTTTTGAACTACACACATACATATAAAATATGCAGGGTTTCACGATTACTTTGTGCAGTGTGTTATTTAAAATTTGTCGTCGACGAGGCCTTCATTTAAACATGCACGAAAAGTTTCCCTCGAATAATTAATTATAATCGCGCGACGTTTTAGTTGGCGGTATAAATATTTTCTAATTAATATATCGCACTGTGTATTCAAAAGTGCTCCAAAAAAACTCAAAATAAATTCTCGATTTAGTGTGACAAGTTTAAATATAATGTTTTCATTTCCATATCTAGAAACTACAGAACCGGCATTACAAAATTCATCGTTGTAGAGAGCTAGTGTTTCTTCACAAAAGAAGTCGTTTTAAATCCGACTTCTAAACGTTATCAACAAAAATAAAATCAAGACGATAAGAAAAATGACCTATCTTGAGTAAATACCAATTTAAATTTTCTGTCATCTATTATAATGAGTTGGTAGATAAGAAATAAATGATACATATTTACGTTGTTAAGTTACGTTGCATTTTAAGTACGTATTTCAGTAGTCATATGTTAGTGAAATATTTAAATATCAAAAGTTGTTTTTGATATCTCGACATTTTGGAATATTGTCGCTTATTTAAAAATACCACAGTTCAAAAAGGGGTACTTTTGGGGAATAATGTAAAGCATCAGATGAATTAATGCGTAATCTAAAGTAATTGCTGCATGAGCAAAATAGTTCTTGGAGTTTATGCTAATTTATAATTCATTATTTTGATATTTTTAGTTGTGTGTGATATTAATCTTAAACCGTTTTTTTTTATGAAAAGGGGTAAACATGCTCTCTACGACGGCGCCACGCTACATAGTAACTATTGTTTGCTTTTTTAAGGTAATTCTGACGAAATTTACTAAAATAGTTTTTCCGTTTACATTCAAAGCGAGATATAAGTTGAAATTTTGCATATTTACAACATATTTCACTTTGTTTATATTTAAATAAAATAAAATAAAATAATGGCATATATACTTTTATATATCTTTGGAAAAACAAATAAACATAATCCACAACAATGATAATCGATATTATGGTGACGGACATGATCCCAAGCTAATTGAATCTCAAATCCTAGTTGCGCCACTATTTCAGCACATTTATAGCAGTTTCTTCTAAACATTCATAGATATCCGTGGTATAAGTAGTCGAGTGTTATCTTGTTGGAAAATTGCTCCTTCGTTTACACGAGTGCAAGGAAAAGTTATCGGTTGTTGTATTTCTTGTATATATCGTTGCGTAGTCAAAAAGTAAGAGGCACCTTGAAACTTCACCAGTTTATGGTTCCAAAATAATAAATATAGCCTATGATACGATAAAGACGAAGAAAAATATTCTCCCGAAATATGGTTAGGCAAATAGAAATTGGCACCAAAATTTGCAACATTGTTATTTGACAACAGATAAAGAACCAGAACGTGTTTCGACAATTTTCTTTCAAAGCAAACACTATCAAATTTCTTAATATTGTCTGTATTCTGAATTCTAGCTGGCGAAAAGTTTTTGCTGTCCAATTATTCTGGGAAACGTTTTGTTTTGAATGAGACCAGAATCTTTCTATTTAGATTTTTTCCGCACTTTATATCAAGTTCCTGAAGCATGTTGATCATGTTTTCGCATAATGGTAAAGAAATCTGGCCAACATATTTAGTGATCGCGAGGATGGTTGTGATCTATAGATGGTACCAATCTTTATCTAATCCATTGTTCTGAATATGCCGTTGCCTCAAAACACAAATTAGCTTCGATAAAATATGATTCTGATACCCCTTTTCGAAACAGTTAACCAAACATATCTTTTTGTTGATTTTTGCGGAACTTGAAACGAATATCAGGATCTGCATTTTGCTTTTTAGTAGCGTAAAACTTTTTATTAGACCCGATCTTACCATTCGAAAATGAAAAATATGATTCATCATCATAAATTATATGTTTGATGCCACTTATGCTAACGGCATAGCCTGTGTTGATTTGAAGGACAAATCTTTTAAAAATACCTGTTATTATTTTGTTTTAATACATTTGATATATGTTGACGTGAAACATTAATATTTTGCCATCGTTTAACTTGGTCCTGGCTCCCCCACTTCATAGCCTCTCCACATTTTAATTGTTATTACATAACATATTGTACGGCCTATATACTGTTCTTCTACATATACCAAACACAAATTCTTTTTACCATCCTGGACACTCAATAATTCGCTGAATATGATTAAAAACTAGTATTAATTTTCGACGTTCGACTACATTGTTATCATAAATTCGCCATCATGTTTTCAAAGGTCAACTAGTTAATCTGCACATTAAAATAATGTCACAATACTCTGTTATTGTTTCTGAAATATTTGACAGTACATAGGTTACTGGATCATAGAAAAATATTTATATAAACGTTGGTGCTAAGTTTAGAATGGCCGCACGGCCGCAGTTAGAAACATCACAAAAATCCCGAATATTACGAATAAATAATTGTGACAAATCTTACTTTCATAACTCAATGAATTAACATAATTAGTAGTTTGGTAGATTCCCACATTGTTATTATCTAAAACTGTCAAAATAATATAAAAATTACTTAGGGTGAGAATAGCTATTTATATATAAGTGGTAAACATGTACTGTTTTTTATCACGCCACGTGAATATTGTTCATCGTGGCGTCAACCGAGTGATAAAAACATATTGCATAAAGTGTTTTATAAAATATTTGCAATTCTAGTATAAAATGTAAATAACAAACATTTTGCGTTTTCCTAGCTATACAAATTTGGTTGCTTCAGTTTCAGTATTTCGAATTTAATTTTCAAATCTACATTTACGTTATCGGCCATCGCCGACCGTGTTGCCGACAAGTTCTCATTAACTTGTCATTAAGCATGAAATGTTGTATTGATTTTATTGTTGCTTCTATTACAGAAAAATGCGTAAAATGCAAACAAACGGGATCATCACATTTCGCTTTTGGTGGGCATTATTGAGGTAAATATAAAAATAATAGAGAACAAAAAACAGAAGCAGTAACGTCTAAAGAAATGCTGCTGCGTGGGATAACATGGCATGTCGTTTAACAGTTGCAACGGTGGCCCTCCGGGATCAACAATGCAATTGAAAAAACTTTACGACAAATTTAAAAATAAATCAGGGAGGCGCAAGCTGATGATTCATATGAAATTAATTACTTTTATTATGTAGACTAACCCACGCTTAACAGGTGGAGGCACTTTCACAATAACCTGTAAATCAATGGGGAAACGTTTGCATGTTGAAGGGGCAATTTGTCCCGGACTAAAACATGTTTGACACCGATACCACCTATCACGAGACTGTTAATGTAAATGCATGGACATCAGATGCAATATATAAAATTTCGGAAGAACCGCACAAAATGTTTAAGACCTCTAGTGTGTGTGCTAATTTAAATGACACTAGAACAAGGAGAACTATTTGATAAAAAGCGTCTTTGCAACAGCTTTCGGTTTTGTTTATGGGAAAGTTCCAAAGCAAAATATTTTTGTATATCCCTAATATCGTTAATTATTTTCATTTCCATTGGGAAAGCCATCTTCCAGCATTTTCGTCCTTTCAATAATTTCTTGGTTCCAAGTCTGCTTTCCATAATTCATGTCAGGTAAACATAGATCAATTTCTACTTCTGAGACCATCAACGCGAACTTTTTGATCGATTTGTGCCACGGATTTTGATTCCAGCAAAATCTAACAACACTTTTGTCGCTTGAAACTATACCATAAAGAGAGAAATTATTTCCAAAATCCTGGCTGTCTTGAAAAACATTGTTTCCGATGTTCTTACAGATGAGCAACTCGTATACTTATTTAAAATGTATTAAAATACGATAAATGAGGATTATTAAAAAACCACACCCAACTTATTCCTATTTTTGTCATAAACATGTAAAACCTCACAGTTTTGCTTGAAACTAAACTATAAACAGCAAGCATCAACTTTTTGATCGAAGATTTTGAACAATCTTAAATTAAAAGAAAATCTGTCAAAGGTGATAATCAAAGAAAACGGCCCAGCCCAAGCCAACCCATGCCCAGTTGATGAAAATATTTACCTTCAATAGTAGTTTAATCAGTTTAAAAATTCGTCACAAATTTAATTTTCCAACTTTACCATAATATTTGTATCTGCTTTGCGTTAATAATGGACTCATTATTACATATAAAACAGTTTAACAATGAGTGGTATTATTAAACTGTTTTTGGCAACTTTTAGTTTGGTTATGTTCGTGCCATGTTCGTGTCATGATATAATCTTTCATATATCCTCTTGGATTTTACCGGCAACAAATTCTCAACAGCCTTTTGAACTGCTTTGTGTATGTACGGCGGGGTACACCTAAATTCAGCGTTTTCTGCCTCCATTTTGCACACAAATTAGAGAAATTATGCTATTAGATTATTTTGAAATTTAATACAAAGTGTCAATATCAGTGAACCCAACCTACGCAAAAGTTCATAGTCTAATGCGAAAACTTGAACAGGCGAAATTTCAAGAATTACTAAAGCAAAGTAGATAAAATAGTATATTACACTAATTAGTAGTAATTACAGTAAGGCAATATGTCGCACTCGTGCGACAATCCGTTGCCTTACTGAACTTGTATAATAATATACTATATATTGATTATATGGTAATGTTATGCATTCTATTTCGAATGAACACTTTACAGTGAGCAGCACCTGTAGTTACGCAAAAATGTACAAAATCATACTTGACGACTCGTATCTATGCCCACCATCTTGAAATAAAATAGCGGCATTTTATCTCAATTTTATCACATTCAATCATTGGAGAAAACTACCACAAATGGATTAACTAATGAAAACTTCTGCCGTATATTATAATATCGTAACGTATTTCCACATCAAAAGTGAATCCCGCCATTTGATTGGTCGAGGTGCAATGCTACGTTTCATTCGAGACGCCCGCGCCGGTACGAGATACGACAAAATTGCGCAAAATAAAGTTGCAGAGAATTAAATTGTTTGCTAAGGCATATCGGTAATAGTTTAGAAATGGCAAGCGTTCAAAGTAGGCTTTTTCAAATAATGTGAGGTAAGACATAATTTAACGGTGTGCTATAATGCCAAGTCGATGACATCACAAAAATTATAATTATGTATTAAGTAGATTATTTTTAATAAATAAAACTCAGTTCAAATTAATCAATTTCAAATTGTTAACTTATTGTGACACATTAACAGATGATCAAATTGTAGTTTTTAGTTGCAATCTTCAAAAAACGGACTCATTTACAGTTCAACAAAATTGCGGCATTCTATCTCAGCAATGAGTGGTTCTATTAACCTAAAGTTTAGCATTCGCGTAACTGGAATATGGACATTTAGAAATAAAACGACGGCATTCTATTTTAGAAATGCGTCCAGCGATTAAGTTGAATATTTGCATTGACACAGTTGAATCATTGGAAAAAATACCAAAACTCATTAATGAGAACATAGTTAAACAGTTTTCTAGTGATTTAATTCTCTGCGTATTTTAATATTATTGCAGTATAAATCACGAAAAGCAACTGGTTTAGGCCCTTATCACTTGTTGGGAATCGCTTATGTCAAGGAAATTCTACTTTTGTTTGATCAAATAATGCTACAACTAACTGACACAACAGTATTCGGATAAGCTGGCTAGTGATGACAGTTATAATGCATGAGCGGCAAACGATCCAATAACATAATAATACTAAACAAAATATTGGGAAACATAACCATAACTAAGGACGAGACAATGAATATAATTCACGCTATTTTATCTTCAAAAGTTCCAGTTAGATTTAAATAAAATTTCCGACTAATATATTTTCTTCAAACGTCAATAAATGACATTTTATGATTCATTCATGTTATAAATGTTCGATATTTTCTCCGATGGAAGTAAATGTGGCGTTGCCTTGGACATCGGGGGTAAATTAAAAAAGTTAAACTTTAATACCGTGAACTGTGTCACAAATAATGTTATCATTTCTTGGGGTTTGATGAAAAACAGTGGATTGAGGAAGACAGGAGTCAGTGAATATGAGTAAGTGAATGAATGCGAGTGATAGTGTGAGAGGGTGTTGGCGAAGAATGAGTGCGAGTGAATCAATTAGTGAGTTTGAGTAAATAAGAGTGAGTGAGGAAGGCACTAGTGAGTGAGTGAGTGAATAAGCGAGGCAGAGTAAGCCAGTTACTGGGTAAGATTGAAAGAGTGAGTGAGGTAAATTAGTGAGTGCGTGAATCAGTGCGTCAGTGAGTGAGTCAGTCTAGTGGAGAGTGAGACGGTTAGTTAACGAGTTTATGATTACGTGTGCGAGAGTGAGTTAGTGTGTATGAGTGAGTGGGATTTAGGTTAGTATGTGAGTGTGTTGTGGGATAGGGATAAAATGTGTGAATGGCTCAGTAAGTGTATGTGTGAGAAACCGATTGAGTAAGACTGAGGATAAACAATGAGAGTATAAGTAATTGCGAGTGGGTGAGAGTGAGTAAGAGGGAACAAGCACGAGAGTAAGCAAGTACAAGGGTAAGTGAGAATGTGTGATTGAGAGTGAGTGGAAGTGAGTGTGTGAAAGTAGGTGAATGTGTGATTGATGTTAGTGGCTGCATGTATGAATTAGTGCATAAGAATATGAATGTATGTTATTAAGTAAGTGCGAGAGTATGATGTGGAAGGCGTTCATGAGTGAGAATGGGTGAGTGAGCAATGTAGTGTGAGAATGGGTGAGTGTAATGGTTGATTTCTACTATGTTATATTCAAAAGCAAACGTTGAATGAAAACGGTTGCCATTCGGTGCAAATTTATTTCTGATGATAGTCAACGACATAGTTCCTCGGCATATCCCGCAAGATTTCTTCGACAAATTCAATGTTCGAATCGAACTTCGAATTTTTCCTTGCGTTTCTGTATTATCAAAAATGATGTACGAGATGTCAAATGTAACGAGTATTTAACGAAACGTACCACATTTAAAAGCACTGACGGGCTTGTGTTACATTTACGGCGTTCTGAGCGAAGTGTTTGACACAATCGTTTGTGAATACAAAATGAATGTGCGTAACTTCCCGTTGCGTATTACGTGTCGTTATATCCCATTATGGACTTTTGTGAATACGGCCATAAGGATAAGTTCAGTGCGGACCTCTGCAAATATTTTCAATATATTCTTATAATAGGGACCGGTCTATTTTTTAATTTGAGACATAAACGTCACAACGGCGTAATCGCAAATAATATAAAAGTAGATAACAATACACATTGATTAAGGCGGATTTATACTAATATCGAGTTTCCAAATCGTCAACCACATAGTCAGCATGGCATGTTTGCACAGGCACGTAATATGCAACCGAACGAAGTTCCGGTAATCAAATACCGCGTGTGTTAACACAAACAAACACGGGCATAAATCCTCAATTGCATGTCCATTCCATATTATTTAACTTTAACTTTCATTGATTATAAAACAAAACAGAAAAAAGTGTTTTTTCGTTAATAAAATGAAAAATCATAATATTAAACGTATCAGGAATTGTGGTTGGTGCAATAGTTAACAAACTTATTGGCGTGCCATATTTGTTTCGGGTGCATCAGTAAGTATATTGTGCTCGTTGCACAATAGGTATTAATATTCTCCGGACATACATAGAAAAAAAAATGCATGAGAAGCGTTCTATTAAAACTTATACTTCATTGGTCACAAATTGCATGACCTGCTTCCGTATATAATTGCTTTTTCAAAACATATCAATTCGTTTATAGACGTGTTATATTGAAAAACTCGGCACCTCAATCAATCGATTTAAATTTCGATTTCCGGTAGGAAATCCATAATGCATTGAAATGACATAGGGCAAATGTATTACTTGCATGCACACGTGTATCGTTAGATCACTATTTAAAAATAACCATAACTGTCAACACGTCAATAAATTTTCTCGAGTAATGAATACATTTATTGTAAAAGCAAATAATGTATGACATGAACATAAATTAAATAAAATTAGATCTGTAAAAAGAACGGGGTTCGGAGTCTTGCATGGTCGTATTTATCTTACTATTTGTTTAGAAAATGCAGGTTTCGTTTTAAAAATGATAAACATACAAAGAATAACATTTAAAAGCGGTTAAGAATAACATTAATTACATAGTTCAATAAAATGTCGATGTCTTGATAAAGATTATATTGTTGCTATAATTCGACACTATCTTCATCTTCATCTCGATAGAAATGGACACAATGAGATTAAAAAATATTTTGTAGAATATAGTTTTCTAATAATTCATTATTATCAAATCAAAGATTTAATCTAACCTTGGTGCGTGGGGTATTATGGCTCTGATCGTTTGCGTCTGAATCCCATTCTGAACTCAAATCGTCACTTGACGCATCTCCGTAGTCCAGCAACGCTGGAACCTCCAGGAGACTCTTGGAATACAGTTCATAGCCGCTCGGTGAGACTGATCCGCGTCTTGACATCCCGTCCCTCAAGGGCGATGCGGCCCGCCGAAACAAGCACAACGAGCGTCGTCCAAAGATCGGCGACGCATCCAGTGATTCCGACGACCCAACGGAGCGATTTTCGGGTGACGCCGGGGGACTTGGGACGTCGAAACGGTCAAATATGCACGGTGACGGCGAGCACGTAATTTCCGGCGACTTTGGATAGCACCCGCGTGTATGTAGCCCCTCCTCCCCCGACGATGTTTCGTTCAGGTCGTGCGACATGATTATCTTCGGAAGGACTATCTGTCTACAAATCCGGCCCGTCTCGAACTTTGGCATCGTTCTGATATCAGGTCGGTGACATCGCGACGTGTGTGATTAGAAAAAATAACGATCCTCGCGACCTCAATTTAGGCACCGTCTTCTAATACTACTTGGCTGCACTTGTTGCACAGTTGATTTACCGCTTTTCCGACCGATATGAAACTTCGACGAAGACGTTCGTACGGAAACGCACTGTCGAGTCGACTGACGTTTACACGCGCGCTAGAAGCATCGCAAACTTTGCTACACTGACGCCGTGGAACAGACACGCAGGCGTAGAAAGGAGAACGTGTTATGGGACGACTCAACTAAACCCGGACTCATTCACGTGCATACATACAAATAACCGAATAAGTATGAACACAACCGGTCGGAACTGAGACCACGAACCTGCCAGTGCGGTGCCGCCATTCATTAATTGTAAAGAGCTAAAGCTTAGTTTTGTTGTTAATTCAGTTCAGGTGAACCATTTCACTTAAATGAAGTAGTTCATTTTACCAATTCACTAATTCATTCGTTCATTACATGGTATGGTGCCGGTCAATGTGTACGCATTGAGTGTGGTGATTATATATTTTTTATAAAAAATATAATCACAATACTTAACTTAATTATTGAATGGATGTTGTTTATTTAAAAGATAATAGTAACAAAAATCTGCAGTGGTCCACTCTGAACTTATACTTAAATTTCTTTGCGCGTTTCAATATCTGGTCTAGGCGCTAGAGCCCCCTAATCAGAATAGGCTTAGGGAAGGTCGATAATTGTATTTCCGTTAAAATTTCAAGTTCAAAAATGTTCATAATTCCTTACACGCAAACTATAACTACTATTTCCAATAATGATGTACCAACAACATTTTTAAAAACGTCGGGTACAGGACCAGATGTGCTGTATCATTTGGCTGATATTTATTTATTTATAAATAAATCAAATTTGATAATATATTTACCAGTTAGAAGCTCCCACACTAAATGGAGAAATTAGCTAATGTACCGTAACGTGCATTTCTCGCGGGACTATAACCATCTATGTATAGGCATTTACGGGCAACCTGCGAGGCAGGGGATCTCTATGAAGGGGAGAAACCCCGAACGGGCAGGTAATGTGCAATTAAATGCGTCATATATATTTACATTCTTAGTGTTCTTAGTTTTGTACTGTTTCTTATTACCCACGTGTTTAGACCAAGCCCTTAATTGTAATTTTATTTAGATGTAATCGGTAATCTTTGGGTCCCTAACTTTAATGTAGTATTTAATTAAGTGATACATATTCTCAGTAAGCTTTGCTCGTAGGATTAATTTTATTGTATCCTGCGTTAAATTTTATTTATCATTGTTCAATGTAATGTTTTAATGTGGTTTAATTAAATTCGTTACGACTTTGTGTTAAGTAATTGCTTTTCCTTTCTTTGTCATTTTTTGTGACTGGCGCCCAAAAATGGTGCAGAGCAACTCACTGCCATGACGTCTATGAGATCTAAAGTAACATCCGGTTGCAGTGTGACGAAGAAAATACTGGAGAGGAAGGACGAAAGCACCACTTATAACGACTGTCTGACAACGAAGACGTTTATCAGCGTGAGCTCGCTGCTGGCAATAAATTATTTCGTTATATTGAAAGGCGCTCCAATTGACTTTTTTAACGTGTTTATTAGAAACGAGAATTTGAATTGAATTTTCGACTTCAATTTAAACGTGTTCTGTTGATTTGAATTTTTATATTTTTTAATCGTAGAAAATATAACCGACGCCCAATCTTATACATGCATTTTGAACTGAGTCTGTTGGGTTGGATTAAGTTGCAATTACTTAAAAAGTTCTAAGATCAAAATGAAGAATATCGACTATTGAATTATTGTAAAATTTCATGAAAATACAACAGTTTCACCGGTAAAAGTCGTGATAAAAATAAAGTACAATAAATAAGGATTAATTTTTCTTATCCATTCTAATCGCGCAACGTGTTTTATATGAGAAAACATCACTTATATCCATGTATTATTTAATAATTAATCTGTGAGATTGATGCGCCACTTTTTTTAAACCGTCGATTAAAATGTGTTTATTAAATATTAGCTTGGATTTAATTTGTTTTTGTTATTTCAAACCATTTTCTGTGCATATTATATTTCTCTACAGACAGATTGGGCTGCAAAAGGTTTGATGCTCATGTACATTTGAGAGAATATATGATCGATTCAAAGACCAATATCCTTTTATTTCAATCGGTAGTTTATTATCTGGTTGATTGGTTAGTCGATATTTACATCGCAGATAAAAAAGTAATGCTCTATATCGACGACTACATAGTTTCTTACAATTGCAAGTTATTGTAATATCCTTAATCGTCGTCTTCATCTACCTCAAATGCTAGAATTACAGTATATGTTTCTTCATTTATCAGTTTAATTTCTTCACTAAATCCTTTCATTGACATATTTTTGTTTGTTGGATCTGTTAGAACTTTATTCAGCTTGCGCTGGATGGTGTTGATGTTGATTTCACTGAAGCATTAGGTTTTAATATCTAGTTATACAGTTGGTTTCAATGAAATCGAGTACAGTTTTTTTCAGTGGAATAAATCAGTACTGTCGATGTTACAATAACAAATAAAATGTTAAAAGTTGAGGGAACCTGACAATGTTTTGATTCTCTCTAAATTAGAAGAAGGTTGGTCTGTTAGAGCAGTAGCGCGGCATTACCATTTGGGGAAAAGTACCGTCCAAAGGGTAAAAAGCAGATGGGAACATGACCAGACCATTGTAAGACAACAGGGCGTCAAAAATTTCCACCGTCAAAGAAGATGAAGCTTTATTAAATCATTCCAATATTCCAAGAAAGATATGTTACTTCGGATAACAGATCGAGGAGATTTTTAATTAACATGTGGGCTTGGATGTGCGTTCAAGGGCGTTTTAACAGTCAAACTTATGTAAGAATATTGGAAGATATTATGCTGCCATCGGTAGCCCAACTATACGGGAACAATAATTTTGTTTACCAACAAGATAATTGTCCAGTTCACACTGCAGCAATAATCAGGGAGTGGTTTGTTAATAATAATATTGAGCTTTTTCCTTGGCCTTCAAGAAGCCCCGACATAAACCCGATTGAGAATGTTTGGGGTTTAATCGTTAAAAAAAATTACAGAAGAGAGTTTTTCCCTCAAAATGCCAACCAAATGTGGGAACCTGTTCAAGAATCGTGGGTAGAATTAAGTCACAATGAAAATCTATGGCTTACTTTAATCGGTTCTATGCCTAGAAGGTGCTTCAAGCAAATGGGGCTATAACAAAATATTAAGCATTCGTTTATGGTTCCGTGTTTTTAATAAAAATTAAATGATTAATTCATTATATTATTGTTTTGACTTGGTTGCGATTCTAGCTTATATATAGTTCCTTTTAAAAAATCTGGTACCTATACATGCATCCCGTATTTGATTTTCTGAAAGCTACTTGCATTTGTTGTCAAAATATGACATAAAATATAACCTAAATCCAAACAGACAATTTTACATTGTAAAAAAAATTCAAAATCATGCCTACTGATTTATGAAGTGTACTCGATTTTTATGAAACCAACTGTATATCAGTTTGTTTTTGATGTTTTGAGACAACTACGTTTCTCCACATTAGCCAATACATATTGCTCTTGATGTCTCCTTCCTACTTTAGTTTGGCATCAAAATCCATACTAAGATATTCGGTGTAATTTGAGGAATGCGCAATTTTCTCATTTAAGAACACTTGAAAGTTGTCCATGTTTTTATTTGTGTAGTTCATGTATACGGATTTCGCCTCGTTGATTTTATTACCTCATCTTTGTATCCATGTACTAATTATATCCAGTTTCTAAATTTTATTCGACTGATTGTTCGTTTTCTCAATTGCCAAATTGAAGTGCTACTGCAAATGTTGCATTAACCGTATATCCGCTTTGATTTGTCTCAATTCTGAATATGTATCATCATATTTGACACGGAACATTCTATTTACGATGAATAATTGAAGAAATATGAAGTATTGTGTTGGTAGGCCTTGTTTCATTTTATATTCAAATGCAAGTTTCCACACTATACATAATTAAGGTTTTTGCTATGTCAAGAAAAACGGCAGAGCATATTTTCTTTTCTGCAATTTCTATGAAGTTTGTAATCCTATGTATCGGGTTAATTGTTGAATGTTTATTTCTGAATCCAAACATTTTGACAGTTTCACATTTTTCACTGAGGTAACTTAAACCAACCCAACACAAAAACACATTTTGAAAATTGCAGTTAATGTTGGGAATTTGTTGGGCATTTTTGATAATTTCAATAATTTTAACATTTCTTTATTTATTTTCATCAAATTTGAAAATTTGATAGGTAAAATTTTGAAATTTGTGCATTACTGGATTTTTGACAACAGTGATCATCATCAACATTAACAATTTTGATGATTTATCATTTGGAGTATGTTTGGTTTTTAGTTTTCGTCATTTTGACATTTTTGCACTTTCGTTCATTTTCTCTATTTTGAAAAACACTGGGAATAGTTATATTAAAAAATAAACTTAAGTAATTGCATTCAAGGGTAACTCACTACAAAGGCAGATACGCGAGCGACTATAATAAATAATTAACCAGATATAAAAATAAACTTAATCAAAAATCCTGAATCTTAAATAACAATCAAAACCAGTAAAGTGCTAAGGGAGTGCCAATCGGTGCCCCCACTCACGTTAGTACTCACCTACTTGTCACCTACCATGCGGCAGAGAGATTTAGGTTTGAGGCCGAGGGTTACCGGTCTATCTACCACATATCCTCATATCGTAAGGTAAAGGGTAGGCTGGATAGGTGGTGTGGAAGTCGGAGGATGCAAAAGGGCCTGCTGAGGACTAATGCAGTACATTGTACAGTACAGTAACACAATTGATAAAAAACAGGACATAGTAGTAATAAAATATTAATAATGAATTTGCTCGATATTTTCACGCGAAACATAAACATTGTTCAGTTGGTTCAAAACGTATAAAATGAAGATGTAAAAAAGATGAAAGTGTTTTGTGAAAAGTTGTCCAAGAATGTCCCAAGCAATTATTATTTCTACGTCCTTTATTTTTAAACATATATTTCTATGTTTATTTCCGTTTTTAAACAGTTGCCCTTTCTTTATCTAAATTAAATTTTATTAAAAAGAGTATTTTATTTCGTGTTTAGGCAAGGGTTCGAATAATTTCTTAAAGCCTTCTTCCCATATGCAGTAAGCATAATATGAAAGAGCAGAGCAAATTAAAATCTATCTGGGCGATTTGTCACCATCTATGTATTCTGATGGCAGCTAAGTCAACAAAAATTGAGATCACCCAGCAAATTATTCGTATACTAATAGACCATTCACGCGTTTCTAAATCGCTCATATGCGAATATCAATTTGTCCCGACAATCGTTAACGCCGGCCCTGATCGGCCACTAACGTTTCGAAACATCGTGATAGGATTTATTTAATGTAATTTGTCATATTAATGCTTGATATATATATCTATCATATCTATCTATTATACGAGTTCAGTGAGCCATAATATCTCGAACTACCCATCACCATTGGAGTTGTTATACTCACACAAGTCATAGCTGAATTAATTTTTAAGTCACATCGAAAGTATAATTCATCGAGAATCACAAAATATGAAATACACCACCCATTAAGAATTAGACAACAATTTTGAAACGTCGGTAAAATAATGCTTTATTATCAACTAAGAAACGATGAAAGTTTCCGCCCAAAAAACTCAACTGTTGTTTCCTGTACTACTGTTATCTCCAACTTTCAATATTTTCTTCCTAGCACTTAACGAATGTCTGCCTACAAAATGTCAGTTTATTTTATTGTCAAACTGTCAAGTAGACGCCTTGTAATGTCCCCAGTGCGACGTCGTCGAAATTTTGCCCATTTCAATGACTTTAATAGGGGCCGAATTATCGGTATGAAAGAGGCGGGTCTCTCATTCCGAGAGATAGGGAGAAAGCTGAATCGGGACCACGCTACAGTTGCTCGGATATGGTCTTTATGGTCCGAAGAAGGTATTCAGAGCCGTCGTCCTGCTGTAAGACCCGATCGAAGAAGCAACGCACGTGAAGACCGACTTCTTAGGCTACCAGGGATCGATTTCAAACAACAAGGTCGATTCCTGTGGATTGGACGAGAGCTTTGAACCGACACTTGTCGATGGCAACTGTTTACAGAAGAATTTCTTCCTTTGAGCTTTATTCATACCCATAAAGCAGCCAGACTTGCATGGTGTCAAGAACGGCAAGGGTGGGTTCATCAATGACATCGTCTTCAGTGATGAATCAATGGGGAAAGACGGAATTTGGAGTTCGTTCAAAGACGACACACAGCCTTGACACCCGGGGTTATGGTTTCGGAGGCAATATGTGCTAGATGACGGTCACCCCTTACGTTCATTCCAAACACATTAGATGCTCGTCGTTACATCGGCAACGTTCTAGAAATGGTTTTAGTACCTTTCATGCAGACGTTGTAGAATGCCACTTTCCGACAGGATAATGAACGGTCCCATACTGCTGTGGTTATAAGAAAGTTCCTGGAGCAGGTTGGATTGCAGATTTTGCCCTGGCCTGCACGGTCACCGGACTTGTCGCCGATTGAACATGTCTGGGATGTGATGGGTCGGCGACTCAGACAAGAACTCAGGCCTCCTGAGAATCCGGATGAACACCATCTAGAAGTTACATGGAACGAGATACCCCAGGAGGACATCGACCACTTAATAGAGTTAATGCATAGCTGCGCGTGGGGATGCAGCCCACTACTAGCCTTTTCTTGAAAAATGTTAATTTTTGTTTTGTTTCTTTCAGCTAAACTTGCATAGTTTCTTAGTTGATAATAAAGCATTATTTTACCGAAGTTTCAAAATTGTAGTCTAATTCTTAATGGGTGGTGTATTTCATATGAAAGTGAGCATATGTTTATCGGCGTTCGTCTACCAACATTATTCACTGTCGTACCAGGTTGTGATCGCCGGTCTTTATATTAGGAACAAAGATGAAACAAATAATTAAATATTATTAAAAGATTTTTTAGTATAAACTTATTGATATTTACAGGTACATACAAGCAACACACCAATTCATATGCAACATAATACATACGCCACAACTTACTGCAAACAATTATTGCGAAATTTTAGCAACATTTTATATGTCGTTGTTCCGGATATTTAATTATTAAAATTTGCACATGTAGAATATTTCAACGTTTCCTCGAACGATGAAGCAATTAAAATTATCTATTTGCAATACAACCCGCTTTAACAATTTCGAACAAAGTTTCTTGGATTGCACATGAATGTTTATCTTTATTATTTTACAAATATTTATTTACCCCGATGGCAGCTGATTCGTCGCCGTGGACTGTTAACAGGCTTGGTTATTTATATTTCGGTGCAGTACATTTGGACATACATGCTTGACTGAATTTCGAGCGAGTATTATTTACATTAAAAATTTCGTTTGCTATCCGCAATTTCTTTAAATCAAATTTTACCGATAAATTTGCGAGCGCGGTTTTACGCGCGTCTTCGGTGATATTTTTCACTCGTTATGAGGTTAACGTGGCATTGACCGTACGACCCGAATGTCAGTAGCGTAACATCATCAGCCTATAACTTGTGTTTGCATTTGTATACACATTGATATCTTATGAACAATACAAGCCCCAAATATACATGGTGTCAAATACGAACATATGGAAACTTATATATTGTCGAGTTTTAGTTTTAGCTTTAAAAACATAACGTACGTTTCAAAGAAAAATGTAACAGATCGATTAACGTAACATTATGTTGTTAACCCAATCATAAATAACACTTTACAGCTGTAACAGGAAAGTTTATGACTTGGTCAGCAGGACTGAAGAGCGATAGGAAGGGTGGAATTTAAGTTTATTCCCAGATCCATCAATGACAACCACCCGACAGAAAACAATATTTCGCGTATGCTTAAACCTGCGAGTAAAATCGAACTTAATATCTCGCAAGCTAGTAGTATAGTAATTTGTGTTTAAGACAGATATTCGCTACTAGCTTCAGAACATAAATTCATTATTCAACTTGTTAATGAGAACGTATAATTTTTTTCACACTGTAATAATAATTTTTTCTACAACTTTGGAATAACAATTTTTAATGAGTAGTAATTAACCATTATTTACAAATGGTTGGTAATAAGTAATGTATGTAAAGAATATTCAACATTTTATGACAAACCACAAAACTAAAAGTTCATTACTTGATAACTTCATAACAAATGTACGTTTAATTTTAGACGATCATTTAAGTTCTCCTGGACTTGTGAAAGTCACACATAATTTAGAATTTTCGCCTTAAAATCTAATGGCCAATGGCCATTATTCTGATGATTTACGCAAACTTTTTCTTAAATAATATACTATTTTCGCCCACTAATAAAAAAAGCTTCAAAATAGCTTCAAGCGTTTATTACAACAATCTCTTTAAACTGTTTAAATTTATATAAAAGCTTCCTAATTTTGAGTGCAACATATAGTGAGTGTTTATCTCATCTATCCAAAATAAGGTCCAAAATAATTCCCAAGTATTTAGTTTAGATTTTACCGATGTTATGATCGCATTTGCAATGATTTATTCCCTGTTGATAATTTGTTGAATTTAACGTAATTTTATTTTGTGTAAAAGGCTCAAAATATATAGAAACATTTATATAATGTATTTTTGTTAAGAGTCAATAGCTTTTTATCTAACCATTCTTTTATTAATGTTAAACCTTTCTCAGCAATATTGTGTACACTACTCCACGTATCTATTTCAAACACTAGTGCGGTGTCAGCATATGATACTATCTCTCCATTGATCTCGACATTATTAATATCATTAATACAAATTATGAATACTCCCTACACTATGATCTTTTCATCACTTATTTTTCCATTTATACGAGCAGATTGATTTCGATTCATAAGGTAACTTGTAAACAGAGATAATGCTAGTCTTCTAATACCGTAATATTGCATTTTTTTTAAATAACAGGGTATGTGAAACTGTGTCTAGGTCTAGTAGTTCAGCGATAGTTTTTCATTTATTAAAGTTATTACAAACAATATTAGTCAGTTTTATTATTGCTTGTTCTGTACATTTAATTTATCGAAAACCGAATTGGTTGTCTGACAAAATATTATATCGAGATAAATGATTGACTAATCTAGTTTTCAAACATTTTTCATAAAGTTTTGCAAAATTATTTATTAACGATATTGGCCTATAATTTGACCTATTTGCCTTTGGCCCATCTTTGCATATCGGAACAATTATTATTAAAAAGTGCAGGCTCTTCCCCAGTTTGGAAATATAAATTAATAATACACTGCCTTCCAAATAAAATAGACCACCACGAACCACTGAACGTAGAATGATTAAACTTGGTGAAAATATCTAGCGCACGTAGAAAAAAAATGATTAAGTTTTGAAGCCAATCAGTCACTTCTGACAGATATTATCTCGTTAGCAACAGTTGCCTGTGCCTTTAGTTTGACCATAATTTCGTTGATTTGTGGCATTTGTTAGGAGTTTTTTCTTGCTTGTTGTAACTGTTGGGACCTTTAGAATACCACGAGAACAAATTACGTATTTTGAACGAGGACGAATTGTCGGGATGCATGAGGCTGGTTTAATCTTCCGTGAAATTGCCAGACGTGCCAATCGGTCACACACCACTATAGCACAGTGCAGAAGCTGACAGGAAGAACACCAAGAAGTTCGTCGTAGAGGTACTGGACGATGAAGAATGACGCAAGAGCGAGAAGATCAGCTCTTAAGACAAAATGCAGTTAGAGACCCGGAAGAACCATCACGAGCCGTTTGAATAAATTGGATAAGAGCAAGAGCAAGAGCAGAGTCCTTATTTCCGTCTTCCTCTAATAAGAGAACATAAAGCCATCAGACTTCACTGGTGCCAGAACAGACAATATAATGTAATGAGACCTTCTTCAGCGACGAATCAAGATTTTGCTTATGGCACTCTGACGGACGTTCGAGGATTAGGTGACGTAGGGGTCTGAGGCAAAATTTACAATTTGTTCAATGTCGCCATACGGCTTTAACTCCTGGGGCTATGGTATGGGGGGTAATACCCTATGGAAGAAGATCTCGTCAGGTTATTCATTCCGGGCACAATAAACGCCAGACGTTACATTGATTCAGTATTGGAACCATAACTACAAAACATTCCAGGAGCAGCCTTCCAGGAAGATAATGCGGCCTCATACTGCTCATGTAACGTCAGCTTTCCTAGAAGAAAACAACATCAATATGTTGCTCTGGCCTCCAAGATCATTATTAATTCTTAAGACTTAAGACTCATTTTTAACTTTTTAATCAATAAATGTTTTTCTTAAAATGTAATCATTTGTTTTTCTACGTGCACTGGATATTTTCAGCAAGTTTCATCATTTCATTTCATCGTCAGTGGTTCGGGTGGACTATTTTATTTGAAAGGCAGTGTACTAAAGGTTTCACAACAATTATATTGTATTTCATTAATATTACCGTTTCCTTGTGAACTATTAATCTTTAATTTGTGTATCTGTTGTAAAAATTTGATTTCCTTCACAGGCGAAAGAAACAGTGAAATCAAAATGATATCTCCTGTATCACTTTCATTAACATAATTAATATTCGCGTTCTTTCTTTTTATTTTATCAGAAAGCTCTCCGACTATCTTACTAAAAAATAATTAAAAGCGTTCGCTTTTTGTACATAATCATGTACTACTTTTTCTGAATCATTAATAATTCTTGGTACTTCATTTAGTTTGCTCTCTTAATCGTTAGCGATAGTCTTCCATATGTCCTTTACACAGTAGTTAGCTTCCGATAATCGTTTCTGATAGTGCTTTTCGTTTGTTTTTCTTATCAATTTACTAAGAATGTTTCGATATGACTTGTATTCAGTTATTAAGTTATCATTTAGAAGATCACTCGCGAGATTTTTCCTTGCAGTGCCTCTGCGTTTTATAGATGTAATAACACCAGGTGTTATCCATTGTTTGATTTTGTAATGTTTCGATTTATATCTGGCTATTTCTTTAGTTTTTTATAATACACTGGCGCTCAAAAAATTCCGGACACATCAATTTTTTTTATTTAAATACTTAATTTATTTTTGTGGGAATTTAGCTGAAGTAATTAATTAACTAATGCCTTGATAGGGTTTTAAAAGAAAATCCTAATTATTATATTGTACTCTTTAGAGCAACACTAGCGTTAAGTTACTTTCCCAATTGTCATCAACTATCCTTGCTGGACGATTAGTTGATGCCTGTGGGGTAACAATTTTAGCCCAAAACATTGCGTAGTAGACTTAAAGCAGGAGGTTTGTTTGTGAAAACACCAGCTACAGGCTCTAAAATGACGGTAGGATATCGAAGAGCGCTTCTTGAGTTTTCACATCACTATGTGAATTGGGGTGACAACGAATTATTATTATTAACATCACCTGAAAAAAAATCAACTTGTCGTGTCTGAATAGTCTGCAACGTTAGGCACAGTTCCTGTAAAAAGGTTTCCACATGAGCAGATGGGGGCCCATAACCGGCTAATAATCCAACAGTAGTTGCATTTTCAACAAGTCTGACCCTAATAATGCACATTTCTAATTATTTCAATATTTGCATTTAGCTTATGTTTAGGATAAACAATAGTCTGGTCGTTCTGGTTAAAGTAGCGTTAATTGTAATAAACATCAAACCTCTCAATATTGTAAGCATTTATATTGTCAACTTTCCAAGTCTCCGACAGAATTACATAAAAAAATTAACAATCATAAAGTTCTTTCTAATGGATCCTATGTTAAGATTTTAAAGTTATCTACATTTACATGGTACTTCAAATTAAATTCATCAGTATGACTATATATTTTTATCCGTTCTGGATAGTTATACTTATCTAAATTCTTCCAACAGTTTAACATAAAAGCAATGGCAAACATGGCCAACGTGCGATATCGCGCCCTCCAAACAGCACACAAAATCCAAACAATTAGTGAATCAAAGTGCAACTATGTAAACTCTCCGGGTATTCACTTCGACTATTAAAATCAAAATATTTTCTCAACGTGAACGAAAATAAATATGATAAGTGATTTTACATTAAACCGCAACTTAATGGTAAATATTAGAAACTATATACACTCATTCTGGCTTATTTTGCGATGTTGTTACATTTAAAAATTTAAAAGCTATAGCTACTTACTACGGAGATGAAATAATAAGCAAGTAGCTCGTGTTACGTGACTTGCCATATGAACCTTGATTCGTTATTAATTGCATCTATGATCATATCATATGTAATTATAGTTGTATTTGCGTAATTGATGAAATAATTTCTAAAATAATAAATAAATCTCACAAATATTTTAAAATACAAAGTAATATTATATGAACTAATCTTATTTTAATTCATTTTTTATTACACGATGGCATTTGCAAATGCAATATTTGCATTTTATGATCGGTAGCTGGTTTTTAAACGAGATTTCGAAATTCTCACTTGTTTTATTATCGGGGCATTATTTATGTTTGCGATGGAATACATATTTCGAATTCACATTGTTTACTTCAGAGAAACTAACATTGCATTCATATTATTTATTATTTACAAGCTTCCACTTTCAGGAACTAGAAAATTGGACGAATTAAATATCTTTTATTTTATCAAAGCCAAGCCTGTGAATTTTACAAATGCAAATAAGTATGGTACCAGCATTAGTACTATATTATAATAGCGAATCATTAATTCTTTCTATTTTTAAATTTATTGCGCACAACAAGAGGTAGGGATAATGAAATAGTTCTAATCCGTGTAATATAATTAAGCTGTTTAGTAGTCAGTTGCAACGAAACTTATAATTAAGATTTGTATTTTCGAGCAATTTTTTTAATTTGCATCTTGTGAATGTGCTTTTACCAACTAGTGCCGGAATGAGATCATCAATATATTTTTTATATTTGATTACATCATGTTGATTATTTCGAACATTGTCCAGCGTCACTAACTAAATTAAAAAAATAATAATCTCAAACCTGAACAATATTCTTGAAAGCAGGAGCCGTGTTTTTTATCGATATATAGGCATATAGATCTTTTGTATTGCCTCTAGTCGTAGCCATTTGGACCTTTTTCGGAATTAGCAATGGTTTCCAAGAATATGAAAGCCGTCTGGTGCAATTCCGTATGTTAATGTTGTGTTCTCGTTTTTCACTTCTGCTCTGGTGCGTATTAAATATCACTATAGCAGTATAAACTTGCTAATCCAGAAAAAGGTACGGACAACCCCTCCGGCGAAATAACACCTGGACATCAGTCAGTTACTCCAAGGGCACACCCGGCCGTAATGGCGAATTGCAATGCAACAATCTCGAATGTGGTTTAACGAACTTTCGCTAAATTTAGGATTTGTGTGTTTCTCTAGATTGCGTGTTTATTCATGCAAATAATACAGCGGTAATTGAAAAACATAATTACATTATTCTGTGGTAAGGCAGGCAACATTTTCTTTTGAAACAATTCTTCAAATAAAGATGTAATTTTTTCAGTGTATCTAGGTTTTATGTTTCTTATTAATAATAGCATTTTGCCAACCCAAACATTTCAGCCACACTGTAAAATTATTATTCTTTCCTCTTGAATATTCGTATCCACGTTTGTGTATTGTTTCTTATTCCACAATCGTACGACATGTTTGAAACTATTATTTTTAATGTTCGCCATAACGCTGCACGGTACTCTATTCCGTCTTTTGTCTTATTCAAGAGTCTTGATGCAAACTTGATTTTGTTTAAACATATTACCTTTCTTGTTAACCGTGGACACATTGCACGTGGCTTTTCTTTAAATTTATCAACTAAAATAATATTTCCAATTCAACCATATTCTTGAATCCAACAACGGCGAGTGAAATACACACAATATTATTGTAGATATATCAAACAATGCATGTGCTGGTCTCGATGAGGTCCCAGTAACATTCTGAAATATGTAGCCAATACCATTTCACCTCCTCTTTCTTTTCTTATTAATATGCCATTTATCCAAGGTCCATATATAGGTGGTATATCGGTACATAAGAAAGGAGATCGCTATTCTGTTAGCGATCGTGTTCAGATTGGCTCATTTAAAACTGATGATTGTACTGGCTTCTCAGAACTGGTAACTATAAATATAGGTGTACCACAGGGATCTGTTCTTCTATATCTCTTGTAATATCTACAAACTCTACTAAAAAACTCTCAAGGACTGGTGTGACTGATGCATCTTAAGTAGTTGACTGGTGTCTTTAGAATAACTTAAAACTCAATACATCAAATACTAAATTATTGATTTTTGATGCGTGCAAGCGTTCAGCTGATTCATCAGGTACTAGTGAGGCTGTGTGGTACCACACTAGAATGCGCACAATACACAAAGTTTATATCTTAATTAACCTATCATGGCGGTGTACAAGGATCTTTTTTGAAGTTTAAATACATGTACACTATTTCCCCAGAAGATAAACCAATGTGTATGAGCTGGCGTATTATTTGCTGGAAACCTGTCAAACTCTTGAGAGTTCTGGCTTCCTGGAATATTTCTAGAGTTTCTGATAGTTTAAACAAATACTTCCGCTCATTAAAGCAATACTGGAGCATGCAATACTTTGACGGAATAGGGTGGACGCTATTCGAAAATTTCAAGTTATCTTCCATCTAAAATACTTCCCGTATAGCTCATAACATGCTAGGATAGGTTCTAAACAGTTTCAAACATTTGCGACGTCGTAGGTAGCATTTTGAAATGCATTAATACTGCTCGAGCGCGCTGAAGTCGCAAAATGGAACCATCGTCTACGCTTTCTATAATGACGACGCTGCCAAAAAGATAAAAGATTTAATGCCAAATCTGCCATTATGGACTGGAATAGGGCGTCCGTTTTTTTAATGTGGCACAGATGATAGCGACATCGTCTGCTGAGTAAATTTGTTATTCACCATCACAGCTATCCAGTCCTGAATGCGCATAATTGTATCCTATTTGTACAGTATCAGAACTTTATATTTCTCACGAGAGCTTTATAGACAGAATATGTGGAGAACTTTCTACTTTTTGTTCTTAGTCATCGAACTGGTACCAACTTACGTTGTTATAAGTTATGGCTATGTAATGACGCATATTATCAATATAATTAATAATTCCTCTCAGAAATTTTTTTCTTACAGTTTTACGAAATTATTATGACAATTCAGATCGAATGAAGCAAACTTACCCTTACCACACAGTATTTTATTAACACTAGGGAAATCGTGTGAGACACATTTACCTAAATTTACTGGATCGTGTAGTATTTACTTGTATTTATTTTATTCCAGCCCTAAGTAATAAACTACAATAATCTATGCTATTCTACGTATTAAATAGCATGGAATTGATAGGGATTCGTTTATAAAAAATTGAAGAGTAACGCAGCCAACGTTGAGCTATGAGGAACACCGTGTTTAATGAATAATAGAGCGCGAAATGTGTTTTCAATGGCAACCACTTGATACCGGTTCGATAAATTTGACTTTAACCACTCCACGTATCCCTAAATTACTAATTTTTTGAAGTAAATGATGGTGCGCAACAAGATCATATCTTGTTACTCGTACAAATACTTAAATCTTACAAATGTTTGTAAACGCAATATAAATAATCTAAAATTGCGGTGGTGGGAGATTTTTGACATTAGAACCCATGCTGAACTGATGTAATTAAATTATATTTGTTTGTAAAATTTACAATCCTATTTGCCATTGCTTTTCCTAATATTTTAGATATTGTAGGCAAAAGCGTAATCGGTCTATAGTTGTTTACATTATCTTCGTTAAATAATTTTGTTGATTAAGAAAGTTAAATGTGTCCTTAGCTTATTTGCAAATAATTTGAGTTTAAAAATATTTGCATTAAGTTCGTCTATCCCACTTATTTTTCAAATTTCTAATCAGTTTTAATGTTTCTGGCAATACGAACCTTTGGAGATTATTTTTGCTATTTATGTTGTTTGTGTTATCTGTTGTTCTTGGTAAAATACTTAGTAGAAATTTAATACATTAATAAAATGCTCGTTGAACAAATTGGACACTGTGTTTGGTTCAGTCAACAATAGTCCCTCGCTTTCAAATACAATATTTGCGCTATTTTTATTAGAAGTGTCATTAATTATTTGCAAAAGTTTTCCGCTTTTATTGTTAAACTTACAGAGTTCCTTGTCATTGTGTAGCCCCTTAACTTTTGCATATGATTGTATTTTCTGTAATATTCAACTAGAACTTCGTTACCAGTAAGTGGTTAACGATAGAGATGTTTAATATTAGGAGACAAAATAACAATGTCCCTGGTTAAAACTGGTTTTCGTCTCTTCTTGCTTTAATTTTTGCAATTGGGAAACGAGCATTAAAATGGTGACACATAATATCAGTGAATGCTTGAAATGATGAAAATGTCAGTAAATCTATTAATTATTTTTGTGGTGTTCGTTTCATATATGTTAGTTCACATGTTCAAATGTTCAAATCACCACACTTGACGTTATTTGAACCGTTTGCTATAATTCTTTTTAATTGACGTTCAAGAATATTAATTTGATAATTGTTATTTAGCACAAATTGTGTACATATACATTCACAGTCAATTTCTGTTGAAAAAACGTGCAGTATGTTACGAGGAAATGATGGCTGGTTGTAACAATGTTTATATCATTTTAATCGTTAAACAGTAACTTTGATATAGGCCCTCGAACAGCCGACTATTACTTTGGCACCGATAGTAGACGTAGACGCAACGATTGCTGACGTTGAAAGGATATAGTTTCTGTATATGTATATAATACAATTATGAGTTTGCATATAATTGGCAAACTTGATTCAGCTATCGTAATTCATTCATTCACCGTACAAGTAATATATGCTTTATTTAATAGTCGCAGACACGCAAAAATTTAAATTAGTAAAATAATTTTAAAATACCTTTGATGTTTAGTAATGTCGTTGAAATTTCATAAGATTTTACTACTACAATGTAGTAAGCAATGTTACTCTTTCTATTAGCTACTGTGCAGTCCTTAAGTTACCTTTAAAGGCGATAAGTAGTTTCTAAAATAAATAGTTTGAACAGCATGTACGAAAAACATATTATTTCTTGTTTAACGATCATGAACTGATCAATTATTTATTACGAGCCTGTATAAAAAAATATTTTTTTGTTCGAACTTATGAGGATTTTAAGCAAACGAAGTAAACAGCTCGTATCGATTTATTTGGATCACCGTGACAACTTATTTCACGGTGCTGAGTAATAAGGGCAAAAAATATTATAACGATCGTGGACAGAGAATAGAAAACACTTACCCAACTTCTTAAAAACCGTAATTCGCCCGATTAATTTTCCAATTGACCGTGTCGGACAGACAATTTCGCACTTTTTCTACCCCTGTTACATAACTCCAAAACATGAACGACTTTCCCTAACGCACACAATGTCCTAATTGGCCATACCTATGTTTGTCAACATTAAAAAAAGAACACACGTTGCTGAATCTAAAGAGGAATTGGCGTTAGTAGTGAACCACGATCCTGATTTACCCACTCGTGGTTGACCCACACATAAGTTGTCAATTTCCATAATTTTTGCAGAGAAATGTAATTTTAATTCAACTCAATGTCATGTTAGAATTGTAATATTTCTACATGATTTTCTGGGTATAAGTTACGGAAATTTCTTACTTTTCCATGATCGTGATACACGAGTTGTGTCAGCTCGGGTTAACGGATACGAGGAAAACTTACGAAAATAAACAGATTTAATTACGTAATGCGAAAACCGTGCAACTCGGCTGCGCGTTGGTGAAAGTTGGTCCGGTCGGCCATAAAATAAACTTTTATCAATTCAGGCGTCACAGTCGAATTATTTAGGCGAATTAAACGGGGGAACAATAAATTGTATAAATACAGAAGGTGACGGTAAAATTGTCAGTTGTTTTCTGTGCTTCGGATCTGCCGATGTTAAGGATGGTACCGCAAGGATTACTCGTAATAGGCATTTCCCTAGCGATAGGGATGTGCTTGATAAACGCACGTGAAATATCCAGAGAGAAGCGCGATCTGGAAGCTGCCGCATCCGGGCATTATGGTGGAGGTGGTGGTGGCGGACATGGTGGAGGAGGCGGCGGAGGAGATGGCGGACATGGCGGAGGAGGAGATGGCGGACACGGCGGAGGAGGTGGCGGACACGGCGGAGGAGGTGGCGGACACGGCGGAGGAGGTGGCGGACACGGCGGTGGAGGTGGCGGACACGGCGGAGGAGGTGGCGGGCACGGCGGAGGAGGTATGAGCAAATAATAATTTAATAATTAAAGCAAAATAAGTCACCGTTTGGAATCTGATAAAACACGGTTATTAATTTTATATTGTAATCATTATGTATATCAAGAATTTTATTCCACATTTCAAGTGTTCATACGTTTTGCCGGTAGTAATTGACAATAGCATATCAATTTTACTGACTACTGTTTTAAAAAGAATCCACAACTTTTACGTCGCTTCCAAATAAGAACCGAAACATGGCGAGAGTAAATAGTTAAAATGTTTCCCTTTTACTAGAAAGAATGTAATCTCTGAGCAAAACTACCTATGAAGATGTACGTTTGATGAAGCTTGCCATATTCACAAGGAAACACTTCGTAGTCTTGTTCTAATAATAATCCTAATAATAATTAATAGTAGTAAAGATGGTTGAAAATTCAAAATATTCTCAATTAGTGAACACAGTTGCAGAAAAAATATATTTGATAAAATTAATACTTGCGACATCACAAACAATATTCCGTACTGCTTCCTAATGCTCAATCATATGTAACTTATTGCATTTGTCCAAGATCACTATTAATACAACATTTGCCAATGTAATACTAGGTGGTGGAGATGGAGGCGGTGGTGGAGGCAGTCACGCGTGGAAGAAAGGCGGCGGCCACGAACACGAATCCCAACAGCATAGCGGCCATGGTGATAAGGGAGACAAGGGCTACAAAGGTCATCACGAGTACGAAAAGGGCGAAAAAGGCCACCACGACAAAGAAGGTCACAAGGGACAGTACGGCGAAGACGGCGGTCACAAAAAATCTTACCACCACGACGATGGCTACTACGGCGAACACGAAAAAGGAGAAAAAGGAGAAAAGGGAAACAAATACGGCGAAAAGGGTAGCTACAACAAAGGTCACAGCACTAAAGGCGGCCACGACGTGCACAAGTTAGACGAGTTCAAGAAAGAGAACCATTTCTACGATGAGGATCATGATGAAGGACATCAGGAAAAGCATGGAGGATATCATCACGAAGATGGATATAAGAAGGGCGGTAGCAGCAAAGGCGGTCACTACAAGGGCGGCGATCATGAAGATCATTACGGTAAAAAGGGCAATCACGAGAAAGGATCGCATTACCATGAAGACGCCGGTCACAAAAAGTCGGGCGGACATGACGAACACTACCATCATGGGGAAAATTATGGAAAGAAAGGCGGTGAAGAAGGACACAAGAAGTGGGGACATTCTAGTGGAAGCAGCGATGGTGGACATGGTAGTGGAGGCGGCGGCGGAGGTCATGGAGGTGGCGGAGGAGGATACGGAGGTGGCGGTGGAGGTCACGGAGGTGGCGGAGGAGGTCACGGAGGTGGGGGTGGAGGAGGTCATGACGGCGGCGGAGGAGGTCATGGAGGCGGTGGAGGAGGCCATGATGGCGGCGGCGGAGGTCATGGAGGCGGCGGAGGAGGTCATGGGGGCGGCGGAGGTGGTTATGGAGGAGGTGGTCATGGAGGCGGTGGTCACTACTGACATGTATTGTTTGATGTTTAAAACTATTAATGTTGTTATTCTTGTAATTGTTATGTTTTCAAATAAACTACTAACTAAGTAAACACTCGACGTTTATTCTGTTGTCAATACTTTAGTGTCGTGGAACATGAGAGAAAGATAATCGCTATGGATTATGTTGCAAACATCACTAAAAATGTTGGCCAAAATCTTTCCAGCAATGGCTTCGACTATTTTTGGTGTCTAGTAATGGGGTCCATGATTCGAGCGAGCATAGATATGAATGGGCGCAAAAATTCAGTCGAGTTGTGTTGGGTTGGGTTGTCACACGGGTGTTTATTATCGATTGTAAGCAATCGCAGCACCCCTCTTATGAAAGATTTTGCATAATCATTTTATCATGAAAATGATAAAATGATTATGCAAAATCTTCTGTACCCGTCCGATTGAGAACAGCATCACCAATCTCGCGCACTTTCTGACTCCGATGGTCCATCACTACATATTGAATATTTCTAATAATTTCGAGTGCGATGGCCTCATCTTAGCATCCTGAATGTTCAGCAACACCTGTGCTTGCATGATCGTAACGAACATCAGAACATCACTTGTCAACCATTTCAATCGATGGCAAAAGGTCCATAATATTTATTTATATATTTGTTTTGTTTTCGATTACATAACGATTTTTACATTCAAACACAATGTTTAATTACTTTCTTCAATGAATAGTGTGCAATACCAGAGACTTCGCGTTCAGTGGTTGTTAAAACTAGTTCAGTTAAGGACAGTTCTAATCCTCTATTGTAAAATACCGAAAACGTTTCTATTTGTTTCATATTTTTAACAATGTTGACCCATTCGAATTATTTTGGATGTATTTGCGATGGGAATTGTTATAAACGACGAATTCAGAGATGTCGATCGTGATCATGTTTGCTATTTTCTAGTATCATATACACCTGAGAAATCGTGTGGTATATGACGCGAGTTTAACCAATTTGTTATTGTGGAATTTCACTTAAAGTAATTTGATTGTGACTAACCGTGATGTTGATTGTATATTTTTTATTGGTTCCCCTTATCTGTTTTTGTTGTATTTCTTCAGTTTCTTTTTAATTTTGTTTTTTTCTTTTTATTTTTTATTTTGTTTGACTGTATGTTGATTTGTAATTTTATTTCGATTTTTCTTTCCGTTAACAAATGGTTTGTTTTGTTTCTCTTTATGTTATTATGTTCTGTTAATCTTAACTAGCTTACTGTCAAGACTACTTCGCTTTATTGAAATAAATTTCAGCGAATGTATTAGGTGTCAGCTGTTTGTATGAGTGTACTAGCGCAATCTAGTGTAATTGCATAAGTTTGCTTTAGCCGACTAACAATCTATTTTGATTGTACTTATCCTGGACCAGCCACATATCACACATATCCCAGAGGTTGTTGACGGCCATCTTTACCATTCGTAGAATGAAGAGCATAGCTTCCCCGAATGTGTGCAGAATGACATACTATTCTAACTTGCATTCCATAGCTACCTATGGCATTTTATTATGAGGTTCTTCTGCAGGAGCAGAGCACATCCTATTGAAGCAGAAGGAAGCAATAAGAGTTATGTGTGATGTAAACAGACTTATTAGCTGCCGAAATTTATTCAAGACACAACGTGTACTAAGTATACCATCTGTTTATATTATTAGTTATTTAAACTTTGTCCTGGAGAAGAACAGTAAAATATCACGAGAAACAAAGGGGATTTCGCAATCGAACACCACCGAATTAAAAAGACGCAGTTGAGCATGAATCAGATATACCTGAAAATTTACAATAAGCTGCTAGCATCCCTGAAGCTATTACCCACTGCTAAACTGTTGACCCGAGTTAAGAAGATACTTCTATCAGAAACCTATTATTCTATTCAAGAATTGTTAATGAATTGTTATCGACATGTCATGTAATTTTTTTGATGACAAATAAATATTATTATTATTATTATTAACTAGTTACAAGTCTCGACAGTACCAGATTAGTCGGTCAAAACAGAATTTTGTAATTACTGTCAAAAATATGTACATTCGTTTTTATATTGAAAACTGTATGTCTGCTCATATGGTATTATGCCCTGCACCAATGGTCTTTATCTTCATCTCTACTCCATCAGTCTGTGGTAAATTATATACCCGGTCTGTACTGGTTTTCATCAAAGAAAAGTAAAAAATACTTCGCACTATTGATACAATTTGCATTATGAGAAACGACAATATTCTTTAACCTTTTCTTTTTTGGAAAAAATAATAATAACTATCGTTCGTAAACATGCGGTGCTACCTAGAACTCTAACAAGAACTTACGCAACCATAGTCAGAAATTAGATATAAGATATTTTGACAACTTATGTCTGAAAAACACAACTTAATTTTTAATTTGAGAGAAAATTATTATTACCTGTCTACTTACAACGCTAGCCCACAAGTAATAAAACCAACAAGGATTTGATTTAGTGTCATCAGCTGAATAACTTGTTTGTTTTGGTTAAAAATCACTAAAATTATCATACATAATACAACGAGGCTGGATTATTACTAGCAAAACGTGTAGTTCGGAGTACGATGTTGCTGGTGTGTTTGGCTCCTGCACAATTTCCAAAAACAATAGTTATGAGGATGCCCTAAACTACTTATATAAGAAACAGGAAACAAATTGTCAAAATATGTGGAAATTTTTCTAATGAACTGTGGACGAATATATCACCCTGTAGGTAGCAGGTACACAAGCAGCGTTTTAGTTAGAAGTAAAGGAGAGACACTTGAACAAGTAACAGCTTTTAAATTGCTGGGACTTAATATTGACCATACATTCAATTGGAATACTCATGTACACTATATCACCAAGAAAATATCGCCTGTATGTTACGCCCTAAAGAGACTGCGAACAATTTCAAGCATGCATATAACACGTGCGTATTATTTGTCAATTTTTTTTATCTATAGCCACATATGGAATATTGTGTTGGGGTAATTCCTATTCAGCTCAGAGAATTTTTAGGTTGCAAAAGCGAGCAATAAGGAATATGTATGGGTTAGGTTGCACTGAGTCTTGTCGTGATGTTTTTATTCAGCGGAAATTACTAACTATACCATGTATTTATATTGTTAATATTTTTTGCTATATTAGAGAAAATTTGCATAAATTCACACAACATATTGACAATCATAATTATGAAACAAGAAATAATGCGGATATACAATTACCCAAACATAGGTTAGAAATGTATAAATGTAATCCCAGCTATGCTGGGTGTGTGTTATATAATCACATACCAAGCATCTTGAAGAAAATTACCTCAAAGGTCAAATTTAAACGAGTACTAAAAATAAGCTTACAAAACAAAGGATACTACTCCGTAAATGAATACTTGAACGACCAACTTATTGTATGTATGTAATCTATGTATTTTGACCTGTCTCATATCATATTTTGATTTATTGGATCAATAAATTATTATTATTATTATTATTATTATTATTATTACACTCCAATCTATCTGAACTAACACTAATCTGAAATTACGGAACATGGAAAATATATTTCACTGGGAAACAGAAAAAAACTCCAGGTTTTTTCATGCTTAATAAAATCATTTGAGTTATCGCTATAGAACGTGCGATGATGCCCAGATAGAACTTCAGTCAGAATATAGATAACATATATCCAACATACATACTATATATCCTAACATATATCAGGCTATCACGAAAAATCTAAATTTGTTATTTTACTTTTACAACTCTTTGAATTCTACACAGAATAGAACTCGCAGAACTGTAAAAAGGATTTGCTTTTTTTCAAGCAAATAGGGACACATGTTGTGTATTTCATCTTAACGAACAAATAAATGGAATTATGATTAAAACAGAACTTTCTTATAAATTTCCAGCATTTCGCGATGATAAGTATATTTTTCAAAAGAACTCTTTTCAGATAAAACTTGTTTAAACTTTCAATATAACTTTCATTAGAACATGTTGTTCGATAACACGATAACGTCTTCGAGGGAGGTGATGAAAGTAAACCACCACTGTCGGTTGAGATATCGCAAGATTCCTTTCCTTGTTTCAATGGTTTGGGAGCTAAAGCTCGCACAGACAGACACCGGCACACACAAAGCCAAATAGACACAGCGTGCGGGGCATATAAGAAAGTAAAAATCTTGGGGTAATGATAAAACTTTAGTTTTTGTTCCTTCTGTATTGTTAGAAGAATTGTTAGAAAATGAGCCGTGCGACAACTTTTAGTCGCTGAACAAGAAAATGCCTTACTTTCTGTTTTTTTTGGTTTTCATCAAAAAATATCTATCGTTAGAATTGTGCAGTAACAATGTCAATGAGTCCTAGTCGAAAAACGGTTAAATAGTTTGTTGGGAAATCGCACAACCTGTACTAAATAAGACAAAATATAACTCGTGTTTAATGTCTGAACTGTTTTTTCTATAATATGATTATAATTGAAAATAACTATAGAATTTTTTAAAACGATGCTAAAACTCTTGAAGTCATGGAATTAAAAAAAAATCGCCCACGTTACGAATCTAACGTCACTTACTTCATATTTGTAACAGATGCAGCTGTCGAAATGTAACAACGAAAACACCACAGTGTTCTTAGCGTTCAAATACATGTTCACAATATCAATGAGTTCCATGAGATCGATGAGGCTAGTCTTTTTATATAAACCGGTGCAATCTCATACAACGAGTTACTGTGATTTACTATTGTTTACCGCGTTTTTAAAGTCGATTTATAGCAAAACGCCATACCTTATATATACAACACGAGCACAATTAACGTCATTGTTTCATTTCTAATGGGAATTTTATTTGATGCGTCCATATTAGAATCCAGGCAAAAAACAAACGAAACTGGACAAGACTCGTTCCTGATTCTTCTCTGACATTCCAGCCGTAGGTAGTAATTGCAAAACCAGTAACCAGTACTACGAATACCGTACCGGATTGTCAATGTACAGTATGTACACACATCAACAATTTAGTATAAATTTCATTTGTTTAAATAAAATGCGGAAAGGTATGCGGTTACTTAGGATAAATAAAAATGCTCGGTGATCGAGACGCAGCAGTTTTCGCTTCTATCCGCGAGAGTGCGGAAGTGGTATTTGTTTCACCGACTTATAATTTCGCTCTTTGATTTTGTGCGCGTCAGTGTGAGAAAAAAATTTGAAAGGTGCTAAGATGGACGTTTTAGTGAGTTATCTGGACATCCGATTTTCGTACACTTCTGATTGATTTATCGTCCGACGCGGACCATAATGCTCCATACCACGAGCAGACCCTGGCAGGGTATATAATATTCGACTTCGTCGAAATTACGCCATTGCTAGTGCGTCATTCGTTGGTTTATGGCGTTGTTGTTTTGGAAAATTCCGGCTCTGAATTACAATGTATATTTCCAAGTTTTTTTGTGTGGATTTCCTCTCAGTTCCCGGCCAGTGATTTCGAAACAACTGCGAGGAAGGCTTCCCTGGTCGTACTACGAGCTCAGTCAAAATGGACCGACAGACGTTGCCGAAGTATCTACTCGAAACCAGATTATTTTTCATGAGGATAAAAGAAATGTACGTTCGCTGGAAGTTAGTTTGGTGGAACACACATCGGGCGAATTAATCGGTTCGATCTTGGTGACAAGTTGAGTCTATAGCGGAGATTCATATTGATTCATACTGATTGACTACCTATTAACGTTTGATTTTTATGTGTTTGGTTTGGCAACCCTCAATTGTTAAGTGGCTCAAGTGTACTTATCTCAAATGGTAAGATACAATTGAACCTATTCTAATTATTAATAATTTTCGTTTTATTTAAAAGATTTGCGAGCCGTTATCTTTTCGGAGTGTTTATTCAAAGCCAATTTTAATGAAGGAGTTGATACGTCAAGAATTCTTTTGCTTACAGAGTTTATGATAACTAATTCAGTGGGTAATGAAGCTAAGAAGTCACTGATAATGCAACGAGATCACATTCAAGAATTTATATTGAATACATGCGATTTGGCGTTGTTGTTTAAAGTCCGACAGTTTGGTTAATTGTTGAATTTTTGTATTATTGAGTACTATTTGTAGGTTGTGACAATTCTTGGCATGTTTGGGGCTTTTTACCGCGAAGAGTTGCACGATTTGCGACTTCAATATGAGACTTCTTAGCCTGTGGGGAAAACACCTTAGAAAAAATGCATCGGATTATTGCAGAGTTCTTAAAACTACCGGTTGCAAATAAATTCATATGGCATTGCTTCTGTAGAAAACGGCTCCGATGCAAGAAGCTTGATGCAATTGGATGGATGGCGGTTGGATAAGGTAGCTGAGTATGCCAGGTGAACCATACCTCAAGCAAATGGAAGACGTGTTAGCTTTGGATTTGGTTCATGTGGCGTTACTTTTTGTAATGCAACCATTTGCACAATTAATTTAAGCAAAATTTTATTTCAAAATATTCAAAAATATTTCTTTGAGATGATGGTAGTGGTGGGTTCGCTGTATTGCAAGAAGTGGCTTTGAAAATATTAATATTTCTATCATCTACATTGCTGCTTAGCAACTTTTTACGCCCTCGGACTATAAAAGACATATTACGTCCCTATTTGAGTGCTAATAAAGAGGATTACGATGAATAAATATGTTGGACTACTAGCGTATGCATGTTGTATTCTCTCAACATTAAATATTAAAATCAAATGAACCATAGATTTGACTCGTAAAGATGTTTATATTATGTAACCAGTTAATTTTTGTCTTGTAACTCCACCTGCTGACTAAGTCACGAACCGCCACTTCCTAAACGAACTTGAATGCCCATCACTATCGTCTATGAAACAAATACATTTAGGTCAAGTTCGACATCATTATCGGAGACTAGCCTCCGGTCGCGAATTCCGTCGAGTTAGTAACGTACAACATTGTTTATCTTCTCGGGACTGGGCTTCATTTTTTTATCGAAATTAGCATCAAAATAATAATAATAATAATGACGATGGTCCTAACTAAACATTAAATAATAATAATGATGATACCTAAGAAAATATTAATGTTTATAATTATAATTCATAATTTATATTATTATTTCAGAAATGTTGAGAAGGCTTAGCCTCTCTATCCTTCTCGCAAAAATGGTACTTCATTTAGATGACATATTTGAACTTTTGTACTTCAGTTAGTAGTTCCTTTGTACTGTTTCGCAAATTCATGATTTCTTTACAGGTTTGCTTGGTATTTGCTGCGACTACGGAACAATTCCGACGGAGCCGTTTATATCATGGCGTGTGCGTTGTTATGAATGTTTGATTATCATATTTTTAGCGCGCAAGGGCAATACTTTCAAAGATAATAAATAATAAAACGGTCATGTTCATGTTCATTTAGTTCACATGGTGAAGTAGTTCGTTTGAATAATACGCTTATCAACTACCCATCATCACTACGAGCCCTGTTCTGAAACACCTCTGAAGTTTGTGTACATATTCTAAATTTCCATCACTGTCGTTGAGTTTAGCCAAGAAGATTTTAGAATACAAAATATATTTTCAAAATTGTTGTTGTTTTTATTTCAAAGTTTTTACTGCTTGGTATTTACTATCTATTATTTTAAGCAGACAAAATATAGATTACAAGAAATGCGTTATTCACATTTGCATACCTGGAAGCAATTAAAGTTTCTCAATAATATGATATGAATATGAGGGTAATTTAGATTTCAAAATAAACCGTTCAGAGTTTAAATTCTTCGTTGACCCAAAATATATTGTTGATAATTAGGCATGTACTAGATCCAAAACTATAATAATATTAAAATTAATTATTAATTACTATCGATATTGAGGATTTTGTTGTTCTGTATTTATATGAATCAGTAAGCAATAGCAGGCGAGACTGCAATGAGAAAATTAATGTTTGAACTAGATTACGAATAAAAGGAGAACATCTGAAAATAGAATCGGAATAAATGAAATATATAAAATCAACATACAAAATATATATATATGCGAGATACACAAAAATGATAAATATAAAATAAAAACTTACACTAAAACGAAAATAGAAACAACGTTATTAGATCTGCAAATACTTGTATCTTTATGAAGCTGATTGCTTACAGAATAGGTAGATTTTTCGAATAAGTTTTCAAATAAACGTTTAAAATGTCATTATGTTTAACTTTTACAACAACTTTTTCGTTCGTCGGTGATAAGTGAACCTTTTGATATATGGTTTTCAAATCGGAGGTTTGCTTTCGCGCCATATACAAATTTTGAGTTTAAAGTTTCATTTCATTCTAACTTCAATAGTTTGGCTCTAAAGCATACATTAACCATTAGATACCCAAGCGGAGTAACTTTAAAAAAAATTTGTACAACTTGTGTTTTTGGATTCGAGTAGACAACCAAACCTACAGCTATTGGTTAGATTATGTTTGAGGTCATGTTAATGTAATAATTTCGCAATTTTTCCATGTGTATAACATATTTATACATTTTAGGTGTGGGCCCCCAAATTTGCAGCTTATAATCAAAGATAAGCCGAAAATAAGCCAAATAGTAAAAAATCTTTATTCGCGGCATAACTTGCAGAAATAACTTCAAGATTTTGTGATTTCTCACAATCTTAAGAGGAATGATTTAGATGATGCCAGTACTAGCGAAGACAATATGCAAGTCTATTCTGAAGAAGATAATATCGACCCAGTTGATAATTATCAAGAAGTTATCAAAAGTGAAGACGAGGTCCAAGAAGAAAGCAAAACAGGGAAATGAACTACGAAGTGGATTAGTGATCATGAACGGAGCTCTAAGCGTTTTGCGAGAAATATTTCGAATATTCGTCCCGATTACACTTTACAGCAACACTGCCGACTCTTACGTGGCAATTTTTATTTATTTATAGCTACGGAAATCAAGAATATGGTTTGTCTGTATACGAACGAGGGAGCACAAATATATTACAATTTGTGGGTTGATCACCATATAGAATCGCAAAGAAAATGAAAACTATCATGGTTGGAAACCAAAGAAGTTATCAATCAAAGGAGATTAGCATAGAAATAATCAATGAAGTTAAACTTTCCTAAAACTGTTCAATAGAAACATAAACTATGATGTCCATAGAATGTAAATAATTATGGTTATAATTGTAAAATATTTGTTAATATAATAATAAAATTGGTGCACAAATAAAGCAAACTGTATTCAAATGCTAATAGAAAATTCGGACTATTTGAGTAATAGAGTCGTGATAGTATGGATAATTTATAAACTATGAGCGGACTCGAAGTATTCAATGAGATCATACTGCAGAAAAACGATGCCTTATAGAAATATAAATCTTGAATTTTTAGTAAATAATTATACTAAGTGACATAGAAATCCGAACACCAAGAAAGAGTTGGATTTTTTTAATAATTTTAACACCACATAGTCGGCTACCATAGAGGAACAATCGATGAAAAATTCAAGTTAAAAAAAACAAAAGACAAACGAGTTTTTATTAATAGTGTGTTTGACCACCTAGAAGCCGCGTACACTCATTGAGCCGTCTAGGCATGGATCTATATCATATGGTCGATATCTGCTTGAGGCACCTCATCCCAGGCTACTTGTACCTCATGTTTCTGAGCTCTACCGTCTGCGGAGAATTGGCTAAATTGGTGAGTCGCCTACCAATCACATCCCAAACATGCTCAATTGGTGGTAGGTCAGGTGAACGCGAGGGCCATGGCAAAAGATTAACGTCGGCAGCTTGAAAGAAGTGTAGGCTCGCGAGCTACGTGAGGACGGGTGTTATCTTGCTGGAATATGGAATTTGGCATGGTCGCAAGATAGGGTAACAGATGGCGCTCTACATGGATGTAGCGCTGAACATTCATATTGCCTCTAATAAAGACTACAGGTGACCTGCTGCCATGACCCTAACAGTGCGATGCACATGCCGTTCTATCGCAAACTCCAGGTTGCGGCGTTCTCCTCTTTGTCTTCTGACCCTTGCCCGACCATCATGCATGGCCAAGCAAAACCGGGACTCGTCACTAAAGTCGACACTATTCCATTCGACATTCCACAGTCGTCGTTCAAAGCAAGGCACCCCGTTCACCTGACCTATCACCAATTGAGCATGTTTGGGATGTGATGGGTAGGCGACTCACCAATTTAGCCAATTCTCCGGAGAAGTTAGATGCTCTGAGACACGAGGTACAAGTAGCCTGGGATGAGGTGCCTCAAGCAGTTATCAACCACCTGATTAAATCCATGACTAGACGGCTCAATGAGTGTACGCGGCTTCGAGGTGGTCAAACACACTATTAATAAAAACTCGTTTGTCTTTTGTTTTTTAACTTTAATGTTTCATCGATTGTTCCTCTATGGTAGCCGACTATGTGGTGTTAAACTTATTAAAAAAATTCCAACTCGGATTTCTATGTCACTTAGTATATATTTAGATAGAATACATGTGTATGTGTTCAATAGAAACAAGTGGGAGAATTACTGTTTTTAATAGAAATGTGAAAACTTAATAAATAAATAAAATCAAGGAATTTAGAGCACACAAATAATTTATTTTACGTTCGATATGCACACAATTAAAATGGTGTACACACACTGGAAGCAAACATTTTAAAAAGATTCGTACAAATGACAATATTTCAGAATAAATTACCGAGTTACATTTTATCACTGACGAAGTAGTTTTCTTCAATGCATTCGATTGAGACACTATGTTCAATAGAACTGTTAAAGTTGCAGGATAACATCAAGAAATTTGGTACACAAATAATCTATTTTACGTTCGATGTTCATTCAAGAAGTTCTGGTTAAAATTGTGTACATACAAGAATTTACCGCAAAACTGTATTCAGTAGAAGCCAAAAAAACCAAAGATACGTAAAAAGGACAATATTTCCAATTAAATAACGAATTGTATTTTATTATTGACGAAGTAGTTTTCTTCAATGTTTCGATGGAAAACCTGTGCAAAACTGTTTCAATATAAGCAACAATTTTACATTCACAGTTTATAATTCTAATTCAAATGGAAAGAAATTGTTTTTCTACAACTATAACAAAAATGACAGAGCCCAAATCTTTTTTACGGTAAGTAATATTTTAGACAACTTTACTAAATTTGGTAATTTTTCAACCAGAGAAATGTAGACCACTAATGCAACCATATGCCGCTCTTTATTGCGGCTGATTCATATCTTCTAAATAATCGTTGACGTTAATTAACTACTGAAGACTTTAATTGTGTCGTGAACGAATGCCGAGACATACATTTTCGTTATTATTCTTTTTGGTCAGAATTGAAGTTAAATTTTATATATTTTTTTATATTTTATTTGTGCGAATTGTTTTAAAATATCTAGTTGTCAAGAAACATCTTCATTATAGTTAGTTCTAATTATTGTTATTCTAAAGTTATTGAACAGTTTAAAAGGTTTTGCAACATCTCTCAATGCCCCGATCACGTGGGTATCTAAGGGTTAAGGAATAACTAGTTCATAGTCACGTACACGCACATATACACACATACGCGTACATTGCTGATATTATAATTGATTCTTTTCATCAAAAATTAGTTCCATTATACATACATCTGAACGCTTATTAGTCGACGCAGTTAATTTAAAGATCTAAATTCAGAAAGTTGTAAATGACACTTACTTTTCATTTAAATTAATCGACATAACAGGTGTTCGAAAGTTGGTCGAAGTAAACTATAAAAGAAATCAATTCAGTGCCGACAAAAGGTAACATCATCATTGTCGAGTTGATATGGGATAATGTTAGCGAGTTCAAACCGAGATTCGGACAAATTGATTTTAATAACACGATAATTAATGGTGAAATCAAATCCGTGACGAAGCAGTATGCATCGTATTCGCCTGCATGAATCGGCTATTTTATCCGATTGATCGCATAAAATACGTTTTGATCGATATTAACAGGTAATTGTTTTGTAGAAGAACTGGTAAACTAATTCGAAAAATTGTAGATATGAAAGATTGTTGTCCCACTATTAATATTTAGGCGGAAATCAATGAAGATTCTGAATATTTTTTCTATTTGTTTAGCTGTCAATTAGGTTTAAATTAGGTAGAAACCTGCTTTAAATTTTGACATTTTTCTATAGTTTGTGAATATCTTTGTTGTCAAGGTATGGATTTTATATGTAAGATCGGCCGTTTTCGTTCGTTTCAATAAATACTTGACAATTGAACATTCGAATATCTTATAAAAATTGTATGAATATTTACGAATTGAGAAACGCTTTACATAAATTTTGCGTTACATTTACGTACCTAACAACGATAATAAATGATATAGATACCCGCTTCGGAACTGATCAGTAATAAGATGTGTGATAAATTGCATAAATAATACAAAGTTTCAATGTTAGATATTAATTGTTTATTCTATGAATATATAACACATTCAATTTTTTATAAATTATTATATAATACTGAAATGCTCATTCACTTTAAAAATGTAGTATGTTGGCCGTTTGCAAAACAGATAGTTTCACTTGCACTGGTAATTTCAGACAAAAGCACTATTTTCATAAATGCTCAGTCAAAACCCGAAATAATTTACAGGTTACGCACGTGCGTGTTATTTTGTTATGGACCTATTCGCGTAGTAATATTCTCTGTCCGGCGAACAGATATCGAGAAGCCCCTCACCACACAAACCCCCGATTTGGAATTTCTAAATCTAAGTACACACAACTGTGCAATTCCACATTTGGTATTGCATTCTTTCGTTTTATTAATTTATATGTAGCGTGTAAAACTAGCTTTTGACGCGCCCATAAATTTGCGAGGCGTGGCTTCTCGATATCTGTTCACCGGACAGAGAATAATACGGTGATATGATATGTTAATATGGTGACCTGGAATCACGGCTGAGCCCAAACCTCCATGAGATGAAGGAAATTTAAATATATTAACTAGGACTAATTATTCTAAAAGTTAAAAGCTCAAAAATAAGTAAACCTTAATAAACGTATCACATGAAATGTTCGTGGCAATTTTGTTAATATTAAAAATATACTATTATTTCGACTGCTATGTCTGCAGGAGAGTGAACTAATTTTTAAGGGGGGAAACCAGTTTAGACAGGTCAAAAAATCTTTTTTTTTTATTTCATAAATTGTTAGTAAAACTATTCAAGAATATGTCGCCAAAATTTCAAAGAAAAATTCCGACTAGTTCCGATGCTATGGGCACTTAAGTGACTGCCCGTCGCTCGGCGCCGAAGCGCGCGGTAATTACAACGGAGCGCTCGCTCATGTACTCCCTTATTCATTGCCTGGCTCAATACCCCTGTACTACGGGATAATAAAATTCGACCGTTTAGTGATTGGCTCTAAAGCACCTACATGCTGGCCTGAAAATAGTGGAGATTTCAGTATTTTTGGCTGCTGCGTTATTTAATGAAAGAAATTCAGCTCTTCTAATGCTAATGGATGAATTAAAACTCGTAGTTGGCTCGCAGAGCTTCAATTTTGCCGGGAACATGGAACATGCCGAGGAGCAGCGTGTGAAAAGACTGAATAGGCCCAGCTCGTGGGAGACCAAGGAAGCTCGGAAAGCTCGTCAAGCCCGAAATGATGCGTTTGAAGAAGAAGAGGGGTTGCTATATGGTGCTGGAATAGCTGGTTAACCGGTGATCAGTTTATATAATTAATTACTGGCTTAAATTTCTCGTGTTCGCTACATTTGTTTTTAAACGCGTTTTTCTCGAAACGACTTTTTTTCAGCTTGCGGGCATTGTAGCTCAAAAAGTTATTGATCAATCGTTCTGAAAATTTGTGTCGATATTCTTTATTCATTTACAATTCAGGATGCCCACCAGCAAAACACGCGGATGGCGATCGTCCATGAACAGCAGCTTCTAACTCCACTGTTTCCGGCGGAAATGATTTGAAAAAATTACAAAGTGTGCTTGAAAACATGAGTAAAATATCCACAAAGTTTGAGTAAAATCTGATTATTCCTTCCCTGTCACGAAAAACACAAAAATTTCGTCCTCCTAAACTGGTTTCCCCCTTAAATGAGATCTACCTTGCCAGTAAAAGTCCACCTGCTATCTATGACAACATAAATTGAGGTGCAAGAGAGGAGATATACGAGAGTGGTCTGAAAATTTCTCGGTCTTGCCTTTAGATGTCATGCTGGACGCATGACTCTTTCTTTCATGTTAAAACAGCTGTAAGAAGACGCTGTAAGCAATTGAAAGTCATTTCATCCAGCAGTTCGTTCTAGGCAGGTTTTTGAATCTGTTGCGGTGAGTGTGCGAAAACTATCAAAATAGCGAGAGAAATAACCTAGCTAAATTACACGTAACAAATTATATTTTACCTTGTTGTTTAAGTTTAAATTAAAGAAATTAAAAATTAATTTCAACCGCTATTTTAATTCTGATCTGACTATCTGATGTATCTTTGTTTGTGTCTATAATACTTACTGTACTTTCCGAGGATATTCGCAAGAGCTCTACTCGTCACTAGTTGGCACTATGGAACGTTCACTAAGCCTCGGTTTGGCTATATATAGCAGCGAAGTGAAATGAGGCTTCAGTTCCCAACGGCGCGTTGTGTTAATTGCGGTACTGAGTAAATACTAGTAAACGATACTAGTCTACGATACTAGATTACGAGCTTTTTAAAAAAGAAGCCTGTAAGTGGCAGCAATAAAAAGAAAAACAGACTTTACAGCGATGAATATTTTAAATGTGGTTTTACTGCTATTTCCAATAAACCACAATGTGTTATTTGTGGAAAAGCCTTGCCAAAAGAAAGCATGAAGCCATCAAAGTTACTTCAATTTTTAATTAGCAAACTCAGATAAAATAGACAAACCCTAGGAATTGTTTCAAAGTAATCACAACTTTCTTCACAGCACAGCAAGATACTTTTTCAGTGACAACCACTGTTAATGAAGAAGCATAATTGTGGAACATCTTAATAAATGCACGTACTTCTCTCTACAAACGGACGCATCCGCAGATGTATCTAACTGTTCCCAATGTGCAATGCCAGAAATGCATTGCTATATGCACATATGGCACTAAAGCTATGACAGTCTGGGCTTATAGTGAGATTACAAGAAATAATGCCTAATGCCACATGGAGGTACCACCTGAAATGGAATGTGTTATGAAAAGCGTCATTAATGTTCTAAAGTCCATTAAAAAAAAGCTTTGCCCACCCGTATTTTTCAAAAAATCATTCATCAATATCTTAAAAAGAGTATTTCACTTAAGAGCAGAGCTTTCAATATATTGGCATGATGCGAAGGCCTCATATGAAAGTCAATTTTCCGATCTTCTTTGGCGTCTGAAGCTAGGCTTCGTTGCTCATATTTTCGAACGATTCAATATTTTGAACATTAGTATGCAAGGTCCCGACGTACAGCCAAACATAAATTTAAGGAATTTATACAAAAAAATGATTTATGGTCGACTTCAATTGGTAAAAAGCAGGAAATTATCGAAGATGTATCCAATTATAGTGTTACAAACTTTGAATAAGTTTTTGCAGGCATGCAAGTTGCTTTGCTCAGTTTAAAACAAAAGCTCTGTGATTATTTTCCTGAAGAAATTCAAAATAGTTACGACAGTTACAGATGGATACTGAATTCGTTTTTAGACGATTCTTTTCAACATGTCGAAATGCCAATAAACATGAAAGAAAAACTTAACTGAAAGATCAAATGAATCAAGTGTTAAAGCCGGAATTTGTTTTCCAAAACCCGGACGAATTTTGGACCAAAAGTATGCAGGAATACCGTGAGTTGTCAAATGAAGCTATTAACTGTTTGCTTCCATTTGCAACATCATTAAGTTAAGTTTCTCATCTATGACATCAAAACAAAAGTGAGAAATGGCCTCGAACTTAAAACGATATAATTGTGTGTCTCAAATCAAAATCTAGATTTGTAAGAGTGGTTTCAGAAAAACAGGCGCATGGGTTTATTTTTCTCTTTTATTTTTACAGACTTATTTTGTTTTATGTTTCATTTGATAAGTAATTGTCATAATTTTATTTACGTTATTTAAATGAAATACGTTTTAAAAAAGTGTTTTATCTTTATTTTGGAAATTCCCGGCGACCCCCTAGTACCTCACCCCGACTCACACTTTGAGAAACACTGATCTAGAAGATCATGTTGTACATATTCTCTCCGCGCAGCGGCTCACATAATGCATAAATGATTAAATTGCTACTAGAAACTTAGTATGTAGTTGTTGGAAATTAACTTCTCTTTTAAATCAGCGACCACATTGATTGACAACAAAGGGTGATGTATATTTTTGACTAAACTATTGCTAAGTTTTGCCTGCCAAGGTTAGGTGGAGTACGTCGTTAATTCATAAATTGGTTTAATGCAAATGTACGTAAAAATACGTATTTGCAAGTACATTATATGATTATTGTTTCTGGGCATATATGATAAAATTTAACAAATCGTTGATGTCAACGCAAAAAAAACAATAGGCAACTTTGGTGAATTCTTTGGGAGCATTATGTCTTGGATCAAAAAAATTCGAATAGGATTGCAGAGATTGTAATATATACTATATTATAACACAAATTATTTTAAGTAAATAATATCATTAAAACGATAAATAGGCTCATTATTTTACCCTATTATTAATTTTCAATTATATTCGATGTAGTTATTAATTCTTTATTAATGACAGTTATTAACATCTCATGAGATATTAACGAAAGCCATAAAATTAAAAAGTATAACACATGCATATTGTCATCATTCACGTTTTATTTATACTTATTACTACATGCTTCTTAATATCCCATATATTTAATATTTATTACTCATGTATCAATATCTAATAACTTGTAGTATTGTTAATGAATTACAAACTAGCTTCCCGTGCAATTATAAATGTAATTATGACGAACAGTGCAAGGTGCAATATATCAAAACTTCAAAAGCTCGTTAGAGATCATCTATACCGCCTTTATTAGATCGGGGACGCAAGCGGAATAACCACTAGCGAAATGGAATTATTTGCATAATTGCATTTCAGTCGTGATTTTTAATCATTTCAGTATTCCAATAAATATAGCGCAACACGAAATGCACCCTAGGTGCATTTTACGACCACAGTTTAAAAACAACTGGAGTAATTCCAGAAGTTTGGAATAACCTTGGTGTTATAATAGAATAACTATCTCACCTGATGAAGGCATCGACAAAGAATGGCCAATGGACAGACAGTAAAACAGATTTGAGAAACAAAAATACAAAGTGAGAGTAAGAGAAAATGCTCAAGAAAAAGGTAAAATCATGGACAGATTCTGAAATGATCAAGGAATAACGGGAAATGGACACATCTTAAATGGTAAACCCGTAACGTAAAACGGAATTGATTGTCAATTTATTGTGATTTAACGATAACTTTCGTCATATCTAATGTATTTCTGAAATGTTTACCTAAAAACGCTTTACATACATATAAACTCGGTGAATAACATTAAGAAAACTACAATTAAAACAGTCTTGTATGTCTTTTACCGAGCGAACAGATATCTGCAGGAACATGTGTACTTTGGGATGCGTTTAGAATTCGGAATTTTAAGCACCTTGCGAACAACTACTACAACTGGTTACATACCTTTTTCCTCCCTTCGGACTGGGTATCGCTGGTCGCCTCGACGTACAGATCGGCGATCCCGAGAAGACAATCGTCGCAGCGGCAAAAGTCACTCGACGTCGATGTCACGGAACCGATGGAACCGGTCGAGTCGACGCTGTTTGTCCGAAATAGACCACGGCCGCCGGTCATCGAGACCTGCTCCATCTTCGCCACGAGGATGCTCTCCATCAGCGACTTTGGGCGCGGCGGCAATGCGGGGGTTTTAGGGGGAGGCGTCACGGAACGCAACTGAGATGTCATCTTTGGATGATATGATAATCACTCGAGGGAGATGCCTATGCACGCTACGATACGAACTTCAATATAGTTTTCAGGAACACGTCCTCGCGAATTAAACCGCATAATCGCCACTAAACCGATTTCTCTTCACATAATACACTGCACTAGCAAAAGTTCAACCCACTAAGGGGCAAAGAAAAGATATTGTTACACATGTGCATATTTAAATTCATATAAATTCTAGTATAATTCATTATTGATAATTCATTTAATACAAAATTAACTGAATTGCAGTTGGTGGTCGTAAACTTGCTAGATTGTCGTAATTAAAGACGCCAGGTGAAACATTATGGAACGCCGCGAGCAATTACGTTCTCCAATTTATTTAACTGTGTGTGACGAGAACGGTAATCACTGTACTCGAAACGTTCAGACTTAAGATTATCTCATTCAATCAATGTCCCAACGGGCGAACGGATATTAGACTAATTGGGTTCGTATATTCAAATAGAACGTGTGGAACGGTGCGATTAATCACAATTTCTGAACCAGTCACACAGTGCTGCATATTATTCGAAGGGTATTGATAAATTTGTAATAATATATAGCATATTACAATGATTTTATTACTACGATTTATAAAAAATATATATAGTTTACAGGAAGTTAAGTGTATGTGTAGTTTCTAACGGGGGAACCCCCACTATTATAGCTTGGTATTCTGGGCCTAACAGAATCAATTACATTTTAAGTACTAAAACACATTATGATTTTTGTAGATTTCTCTAGCTTGGTGTTACTCAAACTGTTAAATTAAAACATATTTGTAGTTTACATCTTATTAGAAAATGTTGGAAGAATAATATACTTTCGTCTGTCTTTAATTTGAAAAATTCTGTCGGGCTAAAAAAGTGTCCCTAATGTTGTTCAGCAGTATATATTCATATACTAGTACATCTACAAATATACACCACACACGACTGTTCCATTTGAAACAAACGTACATAATAGGGTTTTATGAATAAATTAGCTCGTCGTCATGTCGGTGATTATAAACGTATAAGCGTGTCTTTAATTATACCTTATATAAGTATATAGCACCATTGATTATTCAAACCTAAATATTTTTTACTATTAATGCTACTACATAGATTCGTCACTTGCAAACATATTAAACAGTGGCATCGCTTTTAAAATAGATAAAATAGAACTGGTGAACCGGTGAACATAAAGAACACAATGATTGCCGTGTGATTAAGGAATCTCTGTCGGTAATAGCAGTTCGGAATCGATTCAGTTTTTGTGCTTCCGCCGATATCCGTCAAGAACAATCGGTTCGACGTGAAGTTACGTTCTTTGAATTACAATCGAAAGACATGACGTAAAACACACAGGCCGACGTTGTAGTCCCAATGGACGGGAGCATGTTTTCCTTGGTAGCGACCACGTTACGAAGTACCAGACCCAACACGATATAAGACGATTGTGCGATTATTGCAATTGTATGTTGTGATTATTATACCATGCTTTGTCGGAAATTTTCCACAAATTAGATTAAAATATTGAATTTGTCGCGCGATAATGTTGTAAAGTTGCACATTTTCATTATGAATGCACGCATATACTGGGTGATTTTTAATGATTGTGATTATTGTTGTTGGATTCGTGACACATTTACGGTTTTATGCTGGTACATTTGATTTTCAAATGCAAATGAAAGATGAAAAGTTTCACAAACGGTTTTTACAACTGAATTAATTTTAATTGGCGTAATTCATTGTAAATGAAAATGGCCACTGGATTTATTCACAGAGGTTAAGTTATGATGAGGTTTGGCCACACTTTCCCCGAGGAACAATGAAAATTTCGTGTTTTCACGCAACATTGTTGTAGGATAGTTGAACGGTTGTTAGACACTGGTTGTTAAAAATGGGCAAATCTATACGTCGCACCTTTGCCAGTCTTCATGTGCAAAATATAAACCAAATTAACCAACAAAATCTTCATATCTTTGTACGTCGTGTATGCAAACAAATAGGTTGTCATTATTAATCAACTTGTCCCACGTTTTGTAAATTTACTATATTTCAGGCTCCTCTCGAAGAATCCTGAAAAAACATTTCATATTTTTCATGAGACTATTAACATATCATGGCTTCTATTGGAACCATATATAAATTAGTTGGATAACATGACACTGTACTTTTTTGGATGAATTATTTCCTGACCGTTTGATTACCACAGGTTTGTGGCCATCACCAGACTTCACGCCTCCGGACTTCTCTTTGTTCCCTTATTTAAAAAATGTTTTCAATAATTTATATATATTAAGAGTTCAATGTTGCTTACAATACGATCGGAAACATTTTGAGCATTCGCTGTAAATAAAATATATTTTTATTGTCCACTAGAGCACGTCGACACTTAATAATAAAATTTGTCTTCACCATTGTTTTGCAAAATCTTTTTCACCAACCAACTACCTACGGATGCCAACCCATTAAATTTGTCTTAATCAAATAACGGGTTATCATTATGAGTTTCTTCTGCCGTACATAAGATCGTAAAGTTAGTCTTTCTTTGTTATTCCAGGGCCGATTAATTCCAGTAAATGGAATATTTCGTACTTCTCAAGGCACGCACACAATTTCTTGGCTATTTAATTACCACTTACTCTATTTGATAGAATAGCCAGTATCTTTGTTTCTATTTTTTATTTCTGTCATCGTCAAAGACCAAATACGTCCTAGATTATCCCGATTGAAATTCACCAATTAAATAATTTTTACGTGCAACTCATCGTGAAACTGGTTTTAATAAACACGTTGCATGCAACTATTGCTTGCTTCCAACTAGTTTCGTTTGTGTGTTAGGTCATACATTGAATATGCAAGTTTTTGCCTTAATACAAATAATATGAAGAATATATATATATATATATATATATAGATGCTGCTGATTTGGCGGATACAAGATACAAAATTCCTCGTCAGTTGACTAAGTACTATGTTATTGAAGGCAATTTGCTTCAGTTTTTCGTTGTGCTTCCATTGGTTAACGTTAGTTTTTTTTTAAACTTCTCGTTCAAATCACCCCCAAATATTCATGCTGGTGTTCTTAATTTTTGATATGTCATTAGGTAACCCGAATATTACTAGCCCGTTAAAATTTTCCTGCACTAATAGGCGGTGATATACAAGAAAAAACAAATGTGGTATCAGTGAGTCTAATAATGTGAGCAGATGCTGAATGCATAGTACATAGTTGTGATAATTCATCACTCATCCACCTTGTAGTAAACACACTTCTACTTTTAATCAATTGTTGGTTTGCATGAATAAGAATGTATTGAAAGTGGACATTATTATAGACAATACAACACTGAAACTTACACAAAGCAATTATCAACCTATTTAAAAAAGGTTACCAAAAATTTGCTTTTCCACTGCGTATTTGAATCAAGCATTCTTTACGGGAATGTAAATCACAGCTCGTATACATACCAATAAATTTGATAGAATTAATAATTATTTAATTCTCACACCACACATTTGGATGGCCACTAGTTAAAGAGTAAGGGAAAATTATATAACTAAAACCTCATCTTGTGCCTTGGCAGAACATTGTAATAAAAAAGATCACAATTTCAACTTTGGTGCTTCTTGCAAAATAGTCCCATCGATCAAATGCTATTTTTTGAAATATGTTTCAAAATACCAGTAATGCTATGATTTTAAAACAGGGATATTGGACATTAGGTATTAGGTTATATGTACGTTTAGCTTATGGCCTGGCCAATAAATAGAAATACTTGTTAATAATTGTTGCTCTCCCTTGTTTCCAAATTTTGCTTTGCCAATCGGTTTGTACTTCATTTGTCGTAACTTGCTCGATATTAATTAACTGACATTCAGTTCGTCCAAATTAGAAGACCTACCTGAATATGCAAACGGGACTATGTCTTAATTTTAATTAATTAATTAATTAATTAATTAATTAATTTTATATTATTTACTAAAACGCACGACGTCGTCGACTTTAAATAAATATTTTTCGACCGCATTGGTGAAATTTACACTGTTGACAATAACAGAGCCTGCTTATCAGGAGTTATATAATGCGGCATCATGTTTATGGTTGTATGTTTAGACTCGTTAAAGGTACTAACAATATTCAAAATGCCAATTCACTTGCATTTCTCCTCATAACAAATTATAGTCATTATTCCGTTTCAATCGCCCGCTCCACGATATAAGCTTTCATCCTACCTTATGATTAATGTTGTTCTTGTTCATGATCTTTTTATAATTAATTATTTTTTTATAACTATATTAGATCGAAAACAAAACAAAATAACCAATTCCATAGGCTATGGTCCGAATATGAAGAATCGAGTCAAAAATTTTAGATTCAGGATAATTATTTTATAATAAGGATCAAGTTTCATGAAACACAAAACAAATACAAAATGCGACCGTTTTCACGACACTTGTCGGACATAATTTTCGCGAGACGGGACAAAGCGAAACATCGTAAATAGTCGTGTGTTATGTAGTTTAATTAAAATATATGCGTTACACAGATCGTACAGAACGCGTTATGGGCTTGGTATGACGATAACTCTTACATACCGACTTCTAGCCAACGTATTCCCTCTTAATATGGGAGTCGATAATATTTCAAACGGCGCGCGGTGTCCTTATCTAGAACAATTTGTATGAGACCGAACGGCAACAGCCGGCGATGACTGCGCCACATGTATGCAGAATTTGCTATATATTTATATGCTTCTTAATCCTTAATAATTATTTAGGAGTAATCGGTATGTAAATAACGATGCGTGAATTCTTTCGCCTTTAGATATTGTTTAAAACTGACCATACTATGCTCAACAGTTAAAAGTTTAGCGCGTGTTTTATAGAGTCAATGTAAAATAATATCTTGTTAACCATATAATAAGTAATTGTTACTTTCTTATATTATACCTGTATAGATAGGGAAGTATACTAAGCATGGACATTTTTTGAGCACATCAAACATGTTAACGGAAATACACGTTTTGACCTTCCCTAAGCATATTCTGACTATTTTCGGAATCACGGATATTGAAATATAATGATAAATATGAACATTGATTTATAATTTAAACATACAATTTTACAAAATTATCATTTACATGTAATCAGGTAATAAAGATCTTATTAAGAGACATTTACTGATTGGGTTTATTGTGAATATATTTTTATTTATACAAAATATTTTGAAAAAATGAGAAAATTAAAATAATCCGAAAACAGTTGAAATTTTTAAAAACATAAACGGAAATTAAAACGAAAAGGAAAACGGAGAACAACAATAAAGCCAAATTGTAAAAAATGTGTACAAAAAATTAAACATTTGAAAATTTAAATCAAACTAATTGAAACAAAATGATAAAGATACAAAGAAAATTCAAAAATATTTTTAAGAAAATGAGAAAAGTCAAGAATGTCATTCGAAAGAAACTCAAAGATTATGAAATTAAGAAAAATAAATAATAAAAATAAAAATATGTCAAACAACATAAAAATGTAAAAATATCTAAATATTGAAAAAATTGTTACGGTTGTGTTTTATTTAAGACATTTAAGTATATTATTCTGAATCAAAGATTACCCATTTTACAGGCATTTACTTATATTAGGGATGAGTGGATCTTTATGAAAACATTGTAGAGGTTTATTGCTTTCCCCCATACCGCGTTAGCCCTAGTGGTGGGGTTGTTTACGGTTTACGAACTTACCAGTCGTGCTCTCACAGTGGCGTGCGCGAATACGGCGAGTGTTAGTAGCAGTAGTTGCGTTGTTATTGTGATATCTGCATTATCGTCATTGGTGTGAACAATGACTAGTATAATTCGTTGGTTATTGAGATGTATTAATGACAACGGCGGGATCGCACTGGGGCATATGACACAATTCGACGAATTGTTGGTACGCGAGCTGTATGCAGGCGGCTTGTGTGCGCAGGCATGCAAATGCAACCAATCTAGCGGTACTCGAGCACACAGGTAACGGCGTGATCGCTTGACCTGGACGCAAGTCCAGTGGTCCATTGTATCTGTTCTGCTCAGATAATGGGCGCGGGCACGTGAGTGCATCGTACGTGACTTGGCTATCCCTTTGACTATGTCTATTAACTATTCTCTTTGACGCTACGAACTAACGTTAGGTGTATACGAAGATCACCGTTGGAGGAGCATGGACAGGATGATGAAGAAGGTGTACGCACGAGCCGAGGACTGCTGGAAAGGAGTTTGGTAACGTAAACATATACTTGACTTGCATTGGGCTGTGTGAGGGGGAAAGCAATTATACTAATAGGCGCGTCTTATTGGGGTGCAGTAGATTTGATCGACGGTCGTTTTCTAGTATTCGAGATGTATTGTGCATCTTGCACTCCGTACAATTAACATGCAGTTTTATGCATCGCCCCATCATCTATTCTTCGTTCAAATTTTCGAGGTCTAACAAAATAAAATGTCAAAAAACGTCAAAAACTGGTAAAAAATTCAATAAAAACAAATTACAAGAAAACTTACTTCAAAAACAACCATATTGGTCAAAGTCAACTTGGTCACAAGTCACTTGGAAGATTTAAAAATATATTCAAAAGTCAAAAATTTCAAAAATACAAACCACGTATCAAAAAATTTCAAAAAATAGAAAGAAAACTACAAAACTAATGTTATTGCAATTGGACGCAAACGTGAAAAGTTACAAAACGAAACGTAAAACGCAACAATTAAGGAAAAACCAAAACTACTTAAAAAAAGTCAAAAGAGAAAAAGTGCAGAGAAAATCAAAAAATATATATTGTCCAAAAACATAAATATCAATTCTAAATGAATCTTCAAATATTACAAAAACGGAAACATTCGAAAATACAAAAAACGGAAATTTCAAAAAACCCAAACAAAATGTTCAAACACATAAACAGAAAAATTAAAAATAAAATAAAAGTAGCACAACTGAAAACGTGAATGAAGTTAATTGTAACAAATCGTTAATAAAACAATTGAAGTGTCATTTGATAAAAAATCTAAAAATGCAAACAAAAAATAAAAAATTTGCGACATTTAAGAACAAACCAAAAAATACGTAGTGTTATTGCAAAAAATTAAATATTGTTTAAGAAAGTAAAAAAACGGTTAAAATTGCAGGAAAATCTAAAAATATTTAGATAATTAAAATCAATTGAAAATATATATCAAATTAATTGTAAGAAAATGATAAAAAAACACAATTGTGTGTCGTTTAGTGTCATTTGTCATAAACGCGAAAAATTGTAAAAAAAATATATTATTGAAGCAGTGCCGTTGAGCTGAGGTAAATACGTCCAAGGGTGAGATACTTGAAAACATTTCTAAATAGTATCCCATAACGCAAAACAGGTAAATGGCACAACTGATTTACAATGGAATTACATTTAGCCCAACTGAGGATGATTGCACTAAAGAAAATGTACTGATACCCCTAATTTAATACCCCTATGTTATTTTTTCTGGCATTGACCCGTATGTATGTTTGTTAAACCGATAACCGACAACAAATTATCACAAAGTCGACCAAATAGAAGCTTACGTGCGAACTAGTCGAGCGTTCCAATAAATTGCTAGTTAAGTTTTTTTTATACTCGTCTTCAGTAGCGAATGCATATTAATTCATATATCACCAACTGTCATATTAAACTACCACAATTACTAGTTTTGCTGCATTTCGCACACCTATTTTGTACACACGTTGAGTTGCCAGGATGAAATATTGTTGCTTTCGTTGCTAATTTAAAATAAAATTTAGTACTAAATGTCGATCTTCCAAACGATAGATGACAAAAAAGAAAATGCTTAATACATCATATACGTTATGCAATTGTCATTAGTTGATTACAAGACTGTAACTAACATATACATTCAGAAAACTTCCGTGATGATGATGAACAGACATATTAGACTAACGTTTCCATATTTTCAATAAAATTTTGAAGCTTTTGCTTTCTTTTTATATTCATTTTAACATTTGAATTATTGATGCACATTTGATTAATTCAGCAAATTTTGAATGTAATTGGAAGGTGAAGCAAACACGAAACTTACTATCTAGCGAAAAAGAAACCCGGTGTCTACATGTTGCTCAGAGCGACCTGCCTTGAATTAAAAACTAAATTAAAAAGGCTGAATATATTGGCAAATGGAAAAAACTACGAATGCTACAGGTTATTGCAGATACTTGATTTACATGAATGGAATCAGATTCTAAAAGTGATTCTGATGCAATTTGCTTTAATTTGGAATCTCAGTTAATTTTAATAAAATAAACGTATTTAGCAACCTGAATTAGATTAATGTAATCTTTGGTTCTGGTAAAATTATGTCTGCTTGTACATACATTAGGTTACGTAATTGCTTACTGAAATTATTAATAAACTATTTTTTACTTTGTTCTAGTAACATTATTATTGATCGTTAAGTATTGTTACTGAAATAAGTAGGTTTTGCGTATGTATCATTCAAACTTTTTGATTTAACACTGAATATCACTGAAGGTATCTGAACGTTCTTCGTACTTAGTACCGTGCCCGTCACCACAACAGTGTCCAGTGCGCTGGTAATGCATCAAAGTATAAGACACTTTTTATTGCATATTATATTCTTTATATATTCGTAAAAACGGAACATTACTTCACAAATATTATATAATATAGGATTGATGTCTGACATATGACAATCATTTTAAAAGGCTGCAAATTAATTTCTTAATTTGATTTGATAACTGAGTCTTTGCATTATGGTCCCGAAAAATAAATCACAAACCCAACTCTGCAGACCATGCTAAAACAGAAATAATGTACATTGAAATTAATCAGAACAACAATTGCAAATATTCTATTTTTTTTTCTGATTATTTTATTATATTATATTATTGCTTAGAGCAGTGTATTGAGGAAGGACTAATTGGTTCCATAATACTAAAATATAATAATAAAAGTTATAACGCAAAACTATAACACCAGAACATCAAATGTTGCAAGCGATTTTATTTTCATGGACACATTTAACATTAGTAGATGCTACGCAGAAATTTAAAACCAAACTATGACGCACTTAATTACTTAGCTAGTTCGATTGCGTCACCAAAATAATCTTAATACGGTTATGCGGCTACTCGTTTTAATAAACGATGTCACTTGTATATCGATCAATTGCGACTGTTTCGGTTTACGCTTTTCTCGATCATTGTTTTACCTACACCTATGGCTCGTCAAATGTGACGACTGTCTTCGCATTCGTTTCGAAATTCATGAAATAATATTATTATATGTGCGCGACTTTATAATCAAATTCGTATTCTGAAGGTTTTTTCTCCGATTTGCGTCAGTAGCCGTCCGATAAAACAACATGTGTTACATGCAACCGCCAGTGTGTGCATACATTACGCGCGCGATACGCGAACTTTCGAATGTAAATGCGCGTAAAATATCGGTCTCCAAATTATACACAAGTCGTAATATCATTTTATAGCTATGCAGCTTATGTACTGGATTGTAACCATCTCTGTGAAATGCGTACTATCCAAAATATACTCGAGTACAACACCGTACTTCGAAAATATAAAGTTTGTTTGTTTATTGAAAAAAATCACGAAACTTTTCTGTGTTGGACTACTTAAAAGCATTTTCTTATGTCTGTTCTCAAGTCAGGAAAATTCTCTTATTCATGATCTATTTTCTCGGCACCCTGATTTAGGTGCAAGTGAAAAGGTTACAAACAACACGGCAATCAAGTTACCGGCCGCTAAACGATTATTTTATGAAGCACTGGATACAATAACTGGAGTAACTGTGCCATTCATACTATAGAAGAAGAGAATAAAATGTATGAGGTTGATAATACCGTAGAAATTATGATGGGATTCATAAAATTCACAATTAATACAGATTCTTCCGAATCATCTGAATCTGAGTTCGAAGAAAGCTTTATGTCCATTGAGGCAAATATTGTTTCTATTTTATATAGGTTGTATTGTTGTGTTATATTGTACACAAGTAAATAAAATTTATTCATTCATTAAACATTAATTGGCAAAGTTACCATCAAATGCATTCATTGATTTAAAATAAATTCAAATTTCTCGCGCCCTGGGCCCGATCCCTGTGCAAACTTCTCTTCACCGACAGCGTCCACAGCTGCATTAAAAAAAATATATTGCCATCATAGCGTACGTATCGGTAAGACCTACCCAAAACAAATGTATATTCGCCCTGCAGCTATATTTCACCAAAGTACACGTAAGTCGAAGAATTTTTTATAGGACGTGAGATATAAGGTGTAATGCCAATAAGAAGATTGGCTCCAAACTCGTCTGATGTCACTAAAAATGTTTTTTTTATTATATATAGATGACATATGACTTGTGAAAAGAGCCCACTTTAAATCATATGGTATTCAAGTAAATAATGCAAAAAATTACACACACACAAATGATCGGCATGAGAAAATGCTAGCCGAAAAATAAAAGGGTTCAAAACGAGAGCAAACTGAATGAAAATTAGAAAGAATAAAAAATAAAATAAAATAAAAACGATGATATTAAAACAGCGAAATAAATATAAATTCAACAAATGTGCGAAAACAGGTAAAATTGAATAGACGAAATGTTCAAAAGAAAACAATGGAAATTACAGTAAAACGTAGGGAAAAACCTAAAGAAAACTAAATTAAATACCTTGAACTGGTTCATAAAAAATGCCTCACTTTTTATTATTAATACCAGACCCAATAAATTATTTTTATTTTTGAACATACTATTGTATGTATAACTAGAATAAAACATACATGTCAATGTATGAATGGTATACAAGCAACTTCTGATAAGATGTAAGTTGACATTTATCATTTACCAATTTGAATAACGTAATATCACCATTTATTTAAAATATTCCAGTTTTAAACAAGTATTCCAAAGAAGAAAGAATTAATATTTTACAATAATATAACAGCTTTACATAGGGAGCCACGATTTGTTTCCTCTTAACTATGTCCTAATTGAAGAATTTGAATGAAATATTTTATGTTGGATCAAAAAGATAATATTACTTCCATACATTTTATAGCCCAAGGGTGTAATGTTTAAAAAAAATGGATTGTGGAGCTTTATTCAATTTAATAAATGAAGATGAACATAAATAGTATGAGGCATTGATTTTATTGAAGGGTTCGGCAAACTCCCAAAAATTATTGGTTTATACCTAATCTTTTGATCACACAAATCCTCAAAATTGCATTTCTTTCTTCATCGAACAGGTATTGATTACGTACTAACGATCATTTGTAAAATGTTTGGAAGCCCTTCAGGCTCATATTGTCCCATAAATGATACTGTTCGATTCACATTCAAAATATAAAAGTTAGTAAGTGATGGTTAGTAATAAACTTCACTTCGCTGCATTAAAGTTCTTTTTGGTTCGATAATTTATTGCCATTTTGAACGTAATTTCATTAAGCCTCTCTCATAGAAGCCCGCGTCCCTATTGGCAAAAAATGAGACAGTCGATTTTCACAAGCCTCTCGTGCAGCGAATTTTTCACCAGCAAACATATGGTAATCACTTGGTGCCAGGTGCGGACTATAAGGTGGATGAATAAGAACCTCCCAACCAAGCTCCCGGAGCTTCTGGCGAGTCACTATCGATTTGTGTGGCCTGGCGTTGTCCTGATGGAACGCAATTCCTCTCCTATCGGCCGAGGCTGGCCACTTCTGGGCGATTGCTTTCTTCAGACGGTCCAATTGTTGACAGTACAGGTCCGAATTAAGAGTTGTGCCGTAAGGGAGCAGCTCATAGTAGATAATTCCCTACCAATCCCACCAAACACATAGCAAAACCTTCCTAGCCGTCAATCCTGGCTTGACCACCATTTCCGCCGGCTCACCGCGATTCGACCACGACCGTTTTCGCTTGACGTTGTCGTAAGTGATCCATTGTTCATCACCAGTCACCAACTTCACAGATGGAAATTCGGTCGATGATGTTGCTTGCGTCAACTCTTGTGGCACCCATACATCGAGCTATTGTTTGTCTTATTCAGATGGTTCCAAACGGTTTTTTCTGCAATCTTTAGCTCTTGGCCAATCGAAACAGTGCTTACATTACGGTCGAACTCGACAATGTCCCTGATTTTATCGATATTTTCGACAATTGGCCTTCCAGTGCGTGGTGCATCTTTGACATCGACATTACCGAAACGGAATCGACGAAATCAAAATTGCGCGTAATTGGCTGTTGCAGTATCAGGACAATAAACACTATTCACATTTTCAGCCGCCTGGCTTACGTTTTCGCCTTTATCGAACTGTAAAATATAGCGTATTTTCTCTTTGCTAGTGTCCATCTTTGACGAGCGCTCGAACAAAACTGGATCAACTAATCACAACTGTCAAAAAAGTTGTACGAAATCTCATCGTTCTAACGCCATAAATTGTAACCCGATCGGACTTATACAACGCGATATTCACATTACTAAATCCATTTATTGGAAAATAATGGATTTCTTTTTACTACACCTATTATTTTTAAATGGCACTAAAAAATTTCATTTAACTGTTTTGAAGGGCAACATCGGCTTTTGTATTTTAAATGCGAAAATTAAAGAAAGATGCTATTACGGCAGTTGTATTTTCTAGTGACTTTTTAAACAAACGCAGTCGCAAGTGAAATTATTATAAATATAAATAATGTGTAAAGTGTATACACGAAAACACAAAAACGAAACATTAGACATTAGAGCTACACAAGCGGCTTAATTTTGGAGTGACGGAAACAATCAATGAAGATACTAATCAAATTGTTATGTCGTGGATAAGCCATAAACTAAATATAAATGTGAGCAAGGATTCCATAGATCGCAGTCATCGCGCAGAGATCAACATAGTAAAAAAAAAAGCTAGAGGAATAATTTCACTAATTATGCATACAAATTAATGGTCATTACCAACAAGAGCCGTCTTAAAGGACCGGGTATGGCAGTCGTGATCTCATACGACATGTCTGATATTATTCAAGAATGTCGAGAAAGCTATTGGTTCAAAGGCAGTGTGTACAAGAGGTGGAAATATATTTGCTTTATTAATTGCTTATTAATTCTCATAAATTAAATCTTTATTCGATTTAAATGTATAATTTTAAGTATTCTAAACACTTTTCTTATAGTTATTGTGATTTACTCAGGAGGGACCGTAATTAAAAAAAGAAAGAAGGTTACATATTGTAGGATTATTTTATTTGGCATTACAGTAGTACTTGGCTTATATTTGTATTTTTAAGTTAACGTTTGGCAATGTCATTTTAATGAGTTTAAAGATATTGTACTAGGGAAATCTTTTACCTTATTAGATGTAATTGAAACATAGCTTTCAAGTAAAATTAATTAATTTGTTCAGTTGTTAATATTCCAGGCTATTCCAATGTAAGAATTGATCGTAAGAATATGAGAAGGTGTTGCGATATACTTGGACGAAAATATTGAATATTCTATTTTGTTTGAAGAAAATGCCGATTGAGCAACTTTGGATCAAATTTAAATTAATGGTTAATGATAAAGATTAATATGTGTCAATAAATAATAACTATAATCTTACCTCTCGATTGTATTTCGTGTTACGGTATGTACTTGTTTGTTTAGGTAGTCAGAGGATTACCCACCCGAGTTTTTATAACTATCACGTCCATTCGCTGTTTAAAACTTCATTCATAAGAAATATTTTTGCATTGTAAATGGCTGACGACGGTCAGTCGCGTTTTGAATTCCAGTTAGTTTGAATGTGCGCGTGAAAAATATCTAATTGACGTCGGTGTGTAAATAGTGTCGATTGTTTTTGCTATGAATCTGATACACCAATGATATGGTGTAACAATAAAATTGCTTTAAAATATCTCAGTTATTTGGACTGCAAATCGCCGCAGTTCACACAATGAAGAAGTGCATATTCCATCGCGGTCTGAAAATCTTAGTGTAAGCAGTTCAAGCTCTAGCAGTGAAGAAGATGAGCTACTATCGTCAACAGACACGGACCTTGAACCTGCTGGTGAACGTCAAGACTTGAAGCAGTCTCAATATTTTACACAGATTGTGTTAAGTTATCTGGTAAGAGTAGCTCGGAAATTCTTCCTTCGTGATTAAAGGAAAAAACCAGTGAGAACCTGGAACTACTGTTAGATTTTACAGACAGCGGGATAAATATTTCTTACCCTTCTTCTCACACGCTGATAAAATGGAATTCTGTAAAACATAGCTGATATTTTAAATGCTATGAATATCTCGTATGAACCTCAAGAGTGGAGATTTTTTATTGGCAAGTTTAAAAGCGGTTCTGTTGCACAGTGGAAATTTAGTATCCTAAGTTCCAGTAGGTCATTCGATTAATTTAAAAGAATCGTATGATATCAAAGAAGCTGAGATATGTGCAAAATAAATCAAATGTTCGTAGTGATTTTAAAGTGATCTCTATTCTTCTAGGTCAGCTAGGTCACTAAATATTCCTGCTTCCTTTGTGAATGGGACAATAGGGCTAGATCAGTGCATTGGACCAGAAAATGACACCAGATGGGCAACTTAGTTCATGGAGAAAAAAGTGGTTTCTTCATCTAATGTCCTTTTTCCATCACTCCATATCAAATTAGGAAACAATACAAATCGTGCTCTGAATGAGGACAGTGATTGTTTCAAATTTGTTCCCATAGAACATGAAAATAGCAGCAGGTATTCGTAAACTTAGGCATGATGATTCTTTTCCTCAGTTGCTGTTCGAGTTATAGAAGTCGGCATGATTGGCATACAAACAAGTGACAGAAAATTTCTTGGCAATACATTCAATCTGAGAACTATAAGGAAATTGTGTAGGAAATATAACAATATTTTAGAAATTTCGGCGTTGAATTAGTGCTAAGGTGCATTTTCTCAGCAGCCAATGATTACTTTCCTAAAAATCCTGGTGCAACTAGTCAAGAACAAGGTGAGCGATTTCACAAAGTCATTAAATCAAAGGAACCACCAAGGCCATTGCAATGGGTCAATGATAATGTTGGTGGTTGAAAAGACACACTAGTGACTGGCATATGAGAGCTTCGAAAAAATTTAGTTTTCTTTTCATCACCATTGAAAAATATTGAAATTACAATATTTATATTTTTTCAATGTATTTAATAATATCTCAGTTAATTAAACCTGTAGAAATAGTTTTGTATTAGCTATATATGCGTTTAAGTTATTTGTATTATTTCATTGAAAACATAAGTACATTATTACAGTTGATTTGATTTTGCATGAAAACCTAGCCTGATAGAGGAAAACCGAAAACAAATTTGAATTAGAGTATTCATATTATATATATCCAGGTGGAAAATTAAAAAAAGGACGCGCTGATATTGACGTGTGTTATTGATTACATCTTGCGCCCCACCTCGTACGTAAATGCTACAATTCAAGAATCTTTTGGTACTCTGAAATGTGTGTACAATAATATGCACATGTTAAGTAGGAAATTACGTATGCTACTGTGTGATCCAATTATCTTTTCCAGATTTAATTACTGTGATGTTGTTTATGGGCCTTTCCTGTTAGTACAAGTTAGTACCATGTTAGTACAAGGTCGAGCGAGAATCCAAGTTGTGCAATTAAATGATCAGGACTCATTTTACTTAACTCAACTACAGAAAGATAGGAGACAATTACATTTAGCATGTTTTGCTGATCGAATATTATCGTCATTAACTGCACTATATGTTAGAAAATTACTTACAGATCTCAGGTTCATTCGCAAGACTTTTTGGATTCTTTGAGTGCACCTATGCAACGCACCACCTTTTTCAATAGATCTTTTACTCACAGCCTTTACTTCAGCGAATCTAGGCAATTCAATTCGGAATTTATTTACGTTTACGTTTAATTTTGCCAAATTTAAATACTCATACAAAGCTGACCTAATGTTGCATATGAGATGTAACACTTAAGGCGTTTTCTTACATATGACACATTTGTTTATTTTTTGGTGATATCATTTATGTTTATATTTATTGTATATATTATTGCAAGATTAAGTTGAGTAGCTTAGCCTGGACTTCGCCTTCAATAATAAAGACTATTTATTATTATTATTAGCAATGCCTTGTGCTATGTTGGTGTTTCGATCGATTTCATTCTAGGGTGGAGTCAAAATCGAACGTATGTTCTATGTAATTTTGAATGTGGCATGTACGTGCCACTGGATTTTACGTATATTAACTTTAGCACGGTAACTCTAGGTTGTAATATGAATTTTCAATAGTAATTTCAAACTTGATAAGTCCCCAACATGCGTGCATGTATAGTTTGCGCTAATAATAGTAGATTGAGAGAAATTAAAAATTTCACGAATGTACAATAGGATTTCGCTCACGTGTCATAATGTTATGTACGACGTTTTATTTTACAGCGGCGGCTTTTGTTCAAAACCTAACGAAAATTTTGAGTTAATTAATAAGTCAGACGGAACATTGTATCACCATAGTAGTAACACTGTACGGAGTTATCTATCTGAGGTTGTCATAAGTTTTTGATAAACAGTCTACATATACTCTTTAATTTGTGAAAACGGTAAACAAAATGTATTTGTTGCCGGAAATATCCGCGTTGAAAGTGAATCATATCAGATAGCCACGAAGATGTTCGGCGTCGTCTATGTGGGTGCAGTATTCTATTTTAAAAGCTATACTAAATGCGCATGAAAATGTTGACGTCGGGAAATATCATACGTTGGTTGCCTTCATAAAACAGTCACGAAGCCAAGAAATCATCGATTACGAATAACGTATGTAAGAAAAGTTTTGGGAAACATTTTGAAATATGATTATTCAAATGTAACTGCTTTATTTAATTTGGTAGTACAAAAAACGATTCAGTGAAGCTTTAACTGTAATTATATTGTATCTCATAGTAGCTAAAGGGCCATGGGTTTCAATGGCTGCGATTGGTGCGAATGCCACACATCAGCCTTTGGACGATAAGTGGGTTGAACTATCGAATCTTTTGGTAGATTCTTCGTCGTAGTTCTTCTTCATTTTAGGCTTCCCACCCATAGTTGTAAACTTTTCTACCGAGTAAAACCCAAAACTCTTCTATGGGACGTGTATGTGGAACATTCTGGGGGTTATCTTTTTTAGATACACATGCGATATTTTGTTGCCTTGACCAATCTGGGGTTCTTCTCGAATAATGGCACGATGATCCGGCCAGAACATAATATTATCATTAACATGATACGTCTGAATAAAATTCACTAATTTCGGGAGGCATCTTCGAATATAAATGTCTCCATTTAGAGCTTCGCCCCTAACTTCAGGGGCGAACTTACCCAACATAAGGTATTGAAAAACCAGCTTCCGAATGTATTGTCAAACTGCAGGACAAGCTTGACAGATTCTCAATATCCAATAGTAAGTCGATTGCTTTATTTTTAATAGGAAAAAATTTTCCCAAAACTTTTGTTACATACGTTATACATTTTACCAATGCCAACAGTTATTTATTTATTCCCTATTTTATAGGTTGCCGTTGTGTTAACAATTGCTGGTGGATGCAGATGTGACAAATTGGTCAAAATGTGCATGGTCGATATAAAAGATTCTGGTTCACTCACCTTATACAAAAACCCATAAGAATCCATTACAATTTTGTCTAATGGTTTTGAGATTAATCTTCTACATTTACATATATCGCAAATATGTTAATTTGCGCCCTAGGAAGGTTACTACAAAACATTTTATTCTCATCTACCGATACGAAAAGTGGTATTGAAAAACGCCAGCAACTATATGGAAATTTCTCCCGACAGGTACACTGGGCATGTGTTTCGAAGATCACTAGCCCGTTTGTGACATAAGAAACATGAAGATCTTCGTTGGATGCAGAAGTGATAAAGTCGGCGAAGATTACGTTCAGGGTGTGCTTAAAAAAAGCGATATTAAAAAAAATCTTGGTGATGCTAATTGTAACACTAGCATGTCAACAGCAACAGGCCATGAAATTAAGGTAATAATATATAATAATATCGCCGAAGGTTACATTGAAGATGACAATTATTCTAATGCTCACTTCGCCAGCAACAAACTACGAGATCACGGTACTGGAAAGTGGTACCATTAAGGAAATCAGCAAAGAAGTTAATTTGCAGTCTTTAAGTATTTGGTGTAGTATTAATTGCTTATGACGTGTACGTATTGTAATAAAATCATTTTGTTCTTATTTTCTTAACCGGTACCCGTCATTAAGCTGCGAACCATTATAGTCACTTGCAAGCATTTTACCTCGCATGTGGATAATAGCTCATTTTAGTTAGCATTACATAAAGAATATGATTATGAACTGCTGTAAGATGAAAACATTTGATACGTAATCGCACATATGCTGTACACATGAACGTAAATGTAAATATGAAATTGGACATAATTAGCGCGGACACCTTACTTTTTTTAATTTGATAAATACATTTTTTTATTGAATAACATGTATTTTTATAGTCTAGGGACGGTCACCTAGCTTTTCTAAATTTACGCAAATAATTTCGACCGGACATACTAAATGAACTAAAATAGAATATAGTTTAAAACCAACAATTAATTCCTGTCATATAGTGACATTGTTGCGGCGTATTATATTTCCCGAAAACGATGAGCATCCCTGCATTTTTCGTTTGCGAAGAGGTAAATCAAACTACACTTTCCGCGAGGTGGCAAGTGCGCACACGCGAACAACACATGAATTCAATTGGCGAAGAGCATCACGACCGATTACGAAAAATTGTCCGCGGTTATGGACAGTTTGGTGGTCGATGACACAAACCGAAAGGGTACTTAACATTGAACACGACGCTCTAATCTAAACACGGCCAATCCGCACTTCGTACTGTTCGATGCCCATCGCCGCGCAGCGGAATATCGACGGTTCGCAAGAGTGCCCGCCCCACCTACGGCCTCCCGGTAACGAATGTACTCGCTTATGCCTCACCATCACCACAAGGCTTAAAGCCCCGTCAAACGGAGGAGAATAGTTTCATAACTAGAGCGCGGATTTCAAGTATGTGCGTGTATTTTTTGGATTTCCACGATTTATGAAACTAGACGTCACATAAAGTGTTTCTTAAAATAATTTTGTAACGCGATTTAAAGAAATTAAAAATGTTATTATTAATTGTAACATTACAATATTAAATTCAATAAAGAAAACGTTTACAAATTTAAGACAATAAAGTGTTACAGTTCTGTTTTAATTATGACATTACTATTATTCTACGTATATCAAATGTTGCATATTTAGCGCGCATTTACTTATATTAGGGCTCAGTAAATACTTATCAAACCGTTGTACATGTTTATTGCACCTAACTCGCATTGCCCCGTTATGTAAGGGTTGTTTATGAAAAGAATAGAGTTCGGTTTGGATCGTCTCAAGAGAATGGTCGGTGGATTGATGCTCACATACAAGTGGCGTGCGATCAAGGGGTGACTGTTTGTCGCAGTAGTTGTGCAGTTATTGTGATATTTGTATTATATTCATTGGTGTGAATAATGACACCAATTAATAGAGCAAGTGGGCTATCCTGTCATCGCAATGCGGCTTGTACGACACAATTCTATGAATTGTGTCGTATGCGAGCGTCTTCTGATGGCTTGAGTGCGCAGGCATGTAAATGCAACTTCCTGCGACGGTACAACAGGTTTGGAACTGACCTGAATCGCTTGAACTGGACCTGCCATTATATCTGCTTCCGTGGGATAGTGGGCGCGTTCACGAAAGTGCATCGGACAAGACATGACAAGAAAGTGTAGGCACGATCCGAAGAGTGTAAAGCAAGGGTGCTGGAGATGCAATTATTATTAGGGGCCAGTTATTAAGGGTGGAATATATTGTATTACTGACGTTTTCAATTGTGCTGGTTGATGCATTTTACATTACATGCAGTTAATATGGAGTATTACGTATCACTCTGTGTCACATTCGTGTGGTTTTTCAAAAACAAAGACACACTTGTCCTTTGTCCTTAATTTGACGTAATTGCGAGTGTGTGGTGATGGCGCTAATACTCACACACAAACAAAGTCATTGTTACATTTGGATGACTTGATGCACTTTCAGCGGATGTGTGTGTGCAGTGATCTGATGAGCTGAAGATGAATCGAAACAGCTGCCATCACCTTAGCCTCTTAACACCGAAAGCAGAAACTTCGCGAAGCTTCAACTATATGTGATTGCAAGTTTTGTACGACACAACACACACATTTTCAGTATTTTTCTGTAAACTCAGAGGTAACAAAATAATGATAAAATTATTACTATGTACTAGATATGTGTACTCACGATGCGTTTTTGTGACAAGTTGGTTACGAATATTTTTTATTTTTTATTTTTTTTATTAATTCGTACATTTCTGTTTTTATTATATATATTTCTAATTGTTTTCCGGTGGATCCTTCGGTATTTTATGGAAAAAGAAGAATCGTTCCTTCCATACTGGGCAGATACCAGAAGAAAGTGAAGACAGTTGCTTGAGCGAGAGTGATGAAGAGATGATATTCATTTTCAAAACTAATGCTGCTAGGATGAATTTGGAAGAAAATAATGAAGAATCAGAAAATGAGACTCGTGAAGAAAAATCAGAAAATGAGACGAATGAAGAATAAATAGGGAAGGATGCAAATATTCGTAGACAAAAGTCTTCTAGACTGAGGAACAAAGGATGTGACAATAAATGAAAATGTATTTTAGATCACATTATCGAACAAAGTAATTTATATTCTCTACAACAAGTGTAATTTACATGTCTATAAGTCAGATTGCAGATAACATAAGTAGATATCGATAGAAAGAAATAAAAAGTGTTTACACTTGAATGACAATGCTGAAGAACCATCCAAGAATGACCCTCAAAGGGATAAGCTATATAAAATCAGACTAATAATCAATCACCTGCAATCAACATTTTTGAACATTCCTCAACAACAGATGCTTAGAATGGACGAACAAGTGGTGCCATTCAAGGGGCATTCATGCTTGAAAGAGAGTAAGCCTAATAAGCGAAATAAACGGGGCTATAAACTATTTGTCATTAGCGATACTAATCGATTCACAATTTCGAATTGCTTCTCTGATTTTTATGGATAATGTCCAACATTTTTCTTCTTTAGAAATACCAACAGAAGTATGAATTTGGATATGTCAATACCATTATTTAAGTTAATGGTACTTTTAAGCATGGAATACTTTGCCCATAAACTTGCTGGAGAGTTCAATCTAATACTATTAAAGTTAGCTTTCTTCCCAATTAACTGTTTGCTGAAAATATCATATATTTTTCGGAAATGGCAACCTGATTGATACATATCTACAATTTCTACGTCTATGTAAGAATCGTCCTCAGTCATTCGGTTGTCGGTAAAATCTTCTGATATTAGATATTTAAATCATTTTAAATTTGTTTACTTGCTTTCTAAGAAAATCAATTAAAAAATACTACTCATATGTACCATGTGCCAAAGTAATTAATTCGTAAACAATATTCCTTCTGTTATTTATTAGTAAATACTACTTCGTTTCGATTTTTCAAACGTTTCCTCGGTTTTGTTTGACGCACATACTAACCTTGTAGCGTACCATACTATTATACAGAAGAGAAACACACTCATTCTATTAAAAATAACAATAACATAACAAAAGTCAATGTTATCTAACTGGTGGTATAGTGAATTATATTTTTAGATTTTCCAACTTACCCGCTGAAATGCATATTTACATTTGAAAAATTTCATGTGTGGTGATGGGTTTTTTAAAATTTGTATGGATGTTATTATTATTTATAAATTAATTTTAATAAAATAATTACTAATTTACTCTTCACATATATAATTGCGGTGGACTAATTTCGAAGCTCACATACTTTGTGATCTCTGGAATGTTGTATATTATATGGGACGTTTTAAAAATGTTATTTCGTAACTTTGCACAGTTGGTTACAGAAAGTAAAATATAATTTAGGTGACTTTCTCAAAGCAAAACTTGTGTAACATTGTTAACAGCGCCATCAGATGTACATTAAATGGACAAAAATCGGTTGAGGAATTTAAATAATTTAAATCGATATTATTACTTCTAGAATTCGCAAAGATTTTACCAATGATGAATTTTGTGTACGTTTTTTTTAAATAACAGTAACGTGTGACATCAGTTTTGGAAAAAATTAATTCTTTAAATTTTTTGAAATGGCAACTTCAGCAACATTTCACCTTACAACTAGGTTAATTAAATCTGCAGCTGAAATAATGATAACTGGCCTTGGTTTTCAATGGTACGCAACTTTTGTTTAACTTGTCCTATCATGTTTTGGACGATGCTAATAATTCTTCTTGTCTTCACACCCAGTCATATACTTTTCTGGTCAATAGTCGAAATGGGTCGAGGCTGAACCTGAATATATTAGCGGGATGGTCAGTCGTTGGCACAAACAGTTTTGAGCTTGTAACCATGTTCTAGTCACTATACATATATTTATATATTTATATATAATAAATTATATCCAGGTGATGAAATAATGTATTAATAAACTGGAACAACTTCGGTAGACATAATAATATAATCGTTGTCATTGACGTTGACATTAACTTCATCCCTCACATGCCCAATATAAGGCCTTGAAACTCCAATCCCAATATAGCACACCAAACTAGAATTTTGACTTAAAAAAATTTTTTGGCTTTATATTTAACATTATCTGGGCAATTTTCTACATTATCGGTATAAAACCCATCAATGCCTTTAGTTCTGAATGAGAAAATATTAAATATTTTTCATTGTCCACGACAACAAATTGGAATTTTTGGTAACTGATCTTCTGCATAACGTGGACCTTTATGTTCCTTGTGGTCCTTTGGGCATTTTTCTGCAATAGACCTCTTACACTTTCATAAGCAATATGACATTCTAGATAACTTTCGATATGATGCTCCGTCTTCTTTTACACTTTCACACATTCGGTTGACTTGATTTTCGTCCACTTTTTGCCAAATTAAGGCATTGTATACATCTTTGAAATATTTTCGTTGATAATTTTTTTAAAAGATTAAAAGATTGTAAAGTGGGGCATAGTAAAATAACTTGATATCCAATAACGTTCACACATTATAAATTAACGAATTCAAAATTCAAAAACACAAAATCTTTTCATATAAACAATAAATCAAAATTAGAGATTGGTGGAAAGAGGGAACTAAATTAAACGCCATAGTTATTACAGAGAAATAGAATTTACAAGCCGACTGGTTCGTTGCGTAATCAACATAAGGAAGTGATTTATATATCATAACAGCATCCGGTGCACTGCTATTACTGTTAATATATCAACTGAATGATAAAATGCATTTAATAAACTTGGTATGAATTTTCGATCAAAATATTAAAAATGACACGCGAATTTTGTTGTTATAATGAATAACGGGGAAAACTTTTCAATAATTTTTAAAACTTGCAAGTTACCTTAATTTTTAATGAATTGATTAATAAGTTTATCAGTTTGATAAAGTATGTTTACTATACCAATTCAGAATTATGGTGTTATTTGATCTAATGCGAATAATACAAGAGAACACGCATTTGAAAAGTGATTAGGTATCGAGACTTCGCTTCGAAAGTTGTCTAAAACTTATAAATTCGATTTTTAAGTGCTCTGTCTGTGGGAATTAGCGAAATTAAAAACAAAAGTTCGATTTCTCTTAGTAACGGAACTTTTTCTTTTCGTCTCTTTTTTGGCTTTGTCATATTTATGACTAAAATTTTTTGGGCAAAAAGTTGTGTGTGCGATTGTAAGTAATAGAATAGTCATTTAATCTGAGTTATCAAATTAATAGCATATACTGTTTCACAGACTAAAGTGTACACTGTATCTGGATGTTAATGTAATTTACGAAGATCAATTATTAATTATGTAAATTCAATTAATAATCATGCCGAGTGCGGGCAATATCTATACACAGTCTCTGAACAAGAAATCTGCGGGCATTCGTTGTATTTGTTGTCGGCGTTTTTTCAGGCAATTATCAACTCATTATGGAAATGTCCTAACTGTCGATCTGCCCTCGATACATCGAGCCAAGTCGAGAGGAGTCGGACTGCAGCGCTACTGGTGCAGATTTATAAGCCGTGTTAAAGATTTTACAAAATACGTAATGAATGGTAATTACGATACACTGCTTGATTCGGTGAAATTCTGCAGCGATAAAGTGTCGACCACGAAAAGGTTGTTACTGATTTATCAATTCAATGCAAACAAATCGATACTATTAAACAAGAGAATGATTTACTGGAACTAGAGTTAAATTGCAAAGCAAAGTGAATGATTTAATTTAAACCAGCATAGCAGATTAACCAATCTGGAAATACAAGGGTGTTACTCAACGGAATAATGAGGACCTTGAAATGTTTCAGACTTGAAGACTGAATTCTGATCGACAGTCCGGTAAACGGTTATTAATATCGAGAAATAAGCGGGATGAGATCCTTGTTGCTGCGAAGATAAAAAGATTGCCAAGCGAGGGTACCAGAACCGAATTTAAAATCGAGATCGAGATTGTATATTTATTAATGAACATCTAGCGAATAAGAATAAACTTTTTTTTCGAAAAAATAGGCTATTAGCTAAGCATATGAAATACAAACTTGTTTGGACTCGCTATAAGATGATAAACCGATGGTTCTGATTATCTTATTTAGTTTGGTTCTTGAAGACGTTAGCCACCCGCGTTAGAATTGTATCTCTCATTGAAGTTACTTAAGTCTCTTAATAATAACGACTTATAATTTTGCTTCAAAAAGTATAATTATGTAGCAATTTAGCATTGAGTGATCACTAGATGTTGAAGTTTTAAATACTGAGAATGCTCTCGGTTGTACGGATCTAATTTACATTCATTACCTCACTAAGCACTGCAAATTTCCACAATGCTTCTCTGTTGACACGATTAAAGATATTATAGAAAATCAAAAATTCAAATTAACTTTTAGCTTTTAGGTCAGTTGACTATGGTATTGTATCTCACCCTGCTGAATTTTGGAAATGTCCGAACTAGACGATCAAATACGGGTATTCCAGACCACATTAGTTATGGCGGAGTGACTTCCTTTGGGAGTAAACAAATCGGCGAAACATTTTGTGGCTATTTTTAACTGTGTTTGGAAAATCTAATCCAAGTGTTATCAATACATTGCAGCTATATTAATAAATATGGTGTCTTGCAAATTCTAATTAAAGAATTCCTCTGTGCATTATTTTTAATAAGTCACTGGCAGAAGGCGTTTTTCATTCTGAGTGAAAGAAAGACTTGGTTTTACCTATCTATAAATCAGGCGATAGAACATTGGCTGAGAGTTACTGGCCAATATCAATCTTTGCGAAAATATTTGAATCTTCGATATATGATTTTATACTTGCGAAGGTGAAGAATATAATTATTAAACAGCAGCAAGGTTTTCACCGTAGTAGGTCTGTCACAATTAATTTCATGGAATATATACTTTATATGTCAGAATCAATAACCGCTTGCAGATGGTCTCTGTGTATATTGATTTTAGCAAAGCCTCTGATAGAGTAGATCATAACATACTGTTTTCAATACTTGCGGATGTTGGTATTCATGGGGACTTACATAATTGGCTTTCTTATTACGCTGTAAATAGCTTACAGGCGGTTAAGATTCATGGCTTTGTTTCTAAATATATTGACATTTCTTCTAGCGTGTGACAGGGCTATCTAGGGCCACTATTTTTTTTATTATTTTCGTAAATAATATACATTCTTATTTTCATTAGAGTAAAATGCATGCAGAATATATGACAATTTTCAAACGAACTAACTCCATTGAGGACTGTCGTAAGTTGCAATGCGACCTCGATAGTTTTTTAATTATTGTTCTAATAACAAACTTTAAAAAATTAATATTAATAAATTCAATACCATTACATTTACAAGAAAAATTAACCAGATTACACTTATATTTTAGGATATACTAATTTGAGTAGTAAATCTGTTATTCGTGATCTTGGTGTCTTGCTCGACAAGAAATTAATATTTGATCATCATATTAATAATATGGTGCCAAAAGCAAATAGAATGTTAGGTTTTGTCATACATGCTAGCAAGGCTATTCAAAAAATAATAAAGCTATCTAGTCGTCTAGACTTGTCATAACATAAAATTGTCAACAAATTGTCAACAAGAAATATTGCCACAGTGACCGATCTTATAAAATTTTAAATAAGGTAGACAGTTCGAATCTATTAGAATATATTAATTTTAACGTACCTTCGAGATTATTTCGAAATCAGTACATTTTTGATGTACCATTTTGTAGAAGTAAGGCGCACTGCCATTCTCCAATAGTGAGAATGCTACGTACATATAATGCAACTGTTTCAAACGTTGTCTTTTAGATGGACTGTTAGGGATATCTGTTTGTCAGTATAGCTACCGTTCATTACTTAATTTCTGTGTTTATTTAGAATAGAATACAAAGAATAGTGTATTTATTGGGCGATGATTACAATTTATTTTTTTAGTTTCATAGTTCATAATATTTTGAGCATATTACGTTCTTATTTTGTTAATTAGTTAATTAATTTCCTAAGGGTCACAAAACTTAAGGCGACCGAATTTCTAGATTTAAGACTCGGCGAAATGTCAGAACCTAATTCGATTTCAAGCTCGTGGACTTCCCTGTTAGTGCCTAGAAAAACTATGGAATTTCCATGCTATGGAATTTCTATTTCGTTTTAATTTGCAATGGTAAATTTAATATATGTATTGCACTAATCGCATATAAATTTCAAGAATTTTATCTACCGGAACTGCACATATGAAGTCATTCATATATTTTGATAAAGAAAGGAAGTGTAAAAGATAAGCTTATTTCACTCGATGCACTATTGAAATGTTTATATGTGTTCTGTGCGTTTTACGATAATTCCTGACAATGGAGTAAACCCATGACCATACGACCTCTTAGCACAAACTCCGTCTATTACGACAGTAATAAATTGAATATCATGTTACACTTTTATTATTTCCAATGCATGTTCCTTTCCTTTGTTTCCTGCTTCCAGCATTTGACGGGTAAAAACTTGTTCTTAATGCCGGTCTACATATTTTCTACTTTTCTAATGCTGAATAGACATTATCGGGACGTGCAGGCAATTAAACAGTAGTTAATGAAGGCTTTCGCGGCCGATGTTCATAGAAAGAATTTCTTCCGAATTTTGCCGTTGTGTTCGATTATTACACGACGTTCGGTTGGTCACGGTGCCAGCTCCTTCAGAAGTTCTCCAGACTGTCTTTCCAGAACTTCTGAAAAAGCTGATTCCATGGGATGTTAATAAACATTCGTTCATTTTTCGCATATATTACAGAAGCTATATGAGAGCAAGTTTACTATTTGTTTCAGGATATTCAGAATTGCATTGTCAATATACTGGTAATCATTGAAGGGACTATTTCGCATCTAAGCATTTTCGTGGAGAATCCTCAAAATCATAGCAAAAATCTTGCAAAAATTAACGTCCCCCTCGGTTAGTCTGGTACAGGTATTTCCAAAGTCTTCCAAACTAGTTTCGGGACCGAACTGCAATTCATTTACAAATTACAAACATACAGTAACAGGGCAAATAAACAAAATATCTGCACTGTATTTCATTTCTGTATTTACTGTTACTATCAATTCAATAGTAAATAGTAAGTTAAATTATATGAATACATCGAATTGCTTTCAGAGAATGATTTTTAACAAAGCTAGTTTCGTGAAATACATAATACTTATTCAATATTATTGAGTTTATTCAACTACCAATCTTCCGAGAGAAGTTTCGTTCTAAATATTTTGAAATTAAGAATTTAACTACCATTCATTATCTCAAGTCATGTTTGATTCTTATGATTATTGAGATATATGCAAAAATTGAAAAAAAACATATTTTTTTAGTTTTAGCACTTTTATATTTACAAATGTATCCATAAAAACAACCACAACTATTTTCTAATAATTTCTTGTAAAGTTATTTTACTGGATTCTTCACCAAACCTAATATGTTAACAGAATTGTGTTCCTTACTTCCCTACACGAGATAATCGAGCGATTATTATTATACTATTTTTCACTTCAATAGATTAATGAATTACACAAATTTCAATTCAATCGCTTTTGATCATGTCGGTGTCAATAGAGTTATTCCATTGACGTGACTAGATTTATAATTTTCTTCAAGTCATAAATAGTGTCCATATAGAATCATTGACCTTCAATAAAATCAATAAAGTATCCTTGCGATAGGTTTTTATTTTCTAACGATATGAATAGGTGAAAAGTATTACCCTGCAGTACCTCTTGCAAATTCATTGAATCCCCATATAATCTAAGAATATTTCTAATCGTCCAATACGATCAAACTATTGTTTCATCAACCGAATTAACCCAAGCATTAAAAGAATTTATTAATAAAATACGTGTTCGCAAACCTTCAATCAGAGATAGCATCCTTCAAATCTCGTGGGCAGTCTAATCCTTAACTTAAAACACATTAATTTGCAATTATTTCTAATGGAGACTCCTAAAGTGACACAATCTATCAGGTCAGTTGCTTTTCGAAATTTTTATAATTTAAGCTTCGTTTTCGAAAATAGTCAGAAATAACGGACCTAAATTAATGAAGACATAACACCTTCACACACACGAAGATACAAGTCATCCTTCAATAGAAATAGTAACGTAAAACTGATGGCGTCAACTCTCTAACCTTGAAATTAATCGACAATAGTAATCATTATTTAGATTAGAATCCCTAGGGTGGGTTTATAGAAAGCAAATCAAATATTTAATTGCGATTAACTATGTGATTGAAATCAAAAATTCGCGTTGCCATGTACACAGATCGCAATCAACCAATTAACTGGTTTTATTTGATTTGCTTTCTATAAACCCACCCCTAGAAATAGAAGCCAGGGTCTTGAATACCAATGTTTCCGTAATTAATGTGATACTACCTGCGTTCAACACAATTATATTGAAGGTCGCCTTCAAAAGAAGACATTGTCTCTTCATTTGAAGAGGAATGGAACGCGGAGTCTTAAATAATCAACAGAATTAACGCGAAACCGCGTTCAACTCAATGTTATTGAAGGTAACGTTCAATAATTTCAATGAATTACTCTTAACTGCTATTGATAACATTATCCCTCAACTGACCAGTTCTATAACACTTTCTGTAATAGAGTTAATAAGCCCCGTTCTCTGAGAATTAATTGTTACATTTCGTCCTTCGGTTTAATTGGCGAGGTGTCGTCGTCCATCGACCAACGTTTTTCAGGTAAAAATTGCATATCGAATTAATTTGTATTCAGAATTAAATCGTGAGCCTCTATCGAATGAAAATCGAATGGTTGGCCTTCAATTGAACGATTGAATATCCAATTCAATCGATCTATTTACTCCAACTCCAAACTTTAACGAAATTTATTGATCACTAATGCGTACTAGAAATAGCATTCAATTCCAGAATTTGTAGAATTTTGATGTGATAAACATAACAATCCAACTAACTCAATAGATTAAAACTTACAATAGATTTACCTCAATGTAATCCACAGCCTTCAACTAAGTTAACACCTTCAATAGGATTAATTTGAAAATCGTAACTCTTTACTTTATTAGAATTTTCATGATAACATTCACGAAATTTAACCTCAATAAATAATGGTTTCTAATAAAAAATAAATGAGCAGTTCTCGGCTCTCCATTTGAATTTAAAAAATCGCTCAAATTAAATCAATAAAATTGTCAATATTTAATAGAGTTGTTATCGTTAAAGCATTAACCATATTGAATGTCAAATTTTCCTTTAAAAGATGATAATGAAATAATATATATTTTATATTAACAGCAAATGTAGTTATTTCGAATATGTAGTTCATGGTATTATTCTGTTTACTCTTTTTGCAGAAAAAATTTAAATTCTAATCCATTTTAAATTGAATGCGTTTTGTCACGTCTAAAAGTTCTTAAACTACGCTTCTAAATACATCAAGTTTTATGTGTTTTAAATCAGTGAAAAATCATGTGAATCGATAAAAGTTGAATGCAGTTGAAATGTTGAGGCGTAGCGAAAACGTTACACAAAACTAAAAAAATATAACGAAAGATTGTCATGTTTAAAAATAGTACAAATATTTTTGTATGAACGGCGATAAAACAATTACAATTAGGCAATACTAAATTCCTTGCTGATTTTTTAAAAAGTTTGCATAACAGCTTGTTGAATTGTAATTTTTTTTCCATATGAGTGTTTCTTTTAAATATTTAACACATTATTTAATTATATAGATATTATGTATATATTGTGCGGAAAACGAGAAACGCTTGTTTCTTAAGCTGTGTCTTAACATTAATTTTCATATAGTTCTTCAACTTAATATATCAAGATAAATATGGTACCTCAAAAGTAAGTACAATGCGATTTATCATTTTCTTGCCTTTGTTACATGTCTCTGTCGTTCATTCATGCGACAATAGTTCAATATCACTACAGTATATAAAATTGTGGGCTACGCTGCGCCGAATATTTAATTTATTCGGTGAGTGTGTGATTACCTATGCCGCTGGCGACTGTCCGGAAACGTGTTTGGTCGACTGTACCAACCTTGGTTTTCATCTTTTATATTAAGTATTATCCAGCAAAGCAAGTATAAATAAATGTGGTTATCATTTCGAATTATTTTCATAATATTCGTGATATTGTTTGAAAAAGTACCAAGTGCAACTGATCTGTACTCACGCCCGATTGAAAACGATCCCAAATTAATTTACCGTGCTGATTTATTTTCGCACGTCTAATTTCAATCTGAAACGGAACTTAAATCGACCGGTTGACACAAATTGAGTCACTTAGTAAGAACTGAAAAACCGAATAAGTAAAGGTACCGTGAATTACATGTAACGGTCGGAAAGTGCAAACGAGGATTAGTCCACAGATAATTTATTAAAATATCGTACGTCATGGTGCGACTGGCGTGACATCGGGCTGAAAAAACTTGTTCTCTGTCGCCGGTAATTGGATTGCCTTTATATCTTCATTATTCATCCCATCGAGGGAACGGCCGACGATATCGTCGTCGGAAAAAAATAATCTGTATATTACACATCCATCATTTGCTTCGACGCATGGGAAAACGAGGAAAAAAGAGTCAATTAAGGTACCTTGTATTCATTCACAGGCTTAATTAGTTCGTTGCAAAAACACGTCGCTATCGTCTTTCGATAACTAAAGTTCTTCATGTGAAACTTTTAGTATCGCAACGGCTTCGTCGAGCAGTACCAACATTAAAATTTACATTCGAGCAACATCGTTCATTACTAAATATAGGAAATAAATTATAACATCTAAATAATAAAACTAATTTTATCCATTTTATTTTATTTCTCTTTGAAATTCTTCTATCTTTGTTTATGTTTCTTGGATAGGGTTAGATTGGGTTGGGTCGAGTTGGGTTGGATTATGGATATTTTTGTTTGGTTGCCTTTTCGTTGATTTGCAACTTTAATGTACACGGATAATTGGGTTTAATTTGTTTTATTTATTTTAATGTTTTTCTGTAAATAAAACACGATGTTTTAGGAGATTTCCGCATATCTCTTGAATTGAGTTTAATTTTCACCAATGGGGTTTGATTGACTTGTCTGGGATTGGGGTTTTCATCAAAACGTTTTGTGGGAATGGGTTTCTAAAGACCCAACAGTTGATTGCACTTCAAGTCAACCCAACCAACGACTTGTCCAGTTTACCTTTGATACACCACGTTGACATTTCACTACCTAGTTTTCCTTATTCCTCACCGATAAAATCAATTTGGAGTTTGAGTTGGATTTTACTACTTTTGGGTTTCGTTTGAGTGAATTTGTGTCATCTTTGGCCAAGTGTGAAAAACTAACTGTGTTGTTTATATGACTGGGTTTCCAAACCCAAGCCCTATTTATAGTCGTTTTGATTTTTGTTGTCTGTGAACTTGATTTTTTCTTATTGCTTTTTTTTCGTGTTGGTCTTTTTAATTTATCAAATGACGAGGCCGTTGGCACTTGTGTCAACCCAGTCCGTCGCATCTCTCAAAATTTATTGACAAAAATCTGACTAAAGGATGTGATAGATAGACACAAGAGTAGAAAAAAATTAATTTTTGTCCAATTATAAAAAAACATGTACACCGTGGAACAACTGTCCAATTCAATGAAATACATCATTGCGAATTACATCATGATTTGAACTAGAATGATTTTGGATGTTGAAAGCAATTTAGGTAAACGACTGATTTTAGAAGAATTATATAGTAACACTACAATTAATATTACAAATGAAAACTCTGTGATTTAATTTATAAAAATATCACATGGGCATTAGTTATTTAGCTTCTCGCATCAACTACTGGCGCACCCCAAGTAATAACCTGGGACCGTTACAGTTGCTAATACTATCAATGATTTATGCGACCAACCCACTGTTTTTCCGGGCGATCTAAAACTTTACCGCGACATTAAAGCTTTGATAACTAGATATATTTGGATTTGGAAATACGTCTTGGATACAGACATTCAGGCGCCATTGCGCCGATAGTCAGAAAGAGGTTAAGGGAAAGTCAAAACGTGCATTTCCATTTGAGTTTTTCATCATTACATAACACTTCCTTTTACATAAAACATAAGAAAGTAATAAACAGCAATTAAATGATAAACAGTAAAATTCGTTCACTTACGAAAATAATTATTTTACCCTAAAGGGATCTCGCATGAAAACATCTCTAAATGACCTCATAGAAAGATAACTGCTATTACAGTATCTCACCGGCTTTACATGAACAATGTTTAAGTTAATGTTAGAATCGTAATGTTAGAATGAATAGGGATGCAATTTACGATTTATGGAACCATCTCTTTGTCTGGCGTCTCCCGGAGTCTCATAATATAAAAATGTAGAATAAAATTAGTTAAACTTATTATTATTACAGAATTACCAGTACTATTATGAGATTATTTATTACGAGCATTAACAAGCTGTCACTTTCAAATTGTGTTTCATTTTCGGTAACCCTCTAATTAACTAACTTCGTTACCGGCTGCATTAAACGCAATTGACGGCATCGTTAGTCCTGATCATTACATTAGTGGCCGCGTTACAAGTGTAGCGTGATGATTCTAAATGTTTAAAAATTCTTAGTCGTTATTATAATTGAAAAATAGCAGGACATTCATGCTTAAAAAAACATTGTATTGTAAAATTAAATTGTTGTACTAACAATTTAAATTGGTTGTCTTCTGTAAAAATGTTTTCATTCAAAAAGTATGTTAATTAATTTCTATTAAAATAAAACCAAAACTTGACGTCGTAATACTAAGGTGACGGAAAACTTGTTTATACTGCGTTAGCAGAAGGAAAAAAAAAGAATAAATTAAGGATTAAACCTACACATCCGACGTTACGATGTTTCGTTACCTGTGGGCTCTAGCAACAGATAAAATAGTTTTCTGTTTTGTCGAATATGTATTTCTATATATCAATAAGTAAATTGTACGTTTCGAGTGTTAATATGAATACTTGTCCGACAAATTAATTCTTAAATTTATTTTTAGAAAACCTTGTTATTTTTAAGATTACGAGTCGCCATTTCCAGCGAGAAGAACAATAATAATAAATATAAGTTAGTATAGATGCGCGAAACTGATAAGTTATCAATAGTAGGATGGCCAAAATATCAAAATATGTTTTTGTCGTACTATGTTATTATGCAATGAATAACGTTCAATAATTGACATTAATTAAAGCGTCAATAACAGCCTGGGCTGTTATGAATATCTATAATAGCGGTATCTATAGCACCGTTTTTTTTAATTTTATTTTATTGCCAGGGTGTAATTTTGTAATTTTCTACCTATAACTAAACCATGAGCCCTTCAAACAGGGCCCTGGCTAGTTATAACCTTCTCAACAGTCCTTAATTCGTAAATAACTATTTCCAATGATATCATATTGTCAATGGATGGATGGATGATGGACAACAAATGAAGGGCCTTTGTAGGTAGAAGTCATTTACGGTTAAAATGTTCATTGGCTTTAATCAGACAAATTAACTGGATTTTTTAACGTATAATTTTGTTTGTAAAATAAAAACTATTGAAATTAGAAGCTCACCAGAGCATTATTCCATATCGCAGGCGTGACACAAGATGAGCATAATAGAACAAGATAAGAGATTCAATGTTTGTACTGCATCTCAATTTCTTTAGAGCGTATAGTGAGGAACATTTACACATTTTCATTAAACAATGCCGATATATAGCGTTTCCGGTTCAGATTATCAACGGTTAAGCCAATGAATTGTATATTATTCTTGACTACCCTTTAACTGGACGATCAGTGACTCAAAAAATTTGTTGACAGGGTCGAACAATTGAGTTTTATATAGTTAGACTCAATCCATATCTGTGACACCGATTTGACGTAAGGAATACAAAAGTCATTAATGAAAAGCATGAATAGAATGGGGCCAAAACGGACCCTTGTGGTAAACCTTGACAATTAATTATAATTGGTTCTGCGAGGTCCCTAACACGATTCTACGAAATACTGACAATCTGTGAACGAGCTTCTAAATAAGGTTGGATCCATTTAAGGCACATACCACTCATTCATACATAACTTGGCGGGTGGCTCACTTGGAAGGGTCGCAGGTCGTTGAACATTATCAATTGCGGATGAACGAAATGAATCCACATTGTTACTAGCGGAAGAATTTATTTGAGATAAAGGATAAAAAGAGCAAGGTAGGAGAAAAATAACATAAAAATATTTCTTTGCTAATAATAAATCAGTGGCCATAACACAAATATAAATAAAGTAAATATTAAGTACTACAATTATTTGAGAAAACTTGGAGATTGCCGTATAAATTTTCCGCTTATGCATTTAGCACAAAGATAGTAAAGAAGTAAGGACATGTGATTTACTTAAATGCGCATTACATTTTGAACAAATAATTATCGTATTTGTAATATTACGTTTTACTTTTGAGCACAAAACACATCTGCACGAATCTTGATTGGCGGCTCTATATCATCTTCCTCGGTGTCTGCTAACTTGGGCAGGATATAGTACGGCGGGATTAATATAATTTTTGATCTTTCGTTCAGGTGAATGTGTCATCAATTAGACTTTGAGCAAACTTTTTCATAACATTTTTTGCCTTTTATTCTTTCAGGTTGTTGGCATTGTATAGAACTAGTACGTTAATGCCATCTATATTGAGAAGTGCAACACAATTGACAATGGCCAGTCTAGTTCTACCAGATAGGAATATTAATTGTACAGTTGGTGTACTGTATCTATTTCTCTCTTAGTAGAGTGGTAAAGCAGGATGATGTAATTTATTTATCCTTTCGTTGGTAGAGATATCATCATGTTTCGTTAACAACAAAATGATTCATTTTTATATTATATATATTTTATATATTATTACGAAACCACATCATTCTGAAATGGCTAATAAACAACATTTGGTCCACTTTATCTTTGTTTGTGGAAACCAGCAGGTTCCTCACGTATGCTTCTTCCCTAATGTATTTTTTTCCATCAGTGGGCGTATACAAATTGTCACATGTTAAGATTAGGATTGATCGCTTTACTGACTCAACTACTTGAGTATTTAGTTTATCATAGGGTTCTACAGGTTGCTTTCCTCAATGCTCTTAAATTATGTTTTCGAGTCATATATCAGTTAATTGTTTTAACCATTATTTCGTAAATGCTAGTGAAGAATGATCCTTTATCTGATATTATTTACATTGACTTTGTTTTTTGAATTTTAAAATCTTTCTTTCCAGAAGCCAATACTGAACTTGAAATATACGAAACAAACTCTTAATTAAAAAACGTGCGGATTTAATACAAATCGACCGAAAAGGGTTTCATTATTGGTCGTTGAACTGCTAACTTACATTAATAATAAATGTATTTGAGATGATGTGAATGATTATAGACCTAGATCTATTTTACCAGTTTTCTCCAAAATTTTTCAAAACGTTTTAAAATCCCGTTTGGTAACTCTTTTTGAATACAATAGCTTACTCTGCAAACAACAATTTAGCTTTAGGCACCACAGATCTATCATAGAAGCAATTCTTGAAATAATCGAGAACATCTTTGATTCTTTTAACAAATCATCGACTTAAGGCACTCGATTGCGTGGATCCAGACATTCTTCAATCCAAACTAAAAGTGTACGGAATGATGGGCAAACAGTTAAATGTAATTAAATCATATTTGTCAGATTATAAACAAATGGTTAAAAGTCTGCATCTAACTTCCGGTGAATTGTTAGTGAAGAAATGTGTTTCCCAGTGTCCCATATTAGGCCCCATGCTCTTTATTATCTTACATCAATGACTTACCAGCTAATTTACTTTCTTCTAAAATAAGTTTATTTGCAGATGATACTAATATGTTAAATATCGAAGAAACTGATGAACGCTTAAAATTGCTAAAGAAAAACAGTATCTCGAAAGGTTCTTGGCTAACAGAATGGATTTAGAAAAACACATAAAATTATCTTTCCACTTAAAAATTATGATTGTCTGCCAGTAAACCCGTCTAAAAGAGTAATATCGCCATTAAACTGGTAACATGATATTGTTTCTTTGTGTAAAAAAATGAATAATAATATAACCAAATTCGTAAATTAGTACATTACAAATGGTAGTATATCCTTGATCTTGTACTAGTCAAATTTCCAATGGTTAATAAACTATGGAATAATATCAAGATGTGTTTGTAATTACATACAAAAAGTACTTGTTCTCCAAAATAAGGTGGTCCAAGTTTTAACGAAATCTAATTGTTTTGGAACATTGTAAACGTTTCATCAATTCAAAAAAAATAAACCATTATTTTAATACACAATTGAATTCAATTTACAATTGCATAACATTTGTAAAACAAAGTTTAACGAGCATAGCATGTTATTCTGATGTACATAATTATAATATTCGTAATAATGAGATTTTATTAATTCCACTTCTCAGATTAAAAGTTTCGCAATAATTAGTGTACTATCAAGGTGTAAAGTTTTTTTCAATTGTCAAAGGAATCAAAAGGATTGCCATTGCATAAATATAAAGAAGAGCCAAATTAATTTTAGGCAACTATGCGATTTACGACTTTTTAAATTCTAATGATTTGATCTGATTGTCTATCAACGACAATCAGATCAGATTAAATTATTATAAATGTTTATATTACTATAAATTATAATTCTGTTTCTTTGTGTATTTTTCGTATCTTGATATTATCAAATGTGTGATTGTATATGATTGTACCTTATGTATAGCGAAATGATTATTATTATTATTCTAATTCCATATTTTTATTTGGGATGTAAACTACAAACTCTATAAGGTCCCAATTTACCATCAACATTGTGACAAATACTCCTATAGAATCGAAATTATGACAAATATTCACAAAGATATACCTAATACATCCTAAGAGATAGAAATCTCTTATCTCACTTTCAAGAACACTTTCTTTTCAGGATCTATTGAATCGCCATACAATACGTATAACTTATTTATCATGCTCCTACTGTTTCCAAATACTCTCATACCCTTCGTCCGTTAACTTCTTGTGTTTTTCGCCCATCTAAAACCCTGAAGAATTACTAATTTTTACGTAATATGAAATATTATAGGGCCTAAGTTTGCTTTTTCAATCCAGCACTCAATATAACCAATAATAGGAATTTCAAATGTACCTACCCAATTAATACACCCATCATTGACAAACCGGTTAGGCGAACTAAAAATGCTCAGCTATAAACGACTAATATTACGGTTATAGCGTATTTGGGGGCGCAGCTAATACAAAATATATTAAAATGGCTAATAATTAAAATATTAAATACAAATTGCTTAATGGTGAACAAAAGACAATAATTCCCGTTTCGCGTGCTTGAAATATACAAAATGACTACATACGATTTCTACTGAAGATGGCAACTTAGTTGCCGAAATACATTTGGTAAAATCAAGAGGGTTTCTTTTATTTGTAAATGTTTATTTATAAATTAGTTTCACAAAAACTATTTAATTATCTGACATAATTGACTAAAGGTTGGAAGGTGTTTATTTAATTGCTATCTCGCTATCTCTTTTTGTCTCCACACATATAGTTGCGACTAGATGAAAGAGTACTTTGCGATCCAGCCCGTGATTGTCTCGGCGTTCCCGTCGTCGAAATCTTCGCTGCAGACGATCCTGAAACATAAACAACCCACACTTATTGACACATTTGTGAGGTGTTTTTATTAAAATACTTCTCGAAACGGGTTTATGTTTTCGAACAACGAAATTTATGTGAACTGAGGACACTTATTATTTTGGAAGTGTTGCTTCATCTCATCTAGCTGGTATACAACATTGCAAGACGTTAAAAATGTATATAATGATTTTTATAGTATTGTTTTTGAATTATATAGGACAGGTCATTAATTTATTTTATTAAACCTACTTATTCGCATGTTTGATATGGTATGCGCATACTTAGTGAGATTTGTTGTTTGTTTGGTGTTGTCTGAAAATTAAATACTACTATTTGTTCAATCGTATGTAGCGATCTTTTGTACAAATTATTACACCCTTAAATACCAATCGGATACAACAAAGCGACACGTACAAAATAATAATAAGTGCACTTATTTGACATAAACACACCCATTCATTTCTGGGATTATATTTTAACACCTTCTTTTAAATGTGGCTACAAGTGTGGCATGTTTATGTTTCAGAATCGTCTGAGCGCTGATTTCTAAAGTGGAAGTGCCGAGACAGGCATGAGCTGGATTGTCATGTGCTGTTTCATGCAGTTGCCTCTATATGTGTATCTCCTGCCAATGCATCAGATTATAATACAAATATTAATAAATTATGCCAGACGATTAAATAATTTAGTAATTACTCAATCATACGATCTTGAATATTCCGAGCACGTTATATAGTGCAGTGCGATAATTTAATTATTATCTCTTCACAATCAGGCAATTCGAATTTATTATTTTAATTATTACCCGGTTTATTATTCATGCTTTGTCTGATTAGGGTCAATGATATTCGCCACCAGGCATCATACTCGTATATATACGACTACTTCCGCTTTAACCGGAACTTGCTGCCATGTTTCACTGCCAATTGTGAAGATCATATTTCTACGAATGAACTTATGAGCAGCTAAACTCTATTCTTTTATTCGGCTATATATATATGGACCGGTTGCAGTCATTCCTAAAAATCAAACAGAGCCTTTGGTAGCCGCGAGATGCTTCGAACCGACGACGGTACGATTATTATTTACCAATTGCACCAACTTAACGGAGAACCGGCGTACACCGCGCAACATAGACAATTCAAAAATTATTGAAAATGAGAACAATTGTAACAAAAGAATACTGAAACAAATGATAATAGTGGTACACATAAAATATTTATTACAAATTTTAAACGTATGGCACAATCACGTGAAATGGTTACTCTAATGTACACTGTATTTCTTTCATTGTTTTAAATGTTTTAAAAATATTAATGTTACCAAGAAAAATCCACGTATCGTATATTTGAAGTGTAAGAAAATTAGATTTTTATAAAATCATGATCTGAGTAGAATGATCATTTTGCAGATATGCCGAAGCTAAATGCATATAATAATTATTCATTTGACAACGAATTTCTACATAATTATAAACGTAAGCTGCAAATAGTAAAACATTAATTGTCACAAACTGCGTCTTGGTAAATGTCGGACCGAAGCTGCCCACACATAAAGATAAGTGGCATTCAGCATACATCAGCAGAACGTTTATGAAGTAATTCTAAGCCATTCCAAAAATGTTTGCCTTTGTCTGCAAACCACTCCTCAATAGCACACATTGCTTCGTCATTTGTATAAAGTCTCGATAGTAAATAATAATTCGACGATGCTAAATCAGGGGAAGAGCTACTTCAAAACCACTCCTATCATTTTATGACTCTTACAACCGTAAACTTCGATACCTAACACATTTTTCATCTCCTAGGACATAATATATATTTTTGCGTTGCTCTCTGATAATAAAATAAGGATATACCACAAACATGCTAGACAATATCCTGCTGCAATGAAAATTCCGGTCAGCATACCACGGCGAATAACTTGAATGCCATTCTGTAAAGAAACGTATGCTCCTTGATTTATTTGCGATATTTTTAATAGTTATTTACATACCAAGGGCTGTTAAGAAGGCCATAACGGCTGAGGTAGCCGTTTGAGGCCCGAACGAAGTGAGGGCCTTAATGCTACCGAGAGCCGTTATGGCCCTTAACAGTCCGTGGTATGTACAATGGTTTTCGTCTCACTAGCTTATCCAAGAAGGTAAAAATTTGGAATGAAAAATTTTATAATTTATAATTTTAAAATGATGTCATTGTTTCAGTGACAACTAAATTTTGTACGATCGATTAAGAACGGGCTGTTATCAAAAGCGGGCTGTTAAGGATCCTTAACGGCCCTCTTTTCATAACAGCCCGCTTAGTGTTGCCAGGGCATTATCGATAGCTTAACGTTTTTGAAATGTGGCATGTTATTCGCTACGTAACAATCTAGTGCGACAAAAAAATATTTACGATCATATAATCTCATGCTTTCGCTGACACGTCTCGGGATGTTATCACGTCGATTTCACCCCGCGCACTGTACACGCAAATGACGTTGAACTTGAACACCATCCACACTTTCCATTTCCAATTTCATGCTAAGCACTCTTTAAAATTCCCTTAGCTCCGGGTTGGGTTCCAGCCACGTCACCGTTCTTTTTTACCTTATTATACTTATATTGCATATGAAATGTTTGCAGTATGCGCTTCTACGAAGCGAGAGGGTTCATTTTAACGTGCGAAATGTATCAATTACGTAATGGAATGATTTACTTTAGCTAGTAATTCAGTATAATATGCTCTCAGGATAGTTCTATCCTGTCCCAACTAATGTCAGATTATCTCCGCTTTGTCCAGAAAACTGAACCAAGAATCTTGCCAGTCAATTTTTGAATGATTTTTTTGGACAACTATTTGGATTACTCTTTAATAGTAATAAGCCGAGCCTAAAAGTTTGTGGAATCTTCTGCAAAACGGCGGTACATTTCCTTTGACGTTGTCAATCGAACGCGCTTCTGTCGCATCTTGGAATCCGTTTGGTCGAAAGCTTTCTTATAACCACGATGGGAAGAACAATGTGACACGTTCATAGGAAACTAATGTTTCTACAATACCTATACACCCCAATTCATTGATTTTCTATCATGGACAGAAATTGAATATCAGGGCGGTGCTTTCACATTTGCTTTTAGATTCCATAACCTTGTTTTTAATAGAGGCGTGTGAAGAAAACTGATCATCTAGCTTTATATCATATCAGCAAAAAATTCTTTCCCCGGTAATCGTTTCAAAAATAAATAATAAGTAACTGAACATCTTCAAACTCAATCTTTTTCTAACAATATTTTCAAAAATGCACAGCCATGTACTAAACTATCTGAAACGCGATATTCAGGTACATGGATAGTTTTGGGTTCTTATATGCTCAAGCAATGAACGTGCGATAAGACATTATTGCATTGACAACTGGTTTGCCAATCGATCAATGATTATTGACAATTAATAATCAATTAGTACCGCATATTGTCAATTCAAATTCTATCACGGGTCGCTAAATATTATGTTAAATAATAAAGATTAATTAAAATATCAAATTTCATATCGTTTAAATTTCATTTGAAAAGCAAGATACGAACTCAAATGGATGCAATTTATGTTACAGATCTTCATTATGTATGTACATACCTAGAAGCGAGAATTATCATCGTCGCAGACTACTGTCCACTAAATATTTTTTTCCTAGTTAAATATCAAAATCAATGAAATTAGAGATGGACTGCTGATAACTTTATTTCTTATAAATTCATACATTTCTAATTATTAGTATTCCTTTAAAATAACATCTTCCAAACACTAGAAAATTAATTAGTTTAAGCGGCGGGCGCTGCAGGTGTGGGGGCCTCTGGTTTAGGAGCTGGTTTTGGCGTCGGTTTAGGGGTCGGTTTATGGGTCGGTTCAGCATCCGGTTTGGCCGCGACAGGTTCATCGCCTGGTGGGTGTTCGTGTACCTTGGGCCCCTCTGTCGCACCGGGAATCTGTTTCCCGCTGGTTGGATCGGTTACGTTTTTGCCCTGAATTAACATTGCTAATGTACCGCACTGTTAATTCTTGTTTGTTGACACTCACCGTTTGAATATCCTTACAATATTTTTTGTCACTGATAGAAAGAAAGAATAAACTCATCGCCAACGATATGTTCACTACCATCAATAGAAAAACTCCAAAAGCAAGTTTAACTTGTAGGACGGCCATAGCTTGACAGAATTATGACTGACAATTAAAAAATTAATGGTTACTGTAAACGTTGTAAAAATTCTTATGAGTATATTTATGCTTATGAGGAAATAATGGTAATTCTTATTATAATGTACGAGGGGAACACATCAGGCGATAGAAACGATATAAGTATAACATGAAACACGACGGGTATTTAGGGATGTTTCATCTTACAAATAGTGTAGTCAATAATTACACTGCCAGTAAAATAGGAGTGTTATATAACAAACTGGTTCAGAATTTGTAGTTGTGAAGCTTAAAAGGCGCCGCAAACGTTGAATGCCATACGTCATTAGCTGATAGGTATGCGTTGCGTTTCATATTCAAACGGGTTAAAAAAAGCACACTAAGAATACCCCCAAAACTGTAGTGGCCTGTAGTTGGGTGAAATATAAAGAATATAACAGGCCAGATCGTTCCTGACAGAAATAAATAGACTGGAAATGTCAATATAATGCAAATTATATGTTATATCCGAGGTGTGAAGTGTTTTATTACAGCCAAGGAATACGATAGTTACCTATATCCCGAGGTGTAATGAAACTTTCCACCGAGGATTGTATACTATTTTACCTGCAATCATAATTCAATAATTATCAAAATACGAGTAAATTCGATGTTTTCCATAGTACATTTGTGAGCAGTCCATGAAAATACATTGCGTTTAAATTAACTTGATATTTTGTTCAATTAATGTGGTATTTGCAAATTAACCACACTCGTTGTATAATTAACATGGCTAAGTTATGGCCGAAAGTTCAGATGGAGCATAGTACACTACCCATTCAATTAAATTATATTCAATTATATTCTTTCGTTTCATAAATATTACTGAACATATAAATGTTCAATGGTTGGCAACCTTGGTTACTTCCCGCCCGGGGGTGGGATGTTATTACTGTCCACCAGTGGGATTATCGTGGCAGTATTTCTCAACCTCGAAAAGTTTATGAACTGGCATATTACTATAGTGATTGCGAATAAAACTAATTGAAACTAAAACACTGTCATTTTGGCAATGAACGTCAGTGTCACAGGAAAATTAACGACGGTTAAGTGTGTCCTTCACGCAGCTTTCTCAAAACACTTCGTGCGATAGAAAACGCCGTTAACTTTTGGACCTCTAGGATTGTGGAATAAAAAAAAAAACATGCACAGTTACAATAGTAGTTACAATAATTTCTATGTAAGTAATTTGACAAATTGATATTTGTCCTTAACCTCCGTCCGCAAACGACATAGAATACGAAATTAAAAAATATTAAAATAACTGATAATTTAAATAAAAACGAGCTAAGTAGATTTTTAAAAATTACTGAACAAATATTGCATTTTACGACAATGCAAACCCCGCAAATTTTCAAAATATGTATATGATAAACTGTATAATTAACAAACTGCAAGGGAAAGCACGCCTCATTGCCAAGATAAATAGTATTAATACATGGATAGATTTAAAAAATATATTTATCGCGAAATGTTGGCGACCAACGAAAAAGTTGTCTTGCCCGAGATTTAGTATCGCTAAGACTAAAACCAAATGAAATTCAATCTTATGAGAGATGCTTAATGCTTATCCTTGTTACAGACAATATTTACATACGTAAATATAAACATTTCTCAAACTATTCGAGCACCGCAGCAACAATTTTACAGTGATTTAACACTAAATACCTCCCCGTCTGGAATAAAAGAACCTATGGGAAGTATGGTACGTTCTATGCGACCAACAGAAGTTGCTTAAGCAATTCAATTTATAACCGCCGAAGAGAACGTGATGATGATGATCGATGATACCACTTGTTAAATCCTATAGAAAATTGAACTCGTGCTTCGCACTCGGTCAATTTTCATCGATTTTAACTCGGGCTATCACGGATGATAATCATAACACTACTTATATTATCCCCGATAATTATGATGGATTAACCGCCCTAGATAAATTAAAATTATTACAAACTCAGCTTAAAAATGCCCAATATGCGCCAGTTGGATTATTATGTTGTGTCCGTTAAGAAACGTAAATGGAATTTTGCTTCAAAATCAATAGGGGAGCCAATACTTGAATGCCTCGAACTGAACATGGAATTTTCTATGTTGCATCCGCCCATGCAGCACTATGTATGTCCGAGTGTGTTTTAACTCAACGAAATAAAAAGAAACTGCGCATTGACTAATTTAGTCTGTAATCGCGAGCCGCGATTAAACAAATTTGCAACTACATTCAAACTCTTCACTAATACAAGAAAATATGTCACTAAGCAAAGAATTTTACTTTTTAGAATAAGTGACAGTATTGTGAACGGCTTCTTCTAAGCATGAATTTTGAGTAAAATTTATTTAATGGATTTTGCGAAATCTATGTGAATATCATTGAACTAAAAATTGAAATTGGCAGACTTCATTTGCAGTAATTTTCAAATCAATCTATAGCGTTAAGTAATTAACGTATTACTTTATTCGGTGAAATAGGCGGAGATACATATTTTTAAAATATACAGGCTCGTCCGGTAACAAAAAGTTATTACTAATATGAAATTTATATAATGAGATTATTTAACTCTAGACTTCACAAATACATGTCAAAACGTATTTCAAAATATTAATTACATAATTCCCACGCGGCCTGCGTTTGGTTAATGATCAGTTCATGTTAGAAACCAAGTTTCTGTTAACTCCATAACATTAATATCTAATCCCAATACATCAACAAAAAGTTATATTCTGTAAAGTGGGAAGTTAATGCGCGAATATTCATGTGAGCTGTTTTCAAAGCGTTGTACCAAAAGTAATATGTATCAAGTACTAAAAATGCTAAATCTAAAAGCAACACTTACTTTTCAATGAAATTGCAGTAATGTTTCAATAAAATGAATGTATCAATCAAACACACAGTTGGTTAAACAGAATTATAAAAGCTTGAAGTTCATTATAGCTATTATTACTACATGCTTTGAATATCTAAAAGCAATTTAATATTTCATTTTAAATTCCTGGAGATTACGTTAATACTGCCGTCACATGTCCAAACGTATTTCCATCCAGTTGTTTTTAAAGAGACATTCAATAAACAGACTATATACTTTGCGAAATCTTTTTTAATTTTTTATTGACGCTCTTTTATTCGATTTGGCCGTCTGACTCTATCAGATGTGTCGATGATATCACTTACGATTAGAGGTAAACCTAGTTTCATACCCAATACCTCAAACACTTTACTTTGTACATTTCTTCCTGGGTTTCGAATGTGCCCCAATAATCTACATCTTTAAAAGTTGTCTGCAATCAACAGTTATTGGTCTAATATACTATGGCAAGTGGGCAAGTTTCTATCATTATATCACACATCACCTCGCTATTATTTGACATAAAATGCATATCAATTACGGCTCCTAATATTACATCACATAATACATTAGCTCATGAGAAATAAAAGGTGCATTACTAAAACCAGGTGCACTGAATATTCCGTTTCGTATTTTATTTTATCTCGGCTGGAAGGAAAAACCATATAATGTACTGCATATGGCTTTGGAGAAACCACGGGAGAAAATGCGATTCATATTGTACTATTTTGAATAAATAATTTTCCTTGAGGTAAGAATTTCACGCACCATATTTAAATAATCAATAAAACATACTGTATGCCGTTCCGAAAATATAACATCAATTATGTACGCGTACAGCAATTTGTATATCATAGTATTCCATAGTATTCCCGCGTCTGTAGCTTGTGTGAACTTTTGCTGAATTTTTCTAACGGTAACGCGCGGGCGGAAAAGAACTTTTATAGACAATCTGTCCCGCAATATTTATTTCACAGTGTTCATACAAATTGTTATAGTTGCTGCATGATAAACATAGTTTATGTAATTCAATATAATGTCAAAATAAATGTGCTCTAGTAACAATCCTTTATTTTTTCGAAAGAGAAAATAGTCAGGACCGGACTACCAATCGTATATATGACATCTTCACCCAAGAATAAACTATTTCAATTAGAAGCCCAAATTCCATGTGAACTGAAAGTTATGATCCTTTAAGTCATAACAATGTATCGAAGTCAAATCTACAGGATAAACATAGTAATCCTACACTGATGCATACCACGCACATGTTACATATCTAAGGCAATAATATTTTTAAAAACAGCTCGCACCCCACCATTTTTTTATGCCCGCAATTAACTGCAAAGCTATATTTTAAGGTTAATCTTACAAGAATTATTATTAATAAAAAATTAAAACTTTTCTATAACGACAACGATAATGTATCATAATTACTACATATTACTACATAATTATTACTTTAGATTAGATATTTTAGATATAGGAATCTTTCTAAAAAAACTTTTGTATAACCCAATGCTTTTTTTATATAATGAAGTATCACGGGACGATTTCCATATAATTTTTATTAGAACTTATTCCAGCTGGGTCGAATCTCGCAGAAATATAATATCCGTTAAAAAATTGAATTTTAAATCCACCTACCTTATCACTGGACGGCGGCTGCAGACTTCCCTCGGTATCTTCATCGCCACTCAGCGTCGAACACGTGGAGCAGTCGGACGACTTTCTGAACGGCTGCCGCCTGATGTACTCAGCATCCAAACTGCTTATCGTCGAACCGCAGTAGTTCAAATTACTACACGATGAATGCACACTGGAGTCTGGCGACGACGAGGTCTCCTTCCGCTGATTGCGGTAGAACTCGATGTCGTCTAATGTCAATCCGACTACGTCATCCGAATAGTCGCTCACGACGATCGAAGGGGTTCTCCAGAAGCGGTAACGCGTCTGTTCCTCCCCATCGTCCGTGAAGCAACTCTGGCGTCTGCTGTCGCACTTGTCCAGGTCGCTGTCGCTGACACAGTCGCTCAGCTTTCGGTCCAAAGGCAGTTGCACGCATTGCGCCTCGATCAGTGTCTTTGTGGGAACGTTCACATGATCTACAGAACCTCTGGGACTGTAGGGACTAAAATTCGAAGTGCTTCTGTCTGCGGAGTTTGTCCATCGGGCACCAACATTCGTCAATTCGTCATCGCTTTGCGTTAGCCCAAGCGCAGAGTCTGAACTGCTGCATCTTACGACTGGAGCTAGAAGCAAGAAAATACTTTTATTAAGAAAACGTATGAACGTTTCAGAGTTGTAAATTTGTGAAATGCGCATATTTAAATGGACCTTTCAAATTTGAAATTAATAAAACTATTGTTGTTGACTTCCTTCAGACTTTATTTGTGATGATAAGAATGTATTTCTAATTTAAAATATTTCTTGTTATTATCATGAACATGTTAATTTTATGTTTTGATTGCATTAGAAATCTGATGCGACGTTACAGGTTTTATTATAGAAATTCCGAAAATTTTCATTAATATTATCACTGGTAACATTTGCGAAAAATGTAAAAAAAAATATTTCATATTTACTTGTTGTCTGACACCTGTTGTAATTTATAGCAATTTGACTTGGTTTTCTTTTTATATCGAACCATTTGGAAATTAACACATTTCCACCTTTCTAATTTTCTATTTGATTATAGGAATGTAAAACATTCTACGACGCGACGGCCCATCTTTTTTAATGTCTGGCAGTACATTTGGTTTGATCCAAACCATCAGTTAAAAATATAGAACATGTACAGACAAATAAAGGAACGACATTATTTTCGAGGATAATATAACTAGTGTTATGATTATCATCGGTGATAGCCCGAGTTAAAACTGATGAAAATTGACCCAGTGCGAATCACGAGTTCAATTTTCTATAGGTTTTAACGAGTGGTATCATCGATGATTAATCATAACACGTGTTATATTTGGTGAGAGAATATAATGAACGTTAATAGAAAATAAATTGAATTGCTTCAACTGAGATAATTAATTTTTGTATTTTTTGGGGTTTTCTTCTCAATTAATTTTCCAATCTCTTCCTCGCTAGCCTCTCCCCATCGACGGTGATCTACTGGTTGAAACATTTTCTGGATAATAGCACTATTTCCTGACTTCGATGCGTCCATTGAAACTTTCTGTCACTTTGACAGTAAACAATTTAATTCATTAAACACAGGTGACAGTGAACATGCGGTGATAGAATTATCATCGTTTTGATAGCCTCTTCTGCGACTTTGTTTTTGTATTTTAACCAATCATATTAATGAAAAATGTACCATTGTAGACGTGAATTATATTCTCACGGAAATAGAATCGTTTAATTCAATGTAGAGGAAGTCTTGGTAAAAGATTATCACGAACCTAACAAACCAAAATGAATAAATTATAGGTAGATGCACATTTATTCTGGAATTAAACTTTCGTAATTATGTGCTCATAATGATATGTCCACCGAAAAATGTGGAAATTAAAAAATAACTGCAAATGATAATATTGTAATAGAACATGCAATAATTGAAAGTCGATATAAACGGATAACTAAAGCACTACTCAACACGGCGCGGGAAACATGCATTTACAGAAACTTCGAACTTAACATTTGTAAATACCCAGGAAGAAACGTCCTATTTTGAAGCGGAAGTGATAGTCTACTCTCTTATCTCGAAAACGATTCGAGTTATCGAAAAACGGGTCCTTACAGACAGTGTGGTACTATCATCAAATGCAATAATTCATTATCTCAGTCATTGTACATATTTACAAAAAATGTTGAAACCCGTCAGTTTCAGATTGTCGAATGTCACCACGTAACGTAAAAAGTGCACCCCTAAATTCGACCCCTTCGTGTGACAGTTGCAACACAAAATTTAAAAATTTGAAATTATAGCTAGGGGCTTCTGATACCTCATTTGAAAGGCCTTTTCATTCTCTTTTCAAAAATGCTGTAGTTTTTAAACTTATTGCAAAAATTAACAATAAATAAATAAATTCACTGCCGAAATTCGGTACACTACACTAAGAACTTAAATAATAGCATTTCGTTCTTGACAATGTATTAAAATAAAGAACATATTAACTAGTGATGGGAATAATCGAGATGCGATACACGAATTAGTCGATTATTAAAATCTCTCGAGATAATCGACTATGCACTCTGAAAATTAGTAGTACTAAATTAGTAGTCGTACGTCGATCACGGAACGTGTGGCAGCGGACCGAGAAGGCCGATATCTCGATATATTTTAACCCCACCACTAAATATTAATAGTAGTTCCAGGTTCGAGATATTTTATTTTAACATTGGACTCGTTCGGTTGTGGCAACTAATTAGTCGTATCGCTAAGGGAAGCTTCTCTTTCAATTATTTTTTGTAGTCTCGACCGATCGTCATTGTCGGAATAATTTAAATAATTACAATCGTGTTGATGATATTACGTTAGTAAATAAAACGCTTCAAAATTTACAATAATATTTATAAACTGCCACAATAATATATAAAAAATATGAGCAAATAACAACAAAAGTATAATTCTCAATAAAAAACAAAGGTACCTATATAATAAATTAATAACTCTAGATTAAACAATAATAATAAAAATTAATAAAAACAAATGTATAACAATGTGGTATTAAGGAATATAATTTGATCTAAATTTTTAGACGATAGTTTGTTTCGATGTAAATTTGTAAGTTACACGGCTTTAGAAAACACACTGTTAGTGGTATTAGAACGTTTATGTTGTACGTTGCATTAATTAGTATTAGTACGACTACTACTAATTTTAACTACTAATATTAGTCGATTATTAAATTATATCGATTACTAATAATCGATTATTGAAATATCTCGATTATGCCCATCACTAATATTAACGTAGAACCAAAATGCAGCATACGTCTTGGAAACATCCTAATCGTAAATAAAAATGTCTTCTAACACTAATCCACATTTGAGGCGTTATTCTTATTATTCGTAAGTAAGCGTTTAGTTTTGTATACCATGCTTATCACATCTATCAAATTCGCTGGAACTCGTTGATTGCCTTGTGCGGGATATAAGTTAGCTAAAGTTGTTATGGAATTAACTTTCCATAAATGAAAACGGGACGAAAAGTTTCAATGATGGCCGTGAAGCATAAAAATTTCTAGTTGGATAACGTTATCTAACCCTTCCATCATTTGTTTTCAAAAAACGTTATTATACCACCATTGTCTCCCATTAGCTGTTGAAATGGAATCAGCTTATAGTTTATTTAGTTTTAATACGCAAAGAATCAAGTCTTGGCTACGTCCAACGCTGCAGCTGCTTTTCGAGTTAAAGTATATGGGTTTTCCTCAAACTCAAGTATTATGCCTAATTTTCTCATGTTCTGTCCGTTTAGTTAAAGTTATTACATTTATAAAAGTCGTCTGAAGGTGGTAAATTATTGACAGGTGCGCTAAAAAATATCTGTTGATTTCATCTGACTTACACACTCTGGTGGAATTTTATTCTCACGAAATTTATTTATATCATAAATATCCAGGTCTTTCCAAGTATTTATAATATTTATTATTATGCTGAGACCCTATAAATGATAGATAAGTACTTCTTCTCGAATAATGGGCCTATTTGTAATAGTTTTAAGCGATTTATGTCCTTGAAAATAATTTGTATTTAGAATCAACTGATCCGTCGCAAAGCGTGATCGCGATCCCAACAACGGAAACCAAAGGTTTTTTGTAATAAGTATGGTATGCATAGAGGCAAAGATATCAAAAAAATAATTAAATTTACAGCAACGAAGAGTAGTATATCTTCCACATCAGATATATCATACATATTTCTCCACGGCAGAGAATATAAGATGTCCCTAAATGTGGAGTAAGAAATCTTCTAAAATTACTGCAGGCATTAATTTAGGATCAACTCTGGGCAATGTATAGTAATTCAGAAAAAAATTATCCGTGATCACTAAAGTGTAAGTCCGAAAAATTGCAATTAAAATAGAACTTGAAATAAATTGCTACTCCTCGACCTTCTTGTATTTGCGATACCACCTTACGAGATTGTAACCCGGAATATATAGAATATCATCAACTCCGTCCCGCAGCCAACTTTCAGAAATACCGACCAACTCAAAAAATTCACCCAGCAACAACGTCCCAAAATCTAAAAAAATAGGGATACGAGCAAGCGCAACCCGAAACTGCATACAGCTGCGTACAAATTATTTAAATTTATTGTTTTAAGGAAAAAAAATACAAGCTCAACTCCTATATGTAATATCTAACTATCAACTATCAAAAATCATCATCATATAAACGGACGAAGGGCACGACATTCATATTCTAGTTATAATAAAATGAAAAATCAGTTTAATATTTATCATACAATAAGGGTCAAATAACAATAAGTCACAATTTATAATAGTAAAGTGTTGTTTATAATAACATGTTCTCAGATAATAACCAAAACTCCAAGAGATTAATTAAATACTTAATTAATAATTATTATAAAGCTATGTTATTGCGGTCGAATTCACCCCTAACTTCATCAAAATCAGATTTACTTTTTATAATATAATTGGAATTTTTAATTTTTAAATAAATATTACCATCAAATAAACAAGCGTTATTAAAACCAACCCTTCTAGCAATATTTTTATAAAGGAATTAGCGGGTTACTGTTAACTCCTCGACCACCCATATTCCTGTCCCTTTCAACATCTTTCTTCGAACCAATACACTTTGAGGGAACTATTATCGGTGCCAAAGTAATAGGCGTGTTCCAGGGTACAAGTTAAATATTGGTATAATTTACGCCGACTGCGCAGGTAAGTCCCACGTGCCTCGATAACGGCCCGCACTACGATGGACGTGTGTGGTCTACCAAATCTGCAGTTGTTTTTCACTAATAAATAAATCCTATATTGTCGAATTATGGAATAATGAAAAACAATGCTCATGTAAACAAGCATTGTACGATACAAGTACTTGACAGATGTTAGAAATTTTTTTTCAAGAAGAAAAATATAACAATGTGCCAACTAAGTAGAGAAACTCGTAGAAAGAACGGCTAAAACCGCTGGAGAATTCCCAAAGAACATTGTACAGATGGTTAAAAAAACATGAAATTTTCAATCAGAAAATTAAATAATAAACCAGTGTTAATGGAATATACTCGCATTGCTTCTTAATCATGTAATTTCTTGACATGAAAATCTTCTATATAGACGAAACCTGGTGTGGTGCAAATCATGCTCGGCAGTTTGGATGAGTTGAAAAGGTAAATCCAGAAAATAGCGATACATTTGACCGATATCGCGGTGGAGTTCAACAAGTAAATGGTTAAGGAGACGGTATAAAGCGGCCATCAGGTGGATAAAGGGTAATTATATTACATATTGGTAGCGAGGACGGATTTTTGCCGCAAATGCTTCAAAGGCGAAAAAATAAAGCCGATTATAACCACGCAATGAATAAACAACATATCGAAGAATGGTACCAGTGATACCAGCAAAATCTATTATTACGTAGATCAAGCCCCTTATCAATACCAGATCCCGTTTATAGAAACCCTACATCAGCTTGGAAGAAAGATGACATGATTGCGTGGTTACTGAAAAAAAGAGCTGGAATTACTCATTTTTCGACATTAACTAAATCACAGTTGTTGATATTAACCTCATCGTTACGAAAAGGTACTATTATTAGAATCTATTGCAAAACAAGTAAGAGGGGAGGATGTGAAATTACTATGGTACCTGTAGCTTAATGCAAGTTTAATGCTATTGAATTAATTTGGGTATGTGTGAAAAATAAAGTTGCAACAAACAATAACACTTTAATAATTATAATTTCGTTCAGCATTGCAAGAAAGTTGAAAGAGTGTACATAGAAAGAGAACACCTTATGGATGAAATTATGAAACCATTTATTGTTAACTTACAAAAAGATGACGATGATGACGAATTATCGGACGAATCAAGTGACAGTGATTATGAAGAATAGTGCTATAATGAAATTGATATTGAAGATACCCACTTTCCTAATTACATTACAGGAGATGATACACAAGGAAACGCATACTGCTAACAATTCTGTTACGGCTGGACCTTCTGCCATAACCAATACTGTTCAATATCTGGGTAATACATTCTACAGCTATGGATACTAATCTTACCAATCCAAACAACTACTACGGTCAGAGAATTTATACCGAAATAACACAAACATTCCTAGCATTATGAATATGCCGATCGGTAGATCAAACACTGTTGCTGAAGACGAAAACAGTAAATCAACAAATATGTTATTTGTATGAAACGAATAGTGTTTTTTATACGATTCTATTATAATCACTTACAATAATAAATATTACATTAACATTATGTCGCAATTAATTATTACGCCTGTTACAAATATGAAATAAATGATGCAGGGAAAATAAGCGAAAAGTGTTTCGTTTCTTTGATTGACAGAGCTTCCAACACCGCCGCCTATTACTTAGACACCGATAAAATAACAAAAGTTTTGTGAAATTTTTTGAAAAATTATTATTCAAATTATTTTATTTAATTCGGTAGTACAGAAAACGATACAGTGAAGCTTTAGCTATAATCACATAGCAGCAAAAGAGCCATGGGGATCGCAATTTGGTGCGAATACCTCTCATCAGCCACGGTAAGGTTTACGACGCTTCCCACCCAGCGTCGTAAACCTTTCTACCGAGTAAAACCCAAAACTCTTTTCTATAGGACGTACCTCTAGAATAATTGGGGGGGGGGGGCATACTCGTTAGGTACACATGGGATATTTTGTTGCCTTAACCAATCTTCGCATGATGGCACATTAATATGATGCGTTTGAATAAAATTCACTAATGTCTGCATTTACAGCTTCGCCCCTAACTTGCCCAACATAAAGTCTTGAAAAACTAGCTTTCGAAATGGCGCACCAGTAGCACCTTGTCCTCAAATTTCCTTCGTTTCACTTTATTTCGGAGATACATAATGTAAAATATTTTTGTCGTCTAAAATTATCGTGGTATTGTTTCTGAAATGTTCTTATCTTAATTGTCTGCAGCATCTTCGAATCATCGCTAATTCAGCAGCCGTGTATTTTGGACATTTTTGTCACTTTCTATATTTTAAATTATTTCTACTAATTTCCCTCTTGGCTGTCATATGGATAATGTGAAATCTTTGGCCTAATCTTCTCGTTAAAACTCATTTTCTATTTGCTGCAAATACAATGAAGTTCTGAAGCCCTGCATGATTCAAAGCTCGAGGGCTCTTGGAGGGCTCTTCGGAAAATTCATACACATGCTTGAGGAAGGTTTGCTTCCGCACATTATTTAATGACGCGGTAAATTGTTATCTTAGAAATATTTTGGTTTCTATAACTACCGACAATGTCACGTTTGGCATTTGGCTAACCAAATTGTAAATACCATTCCGCAATTCTAACTTGTAGGACATTTTGTAAAACTTTGTAAACACAAATGTATTGTCAAACTGCAGGAGAAACTTGACAGAATCTCAATATCCAGTGGTAAGTTGATTGCTTTATTTTTAATATAAATAAATAATACGAAAAATTTTCCCAAGACTTTTGTTAGATACTTTAATAGTAGTTTGAAAATTTCACGGTTCATGTCCTGTTTCTTATAGTGACAACGAGGCGACAACGGTCAATCGACTACATCTTCAGTTCTATCACGATATACGGGCATAATTTGAAGAATGCGAATATTTCTTCTACGAGAATACTGTTAGGTGCATCTTTTTTACGTTCTGCTCGAATTTCTAATCCAAGCACTTTTCGACATTTACGATAGTCCTTTTTGTGAGTACTGACAAAAACTCGTCTCCTCGAGGTATCACGTTTACTCATGATTTAATTAAATCATCTTCACTTGAATGTAGCAACTGTATATGGGGTATTATATGATCTGTACACACTGTAAATAACTTCGACAAAATAACCTAATTTGAGAAAAACTGAGCGATCAACTGAACGTGTTCGTTAACTGGTCGCCATTTATGTTCCCTGTCATTTTGATTTTTAAAATCGTCGTAGAACACATATCACTCAGAAAAATATGCTGTTTTAGGTGCTTAATGTTTGTTCCGCTAATTGAGCGTACTTTTTTTCACTGAAGCTATTCAACAGGTATGCAGGTTTTTTTTAATTATTTCGACTCGTTAGCACCTCCCAATGCGTACTGGCTTCAATTCGTATCGCAGTCGGTCGCGTCCTAGGGGGTAACGCGAAACTTATAACAGTTAATTTTAGCAATAAATTAAAAAAAGTAATATTTCAATAGAGAATGAAAAGACTTTTTATATCAGGTGCAGCGGGGGTTGCAGCTGTGACTTGAATAATCTAAAATTTACGTGTTTCGAGATGTTTTATAAATATGCGCCATTGATGCTGAATTTATTATATTTGGCTGTTGGCCACACTGTATATTACCATATAGAGTACGATAATATTCCCGCATGCGGTTGTGACCTCAGTTGCCGTGGCTGTCAGATGTAACTAACCTATTCCTCCCTCGATACTACGACCACGATCGCACATGTCATGACGAACACGCCAGTTTGCTGGCAATTTATTTGTCAGTATAAGAAGGTTTAGTGGGCAGGTGTTTATACTGAAAGGAAAAATTTCCGGTATACATAAAGTTTTTCAAGTTTTTTTGATGCTTATGTATGTTATTCTCAGTTAAAGCACATTTGAATATTTTTTCTTTTGTTTCAGTTCAAAGTTACTAAGTAACATTTATAAATGTATTACCACGGCTCATTGTGAATTATCTACCATTTGTAATACTAATGTTTATTGCGTAAGTATATATTATAAAGGTCATAAATTTACAACAAAAGCGTTAAGTAAAATAACAGATTTAACAGCAATGAAATACGACGCTGAGATGAGAGTAGAATGTTTAGATCGAACCGCGTAGAGAGATTCAGCATCGTAATGTGACTTCGAATAATAATTCCATGTAAATAATTGAACAAATAAGGATAAAATTAAATTAGATAAGTTATGTAGAATATGTTTAAATATAAGGAGCATAATGTAATTGTAAATTGGAACTTGATATAAGTGGTTTTACCACATTTATATAATTTAAATCGTAAATATATGTTCAAATACACGATTTCTTCGCATGGCGATAGCCACGGGCGTGGCTCCGAGACGTGACTCACAGCACCTGGTCCACGCGAGTCGACTTGATGTCGACAAAAGCGCGCGAAAATCGCCCTGGCAACTAATTTACGACAAATCACCGCATGTAGAACGTGCATGGAAACTTCTGCCCGTTCAAACATCCTATAGCTATTCGGCACGGGCGACGTGTGGGGTTTAAATAAGCTGAATTGGCACTAATTCATTCATCAACATCGAGACCGAAAACTTCGCCAGCGACAATAATAATCGAAACTCCAGAAGTAGAAATCAGTAAGTGATTTTCAATTTATTTGTTTATAACAGTAGACTACGAATTGTCGTGTTTAATTGTTCTTTTGTATTTGCCTTTGAACCCATTGATATTTTAGAACGATTTATTTGTATATCGTTCTGCATAAATCCCTGAGTGAATAATTGTATTCGTTATATCGAGTCTGGTGTAGTTTTGTAATTTTTAAACTGAGTTTTGTTAGTATTACTTGCATTTATATTCAATAAATAAAGCTTTGAATTATTTTATTTGTGTTTTCTTTTCACGACAGTGAAACTTTTGTATCGAGACACATTTGCGCTCGATTTTGAGATTTGTGTTTATGTTTATGTGCTTTATTTAACAATTCAGTTTAATTAAAAATGAAAACCATAACAATAAATATATATAGACACACACACTTAACAATGAGGTCCAGCGCGAATTAATTTCTCGAGAGGACTTTGGATTGCAAATCTTTCATTTAACACTTCTAAAAATATGTAAGTAATTTTTGCTGTTGACAAAGCTTCGACATAAAGTGAATATATGTGTCTTTCTTTGTTAGGAACATATATTCACAAATATTTGCCGGTACTCATCCTTAGCGCATTAGCCTTGATTCACAATTATTAATATAGATATACTAAATAATGATTTGATTATGACCTTTATGGCTAGCCTTCAAAATAAAAATTGAGAAAAATTACCTGATGTATATTATTGCGATTAGCTTAAAATATCTTTCCTTCTTGCAAAATGTAACTTTCGGAATTAGTTTACTTCTAACAAAAATTCCAGGCTAACTTGAATGCTTTAAAATTTGTATTTAGAGTAGAAGTAGAAGTAATAGTAATAAGAAATATTCAAAAATTAATTGGTCCTACGCGACGGTACATTAGTATAGTAAGTCTCAAGAGTCATACACAATCACTTACCGTGCTTCGGCGGCCAATTCTTCTCTCTTTCGTCGTCGCTCCCGGTGGACGCCGTCGAACTGCAGTAACCGCTGACGGGGGGTGCCAGCAACCCGTCTACGCTTCCGCTACGATTTAACTTTTTCTCCGTTTGCGACTCTTGTAAATTCTTGCTCGTCCGTTCCAGCATCGCCTGGTACTTCTCCCGCATCAGTTTGACACTCTTAAAGACAGACTCTTCGTCTTCAGTACCATGTACCATCTCGAAAACCCCCGTACGACGTTGTCTTAGTTGGTTACCGGAACGACCCTTTGATTCATCATCTTCCAGGATCCCGTCGTCCGAAGAAAAACGCACGTTCGTGGTGTATTTCTCAACGGGCGACGTTGGTTGCTCCATCTCACTTTCAAGTACGGAATCGTCTGCATATGTCGCGCACAGTTTCCTGTAATATCGGCGGTGTTTGTCCGCCTTGTTCTTTACAACTTCGCGCAGATCTAGTCCTCGGTCATCGGCGTTCATCGTCAGTGTGCTCATCGTACGTAAATTAGCGCCGTCGCTATATGGATATGACGCGTCACAGTCATCGCGGCACGCGTACGATGGGGAACGCGACTGATGTTTCGCGAAAGTTACGATGTCTGCGACGTCGCTCCGCAGATTATCGAGATAGACGCCGATGTGCCAAGGGATCACTTTGGCATCACCCTCTTTGAAACGGCGGCCGCTCCAGAACAAACTGAAACTGAGAAATGAATCAATTTAGTCGTTCTAAATTCGTTTATAACTTGAATCTAAATTTTACCATGTAAACACACGCTTATCAATCCGTTATCGCCTCACACACACAGACACACGACAGTAAACTAATTTGAATAGGAAGTTGCAGCAACACACCGGCATCGTTGCCGCTGCACCTAACGTGAGTTGAACATTGAACGTACAAACAAACGATTGTGAACTGAATCTTTCTCGTGTAACAAATACGCCTCATCTTCCTTTTCTATTCTAACGGAGTTTTCGTACTTGAATGCAAATAAATAAGTACGTTACAGTTGGTCGCAATATAGAATGTCTGCTACTCTTATTGTTAATCCTCAAAACCACGACAATATTAAAAAACCTTTAGGTGACGATAGTAGTCCGAAATTTGGTCCTTGCTTACGGTAGTAAAAACGAATGGAACACGTTTCCTTTCTTTGCTCAATACAAAGAAATTACAATACCAAAAATTACCAATAAAACTTACATGAGCAGTGATCAAACTGATTTTTTGCCAATTGAAGTCAACCATAAATCAATTTTTCTTATAAATCCCTTAATTTTATCTGTGGCTATAATTGTATTCGCGTCGCGATCTTGCATACTACTGTTCAAAATATTGAATTGTTCGAAAATATCAGCAAGGAAGCCTAGCTTCAGAAGCCAAAGAGCATCGGAAAATATGGGGACTTAACATCTGGCAAATACATTAAAAGCTCTGTTCTTAACTGAAGCACACTTTTTAAGACAGTTGCTATTCCTTTAATAGAATGAACTCTTGTTAAGACATTTGCCCCTTGAAAGCCATCTTACTTCATATAAAGCACCCATGTCTTCACAGATTTGTCGAAAAATATTAGTCTACAAAGCTTTTCCTTTAATGGAATTTACAACATTAATAACGTTTTTCATAATACAGTCGATTTCAGGTGGTAAAACTTTTCACGCAAGAGCTGCTCGATGTGCATCCATGTGGCATTAGGTTATTTCTTGTAAGTTGACAATAAGACCAGATTGATGGTCTGTCATAGCTTTAGCGTTGTCAATGAGAAAGTATCTTACTGCTTGTGAAAAATTGCTGAAAGATTCTACCAAAAACGGAAGCAGGTGTGAAGTAGGTAATTTTACTCTCAAAATGGCACACATTTGTTAATAACGACATCTTTAAGCAGCAATGTGAAATTTCTGTTTTGAAGAGAAGAAAATGATCAGAGGATCTCAGATTAACTCGAGACAACAAACAAATTGATCCTGATGGTATTCCATGGTTAACTGTTTTCTTGGATGGCGAAAGGTACAAAAGAGGTTACAATGACAACTAATCCATGGAAGAAACTGACAATAAACACTTCTGACAAATATTTGGAGAAATATATGATATGCATAATCTAACGCATGAAAATGTGGGGCTGCTGAATAATAATGTACTATTACATATGGATCGATAGCAACACAAACAGTGTCGTATAAACAGTGCGAAGAAGAATGTTAAACATATTATAAGGAAGCAAGTAACACGCTCACAAACATTATTTATGGTCTTGAATTGGTGTTAATTTCAAATATTCCAAGTTTACTGCATCGACAACTACATTCATGCGAAGCCAATTATGGCTATACCAATGCTACTGTCCTTAACATTAAAATTCAACAAACTTTATGAAAATTCACAAAGTAAAACTACTTAATGTACGAAAATGTGTTCTAGACAAAATACAGACAATTATGTAATCGATTTTTGTATGGATAATTTTCATAAAATCAAAGTAAGAATAATAATAGCGAAAGATCAAATTGTGACACCATTTGGAGAAATATTTAGGAATTTTTGAAAATAACTCATTTAGCACAGCTATATCAACTTATTATACTAATATTTTTGGGCATACCGTCCATGTGAATAAAAAATTGCCAAAATTTTCGAGCAGTATATCTAAAACTGTTTAGTTTTGCACACATTCATAAATGGATACATGAATGCTGTCTTGATTTGTGATTAGTCAAACCATATGCCAGTGTCATGTAATTTTACGTCAATGTTAAATTGTTTATTGAACCAATTCAGAGAGACGATCATTTATGGGACTCTCCCAGAAATTCTACAGGGATGAAAATAGGACTTCGCTATACAAATGAACACTTCATAGAGGCACAACAAAAACAAAAAAGAGGGAATACATTACAGAAAAAATGCCAATGAGATAGATGAATATGCGACAAGGTAAGATTACTTTGAAAATATAAAATTCTATGACACCTTTTTTTATGAAATATGATTGATTATTGTGTTAGTTGATGACCTATGAAAAGGAACAGAAAATCGCTACAATCGAAAACAATGAGGTAATTCTATAGAATTCGACCATTGCCACCCGATGGTATTATTAGTTAGACGTTAGATGTTAGATGTTGGTAAACCAACTCCATACAAAATAATACAAATTGAATTGAATATATGTGTATTGGTTAAAAAAATATACCGGTGATGTGGTTCTTCAAGAGATCAAAGCAAGTGCTTTCGACATGACGCGTCGAAGTGACTACTACAATATTTTCTGAGTAACATGGGCTTGGTATGGGCCCTGCGCGAATATCGTTCGTTGCGATTGCAGTTACGAGCAATCTGTGGATACAACACGATTCCATTTCAGATACACGGTTGCTCTTGTCATTCGCATGGCGGATATGTAGTATTAAAATATTTTTACGTATTTGTTGTAGAACAACCAAATAAAATTTAGTTTACCATTTTAAATGTATGTATAATCGTGTATAGATAAATCTAGGATAACTGGTGCAACGTAGCTCTCAATTTCATGTATGCACATTAATCTGGGACAGCTTTTTTGTTGTTGTATTTGCGGCTTTTAGCATATTATTGATTTATTACTAGATTTCATTAAATATTTGGTAAAAATTAAAAACATTAAAGAAAGTAAACAATATATGAGGTGATGTATCACAAAATAATCAATATTAATGAAACGAAATAAATAATAAATAGTTCGAGTAATATTAATGGGTGGAGAAAATTAATATTTTCTTTATGGTCCATTTTTATTAGTATATTATATAGTCTTGCTGCGTCATGAAACTAATTAAAGATCGCCCTAAATGTTCTTTATTTGTAAATTGATCCAATGCTTCTTCAATATATACCATAATTCTTCTGATCTTCTTGTCAGAAGTCCTAAAAACATTCTCGATTGGATTTAAATCCGTACTGTTTGAGAGCCACTGAAGAAATTCACTGTTATTATTCCTAAACCAGTTTAAACAATTCTAGGTGCAATTGTCATGTTGGAATATGCAGTTGGCGAACGTATGTTCGATTGTTGGAAGAATGACATATTCTAAAATTTTTTTTAGGTAATTGTATTAATGATATCCTGCCACTCAGCTTCAGCCTTTGTAGCTTATCCAAGCCGAAAGTTGATTACAAACCTACTAAACAATCTCTTAATACGAATATATTCTTCATTGAAACGGGGCCCCCATCTAAATTTCCGAATTTATATTATTATAATTTCATGTTGCTTAAAATTCTGCTTTTATAATTTAAATTATTTAGATGCATGGTAATATTCTCAATAAAGTGAAATGTTAGGCAAACTTCAGTATACCTTTCAATTTATCGAAAATGTCAAACATTATTATTACCATCACATTGTGGTACTATTTTTCTCATAGTGTACCATATATTGCGACAAGTTTCAATCAGTCCCATCACCAATGGACTTTAACATAAAAACGGATTTACAAGAGTATCAGACCTACAAAATATGGCACACTTAAATGTTACACATTGAATTACTCAGTGCAATTTGTACTACGAACAAAACCAATGAAGAATTGGAGTAAAAATCAAACCATGTATTCCCAAACCTCTTTTATTTGATTTGTTTGGTATGAATAACATTTTAATAATTATGAGATAAGAAACAGAGCGCAATGTTAATACATTGGTACAAGAATCATTAGTTGAACTACAAGCTAATACGGATTGAAAAATTGATTGATCCAATTATCATCTTAACGTATCAGAGAATATTTTTTGTTGTAACAAAACATCGATACCAACTGCATAATCTGAGTATTTTCAAATTAAATAGTGGTCTTATTCTGTAGTGTAAGTGTAATGTCACGTAATAAAATGTATGTAAGTGTATATATATTATGCAAGTATGTACAGAAAATAATATATTCCCATGCTACGCTGTGACTAGACTAATTAATTTAATTTGAAATCGATCGTAACCTCAATTGACCAAATTTGCCACTGTCTCTCCATTCAAACTCGCTATCGACAAAATAGAAAATAATGCATTAAGTAAAACGTCGATACATTTGGAGTAAAAAGTTCATGACTAATTCTGAATTACTCATGTTACAATGTGCGAAACACAAGACGTTGTTTATGAATGAAATTCGTTGAATGGGTTTTACGAGGAAATTTATGGTGACTATTGACGAATTGAAAATTACCAGCGGTAAATGTGATTGTGATTTGTTTTCAAAATAAACATGTCGGCGACATTGTCTGCCCAAACTTTAATCTGTTAGTGTGCCTTGGGATTCTGAAAGAAACAGTGCTTTACCACCTATTAGCGGTGTATAAACTTACGGCAGCGTTGCTTTATTAGAATTTATTTGGTTGAAAATTGTAACATTTTTTAAAATAACTAATGACTGTAGTGCGTTTAGACGAAACAAAATTAAAACCGACGTTGAAAGTGGACGCACATGCGTAATACCCATTATATGTTTTTGAGATCACTGTTAACAAATAGATTTACTATATTTCTTTCATTGGCCATGCTTATCGATACCATAACAATATTCTGGAATCTCTTGCTATTCAGTATCTTCGAGCTCGCCTTCGATTGAGCATGTGTGGAACATAATCTGTATAAAGCTTCAACATTTGCAGTTTGTCTCCAGGCAACATGGAACAACTATCGAGATTCTTCAAGGGAACAACAACCTAATCAAATTTTATGTTTATTTCTTTTCGATGAATATTAAAGTTCTACTTCTTTCTGGCGGTCAGTATATATGTAAATAGTAGTGTTTAGAAAGCAGAATGTAATAAATAGCTGTGGATTATAATTATAATGATACGATGCATTTGATACTGCTTTATTTTATGACGCTATGATTTAGGCTACAAACATAATGGAATAATTACAATATACATATCAGTCATATTTAACTACCAGATCATTTTATTTATATTCTAGTTGACCAATGAAAACGAATCCAATTTTTATAAAAGCCATCTTTTTTGATAATTTTCGAGATATAGAAAATGGTGATAAGAGTAAAACCTTACTTCTGGTTGATATATCGCTTTCAATGCTTAGCTGACAATATAATTGTCAAATTATTAATTAATTATTAATTAATTCAGTATTTGTCCCAAAAGGTAAACTACAGCGAAAAATATTCCTAATCGGGCGCTTGGAATTATGTAATATAAATATATTGTTTTGATTAGAGGTTTGTTTGTGGGAGAAATATTGATATAATTTTATAGTTGCGATGCCTCGTTGTGCGACGAATTATTAGGTTTTGGGGTTTATGGGAGCGAATCTTATTTAGAAAAATCAATATAAACGGCAACGTAGTTTTAAAAGTTTCGGATAAGAAAAATAGGAGAATGCAGGATACCGATAAATTGGCATGATGATGAAATTACGAAAGAACTAAAAATGAAGATGATTTGAGAGACGTTTTCTTGATGAATATCCTGAACAAAACATCGTTATACATTTCGTAAATTCTTTTACAATCATTCTCACTAGCTGCATATCAAAGTATTTTAATTTTAATGACGAAATCGGTCTTAATGTTGATACATATTCAGCAAATTTTGACTGACAAAGAATTACTTTAAATCCAAAATGTACCCTAAATACATACTGACTTGAAATGGCTGCTCAAACATCCGAATAAACCGGCGGAGTAGTAGAGCAGTAGTACTACAAAAATTGTTGAAATTATATAAACTTTCTTAATTTCTACTTACAAATTTCTATCGGCAGTATTTAAGCACTAATAAAATAACACAATATAGTACTCGTATATATATTTATAAATTGTAGATAGAAATAAATTGATACGGTAACGTTTTACTAGCGAATCAACGATATACTATATACATGTTGTTGTGTTTCAAAAATATTCATTGTTTATTAGGTTTTTAATAATTTTCGACATAACTCCCTAAAAGGTAAACAAACCGCCATATCAAAAAATCCTTTTGCCAAACGTCCGTATCATTGACATCCGCATAGTGGTCAAATCTACAAATTTTGGTGCTACTTTCTCATACTGTTTAATCCTATTACTCTAAACGAAGCAAAATGGTCTCTAAAATGTACTCACTTTTAAATTGAAATTAATTCAATTGATGGATATGTTTTGAAGATAGCATAACCAATGTCAACTCTAATGAATTTAAAAACCATTATTTTTATATAAAATTGTATACTTGCACAATGCACAATAGTTATGTGTATATTATTATTTGTTTTATGAATTTTAGAATAGTTTAATGCATTTTATTAGAATTATTTATAAAATCATATACCGCTGTTAGTAATGCTTTACATGGGTTTATCATATCATTTCTGTTTTCGTAGCAGGCTCGTAACGAAAGATAGAATTAGTCAACTAGAGAAAGGAACTAGTTCGTTTGTGATATAGTTGACCTGAACTATGTGAACTATGTGATCAAAATTAAGAATGCCCATCACTATTGCAACCATATTTCCTTTTGAGAGCTAGAGCACGTCCGTTAGAAATAACAGTGTTTTATATTCTGTGTCCAAATCTTCACAAACGACCGTATACAGACACCTTACAGTCAACGTACATTTTTTCGTACTTTTCTTAAGATAATGGACATGTTGATGTATAATTTTAAAACAGCATTGAGTTCGTTTGAAAGTGTTTTAGCTGCCAAGGCTTGACGGTGTATAAATGAATCAAAATGAACGCCTCCCCAGGGTGGCGTACTTAGAAAAACTTAAAGCAACCGTAACTACTTACGCAATTTACAGGAATAATATATCCACATATCCATACATTTATGTAAATCCCTCTTTCTTTTAAATAAGGTGACTTTTTTGTCTACATATTGCACTTATTTAAAACCATGTAATATAATCATTTATTTTTCAATTATATGCTTCCCTGGTTATTTTAGAGCTTTTTGTGTATAGCAAAAATACTGCATCCATGCACTCTCTCGCCTACATTTCTGTTGCCTCGTTGAAGTGGTGACATGGTACCAATACCAGCAGAATATGAAGAAAAAATAAAACTACAAAATAAATAACAATTCATGAAGAAGTAAACAAATAAATCTTCCGATTCATCGGTACTTATTACTCATCGTCCAAATGAACCATATATTCCTGATTTACATTTCCGTTTGGAAGATATTCATATCATTTGCATGTCGAATTCATGTCTTCCAGTCTTCAGATGTGTTTCGAATGAAACACCTTCTCGAATGTGGTTTAACATACTTTCATTAAATTGAGAATTAATGTTATTACATCGAACGTGTTTCTTCTGTGGAGTCCAGATTAATTCAATTGGATTCAATATGCAGTAATACGGCGGTAACCGCAACACTCATAATGTGCAGAACTACTATAAATTGTATTTTTGTGAAATAATATTAGGCGTTAGCCACATGAAGCATTATTCATCACTACTACGCTCTTCCGTCGTAATTTGTTTGGAATTTGTTCAAATAAAGATGTAATCAAGGTGACTCGATTTAATATTTCTTGCTGGCATTTCGCCAACTCAAAAATTTTCAGAGCCACAATGTAAAATTATTACTCTTTTTCCTCTTGAAGATGGTACATTTAAATTTGTGTCACTCATCTTCTGCATATGTCTAGCTCTGGTTACTCCCTTCACTATTCTCAAATATTTCATTCATGCTGCTCTATTTTTTTCCTTTGATGTTATCACCCAGGTTCACACCCGTAAGGTAAATATGCCTATCTATTACTTTATATATTTGCATTTTTGTTAACTTCCTTTTTATTTATAAATGCCATATTCATTGCTTAATAACGTATTGTCTTGTCTTTCTCTAGTTTGTTATTTAGGTCTACCTCATGACTACCTTTTTCATCCAGCAGTGAGAGATATTGTAATTGCTGAACTGTTCGACATATTCATCCTCTATAACACAGTTTCGTTCTTGGTACTCCGTCAAAAGCTTTTTTATGTCTAGAAAAGCCAAAAAGAAAATGTATATTCTTATAATTTGAAAACTACTATGTCTGCATGAAATAATGTAGCATCTATCATACATTTTTCGAAATAAAACGACGTGATTCATTGGCGTAATAAGTCGTCACTTAAGATGCAAAGGTATTTTCAAAAATAAATCACAGTTGTGAATCGAAACGACACGTTGTGGTCACAGTAGTCGCTATCTCTACATAGCGGCATCGAAAATAAAACTTTTGCGAACTTTGAATCTACGTAAATATGTTTTCGCATCAAATGTGACAAGATAAAGATCGTGTCATGAATTATGACAGTTTCGACAAATAAACTTACAACATCATTAGACGATTCATAACGGCGGCGATAAAAGTCTCCTAAATCGGAATAGCAATTTTCGAATCCTGGATTATACAGAAATACTCAAATAAAAGTCGCAATGAAGATCTTACAGATGTTTTAAATAAACTTGTTCAGGAGAATAAATGATAACTTTCATTGTAATCTTTGACTTTGATCGTTTTCTATAAAAATTCAATGTTGTTCTTCACGTTTATATTTAACTGTTGCTACTCATACTTGAATAATAATAAAGTCTTATGCATTTTTTTATTTTTATATTGCTCAATTAATAGGTATTTACGCGCTCCTTTGAGGAAAAGTATCGGAATAAATTTTAGTATATCAAAAATTGTAATTGGAAATGTGAAAAATCACAAAATGGGGACGAAATGAAGAGGTAAATAAAAAATAGGCAACAATGACGTTAGACATCTTTCTTTAGCGATGCACATGAACTGCTGGTGTCCGTGCATAAAAGAATGCAAACCCCTTAAGGCAATAGAGGGCAGATAAATGGGAACATTGAGAAAGTTTATGAGATATTAAAGGAAGTTAAGGAAACATTGAAGTCGCAACAAGGAAGAAATGGAAAAAGTCAGATTTACGAGGCAGTGTAATAAGGCTAAATGAACGTCTTCAATAATAATGAGGACATAGTGTTAATGGTTACACAATTTTGCATAAATATTGGTGTTAGGATCTTTGGAATGTGTCAACTGTCTAAAGATGAAACATCGAAGATAATGACGTGTAGACGTACAGGTCAATAAATATAATTACTAGCGCATACAAATTATAGTGTCGTGACTGAAAATTGATTCTTTTAACAATTTCATAATTTAGAATAGTATTTTTTATGGTTTGTTCTACTTGATTTTAGGCTAAACAGGTGCCCGTGGCGGTTCGACTACTTCGCCTAACATGTATAACAGATATTTTCTTAGTAAGGGGTAGCAGCAAACTTATCTAATACTTGTCTCAGATTAAAATCGAAATTTTATATTACTGTTTTGTCTCCTAGTATAAATTACCAACATTTTCTGTTAAAGTTCGTTGCATTTTTGAATTATTAACACCAAGAAAGTATTTTTACACATTTGTTATCTATTACTTAATTCAACTTGAAAATTGCACTTGAACGAACATGTTGAAATTTTTTGTAAATTTTCTTGATTTTGATCAATTTATACATTTTATTGCATTTCATATTAATCACTTTTTAATTCTTTGTATTTTGTCAACAATCTGGACATAATTTTGACCATTCTGATGTGTGCTTTTATCAACACTGTAAAAATATAAAAAAATAGAAAATGCGAAAAGAATTGTGCCCCCTGCACAAATTTGAAACATACTAATTTATTTATTGCAATTGTGTGGGTCTACTAACGTCAATATTCAAGCTGTTATGTGATAACTGATAACATATGCAAAACTCGATGCAAAACTATCAAGTTTTTGTTTCAACATTTGTAAATATACATAATCATAAATTTGTCAACATTGCCAATAAATGTCAGATTTTGTTTATACATTTTGAAAAATTGTCTAAAAAAATTATAACTAAGCCACAACGTTGTCAATAATGTCTTCGATGCAAAAATATCAAATTTTCGTTTTTATCATTAACCTCAAATTACGTTTGACAATTTCTGACCCAAGTTCAAGCCCCAATCATACGTATTTATCAATTGCATTTATCTTAAGTATGCTTGCCTCAGTTGAATAAAAGGACAATTATTCTCCATTTCAAACATGAGTTCAGTTGAATCAATTCTGGCAAGCTTTAATTTCATTAAATTTGAAATTCAAATTTTCTTTAACTATACGTGAGTTGGGTTGGATTAAGCAAATTTACTTTCGCTTCGCGTGGGGTGGGTTGGGTTGACTTGAGCATCACTCTCATCAGTCCCTTCGTGCCTCTTGTTCATGTTTATATGTTTGTCTCCGATCTTTAATTAGAATTATATTAACATAAAATCAAATGTTAACTACTTAGCAATACTACAAATGTAGATATAGGTAGTAATACATTCAAACCTGCAAAACTTAATATTAAATAAAATATAAATTGCGAAGCTAGTTTGTCACATTGTGTAATAAACTTGTTATGTAGACATTAAAATCGTGTACAGCCAAATTCGTTGTGATACACAGTTTGCAGTCAAGAAAGTCTAAAAATTGTAGAAAAGTTGTAGTAGACTCGAGTTCATAAGCAATTTTAATTTCCATGTTTACAATTTGTTTGCGCGACTATTTTGCAGTTACATTAATTGCTAAATTTAACATACGTCTAAACATTTTTTGGCAGACTGAATTTTTTAACATGAACCTGTTGACCATTTCAAACGAAAATTAGCAAGCATAGATCGCGTAGTATGTCGTAGAAGTGAATAGCAAACGGCGAGTACAGCAGTTTCTCGAGACCATAACATTCCACCTCTCCTTCCTTCATTTAATGTAAAAATGCAAGGTAGGGAAAGCCAATGAAGTGGCAAGGCCTATTGTATGTACTTGATAAATAAGATTAGGCCAAAATGTTATTTAAATAACACCCTTTTGGGAAGTTTGAATTATATGACAAGGAAGGTTCGCGAGGATTCAATAATGACAATTATACAATGAATCAGCTAGTGTACTACATCAGAATTATTGAAAGTTTTGAAAGAAACTACCACATCAGCCATTCATAACAAAGTGGGGGATTATATTGTCTCACCTTCACGATATTACAAAACGATAATGATAAAGGGCCGACGAATTTCATTTATACAGTAATTAAGAAGTTGTATTTCAAATTGTTGAGAACGGAACACAATAGAACGTTAGTAAGTTGGGAATCAAAGTGTGGTGAACTAATCATTTAGAAGTCGTTAGTAGTCCGAAATTCGATCTCTGTTACACGGTAATATAAATGAATGAAGACGTCGGTGTGAATGGAAAAAAAAACGTTCCTTCGCTCAATGCTACAACTTACACTTGCACAAAAACTTACGCCAGTGGTAATTGGCCAACTATATATAACAACTATTTTTCCTATTAAAACTAAAGCAACTTACCATTGTATATTGAGAACCTGTCAAGTTTCTTTTGTAGTTTAACAATACATTTGTGTTTATAAAATTCTATAAAATGTCCTATAAGTTAGCATTGCGGAAATGTATTTACAATTTGGTTGGCTAAATGCCCAACAGTGACATTGTCGCCATTTATAGAAACCAAAATATTTCTAAGGTAACAATTTACCGCGTCATTAAGGAATGTGAGGAAGGTTTGCCGTGTATGAATCTTCCCAAGCCCTCGAGTTTCGAATCATGCAAGGCTTCTGAACTTCATTGAATCCGCAAGAAATAGAAAAGGAGTTTCAACGAGAAGATTAGGCCGAAGATTTCACATTTCCTATATGACATCCAAGAGCGAAATTAGCAGAAATAATTTAAAATATAGAAAGCGACAAAAATGTCCAAAATACATGACTGCTCAATTAGAGAGGATTCCAAGGCTTACGAAGGCTTTTTATACAGACAACATTGAGGACGTTCCTAATGCCGAAAGGGATAAGATAAATACTGTACGTTATCAGCTTACTAATTAACTGCAATAATCACATATTCTAAAGTATCAGAACGTTGATCGTATTTAGCGAAATACCGAAAAGTGTATGCCAGAGACTATTTTTTATTGTAACAAAACATTGATATCGCCGTAAAACAAAACTGCATATTTCGTAGATTATTTTAAATGAACAGGTTCGTGAAATAGCGAAAAAAAATTGATTGGAAGTAATATAACAAAATGGGAATGGCGAAAACTTACACACTACATTTTTCAATTACATGCAAAAAAACCTGTCCGAATCCACAACTTTAATAGAATAGAACCACATTACACTCTAGGGTTAATTATTAAGAAAAAATAAATGTTATAAGCAAAGAGGCTTGAACAATCGTTTTTAGGATGAAAATATGTGCATGAAAGCCACACAAAGCCAAATTGAACAGATATGCGTTCATAGGGAGACATGGGCTTTGTTCCCAAAATTTCTTCTACTTAATCAATTTCCCGCAAACCGACGAGGCCGCGATGACACGCATCATCGGAAACATCTTATTGCTTATACGTTAGTTACATCTGACAGCCACGGCAACTACGAGCGCGCCCGCCCCTGCGATGACATGCGGGTATATTTATCTTACCAGGACTACAAAGAATTTTTCAAAAGCTATTTTCCAGTAAATGGTGAACTTTTCGAAAGAACTGTTTTTTTTTTAATTTGTTTAGTATATCTAACATAATCTTTATAATAAACCCTTTTTCGATAACTTGACCGTGTCCAAATGCCGAAAAAGGTGATATGAAATATTGCACGTTCGCACGCACGCAGCATACACACACAAAGAGGGGAATGAGAAAAAGGCCATACTGCTCGCATTTTAAATATTAATTAAATATCTCTATTGTAATTGACATATTTTCTGATTATATCAAATAAATCATGCAAAAATTCTATGAAGAAATATTTATAATTTTCATTCCACATCATACAAGAAAAGGAAATGGAAGATCCTTGATTATTAGTAAAGACATATAGAAGGTGATTTTGTTATAAATTAAAAATGTATAAATAAATGTGCGCGCGTTCAAATTATATGCAATTTCATAGTTTTCTGTAATTACAGTTTCCGTGCCTGATGAAGGCAATCATAACGACTATTTTTTTGCACATGAGAGACGACGTAAAAACAAAATTGCATTTTAGCTATTCTGTTACTTACGCATTTACTAGTAGACTTTGCGTATGGCTATGGTTATGATTCTGAACGACCGCTGTGATTCTATTGATTCCGGTAATAGCAAATGTTAAATTTGTATTGACAATTGGAATCTTAGGCAACATGTAATAAGCCCAGTCTCTGATTTAATTGGCACAGCATATTAGATGTTGCCGTAGATCACTAAAAAGGGTGAATAATACCGACTAGTATATAAGCTGTGTTTTTGCAAAATCAATCTGCTATTTTATAGTTCGCTGCATTTATATGCAAGCAAATACCATTACAGTGCTTTTTTGTATTTTATATAAAGTCATGTCACGTTAATGTAACTATCTTTAGTGTAGTAATATTTCTTCAGTTGGAATAACAAATAGATTAGATTTTTTATGATCTATAGTTGTCATTCCAACACAAAATACCACTTATACCAGTATAGAACAGGTAAACAATAGCTTCCAACATATGCCGTGGTAATCGACTACACCACTGAATGCACATTTTGCAGGGATTGAAACAAAACGGGGTCATTGCCAGTGCTGTTGAGTGATGAAATGTTCTACTCAATGTATAGTACGGTCATACTCGGCGGTTCCGTTTTAAAACGCCCAATTACCGCCAGTTAGCGACCTTGCGTTCAAAAAGCCACCTTTACGCGATGCCCGGTATGAGATCCTTTCCCATTTATTCCCGTTCGCTAGTCTATCTGTGCAAATGAATTAATTAATACGTTTATGGCTATTTTAATTCGCACGCTTAATTATTATCGGTGTAATTGTCTCAGTTGGCATCGACGAATATGTCGCGTAATATAAATTTTATCGCCGCCACAACTCCTTATACAATTTAAGATTGCGCGTTTCTGTCGGCTACAGTAATTTTACGAAACCGGCCGCAGGTAACGTATTACGCGTTCGATTGCTTGCGTAACCTTTCACGCAAACGAGCGGCTCCGGCAAGAGCGGACGATTCCGTGTTTTATAAAAATTGGTTTGAACAAATCACATCTTCTGCTGCACAATTCATATTAATGTTCTTGTAATTTCACAACTTTACCAACATAGGAGGAACATTTTTACAGCTGGAATTTTACAAGATGTCGGCTCTAGTAGATGTAGGGCGGATATTTTTTATAGAAATATGTATTTTCCATAATTAATTAATTAATTAATTAAATTTCCTAATATTCATATGAATAGAGAGAGAGGCCTTAGATTTCCGAGGTATTGCTAATGGCACGCGTAGGAAATAGTAGTTTATAAAACAGTAGCGTAGTTAAGTGGTGTGTAGTTGTGAGTTTGGCTAAACGGTGGCGAGGCAAATCTTGGGGAATAATATAATGGCAAATGCAGAGGTAAGATAATGTTGACTATCTGTTGTTGATGTATTACGTGGTACCTGTTTTATTGTTATATGCGACGTTGTGAGGCAGTCACCCTTATGGTATCTATGGCGAGTAGGGTACTGAGGGCCCCCGGTGGTGTAGAGGTCGGCTGATGTTTTAGCCAGAATCGGCGTGGTTAGCTTCAAACTGTCTCCCATGCAGTGGGTCAACAATGATTCTGGAAATGTATGTGCAGAAGGCAAGGTATGCCAGTATTCAAATCTGCCTGTCGAGTACATTAATATTAACATTAACAGGCGAATATATCAGGTAACGGTGTTCATAGCTTATCATGTCAAATTCAAGGATATTTACTAGAGGCAACGTGGGATCAGGTGGGCCCCAGAAAGAGGCCTTGTAAGTAAGTTGATGTATCGTATTAGTTGCATTCTAAGAGGTGCTATTTATATTTTCATGTCGTACCGTTGTTGCTATTGTTTTTGCCATGATGAGTGTGTATTGCTTCTGCAGTGTGCTACCGCTAAATGGATGTAGGAAAGCTCCTTTAGTATTTTATATGGCGAGATGATATTAATTTGGCGATAAACGGAACAACGGACAATTATTCTGTTGCAACCGTTTAATTAATATTAATTAATTAAGAAATCTAAATAAAAGCCTACCCAATAATGTCAGAAGTGGGATATGCAAAAGTAATAATATTGCCAACAAACCCATTACGATTTAATAAAATTACACCTATTGCAAAGGATTGTGCAATTGTTGACAATAACTTAGGTTAAAAAAAATCAGTTCGTACCGGAAATTAATAGTGCAAAAAAAAAAGTGCAAAAAAAATTAAATAATAAATTACGACATTTGTGAATTAAAAGTGTATATGTTATATGGTACACATCTACAAGAAATTGTCGACCCAGAAAGTAATAGATAAATAAAGGTGTGTTTAATTTTTCAACGACAACCATGTGCATGTTCTTATAATATACTGCAGTTTTGTTACTTACAGTTATGTTACACATATATTTTATCTAAAGACAAATTTTGTAACAGCAACGAGCGGAGTAAAGTATGATTAAAAATACGACGACAGTAACACCCTAAAAATACAATATATAAACGTAAGGAAAAGGCAACATAAAATCAATCTATTACCATAAGTCATGAAATCGTCTGTGGCTATACTTTTGTATGTTGAAATGATTCCAAGTGTCAAACAGACCCTCGTAAATTTCCGGAATGAATGTCGCCATTAAGTACATCAATACTGTTAGAGAGATCTGTTAGTGGAGAGTGTAGTAGCCTGCAGAGTTAATAGAGACTTTAAACTGGGAAAAAAACATGTGAACATGCCAAGGCTGCTGGACGACCAGTGACTGCCACTACCCAAGAAAATGTTAATTGTATAGACGATATGGTAATGACAGATAGACGACTGACCATTCGCCGGATAGCTGAAATTACGAATTTTTCTTATGGTACTATAGAAAATATTTTAACAAACATTTTGGGAGTTTCTGCACGTTGGATCACACGAATGTTGACACCTGATCAGAAACGTTCTAGAGTATTGCATTCTGAAGTTTGGCAAAGTTTAAAGCACATCCGGATGAATTTCTTTCTCGATTTGTCACTATTGATGAAACGTGGGTTCACCACTTCGTTCCTGCGTCGAAGCAACAAAGTATGGTGCGGCATCGACGAGGTTCTACGCCACCCCGCAAATTTCGTATTTTGCCACCCGCTGGTAAAGTTATAGCCACAGTTTTTTGGGACGCAGACGGAATTTTGATGACTAATTTTTCGGAATGTGTTAATTTTAAAATTACGCGATTGTGTCAAGGAAAAAGACTGGGAAAATTGTGCAAAGGAATTCTGTTTCATCAAAACAATGCTTCTGTTCACAAAAAGCATGTTGTCATGAGCGCTATACTAAACGCAGGATTTGAATTGTTTGAATATCCCGCATATTCACCAGACCTGGCCCCTAGTGATTCCTTTTTATTTCAAAAATTAAAAGAATCTTCGTGGGACCAGATATTACGACAATGAAGTGATGCCGGCCGTAAACGTCTCGTTGGAAGAGGAATCAAAGGTTTGCAACATCGTTTGACCAAATGCATCGACGTTCAGGGAAATTATGTAACAATAAACATTTGATATTTCTTCAATTTGTTTCCGTCTAGATCATAAATACTGGTCTCCCCTCGTATCATGTCTATCTAGGTGATAATTAAATTATTTCAACTAATGTTTGAAAAACTTATCGATAAAAACGAATATATATTGGGAGATGAGATGTCAATGTCGCTGTCATCGTCTCTTGTCGATTCTGCTGACAAAAATAGGTATTTACTACTAGTAAATACCAACAAGATTCTTGTTTTCGTCTGCAAACAAGACAGTGGAAGATTAGAGAAGATGATTTAATGGCCCTTCCAACGCTAAATCTAAAAATTCACAAGGAGAATATAGAAACGTCAAAAATTTTGATTTGGAAACTCAAGTAAGAAATTGAGTTTCCTTTGTGATATCTGCAACGAATTCTTCAAAAATTTAAAGAATTATAAAATCCATTGCACCAACATTCACATTAATTCAACTTGTGATTTTGACATCAACGAAATATCTAACAATGAAAAGTTAGGCCATTCTCCTCCATCAAGATGTAGAAGTAAGCAAAATGAATCCTTTAATGCTCTACGTACTTTTTCCATTTATGGAAAAAACTATCAGAAGCCAAAGCTTTTAGACACTTAGTTGCAGATAAATTAATAAATTAAATAAAGTTTTATCAGTAATGAGTGCCTTTTAAATAAAACTTCTTCTTATTTTGAGAATGTTTTGCTTTCCTCCTATAGAACTTTTAATCTTTCAATGAAATTCGATAAATCCTTAAATTGTCTTATAAAAGACAATCTTTCCATTTTCGATTTCCCTGATCTTCGATCATTTTCAACTAAAAATAAACGCAAACCTTTATCTTTAGTTGATTCTTTGGCTCCTTGCAATGAAGATGTTGCTGAGAACTTCTTTAATGGTCAATGAGCAGAACGTTGATGCTATCTTTTCCTTTCCCTCTGGTTCTGCTGCAGGTTTAGATGGAATGAGGCCACAATATTTGAAAGACATTATTTCTATATCCGCTCATGAAGTTGGACTTCGTGCTCTTAGAGCTATAACAAAACTTTGCAACCATTTATTTTATGCTGCTTCTCTTCTTTATGTGCTCTACATAAAAAAGATGGAGGTTTAAGACATATCGCTTTTTCGTAGATTGACGTCAAAATTATCCAGTCTCTTAAGTCGCAATATTGTAAACTCCTATTTATCTCCTCACGAACATGGCATTGCCACTAAACACTTTTTAACTCCGTCGAACGGCATTGTATTCTTAAAGAAGTTGAATGTCACCCCCCTTCTTTATCCTTATCTCTTCCAATGTTATAGAAATAGTTCATCTTTATTTTTTGGTAATAATTTATTGTATTCTTCTGTTGGAGCTCAACAAGGTGATCCTTGCGATCTAATGATTTTTACTCTTGCAATTCATCCTATTATTTTTTCTTTGCATTCTTAACATTTGGTATTTAGATGATGGAACTTTGGCTGAAGTCGTTTTATCCTGAAGTCGTTTTGTCTGATTTTGAAAAAGTTATCAATCTTTCGAGAGAAATTGGTCTGCATTTAAATCTTAACAAATGTGAGATATTCTTCTGCTCCGAAGTTCCTGATTTGGAAGTCTTTCAGAAATTTAAAAATTTAGCTCCCGGCATAAAGATTTGTGACGTGAAAGTTTATCTTTTCTAGATTCTTCAAATTTTACTCAAGGTTTTAGATGTAGTTTTGAAAAAACTGCCATATTGATTGAAAACGTCTTACAAAAAGCTGAACTCCTTAGTAGTCACATAATCTATACTTTGATCAAGAACTGCCTTTTCGTTCCTAAATTAATTTTTTTTAAAGCACCCCCCTTTTTGTAAATTTTCTGATTTTCTTGTATCCATTGATTTCACTTTAAAATCTTCTTTAGAAACAATTCTTAATCTTCGTCTCAATGATTCGTATTCAGGACTTTTATCTTCCTGATTTTCTGCCTTCTATCTATGGTGTTAATAAGCTCGTTTCTATATTACTAAAATCAAAGGATAATTGGCTTTATATTCACCTTTACGATGAAACTTTGGCAGTATGGTATATCAAGAATTCTAACGAGTTTCAGAACAATTGGGACGGTATTAATTTAAATCGATATTACAAAAGATTTATTCTTCAACTATCCAAAGGATTTGGCTCGTTTTAAAGTTGTTGGTTCTTGGCTTCACTCAACAGATTGTCAAGAGATGATGGAAAACCTACAGATGGTATGCCCTTGGCTCCTTGGTTTAAAGGTCGAGCTTTAGTTTGGAATGTTACGGTAGTAGATACGGATAGCGGATAGCTACCTTTTGAAAACTTCAGATATCTCTGCTTCAGCTGCTGAAATTGCTTGCAAACGGAAACGTAGCAAATTTCAGTCGATTATTTCTTCAAACTACATTTTTAAAGGCCTTGCCTTTGAAACCTTGGGCCCTTGGTGCAAAGAAGCTATCGAATTTATTAACATAATTGGCAACCGACTTCTCATCTTTTTCTAGTAATCGGAAATCCAAACAATTCATTTTTGAGAGGATTTCTGTCCCTATTAAAAGAGGAAATGCAACAAGCATTGGAGGAACTTAAGTTTAAAAAAATATATATAACATAAATACACAATAATGTCAAATACAATGAAAGCAAATGGTGTCAATGAAACGCTCTGTATGTATGAATGTAGCGCCTAACTGATCGTTTTAGTGCATAGATGGGAACAGTCTATTAACTCTATGCTCTCTGGTTAGCTGTGGTGCAATAGGTACACTTCTAGTGTTCATTCGTCCTTCATTATGGATTTTCGTGACAGTTCGTGCAGAAATTGCTACATTTCGAGCTGCTGCTGTGATTCTTCTTAGCTCTAAACTGGTAGAATGCCTATTTCCTAATGCGCCTTACATAAGATATCGCTCATCTCTTGCATCTGTAGACTTCTTGCGACCTTGTTCTGGGTACAGTTACTTCTAAGTTTAACATTTAACTGTTCTACTAATTGTTGATTATCCAACTACTAACAAAATAGCCACTTATCGCTAGCTTTGTCTCTCGTTAACTAGAACTACCACTTTCCAGGCTTTTACTTCACACACATTAACACCGGCTTTAAACAAACATTTCTTATATTAAATTACAAGTTAACATGGGATTTCCTATGTGACGTCCGCCAATGCAGCACTCTGTATATATTGTGATGATATTCATGTATAGGCGAATTAACGATGTTAAGAAAATTAGTAGAAAATTATTATGACCTACACAAAACTACATAGAACGACAATAATTTTGAGAATTCCTAGTATATAAGTACTAATGTTATTAAACGTTGATATAATAAAGAACATTTAAATGCCAGTGAACATGGGTTTTTCGGCGAATGTAATATTATCAACTTAACTTTAAACACCAATGGTAGCTGTCAGATTCAGACTAAAAATATTTATTTAGTTTTGTGCAAAATTATGAAATTTACCGAATATAAAAGTTTTGGAGTAAAGCAAATAGTTATAATATGAAATTCTATAAAATAACGACATTTTGTCCTCTTTCTTTATATGTACATTTCGTTGGGTTAGGTGTTAAATTTCAAAAATTCTCTCTGTCTACGTTGCATTCTACCTGAGAGGGTGCAACAATATACGGATGCCACCGTGAATCTACTGTTAAAAATTGTTGTGGTCTCGTATAGGGGCCCGTATACCTGGAATAATGAAAACACCCGGAAGCCAAGGCTGCCGTTACGTTGGTATTATTATGCAGGCTGATATACAGCCGCTCCCCAAAGGGGTGCAACTATCGAATGTGTGTATTTACTAATACTTAGCGCAGGAAACGAGAAATGTGGCATCCACACCCACATTATCATTAGCAATGTTGTTTGTTAATATATTAAACTGGTGGTGGATTTAATTAGCTTAAATGTGTCATCCGTTATTGGTAAGTGTCCGCAACAAACCAAAACCAACACAGCAAATAACAGTTTATTTGTTGTGTTGGTTTTAAGTTTTTAGCAAAATAAATTACTTATACGTTTATACTTATACGGCTAGAAGTAAATTTATATTACACATTGCGTTGTAACAACCGGTAAAATGTATCATGTAAAACGTAACTAACGATAAATTATATTTAATTATAAACGTCCTTTTAACATTTAATTAATCGACTTTAGTGACAGTTAATTTTGTACAATTGCCAATAATAAATGTTATTTGTTGAATAGTTAATAACATAACCCGCTTAACGTTATACTCTGTATAATTATTGACCTTTTAAAACTGCAGTTTCGATTTTGCTCGTCTTAATATTCCATCATATTGAAACATATTTAGCGTATAACTGAAACAATTTAAAAGCAAAACTATTATAATGTTGCTTTTGATTTTAATTGATTTTAAATTCTTTGATTGTTACTGTTTCCAACTGGTAATCTTACGTTTAGGTTTCTCAAATGTAGTATTATCTTTCAATTTTTTTTTTTAATATACCCAGAATATATAAACTAAATAAATATATAAACTAAAAATAAATATTATTTTTCTAAACTAATTGTTGAAAAGTTGAGAATTGCACCGACGAAAATCTATTGTAGTTTTTAGTTTCTCAAGAGAGAGACCAGAAATTATCACAAGCAATTCAATTATAACAAAAATCAGGTTAAAAACTAGGTGGGTATAAACGTCTTGTTGCAACAAATGAAAGGTTTGTAATATTTATTCTGACAAATCTTAAGAGTACAACTAGTTCAATCGTTTCTAAAGAATCGCCCACAGAAAATTCTATGGATACTAGCTTGTATATCGTTTGATTGACCATGCGTTTTGAAGAACATTTATAGTGATTGACGACTTTAAGACACTACTAGGCACACGAGCCCTAAAAATGAAAACTTGATAATAAATATTCTATAATAACAGCATATACGTATATTTGAACATAGCTCATTCTCGAAATTCTAAAATTATTAAAAAGATTTGATAATTTAAAAATGTTTACAGAGACGAAAATGGCTATCGACATCTACTAGATGGCATTTTTCGTAGCGCTATGATTTTCAATAGACGTATAATGTGAGAATTGCACAGGATATCGTTGACATCATATGAGTTTGAAGAATCCTTGACAAATCTGAAATAGATATGTATAAAACACTAAGCTACGTGTTTTATACAATATTTTATCCAATTCAGATGACGTCACAGAAAATCTGTATAAACGAATAAATCACAATTTATCAAATACAATATCAAATACATCAGACACTATATTATACAGGGTGAGTCGGGAGGAACGGACCAAACTCTAGGAGTGTATTGTACACGTGAATATAATGTAAAAAACTCAAATGTTTTCAAGTTATAGCGTAATTAAAAATAAACAAAATTTCATGCACTAACGTTTTGGTAATCATACCGTTCTTATAATAAATGTTCAAAAATACCGTCATTTATTTTCTGCTTCGTCTACAAAGGGCCCCTGTAATTAAAAATGTTTATCTGGTATGCCATGTTAGATGCTCAAAAATATTTGATAACTTTGTTGTTCTGATAATGTGTCGGTGTATTGGGACAGTGATTTAACGTTTATTCTTGAGTTTGTACGATTAAAGTGTTACAAAATGCCACACACTTATTCAAATTTAAAATATGCAAATATGGTGGTGCCAGCTGCTGTTGAAGAATATCGTCAGCGGTTTCCACATCAGAGACATCATAAAAATGTATTTATCAGAGTTTTCAACGAACTGTGCAGGACCCGAAAGCTTCCCAGTGTTAACATAACATCTAACGAGCTACTCGACAAAATGCAACAACCAGCTCACGAAGAATTAGTGTTCAGTTGGGCATTCCACAAACAAGAATAATAAACACACTCCACGAGCAAGGCTTACATCCATACCATGTACAGAGAGTACAGCACCTACAACGTATGGAATTTTGTCGGTGGATAAATAATCCTCCTGTTGTATCGCGCATATTTTTTACAGATGAAGTAACATTCACCCGTGACGGCAATAATAACACTCATAACTGTCATGTATGGTCAGTCGAAAATCCTCATGCAACAGTCGAAAGTAATTTTCAATATAAGTTTTAGGTGAACGCGTGGTGTGGTTTGGCCGATGGTTATTTAATTGGACCTTTCATTTTGGAGAATCGCCTTACAGGAGACAACTAGTTAAATTGTTTGCAAAATGAATTACACGGACTACTAGAGGATGTTCCTTTAAACATCAGAATGCAAATGTACTACGAGCACGATGGAGCTCCTGCACATTTCACTCGTCAGGTCAAGTAACATTTGGACGAAAGGTATCCAGGGTATTGGATTGGTCGCGATGGTCCTATTAGTTGGCCTCCAAGATCTCCAGACCTTGCAGCACTAGATTATTGTTTATGGGGCTGGTTCAAAAAGTGTACAAAGTTAAAGTGGACACTCGGGATGCACTACTTCAATGTATTAGAAATGCTGCAGCCGATCTTAAACAAAGACGTGACTCAACCAGGAGAAATCAGAAAATGTTTAGAGGTGAACGGCGGTATTGTAGAACATTTATTATAAGAACATTATGATTATCAACCTTAATATATGAAATTTTGTTTATTTTTAATTACGCTATAACTTGAAAACAAATAAAAATTCAACAATTCAAACAATTCAGTTTTTTACATTATTTTCACGTGTACAATACACTCCTGCAGTTTGGTTCGTTCCTCCCGACTCACCCTGTATACAAATTCGAAGAGGGAAAAGTGACGTATCTTTCCATATATAAATCATTATACAACTTGATGAAAACGAACATAAATCTAGAAAGACTCGATTTAAGTGTTATATTTATCTATATTGCATTTTTGGAAAGAACTTTGAAATGTGAAAATGAGAAATAAATATAACAATGTGTCTTGATAAGTGCCAATACGGGCGAGAATAATGAGCTTTGTGTATGTGAAGGAATTTCTCTTATGAAACAAAGCAAGCTACGTATCTTTTTCATACGGAATTATGCAACAGCTCCATGTATTGATGAAATAGAAATAGATTCAAAAAGAGCCAGGGAAGGTTAATACCTGTGTAAAGCCAATCAACATTAAATTGAAAGACATATGACTGTTATGAGTTTTGATAAATCTGAAAGGTAAACGGGCTTCAATTTGATGACTTTTACATATTTAACGTATTGATATGTGTCTCACAAGGTGTTTAGTCAGATTGAACAGTCGGAATTGACTGAACCCAACTTTGAATTTTTACGTTTTAGAGATTTTCATATCAAAATGCTTGTAATAAAATATAATAATTTTACAGTTTATTACGTTCATTTTACGCTGCATCGGCGGATAACATTACAGTATCATTTAAACTTATATAAAAATTACAAATGTTTTCATAGCCAGGTAGATAACAAACACTCCCCTCGAAGTATAAGAAAGTAAATATAGAAGCACTCTCCCTTTTCTGGAAATTATTCTAAAGCAGCCAAACGAAAAAAACGCTGATAATTAATTTATTAAAATTTTGCAAACATCTCAAAAACGGATTACGTATCATAAATCAGAAATTAGAAACTCGTTTTTAAACAAGCCCTTACTGCGCTGCGACTGATGCACCTTACTTATAAGTGAAATCCTCATCGCGACGATTGAATGCTTCAAACTCAATTTTTTTTTTATGTGAATTGATGTGATTTGAAGTGTCCAGTCAGGACTGCTGCTACAATTCATGACGATTCGTTTAATTCATATTTTGCCTTAAGGGGTAAAACCATTCTAGGATTTTCAATATCCGAATATGCTTAAAAGTGTCCAGGAAGGTAGAGGAGGAGGCGAATATCGACATGGATGGTATGTATGTATGGTGCAGGCATCGCAGATTAGAGGTAAAAATTACAAGGATTAAAGTGTTTATGAAACTTTAAACGCGCTTTCTCTAAACTACTTTTTCCAAATTGGGAGGACAGATTTCTCGGAGACTGCATGGATCTATTAAAATTTTTCACAATAGATTCACAATAGTGTTCTCTTCGGAAGTACGTAGCCGTTTTTTGATTGGATGTAAACTTTATTTATGAAAAATTTATTACTCATTTTTACGGCAAAATATCGATTTATTCCTTAAAAATTGCACAATGTACATAGATTATAAATTTGTTTACTTTTTTGTACCACGACTCATATATGCCGAGAAATCCCTTGGCGGTGTTTTTAAAATAGGTGTTCTCGACGACGGGCTCCATCGCCTCTATTCCGCTTGTCATACTCCAAAAATAAATTGATAAATGTAGCTCTTTTTTCCTGCCTCTAGAGTGGTTTTACCCCTTAAACTATTTTCACGGTACCATTTCTAGCGATGTATGGTATAGAATTGTGCATTGTGTGCGACAAATTGGATATTTCAATATGAGAATAAAACAAAGTTCGAGGTCAATTAGAATATGGGTTAACATTGTATCCGCACATTCTTTGTATGACAATTTTACTTAAAGATATATTTATTAGTAAGATTTTATGACAATTACGTGAAAAGATTCCTCCGTTTAATACTAGCTTTAGCCTTATCATTATTTTTAAATGATTTTAAATATTTCCGTCTTATTATTAATTCTGCATATCGAAATTGACCCAAACCAAGTCTGTTTTGCTTACTGCTCTTAGCTGCACTAAACAACTCCGTTACTAAAACGAGCCTATATTTTAGCGGTCTAGAAAATAAGAATAGACTGCTATGATAAGTTTACAGCAACCGAACAATCACGTTATTTGATGAGCCAGATGAGTGCCGAATCTGTCATCTGTGGCTTTTACCGCTACGTTATCGTTAAAGACAGTCTACCAGTTGGTTCACATTGACCGTGCAATTCGCCTCTCGGCGACCTTGCGAAGTGATATCATTGGCCTAAATACATAGACCATAAGACGCGAATATATCGTGTTCCACATTTACGCGCGCTGGCAATATAGATATTCTAAAGGTACAATCGCCAAATTAATCGAATTTCATACATTACGCGAGCGTTTCGTAGTTTCAGAATGTTGTCGTACCAACTATCAGACCATCCAGGATGTAATCGTATTGCATCGACAGAATGATGAATTAAGTCTGTATACACACAAATGACAAACACTGGTAGTGTCGACTGTTATTTATTCAGTGAGTTTATAATTTTTTTCCAAAAAGATATTTTAATTGGGTTTTTGGCCGAAACATTTTTCCTGACGATTTCCCTCATATTAATGTCTAATCATATTTTACATTGGTACATATTTGATTACTAATGAAATTATCATACTTCACAATATTTAACTGTATGCAATAATAGTTTCATATAACACATATACAAAGGATCGGAGGCTCCTGAGTCAGTCAATGAGAAAACTTTTGGAGTTAATGGCACAGTATAAACAACATGAAAACTAGGTAAGAAAACATGTCTGGTTGAACTAATCAGTTAACAAAATAATATAAAAGTTATGGAGAATAAAACTAAATTGAAAGGCAGAGAGGGAGAAACAATATTTATTGATAAGCATCTTACCAAGGAAGAAAGGGCATGCGGAAGAAAGTAAGACAGGAAGCGAAAGAAGAAAAAAAACATGAAAAAATGTGAAGGTAGGTTTTCAGAAATTAATAACGAAAGTGGAACACTTTGAAAGTATTATAAAGGGTGAGTCAATGGATATCATACTCCTAAATATTCGAGCCTCAAAAAGAATTTTGATGATTAATACTACTTGAAGAAATAAATAATATAATCATTTCATCAGAAACTTGATCATTAAAAAAATATTTCAATACAAGGATTTAATACTTTTCATAATGAAAGTAGATTTAATCAAAATGATGGCTGCGTAGTATATGTTAAAAAATATATACAAGTCAAGCACGATATAATTATAATTGCGAAATTTCCATCGATTAGTTTAAAAAATATATACAACATATTTTAACAAGCCCTCGACAAATATTTATATTTTTCTACATGAATTTAGACAATGTTAATAGCTATGCCCATCCGATACTCTTGAATATATTATAGAAGATTGGTATTAGAGCAGTGTCGCTAAGGGGATTGGGAAATTATTCAATTAATCGAACACAAAAATTAAAAATACTTATAATGAAGAACGAGAAATAAAAATTGGCGTAACACCGGGAACGGTGATTGGACCCATACTATTGCTGATTTATATAAATGTAAATATTGGTGGTGAAATGAAATCATATGCCGACGATACAGTGATTCCAGGACAGTGTTCGAGGACAAATGCTGTAACGACTACATAAAAAGCTGAAAAAGGGTTATCTTTAATGAAAGAATGGATGTACAATAATCTTTTAACATCAAATGAGTTGAAAAAGTATTTTAGTTGTTTCTTGATATATAATCGACCACATTACGATAAATTAATAGTACACAATAAGTTGTGTGGGAACAATAAATGTACATCGATAAAAATAAAAAAAACATATGATATTAAATATTTAGGAATTAATATTACTTGTGGACATATTATATTATATTATAAATGCATTCAACTCGGAGAATCTTTCAAACTTATTAAAATGATGTACCAAGCAGTAGAATAGTAGAATATATTCTGGGGAGTGACTTATACTAAGACCTTAAATATATTACTAATCATTCAAAAAAAGCCTATTAAAATAATGTACTACAAGCATAAAATATATCCGTATTGATAATCAATTATTTGAGCAAACTGGTTTGTTCAGTTTAAAATAGCTACTCGTTTATTCCACTTTTCTGTAAAAGACAATTAATTAATTAAATCAATTCCTCAAACATTGTTACGCAACTAGATCTGTCTCATTACGAGATCTTCATGTACCTTTTAAAAAAATAAATAAAGTAAAAAATAAAGTCAAACATGACGTTATCGAATTTAAGGGATTAAAAGATTATGAAGATTAAGATTTAGTGAGAGATATGAAGGTAAAGTTAATAAATGCGCATGTACCAACCGAAGAAACAGATCAAGATACTAAGGAAAAGTTTTATGAGGATTTGGATACTGCGTTGGATAAAATTCAGAAGTTCATTATCAAATGTTTATTAGGAGATATTTACGACAACATTGGGAACGAAAAGTAATATAAAGATTTAATAGGAGGTACAATCAGATATAGAGATAGTAATAATAATGGGAAGATGTTAATAGAGTTCGCACTGGAGAATGGCATGAAAATAGTAAGTGCAGCATTCGACCACAAAATATACATAAAGAAACATGGATATCACCAAACGAAGAAATAAAAATCTGATTGATCATGTCCTCGTAGAAAGGACTTGCAAGAACTCTGTAAATAGCTACAGAGCAGCTGAAGCAGACAGCGATCACATGTTGGTTATAGCTGAAATGAAACAAGAATATCACGAAAGGAAAAAAACGAAAAAATGACGCGAAAACTGAAGGACGAGTTGACGGCTACGCAGTTTATGCAAGAAATGTCAACTACAAGCACATAGATCAGATAGAGGAAGAATGAACATATAATTGTAAAGGTAATAGAAAAATCTGGAAGAACCTAATAAACGTCCAGCTAAGAAGTGGTTTGATGAGGAGTGTAAGGAAATCTTACACAAAGAATTGTACCTACACTAAAGGTAATGGAAGAAAAGAATGAAGAGTATAAAAGAAAATACGAACAAGTGAAGAAAGAACTAAAACGGGTATGTAATGAAAATAAGAGAATCTATATAGAGCGATTACGATTCCTCTATACCCTTTAAAGGGTATAGAGGAATCGTACAAAAGCAAAGAACTGAGAACTTTTTACCAGAACATAAAAAGAAGCAAAGAACAAGACAAGAGAAGATCACATTATTTGAAAAATAAAGTGGGCAACAAAGGGGAAATTGAAAATATTCGCTCAGCATTTTAAATAATTGCTTAATGTTACTGAGGAAGGGGAACCCAAAAATGAACACGATTTGGAGACAGAACAATACGATGGTGTAGAAGAAAGGGTAGTAAGCATACCGCCAAGAATAGATGTAGAAGGCTGTACCAAATAATCGAAAAATAACAAAAGCGCAGAGGACCTAGAATATCAGCTGAAATTCTAAAGTATGCTGGAAAAATTGTAACAAGTATGGGAAATGATAATGCTAGATAAAAGAAGTAGGACTAAGCATTCCTTTATATTAGAAATGTGCCATAGAAGACTGCAGTAACCATAGAGAAATGGCACTCTTAGACATAAGGCGTAGGATATTCAGAAATGAAGATATTACAATGAACAAGTTGGGGTATACCAATGAGGATTTAAAGAAGGAAGATCGATCACTGACCACTTGTTCATTATGAAGCAACTACAACAGAATATTTATGAGTATAACCAGGTCCTGCACATGATTTTCATTGACTATAAGCAAGCTTACGACTCAACCAAAAGGGAAAAGATTGCTGTTACTGAGCAAACTGAAAAGACTGGTAGGAATGAGTATTGGAAAAACTGAAAATAAAGTAATACTTGTGTGATGAATTCATAGTTAGAAGAGGCCTTAGATAAGTACACCCGTTATCCGCAACCCTTTTCAACCTAGTACAGGAAATCGTCATTAGAATGGACGGCAAGAGAATATGGCTAAATAATTACCAGACCAAAGACAAAGTATATGGTGCTGATATATGATGGAGAAATAGAATAAACGTTATCAAAGGGCAGCAAAATTGCAGGGATGTTAATGAAGGTTTTAAGAGTGAAGAACATTTCTAACTCGCCCAAAATAAGGTTGTACCAAACAGTAATAAGGCCGACAGTAATCTATGCATGCGAAACAAGAGGAATGAAAGTAAACTCGTAAACTCTACGAAGGCATTAAAGGGAGAATTTAGATGGAGAACCAATAAAGAAATTGCAGCGCTATTCGAAATCAAATAGTAAAAAAAGCAAATAGCCAGATGGTTAGGTCATATAGCTAGGATGACGGAAGAAATAATCTTACTGGAAGGAGCAGGAGGGAAGGAACGAAAAGGCGGACCCAGAATAAGCAAAAAAGACCAGATATCAATAGGACACAAATACTTATGATAAAATAATCAGATAAGTTAAATGCACCAAACATTTTTTTTAGTTGAGTAAGTTCAATAGTATTAATCCATAAAATTAAATAAATAAAGGAGTCATAACTTTATCACCTTAAACTATGAAAAATTGCATTATTTTAAAGCAACATAACAAATTATCTACTCTAAAACAAATAAATAAATAAAATAAATGTTGTTCTCTTGATTCTATTGCTGTTTCTCGTCTTATTCTTTGCTAGCAGAACCCTAATTGTTATCTTATATTTCCAAATAATTTTTCTAGCAGATTGACTTTGTTAAAACTTTCTAAAATATATATTGTAATCCAATTGTTTTTGTGCACAACCAAAGTTCGATACTGAAGATAAAAGAAAACTAACATTTTAAATTAACATATAATAAGTTTTTAATTATTGTGCACACCCAAATCTACCCCATCAGTGTTATTGAAACAAAGATGACAGAAAAAATGTTCTTATACAAAACACGTTAATTCAACTTGAGATATGCAAAAGTAATATATTATGTTAATTTTGCAAGAAATGCAACGAACTTTAAACACATAATACGAAACCTGACGGGTTTCATTTTCGCTTAAAGTTTGTATTTGGTTATTGACATGACTTTTGAATTAAATATTATTTCATTGATCCATTTATTGTATTAACATTTTTCATGTGAGAATACACCGTGGTTGGGGTGCACTGTGCACATTGGAAATACTGACTTTACATAATAAATTATATCAGCATCGACATTGATCGTGCGTAATGGTTGTCGCTTACTTGTGATTTTAAACTAAAATGGAATAGAGATAATATACTGGTCGCAAGTGAAATCCGAACACCCCGGATTTTTTTTTTATAATACTTAAATAAGGTAAAATAAGCAAACACGAAACATAATTTTGAAAAAATAGTTTGTGGGGCCGCCTCGTAAGCGAATACACTGCAGTCGACAAAGGAGGCTATTAATCTGATTGTTGATCTACTCTAAGGGTACAGCATCCCAAGCATCTTCAACTGCATGACGAAGTTCATCTAAAGTCGTCGGGGGCCGCGGCAAATTCTTAATGGAATATCCATCCAATCCCACACTTTTTCTATGGGCGATAAATCTGGTGACCGAGGTGGGTAAGGTAAGGTGGGTATATACTATACTTCTAAGAACATCATTGAGGTTCGCGCAATATGAGGGCGGACGTTATCTTGCTGAAAAACACCATCTTCAATCCCTCTTACATAAGGAAGAACAACAGGCCTAAACACATCATTGACATAACGTGCGGATGTTATTGTACCATGGATTACGATTAGAGGAGATTTGCTACCAAAAGCAATAGCTCCCCAAACCATAAGTCCGATGGTACTGTGGATGTGAAAGGCAATATATATCATTCATTGCCCCAGTTCCTGCGTTCATTGCTCCAGACAAGACGCTGACGACGATGAATAGGTGTTAAGGGGAGGATGAGACGCGGACGGTAAGAAGTTAGGCCTATTGATCGTATTCTGTGGTAAACGGTGCGAAGCCGAGCGGGTCTTCCTACAGCTGCAAACCAAGCATCACCAATCGACCGAGTAGACCTCCGTATTTCTCTTAGGGCCATTAATCGAAGAAGACGATCTTGCCGTTCGGTAATTCTTCTGGACGCTTATGTGCCTTTAGCTCGTTGTGTTCGCCCTCCATCAGACCACGCTTGCCATGCAAACGGTAGCCACACTACTCCCCATAGCTGCAGCGATTGCATGATACAAAGCACCACGTTCCCTCTGTCCCACAATACGACCAATTACGTCAAATGGGGTCAATTGTGTAAGGTTTCGTTGCTGTCGCCTGCGAGACATGATCGAACTACACTAATGCCAAAACTGACGTTTTTGCAGTAATAACGTCAGTTGGCAAAAAACGTCAATTTATTTATCAACTTAATTCTATAAAAAAATGCAAAGATTGTCCGAATCATATGACACTTTAATCGTTTGTTAGGTTGTTAGGTTGACGGTGCCCCCACTATTTAACAAAAAGTTCATTTTAATAAAATCATTTTTCGGGTGTTCGGATTTCACAGTATATGTATGTCCGTTTCATTTAAAGTTCCTTGCATTTATTGCTAAATCAATATCAATATGGTAATTTTACTTAAATTATTACCAATTTTTCTCCCAAAATTGATTGAATAATTGACATAACAGTAAATCTGATATAGAGGTTGGAAAAATAAATTAAAATAAATTAAATATTATCCTTACCACACAACACTTTATTGAATCGAACGGAACATTCCGTATGTTTTCAAGATATGACAAAAATACAGGAGTAAACCGTGGTTTAGAGATATTTCTTTAAAAAATGTATTCTTCACCATATACAAATATTATTGTTAAAGTTTTTTAACTTCAACAGCGTGCACGCATTCAAAGAAAATTCAATAGAGCTGCAATATATAATAAACGTTTAAGTCGGTATGTTCTGTTGCATATTTTCGCTTTAAGTAATCATTGCTAATGTTGTCTGTTGTACAATTTTATAATTTGTTATTTATTTATTATATTTGTCATCAGTAGCATTTTTAAAATGACATACATTTTTAACTTTATTAATGGTGTTTTAAACAAAACATACGTAATATAGTACGTATGTTATGCGTACTTTCTTATCGTACTCGTCATATACACATATCTTATATTCATTAATTTATTATTATATTACGTAAGTTTTTCAAAATATTATTCGTGATAATATATTGCAAATTATTGTTTTTCAGTCCGATTATGCTTTTTAATCAAAGCGAAACGTGAAAATCTTTGCTTGTAACTATATTACGGATACATATTTTCAATTTCAATTCAGCTGTTTTTTCAAACAAAAATTCATTTCAATGCAATGCTTATTTGAAAGTGGCATATTTTCATTTCGTTCGAAATTAATTATTATTCTTTGACCGCACTATTTCTGCCAAAGAAAACTCGGCTTCCAAACAATTAATTAATTCTGTGTAATCCATTGTTCCAATAAATTACTTTATTGGTACAAATATGTGTTCCTATAAAAAAGGTTTTATTGAAGTACACTCATAACTATTCAAATAATTGCAACATTATTGTGTTAAAATAACTTTCTTTGCCATAAACACGGGGTGTATGTTGAAAAATGGAGAAGGAATTGGATTTACTATATAAAATATTAGATTTGCATCGCCATAAATAGAAACAAGAAAACGTGGAGAATTATCGACTGAACAATAACTGCGATGAATTTAACTTCGCCTATAATTACGTGAAAATTCTTTAGATGGACTATTTTATCGCTATCCGAGGATGCTGGCTGATGGTGTGCCGCACGGTCAATACATTTGCTGAAGGAATTAAAATATATGAGAAGAGTGGTTTAATTTTTTACTATGCCAATGTTACGTTTAAATTTCAGGTATCAATTACATTGATTTAAATTTGAGGTGGAAACGTAAATGTGTAGGTAGATTCTATAAAACGAACAAATAAAAACATGGTAATAGTAGGATTAGCTGACGAAAAGTGCTCGGAATGTGAAATTGACAAAACTTGTGGCTTGCAATATTTTTTAATGACGCTAGCACGTACCAAACGATGCAATCTGATCATTATAATTGTTGTAGCTGATGTTCTAACGTCACATCAATGGAATTTCGACGTGCGTGGCGATACATTACAATACAATTTGAATTGTAATATATATAAATAAGTCAAATTATAAAATTCATCTATTTCGTAAATTCTTACAATGTTAACATTTATCACATTTATACCTTCTCCAATCCCCAAAGCTAGATTATTACTAGACACCGCATTTTTGTTCAATACAGCTATGAACGTCGAAGCGCTATTAATGCAACATTAAATATATATTTATATACACTGCTCAACAAAATTAGAGGAACAATTTTTGAATTTTTGAATTTTTGTCTATAAGTTTTCCAGCAAATGATGGAAGCAGGATTTTTTCTTGTTATATTATTCTTTAGACCTTTATTGATAAGTGCAAAAAGAACTACGGTGATTTGTTAGCTCATTTTCATCGTAGAAGCCAAAATGTAAACAAAGTGATTTTTCACCACAAAGCAAACTGTGGTGAAACTCATCAAATTAGTCACTGGATACAGTAAAACCGTCAGTTTGTACATTTTCAATGCTTTTGATTCCAAAATACATTGTTTAATTGAAACTGAAGTCGTGAGGGCCGTTGCTCTGCTTGAAGATGGTCGAGTTATGCAATATGTAGCAAACCAGCTACATTCGACTCCATCTGTTATCTGTAGAGCTTGGCATAGGTGCCAAGAAACGGGTACATATTCCATGAGAATTGGATAAGGCCGTAAAAGAAAAACTACCCCTCGAGACGACCGGTATATTGTTATTTCTTGTCTTCGCTGACGAACTGCTACTGCTCGTGAGCTACAAAATGTACCCCGAAATCAGACGGTTAGAAGACTACTCAAAGAAGTCAATATGACTTCTCGCAGGCCTATGCGAGCTCTTCGTTTGAGCAGGAACTTATTTCGCTATACCTAAAAGTTTGTGCGCACTATTGGTGTCTAACGTTTCTCGTTCCTGGCTAATAAGCTCTGCCAAAATATAATTTGCTGCTCATCTCAAAAATGACAGAAACATGTAAAATATACATTAATTACGTTAAAGGTGTTATGAATACCAAGAACCGCTGCCGACGTAGTGAAATAATACCGAAACAATATTGTCCAGTGATATTACAGCTTCATTAATATTCATAACACCTTTGAGATGTAAGCTCTATCTGTTATATATATTTTTGGGTAAGGTTTACGTCTCCGTTTGTTGTTATCTTCTTAAGTTGCACCTCTATTTTCAATAACGCTATGAACGTTGGACATATTTTGAAGAAATTATCAAAATACGGATTGTGATAGAAATTATTATATACGATTCGGTGTCAGTAGTAACAATAAATGTACATAACTAGGAGATCTAAAATTAAAATTGGGCGTCAAGCAGCATCGTTGCGCTACTATTGCTAACAATGAACCGATACATAGGCGCGTTTTAGTGGACGTGTTATTGCTATTTTTCCTATTACCGATTTCCTGTAAGCTTATTTCTATGAATTACTTACATTAAACATGTATTAATATAATAAGACCTTCAAGACCAGTTCTAGTCATTTCCGATGAAAAGTTGATATATTTTTAAAACAAATTATGCAAACCAATGAAGTGCACCTGTCAACATGCTCTGCCAGTCGTAAGAAAAAAAATATTTCGGAACAAAGAACATGTATATTTGATGCAATGCACAGAGAGTAGTTCCACTTGAACGTACTCCAAACTCTATTGCCAACAATTAGAGTTCAAAATTTGCTGCGCTGTAATTTTCCTGCAATGGTAAATAGAAAACAGGTGTTATTTTTGCTACATTACATGGCATTTTTAACCCGAGAAAATTTGTTTCGATTTACAGAACATTTCAACATTTCACGATGTCCAGCTTGCATGCCGAAACATTTTCGCTGTCAAAGGTAATTACCATCACGGAATTGATCAAGGATGGTTAAAAGACATCGAAAGTGATGGCGAATATTTCGTTCAATTTCCATTTTATATTAAGTAGTAATAAATGTTTTTCTAAATTCTTAAAAAAAAAACGCATAACATTTCGTTTGATGGAATTGAACAATCTATATGCGCTATTAGTCATATTTAAAAAGATCTGATTTTAAACTAATTGAAAATGCACCCTATTGAACTATACCATTTACCTTTGATCTTTGCATTATGAGATTGCAGTTTTTCCTTATATTAGGTATACCGGTATGAAGTGACCGTTTTTTTGTGAAAATGAAACACTAATTTTGAATGGGAAAGTAAAAAAAAATTATTCAAAGTATTGACCATTGCTTTCTACACATTTTGACCATCTTTCTGGCAATTTGTGGATACTACGCCAATAGTAATATTCGTCTTTTGAAGCAAACCAATCAGACACCCAATTTTCGACTTCTTCGTAGGAATCAAAGTGCCGCTCAGCCAATGAGTGTCCTATCGATGAAAACAAATGGTAGTCGGAAGGGGCCAAGTCTGGTGAATACGGCGGGTGGGGTGGCAGCTCCCAGCCAAGTGCTTTGATTGTATACTGAACCGGTTTTGCTTTGTGTGTAGGCGCATTGTCGTGTAACAAAATTACTTTGCCGTGTCTTCTGTCCCATCGTGGTCGGTTTTCGATCAATGCCTGGTTCAAATTGATCATTTGTTGTCTATAGCGATTAGAATTAACAGTTTCACCAAATTTTAGAAGCTCATGATACACCACACCTTTCTGATCCCACCAAACACAGAGCATTGCCTTCTTGCCGAATCGATCTGGTTTTGCAGTCGATGTCCCGGATTAACCCATGATTTTTTCCGTTTAGGATTCTTAAAACATATTCATTTTTCATCGCCAGCAACAATTCGATGCAAAACTGATTTTCTTTCGTGTCTTTGAAGCAAAATTTCACAAGTGTTTTTTCGGTTTTCCAACTGTCTTTCAATTCATGTGGTACCCATTTTCCACACTTTTGGATCTTTCCCATAGCCTTTAAACGGTCAGAAATTGTTTGCTGTGCAACATTTAACATTGCTGCCATTTGCTTTTGACTCAAAGTGTCATCTTCATCCAATATTGCTTGCAATTCGGCGTCTTAAATAATAAAAACACCAAGTAATTGCTAACTTTTTCGTTACTTCATTGATTCAAACGGTTTTCGGGATATGGAAAATTGATCTACATACCAAAATATTGCGTTTCGCTGTAAAAAGTTTTCTTCCGGGTCTTAAAGGCTTAAAGATTCGTAATTGTAGTTTCAATTTTCAAGATCATTTCTACGTAAAGTAGAGTAAAAATTAAAAACGGTAAAAATATATAAATGTTAATGTTAATTGTCATGTGCAAGTAAACGCACGTGTGCAGTAATACGTTTCCAACAAATTTGTTGTTATCTAAGGAATAAATAACTATTAATTACTAAAAACATTGAATATAAGTGATAACAATATAACCGTGCAATAGTTTTAAATATATATTGCGAAAAATGCAGTAGAGTTGTCCTAGATAAAACTAAAAGTGGGTTTTTAATTCGCGCCATTAATAAGGAGTTTTTGAAGAGGATTAGCTGCACCATTGCAATTATATTATGTAAACAAATGAATGCAATTATGAATAAACTTGCGACAAATAAAATCCTTGAAGGAACTAAAAATAAAATAAAAATAAAAATGTAATAGGATGAAACATTTGATATCTAGGAGCAGTCTAGTCGCAGAGACAGCATACGCGTTTTAAATATGGTTTTCCATTACTGTCAAAAATGGCTATCAAATCACGAATGGTGCATTTTTCACTTTCTTATAATTAATGTATAAGGAAGTATAGTAGTTCAAAGAATTATTAACAAAACATATAAACTTAATTACTAACGTGAGAAGTATGAGCTACGAGCACAAGAGACACAGGATCCGATCATTTCTTAGTAAGGATAAGCTGCAAAAAGTGGAACAAAAGACACACAAAAAAACAACAAATCGAAAAGCCATGTGATGTGCAGAATGAGTATGTTACATTTTATCAGGGAGAGATTGCAAAAGAACTGGAAAAATGCTGCAAAACTACACAAGATGACATGTGGAAGCAAACAAAAGAAGTCATCAAAGAAACTGCTAACGACGATATCGAAGGAAAAGAAACATGAAAGATTGGCTCGATGAGGAGATAAGGCAATAAGACAAAAATTACTCAATGATGACCAAATAGGAAACAGAAAAAATATATAAAAACATAAGAAAACAATCGAAGGGCGTAGGAAGAAAAAAAATGTACAATGAGCAAAAACTCATAACCATTGAGGAAAAATTTCACAATAAGGAAATCCAAGCATTTTACCACGAAATAAAAAGAGAAATAAAGGTTACCATAACAGAAATAGCTATTTAAACAACCAGGAAGTAGTCTTGCTGAGTGAACCGACGCAAATAATGAGAGAGGTTGAAGGAACACTTTGAAAACCTTCTAAAAATCAGGAAGACTAAGAAAAAACCTAAAAAAGGGAAGACGGAGATCTAGAAGTCACAAAGTATTAGCAGAAATGATTAAAGCAGAAGTTCACGTAACTGAAACAATATAAGGGCTTGTAAAACACGGGGAAAAAGAACTAATGCCCGAAGAATTGATAGCTGCGCTGATATGCCCTCTGCATAAAAGGTAAGAAATCTTTATGTGAAAATTATAGAGGTATTGTATTACTGGACACAACTTAAAACGTTGGAAAAACTTATTAAGGAAAGATTACGCAATATTATAGAAGTTGTCCTGGGGGACTATCAGTCAGGTTTCAGGAGAAACAGACAGATAATGACCACATTATTACTCTCAAAAAAAATCCAAACCCACTACCTACTACGAATACAAATTAGCTCTGCAGGGCTATTCATTAATTTTAAACGAGTCTATGATAGGCTAAACAGGGAAGAAATGTACAATACAACAAAAAGACTAGAAATACCCGAAAAACTTTGAAGATAACATTTGTTCTAAATTGTTCCAATTTTGTACCAGTGTATAATATTATTTATATTATATTTTATATTAATGTTTTATGCTATGATCGTACGACAGTAGTTTGTCCGCCCACATTCGAATTACGGTTTGTAACATAATATATTACAAACAAATATTAGTTGTGCATTAAATGATGACACTCATAAATAGGTCACAGCAATTGTTTAAAATTATAAATTCAAAATAAATATTGTTTTTAAACGGGTGTCATTATGTCTTTATGGCAATTATATGCCCAACCCATTTTATCACGGTTGCTGTTTCGTTTTAAAAAACCTGCAAGTGTAATTTTTCATATTATCAACATTTTAGGAATTTGTGCTCCATTTATTTATTATACTTGTTATACATATACTCATGTATAAACATATGCAATACAAATATCCTCTAAAAGCCAGAAAATCTAAAATATAAAATATATTTTGGGGTATGTTTGCAACTTTTGGAGTATTTTCCATACGTATATTATGGTAAGCCGGAAGACTAAGAAGGTGTGATACCGCTGCACGATTTGCCCAACCCCAAGGTTCGATATAAAATTATATTATATTAGGGGATTAAATGTCAAAATAGGGAAAGAAGAAGAATACAAGTAAGTAACTGAGTCAGAACAGGACATCACTGAACACGAAATGGAAGAATGCATGAAAGAAATAATTAGTAAATAAAATTTATAAACGCGGGGGTAAAACAATAAGAACTCAAATATGCAATATGGTTTCGTTTGGGAAGAAAAAAAATGCCAATTGTGAAATAAAGAACTAATAGTACCCATCCATAACAAAGGGTCCAAGGAAGACTGCAATCTACAGGGGAAATACACTGCTCTATGTGATATATAAGATTGTGGCGAATATAATCAATAAATAATATATTCAAAACAGATTTCTATCATGCAACAGATTCACTTACTAAGGAAATCTAAATTTACACCTACTATTCGTCGACTAAACACCGGCGTACATGTGTATTAAGAGAAACAAACCATTTGAAGCAATGAGAGAGCTAGGATTACAAGAAATATGATAGAAGACTGTGGAAATGACTATACGTAGGACAGAAAATAAAATGTTATTATTAGTATATTAAAACATAATAATTCCGTCCATTGGAAGAAAAGTGTCAGAAGAATTTATTTCAAAAAGGAACTGGACAAGATGACCTACATCCATAATCCTCTTCAAGTTAGTGCAGGGCGTAATTCAAAGGGAAAGAATTGTAATGCTATATTGGAAAGAAAAGCGAGACAACATGTGGCCATTGCAAAGTAAAGCGAGAGAATATGACCTCTCAATCAATGAATGTAAAATTGACTGTGCTGGAATAAAAGATACGTGATAGAGAATGTAGAGCAAGCAGAATATCTCGGAGTAACTCTAACATGAGGGGGGATGCAGAAAATGAATAAAAAACGATTAGCAAAAGGAAATAGAGCGGCGGAAAACTTTTCGACAATATTAACAGCAAGTAATGTATCAAAAAGAGCTAAAATAAGACTATACCAAATAATAATAACACCTACATGCATTGATTTATTTTCTATTCAATGTCAATGTAAATTTGAAATTTGGGAACGAAAAATAGATGGGGGACAATAGGTGGGTTAAAAGAGTCATAACGAGTGGAGAAGGGAAGAGAAGAAGAGGAAGATCTACCAAGAAATGATTAGAGGAAGTGAAGAAAGCTCTAAGCGAAGTAGGAATCAGATTCGAAGAAAGGAGCACAGTATTGGTGTCAAAAAAGAGTGAAAGACCTCGAAGCCAAATGCCTGTTCTTTTTTGATTCCACTAAAGATGATAATTTAGCTACGGAAGCTCAAATATGGTAAAGGGTTTTTTAATTTAAATTATAGATTAAAATTTTTTCACAGCTGAAAACCACATATATTTACTATTTTTTAAAACAAAGTGTTTACACTGAAGAAACATTTTGTATTTGTGCCTAAATGTATTTATTAATCACTTCATCGAAATATGCAAAAAAAAACTCAAATTTTTGTTTTATTTATATCAATGTAAAGCACCTTAAAGCAACGCTAACTTTTATAACATGTTGCTGTTATAGTATGTTTAGGGGGTATCACAGTAGGTAAATTAAAATCCAGTGTAATCCAAAAACGAAATTATTTTTTCTCAGTATGTTTCATATGATTACGTCGATACGTATACACATTATTATATCCCATTCGGTGTGGCTAATATGTCATCATAAAGCATGATAGAAAAGAAATCAATGCATGAAGCTTTTTCTAGCCGCAGCATAAACTTTAATAAAACGAGCCCATAGTTCCATTGCCATTTAAGGGGTTACATCTAGTCAGAATTTACGAAAAAATCGCTTTCTCATTTTCGACGGATTCTTAAAGTATAACATTTCAAAAATGTCGATCAAGTCGATCCGTTCAAAATTGAGCGAGTTACGGCCGCTTTTACCGCGAGCCGCGCGACCCTAGTATACGATAAAGGTACGCGCTGTGGTATGAAGAACGCGAATCGTGTGCTCAGCAAACCACACATGATCTCCCAGAAAAAATGGAGGTTGACGGAATCGTCGAAATGTTTAAACATTTAGAAGAAAAATATGGCGAACAGTATGTTAATTATAACTGTTGACTTAACTTCAGACAGTGGACCGATTTACTTGAAATTTTTCATACGTTTTTTATATCAGAAGCTAGTCCTTAATCGAAGGATTTTTTTCTCCGATGCATACTTGTTTCAAGGAAAATGTTCACCGAAATTTAGACTTTCACTTTCAATCGCCGACCATTTTTTCAAAAATTGTTATTTTATCAAAAATATGTGCTGTGAAAAAAATCTGTTCGAAACATGCAGTCATTTTCACAAAAATGACACAAAAACACGCATTTTCTTCGGCCGCCAACTAGGTGTAACCCCTTAATACTCGACGATTGAAAATAATATTTCGTTTATGAAGCATTAATGAAATATCAAATTTGCATAAGACCGGTAAACTGAAAAAATTATTCAGTATTTCATACCAATCAAAGTCGCAATGTATATTTCATTGCCACCATTTAAAATATGATTGTGATTATTATTATGATTATATGGAATATATTTGATGACAATTCCAATTTATGTTCTGTTGCATAAATATGGAAAAAGAGTATTCATTTATTTAAAGGATAATTATTACATATATTATTAGCAAAGTATAATAAAAGTATATTATAGCTTTTTACAAGTTAATATATTAGTCTTAGAATTATCTGAGACACCAATGTTTCACAATTTCTTCCCGAGACTGACACAAAACTGCGCACACGTTTGTATATACATAAATCGACATAAATTCATGTGATAATACATTTTATTGCAGCAATAAAGTTGAGCATGCCTGTGTTTGTAACCATGTATAATGAAATGTAATCTCCTGACGTCAATGAAGTGCGACGAGCTTGCCCTATATCTCGGCCGTAAATATTTGCGTGCTAAAACCACAAGAACGTGGAATTTAACTAGAATTTATACCTATGTTATAAAGTCCTCGCGGTTTTAATACGAAAATATTTAACGACTCGTTTAAAACAATCAGTAATAAACTTGAGAATAAATCGAAATTCACAGTTAGCCATTTGTCAATACTATATACCACAGTATGCACCGAAATTCATATACTGGTCGATAGTTATGGTCGGACTGACAATATATCTGTTTATGATATAGAATCAAAATAATACATTTTTTAATTTCGAATATATTTGCAAAAAAAAATCTGAAACAATTATTTCGCAACCACGAAAACAATGAACTTATTTATTCATCTGATAGTAAATAAACTTTAATAACTTTGCGCTGCTTAATTTTATTTCTGTTACGAATACGATAATTTGATATAGTTAATAATTGTTTAAGTTGCTGTTGTTGTATTTTTGGCCGTTTTGGACTATTTTACCGGGCAGCACATTAATCATCAAGATTGCAACTTCGGCAATATATTTGCTAGACTCAAATCATTTTCGAATAAAATCGACGCAGTGACGTTGACATTTGTTTCGCCTGTAAACATAAACCGACGTTCATGCATCGCTTAAAAATTTCAAAATCCCTCATATCATACCGGAATTTCTTTCGTGTTTTAATTTGCTGTTTTCAGAAATATAAAGCTCTATGATCCAATAGATCTGTATTTAATGAACAAAAATTTCGCTAAGAAAATGAGATTTAGTTAGAAAAAACGGCAACAAATAAAAACGCAAAATAACAACATAAAAAGCAAGTATAAGGTTTGAAATGTAGAAGTTGCTTCACCCCGCGGTTGTTGATTATAGAAGCACGATTACAGAAATTTGTACTTTCAGAAAAAATATTATATAGAACAAATATATGTTAATAGAATTCCAACATGTTATATGAATCATACTGCTAACATAAGTGTTATCCCAGTGGATCTCTAGAGAAGAAAATTACTTTAAAGGTATAGCTAGAAATACTAAGTTTAACATTTTCCTTTTTCAGATTCTACTGAAGATGCCGAAATACGTCTTTAGATTTGTCAAAAATCAAGTATGGAAGGTTTTTTTAAATTTTTATATTGCAGCAATCGGCGCAAAAATGAAACTAATTTCCAACACAATTTAAAAAGCAATTCTCAACAAAACAAGATGTCGAACATAAAGAATACAATAATTTTTCGTATTGCGCTCACTGCGAATTAACAATTTCAAAACCGACAAAGAGCAAATATGAGTAATATGTAAGTTTAATTATACGTATCATCACATTAACACCAGTGCAAAAACAATACAAAAACAATATATCGGCAGAAATTAAAAATTGTTACACTTTTGAGGCATGATGTTATGAATGAGATGTTGATATCGCAATCGATCTTGGGTATCTGGACAGAGAAATAGTTCTGGTAGAAGAAGAGTACAAGATGGAACACGAAAAATTTACGAGATTGAGGAACATTTTGTTATGAAGATAATAAAGTTAATAATAACGATCTTCATATAACACTAACACACTAAGAATGTTGAACAGCAATTGCAAGGCGACCTGCAACATGTGTATTAATATATACTCAGTGACATATAAACTGCACCACCTAGAAGAGGTGGGAATTTTTGGACCAAATTTGGCAGGAATAGTGAACTAGTCCAGGTAAATAGTTGATTAAAATTTGAAACCCAATCATCAAGTAGTCATTGGTTTTTTGACGTTTGTGTCATTTTTTAGAGGTGGTGATAGACAAGCAATTATCGAGTCATTTTTTAAATTTGTTCCACTTTTTCGGATCCCGTTCTTTAGTTTAAAGTGTTTCAAGTGTTTAATGATGCCTAGAGGAAGGAGACCTCAAGTTTACCAGCAGTTGCGTGACTTTGACCGAGGGCGGATTGTTGGTTTACGAGAAGCAGGTTTTTCGTTTAGAGAAATCGGCAACCGTTTGGGACGGCACCACTCAACAATAATGCGTGTTTATCAAGCGTGGTGTGAACATGGGGTTGAACGTCGGAGAAGAGGCATTGGGGCTCAAAGACGAACCAATGAACGTCAAGATCGCCGCTTAAGACTAATGGCCGATTCTCTACAACTAGATCAATAGCTGATCAATGGTCACCTAACCACAAGGTCGTCCGATAGGCTTGCGAACAGTATCGTCGAATAAGAACCTTTGGCTTGCTGTCTTACCGCCCACATCTTGTGCTACCCCTCACTGCTCAACATCGCCATTAACGTTTGACCTGGTGCACGGAAAGACTTCAATGGAACTTGGAGTGGCATCGAGTTGTCTTTAGTGACGAATCGCGATTTTGTTTAGGAATGCATGATGGTCGGATGACTGTTAGACGAAGACGTGGAGAAAGGCGCAATCCTGATTTTTCGATTGCGAGCCATGTTCACCGAACTGTGGGGTTGATGGTGTGGGGTGCAATTGCTTACGGCAGTAGGTCACCCTTGCTCTTCATTCGGGGCAGTATGACCGCCCGACGCTACATTGACGAAGTGGTAGAACCACATGTTCTTCCATATCTTCGAGGGCTGGAAGACCCACTTTTCCAGCAAGATAATGCACGACCTCACGTAGCAAGGGTTTCTCTTGACTTCTTTGTTAATCTTTTGCCTTGGCCGCCAAGATCTCCCGATTTGTCGCCCATTGAGCACGTGTGGGACATGATGGGTAGAAGATTGAGGAATCTACCGAACCCACCGTTGACAATAGAAGCTTTACGGCATGAAGTACAGGCTGCTTGGGATGCCATACCCCAAGAAGACATTGATCACCTGCCGGAATCAATGTCAAGGCGGGTTAATGAGTGTATCAGAAATATGGGCGGACCAACACATTATTAAAGAAAAATCAAAAAGATGAAGTGTTTTCTTAATCTAATTTTAATCAATTGTTACCTTAGACTAGTCCAATGTTTCTGCCAAATTTGGTCCAAAAATTCCCACCCCTTCTAGGTGGTGCAGTTTATATGTCACTGAGTATAATATACTAGAGAACAAATTTCTTAAAAGAAAGAAGAACGGCAAATAATTTTATTCGCAGATCAGTTCAGATTCCCTGTGTTAATAACGACAAGCGATACAAATCTGTACAAATCTTGTGGTGATGCAACGTGGTTCACATTCTTACTACTTATGTATATTACAATAATGGCAATAAATCCATTTTCATGGCTATGTCATGTTACTTGACACGAACCTACAATATACGTAGAAACAAATTAATCATAAACATGAACAAATGATCCAATATGTAAAAACATTTCTAACTCAATAAATAACTATATGCTAGCATCTTTTTGTCAAATCACAAACGAGCATGTCTAGTGTTTCTATATGCTACGACATACACTGCCAATTCAGTCTCTTAGTGGGTACGGAAACATCGACAAATTGACTTTTTAAAATGAACAAGACAAACCAAATATTTTAAAATGTAGTCATTTTATATTTGCGTTTATATCATTTGTTGGGGCAAATAATTAGTGAGTTACAGTAAAAACGTGTTGTTATTCTTTTAAAACGAGTTATGTATTTTGAAGTAATATTTCGTTGGTTAATAAAAAGAGCAAAAAAATAGTATGTATGAATAATATGTTTATTATTTTGCATGTACTTTCTTTGAGTACATTCTATATCAAGGCTCAGAAGATATTTTTTTTATATTTGTAGTATTATTTCTCGATATGCATAGTATCGTGGAAAATAAGAGTGCCAGGAAATTCAGGCAGTATGTTGCCATCTACGAAGTTAGAAACGGCAACGAGCAGACCATAAAAGAGTTAATAGGTTGTATTAGGTTATACGCGGATTTACTTAACGAGGACGATTAATTATTGTTTTAAAAATGCGATTATCGAAAAAGCAAAACGTCCGGGTCGGTAGAACGATTATTAAAATATTTGAAGAACATTTTATGACAATGCTTAGCTACTCAAGTTTGGCTCAAATGTGAGGTAATGCCAACCTTTAAGACACCTTTTGTACTGTAAGCGATCAGGATCAGGATCAACTCGTTCAGTAAGGGAGTGCAGAGCTTTTCAGTGACGAATTATTAAATATGATTTGATCGTGGCAGCTTCGAGGCCATTGTGTAACAATATTATGAATTTATTGTTTAGCATCAGAAATCGTCTGGACCTACGTTGAAATAATTAATATTTTACAAATAAGCCATCTTTCTTCATTAACATGAGAAATAAATCTAATATGTGTGCAATCAACAGGACCACAACATCTTGGGAAACGAGAAATGTTATTTGTTTTTTGTCTCCTCTAACCGTTCAAATAAATTGCTTTTTACTTCCTTATATTTTATGTATAAGGAAGTATAGTAATCATGAAAATTTCGACATCGAGATTTTAATGGATATACACGTTTTGAGGTCCCCTGAATCGTTTCTGACTATTTTCAGAATGACGTCTGTGTGTGCACCTGTGCACGCTCTACAGTCCAAACCATTGAAGCTAACACTATAGAATTAAAACTTAAGATTTATATATAGCAAGGTAGAAAGCGTCGTATTTTGAAAGTAATATCTCAACCAGAAGTGATGGTTTACTTTAATCACCTTTTTCGGTGTCTAGAAAATTTGCTGTAAAAATCACGATCGTGCCGCCTATTAAAGTCTATAATTGTTTTTTGCACGCTTGGCTTTTTTATCAGGAATACACAATTGCCAGAATGAGAAGAATACATAATATTTGAAGGTAATCCATATCTCTAGTTTTCTGATTTTCTGACGTTAAGTGTGTTTACAGTGATTAAAAGAGAAAAATGCAGTGACAACTTAAGTTCTTATAAAGTCTTAAATTTGCATTATTAAAACAAATATTTGATAGTCAACAAAACCTTTTAGTACTTGCGACCGAATTTGCAATCACAATTCAATCATACTATATTATATACAGAATCAGATAAAAGTACCCTACCCAAACCAAACCAACCCAATCCAATCCATCCTAACCAAACCCAATCCAACCTGACTCCACCCATCCCAAACCAACTCAACTAAAAACACGAAATTCTTGATGGAATTGTATTGACAGAACTTCCCTTAGACTGTAAGTTAATAAAATCATGAGTATCATTGACTATTCTTTCAATAAAATTTTGAATCAATTTGTGGCTCAAATTTCTTCTTTTTTTGTAAAATCATTTATCTTACAATGTCTATTTTGATTGTATTTCTAAACCAATCCAACCTCGGTTACAATTTTGTATTAAAAATACTTGAAATTTTATAAAGTAATAAAATTTGTATTATTTGTTTTACAAATGAAACTGCCACTTAGTCTGGGTTGAGGCTTTTGATCTGTGATCTTCATGCTAATTTGTTATTTGAAACGTCACAACATTTTCTAGTTGCATCGATGCATATATTTAGACAGCAACCTTATCCAGCCCAAAAGTTTGAAATTTCGATGTTCTCAAATTTCAGTTCGATTACTCATTGTAAACAAATTCTGGTGCTATTTCGAAATTGTAAATACTACATTGTTGGGTTGTTAGTACAATTTTAAAGCCAAGGAATTATGCAAGGAATTAGACAAAGAAACTGATACCAAATCTTTCATTATATTAACAACTGTGGAAACTTTCACAATATCCAGATTTATCATAAAAATAATCACAATGAAATCAATATAGTGGTAAAAATTATAATGACAACCATCAGAACGAGAATAAATTATCAAACAAAGTTTGGGGTAACAATAGATTAAAAGCGAATAACAAAATTGACATTACAAGGATGACATTTTATTTTATGCAGCAACAATGATGGGTTAAGGAAAAATAAATATAGGAACAATATAATATTAAGTATAAATGGCATGATTTGCCAATTATTTTTAGATGCGGGGGCTACCTACAATTTCCGCCGTTTAAACTTGCTTCCGGTTGACATCTGAAAGAGTAAATTGAATTGTAGGATCAAGAAAATCTGTAGGTCCAAGAAAGTCAATTTTTATTATACGGGAAATCACAATATAAAACACGGGTTTGTAGTTATGATAGCAGAAATTGTGCGACGGATAGATTGTGTAGCTCGTTGAAAATGACGATCCGAAAGGATTGTATCGTACATGTAGTTGTCGCATGAAATAGCCTCAAAATTGTTGGACCATATTGTACATACCGCGTTTATATATAAATGTACAGCATATAAATATATAATTACAATTATGCAATAAAACTAATCGTAGCCACGAGTATAACAGAAGTCAAATCATAATGCATAGGTCGACCCATTAACACAATTTTCGCTATTTATTATCGTTGGATTCATAATTCATATAAATCCTGTCATTAAGATTATTAGATACATTTAAATTAAAAAAACGAAAATTCTGAATCTTGCTATTACGTTAAACTCTTGTCTTTAATTCTGTTTTGAATATTGAGTTTGTTTACATATGTTTCTTCGATTTCTCTTTGTGGGCTTCATTCAGTTTGTGTGTTGGATCCAGTAGTAATAAGGGGGACATTTCTGCTTATTGTTACTTTCATTAATTTTATTCGACGTCAATTGAACTCCTACTCATAATTGGGTTGCTTTAACTTTAAAGATATTAATTTTTATTTGATTTCTTAGCATTTGAAATTACAATCGAATGAAGGCATACCGAATTATGATTTAAATTAAAAATATTTTGTTGAAATAATACTTTTTATGTCATTGTAATCCACGTAACACATGAACCATGAACGAATCACTTTTGGCGACAGACATTTTATTAAGCACCAAACGTTGCCATCACAATTAATTAATTAATTAAGAACCTATCACAAAAATGTTAACTTTAAACCTGCTGTTTAATATTAATAATAAAATATTTCAAAATTGCAACAGATCATAGCTATTAACCACAATTGTAGTATGTATAGTATAATTCAAAATGCACTAAAAATCGATAATAATAATATCTTTATTATTCAAAATGCACAAAATATACTATTCACAATATTTAGTCAATCGTTCCAAGTACATTTCAAGCAATCATCCAGAGTATAGAAAGCATTTGTGTAAAGGCGAGATTCGATCTTAATCGTAAACTGTCTCTAATGTCACTTCCTTCATTTAGAATGTACGGAATCGTAAATTCGCATATTCGTGTTCAGATAAGTAAGCGCTACCCCACGTGCGTTATAACAGCCGAGTTCATACATACAAGGCACATCCAAGCACATAAAAACCAATTAAGGCGTGTATTTTATGTTGTGTGAAAACATTTAACAAAAATATAACGCCATACTTAAGCCAGTTTAAGTGGCAGGTTCTCAATTAACTGATATTGCGATCTACCGTAATGTAAAGTGGGTCCTGGTCCTAGTTTGCCTTGTTTAATTGTGGGTACATTTTTACTAAAAGGAATAAACTATATGTTGATGAGGTGAATTTTCTATTTTTGTCTTTTTTGCCCGTACTGATGCCAAAATTAAAGAAGGGATTTTTGTAAGGCCTGATAAAGCCCTGAAAAAAAAAATTAATGCTAACAGCCTACCATGGATTAGGATGCAGGATGTCCCTAAAAATTAATTTTCTTCATTCCTATTTAAGTTTCTTTCCCGAAAACATGGTCTCTGGTAGGGATGAGCATGGGCAGCGCTTCCACCAGGAAATCGTCGAGTTTGAGAAGCGTTACCGGGACAGATGGGAACCTCCCATGCTTGCTGGCTACTGTTGATCTCTTCTGAGGGAATGCCCGACGGCTGGTTATAAGAGGAAAGCCAATCGTACAAAAAATTTAAACATTTTCATAAAGAATAATGTTTGATGTAGCTAATTTTCAGAAAAAAAATTAAAATTTTGCTATAAAATTAGATGTGATATGAAAGTTTTATTTATCAAACTTAATTGAGTTTGGGGTGAGGAGTAATAATTACATACTGTAAACACAGTGAAAAAAGTTGTTTTTAATTTCTTTCATAGTGTTATTCATAAATTGTTGGCAGTACTTTATTATGCCTTGGTTCAGACTTTCCAAATTTAAGGCTCTGACCACTATATTCGTGTCATCTATCAATAGTACCAGTTATTACTGTATGCCAAAAACAGAAGTGATCGCAATATAGAACCGTGCGGAACTACTTTATTGTTGATCTCTCCATTTTCATTTGTAGCCACTATGCACTGTTTTCTTTGATGTAAATAAGGGTTTATCAACTTTTGTGCCATTCTTCTGAAGTCCATTATTTCTAATTTCGCCAAAAGTGTTTCGTGATAAACTCTGTGGAAAGGCTTACATAAATCCATAAATATTCTGCCTCTAAGTTTTCCACAGTTGATCGCTTCTAGCACTTCTGACCTGAACTGATAAATGGCTGTATAGTAGTTGTCAATTTACTTTTTGATATCCACTTTGCCTATTACGCAACAGTTCATATGTCTCCATAAAAGCAATTAGTCTGTACGACTCTTTCATATATTTCTTATATATGACAGTAGTGATATTGTTCTTTAGTTAAATATTTTCCATTTATCTCCTTTTTGTGAATTGATTAATGATTGAATTTATAATAGTTTTAAAATAGTGACTAGCACCTCATCATCGCTTATTACCCATATATGTTTCAGGTTATGATGCTAAGGATTTAAATTGGATCTGTGGGATTGAAGAAACGTGTAATTTCGTGTAATCTCGTATTGGTTGCTACAAATAGTCAACAGGTTATATATAAATCTGTAAACCGCTCATGCATGATGACAAGAACACTTTGTGTTATAACACAAAATGTCCTTGTCATCATGCATGAGCGGTTCAGTTTGAATAGTTTTTAGATTAAAGTGTCACGTTTTCCTCGTGTTATTTATTTTACCCAATTCCACACTGCTCGAGTTTCCTATTGGCAGGATTAATACGCTTTATCTATTTTCTGCTTATCTGCGCAGTAGCATGGGTACTGTTTATAAATTACGCATTTATTGGACGCCTATATATGAGATATTATTAATTGGTAGTTTGAAATATTTATATTGTTCAAAATTGTTAAAGTTTAATTTAGAATTGGATTAAGATAGTTAAATGGAATTATATGTATATTAAAGCAAAATTTTATTCCAGAGTGCGAAAGATTAAGTCCTGAAGAATAGCGGTCATGTTAATTCCCTGTGCTACATTTTATGTTTACCTTTTATTAAATACACTGCCTTAAATGGCATGACTATATATAGTACTACGTTAAATTATTTAAACTATGAAGCCTTATCACGCTAGTTGCATCTATGAACAATTTGAGCGAGAATGCGTTCCGAAAAAAACACCATGCAATATGCAACGAATATTCGTTAAACGCGGCTGAAAAACTGTACCAAAAATCGCGCAATCGGAAACTTTTACCACGCATTCCCAAATATTAATCGAAATTACCTAACCGAGCAATATCGAAGCCAGTCAATAAGTACTTACTGCATTTTAGAGCAAATATCGAAAATATAAAATTGTTAAGATTTTTTAAAAATCTATTTAACTCACTTGGGAGTTGGAATGAATTTAATTCCTTTAATTGTTTTATGTACTGAGAGCGTTGTTTACAGTTAAATGGTATTGGATTATTTTGGCGTTAATTTGAGTCGTAGTGAATTCACAAACCGTTAATCGTTGACATTTATTAATCAGTATGGTTGGGCAAACAATTTGAAAAATTATGACTCAAGAAGCTGTAGGGTACATTATCAGCGTGGCCGCTGTTAGAAAACTTATTTATATATACTATGTTCATATATTGGAAAAACAACTTGGCCGATATTTTGGCGTGTTTTGCGAATATTTCAAACAAACCGCTACGTGAATTTGTTTGACTCTTCTATAATGAAGCGTCTAAGAATCGCGTAAAAATAATAATTTAACTTACATCAATCCTCAGGCGGTAGAAAATGGCGGCGGCGCGTCCGTTGACATGTGATGTTTGAAGATGCTCTTGAACAAGTGATGATTTCGCGAGATATATGTTATTTTTTGAGAAACGCAGAGTTGTTTGTTCTTTTTATCTGGGTTGCAATTGCGTCACAGATAAAAAGAACAATGGGCAGTGATGAAACACATTAATGAAAATCCTTTGCTGTTACATATTTACTACACCTGTGTGCAGTCGTACCTTACGCGGGGATGTCATTTTCATGCTTTTGCTTCAAACTTTGAATAAATATCGGTTCCCTAGTTTTCCAACCTCGTTTAAGAGTGTGGCGATCTCATCTTGCTTGTCAGACACGATCAATTTAATCGTCATCATAACTGAAAAGGGGTGCACATTTTCACGATACTCATCACAAAAACGCACAGTACGACGTTTTTTGGATTACTTTTAAAAAACAAATTGAAGATTGAAAAACTATCTTATTTCGTTGACCTCTCTACAGAGCGAGGCAAATGAGCAAGAAGTAAAATTATTTTCACTTTCCCCGAAGAGACTTATTTCCAAATGACATTGCACTCCAAAACCAGGACCTTATGACTAACTTATTGATTTCTAAACTATTTATTAGAAATGTGAAAAAAATATGCTGTTTGAAAGATAATTTAATATCATTTGATATGAGTTAAAATTTATTAAAATTTATTTCGGCATCTTAAACTTAAAATTGTGAAATTGATACATGAAACGAATTATCTTTTTCATTACTCAAAGAAGTATAGTTTATTAACAATTACCCAAGTTAACACTTAATTTTTAACAATGGGCATGACTCCCTCTTGCCATAATAACATCACATGCGATAAGGATGGATTTAATCAAGTTCGATAGTTTCTTGTGGGAAGTCAACCCGCTCTTCTTCTAGTATAACAATAAGCTCTGTGATCGAGGTTGGGGCACGTGGTCTATCACGAATTCTTCGTTGTAACTCATCCCATATATCTTTGATCTGATTTAGGTCAGGACTGCATGTTAGCCATTCTATAACCCGAAAACCGACTTCTGTAATGTAATATTGCCCGATTCTTGCAGTGCACTTCCTAGCATTGTCTTCATAAAAATAAATTCGTCTTCAATGTAGTCGAGGTAAGGTACAATGTACCTGGTACACGATAAACCTCCTCTGCCGTGCCCACGGTCGTCCCTAAGGATGAGAACAAGATCGGTCCGTGCTCCCCTAGAAATTGCACCAAAGGTCCTGGTCTCCGATGGATTTTTCTTCTTCCGTTGCTGCCGTATCCTGGACCTATCTGAGAATAGAACAATCCCCCACTTTTCCAAGGTCTACTTCAGATGTAGATAAGTTTTGGATGAAATGCAGCTGCTTAAGTCAAGTCACGTTCCTTCAATCTTCTTCTTACTGTCCACTTACTAATTGCCAGTACTTGTATTTCACAGAGCTGTTGTTGCATTAATACTGCTGTTATTGCACTTATAACGATTTATTAACGCCGTTGACACAATAAAGCAATCATTACGATCCATTATATATCGCTTTATGCCGGTTCCTGGTCGCCTATGAAAGGACACATCCAGCCTCCTCAACATCGAACAGCTACGCGTGTCATATTCAGATATCGAGCAACAGCTCGCTAAGTCTATTTAGTTTAAAGCAATTACTTTTTGCGGTGTAGTATGCATTAAACACTTGAAAACTAATCAAATGATGAAAAGCGAATAATGTGCAAATTTTAATTGCTAAGGCAATAATTTGAATCCGTCACAAGTTTATTATTCTCGTTATAATCACAACATAAATATGTTTCGTTTGTTTACCGGTTTCTTCGCATCTAAACGATAAGCGCTCTTGATAAATTTAGACTCGTATCAAAGCATATAAAATTGTCTTTCAAACAGCGTACATTTTTTTTGTCTTGAAATAGATTCGCAACAAATATAGTTAAAGTCGAAAGTTTACAGTGCGCCAATTTCAATCCACGCAACTATATATATTTAAATTTTGACTTTTGTTGTTGTTATGGTTATGTTGTTTTGTTTTTTTCATGGGATTTGCCATAATATGTATGTTAAAATTAATACAGGTTTTTTGTTGTAACAAAACATGTTTTATTAATGTTTCGGTAAAACTACTATTGCCTTTTTTAAAGTTTTTTCTCGTTGCACAATCTCTATGTCTTCCTATACACGCTCATCAATTGTTTCATTATGTTCTTATATTTTTCCCCGTTTCCTCCGTGGTGTCAAAATAATTGCATCGTGTGTCTGCTCCTATCATACTTCTCACGTTAGTAATTAAGTGCATGTGGTCACATTGTGGCTAAAATATGTATTTCTTTCTACCAGTACATGCTCGATTTCATTGCATACTCTGCTACCTGGTGTTGTCTATGCCTGTTTGTATATTTCTTTCTGTTCTACTTGTGTACTCCTCACCGCCATGTTTTTTTGTGTTAGGTAGGCATTATTGCGATTACTTAATTAATATTAATGAAAGGATTGCGGCAGAAGTAGTGTCAACTCACCGTGTACCGTGGCCACGGCAGTTCTGTACCCATTAATTCACAGAAAGCTCCACAAGCAACACACACATGCATTGCTGTGTTAGTAACATTCTCCCATATGAAAATATAAATAGCACCTTTTACAATACAGCTAATACAGATACATGGAGCTATTTACAGGACCCCTTTCGAGGGCCCACCAGATCCCACGTTGCCTCTAGTAGCCATCCCTGAATCTGTCATGTTATCAGCTTTGGACACCTTTACCATTTGTTGGATATCTTCGAATGCCAGCATAGAAATATGAAGTACTTGCCGTACTAGGTGTTCAACCTGCGGAATTGCAGGTAAACCAGTGGGCGCCAGCCGCCTTGCCATCCTATGAACCGAACTGACATTCTCGGCAGACAACTTTTGATATTAGCATACCTTGCCTTCTGGGAATACGGATCCAGAATTACTGTGATCCTTTTAGGGATATGTCGGGACAGTCCGATAACCAAACCTGATATCGGAGGCCAAGCTTCATAGCTCGCTATTCTATTCTAGCTGTAAATCACTCAGACGAACGAACAACTAACACAGAAAACTAAACCCACAGGCACCACAAGGGTACAATAGCTACCACATAATTCATAGACATAGACAACTCTGTCTTACCAACGGTACGGCTCTCTTACTAAAGCCTCGACATTCAATTCGCAGAACTATACGAAGTTACACAAAACTCTATGTTCACATCTTTATAATATATATATATTCGCATGCCACTGCTTCTAACAGTGATATACGTTCGAGTGCAAAGTGCCCAGTACAACTGTGTCATTTTTTAGGCGCCATTATCATTTAAACGACGCCCCTGCTCAAGCCTTAACTGTGCAAATTTCGTATGCATTTGACGGAATGTAAATAAAAAGCTAAAATATGTATTTCTACAAAAATAGCTGCGCTACTTTGTTCACTTTTACACTTGCACTTAATTTGAACTGCACTGCACACATTACACTTCAACATTGCGATTCATAAACTATATAGCTAAAATCTACAATGTAACGTAAAATCTCGTATTTTATATACTGTGTAAAAAATAATTCATGAAATCGTCGAATGCGATGTGGGGTTCCCCTACGTTTCGCCCAACTTTCATTCGAAATCGATTGTTGTCCTTCAAGGACTCCCGTTGATTGGCTATGGGTTTATGTGAACGGGCTCACAAATTATGTTTACTATTTAGTTTAAGCGCATGCGCATTAAGGGTAACTTGTCAACGCAGGCGGGGTTTATCGACAGCTTGCCCATGGCGTAGATAGTGAGTAGTAGATAGAAGATAGTGGACGAGCCACATATGCATTCAAACACTGAACTGAACTGACTGCAAATATATGTACAATTTACAAAAAATACATTTATTTCAATTATAATTTTTTTTTTCGTTTTCTTTGCAGCAGCCGCGCTGTTCGAACGGTCTTTTAGTTATAACGCTCCAAAATATTATAATGCTCTACCACTCACTCACAAGCTTTCGACATACGACATGTGACATGTTCGTCGCTAGCGAAACACAATCTTAGCAAAGAGTATTGATCTGATATAACGCACCTACTATAGACAATATTATCGTACCTGCATATATAAAAGTAGACATATAAAACGTACGAAACAAAATTACATAGGAGTATTTGCTGTTGTAATATAAATTTAATAATTGTTAATTCTTTAGGGATTGCAGCTATCACCAGCGAAGTTTAATTCAACACGTTCTTTATATTATTACCAATATTTCGCATCCAAGACGAATGATTCATCAGGGCCATTGCGTAACAATTCCAGGAAACTATTATAAATTAATTCTATACTTATACATTGCAAGGCACGATCAAACCACCACCAAAACATTTATTCCACGCAGGGTAATTAAAATAAACAATTCAATTACAATTAAAAGATCACGATACGAAGCAGATGTTATCTTGAACTCTTTTGTCTTGTTTTTTTTTTTGATCAAATAATGCCAACTACACGGTAAATGCAAATTTAAACAAAATAACAACTAAAAATGAAGAATAGTTATTATCAAGAATGTTATAAATGTTGTTTGTCTATCATTAATAAAAAAGAGTAAATAACATTTAAGTTTTCTGTGACCGATTTAAAGTGTTTGTTTTTTACCTGGGCAAATATTATAATATACTATTATAATACACTATCCATACCTATTGAATGTTTTTTTGTTATTCATATGTATTCATTCTTTCATTCTTATCTTTTACCTTACTAAAATAATCTTTATTATTAATATTATTGAACGCAAGCTTTACATATTCAGGAGTTAAAATTTTGGTTATCTTGGGGTGCATTAATATAATGCAAGTTATTAAACTCCAAACTGGTATCAACGTTAATATTACGGCTTGACCCTGAAGGGGAACAAAACATTATTGTATTAAAAAGTGATTTATGCTAATCATTATTCAAAGATATCTCTCGAAATCTTGAAATTCTTTTCCTTAAACATCGGGCGACAAATTTTTATTATTTTATTTATCATTGTTGTAATAGTGTTATTTTATTAAGAAGTGATTTATGGTAATCATTATTCAAAGATATCTCTCGAAATCTTGAAATTATTTTCCTTAAACATCGGGCGACACATTTTTATTATTTTATTTATCATTGTTGTAATAGTGTTATTTTTTTGTTTCATGCTATGAATTAAATTGAAATTTAAAAATGTACTTATTTCCAGGGGTCGTGATGACGAGGGCATAAAATAAGGGTACCCTATTATTAGTTTCCTCCTCAACAGTAAACTGAATGTCTGGGTTAAAATAATTAAAAAGTCCAGAGCATTAGTAACTTGTCCCCCCTAATGAGGCATTCATCTTGGACGCGAAGTATTAGTAATAAAATAAAAAAAAACGTATTAAATAAACTTCGTTTGTTTAATTTTTATGTTATGTAGTATATCAATTTTATTATTAACGTGAGGAATATTTTTTTTATTAAATAAAAGAATTGAAATTCAAAACGAAATACAAACTTTAATACAACTTTTCTTTTCTTAACTTCACGTCCCTGAAAGTTTCTTTACAGGATCAATACTTGATTCTCAAATAAAATAATCTCAGGGTTCTTTTTAATTTATAATACTCAAAGGATCGTGTGGTGAAATTATTGAATGAAAATTAGAGTTCAGATGCAAGGTATTTCCAGATGAAATGAGTATCAATTTTATTCATAAACTTACAGTTAATTCGTGGTATTGTTATTCTTCTAATGGCGCTGCACTCTTTTCCATTGTCTTGTTAAAATTTGATGCACTTGTCCTTATTTCAATGACACTTCATTTCATTTTGACATTTAAACGCAGTTGCTTGTCATTATTCCTTCAAAACACCGGTGCTTATTATTATTATTATTAAATTTCTTATCAGACTGACGTGCACTATAGAACAGATAAAATGTCACTACTCATGTCATATGACTTCTTTTTTATAGTCTGGGTAAGGCTAATACGATTATATGTGGTTTTGTTAAACTTCTTGTCGGCTTTCTAATTTTCTTACGTGATTTTCGCAATGATAATTCTTTTTTAATTTTTATTGCAATACGTGTAAATATGATGTAACTGCAATTTTCTTCTTATTAAAACGGTGTACTAAGCAGATAGACAACAATAGCTAAATTTACGAATATGGTAACGAACTTTTCTCTAATGTTAAAGACCATACCGATATCTTATTAAGAATTTGATTTGTAAATTAAATTGTAATGAGTGTTTATATTGGTTCAACGTACCAGCAATAAAAATAGCATAAAAATTAATTGTTTTCAATAATAAAACCTTGTCGATTCATGATGCATGAAGCAGTACAATACCACTACATTAATCGCTAGTCATACGATACAATATATTAACTAGTGATGGGCATAATCGAGATATTTCAATAATCGATTATTAGTAATCGATATAATTTAATAATCGACTAATATTAGTAGTTAAAATTAGTAGTAGTCGTACTAATACTAATTAATGCAACGTACAACATAAACGTTCTAATACCACTAACAGTGTGTTTTCTAAAGCCGTGCAACCTACAAATTTACATCGAAACAAAATCGTCTAAAAATTTAGATCAAATTATATTCCTTAATACCACATTCTTATAAATTTGTTTTTATTAATTTTTATTATTATTGTTTAATCTAGAGTTATTAATTTATTATATAGGTACCTTTGTTTTTATTGAGAATTATACTTTTGTTGTTATTTGCTCATATTTTTTATATATTATTGTGGCAGTTTATAAATATTATTGTAAATTTTGAAGCGTTTTATTTACTAACGCAATATCATCAACACGATTGTATTTATTTAAATTATTGTATTCTTCAATCCGACAATGACGATCAGTCGAGACTACAAAAAATAATTGAAAGAGTAGCTTCGCTTAGCGATACGACTAATTAGTTGCCACAACCGAACGAGTCCAATAAAATATCTCCAACCTGGAACTACTATTAATATTTAGTGGTGGGGTTAAAATATATCGAGATATCGGCCTTCTCGGTCCGCTGCCACACGTTCGTGATCGACGTACGACTACTAATTTAGTACTACTAATTTTCAGAGTGCATAGTCGATTATCTCGAGAGATTTTAATAATCGACTAATTCGTGTATCGCATCTCGATTATTCCCATCACTAATATTAACACTAAACTAATATTTACAACTTATAAGAAACGCATGTGCAATAAATCTTGAAAGTCTAAGTTTAAAAAATAATCGCATATTTAGACGTATTTGCTGACGTCAATGATAATTCGTAAATAGCCGACCATTAAAAAACGGCAAGATAACGACGTCGATGTGAACGAAAAAGTTGCTCGTTACTGGGTAATGATGTAGTAGCCGTAGATAACTTAAATTGCAAAGAAAAACTCGCAAGGAAAACCTTTACATGTGTTGCGACATATTGTTTCGCAATATCGGCGATTGGAATTTCGAACAAAACGAACTGCCCTTGCCACATTGCGGTATCCATTTGTCATATATAAAGCTATTCGTAAATCGTTCGGTTCTTGAGCAAGACAAGTTGAAGATTAAATAATCGAAGTATTGCAAGAAACGGCAAACATCGGACCTAAACGTGAAAAAAAAATTTACTCAATTGATGCCTTAATATGCTATTTTTTAAATTGCACATTGTTTGTTACGTTAATAAATCAACTTCATACAAGTCGTATTAAATAAATAAAAATTATTTTCGCGCGCACACGTAACAAATACCAAAGCCGATGTATATTGGATACAGAAAACTAGATGGAGATGGAGTATCAGAATTCGCATTCGGGGAATGAATTCCTTTATAGCTTTCATAACCAGAAATCAAACTGATTTGAGTGTAAATTTAGAATGAATGACATACGCTATTAGGATGAAAATAAATTAAAACCAAATCTAAAGTTATGGTAGTATCAGACGTAAAACTAGAGGGAGAAGTTATCGAACAGGACAGCAGCTATCAATATTTTGAAACGCTGTTGAATGAAAAGGTAGGCAAGAGATAGATCTGGATAATAGAATAGAAAATCTGCAATGGTCCTCACTGAACTTTCTTATGTTATTTACGTAACCAGTTAAGCTACGGTTTTCTAGGGTGAACATCACCCCCAGATTACGAAGCGTCACCGTCTTATTTTGTAGCGGCCGCTAGTACAACTACCGTTGCAGCAACGTTTTGTGCTTGTACGGTGATAAATTTCTTTTCACGATGTCGCAAAAGAAATCACGAGATTATTTTTACTCTTCATCCTCCAAGACAATTAATAGAGCCAAGTCTAGATCATCCGTCATTATAAATCATAACACTCCAAATAAAATACGTTTTAAATCAGTGTTTGCCGCTACAGTATTCGTCCTTTTGGTCAACGCTACGTGACGTAGTCCACTGTCACATTACGGCCGCTACATGACGGTACCGCTACCCTAGGAAACCAGACCTTTAGGAAGTACCTCATTTTGGGATAATTGCGGTACGAGCAAAGCGGGTGCCTGAAAAATTACACCAGTAACACGCAATCGTATTTCCTAATATTTTTCAATTTCCTTTATGAAAAATGTTACATTCCTTGTATTGCAATGTAGTTCACTTCTGTACTCTCGCAAATGGTGAAAAGTATTTGTAATTCAGTAATTGTATAAATAATAAAATCAGGTAAATGTTATATTTTTCAACTCATTTACGAATATCAACATTCTGATATTGCCGTTTTATTTGCAAGAGAATTCTAATGTTAGTTATGTCTGTGTCTAAGTATTCTTGCGTGTTCATTTGATCTTTTTAAGGGTTATGAAAGACAGGTTCTACAGTTTTAGATGTGTATTACAAATTAACTCAACGTAATTTTGGTTGCATTGGGTAGGGGGTCAGGTTGTCGTTTTTTTTTACTTTCAAACAATTTTTACTTCCAAACAATTTACAGATTTCTGATCCTACTTTCTAAAATTTTTGCAGATTTCGTTTCAAAGAATTTCTAGAAGGTCGTTAGGTTACAGTGTAAGTTTACATCTTATTGTTTGTTTGCGATGGAAGGTTTTTGTTTAGTATTTTTTATATAAGAATTTGCAGACGGGTTTTAAACTTTGCTTGTTGCTTAATTAACTCACCCTAATTTCAACATCATTTAGGTTGCATTGGGTGATGTTGTTTATTCCCAAACAGTTTACAGATTTTTGGCCTAGCACTTTGCAGATTTGTTACAGATTTTTGGTGGTTGGGTTGGAGAATTCCTACATCTTATTGGTTGGGAGAACAAGTTTTTGTGCAATATATTTTATGTAAGAATTTCCAGGCAGGTTCTAGACTTTGTCTGTTACTGACCAGTTCAATTGATATTTATTAATTAATTAATTCTCCCAACCCAATTCAATGTGATTAAGGTTGCATCGGGTGTGACCAATTTGATGTTGTCTACTTCTAAACAGTTTATAGATTTTAGCCCTTGCACTTTGTAGAATTGTTACAGATTTTCTGTGAAAGAATTTCTAGAAGGGTTGTGGTTTGTTGGAGTATTTCTACATGTTATTGTTCGGTTAGGGTGGGCATGGTCTAGACTTTGTCTTTTACTAACCAGTTCAATTAACTTTAATTAATTAGTTAACCCAACCCAATTTAACATGATTTAGTTTGCATTGGGTGATGTTCCAAACGCTTTATAGGTTCTTGATCTTCAGTGTCTAGTATTTCAGCAAATTCTTGTCCAAAGAATTTATAGAAGGGTTAGGTTGGAGAATTTCGAAATGATTTCTAGACCACATCGTAGAAATTGATTCCAACTTAAATTTACATCTTATTGTTTAGATGGGTGGGACAGTTTTTGTTATGATTTTCATATAAGAATTTCCAGACTTTTCCTATTACTGATCGATTCAATTCACATTAAACAATTAAATAAATCTGCATCGAGTTATTTGTGTTGGATTTGGTTCGATTGTTCTAATTGTATCAAAGTCAATAAGATTGTCAAGTTTTTATTAAAATTGCTGCGTTTGGAAGGCAATTCATCATCTAGAAAGATTTTCCATGGATGTGGTAAAATGTCCCCGATGAACAAATTTTCTTATCTACTGATAACTGTCAGCAGGACGTTTTAGTCCTCGCTACACATCCTGACATACCTACAAACGTCATTCCGAAAATAATCAGAATAGGCTTAATGAAGGTCAAAACGGGCATTTCCGTTAGAATTTCGAGTTCGAAAGAAGTTACACAATAGTACGCTGCAAAAAAAATTAGACATATAGAACACACTAATTAGACCAGCCTTACCACATGCAGTGGAAGCAATGAACATGGCGAAAAGCAAAATGGGAACGGAATTGTCATAGGAAGAATTAGGAATATGGGAAAGAAAAGCCAATATGCTAAAAAAAAACACAAGGAATCAGCGCTGTACTTACACTGTATTTTTCGAAAGAATTTTAAAAATAAAAGAATTTTAATATCTTTATGTTTTATAAGAACAACTCGTATTCTTGAGTTCGGAAATTTTTATGATTTATAAGTTTTTAAGTTTAACATTTTATAGAAAATCAACAGAATATTCAAGTAAACACAATGAAATCAGGCAATGGAGGATTGATCTGCAGCAATAATTTTGAACATTTTCTTAGTAAAACTTAATGAAATTATTCACCTCAACGAGAAATCTAGTTTACTGTCTAATGCTAATTTGACGAAGAAATTCTGGTCTGTGAATGAGTTGGTGAATACTGCCGAGTATTGGCGAAATAAATCTTCTGGATTACAAAAACTCATGAGATTTTGCACCGGCGAAAGCTCAATGTTAAAATATCAGAATATTTTGTGACTGTGCTTCATGACACATGAAAAATGATACAAATGAGACATTAAGACAGAAAAATATACTTTAGAGATGTGACTATAATTGAACATATAAAAGAAGAAATAAAATTAATGATAAAAAGCGAATGAGATACAGTTGCAGATTTCATCTCAACTCGTCAAGAAATATCAGATTCAGTGGCATACACCGATACAACTATAAAACTGTGGATGGAGAGGAAGAAGTATATCAAGTGACAATTTAAATGAATGCACTCGTAAATCAACAGAAATTATAATAGCTCCGCATCAAAACTTAACCGAAAGAGATGCGGAAAGAATTGAAGAAAATTAATGAATGTGATTAAATCATACGTTTGCCGATGGCAAATTATTCTTAAGGTAAATCGGGGTCAATTTTTATGAATTTTCATACAATATTATTTCTGAAATAATATAAAAGTCAGGAATAAATACAAAAATTTTGAAGACTACGTTACTTATCTTTGTCCATGAATTAATAATCTAGAAAACAATTCAATTCACATGTTCAAATAAACTCATAGATGAATAGTTGGGCTGGGTTGTGGAAATGAATTTAAAACCCAATCCAACTCAATGCAACCCAGCCCAACCCAACCCAAACCAAATCCAGTCTTAACTCCATTAATCTGAACTTTGCCTTAAATCCAATCCAAGTAGAACTCCCACGTTTAAGATTATTAAATTATAGCGAGAAACAAAAAATCGAAAAGAAATTCTATTTTAAACACAATTAGGTAGATAAGTAGGTTGCAATGTTCTGCGAATGAGCGATTGCAACTGCACTGCAAGCTGTTGCAATGAGATACGTTTCTAAAATTCTCCGTGTAAACCTAATGTCCTAGGTTATGATGGGTTGAGTTTGGTTTGGTTGGGTTGGGTTGGTTATTAGATCCTGGAAACATCTTTGTCCAGTAAAATAATAATATGGTTGCGTTGGGTTGGGTTGGGTTGGGTATAAAAGCTTCAAACCAATTTCTACACCTAATGCAGATCAAACTTATTCCGAGTGTCACACAGTTGTGTTAAAAACTGACAACAAATTTAAAAATCAAGTAAGATATTTCCGGTAGAGACACGGTACATTTGTTCACTGTGTTTTGCGAGACCAAGGGTGAATACCGTTGAACTAAAAATTAGCGGCAGCAGAGTTGGAAACCAGCTGGAATCCTTAACTAATTGATACGCCGTGAACATATATATCGGATATATTTTCAAAATAAACTGCTACATGAAACAACGAAAAAAATTGATTGGATACATAATATTATATACTATACTTTTTTCAATTACATATAACACGGCAACAGTAATCGCCCCCGCCCACAATCGCGCAAATGTTTTTTCGAAAGAATTTTTTGAAATGAATGTTGTTATAAATTTCGATATCTTTTATGAAAAGTTCCACTTTTTCGATAACTCGTACCATTCTCAAGACATGAGAAGGTAAGAAAATGTGAATACGTTGATATGTTGCTTTCAAAATGAGGTTTTCTTACGAGCCAAATTTTATAATTTTCAATAATTTTGGCGCTAGAGAGAGCGCGCGCGCACACACAAAACACGCCGAAAATAGTCAGAATATTCGTACATTCGTTCAAATCTTAAGGCCGAAATTTTTCATGTTTCCTATACTTCCTTATACATAAAGTATAAAAAAAATAACAATGGATGACACATTTGTATGTTCGGTTGGCAACGGGTTTTCACTCTATGAGTAGAATTAACAGCTAAAGGGATTTATTGAGACTAGAAAACATTTTACTTATACAGTATAATCGCTAGCTATTTAGTCGTAATATGAATATGTAACTGCTCTGTTGCTAGATGAAGGATTTAGCATTCGATTCTTTTCGAGCTAAGGTTTGAGACTTCAAGTGGAGATGGTGTTTTCAACATTTTCTCATGTGTCGTCATCAGAGTATAAGCTATCGTGACAATTAAAAATAAGACAAGCGTACTTGAACCTAATTACTTAAATGTACGGTGACGTGTTTAGATGTATGTATTTTAATACTAGGAACATCACTGAACGATTTTATTTGAGTTTCTAAAATTTCCTTATAGTTTTTAATAATTTTGTCATTTACCTTCAAATAACATTCTCTGAGATTTTGCACAATTAATGAATACTTTTAACGTTTGATTCTAAATTAAATATCTTAATATACCTAAAATCAATTAGTTCATAGTTGTCACTGAACGTAACTATTTGTACTTCATAAACGGCTTCTTGCTTGATGAGGTGTCCAATTTGGTGATCACAATGGTGCGAGCTTTTCCGGAACTCTCAACGTTTTTGTCTGATTTCCAAGTGTATTTCTTTTCCAATTGCAACATATGGATAGTGGTACATTTGTGGTACATTTGTTTATAGTTGTTATTTCGTATTTGGATCGATAATATAATATATTGGAAACGTTCATTATTAATAATTGGGATTGATATAATGAACAGAAATTTCGAATCAACTGGATAGCACTTGACTATTCTAACGTATTTTCGAATGGAAATGGTCCATCATCCTTTAGCATGATAGTGTTGTACTACAGACGTGTAATCCTAAAAATTAATTAATTCATAGCTATTTTCTATATTATCCTAATCCTAATTTTACTAGCAGAACAATTTGGTTCTTTATCTGAGTGACTGAGTGACCTGAGTGACAATATACTTTTAATTTTTTTCTGGTTTTTCCCTAATGCTATTACTTTATAATTTTCATTTATGGTTTTGATTTAATAGGAACCTTTAAACACTGATTTACTTTTGCTACGTTCGTACGTTATAACATAAACTTCTTGTCCTACCTGAAGATCCTTATTTCTTAGGTTTTCGTTAAGGCGGTTTATCTTTTCTGTAGTCAACGGGGTGTTTTAACTTAATTGTTCACAAAGTAAGGTGTAATAATGTCGGAGTTTTTGTCTTTTTCTATAATAATCTTGCTACAGCGTTCGTTGTAGTATAAATCAAAAGGTTCTCTTATATCTGTATGTCCAAATAATAATTCTACGAGTGTAATGATGTTGTAGAATGTATAGTGTTATTATGTGCAAGAACAGCTAATTTCATTAGTTTATTTATTCCTTCTTCTGCTAAACCTTTATCTTTTACAATTCGTATGTGTTCGATTAAAGCATTCAAAACTGGATTTCATTCTTGATCTCGATTCCTCCGTCACATAATATCTCGACTCGTACTCCATATGAACTAAAATAGGTAATGAATTCGTCGCACTCATTTGGCTTGACCAAATTTGGTAAATGCGTATATAATTATTATTTTGTCTATCGATTATAAATTTGTCGATATGTAGTTTTTAAAAAAAGTATTCGTTGATCTTATCCGTTAATTGTAAATTGATATAGATATCTATTCGTTTGCGTGCTTCATTGATTTCGCGATGGATAGTTTTTGCTTCGTGATGTGCTTGGATAAATGTTTGCTTTTCGCATTTATCTGCGATGATTTTTAGTCGCCTCATTTAAACATTTTGGGGCCTTTATCTGAGAAATATTCGCTATATAAGTTACATGAATTAAATATTTCCTTGTGTCATATATTCGATTGTAAATTCTATTAGTTTGTCGTTACAATTTTAACATGATATTGTTTTGTACCTTCTAATAGTTCTAGTATAACATTTGTTTTTGATAAATACCAGTGATTATAAATTGTATGGGTTTCTTTTCAATGGGTTCATTTAAAGTTGATTTGTAAAAGTGGTTCAGTCCTTTGTACGGGGGGCTCTTGTGCACATCGTTCTTCGTTTTGCAATAATTCGTTGATCATTTGTTCTAGCTTGTAATCGGTGATCTTTGAGGGATGATAGCCAAACAAGTGGTCTGTGATCTGTGTAAATCAAGAATTTGCGTCCGTATAGATATGGTAGGAAATATTTGGTTGGCCAAATGATAGTAGAAAGTTCATTTTCAATTGTTGAGTACTTTCTCTCTGCGTCACATATTGTTCTGTTCGTGATCAGATCCTTTTTTCCTTGACTGAGAACCTCGCCTAGTGCCACATTACTTCCGTTCTCAGAAGGAGAAGGTTTTAGAAAAATCTGGGTATTGGAGGACTGGTTCGTTACATAAAATATTGACTACGGAGTATTATATATGGATAGGAATGAATGTTTACTAAAGTCCATAAATCTAAGAATAATTTAGTAATACGACGTTTCGAGCAAGAATTTGAAGCAAATATGAAATATAATGAAATATGTTTTGGTTATGTGTACGGACTGTCAAAACATAAAAAAAATCTATATACAATTTATTAGGCTATTCAGACAATTTGTGAGAACTTAAGAACAAACCGGAACCTGTAAAGTCAAACAATATCAATTTCGTTCAGAACATCCTTAGTGAGACTATTTAATGAACGTTAAAAGAAGACGAGTTTTCAATGTCATGTAGCCGGCCAAACTCTTCTCGCCGCTTGGGAAGACATTTGAAAGAAAATTGAAAAGTAACGGTGTAAGAACGTCAAATATAAAGTGAAGTGTAAATACAAGTAGTTATATTATTAACAAGAAATAAAGAAGAATACTGCAATGCCATTCGAAATGGGACAATACCAGGAAGCAATCGTAAGTGTATAATATAACAAAATTGATACTGGAAATACCGTGCTTCCGATATCAGTCTCAAATAGAAATAAAGAAGAATTTCGATTTAATCGTTTCAACAGACGAACCCACAATATATATTAAAAATTTAAATAAAAAGAACCCTCAGATTAAATATAATTAAGAATCATGTTTTGAGTACAATTAAAATTTCAAAAACATTAATATTAGATTTAATAATGTTTTTATACTAAACACTAAAGTTTTATAATTTGTTAATAAAACTTAATTTTTTTATTTCGTTTATTATTAAAATAAATTTCAGTTTCGCCTCAAAATACAATTTTCTTGAAACAATGGCAATGAGGCCGGTTAAAATAAAACTATGTGGTGAACCTACACCGAAAACATTGAAATTATTGAGAAACTACCGCCGCATTAAGAAGCGAATATAAAACATTGACCTAGAAATTACATCAAAGTGCCTTAAGATATCAAGAGCGTGAATTTGAAAATCTGTTGCACATTCTTCGCTAAGAACGGCTTAAATACGCCATCAACGTTTAACCATTGCGATTTTTGTATTAATTCAAATATGTAGAGTAACATAGTATATTTGCTAATTTTCTAGTAAATGTATGCAGTTGTGTTGTTGCAAAATCGCACAGAAGAAAACTTTAAGTTTTGTAGTATTGTTTTACACGTTCATTGACTTCATAAAACTTTCACACAATATTAATATTATTATTATATTATTTTAATATATTAATATATATTGACAAAACAGCAGGCGTTATATATTACTGTTTGCATCCCCTAATATAATTTAGCCAAACCTCGAAATAATTAAAAACAGAAGACTTACCAAGACATCAGCCGCACTTCTCCAAAAGTTAAATGAACATTTTTATGTGCCTTTCATACATATTCCTGTACGTTTTTAAAAGTCAATTCAACGCGACGGTGATACGGGTAGATTTTTGCATAAACGAAATATTCACCTGAAAGTTTAGAATGGAACGCGGCGAAATGTAGGAGATTTAATTTATTACACTGCCCTGGTTCGAATCACGATCGTTAAATGGAGGTATTCATTTAAACGTGCAAAAAACAAACGTCCACGGACGACCTGCGAAACGAAACACCCGCCGCCTTAAGAAACCGAGCGCGTAACTAAACTAATTATTGTAATATTGAATAATGGGTGAGCACATTTTTATCGACGCATGCGCGTAAACGAAAGAGTTTTAATATTTTTTGCACGTTAAGGCGACAATAATTCCTGATATTTAATATTGTCCGGCGTCCATTCGGTCGGATATTTTACGACGCCGGATATTTATAGAACGTAATCGTAAAAAATGCCATTTTGTCGTAATCATCGATCGGCGATGTTTTATTCATGATCGAATCTTCGATTAGTAATTAAAATATTGCCTTTAACTATGTGAAGTTTGTATATTTTTCGCCAGGACGACTTAAAATGTTCGCAATTACTTTCGAATTTGTACCCAGAGGCGGTGAGTTGTGATAAACAACGGGCACCACTACCCCCTGCAAATGATTTCGTGTCAATAAAGTTGTAACCTGATGAAAAAATACGATGATTATTGGTAGAGTTGTATAAATATATGTGCAGTGTGCATTTTGGTTTGTATGTAATAATAATCATTGTGTATTGGCGTAATAAATGAACTAATAAGGGTCAACGAAAAAAAAAAATTCACCAAAGGTCCTAGATACACATAATAACATGAAGCAGCTCTTCCTATTGGACACAAACTAATAATAAATTAATATTTGAAATACAAAAATAAATAAAAAATCGTTACCATCGATTCAATAAAATTGATCTTTTAAATTAAAGGTAAAGATAAAAAATGGAACTCAGTTATAGCATCTCGCTTTGTTATAATTATAACTAAACGATCTTTTAAACGTTTCTAACTGATGCATAGGTGAAGTTTATAAAACTTTAGACCTATTACGATATTACTTCGAAATAATAATTCCCAATATAAGAAACTAGTTTTTTCGTATTAATAATTTTATTAAAAAAACCTGTTGATTCTGCTTGATATACTAAACCAGTTTGCCAACTACAATGCATAAGACATATGAAATCAACGTCATAAATAAACCCCAAACTCCCATTTTGATCGTTCACTTGTTAATATCGATGCAATTGCATAATAATAATTATTATAAAGTACCGCCAAAATTATATCCTGCCAACTGCAATCAACTGTTAGACATTATAGATCATAATTAATTATGATATCCCCTATCCACTACGGAGTCTCTATACTTAATGCTCTCAAACCGCAAAAATTAGAGATCGTAAAGTAAAATTAATATTCATGAGGACATTATTGACAACGACAGAATTATATAATTATATATAATGCGTGGTGTTTACAATATCTGAGCCTAAGGTCTTAAACATAATAATATAATATAGAGCAAATAGCATAATTTACTACCCTGAGATAAGTGCATGAATATCCTACAAATCACTATCCAGCATTACATTTAAATCGATTAAATATAAAAATAACAATGAAGACACTTGAAATTGTTTATAGAAACGAATAATAATGGAAGGCTTTAGAATAATCAAATAGACATCTTTATTTGGTCATAGAAAACCATCGAAATGCAATTCATTCGAATATGATTTGCCTCGCTGGGATATGAACTAAACTTTCTTTGGGATATGAACTAAACTTTCTTTCCAACAAATAGGAAAGCTACTTTCGAGTATTTATGTATGTACTAAAAATATGCGTGAATAGAAGCAATTTAAATGGACAATCCCATCTCTTACTTGTTCGTTTTTTGTTTCACCCACATTCGTTTTCTTATTTCTTCATGCTTTACTTTGTCTGGTTATTGCAAACCTACTAATAATTAATTATCAACTCGTATTACAATGTCACGGTGTCTAATTTTAATTCAAAGATCGTATGTGCGAAGAATATTTATTAAATGAACCAAACTTGTAATATAAATTCACCGCGAATACAACAGCGTGAGCTCTATTTCAAGAATAAATTTCAAGGTGGCACACAAGCTTAATTTTGTTGATATAAAACATACTATCACCATCTGTGAGCGATGAGCTGTAATACAGGGCACATTATCTCGCTGCTCTATATTGCGACCGTAAACTATTAATTAAATTCAGAATGAGATGGCCATTTTAAATACGATTGAAGATTTAGAAATTAGTATGACCAACAATACAATTGGGGTTCAGGGTGAAATTAAACACAAATATCAATTAAACCAGATGGTAGAAAAATACCAACAACATTAAAAAACATAATAATAAATGAGTAAATAACTATTACGTTATATTTCTTTGTTTAAAAACTTCTCCAGGACTCTTCAGGACAACGCGAAATCGTTTATATTATGTGCGGTAATTTCCCATATCATCATCGGTGTCAATTTACCAATTAAGAATAAAATAATTAACATCAAAATGGCAAAAAATCTACAGTGGTCTGCACTGAACTTTCTTATACGTAGATAAATTTCCCGCAAACTGACGCGATCAGGATGACAGAGTTGCGAACGTTTCGTGAATACGTCCGTATAGGTTATTAGTAACATCTGACAGCCACGGCAACTGTGGGCGCGCCTGGGATCGCGACCGGAAATATTTATTGTATATAGTGAAAGCTCTCCTTGCGGACACCTCCAATAAGCGGACATCTCTCTTAAACGGACAAATTAGCTGGTACCGAACTTGTTCCTATAATTTTCTACACAACATACATTCTGATACGCGGACACTCTCATAAACGGACGCGGACATTATATTTTATATTCATTATATTTACCAAAAATCTCCAGTAAGCGGTCGCGTAGCTCTAATACACGGACAAACGGATAAAAATCCATGAATAAAGTAAGTGATTCCCCGTTTTATACGCTCATTACATTTTGGCCATGTGCGTATCCCATGTTGTACAGCAGTCACTGGTAGTAAACGAATGAATACGGACATTACTTAAAATGGCACCGCAAAAAAAGATGCTTACTTTAAAAGAAAAAATGGAAGCAGTGAATATTTTGGACAAAGAAAAACTATCAGTTCGTGTTTTCGCAAAAAGGTTAGTTAGTCAGCTTATTCAACCACCATTTTTCATGAGCGGTGTAATAGTTATTTATGTATAACCGTGCGATATAATGCACTTACTAATCAGGTTACTGTTCTTATTTAATTTCATCCAACATTAACAAATTTTAATTCACATAAACAAGAATTTTGCATGACGCCGAAAATATATTGAGCAACTTTTATACATTTTACAAACATCACAATTGATGCAAATATTTATACGGCTTAAAAAAATTTATTGCAAATAATTTTGCCTATGACCTAAAATATTAATATGATGGCATTTTACATTGCCCGCATATGTCACGGCGCTTTGCATTAAGTGATTAACACATTATGCAATTATAGGTTCAATATATGAAAAGCACAAGCTGCACAAATAGCAAAACATAAAGAAGATATCCGATCTAAATGGCAATCCGGAATCCATATAAATCAAAAAAAGAACTTCCTGAACACTGAAGGGTTCAATATAGACAAAATATGTTTTGATTGGTTTGCGAGACCAGAACATCCTGTATCAGGGCCCTTAGTGAAGGCGAAGGCAAAAGAAATTGCGGATCAATGGGGCTATAACAATTTCTCTGCATCTGATGGATGGCTTCAAAAGTGACGGAAAAGATATAATATTAGTTTTTAATGCATGTCAGGTGAAGCAGCTGACGTAAGTAAAGAAGATGTGGGTCAGTTTATGAAAAAACTCTTTTCTATGTTGATTGATTACCAAGCGGAAGATGTGTACAATGCAGATGAAAGTGGGCTTTTTTCCGTGCACTACCCAATAAAACTCTAGCTCTATAATCTGAAAAGTGTACCGGTGGAAAATTGTCTAAAGAAGGACTTACCATTTTGTTTTGTGTGAACATGGCAGGAAATAAAGAAGAATTGTTAATGATCGGAAAAGCGGCCCGTCCTCGAGAATTCAAAAATATTGATATTGGTAAACTACCAGCATCTTGGAAATCAAATAAGAAGGCCTGGATTACTCTTGACTTTATGGTTGAATGGTTGTTACAATTAGATAGAAAAATGGGCATTCAAAAGAGGAAAATTATTTTATTTTTAGATAGTGCCGGATGCCATCCTCGAAACTTAAATTTAAAAAACGTAAAAATTATCTTTCTACCACCTAATACAACTTCGGTATGCCAGCCTTTAGACCAAGGGATCATAAGGACCTTCAAATTTTATAATCGAAATCTCATTTTGAAACATATTTTGTCAAAAATAGGAGGCGTGAAATCTTCATCAGATCTTTCAAAAACAATTGATGTGTTAGAGGCATTATATTTCATAAAAGCATCGTGGAGTAAAGTAACATCCACAACCATCAAGAATTGTTTCCGAACAGCTGGATTCAAAAAAAGAGATTCCGAGTCAACAGAATTTGATCCAGAAGACGATGTATCACTGTCAACCCCTTCTGATTTGTTGAGAGGTATAAAAGAGTTAGAATCAGCAGATCAAAGTCTAGATGACTTCTTAACTATCGACAAGAATATACAAACGGAAGACGATAATCAAAACTTGAACTTTGGAAGTGAAAACGACAGTGAGGAAGAAAACAGAAGTGAATCAGCAGACGAAATGTAAATGATCACCCAAGAGCAAGATATGATAAATTCTTACGATGAGGCTTTAAAACTTGTTGGAAATTTGAAACAATTCGCAAGAGATGACTTCACAGCATTTACTCACGTAAAAATCTGGAGAGTCATTTCCAAAATTGTCTCATGCACCAACAAACAAAAAGATTGCGCCAATCGAGTATTTTAAATTTTGTTCAATTTACTACTGACAAGATTTTTTAAATCATATTTTATTTATTTTAGTTTTTACTTATTTTCAGTTTATTAAATTATACACTTCATTCGTTATATATGTATATATATATTTATGAATTATGAATATAAATGCAAAATTACGTATTTAATTAATCATTTTGCCTTAACTGGACCCCTCCGATAACCGGACAAAAATGTAAGGACCATGGATGCCGGCTTATTAGAGCTTTCACTGTATTACTATGATTACAAAGATTTTTTCAACAGAGATTTCAAGATGTATTTTCCAGTAAGTGATAGATTTTCCGAAAGAACTTTTCAAACAAGTTTAGAATTTATGCATCTTTAACTGTTATAAAAACCGCATTTTCGATAACTCTTACCGTTTTCAAGTTATTGAAAAAGATGACAGGAGTAAACCATCACTTCCGGCTGATATATTGGTGTTCTTCCGAGCCACATCCGTATTTAAAATTTAAGATTGATAATTCTAACTTCAATAGCTTTGGCGGTAGAGCGCGTACACATACATTATTATCAATAATAAAACAACGAAACAACCATAGCACTATAAAACGATAAAATATATAATTATAAATTTAAAAATTAAAAGTGCTAAGGAGGATTATCTAATAAATTAGCATACTTGAACTTAATTTCTTTTATAAAGCACAATTCTAAAAAAATAATAATTTCTTTCAACTTTCAAGATTCGAACACCATCTCAATGTATATTATATTTCTCAAATCTCACATGAGAGGAAATAGCGTAAGCACGTGGTTTACAATTTATATCGCTTTTATGTTGCGCAATACGCCTTTTCAATTGTTGGCATGTTTGGCTAGTAAATATTTCTCCAATGATTGGAATATAGTTTATAAAAAATCATTAATTTATGTACAAGTATAGTAATCATGTAAATTTTCGAGCTCGATTTTAACAGAAATCTTTTACTTTCCTAACCCTATTCTGACTATTTTCGGAATGACGTCTCTCTCTCTGTGTGTGTGCGCGCTCTAACGTCCAAACGATTATAGCTAGAGCTATGAAACTTTAAACTTAAGATTTGTATATAGCATGAAAGAAAACGTCCTATTTTGAAAGCAATACTTCACACGGAAGTGATCATTTACTCTTGTCGCCGTTTTCCTTATCTCGAAATCGATCTATGTGTCTGTCTGTGTGACTGTGCGCGCTCTACCGCCCAAACGATGAAAGCTAGAAGGACGAAATTTAAACTTTTTCACACCCTTTGTAAAAAAAATTACCGCCAAAAGCGCTAAATAAGCGCAACTAAAAAAGTTTGCAAGTTGTATAAAATTTTTATTTCATGTTTGAGTCAATTAGGGGAATTTTTGAACAAATCCTAAGAAACCCAAGATTATAACACTTAAATTGTTAATTATTAGATTTCTTGTTACGGGATGAAACAACTCAATTTTTCCATGACATGCGTACCATTAATAACACCGTTTTTTCCACTCCCAGTGCGATTTAGTACCGATTTGCACCGCCATCGGTCGGTGTTGATTATTTCAGCGACGTTACTCAACATAAATTGCCGCGTACACGCAAAGTCCGCGATTTAAGAAATTGAAGAGCTCACCCCAACAGTCGCCTCCTCCGACACGACTCCATCCACTTGGATGCAAGATCGACGCCGCCATAAAAAAGTCCGTTCACTAAACGTTTAAAGTTTCTCAGTTTATCAATGAATCGCTAAATTGCTGATTGTGCACTCACCAAACGGTCCCGTTTAACGTCTTTCGGGTTATTTATCGGCGCGACAGAAAGTTAAATTTCAATGCAACGCGAAACAAATCTCCGAAAACTTGTAACGCTCGTTCAAAACTGAGACAAGAAGCGTCGCAATTATGAGTCACCGTCGACTGCATTATCACTTTATTGGCGCAAAAACTGCCCATTGCACCTAAGCGACGTTATCTTTGCATTTTTTCGGGGAAGTAATTACCGAGTTTTTGATATGTGTGCCTGCAACAATTAGAAGCTAAGACTGTCTCTTCATCGGTTGCTTATGTACAAATTACTATTTAAAATAAATTGCATATTAATTTATTTTAATTTAATAATTTAATTTAATTAAACCATATTTTTGTTTGCAATGAAAAGAGATCTAACCGTCATTTGACGAAGATAGTCGTCTATTTATCTACGGATGGCAGCGTTATAATCAATAAATATTTGCATACAAGTAGACGACGAGAATTTTGAGTGATTATTCGCGAGAACGGAAAATTGGGAATCGAGCGTGCTACCCCACTCGACAAAAGATTCCTACGCTCGGAAGGAAGCGCCTGGAACTTTTTCCCGATTTTCGGAATTACGTTCGGTTTGCGCGGATAGCCCGTATTCTGATTCACGAGCGCTTCGGATACGGGCCGGTGTTCACAGACTTAACTTGTATTAGTTAAAGTAAACTTAAACAAGAATTTATAGACATGATTCAATCAGAAGTGTCCTCAATTTTGAGTTATTAATTATTTACCCCATTTAATCCTAAAACTGTAAAATGCAAACGAATTAAAATTCACACAAAATAATTTAGATCTTTATTACATTAAATTTAAAATTACATGGCCACAAAACATATAATACTGTGCTAAAGACTAGTCTAGTAAAGTACGAAAAATTATTTTTATATTTTTTTATGCACAGTGAACATATATTATTAAGAAACTATTTCGACCAGAAACAAATCTATTATGCACATCAAACACTCTTTTGTCAATTTTACATCCGATAAAACTACAGTGAAGAAAGAAGAGAAAAAAGATTTTATACTAGACTGTACACATGAAGCCATTGTAAGCACTTACACTTTCTAAAATGTTACGCAAATAGGTATGTATTAAAAAAATTGGCGCAACAGTTACATTACAAATTCTATATTTCATTGTGATATCTACATTTAAATTTAAGCTTTTGGTACATATTTAAAAATTAAGCTTATTTTTGATTCCAAATTTGTCCAGGATCCATGGTATGAGTAAATAAATAATTAATTTTATGTTAACAGAATAGCTTGTATTTCTATCTTAACAAGTCAAGTATGCTTTGTAATCCACGATTTTAAATTTAAAATAATACACAAATAAAAGATGTAAAACAGCTTTACATATAAAACACATCTTGTTTGAAAGAAAGATATACAAGCATTCAACTGCTTGGAACATGCCAGTTTCACATACAAAAAAATCAAATTCTGTATTGTGCCATTTAAAATTAAATATAATGTATAAAATATCCAAAACCAGCAATCATAAATATTCACACATTTTTTTTTCATTTCTTTTAGATAATGGACTAGTCATCACAGATAAGTGGTTCTCTCACTCCAATATCAAATACGAGTATCTTCCAAAAGTGAGTACTTCATCATAAGAAGTTGTATTCAAGGTTCTTTGATTTGAATAGTAGTTTATTATACGTTATTTCACCAATTTGTTTTGGATATTTTATACACAAAAAGGCTATGATTACATCAGAATATATGTATTTATTAACGAATATCAACTTTGTACAAAAAGCTTTTAATTTAGTTTCAAACATGCATCATATAATCTAATTTATCAAGTTATGGAGGGCCTAGAATATACCGTACATATAGCTGAACTCTCGATTTTGTAATAATTCTTTCGAACCCATAAATGTTGATCAACATTCTTTGAACAAATCATTACAATATCTGTCTAAAAATTAGAGTTGGGATGACATATGTAAACATATGTATGGACTGCCATATGCAAAACTTATTACCTACTGCATATACATAAGTTTAAAAATTCTTTTGAAATTTTCAATATATATATTACCTATAGTTTTTGCATATGTACGAATTACTTATATATCAATTATTATCAGTGGCTAAATATTAAACAATAATTAAGTACAAAAAATAATTAACAACATATAATGGAATGATTGACATCAATTAAAACTTGATTGTGTGTAACATATTTATAACAATATGGTAAACGAACATTATAAATAATTGCATAATGTAAGAAAGCAATAGTATCAGAATTTAATTATGAATAAAAGCTGCCAAGCTAAAAATATGAAATGAGGAAATAGATACAAATTTAAGACAACAGTTATTTGTTTTACTCTTTTACTTCGAAATATTTATATGTTGGATTTTCGTATCCATTTATTTGCATATTTGCAACGTGTCTTTCTTCGGGTGTGGCTGCCTGGTCAACCTCTACAAATCCTTGGCTTTGTGGTGAACGTGCTGAACGACGTTTTGCAACTGCTACACCTACGACCACAGCCGCCATTAAAGCCATACCCGCAAAAGCTAAAGTGAAATATACACTTTTGCCATCTTTTCGACCATACACTTCTCTTCTCACTGAATATGTCTGAAACAAAGCAAGGTATATACAAATACAATACAAATGTTGCTGACCTGGTTAAAATAGGTAAATTTTTCCATACAAATAAAATCACCAAAATAAACAAAGAAATATACAATAGTTATTTAAGTCATAAGGAACGTAAGGACAGTATAGCGTTCGAGGAAGAATTGTATGGGCCGAGGTAACTGAGGCCCGTAATTCTACCGAGGAATGTTAGTTATTACGTTCAGCATGACTTATTATATTTTTCCCGCTTCTGATTACAATTTATTTACATTTTGTTAATTTTGCAGAAATTAATTTCAATCAAGGATCTTTTATATTTCTTGAATCCAGTAGTCAGAGAGTGTTACCATGCATTAAATAGGAAATTTTAACCAATTTTTTGCAAATTGAGAAAAAGTCACGTTAATATTTGTGTACGTTTTCCCATTCCGAAATTCAGTCAAATGGAGCGATATGTTAAAATATAAACTAAATGAATTATGGCCCCCGGATGCCAAGTTGTATTTGTGAAGAGAACTATTATATTTTCAATCGTGCTCATTGTGTAAATAAATTATCGCAGCCTAGATTAACATCTTGGAAAACGGAAAAATTATCGGTATCGTTAAAAGTCAAAAACGTGTAGAAAACTGAAATATTCTATTATTAGAATTTAAATAGATTTTGTTTTGTTTATGAATTTCGGGTAAAATTATAGTTCGTGCAAGAAGTTTAAGAAAAGACGAATTATCTCTCTTCCAATCCATTATAGGGATTTATAGGATCAAGAGGACATGTAAGAATTTTTATTAGTAACAAGTGCGAAATTATGTGGGCTCTGGTAGTTTTTATTTTTCTTTGGTAATTTAAATTTTATAAGGGGAACCTGTAAGGAAAAGTTTTTTTTCTTTCCTCTAAAGAATAAAAATTAAAAAGTGTAAAGATTTTATTGAGGATGTTTTTTTTATATACTCTGATTTCAAGTTCGATCGTCGCTAGTTTTAACGTATATTTTATTCATTGTGCTTTATTTTAATTTAATTTAATCTTTTTTCTTTCATAATAAAGTTTATTAAACCATACTTTTTATAATAAAGTTAATTAAACGATACTTTTGTTTTTATTAATTAACTAATGAAAATAGACCTAACTCTAATTTGAAGGAGGCAGTCGTCTATTTATTTAGGTATAAAATATTATTGGTTTACTGATCCACACATTGAAAAACAATTTTGGTAAAATCACATGACTGAAATAGAGTCAGACAAATACTACCATTCTTACAGTTTTCTGATAATGCTAAACATGCCAGAACGCACCAGTCGGGTTTTCAAAATAGAACCAATAATTGAATACTTTAAACTTAAATTATACACTAGCGATACTATGTAAATAAAGTTCTGTACAGTGCATAGGAAGGATTTAGGGGTATCCAGTTCCTAATGAATCACTCGATGTGTAATATACATATTTTTCCCTACCATCTTTCCGACAGTCTTAACATTTTCCAAGCAAACAGCATTTAGGTTGTACTGTTTAGGTATTATCTTCCAACGAACAGGGGCAGTGCGGATTATGAAGAATCAGTAACACCAACGGATGACATCATGGGTATGAGGGCTGACACAATGACTACAATATACAGCGTCGGACTGCCCTATAAAGTCATAGTTCCTACCAGAGACTACTGGGAGCGTAATTAAGTCGCCCTGTTACAGGCAGATTCGCTCTGGTTAACGGATGGCTCTAACACAACTGCAGGAGCAGGGGCTGGGGTTTTCTGCCGCAAACTAAGGACTGAATTAGAATACAGCCTTGGCAAGCATGCAACAATTCAACAGGCAGAAGTGTATGCCATTGAAATGTGCGCAGGACAATACAAATTTTCTCTGACAGCAGAACAGCACTACAAGTCCTTGCTAACAATCAATGTACATTGATGTCGACCAGGGACAGCAGTGCTCCCTCAATTAGGGAGAGCCAACAAGGTTAGCCTGGCCTGGATACCCGAGCACGCTGTAATAGAGGAAGCAGCCGATTCCCTGGCAAATAACGGAGCTAACCGTAAATTTATTGACCAGAAACGGCTCTTGGGATTACAAGAAAATATATCCAAGCTCCAATATGAGCTGGATGGAGCTGAAAGGTACTTGAATACTGGCAAGGGTGCCAGGGAACATTCCAAGATAGCACTGTTGGGTTTGGGCCGGAAAGATCTGCGCATTCTAACAGCCCTGGCTACTGGTCATAGCGGAGGCTGTTAGGCCTGTGCCGACTAAGGCATCACATTCATAGGTTGGAAGCGGCAGAGGTCACCGAGTGCCGACTATGCCTTGAAACATTTGAGACAGCAGAGCATGTTATGTGTGCCTGCCCCACGGAGCACCAAATTAAGTTCACAGTCTTTGGTGAGACCAAACTTGAGGTGGGCGAACTTTACAAAATCTCACACTCTAAAATCCTCCTCTATCTAAAGAGAATGGGAATTGAAGGTGAACTCTAAATAGTTGTGAGCCACAATAGATCCATGCGGTCGCGGTGGAGGGGCGATTAAATGCCCAACTCATTATAACTAACTAACTAACTAACGCCACTTTTGATGCCAGTGCCTTTTTTGTAGACAGCACAAGAAGCAACTTCCTTACTGATTTTGATTAATGTCAGAACTGATTCAAATTAATAAAAATGTGGCATTTCCTATGTTAATCAAAACCAAATAGTCACCACCACTACTAGTTTTTTTTTGACAATAATGTATTATTTGTTACTGCTTTTGAAATTATAAAATCAATACGATTTATGTTGTAATTGAATAAAGTATCGTAAAGGCGGACGGAGCATATGTGCTCGTCTATTTCCCCGTAACGTATGGGTTGCGAAACTATTCGCGGTTATTGGTAAGCGGCTCGTTGGTTGATGAGATCCACTGGAGCGTCGTTGGCATTGGCCTTGGTGTTGGCGGTGCCATCTGCGGCGGGCGGCTTACTAGGAACGGCCACTTTGTAGCGGCGAGACAAGTTCTAGCTCGATGCGAATGCGAATTGGGAGCTAGACTCGGGAATCGTTTAAGAAAATAAAGTAAACAAATATTGAGACTTAAATCCAGATCAGGAAGTTAGGTTGAGTTCTAGCGTAAAGCATAAGCAGGAACTAGAACTCGGGATGGTGGTGGAGGAGTGAAGACTGTAATAATACTGTAATATGTCAAATTGATTCAACGTCACTCAACGCCTATTATGTCAAGGACGTTAACTAATGATCTGCCCTCGTATATTAAGGGTCAATTTGGCATATTTAAAATTTATATTATTCCACTAAGCCACGTTATGGAAGAGATTAAAACATCCACAAAAATTAATTTTTTATTCTGCAAACTAAGACATTAAGGCACTCTTTGTTATACCGCTCTACACTGTTCCTTCAAAGCAGCTGTTGGCAAAAATGTGGTTTTGGTAGACAAGCAAAAGCCAATTTTTGGTCAGAACATGCCTATTGACAGGCTTCATTTTTCAATTAAAATAGTCGGAAGTTACAACTTAGATTTTTAAACATAAAGAAATTAAAGTGTTTAGGTTTTTCACCTTTCATATCTCTTTGGAAATCCGAAATAAATTTAAATATATATTGTCATATAGCACGCACCCTAAAAAGTTACAATGGGGAAGGATTTCTTGAAAATCATTATCAGTGAAAGTATATGAACGACAAGCAAACTGATTTCTTCAGTTGTTGCAAGTTTTCAGAAGAATTGTAGAATATAACTGGCATCAATGTGTCACTAATTTGTCAAGCCTTAAGTGGGATCACATTTTCTGCATGTTAAAATTCTTTTATGAGTTTGATTTTTATTTACACAAGAATCACATATAGCAACTACAACTTATTAGAAATCACACTTGTTTTTGATCTCCAGAACATGAGTTTTTGGAGCATATTAGATTATTTGGATCACATTATAATTAATTACTACTTATTTTTGTATAATTATAATAAACAATTAGTGATTGGTGAATGATAAGATTTGTTAAATGTTATAAAAATAGTAAGTACTATGCTATACACCAGAAACTTATCGAGCACAAAGGAATATCGAGAAAACGATACCAAGGCAACAATAAGAGAGTATATCTGGAATGTAATATTTTGAATATCTCTGATTTAGTTCTTTTTGAGCATGTTTTTTACAGTTCATTGCATTTTATAATGCATAATCGACATCAGTATTTTCAATTTAAAATTATTATATTGTTACTTACAGGTTCTCCATGACTGATATCGTGCGTCATTGCATGAGCAATTCTTATAACATCTTGCTGATGAGCAACAGCAGCAACTTCTTCAACAGCGTGTTGAACGGCCGCATCGTCGACTTCGCGATGATGATCGTCCGAAACTGTTGTTATTGAATTGCTCATAATTATAGATTCAGTGCTTCCAAAGACAGAACTGAGTGTAGTCTATAAAAATAATTTAAAACAGATTAGTACATTTCACCAAGTATTGTTAATACCTTGTCATCTGATGTCAAGGATTCATCTTCCATGTCTTCAGAGTCAAAGTTAGTAATTTTCTTTCCTAAAACGGCTTCCACTCGTTTCTTTTCGTCCTTCAATTCATTTCTTTCTTTTTTCCTTTGCTCTTTCCTTTCCTTTTCTTGTTCCCTTTGTCTTTCCCTCTCGGCTTGTTTATTTGCTACTTCAGATCGGTATTTATCTAAAATCGCAGCTTCAGCTTCTGCTGTCATTGCTAAAAGTGATCCAGGGGTTTCATCTTTCGATCTTAAAGCTTGAATATAATCATCCATAAGTTGACCAATTTTTGTTGATAATTCTGGAAACCGTTTCAACATTTGTATGCTTTGGTTTACGGTCTTGTCTATATCAGTTAGTCTTTCTAACGTGTGAGGATGTTCCCGTGCTGCTGATTCGAGACTGCTTGATAATAAATGGCGATAGTGAGTAATGGCATGAGCACGATCTTTATGCAATGCTCTAAGAAGTTTTTGCAAGCATTTTTGAACACGATGAATCTGTAACAGAATAATGAATAATTGCACATGGATGAAAGTGGTTCACTTACGTTTGGTGGTTGATCATTCAATGCCTGTGTGTAACAGCTCATAGCTTCTTTCTTCCTTTGATTAATGTGAGCGAGGACTCTCTGCTGATGCATGGCAGCTAATTGGTGCTTTTCAGCATCACCTTCTTCTTCAAGAGCTTGAACAGTTTGTTGGAATCGTAATGTCATTCTTTGTTTGAATGCGTCGGCACCGTGGGGGTCTGTAGCTCTCATATCCTGATAACGTTCCTCAAGATCAGACCAATCTTTCATAACTCTAGTTACTTTTTCTCTGTGTGTTTCTTCCAATCTTTCCTGAATTACAATTATGTTTCTTAACATGAAGATGATTAAGGGTACATTATTAATATTTTATAATAATCTGTTAAATGTTTAAACATATTCCAAACTAAATAATTTTGTCTACTTCAAGGTAAATTTCTATTTCAGGCTTGCTGATCTACTTGCCTATAACATGAAGTAGTTATATTTATATTTTCTCCAAAATAGTACCAAAACATACAATTTTCTTCACTAAATGATCAATTATTCAGTCATTTTAGGAAATTCAATATTCAAAATTAATATTAAAGTTACTCCCATTATAATATGCGTAGTTAATTTGAAATTGATTTGTTATGTTAAATATTGATTGAACACTGTAACTTGGTTTTTACAATAGTTTTTGTTTTATCTAGTAAATGCAGAGCATGCAGATCATCGACTACACGACAAAAAATTGTCGAGCAAAACACAATGCTGCAATAAATGTATTGTAACAAGTGATTTAATGACTGCTCTCAGGAAACGAGATAAGTATCTTTCATTATTAAAGTAGCCATTTAAAATATTTAGTATACCTGTGCCTCTTTGTAGCTTTGGTGTTCATTTCTTGGGTCAAAATGTGTGAAGTAAGGGTCAGGGGTAGACACAGATGTTGTTTTCATAGTTGTTGTTGTGGACGATGTCACTGGAGATGAGAATTTTGATGAATATGTAGTACTAGATGGGGTAGTATCCCAATCATGATCGGAGTCATCATAGTCATCATCCTCATCTTCATCATCTTCGTCTTCAGCAATAGGATCGTCGGATAATTCAGTGTCATCAGCAAGATCATCCAAATCATCTCTGTCTTCATTTTCATCAGAGTCTAACGAATCTTCGTCGGTGTCAATATCCTGATCATTTTTAAGAATTGTGAGATCGACTGGTTTCTTTGGTTTCATATTATCTATAAGTAAATAAAATTATTGATGGTACTGTGAATATGATGATTAATTTATAAAACAGATAGAAATACATGACGGGTCCACATGTAGATAAAAACGACATTTGAAAGAAAATAGCATTACAAATAAAATTGAAGGTTTTGGATGGAATTGGCATTAACCGGAGGCTTCTGTTTTTAATGTTTTTTTTTTTTGAAAATACTTCGCATTTTTCTTGCTTTGTTGACTAGAACTTCGATTTTGAATGCGTTATATATTCTTTTATTTTAAGACTGCAGATGTACATTTAAAATATTAAGGCGAAATTCGTAGAATTTCCAGGTATAGAAGTTTGAAGGCGGGTTGTGTATTTACATTCTTTAAACGCGTTTTTCTACAAAAATCGACGTTTAGAAAATAGGCTACCTTTATCGAAAAATACTCAAATTCATAATATAAAGTTTTGTGTCTATGGGCCCATTCTTGGCTAAATGAATCATTAATTTTGAAACAACTGTGACGTTGTCAACCGGGTAGTAGTAATCCGTGTACTCCATACTACAATTATGTTAACTAATATATTTATTAGATTGAAATGCACATTTAAAATAACACTCTAAGCCTAATACGTTAAGTGTCATACATTGAATGTCTTAATCCCAGTCAATGCCGGTTATCCATTTATGGGAAAAAGAGACGAGTGCAACAAATACACATAACGTAAAGATGTCATTATTGAAACAGTTTATAAATCAATATAATTCCGTTATTGCATGAATTTGTGGCAATACACACATTAATATACTTCGGTGCACGATTTCACCAATGCTTATGTCCATTTGTGGTCAGTGAATCCCTTTGCGTGGGACCAACGGCGCTGTAGTTTCTATAGTCGAACGACACTTACTTAGCGCCGACATCTTATTTAGTATTTAGTGTCTTTGATTGTATGCATTAGCGTTATTATGTATTCCCTACAGTCGTCTATTGCATTTTTGATTACGATTTTGTCGAATAGAATCCTTCGCTTTTTATGAGCATTTGTAGAGAGTAAGTAGCAGTGTACACATTTTGCACCGCATATTATTATGCTATGCCATAAGTTTTTTTAAACCAGACTAAGTTCCAGAGGACGACCCCTTCGCAGTGCGGTCATCCTGCCGCGCTGTTGTGCCTTTCAGTGAACAATCCCAGGATCAAGGGCAAGTTCTTTAATTCTCTGCGATTTAGGAATGGAATATTCAGATTAGTTCCTTTAGTTACTCAGCTCCCGCGGTTACTCTTTTAGATGTACAGTAGTGGACATAATTAAATAGGACAGTGAACTGGGCTGCGAAACATAGTAGATACATAAATACGACAGTTTTTTTGAACTGACCTGCAACACCTCTCCTTCCAAGAAGTTTTGGAATTTGAATGCAAGTACGTTTGACAAAAATATCAGAATTAAACGGTTAGAAAGGTTACTTGATTTTTCAGGTTGTCCTATTTAATTATGTGTACTACTGTACATTGAACATTTGTGTTTTTTTGTCGGGCTGACAGATAGATCTAATTTTCTTTTTCTACATTTGATTCTATTTTGTGCATGATGGTGTTTGTTTGCTTGTGTATTGTGTGTTGAATTGCAGAACGACGTATCCCTTGGTGACTTTCCCACACTGCGAAAATACGAGCAAAACATTACAGGAATTCTCTTACGCGTTATAACAACCTGATCAGGAAAGCAAAATGGACTCATGGAGGAGGTACTGTCAGAGAAAATGCTCCAGAGTGGGCACTTTAGACAAATAGAACAGTAGCTATATGGAGATTGAGAAGGAAGTTCTTGAGCTTTTGCTGTAAACGCACATCCTGAGCTCCATAACAATCGAAGCCGATCAAACAATGAAACAGGCCCATAAGAGCACAAGGACGCAAGATGCAAACGATATCATATACAGGCAGATAATTTAATGGCGGGCGAAATCTCACAAGCCATTTAAGTCTAATGGTATTTATTCAGGATTTTTTCATGCAGTACTGAAAATTCAAATTCCACACCCTAAGAGGCTGCTGTGAGCTAGCCCAACAGTCTGATTATATTCCACGAAGCTGCAGTTAAAATTGTATACTTGCCAAAGGTGGACAATAACATGCAGAGAAGGAGTTTTGTTTAACAAACCACTTCATAGAGTTAATTTGCTTACCAAGCTGGTAAATCTTGTGAGGCAGCCTTGTATCAGGTCGTTAAAAGAGCAGAAAGAACCGTGCAGGAAATTTCGCTCTTGCAACCTATCTGGGCACCGAGGCTTCGACAATACTTCCTTTAAATCATAAATACGGCAGCGGAAAGACTTCGAATCAAGCCAAGTTTACGGACGTAGATCAATTCCATGCTACCCCAACAGAACATGATTTTCTTCATGAATGTGGACGTGATGCGCGCATTGGTGTTATTTACAGAGAATAGGAATTTTCCTAGTTTGGGACCTCTCCCACTCACGATAAATGAATGTCTTGTCGGACAAAGTCAAATTTCTGGGACTCTTGGACACCAGAATGACTTTTAAGCCACATATAGAGTCCGTTACCACTAAAGCAGCTATGATCCTTTGGACTTGCAGGCGAATGTTTGGAAAGGATATGACGAGACGTTTGTCCTAACCGAGACATTTGACTGCATAACACTGTTAAATTGAATTCCAGAAGCTCTGAAAGTTAGTAATATCGAATAGGGGGGAGGGGGAGCGAGGAGTATATATAAAATATAAAAAGACGGGAAGTTATATAGTGGTATACACATGGTTGTAAAATAGATCGAGGCTTCTCGGTTAATATGGGAACCTTTCCACCGTATTCAAAGGTCAGATAATGACTGTCACCATGGGACGCACTTTTGCACAAAAGTAGTTTACCATATGTAGATCGTATCATATTACAAATGCAAAAATTTGTAAAATTAACAAGAGGTATGTGATAAAATACAAAATCCCACACACGAGCACTACATTTGACTATAAATCGCAAGCAGCCGAAGAAGGGATGTAGGGAGCGTTCGGTTAGAAGTTCGAGTAGAGAGCTCGATTGGAAAAATCAAGTAGAGTTCAATTAGATAGTGCTATGATGCAGCTAGTTACTCCCAGCCATCTGTTTGATTACGTCAATTCGCACAACGAGTAAGGTAACTGTCAATCGCGCCGACGATGCATTGCCATTTAATCGTGTGCTGACACGCAATAAATTCCGACACGTACACAGTTAGTTCGTGGTAATTAAAACAGGCTAGCAGAAACAATAGGCTACATTCAGTCAAAATAAGAGAAGGAAGTAATAATCACACAGGCTGCGAACAAAGGAAGCACTCACGCTAAGAGAAGTTGTTGTGATATTTTTTGGAATCGTGGGTATGATACTAGCAATCTGCCCCATCCCAAAACGCAGTAAAAAAACATTCACAAAAGGCACAAGATACAAACAGCAGTCCATGAAAGAATTAGATTTCAAGAACAACACAACGGAACTTAAAGATATTTAACTGTAATAGGTCAACGGACAAGAGGGAACGACGAAAGGATGCTGTTACTGTAATTATTAAGAATAATATGAACAATATGAACGTTGCTTATGTGTTAAAATTAGGAACTCGGATAGCGTTACTGATGAGGGAACTCTAAGTGACATTAAGCCACTTACAAATGTAATAGAAACACTTATTTTCGAACTTCGTGATGACTTCACGTGTAGATAGTAACGAGAATACGATGAAGCAATTATTAGATTCAATTGAGTTGTGCGCGGAAATGCTCACAGCACAGCACGCAAAGGATATCAATCGGTTAATGTTACGGACATTAGAGAGCATGTTATAGATCGTATGTACGTCGGCGACAGTTCTACATTGCACCACTTGAAAAAAAGAAAACGTGAAATTAGTGGACGAATTCGGGTGAGAAATCGAACAAATTATAGCCGACTTGACGCTAATGATGACAATATTAGCCAATAAACGAGAAAATTGCAGTAAATTAATTTTTCAATGAAATAAGGAACGATGTAAATTTAAAAATCAAGACTTTAGAAGAGGCCATCAGTGTGGTGAGAGACAACGAAGTAGGAAAATCAGCGACAATGTTATACACGTATGAATACAAGTAATGCTAGGGGTTCTTACAAAAACTTTAATCAAAGGGAAAATATCCTACAATATTCAAATAACGAAGAGACGAATATTAAATGCAGCTATCAAACAATCATCACAGCCAATTGTTCGTGCGGGACAATTCTAGCGCGTTGCGAAATTCTAAAACGTTTTGTTTTGCCGAGTGACATTTCTGATTTCACCGCCGCTATTATTGCTGACCAACGTCACATATTTGAATTTTGAAATACCGGCGAAATAGAAGTATGTATCAGAAGTTCAAAGCTGGTACAGAAAAATTAGCAACAATTCAAATGTATAATTTAAACAGAAACCAAAATTCGGTAAAAGAAATTGTTAGAACTGATAAACAGTTGAGCTTTGAACAGCGAAGACAAAGAATCAATCCAGAAATTTTTTGCGAAATATACTGATATATATTTCTATTGAAAAACAATCCTGTAACTTTAACGAATGTTGTAAAAGAAACTAAATTCAATATACCTCATTCATAAAATATCGAAATACATATAAGCAAGTAAAACGAATGCTAAAAGATGGAGTCATTGAAGAAAGTAAGTCAACATGGTCATCACCAATTCTAAATAGTTGATGAAACAAAGTGGTAGAACAGGATATGTATCCATCACGTAGCATTGCAGAGATTTTAGATTCAGATTCTCTCATTTAGATATCTCGCAAGGACACTATCAAGTAGAGGTACAGCCTTCCAGTAGGAAATGCACGGCATTCACTACAGATATCATATGACTAGAGTCCCAACGGGATTAAAAACTAGCCCGAAATCTATTTCAAGAGTAATGACAATTGAGATGTCAGGTTTACATTATCAACCGTGTTTCATTTATTTGGAAGGAAGAAGTTTACAAAATCGTACACAAAATTTATTAAAAAAATTTAATAGACTTTAATCTTAAATTAAAAATGTAATTTTTAAGGCAAGAAATTATATACTAAATGTCCGTCTTTCTCAAACTTATGAAAAACGCGACACCTTTTTGTTAAAAAAAAATGTTCGGGGCTCTCTATTTCCTCATACTCCAATATAATTTGCTGTAAGTATAAATTAAATAAATTCAAAATTAAATTCAACAATTATTTTAATTGCGATCTGACCCGCTGGTTGCTAGTAACTAGCAGTAAATAAAAATTGACTGTAGTTTTCCACGATATTCGCGAGTGCTCTGCGCACTACTAAATTGCACTTGGAACGTTCTCGAAGCCTCGGTCTGGCTACGTATAAGCAGCGAAGTGCTATGAGACTTCAGGTGAAAACAGCGCATTGCATTGTGTTGATTACGGTACTGAGTAAATATTTACGTTTACGCATTAACGTCTACGATAAATTACAAATTATGGATGTTTTTAAAAAGAAGTGTAGAACGATCTACACCTGAAAGGGGCAGCAATAAAAAGAAAAACAGACTTTACAGCGGTGAATATTTTAAATATGCTGTTATTGCTATTTCCAATAAACCACAATGTGTTATTTGTGGAGAAGTTTTTTCAAAAGAAAGTATAAAAGCTACTTCAACATTTAAATAGCACACACACCCAGATAAAAAAAGACAAACCCTTGGAATTTTTAAAAAAAATCTGAACTTTCTTCACAAGGAGCAAGAGCTTTTTCATTCACAGCCACTACTAATGAAAAAGCATTATTAGCAAGTAATAAAGTTGCTTATCGCGTTGACAAAACCAGTAGCCCGCACACAACTTATTTTACCAGCAGCTGTGTTAAAAACAATACCCCTCTCAATAATACTATCCAAGGAAGAATTAGTGATATTGCAGAACATATTCAAATACAACTTGTGAAAAATGTTAATAATTCTTCTCTTCTCTCTACAATTGGACGAATCCACAGATATATTTATCGATGCCCAATTTATTACGTTTGTAAGATATGATACAAATAATGGCATTAAAGAAGATATTTTATTTTGTTTCCCATTGGAGACCAAACCACCGCAAAATCTTTATTCGACACTTTAGTGAAACGCACAAGCAAATATAATATTAACTGGGGGAAATGCATTGTTAACGCTAAAGGTATGGCACACCATCCATCTCGTCTTATCGACAGATTACAAGAAATAATGCCACATGGAGGCATTGTTTCTTACATCAAGAAGTCAAAAGTTTTACCACCTGAAGTAGACTGTATAATTAAGGGAAAAGCTTTGGAAATCCGTGTTTCTCGAAAAATTTGCGAAGACATCGGTGCTTTATTTGAAAATCTTCTTTATCACACCCAAGTAAGGTGGATTTCAAGGGGAAATGCCTTAAAAGGAGTATAAGAGCAGAGCTTTTAATATATTTGCAAGATAAGTTCCCAATTTTCCGATCCTCGTTGGTTTCTAAAGCTAGGCTTCTTTGCTGATATTTTCGAACAATTTAATATTTTGAACAGTAGTATGCAAGACCGCGACGTTAATATAATTACAGCCACAGGTAAAATTACGGAATTTATAAGAAAAATTGATTTATGGTCGACTTTAATTGGCAAAAAGCAGTTCGATTTATTCAAGTGCATCCCGGAAATTACGGAAGATATGTCCAATTATAGCATTACAAATTTTGAACAAGATTTTGCAGGCGTGCAAGTTGCTGTGCTCAATTTAAAACTGAAGCTCTGTAATTATTTTCCAGAAGAAATTGAAAATAGTTACAGATTGATACTGAATCCGTTTTTAGACGATCCCTTCAACATGTCGAAATACCAATAAACATGAAAGAAAAACTTATTGAAATATCAAGTGATGGAATGTTGAAGCTTGAATTTGAGTTTCCAAGAACCCGCACGAATTTTGGACCAAACGGATGCAGGAATGCCCTCAGTTAGCGAATATAACTATTAAAATTTTGGTTCCATTTGTAACATCAGATTCATGAGAGTTAAGTTTCTCATCTATGATTGCCATCAAAACAAAGGTGAGAAATCGCCTCGTACTTGAAAACGATATAATTGTGTGTGTCTCAAATACAAAGCCTAGATTTCTAAGATTGGTTGCAGAAAAACAGGAGCGTGGGCCCCATTGACAATAAAATATTTTACTTCATTTTGTTCTTTTATTTTTAACGACTTGTTTATATTTTGGTTTATGTTTCATTTGATAAAATTGTATATCTTTATTATTATTTAACTAAAAATGAATGATTTAACAGTGTTTTTGTCTTATTTTGAAAATTCCCGGTGACCCCCTAGTACTTCACCGCTATCCCCCCAAATGGCACGTTACTTCAGCAGGGGTAGTTCTCCAGATCCAAGCAATATTTATCAATATTATTATCCCAATAATTCAATACCAAAAACTACGTGCGAAACGAAATTACGCTTTTGCTAATTAGTGCAGAAAATGCTTTTAAAATGTTGCACAAATCCACCATTAAACAAGCTAACGTGCACGTTAAGTACCTATAATAGGACGAAAGTTGTAAAAAGCTCTGATACAATTACCAATTCTACAGTATCGATATTTTTACCAGATAATCAATTTATCTTAACAACATATCCCCAGGCTATGAAACTGTAGTCGTCGGGAATAACAAGCCAACAGTATTAGCCATCAGAGCACTAAATTCAGTCGATACAAAATACGATACGATATATAAGGAACTTTTAGCAATTGCGTGGAGTGTAAAGCATTTCAGAGCATACTTGCACGGTCGAAAGCTTCACATTTACACAAATCCTATACAATGAGTTTATCTTTTTGGGATCCATGATCGAAATAAACCAAATGCAATTTAATATTTGATGAGTTTGATGTCCCTATAAATTATATAAACGGGAAAAACAATGCGACGGTAGATGCATTATCAGTAATTCATATAGAGTAAAGATTTAAAGAAAGTGACGAATAACGTTTACGTCATCACCAGATGGAGGCAAAGAATTCACGATGATCGAGGACATTTCAACGAAAACTACGACAAGGTTCATAACTAAATGAACTACAGGGGTCATCAAAAGTAAATAAGAGCATATTTATTATGTAATGTAATGAAAAGTAAAATATATATGATTTATTTAACGCAGCGGAACCGAAACAGAAGCCTTAGATGCTCAGTTGATCTTGCAAATTATTTATGAAGGTATACATTATAAATCACGCAAATCGAATTACGTACAAGCAAATGAGACAATTAATCCTGAATGATTATCAGATATTATCGACTGAGGGACGTGCGGGTGTAAATAGAATATACGCCAATATAAGAGGGTATTGAAAGAGGATATTGTTAAATTCATTTTGAGGTGACAACTGTCAGCGACAAAAGCTCTCTAGGTCACATATCGAATCATTCATACTTATCACCATAGCCAGATAGGCATTTAAAAAAAATCATGAAGACAATGAGGACAATAAATGTTATAAAATAACTTTGTCTCTACCTTTTGCAACAATACAATAAATGTATCCAAACGATACAGCGTGAATTTACAAAATTTGTTGAACACCGTGGATACTTCCCCAGAGGTGTTTACGAACTTGTTTTCGGAAACAAGGTAGTCTACCTAAGAATGTTCTTTGCAATAACAAACCGATTTATAACTTTAAAAACTATTATGACCAGCAAGTTTCGATTAGGATCTACATGGGTAGATGCAACTTAGTTGAGACAAAAAAAATTAAAATTAAACTGACACTATATATAAGCATATTTAAGTATAATGATAACACCTGTCTCATAAGTTTTTGGAAAAAGTTTAATAAGATATAATTTAAACAAAAGAAACTTTTATTAAGCAAACATAAAATAAAAATAACTAATTGACCTTACACTTTAACACCTATAAGTTAGATTGTTGCTAATGGTCCTCTATCATCAATGAGACGAAGTTATCATCTGACGTGTCGTATCATGGCTTGTACGATTTCTAAATCCACTTCTCTAATAACCAGTTGAGTGTATCTCTGGCATAATGCGATGATGCAAGATCAGACAATAATATGTAATCATCATCGGCAAAATATTTTGGTCGCGAAACATGTTTACAATATTTGATTTATCGAAAAATTAGAGAAGTGGATTTAGAAAGCGTCCAAGCCATGAAAGACGAAAACTTTGTCTCATTGAGGATAGAGGACAATTAACAGCAATCTAACTTATAGATGTTAAAGTCTTAGGTCAATTAGTTATTTTGATTTTATGTTTGCTTAATAAAGGTTTCTTTTGTTTGTTTCCAAAACTTATGACAGGTGTTATAGTATTATTAAGAGTAGAAACCAATAATAAATTAGAGGCATTGTGCAAAGTGACCAGTGAAGAGACACCAAACATTAGATATAAGTAAGGTAGAAATGTACATACGATAAGTAAGAATTTATTGTTTACTAGTTATAATAGCAAATAGAAATAACGTAAGCGGAAAAAATACCCCTAATAAAATTATTATCTTTCGTTAGTAACGATGTGTCGTAGTTGGACGTAATATTGCATATAGTAAACTATAACACTTTCCTGATTTAAGATAAAATTAGTCCAATAACGCCCCCAGCCTAAAACTTCCACAAAATAATAACTTTCAGTTTAATTACAATGTTTTGACCAGTCCAATATTTCTTATAAAGAAAAATATTTAGTAATAAAATTAAATTTGTCACTGAAGGTAATTGATACGCATTAATAAATCACTAAGACACTTAATTGTTACGAAGATAAGGATTGGTTTATCAGTTACCGGTCAGTTACCGGTCCACTTGTTTTACATTTTATAATAATTCAACTTCAATAGGCTAATAATTCACTATAAAAGCAATGAAACCAAGCTATGATGTTAAATTATAACAATTTTAACATGTCGAGCGATTATATGACATTCTATGATGATTTTCCAAACAATAATGGTGCAATACGTCAAAATAACAAGTAATTTAGTTTACCAGTGCTATCTCAAAGATCTGTCTATTAAAGAAACATTGCTGTCCTTTAAATCCCTTTCCTCTCTTTCTTGCCTCCCTTCCTTTTTTTCGTTCTTACTTAATCGAACCCGTCATTATGGCCTATTTCAGGACCATATCTATATACATATATTTCAGATTGAATTACTTACCCTTGAAGTGCTTCGGGCAACACACAAACTCCACTCCACTGAAGAGGGAAATTCCGCAAGGAAGGAGCATTGCGAAGGATCGCAATTGGAGACCGCGTTCCTGGCAAGCGTTCGCCGCCGTCGCATTCCACCTACCGAAAGTCCAGCAATTGCTTTGATTGTGAATATGGTCAAACAAACAATTCTCAGGTACCAATAAAGCGTCGGATTGGAAAGGACCCTCTGAAAATAAGATGACAATTAATTTATGCGGGTAAGTGTTTCTGTGCTGATTGTCTTGTGAGGACTCATGTGAGCAAATATCATAACTATGCGCTAATGATCTTATAAATCTATGCTATTGTATTCCCTGTGATACGTAGTGCGATTTCGATAATATTGTATCTGACATAATAACACGGAAACGGGTCAGATACGTAGTTTACTTAATTTAAAGGGGTGAGCCAAAATAATAGGATCTGGAATCCCCAAGTTTGTATGTGTGTGTGTCTAAACTATTGAAGCTAACAAAGAAGAAAATGTCCAAAATTTTAAAGCAATTCCTAAACCGGAAGTGATGGTTTGGTCTTATCCCCTTTTTACTTCATTATAATTATCATTTAAGAGAATCCTTAAATCGTACAACTCGTATGCTTTAATAAATATGCTTAGAAAATAAGTTTCCAGTTTTTGTAAAACGATATACTTTGGTATTATATGTCTAAGATATCATACGTCACACTTGTATTTTATAAGCGATATTTACGTGTATTATTTGGTATCAAATATTATATTCTAGTAGTAAATAGTTATGGTGTAGGTACAATCAGAAGGGTGCTAACGTAAGGGTGTTGGAGCACCCGGTATGTTAATACTACACAAGGTCACTATTCATAATCAATAATTACTGTTTTTCTGTTAAAGTTGCGTTGTGTACTTTGTTTATATGTATACCGTCATCTTTCGCCGACACGGAAATTTGGTAACCCAACGAGACCGTATGAAAAGGAAAGCAACTGCTTCATGCGATACGTATTAAGGGTGGAGTGGTTAGGTTGGGTTAGGTTGTTAACTTGGGTTGCATTGTTATTAAATAAAATATATGCCTTGCAATTAAATACTTTATAAATGGATTTGAGTGTACCCCTTTTGTGAGTATTGCTTTAAATTATTTACATTTAAGAAACAATTACATAACATCATATCATTGTTTAACAATTTAACTAATAAAAGTATACTTTCTAGTAAATAAACGTCAAATATTAGTTCGAATTCATAATCGAAAAATATAAGTTTTTGCCAGATATAAATATAAAATGAAGCAGACGAAAATTTAACATAACAACAATTATAAATAAATGTAGGGCCCAAAGTGCCATTTGCACCAATATTAAAATAATTTCTGTAATTATGGGATTGGCTGATCTATCAACTAGCTTAATTGAAGATGTGGACAGTAATGATTTTGAACAATTTAACAGTGTAATAAGTGTAGTAGCAAAATTTATCGGTGGATCGATGAATCTTGCAACACGTCGATTTTGCCAATTGTTTGATACGTGTTGTAAAATACGAATTGTATACAGATATATTTATATTTATAGGAATCGAATGGCACTAATAACATGACTTGTACGCGACATGAGAATACTAAATTACCTACTTGATTGTCATTTGCTAAGAACGTGAAAAGTGCAACATGCAACATGAATACATTAAAGGGCAAAAAACTTGTGATGGGGATAAATAACGACTCGTTACCATCAGTAATAGTGGTAATAAAACAACGTTTATTTTGCATTAAATTAACATCATAATTACATTATTCTCCACCTTTATATGTCTTTTCTTGTCTTTCTTCGCTTGCGTTTTCTCTCTTCCTTAACGTCTTTAGCTTTTTTCCAATTTTTACCTTTCGTTGTCTCTTCCTCACTCAAACCTTGCACCATCCGATATTTGTTGCCTCTCTCTCCTCATTGCCGCATCCAAATCTCGCAATCATTCGCTCTTCCGCTATCGTTTCACGTCCCTTCACATATTCATGTCTTCTTACATACACATATACCTTGTACCATGCGTTATATTTTGCGTTTTACCTTCCACTTTCTACGCTTCTACACTTCTCCACAACAACAACTTCCTGCGTGACGTCCTTCCCTTCTCCCATTCGTCTCTATACCTCCACCATCAATATCCCCGCTTTTATATATACATCTTTATCCTCCACCCATATCGATAATTTTCTTCGCCTAGCGTCCCTTGTCTTTAACTCTCCATTTTACCAACCTCTGCTCTCCCCACCCATTTGTTGTCGTTTCGTATCTAACCATCCTTCTTCCAGCGTCCACCCGCACATTCCTCGTCTTGCAGAATCATATATTCTAGCGTTATTCTTTTATTTCACCCCCCCCCCCTTAATTCCACCTACAATATTCTCTCCAATTTCTTCTCCCCTTTCACGCCTCAAACATCAATATGCTCAATGCTCAACACGTCTTCAAATATTCTCTCTCTGTTACTCCACAATCCTTGCTTATATAGTCTAAGTGCTTACTATCCATTCTAGTCATTGCTACTTGTCACCATGTACCCTAAGTGTATCCATCCAAGTTCCTTCTGTCGCGGAATTTCTCCAGCTTTGCTGTCGCATTTCGTAGGTCATCCTCGATCTCCGCTAGAATTACAATACGGACCTTTCTTAGTTTAACTCCCCCATCATGCGTTACAACTCTTGTTGTTACGAGGCGTTACAAAGAGTTACAAAGAGTTAGTGTAATATTCACCACTTGCACTATGTTTCATAGTATAACTCCTCCGTTCTTCTGAAAAACCCTGCTGAAATGCCTACTCTTTTCATCGTCTCCACTAATCAGATAATTGTTCACATATAGGTGTTTTTTGTTTACCTATTTACCTATTATTTATGAATCATATAATTCCCGTATACAACTTCGTCATATTCATGAGTGAGAACTCCCTATAGATCCCTACCACCCTCTTGTCTCATTTTTGCCAAATTAGCACAATCAGACCTAGCTTTAGAGCAAATGTTTAGATCTCATACAAATGTTTAGATCTGACAAATATTGTAGGAAACTTTGTGATTTCCAAAAAATGTAATTAGCAAACCAGCTGTACTTGTTGAGAGTACTATCAGTTTAGAAAAATCAAGGCACGCGTTTCGTTTACATCCTGAATACAGATTCAGCTATACTAAAAACTCGATTTGAATTTCGTGTATTTAGAGCCTCAATAAAAAATTCTTGTATAATTTGCTATTAATAATTGTTATTTTCAGTTATCTTGGTTCACGACACCGAACAAAACAAAAAATTGAACAAAACAGAATATTTTAATAAAAACTGCGAAACAAAACAAAGCAAATGATCACTTGAAAAGGAATAAATTCGTCAATGCGTGATTCAATGCGGGAACACGTTTACAAGTGAATTATGGGACATTAAATAGACAACACAATTTGTGTTGGTTTGTTTCCAATAAATTCTATGCACTGTGTTTAAAAGTTGAGATAGGCATCAGTTTTTATGAAATAAACAAACATTGTATAGTTTTGTATGGGGTAAGGACTATTGTTGCCTGCGCGTATGCATAGGGGGCGCGACACGGAACGAAGTGCTAGATCTACCAGTTCAATAAAGTATTTTTAAGTAAATACAATGAACATTGAACATGTATCGTAAAAAATTAAATAAATGATTCTACCCTAACTATGCGCTGGTTTGTGTGCTAAGACCCACCATATTCGATGCATTGCTATTTCATTGAACGATAGCCAGTACGATGTTTTGAGAAATATATGGAAAAAAGAAAGAAATAGTTAATTAGTTAATTGATACCTTAATATTAAAATTAAGGTAAATAGATCTGTGTTGCATTCATCTACTAGTTCACTAATAATATTGATTTTGTTTGGGAGATAACGTTTCATAACGTTTTATCCAACTATAAATACACGCTTAAACGAATTTATGGCACGCTCCAATTTTATATTGACTTGTTTATTTCTATTAGGAAGTAAATATAAACAAAGTGAATTCGAAGAAAGTGGTTAACCCGATGCATTATAGTTATGGTAGATAAGCAGTTGTGGACGCACCTAATAATAAAAGCCGATACGAGTCCGTAAATGTGGGCGCAGAGTCAAAGTGCGTGAAACTCCGCAGATGTAAAAATAAATAGATGATTGTGTGGAGATGATAAACTCTAAATGTAGGGCAAGAAAACAGCGTACCTAGCAAGACAGAGTAGGATATAGAGGTCGAACACCTCCGAACTACTGTAGTGGGCGAGACTTTGGTCGTGTAATAGTAATCAGTAGATAGGCAGCCAAACGTACAACATACCGTATGCAAGCTAGTTAAGAACCTTGACGACTACATTTAACTTATACGTAAATGTACCACTACAAATGAGATCTCGGAAAGGTGATAGTAGCGTAGAAGAAGAGAGGGCAGTTATTAAGAGTCAAAGAACAACAAGAACACTCCCAGAGAATACACCTACTCGAACGTGTGCGATATAAGAGAAATCAAAACATGGAAATATGAATATATTGGAGGCAATAAGAGATTTAAGATGAAAGATAAAGACTGCCAAAAAATGACAAAAGATGATTAAAAAACGGACAGGTGCGAAGTGAAGGGAATGACAAATTAAGTACAGAAATAAGAAAGAAAGAGGATCAATAGAATCTTGCAAGGATAGAAATGCTGGAAGGGTATATAGTTGGGATAGTAAAGGAAACGAGCTTTAAGGATGACAAGTTAACGGTTAAGTTAAGATACAAAGAAGCTAAGTGTGGACAATTGGACGTGGATTTGGAATACGCAGCAAAACAAATTGGTCTGTAAGGAAGAAGTTAACCAGACAAAGAACAAACCACTGTAGATCATAGGGAGCGTACTTTAAAGGCGACCAAGCAATAAAAGATAACGGCACAAAATCCACAAATATTTAATTTTTGTCAACGAGGAACCCAACCCAACCCAACCCAACTCTTAAATAAGTGAAATCACAGGGGTTGCGATGGCTAGGACAGGTGAAACGCGACTATCGTATTTACTCGTAGAAAGACAGACTATTGGGAAAAATGAAAGAGGGCGCTCAAGAAAAAACGGTACGAGAAGATCCTAGAGACCTTTGTGAAGTGAATATGAAGCAGTAGAGAGAATAAGCGGAGCATCGCCAGAAATGGAAGGATATAGTGAAAAGAGTAGAAACTAGAAAATAAGTGCTTATTTATTGTTAAACCCAGACATTTTCCGGCGAACTAGCGATGCGTACATTTTTCGAAGGAACTTTTCGAATAATATTAAACTATCGATATATTTAACTTTTATAAAAATATCTTCTTTGATAGCAGGTACCGTCTTCGAAATATAGAAAAAGGTGACACCCACATACGTCATTCCGAAAAGTTAGGGAATGTCAAAAAATGACTACTATACTTCCTTAGGCAAGTGTCCAAGTATAAGAAAGTAGAAACTCACGGCTGATGTATGAGAATGCAATGAAATCTAAAGCCCAATTTTCAGAAAATTTATACATCCTGCTAAAAACCTTTGCAACAACAACGTCTGTTGTGTAGCATACAACAAACAAAAAGGTGCATGAAAAGTTATAAACGGTAATAAAAAAAACTAAGGCAGTTAAAAATAGTCGAATGTCAAAAATTATTTTTGATAATGGTTACTGATTAAGTAACTAAAATTCCTGATGTTTGCAGTTTACTTTATCATAATACACCAACAGTGCTACATGATAGACTTTAGAAAAGCACGCACTAGTTTTACAATTGCGTACTTTTCCTGTTGCTAAGCATGTTATATGTTACTACCATTGTTAATTTAAGAAATGACGCTGATATTTTAATTACATGTGCCGATCTAATCGCAGTCTTCTTTACACAAAAATCTTTCTGATACTTTACTTATACTCCATATTTCGAAAAAAAACTTTTCGAATGAAAGTTATTTAACTTTTCTAAGAACATTTTTTCGATAAAAGAAAACCGTCACTTGGCCGGTTGAGATATTGCTTTCAAAATAGGACGCTTCATTCCTTGCTATATATAAATCTTAAGTTTACAATTTCATGGTGTTAGCTTCAATTGTAAGAGTGCACATACACACACATACTTACAGTATAAGAAAGTAATAATGAATCGCTCTATCAGTGAAGGAATACTTCCAAAAAGTTTGAGATAGAAGAGCAAGTTCGTATTTACAAAAATGGTAACAGAACTTTTTATGTAGTTTTTATGTATTGCATATCAATGCTGTCAACACTGTCCAAAGTTTACAAAAAATCATGCTGCATGAATAGGTTTCATTCATCAGTCTTTATAATGTTATATGTAGTGCTCAATATGTTTTTCAGAAAAATAGGTCCAACTATGGCTATATTCAAGTTTATAAATGAAGTCTATGCGCAGTTAGATAATCGAAATCGTTGCATCCCGTGTACTTATGGACTTGTGCAAAGCGTATGACCTTGTGAATTGCTTCTTACTTAAAAAACTAAGAAAGGCAAGTACACTAGTGATTCCAGTCTTACCTCACAGGGCAAGCATAACATTTTTTAAGACTATACTTAGCAGGCAGATTGAGCTGCGATGAGAAATTTGGTTTCGATTCGCATGTTTCCTACTACTTTGTAATATTGCGTCAACATAACAATATAAATGCCATGTGATCGTGGTACCATTTGCTTGAAATCCCCAACTATATTTAGTTGAAATTTCATCAACCACCATCGTGCTGATATTGGCTTCAACGGTTGAGAATCGTATCTTTGCCTTGTTTGCATATGAAGGATTTTTTGTTGCTCTCACATAAAAATTTGGATACCATACCAGAAACAATCCTCGCATATTTACTTGACACGACTGGAAGACACGACCTCTCGGTCCAAATACATCTCTTACTTAGAAGCCCACTGTTTATATTGGATTGTGGCTTTTTAACGGTGGCAAGAAATATTGTTTCAAAACACTGCTGCGATAATATAAACGAATATTTAGACGCAATCGTCATTGATGTCCGACCTATTTTAGTTACATTAATTATAGTTGTACTATGTGATTTATCTTGTACTGTTAATCTACTTTTGTGTACTATACATATTCTTTTTTCGATGAATAAATAATAATTATTGTTATTAATAAAAATTTGAATATTTGAAAATCGCGTCGTGGCATGCGCTCCGTCAAGTGTTGTAACGCTATAGACAATGCCTAGAGCGTGACTGAGGTGGAAACGTGAGCGTTAGTTCCTTCCCAACCTATCACACGCATGTTTTATGGCACTCAAGTTCGGACTCGTTGGGGGCGAATCAATTCATGATTTTATATAACGTCAATGTAATTTTGCACGTTCATCGAGCCCCTATTAATCTAGAAAACGCTCGCACATACGTTATATGAAATGACGACCCATATCACAATCGAATCGACTGGGATGACGAGGCATTGAGAATACGTTTTACCGTTCCTTCTCCACACTTTTTGACGCCCATCTGGACGCGCTGCTCCATAGTCCAATCGACATGTTCATGCGCGAATGCAGGTCGATGCTCAACGTCTTCCCAGAACTTGGTGACCAACAATTGACTGTTTGAAAAATACCGCACGAATAAACCTACACGGGTACCATCACAACCGTCACGATTTGCTGAGCAGCAAGGCTATCATGGTCCAATAACGAAAAGGAGTATTCTTGAGCTGCATATATTATTTTTAAATTACCAGACCTCCCCAATTCTTTAATTAATATTCAAATCCAATTATCACTTGGTGATAAAGAACAAAACGTTGCGCTAATTCTTGCATTCTTAAAAATGAATTAGTTCGCTCTGTCTTCGCAATCAAAATCTCGAGTATTCAAGTCAGAACTTTTGTTGGTAACCACCAGGCAGTAACTTCCTAATAATATAATTGATACGAACTTGGTCGGTAACTTCTATAATTGTTTCCTTCCACTTGTTAATGTGTAGATAACGCGGACCTGATTGGCTAGTTTTCCGTCGCTCGATTCAGATTTTATTAGCGACTAGGTTTTCCAAATAGCTTGTTTTCTGGCCCACAGGCATTATGTCGAATAATCGCCCTTTTATCAATATTTTATTTTCTTATCGCTTAAGAATATAAATAACCGTTACCGTCAACTATCGAGTTTTTAAGTAAACCAACTATAATTTGCATTTCGCTGCATCAGGGCGCATGCGTTGTAACTTTTCTGAAGGATCAGGCGTGAGCAATGGCACTGTACAGTAACTGTCCTCCTCGTGAAATTATCAAATAATACAATTTTCTAAGGATGAAGAAATTATTAAGGATGAAGAGAAATTGGATTTACTAACTTGTTTTTGTGTTTCCGAAATATAAATTGAGATATCAGGTAGCTTCTGGTCGGATTTTGAACAAATCGAATTCTCAGTTCAATTTAATAAATATTTGTTTTCAGTCGATTTTTTTTGTTTACCCGTTTTAATTATGATTTTTAAAATTTTGAAAACATTCAACCAACTTTTGAGGTTTGCAACTTTTGCTTTACATGTTCTTCGCCCTTGCATTTTTAGCGAATCACAAATGTAACTAATTAATCTAGTCTAGAAGCCATATTTAGAATAATTGACAAAGATAATACAGGTTGCAAAATTATTTCTAAAACCGATGGTTGTTCTTGATTTCATTGATTTCATTGATTTCACATTTATCACCATTTAATCTCGTTTTTCTTCATACAGGTTTGATATCGCTATAGAAACGTTCCTATGCATGCAACTTGATACGCAAGCATATGCCAAATCCCATCACCCAAGAACAATTAAGGGACATTTGCTGCTGAGGGACATGAACAAGAAAGGTCTCGTCCACCTGAACGAATTCCTTGAGAGTTTCCGGATGGTGGATCCGGAGCAACCCGGAAACAAGGGACCCAAAACAACTGCTACGAACAAATTCAACGCCTTCAGCGGGTAACGGGCTTATCAACGTCTTCACTGACCTCATCATTTCGTCCTGTGCAAAGTTTTTCCAAATGGTAACAAAACTCCAGCTCTGACCAATTGCGCCATAGATTTTATGTGTTAAATAGCATGATTGCGACCTATTTAATCTATGGATTAATATGTGCAGCTCAAACAGTTTTTTTATAAAAAATGTTGGAGATATAAATCAACTCGATTAAGTGAACAAACGTTATACAAAAGCGACTAGCAAGGGCAGATACAATGATTGAAAATCTGTAATTGTTCACATTAGGTAATAGACTTTCTCTCTCTGTGAAATCATGAGGTGCACACTAATGGCCACTGTCTTATAGAGTTTTAGAAAATGTGTTCTTTCAATCGAAAAATAGCATATGAATACAGTCACAGCCAATACAGTCACCGCCCGTTTAACATACATACATGTTGTGTTCCAACATTAAGCAAATGTGCATTAAACAAAGGATATTGAATAAAGTTGAACCCTATCAATGCAAGCATGCAAACACCATTTAACTGACAAATAAAAGTAATAGAAAACCTGGGAAAAGCTATTGTTACATAGTTCAATTAAAGAAGTTTTAATGAATAGTCCTTTTTTAATGATCAAGTTTATCTGCCAATGTTCCAATGTGTAATAAGATAACAATTTGAAACTACAGAATTCGAACTAAGTTTCATTCATTAAAAAACGCTACTAGCGTCACTGAACAATCAACTAGAACAAGAATCAAAATAATTTGCTGAACAACTCCCAATGACGGTAGCTCAATTTGTTCAATTTGAAAATATGTTCTAGTTATAGTGAACTCCATGGGGGAAAGTACGACAGGGAAATGATTTTGATTGTTTCAGGGATGGACATTTTGACAAACTTTTAATTCGCGATGATCCATGTCAAACAACAAAATGCATAAAAATATATTCTTGCTTAGTTTAGTATTTTGTTTGTCTAAAAAAATTTAATGTAATAATATTTTGATCCCAATAATTTAGTAAGCTTTAGGTGGATTAATAAAAAAGGTTTGCCAAATCAAAACATTTGACATATAAGTAAAATATATTCGCACCCTATTTTGAATGGTCATATATCAAAAGAATACATAAAACTCATAAATACAGACTTCACAAATGATTGTCTTATATTAGAGAAGATATATTTCAGACATTTGAAATGACAGTGAATTGTAAAATAATGTCAATTAAAAACTGTCAAAGAAAGCAATCCTTAGTTAGTCTGCATTCGACTAATGCATGTCAGATAGGTTTTAATTTAATTAGAAGTTCCCAACAAGGGTCGATGTTGCTGAAAACTAGCTATTCAATAAAAAATAACTTTCTGGGATTGAAGATTATTACTGGTGAATAAATATTTTATTTATGTTTCTGTGACATAATATAATATTTATGGCATATTTATATTAATTAAACTCGTGTACGACAGTTTAAGTGACCGCATAGTATTATTTGGTGAACCTGAATTAAAACCGACATATACAATCCTTACCTAAACAACGGAATGGTTTAACCCATCTTGCGGTTTTGCATTTGCCTCTGGCCTGCGAAGCTGATGTGGCGCCAACCCTGCACCAAGATCCAATTTTCAGATAGTGACTGCTCTCGACAATATTAGTTATATCCCGTTTAGGATACACCTGAAAGCAAATAATATTTCAATAATATATTAAAGTATATAATATAAGACTTGCAATAAGAATAGTAATATGAAAATAGGAAAAGTAATAATAGATGCAGACAAAAGTTATTTTGTGTAGCCAATATTTAGAGGTAAAGAAAGGCCCGAAAACAAACTATTTGTTTTTTGTATACTTCATCAGTTTTAAACTTTGTATGTGGGATGGGGATTTTATACAATCATTAACAATAATAAATTGACCAATATCTTTTAAAATGTAAAAAATAACTTATAAACATACTATACATAACCTATTGAAAATCTAGTTCGGTTCCGCATATGTACTTATATATTATATTATATTTAGTTAATTTATTTAAGATCTACGCAAAACCCGTTCGTCAATCATTTCGTAGAATTATTATCGAGATACAAAATTCTAAAATATAAAGTGATACATAATGACTTTCGTCACCGCGGTCTCCGCTAATGACATTTTCCATTTTGCCTCTTTGTCATTGTTTCTTATCACCATATACTTTGTCTTTTGTTCATTAATTATTAAGCCATATTCTCTTCCCAGTCTTCTCAGTTTGCTCAGTACTCCTAACTTTGACATTGCCTAAACCAATTTCTCCATTTTGGATGATTGAGTGCAAGGCTTGACTACAGTCAATTAAAAGCATATAGGCATAGATGTTCTTCATGCATGTTCTGTTGTAGTTGTTTCATAATGAACACCTGGTCAATAGTCGATCTTCCTTCTTTAAATCCTCCAAGGTAGACTCCTACTTGTTCATTGTACGCTTATATTACTCTACCGGGTTTTTGTTTATCCTAACGAGCACCAGCTATTGTTCTGTAGTTACTGCAGTCTTTCATGAAGCCTTCCTTATATAAAGGTTCTTCTTATCCTATATTTTCTTTATCATGTCTCATATTCTATTATTAGTTTTTCTCCACCATAATTCAGGAAAATTCAGCTGAACTTTAGTTATATTTCAATTTTTTGTCACAATCTTCTACATCTTTTCTTACCTCTTTTTCTGCATTCTTCTCTTATTCTGTGGCCAAATAGTGTTAATTTTCAGATTTCCTTTGCTCAATAACATTTAACGGTTCTTGCGCACTAACAATCCGTCTTTAAACTTACCATATTAAATTTAATATGTGCAATATTTAAGCGTAGTTACCTTACACTAAGGTCTGTTGCCTGTTTTTTTTTTTTAACTTTTATTACTAAACGTAATCGCAAACGGTGCATTCATTCTGTTATGTTTATTTTTGCCAATTATGCTGTTTGTTGTTGGGGTGTGTTGTCGGCTTGTTCTGTATGAGGGGCATAAGAATAAGAACTTTTATTTAAACCCTGTTTAATGCATTCAAATTATAGTCAGGACAGTAATTTGTTAAGCCCTTGTCGCTTTTTAATCGTCGAATTTGATGACATTTTTCGTCGATAATATTTTGTTTAGGGAATTTTCGATTCTAGGGTTTTTCATCTAACTCGAGTCGTAGATAATTTGGAAAATTGAATTGTTCTCTCGTTGTAGATCCACGTTTTCAATACGCTTTTCCGAATAAATACACTCATCGTCGAGTAGGAAATTGGATCTCGCCTGATATTTTGGATCATTTGTTTGAATAGCTTTTCCTAATTCGATTTTGTCGGATTTGAATTACCACGTGACACCGTATGTCGACCAATATCTGCAGGTGGGTTTTCCACAAACCATAAATTTAATTAGTCTTCTTTCACGCCCGTTATTTCCAGGCCTTTCTTTCTTTTTTCGTTCTTTCTTTTCCGTAATGTTATTGACATTTAACTTAAATAGTCCTTTACGTTCGATTTTCTCTTTAATTGGACGTCGCTCACTGATTTCATCAACAATTTGCGCCGGTAATTTGTATGGGTTCGACTACGTGAAACAGAAGTGTTTGGCCGTCGACGTTCGACGAGAGTATTCTTTTGCATCGATCGCCCATCGCTTCAGGTTTGAAATTTGAATCTCGACCGATGTGAGACGAATAATTTTTAATCCAGCCCTGTGTTAATGGACGCTAATGTATGCTTGCAACAAAATTTCTCCATTTAATTCAACGGAAATTCACCGTGAAAGTCATTGCTTTAACAAAAATTCAAAATATAAAATAGTTTTGCTCATAGGTGTGGAAGAATTTTACACTTTGTTACACCATGTCACACCAATTTAAGGAATTACAACATCCGACCCCGCCACCTGAGACTATTATATCTTTCAGAAACTGATAAAACACTCGAGCGGACGTCGCTTTTGATCCAATGACGACTTGGAAAACGCTGTGGAGTCGTATCTTGCAGAAATACCAAAAGATTTTTCCTCGAAGGTTCAGTGTTACTATAAAAACATTAGAATAAATATTACTGTTAATAGTTTCTTACGTTGAGAAATAAAATTCATAATCATAGGTAGGTAAATAACATAAAAAATTCCCTCGTATTATTAAATGTTTACTTATAATGTTTGCTTTTGAGGTTATTACGGGCGATCAATGTCTAATTTTGTTCCGATTGTTAACTTTTGCTCTAACATATGCATGTTCCCCATTACGAATTGCATTATTTACGCGTATCTACATGCACAACATTGTGGTATTGAATTGATGACATAAAATATTTAAATATATGGACCAACTGGGGCTAACAACTTGAGCGACCAGCTTAGCAACATCATCGGACGCCACCAGTCTTTCTAGAAAGAACAGGTTAACTTGGACCGGAACTTTTACCGGAACGAGCGGCCACGCAGTAGCGTATTATGAAGCTTCTTAGTAGCTCCACCTGATTCAAGTATGTCTCTCCTATTTCAAAAACTCTGAGCCATCTCTTGGTGCATCCCTAACAGCTCCCGAAGATGTCCCCGTGCCTACTTTGTGCATGAAGTGCTCTATCGGCTTCTTCATGTGCTTGCGGGCCATTGCTGTTTGGTTATCATTTCAGCGTTCGTTTATCATGGTGTTTCATCACAATCTTAATGTATTCCTGCACTATCTCCATTATGCACTTCCGCGCCTGTCCAGGTGCTCTTGCACATTCTCTAAATACATTTCAACCAGATAAACCACCTCCACCAGTTGCACGCGGCATCTTCCACAGGCGGATATCGCGGTATCGTGGTATATCCGCAATACATGCCGAACTTGGTGTATCCTACTAATCAATCTTGTTTTCATTCAGATCCGAAGAAATCAACGCCATATGTAGGGCGATGTAGAGCTTCTGGATCACCATCTTCAAGCAGACGCCAACTCTTCAACTTTATTGATAATTTCATAAGTTCATGTTTCTAGAAATCTGACACAGTTTTGGTCATCATAAATGGACTCCCTGCCTCATTTGAACTCCTTGCAGCAATATTTGACATAAAAATAGAACAGGCTATTTTCTCCACACACTTCCACCATTTTCTCACGGATATTCTTCGAGCTACAGCCTTCTTTCGATAAAACTTTGATGGTGTATCTGTGTTCAAATTGCAATCACTCATCACTCTCTCTATTTAAACTGATATAAAACTGACTAATAGTAAGAGATTGGAACAAAACTTGGAGATGACTCTATAAACGAAACAGTAACACTTGGTATAATAAATTGTACTGACAATCACCTAGGAACTTCCTTTTGTATGTCATTTTGAAGTCCTTTTATACGGTAGTATCTAGTTTAGGACGTCTGATTCAACTTTTATATCAAGTAATATAGAAAATGCCACATAAAATATAGCATCTACCGAAAAGCAACATATGATTTCGCTTTCGTTTAAAGCTGGTGTTAAAATGAATTTCGAGGTACCATCTACACCTATATGCAGGTCCTGTAAATACTTCATTTCCCAGAGCTAAATCGTAACTTTAATGACCCAAGACATTGTAACTAATAGTTGACAATAAATCATAAACCTTAAACACATACCAAATAATAATTTCTTATAATGTTTTTTTTTTTAATTTGACACCAAAATATGTAATATATACGACAACTATTTAGTCACTTATTACTTTTGCTGTTTATTATTGTATGTATTATTGTCTGGTAAAATTAACTTTCTCAAAGTTGGTAGCGAAATGACACGTCACGCTAAATATATGATCAAAGATGGTATATTGATAAATTTTAATTTAAATGATTCTCTAGAAATACACAATTATTATATGCATAGATATCTTAGATTTATATTATATAAGACAAGAAATGTTGACACAACATTTTGATGAAATTAGTAAATCGTATGCGATTTTGTAGTTTTCGCAATTTGGTCTTCTCAGATTGAACTCGTGCAATAATACTGGTGCTATGAAACTAGTGCTATAATATAGTATTTTGCTACTTACGAAAAGTACGTCGTTTCGTAGCACCAGTCAGTTTTGAAAAGTGAAACTGTCAAAAATAGAAAATATTTTATAAATTTTTAATTTAATTTATGAAATTGTTATCTTTGCATTTGATAATATTATTATTATTATTTACAATCGTAGCAAATTTATTTAACGCCGACATAAATCTTGTTTACAGAAAGTACAAAAAATAATACAAGGTATTTTGTTTAAAAACTTAATGGTGTCTTTGCATCACATTATTGGATAAAATGTGTTGAATTGCACAATAGTGTTGATTCACACTCTCGTGACAAGCCGCGTAAACGGCCCATTATTTACTCACATTAACGAAACGCTGTGAATGTTGTAATATTTTCTCGGTTCTTCTGCGTACCTGATTAATAATTCTAAAAAAAAGAACGAACTGTCTCACGTTTCGAATGAATCTCATCCATCATATGCATCGTACATCTACTTTCATGTCAGCTGTCTACCTTCAACAGTTGAAGTTCTATCGTTTTAACAGGTACATCCAATTGAATCCTTTCAATGAATTTCAATTTGTCAGCGTCAGATTAGGGATTAGGATTATGATTAGGATTAGGATGACGAGCACGTAAGTGATAACTAACTAACCGATCTTTTTACATTTACATTTTTAACTTATTTTATTATGGAATGTGAATTATGCCAATACAGTTTTTTAAATCCTTTGTTAGTTTTTTTCCAGTTGGAAATTACATGGCTGCCACACTCTAATTGCATGCTTTTTTTATTTTGATAGATTGAATTATGTCTGTTTCTTAGTTTAGCAATGTGTTGAGTTAGAACAGCGATTTCAACATTTTCCAAGTCGCCGTCCCCTTACACTTTAGCTATGTTTACACGGCTGCCTTGTGCAGTCATAATACAATGTACATAACGAACAAGTTAAGGATATAGCTTGTAATTTCTAGTAAATCAGAAATAATTAATCCGTGTTACTGCCAATTTTATTCTAATGTCAGCTTCTCAATGTCAGGTCTTGTGGCTGATATTTTAAGTCGTAGATCTGGTTTTTACATTAAGTTTATCCCTATGTTTATTTTTCATGTGGCTGAGAGCTGAAAATGTAGACTGACACAAGTATGTGGTTGCAACAGGAATTGAGTGTTTTATTCCCTTAGCAATATCGAGATGCAATCAAAAGTTAATTAATGTTGATCAAAATAAAATCTTTGAAGTTGAATCACAGGATAATGCCAATAAGTTGCTTTTTTGCTTCCAGTAATGGACTTTTCGTCCAATCAAATTTTCATCTGAAGATGGGAAATATTCTCTCAACTGAATCGTTAATCATATCAAGTGCTCTATCATGCAAAGAGAAATTTTATGGAAGTTGTACATCGCTTGTAGTTACGAGGTCATTTAAATTTAGAAATTAATTGAATTATTAACTGTTATCTCAGAAAAGACAACCATGAGAAGTCATTAAAACGTGTATTGGGTTGGGTTGGGTTGGGGTTACCGATGAATATTCCGTATCACGTAGTCTTAATTTATTGGTGAATTTAAATTAAATCGTTACATCGGTTACAATTCGTCAATGATTCAATTCCATTTGATTATTCTATCGCCGCAATAAATGAAAAATACACATAGTCTAAATTAGACCAAAATATGGTGTAAGAAGCTGATGATAAAAGGACGAAACAAGAACTGAAGGAGGATAAAAAGGAAGGGGCTCGACAAACGCAATGAAACGGCAAATGGACAAAGGAAAAGAAGAGAAACAAAATAAGAGTCGGGCCTTGGAACATAAGGATCACGTCAGCAGCAAGAAGAATGGATGAAATGTTTACAGTAATGGATGAATATCGAATCAGAATCCTGGCATTACAGGAAGTAAAATGGGAAGAAGAAAAAAGAGAATAATCAAAAGAAATTATGACAATGAAAAATATGTAGAAATAGAAAACGAATATAAAAGTCGGTAAAGCTTTTCTGTGCTCTGCTATGAAGTGCATGATTGGCTGGATTTTTGTTTCTTGATGACATTTAATTTTGGTATTATCTATTAACAATTTTAAAGAATCAATTAGACTGTGTTTTAAAGCTAAGAGGCACTTCACTTTTTTGTAAATATCATTTGAGTTACGAAAATTTCTAATCCATTACACAACGCCATTACAACTGTACAAATAATTCAAATGGTTGGGACTTTTTACCTTTACCTAGGCGAATGATAATAGAGAGATTTTGTTTCTAACGTGCATCCGTCGTAGCAAAACAATGTACACACACGAATAAAAATTGTATAAAAATTTGCAGATAGTGAGTGCAGGTGCATATACAAAAAAAAACCTGAAATAGCGGGGAGCATGTATATACTAGTGGATGTGCGTTTTTCGGTAAATTTGAGAATGAAAACATAACTTTAATTACACATATCGATAGCTGTCAGATTTTAATTACAAACTCAATTAAATTGAATAAAAAGTAGATTGAGAGATTTATTAATTTCGATATGGAATTGTGAAGTTAAACGAAATATGTGAAGTTTTGGCGATTAAAAACAGTTTTAATACGACAATGAATGAAGAAAATAAAACGCAGGCAGGGAGCAATGTAACGGTTATGTAATTTGGACACCTAAATCGTCTAATATATTCAAGGAAATGTACATATTATGAAAGAGGATACAATTTCGGTTAGTAATCATATGTTACTTCACATGACTTCCGGTTGGATATAGTTTGTCAAAGTATATAGCGTTAGTATAGAATGTGGCGACATCTTGTAAGGTTCTATATTTGAATATTGTGATAAACACATAATCGTGCGGTTTGAGAAAAAGGTTCGGGGGATCTAAATTTGGTGTATAATAAACGTTTCAGGCAAAATTTCGGAGCTAGGATGAAAATATATTGAAATATATATGTTTAAGTTTATGTAGACCAGCTGTCATATTTACGACAAGGGTTTTTGGAATTCATACGATTACTAGGACACTTAGAGGAAATATAAACATAAAATTCTGAAAAAAAAACAAGAATGTCGATAAAAATATAGTGCATATGTTCCAGGCACGGAAGCCTATAAAAACGACAGAAAACGATTAAAGTAGTACCAATTTGACAGTTACAGTGTCCATGACGGTTGTCTTCAGAATTCAAATAAAAAGTTGCTAAGCAACACTGTATTTGTATGAAAATCAAAGTCGCGGTGTGAAGTGCCGTTAAAACTAAAGTAAAGTACTAAAATAAAATAAAGAAAGTAGAAAATGGCAGTGATTTGCGAAATTGACTCCATTTATAAATTCCACGCACCCAAAATAAATTTCAATAACGAAATCCGAAAAACTCTAAAGATATTTTCACATACGTTATTCACCACAAGAACCCACGAGATTTACTTTATAAATATTTATAACCTTTAAAGAGACCCTCAGGTAAAATTTAAATTCAATTAAATACAAATATTCAGGCCAGTTCTTTGCAAAATTGGAATATATTAATTTTGTTTAAGTGTTTAAGTTAAAAAAAGTTTGTGTACATAAATGAATTGTGTATGTATGTAAATACGCAAACATTTTAATAAAGATAAATGACATATCGTTTACCAAACACGCAAAAGTGAAATAACATTATATCGATTAAACTTCGCAAAATTAGAGCAAGGGATATTCTTTAGTATGGCTTGAAAATAGAAAAGCGGAACGAGCCACGAGTATGCCTTAACGTCCTCAGGACAATGTCAGCGTTTTTCAAGTTGCTTTTGAACTGAACGATATTAATTTTATACGACTAATTGAATTTGAGTAGCTGTCGTTAAATATATCGCTTTAAATTGATGGTAATTTAATTGTAAATTGAAAATATGCCATTATAGTTACGAGTTAAATAAATCAACAACACTATTATACTTTGTAAAATATCACAATTTATTAACTATTTTGTAGTAATTGCAGTTTCGATATACAATGTCATCATCAAACTGTACAATGCTTTTAGGGCGCAACTAATAACCGATTGTTAATATACATTAGTTAAATATTTAGGGCGTTGTCGATTTTGTCGCGCCGAACACCGTGTAAAGCACTCTCTCGTTTGAAGTAGTCGATCACCAGCGGCGGAAAGAGTATTATGTCGTAGTGGGTGAAAACGCCTTTAATGTTATGAGTAGACCACGAAAGTTTCTTATTAGTAACGAAGCCCAATATCACAGTGGAATTTATGTTCACATATTTTAGGTCGTAAAATGTAAATACTTCGTCATGCTATCGCTGAGGTTTAATCGCCGACATTTTCTACCTTTGTATAAGCTTTTTTGGGGTGTGAGTGTGGATTCTTTCTTCACAATTCCTCCCATTTTCTCATATCAAGTGTAAGTTTGACCGCTTTTTATTCGTTTTCGCCCTGGCGTTGTCTTTAATTCGTCATTCTATATTTCTATAGACATTCATCTTTTTCGTTTTGCTTTAACATAATATTCCTTTAAATATCTCACTATAGCTCCTTATAGTTCTTCATTTTTTCCGTATCTCATTGTATGTCTGTTGTGGATCAGATTATGCCATTATCATATTATCACCTCATATTTTGTAAGGTCTTCCCTGTATTTATAAACGATTTATCCCAAGTATATTGAAGAACACGTCCTTATTTTAGTTTTAGTTTTTATTTCCAACTTACATAACTTTCTCTATTTTGCAATATTAATTTTTTTATCAGTTCATTCGCTCCACCTTTCACTTCCAACACTTCTCGTTTGCCACAATTTTCGCAGTCTAGCTTATTTGAATTGCTCGGCTTATGTTACACGTATATATCATCAAATCTGCATATTAACTTCGACAACTGAAAACTTACTTACTAACTATGCCTATAAATTACTAATATGTTATAATTTATGCTATGAAATATTCGCGCAAAACGTAACTTCAATTTAAAAAGACAGCGAAAGAAGATCTATACTTGCAATTCCAATCGATATTTGCAACGTTTGAATAGCTGATTGGGTAATTTCGGAAGATGCATTTAGATTTTCACGAAATTCCGGCTGGAATAAGTTGTAGAAAAATATTTGCGCTATGGATTAATATCGATTCTCGCGTAGATTTTTTCGGCTTCTTGGACCCTTCATTTTCAAATTCTGTCTTTGTATTTTAATAATCGAGGTTGGCGATGTAGCGTACGCCACATAGTGATTGCATTACAAATATACAGCGTGTAATTGAAAACAGGTTCACCACATGTTCTACTTTGACTTTGACATCGCATAAAATAAAATTCAATTATAAGCAGAAATTTAAAATTTATTCACCTTCGGGTTTTGCCTTTTATTTTTTGGAATCTACAGTTAATTCTTAATTTAGTTTTATAGCTTTTATTATTATCGGACGGCGAAAATCAATTTTAAATCATTTTTCTAAAATAAGTTAGTTTTACTTTATTATTACATTAATTTCCAACAAACTGGCATAGTCGAGATGACAAGTTCGAAAGAACTACCCAAATTAAAGTTGTTTAATTTTCAATTTGAATAATAAACTTTAATAACAACAATTTTTTCGATTACTACCGTTTTCGAGATATAAAGAACGGCGACGAGAGTAAACTACCACTTCAAAATAGGCTTAGGGAAGGTCAGAACGTTGTATTTCCGTTAAAATCTCGAGTTCCAAAATTGTTGAAGGCATACATGTTAATCCGAAAGGTAATCTATTATAAAGAAAAGACCTTCATAAGTGCTAATACTAGTTACCGTCCGAAGCGATTTATTAAATAAATTCTGTTGATAAGATTGGGGTACATCCAATATAGTAAGTTTCCTCCTTCAAATGTCATAAAATGTTCTTCCGTTCTTAGTAACTGATATTCGTCAATTTCTAATATTGGAAAAATCGTAACTTTATAGTCAGCACATAATCTAATTTTACCTTATTTCTGTCGTAGTGGTATAATTTGTGTGCCTCATTCGGTGAAATAATATTTAATTTTACTAGTCTATGTTCTTTATTTGCATAAGTTGGTGCATTTAAAATTGAGAAATTTAGGCAGCGCATTTGGAACTTTAAACTTAAGATTTGTATATAGCAAGGAATAAAACATACTCTGGATCTGGATTGGTGGAAGTACTTGCTCCATTTCAAGATCCCGCACACTGGTCATTCAGCCTAGCGCATGAGGGTAGGCTGGTACCGCTGTCGGCGGGAGTGCCCTGATTTCTGCCGTGCTTGGCAGTTTGTCCCCTACGATATACCCTCTTATAGTCGATAAGCACGGTGGAGTGAGGATATGTCCAGCAGTTTTTTTCTTCACTTTCGCAACCTCGATAGTCTGCTGTATTTACCAGACACATTTTGTAGAGGTATCTATTTGATCTGCAGTAATAATTTCTATCAATAATCATATTTTGCCCTCGTCGTGTTCTTTCATTCTTACTGTAATGTCATCCTAAAAAGGTTACAGCATTCTGTTTCACCCCAGAGTTTTTTGAATTCGATGTTCTTTTGTACAATGGAGGTAAGGACAGATGTCTTGATGCTGGTTCCGGTCCGTAGCTAGTCATCAAGTACTCTGTAGAGCCAGTATCGCTTTCCTGCTATCCGTCAGGATCAATGCGCTTTTCCCTTTTATGTTACGGGTTATAATTTTTGTACTGCTAGTGTTATGCATGTCACCTGAGTTTGGTGACAGTAGCATATTTCCCCAATGGCATTTTAATATTCATGTTGTATGACATACCATATACGTCAGACCCCGAACTGTCCGTGGTTTTCGATCCATCCGTTTAAATTCGGTTGGTCCATTGAGCGACCTCTTAGGTTGGTGATCCTATAATGACTTAGTACTGTTTGTCAAAACAAACAAATCGGGGGGTGATGTCATCTACATGAACCTCTAGGAATGGGACTTATTTACAAGTTTCCCTCTAGAGGCGACACTTTTCCACAATATATATATATACTCCTTGTGCTGCGTAAGCGGAGTATAGTCGCTGTGCTTCCATCTCGATGTGTAGGTCGAGAGGAGGAATACACACTATTATTTCCATTGTCGCAGGTTTCGCCTACAGCTCTGCGGAAAATCCAAAAGGTTCTTATACCTTTATTTACCTTGTTATCCAAGTGTAATTTCCAATTTAATTTTTACCCTTAGGTTTTTAACGGTATTAAATTGAAGTTGTCTGCGTAACGGCGTTGGCGCCTTCAGCGTTAGCTTCCTCCAACAGGTTGCATATCCAATCACAAAGAGCGGGTTGCACATTTTGCGTCTCTAGCGGGAACTTTATTTTTTTAAACACAACCAGGGTGAAACCTAGTTTTTTGACCGTTCGTTTAGAAATAATCATTACATTATCACAACTTCGACTGGACGTAATCTGAGATATTGTGCACAAACTGGTATTTTAATTTTTTAACTATTTCGTATACTTTAGCTGCAAGACGTAGTTTTCGTAATATTTGTTATCTCCGTAAGTATATATCGTACGAAACCGGGGTGTAGTTCAATGGAATTCTCCCAAATTGTATTTTCCTTGACATACGTATTGAAATTTAATTGTACCCAATATTTGATACTCATGAGCGGTCCAGTATTTGAACGAAGGAATTCTGTACTAATATGCATAATTATAATGTTATCAATAGTCGTATTATTTCGGTATAAAATCTTTGAAAGAAGAGCTTGTTTGGATTGGTTCTGGTTCTAAAGTTATATTAGCATTTTGTTACCCAGGTATTGAATAGAGTTAGTTACACGACTCATCCGTATAGGAATTCTTAGTAGTGCCACTACCTTGTGTAAAGTCCCATGCAATGCAATGAGGAAAGCGAGTATTCTGGTATAATTTTTATTATCACATTGTTCGTCATCATAACTGTTACTTGACTCGTCCAACAATGCATCATCATAATCATCCTCTCATAAGTTAATTATAAATAGTGCCATAATTTCGTCCACTATGTGTTGTTTTTCTATGCATGATGTCTCAATCTTCTTACACTGCTCAACACAATTCTTCCATAGTATGTTGAAACATCGATCAAAGCTTCCTGACATAAATTTATTTTATTTTTATTTATTGCAACTTTATTTTTCACGTATGCTAAAATTAATTCAATAGCATTGCATTCGCGGCAGCTACCGTTACCTTAAATTTTGATAAAGCAGGTTGATATTATCGCCCTGTAGATTCATTTGGCCGTCAAGCGATCGAGATTTATTTGTTCCCACTTCCACCTATGGAGCGGAAAAACGTCTTATGGAAAAATCTTTTTTGGTGGTTGACTGGTATTTGGTAGAGTAGTGTGTGGTAACAAATACTTTCGAAGAGGCTTGGCAAATTATTCTTTTCACGTTTTGTGGATTTATATTACATCACGAAACCTAACTACTATATGTTCGTGGAAAAGAATTAGTACGTCTGAGGGATTTATCGACTTTGAGAACGCAGTCGCTGAAACTCGCCACGATTTTTGTTGTTGTCGCAGTTCGTCATCAAAGTTTTTGTTGGTGTCGGAACCGGTGGTCGTACATTTGGTGTTGCGACATCTGACCCCTATCAGTGCAATCAGTACCAGCTGTTCGACACTAAACGGGTAGCGAGCGAAGGCATTCCGAACAGTCATTGTTTGCGAATCGACGTTTGTGGACTGAATATTTAACTGCGTCCAAATTGATGTCTGCTCCCAGACTTATTAATCATTTAAGAATCAGTAGTTGAGTTTTAATTTAACCGGTGTTTTTAAATCAACGTTCAATTAGTACATTTAATAATACTACTTCATTTTAATATCTGGTCGTTTATTAACCATTGTTTACCATATGTGTTGGTGTCGCTATCTGTGGCTGCGCCTTTTTGTTTCGTTGAATGGCGCCTGGGTCTTGTATAGCCAGTTTAGAATAATTATTTATTCTGCTGCACTGCGTGTGCCCTTTTCCTGGGACCATTATTTTATGTACTTCGTCTATTAAATTCCTGGTTCAACTACATCTTCGTATTAGCTAATCCGGATTGTGGAAACAAATGTTCGTTTATTTTGTTTATTATTTTCTTTTTGTGTAATAATATTTTACCCTGGGATGGACCTGAATGTCCGATTTCATAAATCTTTTGTATAATTTTAATAATAATCACGTTTCGTTTTTGGAAGGACTAGTTGAGTTCGACTCCAATTAAAGTTATTGCGATTTTCTATTTTTAATAAGTGTTGCTTATTAGTATCGCACACTATAATTATTTGGCTAGGATTGTATAAATTTATGTTGGATGGCGCTCTAAATTGTAACCCGCCCCACTGGAATTAGCAATTTGAACAAAATTCGTAAAAAATCTCTGTAAGTATATTTGAGACAGCCCACTCTTCTCTTACCTGTACCACTTTACGCTTTGTTTTACTTAAATTGCACGCTTAAGTAGGGTTGGTAGGAAATACTACATGGTAATTTGAGTAATCTCCCCTTACTTGCTTTGCAATAGTTTCTAATAGTAAAACCATTTGATAACGAGACGGTTTAGATACTAGCAACAGCTGTTGTTTAGTTAATTTCGAAAAAGTAGTAATTTCCTCCGGAAGTGTCACCTTATTTTCAATAACCACGTAACCAATCATGTCATATGTCCTCCAAGACAAGCCATACATATGTTGGATGAGATAATCAATTAGGATCTAGTATTATATAATATCATAATAATAGATTTTTCTGGTATTACGGCACGTACTGGTACCAATATTTATTTATTTATTCATTTTGTGAAGATTTTTTCGCCCATAAAACATTTACAACATCGTTACAAAGATCCATTCTCGCTACCAATATGTAAAATAATTACTCTTCGACCTGCATCCGATGGCCGCTTCATACCGCCTCTATAACTTTTTACATGTTGAACTCCACCTCATTTGACAGTGTCGAGCATGATTTGGATCACACTGTCCTCTGTATAGAAGATTTCCCATCGCCAATTTTTGTACCTTTGAAGAAATGTCAAGAAATTAGCTCTATGAGCAGCAACACGAGGGTGTTCCGTTAACACGGGTTCATTATTTAATTTTCTAAATCAAAATTATTTTTAACCTTCTGTACTTTGTTCTCTGAGAAAATCCGGATAAATCTTGAACTACAAGCACATTTTTTTACAAATTTCCTCCCCTTATGAAACTTAAATATCTTTTCCTTATTACCCCTTGCAAGAATTCATCACAATTTCTTCCAGTTTTTAGTTTAAAATGCTCTTCAATTTAGAATTCTTTACTTACTGACTTGTTGAGTTGACCAGCTATAGCCGTTCTTTTTGTTTAAGTTGGTCCATTCCTATCATTTTCGCCTTGCTTTTTTACTTTCTTATACATTATGTATAAGTAAGTATAGGAATCATGAAAATTTTCGAACTCGAGATTTCAACGGATATACGCGTTTTGAGGTCCCCTGAATCGATCCTGACTATTTTTGGAATGACGTCTGTGTGTCTGTGTGTCTGTGTGTCTGTGCGCGCTCTACGGCGCAAACGATTAAAGCTAGAGCTCTGAAACTTTAAACTTAACATTTGTATCTAGCAAGGAGGAAAACGTCCTATTTTGAACGCAATCTCTCAACCAGAAGTGATGGTTTACTCTTATCACCTTTTTTAATATCTCGAAAACGGTACACGTTACGGAAAAAAATATTCTTACATAAATTATAGATATTGATATTTTCTATTTTCTATTTTCTACTTTCATTTGAAAAGTTTTTTAGAAAAGTGTAGTATAACTGAGTATAAGAAAGTTCAGTGCGGACAACTGCAGATTTTTTCTATTGACATTGCGCCGCTAACAGCATAAAAGTGCCTGTGCGCGCTTAAGGGCCTAAACTATTCAACTTAAATTGATGAGATTTTAAACTTAAGATTTTTATACAGCAATGAAGAAAACGTCCTATTTTGAAAGCAATATCTGAACCGGAAGTGATGGTACGATATATCGAAAAATGTTCTTGTAAAAGTGAAAGGTATTAAAATTATAAACAACTATTATTTGAAACGTTTTTTCGAAAAATGGAGTATATCTAAGTATAAGAAAGTTCAGTGCGGACCACTGCAGATTTTATACTATTGCGATCGGACTTTAGATGCGAATATAGAAAGCAAGAAAGCATAATATTTTAAAAGTAATATCTAAACCAGATATAATGGTTTACTCTTATCACATTTTCCATATTTTGAAAACGGTATGAGCTATCGAAAAAATTGTTCCTATAAAAGTTAAAGATATTGCAATATTAAATAACTTTTATTTGAAAACCATTTTCTAAAAATGGAGCATAAGCAAGTATAAGAAAATACGGTGCGGACCACCGCAGATTCTTACTTTCTTATACATTATGTATAAGTATAGTATATGTATATATCATGAAAATTTTCGAACTCGAGATTGCAACGGATACACGCGTTTTGAGGCACCCGAATCGTCTCTGACTATTTTCGGAATGACGTATGTGTGTCTGCCTGTGTGTGTGTCTGTCTGTGCGCGCTCTGGCGTCCAAACGCTTAAAACTAGAGCTCTGAAACTTTAAACTTAACATTTGCATGCAGGAAGGAGGAAAACGTCCTATTTTGAACGCAATCTCTCAACCAGAAGTGATGGTTTACTCTTATCACCTTTTTCCATATCTCGAAAACGGTACGCGTTACGGAAAAAAATATTCTTACATAAATTGTAGATATTGATATTGTAAACAACTTTTTTAGGCGACCGACACGAAAAATTGAAATTTCAGTCGTCAAACGCGGACGAAAAGTAATCGTTTTTCGTCCGCTTTCATTTTTCGTCCGCAATAGGGTGGCGCCATCTACCGACAGTTACCGCAATTGTATAAAAATAACCACATTGCCGTCAGTGTCAAACTGTACATCTTGTTTACATTAGTAAATACGTGTTGGTAATGGACTTTTTAACTGATTATTGGGTAATTATTGTTTATAAAGCCGAAATAACTTCGAATGTAGACAAAGAAAACATAAACATGTCTGAAGGTGTCACAAATATGTACAATTCAGTTGTCATAAATGACTATGTCAATAAATTATAAGTAAATGTTGCAATAAATTTGAAAATTTTATGAGGGTCGCCTAAAAAATTTTGTGTGCACCACGGCCAAAAAGTGTTTTTTCGTCCTCGTTTTCTTTCCGACCTCGGCTCTGCCTCGGTCGTAAAGAAAACTCGGACGAAAAAACAGTACTTTTTGGCCTTGGTACACAAAATACTATTATTTGAAAAGTTTTTTCGAAAACTGTAGTATAACTGAGTATAAGAAAGTTCAGTGCGGACAACTGCAGATGTTTTTCCATAGGATCGATATTGTTTATTTAAACCCGAAAAGAGGTGTAGGTGTGCCTAAATATTGTATTACCTCGTTTATTATTGACTTTAACTTATTAACGATAATATACGAAGTTATTGCGAGTAAAATTTTCCGATTGATATTTTTTCAAGACGTACGCTTACAGTAAAGGAAAAGATGGGTGTAAGTAAACCGTTTTTCAAACTGTACGACTTTTACAATAAAAAAATTAACGTTTCGAACATTTTGCCGATGGTACTACCAAGTTTGATTCTTCCACGTAAACTCAGGAGGGTCAGTGGTGATTCGTTCTGACGGTAGGTTTCCGTATATCTTCATCGAGTAGCTCTCGAATTACGACCACGTTGTCGCACGTTTCTGCGCAGTTTTGATATAATACAGATCAGTGGAGTCCTGCTTTGCGACAACCACACGTTCTGGTGCTAGATCGGCATTTGTAACGATTAGTTTTCTTCCACTCCCACTCCCTAGCATCGGCTTGATACTACAGCCAACTGCTGGTACGTCTTGTATATACATATGTTGTCGCGGTCGTGGTGTGGGAAGAGCTCAAGTGGGAATGAGGTGGAGCGGTAAGGTAAAAAAGCGTAAATAGAAGCGATTAGGAAACCCCAGCGAATCGTACGATGGCATAAAAAGTATGTATTCGATTCCCGAATACCGACATTTAGACTGCCAGTAACCTCCCTCCCCCAACGATTCGCCAAGGAACATCGCACTTACAACTTTTTCAGGTCGGTTCCTTTTTTGAGTTAATTCAACTGGACTACAGCCGCTATTTTTTGGTGCGCATAAGACGTACGCTTACAGTAAAGGAAATGAGGCGTGTAAATAAACCGTTTCTCGAACTGTATGACTTTTACAATGAAAAAATTAACGTTTCGAACGTTTTACCGATGGTACTGCCAAGTCTGATTCTTCCTCGTAAACATCGATGTCTTCGTCTCAAAGCTCAGGAGGGTGAATAGTGATTCGTTCTGACGGTAGGTTTCCGTATATTTTCATCGAGTAGCTCTCGAATTGCGACCACGTTGTCGCACGTTTCTCCGCTGCTGTGACATAATACAGAACATTTGAGTCCTGCTCTGCGACAACCACATATTTTTCTGCACGTCGTTTTGCATTTGCAGGAAATTGTCTTCAGCAAACATTCTGATGCTGGATCAGCATTTGTAGCGACATGTTCTAGTCACGATTAGTATTCTTCCACCCCCACTCCGTAGCATCGGCTTGATACTGCAGCCATATTAGCACTTGCTGATACGTCCTGTACGTATGTTATCGCGGTCGTGGTGTGGGAAGAGCTCGAGCGGGAATGAGGAGGGGCGGCAAGGTAAAAACAAAAAAGCGTGAATAGAAGCGATCATGAAACTCCATCGAATCGTACGATAGCATAAAAAGTAGGTGCTAAAAGTACGTATTCAATTCCCGAATACCAAACTGCCAGTAACCCCTCTACCATCGCCGATTCGCGAAGGAAAACCGCACTTACAACTTTTTCAGGGCGGTACCTTTGTTGGTCTAATTCAACTGGACTACATGCGCTATTTTTTGCTGCAGTTTCAAACGATATCTCCGGAAGGTGGGAATAAATTTTCGATCAGTAGTGGAGCTTTATTCTCATACCCTTCCTACTGGTGTGCTGCCAATTGCATGTAATTTTTACTTTCTTATACAACCGGAAGTTATGATTTACTCTTATCACCTTTTTCCATATCTCGAAAACGGTGCACGTTACGGAAAAAAATATTCCTACATAAATATTGATATTTTAAACAACTTTCATTTGAAAAGTTTTTTCGAAAAATGTAGTATAATTGAGTATAAGAAAGTTCAGTGCGGACCACTGCAGATTTTTTATAATTATTCTAAGTGAGGGAATTCAGTCAGTGGCAATAAATAATATTTCGTATATGAAACTATTATCATTTTTTACCTCAATAAATAGTTATTATCATCTATATTATGAAATTGATTATGGAGTGTTTAAAATCAATAGCTAGATGAATGAAGATGAATACCATATGTCCTTACTATCTCTGCAAAGGTAAGATGACAACTTAGTTGTTGAAATATGTACATATTAAAACGAAATTAATAAATGTGTGGACAATTGTGAAGATACCATTGTCATGTTATTACAATTAACGATCATTTCTACAAATTATTTTTACAATTATTTTATAAAAACAACGACATTTCGCCTGGACGTTAACTGATATATTGATATAGGCTTTTAATTTTTTACATATTTCATATACTTTAGCTCGAATTCTTAATTTTCGTAAACTCTGATATGCAGTTCATTAGAATTCTCAAATTCAAAAACATAAAATACGTCACAATGTTTTGTTAAAAGCATCCGCTTGACGCCATATAAATTCAAGGAAAATTCATTAGCAAGTTGGGAATGACCCACTACGACTACACCAAATTACTCAGCTTTGTGGAAGCACAATTACTCCTTAAACAATGTATCGAGAGCCGCTCCATTATAAAATATTAGAATTGGACGGTTTGGTAATGGATGTTTATTGTGTGCGAATACCGCCAAGGAACAGATTGTGTGAGCAGCACAATGCATACGAAGTGATTATATTGGATGACGTAAATATATATTAAATATTATTTGTTAAATTAAACACTCGATTGTTTCACTATCATATTTGTTTTTGTTACATTTTATTAGTAAGACTATTTAAATATTGCAGAACTTTGAAGGATTTCTATTAATATTTATATCAATGAATATCAATTATTCCCTACGCGATTGTGATATTAAAATGCGTTTACGTATATATTATAATCAATAGCCCGATGAATTTACTACAAGCGGGGCCTGGCACCAGTTTGTGAAAACAGATATGCGTCTGTAGAAATTATAAAAAATTCAATTCGTTTTAAAAAATTGAATGGATATAATTATATTTCAATACGTACTATATCGAGAGATAAACACAATTTGAGAATTTCATTGAATTGGAACAGAAAACTGCGCTTTCCAGCTAAAGTATATGAAATATTTGAAAACTAAAAAGACCTGCTTGTGCACAATGTAGCGAACTACGTCCAGTAGCAGTTTTATTTGTTTTGTTGAACGGAGTAGCAGAAAATAATTATAAAGACGACTGTACGTTAGAAATCCCTAAAATTCAATGCTGTTTTGCACTGCCCTAATGATTATTTCTAAACGTATGGGCAAACATTGAACTAACATAATGTTGAAATGATTGTAAATTTTGCCTCCAAGCCGTTTCTTTGATATAGGCCTTCAAACGCAATCCATTATTACTTTTGCATCCATGTAATACTATTCTTCAATATTTCATTAAAATTTTAATGCTGAATATATTTTTATGTCCAAATTTCTGCTAAACATATTGTCAATCTTATATTCAAAAATTATTTTATAATTTTTTGAATGCAGACCAAGCTTCTACAAAATAATTTCTATTCCAAATTATACTTATATTTGGTGAAATGTTTACGTTTGATTTCTATATAAACACATATTGAGTAAATTTCGAATTTCTCATAGTTCTGAACTGACACATCGGAACTAAATTTACAAGAGCTTCCGTGACCTTGGTTTCGAAGTGAGTGAAATTTATCAAAATGTTTTATTTTCATGATCTGAGTGCTAAACTCTCATTAGAATCTATAGCTCGTAATTTATTTTTAATCTCTGATTCATGCACTATAATAGTTTGTATATTTTTCCTCGGGTAAATGTCTACAAATGAAAAATCTATCCAAAGGTATAATACTAACTGCAATTGTAAAGGTTACGTCTTGAAACCTCATAAGACCTGTTATTGTTCCTTGCATAAAATACAATGTATATTTTTGAGGAGAAAGTTGCTATGCCAGAAAAGTACTTTTATTCCTTAAATAAATAATAGCATGCAGTTTTTTAAAATTTTGCTACGTTAGCTGTTGTGAACAAATTGTTTTTTTTTCATAGATTTAATTACAAACAGCATTTTGGATAAACTTGTCAGTTCGTTTGCGCATTGGGTTCTAGCATTTTCTAGCAGTTCTGGTGTGATATTCTAACGCATTCAGTACACATTATCTCTACGACTCGTTTTACACGTCTAATAAAATTTATAAATAACTATTCGCCACTTTAGTTATTGCTCACTCACGTGCCATTTGCATAATTACAATTTGCAATGGTAAAATTATGTAAACAATACCACATTTTTTTTCAAATGATACATTTTAAATAATCATAATTATAGCGACATTTCAAATTTCAATAACACAAATTTTTCGAAATTTAGGTGTGTCTTAAAAAAATCACAATACAAACCAGATTTTATAATTTCGCGAATGGGTAATTGAAAAATGCAATAAAATAGAACCACGCAGAACCAAGTTACGTATACAGAAGAAGCCACGTTTAATACCAATGTGATGGTCGACAAAATTAAAACAGTGAAGTAGGTTATTTTTAGTGTCGGAATCTATGTTCAGAGAAAATCAATATTTGGTGTGGACCAATGGAGAACTGTCTAATTACGCCTTGCCGTTTCAAAGAAATATTAATAGTTTACGTTTTTTTTACAAAATTAATTTGAAAAAGTTGTTACTTGCTCACAGCCACAAAATAAAATATGACCCAAAACAAACCGTAATGAAACGCATGAAAAGTGTGCTGATTTTAGATCGTCATAAATAGTGGCATGGAAAATGCATTCAGAAATCTACTTATCGAAGAAGCAGAAGAACTTTACCACTTCTACCACTACCTGCCACTGTCACATGCTGGTCTACCTCGGCTTTACGGACTACCGAAGATGCTTAAAACTAAACGACTTAACGAAAGATCTAAACCTGCCAAAAGATGCAGCTAAAATTCTCGGATCAAGACTATCAGAAAGAAATATGCTTGCTCCTGGCACCTCATTTTCTTGGTATCGCAAGAGAAAAACAGATTTCATACCGCATTTTGATGACGATCGACATCTATGTACAACACCGTTGGATGGTCTGTGGAGCTATGAAAGTTGTAAATATGGTATTTAGTCAACAAGCTGGCTACACAAAATACCCTTGCTTTCTCTGCGAGTGGGATACTCAGGATATAGGACAACATTGGACGAAGGAAGAGTGACCCCGCCTAGAACTAGTTCCTGGAACCAAAAATGTAGTGTGAGAAACTTTAATTCCCCGGGAAAAAATTTTGCTACCCTCCCTACACTTTAACTGGGAATGATAAAATAATGTGCGCTAAATAAAGAAGGAGGAAAGACGGTATTTCCGTTCGCCCGGACATAAGAAAATCAAAGAAATACACAATTTTCGAAAAAAGAATCAAGTGAAATTGAATGAAACGCCTGGAAATCTGACATTTGTAAGTGCTGATAAATTTCCTGGGAAACCATAAAAGTCCAAATTATGAGGATATTGCGAAGAAAATGATCGGGAAAATGGGTTGGTCGATGAGCATTAAACTTCACTCCCTTAATTCGCAATTGTACTACTTTCATAACTTGGAGCTGTAAGTGAAGACCAATGCGAAAACTTTCACCAGGATTTGAAAGAGATAGAACATCGCCATCAAGGGAGGTAGAAAACCAAGATGTTGGTGAACTATTGTTAGTTGCTGAAGCGAGGTGATCCAAGTCGAAATTTTAAGAGAAAATCACACAATCTCACTTCGGTGAAAAAACAGGGCCACGAAAGTATTTAATATTTCTAATTTATATATTAACATCATTTAAATATATTTATAATATTTTACAGTCATGTAATTGTTTTATTATTTTAATATAATTTTTTATCTTAGTAAAGTTGGCTTGCTTACGATTACATACATAGGGCCTTTTCCAAAAAAAGTGAGGGCGGTGGAGAAAACGTAAGTACATATTCGTAAATAATCAGCGCACCAAAATACTTCAAGAACGCATCAAAAATTTAACAATTTTATACATTACATACATTGCTTTGATAGCCTTAACTTCCCTTAGATTTACCACTAGTTGTACTTGGTGAGAAATTAAATTTAAAGCATCTATTTCGTTTACACACAGAATAGAAAATCAGACGTAGTATAAACAGACAAACCTTTTTACAGTAGTCGAGTATGTCCATTTTGTCTTTTAAGCACGTAGCTTTCGACGTCAAGTCTGTTTGCCATCGGCCCTGCTCGGTCATGTATTGAGGATGATATGCCTCCTGGCCGTGAATTCCCGCATCGCAGAGAAGCGCCACCTGAGGTTCAAAATGGGAAACGGCGCCACTCGCCAATCCGCTGTCCTGTAGTCCCTGAAAAAATAACGTAATAAATAAGCAAGTTTAAATTAATTACGGGAAAGTGTCATAAATGTACTTTTGACATATTGCCTTCGATAATTTTTAAATTTTATAATTATGGGAAAATAGTATAAACTTTATAAAATTTGTTCATTCAAGCTACTTTTCCTGAATATTCTTCAGGGAAATGGAATAAAACACTCAAAAACTTCCGATTCATTTATTATATATATAGTGCCAGTTGCCCACATCGTCTGTGCCATTTATATGCAGTGTTATTTTTTTTACTACAACTTAATCTATATAAAAAAAAATCTGTTTATTTACTGCGATACTCAAATATTATGTTATGCGTTTCTACAATAAACCGTTGTACTCAACAATTTCCATCTTCTCTTCCGTCTTTAATGCATTTTATTAACTCTCGCGTTCACATATGAATATTTATAATTTACGTATTATTCGTTTTCGCGATTTTTCTAACATAAACGAACCTTTCTCGTTTTTAGATTTTAGTGTGTATATGAGATCAATAGTACAAGAAGAAAGGGAAATACACAAAGGGAGTATGTAGAATCAAAAGAAAAAGACGAAGATTGAGGAAACGTTCAAAACTAAAAAATAAGGAAGAAATAAGGTAATTCTACCAAGTAGTTAAAAAATGGAGAAAGGATACAGAAGCTGCTATATTGAAATAGAAGAAAGCAATATCAGATAAAGGAGAAATGCAGAGAAGTGGAATGACCATCTCCACAAGCTGTTAAATGACGGCGAAATGGCAGGTGAAAAGGCAGCCAGTACCTCAAAAGATGGAATAATAACACCGCATAACAACATTTCTGATGATTGGGTTATGTTACATGATACTATCATAATTTTTAATGACAATTTCAAATTTGCGATCGAAATTTGTGTATTAGCTCTAGTTTAGAAAATAGGGCACATTTACGTTTTACAATAAAACTAAAATGTTTGAAGTTAGTCATATTTTATTAAGTTTTTAAGTTGAAAAAACTTTCTTTTATAAGACTTCGTTGTAGAAGTCAGAGCTGTTTTGAATACCCCAACAATAGTCAGCTATCATGTGTGCGTTCCAGTAGCATTGATAGCGTTCCTCCGTTGTATGAAGGTCCTGGTGGAATCACTCGCACTGTTCTTCACGTAGATCACCAAGATTAACGGGAAAATAGTCTAGGTGGTTGTGAGGAAAGTGTAATTTGATGTCCATGTTATGTCTAAGCGTATGAAAATGACTCAATAGTTGGTTAACGTGTTGAGAATAGTCAGAATTTTTCTTATTTCCCAAAAATGTGGAACAAGCCAAAACAAACTCATTCCGTGCCTTTTTCGCAATCTCTGTCATAGTGTCCGTGTTGTGTCTTTTATTAATGATCTTATCTGTGGCCCGTCAAAAAACCCGCTTTTATCTATTCTGCACTCAGTTTTTGAATTTTTTTTAATAGAAAAATGAAACAATTCCAATTTTTGTAATAAATTGTTTTACAAGCCCTGATTTTATGTGCAAAGGAGGCAAACTTATACGATCCCTTGATATTAAAGGTGGGTTTATCACGTTTTGTTGTGGATCTAGCACTTCCCAAGTAGGCCATCCCTTTTAACCCCGTGTTGATCTTTAGCTCTACTATCCCGCAAACAAAGAAAACAGGGTTGTGTAACCACCTTGTTGGCCTAAAATAAAATTTGACCATTTTTAGATCAAAACATATGCGCTGTTGTTTTCCACATATTTACTAATATATGTGCAATAGGCAACGACCATAATTTACTCCCATTGTGTAAGAGAACACATTTTAGACTCCGTTTTGACGAGTCTATGAATAAAGGCCAATCATTAGAAACGTATTTTCGTAATACGAAATCGTCTTCTTCTGCAAAATATTTGAGGAGATTCTGTTCTCTTGTCCGATAATACGAAACTTTAGTTCCTTTTGTTACTAAGTTTCTTTCTTTTAGCCTGGAAGCTAAAATTTCGGATGCAGACAAGTCCCAGATCTCTGATTAGCTCGTTTAAATCATCTTGGTTGAATGATTTTGGCGTTTCCAGGTCACATTCAAAGCCACTATCACTACTGTACATTTTCTTCCCAAAGTCAATTGGCTACTCGTGTGAAGCATCAGCTTCAGGTCCAGATGTAGTCTTACGGCTCAGAATACATCTATGTGCCGATTGTATACAAGGATATGAAAATATAAATGAAAATTTAAGAGTAATGAAATTAAAACTGCAGGGGAATAGCGTTATTTGACACATGTTACAGGGTGCTGAGCCAAATATCAAGAAAAAGATTAGATAACTACGCTGGGAAGACTCTAAGGGAATACCAGGCGAAATTCAGAAATAATACAACAACTAGTGACTAAATATTTGACCTAACGGAGATACTTGCTACGAATATAAGATGGAGCTCACACACTATTTGTAGATTTTAAACAGGCGTACGACACAATAAACAGGGAAAATGTACCAGGGAATGAGACAACTGAAGAACCCTGAAAAACTGATACAAATACGAAAAATAACAAAAACAAAAACGAAAACAACATAGAGCAGATGCAGATCACAAGGATTCGAGAAGAGGAACGGCTTTAGGCTGGGGGACCCAATGTCGACGGTACTGTTTAATTTGGTATTGGTAGTAATAATACGAGAAAGTAAGGCAACAATTTACCGAACATTTTTTAACAATGAACACCAATACATGCCTTTCGCGGATGACCTAACAATGTTAGCGAGGACAAAAAAGGAGCTGAAAAGAATCGTGAGAGAACTGGAATAAGAACCGAGACATTTTGGGTTGGAAATAAACCCAACCAAGACAAAATACATGGTGATAGGCTGAACGGGATAAAGAAGGTAATAAGGTGCTTCTTAACAGTTAGCAGCCTCGTCTACCTAGGAGTGCCAATCGAAAAGAAGGGACAGGAAGGATTGGAAATTCAAATTAAAATACTAAAAGGGAATCCGAAGTAATGGAAAAATGATGAGATCAAAGTACATTTCCAGAAAGACCAAACAAAGGATCTATGCTACGGTCATAAGGTCAACCTACGCTTGTGAGACTTGGGTAGTAAATTGAACGGAAGAGGAGAAGTTGGAGAGAAGGAAAGGAAAATTTTGATAACTGTATATGAAGGAAACAATGGAGAAGAAGAACAAACAGAGAACTGGCGGAACTGTAAAAGAACCCACATATAACAACTTATATTAAGTCGCAAAGAATAAGATGGTTGGGACATGTGGAAAGACAAAGCTGGATGACCAAGATGGCCTTATATAGAAACCCAGTAGGTAGAAAAAATAAAGGATGACAAAGAAAAAGATGTCCCAACAAAATGCAGATTAATGAAGATAAGAGGTTTGAAGGAAAAACAGCAAATATGAGGTACCCCAAATACATATCACTGTAAATAAGTAAAAGTTATATATTCCGTATTGTAATGTTAAATGTATAATTAGATGTTGAATTAGAAGCCTTAAGCCAACACGGTCTATAGAACTACTACATAAAATATGAGATCCCTTAGTTATTGTTATTAATTCGCGAATCTAACACTTAATTTTCGATTTTGAATCACTGGTTTCTTGTGTTTCAGGAGACCAAAATCAAACTTGTCATTCATGTTCTCGTGATATTTGTGTACAATTAATAAAATTACCTTCATTTCGTTCGCATTATGCACGCATTCACTTGATGAGAGTAGAGGATATTACAATTTTACGTTAGGTAGTAAATTTGTTTAATCCAGATAGCGTTAATTTTTGGGTCGTACAAGTTATGTAGATAGAACAGAAATAATTCGCAATTACTTATACAATTTAGTTTGTAGCCGTATTGATTTTCCTCTTTTTATTTATTTTTTTACATTTTGTAGAAGTAATTCTTTAGATCTTTTGCACTCGATCGCTTCTCCAGTTGAGCGCAAGGAAGCGTTGAATATAAGAACGATAAATTTGATTGATTTTCGTTTTTGTGTTATTTCGCCCGATTATCCATAAGATTTGCATGGCCTAACTCGCTTGTTATCAGATGGCGGAGGAGATATACTATCTCGTCGAATTTTGCAGAAAATTTGCCCCCAGCTACTCTGCATTACTGAATAAGAAAGTTTCTTTTTATATCCGCTTTATAAATTTCACTTTGTATTCAGTCAATAGTTCTGTATCTTATTAGCAAGATTTTAATTTGTTTTTAGAAAGATTGAAACGTTCCTTAATAAATTTCGGCTCCGTAAACATCAATGTTGCATAAAGGCGATATGATTTATAAATAGATAAATACTTTATTGTGTCCATAAATGTAAAAATACAGTATTTTAACATTGTTAGATTTGTCAAATAGTGGCATGAAGTAAATAGCAAAGACGTACATCTCATTTCATTAGCCGGTCGAGCGTTTAAATATTTATATTCATTGTGTTATAATAAGCGTGATCGGTGAAGAATTCAGAGCACAACTTTTTGAAGGTTCGCCTATTAGTTTCACTTCTTATCGCCTCCGGAAATTTATTGCAGCACTTCACACTCATGTAGTCCAATGAGTGCTGTGAAACTGCAAATCTACAATAATCGGTTCGAATCAGGTCGTAACTTCTTGTATTATAGTCATGAAAGTCTTTATTTCTTTTAGCCTTGTTATTTTGTCTGAATAACACCAGCTTGTACATGTACAATGAGTAGATCGTCATTATCTTCTGCTTCTTACAAATATACGCACAATATGTTGTGGTTTAGCACCTTCAACAACTCTTAAAAGTTGTTTCTGTGTGAACACGACACTGGTAAACTTATAAAATTATGCCATAAGCCATTAAAGATTGCGCCAGACCGAAGTACATTAGTTTCATCACTGTGTTTGATACCATTAAAAATTAATTAATTAAAAATGTCTCCGTGCTGAGTCTGCTACTTAGTGTTGTTAGATGCTTTTCCCATGTTAACTTGTTGTCTAATGTTAATTCGAAGAATGTCCCACACGTGAGTTGCTCTAATGACGTATGACCGATTTTTATCAATATGGACTTAACGATCTTTTTTGTTGAATAGGTAAAACTGAAATTGGATTTTTCGGACGTTGAGTCTAGCTCCTCAATAGCTTTTTGCGCAGTTCTAGGCATATAAGATAAAGGTCATCAATCATTATGACGAACTAGAGCGGTCCTAAAATATTGCCTTGCGCCACACCTTTGTTCATGTGTCTGATTTCCGAAAAGACATTGTTGGCCCAAACCAACCAGATCTAGCGGATATATACGAACTAATCCATCTATTGGCTCATCCACTAATTCCTTTATTAGCAAGTTTCTACAACAACAGTGGTTGATGGACGGAGTCAAAGACCTTTGACATGTCGAAGAATAAAGAAGCTACTAGGCTTTGATTTCCTATATCCATGTTGTGCTAAGCTTAATAGAACAAACTTTTCTAAAAACTAGTTTGCCTAGTTTCAAAGCAGGACTCGAATATTTTCGAACATTGATTTTGTAGGAATATGGGTCTATAGTTGGCCATGTCTTTTGGGCTGTGTCATTACAGACCGGAATTGTTTTCGATGCCTTGAGCCTTTCAGGAAATATACTACTCGAAGGATCGATTAATCATGGCGGTTAGTGAAGCACTGATGATATCCGCCAGTGATGTCAATATTTTGCAAGGATCCCGTCGATACCTGACGAGTTCTTTTTGCATGATTTTTTAATAATTCTTTCTACTTCATTAGGTGTCACTGGCCTAATGAAAACGTTAGGAATTGATGGGTACTGGGACTTCTTCCTAAATGATATTTACCTGCTGAGAACTATTAGTGTTTCTCTCGGCATTAATTAGTTTCCAGTATGCTTTATTGATATTAGTTGAAGCAATGATTTGTATGTCATTGAAACTTTTTTCGCCTCTTTCAGAAGTTCTCTAAAACATTTACATGTCGTATATCTTTGACGCTAGAATTCACAGTTTATGCGTTTGCTTACAGCTGACATTTCACACGGCAGTTTGGAAACATTTTTTATTATTGTTCATACGGTTAGTGATTTCTAAAGATTGGCAAAAAACACATCAATATTTGATCGTGTATAAGCTGTAACTCCGGTAGGTACTGAGATTTTATTGTAAATATTATATTGTTTTAAATTGTTACCGAGATCTCTCTGTAGTGGTCCGTGTTTTAAAAAATTGACATGTAGGCCACCGCAAATAATTATTTCGCGTTTGTCCCTAGCTTGATTACAAAGCGTTGCGTCAAGTTTATCGAGAATTGTGTGATCAGTGTTGGACGCCCTGTATGTGCAATTCATAAATATTGTTTTATCAAACAAACATAATTTAGCTGTTACCATTTCAAAATCTTCTTAACGTCTTTTTGATTTTATGTGTACCGTTCGTTTCGTTAGGTTGCTATACTCAGTTGAATACTTCAAAACAATTAATAATTTTATACTGAAAATTAAAAAGTAAATTAGATTATTTTTTTGTTACGAAAATTATTCACCACGTGATATTTTCATAAGTTTTAAAGTGATAAGTAATTGTTTTTGTTGTATACTTTAATAAATTATTACGTTCCATCAGCAATTCAAATGACTAATTGCGGAATAATTTCTTAGTATAAAGATGAAAATTCTGCAGCAATAATATCCACGCGCAGTAATCGTAATATTATTAACCCAACCTGTTATGAATCATCAAGCGTTTTAATTTACAGTTTTATAATTTACAGAAAATAAGTTTCTTTTCGTCATAGAAAGCAATTGACGACTACCGACCATAACAAATTCACCCCAACATACCCTTGCTAATAACTGAAATTTTCCATGAAATTTCGGTTCGAAATTTGCATGCCGGTGTTTAATATTTTTTGCAGTCATACATCATATTGCCAAAAGAAACACGTCATCAGAAAGTTAATAAATGCTCTTTATATGTTGTGTCATATTTATTAATGTAATTATTTATTCATAACGTATGGCTTCACGTCTACAAAATACACAAATAACATGGATTTACATTTCGTGTTTGCATATAGCATGCTGTGAAGGTTAAGTACTCGAAAACGCGTTGATAAAATACAAAAATATTAACGGATTATGTAACGTCAATATTATTTTTATATTAAGCGATGGATACAGTTTTAGACTTTTTGATCTCCTTATAGAGCATTTACACCATTCACATTGTCTTATTTTATAATAATATATATTTTTTGAAATGTTATGGTAAAATGTTATGTTATAGTTACATTGTTAACAAAAAAAATCCTTACTACTAATTACCACTTTTGAATACAAAACTACCTTCTTATATTAACTCATACTCGACCGAAACTTTTGACAATTCCTTAACTGAAATGTTCTCCTCTTTCTCGTTACGTTTCGTTTGGTTGGGTATAAAGGACCTGCCTGGATTATTTTAACGATGGTAAACATTTCGTATGATGACTGCGGTTATTTAGTAAAATTGTGACTACTGTTTTTTTATATTTTATTCTAATTTTATGACCTTTTTAAGCTTGTTTATGTTATGGTTCTTTACGCCACATATCTTTTACGCAACAGGAAGTTTGGTTAATTATTATAATTCGAGGTACTCATATCGGTAAGAAATATGGTAGATGTTTGACTCGTTTAGCACATACATTTTTAGAGACCATTAATTGCGGCCTTGTGTGAACATTTTGCGATTTCATAAAATACAACAACAAATACATAAGAAAACTGTCGTACTATTACCAGTTAAAGTTAAGTCACGCATTCCGTTTACAGCCGAACCCAACCCAAACCAGCCCAAAACGAATTGCTGCAGAGCTAGAATGCTATTTGTGTGGGACAATGCTCCAGCAACTTTCAGTAACGTAGTAAATAGGTTGTTAAAAGCACTCAAATAAATCGTATGTACTTTATTAACCACCTATATGGTCACTTATTCCACATTGGACCAATAACCTAACACATCCGAACTCAAATTGTATTAAGTCTTCCACAAATACAGAAATAAATTTAAAAATTAAATTTGATAAGTAAATGTTAAACTTAAAATCGTTGGAAATTAAGGATAACTCCAAGCAAAACATTTTAAGACGAACCGCGTTGGAATTTGTTCCCCAAAGGGTAGCTTCTATGTTTCGACAGAGTCCCATCTCACATTCGGCTTCGTTAGACTGCTTCTTGTTTCGGTTCTTGATTAATAGACCTTCGTGTGCTGGATGTGCGTGGAGCTGTTGCGGCTCTGTTAGCGTTGTCCTTTGAGTACTGGTTATACTGTATTGTTTCAATACTCGTCTCTATTTTGCTGATAATCGTTGGACTGGAGACCATTGAGTTAAAACGAAACGTGTGGCTGAGATACCTTGAAGACTACTTCGTAATCTGGACAAGTGGAAAAACAAACAGAGCAGAACTCAACAGATTTCTGGAACACCTCAACAAACAACATCTAACTATACAATTCACCATCAAAAGAGGAGAAAGAAAAAACCAGCTGCCGTTCGTGGACGTACTTGTAATGAAAAAAGAAGACCTCGACGCGCAGTTACACCACCACCCGACTCAACTCCACTAGGCACCAAGAACCTTGATATTACGATAAAAAAAGGATAAAAGATGGCAGAAAGATGAAAAAATTAGTGGACAATATCTTTAAACACTTGCTCAGAATGTATTTTCAAACGGGGAAATTCGTAGAGCATCTAGACTTCCCAGACCAACCCAGGATGAAGAACAAGAAAGAGAACCAGTAGCTACAGCATGTTTACATGCGTCAGAGGGACTACAAATAAGATCAGCAAGATCCTTCGAACAGAAAATCGGTACAACTTTCAAATCATGCAAAAAGATGGAAACGATGCTACGGAACGCAAAGACATAAATTTCTTTGAAAACACAAGGAGTTTCGGACGACAGATCGGATACTATATTAGTTTCAGGTAACCTGGCGGTAAAGACATTGATATGAGAATCCACCCGAAAACTGGAACTATTCCGTAAATTTTTGAAAATGATCATCTTCAAAACAAAGTTCAGAATGGGCTTCGGTAATTGTATTAGCAATTCATCAATTCAGACACTCTCGCGCGACACACCTGATGAACCTATTCGTCAGAATTACAACTCGTTATATCATTGTACTACAACAACAGTAAATGGTTGTAATGTACTAAGAGTCAGAAATGATTCAGCAGAAATACCACAGGTGCTGGAGTTTAATTGATAATCATGAACAGGTTTACCAGGGGAAAATCTCCAGATGATTCTTGATTTTCGCAAAGTGCTCGTAGAGACGTTTTGTTGTTACTCAAATGACAGATCTATGATAGTAACAGAGTAAAAAGAAAAAAATTCCGAAAATTTTGATTTCTTGATTTTCGCAAAGTTCTCGTAGAGACGTTTTGTTGTTACTCAAATGACAGATCTATGATAGTAACAGAGTAAAAAGAAAAAAATTCCGAAAATTTTGATTTCTTGATTTTCGTAAAGTGCTCGTAGAGGCATTTTGTTGATACTCAAATGACAGATCTGTGATAGTAACTTTCACAATTCGTGTGTGAAGAAACAGGAAGCAAAGCAATCATTGAGGGATTTTCGTTCGAGAATTTTGCAGGAGCATCAAATACGACTCTTAATTTGGTCGTGGAACCGTCGGGTTTTAAAAGAATGCGGTAAATTGAATCATTTAGGAATACGTTCAGAAGTAGGAACGAGTGGCCACGTCCGCTGGGAAAATCATCTGTCATGAAATCTAATGTACGCAGCAAATAATTCGCCGCTAGCCGACGTTCTAAATATATAAAAAACGGTTGATTGGACCAGTAAGCATAGCGTGAATCTTCAAAATCAAGATAAAGATATAACGACCGTTTTTCCCAACGATAGACATCCATGGAAGACTCAATCACAGCGCCATTCCAGTACCCAACATTTACGAGTACTAGCGTCCAAAGACCAATTCGGCCAGGAATAAATTACCTTAACAACGGGCTAACTTTAATTCCTAATGCAGTAAACTATTTATTTTTTATCCGTGTCCAATTATTCACTTCTATATCTGCAGTATTCCTGGCAATACATTAACACCTTGCCACTATTAGTCAATTATGTTAGATAATTCAGTACTTCAGTACCGATTCAATCGTATGTACATTGTAAACGGGCTTTATATGTTTTACAGCGTTCAGAAACTCTTTCTCTATCCTGCTTGCTCTCGCGCGAGCTTTTATCATGAATTCAAAGTGCCACTTCGTTTTTAAAGCCCTAACGTTTTAATATTGATAATTCGCACCCGTTCGGCGTTCTATATAGCTCACATACTTCCACTCAATGTGCGACCGAGTGTTTGTTGATGCTAGACAAACGCACGTCTGCATGAGTCATAGCAATACTAAATACCAATTTGATGTGACCTTCGACCAACTTACATAATATCGTAATAAATGCACAATGAGGACTCACAAAACATAGCGATCAATATATCGCAATTTGGTATTTGAAAAATTCGTTATTTTTCATCTTTCGTCGCCATTTCCCAAAAACCGCCGTAGATGACGACAATAAAAGTATGCAGTGATTCATACCGATGTTACACAACTTTTCAGCAAACTGGCGTAGGTGCATGAACTATCACTCTAATCAATCTAATCGATTACCAGCAATGTGGCGACATAAAACAATGCAATATAATCAGTACTTAAAGGACAGTGCCACACAAAGAGCCACAGATCATCGCATAACCAGCACCACAAGGTCCATTAACCATGAGCCGAGGCAAGAAGCAGTCGAGCGCAGCCAACCCCTACGATAGACCGTAATATAAGGATCAACGAGTAACTCCGAACGTCAGTTCTTGCAAGACAAGGACGAGCTACCTGAAGATGGCAATACAATGGGACGAAACGTCGAAATGAGCCTCGGGAAATATTCGTAGCTACCACAAACATATATACATATACATTTCTCTTTTCTTTTTTCTCTCCTTCGTTGGAAAAGTTGACCGATTGTTTCTATAGATGAGTTTTCTTTTATTTGAGCATTTTTGGTTATGTTATTTTACTATAATCATAGATTTTATAATCTAATGTTACATTGTGTTTGTTTAACATTACAACGACGTTTCAAAATTTAGCCGGTTCCCAGTTTGCCCCAATTGGACCATCATATAGTGTGCTTTAAACAACTTAACTGGAATTTTGCTATAAAATCATTAGGGAAGCCGATATTTGAATGCCTCGTAATTAACGTGGGATTTCCTATGTTGCGTCCGCCAATGCAGCACCATGCATATATTGATTTTGTAGTAATTTCAAAGTTTTAGTATATTGGCTAGTAGAATTTATAATATATTATTTTGCATGTACTCATTTTACCATATATTCTTTCATTATTTCTCCAGTGTCCTGTGATATTTAGTGTCTTCGACACCATTAAATTCATTAGTTTTATCATTGGATTGTAAATATATATAAATATTATTGGCGAGTACTTTTTACAGTATTTAGGCATGTGAACCTTAATTAAAACTGTAATATTCGTTATTGCAATTATAAATAAATAGTATCGGTAGTAAGGAAATACACCTGAGAAACTAAAAGGCCGCTCGATGTAAGATTAAACGAACATAAAAATTACGCAAGACCACAGGTGGGGAATAGCAGAAGGCGCTTGGTCCTAACAACACTCCTTACAATAGGATAATTCAAGAATAACCAAACCGTTATGGATGAATACCAGACAGACACACAAAATTAATTCATCACGTATTAATTATTCAGTAAGTATTGTTTTACTTTACCTAAATACCCAAATTTATCGAAACATCATACTTTCATGTTACTTTAATTATAATTTTTACTTTTATTATTGTCTTCGTAAATAATGGCGAGTAAAAGTCCTAAACAGTAATGCTGTTGATAATTATAAATAATTCATAATCATACCTAAGATCGCATTGAACCCTTGGCAGTATACAAATTTTCTGAAATCGCCTCGCAACCACCAGACTTCTTACAAAAATGCATTTTAAAGTGGATAACATTATACACAAACAATTAAGTTAAGGATATAAAGAATTAAAATAGTGTTAGCTCTAGACTGGGGAAAATTTTAAACAAATCATAGAAATATAATATACTTGCTTACTATTCAATGTAGAGAGTAGTGTGAGTAAAGTGCAATGACGACCTCACTCAACACATAAGTCAGAGTTGCGTAACCTATGGTCGCGTAACGTATCAACATCATATCGCAGCCTTAATTTTATTACCTGGGTCATAAGGTGGTATTTGATAGTTGATATAAGTTCGATATGAAAATTATTTAAATATTTAGAACATGCAAGACACTGAACGTTGTATACGATGAACTAACAATAAGCATAAATGAAGCAGCCAGAGAAGTTTTCAGAAAAAAAAACACGGGAAAGGCCCAAAATACTTTTTGTACAGAATTGAAAGAAAAAATAGAACTTATGTCAAAAATGATAATAAGTAAAACGTTAGACCAATGCAAGAATATAGAATATATGAGCAGGAAGTGAAAGAAACAGAGAAGAAAAAAATGAATATTGCGACAAAACATAACAAAAACAAAAAAGCATTGACAGTAATCGGTACACAAGACAGGAGCAAAAAAAGAGAATTTAATATAAGTGTAATTACCCTGAAACAATGGGTAGAATATGAGAGTCTCTGTTACGATGAATGACACCAAAGTACATAATAAATGAACATAAAAAGAGAAGAAAACAATATAAATAGTGAAATAAGAGCGGCAACAATCTGGCAGGCCCAGGAAACATTAGAAACGAACTCACAAGGATATCCTCGAGGGTTTGTATTTTTAGGAAAGTTTCGTAACTATTAGGGTATTATAGGAAGTCGATAAAGGACTTTGCGAAGATTACGAAACCCCTAACCGTATGAAAAAGGATCGATATGCAAACGCAGGCCAATCGTGTATCCATCTAAGACACTAAATCCCAGCAGAACTACTCCACTATTGAAAATGAAATTACGCACTACATTTCAAAATACCAACCAAACACCTCGAAATCACACATTTTACGTTATTTACGGTCCCTAACATAGAAGGAAACAAATTAAAGAAATATTTGCGGGTTTGGCGGAGAACCTCGACGATGCCAGTCCATACTTCGTTGCTTCGACTGTTTCATCAACAGTGACGAATCTAGAAAGAAATTCATCCGGATCTGCTCTAAACTTTGCCAAACTGGCAACTCGTCGATCTGTCATTACCATCTCGTGTTTACGATTAACATTTTCTTGGGTAGTGACAGTCACTGGTCGTCCAGCACCCTTCACGTGTTCACATGTTTGCCTTCCCAGTTTAAATTCTCGAGACATATTTTTCACCACTTAAAACAAAACAGCACCCTCGCCTAATACACATACCATGCCTTCATGAATTTCGTTTGGCGCCAACCCTTTCTTTTGCTGCAGTATTTTATAACTGCACGAACCTGTGATCTTTCGATTTTTAGAATTTCCCTATACTTGTCAACTAGTCACTGCCTATATTTTCTCCGCGAGTTGTAAAAAGCGACAACGCAGACACAGTGATATTGTCAAATACTTCATGTTACAAAAAGAATATTAGACACCGACCAAAACAAAAACCCATATAGCAATTTCATTCCAGGTTAACTTATAGCACGACAAGAGATAAGGATACATAACCTAAAGGACAATCTTACCCCTAAAGGTGGGACTAGTAAGGATAAAAACTAGCAATCACTTCATATATTACTACAAATTGACGTCAATAACATTAGAAATCGATGCTATACAAAAAAAATATGAAGCCGTTCACAGAGAAAAGGACTGAGTTACCCTTCTTTTGACAGGCTTCACAATTTCATTCAAGTATTCACGTATCAATTATACGTGGTTCGTAAGTTTCAACCAATATACCTAGTACCTACCGAGAAACAAGAGGTTTAATTAACGCATTTGGCGCTGTAGCAGACGCAACGCTTCTCAAGAATCAAGGCAACAACATTCAACCGTCTGATGTCAGTAACAAGTTAATTTAAAACTTCAACAAAACGATGAGTTTGATTATACATAATCAATAATCCATTATACGAGAAATCAGTATCGTTAGTTAACTTAACAAATATGCCTTCCCACTATATGCAGACACGGAATATATTGGACCGACTAAACTTATCTAAATTACGTTACAAATATTAACACTTCTTGAAAATGCCATTGCTTTTGTAAGAAGTAACCATTCTGGCAATGAATAATACTATACATATGTACTAAAATCGAACCAGAATACTTCTGTAAAGAAAAATCACTCGAATATATGGTTAAAGTTCGACCAAGCGGTCTGTAGTCATATACCAATTTCAATCAATACTACATTAATTGAAGAACGGACTAAAGCCCACTATAGTTCCACATCAGGGATCCTCCTCCTCTCTCATCGAATTACCCTGAGGATGCGAGGTCAAAACGTTCGACATGTCATCGAGGAGCCGATTATGTTGCCTAGAGTAAAGACAGCCATGGTTAAACCAATCGCCCTTCGCCCATGCTCCGCAAAAGTCCCCTAGACTAACTGCATGAACTACAAAGAACAAGAACGAGTGCAACTCCTAATAAACCACGAGCTAATCATCGAGAAACCCACTTCTGGATAACTATATTTAGTTTTGCGACACCAAGAAGAGCTACCTGAAGCAGACGGGGAACATTTCATGTACAGTGTGTCCCCGGATTGAGTTCACTGTAGCTGTAAAGGGCAAAAAAATGGTACTACATGCAAAAAAACATTTTTTGTTGCATGTAGTACCATTTTTTATTTATAGTAAACCAAGTGCAAACTGCATGCAGTGCGAGTAATTAACTCAAAATGAAAACAACATTTAAAAAGTTAACTTAAACCATCACAAGAATTAATATCAAATCATTTCATTATAATAAAATCAAATATTGTAAAATTTGTATTCTAGAAATTATTTAATATATTATAATCATTTAATATTAACAATTAATATCAAACTTGTTATTTCACGACTGAACTCGCAAGACACCAGCTATTTTACAATAGTTGTATAATTTGTTTGAAATTGTTGTGTAGTAATAGAGTTAGATGCAGTGTTTAACGTTGAAAAAAATCTTAATCCAAAGCATTTTCACATATACAATGGAATCTAGTAGAGTGATAAGACTTTTTGTTTTGGACTGAACTGAGGTCTCGACAAGTGTAGCGTGTTGAACCTGGGCGGAACTAATTAGCAAAATATGGGTCAGTGCTCTCTGACTATGAATGTCTACTTCATCCCTTGATCTCAGATCATGTACAAAGTATATGTGTATTGTGTACAATTTGCTCAGCAATTTAAGCCGTTATGCGCGAGTGAAATAATTGCAGTTACCATATATAATCTGTTGGAGAAAACCATTAAGTTTTCTATATAACCACAAGCACATAGTGGTTCCTTTTCGTAAAATATTTCATAACACCTACATCTTATGTAATTGTACGATCTCTATCGGTATAATCGATGTCACCGATAACAATCAACGTCGTTTTCGATTTAATTAATAAAAACTGCGATTAAAATATGTTCTACTTATTGCTTATTATTACTATTTAGCGTGAGAACAATTACGAAACCATCTTTTATAATTTCGTAGACAGCTAGAAATGTTAATATCCATAGTAATTGATTCTTATTTGTGGTAGCTGGGGATTTCAATTTCAATTTTTTAGTTGAAGGTGGTCTCTTCTATTTTCAGCCAACACAGTGGCGGATAACTCCTCCAATATTAATATTTAATTAACTACAATTACATATATAACCAAGTTATATAATAGGCTAAAAATTAGAACAGGATTAGTGTCTAAGCAATTTAAGTTCGTTATTAAAAAAACTGCTTTGGATAGTACGAAATTGAGTGATTAGATTTAAATGCACAAACGAGTATTGGGGGTCAAAACGTTCATAACAATGTTATTACTTAATATTACTCAAAAATTGAATGTTGAACTCGTAGCTTTTATAAAATTTATGAAATTCAATAAAAAACCATTTCCTGTTTCGAGGCTAACAGCAACCTTCGGGTTTCAAGAAGATATATAAACGATGTACCGAGATCATTTTAACTCGTCGTAATCTAGTTTTCTTCCAGTCATCAGTTTAAAGCCCGAATTTTGTCAGTTTGTTTGAAAAAGTCAGTGTCACACCCATATATCATAATAATTTGGCATCCAACTTGAAAACTCATTTCTTCAACGTTGTTCAAATAGTAAAAATTCAATTCGTTCGTTGCTATCTTTGGTTCAGAACTCAAATGTTAGTGGACAAATATTTTGAAGCAATAAACATTTGGCACGATCTGTTGGGGTTCATATTCGATAAGTTTGGATAGGTTTGATGTCACCAGGAAGTCGTAAGGTCCTATGGTAGTTTATTCCAGATGTAATACAAATCTTTGTCAGGATTGTGTCAGCAATTATGCAAATCAGATTGCATATGAGACCCCATAAAATAACATTAATCCAAAAACTTAATGCAGATGATTACCCACGTCGTGTAGTAAATTGTCAATGATTTCAGAATCACACGAATTTAACACATAATTTTTGATTTATCCTACTTATTTATGAATCTTGGTTCAGTCTATCGGTATCTGTAAACTCACAGAACTGTCGAATTTTGAGTACAGAAAATCCATATGCATTTAATGAAGCAAAGTTAAAATTCTGGGAAAGTTGATGTGTTGATGTGGTTAGCTGTATCACGAAAAATTTTGGCCAATATTTTCTTTTGCGGTACAATTCATGGAGTGAGGTCCTTTCGATTACTCAATATTTGGACGGTTAAAAGACAACGCCTTTAAACAATAGTTTAAAAATGTAGAAGAACTAATTAAAGCAATTACTCATTGCTGTGAAAATATTGACCAAGTTATGTTGCAGAATATTTTTGAAAGTCAGAAATGAAGACTCTGATATGTGGATGGCCGCATTCGGTACAGCTGGTATCATAAAGCTGGACTACTATCGACTATCATGACCTTGTAGCTTGTGCAATTTCACAAATTTTAAACATTTTTGACAATTACTGCAATGTTTTTTATACTGGGGATTCTTCAACAAAATTTTAATATTCATTCATTCAAATCTGTTTCTATTAAGCCATTGTAATATTTAATACAATTTGTTTTGCAATCACTAATCAGAGTTATTTGTTTGTTTGTACGCAAATGTGAGTGGACGTGTTGTTACGATCTTTAATGTAAAAAGATAGTTGAAAAATATTGCTTACATCAAAACGTAGAAGAAAATGTTAGGAGTATTCAGAAGTTTGTTTTAACGAATTACTCCACAAAGTTGGTAAATATGATCGTTTAAATGTTTTCACTTAACGAACATATATACGAGCACGAGACTTTTCCTGAATGCGCGAGTTTTTGTGACTCTCGGCCCAGTTTCCTTCTTGCGGCGGTGACGTTTTCGGCGAAGGTCATTCAGATACATGCTGCTGGAAAATCATGGGGTCAGTATCGTTATTTCATGGGAAAATAGAAATCGCAGAAAACGACCTCTATTATAACTTGAGTTAGGAAATTAAGACGCACCGAGAGGGACCGAACTGCGGAAGGCATGAGGCGAACGAGGCGTCCTTGCGCGGTGGGACATCGAAAAGCAGATAAAAGAGCGGAATAATAAGGAAGTACAAGAAACTATCGAAACGGTATTAAAACGGAAACGGAAGAACAAGGCAACTCACATCATATAAGCTGGCGGAGCAAACATAAGAAAAGGTAAAACTACAAAAAAACATAGCAAACACAGACAAATGTAGAAGGAAAAGAGAAAACATGGAGGAAATTAAACAAGTGTTTCCAGAAACCAACGGGGGGGATAAATTAAACGAGAACAGACCTAATGGGCGCAAAGGGCGAAATGAAATAAATGCAATTGGAGTTAAAAAATTAAGCAAAAATCGCTTGTACAAAAAGGTAAAACGGAAAATATGCTGAATAAGCAAATAAATGTACAAGCTAATATGAAATCCGCGTATCAAATAGGATAAAAAATGGAGTATTGGGAATTATGAGCGCGGAGGGGAACAAGAAAATACTTAAGAAAGGCAAAGTTAAAGCTAGCAGAGGAAAAACCCCCAAAGAATTGAAAAATATGGCATAGAGCCGTTGGAACTGAAAAAATGGGTAATGTAACGAAAAGAGCATTAAAAATAAATGAGAAGAAGTTCAAGTGCTAACGTTTAGAGCTTACATAATCTTCACGTCATTATCACTATCATCAATATTTATTTCAGTATCTGGAGATGTTTTCCACGGCCTGAACATGGCCGAAATGGGATTTAATTTTTAAATCATTACAATAAGTAATACCTTATGGAGAATAAATTATATACACAAGTTGATCTACAGGATCAAATGAAATTATAACAAAATATTCATTTAACCACATATTTATTTTATTCGATATGATCAAACACATGCTAAATGTTAATGTGAAGCATATTTTATATATCCATATATTTAGTTTGGTAGAACATGCAATCTTGTCTCATGTAAATCTATTCGTATTTATACCGAGTGACAAAAGTAAAAAACACCAAGAAGCACGAAGTTAAACAAAACTAAATTTAGAAATGTGCTCCTCCTCCTCGATGCTTCATATATTCTATAACACGCCATGACATTGGCCTAATAAGGTTATCAATGTGTTCTTGAGGTACTTCATCCCATGCCACCCCTATTTGGTGTTGAAGATCTGTGAGGGTCCGTAGCGGACGGGATAAATTTCTCAGTTGCCTGGTTGGACATTATATTGTTGAAAGACAGGATTTTGCAGTGTGTGAATCAGGTAAATGAGATCTCTAACAAAGACTAGGGGTGATCTACTGCCATATGCAACTGCCCCCACAGTGTGATGAACATTCCACGCAAAAATGTTGATGTCGCCGTCCTTCACGCCTTCTTCTAACCCGTATCGGACCATCATTCATGTTTAGGCAAAATTGAGATCCTCACTATTCATCCCAGTTTTCGCTATCGACACCATTCTAACAGTTGAGGTCGGTGAGCAATGACACAAATGCTCGATAAAGGAACCCTAAGAGTTAACAGTCTTAGACGACATTACTAACGTGGCGTTGTCTGTCGAGGACACCCTGAGGGTCTAGCTCAGTATTAAACTTTGATTAAAAAATAAATGTTCCTTTTTGGTGTTCTTTTACTTTGTCAGTTTGAACAAAAAAACGTTGAAGCAGTGGAAGAAGTTATAAGAACATTTAAGTAAATTAAGTCATCACTCGCTATGTGACATTATTTATTATAATATATAATTTATTATATGTAAAAACTAATATCAAACGATGTCATTTTTTAGATTCTTAACGAATTGGATTTTTTTCTGTAAGAAAACAAATCTTTGCAAATAGTTTAAGTACAAATATTGTGGTCTCCGATTTTAAATAATAATTTTATTTTGACATACATCTCAGATACCAGCAATTGTCACATGGAAAATAAATATATACAATACAGAAATTAAATGAATAGAACAAAAAATCGCTTAAATAAACATACACAAATACACTTGCGAACAATAGTTATTCCAGTCGCAAATTATAGATTAAGAGTTTAAAAAATTACAAATTCGTCGAACGATTGTGCAAGTATAAATGATTCATTTGTTTTTTGTATATTTTAAAATTATTAATATTTTTTTTGTTTGGCAGAGCATCGAATACAAATATTGGTCAATATTGTGGTCCAGGCTCCAAAAGCTTCGTTCTGTATCTGGGCACACTGATGTTGATATCTCATATAAATCAGTCTTGTATACACAACGAAATATGCATATTATGAGAGATGAAAAAATGTCGGTTAATAATTATATGATTAGCATAAATTTCAGTTAGATATATGTTGTCAAAATATATTAGTATATAGCGTTAGTACAGAAGGTGGGAAGATCTATATTTGAATATTGTAATAAATACAGAAAAAGGTTGGTGGGATCTAAATTTGATGTATAATAAACGTTTCGGGTTTCAAAGCCATAACGAAAATCTATGTTTAGGGTTATGTTGATGTATTATTGCTGGTTTTCCATCCGTGTTCAGGTTATGTATGACAATGGTACGGAGCGCTCCATACCCGATTCGGAAACCATCAATCCAGGAATTGTAGCGCGTGGCCGAGAAACCAGCACGATCAGGTCGACAATAATAAGAATTGAAATTGGACATGAATGTACTTATTTTATTATTGCGATATTATCAAATTTGTTAAATGTTCTTTTTGGTTTTGATATCTCAATCCAAATTTTGTCACTCGTAACTGGTGTAACTGTTGCCTCGAGAATATTATTAAGTCAACCATACACATATTGGCCGCATATACAGCCTACCGGTGTAGCTTGTTATTGATCGTGGAAAAATAAAAATACAAATTTTATTTCCCGCATCATCCGATATTATTATCAGTGATGTTGGAATTTGCGTTCTGACAACACTCCGAATACCTTAGATTTATTATTTGACTTCATAATCAAATTATCATCTTATTGTTTCTTGGTACTAACAAGTGTTTTATAGAAATCGTTCTTCATGCGGTATTTATTATAACTTCAGTATTTTAAGATTTAACAGTAATAGTTATATTACGTATCTTAGCTGCATATTGTTCCAAATTATCATTGCACCAACATAATCTCGAACGTTTCCTAATAATTACTTTTTTAATGGAAAAGATGCCTGGAAGTGCTGTTGAAACATATTATAGAATACTTCGAACTCAGTATCAGCGTAGTTATTACAATAATGCCCAACCCTCATTTTGTAATAATGATGCAAATTGTAGTAAACGAGATTACATCTATCACCTAAAAATTTGACGTGATATATGTAAGTGTTCTTTATACTGTTATTATTTTTATCGATTTGAAGTAGTTGATAATGATGACCAAATATCAGAGATTTATAAGTTGGGCGTAGGGAATTTTAAATTTACAGTCAAACACATTGTCGACTAAAGAAGTATTTATGATTATCCTTGTCGGTTAATGGACGTAAGGACTAAGATTAAATCAAAAGATATTGAAAATATCAATCATTGCATTGACATTAAAGTCACTACAAACTAACACCGTTGCTGAAAATATGTCCAGATTACGGGACTGTGATATATCAAGTAACCATTATGTATCTAATATTATTACTCAGTATAACACTCAGTATAACGGTATATGCAAAATCATGTTGTACCGCGACACGTACAGACATACATATATACATACTAGTTTTGAGACAACATTTAACAAATATTGCAACACAAACGCCCACTAAATTAGAACGACTAATACTACTTATTCGGTTATAATTATGTAATCAATATTATGTAATTTCCTGACTTAGTAGCCAGTATTCAGACAGATATACTGAATTGGTTTCGTGCAATAGCAACTTCAATCGAACAATAAGTAAATAAGTTATAGCAGTATTTCTAATTGAGATAGCTTCAGAATATTTTGTGATGTATTTTCCGTATTAAAGTCTAAAATATCTGTTTGCAATGTTAACAATGTTAACCATAATTTTATTGTCTATATAAATCTAGTATTATTGTATGCACTAATATCCAACATTCCATTAGCAGGGCTATAATAAATGCACCATAAACTTTTATTGTGCTTTTATTATAGCGAACAATCAATATTGTATCTTGAAACGAACTTGTAATGTCGTAACGTATTTCTTGAAAATTTTCACACAAATCGAGTCGCGAAACAGCATTACGTAATCAATAACTAAAAGTAAAATTTATTGAATTTATTTTAGTTAAATTTCAGACACGAACTTAACTAACGAATATTGATTTAAAAATCATACAAAGAAACATAACAAACCTATGTTTAAATTTAGAATGAAATTAGTAGGTAATTAAATGGTTTTAGGTGTAAATCTAGTCCATTATTTATTATGTATTCTCTGTGGACGGTTTATTTTCCAATCTGCATTACCCTCTCATATTTGCATATTTTTGTGGAATCTTTATAGAATTGCACGTATACGTAATTTGTTTTAATCGTTCGTGACTCACTACTACAACGCATGCTAAGCGTCTGATTAAACATTAAGCTGCATAAATAGCGTACATCAGAAATACGACGTTTAATATTTTACGGCCTGCGAAGGTTTTTTTATTGCATATTTTCCAGATAAAAACGAAATGGTCAGATAGCGTAACGGTGAGTGGAAAAGAGCTAATCTATAATATTGCAGTAATATCTCCGAGACATTGGCGAATAGAGGGTGAGTTTCAAGGGTGGCAGACCTTCCGGCAACCAGCGGCGTGAGTCATAACGACCGGGCCATCCCCGCTATTGATTTCTGTCGACAGTTAATGCCAACATACGAAAATGCACTTTTCATGTGAATGCAATTTATAAACGAATTTTCAGAATAATTTCTCATTCAGTTTAATCCGATAAATATTTTACATTAATCTTATAATAATTATGATACGTTTGCCATGATATACAAAATAGTTTATAATTTAATATAATAAAATAGTCGTTAATTTGCGATAAATTTAAGGCCAGTAGTTCATATTAATGTATAACCGGCTCACGGCATGAGAATAGCAGTTTTAAGAAAACTATAGATTTTTAATTGAATCTCTTGTTTAACACAACGTTGAAACTATAATTTTGGGTTGGACAGTATTTTAGTCCTTGACTAAGCAATATAAATAGTAATTTATGTGCATAATTATATATTAATATATAATTTAAATATAATGTATTGTGGTTGAAAATATAAAACAATTTGCAGTCGTTATGTTTCGCACTAAAAAATTAAATAAATAACACTTGTCCTACTTTCATATTATCATTTTTACAAAGAGCTATAATTCAATTTGTTAAATATTATACAAGATAATTTCTTATAAATGACTACATTTCCTTTAGGGGCAGAACTTGTGAAGAACCGTTATAAAGTAATTTGCCAGCTACTGATTTAGGGTAACCATTATTAATGAAAATAGAAAAGAGAATTTTAAATTTTTTGTTAAGAAATATAAGATCACTAACGAATGAGCCGGTAGTCATCGCTAACACAATCCTTACTTTATCACATTTTCTCCATATTCTTATGTTTTATATAAGCAACGGCAATTATTTCCTTAAATTAGAAAAATATATTCATCGACAAATTTCAAACGACTTCATATTTCTCTCTAAATATTTTTAAATACAGTCGAATGATATTTTTGTATTAAATTAATCTTCGCGTTGTAATTCGAGAAATATACCATTTGACCTTTCCTAGGTCTATTTTGACTACTTTCGGAATGACGTCTGTGTGTGTAAGAACTCTTCAAACGATAAAATCTAAAGATATAACTTAAACTTAAGATTTGTATATAGTAAGGGCGTAAGGGGTTGAAAACAATATCGCAACCAGAAGTGATGGTTTACTATTTTTTTCCATATCTCGAAAACGGTACATGTTATTCTTACTAAAGATATTGAAATTTTAAACAACTTTTATTTGAAAAGTTTTTTTCGAAAAATTGAATATAAGAAAGCACTGCCGGTTTTTGATATTAATTGTAATAATTTCTGTTGTATTGATATAAATTCTTCCAGTATCATCCTTTTGCTTAATATGTTCTCAAAGTCTCGGATAATGGTTTGCGGATGCCTTTTTTCTGTTTCCATGCTATTTTTTTTTTTTGTTTGAAAAATTCTGTCTATGGTCTACGTACTACTTTTTCTAGCCCACATAACACATCTACAATAATCTAAACAGTCGAGTTTGTAGATTAAATATTGTGTAGGTTCTCGCGACTGGTTCGACTCCTTAGTTCTCGGATTGCGAACCGCGTTGTAGAAATATTCCCCATCTGCCACTCTTCTTGGTCTCGCTGACTTAGATGAACAGATAACATTTCTCGAAATAAAAAATAGCGGAATTTAATGCAACAGGGTATGTATGATATGTTATGTAAGACAGCTCGGCTGCGGGACCCTCACCATGCGACCACACATCCTGCACTCACTTAACGCTGTTTGCAGGTGTATAGAATACTCGATGGAATTTTTAGTTGCATTTAAAATCGTTAAGTGCATGATTCTTTTAAACCATAAAAAATATTGAGCGAGTGCCGGTGCGTTGTAGTAACCGCGACCAAGTGTTAAATATTTGAAAACATTTCGAAATAACTTTAGTATGAATAAAAATGTATTATTTAGATTAAAGTACATCGAGATGTAGTTGTGTGCGTGGGTGATTTTTTAACACAATCCATATGCAAAAAATCTATAAAAACAACTTGCTTAGTTAATTAATTATTGAGGAAGTCCATCATGATATTAACCAACGATTTAAAGATATTCTTCAAACAAAAATTGCCAATTGGATTTGAACTCATTTTCTGCGTGCAAATTGTGAGCACAAGTTTAACCACTAATCTAAGGAAATAACTGTAATCATACGTTGAGAAATCAAAATCGTACGTGAGAAATACATATCATCTAATCGAATTACTAGAAAACAACTTACTAAAATCAAGTGTTAGTTTCGATGTTGTGTCACTTTTTACCCAAGTGGCGATTGGCGAAGCCATCGAAGTAATCGAACATAAACACAAACCTGCTAACCGCATAATATAATTAGCCAAATAAATTCTCAATGGAACGAATCTATTTGTGTACGATCGAGCAACTAGCATCTATTTTAACATAATTTTCATTTTTCACGACTCACACGTTAAATGATAATATTTTGTCTTTTTCAACAGTACCAGTTATTAGTATTATATAACACATATCGACACGATGAGAATTGAGAGTAGACGAGATCAAACAAACATCGAGGATATCGAGGAAGATGTAGAAAAACTCAACAAACGACACGCTCAACGGCTTCCTGGAATATGGCGATGAGCGAGTAAGTGTCTGAAAAACAAGAAACCTATACGAGTACCATCGCAACTGTCACTATCTGTTGAACAGCAAGACCGTCACGGTCTAGTAACTAGGTGTCGCGACGTGAACGTACGGCCATTTTTTTGTGCTCGACTCAGCGATTTGTAAGATCGAAAAGAATTTCTAATGGGTTTGTTGCTCACGGATTTACGGCACTGAGGTACGCCGCTATTGTCTAGGCTTTATTAAATCGTTCGAAGACTTGGTTGCACAAACAAACTATTTCACCTTTGTACACTATTTATTTACGTTGTTCTATATAACTATAATTTGTACTTTTGTGAATACTGTTGCGTTGTGATGTGTACATGCCATTTGTTGTACATGGTTTGAAGCGACGGTTAGCAGACTCCCGATGAGTTGCTACTCGATGCTGAGTAGCAGAGTACTTGAATACTTGTACTGTACTCTATTGTAGTATAGCTATACTGTTTGTTACGAGATGAAAAATCTCAAATTAGATACACGGTGTTATAGGGTGAACTCGGCTCAGTAATGGCTAAAAACCCGCTTCTATACTTTTCATAATGTAATGGAAAGAGTATAATAAAAATGTAATCACAGACGAGCCTGGAGAATAGAAGGAACACGTAGAAAAAGGAGTGTCCTATGATGCAGTTAAAAACGAACTTGAAAATATCCACAATATGATGTGAATATTGGAGGAGACTGTCATGCAAAACTCGTGCAAGAAGAAACAGATGTTCCAACTATGGGGAAGAACAGTAATAATAAGTAAAGTAATGAGGATGAAAAGCGCTGATGACAAGGGACAAACAAATTTGTGATAAGGAATACCCAATTTGAGCATAATGTGGTAGTAAAATTACAAATCAGATAGACCGCATACTGGATAGAAGAGAATGACGTACAAATATTAAGAGCATATAACGGAGCGAATATGGACAAAAGAGTACAAAAGAAGTTCAAGTAAAGAGAGAATGTTCGATACGGTTTCCTTCTGCCTTGTACCTCACGTCATGTCATGTCATAGGTCATAAAACGGAAATTAGACATATTACTTAGGAGTGTAAGGACGAAGTAGAAAGAGGAAATTCGCTACCCAACAGAGAAAAAATTCTAATAGTAATAATAATAATAATTAGTTAAGTGTGGAGGCTACGATCTGCAGAGTAGGATACACGACTTAAAAGTATGGATATGGAACAAAGAAGAAATGTTAGATGCAGTATACAAAATTATGACCACAAAGTACATAGTAAATAATAATAAATTGAAACAGTATATAGAGAAACTAACTATGGAATATCAAAATTGATTCAGAAGTGGTAGGTCGGTGGCATATCTTTTCCTCAAAGCAAATCCAGAACAATTGCTACTAGCATAAAATAACGCGGTATATTGTTTTCATCGATTTTGGTTAGGAGTATGTTTAAACAATTATATAATGCTCGATAAAAGATAAAATCATACGCTTTGGACGATTGACAACGAGACGTACACAGTGTAGAGTAATGAATCGAAACTTATTATAAGCTTTCCAAATATGAAATGGACTTCGACAGGCTTGTAACACTTTTATTTAATATTATATAGACGGTAATAAGAAAGAGCGGATTGAATACACAGGAAACAGTGCACACCCAGTCTTCGCACCTACGAGTTACGTAGTCACTTCAGAGTGTATGGTTATGTGAAGTATACGCGATGATGAAAGAGAAATAGATCTTACATAGGAATGGAAAATGAAAAGGAGTATAAGTTTGAACGAGTACACAGCCTTACTTCCCTGAGAGTTCTTAAAACGAAAGGAAAAAAAGACTACTGGAGTAGTGATCAAGTTGAAACATACATACTAAATAGAGGGAATCAACAAAAGTTAGAAAGATGGGGAAGAAAGCCGAAAGAATTTGCGGTGGAAAAATGTAAAGTGTGAGCGAAAAGGACAAATGCAGAAACAAATAAGTTATGGCAAACCTAACATGGTGGCAATAGTGAAAGCACAAAGCAGAGTGACCAAAACTCTGTTGGAAAGTGGAATACTAGGAAAACGACGGAGAGGTAAACCAAGGAAAGCGTCGTCGGTCTTAATAGAAGACACTTGAGTGGTTAGCCTCTTTACAAACTTTGCGAATGAAAAGTAGATTTCATTTCATGAAAAAATATATATATAAACGTAGGTTCTACAGCAGTTATAGCGCCGTTAAAAATTGCTTTTTTTACTAATAAGTAATCATAATGTAAGAAAACAGAAACATTTAACTAAGGTCGACCACTTTGACAATAAATGTGGGACCAATTTCTTGCCTTTGAATATACATAAAATGTCCACAGCACCGTGCTGAGTTCTACAATGCGACCAAACGACCAAAAACAGCAAGGAAACGCGCGCATTGCACATTTACTTTTTCTCATTTAATTAACAAGAAACAAATTTGTATAAAGCCACTCTAAATTCAATTTTAAATAGTAAGCATTTGACAGTAACATCGCTGACTGGTTATATTTAATAAGTCAGTTCATTGTAAAACTGGATGCAGTGGGCTGGCAGGACGCATCCTGGCCCCGATGACATAATGAGAACGGTGTGAGCGATTATATAATTATTATATAATTTTAAAGTGATGTATTTCCAAAACAACAAATTCCCTCTTACTATTACTATTAATACATTGATATATTTCTTCAAATATTTAATTCTTAATAACCATAAATATTATGTATAAGTCGTCTTCATACGGAAATTTACATTGTACCATTACTAAGCTCGCTCTAAGATATACCTTCCGATACTGTCAATTCTTACTTTAACATACCTTATGTATGAGGAATTACAGTATTCAATATTTTCGAACCCGAGATTTTAACGGATATACGTGTCCCTGCTCGCTTTAGCATCTAAAATATTACAGTTGAAGTTAAGAAACTTTAAACTTTTTTCGATAATTGTCCTCGTCATCGCGACTGTGCTATGTATCTAAGTATAAATATGGAAGTTTAATGCGGACCACTGCAGATTTTTTTAATCAAATGTCAGTTTACTGCCTTTGCGGCGAGACAAAATTTCCTATAGAATGTTATGTAAATTGTCGCATAATTTTATTTTACTCACGCTTGCCTCGATAAGTCCAAATGTACGTACCTGAAACAAAACAAGACATAAGTGGTGATACAAATAACACAAATTTGTGCGAACATGGAATACTGACTAGTTCTTAAACTAAAAATATTTTTGTCATCGATATTGATTTCAAGCATTGGGTGTGGTCTACGTTTTATTAATTGTTATTTAAAAATCCATGAACGCAATGCAAGAATAAAATCAATGCTATATTGCATATGAATACATACAATTCCAAATTGATCTTATTCTATCCCTAAAATTAGTAATTTCAAAAAATATATAAAGTTCTTTTTATCACTCGTGTATTAGGCTCGGCTAAGGCCTCATTATTTATGTAGCAAGGTGTTGATCACGAATGTGGATAAATAATACCCACAAGAGCAACGCTACTTTCACTATTGAATATTGAGTAAATAGATATGGCGTAAAAGTTACACTTTTGTCGCGAAAATGTGATATTTTTTGTTCAATGTCCGGCTGAGCTTTTTCACTATTATTTAATCATCAAATAATTTTATGCAACTATTATAATTTTAAAATTTGATATTTTTTGCACGACTGTGACTAAAAGTGACTGTAATGAAAGCACATTGCATTTAAAATTGATTTTTATACTAAAACTATGAACTGAGGTATTAGCATACACTATGTTACCGTCCACGCCGTAGATAATCTTTATTAAAATATTGAAATTTGCAATCTGTCAAAAGTGACAAATTATGCAAAATTTTAATTTATCTGTTTTTTACAAAAACTAAAACACGTGGGATTACCACGTTCACACATTACTTGTGCACTATATATTTTTCGACATTTACAGATTCCTGTTTTCTCTTCCAGAATTTTAAAATACCTTAAATATTAGTTAAACGATGGCTATTTCTTTAAACGGGGCTTTCTTTTTCTTAAGTGCCCTAATTTACTAACTTTATTTTACTTATCTTTATAAATTGCAAAAACTTGTTTCGTCAACATAATCCTAAACATAGATATTGGAATATATTTTCATCCTACCTTCGAAATCTTGCCCGAAACGTTTATTATACATACATCAAATTTAGGTCCCATGAACTTTTTCTCGAGCCGTACAAGCCGCAATATTCAAATATGGAACCTTACAAGATTTTGCCACATTTCGTACTAACGCTAAATACTAATATCATATTTTGACAGCCCATATCCAACCGAAACTTGTTAATCATTTTATTATTACTTATATTATTATTATTATTATATTATTTTGTTGAGTATACTATACTATTTATGTGTCAAATTTATAATTTACTTAACCACTACATAGCTCCTTGCCTGCAGGTAAGGGTAACTCTACTGTGAATATATTACGAAAGCAAAATGGCGTAATCATTGAACGATGACAAGATATATATATATACATAGTGAGTGAAATGGGGATAAGAACAACACGATAATCAAGGAGATAGGGCAAAATAAATGTTTTGATGATAATGACTATAAAAATTTAATTTGTAATAATAATGGTATTTTTTCGAAAATCTATAGGTTAATTAAAATTCATAAAATAGAACATCCTTATCGAGCCATAGTTTGATATGTGGGATCCTGCACATATCAACTTTCCGTTTTTGTATCTAAGATCTTAAATAACCTTACACCTATTTTTTCTTATACCATTAAATATATCAAATTACCTGATATCAAATAACCATATGTTAATTTATTTGTATGTTGTTTCATTATTAACGAATATACACCAGGATCTGGTTATTAGTAGTAGAACAGATGAATGGCCGAATATCCAAATTCGCACACCAATAGATTCGTCTTCATTTGCAAAAATTATTAATTTTTGTTCAACAACAGTTATTTCGCCTATAAAAATAAATTTTCCTACCTAAAATTTGGATCACAATGGGACACCCTTGTTCACTAGTCTTGCATCTTTGATAATATACACATTTTTAAAGGCTGTAATTGCATAATTACCTTTTGTGGTTTCGTTTCGTTATACTAATTCCACAAGAATACAGCAATACGCATGCGTTCGTTAACTTAACTTATTACGCTCGATGAGCATTTTCACTAACATTCATTGTTATTTGTTTAATATATGTTGTTAACAATATATTCAGTCTGAATATGCTTTTTATATTAAAAGTGAACGTCACTAATGTGATTGTTTACTTAATGCGCCTGTCATTTCAGGCGAACCTATTCAACTCATATATCATATCTTTAAGTTCTATCCTTCTTTCTATATTTACAGTTCACACTCTTCCATGATGTGCTTCTATGAACACATTCTTTTTCCATAAAACTTGGATCACCTGTGCCATCTATCCATGAAATATTTATTCCATTTCGTCTATCTGCCCATACGCCACGCTATCACCTCTGTCAATTTTGCTCCCTACATATGCTATTTTACCGAACGCTACTCTGAAGTCCATAAATTCTTTCTTCTTCGTCGTCCGTTCCATATGCAGTATGTAGTTTAATACAGACAGGTTATTCCTTGGTCCCATACCTTGCCACGCATGTCTTTCTCGGAACACCCTTCTTTCAATTTCTGCAGCTAAATTGTTTATAGCTTTAAATAAATTAAAAGAAGAAAAATAAAATGTTATTAATTCCAACCTTATTACATAAATATATTTTTAAATCGATAAACAGCTAAATAAGTGGACCAATGACGTGTCGTTTAACTTAGTAAGTAAGAATTGTCAAAAACAACATCACCAGTTGGAATCGAGTTTAACGTCACCAATGGAAGGCAGAATAGATAAACAAACCTTTGAATGAATGCCAAATTTCGGCAGAGTGCTAAAACATCAGATCAATTAATATCGAGACAGTTATCATCGGGAGGCGCGAACGACAAGTTAAAAAAAAGGTCGGCCGACGGGGCCTGCGAAGCGAAGTGAAGTCAACGAATAACTCCGGACGGTTATTATCACCGGGGACCCCGAGAGCTAACCGTCGGTTCCTTAAAGAAAACTGAATATTTAAAATCGATGCAATAGGATCTAATGCCAAGAATTTATTAAGTAGAAACTTCTATTATTAAAAGTCAATAGTTATTATATTTTTATATATAAATTCGCGAGTCGTGTGCTAAAATAAACTGCGCAAGCAAAATCGAACAGAGACGTTTTAAACCCTCTTGCCGCCAATTTTGGGATTAGGAAAACAAAGGATTACGTAAGAAATTATTTATTTTTGTATATTGTAATAATATTGGAGTTATGTTTTAAAAAGGAATCAAGGGCAGTTTTTCTTCCTTCTTCCATTTTAGTTCTATGGTTAAAAGTGTAATTTTATAATAATGATGATTTCGCAAGAAAAATCATGTTTTGTAACATTAATAATATAGCTTATATAATTATTTTGATGTAACAAATTTAATTCTCTTTTAATAAACTTAAATTAGACTTAATTGTTTCATTGGATCTAAAAGTGCATTCCAATTTCGAATCTAGCTTGACGAAGTACGAAGTACGAAGTACGTGCTTGCTTTCGAACTGGTGGCAGCCTAATCAACTATAAAATTTATTCGGAAATTAACGCTTATACTTTTGTGTGATTATCCACGATTAAGGGCAAATGCCATTAGAACAAGGCGAATAACTAGCAATGCACTCTATATCCTCTTTCTTTTATCTATCACTCTCAACATCCATCCTCCCGGCAAGTTACTTCTTTCCCTCCAAATTGTGTTCCACAATTTCGTTTCTTGAGTTTATCCTTCACTGCTTGCAATTCTAATAAATCTTCCTCCATTCTATTCTAATGAAATTATGCAGATGAAATAACAATATTCTAGAACAATCAAATTCAGCCAAGATGTTCGATTCGTCGATTTTATTAAATCCCTGTATGTTACGTATGGCTGTAAAGTAAATGCGGCCGAAGATGTACCATTTGCAAAAAGTTGAAAGATTGTGCGACTAGATTGTATGATTTTCGACATCTTGTATTTATAATTATCATTTTACTACGATATACTGTTGCAAATAAAGTATACCCAATCTCCTGTAAATTTATTTTCATTAAACTCATTAAACATATCGTTTCACGCGCTCAACTAGCCATATGCGTCTAGTAAAACATATCTTTCTGAACATATTGCGTAATACACTTTTGCCTCCCAGGTATTGCGCAAATAACTCTTATAATTATAATATTAAGTTTTTTCAATATAACATGCAAAAGGATTACGTAAATTGTGGTTTCTAGTCTAACGATACTTTTTAGTTATATGTAATTTTTGCGCACTTTTGTCAACTTCTTCTACTTTATTCTGAAGATAATTAATAATTATAGATCTGCTATAAGGTAGCAAATTATAAATAAATTTTTTAACGATGTGCACCATATTCCAAAAATGTATTTCTTAAGTCTTAGGATCTGTTGAGGCATTAATTAAATTTATAAAGATGGAGAAACCAGATATCTTGATTGTCAAATTTGTTTGGTGTTAATATCATCAACATAAAAAAATGTATTTTATACCAAACACTAAGGTAATAGCGTAATTTTCATGAACAACGATCAACGACATAAAACTGGAAACTGCATATTTCCCATAAGACACCACGAGTTAAATATAATTTTTTTATGAATCGATATGAACTTGGTCTAGGCCAAGTCTACATATTTGCATGCCTGTTCTTTATCAAAAGAAACCTGCTGCTGGTCAAATAACTAATTATTATTAAATAATTTGTTATATAACAATAGTTATGAAGCCATCAACACAAATACATGACCATCTAAAAATATCACCACTGATATCTGTATTTTTAATTCGCTTATTCGATAAACTTCGAATTATTTCATTTCACAAGAAATATAATACATTTCCATGTCGTGTATGTATGTGCTGATTCTAGTGTATTATTTCTTATTCAATGTAATATCGGTATTTCTGACAATTGTCGATACTCTTGTAAACGTGTACGTATACTTATTTCGGGGTACAATGGTTGAATGCATACAATATTATCGTCGCATGTCTGTGTAGTGAATATCCTAATACTCGCCGACTTGGTATTCAGCATGAAAGACAATAGTTCAGTAATTCTGTTCATGTCCAGCTTGCATTGAAACTTATTCTGTTATCTCATAGATGCAGTAGTAAATGTTCGTTGTACAATCCAATATGCATGCAATGGGTAGTAACATACAATTTGCAATTAAAAATCCATATGGGGCTTTCGGTAAGTATGCTATTGTGATCTAGTTTTCATAACTTGCTTAGTTAAATAGATTTTGACATTTTCTATAGCGGAAATAAAATTTAAACATAAAACATTTATTTATTTCATATAGATTGCACTATTTTATCAATTTCTATAGCTGTGTTGATGATGATTAGGGTCATTTGTTCGTGTGTGGATAATGCACTGTTTCCACCTGGGACTCAATTTATAAGGACGACCATTGCTCTTTGAACACTGAATTTATTTGATTGAACAATTTTACTTATTTCGTATAACGACATAGGTCATATATTCACAAAATGAAATAGTGTCATAGTGATAGGGATTTTTACTTTATTGTACATTATTATTTATTACAAACATTCTGCTTTCTAAAGGTCCCACAAATTACTATCTACATCTATTTCGTCCTATTGTACCAGCGGAAACACATTTAATGTCCTGATAATAAAACAAACGAACATTTCCAACTATTCGCTTTAAAACTCAAATACAGGGGACCGATCATAAAATGAAAATAGTAGGTTCACTGATACCTGTTTTCATTCTACTTACAAATAGATTAGATATTCGTTTAATGAATGAACGTAAATATATATTAGTTTATTTAAAAATATTTTTTGAATTATTTATTATTTCTGAAATCATTTAAAAATATATCATACATTTTTAGCGATTAAATTTACCATTCTTTGAAGTATTGCAAAAGGTCTCGAATTAAATGTAATAACTCGCAATAACATTGCTTTTTTCAGTACACAGCGATTCATACCAAACTAAAACATATGGATGTAAATTATATATTAGTTTGCATTGAAAATATTTCTTTTATTAATTTATTTTTCTAATCAGTTGCTTCAATTGCAACATACATTTTTAAGTGGTATGTAACGTAGACAGTGAGCATAACTTTTTTATTGCCGCAAAAGGACGATATTTGTTACAGCAAAGTATTTGGAAATGTATGCTTTCTTTCTCTGCTAGCAGTAGTGGTATGTACGTCACTAAAATATGTATGCAAATAAATGAAGTCATTTTTGGTAATTGCCTGCTTTTGCTAAAATACTTTAATAATAATTTTCAACCATAAGATTCTGCAAACAAATATTTTTTCATTTCAAATTAATATTAAGGAGTTACAGGAAAGCAATGTAAGTAAATTAAACCAAAACCGTTAAATAAAAACTAAATATAAAAAATAAACGATCGGCAGAACTATTAAAATACAAACAAAACTAAACAGTATTTTAAACAATGCAAATGTACAGGAAATCTAAGAAAGTTGTAATGAAAATTAGTGGAAGCAAACACAAATTAATATAAATGTTAAGAAAAATATAATAGAATTATAATTGAAAAATAATAAATGTGAAAGGAAGTATTACAAGAGAACTGCATATGCAACCAAGTAAATATTGTATTTATAGGATCTTAACGATTTATTTGCAAGTGATGTTACACGAGCTACTAAGTACCTAAGCATATAGCATTCAAATTTAGCTATTCTTCCACATACACAATTCACATCAAACTAAAACATATACACATAAATTACATATTAGGTTTCCATTCACAATATATATTTCTCTTAATTATTTATTTTTTTAAAGAATAATTTCATGAGATGCTTTAACCACAGCATAAGTTTTTAATTGTTATATATCAGTGAGCAACGCTTTTTTATTGTCGAAAAACGGTGTTTCTTGGAGTTTTCTTTGCAATTAAATGCGGTAGGAAACGCGGGATTTATATTTGTTTGATGAAAATATAGTTAGTTATGAAATAAGAATAATCGAGATTGAAAAAATACGGAATTCACGAAATTAACCCATGTAGCTATTAGAATTTCAAGAGTTGATTAAATGATTTCAGCAATAATAAATATATAGAAAAATTGTTTTAATACATTTACGTTTTTTCATTAAACGAATATTAAAATCGAATTTTTAAATATGGTGTTAGGGTAGCAGCGAGCACAATATTTACATTTTATTGTGGGCCCCTGTACCTGATTTTTAAAGCGGGTAGTTCGAAATCCTCACTTGTTTTGTTAGCTAGATATCAAACATGTTTCCAATGGTACACTGAATATGCAAAACAGATCGTTTGGCAATTTTGTATGACAATGACGGAAATATTAGATTTGCAAAAATCTGCAGTGGTCCGCACTGAAGTCTCTTATACTTAGGTAAATTTCCAGCAAACTGACGCGATTATGCTGACAGGGGAAATCGCGAACGCGGTATCACGGCGTGATAATGTTCATGTAGATTAGTTACATCTAACTGCCATGGCAATTGTGATTACGCCCACCACTGCTATCGTGCCCGGGAATCTTTATCGTACTACAAAGACTTTTCAAAATTGATTTACCAATAAAGGGTAGATTATTCGAAAAAAAATCAAAAACGCACACGCACAATATTTTATACAAAATTATAGTAAAAAATAATAACTCATCGATAAGTTTTTAGGTACAATATTGAACACATAAGATAAAATTTTAAAAATATGAATATGAACTAACTACAAAGCGCTATCCAGCAATTTCTTTTCAATAATTATTCATTGACTAACGACAAAGAAGCATCATATACTTCGATTTTCTCAGCCACAGGGGGCGCTACTCAAATATTTGCAGCTTCAATTTCGAGTTTATTTTTTTTATGATTTTATTTCTTAACTATAATTATGAGATAATTAAAGTAAAAATACTTTAATAAATCTTCATTTATGTGTTGAATATGTTTCTGTGCTGTCTAATAAATTAAAAACCTTTTTTGGTAAAATTGCAAGTTGAATATCATACCATGGATATTTGGTGACAAATAACTCTGCTGTATCCACAACGTATATTTAAAATGTTGAAGTGTGATTGCAACTTTTTAATTTATAGCCAAATACAAACAACATTCAAAAAATCGAATCCAGTAGTAAAAAGAGGATAATCCCAATTACTTATCTATATTCGCCAACTTTTAACGAACTTTCCCATCTGACATTGTCATGATGAGTTTGAAATTAACAATGTATTTCTCATCAAAAAGTTATTTAATTCAGCAATCTGTGCCTGAATATTATTAGTTTCCTTGATCGTTCATGCCTTCTTATCGATCTACAAAACCTTATGACAGAAGAAACCGGATTTTGCCACATAACCCTTGTTTCATCTTCACTGTCCCTTAGTTGGATTTCAAATTTGAAATAATAAATACTTATTACTTTGATCAGACACTTGTTTATAGTTGGTATGCCCTGAGCTTCCATCTCGGCGCCATATTTACGAAAAATTTGTAGTTACCAAGAACCCCTTTTTGTAATTGATGGAGTATGTTTACAGTTTAGAAGATACTGGAGATTAATTTCAACCCCAGTATTTGTTTGATGTTGAGCCTGGATAACAGGCGTGTTTTGCTAATAATATTTTGTCTCATCGTGGATATATTTTGGCATCACATTTCTTTGCAGTCATTCTGTACTCCAGATAAGTGGATTTACTCGATTTTGTATTAATAATTACAGCTAATGCTTCGTCATCATAACACTTTCCGTGCTTTCTTAAACTAATTTGAGTAGCAAAAGAAACTTCTTCAGAAAAAACGGCAACTAAATCTTTTACTTCCTTTTGTTTGGTTTTGATGGCACAGTCTTCAAAGTTCTGTGGTGATCTTCGAGAGAGAGAGATGGCCCTGGAGTTGCCGCATTAGCTTTGTATAGGAAACGTTACCCAAGAGTTATTTTCAGCCATTATTCTTGTTTCATCCCCGTAGCACTTCTTCGAACGTACTTCTACGTTCTTAGTAAACTTCAATAATATTTCTCGAGTTGTGTCTGAGCAGATACATTTCCAAGATATTGCAGCACTCGTACCTCGATATATCGTTAAATATCAGCCAATAAATAATCAACAGCAGTCCTGCGCAACAACTTTTGCTTTTAATTTATATGCAACGTTATAAAGTATCAGGAAAAATTAAACAGGACACTTTCCTAAAACCGTTCAAATATGTTAACATAAAAAAAATTAATTTAGTTTGCTTGACTCTTTTTAAAGAGAGTAATCAATTAAATAAAGGAATAATTACCATAAATTAAATATAATTCTTACATTGTTAATTATTTTTTGTAGTGCTTCAGAGCCATCATTGATCACAATGTTTAATTTTCATTTTAATTGTCACCATTTCGTTTCTGCTAATTTTATTTATTCATAGCCCGGGCTTATTTCTGCTATCGAGATATTAGACATTCTTGTGAAAACTAGTGATAGAAAATACTGTGCATTGCGCCTGGAGTTTGCTTAAAAAGAGAGGATGGAGAAGCCATATACAGGGTGAGTCGTTAAGAATGGGAAATTCGGAAACTGGGAATAGTAGAGCCTAAAACATGAGGATTGAGTTAATACGACTGCACTGAAATTCGAATGCAAATATCTCGAAAACAAATCAAGATATCAAAATTAAACAAGTATGTATTTTTCATCTAAAACAGGTTGCTCTTTCAAATTTTCGATTCGGTTGATGTGATTCTCCATACACAACTAATATACGCTTTGATTTACCTATTCAGCAGGATGTAACTAATGATTTTAGTAGATAGACATGCGATTTATATGGAGGTAGAGGCATCCTTATGCATTGTGGTGAGACAAATGTATACTACTGAGTTCGGATACACACACAAATAAAGTAGGAGATACAAACATTATGATAATAAACAACAAAAGGGAAAGCTGTACGAAGATAAACATTAAGAACAGGATTAAAAATGGAAATAATTAAAATTTAGTTTAATTTCTTTACTTTAGTTTGGGACGGGGTGCGCACATCGTTAACACAGGTTGTTATGTAATTTTGATATCAGTAACATCCGCATTGTATTAATATTATTAAAGTGTTACCTGGCACCCAGAACCGTACTGTGCACTACATCGAATTGGAGCAAATTCTCAACAGTTGTCCCTTATTATTAAACCAGTGAAGGAACGTACGATAAATAAATAAAGACAAAAGAGAAAAATGGATAAAATGCATATTCCAAAAGAGTAGGAATAGTACAGTGTTAATCATGTGTATATAACATTTGCGTCATTATCAGGTATAAATATGTTAACTAAATTAAACAACAATATTAATCGAACGTGCAATATTGCTGGCTCACAAAAGAGAAAACCGCAAGTGTAAACAAACAAATTTAACAGTATTTTTCACATGTTTACATTAACATTTCCTTGACTACAGACATATATACTGCATCACTACCATAATCAATATGGTACATACAATGCGCAGTCGCCCCGCTGAACATTCAACCCCTAACCCAAACATTCTTTTGATGAAGGTGTCGCGAATATATCTGAACGGCTGTACTGACGGTTCAATGCACCGCGTTCGAAAATGTTATAAGCAATTTAAATCTATTATTTCACCATATGTGTTATAACGATATCATTGTTCAGATCAAATATTTTTAATCCCGTTTCTGAATTGTTCACGTAAGCGATTGCAATTTTAATATTTGACTGTAACTCATTCGGTTTTTATTGAAAATTTGGATCGGGTTTCATATTTATTTCAACTACTGTTGAGTGGGCGATTAACTCGATTAGGTAATTAACATTAATAATGAAAGGCTGCTGTGGAATAATTGTTAACTCACCATGCATCGTTAATTTTATATCATACCCGAAACAAAGCCCATTGATTATTAGAAAGCGCCATAAGCAACGCGCGTACCATTGGAAACATTTAATGTCCCGATAATAATATATACAAGTGAACATTTCGTACTATCCGCTCCAAAAATCAGTTACCGAAGACTGACCATAAAATGCAAATATTACACTGCTGCCCCTACTGCAATTGTTTTGAAACATTCGATTTACATATTCGTTTAATGAATAAACGTAAATATGTTACTTTGTGTTTAAAAACATTGATGAGATTTATTTATTATATCTTAAAACATCTTAATCAGTTAACGTCGGGCAATCCATGTCAACAATTCAGCAGTCAACTCGGCGGAAATTAGACAATTCGACAATTAGAGTCATTGTTAAAATTTTCAATAAATAACTTAGCTTCCGAAAGACCTCGGATGTGTTATGAGTGTATTATTAGAATTTAAACAACGTTAAATGTTGTTTTGTCGAGTTATGTGAAAATTCAAACAGAAACGCTTAAACTACTTTCCAGCCATTTTCGATCAAAAAGAAAGAGGGGGGCGCGCTTTGTTTAATCTAAATAATTCTTTATAAAAACGGCAGAAATTCTGTTGGATATGGGAGTTCAATTTTCATTTGACTAATTAAATTAACAGGAAACCTATTAAAGAAATTGAGTTAAGGGCAGTTTTTCCTTTCTTCCTCTATTCTAAGTAAGTGTTAGTTTTGCTGCTTGTATGATATAGTTTTATTCTCTTGTTTTACTGTAATTGGTTTAATTCAATTTTTAAAATAAACATAAATTAAACCTTACTTAATTGTTCTTATTGAACTTAACAGTAAATGTTGGAGATAACACGGGTTTATTGTGGCTCAAGTTTTGGACGGAAAAGTTAATTTTAATTTAACCCTTATTTGATGAAATTAACGTTCTGCTTGTTGGCTGGTGGCTAAACAGATATAAATTTACTCAGAAGTGTACGTTAAGAAGGTATTGAGTGATTATCTGTACGAACGTGACAAACGGGAGAAAAGGCAAGATTATCGGTACCGACGCAGGTAATATTTGCATTTTATGGTCGGTCTTCGGTACCTAAGTTTGAAAGCGGATAGTTCGAAATGCACCCTTATTTTATTATCGGGACATTAAATATCGATACATTTCCGATGGTACAACATATAGTGCAACACATAACCATGGTATGCGGTGCTATATTTGACCACATTTTGCAATATTGTCGGGAATCCAGGTTCCTTTAGCGATACAGTAAAAGTAACGGTCGACAAATATGAATATAATTTGCCCAATAGTATTAAAGTTAGTCTCACTAACACTTTTCATGGCTGTACGTTACCTAAACCAAATACATTAACGTATATTTGCTCTAATGCAAAATAAAATAGCTGTCTTTATTCTTAGGAATCTTTCACAATCAACGGTCAGATAATTTTGTAGACAACTTTCCTTTGTACGTCCTTTCACAATTTATGTCATTTATGTTTTTTTTTCTAATTTCTTTTAATTTAACCTCTTTAATTTTAAATACAGCGTATGTGTAGAGAGGTTCATGTTGCGAATCGTATTTGACACATGTAAGTTTAATCAAAATTATTTATTTCATGTGCTCATGCATCAACCCAACCCATACTAGTCTCATTGGCGAATAAGATCTCATAAATGTAGTTAAATTAATATTATAGCACTTGCGCCATTAATTGATCATGTAATTTTTAAATGTTTTATTGTTTTTTTGTTTTCTGTATAGTGTTTGTATATATTCCTCCTGGTGTATCTTTACTTGATCCAGAACTTTTACGAATGCATACAATTTCAGAATCATTGGCTTTGCATTAACGGTTGCACTGTACTTAATTCTTCTGTATAATAATGATGAGTGCTTTGATAATCCGCAAGCCATTTAGACACGCATACTTCTAATAGTATGAATAACTCTTGCGAATGTGACACCAATAGATTATCCTAATATCACCAGTCTCGGAGAATAAACTAATAAAGAACTGGCGATGACTTCATTCCCGGATTCATTATGAAAGATGCCAGACTTGCTTCTCCAAAGACTCTGACATCGATTATCAATCTTGCCATAAAAACTTCTTCAGATGTTTGGAAGATGGTAAGAATTACTCCAGTTTACAAGAAAGGGGGTCCCAATCAAGCCAACTACTTGCCTATTGTATTGCGTTGAAAGATGTTTCAGCAGGTAATTTATGCTGCTATGTTTGTCGCAACGTCTCGAAAAGACAGTATGGATTTGTTACTGGACGATCAACCAGTACCAACTTTAGTTAGTCTGACTTAGCATTTGAGTGAATTGTTACACTAGCAAGGACAAGTGTATGTTATCTACACTGATTTCTCACGTGCATTCGTTGTAATCAATTACGACATATTGTCAAATAAGTTAAGCTCCTTTGCTAAGCTCCGGGCATATTAAAGCTTATGCATTCTTACTTAAGTAAAAAATAATATATATTTTACAATAGTTGCAAATCATATGGTGGGCGTGTGGAGTGCCGCAAAGATCGAACTTGGGACACGGTTCAACCAAACAACCAAATGAATGTTTGTAGAAACGAAATTGAAGCAAGCAAAACGCAAAGAATTAAAACTGGAGTAAACTAACCCAAAGACTTCATAAATATGTAAATAATAAAAATATAATTAAATTTGCTTAAATTATTCATTGACGATTTATATTCATTCCTATCGGCATAATATTATAATAATTTCTCAAGTAATTTGATTGCATTGAATTTAAATTAATCAATAATTTATTAATTAAATACAATCGCATAATTAACCGATCATACCTCACCGACATGTATATACTAAATTTGAGCTTTTGGTTTAAGTATTATCATTGCACTTTTTACTTATACTTTTTGGACCTCTAGCTACTGTGGAACTGATTTTTAACGCATAGGGTTTCGCGTTTATGCCCTTTTATGCCCTCTTGGCTTTTTCCATCTCCTGGTTGTGACATATCGAGCCGTTTTCAAATTGCGTTTAATAACTCCGTAAATAAAATAAAATGAAAATTGTTCAAATATCTAAATAAAACACATATTTTTATTTATTTATTATTTATTATTTCGTAATCAATGTTTTGAATGTTTATCCGCCCACCGCGAGTGACATTATAACTAAGGGTTTATTTTATTTTGTTTCACTGATTGTCCATACCTCCTTCATGACATACCGATATTTTTTTCATAGGTGATTGTCGTTTGCTTTATTTAAATATAACGATATAGAATCGTAATCCGGTAGGTAGGTAGGTAGGTTTTACGTTTTCGTATTTTTCTTCTCTGTGTATTAGCTTCAGTTCCTTCGTCTGCGATATTATTAGAAGTTTCTAGCCTTCCTATAACCAAATTAGGTAGTCGAAGTTCATGTGTTTGTTTTCAGTTGAAGAAATTGGATTTCAGAAGCTTCTATCAAATCGGTTGCAGACTATCTATTCTTTGGATCGAAATTTACAGCAGAGATCATTGCGATAAAAACTCATTTGTTAACAGATACTTATTTAGGCCAATACGGCTATAAATAAATCTGTTCGAGTAAAATGTGAATTGAATATAAACAAAAATATTCCAAATCACATGGGAAACGATTGGAATATCTACTAGAAATGTAATTCTATTTTGCGATATATAAATTTTACTTGAAATGATCTCGTCATATAAGTGATTTTTTTCAGGTTTTATTGGTAACGGTAATTGCTTTTCAACCGAATGTGATTCAATTTTCATGAATTCATTTAATAGATCGTCAAAACGAATTTTCAATATCTTAGAAAATTTCTAAAATTGTACTTAATATTTTTGTTATTTCATCATAAATATTACGCAAGTGATTATGATGAATACATTCTTTTCTATTAGTCACTGGTGCTAAAATTTGCGTTATACGTGATTTTAATAAAATGTCGTTGTTTTATTGCGGCAATAGTTTCATTGAACTTATCGATTACATCAGTTCTTACTGCAATTTGCAATTTAATTGATTCTGCCAATTTTATTTGAATTGGTCGTAATTTTTAAATTAATTAATCGTTATTAACAACTGTAGCGTCTAGATTTCATATGCATTAAAAATAGATCTGATTATCAACTGGTGTTAAGTAATTTTTTTCGTTAGACATTCTTAGTGCAGTACTTGCGGCATTCCGTTTAGGTGGGTGTCTACGAATTCCATTATATCTGAATATTGATTTTTAACTTTTATGATTTCATCTATAAGACGATTTAAATCAAAACATTCTATTAATGTGATTGGTGATTGTTATATTTTAGCGCTTCTTAATTTTAACGGGATTATTGTATAAGTTTGTAATTTCATCTTATCCTAGTCTCAAGACTGGTAGTAACAGACTATTCGTTAATTGTTCAAAGGTGTATTTTAATGATCGTTTCATATTATCTGCATGTATTTTCTGGGTCATTGATTCTAATGTGTTTAATTATATTTTCAAAGGCCGTCGAGGTGTAAAACCTTTCCTCGGATTTAATATCACGCCCTGGCATTATTATTGATTGGCTATTGCCACTTATTAAGAATGTATTTGGTTCTCCCTTTTGCGTCGGAATTGTTTTCAGATTGTTTGTATTAAATGGACGTATATGTACTATAAGGGTGCTACGCGTGCGTTTAATTGTGCCATTCGAAATGGCATGGTTTGATATGAAATGTAATTTTGAGATGAAGTATTCATATAAAGTAGTCACTATTACCGACCTATGTTTATACATACAAAAAGATTCATATGATAAAATTGAAATTGAAGCCTATATTCAACGTAACGTTTTGTAATCTGCGACTTTAATAAACGAGAAAAAGGTTTCTTGCTTTGACAATAGATGAAACTCGTAGCAAAATAAATGCACCTACGAACTAAAAACCAGCGTGGAAACGTTGGTTGAGAAAACGCGTTCTTCCCATGATTTCGTTGAAAAATTCCTGAAATTATTATCGAATGAAATAGCACATAGCAGCTAAAATTGGAACATTGGAAAAGGAGAATCTGGAAATTAAATCGGAAATTGTAAATCAGAGGACGGAACATCAACTATTAAAACGGAAAATAGAAAATTTGGCGAAATTCAATCCGATTTTCGGAACACTTGACATAACCGGCGAAGATGCAAAATCAGGTCTTCATGCAACAGAAGAGACTTCTAAGTATTTGTTGTTTAATTCATTTTGGAACAGGATCGAGTTAATTATTATTTATGGTTGTTGTTTTTAATTATTCTTTTATTTTAGTTACATACATAACAGTGAAACACAGCTCATACTATGTATTATGGATACAGATATAACACACACACAAGTGAAAGCACATACTCTTAATGTTGGACTACGTCAATTTTTAAAGAATCATATATATCATATCAATTTAAACATAAATTCAGATGTGGATTCTGTACAGCATTATCGCAATGTATTGACTGAGCAGTATTTCGTTCCATATATAAATTAAACAATGTATAGGTCATATGTTTCTTAAAATTGCAGAAAACTGCACAAAAATTACACCCATGATATACCAATATAAAATTAACAGATCATAATCCTATTATGTTATATATGGATTTTATTCTTCCGGAACTCAAAAAAAAAATAAATAAAGCGAAAATATATATATATTGATTACAACAGATTAATGCTATATATGATCCAAGATGAGTGAAAAGATTTTAACAATGCTCAAGATACAGATTCTGCAGCGAATATGTAAATTAACAACCTATAATATTTTATTAGTATTAGTACAAAATTCATTTGAAAAGAAATGGGTTGCAAATGGTTTTATGACTTCTATAAAATTAAAAATGTAAAGTACAAATTTTAAAAAAGAATTTTGGAAATGAAAATATGCATGCAGAATATCGGAGTTATATGAATAAACTTAATTCATCAACTAAAACTACAAACATTATTATAAAAATCAAATAGATAAATGTGAAGGGAGATCAATTAAAACTAATTGTCATGAAGATGACAACTATCTGATAACAATGGGTGAACATTTAGCAAATAATATTGTAAAGCACTTAAGTAATAAACAACAACTATCTGTTTTGCAGAAAACTCAAAGAGGTGAAAATGTCGTCTAGAAAGTGTAAATATGACGCTGATGCATTTTGTTACATATGTGGTACGCGATATAAAATTTTATGAATCTAGACAAACCCTGGGCTCCACATGTTACTTGTAGTAATTGCAAAAGATGGTAATGTAAACAATTTTTAAGGAAAGACATATTTATTATATAAATAAATGTCTATAATATGTTCATTTTTATCTTTATTTGTATCAGGTTGGTATCGAGGTGAGAAATGGAATATAAAATTCGCAGTACCAAGAATTTGGCGAGAGCCAAAAGACCACGTTGATGATTGTTATTTTTGCGTAGTTAATTCCGCTAAAAGACTCTAAAGCAAAACTGCGAAACCCATCCAATATCCTGACCTTGCTTCATCTTCTGCTCCAGTATCACATAGCCTATTATTTCCTCTACCTGAACCTCCTAAAAAATTGTCTCAATCAAGCTCATCTCATAGTTCAAATAAAAATATTGAAGATTCTAAAGTTATATATGCTGCATGCTCATATAAATAAATTTGAAAACAACATAGGGGCGTGCTTAGAAGAACAAGGAAACGTTTTCATCAAGGTATCATGGACTTCGAACAACGTTATCAAGGCCAACAACGAAAATATGACGATTACATTTGGGGTTCAGTGAAAGAAAGTAATTATAAACATGAAAGAAAAAGTACTTTTAAACGTTTTTCCACTATTTTGTAATTTGATATGGTAGCAAAAGATGATACAAATTTATATATAAATGTGTTATAATTGATTAACCGTTCTCCTGAATACAAAAGCATACTTTTTCAGACCAAATGTATTGTTTCGTCTACCTATCGATAAATCGATCGAAATTTCATACCCAATTATCATTATCAAAATTCGTGTTGACCTGTGTAATGTGATGTGATGTAAAAACAATTAAATAGGGTGAGCAACAAGGAAAAGTTTTAAGTCGAATTTTGTTCAACATATATTTAAATGATTTACTATTAATGCCGTTTTAATTCAATTCGTTAACAATAAATTATGAAGAAACGAAATATATGCCCTTCATTCCTTACCAATCATCCAAATTTGGGACCGCTGGCATTATGGACAAATAACGCATTGCATATAAACGTTGCAAAAGCCAAGTAAGATATTTCAGGTATCATAATATTCGATGATATTTCATAATAAATAATTTAATTTAAAAAACTTAGATATTTACTACCAAAATTTTATTATTTGCAACAATTTTCAGAATTACCACAACTCTATTCTATTCTAGTCTATTATATTATTCATTGATTCAAAAACATTTGACACATGATTATTGGCTGGGGAGGTGTAGTTGAAAATAATTTAAAAAATAAACACCCTGCAGAAGTAGTTTTTTACAATTATTTATGGGAAGGCCATAACTTACTCAACAAACAGGCTCTTTAGTTAAGCTAGAAAAGGGAGATATGGACGTGGACAAGGAGGACATGGGGCAACTATATTGTTGTAGTGTAATAAATATCTTTAAAAATAAACAGCTAATAACTTGCCAAATCATGATTACCTTACCAGGAAAGATAAAAGTAATGATATCATCAGAATAGAGGCTCAAGTTAACAAAACTATTGCCGAAATATTTCGAATACAATAGCCTGAAAATATACGATGTTATTCCTTGAGTTTGTTTAAAAACAAAGTAAGAGATGGATATTAAAAATTTCAAGAACGTATATTCATCAAATAATCTAACAGCCGTAAAAATAAATAATATGCTTCAAAATATTGCGGTTCCACGTACGCACAGGAATAACAAACTGGAATCGATTAACAAGTAACAAACAGGAATGGAGGAAAAAATGCCACCAAGCCAATGGTCAACTAGGCCCCTAGTGCTGATTTAAATATGTATAAATTATTACTTGCGGTTTACTATACTGTAACGTTTTCACTAAATTTCGTTTTAAATGTACTAATTTTAATTCTTACCAACACAAAACGACATCATTTCCCTTAACTTATTTTCAACGTTTTTGATTTTTGTCACAATAACAATTTTCAATAGTTTTTAACAGTTTATATTCTACATTTTTTTATTTTTTAAAGTTTATAATGAAGTTTAATGATTTAACGATTTTGCTTGTCAACAGATATAAGCGATTATTGAGATGAATAGAGAGGGAGATATTTTTAGTGTAGTATAGTATATTACACCCCCTTAGTGTGATGTGTTCGGAAATCCTTTCCACAAATCTTCAATCATTTCTTTGTATTTGTATATCATCTGCACAATTAGATTAAGATATAATTCAAATACTTGTTTGTAATATATATATATATATACGTATAATTGTGTGATACAGTCCGTATATAAGAATACGTGAGTTAACTTAAAATTAATGAGAGTGATATATGACGTTTCTGAGAAAGATGCAATTGACATAACATTTAATTGCCAGCATGACCGAATTCAGTTCGAATATTTAACTGAAACAAAGTTTCTGTCATCTAAGGAATAAACTTAAATTATTGTGAGAAAGACAGCGGCACTTTTGTCCTTCAACAAAATATTGCTAGTGTTGTGTTGATTTAATAATAATAATAATTAAAACACTTGGATAGCTGAATTAACGAAGGCAGTTTTCAATTAGAAATGCAATCAAAATTGTTGACGAGTTATTTGTGCATGTTAGATTAAATTTTTCAACAATTTCATTTGTTCTATTCAAATATTTCAATTCTACACATTCAATATATTTGCATTTCAAATATATGCATTTTTAGTTTTTAGTTATTTTACATTCCAATATTATTTACATTGTTAATGAATATTTATAACAATTCTTTTGTAGTTCGATTTGGTAGTTTTTAAATGAACATAAATAATCTATCCCAACTGTTTGAAAATCTATATTTTGTATTTTATATTTCTCATTGCTTTAAAACGATCTTCAGTACGTGTACTTGTACGAGCAATAATTGATGTTAAGTTTATTGCAGAAGTTGCTATTTTTATTGAATATATGTTAATTAATGTTAATTATTTTGTGAATAAAATAAATTATTATTATTAAATTTTATTGTCAGTTACAATTAATATAATTAACATGTTCTATAGGGAGAAAAGAAACTTGTTTAATTTATTCACTTAAAGGTGTTGGCGCTATAAGCTTATATTATATTTATATATATATATATATATATATATATATATATATATATATATATATATATATATATATATATTAAAAATGTGTCTTGTCAAATCTGACAGCAAAATGTAAAATTTACACGAAAGATGGTCGAATCTTACACCTCAATGGTGCAGTGAACATTAATTAAAACAGGTCCATGAAGGGTTCAGTGGTTCTTTAGGACTGATTGGCTCGCGGCAAGAAGTTTTGATGGCCACTACATGTAAAGGTATTTCAACAACTAAGGTTCTTGGTAATCGCTACTGACGAAGAGTAATAACCCAGAAACAATATTGTCTAGCGATCCACCAGTTAGTCTTCATGGACCTGTTTTAATTAATGTTCACTGCACCATTGATGTGTAAGATTCGACCATCTTTCGTGTATATATATATATATATATATATATATATATATATATATATATATATATATATATATATATATATGTTATATTGGTTCGTAGATTATCGCTGGTAAAATCTGATTTTTCAGATTCTCGGGTAATGAACCGCGTATTTAAATTGCCACAGACCGGGTTATTCGGACATTTCGGCAATGTCACATTGTCCATCCTCAGGTCGGTCTTCTAGGTCTTCTGTGACATTTCAAGGAATAACTCTGACAATTCAAATACGTGGTTCATTACACGAGAATCCGAAAAATCATGGATTCTCATCATTTAATTTCATTGTATATTGTGATAATTTATAACCTTTTATCATCCGCTTTTGGGTGCATCAAATGAATTTGAATGCATAATATTTGAAATTTTGACGAATTATGTCAGCAAATTCTGGATCTCTGATCGCTATCGAAATATGGATACTAAGGCACTTTTGGAGAAGGTATGATTTAGCGAATTAAAGTATATCGTCATATATTCCTTACAAAATTGGTGATTTATTTTTTCTATCGTTGAATATTGTGGAGTTTGAATAAGTTTTATTTCTACATTTACGAGTATTAATGATCTGGTCTTCTTCGTCAGAGCGAACTATAATGCGATTTTCCAAGTCATTAGTTATTTCTTTGGTTATCTTGTCTATTTCATTTTGTATTTTTATCTGTACTAGGAGTACCGACCTTTTAATGGCTTTTTTATACTAATCAAATTAAATTGAATAATAATAATAATAGTATTTTATTCATCTACAGATCTACAGACATAGGACAACTCAATGCAATATATTATGCCTGCTTAAAATAATATACAACACACAATATTAACAAGCACTTCAGCTTGTATTTAAATACCTCCAAGACGTTATCTTTTATACTCACCAGTAACTTGTTGTAAATTCCTGTGCACTACTAATGAGGTAACCGTTCAAACAGACCAGCATTATGTTGCGTAACGCTGTCTGTCTGGTTACGTAATTATGACTAACACTATTGGTATAAAATATATCAAGGTGCAAAAATAGCATATTTATAAATATGCATGCAAAAGACATAATTTTATGATGATCAAAATAAGGTTTGTTAGAATCAGCGAATTTTGAACATATTTCTGTAAATCATTAATAAATATTAAAAATCAAATAGGACCTGGAGTCGAACCCTGAGGGACCCCCATATCCACATTGAACATTTTTGGCCTGGCACCTTCGCACTCACCATATTATCGCCTCCCCATCAGAAGAGATGTCAACTAATCACATACACCTCCCCGTACTACCAAGACTTTGTAACTTATATACCATAAAGTTTCTGTCGACAGTGTCAAAATCTCGCGAGAAGTCAAACAAAAGACCTGCCACGCACTGCCCTGTATCCAAACGCTCATGCATCCTCTGGACGAACTAGTACCTTACACTTTCAGTAGATCTACTTGCGCGAAATCCATGCTGACAGTCTGCAATCAACATAAACTTCTTGGCGTAGCTTAGTATATGACACATTACACGTTTAAGTAACTTGGAAAAGACACTGAATATTGAAACCGGCCTGTAGTTGTTAACATCCGATAAATTCCTCTTCTTAAAAATTGGTGTAACAAAAGCCAACTTTAATAATTCAGGAAAGCATCCCTCGTAAACTGAAAAATTTATGAGGTACACCAGCGGATCTAAAATTTGTTCGCATACAAATTTGATCAATTTGACAGATAATACGTACTCCAATTCACCCCCCGGTTGTTGATCACTTTTAGGAATTCTTTTTTTTTCAGTGTTTATACCTTGTTAATTTGGTTACTTTAACCATTATTTATTTTAAGGTATATAATTTGTAAAATGTTACGGTTGAACAATATTGAAATAAATATCAAGAAATAGCAAGGGGCTTCACCAAGTCTTTTCATTCTTGTGAACTCTTTCATCATCAGTCCACCCCACTCTAACCTTGCTCCGTGTTTACTCGTATGTTTCTAATACTCCGTCCACCAGGTCCACTGATATTCCAACCTTCATCGTCGGCTGCTCCAGAATTTTTCACACGATGTCGATGTCGAAAACTATCTTTCTTCTTAACCCGTTCCCACTCTGCAAGATAAGCCAAGACATACAGATTGGTCCCTTGATGCCCTTAATTTCCTAAACCTTGCGTAGCCTTCCGGCATTTCCCCTTACCTATCAACTTCTTCTTCAAACATATTCCCTAACATTCCTGTATCGATCTTATTTTCTTATGAACTTCATCGACATCCGTGAATGCGTTTAATATCGAGTTTTGTGAGCGCAGTTAATTCGACTTTGTTGTATTGTTTCTACATTTCTTGCATATCATTACTATTGTTGTGATACTCTTCAAGTTTACTCTCCAGCGAACTAATTTTGAATTTACGTCCGAAAAGATGGTCGGAAATACCTAGGGGCCCAGACTATAGCCAGTAACTCTTTGCTAATGGTGCTCTATTTTTGTTCACTACCAGTGAGGTTCCTGAAGCTGATGCAAGATCTTCATCAACGTTACCTAGGGACAATATAACACATAATGGTACATTAGAGGCGTCTATAGTACGATTAAACAGTTTTGCTATTGCAAAAGGGGCCATTCATGACAATATTTCTTTCGAAACATTGTAAAATTCTTCAAATTCAGTTTTGTGGTAACGTACCTAAGACTAGAAATTGTCTAATTTGATTTTCTCAAACAGTTCACGGAGTCATACGACGAGTGCTTGAAGGGATGTAGAAAATGATGTCTAAATAAATACGACATGTTTCGTCTTGGGTTCCTCTGTCCATTGCCCCTTGAAAAATACCGAAGGCATTGCTCAGATACCAGCACATTCTAACATTTCAATTTGGTGAAAACCGCTCGGAAAGTGTGTGAAGAAATATTGGAATATGGTTAATCTAATATATCAGTTAGGTTTAGGTTACGATCAGTACCCTACATTTTTGGTCGATCTCCATATCTATCTTTTTTCTTGCATCATTTTTTTTGGAGCTACTAAAATGGGGAATTATTCGGTCTAAATAAGTGTTTCTTCGGCATTTAAATTGTTTAATCTAATTTTGGAATGATCTAGCATCAGAATTGTTTTTGGGCTATTTCATGTATTTTCGTAATTTCGATTTGATTTTCGCCTGTCTCAAAAGTTTCAATTTCAAATGATTTATAAAACTTTTAATAACTTTTTGTTGTTTTATTAGGTGGAATATGTAAGAATGCGTGCGAGCACGTGTATTCATTATTACAAACATTTCAAACTTTATACAAAGTTGATCGCTGTCTTGCTAGCAGATCGATACTTTATTAAATTATAATTGCATTGCATTCAATTGAATCACAGTGAAGTGAAGATGCGAAAACTTACAAATAAGTTATAATTTAATCAATTTCGGAACTTCGATAATAGCAAAGTTAGCAACGGTACGCCGAAAACTTTAGAGTTTGGACGTATGTATATGGCAAACGGAAAAAGTATCATTATTCATAAACTAAATATATATGTGACTATCGGTGTAGGAATTTACAGGATAATTTTGTCCAGTGGTGCGTACTGAACTTTGTTGTACTTAGATAAATTTCCCGCAAACTGACACGAGCACGATGACAGGCGAAATCACGAACCCGGTATCGTTTCGTGAATACGTCCTTATAGGTTAGTAACATCCGACAGAAACGGCGAGGAAAATTTCAACAGCAATTTTCCAGTAAATGGTAGATGTTTGTAAAGGTCTTTTCAATCAAAGTTGCTTAAAATGCCATTACCTAACTTTTATAAGAACCACTTTTATAATGCAAATAAAAAATGAATATAAATAGGAAGTTCTTCCAAGATATGCAAATCTTACTTCACTTATTTCGCATTTCATAATTCTAACTGATGCTAGACACGCACACCCGGATCCACACAAACACACAGACACACAGACGTCATTTCAAAAATAGTCAGAATCGATTCAAGGGACCGCAAAGCATGTATATCCGTTAAAATATCGACGTCGAAAATATTCATGATTTCCTATACTTCCTTATGCATAAAGTATAAGAAAGTAACAACGAAAAATGAGAGGCATAAATGAATATTATCAAGTGTAAAACAATTAATAGATAAAACCATATTCACTTATAATACAATGAACCATGTTATAGTTTTGTAGTATAAGTAATATTTATTTAAGATAAGGCATCTAAACAATACCACTAACCCATATAATTGTGTAAATACGACATTTGATAAAGTCAATGTTTTGAAGAGCACAACATGAAAAATTCACATTTCACGCCGGTGATGCAAACAATATTTCTCCTATAACTGTATTAACATATTAAAGCATGCTAGTATTACATTTTTAACATTAGCGCGAAACTATGTCCTAGCCCAGCCAGGTCATAGGATTGATTTAAAAAAACTACAATTTTAGACAACGAAACCAAATTACAGAAAATACTCTGTTTAGGAAACTTATACATCAATAAATATAAAAATATGAACTTTCAATTAGATAATAATGGGATGCATGATGCATATAACAATATAATACGAAAATACAAGTTTAGGTATGAAAGCAGTTGTGCATATTCGGGTAACTAGACTATTCGAAATATGGAAGGAGACAATGCCACAAAATGGAGTAAAGCACTAACCGTACCCTTATATAAGAAAGGCTGTTCGAATGAGTTCATAGTTAGAAGAGGCCTGAGAAACCCACTATCCACAACCCTTTTCAACCTAGTACAGGTAATAGTTCTAAGAAAGAGCGAGATAAAAACTAAAAGCATACAATTATGGCAGCATGCATCAATGTCTTGCATATGCGGACGACGCAGTAATTATGGACAGCTTAAGAAAAAATATACAGAAGAGTATATGGTGACAAGAGACAAGGATAACGAGGGAAAAATGGATGTAGTCATGACCAGAGAAGGGAAAAGAAATATAGAGATAGTAGAACAAGTAGAATATCTAGGAGTCACTCTAACAAGTAAAGGCGAAGAAGATAGAGAAATAAATTAAAGGTTACCAAACGGCAGCAATTGTTAACGACGGCTTTAAGAGCAACAAAGATAACGAGATCGGTCAAAATAAGGTTGCACCTAACAGAAATATGACCGCCAGTAGTCCAAGCTTGCGAAGTAAACGCGAAGTATGAAAAAGCAACATTTTGGGAAGAATCTAAAGAGGCAAAAAGACATTGAGGAGCTATTCGTGAACCCGGGCGTCGTTCAAATAGTAAAAAATCAAAGAGCCAGATGGTTGGGTTATACAGCTGGAATGACCGAAAATAGGTGGGTGAAAAGAACCTTAGTAGAAAGAGAAGGTGTGAAGGAACCAAAAGGTTGATCTAGAAAGAGATGGCTAGAAGAATTGAAAAAATACCTGAGGAAAGTAGGAGTATCGGATTGGAAAGAAGAGGCAAAAGATAAAAGGAAATGGCAAAGAAGAGTGAAATATCTCGAAGCCCAGGGCCAGTAAGCCTGCAGAGCTGTTCTATATACATATACAAAGGTTTTACTAAATTTTAAACAAAAATTCATTAGATTAAAAACGGACTAAGTTTAATATAATATGTAAAGTATTTTCGATGAGTTTTTGCATAGAGTTGTCAACTCTATGAAAAGAGGTTGGGGATGTGTTTTGAGGACTGGAAGATGGCAAAAGTATATTATATCACCATTGATGAATAAATAAAGAATTTCTGAGGAAAAGTTTAATTTTGAACATCGTTATAAGTTTCTAGACTAACTAACATTTACAATTTAATGATACAACGAAAAAGTAATAACGCAGGTATTCTACCCGCATAGCATTGCTACATTTGAAAAAACAATGAATTTAATAATGTGTGTGTAATCTACGAGCACGAATAACTTCTTGATACCTCCGTGACATGCTTGGTAGAAATTTTTGAAGTTCTTCTCATGGTATACCAACCCGTTTTTCGATTAAATTTTCTGGTAGCTACTGCAGTGCCTGTGGTACACTAGGACTCCCCTACCGCGTCTGACTAATATTTCAGGGGACCTGGATCCATGTTTGTTGAAGACGTTACATATGATGATGCACACTTAATCGCTGATGTCTTTAAGAATATTTACTCGAATTACGTCTTACGCCCCACGACACTATCTAATGTGAACGATTGTGGTTGCATGTGCATATCAACGGTTTATCCGACTGTTGTACTATTCTATTAGTTAACTAAATAGTGGCCAGTTACCTAGTTTTCTAATTGTAGAAATATACTAGTAGGGCCGTCAATCAAGATTTTCAATTTGTCATGAAAAACTACATTTCCTGATATGTGGAAGAGTCCTCCCAATTCAAAAAGTCTATCCAATACAGCAAACTATTAATCGACAGCACTTTTTTCCAATTTATGTTGGAAAACATGGAATTTATGATTATTTCAACAATTATTGAATAAAAAATGGCGATTGTAAATAAAATAGTATACAATCCTAGCGAACACCTGCGCGAGTTATGTATGCAGAAATGCACCTTCATAAGGAAAATACGATACAACGCACCTGCACATGGAACAAATGCTGATTCTAAATATTTGATAATAATAATAATGGAAATGTTTATTGACCACTAACAAGACATCCAAATTAATACAATACACAATACATAAAAAATACAGACTGTGTCTTGTGGCCAAAGGATACTATCGCTGAATATATTATTAACTAAACTGAACTAACTTAAACTACGCAAAACTAGACTACTAGGAACAAGTGAAAAAGAACAAAACAAAAGGAAAAGAAAAAAGAAAATAGAAAGAACTGGTGCAGCCATGTAATCAGTAGTAATTACGACCGTGATAAATTCTCCCACGAAGTCGCTGGGAAAAACTTATATCAGAGAAAAAAGTTTTCAGGTCAAGAGGTATGGCATCATATCAATTCTAAATATAAGTTTACGGTATAAATTACTAGGTTGTTTGATAAGCATAACTTTGTACTAGAAAGTGCAAGCATATGGAGGTAGTTAATCCAGCTGAGCGTATGTGAGATGTGGTCTCTCTATATGGCAAGCATTTTGAAGTACACTGCGCCAATAAACTAGAGGAACACTAAGAAAAATATTTGTAATTTCTTGTCTAGTTATATGATTTGATGCAGGTTATCGAATAATATTTTAACACCCAATTGAAGACATTTTTTTCTAGTAGTATGGGGTCCCTTCCGGACTAATGGCGAAAGTGTATTAATGTTGATGGAGATTATATTGAAAAATAAACATGTTTAATAAATCGAATGTCTGTCCTTCTGGGTTAGGTAGATATTTTTTCTAGTCCCCCTCGTAGATACATTTCTAGTAAAAGGACAAAAATATCACACTGTACATTTCCGAAATGCGGACCAGTATCGTCGAGTCATCGGTGTAGTAAATGCACTACTTAAATTCTTCACTCTATAACTATAACAATGGATAATGGATCAGAATTTAAAACTAGAATAATAACAGAATTTCTACAATTACATAAAACCAGACCACACTACACTCCACAAAGCAATGGCTTAATAGAAAGATTTCATACAACAATGCAATATATTAAGCCAAACCAAGGCACATATAACGGATTAACGTTTATGCCTTACGATATATTATCATATAACAGCACACATTCTACTACCAAAATGAAACCAATGGAATTAATAACAGAGCACTTATGCAACAAAGATATTTCACATATAAACACCGATAAAATATATTTTGAGAGTTACTCTCAAACTAATAAAGAACAGTACAAACAACTTTAAGAAAAAGTACAAGAAAAGCTATACAATAAAGAAAAAACTATTAATAAACACAAGGGAAAAAATGAAACCCATAATATACCAAGAAAATAAAGAAGTATAGAGGAATATAATATCTAATCTAAATAGAGGAAACACAAATCCAAAACTTCAAGGGGACGTCTTGGTAAAAGACAGCGAAAATACGCAACTCCCGAAAAACTTATCACAAGAAACATGAAAATTTCTTTACAGGCTATACATTCCCCATCATCAAGAAATTATAATAATTTCACTAGAAGACAAGCCTGGTATATTTCATTTTACAACTAGACAACTTCGAGTCACTAACTGGAAATTTAAAGCAAGAAGACTCATCAATGTATGACAAAGCGATCTACGATTTACAATAACAACAATGTTCGGCCCACCAATTTCAAAACAGACAATTCTGTTTCATAAATTCAATATAATCAAGGTAGACTGGGTTCGTGTACAAGAAATAATATATATGATTAACTTTATTATTATCATTTATTCAGAATATATTAATGGACGTAAAAACTTAATCTAAAAATTGGGAATTCCTCATCCAAGTGTCAGAGCATTAGACAAACTGGCAGATATAATATCAACATTAATTAAACACTATCCAATTATACAATTATATTCCAATATTCCAATTATTTTTCCATCCAGAAGATGACCAAAGAAAATAGTACGACATAATTAAAGTCAAAGCCTATTATTCAGGAGACAGAATCGTATTTTTATTCCAAATAACACTGCTTATCCATAAATATATAAAACTCATCATCCATATTCCACCCTACTCCAATTAAAACAATAATAATAGCAACTCACCCTTACCTCTTAATGAGTGATTACTCTTATCAACACAGGGACAGTGCGAAGATATCTACGAAACGAAAATTCTGTGAAGAAACAACTTTAAGAGAACAAGATGAAGATTGTCTGTATCAATTATTGACATTAACATCAAAAATTCCAAAATGTATTCAGGTCAATATTCTTACCCATTAATTTCATATCGGATTATTTCCAAACCCACAGAAAATTAATTTAAAATAACAACTTTCGTACTCTGCAGGGTATGTCCTTTACGGAAGTATGACTTGGATGTCAATTTTCCACTTAGATATCCAAGTTGACATCCACTTTGACACCCTTAATAGTACCTAACATACTGTAGAACCTTTCATTTAAAGAAATCACCCAAAAAGCTTAAAAAACAGCAAGATTCTATCCAACCAATATCATTAAAAAGCAATTACATCAATCACTCTATATTCTTGCAATTATTTGTATAATTAATTAATTAACCAAAAACGAAACGAAGAAAGAAACTGACCTAGAAATGACATCTTCAAATCAACCCCAACAAGGCCCTTCACGGTAAAACTTCCACCGAGTTTTTCATCAAGTAATAGAAAAAATACATACACATAAATGCACCTGCACAAGGAAGACTGACGCAACGCACCTACGCATGGAACAAATGCCGAATCGACATAAATATGCATATAAATGCTAATACTGAGACAAAATATATACATTACTATTCATTATTACAAATTTAGACATTACGTTTTATAATTATTTAGTTCGTATGTGATTCACAAGTTCTATCGAAGTTCGCTGTGTAAAATAACCATGGAATGAGTTCATAACAGTTATATTAAAAGTAATCACAAATAAGAGTATCAAATTTATAATTTTATAAAAAAATATAAAATCTGCAGTCGCCCTCACTGAACTTTCTTATACTTACTTATACTGCATTTTTCGAAAGAATGTTTCAAATAAAAGTTCCTCCCATATATATTCTTATATATATAAGTATAAGAAAGTAAAAAGTGAAACCAAATTTTATTTAAAAACACATTTCGCAAAAGCCGAAGTATAATTCACGTCGCGCCTCGATTAGCTATCTTATCCCTCGGCTCTAATGAAATGCTTCCTTCCCACCTCGAATGCAATATACTATTATCATACCTAACCGCTATGAAATCTCACGGTTGGAAAGTAATCGCAGGCGGGAAGTAAACAGGCCTGCCAACCATTGGGCAATTACATGGTTAGGAGTATTTAAGGACCTGTATGGTACGAAAAATATAATTGAACATAATTTAATTGAACAGATAGAATGCTCTATTTTACTATCTGAACATTCAACCATAACTTCTCACCTCTTTGCTTCGCACAATTATTCAAAAAATATGATTAATTTGCAAATACCAGATTAATTTACACGTAATTCATAAGCTGCTACATCAACTAATATATTGGAAAACAACGAATAAACGCTGTGATTGTGAATAAAATAGTATACAATCTCTGTGGAAAGGTTCATACACAACAGTGTAAGTCGTAATGTCGTTAAAAACTTCACACTTCGCGATCTGATGATGCCATGCAAAATGTGATCACTTTTGACAGTCGTCTAAAACGCCCAACTATTCTATTCTAACTCACATATCTGTATCATTGCATTCAAGAAATCGGGTTGATGTAATACTCTTGTTATGAAAAAAATACCGAATGATTAGTTTTCAATCTCGTGCAAATATAAAAAGTCTTTCGAATTATACAACGACGAAATGTTGTTCAAGTGAGTGACTTTGTTGAATTGCGGATATGAAAGACGCTGGTTTGCGTACGAGAAATTGGAACACACTAAGAGCGATACTACTACAATATAATGTTGGCAAGCATTCATATGCATTTCTATTTTATTGATCCTTCCTGTTTTTGTTATATTGCATCATCTCATTATTTTTGTTTTCTCTTGGTTTATCTTATATTCTATCCATACTTGTTTGTACTTTTTATCTGTTAATATTACTTCTCCTTCTTTATTCCTTTAGTTCTGTCATTATTTATCTTATATGTTCGTTAATGTAAGTATTTTGTTTTTCTGTTATTTCTTCCTTATTCAATTTCGCTCAGCTTTAGATCTATCCACTCTCTCTTCCTCTTTCTTATTAGTTGTTTTTTCTTGATATTGCATATTCATCTTTATATGTCCTTAGCCATTTAGTTCTCGTTTGTATCATTTTCGTCCATATTTCCCTACATTCTTCATTATACCATTCTTTTGTCACTATTTCTTTTTCTTATCGTTTGCTCAATCCATAGTTTACTTTCTCTGCATATTAATTATTCATTTTAGTGCATTTTTTTACATGACATTTATATTGTGCGTTATTGTCACATGATCCTCTAAATGTTCCTACATCTTTTATTCATAAATATTTCCTCTTTGTAAAGAGCATGTGGTCTATTTGGTTGCATGTTTTGTGCTCTGCTGAGCATTAGGTTACCTTGTGTTTGAACTTAGTGGAGCTTACTGTCGTATTTGCTCGCGTCTTGTCCATTGACAAGAAGTAAAAACGAAATTTCGTTGCCCTGTTTTTTTAAAAGGCATAACTATTAATCCTGTTGGTCTTTTTATTTTACTTAAACTCACACTGTTGAAGCTAGAATTTGAAACTTAAATCTGGAAAACGGAAATTGTTGTGGTTCTTATAAAAGTGTAAAAGATGGTGAAAAGTGTGGGACACTACAGATTGTTTAATATTCCTATCTAAAACTATCTGGTTATTGAAAATATTTTTTATATAGCTTCCATAATTAATGGTTAAAATCATTGATTTGCATACATTCATTGGAAAAATTTATGTCTCAAACAAAAACTATTGAATAAACACATTGAGAATCTAACTTTGTCTGCGACAGATTAAAACTCCATTTCCCTGGTTGGTGTGCTTGCGACAAGATAATTTATTTACAACGAATGAAATAGTTGGTTTGTTCATTTACTTTTTAATTATTTTTCACCCGATACTCTTTTATATATTATAGACTTGTGGTAAATTCATCGAGCACGCTACATCTGCAGTGGTTTCTTTGAATTTAAAACGAGTTCGATAGCAATTTGATATTACTTTAAAATTATTTTGTATGCAGTGTTATGTAATATTAGTTCAAATATAGTATAAAGTATAGAAAAGCATGAAAATTATAAATGTGCAGCATAAATGTGCGATATACGGTCGAACGCCATATCGTACAGTAAATACGTCCACATAGGTTAGTTACAACTGATAGCCGCTGCAACTGCGACCGCGCCCGACACCGCGATTATGTGCTTTTTTCTATTACATGTTGGCATCGTCTTAATAATCCAGCAATTTGCTGAATGCGCGCCGGCGTATATACATACTCGTATAAATAGGTCAGTCATTAAAAATGACACTGCAATTTGTAGAATTGCTTATATTTAAAAAATAACAAGAGTCACCATTTTTTCACAAATTAATTACCAAATGTACATTTTGAATGCGATGCATTCAACTTCAATAGAAAATAATTCGAATTGTTTTTTACTGAAGATGAATGCAGCGCATTCGAAACGTACATTTCGAAAGAAATGTAATTTGTGAAAAAGTGGTGACTTACGTATTCATTTTTATATGAAGAATTTCACAGCTCAGAATGAACAGAAATTACTTACATTTATAAATAAATATATACACCAGTTAGTATAAAAGATGTGCATGTCTAAAAACTACCCGTCTATCTCCTCGGCCCAGCAGTCGTACCCGTACTTGCGAAATGGAAGTTTCCGGACTAATTGTACAACTGCCAGAAGTTCTAAAATAAATTATAGACATTTGGAAAACCCTTAAGATACTCACGGGCGTGGTTTCTGAGAAAAGGGTACTTCCGCCAATCACCAGTAATACGTAACACGTAAAGCTAAAGTATTTTTACTACCCCCAGAATACGTAACTAAATTAAAAACCTCTGCATAAAGGCATATTTTTTCGACTGTTAATGATAAAAATAAATTAATTTCGTATAAAATATATTGATATAAAAATCTACATGTCATCATCACACAGATAGCAATTGGGGGGGGGGGGATTTTTTAAATTTTAATTTAATTAAATTGTTTTATTAATGAAATACATAGCGTAACAAATATAATATAGCAGAATTAATACTATATTAAAGTTTTAAAAAATGTGGAATATATTCTGCGTGTATGAAACCATTCTGTAACATCATGCAAATTTCGGCACCTAAGAAGTGATTAATATAAAAAAATAATAATAACTTAACTATTATGTGATTTATTACGATGTCCGCTGGTATACATTTCTGTACAAAAGTGCTAACTAAATAAGTGCTTAAATATCTGAAATTATTTTAAATAGTTATGACACTTTCAAATCTGCAAATTATGCAATTCTAAAATTCAGTTCTTTTGTGTTTATGTAATTTTACTTCTTGTTTCAAGTGGGCGTTTAAAAATTCCAAATCTGCAAAATACTGCCAATTAATGTTAAAAGAGTTTTAAAATTATTGAAACTCGTTCACTAGTTCACACGCAACTAAGTGACTGCATTCGATGTTGAGGTAATATTGAATTCTTTAAGAATGCATACAAACAGAAGGCGAAATGATTCTAAAAATCAATGATTTCTACCTCATGGTAAAGTACGCAATAATTCGCTTTCGACGGGAAATTATAAATTTTTGTGTCGTTCGCTTACCGAGACAGAGTTTAAAATTCCAGAGATGTAGAAAATCGCAATGAATATCGTCGAAAACCCCAACATTTTGGTGATAATTTCCTTCGAACGCACTGCACTAACACAACTTGACCCTCCCTGGATGTATTTGAAACTGACTGCAGCTCCACCTACTAGGAAGAAACTGCGCAAACGTCAGCAGTCTGATAGTCATACAGAGGCCATCTATCACTTGCTGTTAGGCGTCTTTAATAAAGAATGGAAAATAAATCGAGATAACCGTATGGGCACAAGATAGACTTACGTTTGGGTCCCGTTATTACGATTTTGTTACTACCTACAGAGAACCCTTACAGAACCCCGCTTGTTGTTTGTCATTGTGTTCAATTCATGATACATACATAACCCATACAAACGAAATTAACACACAACAAACAAATTTTGAAATTACGGTATTGTAAATAATAACCCAAACAAGAATAATAATAACAAGGTGACCTAATATCAAAAAAGAAATTCTTAAGTACAAAATCGACTATACACATTTTTCTGTACAATGTTATTAGTAAATAGTATCCGCAAATGACTCTTTAAGCCCCCTGCTTAATACTACCAATCGTTTTACAAGAAATATTATGTTAAGCAATAATTAGAAACAACTAAAAAAATCTGCAGTGGTCTTTCTTGAACTTGATCCCGATGACAAGCGACAATGCAAACGTGTCGTGAATACGTCATATAGGTTAGTTAGTATCTGATAGCCCCGGCCGCGTTTGCTATCGCACCTGAAAATATTTATCGAACGTTACTAGGACTACAAAGAATTTTCCAAAAGCGCTTTTTTTTCGAAAGATCTTTTCAAAAAAAAAATGTTTAAAATTTCAATATCATTGACTATTATATGAATCATAACGTATCGTTTTGGAGATACGGGAAAGGCGATAAGAGTAAACCCCCGGTTGATATATTGCTTTCAAAATAATGTGGTTTCGTCCGAGCCACATACAAATTTAATTTGTAACTTCCATAATCCTAACTTCAATAGATTTGGTGCTAGAGCGTGCAGAACATATGTATTTACGCCATAGGTCGTATGTCACATAATATAGTAAATATTATAATTGTGATCGTGATCCTGGTCGTGATAGTCACTATTGGGATTACAGTCATGCAAATTGATTATTTATGACATATTTATTATTTTTTTTTGCTAACAGTTTCAAAAGTTATTTTTGTTCATTCAAGTTCAATCATGTTTTGAACACAACCTAAGCAAAGTCAATCCAACCCAACCCATCCCAACCCGACCCAACCCAGTCAAACACAAACCAACACAACCAAACCCAGTCAAACCCAAGCCAACTAAACCGATCCAAATTCAACCCAACCCAACCCAAATCAACTTCGACGTTTCTTGCACTCATCAAATCACCACAAACATTGTTGGTGATGCTGTTTCAAGGGTTGCCTATAAAATTTAACTTGGTATTACCGAGCCTAAATACAATAAAATTCAATTAAAAATTCTGACAATCTTGTTCAAAAAATGAGCATAGCCAAAAGTACAATTTATATTGAACTCAACGTCACTCATTGGTCGAGCTTAATGCAATGTAAAAGAGGGAATAAATTACTGCCAAAAACTGAAAACAAATTGGTTCAAGTTTAGGCAACCCCACCCAACTCAATCTTGCAAATCTTCAATGCAAATTAAAAAGTATCTTGGATTGTGACTTAACCAAATTATTTTAAAAATTATCGACAATGGCATTAACATCGTAGACTCAATTATTCAAATGGATGTTGCAGAGCAGTGCAATTGAAGGCGTCCCTCATATCGATGCAGATGGCTGGTTCAACCTTAAGCAAACAAATCCAATTATATCTCGGAACACTGTTAACTCATCGAGTCAACTTTAACTAAAATGGGGATAATATGTTTTTATTGAATGGCTGCCAATGCAATGCTAAATGTGAACATAGATTCTGTCAAATTCTCGAGCTAATTTGTTTCAACTTCAAACCAACCTAACCCAGCCCAGTTCAACCCAACCCAACCAGATGATAAAGGTATCCAATGGATTGAATTCAAAGTAATCATTATCAACATTACTCTAACGTTCCTTAAAATTATGAACACTCACCTCATCGACTTAATCCAACTTAAAATAGATAGTGTTATCAATACTATTTTAAAGTTCATTGAACTCAACCAAATACCCGAATTAAATTTCAAGAACGAGTGAATGTACCCTCAACAGGGTTGAGTTCTATTGGTTTGCAAATCATTCATTTAAATTGTTTTAATTTAAAATAATTTAATCGTTTAGTGTTGTGACTGATAAATTGTGCAAGCGCAGGCGTCGTTGCTGTGATAACTCGATTCGTCTCAACATTGCAATCGTTTGGATTGGGATCAGTTGGGTTGGTGAATGATCAAACAGAGCCCTCTAATGACAATAAATGTAGATTTGACCAATTACCCATCTCAGTTATTTGATTGTACTTTCTTTGCCACTAAATCAATTTCATGCTGACGCAAATCATCAAATTATACAATGGATTCTTTATTGAAAAATACAATCATTCGTTATCTCATCTTCGTAGGTTAGTAGTCGCATGAATTCAGATTGGATCTTGGGTTAGACATGTTTCAAAACGGATTGATGATTAAACATGATTTGCTTGACACCATTTTTAATGTTTGATATTTTAACCTTAAGTATTTGCGTCACCAATTGATTTAAATCCATAACTGGACCCAAGTACACTTGGTTGTAGTAATACATTTAACAATAATCACTTTTTTAGAAAATAATTTTAGTAAATTTATATTTGGAAACGCTTTACATATTTATGTTTGATATTCGAATAGTTAACACTCACGCATGCTTGGTATTCAAAGACCATTACTTGACTTGAATTTGTAATAAAAGATAAACGTAATCATAGCTATTTATAAAACTGGTCAATACAATGAAAGAATTCAAAAACAAAAATGACATTTTATTTAACAAGAACGACCATTTGGAACAACACTCACGTCGAAATGATATTAGAATACACGGACTTGAAGAAACATTTGATGCGACATCAGATAATAAAGTTAGAACATTTTTAAAGAGAAGTTAAATATAGGCGCATCGGAAGGTAGTATTGATCGATGGCATAGGATTCGTAAACAATGATATAAGCCATTGCGTGATATTGTAAATTTTGCGACCTAGAACGATTTATTATACAGTCGAAGGAAAAAGTTGCAATAGCGGAGAATCTAACAGCTGCAAAATGTAAAATTCTGCAGAAAGCGTGTCTACACATGTGCAATTCTTAGTCACGTTGTGAATGCGACCAGTTTTACAAACAACTTCAATAATTTATTGAATTATTTGTCTCATTGCAGTACGAAGGCAGACTATTGAGGGAAAAAGAAGGCGCCCAAGATGGTGATCTTTGAGAACCTTGGTGAAGTGAATGTGAAACAGTGGAGAGAATATGAGGCGGATCGCAAAAAATATAAATAAAATAGTGAAAAAGGCAGAGAGGAGAAAATAAGAATAATATATACAACACATACAAATCCACCAAAATTATTGAACATAATAAAAATAATAATGTACTGTGTATCAACACAAAAATTGTAGGGGTATAATATTTTGCAGCACTTGTAAATAATTGTAGAATACGTACGATAAATAATCTGGGCTGGTTGGTAACGTTAATTCTGAATTAACACAAAAAGACGCTTTGACATAAACAATTTTATACCTTTTCAGGAAGGCGCGCTAGCTGACTCTTTCATCTAGCGACATCTACGGTTGTCGGGATGAATATTTGTTTGAAATCTGCAGCAAAGATCTACTGTGGATTGAGTCGGTGATACTCATCTCGGTAGCTTCTGCTAGCCATCGTACAACGCCGCCTAATTAAAGAAAATTACTATATACGACAAAAAACCGTCAATCAATAAAGAGGTTTAGTCCTATGGTAAAAAGCGAACACGAAAATTAAGTTGGTGGGATGGATGGAGTACCAAATAGCATGTAGCGGCCTCATGGTGGTGTAATTAAATTTCATTAAAATTCAAATCATTAACACATTCTGTGGGTTCTGCACTGAATTTTCTTATACTTGTTTACATGAACCACACAGTAATAGCAATATATTTGAAGCGGGGGGAATTTAAGGTGTAGTTACGGAATTTTCAATTTGTGCATACATAACAGTTTTATAACAGTAAGCTGTTATCTTTACTAATAAATAATTTTAATAATTTCGGCAGTGCAATTGCTTTTGTCTGTGGTTCGTAATAATAATAGTACATACAATGGGTGTATTGATTGTAATTATTTAAACTAAATAAACATAATCAAAAAATTTAAAATTACATATTTTTACATTTCCAAGAAACGAGATTGTTTGTAACAGTGGTTGCTAAATTATGATAACACAGCTTTATTTGAATTATCACAAGATGACATAATGGGATGAGTCGTTTGTGAATTACAACAGGTAATGTAAAATCCACAAATATTATGTTTCACTTAATAGTCACGGTATAGTAAGCAGGTTTAATATATTTTGATGCCGAAATCTGGTGGTGTGGTGTCACTGCATATATGTAATAATGTCGACCAAGCATTGTATCAATCATTCATTTAATATATTATATTTATATATTGTTTTTTAGGATTCCGTACTTCAAAAAAGCGGAACCCCTATGGAATTAAAAAATATCACCACATAAATTTTATCGAAGCAAAGTCTGGCATCAAAAAATATTTCTGTTTTCGAGCGATTGGGGTATCTTTTGAAAGTATTTTTCTTAAGGATTTTTTTAAAGTATTTTTCAATATATTTCAGAAAACTGCCCTTATATCCTTTATTTCCAAACCTAGGAAAGCTAAAATTTTGAGAATACTAATGAAATACAATATCTCAGCTCTCACTTGTCCCATTTTATTTATACGTTATTGTCTATTTTGTGACACTGGATTATATTAGTTACCTTTATCAATATCAGGATATTTGATGACGAGACTTTGAAACCGATATCTCTAGCATGTGAGTAAAATAAAACAACGTCCGGCAGCACTTCTTAGTCACCTGTGAGTACCATTAATAAATCATCACGGACATGCGACAAAAGTTTTGTTGAAAATACACCAAGGAAGAAATTGTTTGTGGATGAAGAAAGACCAATTTCATCAACAGTGCAAGTAATACTAAATATTTCATCATTAACTGAAGAAAAACACAAGCAAACTATGCTCAAAAGTATCCAAGATTAAAGAGAAAAATGTTAACAAACTCATTTGAAAATTCATTGAACAAAAATGTTGGTGACTCACTCTGAATCAGATTTTCAAAATGCAACTGTGAAATAAATGCATTTGTAAATATACCCCAAAAGAAATAAAACTTTCATTATCCTTATACCACAAGTTGTCTACTATCTAAAATTTTCTTTGATCCAAGATACAATTAAAGATATTATCAGAAAACACGATCCGAAGTTAGATAATGTAATACTTTATAATTTTGTTGTAAACCCGGTGTGTTCTCGAAAAAAATAGTAGAAAATTTGAATATAAAATAGGTATATAGTATATATTAGCCCTTGATGAAATGTTTATAAAGAAACGAGTATTTTACTCTCCATCGTTGAATAAAGTTGAATGTTGCAACGATTTAGGTATTCTGGGAAGAATTAACAAATGTGGAATATTAGCATTAGTTTCCTTTGAAGAGGTCTTATTAATAATTGGACAATTTCAATTGGCTATTTCATTTTATCTGGTTCAGTGATATAATTAAAATAAAAATATCATCTTCAAAGGATTAAATACCATGAGTAATATTGGTTTAGACGTAAGAGCTGGTGTGTGTGATCAGGGTTCTTCAAATATAATGCTATCAAACCGTAATGAAAATAAATGTCCATTGGCCTTTGATGCCACATATTTATTGGACAAATGATTTTCCACATATCGTGAAAAATATTAGGAACAATTTTATGCAAAATGGCATATCCATCAATGGCAATTTCATATCTTGGCAAAGTAAAGACTTTGAAATTGATAAAAATAATTCTTTGGCTAGAGCCCTTGTGAAAATAACTGACAGTCACATTTTGCCAAACGACTTTCAGAAAATGAGATGCAAATTTTCAATAATACATTTGCGGCCACTATAAGCACAGTATATGAAAAAGGAATACGATAAGAGGTTGCTTAAACAATTGCAATGTTAAACTCAAATAATAGTGCATTATGACAATGTCGCCCTATTGTCAAGCAAACTTTGGTAGAAGTTATTGATTTAATAAAATCCATCGAATGATTACAGTGGACCAATCCCAACAACCCTCATTCTGAAGAAAGGCTGGAGAATGTTTATGGAGATGATAATTTATGAAAATTACAGTTGGTAAGAACCGGTTCAGTTCCAGTATAATATGCTCAGATCACAGTACGAGACGAATTTGGCTGGTCTTTCAAGAATGTACGACTTTACCTCCTATCCTGTACCCGACATTTTATTGGATCATATTTTACTATACCAGAACCACCAAGCGCCTACCGCTGACTCTATAAATGTGATATATATCATTTTTTTGTTTTTTTTGTTATATTCATAAAATGCACAGTTTTTTATCAGTACTCAACTTAAGGTTGAGTAGTGGGGCGTATCGTCTAAATTGTAACGTAGATGCGAAATATGTGCAAAGATTCACCATAGCAGTCTGCACCAGAACGTATGTTTGCCTGTATTGATGTGTTTAGTGTGATGACAGTCTAGTATCTGTGGTTCCAAACAATGTTGTTGCCATGTGATAACTAACTATAGTTGTGCGGGAAGCATTATTGCATAATATCAAAGCTTGTGTGTTTCTTCTTTCAGTATCTTTAGCGTTATGTTTTGCACCTGACTAAGCAGATATAGTAATTAACGTTACAAGTCCGGGAACTCGTATTTAACAGTACGAGTGAGAAGTTTAAGGACCAGGCGACGAAGGAGCCGAGTCCTGAAAATCGAAACGAGTACTGTTAAAGGAGTTCACGGACGAATGTCGTTATTTAGTTTATTTCATATTTCAATTCATGTGAATAATTTAATTTTTAATATTTACATTTGACATTTTTTCGATAACGTCAACATGTGACATTAATGAGTTGCAGTTTTTCTATAGCAACATATGTATCGGCAGATAGTCCTGGAATGACAGTTTCAGGAAATTCGCAATGTAAAATTACTATAAATATTTGTAAATAATCACTTAAACCCTGCGGTTGAGTGAGTAATTAATGTTATTCCAGGTTTTCTTAAAAGTAAAATGTATCAAAAAGGTTTACAGTAAACAGTCCGGTAAGTGTTACTTAGTAACACTTACCGGCTCTGATGTCGTTATAGCCCATTTACCGGACTCAAATGGAACGGAAATTGAATTTACTGGACAGTATGAAATAAAGAATATTAAATGCAAAATTTACAAACCCGTATGTGTAGTTGCCATTTGAAACAATGTGTAAATGAAAAAGGGCCTACAATGTTCGACCATAATGTGGAACGAAAATTATTTTCCATATCCCAGAAAATGACAAAGGAGATAGGTAAGATTATTTTAATTTAATTCATTACATAAATATTGTTCAATAATCCGCTTTTCCCATATTTTCAATATTTGGAGCAAGTCAATAATATTACATTTTAATTTTACTGGTAACATCAGAGCCTCATCATGCCTATTCCGTTGTACAATAAGTTAACAATTTGACACAACAATTAGTTAGAAAAATATTTATTTATTAAAAAGAAAGCAATTACGATATAATTATCATATCTTGCGACGATATGGCCACAGATCAATTTAACATTACAACACAACGCTAAATTACGCGAAGGATGAACATGCCGCCGAACATTATTCAAAAAACGAAGTCCGACTTTGAACACCTGCCATTTCTAAATTATTATGGATAGGTATATGCCGCCACGGACTTTATTTCAAGCAATTCTTAAAAACTTTATTTTGAGAATGAGTAGAGATGGTTTGCTTCGCGTCCGGCTGAAATACCAGTGCGAACCACTGGACTGTTCCCGCCGCGCAACTTGTTGATGACGTACATACATGTACTTTACAGCCTGAAACTACTCTAACTCATGTACCGTTCGTGTGGCGTACTGCCACATCAAAACCTCGCGTCCGACCAATCAAATTCACTTCAATGATTTAATTTGTATTTTATTGCGGGAAATAATTTATTATATTTATGCTTTACAACTTTTAAATGTAAAGGAATGTTTTGAAGTAACAAACAAGCGCAAACAAAGCTTATTTTTAATATATATTTACAATCTGTTTGTAATATGTCAATTTATAAGTTGGGAACCAAAGTGAAATAAAACTGTTAAAAGTAACAACAGTTTATTAATTCAACAAATAATATTACAATTAATAACACTGTACAAATAAGCATCATGTCAGAGAAATAGTTTTTACATATTCTTTTAACCTCTTACAACACCAGCTCATATTTCTACCCACCTCAAATGTGCATTGGTGACGAACAATCCACAAATGACTTTGTCATTTAATTTAATTTTAATTTATTTATAACTGTACCAAAAATATCAAAATTTTAAAATAACATAATTGCGAAATAAACTTAATAACTTAAATTAAAATAACTGATAAAACTGAATAAATGAACATCATGTGGGAAAACTATTTTTACATATTTTTTATGCTCCTCCACCACCATTTCCCACTTAGATCTGTTCACCTCCGCATCAAATGTCTCTATGAATAAACCATGAGTGACCTTATAATTCTTTTTCCATTTATTAAAAACAAGTATTATATAAAAGGTCTAGTAAAATGAAATCCATTATTTTTCCAATAGATGGATATAGTATTGTGTATCTCGCGTTGTACGAGTTGTACGAGTATCGAGTTAGAATTAATGGCGATAGAAAGTTGAGATACCTGTAGAGCTTTTTTGACAATTGTGATTAGTTGACTCAGTTTTGTTTGAGCGCGCGTCAAATATGGATACTTGCAAAAAGAAAATACGCTGTATTTTACAGGTTTTCTTCGATAAAGGCGAAAACGCAAGCCAGGAGGCTAAAAATGTAAATAGTGTTTATGGTCCTGATACTGTAACAGCCAATCACGCTCAATTTTGGTTTCGTTGATTCCGTTCCAGTAATTTCGATGTTAAAGATGCACCACCCACTGCAAGGCCAATTGTCGAAAATATTGATAAAATCATGGACATTGTCGAGTCCGGCCGTAATGTAAGCACAGTTTCGATTGCCCAAGAGCTAAAGATTGCATAAAAAGCCGTTTGGAACCAATTGAATGAGGCTGTATACAAAAAGAAGCTCGATGTTTGGGTGCCACACGAATTAATACAAAAAAACATCATGGACCGAATTTCCATCTACGAATCGCTGATGAATCGCAATAAAATCGACCCATTTCTGAAGCGGTTGGTGACTGGTGATGAAAAGTGGATCACTTACTACAACAATTGGACCGTCTGAAGGAAGCAATCGCCCAGCCTCGGCCAATAGAAGGGGAATTGTGTTCCATCAGAACAACGCCAGGCCACACACATCGATAGTGACTCGTCAGAAGCTCCTGAAGCTTGGTTGGCAGGTTCTTATGCATCCACCTTGTAGTCCGGACCTGGCACCAAGTGATTACAAAAATAATGGATTTCTTTTTACTACACCTAATATTACATATTAAAAATTGTGATTGAAAATAACTGAAATTGTATTAAAGAAGAATAAACTTATCAAAAATGGAGAAAAGAGACGGTAATTCTGTGCAGATACTGGAACCAGGATATCCGTGAAAAGGCGGCGCGGTTGCTTCAGCGAATCCTTTTCCGCGGCCTCTTCTGAATGTGCGCAACATGTAAACGCGCAAAATAAAAGAAGGAGATGCACCAACCTGCATGGCGAGCCGATCATCCTGGCTGCCTCCCCGAAAGTCTCGTACACCATGCACTAGACCGTTTGCAGACTTTCGAATGATGTGGAACTGCGCTGGTGCATCGAGAGGAGTCGGACGGTGAACTTCTCCTCTACCTCGGGTTCACTAGTCGCACTCATACGACCATCCTCGTGGGTCTGCGAAGGTACCGTACCCAGGTTGACGCAACGCAGTGTTAGTAAAGTCCGAGCTGCAATTTACACGAATCAGGAAACTATGAACCGATATTATAATCAGTTTACTCACCTCTTGGTAAATCAGAGTCTTGGTGAGCTGTTGCTGCTCCGGAAGATTGTGCTCTCTAAGCGCAACCTTAAGCCATCCCTTAAATTAGAACTTGTAGTCCATGCTCGACGCCTGCATTATACGTTCAACTATTTGTATAGTGCAACAAACTGACCCTCTGCAACATCATGTTGCAGCAAGCTCTTGACCCGCAATTCTTAAGAATCGATAGTGTTTTAATCTCAAAAATTCGAAAACTAACGGAGAGTATATACTTCGACGTCGGAAGGCCCGGAGGAGCCGTCGTCCATCGACGCCATCTCCACCGACTGGACCATCACCTCCTTGTCGTATCGCTCCAACTGATCGGGCGAAGAGTGCGAGCAATAATCCAGCGCCGACTTGCCTTAAAGATGTGCTTGTAAATGTACTTGATCACACCAACTTTCGACGTTGATGTGCGCCTTGTACTTCGTCAGAAGATATGGCGAGTAGGGAACGATGTACTGGTTCAATTTATTTACTAAGATTTGTTTGAACCAGTGAGCATCCCATCAAACATAGGAAATACTCGCTATATCATTGACGGCGACTTTCTTCTTCACCGAGTACCGTGGGAGTTGAACGAAAAGTTTTCATTCAATTCTAAATAAATACGTGAAGTATGTAAAAAATACTTCGGGGCTCGATGAGATTTTGATGGCTATAGAGAAGAAAACAAATTCTGCAGACCGCCTTAAAAGGAACAACTTTGGCAGCAAATCTTGAATTTTATGAAACAATGACAATGTCAAAAGATAAATTTCTCGCCAATGAAGGGAACAAAAAACGACTCACATCAATGCTAATTCAAAAGTTTCATGATGAAAACATCGCTGGCGAACAGGCTGTAGGAGAATGTGCAGAATGGCTATAGCAAATGCGACACTCTCTGAATGAGTTATTGTGGTAGGAGAAGATATAGATTTTCTAGTAATTAATACTGCGTCAGCTCGTAATAGATATGCGTTGTTTTTAATAATACCTGGCAAAGGAAAGCCCAAGACCGTTTTCAAAATGTCAAACAAAGTTAAAGAAAATATATTATTTCTCATACTCAGCGTCATTTGATGAACCCAGTTCAATGGGAATGGAAGGCTACTAAGTAGGTATACTCCCATTACCATCAACAACACCACAAGCCCCTCGGGAACTGATTAATAATACTGCCTGCAAATGTTCGAAAGGGTACGGAAATGGTTGTGGTTGCAGGAAGCAGGAATGTTCCCCAATATGCTATAATTACAGTTGAACGTACTGCACCATTACCCCAGATGCAATTGCTGACAAACCAAACTTGAACGACAACGACGATATGCTACCTAACAAGGATGTGGAATTCGAAGAGTCGGACCAATTGCTCCAGTCAGCTCTACTTCCAAACCTTTTGCTGAAAAATTTGGTACGGGTGTTCGCATATACGGTATGGCACAAGATCTGACAGCCAAATATATTATTTATTTCATATATCGCCCTAAAAACTTCACGTAATATATATGCTCATTCGATTTTATAAGACAGTAACATTTTCCTAGAAATACATCGTTTAGGAGTAATTAGTGAAAAACTGAAAAGAAACCAAAATTTCTAGGTTCTTGGGATATCATCATACAGCACAATGCGTCAATGATGATGAAATAAATAATCATTCATACGGAATAAAAATCAATCAATACATCATGTAGATTTATTAAAAATATATCAACTACTCGTATAAAATAATGACATTACTAAAATAATAAAAATAAAATGCGAAATTTTATTATTTCACAAGCTATGATATTGACTGATTATGATTATTTACTGTATAACATTGCCGATATATAATATTGTTAAGATACTCTTACTACATTCCAGTTCTAGAACTAGAATTCACTTCATAGACTAGCTATCATGGTGCCAATTTATAGATTGTATAGATTTATATATTTCAACTATTTTCCAGTTTAAGAACTCGATTTATTTTACACAGGCTGTGTTCTATTGGTGTTCTTTTGTGTTCTATTGGTGTTCTTTTGTGTTCTATTGTGGATCGACTTCGTATAAACCACACACTTTATTTGCTGGCACGGCTTTATCTGAAATAAAATAGAAATGATTTTCAGTCCAACAGGAAAAATATATCAATGAGAACAGTTAGTCAACTAGTGTCGTCAAAAGTATGGACTCTTAGTTTTAACATTATATTATAGTAGTACATACTAAATTTAATTCTAAGTAAATTCAACTCATATGTTCCATAGAAGTACAATTTTTTTAATTAACGTCTTGAAAATCTATCTTCTCAAAATCGGCAAAAACAGTTTTTAGTGCCAATCAGAAACTTCATAGTGTAAAGGAAATACCATCCATATGATGGGGTCTTGTGCATTTCAAACCTGGTTTGAACCACAACAGCTTACAGTTTCATGGCGAAAATAATTCTAAAAGGATTTTCCAGTAAATGCTAGTTATTTAATAAAAAAAATTGTGGGAATTAGATTAACCATTGTCGCCGAACGATGCTCTCGACAAATAATAAAAACACACATAAAAATAAAATATCACTTGGTCATCGATGGATCTGAAATACTTTGTATCAAAAGGCGGTGTTTACACACTACTGGATGTTATACAAGCAGAAATTGCATTGTATTTCGATACATATCTCTAAGCATTTTTGTCGTAGAAATGTTGCTTTCCTATCCAACTAATTAGCCTCAGCATATTGGTGGACCTGTGCGAGTAAGGATCCTGCATTCCGCATTTGCTGATTTGGGAGGTCTTAACAAAACCATCATACCGATATTATACTAGATATTTTTCGCAAGGAAAACGTCAAACTCAGTGTCAAATCTACGGCTAGAGGAGTAATAGCAGGTGACTGACTTATAATTATCTTTAATTATAAGGTTACTGGAAAAGTTAAAGTGAAGTGTTAGAAGTTGATTATTAAAAAGTTGAAATAATTTGCTTGCATAGAAAATTTTATAGTTTTTTTCTATTAAAACTAAACTGAAAATGTTATTCAGTCGATATTCGATTTGTAACCACACCCGAATTAACAAATATTTGGTATCGTTGAGAATAATGTCGACTAATACGAGCACTATGCTCAATTTCTTACTTGCGCAAATACATCTGTTTATCACAAAAGTTGCTCTATAATTCTTGTAATAACTATGTTTGACCTAGGTGGCACCGGAGAGAAGGTATTTCTCTCGAGAAACTAGTTTTCATACAATTTTTCTAATATTGCAGCACGAGCGGCGGTCGCTCACGGTCACAAACTTGGAATATTAATTAGACCCTAAACTGTACAAATCTACCAAACTAAGGGCCAGTTGTTTAACCTTGGTTTAAACCAAGTTTTAGTTTGAATCTGGTTTAAGTGAAAAATCAGATTGTACCAGACAGGTTTTACGCTAAATGTTGGCTTAAATGTGAGTTTCATAAAGCGCACTTGCTTGACAATTTAAGTGCGATTTTAAGGACAAAACGCAGCAGTCCAGTCGGAAACGTCAAAACTTGTTACTACCTAACATTAAAAATTGGAGGCCAAATGGAAAATTATTACGATTTCACTGATGATGAATACTTCTTGGAGTTAATAGAGCATATTTTGATTCCCAACAACGTCCTAATCATTTTGAATTTTGGAATGAAAAGCAATTTATTGCAAGATTTCGTTATCCAAAGTGGTTGTGGTAGATTTTTTTAATGTAACCTAATAATTGCCACCGTTCTATGCTAATTTCTTCTACTCATGTTGTTGGAATCACGCGGTGACTCCTTCAGAAATGGTAACTAGCACCATTTCCGAAGGAGTAACAGCGTAATTCCTACAACGTTGAGGTTTTTGGTAACGGGCAGTTTTCTAAAAGTGGTAGGAGATTTCATCGGTATTGACAAATCAACAGCAAGTCGTATTGTAAGCAAAGTAACGAGGGCACTAGCAAGACTACGACTCCAACTCATTAACATGCCGTCAACTCCAGATGAAATTTCACACATGCGATTTTACGCAATTGCCAGATTTCCTAATTGCATTGGGGCGCTGGACTGCACCCATGTTAAAATCCAAAGTCCAGATGGAGAACAAACTGAACTGCTTCGTAACCGAGCAATATTTTTCTTATAACGTGCAAGCAGTGTGTGATGCTTCACTGAAATTTTTTGCATTCTGAAACCTTAGCAAGACATGTTGTCGAATAAAACAGTTTTAGCATTATGAATGTTTATTCCAATAATTGGAACAACTACATACACCGACGTGGCGAACTAGTTCAAATAAATCGTAGGCTAAACTTTAAAATGTATATAAACATTCGCTAAAGGTATGTCGGCCCACCATTTTATTATCAATGTCCATTTAAGGTGCACGTCGCCAAGGATAGTCATTGGCTAGATACTTTTGCTCAACCCATACCGTACATGGTATTATTTTACGTTGCTTTATGGTCGAAATTCCGGCTTTTGTGTGTATTGTCGAAAAAAAGTTTTTATCGGTACAACCAGTAATAGTAATTTAGAGTAAAAAACGGCAATACTGCGCAAAATCGTTTAATGATAAACAAGGAACTACGCAAATGAATAAGGATAACTAAAACTCTCGGCTCTTGAATGCTATCGAAATTTTTGACGTACGAGTTTTTTACTTTACTTTTTTACTTCCTGGCAAGTACGTTCGATTGTCATTGGATGGATATTTTTGCTGAACCTATGCCGTGCATCGTATTATTTAAGTTAAGGTCGAAATTCCGGCTTTTGTCTGGGATAACCAATGATAGTAATTTAGAGTAAAAAAACGGTAATACTGCGCACAATCGTTTAGTGATAAACAAGTAACCACGCAAGTGAATACAGATATCTAAAATTCTCTACTCTTGAACGCTATGGAAGTTTTGCATGTACGAGTTTTTTATTTAGTTCGTATCATGTATATTCGTTACGTTGGACGAGTCAGATAAAATTAAATAATTAATTTGACATAGCAATCGTTTATTAATTAAGTCCAATCATTTATAAATAATTCCACAAAAGCCTTGAAGTAAAATATTTTAGATTTTAAAGGGTCAATTATGTTATAAATAAATTCTACACTTACGTCATTACGTTCATATATTATACTTATTATTATTTCGTGTGACGTGTAATTAGTGATTTTTAAAATTTTCTATCATAATTACCTTATCTAATTTTACACGAGGAAAACACTATACGTTTCTTTTTAATTCCGTTAAAATATTTTGTATTCACATTTGTCCGTTGGGGTTTATATCATATGAATGTTCCGTGAAGTTGGGATTTTTAAATTTAAACTTCAGAAATACAATGTGACCCAAAGAAAATTTTGTATTCGCCAAGAATAAATACTATCGTACACTCTTTTTCAAGTAACAATAATAATGTCAAAGAATATCGCGGAAATATTATATTAGAAATAACTCATTAGTAAATAGGTGAAAATTATTACCCTTGCCAATTCATTGAATCCCCATATATTCTAAGAATATTTATAATCGTCCAATGGGATAAAACCATTATTTCATCAATCGTTTTAATCTTGACATTAATAGAATTCATTAATAAAATATGTACGCAAACCTTATTTGTATCAGAGAATTTTCAAATCTCGTTCTATTATTTTTATTAAACATGAAAAGCAAAGAAGTGACATTAAATCATGAGATGATGATGTTGAAGTAGTAAATATGATGTATTTCTAGTTTATGTTTATGTTTAATAAGCCTTTCTGTTTATGATTGTTAATTAATATCTAATTAATTAATATTCTTTCATTCTTAATAATACACTGTATTTGGAACGATTTTAGTATTTTTTCAGAGCCAACAAAATATTGAATAAATAATTTGAAGATAGAGACTCACCAATCATTTTAGGATACGGCAGATTCAAATTTTTCATGATTTCCACGAATTCGTCCAAGCTCTTAGTGAGTCGTGGATTCAACCTTTTCTCCTCCTCCACTGATGTACAGGTCATTCCTTTGTAATCATGCGCTGGAAAGAGTTTTGTAGGATCCGGAAGAGTGAAAATTTTCTGATGGACATTATTGTATAGACTGGTAGAATCGCCTTCTTGAAAATCCGTACGGCCGCATCCTCGAATCAGAAGCGTGTCTCCGGTGAATGCGATTCCCTATTTTAGAACTTTTGAATTAGATTATGGAAGAAATAGCACATAAGCGGTCATAAAATAATGTCTCCGGATAATAAAGATTAAACATCCCCATTAAGAGATCCGCTACCAGTCAAGTACAAGGTAAATATTAATTTTTCTGCTGTGTCACAAAGTTGAATCCTCTCCGTTTCGTACGTTTTTGATACGCAAGAAGTAGTTTCATTTGTTTTTGTATCGTATTTTTAATATTCTCCAGTAGTTTAAAATAACGTGTAAGGTGAATACTGCTTTAGTTCAGTAATTGTTCTTACATTGCAATTTCTGTTGTTAAAAGTTTGAATTCATATACAGTGATTATGCTCCAGTAACTATTTACATTTTGTACCGTTCCTAATTCGATGGTAATATGAAAACATAGTGAAGCTACAAGGTAAACGAAATAACAATGGAAAATATATGTTAATAATGTAGTCAATAATTTAATAATCGCTAATACGTTTTACGAACACCGCACCATACAAATGTACATACATATAAATAGCAACAATAGGAAAGAAAAATCAATAAATAACACTTTACTTTGTTTTTAAACTACGAGGAGTAAATCGGAAAGCACCGACAATATCACCATTTTCTGGTATACATTTCCTACGAATTACACACATGGTTTTTTTCTACTAAAGTTTGGAAAACGTTTTAGATTTTATAATAAAAAATATTTAGAAACGAATTGTAAATGCAATCGAAATGTTTGTGTTCGTTACTATAGAGAAATAACTCTGTTTGTCAAAAAAACTTAATGTGTGAACACGAGAAAAAGGTTTGTGGAGAAGATTTTATTAAAATCGAAGTATCTGATGTAGAAGATTCGGCTGCATTGGCGGTTCAATCTTTATTACCTGTGAAATCCAAAGGACAGTATGAAAATGCTTATTGTCAATTTGACAACTGGTGTAAGAAAAACAGAGTAAAGATGATCAATGACGTAGTGTTGTTAGCATATTTCGAACAAAAATCCAAAGTATAAAAGAGTTCTACATTGTGGAGCATTTATTCAATGGTGAGGACAACATTATCAGTGAAGAATAATATAGACAAAGAAGTTTTCAAGTTTAATAGCTTTTCTTAAGTGAAAATCAGTTGGACATCATATCAGAAATGCAGTGTTTTCACCAAATTAGAAATAGGATTTTTTTAAGAAAAGCTGATGATAGAACCTACTTAATCATGAAAGTATTTTTTTAATTTGGAACTCATCCAAATTATATAATTATTATTTAAATTATAGATAGTGCTGATTGTTGGTATCAGTGGAGCATTACGACGAGAAGAATTAACTTTTCTACAAGTTCCACACTTAAGGACATGGGCTCGTACATTTTGATTGAAATTCCCAATACAAAAACCAACGTACGAAACGAATTTCCAATTTCCAATGGGGACATAGAACATGTGGATCTGCTTGTGACATTTCGGAAATATTGTTCCCTTCGTCCCTCACCAATTGAAAATTCAAGATTTTTCTTAGGATATAGAAGCGGAAAATCTACAAGACAGTCTGTTGGCTTCAATACTATTGGGGGGATGCCTAAAAAAATCGCCGACTTTTTGAAGTTACCGAAACCTTCTAATTATACCGGGCATTGATTTAGAAGGACGTCTGCTACAATACTGGTCGATGTAGGAGCAGACATAACTCTCAAAAGACATGGTTCATGGAAATCAAGCAATGTGGCCGAAGCATATATCGAGAACTCAATTGGACATAAGTTGGAAGTAGCAGCAAAAATATTGGGAAACAAAGAAGAGGTTAATGTAAATAGTAGCTGGAGTTTCATTTAGTAATTGTGTTAATCTATGTTAATATTTATAATAGAGATGAAAAATAGTCATGTAGAATTTCAATAAATGGATTTTGAACTGATAACAGCGAAAATTAAAAAACCAAGAGGAATAAGAAATGAAAGATCTTGAAAAATAGGTCTAAGAATGAAAGCATACAAATTAAGAGAAGATGTGAATAATAATAATAAGCTGAATATAATATAGTCACAGAATAGAAAAGTAATTGAAAACGAAGTATAAAAACAGGAAAAGCTTCGAAATACGATGGCATACATCCAGCTATGCCAGATCAAAAGGAAGGTATGTAATTAATAAACGTAGTAGTCAGAACAACATTAGAAGAGGAAAGACAGCCAATGGATTGGGACTTACGAGTCGTATTGCCTATGTTTAAGAAGGGAGGCAAGAAAAACTGCAAAAATGGGTTAAGACAAGATGTTATGATCCCGTTATTGTTCATAATCCTGATGTACGACATAATAAAACAGACTGCGGGAAATGTGGAAAAAGTAGGAGTAGAATATAACCGCCTAAGGAGCATTAGCATGCGTATTCGCAGATGACGTGGCTATATTTACAAGAACAAAAAAAGATCTTCAGCATAATATAAATACATGGAATAAATCGCTACAAGAAATAAAGATAGATACACCAAAAAGTAAGACTATGGTAATCTCAAGTAAAGAAAGTACAATGTACATTAAAGTAAATGACAATCACATGGAACCGGTCAATGAATTTACATAACTAGGAATAATAGTAAACAACAAAGGAAAACACAAAGAAGGCATCGTAGAATGTACAAATAAAGCAATTGAAACATATTTCAATATGTGCAATAGCATAGCAAAGAAACAAACAAGTCTCTAGACAAACCAAATTGCAAGTAGATAGAATAATTTACCAACCATTCGATTTCGAATCTGAAAACAATCAAATAGAGAAGAATTAGAAGTAAAATCAGTAACATCGATAATTGAAGAAAAATAACTCGGCTGGTGGGGACATTTACAAAGTGTAAAAGAAAGCAGCCCGGTAAAAGAAATATGGATAGCTAGAATTCAAGATAAAGAAAGAGGAAGACAACACAGCAAACGTGGGACGAGACAATTGCGAAAATACTGAACATAATTAATATAAAATGGGCAGAAGCAATGAAATTAACACAAATCAGGAAAGAATGGAATAAGTTTATTTGTAAAAATTAAAATATAAAGTCAAACATCATAGCTCTACCCCGATACGGTTCTATAGGGTTTCTGATTATATATTCCTAACCGGATGGGTAAAATTCCTGTTATTCTGTAACATTTTCGTACTCCTCTACATTTTCCGCTGATTCCGAGGAATCTGCTATAATAGAGTGCTTTAGATGCGTCACTAACATTTTTCATGTAGACAAGTTTATTTACTTTAAAATGTTTTACTTTAGATTTTTCGTTGTCGCATTTCTTGACGTATGTCCGTGTTTATCGGATTTATTCATTTTTCTAGGTTCTTGAAAATGTGCTTTAATCGTTCTTGATGTATTCGTGTATTCTTGATAATATTCTTTGTAATAGATCCATTGGGTCTCGCAAAGCAGTGTGTCCAAATACTCCTAACAATGTATGCCCCGTCGTTTTTGTGATGTTATTGTTATAAGCTACGATGGATAATTTCAGTTGCACTTGAACTGGATATTACTTTCGTTCATGAAGACATATGACTAATATACTCGATCAATGTCGAATGACATTTTTCGATATTTCCTTGTGTGTTTGGATGTATTGGTGTTTTGGTGTCCCAAATGAATTGTTCTAGTCTTCGGTCTATCGACACCTGTATCGACAACTTTGTAAAAAATGTTTTAATTTCCATAATAATTTTTTTAATGGTTGATCGTGTTTTAGTTAATTGTAAAGGAGGTAACGATGGGCGTCTATCGTATTTTGCTCGATTACAATTCTCGCATTTCCTAATATGTTCATGTTCTTCCACCAATATATTCTTTATTTCAAATAGATGATTTGTTTTTCCTTCGTGGTGGCCCTTAATGTATTCCAGTTAGTCACCTTCGGCGCAAACGACACAAATTACAAAGTACATCATTCTAGGGTTGAACATATTCATTACAGAAATCATTGCACAATTCATCATTTTCGAAATACAACCTTACGTTTTCAGTCATATATTCGCTGATGAAGTTCATGATCTTTTCTATTGGTATTTTCTCTGTTACGATTTTACTTCCTTTATTTGTAATCGTGTATATTATTAGTTTCTTTCCTCTGTGGGTTTTGATGAAATACAGAACCTTTTTATTGTCTATTGGCTACTTATTTCTATTGATTTGCTCATATTTGGTGTTGAAACTTGTTATCGGTCTCATTGCAAAGAACGCTGTCGTTTCGCAAAAAGCTAATTGCAAGCATTTGTTAATTAGCCTAAAGGTGTACGTACTCCTTTCAATAAGCCTAAACATACCAGGTTTATTAGGACGTGCTATATCGTTTCAAAATTAGCCTGCCATTTGCGAAATGACGGCGCTCTTTGCAATTAGCCGGATTTGCCATTTAGCCTACGACATATACATTCTTGTCGGATGGCACTCTAAATTAGAACCTGCCCACTATCCACTGGAATTAGCCAATTGTCAGTGCAACACCTTTTACTGTACCCTTTTAGCATCTTTTTGATTTATTTGTAAGCACAATGCTGCTGAAGCAATAATTTCTCCCTAACTTATCGAGTATGTCTGATATATTCTGGATTGGGTATTTATCTTTACTCGTGTGCTCAGGTGATATTCTAATCTAGTAGTTCCAATATCTTTTAATTTCTTGTATGTCCTGTGTGTGTGCGTGCTCTAGCGCCAAAACTATTGAGATAAAGCTATGAAACATTAAACTTTCTTTATCTCGAAAACGGTACGTGTTATCGAAAAAACTGTGCTTATAAATGTAAGTATGTAATGTATTGATATTTTAAACAACAGTTTTTTCGAAAAATGGAGTATAACTAAGTACAAGAAAATTCAGAGCGGACCACTGCATACTTTTTTACTAACTTGCGTAAATGTGTCAATGCCAAATGAAATTAACATTCGACGTCATTTTATGAAATACATTGTCAGTCAGTTGACAACGGTCATTGACGTGAAAGTGATAATTTCTGCACAGTTTTGGTAATCGTAAAATCAATATTATCACGTTTGTAGAAAATTTACATTACAGTAATAAACAATTTAAAAAAAGTATATTTGCTGAATTGTAAACTATATTGATTCAGCGACTATACGTAATGTGTTTCACGACTGAACCACATATCAGACTTTAAAATTAACATTTTGCTCTAAACTTCTAAAGTAAGTCACAAAAGAAACCCTCCAGTCACAAAAGAAGCCGCAACTAGAATTCGGAAGTTAAAAAGTGCTCTCCCACATTATACCGGACGTTCCCCAGATGACGTACATTTTTTATTAATATATTTTATTAAGAAATCTGATTCATTCACCATATTGGATCCATCTTTGATACGCGATCTCCAATATAATTGTAAGATATTTCAATGATATACCATATCTTAATCAACCAATAAGAAAACTTTAAATCGAGTTTTTCAACGCGTGGTTCCATAACTTTAAACTGCTATCTTACTTCATTACTTTTACGTAATTAAACATTATTAGTTTTCTTGCAGATCCTGAAAGACGGAAACAATTGTTGATTAATTGTAGATGGCAGAGTTCCTACACAATATTCTTGTCTTTCTACAGTGACTCAAAAGCATTTGGTAAGTTAAGTTGTCATGAGTGAGAATTTGATATCAAGCCTGGATTACAAATTAAAATATTATTTCAATCTACTAATCCGGACCGAAATTCGGAATTAAAATGGCGCACGAGTCAGCTAGAAAATGGTAATATTTTATTGGGCCAAACTTACAACAGCTATCCAAATTCTGTAAATAGTGGCACTTTCTGTTTTTACTTGTTTCGTTGTATTATTTATAGAAATGTTTCGTCGCCATAAATTTTTAACTATAAATATAAATAAATGCATTATACAATTTTAAGGGATTTTTTTTCAATAAACACTTGATTATCTAATTTGTTCTATACGTTATTTATAATGGGTAAATTTCCTTTGCTGAAACACTGTTCATTTTAGCGCTTTACATGAAAGTCAATTGTTTGCCTTTTACCGATTAAAACAAATTATTTAACAATTCTTTTAAATTTCCCAGGATATCAATAAGACGTGTATAATATATCCATTTCATATAAATGTACAGGTACGTATTTTTACATAGGTAGTAAATTTAGTAAATTTACCTGTTCAGGACAGTAATAAGTGACGCACCCATTTGTGTGTCCAGGTGTAGCAAAAATCTTCAAACGATGAACTCCAAAATTAATTTCATCATCCTCGCCAATATAAATATCGGCCTGTGCGCCGCTAGCTTTTGAAATTATGCTTTTGCAACCAGACAACTTTTTCAACTCTCCGGTGCCGGTTATGTGGTCGGCATGCATATGTGTGTTAACTAAAAAATATATTCATTTATATTTAGTTATTATTGTGACAAAATACTGACTTGCATATTTCAAGTGAAGATTTAAGTCGTTGACTAATTGAAAATCGCGCTTAGCATGCTCAATAACCGGGTCGATAAGAATGGCCTCTTTACTAGCTGCATCCGCCAATAGATACGTGTATGTGCTGCTCGTAGTGTCAAATAACTGAAATGATTAATAATGTCAGAAATCAGAAGCAATGATGGGCGTAGGTGTGTTAGTTTTAATAACTTATTTGCTAACATTCGCACTGAAAGGTAACGTACCTGACGAAATACAAAGTCCCGTGTAAACGGTATTTGTTCGGCCATTTTACTAAAATATTTTTGCTGAGTAACCAATGTTATTCTATTGTACGCGAACGTCTTGTAAGTAATTCTTGATAGTAAACAGGCCATAAATAATCGATAAACTTAATTAAATAAAACCGAATGTTTGGATGACCCCGGTCAGCTGTTGAAATTCGACTAACATTTTACAACTACAGTAGATGGCGATACCGCAATGATAATTTTCGACATAAAAGAAATGTGGGGATAGAATTGCACTTATCGCATATCTGATTATTTACGTATATTATTGTCACGTATTATTACTTGTAAATATCATACAAGGATATTCGATAGGTGCAAAATCCAGTTTGCGAATATATTAATGAACAAGTGAATGCTAGAAAATATAACCCTTTAAATAAATATTTTACACATTGACAACTTAAATTCTTAGTATGACAAACAATAGTTTTACAACATAGGCATCTTACGTACACTTTTATGAAGAAACCAAAGTCAACGACGTTGGAAGGTAAACGCTAATGCAATAATTCTATTACAACAATGAACTACGTCGTTAACTTTTGAATGCGTTTTATCTATTTTAGAAATAATGCACCTGTTCGAAGAATGTATTAAAAGGGACCTACAATTTCACCTTATCCCAAATTAATGTTAATGCCGATTTCCTATCCAATTTCCATGTAAGTACCTACCCACCTTTACTTCCTGTTAAGACTGCGCAATCAACGCGTGACAACCAACTAATCCGTTAGGTGTCACTAGTGGAAATTCAGCATTTAATTACTATGTAGCAATCCATGCAAAACGGGAATAAAAATGAGTGAGGGATTTTTCGAACTAACTCGTCATTTACGATATGAGTAAAAACTGACCGCCTGTACAATCTATTAATTTGGAATGTTCATCCCAAAAAACTAGCAAGTTTTGTATTGTTCATTACAAAACACTACTAGCGGCTCGTGACAAATTCAGAGGAAGAGTGTGTATGACTCTTCCGAAACACCCAAGGAGTGTGTGAGGCCGTCTTTTTAATATGTGTTTATTGAGAACTAATTATTTTAAAACAATTTGCACAAACTAAAAAAATTACTTCTACTCTTAACAAAAAGAATAATAACGAAAACACAGATTATTCCTTCCGGACACATTAAAGGCAAAGGACTGTCGTAGTTTGCTATGATGGACTTCGCAAACAATTTTAAATATCACAAGACTTTGCTTTTAGTCAGTAAACGTTCCACGGATGTGACGAAGTTGTCACGCCTTCAACCAAATCGTGTAAAGCAGGATATTCTTATTTTGTTCCCTAGCACTACCAGCCAGCCGTCTAAATGTTGATGCCATGTCTGGCAGATTTTGATTTTATGTACTGCCTGAAGGGGCATTGTCCTTTGAAAACAACGAACTGCTCGTCGACACTTTATAAGAAAACTCTCTAACTCAACATGACTCAGTGGTTTCCATTTCCTTTGTGAATCTGGACTCTGATCAAGCTACAAAGTCTAATGTTTTCCTACGTCCTCATTTGTATGAAGAGAAACCATATCCTTCATTCCCGTAGTTATAAATAAAATTTTCCACGAAAGTTGGCAATGTTACAGTAAGGCGTAAGACCAGAACGAATACACAAAATATTTCTCATAAGACGCTTAGAGCTCCATCCAGGATCACTAGTCCAGTTCATACCTGGTTTTAATGTATATTAATTTTATTTTTGGGCGTCGTTCCTTAGAATAGACCTCCATATCATATCATATCCATATCATCTTCAGGCTCTGTCATATTTAGCTCCTCTTCGTTAGTATTGTCATCATCTAAAATATTTTATATATATATATATATATATATATATATATATATATATATATATATATATTTAAATATATTATGGTATAATGCCTCTTCAGATTTCGAGAAATTACCAAATATTCATCCTATTTCTGCAAGTTCTGAGAGACTGTTAGAATTTATATAATTACCCAACAAGTCCCACCTCCCACTTACCCTTACTTAAAATTTATCAATATTTTACAGAGGTGGAAAAAATTGCTAACCAATTGCATTACAGAACCTCAACATTCATTTGACAAATAGCCAATCTTGCCTATTAGTGGGGGGGGGCAAGTTACCCAAGTTATCTAAGGGTTAAACTCTGCGCTACAACTAATATTGAATCTAAAACTTAAATTGTTTTTGAGAAGCCCGATAAAACAGCATGTTTACGTTTTTGTCATATCTTCAGACATTACATGTATTCTGGGTTATTACTATCTACGGTCTCACGATGTCCACACAATGCTAATTTAAAAGATCTACAGAACCTAATACAATTTATTACCTTTCCTAAAATATATCTATTTCGTTTACTTGTTCGTCATGTTTTTGCACCTCAGGAGGATAAGCTGCACTGAGATGATTTCGCACACCAACGTGACACAACATAGCAAACACTATGGAGCACTAGAGATCCTTATGGCTGACAAAGTTTTTTTTTTAATTTTTTGGTTAAATGATTCAATCGGTTAACCCGGCCTCTAACTATTCTGTGCTAAATCACTGCACCCCATTAATAAACAAACAACACAAAATGGAGCATTACTTGTGTTGCAACCATGCCAAAAATGCTAGAATTAAAATTTGCTTTGTTGGATGACTAATTACAACGTTTTGTTTGTGGTCAACAGGATTTTGTTTTGCGCGAACGAATCGACGTAATTCTGCACGTTTTTAATAAAAGTCTAGACAACAATATAACAAGAAAAAATCCTACTTGCATAATTTGCTGGAAAACTTATCGACGTTCAAAAAGGTGTTGTTGTTGCATATGAACTGTACATTGCTAAAATAGTGAAATCTGTAGCAAATATTAGTCCGGAAGCAATTTGAAATTTCTCTACAAACTACGTTTTTCTTAGTGATTCCGAATCATTTATGACTAAAATGAAGAATGCTAAATATCTCAGTTTCGGACATTAACAATGATGCAGATTTCTGGAACAAGGTAGTGTTTAGTAATGAGGACAAATTTAACGTATTTGGTTAAACTGAAAACAATTAATTAAGCATATCTACATTCAGCGCGTAAATCGTACTGAAAACGCAAGTTTTCTCCAAGCCAATTAAAAATGATGATCATATTGAGGCAAATCAGTGATTGGAGAGATTTTAAACTTGTTATGCCATTTTTATACCATTTTCCTTATCTCGACAAGGGTACGAGTTATTGTTTATAAAAGATAAAATTTTAAAGAACTTTTATTTCAAAAGTTTTTTTCGAAAACTGGAGTATATGTAAGTATAAGATAATTTAGTGCGAACCACTGCAAATTCTTTGAATATGTTGCCGGGAAAAACGTGTAAGAAAAAAATTGCTGCGGGTGCAAAAGTTAGTAAAAAGAATTATATTTATGCCAGGTTCAGTTACTTCAGGACACCATAAATTAAAACTTCTGGTACTGGGGAAGCAACAAAAACCGAATGCGTTTGAAAATTCACAGATTTAAGTGAATTATAAAAACTTGGATAGATTTCGGCGTTACTTGATGAAACTCCATATTCACAAATTAAAACATTCACAATCACTAAATTTAGTGAAACCAAGCAATTTTTATGTTTTAATTTGTGAATTATAAAAGACCAAAAAAATTTAGGTAACAATAAACATTTTTCGAGAAATTAATACATAAGTTGCTCGGTCCCGCATATGTACATATAATTTCACCCACCATAATTTATTATTCAAGCAATTGATAATAATAAAGCAACATCCCCAATTCGATTAGTTAAACATATAAGCATATTTATTTGAGTTGATTTAGATTCGCGCAAAACACGTGTAAATATTCGTTAGAATTATTTGAGATACGTACAATATTTTCAGCATTGGTAAATATTCCCAAAGCAACAACCCGTAGCTGTTCATGTACCATCAACTTCCCGCGGTCATCGCAGATGCCTAACGGCATTTGCCGCCAACGGTTCGGTCAAATAATTTAATGGCCATCGCACTTGTCCTCCATAGGACTTGTCCTCCTTGCATCTTTTGTACGGTCACATACAGAATTTCTATTGTCACATCATTTCGGTTCGGCAATCATCTCATAAATCCCATTTCGTCGTTACTTTACGACTGCCAAATTCATCAGAACCCAGAGGTTGTACAAAGGTCATTATCCAATGCTCTTGTCAATTTAAATTAATATATGGCCTGCACTCCCAAGAATTGGGATTTTCTAATCTTTTAAGACCCGGCCAAACCAAATGACGTGCAAAACATCCCTTTCCTTGACCAGAATGAAAATCGTTTTCTAGCAAATCACGAGACGCGTGAGTCTAGCATCCCCACCATCAAGGTGGGGGCTGTCCATTCCCACCAGGCTTATCTCTTCAGTATATAAAGAACATCACAAAAAGGACAATACAGAACACGTACAGTGTAGTACAAGTATACCGCAGTACAAATAATCTAGTACTCAGCTACTCAACATCAAATAGCAACTCATCGGGAGTACGAGAAACAGTCGCTCCGACCAAGTACAACAGTACATCAAGTTGGTAACAAGCCCACAACATATATACAAGTGTAACTAAATAGTGTACAAAGGTAAAAAGAGTTTTTCTGCAACGAAGTATTCGAACGATTCCATGAAGCCCACACAATAGCGGTGCACATCAGTGGCGTAAATCCGTGAGCGAGAGACGTATTCGAAATTCTCGTCGATCTTACAGATCGCCAAGAGTCGAGTACACAAACAAGCCACTTCATTTCCGTCGCGACATCATGGAAAGAACTTTTACAGTTAGAAGATGTAGCCGATGAAGACTTAGAACAGTTAGTACTTGCAGTGGAAAAGTCAATGACAATCTGACAATGAATATGGCAGAAATCATGGAAATAATTAGAACAACGGAATAAAAGATTGTGCAATCGGCGTAAGTGAATTTCAGGAAGATGTAAATGAGCTAGAAATACTAGAATACATTGTAGTATCAATTGTCCTCTGAAGGGGAAGAACATAAATAAGTACCAGCAATGCTAATGAGACAGTTGCTTGCTTGGAATGTTTATTTTGTGGATAAATACTTACAATATTAAGCGCAAGAAGCTAATTTGGCAGCCTAAATTAACCAAAGAGTATCATACAATCTTGTAAATATAAATTGTGTAATTTTTTTTTATTTTCTGTTCGTTTCTACAAATAAAATAAGGTATTCCTCGACAATCCGAAGATCACCTGTCTATTAATCATGCTTACAGTTCCAAGTTATTCAAATCCATTGGGCACGTTATTTAAATGGACTTTTTCTTTTATTTAAATATAAGGTTTTTAAGTATGCTGAGATGTCGTTCAAAATAATATGCAATTTAAAATTTTAAAATCCTTCCTGCCGCTGTCCGATGCTTAGTGGCGATTATTCCCGTACGTTTCACCTCTATTTCCATTTATATTCATTTCTAGTGGTCTTAGGAACATTTTGTAACTTTTTTTATTCCTGTGTTTGCCAATATGGCTGTACCGTTGGGCAAAGCACGCTAGCCGCACAATTTTCAGCTTGTGCAGCTTCCTTTTTCATGCAATCGATTTTACGAGATTACGAGTATGTTTGGACGATGGGGCACCACTGCTTAATTTCTAAATGATCTTGAAAAAGAAGCACCCCACCTTAATTTTTTAACGGACCCAACGGAATTTGTTCTTACAATTATTTAAAAAATACAAAGGAAAGCACTTACTAAGTGTTTATATAATATTTACTATCGTCTCTTCATGTCTCGTTCGTGTTCATAATACACTTTTTACACTTAAACTTAATTTAAATTGCACTTACTCGTTACACCTCTAAATGTATATTAAAGATTCGTTAACTAATTAAAATCAACAATGCAACGTAAAATCTCGTACTTCGTACGCAAATGATTGATGAAATCATCGAATGCGGTGTGTATCCTTCACGGATACGTTAATTGGGCACGGGCATAAATTCATTTTGCAGTACCAATTGATTCCGGAATCATTGGCTGCATTTTTCTTTTCATATTTCTTCTTTTTTTCATCAGCAGCGTGCGCGCTCTAGTGCCAAAGGTATTGAACTTACAATTATGAAACTTTAAACTTGTATCTCGATCGGAAGAAAACCTGTTATTTTGACTATTAATGCCCAAAATGACATCGGATAAAGTTAAAGGAAAAACACCAATTAGTAGAAAAATGGGATCAAAGCAATTAGTATAGCAAGATAAATTTCCAAATGATCGTCGTTGGTATGAGACATTCTTAAAACGTCATCCCCTGATAGCGAAAAGAACTGATCAAAATTTAACTGCTGTCTCTGAAGCAAATTTAAGAAACTGATTTGCAGAAGTTAATATTTGCAGGGATGAAAACAATTTGCTCAAAGTTCCTCGAATTTTTAATTGCGATGAAACCGTGTTTAGGTTCAGGTAATATTGTTCCTCCAATGATAGTTATTAATTTGAAAAGAATTGCTCAGATCAGCGCCTGAAAATTGGGCAATCGGAACATCTGAAAATGGTTACATGACATGGAAACATTCTATGAACATTTTGCTAATGTGTTTCATCGATGGCTTGTTCAAAATTAAATTGAATCTCCATCGAATTTTGCAATGGTCATAGCCCACACTTAAGAATGCCGTTGAGTGATTTTTGTAAGGAAAATCTAATAGAACTTGTGGCACTTTTCGCTAATGCAATGCAAATTTTGCAAGCGATCGGTGTGGCAATTTCTCATCCGTTAAAGGAATCTTGAAAAAGGCTGTTTATTCGTTCAGAAATGTGAAAACTGCGATTCGACCTTATGACCAAAAAATTAAGAAGCATCTTCCAACAGATAAAGTAGCCCGAATCAAAATTTCTGGCGTGACGTTGACACAGCTCTCAAAAAACACAAACCTATTTCCCGAAGTCAATCATGATAACGTGAATAATTTCTCAATTTATTCTGATAATGGCGTAACTGACGATCAAGAAGATATTTTAATTGGATTCAAAATATGAGTTACAAGAGAATGTACGAGTTGGCAAATTCGGGTGAACTTGTCAGGATATCTACAAAAGAGAATGAGAAGAAATACAGCGTCGATCTGAGATAAATAAAAATTTTGACGAGCAAGAGAATGCAATGAGTAACAATGACAATTGTCCGAACATATTTAATGAAAGTGCAGTGCCAGGGCTGTCCACGAATGACGAAACAGATTCTTACATTGTAAGAATACTGAGTAGGAAATCCAAGATAAACAAAACGACATCTCTACAAATTCGGAAAAAAGTGTTCCATATTGGAGTCCACTGCTGAAATTGTTGCGGGAGAACAGAGGAAAATACGAAAACAAAAACCAGACATTACAGATGCCATAATAGTGGAACACTCAATGAAACCCACTATTTGAAACCACTCGCACAACAATATTTTTCCGAAAAAGCAAGGAATATTTAAAAACTGAAGAAAATAAGAGAAACACGAAAGAAATTGCAAAAAAAAAGAAGAAAAACACGGGAACGCTGCTGATGGAAAAAAGAAGAAATATGAAAAGAAAAATGCAGCCAATGATTCCGGAATCAATTGGCACTGCAAAATGATTTTATACCCGTGCCCAATTAACGTATCCGTGAAGGATACACACCGCATTCGATGATTTCATCAATCATTTGCGTACGAAGTACGAGATTTTATGTTGCATTGTTGATTTTAATTAGTTAACGAATCATTAATATACATTTAGAGGTGTAACGAGTAAGTGCAATTTTACAAGTTTAAGTGTGAAAAGTGTATTATGAACACGAACGAGACATGAAGAGGCGATAGTAAATATTATATAAACACTTAGTAAGTGCTTTCCTTTTTATTTTTTAAATAATTGTAAGAACAAATTCCGTTGGGTCCGTTAAAAAATTAAGGTGGGGTGCTTCATTTTCAAGATCGTTTAGAAATTAAGCAGTGGTGCCCCATCGTCCAAATTTGAAAATTCAAAAACAGTATTTCGTTAAAGATAAAAGCTATTTAGAAATTTTAATTCTGGCATTCCCACGTCAAGGTTGCGATACAAGTAAGTCTGTATTTTGTTCTGTTTATTAGTGGGTTTCAATGATTTAGACCCAGCCAGGGTACGCACCGGGATAGCCAATTGATACATTTAAGCCAATTAAAAAATCTGTTGGCCATAAGCAAAATAGATATATATTGAGAAAGCTAGTAGATTATACTAGATTATGTGGGTCTTTTGAATTAACATTCGGTGGACATGATGAAACCGTAGGTAGTAATAATTCTGCATTTTTTAGAGGTTTGGTAAATTGACAAAAATGTAAACATGCTGTTTTCTCGGGATTGTTAAAAACAATTCAACACAAAATTTCGATTCAATATTATTTGTAGCTCAGAGTTTAATCAAAATAGATATTCATGAAAATTATTATATTCCAATAAAATCTGATTGTGGATTAGGCGTAACGGGAAACTACATTTTAAAAAATCTGCAGTACTCCACACTGTACTTTCTTACACTTAGATAAATTTCCCGCTAACTGACGATTACTATGACTACCGATATCACGAATGTTTCATGATACGTTGTTAGGACTACAAAGAATTTTTCAGCGATTTTCCAGTAAATCGAGATAATTCGAGATACGGAAAATGGTGATAAGAGTAAACCCTCAGATTCCGGTGAGGTTTTCTTCCGAACAATATATAAATCTTAAGTTTTAAATTTCATAATCCTAACTTGAACAAACACACGACGTCATGCCAAAAATAGTCGCAATAGCCTTGGGGAAGGTCAAATTATGTCCTTACACCAACTTGTTGGTTTATGAAAGAAAAACAAAAAAAATCCATAATTACTCATTTAATCCTACTCATTTCCACCACATTTTAAATTAGAGACAATGCAACATAATGAGACAATGAAATTTTGTAGAATACATTTTATATGCGTCGTAAGATATTCAATAATAAGCGGACGCAGTCGCCGTGTCTGAGTCGCTTACACAAAAGCAGGAAAATTCCTGTTGCACATTATTGATCTTTGAACTTTGATGTAAGGACTTTCGTGCTCGGAATTAAAATTTAAGTTCGAGTATAAATGAGCTACTTTTTATTCGTTTCTCGCATACCATTTAGTCTGGCAGGTAAATTCGTACCAAAACGGTCGATGAAGTCGACGTCAATGTTAAGAGAGAGGCTCAGTATGGGAGGGATATCAAGTTTGAGCCAGATCAGCTGACGAACACCTACCACCAGCTGATCGCAACAACAAAGTAGTCGTCATAATATCTACTGCGCGTGAATCGACTTGAAAGTGTTCGTCATATTGCGAGTCGTGTAGGCAGATATTTTTTAGTTATTTGCGAAACACGAGTTGACCCGTTTGGATTATCAGTGAATTTGTGTAATGACCTGGAGTAAATTTTATTAAATCCGTCATATGTAAGTATTGATGTATGCGAGTCCTTTGTTTTCCAGGTAAACACGATCGATAAGTTTCGGTTCAATTCGCCAATTTTCGGTTTGTTATGTAAACAGTAGAATTTGTTTTAATATACATACAATTTTACATATCCTTGAATTGTTCACAAAATCCTTTGACCATTATTTAAACCACTAAACTTACTCTTCACATAATTGGTTTGCGTTATAATATGTAATTTTAAACCCATGACCATGTGTATAATTCTTTTGTGTATTATTTATTGTTGATTTGAAAATTAACTGGTTCTAAACTATTATTATTTGGTACATTCGCGATACACATGTTAACCTGTGACTTGTATTTGTCAGATATGATGATAATAATTGACAAACATCTGTAAATTTATTTTTAGTACTTACACACCAAGCACTTACGAATAGATTAGATAAAATTATTTGAAATTTAATTATCAAAATATACGAAACACATTACAAAATGTATTTGTGTCATATTACGAATGCCTGCGAATTTACATAAATACACTTCTAGTCGATCTTTCCACCCAGGCCCATGCGGGCCGCTAAATATTTTTAAATTATGTGGCGTAATTTCGACACATTAATGTTTCGGAATATACCAAGTCTACGATTTAGAGCACGGTTACAGTGATTGCGTATTCTGGCGAACTTTCGTTTTGACTTCTGATGATTTCGCCAGGACAAACAAACACGGACATTGTTACGGTAGTGGTTACACTGCGTGCATATAATTGTTAAAATACTGCACGTGTCGTTCAAATGGGTTTGTTTGTTCGTCCGAATTCATAATAACTCTAATACATCTTGTAAAACTAGTCAGTTTAGTGTTTAGGAAATATGAGCCTATAGGATATGAGGGCAAAAACTTTTTTGTTTTTTATTATGTTTTAATTTTTCATAAATGATTTTGGTGAATTTACTTAAACAACCCTAGTCTTAGAAACAGTTCGAATAAATCGTCAAAATTTTTGTTTAGGGCGACAATGACCGTACCGGAAACGTCCCCAGGTTGCTGGAATTTTATCTAAGTATAAGAAAGTTCAGTGCGAACCGCTACAGATTTAATTTTGATATTTATATTATTATTATTATTTTGGAGAGAATTTGGCTTTCATGTTTTAGATGTTAAGAGGTTGTGTTACATTGATTTATACGGTTTTTTGGCTAATTTTAGCGATAAATAAAATATTTTTTTAACTTACTAATCCTTTACCTTTCTACTGTTAAGTGCCAGGCGGCCAGAGTTAAGTTAGATGATGAGTTGGTCTACACTTTTCTTCCCATATTTTCCTATCTTAGGTAGCTTGTTTAATAATGCCTTCCCATGTTTTCCTGACCCGTTCTCTTTTATTCCACCACTCGCATTTCATACATTGTTTTTGTGTATCAGATTCTATGCGGCATACGTTTCCAAACCACCTTAACTGCCCTTTCACTATTTTTCGCTTATAGGTTCCATGTAAAGCTTTCGTCTGTGTTACTCCATGTCTTTCCTCTCATTGCATTTAAGCTTGTTTTATGTTCCTCTGCATGAGTTGGTTTTATTCCCTTTCATAATGTTAAACTTTTTCTATTTTGCCATTCCTCTCAAGATATCATCTGCAAACATACGTTAGTTTATCTATGTTTCATTTTCCAGTATCCTTGTTTTACCTTCTTCATCTTTTGCCTTGCCTCTTTTATCGAAAACTATTGAAAATAGTAGGGGGCTCAGCACACACCCCAATTTAAATCCTAGTATCTCGTTATATATTTTTACAAGCTTGGATGTCTCTGCTCTCCCCGCATGTTTTTATCATCTCCGATGTTATGTTGCCCTCTCCTGGTCTATTTCTTATCCTTGGATTTTCTCTGCTTCGTTAATATATATTATACATTTTTGCATCGCTTTTGTTAAATCTTCAACATCTTCAAAACGCTGTCTCCATCTCTCCATTATTTGCTCTTTTTCTGTTATTACATTTTCTTCCTTTCCCTTTATATTTATTGTATTATATTCTTTTTCTGTCTTAATTGTTTTCAAGTTCCATAAAATAATTTTTGGTTTTTGTGCATAACTTGTTTGCATCTTTTCTCCAAATTTTGTCAAATTTTTTTTCGCCATTGTCGCATCTTTTCGATATTCTTTGTATTTTTCGCTGTCTTCTGTACGTTTTCATTTTCAGGTATTTTTCCGTACATATTTTTCTCTTTTGTCCTTTTTGTCTGCACTTCGCCAATTTACCTTCGTTATATTTTTATTTATTATTTGCCCGTTCCCACACCTCTCTACGTCCGCATGTAGTATAGCGTTTTAAACGTCTCACATTCCTATTCTACGCACTCCATTTCTGGTATTTGATATTCTTTAAATTTTCCGTTTAATATTTCATTATTATATCCTTGGGCATTCTGTTTCTTCTAGTTTATAACTAGTGATTTTTTCATGGAAATTTTTCTTCGTTTGCCCATTTTCTTCCTCTTTTTCTTTTCAAATCCATCCTTACCAGGTAATGGTCGCTTTCTATCTCCTCATATCGTCTTAGTTTGACGTTTTTGTTTATTTAATTAAAAGGTAGTCAATCATTATTTTTTTTCTATTCTGTTTTAATCATTCTACTCGATTCGTTCATTTAAATCTCCCATAATTAACACATTTTCGATTCTTCGTCTATTTCTTTTTGTGTTTACTCAAAACGTGTCTCTTTTTTTCTCTCCGTATACTACTATTATATTCCAAATTTCATCTAATGCCAATTTAATTTCTACCTTTAAAATTCTTTCATTCGTGGCGAGTTGTAAGTTCGACGAGAATTTAGATTACGTCTATCGCTCACGTATGTGACGCCAAATGATTTGCGTCGCTATCGTCTGGGCATTATTAATCGTACGTAGGCTTGTTTCAGATAAACTCCTTTAACTATGTACACTATTTATTATCACTATTTACAATTTACACTGAACTGAACTGTTCGACTGGTGTCGTGATACTATCTGTCTAAGGGTGAAAACGTTCTTTAAATACTAACGTTCGTTTGTGTAATTGGAATGAAATGTCCACACTTTGATGTAAGACGAAGAACTCGTCGTAATTGGTAAAAGAATGAATTTAAGGTGATGAAAGAAAGGGGAGTTTTGCTCTACAGGTGGTTCAGAGGAAAAATCACGAGAGCCATATAATAATTTAAATGGCCAAGAATGTTTGGTAATTGCTTATTTACGGCCGCATTTGTGTAAAATGTTGCAATCGTAAAATGACGACGTTAAGGGGAATTGGAACCGCAATTGTTTTGAAATAGATAACGTCTTGTACGTGACCGTACAAGAGTTTTTAGATTTTAAATTTGGAAAAATAAGTAATAAAATGTAAACGACCGAACCGACCATTAGCTGGCCGCATCGGTGGCACCATCTGTACCTGGACAACCGTGAATTTGGGTCTAATTACGTATGCAATGTCTAAACGAAATAATTGTGACGAATATTTTGAACTGGTTTGCGCGGATCTGAATGTTAATATATACATACGTGAGACCGAACAACTAGCGCTGCTCAACGTTGTGTTCTTTCTACTTCTTTAACTCACGACCACAGTGGCACTAACCCTTGTAACCCTTATTCTTTTTATATCATTTCCTTCCCTAATTTTTTTAAGTGATTCCTAACACATTTTCTTCCCCTGGTATACATCTTACATTTCAGGTTCCCATTCTCAACTTTTCATATTAAATTGTGTTTAATGTCAAATTTCATTAGGCGACAAAAGTTGTGCCAGTGTCAGAAAATAGATTTTGTATTACCATGAAAATCAAAGTTCTTTGGAAAAAAAACTAAATTGTTCAATGCAACATATAACAAATTTAGTAAGAGAATAGAAAACATTAACACGACCTTATATTTTGAAGTGAGGTTGTATTCCCACATATTGTTTTAGAAATTCAATTTGGACCGAATATTCAATTATAATTGTTAAAGAAGTTCCCAAACGCCCACAAACACGCAAAACAAGACGACTAGATTAGAAGCTTAAAAGGAGCATTCGACGATATTGGCGGCTGAAGAAAATCATTCAACGAGATTTACAGCTTCGTCAAGAAAAAGATAACAACAACACATAATGTTATAGTACTAATTTCTCAGAAAATAGTTCCTTCATTTGTTATTTAAAAATCTTTAACAATGCCCAACATGAATTCATGAAGAAAAATCGACAATGATTGCAATTTGTAATTTTGTTGAGAATCCGTAAGGATTAAGAGTTAAGGGTTAACAAAATGTGTGTAAGGCCATTTATTTATGAATCCTACCAACACATTTTATGATAACTGAACATGAGTTGCTCTGTAATAAACTTTATCCATACCGTTAAGGAAGAATTGTGTCCGTGGAATAGCATCAAAAAGTTTTAATATTATATATGGGTTCGATCCTCAGTCGTTTATTGTTCCTGCTGTTTGTGATTGATCATTCTGGAGTTGATTCTAGAAACGATCTTATTTGTTGATGCTAAGATCTACCTTTGTGTCGACAAAAAGTTGAACAACATGATGAAAGTTTTACAAAATGTGCTGGTTGAATTTAATAATTGGTTCAAGGCGATTTTGAACGAAAATTTGCATTGAAGTAACTGACTTTCATTTACATTTTTAGTTTTTGTGGTGAAACAGATAGATAACAGATAAAATTAATAGTAAATGAATCCTATCGCGATAGGATTGTGTACTTGCCGTACTTGGCGTTACCTGCGCAGTTACAGGATAACTAGTAGCCCCCATGGCGTACTCAGAAATCGTACATGGGCATGGGCATGGTCTCGACAAACAGATTTGGATATTAGCATACGTAGCCTTCTGGACATATGGCTTCAGAATCACTGTCGCCCTTTCAGGGGAAGGTCGGGGCTCTCCGATAACTATTCCTGATATACCAAGCACAAGACTCATAGCTTATGATTTAATTTTGATTAAAAAATCAGACAACGACCCCCACACCACATCGGGGGCTCCACAATACTCAACTGCCACAGACACCACAAAACTTTGCACTTTGCACATTTTTAACAAAAAGTGGAAGTACGCAATTTTATAAAAAAATAGCGGTACTACATAAAATTACACAACGCCAGTAGATTTTGGGATATTAATTAACCCAGATCAATTTAATTGCTATTTTAGTAAATAAATAGAGCGTGAAAATCATTTGACATTGTCATTATTCACTTTCCAGCGAATAGAAAAACAATTCGTGAAACCGATGTATATAATTACATTCTAAAGTTATTTTGAGAGAGCATGTGGCACAAGAATTGATACTATTGCAACTTGTAAAACCTGGCACATATATGCAATCTAAAATTAGCGCTCGAGGAAATATGGGTCGCTCAGGATTACGTTTATTGTTGCAAACCATGACGTAATATCTTGTAGCTGCTATCCGTATTATTATCTTTTTCATATAACCGTTTTAATTAATGACAGTTATTATTAGCAACGCAGTCGTTAACGACACACGTATTCGTTTTAATATATATAAAAAAATAAACTTAACGTTGTTGTTTTAATCAGTTGAATGAATATTCATTCAATTTCCTTCTTAATATAATAGTCTAACTATACTAAATTAACTTAAACTAAGCAAAACTAGACTACTAGAAACCAATAACAAAAGAGAAAATAAAATGAAGTTTTACAATGAAAACTTCTGATGACTGCATTATCGTATGTTACTAAACTAAAAAGATCTTAGTGTATTCAGAGATGCAGAGGGAAAATTGAAAATAAATATAGGGTCGAAAATGTTTAATAGGTCTATTAATTAATTAGTTCAGTAATAACAGATTTACTAATTTAAATAATTCAGAAATTTATGAACGAATGCAAAGGTAAAAAGTAAAAAAAGTAATTGAAGAAAAATATAGAGAAAGAGACAAAATATTGATACTGTGGAGATGGGACCTAAGCGACAAAGAAAGGGTTGGGAAACGACAATTTAATAAGAAACAGGGTGACTGATGTAATCAGGACTGAAAAAGAGAAATACCACCAAATCACTTTTGATACCGTGAAATATGATATGAAAAGAACTTGAGGTCAAATCATTGAGGTAGTCGGGAAGTCAAAAGGAAGAACCGAGAACGATTCTGTAAAATATTTGGAAGACACATCGACTAATATATAATACTTTCTCAACTCAAGTGGACAAGTTAATCCATAAACGCCACAGAATGGTGAGTGAACAATAGGCAGACCACATAAGAAAAGTCGGTGATCATTCAATATATATTCCAGAGGTATCTTTACAGGAACTGGAGAATATTATTTTACAATGTGATGAAATGAAGGCACCGGATGTTATCGACATGAGGATGAGGAATATAAAAGAGATTATGGAGTATTATAGTCGCCCAATTCAAATATTTATAAATTGGTGAATTAAGACCAGAATAATTCCAGACAAACTTCTGATTTGGATAACTACAGAGTAGTTATCCAAAGCCAGCATTACATAAGATAATTGAGAAGTATGTGGCATCGAAAAGATGGGGCTATCTGGAGAAATATGATCAACTGACATCAATATGGAGAAAAGCGGGCTGATTTTCTTGAGTCGTTTACAAATCAATAACAAACTTGAAGAATGTATGCACATGGCGCTGTATGTGGATTTCTCGAAAGCCTTTCATCGAGGAGTTCCACAAGGAGTATTTTCGGGCCCTTACCGTACCTAATTTATATTCATGATATGGGATATTACCTGGAACATTCCTATCACATGTACATTGAGCCACCCCATATATCTCGATCGGAGAATCTAAAGCTGATCTTCCACTCAAATGAATGCCTTCATAAGGGAATAACCGTTATCTGATGGATTGCTTGAAGCAGTTGACTAGCGTACGTATCGGGGTTTGGTCATTGATAATAAATGTATCTGGAAATATCATATTTGGAAGCTAGTAAAATGACTCAGGTACTGAACTTCAATCGTATACTACATATACTCGTCCATGCCGACGAACACATTAAAAGTAATGTAGCCTTCTAAAGTGGAATCTTTGTTCCTTTATGAAATTTCAATATTGGTCCGGATATTGAACTCTCATGTTAACTTGGTCCAACGAGTTCAGCATAAGATGGTAAAATACATAAACATAGCATAAGGGGCGCAGTCAAATGTGTGTATGACCGCTGACATTCTAAAAGACAAATGTAGCACTATCTTAAGAAATTACTTCAGAAACTGTTATAGAGAAACTAGGGACCACGGGTACAAAATACGCGGAAAGATTGAAAGTCTGTGTTTGGTTTCAAGAACGGTAAATAAATATAGCGAGCGGACTCTGGAAGTATCAGTGCCGATGTTGTTAAATGATTTATCGTATCAATTGAAAAATCTTCATTCATGCACGACGGCGAAAAGAGAAATTAAGGCATGACTGATGAGTACTCAATAAATTAAATGTATGTTCATCTTGATTGTATTTATCAATGAAGTTACTCCAAATTATTAAAAACGTGCTTTCCATTTGTTCCGGTAAACTCACACAATTGCTACGTATATGGTGACTTAGTGACATAAGGTTTTTTTATATCACCGATAAGCTTAAGGTGCTAATAACGTATGTAACAAAAGTTTTTGGAAACATATTCGTATTATCGTTTTGCTATTAAAAATAAAGCAATCAGCTTACCATTAGATATTGAGAATCTGTCAAGTTTCTCCTGCAATTTGATAACCCGCCGAATGTTCCACAGACACGTTATATAGAGGAATTTTAGGCTTTACTCGGTAAAAAAAGTTTACGACGGTGGATGGGAAACCCAAAATGAAGAATTTACCAAAAGATTTGAGAGTTTAACCCACTTATCGTACAAAGGCTGATGAAAGGCATTCGCACCAAATTGCGAACCATTGAAACCCATGTCCCTTTAGTTATGTGATATATATTATATAATTATTATATAATTAATTATAATTATATTTATCCACTAATGTCATATAATATATGAAAAAATTACATCGATATTAAACTCATTATTAAATAGTGTGTTAGTAAAGAGTTTTTGATTGGGTAGAAAAGTGTTGAATAATATTATTCAATACTTCCAGGAACCAATGAAAAAAAGAGCGGGTAAATTTGACCAATAAAATTCAAATTGATCAAGTAAAAAGAAGGGATTTAATTTTTGCTATGTTGACACTATGTCGTTTAGTGTCAACATAGCAAAAAATCATCGTCTACATGGATACGATTTCAAATGTCAAATATCGTGTTTGCGGTTTATATGTGTACATAAGTGTAGTGTCGCAGTTTAGTGGATAAAGTATTATATTCAACTCTTTGTGTGGATATTTTATTACACTTGGACGATTACAGCACTCGCTTCGCTGGTGCTGCAAACTTCGTCCTCGTGTAATAAAATTATCCACACAAAAGCGTTGAATAATATACTATTAAAGCTTCACTGAATCGTTTTCCATATTACCAAATTAAATAAAACAATTATTATTTGAATAATTATATTTAAAAAAATTTCCCAAACTTTTGTTACATACATTAGTTATCTCACTTCCACTATTAAACTGTTTAAGACTTGGTTAAGTTGATTTTATTCACGAATTGAGTAAATTTTTTTTTCATTATGCTAATTGGTATTTATATTGTAGATATTTGGAAAAATATATATTATTAATAATAAAGATTTCGAGTTCACGGTTTGGACACAATCTTATTTCGATGGAGTGGAGTGGAATTAACATTAATAATACTTCTAATTAATCTCCAAATAATACACTGTTTGCTCCAATTGCCACAGAACTTTTATATGAAAGCCTTATGTGTCGCTTCGTTCATCTTGTTTCAGACCATGCGAATGTGAATGTGAGGACAGCACATAAAACACCTAGGTTTTCATCATTACTTAGTAAATTAAATTTTGTTTTATGTAAATACAAGGAAAATTTTATTTATCGGCTTTTTATTGCTACCCAAAATGTACAGATACACACATTAGTCGTCCTTGTTTTCATGTGACTCATAAAACTTCCAATGTAACTTTTGTTCAAAATGCACATTGAAACGTGTAATGACGCACGAGCTTTTCTGTGTTTATGTATATAGGTAACATATATTTGTGAATTATTAATTTCTCATGTTACTCAGTAACAGTTACAAATAATAGTATATGATCTAACAAAGATATTGCTGCTCCAGCCTGCGTCCAAGTTTTAAATGAATAATTCGTATTATTAAGTAATATCATGATTTAATTGTCGAAACTTAAATCTTTGTTAACAGACCAATTGTTAATGTGTTGAATATGCACGTTCTCTTTTGTGTCATAATTATTAACGTAACCGTAGGATATTGCGCTTCTAGTACGTTATTTCGCACTGACGGAAATACTTTTTGCACATCTGTATAATGCGGCGTCCTTGTGCACGATGTATGACTACGTGGCATTTGCAAGTTGGTGTAATATGCTCAAGTAACAGAAAATTACGCGAACACGATTTAACGTGTTATTTCGTTTTACTTCACCACACTAAAGTAATGGGACGTTATCAATGAGTTAGTTCTAGAAACTAGTAGATGAATCTTTTGTCTTTATTTTATACGTTAAAGTTTAGTAGATAATGAAATGGTTTATAAGTTCAAATATGGCGACAAATTTAATTTATGTGCATAAATTATTAGGACAGTAAATTGAAATATCATCGACCTTGTTACACCTAAGATCCGGGAAGAACTAACGCGCAGATAAAGATATGTCCATCACGTTTGAGTTTATAATCATTAACTTTTTTGAACATTATTTACAAGTCTTTTAACATAAAAAATCTGCAGTGATCCGCACTGAACTTTCTTATATTTAATTTTGTTGCAAGTTGCGAGTACATTTTCGAAGAAAGTTTTCAAAAAAAGTTGTTTAAAGTTTTATAAGAAAAAGTTTTTCGATAACACGTACCGTTTTTGAGATATGGAAAAAAGGTGATAAGATACATCATCACTTCTGGTTGAGATATTGCTTTCAAAATAGGAAATTTTCTTCGTTGTTGTATACAAATTTTAAGTTTAAAGTTTCATAATTTCAATAGGTGTATCTCCGTTAAAATGTCTAGTTTGAACATTTTTATGATCCCTATACTTCCTTATTTATAAGTATAAGTTATAGTTATAAGTTATAAGTAAACAACACTATATTATATCCAGTTGTGCTTTTTTAGAGCCCATTTCCTATTCGATAGTAGTAACAACAATGATTGACACATTCACATACTAAGAACACTTTATACGAATTCACATATCCTTCCGGCTCCTGCTTTCGATCGGTTTTCTTTACTTGTACCTTTTATTTCTCATGGCATATGTATTACCAGTAAACCCCGATTTGCGTGCGCTTACAAATACAACAAAAAGGAACAGAGGCCACAAAAGGCAGGGCTGTCCCAAAACTTCATCAAAATTCTCTTGAAAGATATATTTAAAGTTGTTGCACTCATATTTGGCGGTGACTCGATCAAAAATAAAGAGCGTTCTAGATTTAAACTAATCACCAATATTTATTTTAACAAGAATGAATGTACAAGATGTATATCCAAAATAGGACACACTAGTCCGTCCTACGGCAACGATGGAGAAACAAGAAATCTTTAATAAAATGAAAAAGTAAATAAAAACAATTTACCGTGAATTCCAGTCCGAGTCAGCTAACGCGGCTAAGGGGCGGGTTGCGTCTTCCGCAACTCCTTTAAATTATGGTCCGCCTGCACGTGGTTCAGTGGCACGTGGCCCGCGCAGGGAAGATATAATTCAGAGACTTTCCAAAATGAAAAAGGCTAACCGATGATGTTGCATATGGGTGTGTACGAAAAAGACAAAGTTATTTGCCTTATTTGCGGTGAAAAAATGCGCGTCGCACAACGCATGCTCTCAGCGACCAAACTCCGAAGTCGACAAAATCCCCGATGGCGAGCACCACTCGACACACGGATAACAGAATGTGTTATGTAAGTAAAATATTCACTAACATGAACGAGAATGAAGCGCCATATGCCACCATACTTTTTACCTGCTGCGTCACAGCACTCGATTTAAGGGGTTATACCACTCAAGGATTTTCAAAAACGCGATTTTCCTTTTCTTCGCTCTAACGACACTTCAGGATCATAAAATAATATGCCATTTGATTTATAGTGGAAAAATAATGTTAAAGGGTTTAATTATCGATCGACCGTCTCAGAGCTGCTGGGCACTCACGCGGCGCGCTATAATGAATCGTTTTCGTACAAATGTACAAGTTAATTTGCATCCGCGCAAACCCGTGTTACAATAGTCACAATAATTCGTCCCAAAATCACGACCCTGTACAGGCATCGCAGATTAGAGGTAAACAAAATTGCCAAGGATTGAAGTGTTTATGAAACATTAAACAAGTTTTTCTCTAAACTACTTTTTCCAAACTGAGAGGACAGATTTCTCGGAGACTATTGCATGGATCCATTTAAAATTTCCACAGTAGCGGTAGCCGTTGTTTGATTGGATGTAAACTTTTTTATGAAAAATTTATCACTCATTTTTACGGCAAAATATCGATTCATTGCTTAAAAAGTGCACAACTTCCACAAAAATTGATAACAAAAAAAACGCTACGTACTTCCAAAGCCTAATGTACATAGATTATACATCTGTTTACTTTTTTGCTCCAAGACTCATACAAGCCGAGAAATCCTTCCTCCCGTGGCGGTATTTTTAAAACAGGTGTTCTATCGCCGCAATTTTTCCTGCCTCTAGAGTGGTTTTACTCCTTAACTAGAACAAAGTTTGGGCATTCGTGCCACCGACACAAAAAAGCGATATCACCGCGCTTCCGATAAAAGTGGAACCGATTGTCTCACGGCCGCCTACCAATACTCCACAGACGCTGTAAAACTTAAATTTTACACGCCAGAATTACCAAATTGCAAGGGCCGACAGAATCTACTGTAGTATCGTCCGCGGATGCATCGCAAAAATGGAACGTAACATATCTTCCTTGCTTTATGCTCCATGACTCACCTGTTTCATTCTTTTCCACTTCCTCAAGACATATCCTCGTACTCCTCCATCCAGTGCTTCTATTCCTTTTGTAAAATCCGCATCTCTTATACCCTTCATCCATCCAATATATGTTCCCTTTCTCTTCATTTCCGCATCTAAATCTCGCTATCATTTCCTTCTCTCCCGCTCTCCTTCCCCCGGAAGGAAGAAGCGGAACCGGAAGGGGAAATGATATATTTGTGCACTGTGAATTATGGGCAGGTTCTTCAATTAAGCACTCACACTAAACTGATGACACTTTTTTATACGATATATGTATATTACAATTGCAAATTGTGTATCTTTTTGAGTTGGTTGGTTTTATATACCAGTTTGTATAGATCTTGCATTGGTGGTGTTTTATTGTGACATCTAGAAAGTTTATTTATTATATCATTGAGATTGAATGGTCGCTGGGCACTTGATGAAACATTCTTTAATAATACTATAAAAATAAAACACTTGGTTTACTTTCATAATTTTTTATTTGATTACATGACAGCTGTTTCAGCGGTTAAGCCATTTTCAATCGTGCATTATTACTAAAACTATTTACAAAAACAGGACTATATATACGGTTTCTAACGGTTCGTTTTAAATTCGTTTATGGATACTAGAGAAGATTTCGATATGAAATTTTTTTCATGTTATTGTACATCAATTGAACATCACACATGATTTTTTGTAAATGTCAATGTTGACATGGAGATGGCTTTGACAGCGCCTCTGTCGAAAGCGGACGCTCAAACGATGTACAGGATTGGGTCCACCCTAGTTATCGGAAATAAAAAATTCAACGATGCTTTTGATCGTTGTTATGTCGGCAAGGTCCCTATCGTTCACACAAAAAAGTCATATTTTACTATGTTTTCTGGCCCATTTGAAGCTGTCAAAAATCAGCAAAACGAAATTTTCCAAAAATGTACGATCGGTACCTTGGTAAATGCTTCCTGTGAATTTAAAAAAAGATTCGTCGCGATACGTTCAGTTGTTCACGGACGAACAACAAACAAATCAAAACGAACAAATCGTGTACAGCAGTTTGAAAAAAGTAACTTTTGGGAAAACGTGTTTGAATTCTAGATGTTCGCAACGTATAGAACCGTTTAAAACTGAGGTACTCTGAGAATCTTTCCGTCAAAACAATCATGGACAAATACGTTGACAAAAGAACATGGGATAAGCTAAAAAACACCCACAGCAACGTGTGCAATCAAAAGTAAAAAATAAAAAAATCAATTTTTTAAAATCGTCAAGGTGTAAGTCTCCCTTAAAGTTGCAATTTGGCGCCTTATGACAGATGGTTGTACCAAGCGATTATCGAAAAACGTCCATTCGTTTGTCTGCTATGCTATGAAATTAGAAAACTAGTAATAATCGGACGGATGCACAATATAATTTATATATGGTAGTAATAAATGTTTAATATGTAACAAAATAAAGTAAACAGTTTTTCTGAAACGATGCAAAAGATGTTAATTCAGCTGTAATTCAGTTTGACGAATTTTTCCGACATGCATATTATATTGTGTGCAAGATTCCAATACCCGGTAGGTCAACCTTGCAGACTGCCTGACTCCATACGTAATAAGTGATATCCCAATTGTCGTTTAGAATAATTTCTCTTAAAAATCCATGCAAGGATTGATGCAACTTCAATGTTGTTCCATATGAAAAATATTTATTTTTTATTTTTAGACTAACATGCCTTCGTTATTAGAAGCATTAGAACAGAAGTATGGTGAAAGTCCGACTGAGTCCGAAGGTTCTGAAGAGGAGGGAATCTGCGTGTCTATTTATGTACCACGAAAATCTCCACGTTTAACGGTCCCCTCTCTTCTCGTTCTGAACGACTGCGATATCGCCACTGCCGGAGAACAACAAGCCTTGGTCGACAAATGTGCCACTGTCGAAGAACTCGACCTCGCCAAGAATAAGCTGAACTACTGGCCGGAGGTAAAAATAAAATTCCGCACGTGCGTATGATTTCATAGTTATAGGAAGTTTGTCGAGACGAAAATATGAGGCCTTGGCAATATATTTATTATAGATTCATTATGAAATGCTTTCCTGTCGATTGCCAATTTAAACTAGTAACTGTTTAAGACAACATTTAATACGTTTTTATATACTAGTGCACATAAGTGCATATATTTACATATATTGTTAGGTGGTATTTTTATCCAATTGAATATATTTATTTCAATCAAATTTGGAATTTCATTATTGGGGCTTATTAGTACTTTTTAATGATCAAAGTGGCTTTATAGAAACGTATGGAGGAAAAGTATATAGTAATTAATTTTATAATAGTATTTAATAACAAAATCAAAATAAATTAATCTTCTGTCATGAAAGTTTTGCATCAAATGTATTTATATGTATTTGTAAATTTATTCTCACGATGCATGTATTTTAATATTTACGCAAACGTTTCTATTTTATCACGAAAGAATAATGTTCTTTGTTAAATATATCTAATACATATACAGAGGGTTCATTGGCGGACGTAAAATAGGAAAAATGTTAATTGCGGGGCATTCAAATAAAGGCTTCCCTAATGATTATTTACAGCAAAATTCCATTTAAGTTTTTTAAAGGACACTACATGGTTTTAGTCACTTTTAATCGCAATGAATTCGTGACGCCCAATTTATTTCGATATTTAGTTTTAATATGAACCATGACTAAAGGGAGGAAGACTATCGTAGCTTCATCAAAGAGGCAGGGATCGGTGGTGCCATCAACTGAAAACCAAAATTTCGTTGTGATTAAAATTGATTTTCAACTTTGCATCTTCTGACAAATCAGTTCTTCACATGCTTTTGTTGACATTTCAGTTGGTATGTTGTCCTGAACCGGTTTACAAATCCATGCAACATGAGTGAAAATTGATATTTGGCTGCACGTTTTCTAAAATAAAAGTTTCAATTGTTCCACACCTGCTGTTTTTTTTTCATGAAAGATCAAATTTTATCGTGAACTGCAAAATTATCGAATCCGTCTGATCCTTACAGGTACAAGTTGAGTTCGTTTAATTTTCAGAGGTATGCCAGGTATGTGAAGATGTATTTTTCATCATTCATAGAGATAGTATCCACGAAACACTGGTTCAAGAATCCTCGTGACCACACTGTTATTTTTACCGCACATAGCTCGAGCTCCGTCAATGCATATGCTGACACAGTTCTTTCTTTGCAATTTTTTTCTTTTCTATAACAATCAATTTGTTTGAAAATTTCCTCGGCAGTTCCATGGCTAATTGGTGTGCAAAACAAGATATCTTCATGCGTGTTGTTTTGCCATACACAACGCACGAAAACAGATATAGGCTTTGCATATCAGTAAACTCATCCAGTTGAAGTGTAAAACCGAAAGTTTTTTTCTTGTAATTCTGAATAATAAGACTCCACAATGTTTTCCAAGTCAGTATTCGACAAAAAAGCGGCACCCCTCAAGTGTTTTTGGAAAGAGATAACAGTCGCAGTGACTGTAATATTAATTGACTACTTCTTGAACAATTCAAGCTTTGTGCACCCTGAGCATCATTGAGTCTTTTTTCGTGTATGGCCGCTCTCACGTTGCTAATTGTCTCTTTGTGGACATTACCTGTTATTGTAGTCCCTTTTGGCCTATACTCAATTAATATAATCCCCCTTCACCTTCTTAGGTGGACTCTTGTTTCGTAGATGGATCTCAGTGGCGTCATATCTGATCGCCAGTTACAATTCTATAGAAGTCTTCATCTTGCAAATTTGTCATCTACGAAGTTTTTGTTCGGGCCTGAACAGTATGGGAATCCATGGACGGGCTATTTTCTCCTTACACTGCCACCATTCTAGGCCACTGCCTTCTTTTGATGAAAATTTTGAAACGCTCCTTTGTTCAAGTTACAAATCACTCATTTTCACCCATTTAAACTGATATAAGAATGAAAAATGTTAAGCAATTGGAACCAAATTCGGAAATGACACTACAAAATGTTACAAAAATTTTACATAAGGACATTGCCGCGGTAGTATTGTTTTCATAGCTGGATAGATAATATAAAACACTACCCTCGTGCATAAATTGTAAGAAAATAAAAATCAAGCAGATGCAGATGTGGTGAATGAGGTGGGTGTAAAAAATCAGTGTTTAACTTCGAACATTTGTTTATTAGGATTTTTGGTTTGGTTTTAGCTCAGTAGCATGCGAGTGCATTATTATGCAATTTAGGCGGGACACGCTGTGTTTATATATGTATATATTTAGACACACATTTAATATCCCTTTTTCGCTTCCCTTAAACAAGATCGGTTATTTGTAAATTTATTTTTTAATTGCAACTTTCCGGTTTGTATTTTACAACATTACTCAAAATAAACAGTATCTTATTACAAATGCTTTATTGTTGATGAACTATGCTGCAGTTCTTTATACAGGATGGCGCACGGCCGAATGACAAATTTTGATGTTTTTTGTTTACTTTCGTCAACAAAAACATGAACAACAATTAATTAAACCAAAATAAAGCTTGAAAATGGGAATTTTATTTCTTAAATATTGGCTTCCTCCTTAATTCTCTTAAGCTCTCTTAAAATTCCTAAAAACTTCTCAAAATTCACCATCTATCGCTGCTACTTTGTTACGGGTTGCTCGTTTCAAATCTTCAATGGTGCAGACACGATTATATATATATCTTTCAGATATGCCCACAGAATAGAATCGGCAACTGTAAGATCAGTAGCACGCGCGGGCGAAGGAAGTTGCGATGGTGCTGGGCAGATTTGCAGATTTCTAGGATTTACTTCCAGTGTTTCCAGGTTCTGTGATACAAAACGTCGTAGCATGTTTAAGTACCGTGTTACGTTACGAAATTCTGGAAAGGAAAGTTCTTATTTTAATTCCACCCAACGTTTTTATGTATAGAAAAAAATTCCGCATCAGTTACCGTTAACTGATACTCCAGCATGGTTTTCAAAAAGTTCTTTCTGTGTATGGTTCAAATTAAGAACACTTTACTTGCACTATGATATTTAGACATTTGGAAGTGTGCTTCATTGGAGATAAGGAGATTATTAATACATTTTGTTGATTCAGCAATGTCCTTAGCATTCTATTAGAAAATTGCAATCGTGCCTGTCTGTCTTGAGAAAACATTTTGTGGACTAATTGTTCTTTCGTATAGATGGAATTTATACTTCTTCTGGAAATAGCTAGAATCTGAGTATGTTGTCGGAGTGAACCGATGGGGATCGCTGAAGGGCTTCTCTTATTCTTTCGGCATAAATAAACTAACATGTACACAATGTTAGAATAATATTGATATCAGATTTACAATTGGTACTACGATATGCAATGTATGTAATAGTTAAGGTTCAAAAAGATAATGTTACATATTGAACGTCGTAAACATACATTTAAAAGTTTAGGAGCAATAGAAAAAATATTACATATGCTGAAGGAACGTTGCAATGAGTTGCAATGAATTTTGCAAAAGAAAATTTCTCTTTTTGTAGTAGGCGGCAGGTGTGGAGTCAGCTTATAAGAAGTGGTAGCCCAACATCTACCGAGTTTAGTTAATAAATTCCAGCCTTAATATTGCAATTTCTATGCCAACGCAATGATTTAAAATAATAATTTGAATGTATTAATTTTTTAAACTATTAAGAATCATTTTCATATTACACTACTTCATACTAATTTCGTTCATTTTTGTCTCAAGCCTAATTATTTTAATGAAATTATAGAAACTGGAGATGATAGATAAGCATACATTATTTTAGGTATTCGGAATACTCCAACAGATGCCCCGTTTGAAATTCGTGAATTTAAGTTTCAATCAACTCTCAATGCCACTCAAACAGACAGATGTGGAGGTAAACATACGCTGGGAAAATCTTCGAAATCTGGTGTTGAATTCGACGCAAATTGATTGGGAGAGTGTTCAGCAAATATTGGATTACTCTCCGACATTGGAAGAGTTGCACTTGAGTTTGAACGATTATATAAACGTTAATTTGTGTGAGGAAATGATTAAATGTAACTGCGATACGGATGAAAAGACGACCAAGGCGGAAAAAGAAAGCAGCTGTTCATGCCTAAAAGTTGACTACAAGAGAAAGCACAAACATTTGGGTATTAGAAAATTACATTTCAACGCAAATCCTGTTAACAAATGGATAGAGATTAAAAAACTTGGCTATGCGTTTCCCAACTTGGAGTCGCTGTTATTAGCAGATTGTCCCATCAAAACTTTGGACATCGATGGAGATGACTTGGAACATGGAAACCGGGATTATTTCAGGAGCGAAAGCGAGTGCGAATCTGAAAATTCTCCAGAATCACCTCATGACTGCTTCAGGCAACTTAAGTTCCTTAACCTGAATTCCACACAGCTTTCCACTTGGGATGAAATTGAACGACTGTCCAAGTTTCCCGCTTTGCAATGCTTAAGAATTCAGGTAGGAGAGTTTCATAATAAAAACTTTCTTTATTACGCTGTGTTGTAGGGCTGTCCATTATGGGAAAGTAATGAATACACTGAACACGAAAGGCGACAATTATTAATTGCTAGGTTGCCGAATGTTGATATGTTAAATGGCGGTGGTAGCATAGGACATGACGAAAGAGAAGATGCTGAAAGAGCATTTATTCGTTATTACATGGATAAGCCGGAGAGCGACAGACCTGATAGGTGAGAACAATTTTTACTTTGGTACAAATAATTATTATAAACTACTACTATTTATAAGAATATGTAAAGCCGAAAATGAATGAAAATGAAAATTTCAATTTAACGCTTATTTGATGCTCAATAACAATATCGAAAGAACGTCCGTGATTTTTACATTTGTTTTCAATTTGCTGGTTTATGTTACGATGTTGAAAATTGAGGTATGGGTTTTGATTATACACTATGTAAAGCTAATTTTGTAAATATTATTTACGACCTACTTGTTCTACAAACATATCTAGATAAGCTGCAAATATTTTATGTACACGTACGAGATAAGTTTCTTTTTCATACTTCCCCGTATCGTTGCCACGTATTTGCGAACTTTCTCCTTAACGTCTTCAAAGAAAAAAACCTGCAGTTGTCCGCACTGAACTTTCTGTAAATTTCCAGTAAACAGTCGCGATTTTGAGCACAATTTTCGAAAGAACTCTTCAAATAAAAATTGTTTAAATTTCAGTATCTTTAACTTTTATGTGTGTGTGTGAAGCTGGCGTATCATTTTGTGGAAACTCATTAATTATTGATAGTTCTGGCTTCCTTTTTAATAGTTCTAGAGTTCCTGATAGTTTACACACATAGTTCTGGTCATTAAAGCGAAAAAATCGCTTAGTGCAAAGTGAGACGCCAACTTCACGCTGCGTCTCACTTTGTCCTACACGATTTTCGACTAACGTATCTTGTCAGATTTTACGAGAGCTATAGTTCTACAATAGTTCTATAAAGAGTTCTGCCTTGTAAAGCCAAAGAAATTAGTTATAACTAAATAAACAATAATTAACACAAATACGTCAACTAAGAGTTGAGACGCAGATCGAAATTTCGGAGTTCTGGCTCTTCTAAAATAATTCTCGTGTAGTGTCGAACATATTGAAGCGTTTCCCGAAGAGTTCTATACAGCAACGATAATCGGTAATTAATTAAAAAATCAAAACTGCCCGTAAACCCGCTTCAAGACAGATACATGACGCTGTGAGGTTTTAGAGAGTTCTGTGCAATAAACAATATTTCTCGCGTAGTTCTGAATGTACTTAATCATTTTCCAAACAATTCTGACTCTAGATATTACTAATTATTCCTTAAAAAACCTTTATCACCCGCGAAAGACACATTTACTGATATATGGGTGAGACGCTGGCCGATTTTCAGGAGTTCTGTGCATTGAAAAATATTTCTCGTGTAGTCCTGAATGTATTTAATCATATTCCAAAGAGTTCTGACTCTAGATATTATTAATTATTCAAAAAAAAAATATCACCCGAGAAAGACGCATTTCGGACATATGGGTGAGACGCTGGCCGATTTCGAAGAGTTCTGTGCATTAAAAAATATTTCCCGTGTAGTTCTCAATGTATTTAATCATATTCCAAAGAGTTCTGACTCTAGATATTATTAATTATTCCTTAAAAAAAATATCACCCGAGAAAGACGCATTTACGGACATATGGGTGAGACGCTGGCCGATTTCGAAGAGTTCTGTGCATTAAAAAATATTTCCCGTGTAGTTCTCAATGTATTTAATCATATTCCAAAGAGTTCTGGCTCTAGATATTATTAATTATTCCTTAAAAAAAATTATCACCCGAGAAAGACGCATTTACGGACATATGGGTGAGACGCTGGCCGATTTTGAAGAGTTCTGTGCATTAAAAAATATTTCTCGTGTAGTTCTGAATGTATTAAATCATATTCCAAAGAGTTCTGTCTCTAGATATTATTAATTATTCCTTAAAAAAATTATCACCCGAGAAAGACGCATTTACGGACATATGGGTGAGACGCTGGCCGATTTTAAAGAGTTCTGTGCGTTAAAAAATATTTCTCGTATAGTACTGAATGTATTTAATCATATTCCAAAGAGTTCTGACTCTAGATATTATTAATTATTCGTTAAAAAAAATTATCACCCGAGAAAGACGCATTTACGGACATATGTGTGAGACGCTGGCCGATTCTCAAGAGTTCTGTGAATTAAAAAATATTTCTCGTGTAGTTCTGGACGTATTTAATCACTTTCCAAAGAGTTCTGATTGCAAACATTATTAATTATTTCTTTAGCAAAATTTATCACCCGAGGCAGACACTTTTACGGACATATGTCTGAGACGCTGGTCGATTTTGAAGAGTTCTGTGCATTAAAAAATATTTCTCGTGTAGTACTGAATGTATTTAATCATATTCCAAAGAGTTCTGACTCTAGATATTATTAATTATTCCTTAAAAAAAATTATCACCCGAGAAAGACGCATTTATGGACATATGGATGAGACGCTGGCCGATTTTCAAGAGTTCTGTGCATTAAGAAATATTTCTCGTGTACTTCTTGACGTATTTAATCATTTTCCAAAGAGTTCTGATTGCAAACATTATTAATTATTTCTTTAGCAAAATTTATCACCCGAGGCAGACACTTTTACGGACATATGTCTGAGACGCTGGTCGATTTTGAAGAGTTCTGTGCATTAAAAAATATTTCTCGTGTAGTACTGAATGTATTTAATCATATTCCAAAAAGTTCTGACTCTAGATATTACTAATTATTCCTTAAAAAAAAATTATCACCCGAGAACAACGCATTTGCGGATATATAGGTGAGACGCTGGCCGATTCTCAAGAGTTCTGTTAATTAAAAAATATTTCTCGTGTAGTGTGTTCTTATAAAAGCTACAAATATTCAAATTTTAAGCAATTTTTATTTGAAACATTCTTTCGAAATATGTTTAAGTTTAAGTATAAGAAAGTTTAGGGTGGACCACCACAGATTTTTATTTGTTGTGTAAAACTGAATTTCGGGTTCGAAAATTTCGAGCGGTAAAAAAATTACAGTCGTTTTCCTGGGTGTGTTTTTGTAGACAGCGTTCGTGGTACCAGACGTGCCTCTGCCATTTCTTATCTGATAAGAAAAAAATATTTCTTTCCTCAATTTTTTAGCAGATGAACTCGTACTCATTTCCTGTTTTACCGCTTGGAATATGATTCAATACATTCAGAACTACACGAGAAATATTTTTTAATGCACAGAACTCTTCAAAATCGGCCAGCGTCTCATCCATATGTCCGTAAATGCGTCTTTCTCGGGTGATAATTTTTTTTAAGGAATAATTAATAATATATAGAGTCAGAACTCTTTGGAATATGATTAAATACATTCAGTACTACACGGGAAATATTTTTCAATGCACAGAATTCTTGAAAATCGGCCAGCGTCTCACCCATATGTCCGTAAATGCGTCTTTCTCGGGTGATAAATTTTTTTTAAGGAATAATTAGTAATATCTAGAGTCAGAACTATTTGGAATATGATTCAATACATTCAGAACTACACGACAAATATTTTTTAATGCACAGAACTCTTCAAAATCGGCCAGCGTCTCACCCATATGTCCATAAATGCGTCTTTCTCGGGTGATAATTGTTTTTAAGGAATAATTAATAATATCTAGAGTCAGAACTCTTTGGAATATGATTCAATACATTCAGAACTACACGAGAAATATCTTTTAATGCACTGAACTCTTCAAAATCGGCCAGCGTATCACCCATATGTCCGTAAGTGCGTCTTTCTCGGGTGATAATTTTTTTTAAGGAATAATTAGTAATATCTATAGTTAGAACTCTTTGGAATATGATTAAATACATTCAGAACTACACGAGAAATATTTTTCAATGCACAGAATTCTTGAAAATCGGCCAGCGTCTCACCCATATAACCGTAAATGCGTCTTTCTCGGGTGATAAATTTTTTTTAAGGATTTATTAGTAATATCTAGAGTGAGAACTCTCTGGAATATGATTAAATACATTCAGAACTACACGAGAAATATTTTTTAATGCACAGAACTCCTGAAAATCGGCCAGCGTGTCACCCATATGTCCGTAAATGTGTCTTTCGCGGGTGATAAAGGTTTTTTAAGGAATAATTAGTAATATCTAGAGTCAGAATTGTTTGGAAAATGATTAAGTACATTCAGAACTACGCGAGAAATATTGTTTATTGCACAGAACTCTCTAAAACCTCACAGCGTCATGTATCTGTCTTGAAGCGGGTTTACGGGCAGTTTTGATTTTTTAATTAATTACCGATTATCGTTGCTGTATAGAACTCTTCGGGAAACGCTTCAATATGTTCGACACTACACGAGAATTATTTTAGAAGAGCCAGAACTCCGAAATTTCGATCTGCGTCTCAACTCTTAGTTGACGTATTTGTGTTAATTATTGTTTATTTCGTTATAACTAATTTCTTTGGCTTTACAAGGCAGAACTCTTTATAGAACTATTGTAGAACTATAGCTCTCGTAAAATCTGACAAGATACGTTAGTCGAAAATCGTGTAGGACAAAGTGAGACGCAGCGTGAAGTTGGCGTCTCACTTTGCACTAAGCGATTTTTTCGCTTTAATGACCAGAACTATGTGTGTAAACTATCAGGAACTCTAGAACTATTAAAAAGGAAGCCAGAACTATCAATAATTAATGAGTTTCCACGAAATGATACGCCAGCTTCACACACACCTTTTATGTAACATTTTTTTTTTCATAATTCGTCACGTTTTCGAGATATGGATATCACTTCCAGTTGAGATATTGCTTTCAAAATCCTCAATCCTTAAATCGTCGCTATATAAGGTTTATTGTTTCATAGTTTTAGTTTCAATAGCACACACACAGACGTCATTCCGGAAATAGTCAGAACAGGCTTAGGGAAGGTCAAAGCGTGTATTTCAATTAAAATCTCGAGTTCGAAAATGTTCAGTTTAGTCCGTTATATTAAAGAAATTTTATGTCTATCAAACAAATCCATCATTTGCTCACAAAATTCAAGACGACGCCGACGGTCCAAATCATCTTCTGTTAACTCTTGAACGTATTGAAGTTTATAGCGATGAAGCTTCTCTTTTTTAAAACACTTTAATACTTTTGTATGACTGATGCCATTTTCCAGCTGCTTGGTGTAATGTAGATGTTGGATTTTTTGCAATACTGAGAAAAACGTTTATTCTGGTGTCATCAGGAACAAAAGTAGACTATATCTGCAAATGTGTCACATGAGCAAATTCTCGAAACTGTGCCTCAATTTTGGATACAGTTCCTTGTGAAATGGGTGTTCTTCGAAGGTGCCTCTCTTGTCACAGTAAAAATATTAAAGAGAAAAAGTAAACACGAAAAACTGTATGATAAAGTTGATAACTCCTGTGGATATTAGAATACACGAAAAGTAGTTATTTAGATCAAAAAACAATCAGAAAGCTTTGATGTTTTTCTAATTGTTATTGTTGTTGTTGGAAATAAAAATCTAAAAATTTTAAGAACTAGAGTTAACTAGCGTGGGCTTATTGAAAAAGATTTTAATCCTACTATCTTCAAATATATACAAACTTTTAGCATTCCATTTAAAAAATGTCTATGACGTCACGTCACATAGGTGCAATAATTTTAAACCAGTGCCATTTAAAATAAAAATTGACCTGTTTTAGAGCTTTATAAAATATCATCGGTTTTGAAATTAATGAATTATTCCACAAGTAGGTGTATCCTGTGTAATAAATCTATGCTTGGAGCAGAAGATTTTCCCTAAAGAACTAAAAAAAGCTGTAATCAAGCCAATCTACAAAATGAATTAAAACAAAAATTAAAAATTATTGCATTGCTGCCAAATATCTCCAAAATATTTCAAAAGCTAATTATTGATGAAACTACATAATTTCTGAAAAAATATAAGGTTTCTCTGGGGAATAAAATGCATGTATTGCTAATAGCAAAATAGACACCACAATCCTTCAAATGATTAAACAGATAACTGCTAACGATGGCAACCCGACACCAGCGCTATACTCGTATTTGAATCTATTTAACACTCGCTAGTATCGAATATTATTTCCTATAGAATAAATGTAAGTTAAGGTACTTCAAAGCTGATCAAATCATATTTGACAAATAGACAAGAATGTGTAACAATGACAGTAATCGCAGGAGCAGATATACAAACTAATTATATGATAATGCACAAAGGAGTACCACGAGGCTCCATACTGGGCTCTCTACTTTTCATGCTGTACATACGATCTTCCTATATCGTCTCCAGTTTCAAGTTTCTACAATATTGAGTGCAGTTGAAACATCCATTGTTTGTGTAGAAGATAATGCGAATGAACTAATAACCACTATTGATAATATGCTAGCAAGTTTACATTTATGTTCACATGCTCCTATACGTATGGAGTCTTCTTCTGGGGAAACTCTTCTGTAGTACATAGAGTATCGTTCTGCAAAGAAGGTGCTTAGGAGCTATTTTCAAAGTAATGAATCTAATGAAAACATCACAGAAACATTCTGTTGGGTTATGCGGTCTTAAAGAAGGCATTCTCCAGGACATTGATAGTGATACAATTTAAAATTAGCATCCAGTTTGATTTAAAGTTAATTTTGTTCCTTTTATACATAAACACACTAATTAAGGACCAAATTGAACAAGTAATTGATAAATAGTGGTAAAATTAGAACTACAGTTGAACTCGAAATACGTTAAAATTAATATAAACACATGTGGTCAGGTACATGATTGATTTCTAAATATTTTTAACACATCTTCATTTTGTAATATTACATTTCCAATCAATTTTTTTCTCTGTCTCACGAACATTTTCATTTTGAAAAAAATCCTCCGTTATTCCCTTCTTATCAATATGTATAACAGCTGACAAAAAATTAAAGGAATTATTAGAACTAATTTCATTAATAATTCATCATCTTGCGATTGATGGTTGGATCAGATGCATAAAATTATATCCAAAATGTAAGCAATGCAAAATGCACAATACAGGTAGAATAATTAAAAACCTCAATCGATACAAGATATTCCCAGGGCTTAAGTCTAGCAGATTTGTAATTTTCTGCCAGGATGGCGTGTTCAACTCTCTAATGTACAGAGAAACACGGCTCAAAGGTAACAGTTGTCAAGCGTGCCATTAATACTTAGGGACTCTGATGCACCTATTTTCGACTTTGAAGAGCCTGCACCCTGCACCACTGGTACAGCATCAATAACACGTCGAGGGCGTGGTGAGCTATGACATATTGGAATTTTCGTTTTTCAACAACAAAACATATTCAATCCAACAAACCAGACTTGGTACTGCAAGCCAAAACCTTATTCGTGATAGAGTTTTCATGTCCAGCGGAGACGAACATTCAAGCAAAAAAAGTGAAGAAAGAAAAAAGTACAAAGAATTCGGGAAGTTATACGAGGGATACGACGTGAGGAGAATAATACTCACAACTAGAGTAATGTGGACGAATTTTCATACAAACTCAAATGCGATGTATAATAATAACGTCTATGAGATTTTTGTTCTGTATATTAACATGCATGTAAATAATTTATATTCTAAGAACAACAAAATTTTTATGCAACGCAAAACTTATAAATTCGTAAATAAAGATTCATACATTTAGAATTGTAAATCAAATATTACTTAATTGTTCTCGAACAAATCTGAAAATGTATCTTTAGTGCGTACTGCATAAATAATGTACAGGGGTGGACCAATTTCGATGCTCACATAAGTGAAACTTGGTCCATGGTAGTGATACATGAAAACAACCCAGGCGTTCATGGACCAACTTTTCGAGCCCACATTAATGGTAGAAACAACTTTAAGTTTTAACTGTTTTTGAGTTGCAGCCAAAAATCGTTTTAAATAACATTTATTTGAAAAGTTGTTTCGGAAAATGCATTTCTCATCACGACTGCGTCAGTTTGATGGAACTGAATTCGCAGTCATAAAATTTACTAATGTTTTTGTCTTAATGCGACGTTTTAACATCCAAATATAAATAAAATTACAATCATCTATAGTATTTTAAAATCACTTTCTAATATTATTGTTCACGAAACAATTTGTAATTAAACTGTGAATCTATTAATGTATTTTTAGGTATTTTGAACTGGTTACAATTCATGGAAAACTGGATCCGTTGGTTAATGTTGACTTAAGGCCAGAGAAGAGAGTGAAAGTAACCTTCACTTGTGGACAGAATAGTGAAGTACGATCCGTAGATGTGTATCGTACTGTTAGTGATTTAAAAACAAAATTGGAACCTTTTGCAGGTTTTTCGGCAGCTAAAATGAGATTGTTTTATGTTGATCAAGACTTAAGAGACATGCAGGTGAGTATTAAATAAAATAATATTAATAGTAAAATATTAACTAGTGCTCTCTTCTTCCAATTTGAATCAAAATGTTTGTAACAATGTGTGTATTTCTGTCGTGGGTAAATAGATATGAGAGCAAAGTCATATCATTCATATACGCCTTCTGAGTTATTAAAAATCTTTTTAAATTTAACAATTTGTCAAGAAGTAATTTCAGAAATTGATTACTAAAGTGGGTATAAAGTTATGTGGGTTTTGTTGTGAATATAATTTAAATTCTATTGAGTGATATTAATCATCAAGTAGCAAGTGCTGATGCCTACGTTGCTAATTTTAAAAGTGTGATACTAAAGACATGCAAAATAGATTGATTTAGTGGCGTTTGATGCATGGAGGATACATGGGTATTGCCCTTCTTAAACAAAATTATTACTGTACCTATGTATCCAAAATTGATATAAAAACCGTTCTATATAAAAATTAATTAGATAAAAATGAATTGTTGTAATGTGTACTCAAGTCATCAAATCTAACTAATGTTGATTTTCAGGGACCAGAAGAAATGAAGTATCCGCACAAACAACTTTACAGCTACAATATATGTTCAGGGGACGAGATCATAGTAGATTGCAAAAAAACTAAATAATTTTAAAGCAGCAATTTTATAACTCCTATTCAGCTTTATTTATAACAGGGCGGATGTTTCAATAATGTGTATATTTTAAATTGCTTCATTATGATTTGTGATAGAAAAAATAGCCAAGGAAATTAAAATGTACATACAGTCGAAGCACTCTGCACAATGCTAACTGAAATACACTAACTGCCAATTAACAATAATTATAATTATTTATAATTTCCATATGAAGTCAATTGGTCAAGTTATTTTTAACATAGCATTTTAATGTAATTATAATGACAAGATGGAAAAATTATTGGGCATTTTCAAATACTTTATTTAAATTACGAATATAATTTACTTCATTAGTTTTACTCGGCTGTACCCCAGTACCATGTGATGACACAAACTTTACAACACATGATAAAATTAATACATATTCATATTGATTGTTTTAACAACTATGATATAAATAAAACTGCCATGTAGTTTTGATACCGTCTTTAGTATTTTTTATTACTAACTGATCACTTGAATTTGATGAGATTAAATCAAGTTATTTGTAGATTTTAAATTAAGGTAGAATATAATTAACAAAACATTCAATGTTAAATTTTAATAAATATGTTCTAAGTAATCAATTTACAATAAATTGTAACCAGTAATTAATGGATTTTGTTATAATCAAGAAATCAAATTATGTCGATAAGTAAATCAATAAAATATTGATTGTTGACCAATACTATTGTATATGTATACTATAGTAAGACAAACTGTAATGAAATGATTCATTCCTTTTTACCATATCAACGTATTTTAAACAAAAGATAAATTTTAATCATTACTACAATACAATAGCAATATAAATAATAAGTAAATAATCACTTGTTCACAAAATAACATTTTTTTCCAAATCTACATTTCAAATGCTTAGCATCTTCAGTAGAAAAGATTCGAAAAGACTTTACACTCACAATTACAGCACCAAAAGGTGCTAGTACAATAAAGCGCACCTGGCTTATTGTCAAGTTTTGGTTTTTACCATGTCCAGTAATGTATTATTAGCGAGAGAGGTTGGGCCTGTTGTGGCTGACTGGATAGAAGCTATGCTCAAGGCCATAACAATGAACAGAACAGTTAGATTTAGGGTGGTAAGAGGCTGCCCACAAGGAGGGGTTCTTTCCCCTCTACTGTGGACACTTCTGGTGGACGACCTACTACCCATTGTCAGCAGTTTGGAGGTCGACATAAAGGCCTTTGCTGATATTGTTATTCTGGTAAGAGGCAGTGATGAAGCAATCATCTCTGAAACACTGCAACAAACGTTAGATGTCATACAATGCTGGTGCGAAGGGAAGCTTTAGCCACAAACCCTTGTAAAGCAGTTATTCCTCCATTCACAAACTGGAGGAAGGTTGAGAAACTCAACCTACCCACACTGAAAAGTCAAATAATACCACTGGCGGAGGAAGCAAAATATCAATGGGTGAAGCTAGATAAAAAGCTCAACTGGAACTCCCGCATGGAAAAAATGGCACACAAAGCTAGACAGATATTTCGCATGTGCCGTAGAATTTGTGGAAAAACGAGGGCATTTGTCCCCAACATCGTTTCCACAAGACATTCGCCTTCATACGGAACAAGATGTCTACCGACATTGAAACGGATGATATCCTGGGTATGAGTCCTGGTGCTGGTTCACAGATGGCTCTAAGACACCTGCAGGAACAGGGCTGGGGTTTTCTGCCGCAAACCAAGGAGTGAAGTAGTATACAGCCTTGGCAAGCATACAACAATTCAATAGGCAGAAGTGTATGCCATTGAAATGTGCGCGAGAGAGCTATTAAAAAGCCCTCGGTAGCACAGGACAATAAAAATTGTCTCTTACAACAGAACAGCACTGCAAGTCCTTGCTGACAATCAATGTACGTTGATGTCGACCAGGGTGCAGTGCTCTCTCAATTAGGGAAAGCCAACAAGGTTAGCCTAGTCTGGATACCCAGACACGCTGGAATAGAGGGAAATGAAGCAGCCGACTCCCTGGCAAAGAGCAGAGCTAACCTGGAATTTATTGGCCCAGAACCGGCTCGTGGGATTACAAGAGCCCTGGCCAGAAGCTCAAATAAGAACTGGATGGAGCGCAAGATACTTGAATACTGGCAGGAGTGCCAGGGAATGAGACATTCCAATATAGTACTGAAGAGCCCATATGCTGCACGTACCAGGACACTGTTGGATTTGGGCAGGAAAGACCTGCGCACTCTAACAGCCCTTGCTACGGGTCATAATAGCCCTAAGGTATCACGTAGGTTGGGAGTGGCTGACGCCACCGAGTGCCAATTATGCCTTGAACTATAAATAGTTGTGAGCCACAATATCCTGGAAAATAGGTTCTGCACCACGGAAAAATAAATCAAAAAGTTTTCTTGAATTACGACTTTCGAATTTAACACCCCATTTAGAGACAGGCGTGACATACCTGATGCGTAAAGTGTAGTAACATACACTGTTAGAAAAGTATTAACTGGAATTGGAATGGCTACTAATTAAGGATCAATTACGGGACAAAAAATGACTTACAGTATTTTCTAGTCCTTCAAAGTCGTCAATTTTTTCGCGAAATGATGGTTAACTAGTACAAAAAGTCTATCATATATAGGTTTGTCAAACATAACTTTTTTCACACTAGTGACCAAGCTGAAGTTTTCAGCGTCAATGTAGGGTGATATGGTATAGAGAGTAAATACCTTCTATTCAGAACCGATGGCATCAAGTCCAGAGAATTTAGCGCATGCGTTTTAAATACACGGCATCTGAGCTATGAAAATGCAGATAGCAGCATTATGATCTCAGGTGTATGTATATGCATTTTTAAACGCAAATGGTGCAAATTTCTTTTTCGTGGGGTTCATCATTCATCACAGTTGTGTATTGCAGACAAGTAAATGTGACTGTAGTAATCTTTATAATAAAATTTAAAAAAACAATTTTTATGAATATCAGCTTAGCAATTTATAAAATAATACGTATTGTTTGCACCAGCGGATTGCATATGCGCTGTTTATAGGGGTGTACGGATATAAGGCAATCTACATAAAAACCGCGGTTTATTCTTCTGTAGTATTTCATATTGGCATTGTTGCCAATATAAAACTTGCTCCCAGCATAGGGAAATGTGTGGCTATGCCAACCACAGCCAGTTTTACTCTCAATATAAATTGGCAATGCGGATGTTGTTTATTGACATTTGACAAGTTTGACGTTTGTAAATAGACCATAGGAACTTCAGTTACAGTCCTTATTATTTTATTATGGACTAATTTCAGAATATTAACCACTTGGAAGAGTTAGGTTTTCATTTACGCAATGGTAATTCGGTTCGCTATTAACGAACGATGAATCAAAACAAAATTAGGTGAGGGGTTATTTAAGTAATTTTTCTCACCAGGCATTATTCCTATTATGTAATGCATAGTATTAATGTATTTGTTAGCAGGACAAACTCTTAGCAGGAACGGTGACCCAAAAATGGAATTGAAAGTTTGGGTCGAAGGAATTCAAAGGATTGTGTGTGGCGTTACTGAAAGCACGACATGTCAGGTAATGTAGTTGAATCTCGGTTATTGTGTTTAATGCAATTATCATTTTAGGATGTTGTTTTTGCTTTAGCACACGCTACAGGTAAATCTGGTCGGTTCACATTGATCGAGCGTTGGAGAAATAACGAAAGACAGTTAGCACCCAATGAAAATCCCTTAAAGGTTTTGGAACATTAGTAGTTATGCAGTTTTTTTGTAGTTAATTAGACTCTATTACATAATATCATATTACACAGATATTATCTATTATCTAAACTGTTGCAAAATGTCTCTCTTGGAATAAATTGGCATATTAATTTTGTTACGTATTTTTGTAGATTCTAATGAAGTGGGGTGAGTATTCCAATGATGTTCAGTTCATTCTTCAGTGGAATGAGAGTTCAAAATATCAGTGCCCCACAACTAAAATAAAAACACCGCCGCTTACAGCGAATTTACCAACAACAGCGAATATCACTATTGACTCTCCAGAGAAAAATAGGGACCTATATAAGTCTCACACATTTAGGTAATTTTTGACAAGGCTAGATTTCATATTAGATAAATAATGTAGACCTGTAAGTTAGGTTTACGTTATAATAGCTAGTTCGAAAGTCTGTAATGTTATATTGTGGTGTTTTGAATTTGCATTTTCATGTTGATATATATTCCTCTAGTGGTAGTCAACATTCAAGTTCAGATAATGTGGGCATGGCAAAAGGAATACCACAGGTTTTTGTGAATGCATTGGAGGTTCGTGACTTCACGACTCAACACTGTTCACCAAAGAGGGGAGGAAGCCGATGTGGCTCTGACGTCTCCGATACTCCTAGTCAACAGCGAATGGCACCGCCTTACAAAGAGCCACCTGCTCCACCTCCTTATCGTGACCCTCCACCACCTACCTCATCTCTCGTGTATGACAAATTTAAGAAAAATATATTGCAGGTAAACATTTTTCATTATTTTTGACTGTAATTCAAAATTTACAAGTTATCAATATAATACGGGAACATTCTAGTAACTAACGTATATTTAAATGCTGTAAAACCTTACTGTGAATCACATACCTGTTTTGGTACTATATAAAATTGCCAAATTACTTGTCTGACTAAATTACAAACGGCATTCATGTTCAAATTGGGTGAAATTAGAGAACAATTTAGTGGTAGCAGGAGAAGGAATATCACATTGTGGACGAGTAGAACGGTGGGTGTGTTTATGTCTGTGTTCAATGCGACAGTGTTTAGTGATAGGAACATACTATTTGTTGGTTTGTGTATTTAGTGCATTTGTTGATTGTAAGTATGTTCTGAAGTCTGTTGTAAAATATTTTGCTGCAGAATTTTTATTTTTTTTTTATTTTTTATTTTTTTTAGATCATGATCATGCCGAGACGTACATTCTTTTTAACGCAATCAACTGAGATGAAAAAAGGCAGTGTAATAATGGAAGTATCAGAGTTGTTTGAATCAGATTTAGATCTTCTGGACAACGCCTATATTGATGAAAAATTTAAAGATGAACTTGAACTCTGTTAGTATTCTACCTTTTCACCACAGTTTGAGACAAATCGACCAGCAGTATATATGAAAGAAAATAAATAGTCATTATTATCTTAAGTAATTCAGTCCAGTCACTGTTCCAGAACTAAAAACTTTTTTCGATGTTGTATTGCCTTGGAATTATTGATACATAAAGACAGATATGATAAGTACTGGAAACGAAAGGTGGGCTGGCTACACCTGGCTCTACTCAAAGTTTTACTTGAAATTGACTTTTATTGTTACACTGTGTATATGAAAGAAATGCGAATGTTGACAATGCTGACAAAATATAACAAAAAGATTATATTACTTGTAAAATTTCGAACGATATTACATGCCAGATTATAAACTATCAATCGATGAGGGAATGATAACCACAAAAATTCACACTGAAATTATAAATCAAAATATAAAAGACAAACCGATCAAGTGGGGTCTAAAACTTATATTTTATGCAACAGCAAAGTTATGAATGTGGAAATCTATACCTATAGATTGATCAAGATCCACATATGGAGAAAGAATTGGCCGTACCAGGCTGTTTGGTGCTTAGGTTGAGCAAACCATTGGAAATCATGGTCACTGCATATTTACGAATAGATTTGACACTGTCAATATTGGATAGAGGAGCACTTGGTGGAAAATCATTTACCTAAACACATAAGGAGTGTGTACTGATTCTCTGCATTAGGTCTGGAATGAGAACTTTTTTGAAATGTGCCATTCTGAGGTTAAATACTGATGATAAATTGATTATTATTTCCTATAACTTTGTTTGTTTATATATTAGTATATTATCTTTTTCAATATATCAATAAACACATTTATAACAACCCGTTTTACCAATAATAACATTCTATGTACTGCATTCTTTACAAACATTTTCGACAAATATAGAAGAAGGATAACTACAACATTTTCGAATCAGTTTCTGGCCATAACTCCTTACCGTCATCATATTTGTCAATAATCATTATCTGCTATATTCATAAACGCAAATAATAAAAAACAAATACTTGCCATCTCTGCGCTTACGGATAAGTAATGCACTGTTCAAAAAAATTATGGAACACTTGTTTCTATTGTCATATAATTTTAGGTGGATTGTATGTAGGTGGAACATTTGGAAATTTCTAAAGAATATGCATTTTATAGTAATAAACCGTCAAAAACGAAAAGAATTATTCTTAAGATAAAATTAACAATTCAAAGAGATTCCGAAAAGCAATGATGCAAGTATACTCTTTGCATAACATTGGTTTATTTTATGGAATGAGGGGTTTAATAATGTCAATGTGCTGCACCAGCACAAATAGCATCTTGGCACCTCCGTGGAATCCTTCACTCAAGCTTTCCTGAAAGCCTAATTGGCACATCTTCACGAGAGGCTCTCCTAATTGCATTTCCAGAATTCTCCGAACAAAAATATTAATTTTCAATCATGTCTTTTGCAACTGGTAGTAAAAAACAAGAAAATCTTATTGTCTTCGCTGTATTCAGTATCTTGCATAACATAAATGAATTGAATAAAGCAATTTAATATGAATAGAAAAGCCTTTTTTTGTCCATTTGACAGTTTTTCTTATAATTAATTATAAGATATTGGTCTGCCAAATCAACACCTTTATATGCATACAGTGTATACAGTCTATATATATATAGTAGTCTAAAATATTTTTAGGTTTTTTTATCATTTCGTCAGATTTTATATTTATTTTACCAGTTTCAATCATTCGTGCCTGATGTATTGTTGAAATCATTCTGACATATCTTTGGTCATTCCAGATATATATTAAAACCTTTTCTACAGAAATCATGTGGTCCCTTTCTTAACTAATGTCTTTTTAGATCTTGAGGTAACGGAGGATTTGATCCAAAAAAAATTGTAATTCTTGTCATGCATTTATTCAGGCAGAATATGGAAGAGTGTACATGCTTAAAAATGGCTCCAACAACAAAATGGGTCTGCTGTGTTTGCAAGAACGGTATAGGTTTTTAAGCGTTGCAACTATTTGACACAGCAGGAACATGGAAGTTAACGTGTTATAGCCCTCAAATTATTGAATGCTCCAAAATATAATGTCACTGTATTTAATGTCCAAACAAAACATTTAAGTTTCATACAAAACTCTTAAAGCAAACCTTATTTCAAAACGAAAACAGAATTATACAAAAAATATGAAACTAGTCATTGTCTTTTGTATGCGTTTTCCTTTGAAAATAATGGAAATAAATGGAATAAAGGAAAAAACAAAGAATTTTTAGAAAATAATGGAAATTAAAAATACCTGTAAATAATCATCAACATAATATCGAATTACGAAAAGACAATGCATACATTGTTCTATGGTACTCTGGGAATAGAGAATGTTTTTTCATGACTCCTCTACCGCAATGTACCATACAATTCCTATAGAAAGGGCACACTGCAACAACTAGAAAATACTGACAATTTTATACAAACCGTTTGGTTTTAATACTTTAACACCTTTCATGATGTTTGCTTGATTTTACTTTGGCGATGCACATGTTTACTTTTACATGGTTTTATGTTTTTGAGACGTCTCAAGTAGTTTGAAAATGTTACTGTCTACTGTTTCACAAAACATCTATTGACTCTAGAATGACATATGCATCAAGTTGTCCAATTTATTATATTTGTAAGTTTAATTTCCATATCCTCTTACACCATTGAATGTGTTGTTTTGCGAGTCTCAATTCAACACAATTAAATCTTTAATTGTGTTGAATCTACGGATCTGGTAAATCTACTTATCTGGAAAGTGCTGTAATTGTTGCCCATAAATAGGCAATGAAACAAACTTAGGGTTTAACTGAAATGAGAGAGAAAGATTTATCCAAGGATCCAAACATTGTTTGTTTTGTAAATTAATTATGAATGGTTTTAACAAAGGTCTTTTGCTTATTTCATATACTTGTTTCAGGATACCAACAAATCGCAGAAACTCAATGATGACAGTGGTAAGAATAAAACTAACAAGATGGAAGAGTCGGTTCTTTATAACACTCAATATAGGGAGCTGGTATCTTTAGTTAACTATCAAAGAGAGAAATTATCAATACAACAAGTTGATCTCACAAAGGTACTAGCAATTCATATATATTCATAATTCAAGTGTTGCAGTTTTGAAGTGATTGAACAATTTGAGTTATCTTTCATATGTTGAAACAGCTTATTATTATTATAAAACGTTACTGTTTGTTAGTATTGAAAATTAAATGTTTAATCGCTTAAATATTGACTTCCACCTTTATATTGACGATGGATTTACAAAAATTGCCAGATTATTTTCCTTGACGCCATTGTCTATTTTTGCAAGAGAATTACATATGACCAGATTATCTTCAAACTCGCAACAGTTCTCTTAATGATAAACCTTTTTATCTACAGTAATGTAATTGCAATAACGCACTCGTTATGTTCAGTAGTGACTTGTGATACTTATCTGTATGTGTCTGTGTTGTAGTTTGACGCTGAAATTATATTCTGGGAGGGAAAAGAGAGAGAGAAACAATTTCAACTCGATTTTATAGCTCAGGAGCTTGTGACAATGAGCAATACTAGCAGGATAAATGGAGAACAGGTCAGAAAGAAGACGGTTATGTAAAGTTAACTTGAAATTGTATTTGTATTATTTTTTAGATCCAAGCACTAACTTACGTTGAAGAGGAAGCCGAAATAGTAAAGCAACAGGAGAAAACACTCAAGTCAGAAATAACGCTGCTTAGGTCGAAGCTGGCAAATTGCGAAACTGAACTTCTGCAGTGCAAAAATAAAATCAGGTGATTAATAATAGCATGATGCTCTGCACATACTAATCAATATTTCATCCAACACAATAATTCAAAACTAAAAACTGTGTTTTATGTATTGTGATCTGCAATCTCAGTCAGGTTCACTGGAAATTTATTACAGTTATAAAAGTCACAATAGCATTGACCGCTTAGTTTTGTAAGGTGTACAATGAATGCTGCAGTAGAATCTAACTACTGCAACACAGTCACCCAAATGTTTCTCTTCTAATTTCTTGTTACTTCATCTTGCCCCTTTTTCACTCTTCCTATCCCATCTTTGTTTGTCCCATTGTTTCTTAAATATCTTCCAGATCTATTCTTTCACCCTTTCCCTGCCCCATTGTTTATTATATAGCTTTTTCAGATGATCACAACACACTAAAACTCTCATTATGTTTGTTAAATAAAATTGTGTGTGTGTAACTTAGAAGAATTGAAACAACAATTAATGTTATGTTCCTACCTGGTAAACTATCAATGAGTTCTCGGCCGCTGAGCTCTAGTCAGGCTCTGTATTTAGTGTGATAATTTCTAGGTTAGTTATGGACGAGTTGCAAATGGAACAGAGAGCTCAGTCTAGAAGAAACGAAACTCGAAAGCAATTTGAGAGAAATCTCTTGGTCGATATGGAAAGGATACAACACGACATTGAACTTGCCAAACAGAGCACTGATTTACATCATTTAACAGCAGAGGCACTAAAAAACGAGGTAATAAATAATTATATAATGTACTTACACAAAAACACATTCATTTGAATGAATCCATACCATAGAATTAACAAATTGTTAATGTGTGACTACAGTAATTTTCTATATTCCTTCCTAATGAAGATTTGAAGGACAATACATTTAGAGATAAGAAAATTTTACCATAAGATGAAAATATAAACCAATAAGGAAGATTGATGTTTATGCAAAATTTAACATATATCTAGACCTTTTAGTTTTGACATCTTCCCGTTATTTTGAGCATAAATAACTATTGAAAAAATCCTATAACTTGATTACATTTCAAATATTTTTCAATTTTCATTTATTTCCAAAATATGGTTAATCAACAGAGGCAACAGCATAAGCGTATTTGATTTCGTAGGTTGCAATTTTGGAAGGGGCTATAATTGAGAAGAAAAAGCAGGTTGAACATTTGGTCGCGGAGATGAAAGAAGCCAACCTGCAGAGCCTCAGTATCTCACCGCCAGAAGAATTTAAGCACATATTTGAAGGTCCCAATAAAGTTGGTAGCACAAGAAAAATGATTGGTTCCCCAAGGCAACTGGAAAATGCTGTTCCGACTAACAAGAACCCACATGGTGTATGGGTTTAGTAATATTGCACATGTCGTGCAAGAGGTGATTCTCAATAATTTAGTCTATCGAAAAATTGCATTTTGTTATTAAGATATTAAGTCTGATTATGTAGTTGCTATTTTGACAACGTAATGTCGTTTATATATAGTCTATTTATAGGAATATTTCGAATGCAGAGAATGTTATTTATTGTTTGGTGATTGGAGAGTGTTTGTATTAAGTAATGTTTTTTTTTATATAATATGTATGCATATAGTTCTTACAATTCTGGTATCGTTTTGCACATTTCTTTGTATTGATTTCACTGCCATATTAAGTAATTCAATATTACCATATTGTAATTTTAGGATACTTTTCTTAGGTTTAAATTTTCATATTTATTTTAAAAGTACAAAAAGTGCAATCGATTATTTTATACCAGCTTTAAAGTGCAGGGGGTAAACATGGAATGTTAAATATATTATCTTTTGCCAATATCTTTCGACCTACTGGTAATGAAATGGAGAAATTCGATAGTTAGTATTGATATATTGACATCAAATTATGTATAGTTGCAACTGTGAAAATCACAATTATGTTTCGACAATTATATTTCTCTTGCAGGTAACCTTATCAATTTTATTACAGCCATTATGAATTGCTAAAATAAAATGATAAATCTATGTAAACAATAAAAATTTCAGTTGTATCAAAAATAAAGGTATTATATAACATATAAATAATACAAACATTCATCTCCAACTACCTTGTTTAAATGTTCCACAAATAGTATGTCTTCATATTCAAGTTTAATTGATTCTGTTAAAAATGTTGAGAATAGTTTATTCTATTTCTAGCTACGCATGTTGAATAATTTTATTTCTTGAACTGCCACAGAAGGATCTTTGTTCCTTAATTTACTTTTATAAAACACGTTTTGAAATTTTTGAGACATCGCAATATATATCAATCGCCTTCATTCATCCATTCATTGCAGATACAAATCTCACTTTTATATGCTCATCACTGGGGCAGAACACATTTTTAAATAATTCCTTTTATGCCGTATTATTCAGCAATTGATAATAGTGTTTGGTAATTCTGCCACTATATTACAAGGATAATGAAAATGTTATGTGGACTTTTTATCATAGTTACAGAATCTAAATTTTATAAAATTTTTATTTTTTCTTTCTCTGGTTTGCCATTTCTCACTACATCGGAAGCTTGCAAATTCTAACGGAGATGAATTTTATTTTTGTTTGCTTTTTTATTTGCACCAATTCAATTCACTAGATGCAGGGTAAGGATATTGAATTACACTACATGTTCTTATTGTAATTCCGAGTGAAAATTAATCAAGTATCTAATGACACCATTATCATTCCGGTAGGTTATAATGGAGGATGAAAATAAGTAGAAAGGCGACTTATGTTTTGCCCCCTACACGTTCATATGGCATAGTTCATGTGTAGTCAAAAGTAAATATTGGTTTGTATTTATCTCAGATGTATTTATTATTATAATAGTGTTGAATAAATGGAATATTTTAATTCATCGATTAACCTTCCATCTGTGTAAAATTTTCACAGAAAAATTTCTTATTCAACCAACCGAGGTCAGTGAGATTGTTACAAGTACAAATATATTATTACAATACAGTTTGTAACGCAGCAAGTGGTGTGTAGGTATATTTACTGTTTAGAAAATATTAGAATATTTTAGTAAGATAGATAGCATTGGCAAGTGATGAGTGCTTATAAGAAATTGAAAGGTTGTTAATCTCCTTACCTGAAAAACAATATATATATATATATATATATATACATATTGCTGGGTTTTTAATTTTATTCGATGCACCGGGATGAAGACAAACAAGGTAAATGGCAGAAAAAATAATTAATTATAAGAATGAAGAAAATCAATATCATAATGACACCTGTGACGTGGAGCAACTGAATATTAGGATAATTACATTCAATGACCAAACACGTATATACAAATTAACAGATAGTTAATACAGTTGGAATCCTTATGAGAGAAAATTAATTTGAGTTTGTTAAAGCTATAGAACTATATCTGAAGGCACTGAAGCCAAAAAGTCTGAAGTACAACCGGAAAAACTATCACATTTGATGTGTTGATGTAGAAAATTTAAATAAAATCAATGAGAAATTACTGATAAATATAAAATTAAATAATGAGAAATTTTATTAGAGAAACTGGTATTGAGTTTAAGCAAAGAACGATTGAAGAAGCACAACAGATGCTAAATGAATGATAGAACCAAAAGAATGAAAAACAGGAACTGGTGCTTAGTACAAGAGGCAATAAAGAACATATTACACGTTTTTATGAAATATTGAAGAATGCTTACACATCACTGTCAATGCTTGGGTGCAGTACATTGAGCAAGTATAGGATTTTCTTCCTTTAACACCCTATACAGTGACACTGAGAAGGCCTTGGTATTCAGGAGGCAGAAGAAGGATTGATATAGAGGAAGTGATAATCAAATGCCGACAAAGATTGAAAAGCAAGGACGAAAAATATCAACAGAATATAATCAAAGGAAAACAAAGCATTTTTACCGAGAAGGATCTGATAATAGTCAAAAGCTGCAGACCACTAGGACCATACCAAATTAGGGAAAACTATGAATTAGAAAACATTGAAAGGACTCAAATACAAGGGAAATATCGTATTAGTATGCTGCAGGCATACAAGCAACGTATTCTCCTCTTTCGCACCCCATACTTCTGCTCCATACGTCAATATGCTCTTCACACATGTTTCAATACTGCCATCCTTTCTTCAAACTTACACTGTCTTTTACTCAACAGATTCCTCATCCACATACGTACTTTAAGGGTTCTCTATAATTGTTGCTAGCTGCCATCACATACCCGAAGTACATTAATTCATTTACCTCTTCAATCCTCTCTCCTTTCCATTCTACTTTCACCCCCCTTCTGTTGTCTGCCCCTTTCCGACAGACTATAATTTTTATTTTATACGTGTTGTAGTCTAACATCTTTCTGTCTAGGAATGTCTTCAGCCTTGCTGCCGTATTTCGCAGTATTTGATATGATTTGAAAAAATATTCAATTATTAAAATCTGTGTATCTGTGTAGAAAAAAACAAATATAGGTCGTTAATTTTAACTATATCCCTGCGACCCAGAACACTCTTCTACGATTTTTTTCAATTTCCCATTTGCTGTAGTGATAATTTAGAGGGTGCATTATATTTGTTTAGGTTTCACAATTACTGTTGTGGATATCTTACACGTTACTCAGGAATGCAAAACTCGGGTTTCCCAAAACTCAACTGCAACATTATACACATTTATTATATCGCGTTACTTCTAATATTTTACACTTTTACATCCTTACATACTAGTGACTAGAGATCGACTCTATATAGGGCTTGGACACCCCATATACATAAATAGGAAAATAAATAGAATAAATAAAATTTATAACTAGTTAACATACTACTACATTCAACAAATTTAAAATTGTGTCTTGGTCAACGAATTTTCTAATAACAACAATCACACACCAAGGATATGCAATCAAAATTAAAGTGCGCTGCTTTTAATTCTATTTACGTGTCATTCATAGTTACAAATGCTTTCATTGGAATGTCGATTAAAACTTACTACAATTTGGCATCGGAAGGACATGAAAATTGAAAGTATTGTAAAATCGAACTTTGATACTGTGATCTGACTACGTAAGCAAATTTTTGAAGTTGAATAATTGCGGCATATCCTCAATTACATTTACATGCTAACATATCTACCAATTACTTATATCTAACTTATTACTCAAATATATTTTATCTTTGGGGGTACTAGCTGTATGTGTGTTAATAATGTTTTATTAACACTAAAAGATCAAAAGTAACGTAAACCACACAACACTGATGATATGTCAAATTAAATCACGTAAAATACACATAATACGTTTAATATGCAAACTGAAGGATGACGACTAAGTCTATTTGGTAATCAATGCTAATTACAATATATTATTCTTTTTAAATATACTTTTGCTATCATATATTTTAGTTATGTATATTGTCCGCTCCAATTTATAGTTTTCTCTATGTATGCATAAATAATTGTATCTTATATTTATTAGTATTAAACTATTCTAAATATAACTGATCTTTATTGTATTGAAACATTTATTATTGGTATACACTTATACAAATTTACGTCGGAATTTAACCACAACAGGGATTTTCATAAATCCAGCTGTTGGATGGTTAAATTTCGATTGATTACAATCAACAGTTACATCGGAATGTTTTGTAGCATATTTTGTTATATATACACATTTATATAAAATCATTTGTGCTGTCGAATTAAGCGATGCGTTGTCAGAAAGGACGGTGTTTTCATTACATTTATGTAAAAAAATGACAATTATTTTCGGTTTTGTAATAATTAAATAAATAGGTACAAATACTCTAAAGCTTTGAAGCATTAAGTTTCGACAATGTTTCTAAGATACTATGAGATCCAATGCTTGATTGAATTATTTACGACTAGTTAACCCAATTTCAAAGTTTTGTGGCGAAATTTTCCTAATTACTGTAAGTCGATCCAGATACAACTATTACAATTATTAACTAGCCATTGCTACAAATACTGCTGGTATTAATTTCATTTCCCATTATTCTGTAATTTTCGTCGTAATTACGGACAGTCGTTCAGATCCAGTGATTTTATTAGATTGGGTGTCGTAATTCATATTATTGTTATTGTCTAATTTTTTCAAAATCGCAATATTTAAGTATTTAAGACTTGCGTTGACTTTTTCAATTTCCAAGTTTTATTTCCTAATCCACAAAGAAGTTTTTATAATATTCATACATCACACTCGCACAATGGTTGGTAGATGATGAGAAGATATAAACCCTATACCCAAATGAACTGTAAAATCAAATTGATAATTTCTTTATGAAAGAAGTCCTGGTACAATTCCTTTCAAATATTATTACCAAAATCGGATGAATTTGAATTTATTTCCAAGAAAACTTCAATTCGTTAGCTACACTTATTGAATTTTAATGCAAACTTATTAACAGCAAACACACACTGTTTGCGAGAGCAAAAAAGTTGGTGTGATTAATTTCAAATTTGAAATTAAATTGACATCAATGTTCATTAAAATGTCTAATTTCTGATCTACTGATATTAATGAGAGCACCGACCTATATACATTACAACATACACTTTCAAACTAAGCCAGACAAATCACAAAAAAATAAAAACACAAAATAAAAATAAAAACATATATTAACATCAATACAGTAATACATTTTAACTAATGGAAGAAAATATGGAACAGATTATTTGATAGCGTGTGTATCGAACAATATTGGAAATATCACAAAAAATGGAATGGAAAATATAGTTAAACGCAGTAATTATCTTATTTATTACATGAGACTAAGTTATCGCACTAAAGAGATTAAATACTGCTTTTTACATGTCGTACTTACACTAGCATATAGTTTAGTAACCTTAATCGCTATCGGAACTAGACTCCACTTCTGGAATTACTTTAGGTTCTTCCGGTACAGGTGCTGGTTTTGCCACATACGTAGCCGTCTCGTAGGCCGCTGGACCCTGGCTTTCTACATGTTCAATACCCACTCTACAAATTAAATTTATGTATTAGCTAAACTGGGAAATATGTGCCACCACTCCAGACTTGGATGGAAAAGATAAGAGTTTACGTTTGAATCGTTTTATTTTAACTTGATTTAAATACCTGTACTCATGCCTGGCAAGATATCGAACATATTTCTCCGGTGGTTCATCACTGTCCGAATTTTGCAAACTCACACTGCGCACGGTTGTGTGGCTGGCTTGAGTCGCTGGCATTGTAAATTCCACGTAGCAATACTCTGCCAATTGTTCAGGCATCTGATCGTAACTGGTCAATGCCAGACGACATACCATGTTGTGGGTTGTGTACGCACCTAAAATGTAATAATAATATTTTTAGAACTTATGTCTTTGCCAACGAACCTTGACCCTCTTTTGGCAATCGCGGACACCTCCATACAATCGCCCTGTGCTGATGTTCGTATTTTGCTTGACCGGAGGTTACTTCTATAAGACTTTCCTGCAATGCATCGACGGTTCCAAGTATACGTTCAATTCCTTTAATTTTACCAGTTCTATAAAATAATAAAATACACTAGATTAGAAAGGATTTATAGATTGTATATGATATAACATAAATTTCACTTTGATTAATTTATAAGGCTATTTTTGCATTAAAGAAATTGAAAAAAGCGCATTATTTATTTTAACGATTATTGTCAGTGGAAAGCACTAGGATTATATACATCACCTGGTGTACAATCATACTCTCTCCAGTGAATATTTAATATTTGATTTAAGCAAAAGTATTTATAATTCAATGAGTTACCTTCTGTGGGCAGATTTAACGGAACCATATCTGAAATGCTTCTCCACTCTGAATAAGTAAATCCAACATTCTGGTATAGGAAATCTTATCATAACATCCTCGCATGGTACTTGGCCCAACTTCCTAGATGCAAAACCAGGGACCAATACATCAGCTCTCAATTCAATCTGCAATACAAATATTTACAATGTGTTGTTAATTTAACAAATGTTAATTACCCTGTTTCCAGTAATACAAATTGTAGGCTTTAATTGCAAAGGCAATTCACGATTCTTTGGCGGTCTTATTCTAAACCTCAGTAACTCGATATAACAGGCATCAGGTGGTTTAAACCTGAAATGAACTTTGGTCATTAAATGCCATCCTTTAAAAATTAACATACTTTATAATGTGCGAATTGTTGTATTCATCTTGTTGGACACAGGAGTGAAACTCCACCTCTTCAAGCCGGATCCATTCTTCAGTCACTACAGGAATGATGTCGTGCCTTCCAACGACTTCTTTTCCCTGTCTCCTTAAGTCATTAACTCCCAATTCCACATCGGGCATGCCAGTGAGAAACCCGAGGAAGAACAGCCGTACTCTGGCAATTTGCTTTTCGACGTGACCTATCGTGGAATGAAATTAAATTTAATTCTATTTATTTTTATAACTTACCTTCCGCATCTTGTTCTACGTATAACTCATCGACCGCCGTAATTTGCACCTCCTCCATTTTATAATGCAAAGCCCTGTCTCTGTGCGCTTGCAATTTATACAAAGCTTCTTCTATGCAGACGGAAAACTGTTTCAGATCCTCGTAATTCAACGAACCCAACTTCATCAACTGCGACACTTGCGGCGCGTGTTCGACCGGTAAGCCTAGCTTTTTCAGGTCGCTGCCGAATTCCTTGACTCCTTGGTAGTCGCCTTGCATGGCGTAGGCGGCGAACTGGCTGAGTTTGTTCGTGATGCGCTCAGCTTTCTTCACTTGACCAGGCCGAACCCCTGGTCGTTCCTTGTAAAAGATGTACTGGAGCTTCACCGTAAAAATTTTCCCGAAATTGTCGTACTGCTGGGCGCCAATGTCGGATACTGAGTAACACGGTTGAAGAGGTAGCTCTTGGAATGGATCTTTGTCAGATTGTTGGTTGAAAAGTTGGAGTAAAATGCAATCGGCTTGGCTGACGATGCGCACGTATATCTTCTTCCAAAATCTAAAAGTTATATATTACATTTTTATGCGATGTAGACTTATTATTGAAAATGATGTCGAATATAGATTTATCCAGTACACATACCGCTGTCCGGTGATTTTCTTCTTATTGGGCTGACGCAAGTGCATGTCCCAACCGTCCCCTGTATAATCGAGCCTGGGGAAAGGAGCCAGAGGTTGAGAGACGTCGTCGTCGAATAAAGGAGTGGGTGGCGTTTCTTGCGAATCGCTTCGTTCAATAATGGCATCACCTAAGTAATACAACAGTCTCAACAAAATCACATTGAATTGAAATTTACTCACCGGTTGGCAAAGCCGGTTCCAGGGAAATCCCAGTTGATGCCAACTCTGACTGATCAAACGGATTAAATCTTGGCGAGGAATCGGTAAAAGCGTTTTGTGTCGGCGCAGGTGGCGGTGCCAATACTGGTAGGATGCCATCTGATATTCCATCATTATCTGACTTAGGTCTAAAATAATATATAGAAGGTATGATAGAGGATAACGTGGAGTTTATTAAAAATAAAGAATGATAATTAAGGGCTATATTCGCAAGGAAACCACGGAGCGCCCGACACATGTTTGAGACTTATTGAGCTTTATCAGAGCGGCATAACCATAAAAGAAGATAGTCACAATTTTGACATTTTACGTTTCACACTTACAGAGTCAACAGCAAGTGACCACCACATTGTGGTGCCAGGCGGTTGACTCTCCAAATTGAGGGCGACAATCAATTTAGCCACGTGGGAGGACATTTGTGTTAACATCCGTGTCTTGGATATGTATTAAAAAAGGGGGCAACGCGGGGTTTATTAAAAATTTGCTATTGACTTCACAAGTGTGAAACCTCAAAATTCCTTTTTGGCTACGCCGGCATGATGAAGACAAATAAATCTGAAACACATGTCGGCGGCTGCCTACTTTCCTTGATCAATGAAAATGGAGAATCTTATCACGTAGATAAAATATTTATTTACATTCAAAGTTTTGTGAACCGTCAAACGAAAATTTTTGGACACTTAAAATCGCAAGTATTATTTAAATTAAAGTTGATGGCACCAAACAAAGAAAATTTTTCGATTTTGATAAACAAAAGGTCACAACTATATTGTAAGTAAATATTGTCACTCACATTACATTACACAAATATACTAATATCTCTATATAATTTATAGAAGTACTTACTTGATGAATACAGAAAAATCTGTTTCGTCGTCCGAATCTACAGAACCGATTTTATTAAATCGACTAGGGGTGCTCTGTGGAACAGCAGGAGGCTCTTGCATGGCAAGAAACGCGTCGAACGATTCTTCCGCTCCGAATCCAGCGTTTTCATTTACTACGGTGTCGTTAAATCCACCAGAAACGTTACCCCATGTATCAACTTTTCCGCCAGAAAACGCGTCGAATGCCCCGTTCTTATTCTCGTCCTGTGCTGCCGACTCAAACTTGGCGGCGAACGCATCAAACGAATCATCAGCCTTCCTCCCGACCGGTTCAAAATTGCTTTGTGGTGTGATCGAGGCCGACGTTGTGATTTGCGTTTCGCCGAAAATATCAATCGCAAGTTCGTCTTTAAATACGTTCTCGGCAGTTGCATTAATTGCATTTTGTTGGAACACGTCACTTTGTTTGTTGGGACTGGCGTTTGTGTCTTCAGTCGTCGCAAACGGATTAAAGGTGACGCTTGAAACCGATCCTTTACTTTGGCTGTCGCTGGTGTCCATTTGAAGATCAGATTGGGATGGCTCGGGCGATATAAAATTGTCTTGGACTATCGGCGTTGTCGTGAAACTGCCGTTAGTGGTAAAATCGTTACCTGCGTCAAATGTTTCTAAATTGCTCTCCATCATTGTAACTTCAGTTACGGTTGGATCTGAATTTTGCGAAATTTCTGAACTAACTGTCGTCTCAACCGTATCGAATAATAAATCAGTTACAGCGGTTTTAGATTGGGTAGTTGCTGGGGCGTTGTACAAGTTCATGATATCTGACGTCGAAACCATAGTTTTTTGTTGCTGTATGTCTTCAGATCCAAACATATCCATCATTTCGTCGATTGTATGCTGTGCTGGTGCTGCAAATGTTGGTGGTGGCGGTTGAGCAAACGTCGGCGGTGGAGGTTTCTGCGGTGGTAGATTAGGCCTTGGTGGTCTCGCAGGAGGCTCAGGTCTTTGCGGCGGAGACTTGGAAATTTTCTTTTCGACTAACGGAGGATTTTGATTTATGTCACACTGGTCCAGGGACATGAGCAAGTCGTTTGATACGTTCTCTTTATTTTCGTGCGTTACGGTCGTATCCGTTTTGACGTCAGTTACATCCAATAAATCGCCGAATTGTGGCTCCGGCGTCGGACTGGGCGAATGCAGATCTCTCATAGAAACCGGACTGGGCGTTCGAGTTGGTGGGATCCTGTCTAATAAATGGGAGCTTGTTGCATCCATCTCACCCATAACGGACATAAGCAAGTCTTGAGTTTCTTTTGAAGGTGGCGGACGCGGCGGTAACGGTCTGGGAGGACCCACGTGATGCACAACTTCAGCATCCAACGTAGCCAAATTTTCATCGCTGCTTGCCACTGAGTTCATATACTTAAGATCGAGGTCGGTCGGTTTTTGCGGAATCGTCGTTGTAACAGTCACGCTCATATCAGTCAAAAAATCTTGCGCATTGCTGGCAGAGAATAAATCATTAGCGGATTCTATATTAGTCGTACTATCGACGAATGTATTTGTGTTAAAAGTTTGTTCAAAGGTGGCAGCGATTTCCGCAGACTGGGCCTCTGTTGGGCCGAAATCCATCGGATCAAACGCAAATGGATTGGTAGAGTTATTAGATGCAATCGTAGTTGCCGTTTGGGACAAAAACGGATTGTCATTTCCGGTCGACTCATTAAAATCGTCATTTGTCGACAAAAACGGATTGGAGTTCGTAGAATTTGGAGACGTGTACTCATCTTCCGTAAATAAAAACGGATTTGCTCCCTTTGCGTCCATTGTGCTCTCTTTAAATCAACTCTGATTCTAACAATTTTAATTCAGCACTTCGTGGTCCAATATTGCTAGCGATGCTCGTATCGAAAGGATCTATATCATCATCCTCTTCGATTTCAAAACGGCCTTTATTACCAATTATCGGCGTTAACGTTTTTACGTTTACAGAAGCGCTACGCTCATCGAAAATATTTTCTCTCCTCGGATCGAATTCTGAATCCGTTAAATCGCCTTCATCAACAGAATTAATAAATTCATTTTCCAACAGTTTTAGTTCTGTTTTTCCGGGAAAAATATTATTGGCAATTGAGGTATCAAACGGGTCGCAATAAGATAAAGCAAAATCGGCGCTTTCTTCCGCAGCCGGTGTTAACACTTTCGTAGTGACGTTATTATCAATGGCGAGTAAGTCAACTGGAGTTTCTTCGATTGGTAGACCGATCGGTTTATGACTTCTCAGGCCGGGATCGGCTATTTCGTTGATAATTTGCACGACTTTGGCGACGGCAACTTGCTTCTCATCTCTAGGATTAAAATCAGGATCGTCGAAATTATTCGCACACGGTTTAAACAACTCTTTTTCGATGATTCTCAATTCCGCCTTTCCCGGCGTCGAATGGGATACGAACGACGTGTCAAAGGGATCGGCGTTGTCATCGACTTCTGAAATTGAATTTTCGCGGACGTAATATGGCGTTAGGGGATTGGAAACCTTGTCTTCAACGCCAGCGCCTAGAAAATCGCGTCTGTGCTCCAACGGCAAGTCGAACGAAACTTTCCTATTCTGATAAACGTATTCCGGCTCTTCCTTCACCAGTTCTCCAGCTCGCGGATTGAAATCGTCGTCGTCATTCGTATCGCCCAGAAGTTCCCTCTCCAAAAATTTCAATTCGGTTTGTCCCGGTAACTTCGCGCTTTGTACAAGTGAAGTGTCGAACGGATCGCAATACTCGATGTAATTTTCGTCGATCGAATCGTCTGGTTGAAGTGGCAAATCTGTTAAGTTCGATAGATCGGTGTTGCTGCCTCCCAATAAATCTCTGTGGCTTGGCTTAATTATATCAAGGTCTGATTCTAAAACAAATTATGAGAATACATTTGCTATAATTAATACAATTTTTAATGCGAAGGTGATAGTGAAACAAAATCGTTGAAAAATATTACCCGAGATTCGATCCAAAGATGAGATTGATTCCCTCTGTCCCGTCGGATTCGTAAGTTGTATGCTGACTGTGTGTTTAACGATATCGATGTAAGAATCTTGAGCGCGCGGATTAAAATCTGCGTCGTCTTCGAAATTGTTCAAAATTTCGTTTTCTATAATCTTCAGTTCCGCCTTGCCTGGTAATATATTGTCTGCGAAAGTTGTGTCAAATGGATCATCGCCATAATCTTCTCCGTCACTGACGTTGCTCACTTCAGATTTTCTGCAACAACACGTTTAGAAAAAAAGTTATTAAATCATCCTAAGTGAATTGCTAATATATGAATTCAGAGTAGCCCAACAATCCTGGTTACTTACTCGTCCCCGAAAGCGTTCCACGATTCTTTCGAATTGACAGCTGTTGCATTAACGGGTGTAAGCGTATGTATCGACGGTTTCTTTGATAAACTCTCAGCGGCTAACAACGCAAACTCGTCATTTTCATCTTCATTGAAGTCAACTTCACATTTACCAATTACATCAAATTCGTCCAATAAATTTATAGGTCGGCTCTGCTCCTGAATCGCATCTGTGACTGGTGTTGCGATTTGCTGTAAGTTTTTACTTAAATCGATTGGCTCATTCGCTAAATCAGGGGGAGCGTCGTCGTCCAACAAACTCGATTTGGTAAGTTGCGGCGAGTCAGCTGAAATTAGACGAAACATGCATCGATATCACGCGCAAAAAAAAAACAATTATTAAAATCGCACCTTCTACAGCAGTTAGAGTTGAATTAGCACAGTCGAAGCTTCCCAATAGTAAATCTTTTTCTTTTAAAATCTGCCGCCGAGATACTGGTCTTTTGGTTGGAACGCAGGTGGGCGCTTGCACCCGTCCAGTTAGGATTTCTACGGCAGCGCCAATCGGAACGAGCTTTTTTCCCTTCCTTGCGACGCTCGGTCCCAAAATAGCTCTTTCCGCGATTGAAGTGTCGAAAGGATCGTCTCCTTCCGGTTCGTCTGTTGGCGATTCTATAATTAAAAATTCCTGCGTTACCGCGTCGCTATTTTTTCACGTAGTAACGAAAATTGTGAGTACCTGGAATATACGCTAATTTAACGTCTCCTGCGGCGATGACGTCGATGTAAGTTGTGTCGAAAATGTCATCTTCCTCTTCGTATTCGCTTTCAGATTCAGAAACGGGAACGATCGCAGCTTCGGTTGCAGAAATTGGTTTCGGTTTTTCTTGGTGGATATCGGCTTCTCTTTGCGCAGCTTCTGCTTCCTCCTTCTTCTTTAGTTCACTGGCAAGCGGAACTCTTTGGAAAAACGATGTGCTTTTTATGCGATCTAAATCACCTAGAAATTAAATTAATATTCAGTAGAATTTGTATAGAAATTAATGTTGTGTGGTAGCAACCAAACGTTGCGTCATAAGAAAACGCCGCTAGTGAAGAACACATCACAGTTTTAAAAATTATATATCGAGAGCAACGCTAAATGCGTTGTTCGCGAATTAAAAATAATTAAGTTCAGCGGAAAACACGAACGAGTTGGTTGGATCTCGGGGCGAATGCGGGAAATTCGCCAATGGGAGGATTACGAGCACGAGATTAAATCTTACCGACGACGAATTTGGATTACGTTGTTATTCAAGGAATTAACGAACGAGAAAACATCGAGTTTTGCTGTTTTATTTGAAACAGGTAATTTAATATTAGTGTGGTGTTCGAGTGGTATTTTGTTAAACCTACGATAGCATGGAACAACTGAAATACGTGTTATTTTATTCTCGCCTGCCCTGATAGTTCGATACCTATGGTACTACGTTATCAGCCGCACAAAACTAGTACCAAAACATATGGTTCGAAACATTACATGTACCCTCCAATATTAATTCGTAAACCGATCAGGGGTTTAATGGCATCACATCACAAGGCCGCAAGGTTCGAGTACCTGGTTCATTTACAGTAGCTTGAGCTTCAGTACTGTTATTACAATTTATTTCAAAACTTGGTATAAAACCTAAAATCTGATTTAAATGATGTTTCGAAATCAAATCTCCAACTGTGTTGGCAGTGTACAGTCTGTTGCCTATGTTACTTAAGACAGACGCAGAGCAACAAACTGGTTTACAATTTCGAAAATCTCTGACTAATAAAATTTCACCAATGGCAAAGCCTTGCTCTCTATGTCCTCATTAGTTTTTGACTTGGTTTTTAAAGATCCAGACGAGAGCGCAAGTTTATTCCTAGAAACATTTTTGCTGGTGAACCTCCGTAGTAGCATGCAACGTATTTCAATGAAACAACAATTCAAAATGAGATTAATAGTATCAGTTTTTACGGAATTTTCGGCCGTGCCGTTCTCTGCCGGATGGTAAAGCGTCCCCCTTTAATTCCGTAACATTTCAGGTATTGTTGAAATTTGGTAGCCATAAAATGTGTGCCATTATCGGCAATGATAGGAATGCTCTTTTTGGAGTGATCTGACACAATTGTAGTAAAATGACGGCCGCACAAATATTGAATGAATTTTTGAACACCAAAGATAATCGCAAGAGATTCTTTGTGCATATGGAAATAACTTTGAGCGTTGTTTAGACGTCCGAAAGCAAATCCTATAGGACGTTATGTTTTATCGGAAAACGCGCGACTAATAACTGCCGCTCCGCCAATAGAGCTAGCGTCAACTATAAGTTTTATTTCCTTTCGACCATCATAGTGAACTAATACTTTCTTTGATACAAATTTCGTTTTATATTTGCTTGTTGACATTTCGCATTTCAACCGAACATTTTTTTTTAATAAATCATACAATGTAAAAAAATTAGGAACAAATTTAGAATAGTAATTCACCATGTTCAGAAATGATTTTACTTCAGTAATATTAGAAGGACGACGAACTAAATTTATGGCTCTTATGCTTTCCTCAGATTTATGCAATGTCTGTCCATTTCGAGACTTAAATATTTAATTTTTTCCTGGAAAAAAACTACATTTAGATTTTTTACACGGATACCATTTTCTCGTAATTTCCGAAAAATATTTTCGAGTCTTTCTAAATGTTCCTTCTGTCATTTCCCCGTTACTAAAATGTCATCTAGAAAAGCTACCTCCCCCCCCACAATTACCGTCAGTAACTAACCCATAATTTTTTTGAAATTATGCAGGTACTGAAAATATTCCCAAAGGGAGACGGGTATAAGACAATAACCCGTGTGTATGTGGATATCATTAATAGTTTTTATTGGTAAGCTTTTCAATTTTTAAATGACGTAAACCTCCTTGTAATTATGAAAAAAAGATACGCAACATGTGGTAATGGATCATACTTTGTTGGTTGAGGGTAATTTTATAGTCCCCACATATACGAAGTGTACCATTAGGTTTCATTACCAGAACAATTGGTGTTCCCCAGTCAAAATATTACAAATATTACCGGAATTAGAATCATTTGTGTAACTAACCTATTAATGTCTAGTTCTACCGTTTCTTTCATTGCAAAAGGTAAAGGCCGAGGTTTAAAAAATTAGGGGTTTCAATTAATTTTAAATCGACTTTAAATTGTATGAAGGTCCCAAAATAATTCTTTATATTTATTGCATAAACTTTGAACATTGGCGGGCAATAAAATACAAAAAATAGCAAAATGAGCGAATCCAGAACCCGCCGCAATGTTTACGAGTTTATCGTCAACATTCAACATAATAATAAATAGTTTTGAATTATTTTTATCTAACGTTCTTAATATCAGTCAAATTATTCTCATTAATATTGGTTCCAGAATTAATAATATTTTGATGAGAATTTACGACTGAAATCATCATTTATCGAAAACAGGTTTTCTAAATTATTATACTCGTCATTGTCGAAATCAATATTTAAATTTTTAAAATCGTCAATAATTTGATTCGATTCCATGTATATATTTATTTGTACAGTGCCAGCAAAAGAAATCATCATTAGATCGATCATTATTCCCCTAATTATTTTCGTAATTATTGTCATCACTACTTTTTAAGTGATAGTGACGATTTGTTTTATTTGAAAACTCATTTTTTCACAGTACATACAGGGGCTAGGTGTCGCACCCCGCACTTGTTGCAGAAGTAAGCACTATACCTACAAGTGTTGCGTGTTTTTCGGCCGTAAATCGAAATGATCGACCATCAAAGTCCAGTCCGCGCTACATTCGCGACCACCGGCGAACTCCTGCTTAACTGGGATGTGTGCTCCTTGGCCTCGCTCTCCTGTTGGGTGGACTCCTTGCATGTTGCAACTTGAAGCACGTTTTCCAAAGTCGTGGTAGCTGAAGAGGCATCTTCTTTAAAAAGTCAGTCCGAAATAGCACCAGGACCAATTCCTATTACAAACACATCCCTCAGGACTGTAGGTAATTCGATACCGAAACCACAACAGTCTCAGAACTACTTTTCCTTGCAGTATATAACTTAACCGGACTAAAATGATCGGACATCACTTTTAACAACTGCACAAAAGCTTTTCCTTCCGGCGTATCGGAATACCGAATTTACGATAAAAAAAGACGCGCCGAAAAATTGTCCAGTCCGATACTCCATGGTCAAATTCACTTATATGCCTTAAATATTCTAACTTTTACTATCTCGGGATTAGGCACTTTAAATTGTAAATTTTATTTATCATCGTAGGAATAATTCACGAAATTTAACACCTGATCACTCGCGTTTTATTTAAATTTTCGTTCAAATTTTTCGATAAGATTATTAATTTGATTAATTACATATTTTTCTCGTCGTCAATGTGGTGTAAATATATGTTATTTTAAACTCGTTTTATTCTCAACACCCCAAGATCGATACCTGATATTAACTTCAATTGCCAAAAAGCAGTTCGATTTATTCCAGTGTATTCAGGAAATTATGGAAGATGTATCCAATTATAGTGTTATGAATTTTGAACAAGTGTTTGCAGACATGCAAGTTGCTTTACTCAACTTAAAACAAAAGCTCTGTGATTATTTTCCAGAAGAAATTTAAAATAGTTACAGATGGATACTGAATCCGTTTTTTGACAATTCCTTTCAACATGTCGAAATACCAATAAACATGAAAGAAACATTTATTGAAATATCAAGTGATGGAATGTTGAATCATGAATTTGTTTCCCAGAACCCGGACGAATTTTGGACCAAAAGGATGCAGGTATAACCTCAGTTGGCGAATGAAGCTATTAAATGTTTAGTTCCACTTGTAACATCATATTTATGTGGGATAAGTTTGCCATCTATGCCATCAAAACAAAAGTGAAAAATCTCCTCATACTTGAAAACGATATAATTTTGTGTGTCTTTCCAGAAGAAATTCAAAATAGTTACAGATGGATACTGAATCCGTTTTTAGACAATTCCTTTCAACATGTCGAAATACCAATAAACATGAAAGAAACATTTATTGAAATATCAAGTGATGGAATGTTGAATCTTGAATTTGTTTCCCAGAACCCGGACGAATTTTGGACCAAAAGGATGCAGGTATACCCTCAGTTGGCGAATGAAGCTATTAAATGTTTGGTTCCACTTGTAACATCATATTTATGTGGGATAAGTTTGTCATCTATGCCATCAAAACAAAAGTGAAAAATCGCCTCATACTTGAAAACGATATAATTGTGTGTGTCTCAAATACAAAGCCTAGATTGTCAGTAAGCTGTCAATATTATTCCATTGCCCACAACAGTTTTATTATGAATCAATCATAATTTATTGTTATTAAAATGTGTAACAACCACAGTGGCAGATACACTCCTCCGAAGATTATTGAAAATGCCAGGTTAGAAATGAACAATTTGTTACCGGCGAATACACGTGAAAGATACGAGATCTTATATAGAAAATTCATCGACTGGAGAAATAAGAATAATGTTAGAAAAAGATAGTTGTCCAATATTTAATAACTGCAATGTTACCATTAACAATTATTATTAAAAAGCAATAATTACTTATATCATAAATATAAGAAAATTTGTTATAAAATAAAATAGTATGTAATTAAACAATAAAAAAGAGGTTTTGTATAGAGGTTGTTTTAGTGGTTGAAGGTGGTCGTAGGTAAAGTATAGTACGTGACTCGAGTTGTAACGCATTTTACGTACTCGTGGAATTACATACTCGCTCCTTCGTCGCTCGTATGTAACTATTTCCACTCGTACGTAAAATGCTATTTACAACTCTTGTTACGTAATATACTATTACTTTATTTTCTTTTATTTTTACGCACTTATTAATATTTTGTTTTATGTTTCATTTGATAACTATGTTTATACCGAGCGAAACAGTAACAATAAGGGTGTAGGATTAAAGATTTAGAATATGGTTTGAGTAAATGAATGAAGCGAATGAATGAGGATCATTAAATTTTAGTTGTCAAACAGATTTGCAATAAAACCATTTTAGAAAGAAAAAATGAAACAGTTTAATGGATTTATGCTGATTTGCATCTATTGCTAATGCAATGATAAATGTAGAACATGGCTAGGTTTTTATAGGGCGGGATATGATATTCCCCACCATTCTTCTTAAACCGGGTTTCCCTTTATCTCTCATAGCATAGTGTCACACCAGTAAGGAAAATATCCCCCGAAGGTCTAGAAATCCCACTTTAGCCCTGGTCAACAATTCAACGAATTTAGGGCAAGAGTCATATATATTATAAAATTTATAAAATTATATTTTATTGCAAACGTCCTACGAAAATAAATTGAAATGTACATAAGATAGCCATTATGAAAAAAATCTGTTGCAGTCCGGAAGTGGTTTTCAATGTAGCCCGAGATTAAATTTGTAAAAGCCGAAGTTAAAGTTACGAAACTCAAACGCAAGTTGATGCTTCCACGCCTCGTTTTCCTAACAAAGTTCGTTTATCGTTTCAAACGTCTCCCGGGGGGCATTTTTACGCTAAACGTTTCGTCATTGTTGTTTAAATAGATAACCGAAAACCGATACGTGACAAAATGTATTCTGTTAGTGGAATTTGCAATGTACAGTGACGTAATTAATTCCGGACAAGCACGTGCGTCAATAGTCGAAACGTGCATCGAACAAATTTTATTATTTCAAGAATTACAGATAGATAGTCGTAGAGTGGGTCGAAACTCTGCAAAAAAAAATTTGAATTTTTACCGATAAGCTTATACGTTTCGAAACTTATTTTCGCTGTTAAACATCAATGATGTTCGGATTGAATTGAATATATTTTACTGTTTCAATGTATTTGGTCGGCACAAATGTTGTATTTTTATTCACTTCATATTCTACGGCCGCTTTTAAAACTTAATTGCAAGGTTTTTTCAGTTTTTGTCTCTGCTTTCTCATGTATTTACATGTCATTTGTCGTAGATAAGATCCTCATGGTGGTGTCTCATTTGAATCATGTTTTATGTTAAAAACAGAGTAGCAAAAAGTAGCACAACATAGCAACTAAAATTTAATAATTTTAGTTGCTAAATTCTAATTAAATGAATATCTTATTTTTATTGTTAATTGTACGTATTAGCAAATATAAACGAATTGTACTCCAAAACAGAAATAGATTATCGGTATGAATATGTGCTAAATAAATCTTGTGTAAGTTTCACTTTGAGCCATTATATTAATAATAATAATGCAAATGAGTTGGCGATAGGTAATTTTATAATACCACAAGTATGCAATATTTAATCGTTTTCTAGGGCGTGAAAATCTGAGAATTTTTTCATTGCTATCACCAATAACGACTGTTAATCATTATTTCGTATTTACTAACGCCACTGAATTATGAATTTTATTTCATATACTTAGAAGGAGTCATTGGATTGTAAATTGCTACGAAATATATCGACCGTAATAAGTAACGCTGTTAAAAAAGATATTAAATTTCAGAAAACAACAACGCCATATTACATAAGGATACGATACCAATATGCAATTTACGCACGTGTGCTGTAAAAAGTTTCAGTCAACTTAGCACTGTTAATAATTTTAAAAGCCAAAGCCAAAACTTAGCAAGATAAAATAATATCATCTATTTTTAAATTGTTTATTTTTTCTCTAAAATTATTGTTTATTCAAAAAGTAAGTTAATAAATTGAAATACAAATTTCAATGCTTTTACTTAAATTATAAAAGTAGTTTTTTAGTTACGACTATTTATACGAATACAGTAATGACGTAATTTACCCAACCGATGTCCTGAAGCTAATTAGTGCATTTGCAATAATTATAAATGTGCATAGGAAATTCGTGCCAACAAAACGATATAATCGATTAAGTAAATAACTCGTCCAATGTAATTAACTTTTAGTTTTGCCTGTGTTTTCATAGTCTTTATTTGTAGCTGGTAGTAATCAATTTTGTGGCTGACATTTGACGTTGTCGTAAACAAGTGCATATACCAACAAGTTACAAAAACATTTCGCTGATACTGTTATCATTTTATTTGTTCAATTCAAATCTTCTTATATGGGCAGCTAGCTAAAGGCGGGGCGACAACCGCCCATTTACAGAAAAATTTAAAAAAATCAAAATAAGTTGTACAAGCAATAAATGAAACAGTTTGAAACAATTGCAATATTTAATGACCTTATGTTAGGCCACACTCGTGTAATTAACAAAATGCATTCTTCACTATTTATTTTCAAAATTAACGTATTTGTGTTTTTGGACACAAAATAAGACATGAAATAACAAAACTGCTAAAAATTAGCAAATATTTTCTGTTATTTTAGATTAAACCACTGACACAAGTCACTAAGACCAACTTACAGTTGCAGTATTCAAAAATAAATAAAGGCGAATAGAAATAGGGTGTATTTTTGGATTCATTTCAATATCTGGGTCAACAGTTCAGGGTTTGACTCATGTTTTAATATAATATAATAAATTTGTTGGAGGCTCACACAATTTATTTATGGAATCTAGGGGGAGGGTTGTGAAAATGGTGCTAACGTGCATTTGCAAGCCATTATTGCGACCTTATTCGCAAAAAATGCTTGACATAAACCCTAGAGCTTTTTATGTGCCTTGTTCGGCCCACAGTTTAAATTTAATTGTTAATGATGCTGCAAAAGCGCCTTTACAAATAACGAGCTTTTTGCTATTGTACAACAGATTTACGTTTGCGTCTCTATATCGAGTAAATATTGGCAGGTCCTTAAAAGGTGAAATATGTACTTTAACATTAAAAACTCTTTTGGATGGATGCAACGTGGGGAAGTAGAATAGATGTACGAAGAGTTCTTAAACATAATCTAGAAAATATATTTGACGCTTTATTCTCTATTCAAAAATAAACATCGCAAGGAAAACCGTGCAGGAAATCAATGCTACATTATCATATATTTATTTATCATATTATTTTAATTTTGGAACAAATCAGTACTACAATATTAGATTAGATAATGGCTCTTCATTTCAACGCTTAATAGTATCACACGCAGGAGAAAAACAAGATTATTTGACTGTGAGAGTAACGACCTCATCCTTACTGCAAAAAGTCTGTGGCACCAATTTATAATTTTTATTTTATTTATATAGAGAATGTTAGAAAAAACTAAAAGTCTGAAATAATTTCATTAAAATAGATATGCAATAAGAGTAAGAAGCTTATGGAAGCAAGAAAAGCTACATTTATTTAAACTTTCTATGTAAAGTACTCATATACCGGGTGGAAAGTATCAAACCCGAACTTAGCAGAATTGCATTGGAATATACGTTTATGCATATTCCTGCTCCCCATTGCCACCGATAAAAATTATAATGGCATCAAATGAAAGAGAATAATAAACGGCGTCAATTGATACTAAAATCTTCTCATAATACCTTATCATTAGTTTTTTACAAAGCAATTTAAATCAATTATGCAGTTGTCAAATCTGACAAATAGTGAGTTGTGCCGACAGAAGCACGGCCGCCCATAGTTTATAGCACCTGGGTTTTTAATATTAATTGCTTTGTAAAAAACTAATGATAAGGTATTAAGAGAAGATTTTAGTATCAATTGACGCCGTTTATTATTCTCTTTCATTTGATGTCATTATATGTTTTATCGGTGGAAATGGGGAGCAGGTATATGCATAAAAGTATATTCCAATGCAATTCTGCTATGTTCGGGTTTGATACTTTCCACCCGGTATATTTCTTACATTTCTGTCTGTTTGATTTTAAAAATTTCAAAGTAATTTCGGTTAATCAAAATTATTCTCGTATGCTCTAGGCATGAACCGGGAAGCTAGTTTTTTGACCAGATAATTATTACAACTTTGTACCAACGTCGATTCTTTATAAATATTATTAAATATGGATATTAAAGAAAACAAAATAAAACGAGAGCAGAATTTTCAATAATTCTAATAAACAAAGGCCATCCCAAATATTATAGGCAATCTCCGACTCGCTATGACCTAGATATTTTGTTCAATTTCTAAAAAAAAAATATATTGTTTTTCGACAGTTTTAAAACGCACAGCCACAGAGGCATATTAATGATGTGACTAGCACAACAAATTATAATTTATATTTTAGTGCGAACGTAATTTGGGTACTCTAATTTGTGTGATTTCCAAAATTAATATTTGACCGTGTCGATGTTGACATGTGTTGAGTTAAGATATTCAGAAGGTAGTTATTATTTATTTATTCGAATTCGATATTCTGGTTTTATAAAGATCCTATTAAGTTCGCAAGGGTGAACGCAATTGAATTGGATGATGATGAATCGACAAATTTTACACCGAACTGACTAAATCTAATACAAGTGCATTAGCCCTATTTCCACGACCCACCCTAAAATAATCGCCCTCTGTATAATTTACTGTTAAATTAAACATTTAATTTCTAACAATTTTATTCAAATGAATAAAATTCGGTAATATTTAGCAGATAACACACATCAATCCCGTATTTATATTATTTCACATCACCTGAAAAAATATTTACATGTTTTCAGAAATCAACAAATCACTTACCTTGAGTCTTCTTCAAGACGTTATCGATTCCTGCGGTGAGCGCGTTGAATTTTTTCCACTCTTCGTTGTCAACCGGTCCCGCAGGTTCGACGTTTTCCGCTGCTTCGGTACTTTGCAGCTGATGTTCCCGGCGGTAGGCCTCAAGTTCTTCCGGCTTAAATAACTCTTCGTCTTTGTGTTTAGATTTTTTACCCTTTTTCTTCTTTTTCAGGCCTTTGGTTATCTTGTGCATTATCTAATCTAAGTTTCATCGAGGCCTCTGCAATTACATAATTCGTTACGCACAAATAATAAAAAAAAATCTGCGCTAAATATTACGGGCAATGCGAGCTCGATAGTTGCATTTAGTTATTATCAATTGGGAGCACTCGGTTATCTCCACAAGACGCGACCTAATAACACTGAGTCATGATTCACGGCAGCAGCACGGCGTCGCGACGGAAAGCGCCGACGTAATATTGATCGCACGAACCAATACGCCTACATAATACTGCTGTGCTCATCTTAAAATATTTCGATGCATCGGCGAGAATACGGAAATGATTGAATTCAAATAAACAAACCATTTCCTTACGTATCGATCTTACGCTATAAATAAATTACGACCATTTCTAAAGTAGATTAAATTACCACTGAATCGTTGGAGTAATTTATTGTAATTTAAAATGAATCTTGTATTTTTGATTCAACGTTCGCGAAATTTTAAACCACTCACTAGGTTACTGGGTAACATTTTACAGAATATTTATTTTTTAGTAAACTTACTTTGTTTGCCTCATCATATACAACACGGCGATTGTGCACAATTACATTATTAACAAGCCGACGCGACGTTAAGATTTTCAGAGGATTTACGAAGGGCAATAGCGAAAAGTGGATGGCCGTAGGCAACCCGTATTGATTATGAACTTCGAAATTGTCCTACTGTGCGGCGCTAGTGTTGCATTATTTAGATTTCAGGATATTTATGTGATTGTAGTGTATTGAATTAATGATTATTTATTATTTTTATTATCAAACGATTCGTATTTTTACATAACATTATAATACATAAATTAGTTAATTAAAGTTATTTGCACGGTGGCCATAACAAATACATACGTATAGAGTAAAAAATCTGCAGTGGCTCACACTGAAGTTTCTTATATTCCATTTTTAGGTTTTAGGTTTAGGTTTTCTTCATTGCTATGTACCTACAAATCTAAAGTTTGAAGTTTCATAATATTAGCTTCAATAGTTTGGGCGCACAGACACATACACATACGTCATTCCAAAAATAGTCAAAATGCGTTAAAATTCCGACTTCGAAAATTTTCTTGATTACTGCACTTCCTTGTACATAAAATATAAGCCAAGAAACCAATGTTCAGATGGCACATTAAGCACATTACAATTGAAAATAACAACATATTTGCTCTCGACTTTTTAATGTGTCATTTTCTAAGAATTATATATAATATAACACATAAAATTAGTGGATTCTTTAAAGTCTAATTATGCAAAATCCATATATAAACAGACATAAAAGTGAAGAATTTAATCTTTATACAGGTGCTACTTCGGTATAGGCAACACAGGAAATTCCATGTTTATTTTGAGGCATTCAAATATTGGCCAATCCCTAATGATTTTACTGCAAAATTCCATTTAAATTTTTTAAAGAGCACTACGTGATTGGCATTGGACATTTTTGCTAGGCTCAGTTCGCAAATACTTTGTAAAATGTGTCGGCTAAATTTTGAAATTTTAAATCAAAACATTAACGTAAATGACAGCAGAATTGAAAAAATAATTTCCACATAGGATACAAAAATAATCTTGCTATTCTATTCTTCTTTCCTCCTTCTGAACACTCTTAATTCCTTGTATTTCTCATTATATCTAGAGTTCATTATCTTTCCGTCCCTTTCCTGCGCCTCCACCTGTTTCATCCTTTCCACTACCACCCTCTCTAAACATTATTTCTACTATTTAGGAATATTATGTTATTACTGTGTGCATTTTTACAAAAATAATATAAATTTATTCGAGTATATGACATATGATGGATATATGATTGGTTTTTTGATTAGAGATATTTAGAAAAAGGATGGGAACAATCGTGGAATCAGGCATCTGACAGTCCGTGGTCGAGTCTGAATTTATGTTTTGATTTAAAATTTTTAAATCTACCACACAGATTTTATAGTATATTATGCAACAAGTTTTATAAGCAGCATTTTACTCACAAGTTTCATTAGGCAAGAGTGTTTAATAAAATGAGTGGCTAGAGAAGTTTATAAAAGGAATTGCATCCTGTACTTTTTCTACGACCATCACAAAAATACCAAAATTTGGAAATTATTTTATTATCTTAAGCCACATTAACAAACAATACAAAATTACTACATTTTTCTACTCAGGTACATTAACAGTCACATTAGAAACATTTTAGCAATTACTACTTTAGCAGTGCTGGGAGTGGCTGAGGCCACTGAGTGCAGACTATGCTGTGAAACGGAAGAAACAACAGAGCACGTGATGTGTGCCTGCCCCGCCGGGGACAAAATCAGGTTCACAGTCTTTGGTAAGATAAAACTGGAGCTGGGAGAACTTGACAAAATCTCACCCACTAAAATCCTACTCTATTTAAAGAGAATGGGTATGGAGGATGAACTATAATTAGTTGTGAGCCACAATAGACCCTTGCGGTCGCAGTGGAGGGGCGATAAACGCCCCACTCAATTATAACTAACTAACTTTAGCAGTACTATCTTGAACAGCATTCAACATTTTATTTGCTGTCTCGATTTTATTGTTTAACGAGTGGTCAATATAACCCTTTGCAACAGCTATTGATCGCCAGCCTTCATGGCGCTTTATACTTTTTACCTTCTTAAACAATGGCCAGTGTAATTAGCAGGGTCAGGCAACTTTAAAAATTTTGCTACTACAACACAGCTTCAAACAGCTAGAGCTAACTTCAGTCCGTGACTAAAGCGCACAAAGTCACGGCTTGTCAAGGTGTGTTTAAAAGACCACTACTGTCCTGTTAAGCATAAAAGTCCAATCTGGCAAAAACATGATTTTGAGTAAGTGACCAATTAGTAAAATTGTAAATACCGCAAGTTTGTAATTTCTTTAGAATTTTGTTTTTTTCCAAAACCCATTTTAGTTTTCTGTTTAAAATTTCGGAAATTTGTTACCGAAACTTGAACTCAATTACAAATGTGACTTTTGAAAGATACGACATGTTTGTCTAATATTCACATTAAGAAAATCAATACGAAACGAGGGATCAACACAAAATGGTTTAAATTTGTTGGTACACAGATATACGAAAAACTTGTTTCTCCAGGTATTTCGGTCTTGCTAGGCTTCATTACTGGAACCTTCATTTGATATTGCAGCAGTTCCGGAGCATGTAGGTAAATTTTCCCAAAATCCTTTTCTATTTTGAGGCATGATCGGGTTTTTCCTCTCTCCAATTATCCCTCTAGGGCCCTGCTTTGAATCTCGTTTTGAAATCCCCTGTGTTGTTAGTTTCGCATTTAAAAAATTCAACTCTGTGCCTTTATCGGCAAAAAAGTTTTGTAAATTAAGGTTTTCTGTTCTCTTTAAAAATTTACTTCAACCATATTTTTTAAATATGGTTACGGGGAAATTTTATTTGATTTGTATTGGGAGGTACATACCATCTTTCCACTCTAAGAAATCGTTTACTTGCATTTCAATGACATTTACTTTTTTGTTGCGTTTCTAACAGCCGATACGAAATCATAAATGTTTCCAGTTCGTTTTAAAGATTTTTCAACATTGTGAGGAAATGAATCAGCAGCCATGAATGTGTGGCCCGGCTCAAAGTATTTTACTATGAGTAATTCTACACCTCGTTAGAATTCACAACGTAAATAAGAAATGTGGATACTCCAATTTTTATTAGGTTTGGGTTTATTTTTGGGCTAAATCAATTCAAAATCCAACCAAATCTCAAATAAACCCCACGACAATAACAGTCAATGGGGATTTTTTTGAACTCGTCGTTGGAATTACAATTTGATTGAATTGAGGTGTAAGATAAATTGATTGCATTAAATTGATATAAAAATAAATTCATCATACTCCATGAAAGTGTCACCGATGCACTTTTTTGAACAAACATTTGGAATTATAATAATTTTATTAAATTGTAAAATATTGATTGTGCTAGGGATTTAAAAATAATCCAATGCAATGAACCCAATCTGACGAAAATAACCTAAATTTTTGTCAAATTTGGTTGTAAATTGTTTAAAATGCCATCTGTCAACCAATGTTTTTTTTGAAGAAGTATGTTTTCAAGTTTTGCAGATTCGTCATTGAAATTAAAGAATGTTATTTGGCCAAAGATATTAAAAAATAAACCCAACTCAATCAAACTAAACCCTGAAAAAATAGTAAATTTTTTTTAAGAAGCAAATGTTTGCATTTTTGAGACTCGTCATTCGAGTTGGTATTTTATAAAATTTGGATATACGGTAAATACGAATTGATAACACTAAAGATATTCTAAATTAAGTCCAATCCAATGCAACTTAACTAAACCCTGCGAAAATGTTTATGGTTTTTTAAGCAAATTTGAGGAGTTGTATCGGAATTTTTGTTTCGCCAGTTGTTTGGTACTGACAAATGTAGATTCGACATTTATGCTTAACAATTCGCCCTATTTTGCAGATATTACTTTCCTATTTTATACAACAGTTAGCTAAACTAAAGCAGATACGATATCTGGTTCTAATAATATAAGAAAACAAGTTTATATGTTTGCAATGAGCCAAAAACCTGAAAATCGTAAAAAATGTAGATACAACTTTGTGCTTAACAGGGCAGACTTAGCGTGAATGGAAACATTCGATAATTGGCAATTTAAACATGGGAGTAGAAAAAAGTATTTGCGAACCGAGCCTAGAAAAAATTGGCAATTTGACCATGATATAGTGTCATTGTGTATTTTAATGCATTGAAATTAATGTGGTATTTCCTGTTGCGTCGGTCAATACAGCACTTTATATAGAAATTGCAGAAAAAAGACAAATCTTTTTATTTCTGCAATTTTTATATAAACATTTAATTCATTTTTTATCAGATCACTTTTATGTTCGTTTATATTTAGTCTTTTGTGTGCTTTACATATCTCATTTCAAATTAGCTGCACATTTAAAAATTCTTTTGTGGTCTTTCGAGTTTCAATTTGTGTATATATGAACAGGTATTCATTCACAAATGGGCAATTTTTCCATTAAATAAAATAAAAAATTCTCCTGTACTCAATTTATTAACAAACTAATTTTTATAATAGTTAAAATATATAGAAAACACATTTATACAAAAATGATAATTTGTTAATTATTTCTCATAAAGGAATTACTATAGCATACAGAGTAACGTAATAAAAATTCTAAACTATTTGAACAATTGAGCTGCTAAATCGTCAGAACTTATGCCCAAAAGTGCAAGGTCATCATTGGGATCATCTGGAGGTAAAGGAGGGGGTTGTAAAGGCATTGTATGAGACAATGGCACTGAACTCGATGCGTCACCACCATTTTCAGGGTCCTGCGTAAAATCAAACATAGGGGGATGCGGTGGGTACATCATGTTATAATCAACATTACCATATGAATACGAGCTAAAGCCGAATGGTTCATGGTAATCATTCAACGGGTTCTCGTCTTCTTCCATTTGCTGATTAATAAAATCTTCTATAGTTTTAGATTCTTGTTTCTCTATCTCTTCGAGTTCTTTTTGGGTTTTTTCTTTTTTGGTCTCTGCAACTTTCTCGTTAATTTTCGGCGGCGGTGGTGCTTTGGGCACCGGCTCGCTAATTTTTGGTGGCGCAGGAGGTTTCTTATTAATCATAGGTGGCGGCGGTATCGGAGCAGATAAAGGTGGATAACAGGATAGTTTGGGAAAACATACCACCTCTGGTTCTGGAATAAAAGCTCTAGCGAGATTCCCAGGTTGAAATCTTGTCTGACGAGGTATATCATAGTCTTCTTTTTTGATTTCTTTTTCAACCTTGTCTTCAGACTTCTTGTTCTTGAATAAAGGCATACGCCCAATAAACGGTAGCTTTTTATATGATGGAGGAGGTGGTGGCTTTTTGTCGCTCCTAGAAGATTCTTGCCTGTCAGAACGATGACTTTTGTATTTCCTACCAGGACTATCGTCACGATTTTTGTCAGAATATTGTCCATTCTCATGCCGACGATATTTGTCTGGCGTTGGTTTTCTCCGTTCAGCACTCGGGCTTCGTGATTTCTTACGCGTATTTTCAGGACTGTTAGATGGAGATTTTCGACGCCGGTACTTTTCCTTCGGTTTAAATTTGACCTGTTCGCGTATTTCTTTAAGTCGTTCCATGTCTTCACGCTGTTTCTGTCTTGCTTTTTCTTTCTCGAGAGCTTGCTTCGCTTCTTCTTTCTCTTTTAGTTCTTGCTCTTCTCGTTCTTTTTCTCGACGTTTCCTGTCCAGTTCGGCAACTTTATTCTTTTCAGCCTGCTTTTGCTTCAGTCTATCTTTGAGATTATCGAGCATGACTTTATCTTTGTCTTGAGGCTGCTTAACTGACATCCATTGATTTATCAATGTATCTTCCGGTTCCGGGGCTTTTACGACTACATCCTTAGTTTGCGACGAATCTCTCAGTTTGTGTTCCTCGACTAATCGACCCAATGCCTCCCATTTACCGCCGAGTTCCTCGTTCAAGAGCATCTGAGCTTGCAATTTCATTTTGTTACGCATTACAACATGAATACTCTTCGACGTGTCTTTCTTTTCATCGTCGGAACTGGAGCCTGACGAACTGGAGCTGCTGCTGGAATCACTGGAATCTTTCCTGCGTTTTTTGGATCGTTTCTTCCGCTTCTTGTCTTTTCCGTTGCTGCTCGATGGAGAGTACTTATCTTTACGTTGCCTCTTCTTTTTTTTATCATGCTCTTCTGAATCGGAGCTTCTGCCGCTTTTTTTAATCCTTTCCAATGCTCTTTCTCTGTCTTTTAACCATTCAATTTCCCAATGTGGATTTTGCTCTACGAAATTCTATAAACAAGAGAGATCATCAAGGTTTGTACCATTTTTTTGAAGAATTTTACTTACCGAGTAATTTTGGGAATGTTTCACCGATTTGAGATGTTGTGATGCACAGTGAAGATCACCTATCCAACTGTCACACAGGCGACAGTACCAAGCTGTAGACGATACAAAGAACTGCAGACCTAAAATTCAAAAATTAGTTAATAAAAATCATTTGTGTGTATGAGATGATTACATACAGAAAATTATTTCAAACCATATACATCCTCAAATTTGTGTCACTTTTCAAATTCCACATATTACATACAGTGAAAGGGAGTACAATGAATTTTACAGTAACTATCGTGCTTAAATTATAGAGTACACTAAATAATTATCTTGCTTCAAGCATTGGTGAAATGTTTGAAACAAAATTTACAATATATTAACAATATTTATTAAGTATACTATGTATTGTATGATCTCGTACGACTATTTCAAGTTTTACCTTTAATTGGTAATCTTTTCTTTGTGGCGCCTTCTATAAACGGAAATTCAGGTTCTGGCGGTAATTTGTGCCAAGGAATTTCGACGTTTTCCTCCTGCATCATGTCACGATGTTCCTTACTGTGCAGATGCATAAGCAAATCTTTTGCAGTCTTTGGAAAGACATCGCACATACGGCACCAATGTAATTCTGGATCGTAGTGGACATAATTGTATTTATTTTCATTCGGGTCGACTACCGATACACTTCTCTTATCTTTTTTTGTGGCTTCATCCTCCTTAAATTTAGAACCATCTCCTATGATGCCCGTTAATATCTCAATAACGTTGTAAGCATCCTTCAGTTTATTCTGTATTTCGACCTGAAAAAGAAACGAATTACAGGACACGAACGTAACACGAGAAGCAGGCAAACAAAATACATACTGAACCGTTGCTCTTCTAGACGAGTACATTTTTTTATATAAAAGGACAAAATTTTAAATATCTGATGTAGATTGATACCCATTTTATAGCAGCAACTCCAAGGCAACACTGTGAAATAAAACATGACTACCGAATACCAAATTGCTTACCTCGACTAAGTTTATGTTACACACACTTAAGTCATTCAAAAACAAGTATTTTGGCGGAAAAGTGAAACAGAAAGACGTAAGTGTGATTTTGTTATATTTATCTTACACCCATCACTTACTTGAAGTTTGCCATTTTCTCGCAATATGAGTTCTGTGTCTCGATCTGACGTGTGGTCTTGCATAAGCTCATGTTTCTGCCTGCGCAGTAACTCCAGTTCCCTGCGCAAAACACCAATTCGCCGTTCATATTCTTCACGTTGCTTCGACAATTCAGCTTTCTGATGCTTCATTTCTTGTGCGACTGCTAAAATAATATTAAATAAAAACACGGCGAGTGCATAATTATATTATTTAAGTTAAACAACCACCGAGACAAAGACTATGCAATAATTTATATGTAACATAAAATTATTTACAAATAATTTGGATAATAATTGCATTGGAAATCGAATTTCAAATAATGATATAGAAAAAAAAACAAGTATTTGAATGACTATATCAAAGAAAAGTAATTTTTTTTGTCCCCTTGTTTATCAATGCGATTTCTAACCTTCACAATTTTTTTCTACTACACAATTACAACAAAGAAAATTAAACTATTACTGAACATAGATTGGTGCACAATATATCAGTTTATGTTCAAATTTTTTATGCACCAAAAATTTTAAAGATCACTTTCGGTTAGAATTTGCTAAAATCCAATGCTTTTTGCCCTTTCCTAATGATTCTAAATGTAGTGGCAAAAAAATTGAACGTAGAAATGATTGTTGGTTGTAACAATGTTTATTTAAATTTTTTCCGTAAAGCCATTTCTTCGACATAGGCCTTCACACTCTTACTGACGTGTCATTAATAGTAGGTACCACCATGCAATAATCTAGATCAGGGATTCTCAAAGTGGTCGATATCGACCCCCTGAGAGAGAGAACCGTTTATCAAGAATACATGCTGACACAAAAAAATGCCTTTGTCATTCTTTCAAGTACTTAAAGAACAACTAGAGGAAAGGCCACCCATAAGATCGATGTTTGCATCATCATCTCTGCAAGATGTTGATGGTTTACGAGCGTCCTATAATATATCATTACTAATAGCGAAGTCGGGGAAACCTCACACAATTGGAAAGCAGCTTATTTTACCAGCCATTGCAGAGGTCCTCAACAATGTATTGCACAAGCCCGCATATGATATTATAAAGAGAATTCCTTTGAGCAATAACACCGTTCAGAGACGAATAGACGAGATGGGTCGTGACGTGGAAAACATCTTATGCAATTTCTTACAGACCAACAGATTCTCTCTCCAGTTGGACGAGTCTACATTACCCGGCAATGAAGCTCTGTTGTTAGGATATGTTCGATATATTAAATATGAAAATATGCACCGTGGTTTTATAGCCCACTTAAAGCGGCAACTGCCTAAGGTATTTCACTGCGTGATTCACAAACAGCATTTAGTAAAAAAATCTAAGTCCTAGATAGCACCATTCTTTACAATAGTTTTTTTTTTAATTCTTTGAACTCTTGGTTATTTGCTCAGCTATGTGAGGAAAACGATGAAGTCTTTACTCGGTTACTTCTGCACACTGAAGTTCGCTGGCTATCACGAGGCTCTTACTTAGCAAGATTTTCAGCTATGTTTGAATCTGGGTTGAAATTTTTAAAAGAAAAAGATCCGAATTTGAAAGAAATTGAATGAATTTATTACTTGACTGATATCGTTGGTATGTTTAATAAAATTAATTTGCAGCTGCAGGATAACGATCTCAACTTGATTAAAATAAAATCAATAATATCAGCCTTTTTGGGTTTATGAACAAAATTTAAGCAGAAAATATTCAGTTTCCGCATTTGTCAAAATTACCAGAAATGCTTCAAGAGGTTTGAAGATCTCTTAAATTTACAAATTCCTCAATGGATAATAAATCCGTACAATATCACAGCCATGGAAGAAGCCAATGTGATAATGCAAGAAGAGTTAATCACCATCAGCACAGACGAGGAGCTTATGCAGAAATTCAACCAAGGTTATCAGAAGTTCTGGTTGCAGCGCAACATCGAAACACAGTATCCTGCATTGTGGAACGTTGCTGAAAAAAAATATCTTATCACTTTTCCATCATTATACCTAGTAGACAAAACAAAGAAACCGTTTGAAAACCAACGAACGCGGAGTTTTAAGTCTGCAATTCACCAATATTGACCCAGATTTAGCTAGATTGGTAGAATGTCACCAGGTTCATCCATCACACCGAACTTTTAATTTTGTTATCATTTTACTTTCCAATTTTAATGTTTTTTTTTTCTTTCAAAAAATAATTTCCTACTTAAGTATTTTTACGTAATTGTATTAATTACACTTGATATTTTATTTTATGTCTATTTATTTTGTTAAATTTTGATGAGAAAATGATGTCAAGTTCGCTCACTTAACCAACCGCAAAGTTTTTAAATTGATAAGTATTTTACACCAAAAAAACTAGAGATAGGATTTTTATACTAATTTGGGGGTCTGAGGTATGAGTTCATTTTGGAAAAGGGGACTCTTGCCCAAAATAGTTAGGGAATCCCTGATCTAGATAATTCCAAAGAGGTTTTATAGATTTGTTTGAAAAAAATAATCACTTACCGTCCACTTTTACTGTACCGGACGATTGGCTATTCTTTGCATCTAATGCAGCAGTCACTTGAGTTTGGTTATTGACATATCCGGCAACGGGGGCCCAAGCGGCTTGTGGATATTCTTCTCCTGGTGGTCCAGGTTGGATGGTCTAAATAAAGATCACCATTAGTGCACAAGCAGTGATTTTAATTTCACAGAGAACACTTTCGATTACCTTAAGGAGTTCCATCATTTACGAGAATAAATTTAAACAAAATTGATTTTAAATGACCTCAGATGAATCGGAATTTCTGTAAAACTTGTGTCTGGTGAAATGCGATTAGCTAGGATTTTTGCAACCAAATAATATTTTTAACCTGTCTTACCCCACTTCCTGTTCCCACGTAATTGACTTGTGGCTGTCCGTACCCTTCGTACGCATACGCAGTGTTTCCATAAGCCTGATAACCAGGGTACGCATTCTGATAACCTTGAGTTGAATATTGGGTTGGCTATAAAATAAATATAAACGTGTGTTTCATAATCGTAAATAAATTTCACTAGATGGCATATAAATGGTCTTTAGTTAGTTTTTACCCCTTTAGCTTTATTGGATAGCAAAAATTATGTTAAATTTATCGACAAAAAATCAAGGATAATGGATAAAAAATTATGAAAAAATTTCCAAACAACCACACCCCAGCCCACACTACATTTACAAAATTTTAATTTCATTATAAACTATAAACAATAAACTATTAAACATTCAACATGTTTAACTTATCACTGAAAAAACTAAGGTATGCAAACTCAAAACAAAGTGTTATTGCAAAACCAGCATTTATGTTTACAATTATATATAAAATCTAAAACAATTTTGCGTCAACAACTTACGTTGTTCCAATCATTAATAAATACCAGCACTTGATAACTTTCAACTACACACTAACCATAAGTTTTGCAAGATGTGTTTTCTACAAATTCTTGAATCAATTGAAAATTGAATTAATTCAAACTTATTTCAATCATCCCTGATTTTGCACTTAACAGATCTTAATCAATAGTACTACTGGTAACTACTGCAATTTCTTTAAATGGTTGGGTCAGCTATTATTATTCTCAAATCAAAGTACCTACAAGACAAGTATATTGCTGTACATGTGTACAGGGGGTCCTATTCGACTCTTCGAAGCAAACGACAAAGAACACGAAGTGATACATCAAACATTAAATTACATTAATATGAAACTTACATCGTAGCTCATTGTGGGCTGTAAATGCTGATATGAAGTTTGCAGCGGTGGTCGAGTATATTGGTTATTTTGATTCTGCCAGTTGGGATCTGGTAACGCGAGAGTGGGACTCTTGGCCTTCGCTGGACTCTTCGTTTCGCGTCTCGAGAGGCGCGGGTCTTCCCTGGTAATGCTCGGGTTGCGTTGATAAGTACTTTTGTATTCAGCCATCAATCTATTTATTATGGATCACAATCTAAACGGAAACGGTAACGTAAAATTAGCGAGTGAATTAACGTCGGACTCCGTCGATTCCTACGAGAGTTTCGGTCTTCGAAGCGGACGGCAAGACAGACAAGCAAACATGAGCGGAACTATAACATCGAAACTAACCACTAAACGTTACATAATGTTGTATTTACCCATCGGTATACGTTCGTCGGCTTGTTAGAAGTCGCTGATACACAACATGGCGGCTGACGTTTCTAGACTAAATTGTTTATTGTGGCAGACCTGCGTGGAGCGATAATTAAAATATTTTTTTGAATTTTTCGTGATCGAATTTTGTGCAAACTGAGAGTTATCATGTGATTTTACACATAAAAATATATTAATTTTATTAATACACCAGTTACAATTGTGTAAACAATGTGAAACTATAATCATGGACATGGACATAATCAATATGTAGAACACTCCACTGATAGAATATACCAGAGACTGTGTATACAGGTGTTTAAAAAAAAGTGTCACAAACTTTAAAGGCTGATAGTAGGCCTATGGCCCAAGATATGCCGAAAAGTCTTAAGCGGGCTACTCACACGCCTGCCGCAGGGGCAATCTAGGGCGCACGGCGGCAGGGGCAATTCGAGTCGTGTTACAAAATTGCCCCTGCTTGCCTATACACATCACAATTAAGGAGGCATCCCCACTTTTATACCCTAGATTGCCCCTGCGGCAGGCGTGTGAGTAGCCCGCTTTAATGAACATGGGTCGGCAAGTGGACGGTTTTGGAGATACGAAACATTTTGGCTTTACACAACTTTTTTATTATGTACAAAAAGTAATTTAATTAAACAATAAAGGCAAAAAGTCAAATGAGATGTTCAAAGTGCCCTCCTTCCATTTCAAAGCAGGCCCGACATCTCCGTAGCATGGACTTTCGAACTTTTTCGAAACCCAGAGTGGCTATACTTGTTGCTGCAGCTCCGCGAGATCATTTAGAGGCGTAGCGTACAATAACATTTTTAAATATCCATAAAGAAAGAAATCTGACCCATGCCTCGTCTAAATAATATATATTTCTTTTTTGCTTTCGCAGTTCTTTGATTTGACGTAAATATTTTCTTCTCCACATTACAATGTCATCTCTATCTAATAATATACTTTTCCTACCTCTCTTGGTAAATCTGTTAATTATATTACGCTTTTCATTAATCAACATTTCGATTTGTTGTCTACTCACATGAAATTTAGAGATTTTAACGGATTGGGCCTTGCAGGAAAAAATAAACTAACCTTGACTTAGCTATTAAAAAGTTATGTAAAATGCAGCAAGCCATTACAACGGATTTAATGTTCTGCGGTTCCAAATTTAATGTAAGTGTGAAATATCCGAAATCTGGTTGCTAGTATTCCAAATACATTTTCCACAATACATCGTGCTCGTGTTAAGCGGTAGTTGCAAATTTTTTTCACCATAGAATTTAGGTGTGCCTGTCTAAAGGGTTTCATTAGGTCTACCCTTAATGGAAATGCATGATCTCCTATAAATACATATGGTAGTTTTCTGGAAGTATTCCGTATGGTTTCTTTTCCAGGAATTTTCAGGAGATTTTTTTGTAGTTTTCGAAAAAATTGGGTATTTTGTAAAGCACCACCATCGGGTGTCTGCCATTTGTACCGAAATCGCTCATTAAAAACAATAGTTTGTGTCAACTAACGCTAATAGCACCATACTATGTTGAGCTTTATAATTATAATAATATGATCCGCTACCAGATGGAGGAATGATACTCACATGCTTGCCGTCAATGGCCCCAAGGCAATGGGGAAAGTTGCAGAGCTCCTCAAAGCTCTGAGAAATGTTTCTCCAGTCTTGTTCTAGTCGTGAAAAAAATGTAGTAGACATTTCTACACAAAAAAATTAACTCACACTTTTACGTTCGAACCTAAGTGTTTGATTGGAACCTCATTAAAATCTTTTGTTATAGGACGAATCACATGGTGATAGTGTAAACACAGATTTGGACAGCCCATAAACCGAGTCTCAGATCCAAGATCCTACTGAAACGACTTCAGCTGTGGCTTCAAATTTAGTAAAAGAAGTACTAGCGACCGTTAGTAACCATTTCAAACAACCGAGCTCAGCAGATGACCGGTTCGTCATTGCCGGTAAAAACGACGCTGTGGAAGCTCATAGACTTAACCAATGATCAGAGATGCCTTGCAGAGAAATTCATTAATAACATATTTTTCGAAGCTGAGGGTAGAACTCTAGCACCTTACCACAAATTGATTTATCAACCATCGCCTAATCGCTATCATTCACCAATAGTTATTCTAGCCGCTCAAGCTCTCAACTCTCCTCAACATTAGCTTCACTGGAGCAGTTGCCATTACGGAACTCCCAATTTTCAAATGAACATCACTATCAGAATGAAATTCTTGTCCCCAATCAGGAAGAATTCAAGAAATGGAACCATCGGCATCACCACATGTTTATTTTTCTCTTCATTCACAAATAATAATGATACCCGTAACTGATAACTGGACTTTTTTGTTTTTTTTTAGTGAAGTAATATAATGATTGCTTATATGTTTAATCTCCAATAAAATATTTTCTAATATTCATAAAATCCTTGCGTAGAACTTCCTATATTGCCTCACGTTTTAGGAATAACGTAACTGAGAGACTGCAGTGATATAATAGTGGAAAACTTGAGGTACTCATAGGTCCTTTAGTAGCTAAAAACCTTAAGGTTGCAGTCAGCCTTTCATGAGGTGGGATTACTTCTTTCATTAGTGTTTTTGCTTTCTATCAAAGGTGCTACCAATGACAAGCTGCAGATACATATCTTCATCCACACATAGATAATTATGCCGAACCTTTGGAGCCAACTTTAATTCATCCAGCAAATTCACATGAGAAAAAATGCATCTTTTTTTTCCAATCTTTACACCATACACGTGTCTTTTTTACCCAATGTGACTACTAAAGGAAAAAGTGCTAACGCGTCATCAGTAGAGGCCATTATAATTGAAGACTGAAAAATATTTCACATTTGAACGTTCAGAGGCCTGCCGGACCGTGTGTAAGAATGTTAAATACCCACCACTGCAGATGTTTGTTTTGTTAGGAAGTTGGAGTATGCAATCAAACAGAATAAGTTAAATACATTGATATTCATATTCTTTATTAAGAAATCAGTCTTTTGCATCAGTTTTAGCCAGATGGCATCTTGTATCACACAGAGACAATCACAAAACATACAAGTCACAACTACAAAGTTTTCATTAAATTACCATAGCAAAATTTTGCGCGTACATTAACAAAAATGGCTCCTGAAACATCGATTAAAAGATACATCAATAAGAAAACTTTGCATTACAAAACGTTCACAAATTTTCACAACTTTCCTTTTTTGCTAATTAACGACCACAATTTTTTCTTCGTTAGTATAAAATGTGTAATACAAATCGATAAGGTGTGACTCAGTTGAAAAAGAATAGCCAATTAATACAGTCTTAAAAGTATGATAACTAACATTTTTAAAATAGTTGCTTACGCGAATTAATTAACGTAGGTGTAAAAAATGCAAGTTAACAACATAATAAAATAAATCATATAAACAAACGATCGTACCCTTAAAATATACTAAAATCTGCCAGCAGTAATAATAAAAATCTATAATAATATGAAGCTAAATGCACATAACTCCTACACACAACACAAAAATTGTTTTTGTATTTATTTTACTGAAAGTCAATTTTAATAGGCCGAAATTTAAACTTTTATATACAACACACAATAATATATGATCCTTTATGTTAATAAATTGTCCCAAACTAATATTTAACTTGGAATTATTTCAATGGTTAAATCACACAAAATATTATCACATGGCAAAATAAACAGTGACCTAAGAAAAAAAATGTTCCAAGATATGTATTATGGTAAATCATCGTAAATTTATGTGTTGTACATCGGAGACCTAAAACAAATCATACCTACAAATAACACGTCCTAAATAATAGTTTGATATAAACAATATCTCGTTTAAAAAAATATTTTATGTACAACCAAACATCAGTGGAAAAATTAAGGCCCGAGAGCATGTTCCATCATTTGCAAGCACAGAGATTCCAAACTGCTTTCAATATCCACGCTTTTCAACAATTGCTTCTTAATTCTAGGTTCGTGCGGCTCTGCATCTTGAAATCTCACATGATGGTGATTGGTGGCAACATTATGATTGAAATTATTTTGCGAGTCATTACTAAACTGCACGGTGTGCATTGGTGTTGTATGTAAACGGTTATTTAATGTTATGCTGCCGACTGAGTGCCTGTGAGTGCCAATTTGATTGTTCTGCATATTCGGATACGACGAACTTTTCTGAGTGTATACGTGCTGAAGTAACGGAGTGGCAGCTGTTATGAACTGAGTTGGCATACTGTGATTTCTGAAACAGAGGGCATTTAACATACTAAAGAGAAAATTTTTTAAAATAATTGAAAGTTTTTCGTTAAATGGTCATTTGCAGTTATTTAAATGGTCATTAACAAAATGTTAATGATATATTTTTTTATTATCTTGTACCTGAACATAATGTGTGTATCCTAGGTATTCTAAAGCTACTAATTTATGTGTACGATTATTTTATGTTAATACATTAATAGAAGATACCCACCTAAAACTATTACTACTATTTTGGCGATGATTGTAAGCTGGCATATGACTTGCCTGCACCAACTGTTCACGCCACATCACTAATCTACGTTTTTGGTCGTCAGTAAATATTTCAGAGTTTTCCACTCGTTCGCTCAACGATAAAAACAGAACAAAACACTCTTCTGAAGATTGGCGACGCATTAAAAGCTGAGTACAAACTGTAAAATTCACCAAATTAAATTGATAATTCCACTCAAATTGTTTTAAGAATAGAATTATTGTAATAGTAATTAAAGAGTGTTAACGAACCTTTTCCCAAGACTTTTACGAATATAGAGGGTAAGTCCTCTCCAGCCGTGACTTGAAGAGGACTCTGCAAGACTCCCTTCAACTTTTTAAGAGCATTTAGTAAATCACCCCCGTTCATGACTTCGGTCTCTAATTCAGTTAGCATGGTGCATCGTTCCCGAAGCTTTGCAATGCTCAACAACAATTTGTGTCGAGCGCCCTTTGTTATTCCTATTGATTGCAACGATTCCTCTGTCAGGCACAACATCTGATCGTACGTGAGATTATTAAACACCCAGCTATATTTGTGCAGTCTTAGTGATTTCAACCAAGAAACTATACTTTTCATGACTGGTGAATTGTTTAATGTTTGCAAATCTTGCAGACGAGTTTCTGAGCTGCTCGATTGCAACGTCTGTGCATTGACAGGTAAAGTCTTGTCATGGGATAGCGAATAACTTCTGGGTTTAGACGACTGGTTTAAGAGATTTTCTTGTGATGACCACACATCAGGTCCGGGCGTGAGACTTTCGTGAGAACTAGTTTGTGCAGGTGTCAGACTATTGGAGCGTCTGTTTAAACGACTACTGTCAGCAGGGTTTAACATACCATTAGGTTCTGGATTAGGACTAACAGATTCGTCGCTGGATTCATTGACTGGTGAATGAATGAAATTTTCAGGAGATACCCTATTCACAACTTGTTTAAGTAGCTGCCTGAACGATTTCTTGTCTTCCTTTCCAAATGCAGGATGCACAAAAACATATGACATGATCTCGACACATTCATTATATATTTTAAACGGCGGTGTTATGAACTCGGTTAAAACTTTTCGAATCGTATTCAAATAACAGTCTGCCGCTTCTTTATTGCCGGGTCTTAATAGAGGCAAGTGGGCCAGCAGCGAAGACAGCGCAACCTGTGGTCGTTCAGACAACAAACTCGAAATAAAAGTGGGACTGTTTGCATTGCGTTCCAAACTTTGAGCTTCAGGTGTGTTGACCACTGAAATGCACTGTTCCAAGGCGTGTTGCAGAAATCTGGCATTTGCAAACGGTAAGCCGGCCATAAGGTAGTACAGAGCCACTGTTCGTTCACAACTGTCCCACTTGTGAAATCTTATTCGCATGTCGTTTAGTTGCTCGCAGAATTCCGAATAGTCCCTCATTTGTGCGCATTCCATTTTACACTGAAAATAATGTAACTGTTCTAAACAATGAGTATTAACAAGTTTTTATAAAAAGTTGAATTTTGCATTCGTTAATCATTTCCGGCTTCAATTTAAGCGTACCTTTCAACAGACGGTCCTTTCGAAATGCATCTCTCGAAGCACGGCAAAATAATTCAAATGGACCTGAAATATCTCAATTTTCTTCTTTTCTATGTAGAATGCACACACCCAACGGAATGAAGTTGATTTTACTGCTCGCTCTGATCATGGTGACCAACGTGAATTTTCCGACCGGTCAGATTAAAGGAATTCAAATATTTTGTAACTAGATCTGAAATTTGCAATTGTTAATGTTTTTAGAAGTAATCAAATATGCAGTGAATTTATTTTATCACGGAACCTATTATAGTACCCATTAATGCTGTCAAATCAATTAAAAAAATAACATGTGAACGCATAGCTAGTTATATAGGTTGAATATATTGCAGAAACAGTAATAATGTTATTTTATCTACTTTGCGTTAATAATGTATTCATTATTACATCGAAAACAGTTTAACAATGAGTCGTATTATTAAACTGTTTTTGGTAACTTTTAGTTTGATTATGTTCGTGCCATGTTCGTGTCATGACATAATCGTCTTGGATTTTACCGGCAACAAATTCTCAGCTTTTTGAGCGGCTCGCGTATGTACTATGGGGTACACGTAAATTCAGCGTTTTCTGCTTCCATCTTGCACACAAATTACAGAAATTATGCCGGCTATTAGATTATTTTGAAATTTAATACAAAGTGTCAATATCAGTGAACCCAACCTACGCAAAAGTTCCTAGTCTAATACGAAAACTTGAACAGGCGAAAGTTCAAGAATTACTAAAGCAAAGTAGATAAAATAGTATATTACACTCGTTTAGTAAGGCAATATTGTGGCACTCGTTCCATTGGGCCACTCGTGCGACAATCCGCTGCCTTATTAAACTTGTATGAGTATTCGATGTGTTCACCTTGTCTGTTACGTAAATTCTATTATAACTACTCAACATACTGTATCGGCACGTTATTGTAAATTTTGTATTTCATTTGGCGACCGGGCTGACCAGAGTATCCAACGACCCGAGAAATTGTTGAAAAGTTTGATAGGGGTAGAATTGTTGCCTGTCGAGATGTTGGTTTGTTTTGTCGCCAAATTGGCCGCCGTGTTAATTGTACTGCGATTGCGGTAGTGCGTGCATATCGTGTGTGAACAGAAGAAGATAGCGGAAAAGACGTCGCCGTGGAGAGCGACGTAATATTGAGCTTGCTGTTGAGAGGTATGTACACCGGACTGTTGGAGCAATGGTTTGGGGTACTATTGCCTATAGTAAACGATCACCACTTCCCTTTATTCAAGGCAGTATGACAACTGCAAGTTATGTGGATAATGCCCTACAAACACTTTACTGCCTTGTCTAGAAGACCGCCCAAACTTCCTTTTTCAGCAAGACAACGCACCTCCCCATATTCCTCGTCGAACTATGGACTTTCTCCAAGAAGCAGGCGTTAATGTTTTGCCGTGGCGACCCCGTTCGCCGGATTTAAATCCCATCGAACATGCGTGGGATTTGATGGGGAGAAGACTGGCAACTTTGCACCATCCTTCACAGACTCTGGCACAGTTAACCTACATAGTTCCAGTTGCTTGGAGCGAGGTACCACAAGTAGACAAATTTTGTCGATGCCTAGGCGTGTAGAGAAGTACACTCAGGAACGGGGTCGCCAAACACATTATTAATTTTTTTATTATATGAAAACATGAAACATTTATTAAACAAACATAAAATAATAACTGACTGACCCTAGACTTTAATACCTATAAGTTAGATTGCTGCTAATGGTCTTCTATCCTCAATGAGACGAAGTTTTCGTCTGACGTGTCACATCATGGCTTGGAAGCTTTCTAAATCCACTTCGGGAAATTTGGGATATCTGGTTGAAAATTAAATACATTGACGGCCGGTTTTATAAAGCCTCAGTTAACTGCATTGTCGGCTGACAATGTGATCAATTGAACACGAGATCAAATAGTACTTGCGTTGTATAAACATTTTCAGAGCATTGTTAACTAACAACGTACTTAACTACGTGTTGTTATATTTTATTTAATTCCGCTGACAGTTGGCAATGTAAAATCATTAGAACCTACATTCGTTCTGCTTTACAGCTACAGGTAGATAGAATTTTATTTCTCTTGCCTAGCAACCAACCTCGCGTAGAAGCGAGTATTAGGTATCACGATGAAAAAAGCGAGTTACCCCGCAATACGTCTTGTTCCCGATATAATCGCTTTAGAACGCCCAATTTCAGTTGCCGTAACGATTGTCGTCTGCACCTCTCCAAATTATATGTTAGACAGAGATGGCAGTGCACGGCAAAATTTTAGTTATAAAATGTGTTTTGAATCGTAATTTTTTCATCAGATGAAAGTGAACTTTCATTGACATCCATCGACATCTACAATTATTTTTGTATTAGGAAGCAGTTTTCTTTATAAATGTCACTTATATTTCAATCAATCTGTTGTATTTCGTATTTACCCTTAGTTAACTACAGATGCAGGCGTGATTAATTAATCGTATGCTTAACTATGAACTTAACACTATGAAAGGCTTTATAAAACGCAGTATTCACTTTAACAATATACTTAACAATGTGATCATGAATTGACAACAGCGTATCATGATCACGTTGTTAACTTTCATTTATAAAACAGTTGGCAATGCGATCATCCAGTTAACTACATTGTTAAAGTTAACAAGCATTTATAAAACCGGCCGTAAGTACATCATCAGACTAAAAAATTAAACAAGTCATTCTAAATGGACATACAACTCATGATACTTTCAGATGCTTCCCTGAAATACTGCAAATTTATATCCTAGAATGTTTCCCATTAACAAAAATTTAAATAAATTTATGTAAAAACCGTAAACATGTTCCACCAGAATTTGTTGCCATGAAACGAACAGTCTCATTAGTGGGGGATCTGCGTAGACGGTATACAATTTTTAAACACACGTTCCAAAAACTCTATAATAATAAAGTCTTACTTAAAGAACAAAAACACAAATTGGATGATAGGATTCAACAATCTTCTAATAAAACAAAAACTCTGTGGGCAGCAATTAATGAAAACTTAAATCGAAAATGTAAGGGCCAGATAAATACTTAAATGATATACGAGTAGATGCAGTTAATTATTTCAATAGCTATTTTTCGTCAGCAGGGCAAAATTTTCAGTATTCTACCAATTTCTCAAGCATTGGTGAGAAGTTAGCGGTGGATGAATAATATTTTCTTAAACCAGTAATTAGTAACGACAAAGAAATAGCAATATCGAAATTAAAACAATCCTACTCGGACATGACAAAATATCAAATTTTCTTTTGAAACAAATCAAAGATTTTATATCGACACCTCTCGCCCAAATAACCAACTTATCGTCCAAAAGAGCTAAGTTTCCACAAACCCTCAAACATGTAAATGTGATACGAATTTATAAAAAAAGGCGACAGTAAAAATATAGAAAATTATCGACCAATATTATTATTATCCAGTATTTCTTAGGTACTAGAGAGTATTGTCGGAGACAGGCTGATGAGTTTCTTAAGGAGCCATAGACAGAATAGTTTCCGCCCTAGACAAAAAACTTGTCACAGTTGGCTTATTCATAGATCTTAGTAAAGCTTTCGATTGCGTCAATCATGAAATTCTTCTGTCAAAACTGGAGAGTTATGGTATTAGAGGAGCCACATTTAACTGGTTTCGTTCGTTCATATGTAGCAGAACTCGATGTGTTTATGTAAACGGGCCTAAATCTGACAAGGTAAGAGTTGACATTGGTGATCCGCAGGGATCTCTCTTGGGTCCAATATTATTCGTAATTTTTATAAATGATTTGGCAAAGTATATTAATCAAGCAAATTGTTTTACGGTTAATTACGCTGACGACAGAAATATTCTGATAGCGGGTAGAAGTCAATTAGAGGTGCGACAGAATATAAACAGCGTGTATAATAAATTACTTGCCTGGATAAAAATAAATAAATTAAACATAAATGAAAATAAAACACTAATAATTTTATTTAGAATGCGATGATGCAAATTAAAAGACAATTGTTTTATTGGTTAAAAATACTCATGGTTAATACTGCTCTATTTAGCTCTTGGATCAAAGCAAATGTAACAATAATGCTTCAATGATTTTCTATAAATTTCAATATTGATATAATCTATTCAACAAGGACAGCAACCAAAGTGCTAATTGTGTTCTTTCATTTTGTGTGGGGCCATTAGGAGGATGCGCTCGATACAAAATTGCAAAACCCATGTAGTCAGAATGAACTTAAGTACTACAATAATTCTGAAGCATCCTAATATCAAGCTTTGAAAATTATATCGCAAATCTTATCTGACCTACGAATGCTCCAAACTAATACATAATGAGAAAAAGTCAAATAATAGTTTTTATAAAACATAATTTATTTACCTAATCGTTTAAACACTAACAAGTATTTGATAAAATGTGACGAAGTTTCAATTATTCATAATTTTTACGTAATATATCTAATTATAATACTGATTTATTGCTACACATTAAATCGCCGTTTGAAAGCATCGATAATAAATAAACTCAACAGGTCATTAAAATCGCAAGGAACACATTGCTAATACTATTGCCAATAGAAATTTCACTCGTACATAAAACAACAGGAAAGTGAAACCACTACAGAATCTTAACGACGTTTGTTTCGATTCAATATTTTTACGCGGAGAAATTTCAACTAATAATTATAATGTCCACCGGCAGATGTGCCGTCGTCTTGCTGACCTTCGCTCGATTGACTTTCGCCTTCGCCGAAGTGATATTGACCTGCGGAACTGTCGAAGTTACCGCCGGGTTCGTAATGTGCATTGACTTGATTTTCGTCGCTGCCTTGTCCGTATTCGCCCCCGTGATCTTGAACTTCGTAACTACCACCCGCGCCGGCACCGTAATGTGCATTACCTTGATTTTCGTCGCCCGCTTGTTGCCCGTATTCGTCTCCGTGATCTTGAGCTTCGTAACTGCCGCCCGCTTGTTGTCCGTATTCGCCTCCGTGATCTTGTGCTTCGTAACTGACACCATCGCTTCCTTCTCCACCTTCTTGGCCCAGCTGTTCGTGACTTCCAAAACTGGATCCTTGGTCGTGTTCCTGGCTGCCGGAAGACAAGTGCGCCTCGCCAAATACGCCTTCGTCGAATGTACTTCCGAAGTCGTCTTTTTGATTATCGACGATCGCGTATCCTTGGTCGTGTTTATCTCCGTGATGCACTTCGATACTTGTCGAGCTTTTGCCAGCCGAAATAGGTTTATCGACCAATCCTTGGTATTCCTTTTTGATGAAAGTGGGAACCGGGTGGTAATGTTCGAAATGAATTCTCTGATACGACGTTGCTCTTCCATGCCCATCTTCACCACTGTTGTGCAAGACTGCACCAGAATGGGCTAGGGAAACAAACGACGCGAACAATACCTGAAATCACAGGAACGATTAATTAAATAACCACTTGCGCACACTTTGCCCTACCAGAAATTCCATTGTGATGCTTTTCGTCAGACACAACTAACTTGACTGATGCATTTTTGTGGAAGTAATCGTGTATTTATACCGAGTACGCGACCGTGTGCCGAATGAACCACCACCGCCGCTGCTCCTTTGTAAAAGTTCCGTAAGAGTTAGATTTGCAGCCGCGAGTAATTAATTCTGGTAGTCGAACTGAATTTATTAAATTTCGAATAAAATTTACTACGCGTTTCCTTTCTGGTGGGAAACATTTTTTTAAACTGGTTTTATTTTGCCACGTTTTGATTTGTCATATTTACATTCAATAATTTGCTTTATTCTTCTTGGCATATCTATATTATTATTATTGTTATAGTTAGTTAATGATCAGCAAAATTGTACCCTCATGCAATTTTTTATCGTTTAAAATTTAGGTTTTATTTACATTTGAAATCAATAATATAAATATCCATATTTAAAAACTTTTTCCGAAATAGGTATGTTTTTCTGCCAAAACGCCATAATCATTATTTTGCATTTACTGTTTAAGTTGGATCAAATTTAATTGAACTTAAACTGTCAAATTATTTTCACTAGTTAATTATAAACATACACAAGAACATGCACAAGGGTGAATGCAAACAACGGCCCCACAAGATCCATTTTTGCCAATGCAAAGTTTGCGAAATCTATTGCTCATTGCTCAGGCAGAATATCAATTAACATCTAAAATTTCAGCAAGAATTCCTCTATAAACTATCGCAGAAGTAGACTTCTAGACGTACGTTTTGGTGGCAGTTCTCTTATGGTTTGGGGAGGCATTTCAATGGAATAGCGAGCTCATACCGAGTTGAAGATTCTCCGAATAACAATTTTAAGGCGGATAGGTTTATTATTAACATTTTAGAACTCTATCCCATCACAGCATGAAGTCGTGATCTCAATTCGAACATATAAGGGATAAAATGGGACACATAACTGTTAATGAGCTTGAATATCCTTAAATAGTATGTGGAAAGAGTTGGACCAGGGTGTGATCAGAAATTTGATGATGTAGAAGTTTTGATATATCGCGTAGCCCTGCGGTTGTTACGACGATTTCAGTACATCTCTAGTTATGAAAGTATTCGCGACAGGTGAATAAAAATCAAGTTGTGCGGTGAGACGAAAACGTTAACGTAAAATAACCTAAAATTGTTGGAAACGTCAAAACGAAGTTTTTTAAAAACAAACTTCAAGTAACATAAGTATATTCCATAAGTATACTCATTCCCTAAAATCAACAAAATGAAGATCACTCCCCCCCCCTTAAGAAATTGAAGAAATTTGTAACTGAACTCGATTGCAATCTCGAAGCAATTTAAAAATATCTCCAATTTATTTTTACAGTGTCACATATATTTTATGGTTAAAAATAGTAAACATAAAAATGTTCATCCGTAAAATAACCAAAATAAGCAATTTAAAGAATATTGCTTTAAAGAATTTTTTCATACAAATTTGACATCAAGCAATTTTAAAAGTCATTTGTTTTAATTTAAACAAACTTACCCTTACCACACAGTATTTTATTAACACTAGATCTACATTTCGACAACTAAGTAGTCATCTTCAGAAGTATGAAGATGACAACTTCTAGTGTTAATAAAATACTGTGTGGTAAGGGTAAGTTTGTTTCAATTTATTTGCCAACCACATTCTCCAATTTACTATTACTGTACATTTAAATTAATGATATTTAGTTTTACTTATTTGGGAATGTTATGAAAGAGAAAATTCAGAAATGTTTATTGTGAACTGGCTAGATCGTTGACAAATTTATGTGATTGTTAGATACTGTGTTTGTAAGTAGAAACTTATAATACATAAAATTAGTGTTCTGACATCGAATATTTGTTTATAATCAAAATTAAATGGAAAGTAAAGTTTATTTATATTTCAGAAAACAATAAACAATTATGGAAATTTAACAATCATAATTATTGACAAACAAGGTTGTGGCCTTTCATTAATAATGGATAATTTGATGGAATTTCATTCTTATGAAAGTAGTCCAAATAAATTATAATTAATACTTGCGGTTTCGTATGAAGAAAACCGAGTAATGCTAATAGAACCTCAAGAGTTCTACATTTTTAGATTACATACGACATGTACATGTGTTTTTTGAAGCACAGCGGACTTGCCCGAATTGATAGCCCCAACAATGGTTAAAAAACTGATTGTTGAGTACATTGTTTAAGAAGTTGACATCAGTCTGGTTTCGTCGCAGCAATAACGTGTTAATTCCCAAGCTTTTAAGCAAGAAATTGTTGTCATACCCCTGAATAGGATATTCCCCATGTTGTACAAATATTTAAGAAATCTTCTCTAAACTTTTTCAAGCATGTCCGATTGAATGCTATATGTGGGAGACCAAACCACCGAAGCATATTCTAGTTTAGATTGGACGAAACAGAAATAGATTAATTTGATCGGATCAAGAATAGAGAATTGTCTAGTATTTTTGATTACAAATTCCAACGCCTTTATTACAACACATGCAATGTGTATCACGTGCTCGTTGTAAGTTAGTTTGGCATCGAAAGTAGCACCTAAATCTTTAATAGATGTGCAACGTTGAAGCAGATAATCATTAATGTGATAGTCGTAGAATATCGAGTGAAACTTATTATATTACATTTAGATAAGTTCATACTTAAATTGTTTTTGGAGCACCAATATGTTCAACTTCTGATGCAGAGTTGTACAATCAACGTTCATCGTTTTTATTTGTGCAAAAAGCTTGAAATCATCCGCAAAAAGTAGTTTGTTACATTGAAATTTGTTCAGTGGAATCAAATAGATCATTAATGAAGATGAGAAACAATAAGGGCCCAGGTTGCTACCTTGCGGAACTCCGGACGTCGGTGTGAAATAGTTGGATAACTGCCCCATATATGCTACATACTGTTTTCTATCCATAAAATATGTTGAAAAAAGGTACTAACATTGGAGAGAAACCAATCAGCCGAGTAAAAGAATTGAGTGAATCCGTGTACTACATCAACTTTTATATTATTATCAAGATTCTCAGATGTAAACTGTATTAAAATTGTAAGGTTTGTTACAACTGAATTCTTGTTCATAAAACCATGTTAATCTTCAGCAATAACTGGTCTGATCTGAGGGAAAATCTTGGAGTAGAGGCACATTTCAAAAATCTTTGCGAAGTTGTTAATTATGGCTATGGGTAGATAGTTTTCAACATAAGTCACATCCCCCTTTTTGGGCATAGAAGATAAGCGGAAAAGTGCTATAAATAATAAAGGCGTTGAAAATGTATAAGCACAGGCCCTATTTACGAAAGGTATACAGTTATGGTCCATTGTATGACTATTTTTGAAGTGCTTTAAGGACATCAGATTCATCAACAGCAAGAACATTAACCAGTGGACCATTCATAAGATTAGTATTCGTCGTTGGTTATTAGAAAAGATAGAGCAACGGTTAAATGGGTAATGTTTTGCAGAATTCAATACTGGCAATAAATTTCATTTCAAAAAATTTTCCCATTTAAATCTTTTTTGATTTTTGAATAGTTAGTCCATAAAAATAGCTTTTCTATAATTTACATGTCTATCTAAAAAAATATTTTTTTTGGGAAATATGAACAAAAAATAAATTTAACTCTAATACGAAATTAGTATGCTTTGAAATTTAAATTCAGTGTAATACAGAATTCTGGCATTATTAATATGTAAAAGGGTAATTTATGAAAGATTTAGAACTTTGTATACTAGTTATTGATAAGTAATTACCGTTAAGTATTGAGATTATTAAAAACTGGTAATGACAAATAATTTTTCGAATAAAGAAAAAGTATCTTAGTGCATTTCAAAGCTTGCACGACTTACGTTTTCCGGATAGACCACAACCACACCGGACAATTTTTAACAGAATAATAATCAGAAATTTAGTGAACTATGGAAGCTTCGAACATAAAAGAGCCAACTAACAAGTTAACAATCATGATATACGTCAAAATAATATTTTGCAAAAAAATACGTCGAGTGACTCGAGAAACTGGAATTCCGAAATCCAGTGTTTATAAAACAACAAAAAAAATACCACCGATACAAAGTAACAATTGTACAAGGTGTAAGCGATAATGCAAGATTACAATTAAGCAGGTAGTATCTACAAACTGTGAAGGTGATGCTGATTTTCATAGGAAAATACTTTGGATAGGTTAAACACAGTTTACCAATTGTAGAGTGTAGAGGCATAACTATCATTAGTCTACTGAAAATTCACATTTGGTAAATCAAAGAAGATTTCAAGTTCAATTTGGTTTTAATTTCTGGTGTGGTTTGATTGGTGCGAACCTTTATCAACATCTTTTTTGTTTTTTTTTTTGAGTTTTTGTTTTTCCTTTCAGATATCACTTAATAGGTCCTTCCATTTTTGATTACAATTTAACTGGTAATAGATATTTGGAGCTACTAACGAACGAGATAATGCCTGTCATGAGACAAATTATTAACCCTGAAAACATGCAAAACATTTGGTTCCAGCAGGACGGCTGCCCTGCCCATAAGCTCGCCACGTGCAAAATTTTTTTTCAGAGAAAAAAAAAATTGATTGAGAGAGTTATTTCAAATAATAGACCAGTACAGTGGCATCACCCGACCTCACCCGACCTCACCGTCATTGACTTTTATTTGTGGGGTGCCACTAAAAAAAGAAGTATTTAAGTTTGAACCACCAGAGAATCGGGAAATTTTAGAACAAAAAGTATTGGATGTACTAAGTTCATTAAACAAAAGCATACTACGTAGAGTTTGTAACTCTATTAAAACAAGGTGTGGGTGGAGTAGAATGGTGTTATTGAACGATTTGTTCATATCTCTCGTATAAATAAATGTTTATTGTACATTATTGAAAAAATGTGCCTTAAAAAGTGTCTCAACAATCGAGTTATTCGGGAACATTTAAATCGGCAAATATTGTTTTTCCAAAATAATTGAAAATTATAAAAATTAATTTCAAATTGCAAAACATTCCCCATTTAACCGTTGCTCTATCTCTTCTAATAATATACCAGTAGTGGACATTGAAGTGTGGGCACACTGCATACATCAAATCATTCATTATTATTTTTACCATAATTTGTTTATATTCTACGTTCGAGAAATGTTTGTTGCCTCACAGAAATTATGTTCACCACTGTTATTTTATGTTCACCACACAAAATTTACATTTTTTACAATTGAAATGTTTTGTTATTGTTTTATATTCATTTTACATCGTTTTAAACGCCATTTTCATACCCTGTCCATGACATCTGTGAAGCTTTTACTTCAATTTTCCATTATAATTTCTTGGCTGAATGTTTGATTTAGATACATGTATACAGGGCATCATGCCATATGATACCCTCTATTAATTTTTATACACTCAACCTCTATAATTCAATTCTGGTCGGATATTAATAAATATTCAATATTTCTCATCGATATAGTCATGTACTTGATATTTTTACAAGGTGTTACATTAGTCTTTTCTATTTTTCTTATTTTCTAAAAGACTAAACACATTTTTTCCACTTTGAATCTATTTTCATTATTTACATTACAATTATATGAATAACAAACAGAAACCAAATATAAAATATATAACCCAACAAAAAAGGGAAAGACAATGAAAGTATATTCCAACATCATGAAACGATGCTACGGTGCTATATGAAGTACCTTATTGCAAATCAAAATCAAAGGAAAAAATACCGTGCATACAGAACCAAATTCAAATTAATGAAATTCTGCTGCAACACATCAAATTTCGTATGAAATAAAATCGATTGGCCGAAGACACGATGTCTTTAACGATGTAAATCCTTTCATGGTTAATTGTTGTGGACCAATTGAATTTTAATTCACAATAGAATACGTATAATTTCGATATGAAAGGTTATCAAGGTTTAATAAGATAATTGATGAAATGAAAATAATAAAAATAATTCAACATATGTTGCAATATACAAATGTAGAGAAAATTATAATGAACTTGGAAAATTAAAATTAATTAATTTCAAGGCAAGGTTGCCAATGTCAGTGCGATTTATTTCTAAGAAAAATCTCAAAGACGAACAAGTGCTGTAAAAAGAATATATTATAATGGAGGCACATGAAGTACAGAAGTACCACCACAAATTAGGAAACCAAAATATGAATAGTCAGTTGAAGATACTTTGCCATTTATATTGCTGTAACAACAGATAAACTAACAAACTTGTCACTATATTTTTTGTAAGATCAGGTTAATCCAACAGAAAAATTTTAAATGCTCTAACTACATTATGTGTTTACACAGTTTTATTAAATCGAGACATTATATAAATTCGTAGCCTCGTTGGTTTTTAATCAAATCTATAGAAAAAATGCAGATTATTATACATAGACCTCACTTCCAACTCGTCCTTCTCAATATATCACTTTAATTACGTTTATTGACTTAAATTATGAACACAATGCATGTAAACTTCGTTTGTTAATAACGTGGCTAATTAATTTACAATACTATTACATTTTTTAAAATTTACATTCGTTTATCTAATGATCATCAGTAGCTCCTTCATGAATAGTGAAATTCAAGGTAAATGTATCCACTCATTAGTGAATTAAATATTTAAATTGCACTACAATTAGTTTCTAAACCGTACATTATTATGCGGCAAAGCATACATTATCAAAGTATTTAAATAGGTATATTTATTTATTCAGTGATTTGATGAAAAACGAACGTATGCAAAATTTGTCGGGCTTAATATCGACTGATTCGTTGAGGTCTATTTAATATAAAATTCAAAGGTCAAATTGACGACAGTACCCTACGATGCGTTAAGAAAGCGATCATTACCTCTTCCTGCAATAAATACGACGTCTAGGACGCATTGAAAAGCAAGTTATTCGAATGCACCGAGCGTGAACTTTCTTTGCGTACATGCAAATATCGGGCCGGTGAAGTACTACCTGTACTACTTATGGGATTAAGTAAAAAGTGAGAACGTGTAACGAACAATGTGGGGAATAATTGAGAAAGGCCGGTCGGTTCCGGCGTTACAACGTATTTATACTTCTAATATTTGTCATTAAGGATTGCTGCGCTTATTTCTAATTATATATCGACTGTGGCCATTACGTAGAAGTAAATCTCGACGCACTACACAATGCGTGATTTGCATAGACATAGAAAGTGTAAAATATTAATTACATTTACGTATTCCTGGACTGTCTCGATTGTGTAATTTTTCAACTTCCACGTATAGTTCACAAAGTATGGTGTTTTAAAATGTAAAATCAAGGAAATAATGGTTACCATTACTCTGCTGTCGTTGGTTATATTATTGACATAATTTTTGCAATTTTTTACACGTTTTTGGAAGGTTCAGTTGATATTTAGTTGTAATTTTTCGTAAATAATTACATTCAGAGTAGAGGGGCGAAACGTCGAGAAGGTTATGACAGGTGTAGAACAAACTGTATAAAGACATGACGCTTCTTAAGAAGAAGACGACCGGTAGACAACAAAAGAAAAACAGAAAACCAACGCAACAAGAATCGAGAATCGAGTCAAAGTAAGCATTGTGGTTTAAGAAATTAATTTATATTCGACAGTCGAAAGGCGAAGTTGATATTTTAATTCAGTACTTAACTCTTAAATGCATGATTTTTTATTTCTATGAAAGACAAATATACTCAGTGACATATAAACTGCACCACCTAGAAGGGGTGGGAATTTTTGGACCAAATTTGGCAGAAATATTGGACTAGTCTAAGGTTGATTAAACAATTGATTAAAATTTGATAAAGAAAACACCTCATCTTTTTGACTTTTCTTTAATAATGTGTTGGTCCGCTCCTATTTCTGATACACTCATTGACCCGCCTTGGCATTGATTCCAGCAGGTGATCAATGTCTTCTTGGGGTATGGCATCCCAAGCAGCCTGTACTTCATGCCGTAGAGCTTCTATTGTCAACGGTGGGTTCGGTAGATTCCTCAATCTTCCATCTCCCAATCTCCCCATCATGTCCCACAGGTGCTCAATGGGCGACAAATCGGGAGATCTTGGCGGCCAAGGCAAAAGATTAACATTGGCCCCTTCAAAGAAGTCAAGAGAAACCCTTGCTACGTGAGGTCGTGCATTATCTTGCTGGAAAAGTGGGTCTTCCAGCCCTCGAAGATACGGAAGAACATGTGGTTCTACCACTTCGTCAATGTAGTGTCGGGCGGACTGCCCCGAATGAAGAGCAAGGTTGACCTACTGCCGTAAACAATAGCACCCCACACCATCAACCCTACAGTTCGGTGAACATGCCTCGCAATCGAAAAATCAGGATTGCGCCTTTTTCCACGTCTTCGTCTAACATCCGACCATCATGCATTCCTAAACAAAATCGTGATTCGTCACTAAAGACTAGTCGATGCCGCTCCAAGTTCCATTGAAGTCTTTCCGTGCACCAGGCTAAACGTTCTTGGCGATGCTGAGCAGTGAGGGGTAGCACAAGATGTGGGCGGTAAGACAGCAAGCCAAAGGTTCTTTTTCGACGATAAACTGTTCGCAAGCCTATCGGACGACCTTGTTCACCTAACCATTGATCAGCTATTGATCTAGTTGTAGAAAATCGGTCTCTCAAGGCCATTAGTCTTAAGCGGCGATCTTGACGTTCATTGGTTCGTCTTTGAGCCCCAATGCCTCTTCTCCGACGTTCAACCTCATGTTCAGACCACGCTTGATAAACACGCTTTATTGTTGATTGGTGCCGTCCCAAACGGTTGCCGATTTCTCTAAACGTAAAACCTGCTTCTCGTAAACCAACAATCCGCCCTCGGTCAAAGTCACTCAACTGCTGGTAAACTTGAGGTCTCCTTCCTCTAGGCATCATTAAACACTTGAAACACTTTAAACTAAAGAACGGGCTCCGAAAAAATGGAACTAATTCAAAAAATGACTCGATAATTGCTTGTCTATCACCACCTCTAAAAAATTACACAAACGTCAAAAATCCCATGACTACTTGATGATTGGGTTTCAAATTTTAATCAACTATTTCCCTGGACTAGTCCACTATTCGTGCGAAATTTGGTCCAAAAATTCCCACCCCTTCTAGGTGGTGCAGTTTATATGTCACTGTGTATATTTTAAGTTTGTCAAGGGTTGAAAATCAAAGGAAAAATAATTAAAAAAATTATTTTGCGTTTTTACTTACTTACTTAATTGATCGTGCGGAAACAATTCGATTTTTGATTAAGGCACACATGCAATTTACATTTTGAACAGTGTACATAAGTTCTTGCATGTAGGATTGTTACACCTCTCCCTGGTAGTCTGCTACTCAGGTCATGATCAATTGCGTATTTTCTTACATCAACTGGTGGTACTACAGCGGCAGGATTTCTTCGTGTTTTCATTTCCAACGCATCTTGTGTTTCAGTGCTTGATGGTCGACCTCTTTTAGATGGTTTTTTCCCAGTGTTACATAGGGTTTGGACAACTTCAATTCTAAACTCTTTTTGGTTTGGTTTTCTCTGAATAGACCCTTTTGTACCGAAGCCATGCAATCACAAGTGCTAGATCAATTACATTGTAAAATATTCTGAAGTGCCTTTTTTTAGATTTTACCCTAATTTTGTGGTGTCCGATGCGGCTATCAAGTAAATCTACTCCGCTCATATGCTGCTGTGTATCATCACAATCTCTCGTCATGTTACTTCTTTGCATTCTTTATGTTTCCTATCGAATTTACGAGTGGTGGTTTCTGGTTGTTGTCATACTTTTATTGTCTTTCCAACGTAAACAAACAACTTCAATACCCTCAACATTTCATATAAATTCAAAGGATTTACCACGAGGTTCATTTTTAGTTGCTATTTAGTGGGGAGCTTGAAGTTAGGAAGTCTGTTTTTGTCACTGTTCCTAGTGGTAAAATACCTAGGTTATAGAGGTAAACTATAAGGAAGTCGGAAGTAAAATACTTATCAAAATGGAGTTTATGCCGCTTGAATTTGGGAATATTTCTAGTCTCGTTGATTTAAAAGTCTCTCATTTGGATTGTTTTCTTGCCCCTTAAACATCTCGAATGCATAGGCAACTTGATGTCCCATTTGTGGGGTTTGTTTGCCATGCATTGTTTCAAATTGGCTCGTCAGCAGATAAACTTTCCTCCATAGGTACAATTACGTTTTTTTCTTCAATACTAGTTATGATGGGTCGAATTTTGTGGAGATACTTAAACCCCAGGTTGACCAACAAGAACCTGATTTTCATTTTTATTGAAATGTAGAACAGTACGTAATTTTTCGACTTTTCCAGCGATATTACTTCCTTTACAAAATCGCTTCCAGTAACTTTAGCCCAGTAATCCCTAATCTTTGTGCAATATGAAACCGACGTAACAATGCAAATTCCAACGTACTTTTGAACGTTTTCTTTTTTAAGTGCTCTGCCTTATTGGGGATATACTGGCTACTCTATATGGACGATTCCAACGTATTTTTTTCAAACAAACATCACTACAAAAATAGATAAAGAACTGACCTGAGGAATCTAGTTCTAACATTTCTTATGTTAGTGACGTTAGTGATACCCAGAAATTCTTAGTCTGTATCAGAGAAACTCAACTTATTATTTTTCTAAATGATTTTTTGCTCTGATCAACAGCTTTTTGTACGTAAGAAGAGGGGCATGATGGTAAATCTTCTGGGTTTGTGATGGATTCCTTCTAGTTATTCCCCAACCCAACCCAACCTGTTCTCAGTGACATTTTCATTGGATGAAGATCACACGCAACGGGATTATCGAGACTATTTTCTGCTATTGTTGGATCCAAATCCAAATCATCATCATTTTCGGAATCTAATTCCAATTTATCTTCACTTTCTAATGGAATATTTGCTAATTCTAACAGTGGCCCTTTTGTCTTGAAATCTTACCACCTACGGCGAATTTCTAAAAATAAAATAACGGCACACTGCATCAAATGTGATACGCGCACAAAAATGCAAATGACGCAATCAATTAGCAATCAAATACCATACAAATGTATCAAACAATATACTTGCACATGAACTGGGACCAATTTTATTTTCCGATAAGTTGATAAAAACCAGTGGTAATAACTAAAACGAAATGCTGTCCACAGCGACATTCACATGCACGTACTCACTCTTGAATGAATCATCATATTCACTTAACACAATCCAATAGAAAACAACGTGAATAAATATACAGCAATTGGCAATTATAAATAGCGACTTCAATTAGTATTAACACATCGGGTGTCCTCCGTATCCTAGCTTCGACAATCTTGGGATTGGAGCAAGATGTGCTCCATCGGTGATTCAAAATGCCTGTCTATCTAATCTATTCATATGTGCAGTTTCTAATCCTATTTTTTCTCTCTGTCAACTTCTAACTTCGCATGCCGCGAAAAGTCACGTATTTTTTTCCCAACGAGCTAATTAATAGTTTTTGAAAAACAGTGATCAATGACATCATCCAACATAATTCTGATCGAACTAATTATTATTTGGCAGGGAAAGCTGACCTTTCCGCTCTAAATTTCTTAAGTTTTCACTTGTAATTCGAAAAAGGTTTCAAATCACAAGAGCATCATAATTTGGGTACAGCCTGTCATAAACTTGGGTCTAATCAAAAATCTCCCAATTCGTTCACTTTTATTTCAGAGGATTTCATTTTTAACATTGGGTTGAGTTCAACTTGGGATTCGCATATGGTGGATAATTAAATAATTTAGGTTCAATCTAAATCTTCTAAATTGCGTTGGTTTGGGCTGGGTTAGGACAATAGACATTTTTTTTATATATTTAAGATAGTGCCATTCGTAGTAAATTTGGGGCTCATTCTGTCTTAAATGTGTGAAAAAGTCTTAAATTCCGGTGCAAAATAAATTGTTGAACGGAACGGTCGTTGAATTGAACGACGTAGTTGGGGAACCGCGTTCTTGGGTTGGATTGGGTTGGCTTAGCACAACTTTAAGAGACACTTTTTAAGAAGTAACGCGATTTCAAATTGATTTTGATTCAACTAGTGGTGAAATGTTTTATAAAATTGCTTACGTTTGTATTTCATTTAAATGTTTTAATTGAAACAATTTTTTAACCCATCTATTTGAGACAAGATGTATTTTTGTCACTCATGCTTGCATGAATTGGTGCATCTTTATTGAACGAATGTGTGAGTGGTGGTCTGATGAATCCGGAAGGGCGAAATGGTCCGTCATTACCTTTGCTGAATTTATTTCCAACAATTACCCTTCAAATATGATTGGTTATATATTATAACTTGATTGCCACTTGAATAGATTGTTGGGTTGGGTATGCAAGTAAAATACCAAATTATCGAATTGTTTCCTGCAACTTTGAATTAAAAACGCATTGTTCCAGATATGAAGCTTTAGATCATAAAACTTCCACTCCAGTCATTTCAAATAAAAGGTGTATCGAATATGATACAGTATTCATTAAGGGGTTAAGCAAAATGAGAAGTTTCAATATGTAGTCGTTGAAATTATAGAGGTTTTAAGATTATGTTAGGAAATAAATGTCGAAAAAGAGAAGTCAGTTATTTGTATTCTATTTTAGAAAAAAGTCCGTTTAAATTCGTGACAAAAACGAAAGGAATGAAGTTTTTAAAATACATAATACATGTATTTAACTATAAGTTTGTTATTAGGACCAGAGAGAAGATATATTTGTGGTATAATATTAAATTATCTGGAACGGAGAATTTTCATTTTCGTAAAATAAATTCGATAGCATAAATTGGAAGAATTATAGGTATTTGATTTCTTGTATCACAACATTGTACCGGCCAGGAATATGAAATGTGGATAAGGTCAGACAAGGAAATGGAGAACCCATAAAATTTAAAGTCATTAGGTAAACAATAACAAAGTATGTGTAAATCAAACACTAAGCATATATGCAAAACGATAATTGTATACCTAAATGTTATTGGAAAACGAGTATAGAAATATTTGATTTTAATCAGCAATTTCAGTGCTCGATTCTACAAATAGGTAATGATTTATCGAATTCTTGTTATTACTTAAATCAATTTTACGTCGTTACATCTGTTTGAAGAAAGCGGCATTAAAATGTTGCAATAAATAACAAATCTGATAGGTTTCCCTTGTATGTACGCTAAATCAAGTTTAGAAATTACTCTCACTTTTATTTATTTCATTATGGTCAAGAGCAGAACATTTTAATGTAAAATGTATTTGCTTAATACATTGTGGACACAAAATTGCGTTTTGAATATTTTTAGATCAACTTATTAGCAACGGGTCAGTACAAATCTGATGCATACTACATTTAAATATAAAATTGCGGAGATTAAAATTGGGATGTACAGTTTATTGATCTCCAATTGTTATTCTGTAGGTATTATCTGTGATCTGAATGTCAACTTTTCAACAGCATTAAGTTTGACTATATTAATGTTATCAATGACCTACTTCATAAATTATTACATTTGAGTGATTCAAACATTGATAGTTGCACATAATCTGTAAATATGTATTGCATTTGAGGGACTAGTCCTTCTAGAAGCAGGCCGTTGAGTTACATGCATATCTTGGTAAATGTATAAAAAAATGTTGTGGGAATACTAACAAATATTATATTCAATTTCGAAGTCGAATCATAGTTTGTTGTTGTTTTAATAGTAATAGTAATATGTTATATTATACCATATATATTTCAATAAACATCAGCTACAAAATAAACTAAATATCGAAACTCAAGTACTACTAAATTTATCTAACTACCCATATAGCTAATGATATAAAATAAAATAATGTAATGTAAATATGCATCTCAATCTCGAGCAATGTAATCTCAAACAGTAACTTATAAGTCCGCACCACGCTACATCAGTGGCGAGATTTCTTCTCGCTGCAGTCGTCAAATTTCTTCTTCCATCCTCATACTTACTCTAGCAGCCACCTCATCACTTCTTCCTCGACCGTTCGCAAACTATCCAGGTTAATTATTTTTTTTAAGATTTCATTGAATATTTTTGGTGTCACTACCGACATTGTTATTAATTCGTAATTGTTCCTTACTTTAGGTATCTTATACTTTCCTTCGTTCCTTGCTATTGTTCCATGGTCTAATTTTTCTTTAAAGGTGATTTTGTAAAAGTTATTTATATAAATTCCGGACATTCAGAATATTCGTAAATGTATAGTTGCACCCACCCCTCTTTCTCTTGGCATCATGAATTTGCAGATCCTGTCTTGTAGCGATTGAAGTCTGTCCAGGCGATAATTTGATGTCGTTCTCCAAATTATAATTGTATAGCACAGTTTCAATCTAAGCATAATATATGGTCTTCATGGTATATTTCCGAATTACTTCATTCAAATAGTAGAAGCTTGCTTCGAAGTGGGACAATCTTTTAGCTAGGGCTGCATATATGGACGTTCCACTGAAACTGTACTTCTATCAGCGTTGTATACGCGCACGTAGGTCCCGAACCATGAAAATGATGCAAATATAACAATGAATGGCAAACTATTTGCACCGGCATATTGTTTCATAATTTTTGGAGTGACACGTGTAGGAGTTTCGTTTTTATGCAGTTGATTAAAAGAACTTGTCGTGTGCTCAGCATTGAAACTTTCTGGTGCTTTGATGCTGTTCCCCAATTTGTAATTACTTAATTCAGTACAGATTCAATCAAAGCATGATATATGGTCCTCAGGGTATATTCTGGAATTACGTTTAAATAGTGGAAGCTTCCTGCGAAGTGGGACAATATTTTAGCCAGCCTGTTTATCTGGATGACCCACTGAAAGTTTCTGTCGATGATGACCCCCAAGTATTTGTGCTGTTGTACTTTTTCTATCATCGTTGCACACGCACTTTGGTCCCGAACCATCAAAGTCATGCAGACATAACGATGCACGTTTTTTTGCAGTTTATACCAGTCCTTTATCATGTGCCCAGAATTGAAACTTTCTGAACTCTTCTTGTAAGTTTTTCTGAGCCATGCTCAAGTCTTTATTGATCGACATGATTACAGGATCGTCCACATATATCCAATGCTTGCGTTTGTTAAAGCACTGGCCTACATCGTTTAAGTATAACAAGTTAACCCAACATGCTTCCTTGTGGAACCTGTATGTAATCCCCTTTATTTTTACTGTGAATGCTCGATCTTTTAGATAGTTTTCAAACCACTCCTTCACAACTCCTCTTATTCCAGCCCTCTAATAATTTGCCATGATTTATAATATCAAAAGCTTTTGAGAAGCCCACAGACATATAGAATACATGCATTCTTTTATTAATTTCTTCATTTATGGTATGCGCAATATGCGCATAGTCGTCGCTCTTTTTCCTTTCTGGTACTCTGGTGTATTGGTTTTTATCCACTATGTTAAATTTCAGGTTTCCTGCTTTGGTATATTGGCTTCACCAATGCCCTTTTCATGCTCGTTGGTATTCGTCTTCTCAGAGCAAAATTCAATTGAATTTCTTGAAAAGTTGATAAATAAAATATAGCAGCACATTCAAAAAGTGGCAGAAACTACAATTACATAAAAATAAAGGCTGTAAGGGCAACTTTTTCTAATTTAAGTTTAAAATTAAAAAGTATAAAGGTTTATTGAGAATCGTTTTTGTTATATTTTAATTACATGTTCGTTCATCGCTACTTTTAACGTAAAGCATGAAAAAATTGTGACAGATAAGTTAAAAGAGACCTAACTATAATTTGACGAAAACAGTCGTCTCTGTGTTTGCTGGTGGCAGCGTTACAAAATATTTTTTTGAACATATTGGACGACGAGCATTTTCAGAGATTATACGCGAGAACAGTAAATTGTGAAAGAAAAATCCGGGAATCGGCCGTGCTAGCACACTGGACAAAAGATTCCTACGCTCCGAAGTAAGCGCTCTCGGTGACCGAGTTCCTGGTACTTCTCTCGATTTTCGGAATTACGTTCGGTTTGCGAGGATAGCCCGTGTTCTGATTCCCGAGCGTTTCGGAATCGGGCCGGTGTACACTATTGAAGGAAAGTCAAAATACTTAAAATCCTCAACGTTGTAGTCATTATATTCAATGTTGATATCGACTCGAACCGTTAAAAACAACATTGATATAGATAAATAGAATTAATAGAATTATTCCTGAATTTGTAAAAATTTGACATTTCGGCGATCAGTATAAGTAATTTTAGACGGAGGCTGTTACTTTATGTAGACAGTATCAGAAATTTGTTTTCGATGCTTCTTGGTTGACGTGGCGAGCTTTTAGTTCTATTGGTTGGCTATCCATTTGAGGTCTCTTTCTGCAGCGGTTAGGTGCTAGTATCTGGCAAGTCACCAACCAGAGGTATAAACTTTCAATCCACTTCGTTAATAAAATTATTCAATGAATTTATTAGAATAACGTGAGGTTTTAAGCGATGATCCTTCTGACTTGCTTGATATGTAGCTCTTTTCGACAGGTTCGATATAATATGTATTTGATCAAACTCTTCTTATTGAATTGTGTTTTATGCTAGAAAACGTTTTGTTTGTATTTTCAAAATAGTCAACAATATATTAATAATAGTATGTATGTATGTATAATCAATACCCTTCTACCCGAAGGTGTAGGGTGTAATAGTTTTAACAATTCTTAATAAATATCATCCACTCCTCTCTGTTTTGTGCAAGTTTCTTTGCATCTGTCCACATTATTCCCTTGTTCTTTAAAATTCTTCCTATCATCTTATCCCATGTCTCCTTAGGTCTTCCGCGCTTCCGTTTTCCTATATGTTTTGTTTCCCAAATCTGTTTAGTCGGTATTGTATCACTCATCCTCTGCATGTGTCCCCACCATCCCAGTTGTCGTTTTTCTATGTACTCCTCTATTGGTTCTATGTCAAGCTCTTGTCTAATTTGTTCACTTCGTATCCTGTCTCTTATTGTTACTCCCTTCACTCTTCTCAAATATTTCATTTCCGCCGCTCTAATTTTGCTTTTTTCCTTTGCTGTTAAAATAGGCATTAATAATAATAGTACGTTGTCATATTAAATCTTGATCTTCTAACTTGGCTTCAGTTGTGAACTTTGCCATTAAGGAGTAGACGATTTTAAATGGTATCTAAAATAATTAGCTTGGCCAATACTTCCAAAGTAATAAGTTCATCCACATTATGTAAAATAGACTACAAAAGTGCTCATCTAAAAATAAGTCCTTCTCTTTAAGTGGTGGGTGGGAAGATTCCTATGGTGCCATTAATGGGTAACATCAAATTCTTGGTGTCAAACGTGTCCTCCGTTATGACGTGTTATAAATTCAATTGTTTTATACCTTTTACTGAATTGATGACTCTCATAAATGAGGCGTATAGCCTTTCCATCGAAACTAGCACGTGTTTGTTTATTATCATTATCATCAACGCAGAAATTTGAATTTTATATTTGGGACTATGTTTGTGCTCCAGTAGAAACCAAAGTAATATTTATGATGTAGACATTCTGGTAGGGAATTACCTAATGCTTGTATCTTTTCTTGAATATTTATTCCTAAGATTTCCTAATGCTTTGAAGGGCTTAAATTAACTTGGAAATATGAAATCAATACTTTATTCTGTTTCATAGTCTTATCAAGAAAACTAAGCAACTATTTGCAACATATCAACTAAATATTGTAATGTGGAATTTGACAAGGCTTTGTTTGTAGTTAAATGGAAATTGTTAAGCATGTGCCCCTGGACCGTTTAAATGGAATGGTTTATATTAGTGCTTGCATGAAATATTACTAACTCTATTGTACTAAATGATCAGCATTGCTACTTCAATATTAGTTATGATCTTCAGCATCATGTTTATTAACTGTACTGTTACAAGAATGCATTTGTTAGTGTTTCCCTAGGTGAATAATTTTCTTATATCATTACTAATACCACACCTAAATAGATGCTTGTTGACTATCCATATTTCAAAGGTGCATTATTTCAGTATTTCACATTATCCATATATAGGTATAAACATGTGAGATGTCACTGGTGTTTTCATAATGAAATATCTTATTAATTATTACTGGCGCTAACCATATAACTTCGAAAAGGCCAACCGAATTTACAGTAACGTAGTCGTCATGGATTTTATCTAACTTAAAAATTCTACTTGACTTCACATTTTCAAGAAATTCATTATTACTATATATAGTCCATCTCTCAACACCGTTCTTCAGTATTTTTTGTGTCCAAATTTTCATATTTTGTTGTTCCTTAATTGAAATATTTTTTCAGCGTGCGTTCTTGGTGGCATTTTCAACGATTGAAGGATTTCTCAGTTAAGGGTGTCGTTAATATCACTGAACATAGTAAACTCTTATTCAGCGAATGCTTTAATTAAGTCGATCAATTAGAGAACGAACAGAAGGGTTGCTCGTTTTGTGGTCTTGAACGATACAAGAAGTGTGGCACACCTGGGCTACATATCTAACCTCCTTTGAATAGCTTTCTCCAACTACTCGCTCATAATTGTTTTAAATACGACTATCTTTTTTTGATATAATTGCTTCAAAGATAAAAAATTACTTAGTAAATTGAGTGCTCGTGCTACATGACGGTTGACAATGAAATAAAATTTGACACACCCAGAGCAATTGCCGAATGAAAAGCCAATATTTAAAATATACTGAACGCAAAATTATGGAAGCGGAATAATTAAAATTAAAAACTACGATGATGATAATTTTGCATCAGCGCGATTCGTTCAAAAAAACATCATTTGTCATCTCATCGATTTATATTGTTCATATCACCATTACTATTATTTTACTTTTTGCAAAAGTAAGTTGCACACTTCTTATTCATCAGTAGTAAAAAACACCAAATGGTGGAAAGACTGCTGCATTTCTTGAATTAAATTTGCGGTGAAATATGAAGAGTCCTTCTGGTCCATTTTCTGATAATATTCCGATAAGCACTATCGCGGCCTTCATTATACTAGTCATATGGAGTCCCATTGTGAAGATCCAACAACTATCCAAATGAATTTCACAGGGCAATAAGTAAAGTAAGTTAAAACAAAAACTTTGGAGTCTTGTATATTTTAGTTTTCTGTTGATGCTATATTTAAGTTTCCTTTCCTCTTTGCATCCGTCTTTGTACAAATAGGTTCGAAACATGGCATAACAGTGACTACAAACAATTTTGCGCCTGATGTGCTACCCAACCCAACGCAATTGTAAGAGTTGGTTGCAGTATTCACACGTGCAACTTGTGCGATTCCCAGTTTTAGTAAAATTTGAATAAGAAAAGTTGTTTATAGACTTGCTGTGAAACTTTTATGACCACTTTGAAAAAGGGGCCTGTCGATGTAGCATGTTCAAGTGTATTTATATTTTTTTCAATTTCAAGAGATCTAAGATGAAAAGACATTTATTGGCGAGCTAGTTAAAAAAGTCAATTAAAATTGAAAACTAAAAATATATTCCCTGCCTATATTTAAACTATTAGTATCTTGCTCTAACGCATATCTAATATTATTTTTGAATTAAATAACAGCGTCTGTAAAAATTGTTGGTTCCAGTTACTAAATGTCATGGAACAACCAGACCATTTCTAATTGTAGTCGCGAGAATGAAATTAATTTTCATATCCGGATACCAAGTTTCAATAATGAGCGAAAGCGGTATTTAAGTGAGAGTAATTCATGAACATGTTAGAAAACGTTTTTGTTAAAATAATATTTACACGTTTCATTCATATAATTTACCTTTTTTATTACAAACACAACAAACAATAACAACCATAAAAAGAGTCAACAAAACAATGGAAATGAGAACGGTGACTATGACGATGATGTGATGTGTAACAGCCTTGCGTCTTCATAACTTTGGTAACTTAGTGCTTGCTATGGTGGTAGATGACTTTGTATACCGGTACTTGAACGGGTACTGGCCTCGGTACTGGGATAGGGACGTGCCTTTCAACTGGAACCGGAACTGGCCTTTCGACTGGATACGGGACCGCTTTCTCAACTGGATACGGTACTGGTTTTTCCACCGGAACGGTTATCGTTTTAATGACTGGCACTGCGACGGGTTGGGGTACGTGAATATGTACTGGGTATGGTTGAGGTACCGGTATAGCGACGGGTTTTGGTACCGGGATTGGTATGGAGTGTGGAATTGGTACCCCAACGTGTTGGTATATCGGTATTGCCACCGGTTTTTGAACTTCTACGGTTTCTTGCACCGAATGTCCGTGATCCCCGCCACCACCACCATAATCACCACCGTCACCATAACTGCCTGAGAATCCAGCATTTACGGAAGCGAATACGCATAATAGTGCTGCACACACCTAAACAAAAAAAATAAAACATTAATACAAATAACCAATTAAAAAATACTAATCGCGTGATTCCTATTCAAGTAAACCGAAAGAAAGTTTGAAAGGAACTAAAAAAAAACACAGTTTTTGCAATTCCACTTTCAGGTGAAAGTTACTGTATATCAAACTATTGCGTAATCGTTAAATTTTCCGTTTTCGTTTTTGTAATTGTCTTCGTAAAATAAACTTACGGAGGTTTTCATTGTACACTGGCTTATTCGTGTACGAACCGAATTTAAAAATGTGGTACTAGTTGATTAGATGCTGAACTGAACTGATATCCATTTCGAACCGGACGAGTTTATATAGTAGACAATGTCAAGGTACTTTCACTATCGCTACGGTGAGTACATCCCATGACGGTGGTTTCCTGGGGCATATGTCCTTTCTTCATTTGCTCTCTTAATCGCACGTTTAAAATTTAACGAATTTCAAATGTAGCTAATAAAATATTTTAGGACATGAAATATGTACTTATATCACTTAGTTTGTAAATAGATCTTGTCATGAAAAATAAATAACTACAGCAGAATATTGGACAGAATATTTAGTTAGTATTTTTTATCAATAAATAGTTTTAATTGGTTTCCACGTTAATAATAATATTTTTATGACAATTTTATTATATAATATAAATGTGCTTAAAGGCCTATTTCATGTTTTTGTCTGGTTAATAATGTTGTGCATAAAAACATGTAGAAATTGTAAAAATAAAAACTCGAAATTTGAACTTGATTAATTTTGTATCAATTTAAATAATTAATTTCCTGCTTCATGATGCATAATATTATTAGTATGTTATTTATTTGCCTTTTTGATTTTTATTAGAGTCTAATTTTGGATTTATATTTTATTTTCGGTAGTTTCATTGCTTTTGTTGGGATTATGTTTGTGTAGTAAATTTAATATTATATTATGATTTTTATATTCTAAATATTATTTTTGCGATTGAAAGTTTATTGCTTTTCTATGAAAAAACCACTAATTTTTTATTAATTTATATTCGTACCTTGTCACAGTTATTACTTACTTAATCCATCAGTTTCATTATTATATATATATATATATATATATATATATATATATATATATATATATATATCTTTTTTTAATTATCTCTGCATTACCTATTGTATTGTTAATTTAATTAATAAGGCCATTATTGTTATTATTATTATTATATAACATGTTGATCCTCTTGGTTGTAAAGAGAACAATGATAATAATGTTTTGATTATTTTGCTTCTCTTTTATAAATAGTTAATTAACCATCATTATATTTATTTCTTTAAAAAATACACTGTTTTCATATTTTATCGATCTTCAGCTTTTTAAAAGTTCAGCGTCCTTAAGTAGTCTCTATCTGATTTGTGCTTACTTAACAATACAAAACAAAATAAAAACATTGATATTTTCCTGTGAGATATCAACGTTTGGCTTCTAATAGAGTGGGTTATTTGTTTTTCTAAATAATGTCTTGGAGTTTCTGAAATGATAACGACGTCAGCTATGGAAACGTATATACCGAGGAGCGCACAATAAGGACGAACGAATTGTTGAAGAATCCCACCTGATAAGATGGTCCTGTATAAAAATGATGTGCTGGGTCCCCTGACAATGAATTAGAGTATTTGTAGTAATAAGTGGATTATTGTATTGTATTGTGATAATTGATATTGCAATTGTATTGAAATAACTGACCATTACTTCTTTCGCTGATGAGGAATATTGATGCTTTATGTTAAGGGTGAAGGAATCATTGCCAGGGATAGGCAGAACGTATGCTTGGCTTTGTCTTGTGATTAATATTGTAGTAGTTGTTGTGTACGTGAAACAAGGTTCTCGTGTTGGTAATGACTACAAATAAAATAACATGCAATGTACTTGTGACATAGATGATTCTAAGTAGGAAATACATGTGAGGCGCACTGGGGTACTTGGCACAATTCGAAAAATTCTTGGTACATGACTCGCCGAATCAAATTTCTATACAAATATCTTTCTGTTATAATCGAGATTTATTAATTTGTCAAAATAATATTAATTAATAATATTAATACAAATATGTTTAATTATTTATTTTAAGATGATCACTTAATAATAAAATAAAATCTGGTTGTTGTGGAAAAACGTTAATAAAAAGTACATATTGCTATTCAATTAGATTCACACATTCGATCGGTGTGAACGTTTTAGACATAAATAAATGGTACCTGATGTTGTTTATCTATATAGATTCCACAAGGTAATATAACGCATTGACATATTATGAGGGTTGCTGGGATGGGATCCGTATTAATAATTGCACTGCTGATATTTTCAGTACCAGTCTCCGCTAATATTACTAATATCTACGAAGCAAATGACTTTTTGATACACCTGCACGAAAATGGACTTTTATTAGTGTAAAAAAAATCCGTTGAATAAAATTCACATCGAAATGTGGTTATCGATTCATAAAATAAATTAGTTTTTTTTTAGAATATACTATGGTGCTATAAAAGAGAAAATTTTACCGGACCTTCAAAATTTCTCTTAATTGTCGATAATTGGTTGGTAACGCATACATTAATTTTACTACTGGTTTGATCACATTAAATAAATACTGTATTCGTAAGTTGACCTGCTAATTTTGGGATCGTGGAACAGTAAGATATAATTAAGTAGGCCAACATGCAAACATGCACATGGCACACCAGGCGTAAATAAAATAATAATAATTTGTTTATCAAATGTAGAAACATATCAGATATAAATTCTTTTGCGGGGTTGTTCTCAGCTTTGTTCAATTTCCTGAGAGTCCCTAAAGAGTTTAGTTTTAGTGATTTTGAATAAATTTGTTTTATAAACCTTATATATCCCCTACATCATTAGATAGTTTTGGGGGTGCAATTCTCTAATATTTAATTTTTCTCAATTATTTACCAGCCAATTAATTTACAAGCAAATACTTTTTGTTCACATTCCTCGATTTTTCTACCTAATTTGTCTCTAATTGGGGGTCTAAGAGTGGGTAGATCTTTTACTTTAAAATTTATCATAGTGTTCTAGCTTGTCATATTTATCAATGAGTGTAATGCATTTGGGAGTTTTATCGTTTCGCCATCGTTATAACCTCTCCAGCAGGACATGTCCTAATAATATGGTAGGAAGTCAGAAACCCACTCCTTGCACAACAGAAGATTTTACAACCTTTTACTGCCAACTACCACTTGACAAATCCGTTATCTGGTAAGATGTCAGATAAATTGTAAAAAGATATCGTAGCAATTATGCCAGGAAGAAATAATCTACAGGAATTTGTTTTGTGTTTTTATAATTTATATTGAACGAGAACATTGCTTTGATATTTGTGTTGTGAGTGGCATTTAACAGTAAACGGTTTGGTTTCTTCTGGTTTGAGTTAATGAATTAGTCAATAATGAGCTTTGCAAATGATAAGGATTGTCACTCTATCATGTTAACACACACACAGATTTGTTAAAAAACGTAAATTGGTGGTGCAAACTTCGGAGGAGGTTTGTGTAAGAGCTCAAAATGATGGCGAGATAATCGTTCATGATTTCTACGAACTACGTTATTATTTCATTGTTTAATTATAATTTGCATGCTTTTTATTTTTTTATATTTTGCATGTTTTATATCATTTTACAATTTTGGTAGATATACAGTTTTGAGTTTTTATAGATTTTTTTTCATTTTTTGCTTCGCCCATTCTTAAATTATTTTTTCATTACGTTACGTTCGTAACTTTGACGTTTTTGTTTGACGACAATTTTGCATTTTTGAATTGATAATTTTTATCTCTTTTGGCCGTTGGCAATATATGGGTGGAATCATAGATAATTTTGACATTTTTTGTCACATTCAGTCTAGCAGATTTAATGTATTTACCATCTTATAATTTCATATAACGGGTTATCCCACTGGTGATCTAGTGAAGAGAATATCTTCAAAGGTTTTTATCTTAACTAGAAATACTATGTTTAACACTCTTCAGTTCAGATTCTACTGAAGATGGCAACGTAGTTGCCGAAATACGTATTTAGATTTGTCAAAATCAAGTGTGGTAAGGGGTTTTTATCTTATAATTGTTATTATAAGTTTTCTCTTTTTTCTTTATAGTAAAACCACAGGCTCCGCCAATTTTTATTTTTTCATATAGTCGACATAATTCTTTGAAAATTTTAAACGTATTTAAAAATTTCACGCTTTTTGAAAATATTTTCTTAACATTTCTCACATTTAAAATTTTTAATTGTTTTTCAATTTTGACAATTGCATTATATAATGTGTACACCTAATTAAAAAATGAATTACCTAGCGCCATTAGTTTCAGATTGATGTAGCGTGGTTGGTTTTCCATGCAGGTTTTTTAATTTTAAATATTAATATGTTTACTATTTTGCATTTTCACACTTATTTTAAAATTAATTTTGACCCCTTTTAGATAATTTCTAAACATTTACCATTGTCCTGATTTGATATATTTTTATTATGATCGTATTATTATCTTTTACATTTTCAACTGTTTTGCATTTTGCACATTTTTTTTCACGTTTTGTACTTCTTGCACTTTGTTGTTTTGACAATCACATTTAATTTGTTGATAATTTTGTAAAAAAAATACAAATGAGTCCGAAGTTCCGAAAAATTGAACGAGTGGTTGCCATAATTAGTTCACTATGTGGTGTACATATTGTATTTCTAATTTAGACAAGTTATACGATTTCTCAGTTGAAACGCCCATGCTATAGTAAAGTAATTAATACATCGATTTCTTATAAAAAGTTATACGCGGAGAATCGATGTAAATAGTAATCGACGTAAATAATAATTAATTTCGCGTCGACAGTTACATTACGTTTCGAAAAGGTGGGGCTCAAGTAGCCATCCGTCCGTAAAAATTCGGATGGAAGTGAATGTATGTCATTTTGATTTGGGAAGTAGTGCTACGGCACTACACCGACACAAATAGATACTTCAATAGACTACGGTCGGATCTAATAGATATTTTCAGTGTACTTTCCGGAAGCGTCCGCGCCGATAACCTGTTCTATGACAGTTTTTAAGGTGTTGTATGAGAAAGTTTTTTCTCATTTTAATTTTAGTTTTACGTCGCTTCCTGTATTTATAAGACGTTTATAAAATTCCATAAATAACTCAACGTGTTATTACAGAATTTAATATAAAACTATAAACATGCAAAATATGCATATTTGCAAACATATTCCTTATTCATTATTATAGAATTTGTGAAACCACTATTCCTATTATGGCACAGAAAAGGTACCAAAAAGTATCGCGCTTCTCGCCTTTATATGAAAAGTTATTTCGAAAAATGAACTGTAAGTGTAAGAAAGTTGTATGGATCACTGCAGATCTTTTTACTGTCTTGCTACGTGATCGTTATTTTTTTCTTTTGCATTTCTTTATGATTTATTTATAACTTTAAATTCTCATAGCTTTAATATAATGCACCATGCCATATCTTACATGTTTTGACATTTTTCTCACAATATAGAGATATATCAGTAAGGTATAACTTAAATTTGATAATCCAAACTTAAAATAACATACACTCTATTATCAATCGCCTGTATACTTATAATATGTTATTATACTTACATAAATATTATTTAATTTTACTCAGTAATCGATGCGGAATGAGGCGCCCAAGCTTAGTTCTAAACCAGATTACATTCTAATCATTAGTTATTACACTAACACGAATCCTTTCATATTCGTTGAAAAAACTGGATACCTATTTCGTAATAATATTCTTTGTTTTATTCGCATAGATGGATTACTTTCTATTGCGTTTATATGCAAAAAGAAATTGTATAAAATTACACGTATTACAAAATATGTTCCTCATGTCTTGTTGATCAGCTTTTTGCATGCGCTTAGTAACTAAATATGTATATACGATTTTCGTACGATCATTGACGATAGATTAAATGGTATAATTATAATGAGCATATATTTACGATCTACCAACATCAATTACGTTAACTGGGCTTTGTGTTACGTTGTGGTGCTTTTCAATATCACTGCACACTGGACAAATCAATGATCACAAGTGACAACTAAAATTGTCTGTCACAGTCACCCCACATTGTGGGATGTACAGTTGCCTTTCATATAATGGCACAAGTGTTATGTTGTTGTAGTAACACAGGCGAAGCACTCAAACAATGGTTTTCAAATGATTGACGATCGATGTCATCAGACGTTGATCAATTGTTACGAATGCAATCTTCAGTCCACTTTGACCAGAGCTTCGCTCTCAGCCAATTACGTTGCCACAAAATATGAGTGACGTGAAGGTCTTCAAAACATCTACTCTGGATGTTGTCCCTATTTTATGTGATGATATTTTTATACCGGGGTCACCCACCAGGTTGCTCTCCTCGTATTTCCATATTAACTATTTTCATATCTGCTCCTGTTATGTCGCATATATTCCTTGAATACTGGGGAATTATTGCGACATTAACATATTTACTTTTTATGTTTATATGACTTAATAAAACAACTTAGATTAAAATTAGTTTTGGGGGATCCATTGGCAGAGCAACATGAAAACTGAACTAAACTGAACACTGAAAACTGCTAGAATCAAAGAACATCTTCGATGGCAGTTCTGTGATTTGAAAACACTCCCAATGACATACTAACACTTGTACCATATTGCATTATAGTACTTTGTTACAAAAACAATCTTATACTTACTTATACTTGACCTTCAGACAATTGGTTGAGATTTTTAATTTGTTATGTAAATTTTAGTAACTTTAATATTATTGCCTTTTAAAATATCACCATAAAAATCATTTATTATGATACATATTTTCGAATGATTCTTTATAACAATAAAGTATATTGTTTTTGTTATTATTAATCGAATGATACAATGTGAACTAGACACAACAATTGATTACAAGAAATTGCTTTCATCTTTTATGTTTTATATGGAACCATATTCACTAATATAATTTGACCGAATTTAAACAATAGTATATATACACTAGTTAATCGTATATTGCCACCAAAACTATATCAATCCAACAATGCCATATAATTGAATAAGGACTTACTATTTATATCGAATGCAATGAGTGCAATGGGTGCAAGGGAGTGTTACATTATCCAGGTCGTCCAGGCAGTTGACTTACATCGATCCGTTCGATCACGTCGGGTCGACGTACGGTCAGTGACAATAGTGCTGACGATGCTTGCTAATTGAACTACGTGTTGATACCGTTCACGTAAATATCCACGGCCTTACTATCCGGCCTCACTAAACTATGTTGCCTACACCATCCCGTTGTAGGAGCAGTTTACTTCAAGGCAAGTTATCAAAATAAATTTCGTTACGACACAATATTATTCGAGAAAATCGAAGTTCTATTATTTATTGCAATACACATTAAATCAACTGCGTTACATACGAGAACTGTTCAACAAATAAATAGATTTTTTGAATTGCGCGGGCCCAGTTGGTTTCAGGGAAATCCGCTTGGTGACGTTATCTTCGTACATATCAGCAGAGTACGAGGTAGTTTGTTGATTGCAAATAGCATTACTGGTTGATTAGCAACGCAGTTGTTTGTGAAGTGTTTTTTTCATTTCTCGGATTTTAGAATGAGTGATTTGAACGGGCTTGCTGTGAACTGATGTGTTAAATTGGGTAAATCAGGAAGTGAAACTTTTGACATGCTCAAGACGGCTTACGGCGACGTTACTATAAAGCGTGCGACATGTTTTAAGTGGCATGGTTTTAAAGATGGTCGACAGTCGATTGAAGATGATGAGCGTCCTGGACGTTCTTCCACGTCAACTGACGACTCACACGTCGATAAAATCACCGAAATGGTTCGGGAAAATCGACGTCTGACCATTAGAGAGTTTGCTGAAGACGAATATGTGCATGGATCTGGATATTAGATTAAAATGGAGAATACATATAATTGGATATTGAGAATCTGTAAAGTTTCTCCTGCAGTTTGACAATATATTTGTGTTTACAAAATTTTACAAAAAAGTTAGAATTGCGGAAAGGTATGTACAATTTGGTTGGCCAAATACCCAAACGTGGCATTGTTGCCATTTATAGAAACCAAAATATTTCTAAAACAACAATTTACCGCGTTATTAAGGAATGTGAGAAATGTTTGCCGTGTATGAATCTTCCCAACACGGGTCGCCCTCGAGTCTTGAATCATGGAAGGCTTCAGAACTTCATTGAAGCTGCAGGAAATAGAAAATGAGTTTCAACGAGAAGATTATGCCGAAGATTTCACATTTCTCATATGACAGTCAGGAGGGAAGTTGGCAGAAATAATATAAAATATAGAAACTGACAAAAATGTCCAAAATACACGGCTGCCAAATTAGAGAGGATTCCCAGATGCTTCAGACAATTAAGATTAGAGCATTTCAGAAACAACTAAAATTTTCCCATCTTTTGTTATACATGTTGTACCCAATCATCCACAGGAGATCTTCATTAACAACATAATGGACGTCATAGTTTCATAAATCCTTAACCTAGTAAAATACTGAAAACATGTGTGAATTTCGTTACCAGACGACAGTTAGGCCAGGAACTAGGACTTGAACAGTGTCACATTTTATGTGAAAATTGATTATGAATTTTCATTAAAAGCTAAAGCAATGTTCTACCTCTAAGACGCAGAAACACGCAGGACTTAACAGAAGATTACCTCAAGATATGTTTTTAGAATAAAGAATTCATGCACAGTCCCATATTGCTATCACTTCCATTAAGGGGGGATCCTGCTTTAGAAAGCTCAAAAAATCGTTTTTTTATTGCTCAAATCTATGCCTAATATATCTAAGAATATGTATAAAAAATTATAGCGGCTAATTCGCAATATTTTGAAAGATACAGCACTAAACACAGTGAGGTGTCGAGCAAAAAATATACGAACGCACGAACGCTCGGACAAACCAAGCGCGCGCCCCTCCCCGCAGCAAATAACACCGAACTATGTACTTAAAAAAGTTCAATCGGTCGTTCGAAACAATAATATTTTGAATTCGTAAGAGCTATAGTAGGATTATAACGATATATTCCGTAAGTGATCGAAAATTAACATTTTTGCTGATCGTAAACTTTAGAGCGCGTTTTCTCGAGTTTTCGTTTTTACGATTTTTCTAAACTGGTGGGCGTGATTGCGAGAAAACTAGACAAGCAATCAAAACGACACAAAACTTTCGTTAGCTTCAAGTAGCATTCTCTTCGATTTGAACTAAAAAGATTAATGAAAAAAAAATATAAACAACTTTTTTAGCAAATTGAAATGATTTTTTCTTCCTGCAAAGAGCACATTTATTTTCAAACCTAAGAAAAATCTTGAATTTCAAAATTTTGTTTTTTTTTTAGTTCACGTAGAAGAAAATATATGAGAATTACAATTTTCTTTGGTTTTTTTTTGTTTCAGAAAAAAATTACGAGCTACATCTTTCCTACCGATTATAGACTGCAATTGAAAGGTGTTGCACAAATGTGCATAAAAATCGGTTCCGTTTAAATATTTTTCTCTCGAAATATTTTTTTTAATGCTCAAATATGCAATAAGATGCTCTAAAAAGTTCACTAGACTTGCTCATTTTTTTCTGTCCTAAAAAAATTCCCCCAAAAACGCTATTTTAAGGCCTCCTAAAGCAGGATCCCCACTTAAGTCCCAAACCCTAGTTAGGTACGAAATCAATTAATTTGAAGCCTAGGGATAATGGACATTCATTTCCCCCCAGATCGAATGACGACGAAGCGCTAAAAATTCTAGTATGCTATAAGGTAGGTAATACAATATTGCAATAATAATTATTCTTTATCATTTTTGTACAGTAGCTTATGTTGATGGTTAACGAAAACTATCCAGATTATTTAACAGAACGTGAAGTCAATCCGATCTCGATTTGATGTAATTTAAGAGAAACATCTGTAAAAATGCGCACATGCAATGCTGTGAACTTGACCAAATCGAGATATTTAATAGCCACATTAGTTATGGTGATATTTATCGCGAATTGCTGTAGAAACTGCTAAAAGATTAATATTGCAAATATAGCGTCTTGTGGAAAGCGATTTTCTTCTGAGAAGTTACATTACCGTTGAAATAATTGCTCGTAAGATCAATCACATTAACATGTTCTAATTAAAGACATGCTAGCTGTCATTTAAACCACTCGTGATGCGATGTTAACGAACTCATGATTGATGGTGACCTTCTTCTGTGTCGTTTCTATTTTGGATTATATGAGACGTCAATGTTAATACAAAATTAATATTGTTACTAAATGATAGAAATTCCTGAAAAACGTACTTAAAAATTAGTTTTAAGTCAGGACTCCGTAAAAGATCCAGGAATTAAATTACATTATTAATCATTGAAGTTTATTTTCCATATCATTCGTTGTATATAATATCGTCTTTTAATAATTGATGTCGCTTTGGGCAGCTTTTCTTGTTTTCAAGTTTGAAGCCGAGTATATTTTGCAAATATCTTGTTAAGATGTGTGGACATCACGATAAAAGTAGTTAAATTGAATTTGTGGATGTCGATAGTTTAACCAACCGATTGTCCTTTCTCAAGAAACTATTATATTTATCTTTGCGTCTACTCCATTTGATTTTCTATGTTAATAGATATATTTCATGCTACGTCACAAGCGGCTATTCCTTTATATATTTAGGTATGAAGGTATAATTGTTTTGAACCATTATACGGTGTCCAATTATTGCAATATTCAAAACTCTGAATATTTCAGGCCATACATTCCTAGACATTTATTAAATTTTAATAACGTTGCCCCTCAAGAGGCTCTCAAATTTCTGAATTGGTTTTAAAAATATATTTGAATCTTGTAATAGTGAAGTAACAAAATATAAATTAAGGATCGAAAAAATAGTTAGCTAGCACAAGCGAATGGGAGACATTCATAACACGTTCCACGTTTGGGGATGTTAATGATTGAGTAATAATGCGATTGTTTCAATTGCATTTCTCTTTTCGCACCGTCACTTTTAAATAGTAATTGGAATACGCGTTTCTATATGAGATCATAAATTGCACCAACCAGTCGGAGAACTCATAGAAATGTAACGCGCACAACACTAAATTATCCAACTTTCATCTAACTGGCGTTCAAAGAGTGCGTTTAAATAATGTTCGGAGACTGGGGATCTCACTACTCGCGAGAATACGCACCTATATGTATTTCCTTCGGAATAGCGTATAATTATTCGACAATTTAAAACGATATAGGTAAATGTTTGGAAAATAAAAAATCTGCAGTGGTCTGGTTTACTTAGATTTTTTCAAGTAAAAGTTGTTTAAAATTTCAATTTAACTTAACTTTTATGTGAATATTTTTTACGATAACTCTTAATCTACATATGGAATATGTGATAAGAGTAAACCATTACTTCGGGTTTAGATATTCCTTTAAAAATAGGTTATCGTGTTCGTTATACATAATTACATTAAATTATAGACAGATTACCCTGTATTAACATCGATAGCTTCTGCTTATACAGAGTCGAGACATAAAGAAGTAAATGCAAATGAACGAGATCGTAAGTTTGACAATGAGTTCAAAAAATATGGTTTTGTATGTATTGAAGATGATTAACCAAGGGCTAGATGCCTTATGTGCCTGGCAGTACTGTCAAACGAGTCGCTGAAACCTAATAAACTACAGAAGCGTCTACACACTAAACACTAAAGAATCCAAATACAAAACCATTGAATTTATTCAGAGCAAATAGGGCATTTGACGTAAAACTGTATGTCTAATTTTACCGATATTAACAAAAAAACGTTGGAGTCTTCATACCGAGTAAGCTATCGTATAGCTCAATCTGATAAACCGCACAAAATTGCTGAAGAGTTAATTGTTCTAGCAACCCATGTTTCGAAATGGCGGATAATGTGGAAAGCGAACAGAATTCGAAAAATTAAATTCACAACTAAGTTTCTTTTTTGCATAGAACTACAAAGGACTACGGGAGAAGAAAACGATTGGGGGGATTGGGGGGACGGGAAATAATATTTCTTTGGAAAATTGTGTGGTGGAGCTTGCACCGTGTTTGGAATAAATATTAATTTTCGACTCATCCTTTTTAATATTAATTATATTTTCAGTAGTATTGGTATAACGTGTGAGCAACGGAATTGTGATTCAGGGAGGGCTTTGGAAGTTTTCGCGTATGTCTTTAACAAACCAACCCTTTTTCCGGTAACGTAAATTTAGATTAAATCAAACTGCAGGCAAAGCTGTAAAAACTGAGGTTGTGTTGGAAATATACTTTAATTCCTTTTTTGCGTTTTACATTTCCGGTCTCTCTAAACAAGTTACCAAAACGTGAAACGGATCGGCAAAAGTGATCACACGGGATGGCTTCATTTGGGAATACTTTGTGGTTATCTTCAAACGCATCTCTTGGCGAATAAGTCCAAACTCCATTAATTTTTCTACTATTTCTCAGGTAAATTTCTACCATATTTCGCTTTTGTACTTCGTTAAATACGAATGCCATCAAACTGTTTTTTTTTCTCGAAAAAGTGTTGACAATACTTCCAAAACTGACAGTTTAAATGAACTATTCTATTGTATTCAAATTACACATTCATGGTATGTCTATCTCCCTCTTCCAGGGCTAGCTCTAGAACATAATTCCGTTGCTCTCACGTTACAAATCTTCCAGTATTAATCGCTTACCGTAGCTGTAAGCTTCTCGGTCGAAAAACTAAAGTAACATAATATAAATTAATATTTTGTGTAATATCCATTCCTTCCAATGCATTTGGGTAGACTATTTCTCATTGATTGAACGGTGTTGCTGCAAATGGTTGTGCATCGGAGTCTCTCCCATACCGTGTTAACATGATTTGTCAGCTGCTGCATTGTTCTTTCCCTGACACCGAATCCAGGCACATCCTCCCAATACCTCACCATTGCCGCCCACATTTCCTCAATGGGGTTCAAAGCCGGAGATTTTGCTGGCCAATCCAACAGTTCGATATCGTTTTTATCATTGAACTAATTCATAACTGCTGCATATGTATGTATAGGAGAGTTGTCGAGTATTCCAATGTACCGCTGCTAATTGAAGCGCGGGGGCGAAACAGGTATTAATTCACCGGGGCCGGCAGCTGACATCCACCCCCAAAATCCGGCCGTTATGCGACCGCTTGTTGCATTTGGCCTTACAAGTTCCCGAATAAGGCTCAAACGCAAAGAACCTTATCGTGTTGTTACCAAAATGAAAAATGACAACTTTTTGAGTACCGCTACTTAAGAAAATTCCATTCCAAATAAAAAAGAACTTTCGGTTATGACTTTAACTGGCTAAATATTAGATGGGTGAGGTTTGAGATAACTCAGCCTTTGCAATTTCAATTTAAATAAATATTAAAACACTCCCTTTCAAAAAAAATAGATTTATGTAAAAAAAGCTCCAATTAAACTCTAACCAGCAAGAAAACCAGTCACAAATGCAATGAAGGAAGATATGCTTGATCTCCCCCTACCATACATTCGGCAAATTTGTCATCATTGCGACCAAAATCTTCTCATAGATATTCACACTCTTTCAAGCACATGCTGGTGACCATTCATCTGATGAGGAAATTACATATGATTAAAACACAAAGTGTACTATAAAAGTTCATTTATTAAATTATATTTGGTTTTCATTTTGTTACAACAAATTACTGTACTTGATTTGTACTAAACAATAAAAATTCAAAAAATACTGAATGAATACTTATAGTTTTCCTGCACATTATTTTGAAAAAGCTCGTTATTTCAAAAATAAATTACAAATAATATTTCACTTTTTCAATGAACGACACATTTAATATAAGAATAATAAATAGAAACTCAATGAATCAATGGTAAATAAAAACTTCACTATTACAAATTCAAATGACAATTGGATACGTTCCTAATATATTCATAATTCGAAATAAACATCAGCAAAAATATATATATATACAAAATGACGATCCTGCCGGTGTAGCGTGGATCGGTTGCCAGCGTCAGGATGGTCGGTGTACCTTGGACTTCCAACATGGCTCAAAGTTATCCAACGACGACCTCACAATAACGTACTCATAAACGGAGTCATGGACTCGAACAGGAATCAAAATAATAACGAAGTACGAAGAAAACGAAGGCAAAGAAGTAGGTACGTAAGGTCTAGGATTAGATTTGGAATGGAAAAATCCTAAAATTTCAAAAAAAATCATGAACATCATGTCCAAAGGTTCATTAAAATACACTTACATCTAACCAGATATCCTTGAACAAATACAAGAAAAACGACCAACCATCTCTACGCTCAAATCCTCCGAAGAGACTGGAATTCCGAATCTTCTAGAATTAATACCGTCACTTTGATCATACTTCCAAGATGGTCCAATCTTGTCCAACGACGATCTCACAATAACGTACTCTTTATAGTGTCGCATAAACGGAGACACGTACTCGAACAGGAATCAAAATAATAACGAAGTACGAAGAATACGAAAACAAAGAAGTAAGTACGTAAACTCTGGAATGAGGCTTGGACGTCAGCTAAAAACTGGAAAAACCCTAGAATACGAAATAAAAATCGTGAACGTCATGCACAAGGGTTCATTGAAATTACACTTACTTCGAACCAGACGATTTCATGAAACCAATACAACAAAAACGGCCAACCATCTCTACCCCCAGATCCTCCGAAGAGACTGGAATTCCAAATCTTCTAGAATCACCGTTGCAGATATCCAATTCCAATGAACAATAATATATCCCAATTACTTGGAGTGGTTTAACCAGAATCCGAAGAATTGTTTACGTACGAGAAAAATCAAAATATACAAAAACATGTCCTAAAAATGAAATACAGAATACCAACAACGGGTAACATCGAATATCGTACGATGGGCATTTTCAAGTGTGTTACCATCCAAAAGGAATTGTGACGAAGACCCACAAAAAATATTCCAGAGTACACATAAATCAAAAATTTCTGCAACACCCCCCCATCTTCCTTTAACCTGTGCAACGACGATCCATCTCACTAAGGCTAGCAAGCTTGTGCGCTCCATTTTATATTCGGAGCGGGCGACTACACAGAAATATCGTACAACGATGACGCGACACATAAAACAACACAAGTTTTTGTATAATGAACTAATAAAATTCCGATTTACTATTATAATAAAACTCATGTTTCGAAGAAGCTGGCGAATTAATTCCGAGCTATAAATTTGCATTTTGGAATTAAAATAAAAACTTTCCGTCATCATGTTTCGTAACATAACAACTGATTATGATACAATCCATAAACGGAAAGTAAGAAAAAATGGGCGCAATTTCACGAAAAATAAAGTCATACGACCGGAATTTAATACCGCACCATTCCGGGAAAAGAATGACATGCTGTTATTCAGTTTTAAAAAAATCACAAATCACGATCTGTGATTAAATTACACATATTACATAGTAAATTATCACACTTTTATTAGACGAAACGCAATTGGTTCTATTTCAATATGTCGTAATGGATTTCGTCTTCAGAACAAGGTACAAATACATGAAAACATGAGAACATGACTGGTATAATAACAAAAGGCATACTTACCTATAACGAGAGGTGAAAAACGAGCTTCAAAAACAAATAGTTTGAAGCCAAACAGTAACGTGGCTCGCGTTAATATAAAATATAAAAGGGTAATATTATAAATGTCAGATTAAAATACGACGTAATCTTCATTTAAAAATTCACAAACACATATCTTAGAAACAACGACTACCCGTTAACATTAAAAGTTCACGAAAAATATTGCGGTGACATAAATAAAATTTGTAAAAACATTAAAACATCTTGGTGGAAAAGGTCTATGAATAATAACTGCTTCAAATGGGAAAATCTGAAGCGATTAGTGTTAATAATATTGGTCGAATCTGACCAATATTGTTGTACCACCTGAAATTTCAGCTGGTACAGCGATTATACGGGACGTCTAAGGAGAAGGACGTGGTTATTCAAAAAATATTAATATTCCAAATCGGCCTTATTTGGAACATCAATATTTTTGAATAAGCCAGTAGCGATTGAAGTAATTTTTAATAGAACTACAAGCATTAAAACAACTTGTTCATGCTCGTGTTAAAACCTAAAATCTTCTGGCGGATATCGTATATCAAATATTTGCGTCTAGTAAAACTGATAAGCACCAGTTTTACCAATTAAATAAAACTTATTATGTATTTCTCAGTTATTTCATGGTAAGTTAATTAAAATTGTCCATTTTTGGATGGAGAAATCGATTTTCACGAATAATTTACCAAAATAATACGGCGTTTAACACATTGTACTGACAACAAAATCAGTCGCGAAAACAACACCAAAATAACGATGTTATAAAATACAATAAACATTGCCATCCGCAAGAAACAATTTGGGAAAAATAAAATATATAGGGAATTCAATAACAGTCACAAACAATACATCAGACTGTGAGAATGTTTTGGTTGTAGGAACAAAGCAAAAAGCCTACATAAGAATAATTCCGGGGGCATCTCCCTGTTCGTCGACTTTTTATACAATTTATTTATTTGGCGCATATCGACTTTAAATAGTTTTCAAAACATAAAATTGGTCTACAATGCATATAAAACATACAGAACAACTTTAAAGTCAAAAAAGCAATGGTAAAGCCAGTAGCGATTGAAGTAATTTTTAATAGAACTACAAGCATTAAAACAACTTGTTCATACTTGTGTTAAAATATAAAATCTTCTGGCGGATATCGTATATCAAATATTTGCGTCTAGTAAAACTGATAAGCACCAGTTTTACCAATTAAATAAAACTTATTATGTATTTCTCAGTTATTTCATGGTAAGTTAATTAAAATTGTCCATTTTTGGATGGAGAAATCGATTTTCACGAATAATTTACCAAAATAATACGGCGTTTAACACATTGTACTGACAACAAAATCAGTCGCGAAAACAACACCAAAATAACGATGTTATAAAACACAATAAACATTGGCATCCGCAAGAAACAATTTGCGAAAAATAAAATATACACGGAATTCAATAACGGGCACAAACAATACATCAGTCTGTGAGAATGTTTTGGTTGTAGGAACAAAAGCAAAATGCCTACATAAGAATAATTTCGGGGGTATCTCCCTGTTCGTCGACTTTTTATACAATTTATTTATTTGGCGCATATAGACTTTAAATAGTTTTCAAAAATTAATTTGGTCGCCAATGCATATAAAACATACAGAACAACTTTAAAGTCAAAAAAGCAATGGTATTTCATAAATAAATTATGTGCTTCGGCTAGCGGTATAAACAAACTAAAGTATGTTCTTCGATATTATGACCAAAAATTCATCAGTATTTTGGAAGAAAAATATTGGTGTGGCGGTCATCATTTCGATTACTTAATTAATTAAAGGGTTACAACGCAATGATTGTCGACTCACTGTTTATCACCAAACTGGTCATCTCGTCAAATAAAATTCTAGAGCGACATTCATATATCGATTCAGCGGCACCACAATCTAAAAGCAATTAAAGCATACCATGGCAAAAACAAGGTCGAATACAAAGGGAAAGACAAGGGTAAAAAAGGTTAAAAACAATGGCAACACATCAAAATGTAAATACGATACGACACATATAGTTACTTACATGGCCCCTTTCGGGAGCCGCCTGGTACCACGTTACCTCTAGTAGCTATCCTTGAATCTGTCCTGTTATAAGCTTTGGACACTTTTAGTATTTTCCGGGTACTTGACGTGCTCGGTGCTCCATCGTGGAGTTATGGGAGAACCAATGGGCGGCAGCTCCATGCCGCGCTCAAGAATCGTTTGGGCGTACTCGACAGTCAATTTTGAATATTAGCATAACGTGCCTTCTGGACATACAAGTCCGGAATGACTGTTCATCCACTACTTTGGGGACAGGTCGAGGCTCGCCGATAATCACGCCTGTTATGGGTTTACCAAGTACAATGACATCCCATTCGATTCTGACTGAAGGCTTAGCCACTTGACACGCCACTCCACTCGCCACAACCACCATAAAGCTGACTGTCTCACAACATTGCATATAACAGCTAATCAACACTATCTCACCAACTATTCATTTGCCATAATATTGTTCGCCACTCGACTCGCCACAACCACCACAAAGGTGACTGTCTCACAACATTGCATATAACAGCTAATCAACACTATCTCACCAACTATGCATTTGTCATAATATTGTTCGTCAAGATTTACCCGACTAGCGTTTCACACAACACAAAACTCCGCATCCACTAACTACGCCACTGCTCATTACACTTCTATTGTCTATACGTGCATCGAATAGTTAAGTTCGTACCATTAGCAACTGTCCCAAAAACTAACACTCTCTATATCCCATGCAATATCTTTGTTATCGTTCATGTGCATTTAGGAATCTAATTAAATATTGAAAATATGCATTTCTATAAAAATATCTGCGCTACAGGTGCGACAATTTTATTGGCAGTATGTTCAACCTGGATTCGTCACTCTACAGCCCACTCGCCTCACCACAGTCGCCATAAATGTGTCTCACAACATTGCATATAATAACAACAGCTAGTCAACACTATCTCACCAACTCGGCATTTCCCATAATATTGTTGGCCAAGATTTGCCACACTAACGTTTCGCACAACTCATAATTCCGCACACACCAATTACGCCACTGCTTTCTACACTACTATTGTCTACACGTGCATCGACTGGTTAAGTTCGCGTACAATTAACACCTCTCCTACATCTCATGCAGTATCTTTGTTATCGCTTTAGACGACGTCCTGAATGCACATTAAACTATGTGTGTATTCATATGCATTCAGGAATATAACTAAATATTGAAAATCCGACAATTTTATGTTCAATGTCCATGTTAACGTGATGCAGCATTCGCAGCATTCGCAGCATTCGCGAATTATGTTAGTTGTACACACGTAAAACAAGCTTGAATGCATGATTTAAAACCAACTATTATTAGTTATTTATGTGTCTAGCCAGTAAAGTGATTCTTTAACGAATGGGTCCGAGATTATGAACCGGGCGAGTGAAACGAGTAACAGGCGAAGTCGATAAAGACACTTTACTAACGTAAAAGTTGATAATAAAAAAATGAAGATGTAAATTATCTCATTTTATCATGACAAAGCTACTTATTATTTGTTAAACTAAACTGGAACGTATACCCTAACACATTATAAAAAATAATTCCTGAAGTCGAATAGATTTGAATTGAAAATTATTGGCAATGGGCAAGCTTAAATGTATCTAGCCAACAGGTAACACTCCTGTATACGAGTGTGGGGCGTAATCACATTCTCACACATGCTATTATTAATTGTAAAAGTTTAGCAAGCAAATTTAAATGAATGAAAATTTGAAAATTACGCTGTGCAGGTATACCCAAGCAGTTCTTTCATAGCCTTTTCGGCGACAATTTCCCCTGATCATGTTTACTTTACCTAACTCCATGCAGGTAACAAGTAGCTTTGTACAGTAGGATTACGATTACCAGTTGGTATTTCACCCTCGCGGGTGAAGTACCAACACCCACGAAAACGAAGTGCATATAAATTGCAAAGACACTTCGTATGCATGGCAATGAAGAAACATTAATGTTTTACTAATAAATGAAGTTACAATTACATTTTTTTTCATTTCCTATAATTACATATTGTTGGAAAGTTAAGTGAATTAAATTTACACTGCCATCATATTTTATTCATTAAATTGTTGTAATTTGTTGACTTTAATTATGTGGTAATCACCAACAAAAATAAAGCTGATGAGGGATCGCTAAACTGGCTAAAAATTAAATGCTTTCAATACAGAAAACTGGATCCAACAAAATTATATTTTAAAGTTAGCTATAAAAAATGTAACTAAAATTCCTGATATATGACTAGAATTGTTTATTTTTTTTTGTAATTAACATGATTGCCTTTGACAATATCCTTTAAGGAAAAATTAGTTGGGATAAGTGATCACGACTTCTAACTGTTGCCGGTACCTATTGTAGCATATGTTCAACACCACTAATAAGGGTACACTTGAATCTTATTAAACCAATGGGCGGCAGCTCCATGTCGCGCTCAAGAATCGTTTGGGCGTACTCGACAGTCAACTTTGTATATTAGCATAACATGCCTCCTGGACATACGATTTCGGAATGACTGTCCACCCACTACTTTGGGGACAGGTCGAGGCTCGGCGATAATCACACCTGTTACGGGTTTACCAAGTACAGTGACATCCCATTCGATTCTGACTAAAGGCTCAGCCACTCGACTCGCCACAACCACCACAAAGGTGACTGTCTCACAACATTGCATATAACAGCTAATCAACACTATCTCACCAACTATGCATTTGCCATAATATTGTTTGCCACTCGACTCGCTACAACCACCACAAAGGTGACTTTCTCACAACATTGCATATAACAGCTAATCAACAATATCTCACCAACTATGCATTTGCCATAATATTTTTCGCCAAGATTTACCCGACTAGCCTTTCACACAACTCAAAACTCCGCACCCACTAACTACGCCACTGCTTTCTACACTACTATTGTCTACATGTGCATCGAATAGTTAAGTTCGTACCATTATCAACTGTCCCAAAAACTAACACTCTCTATATCCCATGCAATATATTTCTTATCGTTTTAGACGACGCCCTTCCACTCAACCCTAGACTCATATGCATTTGGGAATCTAATTAAATATTGAAAATATGCATTTCTATAAAAATATCTGCGCTACAGGTGCGACGCGTCACTCGACAGCCCACTCGCCTCACCACAGTCACCATAAATGTGACTGTCTCACAACATTGCATATAACAACAGATATAACAGCTAGTCAACACTATCTCAGCAACTCAGCATTTGCCATAATATTGTTGGCCAAGATTTGCCACACTGACGTTTCGCACAACTCATAATTCCGCCCACACCAACTACGCCAATGACGTTTCGCACAACTCATAATTCCGCCCACACCAACTACGCCAATGCTTTCTACACTACTATTGTCTACACGTGCATCGACTGCTTAAGTTCGCGTACAATTAACACCTCTCCTATATCTCATGCAGTATCTTTGTTATCGCTTTAGACGACGTCCTGTATATACTAAACTATGTGTGTATTCATATGCATTCAGGAATATAACTAAATATGGAAAATATGCATTTCTATAAAAATATCTGCGCTACAGGTGCGACAATTTTATTGCTTATGTTCAATGTCCATGTTAACGTGATGCAACATTCGCGAATTATGTTAGTTGTACCCACGTAAAACAAGCTTGAGTGCATGATTTAAAACCAACTATTATTAGTTATTTATGTGTCTAGCCAGTAAAGCGATTCTTTAACGAATGGGTCCGAGATTATGAACCGGGCGAATGAAACGAGTAACAGGCGAAGTCGATAAAGACACTTTACTGACGTGGTGCATACAAAATATCAGCAACCGTAAAAGATTATAATTTAAAAAAATGGAGATATAACTTATCTCATTTTATCACGACAAAGCTACTTATTATTTGTTAAACTAAACTGGAACGTATACCCTAACACATTATAAAAATTAATTCCTGAAGTCGAATAAATTTGAATGCTTGGCAATTGGCAAGCTTAAATGTGTCTAGCCAAAGGTAACACTCCTGTATACGAGTGTGGGGAGTAATCACATTCACACACATGCTAGTATTAATTGTAAAAGTTTAGCAAGCAAATTTAAATGAATGAAAATTTGAAAATTACGCTGTGCAGGTATACCCAAGCAGTTCTTTCATAGCCTTTTCGGCGACAATTTCCCCTGATCATGTTTACTTTACACAACTCCATGCAGGTAACAAGTAGCTTTGTACAGTAGAATTACGATTACCAGTTGGTACTTCACCCTCGCGGGTGAAAAACCAACTCCCACGAAAACAAAGTGCATATAAATTGCAAAACACTTTGTGTTTAATTTAGAATTTTTTCATTTCCTACGAATTACATATTGTTGGAGTGAAGTAAATTTACACTGCTATGTTATTCATTAAATTGTTGTAATTTGTTGACTTTAATTATGTGGTAATCATCAACAAAAATAAAGCTGATGAGGGATCGCTAAACTGGTTAAAAATTAAATGGTTTCAATACAGAAAACTGGATCCAACAAAATTATATTCTAAAGTCAGCTATAAAAAAATGTAACTAAAATTCCTGATATATGACTGGAATTGTTTATTTTACCGTTTTTTTGTAATTAACATGATTGCCTTTGACAATATCCTTTAAGGGAAATTAGTTGGGATAAGTGATCACGACTTCTAACTGTTGCCTGTATCTATTTAGCATTATCTTCAACACTACTAATAAGGGTACACTTGAACCTTATTAAAAATTTCGCTTCACTCTTTAAAGTGCTATGAAAGCCGTCCACAATTTGTAAGGGACTAATATATTGTATATTTCGACAAAATTAATATTTGTCACATAAATGTTATTTAATAAATTATAAATATTTAGATTGTAATCATGTCTTACCTTATTCAATTTGTCGGTTACTACGGTGCACAGCTCACGTTTGCTAAACTTGAAATAAATCCAGGATTGCGATCAGCGACACGATTAATTTAAATTCGTTTTTTGCGCAACTATTTATCGCGTATGTATGATTTGCGATGGGCAAGGTTAAATATGTGTAGACAAGTGGTTTCAATAAAGAAAACTGAATCCAACAAAAATATATTCTAAAGTTAATTATTAAAAATGTATCTAAAACTAAACTCCTGATATACGACTGACGTTGTTTATTCTAGAGTATTTTTTTTGTAATTAACTTGATTGTTTTTCATAATATCCTCAAGGGAAATTAGTTGGCATAAGTGACAACATATGGCCGGGCACATCTGCTTCTGAGTCGATGTTACCGATGTCTATTATAGCATTATATTCAACACTACTAATAAGGGTACAGTTGAAGGTTATTAAAAATTTCGCTTTACCCTCAAAAGCGATATACATGCAAAACTGAATCCAACAAAAATATATTTTAAAGTTAGCTATTAAAAATCTAACTAATACTCCTGATATATGACTGACGTTGTTTATTCTACAGTATTTTTTTTGTAATTAACTTGATTGTTTTTGATAATATCCTCAAGGGAAATTAGTTGGCATAAGTGACAACATATGGCCGGGCACATCGGCTTCTGAGTCGATGTTACCGATGTCTATTATAGCATTATATTCAACACTACCAATAAGGGTACAGTTGAAGGTTATTAAAAATTTCGCTTTACCCTCAAAAGCGATATACATGCAAAACTGAATCCAACAAAAATATATTTTAAAGTTAGCTATTAAAAATCTAACTAATACTCCTGATATATGACTGACGTTTATTCTACTGTTTTTTTTTGTAATTAACTTGATTGTTTTTAATAATATCCTTAAGGGAAATTAGTTCGCATAAGTGACAACATATGGCCGGGTCATCGGCTTCTGAGTCGATGTTACCGATATCTATTATAACATTATATTCAACACTACTAATAAGAGTACAGTTGAAGGTTATTAAAAATTTCGCTTTACCCTCTAAAGCGATATAAAAGGCGTCCCCAATTTTTAAGGGACTAATATATTGTGAATTTCGACAAAATTAATATTTGTCACATAAATATTATTTAATAAATTATAAATATTTGTACATGTACTCATGTCTTACCTTATTCAACTCGACGGTTACTGCGGTGTACAGCTCAAGTTTGCTGAACATGAAATAAATCCAGGATTGCGATCGGCGAAACAATTATTAATGTATTCATCGCATACCTTGCGATGTGCAAGGTTAAATATATGCACTCAAATGTGACACCCTGTATGAGAGTGTGGGGCGTAATAACATGCGGAAGCCGGTGCCGTCAACCAAAACGCTATTATTTCTGAAGTTACTAGATCATACTAGATCTCCTAATATATGACTGAAATTATTTACTTTACTATAAATTTTCTACGTAATTATCAAGAACTGCTTTCGACAATATCCCTAAGAGAAATTCCTTGGTATAAGCGATTAGACATGCCCGGGTCGCCGCTTGTATTATATTATTATATTAAACATTGTACTGATGAGAGTTTGATTGAGTACAGTTAGCGCTTGCTTAAAAAAATCGCTTTACCTTTTAGGTAAAGGGCGGCCGGGCTTGTGACTCGATGTCACCGTTATCGATATTTCAAAAAAATATTGTGTATTATATTAAACACTGTACTGATGATAGTTTGAGTGAGTACAGTTGGCGCTCGCTTAAAAATTTCGCTTTACCTTTTAAGTCATATGATAGCCGTCCCTACTTCTAGAGCGTTTAATATAAATTATAAATATTGCGATTGTGCCTATGACTTAGATTGTTCAAGATGACGGCTATCAAGGTGTACAGCTCAAGTTTGCTGAACTTCTAACAATCTAAATCTAAATCTAAATTCCTAACACCCCTGTATAAGAGTGTGGGGCGCAATCCCGTTCGGCACCGGCTTACATAAAATAAAAACGCAAATAATTGTAAATGCTACTATTAGCAAAGCAAATTCAAACGTAGGAAAAAAGTGATGAAGTTGAGACACTCAAGCAGTTTTTGATAGCCATAGTCCTGGATCATAGATCCTAGACCGACAACAATTTCCCCTGATCGTGTTTGCTCAGCAAACATACGAAAACACTTGGTACACAGGTAACGACTAGCGTTGTAGACTAGAATTAGCGATACCTTTCGTGGCCTACGGTAGCGTGCAATCGTGCGAGAAAAAGTCAACCGCGATAGTCTCGTAAAATAAAGTGCCTATAAATTGCAAAAACACTTTGTATGCATGACATTTAATAATTGATTTTACTTTACTAATAAATGACATTACAATTACAAGCATTTTTTCTTATTTCCTATAACTCATCTGTCTTCATCTCATCGCTGTTTCTAGGAGTGTTGCTTCGATGATCTCGTTGCATCTGAAAGAAACATTTAACGAATTTAATATTTTGTTGTATACTTTGAAATATGTTTATTGTAAATCGATTGAACAATTTGACTTTCAACGTATTGTGTATAGATTGCTTATGTTGTCCCTTAAAAGCTAGATATTCACCTTATTATATGGTCATTAGAAAATTTCTTAATTGAAACAGATCAACCACGAAAACACCATACAAAGCTGCCAAGCAGCCCGATAAGGTCTTTTTAAATTTCACTCAATCTAACGTGTTGATAAACTAAACGATCTTCTTATCTTAAAATGTTAATCAATGGAACCCGAAGTAAAAATAAATTAAATTAAAACGAATAACGAATAATTGCAAATATTAAGGTGGGTTATGTGGCCTTGAATTAATAAAATTGTGAATGCAAATTCAATGCAAAATAAATGAATAATAAATATAAATAAGATAAAGTTAAATGATAAATTAAACAATGAAACCAAATTAAAATGGCATAAAAAATCGGAGGATTTAGTTACCCATTAACGAAACACATCTCAAACACATTAGCAAAATTGCTCAGTAAAGCTATTGGTCTATAATTATCAATTAAAAAGGCATCTCCTTTGTGTACCGGCACCAATCTAGCTATTTTCCAACAGACGGGAAAACCAGTTGTTTGAATAACTAAATTAAACAAAAAGGTAAGTGGATGGCAAAACCATGTCATCACCCATTGTGTTACAATTTTTTAGGCATTTTAAACGTCGAGTAACTTCTGATTCAGATAAACAAATTATATTGATTGCGCGATTGGAAAAAAATTTCGAAGATGTACAAGATATCGCGTACAATGAAGCAATAACAACTACAACACATTGCGAACATTAGCTTCATAGTACAGATGAAGATGCAAGGTACAAAAATCTGAAAAGGCCCAACGAAAATGTATTACGTACAACAACAGAACATTGCAAATGTTCGGTTGAGTTTGGATGATGTAGTAACAAACTTCACCAACAAAACAAATTCAGGTATGAAATTAAAAAATTAAAATTACTAAAAATAAAAAATAAAAAATTATGTTGGGTTGGGTTGAGATTGAATACTGGAGAAATAAATGAACTAAGTCAGTTCAAATATAAATAATTGAAAACCAGTGACTAAGGCAAATCAAATTAATATTGAATTAATATGAAATGCAACAACATTATAAGTGTGCTATATTTGATTCATTATAATACAATTTTTTGACAAATGCTTTTGCATTTGGGGGTAGTTTGTATTGATGATTTTTTGAGTTGTATTTTAGTGAATTCAATGTTGTTCGAACAAACGGCATTCTTTACACGGTGTTTGGTAGTCTTAAGGTACATATTTTTTAATGTTTATTATTTGTTTATTGCAAAAAAGTATTTCGTTCGCCGATTTATTGCTCACAATACAAGATAACTACGCTTATTATTAATATGATACGAAGTGAAAAATGTACCGATAAAATTTTACCAAATCTTTATAAACAAATGATATATTGTACGCCTCAAATTCTGAAATGTATCATATCATAAAGAAATATTGCATAAGAACCAATGAAAAAACTGCAGACGCATTACTCATATCATAATGGCCAAGCCTTCACACAAAGTACGCAACGCATGATGTCATCTGGCGCAGATTACCTAACATTAACTAACATTACCTAACTGTTAAACAAGGCGTTGTCGCTTCGATAGAATTTTTCAACAAATAATGACACAAATACTGGACCGGAAATCGCGACAATAACCCTGGAAAAATTATAAAATCTTACTTTTCTGCGTTGGGGTACGATGTCCCATCGCTGGGCACCCATCACCATCGGAAAGTCAAACACCGCCCGAAACACTATTAGCACGTTAAAATTTAATCGCGAATTTTAGATGTCCACACATCGAAGCACAATCGCCGTGGACCCATCGCTTCGTACCCATCATCATCCGAAAGTCAAACACCGCCCGAAACACTAACAAAAAATTAATCGCGAATTTTAGATGTTCACACACTGAAGCACCATCGCGAATTTTAGATGTTCACACACTGAAGCACCATCGCGAATTTTAGATGTTCACACACTGAAGCACCATCGCGCACCCATAGCGTCGTACCCATCACCATCCGAAAGTCAAACACCGCCCGAAACGCTACCCGCATTAAATGTAATTGCGAATGTTCACACACCGACCGCACCTTTATTACTAACCGAAATGTGAGACACACGATTATGAATTTACGTAACCGGTCAAAAAATATTAGTCATAAGTATCGACGCTCCGATTCGACGAACGTAACGGCCGACGGTACACTTGACTCAATCGGCGGCTCATGGAAAAATTTGAATTAAAGTCGGGCAGAATTCTGCAACAATAATTATTGTTAAAAAATAATGGTTTTTATTTTTTATTGACTTGTGGATATTACAGAATTATTAGTTACAAGGTATCTATTATTGGTGATGGTAATGATATGTCACATTTGAATAAACCCGTATTGAAATATACCAATGGGCACATAAAAACAAATACGGACGTTAATATATTGACACTTTTAGAAAGCCGCATAAAACTAATTATTGCCATATTTAGGCTCATGACGACACAAAGAAGAACCGTTATTTTTTCATGACCATTTTTGATAAACTACCCCTATAAGAGCTGTACAACAGAACTTGCACAAGAAGGTAACTAATTGTAACTATGTTGTATTGTGTATTGTAACTATTGGAGGTTGTACAAAATTATATATTACCAGATTTACATTAGCTATGATGAAAGGAAACAACTTGTTCTTTCTTCACAACATTTGTGCAAAAGCTACCCCCATAGGTGTCATATGAGTATGCGTAGAAAATTATTTTATTTAAACTGAATATTTTTTTACAGTTAGATGTTGGATTATAAATACATAATTTATTTTCTTTTCCATAAGTTCCTGTCTTATGCTAAGCTCCTTGTCTCACATCACTGTATTTCTCGTTTTTTTTGCTGCTCGTCGTACTTATTGAGATATCTTCCTTTTCTATCCTTTTCCTGCATCCTGGCTTCGTATGCTGGATATTCTACTTTCCTTCATTCGGTGGAACCCAACCACCCAAGTTGTCTTTTTTCAATTACTCTTTTAACCAGTTTCAATCTTCTTTTTGTATTACCGTATCATTCATAATTTTATCTCTACTTCTGATTCCTTAGATCTTTCTCAGGAATCTCATTTCTATTGTTGTTATTCTACTTTTTATTTATTTATTCACTGCCATGAAATAATAAAGGTTTTACTCGTTTTTTGTATACCTGTGTTTTTATTTCTTTTGATATTTCATTTTTCCCCAAGAATGTATGTTTCAGTATATTTAATTTTTCCTGTATCTCCCTGCCTTTCCTATTTCCTCTGATACTTCTTTATCTACTTTACCATCGTCTTCTATGATTGTGCCTAGGTGGTTGAAGCTTTTGACTTGTTCTACTTGTCTTCCATCTATTGATATTTTGTGTTTCTTTTCATTGTTCGCCAATATCATGGTTTTTGATTTTAATCCATATTAATTTCCATATTTATAGAAGTACGTATTTGTTAGTACGTATTTAAGTTCTGCTGTAATATTTCTTCTGAATATGCTAACAAAATCATGTCATATGCGAATAGTTATTCTTGTAGTGTTACTTGCTGCATTTATCCAGTTATCCACTATCATTTTCTTGCATATTTTTTGCAACTTTTTATCATCTATTAGAGTTGTGAACAATAGAGGGCTAACATTGCTATATAGCGCTGTTTTAATCCCATTCTTATTTTGAATTCTCTTGATTCTCCATTGTGTGCTTTTACTTTATTTGTGTTGTCTTTGTACAGCTCTTCTAATATCCTTGTTAGTACTTTCCAACGGATACTGGTTAGTGTAATTCCCTGGTAGCTTGCGCATTCTTTGATATATCGGCAATATTATTTCCCTATTCCAATCTTTGGGTATTTTCATTTTAGTTAAAATGTGCTTCAATAATTTACAGAATTCTGTTGATTTGGTCTGCCCCAGGTGCTTTTCTTGTTTTCAGTTTCTTTAACCTGTTCTCTTGTTTGTTGGATATTAGTTTCTCTGATGTAATCTAAATGTTTTTCTACATATTTGCTTCGAATGATTCATTCTCAAGCACCAAAGTATAATTTCGGGTCTATTTATGACAGTTTAAGTAATTTCGTTTAGTTCTCAAAATTGTCGATTAACTGTCGATTTTTGTAGTCCATGTATGAAGTCAGTATTTCTGCTATGTTAATGTAAAAGTGTTTCAGCATAATTTGAGCTCATGTAGTCCAATCGTTTTGTGAGATGGAAACCAGGCCCCTTATTTCAAGATGCGGGCACGTTTTTAAATTTCATGTACGAAATACGTCTCCCAACCCAACCCAACCCAATCTTATTTCAAGACGGCGGGTATATTTTTACGTGCAAGTTGCGGCCTCTACCCTACCCAACCGAATCTAACATAATTTCATAACTTCATCAGCGCACCTGGTTGTGCACAGATTGCTACAGTTTTATTTCAATATGCAGATAATTTTTATATGTGACGTCGATTTGCCAGCTATGTCGATACAATTTCAGCTCAATCGGTGCATATATTCGCGAGAAAGCACGTCGCTCTTTTGTTTCAATATTCAGGTCATTTTTATAGGTGATGTGTGACTTCGATGTTCCAGCTATGTTAATGCAAAATGTTAGGTACAACGGTGCACCTGTTCGCGCGCTCGTCGCAATTGTGTTAATTGTTGCACATTTACTGATGATGCTGTTTTAGTGTTAAAAAAATGAGAAATAAAACGCATTAATTTTCCACTTTCCCCACAAGTTTTGAACTTGCCCTAGATATATATTTTTCATCAATAGTAGTTTACTTCTAATTCAGAATGTACCAAACCAGTATACTTGAGCGTGATTGGTTGAATATTTTCCCGCTTAAAATATTTTAAATAAAATTTTTCTAGTTCGCATATTTTCCGACTCTCACCTACTTTGTAGGTAAGGATGATATAGATTATTAAAGATTCTCACAAATAAGAATTGAAGAGAACAACTTTCATTGTGAGTCAAACATAAAGCTATCTATGCAACTGGTAGATAATCTGGCTTTTTGGACTCGCCTTCTTTATCAGACTCGCTCGTCCATAACTCATATGACTCGTCCAATAAAGACCTATATTATGTACTTGTTACATAAATAGCCATTATTGTCAATTATATGGACAATGAATGCGGAAATAAATGATTCGATAACTGTGTTGTTCTGTAGTTCGATACACCAATTTAGAATAAAACGACTTTTTGATTAACTTTTAGCACCATCTATGAAGTAAGACTATATGATGCTTGCTATGAAGCAGCGATAATGTATGTATAAGAATCTGCGTAGTTGGTCTACTTTATCTTACATCAATATGTCGATAAAATAAACTACTGCAATGCAGTGAAACACATTTTTTTTATGCAGATGGCGCTATTGATATATTGGATGTGATTCAAACATACAAAGTTAGAGTATAATATAGCATTTATGTGTGAAGTAGTACTATCCTTGTATATATATACTATAGTAAGACAACGCTTATGGGACGATTGGAAACCGGCTTGTTGTGACGGTTGCATAGTTTGTAGGGTTTATATTGAGCATTTTCGCATTGGCCCTCTATCTTTTATTAGATTAATATTCAGTATTTGATAAAATTTTAAATTAGCAAGGAACTCAACAATATTTTGTCATTGTAGCCCAGTATATGTCCAGTATACATATACAAGGTGGCAGATCGACGTGGGAACCTAATAAGCGTACGAAATATAAAGTGTAATGTAACGATTCATTGATCATTACCATTTTAACGTATTTTAAATCAAATATAATTATAAACGGCAGATTCGCGATACATATTATTTAATATTAAAACCTATTATGATGGTAGGCTGATTATGGCTTTGACGATATATGAATTAAAAAGCGTTCCGTACTGAAGGTGAATACAAAAAAACATTGACGAAAAATGTATTCGATCGGCCGGCTATCCTCAAGGTCACATTATGAACTATTAGACGAATTCGTTGCGGTGAAATTAGGGTTTTATGATAATACGCAAATATGTAGGTATACTCGGAATTATGAGAAGGTGCGTGCACGTCATCAATTTTTAATGACGTCAAATTTTATATGTTTACATGTTTCTCACACAAAAGATACTCTTCAAGATCGTATGCAACCAAACAGACAGCGTATATACATATACAAGGCTATAGTATATATATACAAGGATTTTATTATCGTTTGCCGTGCTTTTGCATCGATATAATAATTTACTATCGGTGCCAAAGTAATAAGTGGCTGCGTTTGAAGGTCTATATCAAAGAAACGAATTAACGAAAAAAATTGTTACGATCAGCAATTATTTCTTCGTAACATATTGTAAGTTTTTCCTGTCTATGGTTTAAAAGGAATAATTAAAGAAGTGCAATAAAGTACCGATTTTAGCGATTTGTAGCCGACGTCGTTTTTACAATTTTTTTCTCCTACACCGTTCACAAAAAGTGTGAATCATATCGAGCACCGACGGATATTTTTATTTTTTAAATAACCTATACTTTTTCAATCATAAGTTTTGTATACTCTGTTATTTTAGTAATTAGATGTCGTACCTACGAAAGCGGGGCGCATTTCTTTCAATGGAATTCTCAAATTACGTTTATCTCGACCAATATATAAAATTAAATTTTACAAAGTATTTTAATTTTTTTAATATATCATTTTTTTACACAAATAACGAAATAAACGTCGAAATCGCGTAAACGTAAACACACCTCATGAATAAAATAGGTGCAATGACCAGCCTATAAATATCCCGCAGTGAAGGAAGTCGGAGATGTCAATCAAAATAAAAGCGTTGCTTCCCAAACTTTTACGACCAGCGCATCGCTTTTACACCGGCGTTAAATTTTGAAATACATGAACATGTAACGTAATCTATTAACATAAAAAGATTAAATAATCAAAGAAATTAAATACGTACGTAAATACCGATTAATGTGCGAGTCGGCGGCGGGAATCGACGTTAACAAATGCGCCCGACCCCGCTTTTGAGAAGCGCCATCTGCACACCAACAAAAAAGCGCCACAGCGGGCGCGATCGCAATTACAGTATGAACGAAACAAATACGATTTTCGTGGAATTGTTTTATAGCTTCCTAGAAATTAGACGACCTCGACCGAGTCAAGTACGAATTTGTTTCTAGTGGACGACCTTAGTTTTTTGTTTCTTCCGAAAAATTCGACGACCTTCGCAGGAAAACGATTGTATTCTGGACGATATTAGATTATGAATGGAAATTTCGGTGTTTTAGGTTTATGAACGATTTATGTATATAAAGCAATATATTTTTTTTTGATTTTAATAAAATATGAATATGAATGTAATAAATAAAATAAAAATTTAAGAAAAAACATTTTGTCCGACATTTTAGATTAACGATCTGATTACATTATCAACTGTGATATAAATTTAATTATATTTTATTTGTCTTATTTTGAGATATATTTTAGGGAAACGATTTACCTTACAATTGCAATAGACGCCCGGCGCGACAAAACTCGACATGCAGCGAAAACTGTCGTTCGTGTGAAAAAAATATATAAACAAAGTTGTCGAGAACGAATTTACCAATGGAATCGAATAGAGCCGCCAGAACGTACGCACCAACATATATATATATATATATATATATATATATATATATATATATATATATATGTGCTTCTTGGTTCTCGGGTTGTGAACCGCGTTGTAGAAATCTTCCCCGAAGGGTCGCTTCGACGTTTCGGCAGAGTCCCATCTGCCATCTTCAGGAAGCTCTTCTAGGTCTCGCTGACTTAGAAGAACAGTTCTAGACTAGGCTACAACAGTAGCTAGTACTGCAATTACTAATTAATTACTTATGTTACTGTTATAGAGCAATTTAAGTAGTGCTCTACAAAAATTTGTTTATTCATCTTTCCAATAGTTAATGTGATATTTACCGGTAAACTACATACTTATTTTATCTCAGATGTAAAACCAATAGTTTGCTCATGACCCGAATTAATGACGCATTTGGTTGACAACTAAATTAGAATTTCCAAATTAATGTCTGTAAATGGAATTGCTACTTAAACCAAAACTAAAATTATTTGATATTTATATTCCGAGTCACAGATTGGAGTTGCATTGAAATATTTAAATAACTTGGTACAATTAACATACAGTTGTATACATCGCGCTCTATATGTTCTACGTATTTTTCTTCTGCTTAACAAACGGTAACATTTGGCAATTTAAAATAAAATTATGGCGTTAAGTTAAATACCATTCCTTTAAATTTGAAATGTCTTTAATTGTACATCTTTCAAAGTGTTGTCTTACTTTACTATAGTACATCTATGTATACGTGTCAAGAGTGGCAAATAATATAAATTTTACAAGAGAAATTAATTATTTACATAATTTTTTAGACTAATCAAATAATTATGCATAATATCGTTTCATCGTCGTGAGTGCAGTCAGAAAACATCTGCAGTGGCCCGCACTGAACTTCCTTATACTCAGTTATACAAATTTTTAAATTCGAAATATTTGAAATTCAAAATTTTCCATTTTCCGAAAAAGCCTTTCAATTGAAAGTTGTTTAAAATTACAACATTTTTTTCTATAACTCCGATACCGTTTTCGAGATACCGAAAAAGGTGATAAGAGTAAACCATCACTTTCGATTCAGCAATTGCTTTAAAAATATGACGTTTTCTTTCCTGCTGTATACAAATCTTAAGTTTCATTTCATAGTGGTGGCTTCAATGGTTTGGATCCTATATCTCGTTTAACGAACAGATGCAGAAAAGGCGTGGTCTCGGCGTCAACAGCCAGTTTCACACGCTAGACACAAATTAAAAAACACCGGCACGCAATCACGATTGCCGGATTTTGTAGTTGCGTGTTTTGGGATTGAGAAATTCCACCAATAGAAAACTTCTATTCAAACTTCGCGCACTTGTGTGGAGATGCATCTAATAGGTGAACGGGGGATAGATTCCAAAAATAATCAGGATCGATTCAGGGGACCTCAAAACGCGTTTATCCGTTAAAATCTCGAGGTTGAAATTTTTCATAATTACATACATACAAGTATGAGGAAGTAATAATATATTCTTCGGCGTCAAAGCGGGAGACCGGTTAATGTAGATATCACTACAAAAACGAAATACGGAAAAACAATCGCCCAATCGAATTTGCAACGACAAAATTAGAATGAATTGTATTGCCTGAAGTGCAATACAAGTCCACAACTTATTTGGTCGAGGTGGTAATTTTTTGCTAGTTAGAATCGGTCATCCCGTTATCAAACTATGATACATACGTATATAAACAGTGCTGTAAATTTATAATTGCATTTAAATTTAACATGTAAAATCAGCAAAATTAAATTCTTATTTTTACACTTGATTGTAACAAATAAATAAATATTCACGATAAACCCCACCAGTAAATGTTATTTGTAAAATTTTTATTATATATTTGTAAATGATACTGTTGGAAAATGTTATTTTAAACTATACATCAATTTTCATTCTATCATTATTTTTTAATATCTCATATTCATTAATTAATTAAGTGCATGATAACGTAATGGCATTAGTAATCTGTAAATAGTAAAGATTCACACCATTAATTAAGTTATTTAACGTTGAGTAGAAATTTGCCAGTGGCGGCGCCTTGATAGAAATAACGGCAAGCAATGGCCCTAAAATCGCTGCCAAATCGACGGTGGCGCACTAATGCGGTTGCTGCCAAAGCTCTTCAAAAACGATTGTCAAATTTTAACCAAAGGTTGGCTTACTATGGTATACATATACAAGGGTACTATGTCCCGGAACAATCTATTGGATAATTTAACTATTAAATTAGATGTGTCTATAGAAATTGTTAGAAGTATGTTATCTATGGTATAAGAACGTGTTTAATATAAAATTGTATGGAATTAATCTAATAGAACATGCCTAATAACTGCAAGAAATTAATTACCTTAAAAAGTTAAATGTAAAATGTTTTATAAACTGCTCAAATGTATTGTAATAAGTTAGGAATTGAATATGTTGTACAGATCAGTACATAATTGTAATTTAAATCATAATTGAAGCGTTTAAGCCAGCAATAAAATTCATTAGCGTTAATGTAAATTTCTGGAATGAAATAAATGTTTTACTCTCTATAAATGTAATAGAAATATTTATTTTAAGCAATAACATGATTTGAAATGTGTAACAATCATTTGGTTAATTACATCTCTAACGTGACTGGAAATGTTCGTTCGCAGAAGTTTCGAAAATTCAATTGAAATTAATCGAAAATTCCTAACTGTATCGTGAACAAATATTTTCGACACGATGTTGTCGAAAATATTTGAAATAAGGCCCTGCTTACTGGACTTGTAAATTGGTTTCCTAAGTGAAATGTTCGAGAGCTTGGAGAGTTAAAATTTCTAAAAAGTTCGTTTCTCAGTTCATATATGCGATTTAACCTCTTTCTAAATGAATTAAAATCTAGGTAGCACAGGAGAATATACGGTGATGTTCATTAAGATAGGGATCGACGTGGTTTCTTCGTTGGTTAATTTAGTGGAAGGAATTATGAACTCATTATAAACCTTTTTGGACAACATTCTATTTTGCTCACCCTTGCTCAATTTTCTAATGCATTCGGTTAATCTATTTTTCAAATGTTTTTTTTTATAATTTTAGAAATTTGAAAAGATATTAAAGGTACTGCAAAATAGTGTGTCCTTCTTCCTATTCCTTATTTTTATCTTATATATTATAGACTTAATTTTTTAGTTGTAAGACGTGTAAGGAGGATGAGTAAGAAACGATGGGGAAATCGAATACCTTTTTTGAATTTGAATCTGGTGCTAAAATGTTTGGAGTAATCTTATTTATAATTAAAATCAGATACAGATAATGTTAATAAAAAGTATATTTAAAAAGTCATGGTATTGCACATTCATTATTCAACAAAGTAACTTAGAACTAAGTAATGTAACCTAATTATTTTGTATGGAACATTTTTGGTATCAACATACGAATGTTCTTAATCTACATATGATAAAGTTTATTTTTTCTTGGTGACAATCATTTAACATATAAAAGCACTTTGTGTTAACGTTATAATTATATTTACCAAACTGTAATCCCACGTAAAACATGGTTTGGTTTACTAACAAAACAACAGTTAAATCTTAAAAAAGGTAAACAAATTTATAGTCGTGACTAGAACACAGAGATTTAGATTTGTCTTTAAGATGGTTTATTATTTTAAGTGATGCCTTCATGGCGTACTTCTAAAAAAAATTAAAAATATCGAATCAAATGAAAATCCCGGCAATCAAATTTGTTTGTAGAAAGAGAAAATTATACATAAATAACAATTAATTTATTTCATTCTTGTTGTTGTTCTACGATTTTCGTCGCAGAAGCTGGCCGTCGCACAGCGTTCCTTTTCTTGGATCTGGGATGTGCGTGATAATTAAATGGTGCCTTGGAATCTTGTGTATCAATGGGGGTACTTAATTTCGAATCCCCAAAATTGCTCGACTGATAATAAAGCCCCAGGTCTTGCGTTTGGTAATTCTGAGCCCCCGTTTGGTAATTTTGATTGTCTTGCCCTTGGTAATTCTGAACGGCCCCTTCGTAATTTGGAGTATCTTGCCCTTGGTAATTTTGAGTATCCTGCCCTTGGTAATCTTGAGAATAATATGCATCGCTATTGGGTTGATTTGGATAATAATATCCTTGGTCGTCTTGGGTTTGTTGAATTGTCTGAGGGTACTGTTGTCCAATATTTAGATAAGGAGTGTAATGTTGTGGTTGAGTCGGGTGCGATGTATAAGACGCTGCGCTAGGAACGACTAATGGCTTTGCAGTGTTGATTTTTTCCGGTAGGTGTCCGTTGTTGTTTGAATGGAAAATTACCCTAGTGTGCGCATCATCAGGATAGTTTTCATGTGTTGGTAAATTTTCAGCTGATGCATCCTCTTGATATGGGTTCACCACTTGTTGTGGTTGCTCATACTGATACTCCTGAGCTTGATTGTAAATTCCAGTATTTTGTTGTTGAAGATTTGAATAATCTTGAGGGTTATTTTGCAAATAACTAGTCAGTAAAGATTGCAAATTAACCGAGTTTATATTTGAATACGGGTGCGAAGCCGGTAGATTTGGATAAAGATCGTTGGGGTTCGTCAATTGATTACTAAATATACGAAGATAAATCACTTGCTGATTGGAAGTTTCCTCAGGCATATGCTGCGATAATCCGCCAACTTGTCCCTGTTGATTAAAAGTTGTAAACAATGTAGTACCAGGTTGATAGTATTGCGCTAGGTCTTGCTGAGGAGCAGTGTTCGTGTATTTCGGTTGCTTGTACAACACTTGCGTCTGGGTACCAAGATCATACCCCACTGATTTTTGAACGTTGACTTGTTGTTGGTTTTGTTGAGTATATGTGTCGGCACTCCGGAATGGTGGTATGTCGTGCTGGGAATATTTGTAAATTTGAAATTTCGGTTTGCTCGTGACGCCGAAGTAATTTTGTTGGTGACCGTAGCCCAGCGAAGAGTCGATGGTACGTTTAGAATTTTTTGATTTCGTGTTGCTGTCGTTTGCGTCGACTATTTCGATTGCTAAAATTGGCGGCGGCGATTTTATAAGTTTAGCTGGCTTTGATTTGGTTAGCTTTGTTGCGGGTGCTCCTTTTGTTGGTACTGCATCATCTTGAGTCACCTTCTTGATGCTTTTGGAATATCCTCCACCTACCACGAGTACTATTACCTAAAAAACAAAAGCTGTATTAGTTGAGTATGTAATTCCATTGGTATATATTTACATATATATAATACGTTTTCGACCTAAATAAAGAAGATTCTGATTTTACCTTCTTTATCAACGGCATTTGAATTAGATTTTATAGCTTGGTGATATTTTATATTTTATAATAAGGTAGTGTTTCCAGTTTTAATGTTGTTACAATGATCGTACTTGAAGCAATGAAATTAGAAGGTTTTGGAACAAGCAAATAATTATACCTGCATGTGAACATTTTGATATTACATTTATTTCATGAGCAGCCTATATTTTTATAAATATACTATAGGAAACGAACTAATTAATTCAAGTTAATTCATTTCCGATGACTAGCATCATTGCGAAATCCACCAGGTTAACTAAGGAAGAAATACCTTTAATGCGTCTTGATAAATTGCGAGAATTTCATTGTTTTTAATCTAATGCGGCGCCATCTGGTGAACTTTCTCTGACTAGCCCGGCCTCCGGTACTTTCTACGACTGAATTTATGGGTCCTTGACTATTTTGTGCGAGATGTGCATGTGAACAATTTTCACATTTACGCGGATGTAATAAATTTAGAGCTTCATTTCATAATTGAATTCCATTATAATTGCCCGTCATTATAAACTTATGGTGAATGGCAGCCAGTTTTTATTCTGAAATGATTGTCAATTTCTCACGTAAACTGAATCGTAACGAATTTGTGTTAATAGAACAGTTCAATGGTTTAATCGAATGACAATTGGAAGTATTTTTAATGGTGGCGTAAATTACTTTGTTTTCCAGCAAATGAAATTGTTATTTGCAAATATTATTGTGTTTCAAATGGAAAAATTATTATAGTGGTAGTTTCTGCGATTTCTTCAAAATATTCTGTACTTTTATCTTGTTATTGTACGAGTAAACGTATTTAAATCAAAACTACATAAATACCGCCCCCTGATATATGAACGGCCAGTTTAAAAATTACTTCTAACTGTGGCTTTCAGAAAATTGTAAGGCATGAAAGAGTAAATAATGACAAAATTTCTAGATCGTTGTTGTACAATTGGAGTATTAGAGAAGGGTGAAATGTTTATTAATACTAAGAAGATGAAGAACTGGAACAGATTTTGATTTTTAACAGAAATTGCAAAATACAAGCATCTCATTTACCACGGAGTTAAATGGCGCAGAGACAACAATGCACACACAAGAAATCAAAGATTGAGATGCGTGGAGCATATTGAGAGAAGAGGCGATACCAGAATGGTAAAAATAATAAACCCAATGCTTACGGAAACAGGAAGTTGAGGTCGGCTGAAAACAAGATGGATGGAAACTGTATTACCTGACTTAAAGGGAAAGGGAATTAGAAACTAGAATGAGAAGACACAGCTATTATCAAAGGACATCTATGTCTTACGAAAAAGTTACAAAATCTTTAACAACGTATTCCTTTCCTTTTTAACTTTAAGATATATTGTCTCTCCAATAATTTGATAATATTTGTATTAACTAACGAATGAACTCACGAAATGAACTATCAACGAACTGACTAACGAACCGAAAATAGTACAAATAAATAGCAAATAAAAAGGACATAATCAAGGAACGAATCGACTGAATAATCAACGAAAGAATCAATGAAGGAATCAACAAATAAATAAATTCAGCAATGGATGAAGAAATAAATCATGGAATTAATAATGAAATGATAAACGAACTAACTAATAAATTAATGGACGCACTAGTGAACGAGTTTATGAACGAATTGACTGACTAACGAACTAACAAACTAACTGGTGATTAAACGAACTAAATAATAAATAGACGAAAGACTATTGAACTCACGAAAGAATTGATAAACAATATTAACGAATAAGGATGAGCGAAAAATTAAAGCATTAACGAATGAAAAAAGGGCAGCATCAAGGATATAATAGACTAAAAAATCAGCGAAACAATCAATTACAAAATCAACGACTAAGTCATGCTATGAATCAAGGAATAAGTAAAAAATGAATCACTGAATTAATAAGGAAATGACGAACGAACTAAGTAATAAATGAACGGATAAACTACCATACTAACGATAAAACTCACAAAAGAGTTGACGAACTACCAACCACAAAAGAATGGATAAACTAAAGAAGTAACAACGGACTAATGATAAAGAACGAATATGGGACAAATAAGTCACGAATATGAGACGAATTGACAATGGAATACAAGAATGAATGAAAAATTCAACAAAGTTAATAAATCAAGGAATGAATAAAACACACTAACTGTCGAACTAATTATCGAATGAACGAACTAACAAATGAACGCACGAATCAACGAACGGAACAAATACACGACGCTTAGCACAAAATTGATATCACAATTTGAATATTTATGCTGTACAAATGTGTTATACATGCAAATTTGGATTGATATAATAGGAACGTGATTAAAAAGCGATGCATTATTTCATGATTTTACATTACAGTTCAAAATAATTAAGACCCGTTGGTGTGTTTGTGGGAATTGTGCACAACGAGATAGAGAAATTTAGTGGTTATAACGCACAGTTAAAAAGAGTGTATGTATGTTGCTTATTATATATATATTTGATGATTATTCATGAATCAAATACAGTTATTTTCACGTAAATTTTAGTAGACGACGATGCACATCATTACAACAGGTGAATAGCCGTCACGGATATAATCTAGGGATGCATTTAGTCGGGTTCAACTGGAGAATTTTATATTATCAATCTTATGAGTGAACCACTGAATTGGGAGTATTGCTTCCTAAGAATTTAGTTTCGGCACAGACTCCAGATGCTACAGTACCTTAAAAAATATTTTATTTTTCAACATATTCTTTTAATATAGTTCGTGCAAATTTTCTGACCTCATCGTTTCTTCTCGCCATTTTTTCAAATCCGGAAATAGGGGGCTAAATGTGGACATATGATGGATGAGCTAACAAAAATAGTTTATGGAATTTTGCCCTGGAGATAGATGGCACACCTTTGATGGCTCCCGCGCAGATTCGCCGGGCAGATCCACTGTTGTGACTGTTCCTGGGTGTTTGGTCTGTAAGGATGGAACTAAGTTTCGTTCATAGTTATAAATCGATGCAGAAATGCGTTAAAATATCGCTAAACCTTTCTAAAAATGGTTACACATTTATTGTCAATTGTGAGCAATCGTTTGACTGATCTTGCATTTTAATCAATCCACATAACATTTATCAAACTTTTCTTCGGTTTGTGTTTAATTAAATAATTTTGCATGCAATACGGGACATTGTCTTCTTGCTGAAGGATGGTACTCAACTAATGTTGTATGAGATTTAATATCATGCTGCCTACATATTTCGAATTTTCGTAACACGTTTTTTCGAGATAAGCCATTTGAGATAATTAATTTGTCATGTTAGGTATTTTGGAACATCGTCCTTTCGCATCCTGCGGATGGTTTCATATGAAATTAGGGCGGATTGTGGTAGGAAATTTAATATCATGCTGCCTACATATTTCGAATTTTCGCAAGACGTTTTTTCGAGATAAGCCATTTGAGATAATTAATTTGTCATGTTAGGTATTTTGGAGCATCGTCCTTTCACATCCTGCGGATGGTTTCATATGAAATTAGGGCGGATTGTGGTAGGAAAGGTTCGTGGGTGAAAGATATGTCGTTGGATTGGGCTGCGCTCAGTTTGAATGTCTTGTTTGGTTTGGGTTGAGCTGCCAGAAGTCATAGTCCAACCCAACTCATCGTTCACGCTTTTCTCTTTCCTACCACACTATCCGATAATGGCGTTAAATCATTTGTAGTAAGGACAAGGCTTTCAAAGCATTGAAATATTAATTTCAAATAATATGACGCAATCCTCGCGGAAACGGAGAAAGGGCTGAAAGAAATGGTGAGGAGGCTAGCGGGATTCCTAGACAGGAGGGGGCTTGAGTTAAATGTAACTAAATCGAAAGTGATGGTGTTCAGGAAAGGAGGAGGGAGATGGAAGGAAACACAGGTGAAATGGAAAGGGCAGGACATCGAGCAGGTGAGGGAGTGGACGTATCTGGGCTATGTGATGAGGGCGAACAACAGTAGGGAAGGGCAAATAAAACATACAAGTAGAAAGGCGAAAAAGGCGGAAGCGGGCTTGAGAAAAATGATATGGGAGGAAAGGGAGATTTGACGAGTCGAAGAAGATATGGGATGTCTGTATAAGAAGTATTTTGATGTATGGGGGGCCAAGGAGCACAAGATCATCGAGAGGGCGCACCTAGGGCACCTTAAAAGGGCACTGCACCTTGAAAGGTCGACGCCCGATTATATAGTGAGGCAAGAGACGGGGTGCGAGAGGCTTGCAGTAGAAACGGGGAGGAGAATGATGAAATATGAGTTGGAATTGAGAGGAGGGGGGGGGGGGAGGAGAGGTTGGGGAAAATGGTATTGGAGGAAGTAGACAAGAGGGAGAGGAGGAGAGAAAAGTTGTCAGAGTGGGAACTTGCAAGGATCAAACTCCATGAGAAGGCTGGGCTATCGACATGTGAGGTGGAAAGGAGGAGAAGAGAGGGGAGACAGGTGGAAAGCGAGATGGTAGAGAGGTGGAAGCAGGCGGAAGCGCAGGAAAGAGAAGGGAAGATAAGGGAAGCAAGGTATAATGGGAAATACAGAACACTGCAAACATATGGAAGGAGGCCAAGGTACTTGGGGGCAGCTAAAACGAACGAGGAGAGGGCAAATAAATACTGGATGGGGGAAGGTTATAAAGGGTGTGAAGCATGCGGGAAGGGAAGGGATGAATGGAAGCATTGGTGGGAAGAGTGCGAAGAAATGGGGTGGCGCAAGGAGGGGGAGAATGAGGTCAGGGATTGGAAGAAGGCATTGGGAGAAAATGGGGAAGGTGTACATATATTAAAGGAGCTAAAAAGGAGAAGGGGGAGGGTAGGAAAAGGAGGGTGGCAGAGGGACATAATTGATATGTTGCAGGAGAGAAAACAGCAGAGGGCCGGAGATGGAGGGAGCGGACACAAGGTACAAAGAGGTGAGAGAAGGAGGAGGAGATGGAGTGAAGGAGAGAGACCAAGGAGTGGAATGTATAGAAAAATGTAAATAGGGTGAGGGGAATATGGGATTTGGAATACAATATGGTACATGTAAGAGGCAAATGCCAAATAAAGGTTCTTTTTTTTTATAACTCAAAAAAGCCAAAAACATGAAACAGAATAGCATCAATAACAAATTTTGTAGAAAGTGCATACGGAACAGTGACGGCTTCTACTATAAAGTTTTAGCTTTAATTTAGAGCTGTGCTGAAGACGATCGTCGTGGACACTATAATTGTCAAATTGGTACTACTCTAATCCTTCTCTGAAGGTTCGTATATAGCCATCCGATCTGTTTGCACTCTTTCGTTTTCTCTCACATTTTTTATCATTGCTCGTCTTATATATTGGCTTTTAAACCTTCATATATATTTTAAAATAACTAACGTTACAGCTCCGATCGTTTCATCACTATGGCCTTTGGTAGTGGAATGTAATTGTATTTTACCGATAACATTATCGGAACTAAGTCATCCATTCGCTCCATCCACACAGTATTTAATCTAAAATGTAATTTTCATTTCAGTTATTCAATTTTTATTTTCTTATACTTAATGTACTTGTTTACTCTTGAACCTTTTCTTACCTTTCTCCATATTTAGAAAACGGCATGAGGTGTCGCAAAAGTGTATTTTATAAAAGTTAAATATATTCAAATTTTAAACTTTTATTTGAAAATTTCTTTCAAAGAACCATTTACTGTAAAATCGCATAAAATTGTTTGTGGCCCTAGCAACTAGCGATAAATATTTTCTGTGGTCACGTCCGATCACGAATGCGATCTGCTCAGTGCTGCTCAGTAAGTTTCGTATTCCCGCTAAAAATGTAGTCCTTAGCCGCTACGATTTAACTATTGAATCAAAGAGGTCGCGAAATTCAACATAAGGACGCAAAAAAGTTTGAACAAAAAAAACTGTGCCGCTGCAGATTATGAGCTATTTTAGGCAGAAAAAAGGGTCCGCATTAAAAGAAATGCATATTTATGTAATTGCAGATGTTTTATCAATGCACATATTAGTCAGTTTATGATCGTGCTTATTACTGTCTAGTCATACAATAAAATATCGATGATTTTTCAAAATAATTTACGGTAAAAACGCGATGATGTGACTGGTTTCGTTATCGATGCGTTTCGTACGTTTACGGGGTAGATTTTAGACAATGAGGTACGATAATATAGTGGTAATATTTCACAAAGATTTTATAATTTCGGGTTATTTTGTTTTTAAAAATAGTGCAGTGCTGTGTAATCGCCAGTTTAATGTGCTGTCGTGATGTGAGCGGCTCCGGTGACATCGGACACTAATTAAACATCATGTCAGGTAATAATAATTTTTTATACCTTTATTATTATATTATTATACCTTTATATTCGTAATAGAGATCTATTTTATGCGCATTTATTATCAATCTGGTAGCCTATGCACACAAAAGAAATTTCTTGATGTTCAGAAAATTACATTAGGATTTCAAAATATTTAATTGATGTAAACATACATACGTTACAAAAATAATATATGTTTATTCATTAGGAATTTAAAACATACTTGAAAATTGCTTTAACATTAAACATTTTATTCTTATTTTAACCACAGTATATTATATTACAAGTAAATATGTTATGTTAAACAAAATGTCAATATTTTAATTTTATCATTAATATTTTTCCATAATTTATTTATTTAAACTACTTCAAATATTTATTGCATATAGTTCTGAGTGTTATTATTTGTTTGTACTGTTAAACTTGTAATATAAATCGCTAATCGAACCGAGGATATTTACGCCGAGCAATTTTGAAACTAGTGCTAACCCAACACTGATCTTGCAGGAGATGTCTCATATCTCATGACTGAGCAAAATGTTCGGCTTCCACAGTCTGTTACAGAAATCACTGGACTGTCCAGTTTCATTTTTCATTTTGGACTCTATGTTTTTTATAACAACATTGAAACCAATGCGTTTCATAATTGGGATAATTTTGGTTATGAAAATTATCTGACCGTTAAGACAATGAAGCTTTGCGACTCCGATTTTTACGCCACATACCACTCATAAAGTAGCTTATGCGTGTGAATATAGTCGTTATGAAATATTTCACCTTGAATTTATTATGTCTTTATTACTAGTTAAACTTTCTCATTAGACTTACTAGTTTATTTGATGTGAGTTCGCAAACACGGTTTAGTCAACTATATAATAGGCACCAATTCCGCATTGAGATGTCACAAATGTTACTTTTAATATATCCGAAAAGATCGCGTTGAAAAATATATTACTTAGTAAAGTAGTAAATGATAGGAAATTGTTTTTCATTAATTACCAAGGAAAGCAAGCATTTATGTAACCATCAGGAAATAATATTTTTTTTTTACGATTTGCGTTAATCGTGGAGGCGATCGAGAAGAAAGTTAACAAAGTAACACGCGATTTGAATAGACGAGCTTGATAGTGAACGAGACATATAAGTTGAGCCTGGGAAAGTTCGAACATGCCGAGATTGTGACTTTTATTGAATATAATTTAAAGAATAGGACATTTATGTAAATGTGGAAATTTTCAAGAAGTGAAAATACTGTATGGTGTAGTGTACGTCTGCACAGGTTAATTTCTAACTCTTCAATATTACTACCATGTCTCTGCACACACATCTACAAGTAGTAATTGACATGCGATTATGGTAGTGAAGTCATTACCATTGAACAATAATGTGGTTTTATGTTCGTTGACTTGTGGTACATCCTTCTTAATTATTAAGTTAACCATGTACATGTACATGTTTTATTTTTCCTGCATCATACAAATGCAATTTACATTACATTGAATATACGTAATTCTTGATCTAATTATGGGCACCTATTTAAATACGATATGGTATAAATAAAGTTTATGTTGAATTATATCTCTTACTAGGGCTTCATATATAATATTATTTAAATATATTTAAATGATTTTCGATTGTTAATAATTTAATGTTTAAACTAATCGTATTTGAAAATTCTGGTCAGCTTATTTCCCAAATTTATTGTAAATGTGTACACTAACTTTTTAATTAATTCGTACTGGTGATTGATTTTTTTATTAATCTGGACCACAATTTTATTATTTAGAATTCTTGATTCGGTGTGTTTACGTCATTCTAGGTTTCGCGAGTATTTGTGTTGTTGTATAAAGGAATATACCTGCACTTATAGAAATATTCACAATTTGCTCGGCAATACAATGACCAACATATTTTATGGCTTTAACATGTATATTGTCAAAGCCACTGCTTTTGCAATGCTTCAGGATATCACCTGAAGATTTTCATTTGGTGTTAGTATGTGAAAAGCACTTTTAGTACACGATGCAGGCGAAATGATCAGCACTGGTTGAATTCCACACGTCTTATGAGCCAATGTTCTATAGAAAAATTCGTTACTAAATAATCGATCATTGATTGCGACACTTGTCCAAGTACATTCATGAACACTCACGTTGGCTTTGTACAGTTGTACAGTTGTACAGACGAGTTAATTTATAAGATTCGAATATGTCATGCAAAATTTTCGATTGTGTTGTTGATTCCACATTAAAGTCGCCACAAAGTGCAACATTTTTGTGTTGTTGAACTACATGGTTTAACATCGCTACTAAATTTTCAAATTCACGGCCATATGCTATCATTAAAAACGTAATCTCATGCGAGGACGCGTCTCTGACCACCAATACGCAGATGCTATCGTCAGTACGACTGAGAGTATTTTTCAACCCCGATTTTTGTACATTTGGTACTTATTTCAATTTAGTGTCGACGTAACGAACAACTTAATCGCATTTTGGACGTGTTAGTTGGTTTCACTTGCTATGTTTTGTTTAAAGTAAGTAATTCATTTTGTAATAAATTCGTCCACATTTTGTTAGTAAACATTGGTTGTAAGTATAGGGTTTGTGTACATGGGCACATATGTTTTGGAGGTTGTTAATAACATCGCCAGCTTCAAGTTCCTATTTATGTCCAGCGATGTTTTTAATTCATTGTTATTCATTTTCCCGGCGTTTGTGCCTTCATTATTTTTAAAGATACTTTTACCAACAATTTTAAGACTCATCTAGGTCACGTTAAAAAGTTTTAACTCTAAACGTAACAGATGTTTTTGATTTATTTATATTTATTTTAATTTATAACCAAATTATTTTTTATCTCAACAATTTATTTTATATCTCAGAAAGCAATGCATCTAAAACATTTAAAACATCATCTGCAATTTGTTAAAAAGTGCAAATTAAATGATTTCGATACATTTAATTAAGGTTGAGGTTATTTAATTAGAGAAAAACGCTAATTTGATTAACATTCATAATTAGCACCTTTGTGATTGTCTAATAAATTAAATCGATTCGTGCGTATCGAGATGGAACATTAAATTTCTGAAAGATAAACATTTTATTCTAATGTACTGATAAACACAAAAAAGAACTTATGAATTACTGTTAAATGAAATTAGTAATTTAAGGACTGCGAATAACAATGTATTGGTCCAGGTATTCTGCCTTTATAACATTGAATTTTTGGAAAGAAATATCAAGTTTAATAACAAACTTCATGGCATAGCCGTGGTAAGTTTTGCACAAGGTTTAGATGTTCATTTTATTGTACACCATCCCTTTGGTCAGTTAGAGGGTCTGTTAGCTGCTGGAGAAGCTGACGACATGCTCGATAGGATTCAAGCTTGAAGTTAACACATATCAATTCATGTTGCAAAGTCGAGCACTTGCAGATAATTTCTGGGTGGGTCTGCAGTACCTGGCCTTGCGGTAAACCATGCGATGCAAAATTAATTGACTGACTTGAGTACGTCTATTTATTTGAACTATTTTACTGCTCGTGCGGTGTAACCAACGTCCACATGCTAATTATAACTGCCAGGAAGTCCTGTTCACCGACGATGTGCGGTTTCCTGTTATATATTGTTTGAGTATGTATTAACTGGTTAACAGGTGAACGTTATTTGTCTGCTTCTTTGCAAGAACTTCAGAAATTTTGTTTAATCGAAAAATGGGATGGTGTACCACAAAATTAATTTTAAAGCTTATACGTAGCGTGCTAAGGACTTACTTGTGATGTGGGGGTGTACGCACATTATTAATTCAACCAGTTTAATCCAAATTGTCCAATATCATGTTGAAATTTAGCACCTAGCATTATTAAAAATTACTAATTTTATCTAACGAGTACTTGATAAGTTTGTTGACTAATAAAATAAAATCTGAAAATTTATTATTACATACATTCCATCTGAAAAGGTTCGACGATGGATACAATTGTTCGCTTAATGATTTTGAGCATAGTGAGCAAATCTTTCTCTCTGAATTATGGGTACAATTATATTTTCTAGAATACGATATTTTACCTCCTGTTGTCGATGTCTGCTGTCTGTCTGCTGTATGTAAGTACATTATAATCTCTTCTACTCTTTACAAGTGCAACAGATGACACCTGTAATAATCTTTAAAACAAAAACGTATATAATGTGGCTTACGAGAGTTATATACAGCGGTTTACAAATTACGTAACCGCGAAGGGTATCGAAGAGAATAAGGACTACTGTATAAAGCTACTTCTTAATTCGATTGGTGCGAGTTGAATTGAAGACGTTGGAAAGTCATTAGGCCCCGAAAAAGTATCTGCTGGTGGCGGGCCACATTTTTGTTATCAATATACTAAACGGTGGCGGATTCTGTGGCAGTTCTCAACGTATTGATATCAACGGCTGTGTCGCCGTGCGCATGCAAAACATCAATAGCTGAACGCAAAACATCAATAGCTGATATTATTCTGAGGGCGCAGTTTGTGAACAACTTCTTCAATCAAATACATGAAAATTAGATGAAATTGTTTCAAAGGTATTGGTACTAGAAGCTGCGAAGATTGATACCAGGGAATTATCGCAGGCTACAGATTCTGGTTCAGGGTATTCGTTTTGTGAACCAAATTAAATGAATGTTACTATCTAAGAAAATGTTAATTGTATACACGATATGGTAATAGACGACTGACCATTCGCCGGATAGCTGACATTACGAATGCTTCCTATGATACTATAAAAAATATTTGACACCTGATCAGAAACGTTCTAGAGTATTGCATTCTGAAGCCAGTTTGACAAAGTTTAAAGCAGATCCGGTTGAATTTCTTGCTCGATTCGCCATTGTTGATGAAACGTGGGTTCACCACATCGATCCTGACTAGAAGCAACAAGTGGGGAGTGGTATCGCCGAGGTTCTCCGCCACCTTGCAAATTTCGAGTTTCGCCATACGTCGGTAAAGTTATGGCCACAATTTTTTGGGACACATACGGAATTTTGATGATTGATGCATTTTGGAATGTGGACATACAATAACAGGCTCCTACTATTCCAACTTAATTTCAATATTGCGCGATTGTATCAAGGAAAAAAGACGGCGAAAATTGAGAAAGACAACGCTCCTGATTTATCAAGACAACGCTCCTGTCCACAAAGTATAAAAATCTTATTCGACCACAATTAGTGTACATAGAATATGTTCGTCATTTTCTGGGTATGGTTACTTACTACGCGACGTTCATACCAAATTCATCAACATTAATCCCGTCATTGCACCAATTATTACTCAAAAATTAAGCCTGAAAATTACACCTGAATATCAAAAATCTTTCAATATCCTGAAGAATGAAACGGCCAGTGATCGTATTCTCATGCCTTCTAATCCGGAATTGTCAGTGCCGCTAGCTAGTGATGCTAGTCCAACGGGTATAGCGGGTGTTTTGTCGTATCTGATTGATGGTGGGCACGGGCCTATTGTATTCGCATCATGAGCTTTACCTTCGGTAGAGCAAAATTACTCACAACTTGATCGGGTGGCTTTAGCCATTATCTATGCTGTTGAACATTTTTATCAATACATCTTTGGTCGACTCGTAAAGCTCGTTAGTTATCAGCCATTTCCAGAATTTTTCAGCAAAATTCGAAATTACTTCAGATGATGTCGTCAAGACTTCAACATGTGCAGCTTTCGTAACTGAATGCAACTATGAAGTCGTGACAAAAAATGGTGAAGAAAATACCACTTCATAGGAAGTGTTGTGTATTCGTACCTTTGTTTATAAGAGCTTTGGATTTACAATGGGCATTGGTATTTTCTTTATCTATATAAAAATCATTGTACTTACGATATACTTCAAATTAATTGAACAAATTTAAATTTTACTTGATTTCGAGAGGAAATACGAAATATTAACGATTTACGTCATTCAAATATAGTCGTTTCTGATTATACTATTGAGCGATATTTTGTTTAGATGTCAAAGGGTCATTGTACCAACCATCGACATGGGCAAAGCAAAGAAAATAAGGAAGATTCCATTTAAATACAGAGCAACACCGCTTCGGAATAAAAAAAATCTCCGTTAGAACAGTACCTAGGAAGACAAATAAGAATTCAATTAAAACATTCAAAACTAGATCACAAATATGGTCAGACATCTAAGTGAGGAAGGCCGAGTTCTAGCCCGATATTATCCATGGAAACTGGGTATTATCATTAAAAAGCTGTATCTCCTCCATTACATCGTTAAACTCTATAATGGATTCGCATTCAAACGATATATAGACCTACTCCGTTCCACCAATGTTTAACGCCAGTATGCAACAAATATCCAACAATCAGATTTGGTATCAGATAATAGTGAATAAATTCATCAACAATTACTTCAACATCCAGTTGTAATGCCAGGATGTTCAACCAATGTACCTGTCAACGACGCTGTATTGCCTAGTACTATCAAGTGCACCACAAATTGAAGGGCGTCAACTCGAAGTCGAAATGCTGAAGCTCACTAGGCGAAAACCATCAGAAAGTTGTAGTCGAAATAAAATGATTATTTACTACAGTGCCATAGAGTTTGGAAATATTGCTAATTTCTATTTTTGTCACGAACAGCCTAAATTTTAACCGTTATGTGAAAGCATGTCAATTTGTATTAAATTAAATTAAAGCGAAAACTTTGTGAATTCTGACAGATGTAACGTAACTACAAAATGTGGCGAAAACGAGGGGTGTAAGACGGATAATATGATATATTATAATTAATTTGATTCCTCCTTTAACCTGCAAACGACCAACGCATTAAATTTAATAATCACATTCTCCACGGTCACCAAGTGACTATAACAGTTATAATAGTTAAATTTTGTAATTTCCAATATTGTTCAAAATAAGAACAACATTATTTACGTGAATAGATTGTTTGCGAGAACACGTTACATCATTTTAATAGTGGCGCGATTCATCATTCACTGATTTTAAATCATGCGGAAAGCTCTTTCGATAACCAATCATTTCTGCAAATATGCACAAGGTTGTTTATTTATTATCTTGCATGTAAGACAGCTTTCTTGTCTAGAATATTATCTCGAGAACCAATCAAATTTTCATTAAATTTTCTACGTTTCTTTAGAAAAACTTACCACGAGTAATTGGAGGTATCACTGCGTAACAATCAATTATATTGTTCGATTTTCGAATTCAATAGGCAAATATTGTGCCTTGAAAATTTTCAGAAGAATTTTACCAGCCAGTAATGCACAGAATCTGCACTCACATTCGACCTGTTTACATTTAAATAATCCTGACTATGAACTATATGATATGAAAAGACTACACCATTCCCATCAAAGCAACCAGAGGAGGTAATTTCTAGGTGGTTATACTGACTGATTTAGAGACTGAGTAATAGTGCGATCTATTTTAACACAACAGTTGAAATAAATAACGGATAAAACCCGTTCCAGTCGCTGCCCTCAAACACAATGGAATTCATAAATATTACTTTTGGAAACAATCAGTTGCAAAAATGTTTCGTTAAAGTGTGCGTTACTTCAGAAGCGCTCCAGTAAGCGATCCGTATTGTTAAATGTGGGAAGTCGTTATGTAACAGCACAATGTGTTTCGATGATTACCATAGAATCACCGAGAGAAAGCTGTTTTATTTGCACGAATGCAAATCAGCCGAGGATAAATAATTGCTGTCTCTTGTTAGATGAGACAAATTAGCTGATTTATTATTAGTTGCGAGTTAAAAATAAAAACGGAATCATCTTTCCATACGGATATCCTAACGCATGCGGGTTTTAATTTGAAAGTAGAAATTATAATGTGAGTATTGCGTCATAAAATTGTAAAATTTATAATAATTAAGATACGATAATGAGGAAAAAATACTGGCAATGCATATTAATTAATTTTTGACTGCAAAATCGTTTTGGTTTTATTTTGAGCTCTACAGCACAAAATGCACAATGTTTGCACAACTAACGAATTTTACACATGAAATTAAATGGATGATTTTATTTGTGTATCAAATAATAATGTTATTTATTTTTTCGATTCAATTAATTTGCCTATAGACCAAAAAAACGTGCCCATGCATATTTTATAATAAATCGTATTCGTTGGCTTTAATTAATTCTCTATAGGAACATCTGTATAGCGGCGTGCTATCAAGGTAGAGTCATTTTGATTGATGTTCAATTGCCTCGGGTGTCTATAACCTTATCGTAATTTTTGACTTATACAAGTGAATTCGGTGTAAGTAATAGTACCCATATGCGTAGTTGAACATTATGATTATCTTTTATAATTGTCAATTTCTTTTTTTATAATAATCTGCATAAACATGACTTCACTTTCTCTGGTTAGTCCTCATTTTTGCAATCCATTAATCTTCGGCGACGTGAAGGCCGTGGGCCTCATATTTCGATTATAAAGACTATTTTCATGTTTTTTGGACATCGTTCTTTACATTTATTTATTCGACGACAAACTTTAGTGCTTTTGTTGGAGAATTAATTGCACATTTGAACGAGTGCTATACAAAGAAATAATTGTAATTGCAAGTATATACAATTAATGCCCCGAATTTATTATGTATCATTTATACCACATATTTAACATTTTAATTAATATTAGTGCAAAAATATTAATAATAAAATCAAAAATAGGTTAGGGTTATAAATAATCATTCATTACTGTAATTGTATACGTTCATATTAATTTAAAAAATATGGGAATGTAGCGCAATATATAATGCATGTAATTATGCAGATTTGCAAAATCTTTAAATTATTATACACACATGCACACACACAATGTACACATATAGATGCAGTTTGTTTAATTCGTTCAAGGTGATGTGGCTCCATTCACAGTAAAACTCCCACAAAAACTGTAATTTTTATCGATAATTACCATTTTTGCGATTATAATAAAATTGTGAAAACTAATAATAGTTAATGATAATAATTGCATTTTGTTATAATACAATATAATATATAGTTGTCCTCAGTTTCCATCAGATAAGTATGTTAATTTCTTTAGTAGGTGTTTGCTTTCTCAAATGACGATAGACAATCAATAAATCAATGAATCAATTTGATAAGACATTATTGGCAGAGATATGTTTTCCTAAAGGTGCTGTACGGTGAAAGGCTATAAATTTTCAACCCAACCCAACGCAATTCGATGTTATTGTCATAGTACATTCTTTTAAAAACTGTGCTCAGGGATGAAAGGTTAATATTAAATTTTCTATGTAATTTCGGTCTGCAAGATGAAGAAGAAATAAATAGTCTTGTTTTCGGTGTCAGAAAGTAAACGAATAAAATGTGTTGAAAATAAATGACAAGTAGTAAAGCAACAAACGATGAATATGTAAATTTTAAACGAAACACCTTAATTAGAAAAAAAATTAATGCAGCGAAAATAAGTATAGTGACTAGCACATCCAATGTGATACGTTGCTCATACAAAATAGGAAAATTAATTAATTTCAATGTTATCTAAGATGAGATGAGATAAACAATAACTGCCCTTGGTAAGCAACTTGTAAACAATGCAATATCAAGAAAATCATAACCGAAACTTATGACCTTGAACTGAAGTATTTATGTAAACTACTGAAGGATTAAACGATTAAAGGTAGTAAGTTTTCCTATTTGAAGCGAATCTGTGGTCTTGAGTTGCTAAGCTATCCTTAAGAGAAACTTAAATATGTGCAGAAAGATCAGGAGCGCAACTTTAGAAGCAAATTAAAATGAAGCGTATATACAGGATATGGTCGAAATTTAATTAAATTACTAGCGTTAGTTGCGTTAGTTACCTATACCTAGGATACATGATCGAATTTTCTTTAAATTTTTAGTAGGGAAAATTATGTCTCGTAAACCCCTCTCTATAACCAAAATTAACTAATTATCTCGAACAAAATATTTTTCAGATAAGTTTATGAGCAATTTTCATAAAAAAATGTACTAATTACAATTAACCAACAACACGTCGAATACAATAAGAATAACACCATAGAGATACAAAGCGACATCCGCACAAATCTTTTCTACTAATGATGCCTTTACAACAATAATAATTGCTAATTATCAAAAATGCCTGGTATGTGAAAGTTCCGCGCTAATCGCGAGGCGGAATTGTTGTCGTGTAGCGATCTTAATAAAAATGAGAAAAAACTGGCAAACTTTTACCTGTACTTCCGTCTAAATCCAATCTTATTAGATTTTTTTCGGGAATCGTAAATATTAATTAATAGCTACCGTATCGAAATATTATGGTGGATATTTAACAAGAAGTGTATGTAGCGCAATGCACGTATAAATTCACGGAACTAAAGCGACTAACATTGCTGAGTACATTTCCTACTTTTAAATAACCAGTTTTGTAATCATTGGAGTAATTTATAATTTCTCGATATTATAAATTTACTTTTACATAATTGTCAACATCGCCATTTATGTGAGTCTGTATCTACTAAAGAATTTGCAAGTCGCCATATTTTTGTAATATTAATGGGTGGACTTGGGTGGTTGGTGGGTGGTTGTTATTATAAAAAAATGTATTGCAATATTAAGGTTTTTACTATCAGTACTATCCAGCCTAATTGTTCGTTCGACGGGCGATAATTTTATTCGATACAAACATATTCAAAAATTGTAATTTGAAAAAAAGTTTAATTACATCGTTCGCCTACATTAAATGATATAGCAATATGAAAACTGCCCAAGAAGAGTAGCCTGAATTGGTCATCCTTCGACTTGAGGAGATAGAAGACATTTGTAGGGAAGAAATCAGTTTTTGTATTAAGCGAGCAGAAGTGTCAACTAAGACCACTGTTATTATAACATCTGACATAATATCAACACAATCTCAGAACTTTAGCTTTACGGCTGTTTGCATTCATTATGTGGACGTATCTGAAGTGTGCTTTGATTTTAACGACTCATTAATTTTTATTGGTTTTTTGGTTTCTTTTTATATATTTATATTTATCATCTGCTATACACAAACCAATCTTGGGTGCTTCGGTGACTATTTTCTTTCTCATGAACTTGCTCTTGAGGGATCTCCCTTCGGTGGTCCCATGGGATCCACGGGTGGGAAGTAAGCATTGGGCAATAATATTTATATGAATATAATTGAATTGAACAAATATAATACCATGCTCCATTTGACTACCTAGATATTCAACCATAGCTTCTCACTCATGATTCTCATAATTATTCAAAAAATATAGTTAATTACAAATCCTAGATTAATTGATACGGCACTACATTAATTTGCTATCTTGTTTAATAAAAACGGATAAAATAGTATACAATCCTTGCTGGAAAGTTTCATTACGCCTCGGGATATAGCTAAGCTCGGCGGTCGCTATCCACCTCGGATGTAATATATTTTATTTTATGCCATTCCGTTATCATACCATGTTAATGTCAAATCTTGTGTTCAGAATAGCGCTCATGACAACATGGCTTTTGTGGACAGGGGCGTTGTATTGATGAAACAGAATTCCTTTGCTCAATATCCCCCCTCTTTTTTCCTAGACACAATCTTGAAATTAAGTTGCCTATTATTGTATATTGTATGCCAACGTTCTAAAAAAATTAAATTCCGTTTGTGTCCCAAAAATTGCACCTTTACCAGCGGATGGCAAACCACGAAATTTGCGGGGTGGCCTTAAACCTCGGCAATGCCACTCCATACTTTGTTGCTTCGACTCACGATCGAAGTGGTGAATCCACGTTTCATCAACAGTTACGAATCGAGAAAGGAATTCATCCGGATCTGCTTTAAACTTTGTCAAATTGGCTTTAGAATGCAATACTCTAGAACGTTTCTAATCAGGTGATCAACGTGCAGACAACATTTTTAGCCCCAAAATATTTGTTAAAATATTTTCTATAGTATCATAAGATAATAAGTAATTTCAGCTATCCGGCGAATGGTCAGTCGTCTATTTGTCATTACCACACACCATTTTCTTGGGTAGTGGCAGTCACTGTCGTCCAGCACCCTTCGCATGTTCACATGCTTGTCTTCCCAGTTTAAATTCTCGAGACATATTTTTCACCACTTGGTAAGAAACAGCACCCTCACCTAATACACCTACCATGCCTTCATGAATTTCTTTTGGCGACAGCCCTTTCTTTTGCAAGTATTTTATAACTGCACGCACCTCTGATTTTTGCATTTTTAGAATTTCTATAAACTTGTCTACTTAAATTATAAATTATTTGAACAGGTAACAAGTGACAAAACTACAATTGAACCTACGTAACAATAAATGACTAATACTGTCAAATTGATTCAACGTACCCCTCGTAACTGCATTCGTCAAAATCATGCATTGTAGTTTACAATACAATTCAGACGATACAGCAGGGTTGAGCAGGGGCAACCCTTAGCCGATTGACATAAAATTGTGTATATTTTTATGCATTTTACATAATAAACAAAAAGTGAAAATATATATTTCTACAGTTAATTTAATGTTAAGTTATCATTTTTTTATTATTGATTAAAACAATTGCATAAAATATCTATCCTGTTCAATATAATTTAGGACGTTTCGACTCAACCAAAATTGCTTTGCTTATTATAAATAAGTGCATTCTAATCACATTGATTTAACTGGGTTACTTCGTCTAACGTTTTAAGTAATTACAATAACTAGATCGGGTTCAATAGAATCCGCTTGTTGCGAATAAATATTTTGATAAATGAAACCGTTGGTACTTTTTAGTGCTATGTCAATAACGCATTTCAATTTATTTATTGAGATTACTATTTTGTTTTCATTTAGTTGTGTTAATTAATTGTAAAATATAGAGACTTAAAATTGTGTTGGATTCTTAAAGAAAAATTTGGTCTTTATATTTTAATCTTATATTTCATTCATTGTGGGCCCTGTCACATTTTCCATTTGGCTTGAATTAAAATCAAGTACTTTAAAAATATTTATAATTAGTATATAAGTATAGGTATAGGTTTTTAAAATTAAAATATATTATTGCATACGTTGCATTTTTATTGTTTCTTTTTGCCCAAAATTCAAATTAATCTAAAGTTTGAAGTTAAAGTTGGTATATTTTGATTTGTTAATAGCCAATGGTATCATTATATGATCACCTGAAGCGTTGCCACAGAAAAAATTGCTACACGACTTTTCGCTGCTTTATGACCACAAATTTTCAGCAAATTTTACTGGATATTGTTGCGCTGCATCTAAATCAGCAGATGCTAGTTCACCTATCAATCTTAGATTATGTAAAGAATGTCGTTGTTTGAATCTTTCAAACCAACTATGACTGATTCTTAACCGATTCTTAACTTTTTCATAAATTTTTCAAAGCCTTATTTTTAATGACATTAGTGTCAATTGGAATCCGTTTTTGGGTTTGTTCTTCTAGCCATATTATTAATGCCTTTTCCATATTTTACCTTGTAACATTTCTTACGTATGAGATTGTGCTCATACTTCTACACGATCCAGCTGCTAGTTTTCATTTTTCTAGTTTTCATTTTTTCTTATTGTCTTATTGTGGTTTCATTCGTGGAATAAAATTTAGCAATATCTAAGCAAATATTTTTTTTGAACCTTCGACTTCTTCCTTTTATCCATTGTTACCTTTACTGCATCGCGTATGCCCTTAAATAAAATCCTAGTCGTATCTTCTTCCCTCCTACATAAGCAATGAAGTCTCATAATATGTGTATTGTTTAGACCATTATTGGTGCTTTGCCTTGCCAATTCACAGTTATCCAGATGTAATACGCACCATGTTGAGACCAATAGTTAATTAATTGAAATGTGGTAGGTGTGTCATGTACCGTATGCCGTTGTAATGAGTACTTATCAGGGTACCCTCGTGTGCTAAATCATTTCGTTCTTCAACGTCATGGGGACTTCCTGAATCTACACTTTCGTTGGGTAGTAATTAAATAATTTTATGGAACCGTATTGTATTCTGGTACGTATTGTGTGGTAAACGACTGTGTCATTACCGCGCTATTTTATCTGCCACAAACTCATCGTCAGTTTGTGGGGAAATTACACAGTCTTAAGCAGAAATCAAAAGTATTGACTATTACTTTAGATGCTAGAGAGTGAAAGACAACGTCTTCATTTTTCTCTTCATTTATTAAATGTAAATTTGTATTTCAACTGCCAGGTAAGATATATCTGACATCTGTTAACAGAATAGAATTCACCATCTTAGCTGCATATAACTAGAACACATAATTGTCAGTTTTGGTGATCGTATGAGCTTTCGAAACACTATTTATTACAGCTTTAAAACGAGAAAGACTGTATTAAAGATTCTTGCAAATACACACGTCACAAATTATTGTGAAACGAAACATAAGTATGTTTCTAAATTTTCTCACCAACATTTACTTTAGACTTTAGACACCCAACCTCCCATACGTAATCGAATACTAAATGGTGCGTATCGACATTTAACTCTTGAAAAGTTGTGTTAATGTAAGTATTTTTGTTCTGAACTAAAGTTAAAGACAATTAAAGAACGCGTTTTTATGCCTCCACCAGTATTCAATGAATATATTGCAGTGTGGTATAAATCCCACTGTCACTGAACAGGCTCTCGGCGTCGCATGCGCCACATTACACATTGTCTTGCATCAATGTATAACATGCACGCATTTTTTTATAATAAATGTTATAATTACACGGTAATAAAAAATATTGCAACAGTACTACCATATTTGTAAAGTAGAACTTTCCATCATGTTTTATTTTTCATTTAGATGTTGCACAATTGTCAAGGTGAATGTGTGGGTCATTACTTCATAATAATGGAATTTAACTCGAGACACAAAGTTACATGTTTGGAAATCTTCGACTCCAAGAGTAAATAATTCATATAATTCTAATTGAAAATTATGAACATGAATAAATAAAACATGCCAAATTAAAATAAATGAAAGAAATTGGAGGGTTGCATAATAAAATCAAATAATGGCAATAATGGTTACATAATAAAATAATAATGGCAATAATTCAAAGATACGAAACAGCGATTGAAAATAACGTGGGGGGGCTAAATTGAAACGGAATGACGAAAGATAAAATTATTGACGTCGAATTAACTTTTAAACTATGAATTTTACAACACCTGGTGTGGAAGAGGGTTTCATAAGTAGCATAGCCATAGTGACCATATATAATTCTAGTAGTATTTGTTTAAAATCATTCAACTGCATGTTTGTATATTTTGGGAAAAAAACAGAAATGTTAAAAAAATAGACCAAAGAGATTTTTTTGTTAATTACAACGAAGAGGAAAGACGAAAATGAAAATCTAATCATATTATTGCATAAGAAATGATACGAATATAGACTACAAATAAAATAAAAGTACTAAGCAATTAGTTAAAAATATTTTTAGTGCAATAGGAATATTTACCAATCAAAGTTGATTGCTTTTAGGCATTGTTGTCAAATGTGAAAAATTGAACAAAAATGTGAAAGTTGTATATAGAGCAATCACAACATAATATAAGACCATAATACGAAAATTTAACATTCCATTTAATAAGTCAATGTTTTCTAGGTATTAGGCATAGTAGATTATCCATAAAAAAATTACATAAAAAAATTAATTGCTTATACTAGATTTTGTTTTGTTTACATGATGAATCTGCAACATTATGTTCAAATTTAAAACCGACAACAGAGATACATAAAGAATGTCCGTCTATAGATAAAATTTCAAATCATTAAATCCTTTCAGGTTGATTACGTCTGAGGAGAAACATTGCCTGCAGTCATGATGTAAACGGAAATGAAACATTTCATCAAATTTTGGTGTAATTTTATGGATGACTTCTAAAATATAATTAGTACCATTATTACAATTAATAATAACGATAGCTAATAATAAAACGAAATCAAAATATATTTTAAATATTCAGGTGAATCAAGTTATACAAAGTAAAACTTTTTAAACCGATTAGAATTATGCGTCTTTAATTAATACAATTATTTAGGTGAATGCTAACGTGTAATACGTACCAATAGCGTTAGTCTCATCCTTGCATCACACAACATGTTCACAAGAGTCTTCGAGCAACTGGTGCGCGAGGAGGGTATTAAGTGTTATATACTCCGTGTGCCAATTCGAGGATGCATGGACTCCCTTCCTTCCGTCAAAGAAGATTCGCTACAACATATCCGGATGTTAATAAATAATTTTTTTATTTGGTAATTCAAGTATTTTACGCAACCGACTATTGCAAAATTTACGTGGAACGTGAAATATATTACCAGTGGTAAAATGTTACAATTTTTTGAAATGATAATTTATAATAGCAATTTATTTTAAGTTACGTTTAAATGCACGCTTGTGGAAGAGTATTATCGCGAAATATGTTTGGTAATACAAAAAGGCTAATGTACAATTTCACAGGATGTATAATATAATTTCTATCACTCTTCTCTTCTCTCCAATGCCTTCCATTCGTCGATGCCTTTCCGTCTCCTTCGATTTGAATCTTCTTTTCCTTATTCTATGATTTAGTTGAGTAAATCGAGTTTCTTGAAGATATCACAAAAACATTTTTTATGAAACAACAAATTCAATTAAAGTTTCTTTTAATTTAGTTTAAATATATGGCCCATGTGGCTGTATTCGCGGTATTGAAACTTGTGCATTATTATACAGATTGTTGATGACCATGTTATTATTATTATTTCTTTAAATACACATGTTTTTGTTTATATTAATTAATCGCTATTTTCCAATTCTCAATAATCATTTAGATTTCAAGCACTAAGTTCATGTATTATTTTTTATGTATCCGCTTAATGTAAGTGTGATGCATACCAGCAAAGTAAACGTCAAAATTGCCGACTATATCACGTACGAATTACGATTTTACTTGCTAAATATATTTAACTGATTTGTAAATAGCTTACACTATACTTTTCTATTCTTTTGTTCTTTTAAAATTAATAAAACAAATTGTCCATTAAGGGACACACTTGCGGTTTTGGTCGGGCATATTTTCTTCGAATGTTTCAATAAATAACAAATTTTATATTCTAGAAAAGAACTCTGATAAACTTCTTGGCGGGGGTAAATTACGCTTGATCTGAGATAACTTTTTAACGAACTTTATATTGTCCTAATTCTATTTATCCAATATGTGCGAACCATAATCACAGAATAAATACACTTTTTACCTAATAGGTTGGAACATTAAATATTAGGCAGGATGGATAATCGGTACCCGTCTGGTAACAATAAGTGAGCTAAATAAATATGAACAAGGCCGAGAAATTTGAAACGGAAATTGAAAACCTTGAAAAATTCGTTCCCTATTTGCTGAATATTTGTAAACTCTATTTATAGACTAAATACAATTTTGTAATTGGCTCGATTACTGCATTTGACGTGGAATACTAATTATCCCTCATTTTATCCTGTCATAGATTTTTTCTCTCCAGTCTAAAACACTGATCTAGTTATTTTTCTTCTGAACCGCTTCCCCTTTACTCCGTCGTCAAAGCAAAAAGAATACAGTAACTTCATAAATAATAAACCATCCAATAACGTGTATTTAATATTTTTATGCAAACTATTGTTTGCAACATATTCAAGAAAGTTCATTTTATTACATAAGCTAATGTTCATCATTACCTAAAACGCAGGTGCTTACGAAAAATAAAATAGACTGAATTTTCTAGATAGTTTTGTTGGTCTTGAAATTTGTACGACTGGTCATGAAAATTGAAGCGATACTAATATTATAGATAATATTTTGTAAATGTATTTTAAAAAGTAATCACATTTTGCATAAGAAACTGAATATTTTAATTGTTAATTAATTCATTCAATTTGTATTTCATTTGAAGATTACAATAAACATCAGTATGGCTTATGCTGATGACCCTGCGATAGTTTCAAGGTACAAGCACAAGTTAGGAGAAATTTCTATACTAAAAATACAGCTAGAAAGGTTGGTTTAATGATCAAAGGCTATACCAAACTGGTATAGCCCATTTCATCTTATATAGATGTCTCACACATGTATCCTAACAGAAGAAATTAATAGACAGCATGGAAGTTTGAGAACCAAAGATACTAAATGCAAGGAGAAGATGTGGTTGTATAAAAGAAGAAGATCTGTGAATAAAAAGAACAAGTGAAGAAGTGGTGGCATCGACTGCCTAGAAAAACGAGCATTTAAAGAAATTTTTGAGACGAAATGAGAATACAAATGAAAGAGAAATCGGCCTAGAAGAAGATATGTGGGTGCAGTTAATGGAGATATAGGGAGACTTGGTTTACTGAATTAGAAATAAACAGCAACCACTCTGAAGTTGGTAATAGAACCTCTGGGCCAGTAGGCATGTAGAGCTGTTTTATTATTATTAATAAAGTGCACCTAAATATGAAATCATAAAGTTTTGGCAATGTACAGCACTACACAACGTCACGCTTTTGTGTTTTAATTCTATTTGAGTTCCCTTTATATATTGCATTGTAACCAATTTAATCTGTATTACTATCAAATTATATACTCACAGTCATACTTATTCTCATCTATTTAATTTTTTTATAAACCTTTAAAAGTGTAATAAAAAAAATTCAAAAGTCATTCCGAACTGCACATTAAAAAATGAACTGTCAACCTGATCGTCGTGGATGCGTTTCCGTCTTAAGTTCTCGATCGTTTCAGGTCCAACTATCAAATCTACTCTAATATTCTTGGAATATCGTTTCTAGACTAACCGCACAACAAATTATAGAAAGAGTCGATATTTGTTGCTATCAGAGTCAGAAAAATCGCTCGGAATATCAAGTAGAATCAGCTGTTCGTCGTAAACTAAAACTCTGCTTAGAAAGCTTCTCTAACGCTTTTATTCGCTGTACCGTTCAACGATACTCTAACATTTGAAAGATGGAGTGCCAGAAGAAACTCCTGAACATCTCGAGTATAATGAAAATGCCATGAATGATCGTTGCGTGCAATTAATATGTATTATTTTAATGCTATAATAATGTCTGTTTGATTTATGTTTCGATTTGACCTGCTATAAGGTTCTTTCTAGAATATCTGTGATTTATAGTTCACTTTGCATTTTTAAACCCACGCTATTGTTTTAATTAAATTTACCATTTTTGTTAAATTTAGAATATTTTAAAATTCTTCTAGTTTCCCACCATAAAATATTTTTTAGGGTGAAGATAGATAATGGGATGTGACTTGATAATGATAGTGATAATAATTCAATACGCGTAGAGATCTCCTGGAATTTATGGCTTGCATTATTATAATAACAAATTTGTATCTTACTGCATAAAAAAATTATTTGTACATAAGCTATGTCTTCATTTATATCAGGGGCAGTAATAAAAAAATTACGTTGAGTGTGGTTTTAAATTGTAAAAAAGTAACTTATAAATACATAACTGTATATAAATGTATCAATAACAGCTGTTTCGCTGCTTCTGAGTTAATCAGACCACCACATATACATCAGGTAATGGCGCATCCAGTCATGCAAGCATGAGTCACAAATGACGTGCGTGCGAGTATTACCACCATTTAGACGTTAATAGCCGGTATCTTTCACACAAAAAGTTAAAATTATCTTAATTTATACTCCTTGGTACGTTGCATAATTTTCACGCTAGGTTTAGGAGCAACAATTAAGGTATTTTTAATTGTTATCTTTATTCCGTGAATTAATAGAAAAAAGTAAAATGTTTTAAAAAACAATTTTTGCCTTAAAAATAACAACAGCGTAGTTTTTTCAAAATACATTTTTTCAAAACTTTTATTATTAGTTTAGAAATGGGAACGAATAAGGACGCGTACATAAAATATTTTTTGCAAATATATTTTGAGTTTTTTAAATACATAGGCGAATGGTCCAAAACCGCATTTTTATTAACATATCTTCGTCTACAAATTTCAAAGAAAAGTTATGTAACGTTAACAACAAATGGTCTATGATTGGGACGTACCTTTAACTCGTTTCAGCCTCAATTGTTACTAAATTATTTATCTGGGCGATCTACATTGTATACGTTTCTGTCTGTAAATTAATTTGTTGTTACCAAATTCCTCACCATGGTGACGTACAATTTATACCTTTCAGCTTTATATATCGATTTAATCTTTACTATTAACAATAAATGTATATGATGGCCACGCACATTTAATGCCTTTCAGCTTACAAGAGTTAAGAGACTTAATTATTAACAAAAATGAAATTTTCAATCTTAATCAAAGTACATAAACCTACATTATTCCCACAGGAAATTAATAAGAAACAAATAGACTACTTATCAAGCTGGGCACTAATTTGTCTCGAAGTCAAATTATCACAATTGACTATTTCTTGAATTGGGACTAACAAATGTCTACAGCTACGTAACCTAACATTATTTGTCAACATCGTTTTACATCTAAATAAAATTTCTTTATTGTAAATACATATATATATATATATTTGCCAATAAAAATAAAATTGATTTTCTCTTGGTTTTAACTAATAATTAAATTAATTATAAAATTTCATGAATATATCTTAGAAACCTTAAATAAAATATGCATTTTCCTCGTCTCCTTAAATGTACTTATATCTACTTGCTTTTTTTACGTAGATTAATGGATACGTTGTTGTTGTTTGTCTTGGTTTTAATGCTACATAATTAGTATTTGGCTACAAAAGATGTTGTAAGTTAACACGATATGGGTGAATTTCTGAATTCAATAGTTTAGTGTTTCCCGTGCTTTCAGCTGACCAGTTTAACAATTTTTGTGTCAGAATTGAAAACCTCCTATCGCGAGCGGTTTTAATACTTCGTACGCATTTCCAGTATATGTCCTTTTAATTGTTCCAATCATTTATCACAATTTTTGTATTTTTCTCATTTTATTAATTGTTCATCTTCATCTGTCTTTATGGAATATATTTGGCGTAGATTACTAACATAATCATCCTAAACCAATGTTATGTCCATATAAAAAGCGATTTAACGTAATTAAATCCAATTTTGTAATTGTTAAAATGCCGTGCTATATGCACGTAGCCAAGTATTCGCTGCGAACTTGAATTAAACCGGTAAAATGATAGAATGCACGAAATTAGAAAAACGTACACGACCACTTTCTATCATTTACGTATTTTCGCAATTAATAACGATTGTTTTTTTTTACATCGATGCTGTTACTAGAAAATAGTTGTATTTCATAGATGAAAGTTTATTAAAAATACTTTGGAGATAGGTAATCGAAGTCGAAGTCGAATCATTATTTTCACTTTAATACGCCGAGAGAAACTGTATCGTCAACGATGACCAAATGTTGTCAAAAAATTTACGGCGGCGTCATCTGATATATCGATTATTTCACGTCCATTATACATATTGTCATTTATGTTAATTAATTATAGTCACACAAAAAAAACACGCGTGAAACGAAAATTACTACGTTGATTACTTGCTAGTTTTTTACTGTAATAAATAACCAATTCACTTCGTCTTGTTTCAATCTTAGGTTGGAAATTAACCAATAAAATTTACATTACACTGATAAGAGCTCATGGCAATTACAGCTTATGTAAGACGTCACCTGCATCACCATTTAATTGTACTTCATAAATAAACGAAATACAATACCTTCTAAAAATATTAGTATTCAGATAAATTTGAAAAAATTCACCTTTAAAGGAAACATAGATTTAAATCATGTCAATGTACATACCTTCGCAGCTTGGTTTGTTCCAAGTAAGTCTGTAAGGCTACTTAGGGAAGTGATTTCTTCTTTCTGGGGAATGTAAGTTTTAAATTAAAGGAATAAAAATATCTTGAACTTGGGTTTTATTCTAGAAAATGTGTTATATTGAACTTATGAATTTTCTCCATGTAACTTATTTACATTTTTTTTAGTTTGCAACATACTTTTTAGCCGCTCTGAGGTCATGGTGTCATATTTCATTCCACATACAGAAAAGACTATAATGATGAATGGTATGAAACGCTCTGCTATTATTAAGCGGTAACTGACATTTATTAATTGATACCCAACAATGACGATTTTATATTTTTTAAACTTCTGTTTAAACATATGTTTTGTCGCACAGTCTCAGGTATAAATTTACATGAATTAAACATATTACGAAAAATTAAAACTAACAAAAGCGACTTTTTACATAAAAACCACCTAAATCTTCAATTGATAATATAATTCTAGAATTTTCAAATAGTGGCGCGGAGTTTTGAATAAGACGCAACGGTAATAACCGTAGTCGTCTGATAAGCGTTTCGATATTCGGAAAAGTCTAAAAGTTCTAGTTCTGTTATGTTTCTTATATTAATACTTGTTATTTCTAATAACTAGTTGGAACAAACAAGGAAATCATACACATTATGAATTAAACTTGTCTTTGATATTATTGTTTTCGTGCATCCTTTATTATAAACAACGGTTGTTAAAGAATAACAAATTTAATTTATCATAAAATATTAATAAGAAATTTGTACTTTTAATTTAATGAAATATCAAACAATTAATTATGATAATGTTGATGTTTTTAAATTATATCTAATATTTCTCTTTCAAAATTATTCGTATTTCATAAATATGTAAATTTCAAACGTTAATAATTCATAGTTTTAAAATTATAATAAGTTACTAATAAATCAATTTTGTATATATCGAAGACAACAGAATATAAAATCTAATACGTTGGAAATATTGGCTAATATCATTATAAAACTAACGGCTGTACTGTATGTATAATAATACCGATTGAATTTCTTGCATGTAAGGATGGTTTAATATCGTTCTGTGATATGAGATTTTCTTTATATTTCCCTTAAACTGTTGCTGTTTGTACTTAAGGATCTACCAATGGAAAAACGATTATTCGGTGCAAAAGCTTGCCGAGTTACGTCAAAGGCGAAGATAAAAAATGATAACAGTAAAGGATGATGTCCGTACATATGATATAAATGAATCGGGGAATAATGCAGAAATTAAGCAGATTCAGAAGAGATTAAGAAGTAATTATAAAGTAGAAAATACCAAAGCAAGAAAACGACGACTAAAACTTGTAACATTAGTGCCGAAGATGATGCTGTTGACTTGTTAGATAGAATTGTCATTGAAAATAGATTGGAAGAGATTCAGAACTAAATCTGAAATTTGTAAACAAATGTTATGTGTTTGTCCTGTTTGTCGAGGCGATCATGAACAACAACACTGTAAATCAACTAATGTTAAAAATTACATACATTGTGAAAGAGACAATACAAGATATTGCTCAAAACCTTAATGTACAACACAATACATTGGATCAACAGTGTCTATGTTTTAAGGGAAGGCTGGAATATGTTAAATAAACAATAATAGAATCCTCTAAATAGCAATTAAATTCAATACAACATTTTAACGGTAAACTAGGCAATCAAAATACTACTCAATCAATGTCAATTAATAATTGTGAATTTTCAGCACCTTACAGTGATACGTTTTACATAGTCGTAACATACCATGTCACCAACTGTCAACGGAGGAGAATATACTGGAATACACTATATCTAAATATTGAAATACCACTCAAATTACTTATTTAGGAGATTTTAATATTCACTTTGAAACAAAAAAAAAAATTTTTTTTCGAATCGACACGAAATAAAGCCTGTACAGACAATATATTCTCTAATTGTGTTGTAAATGTCCAAGCCACTCATATATTTGACCATGATGCACGAATACTGGATATAATAATGCCAGCAAGTGTAAGGAACTCCCAAAAATAGGTTAGAAAATATTCAGAGACAAATTGTAAAACTTTGACAAATGTCCTGCAAAGTGAAGAATGGGCAACTGTTTTCTTCATTGATAATGAAAAACATAAATTTGATAATTTCATTCCTCACAAAGAATCGATGGGTTTGATGCCAGATGCATATAAACAAAGAAATAATTCTGAAATCTATAATATGTACAAAAGCTAAGAAGATGCTGCCTATGCTGGAAATATGTACAAGGAACATCTTCTATTGGTATAGCGACAATAACCAGCAGCAAATATGAAAAATAATTAATGACGAGACTGGAAAAAAGTAAAAGCACACCTAATTATAACATGATCTCTGTTAATGAGCACTCATTGTTTTTTACACCTACAGAAATATCGAATATTTTCAACAAAATTAAAAATAAGAAAACACAAGATATTCATTCAATTTAATAATATATAGGATAAAGAAGTAAAAGGCAAGAAGACGATTATTTTCTCGATCAATTGAAAGTTGCAAATATATTTCCAATTTATAAAAAGGGAAATGTTGATGATGCTAATATTAACTGCCCAATATCGATCCTATCAACGTTCTCAAAAGTACTCGAGCATATAATATTCAAACGAATTGTCTGCTTCATTAATACTCAAATATTTAAGTCGGGAACAATTAGGCTCCAGACCTAAGTATCGTACATCTCAGACAATTCAGCATCTACTTCATATCATTAGTTAGCTACGTTGCATTAGAAAATTGAAGGGATTGCCTATTGAAAGGCTGCTGATTGTTTGTGGCACGAAATTCTTGTAGATAAATAGTTGATTTATGGAATTACAGTACAGTGACCATTGACATGATTAAATCATATCTAAGTAAAAGAACGCAATATGTTTTTGTTTGGGATACGAGCAGCAACGCTGAACTCAAGGATCAATCCTGGCATCTCTTATTTTTAATTTGTATGTGAACTATCTGATCAAATATTTAAGCTGTGACTCATTAATGTTTGCAGATCACACAACATTGATAGTGTCAAATATAGAATTATTCTGGAATCAAATTTAATTACATCCACACGCGAAGCCACTGAATGATTTAACAAGAACCAGCTAGTATTAAATAATGACAAAACTGCTATCATTAGATTCACTTCAAGCATAAGACTAAGGATCCCATGTTGCACTCCTAAAAGTTTGTTGGGGATTTTTTGGATTCAAGGCTGACATGGAGAAAATATATTGACATGTTGTGTCCAAAATTATTAACTGCTCTGTATGCAATTAGGCGTATATGTAAAATCATAAAGGAGCAGAGCAATATATTTTGCTCAATTTCACAAACAAAACTTCAGCAGGAATGAATAGAGATACAAATATAACATTAGGTCCCGCCATAAGCTGGATACCGCCGATTGATAGTTCTCAAGCTCAACAAATCGGTCTGCGTATTTATAATAACCTACCCCCTCATTTAAACCAAATAGCCCTAAACGTCAACAAGTATTCTACAACATAAAAGAGTTTCCGCCTACCAATGGAATGTATAATTGGTAGTCTGTGTTCTATTTAAGTGTCGTTATGGACATAATGCAAAATATTCTTAATAAAATTATGATTATTATTATTATAGATATAGATTGGAGATCACAACAATAAATAATTAAATTAACTAAATTAAATTATCGAAATGTTACATTTCACAATTTATTGTGGAAAAATACTAAAATGTCTTTAAAAAACTCAAATTTGGAAACAACGTTGAAACAGTAAAAGTGAAAAATCAATTTGATTCTTAAAGGTGGCTCTATTGCTAATTTGTTTCGGTATCTAGAAATTGGGAAAAGTCCATCTCGCACAAATCATATGATGGCAAATGGTAATAATACTTTTAGAGTCGTATCAGACAGTTTTGGATATTCATTGCGAAGTCAAAAATTACTCAATTCAAGGACTTTGAAAACTAATTTTAATTCTCCATTAGATGATAACTCAGTTAGTTTTTGCTTAAATGAAATGATACATTTTTGGGTAATACACACTGAAAGGGATTCCGTATCCATTCTGAGTCAGAAAAATATCCCGGAAAATAAGTATTAAATTAATGTTTAAGATCTGTCAAGCGAGTTGTTATATCTTTAGTAACCAACTGAATAACTTTTAGTTTGTTCTCTATAATAAAGCTTTCTAAAGTACAAAATGCTGAAAAAGTAATCTCCTTGCAGTATGAGTACCACAAATCTATTTTTCCTGTGAATGCTTTGATTTTATCATTGGCCATAAATATATTTAATTGCACAGTACATAGCCATTCTTCATCAGTTAAAAAGTGTCGTTAAGTTTAAATAGTCTCGTTAGAACTTAAAATTTAATATTTTAACTCCAGTGTCTAAGGCAGGCTTGTTTTTCGATACAAGCGCTTCTCTATGAATCATACAGTGGACCAATGTTACATGACACGACCCCCACACAATTCCCAAGAATTTTCTAAGAAATATTGTTTCCCTTGATGTAAGGATTTACTAATTTAAGGATTTCTTCTCCTGTAGTCCTTTGTAGTTCCTTGCAAAAAAGACATTTTTCAACGACTTTAAAAGAGGCTGAAAAAATCCTTTTTTGTATTCTATTTATAGGTTTGCTTTGTACATTATCTGCCATTTCGAATATTCTGCGACCAATTGTTGTATCAGAGAGTGGTATTTTATATATCTGTTTATATGTAGCTTTTCCCTCTTGTTAAATATAACGCTTAGTAACATATGTAACGAAAGTTTTGGGAAAATTTTTCTTGTAATTTTTTCCTATTAAAAATAGGAATAGGAACCATTGGATATTGAGAATCTGTCAAGTTTCTCCTGCAGTTTGACAATATATTTCTGTTTACAAAGTTTTGCAAAATGTCATACAGGTTAGAATTGCGGAAATGTAATTTGAATTTGATTGGTCAACGTGACATTGTCGCCATTTATAGAAACCAAAATATTATAAGATAACAATTTACCGCTTCATTAAGAAATTTGATAAAGGTTTGCCGTGTATGAATCTTCCCAAGACGGATCGCAGAACTTCACTGAATCTGCAAGAAATAGAAAAAGAGTTTCAACGAGAAGATTAGATGGAAGATTTCACATTTCCCATATGACAGCCAAGAAGGAAATTTGCAGAAATAATTTAAAATAAAAGCCTCAAAAATGTGCAAAATGCATGGCTGCTCAATTAGAGAAGATTCCAAGATACTGCAGACAATTAAGATATGAACATTTCATAAACAATGCCACGATAATTTTAGATGACGAAATAGTTATTTTCATAAAGTCAGGAAAATGTCACATTACTGAAGAGGAGCTAAATTGAAATACGAGGCACTTTGTGCCGAGTATTATATAGTACTACACAGACAAGTTTATGACGGTGGGTGGGAAGCTCAAAGTGAAGAAGAACTACGTCGAAGAATCCGCCAAAAGATTCGAGAGTTTAACCCACATACCGTCCAAGGGCTGATGAGAGGCATTCGCACAAAATTGCGAACCATTGAAACCCGTGGCCCTTTAGTTGTTGTGTGATATATTATAATTATAGTTAAAGCTTCACTGAATCGTTTTCTGCACTTCCAAATTAAATAAAACAATTATAGTTTAAAAAATTGTATTTCAACCTTTTTCCCAAAACGTTTGTCACATACGTTATATACCTTGCGCTGCTGGAATAATTAACACTTTAGCAGTTGTGTACGGCCATATTTGTCTATGCGATAGCTCACTAAGTAAAAATCCTCCAATGCGTATAAGTGGACATACTTGTCAAATGCCCGATTTGTATTCAATTACATTTATTTACATTTTTCATCCAATTTGCGACGAAATGGTAATTTTCCGCGAGCCCGTTTGGTGTCGCTACCCACATATTGATTGCAACTACTTTAAAATGGTTCTATTACGTATTCGTACAAAGTCTTCACAATAATATCGAGCATCGATTATTGCATACATATGGCCATTTTAAAAAAGATTGTGATTAGAGTTTGCAGAATCAGTTTATCGTAATTATATACACGAACGAGAAAAAGTAGGCATATTAATTATCGCCATGAATGGTCACTCCAGCGACAGATGTGTATTAAAATAAATTATGGTAAATTGTGGAAGTTCCTAGTGTTTTTATTTTAGTCGATAATGAGCTTGTTATATTTTTAGTTAAGTATCATCATCAAATTTACTTAATTATTGAAAGATATAACGATGAAATAACAACCATTGGATGGAAACATGTTGGCGCTCTTAGACATTTTTTCTTATATAAATGCACCTCTGGGCTGAATATTTAGTTTCTCAAACTGAAACCGTATTTCCTTGTGGGACTCTTTCTATGAAACATGTTACGTACTACCATGTCATGTCACTTATGGTAAAAGACTGTTGATTGCTTGATTACCGCGAAGATAAATAATTGTATAACATAAATATTAATATCCTGCACTCTTGGTTCTGGCAACATCACGAAATATATTATGATAATTTTAAATTATGAAACAAGACATAACAGCGTCCTTCCGTATCGTTTTAACCCATTTTCTCCTTATTGTAAACACTCGCGCAAACTTATTAAAATTCTAATTGCATATGTGGCTATTGTTCGCTATCCTTCACTTGTATCTTAAATCCATTTGTGCGTTTATTTACCCTCTTTACATCTCGTAAAATATAATTATTTTTTTGCGGAAATTAATTCACCAAAAATCAACAATTAAATATTTTTCCAACCGAGTCCGTGCCCTCAAATTTGAAGGTAATTTGGTTGCTGCCATGCAAATTCTGTCACAATAACCTGGATTTTGTGTAAACGACATGCTTCGTATATTTTGTGTTGAACGTACATAGGTAGTGATCCAGTTCCGTTTTTGAGGTTAATATCTTTTGAAATGTGATTGAAATTAGAGCCTAATTAGACGTAGCGTACATAATGATATTTGCAGTAGGTATTGTATTCAATGTTAATTTATTCATAACACAATTAAATTTGTTTTTATGGTAATAATATCAGTCGTAAATTTGGCAGGTGGTTTGAGATAGAATAGCAACGTAATTTGCAGATGCTTTGTGAAATATTATTTATTAGAGGAGTGTCGATTTGATTAGGAGTAAAAGTTGGCATGTGCGGGCTGTTTCAAATCGCAGAAGTTTCGTAAAATTAGGCGAGAAGTTCTAAGAGTATTTAATTTCTAAGAAGAAATTGAATTGCAAATTCAAATAAATTGTAACTTTGTAAACCTAAATCTTGGATAAGGAACATTTACAAAAATTTTAAATAGGTACGGATAGTCGCTGATAAACAATTGTCTAATATTTTACCTCAATATATCAACAATTTTCTTTTGTAATTGACTTACTTTTTGTGAAGTGAAGGATGAAGTCGCTTTATTGAAAACTCCCATAGTAAAAATAGTAAAAGAGTTTGTAGAGGACTTGGTAGAGGATAGTTTCCATGAGGAATTCTAAACTAAACTGTGCCAGTTCCTCTCTTCATTATTATTATCAATTATTATTATTATCTATCTATTAAAAAATGATTTCTCTAAACCAATAACTTGTCCTTAAAAAGCATGTTTAGGCTCCCGGGAAAATATTGAAACCTAATTGATGGCCATATACCATCTACATACAAAACTGCATATTCTTGCGAAATAATTCATATCAAGAAGATAGTTTCATCAAGAAAAACTTGAAAACCTTTGACGAATAAGTATTTCTTTTACAGTTTTTTAAATATTAGTGAAGGTACCGGAAAAAATCTTACGTGTGTACTGAAGTATACAAATTTATAGAACAGTTGTTTATTAGCACTAACCAAAGCGATGGATTATACTTCCTGTCAGTGACATGTGTAAAGGCAGTATTTTAGAATTATTAGACTAAATTATGATATTGTAAGATAATTTGTAACTCCTTACACTTTTATGTTGGTTGTGATTCCAAATCATTAGAGGATTTCAGAATTATTTATCTAATATTTATCTAAGATGAATCAAAATTCGGTGGGTTTTATTCAGATGTATTGGTACTTAATACAGGCGTACCTTGAGGTTTAACTTCGAATCCAATATTATTTACTTTTAATTTATTGCAAATTCACTCTTTTTTATGCAAGGTCTATTAAATTCAATGGAGGTGAATTTAGTCGTAGACTAGGCCAATAATTTAGATCATTGTAATATAATACTTTTTAAGTTTTAAATGCATACAACTTTCATATGCTATATTACGACTATTATATTTACATAAAGATGAAGTGTTATATATTATGTAAGCCGCTTGTCTTATGACAGTGTGCGTACTGTTAATCTCTCCTTGTCTTGATCAGGTTATAAAATTCCAGCAATCAAAACTAAAGAAAGTGATGGTGTTAAATACACAGAATAAAGATTTTATTAAAACGTTATCTTGCCTAAAATCTCTGGTTATTTACCTTTTAAAATAAAATACCCTAAAACAAACATTCTCAACTTAAATGTCAGTATTGCAAGACCTTCTCATACAACTATATAGGTTGATCAATATTGTAGTTGTAGTAGCGATTTAGTTTCCAACAGCTTTAAGGTGTAAAAGTATGAAATGCACTTTGGGATTTCCATGTACTTAAGTGCGTTTACTCTTTGTTGATTTATGCAATTACATTTAGCAACATTGAAGATTTGCAAAGAAATATTATTGTTATAGTATTTACAAATGTCTTGTCATTTCTTAGTCGTCATTCTTATGTATTCTTATCATCCAGCTTCCCCCCAAAATACATTCTGAAATTCCTCCCTTTCTTTCTCATTGTTCACTTATTTGACCTTCCATAATTACCACACCTAAATATAAACTAACATAAAATGATTCTCTTTCTTTTATGTTAGGTTCGTTGTTTCCTCCCTTTAACCACAGTTACTATACACTGGGTTCAAAATAAAATGCACCACATAGAAGGAGTAGACGGAGAGGGCTGAAAACTTTGTGTAAAGCTGTATATATATATATATATATATATATATATATATATATATATATATATATATATATATATCCAAACAAATTTACACAAAATTTTAAAAACACCGTTTTATTGAAGAAATGTTAATAATGTGTAACATTACCACGTGCTTGAATGCAGAAATTTATCCGTATAGGCATACTAGAACGTAGAGCATTTAAACTGCCCTGGATAAGCGTTAAAGGAGAGCGGCCTTCTATTTTTATGCCACCCCAAACCATTACACCATGTGTTAGGCCAGTATGTCTTCGTTGTAGAAACTGCAAATTGTATCGTATATACAAGAGTTTTGACGGTATGATCTCAATCCAAATGACCGAATGCGGCGATAAATGGTGCTCATAGAGCACCCAGTTCATTGCAACTGAACGCGATGGTTCCCAAACGTCTTGAAGACAACTTCTTCTCAATAATCGATCTTCCCGTTCCTGAGTGCTTCTGGGACGCGCAGTGTCTCTACGTCGTGTTTGTAGCTGTTCTTCCTGGCATCCTCGGCATGTTCTAAAGATTGTTGAATGAGTACGTTCTAATCTTCTGGCGATTTCCCGGTATCCTAATTCAGCTTAGCCCGCCGACGAACTGGTGACATTTTTACAAACAGAACAGTGACAACTGATGCCTAGAACCACAAAAATACACCAATAAACGTTAAGAAATAACGATATAAGACGTGAAAACGCTGATAACACCAGGTATATCTCTTAAAGAAGTCAATATTTTTAATTCAAATTTTAACCATTTACTTGTATATATATAACAGCTTTATACACAAGTTTTCAGCCCTCTCCGTCTACTCCTTCTATGTAGTGCATTTTATTTCAAACCCAGTATATATTACGAATATATTTGTAAAATAAATTGTTATACCTACGCCAATTTTCTAAATGTTTCTACTCGTACCTCCTCTATTACATTTTGAGTGTAATACTTATTAAACAATTTTTTTCCATCTTTATATTGTATTATCAGCCATTCATTAATTTCCTCTCTTGGATTATACCACCTTATGCCCAGTTCGTAATTACCAGCAAATGGAGCTGATTATTTTTTCATCATTCGTAATTTATTATCCAGCGACTTTCTAGGACTCTGTCTAATCTAACTTCTGCATTCCCATGAGCACCATATATTTGTTGATCAAAATACTCTTCCCATTTGTCATTTATTATCTACTTCTGATTTTTATATATTCCCATATTTCCACATCCCTTCTCAATCTATTCATTACGTTCTTCGTTCCTTGTTCTCTCTGCGTAATTCATTTTTCTGGTGCTCCTATATATAACATTGGATTATCTCCATCCAATTCCGCATTCTTTAATACGTTTTTATTGTGCAATTTTCAATATATTTTTAACTTTGCTATTCCACTCGTTACTCACTGCGATGGCTCTTTTCGACATCCTTCTATGTCGATGTTCATATAATGTTCATATTTCGTCTTGTTTTTTTTTTCTTAATTATTGCAAATGGTCTAAGTTATATGCAGAAACCCTTATTTTCACCAATCGCCGTTAATCACCTTGATGATAACAATATTCTTCATTGTCCCATATAGTCCATTAAATAGTGTTTCCGTCCCAATCGTAACATTAACATATCTGTTCACTCATACTACTTTTTTATCTTTTCTCTTTTCCATTTCTTCTTTTTATGAGTTGACAGTGTTTTATTGGTATGTGTTGTTTGTATACAAAACCAATTTTTGTTTATTGATGAATGCCTCCATGTTAACTTTATTATTTTTTTAATATTTTTATTTCGTAATACCAAATATCGATGATTTTGTTAGTTAGTTTTCTTATTTTGTTGAGTTGTTAATCATAAAGCTCATGTAGGTTTTCCGTAAGGGAATATGATGGAATTAGTCTATTGTAAATATCTTTAAATTCCTTCAATAACTGCATTATAAAATTAATATTAATAATTTGATGTTTCTGGTTAGTTTATCTCGTGCGTATGCAACATACATTGCATTCTAAACCTTTAAAACACACTTACTTGTGAAGTATGTAACGTGACATCTACAAGTCAGTGTATGAGTCTTATAGTAGTTGCACCATTAATGCTTTTAGCAAAGAATCTGACCAATTCTCTTCTTGTGAATTCACGATACATTATATCGCGGTGTCCTACTTACTCGAGGCACCACGATATTTGTATTCGACTGATATATACTGCTTTACTTACAAGAGGGCGCTAAATAACTTCAAACATTTTTCAAAACAGTTAAAATTCATTTTATAGTTTCATATCATTTTTTTATAACATTCTATATAGTAAGTAGTTTAACACAGTTTGGTGTGATTAATAAAAAAAATGAGCTAGTTAAAACTCTGTTTAAGTGTCATAAAAGTATGGTAGTTTATTGAACAGTTTTATTTTAATAATAATAAAATACATTATTTTGAGAATTTATTACTAAATGTACTTCACTAATGTTTGAATACTTTACCAAAGTTTAAAATTTTTAACTCAAGTATGTTGTCAATTTGTAGAAGGAAATTTTGTCGCTTCGATTCAAAATTAATTTTACCCTGAGGGGCGAGGTGTTTATATTAATCGATATATAATATTTTTGCATTCTGTCATATTTTCCAGCTTCTGTTTAATATTTATGCTGGTATTCCAACTTTTTCTACGTATTCTTCTTTATTAAGTTCCTTTCTGAACTCTTCTGTTCGTCTCTTTCCATGCCCTTAGTCTCTACTACTGACATTCAGAATTTAGTACACAGTTTTCTGCAACGTACTGTAATATTGGAAGATATACAGTTCGATACACTGCGATTTTGGTTTTTATTGTGATGTTTTTTTATTAAAAGATCTAGTATATAATGCGTGATTTGATTCTATTTCATTTACCTGTGTTCCTCTCTTGTTTATTATTATGCCCAAATATTTATATGTTTCTGCTTATTTTATTTTTCTTCCCTCAATTTCTATAGTTCTTTTTGTTCGCTATTTCCATTGCCATTGCCCTATTTTTTAAGGTTTAGCAACACAACAAATGCTAGATTTTCGGTTAAAGCGTGTGCTTCCATATTTACTAAAGTCATGGTACCTACAAAGTATTTTTGTTTTGCAAAAAGTTTCTTTTACTATTCAATTCATTACACATATAAAGAGTAGTGGCCTCACCATCCCACCATGTTTCACCCCATTGTTATTGTCAAACTGCTTACAGTTTTATTACATGTTTGTACATGATTGTTCCTTGTATTGCACAGACTTTTCATTATTTCTATTCATCGTCCACTCTTTAATCTATGAGCATTTCGTTTCTACTGATTCTATTAAAGGCATTTTCTATATCTAGTAATACATTTCTTTAGTAGTATAGTAAAATGTCTCTTAAGTTTCTCCAGAATCGTGCCTTCCTTTTTCTTCTTATTGTCTTCCTTTCTCTTATTTTCTGTTCAGCCCTAAAATACCCCCCTCCCCCAAACCTTTGTATTATATCTTCTTATGTTAATATTCTTCCGTTCCAGTATTTTACCCCATATTATTTAATGCTATATTTGATTGTCCTTGTTGTGTTCTTGAATCTTTTTATCCGCACTTCTTCCAAGATGTTTGTCTTGCATGCTTGATCATTATTTTAGCTCCATTAATGTTTCCTGTACATTTTTTTCACCGATTTTCTAATACTCCGTTTTTACAATTCTTTTTTATTTTTTTCAGTTGTGTCTTCTGGTAAATGCACATCCATTTTTTTCTTAATTTTTTTCCCATTTTTTTAGATGGAATTGTATACTATTTTACATTTATTAATTGCACCTTGTTACCAGCCCCAAGGAATATACGATCGCAGCTCACTTGACCGCCGACGGTAGGTCACACACGCGCCGTCGAAGACACGTGCGCTCGAAAAATATGTTTACGAAGTCGCACACGCGCCGGCGAAGACAGGTGTCGCCGAATTATTTGTCACACACGCGCCGTCGAAGACACGTGCGCTCGAAAAATATGTTTACGAAGTCGCACACGCGCGGACATCAGTAACGAAGAGGGGCATCACCTATATAACAGACAGAAAAATCTGTAGGACCATCAGTTCCATCACTTCCATCACTTCCATCAGTTCCATCAGTTCCATCAGTTCCCTCAGGCTCTCCCAGTCTCGAGGAATTACCACCAAGTACGACGGCGCTTATTACTGTGCTTTTTGTTTCATGTAATATTGTGCGATATTTGTGCCGTTCGTCCGTAAATCGAATAAACCCCGCACACGGTAACAAATGGCTCCCTAGAACCCCATGGATCATCCGCCGTCGCAACAACGCCGGCGCGGACTCCATGGACACCTTCACTGAGCAGGCACAACGAATCCGCTAAACACCATCGAAGCCGGTCTACCATAGAACGCTTCCAGACGCTAGCCGTGCAAGTGTGGAAGACTACGCAGCCGTCTACATGTCGTCGCCGCACTTCGAGCCGACGCCGCCCAGCCGTAGCGGTACTCGCACCACCGATCTGACGCATCGACCCGATACCCTACCTGGCCGTCGCAGTGACTGAGGTGGCCATGCAACCGCTGCAACGCCTGACGCACTCACCAGACACGTCCTGGAACATCGACATGGTAACACCAGCTCCGTTTCGGATTCAACCACGAAGCCAGCCAAGAACAAGATGAAGAAAGAAGAAACGACGCGAGCCATCCTCCGGCAATATTATTGGCCACGCGTCCAACACGACGTCAACCAATACGTCCGTGGGTGCCTCCTGTGTCACAGCGCCAAGAGGGGGCAACTACAGGCAGACGCCCCACTACGACCCCACCATTCGGCCAAACCATGGGAAACCATAAGCGTGGACCTAATGGCCCCCTACACCGAAGCCGGCCTACTATAGAACGCTTCCAGACGCCAGCCGTGCAAGTGTGGAAGACTACGCAGCCGTCTACATGCCGTCGCCGCACTTCGAGTCCAGCCGTAGCGGTACTCGCACCACCGATCTGACGCATCGACCCGATACCCTACCTGGCCGTCGCAGTGACTGAGGTGGCCATGCAACCGCTGCAACGCCTGACGCACTCACCAGACACGTCCTGGAACATCGACATGGTAACACCAGCTCCGTTTCGGATTCAACCACGAAGCCAGTCAAGAACAAGATGAAGAAAGAAGAAACGACGCGAGCCATCCTCCGGCAATATTATTGGCCACGCGTCCAACACGACGTCAACCAATACGTCCGTGGGTGCCTCCTGTGTCACAGCGCCAAGAGGGGGCAACTACAGGCAGACGCCCCACTACGACCCCACCATTCGGCCAAACCATGGGAAACCATAAGCGTGGACCTAATGGCCCCCTACACCGAAGCCGGCCTACTATAGAACGCTTCCAGACGCCAGCCGTGCAAGTGTGGAAGACTACGCAGCCGTCTACATGCCGTCGCCGCACTTCGAGCCGACGTCGCCCAGCCGTAGCGGTACTCGCACCACCGATCTGACGCATCGACCCGATACCCTACCTGGCCGTCGCAGTGACTGAGGTGGCCATGCAACCGCTGCAACGCCTGACGCACTCACCAGACACGTCCTGGAACATCTACATGGTAACACCAGCTCCGTTTCGGATTCAACCACGAAGCCAGTCAAGAACAAGATGAAGAAAGAAGAAACGACGCGAGCCATCCTCCGGCAATATTATTGGCCACGCGTCCAACACGACGTCAACCAATACGTCCGTGGGTGCCTCCTGTGTCACAGCGCCAAGAGGGGGCAACTACAGGCAGACGCCCCACTACGACCCCACCATTCGGCCAAACCATGGGAAACCATAAGCGTGGACCTAATGGCCCCCTACACCGAAGCCGGCCTACTATAGAACGCTTCCAGACGCCAGCCGTGCAAGTGTGGAAGACTACGCAGCCGTCTACATGCCGTCGCCGCACTTCGAGTCCAGCCGTAGCGGTACTCGCACCACCGATCTGACGCATCGACCCGATACCCTACCTGGCCGTCGCAGTGACTGAGGTGGCCATGCAACCGCTGCAACGCCTGACGCACTCACCAGACACGTCCTGGAACATCGACATGGTAACACCAGCTCCGTTTCGGATTCAACCACGAAGCCAGTCAAGAACAAGATGAAGAAAGAAGAAACGACGCGAGCCATCCTCCGGCAATATTATTGGCCACGCGTCCAACACGACGTCAACCAATACGTCCGTGGGTGCCTCCTGTGTCACAGCGCCAAGAGGGGGCAACTACAGGCAGACGCCCCACTACGACCCCACCATTCGGCCAAACCATGGGAAACCATAAGCGTGGACCTAATGGCCCCCTACACCGAAGCCGGCCTACTATAGAACGCTTCCAGACGCCAGCCGTGCAAGTGTGGAAGACTACGCAGCCGTCTACATGCCGTCGCCGCACTTCGAGCCGACGCCGCCCAGCCGTAGCGGTACTCGCACCACCGATCTGACGCATCGACCCGATACCCTACCTGGCCGTCGCAGTGACTGAGGTGGCCATGCAACCGCTGCAACGCCTGACGCACTCACCAGACACGTCCTGGGACATTGACATGGTAACACCAGCTCTGTTTCGGATTCAACCACGAAGCCAGTCAAGAACAAGATGAAGAAAGAAGAAACGACGCGAGCCATCCTCCGGCAATATTATTGGCCACGCGTCCAACACGACGAGTGGGCGACTTCCCGATGAAATGGTCCGGCCCCCACGAGGTTATTGAAGCAGTTGGACCAACCGTGTGGTGGATCGACCGAAATAACCAACCAACAAATGTCCACATAAACGATCTCCGCCCCGCCCCAGTGCAAAGACACCCCGTGACACTGAGTAAAGTGACCCCCCCGTGACACTAAGTGAAGTGACCCACCCACCCGTGACACTAAGTGCACCCCACCTTAAACATATACATTGAGCCGCGATCTAAATGGAGAGGGGTGGTGTTACCAGCCCCAAGGAATATACGATCGCAGCTCACTTGACCGCCGACGGTAGGTCACACACGCGCCGTCGAAGACACGTGCGCTCGAAAAATATGTTTACGAAGTCGCACACGCGCCGGCGAAGACAGGTGTCGCCGAATTATTTGTCACACACGCGCCGTCGAAGACACGTGCGCTCGAAAAATATGTTTACGAAGTCGCACACGCGCGGACATCAGTAACGAAGAGGGGCATCACCTATATAACAGACAGAAAAATCTGTAGGACCATCAGTTCCATCACTTCCATCACTTCCATCAGTTCCATCAGTTCCGCCAGTTCCATCAGTTCCATCAGTTCCCTCAGGCTCTCCCAGTCTCGAGGAATTACCACCAAGTACGACGGCGCTTATTACTGTGCTTTTTGTTTCATGTAATATTGTGCGATATTTGTGCCGTTCGTCCGTAAATCGAATAAACCCCGCACACGGTAACAACCTTCTCTTATTTCTACAACATATTTAAGTTTTGTTAACGTTCTTTTAATAAAAATAATAAATTATTATTTTTCCTTATTAATTCAACTAATTAATATTAGTATTGAACCTGTAACAATCGTGAAACAATGTCAATTGCGAAACTATGCTTATTAATAAAAATTGAGGGAGTGCGTGAGATGAACTTGGAAGTGGGAAGATTATTGAACAAATAATATGTGGGCATCTATAAAGAGATAAGTTGTGTGAACATAAACAATGTGTTGAATTTGCCATTTGTTGGAGGTAAATTCGCTGAAAGTGGATGTATATAAAGCACATAATTAATAACTGGGAATAAAAATTAGGAAATGTCTATAAGAAGGCGACTCTGCTTAAAAGCTTTCTTCGTTCATACATGCGCGTTGGAGGAAATAATATGACAGGGAGTGTATGAATCCAAATAAAATATTAGCAAATAAGTGCACATGAAAATAAGTGACATTAAGATACGTGGGGTAGAACATTAGTTGATGAATTCTGGATTTGGATAACAGGAAAGTAGGTGGAGGTTGAAATAAGAAAGCAAGATCGACGGAGGCAGGATATGTGAGCTGGCTAAAACTTGTACGAACCTTATATCAAACAGAAAGACGTCCAGAAATTTTCCGGACGCGTATGTATTTCTGCTAACTTCTTAGAAAATATTGAGGATATAACACAAATCGAAGTGGCGTGAAGCTGTATAATGGGGAATAAATCTATGCAAGGTTAGTTTCATAGGTGACACAGTTTTTTTAGTTCATTATATACTACAGTAAAAGTATACAAATAAAAGCAGTTTAATATCTGTTTTATTAAAAAATATATATAAATAACAGTACAAAAACACAAAATTATATACATGGGTACATATGATTATTTATGATGATGTAGATGAACGAATACAAATAATGCAGGCATCATTTGAAAGATCACAACTGGCCGCACACTCTAGCTTAAAACGAACTGTAATATACTTGGAAACTTTAACTATTACTGGTTATTTCTTCTTGTGTTGTATGCTGTGGGTATTTGGAAACTGTATTCAGACGAAGTACTCGGAACATAAATGGGTTGCTTCGACAATGTTGGTTTGGTCAAGGTACGTGGTATTGTATTTGCATTAGCTTGCGCTTGCTGTTTGTAAAATTGAAATTGCACAAGCGAGGGAACGTAAGAATCGAGTAATGATTGTGGTTGCCGATTGGGTGTATATTGGTTCTTGGGTAGTGGTTCCTGCACAGTTTGTTGTACGTATTGAACTTGTTGGGTGCTTGGTGTTTGGGGCACCTGTTCAATTTGTGGTTGTGGTGGTAATTGCGGTTGGGTGATGTACTGTGCAGTTCCGTCAGCCTGCTGTGGGTAATCTGGCTCTTGCGTAAATATCTGTGGCCCAACGTTGTTGAATTGAGAGAGGGCATCTGCGTTAGGTTCCTCTTTTCCGGCATTCACGTACTGCGCTGGAACGTACATATAATACTTGATGTTTCCCTTAGGGTCAATAACCATTTGTATGTTATTCGACGACGACGAAAAAGGCTGCAAGTACACGTACTGCTGAGGAGAGGTCCGAGTGCTTTGCGTGACTTGATTGTCCGTTACGTAAGGTACGTTCTCGTATTGCTGATACTGAGTGTACGTTTTCGGATCGATGAACTGCGTCTGCTGCGGATACGATAGTTGAGTTGCGTATTGCTGAGAAGGATTCGCGTATTGCACAATTTCAGTTTGCGGTACATATTGCTGTTGCGTTTGTGGTTTAATGTACTCGTGCGGAGCGCGAAGTGGCTTGAATCCGTATTGTATTTGAGAGGGTATTATTCCCTTTTGGGGCGCAAATTGCGATGTTCCTAATTGTTTTTCCAGTTTTGTTTTTCTTTCATTCGCCAGGTTTTCCCTCTCTATGTCTTCGAGTCTTATTTGTTTTTCGCTAGCGGCAACTGCTATGCTCAGTAAGCAGCATATAATTGTTGTTGTGTGTTTCTAAAACAGAAAATTAAATTACAGTGCAAGCGAAAAATTACGTACAATAGGACTAGAAGTTTATTTTGGAGGGAATCGTATTGGTTCGCAAGAAGAGTAGCTTAAAACTCGTCGCTTTGCAACGCGAGTAAATACCATGAGCTTTTGGTCACATGAATACACTGATAAGAAGTCCTTACAAAACTTCCTTGTATCACTAGTATGGGGGCATTTAATAATGTTTTTAATTCCGTCAACGAACAAAGACTTTTGAAAATTGTAGTTTTGATTATTTGTTGTAAATTGCTTTGCCTTTACACATTTTCGATTGAAATTTCTTGAATAATACTTACGACGGAATTATTTTATTCTCGAAATTTTTTATCATCTCAACCATAAATTGTTACAAGCAAATGTATTTAATTTTTTTTTTGGATATCAAACATTGATGAGGTGACTTATTTTTATTACCATCTACCTCGGTCCAAGTTTGAAAATCACGACTACGTTCGAAAAATGATATACAAACAGGATTTCATTTAACTATCGCCTTCGCCTAATTATGTTTTTATCCATTTTCAGAAGATTAATTTATTGTAGTAGTTAAATTGAGTCTACATCGCACCATATGTAATTCCTTAAAACTATCCTTCTTCGTTTCTCGATAATAATAATAATAATAATAATAAAAAGAAGATGAGCAGCTCCTTTCACTGCTTCTCCTTCATTACATAATTCATCTTTTTTCACCATTACTTATGTTACATATGTTGCGGATAGCAGTAAATGCAAAAATCGACCACATAAGTTAAAAGAAAGGACGATAGGGAAATATTATGAAGCCTTAAAAAATAAACAACACTGATTAAACGAGGGGTGCGAAAATTAAAAAAGGAGTAAAGCCAGCGCCGAACCTGTAAAATTGTAAATATAAGAAATTTAGGAAGAATTGTTTTACCGTACCATAGGAGGCATAAATCAGTAAAAGTGGAAAAAGAAACGATGTCTAAACAAGAATCCTACAAAGTATAGCAAATATAAATGCGATAGTCAAAAATTAAAGAGTTGGTACGTATACTCTTTTAATTTTTGACTCTGTTCTTTATATCAAGTAAACAAGCCTCATGGACGCAGCTTGGAGAAAGGATGGTCACATAAAGAAAATAAAAAGTAATTCTTTGGAAAAATAGAAGAAAAATAAAAGAAAATAAGAGACGAACAATATCAGTTGAACATTTTTGAAGAAGAAGTTTTTACTTCAACAGATCCATGCAAGTTCTATTTTGAAGAACGTTTAAAGGACGAGAAAAATGTTGAAGCATCATTACATAATAGAAGTAAGTATACTTAATTATATATTGATATATATTATAGAAGTTCTATATAATGCCAGGCAAACAATGAAGCTAGTAAAAATGCAAGGAAATATGAAATTACACTGAAGAGGATATTACTTCCAAGAGAAACTGAATAACAGGATTTCTTAGAAATTTTAAATCAAGTGAAAAGAGCAAATGCAGCTCCCAACTACTGGTAAGCGTTATAATTTCATTTAATTTCAGTTAGAGGCATAAAATGTATGCAATGCATTACCTAGTGTAAAAAATTCAGAGGGATAATTTTGTTAAGGAAAGTAAGGTAAAGATTGACGATAACATTAAAAAGACTCATATCGTTGATTTATGAAAAACAGGGTAATATTCTGAAGTAAAATAAACGAGTGAAAAGCCATAAATATACGAAAGAAAGTGCACCTATGCTTCATCGATATGGGGAAGGCGTTTGATAGGATAAGAAAACATTTTTGGAGAGGATATGTAAGAATGGGATATGTAAAATCAAAAATAATTTATGGAGTAAAACTAAACAATGACGAATTCTCATACCAACGTTTTCACTATAGTTTTCGATAAAGTGTAAGCATAGTAGGCCTATAAAATGTATGAAAATTAATGTTGATAGAAAAAGAAGGCAGAAAACGTAATATAATCATAAATGGACAATATTACATAAAGAAAATGCATTGGTTGTTAAAATAAGTAAGGAAATTTTAAACAATTCGTGGTTATCTCATCAACCATTTCCAGGATCAGTGAAATTGTAATGCCAGAAACAATGGAAGAAGAAAGCTTATGGAAAGTTTTTTTTTCTACTAGAACTAATTATACATATATTATATATAAATATGGCAAAATGCAAAATATTTGAGTATACACAATCACTTTCGTAGCTCACTACAAATATGATGATAAAACGTTACAATAAGAATTACTTGTTGGAAAATTATTATATGAATAATTAATATTGAATCATACCATACAAAAAACTAGATAAATCTGTAATTGTTAGAATGGGTCGATGTCATCGAACCATCATATTATAATTAGTAAATCTATTGCCTTCATTAATATGTCGTTGATCAGTCCTCCTTTATTTATGGTATAATTGTTGGTACCTCAGTTGTATTACTGATATGTTCAATCATTCTTCTATTCCATATCTATGGAAAACGGTGATTTTAATATGGTTAAATAATTTTCCTGGATGCAAATGTATCGATGTGACAAATTAAGCCATATTGTATTAAATTTCTAAATTCGGTTTTAAAGCGAGAAGAATTCATAATCGTTCAATTAAAAAATAAAAGTCTGAATAACTGCAATAGATAAAATATATAAATCAGTGGTGATATTATGAACCTACTTCTAAATCTGTTTGAAATAAAGTTACTTCAAGCCAACACAAACCAAATTATAATAGTAAAGTTAATGGTATTACTTCAACTATAAAGCCAGTGCAAATTAAGTAGGTGTTACAATAGAATTGACGTTAGAGCCTTTATTACTTTTATTATATATTAGAATTCTACTCGCAAATATCAAGAATCCTTTTAAATGCAAAACAATAAAAACGAGAAAATAATATTTCAGGGTAAAATAATGCACTAAAATATTCATCAAATCTTCCTTAATACCACAAACAGTAAATTGATTTCTGTGACAAAAAGTTAAACAACAACAATTGTGTAGCAAGTAAGGAACTATAATTTCTGAAAAATAAAATTATTTAAGTAGGTAACTGAAATTATGTAAAATCATAAACCAAATAATAAGAACTCGGTCAAATTAATAATTCACTAATTCCTATAGATTTGACTCCAATTAAAAGTAAATATGCAAGGAAATGTATACACAATTTTGAAATCACGAAGATAAACCTTTCTGATGTTCCCTTATACAGAGAATTGCATACAAATTGCATCTCCACTTATTTATGGAGAGTTTGATCATAAATTTAATAGATGACTTCGTAGCAATATATTTTGTAGCATATTTGTAAATGTTGGTTAGTCGTGTATAACATTTGCAATTATTTTTTCATGTATATGTAACTTACCGCAGAAACGTGGTATTTATGTTCTTAAACAATGGTTTAATTATAGAATTGTACTGAGAGCAATACAAAATACAATTATTCGTATATTATAATTTGCGGTGAATCTCATACTCGAATGACATTTAAACTAACTATGTTATACGTTATACTTGACCTGCAATTGAATTGACCATTATTACCAACCACGTGACTCCCGTTTCAAAATATTTTCGTGAGAAGTAGTTTTAAAAAAGTCTTGGCTTCGCCGAGAAAGTGTCGTATATCAGCACACATTTCCGTTCCATTCCGTATCATATTTCAAAGTTCTGAGGCAACTATGCTAATACAGTTTCTACATTTTATAGCCAGAATCATTTACGTATTGCGGTATGAAAATTGTTTGCTTGATTCAAAATTATGACGTTCATCCTATTGTTTTGTGCCGGATGTAATGATTCAACGAAAACACCGGAAAAATCGAAGATTTAAAAAGATTAAAAGCATGCATTCTTTGTTATCGTTTTATCGATGAAATGGCAACAAACCGCAGCGGAGAAAGTAGTCAGGATACGTGGATACGCCCAAATACCCTAAATAATTTTTCAAGGCGAGAGAAAGTAACGCGTGTCTGCAGGTTGAACGGGACAACTCGTTTTTTTTATTATCATTTTGCACAACGATATAACAAGCGCATATTTCATTTAAATTCTTTCGCTGACGCAAACTGCGATGTCGGGCACTTTCTACTAATGGCTCGGATTAATCATGAGGGCTTGGGTATAATTAATGGAGTGATGCAGGTGTGATAAATTAAAATTACTTGTGGATGAGTCAACGTTTATGATGAGCCCACTGAAAGTGAAACTACCGGAGATTGATACACTTTTGTCATAACTTTGCGAGCGAGGATATATTTCCGGCAAACTGGAGTTTCTCTTTGATTTGCGGCCACGGATGTCATACACTAGTTAAAAAATTTTAGGGAAGCGTGGCAACTTTAGTCAAGTAGTCGGACAGGTGCAATTTGAAGACGTAATCATTATGAGCTTTATTTCTAAGATAAAATTTCAATGAGACTGACACTTACTTGAACCCTAGACCTTATGATTACTAGGTCGGGACCGCAGATAACTAGCCTATATATAATAGAATAATAATACAATAATAGTATTAGTAGTTACCATTGTATGGTTAATTTAAAAGGACAAGATATGTCGTTTTTCAAAAAACAATTTTATAAAATTAATGGTGACAATAAATTTCACATTGAAATACAAATATCGTATATATCGTAACTGTTTCGAACAGGGTATTGGATTTGGTTGTATTCCACAGCGCTGGATTGGTAATTTACTTTTTCATTGGTTTGTTTAAAGTTTATAACTAAATCGATTTTAGTGTTTCGATGAGATTTGTCATTTTGCCATTAGCCCATTAATATCAGACTTAAAATAACATGAATGACAAAATAGGTACCAAGGTTGGTTGGTTATCGCATGGAGTAAAGAATTAATGAAAGTGGCTAAATGAAATATGTAGATCGTCAGTTGATTCACGTAAACAAATAATCTTAATTACAATGACCTATAAACGAGCAATTCTGTACTAATAATCGTAAATATGAACGAGTTAGAAACCACAACATAATTTACTTTAAAATTAGGATATACTTGCATTGCATTGAAAAAAATTATAATAGAAAACTCTCAGAATTCCGTATTTAGTCAAATTCCAGTCCATAGCATAGATTAATTAAATCGCAACAAGACGCAAGATATATAATTACAATATTCATGAAGCAACTACCTTGGAAAGTGACCTTAAACTTGAGATCGTGGTTTGTTGTAATAAAAATGATATTATGATTCATTACACAACACTCTCAGATGCTACCCATGAAGAATGTAATAAATACATAAGCATTTGCGTACAATATATAAAGTCATTCATAAATTGAAATGATGACCGTTAAATTTGATACGATCTAAATAGCTTAAATACAATTCCTAATAGAGAACACAAATTTGCAGTCACGCCTCTGAAATTGATAAATATTCGTAAATGTTACTATGATGCATACCAAACTATTCATACGTAAATGAACATAAATGCACAGCCGATAAAGATCAATTCCTGACAGTAAAGAAATAAATGTTATTTTCGTTAGTCACGCATCTGAAAGGTGATAATTATCGATATTAAGGAAGGCGTTACTCCGAACGTAGTAATAATTGCCAATTGGTTTAATAATAAAAATGTTTCTTATCGTGTTTCACTTGATCGTAACGTAACTCTAAGAGCTTTCGTGAACAACAAGAAACGATTGAGTCGAAATTATTCACAAACAAGGAGAAGACGCTTAAGAATTTAGTGACGTAAAACATGTCAGTAAAATCATTTTTAAAATGAATAGATAAATGCACAATTATTGCGCAATTATGTAATGAAATCATCACATTAAATTTCACTCTCCTCGATAGTGTTGGAAAATGTGAATTACTTTCTAATAACATATAATTGACTGATTAATATTACTGCCTCGGCACAGCAAATTTTGAGACTTGCATGTGACCCAAATTTTCCTTGCGAAATTTTGATACGATTTAATACGTTGACGATAGGTGATCAATATTCATGCAACTACTTCGCTATTGTGTATGTAATTGAGCGAATTTTGACACACGTGCAAAATATAAAGTCATTGAGGAACCTATTGAACATCAGATAAGCGAAATTATTAAAAAGCCTAGTCCCATAGAGATAGTGTAGACTGAAAATATAACATTTTGGCTGATTTAATAACCGTAGACACATCATTCAAATCATAAATTGAAATTAACAAGATAAAGAAAGGCCTAACGAAATAGAGATACATTCCATAAAAGAAAGCTGGGAAAATTATTAGTGCAATCTAGAATTGCAGAGAATGAAAGCAAATTTAGTGGACCATGAAAAGAACTAACAATATTACTGTTCGAATAAAAATCAAAATCTTCAAAACTGAAGCGCCTTAACATAATTAATAATTAATAATCTATATTAAATATAAAAAAAATTATACAGATGGAATATAATGCCAAATAACTGGACCAATAAAAAATCAGGAATATAATTATAAAAAGAATTAACAAAAGAAAAGAAGGCTCAGACTAAAAAGTAATTACACAAATAATTCTACCTGCTCCAAAAGGTAGCTAAAGTTTTTGAAATAAATATATATATATAACGAGAATTTCCAACAAACTCTGAATCTGAATCTGAATACCAAAAGAATTTATTTTGCAGTTTTTCTTGATTGCAAGATGTTTGATGTTTAGATTACCAAACGAATAAAAACATACCAAGTCCTTAAACTTTTTAAATCCTATTGAAACAATTATCAAAACCATTATCAAGCAAAACAGTTAATGTTTTGATTGTTGGTTATAGACCATCTAAGCAGGCATCCATGGAGTATTTTTAACCTGAGTACTATTGCAACGTTTGCAGATGCTACTGTGGTACTTCATTATCATCAGCAAATATAATGAGATAGAGAACAACTATAACAAGTTCCATATTTGGCTGAAGAAATTGTGTACCACATTTTTTTCAGAATAAGTAAACAGTTAGGAATGAAAATGTGCAGTCAGCACTGTAGAATAATCTTCTTTGATATGTAAATGGTTTAAGGGAGATGTTCTGATTGATTGTGTTACACACCTTATACAATATGACCAATAAAACAGAAATTCGAATGACATTAATACACATCCGTGCCGACACATTTACCCGCTATTTTTAAGTTAGTAGTTATATATTTATATATCTAAGTTAAATTAACGACTTTCAATTGGCAGTTCCAAAATTTGGTATTTATTTTTTGATAGCATAATATAACATGCAACATATGTATATGAAAGGATGCTGAAATAATTGACGTGAACAGAAGAATATTGGATTTATGATAGGATATTGAAATAAAAGTGAACAATTTAAGACATATAAACATATTGAAAGAAATTTATCTGTGAAAGTAATTTATGCTAAAAAATTTAGATGGTTTAGGATATGAACTAGACGAAAGCATTATAAGATGAACTGGAAAGATGTGGATATGGGTTAGATTCATATTAAATGTTGTAAAATATTTTTCCCAAAATCGTCTCGAACACAACATTTTCCTGCTTATTTACGCGCAGGAAAATTGAATTTTTACACGACCTCTACCGAAACTAATGAATATCATCGTAGTAACCTACTTCAGAAAACTGTCAATACCACATGGCGTGTGATATTATATCACACTAGTGATGATATTTTTGTCAAGTACGACCAACTACAGCTCAACGCACACCATCTGGCATATTTTGTACGAATGACACAGAAAAAAGATTGATTCTACTAAATATTCACCGGGCCTTTATACAGTTTCGTAACTATCTGCCATTAGGGCTTGTTGGTTGAAGTTCCGTCGAATATTAGTCAGCTGTCGTGTCAAATGTCCTTAATATATTAAAATGAAGTTTCTGTTTTACCGACTAACGGACTTGAGCATTCTAACGTCACTTTCTCAGGTTTTTTTTAAAAAATACATTTGAGGTCGTGTAAAAAATAGTGTTCATAACTCGCTCGAAAGTGTTATATCGTCTGCTCGTGAGGTTTCTCACTCGCACGATATAACTTACTTTCGACACTTGTTATGAAAATAACTATTTCCGCACTAGTACTGTAAAGACGCAAATATTTTGTAACTATAGTTGCCAACAAAATTGGCAAACTTTTTTGGAATTTGTAAAAAAATGTCTAAAATTTGTAAATTTCGTATTTTTTTACGATTTCCAGAAAAATTTAATACAAAACACATCAGTAAAATCTCTTACTTGACTCGGAGCTTTAAAATACTCGGCACAGTGCCTCGTATTTCTATTTTGCCCCCCTGTGAGATTTATGTAAATAAATATTGTTACACATATATGAAACAATTTTCATAAATAATCTCAATTGCGCATGACTGACTTCTTTAAAAATATATAGACGCAATTAGTCCGTCAAAACCAAACCTTTAAGTTGGGCAGAATACATTTTTAATTCTAAAATCCAAATATGTAATAATATATGAACCACCATCATAAGTAAATTGCCCCAACATAAATACTAAAGTGAAATTGTAATATTATTCATCAAATATATATTACAATAAAAATTAATAAATTAATACAAGGGTTCGTTTCGCTGAAATAAAACGTTACCTAAAATTTTCCAACGATGTCTTATTTAAAATAACGCAGTTTGATTTTTTAAGTTGAAACATGTGAAAGTTTCTAAATTAAAGCCGAAGATGAAAATAAAATTGGCAGAATATGACCATTTAATAAAATATTTCCGTTTATTTCCGTGTAGTAATTTAAATGGAAAACAGATCCGTGTTTTAGTTAGCATTTGAAGCGACACTTCCTCGCTAAAAAACATTCATTTGCATACATATTTTTAAATATTTAAAATGCCGCTATGCATAAAATTTAAATTATAAATACGTATGTGGGGTAGTAAGCAAATATGTAAATTGTGCTTGATTTTTACCACCAAGTAAAAAAAATATGCACTATTTCCACCTCATTCAATTTTTTACGCAATTAATATCTAAACTAATGAATTATATCACGTTTTCTTTTAATGATTCGTGCAACAAATTAGGTAATTAGGAACGTCACTATCAACACAATAAACACCGATTGCGCACAGACCACTTCGTAAAACGCGAGTAAGTCGTTACTTACCATACTTTCGGTGGAGGTACTGTATGGGCAAGGAAGCAAATACAATTAATGATCACCGGTTTGGAAGACCTGCATTTGTAGTCGCGTCGGTGAACGGCGGCTCGAACCCTACCTTACTTCGCGATATCTTCATGTGATCAACAACACTAGTCTATTTTCACTCGATGACACGGTATTTTCAGCACATTGGGCCGCAAAGCCGCTTCCTATTTGTTTGAATTAAAAAAATACACCTTCAGGTGTAAAATAAGTGTTGTTCGCATAGCAATTAAAATGTGGAGATTTTAATTGCGATTATTAAATCCAATAACATAGCGAATAATGTTCAAATGAAAATGAATTCAAATCAACTCATTGTAAATACAATGGGTTGATGGATTAATAAATACATTGGTTTCAAGTTGATTTTTCATTATGTTGACAATAAGGATTGAAATTGAATTTATAATACAAATGATGATTTAAAATGAAAATTGAGTGACACTGTCTCTGCAAATACACGTTGTCAAAATTAAAATCTATAAATGCAAGAAAAATGTAGTATTAAAGATATGCAACCTCTTTTAAATCGTTTAAATAAAAAGTCAAAACATTCGATTAAAACGAATAAAATGAAGGAAGAAACAATACCAACAGATTACAAAAGAAACGTAATAATACCACTTTATAAAAAGGGGACAAGGACAGATAGGGAAAACTACAAGGCGATATGCCTATCGTCAATGGTGTTCGAAATATACACACGAATAATAGAGCGAAGCCTAAGGAAACACTTGCAACGAAAGATAAAAGAGGAGCAAGCAGAGTATGGGGAGTACTTGCTGCCCAAATACAAGACCATATGAGCATCTTTAGAAACATAGTGGAGAAAAATGAGAAGATAAATATGGCTTTTATAGACTTAAAGTCAGCTTTTGACTCAGTAAAGAGACAGGTGGTTGGAAAATATTAAAGGGGAGTGCAGAAAAATAATAAATGTAATAGGAATCATATTTAAAACAGTGATGGAAGCAGTAAGAATGGAAGGAGGGAAACCAAAAGAATTTGAAATGGAAAAAGGATTGAAACGGGTGATAGTTTAAGCCCACTACTTTTTATAGTGTATATGGACGACATAATAAGGGAATGCGAAAAGAAAGCGCCGAGTATGTGCGTAGAGTACACAAATATGAAACCAGAATATATACAGAGCATGGCATACCCCGACGATGTAGTTCTGCTAGCCGACACGGAAAAGAGAATGCAGAAAATATAAACGTATGGATAAAAGAAATAGAAAAAAAGGAAATGGAAATAAATGTGGGAAAAAGCAAAGTGGTGAGAAAGGGAAATATAGAAGCTTTGGAAATAGGAGATATATACTGCAATAAAGAAAGACTAGAAGAAGTAACAACATTTGAATACCTTGGAACAACAATAACTAATGGCGGAAAAATAAATTTGGAAGTGTCAAGCAGGATAAGGAATGAATGGCAACAAGAGCATACTACCAGATGAACAACACTATTTTTGGAAAAAGAGAAACAAACAAACAAATAAATAAGGAGGTACGAGTATATATCACAGTAATGCTACCAATAATATTGCAAGGGAGTGAAAGTTGGGCAGTAGAAAATAGATAAGAACTAAAAATTACAGCGATGTAAATGATGGTGATGAAATTCTGGCAGTGGCAAAAAGCGACAAGAAGAGAAATAAATGGACACTTTAAAGTCTGGAGCAGGATAAAATAACAAGGAAACTAGAAGAGCAACAATTAGGATGGTTTGGGCACGTAATGCGAATGGGAGAGACAGAATAGTACCAAGGGTAATGGAACCAAGAAGAGAGGGAAAAAGAAAACTTGGAAGACCACGATGTTAATGGGAGGATACAATACGGGAAATATGAATGAAAAGAGGAAAATCAATTGAAGAAAGGAAGGGGTGACAAAGAATAGAGAAGAATGGAGAACATGGGTGAAAACACAAGGACAATATGATAGAAGAAAGAAAGAAGATGTTATAGTAACTTTATTATTTTGATGTTTTCTTCAGATTTTTTAGAGAACCAATGAACCATTCCAACACACAGCCAGTCAAAAGTATTCAACGTATTAATTGGTAAATGTTTCAGAAAAAATCATAATTATCGTGTTAACCACTGACACGTAGATTTATCTACATAGTACCAAGTTGGCAAACATTTTACGAATATTTCCAGTTTATTACTACATAAGCAGCAAGTATTGCGCTGGATTTTATACCGGCAACTGATTTTTATATATTAGGGAAATTTCTAGTTGTTCTATTTTACACGTTCGTAGATACTATCATACTATGTTATGTGACCCCTGCATTACTAGCGGTTTTACTTTGTGTCACCAACTGCTGTTGTTGCCCCCGTCGAATAGAAATTGAAATATATTTGCCAATAAATTGAAAATCTACATAGATTAACCTTCATATTTTTGTGCCAAATAAAGACTTTAATAAAACATTTAATATTGATGATGTTTATTTTCTCATAATTGGAAAACATTTTGAACAAAAGAATAAAGTTATATATTATCCTACCAATAGAACATTTTTTAAACATCACACATCATGCATATTCAAAGTATTAATTAATAGATATCGTAATCTTATATTTACATGTATATGTATGTAAAAATCTTTATGATTTTCTAACACACCTCAATGTGATGAAACTATAATTGTTGGAAGTTCGTCATATTACTTGTCAGACCAAAATATCCTGGTTTGTTTGCTGAATAGTAAATAATTCATCGTGTGTGTCTTTTTGCTTTTTTGTGTTAGTAGTAAAGTCTTGGAAAGGTATAGCAATTTGTGAGTGGAGACAAGCAGCAGAAAACGATGAAAAATATGAAAAGAAATAAAATAATGGAAAGGAATAAAATGAAAAACCTCAACGAAAACAAACTCACAACTAGTAAGAATTCATATAAAATTAAAAAGACAAATTCATGTGTATGTAGGACTGGAATCACCAAATAGTATTAAGGAATGATAAAATATTTAGAGAATAAAGGTCTAAAGGACATCTATACAGGTCAAGGATAACAAATTTTATCCTGATTAACGCTGTGCCACTTATAGAATGTCTACATTAAATTATTTCGTGTTTTACCAGATCAATAGAATATTGGTGTTATTAGTAATAACATATTGTGAAATAATATTACTTTGTACATGTAGCCAGTAATATTTAAAATTGTAATATAAATTTCTCGTACGCGCAGAAATTTTATAATCGCTCTACTGCTAGTAAAATCATGTTCTCATAATAACTCCATTATACTAAGTCGTTAAATTAAATTTCATTACCATTGAACTGTGTCACGAAGCATACAATTAATAATCAGAACCATGCAATTTAACTTCAATGTAATGTTATATATTATCTTTTAAAGAATGAGTTTTTAGATAAATTTCTTCATGGAAAGTCTCATACCGGTAACTTAATTAAGTGGAAATACGCGTACATATCAGACTATTTTGTATCAAGAGCGCGAAATGCCAGTCCTCAGTGAGGGAGAATGTGATATTTAGAAATGCCGTCAGACGAGTCAAAAAAAAAATATTCGAGCGTACTAAAACATTTCGCAATGTAAACAATATTTTTTTTATAATTGTAATAATTGGGACACAGGCTATTAGCCTAAATTAAACGAAAAGACGAAAAACCGTCGAGATTTCTAGAAACACGATCATTAGATGGTCTTCCTTTGATAGACGTAGAATTTTTTCCAGTGGGGTAGCATAGCCGATTTCTAGATTTTTGTTTGTTGATTCGGCTTGTTCCCCCTGTCATTCCCGTTATAATCATTCAAAACTCTCAGCGTCTATTTCCGAACAAAATCATAGTTGATTAGGATCCCATCAGTTCGAAAGCAAACGTATGTTTCGTCAAATTAGATTCGAAATTGGGAAATTGGTACTTTAGTACCGGCTCTGCTCACCCCCTGGACCGACTTGTTTCGACTTGTAGTTCTCGTTTTCCGATGACTGTCCCCAAATTAACTGTCCGTAAAAATTGTACTTTTTATCGCTCTGCTAAAGCGGACGACATTTGGCTCCCCATTCAAAGGTTTGTTTATCTTTTAGATACCTTCAATTATCGATGCCAAACTCTATTCCAACTGGCCCCGTTGTTTTTAACATTCTTGCAAAGTAACTCTCAGCGACCGATATCGATAACCAACCACCATGATGTTATAACAGTGTGATGTCAGCAGCAGAATGGGCTAGTAAGGAGTTAGGATGTCTGCAAGTTTCAAAAAATTGGCGAAAATGTAGTATATGAATTACTACTGCATAACATTTTCCACTCAAAATAAAATAACAAATGCGACTCCGTGGTGTTTAGTATATTACCTGCTAGATTTTTCTGTAAATGCTAATATATAATTCTTGAGTGCCAGCAAATTCGTGAATTGTCAATGACTGAGATTGCCTTTTTAATTTCGGCTTGCAAGGATCAAAACTACCTGCATATTTTGAAAGTGTAACATATTTATGTTATATATGCTGTCCAACAGTAAAACCAATAACAGGACAAAATAATATCCAAACATACAAATAAAAATATATAGAAAATACATAATATAATAAATCGACAAAGCTTCACAATGGGTTAAAGAATATATTATTGTGATATGAATCAGCACAACGATATTGTCATCAATAGAGCTTTCCGCAGGATGTTGGTCCTCTCTTGATATGGTCACTGTGTCGTCAGGGAACAAGCTTGGAGTCAGGATTACATCGGCCGTTTTATCGATAAGTTCGTCTCCTCGTTCTTTTGATTGGACAACAGATGAACAGTGACTTCTATAACATTTGCAATTCATTTTTGATTTCTTAATTTTGGAGATGAATGTGTTCACTATATAATTCATAGCTTTTATGACATTTAGACTGATTTTCAGATATTATTCCTATACACTAAATACACTGTCTTTGTTATGAATAATATCTGAATGTATCAGAAAAGTAATCATTTTTAACTTGTTTAGAAAATTGATTGTCATATTTTTCAATTGTAGTCAATTTTTATACAAAGTAAATTGCCCACACATAAATTAAATATATAAATGAGAGCAAATATGGTTGTTACTTTCTAATACTTAATGTATAAGGAAGTATAAGAATTGTTAAAAAAGGCTACATCGTGATTTTAAAGGATATACACTTTTGACGTGCCCTGAATCGATTGAAGTTAAAATTGTGAAACATTAAACTTAAAATTTATATATGGCCCGGAAGTAATATGTCAACCGGAAGTGACGGCTTCCTCTTATCATCTTTTTCTCTGTGGTTCTTATAAAAGTTGAAGATATTCAAACGTACAACAACTTTTGAAAATTTCTTTCGAAACATCTATTCGTTTACTCAAAAATCGCCTTTTGAAAAATTAATCATGGTTCTGGTAACTGTGTGGCGTACCATAAATGTTGCAGCACATAATGATGAGAATTACATCATATTTAACGGTATAGATTTTAGACATTTCAAATTATTCTTTACATTGACAGATTTACGTTAAACATTGAAGTGGACTCAAAACTATAAAATGTAATTATGCACACACAAGCAATAGGCAATGTGTTGTTAGTGGAACTGGAGAAATTTAATTTACAATTTCCATCGACGACAAACTCGCGTACCTATCTATCCATTAAAATTCATATTATCGCATATAGATGATTTTATTTAGTAATACATACAAAATAATTCTTTTCCATAAATATACTTTCGAAGAAAGTTTCGCGTTATGTTTTAACATAATATACCGGTAGTGGGTTATGTTTTTCTTAATTATTATTGACGGCCAATCATAACATTAGAATTAAAGTAATATTCTTAAGCTTTTTCTTATGTCTTGCGCAGTTTTACCACACAATTTATGGTGTATTTTTTAATTTCATTTGTTCATTTATGTACTTTGGTAGAACCTAATTGCGAAGGTGCATTTTAGTTTGCGTCAACAACCGTGTTGCAGTCGTTCTTGCTTTAAACAATGGACGACAATTGGAGTAGCACTATTTCATCTTCACATTATGCTACACTTGTCCTCTTTTCAGAGATATATCGATGATTTCATGCCAAGTCAGTGATGATTGTTCTCGTTTCGTCTGTCCTCGAATTTTCTAGATCCACTTTGCCATTTTATTTTATCACATTCTCAAGGTGTCTCAAGGCACGTTCGTATATTAACAATATCGACTCCACTTCTAATTCTTCTATTACTATTTTCATTCCTTGCCCTGTTTCTGTTAGTAGTTCCTGTTACCCTCAAGCAATGCATTACGATAGTTTTTATTTTTGTCATAATATAACTCCTCTTTGCATTTCTATTGTTGATTTTTCGTGGCTCCTTCCTATTCTTTAATTTGCTTATTGCTTATTTTCTTCAACCTTATCATCTGAGTATTTCTATACCCTCTGCGTACCTTTCATTATATAGCAGTTACTGAAAAACTGTATCTATATTTCCCTTATTAGTCTTTAGTTTACTTCAATTTTCCACTTTCAAATTGTTCCTTTACCGTTAGATTTTTATTCATTCGATTTCCTTATTTTTCTGTATTTGATACCTCGCATATTTGTCGCTATTTTTGGTCAAGTTATTCATTTCACTTTCTTCTACTTCGTTAGGTTTGGTAATTGGTTTGCTATCCCATTTCAAGACATTTGTCCATGTCGCCCATACTTCGACACATTTCTATATATCATGTTGCTATTTTCAACTAATTCCTAGTATTATACTATAGCCTATTTGTCGATTTCGTACTCTTTTTTACTTTTGTGTATTTCCTTTTTAATTGCTACAATAAATTTTTACGTCATTTAATATGCATATTCTTTATTTTCTTGTGTTCATTATGATTTTTCACGCGAGCATTCAATGCCTATGACTTTTTAATTTTTAGCTGCTTCTTCAGTTAATTGTTTTGGTTTGTAATCCGATTATTATAATATTATTTTGTCTCTCATTTTTCATGTTTAATAACTGATAGGATTTATCAGTGTCATTTATGTCTTTAATATTTTTTAACAGTTCTTCTGTTATAATAAAGCACCGCAACATCTTCATTGGTTAATATGTGAAAATAAATTATAAATGAAAAACACAGCATCTCTGTTTATAATTTAAAATTTTTCTTTCATTGCATTTCAAACTGCACTATTAATGTTAGTACTATTGCTATTTTATGTATACGCACTTGGATAAGTACACATCACGTGTATTTACGATTGATGATAAAATACATCAACTATTAATGACAGCTTTTATTTGCATAAAAATATAATGAACGGACGAACACTGTCGTTAAAACGGTTTATCGCCAATAATGCAACATTCTGGTATGAAATAGAGACTCATTTCCCCTATTAAGTTAAATAAATTATAAATATAATATTTTAAATATTGGTTTTAATGTTTGTGTATAAATTATTCAAGTTTGTCAGCATAATAGTAAATATTAACATCTTATATTAAATTCTAATAGTATTTATTTATGGAATGACGATGCAAACACTAAAAGCATCCATAAACTTAAGTCTAATGCATTTGGGAAACAATTATTTCATGTATGTATAATTATTTTATAATTATGACCATTTCTCTAGATAAGATATTTTTAAAATAATTTATGCAAACTTGTTCAGGTGATATATGACATCGAGTGCGTAATTAAAAAGATTGTAAATAAGAAGATGAATAATAGCCATAGGTCGTACTTTTACTTTATATGCGTTCGTAAATAACGCGATATTTAAAACAACGATCACTTTCTACGACGTAACAAGTTTTTATAAACCATTTTCGAGTTTTGGTCTTGAATACGCGCAATTAATTTTTTTTAAATTCAACAAATGTACTTTTACTTAATTTTCAGAACGCTGCCAAAAATCTTTGACCGCTGCCCTAGATTACTAGGACATTGAACTTGCTGTGTTGTGGACTTGTTCATGTCCTGGGATTCTTGCATTTACTTCAAATTAAAGAAATGTACAAATTCAGAATTAATTCTAATAGATGTTTTGTATCGGCGCGTTCATTTAAACTGTTGGTCGTTTCATATATTTTTAGATTTCAGTATGAAAATAAACGATAGAAACAAAATATCAAAAAGAGATTGTCTAAAACAATAGTAATGGAAAAATAATAACACTACAAAGTTATAATGAAAGGAAAATTAAATACCAACTAAATAAAAAAAGGCAAACAAACAGATAAACGATATAATATATAAATGAAAAATTACAATGAAATACAAATAATCCAGTCAAAGTATAATATGAGTAAACTGAATAACTAAATAAAATAAAAAGAAATAAGCACACCAGGAAAGTTAGCATTACGATGAGAGGACTAGAAACGAGGTGGATAAATAATTGACACGAGAAATACAGAGAAAGTACAATTAAACAACAGGTAAAAACCAAAACCAAACATGAAAGAACACAAAAATTGAAAAAATATGAAGATATGAAATTAAAAAATCTCACGGTACATATCATCTGCACCTATTTTTTTAATAGGGTTCTTTAAGTCGACTCATTACGAGTGGACGTAACAAAAGATGTAATAAAAGCAGTTTATGTTCATCGTCTGGGTATAAAATACTTGTTGTAATAGCCAGTGATGCAATATTGTATGCATTTAGCTCATATTTTTTGTTTCGCACGTCTACATGTCAGATATGGTTTCTAAAGAGTTGCAAGAACAACCAGACAATCAAACTTACACGGGTACAAAACGATTTATTGCTCAATTTGTCAGGAACAAAATGATTTATCACCGATAACTGACAGCTTGACGATATTGCCCCAACGATTTCTTCAACGGTACGGAGACAGGAAAAGGTGCTATTATGTCAAAAAACAAACGAGTAAAAGGGACTCTGGTATAAATGAAATCAATTATGCACGCTTCAAAGGCCGCCCGTTAAGAAACCCCATTGATGTAAAAGTCCCGCGAATAAAATTGCCAATCTAAGAAGACTCTCACTGAAATATATTTTTTCCACAGTTATTTAACTTTCTAACTTAAATTATTGACTGCGTGTATTCTAATGTTATTTATGTTTATTATGTGATCCGTGAGGTGGGCGAACTTTTATTTATAATTTATTACGCAACATTTTTGATACCTTTTAATGCTTTCGTAACTACATGTAGTGGAAGTCTACGTAATATGAAGTTTCGTGAATTAGAATGAAGTGATAAGAACTTTGCCCTCTCGCAAAAAAAATTAATGTTTATTGCCCAATTTATTAAATCGTCATGTTCGGCACTTCCTTTCGATAATGTCGTGAGTGAAAGTCGTAAATTTCAATAAAAACATCCGATGTATAACGCTAAAGTAGCTATAAAAAACCAGCCTGCTCATTAATGAAGTCGGACTGCAAACACCAACGCTGCCGAATTAATTATTAATTTTTGCAGTGTCCGAAATCGTGTCATTTGAAATTTATGAAAATTTATTAAATAAAAGAATATTTATGAAGAAAAAGTAAAATCATGCCAATAAACAAGCGAAGTGTACACAAATAAGTAAAGATAATAGAAAAACATTAAGAAGGTAACAGAAGAAAGTAAACACTAAGGAAAATCGAATGAATTTACAGAAAATGAGAATAAATTAAATTAAATTATTATATCCACAAAAAATATTTTTTATATCACTTGTGATTTTTGATCGCTTTTGGTTCTTTGTCGCTGATGACTTTCTCATGAAAGTGAAACATGGGTAGGTTATGTTAGAATGTCGTGTTGCTGTTTCATGGTGTCTCCTTAAATGTGTCAAAATCAAATGGCCAACGTACAACTGTAAATGCAACAAAATGTCTCGCTCCATTTTAAGTGAGAACTTTCATTTGAAAAGTTAAAGGAACGGATAAGAAAGTTCAGTGCAGAACACTGTAGCTTTTTTGATGTAGAACTACGTCTATCTACGTACATGATGGGGTTGAGATGAAATGCACGAGGAAATGTATCACTTTCATCGCAACTTCTTGCGAATGACAACAGTTAGAGAATTGTTTTACAACGACGCGTACAGTAAGGAATTATGGCTCTATGTGGGCTAGCAACATTACGCAAATTAATGAATTGAGTGTTTAAACAGTTTAAACAGTACATAGTACTGAGCGTTTACCTCAATTTTTAGCTAGAAAGTCGCCAGATAGGACGTGCGTAGTTTGTTAATTTAAATTTCGTTACAGGACTTAAAACGAACACAAAATATGCAAAGGCAATACTTAGAGAAGACCTACCTAATAACTCTATTGGGTACAATGCAAGTACGCAGTTCATTATTCGGAAACAGGAAAAACATTTGTTATGTCCTATTAGTGGTATTATCTTATATCACTCCCACCCCCATATACTACTGATTAAACTATCAAAACCGTTAAACTGTTAAAGTGAAAATAAGGGAAGAGATTTGTACTTATGTCCTCAATATAGAAAAAACAACAACAAATTGAACGAAATTATATGAAGAGGAAAACGAGTAAGAAATACTAAAATATAACCGATTGAGATGAACAAAAAAACCTAAACGAAAGCTAATTCTAGGCGACTGGAACGACATCGGTATCATAAGCTAATGTACTGGTAAAAATCGATGCACTTAAAAAAATATTTAGGTTAATAAAACCTTATCTTTTACTTATATTTTATTATGGGAACCAATTTTTATGAAATTAATTAATAGATTTGGAATTTTGATTTTGAAATGTATCACAAAACGTGTATTGGATGTAAAAAAAGAAAGCAAGGAGTAATGATTGAAAGAGGGTCGTAAAAGTGATTGGTGAGGTTCCATCGTTTCAAGATTTAATAATTATAATAATAATTACAATAACAATAAATAATTCGTGTGCAATTTGTTCAAATGGCTGCAAATGTGTACAAATGATTATAAGAGTATTAAACGTCGAAGGAACTAATAGAAAAGGATGCGTTCCTACTATTAACGCCGCGTCTTTGAAAACTAACATCCATTCCAATCAAATTGAAAAACGCATTCTAAAATAATTATTTGCGAAAACGCCGTTCTATAAAGCCATGTATCAGAAGGTGTTAGAATCGTCGATTGTGTACATTGATCATAAACAACAAAGTCTTTAACTTGTTACCATGCGGTACCCATACGGTTATTATATTTATTTGTATTTGCGTAAGCGTTCAGAGTAGTAAATTTAACTGGCAACACCACAATTTTCCAGAACCTCTACCTTAAGCTTTAATGCTGGAGAGGGGGCACTATTGTGAAAACTTTGTTGTAGATAAAGAAAGTCCATTTTAATTTCCAATAAAAATATTTTGCTATTATTGATATTTCTATGGTTACAAAACTACAATCAAAAATAGGAAGGAATGTGTTGCACATCTCACATTTGATGAAAAGAAAAATGATTGGGCATGGTGTTGGGAACGAATATAAAAGTTCCTGCAGTTCGACAATACATTTGTATTTATAAAGTTTTACAAAATATCCTACAAGTTAAAATTGCGGAAAGGTATTTAAAATTTGGTTGGTCAAATGCCCAAAAGTGACATTGTGATTTATAGAAACGAAAATATTTCTAAGACAACAATTTCTGCGTCATTGAGGAATGTGAGGAAGGTTTGCCGTTTATGAATCTTTCCAAGACGGGTCGCCCTCGAGTTTTGAATCATGCAAGGCTTCAGAACTTCATTGAATCTGCAAGAAATAATTTAAAACACAGAACGCGACAAATGTTCAAATTAGAGAGGATTCCAAGATGCTGCAGACAATTAAGATTAGAACATTTCAGTAACAATGCGACGATAATTTTAGACGATAGTTTTACATTATCTATCTCCGAAATAAAAGGAAACGAAGGCTTTTATACAGACAGCATCGAGGACGTTCCTAATGACGTAAGGTATAACAAAAAAGAGAAATTTGAAGACAAGGTACTAGTGTGATACGCCATTTCGGAAGCTGGTTTTTCTATGTTGGGTGAGTTAGGTGCGAAGCTGTAAATGCAGACATTTACATTCGAAGATGCCTCGCCAAATTGGTGAATTTTATTCAAACACATAATATATTATATTCTGGCCGGTTCTGGCATCGTGCTATTATGCGAGAAGAACCCAAAATTGGTTAAGGTAAGAATGAGGATAACCCCCCCGAATAACATCCTATATACGATTTCTTTACTCGGTAGAAAAGTTTACGATGGTGGGCGGGAAGCCCAAAATGAAGAAGAACTACGACGAAGAATCTACCAAAACATTCGAGAGTTTAACCCACTAACCTACCAATGCTGATGAGAGGCATAAACCCATGGTCATTTAACAGCTACATTATAATTATAGTTAAAGCTTCACTGAATCGTTTTCTGTACTACCAAATTAAATAAAACAATTATAGTTTGATTAATTATATTTTAAAGATGTTCCAAAAACTTTTCTTACTTCTTACTTAATGTATGGTATCTTCAGGATAGTACGTCGTGGTCAGTTATAATGCCTATTGATCTTTCGTGTGGGCTATTTTATTATAATATTTATATTATTTTATTGGACTTGTTCTGTGTTCCATGTTATGTATGGATAAATCTTTCAACCGTAGTTACCCAACTCCCTTTTATGTTTTGTTTTCCCGTAATGACAGCCATAATAGTTTGGATAAATATCACATAGTTTTCTAACCATCCTTACAGTATCGACATGTCATCACTGGACATTTTCCTGAAAGCTGTTAATGACGACTTCTCAGTCAATATTTTCATAAACCCCTAAAAAGCTAGAAATGTCTTTCTTTTCCAGCAAAACTTTCAACAGAATAATATCATTTGAAGTCACATGTGCAGCGAGTGGTAAAATATTGTGTTTTAATGTTATGGGGTTTGGGAAATGAGCGCTACAACGGTATTAGTTGTTGAAAGATGCATCTCATGTATGATAAGACCTTAGATCTAAACTTTTTTAGAAATGTTTAAATTTAGTTCCAAACCATAACAATTCACTATTACGTTTGTAATATTTTATCGCATTAGGAAAAATATGGAGAAGGCGTTTGTAATATAAAACAAACTTTTTATTAAGGGATTCGTATAATTAAGATTTTTATTTCTTTTAATATTAATATTAATTTTTACATAATTATACGTGCTCGCAACGCGGGAAGGCTCAAATGCGGTAAGTGCGATTGAGTTAGCTTTCGAAATTCGTTTTGTTTTTATCATCTTATTTAATTCTCGTGGTAAAGACGCCGCTTCGACTTTCATATCTGCATATCGAGAAGTGTGGTTCGTAATGAAACTTGCATAATTTTTGCATCTTTTTATATCGCCTTCTTTGTACATAATTGTCTTTTAATTATTATTTGACTGTTCCGTTCTCTTATTCATGATACCAAATATAGTTTATAAAACCAACAACATGTATTATTAATTATGTATTTATATATTTGGGATTAACCCATCTACATACAACGAACTAGGCTATTAATTGGAGCTCTACAAAACTTTCTCATCATTAGCCTACAGTAAATACTATTAAAGATTTATTTATTTAGGTAACTAATGAACACTAAATGTAACATTATGTAATAAACGTTATTGTAAACAATTGCAAATTGAGACGTTGAAAATTACACATAAGTAGAAACAGTAGTATTCCATTTGTATTTGATCAAATCTTATCTTAGCCAGACATCAAATAAACTTTATGAACGCGTAATAGCTATTATGTAATTTTCCATTGTCATCGCAAAAAAATACGGATATTAGAAACACCTACTTGTTGGCTAATAACTCGCTGTATAAAAGATCGCGCTGTAAAGTCAGCCATAGTTTCGTTGGTTATGACGCGCTACACATACGATAAAAACTAAATACGGAAGCAACGGTACCTGTAAAATATTCTGGCTTTCTAGCGCATATCCTGCGTTAGTGCTTTCCTTCTAACAGTAGTCATTATCGTTTATTATTGTTAAAGACTTTTTATGGATTGTTCGCTATATTAGTTTAATTGTTTATGAGTGCATGGGTACGTTAACTCCAATCTTCTTGTATTCATTTAATAATTCAAGTGGAGTATGCAATGAAATTATTTTCTTCTGTAATGTGCAATAAAGATTCGCTTCAGTCGCTCGTGTCATTTCTACGTGAATACGTGGATTCTGATAATGTTCTTCAAAACCTATCATAAGTCGACTTTAATCATCGCAAATAGTTTCTAATTTTTTTGGTTAAAAGCTTCTTACATTTTCTTGGTTTTCGTTTTTTAGTAATTGAATTTCTGTATACTACTAATCTTTGTCATTCTTTAGACTTTATGCTTTTACGAAACTTGTTATATTTGGGTTTCTGTTGCCCAGCACTTTATTCGTTCTTCTCTTCTCTACCCCTATGATAATTTACTCCACCATATTCTTATTTGCCCCTTGTCTTTTTGTTCCAAAGTTCCACGTTTCACAGGTGTATGTTGTTCTAGATCATTGTTGTATACTTATTTTTCCTGTTTATATATACATATTTTAAGCCCATTACCGCTATCAGCATCCCATAACCCCCCCCCCCCTAGGCATTTCAGCCTGGATTTCTTGGCTATGGTATCCCTTTTCATTTATTGTTACTAATTGTATATGAATTCCCAGACTCTTTCGAAAGTATATTTTTTGCCTCACTTGCTACCTCTGTTAAGTGTTATGTTGGTCCCGTTACCGTGGATTTTTCTGTCAATACAGTGTTTTATTTATTATTGCTTGAGTTTATGCGGCAGTAATGTATCATCTAATTCTGTGACTACTTCTTTTATGTCTCTATGCCTTTTTTATAGTTTCTCCTATTTTAATCGATTCCTTACATTTTAGAATTTCTGTATCGTATTACAGGTGATATAATAAATTTAAGAACACGCGGTGCCATATTCTCTCAATTTCATCCAAATTAAAAAGTACGTTTAACATTGGAATCGAAATTATGATGTATGTCAAAAATGTATAATTATAACCGATGTGGCCATAAAATAATTAATCAATCAGTGATAAATGTCAATTTATTTATATTCAAAAATGACACCGTAACAACCTAAACAAACTGATGGTAACAACGATCAAAAGATAACAAGAGACAATTTAATTTCGAAGGCGCACGCACTGTATTATAATTATCGAAAGTCGAAATATTGAGAAAAAATAAATTTAGCCAATCAGATATAAGACTACTTCTGAACTACTCTAAGTAAACATCAAGTAGGAGTCAAAAAGGGTAAATTGGGGTGTTTAAGCACAACCCCAAACAAAGGCGCTATTATATTACACGGGCTCGAACGATTACCTACAATTTTTCAATAGATTTCTGACCGAACTATAAGAAAATGACATATGCCGGAACGCCATAAAAGAAACTGACGTGTGATCGTCGTAACAACAAACAAAAATAAAAGGTCAGATTATTTTAATTATAAAAACTCACAAGTTAAAAATATAATTGCCATGTGCCTGTACCGTTTGTTTAATATATTCCCAATTACATAATTTATGTGCCCTATAACATTATTGTAGTTTAAACAATCGAATTGTGGTGCTTATCATTAAAGAAAAACCACAATAATTTAATATTAAAATTAAGAATTCGTTTAGCATGTTTTTTGTTTGTTGTAACTAACTGTTCGAATCAGAGATTATACTTCGTTGGTTTAGAACATATTTTATTATTTTTGTTCCCTCAAACAAAAACTCCCTTTTATTTGATGCCGACCCTATAAGCGCGCTAAGATAGGAATCTAAGCTCAACGGTAAGTTCAGATTTCAATATTCCACATCATTATATCCTCATTAGAATTATATTAAAAATGCTACTACATAAGTACAACACAACAATAAACGCATGTATGTATATAATGCTGAAATTAAGTGACCTGAGGCAGATAGACGAGATAAACAGATATACCATTAATAAAAATTCATCCAAATAACTTGAAGATAAATAGAAATAAGTATAAAAATGTTTGCATGTGTGTAAATAATTGAATTGAATTGGGGGCAATAAATAAAGGTAGATATGTTGTTATTTAATGTTGGTATTTGTGCCAGTAATGCTATATATGATGATTTGATTTGAACGCGTCATCCATAAATCATATACGGAGGTCAATGAGGTCAATGAAAACAAAAGAACGATATCCGATATATTGGATAGTAAAACAATAATGTGAAATTAATTGCATTAATTGATATTCCGATGGATCAAGAGCAGATCAGTGCATATCAGCATATATATATGGGATTGGAAATCCATCAACATGGGGAATATCAGGCAGGTTTCAGGAGTAACTGATCAATCGCATTTTTATTTTTATTGTCATAAAGATCCAAATCTCTAACGCACTGTTCAACCTGGTTTTGGAAACCATAATTAGAAGCAATAGATTAAAAACAGAATGGACAATATACAACAACGAGCACCAATGTATATCATATGTGGGCGACTTTACACTTCTACTAAAAACGAAAGCGGAATTAGAGAGGATCACAAAAGAAATTGGAAAAATGAGTAAACGTTTTTGGACTAGAAATAAACCAACAAAAAATAAAATACATGTTAATAGGCGAAACCGAACACTCAGCAGGGGAAGATTTGAAAATAGCTATGAACGATGGAAAGGAACATAAGTTTGGCAACGTAAAACTGTTCTTATACGTGGTATGAGTCATGATAAATGAAAAAGGACAGGAGGGACGGGATATAAAAATCAGGCACGAGTAACAAGAGGGTAACCAGAAGTATGGAATGCTAAAAAGAGTAATAAAAACAAAGAATACGTCAAGAAGAATCAAGATAAGAACGTATAAAACCGTTAAAGTCCAACGGTGACATATCCCTGTATGGCATGGCCACTAAAGAAATTAGATTAGGATACCCTTGATAGATGGGAAAGAAAAATGTTAAGTTTACGGTGGAATAAATACAAAAGACGGCTGGAAAGAAGAACATATAAGGAACTAAACTTCAAATATAACAGAGCGCCAATTGGAACTAAGAGAAAAAGGAGACCATGGAGAGATGGCTGGAATGTCTAGGGCAAGATCGAAAAAATATGTAGATCCCAATATAAATTATATATGGGATTGGGAATCCAAGAACAGGTTTGGTTGTAAAGCTGAGTATCTATTATATTTCAACTTGTAGTTCAAAAATGTAAATCCAGAGAGAATTAGGAATTACATTGATAATGTAGCAAACGTGATAGCTTCAAAGTCCGTGAAGTTTAACTCTGATACTAAGATTGCCCCAAACTAAAATAATGCGAATCAGCAACACGAATATGTAGCAATAGAAAGCTAACGATCTGATCAGGCCCAAACAAATTACAACACATCTGCAGTCTGGAAGTAAAGGAGCAATATCTTAGGACTGAGAAAAAGCAGAGAAGATTCATACGTCAGAATTGGACCTAAGTTTAAATAAATTTATAACATTTTCCTAGCGATATATTTCCATACAACGACAATCTTTGATCTTTAATGACATATCGTCAAATGATCACTACTTCACTATTAAATGCTAGTAAATTTAGAATAAATATTGCTAATAGAGCAAGTCTCAAGTGTATATTGTGATCTTTTGTTCCATTGCAAAGTTAATTTCAACGTCTATATTAAACTGTATGCAAATTATTATACATAATTTATTGTTCCTACTTATTTTTTATTAATAATCAAATCCGCCATTTTCAAAAGAGCTCTCTTAAATATGAATTACAAAAGAGTAGTAAAATATGAACGTAAAATTGGTTAAACAATTCAAACTCTTGAAATGTCTGAAAACGGTGACACCATATTTAATGATACTTTTTCTATATTTATAAGTAATTCCCCCAGGTTTCCTATTTCAGTGAAGTGGATCACGATCAGGAACAAAATTCGAAATGGAATAAATAAATAAACAGAAGATGTAGCTATGAATAAAATTGACTCATTCATAATGAAGAAGGAATAAAACGCTGCATGAGAGGTTAAATATTAAACAGAGAAGGCACATGAAAAGTGCGTAGAAATACGAAAGAAACCTTGGACCGCATGTCTTAATTTAGGAATATGAGACACATCAAGAGTAATGTACGAGTACATCTAATAGTAATATTAATAGAAGCAACTTATAACGAAAAATATGCATACACCAAACATATTGTAACGTAAAGTAAATCACGTTAGAGAGCTCTTGCATCGTAGTTGAGAAATAAATTAATCTTTCACTTCTCGGCGACACACCGATGCGCGGTATTCTTCGGACACGATAGCCATCCCACGTTTGTCGCCCAGGTGGTCCGTGGTACCGGAATATAAAGCGATTTTTCGTTTCAATATCTCGTCGAAGTTTCCTGTATTGATTTTTTTACTTCAAGCGTACGTTCGCTGCCATAACTGCAAAATATCGATCTGCACTGTCGCCTAGTCGATGATCCCAAGCAAAAAAAATTGGGATTAAATGTGCAAACCCACTATTTATTCGCTGCGTTTAATTGAGCAATTTCATATAGTTTTCATCAGGGATGGAATCGTTGAATCGAGATTGATATACAGAGATGGCAAATTATCATAATTATAATTATAATCTCTACGGTATATCCATGTGAGGTTTCTTTTTTTCGTATTTGCAGAATATATCTGATAAGCACATTTTCAACTTTTAACACAATCCTCTTATAAGAAAGTAATAATATAAAGTGTGAATATTATGTGCTAATTTGCTTCATTTCGCGTTCACACTATGCTACTTTATTATTTAATGTTTTTATATATATTAAATTTATTCAGACAAATCAAAATGGTTGCCCCTCATTACGCATCAATTTAACTTTGTGTTCTCCATATTTAGAGTCATCATTTAGCAAGGCGACCGCACTTTCACTGAGTTAACGGAGGCCCATTACACCAACAATAATTGGGCAATAATTCCTGATAATAATTTCCCCGGTAGAAATTTTTCCACGCATGCCAAAGGTTCGTCCACTTGAACGTCAAATAATTCTCGACCTTAGCCTCGAATGCACGTGAGAATCTCCGAATATTACCGTTAAGGTAAGTGGATGTTGAGCAGACGCCGCACGATCCTAAATGTTTGTAAGTTGTAACTAATAATTTTCACGCACATTTCCCACACTAAGTCGCTTTTATTCATGGCCGTTATAAATGTTCGAAAGTATAGCTATATATTCATGTGGTTGAAAGTACACGCGGACGATAATTTTAATAATGCTAATGAAGTATTAGTATTCACGATGCACTTTGATAATTTAGATACATACTTTATTTAGTTATTAGCGACATGTATAGTGCGTTTTCATATACTGTGATAAATCCGGCTCTCGCGCACCAACAATCAAATTGAAGTGTCGTAGGATCGGAAAGCGTTTGAAACGCATTGCTTTCGTGAATGAAAATATTCGAATATTAGAGCAACAGATAAATTCACCATTAATTTAGACAGCAAACCCAACATCGGTAATTGAAGATTATCAATATGGCATTGCATTCTACGGCCCAGGGATGGCGAACATGGCACGCATTCCATAGACAAGAAAGAAAATGTTGATGGCACGCACAAGAACATGATTTTTTATTATTCATAAAAAAATTATTTTATAAATTATGAAAATTAATTAGAATTTAACAATACTATATAATAGTTCTTTGTGGTATGATCTGTTCGTTTTTTTTTATGTAAATCATACTAATCTCCGCTTCACATAAGTGCAGATGACTTCTGACTGATTTTTAAAGGAGGCTTGGTTGAATGTGCACTCTACTTATTCGAAGATTTGGAAAATAATGAAAACTATTCCAAAATATTTCGTTCCACAGATTCATAGACTCAACCATTGCACTGCTATGTAGGGGGTTGCACGACTATGTTTTATAATTGATTAGTCATTAAATTTTAATTATATTAACCTATTTGCCCATAATTTATTAACAACTGTTTGTAATAAATTACTACCAATAATATTGTAGATGATAATTACTGAATATATCTAGTATGTGATGTATTTTCCAGTAAATACCTCGGTGATTGTCGTACGAACATCATTCAACAGTGCTCGTTATATATACTTTAGCTAACGCTTAACGTTAAGGTCCGCTTCTCTCAAGGTAAAATCCGCAAAAAGCTCCCCGTCAAAAATACAGAACTTAACAACTTCCTTTGAGGGTAAATCTGTGGCCTCTTTTTTACTTTTCTTCGCTCAAAATTGTAATCAACATTTGCCACGCAAATAAAGACCATTTGCTAATATTTAATACACCTAGAAAGTTGTTTCGGTGTCTAATCCATGTTTTCCTTTTAACAGGATTACTTTTTAACCTTTTAGCGTAGAGATCTTTTCAATGAATAATGGTTCTTGCACGTATATTGAAATTGTTATTATTCTTTCTTAAGTATATCCATAAATATTTGTTGCAATAATTGTTGCCTCGAAACAGTTCACATCGTTAATTTTCTGTAGTAATTAAATAAACGAATTATTGAAATATACAGTTGATTGAATATCAGTAATTGTCGTTATAGCCCGATAGTACAATCGGAATTTAACGTGGGCATTAATTTACACCTAATTATTCGACAAAGTGACATTGAATTTATTTTTATAGAATCGTGCCTAATTGTGCTTGCTTTTCAAAACACTGTGAATAATTTCACTAAGAATGCTTAGAATTTACCTAATTGAAGTACAAAAAGGTAGCGTTGTTGCAATATTGGAGGAAGTTTTATTGGTTGCGTTGCGTCTAAAAGTGACGTCCATAGGTGAGACTTCTTTATGCGTTTAGGAGGAAAAAAGGCGGAACGTATCAAAATGGTAAAAAATAACCAAATTATCTTAGATAAACTTCATGTACTAGTGCTATAAATAGAATCAGAGGAAACGACAGTTATACTTATGGTGCTACTAGAGCTTCAAACCTTTCTTAATAGAGGACCATAAGCGAAGAAGAATTGCATATGTGGAAAAGTTCATCAACCATAATGAATTTGTTGGTATAGTTTAGTTTAAAAAAATAGTCTTGCAACAATGATCTATGAGAGTTTATCAACCCAAGAGCTGTAGACTTGATGATAGCTGCGTCAAATATTCAAGAGAAAGTGAGTGGTTTAACGTATGGGATTATAATAATTTCATTTTTGTTTCACATCTTGCAGATGTATGGATATGAAGGTTATGAAGGTGATATTACTTTGAAGAAAATAGGTCAACAAAATTGATTTCTAAGAATGGTCAACATAGTTTACGTATCTACGGATGACACAAGGAATCAGTTCAACTGGACGTTTAAACAATCCGAAGGAACAGAGTGGTTATAGAAAATACGAATAATACAAATATGAATTTTCGCCAGTCCGTTGCAGATCCTACTGGACTCATTAAAGTAAAGCAGGAACAACAGCCAGAGTTCTTCCTCGGCTTCAATTGAAAATAATAAAGATTTCAAATGATTCTATCCGCATAAAATGAAAGGAAGACTGGAAAAAACAAAATATGAGTCAAATGAGGCTTTAGCTTATGAATACAGTGAAAACTGTAGTAAAAATTATCAACGATTTTTGGAGGATATAAATTCGATTTCAAAACAGGATCATATTCATAGGCAGGTTAACAAACATAGATGCCAATTTCAAACAATGTGATTGAATATTAGTAAAACTATTCCTAGTAAAACGGCTCTATTTTGATTGTCGTATGAACCAAACCGTGTTTTATGACCTCGTCTAAACATACTAATACAACATCAATACAGGAACCTGCAAGTAATATTTTTGAACATAGTACTGACATAATCAATAACATTCGATATATCCAAATTGTACCCTACATGTGTGTGTGTGTGTGTGAATAATTAAAATTTACAAATATCTATTGAATTTATTATGAAAGTACATGCACGGATGTGATTTGAAGAATACATCTACGTTTGAAAGAGCGCTCGCCATAAATATATGGAAGTCAATATATAGGAGGAATAAATTACTGTATACGTTAAGACATGCCATTAGCTAGGAATACGGTGAAAGAGAGAATTAGAGAGAATAGCGGAAACTGTAAGATTTCGGCAACAAATAGCTCTAATAAAATCTTGCATTTTTTTTACATTTCCCTTGATGAGTCACCGACGTAAGAGGTTCTGCTCGTTTAACAGTTTATGTACTGGACAGTGAATTCTTGATGTTTATTGGATGATATTATGAGTTTTGCGGCGTAATTAGTCAATTTTATTTCAGGAGCTCTAAATAAAAGAAAATATCAGGAAATGTTATACGAGGTACACTCATCATACCCTTAATTTTGTATAATAATATACGGTAGTTAAACCCCGGAATGTTTTGCAAAGATTTGTAGATTGTTTGGGGGAAATTTGATTATTTCTAAATAATGGAAATATTCTTGAATAATACAGCATTTTAATTGGCTTGCGAAATTATTTTTTATTAAATATTTTATTGACATTCTTTCAAATTCAATCAAATCACGAGCAAGTAACAAAAGAATTTTCAGCGATAATTCTAACTAAGTGGAATACTATTCTAAAATTCCTTAAAAACATTAACAAATTTTATCAATGTTTTCATCGATGAAGGCATGTGGTTCCATATTTTCAGAAATTAATTTTATAAAAAATTAATTTAGAAATAGACGGGTGAATCAAACTCTACATGTGTATTTTTAAAGGTAACATAGTGTAATCCAGATATAAAATACTTAACATCTAACATTCAGCAACAGAATTCGCATTAAAAAAACAAATGTTCATGTGTATGTTGTAAAACATTTAAATTACCCTTAATAAATTGTAACAGATGTAATCATACCTTTTTAATAAAATTGTTTAATAAACATTCTTCCTCCTGTCTTTAGTGAAATGAAACGAAAAATATATAAAAAAGCAAATAAAAATGAAAGAATCATAATATATGTTAGAAAATGTTAGCATGGCACGTTAGTAATTTCATAAGCATTATTTATAAATGTATGGCAGGGACAAGGAAAAAAGTGTGCCTCCACCATTGTGCACATTGTATACATCGATGTTGAAGACGAAAATTGCCAATGTGGGGGCTAAATTCTTAAATGTTGTTGCACTGGTCATGCAAATTTCTTAATTAAACAGTTGGTGGTGTAGTCAAACTTGACTACACCACCTATGATTAACATAAACTCAAAACAATGTGATAGAAATAGGACGGTAATTTTAAGAATACAAGTGACGCATAACATACAGGTTGATACTGAAATTACGAATCATTTACGCATAACATACAGGTTGGTACTGAAATTACGAATGATTTAATACAAAGAAACATTATTTTGATTTTAAGTAAGAGAAGTTGGCGAAAATGTTAACCGTTAGTCGAATGTAGGCTTTCACGACGATTTTTTCATAATGATGTGTCTTCCGGATGTTGCTGTGATTCTTGAAATAAACTTGACGTTTCACTGATCATGCTGTCACAGCTTCTTCAGAAGGTTTCTAAAAGATGATGATGATGTTAATGTCTTTTGCTCCTCGTTATATAACCAGTTGATGCGCTACGTTGATGCATATCAGTTATATTCCATTGATCCGTGTCCGTTATCGTCTGCTGATCCGTGTCCGATGCACCTCCGGGATTCGTCCTTGACGGTCCTGGCTGCGTCTTTGGTGGGCCTTGTTTGTTTCTCGATGTCCTTAAGTGCTAACTTCCTAACCTACTTAGTTTATATCCATCTTCTCGGTTGAAATTATTCGGGTGCTTCATTATTTCCCAGGATTCTTTCACTACCCGTGGGTAGTAGTGATGGTTTCTGGCGAATATCTTCGTCGTAGTCTATTATGTGACTGCTTCCCGTTTGGTAGTGTTCAGCTACCTGCGCCCTTAGTCCTTGTTGGATTTAAGCAGTTCTTTTATTTTCTTAACTGTCCTGAACCTGATGTTGATATTCTTCTTCTCCTGGGTTTTCCTCATCCTGTCCGTAACTCCAGCAATATATGGGTGGTGTGCGTATCCTGCTGGTTTTCTCTGGTTCACCCTTCTTCTTCCTAGCTTCGGCATGTCTCTGAATATCCTGTGTTACTTAAGCGATTGATTTTTAAGTTTATAATTCTTCTACATTCGAAATATTTTTACGCAGGATGCAATTATAAATCGAGTTTAGATAAAGTGACCGTATCAGAAAATTTATTTAGTTGTATTTAGTTTGAGTTAGACAGCAAATAACGAGACGGTGCCCCAGTGAAACGAACTTCTAAAAGCGGTCACTTTAACGTAATACATTTAAGATAATCAGTATTCAAATATTCTTCCAAAAACGTACTAAGCGAAGTTTTTTAAGTTGTTCCGAAAGTGTGTATTAAAGAACATTCTAAAATTGTGTGCTCGTGCTCGTGTGATAATTATCGAACGAATACAAGTCATGCCCTGTTCGATAAACTTCAGTGAATGTAGTCATCTCCTATAAAACATATTCGTGACGCGACTCATTAATTTCCCGATCGCAAAATAATTGTGCAGAAAAGTATTTTTCAAGGTTAATTTCATAACTCAAAATAAAACTAAAACAAACGTAGGAATTTACCTTATGCGTTACGCTTCATGCATTCATTCATGAATAATTGACAAAAATTATGTTATGTTGAGAAAGTTGTCCTATACCAACAAACAAATTCTAAAAAATGCCTATCGATACAACGGCAAAAAAATACTAATGATACACTACTATTTTTCAAGTAATGTAATCGTAATGTATCATTATTTTCAGTGTGTTTATGCACTTTCCACAACATCGCGCTGCAAGCTGTTGTATATCTACGTTACATTATTATGAGTTGTAAATTAAATTGTACTCGTATATTTACTGCTGCCGGCCAGTTATCCGAGCAGACGAAAGCCAAATTTGAAATAAATATATACATTATAAAAAAATCCACAGTAATGGAAAGTACAAAAATCAACAACCCTAGCACTGGAAAAACAAGGAGTTATTACAGGTCACTTTCCACACATATTATTTATGATTATTAAGATATAAATATTGACAATGTACCATGTTTAATAATGTTAAAACTAATAAAATTGCAACCATTTTTAACGTTAATCCTTCCATTTCGCCGACATTAAGAATGCTCGAGCTGTATTGACATTTTTTCTACTTCAGCAAATTCTTGTAAATGATTCAATTTACTACCAAACCACATATTTTGTAAGGAGTGTTGCTTCTACGAGCTAGCACTGGCGTAAACTTTTTTCGTTTTTAATAAACATTAGTCACTCTACATGGTTCGACACTAATTTTTACATATTAATTATATTGAAGATAATGGTTTATATATCGCTTGATTTGGTGTAACACATCGTTTGGCCATATTATTATTTTATTCACGCTTACCCCTTTTGCAGGTAGGCTAATTCAAACTCTTAAATAATCTTAAAATTAGAACAAACGTACATTTTCATTTGTATTTCTTCTCTTAAAAAACCCTTTATTGGCATATCCACTTTCCTTTTATTTCCGTAAGATTTCTACCCCTATCCGTTCTTTCCCAAACTTCTCCTCCAGTCGTTTCCTTTTTTATTTTCGTATTCTTTCAAGCTTATCTCTTCACAATTTCCCAATCAATGTTCCCATTCATCCCAACTTTTCCACAGAACCTGCACACCTCTTATATTTCTCTTGCATCCAATATTTTTTGACCTTCTCTTCACGTCCATCTGCCGATCTCCCTCCGCATAAATATCTTGGCTTACCGCCGTCTGCTTTAATTCTTTTTTTATTTTATTTTCCCTTTACTATGCTGTTACCTGCTTCTATATATCCTAATTACATCCATTCCTTCACCTGTTCTGTTATTTCCCCGTTTCATTTCACCTATACATCTTCCTCTTCCCTCTTCCTATTCTAAACATAATCACTTTTATTTCATTTATGTTGAGATCCATACTGTTCTGTCTAGGAATGCTTCTACCCTTTTTGGAATTTCTGGAAGCTCCTTATCTCTCTCCGATAGAACGACTACACCATCTGCGAATGCCAGCAATCATAATTTAGCGTTTCCCAATTATACACCTTAATATTGCCCCTTCTTTAGCGTTCCCCATAATTCCGCAATGTGTGTGTTGAAGAGCTGTCGGCTCACTGGACAATCCTGCCTCACCCCTCTCCTCGTACTAACACTCTCGTTTCCCACCCTCACCCTACACCACGTTTCTTCACAAATGATCTTCTGTCAACCTTGTCGAAAGCTGCTTTGAGGTCAACCAACATATATATATATATATATATATATATATATATATTAAATCACACTTGTCGTTCCGGCAACCCCCTTTTACCTTCCACCTCCTCTTCCAATCGTCCCCCATCTCATTCCCGTATAAAGCTTGCATGCGACGTTTAGCAGCGATGTCCCTTTATAATTTTCCATAATAAACAAGATGGTAAAGAAGTAAAAATAGATAATAATTGAAAATGGAGAGGATAGTCGATGGAATATAATAACAGGTGAATTGAAGAAGAAACATAAACGTGAAAAAATTAATCAGAGAAATAGCAATGATGTTACAAAAATAGAAAGCATGATTAATTTCAAAAGTGGAGGGAAAATGAGGATCTTGGCAACATTGTTTTTGATACAAACGAATTTCAACCCCATACCAGACACAATGTGTTCCTTAACGCTAAAAGGGCACAAGCGCCAGTATAATCAGTATACATGGTCCAACTGAAGAAAATAAGACGAGAATTATATGGAAAACTTGCAGACATATATGATAAATAGCTTAAAAAGTTCGAAAGACAGAAATATACGAAGGTATAGCAAACATTATCCAAGTGACAACGGAAAGAGTGTAAAAAATATTGAACCAAACAAATAAGAGGAAGTAATAAAGTATCAACCAGTGTCCAGCTGACATTTTCTAAATTTATCTTAAAGGATGATTATATATTTTATGTCAGCAACTAGCTGGTCAACTATCATCTCGTTTCACAATAGTCACTTGAAATAGTTTCAAATGTTTATTTAAATATATGTGGACGTATTAACTTAAATTTTATAAGAACTGAAAAGTTCCACCAAACCCATAGCTCAACCAAAGCCAACCCAACAATTTTCTTAAAATATGAAAATCGTCGACGTGTTAAAATTGTTTAAAATTATAAAGAAGCCAAACATATACTGTACTAACGCTATCTAGACGTCAATACCCTCACACTCAAGGTGCTATGCAATCACAGAGAACGGAGTGCTTTATTGAAACTAAATTTCAGCGGATGCATCAGATGACGATAGCTGTTTCGTCCGCCAGGACTCATCAAATCCATGTTTACATGGCTACATCTGAAGGACGAAACAGCTGTAATCACCTGACAAATCCACTGAAATTTATTTTAAGAAAATAATAATATTTTAAGAAAATAATTCAAATTGTGAGGGGTCATAAAGTCAACATTGTTTTCAATATAAAATCATCGAAGTTAATAAAATAATAATAAAAATTGTGACTTGTTAAAAACTAATTGAAAGTGGCAATTTAAATCAAAGTTGTCAAACGACAAAATATCAAATTTGTTACACAATTTTTAATAATAAATATGTTAAACCATTAAAATTGTCGTAAATGTTAAAATTGTAAATAAAATTAAAATTTGATAACAGGCTAAAATGTTGTGAGAGTCACAATTATGAAAAATTAGGATTGTCGAAAATAAAAATAAAAAAACTTGGAAAACGAACAGAAATACGAGCAGATTTAAAAATTGTCAAAAATGCAAGATAATTGTATAAAAAATGTAAATTAACTATATTGTTAAAAATGAAATACTTTAAAAACTATATGTAAAACTTACAAAAGCCTAAAATTGAAAATGTCAAAATTATGAAAATAGTCTAATTTTTTAAATATCTCTTCTATAATAGTTGTTGGAAAAGTCAAACCTGTAAAAGGAACAAAAAATAAAAAATTAGGAACCACAATAGACTAAAGTACAATATAATTTTTAAAGAGTCGTAAAAATTATGAAAATCGCGAATATTAAAAAAATAACAATTGTAAAAATATTCTAAAGGTCGGCAAATAGCAATAAGATATATCGATAAATTTGCATGTTTTTTATTTGAACAACACATGATCCTGCCAATAGATGATGAACTTAAACAAAAATTATTAGCTTGCCCGGTGTGCACTTTTATACCGCCAGTGACAAATCAATGATTAAAGAAGTAATTGAGGAGGCTGTTCGCTACATTGACTACAACTTACTAATATTCACCACAGCAACTGCGAAACATTTGGCCCTGCTCTCTGAAAATATTTGAATACATGTTACGCTACCGATCTTTGCTATTGTCGTGAGATCATTGTATTTTGGTGAATCACAGTCCATAAGACTGATAACTTTTTAAATCAATTAAATATCAAGTGTAACTACAGTGTGTTCCACAGACTGTAACACCCTCATGTATTTTTTATGTTTAGTCCACTTTTAGTAATTTTGTTCAAACGTAGAATATTTGTCGCTATATTTTTATACTAAAAAACCAATTGTCGTCTTTAAATATAAAGCAGCCTGCAATGGCAAAATAAATGACAAAATCAAGAAATCACTTTAGGGATTTTTTGTCGAAAAATTTTACTAGTTATAATTATTAAGAATTGCCCAAAAACTCTAAATCCAAAATTTCATGAAAATTAAAAATGTTAAAATTTTCCGTAAAAGTCCGTAAATACTATTAGCTGCGCTGAAAAAAGTATGGTGTGAAAATTTTGTTTGAAATAAAACCTGAACTGTCAAAGTTGTTGTTTATGCGCAGCCACTTGTGTAAATAATGTTTACGGAAATGGAATTACTTTGGAAGAAAATTTTAACATTTTTAATTTTCTTGAAATTTTGGATGTGGGGTTTTTGGGCATTTCTGAACAATTATTACTAGTAAAATTTTTCGATAAAAAATCCCTAAAATGATTTCTTGATTTTTTAAAGAAAACAATTGGTTTTTTGGAAATAAATTGAGCAATAGGTATTCTACGTTTGGAAAAAAGTACTAAAATTGGACTAAAAATAAAAAGATATGAACAACACTGTATGTTATTATTAACTAAACCGTCACGCGGATGTCACGTTAGTAACAACGCAGGTATTTAAAACGTATACAGTGTGTAACGAGGAGTTACAGACGAGCTAGCAATTCGTTGAGTCATCGTAGACTCTATTGCACGCATGTGTTGCGTTCGCTTTATTATGTGTTTTACCAATAAACTACATCAAAATGTGTATTAAGTGTTTCCGATAACTGGACATGGAACGAGGTGTACAAGCATGGTGATCCTTACAGGATCTTGAAAACTTTCTGATGCAGCTGCCAGAGAACATCATCATATGGACATCATATCCAGAAGCATAATCCCTTAGTCCAAGCACATAACGATTCTAGCCAGGGGAACCGAAAATTCTCTGATCATCATCACATTGCGATCCTGCCAGGATCATGCTGGCCGAATAACAATCACATTACAGTCAAACTCGAAAGTTGAATATCGATCAATCATAACTTTGCCCGCAAATAAACCAATATAAACAACATATGCATTTGAAATAATTTGATTTTTAGTTATGTTTCGGATTTAAGAAATTAAGAAACGTCAAAAAATTTTCATTTGGATCTGAAATTGGTGCATGTGCATGTGTGTTAATTAATAGCGTATTCGATGAATATTGGAATTAATTTGCCATTAAACATGAAAGTTAATGAAGATGAATTAAAACTAACTAGCAAATAAATCAACTTATAGATTTGAACTAATTTTACCTTTAGATCTTTTTAAACTAGCAAATAAGCCAACTTATAGATTTGAACTAATTTTATCTTTAGTTTAGTTAGTGGTTTTAGAAATTAAACAATGTTAAGAATGTGCATTTCACATACTACATGTTCCTATCGATATTAGTAATAATTTGAAACTGTGCACATTTTAACTACTCCATATATTCTATGAGTATTTGATTTAATTTTTAAATTGAATGGCTAGATGTTGATTAATAGTAACTGTAGTAAATAGTAATAAATGAACTTGTGCATTTGAACAAATTCGATTATTTATCCGAATTTATGATTCGGGGGGGGGGCTGCTTTTGTTAGTTAGAAAATGTTGTCACTGGTTGTATTAATTTATTGTAATAATTTCGCCACTTACGTAGTTAATCCTCACACCTATTTAACCTTCCGGGTGTAGGGCAATGGCGATTGAGTTGTTGCTTGACGGTCTCCTCGATGTTTCTTTCCAGTTCCGCTAACTCTTTAGAGCTTTTCCTACATATTCTCATTTCATTCCTCTCTGAAGATCTTGGACAATTAAAAAATGGCAAAAGCAAGAGGTGTGACAATACTGCCTAATGAATATTGCGCATGCTGTCAGGGATAAAATAATGCTATTTATACCTTTGTTAAATTATCGCCCAATCTTGGCCACATACTGCAGTTATTCATTTGATCATGGTTCTCCGTTAATTTTTAATTGTTGTTGTTATCACGGTGGCCTATTTCAGCAACCTAGCCTAGCAACCTAACCTAGTTCAAGTTATATTTTTTATTGACAAATGAACAACATATGCAACACAAGATATATAACATTTGTTACATGTATTACACAAATGCATATCAATGGTTTCAGTATCGAATGTGTTCTAAGAATAGTTCTGGATATGCTTTTCCCATCCAGTATCAAATTAATGACGCTATATATCTTTATTGAAACGTATTTAAATCATGCTGAAGGATTTTAGTGTACCACATATATGTTAAAAAATCATCTAGAGATTTTTACGTCTTTTGTTTTCCCATCAACCTAAAACCTGAAACATTTTTCTGTTTTATGGAGGTTCGATGTCAAAATCAGTTTTGCTCCGATCTTTGAGTAGCTGTTTCAGATTTTGGATACAATTAGAAGGATATGTGGATATCTGCAGAAACTGCACAACAACTTTGCACGTATACCATAAATGTCTCATTTATGTCTGATCACTGGTCACATTTCAGGTATAATATCCACTAGATGAGGAATTGGAATAAAAACTAAATTCCCTAATGAACTGTTCTGAAACGGAGTAGTTTGTTTAAATTCAATTTCTTCACGTACCCAGCATTCGTAATTATTTAGACAATTTTCATACTTCAATTCACAATGACATATTTCACCCAAATAACTTATTAGAGTTCATTGTTGGTATGTGCAACCTTGTGCAATGTGATGATTTACTGAAGCGCAATATGGATGGCTCATTTGTTAATCATTGCGAGCCAAAGTGGGAACAGTCCGTTTGTCTGTACCTGTCCATTAAAATATATTAGGTGACGTTTCACGATATTGTACAATGTGTTATGGAAAACATCCCTGATATGATCATTCAATGGATTCTTGAACGAAACACATTAAAATTCCCATACATGTTCAAAAGTATACAATACAAAACATTTTATTAACAAATTTTCAGAACTGATCGCTTTAAATGGCCTTTTATGTTGCTCTTGTTAAATGCTTCGTCTACAATGTAACAGAGATCGCGATATCTGACACCGTTAGGAATGTAAAAGTAAAAAGTATTTTTCGATTGTGAATTTTATGTGCTTTATATGAAGACGCACTTTACACGAAGTATTAAAGTAAGGAACGTTGGCGAAAGTTGCCTTTATTTTCGCAAATTTCAAGATTTATCTTAACAGTTATGGGCTATATATTCTAAATTGTTATTGAGTCAGAACAGACACGCGGTTATTAATTGGTAATACAATTATTTGTGAATTATAATTCATGCCCAAGATGGACAGTAAAAGTTATCGAACGTTCACTTTTTGATTGACATGTTCAATAATATTCGTTAGATTACTTATTAATGATATTTAAATTGGCGTTCGCAATGAATGGCGATTTTGCTAGCAATTTATCGCGCAGGGCATTCAATTTCAAGGAAGATTTACGATATGATTATAATGCCATTTACTTTAAATATTAAGCATATAAATCAATTGCTAAATGGAAATACTTTCAATGTTAATTAATGATTAATGGACTTCCAAAATGAATTTTGTTTATTTCATAGAATTAGCAGTGTTATTGTTTTTTGCTCTCCTTGATTATCGAAACTTTCAAATAACTTAGCACTATCGTTGGTCTGTGAACTAAACTGTTCCCATTACAATGAAAGTCGGTCTTGAATTCACAGAATTATACAAAATAGATGTTAAAAAGTAATTCGAAAAACATCTCAATAATTGAGTAAACCGCAAAAGTACGTTGAATGGCCCAGAGTCATCGCAAAACTCTGAACTCAGAATTTACAAACAGATTGTATCCATAATCATCAATTCTGTCAATATAACACAAGAAAATATTGTATATAATAATAAGACGAAACAAACGTTAAATAATGAAATTAGTACAGATATTGAAGTCAAAATATGGTTGTTACTTATTTGCTTCGCGTTATTTTTTGAACACTTTGTTATTTATTAAATTTGTATTGGCCTCTTTAAAGATATTTTAAAAATGTTTATTCTAGCAATTAAAATAATTGATGAAGAACCTTAATGAAATGGCAAATGGTATAGACAATTTAATAATGAAAGTGAAATTAGTTAAAAAAATCATTTAAACGAAATAATCATGAAAGTGAAACTAATTGAAATTTGATCGATTAAAACAAGATTTTCAGTTTCAAAATGTAAGTCAACTGCGAAATGTAAACGTCAACAAAACAAATTGGAGCAAACGAAACGAAGGAACATTTTCTGTTGTTTATTTTGGTTTTACTAATTTTATTTTCAATTATTTGTGCTGAATACCAACTAACTGATTTAAAACACGATTTAAATTGGCACAAATTCAATTAACTGAAAACTAAAACAAATGCAACATAAACAAAGAAATATATACATGTATTTTCTCATCAGTACTAACATAACTAAGAAAATGAATATTTAATTGCATATTTTTTAACTGTGGTATAATTAATTAATATTGCAGATAAGCATTTTGCAATTGACATTGTGTCAGTTGCATTCTTTTATTAGAAACCGTTTCAATGTTCCATTGTATGCTTGGTTGCATATGATACCCAACCTATTAGAATAATAAATTGCCATGCATTTTTTATATTGAATCTCCCAATATGTAATTAATCAAAGTTTGCTGATCCTGTTGCTGTTCTTGTTGTTTCAAATGGTTCGCTTTTCGAATTTAGGTAAATTGGAACATTGAGTGCTGCTCATTTATCAAACTATTAAACCTAAATTCGTTGTTAAAATGGTGGAATCTGGTTTATTTATTAGCGAATTGTCGTTAAGACGTGTAGTTGTTGAATAATTAATTATTTGTTTACGCCTTGTTATTCACGGCGTAATTACATTGACACAAGTATTGACGCAAGTATTCAGATACTGTAAAATATTCAGAAGAACTTAAAGGCAAACCGCGTGATTTACTATTAGAGATATGGAAATATGGAGAGGATGTAAAGTCAGAAATAGTCAAAAAGAATCGAGAAAATATGAATAAAAATGAATAATACTATTACTAAGGAAATAAGGAAATGAAAAACTAAATAATGAAACTAGATGGAAAGGTCGAAGGTCTTGCGAAAGAAAAGAAGCGAAATAACCTGATTATGGCAGGGATGAATGTAGACACGAACGATAACAGAATGCTAAAGGAAGCGGTGGAGATCTTTATAATAAATGTCCTGAAGAGAGAAGCACAAATTCGTGTATAGTGAAAATGGACAATACCAAGGAGAAAGTAAAAGTGATGAAAGCCAAAAGTAAGGTAAAAGACTCAAGGAAAACAAAGTATTATAAATGAACTGAATGGCTGAAAAAGAAATCCAACAATACACGAGAAGAAAAGAAAAGGAAGAAAGAAACAATGGAAGCGGGATATCATAAACTGATCATGAATCGTGCAATGTGGAAATGGGTCAAGGAGAAGCAAATAAGAAGATAAGAAGATAAAAAGGCAGATAAAAGTACAGGCAAAACAGATGAAAGACCGAAGAACAACAAGGAACTAATGATAAATAAGAATCAAAAAATAAGTGAGGAAGAAACGGCAGAAGTTAAAAATAAGGATAATGCGATGGAAAAATAGAAACCCAACGGGATTATTGGTATACAGACACATGGAATGTTAGGAGTCTCAATAACAAAGAAGAAGAGTTAGTAGAATAATCGAAGAATAAAGAAAGTGGATTCATTGAAGTAATGGGGGAACACATACTGGTATACAGTGCTGCCAAAGATAGAGTTGCCTGCTTAGTCAGAAAATAGAATGCCAAGAAAATAATAACATGGAAACCAGTATCGGAAAGAGGGTGGAATATAAAAACATGGATTTCTTCAAAATACTAATTAAAAAGATAGAAAGAATCCATTGACCAACATAAAGGACAAGGAAGGAATGACTCTTAAATTAAACAGAAATACTAGTGAGATAGAGAGCGTATTATATGTACCTACTGGGCATAGAAAATACAGAACTAATCAAACGACAAGCAGGAGAGGAAGAAGAAAACCGAGAGAAAGAAGAAATACAAGAGAACAGAAATAAGAAGACATAATAAAATAAGAAATAAATATCGAAGAAGTAGAAGAGGCCGTCACAATGTTTAAAATAGGAAAGAGGAGTAGATTAGAAAACAATTGAAACGATAAAATGTGTGTATGCTGAAACATTAAATGTACCAAGAATCGGAGGAAATATGACAAAATGTTTAAAACAGAGAAGGGAGTCAGACAAGGCGGAATACTAAGCGTGCTAATCATCACGCTCATAGATACATGCTTTAAGGATGAAATTAAAGCATGGTCATAAACATTAAAAAAGAACAATCTTAAAATAAATATTAGTAAAACAAAGGTAACGGGTGTAGCCAGGAACCCACAACAAACAGGAATTAAAATTGGGAACGACACAGTATAAGAAACAAACAAAATAAAATACCTCGGATCGATAATAAAAGAAAAAGGTGGACTGGAAAGTGAAGTCAACAGAATGATGGATATGAGAACGAAAATAAAAGTGTGCAAAACAGTCCTAGCACTCAGCTTGATAAACAGTTGTGAATCGTGGACCATGACAGAAAAACACAAGCAAAATACAAGCTACAAAAATGAAGATCTTGCAAAAAATTGAGAGGGTAACAATAATATACGAAGCGAAGTAATCAGAAAGAGGCCGGAAAGAAAGAATATAATTGAGAAATTAGAACCACAACAACTTACGAGTACGGGCATATGACAAGGATGAAAAATGATCGACAAGTGAAAACATTGCGGGACATGAAAACTGATGAAAGAAGGGGGAGAGGTAGACCAAAGTCTACATAGAATAAACGAATTAGTTCAGTATTCGACAGAAAAGAGTATTATATGGGAAGAAGCGAAAATATTGGCACAGGATCGAAAAACATGACAAGACATAACAACCTCAACACCTTTGGTAGAAGAGGGTTCGGTATAAGTAAGCAAGTACTGATAGATTTACTTTTAACTAAATTACTAAGCTTGTGGAACCGTAGTAGAACATCAGTTCAAGAATCTATAGATGAAAATAATTGAAAATGGTTTTCAATAAAGTCAATAGAGATAAATTTACTCACCTCATTATATATGCATATACCATATCGTTCGCTATTCACACGATTGTTTGGACTACATTGTGATAGTGAACATACTATGGCGTCGATACAAATTTACTTTTCTAAAATCATGTAGGATATAAGAAACTAAAAGAAGGAATTGAATCGAAAAATTTTAACAATATATAAATTTATAATGCAGCTTCATTACAGATTACTATTGCACTATCTATATAAATTACACTGCGATGTAATTTTTCGTATTCAATCTGTGTTGACACTTGCAGCAATATACCAGTAACTGTTTATTATTAATTTAATTAGGGTTATTGTATTATATTCGAAGCATTTTGTTGGCATAAAACGATAATATTGTCATCCAATAAAAATCTCCATATTGTCTGCATTTAAAGAAAAAATGAGTTTGTTTGATCTTTGTAGAAGAAACGCATTTTGTTGTTTCTGTCAATACGTACACATGGTTGATCGTATCGTAAGTTTGCAATAAAAATTCACATAGAGAAAGTAACGTACGACTCGAGTCCATCAAAACAGAGCAAAACAAACAAAAATTTAATTGATTGTGTGCCGCCGTTTTATGAATAGAATGGGAGAAGAAACTTCATTACTGTCTTTCACTTTACGCTCACCATTTGTAATGATATATCGAATAATGTACCACTCAAAATAGTACACACCTTTATAACACACAGCTGCGAATATGTGGTGGAAGTGTATATCAGTACAATATATAATTGCCAAGCCTCTGAAACACGGCTTTATCCTGCAGCTGAAATGTTTTTATGACTTAGGGTACACTTGTGTTAAATGTTCTGTGGTGGAATTTAGTAAATGTTAATTTCACATCATTCGAAGCATAAATGTAAATAGAAACTATCCATTGTAAATTGAGTAGTTATAATACCGGTAATTTCCGTCGAAATATTGTTACAATTTCGCGCTTCACGGATTTCGCATTCGATGAGAGTTGCAAACACTGAATTAGAGAATAATGGGGGTTTAAATTACAACGTGGTGACTGGTTATAAATGTAAGTTATTTGTTCGACTTAATAACTATCAGTAATGTAATAACGAATGACGTTAATTTTAATGTAATTTAAATAGAATTAGAAATAAACCAATAAACCCCATTTTCGATTGTACAGATTTCCTATTTCAGTCGATGTTCTAAATTAAATACCATTTATTGTGGTATTTTTATTAATCTGCATTCAATGTTAAAACATGAAGTTGAGGTCCCATGTCTATTTAAATTTAGTGCGATCTCGATGCATTCATGCAAACTTTTGAATTCTTTCTAAATATTTGTGAAAGGTGTTGCACTTTAAAAGTATAAGAATCGAATAAAAATTTTGTAAAATTTGATATTTCTTCATTTTTATCCTAAACGTTGTCAGATATCAGATATATGCATTTTGTTGATACGGAAACAGGTCTGATTGGAAAATCTTTTTTTAGTCCAATTGTAGGTTTTCTAACTTTATATAGACTAAACATCAAAAAATTAAAAATGTCAACTGTGTTTTATGAAAGGGGCGCATTTATTAAAAGGACGTTGTTTTATTTGATATTTTTTTATTAAATATTATTACGTCATACACCTTTTTCCATTCTCTATTAAGAGTTTGTATTTCACCATAGTTTAATGATTTTTAACATAAACTAACAACTTGATTATTTTTTATATTTTCTTTTAGTTTTTTTATGAATTCCAGTATTGATTTATTTGATTTTACATTATTTGCGTGTGTTATTAAAATTATTACCATATCATAAATTAGTTCGTGGAATCTCCTTATTTGTTTGTAGCTTATTACACCTTTTTATTACATCATCGTATATTATATATTTACTCACGGAATGCACAATAGAATATCAAGTGATAAATTAACAATCTTATAGTTATAGTAATTTGTAAAATGGGATTTTTTATGATAAATCACCGTTAGATGTTAAACGCGGTATAATCTGAAGCACCATTAAAATCTAATTTAGGTTCAAACTTGATTTTTTTAACATTCCATATTAACTTGAGAACGTAGCAGATATAGAAACTCCAAACAAATTAATTATTTACACATAATTTTTTAAAAAATACTGATTTATTATCATGATTTCGTTCGCAACCGCGATTATGAACTACCCGTGGAAATATGAAGGTATGTAGCTTAGTACCAATAGTGCAAAACAAAATTTTGTGTCAGGTGTGGGGTTCGAACCCACGCTCCCTGTTGGGAACCAGAGCTTAAATCTGGCGCCTTAGACCGCTCGGCCAACCTGACATATAAAAATCTTTATCAAAAAATCGACGAGAACCCAAACATGCTTTTCATAGTAAGTTTCAGATAAACGTAATTGTTCGAATAAAATTCAAATAAAATAACATAACAAAAAGTAATATTGGGACGTCTTTCTTCGTTCTGATTAAATTAAGTCGTGTTTTCTTCGTTGTATTATTTTAATTATATACTCAGTGACATATAAACTGCACCACCTAGAAGGGATGGAAATTTTTGGACCAAATTTGGCAGGAATAGTGGACTAGTCCAGGGAAACAGTTGATTAAAATTTGACACCCAATCATCAAGTAGTAATGGGATTTTTGACGTTTGTGTCTTTTTTTAGGGGTGGTGATAGACAAGCAATTATCGAGTCATTTTTTGAATTTGTTCCACTTTTTCGGATCCCGTTCTTTAGTTTAAAGTGCTTCGAGTGTTTAATGATGCCTAGAGGAAGGAGACCTCAAGTTTACCAGCAGTTGAGTGACTTTGACCGAGGGCGGATTGTTGGTTTACGAGAAGAAGGTTTTTCGTTTAGAGAAATCGGCAACCGTTTGGGACTGCACCACTCAACAATAATGCGTGTTTATCAAGCGTGGTCTGAACATGGGGTTGAACGTCGGAGAAGAGGCACTGGGGCTCAAAGACGAACCAATGAACGTCAAGATCGCCGCTTAAGACTAATGGCATTGAGAGACCGATTCTCTACAACTAAATCAATAGCTGATCAATGGTTAGGTGAACAAGGTCGTCCGATAGGCTAGCGAACAGTTTATCGTCGAATAAGAACCTTTGGCTTGCTGTCTTACCGCCCACATCTTGTGCTACCCCTCACTGCTCAACATCGCCAGGAACGTTTGGCCTGGTGCACGGAAAGACTTCAATGGAACTTGGAGTGGCATCGAGTTGTCTTTAGTGACGAATCGCGATTTTGTTTAGAAATGCATGATGATCGGATGACTGTTAGACGAAGACGTGGAGAATGGCGCAGTCCTGATTTTTCGATTGCGAGGCATGTTCACCGAACTGTGGGGTTGATGGTGTGGGGTGCTATTGCTTACGGCAGTAGGTCACCCTTGCTCTTCATTCGGGGCAGTATGACCGCCCGACGCTACATTGACGAAGTGGTAGAACCACATGTTCTTCCATATCTTCGAGGGCTGGAAGACCCACTTTTTCAGCAAGATAATGCACGACCTCACGTAGCAAGGGTTTCTCTTGACTTCTATGAAGAGGCCAATGTTAATCTTTTGCCTTGGCCGCCATGATATCCCGATTTGTCGCCCATTGAGCACGTGTGGGACATGATGGGTAGAACATTGAGGAATCTACCGAACCCACCGTTGACAATAGAAGCTCTACTGCATGAAGTACAGGCTGCTTGGGATGCCATACCCCAAGAAGACATTGATCACATGCTGGAATCAATGCCAAGGCGGGTCAATGAGTGTATCAGAAAAAGGGGCGGACGAACACATTATTAAAGAAAAATCAAATAGATGAAGTGTTTTCTTTATCAAATTTTAATCAATTGTTACCTTAGACTAGTCCAATGTTTCTGCCCAATTTGGTCCAAAAATTCCCACTCCTTCTAGGTGGTGCAGTTTATATGTCACTGAGTATATTTTACTTTAATTCTTTTTCTTTCGATTTTTACAGATATGTGAATATACCTTAGTTTGGATTTTAAACTAAATGTAATATTTACATATATATTTTAGGGTTCATTTTGTATTCATCTTTGCATGTTTTCGGAAACTTATGTAAGGTTTTAATCTTCGTTAACTCTGAGGTTGTCCATTTTCTTTGATCTATTGTCAGACGTTTCATTTCCTCTGTTTCCTCAGTTTACCACAGTTGAAGTACTATCAGTACCTATTGATCTGTGTTTGCTTTGGCATTTGTTATTGGTTCTTTAATTGTCTTATATTATCGTCTTTTTTCTATTCCACTTGCTTTTTCTTTTAACCTTTCTCAGGTCTTTTATTTCCAATGTTTTTTTATATAAGCCATGGTCGATGTAAATGTTGGACATACTATTACATAATATACCCTGACTTTTGATCAATTTCGCTCTTTCCAAAAATTGTTTTGTTTAGTGCATAGTAGATGCATAGTAGATCCATAGTAGATTTTCTAAAACAAAACTGATTTTAATTATCGTTCTTTTCGTTGCTATTTCTGTATTATTATTTATTTTCATGCTTATATTTGTTTATATTTAATTATATTTTCAAGTTTTTTGGTTCATACATGATGGAGTATATTTTCATATTCTCTTGGCTGTTTTGAGTATTCCGCTCTTTTCCAATATGAACAGCTATGGGACTAGACCATCTCCTTCATTTTTCCTGCTTACATTTCAAATGTATTCGTTCTTGGGGTGTACTATGGGAAGGTTAGGAACATGTCTTTCCTATTTCCCATATTCATTGCTATTACATTCCTCCAAACAAATACGTAGTGGTACGTGTTGCTATTTATGCTTCCCGCAAGTCACTGTAAATGTTCGTTGATCTATCTTAGCTTATCTTAGCTCTTAGCTTAGCTGTATTCCGAAAATAAATACAAATTGTCCTAATTTGTTTCTTGCGACGCACACGTTTATTTATAAAGATATATGTGCACAAATAATAAAACACCAATGGGAGATTTTTCTATGCAGATTAAAATAATACTACAAATAAATTGTACCTAATTCGATTTTTTCATTTATTTTGTTTATTTATTAGGTAAATAAAATGCTATTCAAATATATAAAAGTATCGAATTTATACATTCGGATTTCAGTAGGCCTTAAATTCACAGAATATGTATTTCTTTTCACTGAAAGCATGATTCCAAAGAAACGTTAAGTAATTTACATAAACTAAAATACGCACAACAGAAAAACTATATTAATATCAACAAATACGTTAATTATCTTTGTAGAAAAACTCGTTATTCAAAGTGGCCAAGTATTTTGAACAAGCGTTGGATATAATTACGCATGAAAAATGTTTTTGAATACTGTTGTGTAATTTATTGTTGCGTTGCCGCTTCTGACTCTAACTGAACTGTCGTCTGCCTCGAAGATTATCCCCTAAAAGGAGATGCGCACAATCTCCTAGAATTATTCCATTGACACCAGGGCAGTTTAACGAGTTTAAAATAAATAAATAATAAAAATAAATTCGTACACAAGAGTCGAAGTAGAACATAAGATCCTATCTCTTTCTTTCTAAGATTATTGGTCGCATTGAATATTGATATATGCTTAATAGAATTAATAAAATAATAATCTACAGAAGTGCATATAAATAAAACTCATTTCATGAACATTTCGTTTCATTTTGCATACAAAGCAAGTAAAAATATATTAAAATTTCTTTTTTACATATTTACATTGTGGTAACACATTTTATATACACAACGGACGAATGTTTCACAATACAGACTTAAAACTTTTTTGCGCCGATTCTACTTTCTCTGGTTCTTCCTTCGGTACGTCTGGTTCAGTTACCGCTTGCGGATTTGCAATTTTTGCGAAATGCACACATCTGAAATCATAAAGAATAACGTTATGTAACACATTTTACAAATATTTAGTTAAAAGTTAAAACACTGTCATTACTTTTTGGAAACCAAAAATTATTTGATTAATATAAAAAGCAAAACAAAATATGAAACAACTAGAGTATTGTATTATAACATTAAAGTAATATCTATGAAAAAGTTACAATAAACTTTGATCCGAGACAATTGCTATATTGTGTTATGACAAGTGATGATGCGGGCCAAATTGTAATATCCCACCTTCTTTTGTTAGTAACAAAGCAAGTTACATATAATATACTGCCTGCCATCGAAATGGCTATATATAGAGTAATAAATGATTACAATTTATGAGTCTAAAATCCTTCAATTTAAAAAAATACGAATATGCTCTCGTCTGCTCTGAGTGGCATGCTTCATCGGTGAACGATTGTTTCCTGCCATATAATATTCCAAGCAATTTGAAACTCATTTCTGAGGCCCTGTAGATACATCATATCCTATTATGACCACGGAAGAACGACTACATCAACTTCAAGTAAAAATGCTGTACTGATGGGTACAGTATGGGGTCTGGCATTATGCTGCTGGAAAATTGGGTTTTCTAGTTCCTCGAGATACGGCAGTGTAACCTTTGCGTTAATGTTTCTTTAGAGGTATACTATAGAGAAGCTTCTTCCATATGCTATGGTACCTCAAACCAATCAAGTCCGCGGTAAGCATGTACTTCCCGCCTCTCTCTACGTCTTCAGCGAACCCGCCTACGCCCATTGTGGAGTAGCAAATAAAATCGGGATTCATCACCAAAAATAACCCGGTTTCATTCAAGACCGCAGTCTTATTAGTCTATGACTTTGGGACTATACCAATATGGGACCCGGTAGATAGAATTAAAGGCTAAAATATCTTATTCTGCGATAAATTGATAAAAATGAGTTGCTATACCAGCCATCTATTCATTGCCCATTTATCTGGTGATACTGAGCCGGTCCCTAAAAGCATTTATTCTTAGGAGATGTACTCTCGGCCATTAGTTTCGCGAATAGCTCCGATACCTCGAAGAGGTTGGTATCCTTGGTCTGCTATCCAAGTATTCCAACATCGCATTACAGTGGATGCGTGTCTGCCAACACTGTTGGCAAATTTAACGATAGTTCAATAGAAGGTAAATAAGTTTTGAGTGCTGCCAGGATGAACTCTGCACCGTCCAAGGACACTGACGGGGAAATTACAAATATGTTATGTTATTATTATACTAACTATACTGTATATTATGATAGTGTCCATAGAAACTAGAATGAATGGTATCGTGATCGATATATCGAAACTAAAATCGTCAGTACAATTTATGTCCATAATATCACAAGTGAATTGCAAGACCAGGAGTTGGTGCTTGTAAATCTGACGACTCAACTCAAAGTCCAAATGTCGGAAGCCAGAAAAACGGATCAGATAACTTCATTGCAGCCATCATTTAACGACTTGGCATACCAGGAACAACATTGTGGAAATTTTTGGCATATGGGAATCGCCCATCGAAGACTGCGCTCAGTTGTTGGTACAAATTGCTAAGGAGATAAATTTACAACTGTAGCGTTATGATATTGTTATAGTTCGCCCATTATTTCCCAGTTTAGTCCCCAGAAAAGAGATGCAATGATCAAAAATGGATAATTGGCATTGGCAATGAGCATTTAACTGCGTTCTATAAAATCTAAATGCGCCTAGCAAAAATACGGATGCAATCTACAGGATTTCAATTCGTGTAATTCCACAATAACAAACCACTCGTAAAAAATGGAATGGGGAAAGCTATCAGAATCTTCTCACAAACACAAACACAAAAAACATAAAACTGGAGACAAGCTAGAATTCGGTAACTGTATAGTGAATTTGAATTATATTGTTCTTTTACGATTTTATTGTTCTTCATATTCATAAGTGATCTCGCTGAAGTTATGGACTCGGATATACTAGATACTAGAATTGTTTATGATTTATTTGATTTCAATTCTTTACTTCATGAATTTTCAGAGACTAATAATTTTGGTTTGTTGAATTTTAACATACGTGGTGCGATGGCTAATATCGAAACAATGTTAGGTATTGTTGCTCTTACATTTGATATTATAATACTAACCAAGACGAGACAGCTGGTCGTTTTTATTACAATCAAACTACTTTCAATCATAATGATGGCGTTATTATGTTGAGCAGCAAAAATTACGTTACAAAATGATTATTGATGTAGATAATTTTAAATGATGTAGATAATTTTAAATATTCTCGCTCAGAATGGATTCATATTTGTATAAATACACACACGCAGATTTGTGGTAATTGTAGAAGTTATTTAGGCAACATTTTCATAAAAAGTAATTTGGAAAATCAAATAATCCTTCCAATCGTATCACACTCGAAGTATACGGACTATTATTTTCACAAAAACTAAATAATCTATGTATTCATAAACCTAGATATAAGGAAGTGATTGACTATGTGGCATTAACATGTAATATGGCGATTTGCATATTCGCACAAATGAAGACGTTGGGTCTAGTTTCGTAGAATAATGGAAGTTATAATTAACGAAATTATGGATTCCTTCTGGTACAGTAACATCCATAAATACTAGAGCAGGTTGTACCGACAATCACTGTTCCTCAAAACTACAATTTACAGACCACCTACAAATACTATGTGGATTATACAGTCAGACTTAAAACTTCCGTTAAAAGAGATTACTTATTTCTAATTACAAAAAAACGGGAGAAAACTCTGGAAAATAGAAGGTGATGTGTTAAACAACAAAACACAAAAAAAGTTGTTTCTCAAATTAAAGTACTAAAAAAAACTATGAGATAATTACGGGAAGTATACGTATTGCAGAATCATTTAATTCATATTTTACAGACCCAGCAGAGAATCTTGGTAACAATATACCGCAAATATTGTGTTCTACAAATATTATATTACAAATTATTACTAAAAATAATAATTCATTTTTTCTGCTACCCATAGACCCAACTGGAGTTTTAAATATTATAAATGTTCTACGTAATAATAATTTAATACATGTCAACGATATGATAAATTCGAAATTGAATGATCGTATAATAAGCTTACGCGGACGACACTGTTTCATTTGTGCAAGGAGGTAATTGGCAAAATGTACGGGACAGAAAGAATGGGACATTATATTAAAAAAGGCATTCTTCAGTACGTTTAAATTACGTACATTAAGTTCAAATACATTGCCGAAGTTGAATTTTCATAATGAACTGTGCACGCATGTGAATTGTTGTTGCTAAACGGAGATTTTATTTAATAATAATATTAAAAACCTGATAATTGATCCCCAATCTTAGGTGGGATAAGTACATTGTTCGGAATGTTTACCGCTTACGAAAAACAGTTTATATATTTAAAACTTTAAGTCACGTCGTAGGTACATGTGTTAATTTGGCAACACCAATAGTAACAACAAAAATTATGCCCACCCTGGGCGACAGTTACGGGTTAAATTGATTAGCCCAATAAATTGAACGCACGAGCTGCAAATACCATCCTCGATGATGATAGGCGTATGGTCTTTCTCAAAATGACATAAAAAAATATATATGAGTGAAACTAAAACCAGGCGTTGTAGATATTAGGATTAAGAACTAAAAATTATGGCATTAAAATTTTTAGTTGCGTAAACACCCTTCCGTAAAAATTAAACTTGGATTCAAATTCCAAGTCCGACTGAAAATGAAATTCAAATTTAAACTCTAAATTTAAATTAAAATGAAAGTTGATCTGACGAACCTGACCTAACTCAACGTAACTCAGACAACAACCCCTAGCCATGCAATTACAAAACACGAGAATACTTCTTGAAAACAAAAGTTTTCGTTTTCTAGTAAAAAGAACTCGTTCATCCAATTAATTAATTGGACTAATCCAATTACGACAAAATTCAAATCGATCTCAAAATTGCATTCGTATCTGGGCGGTCAATTATTGCAATGATTGAGTACCAACTAATCACATAATGATTTTCAAACTTATTTTATTTTAATTCATTTGATTCATTGAACATTTCTGACCTCACACATGGATTTCTACTTTGACTCAATCTTAACATATGTAATCGCTAAGACATTTTTAAAAAGAATCACATATATAAATACTTACATTGTAATGATGATGCAAAGAAAAATCAGCGCAATGCCAACTATAAAAAACGCCTGTGGAAATATATCGAACGTTTGATTGTAAACCCCTTGATTGTAAATGGGCGTCGCGACCATTAGTGCCAACGTTTCGCACAGCGCCAGCAACGAGAGAGCTTTCGCCAAGTTGTCCGATGAGACGCACTTTGTGACGCTGGCTCGAAGTGCGACTTCTGCCAAGTTCAGGCAAACGTTCGTAAAGGCAGCTGAAAAATATCTGACATAATCACAGCATTTGGTATCTTCATCCTACTCACCGACGAATAATCCTGTTACGTTTATATACAAAACGTACACCAAATTCGTGCAGATCTTACAGGCGTGTGAAATGCATATGATCGTGGTATCTTTGAACTTAAACACTTTTATGAAGAGGGGGATGAGTAGTATTGTGCCTGAAATAATACAATATTTCACAATGTTTTATGAATCATTAACTTACACAATTTGAAAAAATATTTTCAAAATTATTGGCGATGACACAAATCATTATTTTAGAAAATTAGATAGTTCGATTTTTGTTTGTTAAACACAAAAGCTTCGCCTCGTTTCGTCAATTAAATTATTCTTTCGATTATCTTATTCACTTACTAAGGACACAAGTGATATAACTAATTGAAAATGTATTTGATTATTTTTGTAATTCAGGTTTGACAGTCCTTTATTTTAATGATACGTTATTTCTTGTATTTATTTGTTCTTGTGGTATATTTTTAAGAAACACCAAACGTTCCAAATGTAATTTAGTTGTTAAAAAAATGTATACCAAATGAATAGCAAATTCAGAATTCGTATCAACTGTACATTATATCTATCTTGTTTTCTTATCTTTCGCATAAATTTTAGCAAATTTTGATATGAAATATTTGGTAATTATAGTTGAGGAGTTCAAAGATCAACCAAGAATTTGAACGACGTGTCTTTGCATATTCTATGTTTTTAATTGATAATATGCATAAATACAATTTTTCGTTTGTTATTGTTATTAATGTTTGTTTCGGATTTATTGTATAGTTATTATTTCTTTTATTATATGTTTTAATAAATAACGTATATTGCTTTCTGCATATACTACACACCTTATAGATTGGCCACACGACTGTTGCACATATGAATCTGTTATACCAAAGTAATTATGGACCAAGTGGTACACATTGCGACATACAATATTTCTGTTTCAAAGAGAAAAGTAGCCAACATGAGGAAATGATAAAAACTGAATAATAGGGGCTCATCAACGTATCTTAACACAACAATTCAATTCACATTCAGTGATTCAGATTATACTCAAAAACTAATTATTCAAATTGCATGAAGTTAAATTAATTAGCAATTTTGTGGTAAAATATTTATTATCTTATTTTGATGCAAATTGTACAATTAATTGGACACACATAAAGTAATATATTTCTTTCTATTGCGTTACTTGCAAGACCACAGAGCACAATTGATGTAAGACCTTAAAATAAATGTTATGACTTATGAACAATCATTAACATTTTACCGCTAAACATGTAAAGATGTCAACATTATCGAAACTTTCAACAACACGACCCGTTTTAAATTTATGTGGGGCAGATTGATTGACGTATAATGAACAAAAATTTATGATATACAAAAGTTGACTCACCAATTAAGCTGGCACCAGTTCGCACCGTTTTGTGGTAAGAAAAATACACAGAAGTCCAATTGAACACATGTTGCGTGTACAGCCACAGCACGTTTTTCTCACCTGCAGTGCAAACAGAAATTATTTAATCTAATTGTGCTAACTATTATTTTTTTAATAAAGATATTAGCGGATAATCACATTAAACCAACTCACCAGCAGAAACTATTGTAGCCATAAACATTATCGTAAGCGCATATATAAGCATAGACCTCTTGACATTTTCGCGTTTTTTAAACAGCAAACTAAGCGTTTCCGCCGCATAGGATATATCAAATACTCCACCCTTCTTCATCTCATCGTCGCTTTCATTAAATTTACATTTAACATCGCATTTTCTGGTGGTGATTTCTTTGATGCAGAACGTTCCATAGCACAGTCCTATCGTGTAAAGCACGCTTCCGATACCGAAAACCCCTATGTATCCCAAATATTCGTACAGCAATCCGCCCACCGAATTCAAAACAGTGTTGCACAGGGCTTTTATGACGTGAATTATGCCTAGACGGAAGGTGCGCATTTCTACGCTACTGATATCGGAAATGTACGCCGCAGCGCCCATTAATATCATCGGTTGTCCGCCGAAAAACGACGGGACGATGATCTGCATTAAACCTTGCACGGTCACCGGCCAAAGTTTCATGAAAATGACGCACAGGATCGTTCCGGAAATGCCGATGATTTGACCGATGAAGGGAATTACCAGAAACGGTTTTCTTATATTGTAGCGATCGCTGTACGAACCCAAGAATAAAATTAAAAGAATAGGCACTACATTTTGCAACGGATACTGCCAGGAATACATGTTGCTTAGTATTTTTTGAATGTTTTTGTTCTGCTCGATGTAATTATGCGAAGTTCCACTCATAATAGTGTCACATATTATATCACTGTACCTTCCATCCACTCGGCAAGCCTTTTCGTATTCTAGTGCCCTAATTGCGGGCGCGCACAATACTGTGGGTATTATAAAACAACCGACCAGCGGTTCTACCGTCACCGATTGCGCGATTTTTAAACAACCTTTAATGAACGAAATGCAACAATTGTCACGTGAATCCGTTTCCTTATCCGTAGATGCCATTTTGTAAAAACGTCGAACGAACTGCACCACACACCACACGTATTTAAAACACAAAACCGTTTGTTTATATACCGACCTGCATATTGGATGATTATGATAGTGTTAAACCAGTTTTGTTTCAAATTCACATCTTTTGTGCACGCCGTAAGGTAATATTGTGTCAATCTATCGAAGAAATGTGTGTATCGATGCGCTGTGTAAAAACTGCAGCTAAAAATGGGGGGATAAAAACATAAAGCGGCCAAATATTATTTTTTGAAAAACTTTGTTCAAGTCCTTTCCAATTTTATTTTAAATTACTTACTGCCGATGATTATTTTACACAAATTATCCAAATCACGTAAATATGTTCTTAATGACATTGATTGCAATAACTGAATTATCACGTTAAAAAAAATCTTCCTCAGCACCCCATTTATAATACCAAGAATAATGGTAATTGATTATTATTTATTATTAGATTGTGCAAGTTGCGTACGCAGAAGTACATATAGAACACAATGCCGAATTGACACAAACACACGTATAAAATACTAATGTTAATAATAAGATTATTATTCATTACTTTAATGTAGACGTTACGTTAATTTTAAGTTCGTACGAAAAGTTCTATCGTTTGCAATATAACCGTCGCATAACTTTATATATATTATATATATTATATCAAAATTAATCATAACAATTTTATAAAAATATAAAATTAAAAGTGCAAAATATAATTGTTTTTAAAAACAAATTTCGGAAAATCCGAAACAAAATTGGCCCGGTAGATAGGATAGTCAAATTAATATATCGCAAATAAATTTTTACACCAGTAATTAACGTCTATTCACACTTCATGAGAACATTCCAAAACCAAAGACCAGGACGAACGTGACCTGCCCACAAATCATCCACAAACCACTAACAGAACAAACAAAAAAAATAGTTCAATTTTCAAACCAGCAAGGGCAGGGAGAAATATAAAATTCCTTACGAATCACAGGGCTTATATCGTTATTGCCAGATTCAGATCTAGAATAACAATAAAAAATCTACGACATAATTTCAACATATGACCGAAAAAAGAATATCTGCCATAATTGCTGTCATCAATGAATTTAATTATCAATCGATATTGGGTTCATAATTCAGCAGTGAATCAATTTCAAAGCGACTTAATTTTATTGAAAGAAAAAATAAACGGTATAATAAACTATGCCATGTTAATCAATTAATTATCTGAGACGTAATAGAATGCGAATTAAAACACACATTTGGAGGTGTTCGAGATGAAAACTGTCTACACCAAGATCTCATGGGCTCAATGGTCCACGCATTGCGCTACTATATATTATATGCCAGAACATTAATTTAAATACTCCTCAAGCAGCAAAGCGATACTTTTTCACAAAACAAACTTTACGAACATTCGTTAAGACTCAATAAACCAATGGGAACATCAGTATTGGTGTTGAAGCCAAACTCTATGGAAGAAGCATATAATTATGTACAAGATCTGTACAAGTTTATTTACAAATCGATAAGAAATATTTTCTAGGAGTCTATTTTGCAGACGATTTTTTTCGAACCAAGTTATCGTTCTTTATATGACAGTATGATGTAGACATATGCGTTTAGTTTTACAGTAAAGAAGTGTTATATATCAATTCGGTATATTATTTTTATAACTCTAAAACTCATTGGTGTTTATAGTTATTATTAATGCTTATTGAATCATTCTAAAGCATTGATGTTTCTAAAATTACTAAATTGATTTTTTGATTCATCGAAGTTTCAAGCAACTTTTTATATAGATATCTATAGATATTTGATCACATATTAATGCTCCATCTCACTGGGAATACCTGTAAAATTGAGTAGCCGCCCGCGAAACAAAGTTCGGCCATTTAAGCATATAATTCATTTGCATATAATTTATGTAACACGTTTGATTTAATATCTCCTAAAAAAAATTAATCTTAAATATCAACGTTTTCTGAACGAGGAAAGTACTTACTTTTCATACATACACAAATATTCTTAATTTTTCTTATATATTTGGACAATGATCTTCACCATTTACTACAACTTGTGACTAGTAATGCGACGCATCGTTTTTTCCTACTATCCCATGCCGCCATCGATACTATGCAACTTTGATTATTACTGTTATTTTAAGTACCATGTGCAAATATACGTTATATATAACTCGACGAACACTAGAATGAAACGTCAAGTATCAAGTTATCAATAATCATCTATCTAGCTACTCTGAAAAAATATCGAAAGGTTTAATAGTATATTACGTAACAAGAGTTGTAAATAGCATTTTACGTACGAGTGGAAATAGTTACATACGAGCGACGAAGGAGCGAGTATGTAATTCCACGAGTACGTAAAATGCGTTACAACTCGAGTCACGTACTATACTTTACCTACGACCACTGTTGAAAGTGCCCTTTTTTGCACTATACACAGACCATGTAAATAAGTCATTACGCACGGCCGTAAACTAATCGCACGGGCGTAAAGTAATCGCACAGTTTGAAGTTGCTTAGTTACCGAAATGCATTCATGGAATTTATCCAATTGTCAGTAAGCTGTCAATATTATTCCATTGCCCACAACAGATTTATTATGAATCAATCATAATTTATTGTTATTAAAATGTGTGACAACCACAGTGGCAGATACACTCCTCCGAAGATTATTGAAAATGCCAGGTTAGAAATGAACAATTTGTTACCGGCGAAGACACGTGAAAGATACGAGATCTTATATAGAAAATGCATGGACTGGAGAAATAAGAATAATGTTAGAAAAAGATAGTTGTCCAATATTTAATAACTGCAATGTTACCATTAACAATTATTATTAAAAAGCAATAATTACTTATATCATAAATATAAGAAAATTTGTTATAAAATAAAATAGTATGTAATTAAACAATAAAAAAGAGGTTTTGTATAGAGGTTGTTTTAGTGGTAGAAGGTGGTCGTAGGTAAAGTATAGTACGTGACTCGAGTTGTAACGCATTTTACGTACTCGTGGAATTACATACTCGCTCCTTCGTCGCTCGTATGTAACTATTTCCACTCGTACGTAAAATGCTATTTACAACTCTTGTTACGTAATATACTATTACCTACGACCACCTTCAACCACTAAAACAACCTCTATACAAAACCTCTTTTTTATTGTTTAATTACATACTATTTTATTTTATAACAAATTTTCTTATATTTATGATATAAGTAATTATTGCTTTTTAATAATAATTGTTAATGGTAACATTGCAGTTATTAAATATTGGACAACTATCTTTTTCTAACATTATTCTTATTTCTCCAGTCGATGAATTTTCTATATAAGATCTCGTATCTTTCACGTGTCTTCGCCGGTAACAAATTGTTCATTTCTAACCTGGCATTTTCAATAATCTTCGGAGGAGTGTATCTGCCACTGTGGTTGTTACACATTTTAATAACAATAAATTATGATTGATTCATAATAAAACTGTTGTGGGCAATGGAATAATATTGACAGCTTACTGACAATTGGATAAATTCCATCAATGCATTTCGGTAACTAAGCAACTTCAACCTGTGCGATTACTTTACGACCGTGCGTTTAGTTTACGGCCGTGCGTAATGACTTATTTACATGGTCTGTGTATAGTGCAAAAAAGGGCACTTTCAACAGTGGTCGTAGGTAATAGCTTTTTATATTATACCCTAATTCATCGTCAACTAAATTCGGTACCTCCACCGAACTTTGCAATAATTTTTGGATATCGCGCTGAACTCTATTTATCATGATATTTGATCAACTTTGTAGTTGATAAAATATTTTGTAGAAACTGTTATCGGTAATTAGGGGGCGACATCGAGTCCAATTCCATTTCACATTACTGCGCGGTAAACCACCCAACGCAACCCAGCAATAAAATAGATGACAATCGAACCTCGCCTGAAATATAACACAAACCCAATAAACCAATTTAGCAAGGAGTCGAACCTACTCCGTAGGTGTAGAATCCGTAGTGAAACTGATTTTTGTCGTGTGAACCTGTAACTTAATTTATTAAGTTATTAATTATTTCACGATACATTAATGATATATAAAATAGGAATGACGTACCTGATTTCACATGTGTTAGCGAACGTCAGTCTAAAAACAAAACACAAATCGCATCTATGAGAAATTGGGCAACTGAAATAATTAATTGATAACACGTTATAACTCGAATTCAACGGCGCCGAATAGTATTTTCAAGTGCCGCTTAGGCTTGTGGAAAGTTTGGTAGTTCGGATTGTAGATATATAGAGTTAAAAGAAAAAAATTTGAAATAATTTAATGAAAGAAAAGCTAGAAGAAAAGAACAGAACTAAGAGATAGTGAACAATACACCCAATAGGCAAAAAATTAATAAAATGGAGAATAAGCAGAAACTGATAAAATAAATAATAACGAACACGAAAATTAAAAAAGACAACAAAGGGGAAAGTATCAAACAATGGGAAGAAAGAAAGGAAATGACCAACGATTAAGCACCGAAATACAAAAAAATGATGCGTTGCTAGGGATACTAAATCAAGCAAAGAGAAAATAATACCCAGTGATTAAAGAACGACATAATCTACAAGAGGCACTACATTGACACACGAATATTATAGTGGCACACTACTTGGCTCAGTGGAAAAATATATGTGCGGATACTAAGATCAATGTTAAGAGAACAAATAGAACATCAAATAGAAGAAACACGGTGCGGTTTTACAAGTAATATAGATACATAGGGTCACATTTTCGCAGTCAAACAAATAAACGAAAAAGTTTTAGGAAGTGATGTATGTATGTACATGTTTTTGAATATGGAGATAGTATTGGTAAAATAAAGATTAGAGATTATTAAAAATAAACACTCTATTCGCCATAAACTCTAACATACTTGGCAAAAAATATACTTAAATGAAGGCTGAAATGGCCAGGAATGTGGTAAGACAGATACTGTATATGTGAATGAATCATGGACCACGAAAAACAAACTTGGGCGCAAACTAGCAATTGCAGATGAGATTCCTGTGAAAATAAAAGGAAAGACAGGAAGAGATAAAATTAAACACCAATAGAAATAACAATTCAACAAAATTAACCAAGGGTGGTGCGGCGAATAGCAGAAGAAATATAATAAAGAGGGTATAGGGTGAGATACAGGGAAATAGAAAAGTGGACGACTTCACAAGGGCTGGAGGAAGGATGTAAGAAGGGCAGCGGAAATGAGATACGTCACTTTGTGGAAATGAGTATATAGGTAAATAGGTATGCAAAAAGACCTAATCAGTCTGTCTTTTACTGTGGAGATCATTTGATGGAGAGGAGTTCAAACTGTATTTTTTTTTATTAATCCAACCTGTATCGTTTGTGGCATTATTAACATCATTTCACACGACTCCTTAACACTAAAATTATTACCATTTAAATTGATATGAAGTAGGAAATTACATCTTTATTAAAATATGTACAACTACAATGACGATCTGGCAACGAACTTTAATTCATGAAATTGCTACAGGAGGCCCAGCCACCAGTGTTTCCATTAAGATATGGCTTCATCAATGAACGACACGCCACTTGCTCGAAGATTACTGTTAATTAAAAGCATTATTTCATATATTTTAGTTGGTACGATTTGCGCAAGCGAACTAGTTCCTGTATAGTTGATTCCTTTTAACATAGAAATTAATTGCGTACTGATGAACCCATAATTAGACAGCAATAATAGTATATACGTCCTAAATTTAATTCAATAGTATTTTGAATAATTGATGCATTTTTAATGTGATATTCAGCGACCGAGTAATACATGACAACATATATGGAATTCCAGTTGCACCACGATCTTCAGTCATAAGTGTTTTCTAATAATTAGGAACGATATTGCATATATACGAGTAGGTACCGGCATATTACCGATAATGTATAATCATTCGAGTTCCGCAAATATCAATAACAAAAATAATAGGAACAGCCAACAATGTAGAACGAATAGGTATTTACTCTGGTTTAGGCCCAAATTAATATTTAAATATCGAACACATTTACAGAAAGCGATATTTTTAAAAACAAATTGCAAGTATAAAAACTAATCACAATGCCCTACAGCTTAAGGCGAAATAAGTGTCTTATGAGTTTTCAAAAGCATATACAGGCTGTTACGTTAATGATTTTCGACAGACTAACTGAAGAATCATTCACCCAAAATATGACGATTTAACCTAAAACATTTTTAGTACATTTTCAAAATGGGCTCCATTGACTTGAATAAATTTTTGAATTCTTTTAGTAAAATGTGTCCTAATCCTTAAACTAATGTTTGGCTGATTTCTAATAAAATTCACAGCATTTTGTATTTGTTGCCATAATTCTTGTCGGGTATTAATCTCCTGAGGATACACCAGTACCAATACAAATTTCCATTTAAAGGTGAAGGTAATCAAAGGGAGCTATTACAATATCCACACCAAACATGTATCTTAAAATCGAGCTGGAATTGTGCGCCTTTAATGACATATGGATATTTAAACAAAATAGTGACAATATCTCCAATTGAAAACGCCTCTGCGTGTGAAAGTATAAACATAGTGTTCATAAATAAATTGGTATTTGCCCTTATCTCATTTCGTCGATCGATATCTCCGATTAATAGATTCTCCACTGGAGTAAAATGCTAAGGTCTTAAGTCTTCTTTTTTAGTCGTATGGCTAATTTCAGTTATTGGTGATAAGCGACTGGTACTTTACTGGGGATCATCTACGATTATTTCTAAAATGGCATCTGCCTGACCTCCTGTAAGTGTATTTGGGCGCCCTACATCTCGCTTTGAATGAAATTAGCAGCATTTGAAAAGTTATCATGACGTTGCATTTTCAGAAAGAAAGCTTTTATAACAGACAGATAGATACTAATCTTACACATTTATAAAGTGACTTTCTGGCAGTTTGTCATATACAAATAACATCCGCCTATTATACCTTTACCAATTTGCAGAGTAAGAGGAAAATGCTTTATTAGAAATCAGCTACCAAACATATTTTTAACGGTTAAGGCAAATTTTAACAAAAGAATTTAAAAATGTATTGAAGACAATGGCGTATATTTTGAAACTTTATTACAATAACCTATGTAACAAATGTTTTGGGAAAATATTTGAAATATAATTAGTCAAACTGTACGATAATTGTTTTATTTCATTTGGTAGTACAGAAAACGATTCAGTGAAGCTGCAACTGTAATTATAATGTATCACATAGCATAAGGTTTCAATAGTTCGCAATTTGGGACGAAGGCTTCTCATCAATCTTTGGACAGTAAGTGGGTTAAACTCTCGAATTTTTTGGTAGATTCCACGTCGTAGTTCTTCTTCATTTTGGGCTTCCCAGCCACCGTCGTAAACTTTTCAACCGAGTAAAGCCAAAAACTCTTCAGTGGGACGTGCCTGTTGAACATTCGTGGGGTTATCCTCTTTAGGTGCATGGGATATTTTGTTGCCTTAACCAATCTTAGACTCTTCTCACATAATGGCAAGATGCCAGATCCGGCCAGAACATAATTTTATCATTAACATGTTGCGTTTGAATAAAATTCACTAATTTGGGGAGGCATCTTTGAATATAAATGGCTGCATTTACAGCTTCGCCCTAACTCGCCCAACATATGATCTTGAAAAACCATCCGAAATGGCGCACCACATTAGTAAATTAGGAACGTCCTCAATATTATCTGTATAAAAGCCTTCGTTTCCTTCTATTTCTGAGTTAATGTAAAATATTTTTCGTCCTAAAGTTATCGTGACATTGTTTCTAAAATCTTACTTGTCTGCAGCATCTTGGAATCTTGGGAAATGTGAAATATTTTGGTTTCTATAAATGGCAACAATGTCACGTTTGGGCATTTGGCCAACCAAATTATAAATACATTTCCGCAAATTCTAACTAAATTCTGTATCTAGCTTAGAGGAAATATTTTATGTAACTTATGAATAATTATTAATTGAACAGCCTGTATATAAGACGTAATACATATTTAGTGTTCTTTTTAATAAGAATGGATTTATTTGTTTACTTTGTTCTGATTTCAAAATCGTCAAAATGTTAGAATTAGATTCGAATACCGATAAACTACACCGAAGAAGAAGTTGATATTTTTCCTTATACCTTTAATAAAAATGAATTTATGAAAATTTATAACTATAATATCTATTTTAATTTCTTACATCCAGGCACCTCTGTTGTCATATAATGTTCAGCATGTTCGTATGTATCTATTACATCTACTAGGTTACATATTTTTTTCTTACATCTTGGTAGAATTGTTCGCGGCGTTCGTCGGGTAGATCTCCTAAAAGTGCTTACGAGACATGCAGATTACTATAGTAGAACGAACTGTCGTATAAAACAGACTGAGCAGCGATTAACAAAGTCTCTGAACGTAAGATGGCGCTCCAAAAATTGTAATTTTAAGTAATTTTGTGTGATTTCAAAATAAGCCTACTTATTGATATTAATTTTATGATGAATAAAATTAATATAGTATAAGTTGTAAATTTATTTGACAATGTTTACATATAATTTAAAAACCAGAGAGAAAAACAATCTATAGTTTGTTATTTAATTTATTCAACAAATCTCTAAATTGTTCTAATGTGTCTTTTATGGGATATTAAACATGGAAATTCGATTTCGAATTCGAAAACAAGGATTGGTAAACGCACATATGGAAACTAGTAGAGAATTACTTTTAAAGCTTGATATCAAGAATAAATACTTTAAATTATAAAGGCAAAGTCATGTTTAGGTAAATGGAATAAAATACAATTTAGATGATATCCATCTACATGTACAGGATGTAGTAAAATCGTAAGGAATGAAAATTTCTGAACATGCAACTCCTTTGCATTATCGTATATTTTACCTATTTATAATCTGCACAACATGCGATCTGCTGCCTTTTTGTAATAAAATTAATCAGTTTATATAACACCTTCATCTAATATGTGGTGTTCTACATGGCTATTTTATTATGACATTGCTAAATCATCGAACGATAATTTTGACTGTTGAATGAAATGTTAACAAGAAAGTAACATACGTGCATACATACACAAAAGAGATTATTCTTATACATTCTCTTTTCGTAGGACGAATAATTACTTAATTGTCTGCTGCCCAAGCGTTACACAATCTCTCTGACGTACTATTGTATCAGTTACTTTAACTTTGCGTTTTTACTATGAAATTTTGACTTAGAATAACAACGTTATACGGCAATTTTATTGTACGTAAATAAGCAGCGAACAACAGTATTAAATTTACTATTAAAGCGCAATGATATTTAGTAGGTATGCATCGTTTTAAAGTCGTGAAGCTCTTGACAGTGTTAAGCATTGTATTATAAATGGTTCAAATTATATTTAAGATTTAGTCAGATTGGTCAAGTGCAAGCAAATAAATCTATCTCACTTTCAGAAGAATTATTAAATATCCATGGAGTCCCAAAGGGATCCATTCTTGGCTCAACTCTATTTTCTTGTTCATTGCATCACTGAGTCTTAATGCCTCTTTCATTGGTTGATGATACTACGACCACCTGACATGTGTCAAAGTACGGAAAGTCTTGAACTAATGAGTTATGAAAACTCGGTAGAAAGCAGATCGTATATGCTTAAACGTAGGAAAGGCCAAAGTTCTTAGTTTCCAAAATTAACGCACCATATGTAACATTTCTTCAGAAAATAAAATACGCCGAAATTGTTGCCCTGTTAAATTTTTGGGATTGATCATGGAAAATGCCTTAAATGGTCGGAACATATCCAAAATCTGTAGAACAAATCACTGGATGTTTTAATCTTGGTTGAGATATGCGATTCGTTTCTGCGATTATACAACTGCAGAAACCTTAGGTCATCTCAGAATACAAAAAAAGCAATTACGATTATCAGTGGCAAGAAACCTGGAATGCAATATTTCTCAACGATGTGCGACATATGTGGTCATATGCTGGTCATTTCATTTTCACTTAAAAAATTAAGATAAATCATATTTGGTCTCCAACATAATTGCAATATACTAAACTTTGAAATAATAGCTTTTCAATATTGATTTCCCAATTATTTTGAACAACATAATCTTCTTTCATCTTTTCCTTATTACCATTTACGGCGTCGGATTTGGAGTTTTCACCCATGTCCTCCATTATTCTCTATTCATCCATTTCAGTTGCTCCATTGATTTTCCTCTTCTTATTCCTATTTTTCTTATTTTATCCTCCCATTTATTTCGTGGTCTTCCCACTTTTCTTTTTCCCTTTCTTATTGCTTCCATTACCCTTCGTACTGTTGTGTTACATTCGCATTACGTGCCCAAACCATCCTAATTGTGTCTCTTCTAGTTTCCTAGTTTCCAAAAATAGTCTCGTTCATCTGGTCGTATGCTCTTGTTGCCTTATACTGTTTGGTACTTCCAAATCTATTTTTCTGTCATTAGTTATTGTTGTTCCCAGGTATTCAAATGTTGTTACTTCTTCTAGTCTTTCTTGATTGCAGTATATATCTCTTATTTCCAAAGCTTCTCTCTTTCCCTTTATTCTCATCACTTTGCTTTTACCCACTGTACTACTACCATTTTCTCTTCCATCTCAATTTCAATATGTATTATTCTTGAGTTTATCACCTCCCAATGTGTTATTCTGTTTCATATTTCGCATGTTACTACCAGCCCCACTCCCCCTTTTGCTTTATTCCCCTCCTCTACTCCTGAGTATCTTATTGTATGCCGCCTGCCCATTTCCTTCTCCCCTTCCCTTGTTTAATTTGTTTCGCTTATTCCCATTATTTGTATATCCCGCTCCTTCATTTCATCCATTAATTCTTATTCTTTCCCGTTTATTGTTCTTATGTTCAATTGTAATACTAATTTAATTAGTTTGAATGCACCGATTAGCTACCCATCCATCGTTCAAAGTAACGATGCGTAATGAACAAATCCTGTGACAATAAATTACAGAATGTAGTGGTGAAATAATAGAATTTAAAAAAGACACGCATATATTAAATTCACTGCAATTGAAACATTTGTTGAATTTTACCAGTACTTATAAATTTGCTCAGAGTAGAGTAAAGTGATTTATACAAGCGGCTGTTTATTATTTATGGTACCAACGTCTTATTCTGAAATAGTTAAGCGTAAACTTTGTCAGGACGTGCCGGCAAAATTAATTATGCGAAAAGTTTACAAACATATTAGAAAGTGGATACTTAAGTCAATGGTCAAATAATTTGTGCGTATACAAGTAAATTTGAAGTAACGAATGAAAAACATCTCAATCAGAACTATAAACATAAATTATATAAAGAAATCGCCAATATATATTTTTATTTTTGTAGATTTAGTTTAGCAATTAGCTACGTCGATTTCGCATTCGCTTTATATACCTCGTTCGTCTAAACAGTCGCCTGTATGTCTAGCGCTTGTGTAGTTGAACCGCAACGAGTATTAATTGACTTTTATCTGCAGTCGTGTAATATGTTAATTATGCGAAATGAACAAAATCTAAATCAAATTGCGATTCGATTTTTAATAAAAATGTTAGGTATATTATTTATGAGGTCAAGGTGACATAATTAAACTATTTATAACACCAATTTATTACAAGAACAATGAAGATGTAAATCAACCCGTCTACCTCTAGACCAACAACCTAGCCTTTGTAAGAATGCCAGCAGTCGATAGCGAACATCAAAATTAAAATTGTTGAGAATTGTGAGGTTGGAAAAACTAGGTGTCTGGAAATCTAATTAACCTTAAAAGATGAGATGTATAATCTACTATCAACGAGCCAATGAAAAGTGCATAACTGTTTCTTATCTGTTTTGCAAATCGATTTTAAACGTGGTCGAATGTATATTATATATACAATAATATTGCGTCAATCCAATAGCTTTTGATTGATTGATCCCAGAAGTAAAACGCGGGAAGATTGCTGAAAATGAATAATATTGAAATAAATAAATAACGCATTCTTTAGCTTACTACAAAAAATTGAGTTAATTTTATTAATTAGTTTCCTTTATACAGCTAATGATGAAGGAAAATGAGTTATCTCTGTGTCAACATTTTTACAAAGGAGCCGAAAATAATCTGTGAGTTATAGTCTATGAAGATGACACACCATCATATTACGCAATAAAATGTTGGTCGAAACAGTATGGATGGGGACGTGAATTTATCGAAGCCGATTCGCGAAGCGGAAGACCCAAACCGGCAACAATGACGATATGAGTTAAAAAGTTGACGCCATAACACTTCGAATAAGGTTTCCGCCAGGTGGGTTCAATGATTGTTGACACCTGAACAAAAGTTGGGCATTTGGAAATTTTGACCAACTTTGACCAACTTTTTGGGCAAATTATAACGGGCTGCGAGATTTGGGTGCTTCATTAGGATCTTGAAACGAATAGAAGTGGTTCCATAAATGACGCCCTAATGCAACCCTCAGCTGGAAATTTTATGGGAATAACAATACAAAAGGTACATAGATGATGGCATTTATGTAAACACGTTGAATAATCTACTTACAGCAAAACCAGAAGAGACCCTAAGAAGTGTTCTGGTGGATAACAATGTAACCGTGCATAACGCTGCAGAAATTATGCCAATTGTACGAGCGTACAGCTTCGCAAATATATCCGGACTTGACTCCGTTTGAATCTTTTATTTATATAAGCTTTTATACGTATTAAGATTGTGCTGAACTTAATTAATAAGCAATAAATAAAAATATGTATAAAGAATTAAACAAATGAATAATGTGACATATAATAACCGAATATAATTACTAAAAATACATATAATTTTCACGAGTACGAAGAAAATTATTTCAGGTAATTGTAACGCCCGGATTTTAAATACATGTGGTAAACACAAAGAAAGTAAATTGAACTGGATGTTTACACTGGCAGGGAGAAAGTCACATACTCTTAAAAATCAAGCAGAGATGCTTGCTATATAAATGAAAACTGAACTTTTTCACGGAAAAAATTGCCCAAAAATTTATAGGCATATAATTATAATTAAAAGAAATGTGCTGGCCTTTCTTATAATTGCTGAATTAGTTAGTTCTGAATTTGCAATTGCAATTGCAAGTACCTCATCTCTCGCTGTTACAAATGGATTTTCCCTTAATTAATTCAACTTGACGTCCCGAACGTCATCTCTTTTTCTACCAACCATTTCTTCACCCTCATTATAGTACTTTTATCTAATGGATCAGCGTACCTCTAACTTCACAAGATTTAAATTTATTGTTTTCAATTTCGGCATTCTGACACTGAAAATTACAAATCGAAACTAATGATACAAGATTTAGTATTGTTTCTCTTGCACCAGATTGTGTGCTGGGAGAAATAATTAATTGAAATGAAATGCCATAAATCCTCAGGACATATAAGTAAGGGGTCGTTACTCGAGTCCTACTCGAGCTATATTCATATGAATGAAGAAAACTATTGAATTGAAAGAAAATGTCTACGTACTTTTCATATCGAGCTACGGTTCGTACTTGTTGACGTAGATCACCTACGTCACCTTTAACTGATTACGTGATTTTGAAATTTGCATTTTTGAATAAGACACAATGATCCATATTTAGAAAAGTAAAATAATATGCTTTTTATTTTAGTTCTTTCGTTGTACATATACTGATACTTTTATATATTATTATAATTTTATATAAATATATTATTCTTTTAATAATAATTTGGAAAGAACAATAATAATCGGCGAATATAATAAGCATTATTAGTTTTTCTGGTTTATAATCTGTATTTAATAATTTAATTTCTCATTCTTTTTTCTAGTATCTTTGTTCAGCCTTCGTTATAAATCACATAGATTTGAAAAATATGATTTATTATAAAATAGTTATAATAAATAGGTACGTCTAATTTAATAAAGATGAATCGCCAAACGATTAATAATGGCAATTACGCGTTGTATCAGTTTGTTTATTAATTAAGTCTAACAGTTCTCTCTCAATTTAATTTACAATATATTTTTCAATCACTAATATCTTTGAAGAATTCAATTTATATCCTATTAATTGCTAATATAATGAATTTCTATTGTTCAGGTGTCGATGAAAGAAAACCTTACGTTGTTTTTAAACCGATACCATTGTCATATTTCCTCCTGTGATGTATGTATTTCTTATAAATATAAGTTAATCAATAACAGCCGAAAATAATGTAAATCATGAATGTCGTATTTTTAATATACTTTGTAACATGCGAGGGCATGTAGCAAACTTGCAAACCCAAATCTATTAGAAATACAAATTTTATCAAAAATAAAAAAAATAAAACATATTATGTCAAATTTAGTTCTAATTTAGAATTAATTCATTCGGAATTAAAAAAGTTTCGGAAAAAGTGGGTCAGGAATCAACCGTCACTCCCAGATCCTTCACAACATCCATGGCCATTAATGCCTTACCTTCCACATCGTGGGAAGTCCGTAAGACATTGTCTTTACGCGTAAACGTTACAGCGCAGCATTTGTTAATATTCAGTTTCAGCTGATTTTTAGCATACCAACGGACAATAATGTTAACGGTCCCCTGTAAAAGTTCTAGATCAGTATCTGGAGGTGGCAACCAAAATGAAGTCAAAGGAGTTGAGTGAGCATTTGCATGCATGCACATCTATTAAAGGTACATTAACTGGAATATTAGATATGGCTAATACTTGATACACAATTCCTTTAACAAAACCTATAAGAACGTTGGAACAACAAACCAAGTTGAAATTTCTTTCACATCTCACCACATTGTAAAAGTCATTGAGCCATGATTGATCATTGATATCATTGATATTATGATAATAATATTGTAATAACTTTCACATGCATTGGAGAAGAATAAATGTGTCTTAGAACGAAGACCGCGTGCGTTTTTATAGTAGATACCACATGATGTAGGAATTATTTTGGGCTCCTTTAGTTTACCGTCGACATAATATTAGGCATACCATTTCTATAAATGATCCTAAGATTGGTCTCCCCATTAGACAGGTGATTGGTTAATTCCGTTCTTGTATTCTTGTGTATCTGGATCTGCATTAATTAAGGTCCCGTGAGACAGAGATTCATTTCAGCTTGTTGGAGGATTTTAGTTAATGAATTTTTCCCAGCGAACTGGTTTCAATTCAGTTTCAGTAACACACAATAGAGTCATTATTTTACTAGCCGGAGATGTGTCCCGCTCAGCCTGGAGGAAGCGATTGGAAGCACACTCAAATTCCCTACAGCCATGCAAAACAACATGTAACTTTCTCCTCACGTAACGAGCCGGAGTTGGATACACTCGGTGTGAGTTCAATAACAGTGCTCTTCAGTATCTTGATTTCTTCTTGAAAGCCTATAATTGCAGCCTTCAGACTATTTATATCAATACCTAACACCTTATAGTTTAAGCACGACCACGAAAGACCAGAGTAATTGACGTAATTGATCCAAACCGGAAGTGACAAGAGTAAACTTCTTGTATTTTTAAAAACTGTGATTGTGATTATTATAATAGTTAAAGACAATTCTATAAAATAGTAATGAGTTTTGGTTGTCATATTTTACCGAAAATATACAATGTTCTGAAAAATCGCTTTTGAAATCTTTTACATACATAGTTCTATAGTTAACACAGCACCTTTGCAGCTGCAAAGTTCGATGCTGTTAACATTTTATTTTTCCTTCTAGACATCTATTTCCTCATTTGTGTTTCGTTTGCGTTTATTTATATTTTTCTGGCAAAAGAAACTACTATTTTTATAACTTCTGTGTTTAATGTGTTTGTATGTTTAAATTTTGGGTCAAAAATAATTATAAACTTTCTTATTCAAAAGGGATATTTTGTTATACCGACGACCCACGCATCATGATTGTGATGGTTCGTTAAAGTTATAACGTGGATTTGCAATTTTTAAAAAATCAACATCGCCAAGCTAACATGACTCGCGTCTTGGTTCCTTTGTATTTTATACAGGTTCTTTCTAATATTATTATTATATTTATCTTTACATTTCAGAGTCCTGTATATGTAACGTATGTTCCCAGAAAAATATCTACAAACTGTAGAAAGTACAAAAAGTTAATTTACAGAGTACATTGCGCGGGTGCATGTCTGCAATATTCAGATACATACATTGCTTATGGGATGGTGTTTTTTCTGTAACGTATAATGATGAATTGAATGAAAGATATCGGTCTTTTAATTGTCTAAAAAGACAGCATACTATTGGCAATTATCTGGAATTTCCACACCGACTGCCTCTTTAAATAACTTGTGTGTGCGTTATACTTTAAATCAAAATTAAATAACAATTCTCAAAAGTAACATTATGTACCGCATTGCCAACTGATGAATGAGGCAGTCTCCTGGTTCACTGAGCTCAACATAAATTCAACAAAACATAGACAAGAATATGAAAAACATGTATGTGCGGAAGATGAATTATAAATCAAAAGACCACTTAATTAATATTTATTTGTATTTGACGAGGTTCACCAATTGTTTATAATTTATAACAGAATTCATAGTACCTAACTATGAATGATGTACTTACCAGACGAGACGAGACTTAGATTCTTCTTTCTACTAAAATAAATTATTTCTTTGAGAGAACACGTATTTTTAAAATAAAAATGCTGACAAAATGCAATGTGGTTTCTTGATTGTAATATAACAGTATGATTCGATTTGTATACACATTTTTTATTATGCAGTTTTCAGCATTAGCAATTTTTCGACACTTACATTTCAACGGGTGGCGTATTAATTTTAGAATACACCGATTATTATATACGGCATTACATTATCTTTCAAAGTCACAATTTAAACTGAAAAATGATATAAAATCTTTCTTTAAATTTAATTCCAGAAATTAAAATACAAGTTTTGCTTACTATTTAAGAAATATGAATTCTGTTCCCATTCGTCGTGAACGATTGATAAACTAGAAATTAATATTTTGAAGAAGCGCATAAATTAATCTAATGGTTTCACGCGTCGTGAAGCGCAATTTTTGCTACAATTTGCTGCACAAATGAAAATAATTATCTAGAAATATACATTTATATAGTAGTTAATTGCACAAATGAATAATGACTACCGATACGACGTTCTAATTCAGAATCTTTATTTATTTGCAGTTAATAAACTCTCTACCGAGAGAGAATGTCGACGTAGGTAAAAAATAAAACATTTTATTTCATCCAGTTTTGTCAACGTTTCCACTTTCACCGGACTTCGCGACGTAAAAAACCCATCCTTAATGACGAACCGTCACAACGTGAACGTGGAAAGTTATATTATGTCATTAATGGATCTTCTACACAGCCTCGCTCAAAACAATATAAATAAAAATATATATTTTATAAAAGGTTTTATTAACAACACAGTAATTACATTGGACATCGGCTAAACTTTACGGTCGTATAAATTAAATAGCGTTGAAATATACACAGTTCTTTGGGGTTACAAACTAAATAACAAATCGATGCGACCAAGTGCCTCATCCTTTTGTAAATTGATTTCGGTAAGCGCTCGCCGAATTTGATGCTTGAGATTGGTTGGTACTGTCTTCTTGGGAGGGCAGGAAATCTTGAGAACTTGCGGCTTGCTGGGGCGCACTTATCGACTGCGCGCTTGGGGCTGATTGATGAGCCGCTGCTGCAGGTGAAACTGCGTTACTTTGCAACGGCGTGATGGGGCCGCCGGAATTTATCTGGGCTTTAATTTGGGCTTGCTGTTCCGGTGTGAAGTTTTCCAGCCCCGTGATGATTGGCGACACGCTACCACGGAAAGGCGGCAGATATCTTTGAGCAGTCAGCTGGGCTAAGGTTGAAATATGCGATAACTGGGTCGTCGGCGCGAATCCAAATTGGCTGGGGAATTGAAATTGCGATCCTTGGGCGAAGGTTGGTTTTGAGGGCGCTTGGTATTGCGGCTGCGAAGATTGGGGAGCAGACTGCGCGTAAACAGGAGCAGGTTGAGCTGCGACGGAAATTGGTTGATGGTTTTGCAGTGGGGAAGATTGTGGGAACTGATATTCAGGTTGTTGGTATTGTTGGTACTGTTGTTGTTGGTACTGTTGGGGTTGAACGGGCGAAATTTGATACGCGTATGCAGATGTTCCAGCTGCGGGTTGCGCGATGTACGGTTGAATTTGAGTCGGTTGTGGTTGGTACCCCTGCAGGAGTTGATACCTCGCTTGCGGATTAGCATTAAAATAATTTAATAATTGATGCGCAGCGTTGGATAATATTGTTTGTTGAGGCGCTGAAGATGGCTGAGCTATGAGTATCATAGCTGCTTGTGGCTGTTGCTGATATAGAGGGGACTGTGTATACTGCACTGGATAGTACTGCGGCTGCTGTTGTGGTTGTGGTTGTTGCTGATATTGGACCGGTTGATAATACGCATCTGGTTTTTGTGCGACCGGAATTGAATTTGCAGACTTCTGCGATGAAACAACTCTACTGTTTTGAGTTTCGGATGTTTGCATCTCTCCTTGTGCAGTATATGCCACGAATAACAGAAGTACCTGTAAATAAAAATAATTAAAACTAATGGTATTATAAATGTTCCGTTGTAGGTTAAATTGAGACATTCCCGTTTGTAAATCGTTAACTTTAATGATTTTAACCACATAAAAGACATCGCTAAATTATATACTATAATTTGAATTTATACATATGTAATGAATATTAGATATTAATGTAAAATATTTGTATGTACTCACTATAGTCTTCATCATATTAATCTTGGTGGCAGGTAGCAGTATTCCACTTTAGTTACTCTCACCGCCAAACAACAAATGCGGAGTTTGGCCAATCCCTCTCTTTTATAGCATTAGAATTACCGCATTTTTTCTGCAAAACATGTCCCAGATTTCAATAAACGACGAATATACAATTTCACTATTACTCCGGTTACTTTCGCTGAAGGTTAGCGTATTATTACGATTGTTGCATATTTGCAGTCAACGTCCTCAGGATTTTAAGCTCGCGACGCGCATCGATATTAATTAACGTCGTAAAGAACGGCATGCGGTGAAATAACGGATTTTCTTTTTTTATTGCACCGAAGGTACTCGGCCGGAATTTGTAAATACGTCATCTATTAATATGTTACATTTTAAATTACTAGGATAGTGTGCCGAGCATGGACTGAATTGATTAGGCATTTTATTATTATTATATTTTGAAGCAAGTCTCGGTTTTCTAGGTTCCCGGTTTTCGATATATAATAGTAATAGTAATACAGCACCACAATAGAATGTCGTAATGGGAATCGTGATCTCTTAAAATATTTTTATATGTCTTACAATAAGCAAATTAAAAGAGAAAATATTTAAATGTTTAATTTAGCAATTTTAGAGAAAATGAATAAAACAATCCAAAATACACCAATTTGCCAACCAAGAAATTCCCATATCACGTGTTTAAAGAAGAATTAATGATGTGTGTTGTTCTCGTCGTCAATACAAAATGATTTTGATACACAAACCTTGAATTCAAGAAAACTTCACTCTACTAATTCTTTATCATCCGTGTCGTACACCACAGACTTTTAGACCTTCTTAGTTTAGTCAGTATTCTTTTCGATTTTCCTCACCCGCCCATCTTGTTTATTGAATCATTTAGGTCTAGGATATTATCATACACTGGTTTAAAGGTAGTAAACAAGTGGTTCGTATCATTAATTCCGTACTCATGCGACGCAAGTCGAAGGGGCTGGACAAAATCCTCCTGATATTCACGCAGGAGGGGTTTCACATACAGCATAAGTCTATCGTTGCAAATACCATTCTGAAGATGACGTTGAGGACGATTATATCTCAGTCATTTTCGCAATACAGTTGGCTACTTTTTATGTAATGATCAGATGAGAATCTATTTGGGATTTCTTGCGAGAATTTTATTGTGGTCCAGCCTCAACGTTTATGCTTTCACCTATATGTCATGACACTTCCGTCCTTATCGATGTACGTTCTCCTTAGTGTAAACATCCTTCTTTAGCTGTTTAGTTTTCGGCAACATTTTCTTATATCTGCCTGGTTTCGGTATCTTTCAAGTTGATTCAAGATTTTATTTTCTGCTTCTCGCATTGTTATATTCTCTTCTCAATGTATACGTTTTCTTCCTTCAGAGATTTTTGTACTTCTCCATTATTGCATACTGCAGTTGGTGCACATTTACTCTATTGATTGGTACTTTGATCCAGTGGCAATATTTTTTCTATGTTTTGCTGGAACTGTTGTTCAACTTCCAAGTTTATAACCATTTGCACGTTATACGCAGTAGATCCACTACTTCATACCTGTTTGGATAGGAAATTTTTAGGTTTGAGTCGTTGTTGGTGCCTCTAGATTGCCAATTTGCCATTTATCACAACCAGTTGAAAAAAGAAAAACTGATAATCCTCAATACCAAAAAAATCAATAGTAGATAAATGCATTCCAACCAAAAGCAGCATACGTAAACAAATGTATAAAACGGACAATAGTTAAGTTTTCCAACGCCAATGTCATAAACCCAACAAAAACAATAATAGATTTTAAAAAGTTGTGTTCTATCGTGGACCCTATCACAGAAATAAAATCTTCTAATACGAAACACGAAATATTTATAAGTCAAGTCATTAAAATGAAGAACCAATTCGGATAATATTGAAACACGAAAAGACCTAATAGGTTCAATAGTTTCTATAGATGTGTATCGGAATTGAAATCTAAAATTATAAAATTCCATCAAGCAGCTTGAAAATCCCAAGGACATGATAAAATAATGCAATTTTTTGATAAATTTAACTTAAGTCGGGTTAACAGGAGCAAGTATTACCACGTCCAATAGGTAATTAGTAAAAAGGAAACAATTATTAACAATTGTAATTAATAGGACATTAAAATATTCTATTAATCATCGTCTCTATTCACTCAATGGGCACTTGTAATACAATAATAACATGTATGAACACTTTTATAAATGTGAAATTGCTTGTCATATATTGTTACCACTACATAAAAGATGAATTATTTATTGAAGCAAATAGATACGATAAATTTTCCGCACCATAAAAACTAATTGAAAAAAACCACCATTAATAATTACTCTACGATTATCAGTAAACAAGCAGAATAGGGATTCATCGGTGTATAACCCATGCTCCCATTGAAAATGTTTCTGTTAGTCGTTGGTTAACCAAAATTATTCTAGCCATTCTATTGGCATTAGTTAATTTTTGGGCGTCTCGCTGGCCTGCAGATATGAAAATCCATTTCCCTTAGACGGTTTCTGATAGTCTGGTCCGAAACTCCTAAATGGATTCCTCCTTGCCTGGATGTATATATAGCTGTCTTGTCTCAGATTTGTTTTCCGCTCAGATCCACTAACAGGTCTTCTCCTTGCAGATCCTGTCTGCTGGAATGTCGTTAAAGCCCTACTAACAACACTTGGAGACACGTTAAAAATGGCGACAATTTCTGCTGCAGTTTGCCCTCGTTGATGCAATAACGCAATTATTTATCTATCTATATATCTATATTATCTTGACATCGTGAGAACATGAAATGAATAAATCAATTTAAACATAAAAAACAATTTCAAAATTTTCATTACTCAGAAACGGCATTTGCGAAATGAATTGTGAACAAACGACTGTGGATCTTTCAATTTATCTATACTTTGACAAAATACATTAAATTCAATAAAATAATTAGATCTATTATGAAAAGTCCGTATTTAGCTTTGAGTAGCTTATATAAACCAAAACTGCAATTCAAAACGCAACAATGTGGCACTTGAACGAACTTAAAACTAATAAATTTTACATAAAGAATCTAGACAGTGATAAATACGAAAGGAAAGCGAGCTAGGCTCAATAACACAAGTATTTGAACGGAAAACTGTAAATTATATTCTAAAATTGTACACGTCGATACTAACAAACGCATGTGAAGTTAGGATTATTCATAACATATCTAAATCGCCAAAAAACGATGTTATACACAGTCCATAGCAACCAGTAAATCATTATATACCTCCCCAATATCAAAGGCACTATATTCTTAGTAACAAGAAGCTAATCAAAGCCAGTGGCCTAGGAAAATAAACAAGAAGCGTGGTCGCAATGAAAAACAAATATCCAGAAGGTACCCAGGAAGGAAGCCGAATCTAAATCGCCCTCAGAGAACCCCGGAAATCACCTCGATGAAAGTGAAGAAGATTGGATTACCCAAATTATCAAATGGCGGCCATCTTGCTCAAACCTAGGCGGCTCTTTTAGGTCAAGTATCGAACCAAGGCGCGTAGATCACAAGAAGTAAGCTAGTAAACCCACCACCACCAAATTAAATCAAAAGAACAACAACATTAGCAACAGTAGCAACAGTAAATATTAATTACATAATACACTAAACACAACGATCACCCGATATAATATGATACTCCTTGAAAATATTGGCAGTATTGATAAAATACATTCTTGGACATAAGCACTTTTAAATATTATTTAAAGTAGGCTACGGACATTGTCTACTATAATATGTCTACAAAACCAACATAAATCAAATAACCTCTAGGCAAACAGGCTCAACCTGGGTTTTGCGTCTTAGTATTCATTCATTGGTTCTTCTCATTGATATGGTCTCTAACTAGAAATTTTCGTGCCGGTCACACTAACGTAATTTTTTTGGTGAGATATCATAAATATATAAGGCTAAATACTATAGTTTAAAAGTAGTTCAAACGTATTAAATAAATTGTTCACTTTATTTGAACACTTTATTTATGAAGATAATTTGATAATTGGGATCATATGTTTGGAATACGTATATCATAATTTACTACAGCTTGCTGCTCAACGACCTCTATTGCCCAACATCGTCTTTGTCTTCACACCTTGCTGTGAATAGCTTCATAATTCTTAAAGCGAACACGTCTTAACATTTAATGTTTATTTCTCACTTGGTCAACAGTGATTCACTTTCACATAATATCTCAATTGCTCCATATCGTGAAAATAGTTCCTGTATGTAAATTGTAGTTGTCGCGAATCGTCAATTGTTATTTGTTATAATAGATTTTATTTTTCAAGCATTTGTTAACTGCATGTGTGTTTCCAAGTAATTTGTTCTGAATCTCATGAATTACATTTTCTCTTGATTGTTTCTTACGCGCGGACATTTCGAAATTATTCCGCGTTAGCGGCACCCGATCTGTTACACGGTTGGAGCAGAAGTTGTCACTTAGTAATACAATGATTGATTCATTCAACTAGTTAGTAGCATAATTTCGAAACCAATTATAGTTACACTTGGTTTCGAAATTATGCAGCTTTCCAGAATATCAACTCAGACAATGTCATACTAAGAAAATTGATTAACCTTGGTACACATACGCGAAGCAATACTTCAAAGCTAATACTATTTTTTATTAAATTATGCTTTATTGATAGAAAACGTGGCAGCAAACCGAGAAACTCGACTTTATATCGCTTGCTTCGTAAATGCTGACAAATATATGAAATGATTGATTATGAATTTTTGCAACTAATTATTAGGTATGCGCTGAAATCTTACGATATTGTATTGAGGGCAATTCACGCACGTGTTGGCGTGTACTATTATATCTACAACCATAAATATACCAATATATTATCCATATTATATTAATTAAATAATTAAATAGAAATAGAAATACGAAGTTCCTGTTATTACACTAGTGTTTCAATTTCCACCCTGATTTGAGTAAATAAAATTATTGTTATTAAAACACGGTTGCAAATTAAAATATCCGGTCTAATCATTTTGCATTTTTTACAATTAATTATTGTGTGCATTAAATAAATATAAATAAACCTTTATTAGCATAATTACATATTAATAACCCAATATTACATTATTTTTGTGACATCCTTTCTGTCCTTTGTCCCGCCTCCTCTCCTTCACCCCTCCGGACACCTTTCTCCCCTAATCTCTGTTACCTGCAACAACCAAATGTATGTTATTCACCCTCCTTTTCCGCCCCTTCTCTCTTTTCGTTTAGTTTTTTCAATATCTCCACCCCACCGCCTTTCTCGCCCAGCACCTTCCTCCACTCTCTACCTCTTTCCTTCTCCTCCTTGCTCCATCCCATCCCCACGCATTCCTCCCACCAATGGTTCCAGTCATCTTTTCCGTTGCCACACGTTTCGCCCTTTTTGTATTCGTTTCCCATCCAGTATTTGTTATTATTTTCTTCGTTTCCGCATGTATATCTCGCTAAACTTCTTTCCTCTTCCGGCGTCTTTCCACCTTCCACATATGTTGGCCTTCTTCCGTATACTCTTATGTCTTTATACTTTTCATTGTACGTTGAGCTCCTTATCTTCCCGTCCCTTTCCTGTGCTTCCACCTGTTTGAACCTCTCCACTGCCTCCATCTCAACTGTCCTACCCTCCTTCCTCCTTCTTTCTACCTCCTCTATGGACAACCGCTTTTTCAAGCATTTTCCTTCTGCACTCTTCCCAGTTTGATAAATCCTTCCCCTGTCTTCCGCGCCCCTCCATCTCTTCCATCAGTTTTTTCACAGAGGTATTGCCTCTCCCTCCCTTTATCATTTCTTCGTACTTTGCCACTCTCCTCGCCGCCTCTACCTCCAATTTATCCCTGCCTGTCTCCTGTCTCACAATGTAATCTGGTGTCGACTTCTCTAATTTTAACGCTAATTATTGAGTGCATTATTTCGACATGTTTAATTTGATTTAATCAGCAGATGCAGGATGCAAATAAATTGTAAATTGTGAAATCAGATAAATAGTTTAATCACGCGAGACACCGCTTGCCACGTATATTAAATGTTTAGACAGAATTTTGTGATATGTCTGGACACATAATTCAAATATATTTTTGTACTTAACTAACTTGACAAATTGTTACTTTATGACTTGTCTTTATATTTTGATATGTTTGGAAAACCGTGTTATGTATTATTTTTCATCGTTTTGAAATCAATAAATTTTTGAAATATTTAAATCAAACTCATTCAATGGCTATGCATGTGATTCAAGTTGATTGAGCATAGCATTCTTTACTTTTGCAGCAAGAAAATCTAACCAATATCTGTAAGATGACAACGCAACTACTACTAAATTGTCTTATTTGACAGTACACATTCGTTATGTGATCTTTTAAATTAACATTTTTTTGTCGTGAACTAGTCGATTCAAATGAACGTAAATCCAGGCCTTCGAAATGGCGCGCTTCCTTATTATTGAGTAATAATACCCGACAAGTAATAGGCCAGGAAACATATTATCTATTAATGCTTTTTTTGCTGCGATATTTGCGTGCAACGACATTTTTCCTAATTAGATTTTAAACATCAGTTTCATTCTATATATTATCGTATAAATGTCTCGGTACGAAATAATAATTACACATTGAACGATCGAAGCCATTAATTAAACTGACTTTTACAAGAAATGAGACTAATATTGAAAGTGTTTCCTATGAAAATTTTACCATTTCATTTAATTAGAATTTATTACAAGTATCATACTTTTAGTCGATACATCATATTATGTAAGTTATGTATGTCCTGTGCTTAGGTAGAATCATTTGACAATTTATATATGACGGCACTGTGCAATAACTCATTAAAAAATAAAAAAATATATTCTTATACACACACTTTTCTACATATGAAGTTGTTGCAGTTAAAAGAAAACTGTTTTGAAATAACTACATTTTGCTTTATTCTGTCTTTATTATCAAGTGTTGAACTTAACTAAACAACCCTTGTGGATGATTTTAATGTTTCCAAATAATTGTGATAAATACCAGGTAATTGAATTGTGCGTCTTTAATTTACTACATAGGGAAATCATTACTGTATGTAATTGGACAATTATTTTGAAACTATCGCTCTAATTTACATTATATTCACACCGGATGCCGGTTATTTAACTTATTATTTAACATTCGACATTCGAAAAATGCCACCCCGACTCGTTATGCTCTACATAGTTGCTATGGATTATGTTAAATGGAAATACGATTCGCAAGCACATATAAAGTCGTTTGTGAATAAATTTGAATCAAAATACGAACGAATAGAATCGACTGTGCTCAAATTTTACATCACGAAAATGTAATAAATACGGATTCGTAATAACTTTTATCTTCGTACTACACGCGAAGATTATAGAAACCAGCTTCGTGTATTTGATAAACTGGTTCGTTATCTTCAAAAGATACTTAGTTGCGCTGTCGATGAAACTTTCACTAGTGCAGTTGTCATCAACTAATCTATTTTTTACATTGTTTATATACGTTTTAATTATATTTCTAAATGCGGCGCGTTTAAAAGCACCTCGAAGCGCAAATGTAAAACTATGCATGCATACTTTCTTAAATTTACGACTTTCGTTTCCAAAAATAAATTATGGTCTGAGATAATTTGATTAGCATCTCAATCGCTGAAACAATACTTCACGCATAACGTAAGTGAGTGTTAGCTTTTGTAAATAGAGATTGATATTTATTTTCAAAGGTATCGATATACAATAAGTAAAAAAATTACTTTTACAATTTTTTTAAGTATATTCCGTATACACAAACAATCTGGACATTCTTTCTGATCAGATACTCGCTCAAGTAAATATTTATCATAATTGGGAAGACATATGTAACCAACATTTTGAATTACACACCAGTTATTTGTTCAAAAATATAAATATGATTGTTTCAATATCAAAATGTGACAACCAGTTTTATGAATACTGAAAAATTTAGCAGTACAAAAAGATGATCACAATTGGTTACAAATAGTAACAGAAAATGTATTATTAATTTACCAGATACCCTCTTCATTTTTGGTTGCATTTTTGCTTCTCAAACTTGCTTAACGCGTCTATTACTATTCACCCTTTTGTAGATGTCCCCACCAGCTTACTGCCTTTCTCTTGTGAAATGCAATCCTATTGCTTATTCTACTCTTTTATTTATTTGAATGTCTTCTTTTGCTGCATTTTCTAATGACGCTCCGTAGTAGTAGTAGTAGTAGTAGTAGTAACCTTTCTTGGCATATTTACACGCATATTCTGACCAAACTAACTATTTACAAATATACATTATGAGATCCTGCGCGACCCTCCTCCCTCCTATACCCTCGTCTCCTTCCCGGTCCTCTCTTCCCTTCTCTTTAGTTGGCTCCCTTCTCCTCCACCTCTCATCCTGTCCTTTCTCTCCCTCCTACATCTTCCATCTTCTTTTCTCTTCTTTAACTTCCTCAACATCTCCACTCCCTCTCCTCTCTCTCTTAGCATCCTTCTCCAGTCCCGACCCAGCTTCTCTTCTTCTCTACTCCATACCAATTCTTCACATTCTTCCTACCAGTGTTTCCAATCATCTGCCCCTCTTCCACATGCTTCGCACCTCTTGTATTCCTCACTCATCCAATACTTATTATTTCTCTCCTCGTTTCCACACCGAAATCTAGCCAATAGTCTTTCCTCTTCGGCTGTCTTCCTTCCCCCCAGGTATTCCGGCCTCCTACTGTATTTAAAGTAATTATCTTCCATTATTATTTCTTCGAACTTGATATTTATTTGTTCGTCTTTTTAGTTTTGTTTTTTGCTGACTTATCTGTATTAAATTTTATATTAAGTTTCATACTTGTTATTGAATATTGCTCGGTGATATCATCCACAGACATGTTGGTTGCGCGCGGGTGCTTCTTGTTTCGCTCCTGGTTAATGGACCTTGGAGTTCTGGTTGTGCGGTGAGCGATCCTCTGTGATTGTGCTGCATTGTTTGCATTGTTTCAGTCTCCATGTTGCTGGTAATCGTTGGGCGTCATCTCGTGTATTAAGAGTTTGTTTCTGTTTCTCTATTTCGATTGTATTCTGCTGTTGAACTGGTGTATGCTGGCTATTGTTCTGGTATTGTTGGATAGTCACGGAAAACGACGCATCTCTCTGTTTTACAGCCCGAATATGCTCTTGTTTGCGACCTTGTATGTGCCTATTTGATTAATTTCTTCTCGCAGTTTCCGCATGGTATTTCGTATGCTCGTTGTGTTTCTAATGGAATGGAATGGCATTGTGCTGGATGATAGTGCGACTGCGCTTCGTGGTACCTGTTGGTGTGAGTCTTTTTTCCGTATACTGTGTGGCCACGGCACTCTCTTTATTATCATAACGTCCAGGAAAGGTAGCTGGTTCTCTTCTTCCACTTGCGTGGTAAATTTTATAGATTTAAACCTGTTGAGTACTTCTCTTCCGTGCGTCCAGATTACGAATATGTCATCCACGTATCTCAGCCACATTTTTGGTCCATAGTGCTGTGGTCTCCAGTTCCTCCGTGAATAAGTTGGCTATCACAGGTGATAGTGGTAATCCCATGGGTGTTTCTCTGGTCTGCAAGCAGGCCTTTGGATATGTTGCGATTGGTTTCTATACTGGATCTGCTACTTTACCCGCGGGTAAAACAATGATGATCTGGTTGTCTCATAGCTTCCTTAGCGTGTTGTATTCTTCTCCATTATATCGCTATATTATAATACTCTGATAAGAACTTCAGTGGTGTGTTTGTCAAGTGCTTCGTCTGATAAATTGTGCATCACTTTGGGTTGTACTGCATCTGGTGTTCTCGATTTTGGTTCCGCTCTTCCTTCAGCTTGCTGAATTTCTTCGTATGTGTTTCTGTTGGCAGCATGTGCTCGTTCTCTCCTCGTAGTTCCGCCAGATGACCGATCTTCTGCGATAGAACTGGATGAATTTGATTTCCAATATTCAAATTTACATCTATCAGTCTCTTGCTGATATCGTTAAATTGATTTCTTGTCATTTGTGTGGAATTCTTTATTAAGGCTTGCCTTAGAATCTTCGTCGACGAAAGTGTAGTCGTGTGGTGTTTCAGCACCATTTCGGTCAAATACTTTCTTAGATACGAGACACAACATCGACTTCAACAACACCAGAACAATAGCTAGCATACATCACTTTAGCAGCAGAATAATACGAGAAGCAATCGCAATACAAATAGGACTAAACTTGATCACGTTGCCATTAATAAAATACTAATATTACATAACGTAGTAAATTAGCATTAACAATTCATCACAATTCTAAAATATAAACTGTAGGTAATCTTTCGAGTGGCATTGCTAAATATTGGTAAATATATCAGTAACCTAATCTCTTATACAGCAAAATGAAACAATATAATTCAAAACATAGAAATAAAATTTGAAAAATATAGCAGCTAATAATAAATAGCACTTCCACATAGAAAATATGAAACCTTGTACAACATAAGCAATGGATAAATCAGAATACACCAACAAATATTGTGGACCAAATATGTAGACTAATAATAGACACGTAAGAAGCTATACAAACACTACAAGAACAACAAAATAAAAGAAGCTATTTTGTAGCAAAGGGAATAGAAAATGTAATATATAACAGGAAAAAGAAATAAAATTACTACATGAAAGAGCGACCCAGCCAAAGCGAACTGAAAGCGAACGTGGAAAATGCTACAACTAATACAAAAGCTAGACGTGCCAATAAGAATAATGTGAAACTTCAACTACAAAAATAATACAAACATACCATAACAATTCACACGCAACTCATTAAAAAAGTAAAATATATGATAATTATCTTAGTGCTCTATTTTATTGATCTTACACTTATGTTCCTGGTTTGTCTTGGATTTCCATATATGCGGTATTATTAATAATTTTAAGTCTAAGTAATAAATTAATAAATAAATAAAATTAAATCTGTAGCTTTATTACGACAGAATTCAGTTAATGCAATGAAAAAAGCATTTATGTATTTGTACATATATATATATATAGCTTTTAGCAGGCCTTTAGACCCATAGCTTTGATATTTGTCCGCATATCTTCCTATTTCTTGCTTTGTTTGTACCCTTTTCCGTCAGGTCTGCGATGACAGAATCCCGCCACCGTTTATTAAAATTTGTTGTACATTGGTACTCTCGAGGCTATTTTCTTTACTGTCATATCGTCATTCTTTCCACGTAACCTAGCCACTGCCATTCTTCTTGCTTCTATCACTGCCTCGACCGTCGGCTCACTGAAGATCTCATATATCTCTTCATTTGACCTTTTAAGATATTCGTCTTCCCTCCTCTTTCGTGCTAATGTCCTTCTAATTATCTTCCCTTGCCGCATCCCTAGTGTTTCGTGGGTTTTCTTGTTTAGTACACTTGTTTCTCATACATACGTTACTGTCTCAGTATTGTTTCGTAAATTCTTAATTTGTACTTCGTGACACCTATTTTGTTCTTAGTTCATCTCTCCTGCACTTCTGTTTGCTTTACATAGGCTCGCATAGATCTCTTTTTCTTCCCCGCACGTGTTCGTTATTCTTGCCCCCGGGTACACAAACTCCTCTGCTTTTTCAAGTTTCATGTTGCCCACCTGCCCATCTACTTCTAATTGTATGTTTGTGTTCTGATCTCCTCCTACTGTCATCATATTAATTTTTTCTTCATTTACCTGCAATCCCATGTTATATTATACTTCTACCATTTTTCTTACTTTTTCCTCTAGTTCTACTTCATTTCTACTTACAATGGCTTACAGTAACCACGTCATCGGCCTAGCCTATCACTCGGTAATATTTGTATAGTATGTGTCCCTCTCTGTTCAATTGGCTCTCTCTCTCTCTCTCTTATAATTTCTTCTAGTACCATGTTAAATAATAAAGAGGAGTCACCTTCTCCCTTGTGTAAGTCCGGTTCAGATTTACAAAATCCTCTGACATTTTTTTTTAAACCTTGCAAGGTAAGTTGTAGTTTTCTTTAGTGACATGTTCACTAATTTTCTCAACTTCGCGGGTATGCCGAATTCTTCCATTACTTCCACCAGTCTACTTCTTTTTAATGAGTCGTGAGCCTTCTTAAAATCTATAAATAATACGACTCCTGGAATTTTGTACTCGTAACAGGCTACTAGCCTGTTACGACTACAAAATTCCTTCAACATAAATTCATTGATAGGTTGTGCTCTGCCTTTAATGAATCCAGCTTGGTATTCGCCTATCTGTGGTTCCATTGTTCCTTCTAATTTTATTTTTAGTATTGTCGCCACCGTATTAAAGATCACATCTGTAATGATTACATTGTGTTTCACCTCCCTTTTTAAGACTGGTATTATTGTGGCATTTTCACAGATTTTCGGTATCTCTTCTTCTCTCCATATTGACAGTATTAATTCGAATATTTGTTGTTTCAGGTCCTCTCCGACGTATTTTAAATTCTCTGCCTTTATTCCGTTCTGCCCTGAGCTTTTGTTGTTTTTGACCTTGTTTATCTCCTTATCTTTGCGTTTGGATGGCTCTAATCCTTCGTTTATCTCCGTCTCTCTACGACATTTTGCGTCCCACCACTTTTCTTTCTTCTGATATATCTTAAGTGGGCTCGTTGCCATTAGCACATCGGTCTTTTCTGAATCCAAATTGCACTTCTTCTAGCTTTGTCTCGATCTATTTTTTAATTTTTTTTTTCGAATATATTTTCGTTTACCTTTAACGCCGTGCTTAGAAACGTTATTCCTCTATAATTATCACATTTTCTCTTGTCACCCTTTTTCTAAATCGGTATTATTACCCCTACCTGCCGGTGTTTAGGGATTACCCACAAGGTTTTTTACCGATTTTTCTGAATTGCTCTACTTTAACATTCCAGTCGATATTCTGTCGTGCCCAGCCTCCATGTCATTTCTCATAGTCTTATAGCTTCTTTTACTTCTTAACTGTCCATTGTCTTTCTTATTTCATCATTATTATTATCTTTAACATGTCCCCAACTACCTTCTAAATAATTTTCTTGCCCATCAGACAGTAGCTGTTGAAAATATTGTTCCCATCTGTCTATTATTTCTTGTTTATCTATTAATATTTCTCAATCATTGCTCTTGGTGTGGTCAATTTCCACACAATATTTTAACAGCTTGCATACAATACAAATAGCCACCACCAATAGTAGTTTTGCAACATTGGCTATTTCTGATGTATGTAAGCTGTTAAAATATTAGCTATCTCCATTGCTATTTTGACTTATTGATATACGAATTATCGACTTTTAATGAAACTGTTCTTGCTTGCCATACAGGTAGGAACTACCTACCTACGTACAGGTAGAAATTATTTTAAGTACTAATTTAAAACATTTATCTTTTTCATTGTTGTGGATCAGCATGTATATTACCATGCAAAATTATTCAAAACATGCATTAATTAGAATACATTAGAATACACTTACATCCCGATCTTAATTCAATTATTACCGAAGTAAAATAGCAAAAAGATCCTCATTATCTCTAATAAGTGTATACAAACTTTCAATAATACCCGTGATTAACGCTCTCACTTCTTCATCTGAACCATAGAGTGCAGACCATTCATTTGCATTGTGAACACTCCGTCAAATTAATTATTTCGTAGTTTAAAGACTGCCGAGGTGATTTGTGTGACCTAGAAACTGAACGGCGTGAAGTCGACGACGTGTAAATAAAAGTGAATGTCAAGTTTATGCAGGAAATGACCATCACTTTTCGACGATACTGAAACATTTTTTGACGTCTTACCGACCCAGTTGCGAAATTAAGTCTTGTGTGTTATTTTTAGGTAACAATAGATTAACGGAATGCCATCTGGAATAATAAAAATACCAGAAACGACACAGTTCTAATCTAATTAAGTCAATTAGAAATGGAATTTATCAACGATCGCGAACACGATCCCGAACACGATCGGAAATTTAATGACGGGTAGAGGTTCCGCATTCGTTACTCGCAGATGGCGCCAATGATTACATATAGTTTTACGTTATTTATTTAATGGGGTGAATATGGACAAATATTTAAAGTTGTTGATCAAGTGGATTTGATTAAGGTGGTTCATTTTTAAGTCACATATCGTTTTATTGAGTCATATTAATTCGTCTAGTCCTATAAATCATCTTCAAATCTTATGCTATATTTCGTACCGTGTTTATAAAACCCACAACCCTGTTTTCTTCATATTCATCACAGCCTGCATTTAAACCTCACAATCCTTTCTAACGAGTTCATTATCCAAACATCTTTACTTCTATTGGCATATCAATTTCACATCCACTCCCTTTTCATTCCCATAATTTGCTTTCGCATCTCTTCTAAATCTGCTTCATTACTTCTTTCGCCATTTTCAAGATTATCTTCAAACAGTACAGTAATCATTAAATATTGATTATAAATTACAAAACAAAATTAATTAACATTGGCTATGACAAGTTAAAACAATGTTATTTGAAATTAAATGCAAATCTTATCAAATTGAATTGGAATTTTACTCACGGCAGTAGTTAGATACTTCGTACGTGCCAAAATTTCGATCAAACTTTCGATCACACTAATTTTGTTTTTCTATATGATTTAATTCACCGTGAAATAATCGAGAACTGACTAAAGAATTTATTGCTTCTAAAAATATTTATGGTCGATTTATTTAATACATTAGAAATTTATTTGTAATTAATTATTATTCGACAGGGTATTCCTTTTGATTTATTTAACCATACATTTATTTAACCATACAGTTGACAAATGAGTCAATACATCTAAATAATTTTATGTAATTATTGTAAATAATATAATAATTAGTGTCAAATTAAAATTGTTGTATTAAGGTATTATGTATGAATAGTTGTTCGAGTATATGAAATATAATAAAAGATTTCCAGATGGATTAATGTTAAAAGGGAGAGTGGGATACATGAGGATTTGATATAATGTGTTGAAAAAATATGACGTACAACATCCAACAAAAGTTATGTATCTAACAGGAAGACATTAACTGTGTCAACGATTTGAGAATCCGTGAGAAAAATTTCGAATGCAACCAACACAGAGAACGTAACCCGCTTCGAAACGATATTACTCCAACTTACAAAAATAAATTATTTCATATTATATTTTCATCATCAAATACTCCATTCAATTATTTAACTAAATATGGTACTGTGTCGCCATACTTAGTTAAGCATACATTATTTCCTATTCAAAAATTGAGCCTAGTCCAGGTCAACGAATACTTACTGCACGTAATGTGAAGATTATTGAGCGTTAAAAATATTGTTCAATGCCTGAAATGCGTTAATTTTATATACAAAATATATTTTCTACTAATTGAGTTAAAACTCAATTTTATTACAGGGCGAGTTTTAACTGAACACTGAAATTTATTTTAATTTTATATCATATTGTATCCAACTTTTGTATTTTTATTTAATTGTTTCCGTAATTGTGGTGTATATTTCAATAAAACTAATAAATATGCGTTCAGTCAGATATTTGATGGCAGTCTTTCTAGGTACATATTAGTTAAATACTTATTACTGTGAAAATAATATTATAATATAATAATTAGGCCATACTAATTACTAATTCATGACAATGTATAATTACAAGTTTAATAAATTGTTAATAATAATACGTTAAGTTCTTAATAAGATTCTAATTTAAATTAGAAATTTTACTTGAAATCGATACATGTGTGGTGGCGCCCCCTTTCTTTCAACCTTTGAACGTTAGCGTGCACACTTCCTAAACAAATAAATACCAGCGTAATTTATACGATTTGGGAGCGGTCAACTCTTATGTGCATAACCCGTGACGGCAATGTAGGTCTTTCCGTTTGATCAATAATGCAATAAACGATTGTAAATGTCAAAATGGCTTATGTTATTGTCGCAAATTCTAAAAACCGCTTGCCAGATATATAATGTGCCGAGATTAATTGAACTCTGATGAGTGAAACGAAGTTTAATGATAATTTTATCGTTTACATCGAAGTAGTTATCGTTTCCAACTCGTTAATGTTCAGTTATTACTTTTTAAAGTGCCATAAATTTAAACAAAAATAACACTTATAATATACTAATATACTATGAAATAACTCGCTGTATGAACGATGTATTTGTACATTTTCTGCAATTGCTCAAACATACATGCAACAGCATCATTTGGTGCGGAGAAGTTTGCTGCGTTCATAAGAAGAACGAAACGATATACCAACAAGTATCATTTTTGGTTTATTTAAGCTTCAACAAATTTTATTAATTTTGAGATAACTTTCAGTCGCGATTTAATTTGAATCAAGACAAATCACGTTATACCCGGTTATGTCCCCGGATTGAGTTTACAATAGGTATGATTGGCTGCGACGGAGGATGCGACGGATGCAGCGATGAAGGTGGAGGGTTAACAGAATAACTTAATAGTCGTTTTTTTGTTTTAATAATTTAAAAATTTCTTATATTTTCTGAAATTGCATAACGCCATAACTTTACATTCTGACTTTTTTAGTAACACCTTGGCGTACTGTAACAGAAAAGGTAGTTTACCTAGAACTAAAATAGTTTTTGCCCAACTGTAAAGGCATACTTGATTTAAAAAATCTAAAGTAACCCGAAAATAAGTTCCAGATCAAGCAGGGCGAAAAAATATACTCCAACAACAAAATAGTAAAATACAACAAATCGACAAGATTGGTGAGCTAAGTGATTGGAATTTATAATATATCAGTATATTGAGGATAAACCCTAAGTCAATAAATTGAAAATAGATAGTATATTAATGCGATGAAAATAAATATCTTATTAATAATAATTTGTAAAATATCGTCAATAATTGTAATTTGAGTCATATATGTAAGGAAATAGTGGATTCATATAATGTATAAAAGTAATTAGTTAGTTAGAGTGATACCTTGTAATGGCGGTTTGAAACAAACTACGCATTTCCAAATAATATGAGATATAAATTAAAGTGCTTTAAAGCCAATTTCTTTTCATTAAATCAAACGATTTTTATACTTATGTATTGTAAGTAACACTTATGTCATAAATATCAAGAATCGGAAGTCTACGAAGGCATTTTTCTCACATAGAAAAATTATGAATGTACCATAAGTTCGCCGAAAATTTCGAAGCTAATTTTTCATTTGTCATTGTGGAAATAATAATCGTCATCAAAGTTTAGATACGAATGTCTAAAATGTCATTAAAGTGAACGTGGTCACGTTTTCCCATAACTTAGTTATTATTCTGAATCGGAATAACTTCTGCTTTGGCTCAACTATTTAATTCAAATGTCTATGCATAATTTATACATGAATCGGGTATTCTAAATTGTACCCATAGGGTCTATAATATAGATAAATATTTGTTGTACCATAGCAACAATTTGCAAAATATAACGTTTGTATGGATGAAATAGTCAAACGCACGAAACAAATAGCACTGAATGTAGGAAATAAAAAAAGTAGAGAAAGAAAATCAAAGAAGGCATAATATAATATGAAGTATATTAAGAAAAAGAAAGAAATAACATGGAAAAAGGCAAACAAACTTGCAAAAAATAGAGAGAGAAATGGGTGTTTATTAATATTTGTTAGCAATGTCCTACACCACTCGCTGGTGTAGGACATAACAAATATGAATTCGTGCTTAAATGACAAGTATATTATTAAAGTTTCTCCACAAAATTAAATTTGAAAGTGTGTTTTAAGTAGCAGTAAAGGTTTGTGGATATGCAATATCGTAATTCTGAGCAGACTCTCCACATATTATTTGTTTAAGGTAGTCTTAGAAGTGAAAATAGCACTTAATGATTGTAAGCAATGACGGGATGAATGTCAAGTGAAGATTGAATATGGCGGTGTAGCACGAGTAACAACAGAAAGTACGTTTAAGGCTAGGATTGCAGATTAATAGGTAAGAAGAAAGAAGAATATAATCTTCTTTAGGATGGCTACATTAATGTCTCCACATGCGCATGCTGTACAGTGTGCCACTATTTGTGAGCACCAAAGAAGAACAACAAGCAAAGCTTTATTATAGTGCAAATATCTATAAATCGTATCGAATAACTCGATGTAGCAATGTTGTTCTGTTGACGCTGGTATTGTTTTAACTTTTTATCAGGTTTCTAAGAGTGAAAATGTTGCAGTTTATATATTAATTGAATATGTGCTGGTTCGAGTGATGCTTCTCATTAAAAACAACCACACAGTTGCCGAATTTGCTGTATGTAAGTAAATCACATGTTTAGAACCGTATGTATGTTTATCCTTCTCTCAGAGTTCGACGTTTCTTTGTTGACCTAGAGTGTATTCACCTTAAACTTGCAACCTGTATTTGATTGTTACTAGCAATCTGCATTATTGTTATTATATTGATTTACCCACTTTGGTTTTTCACCATCCATTTTCCTTGGTCCTTCTCTTGTGTATGAACATTGTTAGTCACGAAAAAGGACGCATTCGTGCAGAAGAATTGTGCCCCGGTTTTTTATTCACATGTAAAATGTTTATTTCCTATGTTATTCCTAATAATGTCATTTTTACAGTGTGCCAGTGGCATCTGTTGAGGAGCAAAATCATAGAATGTTGCGTATGTAATTTTTTTTAAGATACATGCATTGATCCTACTATCACAGATCCGTTCCACTATGACCAAAAAATGTCTTGCTTGGTCCTGTCGGAACTGCAGTGCTATTGGTAATGACATGAAATCCGCCATATTATCGCCAAATAATGATGTATTATGTCTAAAGAATAATCTATTATCGCGTAGTACTGAGACCATTAGTGATTCAATCTTTGAGGAACTCTTGCATGAATTAGATGAGAAAGAAGAAACCTACGCAAACAAAATAAAATTATTTTCAATTGTGCAGAGATTCAATCTCATGGTGCTGCTGAATTCTCATGATTTCCACGCTCTAAAATCAATGATAAAATGTCTACCAGATGGCGCTAGTGTTGATGGTGTCCAAGTATCTCGAACGTCCTCTCAAAGTTAAACTGCTTAGTGCCAATGATGTCATAATATTAAAAAAAAATCCAAGCACCTTCAAAATGAAGTCCGTTCAACCATACATCGATTTCGTTTGATAAAACTAAGATGCAAATTAAATACTACAAGAACGTCAAAGCTGAACTGGATGCTCGTGTTGCTGATGGAGATCTAAATCTAAATCTGAAAATTAAATTTAAACGAGGGGTACCAATGATTGGTCGTTTAAACTGGACCAAGAGTGATATGTTGATGTAGAGTAGTTTCAGGCTGTAAAGGACATGTACATCATCAACAAGTTGCGCGGCGGGAACAGTCCAGTGGCTCTCACTGGTATTTCAGGCGGACGCGAAGCAAATGCAAGCGCGTTTTACAAAACTCGCGACACTGCTTTGACACTCACCTCCGTTTTCTGCTAATGGACTGTTCCAAACCAAAAAGCTGTTTGTGCGCATAGCCTATGTCCTTTACATTTCAAATCATCTCTACTATCAAAACGTGCGTGGCTTGAGGAGTTAAACAAACATGTTTTATTCTACTGTTTGGCTAATAACCATTTGCCTAACGGATATATGACGTACATACCAATGAACTATTTCCGCTGGGTTATAAATTATACAATTATATGAATCGCATTTTCCTATTCGTATTACCGATATGAGCTCACTACTCAACTCTATACCACTTGTGGATATTTTTGGCTGTACAATGTACACAACTCAACGAAAACCCAAATCTGCATATATGCCTCCAGATATCTCAGTGATAAATTTTTACTTATATTTCAACTTCTTTGAAATACTGAATGCAATGCGTGATGACAATATAATCTTTTTCGGAGATTTGAATGCAACTAATTTTAATCGTGCCGTTTTTAATGATGGTATATGTCAATCAATTAATAAATTTATAAATTTGATCAGCTTCAAACAACTTAATACTATACGTAATTCGTATGGGCGTTTGCTTGATTTGTTGATGACGAACTTAAACGATGTAAGTATCGATAAAAGTGATGTGACATTAGTCACTGAAGATCCCTACCATCCACCCATTAGAATTTCTATTAACTGTGCCCAGTCTATTCCCTTACCTGCTAATGATTTTCACAGGATCTATAACATCAAGAAGGCAGATTATGTTAATTTATACAATGCTTTCTTGGAATTTCACTGGTCTTTCTTGAGTAGTTATAAATATATTAATGAATTGCGTTGGATATTATATTAAGGTTTATGACAAATTGGATGCATACGTGCCTTTGAAAAGATATTCTGCAATCGACATATTCAGTTTGGTTTATGGTGGAATACATTAAGATATCAAACTTAAACGCAAACATCGTCTAAAGTTTAAAAAATATAATTATCCCTATAATATAAATACGTAAATTTGTCAAAATCCACTCTTTAATAGTCAAGCAAGAAGAAAAAGCAGACAGAAGGCTAGGAATTTGGGCTGTAGGTACATCTTCAGACCATAGTAAACAACTATTGTTCCCAATCATATTATTGAGCAACATAAGCAAAAGAATCTGATTGGGGAAGGTCATTCCATAAAACGACGACAAAAGTGCGATCGACATGCACTAGCCCAAAGCAGTACAGTTAACATAAAGAAGATTATGGCAAATGTGTGGTTAATATTTAACTCACGCTCACATTTAAATTGCCTACAGGAAATGTAGTATAAATAGTTAGCAGAGTTAAATACATTTAAAAAGTATGAATTGAGAACCGATCGTTGTACTAATATATGAATGTATAAAATGAACCTATGTAACTCAAAGTGACTTACTAAAAAACAGAAACAATAAATTTTATAATTTTGGTAAACTGTTAATACGTACCTTTTATGAAATATGCACGCAACTTCGGAGAAAGTTATTTAAATTGTTTAAAACAATTTCAAATTTCATGACACTGCCACAATACAAATAATGTTTAATTTAATTTTATTTTTTGATAAAATAATTTCCTCACTATGAATATTCAACAAATTGCATATTTATTTAAAACTTAAACTTAAAAGTACTCAATTTTCTACTCGACTTGCGTGTTTAACAACACATTTTTTTGGCAATAAACACAACCAATACGTAATTATGAAACAGTAAATTGTTTCCGTGATTAGGAATTCATAAATTAACTAGGTCGGGTACATCTTACAGTATCTAGCGTACTGTAAGATGTATTCTGTGTTGTTATAAATTACTTCCGGAAAGGTCTCTTTCATCCGGTTGCATTAAAAAATGCAGAAACACAATGGCCAACAAATTTTCATATTTCAGAGAGAAACCAAATATATTGCGTTTCCTGACTTTCATTTTAATTTTCTTCGGTAATAATTGCAAAACATAAATTTTATTACCTATGAAAATGTGAAAATTACCATCTTATTTTATTATCCCAATCTTTCTTAAAATGTAATGTACAGTCGAATGCAAAAAAAGTAGACAAAAACAGTTTCCTGTAATTGATTTTCCTCATATTGTTGTTGTATAAATGTGGCTTTTTAAAATCCCCTTTCCTTCAAAATTTGACAATCTTTCAAAGTTGGGGGTACCTACGCTTACGGCTCACCAGTTCATTAAAATGTCACTGAAATGATAATACTGACGTTTACATGACATTGCTAATATCAAGCAAGTTTGTTCAAGCAGCCGAAAATTTCGTGTCTACTTTTTTTTGCATTCGACTGTAGTTTAAATATGCAACTGCGATATTATTCTACTCATTTTCTAAAGAACTGTTAAACTAATTTGGTGAAATTTGTATAACAGATTATGCTGTCCATATATATTTAATCTCTGAAATTAAAAATTAACAAAAGTGATGCAAATGGTGTTACAATTGTACTTTCGTTGGATCAATAAATTTTACTACGGTATTGATCTAATAAACGTAGCAGCCGTATCTATGGAAGTTTGTTGATAGCCTCCTTTATGACAGTATTGTCAGTTCTCTGCACAACCTTTACGTTGCACTTATAAAATGGTACTCATTCATATAAAAAACAAAGATCAAAGCCAATTCCTCTACGAAACGCCGTTGAAAACAAGTGTCGAGGACCTTGTCGTGGGCGTGGTGGCCATCTACAACGGACGACTCAAAATACAAAGAACGTGCGCCGAAATCGAAGAGCTTGCAAAATACGGCACACTGTACCCACCCGAGATATTGGGACTAACCGAAGATCAGGTCGACGAAATGAAATTGGTCGACATTTTCGGTGAAAAGTGCATTCCCAGCGGCGGGTTCACGCAAGTGAAAGACCCCGTCGGCCGCAGAAACGGCAAACAGCCGAGGAAAGAAATGCAGGACGTGTTGAACAACACCGTCAAGGAAGCGAAAGAGATGATTTCGAAAAATTTGATTTTACAGCAGAAATGCCTCACGAAGAAAATCATCCAGCAAGCGTTAGATTTGCTTAAAGGCGCCGTTACCATAGTGTATCCTATGAAACTGCCGCCGCATGACGTCATCAGGATGGAATTTGAGAACATCGAGGACTTGGCTGGCACGCAAGCGTCGTTGGACGTCATTGATCCGGCGTCGGCGCAAATGTGGTTTTGTGGAAAGGAGATGTATCGCGATGGGAAAACTGTCGGCGATTATGTTGGGAAAATTGAAAATTGCAAAGTAAATCAATTGTTATAACGTGACCACCATTATAAGATTATGTTTTAGGTCATCTTGAAATTGTCTAAGCGCGGTGAAGGTGCTCCCGGAAGGGAACCGGTCATGAACGAGGACCAACGAAAACAGCTCATGCTGCACGCGTATCGAAAACAAGAAGAATTGAAAAAGTTGGAGATCGACGACGACGACAACTATTTGAATTCCGAATGGGCGGATGGGGGGAACTTAAAACGAGCGTTCCATGGAATCAAAAACATAGCTTGGCGACCTGGGAAGTAATCTATTCAATTTTTTACCGTATATTTATATTTTTATTTGTTCGACTCCGCCATAATATAATTCCTAAATTAGAGAGGTTTTTATGGCGCGCAGGGAGTCGCCGCTATCGAATGAAACAGTATATTAACAATAAACTTTGATATAGCTAAAAGGGTTTTATTCAGTCGACCGGTATTAGCCTCTTTCTAAATATTCTGGAATCAATATTTTGCAACGATTGACTATTACACGTTGTATTGAAAATCTAGGCTGCCAAATACCACAAACAATTAGCATATTGGTACATGAGTCAATTCTATATTTTGCTCCATTAAAATGTAACGAAGTTCTGCCTGAAGTGATATCTAATTATAGCAAATATAAAATTATATTTCCTCATCTCGTAAGCTTCACTTAAGTTCTTTAGTTTGCATTCCTTTCAGGATTTTAGATTCTGTGCCTATCCTGGATATTTTATCACCTAAACTTTGTTATTATAAAAAAACTGACCCTACATAATGAATTGTACCTTATTCGAAAATACCAACGAGTGAATAAATCAATTATCATATTTTTTGTCAATTTTACGAATGATTTTTTTTTCTACGAAAGTCAGGATCAATATATTAGGGGTACATTTGAGTAGTGTAAGGTGCTGTAGTGCACGATTATAGCCATTAGAAATATATTAATTAAATTGGTCATCGCTCGTCGAAACGTCGAATTTTAACATTAACAAAAAAATTCTTTTAAACGTCAAACGTGATCAAAAAATAATTAACCGCAATTTAAATTTGAACTGTCAACGGGTTAATCAAATTGTTTACACGATCTAAAATATAAAAATTTGATCAACGTTCACCGTTGCCATCCTTTTCGTTTTGTTAGAACTTAAATTCATTTCATATGAGTAAATGATCCATAAATAATGAGAATTTTCTCAATTTTCTCACTTTTCCGTTCATTTTCGTAATTTTCCACATGTGGGTCGTATCGGTCGCATCGACATGCTAATTAATTTATACCGCAAACATTATAAAAGTAATTAAATAAGTAAACTTCACGTTACTCATTTTCTCATCAAATAATTGCTCCAAGAGAAGCACTTAGCGGTCGTAATTATCAAAACGATCGTTACCATTACCTCGGCGCATTTATTAGAATTACAATACATAAACATGGGCATTAGGATGACGTTACCGTGAAAGTCTCGTCTTGTTCGCAACGATTCAAACCTTTCACAATTCTCTAATTGTACCGCTTCTGCTATTTGCAATGCAGAAGTGTTTATAACGCTGCGTGTGTGTGTCTTAATTTTCGTAAATGCAAGGTTATCCCTTGACTTTGACGGTAGGAAGTGGCTTCGGGAGTTTTAGGATCGGTGGTTTGCTTTCACGATTAATTGAGGTGCACCGATTTAACTGTTGGAATAAGTTCGCCGAACAATCTCTTTTAAAGTACATCTATTTATGACTTTTACTTTTAAACGTACCAACAATTAAATGGTAATGGCTTTTTCTTTTTGAAATCGTTTTATTGTCCACTTTACGACGCCGTGGTCTAGAACTTTTTCCTCGTGCTATGCTGCCCGGATAATATAAACTTATATAATCATAACAATACAGCCTGACAATTTAAATTGACTAATTTTCTTTCTAATACACAAATTATTGTAAAATGACGAACAATTCAAAATCTTTACAACATTGAAACATGTACACAGGTGAAATTGACATGTAGCGGTTAAAAATGGCAGGTTTCAGACTTTTTTTAGTGTTGGCTATTCTTCGTAATGACTTTGTTTTTAATTGCATGTTATAATTCTTCTCCCAATACCTCATAGATTTTTTATTATCCCACCTTTTTCCGGATGGTGTCATAGATTTTTTTAATAATGTGAAGTAAGTTCATATAAACCTGGTTTCCAAAATGTTTTTACATAAGTCCGTTAAATGATACAAGATGAAAGTCAACTTCGCAATATTAGAATGAAGTAATTGTAGAACTATACATACCTCTTTGATATGCAGCCAATGGTTCGGCAGACCAAACACTCAACGAATGTGTCTGTAAATACTGCCGAAAATATATAATTGAAGACGTTCATTTGGGTATTTTTAATGTAGTCGGAATGGTTGCAAACTTTAGATTGTTGATTATGTTTTTGTTTTATAACAATTTACGTTGTTCAAAATTTTGAAACATGATATCCCAAACTTATCACGTATCCAAAATTTACAAAAGTTCGGTTCACAACTTCCCAACAGTATTGTGCCATCAAACGCCCAACTTATTGTGATAGACGTTTGATAAATAATACTCATATATAAAAATTTCTTATAAAATTATTTGGATTGATTTTACATAGATGTAAAGTTCATTTAAAAAGCGTAAGGTTGAAAATTTTGAATATATTATGTATCTTTTCACCTTTAATTGGATTTTGAACTTGCTGCGTTGGTTTAACTCGAACAACAAATTAATTCACCAAATTCGAATCCAATTTAAAACTTCAATTAATTCCTGGTCTAGACAAGTTTGTTCATTAAAGTTTTAAAATTTAAATAATAACAATGTATTTAAAATAGTAAATAGTATATTCAAACTGATTTGTTTACACTTTACCACCTTTTCAAAATTTGTAAAAATATTATTTGCAAAAATTTGAAATATATCATGAGATAAAAATACAAAACCAACGTATATTTTACCCTAACATATGCTAAATAGTAAAATACGACATCAAAGTGTTGTCAAACATTTTTCCATAACACATAACAAGATGTAAATGCTTAACAACAGTAAAATCGAAAATAACTATTATAATATCCCAGCCATGGAAGCGTCCATATTGCAGTACGATAGTTTACTGGCGTGTAAACGTTTGTTGCTGTAACGTATGGAGGAACATCTCCGAATGCCGTCACACGAAAACTGAAATTCGGATCACTCTAAAAAGAAACCAAAAATATTACGATATGAAACTGAATGTTAAACAAACATTACTTTGTCTTAACTTTACCACTGGTACGAATTGTTATTTTCATCAAATTGGTTTGCAAGTCATAATATATTTTGCTTATGAGGCTATGAAAAAGCCCAAACAATTGTTCAAAAAATTAAGCGTATTTTTTCAAATCCAAATTGTATTTTTATAATTCATTGCATTTTAATTTACAAATACTGCTGATATGGATGATTTATTACCATACTTGACTAAATAGTATTTCACAATTATCAATCACACCAGAACCAATAGATAATCGTTTGCTTTAAAGCCCCTAAGAAGGCCTAAATTATCGCCCAAGATTATTAGCGTATTCGTTTTAAACCCAATCTGTATTTTCGTAACATTTTTAACACATGAGTAACACAAATACCACGTTTTATATTTTATTTATATTTTATTATTTAAGACGAGACTTAATAAAATTAATAGCATAACCTACATATCAGCAAATGAAAACACTATCACAACGTTTATTTTTCTAATTAGTGGAAGAAAGTGAGCGCTTTTTTACACATTTGCCTGGCACGCGCCATACATTTATTTTAATTCATCTAGTTCATGACAGTGAAAGAGCACAACATAAGTAGCTACGTGAAGTAAATTAAATCGTTACCATGGGTCTATATAAGAAGTTGTCCGTTCACTTTAGTTACAGATCAGTGGCGGATGTGAAATAATAAAGTTAGAGAAACCTGCTTGGTATTTCCCGGTTTCAAATATATTTTTTAATAAAGACTTTCGTCTTGGTTTATATCTGCGACATTGGGATTTACCGTATAACAGCAAACTTCGCAAATATTTGCTCCGCAGTATTGTAAAGCAAATTATTTAAAATAAATATAAGCTACATTAATATCGATATCAGACCATGAATGGAAATAATAGTTTATAGAAAAAGTAATTAATGAATTAGGAACAATTTATTTATTTATACTTAGAGAGCATAATTAGAGAGCAATATTTGCAATAGTTTGTTCCATTTTAAATATGATTCAACACACTTTTATTGTTAATTGTCTTGTTTTATGCCTTTTATCAAAAAAGAAGATACTGTACTTGAAGCAGCAAATATCCTATGTTCTGGACCATCTACAGAAAACCATTAGGCCAACATTCTCCTTTATAATATGTAGTTATACGGTACGGACAAATCGAAAATGATCGAATAGAATATTTTATTGAATGGCTAAAACAATATGTAACGTTCCAATTAGAAAAATAGCATTTTGAATTACAAAATCAACATCTAAATCAACCTATTGAATGTCCAACCAACATTACCCTGACAGTTTGTTATGTGTGCCTGAACATTCTCAAACCAAAATGTATTTTTAAAACTGTGAATTGATTGAAATTGAACTGTACCCAAATAAGTGAAAACTAGTAAACACCTCATAAATTATTTATGTAATAATCTACAACATCTTATGTCGGTGATACTACATTCAGATTAGGTCACATCATAAAATATATACCACCATCATAAAACAATAAAATGAAATATAATAATAATTTTATTTGTTTTATAATGTTAAAACGTGAATATAATTTACAAATTAATCATACACCAAAAGGACCAAAGTCAGGTTAGCTGCCAGGGCTACACTTAGTTCTTACAAGCTCTACCCTTAGTTCCTACAATACCTTAATCGACGTCTCTCTAGGTTACCAACATGAAATTTACGATTAACGTATGTAACAAAAGTTTGGGAAAATTTTTCAATCAACTTGCCATTGAAAATTGAGAAGAGAGAGAGAGTTTTTCCTGCAGTTTGACAATATATTTGTGTTTACAAAGTTTTACAAAATGTCGTAAGAATTAGAATTGCAAATGCCCAAACGTAACATTGTCGCCATTTATAGAAACCAAAATATTTCTAAGACAACAATTAACTGCGTTATTAAAGAATATCAGGAAGGTTTGCCGTGTATGAACCTTCCCAAGACGGGTCGCCCTCAAGTTTTGAATCAGGCAAGGCTTTAGAACTTCATTGAATCTGCAAGAAATAGGAAAAGAATTTCAACGAAAAGATTAGGACGAAAATTTCATATTTCCCATATGACAGCCAAAAGGGAAATTAGCAAAAATAATATAAAATATAGAAAGCGACAAAAATGTCCAAAATGCTGTTCAATTAGAGAGGATTCCATGATGCTGCAGATAATTAAGATTAGAAAATTTCAGAAACAATGACACAATAAGTTTAGACGACGAAAATATTTTATATTAATAACTCCGAAATAAAAGGAAATTAAGGCTTTTATACAGACAACGTTGAAGGTATAAAAAAGGAGAAATTTGAGGACAAGGTACTAGTGTGGTGCACCATTTCCGAAACTGGTTTTTCAAAACCTTATGTTGGGCAAGTTAAGGGCGAAGCTGTAAATTCAGACATTCATATGCCAGAAGAACCCCAGTTTGGTTAATGCAAATATACCATGTGTACCTAAAGAGGAAAACCCACCGAATGTTCTACAGACACGTCCTATAGAAGAGTTTTGGGCTCGGTAGAAAAGTTTGCGACGGTTAGAGGGAAGCCCAAAATGAAGAAGAACTACGACGAAGAATCTACCAAAAGATTCCAGAGTTTAACCCAAATAACGTCCAACCAAACCAACCAAATTGCGAACCATTGAAACCCATGGCCCTTTAGCTGCTATGTGATACATTATAATTATAGTTAAAGCTTCACCGAATCCTTTTCTGCACTACCAAATTAAATAAAACAATTATAGTTTGAATAATTATATTTCAAACATTTTCCTTAAACGTTTGTTACGTAAGTTATACAAAATAATAAGTAAATTTTGTCATGCATTCTACACGTATGCCCGAGGTCCGAAATGCTTCGAAGCGCTATTCGCCATATATGTATACTCATAAACTGACTGAAACGTAAAAAAAATCTAATCCTCTAACTGGTTTTTACATAGTCTCCACCAGGGCATTTTTAGACATACCCTTCTTGTATCATACGGAATAGAATTCATGCAGTTAGCTATATTACACCTGAATGAGAGTTTAAAGAGCTCAGTTTTGTGCAATAGAATGTCAATAAGTCATCTACAACTAATATTTAAATTATGTGTCAACTTTTTGAATACCGTACATAAACCTCGTACATTTACGAGGTGCCGTCAAGGATAAACTATTTTTAAATTATAGGAAGCTTTTTTGATACAATTATTAATCTTGTTCAACTTTATGTATGATGTACCCCTACTATTTTTTTTCCTATGAATATTTCTTCAGTACATGGTACAATTTTCTGCACTACTGATTGTTTCGCCAACTTCTTGTTCCACTTCATTACCTAGTATTATTACCCCTAAACATTTAAATCTTTTGATCTATTTTTGATCGATTCCATACATTCTTATATCTATATTCCCGACCTATTCCCCTATAGTCATTACTTTAATTTTTATTATCATTTTCCGTTTGGTAAGTTCTTCCTCACATTTACGTTACACGTTTTTGATTTAACTTATTTCGTTATGCTGTTCATGATAATAATAAACATTTACAACAGGGTAAGAACAGCAACTAGTTTTAGTTCTTCTTTCCTAAATCCAGGATGCTCTTCTTGCTGCCTACTTTTAATTACCGGCTTTAACACTCCTTTCCAATTTTTCTCGCCATAATGAATCATTCGGGCGTGAATAACCTTACCTTGGTGCTTTAATTTACAATATGTTTCAACATATATTTCGTTACTTTCGTTGGATTTATCGGAGCTTTGTAAAGTGGTGCCTATCTGCTGTCCTCCATGTTTTAATTTTTATTTTCTATTCTCGATATTTCAAATAGTTCTTGTGATCTATATGCCACATACTATTATCTGCCTTTCTTTATCTCCACCTACAATTTTATCTCCTTGCTCCATCATCTAGTTTATTCTACTATTTTGCTATTTGTTTTGTTATCTTATGCTGCAGAAAGGTGGTTAACGTAATATAACTGGTATTTCAAGGTTACTGGTTGATGCTTTCTACTCGGAAATTGTGTTTGTTTGATGAAAATTTACTAACATTTTTATCATATTCAGTTATAACCATATCTGCGTTACTTAATGCGATTAATATAATTAGTGAATTACTAGAGAAGAATATATCAAAATACGTTATTAACCGGGCATATTTATTTATTTATTCGTCTATGTTTGTAGTTGTAGATCTCGATTTATATTCAAATAGATTTCCTACATGTATTATAAAGTGAAACTGAATGCTTACTACGAGGGCGGTTTACCATCACTTCTTCGTCGTTCATAAAATGGGATCCCCGAAGATGTTCTTTTAATTTTGGAAACATCAAATAGTGGCTAGGGGCCAAATCTGACGAATAAGGATGTTGTTCAAAAATTTTCAAGGCAGCGTTGCGAATGGCATCCATTGAAAAACAGCTTTTGTGGGCCGGAGCATTGTCCCGAAGAAGCAGCACACCTCGTCTCAGTATTTCTCTTATCTTTTCCTTGATTGCTTCTCGAATATTGGTATTGAATCTGCGAAATATTGACTTGTTACGGTGCCACATGTCTCCGCTATGAATCTGGCGGTAATTCCAGTACCATATCCAGTACCATATCATGGATCAAATTAATATTTTCCTTGGTAACCACAGTTTTTTGTGGTCTTGCACCTAGCGCGTGTTCACAGGACTATCTCCACAGTTTGAAATCTCATGACCAATTTTTAATTACCTGGGATGAAGGAGCAGAATCACCCAATATTTCAGTCATGTCATGAATTTCTTGCGGTAATAAACCTTTCTTACAGAGGTTTTATAACAGCTCTTGTTTCAATTGTATCCATTTTAATAAATTTACAAAAACTACAACAAAACTGAACTAATATTTTGAATAAATGAAAAGATAGACCGAAGTTTGCATACTCTAACGTCAATAAATGCCTACTATGTTAGGGACAATAATTGATGAACCGCCGTATTATAATTTATTTTATTCAGTGAGATCACACTATTATTTGGACAATTATGCTGACTTAACTTAATAAAACTAGTAGACAAATTAGGTAAAACTACAAAAGGATAACAAATTATTCACAGAATGGAGTCATCATCGTACGCACTAAGACAACCGCTACTTCAAGAATTGTAATATTATTTTCAGAAAAAATAATAAAAGAGTTCAAACAAAGAAAACTTACTCTAGGATCTGGATCCGGAACGGCCTTCCCGTAGGTCAGAACAAACAGCACAGAAAACGTGATTAAAACCTAAAATTAAAGTAAGTTTACCGAGAGAAAAATGGGAAATCTTCTCTCGTACCAATTTTTCCATTGTTTCGACGATCGAATCTAAACAACTTCTCGCTTGTTTTGATGTACATTGATTTATATACATAAGTATTAATTGGCAGACGCTGACGCTTTGTCCTTTAATTAAGTTATATTTTTAGAGCAGCTATTATAATTAATATTGGGTTTTTACGCAATTTATCCATTTAATTTCAAGTTGACGATTAAACTTTAATGACTGGCGCGTAATATGTATCAGGTTAATTTTCATGATCGGGAATATTTCCAATACATAAAATAAGATGGAAATATTCAATGTTTTCTGAACGGATTAGATTAGTTTAGATTAAATCAAATCGATTGCTTTGAGCCATCTATTACACAACAACATTACCCAAATATGTCAGATGTATATTACTGAAAAAGTTTCGTTTTGCTTATTTGCCTTGCTAATTTTTGTCTCTAATTCAAACTGAATTTTGTTCATGCATGTCCGATTCTAAACTTCCAACAAGTAACAACAAACTAGTTTCTCGTTCGTCGAGTAAATTGACTAATGGAAGCGATTTTTTTATTAAACAGGTGCAACCAGGACGGTCACGACTGACATTGATCACAACAATATAACATTAAATTAATCAAAAAAGTCGTGGTTCAATTGTCATAACATTGAGATTGCAGGTAAGGTTCGTCGAGTAGGCCAAGTTTCATTCGGGGGGCGTAGCTTGTTTCGCATTACCTGCTCCTATACTATTGTTAAACAACCGCTAAAATAAACGTTACATTACAAAAGGATTTTCTAACCGCATAACAATTTTAATTATAGACAATAAAAAACGAATACATAAATGAAATTAAACCGCATTATCGGTATCGCGACTTATTAATTGACAAACGGACGTAATTACATAGCGCTACCTCTTTCACTCGACATTGACCGATGAGGACAACGCCTCGCGTTAGAATGCATTTTTCCCGTGGCATGTGTAGCTGTTGATGATTTACGCGACCTTCATGCCGACGACAGGCTCTTTGTGTGGTATTTAACCCGATTTTCCGCACACACCACACGAGGATTGCGTAACTATTGGGCTGTGCAGTTCCTGATATGGAGCAATGTGTAGTACAAGACTTTGCAGTGTTTAATTTATTCGATGCGCATTAAGCTAGAAAGCGATTCTAGAAGATCATCATTGCGTATACAGAATTAAAAATGTGTAGTATAACTTTGCAAACATGTGGTCAAAAACTAAAATGAGAATGGATGCGTTCAAAGAAACGTGAAAAACGTAATTTAAGGTTAACCTGGGTAGAAACTCACAAATATAATATCTAAGAATTCTCCATAGTAAATAAAATAATATATATTACAGCACTATAGACCCTATTGGCCTTCGAGGTCTTTCACTTTTCCTTGCATCTTCTTCGATCCTGTACCTCTTCTTTCCAATCTTTCTCTGACTCCCACGTCGCGTTCTACATTTCCCCTAACCATCTCTTTCTGGGCCTTCCTCTTCTTCTCTTTCCTCCTTCTCCCACCATTATGATTCTTTTAATGTATCTACCATCGCCCATCCTCGCTATGTATCTCAGCCACCCAGGCTCTTTGCAATTTGACCACTTGGACAACACTTGGCTTTTTGTATTGCTCTTCCATTTGTTTATTTGTTCACCTTCTAAATTCACTATGCATTTTATTTCCGCCATATAGCCTTCTTAGAATTTTTTGTTCTCAAATTTCGAATGTCCTTTCGTCCCCTTTTGTAGTAGTAGGTCTTACTATCGTTTGGTATAATCTTATTTCATTTGATATATCCCCGGTTGTTAATATTCTTGAAAACATTTCCGCCGCTCTACTTCCTTTTGCTAGTCGTTTTTCTATTTCCTTTTCTTCATCCCCCTGCATGCTAGAGTTACTTAAAATTATTCTGTCTGTTTTACTTTCCCTATCACGAATCTCAAATTTCCCGCACATTCGATGATTAAATTTGTGGATTCTTCTCTGTTACTGTCCTTCATTACCATATACTTTGTTTTACTTTTATTAATTGAGAGGCCATATTCTCTCGCTTTTTTGTTCAATAGCTTCAAAGTTCTTTTTATTCCTATCTTTGACATCAGTATTATATCAACGACATAGGTCAGTCTTGTATCTACTTCCATCTATCGAACTCTCCCTTCTTATACCACTTTCCCTTTAAATGACTTCCTGCACTAAGTTGAAGGATTGTGTATAATGGAGCACCTTGTCTCAGTACTTTTTGTGCAACAAACACTTTTCCATCCATTAATATTTTATTTTTTGTCCTGTCTATAGTCATTAGCCACTAGGCTCAATTTTTTTAAATCGTAGTTTTCTCATTACTTCAAATAGTTTGTTTTGTTAATAAAGTCTGGTTATAGACGATGAATTGTAAGTGTAAGTTAGATTTTGTTGAATTTATTTCATGATAAAAATCTGGTGAAAGGTCGAATCCTCCATGATATTTTCCTACTAGCTCGTTATAATATTTCTCTAACCTATTTTTCATTATCGTTGCTACAATCTTATAAGTAACATCGAGCAGTGCAATTCCCCTGTAGTAATTGAAGTCGTCTTCATTGGACCCTTTCTTATAGATTAGTGCTTTATTCCACATTTCTCTGATTTTTCTTCTTTCCAAACTTCGACTATCATATTTCATATTCTTGTCCTTAATGTTTTAGCCCCGTGTTTCGACTTCTTATATGTTCATAATAGTTTCTTTAATTTTCTTCGTTCTGCTCTTCTATTACCTATACTCTAGCTGTATTTCTTAGATCCAAGATTTGTCCATGCTGCGCAACAACCCACTTAATTGTTTACCTTTTCTTATCCATGTTTGTACCTTGCCTCGCAATGCAGAAGTTAGTTAGATATTTATAATGAGTGGGGCGTTTATCGCCCCTCCACTGCAACCGCAAGGGTCTATTGTGGCTCATAACTAATTATAGCTCACCCTCCATTACCATTCTCTTTAAATAAAGGAGGATTTTAGTAGGTGAGATTTTGTCAAGTTCGCCCAACTCCAGTTTTGTCTTACCAAAGACTGTGAACCTGATTTTGTCCCCGACGGGGCAGGCACACATAACGTGCTCTGCTGTTTCTTCAGTTTCACAGTGTTCAGGTCTTTCCTACCCAAGCCTAACAGTAACTGGTACGTGCAGTAGATGGGCCCTTCAGTACTATCTTGGAATGTCTCATTCCCTGGCATTCCTGCCAGTATTCCAGTACCTTGCGCTACATCCAGCTCTTATTCGAGCTTCCGGCCAGGTCTCTTGTAATCCCAAGAGCCGGTTCTGGACCAATAAATTATCGGTTAGCCCCGCTCTTTGCCAGGGAGTCGGTGGTTTCGTTTCCCTCTATTCCAGCGTGTCCGGTTATCTAGAGCAGGCTGACCTGGTTGACTCTCCCTAATTGAGAGAGCACTGCGCGGCAGTCCCTGGTCGACATCAACGTACATACATTGATTGTCAGTAAGGACCGTACATTGATTGTCAGCAAGGACAAGAAGTTAAGGTGCCCCGAATAAAACCACATATCATTTTAATGATGCTGGCAGTTGATCTTTTTGTGATCTTCATTGATGTGTCTTGCAGTGATTAATTTAGAGACACAGCAATTAGCCTTCAGTCATTTCAGGAATTCAATGCCCACATTTATATTGTAAATACATTTTTTTTCTAAAAATAGTATTCATTAGTAATGATTTCGAGCAAATCATAAATTCGAATGAATTTTGCATAAGAATTATAAACCGTTTCAGACTTAATATTCCATCGATGTTCGTTTTGTTTCTCTTCCAATATTTTTGCATTCTATATTATATAAAAAAAAACATCTAAGCCAGGGTTGACACATCTTTCAGAAATCTTCAGGTGTGAATGCATAAGAGAATAAACCCTCCTCGTGATATATTCCTTCCAACGTTTTGAGAATGGACGTAATAGATACTAATATCAGCCCACCAGTGTATCTAGATAAATAAATAAGTGGATTGGATACACAGTGTGTGGGAAGGATTTAGAAAATAAAATAAAGATAAATGAAATGGGAATTAAAGAGTGCCAATATAGCTATACGAATTTATTCTTTATTTGTTTGTTAATTTTTCAACAGTATATAAGTAATAACCTACGACACACTATAAAATATTGTCCTATTTTTATATAAAAGCAGCTGCACCACGTATGGTAAAGATTTAGAAATTAAAAGATAAGTGCTGGAGGAAAAATTTTAATCCATTTTAGGAAACAGTCGACTTTGAAATGAAAGAAACGATGACCACGTTACAAATACCTTAAACTCTAAATGTTCATAAATTTGTATGAATCTTGCCAATAATTGCAAAGCGGATTTAGAATCAAGAAGCGTAAAAATACTGTGAGCAATTATTTAAAGTGATTGTAGATGCTTTTGTTGTTTTGAAATAACATAAAATAATTGTGTTGTAGAAATGTCCCCCGAAGGGTCGCTTCGACGTTCCGGCAGAGTCCCATCTGCCATCTTCAGGTAGCTTTTCTTGGTCTTACTGACTTGAAAGAACCGAAGAAGTGAAGTTCTTTCAAATCAGTGTGCTCACTTTATTATCGCTGGCTCCTAACAGACTCGTTCTCCATGCTTGATCATGTACTTCACCAATTGCTTTTTAAAATACTTCATTTCTTTTTCTACTTGGCCCATTTTCAGCTTACAATATTTCATGTTACCATAAAAGGCTCGATTTAAGGTGCAAGCGCACGGTAGAAGTCACGTGTTTTTGTACCACACAATGTGATTTCTTGCCTGGGGTAAATATAAATTCCATTTTTATAAATGGATCACCGTCATGGTCGATTAATTGGCACATAGCGCTCCACATGTAACCGAACTAGTTTACCTATTGGCGCGAATAAATTTGCATTACTTCATTAGCAGCAAATATGCGTGTATGGGTTCATATAGTACAAGGATTAAAAACAAATTTCTTGCTCGAAGGTGGTCTATTATTTATTCAGGGAATTTTAAAGAAAACATGCAAAAACAAACCCTTTCATGCCTTGTAACACTAAATATACTGGTAGATACAAATAATAATATTGATGCAAAGTAAATTATGACATTCACTTGGATATATGAACTGCACATTATCTCAAATGTTTTATAAAAGCTAAGATCGAACATTGCTAATAAAAAAAATATTTATATAAGTGCGTAATGTAAACTAATATTTTAAACGTAGTCGAGTTTATTTAATTATTGCATTCCATTGAGAAAGAAATTTATGCATCAAGGTTATCGCAGTTTTAATCATTTCGTTTGTAGGAATTTATTAGTATTTCAAACAATCTACAACATTGTTTAATAATTTTAAAAAAAATGCAATTGAACATATTTCTTAAGATTAATGCTTTTATTTATCCTTACGCATTAGCCTTAAAGATCCGAGCACGAGTGGATACTTCGAAATTTTGTTGGTATGTTTTAAGCCAATGCCGATTTGTTATCAAATGTAAGTTTTATATATCTGTATCAACATGTAAAGAATCATCAATTTTTTTTAATTTCGCATTGGATATTGCCCATTACAAATATTTTTATGGTATGTAAATTTGATGCCCAATTTATTATTTTAGGCAGTATAAAGAGTTTATCAGCAAAATTTTAACTTGCCACATATTGTTGATTGATACGGCAAAACAATATTTCGTGTCGTATCAACCAACGCTGTAATGGTAGGTTTTCACTATGTCATATTCAATGGCATAGAAAAATCATGTAAGTAACGACAGTAGCATTTGGAGACATATGTGATTTCACTACAACCTGAGGGCTGACACAAAAAGCACAAGGGAACCCTTATCAAAGACTAACGTCAAAATTTCAGTTCATTGGCATATCGTCAAACTGGCAGTCAAAAAAGTAAACAAAGCAAGAAATCAATATCAAACTATATAAGAATTTTACAAAAAAAATATTAGAAACTGTCCAAATAAAAGAAATGATAACTATTTTATAATACGAGAAACAGTATAGTAAAAATCTTTTTGGCCTCCCGAGATGTAAATATTGGCACCATGTCACATGTAACTTCGTTTTTACGACGACTGAGCGTTTTCCCGCATAGTATGCGGTAAAGTAAATAATCTTTCTTTGTAAACTCCAGAGACGTAGGAAAAATGCACAATTGTGAAATCATGAAGCCGATGTTCAGGAGAACGAGATATATAAAATTAATATATAATTCAATAAGTATAACAAAATACACAAAATTTAAATATTAATTTAATATTAAATTAGTCCACACACTCCGCTGGGCATCGTGTTTAAGATATAAACTTCATGCAGCAAACTTCCTACATTCGATTATAAATAGCTAATAATAAACGTACCTATCTACATAATAACAATTAATTTTTATATAATTATTTAAATGTAACAAATTCAAATCTGGCATGTCATGTCATGTCTGTCACAATGCAATGTTGCCAACTTGAATAAATATATAGGTATAAAAAGATGACTTATTAATTTAAAATAAAATTATCGGCCAAAAAATTTAATACAAATTATTTTACAGCGCTCCGGCAAATAAACGAAGCCGTCGCGCTGTAAAATTGAACTTCCCGCATTCGACTGTAAATAACTATTATCACTGCTTTCACAAATATTTGTCAAAATAAAGAACTAAATATTAATTATTGGTTTCAAAAACAATTGCAAACGAATTGACAGATAACATCAAAAACAATAGTTTCATTAACTGATGTTAATTTTTTTCTTATATATCCTAAATATATATACGTTACTGATTAAAATTATATGAAATTGTCATTTGACAAAATATTTATTTTTCTAAACTATTTATGTCTTAATATTTCTGCTTAACTTCTTGAAGTTTTGAAATTTTTACAGAACACTTTCAATTATTAACGAAGTTGGCAGAAGCTGCGCACAATATAAGTAGCTTTTAACATATGTTGTATATCATTGAGTGGGTATACCCATATATTTATATTTCGATAAATATGAAATCCCATTAACACTGCGATTCACCAGTAATACCTTAAATCATAAAGGTGGTAACTTTATGATTTAAGGTGTGTAATTTTATGATTATGACTTGTGATTTATGACAGAACTAATATTCCTATTATTTCAATCCTCTCGTTATGCGACATTAAATATTGCCTTCGTACACACAGATTACTATGAAAGCAAGAAATAAAATGAGTGTATATTTTTAATTGTTTAACTATTTTTCTTTTAACCACGTCAATGTTTTCAATATGATTTTCAGTTATTTTGTGAGTTTTTGATGTGATTATTTCATGTGAATTTCTCGCGAGAATCTATATAATTGCTGCATATGCATTAAGTGAACATCTTGCAAAATTGATCCCTAGTTGAAATGTTTGGTTGAAATATAATCCGTTACGAAGAAGGCATTTACATGAATAATGATTTATTTAAGTCTTTAATTTGTAAATCATTGAAAATCGAAGAACGCATTCTGGTTTAAAATCTTTATAAATCAAGTTCGTTATATTTTTATATATAGTTTATTTATTACTAAATCGAAACTGAAATACGTAGATCTCATTATATCATTTACCACCTTGTGGCTGTGCTTGAGAAATTGATAGTCAGGTATGATATAAACACTTAGGTTGTTATTCAATTTAATTTATTTTTAATAAAAAAAATTCATTGTACATCACAAATAGTATTTGGCAGTGATGATTTGTGACATTGTGGCTTTGGGTTTACCAATGGCCTGGCTTGTAAGAACCGTCGTCCTCGCCGCCCCATCCGCCATTCCATGCGCCTTCACCTTTCCAGGAACCGTCATCTCCATCACCTTTCCAGGAACCGTCATCGCCATCGTTCCAGGATCCGTCATTCCACGATCCGTCATTCCAAGATCCATCATTCCAGGAACCGTCATCACCGTTCCAAGAACCATCATCGCCATCCCAAGAGCCGTCATTACCGCCCCATCCGGCGCCGCCGTTCCAAGCACCGTTCCATCCGCCGTTCCATGCACCTCCCCATGCACCTGCCCATGGACCTCCCCATGCACCTCCCCATGGACCTCCCCATGCGCCGGCATGTCCATGTCCAGCAACGGCACCCCCATGAGCACTTGGGGGAACAATTGCTACACCACCATGCCAGCCGGCATCAGCCATAGCAATGGCAATGCAGAATACAGCTAAAGCCTATGAAACAAATCATAGTTAATATGATGGATATAATTTGCAACGACTAATACTTACAGCTACTTTCATCTTGTTATCTTGTGGGACTAATTTCACAAGTGACAATCGTCAATCGCAAACGCTATATTTTATACTTAGTAGTGACCTCGTCACTCCCGTCCCATATATATAAAACATATAGACATAACTGCACAACCCTCCGCAGATATTTGTAAACAAACTTCCTATATCGATGTAAATAATGGATGAATAATGAAATTTCCTTTCACCAGTATAATTTCTTCCAGTCAGCCGTAAAAATAAATTAATTGAAATCCCAGATCCTCAATGTGAAATAGTTATCGAAAATTATGAAAAAGATGAACATAAACTATATGGCAAAAATATAAATTTTAGTTTCCAAAAACCATAATATTAGTTAATGTAGATGTACATACGTAACATATTTGCATCATTTATTAATTTAGAATAGAGTGAACATCTTATGGATCTAAAATATTAATAAATATAAAAATCGGTTTTCTAGGACAGGTTGTTGTAATTAATTATCGACTTGCATTAACATTGCCACTCGCATATAGAAAAATGTGATGTGATTGTAGGTGCGGAATTTATTCACATAAAAAGCAACATAAACATTGTTGAAGGTTTTGCTTTTTACAATTTGGGGCATTGTGATAAATAAAAATCTATCTAAAGCTGCTTTTAAATATGAATTAGTTTCTATTTGGGTTGCCAAAATAATGGTTATACTGAAAATTAAATTTCTTATCGATACATGTTAGGCATGTGATTAACAATTGTTTGTCTTTTCTCATATAGACGATGTATAAAATGTGTTAAATTGCATCAGAAAATCTGCAATATATAACATCGTGTTGGCAACACAACAGCCAGTTCCAAAACGGCTAAGCGAGACTGTAGGTCCGGCGAAGTTAAATTAATTGCAATTTCTCATATTAGGAAATTAAAGGATGCAAATACCACTATGGACGATGTATAGGCCATAGTGAAATGTAATTCCTGCGCCATCTCAATGTCATTGAAAAATATTTTGGTTTGGATGATGGTATAGTGGTTTTGGTTGGGTTGAGTGCAGATTCCACCTTAGTAAAGAACCTTTGTACAGCGACTGCCTAACTGTTTAACTTTTAAGGTAATGATTTTAGGATTATTAATTATACAATCCGTACAATACGTGGGTGCATGGATCTGTTCAAATTAGATTAATTGTGAAAATTACGCAATTAAAGGCGTAAATTCAACTTTTCTTAAACTTTGAATAATTGACATACAAAGACGTAGCCAGAGTTACTGCTCCTTCTCACAACCCTTGTTCTAGTCTTCAAACAAACTACCTTCACTAAACAACCTTCAGGTTTTGGCTCTAATTGTATAAAGCCAACCTTGAATCTTAATTAAAAATTCTTAATTTTTAATAAAGTTAGATTTTTTATAAAGATGGATAGGTAATCAAATTATTTACAACTGGTAAAGTGATACAAGTTTATCACCTTAGTTTGGGGTATACATTTGAAGATGATTTTGCTATTTTCTTATGATATCTGGAAATAAGGTGACATGCAGCTCTTCAATAAAAATCTCATGCAAGCATACATCTAATGCGTCATATTGAGCTGGTCTGAATTGCTAATTGTGTTGTGTACTTTCAAAACATTCCCCGTTGGCAAAAATTATCAATTGAATGGTAGAGGTCGTAATATTACATCAATATAAATACATCTGACTGCCCCAAACTTCTCCACTGTTTAAAGAATGAACAACTTAAAAGTCATATGAAAAATATGCAGATAAAACATTATCAAAAAGTTTTGAATTGTCTTAGTAATATCTGAAGTTAAAATGCTCATTCCAGGATTATGAGAAACTTTCTCGTTTTACCGGAGGTTTCAACATCTTTCCCAAGTTCCCAGTTCATCTTTGCGTGTTTCATATCAAACATAATCATCATATCACTTGCAACGCTGTTTTCTGGCGCGTTGTCACCTGTGCACCCTCTTCGTCTTTTGGGAGTGATCGCGACGGCTACATCGGAGAGGTGGAGGAGCTCCTTCTCGTTACTTCGGCTGCTTATCGATAACAGCGCGAGCTATTCAGCTATTCAAAAAAAAATGTCCTAACTTTATATAGCAGCACGAGAAACCATAGTCGGCGCCGATACGACTAAGTTGAATTCAATACAACAGAAATGATATATCCGACAACCTCTAATATGCTAATACATGAAAAAACATAATTATCGGAAAAATATTGGAATATTCTAAATTATCCGTTACATAAAATAATACAAAATAAAAAATGAGTGCGTCAGATGGTCCGAGTCGATATAACTTACGGCGTAATAGTCAAATGGAGTCCCCCATAAGTGTAAATTACTTCGATATCAAGTAATTTATATTGAACGTCTCTATAGATTGGTTAGTAATAGATTAGTTTATTATATCAATATAAATAAGATATATATTTGAATCTGTAGTGATAAATCGGAGAAACTTGACATTGACCATAACACTACTAGCAAATTTTATTCATATCCCACATTTAAATTTTTACATTTCCATATGAGAACTTCGCCGTCTTGAAAATTTCAGTCGACACGAATATACGTTTAAGTGGTTAAAAAAATAAATCACAATTACAGACCTACGTTATGCTTTCATACGCCGCGTTTAAATGGTTTGTGGCCGGACGTTCAAGAAATTCGCCCAAAACTGCGCTCGGCAGCGTCTGAAAACTCCCAACTGGGAATAGTGACGGTGGACCGAACTAATTTCACCAACAGCAATCAGAGTGTTCCAGGACAATTAACAAGCCACACGGGAAATAATCCTGGCGATCGGGCACGTAAGATTTCAAAATAGTCGACGCTAACCACCAATCGAAAGAAACGTTTCTTGAAATAATGCCCCGAGTATATAAGCCTTTATTCGATAAACATAATTTACTTTTAGAAAAGTGAAAACATTAAAGAAAACTACTCTATCACCGGGGATGTAATTAACGGCTTCCGCAGGCAAGTTGTCGGGCCACAATGAATTCCATAAATTCGAACATATCGTCGTTAGTTCTTTTTATACCCCTAATATCATACCTGGCTCCACCATAGGACACCAACTTATATTTGAAATGCCCACTAAATCCGATAAATCTAACGCCACATGGACCATGTCACCAGACATAAAAATGGCCAAAAATTAAACGGGACAAATTAAATGGGTCTCCTCGGTATCAATAACTTACTGCCTCTTTTCTTAGCGGAAACATCGTCTCTGCGACAAAACCAACTCAAAAACGCACCTCATATAAAAAGGACTTTACCATAAAATACAGCGACAAATTGGTCGTGCGAAGTATAATTAAAACGAATTTAAAGTTTCCTAATCTACGGGAGTAATTAATAGTAAACAACTAAAAATAAAAAGGATAAATCCAGCTCAATATTTTGCATTGGGCGTCCAAAGACGAGTCAAAGCGCGGGCCGATAATTTACAGGGGCGGACAACCACATCAAAATTGAAAACTGTAAAGTGATTTTATTCACTAAAAGGACTGGGGAATACCATAAAATAATGAGAGGCAAAATAAGGGCGACCGATAAAAATTGGTAAATTGAATGCAGACCCAAAGCAGACATGCTAATAAAGTCAAAATGAGGACACGAAAACAGTCAAATCCGGGAAAAATCTTCATCATTTGGTTAAGTTGGTATACGTAATCTGAAATAAAGTGTTAAAGGAATTCCCGATTCTCCCTACTACCAACAACGATTGTTAACCAAGCACATTGTATATAAATTAAGAATTGTTTTGTAAACTCTTTACTTATCTTCTGATGATGGGGTAAAAAAATTTGTGGAACAAATTACCAAGTGTTTTATTATTGTTCTTTTATTTATGTTTCAGAAACCAAAATAGTCCTAACCTATCAATCTCAGCTATTTGCACAAATATATACTTTTAAGATAATTTATGCCTATAATTTTCCGCCATTGTGTAGTACCAATGAAACTGCTCGCGTAGGAAAAACTGTTCGCTAGCACAGTACGAATATCGATATCGATAATATCTTCTCAATAAACCTCACAAAATCAACCATTGCTAACTACATTTAATATTTTAAAACAACATATTTCATCAGTCATTTATTCAATATGAAAAAATTAATAAAACAGTATGTTGCACCATATATAAATATTATAAAGCCATCAGGATTTTCATCAATGGAAATTTTACCATCCATGACCGTGCCCTCCTCCGTAATGATGCTCAGGTCTGTACGAACCATCGTCGTAGTGCGCTTCATTGTGGTCTGGAACCCATTGCCCTTCGTGACCCGATCCGTCACCATTCCAAGCACCGTTCCATGCACCATTCCAGCCATGACCGCCCCAGCCACCGTTCCAACCATTACCTCCCCAACCACCCCAACCTCCCCAACCACCATTCCAACCATGACCGCCCCAAGCTCCATTTCCAGACGTAGCTACGCTTCCTGCTGGTCCAGATATGACAGCGTTACCATGTCCTCCGTGACCAGTCCATCCGGCGTTGACCAAGCCGACGGCGAGGCATAGTACAGCAGCAACCTATTAAAAATGAGCAAATTAAACCTGGTGGTACAATTACATTTGCCGATGATGTTATTATTTGCATAGATGAAATAACTAAAATGTACTATTATCGACGTTTTCAATCAACGTTTATTTTATAGTTTCAATCAAATCATATATTAATCATAATCATGGCGATTATTCTATTGAACATTTTACATATTAAAAAAAACATAAAAAATGTATACTTTACAAATCGCCTTAGCTTTGTAATCGAAACTTACCAGCGACAAATTTCTATACTACTTAAACAAGTTTCGTTTTGCCATTTTGACGATGGAAATAGATAACGAAAAATACTTACGTAAATTTTCATTTTGTAGACACTTGTAATCGTAAATGCAACAAATGGTAGCAGTGGTCGGCGCAAATCATACTTTATAGTAATTTATGACCTCGCACGCTCCCCGTTCGATGTAGGACATGGCCTTACAACCCCTCGATAAAAATATATAAGAATTACTTTGACCAGAAATGCTATATATGAGCAATATAAACGTAGAGATTTTTAAATGTTCACCATTAATTACATTGATTAATATACAATATATAAAATAAAAAATAACCGCTTTATGTTTCTGCTCTTTTTTGGTAACTAGCGAATATTTTGAATGAGTAATGAGAATAGATCCGTAAATTGAAATGCAATTGTGTCAATTAAAACAACAAATTTCCTATAAAACACTGTAATGGAACTTTCACGTATGTAAAACCTAGCGAAGTACAAAACGGCAGACTAAATTTACAAAAAGACCACTTATGCGGCCATTTCACTTTAATTGGCTATCGTATCTAACAAAACACATCTCTGGTTTTATTTTCACTGCTTGTTACATGGTTGCTGACGATTCCATGATGCGCGAGTAACACAATTGGAGTGCGTTTATTGTTGTGTAAAACAAAATAATTACATAATGTTTGAGTGTAAAATAAATATTTCAAAATACTACATTGAGGTCATTCCTTGCAATAAATGAAAATATTAATAATACGTACATTTTTCCTTTTGCAGTTGCCAGCAGGACTAATCTTGAAGTTAAGAAATGCGCTTTAACCATTTTTAATGGGGAATCGAATTGTCGCATCCGCATGTCCAAGCTATAAAAATTGCTGTCAATGAAGAATGTTCTATGTAAATGTTCAAACTATTGAATAATATCAATATAAAAATTATTTTTTAACATCCAGTTAATTACACATTTCATCATTTAACGCAATATAACAGTTTTAGATATTTTATTAATTCAGATAGCTTTTCACAACAAAATATTTGCTTCCAACGACTTATACAAATTATTTTTTTTTTTGATTATTTAATTTTTTTATTATTTTAGATACATTGTAATTCTCATTTCGGTCAAGTTAATGATTAATGTTAAATTATAACCTGATTACTATTTGCTAGTGCCCCATCAATTACTTACTATTAGATGTACACCAATTTAATTCAATTATATAACTTGTATCATTACCTTTGGTGGAGACATGTCTTTTACATCCGCCAAGGAGAAACAGTACACAGTGTTTTATTAGGTATGATTAATATATAACATCTGTATTAGTAAATTGGATATTGTGGTTGGGAAATAAATTGAAACAAACTTACTGTGTGGTAAGGATAAGTTTGTTTCAAATATGACATCTACGTGAATTATATTTAGAGACAAATTTGTAATGCCATTGCATTCCACTGTGTTTCGGCAACAATTCCAGAATGTTACAGGGGGCGAAATATGAGCCAGGGAAGGATAATTTTGTAATCAGCATTTGCATCAAAACTTGTAATAAATATATAATAATAAGGAGTTACTATTTCAAGTTAAGATTGTGGAAAAAATAGGTGATAAAATATCCTTGTGTGCTTCCCCCACAGTAATGGATGTCTTCCTGATGAATGAAGACATCCATTACTTAAAATTATGATTGGATGTTACTTATATAATGCATACTTTTTAAGTTGTGAATCAGGTTGTAAAACTGAACTTATGAGTAAACACGTGTATTTCCTTTCAGATGCCTTTACCTCGATGAACTGACGAAGACGAAAATTGTCAGGACGAAACCTGGAGTCTAATAAGGTAAAATTATTCTATAATTTAGACGAGGGTAGTTCAACTTCGTCGTTCCCCAAAGCCAAAGTAGTTTTTTTTTCTTAACTCATAGTGTAATATGAACATGAATACAATGTACTCGTACAGAAGAGTATGAAGATTAGAAGACAATAGACGATTATTTATTAACAATCGCCATACCCACAGTAGAGAATAGAGTTAATGATGTACTTGTAGACTTCATAACCATGTGTATAATTAGGCAATTTGGCAAAGTTTTCAAATTTCCAAAGACCACGGCGTTTATATGCCCACACATACCAAATTCTTCATGGTAAGATATTGCGATGCATCAAAGTATACAACCGATATTAGCAACGTAAAAAGGCAGATTCATTGACTGAGTATTTTTTGTAGCAAAGTAAATATATAAGTAGCGTCGCCAAACTAATAATACGAAAAAGGTTACAATAGGGAAAATATAATTTATAGAGAGCATACAGACCATCCCTACATAGATTACTGCTAAGGTAAAATAGCTTTTAAGTTGTTCGCTCAAAGTTACAGATAATTGTCTACAAATATTGGTTAAATGATTTATTAATAAATAGCAAGTATTGTATTCAGTTAAGAATTACAACAGTAACAATTGCTGACGAATAAAAAAAAAATATCTAAGAAGGTTACATGTAACATTTACGAGATTGTGAGAATACCTTAATTTATACTTTTTGTGATTCTATTATTTGCCTCAAAGAATGTTCTGCACTTTTCATATTTTTTATATAATGTTATTCTACTCACATTTTTGACTATTTTCCTTTTCTTATAATTCAATAAATTAAAACGTAAACTTAGTTGATTCCTTTGTCTTTTAAAAATTACATTGGCCCGAATATTTCTTGTTCTAGTCGTATTTTCCTTGATTTTTAATTTCTTATTTTTTAATAACTGTAACTCTAAAATGATGGTAGTTGATATTGAATGCTGAAAATAATTGATGAGAGAAAGAGCCGCGTCATTATTACGCTCTTGATTTTTTTGCCATAGGAGGCTAAATTTACGAAGGAAAAAACAAAATTATTACAATTTTTTTCCTTTCGATAGCGATTGTTCGAAAAAGAACATGACAGCACTGGATTGGTGAACAAACCTCTGTGCATCCCTAAAATCAATATTACTGAAATTCTTATCTGTGATATGGCCAGTTTGAATTTTACCACACCTTTCATGTGTCAGCCACATCGGATGCTTACAGGGGTAATAGATGCAGGTCTTCAAATGATATAGTGTAATGTGCCTAATGAAGTGCATGTGCGATAAACTTGATCACCGTTCACTAATATTCGTTCTCATTAAAAATATCTTCTTCGAACGGTCTAGCCTTTGTCAAATAAAATTTTTGATGTCAGATAAATTTCTGCACTATTCGATTATTTATAAATCCTCTAAGGAGGCAACATATAACTATCTTTTTAATTGGGATAAACTGAAATAGGCAACGATGGCGGGGAACGTACACTTTTGTGAACCTATTTGAACTATTGAGAGATATAAATTGGCCGTTACGAATAATTCATCTACATGTTTACCACTCACCTCGACGATCAAAAGAAAATTACAATTAAAGTGAAAATTCTTAGGTACTAAATTTTGGTTCGCTGGCACTGTGCGAAAATGTTCCATATGCCACTACCTCAGTTAACTATATTTAAGATCTAAAAACAATATGTTGCATGAAGATTTATTTATTCAATATGAAAATTAATAACGAACAGTATGTTGCACCATATATAAATATTATAAAGCAATCCGGATTTTCATTGTTGAAAAAATTACCATCCATGACCGTGTCCACCGCCATAATGATGTTCAGGTCGGTATGAACCATCATCGTAGTGCGCTTCGCTGTGGTCTGGAACCCATTGGCCTTCGTGTCCAGATCCGTCACCATTCCATGCACCGTTCCAAGCACCATTCCAGCCGCCGTTCCACGCACCATTCCAACCATGACCGCCCCAACCGCCGTTCCAACCATTACCTCCCCAGCCGCCCCAACCTCCCCAAGCTCCGTTCCAACCATGACCACCCCAAGCTCCATTTCCAGAGGTAGCTACGCTTCCTGCAGGTCCGGATATCACAGCACCACCATGTCCTCCGTGTCCAGCCCAACTGGCGTTGGCCAAACCAACGGCGAGGCATAATATCGCAGCAACCTATATTAAAAATAGTCATATAAATGGATGGTACAATTTTAAATCAATAATATATCAAGAAGCTCTTTGTAGAGGTACAAAAATAGTAAGTTATATTTATGAGATTTTCTTAATGTTTAATAATGTTTATTTTATATTGTAGGTACATTCGAAATATGTTTTAAATATTTTAAATATAAAAAGCCACATAAACTTGAATTTTTCTCATCGTCTTAGATTTAGAATCAAAACTTTGGATTGCCCGTTTGACAGTCGAAATAGTTAACATAAAATACTTACGTAAATTTTCATTTTGTGGACACTTGTAACGCTAAATGCACAAATGATAACAGTCGTCGGTGCAAATCATATTTTATAGTGATTGCCGACCTTGCATGCTCCCCGTTCGACATAATGAAATACGCGGCCTTACAACCCCCCGATAAAAATATGTATTAATATTCATATAACCAGAAAAATAGAACAACAGGTACTACGTTTAGAAACGTACGAATTTTTAAATGTATATTCAATAAAACTTCTCTTTATGTATAAAAATTTATGCGATTTTGAATTATACTTCTTTGTTGTTTTCCCAAAAACGAAACTCAACAAAATAATTTGATATAAGTCGACATCGTTCAAAAATGTTTAATAGATGCAAATAACACAAAATACAAGCAAAATAATGTATACGGTCCAATAACAGTATTAAAACGATAATGTTCAGATTATGCAATTAAAAAATGTGACAAATATTTTGTAAACTTCGAATATCTGAACATCCAAATCTGTTTTGATTTGCACACAAGAATGTAGGAAATCTTTCTGAAGTAACGAACATTAGTTATTATCTAAACTACTTCATAAATCAGTTCAGCTGCATGTCGTTCGTCTAAAATTTTACCATCAGGACAAATTTGAATAAACTTTCACATATGTTAAGTTCTCTATAAAATAATTTTGAAAAGAAATCTAAATGGCACTTGGTCACGAGCTATATTCATCGAAACTAAGTTCAAAATTGTCTGCAAAATCTCAATCAATATAAGATATGACAACCTGTAGTAAATTATGTATCATTTTTGTATACATTTTACAAAATGTCGTGGCGAATTATAGTGCTACAGATGAGGGATTGGTTATTAAATGGATCCACATTTGTTTAGTTGCCGTCAACTCTCACAAAATTATTAAATTTATTTTTTTAGAGTTTTAGACTAGATTGTGCAAATCTTTTAATTTTATATTAAGATGAACAGAATATGTATAGATTCACATATTGAACTTAATTGTCATTAAGAACGATCCATCGCATGGCTCAGTCTAAAAATGTTCATAGTAAGCCTTAATACCCCTAACATGTAGGCGATAAATCGAGAAATCGTTACTATATTTGCTAGCAGAAGACGAGATGGAACAATCAAAACTACATCTTGTTCTAATTAAAGCCAAATAAACAAATAGCATCGACCAGAGAGATAAGGAAAGGTGGAAACTGATTCAAGTTCGGTCCAAGTGCTAATCATGAAATAAACACGGAGTTGATGAAAACAATCAAATCACAGTTAACGTATTGACGTTATTGAACAACTGACTCATATGATGAACGGTGTAACACATCGAGCAGGAAACAAAGAACGAAAAAGCAGAGTTTCACAAAAAAATCTACAGCCGGAGAGGGAGGAACGGAAGAAACTTGTTTATAATTGAGAATTGGACTAGAGTGCAGACGACGCCACAAAAGAATCCATCCTGGTCGGAACGTCAACGTAAATAATATTAACGTTTTTGAAATTGAAACGTTACAAGGGCTTGATTCTTAATTACGTTTATCTCAGGGTTCTTTTTATTGCAATTTTTAATATATGTATATCCTGGATTCGTGCGCTGAAATGATTAAATCCCAATAATATTTAAAGTTCTTCTTTATTTCTGTTTGAGACTTATTTCGGATACATGGTATTTGCAGATGAATTTTATCAATTTTATTATAGCCTTACGATTGCTTCCCGGTATTGACCGGGATCGACGGGAAGCAATCGTAAGTTTTAAGCAGTTTTAAATGTTAGGCTGGTCTAATATACCTTCGATTATATGATAATTTTCGAAATAAAAATTATTTGCGCCAGTTCTTTATTATTCATTTTTTTTCATTTTTTAAATTCAGTAAGCATTAAATGTTTGCGTCTAGTTCATTAACCTTTAAAAAACGAGTTGAATTAAAAAAAAATGATTTCATATGCAATATTAATGACACAAGGTTATTTTTGTTTATATTTTTTTCATTATGCATATACATTCGTTCTCAGCAATTTCGCAACAAAAAATACTACTATTTATAACTTTTATACACCGAGGTTTAATCGCCCGATAGATTTTTACTTTGTTATACTTAATGTATGAGGAAGTATAGTAATCGTGAAAATTTTCGAACTCGAGATTTTAAAGGAAATATATGTTTGAACCTTCCCTAAGCATATTCTGACTATTTTTGGAAGGACGTGTGCACACTCCAGCTGCCAAAAGATTGAAACACCAAAAACTTTTAAACTTAAGATTATTATATAACAAGGAAGGAAACGTCATATTGAAAGTGACGTCGCAACTGAAGTACTTTTATCACATTTTTCCGTATCCGAAAAAAATATTTTTATAAAGATATTGAAATTTTAAACAAGTTTTATTTGAAATGTTTCTTTGAAAAATGTAGTATAAGAAAGTGTAAAAAAGTTCAGTGTAGACCGCTGCAGATTATTTTGGGACGTACTGTCAACAATTAAATGCACTGACACTGCTCGACATATGCCTTATTATATCTAAATATTATATTTGTTTAACTAAAATACTATTTAAAGTCACTACCACAAGATGTTATGGATAACATGACAATAAATATAAATAAAATTTTAAAGTAAATCTCATATTTCATAATCGGGCTAAAACTTTAGTTCAAAAGTTCCACTATGGCAACAAGAACCGAATTATTTGCCTTAGAAACCATTCTTGCAGATGCGGAACATCGACCATAATGTAATTGCATATACGCATTTTTGCGACCTAATCTGGACTGTATCGTTTATATGATTCCGTTACTAAATAGATATATTTAGATTAGATATGATTAGCGGACTATCAGCAAAACATATTTCTTGATGTATTTTCAACTATAATCGCGGGATAAAATCGCTACTTGACATTTTCTGGCTATACTTAGAACAAACAGCCGGATTTAATCCTCCGGAATATCGTCCAGCCCTGTAAACATACTGATGCTAGTGGACGTGCCCCGACCCTTCGAGCAATCCCATCCCAGAAGTATCTGCGCTAAGAGAGAACCAATCTGTATCTGGAATTCTTGCTCATCGAATTCGTTTCTAGAAGATCGACTATTAGAATAGAAATGCAGTGCCAGTACCAAGAACCGCAAATACCAACTGATCCCCAAGCAACTCATCAATGCCATCTGTTGCCAACATTGTAAATGAGATTATGACCAGATTATGTCAGATCCAAATCCATGCTTGTCCCCATGACGAGCCCACACTCAAACTTGATCATCACGATGATTAAGCAGAAACCTAGCCTAATCAGAATAGAAGACGAAGGACCACTGTCTCATAATCCAATTAATATGCGACTAAAACGAATCGCAATCGAGATCTGTTCTGTCGAGTTAAACGAGGCAAGGCGCATTCATTAGTTGTCATTTTTGCAGAGGTTGCTAAATCGAACTACTTACTTATGTTTCTTATCATATAATTACAACTATCACAAATTATAAGAAATTTAAGACAGAGTTACGTAAAAATTATTATTACTATCACAGCTCTAATGTTCTGTACTTTTTACGAGACAAATTCAAAATCTAAATATCTATGCATTACCTAGACATTTTAGAAATTGGCTTTTAATTTAGTTAGCAGACTTGTAAAAAAATGTTAAAAATATAAACGAAAACGGATCAAGAAGATACGCGAAGATACGCTTCAATTTACCTATTCAGCAGGGTGTAACTAACGCCTTCTATGAACAATGGTGAAAGTGATGACAAATTCCCATTCGCCATGCTAAAAAACGTAGTAATACAAATTTTCACGTTGATTCTATGAAAACTTGCTGAATTATTGGGAAATTTAGAAATAAAATTATTAACTTGAACATCCTGTATGTCTTAAACGAGCAACATTTGTATAAGGCATGTTGCGCTCAATCCTCATGTTTTAGGATCTACTATTCCCAGTTTACGGATCTCCCATTCTTAACGGCTCAACCTGTATATGAGAAAACAAATGTTTAGCATAAAATAATTCGAAAAATCTTAGTTTAATTAACATAATATTAAAGTAATTTTTCAGTATTAAGTTCCGATACGATTATATAGGACTCCACAAGCTTTGGCCGTTATCGACAAATACAAGTACAATGGCATCAAATAAATTTCGGACATCAAATTTTCTGTCATTTTAAAAAATAAAATGTGGTTTACGCTTTAATGTCATAATTTCTGGCATATTGAAATTATTTTCTCAATACTTGCTGGCAGATTCAAGAAATGTTAGGTATACCCATTTCACTATTCACTGCATTATACAGAAATGGAGACAAACTCAAATAATAGAATGTCGGCCAGGGTCCGGAAGATCTCGAATTTCAACTGTTGAACAAGATGAAGCCTTGGATGATGATGCTACTGAATCACCCTTTCAAGAATGCCGTTAACGCAAGAATAATTAGTAACTTTCCTGGTTCAATTTCGACTGCGCGGAATCGTATAAGGGTTAGTAATGTAAAAAACTATGCCGCCGCAAAAAAAGTTGGATTAACACCTCAACATAAAGAACCGCGTGTAGCATTTGCTTTGGAGCATTTGGCTCGTGACGACGACTTCTGGAGGCGAGTTGTATTTTCACAGATGAGAAGGTATTTCAATCTTCTCACAATGGCAACATCAGGGTGTATAGACCCAGAAATTCTCGATATCATGAAACATACATCGCAAGTACAGAACGAAGCGGAAGATTTTCAGTTAATTTACGGGGCTGGATTTCTGCGGTTAGTCCTGGTGTAACACTAAACGTTGAAAATCGTTTAAACAGTGATGTTTATGTTAGGATCCTGGAGCACATCATGCTTCCATCGGTAAGAGGAGTATACCGTAATGACAATTCTATTTTCCAACATGATAATTGTACCGTACATACGGCACGAAGAACTGTTGAGTGGCTCCAGACCCAAAACATAAATGTTCTGGATTGGCCTAGTAGAAGCCCGGATATCAATCCTATCGAGAATCTGTGGGGACTGTTGCAAAAGAAATTACAAAGCATAAGTGTAATTTTTCACAATAGAGAGGAGCTCTTGACTGCAATTATGGAAGAATGGCATACAATGCCTAGAAGGTTGGAAAATGAGATGTTTGCATAGTGCCCTATAATGTTATAATATATAGTGGCTGAATCGCCTATTGAGCTAAGAGTAATTCTTTTATCATGGCACAGGGCCATCTTGCCCACTCCAACTATTGCCGAATATTTCGTATAAGTACGTTAGTTACTCCTTTCCAAGAATGCTCGAGAGCCCTGAAATAAGCGTTTCGACTCGTTTTTTATTGACATCAAATATTACTTCCCAGTTGTTTCGTAAAATCTGAATGTCTGCAAGCTAGGTAGAAAATTTCGTCCTAGGAATAATTCCAGCTCATGACGTATGCGAAAATGATAAAAAGGTTCCATTGTTTCCTCTAGTTAAAGCTTGCACTTATTAATGTTGAAGGGATGGAGAAGCTGCCCAATAAGAAATCTTCAAACAGTGCTTTTACCCGTATTGGTCTTGTTTTTTTTATGAATCTTCTTTAACTATCGCCAAAATTAATTCATCTACTTGTATTTTTTGCATGTCTTTAGCCTGTATATACCCCTCATCTTTAAATATCAATAATTATTACCCACTAATGCATAAAAATATTTAAGAGATTCTTGTAACACAATTCTGTACAAAATTCCCTGTTGCGTGGTTGTGGCATAACGAAGAGAAACCATTTATGTATACTACAAGCTATAGTAGATGGAATGGGACAATTCAAATAGCCATAAATGGGTGAGTATGTTAAATCTGTTTTGTCAAAGGACTTGAGCCAATTTCGTCAATATTCTTCCATTTATTTTGCTTCACTGGGTTTATATTTAGCATCAAATTATCTCAAACGCATTTGCTTTTTCTCTGAAATTAGCGAGAAACCCCACAAAAACCATGTTCACTTTACATAGAAATTATTATAGGTGCTCAAACAGTAATTTCTTTACAGTCCTTTTATATCCGCGAATAAATAATCGTTTCCTATTTTGCATTTAAATTGTGTTGCTTCGTTTTAATAAGATTAAAGGTGCAGTCATGTTTGATCGTCAAATATTATGAAACGTTTGTGTAAGTGTACTAACAGTACCTAGACGTCAAATCCCTACACTCTTGCTGCTATATATACTTTACAGCCTACTGCATGCACCTCAGTGGATGTATCGTTGGTCTGACGAGTCCACCAAAACGACCCCTAATACATCGTTGATATTTTCGTCACATATTATTTAGTCGGTTCACTTTTACTACTAATATAATGAGATATTTTTAATTGCACTCCGCTTATTTGCCTTTCAAACCGTAGGGTTGCATGTAGAAATATTCAACACATAATTAATTTATATAAATATAATATAATTTATACAAAATTTCAGAAACTGTACAGTATGTTACACCATATATAAACAAAATTGTGTTATTTCGTCGATATTTACCAACCATGAACACCATGAGCACCATGACCATCATGAGCAAAATGATGTTCGGGTCTGTAAGAACCATCGTCGTAGTGTGCTTCGTTGTGATCTGGGATCCATTGTCCTTCATGTCCTGAACCGGCCCATGCACCACCTCCCCAGCCACCGTTCCAGGCTCCAGCCCCGTGTCCACCCCAACCTCCCCAGGCACCGTTTCCATTTGTAGCAACTACACCTGCGGGCCCTTGAAGAAGGGCGCCATGTCCACCATGACCAGCAATTGCACCACCATGAGCTGAAGGAGCGATAATTGCAACTCCGCCGGCTCCGTGCCAGCCGGCACCCCCATGCCAGCCAGCGCTAGCCACGGCGACGGTAACACAGAATATCGCTACTACCTGTACGACACAATAAAATTAAGGAAATATTTATTTTAACTATCGGTGGAATACTTACGAAGCTCTTCATTGTGCTGGACTGTTTGGAAACACGAATGGTAAACGTACTTTTCGTGCATTATATTTTATACTAAGTTTTGACCTTGTTCATTTCCATAGTACCGGCTAGGTACGCATGACCCTGCAACCCCCCGTAATTCTAAAGAGACGTTACTACAATAGCTCCCATTCTCCCTTTCACTTAATACAGTTTGTCGGCAATTACTTTTTTTTTACTAAATTTGTCACAGGTATATTAAAATTCATAATATTTATCCATATCGCATATGAATGTAAATTATTACAAACAATTATTTAGTTCTAGTTATGTGATTTTAGTCAGAAATATTACCAAGAACATATAAATATGAATACATATGTATATATTTTTAAGTTTTGTTTCGATTCCATGTCTTTAAATTTGTGTTACATTTCAAAAAATGTAAAATAGTTACAAATAATATTTTCCCCATCTCCAAAACACACTTTTTGCCTTAATTTTCAAATCTAAAACGTTCAAATCTATAAAATAATAAAATTTATACTACGCTTCAATTTTAAAAGTTCATTTGCGTCAATTTTTAAATCATATTAATAGATCAAAAGATTGAATAAATATGTGAAATATTTATTGCGGCAATAACCAGAAATAGAGTGACATTGACCGAAAGGTAACTAGGTGAAATACACACAATCTTATTTAGAGGCTAAGTTAAGTGTAACAATAATTGTACTCGTTTCCTTAATCTTAAAGTGTACTGAATTACTATTACTATTAATAAAATGTGTGTTAAATGGAAATTTTGATATACATATATTATGTTAAATTAAATTAAAGCACCTGCTAATTCCCACAATAAATTTTGTTTCTTAAATATAATGTATATTAAAAAAATGTGAGACATACTTCAAGGCAAGCGTGTTATTTCATAAGAAGTATTAAATTGTTATATAATTGTAATATTATATTTTGACTAAATTTCGTTGTTAGCGCAGGGAACGTCAGAAATGAGAGTGACAATTTTCGGCCATAGATAAATGTTGCCTAGATTACATCATTGACTCCAGAGTTATCGCCTACTGAAAAATGACACTAACACCATCTCTGTTCTTCTTTTTCTTTTTGATAACCATCATCATCCAGTGGTTCCGGAGACCTGGTAGATTTTGAGATCTTTTAACTACAGCCTCTAAGACGATCCAGCTCTGTCTGTTTCCATTCCTATTTTTTTTTCTACAAATTGCCTTTATTTATTATTTATTATCTTATTCGGTTGTTCGTCCATCCCCATCTTGTGTCATACCAATTGGGACCTTTCAACTTGGGCATAGTTGAGTACTACATGGGCAATGGTTGTAATGTCTCAATACATTTCTTTGAAATGGTTCATAGCCTTTTGCTACAGTAGGTCGCATTGGTGATATGTAAATTGTTATTTTTGTCCATTAACTTCTTGGGCAATCCCATTTGTACTATTAACAGTATTGAGTAAAAATCTACCACTACTTCTATATGTTCGTCCCCGAAGGACCACGAAGCCTGCTGCTTCACCATAATACGTTTTTTAAGTTACAATTTGTTGAGATTGTTGTTATTATCACTTTGTGCAGTTCAGTTATTAATATTATCGAAACTAATCCATTTCCTTTTGCTGCCTTTGTTCATGATCCTGTTAGGGTTATTAATTTTACTAATATCTCTATCGTTTCCAATACTGGTCCATGCTCTACCAGTTTGCGACAGGGGACCATTTATTAGAAGATGACATATTCCTCCATCAATTACAGCTTCATATATTCATATAATTTATAATTAGGCAAAAATAATAAAGATAGTGCTATAGAAGTGAGACAAAAAAATCAAAGCTCATTATGCGCATATTCCATTTTTATTCTAAAATAAATTGACAGCAAATTTGTCTTAAACAAGTAAGTGGTTTTTTACTAATCTGAAAATGTCATCGTCATCGTAAGTACATTTGTGTCCATGTCGATCGGACATGTAGGAGTGGATCAATTTGAAACTAATTAACTAATCAATATAGTATAAAGCTTGTAACAAATAGTGATAAATCATTAACGAATGATTCGTTCGAAACATCCTTTTGAATCACTCAGAGAGTGGTATATTTAAGCTCCGTATAAAATATTCATTTGACATACATATAATTCGAACTAGTGCAACTCGCGAGGTAATGGATGCCATTTTGCGACGCCTCGTAGCATCAGGAGCACATAAGAAGCCACAACTAGCCAAACTGCAGCCGGACGGTGTAAAACATTTAGTTTGTTGCGTACGCCTCGTAGATTAGGTGAACAGGAATGAGGTGGAAAGCAAAATTTCAATAAAATACTAATACACATACAGAATATTCGCTATTATAACGTCGTTGATTCGCGGTCTAAGTTGACCAAGGTAACTGAAAATTTCATTCGGGTACTAACAACAAGAGTCTTTTTACGACATCGATATTTAACGTTATATCAATAATAATATTCTTTACCAGGTACCCATTAATATATTTATATCTTTACGTGATCATAAAATAAAAAATTAAATGTAAACAAATAATACAAAACATGAGTATAATCCAAATAAAAAACAAAATATAACAAAAAATCTCGTCGATGAGCATTGCGTCACAGAGTAATATTCTAGCATATGTTAGATTAAACGTAGTTATATTTAACAGGTTTTTTCACATTTTAAATTAAATCCTTTGCCAAAAAACATTGAGCATCAACTCACTTGTAAATAAAGTTCGACAGTAGCTTCGATGCTTGACAGTTTCTCTTGGAGCACAAGGAGGGCATGTCACATGTTGGTGGAGCAGACCATACTGGCTGAATATGTTCCGTCAACTTTGAATGTAAGGAATTTCAGGAACCGTCGCTGGATTATATCCAAAACAATAGAAAATGATTCCAGTATATTGATTAAGAAGCGGTCAAGATTTCGACAGCTCTACATCACTGAAGCATTTGAACACCTTCTGTATATCACAGTGGAACATTAACCGCACACAATTGAACACTTTAATTTAAACTACCCTTTAGTAAATTAATATAAGTATGAGAGGAAGGTGGGGAAAATTACACCATCAGAAGAAGCAACCAGGATCGATTACGAAGGAAATCGTTACGAACACGAATAAACAATAAGGGTTCAAGACATGACCCCTGTGGGTGTAGCGATAAATCATAAAACAAACACTCTGGCTCTTAGGTCGTGGATTCTTTCAATATTAGAGATTTTTTTGAACTAGTAAGTAGGTGTGATTTAAATTAAAAAAAGAAATATTCTCTAATCTTTTTCCAAACTACTATCAATAGGTATTTCAACATGTCTCGCCTCTAGGAAAGAGCATCTGGATTTACAAAGATAGCCAATACGTACAGGTTTGCCTCAGTAGTAGATCTAGTTCTAATAGCGAACTGGCCCTGCACAACAGTGTTACGTTGATGTGGGTCCTCACGATTTCGAAGGCAATTTTAAATCGGATCTGCTGACAAAAAGTGCCTACGAACAACAACCCGATGGGTATGAACCCACATATGGTATTTCTTATTGGGTGGTAAAGATCGAACCAAAAAATCAACTGAAGGCACACCAAATAAAGTGTTTGCAAAAACAGATATGGCTGAATCATTTTAGAGCTTTCAATCAAAATGTGTGAAAATGTGGCGATTCTCTGTGGTCCAGTCGTGAACCACAAAAAATAAAAGAAATTTACCTTAGCACGTTTTTGGCATTCTTCGAAGAACCACTAAACATACGATGAATGCGAAGGGATCCATATGATAACCTCAGTTAAAAAAAGAAATGCTGTAGGGCCATTGTGTTCGATGAATCAAAAGACAAACCTGAATCAATTCTATAGCGTTCTATATGTGCTAGGTTGTTATTTTTATCAACTACACGCGGATATTGAAGTAGCAATTTGAAACAGGTAGAATCGACTCCGTTCCACAGTGAAAGATTTTGGTGTTTTAACATGTGTTTCAATCAGTTAAATATCAGTAAAGTGTGGTGCAGCTTCATGGAAATGCGGCGCATATTTTCCCACAGAAAATAATAGTAAAGGTTTGTAGATAGGATATTGAATTATTCCGATGTGCATATGCAAACAGGTGTGCACCATAACAGATAAACGGTAAAGCGTAGATGCACCGATGGCGAGTTTTCCAAGCAGGCAAGAACCCTGCAATGGTTTCCGAGGAGTCGATTCGCGGAGCGTACAAATACAGAGACCGAACTAGGGCAGAGGCTGATATTATTGCGATTAACAACAAGTAGTGGAAATGGCAGAAGGAAACGGCGAGGAAGAGAAAAGAAGAGAAGAACATGATGGGTACCTTCAACGAAAGTGAAAAAAACCACAAAAATCACGCCAAACCAGAAAAGGACGAGGATAAATTAGACAAAATATTGACAATTATGAAAATACCAATAAAAGACCAAAAAACATGAAACTGCAGTAGAAGGAAATCAAAAATTAAAAGAAAATAGAGAAGAACACGGTGCTTCAATGAGGATATAATGGAAATGAAAGCAGAATGAAAATTTAATAAAGAAAAATATGGCGATAAAAAAAGTAAATGAACAAATTAAGACAGAAATAATGGACATTAGTAATGCGATTGAAAGGATTGAAAAGGAGGACAGAAAAAATTATCGGATTATATATGGATATGAGATGGATACAATTGGCACTAGCACTTTTTACCTTCGTATGACTGGTTTTCTTAAACAGCACATGAAAATAAACATGGAGACAAAGATGCTCATGAAAATAGGAGAATGGGAGATAGAAGATGATAATGAAGAATGCCAAATTGAAATGGGGGTTTTTATTAATGAGGCTCTGTAAAAGAAAGAGTCAGAAAAACAAAAACAAATAACAATGATAATAAAAAAGAAATAGAAAGAGGGAATGAGGTTAAAATGAGATATAATAGAGAGGTTAAAAGGGCTGGAGCACTCAAGAACCTAGAGACGGAAGCAGAGTACAAAAGTACAAAGTAGAAATTCTGGCGATACAAGAAGCAAAACAAAAAAGCTTTTCATATAACATAATAAGAATTGATTTCTCGCAGTTGGGTTTTTAATTTTGAAAAAGTTGCAAATGCTGTGAAATTTATGGCAATAAATGAGAGACTATGCCATCTATGGTTGGTGGGTGCGTACAGGAAGTTTAACATTATTAACGTTGATGCGCCCCCAGAAAATAAATATGAAGAAAAATAGGCCGTTTTTTTATGAAACAATTGAATAACTTCTGCGAGTAAAAGAAGGTTGGTTGAATTGTTTGCAATGAACGTAGGCAAAACGTGCAGGGAGCTAGACAGAAGATGTCACAGACTAATTCGCCGTAGGATATATCCAACTATAGAGATCAAAAGAAAAGAGCGAAACGTTTACAGAAAAACTAAACAAGCGTACTAGCGTAACTGCTCGAGTGCTACGGAAATAGACGTTCCAAGATAGTACTGCTGCACGTACCAGGACACTGTTAGGTCTGGGTAGGAAACAATGGCTACTAGGCATAGCCGATTAAGGCATCATATGCATAGGTTGGGAGAGCTGAGACCACTGAGTGCCGAAAATGCTGCGAAACTGAGGAGACAGCAGAGCACGTTATGTGTGCCTGCCCCGCCGGGGACAAAATGAGGTTCAGAGTCTTTGGTGAGACAAAACTGGAGCTGAGCGAACAGAACAAAATCTCACTTTAAAGAGAATGGAAATTGAGGGTGAACTATAAATAGCTGTGAGCCACAATAGATCCTTGCAGTCGCAGTGGTGGGGCGATAAACGCTCCACTCATTATAACTAATCTGAAAGACTGCTCGACAAGAACCAAAATCAACTTAGTGGGAGATGAAAAGAAGTGGCAAATGTACAAAAAACTATTTTAAAGATATTAAAGAAGACCAGAATCAAAATTTAGGAGAAATGTATAGAAAAGAAGTTGAATATAGCGCCTCCAACAGAAAATGAAGCAAATAAAGTGATATGAAGTTGTAAATTTATATTCGAAAATGCCTCCCCAAATTAGTGAATTTTATTCAAACGCAATATGTTAATGTCAATATTATGTTCTGGACGGACATGGCATAGTGCCATTATGCGAGAAGAACCTAACATTGGTTAAGGCAACAAAATATCCCATGTGTACCTAAAGATGATAACCCCCCCGAATGTTCCACAGGTATGCCCTATAGAAGAATTTTTGGCTTTACTCAGTAGAAAAATTTACGGCGGTGGGCGAATAGCCCAAAATGAAGAAGAACTACAACGAGGAATCTGAAAAAGGAGAAGGCTGATGAGATGCATTCGCACAAATTGCGAACCATTGACACCCCTTGCCTGCTATTTGATACATTATAATTATAGTTAAAGCTGCATTGATCGTTTTCTGTACTACCAAATTAAATAAAACAAATATAGTTTGAATAATTATATTCCAAAATTTTCCCAAAACTTATGTTACGTACATTATTTAAAATAGCGTTAACATACTTAGCATTCCTTAGATGACGTATCAAACTTCATCATCACCAAATAAAAGTTAGTTCACATCGTTTATGAAAATAATAAAACACCCACAATAGGTTCCACTTTCAGTCAGCTATAATCACTTTGAAACCGATTCAGTCAAATTACTAACATGTTTTTAAAAATAGAACAGTCACAACTGAAAGGAACCAGAATAATACATTTCGGCGAACATTATTTCCAAATGCGTTATGCGAAATTTCTTTTCAAGACAACGGTATGTTTTATTAATAATTTTGCAGGTCCAAAAACCAATACATTTAAATTTATAAATTTATCAGCAATTAAAATAGAAACAAAGTTTCTAATGTGAATTATGGCAACTGAGAAGTTTAATTAAAAACGGGTTCAACGAACTTTAAAATTGTGTACTTAAATAGTTTCCCTATAAGTTCCATTGCACATGTCTTTCATCTAAGTGCTCCAGTAATGTCTATAATGTCCATAATATAAAAACATATCTAAACGGGAGAGAGAAAGTGGAAAAATTAAGGTTATGGTCTATTAACTACAGCACTCATAATTCATCTTCAATGAATAGTATTGATAAACAAATATGATACAATATCGTCACACATGTATGTTCGAATAATGTAATTGAATAATAGAAACAGTGTGCACTGACTTAAAGTATTGCAGATGAACTTGTTGTGGTTGAGGTTAAGTTAACTATAAATTGTGATGGTACAATATCGTATAGGACGACTAGGCTAAAACTAATACAAGTAGCAAGAGCTAGGAGAAAAATAAATAAAGGTCAGAAATTTATAACTTTTGAATTGGAATTTTCCCATTTTAAATTCTCTCTCTCTCTCCCTCTCTACCTTTCTCTTTGCGTCCCTTTTCAAAAACATGCAAATTATGAAGTTAAACAACTATTTGTATATTAATTCTTATACTCTACTAGACTAATAGCTTACCATTTTTAAGAAGATTTCAACATTAAGTCGCCATGTATTGTATTTTCAATTTTATGAACTTTAACTGCCTATATACATTTTACAATAAGGTTGAATCTCCTCCATTCCATCAATTATACTAAGTAAAACCTTTTACCAAATTCGTGTGGTTATTTGTTCTGACTTGGGATCCTTAAAAGATTAAACATTTGAAATTTTGTAAAATTAGTTATAAATAGAACATCGACGAAATCTTTACATTATGAACCGTAAAAATACTCACGTATAAATATATTAGAATCAATATGTTATAAATTGCTAAGCAATCTAATCATCAACAAAACTAACCCAAATCACCAAATGTGATAAAAATGGCTTCATTGAAATTCAAAATTCAAATTCAATTCAAAATTTCAATTAATTAAACAATCGTTTAAACATCAATTTTGTTACATCACAGTGGGAAATTAAAACCACTCACTCAAAACTCAAAAACTTTATCTCGTTCCCTCTCGTTTACTTTCTCTTTATCTCTTTCTGCATTAACGTTTACATGTCATTTAGATGTACGAATGAACCAAAACTACGTTTCAAAAACTAACGATTATATAGTGATTATAATCAATATGTTATAATCTTGGTAGTGTCTTTAATGCGCTTTCTTTTTTGCGTTTTTGTTATTTTTTTGAGTAGCATCTCGCCAATATCTATTGGACACTTTACATTGTGGTAAAATATTTTTTGTTGCCCAGATTAATAAATATTTCAACTTACAAATCGATCATCCCTCTACACTTATATTTACACTGTTCTATTTTTCACCCGTGTTTAATTTTGTTGATTCTATGTACATAAAGATATTCGTACATTGAAATAATTTCAATTCAATCAACTCCAATTATTTTGTAATATGTTCTACCAAAATACAAACAAATACATGACTCAATACAATTTATTTTATATAAAATAACACATACACTTTATAGACACCACAAAAACTATATCATAGCTCCTATCATGACCAGAGGCGAGGTATATTTAAATTATTTACCATCCATGATGATGCTCTGGTCTGTAAGATCCATCATCGTAGAGCAGTTCGGTGTGATCCGGAACGTATTGACCATCATGTCCAGCAAAAGGACCACCCCATCCAAGACCGCCCCATCCTAGTCCGCCCCATCCACCTAGTCCACCTAGTCCACCTAGTCCACCTAATCCATTCCAGCCGAAGATTCCAGCTCCACCGTGTCCAACGACCACTGCTCCGGGTACGTGTCCAGCATGAACAGCTGCATGGGCTGAAGCGGGTACTATGGAAACACCCCCATGCCAAGCGCTCGCCATTGCGACGACGACGCAAAATACAGCAACTGCCTGTAAAAACGGTGCAATTTAGCGTATCTTAAAGCCTCTTTATCTTTCAACACTTACCAAGGTCTTCATGTTGTGATCCGGTATTCTTCAATTCACAAATGACAACTATACGATCCTAACTCAACATTTTATAGCTGGATGTGACCTCGCACACGCCCATCGTGTGTATCTGCACTCTAGCAATGTGTATCAAACCCTTATAAACATGTGACTTGCGTAAAATGTCAACATAAAAGTGCATAGAAAATTAATGAATAAATTTCAAATTTATAAAGCTCAGGATGCATAAATGTATGAACGAAATAATTGAAAATTATTAACGTAAATAAATTATTTTTTTAATTCAATGTGAGATTTTCAAATACCAAATAAACTAACGCACGGCAGAGGACATAAATATGTAGTAGTCGACTATATCGATTGATTGAAATTATTTCCTTGTCCAATATTTATTGCTCACAACGTTAGAAATTTTTTATTAAATATATAATATACGTAATTGAGTTTCCACCAGTGGCATTTTTATTCGCATTTAAAGTTTGCAGGAAACAACTTACTCTACTATTTGAAACCTGTTTAATTGATACTATTTATAATTACTTACACTCGTAGCCTAAAAAAATGTACCAATAACCAGTTTAGATCATCTGCTTTAGGAAATTATAATTCTCCATATCAATATGGTACTACAACTATTCTTCATTTTGTCATTATTCTGTGTTAAGCCGATAACACAAAAATATCGTAGTTTATGCAGATCCTCTTCGTGTGTTTGTAACATTTTCAATTTCGTTTTATATCATATCTTCTGCATAATCGCTTACGTAATATTTGAAACATGGTACATGTGATGTGTTTCATTAAACGAAACTATCACAAATATTAGTCTTAAAATGACAGCAAAACTTTTTCTATAAATGCAAGGCACTTGGCCACCAATATGTTTAAACTCTTACTTGCTATAAATCGAAATCAGTGGTTTCTGTACAGTCAGTTATTTCGACAACAAATTAAGTGAAAATTTACAATAAGACACCCAAGTTGAAAAGTGCAAAACTGAATACGAATATTTCTGAATACGTACTAATTCACAAAAATTAACCGCTGCTGCTAGAAGCTCATTATTGCAAAAATTGCCAAATCGTGGTTGAAAATAATGGATGAGCTATTTCGCCCTTCAGGACACATTAGATCACCAACGATATATCCGATACGGTGCATGCAGTAATGCAAACATTAAGTTTGCGTGAGTATACTAACAATATATAGAGATCAATACCCTGCTATGTGATCAGAGAGATCTACTTTAACAGACTAAGTCGGCACTGTCGAGACTTGTAACTACTTAGCATCCGTCGACATGAAATACAGCATTGTTTAAAATAAATGTTAGTTTCATGAACAGTGGTTGTTTAAAACCAGTAAATAAATGCTCAGTAAAATATCTTCGGTTAAAACATTCCCCTGAAATTAATAATCACCGTTGAAGTCCTGTAATGAACCTGATTACTTAAACAATTCGAAAACCAGTTGTTTCAACAATCAAACTATGAACAAAGTTCATTTATTACTATAGAACGGTTAATGAGTTGAAGGAAGTACAACCGCAATGGCACTTAATATAATAATAATATTTTACGCTTCTGTATTCCTACGTTTTTAAGAAAAAAAATCATTAATTTAATAGAAGGCTACACACAATTGTCTATGATAGACATGCCTTCCTTTGGAAGTTATCGGGCATTTAATTTGGACATCCTCCTTCAATTCAGACCAAATTAGGACAATGATGACATTCAAAAAAAAATGTTTCTTTATTGCGACCACTTCGGTGCCCCATAATTACTAAAATAAATAGTACCAAAACAAATATAAAGAGCACATTATAGATAGAAATTAATTAATTTACTAGATCATAAAATATTTTTCCAGGTGAGATATATATATCAAATTATTGTAATAAGTTTCAGCCGCGAACAATATTTATGGTAACGAATAATGAAGTTATTAATTATACAATATCGGGATTCCCTATTATCTAATATAATGAGGTGATATATTAATGCAGAATTGCAACAGGATGAATGTGTAATGTATGTACATATTAAATGTCAAATAGTAGGTTTGTTTAGATTTAATCTTCTTTTTTAATTCATGATTGAACATATGGGTTATTATTTAAATGTCTTTCATAACATATGTTTTGCTTTCTTCAAATTAAGTGCTATTGCAACTATAATATATAATAAAGTATAGGCGCGTGCTGTTATTTAAATTTTGGAATGTAATTACCCAGGTGATAATTTATTATAATTTCTTTGACCAAGTTCATTGAATCCACGACATTCAGAGCAATTTTTAGCTTTACGAAGAATATATTTTAAAATCAGAAAGACGATAGCTGTAATTGGATACAACACGCAAGTAATCAAAACCAAAATATGCAAACCACTATAAAATAATTAATCTGAAATATGTGTACCAAAATATTATGTTAGTAGAATAAGTTTACTAAATGATACTCATATAATCGTCATCTACCTTAGGGAATGAGGAGGTCAGACCACCGATTCCAAATTATGTTAACATGTCATGATTTTGGCCATATAATCCCCAAAATCACTTGGTGTCCGAAATCGCTGGACATATCGTTCAAACAAATAATAGTATGTCAACACATATTTGGTAGAGGTACTAGAAAAATATCGATCGAATGAAAATGAATATGTAACTAACTGTAAATGTACTGCGTCGTGTAAGTAACATTAACCTGCTTTCTGTTGACCATATTTACTTCGAGGATTCATAAACACTTAAGTACTTAATCTAAATATTTAAAGTCCACAATTGAATCAAATTAAAGTGTGGACTATGTAGGCCGCAGCTGCTAAAGCACGCAATCGTCCGGCATTCTCTAGACAAGGCCCAACAAAATCCATATTTCCGAATCCAATTTTAATTTCTGACGTCATTCTGATCACTGGTAAATGGAATAGAGCTGACCGGGCAGGGTAAGAAACTATGAACCGTTAATAGAAGTTGAATACTAAGCCAAAAATTGCACTTCACGAGACATATAACCAAGCAATATATGAAGCAACGACGTCATTAACTCGTTTCCGACAAACATTGCAGTTCATTTGATGCGATAAATGCACCAAACGCTAGAAAATCACTATCATGAACGAGCAAACCAGATCCCATAGATAACATTCGCATTACGCATGGGCGGGCCAAGTTTAAGTTAAGTTTAAGTCCCACTATCAATTGAAGGGCCAAATGTATACTGGTAAACTTTCCTGCACAGATATACACGTCAATAAAAGCGAAGTAGTGGTAACAGATTTCGTCAAAAAGTTCTTTGACTACCTCCTTTCCCTTTTTTGCGTATATGGCTTCAATAAAAAACATTCTACCTCTATTCAGCAAAAGCTGTCTTTAATTTCTTTGCTTTTCAGTGTCTATCCACTGTTTGTAAACATCTACGCACACATACATATATCAGAACCGTCTATGCCCACATGCACATACTAGAACCATACCCACATTTACATACATCGTAGCATACCTGGTGTAGACCATACCGCCATTTGATTGGTTATACCACCAAACTACTTTACGTGGTCACACAGTACACAACGGATTTCCATAAATTAGAAGGTTAAATAAATCATATTCGATGTCGACTTAGCATCGCGCGGAATGACCTTCATTAAAGAGCAACGGAAACATTTCATTCGCAGAAAAAATAAGGCAATAGAGAACTATGTAAACGAAGCTTGTAACTAAACAAATCCGTTAGCAGAATTAACAATCGATTGCATGATTTAATGAAGAATTAACCTTCAATTAGGAAAATTTATGAAGGAGTTCATTGATAAGAAAACCCATACCACATGGCAAAAATTGGATGGTGGTACTTTATCGACAAATTTTAAGATATTGGCATTCTTGATCAATAACTTTCACCTGGATGCGTCGTGCGCAGATGACGCATCAATTTACTAAATCAATAAGAAAACTAGGAGCACATTACATATAAATAGGAATTATGAAAAGATATCAAAACGAATTAACATATAAAACACAAGATTAGTTATATGATTGTCAATAAACTAATGTGCTGTCCAAATTGTCAGTGATAAATATAACTACGGCTATCCATTTGGGCGTGATCGATGGTGGTCAATATAAAGAAAAGAATCAAAAAAAAGGGAAAGTAATAAGATATGGGAACGTTATTACAGTCGAGGACAAGATTATGGAAACAGTGCCACCATAAGAATTAACAGAAGTAAATGACTACCAGACATTCCTACGAATGAAATAATTGGAAGATATAACGAAGATAAATCTAGGTAAATAACAGGAATTGCCCATAATTCACCAGATGATATGAAGGATAGCAACAAAAAAGTATCAAGATAATGTTTTATTGGTGAAGTGATGAATGATGCAAACCAAAGCCAAAAACAAGAAGGCAGAATGAGACTATATTATGCAATACACTGAAAGAAACGCAGTATAGATTCTCCTACAGGAATACTACGACAAACAGTAGAATTATTGAGTAGACATTATACAGAGTTAGAAGAAAAGCGTATGGAAATTTCTAAAATGAAAATAAATATCAAGAGGAACAATAAATATATTGGATGTGACACAGTACATAATATTGGGAGGACTTATAACCAGGAATCACAAAAGTGTTAATGGAAGATGGATATTTTCTCGGCTCGTTACTGTTATCAATTGTGGAAGATAAAATAGAGGCAAATGGAACTGCTGTTCGCAGTAAATCAGGAATAGGATCTAAAACACAACGTGAACATACCTCAAGAACTAAAGAAGATAAATATGGAATACTAAAAAACAATACAATACTGGATGCAAATGTGTCATTAATAATACCTTCTCCTTACCCATAAATTTATTAATCACTATGTTGTCATGGTCAGTATATAAGACTAGTTGTGAAAATGAATTAAAATATATTAAATTAATAGCAAATAACAATTGTTACTCTGATAATTAGTTAACAATATTCTTGAAAATGTAAGCATAGTTTTTTGGTTAAAAATGTCACAACTTTAAATTTAGAAAGTCCAGTTAATAAATTTATTAAGCTTACTTTTCATATATCTACAAATGGTTTAAGTAAAAAATGCATCTCCTGACAATCAATTTAATTCCTTTGAGAGTATTTTATTTTTAAAAACAGATTTAATTTACTTCATTCAGGCAGATACCGAGATCACCTCTTTATGAATTGCTATAAGATACAATTGATTACTTGCTTGTAAAAGTATATACACATTAAAGTGATTAATAAATTCGTGGAGAATGAGAAGGTATTATTAACGACATATAAAAAAATCCACAGGATCCATTAGAACAACTAGATGACTACGCGTAATATTTAGGAACGATAATCAACAGACATGAAAAGTTAGATAAAGACATTGATAAAGTAGGCAAGTATGGAAATCTTAAAACTATGAAGTGAGTGCCCTGAAATGAAATTGCAAGGACTAAAAATTGGCATTAGAGCCAAACATCAAATGGAAGGCGATTAAAAACCAGCGCAGGATAGAAGAGAATAGAAAATCATAATTATATCAACGCGATAGTTGAAATTGACATCTTACAGTTACCGAAACGTTTTTGTAATCTTTATAATTAATCCAAATAAATTCAATTGTCTCATTTTAATTAAAATGTTAGTAACAAAAATACATTAGTCCATGTACTAATGTATTTGTGTTACTAATTGTAATATTTATTTGTTCGATCTCTGTAATACCAGACGTTTGGTGACTATTTTTTATGGTTTTGAAATGCAACTAATGACCATTTTTAAATTTCTATAATCTGGAAACTGTGACGCATAGTTTTTCTCACGTATCATTGTTTAATATGCCGCATTAAGCAATTAACGTTTCCTATTCAATCTAAATAACTCATGTTTGATTCAACGCCTTATTGTTCGACATTTAATATATGTATTTAAGTGTATGCATAATTCATTTTTATACAACTACAATACGTTCAACCTGCTTAACGGTTTTTAATTTGTTTGATAATTTAATGTATGTACAACGTACATTTTTTTAACGATTGTCGATTATATAAATTATATTTTTATGACACATCTCGACATTCTAGTAACACGTGAAATCAAAATAAATATATGCTGGTTATCAATCACCATATATCGCAAATATTTAAAAAACATGGGATGTTCTATTATGTGATTAACAATATGATACATTATATACAATTGCAAAAATAACTGAAACTAATTAAGAAAAAGTGTATGTTCAAAAATTAAAGCAAGTGCGATACATTCATACGTAAAAACAACAAAGTAAATTTAAACATAAGAAAAATAGATAAATATACCTACATATGAATAAATGAAATAAATGTGTTAAAAACTATAGAAATAGCAACAAATTGAAAACTATTAATTATTATTATTATTAATTAAGAATTTTTTACGAGCATGCATTTACAGGTATTGAATACTGGATGGGTTTTAATTTATAAAAGAGTTCTGATATTGTCATATTTGATGAATTTTCATTGTATTTATTTCATTGTATACCAGCGTTTAATTTCATTGTTCCAATCTTCACATGCAGCAACTGCAAATTGTGTCGATTGAGCCATTAGGTCTCTGTTTGAGTTATTAATACTTTATTAACTTTATTTACTAACTTCTTGTTTTTATTTCTAGTAATGCAGATCACTTTTTGTTGCTTTTTAGCGCTGCATTCAATTTTCATGTTTCAGTGGAATTTCTTCATTGCCTTCCTGAATTATGATGAATGTTGTCTATAAATGAAAATAGTGAATCAAATGGACTTAAAGTAATTCACATGAACTTAATCGCCATTATGTACTGAATAATTTGTTAGTATCTTACTCAAGATAAATCGAAGCCACCATATAATTACAAATATTGTTTGATGGCATCTGAGATCTGTGATCTTAAAAAAATAATTAAAAACTACATATATATGTATAAGAATATAATTTATTAGAAATATGCAATTTACAGTATATTACATGAACATGAACAGGGCAGTCGAGCAACTAGAACCAGGAGTGATATCCAGATTCAAATTAATATCCGTGGTGGTGTTCTCCTCTGTATGAGCCATCGTCGTAAAGTAACTCCGTGTTGTCCGGAATGTATTGTCCTTCGATGCCCGATCCTACCAATCCGTGACCACCGACCAAACCGAGACCACCATAACCGGCACCGACAACACCACCCCATGCACCAGCTCCTGCTCCGAGTCCTGACGTAGCTACTGTTCCGGATGGTCCGGCGATGACGGCACCAGATCCATGTCCTCCAAGACCGACTCCCAAACCAACTCCAACTCCGCCTAAACCGACTCCAACTCCGCCATAACCAAGTCCGCCATAACCAAGTCCACCATATCCAAGTCCATGTCCAACAACTGGGGCGCCTACAATACCGACTCCTCCAGGTACTACGGAAGCAGCAATGGATCCTCCGGCTTTAGGCGCAGCAATAACGACACCACCACCAGCAGCACCGGCGACGTGGCTACCATCAGGTCCCACGACTGAGGCCTTCGCACTTGGTCCGGTAATGACTGCTCCTGGCGCTCCAGGTCCTACCAACCCAACGGAACCGCCATGAATGTATGAGGCGCTAGCTGCGCCAATGGCGACACAAAATACTACAACCTGCAAAAATAACGTGATCAACGTAAATCCGACTAAATGAACTAAAACTTACAAAGAATTTCATATTGTCTGTAGGATACTTGGAGCGAACAAGTGATACTTTAGAATAGTCAACCCCAGATTTTATACCAACATTCGACCTCGTTCACACCCTGCCCTGACTTCGTGCATGTACCGGGAATTCATAAAATCCGCTTTTGTACTTCCTCCCACCAAGAAATGAAAAAGTTTGACGTTATTTCGGCTCGTACCTTTTAACTGTACGATTAGCATTTTCCATTTTTTCGATTACAAATTCATTTGCAATGCCATTATTTATTACACGCTAGTACAATTACCGTAGGAAATAAAAGTGTATCAACCTTGAATTGGCCGGGAAAGTACTACTGATATCGGGTGGAGTCGCGCGCGCGACATTAGGCGTGAGTACTGTTGCAATGAAGAAAATAATTACATCTTATTTTGGTTACACCTATTCACATCCGTATTCGCCACAAAGAATTCGTTCCAAGTGAACGTATAACGTTTCATATTTACGAATTTTATGTATTCTTAATCGGGTAGCGCAACTGGCGATAACATCGACGTCGGAGGAATTAGGGTGTGCATATTAATGCAATGAACGTGGACGACATTAGATATATTTTCAGTGCTCGTGTTCACATGCACATTTTCATCTAAAGAATTCCTGTAGGTTGATCAAAGGCATAATTATTTATTGAACGTTATGGTCAATGCAGATTTATTAGGTATGTAATAACTTTATAGGTACCTATTAATAATACAAAGAACTTTATCAGAGTCATGATTATAGTGTGCCGTTTATTGATTCAACTTTTATGCATATTTTAATATTCAACATGGAAAATATGAATTACAATTATAAAGTTTATTCCCATTTGAATACATTGAATAATTAATCGCAGAAAAAAGTTGTAAATTATAAACGAAATTACGCAAAAATCCTTATTCCTATTTGAATAAATTGAATAGATAATTGGAAAAATGCAGTGGTGTGTTCTTGCTTGCCTGCGTTTAAAGATTTGACTAATAGAGAATAATTTCTAAAATACAACCTCCAGTGTATCGTAATATGTTAATTACAGTAATAAGTAACGCATATCAGTCATCAATTATATACCGTTTGTATTTTGGAACGACCGTATTCTTAGTGTAAATTCTGCATCAATTTTTGCATGGACGTTGGATAAAATTCCCAATAAATTGCAATGAACTTACTCTTACAAAAAGTGTCGTTCATTACTCCAGTCTTCTAAAACATCCAGTAGCTAATCTCAACTAAAGTCATAATCCTCATCAGTATCGGCGCATGAGCCTTACAAAAGCTGCAATTTTACAGAATTAATCTTATGATTGTGTGAGCCAGGTATCGCATTTTTCCCGTCCGTTTATCTATTAAATTTTACATTTTCATCCTTCTTCTTCCTTGCTCAAGTCAATTGCTTTTATGTCGACTACTTGTCAATACTATGTGCCGCCTTTTCAGGTCCCAAGCAAGAAAATCATTTCAGCTTTCTGTGTAAATATAGAACGACAAAGCAAAACTTGTGGGGATTGCCAATTTCAAATGTTAGTTGAAATTATGTAAAAACCGATGTGCATTATTTAAAAAAGACATCAGCAGAATAAAAAGTTACACATGATATGATATTCTGTTAATCTTAAACATAAATTGTTTTAAAACTAAAGTACTTAAGTTAAGTTAATCTATGTGAGTCAAAAATTTACACACTTTAAAATTTAACTTTACATTTACTAATAACGAAAGCAACGGATATTTTTAATCAATTATAACGTCTACAATTAACGATGCATACACAGCAGCGTAATGTAAATAATATTCATGAAGAAACTCACTGGTCTTAAAATGTATTATTAAAAATTATTTTCATGACTACGAGATATTTCTATGTATTTGACTTACATGGGAGGTCTCAATATTACTAAATGCTTATTATGGTGGTTCCTTTTCCATGTTTTTATCTTCATGCACCATTTCTCGCGTAGTCTCCCGTTTCTCCTTTTTCCAATTGGAGCTCTGTTAATAGCCATTTTTGGTAATCTATTTCTGGCCGTTCTTTCTATATGCCATGTCCACCTTAGTCGTTGGGCTTTTATGATGGATGTTATCATTGCTTCTTTGTACATAACGTCTAGTTCCTTATTTGTTCTTCTACATTCTTATCTTCATTCTTCTTGACGTAATATGTGATTTCAGTAGCTTTTTTAGCATTCCGTTACCTTTCGCAATTCTGACTTTTATTTCCTGATCCTCATGGCCTTTTTCATTTCATGACTCCCAACTATAACAACTCTTTTACGAAACTCATATTCTCTTCCATCGTTCGTAGTTATTTGCAAATTTTCTTCTGCTGTCTCTGCTAGGAGTATAAAGTCGACCGCATATGCTAGACATTAAATTTCACTGTTATTGTTCCTTTCGTTTTTAATTTACTGCCTCTAATTCTGCTTTCAAAAACCAGGTTGAAGAGTGTAGTGTAGTGTGTAGTGTAAAGAGATCTCCCTGCCTCCAAGCTATTTCCACCCAAAAATTCTATTGATTTGTGGCTACTCCAGCATTTTATTTTGTGTTTAATTTAGGGTCATAGTTGTTAGCCCTATTAGTTTTTCGGGTATTTCTAGTCTTCTCATTGCATTGCAGTTTTGTAGTCAATTGTGTCCAGTAATACAATACCTCTACAGTTTTCGCATAAAGATTTGTTACCCTTTTTATGCAAAGGTCATATCAGCGAGGTTGTCCATTCTTCGGGCATTTGTTCTTTCTCTCATACTAGTTTTAGAAGATTATCTGTTTTTTCAGATAAGTAAACTCCTCCTGCCTTTTATTCCTTGGTAAAATGATCGGGTTTCCGTATTCTGAAATTCTTCCTCAATGGTTATGAGTTTTTTCTCATTGTGCAATATTTTTTCTTCCTTCGATGGTATGCTTATATTCTTATATTTTTCTCTGTTTCTTATCGTATTGTTATTGAGTAATTCTTGTCTTATTTTCTTTTTCTCCTATGCTATCCCTATCACCATGATCATCGTTTTAGTAGTTTATTTAATTACTTTTGTTTGTGATGTTTTAGTTCTCGTAATAAGATTCCGACATCACATTTGTCCAATGACCTACAGATTCTTGGTAGAACTGAAGTTAGCACGAGGACGTTCTTCCAAGGCATTGTAAACTTTGTCTTGGACAAAAAAGCAAACTATTGTTTGTATTTGCTTCCATTGTACCAATTAACGGATTGTTTTCGGGCATGGGTTTGAATGAAAAGACCACATCTTTCCATTGTGAAAAATATTTCTGATATTAATGATAGTATTCGCCATTTATTAGGTTACAAGATTTCATATAATCTCCCTCCATACCTACTTATTGTCAATAGGCATACAGTGTGAATATTCTTCTTTAAATTTATTTTTTTAATCGATCCCATTAGATTAACCCTGAAGATATAAAAAAACAACATTTTCAAAAGGAGCTTCCATATTTGTATCCTATTATCTTTGCTTATTTCGTGGCACCTATCAAAATATCAATAGTAATTTAATTTGTTTAACAAGATGAAACTATTATAGGTTTTTTATGGTTACACACAACTTGTCGATTACAAGACATTTTTTGCGTTTTTTGTATCAGTGTATCGGATCTTTAATTCGATGGTGTCTTACCAGCGAGAAGCTGTTCGTATTCAACAGGAGAGGTGTATTCACTTATTTATTTCTTTATATCTACATTAGAAAAATAATGATGCATATTATAATCCGTAGTTGTTATAATTCGTGTAATACGTTGCACTTCAGATCTTTTGATCTACTTTCCATGCGTCTTCTCATCGTACGTGAGCTAAGTATACCCAAGTTATATAGCTAAGTATATAAATATACTCAAGCTTTGGCATATTTTTATATTTCCCTATTGATTCCTTAACCTTCTTTATTTACTCTTCTATGTTGATATAGAATTAAAGTAAAATAGTGAGAAATATAAAAAGATGCTTAATAAAAGTGAAGAAAGAAACAACACGAAAAGACACGAACAAATATTTAGTCATGGATTCCTGATATACAAATCTATAATGGCATCTATATTGCAATAAAATTATCGCAACATTCAATATTACTTGGATTTATCAGATCTTGAAATCCTTTCGAATCTACGCCAATGCTTAACGTCACCTTGATACATTAATCAAGAGAAATATTTTAGACTGTGTATTGTAATAATTACGTGGAATTTACAGATTTTGTTTTTAATCTATGCACGATAAAAAATAACGTTATTAATGTGTGGCTAAATTATGTACTTTTTAACCTTCAATTTATGATATAATGAAAGTTAGTACAATTAGTTCACTTGTTCGATCGAAAAAAAATCATTTTCAAGAATGTTGGTGGTAATTATTAATAACTTTTTCGCATAAAAAAAAGCTTCCAATATAGGTGGGTATATAAACTCGTTAACAACGTAAATGACTTAATATATCACTAACCTTGTCATGAGTTGTATGTATAACTTGTGACAGATCAAATCAGGAAAAGCGAACTCTAGCGTTATAAATAAATATAAACTCAATAAAGATATACATAAGTTAATATAAATTAATTAAAAAAGGTCTCCTTTTTTGAGCTTTTCGCACATTTATTTACATACGCAAAATTACTTTACAAAAATTTATGTCGTCATTTTTCCAAATTATAAATAATACACTGTTTATTCGTCTTGCATGAAGACGATAAGAAATTATCGCTATTATCAACCAAAATACATATATTTGAATATCGTTTTCTGAAAAAGTTAGCTTGGAGATTTTAGAAGGTGATGGAACTTATTCACACCTAATTGATAAAAAACAGGCGCACCTTATTTCAAGTTTATGTAAGAAATATTCACGCTCTAATATTCTGGTATTTCACGGAATATGAATGCTATTATACACCAAACCTGGCCTTCGCAGAGAGCAGTTGAGGGTAAAGTTCATTATGACTTTCCTATAAAGATACATTTATTGATTATAATTTGGTGTACGGCATCATTAATATTAATTTTTCCGTGAATAGCACTTGAATTAAATGAGACGTCATAGTTGTTGAATCACCGAAGTGTGGCACGTTCTTCTTCTAAAGAATAAAAAATTTCACTAATCACAACAAATGAGTTGCAACCCTTTATTCTACTTAATCTAAAATCATCATCAATCAATAATGATAAATATATTGCATGCAATATTTATTAATTTTTTTGGCGTCACAGCGTTTTGGTTTAAAAATGCCGTTTATGGGAACTGTTTATTAGAGCTGTCACGATCAAATAAAAATTATTTTTTCTACATGAAAAATTCTATACTTTTGAAAACAATTCTTGAACTATGACTGTATGTTTTGACACCTGAGATTAATCCTTTTGTTTATATGGTCTCCTAATATTTGTCTTAAATTTAGTCTTAAAATGGTCGCTTTTAGGACTAATGTCACAAAATGAGGTGATATTATATGTGACTCCATGAAAATATATACAAAACCAATAGAAAAGGCAATGAATGAATGAAGGCAGTTTAGTCACTTGGCGTACAATATTTCTAAATTGTTTATTACAGTTCAACCACAACCATGTAAAATGATAATGAAGAATTTTTGTGATCCAAGTGAGGAATTTACAATGTACAATAATAGAGTGCAGTTCATTAAATTGATCGCCGATAACAAACATTACAAAATAGAATACAAATCAAAAAGATTTCATTAAAAAAAATCCAAAAGGTAATTGACCATTTTCTTTGGTGTGTTAGCGTCCACAATCACGAACTGTGACCCACTTAGATTTAATATAATTATTATTATAAGTTATATTTAATAAAACTAGCCCAAGAGACTTGTTCAGTACTTCAACGCAATCAAAAACTATGTATAAATAAACATGAGCATACACCAAAGTACAACGAAGTGAAACCGACAAACACAAACCCAAGATTGAAGAAAACAACTCAATACAAATGAACTTAAAAAGTAATATGACTAATATACATCAAAAAATTTTTTTAGGTTAGTGTTCGCTGTCATTTGCTCCCATCTCATATTCATATATTACAACATTATTTTTACTGCTCTCATTTTCAATCCTTTCCATCTCATTACTATGTCCTTTATTTCTTTCTTAATTTGTTCATTTGCGTTTCTTATCTCCTTATTATCCTTTTTAAATTTTCAATATCTGCTTTTATTTTTAATATTTCCTCATTAAAAGTCCTTTGTTCTTCTTTATTTAATTTAATTTAATTTATTATTTGCTTCCGCTCCATTTTCATATTAAAATTAAAAATGTTTGATACAAATTAATAAAACAAAACATTTGAGCCGGTTTGAGGACGGGGGAAACTGCAACCCGATTTGTAGTTCTGGATGATAACTGTCGGTTTATCTTCGCGATGAACACTTATTCTACTCGAAATAGATATAGATATACGAAATAGATAGTACTAAATCCAAGAAACGGTTGCTAGAATTAGCAATATTGTTATACAGCATGAACGGAGAGATTGATGAAATAATATTCATTATGCTTTGGAGCTCGTTAATGAACAGCGTTTTGAAAGTCAGGTTTACGTTTGCTACACTTGTCAGAAATTTTACCATTTGATTTATTATAATAATATTTTTTCTAATGTGCATTCCCTGCTATAGCATTTTTTTTAAATAGCCCTCATAAAATCGCCAAAAGTGACACTAATTCGAGTTTTCAAATCACATTGGGCAATCTGGCCAAACAGAACTAGAGAAGTATATATTCTTCAATGGCGATCGTAATAAGAATAGATTTCTTGGAGTGGGGTTTTCAATTTCGAAATTTCAAAGGTTGAAACAAGTTATTGTCAACCTTAAATGAAATAAATAAAAAACTGTAGCATCTAAGGTTGGTGGGTACACACAGGAAAATTAATATCATCAACGTTCATGCGCTCTCGGAATATAAAGACGAAGTGGGAAAGGTCGTCTTTTAAGAAAAGGTTAAAGAACTTTATGATGCACTCTCAGATGAAGATATAAATATTATTGTGGGAGACTTTAATGTAAAAATAAGTAGATAAGAAATCTATAAGCCAATAATTCTATGGTGCAGTAAGCATGAGATTTCTAATAATAATGATCTAAAGTTTATAGCACTAGCGGCAGGTAGAAATAGTAAAATAATGAGTGCTTGCTGAGAGATTCACAAGGCAACATGGATATCATCAGATAGAATACCAGATAATCAAATTGACCACATATTGATACAAGATAGATTTGAAAAGGCGGTGCGCCATGTTGGACCATATAGCCAAAATTGCTATATGTGGCTCGGACCATATATTAGTGACGACGAAAGTGAAAGAAGAGAAATCCAGAAAGTAGTGAGCTCAAAATGTTATACCGGACGGGAATGGACGAGAGTTGCAAGACAGAAGATGTTACGCGTTAATAAAAGCTATATGACAACAAGAAGAAATGCCTGAAAATGGAGAGAGGCAATAATGCATTGCATAAATAAAAAAATTATCAGGCAATGCATGGAATGCAAATCCCAAGTAAACTAATACGGTTAGTGAAAATGACATTAGAGAACTCGACTAAGTACGAGTAAACAATGTAGTTTCAGATTCTTTTACAATGTTACAATGGAATTGAGGCAAAATGATCCGCTTTTTACGGTGTTTAACGTAATGCTAGAAAAAGTCAAGAGAGTAAAATAAACTGCGGGATAATATTAAATAAAAGTCTGGCATACGCAAACGATATTAGTATACTTGCGATGACATGGAATGAGCTTGAAAGAGTAACCAGAAAGTTATAATCAGGCTCAAAGAAATAGTACTGGAAATGAACGATGAGAAGACCAACAGGGACGTCCGAAAACGAGCTGGTTGCAAGCGATTGAAATAGACCTACACTAGAAATGAATTTATAATGGCGAGGAAAAGCAAAGAACAGAGAACAACGGAGCAAGATAATCAATCAATGCGATCACATTGTTCTGAATTAAAATTATTCAATTTTAAATAATCTATCCAATGAACTTAATGTGAGACTGATTTTAAAGATTAATGCACACGATAATTGTTTGCTTGTATTTGCTAGTGTGAATGATTTAAAGCGGCCTGGGTCTAACATCTGCCCAATGTTGACATCAATGTTAAGCTCGTTTGAAAGCACAACCTAATCATGTTATCATGGTTAGACCCAAGTTTGCAATTACAAAGTCGCTTTTTGATCTTGCAACTTAATTGTTTAGGCGTATATTGATTTAATTTATGTGGCAACTTTTAATGTGGCACCGTTATGAATGGAATATTAATCACACCAATTTACTTCTTTTTAAACCTTTATTAAACTCTCAGAAATGGTCTTGCATGTTTAATATACATTTTAAAATTGATTTAAATTACATGTTATTACAATTAAATAACATTAACCGATTCCAAATTTTCTGGTGTCGACTATTAGATTCGTTACAATGAATGCTTTCAGTATCTTTTTTATGTATTGTGTAGAATTAAATGTTGATCGGACATTCTAACTACGTTTTGAAAATGTTCACCATGCACACAATAAATGATAATTGAGTGTATAGAAAGTTGGCTTTAAGATCGCATGAGGATTTATTTAATATAAAATTTTGTTTTATTTAACTGAAAAACTCACAAGATCGAAAAGAGTATCGTTCACTGCAAACTTTAAGTGGTCACTCGTCGCTCTCTACACTATCTAGTGACAAATGTGTACAAAAGACCTGTCTATTACGTTACTACGACACAAGTTTGGTAATTACTGCAGAAATTCATTAAAATATTCTTAAATTATAAAAGAACACAAAACGCTTTTTTCCCCAATGCTTGATAAAGCGAACATAATAAGGAAACAAATGTCCTAATAACAACGATAAATTTCTAAAATCAGCGCAAAAAGGCAAATACATTTTCACTTCACATTTAAATTTCACCAAACTGCAAACCACGAGTATTTTGGAGCATGACATGGCATATCTATTCACTGATTGGATTTCTTAATTAGGTGGATTTTTTATTTCGTGTATTAAAATCAATAGCGAAAACAAATCAAATAATTACAGCTACGTCGAAACTATAATTTTAGATGATTTTATGCACTGGCGTTATCGCTGCATCGTACGAGTAATTGATTTAATTATAATGACACAAGGATTCATGTACATAACTGCATAATTTGATCAAGCGCATCATGTTAATTTGCACACAATGACATCGATCGGGCACCACATTGTAATTATTATAATATTTATAATTGTTTAATTACACTTAATATTAAGTAAGCACACTTACTTAATATTTTATGGCAAGAAAATTCCAATTTGTGCAATTTTTAATGAGTCAATAATTGATAATACGATAATAAATATTGAATAAATTAAAGCTTAATACACGAAATATTCCGCTTCCTCCACAAAGTATAATTCAATTGAAAATTAATGTAATTATGCACCAAGATTTATAAAACATTAATACGCATTGCAATTATTTGTATAATCGTTACATTTTTACTGCTGCATAAGATCTAGTGCGACAAACAACCATAGAGTCCGTTTGTTGTTTACCCAAGCCAACTGGTGGGAAAGTAATTAATTGCTACTATAAATTTGCATATTGCATGAACGATTATCTGAAATATGTAACCTTATGATACACTTATATAGATACGGTTTCTTGGCGGCACACCTGAATACTTTATGACAAATGAAAGAAAATAACGTCAACAGAACTTTTATAATGCATAATGTGTTATTACATCGCCACCTACCCATTTCTGGTACGAACGATTATTTACGAATGGCTACTTTCAAGTCAAAAAGGACTAGCAAACTGTTTCTTTGAAGTAATGTTGTCTATGCGCTTTTTCATTTTTTTTATTTGGGCTATCTTTGAACTATGATAATCGAATTGTCGTGAGTAGGAAAAAAAAATTCACATATAACAAAAATAAGCTAGAATAAAAAGGATTATTTCTGCACAAGTATTTGAAACGTATGAGTTTTAAATAATTGTTTAATTTTTTTATCCGTGTTCGATCTGGAAGATATCTTTGTTTTTATTTTCCGTGGTGATGGGCACTTAATTTATTAATTAATTTATTGAACCTGGAAACAACAAAATTAAACGCGCTAGCAAAAATACACAAACAAGACACATCAATAGTACCAACGGTAAACTTCGCCATAGCTCTAACATACACAATATCGAAAACCATAGCAAAAATACTTGAAACAAAGATGAATCTTGAACATAAATATAGAGCAACACAATACTGATCGATACACTAAAATGTACAGAAATCAGGTAAGTGTACTCACAGAAGAAACAACAATAGCCAACACACTAGCAACGAAATACGAAGAAAAAATATACACAGAATAATTAACAGTAATTATAAAAATCATATTAAATGAGAATGAAGGGTTGGTGATGAGAAGCCCAATGCCAGGTATACTCTCCAAAATGTCTCTACGAAATTCGAAAAAGAATTAATTGAAAGTCCAGAACAAGTTCAAGATTAAGAAATAGATTTGTAATGTTGATGACGTATTATACGTCAGAGAAAACAAAATTTGCGACGAAATATTATAATATATAAACAAAATAAACAACAAAATCCAATTCAAAAGTAGAGCAAAATGATAAGATCAATCCGTTAGATATAACACACACAGAACAAAGAGGCATATGCAACAATAGCTCAAATGCAGCTCATATAAAAAACATATAAAAAACATTTATCAATTATTGATGCAAATAAACATCAAGCACATTAAATATAATTATATGTGCAATAAAAATGAGCGAAAGCCTATAAAAACCTAAATGTGAACAAAAAATATAACAACAGGTAAATAAAACCTCCACTGGTTTTATTTACCAAATAATAAACACAAAAGATAAACGTAAACCAATTCAAAATAATAAAAGAAAAAGAAAATTAGGAAATTTATAAAAAAAAATCATGTTCTATATATGCTATATATAAATATTACAGTTCAATTATTTAATTTTCATTTGTTGTAGCCATATTACATCAATCCAGAAATAATGTAATTGCATTTTCTTAGATAATAGAGTAGAAATTAAAAATTAAATGCAATAAAGCAACTAATGGTAAATAATCCAAAAACAAAAAGTCAAGGCAGGATAAAGGAAAATATCTAATTGGAAAACAAAACATGAATCTAAAAGTAAAATTTAAACTAAACGCATAGTAAACAAAATAAATTATAAATCAAATGTGAAGTAAAAAATCGAAAGTAATTGTAGAAATGTAATTAACTCACTACTCACTAAACGTGAGTCAATAAATACAGCTGAATTTTTGATGCACATAACCATTAACTAAAGGAAGAATGAATTATTTATGTACAGAACCAATCATTTCATTTCAGTCACTATAAAACTCCAATTGGGCCATATTATCATTTTGACCATTTTTGCAGCATTTTATATCAAAACTACGAAGACATTGTTCAAAAGACGCTATTAATTTGCCCACATAATCAAAGACTATTACTTCAAGATTTTAAGGTTATTTATATTTGACAAACATAAAAATTGTGTTAATGTTAAGCTTCCAAGTATTAAATTTATATTGCGACCCCAATTTTACCAAATACCTTAACAAAATGTCTTATCCACAACCCTTAGCTTTAAAAAAATCGCCCTAATTATTAGAAAGTTTACTTACAGTTTGAATAGTTAGCCGTCATCTGTTTTAGTTAAACCCCAAGCTTGACATGATTCAGCAATCGTGGTATATTCAATGACCAAGTACTTTACTCTGGGAATAAGAAACCCATCTTTTCCTGCTGATGGTTTACCGAAACTGTGCGGCAAGTTGGCGAAGGAAAATACTATCAATAGTTTCCATTTCTATTAGAAGAATTTAAAGATCAAGATCATATGGGTGTGATCTCCATAAAAGCGAAAAGGTGTGGATGCACTTCCACTTATTTCGTTTTTTTCAAAATTGTACTACAAATAATTAATATTAATTTAATTAATAATTAATAATAATTATTATTATTAGTGGCCTATTTCGTTTATTGATTCAAAATAAAAATATTTAATTAATATAAATAATTTAATTGAAATACCATTGGAAATATTTTCCACGTGGTTTAAAATTAAATATTCATTAATGGTAGCAGTGAATGACTATTGAAGTATGTTTTTTAATACATGTTTTATACATTCTTGTTGACGCCGTGAATCCTTTGTCAAAGCTTTCGGTGAGCTTGTTATGTTGTGAACGAAGAACTTTTTTGGTTAATAACACTTTCATTACTTCATTTTGAAGTTCATTCTAAAATGTCAATCAATTGTTCTTATTTCTTACTCTTATTACTACTTAAAAGTAGTACGTCATTTAATGTGTTTAGTTATTTAAATGTTATAAATAATAAGAATGCATTTTCTATAAAAATGAGCTTTATTTAGGTACTTATTATAAATATATCATAACATATATTTGAACACATTCGTTGCGAGGGCCAGTAGATCAATGCGAAGGACTTGTGTGGTTTTTACCATCCATGGTGCCAACCACCGTGATTCCAACCTCCCCATGCACCACCCCATGGACCACCCCAAGCGCCTGGACCACCCCAAGCGCCTGGACCACCCCAACCTCCCCATCCCCAGCCACCATGACCGACAGCTACATGACCAGGGGCGACGGCTCCAGCGACAACTCCTCCGGGAATTGGAGCGGCAGCCAAAGCTCCGGCATCGGCAGCTCCGGATACTACGCTGCCATCTGGTCCAACAACGGTGCCTCCGGCGGCTGGGCCTTTGAGGGCTGCACCTGGATTTCCGGGACCGTGAAGGCCGACGCCACCCCACAAGCCGGCGTATGCGGTGGATACACCCACGACGAACAGAAGAGCGGCCTGAAAAGGAAGCTAATGCAACAAAATGTAAAACAAAAATGCTTTCTTACCAAGGTTTTCATGTTGTATGTGGTTTGAATAACGTGCTTGTTATGATCTGAGAACGCACCCCATGTGTCTTATATACGCACAGGTGAAACAGTTGACCTTCAGGTAGTTATTAACCAAAGAGTGTTGCATAAAGAAATTTTCATTTATTTATTTATTTAAATGCAATTCCAGCCACACCGATTTTCCCGCACTCACAATAAACGTAGTTATTTTCTAGAATCAATTTAGACTCAGGTAAATATCAGTTGTCCGATGGACCTGTGCACGATATACCCTTATCAAGGTCACTCTTTTATTTCCTTAAGAGTGAACAAAACAAATCGCTACCACGCAATAACTAAGTACGCTATAATAGATATTCATAGGTAAATGTATAAGCTATGCAAAAGAAATTATTCTGCGTTGTACATCTGCTAAAGAAATGTTAGATCTAATACAAAAAATTGAATTTAATAATTAATTTTAATAACAATTATCAAAATTATCATTAATGGAAAATATCAAAAATAAGAATTTATCACCAATATTTAATAATCGCTATATTTGTCAATCAAATCAGATTAGCGAACGGTTTAGTGGTGAAGATTGCAAAATTAAATTAACATTAGAAACACCTCGTATATACTTAATTTTTCTTTGACACCGTATGGTCGGTCATCTTGGTTGTAACTTCTTCCTCGTCTGTTTAATTATCTTCAGCAGCCAATAAGCTTCTGCTTTTCCCAATTTCTACATAAAATCTTCTTATTACTCTTCTTTTTCTCTTCAACTCGTATGGGATTATTGTACTTTAAATAAAATCTAATTTGATTTTCATCTGCCTTCCATTTAATTACTTGTTCTATATATTAATTTGTCATTGTCAGTTATTTTTACACCACTTACATTAACTCCATTAATTCATTTTAAATTAAGCCCTGTCGGCTACGTTCTTTATTTTATATTTACTTGCAATTTCGTCGTCGTCTTGGTTCCAAACTATTTTTCGCCTTTTTTCCAGCCTCCCGTTCTTCTACACTTTCTCATACAGAGCCGATCTAATATATCGTTTAATGGTTTTTCTCAGCCTAACTTTCACAGACTCCCTCAACGTCGTATTAATGGTCGACTTAAATTCACAATTTCGTGATATTTTTAATACATCTCCTATTTGACAACTTGAGTACGCAATTTTATATTTTCTATGCATTCAAAATATTTGTTTCCTAAGCTCTGCATTGAGGTTATTTCTTATGTCTTAGGCATAGCATTTTTTATTCGACCTAAAATATGATTCATTTTTCAAAAATTTTGCAATTGTTCCATTAAAATATTGCTATTATCAACATTGGTACATTGTTATAGGTTATAGGAATAAGAAAATATTTTATACAAAAAAATTTGGACTTTATTTACTAATCATAAATATATCATACAATAAATTTGAACACAATCGATGAAAGAGCCAATAAGATCAATGCGGGATTTCGTAGTATTTACCATCCGTGATTCCAGCCACCATGATTCCAACCTCCCCATGGACCACCCCAAGCGGCTGGTGCAACCAGACCGGCATGTCCCCAACCTCCCCATCCCCAACCACCATGACCGACAGCTACGTGACCTGGTGCGACGGCTCCAGTAACAACTCCACCGGGAATTGGAGCGGCAGCCAAAGCTCCAGCATCGCCACCTCCGGATACTACGCTGCCATCTGGTCCCACGACGGTGCCTCCGGCGGCTGGGCCTTTAAGCGCAGCTCCTGGGTTTCCAGGTCCGTGCAGGCCGACGCCTCCCCACAAACCGGCGTATGCGGTGGATACGCCCACGATGAACAGAAGTGCGGCCTAAGAATAAAAAGAAATGCAACAATGTACAAAATAAAAATGGTCCCTTACCAAGGTGTTCATGTTGTATGTGGTTCGAATAACTTCGTGGTTATGATCTGAGAACGCACCCCATGTGTCTTATATACGGACAGGTGAAACAATTAACCTTCAACTAGTTATTATCCGAGGAGAATGACATAAAGAAATTTTCATTTATTTATTCAAATGTAATTCCAGCCACACCGATTTTTCCCGCACTCACAATGGACTTTTTTATTTTCTATGATATATTTAGACGTTGGTAAATATTAGTAGTCCGATGGACCTATGTATGGTATACGTTTATCAGGGTCGTTCTTGTATTTCCTCGTGAAAGGACCGAACAATTCCAATAAGCGCGATAATATTGCAGATACATTTAATTCACTAATTTTCATTTGCAAACGAGCTTTGAGCCTGAGTCCATTTTAGTGAAAATATCTTATAATACTCTGTCTATCGACATAACATACGTGTTCAAACGAAATTATGTTGCATTGTAAACCTACGGGGATAATATATCATATTACACTAGACAATAAATTTAAGTTATGACTTCTTAAAACTTTTCGAGATATCATTAATGTTATATTTGCATTAATACTAACGATAAAGATTAATTAATTTGTATACAAATTATCAGTGCTAATGGGAACGCCACGAAGATGATGTAGTAATAATAATAATAATAATAATAATAGTAAACTAAATGTATCACCAAAAGTCAAAACAAAACAATTGAAATCAACAATTTACACAACCAAACAAACATCATCGATTAGCTTATAGTTTAGTGATAACGATTGCCAAACTAAATTAAAACATGGCATATTACATTCCATTAGCTCTTTAGCTTGCACATATATGGTCTTCTCGGTCCAGCATCGCCTTCGTCTATCTATCATTGCCCTGGGCAACTTCCTTCACCTTCTCACACAATTCATCCATTAGATAGTTTCTTCTTCCTTTGTCATTCGTATATGTGAAATTTGTTATCTGGCTTCTTCTATTATCACCCACTAAATTATATATTAATTTTCAACTTCGTACCTTTTATTACCGTACTTTTCATCCTATCCACCACTACCAATGACAACCTATTTAATTAAATTCCTCATACCTATACGTCTTTCACGATAGCAGATGAGATACTTCAGCCTTAGACGTTTTCGACTATGAAGGGAAAAATTACAAAACTACCTAGCAATTCTTATGGTTAGTTACGTATTTTGTTCAATGTAGCGAACGAGACATATGACATGTTGTCGAATTCATTTCACTGTCTCTTTCAAGTAAGGATATTGTATGTTATTGCTGGTCAGTATTTCCCTCGTTATCACACATAATGATCAAGTATCATATGCCATTAAACAAGCTACATTTAGTTTTTCCATAGAGACATAAATCGTTTGATTTTTTCTCAGATTCTGTAAGTGTTAAACTTAGATCTGTTTTCATTTTCTTTTTTCCTGTACTCGTCTTATTGTCCCCTGAATCCTTTCTAACGGCATCTCATCTTCCAATTTAATGTGATGTCACTCCTTTGGTCTTTTCTTTTTTAAGCTTTTTCTAATTTCTCTTCCCTTGTAAGTATTTCCGAGTTATTTGATACGTGACGAATAGTGAAGAAAAAGTTGACTATAAATGTAGACGGGATATGGTGTCGGTGTCATTTATTTGGCTGGAGCAAAATATGTTACATACAATTTGCCAGGATCAAGTAAATATATGCCAGTAAACAAACGAAACTATCCATTGTGGCAACATTCATAAAGACTGTTCAAACGCTCAGCTATGCCATATTCAACTATTTTGTGATTGCCTGTGGAATATAAGGCCATATTTCCTCTAAATAGCAATCTTCAACAAAAGTTCAGCACTAATGCATGTGTGTTTGAACACTTATTGGAGGCTCCAATTGATCAACTGTTTTGAAGAGTAGGATCCATCATTGGGGAATATAATTTCCAACAGCACTTATACAGAAAACCGCAGTAATACTTCTTCCAAATCCACCGAGAATGGTATCCCCTTAACTTTCTTCACGCATTAAGGTTCATTTAAATTAGGGCATTTATTTTGCATCGTAGTGCTCCCGCATTCGTTCATGTTACCTATTCTATTTCGCTCCAAATTTAATTTTAATAACTATTGTCACAATAAAATTAAATACAAGTTTTATTTCTTCTCCATTTAATAACGCAATTCGATTTAAGCTTGTCCCTAAAAATTCAACGTTAAGAAGCCATAAATCTAATATTTTCCTACTTATTACTGTATTAGCTTCATGAGGAGTGTTATTTACTTCAGCATATTGAACTGTCAGCTGCCTTAGTTCTATGGTTGCAGAACAACTTGGCTAGTATCAGAAGATTTGTTATGGGAATACAGGATTACAACCTAGATAGGTCCAACTTCTCTCATTTTCCTCCGGTGTGCTTCCAAATAAAACGTGCTTAACGTAAAACTACCCATTCAAATGAATTCAGAATAAACTGAAATATGCAGTTAATTAGCTTGTTTTACAATTATTTGGTAAACATTTTGAAATCCCAGGCTTATTTTTTCAGAATTCAGAAGATACTTGAAATTATAGATATTAGCATCAGTAATTAACAAACAACCGTGATTTGAAATATGATGCTATGCACGATTCCAGCCTCTCCTCCATATTTATAAGCAGGTCACAATAATCTTGAAACTTCACGATTTGCAAAAATAGAAGCCAAGTGATAGTACTTTTATTTTCATTATTTTCGTGTCTTACCAGTTCATTCATTATAAGTTCTTATTCTTTTTTAATATTTTTAAAGATTTTAATGGAATAAATCAATTAAATATTATATTATTGGACTTATCTAATTATTGACGAGAGTGAATAGTGATTCCATTGTTTCCGTCAAAATCCACCATACCTTGTCCATAATTTTCTTGAAAAATATTGCAATTAAATAAACTATCGAAACGAAGTATACGCACAAGTATTCATTGTTATTAGAGAAAAAGATTGTAGCAATTATATATAGTTTCTGTTCATGAAACAACTGATTCAAAAGGATGGTACAATCCAAACACCATTATTAGGGGTCTAATGTGACAGAAATGGAAAACTGCTTATTTGATATCCTACAAAGAATTACCAAAAATCAACCGTGCTACTATAGCAAGATTTATGCAAAATGACCAATTAATTTGTACCTAATCGAGAAAGTATTTATAAAGCTCTTATCTGAAAACATTCTATGCAAATATATCTTCACCTTGGTCTAGTCTCCTCTTCGTCTTATTTATTGCATTCAGTAATTTCCTTCGCCCTCATATTAGTCTTCTCCATCAAATTCATTGGCAACCCAGTTAATTAAGGTACAATTGAAAAGAAAATTATTTTATGTATATTATATATACATTATATATGTACCCTATTGCCATCAACAAGAACAGCAACAACACCACTCCCAACGTATGACTCATACATTTATTATAATTATTCCGTCAGTACCTCATTCGCCCTCTCAAAGAAAATGTATAGCCTTCATCCATCAAATATTTAGTTATTTCGTTCTTTCAGATACATTGAATTTGCAATCACCATTTTGCCTTCTTCTCATATTGCAATATTATACTGCTGTCATTAATTTTTTTTATTTAATCCTCTTGTTGTTGTCTCCTATTATATCTTCTCGTGCAGAGCCACTTTTATCATTTCCGACTTTTCTCAATCTATTGTTTTAATTCCCAACTCGTTTACCAACTTCCACTGACTGTATATTCACCGTTATAATCATTGTCCTAACATAATTTTACATATATCTTAAACTTTTTAATCTTTTACACTTCATACATATGATTGTGCTGTTTGAAATTTCTTTGCATGTACTTGAGTAGAATATTGAGGAGGTATATTTTCTATTTATATATATTCTAAAAACAGAATCTTTTTTTGCCATATCTTAGTTAATCTCTATAATGGAGTATTTTTATGTTTTAGGCATTACATGTTTTTTGTAAATAAGTCGATAACGTAATTCTTCATTTTTCTAAAATGTAGCAGTTGTAGTCGAATTAAAATTTTATAAGGTCAGACATAATAATAAGGTAGTTTGTATCGAAACAAATTGGAATTTATTTAGTAATTATAAATATATCATACAATTCATTTGAACACAATGGAAGAGCCAATAAGATCAATGCGGTGTATCGTAGTATTTACCATCCGTGATTCCAACCTCCCCATGCACCACCCCATGGACCACCCCAAGCAGATGGAGCAACCAAACCGGCATGTCCCCAACCTCCCCATCCCCAACCACCAGGACCGACAGCTACGTGACCAGGGGCGACGGCTCCAGTAACAACTCCTCCGGGAATTGGAGCGGCTGCCAAACCTCCGGCATCACCGCCTCCGGACACTACGCTGCCATCAGGTCCAACAACGGTGCCTCCGGCGGCTGGACCTTTCAGGACTGCACCGGGATTTCCGGGTCCATGAAGGCCGACGCCTCCCCACAAACCGGCGTATGCGGTGGATACGCCCACGATGAACAAAAGTGCGGCCTAAATAAGTAGCGAGTAGAAAAAATGCAACAGCGTACGAAACAATGTTTTTCTTACCAAGGTGTTCATGTTGTATGTGGTTCGAATAACTTGCTTGTTATGATCTGAGAAGGCACCCCATGTGTCTTATATACGGACGAGTGAAACAATTAACCTTCAACTAATTATTAACCGAAGATTGTTGCATACAGAAATTTTCATTTATTTATTTAAATGTAATTCCAGCCACACCGATTTTTCACGCGCTCACAATGGAATTTTTTATTTTCTATGATCTATTAGATGCTGGTAAATATTAGTAGTGCTGTGGACCTACGTACGGGGCGCGTTTATGGCGGTTTTCTTTATTTCCCAGTAATTGACTAAATAAATCTTTAACACATGAGCTAAAAGCTGTACCATTGCGTACGTTTGTCTTTATTCATTAAATTTCTTATGCAAACGAGCTACCATTACTTGTAATTGCAAAATTACTCTATCGCTGCATCTCATCTTTTTAAATTAATCGCTTTGCATTATACACCTACTGAAGATAAGATGACATATTCCATTAGACAATAACATAATCTTAAGTAATTTTGTAATCAAAGAGAGTGCTTTTATATTATTAATAGTGCTACTGTGATATTTAATTAATTGCTAAAATATTACAATAATAAATTAACTTTAAACGTTATGTGTAAAATATTCACCAAAATGTATCACAAAATATTGTAATACACGAAGTAATTACAAAATTTGTATAGGATTAATCAACTGTATAGTTAACGGTTTAGCATTGAAGAGGGCAGTAGTTAAATTTGCGAAGATTTTTCGCTTTTTCATATTTTACATATTTTTCATATTTTACATTTAATTCCCTCTTCGTCTTCATCACCTATTCATATTGAGTCAAGCGTCTTCATATTTTTTGTCCTCAGCAACAGCAATATCATCGTAACCTCTCACTTACGGCAATTGGTACTCATACACTTCTTTTAGTTTAGTAATTTTTTCCTTCATTTGCACTTCAACCTTTCCGTCGCTAGTTTTCTTTCCACTGGCAAACCCTAGTCTTCAGTTCCACTTGCACTAGCCTCTGCAAAAAAAATCTAGCCATATTCCCTTTTTATCATTTGTCTCAATCTACCATGTTAATTACTTAATACATACACCGTTCAAAAGTCTTTCCATAGTATTCAGCCTCATAAAACCTGCAAATAAGGGGTAATAACTACATAACCATTCCTCGGATTAATTTACAGTGGGTTGTAAAATCACTTTCATTAAAATTTATTTAGAAACCTAAAAAGATTAGGAGATGGTGTAGGTGATGTTGACAACTTTTCACATGTACCAATGGAAGCAAATTACCCAATTCAGTAAATGGAACCTGATTTAATGTTCCTATATGTTTAGGATATTTATTCTGCAAATTTAACATTATTTCATTTGTAAAATTGACCGATTTCCTGCAATATTTTTCTTCCGCTTCCCTTTCTCGTTCAAAAGTTTCACCTCCTCTTAATATTGCTGATTTGTGATTTACTTTTCTATACATATTTATTTGAGCATGTTTTTATGGAGGCTGTTTAGAGTGATGTTAATAACCGCAACATTCGCTTTCAGTTGTTTGATATAAATCCATATTCCTAAACTTTTCGTAAGTTTTACTTGTGTGGTTGGGTTGTTATGTGTTGGGTTGGATTGGATTGAGTTGGGTTGGGTTAGATTCGCGAAATAAGACTTACTTGTAAGTTGTAGTTGTGTTGTTAGAAGATTCATTTCGTGGCAACGCAAATGGTGTAAATTATGCACAATTGGCGTTTATATTATCTACTCATCATTTTAGCAACCATTTAATGAAGTTCGGTTTCAATTTTAAAATATAAAAATAAAATAATAACGGGTATTTGTAAAATACTGTGGTCGCATTATTTGCGCCGATTGTCCGCCATTTCTTAAGACGTTGGCCCAAGCTAACAGTTTGTCATAAAATAGTAAAATTATCTCAACATTTGTTTTTATGTAGACCAGCTACATTGATCTGAAACCAACTTTTTCACAACTTCAGAAATAGTGATGACGTACTTTATAGAAGATTGTGTAGGTGGGCTTCAAAAAATTCTTGGGTAGTACGCAATACATATTTGATATTACAATATTTCTAAGACAACACTTTACCGCGTCATTGAGGTCACATTTGATTTGCAAGGTTTGCCGGTCATGAATCTTCCCAAGACGGGTCACCCTCGAGTTTTAAATCATGCAAGGAATCAGAACTTTATTGGATTTGCAAGAAATACAAAAGGAGTTTCAACGAGGAGATTTTACAATTCCCATATGACGGCCAAGAATGAATTTCGCAGAAATAATTAAAAGTATAGAAAGCGACAAAAATGTCAAAAATACACGGCTGCTCAATTAGAGAGGATTCCAAGATGCCACAGACAATTAAAATTAGAAAATTTCAGAAAAAATGCCACGATGATTTTAGACGACGAATGCAGACAACATTGATGATGTTCCTAATGACGTAAGGTATAAGAAAAAAATTAAAAAAAAATTAGGATAAGGTACTAGTGTGACGCGTTCTTTCTGAAGCTGATTTTTCACCTTATGTTGAGCGAGTTAGGCGCGAAGCTGTAAATTCATACATTTATATTGGAAGACAATTAGTGAAAATTAGTGAATTTTATTTCAATTTTCAATTTTATTTATCTACGAAGAATCTACCAGAATATTCGAGAGTTTAACCCACTTACCGTCCAAAGGCTTATGAGAGGCATTTGCACCAAATGGCGAACCACTCAAACCAATGGCCAAAACCAAATTTAAAATACATTTAAAAAAGACGTAGAGATACAGCATATTTGGGCAATAGGTAAAGATGCAAAGAAGGATGCGACATTTGTGGAAATATTGAGTATTATTATAAAGCTCGACGGACAAAAAGAAACTGGCTAGTGCCAGGACCAAGGAAAATAAAAAGGCTGATGACGATTTCCGTAGAAATATTGGTAGGTATCAAAAGAAAATATGCGATAGCTGCCTGATCTAGAGAACGGAAGGTAAATTTTCCCCGTCTTTCTAAATTAGAGATAATAATTGTAAGATGAATTTAATTCTTAATATCAAAGAAAATAATGACTTTAGATTGGTGGCCACTTAAAACAAAAAATACAAACAAAATCATCAAAATCAAAATTGAAGAATATATGAAGTTGATTATGTTCCTATTACATACGATAATGTTTTCTTTCATTTACAATATAAAATATGCGCATAAATTTTAATATACAAATATTACAAAAACCATTTACAATAATTTGAATAAACATAGTAATTGTTTACAATAATAAACATTTACGTGTGCAAATCAGTTCCTGCACGGCAAATAATGTCTACCTGGCAGAAAAGATTTTCAATCTTGAGAAATAAGTTTAAAAAGCCGCACTTTTACAACTTTAACCATCTTCGTGCAACAAGATATTTGCAGTTTTCGTCCACTGATAAATTAAGCAATCGTTTGTCATAGACATTTAAGAAATTGCACAAGAGCATAAATACCCAAAAAACATATTTAACTAAAAGTGAATGCAACCAGATTCCAATCTTCCAATGTGTCCACCCGATATTTCCGTAAGCTGACGTGAAGGACGCCGAAGAGTTGGATAATCACCTGATATCCATCTAAACTGCGAGATTGTATTCATCGAACATGGGCGTTAACTATCTGTTACTTTGCAGTAATTAAATATCAATGGGTAATTTATAAATTTATTGTGACATTAACATAGCACATAAATACGATATTTTATACGCCAACGACACGTGAATCTAAATCGCCGTTTAAATTCAGCGTTAGGGTGATTTTTAAAGGTTCTAGATTTGTGCGAACATATGTGGCAATTAAATCAACAGGAGTTCGTATTAGTATTCTGCATATAATTTCAATACGTTTAGTCTTAAGGTAGGGTAAGCGTTAATATATTCTAATTGGGTAATTATTATTGTATATGTAGCGTAGTTAGCGATATATCAAAAGTAGGACTCCATACCCCAGATAAACTGATTTTCCATAATTAACATCCACAACGTGTTATGGAAAATTGTTAATATTTCTTTGTTTTATTAAATGGTTTTACTCTTCGACTGTGCATGTAATATCGTAAACATTGAATAATTATAATCGAAGTTTTTAGAATTAATTATTGTAGGTCAAAGACTTTTGTGTCAAATTGATGCTTCATATGCATTCTGTACTAATAATTTATTCGCTTGAATGTGACTGTTAAAGTTGCACATTATAAAAATTCAATAATCTGTCATTTTCATTTATATTGTTTCAAAAGCAGTGAAACCACATAGACTCCATCAAGTTGCTAAGCGGTAATCTTGGTTGTATCTATAAACTTGTTTTACAATTTTTTTTTTTGTTGGTTAGCTAGAAAGTTTAATATGTCTTTCATTTAGGATGTACTGCATACGGGAACAGGCTGAATACATATCCACATAACATAAAGTAGCTAAATGTCTACAATAGACATCAGGACTATCATACGAAAGCTATCATTATCCTACCCTATATCCTAATGTCTGCAGACAATTATGTATGCCCTTCTTACTCAGTTAGTGGTTATTTTTTCTATAAAACAGGTTTCACTGTTTATACCAATATTCCATGAAAATGTATCAGACTATTGATGCCCGAAATATTATAAAGATACGTCTGCATGTTGCTTTAAAGGTATGCATATCCTAAAATCTTGTGATCGATGGGAACGACAAGCTTTGCTTTTACATACAACCCTTCACGTTTGTGTACTTGTTTCATATAGACACATTCGTTACATTGCTACGTAGATGGTTGCGTACCTACTTGACCATGCATGTTAACTATTGCTTCGATCATACTCGTTTAATAATTGTTTATTAATATAATTCTAATATTTGTTCACAATTTAGTGCTAAATATTTGCAGAGAAGCATTACCAAAAACATTGTAGAGTATTATTACATATTTGAGGATAAATATAATATGTTTAGGATGAAATACCTTGTTGGTTGTCGACGGAACATCGATCTCAGTAATTCGTTATATATGATTCGGTTAACGCAAGATAGTGAGGTCCGCTGCTCTCAAAGAAAGTAAAATAGTTATAGTTATATTACCGGATTTGTAAAGCATTTGGGAGAGACTATGGCCTTATTTTTTTATACGATTTGTATTCACTATTTCCCAAACAAGCTATGAACGCTACATCTTGCACATTTCTTAAATTTTCTATTTCTATATTCGATTCAATGCGCATAAATTATTGTATCTTTTCTCTTCGTAGCCTTTTCTCATTTCCAGTCTTTTTTATAACGATGTAATTCTCGTTTCTCTGTTTTCCCGGGCGATTCCAATATCCTTCTTGCCTATGTTCTCCCATGAATGTCATCCTTGATTCATTCCTTTCTTTATTTATATTTCCCCTCAGAGTCTTTTCGCCCCGACTTGTATTTATTAAATTTTCGTGCTACTATTTGTGTGCTTATAAATAAATTTTTTCAGCCTACAATGTGACTTTTAGAAGCAATTTACAAGCAACCGGTGTTTTAGGTTGACACAAAACAATTAAGTAACTAATGGGTTAAATTATAGTTTCTTGCTTTTAATTAAAGTTGGATAGATACTTTCGTATAAAAGCTTCAACTGTCAAATTTATGTGTATGTGGAATAAATTAACGACAATTAAATAGTATATTATTCAATTAGAGGTAATGTGGGCAATAACTCACGGGATGATTGCAGCGCTAGCCGCAGGCAAGCGCTGTAATCATCCAAGTGAGTTATTGCCATTACCTCGGGTTGAATACTATACTTTATCCACGACTATTCTTCTGGCGAAAACGTTTATCTTTTTAGCTAAAAAATTTTTAGACTTCCGCTTGAGAAACTCTCGTAATTTCGTTTCGTAAAAGTTTCAATATTTACTCCCTTATTTATACTGAGTGTACTTCTAAGCATAGAGTAGCAAATGATGTATTTGTATTTCATTGGCAATTTAAAATAAGCCAGAAGCACAGTCTCTGACAATGATTTTACGTTCGTACTTGTACTCCAATCCAAATGTTTTGGTAGGCCACATTATATTTCTTGTGCGATTTAACCCGCAGAAGATTGCGAGTTGCTATTTCGGCGATTTTTCTTATTCCAGGTGGTGTACACATTTTTGAATCACTGTCTGAACTCATTTTGTCAATTTGACATTTAATTGTTTGACATGATATTTATTGTCGGCCAATTAGATAACATTACTTAAGTAGTTACTATGGCGACTAAGCGTGAGTTATTATAACTCACGCTTATAACTCCCGCTGGGTAGTTATAGATACCATTATTTGCAGAAAAGTAATTGGGTAACGTATGCATAACGCAATAGTCGTGGATAAAGTACATATACAGACCTATACAGGCGTTATAAGCGAGAGTAACCATTAGTTAAATTATTGTTTGTTAATGCAAAAATGTGTAAATTAGTTAGATTCAGATGTCTAGCGCTTCTGCCATTAGTTTGTATGGTAAATATTGAGGAAGCTCAGCGTTGATACATTGTTTGGAAAATAATGAATACAATAAATTATAAATCGTATAAAAGAAAAAATAAGGCCATAGTCTCTCTCAAAGGTTTACGATTATAGGGATTACACAGCTATGGCAACTATAACTATTTTGCTTTCTTTGAGAGCAACGGACCTCATTATCTTGCGTTAACCGAATCATATATAACGAATTACTTAGATCAATGTTCCGTCGACAACCAATAAAGTATTTTATCCGAAACATATAATATTTATACTCAAATATGTAATAATAATCTACAATGGTCTTGGTAATGCTTCTCTACAAACATTAAGCACTAAATTGCGAACAAATATTACAATTATATTAATAAACAATTATTAAGGGAAGTCGAAGCAATAGTAACATACATGGTTAAGTAGGTACGCAACCATCTACATAGCGTTGTAAAGAATGTGTCTATAAGAAACACGTACACAAACCTGAAGGGTTGCATTATGGTTGAATGTCAAACCAAAGCTTCGCGTCCCCATCGATAATTTTTTTTAAGATATGCATACCTTTAAAGCAACATACAGACATATCTTTATAATATTTCAGGCATCAATACTCTGGTAAATTTTCATAGAATATTGGTATAAACAATAAAGCGTGAAAAAAACACTAACTTAGTAAGAAGGGCACACAAAATTGTCTACACACATTAGGATAAGATAATACAGGATAATGTCTCTTCAAGGTATGTTTATTGTAGACATTTAGTATACCGATCATTTTTTGCTTGCGGTATTACATCCCAAGCTCTTTGAATTTGAACTCGAAGTTCAGCCAAAGTGTCTATGGGTGCTGGAAAATCTTGTATTTTTTTTCTGTAAAACGCACTTTGCTGTTCAAACTATTCTATGAAACTTTCGAGATTGCTTGAGCATGTTGTGTTCAATGTGTGAAAGCATCGAGACAATCCGAAATAAAAATCACATTATTTTATACAAATTGAAAAATCAATATAATTGGTCTATTTCCCAATGCAGCTTATTTGAATTGCTGGATATATTAGATCAACTATACCACTGACTACTTGGTCAATATACGCGTCACTACATTATTTTTCCGTTAGACTTGTTTGGGAAATAGTATATACTACATAATATAAATCATATAAACGAACAAAATAAGGCCATAGTTTCCCTCAAAAGTGTTTGTCGCTTGATAGTTGGATACTGGCAACTAGCTTAACGATTTTATTTTCTTTGAGAGCAACGGACCTCGTTATCTTAAATTAATCAAATTATATATAACGAGTTACTTAGATCAATGTTCCTTCGACAATCAATACGGTATTTGGTTTAAACTATGGCACTTTAAAAGTCAAATATGTAATAATAATCTACAATGTTCCTAGTAAAGCTTGACTACAAACATTTAACACGAAATAGTGAACAAATATTAGAATTATATTAATGAATAATTATTAAACGTGCATGGTCGAGTAGGCACGCAACCATCTACGTAGCTTTGTAACGAATGGGTCTATATGAGACAAGTACACAAATAGGGCGTTTTATGTAAAAGTAAAGTTTGGCGTTCCCATCGACCACAAGATTTTAGGATATATAGCCCATTTTATACAAAAAATAGCCTGTACCATAATAAGAATGGCACACAAAATTGTCTACAGACATTAGTTAGGATTATGATAATGATAGCTTTCCTGAAGGTATGTTTATATCAATATTTCAGTATTCTTTATTTATTAGATTAATCATTATTTTTTCTGTAAAACGGGCGTGCTTTTAAAACTATTCTATAAAACATTGGAGAATATTTAACCCTTAGCTTGTATCGATATTTCTAAATATATTCTTAGCATCGAGGGTCCAAAGTGACCCCTTTTTTAAAAAATGCTAATAGATAATGTTTTGACACCAAAATTGTGAGTAAATTTTATAAATTCTTGTTAATATTAATAAAATTTTTATTCACTCACATCATTTTATAACTTATTACTAACAGTCTTTGCAGTGTGTATTTCAGACATCTAAAATGTATGAAAAAAATAAAAAAAACAAAAACATTTTCCAGCCTTAAGTGTAGTCTAAACTAAACACTAAATACAAAAGAATATCTATAGAAGACAAATACCTATTTTTGACACATTACGGTCTTAACTAAATGACTCTTAAAAATATAATTGCAACATTTTAAACATTGCTGAGATTGTTTTTGGTCCTTTTTTCTATCACATAAATAGCAACGCCTTCTTTTGCGTCGAGAGGTTCCAGCGGCGTCAACATACGTGTGCTCTAAAAAGTTTTCTATTATTTTTTTTAAATCAATAGAAACTTTGGATTTTTCAATCTGCCTTTCGCGAACAAATGGTGCAACAAAATATGACGAAGGGCCATATGTCATATAGCCGTTGTGTTCTTCTTGAAGCTGAATAATTGGCACATTTTTGGTCTAAGGAATCCACGCCTGCCTTAGTTGAATTATAAAACTGTATCATTTCAGGCTTACCACTGTCGACGGATCAACAGATCTGTCATGATGCATGGATTACATCATAACCACGCTCCGTTTTTTTTTGCACGTTTTTGGAGCAAGTGATTTTTTTATTAGTGAACCCAAAGAGAGTAGAACCTGTAGAACGATTTTTATGAGGCAGAAACTCTTGTGGAATTTCACGCTTATTTTTACGCATAGTTCCCACATAGGTCAATCCATTTTGTTTTAATTTTTCAACTAATTGAATTGAAGAAAACCAATTATCTCCTGTTATATTCCTGTTCGATCAGTGACATCACAGTTTGGGTCGGCACAGAGACGTCGGATTTACCACTATAAATAAATGCGTTATAGAGATAATGTGATTTTCAATCACAAAGACACATAATCTTGATGGCATATTTCGCGGGCTTGGATTTCATGTATACTCTAAATAAACACTCTAAATGAACATACCATCTTATCGACAATGAGGTATTCAGAACAAGAGTAAGATTTCTGGCAATTTTTTATGAATTTATTGAACATTTCAGATATCAGGGCAGTTTTCTCATTTTCTTTTCTTTCAGCTCCTGTGATGATATTATCAAATCGTAAAGCAGATAAAAGGAATAAGATAGTGTAACCCAAAAATATCTCTTCCTGCACTATCTGTTACCCACAAACTTTCAACATCTTTATGCCCCGATTTAGAAACTCCAGCTAATAACAATAAGCCTAAAAAAGCTCTCATTTCTAACAAATTGACATGGTCAGTGTGTGTTCATTGACTAGCGTATTTTTCTGAAAACTCTGTTATTTTTTATTCGTATGGAATATAATATTAATTATTTCATCCGTTATCAATAACTGCCATGATTCAAGTGGTGATATGTTCGTTTAATCGCGTGCTTCTTCAATCAATCCAGACCATTTATATCGATTCTTTCCTGTATAATCCCTAATACCTCTTCACTAGAGCTACTAGTGCTGGAGGTATCATCCTGATAAATAATTACACTGTCTTCCGAGCTACCAACATTTGCTTCTTCTATATCACTAATAATTTCATCATCACACAATCCAATTCTACGTTCACGTTCATCATCGGCTTCGATATCAAATTCATCTTCCAGGAGTGCACGTACTGCGTCCTTATTTAGTTTACGTGACATTTTTGTTCCAAACGACAGAAAAAGACAAAAATATTCTACACGAATTAAAAAAAAATCATTTTTGGAACCGAAGGTCCATTTCGACTCCATTTTTGTTATAACTCTACTTCTAGCAACGACTAAGCTCTATACGGCACCCACAGCAGCACACTACGTACTCATATTACTGAAATGCATGTATGCGTAAGTAATCAAATATGAACCTTATAACAATATGTGTATGCGGTGGGGTCCATTTTGACCCCACGATACCAGTTAAGGGTTACGCGTCAAATATTAAAAAGGTGTGTTGCATTTAATGTGTAAAAATGTGAACACCGGCCCGCGCGTCCGAAACGCTCGTGAATCGGACACGGGCTATCCGCGCAGACCGAACGTGTTTCTGAAAACCGGGAAAAGTTCCGGAAACTCGGTCACCAACTGGTTTCCTTCGGACGTGGGAATCTTTTATCCAGTGGGGTAGCACGGCCGATTCCCGGATTTCTCTTCTTCCCAATTTTCACGTTCACGCAGATAATCACTCAAAAAAACTCAAATAACTCGTCGACAACTTGGGAGCAAAAATTTATTGATTATGCTGCCACCAGCCCCAAAGTTAGCCGACTACCTTCGTCAAATTAGGGTTAGAGGTTTTTTTATAAATTAATTAATAAAAACAAAAAAATGTTTTAAATAGGTTTAATATAAAAAAATATTTAAATTAAAATAAAATTCAATGAAGTTATTATAAAAAGAAAATTATTAGATTTAATTAAACTAAGCACAAAAATTAAGCACATAAAATATAAAAAAATATAAAAGAAGCGACGAATGAACTTGGATCGACATTTAACAAAATGATTCTTTATGAAACCTTTATAATTTTTAAATTATCTACTTTAGAGGAAGGAAAGAAACTTGCCCATTTTTAAATTTAATGCATCAAATTATAAATAGATCCAAAAATAGAACTTAACAGAACCCACATAATTTCGCACTTGATTCAAATAAAAATTACTTACATTTCCTCTTGTCCTTTAATCCTAATGGATTGGAACAGGGAAATTCGACTGTTTAATCTTCTTTCACCAACAACTTTATTTAATACCCGAAATCCGTAACAACAATAAAATATATTTGAATTCTAAATAGAATTTTCCACTTTTTGAATACACTTCAAACTTTAAACACGCCGATTAATTTTAAGTATTCTCCGAGATATTACTCTAGACTTTACAATTTAACCTAACTCCGCGCGACATCTTCAACGATTCCCCGGCTTCCTTAAGGGACCCGTAACTAACTGCCTTCCGAAGGGGCACCGAATGAATCGCCGTCACGACTTTGCTCCTTTTCGGAGGAGTCCACCCAAATGGTGCCTTCCGAAGGGGCACCGGGTGACTGACTGTCACGACTTTACTCCTTTCGGAGGAGTCCACCCAAGTGGTGCCTTCCGAAGGGGCACCGGATGACTGACTGTTTTTCGTACTTACTTTGTCTTAAAAATCATATTTTTGAATATGATAAACGGCGAGCGGGGACGCAGCCCACGCAGGGTACGGATCTTTGCCGCTATTCGCGCTAATCTTGTTTATCCCCTGAAATCGTAGTACTCGGTATTACAATTAATCTTCTTAAACAAATATCCGCATCCGGCAAACAACGGGCGTTAAAAAGCATTTATAGCCATTTCTAAACACACATGTTTATTGCCGGCTTATCGGGCTCGATAGAGTTCTTTCTGAAGACGCAATCAACATATTTCAAGCGCGCCCGCTCGTACTAGCGCGAATCTTTTATTTATATTCTAAAAATTATAAGCGGTCCTTTTATTAATTTACTTTAAACAAATATTAACTTCCTGTGAACAATAGGCATTATTAAGAGCAATTTATATTATATATTTGGCTTATCGGGTTCCACAGAATTTCCTTTCCGGACGCAATCGTTACATTTCAAAACGCGACCGTATTTTTAAACCAATATATGTGAGCAGGGTCGGAATTAAATATTTATAATTTTATTTCTAAGCCATATTAATTGGCGGCGGTCTACAAAAACATTGAGACAATCCGAAATAAAAATCCTGCTCAATTTTCTTATGCCACATTTTCCGCTCACAAATGAGAATTTAACGTTAACCTTGGACTTATTAAAAATAACAATTTACAATGGTTTCGACTCAAGTATGATAACTAATCTTATTAAAAAGTAACAAACGTGAGAGCACAATTACGCATTCCACTTGTCCGTACCTTAAAAAGCTCAGGACAAGAATATTTTGTTCAATCATTTATGTTCCAAAAACTAAAATTTTCAGAGACCGTGAAGTGCAAAGGTAACAACAGATTAGAAATCTTGACTTATGAAATAAACTGTGAAGTTTGTAAACAGAAATGTGTTGGGCAAACAAAGCATACAGCACATTTAGTTCCAACAGATCTGAAAAATCAAGTATGACGGAACTTATTTTAGATACATGCCATGCTTTACCACCAAACGTCTTAAATTAATTAATCTTCTCATGTGTATTCTAAAGAATTAGACGTAAGGATAAAACTTCCTCCAATATTGCAACAACGTTATCGTTTTGTGCTTCAATTAGATAAATTCTAAGCATTCTTACACAAATTATTCACAGTGTTTTGAAAAGCAAGAACAATTAGGCACGATTGTATAAAAATAAATTCATAATAATGTCACTTTGTCCAATAATTAGGTTTAAATTAATGCCCATGCTAAATTACGATAATTACTGACATTTGAATCAACTGCATATATTAATAATTCTTTTATTAAATTACCATAAAAACGTGAACTGTGGCAAATGTTGAATACAATTATGAGCGAAGAAAGGAAAAAAAAAGAGGCCTTAGACACCCTCAGAGGAAGTTACTTGTGGATTTTTGACGGGGAATTTATTTGGGAATTTACCTCGAGAGAAGCGGACCTTAACGTCAAGCGTTAGTTAAAGCATATATAAGGAACAATGTTGAACGATGTTTGTACGACAATCAACGAGGTATTTAATTGAAAATACATCACATACTAGATGTATTCAGTAATTATCATCTACAATATTATTGGTAGTAATTTATTACAAACAGGTGTTAATAAATTATGGACAAATAGGTTAATATAATTAAAATTTAATTATTAAACAATTATAAAACGTATTCATGGTTCATTAGGCATGCAACCCTCTAGGTAGCAATGCAATGATTGCGTCTATGAATGTGTGGAACGACTTTCAACGCCACATTGTAGAATAAATAAATAATAAAGTAAAATAATGTATATCAAAAATATTTAAGTTAACTCTGATTAAAATTAATTTATACCGTGTTGTGACCTGTGAAAAGCTTTTAGAATCTCGCATCATATTAGAGAATCATCGTAATTAACTGTTGCTGCAGAAAAACACCGATAAACACAATCATTTATAATGTTTCACTGTCTCTTATTTGATCAAAATATTAAACGCTGCAGTAAAAAGTCACGATTAATATAACAAAATCTTTTAAATTATCTGTAATTAATTAATTACATTTAAATTACATTATATTAAAGAAAAGGCATCGCAAAATATTTATTAATGCACCTTCAACAGTGCAGTTCAAAGAAAGATTAACCAACTCTTCGTTGATAAACTTTATAAATTTCTAGACATTGTCAACCAGTTCTGGAAACAGCCAGTAGGTCAATAAAATAGTGTAAAATAGTTTTAAAAGAAGAAACATTGCAAGAAGTGGAGCATTTAAATGTTTGGAAAAGTAGATCAGTTGACTTGTTCAAAACTATTGTAGCAAATTCCTTCCAAATATCTTCCAATAACTAGTGTTGACGTAGAAAGAAATTTCAAATGAAAGGCGTCAAAATTTAACAACTTATTTTTCGGCAAAACTAATTTTTCGTACCCAATTTTTTCATAAATTTTAATTTGATTTTTTCATACATTTTAAGTTACAGAATTATTGTTACATTTAAGTATAATGTACATTTTTATATGCATTTTTATGGTAACGAGTTTTGCTTTTGAAAATAAATTCCTTATTTTTCTCGAATTAGTGTTTGAATTTTTTAGGGATTTTTAAAAGACTTTTATTATCTTTCAATGCAATGCCATCAATTAAGACTCCCACATAGTAGATTAACAAACCTGCAACATCAAGTACATTTAATAACTTTGTTCAAAATCACATCGGGCTTTGATATTTTCGAGGCCGCTAAACACGAATGAGTGCTCAGTTTCTTCGTTTCTTGTTTTCATGTTAAAATGATTGAAATAACAAAAATAAGACGAATGATCCATGATACTGTTCTCGTTGGAAAACTTAAGAAATGTTGAATTAAAAAAAGTATTAAATACAAATATTACTACAACCAAGTGACACTGCATTGCACGTGGAAAGTAGAAATATTGTATGTAAATGAATGGAACATATTGCCCACATTTATGATGAAGAATAAAATACATATATTAAATGTGTTAGTTATAACATTCACTATTGTATTTAATGGTAATTAATGGCGGAAAAAATAGTTTATGCTGCTTATGCTGTCCAAATCAGTTATGTTAACGGTATAATTTATTTTGCATGAAGCTTTTACAATTTCGCGGGAGAAGATTTACATTGAAAAAATTAGAAATTAGATGTGCAAAATAAAATAAAACATAAAAACGATGAAATGTATTTTGCTATACTTGTGGCGAATTTACCATCCCAAAGCCCCGAAAATATATAAATGAAAAAATCACTATATTCAAGACATTTTTGTTTGGGAATACTTTCAGATACAGAACAATTTCTATCATCACTTGTTACATTGGTTGAATGTCAAATCCAATTATATGCCGTTTGGAATACCAATGTTGTGGGCTCCCACCCTTGAACATAATGAAGGGAGTTGTTATTTGTTATACTTTAAAAATAAAATCTATAAGTATACATCACTTGGCATTCGCTATTCAACCTGAACCACACATTGAAATAACGCAAATACTAACACGAGAAGCAAATGTGTGTGGTGGAGATTGTGCCGCCATTAGAACCGCAATCTCAACTTATGATCCTAATTATCACCCTTCAGAAGAAGTGGTTGTAGGCACGTACATACCATTCAACAATGAAATGTTGGAGCATTTAGTAGGAGTTTTAAATTGAAGCAAAACGAAGGCAGAACTAGCAGCTTCTATAGTTCGCAATAAAAAAAAAACATGACAGATGATTTCTCATTTTGTAAGGATAATGATAAGGATTAAACATTAAATACCACGAAACTGAATGGAGATTCTTTATCGACTCGTCTAACCCATAAAAGTTACATTGATAAATAAAGGGAAACATTTGTCTACAATTCCTATTGCTTATTCAGAGCAAATGAGGGAAACGTATGCCACATTAAAAACTATTTTGGAAGCAATAAATTGTTCAGACAAACTTTGGTTCGTATCTGGCGACTTTAAAATGATTGTTTGTTACTCGAAATGCAACCAGGCTTCACAAAAAAATGCCAACTGTTTCATTTTAAGGGGGACAACAGGAAAAGAGAAAATAATTATACGGACTGTTTGAAGAAAAAAATGTTATCGCTGATGCTTTGGTACCGACGGACAAAATGTTGTTGCCCCCACTTCACATTAAATTGGAGGTAGTGCAAAATATAAAAGCAATGGATAAAGATGGCCAAGGTTTCTGGAGAATTCATTTCAAATTATGTATATATGAATGAATATAAACAACGATATAATTCTTTAGTGTTTTGCATTTATAGGCATATTAATTGGTCCAAATATCCGAAGTTGATGAAAGACATTGTATTCAAAATAAAGTTAAATGAACAAGAGCACAGAGCATGAATATGCATGAAGTCCCTAAAAAACAACTTTTTGGAATTCACAAATCACAAAATTATAAAGAACTCGTAAAGGAAACGATAGAGCTTTTGCGGATTTGAAAGTTTTAACGTCATTGAAGATACATATGCTCTACAACCACATTTATTTTCCCCTTACAATTTGGGAGTGGTGTCCGACAAGCATGATTTCACTAAGAAATGATGAGTATGGAGACGAGGTATAAAAAAAGGGATTGGTTGCTATGTTGGTAGAATATTGTCTTGTGTAATACCGGATGAGCTGGAATTAATGGAATTGATGTTCATTCATCTCTTTGTTTTACAATACAATAATAAAGTAATTTCGCGCGGAATTCAGCGCCACCTGGTGGCAGTATTTGTGCTTATAACTTTTCAAAAATTCTATAGCCGTTTAGCGCCTAGCAAACATCACTAAGTATTTTTGGTATTTTAAATGGGTCGAACTTCAGAACCTTGACCTAATCCGAAAAAAGTGATTACATATTCGTGATCAGTGCTCCGAAAATACTAGAAACGATCAAAACCTGGCTGGATTTTTTTTTCAGTTGTATGGTCTTATGAGCAAATATAACAAGTAAAGGGGGGGGAGGGGGTCTGTGTAGTTCGGACCTTTTCTGATTTCTATAGCTGTAGCCAAAATACGAGCTATATTTGACTTTTGTTGGTTATTTATCTAGATAATACACACATTAAAACACAATAGGTTTTTTAAATTATATTATTGCAAAAAAGTGCTGCAATAAGTTGAAAATCCAATCATCAACATTACGATTAAAAACTGTTTTAAAAGGTCCAACAATTGTACGATCCAACATGTATGTGCCTCATTCGACGTGTGGGGAGGTAGTGTCAAAATGATCATAACATTATGCTTACAAAAGTCAGTGGCTTCCATCGAAATAAGGGACTAGTGATTAGACTGCAATGATTGTGTTTTACCAAATGCACTAAAATTCGATTGAAATGCTCGCAAGTCATCCAACCTGATTTATGTACAAAACCTTGAACAGCCGTTTATGTTAGACCCTTCATCATCCATTTTCGTCATATTACGTGTCAAAAACCCAAGTAGGAGGCAGAGCAGCATCACCAGAACATATCACTTGCATTACTCTCTTTCCCTTCATCTGACTTTGCGATTCGATGCTATCCTTCCGTGTCAACTAGTCTTTGTACCATTTGTACGGTGGTTGCGTTATCGAAATTATAAATTTCCGTTGCGCTCAAATTATACCAGTGGTACAAACCCTCTAATTTATCAATTATTTAATATTTTTTATTAACACTATTCATTCGCGCTATGATAGTATGCTTCTGTATGGACACATTTGTATTTCGAAAAAAAAATCTCAACACCAACGTCCCATTAGCAAGGTGGGTACCAAAGCAATTGACTCAAAAATTGAAACAGCGAAGTTTGTGAAAAACTTTTGCGACGGTATGAAACGGAAGAAATGTCTTTGTAGCAAGGATTGTGACTGGTATAAATCCTGAGAGCACTATTATCATTCCGAAACCAAGCGAGCAAGCAATGAATGGCATCACACCTCTTCGTCAAAAGGTAGGAACGGTCATCTTACCCCTTTATTTGCGAAGGAAAACCGGTTTACTATTGGTCACCACATACTCTAAAGAACCATCTATGTATTATTTTACAGTACGACAATGCGATGCTCCATACTGCACGTTCAAGAGTGGGAACTATCCAAGATTTGAAGTTTAAATATCAATTACATCCTCCTTATTTCCCCGACCTTGCCCCAAGCGATTACCATGTCTGTGGTCCGCTTAAAAGGCCATTTGGGGGGGGGTGAAATTTCACAGCAATGATGAAATGATTCAACCGGTGCGCACGCGACCGAAGATTTTTTTCTTGGTGCATTCAAAACGGTTGTGGACGTGCATAGACCGTAATGGGAACTACGTTGAGAAGTGACGTTGTTTTTGATATTGCTTAAATAAATGTTGCTTAACAACATTGTTATTGTTTTCATTTGACTATGCCTTGTAAAATAGCACTATTGCACAGTTAGATTTAAAATGAAGTATCTAGTTTCATAAATTAGAAAAGCCGCCATTCCAAAATGTATTTATTATTTCAATTGTACTTAAACTACATTGTGCCTGTACAGGAATTATACTGTATCCTACATTTCGTATACATCAAATACCGATAGAGTATACATACAGTACAGTCACAGTGCATTTACAGTACCCAACCCAAACCAACTCAAGCCAATCTAAAATATATTTTTGACGTTTGTGTCATTTTTTAGAGATGGTGATAGACAAGCAATTATCGAGTCATTTTTTGAATTTGTTCCACTTTTTCGGATCCCGCTCTTTAGTTTAAAGTGTTTCAAGTGTTTAATGATGCCTAGAGGAAGGAGACCTCAAGTTTACCTGCAGTTGAGTGACTTTGACCGAGGGCGGATTGTTGGTTTACGAGAAGCAGGTTTTTCGTTTAGAGAAATCGGCAACCGTTTGAGACGACACCACTCAACAATAATGCCTGTTTATCAAACGTGGTCTGAACATGGGGTTGAACGTCGGAGAAGAGGCACTGGGGCCCAAAGCCAACCAATGAACGTCAAGATCGCCGCTTAAGACTAATGGCCTTGAGAGACCGACTCTCTACAACTAGATCAATAGCTGATCAATGGTTAGGTGAACAAGGTCGTCCGATAGGCTTGCGAACAGTTTATCGTCGAATAAGAACCTTGGCTCGCCCACATCTTGTGCTACCCCTCACTGCTCAACATCGCCAGGAACGTTTGGCCTGGTGCACGAAAAGACTTCACTGGAACTTGGAGTGGCATCGAGTTGTCTTTAGTGACCAATCGCGATTTTGTTTAGGAATGCATGATGGTCGGATGACTGTTAGACGAAGACGTGGAGAAAGGTGCAATCCTGATTTTTCGATTGCGAAGCATGTTCACCGAACTGTGGGGTTGATGGTGTGGGGTGCTATTGCTTACGGCAGTAGGTCACCCTTGCTCTTCATTCGGGGCAGTATGATCCCCGACACTACGTTGACGAAGTGGTAAAACCACATGTTCTTCCATATCTTCGAGGGCTGGAAGGCCCACTTTTCCAGCAAGATAATGCACGACCTCACGTAGCAAGGGTTTCTCTTGACTTCTTTGAAGAGGCCGATTTGTCGCCCATTGAGCATGTGTGGGACATGATGGGTAGAAGATTGAGGAATCTACCGAACCCACCGTTGACAATAGAAGCTCTACGGCATGAAGCACAGGCTGCTTGGGATGCCATACCCCAAGAAGACATTGATCACCTGCTGGAATCAATGCCAAGGCGAGTCAATGAGTAAATCAGAAATAAGGGTGGACCAACACATTATTAAAGAAAAATCAAAAAGATGAAGTGTTTTCTTTATCAAATTTTAATCAACTGTTACCTTAGACTAGTCCAATGTTTCTGCCAAATTTGGTCTAAAAATTCCCACCCCTTGTAGGTGATGCAGTTTATGTCACTGAGTATATATTTTGTTACTGTAGCTATATTTAAACAACAATTTTGATGGGGTACGATGATAAGCTTTTTTTCCATCTTTTCAACAAACACCTGTTTTACTCTGAATCTGGGGACGAGATTAATATTACTAACCCCCCCCCCCCGCTTTGTAGCTTACTTAATACCGTCAAAGAGGCCATTTGTGCATTTTCTCTAATTGACATACATTATCCTTCAATACCGATAATTATTTTTACTCGTTTCATAGCTTGTTCCGAAAAAAATTAGTATGTTCTTCGTAAGTTTTCGGAGCCATTTTTGAGTACAGTCGTACATAGAATGAGATCTGAGATTTTGATGCAGAGATATCTACTGCTATTACAATACGGTTGATGCATGAGTAGACACGTCATTTGAAGTATCGTCCTGAAGCTCAAGTCCAGAGTACTAGGTATCCCCATTCACCCCTTATTAAAAAAATGATAGGGTTACCTAGAGTTATTGATTATTTCCATTTAGCGTATTCTAATTCGTCTAACATTTTTATGCAAGGGTTAAGACCTCCGTGATGTCAATGTTAACGATGATTTGAATATTTTTTGTTTAGACAAAAGTTTAAACAATAATTTTTTAATTAGTTTTCAGCATGTAATTATGATCTATGATTCATTTTTAATTACACATACAAATAAATTCTTCTGAAGCTGCTCTGCATAGCAATACAAAAAATATAAAAATAAACAAGGAATATCACAACCCGCTTTTATTCGACTCGTTCCAAAAATTGGAAGTTTACACATCAATTTAGTAGTATGATCTTGAATTGTAATTCACTTGCCCAGCATATGTTGCCGCCCGCCTGGCTTGAAAAACAGCATCAGCTGCTTCAACGAGTCCGTTATTGCCATTTGAAAAACTTGGAGGAAATATATCATTTGTTTGAAGCGAAAAACCTGCAACAATTTGGTTTAATTTACCGTGTGTAAAACACGATCACTTTACCTGGTGTTTCAGGCAAAAAATTCTCCCTCAAATCTTCGTAAACTTCCCCGTACACATTCATAACCAGGAACCCAACCATAAGAAATATTCCAACCTGAAACACAATATACATATGCGTACTTATGACTATTTTACAAATTAAAGTAATAATATAACTTACAGAGGCGTGCATATTGAATACAATTCGTTCCACAATTAATATTTTATAATCTGATACACTTCTTTTATAGTGCTTGGTGACCTTGAAAATTATTTGAAATTCCTCCTCCTCTTAGGCACGACAATAGATGTAATTAAGAAAGTACTGCTTCTGAATCTATGTGTGCGCTACCACTACCACATTAAAACAAATTCACATTCGCAAAATAGATTCGCTAAAACCAACCGATCAAACTTAGACCTTCCGTATCTGACGCAGAGAAAACAGGAGCGGTAGTGTCATTTTTTAAATAACCTGTTCAGACTAGTATTTTATGTTAAAATAATGTGTTTGTCGCGAATACGGCTTCTCATTATAATGACTATAATAATTCTTCTTGTACTGACATCTCGGGCACCGATGGAAAGCCGACGTAACATATCTACAATTACATAAAATTCAGTCCTGGATATTTTTCAAATTGCATATATCATTCATTATTCACTTACAAAAATTGGTAATTTGTGATCAGCTACACCCAATAAAAAAATTACTCCATAAATTAAAAGACATCTTATATCACTGTGAAATGTTTAGCTCAAAACCCGTTTGTTAAATAATGCTTTTCGAATCCATCTTAATTACTTACAAACATGTTAGGATAATCATTTGTACCAATTTGATTTTGTAAAATGTTGGAAAATGATGTCTCTGCTTTCTTATAAGAGACACTCTTAAATTGGAGTATGTTATGTCATAACTTATAAAGAACTAAACTACCACCATTTAATAGCATTAAACAAAAATAAAACTTCCGCTCTGGTTTTTTGAAGTGAGCTAACTAATCCATACATAACTAGGCGAGTTATTTAATTGTCTTCGGCTGATCGCCCAAACGTTAATAAGTTGATTGGCATTAACTACTTACATAAAACGAAAGATGACAATGCTCATTTGTATTTTGGTTAATTACGTTGCGCTATATATGGCAGCATGTCTCGTGTGATAATCAAATTCGTTAGTGAGTAGGAACGAATTGGACCAGTCTGAAAGCGAAACGAAATGAAATGCGAATAAAATTGACTGTTAGATTGCGTGAAAAGTCGTTGAGAATGATTTCAAAAGAATAATAGATTGCGATAGTTTGAGGTACTAGATGGACGAGTCATTGGCTAATTACGATTTAGAATGTAGTTTTGGCATCCGCCTTATGTGATTGGTTTAAAGTTAGTACGAAATAAACGTCGAGTGCTGAACTTCGTACAAAGTTACTTAACATTGAACGGTGCTTAAATTCAGGACTAAATGTTAACATTGTTTCCTTTATTTAGTAAACGATGAACTGTTAACGCCATAAAAGTAAGCGTTTTAGAGAATAGTTTCCTAATGAAAAGTAAATCGGTCAGGAGCCCAGCACAAATTAAAGAATAAATTTTTATTATTTTTTCATTTTACTATCTAGCGTTAAAGGGAAAAAACATAGAACCCAGTTTTTCATTTATGGTCAAAGGATGGTGACACAAAAATCAAACGTTTGGATGCTTTTCATGTAAATGTGTGTCAAATTTATTAAAACAAAGCAATAACAGATCAAACTAATTATGTCAATGTCGTATCAGGAGCCGAAACAAGAAGCAACGAACGCAACCAACTCGAATGATAGACCGTTATATAAGGACCCCAAATAACTCCGAACGTCAGTTCTTCTAAGTCAGTCATAAGTATATAAAAATCAACCGGAAATTTCAGCGAGCTTGTACATTTCAGTGGCTTTTCGATGAATTTGATAACAAAAACTTTAAATGGTATATATCCATAGCTCTCAGATTTTAACTAAAAACCCAATTAAATTGCATTGAAATTAGTTTGTAAGCAGGGGATTTATTCAATAATAATTCGATACGGGATTATGAAATTAAACGAAATATGAGAAGTTTTAGCGATTAGAAAACAGTTTTAATATGAAATTAATAAAACGCAGGCACGTAGTAATGTTATGTCATTTAGAAATATGACAAATAAATCCGTCTTCTATGATGTAATATACATATTATGAAAGAAGCGAAAATTTCTCTTAATAATTATATGATTAACATAACTTTCGGTTGAATATGGGTTGTCAAAATATGCTATTAGTATGTAGCGTTAGTACAGAATGTGACAAAATCTTATTTGAATGTTGTGATAAATACATAATCGTGCGGGCTGAGAAAAAGGTTCGCGAGATCAACATTTGATGTATAATAAATATTTTGAAATGTTTATGTTTAGGGTTAAGTTGACGAGCTGTCATATTTACGAAAAATGTTTTTGCGATTTATAATGTTATTAGAGTACATAACATTTCACAAATTTCGAAAAGATTTAAAGGATCCTAAAAAAAGAGAAAACAATAAATCGATAGAAGTATAGTGCAAACATATCCAGGAACCGAAGGCTGTAAAAGAAACGTCAGAAAACAATGAGTAGTACCGATTAGACCGTGATAGTACCGATGACGGTTATCCTCAGAATTCAAATAAACCGTTGCTAAGCATTACGAAAATCAAAGTCACGGTGTTAAATATTAAAAAAAGAGAATGCCGTTAATAAAACTAAAATGCTAAAATTGAATAAGATAATAAAGAAGAAAACGGCGAAATTGACACAACAACAGGAAAATCAAAGTAATACGTAATTCCACGCGTCTAAAATAAATTTCAATAACGAAATCCGAAGAATTAAAAATATTTTAAATTAAGTTATATTGACCCTGAGATAACGTTTAAATTCAATAAAATTCAAAATTGAAATGCATCAATTTTGTTTTAGTAACAAAAATGCAAAACTTTCAGGAAAAAACTGCACAAATACATGCAATTTGTGCAGTTTTTCCTGAAAGTTATAAAATGAAGTTTCGGTATTTAAAATTTTCTATTCTTCACATCCACAATTCACAAATTGAAAGTATTTTTGGCTGAATGAGCGAATATGGTGTAATCACGGAATTTGATTATTTTTTGTTTGGGGCCTTATTAAAGGTGCAGAAACGAGAATCCGTTGAAATTTTTTGCGGTAGGCACGGGGGGGCGCATTACGACCCCCGGAAGATTGACATTTATGGCCAAAAAAATCGTCACGGAACGGCGAAATACCTGTTTTATTATGTTGTAGGAGTCCTTGTTACAAGTCCAACGGTATAAAACATGTTCGTCGGAAACTAAGTCGACATTTTTGTGTCTAATGCAAGTTGACATTTTGGTGTCTAATACAAGTTGTCGTAAATGCGAATAATGCCAACTGTCGGATGGCCCCGCCTTATTTCATAAATTCAAATATAGAGTACTTTTACATTTTCGACAACTTTCCACATAGATTACTTTTTTTGCATTTGTGCTCAAATTGTTAGCTGTTGGGGTTGGGTTGGGTTGGGTTCTGTTTTTGTGATTTTGTATAAACGTGAACTAAATTTAATAATATCCGAGTAGGGAATTAAATGAAAAATGCGGGACCATACGACAGTTGGGTTGGGTTGTTTATATGTGATTTTGCATAAACATGAACTAAAATTAATAATATCCGAGTAGGGAATTAAATGAAAAATGCGGGACCATACGACAGTTGGGTTGGGTTGGTTTGGGTTGGGTTGTTTATTTGTGATTTTGCATAAACGTGAACTAAATTTAATAATATCCGAGTAGGGAATTAAATGAAAAAGGCGGGGCCATACGACAGTTGGAATTATTCGCATTTATCACAACGTACAGTAGACACGAAAAATGGCGACTTACATTCACAAACGTCATAAGTTTTTTTTTTAATTTAACGCCGAAGCAGACGTTTCCGACGAACAAGTTCTATACCGTTGGACTTGTAACGACATAATAAAACAGGTATTTCACCGTTCCGTGACGATTTTTTGGCCATAAATGTCAATCTTCGCCCCCCCCCCCCCCCCCCCCCGTGCCGACCGCCAAAAAATTTCAACGGATTCTCGTTTCTACACCTTTAATAAGGCCCCAACCAAAAAATCATCAAAATCCGTGACTACACCGTATTCGCTCATCCAGCCTCTTTAAGGTTTTAAAAGTTTTTCATACACGCGAGTCCTTTTATGCTGTCCTCCATTAATTGCATCGTTGGACCGATGTAACACTTCTCATAATTTGCACTTGTGTTATTATTGCTTTTATGTGCTATCAATAATAAATTGACGAAAACGGTCGTTTTTAAAATATGAAAATAACTTATAAATAAATATTTATTAATTTAACTCTATATACATATTTCGGCAACTAAGTTGCCATCTTCAGTAGTGACCTAAAAACCCTAAATAAAGAAAGAAAGGTGTTAAACATTAGCATGTCAGAATTCATTAAATTATGTTGGTTTCCTTGTATGAAAATAAATTAGTAACTATCTATTTGTCTACAATTTTGTACATCTTTAATTAATTTTAGACAATTTGGTGGCAATGCATGGCATTGCAATGCATTTCAAAAATATGTTGAGCTACGCTTGGTTTTTCCGATCTGTCGAGTCTCAAATTTGCTATATGCTATGTGCGGGTTTTAATTCAACGTTTAGTTTGAGCTACATATTTTTGATTACAAACCTTACAATTTATCTCATATAGTCGAGATTTGTGATCTACTTCAAATTTATCTTTGGCATTCCTCAAGACGGTTTTCAAAAAGTTACTAGATTTAAAGGCGGCCTGAAACCAGTGTTCTGTTGTCAGTGGTTTGTTAGGAGTGATTGGCTCCTGCCAAGATGTTTTGATGGCCACTAGATGTAAAAGTATTTCAACAACTAAGGTCCTTGGTAATCGCTACTGACGAAGTGTAATAACACAAAAACAGTATTGTCTAGCGATCCAACCCATTTAGGTGTAAGATTAGTCCATCGATAATGTAAATTTTACATTTGATGTTCGTACAGCTCATTTATCATCCACGAATTAAGTAATGTAAGACATTTCAGCAGTTTAGACCCCCATTGTATTACTACACCTGGAAACGTGACTGTCGAACATGTCAAAACATCCAACAAGATAAATGTTGGTTTATCCTGTTGTATCTCAACAGGATTCATTGGTTAATTGATCGCGGGTGCATATCATATTTTTACCGAAACAACGTTTAACACATTTCGTTTGGTTTACAACTTCTTAATGTATCGACAATCGTTTGTGTAACCCAACCAAACCCATATAAAAATAATTTGTCTTAATTGACTTTATACATTTATGTTTTGTGGATCTGTTGTCAGATTTTCCGAATCATTTGTCAGTTTATGTGAACTAGAGTTTATTTTAGTTGATTTTAACTTTTATCGAAACGTGCTCTTTAATTTTAATATTGTAATAATATATTAATAATTTTTACCTTTAATTACCAACGTTGATAAATAATGGTCCACAAAGTCCAAAACTATAGTTCATTAATAGATCTTCGTGAACAAATTTCAAATGAACTGTTAATTTGTTAAACTAGTATTATTATTTGTTAGTATTTTCATTAAATTATAATTTACCTAGCACACAAACGAAGTACACAATTAATGTTAACATTTTGAAAATTATCAATTCTTTCAAAAACGCACACTAAATTATTTACTTCGTTGCTATTCAAGGTTTATGAAATATAAATAATTACTATATGTATTTATTTGCATCTTTACCTGGGTCAATTTATTTCATTTTTTGTTGTGAATACTCTAGTTGCTCACATCTACGATTCTGCCATTATGTTTATTCTGATCAAAAGTCAAAATTCAGACTCAAATGAAAGATATCTTCAAATTAATCTTTCATTAAACACACTTGGTGTACTTCCATAAAATACACACACACAATTCAATTTTGTGGAACTATACCGAGCGTATTTAATTTTATTGTTTTAAAAAATATTCCACCAAGAGCCAACGATACAATCAATTAATGGTTTAATCATTCCTGTTACAAAACATAAAATTACAAATCTGAAATCACATTCAATTAATCATTTTTATATTTATTTGGTGACATCTTATCATACCTATGCAATATACATACATACTCTTAATAATAATTATTTTTTATTTGTGTCAGTTTATTTAATAAATTGATGTGTATTGCACTTAAATTTTATTGGAATACATTTTCTTTTGTAGGCTTAGTAGTGTCAGATGTCCTTATTTATTTATGTAATACTATTTTTGCATGGATACGTCCTTTTATATAAGTATTGTTCGGAACCTCGTACATATGAATTTTTACAGCCATTGCGTTTATTTTATACATAGTGTTTATGTGTATTGCGATTATATTTCTTGACTTTATTTTCTGAATAGTTTACTATTATTATTATTATGTGGTCTCTGTGGTACTTTAATATAAAATTGTTTTTTGCTGATTGTAATGTAATTGATTGAAATAAAATTTGGTTTTACTGATAACGTAAATTATTATTTATTATTGTTGTTCATAATTTCGTGATTTTTATTTTGATTTTGGAATCTGAACATTTTTTTAAATTTTGATTGTCACATTTAAGTGTATGTTTATTTAAACGTTTGACGACACAATTGGTTATGAATTTCTCAGGACTATTATTTTGTGTATGGGATTGCTTAATTTTATTTATGTTGCGTCCAAAGAACAATCATCTATTAATTATGCTAATTTTATATGTTCTTGGGCACATAATTTAATCATTATCCAGAATGGGTTGGTTTGGTGAAACACTTACTGTACATCTTATGGTTCCTTTATATTATTGTTAAAGTAATTGTAATTTATTATGCCATTTCTTAAATGCTTGTAGAATGGCAGTTCCTTTGTTGGAGGATGGCTAATAGACAGTATGGTTTTTTGTTCGTTACCTTCCAGCAGTCCTCTTGTCTGTAAAATTTGTCGTTGAAAGTGAAATATTTAGAAATTTGGACATAATTTATGGTATATTTGTATATAGCAAATTAACGTTTAAACCTATTAATTTGTAATTTTTTTACTAACAAAAAATTGAAACAAACATCTGCAAATAGAGAAATTAAATAAGTTGGTTGGATCATAATTAAAATTTTGGCCAAAGGGTTGAGGGTAACGAAGCTACAAGAAAACTTAAATGTAATTCTTTAGATGAAAAAGAACATTGACTTTAAACTTCGTTATTAGCACTTCAATTAATGCAACAAACTAAATGTATGCAATATAAAAACATTATATATGTAGAGGTCTCACTGGGGTGGTTGTTGTTTTTAAGGATTCCCGGATTTGACGTTCGATTTCCGGTTGAGAAACCTTCATTTTATAAGATTGTCTCGGGTATGCAAGAAAAATTAAGCTTCGATGAAACGTGTACGCCTACGAAACAAATATTATCGGTAAATAAAGAAAATATTTTGCGAAATATCTATTTTACGAGAGAATAGTGGGTTGGACCCTGTGACTTTCAACCACAATTTCTGAATAAAACACCTAAGGGAATATTAGCTATTTATTGAAAAATCATTCGATTAATTTCGATTAATCACCATGAAAACTAAGTCATAAAAAGTATGACCTCGTATATCAGGTTATGAAATATTTCACGAGAATATTTCTATTTATATCTCATGGCATTTCTTTGAAGGATTATTTCCACATTTTCCTTTCTGTTAATTACATGTTATTACATTAAAAATTGCGTTTTTTTTTCATTAATAAGGTTAATAATTCCTTAAAGCCGCCTCCTGTTTGGTCTAAGAAAAGAGTATCACAAACTAGTTGCCATTCTGAATGCATCTACCATCTATCTACCTACCTACCTATTACCTACCAACCTAATAATTAGTTATAGGAAGTTGAGTTTAAAGCTCATATACCGGAACCAAATCAAGTGCTTTTAAACCAAGCTCTAGTTAATTTTATTTGATTCCATTTATTTCCCTTATAATTATTGTTGACTTAACAATTCTTTTCTTATATTTGCTGTTTTTCCTTAAGTCCTATACAAATCAGTCGGGATATGCAAGAAATAAAATACCATTATGTAAACGAAAAGTTAGATAAATATTTATTATTTTAAAATGCATGCAAAATAAAACGAATTAATATGAACACATACGGTCGTTATTCATGAGAATCATTACCAACCCTTTCCACCCCAGCCCAAATCCGACACTCCGCCCCAGAGGACAGGACCAGATACAATGGTTTTGGAAATTGCTGGAGCAACGATTGCTCGGGGCCCCAAACCGCCTAACCCAATTCCCCCCAACCCAATTCCTCCCAACCCAATTCCTCCCAACCCGATTCCCCCCAATCCTACACCGCCCAACCCAATACCGAGTCCAGACTTAGAAACAACTGTGCCAGAGGGTCCGGCGATGACTGCACCACCAAGCGGCACTCCAACTTTGGCGACAACAGGAGCTGCAATGATTCCTGGAGACACAGCGGCCGTAACAATTCCACCTGGCAGAGGTCCGGCGACAAGGGCACCGCCATTAGCTGCTCCAGATACTACGCTTCCATCTGGTCCAATCACGGTGCTTTTTGAAGATGGACCTTCAAGTGCAACTCCTAACGTTCCAGGTCCGACTAGTCCTATACCAGCTGGGATAATTGACGCGTGGATGTTAGCCACAGCAGCAATAAAGAAGATAACAGCCTATAAGAAAAGTAAATAAATTATTATCTTCTATGCGCTTAGTTTAAAGAATGTATTAAATTCATTAAAAGCCATATAACTAAAGCAGTTATTTATATAAAAACAAATGTTCACATAAATGGATATTTTTATATAACAGCTATTTATAGATAAAAGGTGATATATTTTTTTTCCAATTCAGATGTAAAATATAAGTAACAAAGATTTCACGTTTTCCTTGAAATTAAAATACCGCACATGACAATGTTACCAAAGATTTATTATTTATGTGAGAAAATTGTCTTACCACTTGTTACAAAAAGAACAAGTTTTTACAACTAAAGTTATATATTAAAAAAATTGCAATTTGCAACATAGTTGGACAAATATAATTAAGACACATACCACGGTATTCATGATTTCTACTCTGCACCAGCTTGAAACTAATAATCAGCGTACAACCCTACTGTATTTATATGAAAGACTTGATCGCATTAACCTTCGAATTAGCTTATTTACACGGGCGTTTATTGCGTGGAGCTTTAGAATTTCCATTGTCCGGCGAATATCGGTTAGCGTGATTAATATTTTCGTACCTTTTCTCATAAACGTAAATCTTTATCACTTTCCCGATTTAATGGGAAAGTATCAGCGCCTTTAATTAATTTATTTCCGTTATACGTCCGGTATAAACATTACATAGTAGAAACAAATGATGCAATAATACGTCAGGTCGAGTAATTCTGTTTATGTTTGTTGTTCAAATAAATATTATATTTTGCAAATACAGGATTTATGTTAAACGTGTAATTTATCTTGCATCATTTTCTTAGTGATAGTCGTAACGATTCAAATTTACCAAAATTTCAAATTCGTCGGTCTAATGTTGATTGGTTCTCGATAATTATGTCTGCAATCAAATTACCTAATTGTATATGTGTGTAATGTTTTCAGTAACGCCAATCAAATACTGGATATGTTTTATTTTAACCATCAATTCAGTTCAAAACTGAATTGATTTTTATTACTAGGTGCGATACAATTGTAAAACACGCCTAGTGATAAAAAGCAAACATTTCTAGGTAGTTTATACAAGCTGTAAAGACCAATAAAAAAAGATAGAAAAAGGTTTATCATTTTTAATGCAATTATGTCACCAATCACAATAACCTGATTTTCATATATTTCATTTAGATTATTGTGGATTTTTTCAATTTTTGATATTTGTGCTTTACGTGGTGTTTTATTTATCACACATTCACAATTACTTTTTTTTTGCTCAAGTTTTCAGGTTTTGTCAAAAGTATGCACGTTATATAATAATGTAGATTATATGTAAATTAGATCATTTCGTGGGTTTTAAACACATATTTGAATGCATAACAGCGAATAATTTAAAGATTCCTAATTCATAATTTCATTGATGAAAATGTCAAAAATGTTCTCATACCGCTCCATACAACGTCCAATCAGAGTCGAGCATTTTGAATAGATAGATAAGACTAGTCTAGTTGTGTCTATTGTTTGCTGTAGAACATCAAATTTTCCTCGGAAATAAAACACTGTCTACCCAAAAGTTCTAACATAACCTACAGTGCAAAAAACATCCTATTACCATTTAGTGATAACCAACAAATTGAAGTGCATCATCAGATAAAGATTGGATTAATTTCCATGCACATTAAAACAACAAGTATTAATTAAAATTACAAGGAAATACAAGGAATACAAGGAACACAAAAATAAGGGTGTTTAAGAAAGGAGGAGGGGGAGGAGGGAAGTAAAGGTGACATGGAAAGGAGACATAATAGAGCAGGCGCAGAAAGGACAGGTTAGCGGATGAAGGATTGAGGAGGAATCTGTGGGGAAAGAGGAGAGGGAATTTCCAAGAGACACTAAAGTTGTGGAATACATGCATAAAGAGCATTCTGTTGTACGGTGCGGAAATGTGGGGTTGGAAAGAAGGGAAAAGATTGGAAAGGGTACACATAGTCCAAATAAAAAGGATATTGAATCTGGAGTGATCAACTCTAGATTACATAGTTAGGCAGAAGACAGGGAGCGAAAGGTTGGGTGTAGAGGCAGGGAAAAGGGCAGTGAGATATGAAATGATAGCGAGAGGCGGGCCAGAACACAGACTAGTTAAGTTGGTATTAGAGTGGCTAAGGAAAAGGGGGAGCAAGGGAACAGGACTATACAATTGGGAAGTTTGTAGACGAAAAATGTACGAAAGGGCAGGACTATGAACAGAAGAGGCAGACAAGAGAAGAAGATATGGGAAGCAAGTAGAGAGGGAGAAAGTGAAGAGATGGAAGATGGTAGAAGCTCAGGAAATGGAAAGCAACATCGGGACTGCGAGGAATAACATCAAATACAAAAGAATAAAAGTACAGTGGAGGATACTTAGGGGAAGGGAGATCGGTAGAGGAAGAAAGAACATTAGCAAGGTTCAGGTGCTGAAGTGTAGACAAAGCCAACAAGTATTGGATGGAAGAGAGTTACAGGAAGTGTAATTTTTTAGGAGAAGGGTGGGGTGAATGGGATCATTGAGTAGGAGAATGCTAGGAAATAAAACTGAATGAAGATCAAAAGCCTGGAGAACAAATATGAGAGAAGACGTACGAGGACTAGAGATGTTAGACAAAATAATGGGGGGTGTGGAAAAAGAAGGAAGAAAGGACAAAGGAAAACAGAAAGATGCGGCAGGAGGAAGCGGAAGAAGAAAAGGACGGAAATGAAGGGGATGAAAAGGAATGAAATGTAGAACGTGAAAATGCCAATAAAGGATTTTTTTTAATTAAAATTCTTACAATCAGTGCTGGATTAACTAAAATAATGTATAACGTGGTTCAAATATAAAAATGAAAAATCACCCATTCTGGTCCACACGAAATATATAGTAATATTAATATAATAATTAATAATATATTATTTGTAAAAATAAGTGAAGAGCTAAGGAAAGAAAAGTGTTAGTAAAAACTTAGTATTTCTATCTAAGGTGTTACCTTTGAAGATATTCAATTCAATAGATCATATTTAAAAACCACAGTATCCGTCAATTTATTATTTATAATATTATTCGTTTATAAACTAAAATTGCTTAACTTGATTATTCTCCCTCACAATTCAAATTGTTGTTATACCTAAATATTTAATTTTTCTCGTATATATAAAGTCATATTTGTCTTAAATTAAATCTTTCTTACAGGCGATAACAAATTCCATAAATGATTACCAACTGAAATAAAAGTGTTTCTTCAAAATAACTCTAACTGTACCTTTACACATCTCCCATAATAAATTCAAATATTTTTCATGCGACAAAATTCACGGTCTACTGAGCACAAATGTTTTCAAAATATGTAGGCACTTATTGCAATACCAACCAAGAATGAATTACTCGATCTAACATGTTATTGCATCACTCTATGTGATCCAGATTTGAGACCGATTTATTATTAAAATTAGACACTTTGTTATTTTAAATCTTTTTTGTATTAACGTATCATAATTTGAAATAAAAAAAATAAGTTCATTTTATGATATTTCAATTAATTAATCAATTAAGATTAATCTAACGTTTACAATTAATTTTATTTATTCTAGTTTTTTTTATTGATTTAATAAGAGGCATTACAATTTGATCTTAAGAAACAAGAAACATTTTTTAATTACTTACAGGATAATAGAAATAAAGCTCCGCGCAAGGTGCATATAAATAATCTGAAGGTTGTTTCATTGCAATCTTTAATATAAATACGGTAGTCTTGCAACTTGTTAGCATTATAAGTTTCGAACTTGTGACAAACTGAAACCATGAATACTTTGGTAAGGATCACATTAACAGTATTTTCCGGTATTAATTTTATATTTTTCATTACTTCATAGGCTATTATTTGCATTATTGTTGGTATTTCTACCAGCTATGCATCAATTATCCCAGCCGCTGTAGGCCTAGTTGGGCCCGGAACGTTAGGAGCTGCGTTGCAAGGACCTTCTGCCAAAGCAACTATTACTGGACCTGACGGAAGCATAATTTCCGGAGCAGCCAACGCTGGCGGACTTGTCGCCGCACCTCTACCAGGTGGCGTCGTTTCTGCTGCTGTGTCTCCCGGAATTGTTGCAGCACCTATTGCTGTTGGCGTCGGTGCTCCACTTATTGGTAAACTTGGAGGCGCTGTTATCGCAGGACCTTCCGGCACCGTCGTTTCTAACGCGGGTCTTGGACTTGGATTAGGCGGTATTGGATTTGGAGGATGGGGATCAGGGGCACTTGTAGCACCTGCGATATCAAAAACCATTATTTCTGCACCAGCCTGGGGCGGCGTCGCAGATTTAGGATGGGGTGGTAAGGGTTGGTAAAATTTTCACTTGATTTGACTTACTGTGGATTCAAACGTTTATATTTCATATCGATGATGCAATAAATATTTATTTAGTTTTCATTTGCGAGTGTTTTAATTATATCCTAATTTCTAATATATGGGATATATAAAGGATATACATATATATTAAACTTTTAAGCATGAAGGCAAAAAAACCGGTCTGTAGGAATAACGAAACTGTGGGTAAAACTATATCGATGATACTATTTGAGATTGATAAAACATACAAGAGATCCGGTCACATGTGTGTCGATGTTGTTAAATGCCATCAGCAAACCACACCCACTTCGTGTAATCAATCTTAATATTAAAAATAATAATCTAATATATTCTAAAAGCTACTCCTGGCTGGTAAGTTCAGTATATTATTTTTTTTACATTAAGATTAAATTTACATGAAAGATGGTCTAATCTTACACCTCAATGGTGTAGTGAACATTAATTAAAACAGGTCCATGAAGACTAACTGGTGGATCGCTAGACAATATTGTTTCTGGGTTATTACCCTTCGTCAGTAGCGATTACCAAGAACCTTAGTTGTTGAAATACCTTTACATGTAGTGGCCATCAAAGGTAATACCCCAGAAACAATATTGTCTAGCGATCCACCAGTTAGTCTTCATGGACCTGTTTTAATTAATGTTCACTACACCATTGAGGTGTAAGATTAGACCATCTTTCATGTAAATTTTACATTTTTCTGTCAAATTTGACAAGACGCATTTTCAATTAAGATTAAATAGTATTGCCTTTTTTTCACGTCTCCAAATCCCAAAATTAAATTCATGAAAGCGAAACAAAAGAAAATAATAAAGAAAAACAAGTGCAAATGAACAAAAACTGGAAACTAACGAAACTGAAAGATAATTAAAAAAAACGAATGCTGAAAAAATGATACGGAGGAAATATAAAACATATCTACCAATTTAAACAATTTAAAACCAAAATGTATTGGGTTCATCAAAATAGCTAATCATAGTTCAAACTTATCTAAAATAATTACTATAACAATTTCCAACTGAAAAATATTAGTATAATAGTATTCATTTAATAAAAGTAAAATCCATGACAACTAAACGTACAGTATTGCAAGAAATTAAACAATTTGCAGGAAACGAAATCCACATAAACGAAGTATCAAAATAAAAACGAATAAATGAAAAACCAAAGAGATGAAAATAAAAACAACCGAAGTTAAAAGAAGGAAAACGAGAAAAACAACTACGTTGATGTTTACCATGCATTAAAATGTTATGAACATTATTTTACCAAGTTGGGTCTGCAAAAGAACAGAGTTTGGATTCTTACACGATCGATTCACTCTTATATTAAGCTCATCAGCAAGATATATCCAGGTTATGCATTAAATATAGTTCTTGAACTAATTTTGTGCGACGTTGATTAGAGTCACCAAGTTCATGGAATTTCAATGCATTAATTAATTATATAATTTTTGTATGTATGTAGAACTTGGTAATAAATCGTTTTTTAAAAAAGGCGATACGTATGACCGGTTTATGCTTGTAAAGTGTATTGTTTTGAGTGATTGATTAGTTCGAACTAATTTCGTTAAGAAATAGGTTTGGTGCGCAACGTTAGCATTTCTTTCTGATGAGCTCATAAAAAGAGCAAACCTATAATCCAAAAATCTAAGCTGTGCGTGCCTAATCTAGCATTTAATGCACGATTCACGTAATTTACAATTACATAATTCCTCTACAACCCCAAATGCGACGAAAGAAAATGTCACCTATTGATTAATAGGATCAGATAATAAGAAGTGAGCACGCGCCTTACAAATTTCATTAAAATAGGAAAATAGTGCAGTGGAGCTAACATTTTAAACTTGTTCAAGGCAATAATCTATCTCTAGTGCTATACAAGAGTCCCAGGGGGGGAATAAAAAATCTCAGAATTACCAAAATTGTTAATTCCATTATACAGGGTGTTAAAAAAAGTGTCACAAACTTTGAGGGTTGATAGTATGGCCCATAGTATGCCGAGAAGTCTTAATGAACATGGGTCCGCAAACGGACGGTTTCGGAGATACGATTTTTTCCACGATACCGCCGACGAAAATCCCCATGCTATTATCGAATCCAGACATCATGTACGTTTTTCATTGAACATTTGGATGGGTTTTTTTGGCGACAGGTTACTAGGCCCGGTTGTTTTACCAGACCGATTGACAGGCGCTGCTTATCTGAACTTGCTGCAGAATACATTGGGTAATTTTTTAAACGAGATTCTAACGAATCAAGGGCAACAAATGTGGCTCGAGCACGTCGCGCCTGCTACTATCAGCCCTTAAAGTTTGTGACATATGTTTTTGAACACCTGTGTAACAATAAAAATTTAATTCAAAATTATCAAGAGGATGGGATTTGAACAAAATTAAATTCACTCGACGCCAGTGACATAATCAATAGCAACGTCGAAATAGTAAAATGTTTTTAAAACTGCAACAATACACAATTGCAAACAAGTGTATGAAAAGAATGCAAAATAATAGAAAATTGTGTAAAAAACGTAAAATTATAAAAATATTTAACAATCTTAAGGAAAAATGCCTAAGTGCGAAATAGTACAAAGTGGGAAAATTGGGGGGCAGAATGTATACAAGATTTTTGACCAATTTATGTTTCTAAATAAACTGGATAAAGAAAAATATAAAAAATGACGAAACTTTAGACAGATTGCAATCAAATTGTAAGAATTGTGTAAACAATTTTAAAATTTAAAAAAAAAAAAAAAATTACCTAACAGTGTTGACATACTAAGCCACGATTACAGTTGATGTTTTTATCTTTCAATTGGTCTTCGTTAATAAGTAAAAAAAAAATGATTCACACATTATTAGTAATAAATGATCAAGGCAACGGAAAATGTTCACCCTATATCCCTGTCTTCTCCAGCCCTGACTATTTCAATCGATTTTTATGCGATGTATTTGTCGTTTAAATTCTAAATATTTTCTTTTTTATTTGACTCCCATTATTGCATTATTTCCTTTGTAATTTTCTTATCGTAAGTGTATTAATAATTGATTATCCTTGCTTTATTTTATTTTAACTCGTTACATCATATTCCAACACCACTGTACGTCAAAAATTTTATTTTGAAGAGGGGGCTGTCCTTATTTTTTAATTTTCATTAACTTTATTTCATTTAAAATAATAAACATTTGAAACAGCATGATCAGAAAGCTGTGATCAGATCTATGGCACAACACTGCCCATAGCTGTGACATTCACGATGGCCCTACCCAATTCATTGCTCTTATGATTCAATGTTTCTTTCTTCTTCTTCAAATAATCCATGAGAACGGGAATTATGAACTAAGAAATATGAAAATAAAGACAGTACTAATATGGTTCATACAAAATGATAAAAATAAATACTTTGATTTCATGTCCTTTCAACACATAAGTTTTCTTCAGTATTCTGGGCATAATGGTATTTCAAGGCATAATTGCAGCAAATTACGTTTGTTGTCCACTTTTCTAATAACTAACATGTAAACTTGTCACTAATTTTCGAGTTCATCAACAACTTAATTATTCAATAAAATGCATCATATGTATAATCAAACGTTTAATAAATCATAATAATAATAATAATAATAATTGTCATGCATATAGGTACATAAAACTTTGTATAGGGAGTCGTTTAATCACGTAGTTTACCAGCCTTTGCCACTCCAACCCCATCCATTATCTGCCCATCCAGAAGAGCCGACGACAACTGTTTTTGTAGAAGGTCCAATGATGGCAGTTTTACCACCCCAACCCGCACCACCCCAACCTGCACCACCCCAACCTAAACCCGCACCACCCCAACCTAAATTGGCACCACCCCAAGCAACAGGTCCAGCGACGACGGTTTTAGCAACGGCTCCACCTCCCCAGCCCAATCCGCCCACACCACCCCATCCAGCTTTTGTGGCAACAGTTCCAGAAGGTCCGGCAATAACTGCGCCTCCAACAGCAGGACTAGCTAGGACTGTGGCACCACCCCATGCCGGGATAACTGATGCACAGCAAGCAGAGATGCCAACAACAAAGACGATCGCCTATTGCACAAACAAGAAAAAAATTAACAGGGTAATAAATAAATGACTCCTACTTACCAAGGAGTTCATGTTGATGTGTGTACAAACTTGGAACTTCTAATGACACAATTACCAACCCCGCCGTATTTATACAAAATTTGTGATACGTTAGCCTTCAAACTTGCTTATTCTACATGGGCGTGTGTTGCATAAAGTTCGTAATGTCCATACGTTGTCCTCGCTGGTCGCAATTTTTTGATAAAATATTAGAAAGTGGAATTTTTTATTATTATTATGCAGTAAAATAAAGAATTCAAAACAAAAATAAATAACATTGAAAATAATGATAATTTCAATACACATATAGTCAATAGTCCTTGCCATTTTTCTCGTTAAATTTAGAAATATGTTGGGTGTATTTTGTGTTCAAAACACAACGACCCGAAAATGAACTGAAAATAAAATTGGCTGAAAAATTTAAATAATCCGAAAAAAATTTACTTTACAAAAAAATCTGGTAAACTTTTATATTCATTCGATTCGAAAAACTAGGACAGATTTTTTGAAAAATATTTTACATATCTAGGTACATAAACAAACAGCGTTAATTGCATGATGCAACCGTTTGCTTGAACGCGTAAGTCAATCGTAATACAAAACGATATGTTTGTAATAAAGTTTGGTGTTTTAAGACCTTTTTAAAATTAAAATGCAATATGCATGTTAAGTGCAGCATCTTTTTAACATGACGTAATGTAAAAACAAGGTAATGCCTATTTATTTTTGTGGCTTTTATTTGGTGCATGGATTTATAAAATTTTATTAAAATGCACTATTTATTTGATTTTTTTTTATTTTACATGACGATACATGCATTTTTCATTAATTTGGTGTGTATGTAGTATAATAAGTCTCATATCTCATCTTATATAAATATTTTTATATAAAATCTGTTTTCAGTTATAAATTATATTACAACGTTCTTATTGCATTGTATGTGCACATAGTAACTAAAACGCTTAATATTAGCTTTTATTATTAAAGAAACCAGAATTTTGAATGGGGTACCAAGTATATTATTACATTTTTGAAACAATTATATGAAATCGATTTGTATTATATGGTATTCAAGTTTTTTTTTTAAATACAGCTGTTTAATGCGTAAAACAAGCAATTTTTCAAAAATCAATGTAAAGTAACAAATGATTAAGAAATGAGTAGAGGCTCATTTAACAGCGGATTTGTTTTTGAAATGTTTTGAAAAGTGTGATTTAGTATTTAAAGATATTGATAAAAATAAAGTGTATTTTCTAGAGGTAAAAAAATATATTTTTATATGAATGAAAATTGATTTAAGCAACCTTTCTAAAAATTCAGTTTTATAAATTTCTAAGAGGTAAAGATTATTAAATTCCTTTTATTTTGATATAGATTTTAACAGACATCTGAGCCTTGAGACTATATTATGAAAAAAAAATATCGACAATCTTCAAATGCGAAATAATATATAGTCTTTTAGACATTTAGAACAAGTTCAAAAGCCAGTCATTTTGTGAAAATTAATTAATGCCACATCCAAGACGACACTTTTTTTAAATGTAATATACTGTACTAAGTTTTCATATCATTCCATAAATGCGTGAGATAGAATTTTTAATAACAAAATAATTGCATAATTTTTCTTCAATAAAATTCATATACCCTTAAGGTTACAGCTTGTTCTTGATATTTTCTTAAAATTCGTATTTCTATTCCGTTGAACAAGAAGAATTTCATGTGACTTTTAATGACTTGTAAAAATGGTAATTTCTTATTACTAACTTGAAAAGACAGAGAGATTCTGTTGATCAACTGAAAAGAATACTTACAAAGTGCGAATAACAATAATAGTAATAATAACAAATACCACTCACAGGTACAAGATCGGGAAAATTATATATAATGAATCTCGCGCCAACTTTCTTCGACATTCTTAAACCCGGAAATTAGTGATATAACTGTTTTCCCTCTTGAATAAAGCCATTTTAATTCCTTGATATATAAAGCGGGCTACTCACACGCCTGCCGCAGGGGCAATCTAGGGCGCACGGCGGCAGGGGCAATTCGAGCCGTGTCTCTACACACATGCCTGCCGTTCAGTGTTCGGTTATAAGTTGAGGTGAACACACGCGTTGAGACAGTTACCAACGAACTGAGAAATTGCCTCGATCACGCTACAGACGGGGCAACCATGCAGGCGGCAGGGACAATCTAGGGACCAAGGATGGTCTCGCGCCGCTGCCGCCTGCCGCAGGGGCAATCTACAAAATTGCCCCTGCTTGCCTATACACATCACAATTAAGGAGGCAATCAAGGGTCATCCCCACTTTTATACCCTAGATTGCCCCTGCGGCAGGCGTGTGAGTAGCCCACTTAAACCTGTCTAGTAAAAATGGGAAATTTATATCTTATTACTAACTTGCCAGGATCAACAGATTCTGTTCATTCTTAGCAACTGATAAATTGCAAATGGTGAAAGGTGAATAAAACAAACTTTAATTGCAAAACGTCAATATATAATATATAAAAAATGTTCTGTTTGGTTTTCTACATAGAATCTTAGACATATATTATCAATTATTCAACACTAAAGAACATTAACACACAAATTACAACTCTCACTAAAGTCACCTATACTACACATATTTAATATATAAAACAAAATTATATCAAGAAATCATAGCTATTTTCGTCATATTGAACCTGCTGATTATTTCCAGTGTTTGGCATTTGTTGACCCATTTGGGGCCGCGGACCAGTACCCATCGGTTGCATGCCCATCAACTGTTGTCGATATTGTGGTTGCTAAAACAAACTTCAATACACTTCATCGCATAAAAATTATCATCGTACCTGTTGAAGTAAATGTCTTAACCCTGGATTATTAGACATAACAGGCCTCATAAGCCTAGGTTGGGCAACATTTGTAGGCTGTGGATTTGCCATTCGTTGTTGCTACAAATTATACTGTATTATATTAATATGAAATGGTTATATAACTTACATCGAGCATTTTATAATGCATTTCTGTTTGCTGGGCTATTTGTAGAGCTTCTTGCAATTGCGAAGTCTTCATATGGCTTATTCTTTCCAACTGGTTTTTATACTGCTGTTCTTGCTGTTGGGCAGCTTCTAATGTTTGCTTAAGTTGATTAATTTTCTCTAGATTTTGTTGTCTTTCCACTTGGAGTTGGTTTTCAAAGGGCGCTCTCTGTACGGGGGCACCTAACATACCGCCACCAATGTTGTTGGTATTGTTGCCACCCGCTTGACTTAATTGTGTCCCTCCTTGTGGAATACCCTAAATTGTTCATATGTCAAGTGAACAGATCAATGTGTTAATTACAAATGATAGTACCTGCATCCTAAGTCTTGGTTGCATTGCACCACCAGGCACAGACTGGCCAAGCACACCAATTCCAGCACCTCCTTGTCCAGGAGACGGGACTACATTTTGCGTAATCTGACCTCCACCCATGGTCATTGTGTTAGTCTGTGATATCATGAGACCCTGTTGAGTAGTCTGTGATGTAGGTGTATTTGCACCTGGCATTTGTGAAGGTCCACCGGTCATCGTCACCGGAGCCCCAGTTTGTGGATTAATGTTGGGACCCCCGCCCTAATGAAACAATATAAAAATGCCTGTGCAGAATGCAGAAATTAATTTTAAACACTCACTTGTCTGGGCATCTGCATTGACTTTTGTTGTTGTATGACTTTACGTAATCTATCCACGAAAGCGACCTGATCATTCGGTATGAAACCTAAGTACGCCTTTTTCTCGGCAGTGTACAGCAAAATTAAGACTTTAATATCACACGCTGATGTACTCGCCGAACTAGTAAAATGCACACAACCGGCCTGAAATTTATTTATCAGCGCTGCACACATTACAATTAATAACCCGAAACTTACAAACCCAGAGCTCATCACTTTCGTCAATGATTCCAGAGCTTCACAGTTTTGAGGATGGAACAGCACAGACTTGGAATTTTTGAGATATGCACCGCCGATGTTTCCGATCAGTTGTTTAGGCATTAGCTGCATTATCAACTTCGGGGGCCAACCATCGGCTTTTCTAAAAAAAAATTATCGTATTCAAGTAATAACTTTCCTACATAACTTACAACTCTGGTTCGCCGTCTTTCGCATTTGCCGACACCTGACATGGCACGTGTTTCGTAATTTTCTGTGGATCGTTGGGATTTTTCGGTTTTTCGATCCACTCTAGCAGACCCTGCCAAATTGTCTGCCTCTCGCGACCTGGTCCAAGCTGCTGGTTTTGCTGTGAAGGAATCTAAATACGACGTGCCAGGTGAATATATAATTGTTTGAAAATGGACACTAACCTGTGCCTGCGAAGTGATAACCTGGTTAGAAGTTGATCCTTGAGGTTGATTGCACGCTTGCTGTAAATTAGCACTGGCGTTTTGTGGAAGAGAAGTTTGGACGTTGGACGACTGCTGATTCATCAAATTAAGTCTTAATTGTTGTTGTTGCTGTTGTTGTTGCACCTGCTGTTGCTGTTGTTGTTGCTGCTGTTGCTGTTGCTGCTGAGCATTCATGGGGGAATTATTTCCAACTGTAAAAGTTTTATTAAAAACATTTTAATTCAATTTATAAGCGTATTTACTTTGTCCAAATTGATTTACACCAGTTGCAGACATGGATGATGGTGGTTGTGTTAATTGTGCTATCAGGGCACTGCCTTGTGTTGTATTAACCTGCTGCCCTGGCATATACGGAGGTCTTTGTTGTAACCAACGTTGAGGTGGGCGATTTGCCATTGCTGTGAATTAATGTTTATTTAATTCTCTATTATAATTAGAGCGATTTCCTATACTTATGAGGAAAATAAGTCGTCAGAAGTGGTAATGAAAATTTTTCATTACCAAAATGCACAATTGTTTCCACCATAACTATTTAGATTTACTTAAAAGTACAAACAAGTTACCTTGCCCAGTTTGATGATAAACAGGTGGTGCTTGCAATGTTTGATTTGGAAACTGTGTGCTACCTATCAGGCCCCCGCGATTTTGATTCACCATTGTCACCATTGATGGTGACTGTTGTGGAAGTTGGCAAATACCTAAAGCACACATATGTATTGATGAAATAATGAAAATCTAAACATTTTATACCTGGAGCATTTGCAGTACCTGGTCGAAAGACAGGATTTGGTCCCAGACCAGATGCAATCGCATTTGCATTTGGTCCAAGTAAATTTTGATTGCTCTGGGACGTTGCTCCAGGAATTGGACTGTCACCATTCGCCTGTGGACTCGGCAATGATGTTATCGACACTGCATTCGGCAACAGATTCGGCGTAGGATTAACGGCACCAGGAGGTGGACTTATAGGTCTTTCTTTCAAACTAAAACATCAAATTGGTACATCTTACAATGTTATTATCGTGCATCACCTGTAGCCCTTTAATAGCACCAGATGCCTGGGGTCTTTAGCATAATTTTTCGTCTGTGATGTACTCAGATCTCCTCCAGCTTTTTCAAACAGTTTGTACAGTGAAGGAATTTTTCTAGGTGATATTATTGATAGATTTATTCCTCTCTAAAACGATAAAAATATTTTTAAAAAATCACCTGCAACGCTAAAAATACTATACTATATAACCTCTTCTAAAATGGCTGCCAATTGTTCGGCGGTTTTGCCGGAATATGCTTGTGATTCCATGACAGGAAGCAAATAAGGGGGAGAATTGCAAACGAGGATGCAATGTTTCTGCACGTTTGCATTGGCATCTCTTTTTTGTTTCAATTCTTCAAAACACTGTAATGCCGTCGCCAAACCTTCGGCGATGTTGGCATGTGATTCCGCCTTCCCTCCAATCAATCTAACAAAAAGTTATAAACATGCGGTAAAATACCGTCATAATAATAAATGATGGGAATAATCGAAATCCGATACACGAATTAGTCGATTATTAAAATCTCTTGAGATAATCGACTCCAACAATTAGAACTACTAAATTAGTAGTCGAACGTCGGTCTCGGAATGTGTACGAGCGGGACCGAGAAGCTCGATATCTCGAGATATTTTAACATATTGTATCTCAAGTATTCCCACCACTAAATATTAGTAGTTGTTCAAGGTTCAATATTTTATTTTAACATTAGACTAATTCGATTATTGCAACTAACATTACTCGTATCGCTACACCAAGCCCTGGCCGATTCTCTTTCAATTATTTTTTGTAGTCTCGATCGATCATCATTGAAGAATACAATATCGGATTGAAGAATACAATAATTTAAATACAACAAGTACAATCATGTTGATGATATTGCGGTAGTAAATAAAACGCTTCAACATTTACAATAATATGCCACAATAATATATAAAAAATATGAGCAAATAACAACAAAAGTATAATTCTAAATAAAAACAAACCTATATAATAACTCCTCGATTAAACAATAATAAAAATGTATAAAAACAAATTTATAAGAAGGAGGTACCAACTTATTAGTCAAAATAATTAACAGAATAACAGTATGGGTATTTCTTATACCCAAAACTGGATTTAGCATTTTATTTCCATAAATGTTGTGTGCTGTTAGTCAAATATGCATGATTACTGTCCGATGTCAATATGTCAGTAGTTGTCAAAAGATGTGGAATTTGATTTAAAATTAATTTTAATTTGGAAGAAATTGGGGCATATGAATTTGGTAACATCTGAGCACTCAGTACACTTCAACTTGGAAGCTTGTACAGTGGAATATGCGCGAATATTCAATAAAACCTCTATTTTCAACCAGTGAAAGAGGCTGATAATCTAAACCTATCATTTTTAGAAGACTATCTGTCGACGGATTGTTTTTCTACGTCCGTCAGTTCATTTGTTCTACCAGCAAATAACTGGAGTTGCCTAGTGCGTTTTCGCGGATTCGCCATGGATTTCGAACCTGAAGGAGTCGTTGTTTCTGGGGTCTCCGGGGGTGCTGCTGGTGTATTACTCTGGGAAAACTGACCCACTATAACTGTTGTGTCACTTTGTGACGATGTTCCTGGTTGAGAGTAAAACTGAATTTCAGGTGTATATTGAATAGATGTTTCTGATTGATGCCGTGTTACATCTAAAAAACGTCTTTGCTTTGGGCATCATCGTGGGGACTTGGCAAACTTAAAACATTGTGAAATTCCGCAGGATGTTTTCTTTTCAGGTGCTCTTTTAAATTAGTTGTGTTTCCACAATAGGTTAACTGTTATATAAGTGACATGTCACCGACTTCAAATCTGCGATTTTCTTAACGAATTTCCACACAATTAATCGATGGGCATCGATTCTTCGCAACATTTAAAAAAATAAGAGCGAATACTGCGTTCACGTTAAGAGCAGAACAAGTACTAAATTTTAAATTAAAAAAAACCAATTTAAAAAGGGACGAAAAACAATTTTACTATCACTTATTGCTGTTCTTACAGCGTGCTATAAATAATTGCTACAATAAAATGTGAGCTCATCGGTTACCCTTTCTAGACATACTGAAAAAAAACACCCATCAACAAACAAAAAAAATAAACAAGTCGAATCTATTAAACCTGAGGCGCTGAGACCAGCGGCGATATGCCACCTGCAAAACGATGACAAATGCATCTAAAACGCAATATGCTTGTGCTACATTCTTATCGATAAAAATAGCAATCATTATGCAGTTCTTCAGTTAGTGTTATTAGAACGTTTACTTTGTACGTTGCATTACTTTGTATTACTAGTACTAATTTTAACTACTAATATTAGTCGATTATTAAATTATATCGATTACTAATCATCGATTATTGAAATAAGTCGATTATGCCCATCACTACTTAATACTCACTCTAATTTGTCAAATGTGTTCAATAATTTTCCGGGACTAGTAAAAGGACCAATTGTATCCGTCATCGGATGCGGTAAACAGTCAGCCGTTTGGTATATTACTATCCCATAGAGAGCATTTGCATTTTCAGACAAATAATTGGTCTCATCCAGATTGCCTTGGCTAAAGTACCTGAAACGACACGATATTGAAGCGTTATATAAATAATTCGCATAAACTAATATTTTCAGGACAAATTCAGAGTTGTCGTTTTTATCAATGTCAAGCAAGGTTTCACCAGATATGGTACCTCAAACCCTCTCAATTATCCGTTCGATAATCATCATTTTAAAAGTAATATTAAAAATAGCAACGAAATTCGTGGGCTTACTCTAAGGATGGTATAATATAGTTTGTCTTCAGATCATTTATGTATGCACCATTTATAGCTGTGGATTCAACAACGAATATTATATCCGCTTGTAATAAATGATCTGCAGGGCACACCACCATTTTCATTACTGAATTATAAATTGATATTGCAGAAATATTGAAAAATAATACGTAATTACGAGAAAATTACTCAGTCCGATTATAATGTTAATGTTAAATAAGAGTACATAGTTAAATAGAGTACATGTCAATATACTTCGAATTAACAGTTATACGTATGTTGCAATGAGTTGGCGACAATGGCGGCGCATTCGGAGTTAAACTTATTAAAATCAATTTCCCTAAATCGTAAGTGGCGAATTCAGATTACCCAAAATATCTGTTTAAGAAAATATTCACATCTTAATTGAACTGCATTAATTTGAGAATTCGTTTCATAATGTGATGGTGTTTTACAGAATAAATAAATGGTTGGGTTCAATAGTTTGGCATTTAACGCTAAACGATTTAATGCTTTTGGTCAGCCCTGAAATGGCGAATTGTTATTTTGGTCATGAAATTAATTATTAATTTTAACCTAGTGCCAACCGCCGAATAAGCTGAATTTCAAATTAAATCGGATACTAATTCACATCGTCTGTTGTGCTCACACGTAATGGACATATTTAGGGCAATACTAAAGCTCCATGAGCTGAGCGCTTTAAGCATAAAGTTGAACGCGGCAAACACCATTTTCATACACAAAATAAATTAAAAAATCATTTTAGTTGACGATACAGATTTCAAACAAATATAGAAGTGACACTTGAAAATTCATAATCACTATTTTTGTAGCAGGGATAAGGTTTTTTATATATTATCTTTTGTTGCTTTTGAGAATTTGGATTACTGTAATTTGCGATTAAAAATATTCAAGAGTAATGGAAATCCAATAATGAATTAAATTAAATATTCACGATTAGTATTTTTTAACATTGGCGCTTTCGCATTGACACATATCAGCTGTTTGAAAAATATTTGTTTTGCATCGATTAGTCCGCGTAATTTTATGAATGTAATAGAGAAACTCATGGCGTCTGCAGTGACGGATAAAGTAAAAGACCGCAGGGCTCGGGTATGTAATTCGTTAATTTTAAAAACATAAATGTCCATATTGGGATGTGTAGGTCTTCCTGGAGCCTCTGCCTCATCATTTTCTACGTGTGACCGCTTCAGTACAACAGCAGCAAGAAGCTGCCGATCGACAAGCAGCTCTTGCATTACATCACCAGTTTCTTAGCACGCAACCTTGCATATCAAACATGTGTGGTAGACTTAGCATAACCGTTGCTCAAGCGAAACTTGCCAAAAATTACGGGGTGGTTCGTATGGATCCCTACGCCAGAATACGTGTAGGTCATTGTGTTTATGAAACCCATACCGATAATAATGGGGGGAAAACTCCCAGGTGGAACAAAGTTGTGCAATGGTGTGTATAAATAAAATCAATATTATTTATTTAATATTTTAAAATGCTTTATGGTTGTTTTGTTTAGCAGTTATGAGTCATACATTTCTTGTTTATCTAAAAAATGATAAAAAAATTTTATCAGTACGAACGTGACTATTCAATTTTTAAAAAATGTTTTATTATTTTAAATTAATTTCTTGTCAGTCTGCTTCCTCAAGGAGTAAATACAATTTCATTGGAAATTTACGATGAAAGATCTTTTACAATGGACGAGTTGATTGCGTCGACACAGATAAATATTCCGCAGCAAGTTCTTGCCGGCCAAACTCATGAGGAATGGTATCCTCTCAGTGGGAAGCAAGGTGACGGCGTCGAAGGGATGGTTAATCTAGTATTGAGCTATTCAGTAAGTGACCCCCCTCAAAACAGTCGTCGAGTAATAACTACCAATAAAGTTGCAGCCTGCGACTCAACCCTTGCAACCGTTGTTATATCAAGCACCGAATGTGTCTGCTGGACGAATACAAACGATGGCTGTATATCCCGCTCCACCTGTTGGGCCACCCACTGTTCCAATTCTGAGCGAATCTGAATTGAGACAGGTTATTTATAACTGTAATTTTCATAAATAGTTTCATAAACTGTTTCTTTCAGATTGAGGAGATGTTTCCGAACATCGACAAGGAAGTTATAAAATCTGTTTTCGAGGCCAATCGTGGTAATAAGGACGGCACCATTAATTCTTTACTGCAAATGTGCGAATAAATCTCATCAATCATTCTGTATGTGTATAATAACTAACAGTCGCTAGAAATAATCATAAGCCATATTAACGTATAAGAATATCAGTCACAGATCTTATTAAATTGATAATTATTATGTGCCAAATTATGCATTTTTGAAATTATTTGATGAGATTAAAAAATATATTGGTAAATAATTTTATGCATAATCTGTTGCTAGTTTGGGTAAGTGGTCTATATTATTACTAATTATTTAATATCTACAGGTGCAAAGTGATGGTGATAAACTAAATTATCTTCTTATCTGAATATTCCCACTCCATTGGTTGGGTTTAAACCACATACACTTCGCACCTAATACTTGCAATATTTATATTTTTCTATTTTGTAAAAATGGTTGTGTCGGTATTATATAAATAAAAATTGTCTCCAATACCAATTGGAATTGTTTATATAGCTCAATATTATTAATATTATTATGATGTGTAAGTTATTTTGCTTAATTGGAAATTGTATTAACTAAGATGTATCATCATAAACGTCTGTATTTATACCAAATATATGTATGTGCACTTTTAAATCATATTTTATTTGTAAACATTGACTAATTTGAACTACAGAGGAATGGTCTTTTGCGTTTGATAAGTTTCTAATATATTAAATATATGTATTTAATGTTTGTAGTATATAAATAATAAAATCATGGTAGCAATTTCCTATTTTATAATTCATTTACAAAATGATTAATAGGCCATTTTAATTGGAAATCTTTGTAATTTACACTATATTTGATTGGAAAAATCTTGTATAAGACGTAGCAAAATACTTCTTAACAGTCGGCTGGCACTTCAATAAACAATATTACCATTTAAAGTAAAGCAGTTCATTTTCGAAAATGATACTGAAGATATAATTCTAATAACATCCATACAAGCCTTGTCTGTTTGAACTGAGAATTATTTGAAATATTGATAATCGCTATTTGGTTTTTTGAAATTGAGTGTATACAAAAATGTAAAAGCATGAACAAGGCTTATGAATACAAACATTTATACATAAGAGTATTTAAATGCAATATACAGGATGCGGCATAAATACGTGGACAAACATGCCATCGTGTAACTCCCCAGAAAGCAAACAAAAACTTCTCGTCAACAGATTGACGATCGAACAATCTTGTCAGGAACATAACTACAATCTTATTCGATATGGCTGCCTTTGGCCTTACTGACGCTAGGGGTAAGCGTCGCACGCGGCCCGCAGGATCTCGGGGGGGAATTTTGTCCCAAGCTTTGAGCAGAGAGGACTTCTGGGCCTCGATGGTCATGTGGGGCTTGAGGCAGGCCTCCTTCTCGAGGATGGACCAGGTGGAAAAGTTCATAGGATTCAAATCCTGCTTCAAGCAAGTTGGCTGCCAGCCACACCTGAGTCTTCTTCGACGTGTGGACAGGTGCTCTGTCCTGTTGGAAGGTGCAGTGGCGGCTGTCAAAGTGGGCCCTGCCTAGGGCGTCAGGCGGCTCTCGAGGATATCCTCGATGTACACATTGGTGTTCTCAATAAGTAGCATTAGTATAGTCAAAATTCAAACACAATAACACAAAATGATGGATAAAACGTGTGTGAAACGAAAATGACGAAATTTGCTTTCTGGAAGGTTCTAGAAGCGCGGGAGGTTTATCCACGTATGCTGCACCCAGTATATTATATGTTCCATGCAGTTTTTATAGCTGACATAAATTAGTGAATATTTATTTATTCTGAGAACTGTTTGTCATCAGTACCATATTATTTCACCACGGTATCATTCAAAATTATATACTTTTATAGGGCCACCCACAAATTCACAAATCTTACTACAACTATGTGTCTAAAATAAATTACTTCCAAGATATTGCTGTTTCAAAGGTTTCAGTATGTAAGAACACAGCCACTTATTTAAATAAGTCAATGCCCTTGTAACTAGTAAAACTACACTTGTAAGTAAAAGATTACAGAAGTTTTAGATAAGAAATATTTCATTTATAAAAAAGAAAGTAGGAACCTGCGTTTTGTTTCTTAGAACAAGACAAGCAAAACGCTTGGGATCTGCCCCATTTGCAATTTTGATAATTCCCATGTGGAAGGACCTCTGCTAAATAAACAATTAACTGCAGAAGAAAGCTCTCGAGAGGAAAAAAGAAAGCATTATACATGTTGAATGAAAATGCGTAAATTAATAATATTCAGCAACCTGAGGAACAAAAAGGTGACTGCTGAAATGTTATATACTTGCCGTACTAGGCGTTCAACCCGCGAAGTCCCAGGTGAACCAGTGGGAGTCAGCCTCCATGCTCTACCCAGGAATTGTAGGTGGGCCTTGTTCGGTAGGCAACTTTAGGTACTAGCATACCTTGCCTTCTGGCCATACGGTTCCAGAATCGCTATCGCACTTTCAGGGACAGGTTGTGGCTCCCCGATAACCCCGCCTGTTATCGAAGGCTAAAGACTCATAGCTTGACATTTGATTCTGATTAAAAGATCAGCCAACCACCACGCCACGCGAGGGAGCCCTCAGCCTTCTCAACCGGTATATAACTGATGCAAACCTGACTGCAAAAAAAGTTGCGCTACATTAATAATTAATAATATTAATACCAAACAGAAGTTCGTTAACAAATGGGCGCTGCACCCTTGAATACGCGCCTGGACGTAAGCATTGGACTTTGGACACGACGAAGTAGGCATTCTTGCAATCTTACACTGGCTTTCACAGCGTTTCAACTAATTTCGAAACCTATCTAGAAATGACGAAATTACCGATCATCATGGTAATGGTTCTAATACCATTAGTGCACGCGAAAACTAGTTTGGTGAGAACGCTCAATCGCAAATGCACCGCGGTTATTACTCTAAAAGATGCTTTTAGAATAAATTGAAAATTAAAAACTTGGAACTGATTAGATGCGGGAACACGTTCGGCGACCCAATAACGCTTGAAAATGTGACGATCGACATAATAGACACTTCGACGTTTCATGTGAGTGGGGCCTTTTCGAGTACCATAGACTTGGAAGCTCCAATAACGGTATGTATATTTATTGCATTTGGAAATATGTTATGTTAATTAGTTGAAATTCTTGTTCAAATACTGAAAAAAAATATATCAGAACAATTGCTTTTTTCTAATAAATTCTTTCTTACAATATATTTTTTTAATTACTGTAATTATTATTTTAGTTATTCATTAACGTTCCTAGACTTGATAACTCCCTCCCCCTAACGTTTCTAGCTTAGTGTATTTCTTATCATAAATCCGACTCTGGATATGACAATCTGCTCGACCGTCGTTTTAGCAAGATGAAAAAGTATTAAATTGCACAATTATGGTAATGGCCTTGATATAGTCAATTCACAACAATCTTGAGAGTCCACATTTTCATTTCTTAAAATGGTCAGTCAAGTTTCTAATTGTGTCAAAGCCATTTTAAAATAAACATTTTTTTCGAACGTAGACCTTACTATAAAACATGTACAAAACATTTTTTATATAAACAGCGGTTCAATTATTCTAAGAAAACTCGTATCTGTGCAAAAGTGCATTACTAAAGTTTTAATAACACCACCCATATTAAATGTTATCACATTATGTTTCTTTGGAATTTATTAAATTATATATAATTTAATAAATTAACGCTCAATCGTTAACGTTTTCAGGCGTCCATCGAATTAAAAAGAAAAATAATATTTTGGGTAGAAGTTCCATGTAGAAAGAATTTGGGTTCGTGTACCTATGATGATTTGTGTTCGTTTGGGATCCCAAAAAACAAAGTGTGTCCAAACATATTCAAGAAAAATAAGGTACCATGTCGTTGTCCTATAAAAAAGGTAAGACACTTTTGATGAGGTGTATGTATGTAACATGTGCTAGTGATGCCAGAAGTTTAAGAAGGGGACATATTTTAACAAATATAAATAATACTATTAATTATAGCAATATTGTATTTAATAAGTAAAATATTATTTCAGGGAACCTATGTATTGCCAGAAACATTAGCATTTTCCCCCTCTATTTTGTCTTCGATATACACAGGAACATATAAAGGAACTATTACTGTCTCTTCTGACGAAGGAAGACTTGCGTGCTATAATGTTAATTTTGTATTGTATGATGGTCATTCGTAACATCGCGGTATATAATTTAGATAATATAATTTGAAGCTTAAATTTATTTTAACGTGTAAATAACTATTTAAAAACATTCGCATTAGGTTTTATAGTTTTGAAATAATTATCATTTCACTGTTTGTAAATATACACCAGACGCTATTAGTAAATATAAATGTTGGTGCCACGACATCGCATGTCAAAGATAACAAGGTTATCACAATAAATAAAATTATCGTACCGGTTGTGAAACATTAAGTAAAAATTATGTAAATACTACGCAATAGTAGGTAGGTCACGTTCGCTTTTTACTCAGTTTGAATCTTGATGAGGTTCCATAAAAATATATTACAATATTTTTTTTGATACGTCCTCCACATCACAATTTTCCAGATTCAACAGATATTTGCCGCGTTCAATGGACAGCAATTACTTACCGAATCAACCAGCGGTTGCGTTCATGGAACGCTGCAAATCATATGCTTAAGATTAAGGCGCAATTTAACAATTTAACATAAATTAAGTTGCATTTTAACTGTTGTAATCTCCGACTTTCAAATTATAATATAAAATAGTAATAAATAAAATCTTAAAGGTAGTACACATATGTGTTAAATCTAAGTACCCACATATATCAGAAATATGAATAATGGTGGTGTTGCAAGTTTCAACCACCACTCGTTCTAGCCTAGTAAGCGACTTTTAAATTAGATCAAAATTAGAATTAAGGCATTAGTATTGTTATTATATTTGTATTAAGAATCATTGCATTATTATATTATGATTATTATAATATTTATATTACCTTGAAGTGATCATTATTATAAATTGAACATCGTTATTTTTGTAAAACACGTCAATAGAGGTAACGTTAAAATTACTCTGTTTTATTTCTACTAAAAACAAAGCTTTTTTGCATTTTTATTTAGATATTTATTTATGTATTGTGTTGGGTTGGAATTTTGTTTGCAAGATTTTTTAAACCAACATGTTGACATTCCTTTCCTTTTTGATTTTTTCATTTTTTTTAATTTTGGCAAAGTGCCAATTTGTCAATTTTTTTTTAATTTTGATTTTTAAATTCAAACACAGTTACAGTTACTAAAAGATTTTAAGATTAATTGGAAATTTTGGAAATTGTGGGGTTGTTAAAAACTAAAACCTGTTTTAATAATAAATATCATGTGTATATAAAATATAAGAATTAAAATTGCAAAAAATGCTAAATAGAAAAAACAATTGTCACACTTGCTAAAAATTCCAAAAAGTTGCTGCACTGGCCAAAATACCGGAAAATGGAAACTTGACAGTGGCATAGTAATTTATTTTCGAAAAGGGATTTCCATTTATAATTAACGAGAAGCTGTTTCAGTTACTTCAATTCCAGATGTAGTTGGTTCCCAAATAGTACATAGGTAAATTATATTGTTGTTACTACATCAAGATAGAAACTATGTAAAATCAAAAGTTTTTTGAGGAAAACTGTCCAAACAAGTTTTTTTAAGTTCTTTAACTGTTACAATAATTGTTTTCAAAAATATGGTTTTCTTGAGGGCCATAATCGCTGGGGTCTTGTTTTCGGCTATGTGCGTAACAGATCCTGACACTATACAACAAGACTTTGCAAATACAAAGAATTTATTAAAGTTAGATAATAAAATACATGGAGAATCTTAACTAGAGATGTTCCATTTGTTTCTCTACTTTCCAAGTGTCATCTTCCTTGCTCTCATTCTTTCAATCTCATGTGTCAACCAATTGGGAATTATCTTACAACAGCAAAACGGCTCATTTTAGGAAGAGGGAACTAAAACAACCGTATATTTGTCGACACTATAATAACATTTATAATAAATAAAACAATATTTGAAAAGTGTACCAAAAGTCAATCTGTGCATTAAGTACATAACACCAACAAAATTTTATTTATGAGCACTTGTGTCTTACAAAATACTGATAAAAATAGGTTGCACGACATAAACTTAACTATCAGAATGTAAATATATTTTTATTAATAAAATATGCAACAACATTCTGCTAATTAAGTTCTTACATATTCCTCATGCAAAGGCAATAAAGTTTTAGTTTGTGTAATGCAAATAGCACTTTACAAACAATTTAGGCCGAAGACATTAAGGATTGGAATATACAGACAAGAAGGTAAAGCAACCCGTTTTATATAAACATTTAGATGAAGTCAATAAAGCCTCGTCCCACAGTCTATATAAACCAACCTTCGCAGTCGCCACTATATATATATCTTTTAAATGCAAGCATAAACGAAGTATTGTATTAACTTGTATAAAAATACATTTTAAAAATTGACATATGCTTTGATTATATTCGTTACCATACGTATATACACACACACAAAAATAACTTTCGCTAAAACTAGGAATGTCGTAGTTCTAAAATTCGAACGATTAAGTACAGATCTGCAATGAGACTTATTTCAAGTTCTGGTATGCTGGATCGATACCCTGTGACTGCGAGTCTATATCTATGCAGTTTCAACTCTTAAGTAAATTACCATTAAATACTGATTGTGTACATGAGCAGTGTTTTAGTTGCGTCACACATAAGTGATTTCATTACTTTATAATATGAACACATTTATTTACACATCCATAGACACTTAAAACACAGAAACCGGTAATTCTCAAACACGTGAGCTACTATTATTCTATTATTTACAGTCTATTTATTATTAATGTCATTTGCGAATGCTGATAATTTATTGGTGATTGAATCGTTATTGTTTGAAGTGCTAAATAAAGTAATAAATAATATTCGTACGTATGCAAGGATGTGATGGTTTCAATTGTACTTAATATGTAGGTTTATTGTTAATTGTGAATTTATTACTCAAAGGGTAACATTATCATAGATGTAAAATTGACCTGTTTTATGCTGACAATCTCATACACAGTAATATAATAATATCCTGCTCTTCAATAAGATTTAATTAAGGCAACATATTGACAACACATAATAGAGTAAATTGCTTATTTTCATGACTTAATTTGATATGTACTTCAAATACTAAAGGTGTCACGAACCACTGATATTAAAACAAACACAGTGGAGTTGCATTCGAGTACACAATGAGTACCACATTATTATAAATAACAATTGTACATAGTTTTGTTGGTATGTCACGACGGCCAATGTTACAATATGTAATAATGTTTGAGCCATTATAACTAGTAAGTTATATTCAATAAATATTGTACATTATTAAACATACAATAGACTTTCATAGATTTTTTAATTGTATGATGTCACGTTAACACATAAAATAGATAATGTAATTTTAATTATTACAGTGTACATTCAAATTATTTGTAACAACGAAAAAACTAAAGAATTGTGCATTGTCCCAAACTATTATTGTATAAAAAAATTAAACATTTCCCTATTTCTTAAAACTACCAGTAATATATTGTACATGTAATTGAGAGAAAATCCATCGTTGTAAAATACATTTATATCAAATGACAATGAGAATACATTTATAAAATTACGCACAATATATTGAGTGTATATCTAAATAGAATTTGATTTAATAATTCACAGATTAAAAATATTTAGATGTTAATCGCTGTAAATATGTAAGATGCAAGATACAACATTCATTAAAGGAGTTAGCCAAGGTGTACATGAAGTTATGAATTAAGTTACACATCGACAACCTCTAGCTCGTGGGTTGGAATTGGCTCATGGAAAAGATATATGGAATGATGGCGTAGATCTTAGCTATGAGGCAAGTAGTTATCATTGTCTAACTGAACCATAACCTCTGAACAATATAAAATTCGCTTAAAACGCAGTCTTTTAAAAGAGTTTCTTTGATCAAGCTCTATCTGATGTACAGTACATTTGATACATGTCATGCAATAAATTTCGATGACTAAATATATTATTTTTTTTACTTATTCAAATCAATGCATGAGTAACACCAATACTATTTTACTTTAACGAGCATACATCACAAATTCTTAATCAATGAAATATTACACATCTTGTTCTCTTTAAAAAAATGTATTAACATATGGAGGTACTTAAAAATAAGGACTAGAAATCGCTATGCTAATTGTAAATAAAAATTTTGCACTTATAATGGCTTACCAGTTTGTACACTTAAATCAATGTCTCGTTTCATTTTTTTCTTAATTCAAATTTTAATCATAATAGTACAGAAACGATCACAAATCAGAAACCCATCGGTAACTTTATACAAAACTTTTGAAGGAATATAAACGCAACGAGTCAGAGAAAACCTAGTACTAACATATACTGAGGCACATGTTACTCGCAAGCCAATTTGCCATCGAAACTGCTCAATGTGATAGCAAAAGCTTGTAAAGCGCACATAGGATACCGATAATCCATGGTAAATACATCTTCTGCGACTCTGCCAAATTGCATGACTACATATTCGGGATCGCTGTCGTGAACTATTTGAAAATTTTTCACAGACGCTTGAGTCACGCGACCGTGAAAATTAAGAACGTATGATTGAGTATCGTCGTTCCACACTGGCGTCTTGTTGTGCAATTCGATGAAGTTATCCATGTTTTTTGCCTTCCAACTTTCAATCAGTCCTTCGCTGTCGTCTTGCGGATATATCGTAACCCTCTGATGATCTAAAGTCATCCCCGGTAATATTATGGTCATTTTTCTGGGACCTTTAAAACCTAAAACATTTGTATCGTACATAACTGCGGCCAATTCTTGACGAGGTAACATGTCATCGGCAGGACCTTTGCGTGGGGACCGGCCGTTGTCGAACACGGTAAACTGCGTTCCCAACAAATTAGAACGAAGTTTTCCTGCAAGGATTGAATTAAAATCGATTCAAAGTTTTATTGATCGTCGTGCTCACCAACGTAAGATTCTGCTGCTCTGGAAAGATCCGTGGGATCAGTTGATATGAGGTAATTACTCGTCGCACTTTTTTTCCTTTTACGGCCGGCTAGAAGGAACACTTTCTTGCCATAATCACGTTCTAGATGTAAAAAATACGTTGGGTACAATCCCCTGTCCATGCCTTTTCGATCTCTTGTGATTCTGCACTTGTACAAAACTTTCTGTGCGGCAGGTTGAAGCACAAATTTTTCAATATTTCCCTCAATGTCACCTTCCATTTCCGGAACCTAAAATAATAATTATTTGTAAAATTCTTAATTCACAAATGGTAAATACAGTAATTAATTAAAATGTTACTCACTCCATTTGTTTGATTAATAAAAGTAGGATGATCTAACATAGGATTAATGGTCACATTTCCTCTTTGAGGTGTCGATGTAACAGGCGTCGATTCTTCATCTTCAACGTCCATGAGGTCATTAGTTGCACCGATATCCTCAGTTGGAGATTCGTCTGAAAATTGACAATGAATTTCGTGCTCTTATTAATCAAAATTACCTATTAAAGTCACCTTCTAGCTGATCTGCATTTGGTATAATTGAAATAACTTGGTCTGGATTATTGTCTCTACTCATAGAGTATTGTAAAGGTCCATCGTAACCTGCAATAGAAACTGACTTAGAACAATGTGTTAATTTAATTAGCAGGGCGATATTAAACGCAATTCACAATACAAACAATTACCATGTAGTTCCCTCCTGTTACCGCTGTTTGATCGAGACTTTGCTGATGTATTTCGAATATCAGAGGCCTGGATCATACCGGCCGTTTGTCGTTTTTGCCTCATCTTCTGTTCCATTAATTGGCGCTGTTAATAGAAAATAGAACGAATATCGATTCTCGTGCATTTTAAATCAACTTTGCATTCGTAAAAACTTACCTGTTGTTCCAATTTTTGTGATCTAACATCCATTTTTATGGTTGTATCTTAATCGTTAGCAACAAATTAAAGTACACATTACATTGTCATGCATTAACAGTTTAGAAAAACTATCGATTAGCATTGACAACTACGAATACATTGGAACAGAAATTATTGTTTTGTTTACAACTGATGCACTTAGCGGTTGTGATCACGTGATTAATGACGAAACTTAATTAACTACTATTTCATATTAATAATTAAGACATTTGCAGTGAATAATTTTTCTAATCTTACAATAATAATCGTGACGCAATTTATTTTTACAAGTTTTACTTTAAAATAATATGCATATTTAATTCAAATTTCCCGCTCGTAAACATCGTACTTTCACGGAACAGCGCATGTGTCAAAAATTAAAAGTAGTGAAATGACAACGTGTCTTGCTATATTCGTGTTGTAGTATTTATTTTCAGTATTGTGTTAAAAACAATTTATAAGATGGAAAACGTACCTAGCAAGACAGACATTGAAGCTGTTTTTAATAGATTACGAGCTGCACCTGCTAACAAAGTAAGTATGCTGTATTCCGATTAATCCAATGAAAAACTAGGTTATTAAACCTAGAAAGTCAATATGATATTAGTAGTGACGTATCTTTTATTTAACTTGTTTTTCCAGACGTGTTTCGATTGCAACGCAAAGAACCCCACATGGTCCAGTGTGACATATGGCGTTTTCATTTGCATTGATTGTTCTGCTGTCCATCGAAGTTTAGGTGTTCATTTGACATTTGTAAGGTCGACACAGTTAGACACCAATTGGACGTGGTTACAACTTCGACAGATGCAATTAGGCGGAAACGCAAATGCGGTAAGTGCAATGATTTTCTGAATGAAACCGTGTCATCGTTCGTCTTGCAGTTGCAATTCTTCACGCAATACAAATCTATTGCGACAGACGCCCAAAAAAAATACAACTCTCGAGGCGCCCAATTGTACAGGGATAAGTTACAGGCGCTTGCGTTAAGTGCGATGAAAAGCAACACACAGGTAGGTGGCGTTAACTACTTATCATCGATTTGTTTTTATTTTCGATGTTCTAGTCGAATCTTGCACAAAGTGCTGTCGACTCTCATCAAAATAAGGTAGGCGTGGACATACCCGCCTTTGCTTTTTTTATGCATTTAATTAATATTGGTTTGGTCGCAATGGTTATATCTTTGCATGACAGTAAGGTTACTGCAGTGGATTTTTTTGTGTAATAATTTTAATTATAAGTATTGACATGGACATAAAGATCTGTTGTGGTAACTGAAATTATTACGTACAGTTTTATCGTAATTTCAACTTAAAGATGGAGATCAATTGGTTATTAAGTTTAATTACTTGCTGATTATAAATCGCGCAATCCATTTCATCTGAAATTAAAACCAGGTGAAAAATGCAAGAGTACTCAATCATAGTTAACTAAGACTTCAAAAATTCATCCTTGAACAATATTTTAAATGCCATATAATCTCAAGTTGAAGTTTCCGACTAAAATTGAGAAATTTGTTTTTGTGTATCACTTGTTGCATGTTAACATTCACATGATTTTTTCCATTGGCGTTTTTGTTTAACTAACTTTACCTAGTGTTGTTTTTTTCTTACAATGTCAGCTTCATTTACAACCCGCAGTCGAAGATGTGAACGAAGAAAAGGAAGTAGATTTCTTTACGGAACATGAAAATTTTTCAACTGACTTGCATCCGGAACAAATGATGTCAGCTGTAAGTTCATTTTTGTTTCAATTAACCATTTGTACTGTAATTCTGGGTTCGTACCGTTTAATTATAAATTTAATTATCAATAGATATTAAATTGATTACTTAAATACATTTATCGTAGGTGGAAGTCAAGGAACCGATTGACATAAAATCACAGTTAGATGGACAAGATGGACCAAAGGTAGATTTTTCTTTGCCCACGAATGTCGAAGAGCGGAAATCAACAATTGGTACTAGAAAATTGCAATCCAGAAAACCGGGGGTAAAATGTATTTATTTCTCAGTTTACATTTTTATTCTTTCATTATTTTAGTTGGGCAAAAAGGGCGGTTTGGGGGCCACCAGAGTAAAGACAAATTTTGCCGATATTGAAAAACAGGCTGCTTTAGTTGAAGAATCAAAATTGCAACTTCAAGAGGAGACGGCACGAGCGGCGGCACTTTCCGAAACAGAGAAAGACGAACGTGAAGCCGCAGTGAGGTTGGCATACAAAGACATAAGCGTTCAGCAGCAACAGAAGGAAGAGCAGATGAAGAAGGTTGATCCTAAAAAGGCCGAGCAGTTTGAACGACTTGGAATGGGATTAAATTCTAGAACGTAAGTGAATAATTTTATATAAATTATGTATCATTTTCAGTTCGAAGTAGTAATAGTACAGTCGAACCTCCATATATTGGACTTCTATATATTGAAATTCTCCGCATATCGAAGTTTGTTTTAGTCCTGTGAAATCTCTGTATAAAAATGTCGAAGTTTTTTTAGACATATGTACGCACATACAATTACAATTAGAAAAGACGACACAGTTGCGAAGTTCCTGGAAGAGCACTGACGTATTAGTAGTACTAAGAACAGAAAAACCGTTGGGCAAGTCAAGTTTGTCTGTAATCTTCAATTCCGTGAATCCCCTACTCAGTAGTAGAGCACCGCTATCTTTTAGCATTGTATATGTGTACGTGACCTTTACGTGCACCGCACGCCGGTCAGTCTCATTAACATGGATGAAACTGGACTTTTCTTTAAATGTTTACCAAACAAAAAGCTCACTTTCAAAGATAAATGTTTTGGAGGCAAAAACACCAAAGAACGAATAACTGTTGTCGTTTGCTCAAATATGTATGGAAAAGAAAAACTCAAAATTTTAGTAATTGGAAAAGCAAGCAGCCAAGATGTTTCAAAGGAGTGAAGTCCTTAGAAGTCGACTATGAGTACAATAAGAAATCATGGATGACGGGTAAGATTTTTAATAAGTGGATAATAAAGTTTGATAAAAAAATGAGTACACAAAAAAGAAAAGTTGTTCTTTTTATTGCCAATTGCCCCGCACATCCTTCTTTTATAGCAAAAAAGGATACAGATACAACGGAAAAATTACAACCGATGGACTAAGGCATAATAAAAAATCTCAAAATTCATTACCGAAAACATATTCTAAAGAGACTCATTTTTGCCCTCGAAAACAATCTTCCTATTGATAATAAGATTAATCTCAGAATATGCATATCAGAATTAGCAAAGGTGGTGCAAAATGATGTAACAGAAGCAACAATAAAGAATTGTTACATAAAAGTGAAAAGTCTGTGGCGGAAGCAGTTAGTCCATTACCACATATGGAGGAATGCTGGAACCAATTACAATCAACAGGTGCAATAAATAACGAAGTTTCTCTGAATGAATTTTTGTACGTGGATGAAGACGTATTGTAGCAGAATATCCAACAGATGATGACTTCTTAAATTCATTCAAAGAAAGTGAAAATCAAGAAGAAGACAATGAGGCAGAAGAAATAAAAGTTTTCAAGCCTACCAAGAGGGAAATGATTGCCGCATTTGAAACAATTCGACACGGTCTTCGATTTGCAGAAAATGTTCCCGATTCTGTTTTTGAGTTGCTCAATAAGTGTGAGCATTTTCATAAAGGATCTGCATCAAAGTCTGATCAGCAGGATATTCAAAGTTATTTCACAGTCAGGCAGTAAAATACTGTTGTACTGATTTTGCCTTACTGATGTGCCTTTTCTGTTATCTTTTGTTTAGGTACTACATACATATATACATATTTATATAAGCCTATCCATCTTGTTTTTTTAATATGTAATATACATATGTATGTACATGTGCACTTTGCTTTACTATGACTTGTACTGCAAATAACAAATAGAAAAACTCATGTTTCCATATATCGAAATTTCTATATATATAGAATTTTCTTATGGAACCATCAACTCCGTTATATGGACATTCGACTGTATTTCAAGTTGTCTTATTGCACGTACATCTTGTATTTGTGTTTTTAGTGGAATAAGTCATTCTGCGATTACTGATATGAAGACAATAGAGCAAGAAAATTTACAATCGACACCAAGTAGTTTAAGTACTCTAGGAAAACTTCGAATTTCTGACAATGACGGATTCTTCGAGGAATATTCATTTTCGTCTGGATTTAGTATGAATAGGAATGCGAACAGTGGATTCAGCTCCAACAAAGGTTTGGATTCATTGTTGGATAACAATAGCGCCAAAGATCAGTGGATTATAGTTGATGATTTTACACCAGAAAAACCAAAGAGTGTGTACAGCAAACCAGGTAAGTTATTTATCATCGAAATTTCATTTTTCAAACGTTTGCAATCTAGTCGATAGGATACCGAAATCAGTGGATTCGTCGAGCGATCTTGCCCAGAAAAAGTTTGGCAGTGCAAAAGCAATATCCTCCGATCAGTTTTTCAACGATCGACCAAATGACTTTGAGACTCAGGTTAATTTAAACAGATTTCAAGGATCTTCCAGTATATCGTCATCTGATTTCTTTGGAAACGGTCAAAGTAAATTATGTAGCTTTGTTAGGCCTTGCGTTTAAATAGTGTATTGCAGATGATCATCCGGCACATTCGTTTCAAACTCCTGACTTGGATGATGTAAGGGAAAGCGTTAGACAAGGTGTCACAAAAGTTGCTGGGAAAATTAGCTCTTTAGCTAATGGAGTTATGTCTTCATTACAGGTAAACTATTTGACCTAAGTTTGTGTTAACTTATCATACATGATTTGTTTTAGGAAAAATATGGATACTAGCATTTAAGAGTACCTGCATAAGAGTTAAGACGTGGCACATTGAAGTCAATTGAATTTCTCAAGTGAATCTTTTGCTTCCCGGGTGAAATTTAGTTGATTATGTGCCTTCTTAGTTATATACATAATTAGCATAGATATAATTTGAATTTGCAATTGTATAATAACGGTACATGATAAGGTTGTAATATATGCTTTATTGTTTATACATTATTAGATCAATCTTTTGATTCTGCCTTGTATGTAGTATATTTTCAAAACTATTAATATAATGTATACACTTTTTTTCTATTTTATGTTTTATGTATATTTATTCTTTGAGAAAATTAATTTCCTATTTTTATAGTTTTCGTGTTTTACAAGGTATCCATTTATTAATAATATGAGGTATTGAAATATTTTATAAACGATCTTAGATTTACTTTACTCATGTATTTTATCTATTTTTTGTCAATAAATAATGCACTGTATCATTAATATTATTTATGAATTGAATCAAAATTTAACTATAATATTTGTTCAAACTGAACGTTTGCGAGCCATGAGTGCTTTGACCATCTAATAGTATATTACGTAACAAGAGTTGTAAATAGCATTTTACGTACGAGTGGAAATAGTTACATACGAGCGACGAAGGAGCGAGTATGTAATTCCACGAGTACGTAATTGCGTTACAACTCGAGTCACGTACTATACTTTACCTACGACCACCTTCAACCACTAAAACAACCTCTATACAAAACCTCTTTTTTATTGTTTAATTACATACTATTTTATTTTATAACAAATTTTCTTATATTTATTATATAAGTAATTATTGCTTTTTAATAATAATTGTTAATGGTAACATTGCAGTTATTAAATATTGGACAACTATCTTTTTCTAACATTATTCTTATTTCTCCAGTCGATGAATTTTCTATATAAGATCTCGTATCTTTCACGTGTCTTCGCCGGTAACAAATTGTTCATTTCTAACCTGGCATTTTCAATAATCTTCGGAGGAGTGTATCTGCCACTGTGGTTGTCACACATTTTAATAACAATAAATTATGATTGATTCATAATAAAATTGTTGTGGGCAATAGAATAATATTGACAGCTTACTGACAATTGGATAAATTCCATCAATGCATTTCGGTAACTAAGCAACTTCAACCTGTGCGATTACTTTACGACCGTGCGTTTAGTTTATGGCCGTGCGTAATGACTTATTTACATGGTCTGTGTACAGTGCAAAAAAGGGCACTTTCAACAGTGGTCGTAGGTAAATATTTTTAGAACTTAACTAAGGTTTCAAGTGAAAACATATTTTTCTATATTGACAAATCAGACATTGCAATGACATGATACATAGCAAGTGAGGTTGAAATTTTAATTGAAAACAATTAATGTCGTTCAAAAGTGAAATATTTTCAAGAACCGAATGATTATTGCTCATGCATCACGTTTCGTTCAGTCTTAAGGGGTCAGATGCATTTTCAAAAAATCCATTTTTTGCTTTTTGCATTTTCTTGAATTATTATGTTTCGAAAATATTCTTTGAAAATTTCAAGTTAATCCGATTAATAGATTCTGATATCCCACAATTAGGGGAGGGGCCTCGGTTCCCCATGGCAGGTGGCAGACGATATCTGCAAGCGATGGGTTTCGACCCATGTATTATATTCGTGGTAGTTGAACTGAGTGGTTAATATTTCTGCGTTTATATACAAACTTATTTGATTATTTCATTATGAATCGTAGCAAAGGTTCTTGAGATCTGGGAATATGCGTACTGTTAAAAGGTTAGCCTGGTCTGGATACGCTGGTATAGAGGGAAACGAAGCAGCCGATTCCCTGACAAAGAGCTAGGGAAATTGACGTACGTACTGCTCGAAATTACGTCATTGCTCATTCACATCAATTTTGAGGTTTATCAAAAAAGAATTAATGAAGGGTTTAAAAACGAAGGCAGTTTAAATATTATAATATGTCATCACTTTACATTTAGTAAATTGCTATTAAAATCAAATGCATTAGACAATTATTTAACAACAGTTTTTGAAAAAGAAAATCATAAAAAGTTGATATGGGGTAGTTATTTTTCGTCGTTTGGCAGTTTCGTAGACAAGGCTAACGTAACCTTAAAAAGAAGCGTGTTTTTAAATAAGTACCCATAGAACACAAGAATCCGTATTAAAATGGTTCGGAAGAAAATTGATAACCGTATCCGGGTCTTAATAGAAAATGGTGTCAAGCTTGGACACAGAACGCTTTTCGCTATTGTCGGCGATAAAGGAAGAGATCAGGTAAATATTTTTACAACAATCAAAAAGCGGTATTTATTATTATTACAATAGGTAGTGATTCTTCACCACATGCTCTCGAAAGCTGAAGTAAAAGCTCGACCTTCCGTATTGTGGTGTTATAAGAAAGAACTGGGATTCAGTAGCCACCGGAAAAAACGCATGAAACATTTACAACACAAAATACAAGCTGGCAAATTAAATGTCAACGAAGATGATCCATTTGAACTATTTCTATCATCGACCAAAATTCGATATTGTTACTATTCAGAAACGCACAAAATATTGGGTAATACTTACGGAATGTGTGTATTGCAAGATTTTGAAGCTCTTACTCCTAATTTGTTGGCAAGAACCATAGAAACAGTCGAAGGAGGTGGTTTAGTTGTTATATTATTACGATCTGTGACATCGCTGAAGCAATTATATACGATGAGTATGGACGTCCATCAGAGGTTCCGCACAGAAGCTCATCAGGAAGTAGTCTGCAGATTCAACGAAAGATTTCTGTTGTCTTTAGCGTCATGTGCACGATGTTTGGTGGTGGACGATCAATTGTCTGTGTTGCCAATTTCATCTCATAATCTGCACGTAATGCCGGTGGATAAAGTGGAAACGTTGTCTGAAAATGAGAGTGAATTGGAAAGTCTCAAAGTAACTCTTCGGGACACGCAACCTGTTGGCAATTTGGTGAATTGCTGCAGAACTTTAGATCAAGCGAAAGCTCTTTTGAAGTTTATAGAAGCCATATCTGAAAAATCCTTAAGATCCACTGTTTCGCTGACCGCCAGCAGGGGACGTGGTAAATCAGCTGCTTTAGGATTATCCGTTGCTGCCGCCGTTGCATTTGGTTATTCAAATATTTTCGTGACGAGTCCCAGTCCAGAAAATTTAAATACTTTTTTTGAATTCGTGTTTAAAGGTTTTGATGCGTTGGAATATCAAGAACATATAGATTATGGACTTGTACAATCGACAAATCCCGAGTTTAATAAAGCTATTGTAAGGGTAAATATATTTAGAGATCATCGGCAAACAATACAGGTGAATTAATTAATTAATTACTATATGCAATTTTTCAATTAACCTAATAATTTATTTCAGTACATTCATCCCAATGATAGTCACCGATTGTCACAAGCTGAACTTTTAGTCATTGACGAAGCTGCCGCCATTCCCCTCCCATTTGTAAAGGCTATGCTTGGACCATATTTGGTGTTTTTGGCATCGACTATAAATGGATACGAAGGAACCGGACGCTCATTATCGTTGAAACTTTTGCAACAGCTTAGAGTACAAGCGGCGCCAGTTGGAGCCAACACTAACGCTGCAAATAGGAAGGATAATAGCGGTGCGGCAACTGGTCGTACTTTACATGAGGTTTACAATTCTAAATATTTTTCTACAAATTAATGACACATTGAAATTTAGGTTACTTTAGAAGAGTCGATTCGTTATAAACCAGATGACGACGTCGAAGCATGGTTAACAAAATTATTATGTTTGGACGCCACATCGGTCACGCCTATCGCATCTGGGTGCCCATCACCAGAACTTTGTGATCTTTATTACATTAATCGTGATACACTATTTTGTTATCACAGAGCATCTGAAGAATTTTTACAAAGGCTTGTAGCACTTTATGTTGCGTCACATTATAAGGTTCACGACAAATTACTCCCCCATTCACATTTTACACGATTTTATTTTAGAATACCCCAAACGATCTGCAAATGATGTCCGACGCACCAGCTCATCACCTCTTCTGCTTGCTGGGTCCCGTAGACCCCAACAGAAAAACATTACCGGAAGTTTTAGTGGTGATTCAAGTTTGTTTAGAAGGAGATGTTTCGAAGAGTTCCGTCATCGAAGGGTTCTCAAGAGGGAAAAAAGCGTCCGGTGACTTAATACCTTGGACTATTGGCCAGCAATATCAAGATCCTGATTTTCCGAAACTGTGTGGTGCTAGAATCGTCAGGATTGCCACCCATCCCGATTATCAAGGAGTAAGTGGGTTTGATTGCAAAATGTTGAAGTTTAACGGCATTCATTGGTTAGATGGGGTATGGTGCGAAAGCTCTGAAACTTCTGAAAGATTATTACGAATTCAAAATGACGAACATGGACGAAGAGGGACCAGTGAATCCCGATGAGATAGAAAACGTTGTTGATGAAGAAGTTGGTCTGTTGGAGGAGTGCATCGAGCCAAGAAAATCGTTACCACCATTACTTTTAAAATTGAATGAGAGACCGCCGGAAAAGTTGGATTATATCGGTGTTTCCTTTGGATTGACTGAGCGACTATTAAAGTTTTGGTAATTGTGTTGCTTTATGTGCAATTAATTCGGTATAATTATTATTTGTTTCTTAAGGAAACGCACTGGTTTTGTACCCGTATATTTAAGACAGACAACAAACGATTTAACTGGAGAACATTCATGCATTATGATCAACGTTCTAAACAATGATGATGGCTTAAAAGAATCTGAGTGGCTTGTGGCTTTCTGGACAGATTTTAGGAAACGTTTTACATCGTTGCTTTCTTATCAATTTAGAACATTTACTGCATCTATGGCATTGGGTGTTTTGAGTAATAAAGCAAAAAAATTACCTACAAGGGGTACGGTTGTATCGTTTATTTGTACAGTAACTATATTTCATATTGTAGCTTTATCTCGCAGCGAGTTGGACGTGTATTTTACGACGTATGACATTAAACGACTTGAAATGTACAGCAATAATCTAGTGGACTATCATTTAATAATAGATTTAATGCCATCCCTGTCCAGGATATATTTCTTAAACTTAATGGGAGACGTGACGATTTCTGCTGTTCAATCGGTAATGTTAAATATTTTGCAATTAATACCGTAACCATGTGTAAATTGCAGGTGATTTTAATAGCCATCGGATTGCAACACAAAACTATAGATACATTGGCAGCAGAATTAGATTTACCTTCGTCCCAGTTGTTGGGACTCTTCAATAAACTGATTAGAAGATCTGTTCAGTATTTGAACGGTATACTAGAGGAAGAAGTGGAGAAGTCTCTGGAACCTCGAAAAAATGTAGATCTAACCCCTGTTGCGCAGAGCATGCACCAAGAACTTGAAGAAGCGGCAAACGTAAGTTTTTCTTTAATGCATTTGACAGTTTTCAAACATTTGTTTGGTACAGGATTTGCAAAAGAAACAGAAGAAAGAACTTGAGAAATTGAAGAAAGAAAATTTCGCCCAATTTGCTATTAAAGGTTCCGAAGAGGAATGGGATAAAGCGTTGGTTAGCAAAAGTGGAAAAAATATTATTTCAGTAAAGAGGTATGTATGCGAGGTTTGCTGATGACTAGGTGGTTGAATTTAAATTGCCACGCCAATTTCGTTTTGGCGTGAATACAATAAAATGTTTTTTTTTATATTTAACTATGAAAATGTGTGTATATATAAAATAAATTGATTTGTTGCACTTTTTAGTGCAAGTATGGATGGTGAAAGCTTGTAAATTAATTGGCCACTAGTTTCGGTAAATCGATGCATGAAATTATAGTGGCATTAATTTAAGCACTTATTTATTTACAGTGGTGAGAAGAGGATGAATGAAAGCAAAGAGCCTGCGGAAGATTCCCATAAAAAGAAAAAACCGAAATTTAAGAAAAAGGGAAAGTTTTAGGTCTTATATTTCGTCAAATTTTGTTATACAAATCTTATTGAAGTTAATAAAAAGACTTCTTATTGTATGTACGTTTTCTTCATAAATAAATTGTCAAAAAATTCCAAGTAAATAGGCTTCATAAATTCAATAAATGCTGTAAATTTAAACTCAATTATTAATATGAATGAATTAAATTAGAATTATTTGTCAACATTTATTTATAATATTAAGTTTTATCAATTTTTTAGTTCTTGTAAAGTGCCCAAAATATCAGTCAAATTTTGGCAACTGCCTAGGTCCAATTTTTTAAGGAGTAATATAAGCGGCACCGAGTTCTCGATTAAATTTTACTCCCAAAGTCGAACTTTTTTAAGCCAAACTGTTGATGTTAAATGATCCTTGTGGCGTAGATGTGAAACATACCAAGAACGAAAGTTGTCATCTGATCTAAACCAAATTGAGTATTTGTGGGCGATAGTGGGAACACAATTTGGATGTTCAACCACGGAACAGGCAGTCTGCGTGGTGATGTTACTAGAATTTGGGAAGGTCTGAGGTCGACCAACTTGCCAAAATCTGGTAACCAATGTGTGGTAGAAAGCAACAAACCATTGAGGGTAATGGTTTTTGGACTAATCATTAGTCAGTCATCAAGACGACGGTCAATAAATAATAAATGTAAATAATTTGAATTTTATTTCTGTGTGTGTGGTTACATATATTAAATATGCTGTAAACAAGAAATTTCATCCTCAGTGGGTGGTACCATACAGCATTTGTACGCGGTTTGTCTGAACGGAATCTCGGATATCCAAAAACTAGTCGTAAAACAACTTATATTCTAAGCTAGTACCAATGTTGATGTTGCTATATGTTTTGTTACATTTAGCATGTCTAAAAGTACCAAGTTGTATGTGATTTAAATCTGTAAACACAAAGTTTTGATGAAAAAGTTACACATAACGTTAACACGTTTAAAACATACTAATATCAAATATCGGGCATTATCTGATCTGTGAGACATTATCAAATAATGCAAACAAGCAACCATACTTTACGTGGTGACCAGATATAGTAATAAACTGGCGTGAACTTCACGTGATTTTCGGGAGATGGTTTCCTATTGGTTAGATAGAAGCATGGCCCAACTCAATGCACACAGCCGAAATATTCAAGCTTCCATAAAGCGTTTTGCTGCCTCGTTGTGTGCAACGTGCTCTTGTGCTTTTAGTGCTTGTGTTTTATTTAAAGTTACTAATACAATTTTAATCATAAATTAGTCTTTTTCAAGACTTTGTTTACATAAATAAGAAGTAGTGAGTATTTACAAAAAAATACATTCATTTATCTATTTCCGTGTTGTTTTTAGGTGTTTATTCTGACCAAAAAACAATGAATAGCATTACATTGTCACCACCTAAGAAGAGAGCAAGAAATCATTTTTCCGCTGAAGAAAAAACGACAATTATTTTCAAAGTAAACAGACAAAAAATAAACTTGTTGACTTTACTGCCAAATCTGCAGGTAATAATCATTCAAAATAAGAGAGCCTTTTGAATTTTCAGCTTTTTGTAGTTTTGTTTAGGGATACATGCAAGTAGTGTATATAAGATACCAAAGGAACACGAAAACAACCAGATTAATTTAATTTAATCCTCCACGAGAGTACCATAGAAGTAGGGCTGTTTTGGATAATATGACAGAGGAACACAAGCGCTCGATTAGATGATTGGTACATTCGTTCTTTTTAAGAAATGAACCACCCACCGTTGCCAAAATTTTAAGTAGAGTAAATAGGAACGATGAGCACCCAAATTTTAAGCAGACCACAATACCTTGTTAAAAGAGATTAATTTTCAATGATTTTTTTATCCATTTTGTAAAATTTCTTTAATTTCAGATATAAAGGAAGATCTCGAAATAGTATTTTGAAAGAGAAGGATGAAATTATTTCATGGAGATGACGATTTTTGAACAAATTAGAAATTATAGAGAATCCAATCTCAAAATTTATTACCTGGATGAAACGTGGGTAAATGCTGGCCACACTGTTAACAAAAGTGTAGACTGACATGTCTGTTACCAGTGCAAGACATGCGTTTATCCATGGATTGTCAACTGGCTTAAAAAGCCCCTCCGGTAGACTAATTGTCCTACATATAGGATCAGAAGGGGGATTTGTTGAAAATGGCTCATTAATTTTTGAATCCAGAAAGACAGGAGACTATCATGAAGAAATGAATTCCTCCGTTTTTGAAGAATGGTTCGAAAAGGTATTACCTACGTTGGAGGAAGACTTCATAATTGTAATGGCTAATGCGTCCTACCATTCAAAGATCGAAAAAATTCCAACAAGTGCCACTAGAAAAAGTGACGTCCAGGAGTGGCTGTGGAGAAAAAATATTCCATATGAGGAAAACATGGTGAAAGCAGAGCTCCTTTCCTTAGTTAAATAAAATAAGGGGGTAGCTAATAATAACTACGTTATTGATGCATTGGCACAAGCTGTCAATAGAGAAGTGTTAAGGCTGCCACCCTATCATTCCAAGTGTTCAATCCAATTGGATTAAATTCCAGGATGTTAAAAATCTTTTCGATGTTGTATTGTCAAATGTTACTGCAGAAAATTGGGCCAATGCAATCAGGCATGTACATGGAGAAGAACGGAAAATGTGGTAGTTACTTAAACATAGACATAACAATGTATAACAAGTACAAGTAGAGAATCTTATTTTCAATGTGGGAGATTCATCATAATCTGACGAGTTTCTGTCACAATTAGATAGTTTTTAATGTATGTTTTTTAATTAAATGTTTATTAATATACCATTAGTATTTTATTTCTTTGAAAATGAATCTCACTATTTATTCTACCAATCAGAGATAAATTGTTTACTACAATTACAATAATTATAACAATTCATTACAGTTCTTATTAACAATTCTTGAACTTGAAGGAATTTTGTAATTACTTATGAATATTTTTTAACATTCCGATTATTATATTACGAGCACTTTTGCAGTATTATCGCTTATTCTCGACTTAACTCAAATTTGGCGAGGCAGTGTAAATCAGGCTTTTTACAAACTATCACGAGAACAGTGAGTGAATACCTCATGACTTCTCTGTCTGGTCGCCGCGCGAAGTATTGTTTCCTAAAATTATTTGTTTAATACACGATAAATATGCAGTCTCATACATATGCAAAATGAATTGTCTTGATTGGTAAAATTCCATATACGAGTCAGTAATCAAATATTTGATATTGCATTGCATTGAATGTGCGTTACTGAGATAATTTATTATTTATTAATTTGAGATAATTTATTCGATTCACACCATCAAATTTGTAAATTTTCTGTTCCTTTTAAAACACATTCTCTAAACTGCCATTCGGAACAGATTTGTTTGAAATTTTACTTTGACAAAATCAGGTTTCGTAGCGTTCATTAATGGAATCACGACTCTCATGTGTTCTTCCTTACTTTTAGTAAGGTGATTGGGTCTTGTTTCATTTACATGATTCACTATAAATGTACGTATTTTTTTTTGTTGGCGAGGGATCACTTGTATCTGTAAAAACAAGAAGCTTGAATTAACATTTTGTAATCAGTGTGAACAACACAAACGTACTATTATAATATATAAATATACAGGATGTCCCAACGATCTGACAAAGTTCCCTTACGGCGTTATGTTTGCGAATTCGAAAAAAGTAAGTATCTACATGTTTAGACGGTCCCTAGGTTCATATTCTAAAAATATTTTGAGCCGACATGGGCGGTTCGTCAGCGGGGGGCGACATAAATTTTACTTTGTTTAAATGGAACACCCTGTATATTTTAACATTTTTGAATTCTATGAAGAATTGTGAATACATCCATGTACAACTTGTTTGTCAAAACTCAACAGAACTGGTGATTTTCATTTTTTTTAGTGAAATTTTAGATATGCAGACTATGCTTCAAAAAATCATCTAACTGAGAGGATAGTTGGTGGGAGGGTAATTTTTTATTCGTGGACTAAGGGATCATCAATGTGAGTATTAATGCACCCAAGGATCCCCTTTTGTATACAGGGTGTTGTCAGTGTATTTTCAATCTCGCGCAACTTTAAGAGGCAAAATATCATATTTTTCAAATGACACCTACTATTACATTTACCAACACTCGATTCAAAATCAAATTCTGCGTCGACTGATGCTACATATTCCTATACCTATCACCTTAGGTTTTCGAGTAATTTCAGTAAAATACTTTATTTGGTCACAAAATCAATCGAATTACAATTTTCGTAATATTAAACATAGTAGTCTAGTGTCACTTTAACGTTCTTATGACAGTGACAGTCTTTATCAATAAATTTAATAGAATTAGTTAATTATTAGTTAAGTTATTGTCCTAGTTTGTTTTTGAATGATGAATTTTTCAAAGGAAGAAATGGTAAATATGATTTACACAGTGGGTGAAGCAGACAAGAATAATAATAATATACCACAATATGTTATTTGTGGAAGTTTTGTCAAAAAAAGCATGAAGCTACTTCGAGATTTGAATAGCAAACACCCAGATAAAAAAGACAAACCCGTGGTATTTTCAGAATGAAAACTGAACTTTCTCCACACTCAGCATTATACTTTTTCATTGACAACCACTACTAATGAAAAAGCATTATTAGCAAGTTATAAAGTTGCTTAACACGTTGCCGAAACTAGTAACCCGCACACAATTCCCCAAAAACTTATGTTGTCAGCAGTTATTGAAATGGTACATATAATGTTGGGCTGCCAAGTTAAAAACAATACTTCTATCAAATAATACTATCCAAAGAAGAATTAGTGATATGGCAGAAGATATTCAAACACAAGTTGTGGAAAATCTTAATAAATGCACGTACTTCTCTCTACAAATGGACGAATCTACAAATATATCTAACTGTGCCCAATTACGTTTGTAAGATATGATACAAATAATGGCATTAAAGAAGATATGTTTTTCGTTCCCCATTGGAGACCAATACCACCGGCAAATGTTTATTCGGCACTTTCGTGAAACGCACAAGTAAATATGATATTGACTGGGGGAAATGCATTGCTATTTGCACAGATGGCGGTAAAGTTATAACAGGGTATCAATCTGGTCTTATCGTCAGAATAATGCCCAATGCCACATGGAGGCATTGTTTTTTACATCGAGAAGCTCTTGCGTTAAAAGTTTTACCACCTGAAATGCACTGTGTTATGAAAACCGTCATTAATATTGTAAATTCCGTTAAGGGAAAAACGTTGCAGATCCGTATTTTAGAAAAATTTGCTAAGACATGGGTGTTTTATTTGAAAATCTTCTTCGGCACACCGAAGTAAGGTGGCTTTCAAGGGGCAATGCCTTAAAAAGAGTATTTCACTTAATACATTTGCAAAATGTGAAGTCCCCATATGAAAGATAATTTTCCGATCTTCTTTGGTTTTTGCAGCTACGCTACCTTGCTGATATTTTCGAACAATTCAATATTTTGGACAACAGTTAATATAATCACAGCCACAGAAAAAATTAAGGGATTTATAAGAAAAAATGATATATGGTCGACTTCAATTGCCAAAAAGCAGTTCGATTTATTCCAGAGTATTCTGGAAACTATGGAAAATGTATCCTCTGTGATTATTTTCCGAAAGAAATACCGAATACCGAAATACCAATAAACATATTGAACGTATTGATTTATCAAGTGATGGAATGTTGAAGCTTGAATTTGTTTCCTAGAATCCGGACGAATTTTGGACCAAAAGGATGCAGGAATACCCTCAGTTGACGAATGGAGCTATTCAATGTTTGGTTCCATTTGTAACATCATATTTATGCGAGTTAAGTTTCTCACCTATGACTGCCATCAAAACAAAAGTGAGATATCGCCTCGTATTTGAAAACGATATAATTGTATGTGTCTCAAATACAAAGCCTAGATTTGTAAGACTGGTTTCAGAAAAACGGACGCATGGGTCCGATTAACATTAAAATATTTTACTTTATTTTGCTCTTTTATTTTTACGAACGAATTAATATTTGGTTTTTTTTTCATTTGATAACTAATTGTTATTTTTTACTTATGTTATTAAAATAAAAATACATGATTTAACAAAGTGTTTTTGTCTTATTTTGGAAATTCGCGGCGACCCCCCTAGTATTTCATCGCGACCCCCATGGGGTCACGAACCACACTTAGGAAAACTATTACGAAATTCTTGATCTCCGCAATATATTGGCACATTATTTTAAATTTTTGATTTGAAGTAAGGCCAAAGAAAGATGTCGTTTCTGTAGATTGCGTTGGCGAACATTATTATCGATGTAACACACATGTTACAGTCTCAATTACTTCGCCTTGATTTTGACTTTTTTATATTCAATACGAAGAATATACAAAAAAGAAAACATATAAATGTTGCAGTGGTATAATAATGCAAATAAGTGTAAGTAATGAATGAGATTTGTTTATGGTGAAATAATGTCACCATGTACCGGTATCATCTTGTTCCGATGCACAGTATTAGAAGAAATTTTAACTCTGAAGGATGTAATGAAAATTCATACAAAAAGATGTGTTAAAACCCGTCATGTGCTTACAGAAGAATGTAAATTAAATATTTTAGTTTACGCAGAAGATAACACCCATAACACCCATGTCTTAAACTGCAGATGAATTTGGGATTTGAAAAACATTCGTATTTAAGGCAAGAAATGCAAAGCTTAAAATTCTCCAATCATCAACAGTTATTCGAAGAAGGTAAGAGTAGAGTGGAGTTCTGTGAATCATTGATTAATCGTATGAATGACAATGAAGACATTTCAAGAAAAAATGTTCTCACAAATGAATCTTCGTCATCGATCACCTCCCAAAATTATCGGTTTGTACGTCCTAATTCGTTATTCCTACTATAATTCTCATTTTTTGATCTCCCAGCATACATTGATCATGATCAAAATACATGATACACAGGAGTTAAATTAGGCTATATTTTATGGACGAAAACCTGACTTCAACTAAATGCATAGAAACTGCTTCAAACGCAGATATTGCTCGAAATTCGAAATTTATAGATACGAAATATGTTTACGAGTTTTTAAAAACAATTTATTTGACTAACAGAGTACGTGAGAGTCGTCGTATTGCGTTGAGCTCACGGGATGTGTTGTTGCAGCGTCGACAGCAACATTAGTTGGTTATATAATTCTTTGTATATTAGTAAATTTATAAAATCCATGTCTTTATTTAAAAGTCGTATTTAACTGTAATATTTCATTACTCTTAATTCTGTTAACCGCATCATTAAATTCGTTTGATAATTTTGTAGTAATCGAATATTGGTCTTTATTTGATCTTGCAATGAGTTTTGGTTAGATTCTAATTTTGTTAATGCTTTATTAATTCTTTCTTCGTCGTTACTATATAAATTGCCTCTAATAAACTTTACTACTGTTACAAGTCCATCATCCATCAATTAATCCTCGTTTATTTCTAATGTGACTTTTATTTTGATGTGAAATGTGAAGCTCTTCATGTATTTGGATCTGCGAGGCTCTTAGAATATTGCTGTAATTATTTACGTTTTGTAGCAGAACCATATTGCTCTTGATTGTTGCATATAATTTATTATAATGATCGTTTATTTTATTGAATTCATCATTTAAAAGTTCTAATATGTAAAAAGGATAGATTGCTCTTAAGTTTGGGCTTACGAACATTGTCAATATGTATTTTCTTATTTGATTCGGTTATTATGTGTTTTCTATCAAAAATTTCTATTCTCTATTTTTTACATGTACTTGTTGTGGAAGTTCGGGGATTGAATCTTTTTGATTTTTATTATAATTTGCAACCCATTTTTCTTTTTCATTTTGAGATCAATGACGAAACTATCAAATGATTAACGAATCATTTGATAGTTGTGTCATTTTTTATTTGTGAGAGTTCATGTAATTTGATGGTAATGTTTGTGTTAAATCTGGAAGTATATAAGTAATATTGGTTGATGATATATGACCGGTTAAAATTTCGATCGGCGTCATTTTAGTCATTCGATGAATAACGTATGTAACAAAAGTTTTGGGATAATTTTTCTTATTATTTATTTATTATTATCAAGTTACCATTGGATATGGAGAATCTATCAAGTTTCTCGTGCAGTTTGACAATACGTTTGTGTTTACAAAGTTTTACAAAATGCCGTACAAGTTAGAATTGCGGAAAGGTAGTTGTCGCCATTTATAGAAACCAAAATATCTCTAAGACAACAAGACTGTGTCATTAAGGAATGTGAGGAAGGTTTGCCGTGTATGAAGACGGGTGGGCCAATAGTTTTGAATCATGCAAAACTTCAGAATTTTATTGAATCTGCTAGAAATATGAAATGAGTTTCAACGAGAAGATTACCCCGAAGATTCACATTTCCCATATAACAGCCAAGAGGGAAATTAGTAGAAATAATTTAAAATATAAAAAGCGACAAAAGGATACTGCAGACAATTAAGATTAGAACGTTTCAGAAACAATACCACGATAATTTTAGACGACGAAAAATATTTTGCATTTTCTAGCTCCGAAATAAAAGGAAACGAAGGCTTTTATGCAGATAACAATGAGGACATTCCTAATGACCTAAGGTATAAGAAAAAAGCGAAATTTGAGGGCAAGTGTGGTGCGCCATTTCGGACGCTGTTTTTTCATGATCTTCTGTTGGACGAGTTAGGGGCGAAGCTGTAAATACAGACATTTATATTCGAAAATGCCTCCCTAAATTAGTAAATTTTATTTAAACGCAACATGTTAATGAGAAATTACGTTCTGACCGGATCTACCAGTATGTGAGAAGAATCCAAAATTGGTTAAGGTAACAAAATATCCCATGTGTACCTAAAGAGTACACACCCCCTCAGGCACGTCCTATAGAAGAGCTTTGGGCTTTAGTCGGTAGAAAAGTTTACGACGGTGGGAAGCCCAAAATGAAGAAGAACTACGACGAAGAATCTATCAAAAGATTCGAGGGTTTAACCGACTTACCGTCCAAAGGCTGATGAGAGACATTCGCACCAAATTGGGAACGATTGAAACCCATGGCCCTTTAGCTGCTATGTGATACATTATAATTATAGTTCACTGAATCGTTTTCTGTACTACTGAATTAAATAAAAAATTATAGTTTGAATAATTATATTTAAAAAAATTTCCCAAAACTTTTGTTACATGTGTTAGTGGGTCCCTTTCTTGGGTTTTCGATCTGCGAATTCTCAGTTAGCCGTCCTTGTATCTTATGACGTTGCCGGTTTCTTAGATTTTCAGTGAGCCTTAATTTATTTATGGCGTCCTGGAATTTTTGTAGTCGATTGTTTTTATTTAAGGTTCGTTTGTTATTTAGTTGTTTGAAATTAACACGAAAATGTCGTTAACCGTATAACAGCTCCGTACTACTGCGTTAAATAAATAATTATTCCTTACTGTTTCATTCTAGTAATGTAAATAGCAACATGGGTAACCGTGATATTCAACGAATCATATTATTAATTTTCCTGCAATGCATGCAATATTATTATATATTGTAATATGTTCAGTGATAAATTAACTGTAGATACCTAGTCTTAGTACTCAACGACCATTGCTAAAATATCATGCAGCACTATTCGAAAAACAGATTTCAGTATTATACAAAGTGGGAACTCGAGGACGCGGAGAAATGTTCGCTAATATTATTTTCTTACCATCTTTGATCGCCAAGTAAATTACAGCGTCTACGCTTTATATACATTCATTTTTTTATCGATCGGGACAATTTGTCCTGAGTTTACTTCAGACATATGAGCAACGATACGGCGTTCCGATTATTTAATTTTGATATAAAATAAAAATCTACAATACTCGGGAAATATTGTTCATCTGAATTTACGTCCACTAGGTTTGGAATGGCGAGACACCTACCAAAGTTGTGAAAGGGACACAATTATTTAAAGTTCGATATATAAAAGTTGCTGTTTGGGTAAAAAGCCTATTATGTTGTAAAACTTGAGAAAAGAAGTATGTGGAAGAAATCCAATTTGATGAAGACATCTAAACTATGACTTTCAAAATTCAAAAGCTCAAAGTTCATAAGTTCATAAAAACTGCTTAGATCCAGAAATACATTTAAATTCACAAAACCAACGTAAAGAAAGTAATAGTTAATAGGTTTGTAATTTACTGTGGACAAAGTAGTAGAAATATGCAATAGGTCACTGTGATACGAGTATACACTGGTCATTCGTTGAGCAGGATGATAAACAAATTTGTTTCAAACAGGTTGAAATAATGGTAATAAATAAGAAGCTAAGCTGAAATTATATATAATGACGATGAAGACACCTATATAACTTTTATTACTTGACACTTTTGTACCCAGGAACATTTGAACTTAGCACTTAGCATAAGTAATAATGGAACCGAAATTTTAAAATTAACCATATATTTCCGAAAAATATTAAGCATAGGTAAATGCATTAACATTGAGAAAACTATTTTATTATTATCTTTTGTTTGATTAATACACAGCAAGTGACGCTCCTGTTGATGCATGTTTGACTTATATATCTTTTAAATTTATTACATTCTATCGCGTTGTTTTATAAATGTAAAACAACATAAAAGAAGTTTGTTGTTAGGCCAGTATTTCAATCCACATCAAAAATTGTACATTTTACAGATACATATACCGGAGTTTTCTTCTCAGCATTGGTATAGGAGCGAGGAAAGAAGTGTAATCTTCATGAACCTGACTATAGACAAGTGTACAGATCTGGAAGTTTCAATAACGCACGAAACAATGCTGAGAGGTCTCCAGGCTTATCATTGTTTGCTCACATAAGTCAGTGTGTGTTGAATAGATAATCAATTGCGATAGCAAATTAAATCCTTACTTTATTACAGTTTCAGCAATCATGACAGAAAATAATGGTTTTTGATTTTTGATAATGGTTTTTGATTTTCAACAGCCTTATTATGTGAATCTGCCATGGGTGCAAGAAAACTCGAACTTACAGTACCAGTACAGTATAGTACACTGTTGTAACTATGAATGAACTAATTTTCGGGTGCGATTTTCCACACGCCTAACTATGAGAAAAACTTTATATTTTAAACCAAATTCTTTGGTTTGGTTCTTTTATCTTTGAAATAATGTCTACGTTTCCCGTGTAGTAAGTCTGACAATAAATAAATAAATGACAATTTTACACAATAATATAATACACCAATGCAATCACATACAAAATTAGCATCAAATATACTACATTAACCCATCTAACTATGTAACTGCATGTATGCGATTCGCCGCCTATAATAATACACGTTTGGTGACACTGTTTCTTGACTGATTGAAATCGTGAAAGCATGAGTAATCGTTTTTATGGGAGATTGAAATCTGATCACGTCCATAATCTCAAATAGTGGCGTCAATATTTATTGTAATAATGCGAGACAAACTAGCAATTATCGATCGATTTAAGAATTGCGAACTGCACACAGACCATTCCGTAAGTTTCTTTCATATATATAGAATGTTCCAGATATCATTAAATTATTTATGCATTTCTGTAGCAATCGCCAGACGTATAACTTATTATAAAACATGATTGAGACCGATAATGCCCGGATACAGAAACAATCCAGAGAAACCTCTCTTTGATCCTAGTTTATTAATTGATTACAATCTGCTTTTGCGATAAACGATACATTTGCTTAAAATCAAAACTTGGTTTAATTCCTCATTTTGTAATAACGATCGATTATGCCGTAAGGAAGGCTTCATGCAATTATTTTCGAATCAGCAAAAAAAGGCATTTTATTTACGACTGGGTTTAAAAATTCGCAATCGATTACAAAACATCGTAAACGGTGAAGTAAGTGTAAATATTTAATTCAATGAATATACATATAAATGAGGAATTACGTTCGTATAATTGCTGTGAAATTTGTTTTTCCTCTCGGTTGTAACGTTGCATGGTTTCAATAGATAGCTCAATTGGTGGCAGATATGTGCGAATCGAACCAGCAAGTAGGATCGATTTTAATGGCGTGTCTATAATGTTGTAGAAGAGGCTCATACTTCTAGGTTTTGAATTGGATATTTTATGGATATTTGTTGCAAGTCATACAACGTCGATTAAATGAGCAGATATTCGTTATTTTTTTACGATAGACTTAAGGTTTATTGATTTATTAAACGTAACATCTCGTGTAGCACATCAAAATCCATTGTAAATTGGATTATTAATCGTTTAATTGTAGTCATAGAACTGTTTGACTTCGATATTTCGACTGTGGCTCGTTTTCGGGGCGGAGAAGTGCACGAAAATCTACCTGAAAAACTTCCGTTCAAAGTATCCGAGATTCTTGTCATTTGCTTTAGTAATCATCCACGTCTCACAGTCGTATGTAATTATTGGCCTCATCAGTGATTTGTAGACTTTAATTTTGGTAGTTCGTGTCAGCCTCTGCGACTTGATGAGATTATTTAGGGAGTACATAAATCAGTTCGTGGACTGGAGTCTCCCTCATTCTCATCTGTGATGTCGGCGTCTCGTGGCCTCGAGATATTTGAAATATTTTACTTATTTAAATTCCTTCGAATTTATTTGTTTATGCTCAAACTTTTTCCCTATTATAATTTTTCTGTTTATAATTTGTTGAACACTTTTTGTTCTTGTTATGGTGTAAGAATAATGCTTTTTATTAATTTGAATATTTCAATTGCCTACTTCCTCTTACAGTAGTTTTTCTTGTCAGAAGTTTTATTGTAATTGTAGCTCATCTCTCTCCTTCTAATATATCCTTATATTATATGCACGATTTAATATACTTATGTAAACTTCTATTGACTCCCTTCCTTCGCGTGCAGTTACCCTAAAGTGAAAATTTGATCGTTCTTCTCTAATTTAACCGCACTATATTGAGAAGTTTTCATCTCTGAAGTCATTATGAATCTCCACGGAATAATAATGCGACGAGACGAAAACGGGTCCTATTGATTTATACGACGACACATTATTAGTTTATTTTAACATTAAATCAACTTTCACATGTACAATTGCCGTTGAGTGCAACAAGAAGCCAAACATAAATATATTTTAAAAAAATGAGCATATAAAACATTTATTATTTTGTAAAAGATTCCTTAAATAAATAATTTCTGAGATAGCATTTAGGAAGTTAATCTAAATTACTTTATCTTTTTAAATTATAGTGTTCGTCCTTAGCCTTCAGAGTTGATAAACTTAGAAATGTATTTCTTATTTTGAATATGAAAATGGCGAAATTGATCTAAAATAAAATGCTTCGATGTTTGGTTCAGAGATACCACCAACTTGTATAATTTTAAGCACAAACACTTAAGTAAATGTTGGTTGTACATTTCTACGACGACATACACTAGATACATCATAGACATTGTAAATGGTATCAACTCAAAAAGTATTTATTATAGTTATTAATCCTAATGTATCAAAAATCATTGAAAAAATAATGTTTAATCAAATGACACAATTACTGATCTGTAATGATCTGTCTCGATCATTTATCATTTTGCAAAATTCTTGCATACATGGGTTACTCAATCAGTTCCCTTGATTGAATATCACCTTATGTATTCAGCATAAAATAAAGCTGGTAATAATATATATGAACACGTTTCAGTTTCAGTGTTCCTCAAGACACGTCCATAGGACGTTATTATATATGTCCAAAATTCCTGATAATAATAATAACTTTATTTGCGCCCAACAGTATGCACCAAAAAAAAAAGGCACAATAACAAAAATGTACACAAAACATAGTATAAAAATGAAAATAATAACCCAAGATAGCTACACTCCAAATGAACACAGGCCTTCTCGACATGGCATTAGTCTTGCAACTGGGAGTAACGAAAGTCACACTGCTTCTGGATGACACTCTCGGAAGTTTCTGTGAAACGTAAATTGGGCTCCAGGCAGTGGAAGCGTACTCCAGCTTGCTTGCGAAGTAGAAACACTTAATGGTATCCTGGTCCGAAAATGTTTTGAATTCCGCATAACAAATCCAAGAGCACCAACTGCTGATTTACGTACATCGGCATTTGATCTGTAAATTTTAATCGGCTGTCAAATAAAACGCCCGGGTCTCTAACTAGGGATTTACATATCAACACTTGCATATTTATGTTAGTCAAAAGTATAGATTTCCTTCCTTTTTGAAAATCGCACCAACACAACACTTGTCAGAATTTAATTGAAGTTTATTAAGTTTCTATTGACACTATCGAAACACTCTACCAATATTGCTTTGTAGATGCAATGCATCATTTATGCCGTCAATCCGAGCATATATTTTTAGGTCGCCGAAAAAGATTAATGCTGAGCAGGTTAGAGAATCGAACAGTTCATTAATCAATAGTAGGAAAAGTAGTGATTTCAAATTAGATCCCTGTGGTACACCAGTCGAAGCTATAAATTCTTAATTACATATACACATATACATGAATGATATTAGGCTAGAATTAAATCCAAATTGGCCAAGTTTTTCCAATAATATGTGGTTATCAATCATATCAAATGCCCGCGAAACATCTGTGTATATTACACCCAGCTGGCTACGATCCTCAAAATGTCCTGGGTAACACACATTAAATTTGTTACTGTCGAACCCTCATAAACCGATGTTGCACCTGAGATTTCCTTGAATGAACATTGTTATAATGACGCTGTACAAAATTTGCTCAAATATTTTAGCAAAATTGCAAAGAATCGCAATAGGCATGTAGTTAGTTGACAATGTCAGAACGGTCCCCCTTTTGAAAACAGGAGTTAATCGAGCCTTCTTCGATTTGAACGGGAAATAATTAGTTTGAAGCGGCAGATTAAACATCAACGGTGTTAAAAGTATCATTCGACAATCTTTTATTAGAAACGAAGGTATTTGATGATGGCCCGCTGTACAACTGAATTTAAGTTTGCATATGCTGCTCAAAATATCGTCCTCAGTGATACTACAAATATCAAACGGATAGTGAGACAAAGCAGAGTTCATTGAAGTGACTTATGTATCAGAACCAGCAGGTGTATATACACTGAAGAATACCTTCGCAAATCCTTCCACAATATCGCTAGGTTCCTCATAATATACATTGTTAGTATGCATTACTGATGTGATGAGAGAAGTACGTTTCTTAAGGTGTATGTACTGCTGAAAGGTTTTACTTAGCTTGTTATGAAAAAGCTCTGTATGCATAATCAATTTTTAGTAACACCGCGCACTCTACTATATTCACAATAAAACATGCTGTAGATTTCCATTTACCATAATAGTATTTTGTAACATTGTAATTTACGATATGGTTAAGTATTATCTGATTCATATGTACGCGGATGATATTCATTTATATTTGTGTTCTAAAACAATGAACACTTAATAAGTATTTATTCTATTTCACAAAACCATGGTTTAGTCTTAAATTCCAGTAAGTTTGCTCTTGGAAACAATTATTGCAATGGCACCAGGCTTGTTCAGCAATTCTGTTGAATTCTTTTTTGTTCCTCGTTTTCTTTTCCAATTTTGGATCTTCATACTTTTAGACTACACTTTTCAGCAATCTCTTCCGGCTACCTTTTCTCCTTTTTCCAATCGGGTCTCTGGTTAGGTCCATTCTTGGTAATCTATTCCTGGCCACTCTTTCTATATGTGCTATCCACCTTAGTAGTTGGGCTTTTATGACGGGTGTTATCTTTGCTTCTTTGTACATAAAGTCTAGTTCCTTATTTGTTGTTATTCGCTACGCGTCTTCTATGTTTATTTCACTCCATATAGCTCTTAGCATTATATCACCATTATATTATTATATTATATCATCATCATCTATCAAGGGCATCATCATCTGTTTTAATTAGTGACCACACAGGCATATGTTGGCTTTAAAACGATTTCATAAATTCTTATCTTCATTCTTCTCGACGTATTCTTTGATTTCATTAGTCTCTTCAGCATTCCGTACTTCTTGTTACGTTTCGCTATTCTGACTTTTATTTCACCCTCCTCATGTCCTTTTTCGTTTATTATGACCCGCAAGTATAAGAACTCTTTTACCTTATTAATCTCATAAGCCAATCCATCGTTCGTAGTTATCTGTCAATTTTCATCTGCTGATTCTTCGGTTTCGCCCATTACCATGTATTTTGTTTTTTGTTGGTTTATTATTGGTTTAGTCAAAAAACGTTTGCTTCTATTTTTTCTGATCCACCTTAATTCCGTGTTCGTCTTTACTAGGTTGTTCGCATATGCTAGATATTGGTGCTCGTTGTTGTATATTTTCTCTTCGAATTTTAATTTACTGCTTCTAATTATGTTTTCCAAAACCAGGTTCAAGAGTGTAGTAGAGAGAGAGAGAGTTGCCTTTCCTCACTTCATTTCCCGCCACAAATTCTGTTAATTTGTTGTCACTCCAGCGATCAATGAATTGCACATGCAGAGCTAATTTGTATTCGTACCAGGTTGTTTGGGTTTCTTTGAGAGTAAAAATGTGGTCATTTACCATCTGTTAGTCCTGAAACCTGCCTGGTATTCCCCTAGGACACTGTCTGTAGCATTGCTTGATCTTTATAAATCGTGTCCAGTTAGTTTTCACATAAAGATTTTTTATCACCTTTTTTATTCTAAAGGCATATTTCTAGCATACTAGTTTTACAAGCTCATATATTCTTTCAGTTAAGTGAACTCCTACCGCTTTAATTATTTCTGATGATACTTGTCATACTAATCATTTCCCGTGCACTTTTATTATTGTTTTAGTCTTTGATTATTTTTGTGACTTAATTTGTACTTCCATATTTCCCTCGTCCTTTCTGGCATTGTAACCTGCTGATCTTCCTTATTTCCTGTATTTAGGAGTTCATCAAAGTGTTCCTTCCATATTTTTATTATTTGCGTCGTTTCACGTAGCGAGACGTCCCGGTTTTTAAAATAGCTAGTATGGTAACCTTTTTTATTTCTTGGTAAAATGCTTTCCTTATTCTGATATGATATGATATGAGGTGTTTTTTTATCACTGTACCATCGTTTTTCTTCCTGTACAAGCTCTTCGATTGGTTTATTATGTTCTTGTATTTTTCTTCGTTTCCTATTGTGTTGTTCATTAGTTCTTGTCTTATTTTTTTCCAGTTGTTTTGCAATTCCCCCTAATATTATGTTTTAACATCCTCATTCTGCAATCTTTCCAGATCATATAGTTTTTCTATTTTTTGTGTTTCTTTTGCTCCACCTTTGCAGCTTATCTTTACTAAGAAATGATCGGATCCTGTGTATGCTCCTCTTGCATTTCTCAGGCTAGTAATCAACGTCATATGTTTTCTTTCTACCAGTACATACTTTGATTGCACACCTTACCCTCTGGTGTTGTCTGTGTCCATTTATATATTTCTTTCCGTTCTAGTTACGTACCCATCACCACCATGCTTTTTCTATTGCAAAATTACTCGGTTTCTATTATTATTAGATATTTCAGGTTTATTGTGTACTCCTATTGTTGTATTGGTATATCGGTATATAGATGTATATCGGTACTTTTCTTCTTCTCCAATCTTTGCGTTGTAATCTCCAATCGCTATTTTCATGTCATGTTTCGGTAATTTTTCATTCTCTTCTTCTAGTTCGTAAAATATGTCCTTTTCATTTTCTTCTTTTTCTTCAGGGGCGTGGGCATTGATTATTCTGATATTGTTATTCTCTTTTCACAAACGTATACACGTAACAGATAACCTGTCTGAGATTGGTTTGAAAGACATCAACTGTGTGCCATGTGTCTTTGCAACGTTAAACACGAGGGTCAACTACGGTATTTTTACAATTTCTAGGTCAAATTTGATTTAAAGCAAAGAAATAACATTAAGTAATAAACCTGTTTTTTTCTACGTAATAACAATTAATGAGTATCTTATCTGAAATTGAAACTGAACCGTAAGCAACGTTCAATGTCGTTTCAATTAGAACAGAAATCAATTTATTTTTTATAAAGGTGTGAAATTATCACCCTGACAACGTAGTCTTATCCTAAAATGACGCGTAAAAATATTAAACAAAACAGTAAACGTTTATTCAAAATTTCCTTTGACAATTGTTAGTAAAATTACCCGACGACATGACTTAAAATAGACTTAATTTTCTGCAAATTCATTAATATTAAACTTTAAAGAGAAAGAACCAAATACTAAGTCTGGTTTTGAACGCTATTTCTAAGAACTACCAACGTTAGATATACAATGGAAAAATTCGAAATACATGCAGGCGGTTAATATTTTTAATGACAACAAATATGTTTTCATTTTATGTTATAACCAGTGATACGACAACATATTTTGTTCGTAACACAACAGCATAAAATGAAACAGATAGAAATAATACATAAATAATACACGTAAATATTATCCACTTGCCGATCGATTCGGCGTGGAAGGAATTACATTTAAAGTCGAGGACATAAAGGATTCCGCTTTAAATTCCATGTCTCGCTTTAGTTTTTAAAAATTGTTTACGCCACCTCAGGCGTAGTGTTTTTTGTGTTTAAGTAAATAATAAGAGGCGCAATTTTAGAATGGTGAAATTTACATTAGTTAATGTTGGTTAGCATAATAGTAATAATAACATCCATAATATGCGCGATGACGTTAGCAAGCAATATTTCGAATCGTTATATTTTTTCTTCGCAATTTCCTATTCTATTACTCGTAGATGTATCAATCTTTTATAATTATTTTTTTTCAAATAATTTTTTCATCGCGACTGTTGGTAAATATCGACTTTATATTCTTATTAGAAAGTACTGCATTTTAACATAACTATAATTAAAATTCTTTCCTTCTTTTTCAAATAATTTTTTTTAATGTCTACTTCATAGAATATTTTTATACGTATTAACCTTAACTTCATTTCTATTTCCTGTTTCTAATTTGCGTTCTTTATTTGACGACGAAAATTAAATCTTTATCTCGCTGCACGTTTGAACTGAATACGTCTCAAGAGTGTGTGTGTAAACTAGCCTGGAATCAATCTGTGTGAGGGCGTATTGTAAGGCTTTACAAACAAATGGATCGAGACCTCCGACCATAAATCCCTATACACGTCTATAATGCGGATTCTCAACTAATTTTATTGGCGCGTAAAGTGGGAAAGCAAGTCCTTTTGTTTGTCAAGGTCCTGCAAATGTTCCACAATATATTGTTCTTATGATACCTATTTCAGCTGAAGCTGTATTTACTCTGCGTTTTAATTGACGTTTTAAATGCAAAACCAATTAGAAATTTACTTTATTATTTATTTTCCCCTGCCTAATAACAATTACATCAAATACAGCATTTCGCACACAAAAAATATTTGCTGTCGTTGAAATCATATAATTTTTCAGAGACATAGAGCGACATATTTTCCTTAAAGTGTGTTTAAATACAAACCTACAAGATACATAATTTAGATTATCATTGAAACTTTGCAAAGTTCAGACATCCAATTAGGGTTGCAGGTAATTTTGTATCCTCGTAAAATAGTTAAAATATTATATAAATGGAGTCCAGTGATGAAGGTATTATGAAATAAAACAAAAGTTACGATTAACGCATCAATTATATTAATATATACACAAAACATACACTTATAATGGTTGGCAACAATGCATGTATAACATGAAATACACGCAAGTGCCCCATTAGTAAAAAAGATCTTCATAAGGGTTTTCGCTTATCCTAATAAAATAAATATGTTATTCTGATTCACAAAAAAAAATTGTGGTCAGAAATCCCTTGATCATCCGCATAACCCGCAAGTAATTATTGATAAAAAGCTCCTGAAATAATAAAAATAAAATTAATGAAACTATGTCTTATGTTTAAGCTGCTTAACTCACCTTTTAACTTCAGGTTTCGCTGCTTTAGCAGGTTTCGCGTTCTTCTTCTTACGATCCTCCTACAAAATAAAATCTGATTAGGAATAAAATTGGAACACTATGTAATTTCAAGAACACTTTTTCAACGATTAGACCGTTTTTTATTCAACAATTGAATATGTGAATTAAAATTAAAATGAATATTCGGTTGCAGCTAAAATATGAGGATGTTAAAATGAGTTGTAGTTACGAGCGATAATACATAAAACTGAAATAGGGTCATTTATAGATTACATAAATTCGTCAATCGTTGGAAATGTAAAATAAACGAACTGTGGTGTATGTTATAAAAAATGTTTTAAAATTTTCAAGAAACGAGGACTCAGATACAATCGCTCATTACAGAATAGAGATAAATGTTACGTGAGAATTTAAAAAAATGTAATTATTTTTTTTTTATAAATAATCTGTTAATCTCAGTGTCAAGACGACAATTATAGTTACTGATCTGCCGCATTATTCACTTAATCAAAATACACATATTAGGTCTATTTTTAAAGATTTAATTACTGGTTTAGAAATTTACGTGACCAAAAATTAATTATCTGATAATCTCAGTGATATAATTTTAATATATATTTTAAAAAATTTGGGAGATTGTGATGAATGAATCAATGCATGAGAAATACAATTTATAAACGATGCAAAGGAGTCAAATTGATGAAATTGTTTCAAATGTAAAAATGGAGAAATTGACAAAATTTTTGATTTATGTTCTAGTGACAGTTTGTCGGTTTGTTACTTACTGAACAAGGATTTTTAGAAATGTTGTCCATAATTAACAAAAAATAAGTAAGTGGCAGTTTAAACAATTAATCCATATGACTTACCTCCGCGAGTTCGCCTATTAAGTAAGGTTTTAACATTTTCTTTGCGTCACCGGAATGGCCCGCGTCGTCAAATGCTTTTGTGCACTCCTTTCCACCATATTCTGTGACGAGTTCGGGTCCTCCAGGGTGCTACAGAAAACCACATGATAGTATTAATTCGATTTTATTAAAAAAAATCCTGTTGTTTTAAATAATATTTGATATAGGTGGGGCCTTTACGATTTAAACATATGGTTTTTATTTAATTCGCTTAATTTACATGTTTACTTGTTATTTTTATCATACTTTTACTTGCTTAGTTTGTGAAAATTTACGTAACAATTATTTCAAGTTCTTCATTTCTTTTCACTGTAATTTTTTTCACATAATTTTTTATTTTTTTATTAAATTTTTAATAATTCTGTCCATTTATATTGTTTTACTACTTGTCTGTTAAGTTTATGTCATATTTGATTGTCTGCTTTTTATTCCATCGCGTTTGATCGTAAAAATATGAAATTTGTTTTGAGCGAAGATTGAGTAGCACAAAATATTTTTCTCGAAAGAACGAAAGTAATACAACAAGAACCCAAATAAACCACCAATCACGTTGTATAATGTATTTACTTGTGAAGAAAAAACTCCATCAATTATCTTATTAATAACACAAGTGTTACACTGTGTTACACTTTCTCATTTTGACAATAAGTGGGCGCAATTAATTTCATTGCGAGAAAACGTTGAACAAGTGAGCCAATGCAAATATGGGACAAAGCTAACCCAGAATTAATCGTGTAACTCAATAAGATCTAAATTTGCAATACACAAATTAATTTATTAAATTGATAAGAAATATAACCAAATGGGGAATTGTTTCTAAGATGTAATTTATTTTTCATTGGTTAACCTATTAGTCCGTGTCCCGTTAATCGGAATAAAACACTCAATGTGATAAAGTTTATTTGGTTAAACACCAGTATTGAGCGAACGCAGTTCAAGTTCATGATGGCAGGTCACCTGACCTTCGTGATTCGACGCAATGCTAGTTCATTTGTAACTCCCTCTTGCAAAGTAAAGAGTTTTGCCTCGTGCTGTAGCTGACATGGCAATATCTGTTAATGTTGTTGTAATGCCTCATATTTAGGTCGTGTGGACAAAATTGTAATTATTACTCTATAGGGAATTATTTTGAAAAATTCCTCCAATTTCTTTTAATTTAAATTAAAAATGACTAGAATGTAAAAAAAACATAAATTTGCAAATTTGCGAAATAAATTAAATAAAATAGTGATATTCTTCGGTTTTAATTGAATACGCCGTAGATATAAAGAATATACATTGTATATAACAAACCGATAACAAAGGGCATCGTTGAAATTGCCGGCAATCCCACACTCCACACTGGGTTATTACGCCAATTAATTATTTTCAATAATATTAATCAGCGAATGATGCAATTACGTTAAAATACAACATTGATATGAAATCTTTCACTTGAAATTATAATCAATTTACATCAACGTGGTACTTCACCGATATTGTTATACGTGTTTTATTTTTAACAACAAATCGTGCCGCATAAATTATGCGGGGAAACACCACAGACACAATGACCTCAAGCAAGGCCGTCTGTTGGCTATGTATGCAATTAAAAATTTTAAGAAACAACGATCTATATTACATATTAAGTGTAATGTATTATGTAATATATTTGATTACGAAATAATTGCAATCAGATATACCGAGTGTTGGAAAACTACACGCAGTTAAAAACAAAAATTATACGGGTTTGAATTTTAACATAAATAACATTTTATTTCAAGTAGTTTAATTTTTCCTGTTTATATGATTGAGCAATATAACAAATATTTTAAGTTCGAATAACTAAACAAAATATTTGTCATCCAAATATAAACATTTTGCAAATAACTAAATTATACAAATACTTCAACTTACGTCCTTTAGAAAGTCTGTCACGTCGTATACCCTATTTTTGTAAATAAGCCAGCACCGTGAGCCATCACAACCGGTATATTTTGAAATTTCCTCCGCACTAAAAAACGTCACCTCCTCCATTCTTACGATCATTTTATACCAACGAGCGCAGAAATAAAATCGCTTTGACGACTTGTCACTATTATGTTATTGCTATTCGCCACTGACGGCCACTGTGGTGCGGCGCGGCTGCAGAAGCAATTTATAGTTTCTTATTTTGATAGGATTGTATTTTCCGAGAAATTGTTAGATGTTGAATGTTTTATACGGACGAGTATTGTGCAAAAGTGACGTAATGAAAAATATTTTCAAATAAATTAAAGGACCGGGACGACACAAGTTCGCAGATGCTGACCCACTTTGTATTAAATGACAGATTTTTGTACACATTTATTACATTTATAATATGACAGCATATTGTAATCCAATTAAATTTGGACAACATGTACATTGTTAGATATCCGTTCTTATTCCATTAAAGCGTAAATTCGTTTTCATTTTATTGTTCAATTTCATTTTATTTTATGTTTATGCTTCTTTATTTTTCGATGATCTTGTCTCACTTGTCCTTTTGTCTAATTATATTAAATTATATTAAATTCATCGGACAAGGGATGAAATATATATCAAGACGAAATAGAAATAGTAGCATGAGAACATATAATCTAAGAAATAAAGACATGGCGAAAAGGTACGCGAACCTAATTGACAATGACTAATGAAAATAAAAACCCACGTCAACGGATAGAAAATAAAATGAAAAAAAAAACACAAACGTATTACAAAGAGTACACGGAATAGTGGAAATTACTAAAAGAAATTGTGCGAGCGTAGGAGGAAAGTTTATGGAAGGAAATCAAAAACTTTTTTATAAAGCTCCGAAAAACTGGAGAATATTGAAAAGGAAACAAACAAAAAATCAAAAGCAAAGATAGAAAACTATTAACAATACGACATAACGGTAAGATGGAAGAGCATATGTAACTTTTAAACACCAGAGGACAAATACTGGAAGAATTAAAAACAGCTATGAGAAAATTAAAACACGGGAAAGCACCAGGTCATCACCACAAATGCTAAAAAAAACGATGGATTAGAGGGATACAGAAACGGGGAATGAAGGATAAATTACCTAAAAAATGGGAAATAAGAATTGCGCTTCCTATGCATAAAAATCTCCAGTGGTCCGCAATGAACTTATACTCAGTTATACTCCATTTTTTGAAAAAAACTTTTCGAATGAAAGTTGTTTTAAAATAACAATATTTAACTTTCATAAGAACATTTTTTTCGATAACTCATACCGTTTTCGAGATACCGAATTTCCTGCTATATACAAATCTTAAGTTTAAAATTTCATGGCGGTGGCTTTAATGGTCTGGACGCTAGAGGACACACAAACACACACACACATACATTTAAAAGTAAACCTTCCGATAAAACTTCCGGTTGAGATATTGCTTTCAAAATAGGACACACGGACGTCATTCCGGAAATAGTCAGAATCGATTCAGGGGACCTCAACACGCGTATATCCGTTAAAATCTCGAGTTCGAAAATTTCCATGATTACTATACTTACTTACATAAAGTTTAAGTAAGTAAAAAACATATGAGGTTTACGAATAATAAATTAATATGTAATTTATATTAAATAATTTTAAATAATTTTTGCTTCTAATTGTCGCCGGCACACATATTAAAAACTGGATAATTACTTCCCTGAAAAAATGCAAAAATAACGTCGCTTAGGTGCAATGGGCAGTTTTTGCACCAAAAAAGTGATTATGCAGTCGATGGTGACTCATAATTGCGACGCTTCTTGTCTCAGTTTTGACCGAGCGTTACAAGTTTTCGGACATTTCTTTCGCGTTGCATTAAAATGTGTTTCGCGTTAAATTAAATCGCATTTTAACGAGTCATTGATAAACTGAGAAACTTTAAACGTTTAGTGAACGGACTTTTTGGATGGCGGCGTCGATCTTGCATCCGAATGGACGGAGTCGTGTCGGAGGAGGCGACTGTTGGGGTGAGCTTTTCAATTTCTTAAATCGCGGACTTTGCGTGTACGCGGCATTTTACGTTGCGTAACGTCGCCGAAATAATCAACACCGACAGATGGCGGTGCAAATCGGAACTAAATCGCACTGGGAGTGGAAAGAACGATGTTATTAATGACACGCATGTCATGGAAAGATTGAGTTGTTTCATTTCGTAACAAGAAATCTAATAATTAAGAATTTAAGTGTTTATAATCTTGGGTTTCTTAGGATTTGTCAAAAAATACCCTAATTGACTGAAACATTAAATGAAAATTTCGCACACCTTGCAAACATTATTAGTTGCGCTTATTTGGCGCTTTTGGTGGTTTTTTACAAAGGTGTGAAAATCGTTTAAAGTTTCGTATCTCTAGCTTCCATCGTTTGGGTGGTAGAGCGCGCACAGACACACAGAGTCACAGACTTATAGGCACACTATGGACATAGTAGCAATACAGTCATATATCGTTTTGAAATATTGTGGTAAATTCACTTTATTAACGAAATAAATAAAATTAAGTTTTATTAGCAAAATTATAAATATTTATTATTGCTTTTAATACAAAATTTATTTAAATCTAATATTAGCGTTTATTAAATTTAAATTTTACAAGGGCTCAAAACTTGATTTTTAATAACGTTTACTTACAGGTTTCTTTTATTTAAATTTTTAATATATAACGTGGGTTCGTCTGCTGAACTGACTATATCGAAATATTTTTTTTAAGTTCTACTTTATTTCTATTTGCGATGAATGGAGTACCAATTTATGCACTTAAGATTGCTTCCTGGTATTGACCGATTTCGAATAACACTGCATTATACTTCTTTATTTATTGTTAAAATATAAGCACTTCACTTTATATTTTACGTTCATACACTCTTGCTTGTCAATTCCTATTATATTCTCTTTCACGTCGTTGACTAGCAACGGTGTGCAATGCGTGCAGCTGGTAAAATGACACTAAAAATTCGTTGTTTTTTCACGTTCCTTAAATAGTCTCACCAAGGATGATCCGATCGAAATTGGTTTTGTTAGATTTTTACCGGCTTTTGCAGGTTTCTGTTCTTTTCATAAATTTTCACCATACGTTATTCATTTAAAATTTTTATTATAATATATATAAATTTAACCTCTCCTTTATGCAATGGTGTTTTTAATTTCCCGCTAAATGCTTTAATAAATTTTTTTGTCCGAAATTATCGACCGACTACTTTTTGTTACATTGGTTACATGGTATGTTTGTAGGGATTCTTGGAAGTTATTTAGTACTGGTTTCAAACACTTAACTTAATGTAAGACATAATAAAACTGAGAAACATTGATAAATGATGTATTGCAAGTGAATTAAATATTAATTGATAATTTAGTAGCTGAATATTTTAACATGTGGAGGACACCAGCGAATAGTTTAATCTAAAACTAAATAAATTTACCAAACGACGATGATATAAATGAAAACAGTCAAATTAAATTCAAGTAAATGCAACATAAAATGGTACTCGTATAAAAAAAATAAATGAATTCAAATAATATATAAAAAATACATAAATGAAAACTTAACTAAAAGAAAACCGGAGAAAGTTAGATTAAAAAGAAAACTATTGGAAACTAATGAAAATAAGAAAAAATACATTTAAAGCTGTAATGAAAAAGAAAAGATTCCACCTTAAAAAATGAAGCATAAAAAATTAAGCATAAATAAGTTGCACCAAAGTGGGAACACTCTAATGATTCGCGCACATTAATTGTATTGAATAATAACATTAGTTAAAAAGTGGCTAATGTTGCAAAAATTACGAAATTGTCAAAAGAAATGAAAAATTTGAGGAATTCAAAAATTATTATTGTCAAAATTGCTAAAGAGACAAGAAAGTTCAAAATTGATAAATTGTTGAAATAGTCAAAAATAAAATGGAAGAAATTTAAAAAAATGGCAGAAATAGAAAATATTGCACAAATACATTTCTAAAATATCAACGTTGACAAATATGTTAAATTAACAAACGTCAAAGGTTACAAATTATAAATATCAATAGCAATGTATGAAAAAATAAAAAATTCTGAAAATGTTAATTACCTAAAATAAAAATTATTCAAATTAACAAAAATTTGCGCTTTGGCCAAAATTCACAATGCAATAGTAGATTTGATAAAATATATAAAACAAGTAGAAAAGTGAAAACTACTAAATTGTCAACTACAGTCTAAATGCCAGTTTGACAAATTTGTTCGACTGATGCAAAAAATATTACAATAGACAAAACGTAAAAAATTTCAAAATTGTGGAAATGTCTGTTGCCTAAAATGAAAGAATTGTGGAATTTATTAATCTTGACAAAAATTGCTAAAAATATATAAAACAGGAAAAATTGACATCATAGTAGAAAACATTTCAAAAATGCATAAAAAATAAACCAAAATTTTTTAATTGTTAGTTGTATAAAATGCAACAAATATTAAAATTGTAAAATTTCTCGATTATTGAAAAAGCCCGAAATTATTAAAAATGCAAACCATGCAAAACATTAATAAATGCAAAATTAATAACATTTTAAAATTAATAAAATAGTCAAAAATCCAGAAATTAGAAACATATATTAAATTGACAAAAGTTTAGAAAATTAACGGAATGTATTTATTTCCAACATGTCAACAGTTATAAATGTAATATATGCAAAAACAGTCTAAGCTGAAAAATTTAATAAAATTATTAAAATCTCAGTAAAATCGATTTTCTGTAAATGGTCAAACGTAACTAGATTAATATTTTCCATCATCATAAATCCAAATAATGAAAAAATATTGAACCGTCAATATTATTTGAAGAACAAAATTCAGTGGACTGAAACTAAAGTATTATCTTCAAAATTGTGGATAATTGTGCAAACAAACAAGCAAAGTTTCACAAAGTGTAAGCGGAAAATAACCAAGAACGTCTGCTGCGACCACTATTTGTGTTCGTCAAGAGTGCAAATACACGGATCCTGCACTATAATTTTCGCGTAGCACTAAATTAATACCCCATTCAACACTTTGCTACAAAAGTGCTCCTCTTCATGGTGGCTTCCGGATAATTATTTACGTTGTACACATCTTATAAGAAATTAATCGCATTTACTCACCTCATCTAAATAATCAGTAACATCGTACACTACATTCTTGTAAAGCAACCAACATCTAGTTCCGTTTAGTCCGGTGTTCTTCGATATTTCTTCGAGAGTGAAAAACTTTGTTTCGGTTTCCGTCATATTCGCTTTAACGACTATCCGTTCGTTATGAAAAATCACTAATTGTTAATCTAGATGAGCTCTTTTATATGAGCGAGCTTATCGGATGTCTGAAACTTCTAAAAGATACTATAACCTGACGTTTATCTGATGGCTGTAATACCCTGATCTTTGAATACAAAGGCGTTTATAATTAATACTTGTGTGTATTTAAAATGTTTTATCAGTTTAATTTTTCACTATTTCTATAATCTAGTACGTGCGTTTTATTAAAAAAGAGTAATAATAACATTGATGTGTCAACATAATATTTAATATTTTCCTACTGCGTTATAAAATTTATATCTGAATTTTAATTGTTTACTAAATGCATCATTTTATTATCGCTCGAAACTAATATATGAAGATAATATTTATATGTGAATTTTTTAAACAAACCACAACCAACCATGAATGTCTCCGTTTTTGCTTTTGTATTGTCTTCAATATAAATATTTGTAGCTGTTTTTAAAATTACAGAGGATCTTTGTAGCTACTGTTCGTGGATTATGTATCTAATGTTACATGTAAGTAGATAAATGAAATAAATCTATTGTGTGTTTAGGAAAACAGTCGTATTACAATGGATTGTCGATCAAACACGGATTACTTATTTTACAATTTTGAGATTTACTATAATAATGTTTTGAAGTGTAAATCATTTTAAATAAACATATTTCAGTTTCAGACGAATAGGTGCTTAGATTAAAATAGTTCGATTATCGTTAGGATTTGTACCTGCTCGATTACTGGGTATTAATCAAATAATCAAATCAATTCAATTACATTTTAAATTCCAAGGGATTATTGGATTTATAATTGTTTTATGGCTAAAATATTTTTTTATCATTTCTGAGACGAAAAAATCTATTTTTACGAGTATCGAAATATTCTGTTAAGCCATCATGATACAGCCATTTGGAACGACCTTAAAACCGATGCCACCTTCTTGATCGACCATATATTAAATGGTCTCCACCCACAAATTTCCAAAAGCAGAAAATATTTGTTTTTACGACAATCATAATAATTAATAAAAACCTCGTTCCATCTACGAGTTTTTTAAATCAAAGAATAATTAATTTTTATGTAAAATATTTATAAATCGTCGTCGTTGAATGCTTAGTCATAATGCTCATGATATTTTTATATCAAAAAATAATTTTTGTGTGATGCAATTATTATTTTGATCAATTTGTAATTAGTTTCCCGTGGACGATTGTTACAATTTATCAGAAGTACGTGACCGGGGTACTATCAAATAAGGAACAATCTTTTCATTCGATCAAATCATTTATCAAATTATGACTTGCTTTCAAACAAACGAACCTAAAATTTATTGCATTGTTATAATTATCGATTCGAGTGTTTCATTCACAATCTATGAGCCAATGTTTTTAATATCGCGTTTTTGTAAGAATAATTAATTTTTACTTGAATAGTTATTTGATGAGAAAGTAACTGTTAGAGTGTTGTTTTTGTATAATCGCTGAATGTAAGTTGTTTTTGTTTTTGCGCCTTTGCGCTATAAGTTTTCGGAACTTTATACTTATCTGTGGATTTTCATTGATTGCTAAATTATCGTTGAACCAGTTTGACCCAGCCTGGGATGTTTTAACGTTAATTAATTTAAATGATGGAAAATACGAAAATATAATTGTAATTATTATCTAATTGGCCTTTATGGGTCAAGTGTAAATAGCGAAGTTCCCAAAATATAATAAAAGTCGTGTCAATAGAGTTCGATTGATAAAATGTTTAAAGATTGCACATACCGCCGGCGAATGTATAAATTAAGATCTATGTACATATGGAACTACTACGTAAATAATACATCATTAATACAGGAACAAAAACTCTTATCATGTTAAATAAGTAATTCAAAACGCCTTAAAATTAATTTGCTTGTCAGTATATCGTATATCATCGTATTCATTGCAATTGAATGTTGTGTTAGTGTAAGTGAAATGCGACGGTTTCCCGATCAGTACGTGCCATATAAATACAATAAATTTTCCAGGGCGTAATTTGCGTGATTTTAGGTTTTTTTTCTGACAAAATAAATACTACCAATAAAAAGTTTGTAGAGGACCAGCGGTGTAAAAAAGGGAGCAAAGGGAAAATGGATGAAACAATAGAATAATTGAAGAAAATAACAAATTAATTATTACGAAATAAATAAAAAAATAAATAATAGGAAAAGCAAAAGAGAATTAAACATTTAATAATTAAAAAACACAAAGCTGGTAGTAGAGAAAATTTACTAATTTATTTAACTACATGACTTTGAAAATTATTAATTTTAACTCCAATTAATTGTCTATTAATCTGAGAATCTCGTGACCAATGTAACCATAATTCTCAACAACATTTTTAGAATTTTCCTTAATTATTTTACAAAAAAATATTTGTAATAATATTTACATAGTACTAAAGTGCAATAGAAACGTGTACTCGTTAAAATTAGTGTAGACTGTTTAAACTGGTCGCGTAGATTTGCAGATTAATGGAAAATTAATTGTTAAATAAAATTTTCAATTCCTTCTTAATTAATCATTTTATACATTTTCCATCAGACAGGTTTTTTTAATCAGATGTGTTTATTCGTGCATTCAAATTATAATTAATTAAAAATTAAAATTAAATGATTTACTTTATTTTACTTACTTCATGACCATCGGCAATTAAATTAAAAAATATATTACCGAAGAAAAATGAGCAAAGGATGTGAAATGTTGCAAAATGTGACACATATAATAGTATAATATTCGCCTTGAAAATGAAGCAACGCAATTAATATGCGAATTAAAGAAATTGCCGAGAAAGAAATCTTGAGCAAGCTTTACAAAATAAACGACGTAACTAAAGGAACACAATGATAATAATATAAATGAAGAAATTGAAAGAAAAAAATTGAAAACATATTAAATCACCAATGAAAAACACACGAACAAAGAAAACCAATATGGAGCTAATCATAACAAAAATATTTCAAAGAAAACCATTAATTACGAGAATATATTTGATTTTTTGTTAATCTCGTCACCCACTTGACCACCACTGTTAGGCAACCAAATTTGCACGTGTGGTACCATTATTGAGAATTTTATGAACTTTAAAAGCAAACATTGTCGTAACAGAGACAACAGGGCATAACATTTGACCCTTCATATACGAGGGGAGATCATTATTTAGCTGACATAGTAAGCTTTGCGTGCACACAAAGTATTAATCATTTGTGGTTACGTTTGTTCAATTGTAATTTTGTCACTTGTTACATGTTCACATAATTTAGAATTTAAGTAGACAAGTTTAGAGAAATTTAAAAAATGGAAAAATCAGAGGTTCGTGCAGTTATACTTGCAAATGAAGGGGTTGTCGGCAAAAGTAATTCATGAAGACATGGTAGGTGTATTAGGTGATTTAAACTGGGAAGACAAAGATGTGAACATGCGAAGGGTGACCAGTGACTGTCACTACCCAACAAAATGTTAATCGTATACACGATATGGTAATGACAGATTGACGACTGACCATTCGCCGGATAGCTGAAATTACGGATTTTTCTTATGGTGCTATAGAAAATATTTTAACAAATATTTTGGGGCTAAAAAGTTGGGACCCACGAATGTTGACACCTAATCAGAAACGTTCTAGTTTGGCAAAGTTTAACGCAGATCCGGATGACTTTCATTCTCGATTCGTCATTGATGATGAAACGTGGGTTCACCACTTCGATCCCGAGTCGAAGCAACAAACTATAGAGTGGCATCGCCGAGGTTCTCCGTCACCCCGCAAATTTCGTGTTTTGCCATCCGCTGGTAAAGTTATGGTCACATTTTTTTGGGATGCAGACGGAATTTTGATTGTTTGGAACGTGGACATACAATAACAGGCTCCTACTATGCCAACTTGAATTGTTTGAACATCTCACATATTCACCAGACCTGGCCTCTGGTGATTTCTTTTTATTTCCGAAATTAAAAGAATACTTCTGGCGACCTGATATTACGACGATAATGGAGTGATTGCGGCCGGAAACGAGTGATTGGAAGAGCAACCGATTTTTTTTTCCCAGAGGAATCAAAGGTTTGAAGCGTCGTTGGGCCAAATGCATCGACGTTCAGGGAGATTATGTAGAAACATAAACCTTTGATATTTCTGCAATTTCTTTCCTTCTATGTTAGGGACCGTAAATACTGATCTGCCCTCGCAGTGTACTGTTTGGATTAAAGTTGGCACTTTAAATAGGAAATAGCTATATTTAGAGGAGTTATACAAAAACAAACGATTTGCTTGTTGAGCTTGCTTTTGAAAACAATTTTAATTGTTAACCGTCGATTGGGTTGCTTAGGACCTACAGGCTATTTTCAAAATTCTACCATTTCTAAAAACCTTGATAATTATTGTATGAAAAAATTATTGCATTTTTAAGAGGCACAGTTTAATAAACAAATGTTTGAAATACTGTTTGCGAAGCCGCATATAGATACATAGATAGATATTTATTTTCATCATTTTGTGCAAATACAAATGTTTTTCATTGTTTGATATGTCAAAAGTGCATGCAATTACGTAATTAATATTTTCATAATTATAATTAATAACCCTATAATAAATAATATATTAAATATTCGTGATATATTACGTTTTAAAATAATTATTTTCAGGAATCAAAATAATTGTTTGTGTGGAATAATACACATTTTCACACAACTTTTTGAATTTTCGAAAGTTCTTTTCTTGTCTGCGATTTTGGCCCATGGGCGTCGTAAACATTGAATGTGGTTAAATTAAACAACAGTCAAAGTAAACACCGCAAATACTTTTCAACGGTTAATTAAATCTGTATAAAACGATACGAGCAAGTGAATTTAAAGCTGACATAAATTTTGTGTGTTAATTTGATTTAACATAAAAAGGACTGTCAGGTGTGGGGGTTCGAACCCACGCTCCCTTTAGGGAACCAGAGCTTAAATCTGGCGCCTTAGACCGCTCGGCCAACCTGACTTGTTATCTGTTTGCAGAGATGAAGTTTGATGTACGACATGTTAAATTGTACTGTACTCAATGTCTTTAAAAAAAGTTAAAATTTATTGATTAAGGTTTGTAAGTAGAAACATCTCCAGAATAGACAGAACAAATAAATGTAACAAAATACACGAGTAGGTAAATCAAAACAATGTAAACCATATAAGGATTTTTATTTAAATGACTCCTTAGTCTGTAAATTAATTATTTTATTAATACTATATTAACTACAACTATAATACACAGCCCGATCGAAAAGCTAAATTATCTGCTATTGATATTATGAATTAAATTATAAAATTGCTTATAATAAATGCTGTAATAATCTACCAGCGTATTAAAACATTAAAAACCAATATGAATCCATAGTCTTCTTGTCAATCCGTATAAAAAATCTGCAGTGAACATATTTTTCAATTGAATTCAAACATATGAAATGTTTCTATCAAGTACATTTTTTTAATATTATATTATTTATCTTCAAAATAAATTAATTTCTTAAGTATGAAGGTATTGTTTTCTACAGGGACCAGTAACATCAGTTAGTGATAAGTGGTGACTGTGCATTTGTAGATTAAGCAAGGTTCTTTGTCCTGTTTCAGTACTGTTCAAAAATGGAGTAACTTCATCGTCGTTCTTGTGTTAATTTATCTGATAAATTTTGTCCCAGCCTCCTTCATGATAAGTGCATTTAAAATATTTTAATTTAAAATATTTTCTTATTACTTTGGTTACCATATTTGTGATCAGGGTAACAACTGGCCCACAATTTTTTATTGTATGATCTGTTATATTTATCGACCTGAATGGTGGAAAGGGGGCGAAAAGTGCAGTACCAATGATTTGATGTGAACATAAATGTTACGTAGAAGTTTGTGAAACCGGACATGAATGCTATATGCAATCAGTTCTTCGTCCAGTTCTACTTTCCATTACCTAACCCACCATCTAAATGGGAAAACTCTCCAGATTCTGACGATGAAAACTCTGAGGGGTTTCCGGTCCTACATGGAACCACAGTGAACAAAATGATATAGGTAGATCGATATCTATGTTGCGTCATATCTATTGGCCAAACGCACAAGGTGTCTATGTTTAGAAAAAGAATGAAATTCTATTTGGTCTTATGAAAGAGATATGATTTCTCGATGGTTCGCTTGAATATAAAATGGGAATGACGGTAAGGAATCATATGAATATGAGGAAAATGAAGAAAATAAGAATACTCAGTAGTGCGAAGTGCGAAGAACACACGTATCTGCTATTCGGAGATTTACAAGTTAAAGTTCGAAGCACTTTTGTAACTTAAACATATTATGTCATAAGCCGTGGACATACTTCTTCTTCTGTGCTGACTGATTTTGAAATACTATACTTAAACTGTATAAATGGTTTTCGTTTTTTTTTCTCCGGCAACAGATTGGACATGTGCTTTCCAATTTAGTTGCTAATCGATAGTTGGACATGACACTGGTCTCTACAGTAATGACCATGTCATCATATGTTAGGTTGTATGATGGTTGCTGGTAAGCTATTTATAACCAAAGCAAAACAAACAATTGTGTGTATGTATCTGATAATTGCCGATGTCCCATCCGCATATAGGTTTATCATATAGCTCACGATATTGAGTAGGTCATTTATGTATATCAGAAAAAGAAACAGGTATTGATCCCCGAGGAATCCTTCTTTTTCGTTTCTTCCAATCTCGATTTTAACTTCTCACCAGTACTACTATCCGTGACAATGGTACACTGTGGTCTATTTTACAAGTATAACAAAATAAATACGTCATCGGCAGTCAATTAAATTCAATTGTTGAGTGTATTGTCAAAAGCTTTCGATAAATCCATAAGTAGTCCTACAACATTTTCTTTGTTATTTAGCGTTTCTTGCAATTCACTCATTGACAGGTAAACTGCGCGGAATTTAATGTACGTACTCTATGTGTCAAAAACTTAAAACGTACCATCATATGAAATATATATAATTTTTTCAAATATTTTTATTGCTATGTCCTTTAACTGATTATGTCCATCTTATCACCTTTCTTATACACGGGTTTAATTACGGTTTTGTTCAGTAGTCTGCAGTAGGTCTGCCTAAGTTGGTTTCAATGAAATCGAGTACAGTTTTTTTCAGTGGAGTGGTACTGATTTACAGTACTGTCGATGTCACAATAACAAATAAAATGTCAAAGTTGAGCGAACCTGACAAAATTTTGATTCTCTCTAAATTAGAAGAAGGTTGGTCTATTAGAGCAGTAGCGCGGCATTACCATTTGGCGAAAACTACCCTCCAAAGGGTAAAAAGCAGATGGGAACATGACGAGACCATTGCAAGACAACAGGGGTCAGGGCATCGAAAAATTTCCACCGTCAAAGAAGATGAAGACCTTATTAAATTATTTCAGGGAAAATCCCTTTGATGTAGCGAGAGAGGCCATTATGGTAATTAATTTTCCTGGCTCACGGGCTACAGTTCATCGTAGGATAAAATATTCGGACTTACGGAACCGGTCAAGCGCTAAGAAAGTACTGTTAACTGAAGAACAGAAGCAGGCACGAATATTTTTTTGTCTAAATTATGTGCACCGGCCAAGACAATTTTGGAACAGTGTAATTTTTACCGACGAAAAAATGTTTCAGTCCCGAAGTTCTGGTCACTTACGCGTTTACCGTCCAGATAATTGTTGTTTCCAAGAAAAATATGTTACTTCGGATAACAGATCGGGGTGATTTTCAATTAACGTGTGGGCTTGGATGTGCGTTCAAGGTCCAGGTGTTGCTTGGCGGATTGAAGGGCGTTTTAACAGTCAAACTTATGTAAGAACATTGGAAGATATTATGCTGCCATCGGTAACCCAACTGTACGGGAACAATAATTTTGTCTACCAGCAAGATAATTGTCCAGATCACACTGCAGCAATAATCAGGGAATGGTTTGTTAATAATATTTATTTATTTAATTTTCCCTCAAAATGCCAACCAACTGTGGGAAGCTGTTTTAAGAATCGTGGGAAGAATTAAGTCACGATGAAAATCTATGGCTTACTTTAATCGGTTCTATGCCTAGAAGACTTGAAAAGGTGCTTCAAGCAAATGGGGCTATAACAAAATATTAAGTATTCGTTTATGATTCCGTGTTTTTAATAAAAAATAACTGATTAATTCATTATCTTATTGTTTTCACTTGGTTGCAATTCTAGCTTATATATAGTTCCTTTTAAAAAATCTGGTACCTATACATGCATCCCGTTGATTTTCTGAAACATATGTGCATTTGTTGTCAAAATATGACATAAAATATAACCTAAATCCAAACAGACAATTTTACATTGTAAAAAAATTTCAAAATCATGCCTAGTGATCTATGTAAGTGTACTCGATTTTTTTGAAACCAACTGTACTTGTAGCCCATCTGATCGAACGGCTGGTGTGTCATGAATGTAGAAACATGTTCAAAGTTATAATTGTTTGGTGATCTGTGATCTGAGATTTAAGACGCTGTTATTTTTTTGACCAAATTCCATGGTGCTTTCATTTTATTTTCAGAATTTAAAATGTAATTTGAATTTACAGTTTTCTTTGTACTTTGTATAGACTTTTCAGTTTTGAACTATACTCTTTCTTTTTTCTATTGCGCCACTTAGTCTTCTTCATACATTTGTCGTTAGATATTGCTTTTATTTATCATTACATTTCATCCGGTTTTTTTCACGGTGCAGTATTTTTTCAAATAAAAGTTCGGTGGATGTGTTCATATTGCGAATGGATTGATGGCTTACCTGATACAGCCGTCAATATCCTTCTAAGTAATCCCCGTCGGCTGTACAAGTCCTGGATACTCTTGGTGTAGTCGTTTTAAGGATAGCCGTCAATTCGGTCGTACACTGGATGTCCGAAATGTCCAAAAACCTCTGGTTGTTCAGGGCTGATTTCAATAAGTTTTATTAAATTAGTACTCATAAAATTTTTCGGCAATGCAATGAATGGACAAGAAAGGAGAAGGATTGCAATTTTCTAAAATTAATTATGCTAAGTGAAGGAAAGAATTGTTGGGTGACACAACATTTTAAATAAAATTTGGTGGGACACTATTATGATGAATGACTATACGGCGTTCAACGAACAGATATAAAAAAGGCGTGGTTTCCGACGTTATGGGCCGCAATAGCCAGATTCACACGCTACACACAAATTGAAAAACACCGGAATGCAATCACGATTGCCGAATTTCGTAGTTGCGTGTTTTGGGATTGAGAAATTCCACCAATAGTCCACTTCAACTTCTATTCAAACTTCACGCACTTGTATGGGGAGGTGCATCACGATATCAAATGGGTAAACGCTCTATATTACTGATTTTTGTAAAAATAAGATTTCTATCCCATGACAGAAAAAGGTATTTCTTAAAAATTTTATAAGAAAATTTTTGGAAGAAACTTTAATTTATAATCTATGTTTTATAAATAATAAAAGACTAACTAAAATGTAAAGTTAGTTTCTTTTTAATAATCGTATAGTAAAGTATAAAAATCATAAAAATCGATGGGTACAAATTGGTGTCTGCTTTTGTAGATCCACAAAGTCACATGGTGGCTCCTGTATTTTTATGAGAGAGTCACTCCTATTTGAAAACTTAGACAACATTGCAAATAAAAGTCTTGAATCGACCATTGAGTGTAGTGGAATAAAATCAACTCTTTTGCGAACTATAATACTAAATATGTACCGACCCCCAACGGGAGATCAAAAATTGATTCTGGTTTGGCTAGAACATATACTAGAATATATAACAGTAAAATACAGTACCTATACGATACTTATCATGGGTGATTTCAACATAAACTTATTGAACACTTCAGATATCAAAACGAACAATTTTATTGATTTATTAAGTGCGTTTAACCTGAAACATTCAATCACAGAATCTACGCGGATTTATGGAAATTCGTCTAATAGACAATATTTTTTTCAATGTAGGAAATTATAAGAGTAAAAATATTTCCACGGGTCTTTCCGATCACATGGGCCAATTCATATCAATTAAATGTAATTCGGAGGTGCCGAAATATAAAACAAAAATACAAAGGAGAAGAACCTACACAGCACCTAAACTGAAGTCATTCTCCGCCAGGATATCTACTGTAGATTGGAGTATTTGTTTAAATATGGAAAATGTTGAAGAATGTTACAGATCATTTTATGAGATCTTGTACAACATCTTGAACGACGAATGTCCTGTTAGCATTGTCAAACAGAAATCAAATAAAAACAACAATTGATTCAATAATCAATTAAAAAGCAAATGTGTCCTAAAGAGACAGCTTTATGAAGGCATGATTAAAAAATCTATAAACCGAGAGACTTATACTTCTTACAGCAAATACTTAGCGAAAGAAATAAAGAAGGCTAAATTAGAATACAATTCTAATTATATACAAAATTCCCAAAATAAAACTCGAGCTATGTGGAACATGGTAAAAAGGATAACTGGAACCAGTAGAGAGATTTTTAACTTTAGAACAATTGAAACAGATGATACGGTTCGTGACGAAAGGGATATACTGGATTATATCAATAGCCGTTTAATTAATATGTGCCCTGACATGAAGCTATCAAAAGAAATTCAAGAAAATATTATTAAAAGAAACCAAAGATTGTGTTTTCTAAAACCTACTGATAGAGAGGAAGTTATAAACATAATTTGTACTTTGTAAGACATTTCTGCCGAGGGCCACGATGAAATTCCTGTTGCTATCATCAAAGAAGCAGCCCCTTTCATTGCCAACCCATTGTCGCACTTAATAAACCTTACTTTAAAAAGTGGAGTCTTTCCAGAACCGTTAAAGCGAACGATCATCCATCCGATCCACAAGAAAGGAGACAGATAGCTATACTATCAAACATATCCAAGATCTACGAAAAAATAATATTAGTCAGAATAAATTCATTTCTGGAAACAAACAATATCCTAAGTGACAGGCAAAGTGCCTATCGGAAAGGGAAGTCAACCAATATAACCATCTACCAAGTGCTATTAGAGGTTTTGGAGGCTATGAATGAAGGTGAGCAGGTCAGCGCGATGTTCATGGACCTTACGAAAGCATTTGACAGCGTAAACCATAGTACGCTGTTAAAGAAAATGGAAATCATCGGTTTTCGAGGGGTATCTCTGAGCCTGATTAATTCATATATAGCTGACAGAAAACAATGCATAGTAGCATCAAATGAAAACGGAGTAAGATTTCTGTCATCGTGGAGGTCAATAAATAGAGGAGTACCACAAGGTTCGATTTTGGGTCCGATTTTGTTCCTGCTGTATGTCAACGATCTACCTAAAATACAAAAAAATTCCACAGCTTCGTTTGCAGACGACACATCTGCAGTTATAAAGGCATCAAATAAGGATTTGTTGAATCAACTCGTGGAACAGTCCCTAATAACAATGGAAAGATGGTTTACACGAAATAATTTGAAATGAAATGTTGACAAAACAAAACTGGTAATGTTTTCCAAAACGCATGCAGACACCATGAGCATCAAACACGAAAATCAGACAATAACTTCATGTGAGGATGCTCTTTTTCTGGGAATAAAAATTGACGCATCTATAAATTGCAAGTCGCAAATTGAATATCTAGCGGCTAAGATGGGACCATTCAGCTATGCTCTCAGAATGATATCTTCATCAGTAAATCTAGATGCGAGTCTAGCTGCATACCATGCATACGTGAACTCACGACTCAAGTATGGGATTATATTTTGGGGGAATAGTGTGGATGTGAATCGACTATTCGTGCTGCAGAAGAGATGCATCAGGAGTGTTTTCAAAATGAATAACAGAGACTCATGCAGACAAGCTAGGAGGCCCTAAAACTTTAGTTTAAATGAGGAGAGAAATGAGAAGATGTTTAGGGTTATTTATTTCGAGGATTTCATTTTATTTTATTATACTGCATAAACGAAAATTTATTTCTTATTTCGAAACTTATAATATGGTGGAATAGTCATATATTAAAAGTACGATCGATACTCATAGAATCGCAACTTAATAGTACGAGCAATCATTGGAATTATATACACAACATAACAGCGGCTGTAGTAGGAATAAGATAGAAATCAACAGTGACAGCGTTAATATTAAATTGTAATCGTGTGAAACAATAATTTAATTTACGAAAACGTAAATAGCAATAAGTGTGTTGACATAACAAAAAAAAATGTGGTATCACTGCTGATGCTTTGAAAAAACGTGAAAAATATAAAATGTAAATATTTTCACTGTCCCATTATTTACAAGATATTTCGCTGCAAGCCTTGATGCGTATGATTTAAATTTGTTATGGTGCTGCTTATTTTTAATCAATGTCATACTTACGATGTTTTAATTGCTTTCATTGCGTTACGGTTACTTGATTTCATCTTTCTGTTTCATTCAGTTTATTTCATAACGATCATTCTACTCATGGATGCTAATGTAAACATTGTTTGTTTTATTGCGCGGAGTAATAAGTTAATATAATGTTTCCGAGCGCGTTCAGTTATATGTTGATAATAATTATTATTAACAAATTATTTCTTTAAATTTTCAAATTTTAAAACTACACATTGAGTTGGCACGTTTTGAGAAATTGGTAGTTGTAACATGATTAAAACGATATAATAAAACACTTTGTATTTGTTTCACAAAATTTCTGACAAATCTTTATTATAATTTCGGCAGTTACGCCATCATCAGAAGATAACTTCAAACTTATCTTCTGATGATGGCGTAACTGCCGAAATTATAATAAAGATTTGTCAGAAATTTTGTGAAACAAATACCAAGTGTTTTATTATATCGTTTATATTTGCCAGTTTACGAAAGAATTTTTTTCCCCTCTTCTAATTATTTTTTCAGTAAATACGCTATCAATATTTTTTATTCATTTATTTTCATAATCAGCACGCGATCGTGCTTAATGTACAATATTTATTCTAGGCCGCAGCTTGCAGTTTGTGAGGAAAAGCTCGCAATTGTTCATAACTGCATGGATCACGACGCTTTCAACTGATCCCGGTTGCTAAATACTACATTCAGATTTAAATGTAATCCGATAAAGCTCTCGCGATGCACACGATGCGCCGCTTCAAATAAAAATGTTCACGCCAACACGTTCGATCAATTCTCATTTTCAATTCGATGCTGCAACATACGCGGAAAATGGGATTTTTATAGCAGGACAGTCGGGCATACTAAAACCGACAAACTGGTACAATTTTTTCACCTACACATTTTCAAATTTAAGAAAATAATACAATTTCTAATAGTTTAAAGTTGGACTTTTCCGAAAACGACAAAATACTTAATTGGACGAATTCCTATGACTGATTTATAAGTTCGAAACGAGTGATATTGTAAAATTAAGTAATTATTTTTTTTTTATTGCCAACATATTCGTATGGCTTAAATTAATAGGTTTCAAATTTAATTCATCAGTATGACTATATATTTTTGTCCGCTCTAGGCAGTTATATCCTAAATCCTCGCAAGAATTTAACATAAAAGCAATGACAAACATGGCCAACGTGCAATACTACCTCCAAAGAGTTCACAAAATTCAAACAATTAGTGAATCAAAGTATAACTATGTAATAATAACAAGAAAAGTTGACCACTTAAAAACTGCCTCGTAATAAAATATAATACAAACATTTATAGAAATAACATTGTTATATTCGTTTTGTTATGTCATTCCTGAAAGCTGGTAAGAATGGAATTTAAATATTGTTTGGGAAATTAGCATTTGATTCAATCAATTCATATTAAATTTGCTATTAATGGTAAAGATTGGGCAGACACATTAAAACTACACTGGAATTAAATTCTAAATTGGATTATTTTCCGTCACTTCAGATACGAAAGTGAAAACAATAGTTCAGTTTACACTCAGATTTGAATTTTAAATTTAACGCATCCTTGTCGGCGACAATGTCTTGAAGCAGCGGTATTTAATCTAAGGATCGCGTAAAGGATCGTAAAAGGGGTCGCGATAAATTACTTTATTTTTGCAAAGAACTACAAAGGACTACGGGAGAAGAAATCTTCAAATTGGTAAATTGTTACATCTAGGGAAACAATATTTCTTGCGAAAATTGTGTGGTGGTGTGCAGTCGTGGAAGTCGTGCAATGGTTAGAAAATGCAGCGGACTTCTTTCCCTAATCGAACAAGTCTCACCCAATTTAACTTGGGTTCATTATATGATTCATCGAAAAACATACAGCAGAACTGAAAGTCTGTCTTAGATACTGGAGCTAAAATAACGTCATCCTTGAGTTCAGAACTGTAGGATTTTTTCGCATATATGCAGAGAAATGGGAAGTGAACATCGACAGCTTGCTTTCTATACAGGGCTGCGTTGGATTTCGGGGTTAGGGTCCTAACTAGACTATTTGAAGATGAGGTGTGTGATGAAAAAGATAAAAAATATGCAATGTTCAACTGATGAAGAATGACTATGTTGGTTAGCTTACTTAACTGATATAATTCTTAAATATAAATGTTCAAGGTGAATAATTAAACATATGTATGGCCAATGATAAAATAAAAACCTTTACAAAGAAAATAGATTTCTGGTGCCTATACTGCAAGGAGGTTAATTTTGAAACATTTCTTACGTTAGAAAGTTTTGTTATAGAAAATAAAAAAAAATTATTCGATCGGTTACTAAAGATATATATAACAATTCTCTTGACAGATCATACCAATTTAATACTTATTTTTTAAGATTTTTCTGACTCTGAATGGACCCGGAAACCCTTTCATCGTGTGTTAGCCAAAAATTTATAATTTCATTTACACGAAAAACTAACTGATTTATCATCCGATGGACAATTATAATTTGTTTTTAAAGAGCTGGAATGGAGTAATTTTTGGCCGTGGAAGTAGATGCGGATGAGTAAGGTTCAATACGAAATTATTAGATCCAATAATACGAATATTTGAATAGATGCTCCACCGTCAAGCGATTTACCTGGATCTTCCTGATTAATTATTGAAAATACTTCACGAAAATCCAGGTAATACATGACAGCTATTCGTGTACGTACTCAAACCCGGATGAATTCACGACAAATGGAATTTGCGAATCAGTGAACAGAAACGGAAAGAGAAATATGTTAGACATGATTTGAACCAGAATTTAAATAAATGATCATGCGTCGACACCAAACCAGGATTTACACGAACATATCAACGTATTTTTGTATGGGCACCTGTTTCATAAATATTCGCGAAAAAAACATTACATTTCAAATATATATATATATATATATATCATTCCATATCCGATTAATTTTCATCGCGTTATGACTATCGATTTGTCGCGACAATTACGCTTCGTCAATAAAACTGGCGCCGCACAGCGACGAAAACCAATCTTCGAATTCGATTTAAAACCGACCATGTATAGATACATTAATATCGAACACTCAACAAGTCCTAACGTCTCATTGTGCGTGTGAAATTTTATGACGTGGCGCGCATGGTGGAAAATTGGGACGGACAGACAAAATGCAGGGCAAAATTTCACCGCGATTATAATGACGGCCATCGACCAATGGCCGCATTATTTATTTCAACCGTTCATTCTACGTGTGTCATTAACGGGGTAAATTAAACGAACGTGACCGGTTCAAGTTCGAATAAAGCGGTAGGTGGCAGTGAAAGATGGGATTAGCGAGAGGATTTTAAAAAATAATTAAATCCTCGGGTGCATGTTAAAATAAGGTTTTCGAGTGCTGCCGCGCTGCATTTATTATATTTTAAAGCGTGCTTCGTGGAATGTTTGAATATCCCCAACATATATAATTTTCCTCGCACAAACATGAAAAATCTATAAAATTAACTCTTTGGTCATTAATAGAGCAGATCCCGAGTTTATTATTAATCGACCTGTAACTATTTAACGATGGGATATAATCGCATTGGAAAGAGATTGTTTCACAACGATAATTATCGTTATCGTGGGATTAAGGCTTAACGAGTTTTAAGAATCACACAATAATTATTTATGCCTTGAAAGGATTATCGGTATATGTGGTTATTAAAGTTCAAGCTCGTCGCTTTAAACGAATTATGGCAGGGTTAATAAGTCTCGGCAAATGTAGCTTCCATATTTTTCTCGGAGTTAAATTAGTGCTGGAGTTACAAATCGATCAGGATGTAACGCCACCACATTTTGCTGAAATTACTACCACGAATTCAGTTCAATAAGTATATGTATAAAATTTAATATTGTTTAACTTGTTTGCTTTATTAGTTCTTTGATTAACTGTGTTATTTTAAATAAAATATGCAAGTTCCCTCCTCAACGCACACACATCGCATTGAAAAACTATTAGCGGTCGCTCCTGACCCAATGGTTTCATTAGGGCACCGCACTAATTATGTATGTACTACGACCACTGTTTGTCGGTATATGAGGGATGAAAAGAAATCGACCACAACGCATTCAGATTTTTAACAGGGGCACCGTGAGGCTAAATGACAAAGACCAACAACGAAATAAAAAAATTGGGTCCAATTATTCCCTTGATTATTTTCCCTAGCAATATGGTAATTAACTGAATCTGAGGGTGCGAGGTAACAACGCTTTAACATTAAGTTGTTGTAGGAGCGCTAAAGGTATTGTCTTGGGGTTTGATCATAGAGCCGATGCCCGAATTTGGACTTTGAAAAGAGTAATAGTGAATTGGAGACTGTGGTTAGCAAATAAATCGAAACAAACTTATACCACACTGTATTGTGTCTATACACTGTGATAAGGGTAAGTTTGTTTCAATTTGAAAAGAATCACCAATTTTGAGTAAACATTGTCGGTATTGAGAGTAATCGATGGCGTAATAACTATCTAGCTGTCTTCACCCTCGCAAGTGTATTTCTGAAGTTGTGAAAGAGATTGTATACTTAGTGAAAAGCAACGCTTATAATTGTAACTTAACATTATTCAGAACACTCTTTCCATGCTGTGACCCCAACGGGTGTCACGTGATGTTAGCATACAGATAAGGAAATTATTATCAGTTTTTTTGTCGAGATAAAAGTTCTATTTTAATTAATTGCATCTAAATTGTGTTGTACTAATTGTGGTTGATCATGACAACAGAACTTGTAAACGATTTATTCAAATAGTTTAAGAAACTTAGCAGTGATTAAAAATAGGAGATGGTAGAAATAAGAAAGAAAATATATTGGTGAAAGGAAAGGTAACAGCCCCAGGCAAAATAGAGAGGATGGATAGAGAAAGTAACATAAAAAAGAAAATGTTAATAAATTTATGGTGAAGCCAATTGCAGTTGATACAAAGGCAAAGGATTGTAAGAACTAAAAATGATAAACCAATTAATTATCCAGGCCAGATAAATGCTTAATAATGAAAAGTAAAAAGAAGTTATGGGCTTCTTCATATTAGGTAGATCCTGTTTACAGAGAAGAAGAATCCAGATATATAGAGGAAAATATAAAAGTTACAGTTGGATATCAAAACAATAAATGCAGAAGGAGAATTGCTGAGACATAAAAAGTATACAGACGGGCTAATTAATTTCACACCAAACAGTCAGAAACAATTACGATAAGATTGGAAAGAAAAACGACAAGGGTCGGATGGCTGCAATGGTTGTGACTTGTAATGCTCAAGGTACTTTTGAGGCCGGGCACTGCATAATTTATCAGAAGTTCTCCAAAGATTTAATATACATATAGCAGCACTTTGGCATTTCAAATAGAAACTTATATATTCTTCAAGAGTGGATTGGAAAATAGAATTTTTGGTACAGGTTTCATGGTTCATAAGAGAAGTTAGTAGTTAACTGAAGTGTTATCAGGATTAGCTGAAGAAAATGACAATTGTCAAAGTATATGCACTTACGGAGCAAAAAGTAGGAGACGAAAGAGATGCGTTTTATGAAGATGTGGGGAGAACAAAAGAAGTAATCTCTAGACAAGACTTAAATATAATTGTAGAGGTCAATGCGAATGTGGGACGCGAGAGTATGTATAAACATTTCGCAAACAACTAAAATAAAAGTTGGTTGAGTTTGCACTAGATAATGGTATGAAGATAATGAGTACTATTTTCAATCACAAACATATTTACATCGATATCATCTGACGAAAGACAAAGACAGCCAATCAAATTGACTTTGTTTTATTAGAAAATAAGTAAAAGAATTTCGTAGCTATAGATGAAGTGTCGATCTGATAACTTTATGCTAAAATGAAGAGGAGATTCTAGAAAAAAATAATACATAAATGAAAAAGTACAAGGAAATCGGACGTTAAGAAAATACAGAAGAAATACTAAGTGAAAAACCAAGTAACGAGTAAATATTTTAAATATGTAGAGAACGTGACGTTAAGAAAATACAGAAGAAATACTAAGTGAAAAACCAAGTAACGAGTAAATATTTTAAATATGTAGAGAAAAGCATTCACGTGCCATTGAAGTTAGATCATTAACTTCATCTATCAACTATCAAAATATTTTAAAATTACATATTTATTTCTACTTAATTTCTATCCCAACTTAACGTCTTGGTAGAAGAACTAAGGAAATTTTAATTACGTTTGTTCAATTGTCTCGTACTTCACGATTGCTGGTAATTTGCAAAACCATTGCAACATTATTTGATTACCATTTATTTCCAATATACCGCCCAAATTCACCATAATCAATGTAATTTCATAAAGGTGCGAGTAAGAAAATAAAAGAAAAATAAAAAGGGATTCTAATTAAATTCCAAATTACGACATATTCTTAGAACCATCGAAAGACTATTAATGTAGAAACTTATGATTAACTAATAAACATAAATTGCATCCGACCCATCGCAAACGAACCTGTGTTATATCTCAATCATTGATTCGAGAACCAGATATTTACAACTTAATACAGTTCAAAAAAAAAATTCAATAATGACAGTTCTACAAGTCCACCAAAACGGCACTTGTTACTTATTTATATTAGAAAATATTTCGCCCAGTGATTTGATTCGAAGAATTTTTCAACAGCGATTTTCCAGTAAATGGTAGATTTTTCGAAAGAACTTTTCAAACAAAATTTCCTTAAAATTTTAACCACTTTTTCATTAACTCGTACCGTTTACGAGAAATGGAAAAAGGTGATAAGGGTAGACCATTACTTCAGGTTGCTTCCAATAATAGGGGTTCTTCCTCTGAGCTACATAGAAATCTTAATCTTTCAGTTTCATAATAGTAAGTTCAATAAAGTCAAGGATGAATCACTTGCTTTCCTGCTGTATTGCACGCTCACTCAATATTTACGATTTATTTGCACCGAGAATATGGTTATAAAATTCATTGTTCGCGTCGTAGAGGCCGGGCCAGTTATATTATGATCCCTACAATTTTGTAGATTACAACTGATAGCATTTTCATTTTTTACGTTTTCGACAATTTCGACAGTTTTGAGAAATGTGGCAATTCCGACATTTTTTATAAATATAATAATTTTAATAATTCGACCCAACCGAATACAACTCTTTCCATATTTTTGATACTATTGAAATTCTCACTTTTGATATTTAATTGTATTCTAAAGTTTATATTTCGTATGTTTCAGAACATTTTTAAAATCAAATAAATGTTTAAATTTACAATTTAAAACAAGTTAAATATAAGTGGTTAAAAATCGAACATGTCATAATATGTAAAAAATGATCATGTTGAAAGGAAAAGAAATTAAAATATATTACATAAAATTATTAAAAATGTAAAATATTTAAAAATCATTAAAAATGGTAAAAGAATAAACATTCAAAGATCGTTAAAATACGCACATGCCATGTAAAAGTCTTACAAGCGATAAAATTGGTACGACGAAGAATGCAAAATAGCCATAGAAGAAAGAAATAAAGAAGAATGCATGTGATTAACAGAAGAAATTAAACGAAAATATGTATAGTAAGAAAAGAAAATAATTAAAGCAATTATGCAGCAAGAAGAAAATTGTTTTTATTGGACGAAAGGTAAAACTGTACAGGACCATTTCTGAATTAATAAATTCAGAAATTTCTACCTAGAGAAAAGAACAACACTTTGAAGAGTTTTTGATGGACAAGATGTGGACGATGAAGTTTCTATAGTTATTTTTGAAAACAGAATTTGTAATCTGAAGCAGCAATAAATATGACAATTGAGAAAAGAACAATAACAGTTCAGGAGGGAATGGCATAATAAAAGCTAGGGGTTTTATACCTACTAACGCTAAATACATGTCAATGCCACCCACACGATCTGCCATTTTATTATAGAAGTCGACATTGACCGACTAAGCCTACTGTCTCTGTAATTACATCGCAGCTCCAGTGAGTTGATATTGACGTCTAGATGAGTCCTAAATGATGAATAAGCTGTCACTTAATACATTGATATTTATTTTCATTTAAAAAATTGTTTGACAAAATTAAATATAAATAAAAAAATTAAAAATCATCTAAAATGCAAAAAATGAAAATAAAAAATGCGCAAATTGACTAAAATTGAAATTTTTCTTTTATAAAATATATGTTTATGAAGAATTGTTAGGATTGTAGAAAATGTTAAAATTAGTAAATAGTATGGAATTTATAGACAAATTTAATGTCACGAAAATCTCAAAATTGCTCTAAAAATTGAGATTTTCAAATTTCAAGATTATCGAAATTATTATTGAGAAACATGTCAGAAATGCTACAGCAACATTTCCAAACATTAAAACAAAATTTAAAAAAGTGAAACCTGACAAAAATAAAATGCTCTTAAAAGTCAACAATAAATTGTAAATTGTAAACAACTGATATAAATCTCAATTTAAACAATTAAAAATACTATAACGCATAAAAATAATTTAAATTCCCAAAAACATGAAATTGTATGAATAAAAATTGCCTACATCAAAAATGTTAACAAAATGTATGGAAATTGAATAAAATATAAAAAATCACTCAACTACTACTAAAATGGTTGAAATTGCAAAATTTCAGAAAAATGCATAAAATGAGAAAAAAATTTCAATAAATTTTCATATTTAAATATCAAAATTTTCAAGAGCACACACTAACAATTGTGGCAAATTTAAACATTTTACATTGCCACTGCTATTTATCAATGTGTCAAGTTTTACCTACAATTATTATACTAACAAATTTAAAATTTTGAGGTTGTGAAGAATGTTACGCAAAGTGCAGAGAAAAATGTAACAGCCTGCAGAGATGCTACAAGCGCCAACATCAATTAATATCTAACTTATATTTCCTTATGATATATACGATATGCGTAATGCTTTGAAATCCGCACTAGTCATGGCGTTCAACCGACAAAATGGCTTGGAAATTTAGAAAACTATTTTTGTGCCTGAAATTTCATTTCCAGATCTAACCAATAATGCGTAAATTGTACATTGTATATTACGTACTATCACAACGGGCCATAATTACAATCCATTATCATGGATTGTAATTATAGTATAACGAGATCGAAACGAAATTAATATGAGAATCGTATGAATGTAATGATTTAGTTGCGATTGATTTTCAACCGATATTGCACAGTTAGTCTTGAAAAACGCTGTTTTGTAAGAAATGCAGGGTATATAAAATCTAAAATAATGAGTCCAGAAACGAAGAGTAGCACTCTAATCATCAGATATAATACTCGATGAATCTCGTTTTCTATCAATCTTTCAGTTAAAATCTTGAGTGCATTTAAAATTATAAACTGAAAGCTTTATTATTTTTATATTTATAAATTAATATTCTGTAATCACATTTATACGTCTTATACAACAATGCTGCATTATATTTATGACGATTTAAACAACAATAAAATTAGATTACAATGCAACCAATCGTACTTAATGTACTTAACCCTCAAGTTCTTGATTTCCCACGAACAAAACTAAGACACTTCGGTAACTTGATATTTCGCAATGCCTATTAATCGGATAGAACACTTATACGGGATTAGTTTGTACTGAGTTTTTGTTAGCAAAAATAAGACTCATTAAAATGCGGTTTAATATTAATTGACTGAAAAATATCGAATAACAGGGGGATTCTGTGTGGATTTATAATTGCCACCCCCGTCAATGAAATTGTTTGAATATTGCATTACCATATAACCTACGGTATTACCAAATCTGCCATTGTTACATATATGAATTTATCGAATTTTAATACCAGTTTTATGCGAGGATATGGCGCAGATTAACATAATTATAATTATTGATCTAAATTCTGTTGTAACGTGAGCTTTAATTTGTTCAATTATTATTATTATTATATACACGTGTTGTATCCAGCCTGACATATGACATATACGAATTGCCTTAAATGCTTGAATTACAACGCATTATTAAATTTGTTTTTATGATTTAATTTCATCTATCCGCTCCTCCTCGAATGCAACCAATACAAGAAAGTACCGTTATAGTGTTTTATAGTTATTAATATTTGAAAAAGTGCAAACCATGTAAATTTTATTACAACCTACGTGCACGAATAAATGCGCAGACAGAATCCTTAAATAAACACCGCGCGTTTATCGCGCACAAATGGAATTTATGTACAAGTCCAAATAAGTTTGCGAAACTTATTACTCAAATATTCATCTACTATATTTTAGAAGTTTCGCTATTCATCGTGCAGTGTGGTGTAGTTATGCATTTAAAGTAGTTAATTTCCCCAATTGATGCAGAATTTTAATCGCGGCTCCTTTTCATATTTAAATAAAGTGCTTGCTTCATCTGTGATGTGCCGCAGAGAAAATGCTCAACGTAACCGCATTGTGAACGAAACGTGGCGTTGCGAGGAAAGTTTTAATGGTCGGCTGAATGATTTAAATGAAACACTATAAAATATAACTAGGAGAATTAACAATGAATTTGATTTTATTCTGAATTCTACTAAAGGTAGATATGCATCGATCGTAAAATATAATATTAATATAATTTATTAATATAATTTAATTTATTAATATAAAATAATGAATTGGACGGATAACATTTAAACAAAAATGCTAATGACAAGTTCATTTTTTGAAGAACTGACACTTTCATTTTAATTATATTCATAATTTAATACTACGACTGTACATTTTTCTAAATCTTTTATTATTATTATTATTATTATTATTATTATTATTATTATTATTATTATTATTATTTGTAATTATTTTATAATTGACCTTTAAAATCGACGCTTGAATTTACTTTGATGCACAGTCATATTTACTTTTACATAGACTTCGTTCCCAGTGATTTTTAAGCTACTTAGTTGTGAGTTGTACGTTTGACGAAAGAATCGCAACCCAGAATTTACATACGATTAGTATGAGATATTAAAAACTCAAAAAATTCAATTAGTTTACTCACCATGAACGTTTATACTAATTACTAATTACAGTATTACTACACAATCCAATCAGAATATATCAATACAGTATGCCCGATCATATTACGAAAATCTATCAGCGTGGATAGGCGTATTGCATTAACCGCAATTTACGTACTGATAATTGCGTGCAAACATCGAAAAAGCATAAAGCTTAATAGAAATGTTGTTCGTGTATCGCAGTAATGCGGAGGTCGCGACCTCGTCGAAAAATTCACAGTGTGAAAGTCATGAATCGTCGCAAAAAGGTCGTCGGTTCAGTATCCAAGGGTGGCACAACATATATGTGTAATTGGCTGCTTTGACGCATATCGTGAAAATAAGTCGGGGATCCAATAAATTTTATTGATAAAATATTTCACGGACGTAAATGGGATTTGTTATGAAACTCGTGAAATAAATTTAAATGGCACAGGGACACACAATTAAGACTATATTTAGTATTATCCAAGACGCCAATTTAACTTTGAATGTGGTGAGAGGATATACTTTCTTTCGTGGATGTGGATATTTTGGATAACATTTGAATACTTAATTTGTATGTGAAGAACTGGTTTTCTAAATTTTACTGGCGCTACTCCAACTTTATATGTTTTAGTTCATCTTATAAAGAACTTTATTTTAACTTTGGCTTCGGTTTAAACAAGATTATGTTCTACATTCTCATTGGTCAAAACGGATCGTATAAATATGTATCATTGACATTCAGAGAGATTATATAGAAAAATGAACGTAAATACTAATACTTTCGTATCTGCTTTAACTGTTTCATCTCAGATGTCCCAGTAACACCAACGTTGGTGCTCTTCATTTATTTTATGGCTTCGCACGTTTCTTCTTCGCTGGGTTCGTCCTCATTAATATCATTCGTTCCTATTCATTTAGCTCTTCAGCAGGTCCTTCTTCAAGCTCACTTTTTTAATAATGGTAAGGTGGTGGTAACATATATTGCCCATCTGTTCGCAACTTTTAAAGTTTTATCACTTTCCATATCATTTTCGTGTTTGGAACTGTACTACTGTACTTTAACTAACTTATGGAACTAAAATTTGTATTTCTATTAATACATTAAGTTTTTGAAGATATTTAATTTGTATTGTATTAAATTATTTATGTAAGTAAAGTACCCGAAAAAAATTATGTGCAGCAACCGACCACTGCGGAACTTTGCATTATCGAAACGTATCGTGCTTTCTATTTGTGGCTTAGTTTGATAAGTAGCTTATACACCTAGACCATTTCCATAAGAGGCTTGTAAATAATCGTTGTGCGCGCTGTAAAACGCGTTTCATTAAATAATATTATACGCAGAATAAATGATTTTTTTTTAAACACATGCTCCGTTAGTTGACGAAAAGAAAATTGCGCACATAAGTTAGGAAAATTTTGTAATTGTACTAAATATAATGTCGAATGTATTGCAAAGCTGGAATAATGAGAATCGTCACAGTTTCAACCTTGGGGTCGTAGTCTGATGCAAATAAATAACATGTGCAAAGCATTAATCAGGATTCGACAGAATAGAGGCGTTTCCTACAATAGGGCATCGTATTGCAGTTCACTGAGCATTAGATTAGAATAAATGTCGGAAAGTCAATCTGTTCCTTAGTAAATTCAATATTGAATTGAGTGGATGTGATCTTTGCTTTGTACATAATGTCAGATTCGAAAAGTCCAAATTGTTTTTTAATTTCATTTTATGGAGTTTTCCTAGTACTATTTTTGCGACAGAAAACATGCATGTTTAAGAGGATGAGCTAACATTTCGAATTGGATTTAATTCATGTCAAAGCTGTGGTGTACGGCACCTTCAATACATATTACACATACACAAAATTCATTACGTTACGCATTTTCTATTATCGAACAGTATGTTAACTTACGTTTCACACATTACTTCGTACCAAATTGTGGTTGGCACATGCCCAGTACAAAGCATATTATAACAAATAAAACTTAATTATCACTAAGTACACTAAGTAAAATATTTGCGTACATTCTTGTAAATAAAAATTGTTCACTTATAAAAATCAATCTGCGTTTCGCAATTAAACGCGAGTTACTATGCGAAATGGAACGGTGCAAAGGATTTTTTTATAGATTAACTAATGTTCTTGGAATTGAAAAAAAAACCTTGAAATGATTTCCAATAGATTATTATAATTTTAATTTTAACATGAATGCAAACAATTTGTATTTATATTATAATGTGCAAAGATTGTCTTATTGAGGCGATTAATTTCTGCCTTAATTCCACATATTTCAGCTTCAATGAAAAATTCTATATCCATGGAACATCCATGGGGTTTCCTATCTCTCCACCATCTCTAATTGGATAATGGAATACTTTAAAAACTGTGTAATGAATAAACTTAAAAAACAAAATATATTTCTCTAAACTGCATGTGGTTAATTGCCTATTAGCCACCCCAATAAACAAAGAAAAGGCCATCTTAAAGGAGTTTAACAAATTCCATACAAAATTACAGTTCACGATAGAAAAAGAGAACAATAAATCAATAAATTTTCTGGTCCTTAAAGTCATACATAAGAACGGGGAGATCTAAACGGTCTAGTGTACCAAACAAAAGTACTATATTATGTGTCATGTGCCCATAATTCTAAAAACACCATAAACAACTTAGTTGACATTGAAATGTTTAAATGAGACCACAAATAAAAATCAAAAAATAACAGTAAAGTGTGTAAAAACTGGCAAATAGAAAAAAAAATTAAAAAATGGAAAACGTCGAAATGTTATAATTCAAAAAAAGAAAAAACATAAAAATGCCAGAAAATACACAACAATTAAGATAAATCAAAAAGTACTGAAAAGGTTTAAAAAGTGAAAATCTTGTCGAAAATGTATGTTTGTGTATAAACTCAAAAAATAACAAATTTTAAAAATAATGCTACAATCATCGAAATGAATTGATGTCGTATATAAAACAAATGTCCTGCCACCTTTAAACAAAATGGTGGCATTTATCTCGGGAACGAGTGTACCAATTAACCTGAAATTTTGCATTGATATAGATTGAATACGGACTTTACACATTGAACCAATGGAAAAAACTACCAGAACTACTCATAACTTCATAACAACTTAGTTTACGTTGTTGGAATATAGCAAGTCATGTTTATTCTCAGCCAATTATTCTCCATTTTCATTGGTCGCAGGTCGTCGCCTGGTCTGACTGTTACTACTAAACCATTAAGTCAAAAATCTTCCAAACTGTAAATACAATTCATATAAATTCTATTTACACATATTTTCGATATACACTGCAACATTTCCTGTTGTTTTTGGAATAGAACGAGTACATTGACAACATTCGACACATATTCGGCGTTTTTCATATATTCTTATCTACATTTAAGATCTGGATTGCGCACGGCGTAAAAAGAAAACACACGATCGATTTTAAGCAATGAATAAGGAGAATCGCGACATATAATTGGCTACAAGGCATTTTAGGTAGATGCCTACTTGGGTACATCTTTAGATACCAAAGTCTTCGCATCGGTTTATCTCGTAAAACTAATCTAAGAAAACAAAAAAAAACAATTTATGCTGCAATTTTTAAAACGTCAAAGAAAAAATACTATACTAGTTTTTGAATAAATTAAACAGCAAGTATATTTGAAATAAAGTTGAAAGAATCTCTAATTCAAAAGTAAAAAAATTGAATATTCTTCGCATAAGAGTTAACTTGTCTTAGATGCTATGCCTTTTCGAACAAGAGTTCCCTTAACAATATTTTAATTAAAATAAAGGAAATGTTACGACAAAATAATTATCCCAACATAAACAATAAACGAATAAAGACATACACATACACAATAAATATCCAAAATAACGACAATAAATCAGGATGATAATAACATAATAGAAAAAGGCAAGTTTATATCAATGAATTACGCTCCTAATTTCTCTAAAAAATACAAAAGCACTCGCAGAATTTAAAATTTAACTGGCACATAAAGAAGATAATAATAACGAAAAGTACTTTTCTAAATTAAACCACACACACAATTTAGAAAATAAAGTGAAATGACTGTAATGGAAACTTTGTAGGACAAGCTGAACAATACCTGCATAAAAGAAAGTACTCGCATAAATACAGCCCATCCCGAAACGGAGATGCAACATTTCTTTCGAAACATGCCAAAAGAAACAATCATATTTTAATTTTAGAAACAGGAAGGCAACACAATAAAGTAATCATTAAGGAGATGATATACATTTTAAAATACCACAATAACATTAATTATAAAACAGACTCACAAAACCTGAGTCTAATCTATAACATTTTAAAATAATTTGCATTGAAACCCAAAATAGATCAAAAAATGTCAAAAGTTGTTAATATTAAAATGCAATTGAATGTCTATTGTTATTTTGCCCCTTTTAATCATTGTTTCGTTTCCTATGTTTGTGATAAATAATAGGAAGAATTTTGTTGGCATCTACACTAATATAACACATAATAATATAATCAAATTGTTTGTATTCATGATATTAAATTATCATAATATATTAGGAATAATTTCAATTGTTTTTCAATTCCAAAAACGTTAGATGTAAATCTTTAAAAGAAAAAATCGTTGCAACGTTCGATTTTGCATAGTAACTCATAATTACGTGCGAAATGCACACTTATTTTTATACGTAAATAATTTTTATTTGCAATATTTTGTTCAGTACGTAAAGTGATAATTAAGTTTCATTTATTATATGTTTTGTACTGAACATGTGACAACGACAAGTTGGTACAATGTATTGAATTTTATATATTAGCTTTGAAAATGAATTAAATCTAACTCGAAACGTTAGCCTCGTTATTGTAAAATGCAGACCGACAATTCCTAATAAAATATACAGTTCTTGTAAATTAGATAAAATTCGCACCATGACCTAGTTTCAATTTTTAATAATGCGAACGATCCATGCTTTTCGTTGTTATTATTATCTTCAACCGTACGCCATTGAGAAATGATGCTTAAAGAGAACAAATGCGTTATTTTTAAATTATAAGTCTTAAGTAAGTTCTTAACAATGTACCTGCTACTAAAAAAGAATTTACATATTGTCAGCGGCATGCGCTCGATGTTAGGGACCAGACGTGTTGTCAAAGTTTTGCTGACTTCGCTGTTTTTAATAAGACTCGTGACTTTCGTTCGACTTATAATTATAAAAGATTGAAGTACAGTTTATCAATTTCAGGATGAATTAAATGCGATAACTGCTGAAGGGCATTTCATGGTTTTATCCTTGTATATGACGAGAGTTGAACTAGTCCCCTCCACAGATCTTAAGTACGATGTTATCGTTTTCGGCTACTACCCTAACTCGTTGACAAGTCAATTTCAACTAGAACTAATGCGTCTTCATTATGAATTGTGGCTGGATTTCGATGAAATCGTTTCTCTACGGGACGATAGAGTCGCAACCGGCTTTAAACGGCGAAAAAGTTATTATCATTATCTTATATTCTTGTTACTAGTATTATTTTATTGCCAGACAAAAATAGTTATTTTTCATTTATGAAAATACCTGCAACTATACCCGGTTGCACACGGGCTTCACTCTGCACACCCCTCTTCTTTGTCATCTGTTCTAACTTCAAAACGACAATGAATTTTTAATTCAAATTCAAAATCATTCAGTGGAGCTATTTACTTTAGTCAAATACGCGTGCAAAGGAAATAATTTTAAAAATTATTAAAATAACCGTACACATACTTCACGCAATCACATGCATTTTGGAAAAACAATTATACAAAATGATGAAATTCAATTGTTACATTGTTATTTAGTGGTTTCCATTTTGCATTTATAATTTCTTAAAATATTGAAACAGTAATACTAAAGTTTCAACTTACACTTACAGTAAACAATGCAATATCTCACAGCATTATTACAATACTTCCTTGAATCTAAGAAATTATGCTTCTAGGAATGTTATTATACATATTTTCATTGATTAATTCAAATTTCCTTTCAAAGCATTTTGGTAAACAATGTTATTCGTTGTATTATTTGGAGCGTTGCCATTGTGCTTTATTGGTTGTCATTGCGAAAGCTAGACGATCGGGGAACTGGAGTTTTGAATTCAGTAGGCATGTCGGATGGAATCAAGGGAATGCGTGTGATTGAAACATGTTCACCTGCCGATTTTCCTGTCAAAATCGTTGCTTCAATGATATTTGGGTGTACATTTTTGACGATCAGCTGAGTTCCATTGGTAAACCTATTTTCAAAAATAATTGCTGATGCGATGAACCTGAGGATTCTAGCGAATTTAAAAACTCCACTGGATACTTTGCAGCTTGTACTTGGTCAATTACCATAAGTTGTCACAGTCCTCGGTAACTTGTTCTGAATGGCTACGTTCAGGTTTGTCACTCGATTGTTACGTGGTGCTAAAATCGCTCTTTCTCGAAGCCACCCGTGATTTTTGTAGTTAGTACTAATCCTAGCACTACATCATTGACCGATTGAAGTTACAAAAGTTCACGAATGTCGTTTCTCCAATTTTTAAAACATGGTTTGAAAATTCTCGCAACGCTTCAACACCTTGCAGACGAACACGCATATTAGTTGATAGTGTCAGTTTTTCAACTCTCCTCAATAAATATGATGATTTCAGTGACACATTAATTTCGCCCTTCGGCGTTTCTCTTTGAAAAGCAGGATGAGTTTGACGGAATTCTCTGCTGGCAGCAAAAATGCTCCTCCTATTGTTGTTTCCTGTTCTCGCAGATCTTGTAGAGTCCTGTCCAAAAGTTCTACAGCTTTTTTGTTTGCCATAGTGCATCAAATTAGTATCCCGCTCGTTTCAGAACAGGACTTGCGAGGAGTAGCTGTGATTCCAGATGACGTTACGGCAAGTGCAATATTGCCTGTTTTACTTCTGGAAGTATTAGGTTAATGAGGAAAGTTTCGCCTGTTCCTCCCGGTGGGTCAAAGAATAAAATGCCACCGTTATCGCTTGGAACTCGATCAATTAATATTTTAAATGCTTTTTTTGATCTTCCATAAAAAAGTTCTGAATCTGAAATAGTTCGTCATGATTATAATTGGTCTAACGTACAACAACAGTGTCTGTAATGTCTATGTTGTTTCTTTGTGGTGAAGAAAGTCCTAGTTGTTCAAAAGGCTTGTTAACAATGGCCGAACATCTACCTTCAATGTCTATCAAGGCTTTATTTTAAATAATATTTGACATCTGCAAATCAGGATTTTTTGCAGCTCTACGCAATTGTAGCAGGTAATCTTCACTCAGAGTATCACAATACTTCTTTCACAAAGCATTATGATCTGACGGAGCACAGGTGGTTAAAATAAATGAATAATAAAAGGGCATTTGGTTGGTGGGGCGTCGATATAGTAGATGCTTCTGACAACGGTGTATCCCAATCTTAATAATATTCTAGTTTTCTATTCTAATCCCAATTTCTGGGACGCTTGACGATATGTGGAGCAATCTCCTATTCAAGAGTGCGCAGGTCTTCAAACGACGTTGGCCTTTTCACGCATGCAGAAGTGTTCGGCGTTGTTAGGATCTACCGTGTATACACGGCTTAGGGCGTCACTTCTTCTTGCTGTTGTCTCAGGTACTTCTGCACCTCGTTTTCTTGACTCATTTCACGTGTAGCATGTGGAACATGTAGATATAACAATGTCTTAGCGTGTCTTCTGAGCACAATTGAAAAAAGACTTGTGAGGGTGGTATGTGGCGGATCAGCTGCATTTTGCATGTATCGTCCTATTTGATATTGAACTGTTTCATCACTTTCGTTAGTAACTTTAAAAATTGCGGTATGTCACTGACCTTGTTGACGTAATTGCATATATGTTAGTAACTTTTAAAATTGCGGTATGTCACTGACCTTGTTGACGTAATTGCATATATATTTACACGATTTGACAAAGTTGCAATATTCAACGCTTATGTGAACATGAATCATTTTTGAAAGCAGAGGAGTGTATTGTACAACACTTGTATTTGTTTGATGTACATTACTGCTACACGCCCTCCGTCTCTCGGTCTCTTTTTTGTATACAGGGTAGCCATAATATCTATTTTGAATTGAGCAAAAAAAAATTGCCTGTATATCTTTTCGTACACTATCTATCTTTCATACATGGCGATGTAGGATTTAATGATCCGCATGAACCGTGAATCACTTGGAATAAAAGATGCTCTGTTTCTTTGGCATCTTCACGTGATCGGAGTGATTTTTTTCGTTCAGCCAGATAAGTATGTGGGCATGTGGCAAACCTCTTTTTGCAACTTAATCTAATACATAAAGCATCACCGTATATTCGCAATTTGACTATTGCATCCATTAATTTAGTCAGTTTCTGTTTAAAAACATTCGCGATCAAGTCGTGTCTGTCTCCTGCAGTCTCTCCAGGCAACAAAAGGAAATCAATTTCAACCTTTTTTTGAATTGCAGGAGAATGAATAAGTCCGGGCGCCCATAATGATAAAGTCGTTCACTTTCAATTTTGTCATACAAAAACTGTTGAAATAGTCGTCCGAAAAGTTGTAGTTGGTTATGCCCTGCTAGTTATTGTACTTTAAATTTATATCCATCCTCGCCTTCCCAGAAATAGATACTTGTAAGTGGTTACTTCGTTTGTGAGGAACAGTTTCCCTCCTATCAAATTCGTAGCACAACGATAATTGCTACTTCTTTCGATCTGTCTGCTCTTATAGTAGTTTTATATTAATTGTTTGGCAGGTTGTTCCAGGTAACAGTGATCCAGTGCATATTTTGTAGAAACATAACTAGATTTTGAAGGTCTTGTATCAAAACTTTAGCAAGAATGTTTATCTAATTTATAGATACGTCATAAAAAGTCAAAGTCTTTCAGAAGAACAATTAGGGCTACAAAAAATTGGGCGTAATATTATGAGGAGAATTTTGTTAATAAATTTTAAGATAAAAAAATAAATTGATATTGGATCGCAATTAAAAATATCAGAATATCAACGTCACTGAAAAATATGTATTTTAACACATTTAAATGTTACATTGTGAAATACCTTGATTTAACTTATATACATGAGCACAATAATTTCAAAGATGTGAGCCAAATTCCTTAAATTTTATCATATGCTGACTTCAGTGACCGATGGTGTTTATGAAAATAGGCTCCCAGCAGATTTATCGTTGTAATGTTAACCATATCTACACCAGCTGGTAAAATGTATTCTATGATTATGTGGGCCTTCTTATATATTGCAATTCTGTGCTGCCTTGTAAGGTTACAACAAATCATTGCTTGTTATTCATTTAACTCTTTTAGCTTCCTTCTAAATTATTTATGAAATTTACTATGCTGAAATGAGTAGTTCAATTTACTTTACCCTATTGTCATTGACTTCTGTCGACGTAAAACTCCAAAGTTTTGCTGTCAACATATTTTTACTTGATTATTACAACGATTACTGTTATTTGGTAAAAACCGCTCAATTGTTAATAATGCATACGATAAAATACTTAATATGACTTGAACACAACAACTAAAATAATCGAGAGACTAGTGCCGCATCATCTATTAGTTATTATAGATGTTTCCTAGAACTAAGTTGTTTCTCTAAGCTTTCTTAGGTGTCGAGTCCGAGATATTGAATTAAAAATGGATATAAAATTATAAAAACTGTTTAACATTTCTCGGTGCTCCTGTGAGGAAGTCATGGCTCCCCAGGGCAAAGAGGCGCGAACTTCGGGAACCACCCCTAGGACATCAAACATTTAGGTTTAATCTCGAATTTTATGAGATAATCAAATAGAATTTCAATTTACCTACTGACGCAGTATTATCAAAATATATATTAAACCTCATGTCATTAGCATTACAAGAATGTATATTGATGAATTGTGGACACATGTTCAGAATCGTAATATAGAAAGAGATTATCTTTAAATTATCTGGTGAATTCTATTGATAGTTTTTGAAATTTGTCCATTCAACTTTGTCTTAAAATTTTCTTATAAACGCATAATTTTGTACATTATGACATATGTTTCAAATCCAATGCTCTAATTTAAATTTAGTACTAAGCCTTTTTGATTTTTCTAAAATATTTTTATCCTTAAGTTGGTCAACAGATCGATAACTATTAATTAATATAATACTACTACTCCTTTAATGGATTAGAAAAGGTTAGAATATTTTCATCATCTCCATTTTCAGATAGTATAACTTTATCTCGAATCTGACATAAGGAATCAAAAGCTAATAACACACACAATAAATGAATAATAATGACTTTACCAAAATATGTGCATGTCATACATTCAAAATCAAAACCAAAATTATTCGATGCCTGAAGACATCATTATCTGAAAGTGTAATGCCTGCTGGAAATTATTTAATCCACAACCAGAAGACGAAACTGCAATATGGTCAGCACTAGTATGTATGTTGAGTTTAGTCTCTTGTTCTTATTGCTCATGGTGTGTATCGTTACCTCCAAACAGTTTGCACAGTTTCCTAGCAGAACGCTGAAGTTATCTACGAGAAGTGTGAATGGGAAACAATTTATCAGTTCAGAGAATCTATATATAATCTATAGCCACAAATTGCAATGAATTGATTTATTAGAACTGCCTTCTGCGACGAAACTTTCTCCAGCTCCATACCATCTACTTACTTTGTTGTGCTGCGATTGTAACACACTCCGGGTAAAACACGCACAAGTAAAACAAGTAAAATATGATATGCAGACATTACAGCAAGCCATAACATTTGAATGTTACTTGCTTCGGATCGGATTGGATGATAACTTAACCATCTAAACGGTACTGTGTTCAGTAATGATAACACTGAAAAGTTTTTATCAAAATAAGGAGAGTGCTTTAAATACTTTCGCAAGTTTCCCTGACTCTCAGAAGTAAAACTGAAAGAAAGTGTTTTCGTCGGTCCAGGTATTCGGAAGCTTTTAAAAGATTTGTTTTAAATGTGCAGGCCTGTGTTATTGATAAGAATGTTCCCCTTCGCAGTAAAATTTGCATACTTACAACGAATTTAAATTTATTTTAAATTTTTCCTAAGTGGGCGTCCCGTTCGAATATTTTTCAGGGCGCGCGCAATCACGATAAATTTGCCTGTACGGTGACAAAAGTATGGGGCATGTAATGGAATATCTGTGTATTTTATTGGTTTCATTTGCCACTGAGGATTTTACTAATTTATAGTTTGGTCTAGGGATAAATTTTATTACACGAAATTTACGGCGCACGCTTTTCTTTAAAACCTTTTAAATTAAAATTTATTTTGGCAATATTTCTCTCGCAGGTGACGCCTCGGAAACATAAGCACATTTTAACAAATCAACTTTATTGCGTTGCACGTTGCGGTCCCCATTTCACCAGCGGAAATTTTCACACATCTGGAAATTGGGGTTGTCTCTGCCATTTAGATGTAATTGTATTATTATTAAGTTTAAAAAAGGTTCTGTGTTTATCATAGGCAATAAAGAGTTATAATTGTAATAATTTGTTATCGTGTAAACTAATATCTGGAGTGTATAGGTTTAAGTTTAGTAGAATTTTTGTACATATATTTTATACATGTTATATAAAACTATAACATGACGTATAGGATTTGACCAGGATATTTCCTGGTGGGATTCCAGAACGAATGAAATGCAATCACGTTCATTTGTTGACCTGTTTAGGACGAATTTCTTCTTTGACTTGTGGATTTGTGAATTAGGATATGGTTCATACAATTTGGTATTAAAAACCGGCCATAAAATGTTGGTACACGATTTAAGGGTGCTGGATATATTGTTTCTTGCAAGGACAAAATAAATACAACAAATCATTTAGAATGATTTAGTAACTATTTGTCATTATTTTGCATGAAATCTATCTTTAAGGAATATTGATATTTATAATAAATGCATTACGATCTTATATTATAACTTATATTAATGGACGTCAGGTGGATATGATACAGATAGTACTGGATTCTAGTATAGGCCAATAGGAACTGAGGGAGAAAACTGTTGGCAATATCTTTGTGAAATTGAAGTGAATTGGAGCACCATGGAAGACATGCAAATAAAGCAATGTATTGTACGATTAAGGGTGAATTATTTCGTAATTAGCGATAACCATTCTTAATATCTTCCTAGGATAAGAGATAAATGTTGTTAAGGGAATTGAAGGAGCTTCTACGGGAAAGTTTACATAAACAATACAGGCTAAAATATTACTTGAAATTCAGAGAATACATCATACTCGGCTATGATATCATTATAGTTTACAACATATATATGCACTCGTAATTCCTTCTAATCTTAGGGACAGTTTTCCACTATTCAGTGTATTTAGTCTAGAAAAAACTGGATGCCTAGTTATCAAAAGTTCAAATTTAAAACCATTGGGCTTGGGTAATTTTAAATGATACTTAGATAAACAGATATTTAATTAGGTATAATGATGATGATGAGTTACGTTGGACGTGAACCAAGGACACTAACCGTAAGATTTAAATCGGCCTGAATACTATCAGGTGCGAGAATTGGTAATTAAGGAATAAGAATGCAGAGTCGAGAAAGGAATTGCAAGATGCTAGAGAATGGAGGGAAAATAAAGGAGAAGAATGGACAGAAAAGGTGAGGCAGATCAAAGGATTAAGAAATTAGAGGAAAGACTAGAACATAGGGACAGAACGGGGAAAATAAATAACATGATAGTAAGAGGATTAGGAGTAGAAAATGGAAAAGCGAGAGAGCGAATTGCAGCGTGTCTAAGGAAAGAAATACAAATCGAGGCGGAAGTTGAGAAGGTAATTACTTTTGGATCTAAAAGGCGAGAAATGACGTTGGTAAAAATGGGCGGACAAGGAGAGACTGATGATGAATAAGGCAAAATTAGGAAGACATAAAGTGTATATTGATTATGATCTGATGAAAAAAGAAAGGGAGGTGCAGAGGGAAATATGGGTATACGCAACAAAATAGAGGGAGGAAGGAAGACGAGTAAATATGGGGTACATAGAACTAAAAGTGGACGACATGTGACTGATGTGGAATGAGGAAGAAGGAAAACTAATGGCAAATAAACGAATCATTGTACAGGTCTAATTGGGAACAAGCTGTGGCGGAGGGAAATTTGATCAAGGCAAGTTTTGGAAGTTAGTAGGCCGTAAGACATTGATACCGGTGTGAGAAGGGGCACATGTGAAGGACTATTTGGAATATTCCACTATACAGGGCCACGGTAGACATGGATAGAGGCAGAATCATGGGAAAAAAGGAGAACATGCCCAAGGGCGATAGAGGGAGATAAGGTGGGAAAATAAAGGGCAAAGATGAACAGTTGGAATTATAACAGGAGTAAAGGAGATACAGGTGAAAAAAAGTAGAGGAGGAGTAGAGTATCGAGAATTCGCGGGAGAGTGACAGGATGTAGAAGTGGTGACAAATTTACACTATAATACAGCAATCATAACATGAATGTGATACCGACGGTGTTAGATGAAATAATGACCATGCAATAATAGTGGAGGAGATATGGACATGAGGGTGGGAAGATAAAATGAAAACTATTGACAATTTATGCAGTTGTCAATAGTTGTCAAAAGAGGTGGTAGTCACTTGTCGAAATGTCAGGAGAACATGGAGGGTGTGGTAACGTTGTGGGTCATTCTTGCGGTATGCGGTCCTGTAAGAAAACCACTTTCTTTCGTTGGATCAAAGAAGTCTGTTTACGGATGAGTGCTGCTTATACTCACGGAACCTGTTCACAATACAAGTTAGCAGTGATGATTTGATCCACTTCCAAAAAGTCATAATGGACAATTCCGATGTCTGTCCACCCAACACACAATTCAATCTTGTTTGAATGCAAGGAAGCCTTGGGAGTGTGTGGTACCACATCAGTAGCCGACATTTATGATACAAACGCGTAGCATTTGAGTACAATTGTTTGCCGAACAAATGGCAAGACGACATAACTTGTTATCATTTAGCAATTAATATGGGTTCCCATTTGCTTAACGTATTTCCTAGCTGATGACGGTGAACCTTTCTGCAAGCTCTAGGCACGTTATCCTGCAATTTGCCTCCACAACCTGTTGAATATCCTGTTGTTGATCTTCATTGCTCAAGCTGAGATCTCCCGAAGAAAATTTCTTGGAACACTTCTGTGCTGTTCGATCACTTACAGCATTATCTCGGAATGCTGTACATATTTTTCGCCCCGCCGCGCCATTGCATTACCGAATTTGTACTCGTAGAGTAAACAATGTCGAATTAAAGTTTTATTCGTTGCCATTTTCAACTATTTAAAACAAGAAATTAAACAATTGTCACTAATTGTGTATGTATCCGATAAACAAAGGATATACATGATACAGGATGACATATAACAAACAAGTGCTATCCATCAACAACTTAAAAAATAGTCATGGCATTCTGCTGTATAGAAAAACCGCACGAACTTATTTTCTTACCTGATAGAACGAGCATTTTTTTTCTTTGTTGGCAGTGGTCGTATATCTACTCTTCAGTCGATAGCATTAGAAGTAAAGTTCTCTCAGGTGACCTGCTGAACGAGGTTGTGTATTAATACACTCGTAATTAGGAAATTAGCGATTAAAATAATTATTAAGAGTGTGATGTATTTGGACACCCCACTTGGACAGATCAGGAACATCACCAAGGAACGTACTATCTGGAAGTCTGCTGGTCTGAAATTTATCTCCGACGCGATGAATCTCATATCGAGGATACGTCGTCGCCCGTACATCTATCATTACGAATACCCGTCTACATGGTATGAAAGCCCGCCTCGACAAACGATCGACACCAATCATCCCCGTCCCGATATATAATCGACATAATAAGAATAGAAATCTATACATTTTAGTAGAACCAACTGGTCGCACCGGATACATGTATCATTTAATTTCTTGTTTATTTTATTTTATATTTCTCGTATGTGCCCGACTTGTAGATACTTTTGAACACGAACGTTGCAAAACTTTGTAGACTGCTTTCATGGCAAAATTAATTTAATGACAGATAGCAGTGGAGATTATACCGCTGACCACGTGAATGTTACGCTTGTGCTTCAAAGTTTGCTGTTGTTGAATGTTTACGAATATACATGTATGTAATTTTAATTTTTAATTTTAGTGTTATTCCAATTCCAATTGTTAGGCGCACAAAATATCTAGAAAGGTTACATTTTAGCTAGAAATACTAAATTTATCATCTTTTCTTTTAAGCTCTTAACTTAATGAAGTTCGTAAGGAACTTTTATGTAAATTTATTATTATTCTTTATTGTTTTATAACATTAATTTTTATATTAATTTTAATTTTTTTTATGCCATCCAACTATAATATATACAAATTGTTATAATGAGTGTTAAATATAATACAACAACCAGCCTAAATTAATTAATTGATATAGGTTTTTCTTAAAATGGTGACAGCTTTTCAGCCGGATATATGTGCAATAGGAAGTACAAAATGTGACAATAGGATTCAGATGTAGTAACAATTCAAATTACCTTCCGCATTGCGGTATCATATTGTGTTACAATATTTTATAACTGGTTTCAATCATAATAAAACCAATATTTTGAAAAAAATGCGGGCACTTCAATTTCACACGTGGGATTCCAAAATAAAAAACATTTCAATATTATACCTAAAATCATTTTAGGCATTACATTGTTATTATATCTCATTGCATACGTCAAATAGTAATTTCAAAGTCAAAAGTCAGACACGAGGAAATGCAAAACACAAACTGGGCCATTGTTTTAGTGTCGTTTCCGGTTTAACCATACCAATTTACATTGTTTATTAGAACGTTTTAACGTATGTAAATTTTGAGAACGTCTTTGAAATATAATTTTTCAAGCTAGAATTGTTTTATTTAATTTGGTAGTACAAAAAACGACTTGGTGAAGCTTTAACTATATAATGTATCACGCAGCAGTTAAAGGGCCTTGGGTTTCAATGGTTCGTAATTTGGTGCGAATGCCTTCCATCAGCCTTTGGATGGTAAGTGGGTTAAACTCCCCTAACTCGCCCAACATAAAGTCTTGAAAAACCAGCTTCCGAAATGGCGCAGCACACTAATATCTTGTCCTCAAATGTCCATTTTTTTCTTATACCTTACGTCATTAGGAACGTCGTCAATGTTGTCAGTACAAAAGCCTTTTATTTCGGAGAGATGTAAAATATTTATCGTGTCATTGTTTCTGAAATCTTCTAATCTAAATTGCCTGCAGCATCTTGGAATCGTCTCAAATTGAGCAGCCGTGTATTTTGAACATTTCTGTAGCTTTCTATATTTTAAATGATTTCTGCTAATTTCCCTCTTGGCTGTCATATGGGAAATGCAAATCTTCGGCCTAGTCTTGAAACTTCTTGCAGATTCAATGAAGTTCTGAACCCGAGGGAAGATTCGTACATGGCAAACCTTTTTAACGCGGTAAATTGTTGTAAATATTTTGGTTTCTATAAATGGCGACAATGTCACGTTTGGACATTTGGTCAACCAAATTGTAAATACCTTGACAGATTCTCAATATCCAATGGTAAGGTGAAACATTTTCCCAAAACTTGTTACATACGTTAGCAGACGTCTTCAACGTATTATATATTGCATGGAAAATAATCAACAACAAATTGAAAAATTGTACATTGATTTAAATGTTAGATGTTATTTATTGCTGAAAATAACCTAATTATTTCATCAGGAAACCCCTTTTCCTTTTCTTCAACTATTGTTGCTTAGTATCTCTTGCATGTTCAAATATAAAAATGGCGTAGAAGCACATTATTGTTAGTAATACCTTAAACATGCTCTATTTTTCTTTATGCTAATCATAATATTGATGGACGAAATACAGATATGGGATTTTACCCTGTTCCGCTATGTTTTTTAAGTAAGCGTATGCGTATGATCACGAATGGACGTTTTAGTGATAAATTGAGAAGACAAGAGCCTCGGCCACATAGTAAACAGAAAGAAGACACCAAGTCTACCTTATTGCGCAAGTTCACTCTATAGCTAGAACACTAATATTACGATCAGAAAGGATGGCCGATGGCAGAAACAGGAACAAAGATATTGACACACCTACAAACCACTAGCGCAGAATGGATTTTCAAACCGAAAAATTCGCAGGGCATCAAGACCTTCCATACGAATTTCATTTGCCCAAACGAAAAATTCTCAAGATAAACAATTAGATGTAATATTTTGCAAATCTGTCGAAATTAAATGTGACAAATGTGTAAACTGACGAAATTGGCTAAGAAACCAGAAATATACAAAGTAAAAAATTACGAAATACCGAAATTTTTGCAAATTTATTGAAATCGACAAAATGCGACAAATTTCTAAAAGTTAGAATTTCTGAAGAATAAGAAAAAACATTTATTTAAATGACAAATGCAGTAAAAATTGTAAAATCTGCAAAAATATACCAACATTAAAAACCACTGTAGAAATTAACAAGAATAAACAATTTCTCACGCAAATGCAAAATTAAATAGAGTAATAAAAATGTCAAAAACAATTTTGTAAAATGATAAAATAGTAAAATTTACGAAATGTTTTCAGGTTCGGAGCATATTAAAATATATTTTCGGAATGTTTATCGGTTCGTTTATTCTGAACAATGTCGATGAAATCAGTAGGCTAATGCTTTTAGAAGAAAGGAAGAAATTAAAACGAAAAATTGTAAAAAAATAAAATGAGAGAATCAGAAGAACAAGAAAAACGGCAATGCATTCAAAATTTTCTGCAATGAAAAATAGCATGTCGAAATAGCATGTCAAAAATTGCCAATAATAATAAATTTATAAAATTGCCAATAATGAAAAAAAATTACTGAAATGTTAAAATAAACAAAATTCCTTCATGTAAAATAAATTATACTGTTAACATAACTGATTTGGGCAGCATAAATATATTTTTTTCGCGTTGCACTCTTGATACAAAATACAAACATAGATCATCTACAAAGCAAATATTTATTTGGATTACGTTTAAAGCACAATTTTAAATGAAATGCTATTAAATATAATAGAAAATATTATGAAAAACATACTTCATATTGTTTTATCATAAATGTCATTTGTATTTAATACTTTCGAAAATTCTACATCGACCTGAGCCGAAAAAACTGAGTACATATTCGTGATCGGCGGCCCCGAAAATACTACTCAGTTATTGTCATTCTAATTGAAAAAATGCTTCATTGTGTTAATATTTCGTGATCTGCGTAACAACAAGCTAACAAATTAAATACATTTCTATTGCAAAATATTTGTTGTAGGATCTATATTCACGATTTTTTTGTTAAAATGTAATCTAATGCACAAATATTGTAAATTGATTAGCATCGATAGACCAATACTTCAAGGTTAGTGACGAAGAAAATTTGATTTATTTGTGATAATTTGCACTGTATGAAACTATTTTTCCGTCGCCTATAATCGCCTACCGGTTTAAAACCGAGTGAGATGGTCATTCGAGGGTGCACTGGGCTTCACGACTGAAGGAGTCAAAGTACTCACCATTGAAATATTGCTCAACTCATATTTGTTTTGCATAAGTTGAAATGAATGAATAGCACTAAGACATGTAGTGATTGTACTTTCGACAATCCTGATAATATTTTAGACGATTGGCCATTTAATATAAAATAAAATTTCGTAATTTTCCAAATTTTTCTTTAGATGGCCTATACATTACATTTTAACGTGCCATTTTACATTTCTTAATTTCAATTAAATTTTTTTTAATTTCAAGAAATCAATAAATTATTTTCAAATACATACTACATACAACTACAAATCTTGATTATGGAAAAACGATATAAGGCAAGAAGCTTCAATTTACATTGCAATTTATTTTATGCTGCTTAATAGATAACATTTTGTGTAACTTCATTATGGTTTTAATATTATCAGTACATAAACTAAAGTTTAAAACATTTTCTGCTAAACTAACTTGATAATCTGCACATTTTAGTATTACTTACAAAGTAACATGATCTTGCATTTGTGGCTGAGATGTTAATTTATGGCGCATTGTTTGTCGGAATTAATTATTTCACTTCAACTTCATTAAATTTTGCCCGTCATCGTAATCGAGCCAGTTAATTTTATCAAAGTTCAGTGCGGACAAGTGCAGATTTTTTTATAACGGATTCGAATTACTTTGTTTCGCATTGTGCCTACGTAAAGTTACATCCGTACATTACTTTTTATTCAATGCGATTCGAGTGAAGCTACACTACTCACCAAATTAACACCAGAGAAAATATTTTAAATAATCAATCAAATTTTAATCAATTTTATTGTATAATCATAATCATTTTTATAACATTAATTACATCTTGCTCAAAAATGTAAACGCTATCCAAATCCAAAACAGACAGAATATGGTAACGAGAGAATAATGTGCAACCTGCAGCCTGAAACATTCAAAAAATAAATCGTTTCTTAAATGCATTGACTAGTTTTACCTTCGGTAACGCTTATTGGCACCTTCGATATTTTCGAGTTTTTCTTTGAAAATGTATAACTTTATTGCAACAGCAAATGTGCCAGCAAGTTTATCATAATCAATCGAACCCATATCGAATGGATGCGTAATCTTTTCATTCTCCGAAAGCTTCTCCCACATGGCGTACACATTTTCGTGTTTTATATCCCACTCATGAAAGGCGAAAAAGCTCAACACGTTTATAAATTTTGATGTTTTCTTATATATTTTAATCATGCTGAAACAATAAATATGGTTGACTGAATGAAAAATAATGTTGGATACCTTGGTGGTTGAATCTGTTAATGGATTTACTCAATAACTTGTTGTTGAAGATATTTGGGTGATGTCATTTAAAATTCCGGAACCACATAGAAATATTTCCGATGATTTGCCAAAATGATTGAACTTATTTACCTTGGTTTTCTTCCCAATGTTAAGAGAGCGACATCTACAAAGTACGCCGGGAGCAGGTGCAGTAAGAAATGCAATAAGTAAAAATAATATTTGTATGCAGTGGTTATTCTGATTCTTTTCCACACTGCCCTGTCTAAATTGTAAATCACTTTGTGACCACTTTCTATCATATAGTCCCACGTTCTTGAATATTTTTCACCGGCACTGTAATTATACACAGGAATTTCGCCTGGCGTCGTTAATCTAAAACATACCAATGCAATAGAAAATCGAGTACATTAGAAGTACATAGAAACTTAAAACCGAGTATTTTGTCGCTATTTCAAAAATGTTACCTTCGATTTGTTGCATCCCATGCGGAACATATTAGCGCGTTTACACAATAATCTATTGGCACAAAATCACATTTCTTATCACCATCCATCAAGAAAGCTCTGTTTAATCCGATTCCATAAGTTAGCATTATCCCAGTTGGGCCGTATATGTTGTCGGTCCATCCTCGACATGGATCCGAGTACGAAGGGATCACTAAAATCAACACAAATCAATGGTTCGCGCAAAATTACGCATTTTTAACTAAAATAATTGGCAGACATTTCAAAGTTGGTAAAATTCAGATTCTACGAGATAAATCTATTCAAATTGACTACTTTGTGCTAATGCTGTTGCCACTGGAAAAAATATTATGTAATTTTGTGAATCGTCTTTCGCAACACCAAGAAGGAGTCGTCTACAGTGTTGAACGTATATTAATCGATGCATTAATGCACCTTCCACTATATGTTTGAAACAAATAAACAGGTCCAAAATTGTTAACCAAATTTCACGCTCCTTTTAATATTTACCTCAAAATTGAATGTAAAAATATACTACAGGCCTTGCAGGCCCTTGGCTTGTTTCACCAGTGTCTCAAATGCTACTGGTGGGTTGTGCTTGTGCTTTACAAGCACAACCCACTTGTCTTTTATTAATATATCTTTGTGCCTTTATCACTCTTGTTGTACTCACCAAACAGATCCATTATTTTTTGTTTATTCTCAGCATTTCTTTCTACCATATAGTTTTGTTAATATTTTATTTCCCACATTTCGTTCATTTGTTGATAAGCTTTCTTTAAGACCCGCGTCTCACACCCATATGTGGGAATAAGTCGACGGTTTCATAAATTTCGCTTTTGAAAGTCGTGACACATTTTATAAAACTAGAAAAAAATCGATACTGCTGCTATTCTAATCATTCGTGATACAAATTCAGCATCTGCATTAATCTGCATAGTCTTTTCTATAGTCGTGCACCTCTCCCTTACACATATTACTACTAATTTTTTTCTAAGTTTGGCATTTGCTTCGTAGTTACTATTGTTGATATAGTTAATAGACTATAGTCTGACTCACAGCAGGTCAACAAAATATCCCCTCCATCGAACAACATTTTCATCTCCATTAACCAAGCGATCTATTAATGTATTTTTGCTCCACCAATTGTACAGCTGTGTATTGAAACCATTTCATTGTTACCACATTGTATTGCTATCATTGTGTCCCATTTTTTTCACATCAGACTCCTTTCTGTACTTTTGCAGATTATTTTAAAATACCCTATTCTTCCGCGGCCTTGTCCTATGTTGAAGCGTTTTCTGTTGTTCATATTTATTACTATTACTTCCTTCTTATACTCCCCAAACTTTGATTAGTTTGCATATTCGTTTTGACACTTGTTCAAAATTTATTACGACGTGATTTCTGGATTGATAGACGTATCCTATTGTATAGTTGAATAAATAATATTAAAATTAATTAAATGCTTCGTGGTTTTGTTTTTTTTTCTTGGGTTGAATTGAGTTGGGTTCGTTTGGGTTGGGCTATTACATATATATGTTTTCTTTTTAGGACCTTCCATGTCTATATCCCTGTCAAATTCCTACCTCGAAGTTCCATGTTCTCATGTTAAAGTCCTTGATTTGTTAATTGCTTTTCGTTTATCCTTCTCTTCTAGTTACTCCGCATTTCTATTCGGTGCATTGAGATATTTTTCTAGATATTTCTCCTGCTTTGTTTGCAACATCAAAAATGTCCAACATGAAATTACAGTGGGGGTTGTGCTATAATTATGTGTTCCAATAAACAGTCCGAAAGCTCAGTGCCGCTGACAGAACGATTATGGGGGAACGGATGCACAATTATTACGATGGTAAATAGGCGCCACCAAAGCAAACGTACATTAACACATGATACATTCGATGAGGAGTGTGTAAAGATAGCAGATTACAGAAAGGAAATAATTACTGAATGACAAGTAGAATAATATAACAGTAGAAAAATATAAGAACATAATAAAACAATCGGCGAGATTGTACAGGGAGAAAAAGAGATTGTACAGTGAGAAAAACTCATAAGCGTTGAGGAAAAATGTTTTTCCAAAAAAATACGAACGTAAGGTTACCATAGCAGAAATAGCTATTTTTAAAACCAGGAAGAAGTCTTACTGAGTGAACCGACGCAAATAATAGAAAGATGGAAGACTTTGACTTACAAGACCTACAAGAAACACGTTACAATGCCATAAGGGAAGAGAAGTACCAATGAAAGTTCAAACATCTAAAAAATAATAAAACTTATGGGATTGTAACACTAGTATGTGAGGAAGAACAAATATGGACAATCTTTATATGAAAACTGTAGAGGTATTGTAATTACTTTTGCAAGTAGAAATATTTTTTTATTTATTTGTATTTGAATTTACTTGTTTCATTTTGTCTTTATTCTAAACATACTACTTACCAATTGATGGACGAAATAAAGAGATGGGCATGTTTTTGCCTTTTATTAGTAACGCTTGTTCCGCTATATTTTTTGAGTAAGTGTATGCGTTTGGATGGTCACCGATGAGCCTTGAAAAACATTCAAATATGTGATTAGTTCTTTTGGCATAACTAGTAGATCAGGAGGTATTTTTTGTCGACAACTAAATTCAACGTATTTCAATTTGCTTAAAAGGGACTTACACAGGTGTTATTTTCTGGAGCGTGGCTTGGTCCAATTCATCGACTAATTTTATAACGGTTTCGAACCCGACGTTTGACTTGTAGAATTTCTCCTCAATAACCCCCTGGCCGGCATTTGAATAGGCCGTAGAGACCATAACGAAAGACTTTAGCTTCATCATATCTTTACACACATCCAGCAATTCGCAAAAGCCTTTGACATTAGTTACAATCGGCTGTTTTAGTTCACCAGTCATATTCAAATACGCGGCACAGTGGAAGACTATGTCTACCTAAAAAATGGCTAGGTAAATAATTTAAATATTTAAACATAAAGTCGATAGCAATAATATAAATGCATCACGATGTTATCTCGACCTTAACACAATATGAACTGTACTCACGTTTTCGACAAGGGTACGTTTATCAATTTCGCTCAATCCAAACATGGGCAGAGATGCATCTCCTTCTAAAACGCAAATTTTGCTTTCGAAATTCGGCTTTTGCTGACGTAATAGATCGAAAACCTGTTAAAAAACGGATGACCTTTGTTTGCCAAACTTTGACCAAATTTGGTATTCATGTATTGTATTAGTTGTGTTGTTATGTGTTTATGCAATATTACGCATTAGTGTCAAAAATTCATTGTAACTGAAACAAAGGTATTTGTCCGCATTGTCAAGAAATAATATGCAGCAACTTTCGAGTCAATAACCCGACCAATTTATTTAATGAATGCGATTTTACTCTAAACATTCAGCCCAAAATAGTTATTTGAATAATTTATGTAAGTGAAAGCCGTTTTTAATAGAAGAATAGCGTTCACGTTTAATATTCTTTATGTTCAACTGGTACTGTTATTGCCCCCCTCGATATTATTATCAAATTTTACATTGTTTCGAATTCTTAACATTTGCCGAAATTGTCAAAAAATTAAATGAAATAAAGATGCTCATAAATAACTTCGCCAAAAAATAAGGAAAATAGTAATCATAAAAATTATTTTTTTTCCAATTGTCTGAATGGGGTTCATTAATATTCTCATTTCTTTTAGAATAAATTATTTTCCAAACGTGTTGCGTGCGATACGATTTTTCATTCTGTAATATCGGCATGCAACGCAGATAAACTCCACTGCATTGTAAACACGTCGACACTTTGTCAACACCGAAAACAAATTCAAATTAACGTTTACAATCGATTTTAATTAATTTTGTGAAATCCATCCTAATCGCAAGCAAACCAATAAAAAATATAATCTCACCGGGTTTTCGTAAACTTCTCGCATTCTGTCCGCTGGCGACTTGCCCTTTTTGCTACGGATTATCAGGTAGATACAGTCAATGTCGTCGTACGTCCGCAACAGCTTCTGTATGAGCATCTTTCCTAAAAATCCAGCGCCCCCAGTTATCAACACGTTGGTGTTGGCGTAGAATTTTTTTACGTTACTATCGTGTGCCATGGTTCTCGTTAAAATGGGATTTCAGGCAGTCGGTACGCGATGTTTTATGGTAAAAATATTGATGTTAATATATGCAAATGTGTACAGTACACGTAAATTTAGGGACAATGACGAATTTATAATATTTCTCCGAAATTTGTCACTTATAACTCTTTTGACTTTAGGACGTCTTTCTTAGCCGTATTTAATAAGTCTCATAAAATTTTTGCTGTAAATCGTACTCTAGTCTAAATTCAAATTCCATGCAATTCGACTCCTTAGTACAAAACTTATTTGCTCCGTGAAGACAAGATGGACGTAAATATTTCGTCTCAATGCTGGCATGATAACTAGACTGCAGTATTGGCAATAATAATACTTGTAATAATATAAATTGATGTAATTATTTAGCTACTTATCAAACTTTCGAATATAAACACACGTATGCCTTTCATTTCAATGGTTATATATATCACCGCGCTGTATATTAATTAAAAAAAGTTCCTTTCCTTTTATATTTTATGAAACACATTTTCTTAATTAAAGTAATGTAACATTATCTTTATTCTCAATATTCATATTCCATACACTATTCCAGTATACTGTGTAGTGAAATCTTATGTGTGCGTATAATATTCACAATTAGGTTTAGCACAATTTTGATGTTTCACATTTTACTTCTTCTTCTTCTTCTTCTTTCCGGAAACCTAAAAGGTTTGTTTTTTCCCATCCTGATTTCAAGTGCTCTTGAGATTCTGACGATCAGCTGCCCTTCCATCTCTTTGGTGGTGGTCCTGACGGTCGACTTGATGCTGGTTTTCCGTTTTCTGGTTTTGCTAGTCTGTGATCATCCATTCTAGATATGTGTTTATTCCAGAAGCACCTTCGCGCTCGTGTCCACCTCATCATCTTCTGTCTCGCATTCTTCCCGAATTTCTTTACTCCTTCTTTGGTCTTTGAGTGAGTTTCCCGTTATTGCTCTTAGTACTATCATTTCATCGGTGCGCTCCTCGTTTTTCTGCTGTGTATGTCTTACACATGCTTTGTATATTCTGACTTTGGTTGTAGTTGATATGCATGCATTTTTACATATAGTTGTTCTCAAGGCTCCTGCTATACTGGCTGACTTTTTGATCTGGTCTCGTACGACATTCTTGAGGTCATCTTAAGGTGATTAAGGTAGTTAACCTCGAAGACCTGTTCTATTATTTTGTTGTTTAGTTCTAGCTTACATCTGCATGGTTCCCTGGTAGTTACCATGCTTTTTGTTTTAGTGGTTGATATTTCCATATTAACATTTGCGTATTTTGCGTCCGAGAATAGCGTTGCATCGTCAGTATAGCAGATAATCTTAAGTTGTTGTTTTCCCATCTTGTACCCATGGCTTACCTTACGCACTTGCTCTATTATGATATTGAAGAGCAATGGGTTGAGGCTGTCTCCTTTTCGTACTCCCGTGTTTTGCTCTATTTTCTATGTTGTTATTGAATTTGTCTTTATTTCTGTGGTATTGTTTGTGTTGAGCTGTCTGACTCTCTCGATGATGCTTGGGTGCGTTCCACTGCGTTTCAGCTCATTTAAAACGTCTTCCAACTTTATTCTGTCGAACGCCTTCGTCAAATCTATGAAGCACAGATATTCTGGTTTATTGTATTCTATTACCTTCTCCACGACCTGTCGGACAATGAATACTGCGTTGACCGTCGATCGGTTTTTCCGCTGTTCTTCAGTTATAATGATATCTCTGAGAATGCGTTGCTGCAGAATACGGGTAAATAATTTCATGGATGTATCCAGAAGACACATTCCCCGGTAGTTCGCAGGATCTGAGGTTTTCCCCTTTTTGAATAATGGAATTGTTATGCTGTTTTTCCAGACCACCGGTGTCGTTCCGTTCTTCACAATTTTGCTAAAGAATCCGGCAAACTGTTCAACCAGCTCCCGTACATTTTAGCAGTTCGTTTCGAACGTTATCCGGGCCTGGTCATTTGCCGTTTTTCAGCTATTTCATTTTTGATATAACCTCCTCCACCGTGATTTGTTCTATATCCTCGATGTCTTCTGTCTCTCCTCGGCCTAGCCGCCGCCGCTCTGTGGGTCTTCATTCTTCCTCCTTGTTTGCATACAGGTCTTTAAAGTAGGTGGTTCACTTGTCTGCGGAATTGCTATTTAATTGAACTGTTTCATTGACTTCCCTTATTGTTGCTCTGAAATGGAAGTCACTTTCTATTTCTCTGCTGATGTTTGATGAGGATAGGGTCTCTTTCTATTTTTTGAGTGAGTCGTTGTGTGTATAATTTCATTGTGCTCTCTGTTTTGAGTGACTCGATATTAAACTTTGTTGTTGGTTTGTTCTTTCTGTTGACTGGGGGTCTAGTCATGGTAATTTTTCCCATTACGAGATTATGATCTGATCCGATGTTTGCGGATGTTAGTGATCTAACGTCCTGTATTTGGTCTGGTTTAATAGCTCTGTTTGTTATTATGTAATCTATTGTAGACCTTAGCCCTCTACTTCCCTGAAATGTGATTTTGTGCTGGGGTTTGTGTTTGAAACATGCATTGTGTCCTTAATTCATAGTGGGTACAAAATTCCACGAGACTTTCTCCTCGCTCGTTTACCGTTTCCTCATTGTGTGCGTTCTTGATTCCAGGTATTATTACTTTCCCTATTCTTCCCTTCATGTCACCCATTGTTATTATGCTTTTTTTGTTGTGGTATTGTTGCTATTAACAGTTGTAGCTGTTCGTAAAAGTCGTCGGCTTCCCGAGCTGACTTTCCTGTGTCTGGTGCATAGACGGATACTATATGTAGGAGATGTTTTTCTAATTTAAGGGTAACTTTTAGCATTCTATCGTTTTTGTACTTGTTATCGGTTTTGGAGTCCTTAAACATATGGTTAATGGGTATTCCCACACCTGACGCTGCTCTTGTGTCTTTGGGTTTCCCTGAGTAGATCAGTATATATAGTCGTTATACTGTTCGGTCCCTTTTCCCCTATTTTTTGTTTCCGATATGGCACCAATGTCTATTTTATGGTGCTTTAATTTTAAAATGATTTCCTGATCTTTTCCGTTAAATGATCTTACATTTTCCTTGTACTCGCTTGGTTCGTCAACATTGTGTCCATGCTATTCCGATGCTTTGTTTGGATTCTGTGAGCGTATGTGCTGTTTTACAGAGGGTAGGTTCCTAACCTCGCCCTTAAATCCTCCTCTTTTATCCGGGCGTGGGACCGGCAGTGGCACCATCTGAGTTACTCAATCAACCCAGGCGGAGTTTCACAATTTGCAATATGGAATATTGTAAAATAATTTGTGGACCGTTTTTTGTAGAATTATTTGTAAATCCTATGATGTTACTGCCGTCCACTACGTCTGGCCGTGACCTAAACTTTGCTCAAAATTAGGGAAACGTTTCAATTATTTTTCTTTGCATGTTTCTTGAATTTTGCTTTGCTTATATACATACATCCGGTTCCGGTTAACTTTAAAATTGACTTAGAATGGAAGAACAAATCTTAGATTAGTATGTAATTATATTTTCCCCTAGGTTCTTCATTATCACTATAAAGAAATGAAAGTAACTTGGATTATTATACGCATATTACGTTGTAGATAATTGGACATTTTCTGTGTGCAAATAACTACACTTACATTATCAATGTAGGCATTGCATTTGTGGATTATTTGATACATCCACATTTGAACAAATAACCGTAAACTTTGAAGCATATTCAAAACTTTATTTCACTGTATTTTAAATAATAAACATTTAAGAATAGGTTTTTCGCTTCCGCCAAAAGCAGCACGTTCCCCGTGGATTAGCAGGCCAATGAATGCTGAAAGTTGAAAACGCAGTGTGAACGTAATTCAATTAAGCATCCTCATTTATTTCTAGACCAATTTTTCTTGTTGTTGTCTCCATATAATTATAGCAAGATTGGAAAAATATACATATGCATTAGTAAAATGTTATAGACTACAGTTAATCTTGACCCGAATAACATCACCATTAAATCCAATTTAAATATTTTTAAAATTTCACTTGTAGGAAGTACGTTTTGTTATAAAACACAATTGAAAACATCATTACTGTCAAGTAGTTTGCATCGCACATGAAACTCCTTTGTTCGAAGTATTATTGTTGCGGTTATTACTAATCATGGAAAATTACTAAGCCGTTGGAAGTTTGATATGCTAATATTTGAATGTCGTTTAATGACTTGCACATGGACAATTATAAAATCCATTATGAAATGCTCGCTTGCGTCATAGTATCTATTAAAAACTAAGGCATGAGCGGAAAGTTGTGATCAGTAATGTGGTAATGTAATGAAATTTAGACAGAAATAGAAATACTCAAAGTCAAAAAGACCGAGATTTTATTTGTTTTATATTTTACAAAAGGAAGAAAAGAAAACTATGAATAAGGATAACAAAAAATAAATCTAATGTAAGAAATGAAGTAAATTAAGAGGTCAGGGTGAAATCCTCACCTGAGGTAATGTATATTGCTGAAGAGAAATATTTGTTACTGTTATTACCCAATAGAAAAATTCATTAATAGGACAAAATATACATGAAAACATTAACCATATACTAAATAATAACTAGTAATGAATAGAATAATTATAAGCAGAATAATTGTTGAATTACAGAGTATGGAGCTAAATTTTAAGTCTACGGTACAATGAGTAGGGCTCTATAGAGTTCCGCAAGGGTCCTTACTAGGACCAATGCTTTTCTAATTTATATAAACGACTTGGTGTTTATGTTTTTACAATTTGCGCTACTTATCACTAGTCTGATTATAATAAATAATACCCGGGACGATGTAACATATAAGACAACGATGATAGTTGAGAATATATCAACATGGGTTTATGCGAATAAGCTAGTATAAGGATATGACATCAAATATGATTTTCCACTCTGTGATCTACATGTGGAAAATATAACTGCCCCTACTAGTGATGGCGGTTATATAGAACCGACTGACTCCGTTTGTTTTCGTTGATGTTTGTCTTGGCAAACGAACTGGAGTATTTTCAATATCTTTCTTTATTTCATTATTGAATTATTGATAGATGCTGTATACTTTTGGGAAGTAAAAACGATATGTTGTGTAAAAAAATCAAATACATAATAAATCTTAATTTACACTATGACAAGAAGAGGGCGAAGTTACGTAAACCAGTCACTTGAATTCATCAGAAAGTAAGTGAGAAACATTTCTGGACATATGCGCCTTTTGAAAATTTCGCACTGCACATCTTATCTTGGTCACTTACGAGTAATTGGTAATAAGTCCCTTTTGTAGATAAATTCCATCACATCGAAGTGATGAATACTTCAAAAATCGCTTCTGAACTTTTTCTACTAATAATTATGATGCCAAATTTCCAAGTTCCCTGCATGATCGAATTAATTTAGTGGTTACGCAGAAAACTTGGAGAGGCTGTGTTCAGTAAATTGTAATTTTTGATTAGTACCCGTGATCCTCGACTAATGTTATTAACTAAAATTGCGAAAACTGAATAATTATGTAAAATGCGATTGGTTTGTCTAGTGAATACTATGTGATTTACCAATATTTAAGCATATCATATCAAATTTTCGAGCTCCAACTCACAATCATATTAAAATCGTTTTTTAAATTGGTGCAATCGAAATTATTTACTTCAGTAAAGATCTTTAGATCGTCTGCGTATCTTAATACTGCAGTAGAGATGATTTGAAATGTAAAGGACATAGGCGTGGCTATGGGCTTTTCCCGCCGCGCAACTTGTTGATGACGTACATGTCCTTTACAACCTGAAACTACTCTACTAAATATCTGAAAAATATCGTTAATAAATATATTAAAACATAACTTGGCCAGGTTCAAACCCTCAGAAGTTACAATAAAAGGAGTCGAAGAAAAGCTATAAGTAATATGGCAATATCGGTTATGCAAATAACTCTTGACAAATTCAATAAACAACTTAGATAATAAATTCTCGAGATAGATGTATCCAATACATCAACTTGACTGGGGCCATCAATAAATGCACAAAAATATTCTGGTGGGGGAATGTATGAGACTGTTCAGAGTGGCAAAATTATCAAGTATTATCCACAATTAGAAATACAGCTATTATTATTATACCAGCTTTCTTCCAAATGGCTGGAAGGTCTTGAGCGCCAAGTTAAAAATAATTTTCATGTAATATGCCAATACAGGCATATAATCCATAACTAAGAAACTAAGAATTATATTGTTGTCACTAATTATTAATTAATTAATTATTATTTTAAGTTAATTTTATGCTTTTTCAGCGCCTGCTACTCACTAGATAAGCTTTGGAGAATTCGTATGCAAATGTATTTGCTCCTACAAATCAAATTTTTCATTATTGTTTCCATCCTACCAGCATCTTTGTAGAAGAGCATTTCTGAGCTCGCATAAATTACCAAAACTATAGTAATTTCAGATTCAATAATGTTAATATTTCGTCAAGGTTCGTAGTCTTTTATATTGACGGTAATAATATTCATATTTAAAATTTAAGAAACAGTGTTTAATGTACGTGTGCTTTGTTATCCGCCGTGAACCATGGTGGAAAATTCGGTCCAGGCGTGGATGTTTAAGGACGAAGAAATTCAACATAGCATACGAATAGAAGGTATCGTAGGAAGCATTGGATGTAAATATAATGCTGAAGCAAGTTGCAGTCTAGTTTTAGCATTCGTAATCATAAACCCGGAAGATTATTCTGCCACTGAAATTATTGATGCTATTGTACTGTTGCAAGCTGAGTTTTGCAGCAAACTATAAATAATAATATAATAATAATTTTTCGTTTCCTATCCGCAGACGGTTTACCTGTATTAATTAAAATTAGATATATTAATATCAACATGAACTATATCATCCTTACGTAATAGCAAATACTAAGAGCACCAATAAAGTTGTCCAAACCATTACTATCAATATTCGGAGTTAACTACATAGAGAACTTGACTCATACTGGCATTTGCATAAGAGTCAGTGGTACATAAAAATGTATTTAAATCCACAACATCTAAAGAATTGACATTTAGTGAGCCGGCAGTTGCCAAAGTACGTCTCCCCAACTGCAAGAAAATGTCTGTCGAACAAAATATTTCAGTGTCCATTGCATTAACGTAACGTAAAAGTTTTGGGAATTTTTTTGAAATATAATTATTCAAAGCATAATTGTTTTATTTAATTTGGTAGTACAGAAAACAATTCAATGAAGCTTTAACTCACTTTCATATGAAATACACCACTCATTAAGAATTAGACTACAATTTTGAAACTTAAAATAATACTTTATTATCAACTAAGAAACGACGAAAGTTTCCGCCGAAAAAATTCACCTGTTATGTTTCCTGTACCATTGTTATCTCCAACTTTGAATATTTTCTTCCTAGCACTTAATGAATTTCAGCCCACAAAAGGTCAGTTTATTTTATTGTCAAACTGTCAAGTAGAGGCCTTGTAATGCCCCTAGTGCGACGTCGTCGAAATTTTGCCCATGTCAATGACTTTGAGAGGGGCCGAATTATCGGTACGAAAGAGGCGGGTCTCTCATTCCGAGAGATTGGGAGAAGGCTGAATCGGGACGACACTACAGTTGTTCGGATATGGTCTTTATGGTCCGAAGAAGGTATTCAGATGCGCGGTCCTGCTTCGGCTTCCATTAACACCTCCCCATAAAGCAACCAGACTTGCATGGTGACAAGAACGGTAAGGGTGGGTTCATCAATGGAATTACATCGTCTTCAGTGATGAATCAAGGTTTTGTTTATGGGTGAATGATAGCTGTAAAGGTGCGGCGACATCGAGGGGAAAAACGAAATTTGTAGTTCTTTCAAAGACGACACAAAGCCTTAACACCTGGGGATATGGTTTGGGGGGCGATATGTGCTGGACGAATGTCACCCCTCACGTTCATTCAAGGCACATTAAACGCACGTCGTTACATCGACAACGTTCTGGAACCGGTATGAGTACCTTTCATACAGACGTTGTAGAATGCCACTTTCCAATAGGATATTGCAAGACCCCATACTGCAGTGGTTACAAGAAGGTTGCTGGACCAGGTTGGATTGCAGCCCTGCCCAAGCCCAAGCCCTGGCCTGCACGGTACCGGGCTTGTCGCTGATTGAACATGTCTGGGATATTGCGGGTAGGCGACTAAGACAAGTATCCAGGCCTCCTGAGAATCTGGATGAACTTCGACACCATTTAGAGGTTACATGGAACGAGATACCCCAGGAGGACATCGATCACTTAATAGAGAACATGGTTAGAAGTTATTGCATGCATAGCTGCGCGTGGGGATGTAACCCACTACTAGATTTTTCTTGAAAAATGTTAATTTTTGTTTCGTTTTTTTTTCAACTAAACTTTCATCGTTTCTTAGTTGATAATAAAGTATTATTTTACCGAAGTTTCAAAATTGTAGTCTAATTCTTAATGTGTGGTGTATTTCATATGAAATTGAGCATATAATTATAATGTATCACATAGCAACTAAAGTGCCATTGGTTTCAATGGTTCGCAATTTGGTGCATATGCCTCTCATCAGCCTTAGGACGGTAAGTGGGTTTAACTCAAATCTTTTGGTAGATTCTTCGTCGTAGTTCTTTTTCATTTTGGGCTTCCCACCCACCGTCGTAAACTTTTAGTAAAAACCAAAACTTCTCTATAGGCCGTGCCTGTGGAACATTCGGCGGTTATCCTCTTTAGGTACACATGGGATATTTTGTTGCCTTAACCAATCTTGGATTCTTCTCGCATAATGGCACGATGCCAAATCCGACCAGAACATAATATTATCATTAACATGATGCGGCTGAATACAATTTACTAATTTGGGGAGGCATATTCGAAAATAAACGTCTGCGTTCACAGCTTCGCCCAACATATGGTCTTGAAAAACCAGCTTCCGAAATGGCGCACCACTGCATTGTCCTCAAATTTCGATTTTTTCTTATGCCTTACGTCCTCAATGCTGTTTGTCAAAGCCTTCGTTTTCTTTTATTTCGGAGTTAGATATTGCAAAATATGAAATGCTCTAATCTTAATTGTCTGCAGCATCTTTCTATATTTTAAATTATTTTTACTAATTTCTCTCTTGGCTCAATTACCATGATTTGAAATATGAATAATTTTGTAATACGATTTTGGAAAAATATTAAGGCTAAGAAATTGTTAAAACATACACATCTTCTCACCCTAAATTTCGCACACTTCAGCCAAAAATAACTATTGCGTAATTATTGTATTGTGCGTTGCTTAGGTTTGACAATTATCGTGTTGGCAACATTTCTTTTTAAATATTAGTAATATTGATTAAACATATTTAAAATTCTATACGATTTAGTGATTTTAAAAATAATGTAATGTTTTAATGTGTCACAATCATAAATTATTCATAAAATTATTCCTTATAATTTTAGTAATTTATTTAGATTGAATGACGATGACGTCAACTAAGGGAAAACTTACATAAGAACCAGCGAGTCTTTGTCAGCTTCGTCTGCGACTATATAGAAATGCAGACAAAATAGCTAGAAGTTAAGTAATAAAAAAATCGAAAAGAAATAATTTTAAACCATGTAAATAATTTAAACATTTGTCACGTTTATTCGCAGATATAATAGAAGTTTTACATATATACGTACAATATTTGAATAGATACCACTTGTTATCAATTAAAGAAATTAATTGTTTTAGTAAATTTCATTTTATATTCGTTTGATAACTTATCTATTTTATTCATATTAGTATACATCGTTTCTCCCTTTTTGGGGTTCTTCAACAAATCATGCTACAAGCTGCATAATTTATGCCAAAATGTAAAAATATTATATTATATATATATTATATTATATTATAATATTAATGAAATGATAACAAGCAATTTACCACTAGCGTAGCAAGTTACGAGAATGGCTTAATATCTGAACACAACCCATGTATTACTGTAAAAATATTATACACATACATTGAAAGCCATACACACACACAAACTTAGTTGACTTAGATTTCACAGTTCCCAGATGACGGCCAAGAGTGGAATTAGCAGAAATAATTTAAAATATAGAAAGCGACAAAAATGTCCAAAATACACGGCTGCTCAATTAGAGAGCATTACAAGATGGTGCAAACAATTAAGATTAGAACATTTCAGAAACAATGCCACAATAATTTTAGACGACGAAAAATATTTGACATTATATTGGGCGTCTTGGGAGAAGTTTCAAAAAGTATTCGAAAACCTTTTGTTACATACTGCTACGTATTGGTCTCTGTTTTTGAATTAATGAAACCGACCGTGAACATTTGTAAAACTTAATTTTTTAATATTTTACCGTGCTTCATAGACATAATTATTTATTTTGAGAACAGATAGCAGGTGGACACGTTGAAATAAAACTTTTTCTAAATTCTTTACCTAACATTTATTTCCTGAAATTAACAAAAATGCGTATTTTATTTAATGAAATATAATTCGATCTTGACTCGTCTTCGTCGCTACAAAAACGATTGCGCCAGTCGTAGTCGTCCGCGCCGAGCATCCGATCGTTGAGCCTATTAACAAAATAAACGCGCCCTCGTTTTCTTACTGCGCTCGTGGTTGCTAAACATAAATTAATAATTTTCTGTTCATTTAACGCGTACATAAGCATTAAATGAAATGTTTCTTAAATGTTATTTGCTTCATTTCGTATTGGCGCGTACATAGGCCTCGGAAACACAGCAATACGTTACTTCCACGAAACGAAAGCAACAAATTTGTTTGTTTTAAAAAACTTGAATAAAACTTTCGTCAAACCGTCAAAAATGGTTGTCTAACAAAAGTGATGCATGCAATTGCAGCAATCGTGCGATAACCACACCAAACTATTTCATTTAAATGATAGTTTATACAAATCTGAACCGAACTTAAATATTGTCCGTATAACGGCCATTGTGTGAATGTAAATTACTACAACTAGAAATACCAAAATAAACAAATAAACTAAAATCATTTTATATTGAATCATTGCGTATACGATTTTTACATCAACTGATAAGCTTATATGCGATCCAAATCCAAAACAGAGAAAACAATGCAATAAGAGTGTAGTGTGCCACTACCAACCTGAAACAAACCAATAAGTCTATAGTTTAATATTTTGGTCCGTTTTACCATCGGTATCGTCTATGGGCAGCACGGTCATCTTCCTCCCCCTCCTTGAGAATATACAATTTTGCACCGAGTTCAACTCTGCTAACAAATTTTTCGTAATTCATTGAACCCATATTAAATGGATGTGAAGCCCTTTCTTCTTCCGTAAGTTTCTTCCACATCGTGTACACGTTATCGTTTTTTATGTCCCATTCATTAAGCATGAAAAATGACAATACTTCCAAGAACTTTAATATCTTTTTATAGACTTTTCGCATGCTAAAAACATGTAATCAAAAACAAAGGAGACAAATATAGAACCATTAAAAAATATATAGCAAGAATGCAAATTAAATATGAACTAAGGCACAGAAATACAAATAGAAAGAAATTAATTAAAGAATTAAAAAAGTTTGAATTGATGTAATGGAAACAATGGAAATGAAATTCATTTCCAAATTTCCATGCGAGTAAAAATAATTAAGAATGAATCGTTTATTTACCTGATTTCTTTCCTTAACGCAAATAGTATGATATCCATAACAATTGCAGGAAAAACGTGTAGTAGGTAGTGCAAAATATAAAAATTATATTTACACTTTGTGTCTATGAAGACCCTCTTCCAAATTACTCTCTTCGAATGGTATTTAGCCAAACGAGAACCAGTTTCGAACATAGTAGACCAAGATCTTGAATACTTTTCACCAGCGCTGTAATTATAGACTGGAATATCGCCCGGTTTTTCCAATCTAAGGATGTGATACACAATTACGAACTATTTAATGTGTTTGTGTAATAAACAATTATCTAAACCGCGAAATGAAATAAGTCAATTTTCACCTTCTATTTTCTGAATCCCAAGCGGAGCATATCAGTGCGTTGACACAATAATCCACTGGCACAAAATCGGTTTTCAATTTTGTATTTATGAGGAAAACTCTTCCTATTCCCAATCCATAAAGCATACCTACACCTGTGGGACCGTATACATTATCTGTCCATCCTTTAAGGGGATCCGAGTAGGCAGGACCCACTAAAATCCATAGACATTACAAACAAAACACACATATATAAACAGTAATAAGTAGTGCAGTACAGTACAGGAATAATTAAGACAATCAATCAGCTAAAATCAGTCGTAATTGAAATAAATTTTCCAACCAAAATATAAAAGGTTTTCACTAGGTCATTAGTACAACATTCTAGGTTATAACTTAGCTATAAGTAGTTTAGTTTATTTAGTTAATTCATTTTCACATACAAAAGATGATTTTTATCCTTAGGAAATAGAACACATATGACATGCAAGTGAAGATTTTAATAAACGAGTTGTTAAAGATAATTTACGATAAAATATGATTATAAATACAGTAATCACACCAAGCGTAAAAATGAATCGATGATGAATAAGAAATCAAACAAAAATATCTACAAATAGCAAGGGAGAAAAATCTATTATCGAACGTAAAATTTATGACGGGGGTGGGGAGCAATAGGAGCGAACACTATTTCCTAATAACGGAAATGAAAAGAGAGGAAACGAAAGAAACTATCGGACAAATAAGAACGAATTAAATAGTGTCATATAAACAAGTAAACATGGAAAAACACATCGGGAACATGAATTTCGATGGGAAATGGCAACATTCCTAAGGTAAGATGAGAAACAAGAATTATTTGAAATATTAAATCACGTTTAAAGATCAGATACAGCTACGAACTATTGGAAAACGTGATTTATAACCCTATTGCGCAAACAGCGCCGATTGTAAAGTGCAGCAGCTAACATATACACTCAGAATACAAGCAAGCACCTTACGGAACAACTAGAAAATAGGTTGTAGGAATCGTCTTATGAATTTAGGAAGAACAGGGGAACACAAGACCAACATCAGACAATAAGTAAGATTGCGACAAATGTAAGCAAGAATGTTCATCTAAGGAGAAGGCATTTTTGGAGAAGACAGATGTAGATAATTATGTAATAAAAAATATTAAAAGCGTTTAGTAATATAATATATTATACTATAATATAGGGAGGTCTGTAAGAAGATGAAAGGCAAAATCTTTGTTTGCATTCGACAAAATGCCAGGGAAGCCTCAAAAATCAAAATAATAATAATGGAAACAAAGAAATAACATTTTAATATGGTAATAATGAAAGGATATGAGATGGAGATATAGATAAATAACAGAGAGCATAACAAACATGTATGGAACATAATTGGAGGAAGTGAATCGTAGAGTATAAAATAAGGGATTCAATTGCGATAATCAATTAAATTAATTAAATTAAAACAATGTCCAAACCCTAAAGCAGGCGTTGTTAGGAAAGCAGACCAATGAGACTTTTAAGGAATAAGAAAGGCAACGATGGATAAAATGAAGGGATGGTACGGGAATCAAAGATATGAATAAAATTATGATACAGGAATTAACAATATTGACAATTAAATAATGTGTATAAATGGCTGCATGGAATCTATAATCTAACAAATCGAACTTCTGACGCACGTACTACTCTACATTTTATTTAGAATCTTACTTACCAATTGATGGTCGAAACAAAGAGACAGGCATGTTTTCTCCTTTTATTAACAATGCTTTTTCTGCTACGTTTTTCGAGAAAGCATATGTATTCGGATGGTTAGTGATGATGCTTAAAAAAAGGTTATTATTTTCATTATACATATAGTAATAAACTGAAGTAAAAGTAAAATGGCCGTACAACTGGTTGTGCGCCATGGTCGTGTGTGGATACTGCACACCGTACGTCCAGTACTACAAACGATTTTTGACAAAGGAACATGTTGAATTTCTCGACATGGAAGGCGGGTTTGACAATACCTTATTCAAATTTACTGATGTCGAAATACAGGAAACTCAATATACCGTGAGAGAAACAACGCCATGGTAGCACAATGAATGTATTTATGGTCAGAGAACCAGTAGCAAGAGGCCAACCAGTTGTGTGACATTGAAGATCCACGCCTCAATGTGCAGCCTTTATATCTGACAACATGTTAGCCTTGTGAAGTGTGGAAATCTAGTCTAAAAGTATGACTAGAAGGCTAGTCTAAGTTCTTCGTCATTTGGAACGTTTCACGACGGAGAAATCAAAATACCTGCGTGTCATGGTCGGCATCTACCTTCTAGACGAAATTAAATTTCTGAATCGGCAAGCGTATGCTGGGACATGAAACACATACACATATTAGAATTGTTCTACAAGCGATAACTTTCTCATCATTGATGTGTTAATGGCATACTGAAAACATTTCAAAAATACGAGAGGAGATCAGTATTTACGGTCCCTAACACAGAAGGAAACAAACTCAAGAAATACGAACCTTTATTTTTCTACATAATCTCCATGAACGACGATGCATTTGGTCCAACGATGCTCCAAACCCTTCCAACCAGTCGTTTATGGCCGTCATCAATATCTGGTCGTAATATCTGGTCCCCCAAAGATAAAAAGAAATCACTAGGAGTCAGGTCTGGTGAATATGCGGGATGCTCAAACAATTCAAATCCTGCGTTCAGAATAGCGCTCATGGCTACATGACTTTTCTGGACTGGAGCGTTGTCTTGATGAAACAGAATTCCTTTGCTCAATTTTCCCCGCTTTTTTCCTTGACACAATCGCACAATCTTGAAATTAACTTGGCATAGTAGGAACCTGTTATTGTATAGCCACTTTCCAAAAAATCGATCATCAAAATTCCGTCTGCGTCCCAAAAAAATGTGGCCTTAACTTTACTAGCCGCGAACCTCGGCGATGCCACTCCATACTTCGTTGCTTCGATTCAGGATCGACGTGGTGAACCCACGTTTCATCAACACTGACGAATCGAGAAAGAAATTCATGCGATCTGCTTTAAACTTTGCCAAATTGGCTTCGGAATGCAATACTCTAGAACGTTTCTGATCAGGTGTCAACATTCGTGGGACCCAATATGCAGGCAAGTTTTTTAGCCCCAAAATATTTATTAAAATGTTTTCTATAGTACCATAAAAAAATTGATATAAATTAATTTCAGCTATGCGGCGAATGGTCAGTTAATTAATATTTTCTTGGGCAGTGACAGTCACTGGTCGTCCAGCACCCTTCGCATGTTCACCCGTTTGTCTTCCTAGTTTAAATTCTCGCGACATATTTTTCACCTCTTGGTAAGAAACAGCACCCTCACCTAATACACCTACCATAACTTCATGCATTTCTCTTGGCGCAATCATTTCTTTTGCAAGTATTTCATGACTGCACGAACCTCTGATTTTTCCATTTTTAGAATTTCTCTAAACTTGTCTACTTAAATTCTAAATTATTTGCACAGATAACAAGTGACAAAACTACAACTGAACCAACGTAACAAGAAATGATTAATACTTTAATGTGTATAATTGATTCAACGTCACTCAACCCGTACTATGTCAGGGACGCTAAATAATGATCTCCCCTCGTAGAAATATATATAGGTTATGGATGTCATGTTCTTAAACCACATGCCATAACGGTGATCACTATTTTTCCATCTTTATAACACTAATGGAATGATTGGAGCATTATTGGCTTAGGTCAGAAGATTTGGGAAGATACTTGGTGATCATACCACGATATTGAATGGTAAAAATAAGTCATTAATGTCACTAAAAATTGATAGTTCTAAGTTGGAAATCAATCCCTATGGGTCATCATTTAATTTCCCCAAACTTGGTGAAAAACCAAACTCCAGTATCAAGCATTGATACTGGAGAGTCAACAGCAAATCTATATATGTTGAGTAGCATTGCAACGTCTTATTTAATAATTTGTATTTACAATAATGCCCGAGGCTTGCGACTCACCTAGGTCATCACAAGTGTTACTCTGACATAAGCTCTTGTACATCTGGATGAAGAAAGCTTAGTTAAGTTACGCCACACAAACAACTTATAAGGAATTTTCAATTCGAAGCTTTTAAACCAGCGAGAGCTACGAAAAGGAATAAACTATTTCAGAATCTTCTATCACAGAAATGCGAAATGTAATGTATCGCAACCTCAAATCTAGTAACTGTGACTGACGACTAACTCTGAAAATAGTATCTAATCATCATCTACATTTGAAGAAGAAATCTTGCCATAACTTACGCGCAAATAGAAAATTGTGACAGCAAAAAGAATATGCGGCGCAGTGGAAAACTACGTCTACCTAAAATTTTGTTTTATGGATAATTTACTATTGTACTATAAATATCCCTTTTACAATTTTTATTAATAAAATGCTCATTTTGTATATTAAATCTCATTATAAAACAATAGTTTAATCAAAAGGATGAATAAAATATTTACCGCCACACTTTATTCACGTTGCTATTGACAACGTGAATAAAGTTGGAAAAAATATTATATGATACACGTGAATAAAGAAGTGTTATCAACTCAAACACATTTTTTCGTGGATAAAATTCGAATTTATTCACTTTACCACAAATTGCTATTTTACCACGTAATTTTCTTTAGTTTGATTACTTGAACCTTTGAAATTAAAAAAATGTACGTTCGATACCTTGTCTATAAGTATGCATCTGTCAATTTCGCTCAGTCCAAATTTTAGCAAAGATGCATCTCCTTCCAAAATGCAAATTTTTCTTTCAAAGCTTGGTTTCTCTTGACGTAATAAATCGAAAATCTGCAATGAAGCAATTTCAAGAAATCCAGACATTTAAATCAAATTTTTAAAAATTTTAAGATCTTCAAAAAAAAAACAAAAATGTTAGTATAGCAAGTAATCATGGTTTCTATGTAAGTGTGTAGCCTATTTTTATGATGTTATGTTGTTTTTCAAGTGGTATATTGTAAGCCCTAAAAGGTTCGTAGGTGCTGTGCCTATTCGACCGAATCCAAAAAAACGACATTGTAACGATAGTAGACAAAATATTTTCTCCTTATTTAAAACCAATCTGTTGATGAGGGTCACTAAATTGTTGCATCAATTAATGTTTTCCTTCGATACATAGTAAATCAGAAATTATTATGCAACTATTAAAAAGTACATTGCCCATTGTAGTGGAATGACTTTTGATTTCATGGCAAAACAATTTTAAGGTCAATTTTTACATTCGTCGTATCATGACATGAGCCGAATTAAAGATTCCGTAAATATATTTGAACTGTCACATTTAAAATTTCGTTTAGTCAGTCACATTTAAATGTGTATATTTAAATTTACACTTATCATTTATTTGAATCATGTGCAATTAAATGTTTTATACATGTACACATTTCAGCTATTAAGTTGCATCATTATTACTAGGTATCTAGGCTAGAGCTTAGTCTAGATACCTAATAATATCGTTGATGAAGTTACTTACTAGAATATGTACGCATATAAAATGTAATGAAACAGATTTTGGAAAATGTTGTTCACGCGTTTTCCAATCATTAAAACATTTAATGAAATCTAATAACGATTTCAATTTATTTATAATTAATAATTAAACTAAATAAAAGTTTCTCACCGGATTTTGGAAAACTTCTCGCATCCTGTCTTGCGGCAACTTCTCTTTTTTACTTCTGACAATCAAGTAAATGCATTCAATATCTTCGTACGTTCGCAATAGCTTCTGTATCAGCATTTTCCCAAAAAATCCGGCGCCGCCGGTTACCAAGATATTGGTGCCCGCATAAAAACGTGAGATGTTACTATCGTGCGCCATGGTTCTTGCCAAATGTGCCAGCGCACTTGTGCGATACTATATGGCGGGACACCTTACATTACCATATGCGAATATATAAATACACCAAATAGGTAATGAGTGGGTTTTGTAACACAGGCCAAATTGGAACCATTTTACAACGACCTGTTATATTTGTAAATGTAGATATTTATTAGTATATTATTATTGGAGTATTATTGGGAATAAAATAAATAAAAAAATCATGTTGTTGTTCAAAAATGAACGAGATATATTTTCATTTTAAAACTAAAAATTAACAAGTTGATTTTAATACATAGGCCAGTTGTTTAATTTTTTTTTGATTCTCGGCTATTCTACTAAGTCTATATTTTCCCAAAGCAAAGATATTTTTTGCAGAGGTTAGGTGGAAATAAATAAAACACAAGAAAAATGTAATTGAACATTTTTTTTTGATTTGATCGCCACGTATGTTCTGATATCGTGGAATTAAACTGGACACAGCTACTCTCTATTACAACGTGAAGATTTCAAATAGTGCATGTAAGCTTTGATCAAACTAAATGCAATCAAATTAAAGAATGTCTTCAGTAGTCTGAAAAAGTGAATTTTCAACATTTTTAGAAAAGAACTTACTAGATCATTACGGTTGCTCTTTTTTAAATTTAGAAATTGTTGATAAACAATAGAAACATAATTTCTTCTCTAAAAATTATACGAAACGTTCTCAACATGGAAAATAATTCCATCCAGTTTGATACAGAAGTGGTTTTAATGATATCTGCACCGTATTATGCTGTATTACTGGAAGCAGCACTGGCGTGATAACGAGATTGGAAGTAGAGGGAAATAATTGATCTCATACATATCACCAAAGATATGAAAATCAAATTTACAATTTGTGATAAGAATCGCAGGTATAGATTTGATTCAGTCACATCAAATAGAAAAATACAACACGATACAATGCAATTCGATAAATATGTGCATATATTAGTTTAATTTATTATTAAAATTGTCCTTTTTAATTGGCTTAATTAATCAAATTATAGAATGGAAAATACCAAAAACCAATCTTTATTTTCTTAAGTTTCAAAAAATTACTCAAATCTTAAGAATAAAAATTAATTAAAGAAAATTGATATATATCAATTTAAAAAAAATGGGCTCAATATGTGAATTTAATTGAACTGAATTAAGGTTTTCTTATGTCATGGTATGATAACGATCCAATCTATTTTAATAATACGTACATCATATAAAATTGAAAATCAAGATGCAATTTTGCATTATCACTATCCATACTCCCTAAGATCATTCATTGGTCACTGTCAAACGGAAATTGCAAAAAATTGTAATACCACAATAAAAACGACAAATGTATGAAACTAATTTTGATATTGAAAACTTAGTTCATGCAACTTTTACATTAACTCAAACTTATATTCTATCCAAATACAAAGCAGACAAAACACGGCGACGAGAATGTAATGCGCTACTAAAAACCTAAAACAAACCAACGAGTTTATTGAAAATAAACTCCAGCAGATGCACCAGGTGATGTTTCGTTCTTCAGGACTCATCAAATCATCAAACTTGTGTGAACGCAGTGTGAACGTAATTCGATTAAGCAACTAATTAACCAATTTTTCGAGTTGTAATGTTATCTCAATATAATTGTAGCAAGATTGAAAAAATATACAGTTACGGATATATTGCATTCCTTAAATGTTATAGACTATAGTTATTCTTGATGTGAATTACATCACCATTAAATGTAATTTAAATATTTTTGAAATTTCAATTGTAGGAAGCGTACGTTTGTTATAAAACACAATTGAAAACATCAATACTGTCAAGTTGTTTTGGTCGTACATGAAACTCCTTTGTTCTAAGTGTTATTGTCGCGGTTATTACTACTAATCATAGAAAATTTCTATGATTGTTGCAGCTATGACTAGCTGTTGGAAGTTTAAAATTATAAAATCCATTATAAAATGCTCGCTTGAGTTATATTGTCTATTAAAAACCAAGTGATTACGCAGAAGATTTGAAATGCTCTGTCACTAAATTGTAATTTTTGATCAATAACGTATGTAATAAAACTTTTGGGAACATTTTTGAAATATTATTATTCAAACTATAATTGTTTCATTTAATTTGGTAGTACAGAAAAGATTCAGTGAAGATTTAACTATAATTATAATGCATCACATAGCGGTTAAAGGGCCATGGGTTTCAATGGTTTGCAATTTGGTGCGAATGCCTTTCATCAGCCTTTGGAGAGTAAGTGGCTTAAACTCTCGAATCGTTTAGTAGTAACCGTCGTAAACTTTTCTACCGAGAAAAGCCCAAAACTCTTCTATAGGACGTGCCTGTGGTACATTGGGGGGGTATCCTCTTTAGATACACATGGGCTATTTTGTAGCCTTCACCAATCTGGGGTCCTTCTCGCATGATGGCACGATGCCAGATCTGCGCAGAATATTATCATTAACATGATGCGTTTGAATAAAATTCACTAATTTACGTAGGTATCTTCGAATATAAATGTGTGCATTTACAGTTTCACCTTTAACTCGCTCAACATAAGGTCTTGAAAACCAGTTGGCGCAATTGCGCACCACACTTGTACCGTGTCATCAAATTTCGCTTACACTGCGAAGGTAAATATAATCGAATTTACAACGCATACCAGGTATATGCTGATAATAAAGGAAGAATAACAAAGGATCACTGCTGGGTACAATTACTTTCTATGATTTGCAACATGAAAATTTGTTAAGATTTTAGAAATATATTAAGGCTAAGAAATTGTTAAAACATAAACATCTTCACACCATAAATTGCGCACACTTGAGGAAAAATAACTATTGCATAATTACCGGATACTGCGTTGCGTAGGAAAGTAATTTTAATCTTAACACTAAGATCTTATACTGTTACAATGGTCCACTAGAACTATCCCTTTACGTTGTCAATAACATTCATAATTCCTTATAAAATACGTTGTCAATGGTGACGTATTTTATAATCATTTAAAATACACTTCGGCATTTAAATAAACTTTATTCAATAAAAATTAGAATTATGAAAATAGAAATTGCGACTTGTGAGTGAATTCTTATTATTGGTGGCTTGTACATCAGCATCGTTGCTACAATTTTCACTTTCAGGAAGTGGATTATGGTTCTCAACTTCCCTATTAGCATTGTCGCTCTGATTTCCACATTAATATCGTCCATCGTAAGATTCGAGAACTTTCGAGGACTTGCACCCCCACGCCTTTTTGATGAAGTAATATCTCCACATACTGCGTTACTAAATAAAGTTGCCGAACTTCGGTGAAATGCATGTCCTGTATATTTAGTTGGGTTTTCCAATTTCAAGAACATCGTTATCTTTTTGGGAATTTCACCAAACGAGTTGATTCCGACCACGTGTCGAGTATATTTTCAATATATAAATATAAATCGATTGGTTTAATACCAAAAACCGTCGTTAAGAATAGTGAAATTCCTTTCTTTATGGGTTTTCGTGTCAGGTATCAAACGTGCAAACGTCACCGTAGCCTTGTCACTATAGTTCATATTCAGCAGCTCCACTTTTCTTCACGCTCCTCCAATTCCAAACACCAAAGCGACCTAACGTATAAAATTAGTATAAATAAATGTGATATCCTACTGAAAAGAAATCATTACCTTCATAAACAAATATATTTTATCATCCGCTTCCTCGAAGCGAACTTTTGACCTCTTGGAACCATACTCAACATTCAAATTTTTGAGAAAAGGAACATTAGAACTAAGTTTTCCAATCGATATTGTCCTTGGCCTTCAGAGTTGCCTTGAGCATTGGATATTCTGGCAATAAAGATACCGGACACAATGTTTGAAAGCCACATACACCTTATCATATACATGTTTCGATTTTGCAGGTAATAAATTTGCCCGCAATTCGTTACCTTTTTGTAATATTTCATTAGGAACGCTTTCATGCAACATTTTGAGGAAGAATCTTTTTTTCACTATTTCATTGACTTGTTGCTATAGCACACACATTTTTTTCAAAGACAGACCTACTTAATGCAGACGAAATTGAAACTGACATTTTTCAAAATATGTTTATGATAGGATACTATTAAACATTCTATTAGTATCAGAAGAAATGTTGAAGACAACACTAGTTTTATAGTTTAAAAATCTCGATCTATTAAATTCTGGCTCCCTGAGGTCGCTCGAATTCAAACTACGACCTCGATTTTTAAACTGTCTATAAAACTCTAGGTGTATTAGTAGCTATTTCATTGAATGACAATTTATAACAATTATCGTGTCGACCACATTTCATTTTCAATATTGCTAATATTGATCAAACATATTTAAAATTCTATAAGTTTTAGTGATTTTAGAAAATAATATATTGATTTAAGGTGACATAATCATAAACTATCCATAATTAAAGTTATTCCTTGTAATTTTAGTTATTTATTGAATATCAATCATCTCAACAAAATTAAAACTTACGTAAGAACCAGTGAGTCTTTGTCAGCTTCGTCTGCTACTATATAGAAATGCAGAAAAAATAGCAAGTTGAGTAATAAAAAAATCGAGAAGAAAAAATTTTAAACCGCGTAAATAATTTAAATATTTGTCACGTTTATTCGCAGATAGATATAAAAGAACTTTTACATATATACGTACAATTTTTGCATAGATAGCACTTGTTATCAATTAAAAAAGTAATTGTTTTAGTAAATTTCATTTTATATTCGTTTGTTAACTTATCTATATATATACATACTGTCAAGAATTCGCATTCATGTGCACAAATATACTCAGCTGAGTATATTTTGTGAACAGGCAATTGTACGTAATTGTACCTACGTAACCGACTGCAAGTACTGTAAAGTACATATGACGGAAATTTTAGTTATATTATATTATAATTCGAAATTTCATAATTCCAAAGACAATATTACAAAATAATAAGTTTAAGTTTGACTAAAAATCACATTTGCAATAGCAGTTAAATTCTGATCGCAATTCTATTGCAATGAAATATTTTCAAAAAATATTTATTGTTGTGAGCTCCTAGTTGGAAGTTTTAAGATAACTGATACATGCATTAATACATTCATATTAATATACATCCCTTTTTGGGTTCTCCAACAAATCATGCTACGAGTACAAGTTGCATAAATTATGCCAACATGTAAAAACAAAATATTGATGCAATGATAGCAAGCAATTTACCACTTGCGTAGCAAGCCACGAGAATGGCTTAATATCTGAACACAACCCATGTATTACTGCAAAAGTATTATACACATCAATTGAGAGACATACACACATACTTGGTTTTGTAAGCGCTTACCTTATAATCACATTTACTGGTGTTTGGTATGGTGTGACTTTCTTTAATTTTCTTACTTATTACCAACTCAAAGACTAGTAACTGTTGTCAAAAATGCATTAGTCCTAAACAGAATTATTCTTCCACAACTAGTATCAACTGCATCGAAATTTCGTTTGCCAGAGAAGATGTATTAAGCTATCCATAAATTTATTTATCAACCTATTTCTTACACTAGCCTGTTAATTCGATGAGACCTACTGTTTAAGGTATTATCTCACCGACGTACTTGCTTACTTGCTAAATGATTAGTAAGTGAAAAAATGAAAATTTGCCCGAACAGGTAGAAACTTTCTAAATTCAAAATTGAATGGAATTTATTCAAAAAATTAAAAACTACAGGCTGGATAAAGTTGAAATTTTGGTGTAACCTCTTTGTTTCCTTCTGTATCTATTCCTGAAATACTTAACTAGGTTACATCAGAAGAATAAGATTGACTCGGGAAAAATAGATGAATACTCGAAGTTAACAACTCTGTGCATGTTTTCTCACCTAATTGTTTTCAGTTTGAAGGCAAATTCTACGAAAAATAAGAAACAACTTATTGTTATTATTATTAATACATTTTGTTTACAAAGTTTTACAAAATGCCCAACAAGTTAGAATTGTGGAAAGGTATTTACAATTTGCTTGGCCAAACATGACATTGTCGCCTTTTATAGAAACCAAAATATTTCTAAGGCAACAATTTACCGCGTCATTAAGAAATGTGCAAGGCTTTACTTTCACTGAATCTGCAACAAATAGATAAGAAGTTTCAATGCGATAATTACACTGAAGATTTCATATTTCCCATATGACAGCCAAAAAGGAAATTAGCAGAAATAATTTAAAATATAGAAAGGGACTCAATTAGAGAGGATCCCAATATGCTGCAGACAATTAAGATTAGAACATTTCAGAAACAATGCCGCAATAATTTTAAACGATGACAAATATTCCACATTATCTAACTCCAAAATAAAAGGAAACGAAGGAAACAACATTGAGGACGTTCTTAATGACGTAAGGTATATGAATTTGAAATTTGAGGACAGGGTACTAGTGTGACGCGCCATTTCTTGAACGAGTTAGGTGCGAAGCTTTCAAAAATATTCCCAAACCTTTTGATACTTACGTTCCAAGAGACGAAGGTAATAAATTTGTTTGTTTTCAAAAACTTGAATAAAATTTTCTAAAATCATGAGACACTTTGGGAACGCCAAAAATGGTTGTCTAACAAAAATGATGCATGACACAATGAACGTGTTCCGATAAAATATAATTTTTTGTTATTGCAGAAATGCTAACACACCAAACTATTTCATTTAAATCATAGTTTATACAAAGCTGAACCGAACTTAAATGTTGGCTGTATAACGGCCATTATGTGAATGCAAACTACTACAATTAGAAATACCAAAATAAACAACTAAAATCAGTTTATATTGAAATTATTGCGTATACGATTTTTACATCAACTGATAAGCTTATATGCGATCCAAATCCAAAACAGAGAAAACAATACAACAAGAGTGTAGTGTGCCACTAATAACCTGAAAAAAAAAACAATAAGTCTATAGTTTAATATTTTGGTCCGTTTTACCATCGGTATCGTCTATGAGCAGCAGATTCATCTTCCTGCCCTTCCTTGAGAATGTACAATTTTGCACCGAGTTCAACTCTGCTAACAAATTTTTCGTAATTCAGTGAACCCATATTAAATGGATGCGAAGCCCTTTCTTCCTCCGTAAGTTTCTTCCACATCGCGTACACGTTATCGTTTTTTATGTCCCATTCATTAAGCATGAAAAATGACAATACTTCCAAGAACTTTAGTATCTTCTTATAGACCTTTAGCATACTAAAAACATATAATCAAAAACAAAGAAGTTAATTAAAGAATTAAAAAAGTGTGAATTGATGTAATGACAATAATGGAATACATTCATTTCCATGTTTCCATGCAAGTAAAAATGGATTCATAATAATTAAGAAGGAATTTATTTTTTATTATTATTATTTACCTGATTTCTTTTCTTAACGCAAATAGTATGATATCCATAAAAATTGCAGGAAAAACGTGTAGTAGGTAGTGCAAAATATAAAAATTATATTTGCACTTTGTACCTATGAAGATCCTTTTCCATATTGCTCTCTTCGACTGAAATGTAGCCAAGTTAGTACCAGTTTCGAACATAGCAAAGAAAGATCTTGAATACTTTTCACCAGCGCTGTAATTATAGACTGGAATTTCACTGGGGTTTTCCAATCTAAAAATTTAAGACAAAAATTACAAACTAGCTAATGTGTTTGTGTAATAAGCAAGCATCTAAACCGTTTGAAAGCGAAATGAAATAAGTCAATTTTCACCTTCTATTTTCTGAATCCCAAGCGGAACATATCAGCGCGTTGACACAATAATCCACTGGCACAAAATCTGCTTTCATTTTTTTATTCACCAAAAAAACTCTTGCTATTCCCAATCCATAAAGCAAACCTACACCTGTAGGACCGTATACATTATCTGTCCATCCTTCAAGGGGTTCCGAGTATGCAGGACCAACTAAAATCCATAAACATTTCAAAAAAATCACACATGTTGTATAAACAGTAATAAGTAATACAGTAATATTCAAGACAATCAATCAGTTGAAATCAGTAGTAATTGATATAATTTTCCCAGCAAAATATAAAACGTTTCCACTAGATCATTGGTACAACATTCTAGGTTATAACTTAGCTATAATTAGTTTAGTTTATTTAGTTAATTAATTTTCACGTACAAAAGATGATTTTTATCCTTAGGAAATACAACACAATGACATACAAGAGAAGATTTTAATAGATGAGTTGTTAAAGATATTTTACGATAAAATATTATTAAACAGTGGGAATACAGTGATGAATAATAGGAGCGAACACTATTTCCTAATAACGGAAATGAAAAGAGAGGAAAGAAAAGAAGCTATCGGACAAACAAGAACGAATTAAATAGTGTCATATAAACAAGTAAACTTGGAAAAACACATCGGGAACATGAATTTCGATGGAAAATGGCAACATTCCTAAGGTAAGATGAAAAACAAGAATTATTTGAAATATTAAATCAAGTCAAAAGATCAGATACAGCTACGAAGGATTGGAAAACGTAAGTTATAACCCTATTGCGCACACCTCGCCGATTGTAAAGTGCAACAGGTAACATATACATTCAGAATACAAGCAAGGGAACTTAGGGAACAACTTAAAAATAGGTTGTAGGAATTGTATTATGAATTTAGGAAGATCAGAAGAGAGATTTCCGACCCACCTACTACTTACTGCTTACTTACCAACTGATGGTCGAAATAAAGTCACAGGCATGTTTTCTCCTTTTATTAGCAATGCTTTTTCTGCGATGTTCTTCGAGAAAGCGTATGTATTCGGATGGTTAGTGATGATGCTTGAAAGACACGTTTATTGATATTATTCTCATTACATAATATTAAAGTGCAATAAAAATAAAATAGAAGTCAAATGAGTGTCTAATGGACATCGAAAAAGGATTTGGCAATACCTGATTCAAATGCGTTGATGGCAACAGAAACGCGTTGAATAGATTCTACCTTTACAGCACAATGGGTGTGTTCATGATCAAAAAATTAGTACCAAGAGGGCAACTAATGGTGTGACGTTTAGGATGAACACTAGAAATATTACCCAATCTACTGCGCAAATACAATATTGGGTCAACAAAAAAATAGTTGTTTTAAACATGATCGAAGTTTTCATAGAACTTCGGCAAGATTAGCAAAATCAGATGGTTACGACGAAAGGGAATGGTGCATTTCCTCCCGGAATAACAGTATATATGTATATATATATTCAGCACCAAACTTACGCTGGTGTTATTTTCTTGAGTGTGGAATCGTCCATTTCTTCGACCAAACTCATGAGTGTTTCAAATCCTATATTTGACTCATAGAATTTCTCCTCGATTACTCTTTGACTGGTGTTTGAATAAGCAGTGGAAACCATCACCAAAGATTTTAGCTTTTTCATCTCCTTACACAAGTCCAGCAATTCACAAGTCCCCCTGACGTTTGTTTGGACCGGCAGTTTTAATTCCGATGTCATACTCAGATAAGCGGCGCAGTGAAAAACTACGTCTACCTAAAATTTTTGCTTGAGGATAATATACTTACTTAAATACTGACTAAGCATATGCCTTTTATGCACGTAATTGTTTGCGTTAGTTACCAGATTTTCGAACTTTTTTGAACAATTCTAATAAAAAATTTTTTTGATACCTTGTCAATAAGTGTCCATTTGTCAATTTCGCTCAATCCCCATTTTAACAAAGAAACATCTCCTTCCAATATGCAAATTTTGCTTTCAAAGTTTGGCTTTTCTTGACGTAATAGATCGAAAATCTGCAATGAAACAATAAATTTGAAGACAATTGAGACCTTCTTTCCAAGTGTTTATACAATGTATTATGTCTGATCTGGTCTTGATATACGTTTACATTTTTTTGCTACAATTATACAATATACAACCTCTTTACATAAAGTACGTTGAACATGTTTATAATGCAAATGGATTGGTGGCTAATCCGGAACAGCAGTCATTGTTCTTCGAAGTTATCCCCGTCGATGGTAATGTATTTCTGGGATCAGCCTTAATTTGGGTAGTGTGACATTGAGCTACACAACTCCTCTGTTGGCCAGGAACTGTTCCTGGTGAGTTTTGTCACTCAACCACCTACAATATTCCCCAGACTTGTATCTCCAGTACTTTTTCTTGTTCCCCAAATTGAAATCAGAATTGATAGAGGTTTTCGCACATTTCGGACATTCAACCGTAATATTACGATAATAGAAGAACTTATACTGTCATTCGCAGAAGTGCAATTACCGTTGACGGTGATAACGTTGAACAATAATTCATTCACCGAACTTTCTGGACAGAGGTTCATGGGTGCTGGGCGTATTCAATAGATAAAGCTCTGCTGTAATGTTAGTTGTAAACTAATTTAATTTTATCTTTAATTAAATCCAATTTGGCAATGAGTATGACTAAATTGTTACATGAAATCAATGTATTATTTCTGTAGGTTTTTGCGATCCGTACTAAAGCATTAATTGTTATGTAAAAATTAAAACTTTTAGTTAGTTTCCCATTGTAGTGAAATTACAGTGACCATCTATTTTTAAAGCAAGGTCAATTTTTAGGACACACGTCGCTGTATTATGTTAAATTTGAATAATTTAAATAAGCAGTCAGTTTTTATATTTGAACTGTCGAAATTTATTTACATTAAAACCAGAATATTTACATTAAAACTTATAATTTCTAGCAACGCAATTGTTTGATAATAATCATAAAAATATATCAATCATAATAAATCTATTACCGATTTCAATTTATTTATTTTTGATACAATTTACCGACATAATATCCGATAATTAAACTAAGTAAATATATTGTTTCTTACCGGATTTAGGAAAACTTCTCCCATCCTTTCATGCGGCGACTTATCATTCTTACTTCTGATAATTAAGTAAATGCAGTCAATATCTTCGTACGTCCGCAACAACTTCTGTATCAGCATCTTCCCAAAAAATCCAGCGCCCCCGGTTATCAAGATGCTGGTGCCGGCATAAAAACTTTTGATGTTATTAACTTGTGCCATGGTTGTTGTCAATTGTGCTAGTGCAGTGGTAACGCTATACTATATATTGGGTTCGTCACCCACGTTAACGTGTGCAAATATATGAGTGCGCCAAAGACTTAATGACTGCTCTTTCTCATATTATGTCATAGGCAATTGTATACATTACATGACATCTATTACAAGAATAATTTTGAAATTTGAATATTTATGCTATTTAAATACATTGAACTGGGAACATTGGATTAAAAACGATTCAAATTGTTCTAAAAAGTTCATCATCATCATCATAATAAATTGAATTGCACTGGAATTGAATTCAATTTCTTGTGTTTTATTTTGATTATTCCCTTTATATTGTGGAAGCTTTTTAACGGTTTTTACTTTTGGAATTTTTGCTTTGCCGGCCCCTATTCAAGGAAAATAATATTATCTACTAGCTTTTCGTTTTGGAGATATTATCAATAGTTCATAAATATCGAATTTCTTCGGATATTTTAATTAATATTTTTGGATTTTTTTAGGATAGTTCTTGATATTTTTCATTTATTTTTTATACAGTAATAGTGCATAGTTTAAATTTTTTCGTCATTATTATTTGTTAATTATTTGTTCTTTTTGAACTTTTGAAATTTGATTTAAAAAACAACAAAATTTACTGCATAAAAAAACTAAAAAAAAATTTCAACAACTATCCAAAAATATTAATTAAAATATCTGAAGAAATTCGATCATTTATTTTTTTTATAATTTTAAAGATTTGTTTGCCCATTTTGATATTTTATTTATTGCTTTTCACACATATAGAAATCAGCATTCCACAATCAGTTCACCATTGTCAGAAAGTAAGTTTTAGAAACAAATTAATGCACAATTTAAAAACTACCTTATTCCATCAAATCTACATCTGCTTTTAACAAAGTTCTACGCCATGTTTAATTATTTTTTGTAGTTTTATTTAACAGCAAGTTAACAGTTTGAAACTGCAATTAATTTGAAGTTTTGCACTTTTTGAAATTTGTAGATAATACTACTAACCATACTACGATTAAAATTCTTTGTGCTTTATGCTTTGTGCTAACACAACCCAACCCAACCCAAATTCACGTATAAAAAATAAATATTACCTAATATTAAAGTGGACACACCTCAAATTGTAAAAAATTAAAACTACAAAAAATGTTAAACCTTATAACGTGGCCAAAGCTGAGAACAAATTAAAAAAAGCTCATATAAATCTTAAAAAATACCACGTTAAATAATGAATTTAAACTTAATGAAACCATACTAGGACGAAGATTACATTTAAAAACTTTTTAAAGGTTAATGAGCAGTGCAGCAATGTAGATTGACAAATATGTAAGTAATTTATGAATATACTAATGAAAATTTTTGAAGATTGGTTGACGGTGGGCATTAAAGTGCTAATAAAAAAATAGGCGTGCATTATCCAAAGTAAGGTAAGTTGTTGAAGAAATATGCTTTCAGGAATACTTTAAAACGTACAGTAATTTTTTAAAAAAGGTAATAAAGTTACAGAAAAAGTGAGTGTTCGAAGAAATAATTAGTTCTTCAAATATACCAAAGACAACTTGGAAAATAGTAAATGAGATAGTAGGTGTAAAACATGGGGATAAAAGAAAATTTACCTAATTGAAATTGACTGTGTGATACACAATCTCATCGATATTAAATGACTACGTTTGTTCAATAGCTGACACCATTATGCGAAATATTAATTGCAATGGAGACCGTACCCGTGATGATAAAAAATTTTAATTCTAAATCTGTTTTCATTATGCCAACTAATGGGCAAGAAATGTTTAAAAATTAAAAACTAGAGCAACTTTACCTATAGGAGCTATAGCCACTGAAATAATGAAAATGGCAAAAGTTATTCCTATTCATAAAAGATATGACAATTATCAGCTTTATCTAAAATAATCGAAAAACTAGTGTCAATACGAATAACTGATTTTATATGCTTACGAAACATACTTGCAATGGCTCAGTTCGGTTTCAGGATGGGTCACCTGAACGCAGTGTACCCGACCTTGGGTTACACTTTGTTAAATGCCTTGTGATTTATGTACATTATTTTTTTTTACTCTTGCATTTCACACCACATAGCAAATCATTGCTCATGCATGAATTCTATTACGTTCTTTGAAAAGTGTTTGGGATTGAGGGGGTCATGTGGATTCGTAATTATATCACGTGATAGATTAGAAACACCTAGGTTGCTACTTTTATTATTTATTGTTCAGCTTTTGTCGCCTTTGTGATCTTGATCTTGGATATGTAAGTAATTTAACATGGAGTAATAGCAGCATTCTATCTCTTATAAAAAATAGCCATATTGTATCATATATTATTTGAGCCAGCCCAGATGTCACCTTATGACATTAAAATGCTTAACATGGAAACATCGAAGACATATTTTCACACCGGAAAATATAATATGCAATTAATAAGTCCCGCACATTGTTTTCGTTATTTTTAATGCAGATATTTCAGATTTGACTAATCGATGCATAAAAGCAGTGTATCTGGAGTAGAATGGAGCAGTGAAAAGAAAAAACTATTTCAATAGAACAATGAAAAGTTGTTATCAGGCGATTGAAAGTATTAGTTGACTAACAATCCCATGCAGTCAAAAACCTTTGTTCCAAAATAAAAGTTACAGCGTGAAATTTACTAACCATAAGAAATTTGCAATCATATTATTCTTATTGAATATTTTATATCAAATATAAAACCTAATCGCCGAACTTTGAATTAAACCTCATATGTGTATTCAGACGCAATGTTAGTGATAGGAAATCAATAGATGGCCAGTCGATAGTGTCTTCAACACTTCTTGATTTCGTCATCGCTTCGCGATGCAAGGCAAATGCAAATCAACATGCTTCTGGTGTAATTTATCAAACTTACTTTCTACGAGTTTATTTACTGAAATTAACGCGCTTGATGATATCCGATGTCTTTAACGCCGCCCCGTAACAAATCACTTTATTTGCATAGTTTTGGCAACATTATACAAATTTTAAATTTCACGTCTGACCAATTTCGGTGGATTTCCATATTTGGATCCTGTTAATTTTTGATATCTTATACTGACATACTGTGTCCTATTTAAATATCTTTCGAAAATCATCGCTACAGAATAAGAAATATTGCAGCGAATGCGTATCAGAAAAGATTGGGATTTTCATCCACAGTAATTTAATTATTTCTAACGTTAATTCAGAGATTCTTCCAATTTGCATCCTTGTATATGCTGTAACAATTAATTTTCATTTGTATAGCAGTGGTGCGTTCTTATAGTTCTCAGTTCCTTAGGCTTAAAAATACATTTGTTTTAATTTTGTTTATATACATTTTAAATGTTACTTTATTACGGTTTACTTGATTCACGTTTAGTTTCAATTTGCCGCATTTAGTACACAATCGTGGATATATTTTGCTCAACTTACGTATGTAATAACATTGATACATAATGTATCAGCTGGAAATCTTCTACCAACAAATATTAATTCTTTTATATCATAATACAGAGTCACTAGAATGCAGTATACGGTATAATGTTAATTTACTTTAAATAATGCTGACGTGATGTATTAGTTGTACATTATTAGTTATTACACTACCTCCTGCCAGAGTTAATCTACATATTTATTTGACGTGATACGAAATTGCATAGAAATCTAATTTGCTGAAAAGATTTTCAATTATAACGTGCATTTTCCTTGCCACTTGTTTGCTTTATCGCTCCGACAGAGACGGTCGTAACTGTAATTAATTGCTGAATATTAATCTGCGTAACAAACAATGTTGCGCTGATATTTAAATCCGTAAATGTACAAATCAAAAGCAATCAATGTCAAATGTCATGTCAGGACATTTTCTCGCATAAAAATGCTACCACAATAAAACGTTTCATAGGTCGCGTCGTCGTCGTCGTCTCATTATGGTTTACTTCGTTTGGAATGAATTATACTACACTCTTCGTAATTTTTTTCATTCCACTTGAATTGTGCAGTGTAAATCATTTTTCTCCTTAAGAAATTTTGCTAATGGCATAGGTAATCGCTAAGTTTTTATAATTTTCAATATTATTTTTATCGTTAACATACATCTACATACTTTGATATACGTTTTGTGGAGGGAAATAAATACACTGTTTATCAATAATAGTAATAATAATAATAATAATAATATACTTCAAAATATCGCAGAACAGTACCCGATCCAACATAATAAAATGAATTTTGCTCATTTCTATTCTACTAATAGTTTCATTTACATTTCACTGTCAATTTGAAAATCGTCTTTATTGATTTATTTGATATGGACATACGTAAAAAAAATTATAATTTCACAAAGATAAACGATCAAAAATTTGTCTGCTCCAGGTACATGTTTGTTTCGTGACGAACTTTTATTACTCCTAACATTACTCCTAACTATTACTTTTTAATGACAAAATCAAATGCTGCTTATAAATATAATAATAAACAAATACACATAACACAAGCAAACCATCTAGAGATGATAATTATTTGGAACTTTCTTGGTATTTTCACAAATCAATAATTTACTATAAATGAATTATAATAAAAATGATCAAACACCTTAATGAAGTATATCAAATGCAACTAATACTTTCAGATGACGATAGGTTGTCATATCATTATCATTATCATTATCATATTGTGATATCAATTAAGTAAACCGGAAATCAGTCCAAGGTAGGTAAGAAGAAAAATATTCGTAGTTGCTTGTATGCTACTGAAATTTATTATGACACTTATTGATAACGCCTATAATTATTCCTGTTGTCGCCGTTTTCGTTTTTAACCAACAAGTTATGCTTTCGAAGAATATTGTATTCCATATAAATGTAACCCAAAAAGAAAGGCTACAACTTAATATTTAGAAAGACCGGTTAAAAATATTAATTATATTAAGCTTCCTTTTGCTATCTCTACAAGCGGTTTTAGTAATATTTTCAAACTAGGTAAGTAAGATTTTATGAATGAGTAGTCCGTTTATAGTTTTTCCAATTACTCATAAAATTGTTTCATCTATGTCAGTGCAAATTCTACTTGATCTGTACAAGCCTTCCCGCTAGAGAATATTTTCTTATAGCCTATGTACTAAGTCCGTGTTCCAGCTATGACAATGCAAAATCTCAACTTAACCGAATCTGTCACATGACAAACATTAATTTATTGTAACGACACTGTCAAATATTTTGAGTTAGAGGATACACCCCACTGTACATATACCGTGTGAAAAAAAGTTTTCAGAATAGGATAAAATGTGGAAATTTTTAATCTTTGGAATTGGAACATTCAAATGGCAAGAATTCAAACGGCAAAATCCAATTCAATAATTTGAAATAATTAAAGAGGTTAGAACATTTAATACCTTATATTATACCGAGTGAATGTTCAAACTCGAGGATATGAATTTTACATTTATTAAACATTATTTAACGTTCTTATTGATTCCTGCTCGACAATTCAACTTACAGGAAATGCAATCGAATCGTTAGAGAGATAAAATTATTGGGAATCAAATGAAATAATATGATTACAATTTTCTTTTAAACTACTATTTAAAACTAAAATTTGTAATTGTCACCGGTTGTAAATTACTGCTTAACGCATTTACGGAGAAATGAATAATTACATTTTTGAAACATTTTATATATATACAATTGCTAAATAAATCAAAATTGACATTGACTTTGACATTGACATTTTCAATATTCAAAATAAAATGCATGGGTGGAGTCGCGACTCCACAACCAGTCAAATCTCGTAAAATGTTTACAGGTTGCCTTTCATATATCTTATATAAAAGCAAAAATGACAATGTTATCATTGTAAAAATGGTCAAAATTATCGCAAAAATGTAAATATTATGAAAAGCTCAAATGACCGAAGTTTGAAAAATGTCTCGCCTTTAGTCAACAACCGATTCGTTCTTACTATGAATGCATCACGCACACGCACACACACACACAATGTTTCCAAAAGCAATCTAACAAATGGCGGTGCTTCCATTTGAAAAAATCAGAAAACTCATCGATATGTTTTAGAAACGAAATCAAAACAATGTATTGGTATATGCAAGATCAATTTCTTGCTAAATGTGAAATTTCCAAAGGATCCATTTAACCATTTAATATAAAATTGTGAACGTAATCAATTAACAAAGATAAAATTTGCCAAATTACAAAATTGCCAAAAACTAAAATGGACAAATCGGTTTATGGTTTATTAATTAAAGAAGTTTGATCTGGAAAAAGATACTTTTGGTATTCGTAGACATTCGTTTTGCTCTTGTTATGATCACCAACAACACGCATCCAATGCTTGCACAACCAACCCAAGTTATTAAATATTTGTGATATAGTCAGAAAACTCGCCGTTTACGCAGCTTGTTGCACATCCATTATTTAACACAAGACATTTTAGCAGAAGAAATCGAACCGATGTACGGCTACATATATGGTGTTGACAAAATACAGTTCAGAAAATGCTAAGGATGTTTTCATTTCAGAGCTTTCCAATTCATAAAATTTAGTTAATAAAAACATTGACCATTTGCAAAAGAGAGTTTTTGAATTTTCAGAAACTTATTAGATTTTAGATATTTAATTATTATTGAAAATTCTTGAAAATTTACATTTTTTTATTTTAAAAATACGAAAAATTTAAAAACAGTAGTTTTTGAAAATGGCGAGGATTTTCGCATTTCGACTTTCCAACTCAAAAAAATGATTAATAAAAACGTGAAAAGAATTCAAACAAAAATTTTTGACAATCAAATTTTCGAAATAGGTTTTGAATATTTTTGAATTTTTCTTTCTTAAATGTTTCATGGTTTCTGGATTTTGGAAAACTATAGGTGGGGTTGGGATGGATTGGGTTGGACCGACCCCACCAACCAAATCTAACCCAACGCAACTCAATCCAAATTCACAAATCACCAATTTAAAAAATTCAAAAATCAAAAAGTTGACGTAACATTTGCATGGATATTGATATTTTTACGGTACTTTTAGTTTGCAGAAAGTTAGAGATTTGTTTTCCATTAAATATAATACCAGATCTTCTGCAAGTACTATTAAAAAATATATACGTACAAATATTTGAAATATATGGTAATAAATAAATAAATATTCATAAGTAATGGGTAAGCAATATTTACAATATTTAAGTACATGCTAGTTGCTGAAAAACAGTTGGCCAATGTACGAAATGGTTTTATGATTGAGATTGAGTTTGTCTGAGTTGGGTTGGGTTGGGTTGGGTTGGATTGGTATCGCTTATACCAAAACGAAAATTTATTTTAAATTAAATTTTATTTTTCCACAGTTAAAAAAATAATTGTTAACTTTCACATGTTCGACTTGGACACCAAGTATATAGATTTCATATAAATATAAGTTATATATAATGTTAAGTATTAATGTTTTTAACTTTTATTATTACAGATTGTCGAATTGAATTTTGCCGTTTCAATTTTTAGCATTTGCAAGGTCCATTAAACGACATGAAAAATATGCTTTATTTAAAGTTTTGTTACAATTCAAAAGTTTTGAAATTTTGTTAATTTTTTCAAATATTTTCATAATATTTTTTAGAAATGTTTTTGAAAGTTGATTTATTTTTATGTTTTCTTTATAATTTTAACAGTGTTTACATATTTTAATAATACGTATTTTTTTAGTATTTTTTGGGTTTACCTTAATTTATATTTATTTTAATTTTCTTGCATTTTTTGTTTTTTGCGATTGTGGCATTATTATGTTTTTTGGCAATATTTAATTTTTTTGTCATCAGTTGGATTGCTTTGTTAACGTTTTGTTACAATAATTTTTATTTCTTTTCCTGCGATGTCCTTTTATTAACTTTCAGATTTGATAAGATTGTGATTTTTTGAAATTTGCATTTTTAATTCTCTTTAAAATTTTGGCGTTTTGAATTTCTTTTCCGAACATGTATTATTTAGATGTTCTATTTCAATTCGTTACGAAGAACAGTGATTAATAAATGTGTGGATAATGAGAAGGTATTATTAATGACGTCAATTTTTTTCACAAGATTGGTCGAGCTCCCATGAATGTTTCAATTAATAGTGCTGGAATTGTTCGGGAAATAGCGATTACAATTATTATTATAATTATTTACTTTATAACTATGATAATAAATCGATATTTCAGGGGTCGTACAACAAAATTAATTAGCTAAAGAATGTGTTCTCACAATATAACAACTATGTATTTGATTCTGTTAGTAGCCCCGATTATAATGTTACTTTCATTATATATTACTTATTTTTACTTTAATTTTCACAATTTTTTTTATGACAGCGTTAAAATTTCACACAAGATGTGTCAAAGTTATGATCATCTCATAAAATTTCTTACATTGTATTCCATTGAATTAGTGGCTTTAATTGGATTCATTCACTCAAACTAAACTGAAAGTTAGTTCAGTACGTATTATTTCTTAGCATTGGAAAAATATTTACTGTTAATAATATTATACTATAACCATGCAACTCTTCAATATTATTTCGCTATCACCGTATATTAATAATCGCGTATAATGTGGATAACACGAGTACTGGGAGTTTTGTCCACGACGGTGTAAATCCGTATGTAGTGTAGCGAATATTAAATATCGGGATAACTGCATGGAATACTTTATTAATCTCCGTATTCTCACATTACTATTGTAGTGCATTGTTAACTGTTCAATTCGTGCCGAAGAAACCTCTGTAGATTATTCAGCCGGTGGTTATGATAGGTAGTTCTAATACCTGTAGCTTTAAATTTACGACTTATGTGTTCGGAAAGTACTTATTTTAATTTGTATGACAACCCATACATAAAATTTCCAACATTTTTCTATATCAGCTGGTACTAATTTTCAACTGGTAGTTCATCAAGTACACCAACACTTATTAAACCCAGCTTTCTTCTAATTAATTTTAAAACTTTAACATAATTCCTTATTAATAATAATTATATGTCGCATTATATAATTTCTATCATCTACCCATATATATATTTTATACAAATACATTCCTTAATGGCTCATATCTAAAATTATATTAAATACTAAATTAATTACAAATACTCATCTAGCATCTAGCTATTATATATTCACCCTCATTATTTAGAATTGTTTACCAACTATGTTCTCGATGTTATTATTGAGAAATTACCATCATTCGATGGTTTAATGTTCACCTCTGTCGGAATTATTGTTTGTGGAGAGAATCATTTTCTTTTCATTTATGGTTCACATTCGCAACCCACTTCTCTTTACCAATGCCAAAGAAGCTTTAAATAGTGCTCGTCATTGTTATTTGTTCTTTTCAAAAAGTTGTTATGGAATCAGAATTTACTGACTATTCACTTTACCAATTTTCTGTGTTATGATCTTGAATAACTGTCCAAGAGGGCAACAAACAACTGCAATTCTCGAATGGTTTAACACGTCGGGCTGGATTGCATTCTATCCTTGATGAATTTAATTATAGCGTGCCTTGTCTTATAAGGGACGCCAAATCTTTTCGGTACATCTCTAGTTACTTTAATGTCTTCAAGAACTATGCATATCTACATTGCTTTTATGAAGTGATTGTCACGGATTGACTTTGTTTACATTCAGTTTTTTAAACAAACAACCCTTCGATTTTACCCCTTGAAGTTAACATAATAATTAAGTGAAACTAACCAATTTTCTCGATCGATAAAACATATAGTTTAAAATTGCTATTGAACTAACAACACATCTCTCATGTACCTTTTACACCTTAAAATTAAACAAAGAATGTTTATACAAGACCGTCTGTGGTTTGGCGTAGCTGGCCAGGAGGTCGTTATCGTATCAGTAGTTTCTCTGCTCGTGGTACATCGTTCCAACCACTATTGGTTGTGCCACGTACATTAATGGTAAATATACTCTTAGTAGTTTCGAGTATTAATGCTTAAAGCAAAATATGTTTTAGACTAATAGTTTCTTATGCATAAAGAATTAGAATGTAGAAGAATAAATAGAAAACTGAAATTACAAATAATCACATTAAATTATAGAGATGTGGAAGACTGGATGTTAAAATACAAATTGCACAAAAGGAATTATTCTCAACGCTATTAAAACATACGATACAAACCACAAATAATACGTTAATAGTAATTAACGTTACATGTGTGGGAACTCATATTTAACAGTACAAGTGAAGCGTTAAAGGACGAGGCGACGAAGGAGCCGAGTCTTGAAAGTTGAAACATCGCTATTTATATTATTTCATACTGTAAATAATTTAATTTTTGATATTTACATTTGCACAGTTTTTCTATAGCAACTGTATCGGCAGATAGTCCTGGAATTACAGTTTCAGGAAATGTAAAATTACTGTAAATATTCGTAAATGATCAGTTAAACCCTGCGGTTGAGTAAGCAATTCATGTTGTTCCATGTTTTCTTAAAAATAAAATGTTACAAAAATGTTTTAATATGGGGTTTTATTGAGTTAAGAATAACAATCCTCGAAGTATTACTTAGCAATACTTTCCCGCTTTACCACTACAGCTCACTTCCTGGGTTCAATACGAAACCGAAAAATTGAATCTACCGGACAGTAAGAAATAAAGCAATTAACAAAGTAACCGTAACAATAGGATGCGAATTTTGAAAAATAAAATTGATCGCCTTCCCCCCAATATTCTCTGCAACATACAGGCAAACAACGTGATATTACTTGCAGAATTTTTATTTAAATAATAAAGATAAATAATATTCTTCTTCGTATTTACGATTGTAGACAAAATAGTATACACCACAGGTCTGTGAAGTGCACAAAATTGTATGCCTTCTATTATATTCGCATATTAGTTTCATAATCCGTCACTTCACATGCTTGCAGGTCTGGTTTAAGTATATGCAGTATGTACGGTCTTAGCCTCGCGTATTGCATGAACGCCGCTGGGTTTTATTTTGAGATTATGTAATATTTATATGTTAATGTTCATTTTATTACAAGACTTGTTACAACAGAGGAATATATATAAATAAATTCACGTATAGTACATAAAATTATTAAATTTATATTAATCATGCGTTAAAATACTACTGATCAAATAAATTCTATCTGCAAAAACAACTTTGGCTTCTGGAGAGATTGTCTCTTTACGAGAAATATAAATTTCTATGTTAAAGAATATTGTGCAAATATTAAACAGAAAATCAATGTTTATGCACTATTTGTTACAATTGAGTGACATAATTGTCCAAGAACGTAAAATAATAATATTTATGTTGTATTTTTCTTTGGTGATTGACATTATCCTTGCCTTTTAATCTTTAGTTTTCAAATGTTTAGGAATTCTTTTCAATATTTATCTAAAATATTTCATCTAACTTAACTCAACCCAATCCAACTCAGCATTAACATATTATCAATTTTAGAAGAGGGGTAGTTGGTTCAGTTCCGATTGAATAAAATGCAGTATGGTAAGGGGAATATTTATTCTATTTGGTTTATTTTTTTTAATACACTTGTGGTAATTTTAGCATTCTGCAAAGGTTAACATTATTTTTTATGAATTGAAACATATTACAATTTTACAATTTTTTGTTAACATAGAAGGTACAATTACAATTACAATTGAAAAAAAATACAGAACTCGCCTAATGTATTATTTTTTTTATTATAACATAGTTTATGACATATTTTTATGATAAAATATTAGTAGTTAATATGGTTGGTGGGTTTAAAATAAATATCGACGGCACATAATGTTACACACACTTGAATTTTATTTGGTTGCGCTCGCTGTGGTGCAATCGTATTCGGTGTTGAGCGAGATAAGAATTCAAATAAGTTTTTTCTGTTGATTGTTTTGTGTTTATGAATTTGTATAATTTCCTACATAAGTCTATTTTTACATATTTTTCTATGTTAAGGATTTTTATATTGTTGTAATCAAAATATTTTTTTCTTTTATCGCATGTATTGTAATAATGCTGTATCATCATTTTTACCTGCTGTAGAATATTTATGTGAGTGTATTCTGCTTTTTAAATATTGTTGTCTTTGTGATATTTTGTAAACTGTATATGTTTTTATTTTGTTTGGTATGTGTGCTATTTTAATTTTGCATTTTTAAAATAATTTTTCAAATATTTTTGATGTTTGTGAAATCTAAGGTTGTTGTTTGGTCTGTGAATTTGTATTACCTTTTTGTATTATTGGTTATGGTGATAATTCTTTTATTAATTATTTATTGTAGAAATTTTCATTTTCGGGGTGATTATTTTTTTAATATGGATTTAATTTTTAATACACTGCATCAATAAATTAAAGGAACACTAAGAAAATATTTGTAATTTTTTTTCTGGTATTATGAAAGTAATGAAATCTTGTAATCTGGTTTATTTATTATATATCAATTCAATAAAAAAAAATCAAACAGGGCAAAAAATACAACTAACAAAAAAACAAAATTCATCAAATAACGAATTAGGCTTAAGTAATCATAGAAAAATAAACTTTAAAGGATATCTAATAACACGTATGTCATCCACGAGACTGAGTAACGGCCTGACATTTGCACAGCATACTTTCAATCAACCTCTGGATAGCCCATTCTTCCTGAAGACCATAAGCTGTTGAACAGTTTCTGGAGCAACATGTCTGTTTCTGAGCTTCTGATCCAGTTCGTCGCACAAATGATCGATCAGGTTGAGTTCTGGGCTGAGAGTTGGCCAGTCTATAACTGGGATTTGATGTCCTTACAGGAATTGTCTTGTCTTAGCTGCTCCAGTAGGTACTACATGATTTGTAAGAATGTTTTCAATATATAGAGCAACATTCATATAGATTCCAGCGGACACTTCCTGAACAAGTCCTTCACGATGGCGCTCACCTGTAAGGACTCAAACTCATCGTTGAAAAGCAATGTGGACCAATGCTCCATCCCCCAAACTGCATGATGTTGAGCGAACGCCAGTCGCCAGTTCTTTTGTGATCTAAACTGAACCCTGGCTTTCGGGCTGCCCTCCTTGTCCTTAGGCCTTATGTTCTCGCTTCTCGTTTTTTCGTACAGTTTCCGTATAAATTTGGCTTCCCGTTGCAATCCTATGGTCATTTTACAGGTCTCTAGAAGTAGATGTGCGTCGTCTAAGTTTCTGACCCTAACCAGCTCCTCTGCCATAACTTCATTTCTTCAGGTACCAAACTCTGGACATGACATAAGGGATTACATAAAATTGTCTTGCAACGTAACGTAAGCTGTATCCTTCTTCGATTAATGTTATGGTTCTTGCAACTTGAACTTGACTTAGATGCCTCACGATACATGGTTTTTAGTAACAAGCACTAATAATAAATAAATTGGCTGTCGCCCACTCGATTGTTTGTGAATCTAGGAGCTATCGAATTGACAAATAGACGTGTTCCCTAAACTATTTCTTCTTTTTTTCGATAATAATATTTCCAGCTTATGAGATTTCATTACTTTTATAAAACTAGAAAAGAAATTATAACTATTTTTCTTGGTGTTCTTCTAATTTATTGGCGCAGTGTACATTTGCTTGTCTGTGATTCATGTGGTGATAGTATGGCATGATGTACTACTGGTGACGACATTTTTTGGTATATGCTATAGGTATATTGGAATTGAAATTTGTGTATTTTTGTGAGTTGGTAGGTTTGTATACTAGTTTGTAGAGATTTTGCCTTCGTGGTGTTTTATTGTGGTTTATTTGTGATTTTGGTCAAATGATTTAAATTTCTTCTATAACGATGTGAACTGTAATGCGGGAGCCCATGGCTAAGCCAAATATTGAGAATAGATTGTTTGGTTATATCTAAACTATGTAGATGTTAGGCAGTGCAATGGTTACATTGAATATAGTATATTTTTAGATTTAATTTTTTTAATATGTAAAATTTTAAACAGTTTTAATATTCAATTGTACTTAATGTAATGTGTAAACCTTCTCCAATATGTTAACTATAGTAGAATTCTGACGATGAGGATGAAGTGATAAACAATGTAATTTTAATTATTTAGTGTTATATAAATAATAAGATCAGCGGAACGTCGTTGGTACCGATTTTGACCTCCATTTCATCTTGACAAAGGCTCATTAAAAGCACTACATTTTACCATTTAACTCGTAAATAACTATTTAATAATCAGTTTACTCTTACGAACATCAGTTAAATATGAATAATGAGACTTTACATTTAAAAAAAAACGTTACTTTGCAATTATTGATATAAAACCAGTTAAAAATGTTGCACGCACGTTAGTTAAAGGGGGGGTCGCTTCGTATATTTGCACTGGGCTCCGCAACAATTATTATTATCCATAGTTGGTTTACAGCAAAACAAGAAACAGCGTATGCGTGTATTTAAAATATTCTCAAACGCAATTATCGTGAAAAAATTACAGAATTTGCTTTTCTTGCAACAACCCTTACACAAATTTAATCTCGTAAAACACGCACGCGGTCGTTTATTTTCTCGTTATGTAGCCAGGAAATCATCGCTTGATAAGACGCTTCGTTTGCGATAAAGATGTTTGATTTACGCGAGATTGACACATGAAGAGGTGCATTCCGACACCTACACCGCAATTGAAGTACGCCCTCCGGCCACGTGGCGGGGAGGCCACCCTATATAACCGCAAGCATAAACGCCATACGCGCAGATCAGCAAATTCTACAGGGTGGTGAGCCCAGCTACAGGTCCTTTCCCTCGAGTACGATCCTCCGGCACATTTCCTGATACGCGCGTTATCGTGTTTATCAACGGTCGCGGACAGTCGCGCCGCCACAACGCTACGAAACTAGGTGAGTTTTTCAAAGGATTATTTTCGTACTGCTATGACTTAAACTCAGCGGCTTTGGAAGTTTCGCCTGGAATAATTTTCTTTTGAAACAAAAACTATTGCCGGGTAATCGAGACGCGAATTCGAAGTTTTCATTAAACAATTAATGGCTAAGACATTAAAATAAAAAATTTCTATCATTGTGGCATGTTCTACTCTTGCGATTTTAAGACTGCAGATCCTGAAAGCTTACTTTTAATTGTCAATGAAATTAATAATCAGAATAAATCGACTACAACATAAATTCCATATAAATTGTTTAATATTCAGATATAATTAGAATAGTCCAGCGTTTACATTGATGTAAAGAATTAGTAATTTCAAAACAAATTTCAGAAATGTGCAAATAATTTCGATGTAAATATATTTCAAATGTATAATTTATTTCATTCAAGTATTACTAAAACATCAGATGTAAAACATGTGCCCACTTAATCATTTTTTTCTCTTATTAGTGTTGTTCCTGTCATATTATGTCCATTATCTTTCAGTTAAATTACATTTGCCAATTTGCTTCATGTGGTTTCTAGTGGACGTTTAATTTATTTCTTTATTTCTTTATTTGTATGGTTTGGTTAATTGGTTAGTTATATTTTTATTGTATTTGTTTTTAGATAATTCAGTTTTTACAATTATTTTCCATTTTGTTTTTACTATGATTTTTTACTATCCGTATTTACTCGTATATTTTCTTGGTAGGAATTTCTTTATACGTTTACTATTTCTTGTGAATTTGTTATAATTTTATTTTACTTTTCCAATTTTTTTCATTATTCGTCATAATCAATCTTTTCTTTTTTTCAATGTGGATATTTTCTTTATTTATTTAAATCGTTCTTTTCTTACTTACTTTCTTTACTACATGACTATTTTTGCTACATTAAGATAATATTCGTTTGAAAACTCGTTAAGCAACATTTTTATCATAAAGTATAAGATTAATTTACCTGTTGCTGGATGTTAGTCTTCAAGTAAGTTTGTTAGTTAGTTTATTGTACAAATTGGTGGAAATTTAATAGTTTAGCGGCAAGAAGTTGTATTACTTCAACACTAAGATTTTATGTTTTATTTTAATAAAATGTTTTATTGAAAATAAACTATAATTTGCAGAAACGTAAAAAAATTATATATTTACAAACGTTTGACGATTGTTAATAATCGGTTAATAAATTCTATTATTTATGGAATTCTTCGCCGAAAAATTTCTAATATTGATTATAGGTTCTGCATATTAAATTTCCACCTATTCCAATTAGTTTTAATATATTTACATCTCAAAAATTATGCAGTAATTATAATTATTTGCGTGGCCCGATTACACTTGAAATCTGTTTGAGCCATTAATTTGCACCATAATCCACTAAAATTTACATGAAATATTCATATACACACTCTAAAAACACCGGCATAAATTGCAATTGTATTTGGGACAAATTTTAATACTTTATTCTCATTGCCGGTATATTTGATTCTACTGCCAAACAAATCGGTCCAAAATGTCTTCTACTGGTACGAAATTTATACATTTAGTTGTAAGCTTTCCATTAAAGTCAATGAAGTCAGGATGTTTAACGTTTATTCGAACATCTAATGCTGTTTTAGCGAATTCAATGGCATTTGTTTTAATGTGTAATGCTGAATTTAGTATTCAGTTTGTTTGCTTATCGATTATTAATACTATAGAACAATATGGTAATAATTATTAGAAACTTGGATACGAACTATTAATATATAAAAAATGAAAAATTCTTAAAACCTAAACTAAACGTAAACTCTTTAAACCATAATCACCATGCGATATGAGTTACATTAACCGAAAACGTTTGAACTTGTTAACAGCAGCGGAAAAGCTTCGTTTACGTATTTTCTTTCGTAGAGATCGGATCGAAGTCGTAATGTTGTTATCACTTTCAAAAGATCGTATTAATACCATACATGCATTTAAATGACAAATTTTACTGGGATAGGATTTACTTGCAATTTATTTTGGGTCGACAATATACCTTAAAACTGTATCGAAATGTTAATACAGAGTTAGTAAGCAGGAATAAACGACGTTTTATGAGATATTAATGGCGATACGACAAAATGTTTTATGACTACGTCATAGCCAGTGTTTCATTACTAACTAGTATAGAATAATTACGGTATAGATATTTGCCTTTAATCATAATATTCAGTTTCGTTTTATAATTTCAATTAATTATTTTTTTGTTAAATTTAATTAAATTTTTTATGTGAAATTTTCTTTGTTGGAGCGATCATTGTTCTCTATGTATACAATTTCTTACTCTTTGTCCTTTTTTTGTTTGGAACAATTGTTATTTTTATGTTCATCAGAAGGTAACTTTTACGTAGAATTAGTGCTGCATTTCGTTATGCCCGTTTAATATTCACGTCTCGTGATGAAGATCAGTTCATTTTGCAACTAGTTTTATAAATAATATTGCGCTCGGCGAATAGATGAAAATATAGAAAAAAGTATTTAGAGATTAATTTATGTTATACATAAATAAACAATCCCATAAAACTGAAAATAAAATGTTGGAGAGAATAGAATTTACAAAATGCATCCTATCATCTATCATTAGAACATTCTTTTATATTCTAATTCGACTTCCAAATCTCTCCAAATGAATATTTAGAAGGAACAGTACATTACAAATAACTAAAATAGTTTTTACAACGATTACTTAACAAAACATGCAACCATAGTATAAGAAAGATTGGAGTAATATGTTTTGACTCGCTGAAGGTTGTGGTGTTCTTACCCTCACTCCATCTCTAAAAGAAACGATTGTGCATATTTTTCTGATTCATAAGAACGTACGACCAACCTTAGGGCAGGTCATTATCTCTAGGAGTGATAGTGGTCACAAACCAAGAGAAATAAAAATGAGTGTATCCTGGAGTGGTAAGAATGGTTTCAGCAATAAATAATAATAATAATGTTAAGATTTTCGTGACCGCTCGCCCTTGTTCACTTTGTTCTAGATATATACTGTCTTTAATTTTCCTTTTTAGTATTCCTTTAAACATTTCTAAGCTGGTACACTTAACTTTTTTATTTTGTCTTACATTGCTATAGAGTGAACCGCACGTATAGGAACGTCAGGCAGTCAACTTCTGGACTGCGGTATCAAAATAACGTTCGTCGATAATTTGTTCCATCTAAAATTGGCAAAAAATGTCGAGGAATAAACCACATGTAAGATTAGTCCAGTTTAAACCCGAACGAAAAATCGATTCAAACCACGGCTAGACCCAACCACATTAAACTCGTGATTGGAAATTATCTTCGATTGATGCCCATTTAGCTTTTTAACCAGGTTTTCTTTCTTATGCCCGTATATTGGTTCTATCTACGATACTTGGAAACTTTCGTATATTTAATACATTACATATATAGCATTGCTAGTTTATTTTCAAATGTAAAGCAACCAGTTACTTCGAGCAAGAATTTTAATTATTAGATGAAATTAATCAAGTTTCAAAAATGCATGGCGTTCGTATTTCAGTTTTTGAAAATTGAGTGACGATTTGTCCTAAATAAAAATGAAGAAGAATACTTTCATGGGCATCTTCGGCTTACACAAAATCGTGATTTTACATATCTTATGGCCAGATAAAATTATTGCGCTTAACGTCCATCACATATTTACAAACTTTCGCGAGGCATAGTCGCTAGGGTAACTGTTAATGTTTAGTGTAAACAGGAACAGTAATCGACCTCTTGCACTAATCGTTCACTATTGATAACTCGATGTGTGTACATTCAAAGAAGACCATCCCAATGTGTAAAATATCGCTTCTACTTGCCTCCAACCTGTTGATCAGTTGCGATCAATGGATTCCTTGGATTCATTGCAATCTTATTTTCTACTATGCAATGTTGACTCCCACCTCTTCACTCCTGCCACAAAAGAACTTAATACCGAACATCTTTTGCACGAGCTACATTTAAGTTTCATATTTCGGATTTTAAAGAGCTAGGCACCTCCAAAGCAAATGTTGGGTTCTGATGAAGATGAAATAGCATTTTAAATGCAATAACTACTGATAGGGCACAAATAATATAATACGAATAATAGAAAAATAAATTGGTCAAAAAATATCAAAAGAGAAATGTAATTCCTAAACGTGATTATAGTACACGTATTAAGCAATGAAAGAACATTTTAAAATTATAATGCCAGATAAATTAATCAAAACAATAACTTAAATAATTCATCGTATTCGTCATCGTAATAATATCAGTAATTGGCTCGAAAATTATAATAGCAGCCAGCATTTCCGAACTTAATTCTCGAAATGTAAACAAAATTAACATAAAAGGAATAAACCTGAAATTAACGTAATAGAATCAAAATTATACTATAGAGTTCTAGATGTTTAAATATATACATATAACTTTGAATTTGGCGTGACGATGCGTGATAGACCAACAATGTTCGCGTACATACAACTACAGTTGTCCGTTCATTTGAAATACTACGAATTCGAGCAGAATATTTAATCATAATGCGAGGCGAATGCGAAATTAAACTGTACATCTAAATTTTACCATCCAATGTAGATTAATTGCAAATCTCAGTGGTGTGTCACAATTATCGAATATAGAAAATGGCCATGATATTTTGTTAATTATGTGTATATGTGATGTTTAAAATAAAAATAAATAGGTTAACTAACACAAACAAAAATGTTTATTCAAGTCATATAATTGACTTCAGTAGTGTGCAATTGTTAGTTGTTATATACAAGAAATACAGACACTTTCGGAGGAGGAACGAGATATTAATTTAGGTGTTCAATTCCTGAAGCGATCGTTTATTTATAAAGTTCCATGTATCGTATACCAGTGTATTGAGGTCGACCAAGCCAGATTCGGGGATAACATAAATCTATTTCAAATACAAAGCCTATAATTACGGCAATTACAACTAGCAAATGGAGTGTCGATTTAAAAATTGATTGTAGCAAAAAGTCTATGGTGAGTCTAGTCTTTCATCACGTACTATGAAATATCTAAACTATGAAGTGAATGAAAAGCATAAGCATATTGAAGGGCAATAATGTACTTATTATAGAACACCCAACAAGGCAAAGCTTACATCGTTTTATTGCTAAATTAATGAAATCAATAAAGTGTAAAGGAGTAAAATATTATTTCTTGTTTTATTTTTTAATTTTAACGATTTTAACGAAAATTTATTAAATTGCACATCTCCAATTACCATTTCTTTTGATGCATACTGGTCGATTCTGAAGCAGATAATAATCCAGTCCATTCAAGTCGCGAAGGCTGTCACAAATTCAATTATATCTGCTAATTGCGATTTAGTTAATAATGTTGATACAAAGAATGTGAGGTTGACACATAACTGATTTTTCGTGTTTTGAATAAAAATACTCAAATCCCCCTTATTCATTTTCTTTGCAGACACACATTTTCAATCGAATAACAGCATGGGGTTTTATACGGTTTACATTATTTCGTTACACTCCAATTTCGCGTAAATTACGTTAATGCTAAAGTGAATTACTTGAATGTATGCACCGTTGATCTTTTAAATGTATTTGCATATCTAAAATTACGTAAAACTAAATCAAAACTTTATAGTCGTTGGCTGTGGGAAATTGCAAAAGCTATAATGAAATTTAGAGATAACGCTAAAACAATGTGCAAGCTGAATTAATGGCGAACTGGGGTTACCATAAGCTGCTTAAAGATTTTCGGGCAGTAATTCATAGGGAAGGATAACATTTCAATTAATGATTTTTAAATTGTGTTGAATATAGTGAAATGAATTGTGTGGGTTTAATATTTATTTGCAGATATGTGAGTCTGTTCCTGGGCATTCAAGCAACGAAGATGACATTAAGGAATGCTCCAGTGATGCTCAACGATTTTTATTGTAGTAAATCTAGTCTAAGTAAACTTTAATGTGAATGAGTCGACTTTATGTTAGATGATGAGAGTACTATAATGACATTCAAGTTATTAATATGTGCTGCCCAGATGATCAATGGAAAACTGCACCAACGAAAAATTTATAATTCCAACGATTTCAAAGTTTTTAGGGTGATGATGTAATGTAAAGTTATGACGTTATGCATGCGATCGGCCTACTTTGATAAAATCCAGTATTGGTCAGTATTGCAATTGAAACAGCAATGATAACATGCCACATGATGTGGCTTAATAATTACAAAAACATCGATTACATGTCAAGTATTTATTGTAGTATGACATAGGTCGTTATCTTTCATATCGTTAAAGTAATGTCACAAAACTGATTTTCATTGCGAAGTAATGACAATATTTTACAATTAATTGCTAACGTTAGAACATAAAATGTATTTATTACAGTGTTAGGGACGTAGAAAAAGTTACCGTTAGTGAAGCAATTGCGACTGCGGATTGAATTATGCAGCGACGAAGGTGGAGGGGTAATAGAATAACTTAATAGTTGTTTTGTCTTTTAATAATTTCATTAAAAATTTCTAATATTTTTTTGCTTTTCTAAAAATTGCATAACGTCATGACTTTACATTGTTTCTTAGTATCACTTTTACGTACTGTGAACGAAAAAGTAGTTTACCTAGAACTAAAATAGTGTTTGCAAAACTGTAAATGCCTACTTGATTTAAAAAATCGAAAATAAACTTAGTTTCAGACCAAGCAGGGCGGAATCGCAAAATATGAAATTCCAATACGAAAATTGGTCAATCATGCCTATTGTAAACTCAATCCAAACATACGGTATATTGTAAAGAATTTCGATATTGAAATTGTCAATTACGCATTACATTTTCTAAAATACCATCGTCGATTTTACCCTGTCATTTACCCACTCGCATTTCGAATCATTTTTACATATAATGGAAAGATAAGGGTAAAGATTAAAGGTATTTGGTGGTTTCGCGCGTCATGCATTTCCAATGACAAAAAACCGATTTTCCGCCAAGGCGATCGCTAAAACAACTGCGAATTTCACGCCGGATATGCTTGAATATTAAGTGCATATTTGCTCGTTGGAGTTGGATAATCGATATGTCCGTTAAATAATTTGCACGTTAACGCCGCCCCGGCTCCTTCGGATTGCGAAACTTAATCACCTGCATATCGTCGCCGAAGTTGAGTCCCGTTTAAGTGGTGGATGTAGCGTAAAACGGTGGTATTATACATTAAAGCTGGTTGATACAAACGGAGTGCTGATCACCACGCATGCATAATTACTGCATACAAGGTACTCGTATACTACATCCACTATGTTGCGAATTACTTGGATTGTGATATGGAATTATTTAAGTCAACACTGTTGAATCGACGCAACATTTCTATGTACGAAAGCAAAACAAAGAGAAGCAAAAAATACATTGTCTTTTTCGTCAAATGGTAACGTGCTTGTTTCCAATAATTAATTTTCCCAAATTTAAATCTCTCGTCGTATCAACCACTTTCGTTTTTCGACGAGAGTGATGCGTCTGGATCCACCGCGATAGTCTATTTATACGTTTGATTCCCCTTCTGATAAATCTTCGCCAAACTCGATCTGAACCGTAACGAATCACTTACTTCTAAATCAGTCATGCAAGAGGACTATTTCGCTTTGCAAAGTATACGGATTTCGCAACGTTTTAATTTTTGAATACAGATATTCATCACGAACAATTTTCGTGTTAATCCTAGTTTTGAAACAAATTATTAATCCGACTGATACTACAAATTAATTTTAGTATGCAACTAACTAACAAACTTCAGAGCAGTTTTGATTACTAAATCAAATATGGATCTGTACCATGTGGGGCTTAATTAGTGTTGTTTCGATATTGTTCGACACGTAGGTATTGCACAGAAGTGGCTGGGTTCTGGAAAATCAAAGCCTGCAAGAAATTCTCACCGATACATATTTTGGTGCGTATTGCACTAATCCACGTACATCATGCACACTATAATTCATATTCTCCATCTGCCATTTTCATTTACGGTTTTTAAATTCATTCTAAGCATCTTCACATTTTTTTGAGCTTTCTTGCTATATCGTCATTATTCACGTTTCTTAGCTATACCTCACTATGATTGTAAAAATGTCTTATTAGAGTCGTATTTTCGTTTTCTAATGGATGTTTTATAATTCTGAACGAAGTCCAAGTCCAGAAAGAAGCTGCGTAAATCGATATCTTATTTCCATACTCTTTATATATTTCCTTGTGGTTTTAACATTTTCTTCTTCTAAAATTTGCTTGGTACTCTGTAATTATGGACTTTCTGATTTTCATTCAGTAAGTATGCAAATCGTTTACCATCCGCTTCCAGGATATTGTTGGATGTATTATGACTTCCTTTGCCTCATGTATTGATGTTTATGGTAGATAAATCATTTCGGTGGTTTTCCTTTTAATTCCTAATTAGACGTTGGATTATTCAATGAAAGATTTTTGTTTGCTGTTCTTTAGTGGCCTCTGTGAGTTTGCCAGTAACCTTGTAGTACTGCCGTATTACCGCTCCACTAGCGACAATTGTTCTTCCTGCATTCCTCCATATACCTAAGATGTAATCAGTTTATCCAGATTGAACTTTTCACGTTGTTCTTATTTACTTCGCGTTGACTGTTGACGAGGAAGTTGCAGTACTGAATGTACTAGCCTGTGAAAGTAGTAGCGAGGTGGTATTTTTTGCAGTACTTGGGGTACTAATAATGGCAATAGCTTATAGCGCTGTTATTGTCTCTCATCAATCCCTTGCCACGGAGTTCAGTCGACATGTTATCACTCTTGATTTTTTTAGACATGCTGCTGCAAAATCCATTCATGTTTCCTACTACCATTCTAATATAGTTAATTGGTGTATACTCTCTCTAGATGTTGGCAAGAAGCTAGGTTTATATCTTCTTGGTTTCATTTTGTGGGGCTTCCAATATTTATTATCGTGATGATAAAGACCCCTATTTTGAATGTCTTTTTAGTCACCTCATGCAGTTCATATTTTTTGAGATCCTTAAACTTGTTCCCTTGATTTATGAAGTTCTCTTACCGAATTCCATATTTCTTTGTGAAAGTCATCCATGAGTCAGAGTATTCTTTGAACTTGTGGTTGGAAGTCCTAAAGAACCAGTGATTTTTCGTTCCCATTTTCTCGTAGGGGAATCAATTGCAGTCGGACTAGCTAACATTCTGAGAGATTTTGTGAATTTTGACACAGCACAGCTACATTGCGTACTACAGTACATACAAAGGATAACACAGTAATAATAATAATTTTCAGCTGCGAAACCAAGAGTATATTTTTATTTCGAAATCATTGTTAAAAATGTGCATATGATCATTTCCAATGAGCTGTATCTCCACAGTAACCACTGTCAAAAACCCATTACATAAACATCAAAGTAAATAAGTAAATAATAACAAAAATTAGTAACTTTTCTCATGGACGAATAAGTCATCTATAAATTACAATAAACAATAATATAAGTCGTTAACAACTAAGGTTCTATTTGCTGCTGACGAACTGAAAATTACAACGAAGCAATATGTATCCAGAGATCTACACCGTTTACTTCGGAGACCTGCTTGTCCATTACACTTATTAGGTCGATTATTACCTCATCAGTTACGTTACTGATGAAGGAATTATTTTATTATTATTGGCATGACGTATTTGAAACAGTTATTCTAAGACAGCTATCCGATTGATGGATGGTGAACATTAGAACCATCTTTTCGGTTTATTGTCAATAAATGTTTTAGACCTGTAAATTTATGCACGAGTAAATGCATGAATTGATATGTAGCAATTTTCTGCAAATTCCATAGTTATATTACAAAATTTTATTAGCAACACGATTATCTATAATGATAACATCCATTTTTTATTTAATCCGGACTTGTATCACATTATAATACTTATTATTAACATTTCTCAAGATCAAAAATTATACATTAACATTAGTGTACTAGCTATAAATTTAATTATTTGGAACTACATTTAATTTCACAAAACTTTATACTTAAACGTAATACAATTGAAATATGGGAACAAAATAAGTTTCAAAATTTGCAGTTTTTGTTTGGAATACACCATTTGCTGTGGCAATGGAAACTTTTCAGGTTATGAAGTGGCTTCCTACTTCATGATTAATTTCAAACACCAATAAGGCGACTAAAAAAATGATTGATTGTCTGCTTTTGTTTGTTTACAAACCATTGGTACGGACGTGTTTATTTCATTACATATTTTTCTGTGAAGCACACAGTTTACAGAACACTGAAAATAAGAGACATTTTCAGTGTTCTGAAAACTGTGTGCTTTTAACAGAATTTATTGTTGGATAACTAGCAATAATTCGCAAGATTACGTTTTCCACCCGGGTAGAAAAAGAATAACAATTTATTCAGCTTTCCACCGATAGGAACAGAGTCACGTTTTGATAAGAAACTTGCTCGGTAATTTGTCAGTATCACGGCAATCGCAAAAAAGCTCGGCTCGTTATTTTATTTTACAATTTTATTGTTTGATCGAAAACTTTTAATCTGAGAGATATCTAAATGATCTGTATTTAGTTTTCTGATTAATTAATTGACATTTCATTACATTATTTTCTTGCATTTTTGAATTTTATTTTCAATTTAGTAACAACAATAAATATTAATACACCTTGACAGCTGGCCTTCTTTTTATATAAATTAGACTAATTTTAAAATGACTTCAAGGCGTCTGTGCGAGGTATTTTCGAATATGTTTTAAAACCTCCAACTGCTTCTGTCATCATCAACAGTCTGCGAGTGTGCATAACATATTTTGTATATATGCTTCAGCAAATAATACAGTCAAGCAACGCATCCAGCATTGATAATTAGTCAATTAATATTTTTTAGCCTCGGTGAGACTATTCTAAAAGGCAACATTAGTCGCCATGAGACCACTACTTGTTAATAAAGGTACGCAAAAGGAATGTGCTCCTTAAATTGGCGCACATCAAATATTATAACTTTAATCATAATTTTTAAATTGAATTGCTTTTCCATATGAAAATAATTCTAAATTTGTGGATTCGACATTCAGAATTATCTTTCTACGGAAAAGCAAAATTTTCGTCAAAGTAGTAGCTTAATGCTGAGATTCCAAAGAGCTACAATTGTCAAGACTATAACACGAGCTTTAAAGCAACTACCTGTTCCAAAAACAAATTAACTTCAGGTTGTGTATTTAGCTCACAGTGGAGAAGGAACAGGGATGACTAGACCGTACCGATTCAAATGATGGACCCCTAAATATGTCATAGACAACTTTCATTGTTTCAAGAAAAGGGGCACCATGAATTGAACTAAAGTATAGCATGTCATTTCGAAAAACCAAGACATCATATCATATGGATGGGCCAATTGTTGTTTACCTCCTTCGGAACATCTAGTGGAACTGGAATGGTTCTTATAATGAATCAAAATTTGTAACAGTGCGTTTCCTTTCTTATAGTGCCAAATTTTCCTGGACTAGTGCAAACTCTGAAATCAGGACAGAAGCAGGACCTTAAATTTATTCATTTAACAATGGGAACGATAATTCACCAGACTACCCATGACTGTATGAAGCTCATTGAAGGGTATATTTGCACAAGAAACTTCAGCGGTATCATTTGAAGAACGGATTGGGAAAAAACTGTGCCCAAAATTTTAAAATACTCTTCTTGTCATTTTCGCTCGATTGATCGATAAGGCAAGAACAACTATTAACATTGCATCCAAACACTGCAGAAGATAACACATGATGGACTATTGCCACTATTATTAGCATACAAAGCGCTTTATAGCATCAATGTCATCAAAATAAGACTACTACGTCGTTTATAAAAAGACACTCAGATCGTTTTTCATCTCACCCTCATATCTTTTTTATTTTTAGTCTAATTTTAGTAATTTTTTTTCCAAACCTAGAATACTTATTGCTCTATTTATTCCCAAAAAAACAATTGTCTTCGTCAAATGCAAAGCAACTTGCAAATAAATGGTAAAAATCAAGAAATCACTTGGGATTTTTTTATCGAAAAATTTGACTAGTTATAATTTTTGAGAATTGCCCAAAAACCCAAAAATTTCATCTAAATTAAAAATGTTAAAATTTTCTTCAACAGTAATTCAAATTCCGTAAATATTATTTGCACAGGTGGCTGCGCGTAAAAACAACTTTGACAGTTTTATTTCAAACAATATTTTCACAGCATACTTTTTTCGGCGCAGATAATAATAAGTATTTACGGACTTTTACGGAAACTTTTAACGTTTTAAATTTTCATGAAATTTTGGATTTAGGGTTTTTGGGCAATTCTTAACAATTATTACTAGCAACATTTTTCGATAAAAAAATTCCCTAAAGTGAGTTCTTGATTTTTGCCATTTATTTTGCCATTGCAGGGTGCTTTGCATGTAAAAAAGACAATTACTACACTAAATTAAATTAAATATAAATAAATTACAATTACTAAAATTGGACTAAAAATAAAAAATATATACACTCTTAAGTGGAACAGACTGTATGTATGATTGAAAATACGACAAATTGTTATTTTTTTCTCCTCAAGTGGCGTAGGTCACTGAACAAAAATTTCATGTATTTGAAAATTAAACATTAAAGTTTAGGTAAATGTGGTAAAAAATATTTACAATAGGGTTAGCATTTGAACAAAAAATTATATTTTAGATTAGTATGTTATGTATTTCTTTATTATTAATCCAATAACGAGCCTCGATAAGTGAACATCATTAAAAGTAGACCCACGTTGTTTTAATAAAACATTTGTTGAATTTAGATTTTGAGTAAATTCGCAGTAAATATTATTTACATCAAAGTAATATACGTAAATATAAATCTCGAAACCGATGTTCGTATTTAATTGTAACTAAATTTCAATATTTCTTTCCAATTATCCGCAGGCGCCCATTGCCCCTCTATTTATATTTGGGCGCGACAGTGGCATTCGCCTAAGGCGGCATATCTTAACGTGCGACACGCTTAATAAATCCACTTTACTTTACAACACCGGTGCGAACAGATTTGCCCGCAAAGATACAATCAAAATAATCCATTCGTGCCAGCGTTAATAGCGTTAATTTCCCGTCGCAACTAGAAATGTATTCGTTATATTTTCGTACGTCCTATTCTCGGAGACGAGCGTGTTGATTGCTGTCTTCATGCTCAACAAACTTTTGTATTCAGCGGCAGCCTTGTTTAAATGCATATACTATCATCTAATGCTGTTCCTGCGAACTTAAATCAGGAATTTATTGTCGACTAAGTTCACTCAGTTTCGACTACAAGACAATTTCATGGAATGTAATTCGAAAAACACAATCGGTAATAGATCACCGAGTTTAGAAATGCGCAAATGCACAACATCGAATCCTGAAAATCGCGAAATGTTACTACAGAACAAACAAAGATCCCTCAAATTTGTAACATTGCATTAAATTCAAATTTATTATTTTATCGACCCAACTTAAACTTTTATCGCATATTTGACTAATTTTTGTTGCGAAAACAAAAAAGGGAACAAGGTAAACTACCAGCTCATCAATTTAACATTGCATCATTAAGACAATTTGAGACACGCACTAATTGCTGAAATACTTCAAAGATATTCTACGTCCTAATTGGTCTGCAAACATAAAAGACTTTCTAATTAGAGGCAAATTTCAAGATGCCCTTTTTAATTGTGGTACTGATCTTTTAAATTCATTTCAATCGACCCGCCAGCGACTAAAGTATACAAATTACGCCGAATAATTGTTTGATAATCATTATTATCGTATGTACAATATTACCTTTGCTTCGTCGTTGAATAATATGCCACTATCGAACGAAATCAACAGGTGATACAGAATGGCAAATATTGGAGGCAAAGAAATTTATTGCGTAGATAAACACTATAATTAATAGTTTGTGTACTGACTGCGTCATATTTATAACGCATATATATACAATTACAAATTTAGATATGGAAATGTATATAAGGTTGTATCACATTTTAGTCCCGCATTGGTAAAGCCCACATTACGTGAGAGTCTATAAAATAATATAAAATATCCTTGTCTCCACTACGAACACTTTGTAAAATTAAATAAAATAAAAGGAGCGATTTCCAAGAACTGAAGCAATTTAATAGAACATGTAATGTAGTGCTAGAGTGTAGTAAACACACGTTTATTTCGCTGTAAGTAAATACAGTTCTATTTGTCTGCAGCATTAGTACATTTAATAAATAGTACTTTTAATGGAATTAAAGTTTATCTGCAAGTGGAAGCATATTATACGTGAAAATCATGCGCTAATTTTATACACAAGTGTTTGTATGTTATTGATAGTACAAGCTCAAATAGTAATATCAAATGTAAGTGTACAAAATGGTAATTTAGAATAATCACATACGAAGAGGAAGAGGATTAAATGAAGAGCAAGCTAGTTAAAAATAACAAGGGTCATAAATGAAAGGGATTGAAATTAAAAATGTCAATTTTCTATTATAACCCAACCCAATAACAATAATAAGAGTATATAATTATATATACTCTTACATTTAATTTATTACAACTGTCGTCAAAAACATGATGACAGTTGGTAATAAATAATTGTATATAACTGTTGGTTCGTAGATATTTCTAGTCGTATACACAATAGCGATCAATAATATGAAAAATAGGTCTAGATTTTGAAAAACATCTCTGTCTGAGAGATTGGTTGGATTCGTAAGAGTAATTGTGGATATGTTGCATGATCCATGTTTAGGGATGCAGTCTTATCCGTTTGAAACAAGACAGTATCACGTCGGGCCCGAGAAAGGTAGTGTTTGGAATTCGGGTTGTTTCTAAATTTACATCATTTTGGTCGAGTTAGTTTGAGTGTGGGCCATTCAAATGTTATATTTGAGCGCTTATTCGTAAACTAGTAGTCCCATAATTGTTCTGCGACAAATTTAGACGTAAATAAAGCAAACAATTTTTAATGATTAAATAAAATATCAAATCAAAAATAAAATAGAAATATAATTTAAAATTGTATCTACTATTGAATCTGCTCACGAAAATAATTGTGATATATATTTCAATGGTTCAGTAAATACTCGCTCTAACAATGATATGTATTTTGCACTGATATAAAAACGTTATCACAAAATACGCGGATTTTCGTGATTCATTTATTAATTTAAATGAATTATCATCGTACTTCTCGCAATTGCAAACTTTGTTGCAGGGAATTATCGGTAACTCCCATTTTGTAACAGCTGCATCGAACAGTCATTTACGTCGTGTATATCGTTATAGCTGGAATTAATATTCAATATTGCAATGGAAAAAATACCGGCATTGTAACTGAAAAAAATTAAAACATGGATGCAATATAATTACAAAGAAATAATTTATGGACAAAACTGATAATTCTATTAAATATTTTTATTAAACCTTTAACATCAGAAAGAGCGTATGTAGCACTAACGAAAATACATAACAAAGGATGATCAGGGAAACCAAAGACACAATGAAGCACAAGTAAGCTCTTACTCTAAAATTTACAATAAATGTATCTAATCTAATAATAGTACCTGGAATGTACTGTTTGATAATATACAAAACCCAGTTAATTCGACGAGATCTATTGTTTCACGTAACTCACTGATATATTTGCTTGCAAAATGGTAAATAAATGAATTCAAAACTTCAGTGTGGAACCAGAAAATGTCGAAATTTAAAATTCATTCATGATTCAAAAATTAAAATTGTGACATTTTGATTTTATTTAATATAGCCTTCATGAAACTTTGAAATATCTAACTTTGCAACAAAATTGAATTTGCAAAATAGATGAATATGTGCGTCTCACAATACGCCATGGGCAACAGATTGTATCCCTTTATAGCAAATAACTAATTTTGAAACAGATTACAAAATAAATATTTCCCTAAAGGCCAAAGTTGCGTAAAACTCATATACTCATAAAACACATACAGCACATTTTAGATTCAACACACTTGAAAACTCAAAAATATCTCTAAACATTGGAGAATCGCCTCCGCCTTCGTATCTGATATTCTTGATTTAACGTGATCCAGTGAAGAGAATATTATCTACGTTTAATACAAAGAATTCATTTAAAATAATACCATAAAACATCATTAATACTTACTTCACAGAGAATTGATTATTAAATTTTACTTCGTTGTAAAACGTTTTAAAACTCTCAATAAAAATTATAAAACATCAATAACACTTTTGAAATGAAAAAGTTTTCTTTGAAGTCTAGAATAATTTTACAGCTCTGGGGTTTTCCAAAGGCTTTAATATTGTTCGCATGTTCAATGTACTGTTACAAAATCGTTCAAGTATTATTTAAATAGAATGTATTTAGGAGCTTTGACGTTGATTTAAGTTTTTAAAGAAAATAAACATTTCACAGTGCCACAATTTTAATAATGCACCATTTGTTTTTCCAATTATATTTTATGATAAATATTTTACGTATTAAATGAAATATAATCCTTTTGGCTTTTTGCGTTTAGCATACTTTGTTGATGACAAAAAACGTATGCTTCCACTTTTTTATTTCGAAACGATTGATCCTTGTAAATTATTAGCAACGTCTATATCACGAACTGGTCGCAAGTTATGGCATACTCTTGCGCTGTACTTGGTACATATAATTATGATTGGCTTTCAGTTTGAGCAAAATGTCATCTGCAACAGCAAACCCAATTTTCTTTTGATTAACTACTTCTTCAGAAGTCATATCGTTTGCGGGATGCGGGCATTTGAGTTCTATTTGATTTTGATTACTATAGTTGGTCTGTTTATTTATTTCCACGAAATATTGTATAATTACACTTCATAGAGTAAATTATTTTTCCGAATTTATGTTCATTTAAAACTTGTACTTTCATGTGTCCTTCAATGCATTTAATGGTTGAGTGCGTTCACGTTATTCAAATAAATATTCTCTATATGTTTGTTAATCCACGAAAGTAAAATTTTCCTTAGAAATAATAGCATAGTTATAGTCAGATGCTGCGTGTCCCTTAGTGGGTCCCTTTGTGCCCCTTAGTGGGTCTTAAAATTCAAACAAAATAATGCGTAAAATAATCAAATCATTTGGATATTTTTCCGTTTTCGATTTGCTGTAGACACAAAATTATTTAGTGTAATTAAAACACATTCTTGTTTCGATTTCTAAAAATATTCTTTTCCTCTTGTACGAAATCCCATATAATGTTAAAACGTCACAGTGGAACATTACGTTGAAAGAATGGAACACTTTTTTTCTAGACTAATGTTTCGACAATTATGGCGATTTCCAGAGTCTTTCGTCGTAAATTGATATCAACTAGTTACGAATCAGGTGTTAACGTTTCACGCTTGGCGAATGAAAAAGTTGGAACTGTGTCTTGAAAATAAACATTACGTAATTTAAAATACATATGTTCGTTGCACTTAGTTCGGTTAGGCCTGTTTCATCAGAAGTAGATGTTTATTTACTATCTGATTGTCTGAAATAAACGGAGTCGTTATTTATAATTGAAAAGTTGTATTTAAACTCGTACTGAGATAAAATGCCACCTTAATATGCTGGTATAAATCGTTTTTGTAATGTTAAAACATACAATTTTTATTAAAGTTTGTTATATAATTGTAAGCCGATGTGGGCCAAATATTCTGAAACGCGATACTGAACATGTGAACGTGAAACTTCCCCGCCTTAAAAAATTGTTATTAAATTTAATGATAAAAAATTAGTTTCTATAACTTTTGTACGTGATAAGGATTTTTTATTGTAATTATTCCAATATAGACCTGTTGAAATCTCGGACCGATTTTAGTTACAATCACGCACTTGATATTTATTATTTATCATCGGCTCTTTTACCATCAGAACTTACTACTTTATTGAGTCCCGGTAGAGAATAAAATTCAGTATTAATTAATGAACTATGGTTATTACTTCTATGCAATGTTCTAAGTATTTTTAATTTAATTTCTTAATTTTACTACCACATAAGCCGACACTGTGTGAATTTTCAACAACTAAACATCAAATTCAAATTGTTTAGTATCTTAGATTTGGGTTGTACTTACTCTTAGTATTTTTGGCGATGAGATCACAATAAGAACGAACAAAAATTGCAAGAATACAAGCCAATCCATTTCAGTAATTTTTTTACACAATATTTGTAACATTTTTTGACTTACATTGTCGTCGTTTCACACATTTCCTTTAAATATTTTAAATTTTGGGCGTTTTTATGTTGGGTTGGCTTTCGATAATATAAACAATTTTGTACATTTTTGAATTTATTGAGATATTTTTACATTTTTTGAATGGTTGGGTTGGGTTGGGTTCCACGTGTTATGTTCGGGTGGCTCGGTTTTTGTGCCAAAAAATTTATTAGGTGGTATGAAAAGTCAGGTTGATTTGCAATATTTTTTGATCACTCAGCTATTGTGATGATAATGTCGAGCTCCCATACATAGTAAATGACACAGTTTTTCATTGCAAAATATACATCAACAACATTTTTATCATTAGTATTATTAGCGCTGTAGTCGGCTCGGTCCCGTACATAATTCCGGCCCAGCAAATTCATCCCAGCATCCCAGCAAATTCATCCGAAATTAAAATGGAAAATCTACGTCTACCACAATGATGAAGTTTGTAGCCATCGAATGATTTTTTATAATTTTGAAAAATACTAGTATAAGTTTTAACATTTTCAAAAGAAAGTTCGAATTTCGACCAAAAATAGAAAAATTAAACATTTGTTATTAACAAATTGCGAAATTTAGCAAAAAGACGGTATTTCCATTGATATGTTATAAACTATGTCCAGTTCAAATTTGAAGTAAATCGAACGAATATATTCTTAGTTATGAAACGCTGAAGAAGAAAACGTACAAAATCCATAAATTTCTGGGTCTGGTCAATATTTTTCGTAGTTCTTCATGGTTTTGTTTACGAATATGATATTTATCTTGTTCTATAGTCGTTTTTTTCTTGTCATAAATATAAATTTGTTGACAATAACGAAGGGTTTTTAATTCGCTCCATTAATAATGGATATATAAACAGCGAAATCTTTGATGAGAAAGAAACAGAACGATGCACGAATGGGATGGAACGACGAGCGGCAATGATTAGATTAAATTTTGTTGCTTATATCCCCATTAGTAATGGAGCTATTGGAAACATGAATGGAACCTTTGTTATGATCAATTCAGAGAGGAACATCTTTTATTCGAAAGTTGCTCTATAAAATGCACTGTTTCGTCACAATTATCTTTTTAACAATTGAATTGTAAGAGAGTGTATCGATGTATGCCCCACATGACATTTTTGAAATCGTCGTTGAATATACTCACAGTCAAGTTGTTTGCGAGTTCAGGTATCACAAAGTCATTGTTGTTCGTCTTCGGCACAAAGCTCCAGATGTTAGAAATTTTCGTTGGCGTGATAGCATCACAACGACTTGAGGAAGAGTTTTTGTGCTTATAAAAATTTATTGAGCCATCCGCACTTGCCCTTTGCTACGAGCTCCAGGAGGGTAGTATTGATGCTGCGGATTCTTGTTGGTAGATATTTTATGTAAAAGTATCGACCAAATAGCCTCTCTCATTTTTTTAAACTGATTCTAAACATCATCTACTTCCAGGTACATAATAACTTTCCCGAACCACCGATACATTTATTTTGTTTTTTCACGTTACGTAATCGTGTTCCCATCCCATTTTTGACATGACTAACACATTCTTTTTTCGTAATCAGTGTGAGTCGGTTACAGCTTGAACGATTTACTGTTCCCATCTCCAATATAGCACGTGTATTACACTCCGTGTAATTCTCCCGACATCTCAAACATTTCTGTTATTCCGTCTTCTTCCATCTTTCCAGCAGATCCTTCGTGATTGGCTTGGCTATTGTGGGTCGTCAGCCATTCTACGTATTCGCCGGTACCGTCTAATTTTTCACAATATTGACAAGCCTTACAGTACGAATATTTTGCCACGCAATCTATTACTTGACAGGTATAACGTCCAATAAGAGACGCTACACCATAGAGCAAAGAAAAGCCACGTTTTTACCAAGTTCCATCATCAGAGACAATGAGCCCCTGTTAGATTCCATGTTCTTCATTGAATTTTTGTCTTTTTTGCTTCATTTTTCATCGAAAATTCGCGAACAACTTTTGTGGTCTGATTAATGTTTTTGAGAATTCCAGGGCATAACACGTTTCAACTTTAACTTAATAAACACTCAAAAATACATTTTTCATGCTTTTCATACAGCTTTCCAATTTGCAAACGTACAACAAAAATGTTCATGCTTTATTGTTTGCAGGCGTGTAAATAAATTTGTATACACAGCAGTTATTCTTCATTATAAAAATTATTAGCAAACATCTTACACCCTTTTTATATCTTTCAAAATATAATAGAAATCTGATATTCTACACACGACTCAAACCATACTCTTGAAATATTTATATGAAAGAATAAGATCGTTTGCAAATAAAGTTCCCCATCGAGTTTTATGAGATTTTATTATTTTGTTCTAAAATGTAAGTTGTAGACTGTAGTCGCATAGAACAATTCCACACTACGATTCTATACATGATACGAGCGCCTGTAAATGCCAAGTAAACAAATCCTATAAATCTTATTTTTCAACATTGTTAAATTAAATTTAAGCGTGCAATCATTTCAAATGTACCGGACCATCGGATTTTTAGTGCATTTCTCGGCACTTGCAGTGACACATATGTTGAGCCCGTATCGTTGTCGATATTTTCTATGCATCAGATGCATCTGTACAATTTTCAAGCGATTCATACATAGTGCGTTTCACATTGATTTTCGGGTTCGGCGTCGTATTTGCCACAATGCTGCGATACGAATTTTCTGCCCTGTCCAGTAGAATATAAAATAAAAATATGGAGCAAATTGTTCCGCTTGGAATACCTCGACTGCGCTCAGCCACCCATGTTCCAAGTGAATAATTCACAACTTTTGTTTCAAATGCACACATATTTAACGCTAAATCAATATTCAATTTGGCGGAATAGTTTTGATGCAAGATACGTTGAATTTGTATGGAATGCAATCTGAAATACTCTGATAATCAATACAACGTGGATGTGTGCACAACTTGACTCAATACTTTTACAACTACACATAACCAGTAACGTGGTTAGATTAAGTTTCGGTAACTTTGTGGTGTCTACATTAAAACAACGGTGCGCCACATGAGACAATATTGCGAATCTGCTCATCTCCGTCGCTTGTTTATCGGATCGCACCGTTGCTAAAACATATTGTTTGGTATTGACATCGCATGTCAATAGCGTAGTAAACTTGGTATTAAACCAATCTCGTGAACAGCGCACGTATGTTACATTTACTTACTTAATTAGGTACTTGTAATTTTTTTACTTTGGTGGAGGGGTTAGATTCAGTTGATTGGTTGATACTGTAATACTATGTTTGAAACCGTTTATGGCTTTCAAGTTTATTTTTATGGGTAATTAAATTACAAAATCGAATATATAGCCAATTTACAGCAAGCTATTCACGTTTACGTGCATTTATTATTTATGATCTGGCGACTGACGTGGTGTTAGGTTTTAAAAATATTTCGCTGGCATCGAACGATCTTTATTAAGCTATCGACATCAAAATTGATCGATAAACAGCAATTTGAAAACTAAGAAGAAATAATTACGACCAATTAACAATATATGCTCACTTTCATATGAAATACACCATCCATTAAGAATTAGACTACAATTTTGAAACTTAACGGTAAAATAATGCTTCATTATCAAATAAGAAACGATGAAAGTTTAGTTGAAAAAAAACAAACAAAAATTAACATTTTTGACCATAACCATAACTCCAGGTGTTAAGGGTGTGTGTATTCTTTGAACGAAGTCCAAATTCCGTCTTTGCCCTCAATGTCGCCGCATCTTTTCACGACCATCATTCACCCATAAACAAAACCTTAATTCATCACTGAAGACGATATCATTCCATTGATGAGCCCACCCTTGCCGTTCTTGACACCATGCAAGTCTGGCTGCCTTATGGGGAGGTGTTAATGGAAGCCGAAAGTAAGAACGGTATGAATGAAGCCCAAAGGAATAAATTCTTCCGTAAAAAGTTGCAATCGACAAGTGTCGGTTCAAAGCTCTCGTCCAATCCACAGCAATCGACCTTGTTGTTTGAAACCATCCGCCTAAGGAGTTGATCTTCACGTGTGTTGCTTCTTCGGACGGGTCTCTAAATACCTTCTTCGGACCATAAAGACCATATACGAGTAGTGTGGTCCCGATTCAGCCTGCTCCCAATCTCTCGGAATGAGAGACCCGCCTCTTTCATAGCGATAATTCGGCCCTTATCAAAGTCATTGATATGGGCAAAATTTCGACGACGTCGCACTGGGGGCATTACAACGCGTCTAATTGACAAAGAAACTAAAACATAACAATGAATATATAATTAAGATTTCAACCCAACCCAAAACAAAACTTGAAAAAATTTGAACCTCACTACAATTACGAGTATATATAACATAATGAAATAACTAAGAATCAAAAATTGCAAACGCCCCTAACAATAAATGAACAAGAACTAGATTAAGAACAAGAACAAAAATTAAATGGCACAAGAAGACAGTGATAATAAATTGAAATAAAAATGGTGAATAATCAAGAAAAAAATTACAATTTATCCCAAGTCTGCCTAGTCTAAGCAATACAATGGAAGAAAAGAAGTCATTACAGAAATAATAGTAAATCATAATAAAATATTGACGGTAAGAACTAAAACCGTTTAAAACACAAATAAAAATTAAAAACATATCTAGCAACAATAATTAAATTATTGAGTAAATATGTATATAGTTTTGACAGCTTTTGTCTAATTAACATTTCACCCTGGCTGGTATAATAGTAAACGATACTAATAATCTTAACATCACGGGTTGAAATCCCCCCTCCCCGTATTAGTTGGAATATTATTTCAGGCATAATGTTCGCAATGATTACGACTGAATTCGACCGAATCCAATAATCACACTTCACAACGAATCACAACGAACCCTGGAGTATTTTTTTAACTATATGACGGTCGTATATAGGCCCTCTGTAGACAATACTTGAATATTTACGGTAATTCATTAATATATTCGAAAAGCATTGTAGAACAAGCACAACGATAAAATTTAACCAAAATTAAATACATACTCAAAATGTAGAAAATATAAATCACATAACTTGAACAAGGGGATAGGACAGGCAGCAAATGTAAAAGGATTAACACAGAGAGAAAAATAAATTAATTTAAAGATTAACTAAACTACGAATATAAACCAAATATATGTCAAGGCAAGAAGAAAACAAAACAAAAGCACAAAATAATACAAGTAAAAAAATATTAGGGAATAAAAGCAACCACAAAAATAAATTATTGACAGCAATAACAGCAATTGCAGAACAAACTAATAGAAAATATAAACTGCTCAAAATTTACATTCAAATTACATACTCAAATTTAAAAAAAATACACAGACAATATCAGAAAGGTGAAAAGTTGTGCAATTAAAAATAATTAAAAAAAAATTAAAGTAAATGCAACACAAAAGGAACTGCAAATAACTAATTTATAAATTTAATTCTTGAAATGTGTGGTACTTTATTTATAAGTTATATTCATATTTAAAAACCACAGTCTCCGTCAATTTATTTTGACAAAAGGAACTGATAAAAAATATAAAAAAATCGAAGATCGAAAAATATTATATAAAAATCAAATCATTCGTATTTAAAAAGTGCAGGGAACATTAATGAAATCAGCCGAAAAGATCACAGTTCAAAGTTGCTGTGACTTCTGAACAGTGTTTACACAACCAATCCAAATTACTAAACGAATGTTTGTGCATTAAGAAAATTAGAATACTCACCATTTGCATGGCTTGCCACTAACGCAAGGTATTATATTAACAAAATAATAACATCGTTTGTGCTTCGTATTTTGACGGTAAACTGTTCTAGTATCGATGGATTCCTCTATTTCTTTACCTGTTAATAACTTAGGTTGCTTGTATAAGTGTTGCTATCCAACCGTCCTATCTTCATTTTGCAAAACCAAATATTTTCGAAATTGACAATTGAAGAAAATTACATTCCAACAATTCTTTTTTGTAAATGAGTATACACTCAATTTACTTTCTATTTACAATTGCCACATTTGCCACTCTATCTTGTGCTCTGTGTCCCTTCCACATTTCCCTGCGCATATGTTTTAATTTATTATTAATCTTGATTGACCAAACAGCTTAATATTATCGATATAAAGTTCATAATTGGTGCAAGACTAAAATTAATACAGCAATCTTTACATTATGTTTTGTGATTATTGACATACAATATCAATTTTTCAATGATTATGAAATTTAGATATATTTATATATTATGATATTATATATTTATACAACATATGGTTGTGGATTATATTGCAGTACATTAGTAGATTAAAATAATTCTGATTAAAAATCAATACTTTGTCATCAATCAATATTATGTCATTGTTCATTTATTATTTATCTACGATCATGAAAAGAAAAATATATCTATGCTTTTATCAAGGACACGTTATCATAGTTATTGGTAATGTTAGATTTGGCCCTTTTTAGACTTTCTTTAAATTTTCCTGAAGAAGGTTTATATTGTCATATATGAATATTCATAATCTGCTGTTAAAAAATTTAGACAAATAATGCATCCTAAAGAACTTTAACATGTATGAAATACGTTCAGCTTTTCTAAAGACACATCATTTTCTTAAACAGACAACACCACCTATTGTTGGTTTCCGTTTAATGCAATTAAACGGAAATGTAATTTTTGTACACTAATTAAACGAATAAATTAATTCATGAAGTCGATTGTCGATTGCATTATGCAAATAAACGCATTAATGGAAATAATAAAATCCCCATTCATATGTAAACTAGGAAACAATACATTTCGCACTTCGCATTTAATAACTGCAACGTTTTATTTTTGATTGCGTATAAAACTAATTTCCATAATTGTTTTCGTTATCGGTATCAGTGTGAAGACTTTCGTGACAGAGTTTTGCCGATTTTCGATATCAAAAATAAATTAATTCCGATTTTGCTGCATTTCGAATAACGAGCTCTGGAAACCCCTAATGGAAAAAAAAGTATCGCGATATTAGAGTACGTCTGGTATTGAATGCCCTGCACCAATTCAAATAATAATTAAATTTATATGAATGCGTGATACAACACTAATATCTCGTGACATTAACATCGTCGCGCTAATAAAATTACATCAAAATTTAATAATTCATTGTTGATATTGGCGTTATAATCTCCATTGTGATGCTATAATTATATCTATTTTTTTTAATTAATGGGCATTAAACATTAATGAATAAACTTTACGCTTATTACAATTAATCGCACTAAAAATGGATGCTGTGTTTAGTCGTTTATTCAGGTGAAATGTAACAAAATTATATTAATCATATATAACGTACATTACATTGAACGAAATGTAGTTATTTATACAGAATAATATCTTACTTTAATTTCAATATAATATTTTTTGTTAAACCGAACAAAATTCTTTTGTTACACGCAATTAACAAAAATTACAATTCGTTTTAATTATGGACAAGGTTTCCTTGAAATAAAATAAATTTACCTGCTTCGTAACTAATATGTATTTTCGTTCATCCGAAAATTGGATTATTTCATTTTGTGATCCATAAAAAAATGAATATATTTGCTAGAATAATTAAAGCTAAAAAAATCGTACTTTGGGAACATTGTAAAATATTCTAAAAACGAACTCGGCATAACTTAGTTTGCATACCTACCAGTTAAAAATAACGAGCTTTAGTAAACTGATTCATTTGCATGTTGGATGTAATTCGGCTCGAAAACTAGAAGCGCGTAATCCGAACTTTCTAAAAATCGTGCTTCATTTTGAGCGATTACGTTAAAACAATACCTGTTGTTTGTGCGGTTTGAATGGAGCTTTTGGATCAGCGTACACGTGCTTTGGAATTCGAGAATTGCAGTTTTGCAAAATATCGCGTTTTAAAAATTATTTCATCTATTTAATTTGAGTGTTTTAATTCCTTCATATTTGTTGACATTATAACCATTCATCTAATAATAAGTAATTCAATTATTTCACGCTTTGAATTGCATGGGCTGATTGGTATTGAAACAAATTGATCGACTATAGAACTTGATCTTTAAATATATTTAATTATTTATTCAATTTATAAAAAAGCTAATATTATATATTATATTGTATTTCATTGTCGGGGCTTATAAATATAATTTTGAATAAATAGCAATATATATGTAAGATAGTACGGTTATTTTTTACTGTTGGTGGGAAATGTAATTTTAAGTGTATATCGGCACACGATGTATATCCGTTTATAGAGCAAATGCTATTATAATGCTATATCGAAGAAAATTGTAGCGGAATGATGTATGAATTACTAAATCTAATCTAATCTTATTGGGTCAATCAAGTTCACCCTAATTGTTATTTTAATTGCTGTTAATTGGAAATTTGATAAATCAATTTCAATTTTCTACCAGATTGGACGGTAGAGGGAATATAGCTTACGTAACTTACGTAAATGCCAATCGGTAACAATTAAGTATTATTAATAATAAGTGAAATATTTCAATATGTAAATAACTCGACTAGTACATTTTGTGATAATACATCGAAAGTAATGAAACAGTTTAATATTCTGACAGCATGTAGATAAAAACGGAATATAATTTTAATTGTATAGTCAAATTAATTCCCTAATCGACTTTAAGGGTATGCCTTTTATATAGAGAAAGTATATAACAAGAAAAATATAAAAATAATAGAAAAACGTATCTACATCTGAATGATACACTTTATTCTTCTGCTACTCCATCGACACATGTTGCCCGCGTCGAGACTCGTGTGGTTGAATTCGTCGAAACACGACTTTACAATCCAAAGCTCACCGAAGGATGAATATTACGGAGAAAGGAAAATAGGAGTTTAGTTTACTTGAAGATCGTGTCGCAAATAACAAGATTTATAATGATATTATTGATTTATATAAAATAATTACTAATATAAATTATAATGTATATATACATTATAAATAAAAATAAAATAAAATAAAATTTTACTTAAACCAAAAGGGTATGGAATCAGTATATTGGCATATTCTTAAGAACCCTAAACTTAAATTAACAAATCTTAAATCTAAATAAATTATAATTATTTTATTGAGTCACAAAATAAAATAAAATCTAAAATAATGCATAAAAGCAAAGTAATATTCAACCATAGGTTATTCCGCTACTTGATAATTCCAGCTTTAAATGCTGTAACAATGCTTTGATCTCGACATGTTTAACTAAAACTATTAACTAAAAGATCTTTTAAATAAAATGGCAGGTATGTAGACAATAGGCTTGATATTTACATCATGTATGTTGAAAATTTTCAGTTAATGTTTGGGCCACATTTATCACGTGTCGATAGATCTGAATTATTACTTAATCCTCTAAATCCTCTGAATAAAATTAAATATGTCACTATATATCATATTTATGAAATATAAACATGTATTCAAAGAAATTAAAAATATCCGATAATACGCCATTAAGGGGGGATCCTGCTTTAGGAGGCCTTAAAATAGCGTTTTTGGGGGAATGTTTTTAGGACAGAAAAAAATTAGCAAGTCTAGTGAACTTTTTAGAGCATTTTATTGCATATTTGGGCATTAAAAAAAATATTTCGAGAGAAAAATATTTAAACGGAACCGATTTTTATGCACATTTGCGCAACACCTTTCAATTACAGTCTACAATCGATGGGAAAGATGTAGGTCGTAATTTTTATCTGAAACAAAAAAAAAACCAAAGAAAATTGTAATTCTCATATATTTTCTTCTAGGTGAACTAAAAAAAACCCAACATTTTGAAATTCAAGATTTTTCTCAGGTTTGAAAATAAATGTGCTCTTTGCAGGAAGAGAAAATCATTTCAACTTGCTAAAAAAGTTGTTTAGAATTTTTTTTCATTAATGTTTTTAGTTCAAATTGAAGATAATGCTACTAAAGATAAGAAAAGTTTTGTTTCGTTTTGATTGCTTGTCTAGTTTTCTCGCAATCACGCCCACCAGTTTAGAAAAATCGTAAAAACGAAAACTCGAGAAAACGCGCTCTAAAGTTTACGATCAGGAAAAATGTTAATTTTCGATTACTTACGGAATATCTCGTTATAATCATACTATAGCTCTTACGAATTCAAAATATTATTGTTTCGAACGACCGATTGAACTTTTTTCAGTACATAGTTCGGTTTTATGTGACTGCGGGGAGGGGCGCACGCTTCGTTTGTCCGAGCGTTCGTGCGTTCGTATATTTTATGCTCGACACCTCACTGTGTTTAGTGCTGTATCGTTGAAAATATTGCGAATTAGAAGCTATAATTTTTTTATACATATTCTTAGATATATTAGGAATAGATTTGAGCAATAAAAAAATTTTTTGAGCCTTCTAAAACAGGATCCCCCTTAAGTGAATATGTCATATATTGTTTTAAAGGCGTTGGACAAATCACGGAACACAACTGCTAATTTGTTATTATCACTTGCGTCAGTTAGACCATAAACGATTATAATACACCAAGTTCGAAATCCTGACTATTATAGGAAAATTGCTGTCTTTATTGTGCATCATTAATGACTAGTAGGTCTTAAATTATTGCTTTTCCTTTGCACATGTGGTATAATGTTTCCATTAAAAATTAGAATTTACATGATTTATTGCTTACCTGGGAGTGAAGTATCTTGCATCAAAAATACCTAAAAAGTTGTCAATGAGGTCTTAGCACGTGGATCTTACCTGTGCAGCACCGCATTAAACCAAATATTCATTTTCTCGGTATTTATTGTTAGATGCTTATTTCCAAATACTTGGAACATGCACGGTGTACCTTGACGAGACGTGGTGCGACACCCATGATACTCTCAAAAGAGGATTATCGGATGGCACTGTAAATTGTTGCCTAAAAACTCTTCCCAGTAGAAGAAAGCGAGTAATTTGCTTTTATCGGCCAAAAATATAAGACATTGCGATATGGATTCCACGTTATTTGAAACATGGTTTCAACAGCAGTTACTTCCGTTTCTTCCTCCCAAATCTGTCATCGTAATGGATAATGCAAGTTACCATTCAAAATTCCACGTTATTTGAAACATGGTTTCAACAGCAGTTACTTCCGTTTCTTCCACCCAGATCTGTCATCGTAAGGGATAATGCAAGTTACCATTAAAAATTGCTTGTTAAAAGAGCTACAGTAGCCATGAGGAATGATGAGATAACTTCTTTTATGCAAGACAACGGAATTGCAATTCTAGAAGGAAGGTGTACCAAAAGAGAATATTAATAATCTGAATATTCCACGCCATTACAGAATTGACGAAATGGTTAAAAACAAGGATCACGAGGTGTTACGCTTACCACCTTATGACTGTATACTGAATTCGATTGAACTAAACTGGAGCACATTAAAGAAGGCAATTCGTCGAAACAATAGGTCCCCGAGTTTAAGTGGTAGTGTAGTAGATCTGATTCGGCAACAAACAACTTTAATTACAAAAGATTTGTGGCAGAAATGTATGTCACGTGATAGAAGTTGAAGACACTTACGTTTCTCCAGAAATTCAACAATTCATTATTACTGAGAATGATATGACAATGACGAAGATGACTTCTTTCTATCTAATTATTCTGATGATGATTAAAAACATAACTCAATTCACGATTTTTTCATTAACAATTATTTATCAAATGTACATTTTTCGAATTGTTTCTTGTTGTTTTTTTATTGGGTAATTCTTTCCGATTTTTATCGTTCAAACTAAACTGTCGACACATAATACCTTTTAAGCAGACCCTGCATTCAAAAGCAGTAGCAGGTCCTACGACTGATGATTTGATTTACAACAGGGTTAAAGTAAATTGATGTAGTTTTGTGGTAATAGGTTGTGATAGCGTTTCTGCTGCAATAAATCATAATAAATTCAAATTTTAAATGGGGAACATTATACTTTCGATCATCATGAAAACTTTAGTTGTCAAACATTTTTAAGAAATGTGTCTGCAAAGGTAATTACCCAGAACAATATTAATTTCATTAAAAAAAAATATTATATTACCATTAGCATCTTGTAAATGAAAATCACGTTTTCGATTTTCATTTTTCAGTTATTTGACTATTTATGTATATATAGTGTAAACCAAATAGGTGCCCTAAATTTAATTGGTTGTAGAACTCGTGAGGTATTTAGATTTAAAATTCATTGCAGGTTTACCAAACATTTGCTAACCCACTCATATCCATAATTACAAATTCTTATCGCGACATTAATAACTTTTTATTTATTCACCTGATAGTAAACAAATTAAGAAATTGTTTATTCTGTATCTCTAAAAAATCAAGTGTTCAAAGTGGGCGTCATTATTAATAATAAATCGCAGCAAATAATTATTACGCTATTTAAAAATAATCAGTAGAGTACAGTTAGGTTATAATTTTATGTATAAAATTAAACTTTTCATATCCATTCTAAAAACTTTCTCGTTTAAGAAATACTTTGACAAATTTGGGCTTCATTAGACGTTTTTAATTCGTAATATTATTCCTAATGTCAAATATTGCTTGTTTACGAATTGAATTTTATCGGCCAAAATGGCAGGGTCAAAGCTTAGAAAACAAATTTGTTTATTAATTATATCCATTCAATTTAAAATGAAGAAGAAAAAAATATAAATATAACGTTGTGATTTCTCAACAAAAATGGTTGTTCTTGTTTGCTGATTACCAATTTGTTACATTTTTAGTTTTATTGTATGGAACTAATTTATTTTTTAAGTTGTCTATAATAGATTTAGGGAGTGGTCATGGTACATATGGTAATTTGGTCTCTTTTTTTCAGTTGGTATATTCATTTGTCGGCGTTGCTCAGTCCATACATTTAGGTTCCCATAAGATTCATAACACTTGGGTAATTTTCTCCAAAACGCGAACTACGCTGAAAATTATCTGAATTCATATTGACAATAATTCTTTGTTTTTGTGAGATATTCTGTCATGTTGTTGACAACAAACCCTACCTACTGTTGAAAAATATTTGGAACTTTTTCGTCAAATAATTATCTCTGTCAAACTAAATGCTTTTCGATGACACCGAAACAACTAACCGACAAGTTGTAGGAAAAAATGTTTCAAAACTACTGAGTATTTAAAATAAGTATGGCGATATATGTTCGTAGGCTACCAAGAAACTAATTTTGTTTTTCACATCGAATAATGTTTGTACAGGTGTACAAAACTGCACCCAAGAGAATGAATCTGTCACAAAATATTATTGTACACCACCTTTCCTTGGGTTTTATGACTTCATTTGGTCAAACAATAGAAAAGTGATATCCTTTTAGATGACCTTCTATTCTTTTCATTTTACAAGATAGAAAATGTACATAAATCATCTTGATTCGTGGCTCATATTTTGCAAACTGAACCAAAATTTATATTGGGATTGAGTTTATAATATGTCAGTAAATTTAAATAATCTCAACACTGGTTATAGTAGACATATTTATAACTTAACGTTGCAGGCAGAATTATTATAATATGGACAATATTTGCTTCATATTTATTGTTGCAGATAAAATGGCATGCGCTAAGACGAGAGTGAAGTTTCATTAAATAACTACCAATTTTATTTGCACCTCGGCACGGGTCGTTTTCGTATTGAAAAGTATCTAACATGTAACTTTTTTTGAATTAAATGAACCCGCAATCCTACAAATGTCTTTATTTTAAACTTCATCATCGAACACAAATTCAATGCACATGAACCCCAATCCATCGCCGAATGTCTTCTACTGAATTACCTCAAATATGTTCGCGACACATGTTCAATTTCGCCCCACCCAGAAATTTTTAAAATGACTAGAACCCACTTCAATAAGCTCCGCGTACCAACTACATCGTAATCCTGGCAAGGAATTCTTTGAATTATGTGCTCGGAGAATTTCGTTCGTTGTTTGGTAGAAAGCGGCGCTTAGAATTTATTCATCTTGAAAATGTAATAAAACCAAGTTGTTTCGCGGTGCGTCCCGCATTCGGTGCGGTACATTCGAGATGAACTTCATTTGTACGTAAGTTGATATTGCTATTGATGATGCGGCGCGAGCGTGCGTTTAAGGACGACGCTGAAAAATAGCACAACACAAAAGGAGAAACGGAAGACTTACTGGCGCGATTGAGCTAAGACGACTATTTCACGCGCGAATTTATGTTTTTGTCGTGAAAACGTAACATACATACTTGTCATAAGATATGAATGTAGTTTGAAAAATGAATGGAATTGCTCGAAATGTTATTTCATTTGGTGCAACACATTTGTAGTGTTACGTACGGTGTAATTTTTTTCGACATTTCGATCGGTTCAGGTTGGATTGGGTAAAGCTTTTGCATATCGTCCGAATTAAATCGTGTGGATGTTAAATGCAAATTTCAGCTGAAGTAAATCCGTAATCCTTCTTTTCGGCAAGGATTAGTAATTACGCGTTGAAAATTTTAACGGATGGTTGATATTTTGTAATAATCTATATAACCATAATATACCTACATTCATAATTTTTATTAACAATAGGACCAGTAGGATTTTTTCTCTGTCTACGTCATGATCCTGATACAATCCTTTCGTTGTTCGGGTTGAGGCATAGAAAGGAATTTATAGAAGGGATTATTTTGTATGTACGTGCAGAAGCCCATATTGTAACCGTTCCAAGTGATGAGCGCCTTCTCCATTACTGAAAATCTACTTGCATGTATTATAAAATACAATACGATATATATGCTATAGGATATATAAGCATCCATTTGGTCGAAAAGTAGTAATAGTAGTAGATTGCTCATAAATAGCATTTTTATTGGGTCAGTAATAGGAACGTTTATGCTATATGTCTTACCCTAGCTCTCTGATATGTCAAAACTTATCTTATACATACAACCAAAAAGGAACGGTAATGAGGCCCACGTGACGTCTTGTAGACCACCATTGTACTAACAGTTTCATTAATAATTTAGCTACGGTGTTCGTGCACATTTTATAATCTTTGGTTTATTAGTTAGTATAAATTCATAATTGCGTGGATAAAAAAGGACCAAACAATTCATGCTGCACCACCTGGTAAAGGCAGAAAAAAAGTTACTGACCAAACAAACTGGAAGCGAGAAATTGCTAAACGTGAAAGGTACGTTGATAACTTTAGATTTTTTCACATGCACCTATTTTTTAGGACTTAAGCATCACATAATTTTATTTCTGATTTGATTTTGATTTAAAATTTTTGTTTCTGCGGAAATCTCTTAAGTAACGGAATTTGAAAAAAGAATCAAATGAGAAATGAAACGACATCTCGAAACAGGTCTAATGCCTCTGGAGAACCGAGGTGGTGATCAAGTTAGTCCTAAATAAGCAAAAAGAATAGTCGGGTAATGTATTGAAAATCTAAAAGGAGGTGAAAATCATTACTGTCCATCCAAAGTAAATAATCGGCAATATTTACAACGCGGCTTAAGTATTTCCAAGTTATGGCGACTATTTGATAAAGCTTCTGATTTAGAACATAAAGTGAAAAGATCATTTTTTTTAAAAGCATTTTCACAAAAGAATATAATATTGGTTTCAAAGCGCCAGTGATTGATGCATGCTCTAAATGTAATGAATTATCTGAAGAAATAAAATCTGAAAGGGATATCAATAATAAAAAAAATATCAAAGAAATAAGAATACACAAACTATGGGAAAATGTTTTCTTTAATAAACTAAAAGAAGTTAATAATAAAATAATAATGACAACTTTTCCATTTGACTCTCAGAAAAACTTGGTAAACCCTCAAGTTCCTGCCCAAATGGCCCACTACGGTGGACAGTTATACACGTACATCTTTACCATCATTCAGGGTTTATCGAAAGCAAAACTGTTGCCAGAAAATGTATTTATCTACACATGAATGGAACATGAACATCACAAAGGGCAAATGAAATTGTATCGTCAGTATATCGTCTATCGCAAACTGATTTGTCTTCTTGTTCTATCATTAGATTTTGCGCAGATGGATGTAGTCGAGGAATAATCAATCATTATCACCTAGCACTTAAATACTTCCCTTGCAAGTTCTTTATTGCTATTAGCTCGACGAATTTTGGACTCGCACACGTTCTTCACACAAAACTATGCCTGTGTTTTAAAAATATTGGAAACACAGTGTATTTAATGACATTCAAAATCATCAATAAAGTACTTGTAATGACCATTATTCTTAAATGATTTTATTTCAAGAAATTTTATTAAAACGTTCTATACGTATATATATTTTCTATAAATATTCTAACTAAAGTAAATTTGTTATCTCTCTACATTGGATAGATTTTTGCCATTTTATAATATTAACAAATTTCAAATGTCAAATTTTCTTTTGCAATTCAATTATTCAGCCATTAACAACTTATTTATCAACCAACTTCTACGGCATATTTTTATAACTTTGAATTTCATTTTGTACAATTCAGGTTACATTCAAACTACATTAATTACCTATCTTTTCTGAAAATGGCGCTTTCCAGTTTTGAATACCTGTCCAACGTTCGCTTTACTTTTATAGACCACTTGCTTTGAGCTAAGTAATTATAAAATCAATATACACTCAACAAAGCGGTGAATCCTTTCCTGTCTATTAGTAATAGAAGCTCCATAAATGTTGAACATCGTAGCTCAAATTTTAAAGCGGGTACTTATTTCATTGGACGGGAAGCTCTAGACCGTTACCGTAAAATGTATCAAAATTAAAACGCTTTTACATCGGGAACTCTATATTCGAAATTATTCCGAATGCGAAAATTTTAATGCTTATATGTTTGGTTCAAATTCGTAAAAACAGCAATGTTTATGGTTTCAAACCATTTTTGTTTCCACACCACTAAATACTTTGTGCTCGGAGGTAGCATAACTGCTATAACAATGATTTCTTTACAGTTCAGTGAATTGTCTTTGTATTTAATTGACTTCAAGTTAACAAAGTGTTATTTATAAATTCGTTGGTAATGTGTATTTTATTTAATACAATATATATGCATCATCAATATATTTATTGCAGCGATTTACGATGCTTGTGCACAGGTTGTGACTGTGGCCCAAAATTAAAATTGAACATAAACACTGATGCCTATTTCACCGACGTTTATCTTTCTTGTTTATAAGCCATAATGCATTCTGAAATGATTCATTATTTTCAGGCTCGTCTTAGTGGACTTCATTTCATTGGTTTGGATTTGTCAGCACATTTCAAGGTAAGCAAAATTATCAATAATATAAAGTGTTATAAGAGCCATTTACTTATTTACTCATCTGAGTTCAAAAGTGATTTGCATCGCGATATTTTCTACATTTGCTTTCCACCTTTCCGATTCTAGGGATCTGGAACTGTTTGCTCTCGCATGACGTAAACGGAGACGGGAAATTTAAATCGTGCTTAGATATCCGATACCAGATATATCGTTGCTGCATTAAGCGCGAATTGCATTTATTAATGGAATCATAAACACTCAAATTCGTTTAAATGGCGCTGTTGAACGAATATAAAATATTTTTATTTGGCCGCACGTGAGTATGAATATCAAAAAATGATGCGATCGTGAAAATTTTTATACGCTTTCCGCGACAATATTTGTCCAGCAGGATTCTGGGCATAAACATGTCTGTTAATGCCGACGCCTGCGGCGCGGCGAGTGTAATTTAAAAAACACTTGGCGTAGTTTACAGGAATATGTGAAATTTATTTCCTAAGCACTCTGCCACATATATGCGTGTTATAAATGCGATAAAATTAAACGCATCATATATGAAAATATTCGATTTTAAGGTTATAACGTATTTTGTGCTGTTATAGCTGTTATATGTACTTTCAACGACCAGTTTAATGGCCAAGCTATTTTGAAACGTAAAACAGTTTAAGAAGAATATTTGAACTTGATCGTTTCATTAATTTCAAAATCCATTTTTAAACATTTGAAACTTGAAAACGACAATTAATTCAGTAAAATAAATAAATATAATAGAAAGATAAATAAATACCAAGTAACCAAATAAGACGGACGCAAATGCTTTTAATATTATTTAGAACATTTTATAACCGGTTGTACAGTAAAACACATAGTAAATATTTGTAAGTATTTCAATCATCGGGGAATGCAGGATATGTATTTCTAATGGAAAAATATTGGCAAATATTCGTTCAAATATCAAATAACGATGTTTACTATTTGAGATCTATATTTAAAATGAAGTACTGCAGATATGCAACTAATAAATTGACTGAGTGATTTCTCTGGCAATATCTAAGAAATATCGTAAGTTTCCCAATGATATTATTTATTAAAATATCGGGCGCATAATTGGGGACGCCACAAAAGATAAAATTCAAAATTATTCGAGTGTTTAAACGTCGTCCTCGAATTCAACAAGCGGAGAGTTCTTTGAAATAAGCCAGCAAATGAATACAATATCCTGCAGGCAGAACTTTTGTTAAAGGGATTAAATTCTGGGAACGTTTTGGACGAGCTATTCACTATCGCTGACTAATTTGTAGTGGAATTTCGGTTGTGATAAAAATTACTCTTTATACACCCATTGTGCAAATTTATTATCTACTTAGAAATTAAGACGTCGTTTATGATGAAATTCTGAAATCGTTGTTACAGATTTTAAATTATATGAAATGCAAATAGTTGTATCTTTATGACCCAATAATGTAACAAAATATTTGAATAATTATATATTTTGAAATTATTAATTAACTACAATTAAAAGTAACAAATTCTTTTGTTAATTTGCACTTAAAACAAATTGTATAGCGTAACAAAAATTATATATGTATATGTATGTAGTTTATACGAATACACAAACAAATTCTAACCTGAACTATCCTTTTCTCTTTTTTAATTTAGTCTTCTAGAAATTCAGATTTTTTGGACAAAAACGTCTTCGAAATTTTACTTCGTGGCTATTTAATAAAATTGTCCTAAGATATTTTAAAGTATTTTAGTGCTTCAGTAGTTCAGTGTTGTTTGCCCTTTTTTGATCTAATTGTATCGACATTTTTATTTCATATTTTCATAGACGAAAAGATGCACAACTACTTTCATTGACTAATATGACTTACACGTTACCACGTCTAATAATTGAAAAGTACAGATATTACATTTATTTCGATTAATAGAACATCACAAATTATTTTGATTCATACCTCACATATTGATGTGTTTTCTTATTACTGATTATCATAAATTAAAATATTATAATAATATTGGTCTTGTGTTAATATCATAAAAATATCATAATAGTATACCAGTACGCGTTTAATAAAAAAAAAGTATTGTCCAATCCCACGTATCACTTTTTTTATAAAATATTTAAATCAGTTGATTTGAATTTAAATTGAAATGTATATCAATTAGTATTGCTCCGTGCGCTGGTATCGAATGTAAAATTACAGGCGTTGAGAAGCGAAATGAAGTCGTCGCATTTCATATCTGTTTTGCAATCAAATCAATGTTTTACATACTCGAAAGCAAAAGAACGATAACGGTCTTGCAGCACAATATCGGTAGTTGATATGTTATGCAAACTCTGATGGGTTCATAAGTGCCTTCAAATCTTGCTGTGTATGCTTTAATTACATTCATCTGCTTGCCATACAATAGTTCTACAATTATCTTTGAAAAATCGAAAAGAAGAGTATTTTTAAATGTTCACCTTCTTCACTTAATAAAGATTATAATATTATAGCAAATATTCTGGTATTTATTTTTTATTCAGTGTAACTAAGGTTAGAGAAAATCACCCTCAAAATTATTCGTCTTAATGTTAGGACGACACAAAGCTTCAACCACCCAACTTGAAGGACAATTTAATCATTTCAGTCATTTCATAATAATAACAATACTAATAATAATAAATTTTTAGATTTCATTACTTTAGGTCTGAATTTTATTTATTTTCAATCCATTTTCAATTACTTGCCATGTATTGTTGTGGGAATAGAGAATACTTGAACATACCCGAACATAAAGGATATCTGAAGAGAGCCTAGTAGACCAAATATATAGTTAATAAATTTTAAAAGGTCTTGTTTTCGTGGCAGGACATATCTCAAGGAGTGTCAGTATTGGAGTAAAATATATATTGGATTTTGAATCTTACGACAAGCAAGATTACAATATTACCATTCACGGACTATTTACGAGGACATCTGAAATCACTTATAGAACCCAGCCAGACAGATAACTGGCGAATAAGCGATCGTAAATTTCGAGCACCTTTAAACGTGCGCGGCCGTAAAATAATTTTATTCGCCGTTGAAGTTTTGATTTGAGGCGCGCAGGATAGCTTACATTTATCGTACTCCTCTTTGACGTTGTCTCGACAGTTTGATATAGTTGTGTGTAAATGGATGGGATATGCGACACTTCAAATAATCTGTTGTAATCGATAGATTATTTTCAGCATAGTTGATCATTTATAAAGATTACACAGGATTGTTTAAGTAATCTGCAAACATGCGATATACGAAACACACTCAGGGCTAAATGTGTTTTCCTATAAACTTTATTGCTACATATGTTTTCCGATAATTAATAGCGTTGTCGGAGATTAATTCGCATATGGAAGCATACCTGCGTTTATCGCTTACAAATCACCGCAGCAATCGTACTCATTAAAAATGGGAACGCGTAATTATTTGTTAATCAAAGCGTCGCATAACTGCACTATTTTGTGAGAGTTCCGATGGAATTGTGGTTTAGAGGAGTGATGTGTGTCATGAATAAAAATTGAAATAGATGCAGCCCAATAAAAGTATTAAGAGTAAATCGTTTTGTGCACTGACATAAATCACGAGGGACGCGAAAAAATATATGGCACACGTTGGGATTATGCAATAAGTTGCTAAAAAAATCTAATCACAAAACAAGAATTTAATTTTCTTGGCACTATGACAAATTAACGCACGCATATTCCTGAGGCGCCTTAATTTTTCGACCATAATTATTTCTATAACTAATCAGATCTTCGAAATTTTCGCCAACAAATGGTTTACTACTCGACTTGAAAACCATGATTAAACAAAATACCGTTGCAGTAGATGTAATGGTTCGGTTCGGTGAAGCTGTACATATCTCTGTGTGATGCAGTGTGGAAATAATTAACGCAAATAATAACTACCTGGGAGCTTTTTTCAGTATTTGATTAGTCACATCTGACCGAACATATTGTCGTCAATTAACAATAGACTCGTCATGATTGAGGTATGCACTTTATTTAACAACATAAATCTTGCGCTAGCATGTCAAGTATACTGGTTGATGTATGTTTCAATTTCACACGTTTTTGCCCTTACACTGAGTTTATCTTATGTTTTAATTATTTTACTCCACGATATCTATTCACTTGTTTGGGTTTTGTTTATACCGATATTTCACAAATTATTATGCAGTAAGCTAATGCTAATGATTAAAGTATGAGACGACAAATAACATTCTCTCAATGTTTATTGTCACGAATTTCAAATTGCAAATGCATCACGGAAATATTCAAATATATGAAAATACTATACTCATATTAATCTCACAGTAATTACAGTGAACTGTAAGTGAAATCACACCCAATCTGCATAAGCAACTGCAAAAATTAGGAAGCAGATCACATCCAATTAACTCAATCAACCTTAATATTAAATAATATATTATATAAAATTTAGACAATGCTCCCTGTTCCCACAGAGCTTTCGCCGTGTCCAAGAATTATGAAAAATTATTATTTTCACAATAAAACGATCATATCACAGTTTTGTTTTTTATGTGCCGAATCAACACAAGATGTAAAAATAAAAGTATTTTACGTTGGATAATTGGTTGATCAGAACTAATGCTCAGATTTTGTGTGATTTAGAATTTCAAATGCAAATTAAAGACACCCAGGTCACCTAGAATATATTATCAACATTTTCATTTAAAGTGCATTGCATTTATTGCACGATTAACATCAATATTGTATTGTTACAAATTTGTAAATCCATAATTTTTCTGACTTATTTTTGATTACTATGGTTACTGTGTGTTCGAAGTAGTTCAAGTCGTGTGCAAATTTGTTTGTTTAGGTTATGCTAAATACACAATCGTTTCCGTTCTCGTCTAGGGGTGGAATTTCCGGTATTTACCGTTTAGCTTGTCGGGAGGATCTCATTGTCTAAAGACTGTGCGTAAACATTTTTAGGGTAGGGTTGCTAGTCAAACTTCATCGAAATGGGGTAACGTCCGATAATTCGAGTTCAGGGTTCGCCCCAACAGGTAGCGTCCCAAGGGACCACTGCCATAAAATATCTATGGGTATAATAGTGAATTGATTCGTTATTAAGTGATAAAAAATATGCGGAAAATAAATGCACATTCGACCGTTTTTTGGCATCTAATCTAAGGTCGTGGGAAACGAAAAGGATGATTTCGAAAACATCACCGGTAATTTAGCAAACATACAGAAAATTAGATTTTACTGAAAAAAAAATATTTGAAATATTAAGATAAAGCTTTGCGTTCGCTGAAAAATTTGTTACGTGTTTGTCAGGCGTAGATGGTGCTATAGCTCGCGAAATCTGCACTTGTCAAAACATATAAACTGCGGATGCAGAAGACCTGAATATTTAACGGTAAACTAAAGAATCAATAATGTACAAGAAGCAGAAGAAAAATGGTGCGAAACCGAATGAATTTAATGGGCACCTTGGACTGGTACTGCGAGTGACACAAAGATCTTTGATTTCTTCACTTTTGGAGTTCAGGATGTAATCCCATGTCTTAGTTTGTATGGGGAAAGAAATAAAGTTATGATGAGTAATAATTTGGTTTGAGATTTCAATATTGTTGTAATGATTATTTTCACATCCACTATTCACATCCACTATGGTCACGAGATCTTCCATTATCTTTGCTAAAATTCAGGTGATAAACAGGTTTCTATGTTGGTATCACAGTAAATCACAGTGCGTATGTTCAGTTTGTATCAATGTAAAATCAGTTCGTTATCAGAAACTGCTCCAATGCGAAGAATATAAGTTTGCTAGCTTTGGGAGCTATTGCCATATGCCTTTCTACCAACACTTTAGTATCACTTTCTCGTCTCGTGGTAATCTCGAATAAAAACAAATATGCAATGCTTCCCAGACATTGATCTTACTGTTAACAGAAATATTACCGATATCTCAGCATGGCATATGTGGTGAAATGTGAACATAAACTGCATTATTCTGCAGTTGTCGGCTGGATTATTTAGAAAACGTAAAATTATTGTATTCACTACCGCGTGGTAGTTTAAATTGTTTTGCGTGCACTGAACTATTTTGATATATTACAATTGTGTAATGCGAAATAAGCATAACTTATATTGTCGGTATTGCAGTGTCTATACAACACGTTTTTTTCTATTATTTCTTACAATTATTTTTATTTGCACCTATTTCATTTTTCTCTTACTATCCTGTGACACTCACACACTATGTGCCACTGAAGTATGATTATTTGCGCTTCTTACGGCAAGGATGGTGAATCTAACAGAGTTGTGAGCTGTGGCGTTTGTAAGACGAATTATTTAATTGACTGCGTCTCTGTAAGTAGTGATCTTTCTCGCAAAAAAATCCCAGAATTCTGGAATATTATGGTCTTGCAAAATTTGCAAGAACCTGACTTGCTATCCCAATGGATTAAAAGCTGTTATACTGAGACTTCAACGAGAAATAACCTCGTTAAAAGAAACTATCAACTCTCCCACCCACCCAAAAAAGTTAGTCTACGAAGTAACTGAGAATGCAACGTGCAAAAATAATATTATTATTTTTGGCGTGCCTGAATCTACAGAGAGTACATCTAAGAGTGGTCAGTCTGATCTTGATACTGTCATGGTAAAGGATATTGTGATCTTCTTGGATGCGCGTGACGATATTTCTTCTCGGGCACGCTTGGGTAAATATACTAAGGATACCCGAGCTCCTCCATTGAAAGTTAAACTGTCATCAGCCACTGTCAGGACAGAGCTGCAAGAACAAATTTTTAAAGGCGAAACAAACTTGCTTATAAGAGTGGTGTGCCCACAATTATTACGAACAAGAAAAACTAGACGTGCCCAATATAAATTCTGCTACTAATTTGACAATTATCAGAATACCCGAGACCTTCGCACGAATACTGCGTCCACTACCATCTTGAGCTTTAATTTCGAAATTTCTGAAACTTAATAGATCAATATCAAATGCTGAAATATTTACTAGCACATCAAGGTCATTAAACATAAGCATCCCATTCTGGAAACATTGTATTTACGGTATATTTTGACCTATATCTTTTATATTGTTGGTGTGTACATTCCACCAAGTTTAACGTTAACGATCTTCATGAATTTTTCGATGCATTAGATGTGATGCTGCTGGGTCACACTGTGTTACTTATTGGTGATTTTGATATAACAAATTTCGCAAATTGATCGCACGTGGATTCCAAATCCCTATCAAATTTGGGATGCCTGCTTTACCTGCTATTTATCAATGACTTGTTCAATTTGCTAACCTGCCTATTGGCCTATGCTGATGCCTAAAAATGTTTGTTCGGATTAATAGATTATGTAGTACACTTCCAAAGCAATATTGACACAGTATTGAAGTGGTGTCAAGAGAATAGGCTTCGATTAAATACTGACAAATGTTGTGTGGCTCGATATTCAATGAAGAAAAAAGTTCGTAATTTTAAATACAATATAAATGTTAATGTTAATCTCCAAATCTCTAATTTGACTTGGGCATTTCATTTGACAGATAACTAAAGTTTGCAGATCACATATTGGATATCCGTCAATCAGCAACTCTTGGATATGTTATGCGGAATTCCAAGTACTTTATGGACCAATATGTAATGAAATGTTAGTACTGTGCTCAGGTTTATAGCCGGAGTGAGCTAAAACAGTTTGAAATCCTATTTACCCATCACACAAACTTCAACTTGAACGAGTGCAACGATGGTTCTTAATTTTTGAGCTTCAAGAAGGATGGCATATATTCTATGCGGAATACTGAACATGACTTATTGTTACTGGATCACAATATGGCCTCATTGGACAGTCGCAGACCGCAGGTGCAAATTTCCTGTGCAATTTAATTCAAAACCACATTCTTTGTTATGACAACCAATTTGTGTTAACGTGGCGTGGTTAGCATAAAAAAACAATGTAACTTTCTTTATTCGAAAATGCAGGAGTAATGCCATGTCATCATATTCATTCATTAATCATCAATTTGGGTACAGTATAATAGTTTGGGTTGTATTTTTATTTTTTTTATAGTTATTTCCACTTTTCTATTTTTCTTTGATTTTTATGATTTTTTTTAATATTTTCTATTATGATTGACCAATCGTTAGATTGTACAAATACTCCAAATACATTGGCACAATGCTGTATTCACGTTTGAAGTTTGATATGAAGTCCAATAATCAACAAGTTTATTTGCAATGGCCTGTCATTGAAAAACTATTATTTGCGTTACATTCATTATAAAGTGCTTTATATTCATTTACATTGTGACATTAAATAGAATTATAAATAATACGTTGCCAAAATAAATTGACATAGCCAGGGAATAAATCGATCCCACTTTGTTGTAAAAATGGGAGCACCGCGACGTCGGGCAAATAAGCCGACAGCATCGCAAATAAATGCGCTGATAATTTGAAAAATAGACAAGCGTTCGCCTTACGAACGTCCGGAAGAGAGGACCGGGCGAATAATATTGTCAAGATTTAGTCGACACGTCGGCCGTCAGAAATCCTCTCTGACGGAGATTAGCGAAGAAACATTTCCGCGCGCAAGAGTGTTTTCGAACGAAGCCGCAACACCTTTATGCATGCAACATTTAAAAAGTTTTCAGAGGCAATTCTACTTGCTTGCGTAACGTCGTGTAGGTAAGCATCCTTAGGGTTGACGGAACGCGCCTCATTTATTTAAATGAACGCCGACTATAATGGAATTTGTTCGATTCACTAAGCTTTAGCTCGCTTTCGCTTAACTTTGTAACAATGTTAATTCATTATTTGATTGATAGTCGAAAAGCCACATTCACTTTAGCATCATTAACATACCTTACTATTACTTATTAGTCCAATCCGGGGTGTTTTAATCGATTTAAGGCACAACGTATTTCTGCAAAAAACTTTTACACCCTCTTAATCGTTGAAACAGTTAACTATTTAAGTGTATTAAATGCCACTCGATGAACGCTACAATTTTAGTTGGATTGTAGTTTCGTTTTAAAACATCCCTTTATAGACGCACGAATTTGAAAATGTAGTAAATCATTTTAGAATTGAATATATTTTTTCATAATACTGTACGTGGTAAATTCTGGTGAAAATTGCTTTCGTAAACGATCTTTTTGTGGAACGAAATTTCGAATGGAAAATCACTCCTCGCTATTTCTTACCCGGTTTACAACTGCAGGAGCAGCTGCTAAATCCAAAAGAAATTGATGTGCGAAATAAAATAAAACACTTGAATATTTGAATATACCATACTTATGTTTCAAATGAAATCTTTCTGATTTTCATTATACCATAATGTGAAGATATAATGTGTTAATATTTATTCCAGGTAAACTTGTTTTTTATTTCAATTTAAATTCTTTATAAATTACTACGAACTCGTTTTAACACGTTTTACTATATCTGCTGCATTCTCATCACTTCTGCCTTTCATGTTTACAAATCAATTTTTATATTTTCACAAATAAATATCCAATGCCACTTCTCCAAAGAGCTGGCCGTTGTTGTACCTAGACGTACTCTCAAAATTTATCACAAGTGCATGCTTATCATGACCCCACCAGATAATTGTTGATATCACTAATCACCCCTCATATATAGTTCATTAACTAGTATTAATCATTAAACTAGTTTGTCCTTTGGAATGAATTTTCTTTGCCTTTAGATCTAACATTCTGTTCATTAACTTCGACTACATCCATCATTTATAACGAGTTTCGATTCTTCTCCACTGTACAGTATTGATGGAAAATAATTATTTGCTCTGTTTTTTCTTGAACCAGATCCATCGAAATTCCCATTAAAATTAACAGTTCTTTCAACAGTCACATGCCTGCCATGATTCTTATTACCATGACCAACAGCTCAGATAATGATTTATTTTGAGTATGACTTGCATGTTGCAAGGAAATACAGGAAAAGTATATTAAATTAATGAGTACGCTTGACGCCTTGGCAAATAGCAAATTTGATTATCGTGAAAGAACATGCTTGAAAATATAATACAAGTCGATAACAATCTTCCCATGAAATTACAATGTGAATCAAAATTATACATAAATATTAAATTATATACGTAAATATGAATCAGAAATCAAATTAACTGAACAAATAATTACCAGTACTTTATATGCAATAATTTCTCCTATACAAACAACAACAGCGCATTTAGAGTGCGATAATATTATTACATTAATTGCGTAAAATATGCTGCAGAGGAAGTTCGAATTTCGGCTAAGGTAACGTGTTCTGGGGGCGCAAATGAAGCGGTGGCGTAAATTTAAGTAAATCTCTCGAAACCCCCGAGTATTGCTCCTCTAATCAAATAACTTTTATCGCATTAATTAAAAGGTCTTCATAAAGTTGAATTAAAAGTAATAAAACTGCTGCGACGTTTCATTACGAAAACACTTGTTTGAACTTGTGTTAATAAATTATAAATATTATATGAAAAAAGTATCTGATTTAGATGGGTGGTGGGGTGTTTGTTGGTGAGGTGTGAAGTTTAACAACAGGAACAAATATTCTATAATAATATTAGGTTGTACTGATCCATGGGTGCTTATTTATGAAATTATTTCCAACTTCTTTATTTTTTATGTTTTATTTTGTTATTTCTTTAAATTAATTTAAATATTGTCCTTAATAACGTGGAAGCTAAGCAAGGTACCTTTGATAATCTATTTTTATTTAAATCATACTTTGTTCATTTCAATATGAAAAAATATCGCAGTCACATCGCACAATGTTTGCAATTTGTAAAATTTTCAAGTAAGTGATATAAATTGTTTCAGCTACGCCTCTCCATTAATCGAATGCTCTGTTATCTTTGTTCTACTTTTCCCTACATGTTTTATAAGCAAGTGCTCAAATTATGTCATTTTACTTCCATTTAATTTAAAAAAATGTGATTAACGAACAATTAAATGAAATTTCGTAAACATAATATTTTGAATTAAGGATCCAGCTATGTTTTCCATAAAATATTTGATTTATTTTCACTTCAACGTTAAATAACGCCGCATATTTATTCTCGTAGTTATAAATGACGTACTTTTCCTCGATTCTTTTTCCTTTTAACTTACAGGAACAGGACTACATAAATCACACTATGGTTGCCTAATTAAACGTTCAAGTCGTTATATTTTCGCGGTTGAATATCAGTTTCGGTCCAAGAAAATTACGTTTCGTAAACAGTTTTATGTACTTTACAAATTACTCGCGAAATAAATTACAGTGGCTATGGTTAGAATTTTTTTATGACCAATGATTAAAAAGGTTTTTTTCGCTCGCGATTGATTGACTCTGGTTATTTCGTTTTAATCAATTTACGGTCGCGTTTAAACAACGGTTCGTTTACGTCGGAAGTATGGAATGATTGCATTTACCAAGTTTTATCATTCGTGACATGTTTTAACAGACGTTCCAAACTTGCGACTTTGGAATATGCACGTGTTCTTGTCCGGGCTGAGCAGTGTAACAAATAAAGTCGAATTGTACAGTCAATGAAATGACCAATTTATCGTGCAAACTTCCGAATAGATGTCACTAAATTGCAAGAAACTTTTAAATATAGTTTCGAAGCGGAGCTAGAAATAAAACTTCTGGTTTACAAAAACAACTTTCCAATAAACACATTCAGTTTATACCACAGGAGGATTTGTATAAGTTATTTGGAAGTTTTCTTTAACATTTTTTTCTGGTATTTTATTCGTTTTAGTTTTTAACTGTTTGTTTTAAAATACGGACACACACATTGAACTAAACTTCAAATTAAGTAATCAAATAATGGCAAATGGGAACGTAACAGATATAGCTGCTTGTTCCACGTTCGGTTATATCATTCGTTAATGTACACCCCGGAGTGTTGATACTCGTAAAATCAAGGAAATAATCTCTGACATTGTTCCAACCAAATATTGCTATTAATGCCCCTCGTTTCCGATAGTAGCGGATTCAATCCTATTTGTTTTGTATAGGTCATGTTACGACGCATGTGGCTTTGTTCCGAATGCAGAAATTCGAATGTTGCGGCGCACCTCGTATATTAAGAAGCTTATTATTCCATGCCGTGATTGGAATCTACTTCAAAGGCAGTCGATACTTAGCGAAACCTCATTGACTGCTTCTAAATGAATTTCTTATCAATAATTACCTTAAATACAAACACTGTAGCCCTATAAAATTTCGTTATATCTATGAACGGCTTACATACTACAATAAGAAGCGCCATCGAGACTGCACCAATTGAAATTAATGGCGAATGTTGTCAAAGTAGACGTGCGGAGAGATAATGAAGACAGTGAGAGAGGTATATAATTATTACTGACGATAATGAGCGAACGTGTTTCAATCGAAACATTATTTGTATGAAAGCGTTATCTTAAGATATTGAAGCTATTAGAGAAAGTTAATTTTTTTAATCTGAATTTTTAATTAAATTTAATTACTTAACATGAATAAACAGTTGATATTAATTTATCATTATTTAACTTGTAATTAATAATTTTAATTCACATCTAATTGTGATCAGGGGATGTAGATGACAAATTTGAACATATTTTTCAAAATATAAATAAATAGATGCAGTTAACAATAAAGAGAATCTTAAAGGATTTATTTATTTAATTGAAAAAAAAAACGTTTCCTTTTATTTCATTTACTGGTTAAAAAACGGGGTTGCATCTGAAAGTAAATTTGATTCGTGAATATCTTACAAAGTAGCATATATTTTTATAATGAGCTCTGCCCAAAGCATAAAAAAGAAAAGCGAATACCACTGTGCTATTCAGTTTTAATTTAACTACTAGAAATATCATCAAAAACAATGCAACTTAAATTCACATTCATTAACATTTTTGCACTTTTGTATTCGATATAAGAATTCAATAACTCTAAATTATTTAATTCATATATGTGACTAATTTCATTAGCTGGTGGAAGTTCTGTGTGTATTGTGTACTGGGTGGAGACATTTAATAAACTTTCTATTTGGGATCACCATATTTGAGCGAATACGCAGCTTTGATTTCTACGAGGAATAATTTAACTTCTCCCTTTAAATACGAATCAATTGCGTAAGACCTTGCACAATGAAAGTCTTTATTGTTTTATTCAACGTATTGTAGAATGTTGTGTTCCCTCTTGTGGACCCTCTTGAGATTCTACGAAAGTTACATTTTACTAACATTCCTATCGCCGCGGCACGTCGCACATTCGTCGACTGAATTCCTGAAAATAAGTGAAAGCAACTTTTGTTAATCGTGTTTAATAAAATGTATTAAAATATATTTCCTTCGCAAGGTGGCCTTATCACGTTTTCTCACAGTCGCGCAAAACTCATGCGAGCAGCCTTTAACTCCTGCTACGTTTATATGTTATCGTTATCGACAGGTGTGAGTCAGGTTACACATTACGTATTTACACGTAGTTTCGAAGTTTTCTTAGTAATTGCAAGAAATTGTAGTAATGTATTGATGTTTTACTTGGCAGTTTCTATGTTAGTACAAATTTTAATTAACAGTATATACAACAATCACTAAAAATTGGCAATTAACAATAACAATGAAAAATACAAAGGAAAGGTGATGAAAATGTACATATGCAGAAGGCTGTGAAAACATTTGTATTAAATTATTATTTTCCTTAAACTGTAAACTGAAAAAATGGCACATTATAGTCGATATTGCATTTTGTTTGCGGCCTTTTGTGGATTTTTTTTCTAGTGACGTATTGTTTTTTTTTCCAATAATGGAAAAATTGAGCTCTGTGCTATCATCAAATTTTTCCCAAAAGAAGGAAATAGTCCAATAGAAATAAAAATCGCATGTCTGCTGTTTACGGTGAACTTTCTCCTTCTTGTAAGATAATAAAAATTTTGTAAAAGCAATTTAAATGGGTGCGAGAATCTGTCTAAAACGATCCTAGAAGTGCTATTAACGAAGAAAACGTTCGAAAAGTAGAAAAAATTGTTCTTGAAAGTTTGCAAATTAGCAGGAAACGTGTTAGAACCATCATTCAGGATAATTTGGTCATATTACAAATTAGTGCCAGATTGATACCGAGAATGTTGCCTCCATTCGAGTTGAAACTTCTCAACAATTTTTGGTTTGGAGTTTTGTGAAGGATAAGAGGAAGAAAAGATGATGAAGGGTAACTATTATGCTGATATTTTACGTAAATTGCAATAGGCCATAAGGGCAAAAGGCAAAGGAAAATTCAAAAATGGGATTCTATTGCATGACAATCCGCCAGTCCGCGAAGTTGTTGTAAAACTCTGCTCTGAAGGGTTTAGAGTTCACATAATTAAATCATCCACCAGTCTTGACTTAGCACCCTATGACTTTTTTCTCTTCAGGAAGTTGCGAAAGCAGTTGAGGCGACAAAGATTTTAACTCCTTCATGGACAGGTACCTTTTGGCTTTCATATATTTGCTCAAATAATATGTATATTATTTGTGTCCGGATAATTCATCGCGGGAAATTAAACGTCTGGAAAATTCAACGTGACAGTTAAAATTGCGATTGGATTGAATTGGATTGGGTTGGATTGGGTTGGACAGGGCTGGGTTGGATTAGGTTGAGTTGGATTGGGCTGGGCTAAATTTTCTTTTGCCCTACGATGAATTTTCTCACGAATTTTTTGAATTTGTTCGTATTAATATATAGATACGCAGGATATTTCGTAATCCATTAAATTTGTAATGCTTACACAATAGAAAAAGAAGCGATTATCTGGTGTCTCGTTAATGCCGTTGCAATATAATAATATTCCCAACTCATCTGGATTTTAGTCATTCGTAAAAGACTTAATTCTCGCAGAAAAACTATTTACTTTTTAACACTATTTATTTACACAAATACACGAAATTGTGTTTGTTGCTGCACTCTAGGTGATTTTTTAACTTGTTCTATTGAGTTTGTTGTATTGTGATTGAGTTACTTGAATACTTCTGAATAAGCGTCTGAATTGAACTTCTTCTTAACAAACTTGGTCTGTTACTGATAGGTTCTGATAAATTACTTACGTGAAAAGGCATTATGTTTCCTTAAATGAAAATATAGTTTGAAAGCAATATCTCAAACGGGAGTATAAGAAATTATATTTCATATATTGAATATAATTCCCTCGTCCAAAATCCACACCCCAATCTATAGAAAAGTCGTTGTCGAAAGTAATGATAAAATAAAACTTTATTTAAAACAAGAAAAAAAATATCGGGATGGTATTCACCATCGTTAAATATGACCCAGAATTCTCACTCCACCAGCTTTCCAATGGCATTCATTCACCTCCCTTTGTGCCTCTTTTGGTTCAGCAAATGTTTTAACATTAAAGTGGTTTTGTCGCATGGATCAAAATTTGGCGAATGTCTGGTGGATGTCCAATAATTTCCCAGTCCAGTTAATGAAGGTGGTGGATGGTATGCGGTTGTCGTGCGCTTGTGCATTATCTTGGTAGAAGAAAGCCCTCTTCCTGTTGACCAATACTGGGCGAGTTTCCGTATTTTTTGTAAATTATGCCTCGACAATCCCAGAACAAACAAAGCAATAATGATTGTTACTCAAAAAGCGTTTCACATAAGCGCCTCATATAAAAGTTTTATGAAGACTCAATGGCATTGGAAGGCGATGGTTTTTTCCTTCAGTAATGAAATAGTACTTTTCCACTTTAGTACTTGAAGGTATGGGTAACTTTGACACTACGTTTTGTTCATTAAACAGTTCAACAAAAAAGTTTAGGATTTCAGTACATCTGCATACTGGATGTTCCAGGCATTCTCGGTGATGAACTGCTTCACCAGGTCACATCATCAATCCCATTCAGGTCCATTCATCCATCCCATGAGAGCCGATCATATACTTCACACATTAAAAAAATGGTAAAATATCGGAATAAGAAACAATGTCGAATGGAATTATTATTAATCTGCCATTTAACATATTTTGTTTTCGATTCTTATTCTAACGTCAAGTATTTTTGTGAGGCCCCTATGATTTCGACAACGATTTTTCGATTGACTTGATATTTTCTATTTGTATCCTCAATCTGTTTTGTAATATTCTTTCGTGTGCTTGACAAAATTTTGCCCTATAATCTTCTAATTCGTTCAGTCTTATAATTTGTATATTGGATAAGTGGGATAAAAACTTTAATTTTCCAAATCGTCCGAGATGATATTGCTCTCTTGACTTGGTTTAATGTTTCCAATAATTCATGTTTTTCAATCTCCCTTGCAAATTTAATCTCGGCTACAATTCCTTGCATTAAATTCCCCCAGGGAAGATGGAAATCTTCCCTGGGGGAAAACCCCAGCTTGGTATTGTAAGGCATTATCTACTGTCATTATTATATTATTATTATCATCTATAAATATAATTGTGATTACTAATTCTATTATGTAATATTTCCTCCTTTTTTTCTCCTCTGTTGAAAGATTACTTCCATCCACCCATGATTGGCACTTTTTCCTTGAGCTTACTAACTTTAACATTTGTTCCTCTTCCTTATATTTGCAATATAGCATAATTTCCAATATTTTATGTAATAATCGATGTACTCACAAGAGTTTAAATAATTAAAATATGGAAGAGTTATTTAATTTCTTAAGGATAGAGAATATTGAGAATAAAGAAAATAATCTTCTAATATATTTAAACATTGCTTGTAGATTAACTGCGGGGGGGGGGGGGGGGTTATTTTGAAGACGTAATAATATCTCATTAATTTAACAACCCCATGATTTAATTCCATTCTAAATTCCAACGCTCCCTTCACACCCCCGATTATATTTTTGACCAAATGAAAGCCCTATATTAACAGATAAAGTACTGTACTATATTGTCATTAAGAAATATGTCCACTATATCTATGATATCGAAGATACTTGAAATTACAATATTCTCTACTTCCTTAACGTGGATATTTTATCCCCCGTCAAATCTTTATTTCAATTTAAATTTCCACAATAATAATTTTCAAGTTGCATTTTAATACTTTTATTATGGTCGATAAGTGACTAGTAAGCACCTTCACCTTCACGAACGAAAATATTCTCTTTCTTATAATAAAGTTCTAATTTTATATTTTTAGGCAAATGTTGTTCGTTTGCGCAAGCAACATCGCCGACAAGTATTACATATTAAGATTGATGTTTTGAATCCCAAATGTTTGTCGCAAATAAATTCTCATTTCATTACGTATTTTACCGACAATTTAATCAGAAAGGAATGCCAATATTTGCAGCTCTCTGCGAGCAAATCAATTCCGTTTATTAGTGTACTTTGAAATATGATGTTAAATCCAATCTACGGATGAGTGTAACCGGATTAAATTTTTATCTGGTATCCATTTTCTTTTTATTTTCTTAGATGGAAACGGACGTAAACTTACTCATTTTAAATTTGTTAAAATATAATTCAACAGTTAATTATAGTCCTCAGTGTAAACAGTAGTTATACATTAGAACAAATTTGAAGTTGTTGAAATTTCAAGAACTGAATTTCTTGTCAAAAATAATCGAATGATTTTGTAGACTTCCTTTTCGTATAAATATCTATATATAATGGTTCTTGCAAACACATTATTTCTAAACCAACTTGGCATTAGATGGACATATCTCCTTGTGTGTATTATCCATCTTTTTATTTAAAGTTCGTTGCATCTAATGCAAGGACAAGATCAATACGAAATCTTGCCACATTTATGTTTTTATCAATTGGTCTGCAAGGATACACTATTTACAGCGGAGAAATGGCGGCTATTTGGGCCAAAATAAAATATATATAGCGATATCACCTACACATTTTGTTTAATTTAATGTCAACCATCGCGTGCTCTTAATGAAAAATCTTATCTATACATTGCCTTATATTATTTGTAGATAAGTCATAACATTTTCCCAACAAAGACATTTAATTTCGCAATTCTATCCCTTGATGGTCTTATCAGGAGACGCAAATAAAGATTTTTCCACAAGCTTCAATTTCGGTGTCTACTATACTCACGCCTGTGTATTATTTTAAATTAACTTTTTAAAAAATATGTAAATTTATTTATTATTTTAATTTGCATTTATTATTATTTATTATTATATATGTATTGCTCCCATTATTTCCATATAAATTTCTAAATTTGTAATTTAATATATTTATATATCCGGAAGATATTACTATAAAAGGAGCTTTTTCTGGTCAAATGGCCAAAGACTGTATTTTATATGATAAGGCGAAGGTCGAAGGTAGTTTGCAAATATGACACGTAGAGTCAAGTTACGATTCCTTGATATGATTTAAAGCCATGCATCCTGAAATAATTAAATTGACGGGCGCGTTAGAAATAAATAATTCAAGCTCACCGTTCCAACGAAAGCTCGGCACCTTAATATTTACCTTCGTCATCGAGAGCCACAATAAAATGCATAATAACTTGATCCATATAACATCACCGCTTCCGCAATATAAATAAACTAGGTTATTTCATTTTGCTTGAAATTCCACGTTGCCCTTTCTTATGCAAACGGGATTCATTACGAGTTGAATAATAATTTCGGTAAACAATAACGAATTCACTAAACCTACCAGGACGTTATAAATAACTAAAATACGTAACAAATAAAAACTACCCATCTATGACAGTTACGGTGTTTTGACGTTGTCTAATGTGTTAGGATAGTGTGATTAATTAATTCAATATATTTAAAAGGAGCCTCCAGCAAAATTATTTTGGCATAAAAATTTTGTTAAACACCGTTAGTATAATTTTTGATCAAAAATTATTCATTTAATTATTTTAAGTAATAAATTTTAATCTCTGTAAAATATATTAATTTTTAAATAAACACAATGGTTGATTATTAAACGAAAATAACACAAAGCGTTTCATAAGTTACTGTTAATTGGAAAAATATCCCCTTAATTAGTTTCATTATTTCTCAAGCAGTACCGTCCAATAAAATATTTCCACCCAACAAATAGCGTTCATTAGCACCGGCAAACTTTGCCTTACAGAATCGAAACAATTTCCCACAAATTAATTCAATATTTACATTCTAAATCAGTTTAGAAATTAAAAGCGTCAAAGTCTTCGTATATTGATTGCGGGGGACATTATACAGATTATATTCGGTCCCCGATTTAATTCGGCTCGCCCGCGCCCTTAATTCAGCACCAACTTCACGAAGCTTACGAACCTTTCCCATTTCTTTCTAAATGTCAATATGGGCACGCAGTCATACACGGCAAATATTTATTCGCACATATTGGTACAATATGAAGTCTCATCTGCCTTTTATTTGGCGAGATACATTTCGATTGCAAATATTAAATATTTTCGTTTCGATTTGTTTGTTCAAATATTCAATTACATAAAAACTGTAAATGATGTCGTAGATGTAAACTTGTTGACAAAGTTAAATCTGCATTTTTTATTAAATATAAACTCAAGAAGACTGTACCTGATTCAACCATTGAAACAATCTTATAGTATCACGGACGTGGAAAATACGCTCGCAATCAGACCGTTTTTGACATATATTATAATTAAGTCATTTTCCCAAATTTAATTTTGTCAATTTTGAGGGTCTGAGCCTCCGCAGGGAGTCGCTTCAGCAAATACATGAATTGGAGTTAATCAAGGTAATTTGGCCCGTGGAGCTTTTTCGCTTAATTTGCGACTGTTTAGTCGCTCAATATATAAAAATTGAGATAAATACATAATTTTCCATTCTTTGAGTTAATATTTTAATGAAATAAAGCAACCTGAAATAAACTCATGCAATTTGCGACATAAATATTGCTACATTTTCATTAGGCTAAAAAACCTGGAACGTTAATGTGCCCACGTCCCTGGTAATTCCCGCTGTTCGTCTCGTGTAAAATAATTAAGCGAATGAGGGAAGACGAACGTTCTCCCTTCGATATTAACCAGAAATTAAAATGCGACGCCAGCCTGTAAACACTTGAAAATTCGTAATTAAAGTGAACTTTTTGTTTAAAGTTTCGAAGTTCTATGTAAATATTCATTTCACGTTTTACTTAAATGAAACGACAAATTGAATATTGTAGATATTCGCATTAACTTTAATTACTGCAAGTATAGTTATAGGCAATTATTAAGTGAACATGTCTTAATTATTTATTTCATTTACAATAAGGAATGAGCAAAACGGTGATTATTATATGATTGTGATTATTTTAGCAATATATCGAAAACGTTAAACAGCAAGAGCGTTCAGACTAACGCATTAATATTCAAATGAACTATATTCTTGTGTAAAATGCAATTAACATGCAGAGAATCGTGAGATTAAATCATGCTCGATATTTAACTGCTTGTGTAGTTATAATGGATATTTAGCGCGCTGAGATCTCGCGCTTAATTTGAATAAATTTAGCTTTTTACACGGCTTGCATTTACTCTCAATTAAAACAGAAAAATACTATTATGAATTATAAAAACAAACGTTTAGTTTAATATGTTTTAATTCTTTTAAGAATACGAAGAAAAATTGTTATGTTTATAACAGAATCCTTTTTAATCTCGCACACAAATTAGAATTTTCCAGGTCGCTTAACAAAAATGTAATTCTTAGTATAAAACTATGAACAAAATACACATTGACAGTTCGCGTATTGACAACAACATTTAAATGTTTGCAACACAAATCAAAGTTTATGCAATTGTGAGTATTGCAAAAGATGTTCAAAAATAAATACGAATCTAACTATATCGTCTTCGGTGTTCATTAATTTCGGTGGATATACTCCATATACTACTTATTGCTGCTTAGTTCCCATCACATTGTATTGGGCGAAATTAATTCCTTCTTACATTTCTCTGTGTGATAGGTCTGTCTGGAACATATTTAACCATCATTTGAAAGACATATATAGTAGTATGTGGTCTGTGTATCTATCTCTCATATGCACAAAAAAAATCTCCTGGATATAAAAATTAATAATGACAAACAAAAGAACGAAAACATAAAATAAAAAAAAATAGATCTAATAATGTATATTGGATATAAAAGAATAATAGTGTAATGTATTGAGACGTACTAAAATAACTAAGTACAAATACTTACAAAGGAACAATAAACAAAAGGTGCAAACAATTTAAAAAAAATAAACAATAAACATAAGCATTAATCTAGAGATATATTTGAAACCGACGAGAAGTCATATGGGCACAATATTTTGAAAAGCTGCTAAGTACAGGTGCAGAAGAGGAACGTGAACAAATGGCAAGCATACAGCAAGACTTAGAAGATCTGGATGGAGTACCAGAATCAACAGAGCGAGAGGTCAAGGAAATAATTAACAGAGCAAAAAATATCAAAAGGGCGGGTGAAAATGGAATCACAGCCGAATTTTTGAAAGAAGGTGGAATATGCTTACAAGGATGGATAATAGATAATAGATAGTAAAAGAAGTATGGAAGAATGAAAAAAATCGAAGCGAGTGGAATGGAGCGGTAACGTGTCCAATACACAGAAAAAGATGATCGAACCTTATGCAGTAATTATAGAGACATATCTCTACTGGACGTAACCTATAAGATATATATTTGCCAGAGTTATGAGAAGCAGACTGGATTCCATCGCTGAGGAGGCAATTGGGGAATATCAGAGTGGATTTAGAGTGGGAACGTCTACAACAGATCAGGTTTTTACAATAAAGCAGATTCAGGCGAAAAGCTACGAGCAGACTGTAGAACTACATATCCTATTCATAGACAAGCAGGCATATGATACAATTAGTAGAACTAAGTTATACGAAGCCATGACACGGTTTAGTATCCTTGTGAAGTTGATATGGTTGGTGCGAATGACATTGGAAGGCGCCACAAGCAGAGTGGCCGTCGATGCACCTCTACCAAGGAACTTCGCGGAGGGGAGAGGTCTAAGGTAAGGTGACCCACTATCGACTACGCTTTTCAATATGGCTCTGGAAGCCATATAAGGGAGGCAAAAATACAAACAACGGGAACTGTGTTCCATCACAAGCACCAGTGTATAGCGTTTGCGGACGATATGGCAGTGCTAACGAGATCAGAGAAGGAATTGAAGAAAGTATTTAACGCGATAGAAACAAAATCAAAAGAATGTGGATTGCGGATTAATGAGATGAGAACCAAAGATATGGTGATGAAGAGAGATAATTCAAGAGGAGCAAGCAGTTTCAGTACGGTCGTTTGATGGAGAGTATTGTTTTGAAACAGTGGAGGAATTCGAGTAACCACCGAAGTTGATAAGCGAACCCGAAATAGAAGCAAAGCCGCTGGGGCAATGAAGGGAATGTTAAGGTCAAAATATATATCTAGAGCAGCAAACTAGGGATTTATGCAAAGGTAATTCTGTGCTCTGAGATATGGGTGTTAAACAAACAAGAGGCAAAAAACTAGAAGTCTGTGAAAGTAGAATACTACGCAGCAGAAGAACAAACAAGGAAATTGCAGATTTGTATAATAAACCATCCATAACACAGGTTGGTAGACGTCAAAGAGTGAGATGGCTCTGGCATGTGATGCGGATGAAGCCAGTCAGAATTCCAAAGAGAGTGCTACAATAGAAAAAAATCATGGTGATGAGGAGTTCGCAACACCAGGCGGGTGTGCAATCAAATATGAAAAGTATAAGGAGGAGCAGGTACAGGATTCGATCTTTTTTAGTAAGGATACTGCAAATGAAACAAAATATATATATATGATGTGGAAATATTGCAGAATGTGGACGTTAAAACAGTGGAAAATTGCAAAACAACTAAAAAAGTGCTACCATTGAGGAAAAATTCAGAATAAGGAAATGAAGATTCGAACATTTTACCACGAAACAATAAGACAGAGAAGGGTTACCAAAATAATAGAAATATGGAAGGAACACTGTAATGGACTTCTTAAATATGGGAAATAAGGAAGACCAAGATGAAAAAGTTTAGAAGAAGAGAAGAGAAAAATATAGAAGTACCAAAAAAAGATGAAGTCACAAAAAATAATCAATGAATGAATAATAAAAGTCCATGGGAAATGAAGTAAGAGAAGGAATGATTAAAGCAGGAGATCTGAGCTGACAGATCTATGTGAAAACTGTAGAGGTATTGTATTACTGTACACAACAAATAAAGTACTAGCAAAACTTTTTAAGAAACGATTAAGCAATGTTACAGAAGGAGTCCTGGGAGGTTTTAGGAGAAACAGATCGGTAAATAACCATATTTTTTCCAAAAGAAATCAAAATAACCTCATACGAATACAAATTATCTCTGCATGTGCTATCCATTATTTCAAACAAGTCTATGATAGAGAACAAATGTACAATGTAATGCGAGGACTATAAACACCCGGAATGGCATGAGGGAAGGTGACCCTCTCTGTACTACACTTAAACCTGGTTTTAGACGCAGTTAATTAAAAATTAGACAATACACGACAATGTCTTATATATGCAGACATTCCTAGCAAAGACGAAAGCGAAATTGGAGAGCATCACAAAAAAAATTGGAAAAACAAGCAAATATTTTCGGACAAGAAATAAACCAACAAAAAACAAAATACATGGTAATGGGGAAATCGAACAGCCAGCAAATGGAAATTTGCAAATGACTACGAACAAAGGAAGGGATGTGTATTTGCCAACGTACAAGAGTTCTTATACTTAAGAGACATGGTAAATGAAAAAGGGCATGGGGAGCAAGAAATAAATGTCAGAATTGCGTAAAAAGGAATACGTCAAGAAGAATAAAGATAAGAATTTATAAAACCTCATAAGGCCAACCGTGACATATGCCTATGACGCACGGTCACTAAAGAAAGCAGATGAGGATGCCCTTGATAGATGGGAAAGAAAAATATTAAGAAGTATATACGGTAGAATAAATGATGTATTTGTTCATCACGTACAATGAAGCAAGATAACATCCGTCGTAAAGCCCTACCACTAAGGTGGATAGGGCGCATAGAGAAAATGATCAGAAAGAGATTACCAAAAATGGTCCTTAACAGAGCCCCAATTGGAAAAAGGACAAGAGGGAAACCACGTGTCGAGCAAGATTTAAAAAATATGAAGTTCCAAAATTGGGAAGAGAAAAAGAGAAGCAGAAAAGAATGGCATAACATTGTTCAACAAGCCAAATACCTTCATGGCCTGTAGTGCAATGTATTGTGACATTCTTAATAAGCAAATGTACGTTCAGACGTATTAAAAACAAATACATACACGGCAGCATACAATTGTACTCAAATAAATGCAAAACAATTTTCGTAGAGTTTACAAAGAATTTTTAATTACAATTTCATGCCAGGGGAAAAGATACCATTTTACTACAAGATTACGTAAATGTTCAACTATCGTGAACTAGCACATGGAAATAAGTGCAAAATCTAGTGCGCATATAGTAATAAAAAGTACGTCTTATTGGATTACAAAAGGTTACGAATGCTTCCCAGTGTATACAATAAAATGATTGATTTATGAGTTCTGAGTGATATTTTAAAATGCTTGTTGGACGAATGCTGGAAAAACATTAAGATGTTCACGTATTTGAACCACAAACATTTGTTTCTTTTTAAAGTAGTACCGCACTACTTCACCGAATATTTTAACATAACCCATTTCATTGATTAATATGTTCATTAGTTATTACTAATTTATCTATTTAACTTAAACTACATTGTCGCATTGTCCATATTTATTTACATCGATTGGGAGCGAACAATAAATCATAATCAAATAGTTTAAAAGATAATAATAAATATATTTAATAAATTCAAATGTACAGGTATATTAATACACGACCAACTTTTTTAGCAAAACTATTTTAATTTAATAATCGTGTTTTGTGTACGAATGCATGTGAAAATGATCATTCATTATTATACGTAATTTCAGATTTGATATCGGATTATAAGGGTAGGGCAAAGAGGTATTACCTATGCAATAATCTTTATAATGGTGCGCATTGAATAATTCATCGCGCGGATTGTAAACTGATGGATTAGACTTCGCTATCGTATTATCGTTAAATCCTCTGTATACCCCCAATCATTTCCGCAGACATATCGTAATAAAGTTTACCTCAACAACCGATTTCAGAATTTATTAACATTTATTACGATGAAACATAAAACGTTTTACGTATAATAGCTCTAAAATAGATGGCACAAAATATGTTTAAAGGAAAGAATTTCTCAGCTACATCTGAAGAAGCACATAACTAAATCGCAGCTTTTGTGCATTTATTATTCATGCTCCGATCTAACGAGAGGCAAAATCACGAAATGATCGTCCCATATACTGTAAAGGTATAAAAGGTAGAATATGTTAAAACCATGAATAATTGAAGTGCATTAATAATTCCGGAGTGGCAAATTCTATAATGTATTTAGGAGCAGGTCCTACCACTCATTCACACAAATCTATCAAACACGACTACTAGGAAACGTAATGAAACATTTGAGTTTCAAACGGATTTTTCAATGAACTTGAATGAAATATTACTTTGAACAATTTTACAGGTGGTTAGCTTACGTTAAACGTGGTTAGTTTACGTAAATGGAACCTGCCGATTGATCAAAATAATGTATCGTAACCACGACCGAATAAAACTTGACGAAATTACTTGTCTGGCGAATTCCGCAAACGGGGAACCAAATTAGCGAGGAGCGAAAACATATTTGTCGCGCTAATTGAAAACACGCGCAACGTTCCAACGCACGACGGATTTCCCCCGAAGTATTATTGAACGCATTTGAACGAGTTAGGCTCCAATTTCAATTTGCACTGCCGTAATTAGCGGCGCGGTTTCCGACGTTCGTCGTCTCGATGTTTAAAAATGCACATTGGGACGGCAGCGCGGCGTTGCTCTTAATTTGTTGATTTAAATGAAACGCGCCAACGCAGGTAACTAATGGGATTACACCTCATTTGGCGTATTTGCGCCAGTTTGCAATTCTATCTCGCCGAGTTTTTCTGCATCTGATAGCGCGGAGGATTATAATCACTTCTCGAATTGGGTTCGTCGTGTTTTGAATAATTTGAAGACTATGTGGGGATTGGTGTAGTAGCAAGTTTGATATGTTTCCCAATAGCTAGCTAATAATTCAAATAAATGATGGGATTGAATGTTGATCCTCAGCAACCATGTAACTTTGACCATTAAATCAAAAAAACAAAAAAAAAATGTATAGAGAGTAACTTATCACCAATTAAGGAGAATGACCTTACTGCGAAAAGACTGTCTGGAAGTTACAGAACTAGAAATTTCAATAATCAAAATTAATCTCAAAACTATTTAGATTAAAAAACTCATTGGTCTCTTCCACACCCTTACCCATTACCGATATTCGAATTATAAATAGGTCTGAACATGATACATCTTATATCTGCTGCATTTTAAAACATGTTGACTACCGCAAGCCGTCATCAGCGACCTCATTATTGTGTAACTTATTTAAAAGTACTCTGTACTAACGTCTACTTTAAAATACGCGACCCTGCTGAAACTAAACTTGTCTCTACTCACATTCAGTAATTTAATTAAATTGTAGATTCAAATCGTATTAAACCGTAAAAATTCAACCCGTTTGCAACAATTGTCATAGTTTAAAGCAAGATTAACAAACAACGAATAACGAAGCCTGGACAATTCGTATTGCAGTGCCCGCCATCATATCAATCACCAGTAATATGAACAATATTGATACTAAATAAGATTTGAAAAATTGAAATTGATTTGATTATAGCCTCGCATTTCTCCTTACCCGGTGTAAATAACATATTTACGATATTATTTTGAAAATATTTAGTAAAAAAAGTGCTAAAGCTTTAATGTAATAGAATATAGGAACGTTTACGTAGGTAAAATGTTATTAACAACACTGTTATTAATTTTTTGTGATCTGTTTAAAGCCTTGAATAACAACAACACACAAGAAAGGCGATGCGATTTTCTCCCGCGGTTTTAGTAACCCGCATGTTCAATCTTGTTTGTCACGAAGTAATTTACGCACAACGTATATTCACAAGTAGAGAGCACCGAGAAATAAATGATATTGTTTGAAATTAACTTTGGTGTCACGGTTAATGGAGAATGTCATCGAATCCAGCGTGGTTTGTTAAGCCGCCGTCGCGGATAATGAAGGGCGCTCTGTTCGCCCATTTACTAATTTGAAGAGACCACTCAAACTTAGAACTGTGATCGGGTATACAATCATTAAAATTTGAGTTGATGTAACTTCATGAAATTATTAGTGCTCACAACTTGCGTTTGCCGGGAGCGTATGAAGTGCGACTAGAAATAGTTCCATATTGAACCAAGCAATAGATTTGGGTAAAGTCCCTCTTTGGGAAGTTTAAGGTTGGTTAAAATGCTAAGATGTCATTGAACATCCAAAAGCCAATTTAATGTGATTTTTGCGTTTCTTTCATGTGCACGTCTTTAGTAATTAGTTATGCTACGTGATACCTTGTGTCGGTTGGTAGATTTTTATTTGCTATATCCGTATATAGAGTTTTAGAGAGTTTTATTTGCTATATCCGTATATATCAGGATCCGAAATAGTAATATCTGGATCCGGTTCCAAAACAAAAATATCCGTATCCGGTTCCAAAACAAAAATATCCGGATCCGGATCCGGATCCTATACGAAAATGTCCGGATTCGGATCCGGTTCCACATCCGGAACCGAAGCAGTGCTATCCGGATACCCGGATACTTTAAGCTCCGAATTCAAAATTATTCGGATCCGGCTGGCAGGCCTACTAAGTAGGAGACCATTTATTAAGAAATATCCTATTTTTAGATAAACAATTATTTCGTATCTTAGATTGGATGCAGGTACACAATGTCTGCTATTTCTTTCAGGGAGTAGTGCCGCGTATGCCCGAAATCATATTTTCTGAATTAAGTATTATTCATAGCAACGTCAATAGCGCAGTAATTTGGCTCCTATTTTATCTACATTTTTTGTCGTTTTCTGAAGTTTTCAAACAGTATTTTTGGAACGTTTGTTAAATTAAGTGTGCGGCGCAGAGCTGGTTCTGTGCTGTTTGGTGCTATTGGGTGAGTTTGACTAATTTTGGACCATCGTTTGCATTTGACGTTCCAACTCAGTCAAACTAAATTTTTTATGCTAATATATTATTTATGATGGTTGCTGGACACTTTGGACAGTGATCTCTTCTGCGAATATAAATAATGCCCTATATAAATTGCGGGGTAAGTTACCATCTTTAAGAAGAAGATGGTAACTACGTTGTTTGTCGTGGATGTAATGGGAGCTCCCATTTTGGGTGCTCATTATCAGCGAAAACCTATAAAGAAATAGATAAAGCTAAAACATAGCTTTGGCGTTGCGTCACGTGCAGAAATAAAACAAATGTTCAAGGTGTAACGGAGACATTGGAAAACTCGCCGGTTCTAGGGGCGATAAATGAATTAAAAAATATGTTCGTGTGAGTGCAACATCAACCTGAAGAAATTCAACAAGTTGCAAAATGAAATGTATTTACAATTAAGAAAAGTGGAGTCTAAAGTAGTTGACTTATCAAAGAGATGTGATGAGAAGGACAACATAGTAAAGGATTAAAGACTCGCCTATTGCTGAATAGGAAGTTAAGGTGAGGAAAAATGAAATTGAAATTCATGGTGTCGAAGAATTGATGTTGCTCAGAGAGTATCAACGAAGAAAGATGGAATCCCTATAGCCATAATGGTGCACTTATTATCATGTAAGAAGCGTGATGAACTATTAGGAAAGAGGAAAGGGATCGCATTAAATAGCGATATATGTAAAACAAAATTTAGTGGAAAAATAAAAATGTCTCAACAGAAAAACTGCTTTGGGAAACAAGGAACAAGGCGAAAGAAAGGTGTTGGGAATTTGTTTGAATTAGCCAAGGGAGTACCCTACCGAGAAAAACGGAAAATGCCAAAATCATAAATGTGGGAAGTAGATAAATAAATAAAAATAAAGAAATAAATAAATATAGTTATGGATAATGATCTTGTGAATATCAATGTCGAAGCAAATTATAGTTATACGGATAATTTTGATTGTTCTTTGTCATTGAACCATGAAGAGATTAAGATAATAATTACAGTGATACATTAGATCATTGGCGTTACATTATTTTATTACTGAATACTGAAGTTAGTGTAACAGAAGATAAAACAAGAGTTACTTATTTCTATAAAATTGAGGGCTTTATTTTAGTCCTCAAAGGACGAGATAAAAGTAAATGAATATTATTTACATTAAAAAAGTCAATTTTATGTCATTGCGGCAAATCTCAAATGGTGAATATGTATACTTTAGGGTAGAAGATAATTATCATGAAACAATTGTTATAATAGCGATATACAGGCCTCATAATCTGGGTGCTCTAAATTTTGTGAAGAAATTGAAAATTATGTATCTAAAAAAGAAATTATGCTTCTTATGCATATTGATATAATGAGTGAAAGTTATGACTAGATCCTACATTATCGTATGTTTGATAAAAAAAATTAGTGTTTTCAGTGATGCAAAGGGAAAATATAAAAAATGTTGATTCACAAATATAATATAAGTTTTTGGTACCACTGATATACTTTAGTTTGGTGCTAATTAGTATCTTAATTCCGCTATTAAACCGTTATGTCTTGGTTAAGCTGAATCTTATCCAAGAATTATGTATTTATTTTATATTTTATTGTTGTTAGTATTATTAGGACAATTGTATGGTTTTTTCGAAATAAATAAAATTCTCTTCCCTCCCCCCAACTATACTTTCTACGGGCCTGTGTACATGTTTCCCTTGTTCTGAACGCTTTCTTTAGAAATACCTATCCTACAATTTCTGACGACACTCTACCTAATCAATGTAGCACATATCTATAAATATCATATACAAAATTTTTAACTTTTTTTGTCCTTCGTTGCAGATAGTTTACTTACTATTATCATCTCTTTATTAACCCTATATGTTTCTTTCATTTTTCCTTTTTGTATATTTTCGTTCTTTCTCTTTCAACCCTGCGCATTACCACTGATTTGATAAAACGATAGTATGGCAAGGTAAAGCTGTGAAGTCATTAACCAGGTTGGCGACATTTTTGGACAAGGTATAACCAAAGAGATCAAAAGAATCGGAAGAGTTGCAGAATAAAAAAATAATAATAATAAAAAAAGTATAAAAGACGGGTCCCTCCAGCGAGAGGGGGCTCATTATTTTTTCCAATGAAAAATAAAGCATAACAACTTACCACTGGATATTGATTATCTGTTAAGTTTCTCCTGCAGTTTGACAATACATTTGTGTTTACAAAGTATTACAAAATGTCCTACAAGTTAAAATTGCGGAAAAGTATTTACAATTTGGTTGGCCAAATGCCTAAACGTGACATTGTTGCCATTTATAGAAACCAAAATATTTCTAAGACAACAGTCTACCGCGTCATTAAGGCATGTCAGGAAGATTTGCCGTATATGAATCTTCCCAAAACGCCTCGCGCTCGAGCCTTGAATCATGCAATGCTTCAGAACTTCATTCAATCTGCAAGAAATAGAAAAGAAGTTTCAACGAGATGATTAGGCCGAAGATTTGACATTTCCCATATGACAGCCAATAAAGAAAGTAGCAGAAATAATTTAAAATATAGAAAACGGCAGGAATATCCAAAATACACGGCTGCTCAATTAGAGAGTATTCCAAGATGCTGCAGACAATTAAGATTAGAACATTTCCGAAACAATGCCACAATAATTTTAGACGACGAAAAATATTTTACATTATCTAACTCCGAAATAAAAGGAAACGAAGGCTTTTTTACAGATAACATTGAGGACGTTCCTATTGACGTAAGGTATAAGAACAAAGCGAAATTTGAGGACAAAGTACTAGTGTGGTGCGCCATTTCGGAAGCTGGTTTTGAAGACCTTATGTTGGGCGAGTTAGCGGCGAAGCTGTAAATGCAGACATTTATATTCGAAGATGCGTCCCCTAATTAATAAATTTTATTCAAATGCATCTTGTTAATGATAATATTATATTCTGGCCGGATCTGGTATCGTGGCATTATGCGAGAAGAACCCAAGATTGGTTAAGGCAACAAAATATCCCATGTGTACCTAAAGAGGATGACCCCCGGAATGTTCACATGCATGTCCTACAGAAGAGTGTTGGGCTTTACGCTGTAGCAAAGTTGACGACGGTGAGTGGGAAGCCCAAAATGAAGAAGAACTACGACGAAGAATCTACTAAAAGATTCAAGAGTTTAACCCATTTATCGTTGAAAGGCTGATGAGAGGCATTCGCACCAAATTGCGATGCAAATTGAAACCCACGACCCTTTAGCTGCTATGTGTTAGCGGTGACATTATAATTATAGTTAAAGCTTCAAAACAATTATAATTTGAATAATTATATTTCAAAAATTTTCCCAAAAACATGTGTTACATACATTATATGCAATACGAACGCGTTTGCAAAAAACCTATAAAATCGACATCGTTTCACTGTACATACTGACTACTGACTATTTTTTTAATTAACGGAAACGAGGATACATTTCAATGAGTGTAACGCAAATATTATAGTACACTTCGCTGAATTTGTAGATTTTAAAGTAGTTACACGGATTAAAAAGAATATGTGCACGAATTGTATTGATCTGTTCATGTTCCTGAAACTGTACTATAGAACGATGTATTTATGTGAAATTGCAACATACTTTAAAACTGCAGGAAACGATCAATCACGACCATCACGGCCAATACAAGAATACCAGACTACCTCACAAGACGTATATTTTCTTTTATATGATATATCTGACATATTTGGTATTTTTTAAATTTTTAACAACTTAGGCTAAATTTACAACTAGAATTCCTTGATTTCGTTACGATAACGTTATGAAATAATTTAATTTGAAATTTGAACTTAAATATTTGTTTTTGTGGTGACTTTTGACAGTAAATTCATCCTGCAACATAACATATATTCTGCCAACTGAATAATTAGATGACAATCATAATATCTTATATTATAATTATCCAGTACCATTCTCCTCAAATAATTCATAAAACTTTGTTTAACAGATCGGATTATGTTTTGCAACGTTGGCTTCCTGAGGAGCTCAAACAAGATTCAATCATTGTTCCAGAATATCCGAAAATTGCTCTTTTCGCAGGTCGAATTTAATTACTTCATAAATATTAATAATAATATATGATTTCCTATTACAATCCTACCATGGATACGACGAAAATTTCAATCACATTAAGATTTATTCCACATTCAAGTCATGCTAGATAGTACCATCCGTATTCCCCGTACGACTCATGACAACCATAAATTCAAACAAATACAATTTGCAAATTTTATCGATTAAATTGCACCAGGAAACGAATTTTTAAGATTTATGCCACATAGAGACGAATTATACGACTTAACCATTTTCCATTACGTAGATGCATTATCGATTCTACCGTACGTCCTGTTCATTAAATTTTCCACTTCTTGATTGTCATGTAATTGCGATAAATTGTCCCCGTTTTTACGTAACTGAAAAATATTTTCGCTTTTTAATCTCCTTAAGTTAATTTGCGAAATGTTAAGTGTCATTGTGAATAATACCTTTCGCTCATTTAGTTGGACGTTAATTATTTAACATTGTAAACGAAATTTTTAGTACGAAACTCGTTTAGAACATTACAGGTAACGTCAAAAATCGTTGTACTTTAAAATACTGCCACGTACAAGCGAACATGTAAAAAAATAATTCAAACCGACAAAGGGGTTTAAATTTCTGGTTGAATATAATCCGCTTAAAATTATGCAAATTGTTCGTTTTACAGAACGGGCATTCAGTTAAATGTGCTGTATTTTAATGGACTTTTACTTACATAAAATAGATAGCAATCTCTCTTTGTTTAAACTTTAATTATTAATGAAGTTTAATTTCGGTTTTTTTATTTGCAGCAATAATGCGTTACACCGTGGCAGGAGGCGCACGCAAGCTTCTTTGCGCCACTCTATTGACTTGCTATCTACAAGCAACTTGTTCAATGGGCGTTTCGGACGATCCGTCTCTCACAAAAACAAGCGATGATTCCAACCAACAGGTGAGTGAAACGTGAAACAACTTTCGTCCAGGGAAGTTAATTCGCTTAGTTGCAGTTTGTAGTTGAATAAGTTTTAAATTACGTCTTTCGCTAGCACCATTCAGACGTAAGTTACACGGGTTACGGTGGTGTTAAATTGCTGTTCTTCCAGGTCAAATTACTAAGCAAACAAAAATGGTAACAGAACAAAGTTGAAATTATAAATCAAGCAACTAACAAAATGAGGATGTGCAAAATTACCTAATTAGTAGCACCAGTTACATTGCTACTGGTGTGCTACTCCCACTACACGAGATCTAAGAGATGCACAATCGAGAATTTTTACTAAATACGTAAGGAAGACGCTGACGAGGCAAACAAACTAAGCCATGCAGATCAGAAAGAATATATTTTAAGGGCGGCCACGCAGACAAAGGACACGGGAAAAATACACAAAACTCCTCGACAATAAAAGAACATCGAGAAAAGGATATTTTATGGATATCTGGAATGTGTGTCCCTTACATTTTTGCGCCAGGCAGCTTAAAGAATTAATAAGGGATATTAAAATACATAAGATTGAACAACAGCCTCACAAGAAATAAAACAATTAGGCCTAGATATTATAGATATAGAAGATGTGTGTTTTTTTAACGTGGTGGAAAGGACAGAGGCTAGGAACTGACATCATCGAGCCAAAAAATGTACTGATTACCAATAGGAGTAGACAGTACACACGAAATATCTAATGATAATGGACACCGAGTAATTAACTTTGCAATATACAAAACATGGCAAAGAGTACGCAACTAGAACATAAAGAACATAAAGAAATATATGAAGGGACATGGACAACATCAGACGGGAGGGCGTGCAATCAAATTGATTATATACACAACAGTGTGAAATTGATTACTAGCATGAAAAGTATGAGGGGAGCAGACACATGATCCGATCATTTGATAGTAAGAATAAGGTGCAAAAAAATAAAGCAAAAGAAACACAAAAAACAAAAGAATAGGAAAACTATATAAAGTAGAACTATTGCAAAATGAGGATGTTAAAACAGAAAAACAGGATCAGTTAGTTTGCAGATTGCAAACTAACTGAAAACATGCTACCATTAAGGATACTGCTAACACGATGAAGAAAAAGAAACAGACAAACGGGAAAGACAAGTTCACGAGGAGTGTGTATAGATAACAGAGGACAAAAACTAAATAAGACAAGAATTACTGAATGACAACAGAAATCAGACAAAAATATAAGAACACCAGAAAACAACGGAAGAACATGTACATGAAGAAAAAAAGAATATCCAATGGGAGAAATGTCATAATCTATGTGGACAAATTTTGCGAATAGAAAGATTGGCTAGAAATAGATTACCAAAAATGGTCCTTAACAGAGGCCCAATTGGAAAAATGAGAGAAGACAGACCACGGAAGAGATGGCTGGAAAGTGTAGAGTAAGATCTAAAAAGTATGAAGATCAAAAATTGAAAAGAGAAAACGAGAAACAGAAAAGAATGGAATAAAATTGTTCAACAAGCCCAAGGCCTTCACGATCAATAGTACATGCGAGTATACATAAATATTGCACTATTGTTGTGATTTGGGGATTCCAGTTTGGGGGAGTATGGTGTTTCCATCGATATAAATTCTATTCGGAAATTAGACTTCGACCGAGGAAAAAACTATTTAATAAATTAAAAACAATATGCATGGAAAATTATAGCATATTTTTATTTTTAACGAAATTTAGGAATTATAAACATATACAAACAACTTTGTATTTTTCCAATAAGAGTCGAGACGTATTAAATTAGAATTACTATTTCTACTATTTCTTGCGATTTAGTATGCCTAGTAGGCAATCCTTTATCGTTTTCATGTTTCACTAATTATTGTGTCAGAATACACACTACACTTTGTGGGTCGTACATTTGTATCCTTCCCAGAATCAATTGACTTGATTTTACTTACCGCGCAAAACTAAAACTGATCACAATAAAAATCAATAAAATCAGCACGATGTACGAATTCCACCGCATTCTAAATAAAGAGTCCTATTTTTGCATTGGTTTTATTTATTAGTTTGTATCAAAATGTAAAAAAAATGAAATACAAATATTCTTTCTATGCTTTCAATACATAGTTATATGAAAATATTCTCTTTTCTTTTTACTACCGTATTATATTCATACGAATCATTTAAATGTTTACGAAAATTACTCGCTGATTGAGAATTTGAACCAAATTTGCATATTTTGTACTTAAATAGTCTAAAACCTTAAATACATGGAAACTTAATTATGGGTTGAAATCAGTTTTACAATCTTTTGATCTAACTTTCCAGATATTTGTGCTTCAATTTCGGTTTTCTGATTTATATCTTCATTATTGGTCGTAGCATTGCTTTTTTAATAATTCGCTATAATTTTGTCACCATTAAAAAACATAACCTGGTATTAAGTTATAAAGCAAAAGCTATCTCGTCTTCATTAAATAACACCATATGCAGTGATCATCTTTTTATTTGTATACTACTTTATAATATCTTCTCATAACTTTAATACTAATATAATATTATTTATCCAAAACCTGCACACGTCGTGCATAATACTTATGTGGTTGACACATCTCTATAATTTTTAACCTCTCATCCCTTGCAAATCCAATACATTTTGTCGAAACTAGATTGATCCCTAACTGCAGGGATTCTCATAATTAATTTATAGATTTGCTTCCGCATGAAAGTCACATACTTCTCTTTAAATAATATGCGTATTATTTAGGGAATTTTATAAATCTTCAAATTTATCATAAAATTTATTTTTGGTTCCTCCATCCTTTTCTTCCATGGTCGAAAGGATTTCATTTCATTCTGATATAACAAGTAGTAATCACGGTGGCTTTATTTTTTTTTTAATCAAGTTCCACCAATTTTGTTGATCACAAAACTAACCCCAAAATTTTACAATCAATAATAATGGAGGTAGTTTATTTAGAAGAGAAATGAAATATAGTATAATTCACTCGTTTGGCAACGAAAAACATGGTATATAGAAAAAGATTGTGGGCAAGTAATAATCGGTCAGAAATGATAATTTTGTGGTAGCAGTTCGGCGAAATGGACATGTAAAATACATTCCATGTGCATTTGAATTGCAAAGTGCCAGTTAAACTCTTTGTGATTGAATTGAATACCAATACTATTAACTGCTGCAAGTTTTTCAACTACAAATTAACTCAGTTGCTAATCAGACAATTAATGCTAGGTGTTCTTTTGTGGCAAATGAATAAAAAATATTATAATGCATCGATACGATATTCAAGTTAAATATTATTCATAATAAATTTTATATTTACAAATTTTACTAATATACACTGTATTCGGCATTATGCTGAACGACGCTAACAGAATACGTAATATATTTCTTATCCCTCTTTGGCATTTTCACGCGGTAAACATAAATCCCAATATGGATGTTTGTCATTCAGCAAAGTGAGAAATATAGCAACATCTATAAATATTTAGACTGAAAAGTCTGTCATTTCAATGAGAAACTCGAAGGTTAGGACGCCGTAAACTTTATCCAATCGTTTCATCTTAATATTACACATCAAACGAGGGACATAAACAGTTTTCGAATTTATGATCATTGAACGTTAACTTTTTGCAGTAATGTCGACGTATCAGCGCATTTGCAGCTCGTTGGCGCAAACATGATCATCTCGTTATGAAATTATTTACCTGCGTCATATTTGTTTAGGAGTTAAGAATATGATATGCTATTATATCTTGTGTATGTTACTATATCATCAAGTTCTATTATAGAAATTTAAATATGTTCACGCAAATTACTTTAAGTATATATGTGTATGTAAATGTCAATTAATACTGCCGCGGGGGCGACGATTCATAAACCGTGATGATGGTAACGTACACTTAATCATTCACAAGTAATATTCCCATTTAACATGTACCACCGAACTAGAGAATAGTTGAAGCAAAGCACTAATTAGTGCGTTTGCTAAATTATAAAATCTGCGGTGGTCCGCACTGATCTTTCTTATACTTAGTTTTACTAAATTTTTCGAAAAAACTATTCACATGAAAGTTGATTTTTTTCCATAACTCGTACCGTTTTCGAAATACGGAAAAAGGTGATAAGAGTAAACCATCACTTCCGGTTGAGGTATTGCTTTCAAAATATGACGTTTTCTTTCCAGCCATATACAAATCTTAAGTTTAAAGTTTCATATCTCTAGCTAGATCGCGCACAGACACACACACAGCTTCACAGCCACACACACAGACGTCATTCCAAAAATAGTCAGGATAGATTCAGGGGATCTCAAAACGCGTATATTGAGGTCGAGTCGAGGTCAAAATTTTTCATGATTCCTATATACTTATACATAAAGTACAAGAAAGTAAAAATATAGCCCAAAAACGATTTGTATGCTTTCGTTCTCCATTTGTAATTTGAATAATATTCCTCTTCATTTAAACAACCCGTTTCGTTCCCGTTGAACAAAATGCACGTCTGCACACATGCAAACAAGTGGAACGACTGCAACTTGTAATACGCGTTTAGCGTTCAAGCCGAAACACAAACTACTCGACAGTTCTCGTAACTGCAAGTTAGAGTTTATTTTTAAATGCGCAACACTTGCTTTGTAATATAGAATGTTAGTGAAACAATACATTTAATTAACAAGCAGCCTTGCAGCGTTGATTTGAATGCAATGGTTTATATTTTCGTATAGAGCTTTTAGGCATATATATAAAAGCTCCATGTGTGTAATTGAAATATTGTCAATTATGACAGATAAGTAATATAAAAATGCAATGTAAGCTGTATTCGTTGGGAAATTGAACCAGCCATTATATGGTTCCCTGCATTTTTATGCAAGGAATACCGTAAGAAGAATTCATTATGTAACTAATGACCAAAGGTGCCGAATGCTACCGATTTACTGATATAGATGGAGAACTCCAACTACAATTTCGCTTTAACTAAATCCAAAAGTCAACGTTGGCTACAAGTTCGATGTTATTAGTATCTGTCATTTCATTTAAATTGGTGATTGCGAATTAACTCTTGACGAATTTGTATCTGAGACGAATGATTTTATTTATTATTATTTTCAGTAAATTAAACGTAAAACGATTTCGAAACAATTTGATAATTTATAACCATTTTTTTACAACTTTATTATCAGGAGCATTCATAGCTCATCCATATCAATGCACGTTTTAGGAATATCATAAATATTTCGCATTTCAGTGATATTGTGTTCTCCAATTATCACCAAAAATAATGACGAAACCAAATCCTGTTTCAAATGAAGCGTCATGGTTTCAGATTGTATTGTTTTAACATGGAAATTTATTTGCGATGCCTATATATTTCATACATTTCAGTGTTTAATTTGTAATTGTAATTTGTAAACTTGCGTTGACATTAAGTTTTTCCACAAATGACAAATTGTGAGATCAGGCTGAAAAGTGCATTTTACCCAGAAAGATAATACATGTACAATATTAAAGTGCATGGCGACAATGAACACTGAACCTCGTTTCTGGCATTTTTTTATTTGAGAAACGGGGATCTCCAAAATAATAATGGAAATGGTAATTTAATTTTTCGTTTAAATGTATAATTTTAACTGAATAAATATCAGCAAAAATTATTAGAACATTTTGAAGACTTTCAATACTGTTAGATATAAACAACACAACCCGATCCAATAAATAGATCCATGTAATTGTTTTCGAATTATTTTATAGATGATTTTCTTTGCTTCTTATATATGTAAATATGTAAAGTAATGGGAAATTTTTATTTGGTCCAGAAAAATGGGAAAAATCTGAATGTTGTCTCGGGTGAAATTTCATTATTATTCGTCCATTTAAATGTTTTATACGGTTGATGAAATAATCATTAAGGGGTGGGGAGGAAGATGAATAATTTATTCAATTTAGTAATGCTTAAAAATCGTTATAACATTTTTCATAGCAAATTGCACCATTTGTTATGACGTCTAAAATTGGCCCAGACTAAAAAAATATATTGTCATAAATTTTGTACAAAACTATTTTTGAATAAAGGGTTTTTCAACAAGAACTTTGTTTTCCAATAGGGGCATATTGGAATAACATGACAGTTTTTACATTTTACTTTGTGACATATCAGCAGTAAAATTCGGCAATTATAACAATGAATCCACTATGAAAATGGTGGATCTGTTAAAGCTACATGTCGTAAAATTCGTAATATTTTTCGGTCAACATAATCGCCCTTCTGAGACCGCTATTAAGAATTTGGTCGATAAGTTTGAGTCGACTGGGTTGCTACATAATGTGCGACGTGCAAAGTGTTCGGCCGGGTCGTTCAAGTGAAGACATCGCAGCCATAAGCCGCAGTGTTGAAGGAGATTCGAATTCATCGACGTTCTCGACAATTGGGACTATCCGCAACGACCACATGGCAAATTTTGCGCAAGGATCTGGCTTTGAAGCCTTACTGCAAGGTGCATGAATTGAAGCCGGCCAACAATTCACTTCACCGTAGATTTGCTGAATTCATTCAAGAACAACCCGCTGGTTTTTCTGCAAAAAATATTTTTTTCAGACGAAGTTCATTTTCATTTGTCTGGATACGTCAACAAGCAAACTTGCCGCATTTGGGCTTCTGAAAATCCAAGAGCAATTGTTGAGAAGCTTTACATACTTAACGTTTCACTTTATGGTGCGCTATATGATCTGCAGGCGTGATTAGGCCATTTTTTTCGAAAATGATGTTAATCACTTGGCCTATCATTGATGATTGACCTGCTTATCGAAATAGACGCGCCATTTTGCCAAAATTTTGATAAAAGAATCGACATCTGTATGCGTGGTCGATATCATTCTTCATTTATAATTGCCAAACCTTTCGTTCCTCTTTCTAATACAATAAAAAATTTAATCATATAGATCTAAATTCTTTGTTTTATTTTGTTTTGATCAAGAAGGCTCTTGTTCTTCTTTAATCTAATGGAAGTATTTTGCTGTCGTCATGTGATCTTGATTTTTCACGATATTTTCAATAATGTATTTTGCAAAAATGAAATGCAGGTATAGATAATGACACTAATAGTTTAATTTTTGGCAAATTTTGAAAAAATTGCCGTGTTGGACAAAATATAAGTTAAATAAAAAACAACATTCATTACAGTCTTTGTTACTATTTTATTGGCAACGATATATATAAATAAAACCCCACCTCCACTTGTTGTAAAGTTATCAGTTGGCAGAAAACCGGCCATTGATTTTCAATTTTCTTTAATATTTTTGCAATACTATTAATTGTTTCATATCCATATTGAGTACATGATAAAGAAACTGAAAATTAAAATGAAAACAAAACTATCTCCTAAATTATTAATTTATGCAAAATTCACATGTATCCAGGGATGTCACTTGTTCTTATTAGTGTCGGGTTGAGCTGGGTTAGGTTGGGTTGGGTCGCCTTGTTGGTGTTCCATTGTCAAATGGTTTTTTTTCTTAGGGTGGCTGGCTTACGTCACAAAGATTTGATTTATGTTAAAGTATTTTAACAACTAAGGTTCTTGATATTCGCTTGATTAATATTCAGAACACATTTAGTTTACGATTCGTCCATCAGTACAGTAAATTTTACATTTATCATTTTTGACATTACATAATTCAATTAACCATGGATTAATTCACAATTCTAGAGTCCTTCCAGTACTTTCACTTCCATGGATATTTCTCATTAATTCATCTTTCCACTTTGATTTTGCTTTCCGTCCATTTTTAATCACTATTAAGGTACTCTCTGCTCTGGCATAGTTGAAATGTGTGTTATCTTAGCCTCTGACTATTTATAATTCCTTTAATGTCTGGTTTAACGTATGTAACAAAAGTTTGGGGAAAATTTTTGAAATATAATTATTCAAACTATAATGGTTGTATTTAATCTGGTGGTACAGCAGACGATTCAGTGAAGGTTTGACTATAATTATAATGTATCACATAGCAGCTAAAGGGCCATGGGTTTTAATAATCCGCAATTTGGTGGCAATACCTTTGATCAGCTTTAGACGGTAAGTGGGTTAAACTCTCAAATCGTTTGGGAGATTCATCGTCGTAGTTCTTCTTCATTTTGCGTTTCCCAACCACCGTCGCAAACTTTTCTACCAAGTAAGCCCAAAACTCTTCTATAGGACGTGCCTGTGGAACATTCGGGTGGTTGTCCTCTTTAGGTACACATTGGATATTTGGTTGCCTTAACCAATCTTGGGCTCTTCTCGCATAATGGCACTATGCCAGATCATACCAGATCATAATATTATCATTAACATTATGCTTTTAATAAATGTCACTAATTTGGGGAGGAATCTTCGAATACAAATGTCTGCATTTACAGCTTCGCCCCTAAATAAGGCCTTGAAAAACAATTGTCAAACGGCTGGAGAAACTTTACAGATTCTCAATATGATAAGTTAATTGCTTTATTTTTAATAGGAAAAAAATAATAAGAAAAAAATTCCCAAACTTTTGTTACATACGTTGTTACATATTTCTTTTAGCTTTCGGTTCCTTCTTCTGTCTTTTTCTCTGGATTTCGTTTTTGCGCCCAGTTTCTACCCAGTCCTGAGTATTTAAAATATTCTCCCTTATGTAAAACTGTATGAATAGTAATGTTTTTCCTTCTTCTTTTCTAACTTTTATTCATTTCCCAAATTCCCTATCTGATCATGTCTTGACTTTGGTTCATATCCAAACCTACTTCCTGAGCCGATGCTTCCAACCTTCCGGTGACCTCTTCTATTATAACATTCCCTTCAAATGCTATACATTGCTTGTGTTTACCGCTTCCTTTATCATTTCTTAAATAATATTGGAGATGAAATCTCGCCCTATTTTAGTGCTTCCTTGATTCATAATTCTTTGACTTCTCCTAACTTTTTTTATTGTTATAGTACTTTAAGTTTCTTTAAAAGTCATTTGCAAGGTCACTATGCTCATACTTCTTGTAGACAATGGTAAAATTTATTTCACTTTATTTCACAGTTACAAAATAATTTTTTCTGTGTCCATGCTTTCTTCAACAGTTATATGCAGTTGGTTAATCCTCCGGTTTAAACATTTCTCCAGTATTTCATAGCTACCTGGCTGGGGTTTGGGAGATTCATTTAAGGCCTTATTATCTTTACTTGGTTCTATACCTTGTTCTTCCCCCTGTTTCGTGCTCGTTTCACTCTTCGCTGCGCGATACAAGGTTCTCATCACATTTCTCTTGCAGATATCTAAAATTTCCTTGACCAGTCTTTCATCATATTCTCTTTTCTTTATATGAGTAGTGTAAATGCCAAATCTACATGTGATATGCCATATATAATACAATTGCAAAAAACCATATGAAGTTCTCGACTAATAATTAGTCTGTGTATGTTTTTCCAACACTTGGAGATAGATAGATAAAATTTTACTATTTCGCGATAAACTATATCGTTCGTTAGTAATTGTATTAAAGCCAACTTGGTTATTTTAGCATTAACCACCGCTACCCCGCTACACCAGGACGCGTAACAGATGTAAAAGTGGTAGCTGACAATGTCAAACTCTTTCCTTCAAAGAAACGCTGCAAATTGCCTTCTTTTAGTTAAAGAAACTGTTTCATTAACGTTCTATATTAAAAAGCAAGTTTTGCACATTTTAAAATAAACACTAATTTGCAGTTACGAGAACTGTCGACCAGTTTGCATTTCAGCGTGAACGCTAAACGCGTACGTATTGCACGTCGCAGTCGTTTCACTTTAAACGTTCTGCTTGTGCAATACGTGCATTTTGTTCAATGGGAACGAAACGGGCTGTGTAAATGATATACGGTGAATATTATTCAAATTGCAAAATGAGAACAAATGCTTACATATCGCATGTGACTTTTTAAATACATTAATTTAACGAGCCTTGTAATTGGTTCCGTTGCTTCAACTATTCTGCAGTTGGTTAAGTACATGCTAAATGGGAATATTGCTTATGAATGTGTGAGCATACCTTACCGTCATATCAATGAGATCTATAAGTCGCCGGCGTCGCGGCACCCTATTAACATTTACATACATTGATACGTGAAGTAGTTTGCATGTTGCACATATTCAAGTGTCTGTAATATCTTATCTTGTGATGTAGTAGTAAGCATACGAACAACAGTTTGAGTGGTCGCAATAAATCGTGTAACTAGGCGCCGTGAACTGAATTTAGAATTCAGGAAACCATATGCGAAATGGATTTAAATCTAGTTCTTCCTTGTTATTTAAGGAATCAAATTGAACCTAGAAGTTGATATGGGTTTTGGGAATGAGAGAGGATGCGAGTAACATCATTTAAATAATCTCTTTAAATATAGTACACTAATACATACATAATTGGACTAATGTATTCGTCCCAAATAAAAATAATTTAAGGAACCAATTGGTTTTTTAAATGAATTCTGATGAATAGTTGAAATGGATAAACTAAAAATAATGTTAACTTTTCGCGGATTCAAACTATTGCAAAAAAATACTCACCGGGTGAAGGTACTTGTATTTACGATTTAATCTAAAAATACGATTAAACAAGATATTTGCTGTAATGCTGCATTAATATGTTTGAAATGTGCACATGTCAGACGATTACTGTTTTTAACAAATAAATACACATACGACGGCGGTTGAACTTATCGTGCTCATTTGCAAGAAGACGAGCAATGGTACAGTCGGCCAAAAATGTTTCCGGACAGGGACTAGGCGCATATGCAACACTAAATACATTTCATTTACATAGTACAATTATTGAAAAGCAGAAAATAAAGTAACAGGACAAATAAAAAAAAAATAATTAAATTATTGCGTTTAAGCGACGAATAATGCAGTTTGTCCGTTTCTTATATGGCTTTGTTACGTGTCTGTCTTGTTCATTCATGAGACAATAGTTGAATATATACAGGCACGACTGTGACTTTTTGGTCCTAAAATGTAAAATTCTTTTAGTCTTAGTGATCAGGTAAAGTTACAATAGTACTGAAATCTACATAAGTACGTAAGCTATTTGCGTATTATTCGGTGATTTTAATTTACTGAAAACGTACTACTCTCCTCTCACACCTGCTGGTCATCAATTTTCACCACTCCGTCAGCCTATTGGTCACAGCCTTTGAAATCCAGCAAAGTTGACAAGTTTGTTGAATTAGGACAGATGTTTGGCTCACGCCGTAAGTGGACACCATATTCAAAGTTTTATTTTGACATTACGCACGTGCATATCTAGATATATAAATTCCAATTATCCCTGAAGAAGTCGCCCATTTTAGTTTCCGGCGACCGAATTCCTTTATAACGACGAGGTTTCAGGTGTAACATAACATTAGTTCCCCCCCGTGGATTTATGACGAATTGCAAAATTTAATCATGTACTGAAAACTTAAACACAGGAAACTTTTAAAGCTCGTTCGCATGCGAAATCGCGTCGCCCGCGTTGTTAACAAAATCGAATTAATAATTTTCGTATTTATCTGCCTCGACGACATTTCACGCCGAAACCAACAAAGGTCGTGGCCGTAAATTTGGGTAACACGCGTTCAGTATTATTCCCAGTTCGCGGCTTATTTTAAAGGACTTTTGTGTTAAATTATAGAGTGTGAAATAAGTGCACGTTTGAGCGAATCCGTTTAATGACTTCGTCGAGTTTAAGCGAATTTCTTGCGGGAACGATCACTTTTAAAATAATACTAAGCGACAGAGGATAATTAATAGACATGAAATTACACGGCGTGCGCAATTTTGTAGCCGTAATCTTCTGGTTTTTGACCTGCAACGGAGGGATAGATGGTGCCCCAACGATCAAATAATTGTTTAGAACAATAACTGATTAAAAAATAACTTGATCCATATTCATGATAGATAAAAAATTGCACTTGCAATTATAATATACTACTTGGACGAAATTATAAACTTTCATTATAGTTAACTCTCATAAATTAAGTTGCAACAATCGCACTAGTTTTAAATCTGCTCTGTTAAATTGTTCAGTACATTAGTGAAAAATAATTTATTAAGCGCAATATTCGGGTGAGAGCCGAAATGTTAAAACGATATCGTGTAATTTAAATAAAAATTGTTCAATGTAAGTTTTAAATGAGCAAACTGGATATCAAGTTGAAATTTGTTTATTCGGCTCCTTTTAAGAAACCTATTGATAAGTACATCGGATTTAATAGACAAATGGCCAAAGGACGCTACACATTTATTTATAAGTAACATATTAAAGATATTTTGGGCTGACGTCCTTTATAAACAACGTAGATCCAATCTGATGGGCCTAATTTCTGTTCCATTCACGTTTTTCTACTTTCTGGGTATTAATTTGATCTTTGTGCTATGTAATTTTTAATTAGAAATAATGTCCTATCACACTTTTAGGAACATTTATTTTTCTGTTGTTATTTATGATTATCGTTGCCGTTGCGATCTGGATCGTTATCCTCTTCGCACAAAAAATAAATATGAAACCTTGTATAAAACATAAAATGTATATTATCAAAAAAGGAACCACTATTTACCGTGTTCACTTATCTTATGTTATCGCCAGCCTTTTCGTTTCAACCGCGCCGCGGCATTTGTATATTAAATTTTATGTCGCCCAAATTGGCGGTTTCTGTGTATGAACCATCCCTTCTTCACTTACCCGTCACCAGTTCTTTTAGTCCGTTACGAATATGTCAATTTTATGCAAAAAGTACCATCGGCTCATGAGCACCAATCGAATTTGATAAATTGGAGCCCATAGATGCGGCCAAAACTGGTATCTATCTGATATATATCTTGAATCTTCTCCACTCGGTTACGCACAGCGAGTGCGCGAGAACTACAAATCGTGTTGTTTTTAAATTAAATGCGAATAGAATTTTTTTTTTGTTTTTTATGATGACTTGGTTCATTTTTATTTTTGTGGAAACCCCTTGCAGTCTTGATCTAGTAACGACTTTAGTCGGGCTGCTTGGTATCGCCCCGTGGTTCGATCCCGAATGAACAATTGCAGCCTTTGCACCCCTTTTATAATAATAATAATAATACCTGATTTCATTGGACCTGCACTACTAGTATTAAAAATTGTCACACTACAAACACATATTTGTATATAATACACTACATGATTTCATTGGACCTGCACTACTAGTATTAAAAATTGTCACACTACAAACACATATTTGTATATAATACACTACATGATCATATATTAACTACACAATATTACACAATTAAGTATAGTCATAAACATTAATACAACAGAAAATATACTTGAGTCCTCCTAGAAATAGTAGTCCCAGCAGTTAGGCAGAATTACTCCAGATAAACGCAATGCAAGTATTCATCCACAGTAAGTAAGAGTAGAAACAAACAAGGATTTAACTTTTTTCTTGAAACGCAATAAATTAGGTAACTCCTTAACTGATTCAGGGAGATTAATTAGTTTCAATAATTTTATTGGCATAACTAATATTTTTAGCAAACTATGAATCTAGTCGCTGGTCAAACGCGAATCTATATGAACTCCCAAGAAATTTCCTACATCATTTTGTTGAATGGGTTCTTTGCCATTTATCCTTACCATTAGGCTGCTATGAAGAAATTTTGTTAAGTATAAAAGTAAATTAGTTTTTTCATTATTAAGAACTGATCAATTTTGTGAACAGTTTGGATAGATGAGACCAGCAGCGATGCCATATTCTAAGGTCATCAATGCTGCAGCGGGTACAGTACATTACCCTGAGGCACTCCAGCAGAAATTGAGCCACTGTTCAAAAATATGCACGCGATTTTTCTGTGTTGCTCAAAGTTGTTCAATATATGACACGACACACTGACATTACCGCATCCTGTGTTGAAAGACCCCTTCTGAAACCAAACTGATTGTTGGATACAATATTGTGTTTATTAAGAAAATTATCAAGTCTAGTACAATTGCTAACTTTGCAAGCAATGAACATGGAATATCCTCACCAGACGAAGTTTTGGAAGCTACTCATCCCTAAAAAGAGGCAGTAAAAATAAAGAGTATTATTAACATTTGCATTAGTGTGAGATTTATTAACAGTGTGGTAGTGCTCTTGGTCCAGATGAGGAGCAAAAGTTATTGATTATTTACCAATCTGTTTTTGGCGTATTTGTAAATAACGCCATTTTTGATCGACGTAATGTTTTTATTTAGTAATCAGTAAGCGTAAATGACCTATCCAAGAAATATTCCCTCGTTGATAATTTCACTCGACACCACGGCCTATTTGTTTTTTTTTATTATTTTAATCCTTAACAAGAAACGCGGTTTTCATTATCCAATAAAAGCACTTAACAATTTAGAAAATTTGTCGTCACTGTCACTTGTCATATTGTAAAAACTCCAAGCTCTGCAAGGAGAGCAAATTATTTGGGTTATATTTTGAATCACAAAATCTTTTGTAAGCATAGTTACACCCATTTCCATGGCGCAAATTATATTCAAAGGTAACACATTGCATAAAATGGTTTTAGATACTAGAATAAATAATTTGTGGTTTTAATAAATGCACGTTAATGTTGTCAATAAAGTTTAGATTGTGCTTGGTTTGACAGCCCATGAAGCAGTCACAAAAATGCACATTAAAGTCTCCACAGAAAAATGTTGGTGCACCAGACTTGTACTGTGCTTAACAAAATATCCGTATTCTGTTCTTCATCATCGTTTGCCCAAACGTTATCCTTATCCTTATCCTTAAGAAACAAATCACTTGGAAGCCCACAAGTAGTCAAGCGATGCTCACAAACTAAAATCAAACATTGGAGAACTAGCCTAAATGTAACCAAAAATCACCGATGTATTTCGCAATATACATCCAAAACGTTAATCTATGGATATTACAGTGTGCATTTGAGTGATAGACTAAAATTCCCCCTCTTTCCCACGAAACAAATAAAAAGCACAACTGACAATAAGTCCATTTATTTTTCTCTTTTAACAAACCTGTTAGTTTAATAGGATGAATTTGTCGTTATTGGGAACGTTTAAGGTTTCGACTTTAGTTAAATTAAATCATGTTCATGTCATACATGTAAACGAAAAGCATAAGTTTAATCCACAAAAAATAATTGAATCTTCATTTAACATACATTTATGTAGTAATTAAATATAAAAATGCTATTAAAATTAAAATATTGTGATTATATTATTCTAGATGGACAGCATGACAAAACGAGACTGGCAAAAAACTCTACCACTTTGGGGCAAGCGAGCCTGGCAGAGCCTGCAGGGCGGTTGGGGAAAGCGCGACGCATTGGGAAGTCCTCTCTACACCGCCGCCGCCGACAAACGAGCTTGGCAGAATCTACAGGTTGGTACGCTTTAATAACTAAGTAGGCCACTTTAGGCGCATATACATTATTTATTTATATAAAGTTACCTATTAGCGTTGGTGGTATGAATGCAAGATTTATGATTTTATTTTGAACCAAATCTTCTTGTGATTTGCAATTATAACGAATTGAAAAAAAATAAAAATTATACCATTGAAACTGAAATTGGGAGTAACTATGTGTAGCCATTATTGATATTTTTTTGTCATTTCTTATTAACTGTATTCTATTATAAAAAATCGGCACAAGTTCATTTCATTAGCAACATAATTACAAATAAACATAATTAATGATATTTGTCACTCACGCAATATTAATGGGATTTGAATGAATTTTCGATATAAATTATTCAGTGGATGCACACAATTCAATTACTCACATTATCTAATTCAAACGCGCGTTGTATATAACGGCATAATGGCAACAGATAAAGGTCAACGTGATTTGATATGAACATTATACAAATTACGTTATTAATTGAACAATATTGATACGTTGATTCGTAATAAAATAAAATATACAAAATTTAATTAAGTGTCGACGTAATTCGGTAGTTAATGTGACTACGTCTACGTCTACTATTACTTATCTCGAAAATATGGGCGTTTTATAATGAATAATTTTCGTTCATTACTTATATGCGAGTTTCGGTTTTCAGTTTTTCATAAATAATTTTAACATACATAATAAAATGTTATAGCATCTGTTTTTTGTTACTAATTTATTTAGTAATACATACACAATTATTCGAAGTAATTTTTGGTGATTTTTTAAATTTGTTATTTAAAGAATTTAACGGAATTTCTATTCAAATAAGCAAATGATTTGTAATATTGCTTAATCATTACGTTCTGCAATTTTTTCGTCCCAAATGATTAGAAAAATGTGGGGTTAATATTGCGTTTTCTAATATACGTCTTTTCTGTTTAAAGGGCGGTTGGGGCAAACGATTTTCTCCCGAAGACGCCTACGAACTTAGACAACTCTCAGCTTTACTCGAACAAGAAGACCAGGAACCTCAATACAATGACTACGGTGGAGAATCCGACATAGATTCTAACAACGATGACAAACGAGCATGGAAATCTTTGAACGGAGTCGGATGGGGTAAACGATCAGACTGGGCCAATTTTAGAGGTGAGTGATAAAATAAAACACATATAAAGGAAAATAACATTTTAAAAACATAATGAAAAAAAAGTATCAAAAAATGTAACCGTAAAAATGTTTAATGAATATTTGCGTAACTAGCACAAATAAAAAAGCTAATAATAAAATATTAATATATACAATGATCATTAGGGAAGAAGAAACTTTGTTGGGCCAGGCGTATTCTAAAATCTAATCAATAAAGCCCCGGCGTTCTTAGCGATGTTGCTCGAGACAGATATGCTATCCTTATTGTTGCAGTTATAAGTCACAGCGTAACCGAACAAAAACCCTTTTTCGTATTAGCCAGAAAGAATTGGCGAAGTATCCACTAAATTTTATATGTAACTGTGATTAAATAAAGTAACGAAATAGAATTTCTTAAATAAATCAAAACATGCATTACTTCGATATGCTCGGTATCGAAGGTTATAAGAAAGCATGTAATTGAAACCTATCAGATATCAAAGGCGCTAACTCTCACTAGTTGTTTGTTGGAAATCGACAAATTAATATGAAACTGTCCACTTACTAACGATGCAAGTCTTTTGTGAAATGCGAACCAACCCAAGACTGTCGAAAAAATCTCTACGTACAACAACAAAGTTATAACGAAAACAATGATATGGTTTCTAACGTCTCATAAATAGAGCTTCTACGTTCGTAGCGATGTTGAACGAGGTGGATATACATTGTTGCTGAATTCAAATGTGAAGATGTAATACGCAAAATAATGCGTTTTATAATGAAAGCAAAGAACTTGTGGTAGATAATAAAAATTAGACACCATCAATGAAATAAATTGACAGTAACTGGGTTCTGAAATAAATTCGTCGATAAGGAAGCTACAGGAAACCATCTAAATTACCCACCTGCAGTAATTTTGCAACATAATCAATTTTCAGGTTCATTGTAAGATTGATACTGAAAACGCTTGAATTTTAGTAGAAGCTGTCGAGAGATGTATTTAGAAGACTTGAATGGGGGGGGGATATGGAAAATACATTTGCAACTTTAAACCTCATTTACAACAGAAAATTGAGGACGGAGATCGACAAAGTCTGTATAGAGAGAACCAATGAAGCAGAACACACATGTACGTGTGGGAATTGGGAATGTGTTGTGATGGTTCAATTACAAACAGCAAAATAGAATTAGGTAGATCTGAATGGAGTGGCTATAAATGAAGGAGAAAAAGATGTTGGAACCCAAGGGATACATGGCCAGAAGGAAAGCTATGTTATTCGCAGTCTCGTCGATAATAGGACGATTGAAATATTTAGAATTGAGATTAAAGGAATATTAGAAAAATGGAAAATATAGAAAGTGCGAACTTTTTAATAGTATTTGGATATTTGTACGCAAAAATTGTGAAGCAGAATTTTGCAGAGTGTTGCGATACTGAGGAAGAGAGAAAGAAGGGAATAATCTGAAATCTAAGTGTGTGAAATATGAAACCAATTGAGTATACGAGGGCAAGTTGATAAAAATGTACCTTACTATGAAGGAGTTGATCCTTCAACTTCCAGAAAAAAGTCACGGAATGCTAACTCTAATTCTATGAACTCCAAGGCCGTCAGAGCATCATGTATCGATAACAGTTACCGTTCATCATGATGTTATGTGGCAAGTAGTCTAATAGTCAAATTCCTCCAGAGTCCACAAAATAGTGGCAAGCAAGCCAATAATTGGACCTTAAACTTCTTTAGCAGTAGCGAACCAATGTATTTCTATTGCATCGACTCCTAATTGCTTACAGGATCATAGTGATGGACCCACGTTTCATCGCCAGTTATAATTTTCTCAATAATTTATTCCTCTTATCCTTCAAAAAGCGCATTGTTGAGAAGTTTCAATTTGACGTTATTTATCAAATGGAGTCCCACATTATCATGGAAGATGATCCAAACACGTTCTCTGCTAATTTTCAAACTTCCAGCGATCATATTGATTTTAATTCATCGATCTTCAAGAATCATTTTGCTACTTTTCTTCGATGGATTCCCGCCTTCATTTAAATTGCTTTGACCAACAATTTATTGTCCTATAAGACGGAGAAAGTTCACAATACACATTTCCTGCTTTTGTGAGACATTTTAGAGCAGCACGTTCCATTATTAGAAAATTATTATCTGACAATACATAGTTTAAAAAAATATATAATTTAATACAAATGTTTTTCACAGCCTCCTTCATAATTAGGTACTTTTTTATCAGTTTGTCCTTGTATTTAAAAATAAAGCGGGGTTGGTGAAAGGCGTTGAAAATAAGTTCACACCTACTATATTGCTTAGCAAATCTGTAAATCTAATTTTACACGAGCTCCTATCTAAAATGTATGTCTCGTGATTTCCTGTCTGAATTGTAATGTTTGTCCTTTTATGTTTCTTTATACTGTGATGTCAACACTTAACGTTCAAATAATTTTTTTTAGGTTCCTGGGGGAAACGCGATCCCGCATGGACCAACTTGAAAGGAATATGGGGTAAACGCAGCTATCCAGAGAGGGTCGCTCAGTAAATATCATAAAATCCATAGGTAAAGTGAAAATATCTTTGGCATGCAAATGCTCAAATCGTTTACACTCCATCAATTTTTGCGTATGATGATTACGTTTGAAATATTAAATTTCGCTTTAAACTGTGATCCCCATGGCAACGCATCCTGTTACCTTCTAATTTTCTTTTCAGATAGTTTAGAATGCCCCGCAATGCGTATCCTGATTTTTTTTATTATTGATTAAGTGATATGGCAATTTAACAATTGTATTATATAACGCTATCATTAAGATAGAAGATGTGTTGTGTATTTTTGGGAACATTTGTAAGTATCAAATCTGTGACATTGTAATAATACCATGGAAGAAATAAAACCGTACGTCTGGCAGCAGTCTCATAGTTTTGTTCTTCCGAATTGTTGATGAAATAAATCAATTAATTAATGGCAAAATTTAATTTTTTTAAAACTGTGGTAATATATTCCTGAATATATGTCGGTATTGTAGTTTGTAGAAATAAAGACAATGACTATTGCAACGAGTGTTTTATTTCCTGTGTAAGATTAACATTCGTTACATGAGCAACACAAATATAAGCTTTTTTATGAATACATTACTCATGTTACGGCAGAATGAAGTAAAGACGAATTCAGCGATAATTTTACGCTAGTGTTCCGCATCGAAATACGAGTGCAACAGGCTAAGTCAAATAAAACGTCCAACTACATGTGTTGGTTGCATACATTTGGCTAGAGTTAGCCCAAAATATACACACGAAAATACACATTTTGACCTTCCCTAATCCTATTTTGACTACTTTCGGCATGATGTACGTATGTGTTTGTGCGCGCTCTAGCTTTTTAAGCTAAAGTTATAAAATGTATACTTACGATTGGATTGGATAGCAAGGATGAGCAGTATGTCAACTAGAAGTGTATCACATTTTTCCATATCTCGAAAGCTGCACGACTTATCGAAAAAACTATTCTTATAAAAGTTATTGAAATTTTAAACACCTTGTTCTTTCGAAAATTGTACTTGTGATCGCGACTGAGCCAGTTTGCTGGAAATTTATCTCAGCATAAGAAAGTTCAGTTGATGAAACACCCCTTAATAGAGATTCAACCTATGTGCCAGCATAGTAAGAATTGTCAAACAGTTATTATTTTTTTACCGTGGCAGAATAATATTAGCGATGGACGAGGATGGAGGATGGAACCTTTCAAGTGAAGATTATAAGTGAACCCGAAATGGAACAACTAAACTCATCTTCTGAATGTTGACACGAAATAAAATTGGATTAGTCTCGAATTTGGGTCGCTTTTTCCCCATGGATTGTTACATTACTACAATTTTTTCCGATTGTCCTATATAAATTTACTCATACCTTCCTTGTCTCTATGTATTTTAAATGTACGAGTCTCGCTATTTTTGTATGTATTTAGATATTATCATTTCATTTCATTAAATATAAAAAATATAATATGCATGTCTTTTATTTTTTAAGTGCGACAAAAACTCCCTTTGCCATTTCCCATCTTCAATGAAGCGAAACTTGAAGTGCGGAGACAATAATCGCTCTTGGAAATAATATAATTAGCTGCATATGAAAAATTTATTAGCACCAATGTTATTCGGCGGGTTGTTTGCTGAAAAGGGCGGGTCTACGGGTGTACCGCTTTACTGCCATTCATAACCGGCAGAAGAGATACAAACTTCGCAAACTCCCTCTCTTCAGTAGTATTTTTTAATATATGAAGGCAAGTGTTAATAGTGTGTTGCCTTCATATTTTAAAAAAATAACCCGTGAAAAGGACGAGTTTGTTATGTTTTATTTATGTTCTTATCATTTTTATCCTTGCATAGTTAGTTTTTTCGTTCATTTTGAATCATTTTTAATGTAACTGCAACACTAAATATGATTGTGTCCGCCTAAGGAAACCAAGCGCATTCTGTTTATTATGTTTATTGTGTTAAGATAATATTGAATATAAAATATAAATAAAGCCACATTAATTGCTGCTCTCATTGACTTTGAATTTATAACTCTCGTTGTCTTCGAAATCGTACAATTTTTCGTAGAATTGCCTTAGTTCAGCACCACCATTTTTCAAGGCGAACAAACCGTCCATTACTTCATAGATATCCTTTGGAGTCACGCCGAAAACGTTTCGTTTCTTGTCCCGGTATATCCTCAACAGTTCCTCCAAGTTCTTCACCAACTTTGAATCTTTTGCGCCGGCAAGTGAACGTTCCCTAAATATTAAAATTGTTATCGTTCTCGTTTTGGTTGTGCGAATGTTTTCAATACGTAAGTAGATAATAAGAACAATTAACTTTAATTTTACAAACGGGGTTCCCTTTGATATGCGTGAGGTATAAATAACTTCATTACCTTTGTAAAATCTCGACGAAATGTGCTTCAAAAACGTCACTATACGCAACGATGGCGTTTTCTTCTAAAAATGTTGTAAATTTCGCTGCAGCATCTACAAGGAAATTCGCCTCGGCGATATATTCCTTTATGACAGCGGAAGTCTTCTCCACTTGTTGCTTTGCAATCTCGCCCGCGTTCTGTGAGGAAAGAATCCGCGACTGCACGGTTTGATCTACAACTTTAACCTCGTAAGGTACCATTACTTCCTCCACCACTTCGGAGCTCTGCCTCTGCTTCTGATAGCCAATGTTGAAAGACACAGTTCGAGTGAGAAATGAGTAACCCACATCGGCAGTAAGTCCCTCACCAAATGAATTTCCCTTAGACGTTCTTCTCTAAAATCTAAAGTCAATAAACAAGAAAATATTGTCACTAATGCACGTACATTCACTACGAATTTCGTCTCAGGGATGTATAGCTTCTCTTGCAATTGTTGCACGGAAAGATTCGAATCCTTGAGCTCAGCTTCGTGCTCCTGAAGACGAGCGATGGCTTTTTCAATGTGTTCTATCATCTCTCCAACAGGTTTAACGAGTCTGCCAATAATCCTGCGAGATTCGTTTATGGTAATTGTTCCCATCAGAGGTATTTTTGGCAGAGACACTATATAATTGATGAGTCTAAAATATAAAGAAGGCAATAAGTTTCAATTTCAGTTTCAGTATGGAAGAAGTTCAAAATTAATCGATACCTTTGGCACGTTTTTACAGATTGCGTCCAACTGTTGCCATAATGTTCACTCTCTTCATCGGTAAAGTTGATACCTTGAGAAGAAGCAACGAGATATCTGAAGGCTTCATTGTCAATGCAAAATGTATTGTTGGTGTTGTAGGGAATCGTCGCTTTGGATGAGATATCCTCCAAGAGTTTCTTGAGCAATTTGTGTGTGTCCCCTGGACTGAAGAAGGTGGTGCGAGCATTGGTGTACAAAAAGAGGATGTTGTTTTGCACTTGTTTGTCCAAGCGTGCTAAAATATGCTTTAAGCAGAATTCGAAGAGGACGTTTAATCGCGAGTTATTCGGCTGGAGCATGATACAGATTGCATTCAAGTGATCCAATTGCGATATGTAATTCAGCAATTTATCGGCGTTAATCTCATCGTATTGGATGCCCCTTGTGTCGCCCATTCCGGGCGTGTCGATGATCCTCAACGAGTAAGTTTCAAAATCAAAGACGTAGCTTCTAGGATCTTGAGTTGCGGAAGCTCCAGGTGTTTGCACTTCGTTGCTGTTGTTTCCGACCGAAATCAGGCGTTGCTGAAAGTCATCGTCGGTCAACGTGAATTTTGCCGGCACGAAATACAATAAATTGCCGCTTTGCTTTGCTTCTTCTAGTGTGCGGTGTAAGAAATAATTGCCGAGGGCGTTAATAAATGTCGATTTTCCAACGCCAGTTTCGCCCAAAAGAAGAACGTTGATAAATACTTTTGATTTTGATTGTGCCATTGTGTAATTTAGTGTCGTAGGTCTGAAAAAATATATATACATACAAAGGCCAGAAAATGTCACCATCGGTAATATGATAAAAAGCTATGGGTTCTTAATCAGAATAATTAAATAAATTGCAGTTCTGAACGGAATTCAGCCATGACTGCGGAATTTAAATATTACAGCTTTAAAAATATATATATCTGGAAAATATAAAAAACATTTAATATACCGAAATTTTTATGAATTATACAAAATATCGGCGTTAAAAATAAAATTACACAAGAAAATCTGAAATATGGAACACAGATAAAAAAAGTTATAAGCAAGTTAGTTGGACGTAAACCCTAAATATAAAATTAATTTAAGCAAGAAAAATTAAACACCACCCGGAAGGGCGCATACTTCAATACAAAAGGGCAGAATCAAAATTAACATTAAAACAGCTGTTTGAAAGTCACCGAATATCGCCTTTGACAGATTTTGGCAATTAACACAAACACACATATGGAGCACATGCGTAAAAACCTATTAATGTATAGAGCGGAAATGTGGAGTTGGAGAGAGTGGAAAGAATTAGAAGGAGCATAACAGCGACAAATAAACATTAAACACTGGCATTAGAGAAATCAACGCCAGAGTACATTGTAAGACATGAGACTGGAAGCGAAAGGTTCGGAGTTAAGGCAGTGGTTAGGACGTTGAGGTATGAAATGACAAAGAGGGAACGGAGCAAGTTTGGTATGATGGCAATAAATGAAATAAGAGGCAGGGAGGCTAAGAGAAAGAAAATATCTAAGTGGGAAGAAGGAATGAGAAAGCTGCTGAAAAGGCAGGGATATCAGGGGAAGCAGCAGAGAACAGAAGAAGGGAGGCGAAACAAGTGGAAAGAGAGATAATAGATAGATGAAGGCAAGTGGAAACTCAAGAAAGAGAGGGCAAAATAAGGACGGCAACTAAGATATTTAAGGGAAAGGAAGATGCCGGAAGAAGGGAGAATTATTACAAGGTACAGGTGTGGGAACGAGGAAAAAACAAACAAGTACGGGATGAATGAGGACTACAGGAAATTCTGTGAGGAAGGCGAAGATAAATGGGAGCACTGGGTGAGAGGGTGTAAAGAAGTGAAGGTGGAGAAAAAGGAGAAGAGGAAAGGAGGAGATTGGAGTAGAAGCATGGGGGAGAACGGAGAAGATGTGAGATTCTTGGCAAGCTAAAGGAAGTGATGGAGGAGATTGGAGAAGAAGCATGGGGGAGAACAGAGAGGAGGTGAGACTCTTAGCAAGCTAAAGGAATTGAAGGAGGACAACAAGAGAAGGAGACGACGCCAAGGAAGAGAGGAGAATGGGGGAGGAAGAGCCGGGAGAAGAAATTGGTAGGCCGGAGAGAGCTAGGATGTAAATACAAGGAATGAAACATAATGTGTTATAAACAGTAGGGTTATGCCAATAAATGTTTTTTTTTTTACTTAATTATATTATCTTACTAACTTATATAAATAATTTGATTCAAAAAACTTCGAAACTAAAAATATCATATCTTGACTGAGACTGAGTGTACTTTCTTTGGTAAATGGACGCACAACAGACATTATTTTTAACTTACACTGTGTGTATCATTCAACATAATCTCTACGTAACTCTGACATTAAAACTTCAAGTCCGTGAAATTAGGCGAATTAACCCAGCAGCAATGTAAAACTTGAAAGAAACATATGGAATTATAATTAATTTTAAAGAGTGAAATAATGGTACACAATTATATATTTATAAAACTGCACATAAATACTTATCTTTTTGTACATTTTGTTAAAACATAATTAATGTACTCTATACAAAAAATTATCAACAATGCGAAATGCTTAAAGAACGCTGCGTCGAACATTTACATTCTATCATGAATTACAATCAAATATACATATCTGAAACTAATATAAACATCCGGCGTTGTTTTTACGTCACATCGTCAACCATACAAGAGGAAGAGTAAATGGAGATATTAAGCTACCTTGAAAATTTTAAAAATACAAAGTTTTGGCGGGTAGGAAAAACAGTTGATGACCGAGACGTCCGTTTTAAAAATAAACTATTCATTAACCAAGAAGCTCCATAATTGAAATGATTTAATTAACTCTTTCTACAATAACACTTACCGCTGTAAACGATCATTACCAACCAGACAATAACCTAACGCATATGCAAAACTTTTCTGCATTAGTCGAATCGAGTGCGATAGCGCTGCGAATCTAGAAACGATTCCGGTAAAACCCAAACGCAACTGATAAATTAACAACAGCTGATATAATAGGGTGCTTTAACTGGTCGCGGACTGTAGGTCTCAGCCGAAGATTCACCAAGACTTTGTTTTTTAATTTAAGTCAACAAATACAAGTAAGTGGTACAAATACCATAGATCCTATTTGTTTTGGTGTGAGTTTAAAATCATCGAAATAATTTTAACTAAATAATTACCTTTAACTTTATAATTGACAAATTATATATTCACAAATTATATGGGTGAATAAATACCAATTCAAATTTGAAACTTTTAACATCAAGGTTATCTTTGTTTAAAATTTATGTACTAAAATGTAAACAAATTTTCCCAAAATAAGTTGAACGATATCGTCGGTGCGCTAGGCAACCTATGTTGTAACAAAGCATGTGAAGTATCTCTTTAAGATGCTGCTATGAACCTGTGCAAGTTTCACAAATTCACCCATTTTACTTATGGGTGGTGTATTTTTTATTTGAAATCATTCATATAAACTGGGTAGATAAAAAAATATAGACGAAAGTTTGAAACACTCAGGTGATACTTACCTTTAAAACTCTATCACATCACTGTACGCAGAGTACGTGATGAATGACTTTTATAACAGTAATGCACGGATATGCGGTCGATTTTATACGATATCGCGAATGAAAAATATCGCCAACAAATATTTGTCGTGGTTTTCTGTTTTCGCAATAACAAAAATACTTGCGTATTTCCTCCCTTACGAAATATTTTATATTGCATCAACATTAAATTTTGTTAAACGTAAAAAAAAACGGAAAGCCGCAACCGATATGTCTCAGATGTATCGACGAATGTAGTACATTTTACATATCCGAATCGATTTGAATGAGGAATCAAAAAAGAGGCAGGAAACAATGAAGTGACACCAGGCAAAAAGTTTACAGCCAAATTCGTAAAAGCATCAAACCACAAACACCTAACATAACGTTGGGAATGAATCTTAGTAAATTATGTTAATTAAATTTGAATTTTATACATTTTTTGTATTTGTGCCTTTTAGACGGTATTTTTTATAATTTTAACATGATGAGATTTTTCACTATTTTGATCATTATCATTTTCGAAAATTTTACTTCTCACAATTTTCAACAATTGCGATATTGTCAAACACCGTTGTCATTTTTGATCATTTTGCCAATTTGATGATTTTTCATTTTAGGCAATATTTTACAATATTAATATATTTATAATTTTAATACGATTTTTGTGTCAATTTTGCGATTTAGTTCGTTTACGACAAATTTGGTAATTTGACAATTAAGCTTTGACTTAGGTAATTGACATTTATACATTTTAGGCAATTTGGAAATGGTCAACGGTTTTGATTTTTCTTTGCATTTACGATAATGCATATTCGTCAAATTGAGTATCCATAACTTTGAAATAAAAAAATTGGGTCATTTTTTATATTTTCTGAAGTTATCGAAAATGGCAAAATTGTCCAAAAAATTAAATATATAAATTATACAAAACATCGTCGAGAATATAAAAAACAAAAATTACGAATCAATTCAAAATTGTCTAAAATGCATTAATGTCAATCTTCTTGGCAATTTTCACAATTTTTATAATACCTTCAATAATTATGAAATTGTTGAAATCGAAAAATTCCCACAATTGTTAATATTCCTATTGATTTCAGATAATTTGGGACGATTTTGACATTTGCCTCCAGATTCGAGGATTTTTACATTTGAAATTTTTTAATTTTTTCCATTGTCCATTATTATATTTGACAGTTTAATCATTTTGGCCTTTTTAACATGTTATTTTATCATTTTTCAGTTTTTCAGTAGTATTGACCATTTCTATTATAATTAGTACTTTTCATTTTTAATTTTAAACTTTTCCCCCATTGATATCATCAATTTTGACATTTCTTGTTTCACTACAAATAATTTTTACTCATGGTACGGTTATTTTTTTGGTAGTTTGACTATTTTTAAAATGTGGAGAATTTTAGCTTATAATATTCTAAAAAGAGTTTGTGTATGAATATATAGACGTCAATACTTTCAGACATTTGCTGCTACGTAATTGCAGTGCTCTTTATCGACCGACTAAGGCGGTACTCTCCAGACTTGCAAGCCGTCGACATTAAAGACCGCTTTGTTAACAATAAATTTCAGGGAATATATTAAGGTGATGCCATCTGTTACGAGTCTGGACACAACCGACTTATTCGATCGATGAACCAATGCAGTTACGTAGCAAGGTACTGACGTTTAGACTTGATGCAGCTTCAGCGAATGTGTGTGTGATCGTCTGAAGATTTCATAAAGAGAGCGACACAGCTGTTATCACTCGCGTCACTACATTTGTTGAAATTTTTATACTTTTTGGTAATTTTAACAATATTGGAAATTTTAAAACTGTTTGTATTTTCGATAACTTTTGTTACAATTATACTTTTTACATAAACTCACGATGTTTACATCGACATTATAAAAAATTTGAAATATTACACAATTTTCACATTTTTAATTTTGGTTGTTTTTACTTTTCTTTCAATTTTTTACATTTACATCAATTTAAAATTGTTTGTCCTACCGGATTCTATCGCCCAAGTGCGATGATATTGATTTTAGACCAACCCGATCCAAAAATCATCCGGCATTATAATTTGGGTTTCGATAACCTAAGTTTCTATTAATTTTCGTCTTCAATATTTTTTCAGTTTTGGGATTTTTTGTAGTAGTTATGTTTTACTATTAAACTTATTTTACAGATTTTGCTATTCACTTTAATACCAGTTGTTTCTTATCATTTGCCTCAGTGTAGTTAGTTTCTTAGAAGCAGTTCCGTTGTATTTGTTTCATATTTTCATAATTTGTGCATTGTATTAGTTATCTGTTTCTTTTTATTTTCCCCTCCCATTTTACTTGCCTTTGTTCTATTTTGTTTGACTAATTTTGGTGCTATCCATTATAATTTGAATATTTTTTTGTTTTATAATTATTTTACATTTTTGTATTAAACATCGCCTTGTTTCTTGTTAGTTGATTTTCATTCGTTTTCGGTTTTAAAACTTCATTCCATCGTAATGAATAACTTAACGTAATGAATTGTTGCAATTAGCTGAATGCTTCCTTGATGATATGATAAATGAATTGCGTTAAAATGTGTTAACAGATCTGTTTAATTGCGATTTTTTTAAAATTTGAAGTTACTCTCTCCTTTGCTAAACACCAAAAGTGGCATGAATTTAGGTCATGTGCACCAGCAATAAACATGACAATCCAATGATTGGATTTATAACATTTGTCTTTTAATTAACTCATCGACATCTAGCTCCACAGCGCATCTGTCTTGTTGTTCACATAAACCACAGAGTATATGTTTGTGTTGCATTGGAAAAATATTAACCTCACGCGCATCCTGTCGGTTTCATATATAAAAGTTATTCATAGCCAACGTGGTTTCAGTGCGTTGTGAATTTTAGGTAAGTAATACAAAAAATTCTAAATTATACGTTGAATTTAACTTTTTTATTTGACATTTTTGCCCCTCTAAAAATTACTAAAAAACCGGCACCTTGGCTTACTGTTACTCTGAAACTCTTAATGAAAGAACATGATTACTCTTTCTTACAGTCCGAAATTTTACAAATAGGTCTATGGTTCGTAAAAAAATGCATATTTTTATTTATGGAGGCTCTGCGCAATGAAAAAAATGGAAAGCACTGGATGCAAGTGGCATATTGAACAAGTTGCGCGAATTCACCGAAACTGAGCATTCCGGATGAAATAAATCGTTCATTTTTAAGCGCTGCTATTAACAATCACAGTCACCAGACTTAATGCCATTTTATAGTTCAAATAAATATAATATGGCGGAAAGTTTCAAGTTTTCCTCGGTGTCTTAAAACAAATTAAAAAAAAATCATTTTGTCATTGAAATCTAATGCCACGGATGTTAAATAAATATCTAAGCAAATACTAATTGTGTGTGTAGCTTTCCTTAACTTAACTTATCTTATTAATAAATCTTGTTAATAAATCTGTAGCCACAGACAAATTTCCGGCAGCTCGGAAATAAGCACTGGTGACTTCATTACCTAAGATTCACGTCTAGTAAATTTCCAGTCCAGAGTGGTGGAAAAAATTATGAGTGAACAGTTGCAGGATTATGTACTTAAATATGACATTCTCCCTTACTATCCTCTCACGTTTAGGTTTTTCTTTTCATTTTTCATTTTTTTCTACATATTGTAATGAAATTAAGTAGAAGAGCGCCTTAGAACGAACGTTTCTAATTGTAGTTACAATCGTACGAATGTTAACACTTTTGTTTGTTATGTTTTTAAACAAATAAAGAGCTGTTATTATTGCTATTATTATCTAGCTTCCACTTAGATTGTTTTCCGACGCCTACTATTAATTATTGTGTCTATATTTTTTGTTCCCATTATAAATGTTTCCACTATCGATAATTGAAAACGATTAGACCCGGTTTACTGGACAAAGTGACATTGCAACTACATGAAATGCCAATTATATACATAGCACTTGAAATTATAACCGGTCAGAAATATTTATTAAATGAAATAATTATATCGACGCAAAATAAATTGGCAAAATTAAAATAGATCAATGAAATAGCGATGCAGCTGTACGTATCGCGGTCAGTGTTTATGTATATTGTATAATATACACTGCCTTTCTAATAAAATAAACCACCCCGAACCACTGAACGTAGAATGATGAAACTTGGTGAAAATATCCAGTGCACGTAGAAAAACAAATGATTACATTTTTAAGAAAAACTGATAACATTTAATGGGCATACTGGGAATTAGATTATTGATATCCTCTTCAGGTACCTCATCCCAGGCTATCTGTAACTGTTGACACAACTCCTCAAAGGTATTGGGAGGATGGGGTAAACGCCGCAACCTTCTTTCCATCATATTCCAGACATGTTCAATGGGGGATAAGTCTGATGATCTTGGAGGCCAGGGCAACATATTGATGTTATTTTCTTCTAAGAAGGCTGACGTTACATGAGCAGTATGAGGCCCCGCATTATCTTGCTGGAAGGCTGCTCCTGGAAGGTTTTGCAGTAATGGCACAACAACTGGTTCCAACACTGAATCAATGTAACGTCTGGCAATTAGTGAGCCCGAAATGAATACCAGACGAGATCTTCTCCCATAGTATATTGCCCCCCATACCATAACCCTAGGAGTTAAAGGCGTATGGCGACGTTGAACAAATTGTAAATTTTGCCTCTTACCCATACGTCCGTCAGATTGCCATAAGCAAAATCTTGATTCGTCGCTGAAGAAGATCTCATTCCATTTAGGAACCCAATATTATCTGTCCTGGCACTAGTGAAGTCTGGTGATGTTCTCTTGTTAGAGGGAGACGCAAATAAGAACGATAAGAACGTAGTCCAGCCGTGCGTATTCCGCGATAAACGTGCTCATGGATACCATATGGCCAATTGCCCTTATCCAAGTTATTCCAACGGCTCGTGATGGTTCTCCCGAGTCTCTAACTGCATTTCGCCTTAAGAGCCGATCTTCTCGCTCCAGTACCTCTACGACTAACTTCTAGGTGTTCTTTATGCCAACCTCTACAAGTATGTGCTATAGTGGTGTGTGACCGATTGATACGTCTGGCTATCTCACGGAAGGTTAAACCAGCCTCATGCATCCCGACAATTCGTAGTCGTTCAAAAGGCGTAATTTTATGAAAATCGCATGTCTTCTAAAGCTCCTAACAGTTACAACAAGCAAGAAGAAACTCCTAACAAATGCGACCAATCAACGAAACTATGGTCAAACTAAAGACACAGGCAACTGTTGCTAACGAGATAATTTCTGTCAGAAATAACAGATTGGCTTCAAACCTTAATCATTTGTTTTTCTACGTGCAGTGGATATTTTCACCAAATTTAATCATTCTACGTTTAGTGGTTTATTTTATTTGAAAGGCAGTGTATAATCACTTTAGACACAAGTGTGGCAAATTATGGTAATCGAAGGCAATACGGCTGGCCACTACTGCAAGCATAACAATAATTAACAGATAAAGAAGAGCGGCATTATAAACAGGAATTATGAAGGACTTTACCGAGCAACAAGTTATGAAGTATTTATCGGATAAATTAAGAACTTGATATAATACTAATAATAATATTGATGGACTAATTTTATACCTTAAAAATTGTATTCACAAATTCACAAGATACTAAGATCTAAACAAATCAAATAAAATGAATAAGGATAAAATTATCACCGGAGGATTAGGCAAAACAGATGCCGTCATCAAAAAATATTTGTAGTTATTAAAAAGAGTAAAAAGTTCTAAGGATATCAATTTGTAAGATTTTAGGATTTTTTGTAATTTTAATTAAGGGATTTTTTTATACTTTGACATTTTTGTAAATTATGATCATTTCATAATTTGTTAACTGTGAACAACTTAGTCTTTTTTAATCAATTCAACTTTTTTAATAATTTTCAACTATTACGACATATTTCACATCTTTTTATACTATTTTAATACAACAATATTTTCGATTACTTTCTTAATTTGGATTGGCACGTCTTATTTTAGAACATTTTGATATTGGTCTTCCATTGCAGGTACAAATATTGTTCTTTTTTCCTGTTTCGTAATACCAACATTTAAAAAATTTATTCTTTTCTCATTTCTTTGTAAACGATTACCAAAATATTTTGAATGATTTTTACGTCTGGCAATTTAGAAAGTTTCTTGCATTTTGGAACTTTTTTCAATTTAATTAGTTTTACATATTGAACAACTACAACTTTATTGAGCATTGACATTTAACCTGATTTTAGGCAGCTTTGAAATATTTCACCATTTTTGTTTTTCTTGGCATTTTTGACAATCTTTTCCTTTTTGCAAATTACGTTATTTATAATTTTTAAATCTTTAAACCTGGACAATTGTTACTCTTTTAATAATGTTCACTATTTTTATAATTTTAACATTTTTTGGCGTCTGAAGCTTTGGTAATTTTAATAAAATTAAACCTTTTTATATTTTCAATAATTTCTCAATTTTACCATATTTCACAAAGAATTTAAAAAAAAAATGAAATGTCTGTAAAAATAGTATATGTATTCTTTATTTAATGGCTTTCTTAATTTAAATTTCTAGTTAGTGGTCATCTTCATTATTTATTGTTGTTTGTAAAAAAAGGAATTCCCGTTTTATTTGTCTTTTTTGATTAAATAATTTTACCCATCCAACACCAATTATTTTTATGTATGTTCTTTGTTTTGTTGCTATTCTTTATAATGTATATTATTCTTTTCATTTATAATTAATTTACATTTTTGTATCACCCTGCATATTTCTCGTTGATTTTCATTCGCTTTCGGTTTTAAAAGATTTCATTGTAATAAATAATGTAATATAATGAACAGTGCAACAATGTTAGTAGTTGAAATTCTGTACATCTGGAAATACGAATAAATTTCATTAAATAAGAGATTTTTCAATTTGAAATTACACTCTTCCATCTTACATGTGCGTGTATGTTTTTTGTTGTATCGGAAAAATATTACCTCACGCATCCTGGTTTCATATGTAAAAGTAATTTAATCAGTGTATTATTTTTCTTGGTGACATTTATATGTACATAAAATTAGTAATAATTTCTTGGGAAATGCATTCATTGCTTTTATACTATCTAATTTACACAAGATAATGAAACTTTTTTAATAAAATCTATTAACGTGAATTATAAACCATGATATGTAAGCTATGTTATAAACCATGCCATGTAAGTAGAATTGTTTTAATTTATGTAAATCCGGACTTCCACACAAATGTGTATGAAAGGAAGTCGAATAACTTTTTGTAGCATCAGTTAGTAATATATAATATTTCGAGCCATTTCATTTATTGTGTAGGGTATTAAAATCAAATGAGAAATAATGCTGCGACTTTGTCCGTTATGTATCTCCCTGTATATATAGCCTGCATAAAAAATGTATTATCATCACCATATTCATGAACCAAGAAACACATGAAATGAAAGATGGTAGTAAAAATTAGAAGAAAAAATATCACTATCCTTAAAATTATTAGACAGGCAATATGTTTTTTTTCCTAAATTCAATGACGTATACAAAGTACACGTATAAAGTAGACAATGAACATGTTTTTCTTATATTCCACCAAATAAACTCAAGATATTAATTTCAGCGAATGTATTAATGTGATGACAGCTGCTTCGCTCTGTATTGAGCCTATCAGACCACCATACATACATTCGTGATCAAATCATCCACGCAAGAGTGACAGAGAGTAAAATAAGAAAGAAAGTTATCAAATAACTAAAGATATTCAATTGAAAAAAACTACTTTATCAATTTATGCGGGGATATTTTTCAAGAGGAATTCACTAACTAGCATGCCACGACGATTAATATATTTTCTTTTAAACATTTTTCAATTTATTTTGTTTATTTCTTTCTATGACTCTAACATACCTCAACCAACAAAGATTTCTACGACCTTTCTTTCTGGTGCTTCGCTGTTTATGGCAGTCAGTTTAGCTTTATTATTTTAATAACAGACCGGATAAATCTGTTGATTTTCCACTTTTGAACGGTCCAACCACACACACGCAACTCCCGTGGAATACAGACAGGTTAACGTCTATCGACACGGAATGGAGAAATTTTAATAAACGACAAAAAGAAGGAATCGGTGAAAGACGCGGTTAGAAAATGAGTGATAAGCAAGTTCCAAACGAGATAAGAAGTCAGCTATAAATAGTTATATCAACAACTTGCAGAGAAAAATACCGATTAAATATATTTTAAGATCGAGCTCCACTCGAGAACCACAGTGACGAATAAAAGCGCGCAAGTGAAAGCTATCTACCGAAATTTTAATGAAAGTGTAACTACCGCGCACAGTGTCAATTTCGGTAATTATATAATTAACCTAAGATGATAATGTGGCAAAATATTTGAATATTGTGATAAATACATAATCGTGCGCGTTAAAAAATTGGTTCATGGGATCTAAATCTGATGGACAATAAACGGTTCGGGCAAGATTTCGAAACTAGGTCGAAAATATATATGTTGACGACCTGTTATATTTACGAAAAGGGTTTTTGTAATTTTTAACGCTATTAGGGCATTTAGAGGAAAAAGGAAAGTTCGAAAATATTTAAAGGATTTTAAAATTCTGGAAGAGAAAACAGGAATAAATGTCGATTAAAATATAATGCAAATAAATCCAGGCACGAAAGGCTATAGAAGAAACGTCAGAAAACTATGAAAGTCGCACCAATTTGACAGCTATAGTGTCCACGACGATTATTGAAATTGAAATAAAACATTGCTAAGGAACGGTGTGTTTATTACAAAAATCAAAGTAACGGTGTTAAATATAAAAGAAAGTGTCATTAATAAAACTAAAGTGCTAAAATTGAATAAGATAATAAAAAATAGCAGTGCTTTGCGTAATTGACATAAAACCGGCGAAACAACCGTGTTAAATAAAATAAAATTGATACTCCGTTCATCGGTAAATTCCACGCCAGTAAAATAAATTTCAATAACGAAATCCGTAAAAGTCTTAAAGGTATTTTAAATTAAGTTATATTATTCAGCGATTTATTTTAGAAATAATTATATAATTTTTTGTAAAATCGAAATATGTCAATTTGGTTTAAGTAAGTTTTATTGTCAAGTGTTTGTGTATTTTTTTTTAAGTTAAAAAATTACTAAAGAACAACGACAAATGTCCATTGTCAACATATAAAAAAACATGTCAAATATATATGTATATATATATATATACACACGCACATTAAATTTCAATTTCAGTTATTTGTCGCATCACCAAATTAAAAATGGCTGGAAACGAAAACTACATCAACATCCTGCTACTGGGAGAGACCGGGGTTGGAAAATCAACATTTATCAACGCCTTAGCAAACTACTTGAAATATAATAGTTTAGAAGACGCCCGAAACAACGATTTACTGTACTTCGTCCCATCAAGGTTCACTCTATCTGGCGACGACTTCGAAACCAAAGTCATACAAATCGGCAACAGCGAGAACGAAATGCAATCGCCCGGCGTTTCGGCCACGCAGAACCCAGTCAGCTACATCTTCGACATGAAGTCCACAAAACTCAGAATAATAGACACGCCGGGCATCGGCGATACGCGTGGAATTAGCTACGACGAAATAAATGCCGATAAGCTACTCAACTACATTTCCCAGTTGGATTACCTAAACGGAATTTGCATCATGCTCAAACCGAACAATTCTAGATTGAACGTGTTATTTGAATACTGCATAAGGCAAATTTTGGCGCGTCTCGACAAGCGCGTCAAAGATAACATCGTGTTTTTGTATACAAATTCGAGATCAACGTTTTACGCGCCGGGCGACACGCACGCACCTTTAAAGGAAATACTGCGGAAAATTGAAACTAGGCCTGAGGACGCGATACCATATTCGCCTGACAACACATTTTGCATAGACAATGAAGCTTTTAGGTATCTAGTTGCTACCTCGCAAGGCATAAGTTTTGATGAAGCCGACAGACAAAACTACCAGAAAAGTTGGGAAAAATCGTCGGACACGTGTAAAAGGTTTGTCCAGATTATTTTCTTATTTTACATGTCCATTATATACATATACTGATAAACCAGAATGCCGAGATCAGATAAAGAAAACAATTACAAAATAAACATAATATGAGCTACACGACGTTGTTCCCATTAGGTGCATCTTGTCACAAATAATTATTATTGTAATTTATTTTAGGCTGATCGCTTACATCTCAAATTTGCAACCTTTACCATTAATAGGAACCGTAACAATCAACGAATGTCGACGCATTATAACCAAACTTGCCAACCCCGTGGGGGATATGATCGTTAATTTCCAACGAGCAATTTCTCGACTGCAACAGCACGAAGACGACTTGCAGCAAAGCACGAATTCTATCGCCGAATTAAAAACCAAATTGTACATTCCTGTGACGCAGTTCAAAGTTGTGCAGGTTTGAATAAAATCCTTTAGATTACCAAACCCGTCACATTTCTTCATTTTCAGAAAATAACAACTACCAATACTACTACGAGTCAAAGTGGCGGCGGAATCGGTTTCAGCTTCGTACCGCCGTTCGTGCACTTTCGTTTCGGCTCGCGGAGGAAGAAATCTCGCACTGTCGAAAAGACTGAAGTAGTGGTGCCCTACGAAACCACCGTCCAAGACCCGAACGTGAAATTGCACATCGCGACCAAAGAAGACGCCGTACGGGAATCCGCTCGAAAAATCAAAGAAACTGACGACTTGCTGAAGGAATACGAAGGTGAAATGAACGTCGTCGTCAACGCTGCGGTAAAATTCACTGTGTTTTTGACGAAGAACGCGATCGTGGCGTACAGTGACGTATTCGAAGCGTACTTTGAATATCTTTTGAAAAGGTAATTTCCGGCCATTTCAGTTTCAGAAATAAAAATTTGTTGTGTATTTCTCTAGGGAGCAAGATAAAGGTTATGCTGCCGACGACCACATTATCAAGAATTTCGAAAAACTGATGGTAGAATACCAGATTAAAAAAACAACCACGTACAATGTAACCCCTCGTGAAATATTTGACATAATGAATAGTTTATTCGAGTTGAAGAATTGCGGGGAGCAATTGAAATATTTCTATGATAAAATCTACGTAGTGGAAGATAATCAAATCTATGCTATCAAGGGACCTTCCGAATCCAAATAAACAAAACTGAACAAAGATTTATGACTTTTTATGCGGTACATAAATATAATATGTAAAAACAAGAATGTTTTTTATTGTACCCCACGTAACTATAAAAAATGTTGTAATAAGTTAAATTTGAGCAGTGGCGTAACAAAAAGATTTTCTAGATGACACAAAAGAAAAAATGTTATAAGAGTTGTGTCGCCGTAACGTTATAATAGGGATGGCGAAGGCAGATGAGGTCTTAACTCTTTACTTGTTACTTGAAAGTTACTCGTTAATTTTCCCGTTTCAATACTATTTCGACAGTCGATTATTACGCGCTAGAGCAATCTATAACTAATAATAGCCACTTTACACGTTATAAAAAAATGCAATAATAATTTGGTGCAAGTATTCGAAGTATTACGATTCTGAATTTTAGATATGATTTGTGTGACTAGTGAGTAAGTTTGTTATTTACCAAATGTGTGCTAATGAACTGCATGCTGTAATAACACTTTACTGTGCTATCCGTATGACGTATCGCGCTCAATTGCTCCTATGACAGTTTTTGATTAAATCGCAATGAGCGCTTGTTTACTTCTTGAGGAGAATTCGTTTAATTCTTAGCGATTACTCGTTTAATTTTTAACGATTACTCGTTTAATTCTTAACGATTACTTGTTTTATATTAACACGTACTGGTTTATTTCTTAACGAGCCCTCGTCTAATTTTAGCGACCGCGTGTTACTTGATCCGATTAACTGGTTCTCACGTAGACATGGTCATCTCTAATAAATGCCATCGTGCATATTGCTTGTCACTGGTAAAAAGAAAACGGTAAATGCGTCTGACCAGGATTCCAGAAAATGTTTTTGTTCACAAGAAGTACAAATTTCAAGGTAAGTATAAGCTTTACGAAAATTGTTATTTACTTTCATTTATCCACGATTGTTCATGATTTTTACTTTTGAAAATATTTTGGCATTTAAAAAAAATCTAATTCTATTGCTTTACCATCAAAATCATTCGAATATTGAGTTTTCGCCTTTTGCCTTAATTTGTACAATTTTGTTTGAATATGGCCAAGGGTTTGTTTTATTTCATTTTAATTAACATTTTTTCACTGCTTTTTCAAAGTCACTAAAATCGCAAATATCACCTGCGTTATTTTTCAGGCATCTCTATTCTTGAGACAAAGTTAATGAAAACAACTTATTGTGTCTTCTTTTTTCGACCTGCTATTCCTTTATGCCAAATAAATCCGGTAGGTTTTAAATGTACTTGGTTTGTACTCACGGGGACAAAACATTCATTAAGTAAAATAATTCGCTTGGAACTTTGTACTTGTCCATTCGTGGTAGCATAATGTCCTTTTGTAAGTCAGCAGAGTAACATCTTTTGCTTTGTTAATGTGGTAAGAATAGGTTTTACAGTTAGTAAAATCGGCTGCAAATTATTTTCTGTATGTTCAGGATTATGTCGTTTCGTTTAAATGATGACACATCTCATCCTCGTATCCGAGTTTTGTAAATGAAATATTTAACTCTTTTAGTATATTTCGATATACATCGTATGAGCATTTGGAGTCAAATTTTATACTATTGTAATTACCACACATGAATTTAATAACGTAGTAACAACATATTTTGAGAACATTTTTGATATATAATTATTTATACTATAATTGTTTTATTTAATTTAGTAGTACAGAAAACGACTCAGTGAAGCTTTAACTATAATTGTAATGTATCATATAGCAGCTAAAGGGCCATGACTTTCAATGGTTCGCAATTTGGTGCGAATACCTTCCGTCAGCCTTTGGATGGTAAGTAGTCCAAAACTCTTCAATATGACGTGGCTGTGGAACATTCAGCGGGTTATCCTCTTCAGGGTTATGTTGTTGCCTTAAGCAACCTTGGGTTCTTCTTGCATAATGGCACGATGCCAGACCCGGCCAGAACATAATATTATCATTAACATGACACGGTTGAATAAACTTCTCTGTCTCTTCCTGTCTGCAGCATCTTGGAATCCTCTCTAATTGAGCAGCCATGTATTTTGGACATTTTTGTTGCTTTCTATATTTTAAATTATTTCTGGTAATTTCTGTCTTGGCTGTCATTGTAATTGTGAAATCTTCGGCTAATCTTCTCGTGGAAACTCCTTTTCTATTTCTGTTAGTAACTTAACAAATGCTTCCCTCTGCGATAATGAGATATTGGTGGATTAAATGATTGTATGTGAAGCCGAATTTTCTTTCCAGACGCATTCGTTAGCATATTTCAAAACGCGTTCGCATATTAAATCAATGTACATATTGCTGTGTTTCCGAGGGTACGGTAATAATAAAAAAAAATTTAAATTGAGAAAAAAATATTTTTAGTTTATAATTTATTGCTAAATTAATACTTTAAGCGAATATGATTTTTATTTACGGAGAACATTAGTTTTAATTTCGTGTACATTTCGTTTACATGTCATGGGGGAAATGGCAATGAGTTGAGTAGGGAAAATTAAGTGGGGTTAGAGAAGTGGGAAACGATAATAGTATTTTGTGTACCAAGGCCAAAAAGTACTGTTTTTTCGTCCGAGTTTTCTTTACGACCGAGGCGTAGCCGAGGTCGGAAAGCAAACGAGGACGAAAAAACACTTTTTGGCCGTGGTGCACACAACATTTTTTAGGCGACCCTCATAAAATTTTCAAATTTATTGCAACATTTACTTACAATTTATTGACATAGTCATTTATGACAACTGAACAATTGTACATATTTGTGACACCTTCAGACATGTTTATGTTTTCTTTGTCTACATTCGAAGTTATTTCGGCTTTATAAACAATAATTACCCAATAATCAGTTAAAAAGTCTATCACCAACACGTATTTACTAATGTAAACAAGATGCACAGTTTGACACTGACGGCAATGTGGTTATTTTTATACAATTTCGGTAACTGTCGGTAGATGGCGCCACCCTATTGCGGACGAAAAATGAAAGCGGACGAAAAACGATTACTTTTCGTCCGCGTTTGACGACTGAAATTTCAATTTTACGTGTCGGTCGCCTAAAAAAATATATAAACGATTGCGGACGAGAAATTAGGACAGTTCCACGACAGTTCCTGAAGAGTTCCCGGACATCACAGAAGAAGAAGGAAGCAGTCGGAGAATCACGGAGCCACAGTCCAACAACAGGACAGGTATGCAGAAACTTAATTCATAATTAATTTGTAACCAGGTATATATCCAGGGAAAATAATTAACACTTATATTTATTAAAGGTGTATATGTAGCGTATAAAAATCTAATTTTATTAAATGTTTTAACACTTGTGTACGTGTTAATAGTATTATTATTATAAAGATTTGATTAGTGTAGATTAAGATTGATGCTCGTGTAAGCGTCAATAGGAAATAAAGCAAATAACATTTAAGAAACATTTCATTTAATGCTTATGTACGCTTTAAATGGATAGAAATTTAGGACCGATGCTTATGTAAGCGTCGATAGGAAATTAAGAGAAATAACATTTAAGAAACATTTCATTTAATGCTTATGTACGCTTTAAATGGATATAAATTTAAGACCGATGCTTATGTAAGCGTCGATAGGCAATTAAGAAAAATAACAATTAAGAAACATTTCATTTAATGCTTATGTACGCTTTAAATGGATAGAAATTTAAGACCGATGCTTATGTAAGCGTCGATAGGCAATTAAGAAAAATAACAATTAAGAAACATTTCATTTAATGCTTATGTACGCTTTAAATGAATAGAAAATTAAGATTGGTGCTTATGTACGCATCAACAAATAGGAAATTAAGCAAGTAACATTTTAAGAAAAAATCCATTTAATGCTTGTGTACGCATCAAATGGACAGAAAAGTATTAGTTAACATTTAATAACCACGAGCGCATCAAGGAAAAGACCGCGCTTTTATTTTCTTAATAGGCTCAACGATCGGCTCTCGGCATCGACGACACGACGGGCGAAACCGTTTGGCAGCGAGGAAGGCCACGCCAGGGGACCGAGTCAAGACCGAAGTACCGAATTGTATTAATTAAAATACGCAATTTTTTGTTAACTTCAGAAAATAAATGTTAGGTAAAGAATTTAGAAAACTTTTTATTTCAACGTGTCCACCCGATATCTGTTCTCTACAATAAATAAATATGTCTATGTAGCACGGTAAAATATAAAAAAATTAAGTTATACAAAAATGTTACGCCCGATTGTAATTAAATATAGCATGCGGCATTACATAGCAATATGTAAGCAGGGCCGGAATTAATAATATTTCTATTGCTTCCTTTAGTTTTATTTCTATGCCGTATTAAATTAGCGGCTGTCTACAAACACTTAAAACACGTACAAGTTACGTAGGAACTATAAATTGAATTCAAAAGTATCGTAGAGTACAAATTAATTAGATAACGTTGATGGCATCAATTTTCGCAAAACGCCACACGTTATGTATGGCAGTGCCGATTTACGAATTTCCTAGTATTCCTAGTATTAGTCAAGGAAAAGTTAGAATACTGTCATACAATCTAATCGTAGCTTACATATGTATGTGAGAATATTCTGTTACGTCTACACGGACAAATAAGGAAGTTGGGTAAACGGAAGTTTATGCGGGCCTATGTCAATAACGGTGCCGTTGTTTGACACAACTGTATTTGAATTAAAATATTTCCATTCATTTTATGACCACATAACCCTGCTTAATTAAATTACTGTCACCAGGGTAATACTATTAAATCATACTGTTGTGTGCATTGACTTGTGACAAAGAAAATACTTGGAAAACACAATTAAATTAATTGGGACTTGTCCACGCATGCGCATAAAATGGCGAATTTTTGAAGTAGGTAAATAAGTGCGTCAGCTGTTCGGAGATGGTCTGTTGACATAAATTTCGATAATCATGTGCGAATTATGGGTGCCATTGCATCAGTACTGCAATGGCATTGCGTGGAGTGTAATTTAATAAATCCAACCGAACAGATTCGGTGCATCCGTTGCGGTTCTTCACGCCGATTTGACGCAAACAAAGAGGACAGCAATCGGGATTCGTTTTCCGTAAATTTCGGAGGCATCGCCAACTGCACCGTCATACGAAGAGTAAGATCTCGTCAAAAGTCGTCAATTAACCATTATCTAACCAGGTAAACACGCCATCACATTAAACCATTATCCTCCCTCATAAAAGATCAATAATTGTTTACCATTGACTTTTTATTCTAGGAAAACCGAACGAAGCACTTCATCTCTGATACAGAACACGATATTTAACTCATTGCTGCTGTTGCATCGAACTACATCAGTTAAGCACATTCGATCCAAAACAACACATTCCATTCGTCGATATTCCAGCGTTACGAACCTATTCAAATACAAAAAGTGCGACAATTGTTTGATAATACTAAATACTTGTTCGCTGAAGTGTTTAGTGTGTAATGGTGATACAGATATGATGAACATTGCAAACTCGCTGTGTAAGAATTGTGCATCTGTAAACTTGACGCCGGTCGAACACCCGCAAAACTTGAACAACACAAACGCCTTGTTTAGAAAGTACGATATTTTAAATTACGACAAACCACGGACATGTTGTTGCCAACAAAGTAAATCTAATTTCATTTCGCTCTCGAACATAAAGAGCCTAAACTGCTCCGTGGCTCAGCAAAACAACTGTGATTCAGCGATTGACGGTAGCATACCAAACAATATTAGAACTACTGCTAGTGGTATTAATTATTCCAATGACAAATGTGAGATAAAACGCTCGAGTAATAGCTATCCGTGGAAAGTTAAAAATGCAACAATCACAACTTGGACGTGTAAACGCTGTACGTTATTGAACAATCCCGATTCGTTGGTGTGTGAAGCTTGCGAATCTCCTTATTCTCCGGATTTAAACAGCAATATCAGCCCGAGTGTTATCATTAAGGTAATTATGCAATTTAAACAATTTTACATTGACGAATAGACACCACTTATATAATATCACAATAACAAGACTATACAATGTCTTTGTCTTATTTTTATGTTTCCTTATGCTCTGCAAATTCTATCGTGTCAGAAATACAAAATAATATACACATTTAAAAGTATAAGATGACGATCCAAATAACGTCCAAAACTGGTGATACCATTAACTGTGCATCTCATTAGTAACTTGGTTTACACAAAGGTTGCGAAAATGACAAGAAATTTGAACTTATATTATGATAATATATAATATAATATAATATGATTAAAATTAAATATTAAAATAATTTACTTACAGTAGTAGTCATTAATAGAAATTGCAGTAGAAATAATTGATATCTTATCACATTTAGTCTTATCATTAGCAATTTTTTTTAATTTGCGTTAGTGACTTTTATTTCTTATCTTTAAATCATCTAAACTAATTAATGGCTTGAAAAATGCATAAATAGCCAAAATTGTTTTAAATAGTTGTCGCTAAAGCGGTTGTTTCTATTACTGGTTTTCTATTTTTGGGAACAACTATTTAGAGTTATTCTTGGACCTTTATGTTAGGAAAATGGAACGAATTTTATAATAGTGCTAATTTTAATAAACTCACAGTTCTGCCAGAAATATATGTACAATTAACAGTATACAGAACTAGAAAGAACTTAGTTTGCAGTATAGTTACTGTACTACAAATGCGTTTTTTGAAAGCATGAAAAGTATGCACACTTAATTATAACTGAGTAGAATTTGTAACTTAATTTATTTTCAACAAAAACTCCTTTTCTAAAATAGCTTTGTACTATGTTTCAATTTTTTTAATTGGTCCACCTGATTTCATATCATATCATATTGTCCATATTGCTTTTCGATGTCTGCTTTATATTGAGTACATTTAACGAAATTGACAGACAAACTCTCACAATTATTTTGTGCAGGTTGACAATTGGGCTGACAATGAGGCCCTCCGTCATCCTTCACAAAGCTTCACGCAGCAGAAGCCAATATATCGCAGGTCGTTTTCGGAGCTTCCGCACTCACAAAATTTCAACACCTCGAACCTGAACCGAAGAAGCCTGGGTGCCGACATATTCCAGCATTTTCCAAAATCCAGCACTTCAATGACAGACATACAGGCTTCGCAGTCGACACTGAGCGAAGTAGGGCGATTCGGGAGTTTGAACAGAAGCACCAGCGAAATAGCTCCCACTGAAGGTGCAGTTGGCGACACTGTCTATACTTATATCGGAATAACAGAGCCCGAAAGAGATAAATCTCACGTATATGAAAACCAGAGTATTATCGACGCACAGAAACATAAGTTTCTTTTCGATCCAAAAAGACATAGCGATGTGTAAGTATCATTTTAATTAATTAAAAATATTTTACTATTGAATAATAATAAATAAAAGCGAAGATTTTCTGCCATGTGGAGCTATTAAAATAAATCTATTAATGTTGTAAAGAAAATATTGATCTTCGTCAGTTTATTTTTGGACTATTTATTTCTGTCTTTTGCGTTTACATTTTACTCATTGCATTGTTGTGGCTGCACTATATTTTTAGAACGTGTAATTGCTGATGCATTTGCCTTTGTGAAGCAATATTATTATTTCTATTTAGATGATTTTACCACACGAAAACAATGACTTGAAAATGGGAAAGTTAATTTCTATTTTGTTTCAGTTTAGAATCTTTAAAAAATAGCCCACCATCATCATGGAGCTTCAAAGAAAGGCGATGGACATGTATTCAATGTTCTTTTGCTTATAACGCCTTAGATGCCGACAGTTGTGAAGTTTGCAATTGTTTACGAAGTCAACCTTGCACTATTACTGTGACTGAAGATAGAAGTTTGGCCCTGTAAGCATTTCTTACTTTAATATGTTTATGATAAAATAAATAAATATATATTGGGTTATACCTATTAGTTAGCTCTGACTTCTGATTTTTGCCATTAAATTCATTATAAATTTATAATCCACTTGTAATAGTAAACTGGAGACTGTGGTTGGCAAATGAATTGAAACAAATTTACCCTTACCACACAGTATTGTGCACTGTGTGGTAAGGGTGTTTCAATTTTATTCCTTGTGTATATTTTCAAACAACATATTTTATAATTTTAGACCTATGAAATGGAACGAATCATTATCTTTGCCACCCATTGCAACATTAGATCAAGATTTAGAAGATGACTTTCAACTATTACCAGGTATATAGTTTATTAAGTTTACTCTTCACTTTAGTACTATGTGTACTAAGTACATATAGTTATGGCTAGACTTCTTATGAAATATATAACTCTTCCTCGGTGTGGACTTGGAAAGGAAAAATATTATATTATCTATAATATTTTTCATCTACACCAATTCGTTCACATTCTCTTCCATTCACTTACTGAAGTAATTCTTTACGGAGATGAAGGAATTTAATGGTTTTGAAATAGCAACTTAGCTATTCAGCTAATTACCTAATGATCGCTCTATGAAGTCAATGCAGTTGCCATAAAATTCTTGGGGATTTTTATGGATGGTCGATATCTTGGTTTAAACGACTACAGAAGTACTGTGCCATATTAGTAAAGATAGCAAATAGTTTGAATTCAAGTCAGAAATCAGATCTACATTGACTTGCTATGACTACACACTACAATTCATGATCTACCATTTGCATGAAAAATGTAACAATTCAAATGTTCAGAATATCATAGGGAAATGAAATAATGCCATCTATTTTAATTTGTGTTTTATTTATTATATCTATTAATAAAAATAAATGTGCTTTAGCAACCGGGGTCTGTCAGACAGTACTCACAAATAAGTTTACAGTGTATATAAGTAAATTATATTTGAATCTGCTTGTTCCCTCGGGGCTGAGATGCAGGCCTATGTCTTTATTGAAAAATGTGGAATAATGAGTTATGAGTTGGTTTTCTGATAAAGACGTTGTTTAGAGGTATTGTGAAGCGAATTTGTAATGAATTGCTCAATGATAGTTTCTGCTATTTCCATTATTTAAGCTGGTCTTCAGTTTAGAAGGAGATAGCTATATTCCAGAATGGGGTGGTATATGGATTTATATGCGTGCACAATTGGTTTTTCATTGATTCCTTTGATTTTATGAATTATATCTATTTGTAACTAATATTTCTTTCAGGCGAGGACATTTCGGTAGAAGAACAGAAATGGACTTGCAAGAAATGCACCCTCGTAAACAGTGGCCAGTCTTTAACCTGTGAAGCCTGTTACGGTTCAAAACTAAAATCATTAGCGATATCCAACGACATGACACTGCGCAAGGGAGAATTTTGGTCTTGCATCAAATGCACATTGAAGAATCCCCTCGTTATGTCCACGTGTAAGGCGTGTAAAACCGAGAAAAATTCGTTGGATGTACCGGGGCCGGTGGCGTCCAGAAGCCCTTCTCCACGGCATAGCAGTTCAAAAAGGCACAATAGTACAAAAGTAACTTACGCTAAAGTAAATTACATGCAGAAATCGTCGAGCAGAAAAGATGATAAGGGAAGGATTAATTTAAGCACGGACCTCGATGTCGACCAGGGTAACTTTTGTACTTCCAAAAAAGTGTTTTTTCTACCTTAGGTTTTAGGAGTGCAAGCAAGTTCGTCGTATCAGTGCAAAGTTTGGCAGTGCGCTATATGCACATTTGAGAACACAAAGTCTCAAGTGGTTTGCGATATGTGCATGAATATCAGAATAGATTTGACGGATGCACCTCCGGAACAACCAACACGTCTTTCACAAGAAGAACTTGCAAATAAACACTGGCATTATATAGTACGGTATTGCAAATTGAAAAAGCAAAGTTATATTGATGATACATTTCCCCCAGCTTCGACTAGTTTATATTATTGTCCTGCAGAAAATAAAGACGCACATGTTGTTAAGTGGCGACGTTTAAGAGACATAAATTTTGATGATGACCCTGACAAGGATTTACCTTGGGCTGTATTTCGAAGACCATTGCCATCTGATATTTCACAAGGTTGATATCAAAATTTGTATGCACTCAGGTTTATCTAATGTTAACTGTTATAGGTGTTTTAGGCAATTGTTGGCTTTTGAGTGCCTTAGCAGTTTTAGCAGAACGAGAAAATTTAGTTCGGGCTGTTTTAATAACCCGTGAAGTATGTCAACAAGGTGTTTATCAAGTTCGTTTGTGCAAAGATGGTCATTGGACAACAGTTCTTGTAGATGATTTTTTTCCATGTGATAAAAGAGCACATTTATATTATTCCCAAGTATGCAGTTTCCTAATAGTATCGCATTTTATAGTATTTGAAATGTGATTTTAAGGCTAAAAGAAAACAACTTTGGGTACCTCTGATTGAAAAAGCTGTAGCGAAAATCCACGGCTGTTACGAAGCTTTGGTGTCGGGCCGTGCCATCGAGGGCCTTGCAACGCTCACTGGTGCACCTTGTGAAAGCATTCCTTTACAGGCTTCATCTATACCGGCACCTGCCGAGGAAGAATTAGACACGGATCTGATTTGGGCTCAGTACGTACCTTGAATTTGTATTAATTCATTTTATTAATATTAAATTCGATAGATTGCTATCGTCGAGGCAAGCTTTATTTTTGATGGGCGTTTCTTGTGGGGGAGGCAACATGAAAGTTGACGAGTCGGAATATCAGAGTAAAGGTTTAAGACCTAGGCACGCTTATTCTCTTCTTGACGTTAGAGATGTGAACGAACATCGTTTATTGCAATTAAGAAATCCTTGGGGTACGTTTCTTTATATGTATGTTGCATGTAATGTTGTTTAGTTTATAATAATTTTTGTGCAATCATGTAACAGGTGTATAAATGTAAGTGCTTATGTTATGAACGTGTACACCATAGTGTAGTATGTGGGGGCTCACCTGAAAACTTACAAAACCCAGAAAAGTCAAGGATTTCATAACTTGCCTCAAATGTCGGGGATTTTTTGTTTCTTTTTAATAACCATAGAAGCAGGACTTTAATTTCACTTTGTAGAAAATGCTAACCAGAAACTTCTATACTAATGCCAGTAAATGATAAATCTTGAAATCTCAAATTCATGGAAAACGAATAAAAATGTTTGCATTTTAACAAATTCACATTTTTCTACATTCTTGTGCTCCATTGAAGTAAAAGATAGAGAGGAACGAAGATGCACATGCACGAAGAGGGTTACTACTTTAAATTTAAAACAATGTTTCCAGTTAAACTGCATAATACCATGCAAGAGATATATTAAATACATAATATTTAATTATAAATTGTTCATTCCCGGTGCAAAGTAACTTATAATGAATCATTAAAAGTTTTAGTTTCAAAATATGTCAATGTGTCTTGCCCTATTTTTTTAATTTAATGATGTGCTTAGATTGTTCTACCCTACTAATCAGTGCCTTGATCATAAATCAAATTATTCTGCTTTATTGTGCAATACTTTCATTTGTTCTATTTTAAATATCTGAAAATTGGTAAATTTAAATTTTGATTGTCCATATCAGATAAGAGCAGAACTATTATGAGGAGTAAAAGTCTATTCCTGTTAGGCTCTGCACTGTATTTCTGTTTAATTTAAAATACTTGCTTCACTAACTTTACGTCGTGAATTGTCCATATTTTTATCTAGTTCTCATCTAATTAACTCATTATTGTTATATATTAATTTGATATGTAGTATCTTGAGTTTACAAAATCGCTGGATGAATCACAATATTTGAAAACTATTTAAAAAGGTGTGAAGAAGTTTGTATAGTTGATATAATTTTAATTCACACGTACTATTCATTTGATTTTATGAATTATTGCAGGTCATTACGTGTGGACAGGGGATTGGTCAGATGATTCAACTATGTGGACCGCAGATCTGAAAAATGAATTAATGCCAGGTGGTTCGCAAGACGGCACATTTTGGATATCATTTAATGATGTTCTTAAATATTTCGATTGTATTGATATTTGTAAGGCGCGAAATGGTTGGAACGAAATTAGATTATCGGGGGTGCTGCCCCCTTTGGCATCGCAGCAACACTTGTCTTGCATATTATTGACCATTCTCGAACCGACGGAAGTAGATTTCACATTATTTCAGGTACAATCCTACTTTGTTACATATAGAAATAAGTGATCGAATATATTTGTAGGAGGGTCAAAGAAAATCTGAAAAATCTCAACGTTCTCAGTTAGATCTCTGTGTGGTTTTATTCAAAGCAAGGCACAATTCTCCAAATATTGGTAGTCTTGTTGAACATAGTAAGCGGCAAGTACGTGGATTTGTAGGATGCAATAAGATGCTTGAGCCATCTGAGTATATTGTTGTTCCTTTGGCGTTTAATCATTGGCATACAGGTTTAGATGAGGCCATTTCTTATCCAAGGTATACTCTTCAAGCAGAAGTGGTTGTACATTCAATATTTTGCCCTTTATTTCAGATATGTTTTGGCAATACACAGTTCTAAGAAAGTATTAGCTGAACAAATCTCTCCACCGTCTCACATTTTAGCAGATTCCATTATATCACTGACGTTGGCGAAGGGGCAACGTCACGAAGGACGTGAAGGGATGACTGCTTATTACCTGACCAAAGGTTGGGCTGGATTGGTTGTAATGGTGGAAAATCGTCATGAAAACAAATGGATTCACGTGAAATGTGACTGTCAAGAAAGTTATAACGTAGTGTCGACTCGTGGTACTTTAAAAACTGTTGATTCAGTTCCGCCTCTTCACAGACAAGTAATAATCGTACTCACTCAGCTCGAAGGTAGTGGTGGATTTTCAATAGCCCATCGGTTAACACACAGGCTTGCTAATTCGCACGGTTTATACGATTGGGGTGCTCCGGGAACGTCGCACGATCCTGAATTAGATTTCCAAACTAGCGGTTTACACAGTCCGAGACTCATTACGTGAGCTCGTGATTTTTTTTGTTTGTTCACCGGGTTTTTTGTGTAATTCATCTACCGTAATTTGCTCAGATATTGTTAAGTTTAAAATTCTTTTTTATGTTTTTGTATTTTTATATGTCGCTTGATTAATTTACGTATATTACTTAAAACAAATTATTAATTAAATAAATATTGTTTGTATCGTTTACTAAAAGCTGTTAATATACAAATTGAAATGTGTTGTCCTCTGAAGTTCATGATTCAATCATATTTTCTGCTATCAGGACACTAAATTAACTATGCAATTTCATAGTTGAAAAAGAGAATCTGCAGAATTGTTATTTACTTGTATATATGAATATAGTAATAACATAGACTTTTTTAATGATTAAATATCTCAACATAATCTACTAAATATTTACTTACACATTTATAACCAAATACCTAGATAAGGGATTCCAAATATATGGTATTTGGTATGTGGAACCCGTTATTGGTCCTTAGTATTAATTTATACATTTATTTTGGACCAAATCTGAAAACTTAGTGATGGTGGAAAATGATTTAAAATTAAGTTATAGTAATAATAAATATGTTGTATGTTAATAAACATTAATTGAATTCAGTCATCACAATTGTTTTCAGTTTTGTGAAACTTTGGAATATTCGAATATTTACAAATATTCTTAGTTTGCACAACTATTGCAAGTAAATATTTAGGTTTGTGTGAAAACCAAAGAATTGTAATAGCCATAATTAATTTATGTAACCTCCATTATCATCTGTTCATTTATTCATTAATTACACTTAAAAAGAACACGATGTTTACTTCTTCTAGCATAGATGTTTTAAAATTCGACACATTCGCACACACGATGGTAAATTAATTTTAGTAATTTGTTCTAAACAAGTTTTCTGTTACATCCGGGCCAATCGAATCATCGGCTTTATAATGTAAGATTTTTAACACTATGCATGTTTTAGATGAATGATTTCTATCGTGAAGAATAAACCTATCTGCTGGAGTCGGAAATATGTTCATTAAAATGTTACATCATGAAACTTAAATACAAAGATATTTCAAATGGTCCGGTTGTAACGACCAAACTTCACACTCATAAGAGAATATTGTGTTCAAAATATTTGATATTGTAACTGCAGTTTATGTAATAGATTTTGTAAATATTTTGCATTTTATCCTGTTATTTTACAAGTCGTATTACATTATCTGCATTTGGTGTTTGTTAGTACATATTTTATTATGCTTACATTAGATTGTACTGCAAACGATTTGTGTGACTTCGAACTGTTCGATAATTAAAGTAAGCTTTGAATTAACTTAGTTTTTATTTATTTAAACTCCCAAACTCATTAACATTAACCTAAAATGAAACAAATTATATAATTAGATTGGAAAAGTAGATTTGTAAAGTAATTATATGCGATCTACAAATCTAAACTTCAAAGGACGGTTTGGAGATGCAATTAGTCTATTAGTGCTTCCAATATCTCCATAATGATACTCCAATCTAAACTTACGTAAAAGCTGAAATGTAAAATGTATATAAATATATGTAAAATAAGTACACCATCAACTCTGTAGGCTTACCTTATATATCAATACGCTTATCTCCACTTCTGCCAAGTCTTTTGCCAAACAGGCCTTAGCTCCGTAGCCAAATGGAATGGTTGCCATCGACTCCATATCTTTTGCAACTTCGAGATTAGTCCAACGCTCAGGTTTAAATTTAGTAGCATCATCAAAATGTTCTTCTCTTAAGCTAGATAACTTCGTTGCCATAAGAATATAAGTTGACTTTGGAATTTTATATCCATGGACGATGATATCTTTAGTGAGAATGCGGCTGAGAATTGGCATTGGTGGTTGCAAACGTAAACTTTCTTTAATGCAAGCCTTTAGATACGGCAGCGCTATTAACTTTTCTTTTTCTATCTTGGCTGGCAAATTTTTAAACTCATCGTATAACTTCTGCTGCGCTCTTGGATATCGTGCCAAGTGGTACAACAAAAAAGCAATGGCGTGAGAAGTTGTGTTGACACCGATTAACATCATGTCCAGTAATATAGTCTGCATGTCTTCGGGAATAACAGACTCCTTAAGCAAGAAGCATTCCATCAATGACATTTCATTGGGCTTCACATCAACTCCTTTACTCTTACGTTCTCTTAACTTATCTTGGGCTTTTCTAATGTACTTCGTGAGAATATTGTCAATAGTGTCGCAATTCATAACCAGAGACTTCCAGGCTGGAGTTTCAAAGAATTTCCATAGGTGTAGGCCTACAATATAGTACTTAAATCATCATATTCTCAGAAAATCAATTATCTTACCATATTCACACTTTTTAATCGCTTCAGTGGCACCATTAAGGCTCTCTAGTAAAACAGCTGGTTCGGATGTGGAGCTTAAGCCACGAGGATCCAATATTCCAATGTGCCTGTTAAACATAACCGAACAAAGACATTCCAAACTCCATTTGTGCAATTCGTTTTCAAAAGTTTTAGGAACTTCATGTTGTCTGTTTCTGATGCTGAGTATTCTTTCAATTAATTCATTGGAAGTTTGTTCTATTTTGTCATATTGATAGGAAAGGGAACTCAAAAGTGGTTGCTCAATCGACTTTCTAAGTTTCTCCCATTCTGGGCCATACCTATACATATAAATAACATACTCCAATGTATTAGTAAATTATAAAATTGAAAAATTTACAACTCACATGACAAACGGTCCAGCCTGCTTGAATTTTCGATACTGCAAACGATACTTCTCAACACAATCCAACGTTGAACGAATCGGATAAGGTCCCTCATTTTGAAATACAACACTCGCATGTTCAGGTCTGCTTAGAATAACCACATCACCTCCAAACGGCCCGTGAAGTCGAACAACAGGACCGTACTCATCGAGGAGGTATCGGAATAACCAAAGGTTGTTACCCCAACTTAGTTGACTACCTACGTATAAATCGAAATAAAATACAATTTCTCAATTACAACAGTTAAATCTATGCGATGAAATACAATTTACCAAATAGTTTACCAGCACTTAGAAGATATTGCATTGTACTCGCGGTAACTTGAGTACCAATGACAGGTACAAATGTCCAAAATTTAGAAATTCTCTTCAGTGTAGTAGGCCCTGGAACGTCATCAAATGACGCGGCCGCCTTTGGCATCGCTTCTGGAATGGCATCCATTTGCCCAATTTTCACAAATACATTGGAAGCCATGAAATCGTCGACGTTTGATTTTGGTGGAATTATTGATGTTGGATTTGGCTGGGTAGTGGCTAAAAATGGTAATAAATACAAAAATGCAGATTTTGATAAATTATTTAAGTTACACTGAACATCCTGCGCGAATGGACTTGTTGATTCAGGTTTTGTAGCGGGTTTCGCCGCGTCGCCAAATTTTCGCGGCAAAACATTTCTTGCCAATGAAACTTTCAAATTTCTCAATCGGAACATCTTAACTCTTACTTTTAAAACCACGAAACTAAGTTTTAAGGCACCTACTTGAGGTAAACGCTAAACTGTAAAAATGGCTGACACATGAAAATTTATTTAGATGCTACATTCATTTGTTTGCAAGGAAGCTAGGATTTTACACTGGGCATGAACGAAAAACACCCAATTTGCGCAAGAAGAATAAGAAGTATATTTCGTCTTTCAAAAACGCCAACACGCGACGGATCTATTTACTTTGAGTCTTTAAACTCAAAAAGACTTTTGTACATCTTAAATTAATACATAGATCTAATATAAAATTACTTATATATAAGTCTTTTTCAACCTTCTTCCCGCCGAATATTAACACTAGATAAATGTTTGGTTCTATTGTCGTTAGCACATATGTACACTGTTCCTAAAAGTTGAACACTCAAATTGACTTTGACTTTCCACAAAATTTGAAAAACTAACCTGGGAAATAAACTTGTATATTATTTTATCAATAATTCCTAAATCAGTGGCTGTATCGGAAATCATTTTTAAAACGAAATCAACTTGTGGAAGACTTTTCTACAATTAAATTAATTCATTTAAAAAAATTGCACATTTTAGGTTTACCTGGGGATAAGAAACTATTATCGGGTAGCAATCATATTCCGTGGTGTCGCAACTGACTTGATTATCAGATAACAGCAATACTGATTTTGCATCGTACTTCCTTTGAAAGTTAACCATTCTAAAATTATAAAATTATTCTTGTCAATTAAAATGTATCGTCGTTTCAGATGAGTTACAATTATAACCATAAACTTACTTCTGATAATTATCATATTGTAATTTCGAACACCACTGTCGCATATCATTTAGAGTCGTTTGTTGACCTAATGTGTCATGAAAGTACAAACTGAATTTACTTAAAATTACGCCCTTCAATTTTAAGTGCCATTGGAATAAGACTGGCAAAGGATTATTTTTTAAAAAGCCAAGTTTCCAAGTCTGAAATATATTACTGAATTTATTATTTATTCAAATTTCACCCAAAACATATCCAAGAGAACTTTCCAGTCATTTGAATAATTGAAATACGATAGATTACGTACCTCTCGGTTCTGCAATTTGCTTTCCCACACACTCAGTCTTGAATAAGCCCCATGTATTAGAGCTAAAGATGGTAAAAACTGTAACCTTTGAAGTTCAGTCAATGCTTTGAAGAGATTCGATAGTATTTCACATTCCAAGCCGAAAATTGCCTTAACTGGTGTCATACTGATATCCGTGAAGCCTAATAAATGTTTTTCGATGACACTGTCGATATGCAGCAGCAACTCGTTATATCTGAGAGTCTTATTGTTTCCCATGTTGTAAATCTTTTCGTAACTAAAAGTTCGGTTTCATGAAACGTTACTTGAAAAGACACACTTACAAATCTATTAAATGTATTCTCGCTGTTAAAAATTGCACAATGTTTTGGCAATAATTGACGATTCTCTTGTCTTGATTCGGTGTTTTGTATTGTTCTTCGATTTTTTTAATTTCTGTTTTCATGCTTTCGTACAAGGCCCTCAAAGAATTCTGCAAACATATTTAGTGGATATGAATAATTTGATCTTGATTAATAAAACACTCCTAAGCAATAAATCAAGGAATCTTTAAAAATATGATTTATTGACACATTACGCTCAAGGTATTTCAAGTCACAGGGCCACAGAGTGTAATTAATTATATTATGATAGAAAAGTGTTATATGCTGGTACCAAAGAAAAACAAACCAAATAATAAATTACTTTTTGTACGTAATTTATTTGTTATTAGTGATGGGAATATTCGAGATGCAATACACGAAGTAGTCGATTATTAAAATTTCTCAAGGTAATTGACGAAATTTAGTACTACTACATTAGTAATCGAACGTTGGTCACGGAAAGTGTGGGAGCGGGACCGAGAAGTTCGATATCTCGAGATATTTTAAGATATTGTATCTCGAGTATTCCCACCATTAAATATTAGTAGTAGTTTGAGGTTCGAGATATTTTATTTTAACATTAGGCTAATTCGATTATGACAACTAACATTGCTCGTATCGCTACGTGAAGCCATGGCCGATTCTCTTTCAATTATTTTTTGTAGTCTCGATCGATCGTCATTGTCAGATTGAATAATACAATAATTTAAATAAGTACAATCATGTTGATGATATTGCGTTAGTAAACAAAATGCTTCAAAATTTACAATAATATTTATAAACTGCCGTAATAATATATAAAAAATATGAACAAATAACAACAAACTTAGAATTATCAATAAAAACAAAGGTACCTACACAATAACTCTCGATTAAAAAATAATAAAAACAAATTTATATGAAGTAGGTACCAACTTATTAGTCAAAATAATTAACAGAATAAAATGCAGACTATTTATAACAACTTCAATGTGCTATTAAGGAATATAATTTGATCAAAATTTTTAGACGATAGTCTGTTTCGATGTAAATTTGTAAGTTGCCTGGCTTTAGAAATCACACGTTCTGAAGGCATTGGCGTAGCTGGAATTGACAAATATTTAACTTGCAATTTATACAGCTCCTGCCAATTATTACTGCGATGTTTGCAATGTTCCAGCGGATTTTGTTGTCTGTCAAGATAAAGCATTTCCATATATTGACTTAAAACTATTGATGCAGTGGTTAAGGGTGTTGTGGCATTTTTCTTTTTTGCAACTGCTTCATCAAATTGGGCCCTTAATGATGTCTTCAGTTGATTTGACTCTTTGTCAGAGTGCGTGTCTGCAGTTGTAGCTGAAACTTCTGGTGTTTCTGTACTTTGTTGTGAATCACTTATAATTGTTCTTAATTCTTCACTAAGAAGACTTTCTTCGTTTCCAAAACCAGCTTTCTTAAATCTAGGGTCTAGGAATACAGCTTTTGCAACTGTTGGGTTTGTTTCCAGAAACTCCAATCTTCTAGAAATAATCATCGATTGTTTTAACTTCTTTCCATTTACAGTTTTTAGAAGCGTATTTATTAAAGCTAGTCCCTTTATTAATGGAATTATCATAGACATGATGGGATATTTCTCCCCTGATAATTCAATGGTCATGCTTTCAATAAGCTTTACAGTAGGAATAATGCCGTTTATCACGCTCCATTCTGACTGCCTAAAAATTCTGGTGCAGTTGGTAATGATGTTACACGGCAGATAAAGGCACCTTCACACCCTCTAATCTTTCAAGCATTATCAAAGTCGAGTTCCACCTTGTTTTCACTTCTCGTTTCACCTTAACTTGCGGTAAACCCATTTGAATCTGCATTTGTCTTAATGTTTCACTGGCCCCGATGCTGTGCTTCAAGTCTCCAACCAGAGCTCTACATTTTGGCAATACATTTTTAAGTATCAAATTCCCATTTATAGCCTCCATAGCAATTCAGTTCAAAGTATGCGCTACACAAGGATGATGTTTTTCCAAGATAGAGGCTGATAATCTAAAACTAATACAACAGCAAATAACCGGAGTTGTCTAGTGCGTTGTCGCGAATTTGCCATTGATTTCGTACCTGAAAGAGTTGTTGTTTCTGGGGTCTCCGGGGGTGCTGCTGGTGTATTATTCTGAGAAAACTGACCTACTATAACTATTGTGTCACTTTGTGACGATGTTCCTGGTTGAGAGCAAAACTGAATGTCAGGTCTATTTTGAATAGATGTTTCTGATTGACTATGTGTTACATCTAAAAAAACGTCTTCGCTTTGGGCTTCATAATGGGGACTTGCCAAACTTGAAACACTGTGAAATTCCACAGGATGTTTTCTTTTCAGGTGCCCTTTTAAATTAGTTGTGTTTCCACAATAACTTAACTGTTTTTTACATAACTGACATGTCACCGACTTTGAATCTGCGCTTTTCTTAACGAAAAAATAAGAGTGATTACTGCGTTACACGTTGAGAACAGAACAAGTAATAAATTATAAATTAAAAAAAAACAAATTTAAAAAGGGACAAAAACAATTTTTTAGGGGTGTTGTATTATCATTTATTGGGTGATAAATAATTGCTCCAATAAAATGTGAGCTCATTGGTTACCCTTTCTACACATACCGAAAAAATACACCCATCAACAAAAAACAAAAATAAACAAGTCGAAAACTATTAGACCTGAGACGCTGAGTCCCAGCAGTGATATGCTCTAATCTTTCAAGCATTATCAAAGTCGAGTTCCACCTTGTTTTCACTTCTCGTTTCACCTTAACTTGCGGTAAACCCATTTGAATCTGCATTTGTCTTAATGTTTCACTGGCCCCGATGCTGTGCTTCAAGTCTCCAACCAGAGCTCTACATTTTGGCAATACATTTTTAAGTATCAAATTCCCATTTATAGCCTCCATAGCAATTCAGTTCAAAGTATGCGCTACACAAGGATGATGTTTTTCCAAGATAGAGGCTGATAATCTAAAACTAATACAACAGCAAATAACCGGAGTTGTCTAGTGCGTTGTCGCGAATTTGCCATTGATTTCGTACCTGAAAGAGTTGTTGTTTCTGGGGTCTCCGGGGGTGCTGCTGGTGTATTATTCTGAGAAAACTGACCTACTATAACTGTTGTGTCACTTTGTGACGATGTTCCTGGTTGAGAGTAAAACTGAATGACAGGTCTATTTTGAATAGATGTTTCTGATTGACGATGTGTTACATCTAAAAAAACGTCTTCGCTTTGGGCTTCATAATGGGGACTTGCCAAACTTGAAACACTGTGAAATTCCACAGGATGTTTTCTTTTCAGGTGCCCTTTTAAATTAGTTGTGTTTCCACAATAACTTAACTGTTTTTTACATAACTGACATGTCACCGACTTTGAATCTGCGCTTTTCTTAACGAAAAAATAAGAGTGATTACTGCGTTACACGTTGAGAACAGAACAAGTCCTAAATTATAAATTAAAAAAAAACAAATTTAAAAAGGGACAAAAACATTTTTTTAGGGGTGTTGTATTATCATTTATTGGGTGATAAATAATTGCTCCAACAAAATGTGAGCTCATCGGTTACCCTTTCTACACATACCGACAAAATACACCCATCAACAAAAAACAAAAATAAACAAGTCGAAAACTATTAGACCTGAGAGGCTGAGTCCCAGCAGTGATATGCCACCTGCAAAAACGATGACAAATGCATTTAAAACGCAATATACTTGCGCTACATTATTATCGATAAAAATAGTAATCGTTATGCAGTTCTACAGTTAGTGGTATTAGAACGTTTAGGTTGTACGTTGCATTAATTATTATTATTATTAGTATTAGTATTACTACTAATAATTTTATGTACTAATATTATTCGATTATTAAATTATATCGATTGCTAATAATCGATTATTGAAATATCTCGATTATACCCATCATTAGTTATTATGTTGAATATAACGTATATTTTACATTTTCTGTATCTGTTTATAATCCTGGCACTTGGCTAAGTGCATAGGAATGTTTGAGGCAAACACCGTCTGTGAGTCATTACCCTATGGGTAATGTTACAAGCAGATGCCTGCTTTGGCATCTAATGTATTAAGTAAAAATACCTAATATAGCACGATGGTAGACCATTATATATGATTTCTTAAATATTGAAACAATCAAGTTACAAACGCGTTGTTAAATCATAAGTAATAGGAGGCCAGAAAAGTCTTACGTCTTTCCGCAAAAATCCTTTATTTTTGTTCTGCAGGAATCCAATTTCCATGTAACTTTTCTCGGCCAGACTGATTTGCAGTAACTGCGATAAAAGCACACAAGTACCCAGTGACGTACTTTTGCTTTGTCTCTCTTTTTCCTGCAAAATATTTATTAGGCTGTAATAGTTTAACAACACCGAGTAAATTAACCAACCACATGATCTTTCGCTTTATCAAAGCAACTTTGTGAAATATACACGAAAAACCCGTGAAGAAACTCGTCGTCCTTTTCCATTATCGCCTCTAAGCTCAAGAACATGTATATGTTACATATTATTAGTAATGTGTGTATTGCAGATACAAATATTTATTTTTTATATAAACATGTGTTAAAGCTGTCAAAACACCATATAGGTTAGGGTGCTAAAGCTAACATGTCAAACGTGTCGTTCTCTAGTTTAAAACTGAATAATTGGATAATTCGACAATGTTCTGCAATAGGTTTGTTACAATAAAAGTTTTTATTTATTAATACGTTATTATTATAGGTGTTCGGCATCCAACTCCAATTCAGATAAATTGCATACCAGAGATATTACAAGGCAAGGACTGCATAGGAGCTGCCAAAACCGGTAGCGGTAAAACTTTAGCATTTGCACTTCCAATTTTGCAACAATTGTGTGAAGAACCTTACGGCATTTTCGCTTTGATATTGACGCCAACCAGGGAACTAGCCTATCAAATTGCCGACCAATTTGCCGTCATTGGTAAACCAATGAATCTCAGGCATTGTGTAATTGTCGGTGGCATGGATATGGTCACTCAAGGGCAAGAATTGGCTAAAAAACCACATATAGTTGTTTCAACTCCTGGACGGCTTGCTGATCATATAGAAAGTTGTAACACCTTCAGCTTTTCTCGAATAAAATTTTTGGTACTTGACGAAGCTGATCGATTGCTCGGAGGTAGTTTTGATGAACAAATTAAAACAATATTTAAGATATTGCCTAAAAGTAGACAAAATTTGTTTTTCTCGGCAACTATTACCGATACATTAGAAAAATTAAAAGAAGTTACGGGTAAAAAGGTGTTTTTATACGAAGCTCCTGCTGAAGTTGCCACAGTTGAACAATTAGAACAGCACTATGTGTTATGTCCTAAAGACGTTCGTGATGCTTATTTGGTTGAAGTAATAAGAACTTATATATCTAATAGCGACGGAAATATTATTATTTTTACAAACACATGCAGGTATGACGTATTTTTATTTGTATTAAGTACATATATCAATACTTTTATTTTGTTGCAGAAAATGTCAAATACTGTCCATGATGTTAAGTGATGTAGGATTTGAAAATGTTGCTTTACATGCCATGATACCGCAAACTCAAAGATTAGCCGCTTTGTCCAGATTCAAATCAAACAGAGTGAAAATACTAATCGCAACAGACGTAGCAAGTAGAGGTTTAGATATACCCACTGTACAACTAGTTTTAAATCACAATGTGCCGAAAATAGCTAAAGAATATATTCATCGAGTCGGTAGGACGGCAAGAGCGGGTAGGGGTGGTAAGGCCATAACTCTCATCAGTCCTTTCGACATTTCTTCATTACAAGCCATCGAGGATCTTATTAAAACAAAACTGACCGAGTACAAAATTGACGGTAGGAAAATTTAGATCCGTGAAAAGTATATGTTAAACATATATGATTTTAGAGAATGAAGTTGGAAAAATTTTCGCGCAAATATCCGTTTCTAAAAGCGAGGCACATATCAATTTAGACGAGAAAGATTTTTACGAAAAGAAGATGATTAATAAGCGCAAGAAATGGATTTTGGAAGGCTTGGATCCCGACGAAGAAGAAGAAAAACTATTGAAGAAGAGAAAGAAAAAATCAAGGAAACATAAGAGAATAGAGGCACCTGAAGGTGGAAATGTACAAATCAATAATGTTAATAAAGCCGACTTGTAATGTATTTCTTGCTTTTCTATCGTTTGTTGCCCACGTAATTGAATTTCTGAATAATTTAATTTACTCAATAGGGTAGATTTTTATTAATTATTAATTAAAGAAGGTGTTAGATTGCATATCGCTGTCATCTGCTTAAAAGTGGGATGGCATGGGGCCTCATGAACCACATGACTTATTTATAATATATCACCAAGGCCATTCATAGGAAGGACAAGAGGGCCCCATGTCCCGCATCTTGAGGACCATGCTGAGCAAACTCTGTAAATTTTTGTAAAGGTGGAAATAATATATGTTTATGATTCACTGTGAATTGTATTGGTTACACTTATATTAATAATATGAGTACCTCTTAAGCAGCTTACGCACTAGTTGCATCAGTCTGACCTATAAGGATTTCGTAGGAGCATTCAAACACTGCATACTATATTGTTGATTTTATTTTTATCTGCACAAGTTATTGGATTTGATAGAACACGAAATTTTTTGCACATCATTCCAAACGTCCACTCTACAGTCTTCCTGGCCCTGCTGATCCGGTAGTTGTAAATGTGTTTTTTATTATCTAGAGTTCTTGTTGGGAAAAGTCGCTGTTTAATGCGTCCACTTGCAGTGGAAAAGCTTCGTCACCGATACAGTAGACTGGTAATTCAATTCCATTTATATCTTGTGGAAGTTGTCTAGGAGCGGCAAAATTGCATATCACCCTGTTTTATCCATCGTCCCATTTTTGACATTTTAAACATACCGCAGTTGCTATTTCTTCCTTGGAATTCAACTTGAATCATTGTAAAGCAACCATCTCCATCTGAACAAGCCATCAATATAACAGAATGATAACCTTTATAATTAAAATTTGATGAAGCTGTATTTCAAAGTTTTTGAATTCAATTTTCAACATTCCATAATTGATAAAATCGATGAGAAATAGCTAACCACTCATCCTCATTCAGTATTTTCATATAAATTGATTGGAGTACATCCCAAATTGCCATGGTAGGGGTCCCACTGATTGTGCTCACCCCTCTCATAAAATATATAAAATATAGTCAACCGATTAAAATTTCTTAAAAACAATAAACTTAATTTGAAATTAACAGATTTTTTTCCAGCTGTCAATTGTAAGGAGAAGTGACGAAACATTCAAACTGTGTTTGCAAGAAAATTGAAAATTCCGAAGAATGGATCTGTGAGACAGAAAAAATACTATTTAATGGACTATTTACAATTGTTGGTGCCTTTCTTAGGAAATAAGAGTGGTGTTTCTGGATACGTTCCATTGCTCCTGGAAAGCCTTTCAAGTACCGAACCAGAATATGAGTTGTCTGAACAACTTACGAATGAAGATGGTTCCTCAAATAATCCTAGTGAACAAGGGGATTTAGAAGTTCCAGGAAAACTTTTCAAAAGACCCGAGTGGCAAACGAAGAGAAACGCAGGCAGCCCAAAGAAGAGAATCCTCGGAGAATGTTTCTGTTGAGTTTGTTTCCTGACATCCGAAAATTAAGCGGAAAATAATTCGTAAATTTCGAAGACAAGTTTTGGAAATCTTGGACTCATGTGTACACTTCTACTCCATCTGACCGAGGGGACAGTTTAGCAGACTATTATCAAAATTTCAGCAGCCCAGAAAATTTAAGTAATTTGTAAATTGTTTTGTATCAAACATTGTAATTTTTTCATATGTAAAAAAGATATATTTTAATAAACTTACTTCAGCGTTACTAGAAGTTTTTCATGTAATGCACCTCCTAGAACTGATAATTAGGTCAAGTAGTTCTGAGAAGGTTGTTGGATTCATCCTATACATAGATTTTACTTTAACCGAGGGCACCCAGAAACGTCTTTTCTTTCTCCTACGAAAATACCAAGAAATAATAACATCATCTTCTGACGACTCCATTGTGTTTATTTTATAACTGGTACACATTTTTTAAGAGTATTATTAATCTATTGTGTATTGTTGTTGCCCAAATAGAAGCTTTGTTTTAAATGCACACAGAACAGTACAATATTCAAAATCTATAAATTAATTGCTGTGTAAAATATATGCTTCTAAAATTCATACAGATTGTTTTTATATTGTTGTGTGTATATTTATTTATACATGTCAATTTAAAATTGCACGTATGTTTTAATCTGGAATTGTATTCATGTATGCAAAATAGTATAGGTTCAGGTGCAAGTAGAGACCGAGGTCGAAAAAGTATATATGAATATGGACCTGAAAAAGGAAAGAAAGCAGAAAAGAAATGAGAATCAAATCTTCAACAAGTATCTTCAACAGAAGATCGAGGATTGTTATGTTTCTAGCAGCAAAGATACAATCTGTGAAGAAAATCCGAGACGCTATCAGGATATGGAGGGTCTTTTTTATACCGGTTGTATTTTTACGGTATAAAGAATTTCTTTTTGTAGATAGTGAAGATAAAGTAATTGAACAGATTTATTGAATTATTCGATTCAGAAAGTATGGTTTAAATTACTTTTTCTTTGGTCCCGTTCTTAGGACTTTCAACTTTGATACGCTTCTTTCGACTTATAAAAATTATAAGTTTATTATTTAGCACCAAGTACCGTCCTTTTGCGAACCCATGTTCATTAAGACTTTTCGGCATATTTTGGGCCATACTATCAGCCCTCAAAGTTTGTGACTTTTTTTAACACCCTGTATAATGGCATATATCCAATGTATTTGAATCGGGGACTTTCTTTAGATTGATGTGGCAACATTGATAAAACCCAATTTCCTTTTCCGCCGTCGACGGAGTGAACTGACAGGTTTGTTGTATTACAATTATGTTTTATAACTAATTGCATGAAAATAAATCGTTTTAAATCATTAAATTCCTTATATTTTATAAACGTAATCTTCAAAGGTAATATTAATGGACATTTACGTTGTAACTCGTTATTTCTACTGTCTGTTTGGAAGCATGGCATCACCACATTTCGCATATTTACAAATGTAATATATTCGTCATAATTTTCAGAAAATGCCGTCTGTAACGTTGAAGGACGTCGATCAACATAAGTTCGTTAAGGCTTTCGCCCAGTTCTTAAAGAAGTAAGTACATTGACATAAACACATTGTAACGATAAAACATAACCTCTTGCAGGTCTGGTAAACTAAAAGTTCCAGAATGGGTCGATATCGTAAAAACATCTCGCGCTAAAGAGCTTGCGCCCTACGATCCCGATTGGTATTACATCAGATGTTCCGCTGTGATTAGGCATATTTACATTCGTTCGCCAATTGGAGTGGGGTCCGTCACCAAAGTTTTCGGTGGTCGTAAACGTAACGGAACTCTTCCTTCGCATTTCTGTAGATCTGCCGGAAGCATAGCTCGTAAGTCACTTCAAAGTTTAGAAGCTTTGAAACTTATTGAAAAATCATCTGATGGCGGGCGAAAAATCACGAACCAAGGTAGACGTGATTTGGATCGTATCGCCGCGCAAGTGAAGGCTAAGGAGCGCAAACAAATTAAAGCTGGCATGCTTACTTTGTAATGAAAGGTTTTTAAATAAATAAGATTCGATATTTTGTTGATTTATTTCTCATCATGTTTCCATACACTAACATCATTGTGCAAAGTTACAACTTAATAAATAGAATTCTATTAAATAAGAGGACGGTTAAATAGTATTCACGATTTAAAAAATAAAGTAATTTCATTACATATCACAGATTAAAATTGGCGGGAGTAAGCATTACTGAGACTAGCTAAAATCCCCATTTGCTGAATTTTTATTGCTAATGCTTTCTCTCGTCATACAAAATTAGAATACCGAAAATTTCAATGCACGAATGCTTATAAGGTAATAGGGTAATTGAAAGGTATTCTAAAAATAATTATTCATAAAATCTTGGCACAGTACTTTAATTAATTTTCTTCCCAATAAATCGCAACTTGACTGCCACGTACATATACATTATTCACAGCGCAATCTTAATTCTGTCATCTGTATAGAATTGGCTTGACAATCGATATGTCATGAGATAACATTGCAACATTTTTGCAAGGAGTAGGTAGTCGTTTATTGTTCAATTTTATAATCAATCACAGTGGGGCAATATTGGTTCCTTATTAAAATAAATAATTGAGTGCAGAGTAAATCTTAAATTCACATTTGTAATATTTATATGTAACATTATTCCACATTTATGATTAGCAATAAACGATCATTTCTGTCAAGGGGCACATTTATTTAACCGATAGAAAAAATGAAAATATCGCAAATAATCTCTCAGTCAAGTCCTTTACATTAATTTATCACAAGAAATCTGTTCGCTTCGTTTTAATACAAATAGAATATGACTAGATACTTTTTCTATAGATTTTGTAAGATCTCAAACATTAATATATATTCACTACATATATTGTAGAAATTTCTATCAAGTCATTTATAACTAAAAATTCTTTATATTTAGTAACAAATGCAGATGAAGTCAATAGTATGCTGTCAAAGATCTGTATGGAAACTAATAATCGTTTTAAACTAACCAATGGCATTAAGTCAACTGCTAAAGGAAACATGGGTTTCAATTACTACTGGCGAGAACAAGGTTCGAGCTGACGATTTGTATGTTAAATTTTGACAGCACCATTATAGTAATTTTGCTAACATATCTGATGTACATCAGTACGACATAACGTGAACTATAGGTTCGAATCTATATTAATAAAACGTCTGAATATCACTATTGATATAATAAGCTGTTATCAACATTAATACAAAAATTATAACTATCATAATTTTTTTCTGAATGTACCTACTAGGCGAAAGAGCATATTGTGTATATGATTACATTTAAGCAAACTGTTCTAAAATTAACAATTATTATTTAATGATTCATTTCATATGCAATACACATAACATGTAGTAATTACCTGTTTCAAGTATCTATAAGTAAAAAACTTAGAGCGTTGCCTGTTGCGCATTGCTATCATTGGAAGAATCTATTCCGGCCTGTCGAAGCCAATGTCGTAGATTTCTCGTCCTCTCCACTAAAGTGGTGGTGGCACCCTGAGTAGCATGTGTTACGACAGTGCTTTGAGCGTTTGCGAGAGCTATGTGTTGCCTATAATTGTGCAGACGATCTGCCAACGTTGGTATAGAAGGCGGAGCTGGTACAGATGATGTTCCTGCCAAAACAGGCCATCCCAAATCTGGGTAGACTAAGGGTATCGATGGCACTACTAAATAATAATGAAAGAAAATAAGAACTTTAAAATACAGCTACTAAATTGTTTCTTAAAAGAAATAATTAGTATTTAAAAAAAATTTCAACCAATTCTGTGACATAGATAAATATAATTGCAAATAAAGGAGACATAGATTGCAATCTACATACCAGAAGTAATGTTACCAGCTTGCTGTTGTTTGTGAAGCACTTCCCAAATTTCTCTGATTTCAGAGTTCAGATTTTCCAAGCTCTGTATTATTTCTGACGATTCCTGAAAATGCTCTCTTAAAATCGCCTTTCCCCCAACACCATCGGCCGTAGCGAATTCTGTCGAACTAATACCTGAACTAGCGCTGTGCGACGACAGATCGCTTAAAGTTGCATCTTCTACTTTGTTCTGATCGTCGGTCAATGAGGCACGTTGCAGCGACTGTTCTAAGTGACGAAGCCTTATTACCTTTTCGCCTAACAAACTTCTAGTGCGATGAAGCGAAACTTCCATGTCTGTTAATTCTTTTTCTTCCTGGAATCAAAATAAAAATATGTATTACAGTCAATACATCTGCATAATAAAGATAAATAATACAGAACTGCAACTGCCTGAAATTATTCATGCGATGTCTTAGGATCAACAAAATGGGAGACACTTTGTTATAAGACATTATGTAATTGATAAAAAATAAGTTTAGTTAATGATAATTCAATTTTTGCTTGATATATAAGTGAAATATAAATAAACCAATCAAACTTTACTTAGTCCAAAATGTGTTGCATTGGAAAATTTGTTTAAAGTACCCGTCGTCATAATGTATAAGAAATAAATCCCATCACTGAATATCTCAATACTCAATACTGCAAAGTATTCCAACAATGTCATGGGAATTCTACTTAAAAATATTTAACAAATAACATATCTGCTTTGGATTTGGGTTTGTTATGTGAATTTGTAAAGAATTTTCTCATTTGTAATATTAATACTAATCGTAGATGTAAAATTTCAAGAATTGTTTTTAAATTGTTCTCTTTGTCGTAAACTATTAAAATTTTCGTTAATTTCAATTGAATTGCACTTATTTTACTTAAAATGGTGCACTTTGTGTTTATATGTCATTGTCTATTTTACTTACCCCTAATGTGTAAAAATTTGTTGCTAAGTGAATCCAGATGTAAGTATTGATAAGATGGTTAAGAGAAGTTGTCAAAATCAATGCTGCCCGTTTTATTCATGTATCACAATAAGTAGTGAAACCCTACAAAAAAATTAGTTTGTCGTGGTTTATTCAAAATGGAAACAATTATATTGCTTGTCTCCTGGCTATTATGTTGAAAATTGAGTTTTCGTTTCATTTTACTTGTACAATTCTTTCATTCTTAGATCATCCTTATTTTGATTTTAATTGTCAATACCTGTTTTTCCTGTTTTTGGTAACCTTAATATAATTGAATATTTATACAAAACAACATTATTTGAAAATGAATATCATTTTATTCTACAAAAAACATCGTGTAATAACCTGTGGAAATAAAAAAAGTTTTGTTTCTGGTACTTTATTGTATACTTTATAATTACAGAAATATTTTGCATTTAATTTATTATTCAGGTACGATTCGTAATTATTACACATAACTTGACGAATGTGCAATCCAGCAAACACTTATCTAAAGGTAAATACCACATAAAGTATCTAAGTGTTTGCTCACCTGGCAAAGTTGCTGCAATGTATGTCGAGCCATGGACCCATGCTTCAATTTCAACTCTTTCTGCCTCTGCTGGAACAGACATTTCTGAGACCGTAAGCTCTCCTTCGCGCGCTTTATTGAATCTCTCTCCAGATGTATCCGGTGCCGAAAAAACTCCAATTCAGAGCTACCCTCAAACTTCTGATCATCGGTGAATGGATACCGCAAATGATACGTATCACTGTGTGCGTTCTGTGGAAACTGATCCTCCAAGTCCTCCAATTTCTGCAACTGCCGTCGAAGATTTTCGACAGGTGAACAGGACCGTTGCGATTTTCTCGATTTCGCGCTCGTGTTTATGCGAGATGTCGATGAACTTTTCAGTCTCGAGAACAACTTCTTCCTGCTCCTTCCCTGATTGGTGTTGCTGTCCGACGAATCGTCATTCTTGTACTTATCGTCGGTTTTGAAACTGTGATCGCTGATCGATGTGTCTATGTCTTGAATGATCAGCTGACGGGTTACCTTGTGATCTGGTTTCATTCGGTGTATGTCGGAATGATGTGCTCTTTGATGTTTTGGAGTTGGCGGTTTGTCCGAGTTCCTACAATTCGAAGATGGAGAATGAATTGGGGATCTAAAAATAAGACTCGAATAGTAATATAATTATTAAAGTTTCCTAAATAATACATGCCTTAAAGAATGTCTTTTTTCACAATCTTCTACTAGCACATCACTATTACATCAAAAATTCTAATAGAGAAGACGTTTTGTATGATTACCATGTGAAGGTAAGCTTAAAGCACTATATGAGACAATAGTCAAACTTTTGGATGAATAAAATGATTGAGAAAAACTTCACAAGATGTGCTTAACACGATTAACAAATAACTGCTATTAGAAATAGCCATATATGTTGCTAATCATTGAATAATCTTTAATTCAGTGAGTAACAAGAATAATAAATAAACCAAACACACAAGAAATTATCATTACAATATAAACCTACTAAAACAGAAAGTAATAGTAAATTAACACACTTACTTACCTTTCTTTATTTATAGAATTACTCCGTTCAGTTTCGGAACCAGTTGTTGTTAAACTTTGTTCTCGTCTTCGGTTGCGTTTTTCTATGGTGAGTTTAACATCCGTCTTCAACCTGATGTATTTTTCCTTCAAACAGCGATACTTATCTTCGAGTAACCTCTTCTCACATCTAATTTTTTCATACAGTCGTTCATCACCACTATCACGTGAACGATTCGATTCAGGTTCTATATCTGCGTTAGTTTTTTTACGTAGTTCAATCAGTTGGTTTTGATGCTCTTTACGAATGATCATTTCCTACAAATAGAACACAATACAATTGTGATATAGTCCCTGAAATTACAACCATTTACCTCAGTTTTAAAATCCTTTTTGAGCTCATCGATGACACCAGCATGCCTTTGCTTCATTTGATCCAGAATGGCGTTGTGAGAAATTATAAGTTCATCTTTGTGCTCGTTTAATTTTTTGTTCAGTTCTCTCTCCTGAGAGTCTATTTTCTCTTGGTACGTTTTTTCTAAAATTTGTTTCTTTTCCTCAAATTCATTTAATAATGTTTCTTTGACATTTTCTTCTTCTAACTTAAATTGTTCCTGCAGTTCTTTCTTTTTGTCTTCCAGCTGGGCTTCTAGTTTTAATTTTTCGTCAGTTAAAGTACCGGTTGTTCTGTTTGCCATTTCCTTCCTCAAATTATCCAAGTGGGTTTTAATGTTATCTTCGTGTTTGGATTTCTCGTCGACAAGGATCCTTTCCAATTCGTTTTTCTGCGACGCTTCAATCTTTTGCTTGAATTTTTGCAATTCGATATTTTTCTCCTCCCAAATCGTCTTCCTTATTTCTTCCATCTCCAAGTCTATCTTATCTTCAATTTCCCTTCTCTTCTTCGCCTTCATTGTTTCCCCATAATGCTTGTCTTTATCTGATGTCATCAATGAATTGTCGTTTTCGTTATGCGTGGTTTTCTTTTCGGCCTTATCGATGCTTTTGAAAATCGAATCTTCGTCGGATTCAGACGCATTTTCATTCAATATTGGCTTTATCAGTCTGGGTTTAACGAAATCTTCAGGCAGCGGCTTGATGAGTTTTAAATTGTTTTGTTCCTTTGAGCTTTGCTCTTGCTTATCGTCAATTTGTATATTAAATATTTCTTTCACGGGAGAAACGATGAAACGCGATTTCGGCTTGTTATTGATACTCACGTTAATGATTTCATTAGCTTCGTTTTTTACGTCTCTTAGTTCTTCATCGCTGAGGCTTTTATCAGAAAAATCGAATGTTATATCTGGATTCTTCTCCAAGTTGAATCGCACGCTTTTCCTATCATCGTCATCCTTGTCTGACTTATCGCTTTTCGGAAACTCCATACTACGTGAGTTCTCCATAAAACTGCGCTCACGCAAAATTCCTCTGGGGGGAGTGTAGACATCCGGTGACAAAAAATTCTCTTTGTTTTGAGGCGATACTACCGGATCTGACGGTTTAGTATTTGATTTAAGGAACATCGAACCGCCGCCTGACAGCTTAAATTCACCTTTCCCTATGCCATCGTCCTTTTTATCATCGAAGCTATTGAATTTATGTATATTGAGTTTACGTGCAGCAAAAATCGATGCCGAATGGTCCTCCGATTTCTGCTTAACCAGCTTGGGATAAAAATGGTCGTCTTTGGCCATTTCAGGGTATTTATGGCTCATATCGCCAAATTTCGCTTTGGCTTTCAGCGGTGATAGTTTGATCTCTTTCTTGCGTGCTCCCAAAGTCAAGGGTTCGAGATTCTTCGGCATGAACGGCGACATGTGCGGTGGCTCTTCATAACTGGGAAGGTCGTCTCTAGTGTATGTGGCGTCTTCGGTGGGTTCTCCTTGGCTTATTGATTGGCTCTCTGCTCTCTTTTTTACAACGATGCCTCTGTATATTTCGTCTAGAGGGTGCTCCCATTGTGTTTTTCCCGTTAGGTTGTTGTAATAGTAGAAAGATTTATTTTTCTCATTGTAGCTGCAACGATATTTTGTTTTCAGATCAAGAAGTGATGAATATGTGTACTATTGGCCGTTTGTTCTATATTTATTTTCATTGTTTAATATATGTATTCAATGTGCCATTAAATTTAGTTTCCTTTAGATCTACTTGAGATTCTCATGCCCGGTTTCACAAACGATTGTCAAATGGTGAATTAGTTAACAAGCCTTTAACAACTCGTTATTGTTTGTGAAATCCAAAACAATGGTAAGTTTTCTTTTAACGGTTCGTCAAGGTAATCTATCATCAAATATTTCACGATTGATTAAAGACTCGTTAACGAATTGTCAAGCTTTTGATGATTCGTTAACAAGCTGTTAATGACCGATTAGCGTTTGTGAAACCAGGCATTAGTAAATAATATTTTCATAAAGATGTACAGCTTTGTTCCTGCAAAACAGGTTCGAAGGAAGTAGATATAATGCGTGTTGAATGATTATCATAAATACTAAAGGAAACTATATTAGAAGAAATGAGTGAGATCACTAACCTATGATTGTTATATCATTAAAAGCAGAAAAATAACAGTAAATATTAGTGATGGGCATAATCGAGATATTTCAATAATCGATTATTAGTAATCGATATAATTTAATAATCGACTAATATTAGTAGTTAAAATTAGTAGTAGTCGTACTAATACTAATTAATGCAACGTAAAACATAAACGTTCTAATACCACTAACAGTGTGTTTTCTAAAGCCGTGCAACTTACAAATTTACATCGAAACAAACTATCGTCTAAAAATTTAGATCAAATCATATTCCTTAATACCACATTCTTATAAATTTGTTTTTATTAATTTTTATTATTATTGTTTAATCTAGAGTTATTAATTTATTATATAGGTACCTTTGTTTTTATTGAGAATTATACTTTTGTTGTTATTTGCTCATATTTTTTATATATTATTGTGGCAGTTTATAAATATTATTGTAAATTTTGAAGCGTTTTATTTACTAACGCAATATCATCAACACGATTGTACTTATTTAAATTATTGTATTCTTCAATTCGACAATGACGATCGGTCGAGACTACAAAAAATAATTGAAAGAGAGGCTTCGCTTAGCGATACGACTAATTAGTTGCCATAATCGAACGAGTCCAATGTTAAAATAAAATATCTCTAACCTGGAACTACTATTAATATTTTGTGGTGGGGTTAAAATATATCGAGATATCAACCTTCTCGGTCCGCTGCCACACGTTCCGTGATCGACGTACATACGACTACTAATTTAGTACTACTAATTTTCAGAGTGCATAGTCGATTATCTCGAGAGATTTTAATAATCGACTAATTCGTGTATCGCATCTCGATTATTCCCATCACTAGTAAATATGTAGATGAAACTTATTATGAATTTCCTTGAAAGAGTCTGGTGACTTTGGGACATTATGATTCTGGTGTGATTTTTTTATTTTCTCATATTAAAATGTTTCTCGTTATATTTCCTTTTTTTAACTTGCATCTCTATTGCAATTTAATTTTTATTTATCTGTTTTAAATAAATTTAATTTATTCACTCCTCTCCTACTTTGTATGCATTTAATTTACAAAGTTATCGAAGTTCAAAGTTCTTCAATGATATCATGTTTTGGATACATTGGACACTACGAAGGAAATAAATAAATTTGTGCATATAGCAATCATAGCTATTTATGTCATAATTTGGGTTTAATTTTACCTCTGTGTGTATAATTTGTTTAGAATTATTTCACTCTTTTCTCTTACTGTTCAATTACATTTTATTTACTTAAGTTTGAGTAATATGTAAATATTCTCACGTCAGTAAAACTAAATTCCATTAACAAACTAAATTAGGCAATGTATTACCTCCCAACATTTATACCCAATATTTATATGTATTACTGTACTAGGATGAGTAACACTTAGCTATAAGCTATAAGTAAACTTATTACTAAGAAATACCACATCATTGATTTAAATTAAACTATTTTTTTAAACGATTTTATATTAAGTACGTACTTTAATAAACATTGGCAGTTACTAACATTTAAGACTTGTTATTTTAACTAGTTAAATACACACCATGGTTTCCATCCGGATGGCAGAGCCTCCATTAGTCCTTCGGCAGCCACCGGTAGAAGCTGCGGTTCCGCATCGGGGTCAATGCCTATTTTGGTGGCATATTCGATAATTTCTTAAAAAATTGAAAAATACATCAATTGCATGCGGCAAAGTTACGCAAAATATTGCGTTCCATAATCAAACCATGAGAGTAGCAATGAACTCACCTTTTGTAGAGGGGTGACTTTTCTCGTCGAAGACTTCTTCGCAAATTACAGTCTGACTTGTAGAGGACATTTTCTTGTGCACAATACTACAAATACGTTATTTCAGACCATTTGTCCTTTGCAGCGTTCGAACGATTATTCATCCGTCACTCTTACGTCTTTTTGACAACTAAGGGTTGAAAACAAACAAACCCCTTGCAAAGTGGTGCCCTCTGTTTCGCTAAAAATAAATATATTGAATTTCGCTAGGCCCATGAAATTTGGCAAGAACTCGTCGACCTTTGCAGTAAAATGACTGAACGATTACTTGGAAATTTAAAATTAACGAATAGCTTAAAATATGCGGGTACATTAATTATATTCAAAATTATACATTATATATGCACCTAATGTATCTTATTGCGATATTTCATCAAAAGTTAGTTAAAAATTTACGAAAATCTTTAATATTTTTCAATCTGTTATGACATTTGAATTGTTCAATGCCTTTGTTTATTGACATACACGTTTTCTTATTTTAGTGTAACCATAGTTTAAATTTCGTCCGTTCGTCGATTGACGCTGGCAGTAGAATGTAGGAATCTGTAATTGCGTAACTTCATATTTCGAAGCAGGGCCGTAGCCAGGATGAAAGTTAGGGACTGAAATAATAAACATTACTTACAAACGTTGCATGTATACATAGTACTATACTAACAAATAAGTTTGAAATAAAACGATGTTTGCGAGTAATTATATAACGTTAAGATCCCTTTTAATTGTTGCATTGTGTATACGTTTTACGAGGGGAGATCAGTATTTAACATAGAAGGAAACAAATTGAAGAAATATCAACCGTTTATTTTTCTATATAATCTCCCTGAATGTCGATGTATTTGGTCCACCGATGCTCCAAACCTTTGATTCCTCTGGAAAACAATCTTTCGCTTACTCTTCCAACCAGTCATTTACGGCCGTCACGCTTTTGCGGACAGGAGCGTTGTCTTGATGAAACAGAATTCATTTGCTCAATTTTCTCCGTCGTTTTTCTTTGACACAATCACGTAATCTTGAAATTAAACTGGCATAGTAACATAGTATTGTATGTCCACGTTCCAAAAATCAGTCACCATTTCCGTCTGCGTCCCACAAAATTGTGGTCATAATTTTACCAGCGGATGGCAACACACGAAATTTGCGGGGCCGCGGAGAACCTCGGCGATGCCAGTCCATACGTTTATGCTTCGACTTAGGACCGAAGTGGTGAACCCACGTTTCATCAACAGTGACGAACCGAGAAAGAAATTCATCCGGATCTGCTTTAAACTTTGCCAGACTGACTTCAGAATGCAATGCTCTAGAACGTTTCTGATCAACATGCGTGGGACACCACGTGCAGACAATTTTTTTTTCTATAGTACCATAAGAAAAATTCGTATTTCAGCTATCCAGCGAATGGTCAGTCGTCTATCTGTCATAACAAAATCGTGTATATGATTAACATTTCTTGGGTAGTGACAGTCACTGGTCGTCCAGCACCCTTTGCATGTTCACATGTTTGTCTTCCCAGCTTAAATTCTCGAGACATATTTTTCACCACTCGGTAACAAAGAGCACCCTCACCTAATGCCTTTTGCAAATATTTTATAACTGTACGAACCTCTGATTTTTCCATTATTAGAATTTCTCTAAACATGTCTACTTAAATTCTAAATTATTTGAACAGGTAACAAGTGACCAAACTACAATTCAACCAACGTAACAACAATTGATTAATACTTTCATGTGTCAAATTGATTCAACCTCACACAACTCCCACTATGTCAGGGACGCTAAATAATGATCTGCCTGCGTACATGCAAGAATTATATAATTTAATTTTTTTTTATTATTTAACATAAAAATTAGTACAATTAACAAAGAGGTATAAAGGTATAAAAGTTTTGTTTATATTGTAACATTAATGTATTTTTAATTCCTATATTCATGACGAAACTGAGGATGATAAAAAGGGAGGTTAGATATGGATACAGTACAAAAACATAAAGATCACCTATTAAATTAGTTATTTTTTAAGCCTCGCATCATTTTCTTAACTATATCCAGTCTTTATTTCTTTCAGCTGCATTTTATGTTATACCTCAGTTTTACAAATTGTTCAGCGTTCTTTAGATATTTGTATGTTTACGTTTCGTGTACTTTATGCGTTTGTTTTCCTGCTCCTCACAACTTTTATAGTTTTATATGCCATGCTTCAACTACAATAAATAAATTTGATTATTTGTTCCGTCCGCAGATACCAAAGTTTGTGTTCCTTTATAATGGAGAAAGGTATCTTCCACTTTCAGGTTTTTTTCTGTGACTTTCTGATCTTTGCATAGTTTCTTTTTTCTTCTTATATCTTCATAATTTGTATGTCGCTAATTTTCCAATATTATTCATCGCAATTCATATTCTTCTATGGAGGTTCATGCTAATATTTTTTTTAACTTTTATTAAAATTATGCAGTCTTCATTCGTGCTGTTAATCATATTTTAGTACTTTTACTGACCTGAGTTAATATTTTGTTCCAGCTCTTCTTTTGTTACTGCATGTTTATATTCTTTGATTATAATATAGGTATTTATAATAAGTGGCTTTTATTCATTTTATATTCGTATTGGTCTTCAGATTGGAGTTGTTTATTTGCTTTGTCATAATTTATCCATATTTTTCTGTCATATTGGTGTCATGTTAATTATATTGAATTGTGCTTGAGGAGATGTTTAAATTGATGTTTTATCGCCGCAATGATTGGAGATCATCCATATGAAGTGGATGTGTGATCTTATATGAGTAATATTCTGTGATTATGTATCCACACCTGGTGTCGTATGACAGATTGCAGGATTTATGGATATTTGGGGAATCTCCTTGAAAGATACCTGGGCTGATTTGTATGGGTTAGGATATAATACTTTTTCTTCTATTTGAATTGAGAAGCTAATTCTCAAAAATGATGTCCAAAAAATACCTACTTTTTTGATTACCCAGGGATGGTGATAGATATTATTCATTTAGACGTCGACAGGTTCAACAAAACGCACAATAAAAAGGTAAACCAAAACGGAACAGCAAGAACGAAAATTCGAAATAGAATTTAATGACACATGAAGTGTAATGTTTTCATAAAACTTTTATGTTTCTGCTAGTTAAAAAAAAAAATATTTTAGAAGTCGGTACATAAAGTGTGCACAAATTATATTCTAAAATTTACAAAGATGTCAATAAAATTTAGTTAAATATTATCTGAATATGGACCTGCTTGAGTAAATGTTATTCTTGGGCTGAGATCGTGATGCTACAACTGTACGGAGGAAATATATGGCGGTGCAACCCCGACAGATCCGATGAAACATCATCCCTTAAATATTTGCGGAATGCCATATATTGTGCGCTGGTGTACGATGTGCACGGTGCTTTTTATCTTTTCTATTGTAGTATATTTTATTTCATTATTCCACTGTCGTATACTATAAATGTATACCGGGTAGCTCATTGTGAAACCATTGCTATTATTACATTAATTGTAAACACGATATTGGTTTAAAAAGTTGCAGAGAGAGAGACACATTCAGATATCATTAAAAAATAATAAAATCGTATATAACGTACTTGAAATGCATTTTTATAATAAAATTTCGAGTTCGACGTTTTTTATGAATATTAAATTCATGTTAAATGAATAAAGTAAATAGTGATCTATAACATTATAACACCATTCAGTTAACTTCAACGGAACTTCACGAATAGTGAAGTTAAGCAAAATTCACTAATAAATTATTGTAATGAGTCATTGTATAATAATTATGTAAGAGTTTTTTTAAACATTATGGAACGAATCGATAATAAAATTGTCTACTTAAGGGGTTACACCTTGTAGAAAATGCGTGTTTTTCTGATTTTTTTTCACAGCAAATTCACAACTATGATTCATAAAGTGTAGCAGATATAATATATTTCCCGGACCACTGTTCAAAAAAGGCCTTCCGCGGTAACCATTGTAACTTCTACACCGATCATCTCAAATCAAAAAACCAAATGAATTAAGTTTTTGTATTGTATTATCTAGTCTTTCAGTGAAGGATTTGATAAAATATCAATTTTTGAAAAAATGGTTTCGAGAAAAACGCCTTTAAAGTCTGAATTTATAAGTCAACAGTTATAATGAACGTACTGTTATCCGTATTTTGTTCTGAATGTTTAAACATTTTGACGATCCATTTTTCCGGAAGATCCTGGTTTGCTGAGCACACTCCTTTGTCGTATACTAGGGTCGCGCGGCTCGCAGTCCGTAACGGTAAAAACGGCCGTAACTCGCTCAATTTTGATCGACTTGAAATTTTTTTGTCGAAATTTGTCGAAATTTTTGAAACGTTATACTTTAAGAATCCGTCGAAAACGAAAAAACGATTTTTTCATAAATCCTGACTAGATGTAACCCCTTAAGATGTACAGTAAACAATCGGCACATATTTGAAAAATAATTATCAAACGTTTGGTGGTAAACTGTAAAAAAACGCAAGCAAATACGAGTATATGACTACTTTAAGTTACGAGGTTATTTTGGAATAATTTCTTAGTTCTTATTTACTTCTCATTCCCATATTTAGGAACGAACATTTTCTATTCTGTTAAATTTAGTTTTATATAACTTCATTTGTGTTTGAATTGTTTACAAAGACTAACATTCCAGGTCATGTGAAGCACTGTTATCGATGTCGCTCATAAACAAACACGAACCCGAGAGAAATGTTAGAAGTAAGTTGAAGTTAGGAAAACAATGTCAACATTTTGGTGTAAACATTTTTGAAAATTGTTTAAATTTAATAGAAATGCATTGGCGTTTTTTTACGATTTTAGTAAAAGTAGTTTGATCTAAAATGGGTGCAATCAAAATATTGTAGAAAGTTAGGCATAATTTGTAAAATTTTGCGTTAATGTCAACAGTTGCTTACATTTTTCCATTTTAGCAAAGTGCAGAATTTATAGCAAAATGTGTTTTCAATGCGGGTTTGCTTGAATTTTTATGTTAAAACAATATTCTTATGTCCGAAGTGAATCAAATCATAACTTCCAATTTTAGAACAAAGAAAAAGTGTAAAATTTGATTGGTAATAACATTCAAACAAGGTCGAAATGTACGATGAAGAATACATATTGGCTCATTTTTTTGTAATTTCCTGCAAATTCCATACATACATACATCTATACATTTCAGAAACAATGCCACGATAATTTTGAACGACGAAAAATATTTTACATTATCTGAGGACGTTCCTAATGAAGTAAGGTATAGGAAAAAATTTGAGGACTTTTTTGGTTGGGCGATTTAGGGGCGAAGTTGTAAATGCAGACATTTATATTCGAAGCTGGTATGTGTTTCAAAAACGTTATGTATTTTTTCATCTATTGATGTTTAACTATTTCTCGATTAATAGGTCTGAAGCAATGCCGGAAAGAATACCCAAATTTCAGCTGTGAAACCCTAAAAACGGCCATCAAATGTTTTTAATGTCTCTTTTACTTTGTAAATAAATATGATGCCTCCTAAATGACTTTCAGGCATTCATATTTTTTTCAGTTTTAACCTTAGATGTTCGTGCCAAAGTCACATATTTTCTACTTCATGGCTTCATTTCATTCCACAAACATGTTAGATTACCTTGTTTTGACTCCTTTAGTACTTTTTTAATTATTTCACTTCCAATGGAGTTGCTACGACCATTCAAACAGCGTACATGTTCAAATTATGTACCGGGTATATTATTTTTGAATTATCAAGCAAATTTTTCTTGCGTAAAGTTATTATTATACAACAGACATGTCGTACAATAATATCAATATCGCTCTTGTACTAAACGTTACATCATTGGCATTTTTAGAATTTATGTTTAAAATTACACTTAACCTGGAACTAATCCATTGTTTCATTTGTTTAGATTTTCTAAATGACTTTGTATAATTTCTGTTATTTTGATATATCAGAAAGAAAATATTTTTGATCGTCATAGATTCCCTGCAAGATTAATATGATGTTTGTTGTTTATAAAGCCTTGAAGGTTGCATTAGAAGAAAACGTATAAGACACGAATTTAAAACACCTAAGGTTTTGGCTACTTTGTAATCCCCTGAAAGTGTTTTGATTTGAATTGTAAGTTTTCGGTACTATACACAATATAATTTCCAACAAAAATTATTGTAGTGATTTGTATCAAATACGTAAAATTTAACATTAGGAATGTTTAGTTTTTTGACACGAATCGCCGTTGGCCTGTAAACGTTGGTAAGCTGCGTTGATCAGGGTGGAGGAGGGTAGGGAGGGAGGGTACAGCTGGAAGCTGTAAGGTCCTTATTGATCTCGAAGTGCTCCTCTCCGGCGAGGACTCCACACCCGTTGGTGTTCGGTTCGTGTCCCGGTCATGACTCGCACGGCGGTCCTCGCGCCACAAAATTGTGGTTCGTTCGTCACATAACAAAATGTAGCGGTGTAACCATGGCTACGTCGAGTGATGGTAAAATCATAAGTTTTAAAATGGGACAGAAAAAACGCTTAAAATGGTGGAAGTTTAATTGGAAACCAGTGCACAGGGACCTCAGATCACAAACTGCACACGTTTTTTGTACCTGAAATATATAAATTTAAAGCCCCACCCCGACATATATCTAAACTGTGCTTAAGTTATCACCTCGATACCAAACCGATTAATTTCAACGTTTCTAATAATTGTTATCATCACGCACAAAGTTAAACGTATCCATAAACAAATATTTTGAAATTTATTGTGATATAAGAGATTGAAACTACTATAATTGCCGTTAATAGTACGTATTACTCTTTAATGTTTTTAAGTGTGTGTTACTTTTATTTTAATACCTGATGATAATTTCTGATGCTCAACTTACTCCCTTGTTATGGTTTGATAAAATTTGGCTGGAACAAAAATTACTAGCATTTTTCTAAATTAAGGTGTGAACCCATGTTTACGTTTGAAATTCATTGTAATGCCAAAAAACATGGTATAAATATCATAACAAACGATTTGATGCAATTTCCCCAAGTTCATATCATTTGTTAAAACTGTATATGAGAAAATTGACAAATTTAACCCATTTATTAAATTGTTTTTAATAATTAAAATTAAAATGTTGGCAAGATTTTCTGACTTCTTTGTAATTGATGCTGAGTATTGCTTTCCCTGAATGATCTCTACAGAAATGTTTTTAACAACTCATGCAATTTTTAAATGGGTTCAATTTTTCTCTTCCAAGAACATTTATTCAATATATGCAAAATATATATCATTTACATAAAAAATATTGTTACTTAGTTGAGTAGTTCATTCAGAGATAAAAACAAGGAATTTAATGTGTAAATAAACAACTTAACAACGAGTACAACAAATTAAAATAAAAGGAGTTGGAAATATTCGCAATAATTCCTTGAAATCTTTTAATTGATACTGCGTACTTAGTTATGAAAATGAGGCAATCTTCCCTGAACAACATTTACCGCAAATTTACATTTAATAGTAAAACAGTATCGTGTAGCAAATTTTGTAATTTGCAATTAAGACCTCCTTGCTTGTCTATTATCAATTTGACCAAATTCTCTAAATCAATTTCTTTTTACTAATGCACTAATTTTATGGAAATACTTGAAAATATTTTCCAATGCAAGGAGTGAAAATATTGCACTCGCACCACGTCACTTCAGTTTCAAGGCACAGTTGAAACGATGTTAATTGTTTTATTGCTTAAAAACTGCAATTAAATCGCACCAACTTTTTGTTATAATGTTTGACGTACATATAAATTTTATATACTAAAAAATATTTGTTTCAAAGTGTATGAATCACACATAATTACCTAATAGTGGTAATTTCCACCATTTGTAATTGGTCACATATTGTAATAAGATATGTTTCCTCACTTTGGGGCAAAAATATCAAGGGATTCTTATACTTTCAGTAGTTTATCTGATTATTTTCGATAGAGCGTTGCACATTGCAATTTGACTAACGTAACACGTTTCACTTTTTCAATAAATAATATTTACTCTCAATATTTTAATCAGATTTCGGGCCTTTCTTACTTGTAATAATATGCAGCAAATTGATGTACGATGGATCTGTCACACACCATTAGTTGCACCGTATAAAATAAAATCTCCTTTGGTAGTTTAGAATGTCATTAATGTTATGGTTAATTGGATAAAATTGATATATCTTTTAAATTTGCTCACATAGTTGATTTTTAGAGGACGGTGTCTCCCTCCACACGTAGCTGCTGGTTGGCGAGAAACCTATACATATATGCTTATCAATGTCCATAAAATGTATTTTTTCATGCAAGATATAATAAAATTAATGCACGACCACTAGACATTAAAATCGGTAGGTGTAGGTATAACATTGGATATAATTAATAAAACTGAATCAGTAGTGAGAACCAATATTCAAAACTGAGCTGAAAATTTTGCATCAAATCCCTGTAGTTAAAGGATTTAATTAATTCCACTGACGTAGAAGAAGGTTAAAAATTAGTTGATAGTCATGATAAGGATGCATTAGGTCGCAAATAAGTGCTTGCTATTTCCCGATTTAAGCTATTATATTGATAATCGTTTTCGTTTTCTTTATATTTTGCAAGTTATATCGAGTCTGGACGTTGGAATGTTAGAGTAGTTGGTGTAATTTTTTAAGTGGTATAATCACGAACTGTATGGCCATTAAACATGTATTAGTTGGCCATCGTAAAGTCAATTTTGCAATCAGCCGGAGGTTTTATCTTCTACTAGTTATTTTTATAAATTAGATGATTCATGTAAGAAATTGTTCTAATAGAATGTCTTCACATCGTTTAATCGCAGTTCTCCATTTCTGACAACAATCTAAGAATTACCATCGTAGGAATATGTGGTCGTTATTGGTTGATATGCGAAAATGTAACAGTTCAAAATTGTCATGAACTATCCTTAATATTTATTCTTTAATTTCTAATTCGCCTACCCTACTTGACAATCCGTGAATAGAGCCTCTTAAAATAATATCGTCTTTATATTTTTCACGTTCAACCAAGATTAGTTCTAGTCTGCTAGTTTCAGAACGTTTCTTATTGTTTTAAATAATAATAAACCGATGCAAGTTATTTAGATTTTGAGTTTTATATGTTCTTATCTTTATTTATTACTTTTAAGTAGCAAGAACTAATTTGATAATTTTTTCAGGTGTTACCAAATCATGGTTGATTTAGGAGGTTATGTGATAATTTTGGTTGAAACCAAAGATAAAAAAATTAAACTATATGGTGAGTATTACTTAAATTTAAATCGACGTTAGTTAGTTTTATGCTCGCTATTTTCAACGTTGCTACTTAAGTATATTTGTGTACATTATATAGTACATTGTTTAAAGAATTCAGTGCTAACATGAATGCATGAAATTTCATTAGCTATATAATGCATACTAAGAAATATATTTAACTTACATGCATTTGTAATTTTTACACGGCCAATCGGAGTAAACAATTTTAGACATAATTTATAATAAATCACCCTTATGTAGTACAAGTCTTAAACACCATATTGTAAAAGTAATTTATATCTATAATATTAAGAGAACATCGTACATTGTACTACTAATTTTTATTCTGACATTGCTTTCTTAATAATGCTCACAGATGATAATCTATTTCATATAATTTAACATGGCCACCACCTTGAACATCTTAAACTAATTATTCGCTTACTATTACGTATTATACTAGCTGAAAAATTAGTTTAAGATTTGTAGTAAAGTACCAGCTATTCGTCGCCTATCCGTTGCTTCTGTTTACGTGTAATATATTTGAGCAAAAATACGTTGCAGTCAGGATGATGCTCATGTTAAATTATTGAAACAGTTTATCATATAAAAAAAAATCAGTCGATGGGTAAGATTAATATAATAATAAAGCGATATTTTCTAATGTAAATCATTATGGCGCTTCATTCAAAAAAGCATTGTGGTTAATGGGTGTTAATTAAGTTGGCCGGAGAGCTATCTGCTCCCTATTACCTGAATATGCCACCAACGCAGCAGAATACGGGATTTCAGCCACTGTTACTACGAATTGAACATATGACGATCGGTGCTCAAAAACACACTGCACCCTACCCTGTCAATTCTCCACCTTCTTGGGGTAGGAATATCCAAAGGCTCCTACCAGATTTCAAACAGTTCACATTTGTTATTGCCACCCGGATGATTCTACTACTTTTCCTTTGGCTGTAACTTCCCATTCGGGTTATATTGGATATACACTGGGTTTCAAATAAAATGCACCACATAGAAGGAGTAGACGGAGAGGGTTGACAATTTGTGTGTAAAACTGTTATATATACACAAACAAATGATGAAAATTTGGAAAAAAACAGCGTTTTATCGAAGAAATGTCAATAATGTGTAACATCACCACGTGCTTGAATGCAGGAATTTATCCTTCGAGGCATACTACCGTGCGTTCAATTAAATTCCTCATTAAGGTGGGCTATGATTTCATTGGGTTTTTTCCTAAGATTTGTAGCACCGATAGCTGTTCAATTATTTAATTAAAACTGTGTTTTCCAGTAATACAGTATAACTGACAGTTACTTACAACTCCTTTCTCTTCAATTGCGTGTCGCCAACATTATAAAATAAACACTGCTTACTTTAATGAGGAATTTAATTGAAGGCACGGTAGAAAGTAGATAATCTATAGCATCCTGGGGTATTTCGTCCAAACCTATATGAAGCTGTTGTCGCAATTCATCTATAGTGGTTGGAGGCTGAGCAAGATGACGCAGTCTTCGGTCTATCATTTCCCAGATGTGCTCTATAGGCGATAAGTCAGGCGGTCTGGCAGGCCAAGGTATCAAATTTACGTTATTTGCTTCAAAAAATGATTACCGCCACATGAGGCCGCGCATTATCTTGTTGAAAGATGTTCTTGAAGCAAAGGAAGAACAACTGGTTGTAACGCATTATCGATGTAACGTCGAGCATTTAAACTGCCCTGGATAAACGTTAAGGAGAGCGGCCTCCTATTAGTATGCCACCCCAAACCATTACATCAGGTGTTAGGCCAGTATGTTGTTGTACAAACTGCAAATTCTATCCTTCTCCTCTAGGTCTTCTCATACATGTACGTCCATCGGAGTGCCATAAACAAAACCTAGGCTCATCAGAGAAAATGGCATAATGACAACTTCTTCTCAACAGTCGATCTTCCCGTTCCTGAGTGCTTCTAAGAGGCTCAGTTCTTCCTGCCATCCTCAACATGGTCTAAGAATTGCTGTTGTTGTTCTAATCTTGGCGATATCCCGATATCCTAATCCAGCTTCGTGCAGACCAATAATTCGCCCCCTTTCAAAATGCCTTAATTTTTGAAAATTAGTCTGCGAATTGGTGGCATTTTTACAAACAGAACAGTGGCAACTGATAACTAGATCCACAAAAATACAGCAATAAAGGTTAAGAAATAACGATATAAGAAGCGTGAAAACTCTGATAACACTAGGATATCTCTTAAAGAAGTCAACATTTTTAATTAAAATTTTAACCATTTATTAGCATATATATAACAGCTTTAGACACAAGTTTTTAGCCATCTCCGTCTACACATTGTATATGATGTATTTTATTTGAAACCCAGTGTATAATAAATTGTTGAAAAATCGAAAGAATGCTCTCCAATTTTAATTACCATTACTAATTATTATCAATTTATTGAGTCATATGCCTCAATATAATTAAACTCGCTTTTTGCTCTACCTTAACTCATTTCATGTTACTGTCTGAAGTTGAGTGATGTATGTATAACCCAAACAGTGGCCGTCATTAACAAAATTTGTGCTAGGGGACTTCATCTTGTTCAGTACCATCGACTTCCCCATCTCTTAGGTTGACCAATGTCTGTATGGTGCCTCGGAAGAAGGAATCATAATGAGCATAATAAATGAAGGGTGATTAATTTACCCTACTTGCAAGATCCTGGATGATCATTTAACTACTCACCACCTCATTGCATTCGATGTACAACAGAGCTCATACTTTAGTTATACGAGCGTAAAATTGTTTAAATGAACAATAAATGAACAACATATCTGTGGTGATATATACAATTAATTAAAATCTCAAATGCATCATTTTTTACAGGTTCACCTGCTGATAAAGATAATTTGGAAGTGGGAGACGAAATTTTGGAAGTGAACGGGAAAACATTGGAAGATGCTACACACACAGAAGTCATTAGTCATATACATCAGGTAACCTTATCTCTTCTCTAAAGATTGGATTTTTATCAATTTTTTTTTCAGTGTATAAGATCCAGGACAATATGTTTGCGAGTCAAGAGAAGAAGTGGAGCCCGTCTGGGTAAGTTTTGTTTTTGACTAAACTTAAAAACGATTAACTGACGTCATTATCTTGAAAATAGTGATCTTTAAAAATAACCTTTATTAATAAATAAACTAAATCATTTTTACTAAATTTTAAGCAGTTACGATGTACACTTGAACATTATCGTGAATTGTGTGGGCGACACATGATTATTTAGCATTGTTTTCAGTTGTATTAAATATCAGTAATATCAAATTATTTTAAATGAAGCGATAGCAGGTTCCCATATACCATTACATTATTGCATCCGATAATGGAAATAAAATTAGTGAAACACAGTCGATCGTAGACCTTCGTTTGTGCGCCTGGTTATTACTCTTTTTTCGGTTGACTAATTTCGTCGTGCAGGCGTAAAAAACAGAACGTTTAGGTAAAACTGTTTAATCATATTTAAGAAAAACGAAGCCCGGACCGCCAGAAGTGAACGTCACATCGCATTTTTCAGTTACGTAAGAAACATGTTAATTAAAAACCCATTTCGTTTAAAATCGTGAACAATCGCGTTACGTCACGCAGGTAGGTTACCTGTCGCGAGCAGAAGTAAACGCAAAACAAGTTAGTGGCGGTCGCGAGTTGAAAATCCGTGTGTCGTTTTGTTTGGTTCCCTAAACAATGATTTTGCAGTGTTTTTTTGTGTAAACCGTGCGTTTTGGTGATAATTTTCGTACAGTTCTTCGATAGTTCGCACACCATCTGTGCCTGGATACCATTCAACGAGAATTCCAATTGGATTTTACTCGTGCATGTTGGATTTTTATTACACAGCGGCCTGCATGGTACGTGTTAATTAATTTCATCCGCAATTATCGCTAAAATTAACGGACATATTTCGCTAGAAACTCTGCTGAAGAAAAGCAGTCGGTACAAAAAATCATCCGTGCGAATCTGATATTTTTACACCACTGTTGCATTACAGTTACATTCGTGCGAATTTTTGGAACAGGTTTTGAGACAATTTCATACCAACGACGTTTTTCTCGCTTTGTACGTATAAAAATAAATATGCGTTATTATTCTTATTATTCAAAGTGCACGTTATAGAGCAACGGGTGTAGAATAGTAGGAATGTTGTTATTTTGCTTGAAACAATTAAATCTGTTAACAGTGATTTTCATTTAATAACTACGTCATCGAAATTATAAAATGCATATAATATGTGCCTCCGGATCACCAAATACGTGTCGTACTTTTTGTCGGTAGTATTTTTTTGCTCAACCTTTGTTACGCAGCTCCATAACTAGTAGTTTGTGATGGAAGGAAAAAAACTTCATAATTTCTATGAAATTCTTTTTACACGTATCATTTATTATATTGATGTCAAAAGATGTCTACGATGCAATGGGCGGGCACTGAAGTCGTTTAATAACACCATAAACGTTGCTTAATTGATTTATTTATTTTTATTCATTTTATTTGTTTTTTTTTACTCTTGTGCGTTTGTTGTTTTTGTCGATTAATCTTTAATTTTGCAATTTTATTTTTGCGTCCATTTGCTAAATATTATTTTCAAATGTTAATTCTTTCTATACGTATTATTTTATATATTGCTGTTAAAAGTAGTTGCACAAAAAATCTTTTAATTACACCATAGTAAACATTGCTTAATTGCTATATTTATTTTTTATTCCACAATTTGTTTTATTTTTATTCTTTTGCTTTATATTATTTTCAAATATTAATATTAAAAAAAATTATCGAAATTCTTTCTATACGTATTATTTCCACGTTGTCTACAACGTAACGTGCACAAAAAGCCTTTAATTGCACATTAATTTTACATAGTAAACGTTGCTTAATTCCTTCATTAATTTTCATTCTACAATTTTGTTTTTTACACTTGTGCTTTTGTTGTTTTGTCGATTAATCTTTAACTGCTCATTTGGAATTTCCAGTTTTATTCTTGTGTCCATTTTTTTACATTATTACATTTATTGAATCCGATCCCAAAAATGAGCCATATTCGGCAATTGAAACAACACTACATAAAATAACCTATACTTAGCATGTAAACTGAGAAAGGGGCACTTTGTATATACAGGTTGTCCAACTATATTTACAAAGCTCGCCAATAGACTTTATTATTAAAGATACGATAAAAATCACAATTTTGCAGACATACAAACATGTGTTTTTTGAATGGAACATTAGGTATATTACATTTTAGATACAGTTTTTGATAATGTGAAAAACAAGCAGTGTTCGAAAAATCTCTGTGAAGTAATAAATGTGAATTTACACACTAATTGATGCTCATGTAATAATAGAAGCCTTTATCATTAATAAATTAATAAATCTGTGTTTGCAGAAATATAGCTTAAATGATTCTTTTTACCTTTTAGACATAGTTTCATCGTTTTTTAATCAATTCGCAAACAATATTAAATACATTTTTTATTTTAACTAAAATAATTATCATAGTCACCATAGAATGAATTGATACACGAATGAAAGCAGTTGGAATTTTTTATCAACAAAAAATGTATATGCACAAATTGGAAACAAACCAGGTTAAAGGGGAAGATAAATAAATAAATAAATACAAAATATCCAAGAAGAAGATTTTTGTTTTTGAATTTTTTTTTGGTTTGACAACAATGCAATTTTGATGTAAAACTTGCTATGACGTTGTTGTCAACTGATTTCAGTTGATTAAAGGTGGGATAATTGATTCTTGTCCCCTTTAACTTGAATAGTAAATTGGAGACTGGTTGGCAAATAAAATGAAACAAACTTTCGATAACTAAGTCGACAACCAAGCAATAAATAACTCGGTGAAACTCTTTGGGAAGCCTTTGGCCTGGCAACTATATTTACACACCCTCATACTAGTGGTATGTTTGGCGACTATCTGGAAAATATATCCATTCTCAAAGTTCAGGAGACGTGCAAAACCTAGAAACTGAATTTACTAAGGCAGCACCATAACAACAGTCGAACAACATACACTACTGTCTTCGTCTTCTCGTTCTTCTTATTCTTATTCACAACTTTAACTTTTACACAGCAAATAAATATTGATATAATTGTTGTTACCCTTCAACGTCTCCCCAACTCACTTATTGAAGGTTGATAAGGATGATTTTCATGAGCGAAGCACTGTTACTACCAAGTTAATCAAAGTGGCCGCGCATCTTACGAAATCTGTTATCTGTATTCGAAACTTTGATTTTGTTGATTCTTGTCATTGAATAATGTTTACAACGTTTGATGATGGCATATACGAATACATCGGTTTTCCCTTTAACATTTTTTCCCGTTCATTTTTGGTTTGTCTGCGAATAATCTGATGTGGGTTTCAATAATTCTAGAAAGGCGTAACAACATCTGAAGCATGCTTTCTAAATCTTTCTTTAGCAATTTCGTGTTTTTTTTACATTTTACTGGAAATTCCTTGTCAATGTCATTTTATGCTGTTTCATGTTCGGTGACTGAAACGTCGTTTTCGAGGTGTCCAGTGCATCTGCTGTTACTTGGCGAGCATATCTACTATTTTACATGTGAGGATGATAAGAAAGAAACTGTCCAATAGATAGATAGATAGATAGATAGATAGATACTTTATTAATTACAGTTGCCAGATAACTGGACGTGAACGTCACACTGTCGTTACATTCTTTAAAAATACTTAGCATAACACAACATAAAAATAGAAACAAAAACATAAAAGTAAATACAAAAACGCAAACATGCATAATAGTACATATAACAATAATAAAAAATAAAACATCAATGGTCGCAGAGAAACTCAGCCAGCGTATAATAAGCCTTCGTATGCAAATATTCCTTTAACGAATTCTTGAATTTACTTTCGTCTTGCATTGTTGTCTTTATGTACTCAGGTAATTAATTATAGAAACTACCACCAGCAAACTTTGGCGATTTTTTAAAATAGCACACACTATGTGATGGCAACAGTAAATTATCTCTATTTCTTGTGTCATGGTTATGCACATCACTCATGGTTTTAAAATCCATTTTATTAGAAAACACATACTGCAATAATTTATATAAATATATAGACGTGACAGTTAGTAACTCATATTTTACAAATGTATCACGGCAGCTCTCCATGAACCCCAGGTCAAAAATCACTCTAATGATTCTTTGTTGTATTATAAATATACGATGTAGATTAACAGCTTGTCCCCAAATTATGATGTAACTAGTAAGTCAGTATGCCAGAGCATAATAGATATTTATCAACGATTTCCTGTCCAAAAAACATTATGCTTTAAATTACAAATGGAAAAAAACGCATGATGAGTCGTCAATATGCACAGACCAATCCAAATTAAAAAGGTAGCTAGAAATTTATAAGATGTGCTGCATGAAATGTTGTGATTGTTATAATTTAAAGTGATTTTATTTGTAGCAAAATTTGGATTATTTATTTTGTGACTAAACACTACTAAAGTTGTTTTATCGATGTTAACAAGCAAGTTATTTTTTTGACTCCAACCGAAAAAAATATGCAAAACTGTGTGCAATTTGGCAGATAACTGGTCGATACTATCAGACACTCTACTATTGACGTATCGTCCGCATATAGAAATACAGTACCATCTGAGATATATTGAGGCAGATCATTAATGAACAAAATAAAAAGCAAGAGTATAAATATAATACAAATATTACCTCTGATATATATTAGAACTTACATTACCAATCTTCACAATAATTTGGCGATTAGTGAGGTAGGATAAAATCCAATCACAAATATTACCTCTAATACCAAGGCAATTAATTTTATCTATCAAAAATTTATGGTTCACTGAATCAAATGCCTTTGATAAGTCAAAAAATAGAGCAGCAACTTTTAATTTTTTGTTTAAATTATCATTTACGCATTGCACAAATTCCGCGCAAATTGTTTCAGTTGAACGACCTAAAGCCATGCTGAGATTTCGAAAAAAATCAAGAAATTCTCAATCCGGTTTGCTACACATTTCTCGAAAATCTTTGAGAAAGAACTTAGAATTGAAATGGGTCTGTAATTATTAATATTACAGGAATACCCTTTTTTAAATAACGGAATTATAGAAGATATTTTAAGGGCATTTGGAAATTGACCAATAGTAATTGAATGGTTTATAAGACTTAGTGGTTCTACTATAAGATTCAGGCAAAGGTTTGGCAATTTTGCAGATATTTCATCATTACCAACATATTGTTTATTAGGTAGATTAATTATTATATTGTGAAGTTCCTGTATTTCAAATGGCTTTACAAAGATTGAACGATTTAAGTTCGAACATAAAGTGCAGGTTGAAGACATTGAGTTGCCGAAATGACTTCGTAGAGTATCGTTCACAATGGACGAAAAATGTTGTGCAAAGGTATTTGACAATAATTTAATACTTGTTACTAGAACACTAACAAGGATATCTATCCAGGCTGATTACTACGAACTTATACTTATCATTGTTATTGGTATGTGGACCTCTCAGACCTCCTACAATGACAACAATGTTTTCTTAACCATACAAGTGAGGAAGTCGTCACTGCAACGGTATTAACAAGGAACGAATTGGCTAGTCTTCACTAAGTACTGAAGCACACATTTAACTTGTAGAAAATATATACTTTAAATAACCTTCAGATATTTGTTTTTTCGAGAAAGCTAAAAATTCTACAGCTTTTTAATTATTTAATTCAAGTTGGTTATTTCTCTTCAACATTACACATTAAACATTAAACCATAGAACATTAATTAAAAATACTTGGTCTTTTCTATGCTGTGTCGATTTATTAGAGAAAACCTAAACATTTTTTTTTTTGTAAACCATGCATTTATACTTCACACTACACTACTAGCATCCATACAGTATTATATAAAGACCGTTCACATTTCTGGTATTCATTTGACCAATTCGTCCCCTGGCATTATTTCAACATACAATATTCTCTTAGAACTCTAATGTCTTAAACCTCGAAACTCAACCACATGACTTTATTTTTAAATCTTGCAACATTTTCATATTTTTGGACACATATTCTGTCAATTTATTTACTAGAATTGTCTTCAATTACTAACTATTCTTAACAAGTAATATTTTTGTAATTTTGTACACTTCCTTTTCCCTATCTCACTTTTCGATCCCGGTATTCTGTTTAAATATTTTGCCAACTTCCAGTATTTACTTAGAATCGTTTTAATAACAATTCATTGTTCATCCCAACAATATTTCATTTCATTACCTCATACATTATTATTAAATCCAACCTATTACGCCACACTTATGCTGATTTGTGTTAAATTATTAATTTTTGTTTACAACTTCCCAAATCTTTAGAGCCTCCTGATGTTCTTTGCGCTTTTAATTTGACATTCTCTTGAACGTATTTCATGGTAACCCTGATATGTTAATTAACACATTTTAATGCGGTCAATTCACAACATTCCAATTCATCAAGATTTCATTAAAAATATATATTTCTTTACATATATATTTTCCATTCCTTAGTACTAATCCTATTAACCATATTATTCCTATTTGTAGAAATTAATGTTTTATATTACATCATTTCGCCCTATATTTCAATTCTATTGCGTTCTAAACTCGATAATTAAGTAAAATCCTTCGCCTCGACATTCGGTGGTGCGTACTTGCTTTTAATGTCTTCCACGCCACAATTCCCTTGACCTATTTACTGAAATAGGTTATATCTCCTAATACTACAGCAATTATGTACATCCGAAGTGGTGTGCCTTTTACTTTCCAGTTTCGTGGTTATTTGATTCCATTTTATTGTCTAAAATATTTATAGACTTGTTCTAGTTTTGTGTACGCTGATAATACGCATTGTTATTCAGCCGCAATGCTGCCAGTTCATCGATCACATTTATGCAAATGAAGAGACACAACGCAGTACACACGCATGCATTATATCAAGTGAGTACGGCGGAATCGGAAGGAAATATTTACCATACAAACCCTTCTGTCGCACCTATTCGTCGAAAGACTTAATGGGAAAAGTTATTTTAACGCGAGTTTCAAAATTAATGGAAAGTGTAATCTGGTTAAAAAATTAGTGGGCGAAGATCATCCCAGATGATAAATACTTTGATTGGCTACAGTTTTTAGAAACTACCCTGGCATTTATATACAATCTAAATAACAAGCAGGGAAACGGTAGATTAATTCTCTATAAAAACTCCGTGAATTAATTATATCCCTCAGCTAATTTGAATCTCGCCTCACTCGTTCGGAGGAAAATTATTTCATTGTTCATAAGATTATTTGTAAAATTAGTGGGATCATCAAGTTTAATAACGGGTGTTTTTTTAAATTTGGCGTTAAAGCTGGCCGTCAATGTTTAACTGCGAACGAACCACCATTATTAATTTGACATCTTAACCTATGTCTAACCGTAACCTCACTTTTAATTGTCAAAAGTTGTTACTTCTCCTAATCCACAAGATACGTTTTTCATTTCAATATGTAATCGGTTATTCACGATTACGTTAATTTATAATACACATCGTATAAATTCATCGATGCTGAAGTGAATATTTCATTGTATGAGTTACCGGACTTTTCAATATTACTTTTGCAAAAATCCAATTAAACGGTATCCATGGTTCTCCTAATCCACAGGCTAAGTTTTTCATTTCAATATGTAATCGATTATTCACGATTACGCTAATTTATAATACACATCGTATAAATTCATCGATGTTGAAGTGAATATTTCATTGCATGAATTACCGGACTGCGTTATTCGATCGAAATTGATTCTCGAAAAGTCGAAACAACAATTAAATTACTAGTAGTTCTTTGGAATTTGAGATTTCTTGTCATAATATTCAACAACTGCATATGAATGCAAATTTGAAAAACATGCATGAGTTACCGGACTGCGTTATTCGATCGAAATTGATTCTCGAAAAGTCGAAACAACAATTAAATTACTAGTAGTTCTTGAGAATTTGAAATTTCTTGTCATATATAATATTCAACAACTGCATATGAATGCAGATTTGAAAAACAAAATAAATTCTGATTAAGTATGTGAATTGCAATTAGAGGTTAAATTATTTGTTGTTGGCAATAGCTTTGGGTATATTCTATATAAACGAAAACATGATGGAGGACGTAACGTTATTCAAATACAATTTGATCATCTATTGATCAAATTGTGATTGTTTATTTGGATACCATCAGTTTCACTTTCAATGGCCGGAAATTGTTTTTTAGTTAGCGATAAATTATTACATTACCATTTACATAGTCCGCGAATTATTTCTCGTTCATATACCACATTGTACATTAATTGTAATGTTATAAACTGCATAATGCATATTTATGACGTATATGCGATGTTCAGAATTTTAATTAATTTTATATTACGTATATAATTAAATATCGTTTCTTTGCAGACCTTTCAAACAAATATTATTTATATTAATAACTAATTAAATTTATTTTTTTCACAGTTGATTATTACAAGATTGATTGCACCGATTCGGTGTGGTCTACTGAGGATTATAAACGAGAATAAAACCCGTCCAGGTTAACAGATTAACATTTATAAAATCAATATCTCAATAATAAGAAAAAACATTATTGATTGAAAATATGAACTCGGCACGATTTAAAAAACAAATATTGATGTCAATTTCCATATTTCCTACTTCCCTGTTTGTCGCCCTGAACCAAATTTCCGTAAACATCCTTAACCCGCGATATAAAACGATTCCCGTGCATTTATTAGATCGCCTAGCGAGCTGTATCGGTGGATTTATGAGCTTTACTACATTACACACTGAGTAAGCATAATAAACAAGTGCTTATTGAAATCCAATGATCTGCTATAAAAAACACTTCGTTGTTGGAACTTCCCTACAGTTTTTCGTAGCCAGAAACTTTGAAATTAAATGATTCGATTTTAGTTTGATTTATGTATCGGTTTTTAATTATTTTTTTTATATAAATGCAACTCGATTCTTTGTCTGGAGGAAAATGTTCTTCATATATGGAAACTGGGTATCATATCAATTTAGAAAGATGGTTTCCCTGAAATATTTATTTCAGCTGGTAATTGAACATAATGTTGTTTCTAAAGCCACATCAATGATACGATACGGAAGTCTATGGAAGTATCATGTGTTTTTTTTTTGCTTTGAAACAATCAGATAATTACAGTACCCTTGAACATGAAACCGCATAAATGAACGATTTCACGAAAATTGCAGAATATTACGTGGACGACGTACATATGGAAAAACCAATAACAAATTGGCAAAAAACGTGGTAATTCATGGTAATGATTGATGAGTAATTACACGTCATCGAAAAATGTGAAATAACTGTTTCCATTTCCTTAGTCTATTTATTTTTCATTTAAACTTTTATTTAATGATTTGTTACTGGTTTTATTTCCATTCTTTAGTGCCATCGCGTTTTTATTTTATTTCTTGCTGAAGCATTGTTTGCATTACATTAGTGTCTATTTGCTCAGATTCGTGGGGTTAACTTGGTCAAACCAATGGTGGTCCTAGTTTCTAGTACACATCAAGAGATGATGGCCAGCGTTAACACATCTAACGACGTAATTACGTAAACGTGAGTAAGATGTGACGAACTTTGATGACGGTAAAACCACTCCAAAAGGAAACTCTAGCAATGTGCGACACCACCCAAACGCCGATATGCAAATTGATTATATTGCTTTTTTAAAATTTGGTACATCTCTAGTCAGCTTATTTTGATTAACGTATAAAAAGTCTATTGCCCGGTTTCACAAACCTAATCGGTCGTTAGCTTGTTAACGAATCGTCAAAAGTTTGACGATTCGTTAACGAGTCCTTAAACAATCAAATATTTGACGATTGTTTAAGGAAATCAATCGTCAAATATTTGACGATTGTTTAAGGACTCGTTAACGAATCGTCAAACTTTTGACTATTCGTTAACAAGCTGTTAACGACCGATTAGCGTTTGTGAAACCGGGCATATATCCACTAGACTTTGTGTTTGTTGGTATCTCTAAAAAATCTACTGTGGCAGCTATCAGTTTGATGTCACACTGAAAACTGTTTACAACAGTAACCTCGCCTTTGATTTAAACCATGATATAAATCAAAAACATTTTTGATATTGTCAAATGTTATATTCTCAAGTTTCAAAAAATGATTCTATTGAAGTTACTCATATTGTTTGATACATTTTTTTTATAACGTCGTAATGTGTTTGGTTGAAAAGACTGAAATATTTTCAATAATTCTGTTAGTGTCCTCGGTTGTTGTACACTCCTGAACGTTGTCTTAATGTATGACAGATCTGTTAGCTGTCACCTTTATGTTGTGCAACATTTTCAAAGTAAGTTTTTAAATTTCGTTTTCATGTTTCAAAGGTCAACCAGCACTTATCACTACGCTGTTACACTATATAACACCTATTTGAAATGCATGGATAACACCACCAGTACTTTTTTTATTGTAAAATGCAAATAGTAAAACTAAAGGGTGGAGCTGAGAAAACTTTATGGACAATAGCAAGCATACAGCTAAGCAAACAAATTTAAAATGTATTAAACAATCGAAAGCGTCCAAATGGTATATAGGTGTACAGCTCACCAGGCGTGCATGAAATGTTTAACGCGTTTCTTTTGTGATAGCTACGAGTTATTAATGACAAGTCAACGAGTTACATTTTCTTTCCGAACTATAAAATGTTCGTAAACGACAAGCTTATGAAGAGCTTTTCAGCATGGATTCAATTTCCAAGTTAAATTTCGTTTATCAAAAGGACAATTATTTAGTTTCACCGAAAATCAGATAAGAATTATCCTGGAGAATTCCGTGAGGGTTTAAAGAGAATTATTCGTAGAAATCAACGACAGAAAAACCGGCGAACTATCGTCAAAAGAATGCACCAACTAGAACGTAATATACAAAGAAAATTGCCAGATTAGAATTATATTGGAATAATTAAAATTAAAATTCTTTGTATAATATTAAGAAATATTAAATTGGTTTAATGTGATACACATCGTACATCTACTTTAAGTCAGTTCAGTATTCATGTTGTAATATTAATTTCCTGTAAAAAAATCAGCACAGAGTTTTTTAATTTCCTGACATTTCTTTCACTTCTAATTGCAGGTGGTAAATGGTTAAACATTTTGAACTCACATAGGCCACTGTATGTTGTGCCATTGTAAGGTTACAAATGTCCAATCTCACTAATTATTGACCACGGGTATTATAGTTATGGATGTGTTTATCTCTGGTCACATTTTTTTTTAAATTGTTTAGAACCGGTTCATAAAAGTAGAACGAATATGCTGTCATTACATCATATTTATTAAATAAACTGGCGCAGCTGATTCCAGGTTGTACAGTAATAATAATAGTAATAATTCGTATGATTTTATTCTGCTTAGCAAACACTTTGCCAGTGAACCTGGAACTTCTCAAGAATATAAGTCTATATGTAATAATAGATTGTGCAAGTCCGAAATATATTTCAACACTGTAATTGATACTGTTCCGCAGGATTTTAATTAATGATAACACCAAGGAGCTAGCTGTATCTTTTATGCCAATAGATTTCTTATCAAATCTGATTAATGTGCTACTATCAACTTCTTTACTGATATTGTGAAATTGGACCAACTGACTTGCTGCCTTTTCAGTAGCAGTAACAACTGATAACATATGAGCCGATTCATTTATTCGCCTCGCCTCTTATTCCTTTATTGCCTAACTTCCTCAGCAAGAGCAGAATGTCTACAGATTCAAACGCTTTAGTCATATCAAATTAATGTCCCACGATCTTACCTTTTCCCTCAAGTGAATCACAAGTGAATTTGATTATTTGTTCAACTGCAGTAGTTGTTGATCTTTTCTGTCTATATCCATTAACTTAATTGATCATATTTTTTCGAATTTCGTTCAAAACTCCATTCGAAGATCTTAGAGGGGTAATTTATGCAATGATAACGGTCTATAATTTCTAATATTGAATGGGCTTCATTTCTTCTTAAAAATAGGCACGGTTTTGGATAGTTTCGATGTATTTGGATATATTCTACAATCAAAAGATTTATTATTTATCAAACTGGGCGTGCTTACTACATCGCAAACCTGTGTAAGGATACTTCCTGGAAGTCCATCTATTCTGGTCTGATTTTTCCTACAACATTTTTTTAATGGCAATTTCAACATCCATTCTAGTGACTGGGCTAATTCAAATACATATTGTTCTCTATCCCGTTGGAGTTAACTCCGTCGTACGAGGGCGCTGGATATAACTTCATATTGGCAACGTAGTTGTTGATTGCATCAGGGATATCTTGCTTTGGTACGGGTTTATCAGCCTGTATTAAATCCATTTTCTGTTAATTGTTATAAGTTTCGCAACCGTTAATGATATATCAACATGTTTTATTAAAATTGTTCGACTGATTGATTTTATCATTATAGACATTCTTTTTAGCATTTCATACAGGGGGAGAGATATTTAGTATTGTACTATTATTTTTATAGCATGGCACTAGTCAGTCATCTATTTACTTCTGTCATTAAGAAAGAATTAAAATCTTTGGTGTTATATTTTTCCTTTGTTGATTTTACTATACTGGATACAAGCGAAAACTCTTAATTATTAATAAGTGAAGTTTCAAAAGCTTTATATAAATTATTTACGTGATCATTAGTGAAGCCACAGGCCATATCCGCAATCACCATCTATCTTCATCAATGAGAAGAATTTTTCGTTTGCTTTTGCTGTATACTTTCTGGTTACTGTATTTTCGATTCGTGCAATGAGACCCATTATCGTGAGTCAACAATTTGATGGTTATGATCAGATAGATGATGTGGGCAACTTTATTTAGACATTCAGTAATTGTAGCGAAGAAAACATCTATACATGATTGTATCGTAGCTTGAATTCTGGTAGGAATATCAATTGTATTCACCATGTTATATTCTTTCATATGATTCATGAGTTCTCTTCGAGCCACTCCATTGCTTATCATATTTATATTGAGATCTCCACGCACAATCATATCACAAATGCCCCTTTCTTGTTTCGATAACACGACATCAAAATGGTCAAATACTTTGTGGTAGTTTGTTATTTGGGGACCTCCATACACAATTACTAGTTGCTTTTGAATTATTTTTTAATGCTTATATTCGTGACATTTCGGGGATGTAGTTCGACTCTTACAAATATATAAACCCACACTCTTATAACGTATGTAACAAACATTTGGGAACATTTTTGAAATATAATTATTCAAACTATAATTGTTTTATTTAATTTGGTAGTACAGAAAACGATTCAGTGAAGCTTTAACTATAATTATAATGTATCACATAGCAGCTAAAGGGCAATGGGTTTCAATGGTTCGCAATTTGGTGCGAATGCCTCTCATCAGCCTTTGGACGGTAAGTGGGTTAAACCCTCGAATCTTTTGGTAGATTCTTTGTTCTAGTTCTTGTTCATTTTGGGCTTGCCACCCACCGACGCAAACTTTTCTATCGTCTTTAGGCACACGTGGGATATTTTGTTGCCTTAGCCAATCTTGGGTTCTTCTCGCATAACGGCACGATGCCAGATCCCGCCAGAACATGATATAATCATTAACATGATGAGTTTAAATAAAATTCGCTAATTTGGGGAGGCATCTTCGAAAATAAATATCCGGATTTACATGATTCAAAACTCTTGGCAAGATTCATACACGGCAAACTTTCCTCACGTTCCTTAATGACGCGGCAAATTGTTGTCTTAGAAATATTTTGGTTTCTATATATAAATGGCGACAATGTCATTTTTGGGCATTTGGTCAACCAATTTGTAAATACCTTTCCGCAAATCTAACTTGTAGGACATTTTGTAAAACTTTGATAACATAATTGTATTGTTAACTGTATTGTTAACTGCAGGAAAAGCTTGACAGATTCTCAATATCCAATGGTCATTGATTGCTTTATTTTTAATAGGAAAAAAATTACACGAAAAAAATTTTCCCAGAACTTTTGTTACATACGTTATACTTCACTATAGTAAAACGTGAAATTTTGTATCCACCAATCGTAGTATTTTTTATTTCCTCACAATGTAACCAGTGTACCGAAATACATAGTACATCTACTTTCTTTTCATGACAGGTAATATCAAGTTCTAATTGTTTACTGCTTAATCTTTGAATGCTTATATGCATGATCTTAATCCACGTAATATTGTAATCATTATCTCATTTTGTTGCTATGTCTCGATCTTCAGCCTTTCTCCATTTTGTATTCTAATAAGGCAATGACAACTGCTACCCCCATACCGAGTGTTCAATATTTATTTTTAAATTATATTTTTATTAGATTCGTAACAATTTATGCACTTACTTCCATATTTTTCACATTTATCATTTATGTTTTCCAGCGCATGTTGGGTAGGTAATTTCTTATTTGCTTTCTTTAGCTACGTGTCCGTATCTTTGACAATTGTAATATCTAATGTTGTATAAGTCTTCGTAGATTTTACAGTCGTAGATTTTACAATTGGACTAGCCAACAAATAACATCCCTTTTTATTAATGACTCGTGACATTCGGGTATTAGGTTGAATCTAGTTATGTACACATTACACATCATTCTTTGTGATAAGTAAAATATTTGGTAAATTTGTCTTTGGTTATACAGTGGGTTTCAAATAAAATGCATCACGTATAAGGAGTAGACGGAGAGGGCTGAAAATTTGTGTGTAAAGCTGTTACATATACACAAACGTTTTATTGAAGAAATTTCAATAATGTGTAACATCACCACGTGCTTGAATGCAGAAATGTATCCTTCTAGGCATACTAGAAGGTAGATGATCTATTGCGTCCTGGGGTATCTCGTTCCAGGTTATTTGAAGCTGTTGTCGCAATTCATTTATAGTGGTTGGTGGCTGAGCAAGATGACGGTCCATCATTTCTCAGACATGTTCTATAGGCGATAAGTCAGGTGATCTAGCAGGCTAAGATATCAAATTCACGTTATTTTCTTCTTTGTGTCATTACTGTAATATGAGGCCGCACATTATCTTTTTGAAAGACAGCTTCTGGATGTTGTTGAAGTAGAGGAAGAACAACTGGTTGTAAGAAATTATCGATGTAACGTCGATCATTTAAACTGCCCTGGATAAACGTTAAAGAAGGACGGCCTCCTATTTTCATGCCACCCCAAACCATTACACCAGGTGTTAGGCCAGTACGTCTTCGTTGTACAAACTGCAAATTGTATCGTTCCCTGCAGTATTTTCACATGTCCTCACTCACGTCCACACTCCATCAGAGTGCCATAAACAAAACCTAGACTTATCAGAGAAAATGACATCATCCCATTCACGTAGCCAATGTTGTCTGGCTTGGCAACCCTGAAGTCTGGCTACTTTGTGTTGAGCTGTTGGAAGGAATACGAGAGTTCGGACGGTACGATCTAAATCCAAATGACCGAATGAGGCGATAAATGGTGCTCATAGAAACCCTGTAACCAACTGCGACGCCCAGTGCCTCTACGTCGTGTTTGTAGCTGATCTTCCTGCCATCCCCGAATGTTCTGAAGATTGTTGAATGAGTACGTTCTAATTTTCTGGCTATTTCCCGATATCCTAATCGCTTCGTGCAGACCAATAATTCGCCCCCTTTCAAAAGGCGTTAATTATTGAAAATTAGCCCGCCTGCGAGCTGATGGCATTTTTACAAATAGAACAGTAACAACTGATAACTAGATCCACAAAAATACGCCGATAACACCAGGTACATCTCTTAAAGAAGTCAACATTTTTAATTAAAATTTGATCCATTTATTAGTATATATAACACATTTACACACGTTTTCAGCCCTCTTCGTCTACTCCTTCTATGTGGTGTATTCTATTTGAAACCCACTGTAATAACAAAAAAAAATATATTAAACTCATCGAAATCGGGTAAGGTATCATTACCGTTGGTTTTTATGGGGAATTATCGTCAGATTATATTGTCACAAACTCCTATTTCCTCTTGACAACGAATCACTATCAAAACCTTTGTTGGAAAACACAGACATAGTTATTGTAGAACTACATGTTGTAGGTCAAGCTAATTCAATTATATGGGTTCGATTTGCAAAATGAATAAAGTTAGCATTTTGAATAACCGCTATTATTTCAGTTCATCAGCAAATAATGCCAAAGTTGCGAAATTGAATCCGCACGATTTTGAACAAAATTGAAACAATGAATTAAATGATTGGTAACCAAACAGTATCAGTTCGATAAATTGGTTCTAGATTAACTTCATCCCCCGTTAACAATAACGCCCACGTATTTTGACAATTTGGAGTCACTTTGGCAAGTTTATTCCTTTTCGTTCATAAATAGTCACATTGGGACATAACATTTATTGTAATGAAAGCAACGGTTACATTGTTCGCGTACATTCATGTAAACGCTATCATATACCTACACGCGGATTAAATTAAATGTCTCTTGGTATCGTGGGTCGATGCGAACACAAACTGAGTCATCGAAATTCCTCTCGCTATTGACGTCCGTTCGGCCTTTTTAATTCGCAGCTGCGGTCGTTGCCTAATCGAATCGACGAGAAATTTCCCGCGAACGTAAATGAGTTAAAAATTATGAGGTAAAGGCGATCGCCGAAGCCTAATTGTGACCACGTGGTAACGTAACAGCCATTAAAAGCGGCGATTGCGGTCGCGTTTCGCACAGCGAAGTTGAATACGTGGTTTCGCAATCATTGGCGTAGACCGCGTAATTTTGTATCGGCCCAATTTACACGAATCGATGCGGAATGAGTTAACTTAGTGCTCGTTAAATTTCGAACTTTCGTCATAGTAGGGTAATAACAATATTGACTTGAATATAGTTTTTAAACTTTGATGTATGCACGATTTTGTTCCAGTTACTGGATTAAGTTTGAGGAACAAAAGGACCGCTCGGTTACTATATATGCTGTTTACTAAACACACTTCGCGTAAGTGTAAGGAAGTAGTCGTAAATTTCAAAGTTCTGTCGAGAAACTATAACGCGACGTTGTAAGTGACGTTTAATTTTCGAATTGCGCAAAGTTTCGTGTTTTACGACCCCATTTCTACCAGTTACAGAAGCGATAAAAGATACGTTCAGAGCCAATTTACTTGCCTGATTGCAATCGAAGCGTTTTTCGGCGTATATGGGATATTTTTCTTTGATTTTTCCGCTTCGTTTCCGAGGCGAATGTGTTTTCTTGGCGTATTATTTCGACTTGATAATTTGACGTAAATCGATAATCAGCCGTGGGGTCGCGCTATATTACTGTTGACAGAGGGTGCCCGGGTTACTACCCGGACATAATGAGTAGTTTCCGATAATCAAAGTTAACATCCGGACTACCAAGGATAATAGGTAGCTAACCGACCCCGACCCGTACAGGTTACTAATTTTCAAACAAACTTGCGGGGTTCTTAGTGCTTAATTACTGCAGATGCCATCATGGTCCAATAACAACATAGAAATAAAATAGGCTTCTCTAATATAATTTGTATGATCTTATTATGTACATTTTCTCAAAACTTTTGTAGGAGTATGATATTTTCCAAACCGCTTCTTATCTGTAGAATCAATACGGTCGGATGGACTTATCTTCAGTAAATATCCATTGGTCTTATCCCACGACTATAAATCCTAATGGTAACGTTATATAAATTGATGGGTACATCTGCTTGCAGGTTTAAAACGTCAATCTTGCGCGCCCTATCTTACCAAACGATGCACTGAAAAAAACATCAGTTCTTAACTTCTGCTCTGCAGACCTCGTTCATGGTGCTGCATTTCTCTGAATTTTTCTTCAATCATCGACGGGTTGCGTTGCCTTTACGAAGCTCTCGAGATCTAAATTTCACATATGGGTCTACTTACTTGCTTTAGATATTCTTCATTAAGTTCCACCATAATTTTATATCTGTTGTCTTATGATGTCAATTGTTAATCCCACCTATGTTCAGATTGTCTTTTACTTTTAACTTTCCATTACGTACAAAACAGCTAAAACACCTATCGTCCTAATCATCATGCCATTCCAGGTTTTTTCTGATTGTCTTTTACTTCCTTTAGCCACTTAGATCTTGATCTACCTTCTGGTTGAATATATTGCTGTACTTGTTCCTATTCTTAATATATGTCCTCGTTATTTTATACACAATTCCATTATTTTTTAACTATGCTGCTCACCTTTTACTTCGTGCAAAAAATATCTAAAATAACTGTGGTCCTAATATTGTTCTTAATACATTTTTTTCTACCGCCGCTTCTTGTATTTCTTGAAATTGTTTCTGCTGCCCAAATTAGTGTTTGACGTACTATTGACGTATTATTGCTTTATGATATTTTTATTTTAGTGTTTTTCCAAGGATTTGATTAGTTTTTAGTTGTAATGGAAACCTCTATTTGCTCTCATGCTGTCATCCTCGTCCTGTTGTTACTGATATTTATTTTCCTTGCCACGTGTTCCAAAGCCAAGTTAAACACTTGGCGATACTGAACCTTCATGCTGAAATGTGCTCCCCTGTTTGAAATGAATGGAACCCGTGCTGAAAGCGTATGAAAAGCCAATCCATATATTTCCGTTTTGTGTTGATGTGTTTTCTTCATTATCTGCTTAATTGTGTGAATGTCATGTATTTCTTTTCGAATACATAGTTACATACACTGATATTGTATTATTGTCGATATAATTTGTGTTTCTGTATCCAGTAAGCCCTCTGTAATTTTTACATATTTCTTTATTTTCTTGTGTACGTATAGTTATAATATTTTCTCATCTTATCGCCAAATTTTCTTAACACCATATTTTTTTAAATTAACTTTTATAATCGTTCTTGTACTTGTATTACCGCAGTACATTGTTAACGCCATGTTTGTGGCACTATTTCCTTAATTTCGTTTAGTGTTGCTCCAGATGGTAGGTTTTCCCATGTTCTTTCATCTTTTACTCTTCATTAAGGGTGGCACTAATTATTTAAAGTATTCTGTCAACCTCTATTGTGCTTCGTGCTTCATTTCTTCTCATTTTTCAGTTTTCCTAAGTTTTCATTGCTTTCTTATCTTATCTTCTCTATCTAATTGTTTATTCCTTTTTACATGTTTAAGTCTCGTTCTTAGTTCCTTTTCTTATGTGTCATTGAATTCCTTTTAGTACGAGCCTTATGTAGTGGATCTACTCCCACATGTTTTTGTTTTGGTTTGTTTTTTTATTTCGCAAGACACATACATGTATAGAAATACGTCACTCTAAAATTATCAAATTGACAAGAACATGTATTACAATAATTATAATTTATACATTCGAGTCCAATGTTGATAATACTCGTCCACAGAATAAAATGAATATCCAAGTAATAGTTTTAACTTTTTTTTATTGAATAAACGGTCCATTTGAAGATAATGATAAATGCTGCTTCGATATTAATGTATCTTTTGTATTCCTTAGATTCGAAATAACTCTCTGCAGGAGACTTTGAATTACATTGACTTGACAATTCTCTTCTACAATATAAGTAGATCAGAAGTACACTATGCGTTATAACATTATAAAGCCTACAAAAGCATGATAATAATTCGTCAAACTAATCAATTTGGCATATTTTCTAAGTCGTCACATTATGACTTGATTTTCTTACTATTTAAAATTAGCCCATTGATTTCACAAAATAATGACACCTGTTTGACAGAACAGTTGGCTTTATTGCGTAACTTTGATAGGCTATCAGTATGAATGACGATATTGGTATCGTCCGTAAACAATGTTACGAAACCGTCCTTGATATAAGTTCCAATATAATTGATAAATAGTCTTAGTAATAATGGTCCCAGGTTACTACCTTGTGGGATGCCCATGTTCATGAAATTAAAGTCTGACCAGTGCGAATTGCCGCCACGTTTCAAGGTTGTAGCATGTGATCATCGTGATAGAAGAGGAGATTCAACGAAGTGGCAAATCTATAATTCCGATTATCTCTAGTTTATGGAGGAGTAATTATAAATATAATGCATTGTTCCCTTTTTCCAAATAATTTATCAGAAACGTTTACAGAGGTCAATCCAAACTGGCATTCGGATATAATTTAAATTTTTTGAACATGCGAGTTCAATTGCTCTGCATAAGCTCCTTCAAGAATTTGAATGTTTGAAAATACATACAGTAATTTAACACATTTTCACTTGCTCCTCTTTTGTGTATTGGCATAAGCACAGCTTGTTTTAATTTTTGCGGAAATGTAACTTCTTGAAATGTACGACTTATTTGTTTCGTCAAATTAATATTTTTTTTTTAAATAGAAGCGAGCCTGGTATACCGTCAAAACTTTTAGATGGTTTGTTAGATACCTTCTTCATGAGATTGAGAACCTCATTTGGAAGTATAGGATACAGAAACATATTGTTGGTTGTATTATAATTAAAATTCTTTAATTTGTTGGTATCAACTGATCACGAACGTATCAGTTAACTCCCTAATAGAATTGACAAAGAAGCGCAGCATTATCGAATGGTATGACGTTATCGGATTCATCAGCAAATTTCCTGGGTTAATTGCCTTTTGGATTCATGTTAACATAGTGCTTTATTATATTCCATGCAGTTGCAGATTTATTGTCGGGCATTTCCATCATATTGCCGAAATGTTTCTTTTTACCTTCAATTATATCCGCTTTGTTTTCTTCTTTAAAATTATATTCACAGGAAATGAAATATTATTATCATTGGCCGACTTATATAATTTATATAAATGCCACACCCTTGATCATACCACCCCTAGAAGTTCTTCGTTGCAATGGGAACGCAATGTCAAATAATTGAAGAACTCGATCAAAAAATGAATTAATCAATCTGTCAGTACGAATATGTTCGTCATTCAAGTACCAATTCCAATTTGAACAGACAATTGTAAAATGTTATATGTTACTTAAGTTTTTGAAACGCCAGTTTCATTTCAATTTTTCCTGGGAAAGATCATGTCTGTCGATAATAGTTCTGCTTCCTTTATGTATAGTTCATTTTCATTCGATCCCATTCCACTTCTGCCTCGTTTTCACAGTTACTTATTTTTTTTCTAGGAATGCTGCATCCTTAAATCTTACGTCTGAGGTAATTAATTACATTTTCATGTTGGGTCTCTGATTTCAATTGCTACCTTTATGTGTAATTAAATTTAAAAACACCAGATACTATAAGAGAAATTAAAAATTGGTAGACCGTTTAGAAAATGTGGAATCAGAACTTGTAATTTAGCGAATACAAACGTATTTGAAAAAAACGTCTAGAACAGAGTCCTCGCTTACATTATATAATTACGATTATGTTACTGACAACTTATGTGCTCCAGGCATCTTGTAAAGTACCTAGTCATTATATAAATTACCTGCTTTTAAATACCTAGTCATTTTGTGTAAATTCACAAATTGCCTAAAATACCCGGTTTATATACAGCAAAATGTTTTTAGTTGTCTGCATGGACAGAAAAGTGTTTTTTGTTGTAAGTAAATACAACCGTAGTAGAAACGAAGGAAGTAACATGCTAAGAAACAATGCGGGGAATAATTTAACAGGCTATTTGCATGTATAGAAAATTATTCACACATTGTGTGAAATTATTGGAAAGAATGTAATACACGGACATGTAAAGTATATCTAACAACTTCTTAACTAAATGTGTATAATGGAATAGAAATGTACTAGTTATCAAATGAGGCAAAGACCTTTTTTAATAACATTCTGAATTAAATCATGAAATACAATGATTTTTTTACGTATTTCTGTACCGTAACTATAAACTGAAAATAACATCAAAAACAATAACAATTATATTGCACAACAGAAACCAATTACAGGGTAAAAACATGTACTTTATATATTGCGTGTGATATATGAAACTAAAATAATGACTTTAAGAAGACCCCGTATAGTTTGCTGGAATTACGCGACATGTGAGCCATGGCGCTTTGAGTAACATATTAGTCCGGGGAGTATTTAAGTAAAACGCAACCGGCAAGAAAATAAACACAAGACAAAAGGCATCACGAGTAAATTTTATTGTGTATCAACTTTAAAATAAATCGCGCTGTGAATTTCTATTGTAGGTACTGGTGGCGATACATTGTGGCGTTGGAGCAAATGTTTGTTGTTTGTTTCTCTCAGCATACATCACATCAAGTTTAAACGAAAGGAACTTCAGGAAGCGGCGCTGCATTCGCTCAACTCACAATTGTTGTGTAGCACAATGTGGATACCAAACCACACATGCATATTCCAACTTGCTGGTTACAAATGCATAGAACAATGTCTTCAGTTCGCATTCCAGAAATATTTTAACTTCCTAATAATAACTCCCAACATCCTAGAGGTCGACATGCACATAATTTTAATGTGATTCGTACATGTGGGTTGTGAGTCAAACAGAACACCCAGGTCCACTACAAAGTTCGATTTATTCACTTACTCATCATGGATGACGTACCACCCGAAGTGACGCCGCGGCGGCATAAATATAAATATGTGCACGCTCTGATTTATTAGTCATTTAGCAACAAGAAAATATATATAACACATTGTAACAATACTATATCATGCATCACGCATTACTATATATAACACCTCATCGCAGACGACATTGAGAGGTCGGGATCGACATCGAGTTCTGCAGGCCACGGGTTTTTTCGTCGGAGGTGGATCGTGAGATGTTGAAGGTATCATAGTGGTTACCATGCTTAGGTAATTTCATGGTAGATCACGTGACCGGGAATCATCCCTGCTATACTCCAGCAATGAAATGGTCTAGAAACTTATAGAATTCTCTACAGAATTACTGAAAAATGAAGCAGGTAATTCCGCAACTCTCTATAGACAAAACCCAACCCAACTCAACCCGATCCAAAACGAGTCGTAAGAGCTGCACAGACTCGTAAGCACAGTTTGCAACTTGATTTATATCCATTTGCTAATTGTCGACGCCGGACTGAAACCAATTTATGAATAATTTATATATCATCAAGATGCACAGTGTTGAATAGGATACTGAACTCAGAAGTTCGATCCTTTTGCTCCGCCAAACTTGTGAAATCATATAATTTGTAGCCATCAGCCAAAAGACGTAATTAATCCTATTGCTTCAGTAAGAACTCATAAGTTGGATATTAAATTCAAGGGGCCAATCCAAATGAATCTTATTCAACAATACGTCTTGATAGATTACATTAACATCCACTTGCTCCTGCATGTCCAACACCTCACTAGATGCTTAGTTACAGTCACAGTTGGTAATGGTTGATCGTCTAGTAACGAAACCATGCTGCTTCTCCGACATGTGGGAACGAAAAAGATAGCTCCATAAATTACTCGAACACCTTTGATAGTAGTAATGCAATAAACTGGTAATCGCTAGCGGCATCCTCTTTCACTAATCTATGTTGCAATCAGATAGTGGCATACATAGAGGCTATATAAATTTTCACATATATTTGACTGGCACTCAAATTAATACATGGATTGGTGTAATACATATTTCGATAGTAATATAAGTGACAGAGCGGAAAATTGTGATGTAATGTCTACAGGAAGAGAAGGCCTGGTAAAGATGGTATTTAATGAACGCTCCTGAGGAATGCGCGACGTAATATAAATAATCGAAATATCCAATTACTGTTGATAAATGAGAGAACTTGCAGTAAAACTTTGAAATGCGATCTTTGAAACAGAATTCTCAAGGAAATATAGGAAAAATACCTAAACGACAATTTAGGTTTAAACATCACCTTCTATTTATTCATATTCAAGCAAACATTAAGCAAGCTTTCGGTTCTGTCAAAAGATGGTTCTCTGTCAAGGAGTTGCAACATCAACCATATCAGAGCGGTCTAAATTTTGCATCTATTAGTAAAGGCAATAAGGCGTCCATTTATATTTATATTTTTTGGGGTGTATCACAAATAGATTTTGGATGTACTATGTTATGGTGCTCTATATATTTTATTTTTTTAAATATATTTTATTGGTTATAAAAATTGTTAATACAATACTACTTTCTTCAAACTCATCGCAAGAAATAATTATAATATGGACAACTTAAGAAACTTAAGGAAAACACACAATATACTAGAAACACAAATCTAATAATATTTACGTGAAGTTGGGTTGAAATTGTTAATACAATACTACTTTCTTCAAACTCATCGCAAGAAATAATTATAATATGAACAACTTAAGAAACTTAAAACACACAATATACTAGAAACACAAATCTAATAATATTTACGTGAAGTTGCAAAAAAGTAACAATAAAAATTAAATTCACAAAATATGCGACAATTATGAAAAATAAATTTTTTTAAAACTTCACTGAATATAAAATCAAAAAATGTAGAAAACCGTTAAAATTGTAAAAGAACTAAAATCGAACTATTAATTAAAAATAAGTAGGAAGAAACCAATGCAAATAATAAAAATTATTGTAACAAAACGTTAATAAAGCAATATACGAGTACGTGTAATTTGTCGTAAACGCGATAAATTTTAACGTTGATATAAGAATAAAAAATATACAAATAAGATAAATCGAAAAAAAATCAATATAGTCAAAATGCATATAACCCAACTCAACCCTCTTGATAAAATAAATTTTTAATCCAACCCAACACAATCCATTAATGTACTGAATTTCTGTACTTAGAAAAATTGTCGATTGGTTGAGGTGGGTTGGGTTGGATTGGACAGGTTTCGGTAGGATTTTGTTGGATTAGGTTATGTTATGTTAGGTTGGATTGGCCAATTTTTCGATTTTTCAAATTTACGAAAAACGTTTAAAAAATACAAAACTGAAATGTTTGCAAAATTTCATCATAATTTAATCAGTACTAACATTGCCCAATGATTGATCAATTTTATTACTCGATTTAATAAAAAAATATCAAAATTATCTATAAAGAAAAAATCTGCAGGACCACTGCACTTATAAATTTTAAGCAAACTGGCGCGATTACGATGACTACGACTACATAGACAACAGCAATTTTCCAATAAATGGTAACACAATCCATTAATGTACTGAATTTCTGTACTTAGAAAAATTGTCGATTGGTTGAGGTGGGTTGGGTTGGATTGGACAGGTTTCGGTAGGATTTTGTTGGATTAGGTTATGTTATGTTAGGTTGGATTGGCCAATTTTTCGATTTTTCAAATTTACGAAAAACGTTTAAAAAATACAAAACTGAAATGTTTGCAAAATTTCATCATAATTTAATCAGTACTAACATTGCCCAATGATTGATCAATTTTGTTACTCGATTTAATAAAAAAATATCAAAATTATCTATAAAGAAAAAATCTGTAGGACCACTGCACTTATAAATTTTAAGCAAACTGGCGCAATCGCGATGACTACGACTACATAGACAACAGCAATTTTCCAATAAATGGTAACTTTTGCAAAATCAATGTGTTTTTAAAAATTTTGCTTTTATGTGCCTATTGGGTCATTTAAATAACTGCATAGTTTCCGTATTGCAACGATTGCTATGTGAACACCTTTAGCACCAGCCAACCTTGTAAACGCTGTAGAACTGGAATAGGATACAATAAAATATACAAGTGCGAAGAGACGTAGCGAAATATAAGATTGGTACAATGAAGAATACCATAAATGGAAGGAGAAGAATATCAACTACTAATAATGAATGGATGCTAATTAATGGAAATTGAAGATTATTAAGTGACACCGCTCTTGCTCTAACTTATCTCTGATGTCTGTTCCACCGTTGAGAAATTTAGGTTTGAGGTATCTGAGCAAAACGGTACAGCAAATAAGCAAAGTTACAATGATGCTGCAATGAGGCAAGAAAGTAAAGAAATTGGGGAGACACAGGAAAATATTAAAGTTGGAAGGACTGAACATATTGAACATTGAACTTGAAATTTGCTGTACAACCTGTACAAGTAACTGCTCTGAGTTGGAGGTATGCAGAATTTACAAAAATATTGTATTTATGCCCCGGGGAGCTCGACGAGCGAACAGGACTGTCAAAAAAATCAATTAAGAGCAACAGATAATTTGCAGGTGTAATTCTTATTAAACAATTAAAACGACTGGACTGTTGAGTACCACTGTTCCATAGTTTGTGTAATAAGTAGGGTCTTTCTCTTTATAGCAGCTAACTATTTTCTGTACGAAAAGTATGGTATCTTTTAATGAGGTACCCAGAAATATATCGACATATTGCTTTATGTCAAATCGGTCCAATTCGATATATCAGTAATTAATAACAATTTTTGTAAATAATATATTTTTACCAGACATGTATTGCTGGACTGTATGGCTAAACGTTGTACAAATTTCGGCTTTTTCATTTGAAATTTATCGATAACTTATTAATTTGTTTTTCAGTGAGATTCAACTTTACTCCATGTCATAATTTCATTTCACAATGTATATTATTGTGAAACTATTGCTTCACTTGTTTGTGTTGACCCTTGGCATTTGACAGTGACTCGTTTCTATTCATTACGACACATCGGATCAGTGCATGTAATTTGCTGGATGTTTGATTAGTAAGTAGTTGTGCAGACGATGAGTTTCTGTCCAATCGTCACATAAAAATCTAATTAGCAACATATTTTCATTTGCACGATGTTATTTCTTGCTGCCATTTAATTTATATCCACAGAATTAAAACGCACGAGTAACATCAATATAGTAATTTTTAAATAAAATGAATAAATTTGGCCTGCTTTCTCAAACATCTTCCTGTAAAAGTTTCACGTAACTTTTGCAGAAAGATTACCTTGATTACGGTCTACATATTCCCAGAATAAAATTGCCCGAAAGAAAGTTAAGTTATGAATATTTTCACGGTGGGTTGAATTTCCATATTTTAAAGTAAATAAAATTAGACGTTTGTAAATAAATTGGGGATAGTAGCGCGGCGAATCGTTAGGAATTGATTGAAGCGTGAAATAATAAGTATAAATCAGCATGTGTTCTCACAGTATAAAATGACCGGCAATTTACGATCATTACTTAAACCGATCTGCTTGCGATGTCTATGGAAAAATTAGTTGACTATATATCTTTTATTTCAATGAAATGAACAATGAAATGTTGAAATCTTATGAAACATATCGATACTTTGACATTACCTTAATAACTAATTATTTTTTGATAAATTGTCAATTGATAATTACTTAACACTTAATCATAAAAATATTGCATCTGATAATTCTCGCTTATAAACTGTTTTGACGATTAAACTAAAATATTGTGTAACTTAGTTATATTTTATATTTTTGGATGGAGAGCGTATATTTAATAATAACGGATTTTATCGATTCGTTTATAAGTTCATATTTACGAAAAATTGCAATTTTTCTACGAACAGTTAATTAATTTTTTGAATGGCTTTGTTCGTGTTTCTAATCAATTTTTAATTCTCGCGAATATTTCGGATTATTCTTTATGATGTATTATTAATTGCTGGTAGCCGCTGCGACAAAATTTAATAAATAATCAATTAAAAACGGTCCTCATCGATTTATTACAATTTTCAGTGTAGATTCTGCAGCTAATACAATTCCTTTTACGCATTTAACAGTCGCAGTTGTTCGTTAGATACAATTATATGCAAAGGCACGCAGACCCGACATTAAATGCCGCTGATACAAATTGCTCCGTATATATCAATTTTGCAACACATGCATCACGACTATGAATCAATCAAACAGAATTTACATTAATTTATGCGGCGTGTCATTGTTTGAAGATTGCTATGTTTTAATTACTGGCGTTGTTATTCTGCACACATTAGATTGTGTTTGTTACGATAATAAGTGGCATATTGTTGTGTGGAACGAGGCACGTTTGATCTAACACTTTGTATATTCATAAAAGGGCCCCAAGGACGAGGCGTAAGATGAAAATTTTTAGGCACATTTGTTACAAAGTGAACATTTTTAAAGAATTGTATATTTACACAAACATTACTATGCCAATTGGTATTTTAATTATGTATTGATTAACAACGACGTAATTTTAGACGCCAGTACCACCTACGCCCACTGAATTACTTCATATCTGCAACGCATGTAACTGGAATACGTTTTACACTGTGTATTAAATTTCAGAGAGTAGTTCGGTGTATGTTTCATATTATAAATAGTTTTCTTTTGATTGGGCGATAGAAATATTGGATGTATAAATTGTTGTGGTCGTTGAAGGAATTTCTTTCTGGCTCAAAACATTTAAAAGGATATATTATATATGTAATACATAATCGAACCAAACCTAAATAAACGAGGTGGAAGTGTTTCTTTAAGTGTTTAAGTGTTAAGTAAGGAGACTTTTATTTTGAATCAATTTTGGGAAAAATCATAATTAAATCATAATAAACAATAAAAGAGAGACGATTTTTAATACATGCATACATAATTGGTGAGATTTGTATGAATTACCACGAAGCAATCCAAAATGTGCTGAAATGGTGTTTAATGTAAAATGAATGTTTATAAAACGAGAAACATATCGAAATGGTTCCCTGGTTCAATCTTTAATTGGCCATCTGAGCTTGGCGGTCGTAAGCTCGTCAACATTTCACCAGGTAGATAATTGTCCTCTCGGCTGAACATAGTGTTGCGCCGTTAGTTGCTCTTTCAGCAAAATGTCATGCACACAAAGACATTTGACAATACTGCTGATCAGTTGCGTTGACTTTAAGTTTTTGTCAGCGTTTCCAATTAAATTGAAGCGTTGAAGTTCCATAACAGGTTCTGAATGTTATCAGCACTTGGCTTAAAAAGGCGCCTTGTAGGAAGCTTTAAGACTGTAAAGAATGTGTTTTGGTATATATTGCAAAACTTAAGCTAGATTAGATATGGGCAATACTGCAATAGGTATGACCGAAGCCAAGACCTATTTACAAAAAAATATGCAATCGCCCAAACTAAACATTTCCATACTTACTTATACTCCATTTATCGAAAGAATTTTTACTCGTACAGTTTTCGAGATATGGAAAAAAGGTGAGATATTGCTTTAAAAATATGACGTTTTCTTCCTATGCTATATACGAATCTTAAGTTTAAAGTTTCATAGTGTCAGCTTGGGTGCTAGAGAAAATCATGGAAAATGCAGATCTCGTAAACATTGTGGTTACTTAAAATAAATTTTTTTTATATTTTTTTTATAGATATTAAATGATAAGGTTAATATTATAATGATAAGGTTATTTCTTAGATGCTACAAAAAAACTGTACAAGCGTATTTTAACAAAAGGAATGAAGGAATATTTGAAATATACAGAAAACTTTATTCAAACATTAATTAATTAAATTTTAACTATTGGCATTCTGAACAGATGAACTCTACGACTGCTCAATACTTGGTATTACCTCCTCTGACTCTAATTACAGCCTGTAAACGCCTTTGCAAACTCTCAATTAACTGATGGATATTGTCTTGTAGAATATTTTTCCATTCATCTAATGAAGCTGGCGCTACAGGGCTACGTCTTACTTGCTTGTCCAACATGTCCCAAACATGCTCTATAGGATTTAAGTCACGGGAGCATGCTGGACAATTCATACGGCTTATTTAGACTTCATCCAGATATTCTTTAATACGCCTGGCAACGTGGGGTTTTGCATTATCATGCATTAGGATGAAATTATTGCCAACGAACGGAGCAAATGGAACAACATGATCATCCAATATTTCTGTAATGTATCGGTGTGCTATTTGTCCCTCCCTCTACACAAACAAGATCCGTTCGAGCTTCTAATGAAATACCGCCCCATACCATAGTTGATCCTCGTCTATGATTGACTCGTCGAACGAATGTACAGGGTGCATATCATTCACCAGTTCTTCTCCAAACCCGTTGTCAACCATCGGAAGAATATAGATAAAACCTAGATTCATCAGTGAATAGTACGGTACCCCACGGCCGTATTTCCCAAGGTAGGTGGATATGAGCAAATTGTAGCTTTGCTGTTCGATGATGGGGGAATAATTTTGGACCATGGCCTGGTATGCAAGACTTTAATCATCTTTCGGCTAATCTTCTGCGAACTGTCCGTACACCGAAAACCTCTCTGAGTTGATTCCTAGCCCCAACGCAGGTAGAAGTGCGATTTCATAACGACAGTAGTAAGATAAAACGGTCATCTGCTTTCTTTTTCTTTTTTTTTACCAGATCCTGGTGCTCTGCCAGTCTCTCTAAATTTTTGGACACATTTTCGCACCGCTGTATGAGTACAGTGAATTATATACAACAAATTTCTACCATATTCAACAAGAGCAACAGCCTTGGCAGAATCTTCGGTGTTTCGAGGTATTATGAAGTCAAAAACAGAGCACAGTATCTTTGCCAATCAAAACAAAATCAACAGAAATTTAACATAAATGAATATAAGCACACACTTCGACCTTGTCTGACAAATAAATTTGACGTTTAGACAACTGTTATAGCCATTTAAAAAAAGAAACTAGGGTATACACCAATGCAGTAGGCATTGAAGTAAATATTTGATACTACACACAAGTTTATTTTAGTTTAGTTTAGTATTTTAGTATTTTAATTTATTTCAATAGATCCATTTGTTTAACGCAGTTTTCGTATCATTTATGATTTATTTGATTTACTGATTTTTCACTGATATTAAAACACCAGTGCTACTAATATGTACTGACAAATCGACTTCTTGTGTGGTTCCATTTTTTTAATTTTGCCGGTGGAGATAAGCATAATAAGAACTAAATGATAGCCCATGTATCTAAACAGCATTGTTCACAGTAGAAAGCACAAAATTAGAATACGAGGGGAGATCATTGTGTGGCGTCCCTGGCATAGTAGGCATTGGTGACGTTGAATCAGTTTGACACATTAAATAAAGTATTAATAATTTGTTGTTACGTTGGTTCAATTGTAGTTTTGACTCTGTTACCAGTTCAAATAATTCAGAATTCAAGTAGACAAGTTTAAAGAAATTCTAAAAATAGAAAAATCAGAGGTTCGTACAGTTATAAAATAGTTGTAAAAGAAAGGGTTCCCGCAAAAAGAAATTCACGAAGACATGGTAGGTGTATTAGGTGAGGGTGCTGTTTCTTACCACGTGGTGAAAAATATGTCTCGAGAATTTAAACTGGGAAGACAAACATGTGAACAAGCCAAGGGTACTGGACGACCAGTGACTGCCACTACCCAAGAAAATGTTAAAATCGTATGCACGATATGATAATGACAGATACACAACTGACCATTCGCCGGATAGCTGAAATTACGAATTTTTCTTACGGTACTATTTTAACAAATATTTTTTCTCGATTCGCCACTGTTGATGAAACGTCGGTTCACCACTTCGATCCTGAGTCGAAGCAACAGAGTATGGAGTGGTATCGCCGAGGTTCTCCGCCACCCTGCAAATTTCTTGTTTTACCATCCGCTGGTTATGGTTATGGCCTCAATTTTTTGGGATGCAGACGGAATTTTGACGGAATGATTTTTTGGAACGCGGACATACAATAGCAGGCTACTACTACGCCAACTTAATTTCAATATTGCGCGATTGTGTCAAGGAAAAAAGACGGGGAAAATTGAGCAAATGAGTTCTGTTTCATCAAGACAACATTCCTGTCCACAAAAGCCATGTTGCCACGAGCGCTATTCTGAACGCAGGATTGAATTGTTTGAACATTCCGCATATTCACCACACCTGGCCCTGTATGATTTCTTTTCATTTCCAAAATTAAAAGAATATCTTCGGGCGACCAAATATTACGACGATAATGTGATGGCGGCCATAAACGACTGGTTGGAAGAGCAACTGAAAGATTTTCTTCCAGAGGAATCACAGGTTTGGAGCATCATTGGACCAAATGCATCGACGTTCATGGAGATTATGTAGAAAAATAAACATTTGATATTTCTTCAATTTGTTTCCTTCTATGTTAGGGACTGTAAATACTGATCTCCCCTCGTATCTTTGAGAGCGATATAACTTAAATACATTATAGGTGGTGTTGCATTTATAAATGATATTTAATAGTATTTGTTTTAATTCTGCGCACAATAAAACAATATTAGCGTTCATTTTGGGTGCATCTAAATAATAACTAACGTGCATTATAAATCAACTTTAAATGCAATTCGCGAGGGTGAATACTTTAATAATTGATTGCCTCGAAATTGGATGAAATACTATCAGCAATGTTGCAAGCAACCGCAGATTTCCCAACTTCATTATTCATTGCACTTTCCTGTAAGTTTACGTCACGTCGAATTATTTAAGATTCTTACTTCGTGAAACTTTCTTGGAAATTAACTTGAGTTAATGAACTTAATAGAGGTTTATTACACGTTGTTGGTGCACTGCTTTAAAATGCAGAAATAATTTTTGCATTGCCATTTTAATGGAATAAATAAATTAGAAAGCAGTTTCTTCGATCATCGTTATATTTTTAACACTCCAGTTATTTATATAAAAATGCCATTTTATACATTTATGACGTGGAATAAATTGAATAAACTATTTAGAAATTTTTATTGCGGCATCAACCAGTCTGCGACAGGCGTTACATCATACAAAGTGTGTCGTGACGTGAAACGAAATCGCCAAATCAGCTAACTGAGTCAGCTAATACGAAATTATTTCGTGCATCCTATTCTATGAAGTATTTCTTTAATAATTTTTGAAGATTTTAATTAAAATTTTTCGGATTTATATCTTTGGTATTGATATTTGTCTTCTTTATGATACTTATATACTTATCTTTACTATATTTTTTATATGTTTGTAGTAGTTTGATTGATTTTGTTGTAATTGCAATAACCACTAAATACATTATTGCACGTTGAGTTCTGAAGTGTTCAACAGTATAACTTCGCATCTGACTGCTCCATTTTGACTACTATTACGACAAGGACAACATTGGCTCTGAGCTATAGACACTTTTGTATGCATATTACCGTATAAATAACATTAACAATTTGTGGTCGTACAATAATTACTATTTTACTTCGAAAGTAAACTGCGTAATATCAATTATTAAACTTTACGTCGCAATGTATTTCTGTTAGCATTGAACAAAGGTTATGTGGAACACGTACGACTTTTCCCATTGGAAGTAAAAACAGAGGACAAGATCGGGAGATAAATGGAAAAACACAGTCGCCCTGGGTTTTGTGGATGGCGGTAGCTTGTTGCATTTATCGGCTTAAATCCTGAAACTGTTGAACGCCGCTCGTAAACAATACGCACCCCAGGGAACCGGGCGACGCTAAAACTATATGCAATTTAAAACTCCATTTGTCGTAAAACAAAACTAGCGCGATGCAAACGTGTTCCGTATATGGGAACGGTGCATAAACAAACTCCTTGGCGTATGCAACCGCCCGGGCGCGCTTGAACTCGAGTCAAGGATAACCAGTTGGGGCGAGGCGAGCCCAGCGTCCACGCTCGGTTCTTCATTTCCGAAGCAAAATTTTATTTCGATGGTACGATCGCACAGAAAGTCGTTCTGAAAGCCGATGGGCGTTTCCAAATGTGCAGAAATGTTTGTTTTCAACGTCCGTTTTACATGAAACGTGTGGCAAAATTTCATGTAAAAAACATATCGATTTCGATTAAGTGGGCTCAATTGGGTAGAGTTTCTTCAAACTTCATTTGTTCATTTTATGCCGAATAATTGAAATTAGAGCTAATGTTGTTAGTTTTTCGTCTTGGATACAAAACATCGAATCGTAAAAATACATTGGGAGGGAGAGATAATGGTAAAAGGTATGAAAATACGGTTTAAAGATTCGGATAAGAAACTTAGTTTTCCAATAAATGCAAACAAATATTTCTTTGAATTATTTTCTGAATCATGTAAGCAAACACATTTATGTTAATTCAGTGAAAGCTTGTGCTGATTTCAAAGGTAATATACATTTTAAATTGAGAGAAATTTTTTTGCCGCCAAACGATAATGGTTCTTAGAGTAACGAAAATATTTTCATTCCAATAAAAGTTATGTTGGTCGAATTTTCCAATATCATTTTGTTTGGTGGAATTCATTCAATTATTTAAAGAATTCACAGACAATAATTAAAAAAAATAATAAAAAAAGATGAATGAGAAACAATCTGAAATATAATTTCTTCTAACTGTAGACAATAAATATAATGGAAAAGCAAAGAAGAAAGGAAAAATATTAACAGATGAAGAAATAATACACTGAAACAATATTTTCAAGAGCTACTGAAGATTATTTAGAAAGTAGTTGTGTTAAAGCTGATAAGAATGATGAAAGAAGATAGGCAATAAACAGTGAAGAAGTAAAAGATGGTATACAAAGTATAAAAATTGCAAGGCTTCAGGGCACATATCTACAGAGTATCAGCGGAAATGCTAAAGAATATGGGTACGAAAGGAGTAGATCTATTCACGAAAATCTGAAAAACAGTTTGGGGATAGGATGTAATCCCTAAACACTGACAGATAGTGGTAGTAATACCAATTTACAAGAAGGGTGAAAAGGGAGACTGTGATAATTATACAGGAATAACGCTTCTAAGCACGGGGTTAAAGGTATGCGAAAAGATACTAAAAAAGCTAGAAGAAGTGTAATGTGGGTTGAGAAAATGCTAAGTAATATAAAAAAAATGAACTTTGGGAACTATAACGGAGGGAAATGTGACACAAGAAAAGGACGTCATGAACAGAGTTGGAAAAACGATGAAAACATGCCATATTTTGAAGCCAGGCTTTATAAGAAAGAATGAGGTAACAATGCAAACCAAAATGATAATATTTAAAACAATATTCAGACCAATTTTAACTGACGTGTGACAGTGAAACATGGACACTACCAGAACAAATACAAGTAGAGATGAAATACCAAAGGGTGGTTAAGGGAATTAGAAAATGGGATGTAGCAAGGAACTAGACATTTCAAAATGGGAGTTTAGTATGGTTATGATTTTTTTAAATTGATTTTAAATTACATATGAAATTGTAATACATGTTTAATGTCTAATATTTAATTTATTGCAATGCATTTCATGTGAAGGGTATTAATCGAATTTCGTTGTTTAAATTTGTTATACTTTATGTATGTCCAAATGGTACGTGTTATTGCTGTTATAAAAGTTGAAATTTTAAGCAACTTTTATATAAAAGTTTTTTGTTTTCGCAAAATGGAGTATAAATAAGTCTAAGAAAGTTCAACGCAGATCACTGCATATTTTTTTACAATGTTTTCTCTAGTCCTTGCACCAAATGCCAGAGTGCAACTGTGATTTTCATCCTTGTTGATTCAAAGATTATTCAAAAGGCCTAATTATAATAAATACAAAAGTCAAAACAAGGTACGCGTAGTTCTTTGCTTTAAACAACATTGTTGCTTGTTCCGAGAAAGAAACATCTCATATAATCAATGTTATTTTAATTTAAAATGTACATGCAATTTTAATTAAGGACAAGGTTTTGTTGAAATAAATTAATATATTTGCTTGCAATTGATAATATTATTCTATGTGAGACAATTAATAATGCATAGAAAGGAATTTTAAAATGTAGTTGTGTTATTATAAGAAACACGTTTCTTTAAACGAGCAGTGTTGTCCTTAATTCGCATGTTATTTGTCGTGTATGAACATCACCTTGCATGGTTATTAATTGCAAGTGTTTAATTAGTAACGTAGAATACTATATAAGTTTCATACAATTTGTGTATTTTCGTGCATTTTTAATATATTATAATTAAACAGAAATAGTAAATAAATGAATACAATTATGTCATTATTATTAAACAAAGGATGCAATTATGCATAAGAATAGTGTTCAAGGTGATATGTTTTGAATATTTTCGTGCATTTTCCTATAAATTTATATTGAATTGTAATTAAAAATAAGTAATTATCTAAAATTATCAATTAATGAAATAACTCTATCAAACAGAATAAATAATGCAAATACGAATATTTTAATGTGCATTAGTGTCGAATTTCCGTTCGCGCGAAAAAGATATTTATCTGAACGAAGGTCAAGAACCGTAAAATACCATAAAATATTTCATCAATATTTCATCGAGGACAGCATTGGGATCGATAAGATTTACTTGCGTTCATGTTCATATAAGTTTATGTCGTACTGTTTCCCCGCATTAATGATAAAATAAAACCCTCGGAGAATTAACGACTTATCTTCCAACTTTTGCTAAATCGTCGTGTTTCCAATAAAACCATATTTATGAACTTGTCCAGTGTTACAAAATCCCATTGGCGTATTCGTCGAACTTTTTCGAATGGATGTGAAAGAATGTTTAATTTGCTACATAAGTGACTAAGATGTTTGTGTGCAACTTTCAGTGCTCAGTATCATACGATGGTCGCCCACATTGAGCACTTGTAATTTCTTATTGATGCAAACAAACAATTTCGTAAAAGTAAAAATGTGTTTAGTGTGAAGTAGATAGAAACTGTCTTGCATTTTTTTACATTATATGGTATATCTATAAATAGTCGAGAAGTGCCAAAACAAAACATGTTCAGTACCTAACCAAAAATGGCGCCAGGAACGTAATCAGTTTTAGGATAGAATGCTATTGATGAATAGGCAGGAGATCACCTTTTGTAGATATATATTTTTGCAAGTTGTTCTTTAGAGAGTTGGAGAAGAGTGTTACGAACATAGATAATGGTCGTACAACAAAATTCTATTAATTGTTGACAACATATACAACTGCAGTAAGTGGAAATTGGAAGGAGTGTATCAGAAATATAACTTTGTTTGTAGTGATTTGACGTTAGTAGTGCATTTCTGGGGAACTTGATGGGGGGCATTTTAATCTTATAATTCTTTTAGTAAGATGATGAAAGTGAAATTATGAACGAGCGACAATTACATTATTATTTCGAGAATTTTATCACAGATAATTTACGTTTGTTCAATGTGCAATCGAAACTTCTCGTTTCTTACTGGGATACAAAACGAGAAAATACTTGTTTTGCTTACTCAGGTTGTTTGCTATGACAACGTGAGGTAAAACCATTTGCCCATTCATTTACCCCACTTAAAGAAGAATCTTTCGTTTAGAATTGCTCAACATTTTTATTCAAAAGTTCTAATAAATCGACAATCTATATTACTAAAATTACTTATTAGTAATTAGTAATTCACAGTGCAATTATTAAAAACACAAGAACTGGATTGATTTTTTGATGATTCTTCTGGTACCTCATCTTCCAGACGAATTTTCTTGTTTGTAACTTCACCGACAATAATTTTTCTTGCTATTTCCATTTTGTTGGTGACAGATTATTCTACGTGGGACACGGCAATAGAAGAAGAACGCCAGCCCCCATGTCTTTTAAGCGTAAGAATGTCGGCAGAGGCATTAGCCAATAATCGTCGAAAACAATGTCCTGTATATAAATGGGCATCCTTAAAATTCAGATAATTTACCACCAATTTAGGTATCTTTGACAGAGTATGCATACATACGGGTTTTAGTGTACATTTTCCCGAACGGTATCACAAGAAAAATCTACCCTCGCCGATAGATTTAGGACGTAGCGTTGCATATTTTCGGTATATCGCCAAACCGCTTCCTTCATTCAGCATCAGTAATAACAAAAGAACGAGGTTTGTAGTTTTTTGTTTTTAGTATATTGACGATCAATGTAGATCCGTTGTCTTCAGTATCAGTGGTTTTCAAATTTACTAATTCGTCACACCTACAAGCGCCCATAACGCCCATTACAACCACTATCTCCATAAATAGATAAATATCATCAGCAGCTTCGTTTATAAATTTTGACACTTCTTTCTGCTCTAATGTTTTCGCCTTCTTAGGTTGATATCCGGCAGCCTTACTTTTCAAAATCCCGAACAAAGTCTTAAATCTGAAAATTCGTTACATAATTAATTATACCACGTAATTGTACATATAATACATCAATTACTTGCTAATATCTACTTTTTCATAAACGAATAAGGTCGACTTTAACATTGAATACGTAGACCACAAAGAAGGGGGCGCCAATTTTCCCATTAATCCATTAAAATAAGCCAGCATTACTACTCATTTACCTACCTCATTTATAACATCAACGTTTTTTGTTCGAAATTTTTCCAACACATTCAAATATCTTTCCTTAGATTTTGCAGGCAGTAAATTAAATGTAGCGGCATCGGCCTCTTCTAATATATCACCAGGAACAATTAAATCATTTTGTTGCTCCATCTTGCTTAATTAATTGCACGTTTTTTGGGAAAGAACGTTAAATTGTAATTTCTCACAAGTTTATTTATTTTTACAATTGCTTTTTAGAGATAATTGCAACGAAAGTGGCCGCTATGTTTTATGATATAAATTGCACAAATTATAAAATTTCAATTTTGTTCCAAAACTCACTGGCAGGAGTAAACAAAACGCTATAGAGCAATCGTGAGAAATTAATTCACCAACTTGTGTGTCATTCCACACTCGGCTTCGCTCCGTGAATCCTACACACGCGTGGGTGAAACTTTTAGTATCTCCACTCGTACTGTAATATACTATTCTTTAGGCTACTTTTGTAGTAACACTGCGCCAATAAATTAGAGGAACACTAAGAAAAATATTTGTAATTTCTTTTCTAGTTTTATGAAAGTAATGAAATCTTGTATGCTTACTATATTATCCTTTATTTTTCATAATATCATCATTTCAATCCAAAAAAATCAAACACGGTAAAAAATACAACTAACAAAAAAACAAACTAATAAATTAACGAATTAAGCTTAAGTAACCAGGGAAAAATAAAACACGAGACTGAATAACGACCTGACATCTTCGTGGCATACATTCAATCAAGCTCTACATATCCTCTTGGGGTATGTTGACCCACACTACCATAAGCTCTTGAGTTTTTGGAGCCACTTGTCTGTTTCTGAGCTTCCGATCCAGCTCGTTCCACAAATGCTTGATCGGATTAAGATCTGGGCTGAGAGCTGGCCAGTCCATGATTGGGGTTTGATGTTTTTACAGGAATTGTCTTATTTGATAATTTGTCATGCTGGAACAGAAATCTAGGGCCTATACCTGTTTGCGCCCAAACTCGAAGACGACTATCGCAACGTGAGCGAATGCCTGTCGGTTTCTTTTGTGGTCTAAAGCCGGTCGTGGCTTTCGGACTGGTCCCTTTAACCTTAGGTTGTGTTCTCGCAACCTTTTTCTTACAGTTTCCGTACAAATTTGGATTCATGTTGCAATCCTTAGGGCTTACATAAAATTGTCTTGCAACGTGACGTAAGCTGTATCCTTCTTCGAGTAATCTTATAGCTCTTGCTTGAACTTGAACTTGACATAGATGCCTCATGGTACACGGTTTTAGTAACAAGCACTAATAATAAATACATCGATTCTTTGCGAATCTGGAGCTATCGAATTGACAAATAGACTTTTTCCCTAAACTGTTTTCCATGTTTTATCTTTTTTTTAAATAGCGTTGAAATACTCAAATTTAATGCATCTTATAGTAAATAAATGATAATATCGCCTGCTTATAAGGTTTCATTACTTTCATAAAACTAGAAAACTTATTGTTCCTCTGATATATTGGCGTAATGTACGTTTAATTTGCCAGGTAAAATGTCAACATCTTTACAATTAATATCACTTGTACACATATGTTAACCCAATGTCTACATATAATTCAAAATAAACATTAAAGTTGATTGAAAATGATTACGGTACTGATTTTTTGAATAGAATGCATATAAATAAATACAATTCAATTGTCAAATTCAAATATCCTAACGTCCCCCAATCCATCCACTATACAAAATCCACACGATTAATCTTCCCAAATACGCGTACGTGCAAAATTTCTCACAAACTAAATATGCCTTCATTAAAATTCTTACATGCTCGGCTTCTTACACATGCTCACTGCATTGTAAAAATGTTACCAATATAACGACGTATTAGCGTCTCAAAGGATGACGTAGACGAAAGAAATTACTTGATTCATGATAATAAATGTACAGGTACTGCTATTATAAATGTACAGAATTTCATTCCAACGAGTAACCGATAATTTCGCAGTTTAGATGCATTTTATAATTTCACGGAGATTTTAAATTATATCATTAAATTATAGCGCCGACACATTATGTTGAAATTTGTCGCTATGCCGCGCACCGCTATAAAAGCATTTTTATTAGCAGGGATTGTCTCGGAGATATTTTTACGTTCTTATCGGCATCGACTTGTGATTTTCATTGGTAAATTGAACGGACACCGAATTGGATTTAATTCGTTTGATGGAACAATACGTTACGATGCTATTTTTGTTTTTAATTAAAATTGGCAGAAAAGTATGTCATATTAGAGCAGCGTAAAATATTAAATCACTTTAATTTAGCAAAACGCAATACGTTAAAAGATTTACTGAATCTGGGACCGATTTTGAGTGTACAAGACCTAGATTTGCGATCTTCGCTTTATTTTGTTGTCTTATCTAAACGCACTTGAATTTTGTTGATATGGTTCCACAAGGTAAACCGTCGTGGACATTTTTCTATCCAAAAACGTACTGATTTAATGTTGAGGTTTTGAAGTCACCGAGCGGTCCAACTATATATTGCATCTCGATGGCAACCGCAAGGCTTATATTGAAAATGAGATATTAACGATGCTATTTCCGGGATTTTTCATGTTCATTGATCAAAAACGATCATGTGCTTTCTTGTTTACGATGTACTTCAAAAAATTCAAAAAATATGTAAAATTTTCTTGAAAATGAAATACAAGTCGTACATACGTAAGAGATGCATTATGAGATTCCCTATTCTTTTTCCAATACAATGATGACTTATTTTGTAATTTATTGAGCTAATTATTGGTCTACACATGTATTTGGTATACAGCATGACTTCCCCTAAAATTTATTGATTTACAGTACAAGTAGGACGACTACTTGATTTGATATTTTAGTTTAATGTTTGGAACACAAAACTGTGACATTGACCGTTTTAATTCAGGACACGTATTTTTAACTAGCATTCGTTATCAGCCTATAATTTGACACATTGCTTTAAAACCTGTAAGTAAAAAATTTAATTTACGTAAAACTAAGGCTCATACATCGTCCTGGCTCTACTCGTCAGTTCCTAGTCATAACAAGTGAAATGTACACGTTCGAATTCATTATATAGTAAGCAAGCATTTTTAATTACTATTTTAACAAATGTCATCGCATTTTTGCAATTAAGAGTTGAATTTTCTTTCAAACCAACGCCAGTCCTTTTTATTTTGTTATATATTTAGCAAAATTTTCAGATTAAAATCATGCCAAGAAAATTGAATTTCAATGTTCCTCTTTCATGATTTCTTGTATTACGTATTTTACTGTTTGAATTAAAACCAAGATCTGATACGTTCTTTTAATTCTTTATTCATTATAAATTATTTCATATCATTATCCCATATTTTAATGTATTTCTCAAGAATATTTTGGTGTTGAAACTGAGGTAGCAAGGATAGAACTTTGTTACACGTAATCAAAGTTGAATCAAGCAGCATCGGAAGCTTGATCTGAGACCTTTCTCATAAACTTAATAATAATCCAAATTCTTTATTTACTGCATTCAAAGAGGTGACGGTGAAATCAAATATTTATATGTAATATATTAATAGGAAGTTCGTTACTTGTTCCAATAGGCGTGGCTTTGAGTGAAGTGGGTAGGAACTAAATATTCACGAAGCACATGCACATCAACAATTGAACAATTGTATCAATTTCTATGGGTAATGATTTTCAAAATTAGGCACATTTGATTAGATTTCACGAGGCATTACTACAGAGTTGTCAATCAAATTGACAGTACACTTCTACATTTTTGTATAAAGAAGACCTACCTGAAGATATCAAATGTGACTTTGCCGAAACGTCTGAATAATCATTCTATGGACAGTTCAAATACTCAGTTCATTATAAAAAGCATCTTCAGAATGAGAATATCGTTAACACCCTATATTATAGCGAATAACAAAGTTGGCAAAAAGTCACTTAATTTAATAAGTTAGTTAAACGAATGCATGATAAGACACAGTGATGAAAACTAACAAACGCAAAAAATGTTCCTTGATCAATGAATAGTGCAAAAATATTAGCTGTATCAATATTTACGCTGTAACATTTTATGGATATAATTAGAAAACCATCATCTGGTGCTAGCGTAAGAAGTGTACAAGAACTGCTTGTCAAGAGCCAGCAGCGGGTCGTGGCGTATAAGGTTTTTGATCAACATGTTGCTCTTTAGGGAAAGGCGAAACTAAGCCAACTGCTACCGAGATGTGCATCTCAGAAAGGACTGTGTGGCCTATGAGCTATCTAAAGGATCGTGAAGACTGAGGAGCAGGGGCTATCACTTGCTAAAAAGAGAACTGCAGTTACAATCGATCAAGACCCAACCCAACACAACTCAACCCTACTCCAAGTTCATATTCTAATTTTGTTCTCATGTTTAATGTCCTTGTTCCTCATATTTTCATAGTCTTTTTACTTATCCGATATTTTCTATGTTCTGTTATTAGTTTCTTGACTTGTTTGATTTCTGACCTTTCCGTATTGTCAGTCATTTTTCTTTTTGATCCCAGGTATAGTTTATCGCGTTCATTGTCATTTTCTGCATCCTATCTTCCATTCTCTATTTCCATTCTCTTTCTCTTCAGCGGCAACGTTTCCACGTTTCCATTTCTGCCACTACACTCTCCCCGTCTTTACTTATTCTGTATGCTTTATTATTTATTTATTATTTTGCGTTTACTTATATTTCAATATCCTCTCCCAGTTTTTCTATTTGTTCTCCTTTTCCTGTTATTATTATATTATTTTTCCTATCTCTTTTATCTATTTCGTTCTCTTTTGCTTCCAAGATTTTTTTATCTGCTTCTTTTCTGCTTTCCATTCCTCTTTTGTCTCTTAATTTTTCTCTTCATTTGGTTTGGTTCGTTCTTCGCGCTTTGTATATCTTCTTCTAGTACTTCGGTACTTTTTTCACTTCCTTTATCATTTCTGTCATCGTTTCTTTTGGTTCTTCCATTTCGTTTTCCTTGTTTCCCACTACTTTACTTCTTTTCTATTCTTTCAAACTTCTATTTCTTTATCCTGATCTTACCGTGGTGTGAGTTTAGGCCACAAATCAAAATACAAATGTCTCAATTGTAGATTATAAAGGTCCTCCAGAAACCATTTGAGAGTTGAGTGAGTGTATAAATACGATTGAGTGGGCGTCGTATTAATTGATTTGATGCCAAATACTTGTGTCTAACCCGAAATATTAGTTGTTATAAAAATATCGACATAGAAACATCAACTTTTGAAATTTGTTGTGACAAAACCATGTAAACGAATTCAGAGCATGAAACTCAATAAAATGTGTATACTATAAGTTATTTCGATAAAGTTAGTTAAGGTTTTAGATGATTGAGATGTAACAATATATATTTAGTGAATATTTATGTAGATCGTCGAACGGTTGCTGTAAATTGAGTATAATTGTAAAAAGAAGAGGGAAGCTTTTGATGTATGTATCAAGTCTAGGTCGTAAAGCTCTATATGTGCCATTTGTAAGAAAGCTGCAGTATTGTCCACAAATAATGATACACAATTTATCTTGAGATTGTACACATTTTTGTATTGTCATAAAAAATCATAAAAGACTTACAATGTAAGGTATCATAAGTACAAGATATAGTGAAACAAAAATTTGCAATATCGTAGGGAAAAAGGCCTGTTTTGGACACTCAAACTCTACAGCATTTGTTTAATTTAAATGGATTGTAAAACATCCCTTAAAATCAAAATATTGTAAAAATTCCCCGTGTTTATGTTTTGCGTTGAAATATAGAGATAAACATTACTTTTTATGATACTTTAGTTTTCATTGATATGGTATAATAATAATAATTAATAAAAGCCAAGAACAAATTTGCTTGTAGTTTTTCTCCTGGATTAGTGTAGACATTTTCGTCCGTTTAATTTTTTTTCAACAGCATTTCTCAAGTTCTCAAGTGGTAATCTTTTCAGTATTTACAATCCTGCATATATAGGATTTCTTAATGTAAGCATCGTTAAATAATAATATGTTTAAAAAAGTTATTAATTTTCTGCTTAGAATTTTCTATATACCGCGAATCTGCTATAGCAATTGGCGAACAGAAAAAAATCTGATGAAAATGCAATGAGCGAAAAAGTAAATATCACAAAACTGAACACGATGGTCATAAAAACAGGCAATGGAAGACAAATAAAAATAGATATTCCTGTGGGAAATATGGCTCTTTCCTTCAGCTTACTTCTGAGACACAATCAGAGGGATACCTCAACACAAACTGTCTACGGTCGCCACCGTAATTACACTGAGATTTACAAAGACCAAAGGTGTAAACACCGATTGGTTCGTTCGAGTCTACGGCGATCCGGTTAATGAGCGCAGTAAACCGGAGGGACTCTTGCCCGGAGTTCGCTGACCGACCGAGAAGTAACTGTACCGGTCTGGAACAGCGCGCGCGTATGCGATATTGTGAAATCGAATGCCGATAGCATTATCTCATTAATGTACCACTTCACATTTTACTACACGCCGCGAGGCGGTCTACGGTCATACGGTGATTAATTACGGCCGAAATGCCAGAAAACGTTTGGAGCCCACGACGCGATAAAGTTACAACACCGGAATTTATCTTTATTCTTACGGTCGTGAAACTATCCCGGTATCTGCGTATTTATGGGCGACACACTGTGGCAAGTAAATCCGAGGATCAGAGTGGATCTTCGAGGCCGCGAAATGGAGAATGGCTCGATCGCCCAAATTAGGGCGATGAACGAATAAATTGGTAGGCTTTGCTGGATGATGCAAGCTATATAGCAGTGATTTAAAATGCCATAAGATTGAAAATAAAATATTTTGGTTTTTTTTTGCAAATAGCATTGACTATTGAGATGAGGTCAGCCACCGGTGTTGCCAGATCCAGTGAATGATTTTGTCGGGAAATGGGTACGCGACTTTTCGGTAGATTACCGAGAAATTCGCTAGATTTAAATTAAACAATGAAGAAATTTTTATGTTATTGAAAACAAGTAAAATGAGAACATAAACGAATAGTTTAGACAATAAAAAACAAATTAAAATTATAAAATCGATACATACCACTAGATATAATGTATAATTTTTTTAGGGTTTTAATGTACTTGGGTATGAAATATTGCGTCATATTGTTCATTAATCTTTTTTCAATTGAAAAATGAAAACATCGTTTTGGTGCTCTCTGTTATTAATTTCTGTGTAAGAAGTAGAGCTGACATTATCTCGCCCTTTAATTTATTTCTTGTTTTAGTTTTCATGAGGTTGATGTGGAAAAAAAACATTTCCACATTCGCAGATGAATGTGGAAGCCATATATTTTAAACACAAAATTTGTTAGAGTTGTAAAATATTTTGGATATACTTTCTTATACTCAGTTATACTACATTTTTCGAAAAACTTTTCAAATTAAAGTTTAGAATATCAATAACTATAATTTATGTAAGAATAAGTTTTTCCGTAACGTGTACCGTTTTCGAGATATGGAAAAAGGTGATAAGAGTAAATCATCACTTCCGGTTGAGAGATTGCGTTCAAAATAGGAAGTTTTCCTCCTTGCTACATACAAATGTTAAGTTTAAAGTTTCAGAGCTCTAGCTATAATCGTTTGGACGCTAGAGCGCGCACAGACACACACGCAGGCACACAGACACACACAAACGTCATTCCGAATATAGTCAGAAACGATTCAGGGGACCTCAAAACGTGTATTCCGTCTCGAGTTCGAAAATTTTTATGATTCCTATACTTACTTATATATAATGTATAAGAAAGTAAAAAGTGATATGTCGATATCGTGAAGCGCTTGTCATTGGCGGCTCAAAAAGAAAAAACAAATTACATGCAATTGGTAGCCCACCTGTAGGAAGGGTCAAGTATGAGAATAAGCCTCCACTACTGATCGAAAATTTACTCCCACCTTCCGGAGATATCGTTTGAAACTGCAGCAAAAATAGCGCATGTAGTCCAGTTGAATTAGACCAACAAAGGTACCGCCCTGAAAAAGTTGTAAGTGCGGTTTTCCTTTGCAAATCGGCGATGGGAGAGGGGTTACTGGCAGTTCGGTATTCGGGAATCGAATACATACTTTTAGCACAGATTTTTTATGACATCGTGCGATTCGATGGAGTTTCCTTATCGCTTCTATTTACGCTTTTTTGTTTTTACATTGCCGTTCCTCCTCATTCCCGCTCGAGCTCTTCCCACACCACGACCGCGATAACATACGTACAGGACGTATCAGCAAGCGCTAATATGGCTGCAGTATCAAGCCGATGCTACGGAGTGGGGGTGGAAGAATACTAATCGTGGACTAGAACATGTCGCTACAAATGCTGACCCAGCACCAGAATGTTTGCTGAAGACAATTTCCTGCAAATGCAAAACGACGTGCAGAAAAATATGTGGTTGTCGCAGAGCAGGACTCAAATGTTCTGTATTATGCCACAGCAGCGGAGAAACGTGCGACAACGTGGTCGCAATTCGAGAGCTACTCGATGAAGATATACGGAAACCTACCGTCAGAACGAATCACTATTCACCCTCCTGAGCGTCCCATCGTAACATTCTCCCCATCAGTTATTTGTATAAGGAATTCCGATATTATCAAAAATATTTTATGTTTTTAACGATGACAATGAATTTTGTTTTCCGCAAGTCCTTTTCCTTTATTGGTGTCCTTACAAACCCTCGCGACTACTATAACTAAGTGGGCCAAGGTAGAACAGAGAAGAAAAGAATAAGTTAAAATAGATGATTCAGCCAAGGTAGAACAGAGAAGAAAAGAATAAGTTAAAATAGATGATCCAGCCAAGGTAGAACAGAGAAGAAAAGAATAAGTTAAAATAGATGATCCAGGCTAACAAAACTTATTGATGTTTTTCGCAATGATGAAAAGCCTACTTTTGAAAAAATCTCCAATGCTATGTTTTATTATAGCATCCTTCCGGAAGTTATGTTGATGTCTTTATCGCAGCTTTTGCATTTAGCGAATTTCTTGCCTTTCTTACTTTCAGTTAGCCATCCAGAAAATTCAGGTACACCGTCACAGGCCTTTTTATATGATTGTTCATACTTTTTCTTCTTTATTGCATCTGTTTGGGCGCCTTCACTCTCACTATCACTGCGACGCCAGAAATATTTCTCGTTCCTAAGTACTTGTAAGTGCGGATTACGGATTTTCGTTAGGGATTTGCCGATTTACGTACAAGTAATTTTTAAAAAATCCCTTTGGCCATGAGTCCTTCATATTTAAAAATATACTCTGAATGTTAACAACAAAATCTACCTTGTAGGGAATTTTTCGATAGAATCGCTCGTATGCATGTATATCGCACGTAGATATATCGGTAGGACAGTGGCAAAATCAGTACCACCCAAGTCGCGCAAGAATAATTTAATAATCAATGTGAGTTGAGTGTATCGGCTAGAAAATGTGTCAATAAGAGATTAATATTTTCACCATTTCAATAAGATTAAGTAATCTAGTGGATTAATTATTATACTTGCATTTATCCATGTTTGTTACAAATATTAGCGGCCGCGTCGATTCCCCGCTTTTATGTAATTACATAAAAATGATTTTGCACGTAGTCGTTTTCACGTCTATTTTAAAGCGGCTTTGTAAGTTTATGGCATGCGGCAATTTAAATTGCTGTAGTGTTCGTCTGAACTTATAATAAACCATTTATACAATAGGATGTGAAATTTTAATGAAACGTCATTAAACGAAATACTCATACATTTTAGAATTTCCAATCTTTTACTATCTGGGAAATTATATAGTTTATATTTAGTGCCTTGAAATGAAACGAAAGCGTGTGGTATAATTGAATGTTTTATGTTTCAATGTAATTTATTTGAAGTTTTATCCTATTTTTTCAGACGGGTTTAGCCTCTTGTAATTGCTTATTGTAAATTATTCCAGTTTTGAACAAAGTATAGTAGTTTCTTTGTTTATTGCACTCTTGCATGGTTGCAAGAACCATATGATTTTACATCAGCGTTTCATTAAATATCATCAATTACACATAAATTGCACAATTCACTTAATTGCATAGAAAGAGTCTCCATCGTGAATAATTTTCCAAAAAAATCATTTCGCTTTGACCTTATTGAAGCGTAATTTGCTCATGCTTCTCTACTGTTAAATGGCCTTCTACGGGGCTCCAACCTCGTACACACAAGTATAAATATCAATTAATATATATAATGAAATTAAAAATTACTGCAAAAACAGTATTCGGGTTTTAAACGATTAGGAAAAAGAAAAAGCCATCAATTTGTTCAAGCTGACGTTTCGCTTCTTTATTGAAGCGTTTTCAAAGCCTAGAAGATTTACAATACCATTTGTTTAAATCATTTACACAAATATTACTTGCATGAATACTAATACTAATACTCATACTAACACATGAAAAACTGTCAAAGTTAACATTAAAAAAGGGTATTTGCCAGACCTCAAAGAATAAAGACGTAGAAAAAACGAAGGGAACTGGAGGGATGGGATTTAGAAGCATTATGATAAAAGAAAAATCGTCGACGAGATCGCCTCCTATTCAAACCTATTGTACTAAGGACAATATTAAAATTAATTTAAACTTAAATGTGAAAATTTTGCGAAAAGTATAGTGTTCAAACTGTCTTTACCTTAAAATTAATCGCATGTGACGAGTTCACAATGTAACACATTTCCATAAAAGTTCTTTGTTGAAGATGGTTACTAAAATCTTGGTTTCGTTGTAATTTATGTGATGGCCGTTGCCTGTGGAATGATTCATAAGGGCACAATATTTGGACACTGCTATGGTATTTTTATGCTACCTCTGTGTGGAGCTTGTTTCCCTACTGCTTTTTCATGAATTGCTTCCAGCCTTTTCGATTTTGTGCTAGTCTTATGTCTTCCAGTGTTTTGTTTTTCTCTATGTTTTTGTCCCAGGTATTTTGTGGCCTACTACTATCGTATTCTTGCTCTCCATATTCTCTTTCTTTCACTCGTCTCCTCCATTATTTGTATATGTCCCCACCATCCTAGCTGTATTTCCTTTTTGTAATCCAGAATTGAATCAATCTCGACTTCTCGTCTTATATCAATGTTCGCTACTCTATCTCTCATTGACAGTTCAATACTTCATTGCCACTGCTTGAATTTTACTCCTCGCTCTCTTTGACCCATGTCATATCCATAAGTCAGAGACGGTCTAAATATCGTTCGAAATATTGCCAACTTTGTCTTGGATATTTCTCGTTTTCTTATAAATTTTCCACATCACATAGTACGTTTTTATTCTCTCTCCAATTCTTACACTCATGTCATATTTCCAGATTTTTCTATTGCTGTTCTTATGTACTTGAATTTTTGTACCTGCTCCATTTTCACCCCTTCCAGTATTATATTGGTATCTTCCTCCTCTTTGTCTATTACCATTACTTTAGTCTTGCTGCTCTTTATCTTCAATCCATATTATTGCAGTGTTTCAGACCTGACATCAACACTAAATCGTCCTGATCGTCTGTGCCTATAGTAAGATGTTTACTCTCTCTAGGTTTAGATAGCCTATTGGTAGTTCTTGTATTTGTGGCTTACATTCTTTCATTATTTATTTCATCCTTATATATATTGACGGTTTGGGGTCAAATTTACTCCTTGCCTCAACCTCCCCCCCCCTTGGTTTCAAAATTTGTCGATCTCAAGTTCCTACTTAGTACATAATTGGTATTCTCTTAATCCCATTTATCAGTTTTTTCCACTCCTTTCTTTTTCAAACATTCCCAAACTTTCTCTCTGTCCACTCTGTCAAATGCTTTTGTTAGATCTAAAAATACAAAGTACGCTTTCGAGTCGTTCTTCAGCGTTTTCATTATTACTTCTTTTAGGGTGAATATACGGTCTTGTGTACTTCTCCCCTTCTTGTGTCTCCGCGATTTGTCCACCTGTGTATCCTGTGTATTGTTTCAATCTATTTCATAACACTAAGCTTTTACTGCGTTACTTAATAGCGTAATTCCCCTATAGTTATTGCATCCTCTCTATCTTCCTTTTTATATAGTTGTACTATCATCGCAGTCATTCGATATTCTGTTTCTGTTCCATGGTTCGTTACATACTTTACTGGATACTTCCATTCCCTTGTCTCCCAGACTTTTTTAGCATTTTTGCCATTATCCGTTTTCATTGATCGAATTATTTTCTTTATCCCTTCGATTTTTATTTTTCTTCTGGTCTCACTTAATTTTCTTTCTTGTTTTTCTCTTTCTCATGTTATTATTTGCTCTTGTGTTAAAATTTAAAAGTTATTCAAATTATTGCTTCCATCTCTCCATTTTTAATTTATCATCCGCTATTATTCCTCCTTCCTTTGTTTTTAGTGATGTCATTTGTGTTGTTTTTGCCTGTACTTTAAACAATTAAACAATTTCAGATAAGTTTTACGATTTTCCTCAATCTTGTCTCCAAATTCTTTCCAACTCTCTTGTTTGTTCGGTTCTTTTACTTCCTTCCACTTTTCCTGATATACATTATACTTCGCTTGTTAGCCGTTTCGTAGATACGCTTTCCATCTTTTCTTCGTGTTTCATATTCTTTGTTTTATTTCACTGCTCCACCAGCTTGTCCTTCTGTCTGCCCGTCTTTATTATTTTCCGTCATTATTACTCCACATGTTCACTATCATTTTCCATTATTTCATTTTTAAATTCTTCCCACAGTTCTTACCTTCAGACCTCCATGTTCCTACTTATATCCACCCTTCTCATCTTGTGTTCTGCATTCCTTCACCGCTTCTATTTCTCTTAGTTTGTAGCTGCTCATTATTTTTTGTTCTATATATTTACTTGTAGTTGCAACATTACTTTTTATTGTTCTCTTTTGTCTGATATTAGACAGTGGTCACTATATATTTCCAGACTTCTCATGACTCTCGTATTCACTGCACTTCTTCTTTCCTTTTCTTTTAATATGTAGTCTATTATGGATTTATCATTCCTTTCTGGTTTACTGTGTCGTGTTAATTTATGGACTCATTTTTATTCGAAGAATATGTTTGTGACTATTAAGTAATTTTGTCGACAGTAGTCAATCATTCTAGTTCACTTGCTCGTCTTTTTCTGTTGTCCTTGTTTATCAACTAATCATTTACCCAGCAAAGTTTTAAAGATCCCGACAAACGTACAGACTTATAATATGAATAGAACAGCCAGTCATTTGTTTTTATTTGAACTTCGTTAGGACAGGTTTTATCTTCAATTGCCCCTCTAGTTTCATCAAAAATTATTATTATATTTCTATTAATGGTTGTTCACGTTTCGCAGTGTCAGAGTTACTACTTTTATATTACCTCTACGTTTATTCTTTTGGCACATCTTTTTTCCAAAAAATATGTTTTCAGCATATTAAACACGCTTCTCACCTTTCCCATCTTTGCTGTATATTTGTAGCGTTTTAGTATGTCCACCAGAATAGAATACTTCCTGGCTTATCGTTATTTTTCCAACTGTTTTCAATCAATGATTGGAATAAAATTGCTCGATTAGAAAAAAAAATCATTTGAATTAAGTGTCGAGTTCCTGAAAATTACCCATTAAGCGTTTATAATCTTTTTCAAAACACCCAATGTTAGGGTTTATAAACGACGTTGATATCAAATTTGGAAAAAAATTAAATATCGTTTTTTCGTAAGGTCTGAGATTATTTGGACTTCAAAGTAATCTATGTTGTTTGTACAAGATTTTTTCTTTGGAAAGGCCTTCACTATTGATAGTTCTTAAGAGTAGTAGCTTTGACAAAATGTATTCCATAGTGTTCATTTGCATTGTATTGCTTTAATGCTACACCCTTCCAAATATTGGTCGATTAATTCCTTCCGAGAGAATACCCGATTACGTGCCCGATTCAACAATATATTAAGATAATATTGTATCCTAAGGGATAAGTTTATATTGACTTTGGGAGGTCGGATTCGTTGAATCATTAAACATGAATCTTGTGAACTAAGCAATCAAGGTGAATATAATTGGAATGAATTGTCTAGGATTAATCACGCAAAGCAAACAATGTGAACGGGTATTTACGGTGTATAATACTTAGTTATGTATAAATATCTATCCGCGATAGGAATCATTAATTCTTTAACAATGCCATATTAAATATCCACACACGATTCGGACACCTGCAATTTGTTAATTCACTTTCAAGAATAGTGCAAAAGAGTCCATTCAGTGATTTCACACACGATGATGGTTAATCAATATGAGCAAATGCAAAATAGGAACCTAATCAATAAACAAAACAAAACTATTGTTAGACTATTCCATAACTTGTACTATATAGTTATTAATTGTTATGCACATAGAAATGCTTTTAAAACGCCAGTTAAAAACTTTCCTTCCGATAACTCTATGTACAGGCAATCAATCACAGGATATTTAAAACTCTGACCCTGTTCAGTCGTGCTTTTCACGATGAAAAACGTCCCGATGTGATTTATACGAAATAAAGTTTCCATCTCAGTTCGGCTGAGATTACACGTTTTTAATCAGAGGCGTAACTGAAAATTCTTGTCGACGACGCCAGAATGAATTGCAGCAAGTAGCACCGTTCTGTCTAGAAGCGAAATAAATTCAATTCTAAATGAACTTTGTTTCTTGAAGCTCTCGCAGCGAACGGCGTGTGTAGCCCCCCTCGGCCATAAATTTGCGTAAAAGTGGTTTTGTACGTTGTTCGTTTATTTTGTTCGACGACGGAACTCGAACAGAATGTTAATTGTCTGTTTGATTTGGCATTTCGCTTTTTCAAACGTCCACTTTTTGCAGCCACACTTGGCGAAGGTTAACTGGTTTATTGCAAACGGAAATTTTCTGCAGACGAGAAGAAAATAAAGACGTACCCACACGCCACACATGTAAAGTACGTATATGGAGAATACGCGGAGTGACGTAACAAAGCGGTTGAAAACGCTTTTCCCCGTTATGATTTACACGGGCGTGTACGTATCTACATACATGTAAATAGACAATGTAGAAAATATGGTAACATCTGTAAAGTTTAAATAAGTATTTGTCTAAGTGGCCGTATCGATTTTTGTAAGTGGTATCAGCTCTACTTATTGAAAAAAAAAATAATAAAGCCGTAGGTCACGTTGGCACTTATGTCATAAAAAGGATGAATATTATGATAAGAAAAAACAAAATTGTTTTCGTTTACGCCTCTACGGTCTAAAGTTGGTTAGTCGTCATTTTTGGGGAAATTGAAAACTGTTTATTTCATAAAACACTGAACGGTGCTTCCATTTTTCCCACATAGTATTTTTATGTAGTAAATTTGATCAGTACCCAATTTCCACTTTGCTTCTTTCATTTCCTCTTTTCTTTCATTCACATTTGATGCAGTCTTTCAAGATGTTTTACTTCCATCGGGACCATCGATCACCAGTTTTCTAAACTGATGTAAACATAATCTTTTTTGTAATTATTAAACGGTTTACGTTAGCGTTAATATATAAATACCCAAATCTATTAGATTATTTTCATTAATTGAATTTTTTTTTATTATGTTACACATGTCCAGATTATTTTAGAAAACAGCGTACGTGACTGTCTAGACAATAAGACCGACTGGTTACCATACATACACAGACAGATTAGAAAGTTAACGGATTTCAAGAATTAATGACTACTTATTATTTATTGACCATCTAGCAGCCAAAGAATAATAAGCTGTTTGTGTACAGTGGGCGCGTTCGCAAACGTTACCAGCTGAGATGCTTACTAAATGGAGGCGCCTAAAGATTGCGTTGGTTAAGTACTAACTTCAAACAGTTGACGGAAATACATATAAGCACCAATTGAGATCAAATCATCGAGATTACTTGACGTTCCACCGTTGTACGGTCCTGACAAACTACAAATCTTTTAAAAGAGTAATAGTGAAAAAGCAATACAAAGACCTGACGCCCGCCATTGCAAAGTTCAGAAAGTAGGGGCTTTATTAGTTATTTGTGTGAACGACGAAATATACTGACATGTAGTGTTTTACTATAAAGCTCGCTGAGTGCTCCTATCGGTTACGAGGTAATAAAAAATATTCACACCTTAAAGCTAACAATGTTTTACACTTATGTATTATATTTTGGCTCGTTTTACTAAATATGAATATGAACAGTTTTGTATAATCATTAATTTAATAATTATGGTACGTTAAAATGTTGAAAATATGCGTATCTTATTAGGAAAGTTTGATTGTTATCCATCTGTTCTGAACTAAAATATCAAGATTCAAGTTAGTGGCTATAAAATGTTCTAAAAGGCATAACTTACTATCGAACGCTTTCATCGGCATAGTGATTAGGTTCACTATAACTTTCCAAGGAAGATACTCTTAAAGTGGCCAATTGTACCATTCTTATTAAATTAATCATTGTATATTTTGGAAAAATTATTTTTATGTTTTCTACCTAGGCATGAGAAAAAAGAAGCTCTCATTAGCAACCTTTTATATGTCTGCGTAACTGCCTTCAACAGTTTCACAATTATTTCATCAGAAAAAAACATTACAGCTTTTACAATTCAGATACCTTCTCATACTCACATTGGCGTGAAACATTTTCAGGACAGGTGTTTCGGATATACATAAATACATACTTCATTGCAGTACTAAATTTTCGATTTTTCGTCTCGTCTCGTCTCGAAATTCCACAGGTCGTCCGTATTTTCATCGTTAATTAATTGACTTGAAAATAAGATGTTTCTGCATACACATCAATCATTCTTCCATGAATAATTTTTGGGCATTGCCTTCTTTCGTCATGAACTTTATGAAACTGCGATGTTCACCTTAATTTTACTCTTTTTAGCAACAAATAACCTTTACAAAATCTCTATTAGCCGCGCAAATGCTAAATGCCGAAGGTACTATTTTTAATAATTAATTTTGTTTCATCACTACGTAGATAACAAAAATACACCGTCGAATTTTCAAATGTTTGATAAATGATCGTCCTTCTCCCATCATTTACAACGTGTTAACCGTTCTATTTTAACTAAATTAAATCCTTGCCATACGAATCATTACAAAAATTCACCTTTGGATCCCTTTTAACTTCTAGGTTCCAGGTTACCCTTCATCCATTTATCTTCAAGCAAACGCACCGGAAGTGTTATTATTTTTTATTATTTTTTAAAAATAAAAAGTCTGCGCGAGATCGGATCGTTTATGCGAGATACAAAAATTAAGTGCTGTAGCACCGATGTTTTCAGTTGTGGCTCGCCTGGAGATGCTGAGAATTTCTTCACGAACACCCTTTTAATCGTTAGACGGCTGTATTTTACTATTCGTTATGATTCGAGGTAGTATATCATCTCCGTCGAGTTCTCTACCACTATGAGTATCCCTACGTTTCAATGTTTTTAGGTTAGAAAACTGTGACTAGCTTTCCTGTAACAAGTATTGTATTTTGATACGTGGTTGCAGAGGTTTTTTAAACATTGTTACTTATTTGATAATGAACTCAGACAGGCACTGAACAAAATTAAGCCTGGCCACGCGATTGGTTATCGCGCTTTTGTGTGGTTCCGAACGAGCTGATTCGTCAGTTAAACGTCATGTTCGAAAATGAGACGACAAACGTTGCGTTCGTTCGAGGGCTCGCGGCGCTCCACCGGTAGCGTTTCGGGGCGTCGCTCCGGCAATTTGCGATTGGAAATGGTGATTCGGAGTCGATAGCAGTTCGTACTCGCGGCATATAAACTGGAAAATTGATCGAGGCTGGTTGTGTTGCATGGCTATCGGTGTCACTATCAGATATAGACACAGATTTAGTCAAACGTACATTTTTCATTTTGTTCAAATTAATTGCTGTTTCAAATTGTTACATGCATTACAACTTACATTACAAATTACATAATTGAAAATTTTAAAGATTGGTTCAAGATACGAATTAAGGCCTATTTTTTTAATATTTTATTATTACTGCCATATTGAATTAAAAACATTAAGAATTCATCACATAACCTGATCATCACAAAAGTAAAAATATAAAAAGAAATAAAATAAAAAACCCAAAACATGGAAAAAATGCCACAAAACGTTAATAAAACAATTAAAATGTCATTTGGCGGAATCGTGAAAAATATCAAAATTGCAAAAAAATATGTAGAACGAATTCAACAAACATAACATATTGTCAAAACATGCAAAAAACTATTAAAATTGTAACAAAAAACAAAACATGTGAATTTTTTTAAATGGAAAAAATTTGAAATAAAAAATTTGAAAAAATAAATTTTTAAATGTAGATTTAAAAAGCTCATAAATTGTTTATAAACGAAAAAAATCTGAAAGTTGATGAAAGAACATCGCAGGAAAACACATAAAATAATTAATTGTAACAAAACGTTAATAAATCAATTTAAGTGCAATTTGCCGTTAGCCCGAAAAATGTCAACGTTGCAAAAAAATACAAGAATTAAGAAATATACAATTAAGATACGAGGTCGGGTCAATAAGTCTGTGACTGTTTCAATTTCCCGCCTTTTAACTGAAAGGGCAACACTGCTCCTGTCAACAGGCATTTGCCAGTTGACTCCTGTCAAAATTTGAACAAGCTGCATCATTTAGTTTGTGGTTGACAGCCATTGATAGCAGACTACCACGTGATTGATGAGAAAATCGAAAAAAGTGTGCTCATTAAGCATTATTTGTTGCGGCAAAAACCATAACTCAAACCAAGGCTAAGTTTGATATATATTATGGGGACTCTGCACCATCAATTTTAATGGTAAAATAATTGGTTTACTAAAGTTCGTTGTGGCCGTATAAACACGGAAGATGACGAATGTTCTGGACGTGCAATTAAGGTCTTTACACCAGCAACAATTGAAAAATTTCAAGATACGGCCTATCGGAAATTGAAAGTAAGAGAGATTGTCGAAGCCATAGACATCTCACATGGCACAGTGGTTTCAATTTTGAATGATCACTTGGGTGTGACAAAGCTCTTTTGGCTCTTTTGTTTGGCGTTGTTTAACGGCAATATGGACGAGTTTTTGCGCTGTTTCGTAACCGTGGACGAAACCACAACACACCAGAGACCAAATAGCAGGGTTTCTCGGGGTGAATCGGCACCAAAGAAGGTCAAAGTGGATTTGTCAGCCAAAAAAGTCATGGCGACTGTTTTTTGGGATGCACGCGGTATTATCCACATTGACTGTCTTCAATAGGGTAAACCAATCAATGGCGAATATCATGCCAACTTATTGGGTCGATTTAATGAGAATTTGAAAAAAAACGACCCAATTTGGCCAAGAAAGTTTCCACGGCAAAAACTTTCATTCAAAAAGTCACACGCCCTCGTATATCCAAAGTACTTAAAAATTGAAAAAATGAATATAGTCAAAATACGTAAAAAAGTTAAATTGAAAAAAAAACGCAAAAATTAAAAGAAAACAAATTTCAAATCATTCCTAAAAAGCGATAAATATTAAAAAAAAACTATTCAAAAACGTATATCTCAATAAAAGCCAAAACCGTAATACTTAATAACACTTAACATTGTATATAAATTTATATAATTTTATAAATTATATAAAATGTATATGTAATACATATTTGGTATTAAATATTTTTTCTCTTTTATTGTTTCAAATTATTGAATCAAAATGCACGTTTGAATTTTTGACATTTGACAGTTGATGTACACTTGAGTATAAAAAGTAAATATTTGACAGTCATAACAATTAATTAATGCTTGTCAAGTAACACAATGGCATAGCTAGAACACTGACTTGGCACATAGGATGTAACTAAATGTCCATCTTGAAACAAAATCCGGCATTCTCTCTCAGGAACGCGAGTAGCGATTAACCTGAAACATCGAAACTTTGGGAACAACTGCTCCAAACCGACTACTCATTAATAAAACTACTGTAAATGGATTACTCATTCATATAAACTAAGTTCAGCTAGTTCCATATATAACCACCTATAATAATGTTTCTTGTAACTATGCTCCTATAAATAAACTAACTTTCGTCATCCGCTAATGTGTCATAATAAGTTAACAATTTGAAATTACAATTAATGTTAACTAAGTTTTGTTCATTAAATATAACCTAATTCATCCATAATTATCATGTATTGTGACGCTGGCATCTGTGCAGACATCAATTTGATTATAAAAAGATACACACTGGTAAATCACATATGCACAATTGTTGGTGTGGTACATGAATTGGTCATAAAAATTGGTGACAAAAAAAGGACACGTACACGTGCGCATAGAATTTTTTGCTGTTAAAGCCGATACAGCAGTATTTTGAATGCATTAAACCTTATCCTCACTAAACTTGTTAATTGAAATATGAAATCTTTGGGAGGTGCATCGCCATCTATCGATTTATCTATTGATAAAAGCTGGATGGTATATGCGGCCGTTTCTTCATCGTTATCGTTTCATTCATATCTTTTTCCCTTTTCAATTTTTACCTAGCATACGCGAACTGGTCTCTGTCAATGCATACATTTATTCACCATTTTTTGGCCTATTATTTTTTTCAAAGCGCGTATTTCCATTTGTAATGGCAAATAAATTAACGTGCATTGTCAAAACACAATTTTAATAACAAAATGTAATTTGACTGTCCTGGCCGTTAGGCATAGTTTCATACATGGCGCAAGTGAACGTACACTCAGGTCTGCTGTATTGAATCATAAATTCGTGCTCAATGAAATGGCCGTATATAACGTCCACCTATTTTCAGTTGTAGTCTGCCATACTAAATTAATACTAAGATATTATGTCGGCGTACCGTGATTGTATTTACGCCGCTCATGAACATATACCGCATGTTAATCAAGGCTGGTACATTCGGAGACTTTGCAAACATCCCATTACATTGAATATAACCAACCATTCCAGAACGCAAGTGTCATGTACACGAAAGAGCTTTCTTAAGCTGTATTTAATTTCTAGGTGCACAAGTGTAATAATAATGCCTGAAAAACTTATTCTGATGAAACGTTTTAATGTAATAAACAGCCAATTAATTTAATTAATCTATTTAGGCGGAAATAATCAATCAAATTAACATTTTAATGTATTATATGTATTTAATAAATATGCTTCATAATAATCAATACTGAAAATTTTATGTTCGAAAACATAATTTCCTAAAAAGCAGTGTGAAGGAAGAAAGAAAAATATAAATATGCAACGGTTTTTGTCATTAAACGACGTTCATTTGGATCGAACAAATATAAATAATTTAGTGTTGTGTAAATATAATCGAAAGATATGATATTAAGTTGTAATAAAGACAACCTCCTCAAATTAATTAAACGTAATTATTTAAATGTACGGTGAATTCTTTCTTGATGAACAGTGAGCGCATTTACGTAATTAATTACAGGTCCACGCCAGGTAGTTAGTAATGTTTTCACTGTCAGTAAACCGTTCGACTGAAAGGTTTAGAGAAAAATAATGATAAACAGTTCGTTTACGTGTACCCTGACAGTGCAATCAATAGCACATCGCTAGTCTGCAAACAGTGTTCGCTGCTGTGTTGGTTGCATACCAAACAGGCTACGTTTGTACTAGTTATTTGTAACATTGCTATCGTGGTAAATACGTTGAGTTTTAATTAAAACTTCGCACAATGCACGAATACCTCGTGAGGGCTTGAGCGTGTAAAATACTCAGGTTTACACGTTTAATTGGGAAGAATTTATAACATTTGCAACTTTGCAAATAGTTTGCCTATACTAGCGTTAAGCATCATCCGTGTAGCTTACAAAGGACATGTTCTACTTTCGGCCAGTTTCCGCTAGGTGGCTTTTATGTTGCAGTGGAGACAATGAAATAAATATTTGGATATATGTATGGTGATAAATTCGTCATTACACGAACGCTATATCATCCACAAGTACTGTTAAGTTTTTTCTATCCATGATGTGTGCTAATTCGTGGTAAACTTTTCATTCACTCACGACCGTACCCGGAAAAATAAAGTTAAGGGCTGAAATTGTTTTACAGGGGTAGCTCTTTATAGCGTTTGATGCATTTTTATAGAACAATGATGTGGATTCGTAAAAGGCGATGTTATTGAGTTATTGTTTCGCTGTTTCATCGCCTCTTCAGCAAGGAATAAAATTTTTAATATTCTATGGATACTTTAACAAGTCTTTAACAAAACACTTCACAATTTCAATTTGTAGTTCAGAATTTACATTACGATCGCACTTAAAAATACGAATTCCCGGTATCCTTCAGAGACTATACTTTACTCACCTGTTCCCGCCAAATTTAATTTGTGTTCTATCAAACAGTCTTAGTAGCGGTTGACGTTCCTTCGAATGATTCGAAGTGTGGTTAAAATTTTGACGTAACTTTTGTTAGATCATACGATTGACATATTGATATGGTAGTTTTAAAAGGTAACGTTATTTTTGTTCAAAGCAAACACTCATTTAAACTGCAATTTCTGAACAAACTTCTTTGACTCGCCCAAAGAAAATGTGTTACCCGATTTATAACAAAATAAGTTGTATTGCGTCCCATCTTTTTTCTGTTTGTTTATTTCATGCATTTAGTTTTATTTTCATTAATCGTCAACCTTCATATTAAGTTGCACGCTCTGACTCGTTTTACGGAGTTATTTGCTTGCTTACAGGTGACAGTATATAAACAAATAAAATAATTTTGCATTTATTATGAAGAATTAATATATGGCAGAACTGTTGCTCATAATCCTATGTATTTTTCATGCTTTTCCTAATCTACGTTTTAGAAGTATTTCCAATGTCTTGTATGTTATCTACAGTAGAACTAAGCCCTTGTAATTTACACAGATTGCTGTATCACCTTGTTTGTGAATTGGAAGCGATAGCATCTACTTCTATGGCCCCTTCCTTTAACATCTCTAGTTTAATTCCATTATCCTTTTGCTTTATTGTCTTTCAGATTTTTACAATGCTCTTTATTTCTTCTAGGCTAGGTACCTTCTGAGTTTTTCTCGTTCTTTCTCGTTTGTAGTATCGTCCACCTCCTTTCCCTCATCATTGAGGACATTCTCAAATCATTCTTCCAGCGTTCTAATTTTTCCACAGTTATACCATCTCGTCTTTTATATTTTTCTTTTGATATTTCTGCTCTTGATATCTGATGTTTTGATAATATCCTCACGTCAGTTTTTTTTGTATAATTTGTGCCAATTGTAGGTATTCTCTGATTTCAACTACTCACCTTCATTCATAGAATTTTAACCATTTACTTTACTTGCATTCTTTGCATCGTTCTCTGTTTCTATACCGTTTCATTTTTCTTTCGTGAGACGTATTTGCTTTGTTCTTCCAACTTTCTATCAGTAAGCTCAAGTACTTTAGTTTTATGTCCCGTTTTTTGGTCTTAGTTTAAAATTTCCTTCTTGATTTGTGTGCAGCTTCGTGTGATGGTTGTCGGTTCTTTATTTTGGCACTAACTAAATATGTTCTCTAATTGTTTAGCTCCTATAACTTGCGTCTGTTTTATTTATTTTGAGTTAGTATTTGATTTGTATGGTTAGTACTTACGTGCCTGGAATTATCTATATTCCTTTCTGTATTTCTTTAGGTTGAAAATATATTATTACTTTCATTTCTTTTGCATAGTAAATCCTATTACTTTCCTTCCATTTTTAGAATTAAAATTTCGAATAACCAGTTCGGTGTCAAGTCTACCGTTCTGAAAATTCGTCTTTAATATTTCTTTATTTTCAGAAGGGGCATGCACTTTTATAAAACTGTTTTTCTGTATCGACTTCTGAGCACACATCCTTCCTCCATCTCATTGGCTATTAAAAAAAAACTGCCCTAACATTCTGCTGCGATTTTCGCTATTGAAATAATACCCACTCCATTTTTGACTTGTACCATCTCTCTTTTATTTTCATCTCGTATTGTATTTTGTGTTCTCCTTTTTTCTTCGTTAGGTTAATTGCGTTGTACGTTGCTACATAAATTCGTCCTTTTTATCCTTTAGGCTTTATGCCTTTAGTAAGCAGTGTCCTTATTTGTTCTGTACTTTCTTTGCTGCCCCACTTTCAGTATTATTTTTATAAGTTTAGTAGCTTCTGTTAGATTCACCTTTTGCAATTTTCTCTTTCTATCGTTGCTGACTCCCTATCCGCTACTTAACTGTGATGTTGCTATCGATAAAATTTATTTCACTTAAAATCCGACAATTTAATTTTATTTTCGTATACCTCAATATTTGGTGCTGCTCATTTTGACCAAACATTTTTTATACTTAAGGGGAGACACCCTTACGCATATTCTTCACTATCGGACATTTTTATTTATGAGGAATCACTGAAGCCCTGTCTACAGATAAATCTGAAAGATCCTCTTAGAGAAATAAAAGAATGAGAATTGATAGCAAGTTACCTATTCTAATTTATGATTTTGAAAATTCCACCGATATACTTTGATCCACCTCTAAGATTATAAGGTGTTAATATATTTTTTACAATTGATATCATGTATGGTAATTTGTTTTAATGATTTTTTTTTAAGGATTACGTTACTTTGGAATACGCATTAGTTTATGTGCATGTTGGCACGGTTTGCTTATAAATTACATTAGTGTATGGCGGTAATTTACGAGAAAAGGTCGAGACCGAAGATTGAGGTCTAAAGCTATTGATTTAAAGTTAGCCATGTTAGCTGGTAAGATTAATATATCCTGATTTATTTCCAGGAGTGATGTATATTCCTAGACTTTAATCTATTTCAGAAATCAAAATTAATAAAACCTTTTGGCATTGTTGATTGATATTTTAGTAAATTATTCGTTCTTTTTATTTTATTGCAATGTCAACAATAACAACGTTACAAAATTGTTAATATAAAATTAACACCAACGACACCCTAAAAAACGCAGAACATTACATCAACATGTGTTATAATTATATATATAAGAAAATAATACGAATTCATATTGAAAAATGTATTAAAATTTACATTCGCCGACTTGTAAAATGAAACAGAGTTAATTGACATATGTACTTGCACAGTCTTCTAACGTGTTCTCTTTGTTTCTAGCGGTGGACCTAGATTTGTGTTCAAGCAACGTTCAAGATGCCTTCGTTATCGCGGTGGAACAGCAGGCCAGGGAGCGCTTGGAGCGTCTCTCAGCACTCAAGCGGGTCACCCCCGTCGACATGACAAAACTTTCCCAACAGGTACGCCTTGCATATTATCTCTATTTCAACTCTTACATCCCCGTTGCCCCAGGATGGGGGTTCGCGCATTCATTGCAAGTTTTTACTTTAACGTAGTTGCGACTTGTACGAATACGACGAATATGTGATTCGTTTTTCAGTATCTAGCCACGTCTTCTACGAAGTATATGCTAATGTTATTCTAACTTAGAAATATTCTTTAAACTTATTATAGTATAAAGTTGTGCTACGCACACATATAGACATATATATGTCACAAAAAATTAATAAACAAAACTCGATATGCAAGTTGACCATCAGTGTAATTAAATTCAACAGTTTATAGCTTACTAGCGACCCTGTAATTTTTTTAAATTATCGCAATGCTAAATTTCCCCAGGGCGCAGATGTGAGGAAAAGCAAAATACTGCGTAGTTTACTTGAACAACATGTTTACATCTTGTTTACAGTAATACAATTGGAAATGAAATCCTTCGGCGATGTTCTAGGAAAGTATAATTAAATTACGATGGTATATGTAGGTGGCAATAGAAATGATATCAATAAATGTATTATTATTAAATTAATATTTACACTGATGTCTTAATCAAGCGGACAACTGGACTTAAGTCCTGGACTATATATAAATATCTAAACGAATAGACTAGTTGGTTGATTAAATAGGCTAGCATTACCAGACTATCAGTAATCCAATTTCACATGTTTGCTAATGATTGTTGTGTTAGTTATCACGTGCAGTTCTAGTAATATGATCGGTACAAGGCGGCGATTGAAGTGAGTTGATAAAACTATTAAAACAATTATTGCTGTGAGTTTTCCACACTTTCTTCAGAAACTGTTTCATATAATTTTGATGTAGACATATTTCTAATTATAAAAATACCTGTGTATATATTATATATTTCCGTTCCTTAATAAGGACGGTCATATTAAGAAACAGAATTGATTTAAAAATTTTGAACCATACGTTTTGTTAATTTTTTTTATTAATAGTACATTCGGCAAATTTGAACGTGGCTATATGGCGGTTAGATTTTCTACTGAGAATAATTTATATTCGATAATTAATTGGTCGGTATGAACTCTGCCAGAAAGGAATACTGACTTGGCTGTACGTATTAGATTATTTTAAATCAAGAGTGATTTCACAGGTTGGATAGGCCGTATAGATTCTGATAACATCTTTCGATATATCTTCTTGATTCATTTAAAGTTAGCTGAATAATGATGTGAATTAATAGCAGTTGACAATAGTAAGGAGTGATTAGAATATTCAACACGAGTTGTTTCCCTCCTGGCCTTTATAACAGATAGATAGATAGATAGATAGATAAACAGATAGCTATTTATTGATCATGAATGTAAATACAGGTATCTTATATATATTATATGACAAGTCAAGTGGCCAATACTATCAAAGATAAATAATTATATTTAAGTACATATTATATCATATTTGTGAAACGAAGTAACATCTACTTTAAGTCAGTCAAGTATTCATGAATATGAATGTAATATGAATGTAATCTGCTTTTTAAATTTTCTGAAATTTGTTTCAGTTCTAATTGCAGGTGTTAAATTGTTTACGAAAGTCCAATCTTACTAATTCTTGACCACAGGTATTATAGTTGTGCCTTTATTTCTGATAACATTTTTGTTAAAATTGTTTAGAACCAGATTATAAAAGTACAACGAATATACTGTCATTAAACCCCATAAGTGTTAAGCCTTTATTTCTGGTATATTTTTGTAGGGTTTTAATTAAGAACACCACTGAAATAAGATGTCTTCTTCCAATGTAATTTTTCTATCAATGATAACACGAAGGAATCTAGCTGTATATTTTATTTCAATAGATTTCTTATTAAATCGGATTTCTCATTGATAGTGTGAAATTGGATGACTTTGGTTTTTCCAATATTCAGCAATATTTGCTGTCGCGCCAAACTTCGAACTGAGTTATTGTTTTTTTTAGCAGCAGTAACAACTTCTGTAACTAATGGTTGTACAATAAAGGTATTGCGAATATAATAGTTGCAGATGCCGCAGTGATTGCGTGATTTATGAATACAGACTGTACTACAACGATGTACCAACAGAAATATATATTTTAAAGTATTACAATTTTGGCTACAGCTATTAATTGACATGGTGCTGCCATAAATGTGTATTAGCCGACATTTAACTATTTTTCATATAGATGTTTCAATGCGAAAACACCTTTCTAAAAATACCAACAGTAATAAATTTTTAATCAATACATAAAAAGTTAGTAAATGTCAAACATTGGATTTTATTATTTTAACCATTTTTAAATATCATATTTTCGTAGTTTTCAAAAAATATTGTCAAAAAAAAAGGTTTTTATGTCATGCAATAATGGAACTATTAAAAAATCATTTCATCTAATTTTTGACATGGAATCATTTTGTGGCACTATGTTATGATCGATAAATGAGTGTAATCGACAATGGTCAGTACACATTTAATGATGCATTTGAGAATTCACCACTGAAAACAATAATTTCGAATGTGAATGTGTTATTGTTAATGGACAAAGAGTTACAACAGTCGAAGGTGGCATAAGATTAAATAAAAGTGATGTGGTCGTAGCAGAAGCAGAAGACGATATACAGCGTATGATTTACGAATTTCAGGAAGCAGATGAGAAATTGAATATCACACAGGACAGTGTTTAACAATATCTAAAGTTGAAGATATTATTATGTGGAGTCGAAGGAAATGGAAGCTTTAGGGTGAACAATGGAAAGCTACCAAAAATTGAGATGAATAACCGTCCATCTGGCTATAGATTATCAATCAGGCGCCCAAAATGATAATTGAATATCCAGATTCCAAACCCAGAACAAACACATACGTATTAAAAAAATGACCAAATAAATTTCGTTACATGTATTACAAGTAACATGGTATGCTGCGCCCATAAATTAGAAGAACACTAAGAAAAATGTAATTTCTTTTATAGTTTTATGAAAGTAAAATCTTGTAAGCTGGTTATATTATCGTTTATTTGTCCTAATATCATTTCAATAAAAAAATCAAACAGGGCAAAAAATACAACTAACAGAAAAAATCAATTAACGAATTAGGCTTAAGTAATCAGAGAAAAAGAAACTTTAAAGGATATCGAATAACACGGATGTCCTCCACGAGACTGAATAACGGCCTTCGTAGTATACTTTCAATCAACCTCTGGATATCCTCTTGGGGTATATTCGCCAATTCTGCCTGAAGAACAACGCATAAGCTGTTGAAGAATTTCCACATGCCTGTTTTTGAACTTCCGATCCAGGTCGTCCCCCAAATTCTCGATCGGATTGAGATCTGGGCTAAGAGTTGGCCAGTCCATATCTGGCATTTGATGTTCATCCAGGAATTGGAACAGAAATCTAGGGCCTATAAGAGCTCGAGCAGATAACCATATGATGAGAATGTTTTCAATATATAGGGCAGCATTCATTTGACCAGCTACAGTAACGGGATCTGTACGAGTATGGAATGAGATCCTATTCCGAACTTCTCCACTTCCTGAACCAGTCCTTCACGATGGACGTTCACCTGTACGCGCCCAAACTCGAAGACGACCATCACAACGTGTCAATCGACATCTGGACTCAACGCTGAAAAGCACCGACGAGCACTGCCCCATCCCCCAATCTGCATGTTGTTGAGCGAACGTCAGACGGTTTCTTTTGTGATCTAAAGTCAGCCGAGACTTTCGGACCGGTCTCCTTGACCAGGTTACGTTCTCGCAACCTTTTTCTCAAAGTTTCCATACAAATTAGATTCGCGTTACAATCGTAAGGCCTCTAGAAGTAGATGTGCGTCGTCTAAGTGCACAATTTCGCAAAAATCTGTCGTACCGAGCGGTTGTCGCATGTTTCCGACCGTGACCAGCTCTTCTACCATAACGCCATGTATCCAGGTACCGATTATAAACTCTGGACATGACAGAAGGGCTTACATAAAATTGTCATGCAACGTGACGTAAACTGCACCCTTCTTAGATTAATGTTATGGTTCTTGACAGCCGAGCATTCGATTCTTTGTGAGCTATTGAATTGACACATAGATTTTTCCCCTAAACTGTTTCCCATGTTTTATCTTTTTCGCAGTGTCTGTTGTGTTAATTAAGAATGTAAGAAGTTCAGTATTTTTTAGAAAAGTGCCTTACACTTTTAGAACGTAGATTTAATTTTTACAGTGATTCTTCAAATATTGCCAGTTTTTTCATGAAAACATCTATGTATCAAAAAAGATTTGAATGTCGCCCAGAGCTAATTGACAAGAGTAGCAGTAGAAAACTGTATTTAAAATATAATAATGTACCTAGTGGTCCACTTACGTTAAATCTTATTTTTGTATTGGTCCATCGTTGTGGTACGTCCGGTACACTATTTTCGAATTATACAGGTGCTGGTTTACAACTTTAATATAGAAATTGTTATATTTTTCCTAATAATGAAGACCAATAATGGGCTTCCGAACAAGGTTTTTTTAATTTTTTTTTCATATTACTTTTTAACAGTTTCTTTTTGAAATATATGTGATTTAACTGAAAACATTACTTACCACTAAAACATTCCTCCAAAAAACACGTACATATAACATCCTGCCAAGACAGCACTAAATACTGCGTTAATAAGCGCGGTGCAGCGAAATTGACCTATTCGGATTTTGGGCTGAATCGAACGCAACTGTTACACATATTTACACACGTGTTACTTGATCGAACTAAAAAGTTGTTTGTGGCTCATGTATTCATATGGCTATTAAAAATATACTTGTAAACAAATGTGTCTTTTTGAATTAGGCTGTACCAGTTGAGCCTGAAACTCCATCATTGCTTCATCTTTATCCCTAATGTGGAACCTCGACAATCATGCTAATTAGTAGTAGTATATAAGTAATGCTTATTGCGAAGCCGGTGAATATAAAGTGCGATTTTCGCCATTGCATTGTAATTATTACAATATTAATTATTTAATTAATTATTAATGATTAACAGTTCCCAAGAAATTAATAAAATAATTACTTATTTATGCAGGAGCCTCGACAAAGTCCTTTATTGAAAGTGCGTAATAACACATTTTTTTAGTACATGTTTAAAGCTGATTAAACCGACGTCGCTTTGCATGATTGAACGGTAGGTAGTAAATATTTAATTTCCTTTAACATCATTGAATAAAATTGAATACTAAAATAAGTTTTACATGATAAAGCTAAAGCTTCTTAATGTGAAACGAGCCCTAACTAATTTCTTAATTTTCATTTGATAACTCACAGTGCTTTCTTTCCGCATTTTCAACATCTCAAAGTCATTTGAATATCACTCAATGCTAATTAATGTCAGATTATTGATCATTAAAGCACCCACAAATGTAATAAGAGACCAAGAATTTTATTGAATGTTACTCCAAGTTAATGTGCCTATTGTATTTTTATTTTCAGTTAAATTTATTAAGGAAATATGTATATATATGAAATATGTTTAATGATCATTCACAAATCACATACAAACGTTGCAAAATATATGTTGAATTAAATTAAACAAAATTGACTTTGAAATTACGTCGGTTAGCCCAAAGTTCAAAGTAATCGGTCGTGCAAATTATGTTATTTTGCATTTGCAGATATATATTACAATTAAAACTAAAGATAATACAATACTTTCTTTATATAAAAGTTGTAGACGGTCGCTGACTCTATCGTCAGCAACAATGGCGTACCAGTACCGACGTGTTAATATTTTATGAAATATGCAAACAAACAATTGTTAATTTTTACTATAAATATACTATAATATTATTAGATTAATTAGAATTAGAAATACCGTAAATCACAATAAAGATTGAGGTGATGTGATCCGCCTTACATTAAAAACAATAATACTTCTTAGATATTTCAACGGGATCAGTTAATTAAAATTATACAAGTTTTTATTCCTTTTCGCGGAGCCAGTACTTAAAAGGTCTAAGTAATGTCATTAATTGCATTTTGGTTTGTAGGTTGAAATGCTTCAACATTTTTTAAAACATTCGATAACAAATCTGCCAAGGGAAGCTCATAAATCACTCAAATCAGTCTTAATTTACCTACTAAAATATATAAACGGATCTCTGAACTAAGAAAAGCATTTCCCACTCAGCCGCATAGTACATGAAGCATCCCATTATAGATCCCAGATATGAACAATTTAAAATTTATAAATCCAATTTACGAAACGTGATAAAATGTCACATCAGGAAGGCACCTATTCGACGTGAAATGTTTCCTTCATTTTAAAACGAATTCACAACAAAACATGATATATTTGATCACTTTAAGTTGGTTTAAGTAATTGCGTGACGTGTGTAGATATATTATGTGCTTGTAGGATAACTCTAAACAATTTTCACTACCGATTATATTTCAATTGAGAATGGATTTTAAAGCGACTTTTTCTTTGTTTTAATTCAACGTAATCACATAAACTAATCAGGAATTTTAATATGATTTTTTTTTAATTACATTTTTTAACGTAATCTTTGGGAATCATTAATCTGAGATCTCAGCTGTCTGTGAAATATGACGATTTGAAGTAAAATAAAAATGAAGATGTAAGCAGGTCCGTTTAAGATTCGGACGCTTTAAGTTTAAGATGTAAAACTTATTTTAATCTTTAAATTTTTTCGATACTTACTCTTAATATTATTTATTAGTTACATTAAAATTAACATATATTAAAAAGTTGTATTTGTCAAGCCCGCGTGATACCTACAGACATGTAATTATTTTAATAATTCCTTAAAAAACCGTCATTTATAAAAATTATTAATTATTCAATGACGGAAATTGCATTTAGTCACCAACTGCGCAATAAGCTCTACGCGATTCGCATAATACATAGAATTTGCAATTTAGATTGCGAGGAACTGCATGTCAGACTAAACTTTTCAGTGCATAAATCAATATATTAGCCCACTGTTATTTTTAATTTAAAATTTACAATTTCGTGCACCCGTCGACTGCCAGCGTTTCTGCCATAATACAAATTTGTTCTTAATCATAATTATAATGCAACATTACGAAGCTAAACTATTTTTTTTCGGTTTAAACTAAATACATATGTGAATTTTTCACCACGCTCCTTTGCTTCGACTTATAAATCATTTATGCAAACGCGAAGAAAGCTGCTGGAACATGCGGGGCGTTCAACTACATTTTAATTACAGAACTACACACCTTAAAACAAATTCCTTAACAAATGCTCGAACATTGTAATTCCTATTTATCGCAATTAATCGCGCATATATACAATAAAGTGTAAAAGCACATTTAGAACGTTCTCAAGCATTTCAATCAGTGTATGTTATTTATGTTGCGATAATTATCGAAGTATGTACAATCGTACATACTCCTAAACCAATCACTCGGTAGTACTTCGAAGCACTGACATGCCCAGAAAATATAGATCGATTTCTTTTTCAGAAAAACTCAAGCGTCTTAGATGTAAGTAATAATTGTAATTTATTTCTTAGCACATTTGCATCAACATTTTATTTTTTTGTTTTTGTTCTGAATCTATGTCTAGTGTAGAGTAATCTAATCATCGTAACATGTTGCGAACGGTGTCGTAAATCTTACCATATCACACATTATGCCATTTGCCAGTAGTTAATTGTAGTAGCACTATCTAATTCGCAGGCTGTGTTGTTCGTTTTGTTCCATTGTTGTGTTAAACGGGGCGTAATTGTATTTTGTGGACTTAAATGTTATCATTATATTTATACTGACAATAAATCTTGTTAAGCGTTCGAGATAAGTTGTGCATTTAGCAATGTATTATCTGTAGAAACCACGTACTGTAGAAACGTTATTACCGTCCATATCCTATAATAAATTACGTTTTCAATGAATAAGGATTTTTATGATTAGAGATTAAAATACGGTGGGTTGGTAGTATTTCCAATTTTATTTTTAAATGGCTTGAAATGAACTCAAAATTCCTAGATTACCATGACTTTAACAGTTGTATTATATATTTTACGACTGTGTATATTCTTGCCTTAATTAATTTGTATAAGACGTTTCAGAAATCAACCATTGTTATTTATGTCAAAATTGATTTTTAACCCATGGGCTTTGAGGTGGAATTACACAGCTAGATTTTTCCAAATTGAATTACTGATCGAGTGCGTCTGTTCTAATTTATTTCAGTGGGTGTAAGATTCTTATTATATATTTTTTATATGATCTAAGGTTCAAATTTGAATCGACGCCATTCGAATTTACTTCAGAGACACGGTTCGAAATGATTACGCCTTTGAATTGGAATTGATTCGACTCCTTGAATAGGGTTAACCACAATTTACTGTACAGTAAATGCTGGAGTAGTTTGCAACTATAAGTACGTACTAGATGTATGTACATCAAAGTGCAGCTCTGTAATTAAATTCGATATTTTCAAGTGCCTCATTTATAAATAACTAATGAGGAAGAAATATGTGTTTGGGGGATGGACGTAATTAAAAATACGGTGCAACGAACGTAAACATGAATTCGAGAATTCGGTATGAGTGTAATATAAAATTATTTAAAATGATTAGTTTCATTGACAGTAGACCCAATTAAGACAACAAATAATATAAAAAACACCCCCAATGGGATATTCATACATAGAAAATGCAAAAGTTTAATATAGAAATGGAACCCAATTTTTATAGTTATATAGTTTACCTCCTTTTGAGACTCATAAGCAGTCATGTAACCAGCTTTGCAGATTAAACTAAAGATGTTCTTAACATGTTGATGTAAATGATAGCCAGCAGTTAACACGATAAGAGCTCATCACTACAATCAAATTGCTATGAAAGGGATGGCCAGAACTGATTACCAAGTGTTAATTATCAAAAAAATCAAACATGTTTCTAAATAAACTGTTAATTTCGGGACGTCGTCTGCTCAGATTTGATTGTTTGAGTAAATGTCCACATAGCCTTGGTTACGTTTTTCCTTTATCTAATGCTTTACAAGAATATTTTACAAGAAGTAGTGGTAAAGTCTTAAATTTGTTATACGCGCGGAGAAATACATAAATCTACGTCTAAGCATTTTACAGTAATTTTCAAAACACTATTAGAAACAATACAAATATTAAGTGCATTCAAGTCTCTGTGACTTTCACCGGCAATTCGAGCTTAATTACTCGCCAATTAAGAAGCTGAGATCAACACTCGATTTCTTAGGACATTTGTCAAAGAAAACACATCTCGCTTAATTTTCTATTTTCTGTGCCTACCTTCACGAATTCTTAAAGATATTCTGTTCTGCTCTGTTCAAAATTATTAAATTTATGTTTCGTTATTGAACTATGTGTTCTGTGACACTGGCGATGGACCCTGAAGAAAATAAGAGCTGAAAGAAAAATTCACTTCAGCGAAATATCTTTAAAGATAATGAAATGGCCAACCCTTCGAATCACGCCAACCCTTTTGAATAACCACTTTTGTTACTTGTAGTTTTTATTTTTGGCTCCACCAGTCCCAGTAAGGAAAATACGTTCAAATGTTTCCGGAGTAGATTTTCTTAAAAAAATACTTCACATCACTACGAGGGTTGATAAAATATGGGATAAGTGACCATAGTCCAGTTTGAAGTCATTCTATTTTTGTTACTATTTACATATTCGCGGTTCGTAATGGTACTTTCATAATTTCATTTTTTGTTTAACTTCTTTCGACATTTACTTAATTAAGAAATTCGAAGTTCATGCTCGGCCCGTTGTACCCCCCGTGATAATTCTTTGAAACTATATTTCTGTCTAGATTATACATATACATATTGCACAGAGATACACAAGCTAAATATAGCCATTATCAAAACACATATTAAACAAAGAAAAGTCGAGTAACAAAGAGACAAGCAAATATAGGCCACATTAATCAATATCACTCAAATGCTTCAGTGTGGTTTAGATATTCTGATACTGAAAGCTGTATATCAACAGTAGCGATGTAGCTTTACTTTTGGATTGCCTCAAATTTATTAACTAATTCTTTGGGTATCACCTTTGTTCATTTCCTTGAAGAATAATTCACAAAATTTTACATTGACTTGGCATAACATACACAGTTGAAGGTGTGCGTCGAAGGAATGGTTAAAAAGCCCAACTGGGCAAATAAGTTTGTACATGATCGTTATAATCAGCCAGCCAACATGTCGTATCTAAAGTGTTTGGAATCGCGGTTTGGAGACCAACTGATTAAAACGTCACACTGCAAAATATATTCAACCGTCGTTTTCATCATTTGTTTACGGTTTGCAAATCATCGCAAAATGCGAACAAGTTAATATTTTGAATCTTCTGGTCACATGGTTTAGAAGGTACCACGAAGTATATAAAAATCATTGTATTATGGTCGAAACATCCACTGCGAGAAAGAGAGATTTTTGACGATGTATGTACAATATACAAATTTTCGTTCGAAACATGTATGAGGAAAAAAGTTTCGCTTATTAAATATTGAGGTAGACACGATTATATATTCCACATAAATGAAAAACTGAACATGGTACAAAAATAACTGGTAGTGCATAATAAAGAGAAACATGCCTGTTTCTTTTCTTTTACTTCGTTACGTGCTCAGCTCTTTTACTTTTCGTATATTTTTGGCTCTATATGGGGAGCAAGAGCGGGCGTTGTCGACAAAAAGAATTACCACTATGGGTGAAAAGTACAGTAGGTGCAATTTTCTGGCCTAGTGGTGGATTTATGTAAACACTGGTTGGAAATGTGTGAGGATGTAGGTTTTAATGCGGAGGCGCGAGAAAAAGATAAAACTGGATTGCTAACCGAGTGCGCTGCAGAACGAGATACGTTGTTAGTAATGATAATGCTAAAAAAAAACGAGTGATAAGATTGAGAAGAAAAAGTGAATGTAGAAAATTATTGTATATATAGACATATATTGTCAATTAGATTGAAATCAACAACAAGCACATCAGACACTATTTTCTCCCCAATACTTATTCTCCGAAAAAAAACAAAATACATATAAATACATCAACAAACTAACACGGGTTATCAAATACATTTTGGCGAATTCATAAAAAAAATATATATATTTAATAATTTAGAGACATCAATTCACCGCCTTGTCCAACTCTCTATATACTTTTCCTTAATCTATGTTAAGCAAACAATTAGGTTTGCATACAGTAAATTACGGATTATTTGTCGTTAGAATTGGATTCGGATACCGAATAATTGAAAAGAAAAATAAAATGAAGATTGGTTTTAATCGCAACAGTTTGACGACTATACTTAATATTAAGGTGTGACAGGTCATTATGCCAATCATTTATTTCATTGTTTCAGCTATGTCAGTGCATAATTTTAATTTAATAGTTGCAGGCGTTCCTGAAATAAAATGCCGCTTTGTTGTTTAAAGACGCGGGATTGGATTTATTGAAATGCACGGTTTTGAATATAGTAAGTTTTCCAAATTTGATAGCCAATTTTTAGAGTTTCAACTTTGGATTTATTGAAATGTACGGTTTTGTATATAGTAAGTTTTCCAAATTTGACATTTTTGACAGCCAATTTTTTAAAATAATTATCAGTTTTTATAAATGCGTAAATGTCTTCTCTTTAATATGCGTTTTTTTTGCAATTTTAACACCTTTTTTACATATTTGATAATATTTAATTTTTTAAATTATTTTTTGATTAATTCTAATTGTATATTTCTTAATTCTTGTATTGTTACTTAAATTGATTTATTAACGTATTGCTACAATTATTTATATTTGTTTTCCTACGATGTTGTTTTATTAACTTTCAGATTTTTTTGAAAAATTTTAACATTTTCAACAGTTTTGGCTTTTGAAAAATGTTTAATTTTATCAAAATGTAGAAATTTTCATTTTTTTCCATTGTAAAAATATATATTTTTAGAATTGCCGTTTATGAAACATGTTTTCTTTTAATTCTTGTTTTTCTATAATTTACTGTTTACATATTTTTGCAATTTTTACATTTTTCACGTTTGCGTCATATAGCATCATTATACTGGTTTTATTCACGTTTTGTAACAATTAGTTTTATTTGCATTTTCAATTGATTTGTTTTCTTTTAGTTCATTTTTGATTCTTGATTTTTTGATTATTTGAAAATTGTTAACATTTTTGGAAATTTGTTTGACGTCTGAATTTCGAACGTGACGTTTAACTGACCGATCGCTGCGTTCGGAAACGCGAGAAAAGCACGAGAACTAATAGCAAAGCCTGGCTCATTTGTTCCAGTGCCTTATGATTAGCTTCGCGCCTTGATACCATCTACATTTATGAAACGACAAACGAAAATGACCCGTTCTTTGACACTCAACAAAGAACGGGTCATTTTCGTTTGTCGTTTCATAAAAGTTTAACTTTTAGTTATCAAATTCCACACTTCTCACAGCATCAATTTTTTGTAGGTAATGATGTTTTAAGCACGATACACAATGCAATCGGTTGGTACGTCGAAATAACACTGATGGTCCATATCGAAAAATACTAGTCATAATATTTTTCGAGATAAGATCACCCAATTGCTCGTCTAAACAGTTTATTGATATCTAATGCACTAAAAGATTCCCCTTTCTTTCTACAATAATGTGATACATTTTTACAAAGCTTTGAAAATGTAGCAGTTATGAATTGCATGTATTTTTGTTATATGATATTTTTAATTGATATGTTTTTATATTTTCTACTTCAATATATTTTCAAAATTTTCGTCATGCCGTCCTATGAATGATTTTTATCCACTCATACCTCCGTCAAATGATTTCAGGTGTATAATTAGGTGTCTATTACGGTATATTTGCATCAAAGTACTATATTACCAACTTAGTGGCCTAAATTCGTTATAACACCATGAAATAATACATTATTTTAATTACTTCCATCGTTTTCTAATCATGTCAATCCATTTTGCATATTGAAAGTATATGCAACATAAATATTTCAATTTTGATATTAATGTTGCACCAAATGTCATGTTCTTAATAAATTTACAATTTGTTAATTACTTCATTTTTCTTTTGTGTATGTGAAAAGTGTGTCATGGGCTTTATATTTCTTGGTATAATTATGGACGTTACCATTATGAATTATTGATTTCTCATCTGAGCTCAGTGATTTTTTTTTGACAATTTACCACAAACGTATTACGAAAGTAGTAAACTATTAAACTAAATTCGTCGTTAAATCAAATAATAAAAACGGGATTCAATTACCAGCACTCGCCACATAAATCAAATTACAAACTCATAAAATTCGCCTTAAAGCACAAAATATAATCGGGTGAAAGTTCATCGTTTCACGTGCCGGTTAATTTAACGATTTCGACGATCGGGACTCCCTCGCCATGTATGCGAGTTTAATGGTTTTTCCTTGTACAAAATTTAAATAAATCTCCACGTATGCAGTTCCAATTCCGAGTTATTTTATTACGTGAATCTAATATGCATCCAAATCATGAGGTTTCGAGCGAAAAGGTGTTTTCATATTTTAGTTTTAATCGTCCTTCTACAATTTAATAGAACTGTATTTCTACAAATAAAGGCGTTCGTATTAGTTTCGGTTTGATTGTTGTAGAAATAATTTGTTTTTGCGCTAATGGAAAGACGGCGACGACGTGCGCAGAAGTTGAAACATCAAAACGTTTAATCTTATGCGCTCGCAGGAAAAAAACGCATTACGGTCTAATAATTTTCATTAATTGCCAAGTGTTGTTGACGTTCTTACTAACTGTTGGCGTAACAACGATTTTCTAGTAATTATCGTAGTTTATTGCTCATAAAAGTGCTTGAAAAGGACCGCATGAAATATGATATTTAAACGTCGACGTTCACATGACCTTTGGGAATCGTAGTACAAACGAGACCATTGGCGCAATTATGATGATTGATGTTTCAGCGTGCGGATTTAGAAGTATCGTCAACATTACGTAATGAAATCTTTGTTGTAATTCTATTTATTTCTTACTGTTTTGAAAATAAATTTGGAAAAATGTGGGATTTTTAATTGTAGTGTTAATTGCATTTGTTGACATTTTGGTGATGTTATTTGGCATTTTGCGATTTCAACAACTGATATGTTTGCATTTCAATTAGTTTTTTTTGTATTTTCGAGACCTTTTTGCATTTTTGACAATTTTAACATTTTTACAGGATCCGAAGGATATGTACCAATAATTTTGCTTGTTATTTATTATTAAATTTTGCTAAACAAAATTGTCTGATATACGATTATTATTTTCTTTTACGCTTTGTTGTATTTAAAATTGATTTATTATAATGAACATTCTTTATATATAAAACTGAGTTATTGTATTTTATATGTTTTGGTCCTTAATTTTTATTAAAATATTTTATTCTGTTAATATGAATACAAAAATTTGATTTAAATCATTTCTTAATTCCTTTCAGAAATATTGAAAAGTAAAACGTTTCTCGGTGTCCTTTAGTGCTAACTGCCAAACCTTACTTAATCTATATACATCTTGAAATAATTCGGGATTTTCATTATTTCCAAGGATTCTCTCTATTTGTGGGTAGTAGCGATGGTTTCTGGCGAGTATCTTCACTTCGTCGTAGTCGATTATGTGCTTTCCGTGTGGTAGTGTTCAGCTACTGCGGATCATCCAGTATTTTCCTGCTCGACATATCTTCGATACTCATTGACTCTGCACTGTATATTGCGTCCCGTTTGTCCAATATATGATTTTCCACATTGGCATTGAATTTCATATATTCATTTAACTCGTAATCTGGGCACCGGGTCCTTATTGGATGCAAGCAGTTCTTTTATTTTCTTAACTGAAGAAGACGTATACGGACCGATAACTGCACGCAGCCTCACATCACCGTTCACAACAGAAAAGATCTCTGCTACACACAGTGGAAAAAAATTGTGATGCTAGCTAGTAATAAAAGCGAAGAAATACATTTTAAGGATGCATTACAGAAGAACGGATACAAACTGCTAGATATTCAGAGACTTGCCAAAGCTATGAGGAAGATGGATGAACCAGATGAAAAACCAGCGGGATACGCACCTTCTCTGATATATTGCTGGAGTTACGGACAGGCTGAGGAAAACCCTGGGGAAGAAGAATATCAAGTAAGGTTCACAGTTAGTAAAATAAAAGAACTGCTTCCATTCAACAAGGACTCGGTACACAGATTACGAGTTAAAGGTATATAGGAACTTCAATGCCAGTGTGGAAAATCGTATATTGGAAATTATATTTAAAATTTTTGACTGCTTCGAGATTTTTGATCTTCTTTACATTTTTCACAATTTTAAATTTACTTTGAACAATTCCAAAAGATAATTTTCGAAAATTTAATAATTTTCACCTTTTTACAATTTGTGAATTTTTAGGCATGTATCTGTGACATTTTGAAAATTTCGTTAATATTGACTTTTTGTTTATTTAACAAATTTGGCTATTTTTTGTGCTATTTTCATCTGTATTGGTATTTTATAGTTTTCACACTTGGTTGGTTCTAGTTCCCCAACGTCTCAGCGCACAAATGTATGTTGAGACGATTTTTCAAGACCATGTTATGCCATTTGCAGATAATTTCGGCCATGGCTTCATCCTACAAATGGATAATTGTACAGTTCATACTGCTAATTTAACAACAAACTTCCTCCGGGAACATGAAATCCAAGTGACAGGCGCATTAGGTAGCGTCCTGCTCAGACTCTTCGTGGGTTGGCTGTGTGGCTTGTGTGAATGGCCAAATTTACCACAAGACATGTTAAGACGTCCTATTCGTAGCATGCCTCGACGATGTCAGTCTGTTGTTGCAGCTAATGGAGGGCACACACACTACTAAATCTCGGTATTCGGGCGTTTGTAGAATTTCCATTATATTTTGTATGATAAGACACATTGCGATTTTGGTAGTCTTCTCAATAGTTTGGTGTTACTCAAGAAAACCGTTTAATTACAGGATATTTGTTGTTTCTATCTTGTTAAGTAATGTTGAAAGAACAATATATTAAAGTTTATACTTGCGTCTGTCTTTAATTTGACAAATTATGCACGACTAAAAAAGTGTTCCCCTAATTTTGTTGAGCAGTGTATTACACACACCATGCATGTACTAATGCTATATTTACAACGCGTGTAATTAAAGGTTAAACAATTTAACGGTACACTAATCCGCAATATTCTTGTTTGTACTGCAAATTTGGTCGCCAACTCCTCAATTGCCAAATTCATCGTGTTTATTATTAATCTCTATCTTCCTCCTGGCAATGTGCATTTGGAAGAAATGCATGGGTACTGAAATGATTATCTCGCCCAGAATTAATATATAAATTTCGTTTTTGCCTTCTCAGAAATATGATATCTTCATGCATTGAGGTTGCCTCCTCTTCTGCTATACTGGGTCGTCTACAACAGCATTTTGTATTAAATTATTCTTATCTAGATTACAGTTAAAATAACATAAGTCTGCAATCAACAAACTTCACAGGATTGTTATACTGTTTCTGATAGATATTTAATCACTAAAAGTCGAAAAATGATCGAAATGTTCAATTTCGTTAGGTTTACTTGCAGAACTCGTGTTTGTAGTTTCATTTAGAGCAGAGCTCGGCAAGGCGTTACACGTTTCAGTCGATTTTCAGCTCACCTCACTATGAGTAGTCCTTTCCCTTGATACTCTGCGCGTGGCCAACAAGCTGGAAGGGCTTGGTTGCTGTTCAAGCTACACTTACTCTGTAATCAAATGTGATAGTATGGCTCGAGGCAAGAAGTTGTGTTATTTCTCATGATAACATTTTGCTTCCTTCAAGGTGAAAATTGGGGATGACGACAAAGCCTGGGCTCCTCATAAGGTGTGCACAAGGTCTTCGTTTGTTGTTTAAGGATAAAAATCATTACGTTTTGGCATACCTAGCGTGAACAGTAAAGTGGAAACACCCAAAGCTTTTCGACTGTGACAGAATTGTTCACATTATTACGGTCTATTTGTCATAATTTTCGGGCATTTCCAGTTTGTAATTCTTACATTTATCATTTCTTATATTATGTCAATTTTGAGATATTTTGACTTACAATTTATTATTATTTAAACACATTATTGGAGATGACTTTCAGTAGTAACATTCCTTTTTCCTGTAGTTCAGCTTAAAAATAATGAAATGATTTGAGCGAACGGATCGACTACGGCCCTGTTTTTAACCTATGTGTGTTCACAACCTACTTGCAGTATAACACGATTCCAGGGTTCCCGGAAACTTAAGACTATATGTCACAAATACGTATATCTTAACTGGATGTAGTGCTTTACTGTAGTACTGTTTCATATTAGAAAACAGAAGTGATGGAAAACGCATTTTTTACAAGAATTGAAGATAATGATATTTCTAACATTTGTTTGAAAAATTGTTTCGAAACATGTGCCCTTAACGGGAAAATCCCTTTTGAAATTATTTACATGTACGTTTCATATTAGGGCTCGAATATGAGTGTGCGGAATAAATTAATTGTGTTTCATCAAAACGACGTTTTATTCATTTTTCATTTATTCATTTTGCTTTCCATTTTGCATTTTTATTCATCGCCGTATATTTATTCTGATTTATTGTTTATTACTTTTTAATTCATTACTATTCATTTTGTTTTTTTTTTTAATTTGATTCCTTCTTATTTTCTTATACTCCTTTTCTAGTTTTGCTCCCACCAAGTTCTCAGTTGTTGTTTTTCTTCATTTGCTATTTCTTCCTGGCACGTGTATTCCTATTTGTTTTAGCAAAAATGAAAAATACTTTATGGCTAGTAATTGATTCCTTAGTAGTGCCCAGCTGTACAGGCATTCACAAAATTCTCCACTATAGAATGATTTTATATTTTCTTCTTTTTTAACATTTCTGTTATTATTTCGTCATTTTTATGACGAAAAGTTTTATTATTGAGTGGTATTTTTTATTTATTTATTCCGCATTTCTATTTATCGGCTCTATTTATAATTATAATTAATTTTGATTTCTTTTATTCGTATATTATATTTATGTGTGTGCTGTATTATATAGTTTTTCTGCAATCTTTGGTTATTTTTATTGATAATTTTGTGTTGATTTTTTCATTATTACAATTTTACGTTTTGCATTGTTTTCCAGTTTACCTGCTTTGATTTAATGTGGCCTACGTTTTTCTTTTTGTTCTCTTTTGTTGATTTCCATTTCATATTTTTTTATCGTAGTGGCTTTTCAATTATTTATTTTATTTTCAATTTTCTCTATTTATGTTAATTATTTAATTCTGTTGATTTATTAGCATTTAATGTTACATTTTGCATTATTTTTATTACCCCATTCCGTTTGTGTTCGGTTCATCTTTGATATTTTTCGCATTTGGTTCATCGCTTATATGTAACAACAACATATTTTTAATTTAAATCGCAACGTCGTATAGAATTCTGCAACGAGTACCATTAATGTCCATATGTGGAGAGACATGGTCATAAATGCCAGCTGGAATTTTCTAAAGCGGTAATAACAGAATTAGAACAAGTTGCACTAAATATGTATATGCAAAAATTCCAGCCATTGAATCACGTTGAACCGGTACGCTGTAAACTTACCAGCTTTTAAAATGTTAATGCAAAACTTAAATAAGGCCGCATATTTTATGGCATATTATAAATTTCAGTTTTTAGATTTATTTTTTGCTATTTTAGATTTATTTGTTTTTAATTCAACTTTAACACTTCATGCATATACGTGTGCGTCAGTGCAAAACATTGCCAAAGTTAGGTATGTACATAGTAGTGCGTCATGTTTTTATAACAAAGAACAGCGCCGTCTTCAAAGAAATTCCAAGAAATGCGTTCCAAGTGTTCAAGTGTAGTGGTTTGGGTCTGGCGCCCTTACAACGAAACTCGGCCGTAGGCGCCGTAAATGAACCAAGTAAACAGAGAAACCTGACCTATCTCGATTATTTACAAGTTTCCTTACTGGTACGCGAAGTTCTGCTTAACATCAAACTCGAGAAACATATCGTCTCATCTGCGTCGGTTAGTTTCTATCCGATATCCACACACGCAGCCACGAAACGAAGACATTCTTTCTCACCAATTCATAGAAAGCCAAAGATAGAATATATATTCAAGGAGTTTTAATGGAATTTTAAGTGTGCGGTATCTTGTAGAACGAGATTTGGTTAAAAGTATTAAAGTAGTTCGAAACTGGTACGAGCAAAATGTGTTGACGACTCGCTTGGTTTATTAATTGCTTACTTCATTATAATTATAGTTAATAATATCAATTTAATAACGAGTGTCGGGTGTGATTAATTATGATATAATTATCTATAGTTGAGAAATTACTTGTATAACCTTGCGTGTAACGACGGAGCAAGTGAAATGGTTCCAAAATAAATCTGAAACAATCCTACCCTAAATAACATCAATCTGCCCCTGTTTTTTGCAAGTTTTATGTACCTTCTCTAAAATTATCCATTTGATGTTTGAATTTTATTTGTCTTCCTAATTTTGTTTCCATGATTTTTTTTTGAGATTTTAGTATCTTCGATATTTTAGAGATTCATGACAATTAATTAAAATTATTGAATTCTTAACATATGGAGAAAAATGCTCGCATTCTATTGCGTCTTGTCATTTGTGACAAATTTATCAATTTTGTTTGTACTTATTTAAAACTTTTGTCAATTTTGCATATTTGACAATTTTGTTTATTTTCTCATTTTTGTTATTCTAGCATTTTCCCACGTTTGACAATGTTGGGCAATGTTGGGCAAGTATTTGTAAATATAATCCAGTGCATTACAAAAATTGTGGCTGTAGATTCCATTCCTATAAGAATAGGGGTGGATGAAAGGAATATTCTTAATGACCTTTTGTGTTAGTAGCTGATTTTATTGATCTACTTTAGTCAAATTTAAGATTTTATCAACATGTTCATCTATAGTCCCCTGCACTTATTTCAATATAGATTTTTAAAAATATGAATGAATTAGTCAAAGAAAATATTTTTTTTTCAACTGGAATGAAAACAACATTTTAAAATTTTCTTAAATATAAGAACAGGGAAATAAAAGACTTCATGCTAAGTAGCTCAGAATACTTCAATTTCACCTACCTCCTTGCTTAATTTAATTGAAATAACAATAATCTCATTTAGTGGGCACTTATCTTAAGGTATTAAACGTTCAAAACGTAACTACGTAACGATAAAATTCAATGGTAATGGTTTAGATAATTTCGAACGATTTCTGTAGTAAAAGCTTAATCTTAACGACGAACATTAGTTTCGAAATATCGAAAGAACTTTATTATATCTAAGTACCATAAGTGTACGTGGCTGTGTTTTCGGCGATTTTCAAACTAATTGAAGCAACGTTGCACGACTGTTTCTTTACATGTCAACATTTTTGTAGCAATGTGCATTGATAAAATATATTTGATAAGAATTTTACAAAGTCTAAAGGACTTTAAGTGATGTTAATTCACCTAGGGTTTTTGTGTTACATTTTATTTAATTTTCATTGTTATTTGGAATAATAGCTAACTTTGTTATTTGTTAGCTAGACGGTATATAACAGGACACATGACACAGAAACATCGCAAGCGCCATGTCGAAACTTCTTTTTCCTTAATTTTTAAATGGGCAAATTGCTTCAATAAATTGACATTTCTTAGGACATTATACGTACCCGGATCGAAACTCAAACACCAACAACATGCAGAATAGAAGAACCTCAGAGAAGTGTGAAGCAATTCTTCTAGGGACCATTTATTGCAAGTTACAAGGTAGTTAAATACGCCTGTGAGATTAAAAAAATACGGTGGGATGGAAAGATTTTCAAGAATCTTCGATCGAGTTTTTAACCGAAACTTGACCCATACGTCGATAAGGTGATAAAAAATTTGAATTGGTTGGGTTTGTCACCAAGAAATTCAAGCCAAATACGTTTACGTGAGAGTGTTGTGTTTGGTTGGAAAGATTTTCAAGAACCTTCGAGACAGTATTTAACTGAAACTTGACTTAAATGGCCGATAAGTCAGAAAGGTGTTGGGTTGTCCACAAAGAAATTCAATTGAGATAAAAAATATCCTGGGTTATGTTGGAAAGATTTTCAAGAATATTCAGCGTGCTTTTAACTGAAATTCGAATTAATTAGCCGAATAGATAGTTGTTGAAATATTACAATATGAAGCCATAAAGTTTCAACTTGTAAATAATGATGATGAGCTTGGAGTGGCAGACAAGGAAACAATGCGAAAATAGATTAAAGACATGGGCATTTTGTGGATAGTTTCAATTGAATGCCCACGAAAATAAACATAAACACAATATAGACACGATAAGAAAGATATAAAAATAAGATTCGGGTACAATTTCCTCGCCAATCAGAGCTCGTACTGTAGCTTTTTGCTGACAATTACTTATTGTATGTGGAGGGGACGCGGAGTATGCTGCCGATCCATATCAGGGAACTTTCAGTTTTTGTAATTGTTAAGAAATTGCTGTACCAGTTTGCATCACAGTTACAGCGAATATTTGACAACGTATGCACGAGGTGTCTAACCGTCAAACACACTTTAAATGATAGAATGATAGCTCACTAAAGTTTCTTACAATTCTTCCTACTGTTACATCAACAGCTTCTGATAAATGACGTATCATACGAGTATTTTTGTTCAGAGCGAGTTTATTTTCAGTTTGAATGGAATAATATAGATGCCTCTGTTTGCGTTTTTCTTTACCATCTACATCCATACCATCTTTGTGTATTGTAATTTTCGGCATTAATTATAACGAAATTAATTTTTTTCATAGTACTGCTTTTTTCCTTTTGTCAAATTTATTTACTAAATTATAGGAAACGTCTTCATACCAGATCAGCATTTTTAAACAGCATAAAAACATCGCATCGAACGTTTGTTGTAAGGGTGGTCGTCGAAGACCTCAACTGACTAACGATTTATGTTACGTGTATGTAAATCAGTTATGATCAAAAAAATGCAACGCGGTCTCAAAATTTGGCTGCTCGAACGTTTTAAAATGTTTAAGTCCAGAGGATAATCGAGTGTTAGCGAAGAGGGGTTAAAAAACTGTTCATGCTGTAGTGAATTCTGGTGAGAAAGAATATATCACTACTCTTATTATGGGAAATTCATCAGGCAACATTTCTCCTCCAATTATAGTTATTAATTTGAAAAGAATTCATAAGAAGATGATTGGATGAGATGGGAAATATTCTATGAATATTTTGCCCATATGTGTCATCCATGGCAAAATAAAATTGTCATCTTAGTTTGCGATGGTCGTAGCTCACACATAACCATGGCGTTAAGTTACTTATGTAAAGAAAATCTAATAGAACTGTTACACTTTACCCTAATGCAACACAAATTTTGCCAACGATGGTGGCACTTTTTCATCCGTTAAATGAATCTCAAAAGATGTTTGTGCGTTCAGGATTCGCATAACTGGGTTATCCCTTAAGAGAGAGAGACAATTCTGTCCAATTTTGAAAACTGCGAGTCGTACTTATGACCAAAAAATCGTGCATTTGACATTATTCGAATAGAATATTTCACCAGAAAAGGTAGCACAATTCAAAACTTCTGGCATGACGTGGATTGGTGCATTAGAAGATAATTCCTTATGTTATTTTTGGAAAAAATTGAAGAAGATAACCGCACGTGACACATCCTCAGAAAATGTAAACTTATTTGCCGAAGTTAACGATTATAACGAGAATAATTTCTCATTTAATTCTGATAATGGCATAATTGATGATCAATAAGATAATTTATTGCATTCAGAATATGAATTAGAAGAGAGTGTTGGATGGCTAGAAAATGATTTTCCCCATGCAAACGAGGGTGACAAATTCAGGTGTAGTAGTCAGACAATCCACAAAAGAGAAGAGTGGTATAGTAGATGAAAGACAGCATCGACCTGACAAACAAAAATGTTGACGAGCAAGAGATAATTTCAGGGATGTCTACGAATGAAGAAACAGATTACAACATTGTAGGAAATGCTGAGTGCGAAATCCAACACAAGCAAAACGATATCGCAACAAATTCAGAAAAAAGTGTTCGGTCCACATTGGAATTCACTACTGAAATTATTGCGGGAGAACGAACACCAGAATAGGAAAAACAGAACTCACTATTTTAGGCACCCTGTGTAGACGACATAATACCTGAACCCTCGATGAGCATTTATACTCCCATAAGAAGTTCCAAGTGTCAAAAACGAAAAGCGAAGGAAAAAATGCCTGCTGGGGAAACGTCTGGAATATGTCGACAATATTTTTCAAAAAAGGAAAAGGACAAAGTTGAAAAAACTTGAAAAGTAGAGAAGAATAAGAGGAAGGAAATTGGCAGAAATGGCGAAAAAGATGAAAAACTAAAAGGGGAAAAAAGAAATTTGGGAAAAGGAACATGCAGTTAGAAATTCCGTAAGCAATTGGTACTGGAAATTTTGTGATGAGGATATTAAAGAAGATGTGATACTACGTTTATCCTGCAGCCTTATATTTTCGCTTTCCATATTTATTATTTTTCTGGACCAGAGGATCCAGATGGATTTCTTGCTAATAGTGATTGGAACATTTTTCAGTTAGTAAATCATTTTCGGAGATTGGTAGTGTTAGTAAAATAATGTTAGTTTATCTTCAAAGCAGGGTTTAAGATCCCTTCCCCAATTTGTTATGCTGTGATTATTACAAAAGGCAGATACATTAAGTTGTACAATGGTTTCTATAAATCAACGTGGTTTTTGAGTAGTTGCAAAGATTTGAGGCTGGTAATGGATTTTATTTGAGAAATTGGACAGATACGAATATTGGTCGATCAACTTCCTCAGTCTAGTTTACTAAATCTGATTTGCAATATTAAAGTTAAGGGCAAAAAGCGTCAAAAGTGTATAAAATATAATGATTACTAATCTTCATCGATATAAAATATCAAAATTAAAGAGGGTGACCGCGATGAAAAAGTTCTGGGATACATTAGTGGTGCCGGGAGGTATATTCGTAACGGGTATCAAATTGGCAAATACTACTCATATGGATGATTCAAATGTTTTAACTCCTGATAAAGCTCTCCTCATTAGAGCATTAAAAAAACTAATGAATAGTCACACAATGTTTTATGACTGTGTTCCCATTTTTTTGGTTATTTTCAACGCCATTGATCTTTGGCCAGAATTCTGGAATAACGTCCCGTGGAGAAAATGAGGGCATTATTTCTATTACGAGCTATCGATCAATAGGTAATCAACTTCGGTAAGCTGTTTGAGATGAGCCTTTAGGCTAAGATTATGTCATAGATTCCGAACATGAAAAAGGTTTTATCAACAGGAGATCGTTCATGAAAACGTTGGACATTTTGTATCTGAGAGACTCGACGACAATCCAATTTTTCATTCCTCTCACCTAATGTTGCACCGAATTCAGGCAGTTGTCTAATTTTTGTTTAAGCTACTCATTGACTTCACCAATATGCACCGACACATTGATAAAGGATATCGGTTCGTTTTATCTGTAGTACACTGGCCGTTTACGTAGCAAATTTTATTGTTCACCCTCTAGACCTTTTAATCCTACAATCAATTTTTACTTACGAATATTCAAGAGTATTATCGTAGCAATGCTCGAGGTTTTTTCTTTGAACTATCAAGTTTTGTATATATTAAGTATCTGCATTGTTGCTTTGCGATTTAATTTTGTTTTAGTTGTTATATTCTAAACCGGTTAGATTATCCACGCACCCTTCCTGTGAATAACGTTCAATTAATCTCTTAGCTTTCTGGCTGTCACTTCTTGTACATTTTGACAGAAGAAGCGGAGGTTACTTACTAAACTTTCGGTTAACAAAGCGCGATTTCCGATTGACTGGCGGCTGTAGCGCCCATTGTATTTGAACGCCGTGGCTTCTTCATCTTCCTTAACTATTTTACCCATAAATTAATTGGAAATTTTAAGTAGTTAAATGTAAATTGCTGAAACCAACAAAGGAATCAATTCTGCACTATATAGTGCCTACAATGTTGGTCTTCCATAGCTTTTTAATTTATTTATAAGCTACATGCAAGTAGAAAAATGTCAACGTGCACCAAAATGTTTAGCTAGTTATCCAAGCATTTAATTAATTTTTAATATATTTTTTTCGTTGCAGTTGAATCAACAAAGTACGACGAGCGAAGACTTGAACGGTTTCATAAACAACTCTCCAATTTATGTGACTTCTTTGACTGCCACAGAAAATTTAAACAACAATCCCACCGTAAGCAAATCGGGAAGCGTCGTCGTGAGCACGACCGTCGTGTCCGCCAGAGAGGCCGCCCCTACGTCGAAACTACTGCCCGCGAATCAAATCAACGGACACGATCCTAGTGATATTATTTTAACGCAACAGTTTGGAGACAACAAATTCAAAGAACTGAACAAAGTGCCAAATGATGTCCGGGTTGCGGCGCCCGCAGACCATCTACCGAAGACGAAGGCAGTGGATAGCACGAATCAGGTGTTAGACGTGCGGAAATTGGGCGACAGGCGAGCGTCTTCGCCGTTCCAAAATGGCAGGACCGAAATGCTTATAGGCGCCGATGACAATAAGCTGAAGACTACGGCCATTGTTGAGAGCAATAACAACAAACTAGGCTTAGACGCAGAACTACGGTAAGTGTGATTTATTCAGTTAACTGTTTAGAATCAATACTTGAACAACGGGTAGAGGCACTCAAAAGAAATAATGAACTCTTCAAGCCTGAAAATGAAGGACAGTATTCCGAGAGCATTAAAAAAATACTAGACAGAATTTGCAAACCTCAAATATATAACTATTTCATAAACGAAATGGCAGTAGAATAAATAAGTCATAAACTACCATTCAGCGATTGTAGTTTTAGTTTCAGTATCAATGATGATTCGATTAATAGCTCACTGGTTAATCAAATAAGCTGTGTTTGATTTTGAGATCCACTCTTAATTTCGAAATGACTGCAACAACCTTGCATTGTTTCCATAAGATCATCTGAATCTGAATAGATGTCATTCAAGAAAAAAAAAATCTTTTCTCCAGAACCTATTGTCTCACTTCTCAATGAGTTCCAATGCGAACACAACATGCGACTAATTTTACTTTTATGCGTGCACTACACGGTTTTTCACTTAATTAACAGACGGTGAGAGCTTGGGAAAAATTGAAGTGGATGATCTCTCGAGTACTTAGTTTCGCTACTTTTATAGCATTTAATTAAATATTACCGGCGGCAAATTGCCACTAAACATCTCTCTGCCGTGGATGATAATATATGGCAGCAGCAGTTAATTTAAAAGCACGCATTAAAAGAAAAAGCAGAACGGTATTTAACTTGACTGGGCTAGATATTAATTGGAAAATTTATGTAATAATTGAGACAGCTGCGACATGTACAGATCCTACTAATTATTATCCCGTTTAATGTCGTGCAATATCCGACTTGAATAAAATTGAATTATATTAATTTGATTATGCTGTTATTCTGCCATCGAACCGCGATGGTCTCGTAGTGCCAATCAATATTCTGTGTGTAAATGTTTATGAACTTGCTGTAAATTGCTGCGTTTACACGAGCACATGACGACGAGGATTATGAAAAGATTTAAAAAATCTGTATCGATGTGATATACAATAACGCAACCCCTACGTATTTCTGAGAAATTCTCTTTTGTGTGATTCATACCTGAAAAATCGCATCAACTTACTGGGAACCATTGGGCCAGGTAAAGTTATACGTTCTACTTAGTCAGCCAGGAATTTTAACGTCCGTTTGCATTGTGGAACAAGTTTTTACTGTTATTTTATAATGCTGTACAAAAATATTAGTTTTTATATCTCCACAAACTAAATTAACATTCCAAAAACGACAACGCTTATTATTCCAAACAACGTTCAATTTATTTCCGTTTCGTTTACTCAACGATAATAGTCGAGATGTGTTGTAAATTGCGATATAACTCGTCACACGCAGTGGCACCTTTGGCATAAAATTAAATGGACTTTTAAATGTACTAATTTCACGTTGACACAAATTAGTGAATAAATCGTATAGTTTCATAATAATTGAATGGATATTAGTGGATTTTTAGGGTAGTTCAATGCTATGAAAAATCAATAAATAATGGACTGCGTAATCCCCGAGGAAATAAGTCAACGATGTTAGCACTAAAATGAGTTATCACGTACTGCGATGTTCAAAGTGAATAAAAATAATGGACCAGAAATGAAGGACAGAGTAACAATCAATGAATTAAGAGAATTCACTGAAAAACAAGAAGAAAAACACTAAATAGTGGACGCGAAGTTAAGGAAAAGAAAAAAACGTAAAATATATGTATAGGAAAAATGTCAAACGCATACACAACTTAAAAAAAACGTATAAATGAATATAGACCCACAGCACGAAGACAATAATCTCGGGCGAAGAAAATCGAAATGGAAGAGACACGAGAATAAACGGCGAGGGAAATAGTTTAGAATAGTTAAGAAACAGAAAATAAGAGAAAAGGAAACATAAAAAAGGAAGAACGACATGAACAAATATCAAGAAGGAGGCATGAAGTAGAAGAAGATTTGGGTAATTAAAAAAACGGAAATCAGCATGAAATTACGAATATTTGTAGAGATTAAAGGGAAACAAAAATTGCAAGGTAAACTGAATTTACCAAGTGATAATGGGAATATATCCAAAGAGTGAAAATATTAAGACAAATAGTAAAGCTAAAATAGCAGATATACAAAGCCACAGAAACCAGCAAACATGCAAAGCTCACAGTACCCAAGATAATGTACTTACACTACGCCAATTAACAAAAAATGGGATAATGAAAAATAGAAATATGTTTCTAGGATTTATAGATATGGCTATGTGGGGTATTGACTCATCTACTCTTTGTACGTGTAATTAATGAATTAATAAAAGATAACAATATAGGCCCGTGCAGCCAAAAGCAAAATTTATGGAAGTGAAACTGGATGTAGAATCAAAACCGCTTCCCGAACGCTTCCTAAATAAAAAAAAAAAATATAACAGGAACAACAAAAATGACTGCGAATGAAACAATCTACCTGCGAATATTAACCGGATATTAAATAAATTAATGAAATAATCACACACTACGTGCTTCTCAAATTAATTAACTGAGGAAGGTAGTAAGAGTTAAGAAAAATGAAAAAATAAATGGAGACATTAAAACAAGAAGAAAATGGTATTTGAAATGGGACGGGTATATTACACGAATGGTATAGAAGATGGCACGGTAATCAAGAAGATGAGGAAATAGTTGTCGAGAAGTAAAGCTAAAGATAAGCAAGCTAAACCTTGGAATACAACATAACACAATTATTAAATAGAAGGTTTGCAAAGGAAAATAATGAATAGGGAAAAATAAGATACCTCAACAACTTGGTTTATTCATTTATATTAAAAAGTTTTTTGAAAATAAGAAGGTAGGATTAAATAACAAATATGGTCAAGCATTGAGTAGAATTAATTGCCGAATTTTGAAATCAAATAGACCAGCTACAAAGTAACTAAACTTTAACGTAAGCGGAGAGCGCTTTTATATTTTTTACGTAGCGTAAGCCGAATTGAAAATAAATTTTCTAACGGCCAAAACGATGCTGAATTTCAGGGAAAATCAGAAATTGTCGAACATTAAGAAGCAACAAATTTAACAACGGTCGAGGAAACAACATGTTTTAAATAAATAAAAATATGTTTCCCAATATCTGACATAATCCCCTTGAAAAAGCCACATTAGGTTGAACTACACAGAAAACCATAGTATCAAGGTAACTTCTGAAATAAATTCAAGAAAGATAAAAGCTTTGAAACAAAAGTGGTTCGAGCTTTTTACGCTGGAATAGACTCAACAATAGAGCCGGCTTAAATTTTCGTAAATAAAGAAACTGAATGTGTCATTCAGAGCGCAAGTGGCATGGACCATGTAGCAACAGACGAACAATAATTTCTTATAACCGTTTTAATACTGGTGCAATTAATTTTTTGAAAATTCGTTAGGGGTCTTCAATAAGTTAATACGAGAAAAGAGTAATAAATAAATTGCAGGCAGCGAAAGCAATGTTCAATTAAATTAAAATTCTAACTAAATTCCACTGAGTGGAAATGCAAGTGAGAAGGCGATCGAAATTCTAGTAATAACACGACGAATTATCATTTTTTAAACTACAATTTTGATTCAACAGAAATTATAAAAACAAATGCAAAAAAGATGACCAGAATACGCTATATATATTTTTAGAAAATGATCCCATAACAGCCGAATATAATAATGAAACACCATCTCCTCATAAACGATGAAGTAACGAGGAAACAATGTCAACATGGTTAATATATATTTTAATTGTATAACGAAAGGCAACAACTGGAACAATGAAAACTAGAGAAATGTAATTGATTATCGTTTGTTAAATAATGTCACAGAAGACGACCGATATTCATTACCCAATACGAAATTTCATATTTACTAACCAGTTGCTCTTCATTTATCGCATAAATGTACAGCTTTTACTACCAATGTCGACTTTACATCAGAATTAAATTAACAATCAAGATTCGTTTATTCTACGACCTTACTGTGTTTACGAATAGTTTACAAAATCGTCATCAAAATTTAATAATGTGATATTATATTAGATTTCGAGATATAACTTAAATTTAATAAATGCCAATTTATAAAAAAACTATATTCTATATTTGGGACAGGAAATTTCATCGGACTGTATTTCTACAGATTCCAGGAAAATTACTGTAGATATCCAATTCCAAAAATATATCGATGAAGTAAAACCATGTCGATTTTGCAAATAATTATGGAATTGATTCAAAATAGACCCACAGACTGCAAAATTTTTAAATAAATTAACTCAAATTGTTCAATTGACATGAATTTTGCCATTTGAAGCATGCCCTTATTAACCAATTAATTTTGCAACGTCCATATACAATTTAGCAGAACCGATGCATTAGGATATGCAAGTTGATAGGTGCTCACAGATGTAAATAACAAAGTAATAGCATATGGTAGCATGGCATGAAATAAACAATATACAACACGATTTATTGTTATGCACTGTAAGCACTTTACATCTTACTTGTACGAGTACGTCGAAATGTTCAAATATTTACTAATTATCGCCTATCGGTGGTATACTTATTTGGTATGCACAGTTAATCTTCAAGGAATTCGATTTTTCGCTTCCCCATGTAAAAGGGGAACACAGTTACAGAACTTACTGTCGAAAATACAGTTAGAGTTACAAAATTTGAATAAAATGTCAAACAATATAAACAAAAGATCAATAAAAGCTAAATTTACACTCTAACGTAATTCTGGAGGATGAACACAACGATGTGATTGGATAGTCAGGATCTGGGGAATTGTTAAAAACATAGAAGTCAAGTAAATACAGATACATAGGAATGTGAAGTAATAATACATACATTTATGAAAGTGTAACTTTTGCATTAATATTATCTTTATTTATCTTTATTTAGTAGTAACTAAGGAAGAAAAATTACGTTTTTTGTATTAAGCTTTTTAGGAAACCACCCAGAATTTTTGTGCCGCATTTTTGTGAATAGATTAAAATAAATAGACGTCTTAAGCTAAAAGTGTGACTAAATAAATGAGAAAAAATAGTAAAATAGTTTACCGTAGATCCGAAGAGAAAAATACGTATTCAGTATTCAAAAACAATAAATTAACTAGAAGGATCGCAGTTAAAGGCAAATCAGGTGATTTACTACCAGAAATGGAAAAGATTCAATAGATGTTTGAAAATATGATAAAGGAAATCGGACTAGTCAAAAAGAATCAAGAAAAACGTGAAGAAAAAATGCATAATATTATCAACGAAAATAAGGAAATGAAAAACCAAATAATGAAACTAGATAACAAAGTCGAAATTCTTGAGATAGAAACGAAGCGGAAAAGTCCTATTAAAGTAGGAATTAATATAGAACGATAACAGAATCTTAGAAGAAGCGGTGGAGAATTTTATGGTAAGGGTCTTGAAGACCGAAGCAAAGGTAAATAAAGTAAAGAAGATAACACGTGTTTAGTGGAAATGGAAAATATAAAGGAGAAAATAAAAATGATGAAAGCCAAAAGTAAATTAAAAGACTTCAACGAAGACATAGTATTTATAAATGACGACCTGACTGAAAAAGAAAAGGAATCCAGCAATACATCAGAAGAAAGGAAAAGGAAGAGATAAACAAGGGAAACATAACAAAAGCGAGATATCGGAAACTGATCATAAATGATGTAATGGGACAAAAGTGATGCAAATATTAGTACTAAAATGGAGCAGACGAGCACCGAACGAATAAGATAAAAGGACAGGCAAAGCTGATGAAAGGCGGGCGAGAAACAAGGAACAAACGATGAATAAGAATAAAAGAAATGAGAGACGGATAAACAGAAAATATACAGTAAAAGTTAATAATAAGGATAATGGGAAGGAAAATATGGAAACCCAAAGGGATTATTGTTATATAGGCAATTGGAATGTTAGGTGTCTCTATAAAAAAAATAAGAATTAGAAAATACCAGACTAGAACTACTAGCAATTATGGAAACGAAGAAAAAAATGGGTGTATTGAAGTAATGGGGGAACATATATTCGCATATTGATATACACTGGCGTTATTAGAGACGATAATGCCAAAGAAGGAGGAGGGTAATTACATGGAAAGCAGTATCAGAAAGGACACCGAGGGTAGAACATAAAAACATGGACATAATCTTTACGATACTAATTATTTATGGACCAAATGAAGGAGCGACTAATCATGGATTTGACAAATTTTGGAGTACACAATGAATTAAAGGGTTTTGTAACAAGAACGTTGTTTTCCAACAGGGGCATATTGGAATAACATGACAGTTTTAATATTTTATTTTATGACATATCAGTAGTAGAAACTTCGGTAATTGTAACAATGAATTAAATTTCGCTCGAAAATCGCATTAAAATATTGAAAATCCACTATGATAATCGTGGACCTATAAAAGCTACATTTCGTAAAATTCGTGATATTTTCGGTCAACATAATCGTCCTTATGGCACCGCTATTAAGAATTTGGTGTATACACTTGAGCCGACTGACTCGCTACATAATGTGCTAACACTAACGCGTGTTCGACCGGGTCGTTCATCGCAGCCGTGAGCCATAGTGTTGAAGAAGAATTGTCAATTCCTCGACGTTTTCAACAATTGAGGCTATCCACAACGTCCACATGGCGAATTCTACGTGAGCAGTTAGCTTTGAAGCCTTGCAAGATGCAACTGGTGCATGGATTGAAGCTGGCCTACCATTCACTTCGCCCTAGATTTACTGAATTCATTCAAGAACGACCCATTGGTTTTTCTGAAAAAATCATTTTTTCAGACAATGCCCATTTTCATTCGTCTGGATACGTCAGTAAGCAAAATTACCGCATTTGGGCTTCTGAAAATCCAAAAGTAATTGTTGAGAAGCCTTTGCATGCCGGAAAAAATCGACATCTGTATGTGTGGTCGTGGTGGACATCTCTTCGATATCATTTTTCATTTATAATTGCCAAGCCTTACTCTTTCCAATACAATAAAAATTTTCATTTTCATCTAAATTATTTTTATTTTGTTTTGAAAAACAAAGTTCTTGTTGAAAAACCCCGTAAAAAAAATTAATGACCATTCTAGTAGAATCAAACAAAGTTAATGGATGTCAATGTAAAAAGAAGAAGTGATATAGGAAGTGATCACTAGTTGAAATCAAACTGAAACTAATTAGAAACCAAATAGAAGGTAAAAAAAGAAAAAATACGAAGAGACACATAAGAAATAAAAATGTGGCTGCAGAAATTGTGTGGAGTAAGCAGAAGTACAAACGGAAAGAAACAAACCTCATAGTGGAACTATATTAATTAAAGAGTAGGTCAAAAAGAAAAAAAAAACACTATGGAAAACTTATTTACAGAAAAACGAAAATAAAATAAGGTACGAAACATAAAAAACAAAGAGAAAAAGTAAAAAGATGGAAAAGACACAAAAGAACATGGCAAGAAATTGGTGAGTAAATGGAAAGAAAGAAAGAAAGAAGAAATAATCCACTGACCAACATAAAAGCAAGGACACGCTATCTCAAATGGAACAGAAATACTAGTCCGATAGAGAGAGTATTATATGGACCTACTGGGCATAGAAAATAGAGAACAAATCAAAGGACAAGAAGGAGAGCAAGAGGAAAACCAAGAAGAAAGCAGAGAACGGGAAGAAGAAGACATCACAAAAAAAGAAATAAAAAGCGCAAACGTAGAAGACCTGGGACGAAAATGGAGAAAAAAGGTGGACTGGAAGTGAAATCAACAACAGAATAATGAATACAAACAAAATATATGGAGTAGTAGCTAATTAACTGATGCCTGCTGATGTCTAATATTCAATATAATAATAATGTATATTAATGTTTTATCTTTTAAGTTTTTTTTTGTAATTAAGATTAATTAATAACTTTCACATCACTCTACGATGCAAAAGATTTTTTTAATAACTAAAAAATATTACAACATAATCTTTATATACAAACAAAAAAAACAAGTTAAACAATTTTCCACTTTTCCTGAAAATTTAATATAAATGGAGTCCATTTTCGCGTCGCGATATTCAATCGCAATATCCATTATGTCCAGTTGCTGTGTCGACCTTCATTTACAAATTACATAGCTCACTTAAATCCTCATGAATACAATTTTATCCATAACACGAATACTATAATTTCCACATATTCTTTCATATCCGAGGAAAAATTAGGCCACTCTTAAAAAGAAATAAGAGAAGGGAAATTAAAGTATACAGCTTGATATATGATTGCGAATCTTGGACCATGAACAAAATCATAAGCAAAATACAAGCTGCAGAAATGATGAAAAATTGAGGGGGTAACAATATGAATATGAATATGAATATGAAGTAATCAGAAGGAAGCTGGAAGTAAAGAGTATAATTGAGAAAATCTAACACAACAACTCCTGTATCTTTTCTGAATATTATTACGAAACGAATGACTGCTTATTAAACCAAAGCTGCCAGAAATCTCTACCTGAGATCTCGGAAGCGCACAACCCATTAGGAGGAACAAATATCGAATCAGCAAACGTTTCTATCTAACCTTCAAATTCCGAGTCAAAATGTCTTTGCTTTTTCGATTCCATACATAAAAGGGAATAACACAGTTACAGACAGTATTGTCGAGAATACAGTTAGAGTTACAAAATCTGAAGAAAATGTGAAACGATATAAACAAAAGGTCGATAAAAGGTTTTATTTTTGCAAGAGAATGAAACAACACGAAGGACTAATTTTGATCCCGCCCTTAATTTATAAATTATACAGCCCGGAACTAATTATCAAATGTATTAAAGTAAGTATGAGAAATATTTTACACAAAAGCTCTAATGTTACTTTCATTCGTGTGCCCCTATTTTATTTTAGTAAAACTATGAAATATGTTGCGAGATGCAATTCAGTAAATAATAACTAAGAAATGGCATGGGCAGCGTTGGCTATATCTACCCGTGTAATTTAAATTGAAATGTGTTCTATTGGCCATATAAGTTGTGGTGAACGTCCTAAAAAGCAAGTCGCTGTGAATTTATGTTAATTTCATGTAAGCTATAGGGGATGTGTTACTATCTTTATGACCGTTGCTTCCGCGCATGTTTTAGTAATACGGTGGGCATTTCAATTTGTGCTAAGCGACTCTGACGAGTTTCAACAACAATGAAACATGACCTGCATAGATGTACAGTATTCTTTGTAGAAAATCTGTTTTGCATTAGTTTACATTTTAAATGAATGCTACCTGACATGGACACCTGCGTATACAATTTTATAGATGCATCATACACAATTAGGTACACAAAATAGTTTACATGTATTAATCAATTTTTCCTTTACACCAAGAATGGCATGAAAGTAAATCTCCACAATAAAGGACTGACCAGCACGAGCCACCGCACTTGCCAGTATCGTTAATATTAATGCGCAATTTAAAATTCCGTTGATATACGAAGAGAAGCGAAATGACGATGTTATAAAGGTATTTGAATACCTATGCAACGCTGGCCAAGTGTATATCCTGTGTACAAAATCTAAAAATGTAAATTACATTCAAGTTGCTTTTAATTAGATGCATATTTTACTTGCAAATTATTTTTAATTTAATGATTGTTTATGGTAGATTTGTTTCTACACTCTTAATATCTCAAGAATGTATAATTAAAAGACACAATGCTGACCTATATAACTGACGATTTACCATTTAAAACTTTAAAATGAACCACAAAAACTACTGAAGCACCCGCCGTTTATTATTCTAGGCAAATCCGAAGTAAAATCACAAAATAAAGTAAGTTTTCGTGTCTGGATTTACTCCCGCCCAAAATTATCTTTCCGATCACGTAGAATAATTTTCGTTAAATCAATTCTATCACGAACACATTGTGTCGAAACTATGTATGTACCTGCGCGATTCTATTTAACTATATGAAATATAGTTACAATGCTTCGTGTAAATAACTCAATTCTTTTAATTGCCAACTTATCCGAACGCATCTTGAAATTTCCTTTTAAATAAATCGTAAATCTTGATTGCTGGATTATATTTGAAGCACTTGAGGCGTAAAAGCAACATCGTCGATTACCTTCTAGATAAATAACCTGTCACAGATTAGTCTTAATTCTAGACGTAAATGAATGGCTCGATGACAAGTTTAATTGCATCACTTGTACATACAGACATACAGAGTGATCAAAAAGTAAGTCGTTGAAATACACAAGCGTTTCATGACTCATTTACGAGATCTCAAATTAATCATCACTAAATCTGTGTAAGTCGCATTTGCTCTCAGATAAGAGAATTTGTGACGATTATAGAAGTTTTTAATTAATTTTATAGTGAAATGAATTTTTAGGTCAATATTGCAACACAACTTTTATTTTGTAGTGTAATGAATGCGCCAGGCTCGGTGATAGTTTCGAGCTCTGCGGGTTAAAATTATATAGCGAAGTTTCGTGACTTTCTTCTCGAAGTTACACAGAAAGGGATGGCGTGAGAGTTTCTTGGCGTATTGTGCGAGTAGACAGGTGTGTCCCTTTGTCCCGTCGCACCGGACGTTGCTCAGGTACACGTCAGAATTCGTAGTGCGAAACTCTCAAACATTTTAGGGTTAGCTATTGTATGGAACGATAGCGATAATGTTCAAGAGGCATTGGACTTGGGAAATGTCGTAGCGGTGATTACTTTGTTCATTCTAGTATATCGGGTATACAAGAAAACGTAGATGGCTTGATGCAAGATGTAATAACAGTAGTGATAATCTTTGTGTGTGATAATGTTGAATATGAAATAAAATAATCAAGGGCGTACTTTCTTTATTGATTTTGCCTGACAGTTATATGTCTCGGTTGGCCTTATAACGGATAAATAAATCCTTCTCTTCATTATTCTTTATTAGTCTTTTCAGAATTTCGTACTTCTTATCTGACTTTTATTTCCTGCGACTCATATCCTTTTTCGTTTATCATGACTCCCTAGTAAAAGAAATATTTTTCCTTGCTAAACTAATAATATTCCCTTTCATCTTGATTGTTTATTTCTACTCCGAAAACTTTTGCTTCTTTTTAATTTTTTTTTGAGATCTTAAATTATGCTTTTCTCTTTGCTAGACATTGATGCTCGTTGTTGTATATTGTTCCATCCATTTTTAATTTACTGCTTCTAATTATTTTTCCAAAACCCGGTTGAGGAGTTTAATAGAGTGAGCGTCACCATTTCCCGCCACAAATTCAGTTGATTTGTGCCAACTTCAGAGCACTTTATTTTGTATTTCATTCAGTGTCATAGCTTTTTAGCGTATTTCTGCATTGTACATTCTATTCACTCATAAGCTTGGTTAGCTAATTTGTATTGGTAACAGGTTGTTGGTTTTTTTTTTAGAAAAAAATGTGGCCATTTACCAATGCGTTTCTCCTGAAACCTGCCTAATATTCCCCCAGGACACGTTTTCTAATGTCCGTTAATCTTTCCTTAATAAGATTTGCCAGTACTATATAGTTTTCACGTATCATGATGTGGGGCATATCAGCGATGTCCATTCTTCGTGCATTTGTTCTTTCTTCCATATCACTTTTACAAGCTTATATATTTTCTCAGTTAAGTGAACTCCTCATGCTTTAATAATTTCTGCTGATCCTTTTTTTCTCATTGTAAAATATTTTTTATTCCTATCTCTTCGATTATTTTCTTATGCTCTTATATTTTTCTTTGTTTCTTCTTGTGGTGTTAATCAGTAATTCTTGTTTTATTTTCTTTTTCTCATCTGCTATTTCTACATACTCTTCATCGAATCAATCTTTCCTGTTTATCTGTTTCTTTTTCTTCTGGATCTTCGTTTAGCAGTATCTTTAATGATTTCTTTTGTTTGTTTCCGCATCTCTTCAACTTGTGTGTGTGGTTTGGCAGCATTTTTTTAGTTCTTTTGTAATCTCCCCCGGTGATGTTCTGTTTTAAGAGCCTCTTTCCGCATTTTTTAGGTATTTTATTCGCAGTCTCTTATAGAATTATTGAAAAAAGTCCCCAATTTCTAGCTCGGTCTAAAATTTTGAACGTATTTTTCATTTGCAGATATTGGTCTTACCAAATAACAGGACGTTTATGACTAGCAAAATTAGCAAAAACTCTCTACGGTTCATTGGTCCTTGAAGGAGTACAGTTCGGCATCGTAGGCATAAATAACAGTGTTACATGATCAATATGTTTAACTGAATCATTAGTATATTCTGAAAATGGCAATGGTCCTATAAATGATCACTGTGGAACACCATTCAAAATTGTTAAAGCCGATGATCGTTTGTTTCCCAACTGAATAGTTTGTGTTTGATTTTGTAAAAAACTAGAGAAATAAATGAAAACAAAATTATAAATAAAATCAGATCAAAACAATTCCAAATACATGTAAATTGGGAAAGGGCCAGAAAATTAAGAACGGCTTATAACATATGTGTCACTAATGGAAAAATAAACAAAGCAAATCAAAAATTTTAATAACAGCGAATAAAATGAAATGATACCTCAAAATCAGTTTAAAGTAGCCTAAAGTAGGTCACGGAATATGTTTTTTTGTTATCTTTGCAAAAGTTTAGTTAGTGTCAGGGACAGATACAACGCAATTGGCGTGGATTGATGTACGTATTCCAAAACCATTCCAACTGTCTTATTTATATTATAGCGGAGTTGGGATTCTCGGAGTTAAATTTCTTACATTTCTTTCCATTCTCAATTGCTCTTTCTCAATTTTCTTCCCCATTTCTCTCATTTTCATATCTATATAATATCATTGGTTTTGTTGTTCCAATCGGTATGATTTTTAATAATCTCAATTCATATCTAAATATTTTTATCTTTTCATATAAGTTTCGCGATTTCCTTTATTGGATATAAAAATATTACCATATATGTGTTATACATCGTAACCCACATTGGAATATGGAACCACGTTAACATTATTTCTATGGAAATTAAAAAAAAAAACATCTGTTTCTGTCGAAATAATTGTCAAATAGAGCTAAATAGGTGTTACTTTTTCAGTTCCATATTGCAAGTAACATTTACAAAAAGTTTAGTACGTTATATGACATTCATGAAGTTTACTTGTATGCTTTTTTTAAGAATATAAGTATACTTCTAACAATTTTAGTATAAATTGTATTCAGTGTAGATTCGCATATTTAAAAACGCTAACTATTATATCTACCTACCTATTTAATGCATGCCCGTAAATTGTTTTCGGCTGCATTAGAAAGCCTAAAATAAAACTTACATTGAACGTCTCTGTAGCAATATTTCAAATGAAAAAGTTTTTAAAGCACTTTCGCTGCATTCTTAAATTAGCTGTGTTTAAATTTCTAATGTGGTAAAAATGTTCCAGTGCTCCTTTCTGTTATTTCCATTTATGACGAATCTATGTTTGAGTAGACATCTTTCATGCATTCTGACAAGCCAACTGTCAATCGATGGGTCTTCTCCAAAAGTCAACGACAAAAACGAGCGATTTACTGTATATTTGTCACCAATTATTGTCCCTAGTTAGAAGTATACATCAGTTCTTTTAATTTTGGAAACAGAAAATAATCCCTAGGGGCCAAATCTGGCGAATAGGAAGGTTGTTCAAAAATTTCAAAGCCAGCGTTGCGAATAGCAGCCATTGAAACATAGCTTTTGTGGACCGGAGCGTTGAAATAGCTGTTGAAACAGCCACCTCGTCTGAATTTTCCTCTTCTCTTTTCCTTGATTGGTTCTCGAACTTTTGGTATTAAATCTGCGTAATATTGGCAAAATCCCAAAAAACCGTTCCCATGAGGTGGGGAACCTTTATGATACCATTTGGCGTTTCGACTCTTGGTCAAAGTGATGAACCCAAGTTTCATCCACTGTTCATCGGAGTCTCTCTTAATGATTGACAAATTGGGCTCTGCGGTAACGTATCGGAGGCGTTTTCCATCTGCTGTTAGCATTTTTGGTACTCAACGTACAGAGATTTTTTTGATACCTAATTGTTCGTGCAAAAAAATTTTAACCCTCACAACTGAAATGCCATGTGTCTCCGCTATGAATGTAATGGTAAATCATCATCCGATCATCCAGTACCATATCACAGTTTTTGGTGGTCCTGCACCTGGCGCATGTTCACAGGACTCTCTCCCCAGTTTGAAATCTCCTGACCAATTTTTAATTACCTGGTATGAAGGCGCAGAATCAACCAATTCTTCAATCATGTCCTTATGAATTTATTGCTGTGATAAACCTGTCTTACAGAGGTATTTTATAACAGCTCTTGCTTCAATTTATCCATTTTGATAAAATTACAAAAAAACACAAGAGAACTGTACCAATATTGCGAGTAAATGAAAAGATAGAGAGACGCAATTTTACATACACTAACGTTTTTCCTTTGTCAGTGAATGCCTACTATGCTAGGAAGAGTAAATAATACCCCCCTCCCCCGTATAATAACACATCAGTGGTATTGTAAATATTTTCAAAATGCAATTTTTAAACTTGTATTATACTCGACCCATTCCTTTGATTCTTGATACAGCACATCTTTGCATGTTGTCCGGAAATTTTGGGCAAGCTTTTTTCCTTGTGCACCTGTCTTTTCATTCTTGTTTCAGTAATTTCTAATTTATCTATATTTATTACCGATTTACTGTTTATACTAATATTTTCTTTCCTCTTCTTATACATTATATAATATTAGTTCCTCGTTTGTTACTCGTTTTATAAATTTATCAAATTTATGGTTTATGTTATGCATATTTTGTTTTGTAATTCTCGTGTCCTTACTTTTAAATTTTGTTAATTTTAATTGGTGTTTTTTGATCATTGTATTGTCCTTCATCTGTTATCATAGCGATATATATATTTCTATAAAATATTAATTATTGCTTTAAATTCCAGTGCTTATTTCTCAGAGTGTTTCTGTACTTTATATGACTTTTATTATTGTATTTTATCGTATATTTTTGGTTCTCGTAATATATATATATCGTAAAAATTTACAATACGATCAAAATTCTAAGCGAATTGATGCATCGATATATATAAATATAAAGTTTCTAAATTATTCACAATTTCACATCGTTCTGTGCTCAAATAGTCCATCTGGGAAAATTGGGTCATCATTGCATATCATGTTGAATAATAATGATGTTATCATAATTGACAGTGTTGCGAACAGGGCTCTTTGGTTTTGGCATATATTAACATAAATAATAATAAATAAATGGTCGATATTCAATTATCGAAATTATGACTTCATCTACGTTAAAACCACTAACTGCAATCGATAATAATTTCATTAGTGCAACTAGATAGTGGCGTAACGTTTAAGTAAACGATGTGCCCTATTTAGTTTTTGGTGAACTGTTCTACTTTGTCGACTCTAGAAAGTAGGATAACCGAATATTGTGTTTTAGCATTTTACAAAATGGTACATTGTTTATAAATACATAATATTATTTTCGTCAAAATTAGTACTATAGAGCAGTAACATAAATGAATACAATTGAAATATTCTACGTTTATTGTTTTGCGGTTTTGATCATTGATATTACGTTGCGGTTGTGTTTTTCGTACATTTCGGTGGTAATTTTTTTCATTGTTAAATCACGTATAATTCATATAAGTTACTAAATGTCAGAAAGAACGCATGTAAATCTTGTCTATGCAAAATATAATAACTGGAACAATTTCGTCCGTGGAATTTCATCACAACTTATAAGGAAATTCTTGTAGTAGCCTGCACAATATATTCTAATGATGTTCGAAAACTATTCCATAGTTATTTATTGTAGCATGTTAGTTATGAAATTCTGTGCATATATACATCAAGTATGAATATTGCGTGTAAACTAAGAACGTTCAATAATTACTTTGTTACCTCGATGGCAGTATTTTACTTAAAACTTTGGTGCATATCTGCCATTATTTCCTATTTTGCGTTATAATTCAAACCGTACGACCCTTACTCAATCTTCACCCAATTGGTGTCACTCAATTGTATATATTCGTATGCAGTTTAGGAACTATAAATAAAAATTGAAAACATGTATTTCTATAAAAATTACGTATATTTTATCCACTCAGATATTTGCGTTTATATTTAGAATGCATATTAGTTGTAAAAATGTATTGTGATCATTTCTTTCGACACAAATCTTATTTGGAATTTTATGCGCACAGAAGCGAAGGTGTAACATGCAGTTCGTTCAAAGCACGTACTTTTCCTTCGCGTTGTTTGACGTTTCTTATAAGATATCTCTGAATTTACGTCGTCGGTGTATAAGAAGCATGTATTCGTAACATGATTTGGTCCTCCTTTGATGTTCTACATAAAGTGCTATTTCCGTACTTAATAATAAATGTAGTCTGTGAAAAACTGTTTTTAAAGTGCCACTTCCTCGTGTTGAAGCTTTAAAATCACGTCTGTCACGTCGTCATACGATGGCGAAATATAATGTTAGAGATAATTTTACAAATTTTTAAATAAATCGACGATGACCACAGTAATGATTAATTTTGCTGTACGTATTACGATTTGTAAGTCAATAGCAATTATTTGAATTAACGTTGAAATTTAATTTAATTTTTTTTCGGTTTGCACTTTGAATGTTATTATTTTGTATAAACTCGCACACTTTTGTAGCTGTTGAATGATTTGCGTTTAGTTTAACGATTCGTTGAATGTTTTGATCATATTTTAGGTTTTTTTGCTGGGATTTGGATGAATAAAATATTTTGTTGTTGTACCATGTTTTTTTAAATGTTCATCAATGTTTAAATAACGGATCTTTTCATAGTAACTTTGACATTTCCTTACATGTCAAATTCTGTATGATTGATTTGTTAAACATGGATCAACAAAGATAATATTTTCTTGTTTCGTGTTTTAATCGATTAAAACATATGACGCTCCAGCTATAACCTTATTATTTTGTCGTATTTGTTAATAAAACAGCTTATTTGTAACGCAATTCCAACAGCGCCATATTTCGTTTTGCTTTACGGGGATCGCAACTATTGACGTATATAGATGGGTAACGTGGGTATGGTCAAGGTGACGGGCCTTGTCTGTTAACCATGGCTATCAAAATTTCAGGTTTCGGTCTAAGACTTATTGACTTTTATTTTTTCGTTCAGAGTTTTTTTACTTTTAACATCTGAAATACATAAATAAATAAACAAAAAATCCTATACAAAACGGATGATTAGAAATGGAGCTAAGCAATGAAAAGAGAGAAACGACTTGTAAGCTAAGAATAAGTGAAAACGAGCAAATACACATAGCAACACGGGAGGATCGCTAATTAAATTAGGGAAATCATGAAAAATTATTCGTTTAACGTTATAGTTATACAAGAGACAAAACAATTGGGTCAATTTGTTCAAGAAATAGGGTAGTACTTATTTTTCAATAGATACGATACAAAAGAATGTTAGCAACTGGATTCATAACAACAAAGGGACAGTAGGAAGATATGAATTTACTCCAAAATCAAATAGAACATGCAAGATAAGGATAAATATCAAGTATAGGAAGATAAGCATCATCAATGTTCATTTTCCTACAGAAGACAAACCAGAAGAACTAGAAGAATAAGAGTTTTGTGAGAACATTGAGAGGGTTTACAATGAAACTCCAAGATATGATGTCAAAGTATTAATGGGTGGCTTCAATGCAAAAAGGAAGAAGTATATAAACCAGTCATAGGAAGTCATAGCAAACACGACAGCTGTAATGAAAACTGGGAAAAAGCTAATAGAGTTTGTAATCGAACGAGATGAATAATAACAACATACTTTCAACATGCAGACATTCACAAAGGGACATGTATATCATCGGACGGAAGATCAATAAACCACATATTAATTGGAAGCAAACACATGCAATATGTACTATGTACATGTACTTGTTAGAGCGAAAATAAAGTATAGAAGGCCTCCTTAAAATTAAACAAACAACATTAGGACAAGATTTTCAATAGAAGAATTATCGGACGGAAGATCAATAAACCACATATTAATTGGAAGCAAACACATGCGATATGTACTATGTACATGTACATGTACTTGTTAGAGCGAAAATAAAGTATAGAAGGCCTCCTTAAAGTTAAACAAACAACATTAGGACGAGATTTTCAATAGAAGAATTAAAGAAAAAAACACAAGAAAAAGCTTCCAACGACTAGTCAATGAAGATATTAATGGAGAAAGTGAAATAAATGTGGAAGAAAAATTTAAGGAATTTGAAAGGGGTGCAAAATTATTAAGCGAAGAAACTAGAGGAACTAGAAAGTCTAGTGACTAAGAATGTAAGGACATGATGCTAAAAAGAAAGAAAATTACTCTAAAAAAAGCATAAGAGAAAATAAAGCTCACGAAAAATACAGAAAGGAGGCCAAGAAATTGTGCAGAAAAGAGAAAAGAGAACAGATAGACAATATAGAAAACACGTATCTAGAAAGCAAGACTTTACCAGAACATAAAGTTCCACTCTTCATAGAAACAACCAACAAAATAAATTAATATTTTTTAAAAAACAAGCAGGGGCAACTAGTAGGAAGAATATACGAAACTTTGCAAATTATATGACATGGGAGAAAAGGAGATAACCGACGGTGATGAGTAAATATTGCTAGAAGATAGTAATTCAGAACCTACAAAAGGCGAAATCAAAAACATTAAATTAAAATGTTCAAAAGCAATAAAATGCCTCGACGGATTCCATACTGAACATAGGGGGCAAAAACTAGGAAGAACATCTACAATATAAGAAACACTGTCTGGCTAAAAGAAGAAACGTCAAATAGATGGAAAAGGTCTATAATTTGTCCTAGGTACAAGTTTGTGAAAATTACAGGTGCATGGTTTATAAGATAATGGCAATTGCAATAAAGAATAGGATTAATAGTAAGCAGAAAATAAACTTGGACCATACCAATGAGGATTCAGAGAAAAAGATCAGTCATGGATCAGATATTCATTTTAAAAGAAGTAATGGATAATAGTGTAGAACAAAATTTACCTCATATGATATCCATTGAAAATTAAACAGGCTTATGACACAGTGAAAGTAAGAGAGCAAGAGAAACTAATACGTCTAGTGAAAATGACCACGACACAAACAGACTATAAAGTACTTATTCAAGGATACATATTCGAAACTTTTAAGCTCCCGAGGGACTTCGACAGGGAAATCTACTTTTGATAACTATTTAATATATGCAGCGATAACAGAAAGTGAATTTCAGACAACTGGTACAATATACAATCAGAGAAGTCAAATAATGGCATATGCCGGTGATATAGTGACACGAACAAAAGCTAATTTAATTATCAAAGTAAAAATATAAGAAATAAAAAAATATAGAAATTATATTTTGCTGATATATAATTAATAAATCAAGCCAAGACGAAAGTTTAAAATTTGAAATGGAAACAGGAATCGGAGATGTAATCAGAGAATTGAAAGTAATAACAGAAGAATCAAAATATAGTTTTCAAATAGTGGAAAGCTTTAATTATCTGGGGATTACAATAAGTAGAGGAGATGGGGAGAAAGAAGCCCAGGAAAGGATTGCCAAAGACGTGAAATGTATGGGGGCATGCTGAACATTTTCAGTTCCAATATCTCAAGAAACATTAGAAATTTTGGAGAGAAAACTATTGTGAAAGAATTATGGAGGAAAGAAAATGCAGGGCATGTGGGAGAAGCACCACCAATAACAAATGGAGTGAGACCGCAACGGATGAGATTAGATTAGAGATACTATGGTAATAAGAGAGCATCAAGGCAAGTTTTAAGAGGAAGGATAACAGGAAGACGAAAAAGAGGCAGGCCGTGAACAAAATGGTTGGACGCAGTAGAGAAGAACCTGGAAGAATGGGAATAAAGAGGATTATATGCTCATAGTACTTCAGTTATAAATGAATTTCTAATGATATGCTATTGTACAGTGGAAAGATAGGGCAATCAAACTACATTCTTGATTTTTATGTTGGTCGAACAGGTAAAATTGTTACACCCATGTACATTATACATTGCCGTTTTATCCACAATTATGAAATTACTTATAGAAGCATTAAGTGTATATGTATATCCATATTTATAAATTATTAAATTTAATAAACTAATTACGCGAAACCTGTAAGAAATTAAAAGGCACGTAAGAAAATGATAAAGAATAGAGTGAAAGCATCATTTACATTGATATCACTTTAATATATAGGAATTACATTAAAAGAAATTTACATCAGTACATTTCTTTTAACAGATTGTTAATATAGTGCTAATAATTTGGTATTTGAATTATGTCAATTATTTTCACAAACACGTAATTTTTCACGGAGCATAAGCCATCAAAGAAAAATCGTGTAATCTCTATCCAGTTAACAATCCAATTAATACTTTCAAAGATTGTTGATTATGATAGTAATATGTCACATTTGACGTTAATTGTCAGTTGCATAACAATGAATTGACGACTCGCTAGTCCATTACACTTGACCGGAGCCGTATCCGATAGCGCGGAAAATGGAACGTGATGGATCATGATTTATAGTCTGCAATATTGTCTCACAAAATGATTAGATTTCTCAAATCATTTCGTGTAGTTCTTGTGTAAACTGAACTGAAATGCACGATCTTTAAATCATTACATTAAATTTGTTTCGTTACCAAAAATCAGTTCAAATCGTTAAAGAAAATTCAGTAAAAAAATAATGTATCCTTTTAATGAATTGCGAGACGTACTAACTATAAAATTAATTAAAATTTTGGCCAAGTAACTAGTCTGGTGTTTAATAACTTTTTACATATTGATTAAAGCGTTACGCACATTTTACTCCAGCCACTTAATAAAACAAGAGGGGAATAAATATTTTCCACTAGTACACTGAAGTTACCTAATCTACTTCATCATTAGCATAAAAATATAGAGGGTACGAAGAATTCTGTCATAAATATTCATAACGTATATTTTACACCCCGTCGATTCGGTAATTTGCTCAAAACATTTTTTAATGATATGAAAATGCGAAAGATATTTAAGGTGGGCTAATAGTGGCTTCGTCATTTTTCACGGGTATACTGAGCTATAGTTTAAACAAAAAAGAAATTTTATAAAACTGTAATACAATTCATCTTACGAACTATTAATAAATCGTGTTTTAACCTAGCAAAAAGGGCGCATACCAACTACATCAATCGTGATGGAGTTTGATGTATGTTTACGTAAATGAAAAAATTAAATGAATGAAAACGAAAATATCTCATCGGCACGTTGGCTTCTTGCACATTGCGTGTGCACTTGTTTACGTAGAACGGATCAAAAACTTTAACCGATACTGTAATTTTGGAATATAATAAGACACAATGAGAAAATAATCATCGGGGCGCTGTTCGAATTGTGTATTACTTATATTAATACTACTTCAATTAATAGAGAAATTGATAACAAATGGCGTAGATCACAGGCATGAATTCTACTCATGTTGTATTATTAATTAATTATATATTTTATCAGATCATTTAATTGGTGTCACGTTTAAAATGTTCCAATGTCAGAATAAATAAAATCTAATAGTCCAGTATTTTTAAACCGGTTTCAAAATTTAATTGCGGTGCATGAATAGTAATGAGCCCCTATTTACGAATGAATTTGTTGCGTATGCGTAAATAAAGTTTATGGTCTCTCATTTAAGCTGCCGCCCACTGTACTCGCAATAACTTATAATAAAATAATGAAGGTACAGTATCCCCAATATAGGTTAGTATTGCAACGTAAGTGCGAAAAATGTGCAACTATGGCGTTTCCTATAATAATGCCGATAATAGACCGACGGATGTTCTACACAGTCCAGGTAATTTCATAATTTTAAAGATCCGTTTAAGTACCGCATAATTGCGTTTTACTTACGCCAATTTCGAGCGTACTCGTACTTTTAATGGTTGTAACTGTGTTCGTTCCTGAGCGAAAATAATTAGAACTTTGCCAGGATGTTCAAATGCCAATTTAAGCCTACATACGTCCTATTATATGTTTTGCTCGGTACTATAACATCTGGAAATCCTTTCAACTGCTAAGATAAGGATTCGGTGTAACATAATACGCACAAGTTACTCACCTTTTGGTGCCAATAAACTGTGAACTACGTGATTCTAAATACATTTTCTGTCAGGTGGTAACATTTGTTGTAGATAATATTGAAATGCAGGGACACAAAGGGGACATAGATTGCAGGTAACTTTGGCATGCACCTAAACCGTAAATTGACCCTGCCAGGTGGATGATGAGTCTAGGGTTTCATTCAACTTTGCTTACTCATTTACTATTATTTCTTGGTGTAGAATCGAAATGGTAAAAATTGGATAATTAATTATTTTTGTTACTCTCCATGTACGAACTTATTGTTGCCACTACTTTACATCTTATTTTTAACTTGAATATGTTATAATTGGTACAATAGTTAAAAATTACTTGATTAATAATAATTAGTATGGAAATATAGACATAACCTTTCTATATTTCCATACTAATTATTATTAATCAAGTAATTTTTAACTTTTTGTATCATTGGGTAAAACCAACGATGGTGATTCCTATTTATTAATTTAATTAGCATTTAATTGAGTTGATTTAAAATTAATCTTTCAATGTCACAGAACTGTAATAGGTCATTGGCGAATATGCAAATTAGTAATTAGCAAGTCGACCCAGAATAGATAGAACTGTTCCGTGGTTTCTGCTTGTCAGCTTGTTGAAATGCATATACTACTCCGTACATGGAGCGCATTATCATCAGGAACCCGATCCTGGCTGATACGTCTGATGTACGGCTAATTAAATTTGAATAATTTGAATTAGTGCAACGAAATCTCAAAATAGCTTGTGGTATATAAATTAAAATTTTAGAAAGTTATCGGCTAATAATAGTTATTACATTTTAATCAATATCTTTCTACGATATTTTCGAATCTTCTTAATTAACTGCGAATCTGCGAAGCAGGTCAATCCAACTGCGACTAGTTGGCCAGGCGCGGTGAAGCGTTAATCATCTGTATTTACAAGTTTTTGTCCGGCAATTTTAATTAAATTATAATTTGCATTTTAAATTTACATGTTCATTTAGGAATGATTAGTTAATTGAGCCGAAATAGTGCATTGTAAAAAAATTGGCAATTTGACAAACCTGACAAACTTCCTCGCCGACGTGAAAACGGCCCAAACGTTATCCTCTTCATTTAAAGGGAATGATGCGTCGTAATTCAAGTCGACGCGTTTATTTTGTTGACGGACACGTTAACATTCATTTGGGCAGTAAAACCCGCAAATAATTAAATGTACGATGTCACTGCGAACGGAAAGAAAATTCGATAAAGTGTAAACAGAATTTTAATCGAAGACATTTATATCGAGTGGCGATAAATTTAAGTAAAAGATTAACTACACGCTTCATCAAAAGAGTTGATTCAACGACGATGGTCAAACGAATTAAATTACTGACGATTTATAAAGATAACGTGTTGAGCGGTGTCACATTAGTGCACCAAAAAGTGTGAAAATTCGATTTATTTTAATTTATCGACCGTCCACTGTTATCCAAAAAGTTCAATATCGTGAGAAAGTATTTTTTAAAAGCTAATTATTTTGATTGTGTACATAATGTATGTGACAAAAGTTTTGTGAAAATTTTTCGTATAAATTTTTTCCTATTAAAAATAAGGCAATCAACTTACAATTGGATATTGAGAATCTATCAAGTTACTTCTGCAGTTTGACAATACGTTTGTGTTTACAAACTTTTACAAAATGTCCTACAAGTGTCCTACAATTTTGTTCGCCAAATACTCAAACGTGACGGGTCGCCCTCGAGTGTTGAATCATGCAAGGCTTTAGAACTTCATTGGATCTGCAAGAAATAGAAAAGGAGTTTAGAAGATTAGACCGAAGATTTCACATTTTCCAGATGGCAGCAAAGAGGGAAAGAGCAGAAATAATTTAAAATATAGAAAGCGTCAAAAATGTCCAAAATATGCCGCTGCTCAATTGGAGAGGATTCCAAGATGATGCAGACAATTAAGATTAGAACATTTCAGAAACAATGCCACAATAATTTTAGATGACGAAAAATATTTTACATTACCTAACTCCGAAATAAAATGAAACGATGGCTTTTATACAGACATATAACATATAACATTGAGGACGTTCCTAATATCGTAAGATATAAGAAAAAAGCGAAATTTGAGCACAATGTACTAGTGTGGTGCGTCATTTCGGAAGCTGGTTTTTCAAGACCTTATGTCGGGCGAGATACGGGCGAAGATGTAAATGCAGCCATTTAGATTCGAAGATGCCTCCGGAAATTAGTGAATTTAATTCCAACGCATCATGTTAATGATGATATTATGTTCTGGCCGAATCTGGCATCGTGCCATTATGCGAGAAGAGCCCAACATTGGTTAAGGCAACAACATTTCCCATGTCTACCTAAAGAGGATAACCCTCACAGGCACGTTCTATAGAAGAGTTTTGGGTTTACTCGGTAGAAAAGTTTACGATGGTGGGCTCAAAATGAAGAAGAACTACGACGAAGAATCTACCAAAAAATTCGAGAGTTTAACCCACTTACCTTCCACAGGCTGATGAGAGGCATTCGCTCCAAATTGCGAACCATTTAAACCATGTTCCTTGCTATGTGATACATTATAATTATCACTGAATCGTTTTCTGTACTACCAAATTAAATAAAACAATTATTTTGAATAATTATATTTCAAAAATGTTCCTAAAACTTTTGCGACATACGTTATTTGTAAATATTGGATGCGTTTAGTCTCAACTTTGGACTAATTTACTGATATTCTTTCTTTATGATAAGTAGAGCGTGAGTTGTGTATCATTTATGGTAAATTATTTGGCAATCTACTGATCTTCCCCAGTATCACACAATAGCACCTGGTTATTAATAACTTTCGCCTTGAACCGTTCCTTCCGTCACTTACTACACAGTCTATCCAATGCTTTAAAAGTACGACGTGGCGTCCAGGTATTAGGCCAATTAACGTTCAACGCTATGGGTATTCTAGATTGAAACTGGCTCGTTAGTGGAAACAAAACAGTGTTGACACTTAAATTACGAAACATATATTTACAAGATTATCCAGTTGCAGAAAAAATAATGTCGATGTTAGCAAATTTAACGTATCATTGTTTTATATAAATCAAGCAAAACATGTCAATTGAACGGGTTGAATAGACTTTAATGTACCATAAATATGTTCTACAAATCGGCCATACTACATGCCGGGGCTTGGCATGTAAATTGTTATTTAATTTAATGCCGATCCTACCACCGTATTGCAATTTGTCAGGTTGGTGTATTCATCATCAATGTATAAAGTTTACTGGTTTTTATATACAGTTAATAAATAAGAAAATGCAAGAAAGGAATAGAAAAATCAAGAACTTTCGACTGGATACTAATTTTTAAAATTGACATGACTAGGATAGTTTGTCGTCAACTGAAAGTCACTGTGAATTCTGAATTATACACATAAAACAAAATAATTTGTTTTTCGTGTACATTGCAGCAATGTTGTGTGTGACAATTCTATACTATTTTTTGTGTTGGATATTTGATGACTTCCCGGGCGTGATTTGATTGGCTACCTTGCATTTCTTCATACTACCGTCGTCTACATATCCCGCAACTACTGTTGTAGATCGCCTCCAAGCTTATTCAATGTTAATATGTGACCTCAGTCATTGACTAATAAATTAGCTGAAATTCAATGAAAAGTATCATATGTCCAGTATAATATAATACCAATTTCTGGTAAGTTGAGATGTTTAGCTGTTTAGCTAGAATGTTGTATGGAGCTTTAGCTATTGTATTCTTTGTACACTGAGGTTTTAAGAACGTAATTAACTTCGGATACTTGATGTTCTCGTTTTCATTCAGACTTTGAGACTTCTGAATTATTGGAAAATATACAAGCAGCACGTCTTCGTTAATTTTCTTGACACCACTTCAGACAACCACTGTTTGAATAACCAATACTCTTTTCGCACCTTTCACAGAATTTAGCAGGGTAGCGAATACAATGAGATGGCTTTTACTTCTTCCAAAATATCGTTAGGGACCATTTCTTTCTGCTGCATGTCGAGATACATCAGAACTATGGTTTTCAATAAAATTGTTTTCGAACCCAACAATCTGCTAACATAGATTGACTTTTAAAGCACTCGGTAGAAAATTTGAGTGCACCACCATGTTCCTATAAGCAATTCAACAGAAATATTCCAGTTACTGGACAAAAAAGAACAAAAGTACCAAAATAAGTACAAACGAAATGAAAAGAAAAGAACGGCATATAACACCTGTACATATGTATAACAACTGTATGCAGTGCTCCAAAACGTAACTTAAACTTAAACTTGGATACACTAATGCCCGGTTTCACAAACGCTAATCGGTCGTTAACGGCTTGTTAACAAATCGTCAAAAGATTGCCGATTCGTTATCGAGTCTTTAATCCATCGTCAAATATTTGATGATGGACAGGTCAAATACATTTGGTATTTGACGATGGATTAAAGACTCGATAACGAATCGGCAAACTTTTGATTATTCGTTAACAAGCCGTTAACGACCGATTGGCGTTTGTGAAATCGGGCATAAGTAAATTAAATATTAAATGTGTGTGTGTGTCCATATATATGCACAGAACTTAATAAACCCAATAAATGGTTGGAATGGAACAACATGAGGTTCCACAATATTGGTAGTGTACGTCGCCGCATTTAGGTGTCCTCTTTCTAGCACCACCAATATACCTGCCCAAACCATCGTAGAACGTCCTCCAAAATTGACTTCTGGCACAATGTTGCACTGAACATATCGCTCTCCTGGGCTATAATACACCGGCACACGTTTGTCACTGTGATACATACAAAACTTGGACCATCAGAAAACATTACCAACCTCCATTGATCCAATTCCCAATCAACGCGATTTTGAACAATCGTGCTCTTCGGTGAGCCGCTATGTTCCATGTGTTCCTCTTGGTGATATCCTGGGCCATAAATCATGTTCTGCAAGTCTTCTTCTAATAGTATTTGCACTAATTGGAAGCTTATATATTACTAAAGTATAACTTGCAAAGCTGGAGCTGGAGCATTCAGAGTTATGTGCTTCAACGACTGCAAGAGCAAGGATGTCATTGATCTGTTGTTGCTCGTGTCCGTCCTTGTCCAGATCTTCTAGAATATTCTCCAGCAGATAAAGGCGATTTGCAATATCTTGCTGATCAATACCGCCCTCGGAAAGTTACAAGAATTTGTACACAATGTTCGTTGATTGACTGAAGGAACTAAAAACTTTTTACTAACCGTCACGCAAATCCGCAACTAAAATGCTTTACGAAAGTAATAAATAACACTAAACTAGACTTTTGGTAGTAAACAATGTGAGCTAACTTATCACCATAGCATGGTGCTACTAACCAAAGGAAATACGATAAACCAAGAAATTCAGCATAAAGATACCGCAGAAGAAGTAAATTTTTAGTTTATGCGATAATTTTGGCGGGCAGTGTATTTTATATGGCACTGACATTAATTAAAGATATAAAATGAAGCAATAACCGAAAGATATAATATATAATGTTATATTCATGTTAATCATAGATTCAGATTCCTGCATTACTTAAATAGGTTGGATCCCCAAAAGAATATAGTTTCAACACTGCACAGGTTGTCACACGTTACCCAACGCAGTATATTCAACCATCAGAAATCTGATCTGAAATGCAAAGTTTCAACACAAAATCATCAAGCAATTATGTTCAAAGTTATTATGAAATTTTGCAATCATGAGCGATATATGGATGTATTATATAAAAACTGGTGTTAATTAATCATTAAATGAACATTAATTAAACATGTTCCTGAATAACTTTTACACATAGTTAGTTAGTTAGTTACAACTGAGCGGGGCGCCCCTCCACTGCGACTGCAGGGGTCTATTGTGGCTCACAACTAATTATAGTTCACCCTCCATTCCCATTCTCTTTAAATAGAGGAGGATTTTAGTGGGTGAGATTCTGTCAAGTTCTCCCAGCTCCAGTTTTATCTTACCAAAGACTGTGAACCTGATTTTGTCCCTGGCGGGGCAAGCACACATCACGTGCTCTGTTGTTTCTTCCGTTTCACAGCATAGTCTGCACTCAGTGGCCTCAGCCACTCCTAGCCTATGCATGTGATGCCTTAGTCGGCTATGCCCAGTAACCAGGGCTGTCAGAGTTCGCAGATCTTTCCTGCCCAAACCTAACAGTATCCTGGTTCGTGCCACAGATGGGCCCTTTAGTACTAACTTGGAATATCTCATCCCCTGGCGTTCCTGCCAGTTTATCAGTACCTTGTGCTCCTTCCAGCTCTTATTCGAGCTTCTGGCCAGGGCCTTTTACACATAACAATGATTGACAGTTGGGTTTGATGCGCAAATCTAAAGTTCATTTCTGAAGAGTAGTGATTACGAAATGATTTGGAAAGAATACAAACCATGCCCTTTTTGCAGATAAAACCTTATACATTATTAAGATCATGGCATTTTAATTCACGAATATTCATCAATATATTAAGAAGTCTGTAAATATAATAAACAGCTATTTATAAAGATAATTGCAAAATGTGCTGTTTTTTATCACGAGACGTGAATAATGTTGAACAATACGTGCAGTAATAAAAAGCGCCATTTTGCTGCGTGTTTTATACAATTTTGCTTTCAAATTCAGACATAAAATGCAAGTAAAAAATCCTTACAATTAAAATGAAATGTAATTCAGTTTGAAAATTTGAAGTTGCTGTCATAATTTTATTATTCATACACTGCTGGTCAATGAAAAATATAACTTTTTGTCACTTCTTATAAAAAGCATAACTTTTCGTTGACAAGTTGACATAACGTGTTTGATTTACAAAAAAAATATTTGTGTGTATGTGCATTTTAGTACGTATTTGTGTGACACAAAAGTGTTGGGAATCAATAAAAACGATTGTAATAAAAAAAGTTAATACAAAATGATTTTTTCGATGTAAATTTTCAAGTATGGTAGCCAATATAGGCAACTAATATTTGCTGCAAATATACACATTTTTGCAACAAACTATTTCCGAGACGATTGTTGTCATATTATTGGAAATTATTTTCAAGATAAGTTACCTTATTATTTTGTTAAACTTATGTTCCGATACTTTTATCGAATATTAAAAATATTAATGTTACTATAAACAACGAGACGAGCATAGTCAGATATGTCAACCTGAATTATATACAGTAAAACGACATGCGACGTTCGATAATATTATTGTATCATTACTCCGTATGATATTCCCCATATTATAATGGTATATATTTTTAGGGCTATCTCCCACACGTGTACCCTCCGCCGGCTGCAAATTTTCTTTATTATATATTTAATTTCTTAAAAATTATTAAATTAGCTTTTTTTTGTATATTATGTAATGATTGTTAAAATATTTATATTACAAGGGGTTGTAACTACTGGATTATCGTGTTAAAAATTAAATTTAAATTTAATTTCGAGTAAATAAATAACTGGCTTTAAATTGACATTAAAACCATTAATTTAAATTCTATCGTGAAACATTTTTATTGACATTTACAATAATTTTAAACAAATTTCGTGTACAAAATGTATGACAAGAAAAAGCAAATTACATTTTGTGTAACGGTCATAATTTTTGTAAAATAAAAGTGGGATTTAATTGCAAAATGAAATCGCGTGTAAAATAATTAATAAACAGGTAGCTGTAGCAAAAGAATACGGTTTGGATTTTTGGACGATCTTATTTTGGTCTTCTAAGCAATAAATGCCGTACGTTGTGTACCTAAGTTGTGTAAGTTGTTTGAGTTGAGTTTGAGCAAAATTACATTGCGTTGCGTGTTTTTAATTTTGCACAAAATTTGTTTAATATAATGTTAAATTTGCGCTTCGTTTCGTATTTATTTCGTATTCCGATTACTTCAAAATAATAGCGAATTGATCATTTATGAATTCAAGTCGTCTACTTTTTGCAGATCACACCTGCTAGATTAATGTTGCATGCATTTTTGCATGATTGGCAGCAAAAAATACTGTATTTTTTTAATTCACATGTTAATAAATAATTAAATATGATTATTTTAATTGGTAGAGTCGCTTGTTTAAATTATATGTAAAGTGTCCTTTACATAAAACAGACGTAATAAAAACGATTAACAATTTACAATTTCGTGTGTGAATGTATGGTACTTAGAAACGGTAAATATGAAAGCTATCTAGCGGGTCTTATCTGTAACAACGAGTATCACATTACCTGTCGTGAAATCGCCGTAATTCTAGACACAACATTTAAAACTTTAATCAAACATCGAAAACCGTGAGTAATGTTTGTGAGTCGTGATTGAAATAATTTCGAATATACGTTGGTAGTTATGCTTGGGCTATTCTCTTCGTACGGTCCTGACGTTTAATAGTCAGGTAGGAATGCCCTTATTACTCGTCAGGTCCATCGGAGGTAAGTTTAGAGCGCGCACCTAACGCATCGGGCGTTCCACCGCTGACGCCGAAGAGTCGCCGCCTAAACTTACTTCTTGTGTACCTGCTTACACCCACTTGTTGTTCAGTCTTTGGAAATTCAACGATAGCCAGTTTCTTTTAGACGGTCATGCGTTCATGGCCAAAGAGTGCAAGTTTATAAATAATTTAATGCAGTTTTTTTGAATTAAAATACATGCCGCGTCTATTTATTCTTAACGCATAGAAATATTTTGAAAACGGTCGATTAGTGCTGTGGCCGATTCACTGTGCTGTGTTTGTTCGTAATCAAGTACGATTTTATAATTGTGATAACGTTAATGTTCGCGATTTAAGTGACGGCGAATACAATCGGTCTCCTATTTTCACATGCGCTTTGAGATGAGGATTTTAAAACATTATTGGTAAGCTTACGGTGCTATTTTATAGCATAATTTATAAATGTAAACTTCCGTTGGGTTTAATCGCACTTATTCATTACTATCGCTATCAATGTACACAAAACTGTGTATGAAGCTTAATCTCTCTGTACAAATTAAACGTGACATTTTTTAATTGATTTCATAACGTGGGAACATTCATTGGCGTTGGAAATATTCATTGGACATTTTCAGTTTTAAATATTGATTTGCTTGCGATTTTAAGATGATAAAGTTGTAATGAAAAAAATATATATTGCGTTATCCAAGCTGAACGAACCGTAATTATCTTCAAGGACTCAACGTTAATTAAAAAATTTATGCACGCGCATACATTAACTATAATTTATTGGCTATACCTTGGCCGTCTGTTAATATTTTCTTGACCAATCAATTTTAAAAAATTATAAATTGCGCACCCTCTATTACATGTAAGTTTTTCAACACGGTTTGTTTTGTAAGTACGTCTCCTGAAGTGCGCGCAAGTACTTTATTTGAAATTTTATATTTAGTCTGTATTACTATTGGCACGGTGTGAGAAACGTATATAAGATTTGATGACAAATTCGTTATCGGCGTTTTAAATAAATGCAATCGTTATCTTTTGTTTGGTTAAAAGATACATAAATTAATTACATACATTTTTGGAATTTTTATATCACGATGTGGTTGCATAAAATTCCAGTTTATTTCATATGAAATCAAGTAAGAAATTATCGTTCATATAAATATGTTATTAGTTTTATTAATGAACTTTTGTTTTACAAATTGTAAACTCATATAATAAATTGTGGAATACGAATCAGAAAAAATATTTAACTTTACGTCGTAAGTTCGTGATCTAACCGTTAATAACGCCGCTTGTAAAGAGCTTTTCTATCTAAATGGAAATCGTAATTTGGGAACAAAGGAACGCACCTGGTATAAAAACACAAACTCTGAGTTTCCGAGAAAACGGCATTTGCAACATCACTTTATTTAAATTTCTCATTTTTGTTCAAGTTTCTCGCAGTTTAAACACGAACGGCGAGTTTCCTGTATTATCTATTGTTTGTTTTTGTCGTATTTTTTTATTTTTCAATCGACCTGGCTTTTCGTCGTTAATTTAAGTTCGCGCCGTTCATAGTTTTGGTTTTATTTAATGGTTTATTTTGTGTCACGTTTGTAATTTTTATATATTTGCATTCTATTACGCATTTAATTAAATTTAATTTATTAATTAAGTGGTTCTTGTGTATTAATTTGTTTTTCCTTTTAGTTCGATGAACTTTAGTTTCACTACACTTTTTGTTTCGTGCCCCTTCATTGCTTTTCAATTGAAGTTTCTAATGCATTATTTATGTATTTTCGCTCGTTCTTATATTGGTTTTGTATTCGTTAATTGTTTTAAATTTTATTTGCGAATCAGTATTTGGTCATTAATTTCATCGCTTGGCACTGACCGCAGCTTCTTTTAATGTGTTGTGGTATGAAAAAGTACTTTCCTGACTAATCTAACTGAGTGGGTAAAATAAAAGTGCATTTTAAAAATTATTTTTCTGCTATTTTCGCAGTTTTTTTTTCTTTGATTACTTGTTGCAGTCACTTTGTTGTGTTTTATTTCCTCTTAATTTCATAAATTTTGTATTGGATGTTGCTTTTCCTGGGTAGTTCCCAATATTCGAAACATTTTCGTCAAATTTTGATTATTTGTTTTAAAGTGATTAGTGAAAGCTAAGGAACCTAACTAGATATGAGCGCCAAACGGTTGTAGAGGAAATATTGTAGAGTTGAAAATATTACGATAAGAGGCCATTGCCTTGCATACCTGTGTTATCTCCACCGATGTATGTGTTTTTAAAATGTCTTATATAACATTAATTATTATCGATGTTTGGCAATTTTGACGATATTGTTTTTCATTTTTGGTATTTTAAATTTCTATTTATCAAAATTGTATATTTTGTCAAATTTGCACTATATTCATTAATTTTACTTGGGCGATTGTCGAATTATTGAATTTTTTACACTTTTTCATTTAAATTTTATTTGTAAGTTGGACAATCTTTATACTGTTTAAAGTAAAAATAACATTTTCTCAAAAGTGAATTTTTTTAAAAATTTTCACTGACAAATATGACTACTGATATTCTTGATATTCTTCGCTGCTTTGGCAATTGTGCATTTAGCATTTTTGGTTGGTTGGTTTTTGCAACAGAAATGATAATTGGTATATTTGATAATTTTTCCAATTTAACAATTATGTATATAATATATCACTATATATGCTGTTTTGTGTAAGTAAAATAGTATTGCACGCATAGTTGTAGATAAGGTGCTTTTTAGGCTAGGACAAAAAAATTTCCTTTTCCCACATGCACACAAATTTGTTGACAAAAGTTACTAAAAGATCAAATAAAGAGATATCAGAGATTCTAAACTGAATGTAGTAAAGGAAGAAGGAAGAACGTATAAATGTTTAGTCTGTGCTGCTATAGACTAGGGGAAGTATAAAGAAGTTATGCAGTTTGATACTAATTATGATACCAAAATGATGCAACGTGAAGAAGTGGATTTTGATGCGAAAATAACGAAAGCATACATAAAATTAAAAATAACGCAGATAAGAATTAGACTGCAGGAAGTCAATAGAATTGAAATTGTATCAGGCAATCTATATCAAGTGGACTATGGAAATACACAGAAACAAAGAATCTTAAATGTCTCAAACTGTCATCCATGCAACGCTGTGGAAATGAACCTGAACTAACCATAATCGAAAGGGCAATTGTTTGTGATATGCAACACATCTTCGGTGTCGCCTAATTTCTCGTTTTTGGTTTGATCTATGAAGTTCGTTAAGCTTTTGTAGTATCTTGTTGGTTGCACCTTACACCTTGAAGTGGTTGAACTGAATGTGATACTATTGGTGAAAGACTTTGTACTGGAGTTGGAAAAGTTGAAGGACAAAGATGAAAAACTGAAAGAAGGAAATGCAATAATCTCATATTAGTGCATTTCCTTCCTTCAGCTTTTCTAAGTTCTTCTTTGTCCTTTTTCAACTCCAGTTCAAATACTCATGTGTCATGGACAACTGATAATAATACTACTAGTGAAGGCATGTTATTTGGCAAACAAATCAGGGTATCCTACCGTCTTCTACTTGACCATTAGTTTTAGGCATTTGAATATATTGATTTTAAAGACACAGTTGCTTCGCTTACTGTTTTGATGATTTTGCTATCAGAAACCTCTGACTTAAAGTCTGGTATTGTAATCTGTAAAAAGTTAATCAACTGTCATTTCTTATATATTATAAGCATATTGCATTTTAGGTCTATAACCGAAACCTGTTGTAAACATCATTATCATCACTATTGAAGTCTGTAATACCATTTTTGTGCTCTTCGGTTCTTCTTATCATGAAAATATTGTCAGAATCATAAGAAGACAAGGGAATCTGAAGACAAGGATTCCATGCCTGTGATTTTACTGATATCTCTACATTGATAGTTTAGTAGTAACATTTTATCGGTTAAAGTATGTGTAAAGTACTTATAGGTGAGGAATGTATTGATTTTAACTTAAAGCTTTTCTAATGTTGCTTTATGGAAACACATATTTGTTGAAATTAACTTATAAAGTTGATTATGAAAGTTGCCGTTGTAGAGGTAACTACTACACTAAACATACAACATAGTTGAAAGTACTGTCCACTTTGGCCTCTGCCGTTCCAAGTAGAGAAACAATTGTTGTTATAGAATGTTCAGGCAATTATCGCTTTCGTGAACATGCGTCGATTTTCAATTTTGAAACTTTTACTTTTAATTAAATGACTTAAGTTATTGTTAAATAATTCGTGTTCGCAACAGTCATCTATCTTCGACATCGAGCTGTTGCGATGATTTCGAACTGTCATCAAATTTATTGGTAATTATGAATCTCATTAGGTTAATTCTCTCTAAAATATGCCTCCTGTTTAACAATAATGGTTTTAGTAATGCATTCGTAATGTGTATGACTTGAGAGTCACAGTCTTCAGATTGGGTAAATAACATATGACATGTGTTACGCATTGATCAGATGATCCATCGATGAAGTTTGTGATAATAATTTTATTAATGTGAAAATATTCTAAATATAGTAAAAGTTGTAGCTGCCCATAAAAAAGTAAGGTTACATTTTCAGTCTCAACTATAAAAGGTTTCAAATGATATTTATTGTTGATATTTATTTCGTTCTGGTTTAGCTCAGACAAGAACACATACGCACACTATTATAGCATTCGTTTTATAATCAAATATAATAAAAAATAACGTATCGGCAATCATCTTTAGATTTCATTTATTTAACTTGTATTACTTTTATCTGCATAAAACGAGGTATTTAGAAATTGCGATTGAAACAGACGTAATAGTATTGCAGATTTCACTACATTCTTTCCTATTGCTTCCATCCGCCTCGTATCATAAGAAAGTACTTTTGGCCGCAGTTCATCGCAGTTCATCCGAGAATTTCACCTGCCGACAATGGCATTTGTCTAGACTAGGAATTTCGTGGATTATGGGCTTGTGTGTATTAAGTATTAAGTCATCGTAAAGTTACGATATTTTCAACGTCGGAATTCTCGCGTTAACGCCACGTTTATTTATTACAAAACGACGGCGTAATCTCTAAACTACACGTTTTTATTTAAAAGCGCACACTAATTTGTTTCTATCTTTCACGGAATTTCGTCAGCGATTAATTTGACGCGGTTTTAATGGAATTGAATTGAGAAATTTCTTTATTCGGTGGATATTTGTACGTTTATCGAATAATTAGAAATTCTTATGGCTACTTTATTTGAACATTTGCGAGAAGAAATTGAAACTTTCATGTCCAATTATTGTTCCGGTTATTGAAATTTCTTCCCAATACCTGCCATTAAAAATAATGAGATGGTTCAGATTTGTTTCCTGTGATTACTTTTCTTTAATGAAACGAAAATGTGAAGTTTTCGATTTAAATTTTCTGTACTCTGGTTTAGAATATTCGCTCTCGCAATTATCGATGGATAATGAGTTGGCCTATAAAGGAGTATTGTCGACGTTTCACTCTATTTAAATGTCGATTCAAAAAGGGTCACGTTAATGTGTTTAATGGTGTGATAATTTTCCTGGAAAGTTTTACCTGTTTCGTTATGTTTGCGTTACGTTGTCATTGCCCTTTATTAAATTAATAAGATGCACGTTTTCTTTGAAATTATCTTTTATAATCCACGACTAACGCAGGTACATTTCGATGCTATAGTGGATGCATATTAAGCACCGTAAGTAACCCGTCTTAGGTAATAAATAAACAGTGGCATATACTTGAAAATTAATGAAACGTTGAGTCTGTAAATAATTTACTGTTAGAATGCATCAAACCTGTCATACATATATGATTTAATAGCATGCCTTTTTACTTTCTTATGTATGTGTTTCTTTATGTATAAGTACAGGAATCATGAAAATTTTCGAACTCCAGATTTTAACGGATATATACGTTTTGAGGTCCCCTGAATCGTTTATGACTATTTTCGGAATGACGTCCGTGTGTGTGTTGGGTGTGTGTGCGTGTGTCTGTGCGCGCTCTAGCGTTCAAACGATTATAGCTAGAGCTACGAAACTTTTTCGTAATTGTCGATTCCGTTAAAAGAAGAGTTACATTGTGTAGAGATGTCGGCGGTGGCCATATAACTCATCTTCTTTAATAATTACTATTGGTTTTCATGATTAAATTGTACTATTTAAAAGTTTATTTACAACATAACCTCAGTTTTTACATGTTTGCCTGCAGTTTGATTTAATCTAAATTTAAGTTACTAACCAGTAACGGCGAGTAGTTCTATTACTCAAAATTAATGTAAAACATACGCGAAAACTTCCAAGGCCCTCCCTGAATCACAACTCCGTTGCTCACACGTTACATTGATCTAGCGTACGCCTTAGGGCATTTTCCTGTCTAAGAATCCCATAACCTTTGCAATCAGAAAATTATACACGAGTAATAACTATTCCCGAAACTCAGCCACACATCATTATAGTCATTAACGATATGGTGAAGTTGAATGATTATAGAGGATATCCGACATGTCGTTTGTAGAAAAGCGTTTCCAGTGATCTTTCGCGAAATTAGTTTCGTTATAACTGAACAAATTTGTTGACGGGATATTCTGGAATATTTATAGATTTTCGAAACATCTTTATAAAGTTCCTTGACTTAGCTGCTTCGTATCAACATTTAGTCTTCGCCTAGCCTTATTTTTGGGTTTTTAAAACTCTTTAAACACAGTTTATGATATGATATGATATTTAATTTATTAAATATTTAAATATCACTGCTATAGAAAAATATTTAGGGTTTAGATTTTATAGATTTTATAGACCAAAGGATAATTTTCGCCTCCTCGCAGCTTCCCTTGTGCTTAGTCCATCTTCAGCGCCTAATGAAAAGGCTGCTTCAAGCTATTCTTTCTCAGATCTTTATAGCTTCGAACGCCAAATTTTGTTTCCTAACTTTGTAACATAATACTAAATATAAATATTAAATATTTTAAATTATTTAACACAAATTTAACCCACTTAAAAACAACAATAGTTTGGCCATTGCAGCTTTTCACTGCATCATTTCTTTTCGTATTATGTCAAATTTTAAAAGGATTATTTGGATTATTTAGCATCGTTTATGTATGAAAACGGATCTATACAACCTTGTCTAAATAAGCAGGCGACCGGAACTAATCATGTGAATCGAAATGATGTTGCCGTCCAAGGTTGGAGATGTTATATAATTGAAAATGCGTTGCGCCTCAAAAAGTTATAATTTATTCAAGTTGTAACAAAGTACAAACAATTTCACAGTTCTGTAATTTCATAATTTCAACGGGTCAACAATTGCAATTTTTTAGAACGTTTGAGCCGCATTAATGCGCTGGTTCTGTGTTCAACTAAAAAATGAATTGTGAAAAGTAGAGCGTAGAGCAGGGGTGGGCAAATAACTTTAGGTGGGGTCCGGATAAATTTGAATTTTTTATCGAGGTCCAGAAGAAAACTCACGGGAGAAATTACATTTGTGGTCTTGAGTCAGGTTTTTAAAGTGGGGAGCAGCTAATGCGAAGAGTGTCTTCAGGGTGGGCGGCCGTTAATCTTGAGCGATATGGTTCTCAAAAAATTAATTTTTGAAAATGAAGTTTCACAATCATAAGTAGAGTGAAACATAGGAGCCAGGTAAATGGCATTTCTTTTGCAATTACAATATTTTTAGTGGCGGATGCAGTTTTGTACGTTTGCAAGGAAATGTCTGTCTGCAAGTTTGGAGTAAAGGCTTTAAAAGGCGTAACAATTTCGCATCCATCACTCCATTCTCCCGCTAGAGAGAAACTTGAAAAAGCGATTTTCAGAATCGCGACAACTTATGTATTTCTGTGAAATCTTGGAATCTGCAAATTCCTTCTTAAGATCTGGCATAAAATTTGAAAACACTGCAATATTTATTTCAGAATAATTTTTATATTTAAAACTTGTTGAAAAGTGAATAAATTGTTGACTTGCAAAGTATTTTTCAAAGATATCCAGCTTGCAATGTTGCAGCAGGTCATATATTAATTTCCTATTTCCTTGTAACTCAGTTTTGAGCGCATTTAAATATTTCGTAATGTTTTTCAGGAAAGCCATAGCTAGTATATTGAGTTCGTTTGCTAGGAACTCCAAATGCTTCGTTGCTGCTTGTGTATCCAAGTTGTCTAAGAAGGTGGTTACTGCTGTTTTATTTGCCAAAAACGTTCAATAACTTGAACTTTACTTAGTCAACAAGCATTATTGTATTGCAGTAAGTCAGAATGTACCGAATCACACATATATAGTAACTTTTTGAACTGCATGAGCAGAACGAGACGTCATAAAATTAATCAGCTTGATGAAGCTGCCCATTACTTCTTTCAGAGTGGCACTAACTTTTCCACAAACGACTGCCTGGTGAATTATTTAAGATAGTAGCCCAGAATTCTTATCTTTCATTCTCTCTACTAGTCCCTTTTTTGCCGATCATCGCTGGGGCCTCATCAGTTGCAACTTACACCATTTTATCACAACTTATGTTAGATTTTTTCATGAAATTATCAAAAATTTTGAATAAACCTTCTCCGCGAGCTTTGTCTTAAACGGCAATATTGCTGGCAATTCTTCTCTAAATGCTTTACTTTCAACATCAAAAAATCGCACGTAAATAGATAGTTGTTCTTCAACAATGTAACCTGATTCAGCAAGTGCTATGGCGTAGCCTTCTGCAGAAGGCTACGCCTCTTGTAGACACTGAAATACCATTTTCTCTTCAAAAAGTGCCACGGCGACTTCCAACATACATTTTTACTATCTCAGAGTCTGGAAATGGCTTCTGGTGTTTATTAGGCGTCTACCAAACACGCAACGCTGCTTCTGTAAATTTTTGCTCGCTCATAGAGCGAACTAGTGCGTTTTTCTAAGAAGCTAGATATGTCTCCAGTTCATTCCTGCGCTACACAACGTAGAAACTATGTATTTAACTACCTGTTAACCATTAATAACTCAAGTGACGCAATTACTTGTAAACATTATGATGGTGGCGCTCAAACGTATTGTTATCTACAGAAAAATATTTTTGACATAATTCATTTCATATAAACTTTTAAAAAAATTTTGGCAGTCCAGTTTTTGATCTTAGTAGTCCGGACCTGAACCGAGGTCCACCAGTTGCCGGCCGTTGCTCTAGAGCGATAGGGACCGACCGGTTTAGAAATTACATATATGAATTGGATGATGGGAACAATTCTGAACCAACTAAGTATAATACGGACACAACTAATCGAATGTTGTCCACTACTCACCACTTCTCTTTGTTAAGGCTATGTGGTTCTGATCCGGGCATATGTACAAATACCACATCAAGGGGTTTTCGTTATTAGATGAGTATAACTTGTTTTCAGATATTAAATTACACTACTCTTCATTATTCGGTTTGGTTCTTTATCTTCCTGGAAGGGTTTACTGTTAAACAGACTATTTTACTAAATACTAAAAATATTCTCTGATTAGGATTATCCGTCGTCGTCGTCATTGTTGCCAATTTGGGTGCCACAAATCTACAATACCAAAATGGTGTAACGTTTTATTTGAACTTTGTATGTGGGAACGCTTTCGTTAAAAATAAAGACACATTAATGTTTAATGTACCACACTCAAAATGCACGAGGGTTTATATTAAAAAAGTATAAACTCATATAAGTGGCGTGGAGGGGAATTAAAATAGCTTTGTTCGCACGTAGGTCGTGAGTCGTTGGGTATTGCAACGAAAGTCAAATTGAACAAATCAGTATACCTTATAATTATCGCGTTCATGTGTATTGTTCTAAAGATTTTAATGCATAGAATTAACCACATGATCATGTGTTATTTTTTATTAGTTATTGTTTAGATGACGCCGCGCTCGTAGGTACTCAGGCGAGGAGTAAGCTACAAACATATAAGTGGAGTTTTTGTACCGGTACGAAACATAATTCCTATTAGTTTGATACACACAAGTGCTTTAAAGGATGCTCATCAATACGTATCCATTTTCATAGAAACCCATTTACAATAAACTAAATTTTTATCCCACTGCGGTTGGGAGAATGAAGCCCGTTGGGTTTCGGGCACATACAGAAATGGGCAATTCAATTAATTGACTTTTTTGTATAATTTAATGGTTTTTTGTCACTTTATGTTATGTTCTCCAACCTCGACGTGCACCAAGGTCTTACTAATATGGACTTTGGGTTACAATAGTTCGTAAATGTAATAATACGAGTAATTAACGTAATAAATAAAAAATAAACAAACTATTAAATATCTTGATTCAGAATCGACTGCAAATCTTTTGGACTTTTAACTAGAAATGTGGAGTCTGAAGCTGGCGCATGTCTATCTATACAAGAAGTCACAATTCAAATTACAGCTAACGAAAAGTGAGTTCAAATACCTCACGTTTAAACCGGAACACCGATAGGCTCTTAATTGCATCGGGTGTACCGTGTTATAAGCAATGCACAACGATTTTTACAAACGTCGCAGTACAGTTGACGATGAAATTTAATTTTTATCATATGGTATTGAGAAGCTTGTGAGGTGATATCACAAAGCGTGTAATCTGCGACGGTTATTCATATTTCCTAGTCTTGTAATATTGGAAACGTCCATGACTCTGCGTTCTCTTGTAACAGGCTCCGGCACCATCAGGATATTTCATCATTAACCTAACAGTCTCGGTGACTCATGGTCTCGACAGTTTCGTTTTACGCCAAAGTTTTATGGGAGCGTTGTTATTAACAGTTGAAGATCATCCGCATTCACTAACCGACCTGGCACTGAATCGGATTTTTTATATAATTTCCAGTTCCTTTCTGGCCTTTCATTTTTATAAGCTCACAATTATCTGCAAAAATGTATTTTCTGGAATAATCATATATTTAATCAAGATCGAAAGTAATCTCAATTAAAACAAAAAATGACGTATGAAACGCCCTAATGGGTTAGAATATAAAAAGTAGGTTCCATTTGTAATAGGAATATTCAGCAACACAAACAAGCCAGATATGGTTATTTTATTATTGTAGTATTAATATATCAGGACTATCTACTATCTTAAATCGTGCTTCCTCACATTAATTTAATTATATGGTAATTTTAAGTAAAATATATATATGTCATAATTATATTCATTGGATAATTGACAGATATTGCGATGAGATTGATATATAGATTGCGGTATTTAGATAATATCTAACCGGTCTTCGCTTTACTCGATTTGTTTTGCTATAAATATAGAATATAGATTAATTAATATTTAAATAACCTGCAAAAGGAAGCCATCGTACTTTGCGCGGCACTTTTTGTCCCTTTAAGTTCAACTTATTATATTATAACTTATTATATTTACTGGTCGCGTATATTTTATCGTGAATAATACGATCATGAATGGTTTAACTGCAGAAAAATTATTGATGCTGCAAACTCCTCAATTCTTACCTATATATCTAATGTTTATATGTACAAAAAAAATAAATAGTAAATTTCATAATTCTAAAATGTAGCCTTTTATTATTTACGCAAACATGGTACTAAATGGTACTGTAAAGATTTTTTTTTAGAAAAATGACTAGAGCAACTTAACAACGGTATCCTTTCTATCCTTATCTGTAAATAACGTTTCCATTTTGCCAGATCGAGCGGTATCTGGAGTATTTATGATATTACACGAATATTTTATCGCATCGCTGTAAACTACTAAACACTTATTGTATGCATATCTGCGACCTAAGAATTTAAAATATAAAATAGCGTATTTATAAACTGTGGAAATTGTTCATATTTTTTTCAAAAATAATTAATGAATAAGAAGTTCGTTTTCGAATTACCAAAAATCACAATGGCCAAGTATCTAAATAGTCAGACGTACCTGAATTTAGCCAAATTCTTTGAGTTATTTAAAGGGATCGTTTAATTCCCCGAAATAAAATATCCTTGCCGAAAATAAAAGGATATTTCAAATAACTCTTTAAACGTTAATACTTCTTTAAAATATCATAACTGGACATTGAAGAAAATGCTCATATAGTAGCTCACCAATGTTACACATAAATTACTGTTTGGATGCTATCATGAAAAGCAAACAATACCAAAAATGATGCCTAAAGTATAATTCAAAATTTTAGTATAAAATATAAGCTAACAGATTTATTTCATTTCAATATTGTATTATAAAACAGGTTACAAATTTCGTTAAAAGAAATTGTGGAGGAATAATCTGGGCCACCAATCCACGAATAAAGCGATTTTTGTCGTGGATGTAAAATAACATTTCCTGCAGCGTCCCCGAGCGACAACTCTTGTCCATCGTTACAACACGAATAGTTAATGAGTTCTTGGTAAAAGTCGAATCACAAGTTTGAAAATCACCACTATATATAAATTTAATTGAAGGAAATATATTCACAACCGATCCCACAATATGCAAATCTAATTCATTCATATCCACTTAATAAGGAAGCTTCTAAACCTACTCGTTCCTACTTCCTATTACCGCATGCATACAATAAATTCGATCACAATATTGGCCACAGAGAAAACGTTGCGATATTACCCACATAAATCGTTTGTTTGCGCGTTATGCATGGCTTTAATTACGCGGAATCCGGGCACGCGAAATGTGCAGCATTCATTCCGGTTTCGCAACTAGATTAAGCGCACAATAGCGGCGTTCTTTTCCGATCGGCGCAGTTTACTACGAAACGTTGGAAGGAATTCGATTGCGACCGTTAAATTCCGCACGAATAGCCGGGATGGAGAGCGGGTAATAATTCGCGGTGTGAGCGTAACGGCCTGAATTATTTCGAAATTTCTTTGATAGTTTGCGCGGAGCCGGCAGATATGCACGATAAAGGGTCAGTTTCGAACAGTAGTATGTGCATTCGAACTGATTGGATTATCCGGTTCATGGAGCATAAATTTTAGTTTTAATTAGAGTTTCGCGTAAAGTTGCAACTTTGTGTTGGTAATTCGTGGCTTTACGATGATACAAATATGCGGGTGCTGTTGTTGCGGTATGAGGCGATGGAAGTGGAAATTTCACCGGACGTTTGTTTGTAACGTAAGAATCTTGCAATGAGCGATGTTTGATTACTAAACTGAAAATAATAGGGAAAATTACAAAATTGTTTAAATAACGAAATAAAAATGTAAATGCGATCTTTTAGGGTTTAAGAAAGAATTGTATCATAATTTATAAAAATAGCACCACCATTTGATGTTGACATCTTTCATTGGCAATACCTTCATCAAACTTGATGGTCCCGAGAAGTCAGTTAGATATCTTATTGGAAATTAGTTATGTTGGATAATTGACTGGTACTATTTGCCAGTGACTATTACCTGGTTTTTGCACAATGGATTCTATTGAACATCGAAATTGATTGCACATGATGGGTTCGCTGAAATCATAATTAGACAGAAACGCTGTATTTGTACATCGTGTAGATTATCCATTTGTTAAACTAAAGTTCGCTATATATAGTTATTAGGGTGGCCCATATTATCTAGTCAAAATTTCAAAACTAGTTTGCATATCCGGGCACACACTATTTTTTTACTAGCAATAAAAGTTTGAAGATAATATCCCTATTGGAAGACAGTGCTCAAAGACATGTAACATTAATAATAAATTTTAAAATCGAGAATTTTGAGGGTTGTTTTAAATTAACTACAAGTAGCTGAGAAATAGTAAATTATTTCATAGTATAATATTGATGAATATTGCAAAAATTTTATAGGAAAGTAGTGAGTGGGGTACATAAACATGGCTTAATCCTTTGAAGTTGGCAGAGTCAAACTTTCAACAGCTTGTTTTATCGTTTTGCGCGAAACCCACTTTCTGTTAGCTTCAACCACTTGCAGACACAACTGTTTCTCTTCTTCATAATTTGTCAGAAGTTTATTAAAATTTACAAACAGTTTGACGCTGAGCTATACCATTAACAACTTTTTTGATGTGTGGTAAAAAAAATGATTTTATTTTTAACTTGTCATACAGCTGCAATGATCTTCTATTGCCAAAATCAGTAAAAACAGCTTGGTCAGTAGGTAGGCTCACACTTGACAATTTACACCTTTGCCTCATTTGATACTTTTTTTGAGAATAAACTGTGTACTGCACTAGGAGCTCTCAACTAAATCATCTGAGAGTTACAAAATATGAGATTTTATGGCATTTTTAACCACTTCACTAATTTGTGGATCAATAAGTTCATAATTGGTCATGTCTTTCCACAGAGAAAGGTCTGCCCAAGCAGCATTTGTAGCCGTAGGGGCTTCAAACCAATACTTTACAAGAACTCCAAAGTTCTCAAAGCGTTCTAACTACGATTTTTAATTTTGTATGGTTTTGAAACCGTCTTCCGATTGAAACAAGTAGATTTTGATAGCCTACATCAGTTTTGCCATCCAACGAGCGTGGTGTCTGCACCTGGAGCTCCCCAATGAATTTTATCTGGAGTCAGATAAATGAGAGCTAGTAGAAACAGCTCCATTAACTCCATGTAATCGTTTCCGGTTTGCTTTTGCCTTCCCAAGGCAACTAGTAAAGCAGTTACTGCAGTGACTTTTAAATGTTCACTGCGAGGAGCTTGAATAAAGGAATGTCAGATGAAATGGATGGTCCGAAACAGAGAGTAAGTACCTTACTGAGAATAGTCTCCAAAATGTGGTGCCTGCATTCTAGCCATAATAATTCTTCTCCAACTTTATGTTCCAGCATAACACAAGCTCCATTTTTCAACGCTGCATACGGATCTAGTGTCAAAGCACAGACCGGCGATCTTGTTCTCCAAACACCAGTCAGTTAGTACATTATAAACTGCATTCGCTGCGGTTGCGCCAGTACCACGTACAAGTTTTGGCACTCAAAGTAATTTCTCCTTACCATCTGCCGATATAAATATGGGCAAACGATCTATTTTTTCAGTGCCCAAAATATCATGAAGAATCTTTCCCTCCCAATGAACAATAACTGGATCGTCAAAAGAAACAGATTGCTTTATTTCTTCAAACACAGCTTTTCTTTCTTCTTTCATTTGGCGTTGAATAGTGCTTCGTGATGATGGCGACGAAGCCTATGTCCAAATGCTGCTGCAATAGAGACTATTAATCTTAAGGCATAACAGGAACCTTATTGCGATCTAATGTGTTAGTGACATGTTTAGAAAATAAAAATTTCTTTGCAATTGGTTCAGTCTGCAATCTGGAATTTCCTTCTTTTTATAGATGATGATGGCATATACATCTCTTCTGATTTATTTTTGGCTGGATCAGAATATTCTGGTGATTCCTCTTCTGAATCTGAATTTTCCTTTTTTAAGTCTATTTTATTCTTTTATTTCTCTTTGAGGAATTCTTTCTTATTTGTTGTTGTATTTCTTGTCTTCTGATGAAATAATCATTTTTCTTTCCGTCCTTGGATCAATTAAAATCTCTATGCCTTCGTCTACTTTGCGCGTAGTAAGTGCATCATAGTGAGCAATGTCAAATACCATATCTAGCTGCTTTTGAAATAGTGTTTCACGTTTCTTTTGGGTATCAGAGATTCTTCCTTTATTTTTTTTTAACAGAAGCCTTTCTGAGTGTAATTTTTCAAGCTTATCTATACAATGTTTTGCCACACTAAAATTAATTTTCTACAGTGCTATGACTTGCATTTCGAACAGATTTTTTTCCTGTAGGAATATGGATTCTAAGAAGATCTTGCCTTACAGTTGGTAACTGATTAAATCTGGACATTGGTTCTAAATCTTTGTCACCTAGCACGAATAGTGTTCGCTTGACCTTAGCCATATTTTCACAAGCCATATTTTATAATTTTTAACTTTTTAATGCATTTTCTTGGTGTTTTTTCACAAAAACAGTATCTGTGAAAAATGAGAAACTCAGAAATTAATATTTCAAAAATAAGAAAATAACTAAATTTAGAAAATTTTGGAGACGTTGAGCACTGCCTTGTATTCCACCTAGCATATTGAAAGTTTAGCACTTTATTACTATCAACTGAAGTAAAAAAATTAGTGGATGTAGGGTAAATTTAAAATTTTTGTCCACCCTAATTGTTATAATATTTATGCATAAGCGCATAAAAATTGTATAGCAAATTTGCAGATAGCGGGTGCAGGTGCATTCGATATAAGTTATGATGACGTTACATGACATGACATTACACTACTGACACTAACACTACTGACATTACATGACATGACATGGCATGCATATGTAACAATATCTAGAACGGCAATAGTTTCGCGAGTTTCGAAGACATAAATATACAAAAATAAACCTGAAATGGCAGCGAGTATGAATACGACAGTGGATCTGGATTATTCGATGAAATTGATAATCAAACTTAAGATTCGATATATATCATTCAAATATATATCGAATCTGTCACCTAGATTTTAATTAAAAAGCCAATTATGTTGAATTGAAAGTAGATTGGAAGCAGGAGATTTATTCAATTCGATAGGGAAGTATGAAATGAAACGAATTATGAGAATTATTAGAAGACAGTTTTAATACAAATACGTATGAAAATAATAAAACACAGGCAGTGAGCAACGTAGCGGTTATGTAATTTAGAAATTTAGCACATAAGTAGTCTTGTATACTCACCAAACTGTATATATTATGGCAATATGTTGCAAGGCTCCATATTTGAATATTATGAAAAATTCAGAATTGTGTGGGTCGAGAGAAGGCTCGAGGGATCTAATGGAGATTTTAAGCTAGGACGAAAATATATTGAAATATCTATGTTTAGGCGTCGTTTTTTTTGTAACTTTTGCTAAATTCGAAAATATTTAAAGGATTTTAAGATTCTGCAAGACAAAACAGGAATCTGTACATGTCGATAAAAATATAGTGCAAACAGATCCAGGCAAGGAAGGCTATAAACGAAACGTTAGAAAATGATGACGGTTGTACTAATTTGACCGTTATAGTGTCCACGACAGTTCTCGTCAGTATTTATATAAGACGCTGTGAAGTGTCGTAAAAATTGAATAAGATAATAAAGAGGGAAGAACAGTGATTTGCGAAATTGACACAACATCAGAAAAACAACCGCAAGTGTCAAATCAATAACAATAACTAAATCCTTTTAAAAAACTTTAAAGATATTTTAAATTCAGTTATATTATTCACCACACGAACCCACGCGATTTATTTTATAAATAATTGTAATATTTGAAAAGAACCCTGAGATAAAATTTTATTTCAATAAAATTGTAATATTGCGCCATATTTTTTGCAAAATTTAAATATATCAATTTTGTTTAAGTAATTTTTGTTAAAATTTTCCAGTCTTTTCATTGATTAATTAAAAAGCATAATTTTAATAATAAATTATAGGTCATTGGTTTTGTTATGAACAACTAAATCATTGTTTTCGTTGTGTTCCCACCTGACAGCACAGAATATTTATGATTATGTCAACGCAATCCATTAGGAAAACGGTAAAGCTTTTAAAAATCGTGCTATTAACACTCCGACTTAATTTTATTCGTTCGAAATCCCACTAAAATGGAGTTTCGATGAGCAACAAGTACAACAGAACGGACGACGTAAATGAGAATAAAGCTGTTAAGCAGACGATTATTCTCAGTTACTTCACGAGTGAAACAAATGGCACACTTAGTTTAACACACAAGTCAAAAGTGAAAGGTCATACAACGAACACTAAAATGCCGGAAGTAACGTCGTCTACTTGGAGCAAAATTCATAAATCATCGTTGAGTTTTCTCTGTTTAAAGTGAACAAATTTATTATTTTTGTTTACACGTGCATGATAACTGCGCCATTCGAGGCAGATAATTTGCGCATTTTCGATTGCTTTAAGTTATACTTTTATTCTTATGTTTTGTGAAATTAATGTAGGGGCTATTTCAAATTGACTGCAAGTTTTCTGTTGATTGGAAAATTATACGTTCGGCTATATTAGAAACAACATTATGTTCTATTTATTAAAATATTTTCTAAGCTTACACGCCGTAAACTGTTTATGTGTTACACTTTTAATGGTTTTTCATACTAATTAGTGGGAAAAAATCATGTCGAAAAATTTGTGGTTTCGCCTATTTGACTGGGGCCAACTCAAGTAAATTTGCTTTATTTTCAACAACCGAACCCAATCCCACATGATTGCTTTTTCTCAGTGGAACGCAACAAAACTCACTTAACCTATAGCCGTCCAAACCAACCCAAAGCAATACAAGAGAAAATAACACTCTGAACCATTTTTTGAGTAGTTTCGATTCGGTTGACTCGGCGAATTCAAAATATTCATTGTAGTTGGGTTGCTCCACGATTTACGAAATTGATGCTTACAGAGGGAATTACCCGTTACATCGGTTATCGCTTCGATGCAAATATGAATGATTACCTCATTGACTTCCTATCCAATTTTCCTATTTGCATATACTAATGACGTTTCATCATAAATCTCCATTTTCTCGTCAATTCCTCAAGATAATAGTAAAACGGTGATTTGAATTATTACAGTTACAAGTACCATTTTGAAAATAGTCATGGTATTTCGTGCAAAGGGATAAACATTTTAACTGTCTTAAAATAACTAAGTTTCTGGTTAGATTTCGAATTAGTGATCAGTGCTGTTTACACAGCACTAATCACTGCATTACTGCAGTCATAGTGTTTCTTATAAATGATAAAAACATAAAAACTGTATAATTGTCCTAGATTATATACACACATCATATAGGACATAAACGTAAAAAGTGTTTGCAAACGGTAATCAAAATGTTTTGTGATTATAGCACATAGAGCTTTATTGTGACAATTTATAGATCCAGTTGGCGACGTTTGCAAAACATGTGTTCTGTTGATGGTATTTATAGCGAAAAGGTGTTCTTGCTCTATAGATTACTCGGTTATCAATTAAGTGTCTTAGAATCAATTAAGATGGAAAAAGTGCATCTTAGTCGTGATATTTAGTTAAGAGCTGTGGGCTCGATACATGGAGGCATGACTATTCGAGATGTGGCAGCTGCTGTAAATTCTTGTAAAAGTACAATTCGGCAACTGTGGCAGCGTTATCAAGAAACTGGGGATGTACAAGAAAGACATCCTGGCCCCATTAGGAAAATGAATGGTGTAGAGGATAGATTTCTTCGAATCCAATGTTTTCGTAACCGAAATAATACGGCTAACCAGCTAAAAACGGAGCTCCAAAATGTCCATCAAGTGGTAGTGAGTGGTCAAAATGTAAGAAATGGGTTCCATGTGGTTGATCTCCACGATCGACGTCCCGTTGAAGTTCCTATGCTTTCACGTGGCAATGGCGCACGGAGATTAAAATGGGCCTCAACAGATGAATCCAGGTTCGGTTTGAGATCAAATTCTAGAAGACTGGGGGAGTGGAGCAGAACTGGAAATGAAAATCGATTGGCAACTGTTCAGGAAGTTGGTCGGTGAAAGGGGGGGGGGGGGGGCAGTTATGGTTTGGGCTGGAATTGGAATCGGCCGTAGCTCGCTCTTGTTGAAGGCTTTTTAACGGCAAATCCACATCAAGACACATTTCTAAAACCTGTTGTACTACCACAGGCGGAACAAATTGGGGGACAATTTTTACTGATGCAGGACAACGCTCGACCACACATCGCGAGAACAGTTTTTACATGAGCACAATATCGCAGTATTGCCGTGGCCGGCGCAATCACCTGAATCGATCCCATAGAACATGTGTGGGATATGCTAGGGAAACGTATCCTGAATCAAGGCTTGGTATTTCAAACAAGGGAAGAGGTCTTAAATTGTTTACAAGGCCATTGGGAACAAATTGATCAACATGAAATAGACAATTTGATTAGATGTTTACCCAATAGGTGCCGAGCTGTGAACAACAGTCGAGGTGGTCATACATTGCATTAGATGTGCAAATATTGTTTTTTCATTCACATTCTACTATTACGTGTAAGTTAAAAATTTACTCTATTTTTTACACATCCTGTATAAGCAAACTAGAATAATCTCTGTTTGTTTTTGTTTTTAAAATTAAAATTATTGTCCAACTTTACGTTGTATTTCATCGTTGCGTCATAATACTTCTAGGAGTTGCAACAGCGTTTATTTTTAGCCTTGTCCCCTAGACCATTTTGATGTGGGTATTTTATGCATAAATTTATACAACCTTGTACTCAGATAGCAATTGATACTTAAGGAAATAACATATAAAGAATATAATAAAACATAAACACCTATTTAAATTTTAAATATTTAAATGATAAACAACTATATTTATGTGTAATTTATGTCTTGCGGCTTTGAAGGCGAGTTTGGTGACATCAGCTTTAAAATGCAAAATGATCGGTAATATTATGTTATGAAATAGTTGTTGTACTACGACCTACATCGATGATCACGATGTAAAAAGTGTAAATTTTAGGTAAGTAGACTGGAACGATTTGTCAACATCGGTACAAACAAACCGCATCCAACTGTTCTAAAAAAAAATGTATTACTCTACTTTTGCTGGATATTAAATGGAAATTGTATTCACGATTTATTCGCTTGCAGTCGCGTAGAGAACTTTATGTAAACGCAGTAAATTAGGTAGAGTTGCTAACGAATATTGCGAAAATGAAAAAAAAACAAAAACGTAACTGGGTTAGTTGCTACGACAACGCGATGAAATAGTGACGCTACGAAAATGTTATATGGACCGAAAATTGTGTGCTATTTTATAGGACCAACAATGTGAGTAACTTTCATGTTACATGGTCCTCAAATATAATTTTCAGCGAAGATGGGCTGAATAAAGTTTCTAGACGTAATGCGTAATTCAACGCAATAGTTTTGGTTGATCTGATGTAAGGAAAATGCCATGAATACAACGGTTTTATGAATAAAAAGACAAGCATTAGATAATTGCCGAACAATTAATTACTGCCCACATATTTCGCGCGATCGGGTTCAGTGGAAAACGTACGAGACATTCACCAGAATCTATAGGAATACAATACAAAAATGTAATATTTCCACAAGATGGAATACACGAGTTCTATTAGTATTAATCATATTATTTATTGACAATACAATCTGATAATACAGATGCACTTTAACATGTACACATTTCAACAATATTGTCATCGTCAGAAAATGTAGATCTAAGACTAACAAAATATACAAAGGAATTGATTGTTACAATTTGTTAACGATTTTAAATTATCAAAACTTATAACGTGTCTAGATTCAGATATATGCTGGGCAACAGTAGATTTTCCCATTCTATTGTGTTAGACAAGCCATGTGTTCTTTGTAACGAATTAAAATAGAACGTCTCGTTTTCTCAACATATATTCTATCACATGTACTACAAGAAATTCCATAAATTGCCTGTTTTTGAAATACTCTACTTTGTCTTTGACATTAAAAGAATTTTCAAATTGTTTAACGAAACGTAAAATTGGATGTTTGAAAATATAACTAGAACCTTTTGCAGAGATATGCAAAGGAAACTTTCCAAATTTAAGTTGTAGTATTTTAAACCAAAAAATTATGCTTACCTTTTCGAAGAATATTATTAACTAAATTAGCAGAATATTCATTGTAATTTGCTACTACGTTTTTAATTTTTTAATTCATTTTCATATGTAATCTGTGATGCAATGGAAAACTTAATAAACGATTAATTAAGAAATTAGAATCATTCATTAGCATTAGTTCGTTTGTCATTTATTATCATTTCTTATAACCGACATGTCTAAAAAAGGTAATTGATTATCCATTGCAATTTCATATGCGAAGGAAATTGTTGGAAATTTAGAGTTTAATTCCGATACAAAGGATTTAATGTCACATTTCGAAGTATCAAAATCGCGAAAATATCATCAACAAAATATTATCCAAACCCTAGGAAACTTCATTTTGAAAATTTATTATTGAAGGTCTAATATGTAAAGGTAATGACGTAGGTGTAGAATTTATTTATAAAATAATTGATGTCCAAAAAACTAAAACATTTTTGTGGGGCTTACTTAATAAATGATTGATATGTTCTTAATAATATTTAAATTTTTAATTTTATCTGATTTATCTGACTTGTCCAATGTTCTTGCTGAAAACTGGATATTAGCAAACGCTGATATTATCAAAACTGTTGAATTTTACGCAAGTTTAGAATTTTGTCGTTTTTATGATCAAGATTGGAAACGATCTCCTACAATGTCAAAATATAATTGGGTTGGGTTGGGTGGAATTGGATTGGGTTGGCTTGGGTTGGTTTGGTTTGGGTTGGCTTGGGTTGGTTTTGGTTGACTTGGGTTGGCTTGGGCTGGGTTACACACAGTGACGTGTGGACAAATTATGTAAACTGTATGTTATGGAATTCTTAAATTTCATCATAAGCCTCTTAGAAGTAAATAAGTTGACGAATTAATATTGAAAACAATAGGCCTCATTAAATTACCAGCTTTATGTATCTTTGGTAAATACATTTTTGGCGTGGCCGGATTAGAAACTCATAACTTATATTTAACTGTAGGCATTAGTAATCTTGGACAAGGTTTCTTGACCTATTTTCTTCTTCAAATCATACCAGGCAATTGATTTTTACTTATAATTATACGGACTACCAGAAATCAACTCTATTAAAATAATCTAATTTGTTCAAAATTACCATCTTCTTACCTTTGCCCGCTTTCAAGTCGATTAGAAGATTATCAAGTCGATAATCCTTTAACAATTTTCAATGTGTTGGAGCTATGTTTATTTATACGTTGCAAATTTTCTGTAAACTTGATTCTACAAGCTTTTCGAAAATAATTTAGAAGGTTCATCAAAAGTTTTAATTAATGACTCAATACTTGATATTATTTTACCAATTGTTACGTTGTCAATTGGCAAATCATATTTCAGTAGCACCATTTTATCTTTGAAAAAGCTTTTCGACGATTGATTGCAAACTATCGATGCATCTACCAATCCATTACCCACATTCTTCTTTTCATTAGGGCAAATCTTTTTAAATTCAATTTTCTTAGCTTCATTTGAAATGTATGTCCTATAATTTCTCTCATATGTTTGTCAAAATTGCACCAAAGAATGAAAGTCATTGCTTGACAAATTATTAGTAAGTTACATACAACTCTTATGCTTTGATTTCTACCGTGTCTACAATAATGGGCATTTATTTCGCAATAGAATCATTCTTTCGTTGCGCAATTAATGACATCTTGACGTCAACGTCCAGTCAAGTATAAATAATTTTTTTTAAATTAGCTACTTGGTTTATATGCCTGAAGGAATTGTCAAAAGCTAAACGAGGCTTTTTAACAACGGGGATTGCAATATAATTTATTGTTGTACGGTGTCTTTACAAAACTGCATAATAGCTGACTTTGCAGGAACACTGTAGGGGTGAATTTTAACGACATTAATATTAATTTAGAAAAAAAGAATTACCTTAAGGGACACCAGATTTTACAGCAGAGTTATAACAGCATTTATTTCCGCATATTACTAATAGGTCAATAAGGTAACGGAATCCCACGTAATTAACAGAAAATTGTTAGAATAGTCATATTTGTATAATAATTAATGAAGAAAGAACCTTTCTCATTTCTAAAGCTTAACGTTGTGAAATTTCTTAATTCTTAAAATATTCCCAATGAGAAATTTGGCTTCTAGTTTTCTAAGGCAAAGCTGTAATTTTTATACACATTGAAATGTTAAGTTAAAATTTTATCAACAAAGCGTTTGATATAAAACAATTGTTGAGCATCTACACGCCCTTAATTTCGCCCTTACTTATGTTAATTGAACTAAATTTTTTTGTATATTGGTAAATAGGTTCGACTCTGAATTTCAACTGGATGCACTCAAGTAATTCAGAACTATCGTACTATCTAATATAATAATTAAAGCAATGTAAGACTAATATTTGTCTTGCACCAAATGTCAAAATAATACTCTTGGTGGATTCTTCAGCATTAGCAAATTGATATTAAAATCACTGGAACAGATAATCTTATTAGATAACAGTGCAATATTGAATTTTCAAATATATTTCAGAATGTATCAATATTCACACGATGGTTTATATAATTATCAAAATTTAATATGTCCCACAACTCCTTAATAGTTGATCAATTATTAATTGAATATTAAATCGATTTTCGTATCACTATTTGTAAAATTAAAATTTTCTATCTGGATAGCCGTAGTTGACATGTTTCTGGTAATATATTTGTAATATTAACGTATAAAGTGATTGCAGTTACCAATAGAAACATGATTTTTTTTCATGTTGTATGAAAACTGTTTTTTTTGTAAAAATGTATGATTAGTGTCACGTTTTATAAGTTATCATTGCTATCCTTCGGGAAGACTTCCAGAATATTTGCACATTTTCTTAGCACCACTTCAGCAACTTAATAATGTTAAATTTAATTTAACCCCAGAGAAATCTAAACCAATGATATCAAGATCCTTCGTGTATATTGATACTGCATCTAAGTTATTGATTTTATATTCCAGTAATTCGACGTTAGACGCGATTTTTTCATTACGGTTAGCCCTTGCTGACTTAACTTATGATTACAAAAAACTTTTCTTAACCATCCCTATCCGATCGCATATATAGTCATGTAAGTTAAAGACAATTAAATCTGATACTACACCGATAATCTGGCACTCTAAGCGCACATCACAGAATTATCTTAAAACAAATCATACCAATGTCACATACAACAAAACGAGTCAAGACAGCCGAACGAATTTTCAGGCGCGAACCCACAACTTCACCCAGTAAATTTTCCCTTCGTCGACAAACTGTTATGGATACCTGACGGTTTCAAGTATTTATAATTTAATCGCAAATGAACTGATCGTTTGTGTTGAACGATTAATTCGTCATCTCTAACGGTGATTAGGCTTTGAACTGTAGTAAATGTTTAAATATTTCTGATCCTAAATTGTATATATGCGAATGTTAACTTAATAAAATATATGTATATTTTTATTCTAGGCCGAGGCGGCGTTCCGGAAGCAGTATCGTGGTCCTCGATGGCGACCTGGATCCGGTGAAAAAACCTCCGGATGACTTGGACGATAACCTAGATTACAATATGGTTATGATGTTGGCGGGAGATAACGGGCCGCATAGAGAAATGGCAGTAGATGTGCCGGATACCTTCATAGCCAGGAACAAAACGCCGCCGAGATATCCGCCGCCGAAACCTATATTACAGGTACGAATTTTCTGCTATCGAATGTTTTGTATCGTTGCGTGGAAATAGTTCTATGGTTGTGACGAAAGTATAGCGAATATTTTAGATAAATTACGTTCCCTTCTTCTTTTTCCGAATGACAGATAAGGAAGTAGATGTTTTAAGCGATTGATTGTAATATATTAACGACAGCCACAATCAAACGCAACATAAAAGGGAGTTTCATATAGAATTATGGCACGTGACTTACAGTAGTTTTATTCATCGCTCACCGAGCTTCTCATAAACGTACAAGGTAGGATGTAAGAGAAGAGAGTAAATGCTCCAAAGCTAGCCTGTGATGTCGTCTTAAAATTAATTAACGGAAGAGGTTGTTTTGTGATTTCAAAAAAATATAAATAAATTCATACGTTCAATACCTGAGTTAAAAAAAACAAACTAAGGTAAAACAATTAAAGATTAATATTTAAATTAAATTAAGGAAAAAAAATTGTCGACGAATATGAAAGCTACGATTATCAAATATTCCATAACTGGTGATTTGTTCAAGGGTTGTCTTTTGACTCTTGACACAACTTAATCTGTCCGGCCCTGGTTCGAGCTTCAAGAATAATTTATTATAGCTGTTCCATCCATCGTAACATTGGATAATGTATTTTTGATTTGTTTGTAAAAATATCTTAAATCGGTATCCTGCTGATGCATCGCGTTTTCCTTCGAATCACTGCATTAAAATAACCACACATTCTATGAAACGTGACATCCGGCACAACACGAAACGTTAAGACCCAGAGAATAAATCTGAAATATTAAACGCCCATTGTATTCAGAATCGTTGAATATGGTCGTCACATATTACAATTAAAATCTCGGTTTGCCACATAAGTGCCCACACACGATATTCCTGCAACACACCCAGCATTGTACGAGTTAAGCTCCGCTCTCAGACTAGACAATTATTATAAAATGCGCATATTTGCTATACACCAACCCCCGCGCCTTTCGAAATAAATTAAAAGGTCGACAACACGTTGGATGATGATTGTTGAATCATGGGACGTTTTTGTTTGAAAATTATCTGCGCCGTTAATTTTAGAACTGTTTCCACCATGGTTTTGCGTTCAAATTAGCTTTTACGATTATTGCAAAAGTAAACGATGTATGGAAGCGGGATGGTTTAGGCATAGTTGTAATCTGTAGGTAGGGTACGACCGTCTGCTAGGCGTAACGTTCCGCGAAGCGGATCAAGAGCGTGCTATAGATGTGCCGGATCATTTTGTCGAAAGAAAAAAGACCCCACCAAAGTATCCGTCGCCGAAATCTGTGAAGGTAATAGAAATAGCAAACGATCGTATGAAACTAATCGTATTCTTCAGCATGAGAGAATTATAGTGTTAACTTCGTACAGTAGTTACTAACATAAATTCTTAAACAGTAGGCGAGTAGGTCGCATTGACAATTTTGAGATTTATGCTTTTTTATGTTAGAGTGAAAATAAGATAATTGAATTATTGGAAGATAGAGGCGCACAGCACATATCTAGGATTTAAAGCTCACATCGATGCCAATACACAACCCATGATGTCATGAAAATATAACATGCACTTAACTTACTGTTTACTTACATTATTGTTTATTTTTTTTAGAAAAAGCCTCGATAATGGATTGATAAATACATAGATATTTATTGATCATGAATGTAAATTCGAGTATCTTATTTATTATATGATAAGTCAACAAGTCAAATAGCCAATCCCATCAAAGATAAATAATGATATTTAAATACATATATCACATATGTGAAACGAAGTAACATCTAGTTTAAGTCTGCTGATTGTTATAATTTTTCATTTTCCTTCGTGCATATCAATCCCAAGTATTAGCAGAATAACTCGAACTTAACAAATCGAAAAGAATTACTAAATAATGTGTTAACGATGGTGTTTTCAACTCGCCAAATGTCTATAAATTATTTAATTCATAACAAATATATCGGATATCGTATTTTTTCCAATTGTGGCAAATAACGGAATTCTTCACAATTTCCAATTGTTCCTAGTTGTGAACTTAATTGCAAATAAAATAAAATCTTATTTCAATTTGAAACCAATTAACTTTGTAAAACCACATAGTTGGTGATCAAATAACCGTCGTGAATAATTAAAATGTTAAGTAAGTTACAAAGCGGTAATTTAATTATCAACTAAATGTTAATTTAATTAAACAATAAAGTGTGATTGCAAGTTCGTCGACGACACAATAACGTTACGCGATCTCTTTGTCGGAAACTGAAAACAATACTCGCCAGTGTTCTATGTCTTCGCCTGGAATGCAATCGATGCCAATGGTGAACATGTGACAGCGACAGTGGCGTCCGTAAGGCGCTATTTACCATCGGATATGAAGCGAAAAAAATTACTAATATCGTATGGGAAGTTATAAGTGATAAAAAGCATTTATTACTGGTTTAATAAAACATGTACGAGCACAAGGTTATGAAATAGAGGAAAGTAATGACATCACGTATTATAATACGAGTACAAGCGAAAACCATCGCAACGAAGGGTAAATGCGTAACAGTATTTCCACGAACTCGTAATTGCCTTTAATTTCCATTTAACTGGAACTCACTAAACGGATTAGAATTACGTCACGACCGAAAATCGATCAATGAAGTTTCCATCCGATTGAATTTAGCAATACTCGAAATATCATGGCAAGATAGCATGTACAAAATTAGACGAAATTTCCGTATCATATTACAAGTCGCATAAACGTTCGGGGATGACCCACACTATACAAAATCGTAAACAAAATGCAGGGTAGGTGATGCGTAGTCAGAACTCTTCACCATAATGATTAATTATTAAATTTAGTTGGTGCACGCTTTTTTGCACTTAAATTTAATAATGTACCAAAATGCCTTACGTCGACCTGGTTTCAGACGAATCTATAATTATGATTCATTTTACCCTTGGGAAGTTAGTTAATAAGAAATTTCCTTCGGCGATTTCTAACCACATACACAAAATATGTGCTTATTTTATCTTTATGTCCATCTATTCTACCGGATCTAATGCATTGGGGGGGGGGGGGGGGGGGGTAGTTATCTCTTTCCACTACCTCCTGTGCTATAGCACATTCCTCTCCTCTATGCATCTCACCATCTTACCTTGGACTTATTCTATTTTGTTACTTTACCTTTAATTTCTGTTCGTTGTATTTCTTATTCTATCCACTCTTCTTTTATTATTTTTTTCCTTATTTCTATGACCGTTTTATTTCATTAATTTACCACTAGTGTCCATGTCGAATTATTATCAAAGTATTATGTTACTACAGGCATTACGATTTCGTTAAATCTTTACACTTACTTTTTCTGATTTTTTTGCATGCCCAAACCATTTTAATACTTTAAATGGTCCTCCTGTAGTAATTCTTTCCATAAATCCTTCTGCCTCTAATTTCTGCCATAAGTTAATCTTTATGTTCATTTGTTTCCAAAGTGTTTATATAGATAATTTTCAATCGAAGGTTTTTTGTCTTTCCTGGAACAATGTCCCCGAAGTTTATCATCTATAATTATTTTTAATATATCATTTCATAAGGGTATTAGAGGCAATAGCAACTAAATGAATATGCGTCCCTATCGTATTCCCCTAATTGTTCGGACCGCTTCAGAGCTCAGCTCTCATGTCTTGTTCTTACATAATTCACGGTATTTTTGAATGTGTTTCTTTGTATTCTGCCTTCGTGATGATCGCCAGATGTCCACTGATTCTATCCAATGATTTCTCCAAATCTGTAAAGTATTTATAATATATATCATTGATTATAAAGATTGCATAAGTTACTTCTTACTGCAGCATTTTTTCCAGCTATAGTCTTAATCTTGTCTCTAAATGTGTTCCATATATTATGACTACTATATGCTGGTTAGCGCAAGGCCTCTGCAATTGTTGCATATTTAATGTCTCTTTTTTATAAATTGGCATTACTTATTTGCCAGTCTTCTAGCGCCTTTCTCTCTGTCATTACTTTGTTTCTTATTCCCAGTAATTCTTGTAATGCAATAATTAAAATTTTCCAAGGAATAACTGAACATGCTAATGCATTTGGTGCACCTAACCTAAAACCTATACCTAAATTAAAGGCAAAGTAACCGTATTTAAAAAAAACTTAGAACCATTTCAATTTTTGTTTCTCTATTATGCTACTAATTGGTTCATTTTTTAGTTCCTGTGTTACTGCGTTATTTCTTATTCCATTTCTTCTCGTAACTCTTTTAACTCTTCTTAAATATTTCATGTCTATACCTTGCATTTTACTTTTCATTGTATTCGTTAGCACGCAACTCTCGCTCCCATACGTTGGGGTTGGTCTAAAATTGTTTTGTATACTGTCATTTTGGTTTTCTGTGCATCTTTTTGGTTTTATTTGCTGTTTTAATAACATCGTCCATTATCACCAAAAACAATATTGGGCTCATTACTCCACTTTGTCTTAATCCATCACTTATATCGAATCGAGTCTCCAACTGTACATTATCATTTTTTGCAAAGCTTTTGTTGTTGTCGTATAAGTTTAGACTTTTCTATATTTCGTTTTATCTTATTCTGTCGAAGGTTTTTCAAGGTCCAGGAAAACCATATTTCTGACTTTTTTATTCTGTTCTTCTGTATCATTTGTTTTATGCTAAAAAAATATGGTCCTGTACACTTCTTCCTTTCCTGAAACCACTCATATACTTTTGATCGCACGGTTAGTAACCTTGATACTTCGATAGTTTGCACAATCCCTACTGTCCCCTTCAGGTACTTTTAAAGCGCGCCATGCTTTGTAATATATTTTTATTGGCATCTCTATACCTCGCATCCTTAATTTTTTCAGCATCTCTGCATTTATCTTATCGTCTCATTTTTCTTTTTTTCATATACTTACTGCTTTTATCACTTCTTCTATTTGAATATTGTTTTCTTCTTCGTCTTGTGTGTAATTAGTTTCTTCCTTCCATTTTTCTTTCACTTCCATTATTATTTTGTTATCTTTTGTATTCACATCCTTTGCTTTCCTTCAGCACTTTCTTGAATAATTTCTGATTTGCTTGACTTCCTCCTTGCAATTTCGTCCCGAATTCTTACCATGTTTTTTGTATAAATTGCAATACCATTTCTTTTACTTTTATCCGCTGTGTAGATATCTACTGATTTATCGTTCAGATATCATTTCCATCTTTCTTCTTTGAATTTTACTTGTTGTTTTATTTCTTGATTCCATCATTTCGTTTGTTTCTTGTTTTCATTTATTGTTATACACGCATACATCTTTTGGTGTTATTAAGAAGCTTTCTTTGAAGTGATACCAAAATTGTTCTAAATTCTTAGCTACCCACTGTCCTGTTTCTTCCACTGTATCTTTCATTCTATAGCTTCTCTGAACTTATTCTTTGTTTCCATTTCCTGTAATTTGTATGTCATTTGATTTGTTTTTGTTTTACCCTATTCTTCTGTGCCTACTCGCATTTTCGCTACTACTAGATAGTGGTCACTGCAGATTTCTGGCCCCCTTCTCACTTTAACATCTATATTTTTTCCTACACGTTCTATTGACGAGAACATAATCTATTATAAACTTTTCATTCCTGCTCTTAATCTCTGTCGTATATTTATATTTTCTCCCAGCATTATTAATCTATCATTTATGTTTCTCTTATGTCTGTTATTACTTTCCAAAATTTTTGATTGTTTCATCCTCACTTTGACCATAGACACTTATTAGCATTATTTTGTTTTGCTGATCTAATTGTAGTTTTCTCCTATATAAATTTCTATTTCTTGCTTTTTCATGATCTTTCATTATCCATCATACTTCTTCCGGTTTTACTCCACTGTATAGTAGTACACGACCTCCTTCTAGTTCAATCTTTGCTCGTCCTTGCATCTTGATAAATCTATGTTTGTCTTCTCAAATTCGTCTATGAGTTCATACTCTTTACCATTTAGGCGTCTTATATTCCAAGTATATAAACATCTGGTTTTGTTTATACTTAATTACTTTCTTACTCTACTCATATCTTCTCGCTGTTATTACAATGTGATTTGCATAACTTTTATTAACTGCACAGCTGGAAATAGCCAGTGAATTTCGTTTTTACTTCAAGGCGATTGTGTATATATCCACGCGTCGTTTTCCGTCAAGTGAGTATCAACATTCTCTAGTCTAAATTATATATATACAAAACGATGCATAAATAACATTATCCGTGGAATTGAAGTGAAGTACCGTTAGTGGAATTAGAATTAATGAATAACAAACATCAACAAAAGTATCATCTGTTGACACGCCACATATATTATGCAGTTTATATAAATAAATACAATTTTACATATGACGATAACGTTATGATAACTGACAACAACAATAGTATGTATATTCAAGAACGAGTTTCATAAGACAGGTTTTATTGCACGAGTTCACGTGTAGGACGCAATGGAACATTAATAAATAAACGAGTTTTTTATACATTTGTTTCTGTTTGGCGCCTTTTATGACTATTAATACTATGATATTATGATTCTAATTTCAATTTTGCAAAATCTGAAATGAAATATACATTCGGCTGAAGGCTATCTCATCCCTTTGAGCATAATTTGTGTAACTAGATGGTTTCATATTTCCAAATGTACTTGTGTATTAATACACTACGTACCAAAAAAATTGCAACACCTCTAAGAAGATGAATGTAATAAGTCGGTGATAGATATCATATCGATACACAAAGAACTTCAAGTTTTTATAGGCTTTTTTGCTGCGAAACAGACAATCTGTAACAGGAAAGTTCAAAACTATATCACAAAGTAAATGCCATTTGGTGAGTGAATGTTGTTTCTTCGATTGTTAACAATGCATAGAATTGGTAGAAGACCGCGGTTTAACCAATTGGGTGACTTTCAAAGAGGGTGAATTTTTGGGCTGCACGAGGCAGGTGTTCCGTTTCGTTAAATTGGTCAAAGATTGAATCGAATTCCTTCAACGATGCTTTTAGCATGGACTACGTGGTCTGAAGAACATAACCAACATCGTCGTCCTGGAAGCGGACGTCCTCGAGCGACTAACGAACGTCAAAATTGTCGCCTTAGGCAAATGACTCTTAAAGACAGATTTCGTTCTTCGGCTGCAATTGGTGTTGATTGGATGATAGATCTGAGGCAGATGTCGCGGAGAACAGTGTACCGACGAGTTTCATCTTTTAATCTCCACTCATACTGACCTTTACGACGTCTTCCTTTGACGCAACTACACAAAAGAGCCAGACTTCTATGGTGCCAAGAAATACAATGTTGGATCCATAAATGGGATCACATAATGTTTAGCGACGAATCCCAGTTCTGCTTGTGACAAAATGGCATCAAGCAATACATTTCAGTTATTTTTTAAGAACAATTAGTTCATTTACTATAAAACTGAAGAGAAAGTTGATATTTTTAATGAATTTGGTTTCGAGAAACATCTATAGCGATTTTAAAATTAATATTTATTGTTGAGAGCATCTCCGCCTTATTAGAAATTATCATTACACAAGCGTGATTCATGTATGTGATATTGCATTATTTTATTTATAAAAAGCGCGCATGTAGTGTACCAACATTTAATATTACTTGTTTAATTTTATTTTCATCGACGGTAATAAATTGTGGATATTATCTATAACTCGGGATCATTCTAATAATGTGGCGCGGGGAGGGGAGAAAGCTGCATATTGAACGAGCTTTAAGTCCTCGCTGATTTAGTCCCAGGAGTTTGGGATTGCAAAAACGTGAAATAGTTTTACATAAATACAGAACGAAATTACAACTCAATTTTGGAAATGCCCGGTGCCAGATTGGGAATATTTTGTCATTGAAACTGTCCATCTATAAACAGGGCAGGGTTTGAAAAGTTTGAAAACATTCGCCAGAAGAAAGTTATGGCTGTATGAAAAAAAAATTAAAGTAAAAGGAAATCAATAAAATCTTCTTCATTAATACACATAAATTAGAACACAATAACTTTGTTGTATCACATATATTCACACACTCTTCTACCGCGGTTTCGACCAACATAGCTATTGATCAAAACCGCCGACAAGGAGTGCATAAATATGTGTGATATAACAAACTAATTACCTTCTAATTTATGTGTGTTAATATCACGAAATAAAGACTTACAACATCAACTATTTAAAATCTTTTGCATAAGCAAAACCAAACCAAATTACTGAGAAGCACACAAGTAGATAATCGACAATTGGAGCTGCAATTAATAAAAAATATTGAATAATTACCGGAAATGTCGATATTAATCGTGTGTTTTGTTTAAAAGTTATTATTTTATTATTTCATTGTAAATAACATTTGCGTTTCCCTTGTGCACCGACCAGCCAGTCAGCACCGGAAATAACTATTGATTTTTCCAAATTTGATCGTACGTTGAAAACAATTTTCCAATCTGCACTAAGTCACAGTGAAATAAAAAAAGTTTTTGTTTGTGACGACATTCCCTACGATAACTTTTTACGCGTATTCCTTTTACCGTTTCGCTCGCCTGTCCTCTCAGCGAATTTAACATTCACCTTGCTCCTTCGCGAACTTATCGCAAAACTTCCCGAAATGCGTCCGAATAAATTTATAAACATATTAAGCCTTTACGGAGCAAAGGGTTTATTGCGAAACTTTGCCGGAACGTGATCCGAACTAGCTGCACCGTTTATCCTTAGTATTAGCTATGGCGTTGTAAGTCCGCTGTGTGGGTTAGATAAGAGCCGGGGCCCTCTTTTACGATTGGCTCGCCCGTTTCGGAGGTTTTGTCGCGAATTTTTCCCTCGATTTGGTCGCCGGAAGAAGTTTCGAATCGCTTTTCGGGACGTGCGATACTTTTAAGCTAAGGCTTGTGAATCTCGTTTTACGCCCTGATCCGCAAGTACCGCCATTTTGGAAGGTCTCGTTTTAAATGTAATTCGACCATTTCTCCGAGGCTGTGGATTGAACGTGTTGTTTTAAAATTGTTCTTTGCAACTGGATCACGTTGATGGGAAAGATGAAATATGTGGGTAGCGTGTTTAAGACACATGAACGTATTAACGTTGCACGTGATGCTTTGTTTCAGTAATTGCAAAGACAGGTGCTAATTGGGTGGTACATGTGAACGAAATAGTGCACGATGTAATTTATTGTATATGTGTCGGTACAATACATGCATCAATGTTAGGATCAATATAATATGGAAGCTGGAAGTATAAGCATATAGGGCAGGTTCATTCCTAGTCGATTGAAAAATAAAGTTATCGCGATCACAACTTCATAAATTTCGCAATGCGGCAGTGCAAGTTGGTTGAAAAGTCAAATGTATCCACGCAGGTAGTCGGAATTGACCGATTTAATAGAGAAACGAATTCATTCTACTAGCGATTCAATTACTAATAAATGGCTAAAAAATGCAAGTCATGGTTCAAGAACAGTATGTTAGATGAATATGGAACGAAAGAAAATTAAAACAATAGATAGCAAAATATGATCACTGGAAAAACCACATCTGGACTTACTAGATCGGATAAATAAATAAAAGTGTATTGTTCGATATTAAAAATTGAGTGGGTACTGAAAATTAAATAACCGGAAAACTAAACAAATAAGAAATAAAGTAGAAACCTGAATATCTGGGACGACGATTATCCGGGTCCAAAACAAATACTTTTATAGGATGAGATTGATGAGGATGGATATTGATCACATTGTGATGCTTTTAAATTCTTGGAGAATGCTATAATGTGGTTTAAAATGTTGTAATAATATAATTCAAGACAATGTTTAGATTAAAAAGATACGTACATTTAAACATCAATTTATCAAATCTCCCGATATATCGTATTTAAATATATTTTCATAAAAGTCATCACAGAAACCAATATTAAATGTTGCACGTCAAAGGTAAATTATTAAACAAATATTCACAAATTAATCAGAAATTCCAAATTCATATAGATTGAGATTAAGCAACGACATCAGATACTGATCTGCTGTTAAAATATCGTGTGAATTTTTTTTTTGTAATTTAGCTTTTGTGTGCAACGTTTGGTATTTGTTGCTGTGCAGCCCATAATAAATTTCATGCTGAGGGCTTCATAAAAAGAGCGAAACGATCGTCCAAACAGTGTTCTTGTTGGCGATTTAGTTAATTAATTCAAATGCATCAATAGCATTAACAGTGCAATTTTTGCAATTTTTATCTTTGTGTCATGATTGCTAATAGTTCGTCTTAAAATAATTTGAATGTTCATTATCTGAATTATCTTCAATCAAGTTAGTTGTTATGTACAACGAATATTGAAATTAATGAGTTGGTATAATTTTAGTCTTAAAAATTATAAATTGAACAAGGTGAAAATTAAATAGAGGAAACTAAGAAAATCAACAACATTCTAATTTTTATTCACGAAAAAACAGCAAAAAGACATCCGCAATGCTAACAATGGGAAATGAAAAACAACAGAAAATATTGCCCGATGTAGAAATCTAAGACATAATAAAACGAAATAAAATAAAACAAATAATCAACAGGAGGATACAAAATTGTGAAACTTTGTTATTAAGTACAGTGTATTCCAGTTAAGAGTGTAACACCCTCATATATTTTTTATTTTTAATCCAATTTTAGTATTTTTTTCCAAACGTAGAATAATTATTGATCTATTTACTCCCAAAAAAACCAATTGTTTTCTTTAAATGCAAAACACTCTGCGATGGCAAAATAAATGGCAAAAATCAAGAAAACACTTTAGGGATTTTTTATCGAAAAATGTTACTAGTAATAATTGTTAAGAATTGCCCAAAAACCCCAAATCCAAAATTTTATGAAAAATAAAAATGTAAACATTTTCCGTAAAAGTCCGTAAATACTTATTATTAGCTGCACCGAAAAAAGTATGCTGTGAAAATTTTGTTTGAAACAAAACCTGAACTGCCAAAGTTGTTTAAAGTAGTAATTGTGGGGGGTCGTTTACGAGATTCTAGTAACAACTATAAAAATTAATTAAGCCAATCACCGTTCGGTAGCAGGTAGTAATAACCCAGGACCGTAATTGCTAAATATTGGAAAGGGAATCAAATGAACATCTATTGAAATTGTTTATAATTCTTATACAAACTTGAGTTCACTATGAGTGTAAAAGGCAAAACATTTGAAAATTTCGTTTTCAAATGTTGGAAATTCGCCATGCTTGGCCTGAAAAGACTAAGCAGATTTTCGGGTTCTTTTTAATGAAGACGGTCATGAAAAGACTTTTTCTGGTCAAGTAAAGTTCCCTTTTGGTCAATAATGCGCAAAATGTTATTGAAATAAGTTCAGAAATTGTGGCCATATGCAAACGCCGAAATGATTTTATTAAATCCGCTTTTTGTGTTAATAAACGAAAAATGGCGTCATAGTCAAGCAAGTAATGAGTGTCTCAAAACTCAAAACTTTGACATTTGTTTGAAATTTATTACTTATCTGAATAGTAATAATGTTGACTCTAGAACAGCGTTTGGTTTCCAATAGTGACAATTACAGAAACTGGCAGTGTGGTAAATGTAAAGAAGAAAAAGCTAGTTCATGATCACGAGGATGCTGCTACATTCTTGTTGAGCGAATTCATGAACACTAATAATAATCTATCATTGAGAAGGTCTACTGAATTAGTAAATTAGTAAATCGCATATACAAAACATTCTGAAAGAAAATAAAATTCTACCATTTAAACCCACGTTCTTTCGGAAATTAGAACCTGGAGGCTATGACCAACGACTGTTCTTTTGTTTATGGGTATGATTGTATGCGTTACAAAGACCTCCATCAAAAGTATTTTTAGTCATTATGTGTATTTGGTATTAATGCATCGACATTGGTGTGTCACTAATATAGTTATATATATATATATATATATATATATATATATATATATATATATATATATATATTTATAATTTATTTCTTTTCTTTTTTCTTTTGTCGTAATTCTTCTTAGAAATTTTATTTCTTTTGATGGGATTTTCGACAATTAAATGACAAAATGTTTGTTAGAACATATTTTATTATTAAAATATAATATGTTTATCAACAACGTTTCGGCCAAAAGTGGCCTTTTTCATAGACATAATTTATGACAATATGCCAAATTATTATACATCATAACTAATATAAAAACTATGAAAAAGGCCACTTTTGGCCGAAACGTTGTTGATAAACATATTATATTTTAATAGTAAAATATGTTCTAACAAACATTTTGTCATTTAATTGTCGAAAATCCCATCAAAAGAAATAAAATTTATATATATATATATATATATATATATATATATATATATTATAATATAGTAATATAGTATATAGTAATATAGTAGCCATAAAAAATCGTATATCTTAACAACTCGTATTAAAAACACCAATCTTAGATATTATAGGTAAAGCCAGTTTATTTGTCGTTTCCATTCAGATTGTGAGTACCTTGTTGGTAGTGAACAGTCAACATTATATCTTGCAACAATCTACTAATTTATGTAGCAAATTAATTTGCACGTATTCAGAAAAATGTTTCTGTCAGGAACATTTCGTAAACATTGAACATTAGGCTTTTAATTCGAAAAATTATCCACGATAACAGGACCTAATGTTAGGTGTTAGTTGTTTACAAACTGAATCTTATCGGTCAATATCATTATGACAACTTTTAAAGTTAATTATTTACTTTCGTTCAATTTGAAAACGTTGCAACGTGCAAGCAAGATTTATTAAACCAATAGAATTTATAAAAAGGATTCTGTCTGCTAGATCATTCCACAATTGAATCGACGGAACCTAGTTAGTTTTTTGTGTTCATGCTTAATTAATAAAGCTTACCACTTGCGTTGCACAGGCACCAATTGGGAAAGGAAAGGAAAGGAGCGTTGGTTTTAACAATCGATGATCTTTTCCTGACGTAAATTCTGTTCGTTTTATTCATGATAAATATAAAAAAAATAATATTTTCTTGCCAACTTATATAATGCTATAGTTTTATTCTACAGGAGTTCAAATACATTTAAATACCTTCAACATTATTATGACTTGAATTTTATAATTCAACAATATTTAGGTGAAATCGAAAAAAATTGTGGAAAAAATAAATCACAAACATGCCGATGATGTCATATTTTTTTGTCTTATAGAAATTGCAGAAATTGCTCAATTTGATAATATACCTAACCATTTGCTTGTTACGAAAACGTAAATCTCTACATCCTTGAGACCTCATAGATTATTTCCCCTACAATTTTTTTCACGACACTACAAATCTCGACGATTCACGAAGTTACACAGTTACGCCTAGTTATTTGTTCAAAGATAATTATTATTTAATTTCATTTCTAAGAAATTACAAATCAAATGGTATCTAAACCGTAATACTAAAAGCGATTTTCGATCAAAAATACAACACTTCGAACCGTCAGAAACAACTTCAAAGCAAAATAATTACCGCTTTAAAGTAAGTCTATTTAATGGCGGTTACATTTGCTTCGATTTGGTAAAGTTTCTAAAGGCTTTCGTGATTCAGTTGCTTAAGCTGACAGCAATTTATTTCTGCCTCGACCCGCAAGCTTTCGAGTGAGATTTCACTGACGTATTTCTTTTAATTTATTGTGTTACTTAAAACGTCTGATATCCACTACTACTATTGGTAATCTAAGACAATAAACGCAGCGCTGACTAAATAAGATTTAAACGCTAATTTCACATTTACAATGTTGACAGGCCTTGCTTATTTGGTTTGCTTTTTAGTTGATTTTAACAATTACTGTTTGTAAATAAATAACCATTTAAAAATGTTTAAATTTAATTTTTAGAGCGGTGTAAATGGTAATGCAACTTCGCCTGTTACGCCCGTTATCCCGAATTCCGCCACGAAGCCTGTACCCCCGCCGAGGGATCACCTGAAAATAGAAAAAGACGGCCGATTAGTTAATAGGGCACCTGCTCCACAGTTACCTGCTAGAATAACCAATAACAACAATAACATCACCGCCACTACCCCCGTGCCACCGACGGTCCCTGTTGTTGGCGAACCTACACGTGAACAGTTAGATAGCATCAGGAAATATCAGGTAGGTTTCTATGCACGTCAAGTGCTTTATTCATGAGTGTTCTAATATTATCGGGGTGCATTGAAATAGAAATGAATCGTTAAATATTTGCATTAAATGCGAAAGGAATTTGTTATGACGCGCTAAAATTGTATGCAAACAATTTATTATAATTGAAATATACTTGCAAATTATAAAATGTGTTAAGGTGTTATGGTATAGCTTTATTTATAAAAAATTATGAATGTAAAACTATTATACAAACTAGACACAGGTAAATATTATGAGATCCCTATACTACACTACAGATCACTACATTGCTTTTGGATGTAGTGTTCTTTCACCTGACCTATTTCCGAAGGACTCGATGATAATATATGTAGCAGGGTAAGAAGTGCAGTGTCGCATACGCTACCAAAGCAAGTGAATCCCATGTAGTGACGTAATTTATTTCATAATATGTTCAAACTGAGGACAATTTTAGTTGTACCACGTTTGTGTCGCATTTTTGTAATTTTATCCCAATTTCCAATTAGACTATTTCTTTTGTTGTGGTTTGTGTTATATCCTATGATGCATGTTCCATATCGTGTTTTTCATTTATGTTGTTTTGCATTAATGAATTATTATTGGATTTATTCATTATATGTATATGTTTTTTATTTATTCATGTTTTAGTATTGTATTTAAATTTTTCGTCGATTTGTCTATTTCTTTGGCATTGCCCTTTATTATTTTAGTTTTGCATTTTTTCATTTTCCCTATTTTGCATGTCCATTATTTTGTTGTCATAATATGACATATTATATTTTACTTCGTAATTTTTCATTTTTACTTTTGTCGTTTTATTTATGTGAGTTTTGATTTGTTTTCTATTTATTTTTGTTTATTTCTATGCTATGTGTTAAGCTGGTTTCTTTTTTTTTCAAAATACTAAGCATGCTTATTGAAAACTGAACATCGATCCAATTAAATTTGCACCAACGCATAGCCATGTGAAACGTGTATTGATCACAATGAAGCTATTAACAACCCTAAAAGTAATAAATTCGAATACAGATCGTTCTGTGCTTCCGTTTGTAATAGATTATCCCATCGTATCGCATTGTATCTTCGCTGGACGCATCCGAAGTTGGTTGTGTAAGTCGATTGATGACCCTGACGCACATTGTCGCCGTGAATTGTTTTAGCAAACCCTAAACCCCGGACGTGGGCTGTAAGGATCGATCTCGTTGGAAGAGTGCATCGAAGATGTAAATTTTGGGGCTGTGTATAACTCGTGCGAGTTATTTTTATTATATCTTATATGATTCCATTCGGTTTCGTCCATACAACCTTTTATGCGAAAGGTAATAGTTGTGAAGTGAAGTGGGATAAAGCGGAATAAATATTGAGGGAAAACTGCAAAAATGCATAAAGACTAAAGTTTACAAGAACCCTATTTTATATAGGAATGGGGTCGATGGAGTTGAGGTAAACGATGCAAGCAAACATAAGGAGCATTTCACCAAAAATAGAGAGGGTAAGAAATGAATGAGGAATAACTTTTGGAACGATGTGAAGCCAATAACAAATATAGAAAGTGTAGAGTGATAAATGGTAAAAATCAACATCAATGAACTTGAATAGGATTTGGAGAAAATGGGAAGGCCCATTATCCGCAACATAAAAGATGTAAAGTAATTACGATAAAGAAACCATCAAACGTTGGCGACAGCAAATGACAACACAAATGTTAAAAGACATTTTGGAGGAACGAATTGAAACACTCATGAACAAGAACGTAATAAAAGAATGGAAAGGTGGGAAGAAAATAGCGGGCAGAAAAAGGTGAGAATTTGTTACAAGGTCATACAAGGTCATACGAAGTGTTGAAGTGGGAGCAATTTCTGGCGCGTTTATGAAACGTAGGCAACTTTGCAATGGTACAGTATTCATTTAAAGAATAAATAAATGTTTCATTATAAACGAGATCGGGAATGATAGTAGCGTAGAAGAGAGGAAAGGGAATAAGTCCAGCGTAACGAATGAGTTAATAAATAATAAAGAGTTATCGGTACAGGAAATAGTGAAGGCAATAAGAGATCTAGAACGCGAAATAAGACTACTAAGGAAGAACAAAAAGAGGAAATGAAGCAAATTGGGGGATTAAAAACGGACATGAGGAGGAATACGGAGGAGAATTAGAAATTGAAGGCCGAAATAAGAGAAATGGGAAAGCTATGGAAGATGGAAAAGGAACAACTCACTGCTAGGGTAGAAATGTTGGAAGGACATATAGGTAGGATGGAGCAATGAGCAAGGAAATGTAACGTAATGATAAGATGATGTCTTTCAAATTAATATCAGAGAGTTTGTGTTATACGTGTTTGCGAAGAGAGAAGGACATCAGTATAATCAGTGTCCATGTCCCCTAAGAAGGAAACGAAGCAGAAGGAAAGCACATATTTTATCAAGAACTAGAAGAAGAATATGAAAAATTACCTAAATATGACATGAAAGAAGTAATTGGAGATTACAACGCTAAGATTGGGAAAGAAGAAATGTACCAGTCTACAATAGGTGTACGTAGTAAACACGAAATACTTAATGATAATTAACACCGAGTAATTAATAAATGACCTGAATTACTAACGTGATAAATATAAGAGGAGCAGACACAGGGTTCTATCATTTCTTAGGAAGGATAATCTGCAAAAACATGGAGCAAAAGAAAGAAAAATTTACAAAAAATAGAAAAACTATATGATGTGGAAATATTGCAGAACGAGGATGTTAAATCAGAACAGCAGGATTGCAAAATAACTGGACTTTATCATACGGCGGAATTTTCTTCAATACAAACACATTTGACAAACGAAAGCATAATTTTTTTTTAGTCATTTCCATAGTTTGCTTTTCTTCTGTTCCTTTCTTTCGTTAAAGAAGTAGCCGATAAATACGTGAGGATAAAGTTAACAAGCTGGCGACGTGAGAGGCCAGAATTATTGAAGCTGTGCACTTAATTGGCACAAAGGGACTAGGAAGAAGCAACTGGGGATAATGGGGATAATAGAGGGCGAGTAGTCCAAAGAGGGTAGTTCAAGAGAAGTTGTGTGTGTTGCTGGTATCTTTGTCGACCATATTAGAACCATATTAGAAGAAATTTAAAATTAGAAACGAATAAAAATGCAACGTTTCAATAACAATATTTATTGTATAAAAATCCCATTTGTGTTCAACATTACTTGAATTCCCAAATAAACAACATCATGTACACGAATCTTTCCAGCCTGGTTCAACCATAAGTTTATTCCCATCACTGGTGTTTTTCCATCCACTGCTAATTGTGCCGGGTCCTTCAATATATTATACCTGCAAAAGAGAGAACAATTGAAGATATACTCGCAAATAAGCTACAACCTTAAAATTGATAATTTCTACAGGAAAAGAAGAATCATAAAAATCTTTAAATTAGAAAAGTTATCACAGTTATTACCCTTACTTGATTCCAATGATTTGAGAGGTTCCCTCATACCTCTTGCTGGGCCTCGTCTCTGAGTTGATTGTCATGAAAATACACCTGGTGCAAGGTTTAACATTTCGCTTCACCACGTTCCCGATCTTGACCCAGTCCCAATCTTCTTCCGCAAACGGTCTGATCGCGCCACCTTCGACGAGACTATTCGGCCTGAACTGATTAACGGAAATCGGTTCTTCGGTGTTCGCATTCACATCATCCATCGATGCTTGAGCAATAAGGTGGAAGCTCGCCAAGTCTGAATACAAATCCTAAAATGTTCGCAAACAATTAAAAAATGTTTCTTAACCCATTTCATCTACAATAGTAGAGGATCTTAGATCTACTTAGTACGGTAAAGAAGACCCTACCCGTGCGATTATATACATCCCAACCTAAGGAGCAAGGTGTCGAGCTTGCCCTGCAGTACAATGGCGTACCTAACGAGATATCGAACTTAAAAGGTAACACAGGTATTCAAACTACTTATTTAGCAGAAGCGAGGACTGAAATATGAAGCTATAATTTTTAAATCAATAATTATTTAAGCATCCGCCATAAAAGCCCAACTGGGATAGGGCATACAAAAATAATGGCCGGAAATAGGTTACGAAAAATTGTCCTTAGCAGAGGCCCACTGGGAAAAGGAGAAATGGTAGAAAGAGATGGCTGGAAAGTGTAGAGCAAGTTCTAAAATGTATGAAGGTCCACAATTGGAAAGAGAAAACGCGAAACAGAAACCGAACAAACAGCAACCTATTTACATATTTCTATTTTTATTCATTTGACTATTTTTTTATCAATATAGTGTTTTTATGTTGTTAAAAGATCTGCATGCTGCTCCTCTTCTAACATGACCAATGTATCGGAATCAGTGCAACCATAGAAAACTAGAGGAAAAAATAATTTATTAAAAAAATAAAGGAAAACTTTGAGTAAAAATTAAAAAGAAAATTGACGATAGAGATTGAGAATAATCGTATGTGTTGGCTAGTAATAAGACGAAATAAGGGAAATGCCAAATACGGCAGTAGAAAGGATGTAAGTGAAATAAAAAAAGGCGAAATTAATTACACAAAGCTTGACTTAATGGAAAAGAACGAAAAATGGTGCCAAAACATTCAATCGACACTTACAAGCGGAAGGGTAGAAACGCGCCAGGATTAAGGATGTAAGTAAGTTGTAATTTATACATTTGAATTGCATCTTGACGTGCTTCCAATTAACACGTTGGAGGTACATACATCGAATTAGATCATTGTTTTAACGTTTTGAATGAAATAATAAAAATAATTTATCTGAAACTATTTTTATGAATTTACGAACCATAAAAAATCAAAACCAACCCTTCGTATTATTTTTCCCAATTAATGTTTGGAAACCTTTTCTTATATAGAACTAATCGAACAACCTGTTTTTATCTGCGGTTATATGTAAAGTGTATTTTGAGACTATGTGTAAGATCGTTTTAATGAACAGTTTACATTTCCAGTGGTATTGCCCACCCTATTACTAAACCAGGTGATCATGTGCTAAAATTAATGTATTTTTTGTGCCTTACGAAATATTACGTACGTGATAATCAGTTTATTTGTTTACTAATCATTTTTTTAAATTGAATTATTTTGTTGAAATTTTTCCCATAAGTTGTAAACATATTTGCATTTGCAATTATCGTTGCTATTTTTAACAAACGAAATTCGACTGTTGTTATTGTTATTTTGCGATTTACATGGAATTTCTTCAAACGCACGTTTCGTCTGGGTTGTACGTTATATTCTTTATAAACCTTTCTCCCCCCCCCACCAGAACACATGAGATTTTTTTTAGTATAATAAACAAATCGTTTTAGATTAGATTTGGCTAAATTAAACAATTTGTGACAAGAAAATGTGTTTTTAAGTTCAAAACCTTTCATATTTAGAAGAAAAATGTTGAAAGCGACCATCAATCATCATCAATATTATCCAAAAACCAGTTATAGAAATCGCCTTCGCAGAAAATCAGGTGGAGGTAGTTTGTGAAGGACAATCATGCGATAAGGAAACGAGGACGTCGTTTCTTAGAATAGTTATGCATGTAGAAAAGATGTTTTAACAGCTTACGTGCCGAAGTTTTGTTGGAATAATATAATGCGCTTTTACTTTTGATGTTGAAAAGTCATTTGCCGTTTTAATAAAATAATTCCGTACACATAATCACTTCTTCGACAATACGACGAATCTATTTAAATTAATTTATCAAAAAGTTAAGGCCAACATTTAGAACAAAAGGTAACATTGAATAAAATGCTAATGCTTCTTCCCTAAGAATCGTTATTAAAAATTTCGTCATATTTTAAAATGTGTTGTTACCTTATTAAACTATTAGGTCATCGAACCATTAAATACTATGAATCATTTTTAAAAACACATACCTTTATTAATATATTAGAATGCCGAGATTATATGTTAAGATCGCATTTAAACGATTAGGAGTTAGAGAAAAAAAATCGAATTTTGGTGACATAGGCTATTATGTGATGAAATATGCGCATTGATTTAGAACAATTAATATTTATACCGTTTGTATACATAAATACTAATACCATGTTTATCAAATTATATATACTCCTTTTGCTTTACAGTATCGGCGATTCTTGTTATTATAATACTCAGCCACAAAGTAAATCAAAGTTTACTTGTTGTAAAGCAATGAGTTAAAAACGACATTTTGTTTTTGACTCTGTGTTATATCTTGAACCAACTGGTACAACAAACTTTGTATCCAGAAATTGAAATTGAGATTGGAGTGTGACATTAGCCACATGGACGTTACGATGCTATGTGGTTCATAATCTGCGAAACATTTAGGTGTACAAATTAAGGTGTTTTCATTTTTTTAATTAGAGTGACATCCCTCTGGTGATCAGAATATCTTCAAAGGTACTTCTGTGTATGCAAATAATCACGTAACTGTTTAATTCTGTAGGATTTGGCACATCTTTAATTAATTTAAGACTATCTGATGATAATGCTTTCTAAAATATATTGGCCCATACTTGATTGTTTAATACCGGTATTTATAGTCGTACCTTAAGGCCTCCTTACTGGTAAGGAACCCTTAACGCATTATTTTCATTCTATAAACATTCCTTGAGCATTCCACGCCGTCCTCACACTTAAGGTAGGTAGGAGGCTACCTTGTAGGTAGGAGGCTACCTTAAGGTTGAGGACGACCTCAGCACATGCGCAGTGTTTGACGCAAGTAAAATGATATGATCACATACAGGCAGTTTACACCACTAGAATATAAATTTCCCTATCAAGGAAGCGTCCAGTAGTGTAATTCTCCCACTCAGCCGAGAATACTCGAAGGGCGGACTATAATATGAAAATGCGATATCGCTTCAAGGAGTCCTTGGGTAAGGAATCCTCGAGGTAAATCTTAAGGAACGACTATAAATACGGGCATAAGTCTGAGATCTGTTATATGCTTTTTATTCCGAAATTCTTTGCTCAATACATGCGAATAAGTAAATGTCAAGGAAAAATAAGTATATCAATCAATGACAAAATTAAAGACGTGACAGTAAGCAAGACATTAGTATCGCTACATCTGTAGGGATGCAATAACATTGACATTTAACCTTGACTAATGGCGCAGAAATGATTTAAGGTGACCTTCCTGCCTTAACTGCATAACAATCAAGCGGCGCTTCGCGTGAAGAGTTAACGTTTTTTTTCCAATTTAAACTTAATTATCCAATGAGCAACTTTATTTACGCTTACGCAAATTGATTTTATTTGATATTCTTATCTCGCCATCTGCGCCGCCTACTGTAAGCGAGATAATCTTGCGCAAATACGCGGCTCAGGGCGATAAAGCAGTTAATCCGCGATTAATAAATGCATTTGTAAGCAAGGCCGCATAGAATATTTGCAATGAAAATCTGCTTCGATTTATCGTCCGCTTTCAATCCCCGTGTCCGAGAAAATGCACGATCGTAATGAGTACACAATGGAAAAGTTATGCAACGTGATAAACTATTAATGAGCGTTGATAATGTTTTAATGAACGATACGTTTTAATGAATACGCGGAACCGGTTAAACGCCTTTGAAGAAAATAAATCAACTAGTTCTAGATGAGATGGTTATATCTTGGGAACAATGAATTTTTGGCGGTGATGCAAAAACAAATAATGCAGCCCTGAAGAGGGATTTATATTAATGAATAAAAGGACTTGTTGCGTATTTGTCCAGCTCGAGCGGATCAAATCTTCATTCAATTTAAATTTTGTATGTGCCATAAATGTATCTCGGCATAGCCATTCTAATTGACCACGAGTGAAACTGGAACACTTCCAACGTTCAGGTGTTACATAAAATACTTTCTTCTTTCCCGCGACTTAACGTACGGCACGTACAAAAAAATCATTTCGTCCACAACAATTTCATCCACGCACCGACCCAAGGTTTATTTGTTGTAAGTGTTCACACTCTATACTAATTTCTACCTGCACATGTGATTGGACAGGTGGGAGTCATACCTTTTTATAATTTACCGCTTGACGTAACCCATGCCATCCTTGTCGAACGCGCACAATGGCCAATGGATTCACCTGCGTTGCATTTTTGTGGTATTCGTTCTTGGTGAAAAATTATAAAAGTTTTCTGCCGTGTGTGTGCGATATTGTCATTCGAATGTTTCGTTGCAATGAGTGACGTTTATTTGCCAATTCTGCGGCGGCATCGAAACCGTGCTGAAGATATGTGTGTGTGAGCGTGTATTTATGTTGATGGATTAAGTGCCAGTAACTTTTAAAATGGTATCGAGTTCTTGTGAAAATTTGCAAAGCAATAATAATTATTTTTACAACCAGGTATTCATTTTCTTTATTTTAATCCAATCGTTTAAATAATATGGGGTCTTCTGGTGTTCACTTACACGCTGACGCAAGCAATACAAATGTTTACAACTTGAACAAGATCACCTCGCATCATTGCTCATCTCACCGATTGTTTGTTCATTAGATATATGATTTAAAACATTGTGTATGAGCATGGAAATATATTCATTGAGTCGACAAACATTTATAATTATACTACGAAGTACGACGAAAGTAGTCGTAGTTATTGATTTTCGTTACGCGTGACTGTAAAACGTAGTTTGACATAAGACCGGATATCCTCTTATGGTGGTGGATATACATCGACGTTCATTGCACGTAACTTGTAACAAATACCAGACTGGTCAAACAAAATTAAGTTTCATTAATTTTAATATCGAGCGGTAAAATGTCAAAATTTTGTTTATAAAAAAACTTTTTGGTTTTTACACTTTTACTGATTTTTTAACTGTTACGGTTACTTTTTGTGTTTGTAAGTTATTTGCTTTCAGTTCATAAAATTTAAGTATTTTTTATTTGGTTTTCTTTGCGCTCATCGCATCGTTGTAAATGTGTGTGTCTGTGTGTACTCCATGTTGTCACTTTGAGTTTTTCTTTTTAAAGTTTGCTTTGCTCGTCTTCTTCACGAGGCAAATACTATTCAATGTCACGTGTCACGTATTTTAGTTACTAAGAGAATCCGATAAATTTAGCAGTCATAATTGCCCGAATTCTGACGTCGATTTATGTTGCCATTTTACATTACGTTTTGAACTATGAATTAGATATTTTCTTTGGGATATTTGCTTGTGGTACAACCCCTGTGGATACCATCGTTCTTGTATATAAATAGATATTAAAATTAGGTAAAATTGTGTACCATCGTTTAGTACACACGTAACCATTACGATTTCCGTTTTGACTTTTCACTAAATTCTGGGCTTATGTTTCAGCTGCCAGAATTCATACTGTTTTGTTTTATTAGACTTTGAAGTTTGTCAATTTTAAATCCCGCACAACAAAAAATACTTCAAAACACTACAAAACACTACACTACAAAAAAGACATACTTTCTCGTAACGAGCAAAATTAAGACTATTTACGAATGAAGAAACTAATAAATACTCAAATCTCGTTGGTTGAAATCGTCACATGTCATGTCTGACATATAGCCATTGATGGCAATTGTTATCAACTGTATCGTTACATTTTATAACAAAAATACCAGTTCCATATACAAATATTATTTCTTTGCTTACAATGGAAATGTTCACCGTTTTTACATACTTTACTCAATATACACTAGAATAGTGTTAGTATTGACAAACGTCACACAGGCGCAAACTATGAATTTACAATTTTTTTGATTAATTGCTTAAAACCTTAATTAAAAAGATCGAAATTGCGGCATTGAAACTTATTTTATAAAATGTCATGTCTTGCACTTTTAATCTAACTTCCCCGATATTATATTTTCCATTTCAATTTGTTTGTGTAAAATATTGTATACAGACCAATTTATGGTCTAAATTCATCTTAAACTATAAGTCACTATTATATGTCTTATCATTTTCTAACAAATTCCCCATTTTCTATAATTAAAGTATTTGAATAACATAAATAATCAATTTTAGATATACTTACATCGAAAAATAGCATGTGTTATTTCATAGTATGTTAGAATTTTTATCACATATTTACATTAAAACTACGAAATGAACGTTGTTTATAACTTCTTACATTATTTTCTAGATAATTTACTAAAAGTTCCACTTCGAAAAGCTTTACCTTGAAAACTTAATCCAACATTGAACACGCATTTACATCAACCGGATGTTAATGTCAAATTTTGCTTTTCAAGTTATTTAAATCCCCTATATTTCATTGATGTCAGCATAAAAACCACCCTCTCCGCATGATACTAACGTTCTGCGTATAAACTTGGATGGCGAATCCACTAGGACCCCGATCTTTCTTGTCTTGTTTCCTTCATCTAATGATTTGTTTGACTATTGTGTCACTGTGAGTAATATATTGGAAATAAGTGCTCCAAAGGCAGAGAGCAGATTTGACACGTTAATAATTTTCATGACTTGAAGTAAATTAAAACCATCTTATTAAATGATTATTATTTGATTACATATTCGTCTCGATTACTTTTTTTCAATGATTTTGGTGTTTTATTGCACTTTTTTCATTTGGTAATATCCTTTTTTTACAATTGATAATTTTTTTATATTTGAAACTTTTTGCCAATTGTAACCATTTTTATTATTAAATGTTTTGAAATTTAAACAATTTTGAAATTTTGTCTTTTGGGCTTGACTGGATTTTTAACTTCAACTGTTGCCTTTTGGGCTTGACTTATGAATTAATTACATTTTACCTATGTTGGTTTTCTGCATTCTAAAACACCGTCATTTTGACAAATTTGCAATATTTTATTTTCAATATCATTGTATATTTTGTATTTTACACAGTTGGGTATATTGATGATTGATAAATAAATGCTGTAAACTATAATTAAACAATTTCGGCCTGTTTGAATCTTTAGACGGTAGTTTCGCTTATATTTTTTGATGTTCAGTAGACCTTGTGCTTCATGGTGAACATGTACAAAATCTAACCAAACAAAATATGCGCCTATGTGCAATTTGTAAGCCTTATTGAGGTCAATGATACCGTGCGTAAAATTTAAATAACCGTGCAATTATGATAGCAGGTTGCACAATTTATTTTTTACATTTAATTTAAAGCGAGCCTGATTCCGTCGCATTTCCCATACAAAACAATGGAGTATTGTGTTATGGTTTAAACTTGTAACTGAAAGTGAACTAATGTTAACTTAATGGGGGATATTATATTGTAAGCTACAGTTATGCATTTTCCTTAATTTCATTCCTTTCATTTTCCTATTTCTGTCGTTCATTATTTTGTATTACAGTTAGTTTGTTGTATTGTATTTCATTAGTTTTAAAACGTGTGTTTTTCGTAATAAATCCATTACCATCCATTTCGGCAACATTGTATTGTGTGCCAGAGCGTTTGCGATTTATTCATCCGCAAGGAATTCCTGGGTTAGTTAAACTAATATAAGATAATTTTCGTCCTTGAAGGCAGGATCGCCTAAACAAATCGACCAACAAGCGACCAACCGACGAAAGTTGCCTTTTATACACAAATGAAAACGATATGTTGAAAAACCCATTTGCGAGAAATACTGAAACAGTGAGATCTACGGAAAAATCGACGAAGAATACAAGATCGAAATTTGGAAATAATGAACGGAACGCATAGGGGTACTGAACTACAGAAATTGTTTGGAGAAGAAATATAATCGGAGCAAAGGAAGTGTTCCTTCAATGTCTGCTTCATCTAAGTGAAACTATTGGTGGTTGTGTGTTGAAATAAAGCTCTCGTTCAAGAGTAGGAAAAAAGGTCGTATAATGGTAAAACTTTTAGAAATTGATGATACTGATATGAAGCTAGTTTAGGAGGCGTTGACCAATCTGAAAATCTTCCCCAATTATCAATGCCAAAACAACTGAATAAACAAAAGCATATGTCGAATGTAATATTGACAAATATGATACACCTTCCATAACTAAATTAAAGAAATTAGTGTGGATGGAACATATTAATTAAATAAATGCATTCAGAAAACGGATGATATTCGGAAGTGTGAAATGAATTGGTGGAAGAACTGAACACATGGAAAGCATGGCCATTGGGCCCAACCCTACCCAACTCAAGCCATCCCAGTAAAATTTAATGTGCACCAGATCTCTCAAGAATGTTGCGAACTTGGTAGTCGCATGGTGTCCTAATGAGATGATGCAAAACGGTTGAAGGAGTGATTGAGTCTATAAATGTATTTAGTTTGTATACGTATTTGCCAACATTAATTCAACAAAAGTACATGTCTGATATGTACGTATAGACGCTTATGCATAAACCAAGGAATGTGGTGCAAAAATACTTACAGAGGGAAAGACAATTGTTCGTTTCTGCATCAAGGGATATATTGTATATATAATGGACCAAATCGAGCAAACAAACAACGACAAATATACGTCAGGCATATATACAGGAATATAACAACAAGAAAAAAAATATTAAGGGAAAAGAAAAGAGCTTATATGGATAATCAAATAAAAAAATGGAAACGAAGTATATTAATAAGAAATTATAAATGTTTACAAAGATGGTAAAAATATAAGGTTGAAACCTTAATCGGGGACGAAAAATGATTTTCGCGTGGGGGAAAGAAAACTTTGAAGAGAAATTAAATGAAGGTTTACAAGAGCAGTCATTTGAAGAAAAAACAGTAGCAAATATTGATAATGCACCCGCAGAGCCTATCGCAGAAGAAATAGAAAACATTATAAAAATATGAAGAATGCAGTCGAACACCAGGTAACAGAACTTATGAGAGATTTTCAGGTCAGAAGCAGTGCCAACGGATTGGAACAAAGCAATTGTTTTAGCAATTTTTAAAAAGGACCCAAAATGGACTACACGAATTGTAGGGCTACAGGGCTTGATGTCATATATAAAGTACTAACAACATTAGTAAAACACAGGATGGAAGATGATACGGGCTATGTGTTGGGAGATTACCTTCAGCAAAAAAAAAACTGATCAACAACTGATAACTTCATTACGTTATGAGCAAAATATCCACACATACATGCTTTTTGTTTTTAAAGGAGCGTAGTACAATATAAACAGAACAGGAATGCTTAAAGAAATCTTAAGCAGAAAGGTGCTTTAAAAATTCACATAACAACTGTTAAGAACGACGGAACCATGGAATAATTCAAACGTAAAGTTGCGAGACGTGCATCTTGAAACAGGAAAAACAACATAAACTAGATACAGTAAGAACGACAGTAGGGTCACGTCGTTAGAATGGAACCAGGAGAAATAGAAAACGTGGTAGACAGAAAACGGTGGAGAGTGGCAATAGAAGAAGAGGAGATAAAAAGACTAGAACTGGAGAGACAGAAGAGATGGAAAGGAATAGAAGGTCTATCTATTTTTTACAATTCATTGATAAAAACGTTTCTATGTTAAAAGTAATTGTTTCGATAGAACATAAAAATTAGTTTAAAATGCCACCAATGTAGATTACTTATCGATAGATAACTTTAATAGTAAAATATTTATGTTATGGCAAGGAATTTCAGAAATATATATTATAACCTACCTGTTCGGTTGAAAATGTAATATTTTAATATATAAATTATATAAATAAATATTACCAATAAATTGAGCACAAATCATTTCATAGGAAGGTATAGTAATATTTATATTGCAATTTGATAAGTACGAAAACCCGATAGCATTTCGTTGGCGTCGTAGAGGAGGATTATGGTCGTTTCATAATTATATGAAATTATTGTGTGGATGAGTAAAGTTGTCGGAAATGTTATAAAGATGTGTGAAAAGATAAAACAAACGGTATAGCTGAAACAAACAGGGCTATTAGAGTAAAAGTTAGTGGTGGGTTCGGGATGCAGTTGAAATTTTAAGTATGAAAGTGAGAAATGTGGTAAAAGGCACTGAATAAAAAATCAACTTACGATAATTGAAAAACAACCAAATTATATTTAAAAACACGTCTTTGAGATGTGTAACTCACATTTAGAGAGTCTATGTGTATTTTTATGAATTTTACCAGTTCATTTTAGTTACTGTTCGTTTGATGTGTCGATTTATTTCTAACCTAATTCTAAGTACAGTATCCTAAATCTAAATTTAAATGTCTTTTCGATGTCCGTTTACCTCGTCCACAATACGCTCGTTTGTAATATACTATTTAATGCATTTACTTGCAATGGTTAGGCGCTTAAATCGTAACAAGCTCTGAACAAATGTGTCGACCGTTACGATATTTTTGGCGCAGACCGTTAACAATAGCCTTCAAAAGCGAGGAGTCGTGATTGGCGCCACAAAGCTTAACATCCGAATACAGATGCGTGTTCCCATAACGAAGCGTTTGTTTTTCTAGCGATTTTTAGATAATTGTGCCAAAAGTGAACAACAACTTGTTTAATGTAATATGAAACACAGGGTATATGACAAATGTTACATATGTCACAAATGAATGACTCTGTAAAATTAATTGCAACGCAATATTCGATAAATACGAGGGCGGTTCATCAATTAATTAATCAATGTTAAGCTTTTATCAAATACCTTTGTAAGAAAGGTTTATCGCTGCAAGAAATTCATGACTGAAGTATTGGGTGATTCTGCTCCTTCGTGCCAGGTAAATAAAAGTTGGTCACAAGACTTCGAACTGGCGAGGGAGTCATGTGGCAGGTACAAAACCACCAAAAACTGTGGTTACCAAGGAAAATATTAATTTGATCCATGAAGTGGTACTGGATATAGAAGAATTACCATCAGATTCATAAGGGAGGCATGTGGTACCATAACAGGCCAATATTACGCAGATTTAATACCAAAATTTGAGAAGCAATCAAGAAATAGAGAAGAGGAAAATTGAGACGAGATGTGCTGTTTCATCAGGACAACGCTCCCGCCCACAAAAGCTGTGTCTCAATGGCTGCCATTCGCAACGTTGGGTTGGAAATTTTTGAGCAACCTCCCTATTCGCCAGATTCGGCTCCTAGCCACTATTTTCTGTTTCAAAAATTAGAAGAACATCTTTGGAATCCATTTTATGAACGACGAAGGATTAAGTGACTGGCGGAACAAAATACATAATTTTTTTGCCAAAGGCATTGAAGCATTTCAGCACCGATACTTAAAATGTGTTAACCTGTCAGGGGATTATGTTGAATTATAGAGATGGCAATATGATTTTCGGCGTAACGTCATTCGACAATGGTCGTGGCTACAATAATATTAGTCGGTGAATGATTTATCCGTGCGAGAGGCAACAAAACATTACAGTGATATACACTATCGATTTATGCAATAACACAATCATAGTATTTAGTGCCCCCATTGTAAGCAGGATGGCGGTAGAGAGAGCTATAATCAAAATAATGTACACGTACATTATCTCCATTTTTGTCCTTAATTTTCGCAAACGCCTAAACGATATATTATTTAACACAATAGCCGAGTACCACATACTATCGAAATCTTCAAAATCTTTTACAATCCCAATTAATTTGTTAGTTTAATTTTAATTATGTACGAAAACTATTTACGTTGGTACTATGATGTCAATCACTCATTCATGTTACAAGGTCCAAAATTATCGCGATGTGGTCTAATGAAAGACTGTTTCGATCTTCATATGGATCACACATCGCGATGAAATGTCACATGAAATCAGGCACGTTGGTGTGACCACTACATATTTATAGGATGTTTACTTCGATAGCACCTCGATTGCCTTGTTTACGTCGTCCGTATAACGTATTTTCCTCTCGATTCCAGGAACAGCTGCGTAAACGCAAGGAGGACGAGGAGAGGATAGCGGCTCAGAACGAATTTCTGAATCGCTCTTTGCGCGGCTCGCGCAAACTACAGGCGCTCGAGAATCGACCACAAGGCGCCGTAAACGACGCCTTCGCCGAAGACGACGCCAATGAGTCTTCCAGATCGACGACACCAGCGCCCGTCGGCGAGAAAGAAATCGTCCACACCGTATACGGTGAGTAGTCGACGGTCCGCTGACGTTTCGGTTTTTTGATTTATTGCCCCTTTGTCCTTGGACGTTTCCGCCGACCGGAGCGGAAGTCCGCGTTTCGTCTATTGTCAATGCATTGTTTTCGATATGGATTTCAAACCGTTAAGTCTTATTGCACAAATGAATATTTTTACCATCGTAACGTTAGGTTAATCAATGAAATATTTCCTCGCCAAATATGGCAAACTGGCGAATATTTATTGATTGTAATGTATGCTTATGTTGCTTGCAGGATATGGTGACCTAGTGGCGGCGGTCCAGCGTCTTCAAACGCAACTGAAGAAAGCAGGAACGGGCCGTGGTCTCGGCGGGATCGAAGGGAGGGTCGCGGCGGTGCAATCTCTGCTCCTCTCACCGCAGTTTGGACGTGCCTTGGCCATCCACAACAAAGTGCAAGTCGTTCGTTCGAGGACGACGCCCAGGCCGTCGTCGAACGCGCACGATGCCCTCAGAGACTGCCTAGATGTATTAAGTAACACGCAAAGTGCATACGCGGTCGAATTAGCAACCCTACTCACAGGTAATTACCAATTACTATTTGATATCATACGTTCAGAAACTAATTATGGGCTTATTGAAATTAACTGCTGCTAATTAGTTAATTACATTGCAAAGCTTTGACCAATCTTGCATGCAACGGATTTAAAAAATTCAAAGGACTTCCTAATCACTACTCAATTTTCTAATTAAAATTCTTTAAATGTCGTTCGTTTTAATGTCCCAGACGTTTCCGGATACACTCAGAGTCCATGGACATTGGGAAATGTTTGTATCCCTGCATATCATGCCAACAGTAATACTGAAATTATCATCACTGTGTTCCAAGTTACGGAACACGTAATTTTGACACAAAATCACAAATTGCCTATACATATGATATATTCGTTTCATTTCAAATCCAAGGTCCAGTGAATTTCTCCGGATTTATCAGTTTCGATGAATGACTAACTAAAATACAACACTCGGCGCAAAAAGGTTGCGTTGTTTTGCGGTCTCGGGAGTTTTACCCAAGGTTGACCGAAACATGAAGTGTTACGTAACATACTGGGAAAGTTTTCGTTTTGATTAACGCTGCATTACTATACGAACAGTGTTTCTCGTGTCCTTTGATGTTTTGCGCATACAAAATACCATTAATGATGTGGCTTATCAGTGTCATACGATGTTTGTGTCAACAAAGTATGTACGCTTTCAAATGTTTAAATGAACTAATGAACGAGTTGTTGAATATTAAATGAGATTACGCATAATAGTAGTAAATAAATAGGTAAATTGATGATTGGGAGCGATGCGTAAAACTGCATATTAATTGTATGGAATGTAACAATATAACTAGAGTACTAGAAAACGTGCGTCGATCAAAACTATTGCACCCTTAATAACTGGCGCCTATTAATAATTGCTTCCCCTTTCACACAGCGCAACGCATGTCTTTCGAAGAATGCCCGCTGACCGAAAGACGATTATGAACACTGATCATAATTAGTAATAACATACCGAGTGTACTACCACCCTAGCTTTAACACTCTTCGGACGATCGTGTCTACCTTCTTTATCCGGTTCTCTATTAACCACTTCCATCGGTAGCCTTCGTATGCACCTAAACGTTTGTTCGTAATGTCAATTAGACTAGTTAATGGAGATAGTCAATCGAGATCCTCAAGTCTCGTACGATGTACATGCGTTCCCACGTCCATTACCTGCCTGGAGCAGATACAATGGACCACTCTAACATAATAGAGAATAGTGAAAATAGAAAAGCATGACATGGATCCAGTTTCAATTCCACAATTTTTGTTCGTTTATTTTCTACATAAATGTTAATAATAATTAGGAATAATCTAGGAAATAAGATCGCCTGACAATAGCAACGATATGAAATTACAAGGCTATGAGGTTGTTGTTAATTGTCTTCTCGTTGGGTGTCAATTATGTTAATCCACTTGTCCCTCTCGTTTCTTACTTCGTTTATTATATTATACTAAGGAGATTACTCATCATTTGATGAATGAAAACATTTTCTCCACAATGCTGTTAATGTTTGAGTACCTTTAATAATAAAATACTTTAGACCATTTGGGTTTCGCAATGATACTTAACAATTAGTTTAATTCAATATATCCCTTTCTTCAAGTTTCTACTACTTATTGCAAATCGACATATGTAAATATTTTGGAACCTGCACGTAGTAGCCTGTCAAATTAACGATCTTGACGTTTGCACAACGTTACCGCGTTGATTCATTCCAGCCTTGTCGTCTAATTAATATACCCTCGTTGCTCACTTCCTTTGTGACAACTTGTCATAAACTTGGCTTCATGAAAATCAGTACAAGCACATTTGTACTTTAATGACAAAATGTTCTTTGGATAATAAAAATGCTTTCCTAACTATTACCATATCGTCTGTGAACAATTTAATTGTTAAGTCGTCGTTGAATAGTAGCCAACTTTTTTAATGCGGAAACTTTACGTGAGATTCTGCAGATTTTCAATATTTCCTAATTAGAATGAACTTTTTCGTCAACTGTCTCTCTCTCTCTCTCTGTTCAGTATTGGTTTAAGAATGTACCCAAAAATTCTTAGAAATATCAACATTGTACGTCGATTGTATCTAACTGCAACTTAACACAGTCTTTTCCGTTATCATCCCTGATACTTGTACGTACTTATTACTTTTAGATAAGTCATAGAATTAACTCCATTATCCCCGTATAACTTTGGAGACGTCAATACTAAAGTTCAGACACAGCTACTCCGCTGCGTTATTAATTTTTAAAAAGATAACTTTCAAACTCACTTGTAAGTTTTCCTTCGAACTTTTGAAACGGTTTTATAACTGATCATTTAATAATAAATACTGTTTCAGATTAGTCATTTATGAAGGAAAAATAAATACTTACTTATCGCGAGCCCTACCAAAGGTATAGAGGTTGTTATGTGTCGCCATATGTGCCAATATCTTCGCTTCTTCCCATGTAATAATCCTCCATTCTTCGTATCTTATCTCTTATTGTAAAAACCTGTAATTTTTTCGCAAGATCTTCATTTCGGTAGTATGTTTATGTATTATATGTATTGTGTCGTGCATTTTAATTTTCTTTCTCTTACTGATTTATTTTTTCTTTAATGTTATATGTTCATATGTTATATAGAGCTCTATCCATTTTGTTTGTGTTCATTATTCTGTTGTTGATTTCGTGTACCAGTCCACATTTGCCTCCATTTTGGACCCTGGGTATTTTATTTTGTTTGTTTCTTGTATTGTCGTTCCCAATTTATCGTGCATTTCCTCTGGTTTATTAATTTACTATTTATTTTAAGGCTGTTCTTTTTTAATGTGTCTGACTATGATTTTGTTATATTTTTTAACTTTCCTTATGTTGGCTATTAGTATCTTGGATATCATAATTGTGTATATTTATATTTCTTCTTTGATTCACGCGCAATTTCATCCATGAGCGTGACGAATAGCAGGGTACTTGGTATTCCGCCTTATCTAACTGCCTTCCCTGTTTTAAACGTTTCTATCATGTTTTCTCCGATTCTCACTACATTTAAAATTTCAGCATACATACATTTATCGTTTCAACGGTTTTCTCAATTACTCATTTTTTAACACCCACTACTACTCGTAGTACAGTAGCAAAGGCTTTCTCCAAATCTATTGCACATGTATATATACTCAGTGACATATAAACTGCACCACCTAGAAGGGTTGGGAATTTTTGGACCAAATTTGGCAGAAACATTGGACTAGTCTAAGGTAACAATTGATTAAAATTTGATAAAGAAAACACTTCATCTTTTTGATTTTTCTTTAATAATGTGTTGGTCCGCCCCGATTTCTGATACACTCATTGACCCGCCTTGGCATTGATTCCAGCAGGTGATCAATGTCTTCTTGGGGTATGGCATCCCAAGCAGCCTGTACTTCATGCCGTAGAGCTTCTATTGTCAACGGTGGGTTCGGTAGATTCGTCAATCTTCTACCCATCTTGTCCCACACGTGCTCAATGGGCGACAAATCGGGAGATCTTGGCGGCCAAGGCAAAAGATTAACATTGGCCTCTTCAAAGAAGTCAAGAGAAACCCTTGCTACGTGAGGTCGTGCATTATCTTGCTGGAAAAGTGGGTCTTCCAGCCCTCGAAGAACATGTGGTTCTACCACTTCGTCAATGTAGCGTCGGGCGGTCATACTGCCCCGAATGAAGGGCAAGGGTGACCTAATGCCGTAAGCAATAGCACCCCACACCATCAACCCTACAGTTCGGTGAACATGCCTCGCAATCGAAAAATCAGGATTGCGTCTTTCTCCACGTCTTCGTCTAACAGTCATCCGACCATCATGCATTCCTAAACAAAATCGCGATTCGTCACTAAAGACAACTCGATGCCAAGTTCCATTGAAGTCTTTCCGTGCACCAGGCCAAACGTTCCTGGCGATGTTGAGCAGTGAGGGGTAGCACAAGATGTGGGCGGTAAGACAGCAAGCCACAGGTTCTTATTCGACGATAAACTATTCGCAAGCCTTGACGACGACCTTGTTCACCTAACCATTGATCAGCTATTGATCTAGTTGTAGAGAATCGGTCTTAGTCTTACGCGGCGATCTTGACGTTCATTGGTTCGTCTTTGAGCCCCAGTGCCTCTTCTCCGACGTTCAACCCCATGTTCAGACCACGCTTGATAAACACGCATTATTGTTGAGTGGTGCCGTCCCAAACGGTTGCCGATTTCTCTAAACGAAAAACCCTCTTCTCGTAAACCAACAATCCGCCCTCGGTCAAAGTCACTCAACTGCTGCTAAACTTGAGGTCTCCTTCCTCTAGGCATCATTAAACACTTGAAACACTTTAAACTAAAAAACGGGATCCGAAAAAGTGGAACAAATTCAAAAAATGACTCGATAATTGCTTGTCTATCACCACCTCTAAAAAATGACACACACGTCAAAAATCCCATGACTACTTGATGATTGGGTTTCAAATTTTAATCAACTATTTCCCTGGACTAGTCCAGTATTCTAATTGTTTTCTTAGTCTATATTCTATTATTCTTTAAAAAATGTTTTAAGGTATACATAATAGAGATAGACCCCTGTAGTTACTGCATATTGAATATTGCTCTCTTATACTTCTGAGGAATCTCCTGGGCGTTCCACACTATCTGCATTCATTTCCGCGCCTATGGCGTCTAAAGCTGGAGCTTTCTTATTTAAAATGTTTTGATTGTGTTCAATTTCTCTGATTTTTATTTCTTCTTGTTATCTTCTTCTTCATGTTCCCAGTTTTTGTTTTCTTCTTTTTTGTTGTTCTTGGTTTTCTTCGTCACCTCCTTCCTTCTTGTGCTTTAAATAGTTCTCCATTTTCTATGCCAATTAAGTCCACGTCATTTCTCTTTCATTTCAGATAGTGTGTCCTTTATGTTGGTCCAGTGGATTATTTATTTCCTTCTTTCTTTGAACTTCTTAATATCCGGTAAAGCACCTTAGAATTTCCTCATGCGTTCTATCCATTTTCTCACCAAATTCTTGCCATGGCCGCTCTTTTGCGTCTTTTACTATTTTTTCACTTTTTTTTCTTTGTTTTTATATACATTTCTTACATTGTTGTATCCTAGTTTCTTTCCTAACTAAGTTTTCCATAGTGTTTTTTTCTTTTTGACCTCCTATTTAATTGTATAGTTCCACCATGGCGTATATTTCCTTCTTTTTGTACTTTCGCTGACTCCACAAACTTCTGCGTCACATTTAGTTCTTTCAAGTATTTTCACAGGTTACTTAGAGCCATATGTATTATTTTTTGTTTCTTTTCTATTTCAAGCTGGAATTTTCTTCTATTTGTTTCTTCTTGTAATTTGTAACTTTTGATTTGTTCGTATTCTAACTTTGCTACCAACCTTGGTTTGGGTTTTGGTTTCCAATTAGTTTTAGTTTTATTTCATCTAAGTGGTGGTCGCTTTCTATAGCACTTCCTTTTCTACTTTGACGTCCATTTACTGTGATTTATTAGCTCTTTCTAATAGTATTAAGTCTTTGACTTCTCTCGCAGAGTAGCCTCATTGTATATTTATATATGTCTTTATGATCAAACTGTGTATTACCTGCTACTAAGTAATTCAATATACAGAAGTCAGTAATCCTTTATCCATTTGCATTTTTTATTATTTCTCCGAATTTGCCAATTGTTTATCGTGATTTTTCTGGGTCATTGCCATTTAGGTCTCCGATAATTATAAGCGAGCCTGTTTTCTCTTCTACTTCATTCTGCACTTTGCTCCAAAATTCGCTCTGCTTAGCCAGGATAATGCCCATGTTTTTATATTTTACCCTCGGTATTCTTTCTGATACTGCTTTCCATGACATTATTTTGTTAGCATTCTGTTTTCTGACTAAACAGGCCACTGCTTCTTTGGCATTATCAACTAATCCCACCGTATATCAATATGTGAATATGTGTTCCGCCATTACTTTATTACTTATACGTATTTTCGTTTCTGTAACTGCTAGTAGTTCTAGTCTTGTACTTTCAAATCCTGCTACTAACTATTTTTCTTTGATATTGAGACTCCTAACATACCAATAATCCCGTTGGGCTTCTATTTATCCCATGTCATTATCCTTATTATTAACTTTTGCTGTACCTTTCCGTTCAATCCTCTCTCTTTCCTTTTATTCTTATTTATCATTAGTTCCTTGTTTCTCACCGGTTTTTCATAAGTTTTGCCTGTCTTTTACTTCATTCGTTCGGTGCTCCACTGCTCCGTTTTTATTACTGTTTGCATCTTCCTCGTCTCATTTCCACATTACACTATTTATGATCAGTTTCTGATATCCCGATTTTGTTTTCTTCTGATGTATTGCTGGATTGCTTTTTCTTTTTCAGCCAGGTCGCCATTTATACATACCGTGTCTTCCTTGAAGTTTTTACTTACTCTCATCTAGTTTCGTTATTTGGTTTTTCATTTCTTTATTTAACGATCACCTGGTTTGCCTTTAACTGGGGTTCTTCTAGTTAGGTACTGTTTCGTGGTAATTGCTTTGGGCTTTCCTCTTTTCTTTTTGTCTTCGAATCTACGGTGTCCATTGTCGGTAAGTCTGCATTCATTGCCCTTTGTTAAATCTATTTTGACTATTTCATTATTTTTTTTATTTCGCCCACTTTTAGTTTAAGAGGTCTATTTATTTTAGATTTTATAACATTTATTCATATACATTTAAATCATCAATATAGTACCGCTTTCTGTCTTAAAACCCGACTGGACCCACACGTCCAGTCTCACTACCTGCCGTAACTCTATTAAGGAAAAATACACATTTAATATTATTATTCTGGCACCCAAGTTGGGCAATTAAAAATCACATGACGTATTTGGCGCCCAACGTGGTACGTTTGGGGTACCGTACTATATTGACAATTATTAGCAATTTAACGTGGCAAAGTAATTAATGATCGCAATACAATACAATATGGCAATATTGCCAAATCCCACGTTGAATATTGTAGCCACACTCGCTATACGGCAAGAATTTCTGATTCGACAGCTTTACTACCATCATAGCATGGTATTAAAGCTGAACTCGTGTGGTATTATGGATGCATAGGAGGCTACATGCGTTATTATATCTTACTAGCGCTTCATAATTGCTCTGAATATTTTAATATTCGACAGTGATTCGCCGATTTAAGTAGATGTCCGTTTTTTTCTTTCAATACACGAACCGAGTTGATTTAGATCTTCGACCGATAACCAAAGTAGCTACCGGTCGCCATCTCGGTCGCCCAGCAGGTTTTAACAATTATCTACTTAACGTTTTTATTGTCGCTATATGAATTCTTTTATTACTTACGTTCTACGTCCGCCTTCCACAATCCATTTGAATTTCTCGCTTTGCTCACGCGATATGTCAATGATAAAATCGAACAAATTTATAGCCAAACAAGATCTAGGTAATGGATTCTATCGTACTAAATTTTCATACTGCACGTTTTTGTTCTGCAGGGCTTTTATGTTACCTTTTCTTTGGACTTCGTTAATGCGATGCTTTCGCATGACTTAGCACATCTCGTTAATCATCGAATTATCGCGAAACCCTCGCCAATTGTTCCATTTCTCCTCTACCGCTCGTCCAGTCGGAAATGACCGCTGAAGGATATGTTAATTGTTTTAGGGTGATCTTTCGATAGTGTCTTTTATGTATTTATTCTTCAAATGTAGTACAATTAACAGCTTCACGGTCAATAGTTGCGTTAGTAGTATACGCTGTAATTTTGAAATCTTAGGTTCAAATCTGACCCAGTCATTTGAAGTTTATTTCAGAATAAGTGCATAGTCTTCGCTATTTGGTTTCATGTATCCTTCAAATGAAGTTCTGGAGTATTTTATGAAAACAGTAAGTAGATCGTTAACGCAAACCAACTCCAGACTCGGTAATAGGGGTCGACATGTTCATGTGCCACAAGGGTTAAAAAATAAATAACACAACTTGAATCAATTCATACTTGATTGTGATGACTTAGTATTACATATTAGATGTCGGCAACGATTCAACGATATGTTTCCTCTTTAGCAACTTGTCCCCACGCTTACCCATTCATATTTTCTAGGCTATGAATTGGAAGCTCTTATGATAGCACATGATGGAGTAGCGTCGACGCTACCCGTAGATTCCTCAACGCCAACCCCATCCACGGCCGAAACGATATCGCAGTCGCTTCCCGAACATTACAGGAACGACATCAAAATAATCAAAATAGAAAAGAGCACGGAACCGCTGGGGGCGACCGTGAGGAACGAGGGCGATTCCGTCGTCATCGGCAGAGTGGTAAGAGGCGGCGCCGCCGACAAAAGCGGCCTCTTGCACGAAGGCGACGAAATCCTGGAAGTGAACGGGATACAAATGCGCGGCAAAAGCGTGAACGCTGTCTGTGATATACTAGCGGCCATGGAAGGAACTCTGACGTTTTACATCGTGCCGGCCGCCCAAGCACGAGCGCATTCCGGCCGCGAATCGCTCCTGCACGTACGAGCTCATTTCGACTATGACCCCGAGGAAGATATGTACATTCCTTGTCGCGAGTTGGGCATCAGTTTTCAGAAGGGTCACGTTTTGCATATCATAAGTCAAGAGGATCCTAATTGGTGGCAGGCCTACAGAGAAGGTAAGAATTGTTTTTCACATGCTCAGAATTGGGCGCGTTAATTTGCGAATTTCTCATCATTCTATGACAATTTACAATTACTACAAATAATATATGATGGTCGATATTGTAAAGTTCGCAATAGGAAATTTGCAGACCTCGTTCTTAAGAAAATTATAGATGGTTATGCCATAAATATCTTGGTAGTTATTTAAATTAATAATTAGACAAATCTAGAAAAAGCAATTCGCTCGATTGATGCAGTATGAAAATCGTGCGTAAAATGGTTGTCTTTAGATGAAAAATTAAATGATCGATTGATATACCTTTACATTGGATCTTTGCTTTGTAGGTGAAGAGGACCAAACATTAGCCGGTTTGGTGCCGTCGCAGTCGTTCCAGCACCAACGGGAGAGTATGAGACTGGCAGCGGAAGAACGAATGACGAAACCTCAACGGAAGTCTTCGACTCTGCTGTGCGGAAAAACGCCGAAGCGTAAAAAGAAGAAGGGTGCGTACACGGAAGGGGGATATCCCATGTACACGAACGCCGTAGATGGTAAGTTGCGTCATTTTTACATTAATGAGCAGTTGCAGTTTAACGAAAAACAATTCAATAATTTAAACAAATTAAAATATACCAGAGTATTTACTAATGTTCATATTGCATGCGTCTATAACTATTTTACAGTTCATATTAGTGACCACTAATATAATGAAATGACCTCAAAATAAGAGGTCAAAGAATAATTCATAGCTAAAATATCTAAAAAATAGTTTAACTTATTGCTCCAGAAATAAAGTTATGATATTTGTGTTATAATTTTTATTAAAAATTAAATATTACATCATAGCACATATTTTATGTACCTACTTATTTATTGTTAATATTTGTCCTAAGAATACAATCTCGTTCCAAATACAATTTACGAAATAATACCTTCAATAAACTATATAATATAAAATACTATTGTGTGTTGCCGATAACAAAAAGACGAATCGGCGAATCGAAAATAGAACAGGGCCGCACTAAAAAACGATGGCACAAAATAATTGCAAGGACAGTACAGAAAATAAATCTAGGATAGAGACGAAATTAGTTTAATTTGAAAGGAAGCTCGCAGTAAATTGGACTATCGAAATAAATTACTACTGAATGTGTACTGTAAAATAAAATAGGTTGGGGGAGGAAAAGAGAGGAACGAAAAGTTATTCAAAAGACGAAAGAAAAGATGGAGAGAAAGAAGAAATAAAATAGAGATTAAACATGGAAAATGATGAAGTAAGGAAGACATTAGAAGCGTGAAAATAAGCGTAGACGGATTGGAGCAAGAAATGGTTAGAAATCATATTATGACAGGTTTAGATATGAATTGAAAATTGCATAGAAAAGGTTAGGAAATAGCGAATTAACAAGAGGTGAACTTGAGATACAACAAACGATTTTAAAACGGCTGTTGAAGAACGGTATAAAGTGGTGGAAATAGGACAAAAGAAAGAAAAGCAAATGGACAAATGCAAAACAATGAAGGGAAATGAACATACAAGTAAAGACACTTTACTAACACACCAAACAAACTCTATTTTATTGAAGCATGTCGATCTAATCTGTGAATCTCCGCTGATTTTTTTGGCATTTCTTCTTTAGAAGAAATTTATTTTATTATAAATAATTTTTATTTACAGATTACGGATTTAGAGGAATCGTACCTAAATATGCAATGAATATTATTAAACAAGTCTGCAAAGAAAACGAGGTTGATAGCTGGACCATATTATTGTTCCGCCGTAACTTTCAGTTCGTCAATAGCAAATACCAAGAATCTTATTTCTTAAGAATTTATATGTAAGATATGGTTGTTAAAAACTCACGGTATGCGCCTAATCATTATATAATAATAGCTGTGCCTAAAAAAGAGCCATTGTCAAATATCCAGTAAAACGTAAATACGACATTTCACAGATATGATATTATCAAGTACATTTTCGCATGGAAAATTAATAAAAATAATATTTTTAATGATTGATTTAATGATGAATTGCCGCTTCTTAATAATAATAGATTTCAGCGCGCTCTGCTATGCGAGTCTGCTTTTATAATGACAATATTTGCAATGTGAAATAAAAATAACACAACAATTCAAACAAAATAATAAAATTATTATGTTTACAATGTAATTAGTGGCAATACTTTATAGCCTAACCATTAACGAAATAAAAATTATAGGCGTGCCATAGATGTTAGATTATATAATCTTTTAATCTCTAAATGCCATTAAATATTTTCATTTAGAGATAAAATCCTTACGTTTACTTAATTATAGTCATCAAAAAGTCTAGGTCAGCACTTAAATTATGAAAATTCAATCACAGTGTCGTTTGATGGGGTTTTTCGGACGAAACGAAACTCATCGAAAAAATAAAAATGCATATTTTGGCACGAGCTTTGCCATTGCCATTGGTTTATTTCAAACAACGATTTAAAAATACTAATAGTAAAGCCAGTGCAACAAATAACGCACAACTCATCGGCGCTTTAAAAGTGTTGCAACTGAACCCGTATTTATTTCACAAGCACATTTTGCATTCGTTGTTTATTTCTTTTGCAGAATACGAAGCAGAAGAAATATTAACTTACGAGGAAGTATCGTTGTATTATCCTAGGACCAATAAAAAACGACCGATCGTACTTATCGGTCCACCGAACATCGGCAGGCACGAACTACGACAAAGACTGATGGAAGATTCTGAAAGATTCGCCGCAGCAATTCCACGTAAGTAAACTTGCCTTGTCTACGCATTTTGGAACAAATTTCCGGGACGCAACATCGGGAATATCAATGCAAAGACGTTGCTCACGTAAGCAGTTATAAAATATAAATTTATAATGCATAGCAAAGTTCAAAAGAAAAACAGGTGTGCATTCCTACAATCCGCTAATTATGTTTTCTAATAATTAAATTAAATATTTGATTGATCGATTGAAAAATAAAAGTGCTTCAACATGAGATCATACCTTAGTTTTAAAAGTACTACATGATTTTTCGTATTTATTCGTAATACCACACATTTTGATATATTTTAAATAATATTACTTGTTTTAATTGAGAGCACTATAGTCGGTTGTAATTGTTGAAATGATATATTTCACAATAGTGAATTTATTACAAAAGCCATCCTTTATGGCATTTGTTCATTTATTTGTTCGCTCACAACAGAAAATATCAATTTTTAGCAAAATCAAACCATTAGCACAGACACAAATCTTAGTGTCTAAATCTAGTTCAAAAATATTGGTCATAAATCAGGGATATAATTCGACCATGTAATTTATGTAGATATTTATGTTTTATGCTCTTACTGCAATCAATTTGAATAATATACAATATTATTTGATGATAAATATGTTATCAATATAGTTATCAATATATGAAATGTAAGAAGAATAATATTATTTACCCGTATCTAATAATACAACAAACATAAAGACGAGTTTTTTTTGCCGTAGGAGAGAAATGTATAATAGGTAACAAATTTCTTCAAAATTAGAAACTGTTACTTGTCTTTTCTGTTCTCAAATCAATTTTTCGTTTAAAGCCTAGTCCCTGCTGTGATCATCAATGTATTTAGAATTCATTCCTTTAAATTTTGTAAAAAGTTATCTTATTTTCTTCATACTATGTTTGTTCATGTGTTGAAAATCTTCCATCAAAACTCTTATGTTGTGTTATGTTATGTTAGTTATGGGCAAGTCCTGCATTTTTCACTTTGTTAACTTAACCAAGTCCACAACGTAGAATATATAGATGCTTAAAATAAACAAATACTTTTTAAAAAATTGCATAAGTTGTACCCCACATATCTCGCGGTGGTTGAACTCGATATGTAATAGTCTAATATAATAAAACACTAGCTTGTCAATTCTACTTGGACTTTTTCAATTTAATTAAAAGATATTACTATTAATTAATTTCTTTTTAATGAGTAATTAATTCGCTGCCTGTAAATGTTGCTTTGTGCATTATTGTTGCTAACATTATTAGGCAAATTTCATGTATTATCTTTATGAATGGCATTTATTACAGTTGCCAAAATGTTTTCTTTTAAATGGGTCACATTAATTGCTGTAGTTAGTTTGTTATAATGAGTGGGGCATTTAATCGCCCCTCCACTGAGTCCGCAAAGGTCTATTGTGGCTCACAACTATTTATAGTTCACCCTCAATTCCCATTCTTTTTAGATAGATGAAGATTTTGTCAAGTGCGCCCAGCTCAAGTTTTGTCTCACCAAAGACTGTGAACCTGATTTGGCCCCTGCGGGGCAGGCACAGATGACGTGCTCTGCTGTCTACTCAGTTTCAAGGCATAGTTGGCACTCAGTGGCTTCAGCCACTCCCAGCCTATGCATGTGATGCCTTAGCCGGCTATGGCCACTAGCCAGGGCTCTTAGAGTGCGCAGGTCTTTCCTGTCCAAACCCAACAGTATCCTGGTACGTGCAGCAGATGGGCTCTTCAGTAATATCTTGGAATGTCTCATTCCTTGGCACTCCTGTCTGTATACAAGTAACTTGTGCTCCATCCAGCTCTTATTTGAGCTTCTGGCCAGTGCTCGTGTAATCCCAAGAGCCGATTCTGGGCCAATAAATTTCTGGTTAGCTCCGCTCTTTGCCAGGGAATCGGCTGCTTCGTTTCCCTCTATACCAGTGTGTCAGGTATCCAGACCAGGCTAACCTTGTCGACTCTTCCTAATTGAGAGAGCACTACGCGGCAGTCCCTGGTCGACATCAACATACATTGATTGTCAGCAAGGACTTGCAGTGCTGTTCTGCTGTGAGAATTTTTTTTTATTGTTCTGTGCTGCCGAGGGCTTTTTAAAAGCTCTCTCGCGCACATTTCAATGGTATAGACTATGCTTGCGAAGGCTGTATTCTAATTATTATAATTCATTCCTTGGTTTGCGGCAGAACACCGCAGCCTCTGCTCCTGTAGTTGTCTTAGAGCCACCCGTGAACCAGCGCAAATCTGCCTGTAACTTGACTACACTCCCATTCGTCTCTAGTAGGAACTATGACTTTATAGGGCAGTCCGCAGCTGTCGGTTGACAGCCTGTTCTGTACGAAGGCCAATATCTGCGACATTTGCATTGCCGCATTGTGAAAACGATGTGTTACCTTCCTGGCCTCACTTTGCAGCAAAATATGCAAAGGAGGAAGATCCACTAGCACTTCTATGGCTTGGCGCCCCTGTTACTGCTATGCTAGCCATTTTCTGTAGGCTGGTAAGTTTTGCTCTGACTGTCCTTCGTGAGTAGGCCGTCCACCAGACAATACAGCAATACGTAATGATCAATGTAATAACCACCACGTACAGCCAGTACATTCACTTGGGGACAAATTCCCACGTTTTTCCACAAATTCTACGGCACATCCAAAGTGCCTATCTAGCCTTGTGCATTATTTTTTCCATATGGGAGTTCAAGTTGAGCTTTCTATCTAGTGTCACCCCTAGATATTTTGATTCCTCCTCCAATGGTATCATTTCACCTTTCAGTATGTGTGGATTGAGTTTCTCAACCTTCCTCCTGTTAGTGAATGGAACAATAAGTGTTTCAGAGATGATTGCTTCATCACTGCCTCTTACTAAAATAACAATATCATCAGCAAAGGCCTGTATGTCGACCTCTAAACTGCTGACAATGGCTAGTAGGTCGTCCACCAGAAGAGTCCACAGGAGGGCGGAAAGAAACCCTCGTTGTGGGCAGCCTCTTAAGGTCCTAAATCTAACCAGTTCTCAACACAATGATGTGGTCATTGTTCTGGCCTTGAGCATAGTTCCTATCCAGTCAGCCATAATAGGGGCAACCCCTCTTGCTACAACAGCTTTACAGAGGGATACAGGTAGTGTTGCATTCGATATCGGGGAAGGCAGCCACCACAATCCTTTTGCACTCCTGGTATTGAGTTATCTTCCCGACAAAGTTGTTCAGCGCCAAGTCTGTTGATTTGCCCTTTTGAAAGCCAAACTGATGGACATTCAGGGGATCAGTCACTAGCACTTCCCCCCGTATATGCCCATCAACCAGTGTTTCAAAGGTTTTCAGAATGAAGGACATCATGCTAATGGGCCCGAAGGATTTAGGGTGTGGGTATGCTCGACCCATCTTATGTACACCACCCTCACCTCCGACCAGCTACACTTCGCAGCAAAATTAACGCATCATATTAAAATTGTCGCAATTTGAATAGATACAATTAATTTAGGGTAAAATATTAATTAGTCCTCTTTAAGCAAACAAAAATGTAGACTTTAATTCAAATATGAACAAAAACTAAAGAAAGGAACAATAAGAAATAAGACAAGTACAACAAACAAGAACTAATATGGCAAGAAATTAAGCCAAAGTATGTATTTAATTTTACTTAATATGATGTATTGCCACCTCTGGCTCTGATAACAGGTTGACATCTCCGTTCCATACTTAAAATCAATGTTCTGATCTCGTTTTGGTCGATGGCGTTCTATGAAAGAATTGCCAATTTGTTCTCTGTGGTTCGTAATCGTCTTTCCATAGTGTCCCAAAGATGTTCAATCGGATTTAAGTCCGGACTCCTTGCTGGCCATACCATAGTTTGAATATTTGTCTCTTGAAGATAGTACCGTACAATGCCTGCAATGTGCGGGCGCGCATTATCTTGCATAAAAAGAAAGCTATCGCCTACAAAGGGGGCATAAGGAACCACATGTGGTTCTAACATGGTTGTTATTGTGATTAAGTGATCTCTCAGGTACCACCACAAGTTCTGCACAAGCTGCCAAAGACATGCCTATACCATAATCGATCCTCCACCATAACTAACCGTTCCAATCATATTAAACTGTGCGTATCTCTCACCCGGACGTCTGTACACTCTTACATGGCGATCTTTACGAAGTAATGAAAATCTTGATTCATCGCTAAACAAACAACGACCCCAAATAGCAGCATCCCAATCGACATGTTCGCGCTCCTCTATGATCACGAGTCAACACTGGTCCCCTAGCTGGTACATACGGACGGAGATTAGTTTCACGAAGTCTTAGGTGTATAAAAGTCTGGTTTGTAGGCTGGTGCTAGTGACAAACCTTGTTCTCACAGCGTGTAGCCTTAAAAATCGGTCTAGTCCCGGTGTTCTTTTGCGACCCTGTCCTTGTCTTCGCGTAAACGATTCTGTTTCTTGATATCATTGTAACGTACGGGAAATCGTCGACTGAGCTACGTTGACAAGTTTATCACCTAGTAGTATGGCAACACTTTGCACAAGTATATTGACCTCACTTACTAGTACACAGCCTATGAATGTCAAAAAAACGAAGAAGCAAATATATGAAAAGGTGTCACATATGGAGCTGAAATTTTGCAACATATGTGTAATACCCACATACAATTTTAATAAAATCTGAGATGGTCGAGCGTGGACCACTTTCAAATTTGACCTAAATGAAAACCTGGTGGCAACATTAAATTGGGACACCACACTATTTAGAGAATAGGTTTATACTCTATTTTACCAAATAGGTTCGAACACTGCATTTGATACATTTTAATAAAATTCTAGAGTTTTACACTTTTATTTCTTCAGATACATCCAGAGCCAGAAAAGATTCAGAAGTGGACGGACAAGACTATCACTTCATAACTCGGGCACAATTTGAGGCAGACATCCTGTCGAGAAAGTTCGTGGAGCATGGTGAATACGAGAAGGCGTATTACGGGACGTCATTGGACGCCATCCGATCTGTCGTCAATTCGGGCAAAATATGTGTTTTGAACCTGCACCCGCAGAGTTTGAAGATATTGAGGACCTCCGATCTCAAACCGTACGTCGTTTTCGTTGCACCTCCAAGCCTTGAAAAGTTGCGACAGAAGAAGATACGGAGTGGAGAAGCGTACAAGGTGAGTGCTCATTTACATTGCAAATTCTTGTCTATAATTAATTATAGTAATAGAGGTAGTATGTTAAATGTAAACAATTTGAAAATACTCATTAGGACGATGAAGTAAACAAGATTATTTGTTGCAGGAAGAGGAATTGAAAGATATAATAGAAAAAGCCAGAGAAATGGAAGATAAATACGGTCATTTTTTCGATTTAGTTATAATCAATAATGATACGGAAAGAGCGTACCATCAACTGTTAGGCGAAATTAACAGTTTAGAGCGAGAGCCTCAGTGGGTCCCAGCGGCGTGGGTGAAAGCACTTTAGTAACAAACCATTCCCTTGTTATATAAATGTACATTACCAATTAATTTTAAAATGACTGACTTCAAGCTCATATTTATTCCAATAATTAACGGTTCTTTCGTTATTATTATTACTGTACTTGAAATTAAATGTAAAATAGCTCAATTATGTAGATATCTAAGGAGCATGATTTATTTTATAGATATATTAAACAAATTTATATATTATTCTCTTTACGATATAAAAAGAAGTACTTTTAAAGATTATAATAAAAACTTAAATGGTGCTAGTCGTTTGTAACTGTCACCTTAAATTGTAATTTTAACATAGAGAATGAATAAATGGAATAACATTTGTAACTCGAAAGGTCCATCAAATTACGAGATCATATCGTACATTTGATTTTCATTTATTTATTCTATATTTTATATATAATTTTAATGAAATTACATAAAGAATATTTAATTGAGATGAATTTAGCAATTTTTTTAAATATATTTTCGATGTTCACTGTAATATGAAATTAATCTTCTTTATGTAACTAGTTAAATAAATTGTATAAAACATCACCAGAATGCTGTGATCTTCGCTGCTGGCGTTGGCGAATTATCACGAGGTCTATTACGATACGCAAAAAAGAGAGACGGCAATAATGACTGTACATAAATAAAATAGAACATTTAAAGTCGTGTTTTATCTGTTCATAGCGATGTATCTAGCGTTCGATTGTTGTATATAAGAGTTACATACTTGTCTTAGAGAGTAAATATACGAATTCGATCGCTCACAACTTTTAAATCGGTGTGTTAGTTGATATTTTATAACTTCCAGGTTTTATATCCGCCATTTCAAATAAAATGTTATTACATACTGTGGATGTAAGTACCTGCAAGTGGGATGTAAATTATAAATTTTTATGTTTTACCATAACTTTTTAAGGCGATTAATTTTACTACTTACTGTACCTAGTTTTTTTATATACTATGCTTTAGTATTTATCTTTATTAGCGTAGAGTAAATTTAGGTGCAATTTATTTTTACTAGTAGCTGTGCGTATATTGATTTTATGCATCAAAATTGTTTTAAAAATTGCCAGGTTGTCGATGCGTACGTGGGATGTTTAAGAAGTCATACAAAAACAATTTTTGAAACAATTTCACTTGAATGAACTATAGATCTGAAGTCATAAATTGTATTTGTTTATTTGTTGTTATGGTTGTTAAATTAATTGTAAATATATATTAGATATCAGGTGTACATACAGAAGTCGGACCCTATGGTGTCTGCAAAGATGTCGTGTAAAAACTACTTATCGTTAGAAGTTGACTTCGGGTTCCTTTATTATTACATATTTTATTATGCATAAATCATTGTTTTAGAATTGCAGAAATAAATATTTCTCATGAATATGACATTACTGTGGTTTTATTTCGAATTTAGGTTGGAAAGAAATTTTCCTTAGATTGCAAATATAATTAGATCAAAATAGCATTCACAACTCTTCTTGTGAACTTAAAAGCAAGTTTGCAGCCAAAAAAAACCTAAAAGCTTACATAATAGTTCACCACGTGGAAATTTTGGCACAACATACCTGACGAATACATTGGACGAACTTTGAAATGTTAACGTACATATTTCAAATATCAGCCTGCACTAACGCTCGACTAAATAATCTCAAACAAAACCTATAATTATGCTTAAATAATATAATGTTATGACTCAAAGAAGTATCGGAGATGTTTTTGATATAAACATAAATTTTTGTAAATAAATCAATTTAATATAGTCGCATCTAATCAACAACAAATATACATATAATCATTTCGTTGCCACTATTGGGTACGTATTCCACAAATTGACAAACGTGTATTATCAGACTTCACTGCTATGACGGGCACGATAGTATACGCAATGGCGGTTATTCGTTTTGCATCTTCCACAACGTTGTAAAAACTCTCAGTCATGGTTAGATTCTTAATTGGATAGAAAATTTTTAACGAACAAATTGAGTGCTCATCGTATTCGTGATCATGCTGCAATTTATGCAGTACATAATCTACAGTTTCTTTAAATATATCCAAAGTAATTGATGTGTCAATTTGTTCCGAATTATTGACATGACAAACGATGGCCGCTATATTGTTTTCGTAATTCCACCGCCGGTAAATCGATATTGACCATTCGTCGATGCATTTTCCTGTCTCTTCATCTAGAACTATAAATTAATTATGGTTTCACAAGAAAGCAATACCTACATTCAAACTGATTGTTATGAGTGTGCGCCCAGACGTGCCATTCAACCAGCGCGTCTCGAGGGAGACTCGTCACAACCACATATTCCATGATTGAATTATTGGTGGATTCTTCCCATAATTTTCGAGCGACGTCCACATACTTAACATTGGTTATGTAACAAATTCCCTAAAACAAATAATTGTAACATTTAAAAGAACCAACGGGAAAGCAATTTACTTGCACAACGTCGCGTATATTTATGTTGGGGTCTACGGCCTTCAGTAATCGTCCGACATGTCTCAATGATAACTGACACTGTTGTTTAATACCACCCTTGACCAATTGCATTGATCCTGGAACTAGGCCTATTTGGCCGGCCAAATGAATTAAATCACCTATTTTGATAGCCTGACTGTAGGGACCAATGTTTGCGGGGGCCCAATGGGATATGCTCTGAACGTGAATTGTTTGCCTTCAAACAATTTGCAATATTATAATTTTGAGTGGTGTGTAAATACATGAATCACGAATAAACTGGATTAAATGTGACGTTTATGAGGTTTTCGAATCAACATTACCAAAATCACAAAGAATTTCAAACATTTGAAGTACTTTTACATTCGTAAGATCATATATTAAGTATACGCAATAAAATTTATAGGCTGATTGATTGGATTATTTTTATTACCAAAATTTGAAAGTAAATTTATTTGTGTAACAAATTGAATTTTTTACGCAATAAATCTGACTGAAGATGAAATATAAATAGATATATGGTACACATCGATAGTTTAACCTACTTTAGGACGTACATTATTTTCTAGTGAATCTTCATAAATAATCTATTTTTATCCAAATACCTATAAAATAGTATTTAGCAACTCGTGTGGTGTGTACGTTAAAGTGTTGTGAAATTGGAGTATATTCGAAACATGTAAGTAGATTATTAACGTCTACCAATAGGAAGATTATATAAATTAATAGTATTCATAAACAAGAATTATTTTTCAATAACATTCATTTTATGACATATAGACATTTTAATTGTTCAATAATCCATGTTTATTATGTTATATAATTAAGATTGTACTTTATGTGTAATTAAACGAACGATAATCTTACCTATCAGTCTGCACATCTCCAGTGGCCATGGCAGCAGCATGGGAATTCCAAGATACTGCTTCCAAAATAACGGGGCAGTGTTTGGGTAAAGGCACTTGAACGCAGGCTCGAGTCGGAGGATTGACATGATTTAAAGTCTCGCAATACAACCGATTTAATTCCAAATACTGCGACATGTCGGAAATAAACATGCTAATGGAGCATACGTCTTCAAGGGACTGATTGTTAGCAGACAACTCGTCTAAAAAAATCTCAAACTTATTGCACCCAAGCACATCACATGCTCGACATTAAGAGAAAACTAGAACTGGTTCTCATACCTACACTTTAATTTCTCCATGGCTTCCTTTATAGCATCATAGGGATCCGATGTTTGCCCTCGAATTCCGCCAATCCACAACCAACCGTTGCCGCTTTTCGCGGAATTTACCGATTGAACAACATCATCATCATTGTTGAATTCGACGATGTTCGTTTCGGGCACTGCGACGCTAGATAAATCTGAAATATCTAAATGCATTTTAGAAAGCAACGGGAGCAATGTGGTTCGTTGTACCTATTTCTTCAAATTCTGTGGCTTCTTCACTGTAATCGGTGACGTAACCGTCGGAATCTTTTATCGGTAACCCTGATAAACGACCGATTAAATCTAAAGGTGGCAATTTTAATTCTAGTTTTAATTTATTTAATTTCAAGTAACCTACTGGTGCTATCGGGTCATCTGAGTGTAGGACTACTTCAGATTCTTCTCTAAAAAGTTACAATAAGTCTTGTTAAGCGAGGTGAACTTTTAATCAATCAATGATATTTAGCATAAACTTTACAAAATATATATGAGAATAAAAATAATTACTCGAATATGTTATTTGCCACAGAAGCACAGAACTGTGTACTGATACCATGTGAGTATTAGAGTTCTACATGTACTTTGATATAAAGGTGAGAAGAAATAATTGTAAAAATATAATAAAAACTCGAAAGGAAATACAAGCTCAATCATTTATTCTACATGAACGCTGTTATTAGCAGATAACGTAGCAGAACATAAAGCAATAACATGTTATCACAAGTACTAATAAATGTCGTAAGAGATTGTGTTTGTAATCTCTATACACCGCATACAAAATTGTAATATAACCAGAAGCATAAAATGTTCAATTTGGTACAAAATTAAAAGCAGAGTCTTGTGTTGCCAAATTTGTTTACAGTGTAAATACTTACATAACTATTCTGCTTTTAAACAACGGACAATCGAGGGTGAGAGTTTCGTATTCTCCACCTTCTCCACAAATGTTTAAGCCGTATTTTTCATGCATTGACTGCAAATGGGGTTCCACTAAACGTATAGATCGGCCGAGATGCCTCGACGGCTCCAAACCCAAAGCGGCCACTTTAATTATAATCGCATCGATTTCGCATTTTATCATTTCCTGCAATAACTCGTCTTGGTTTCTCTGCCACAGAAAAGCCAACGACACTAATCCGAGTCGAATGCATCTGCAAAATTAAAACCCAGTTAAAAGACCAAGTTGAAGCGAAATACTTACACATTTTCTACTCTTATTCGTTGGTAATCCGATAAAATAGCCCCCACGGACACTGCTTCGAAATCTATTTCATTTTTAATATCTTTCAGTAAATTAAACAAGTCCTCGACTTCGTCGTCTTCGGTGGGCTCATAGATCTTCCCTTGTTGGTGTGACCGGCCGAAAGTCTCTCGACGAAATACGGGCAGCTCCATCGATTCGGCGATTAAATCGATCGCTTCGAATCCAACGCTTTGATACATGTAACTGTCGATTTCGGTTTTGTTGTGGGGTATTAGGTTCGCTAAGGCGACGATTTCGTGCCCCGATGCCACGCACTGCATCATGTTGAAACAACTGTCTTTCCCGCCACTTACTAAGGCGACCACTTTCATTGTAATATTTTCCTACAAAAAGAACTATAATAGAAGGAAAATTTATAAACGAGTGACGACTTACTTCGTCGATTTACGTAATCTATTATTAGCCACTTACGTCCAACAGGTGTAATATGTTGTGTAAACAAATTTAAAAAAGTAATTTGGAAATTAGGTTAGGATTTAAACGTCAAAACACGAGAAATGATACAAGCGAACTGAAGTTGGAATATATATGAAAATAGCGATTAATTCTAGACCGTACGTGCGGAACATTTGAATGTTATTAAGACAATAATTATCAAATCTATCGAAAGTAATTTATGCGACCAATAAATATGAAGTTATCGGATTCGTTTATAGACTTTGACATTGTGGTGAACGGAAAATTTATTATTATCAATTTTTACTCTGGACCCCGCTTGTTTACTATTGTGATTTAAGATACACGAACAATTTTATAGTACAAAACGCAAACAAACTTGTAGATTCAAGTGAAGCATCTAAATATATTTATTTAAAAAGTTTGGTATATTGCATAAGCTGCAATCTACAACTTTAGACACCTAGTGCTTCTACATTATTTCATTCGAAGTAAATAAATAAATATTTATAAAAAATAAATCGAATTACTGTTGCGCAGTTATTTTTGCAGAAATACATCACACTTTTTTATTTACATTCCGTCAAATGCATCGAATGTGCACAGTTTTGGATCACCGATCAGTTAGGGGTTGAGAAGGGGGCGTAGTAATAAATAATAACGCAGCCTAAGAAAGGACATAGTATATTTGTTACAACTCACAGTGGCGCGCGAAAGGGTGTTTTATAAAGATGTGAACATAGAATTGTGTGTAACTTCGTTCTAAGTTCTGTGAGTTAAAGGCCGATGCATATGTTTTAGAGAGTGGTGGTCTTATTTATGATTACGTGGTACCTATTTTATTGTTATATGCAATGTTACCTTTGTGGTAATTGTGGCGAGTCGGGTACTGAGGGCACCCTCACGTGGCGTGGGTCGGTTGATCTTTTTAGTCAGAATCGAATAGCGAGCTATGAGTCTTATGCCTCCGATAACAGGCTGGGTTATCTTGGAGCCCCGTCCTGTCGCTGAAAGGGGCCATTGATTCTGAAACCGTACACCCAGAAGGTAAGGTATACTAATATCCAAAGTTACCTGCCGAGCAAGGCCTACGTACGATTCCTGGTCACAGCATGGGCGCTGACGCCCACTGGTTCACCTACAACTCCGCGGTTTGAACGCTTAGTACGGCAAGTACGATTGCGGTCAATAAAATCTGAGCAATATGTTTTCCTACTGTAGATATGACTTCGATTTTTGCTTTAGTCACCTGGAAAACTGCCATGTTGATGTAATCGTCAAAAAATGCAACATTTACCTTTCGCTGAAAAATTAAGGGTTGTGACATTGCGGGAAGAGGGTTGGTCAGAAAGGAGAGCAGCCCACAACATAAGGAGAACTTGGAATGAACGCCGGTCGTTTGAAAGGCAAGTCGGTAGTGGCAAGCCTAGAGTCTCTACAGAGGTAAGGAAAATAAATTCAGGCACGTTCGTCCACAAAACGTAGAAGAGGTATATACACGAAGAGTGGAATGAATTAACTGCAAACTATACCGAGGTTTTGGTAGCATCAATGCCGAGAGGATGTAATCGATAAAAATGGGGTTGCTACAAAATATTAGTTTTTATAGAGTTTTTTTTGTTGCATTATCCTACAATGTTCTTGTGTTTCTTCAATAAACACGTTATTTATTGTTCACTTTTGTGTACCTATGCTTAGGTACCGTCTCCAGGGAATGTGATTTGAGGTGAAAGCCTGATTTACAAAAATCATGAAAAACTCATAGAATGTCCAATTAGCATACCTACTATTTCAACAAATGGTCCATTCAGCGGCAGCACCCTTCAAAAGCAATGGACATATCATGGCAAAACTGGCACCACATGAAAATTATAAATAGCATATTTTACAATACAGCTAATACGATACATAAAGTTACTTACAGGGCCCTTTTAGGGGGCTTGTTGTCTCTAGTAGCCGTCAACACCGACCCGATTCCGAAACGCTCGTGAATCAGAATACGGGTTATCCGCGCAAACCGAACATAATTCCGAAACCGGGTAAAATTCCAGGAACTTGGTCACCAAAGGACTTCCTTCGGAGTGTAGGATTTTTTTTCCAGTGGGGTAGCACGGCCGATTCCCAGATTTGCCTACTCCCGCGATTTTCCCGTTCCCGCGGATAATCATTTAAAGTTCACGTCGTCCACTTGTGCGCAAAAATTTATATTTTTAGCTGCCAACAGCCCACAAAAAGACTGTTTCTGTCAAATTAGAGTTAGGTCTCTTGTAACTTTCTGTCTCAATTCGGCGTTAGTTAATTAATAAAAACAAAAGCATAGTTTAATTAACTTTATTATAAAAGAAAAAATAATAATTCATAAAAATACAAAGTCTATTTAAATTCTATAATAGAATTTTTTTTCACTTTTCTACTCGTTTTGACTTTAAACGATTACCGATTATTCTCCCATTCCTGTGACATTACTTGAAATTTCCACGATACTTAACTCATACCGCTCAACGCGTCCATACTTGCTTTCCGGCGGAAGACTTGACTCATTAAGCTTGTCAACGACTCATTAAGCCTCTTTCTTCACTCCCGTCTTAAAATCATATGTTCAATAACCTTTTTTCCAAGAGGGGAAACGTTGGACCAACACCCAAAATGTATGTTTTTATCACACCCGCGCCATTCGTTATTTTCGCCGTTCCTTAATTTTGGTTACTCGAGCGTCTTATTCGGCAATTTAATTAATCTGATCAGTTTCTTAAATGAATGCCCACATCCTGTTAGAACAATGACTACGACTGAAAATATAATAGTTCTCGTCAAAGACACGAATTCAGCGTCCGGAGACCACCCGGATGTAAACAGGGCATAATGCATTTCGTTTGTATTTCGTTTGTATCGCGCTTGATAGAAGTGTTCTTTCAGGAAGCATTCATTAGCTTATTTTAAAACGCTTCCGCACAATAAAGACAATGTATGTAAGCAGGGCTGGAATTAATAAAATTTCTATTACCCGTTTTTTTATGTCGTAATGAATTAGCCGCTGTCTACATAGTTATCCTTGAATCTGTCATGTTATCAGTTTTGGACACCTTTACCATTTCCGGATGTCTTCGGATGCTAGTGTAACTGAAATATTGCACTTGACGTGCTCGTCACTTCCCGTTGAGTTACGGGAGAACTAGTGTGCGCCAACTCCCATGACGCGCATGGGCGTACTCGACATGCAACTTTGGATATTAGCATACCTTGCCTTCTAGACATACGGTTCCAGAATCACTGTGCCCCCAGTACTAGGGGACCGGTCGAGGGTCCCGCCACCAAAGTGTGGGTGGCGGTGAAGTAGGTGGGTCGTGGGAATATCAAAAATAAGATGAAACATTGTTGAACCATGTATTTTTATTTTAATAACGCAAATAAAAATACAACAATAATTAAGTCCATAAAAATAAAAGAGAAAAATAAAAAAGTAAAATATCTTAATGTTAATGCGTCCGTTTTTCTAAAACAAGTCTTACAAATCTAGGCTTTGTATTTGCGCCACACACACTAATATCGTTTTCAAGTACGAGGCTATTTCTCCCTTTAATTTTGATGGCAGTCGTATATGAGAAACTTAACTCGCATAAATATGATGTTACAAATGGAAATTCAAGCTTCAACATTCCATCACTTGATAGGTTAATAAGTTTTTCTTTCGTGTTTATTGGTATTTCCACATATTGAAAGTACATCTGTAACTGTCGAAACTATTTTGAATTTCTTCTGGAAAATAGTCACAGAGCGTTTGTTTTAAATTGAGCAAAGCATCTTGCATGCCTGTGAAAACTTGTTCAAAATTTGTAATACTACAATTGGATACACCCTCCATAATTTCTTAATGCACTGGAATGAATCGAACTGCTTTTTGACAATTCGACCATCAATCAATTTTTCTTAGCCTTTTATCTGTGGCTGTTATTATATCAACGTGGCGACGTTGCATACTTCATTCAAAATATTGAATCGAAAATATCAGCAAGGAAGCCTAGCTTCAGAAGTCAAAAAGGATCAGAAAATTTTCTTTCATCACAGTTTGCAAATATATTGAAAGCTTTGCTCTTAAGTGAAATACTCTTTTTAAGGCATTGCCCATTGAAAGCGACATTCCTTCGGTCTGATAGAGAAGATTTTCAAATAAAGCACCCATTTTTTTATGAGTAGTGGTTGTCAATGAAACTTATCTCGTTGCTTGTGAAGAAAGTTCAGATTTCTTTCAAAAAATACAACGGGTTTGTTGTTTGTATCTGAGTGTTTTCTATTTAAATGTAGGGCTTTGATGGCTTCATGCTTTCTCTTGAAATGACTTCTCCACAAATAATACATTGTGGTTTATTGGAAATAGCGGTAAAACCATATTTAAGATATTCATCGCTGTAAAGTCTAATTTTATTTTTATTGATGCCACTTTCAGACGTAGATGATTCTACACTTTTTTTAAACTTATCCATAATTTGTTATTTATCGTAATACGTAAACTAAATATTTACTCAGTATCGTAATCAACGATTCGGGAACGTTCTATAGTACCATCTGGTAGGGAGTAGAGCTTTCGCGAATATCGTGGAAAAGTCCAGTAAGTATTATAGACAAAAACAAAGATATCGTGATGTACAATGTAAGTCGATATTTTATTATTTATTTTTATTGTAATGATAGTGCGGTAGAAGTAATTAGTAGTTTACTATCAACTAGTAGTTTACTATTCAACAATTAAAATAATTGTTGAAGTTAATTTTTAATTTATTTAATTTAAACTTAAACAGCATGGTAAAATAAAATTTGAGAAACAATCAGTTATTTGTAATTTAGTAGTAGTAGGAAATAGGGGGCTGCGTATTATTTTCTTAACAAAAAGGTATCGCGCTTTAGATAAGTTTGGTAAACACTGGCTTAGACGACGCCCCTCCAGTTAACCCTTGTATTGAATGTAATTAAATATTGAAAATATGCATTTCTATAAAAATATCTGCCCTACACAACAAAATAGATTTTTCTTTGAAGCTATTTTTTACAATACGGTTTTACTTCAGGACAAAAGTGCTTAACAACGCCTTTCTATTTGCTTTCTACATCACAGATTAAATTACTCGAATGTTATAACAGACAATCGGATGATTGTCGGGCGTTGACCTTAAATTGGAATATTTTTTTGTTAAATGGAGCTTGAAATTGCCCGCTTTGTTATATCGAAGCTTCGTTATGCAATGTAAATGTTACACTTTGTCTTGTCATAGATTGACGTATGTATATTATAAATCGTGCACACATCTAATAAAAACGCAGCACTGCCTACCGGGAGAAAGAATTCATTGTGGTGACTTCCGTTGGTATCGAAGAAGTAATAGGTGACAATGATTGATTAATTGGAGCGCTTCGCTGAAATACTGACAAAATAAGAAAATAATCGTCCATATTAATTCGAAGTGGCGTCGCAGCGTGGGCTTCAATTGATTGATTCAATACGTGAATAACATTTGCGCAAATTTAATTAGAAGTGGCCCGACCTGGTCTAGCTACAGTGGACCGCATACAAATTAATACGCTTATCAATTAAAATTTTATCTGTACCGGAAGCCAAGAGTTGCTATTTTATTGAACTTGTGCTTGGTGTTTTAAGCCAACACAGTCCGTTTTGTGGGGCGCGAATCGAGTTTCAAAACTGCGATCAGGGGCAATAAGAACTATGGGAGTGATGCTTGAATAACATTTTAATGGTAGTCGAGGTGTGTTTGAGCATAACTTCTATTTAGATCGTTTACTGTGCGTTGCCATTTATGCGTATCTTTGCGTTTGTCGTATGTATTTCCCTTTAAAGGTAAGATCATAATTTAATTTATGTATGTCATGGAGGTGTTCTGCCTGTAGGTGTATCTTGATTTTCGTTATTCATACGACAATATCATATGCAGAATAAAGCGGATTATTGGATTAAAAACAAAAATTTTTACTACATATTTCAAAAATTATGTTTATATTTTCAATTATGATTCCGCAATAAAATTGAATATTACAAATATTATTTTATTCAACGTCTCAACTCATGAAACGAGATAAGTGTAACTCCGATAAGTCTGAATTGTAAACAAACAAATATTTTCCGAAAATATGCATAATATAAAAGTATCGGTTACCCATCATAAACATTGCGCTGCTCCGATTCCATTGATAACTTTTAAATGTTTACTACAACTTTATTGCCAGTTGTTGCGTTTTTATAATAAAAATATCCTGGGGAATCGTCGAGCTCATATAACATTTATAATCGCACGAACATACTGGTTCCTATTAATAGAATAATTTGTATACAAGCGTGTTTTCGAATCAATTGGCTGCTATAATGATTTACGATTTAACTATTTACGATTTAATCAGTCTATGTCACTTTTTACCGTTGGTATTTAATTCTTAAAATGCCATTATGTGAGGGAAAATTAGGAAATTGTATTAGAGGGACGAAAAGAAAGGAGTACGTAAACTAAATGGGTAATTCGATGATTGGATGCGATTAAATGCATATTAAATATAAGTAATGTACAACGCACAATGCAGGTAGAATAATGAAAACGTCAATCGATATAAAAGTATCCCACCCTTAATAAGTGGCGCTTAATACTAATTGCTTTCCCCTTTACACAGCCAAACGCAAGTTGAGTATTTGCAGATGTTATCAAGCTCCAGTCTACACGATAGAGGTCTACGGACCGATAGGTGATGGACATGGGCGTGCTGTAACCAAATTATGCCAAAAATATCAAAAGACAAAATTAGTGATTTTGAATACCGCTAGTAATTAGTATTTGTATATACCAGGTGCCTCCGGCATCCTTGCTTTAGCCCTTGTTGGGTCGCGCCTACACCTACTGTATCCATTGCTCCATTGTTGTCTGGAAGAGATGTAATGGACCAGTAGGCCCACTGGTCCAGATCACACACAACCACATCGGTTCCTAAGTAATATACTGCAGGACAAGCCCTCGCACAGAGTTCGCGTACCAACAATTTCTCGAATTGTACCGTGTGCCCAGTGCAATAGGCACTCGTCTTCGCATATGCATGACACAAGTATCTCCCAAGTGACCATTTTCAACGTGATCCCCGTTGTGGGTGGTAACAACAATAACAACCACAGCCGTCACAACGGCAACAACAGCAACAGTTATACAATAACAACAGCAACAACAATAATGGCACTGCAGTTGATCAGCCTAACTCTACCAGCAATCGCTCGCTCACCTGTAGCGTATAATAGTTGCCATTAATACATCGCAGTAATCACCAAATAATTCTAGTCACTGTTCAGACCATGTCTATAATACTCATAAGCTCATAACACAATAACTGCGCAACTACTGCGGCAACATTCACCCATTGCCAGACGAACTTGCACGCCACTGTGTGAGCATCAATCCACGGCTGCCTTTCGTGATGATTCGAACTAAACTGTCTTATGAACAACCATATTGCGCGGCCAAGCAAATGTGAGATGGAAAGCACTACTACCACCACATACCAGTACAACGTTTTCATATTTGTCCTGAACCCTGATATAAGTAAATGCTCCGTAAATGTCATAAATAAAACACAATTGTAACAATTGATTCAATCACAAAATGGGGAAAATTTGGAATTTTAAAACTGACTATTGAAAAAAAATGTAATTTTAAATAATGTTTTGTGCATAACTTAACTCAATTTAATTGGCGCACACATCCCTGAATACCATAAAAAGTACTCACCAATAATTGCTCTCCAATTAAAATAAAGTTAATTAACTTCACTTAGCCGAGCATATTAAATAACTAATGAACTGCGCAATGCGAAAGCGGGAATCGTAACCTCGCGGCCTCACGAGACTGATTACATGCTCGGACATCATAACTTCATCAAAATGGATGATAGCATGTTTCAGAAATAATATGTATCAGTAACGCTATAGTCAAAATAATTACATGTATATAATTAAACATATAGATGCGTGTGCATTTGTGTGTACCATTTAGGAATTTCAAGTTGTATCTATATCAATATATCGAAGATTTGCAGATATTTATAAATAATATTTATAAATAATAAATAAATAATATGTTTAATTGTCATTATTAGATAAGATAAGAGGGCGACGGTTTCTCGATCTTATTTTACTTGCCTCCGTACCAAGTAGTTACTCCTTGAAAATTGAAATTGTACGTTTCACATTCAAATGCGTTGAATGGTTTCTTTCTTCTTAGATAATTTGATCAATTATAAAAAATAGTAATTGTGTTCAATTTCCACGAGGAATATTAATTTTTCTACAATATAATAAACATTAAAATTACATATCTAATTTCTATTGTACATGGTCATTTTTATGTCAATACACTTTAGTCAACTTTTTTTACTCTTTTACATACAATTATTTCTGTGGTTGTCGTAGCCACAATTTGTACAGTTTCCACAATATCCTTCCTCGGATATCTGAGTAATATTTCAAAGAGTTTCACCCCTTCCTAAGTTACAAACATGATAACTATTTGCTTAACGGAAAGTGCAACAGTATCAACTAGGTACGAAATTTTCATACAAAACACGTTTTGTAATTTTCAAGCAATTATGAATTATGTAAAAGTCGTAATATAAAAATTCTGGTTGGAATAATAATTATTATTCAATATAAATTTATAATTAAATGCACAACATATTCGCATTATGTGAAACCTAATACAGTTTTATATACATATGTACATGTTAACAATTTAATCCTTTTTATGAATAATAAAATTATAGGAAGTAATTAAATATATGCGATCAATAACGATACTTGCATCGTCATACATTAAATACCCCTACTACCTGCTTGCTTGACTTGCCTTCTATGATTCATAATCATATTCACTCGATTTTGTTTCTCATAATAACAAATTACATCCTAGTACGCACACAAAACTTGCAATAAAAACCCGTAAAACAATATGACTAACTACACCAAGAACTAAAAGAATAAAATTACAAAAATACAATTACAATTTTCAATTTCCAAATAAATCAATTACAAAAACAATTATTTTATAAAATAATTAATTATAATAATCAAGGAATATCTTGTTCGATTGGTTTCTACCATTACATACACTCGCTTGACCGTTCCATAAAAAGCCCCCGTATTGGAACGTACTGCACGAAGTTCAGAAAATGTTGGATTTCGTCTAGTAGACTCATGCATCGCCGTTCTTAATATCACAGTCAATTTGAGGAATTTGGGTATCCCAATTGCAATGATCATTATCCCTAATATATAACATAATCGCTGCACCCTGAACATTAATAACTCATTCCATAGGATCTGCTTGAGCATCAACGAGCATAATACCAAATCAAAAATTGCTAAATCCTTAAAATGTTTCTCAGTAAACTGCGTACAATTATCACATGAGTATCTGTGGAGCACCAAATATAAAATCATGTTTTCCCCAAATATTTTGTTATAGTACCAGCCTGGGTTTGGCACATGTAATGCAATAAAACAAATTTTGAAAACCAGTCCCCCATATCCTGCCTCAACCTATAGTTTAGCGAGGAAATGGGGCCAGAAAGTCGCAAGAATGTCGTCGAATATCTTCTGGAATTGAAAAGATACTCGCTTCGGTATTCTCATAAAAGCGGGTCTTGAATATTCAGCACTTTTTGCTCAGAACAAGCGTCACAAGATTTAATACGGCACTCAATATCTTTGCGCATGCTAGGCCAATAATATAATTCTTTAACGCGGTAATGTCTTCAAACCCCCAAATGAGCCGCATTGGAAGAATCGTGGTGCATATTCTTAGAAGCATCCTATTTCTAACGGGGAATGTGCGTTTCCCTTTCATATGCTACTGGTGCATTTTTGTATAAGTTTCCTTCATTGATGCTCCAAAGGAAGATTTTTCTGAACGTTATTTTAAAGTATTCTACATTATGGATCGGAATTACAATTGTTCTCACTTATATTGACAACGCACACCTGAATTGAAGATCGTGATAAAGCATACGGTACAATGTTAAGGATTCCATTCCTGTGTTCATAAGTGGTATCATATTTCTGCAATTTTACTGTCCATCTGGCTATTCGGTCAGCAGAATCTTTCCAATTATGCTACCAAAGTGAATGGTGGTGCGTAATCACGTTAAAAGGGATACCTTCCACTTATGGACGAAATTTTGACTCTAGATAAAATATTCCTTTTCTGTCACTGTATAATTGCTGATAATGATAATGGCTGAGTAAGAGCTGCTATCAACAGGTACCACCACCTATAAACCATTTTCGTTCTTTTGAGAAGATTCGCTCCTCGCCCTATACTGGTACATTGGTCTTTCGCCGCCCATGTAATAATTCTGTTAGAGCTGCAGTTAAACTAGAGAAGTGTAAATTAATTCGGCCGTACCATGAACACAGGCCTTTAAAGCGTTTGATCTGTGTTACCGTCTCAGGTTTTGGATCTTCCAGCATATCATCAACCTTATCTGGATTAGTACGTAACTTGTCCACCACAAATACCAAATATTTTAAACTCGGTAGACAAAATTCACACTTGTCAAAATTTATAGGTGCGATATTTGGCCCCTGGCAATTTATCCAGTACGTCTCCCGCAAGGGGATACGCTTCTCATTTAGCCAGTCCATATAATTTGCGGCCATTGCAAGTTAGTCTAAACTCCCCATTAGACTTTTTAACTAATAACACAGGTGAAGACCATGTACTACAGGAAGGTCACACAACTCCCAGTAACAATATATTTTCCAATTCTTTGAAAAAATGAAGCTGTTTAATACGAAGAGTCTGGCCAGTATCGATTATATGGCGAATTTTGACAGTTCTATCCTATTTGGTTCCCAAACACCAGGATAATGTTTTATATAACGCAGTAACTAACTCAGTAATTTGATCTGATGTAGGTCTGAAGAACTACGAATTAAATTTGTGGATTTAATCGATAAGTCTGAATCACCGACGAGTTACCAATAGAATACTTTTGGCCAACATAAAATGAATTAGAGCTGAAATCCAACTTTAGTTCGAAATCTCGGAAAGTCACTGCTCAAAATCAGAGACTGGCACAATGATGGAACTACCAACGCCTTTACCGACGTAAATTCACACACATCAATAGTAATCGGTAGGATAAGCCTGCCTAACGATTTACCATCCGCGGTAGAGATCTTGTCTTGGCTACAACTCTCTACATCTATGTTAAATGTTTTAAGTAAATTTATACCTTTGCCACTCAAAGCGGAATGACTATCGCGAGAATCAAAAAAGCAATAACGTTTTTACCGAAAACATTTATACTTATATATCAAATTTCCGTTCGATACATGATAGATTTTACCTATTGGAGGAACTGGATGTTTTTGAAGAACAACCTTACAAAACACAGCTAATTGTTCCATTCTTGCAACGTAGGAGTTTAGGTCTTTGGCGAGTATAAGGGATAATGTCAACCTACAGACCATTTTCTCTTACCTAGTTTTTTGAACGGCTAGGGCAGTTCACACGAATATAATTAGACACGTATTTGCAGGTTTCAAACATCCGTTGAACATGCCCTAGTACTGTATAATTCTAACAAATCAATTCCGATACATAACCGAAACTACTTGTTTCTTCCTTACCGAATGTTAAAGTTGTGAAGCTTCTCATTACGAGCATTTCCCAAATCTGGTTCTAAAACTGCAAAATATTACATCGATTACGACAACCAGGGCCAAATGAAATTGATAAATTGGAAGTAAAATTTTCTTAATAGTATCAAGTTTCAATTGATTTGCTGATGATTCTTTCAGTCCGCCAAATAAATTTTCCATATCAGCAATAAAGATAGATAGATGTTCATTAAAATCTAATGCCAATTGAAACAACTCTGCGCTACTAGTATTACGTTCTAAACGTAATTCATCAATTCGCTCGATAAATCCGTTAACTTAAAAACTGGAACAGATCTTTGATATAGATTTATATGACTGTTAACACAGCTATGCTGTAATGAATATCATAACAGCCGCATATGTGGATTTGCGAGCGAGGATATTAAGACATCTAAGGCCGGTATGGCCTTATTACATCTGCGGTTTGTTCTATATTTCATCGGCCTAAGTAGTTGAATATTTAAAAAATTAAGTTCAAAAATTAATTAATTAATAGTTTAGCATATACCTCGATTCAAACACCACGAATATAAACAACACTGCACTAACTAATAGCTCCATGAGGGAATGTACTACGCCTGTGATGAAACAAAAACTCATTTCGCCCCTGAACATTAGCTTGTACTTATTCTAATGAAGAGTAGAAGCCACTACCAATGTCAATGGAGTCAATGTGAAAAACGCTACAACTGCTATCACCCACCGACTAACATTCCCACACGCTTCCCTAATATAAAAAAAAACATAAAAATATTTTACCCTACAAATCTTGCATAATTTATTAGTCGTAACAGGAAAATTTTTGTTGTTATATAATATTGTATTTCCATTCTATTTAATGTATAAGGTAACAGAAAATTATATTTATACTCATTCGTTTTTTAATTGCTGTTTATTCGAAAAAATCGTTTCTTTAAAAACTAATCTTCAAATCGCATGCGCATTTTAAACAGAATTTTATTTTTATGCCCGGTCTGGCACCAGGTTACTTAAAGCTGGTGGATGTAACATGATGAAATTTGGCCGTGATGGTAGAATAAAATTCAAAATATGTTCATTACCAAAATTAAATACCAAAGTGCAATAAAATTGACATTTAAGCCAATTTAAATACTTGAATCGCGTTCCGATCTTTCATGAGGTAATTTTATCGCCATAATGAAACGGCGTTGCTTAATGTAAATTTTATTACGAGTGTATCGAGCGTAATTAAATTACCCATCAAACGGAACCAAATGGCGAAGTAAAACTAAATTAATTACAGTCAACAGTTTCTAAAGGCATAAAATAAACCATTACACGCCCGCTCGAAACAATACCAATGAGACGTGTGATAAATGGTTGATTCGAAAATATGCTTTTTCTAGTTTTACGTCTACGTAAATATATTTGAAACCTAATGCAACACTGATGAAATGAAAATTAAATGAAAATTAAATCAAAACGGATGATTGACAAACACTGTGCGGTAGTCAAATAGCGCATTTACAATCTTCTAGTGCCCTAAACGGGCATTTAAACTCCACGAAAGGACTATAAGAAAGTAGTTGAGAATGACATAAATATTTAATGGGCGTAATATGATGATAACCCGAAGGGGAAATACATGAAGTGAAACACGTCTGATAATCAATAGTATAAATGGGGAACAATGTAAAGTTTCGTTGATTATTTATGATACAATATAAAATGTGGAGCGATTTTAAAGACGAAAAAATAGGTCACGTACGAAAAAAGAAATAAAGACAATGTATCTATTTTTATAATATGTATAAATAGAAATCGTCAATTAACGTATTTCGATTTTTTTAAATGGTTAGGAGATATAAAATTCACTTAATTTTTACAAAGTTGTTTTTATGTAGAAAAGTGTAAGGATAAGATCAGAAAATCGATTTACATAAAATGGGACATCCAATGCATGTTTTGACAGCGGTGAGCGTGCAAAAGTGTCATTCATCATACGGTAGGTTGTGTAACATCCTTTCAAGTGAGGGTGCTAAAAAATCCATTTACCACATTAACTTCTTCAACTGTTCAATTTTCAGCGTGACTGCGGAACAGAGCGCGCTAAATTAAATAAAAATTTAAATACAAACCGATGGATTTAAGTTGGTGTCGCAACCTCAATATTGATGAATTATTATCGGCCGCTAGTTTATGTAAATGTCTGAATAAATAACACGAGGTTAGAAATTTTCTCTCACTGATGCGATATTGATTATATTTCCCGCTTAGGGAACGCGACGCGAACTTTCCCAGCATTTCCACGTTGGCCGTCAGCGCGTTATATCGGGTTTTTGCAGTTGCGGGACTATTGTACTCTCTTAACGAAAATAAACAATATTCGGATTACTTGACTAGGAATGTTCTTGCCCTCTATGTGCTGCCATTTACTGTGATGGTGACGAATGCCTGTGAACTGTGTTTTTATTTCAATTTCCACTCCTAACATGGTAATGAAATTTTATTCAGTTATATTGTTGCTTCTTAGCTTGGAATTTTTTTGAAAGCTTCCTTTGTTTGCTTTACGTTGTTTGCGGTAGACCGAGTGCGTTGTAGATGAAGCGGGCGAAAATATGAATTAATAACGCGATTATCTTATCGAACGTGTGACAGGTTATGCGGAGTTATTGGTATTACTGCGTGAAATTATTGCTCGCTCGAAGGCGCACGTCTATTAATAACGATTCGAAACAATACGTGAGGAACCTTTAAATAATTACGTCGAAATGTGCCAAAATACACAGCTTAGCAGAAGTACTTCGGCTTTAGTTCGTGCTATAAATAGAATATCAGATAGGTGATTTTGTGAAACTCGTTAATTTTGCGAAACTAAACTAAACTTACCTGACAAATGTTTATCGTGTTATAAAATACACTGTGTTTTTGTTAGTGTAACAACGGAAACGAATATTTTCGTGTCGTGAATTGAAAACATGGAAATTCAATTAGAATGCATGTTTTCAAATGCGAGTTGGCGAGTGTTGGGCGGTGTTTGGTTCAGTAAACCAAAATAACGAAAAGTTTCAACGAATTTCTCATATGAGGAAAATACTAATATTTCAGATGTTGTTCCAAAGTTCTACATATCTATAAATTAATAAAATTCACATAACAGTTTTCTGCATTAAATGATATTTATTTTAACACGTACCTACTTCTAAAAAACGTAAGCTAAGACATTAGGCTTATACTAGTACAAATGCATGTAGCCTACCAAATAACTTTAATATGTCTGCTTAAGAAATTGTTTTTGACCACTGATTCCTTTTGAATAACTTAGCTTAGGTTTTGTTTCAGTTTGAATAAGTTAACATTTATAGTGCCGGGCATTACATTTAAAAACCGATAAAAAAATTGTGTAATTGGAATTTTATTTCGAAGGTAACGCTCATCATTATTACAACGTTTTTCTTTGCTTATACAGTGAGTGGAATTTTTATAACAAATATAATATAAGCAAACTCACAAAAATTAAAAGAATTTTAGTAAACCACGTACTAGTGGTGCACATAAATCCATCGAAAAACTTGTTTTAAAATTTTCATTGTTGATAATCTCACCGTTGTATTTTTTGTAGCAAAAGATCCAAACTTTTGTAGTTTTGCTGGTAACCGGCAATTATTGGGTTCGACTATCTATGTTTAGTATACATGTATCGGAAATAGATCACACGTTCATCGGTTACAATAGACCTGTCAAGTGTGATTAATTTATCACAGTGTAAATATTATTGCGACAACATAATTACTCCAGTACAGTAGAAAAGCGATTTTTCTGGTATTTTAATTGTGTTCAATCAAATCTCGTAAATAACTTATAGCACCAATCATATTATAGAGCGATATGTAATGAAGACGATGAAGTATGAAATAATTTGTGTATATATTAAAAGTTTTCAGATTTTATGATTTTCTTTCTTGCAATCGTCGAGAAAAATGCGGGAAAGCTTTTTGTCAACACGTTGATTCAGTAAAGGAACTTATTAACGATAAACTAGATTTGTATTAAGTGAATTACGGTTCATGTGCTGCTATTAAATGTTCGGATATTGAATAATTACAAACAAAAGTAAAGTAAAATTAACGTTGTTTTGTTTCTGATTAAGGAAATTCAATCATTATAATTGCAAGTAAATTGCGATCTTGCAATAAAGAAGCCACATTTTTGTTTTATGAACAACATCCTTATTCACAATTTTTTATATATATATATATATATATATATATATTAACTATACAGATTCAAAATATCCATTAAATAAATTCCATTCTTACCACTATTTTATTACATTGAACGTAAAATTAATAGTGAACCCGTTAATTTACAATTACATAATCCAAAAACCTAATTAAACTTATCAACATTGTTTAATACAAACATATTGAATAGAACTATATTACATTTTAAATGCATTTTACGTTGCGAAGCCTTCATTCAGATTCAGCTTTCAATATGTGGTTTGGATACTTGAATTAGTTATCGAATAATTACGTTTGTCGTATTATAATTAAATTGAGCATGTCCAAATCATGCGTTTGCATAAATGTTCATTTTTTAATACAGATTTGGTATCAAGTGTACAAGGACCATGTACCAAGTATTTTTAAGAATTTTTGTTAACAATTCGTGTATTTTCTAAACAATTTAATACAATTTTTCCATTTTGTACGTATTTCCCTTGAATACGAAAATGTGTGTGTGTGTGTATGTATGTTAAAATGTGAACAAATGTAAAATTTGACAGAAAAATAACCATATCGGTATTTCTAAGCACATAAATATAGCGGACTACAATCTATGTACAATCTTCAGCAGTACGCAACAAGCTGTCAAATTAAACCAGAGATAGTCAAACAATTGCGATTAAATTAATAGAAAGAATCTTACGACTCACGTAGCAAATCGCTAACCACCAATTATATTATATTGTGTGTGATTTTCCTGGTTCTCTAGCAATGAACTTCTTTGTAATGATCTAGAAAAACAGTTCGTCTCTTAAATACCATTAACAGGGCACGCCTTTTACATATAATCAATGTTAATAATTTATTGTGCAAGTAAGAGCTAGTATTCAATCTTTGCACATTTTGTACCAATCAGGTATTCAATACAAATCATTACCTATATGACAACTAATGTCCGAACTCGATGAACGTACTGCCAAAAGAAATATGTGTAAATGTTTACTTTTCTGCATAATCTCTCTGAACGTCGATGTTTTTGGTCCAACGATGCTCCAAACCTTTAACTCCTCTTTCGGTTACTCTTCCAACCAGTCGTTTACGGCCATCATCATTTCATTATCGTCGTAATATCTGGTTCCCCGAAGATATCCTTTTATTTTTGGAAATAAAAAGAAATCACTAGGGACCTGCTTTGGTGAATATGCAGGATGTTCAAACAATTTAAATCCTGCGTTCAGAACAGGCCCATAGCAACATGGCTTTTTTGGACAGGAGCGTTGTCTTGATGAAACAGAATTCCTTTGGTCAATTTTCCTCGTCTTTTTTCCTTGATACAATCGTGCAATCTTGAAATTAAGTTGGCACAGTAGGAGCCTGTTATACGTTCACGTTCCAAAAAATCATCACAATTCCGTCTGCGTCCCAAAAAATTGTGACCATGACTTTACCAGCGGATGCCAAAACGCGAAATTTGTGGAGTGGCGGAGAAACTCGGCGATACCACTTCATACTTTATTGCGTCGACTCAGGATCGAAGTGGTGAAACCATGTTTCAACAACAGTGACGAATCCAGAAAAAAATTCATCCGGATCTGCTTTAAACTTTGCCAAACTGGCTTCAGAATGCAATACTTTAGAACGTTTCTGATCAGGTGTTAACATTCGTGGGACCCAACGTGCAGACAACTTTTTTAGCCCCAAAATAATTGTTAAAAGATTTTCTATAGTACCATAAGAAAAAGTCGTAATTTCAGCTATCCGATAAATGGCTAGTCGTCCATCTGTCATTACCATATCGTATGTACGATTAACATTTTCTTGGGTAGTGACATTCACTGATCGTCCAGCACCCTTCACATGTTCACATGTTTGTCTGCCCAGTTTAAATTCTTGAGACATATTTTCCACCACTTGGTAAGAAACAGCACCCTCACCTAATACACCTACCATGTCTTCATGAACTTCTTTTGGCGACAACCCTTTCTTTTGCAAGTATTTCATAACAGCACGAACCTCTAATTTATAATTTCTTTAAACTTGTCTACTTAAATTCTAAATTATTTGAACAGGTACAAATTGACAAAACTACAATTGAACCAACGTATCAACAAATGATACTATATAATACTTTAATTTGTCAAATTTATTCAACGTCACTCAACGCCTACTATGTCAGGGACGCTAACTAATGATCTTCCCTCGTATAATAGCACAAAAATGAAACAATTAATTCTCTAAAATTATCTTGAAAAACAACATACAAATATCGGTTTTTTGAAAATGCTTTATATGGGATTCTTGGTTGGTTTTCGAAATACGCAAACATCATTAATTAATAATAAAATAATATTTATAATAATAATAATAATAATACTACTACTACTACTAATATTGATTACTCAGAAAAGATATGACGTGTTGATGACACGTAAGAGATAGAAAAGTACATAGGATGCTTTTATTTAACTTATGATCAATGTTATTTTTACACTATTATACTTTCTTACAAAAGTAAAATATATTGAATTTTTAAACAACTGTTATTTGGAAAAAGGTACTTCTCATCGCGACTACTTCAGTTTGCTGGAAATTTATCTAAGCATAAGAATGTTCAATACGGACCACTGCTGATTTTTTAACATAAGTTAAATATAAAGTATTTTTCTACATATACACTCAACAAGAAATATTTATAAAATGACAGATAAGGGACTATCGCCTTCTATGGCACGTATGTACATGGTTTCCTTGTAACGCATATATTCACTTGATGGGCAATATTTCACGCATCGTTTGAAAGATTCTACGTCGCTTTTTTTTACTTTGGTCTGACCGTTTCGGCATACTATCATAAAATGCACCAGAGATACGTTAGATACATTTTTGATACTAAAATATATTGTATGCAATTTCCTGGTGTTGTGGCGTAAAGTCAGGAGAGCAAGTTCAACCCGACTATGATTTGGTGGTTGTCCATTAATTTAATGCAGGCGATTGCTTCCTGTAAACGTTAGTTTTTACTGTTACCCTTTATTTTAGTATTTCATATATTTGCCAATAAGATTAAAATATGTTAGCTAATATAAATCAAAACTTGAAAATTGTAGATGAAACACCGTAAAATTTCGAAGCGCCTAAAAAACACCGAACATTGATTGCCCGATCGATTATTTTATAAATATTATAGTCACAATGTTTCGTTAATAGTTAATACGAAATAAAATCAATTGGAATAAAAAATTAAAACAGTTTATCAACAAAATTATAACGAATTATATCCAGCGAATATCGATGAATACTTTAGTATAATATATTTGCCTTTGTGTTTTCCCTAGACCATTTATATAAATTTATAACGTGAATGTATCATAAGGAAAAATGATTTAAACTCCAGTGATTGAAACCACCACTTATACACTGAAGAACAATTCATTTTGATGGTTTATGTGTTTGTATATATTGATGATATATTAGTCCATTACACCTGATAGGAGCCTTGTCTGAAACTGGTATTAAATAAAGAAACGTAATGGCCGCTCATTTATCGTATATTATAGCTACTAATAAAATGATCACTTCTTAAACAATTCCTGTGAATTACCTTTAATTTCGATTTGTTCCATTATTTGCAACTAATTTTTATTGCATTTGGTAATATTTTTCGTCTATTGTTCACATGCTAGATAAATTGATATAATTTGTGGTCAAAATAGAAACATTGGATATTTGGGGGTTCTAGCAACTTTTATCTGTTAATTCAAAATATCGGTAGTTTTTGAAATGTAGTTAATACCTTTTACTTTTGTCGCTCCTTTAAAAAAATCAAGTTCAAGTTAAAGGTTTTTAAGGTTGTTGTTACTTCACAGTTATTTTGCAAAGATTCCTTCATTTTCGCATTAACCATTACTGAAAATGTACAATATGGTAATATATGGCAATACATATTTTTTAATTAATCCACAAAAAATTTCTTACTAATTACTTATGTAAAACAAATCTATGTTTACATGAGACATTTTTTAACGATACTCATTGTGAAATTTTACATTATGTAATTATTGTAACCACATGTAGTTTCATGTGACGCCTTTATTCTCAATTTATGGATTTCAATTTAAAAATTCTAGAGGACAGGGGATATAAGCTGATAAGCAAATTTTCTACAGGCAATAAAAAAATTGCCTCGTTTAGCCGCAAATTGTTTTAACTTTTACTTTGTCATTGTGCACCACTTCGTTTAAAAAAATAATTGGCCATTAAAAGTTATAAAATCAAATCACGCTTCATTCTTTAAGTTTCCAACGTTGCTACGACATGTTTATTGTTAAAATTTAATGAGTTATTTTTTCTGTAAATAGTACTTTACTACACCTCATATTGATATTTCGTGAAACTTGCCAGAATATAGAAATATGAAATGTGATAAAGATGCGGCGTATGATAAGGTGTAAATATAAGTATTCTATCATCTTGCAACAGCTATAACTATACACATATGCAGTTGAATTAGTAATATTTTTGTCATTTATGAAACTATACGTTAGTATTTGAAAAATGGAACACCGTGGCAAAACTCCAAGTTTTTTTCGATTTTCATTTACAACCATACATTTCCTTTTCCTTTATAATGCTATCATAAATATTATTGTTACATGAAACATTTGGCAGTGCCTTCAAGTCGTTCGACAGCAATTACATATAAATATAATTTCATATTGTTGTGTTTAGAAATACACATTGAAATGTAATTCAGCTAAACCAACTCTGTAAATGATCCACTATTGATGTGCCAAATAATGTTTGTGTATTGTAATATTTTCCAAAAATTAAAGACCCAAATATTGCTATAGAGTTAAGTATTATTGTGATAATTAATTGAACAGTAATTTATTTTTAACTTAATAGGTTAATAAGTTTATTCATTAAAATTACTCGGGCACAAATTTAATTATCAGTTGAATTTACAACCAAATAACTTTTACTAAAAAACTCAACGTTAACACGAGGAGAAAATAAGACAAGAATTACTGAATAACACAATAGGAAACAGAGAAAATATAAGAACATAATAAAACAATTAAAGAGCATGTACAGGAAGAAAACAAAAATGTGCAATAAAAAAACCATTGAGGAAAAATTTCAGAATAGGGAAATCCAAGTATTTTAGCAATAAATAAAAAAGACAGAAAAATGTTGCCATATCAGAGCTATGGGAAGGAACAGTGTGCACAGATGGAAATAATAAAAAGATGGAAGAAATTTGAATTCATAAACAGGGGAAATACAGGAAGACCAATAAGAAAAAGGTTACAATGTCAGAATAGAAGAGTAAAATATAGAAATATTAACGAAAGGTGAAATCACAAAAATATCCAAAGACTTGAAAAATAATAAAAATCCAGGGAAAAACGAAGTACCAGCAGAAATGTTTAAAGCCGGAGGAGTTCATTTAACTGAAATAATATACCGTATGTAAAAAAAAAATCGTATTAAAAATAAAGCAATCAACATATCATTGGATATTGAGAATCTGTCAAGTATCTCCTGTAGTTTGATAATACATTTGTGTTTACAAAGTGTTACAAAATGTCCTATAAGTTAGAATTGAGCAAAGGTATTTACAATTTGGTTGGCCAAATGCCCAAACGTGACATTGTTGCCATTTACAGGAACCAACATGTTTCTAAAAACAATTTACCGCATCATTCATGTATGAATCTTCCCAAGACGGGTCGCCCTCGAGCTTTGAATCATGCAAAGCTTCAGAACTTCATTAAATCGGCAAGAAATAGAATATCAGTTTCAACGAGAAGATTATGCCGAAGATTTCACAGGAAATTAGCAGAAATAATTTAAAATATAGAAAGCTACAAAAATGTAAAAAAATTCACGGCTGCTCAATTAGAGTGGATTCAAAGATGCTGCAGATAATTAATATTAGAACATTTCAGAAACAATGCCACGATAATTTTAGAGGACGAAAATATTTCAAATTACCTAACTCCGAATTAAAAGGAAACGGAGGCTTTTATACAGACAACATTGCATCCATTTCAGGACAAGGTACTAGTGTGGTGCGCCATTTCGAAAATTGGTTTTTCAAGACCTTATGTTGGGTGAGTGATGGGCGAAGCTGTAAACTCAGACATTTATATTCGAAGATGCCTCCCCAAATTAGTGAATTTTATTCAAACGCATCATGTTAATGATAATATTACTTTCTGGCCGGATCTCGCATCGTGCCATTATGTGAGAAGCACCCAACATTGGTAAGCAAATATCCCATGTACCTAAAAAAGATACCCCCCTCCCCAAAATATTCCACATGCACATTCTATAAGAGAGTTTGGGCTTTACTCTACTCGGTAGGAAAGTTTACGACGGTGGATGGGAAGCCCCAAATGAAGAAGATCTATGACCAAAATACCAAAATATACGACAGTTGAACCCACTTACTGCCACAATTGCGAACCATTGAAACCCATGGGCCTTTAGCTGCTATGTGATACATTATAATTATAGTTAAAGCTTCACTGAATCGTTATCTGTACCAAATTAATTAAAACTATTATAGTTTGAATAATTATATTTTAAAAATTTTCCCGAAACTTTTGTTACATATGCTATGAGCTTATAAAACTAGAATGGGAGAAGCAACAAATATCCCAAGAAAGGATAACAGCGCTGGTATGCCCTTTGCATAAAAATCCTTAACAGAACACCAATTGGAAAAAAAGAACATGCAACCATGGAAGAGATGGCTGGAAAGTGGAAAGCAAGATCTAAAATTGGAAAGAGAAAACGAGAAACGAAAAGGAATGGAATAAAATTATCCAACAAGCCCAAGACCTTCAGGACTGTAGTGCATATACAAATAAAGTTCATATCCAATCCGCCAACACAAACATCTACCAAATAAATAAAATACTTAATAATTTCTAATTGCTAAATTGATGAATCTGAGTGGACCGAAGTATCTCTGTAGTGTTGATTACTTCTAACCTATTGTCGTTGGACTCTTCCTTTTGTAAATCTCGATTCGTTCGTTTCAAAGAAAACATCTTTAAATATTGACTGCGGTTGTCTATTAGTTCTTTTTTGATTTTCGTTTCTCGCAGGATGTATCTCGTTCGATCTGAGAATTACTTTTGTTGAAGTCCCGTAGACTAGCAATCGTCGATATTTACGTCGAGGTTATTTATACGTGTTCGACCGCTACTTCCGTCCGCCGCTGCGATGATGTGTTACGCAAGCTTAATTGGATGCTGGTGGCCGGATATAATACAATATAGCTGTCAATGATGATAGAGATATATATTGTGGTGATATTGACAGAATCTAGCATAGAATTGTTTTAAGAAAGAAATAATGGCGGATTTTAGTACAAAGATTTAAGTAGGTGGAGCATATGTCACAACTTGATGTACATTTATCGAGATATCTTTTGAAATGCTCAAATTAAATGAAGCACATCACAAACTTGTCTTTCATTTAATTTGATTGTCAGAATTAAAAGCGAGGAGAACACAGTGTCCGATATTCGTTAATATGAAAAATGACCCGTAGCAACGAAATTTATATGTGTTTGTGAAAACCATAATGTAGAAACCCATAATAGTGAGAAAAATTTTAAGAGCTAAACTAACGAGAAGGATAATATCAAACTTACAACAAAAAATAAAAAACGACGATGCAGATTAGTGCAAATACCGAAATTGTAGCTAGAATGACTAATGCCCGGTTTCACAAACGCTAATCGGTCGTTAACAGCTTGTTAATGAATCGTCAAAAGTTTGACAATTCGTTAATGAGCCTTTAATCAATCGTCAAATATTTGACGATTGATTACCTTGACGAACTGTTAATAACGAGTCTTAAAGGCTTGTTAACTAATTCACCATTTGACAATCGTTTGTGAAACCGGGCATTAGAGTAGCAATTGTGTCGAAATATTGTCGACTTTTATAAAATGTATCCAGGGGAAAAACCTTAATAACCGTGGACATATGCTTGCATGTGTGTGTGGCATGTGGGTCTTAAAATAAAGCTTATCATAAAGAAATGTGCGAAATGCGTGTAGAAGAGGGAGAAAGAAACAAGAAATTAATGAAGTTGTTTGGTGAACAGAACAAGAGGCATAATGATGGCCAAGATGCGGAAACATGTGCGGAGTGGTGATATGTTGACATTACACTTTGTGTGTTAGATATTGAAAGGAGCTTGAAATTTCATTCACAATGTTTGAAAAAAATGGTCGAAAGACCATTTGTTTCAAACGTTTTATAGCAGTACGGACTACTAGTACTAATATTTTTATATCTATTGTGGAAGCTTCTAAGAAACCATCTGTCGGAAAAAGTTCTCTTAAATTTTGCAATACACATCAGTTGATAGAATGTGATGATGCTGGAGATTTATTTTTAAACGTTTCTTCATCAATAAATGTACGTTCAACACTGTGAACAACGTATTCTTTCCATTGTGAAATAATATTTTTGGCCCATTAGTTTTGACTTTATCCTGTCAACTGTTTTTGCAACATGCAATAGTTGTATTGGTACCAATTTCTGCTTGATTTAGTCCGCAGATTCTGGCTACACGAGTCTCTGCTGTAAACACCCAGAACCGTAATGAGGTATATGATGGTGATATGTGTCATCTTTCCATCATCTTTCGCGTCATCGCAATATCGAGCCACTTTTTTGTGGGGTGACTAAATCGTAGAAGTCGGGCTTAGAGAATGGCGCACAAGCCCTGTCATGAACGATATCCAGTTTTAATTGCACCTCAGAAGTTCTGTTTTATATTTAGTTAAAGTTGTTTGCGTTGCGTTGTTTGAAATTGTAAAAAATTTTCAGCATTTTCAGGGTTAACAAACATCAAGTGAGTCACATTTTTTTTGAAACAATAAACTAATATTATTATTAGTTTATTTTTTATTTTTGTTGAAATTAACATTGCAATCATACAAATTATTGTGGCCGACCAATTGCTCTAACATTAATATTTGTTTTAAATTTACAAGAATTTAATAAAAAAGTAGAGAATGTATCGTCAAACTGAGTTGATGAAAAAATATCAGCACCATAGATACGAGAAAAATGTTTGCAAATTTGACGCACTGAGGTTTGACGGTTTTCTGACTTTTTAGGAAAATGTATGAATAGTTATTATTAGTCGAATGCGGGAAGTTCAATTTCACAGCGCGACGGCTTCGTTTATTTGCCGGAGCGCTGTAAAATAACTTAACGCATGAGATTTGTATAACATTTTTTGGCCGATAATTTTATTTTAAATTAATAAGTCATCTTTTTATACCTATATATTTTATTTATTCAAGTTGGCAACATTGCATTGTGGCAGACATGACATGACATGACAGATTTGAATTTGTTACATTTAAATAATTATATAAAAGTTAATTGTTATTAGGTAGCTAGGTACGTTTATTATTAGCAATTTATAATCGAATGTAGGAAATTGCATTTTGCTGCATGAAGTTTATATCTTAAACACGATGCCCAGCGGAGTGTTTGGACTAATTTAATATTAAATTAATATTTAAATTTTGTGTATTTTGTTATACTTATTGAATTAAAAGTTAATATATCTCATTCTCCTGAACATCGGCTTCATGATTTCAAAATTGTGTATTTTTCATACGTCTCTGGAGTTTAAAAAGAAGGATTATTTACTTTACCGCATACTATGCTGGAAAACGCTCAGTCGTCGTAAAAACGAATTTACATGTGACATGAACGGTGCATAGTTCCAATGTTTACATCTCGGGAGGCCAAAAAATATATTTCAGCTTTCCATTTTCCATTGTCCATATTTTTTTCTTTAATTTCCAACATTTAGGTCTGACGTATTGTATCCCATGGCAATTAACAGTGTTTAATTAAACAGCAGAGACAGGTCGAAGAGTCTGAGTCTTATATATTTTTTCCATCATTTAATATGAAGCGCATTTATTTTAGACTTTAGAACTACGTGTGTTGTGATAGATGCTAGATTGACAACCTAACTTTTTTGGATTCCCAATCCCATATTTATTCATATGCACCAATTTGCTCCTGATCCATCGGTATGTCAACTTAATATTAGGTCGTCGAAGATGCAATTCTAGCAAAAAAGGCAAATTTGGTTGATTACAAATATAAGAAATTATTTTATTCATTGAAGTATGCAATTAAATTCTTTCCTATTAGAAAGTTGACCAAACTGCGGAAGAAGTGGTAGTCAGTTGGGGCTAGATCTGGCGAATATGGATGATGAAGAAGTTCCAACTCTAATTCCGGTAGTCTTGCTACAGTCATTTGTGCAGTATGTGTATTTCATCCACCTGGTTGCAGCATATTTCTGCTGTGACTGATGAGCCAGTTTTCATGAAATGGACACAATGGATCACATCTTCGCTAGACCACCAAACACTCACCATCAGCTTTTGATGAATATTACGCTTTGGAGTGTGTTTTGGTGATTCATCCTTATCTAACCACTGTGCTGAATGTTTGCGATTGACATATTGGATCAATTTCTCATCACAACTGACAAATTGATTCAAAAATGGATCAGAGTTGTGACGAGAAAGCAACATCAAGCAAGCTTTTCTTCTTGTTTTTCATTCAGTTCATGTGGAACCAACTTATCCAACTTTTCACTTTACCAATTTGAGCTAAATGAGCTATATTATTTGTTTGCTAACACCAAACTTCCATGATAATTCATAGGCACTCTGGGTCAGACTCAGCGGTGACCTTTAGTTCATCATTATGGACCTTTGACTCTGGGCGATCGTGATTTCAGTTTCAACAAAATAATTTTGAATTCTTTTTTTAATATTTTTTAGAGCTTACATTGAATTACTGCATTTACCTTTTCGTTCGTTCTCTACTACATTGGATATCCCTCTTTTGTATTTAGATTAATCATTGCTCTGTGTTTCAACATAAATAAACTACCCCCAACCCCTCGTCATTTTGTGCTCACCATTAAGATCATAACCAGAGCTAATATCAAACTATGTATTCAAACACCTGCATCTAATTCGAATTTTCTAGAATACTTACTTTTATTTATCTTCGAGTTGTTTTGTTGAACTTTCATTAATAGTATACCTGCCTGTCTGTCCCACCTGCTTGAGAGCACTTAATTTCCGCATTACGTATATACACGTTAGAGAGTTACGAGTGGGTATACACACGCATTTTAAAAGTAAAGCAACAATGTTTTCCTGTGAAAATAGATTTACATAGAAATTGAATGCATGCAATTCATCTCGCATTGTTGTTTTACTGCATTTACCTTTCCGTTCGTTCTCCAATATATTGATTTTGTTACGGGAGCGTGCACTGAAGTATCTCGTTCTTGTTGTAGTATCGTGCCCTGAAGAGAAGATTATCTTCATAGTCGCTGTCTTTGTAGCGACTTGATACCCACCCCAGAGGTTTATATCGTGACGGGTTCCTGCTGAGTATGTTGATTGCGGGAGTATAGTATTCCAAATCGTTGATGGAGTGATAAATACTTTTAAAAATGTAATTGTATGCGTTCATAGAACATGCCGTGTTAAACATAAAAAAATGTAGTTAACGATAAATGTTGTTGTGTTTCCCAAACACTTATTATAATGTCGCCTACCTAGGTGACTTTTCTACTTTTGACGTATGTAACAAACGTTATGGGAAAATTTTTCGTAATATTTTTTCCTATTAAAAATGAAACTTATATTGAGAATCTGTCAAGTTTCTCCACTAGTTTGATAACACATTTGTGTATAGGGATTACATTCGTGATATGTAATCCTTATACAGTGCAAAAAAAACAAAATAAAAATAACGTACCGTATTTTGTTATATAAGCAAAATGCAACGTACGTACAACAACATCCACAGATAAACTGACCTGAAACTGCTCACGTGGAACACGATTAATAATTTGTTACTTTTTAACGTACGTTGCAACTGAGCTTTTAATTGCATTAATGTATTATCCATTGTTTCGTGCAACGTTCCTGTTAAATTGCCCGATTCTGTATAATTAATTGCATAATTTCACAAATTAAGCGCTGACAAAACAGATTAGCATTATAATAATGTCGCCCTAAAATCCAGCAATAAAACAAAACAATGCCTGTCACATTCTGCAAAATATAATGCGCGAGGACTTTTATTTAATTTGAAATAGATCAGACTTTCCTATCGAGAGTACTTCTCGTTTCTCGACGCGACGGGACCGACGACATCATTACTGCTCGAAGCGGGGCTTACATTCTCTCCAGCGTTGTTTCGTGACACGCTAAGGAGAAATTTATAAGGAAAGGCGTAAATTTATTGATAAACCACGTTCGGGTTTTCCGTATTACGTCGATAGCGCCACGCTGTTTTCGATGAAATGACGCTAGACTTGATCTATAAACTTTACTTTCGTATTTAATGCTTTAAATAAATTTAAATGTTACGAGTCACTTATATGAAAAAAATACAAAAACAATATATTACATTATTTGTTTCTAATAAGCCATAACAATATTTTATCTAATAATTTAATTTTGTGGCGCAGTGAAATGAATGATGCAATCTAATATGATATACCAGTTCAGCGAAAAGCTTTTATGGCGTGTTTATTTCAGGTGATCTACTTTCATAATTGGACTAAATTTAGAACAAAGGCGTTCCTAATTTTTGTGTCTCAGGTCATAATATCATTATAGCCACATAATAAATGGTCTTGTAGTGAAACAATTGTTTGACTTTAAGGATTATTCTATTAAATGCACGCTAACAAATTCCCTGAATAACGCTATCGGCGTCTCCAGCTAATGCATTAAATGATAGTTTAATTAGTTTCGTCTGACAAAGCTTTAGTTGCACGCCGTCGGTGGCGTCAAATACATTTAATTACTTTTGAATGTCTCGCATTGACGTTTAATCATACATCAGCGTGATGCTTGTTACTAATTAGTAAATATGAATTGAAACTTTGAAACAAAAAAACCAACGTTTGAGAAAAATACATTTTACATTTGCAATCGAAAATTATCGTCAACAATTTTCACTACAACTGCCACACTAGATAATTGTTTAATGATATTTTTTCTAAGCTTGTTGTGATGGGAGACATGTATTGCATTTTGCCAGTTTCTCTATGTTCATGGATACCTAATTAGTTTTAGTTTATGGATTTAATTACGGAGTCACATAATTCAGGAGTAAATATATATGCTTTAAGAATTTGTGAGGATAATTAATCTTTTTGTTGATAGTTAAACCCAATAAATTATTTCAGTCCCCACATCATGTCAATTTACTACACTTTTGGAGGCATCCAAAATAACCGCATAATGGTAAAAGGCAACTGAAAATTTATTTATGATAAATGTGAAACAATAGAAAAAACCTACAGATCTAAAGTGAGCAAACCAAAGAAACAAAAATACTGACAAAACTGTGGCAGTAAACACTAAATTAATGATGAACTTAAAGTAAAGTTAAATTAAAGTTTTAACTGAAATGTGAATGTGAAAAATTGGATACACAATTAATAAAACCCAGCACCTAAGCTATGCAAGACTGGAAACAAAATAAAATAAACCACTATAACATTACTGAAATGCAATCAAATTAATTACTATGAAGTACAACAAAAGCATTTTGTTATTGCATTTATTTTAAAAACTAAATTCATAATTATTTTTAAATATATTTATATTTAATAAAAATAAAAATTTCAACGTAAATTGATTTGAAAGTAGCAAAGTTGTGTATTCAAATGTTAGGTGATGTTATCAGTACCGCCAGGACAAAATTGCTTCTGTCATTAACACCTGAAATATTAATGCGGCTTACTAACGCAAATTGCAATATTGATTAGTACAGAATTCTATAAATATACCTATTTGTCCTAATTGTCGCAATTGACTCGATAATTTTGGAATTAATTTATTCAAATTAAAATTTAACATTTGCAAATGAACGACTATATTTGTAGACTAAACAAATTTATTGTTGTTGTTCCTATAAATGGATTAAAAGGCGATCTACAGGTGTATAATAAAAATCTACTGCTTTGATGGGGGTCATATGAAACTACACCACGGCCTTAATTACAAACCTTAATTACCAGGAATAGGTAAATTGAATGATATTTGGCAACACCGATCCCCTGGATTGATAAAACAGTACTCAACGTCTGTTTATTGCTTTCTGCCTTACGTTTACCATATTGGACATTCTCGCGGCTTCGCTAAAAGTTCAGATATTTCTCGAACAGATCGCAACAGAAGCGTGTAAATGATGCACCTCGTTCAATTCCAGCGTGTGTCGGTGGAGTCGATTTTTCTATCGTAAATGTGTACGTTGTAATTTGTTTGTTAAGTGTAATTCATGTTATTCGTGTAGCATTAGATTTATACAGTGCTCGAAGCTCTACAGATATAATAGGAAGTAGCGGATGTATAAAGAGGAGGAACTAAGAGCGTAGGACAACAAAATGGCATGCAGACAAAGGTGAGACTTGAAAGAATAAACCTTGCGTAACGAGTGAGTTCAAAGAGTCATCGGATCAGGAAAACATGGAAATGTTGAAGGCAATAAGAGATCTAAAAGGCAAAATAAAGACTACCAAGGAAGAACTAAAAGAGGAAATGAAGCAAATTATGGAGGCCCTCAAGTGCCTCAAATCGGATATGAGGAGATATTGACAAATTGAGGGGCGAAATAAGAGAAAAAGAAGAGCTATGGAAGGTAGAAAGGGAACAACTTACTGTTAGGATAGAAATGTTGGAAGGACATATAGGCAGGATGGATTAAGCAGCAAACAATTGTAACGTAGTGGGAAAAGGAACAACCTTCAAGAAGCACAGGAAAAAGGAGGACCACAGGTTTTTCTAAAGCAAATTATTTTTCTAAATGCAAGGTACACATATGTACATAGAGGATGACTAAAATAAAGAGGAACGTAGGATAGAAAGCATAATAAAGATCCAAGCCAAAGAAAAGAAATGCAATGGGAAAACGGTTAAGCTAGTTTACAAAAGGGTAATTGTTACCAACCAGGCGTAGATATGCATCTAATGAAACTGATCCGTAAGGAAGAGGTTGACCAGGCAAAAACTAAACAATAGGATACGGGAAAATACACGAAACTCATCAACAATTAAAAAAGGTCACGGAAGGGAGATATTTTTATGAGTATTGGAATGTAATATGCACTTTTTGCGCCAAGGAGTATAGAATTAATAATGGAAATTTAAAGATTAAATAAATAACAGCCTTACAAGAAACAACATCAGTATATCAATCTCGAAGAAAACCAGAAGAAGAAAAGAAAAAAACGAAGATAAAAAATTACCGAAACATGACATGATTGACAGTGATTGAAGATTGCTAGACAAAGATTGGGAAATGAAAATTGTACCGATCAACAGTAAGAGTACACAGTAAACACGAATATCTAATGATAAATTTATTTTGCAATAGAAATATCATGGTGGTGAGAAGTATCCAACTGGAACGAAAAGAAATATATAAAGGAATCTGAACAACACCAAACGGCAGAGTTTGCAATCAAATTGACCACGTACTGGCAGAAAGCATATGAACTTAGTTACTAACTTGAGAAGTATGAGAGGATCTGATAATTTCTTAATAAGAATAAGCTACAAAAAGTGGAGGAAAACAAACATACAAAAATAGAAAAAGTATATGACATGAAAAAATTGCAAAATATGGATGTTAAAACAGAATACCAGGAGGAGATTGCAAAACAACTGGAAAAATGCTGCCAAAGCACCATAAGTTCAGGAGATGTAATAAGTCATCAAGAAACTGCTTAAACGACAATTCCGAAGAAAAGGAAAAAGACAAACAGATAAGATTAGTTCGATGCGTAGTGTGTAGAGATATCAGAGGAGAAACAGAAAATAAGACAAAAATTACTATATAACAACACAATATGAAACAGAGAAAAATATAAGAACATAAGAAAACAATAGAGGAAAAATTCGTATCCATTGAAGAAAAGTTTCAGAATAAGGAAATCCCAGCATTTTACCAAGAAATAAAAAGGCAGAAAAAGTTACTATATTAGAAATAACTTTTTTGAAAAATATACCAACACAAGAAAGCAATGGAAGAAAAAGAGAAACCCGAGCATTTTACCAAGAAAAAGAAAAGACAGAAGAAACAGGAAGGAGTCTTATTGAGTGAATCGACGCAAATAATAGAAAGACAGAACGATCAAGAAGAAACAGGTTACGATCAAAGAAGGGCAGAGGAAAATATAGTACCAACGGAAGATGAAGTCACCAAAATAATCAAAGACCGGGGGAAAACGAAGTATAAGCAGAAATGATTAAATCAAGCGGAGTTGACTTAACTGAAAGAATATATGAGCTTGTAAAACCAGTATGGGAGAAAGAACAAATGCCAGAAAAATGGTAACAAATGTTTATGTGAAAAAGTTATAAGGCTAACATCTATGATGCTGAAGCACTAAATGAAGTTTGTTGGAGTTGCCACAAATACCAGAATTTGTGAATATATAAACTACGAACAATGGAAGGGAATACAAGTTTGGCAAGGTAAACCAGTTCTTATACTAGGGAGCCATGATAAACGAAAAACAACACGAGGAGCAGGAAATAAGAGTCAGAATTGCGAAAGATAACAAGAAGTACGGAATGCTAAAAAGACTAACAAAATCAAAGAATACGTCAGAATAACGAATATAAGAATTTATAAAACCGTTTTAAGGTGACTAAAGAAAGCAAATGAGGATACCCGGGATAGATGGGAAAGAAAAATACTAAGAATTATATACGGTTTAACAAACATAGAAGGTCACTGGCGAAGAAGAACAAATAAGAAACTAGACATTTTGTACAAGGAAGCACAGATAACATCGTTCATAAAAACACAACTACTAAGGTAGATAGAAAGAATGGCCATAATAGATTACCAAAAATGGTTGTTCACAGAGCCCCAATTTGATAAAGAAGAAATGACGGACTACGGAAGAGATGGCTGGAAAGTGTAAAGTAAGCTCAAAAAAGTACGAAAATCAAGTAACAAAAAATAATGGAATAAAAATAATGTTTCAAATGAACTTTGCCTGTGAATTAAAAAGTTTTCTTGCCTCTCACAAAGATGAATATAAAATAAACGCTTATTCCGAGTTGCAGTTGAGTTTATAAAAACTATGTTTGGATATAGATTTGCCAAATAATTGCAGTTCATAGATCTACCAAATGCAACTTTCGAATTGGTGATCGCTGACGATGTACAGCATCAGCTTTTTGGGAAGTTGGGCGTCGAATTGTTTTCAATTCATTTTGATGATGCAACAGAGGCAATAAGGATAATCGTTTAATTGCCTATATTTTCGTATTTTGATGGTATGTCAGATGTAGAAGTTCTACGTTTCTGCAAACCAATAGAACTCGAAGTAACATTACTTGTATTATTTGGTTTAATGATTTTGTAAAACCAGCGGAGAAATTGCGTCGGAGCAGATCAAACAAAAATCTCCTCAGTGTGTCTTCACTCATTGCATGAGCCACAGAGAAACTCTTCCTTTCAATGAAATTAGTCTTGGTCTGAATATTGTGCTAATTCCGGCTGAAACCGTGGTAAATTATATAAAAATGGCAAAAATCTAGAATATTTTCTGCACGAGACATGGGTTACATTCAGCGTTACTATTTTATTGAACGAAAAGATGGTTAGCACGTGAGATATTTTTGCTTCTTTATGAACTAAGAGAATAAGAAAATTTGTCTATCAGACGGAAACCGACTTCAGTTCCTAAGAAGTTGCGAGATGATTTACTTGTGATGACATTCAGCTACTCGTACGATTCGATAAATTAAATATCTTGAATCTACAATTCCAAGGAGCAACGGTTGATAAAGCTTTTTGTAGAAAATTGGAAATATGGAGAAGATATCTAAAATAAAAAAATTAGAAATGTTGAAATGTTTGCAAATGTGGTAAATTTTATAAGGCTGAAGAGCAACTAGTGAAAGTTGTTTTTGTAATCATTGTGAATCATTTGCTATGCTGGCAAAGAATTATAAAAAATATTTTCTCGCTTACTCCCTAGAGCGGGTTAGAAATCCATTGCAAAATACTTCACAAGGTCTCTTAAGTGCCGAAGAAGAAATCTTCATAGATTATTTAAATTTTGGACAGGGGTGAATGATGAGTTTTCTGCACTGAAAATTGGAGAATTTCTTACTTTTCCTATCTGCATTTTCTGCGGTGAATGCTTTGAAGACATACTATATCTTAGCGAAATATAGAAAAATAATCAATTTCTAATATTAAACATTCTTACCAACGACTTTTCTCTGCAAGACAAGCCCAAATTTTATTATTATTATACTCATTATTAAACCTGTTTAAAATTTATTATTGATAAGTTAATTTTTAAATACATTGTGCAGTTTTTTGTCAGAATGTATTCGGTATTCATAAATATAATTTTTTTCACTTTTCCACAGGTTGAGAATCGTTGCACTAATATGTGTGATACGTGCAATATCTATCGATTATCGCTTTCAAGGAATTCCTTTGAATTCATCCTTTACCAACGTTACCACAAGTCGAAGTAAATGTATAATGTACTAGTCAAATAAGCCATACAGTTAAGTTCAGGTAATTAGTGGAAGAGACATGATGCCAAAGATATGAAGACTCGAAGTTGAAATGTTTGTGATAACAGAACGCAGGAATTAAGTAATTCGCTAAATGATACTCGGCCGACGTAAAACAAATAGCTAATCATAGACCAAAACATGGAGCATTTATGTTATGTATAATTTCGAAAATTCGTCCCTTTTTTAAATAAATTAACAATCAATTTAAATCATACTTTCACTGACTGAAAAGTTTAATAGTGATGGTTTATTTTAACTTTATATTCTGATTTATTTTGTACGAATTTTTGTTCAAATATGATTTTTCATTTATTTGAATTTAACAAGTAACAATAGTAGTAAATGTGAACAGTAGTCGTTTTCAACATATTTAATAATTTTTAAATTTTGTGCGTTTTTAAATATTTTATAATTTTAATTAGATTCGAATAATTGGAACACACGCTTTACATGTCAAATTATGTTAATCGGATAATTCAAGAACCGTAGTGCAGCGAAGTAATTACATTAATTATGAAATTCCCCGCATTAGACGAATGCTGTAGATTCCTATTTACGCATTGAAGCCATCCTCCATTAAATAAATTACTGTGCGCAATAGTTCTGGCGCTCGTTGTAATTTTCAATAATGGAAATTGAGGAAGCATGCATGGTATTGCAATTTTCATTAGGGAATTATCATTCTGTGACCAACTTCGTCATTAATTTTATTAAGGACTCTTCTTTGAAAAACTCGCTAAGTTCAATCATTCTTGGAAACTTATTTTAACGGACACGAACTTAGTACCCGGAATAAATATGTACAATAATTATTGTTTAATCACCGATCCATGATATCGTCTAAACATCTCAACACAGGAGAGGGGCCACGTTGGCACCAACAGCCAATAAAAACTAAAGAGGAAATATTAATTGATGGAATTTCTAATGCACTTGAAAAAATATTGCTAGTATATGCAAAAACAACACAATCATTCCTGATGGGGCACTAATAAATAAAGATGCAGAAAAGTTGAAGGATCATTGAACATTTCGAGTCGAACCACTCTTTAGAGACACGATTTCCTGTTTGGAGCTAACCCATTTAATTCACAACTGTTCTTCCTTTCCCAATTAAAGTAGTTCCCTGCTTAATTAAATATTAGCATTCACTAGAACAAACTGTTTAAGTTGTACCTCGAAAAATTACAAAAATGCAAATTTAATTAAAATACGCAATGAAAGCGCACGAGCATTTGCATTTGAAACAGCTAGGAAGTAAACTTCTTCAATTGAGGTCGCTTGCTCTGCAGTTTTATTATCGAATATTGAGATAAAATAGCAGGAGAAAGAACTTTTTGTGTTTCGTATTAATTCAAAATAAATTGAATAGACATTATATCACTTAGCGGTTAACCTGCAGTTACCGATTTTAATGGTACGGATTGTTTATGGTGGGGACTTGTGACAAATTTGTTCAGCCATAGATTAATTAATAAAAATATGCACGTTATATTCTATTACTGCACGCCTTAAAAAATAAAAGTTTAACAAAGACAAGCCAATTGTGCTTCCGCAAAATCAAAATTTAAACAAACAAGAAATTCGGATCTAACTACAATGACAGTGATTGATCGTATATTTTGGGACGGTTTTTACAGTATATTAGACGACTGCTATTATAAAACTAAACAGTTCAGTTTCTAACTAATTTCACTCAGTCGAGTGGATGGAATTGGGATCTGGGGGTGAATCGTTGAACATAATGCACTTTAGTGCCGAGTGTTCGAGCTGCGAAGTTTTAATGAAGTTCCTTCACTCGTTTCAATTGTAATATAACTCGATATAATTTTTGATACAGTAATTTTCACTTAAATCGTATCAATTGCACATCTTAATGGAGGCAAATATGAGAAATAAATAAATAAATTAATGTTGGAATAATTTATAAAGACAATTTAAATAAGTGAAACTAACTAATCATATGTTTTATTTTATCATGAGTTTTGGTAATTTTGTCTATTTATCTTACTACATATCCTGAATTATATATAAAATCTTTTTGTTAATTTAACTCAATTGTGGAAAAACCTAGTTATATTTATATTTTAATACCTTCTTCATATTCAACCCTTAAGTTGTTTCAAACATTTAAAAAAAAATAGCCATGGTCCAATATAAAATATCAAATCAAAATAAGAAAATCGAACATTTGAAATTTAAAATTCATAATTGTCTTTTTAAAATTGAAATGTTCTCCGGTTGTGAACATCGTCTCGTTTGTTTCTGCAAGGAAAGCATAATATCGCAGGTCAAATTACAAATCGTGGTGTAAGGAGGCACAAAAAATATATGACTGCTATTTTTAAACGTTCTACATAAAAAAGCTCGTGATGAATTTTAAATGCACAGACCTTTTGTGCTCAGCCTCCTTCGCGGAATTTTATTTTCGGCAAGGTTGTAGGTTTGGACAGACAGGAGTGAATGTTTAAGGTACATAATTTACACTTCATTGTGAATGTACGTGAATACGAAGGAAAGAATATTAATAAACGATAAATCATGGTGTACAGCGCGTCTCTGGGGGCTAACAAAATCCGGTATTCGAGTGTTTTTGAGATATAGAGAATGTATTTCAACGAAGAATCATTGTAAATTCATAAATGAAAATTAACCTTAAGGTTTATTTGGAATTTAAGTGGAAACATTAAAAATACCAAATTGTATTTGATCAATATGTAAAAACTTTGATACAAACGATGAAAGATGCTGCGCCAGAAATTATTTTTTCGTAAATTGAATTTTAAAATATAAAATTTTAAGAAATCACGATCACGAAGGATTCGAACGACTAACATTATGCTAGAGTTGGCAGGCAGGCGATGCGTAAGAAATGGTAAATCACATGTCACATAATGTATGTAAACATCATCTTAACTAAATAATATTAAATGTCAACTTTACAAATAACCAAGAAATAAATAAATTTGTTATTTCTTTGGTTATTTATGATTCTCAATAGTGGAGAAAGTCAAAGAACAGTGGTGTCATGTATGTATGAGTAAATTAGCCTTTAGAGGAAATTCTAATGATATAATAATGGATATCAAGACTATGGAAATAGTAATTGGCAAATGGATAGAAGTGCAGATGCAAATGAGATACAACAGGATACAAGGTTGACAACGAAATGCATTCAAAAAAATTCTGCAAAAAATGTTAATTGCGATTGGAACCAAACTCGGAAACGATACTATAGAATGCCAAAGAAAATTGACGTAAGAAAATTGTCGCGATAGCAAATTGTTTTGATAGCTAGGTAGATAGCATCTTTATGACCACTTCCTTCAATTCCATCAACATACTTCTTAGTCTCATTTGGCCCTAGTTGTGTATTCACATTTTCTTTACAGTGCTTAGTGAATTCTTCTTCTCCTCTGTTACAGCTCAAAAGTTCCGTATGTTCCATTTGTTTGTATTTTTGTTTTACCAATTCTCAAAAATTATCAGGTTCGAGTTTTTCGTAACTATAAAGAAAGTGCAGTACCGATTTGTGACTAGATTCTTGTTTTTGGAAGGGAAGACTTTTTTGAAAATTAAAGTGACTTGGAAGCCGTCATATTGGGTATATGATAACAATAATCAGGTGTTGGTTCAATGTATACAAGCGTGGTCATCCATTCGTCATAGATGAAGAGCGTCTACGTCGTCCAATTGAAGTGACCACGGGTCAAATGATAAAAAATCCATGATACCGTATTGAAGAATAGCGAATGAAGATCCGGGGGATTCTTGAGACAGTAGGCATCTCATTCTACATGAACTCTTGGGCACGAGAAAGCACTTGCTCACTATTGACAACAAGTGAAATCCAATAATCTAAACGCTGCTTCGAAGTTTCGAAGTAGCAGCATTTAGACCCCGTTGAGCGTAATTCGAGTTTCTTCGCCATCTTGTGGCATGTGTTGATTCAACATGGATCCATCGTACACTAGAAATGAAGAAAACGAAAGAAAGCTATGACGGCTCCACCAACCGGAAAGGCCATGACCACCGTTTTCTGGGATTCAAAAGTCATAATTTTCATCAACTATTTGGAAGAGGGAAGAACGATCACGAACGATCATTATGCTCAATTAGTGTGCGGATTGTACCATACGTTGAAGAGAAAACGAACCAACTTGGCAATATCCATTTTTTCGGACATGAAGTTGTAATATCATTGGGCCAATTGTATGGAACTGAAATGGGACTATAGATTCCTATTAACAGTTTCTTTTTTATTTCTTCCTCTAATTTTCCATCATCCCTAGTAATTCAAACATAACTCTCGCCATCATGGCTTCTCCACCCTATCGTTCTATTATTGGTTTCGGTTCTTTTATGCTAAATTGATTCCTTACAAAAATATTTCCAACAATTCAAAAGCTACAGAAAAACAATAAATGTAAAACATGCGAAGAAATATTGGTGCGTAAGCTAAATTCATCGCTATCAGGATCATAGTTTTTACACTTCAAAAGTAATACGAGCGTAAAATAAAATAGATAAGATAAAATAGGAACTTAATTGTTCTAACAAAGCAAGGGACTAAATTAGAAATGTTTTAAAGAACTTTCCCAAAATATGTTAAAAAATATATTTTAAAATTGATGAAAAGTCACTATATCACAACATTCGACATCAAAATAAGTAATTAGGAACAAAACAAAAAAAACGCCAAATATAAAGAATGTAATAAACGATCGAAAAGCAATCGTTGCCTACCTTAGATGCGATCGATTTAACAAATATTAATGGGAAAAAATGGAATGATGTAAGGCTTTCAACAGACAAAAAGAGACTGGTTTCATTTCTGACATGGAGTCGGCATCTATGATAGTCTTGATTTTGTTGAATCATATTGTACATCTGGTGGTGTACTAAAGGGCGAAGTGCGCTATATAAGAAATCATAAGGCATTGTAAAAAGTGTAACCTGGCCTTTCCATTGGCTTTTGCGCTTCTTTCGAAAGGGACGATCAGTCAAGTCACGTTTGAAAATTAGACGTCGCGATCGCACGAGGGCCTACGATTGTCCGACGGGAGCATTTCGTTAAATGTAATTTTTAATCGTGCAATTTTGAGAAATCAAAATCAAAATCAAAATCAAAATCAAAATTTTAATTTGGCTAATTAATATGAAATGTATTGTGTGCAAACAGTCTCTTCCCGTTTGGTGGTATAATAAACTTGTAATTATGGAATATATGACTTTATTTCAACAGAAAAAATAACATATATTTAATGTCAAGCAAATAAATGCAGGACAAATACAATTTTCTATTATTTTTTTCTTTTATTGAAACTTTCTTGTCAATTGTTAAGAACAAATATGCAAAAAAATAACCATCATAACATAACCTGAAAGGCTCATTCATGAACGCATAAGGCGAATATCACAAACGTAAACATATACAAAAAATAAAACAATTAAAAAATACAAAAATTGCACACACATTTTAAATTGTCATAAAATGAAAGGTAATAAAAAAATCAAAAATATTAAAAAAATATTTCCATATAAATGCAAAATAAAAAAAAATCAATTGAAAATGTAAATAAATCTAATTGTTATAAAACGTTAATAAATAAATAATTAAAATGTGATTTGGCGCAAATGTGAAAAATGTCATAATTGTAAAACATTATTCGACTATTAAATGAAATCAAAATAAATCAATGGATCGAAAAATTAAAGTATTGTTAAATGAAAAGAAATATTTCAAAAACAACAATTCAAAAACATATATGTTTAAAAGATGCAAATTTCAAAATATCGCAAGCTGTTCAAAATGCTCAATTTTTGGAAAATATAAAGGCGGAAAAATTTTAAAGTTAATAAAAGGGCATCACATGAAATTGTGATTACCAATTTAAATATGTTTTTTGTAAACTGCAAAAAGCAATAATGACGAAATTTAATTTAAAATAAATGTTAGTTTTGATGTAAGCGATATCAATGCAACCCAACCCAACCCAACCCAATCAAACCAAACACAATCCAACCCTCATCTAATACCTAATAATTTTCTAAATTTCAATGACTCTGTTTTTCCAACAGTCAACTGATGTTGTGAATATTTTTTACATTTTTATTAACCAACTAAAAGTTCTGAAAAGTAAAAAATTCTAAACTGTGAAAGTTGTCTGTAATGGCGATTTTTGTAGCATATTAATTTGAATGTTGAAAATTTCGATTCTATTGAATATTTTTTGAGTGACGAAAAGTCCTAAACTGCAAAAGTCTTCCCCATTTTTCAAAACTCGAGTAATTATTCATTTCTCCGTAAATACTTTATATAGTAATTTAGAGTCGGTGAGAATTACCAATTTGTTGACAGATGCTGTTAAATTTGAAAATCATAAAATTATAAATAATATATTTAAAATTAAAATAACATCTTTGATCATATTATTGGTTTCACTTGGTGCGCAATAATTTAATCTTTCTAACGATACGTTTGGCTTTCCTATACGTTGAATTGTCTAACATGAATCAATAAGAACGTTAAATACAATGTAAAATTCATATGTTCGACTATGAAAATGGACACTCGGTATGATAATATGTATTAAATGTTTTTACCGAGTTTGTCTCAAATTATTGAATTGGATTTTGAGCTTTGAATGTTTGACAGTTGAATATTCAATTCAAATCAAAGATATGAAAATATTTCCACATTCTATCCTAATGTGAAAACTTTTTGTTCACATTGTACGTATATGTACACTTTGATTCAAAACTTCCAGGACTAGCCGGGGCGACAACTGCATCGCCCCAGAGGGTTGTGTTCTTAATCGCTTGGATTTCTATCTCACTTTTGAATCAAAGAGTACAGTGGGGTGTAAAAGTAGTTTTTATCTACTTTGCGTTAATAATGGACTTATTGTTACATCGAAAAGAGTTTAATAATGAGTCGCATTATTGAACTGTTTTTGGTAACTTTTAGTTTGGTTATGTTCGTGCCATGTTCGTGTCATGACATAATCCTGTCATTGGATTTTACCGGCAACAAATTCTCAACAGCCTTTTGAGCGGCTTCCCGTACGGGGGGTACAAGTAAATTCAGCGTTTTCTGCCTCCATTTTGCACACAAATTACAGAAATTATGACGGCTATTAGATTATTTTGAAATTTAATACAAAGTGTCAATATCAGTGAACCCAACCTAGGCAAAAGTTCCTAGTTTAATACGAAAACTTGAACAGGCAGGATAAAATAGTATAATATTACACTGGTTTAGTAAGGCGATATTGTCGCACTCGTTCTATTGGGGCACTCCTCGTCGTGCCCCAAACCACTCCTGTGAAAATCCGTTGCCTTACTAAACTTGTATAATAACATACTATTTTAATCCTATACCTTGAAATATTTGACATGTGTATTAATGCTTATCAAATGACAGATTCGTTTAAGCCGAGATTTTGCAATTGCATAGCTGGATAGCTGGAACACGGTCTTGGCTAGGCTGTAACAGAAGGTTCGCGATCTTGAAATGAAACATCGGCATTCTATTATGGGAAGGCTTGCACCGATTAAGCTAAAACTTTGCACTGTCAAAGCGGAAATAATTGAATGAATCGTTGGAAAAACTACAACAAACGAACTACTCATTCATAAAAACTTAGTAACCTAGTATGCAATTTTGTAACCATTTGTCTTGGCAACAATTGACATATTCGTATGTATTATTTTTACCCACGTACTAGATCTAAAAAAATGTTACCCTCTATTATTTTACTACACAATTATGATTTATTTTGTTATTATTTACTTATTGATCAGATAGTTTATACCCCCCTTGAGTACCCCTATTTGTGCTATTTAATTCTTTTTTTCTACTTTGCTACCAATCAAATCTCCCCCTCCCGTTGTTTTATAAAATATCATTAGGTTTTCGATGTCTAATTTATGTATATTTCATTTGGTTGTATAACTTATGTTGAAATTGATAGTGCATTTGTGTGTACATGTGTTGTTCGCTTCCAGTATCATATTTCGACAAAGCTTTTCGAAAAAAATATTCTAAAATCAATTCATCCTAAAAAATCCGAAATTGTCATAACATAGTCTTTTGTCAACATTTATACCAATACCATTTAAACACATATTACAAATGCCTTTTAATCCTCTCGTGTAAGCTATATATGCAAAGCGTCGTTTACCAACTTCTAATAATACACGTAACTACAAAGGGAACGCGTGCATGTAAATACAAGTAATTAATTAAAAATAGAAACAAAGCATATGGGAGTGTATAACCTCACTTTGTTAATTATCCGGAACTAATTTCATTCATTGAACAACAGGGATTACTCTATAATTAGCCGCGGTCCTTAATGTGTATTGGCTTCGACAATTTAATCTTGCAACCTGCCATTTGATGAATAAATACCTTGTACAAACTACCATACATATTAGGAGCATAATAGTTCGTAATTATTTGAGTGAGATAGGTTTAATTTTGGTCATTTGAGAATTTATATAATAAAAAATATGTAACCGGGAAATCTTTACAGGCGAAAACACATAGTTTTTTTTCCAGAGACCCACCTCGGACAATAGTCCGAGTTACATCGATCGTTTAAATGAGAATAATTTATTTTCCTGCTTGTATGCTAACGTCACAGACCGGAAAATCAATGCAAATTTGAATATTTCATACAGAACCATAAACGCGTATTAAAGTTAAAATGGAAGAACTTGCAGTTCACATTAAATCATTTACACAGATTGAGCTATTTCTGAACTGAGGGGATACAGTACATCATTTAACTGATTGGCATATTTAATGCTCTGAGCTTCGCACATTCTTAATTCCGTCCAAGGACACCCTAAAAATTTTAATACGATGTAGTTATCAATTATTAAAACAAGTCTTGGATTATATGGCACCATAAAGTATTATTCGAAAAGCGGTGCATATTTGATGTCAACCACAAACAAGTTAAGGTTTCAATAAAAAAAATGAATTTAAGTTTCTGAGAAAGGGGTAACTCATATTCAAGGGACGCTTATTGAAGAAAAAATAATCACGTGGGTTTAGAATAATGAACAGGTACAAATAGTACCTTGTTGATATTATTTTAAATTTTGTGTTTTCAAATAAGCTACAAAATAAACAGGAATACATGTAACAAGGGATAAAAATCGAAATATCGTTGTGGTAATTTTAATTAGAACTCGCGTTGGGGAATTTTGGCGGTGCTATTTGCAAATAAAATAACTCGTTAAATGCAACCGTAAACGAGTGTGTTGTAAATTGGCAATTAAAATCAAATCTAAGCATTGGATGTGGAAATTCAGATCAATAAATAATTCATTCGCATTTCCAATTCAGAGCTAAGAGAATAAAATTACTTATAGCCTTCGAGTTTGCATTACACAGCATTTTACTTGAAAGTGGAATTGCTTAATCCCATCATTTCGTTTTATTAACAAAGACCTTGGTAATTATGTTCGTAACTATTTGGTTAGCGGTAATAAAGAACAATAATTTAATATGTGAAATTAAATAAACATACATCAAACAAAACTTGCGCGATTTTGCGCAAAAATTACAATTATAAATTGAAATTCACAATTATGCTAAGAGGAATTAAGTTTAACATTCGATTAATTAAAAAATACCGCACACATGTTGACATTTCGTTCAAAACTAGTAAAAGAAGTAGAAGTAAAATGTAAGAAAATAGCCAAAAAGAGAATGATAAAAGAAAGAAAAATAAAATCAATCAAACACATCCCGAGGAACTGGGTTTAGCTTGAATTAAAGTTCATCTTGTTCTATTACTTTTTATTTTGTTCTCTATTTCGTAAATTTTGAATAATTTTGCCAGCGCATAAACAACACGATATTAATGAGCAAAACGCAATTTAAAATTCTAAGCCTCTTAAAATTACATCAGAAATGCACACGCGCACAAATTTACAAACGGATGCAGTGCGTGATGAGGTTGGCAAAATGTTGCCCCTCATATATATTCAACGCGTTTGGATTAAAATCAATTATGTATGCACGGATGACGCCACACCTAACAGCGATCCCATTTTGCTCTAAATTTTTAATCCTTCGCAAATTACCCTGAAAATTTAGTCAGCTTGGCTTGTGTAACAACAACTTGAATATTAATTCATTTGAGAAATACGTTTAGGTAGCCCAGACACCATTTGTAATATATTTGTTAACTTAGTACTTCATTTGTTGTTACCTATGGGTTATAATAATGAATAATGGCAATATGAGAATCGTAGGGCACAGTGTAATAAATAGTCCCCGTTGGCTTCAATATTTTATTACTAACGTCTTTTCAGAATGGATATAAATTTTATTTATATAGGTAATAGTTATGGATTCAGAAAATGTGCCTCTGGTATATTTTAAAGAATTGCCAATGAAATACAAATATTCATCATTGTGGACTTTCTACTCTATGCTTAGAAGTACACTCAGTATAAATAAGAAAGTAAATATTGAAACTTATGAAATTACGAGAGTCTGTAAATTATACGGCTAAAAGGGCAAAAACGTTTACTCTAGAAGAATAATCGTGGATAACCTATAGTATTCAACTCGGGATAATGGCAATAACTCACTTGGATGATCATCCCGTGAGTTATTGCCTATATTACCTCTCATTGAATAATATACTATTATTTATATATTTTTATACTTGAAAAGCCTATATATATGATATAAGAATATTGCTATTCATAAAGTGGTGGAACTGAAATCCGACGATATCTTACTCCTGAATTATTGTATATTATTGAGTGTCGATAAAGTTATTAGGTTTTCACGGCATCATAAAAAGACCAGGAAGAAAATTAAGAGAAAGAAAAGGAATGGAAAGCAGAAAATATGGAGATGATTAAAAGAATCGAAATCTTAGGAGCAAAAGATAACTAAATAGATAAAAGTGGTAGGAAAAATAATATACTAACAGGAAGGAAAATATGAAAGAGCATATTGAAAAATTTATAAAAGAAGAGCTTAAAGTGAACGAAAATGTTAATAAAGCATACAAAACATAAAGAAGGGAAGGTGAGAGTGGTAGTAGTGGAAATAGAAACATGGAAGGAAGAACAAGAAATTATGAAAGTAAGAACAAGAAATTATGAAAGTAAAAAGTCAGCAAGTATAATGACCTAACATTGGAAGAAAGAAAAGTGCAGAAACAAATTAGAAATATTGTAAGAGAAATAGGGTGAAGATAGGGTACAGAAAATGGTATGGAACAGGTTAAACTACACCTGGGATCAAAAAGAAAAAGGACTGACAATAAGGTTACAAGTTACTAATAACTAAAACTAATAACAGAAAAAGGAAAAATATCTATAGAAGAGAACAATAGAGCAAAACGAGATGTAGGTATAATAAAAAACCCAGACAGAATGAAGAACATAGTGAATGAAAAATACATAGATGACAGAATTGTGCCAGTGGAAACTGAAATTGAAAAGGATATGGACACTTTTGGTAGCAAATTAATGAAAGATAACTTCTTCAGAAGTATATAAAGGCCTTGAAAACGTCATAAAATAGGAGATCTAAATGGAAGAGTAGGAAACCAGAATACAGGAAATGAAGAATACAGGGGAAGGAAGTGGAAGAGGCCAAAAGCAATAGCGAAACTACGATAGAATGGTGAACCGAAGAAATAATGGATATAATTAAGAGGAAGAACGAAACATCGAAAACTTCAAGAAAGAAGAGGACTATATAAGGCAAGATTAAAAGGAAGGAAGTTAAAATAGTAATACAAAATGCAAAAGAAGAAACAAATGGCAGGAAATTGTAGAGACAACCAAACAATTTTCTACGGCACAGTGCAACGAGAAGAAAGAAAGATTTCAACATGATGAATATAAAGAAGGGTAAAGAAGGGAATACAATCACTAGTGAAGAAAAAAATAATGGAAATTTTCCAAACCAATTAATTTTTTGAATTATTTAGGTTAGCAGAAACCAACCGGAATGAAATTCGTTCAAACACACCTTAGATAACTAGCACAATGCATAAAACTAAATTTATGAAATTGATTAGGTGAATATTGCACAAACAACGAAAACAGATAAGTAGAACTGCCGTAAGTTTACTTGAAAAAAAAAATACATTAAAATAGTTAGATAGGGCGAATGCGAAGCGTTTGCTGAGGTGGAATATGCCTCGTTTTCTTCTTCTTCGTCTTCGTTGATGCAATTGTCGATTAGACCTAACTGCCCTTGATGAGTTTTCTCGATACTTGTAGGAAAATAAGAGACCCATTACTCATGCCCCCCCAACTTCATTTCGTCATCTATCTTTCGATCTACCCTACTGTTGGCCATTGAGGAGTTTCTTGTGTCACTCTTCGTACCATATTTGTTGGGGTTCTTCTTACTCCTTCTGTGTATAATGTTCGTACCTTTATGTATCTTAAGATATTTTTTTTCGTAATTATTATTTTTTTCCTTGATTTTTTATTATTTTCTCATTTGGCCCTAAAATTATCCTTATTATTTTCTTGTTTTCTTCCCTGGTATTTTAGTGTTCTTGATTGTAATCTATAAATATTTATATATTTGTAATCTTTTACCCTGTAATACTATACCATATGCTTTATTTCGGTACGTAATCCATTTTTTGCTCTTCCTGTCATAGTTTGCTCTATTATCGTTCCCAGATAGCCGAAGAAGCAAACTTTATCAAATATGTTTGATTTCAGTATCCCCATTTTCATATATTTTGCTTTAACTTTTAATAATTGTTTTAAATTGCTTTCCTAATATAATCGTCTTGTATTTTGTTGCCCTCCTTAGTTCTATTTTTTCGTCCGCTATTATAGTCCATTACTGGATTTATGAGAAATGATTAATAATTTACGACGAAATAAAGTTTCTTAAAAATTAAGAACACGACTTTCGCAATTTTATTAACCATTTTAACTGGCAGTAATGTTAGAGACGGACATTTCGAAAGAAAATAAAAAGAGTAATGAACAAGTTGCTCAATAGATGCGGTCGACCCGGCTTTACGATGTCTATATAATTAATGAACTATGTAAATATTTTTCTAATCATTCGATACGTACAGAACAAATTGCGTAAACTTATCAAATTCAATTCAAGGTTTGTATTACAGACACAAACATTTCGACTTTAAGTTTCGTAGGTGTGCAAACATATAGTCCCACTCTGACCATTTTATCGTCCAAACGTGATAGGGACTGGGAGTGACAGATATGCGTGTTTTAGTGGCATGACAAGTTACGAACGAAAACATTTTGAAATATATATTCATGAACGTCAACCATTTTCACTTTTATCTGACTATTCAAGATTGAATTTGAAAAACATTAAACATTAACATTTAAGATTAAGTAAACATATAAACTGACATAATGTAATTTTATAATGTTTTATGGTTTCTATAATTAATAATATATTTATTATATAATTAACATTTAGTTTGTAGTTTTATTTAAAAATGTCTTAGGTGACGAATTAATAATAATAAAAAAAATTAAAAAGTAATAATCGAAATAATCGAGCATAGCATACAGCAATGAATGGAACATGACATTGCGATAATTGAAATTATTCTCTAAATAAATAACGAGTCGCAGACCGACCGGTCAAATATACAACTCCCAAAATACAGCACAAAGTCGAGCGCACGAATTAGTAATCGCCTATATATAAATAAAATATATCAACGTATTGTTCAATTGTAATATGGTATTTAATATTCCATGACACGATCCACAAATTGAAGCGATGGAATGGTCTTCAGCAAACGCTTTTCATTTTAATCATTTTAATTCGTCAAAGTTAGACACATGCATTGCTAAAGAGACTGAAATGAAATGACCAGACTGTCCATAGAGGAGGTAGAAAGAAGGAGGAAGGAGAGCAGTGGAGTAGAGAGGGAGAGAGTGGAGAGGCTGAAACAGGAGGAAGCGCAAAAAAGGAACGGGAAGATAAAGAATTAATGGGAAATAAAATAAAATAGAACTATTCGGCCGGGGGGAAGGGGGAAGGACGGATGAAGAGGAAAGAAGAATAGGAAGATACTCATGCGCAAACGAGGAGAAGAAGAACAAATATTTGATGGGAGAGGAGTGCAAAAGGTGCGAGAAATGTGGTAATGGAGGGGATGAGTGGAAATATTGGTTGGAGGAGGGAGTGCGAAGAGACGAGTAGAGCAACGAGGAAGAGAAGAGTATGGAGAAAGGTGTTGGGAGAGAAGGGTAGTGGGTGGATTTACCAGAGAGCCTAAATGAGAAGAGAGAAAAGGGGAGCAAGATTAATATGAGGGCAATTAATTTAAATATGATTAGTACAGGTTATGAGGAAGTAGAGAGAGAAAGGTAGTCGGAGAGGAGGGGCAGAAAAGTGAAAGGGAGGGAACAAGACACAAGACAGTAAGCAAAGAGGGAGAAACATAGCAGGGAATCAGGAAAAAATTACATACATAGAAAAGAGACGGAAAAGGGAAAGTAATTATTTGAAGAATAATTATTATGTTAGTACAAATATGTCAATAAAGGTTTTTTTTTATATAATAAAGAATATTTAATGCCAGTGGATAAAAACTCATTATAAATTAGTTAAAATTAAAATGGAAGAAATATACATAGTTCGTTGCAGAATTATGAAATGTACCAAAATATTACAAGAGATTTTGGCGGTGGAGCGCCAAAGTTGGGCCGTTTATAATTGTAATTGAAATACAAATATTTGTTATTAAAAACGTGTGATGACTTTTAACATTGAAGTAATCTTCAGCATTAGGTAGTGTCAACAAAGCACCTACATATAAGATCTTGCACCTTATCTATAAAACTACACGAGCAACTCTCTGTACCTTAATGTAACCAACACACATTAACCAGGAACATACCCTGCTAAGCATTGCGCCCATCTAAGGAAATCTCCAGATACATTTTGAGAATGAACTTAATAATAATAATAATCGTCCTATATTGTACAAACCAAATGACTAAATGACAATTTAAACTTGTCCACAAATATGAAACAAAATAAAATGAGAATAAAAATTTCTACACTACTATTATTAGATAGAACGGTTATCAGATAAAATCAGTTTGGTAAAATTTAAGTTGTTAGACAAATAATTCCGGATTCGTCTGCATACATTGGTACATTTTCCTATTGTGTTACAATGTGTTTTGATTTTTATCGTTAACAAATTTTATTTAAAACTATTATCAAAGTACGATATTTATTCAGTGCTAAGATCGCATAATTTATCATCGGGAGCAAAAGTAGATAAGTAGTGAAAAAGTGAGGAAATTTATCTCACAGTATCGACGTACAATTTATGCACATTGTGAAGTTTGCTGTAAAATGCTTCAAAAACCTTAAATCAGTAATTTAAACCACCAAAGCAAACAGAGAACATAAAAATTTTGTGAAGTCACGAACCGAATTAGTTTCGTCTAATTAATTCATAAACGAAACTTTAAAATGTGTAAAACGCGCCTTCTAGCAGTCGAATAATTTTCATTATTATAAAAATAATAACCCCCTCTCAAGCTAGGCCACGGATTTAAGGGTTTTGTTCGAATCCCATTAGAATAAAGGTTGAAATATATTTTATGGTTATATACATTATGTATAAGTTATTATCTATGTATTTACAAATGTAAATCGTCGAATTGCGCTTATAGTAGTGTGGTTTGGTTTTAGAATATGATCGACCGTAAATGGTGCACAGCAAGAAGCGAGAAAACTGTAGAAGTCGCTGCCTAACATTGTACGTAAGTGACCGAAGCACCGGGTGCCTAACCTCGAGCAATCCCAATAAACTGACGATGTTATTCGGTTGAATTTTGTTCGTGAAACTAACCCATATATTGACCTGCCACTCCCAAGCGACTGAACCACCCATTTCACAAAGTAATGTTACGATTTATGGCGTATATCCAGCATAAAAGTTAAATGCCAACAAAATGGAATATAAATGTACACACACACACACACACAAATATATATATACACACGACCTATCACGTTAAAAACGGTGCAGCTTAAGAAATAGTAGTCCGTGTAAAATGAATAACGGACAATAAGTAGATCAAAGAGCGATTGAAGTACGAACTATATCGAATAAATGTAATAGATACAATAACTAAAGTTGTCTTATGCTGCGAAGCGAAGTCGCGATAGTCCCAATACAAAACGAAACGAAAAATTCCATAGGCGGAGCAGTGGGACAGTGACGCAATTCATTTTTGCGCTAGCGATAGTATATTAAGCACAAATGTATGCAGATACCGAAGATAGTTTGTCTCGTAAGCAAAAAACCACAATACGTGAGATGGAAGGACGTTTTGGAAGAAGCAAAGCGCGCGGGGTACCCCAAACAAACCAGATGGAGTTAGAACGGAGAAATTTAAAAGATCAGAGGAAATTAAAACGATAATAAATGAAATGTTAAAAGAGATCAAAGAAGAACATAGATTTTCCATGGGGTATTTGTCAGGTGATTGGGTTAGAAGCTTTTAGTACATTCGACGTGTTACACAGAAACCATTCATGAACTGAATGCTTCGGATCATTATCGCGATAGAGTAAATAAATGTTCGAATGCCGAATTTATCGGCACGGTTAATATTTTTTTTTAATGTTTCAATAAACCATTTTATCAATGGTGACGATTGATTGTTGCCAAATTTCCCGCCCCATTCATATGTGTCATAAAAAGTTTCTTAGTAGCTATACCAAGGTTTTCTCGATGTTATGTGACATCCAAAACCGCACGTGATGTAAGTGCTTAGCAAATGTTATCCATTCTGTACATAATACAGCGAAGTAGTCAATACGTCAAGACATGAATGGGAACGTCATAAATGACACCGTCAGCAACTCAACTATGTGTCAATCCATGTTGAGATTCAAGTAAAAAATAATTACATCGAGATTAAAGTTACCTGCACGTACATACGTAAGGCGTTAGACGTTAGCACTGGACTACGACAAGTCAAAAACATGGTAATCCGAATCCACACTTTGTAAATGTATTTTATTTGCAATGAAATATTTTTGAGACTTACCTTAGTCTGGAGATGCTATTCTACCGTTGACATTTGCCAGCATCTGCAACAAATAATAACGTTGAAATTCATTTTTGTCACTGGTAGTAATTGGAACTGGTTGGAACTGATTATTTTGATTATGAGCTAAGTTTCCTGCAATAAAAGTTGGATGTGGCTGAATATGGCAATTTCGTTTGGAACTGATTAATTTTTGTTGAGTTGGGTTGGCTTGGAAATAAAATAAGAAAATGAAAACCAAAAAGAATGGTGCAAGAAATGAAACGTAAAATTGAGGGTATAAAAATAAGTGTGGGTAATACCAGGAAGAAAAGAAGAGAAATAATCAAGTGGTAGAAGATTTGAAATGGTAGATAAAAGATACCTCAAAATGTGGAAGGGTTTACAACACGGAAACTGGGAATAGATATAAGGTCATAAGGACCTTATGGACAAGATAAAAATTCTTAGGCATAAAAGTAAATTAAGACATATAAAAGATATTATAATATCCATAGAAAGCGATCTAACACTAAAGGAGAAGAAAATACGAATGTAGGTCAGATACTGCAAGTGAAAGGACAACCAGAAAACGTGGGCGTATGAAATAATAGGTTAAGAATGAATAACGAGATATAGAAATGGAACGAGAAAAAATGCCTTAAATCGGAAAACCAAACGAAAACCTAAACGGGCTATAAGGATAACGATAATTACAACGAAAACGGAAAAGGGGGGCAAATACGAAGGATAAACAAACATGAAAGAAAAAAGGACTAGATTGGGAACATGGCAGTTTAAGAGAGAAGATAGAAGACTAACAGAAGAGGTGTTAAAATCAGAAATGGTAGGATTGACAGAAATAAACAAAAAAGGAAAAATGGCAAATGCAAGGGCAGGAGTAGCCATACTGGTATCAGAAAAAACTTAGCCATCAAATAGAATACAAAGAATTTAAACTTATACTAGTATATGGAACGAATGAAGACTCGACTAGGGAAGAAAGGGATTGCAACTAGAAGTAGACAGAAGAAAATTTAAAATAGTGATAGTGGTTGACAATAAAAATGAAGATTGAGTGGCGCTTAGGAAGTGAAGGTACAAACTTAAGTAACAGAAATGGAGACGGGATAATAGAACTTAGCCTGCAAAATGATTTAAAAATAGGGAACATACACTCCAAGTAGAGAACATAGATAAATAGATTTTATTTTGTCTATTAAATACACATTGCTAGAAAGTTTTCATTTTATTAAATGTTATTTGATCGTTAAAATATTCATACATTGTGTAGTAGGGGCAAAGGATTGTAAACAAATTTTTTTGAAAGTTCGTAATTTACTCTGATTTTTGACTGATACAGATGGTTTATTATAGCACTTGGCATTCGTATTTTCCACCGAATGTTGCGATACTGTTGCAAAAATTGCAGTGTTGCCACAGTATAGTAACCATATTATAAAAAATCTCTGGATAATATTTTTAATTGAAATAAATAAATAATTAAAAATTTAACATACCCTACCACACTTTTATACATATACGTATTTTGACAATTAAGTTGCCATCTTCACTAGAAACCTAAAATATCCTACACAATGAGAGTGTTGAACTTATTGCTAGCTAAGATGTTAGTTAACTTTGAAAATATTCTCTTCACTAGATTACACTTTTCCTAATTAAAAACCACAGTCTCCGTCAATTTATTATTGTTATCATTTTCCCTCTCAATAGATGCGATTGGGTTGTTGAATATACTGTTGCTCAGTTTTATATTTTCCATTTCCTCGCGTTTCTTTATTATCATTATCTCGGCTATCAGATACGTGTGATCAGGTAGTGTGTTAATTAAAATTTTAATATTACAATCTATAATAGTTATAAAAATTACGTCGATACTTGATTGCGTATCGCGTGTGATTCTGGTGGCGGTGGATATTCGATTCGTCATATAAAAGTCAAACGGGTTATTTTCAAGCATCCGCTGCGTTGTTTCGCAACCGATTCCAAACTCTTTCTTCAATGCAAATTTTTATTAACTAATTTTTGCACGTCGAGTGTTTTTACGCTACACTGTATTACTGTATTAATTAATTACTAATTTTATTATCCTCCATCCATGTTCGGTAATGCACAGTATTTCAATGTTATTTGTCTTGGGCAATAACTTCTAATTGCAAATATTTATTGTGTATATGTACATCAAATGACAAGAGTAACAAGGAAAAGAAAAAGGATTGTTTACTTTCTGGTTGAGAGGGAACTAACTATGTAGTAAGTGTAACCGATATAGGTAAAATGAAATCAAGAACTTGGAAGTGCCCATTTTTTATACTAACATTTGAACAAGAAAATGGAGGGGAAAGATGAGAGAAAAAAGAAACTAAATTGTTACAAAATATTCCAGAAAGCAAATCATTGAAAAAAAAACCAATAAAATGGAAGTAACTTGATATTTCAAGTGGAAATTACTATCCAAAGTGCGATACATTTCATTTCATTATGATGTACTGCGAAACCTTTTGTAGCAAATTATTTCGACCCATATTTGATCCCCAATTAACCGAATAGGTTGGACCCCTATATTACCAAAAAATAGCATACCACACTTCGTACAAAATACATTGGCCCACTTGTTAGACATTCAAGTTGATCACCTGTGCACGTGCACGCACTAGCATAAAAAGGCAATCGATGTTCGTTGAAAACGTTCTCATATCCCAGCTAATTGACCTACTAAGCGTTACAGCACCGTTGGTCTATATAAAAACCCCACGCAACGCAGGTCGGAGGTCGGTAAATCAGATTCACGAAAATTTAGAAGAAAGCAATACCGTGATCATTGATAAATATTTTAATTAACTTATGCTGATTGTATCAAACGAATTGATTTTGTTGAATATCTTCGTTAGATAACATGAATTTATGGACATTATCTATAATGATAATAAATTTCAGTTTCGGTTTGTTTGGCCACGATTTGAAAGCTGCGTTTGCAAAATTTAATTAAACTGCAGTTCAACAAGTTGCTGCTTTCAATACTTTAGCATTCTCCAGTCATGAACCTTGCACGCTTTGCTGTCGTGAGATATAGATCTGAAATTATTTGAAATACTACAATATTTATGTTGTATATTTATGTCTATGCTATTGTGACATTATAAATTACGAGCGAATAAATTATTATTTTATAACTCTCTAGAAGATATCTCCAGATCACATGGTTTCATATAATTTCCTTTAAAAAATTGGTGTGTAAATTATTTAAAAATTTTACTTTATATTAAAACATAATATTCTCAAAATTTAACATAAAAGCTTCACATAAACGAGTGTAAGCTAACATAAAATTTCTTAGCCAGTCAATGCGCTAATTATATTAAATGTACACTACAGACTTTAACTGAATATATAATTATTTTCAACAAACTATAAAAATATTGGCACTTTATTTGGATATTGAACGAGACATTGAGTAGAGACATTCCAAAGAATTTTAATTCGAGCTGAATTAGGAAATCCGGGATTATTACTTGATCCAATTTTAAATGTTATTGTCATATTTTTTTGTATAGTTTTACCTATTTTAATTGGGGATTTGGTAATTGATTAGTTCCCATAATACTAGGAGCTCCTGATATAGCATTTCACCGATTATACAATTTAACTCTTTTATTAATAAGAACAAATTGAACCGAATATTGCCCATAGAGGAGCTTGTGTTGATTTAGATATTTAGATATAGGAATAACTTTTGATCGAATACCTTTATTTGTTTGAGCTCTAGTATTAACAGTTTTATTGCTCCTATTATCTTTACTTGTACTAGCACGAGCTATTAGTATTCTTTTAACTGATCGAAATTTAAATATTACATATTTTGACCCAGCAGAAAGTATGGCTTATATCACATAATATTAAAAAAAAATATCTTTTATTCCATTTTCAAAGAAAACAGCAAAATGAAAATGATTGTTATTCACGAAGTAGCCTGTAGTTAAAATAACTGCGATTGTCTTTCGAATATTGTGGCCTTAAAGAATACTAAATACTTGCGGATATCAATTGACTATTACCTCAGGTCGCGTATTACAGACCAACGAACGCAATATATTAAAACAAGTTAAGAAAAAGTAGTTCAAATTAAAAACTGGGTTAAAAGTTACAACATTATATTTAAGAGAAATTGCGAAAGAAATGAGAGAATGGATACAAACACATAAAGAGCGTACATAAATATTTCTCAGAATATGAGAGCTGAAAGGAGAAAATAAAAAGGGCAGAAAAGATTTTTTGAAGCAGTAACTGAACGTAGAACTAGAGATCAAGGATGTTATAAATTATGCTAGTGATGCCAACAAGAAACAAGAACAAACAAGAAAGAAGTAAAACACATACTAAAGAATAACAATGAAATAAAATAAGTGGAAACTATTATCTTCTACATGTAAAACGCTCTACAAAAAACGACGACCTAACGAAAAGTTAAAGGGAAATTCAAAGCCAGAGCAATGGAAACGAAATGCAACGGAAACAAAACTAAAATAGGGTATAAGATAGTAATAATAAATGAAACGGAGAGCAAATGGAAACCAGAAAAAACTGAACAGAAAACCCCACTAGAAAGTAATGAAACAAAAAACTACACTACACTAGAAATAATAGGAACCGACACCGAAAGGTAAGGGAATAGTGGTGCTACCAAAGAGATACTGGTTGATAGAGTCAGGGGTGGTCGAACAAGAAGGGCCGAAAGAAAAATCAGGATTTATAAAGGCAATAAATAGGATGAAAAATATTATCAAACAAAATTATAAAAATTACAGAATAATTAAAATAAATTAAAACATCTCGACGTACGGAGGGAAGAAAACGATTATTGTTTCATAACACTACAACAAGGAACAGAGATAGTATAGAAGGATATAGAATAGTAATAAAAGAAGAGTGGGAAATAGTAATACAAGACTGGAAACTATCATGGAATTAGTTGAAACGAATAAAATATTTGAACGTGCAGATTTGCACAAATATAAACGAGTGACAGAAAGCAGGAAAGAAAACTCAACTTCCTCATACGCAAAGAAATAGTTAAACAATTAATAGATGTCAATATCCAATAAATAAGATAAAGAAGAAAATAAGTTAACGAAAAAGCTACAAGAGGAAATATAACCAGAAATATAGAAAAAAATTGGAGGAAAAATTTATAAAACGCACAGGGAAGCCAGAAATTATTACATGGAATACTGAAACAAATATGAAAGGAAAAAGGATACAAGATGTAAGATATAGAACGCTTGTATGGTGGAGTAATAATAGAAAAATGAAAATTAATGGAAAATGGAAACAACAATATGAAAAAACTACACAAATCAGAGGGAAAGACAAACGAAGAATGAGGACAGAGAATGAGGAAGTAATGTTAGTAGACAGAGGATAAAACAATTAATGGAAGAGGAATTACTGGAAGCAATTAAGACATTTAAAAAAGGCCCACGAAAGGAAGAGCCCCCATAAATTATAAAATACCTATGTAGATGGAGGGTGTAGAGGAATTATTAAAGATTTTGAACAAGTAATTGAACAGGAATTCTATTACCCATATATAAAATGGAGATAAGAGATAATGCTACAATTGTAGAGGAACCACTCTACTGACCATACGGGAAAATATAGAGAAAAGAAGAAATGCAATTATAAAAAATACAATACAGGTAATTAACTGCGGCTTCAGAACAGATATGCGTACAGGCCTTTCTAGGCCTGTACGCATTCTAGAGGGTAAAAAGAGAAGATGGTGATGCAAAAAATATTATTTGCTAAAATAAACTTCGGTAAAATTATCGAATACCACTCTACGAAGGAAATTTCATACAATATTTACAACAACTTCGATGATTGGCGATTTCAGATTTTGTTGGTGAAATGGGCGCAAAGAAGTAAACCGGGGATAAAATTTTTGAATTGTCACACACTAAAGACGTACCTAAAATTGCTGTAAATTATTAAAATTAAAATTTGAAACCTTGATTTTAACAAATTTATATATGTATTTCGGCAACTAAGTTGACATATTCAATATAGAGCTAAAAAAGGAACGTGTTATACTTGGTATACTTGGTCTTTCTAGCTAAGGTGTTATCTTTGAAGATATTCTCTTCATTTCTCTTCACACTATTAGGTCTACTGAAGATGAAGATTTATTATATGAGCACACCGTATATTTACAGTAAGTATAAATGTTGATGCACGAGCCTACTTTACTTCGGTAACTATAATTATTGCTGGTCCTAAAGGATTCAACATGTCTAATCGACTACTCGTCATTATTCAAATAAATTCTCTAGCACTTAGTTTTATTTTCTTATTCCAGTAGGTGGATTAATAGAAGTAATTCGTCCTAATTCTTGAATTGCTATCATTCTTCACAACGATATCAATTCTAGGATAATGTAGCACATTTTCATTATGTACTCGTATTATCAACAGGGGCAATATTTGCTATAATAGCAGGATTTGTACACTGATTTCCTTTATTTACTGCTTTATATATAAATAGAAAGTACGGAAAAATTCAGTTTAGTTTTATGTTCATTCGAGTAAATATGACATTTTTTAGGATTAAGAGGTATATCCAGTCGATATTCTGATTATCCAGATGCTTATACTACATGATATGTTGGTTCTCTAATTTCACTAGTAAGAATGGTTTTAGTCTAATTTATTATTTGAAATGCATTTGTACCTATACGAAAAAGATTGAATGATTTCAGCAACTAACGCCTTCTGAATTACCAGCATTAACAACTTTCTTATATGGCACATTAATGCATTGACTTTAAACTTCGTATATAAAGTTTATACTTTTTTAAGAATTGCTATATGGATAATTTTTACTCTGCAGGATAGTTCAACCCCATTGATAGAACAATTAGCTTTTTTCCATGATCATACCTTGCTTATTTTATTAATAGTTAATGTTTTAGTATGATATTTAATAATTACATTAATTTTTAAATGAGTATAATTATCGATTTTTATTGGAATGTCGAACAATCGAATTAATTTGAACAATTCTTCCTAACTTTACTTTAATTTTCATTGCATCTTTACAATTAATATGTTTACTTTACGATGAATTAAGTAACCCTTTAATATGAGATAAATCAATTGGTCGTTAATGATATTGAACACATGAATATAAAGATTTCAAAAATATAGAATATGATTCTTATATAATTTTTATTAATGAAATAAAAAATATATAATTTTCGTTTATTAGATGGAGATAATCGAATAGTAATACTTTTTATATAACAAATTCGATTAATTATAATTGTATGTGTTATACACTATTTTACACTATCCCTTCTAGAAGAGTAAAAATTGATGCAACACCTGGACGATTAAATCAAATCAGAAACCGTAACATTTGCGGACCCATGTTCATTAATACATTTCGGCATATTTCATTATTACAACCATAATTTATTTTGACCGGGAATAAAAATTAATATATTACTTACACAGATGATGACGAGATAATGATGACGAGATATTTATTGGGAATTGTTTTATATTTTGTTGAAATTTCCAACTCCTGTGATCGTTTGTAAGTTTTCATTTTGTATGTGCGGTCGTTGTCGTTATTTTCATTCCGAGCACTACGGGCTCGGAAAGAAAATAACGATGATTGATTTACGGCATCCAGTTGTCATATTTTACTTTACCTTGCCTTAAAAATTAAATGTCAGTCGCTTCATATCAGTATACTTTGTATTATTGCGTTATAATTCGATTAACGAAGTTCGGTCAAGTGTTGTGTGAAACTTACCCAGATTGGGATTCGCACTAGGGTCAGCTGTTGCCGGTTCAAATACTTATTAGCCAAATTTATCATTGAGGGTATACGTTATATACATTGATATAAGACACCAATCAATAGTCGGACGGGAAGTAGAATCTGGCATAAATGAAAGAATAAATAGATAAACAAGAACAACAAGCGCATTGAACTCTCTTTTGCATACAAAACAAGATTGTAGATTGTAGGATCTCACGAGTTTGAAGAAGTTAAGAATGCAACGTAGACAAGGATGGCTGGAGGCACAAATCCTTGACCGACAACGCATAAAAGAAAAATAACGAAACGTCGCGCTTATCCAAACTTTTTCTGTCTAATTAAATTTTCATTGTTTCTTTAACGCAAGTAAAAATTATTACATCTTGCATATTAATATCTTATTCTAACAGCAAAAGATGCCATATAAATTATACGAAAACAAAATGTGTACGGTGGATTGGTAACGTGATTTGTGAACTAGCGACACGCTTGTGAATATAAAAGTGTATTACTTCATAAATTAGTTAATTAATAAAACACACAATGAAGGAAAGTGTACTCTTGAGTCGTTATTTGTATAAAACAGCAGCATCGTACACATAAAAAGAACAAGATACTAAACGTAGCGTTATGTTTAACATGCACGTTTGCAAAATCAGGATATCTATAAGTTTGTAATAATATGCACATTCATTTAACATATGTTCATCGAACGCTACTTCTGTAATTAAGGTTCATGGCGCCGACGAACCGAAACGTTTAGTCAGGAACTTTTTTTGCAAGTTCAGTAATCGAACACCAACCGAATAAACATACAAGAGCAAAGTAAATATTTAAACTGTAAGGAAACAGCGATTTTCGAGCTTGTTATCATAAACTTCGATTAATTTTTGCTACAACATAGCCGCGAATGCGTCTATTAATAGCTAATTAATTAAATATCATGGTCTATGTTTTCCATATATGTTTCGCTTTGTTGCATCGTTGGTAAATTAATTAGAAATTAATTGTAACACGGGCCAACTGTCGCAATTTTTACTAATGTGTAACTGCATGTAAACAATTTTTTTAATTCGAGATTGCAGCGGAATAATGTACCCACACTTCAAAACTAACACACGAAGGCAACCTAAAAATATTTTACGCGCCACCATTCTGGTACCTTGCTATAGAAAAATAAATACTCATTTAATAAGCATCAAATTCTTGACAATAAACTATACTAAACTAGGCTAGACTGAAAGAGTTTAGAGCACATTAAAAGTTTTTAAATGATAACATTGATAATATACTTTGGCGTTCTTTCATTGAACTCCAGGTTAGATTAGCGCTAACTTTCCGCGGAAAGTTTTCCATAAATCTTACTTAACTGTTCAGAGCATTGAAAATATTATAAAGTCGGTACGTTAACTTTAAAATATTCTGCGATCTTTCATCTAATGGAAGCACCTAAATGAAAAACACTGCTTTTCGTCATATTCTCCATTTATAAGATTAATGCTCGTGGCTTGTAATTCTGACATAAATAAAATATCCAATCTATAAAGGTTTATTTGTTACTATATGTACTCGGCTATGAGGTGCTGTGTGTTTAATTTCACGATTGTGGGTATACAAATCTGTTTTTGTTCCATAATCTGTGTAGATATAGAGACTGTCTGGTTTGTCGATATTAGGACATATAATTGGCCACTATGAGAACCAGATAGTCAACAAAGTCAATCGAATTGGGAATTGTAATTGAAATATTATATCCGTAGGAATCATATAGAATGCGGCATGAGGACATCTTTACTTTTGTCCTGCAAGATTGTGGCTTCTACGACGTTGCTTATTTCTTTTATAGCAACCCGCGTGCCATTGCAAAACTTTGGCTGGTTGATATTTCGCAACATGATAATTCGCAGGCCGATTTTCAATTACAGTACGTGCCGTGGCATCTGCATTTTTGTTCAATAACTAACCGCTTCATTTGCTTCCACAACAGTGACGACGGACTTGTATGTTAGACTGAATAAGCTCGTAGTCTTTCTTCGTGGCGGCAAGAATGGCTCGTTCACGCTCGTTCTTATGCTTGAATATTTGAAAATAATTTTTCCACCAATTGTTTTTTTGACGTCACTGAATTGCAGAACTTATGAGGCAATGAAATTCGTCCTGAAGTCAGGTCAAGCGGCATCTTTCCGATCCCAATTTCCAGCAATTGATGACAGAATATCTCATCGATTGTTTTAGGGCTGGACATGCATATTTGTAGTTAATTTCAACGTCAGTACGTGTCGCCACAAAATATTTCAGGCAAGCATTGATTTCGATCGATTGGTTACGATCGAGGAATTACACATAATGTTTGCCTGAGATCTCCTGCGAACAATATAAATGCGTTCCCAAGGCCTGATGTTCCACGCAAATCTTGCAATGATTCATCCAGAGCCTCGATCAATTTGCTGTGTGCCATTGTGGATCCCAAACAATAAGTTTGCATTTCTGCAGTACTTTTCCCATGCCAGTGTTTTGGAAATGTTGCACGTTGGAGGGCAATCTTTGTTCAATGGTAATTTCAATTAGCAGTTTTTCCCCCGGTAGCTATGTCACAGCTATTGCGGACGACGCAAGAGCTAAGGCTATGTCATTTTCGAATCGAATTGCTGCTAGAATCAATCTAGTTAGGAACGTTTTACCAGTTCTTCTTAGCGCATCTAAGGAGAAGATTTCTCCAACCCCGTTATTGACACTTTGCATTATTTGATTGTAAATGCCTTTTGCTGAAGTGTTGGTTTAAGAACATTTGATTTTACGTACCATACGAAAAAACATCAACCGTGTTGTAATTGTGTTCACGGCGCAATTCCACAACGAACTAAGCAGAAGCAGATCGTCTCGGCGATAGCATTCCCTATTGATTGAGAACAATGTCGCATTGTAGATTTCTGCCGTGAAATCCATATTAATACTTGAATTGGCCCATAACTCTGTTGGAGATGGTCAATATGATTGCAAACAATGCTCGAATTTGATTTGGACGTGTCGGTTGTTCTCCATTTAATTCAGAGCTTGTGTAACGCTGTTGATAATTCTCAATTGCTTTAAAAACGTTGGATCAGGCACATGTACCAACAGCATGCGAACAAGAAACATTCGTCTTGATTGGGAAGCACTGTGTACGGTCTACCGATCGTAGTTTCTTTCCCTCGATTGCGTTGTTCAAATGATTTTCTACGAGTATGCCATGTGTAATGCGCAGGTACTTCCGAATACAGCAGTGTTTTCGTAAACGCGTTATTTTACATAACGCGAAGAAAACAGTTAACGTTGTAGCCTGTGGATTCGGGGCTATTTGTTGTCGTCCTTCATTTTCTAGATGTACTGCTAAGGGAACACCAGATGGACTTCGTTCATGTATGGGAAATGAAAGAATTCGCCATACTGCTTCATTGCTGCTTATGTGTCTTCCAACGCAACCCAACCAAACCCAACCTGATACTGTGCGATTGCATGTACAACCGCATTCTATCATTACTTTCAGGTTGTACTGCAATGAAGCTGCCTTTATTCATGTACTTATAAATGTAGTTGATCGATTTAACGTCATTACAGTATTCTACGTTTATGTGCGCTTTGCATGTTTTCGATAGTAAATTCTGATATGGTTGGTTTGTATGGTTGCTAATTTACCGCCATTTTCTCTTGTATGGATCGATCGTTTTTTGTCACAACTTCATGCAAATTCTCATCAATGTCGGCATCGAGTTTGAAGTGATTTTGCTATAGAGCCAGAATAGTGTATGTTCGTGTGGCAATCCTCTCTTTCGCAATTCCACTGAGTACATCCAGCAGCCCACAGATCGAAGCGGCGATTTCAGCTTCTGTTTGAAAACACGTGTGAAATGTGGTGTCATGCCTATCAACCAGTAATATACCAGGAAGTAAGAGCTGTTGTATATGTCGTATATATATTCAATGTGAATATAAAGAATAGGTGTGGATGGATGGACGGATATAGGTGAAAGAATTGACGGCATTTCAAAATGTGATTACCATTATTCTCTCGAATCATTAATCCGCAGGAATAGTTCATTGCGTTGCGGTTCTTATTTGTTTATTCGCCACTGACTGGATTTATCTTCTTAACGTTGAAATGATATCCATTGGCACCATTCTAAAAAATGATTTGGTATTGCAGGGCATCATAGCATCGATGGGTTTTGTCAATTGGTCGATTCTTCGATGAAGAATATATAGATTCGAATAGATTTCCGACTATATCAATTGCCACGTCTTTAGTCGGTGCATTGAATGTTCTCCAGCAGACGCTTTTTCAGAATGAATAGCAACCTTGCTTGTATGAGATGGCATCATATCAATTGCTGTTTTGAACAAATGTACTAAATAATTTTTTTCGTGAAGAAGTTTTTGCTGTTGGGAAACGATTGAATTTTTATACCGGTAATTCAGTTCATCATTGCCATCTCCGCTGAAATACATTTGAAGGAATTTATGTTGACTATCTGAGAACGGAAGCAGCCGCCTTTATGATGAATTTGTGCCTTTACTTTGGGTTGGTATGAATCGAGCTGTTATTATTTTTGCGCAGAACGACGACATAATACTACATGATAATTTGCAACTTGGTCTGAGCTCGATTTGTTGATTTTGTTTTCGTAGAATGTGCGCTATTTTCCAAAATAAGTTAATGTTGTGAATGGATATTCATTTAAAATTGAAATTATTGAATAACTGTGCGAAAGGATACCATCGTTTCTTATTAATTAAGTTTTATATAAGATTGGTTGGAAAACCATTCATACTTCCTGGATGGATATAATTTTATTCAGTTCTACATTATGGTTTTGATGTGACGATGGAACTGAATAAGCTTTACGTGCCATAGCATGATAAGCTACTAATGTATGTGATATGGGATGGTTGGATTTGAAAGGAATTTTAGAATTTTAGTAGTTGGTCGGTTTTCTGAATATATTGAAATCTATTTATTTATTATTGAGAATTAATTAAGTTTGTCTAAAAAGTTTATTTCATTGGTTTTTCGTTGTTTCCAGTGTAAATTTAATTTGAGGGTCCACGCTGTTAATTTTATTTAAAAATTGATCAAGTTGACGTGGTATGCCGCTTAAAACACGCAATTACGTCATCCACGTATCGACCATATCACACTAGTTACATGTTTTTTGGTAAGGTATACATTGAATATTTTGCCCTCGATAGTTGACATGAAAGGCGAGCCCATTGCAAAACCTGCAGTTTGCTGATAAAAACGATTGTTAAATTGAAAATAATTTCATGTTAACACATTTCAAATGCATTATACAGTTCTGAATGTGTAGTAGGGTCTATATATTCAGAACCTGTGTTGTCTAATATATGCTGAACAATGTCAAGGTATTTGTTGGAATATTTGAAAACATACTCGTGACATCAAACGACACTAATTTAGAATTTTTTGGAGCGGTTATTGATTTTAGCTGCTGGGATAGGAGCAATGAATTTTCTATTATGTATTTATAGGTAAAATTTGTACATTTTTTAAAACATAATTTAATTGCTAGAGTTCGCGATGGACTATTGATATATGATACCCTCGGTCTAAAGCGATCTGGTTTGTGGGTTTTTATTAAGCTGCAAAGTCTCAGGAGCAAGATTGTTTATATTTTTAATTTTTGATTGATATGTCGTTGTTGGGTTCTTCTTTAAGAGTTTAAAATTTTCCGTAGTAATAAACGTATTTACTTTATTACAATATTGACTATTTCAATGAGATTTGTCTGCTTTTGAAAATTTTAACTTGATTTGATAATAGAAACATCTGCTGTGGAATATTGACAACGTGTTTTTATCATTTTTGAAATTAATGCTTGGGGAGTTCTTGAATTTTTCTTAACCCGATTTCTGATGCTATTACTATTATTTTTTTATCGGCTCTGTTATTAACATAGGGACTGTAAATCGGATTTTGGGATAAACAGGATTGTAAAGGGTAATAAAGGTTGATGTTGACATTACTGACTGTACTGCATTGACTGAATTTATTAAATATTTTGAATTTACAATTATGACAAATTCTGCTTTTCTTTAGTTCCCTAGCATTTGTGTGCATAGAGTGATTTCAATTTTTCTATTTCACATCATTTTATTGCAACCAATAATTAGCCCGGATATTATGTCAGTAAGAAAATTCCATGGGCTACAGGAAATAATATAACGTATTTTTCTAAGCCACTGATGCCGAGATACCAAAAATGATAGGAAATGCAATCAAATATTTCTTGTTTTCGTCGGCAGTGAATATTGTATGGGTTCGCATTTTAAACAGCAGCTACGATATTATGCTTCCATTTTTACAACCACATAAATTATAAAGTGCCCCAAACAAATTAATTCGTCGCATGTTTTCCAAAACTTTCTGAAGTTCCTCCACTGTTATTGATCGAATTTCGCGCAGAACCGCAACCTTGTTCTCGTTTACCCTTTGCATCGGACAGTCATTTAACTTTTATTGTACGAATCAAGTAATAGACGGGCGGAGTTCGTTCAGGTGAACGAGATGATCATAATCTTTAACTAATGAATTGGTTGTTATAATACTCTTATAATAATACTGAAAGATGGCCGCATAGATGAAATTTCTTTTCAAAACCTCTTTTTGCATCAATGCGTTCAAAACCACAAAGAACTTGCTTCCCATGCTTGCAGGTACAACTTTTTTATTTAGATATTATGGGGGGCGGTCAAATTTTTCGTGGACACCTTGTGGCATATGGCACCGGGTGCGTTTCACACCCTAGCTTTAAATACTTATCTTCGATTAGAGTCGTCGCTTGAAACGTTATTATTGACACGACGTAGCAGCAATGCATTTAATTTATTGCCTACATATTGAACTCTTTTTAGAAACATTTTTTCAAGGAATAATTTTCAAGATTTCAGTTAAATACAAATGAATAAATAATTGATTAAATGAACGAATATAATAACTGGAGTGTGATATTATTTTGATGTTGGTTTATACACGTTTCGTTTAATGCTTCTATATTTGTGTTTATTTTGTTTCCAACAGTCCGTTATTTTCATTTCAGTTTTTTGATAATATGTTTAAATATCGGTTTTATTTGGTCTTCACTATTTTCATGTCATTTTATTTAGTTTTGCATCCGACAAAAATATTGTCTTTTACTCTTTCCCAATTTTGTTTTTATTTCTATTCAAACTTCTATTATGCTGTTTGATTTAATTCTTATTTTCCGTTTTCTATTAAGTTTATTTGTTTGGAGTTTCTAATCGCATTTTTGTAACTTTTTGTTCTACACTTGTATTCACACTCTCGGTCATATTTTGAAGTAATACATTCATATAATATGCAGAAATGAAGTTAAATATGTACTGTCGGCAATGTCTGTAAGTTAGAACTTGGAAGTTAATTTCAGCGTCTCGGCTTAGTAAGCAATTCATCTGTTGATGTTCGTTATACGTCAACATTCCTTAGTTCAACATCAAGTATTATTCTATTATTCTCATAATTAGCGGGGAATATGCCCTTTGTAGTTGAGGATATATTGGCACGAGCAATGTAAATTTCGCATAAAATACCCTTCTACAAACTGAAATTTAAATCGATTTATTGTTGCAAAGTTTTTACAGAATTAATTGTATGTCAAAGCCAGGGCGCGGAATGTGATATTCAGTTGAACGCTTTGTTTAATATATTTAATATTATAAAGTTACTCTAACTCGTCAGCAACACAAATGTCGCTGTTTTAGAGGTATTGTCATTCCCACCTGTTTGCAAACTGCGTCTGTGCCGAACACGTTTGCGATTATAACAAGCGAATTGAGCTATTAAAATAATTGTTTATTTCTAAATTGATTGCTACGACAATGCATTTATTACTTAAATATGAGTATAAATACATTTTTAGTTTCACTTCTCAATGATATTTATAAGCTGTTGGTTTCCTCTTTACGTAAAATATAAAATAGAGCACATTATTTATAAAGATATAGTATTCTAAGTAAGAAGTTAACTTTAACCACATTATTTTTGAGTAATAAGTATAGTCTAATAGCATTAGGATACTAACTGGAACTACACATGCGACAATCTACTTAAAACGTATTTTATGCATTTTAAACGTCACCGATTCGAAGTTTGATAATATAATTTAAACGTTTTTGATCAAATAAGAGATTTCAATTTAATTTCCTGTGTTCAGAGAGTGGAAAATTATAAATGATTGTGTTTATCGGTGCAATACTAAGTTTCTCCAGTAACAGTTAATTGCGATAATGCGGGATAGCGATAATAATATTTTACTTTTTTATTTATTTATTGTACAATGTATGACACTCAAAATTGCTACACAGATTCATAGACGCAACCATTGCACTACTACATAGGGGGTTGCATGACCAATGAACCATGAGTACGTTTTATAATTGTTTAATAATTAAATTTTAATTATATTAACCTATTTGTCCGTAATTTATTAACGCCTGTTTGTAATAAATTACTAACAATAATATTGTAGATGAAAATTACTGAATACATCTAGTATGTGATATATTTTTCAATTAAATACTTCGGTGATTGTCGTACGAACATCATTCAACAGGGCTTGTTATATATGCTTTAGCTAACGCTTAACGTTAAGGTCCGCTTCTCTCGAGGTAAATTCCCAAACAAATTCCCCGTCAAAAATACACAACAGTAACTTCCTTTGAGTGTGAACTGTGGCCTCTTTTTTCCTTTTCTTCGTTCATAATTGTATTAAACATTTGCCACGCAAATGAAGATCACATATATAGTATAATAATAATAATTAATACACCTAGAAAGTTGTTTCGGTGTCTGATCCATGTTTTCGTTTTAACATTATTTTTTAATCTTTTAGCGTTGAGATCTTTTCAATAAATATTGGTTCTTGTACGTATATTTAAATTGTTATTATTCTTTTTTAAGTATATCCAGAAATATATGTTGCAATAATTGTGGGCCCGAACAGTTCACATCATTAATTCTCAATAGCAATTTAATAAAAGATTAAAATATCAGTAATTGTCGTTATAGCTCGGTAGTTCAATCGAAGTTTAGCGTGGGCATTAATTTAAACCTAATTATTCGACAAAGTGACATTGAATTTAATTTTGTAGAATCGCGCCTAATTGTTCTTGCTTTTCAAAACACTGTGAATAATTTGTGTAAGAATGCTAAGAATTTACCCAATTGAAGCACAGAAAGGTAACGTTATTGCAATATCGGAGGAAGCTTTATTGATACGAGAGGTTGCGTCGCGTCTAAATATAAGTGATGTCCATAGGTGGGACCAATTTTTTTAAAACTTTTAGGAAGTAAAATAGTGGAATGGAACAAAATGGTAAAAAATAACTAAAATATCTTAGATAAACTTCTGTTGCTAGTGCTATATATAGAATTAGAGGAAACGACATATATAATTATGGTGCTGCTAGAGAAATTGCATATGCGGAGAAGTTCATCAACCGTAATGCAACTTTTGGAATAGTTTAGTTTAAAAAATAGCCTTGCAACAAATGCCATTAAGAGATTATCGACCGTGGAGCTGCAGGCTTGAAGGTGGATATCATTGAAGAGAAAGTTTGATGATTTAACGTATGGCTAATAAATAATCAATATAAATGTAATATATTTATATTAGATGCAAACTAAATCGGCATTAATTTCTTCAACTTTCATTTGTTAATTATCATCCTTTTTGTTTCATCTTGCAGAGAGAACAAAATAGAAAGTACGATTATATAGGTGATATTACTTTGAAGAAAACAGGTCAACAAAATTGATTTTTAAGAATGGTCAACATAGATTACGTATCTACGGAAAACATTAGGAATAAGATCAACTGGTTTAAACCATCCATAAGGAACTGTGTGGTTAAAGAAACAAAGTATGGGTCAAATGAGGCTTTAAGGTGTGAATACAGTGAAATCGTCATTTTGGAGAGGTGTATGTAGTCAAACTGTAGCAATTTTTGTTGAGGATATAAATTTTATTTCAAAACAGGATCATATTCATACGCAGGTGAATAAACGTAGACGCCAATTTCTAGGAATGCGATTGAATATTAGTAAAACTATTTTTAGTTAAACGGTTCTACTTTGATTGTCGTATGAATCAAACCGTGTTTCATGACCTCGTCTAATCAAAATTTAATTCGGTAATACAGAAAACGATTCAGCGAAGCATTAACTATAATTATTATACATCATATAGCAATGGAATGAAAGGACAATGGGTTTCAATGGATCGCATTTGGTACGAATGCCTCTCATCAGCCTTTTGACGGTAAGTTGTTTAAAGGCTCGAATATTTTGGTAGATTCTTCATTGAAGTTCTTCTTCGTTTTGGGCTACCCACCCACCGTCATAAACTTTCTACCAAGTAAACCCCAAAACTCTTCTATAGGACGTGCCTGTGGAACATCAGGGAGTTATCCTCTTTAGGTACACATGAGATATTTTGTTAGCTTAACAATCGTGGGTTCTTCTCGCATAATGGCACGATGCTAGATCCGGCCAGAATATAATATTATCATTAACACGATGCGTTTGAATAAAATTCACTAATTTGAGGACGCATCTTCGAATATAAATGTATGCATTTACAGCTTCACCCTTAACTCGCGCAACATAAGGTTTTGACAAAACAGCTTTCGAAATGGCGCAAAACATTAGTACCTTGTCCTCAACTTTCGCTTTTTTCTTATATCTTACGTCATTAGGAACGTCCTCATCGTTGTCTGCATAAAAGCCTTCTTGTCGCTTTCTATATTTTAAATTATTTCTGCTAATTTCCCTCTTGGCTGTCATATGGGATATGTGAAATCTTTGGTATAATTTTCGCGTTGAGACTCTTTTTCTGTTTCTTGAAGATTCAATGGTGTTCTGAAACCTTGCATGATTCAAAACTCGAGGGCGACCGGTCTTGGGAAGATTCGTACACGGGAAACCTTCCTCAAAACCTTCCTCACATTCCTCAATGACGTGGTAAATTGTTGTCTTGGAAATATTTTGGTTTCTATAAATGGCGGCAATGTCATGTTTGGGCATTTGTCGAACCAAATTGTAAATACCTGCGCAATTTTAACTCGTAGGACATGTCCTGTAAAACTTTGTAAACACAAATGTAAACTTTACAGATTTACAAATTTTCCCAAAACTTTTGTTACATTCGGTAGTAGTATAATATCAATTCAGGAACGTGGAAGTAATATCTTTGGCCATAGCACTGACAAAATTAAGAGCATTCGATATTTCCAAATTGTACCTTAAATATTTGTGTGAATAATTCAAATTCACAAATATCTGATGTATTTATTATGAAAGTATGTGCGTGAATGTGATGCGAATAAAAACAACTATGTTTGAATGATGATTCGCTATAAAATATATGGAAGTCAATATACAGGATGAATAAATTACTATATACGTTACCTTAAAGTAAAATTTAAGTTATTAACGAAAATATGTGTGTGCAATTGTATATAGATAGTTGCAAGCTCGTTCACGAACACGCTTAACATTTATTCGATAATATAATTCTTTCCACATAATTTATTCATATGCGTTTTAAATAAAGCCTCACCAATAATATTTCATCTTAAAAAATTTGATTTTGGTTACAATCGTCCCTATTTGGAATTACTGCCACAATTCTTCGAGGCATAGTATCCACTGAAGCTTGACACTCTTGTAGCATGAACTCATCTCAAAGTTGTTGCAGTCTCTATTTTAATTATGTTCACAGTTCTTGCAGGATGAGCACCAAGACATTTTCTCATTCCGTTCCATAAAGTTTCGATGGGGGCAAGTTGAGATCACTTGAAATCCATGGTATTATCCAAAAGCAATTTTATAAATTTCTTAGACGTGTGGCTGATGGTGCAGCCAGTTGTTGAAAAATGAAAGCTTTTTCAGAGTCAACAGCATCTTGCAAGGTTGGCAATAAAGATTCTTCCAACATGTTCAAATATTTTTCCGTATTGACAGTTTCATTAACAAAATAAAACTGAAAGGCTGGAAATTTCCGATTTCTTCCCAAACAATTTGGATCCTGGATTTCGTGTTTTGTGGAATTACTCTTCTGCGACAATCGCCCACACAAATCTCGAAACGAGACTCATCAGTCCGGTGGATAGATTTCTAGTGTATAGGGAGCCAGTGCCTATGGTCTCTAGCCAAATTTGCTATATTTATATATAAAAGGAATTTCAACGAGAAGATGAGGCCGAAGATTTTACATTTCCCATATTAGCAGAAATAATTTTAAATATAGAGCGAGAAAAATGTCCAAAAATACACGGTTGCTTAATTAGATAGGACTCCAAGATGCTGCAATCTGGGAGTCCTATCCTATGGCTTGCTAATTAAGATTAGAAGAACTCAAACAAAGCAACGATAATTTTAGACGACGAAATATTTTACAATATCTAACTCCAAAATAAAAAAAGCGAAGGCTTTTATTCAGACAACATTGAGGACGTTCCTAATGCCGTAAGGTATAAGAAAAAAGGGAAATTTGAGGATAAGGTACTATTGCGGTGCGCCATTTCGGAAGGTGCTTTTTCCAGACCTGGCGTTGAGCGAGTTATGTCCAAAGGCTGATGAGAGCCATTCGCACGAAATTTCGAACTGTTGAAACCCATGGCCCTTTGGCTGCTATGTGATATATTTTAATTATAGTTAAAGTTTCACTGTACTACCAAATTATACATTGAAAAATTATATTTCAAAAAATTTCCCAAAACTTGTGTATGATATTATTGTATGATCGGAGCGTTTGTAAACTTGCTAAATACAAAGGGTGCGATGTGATAAATCGAAATGTTTAATTTTAAATGTTGGTTTGTGCACCACAATCATGATCTACTTTTTTCTACCGCGGCGCTTGTAATCATTGCAGGAACATTGGAAAATTTAAGCGCATCGTTGTCGAGTTGATATTTAAGACATAATTTTTAATGGCGAAGAGTTAATTCTTACCTTTATTAACAGGAACTTATATTTTCGTCTTTCGTCCTGGTTTCCGTGAAACTATATGCGCCGTTAATTACGATATCACAATTTATAGTTGAGGCAAAAAAAAGATTTTGATGTATGTGAATTTTATGGTTATATTAAATCAATAGTTTTACATCACATTAACGTAGAATATTCAATATACTTTGTACTCCAACTCCATTAATAACATGCAGAAATTATTGGTGCCATCTTCCATCCACCACTCTTTTAGTAACAGCGTACTGTTGTAACAACCAATGGTCACAACAGACCACCGTAACAATCTCACACTCTCCTCTCTGCAAGATATACTTTATGATATCTTTGTGTATCTTAACTAAATTATAAATGCCTTCTGGGTATTGGTAAATATTAGTGTTATTTATACTATTTTGGGACAACCTAAAGACAAGTTTTGATTCGCTGCCAGGTTATCATAAAATTTAAAAATTCGTATAACGCTTGCCTTTTGTATGTACACAGTTTAACTTGTATCACCGATGATATATCGCAACAATATAGGGTAATTATGAGAATGGAAGCCATTCGTCGTTAGGATACAAATCGCAGGCACGAATTTTACGGGCGAGAGTGTTGCCACGCTATGTTAAATTACACAGGTTTGTATAAAGAAATAAAGTTTTATTGATTTTAAAATTAAAATCGCGTTATGTCGGTGTATACAATATTATGTAAAAAAGTGTCTACTTCGTTGTGGTATTACGCACTTGACACATTATAAGCAATTTGAACGGTGTTTTTTCTGAAATAGTAGCAATAAAAAATAATAAATAATAAAATTGCCTTAACAAATTTATTAAACTCGCTTAAACTTTAAGGAAAATATATTATTGACCAAGTATATTAAGTGTGAAGTGATGGCAAGGACGTATTTCTAGACAACAATAATTTCTCAAGTTCGAGAATGAACTTATTGAAAACTGTCAGCCGGCAATAAAATAATTCTTCGTTTTGGTAATATTATGGGGATTGTCAATCTTCTTTTTGCAACCATGTGCACTTTCCACCACCAATTTATAATATGATATAAGAGACGCAAAATAAATAATTGCTGGTATCGAAAAATAAATATTGTTTATAGGAACGCATTGGCGCCATTTGTTACACACTGAACCGTACAACGATAACGAGAAGACATTCGGCAAGGCACATGTTTGCTATGAAAAAAGTTAGAATACAACAAAATTAAAAATTACAAATTACAAGAAGTAAATTACAATTCCAAATAGAAACAAAAATACGAAGAGACACACAAGAAATACAAAATGTTATCTGGGATTACTTTAAAGAACTAATTCAGAATGTAGTTGCAGGAGATTGTGGAGTCAGCAAATGTGCAACAGGAAGGCACCAGTGATAGACGGCATAAGCCCGGAAATGTTAAAATATTTGGGAAAAGAGGGAATAAAGTTCATAACAAAATGATGCGGATAGTGTGGAAAACGCAGGAGATCCCTCAGGACTAGAAGAGAGCTATAGTGACACCTATGAAAAACCTATAAAAAGGAGATAAAATGATATGCAGTACCTACAGGTATGTCTCTATTATGTAGATAAAATAATAGAAAATAAATTAAAGAAACAATTAGAGCCCACTTTTTAGGATATACAATCAGGATTTAGGGGAAACAGGTCAACCCAGGTTCTTGAATGGAGGGGTATTACATGAGGAAAAGATATTAGCACAGGATCGAAAAACTAGGCGAGACATAACAACCTTTGATAGAGACTGCTCGGGATAAGAAGAGAACGAAAGTCAATTAAGTTGGAAATTTTAGATGCACAGATATCGTTTATTAAACACGATTTTTTTTTGAATACATCTCGGTTCGTCATTCATTCTTGGTTGAAATTTACGATGTTGAGAACTGCTAGTTGTGTCTAACTTACTTGCTTTTAACTTATTTCCATGTGGGTATGTCATTTAATGGATTGGCATTTTCATTCCGTTAATGTATATTTCTTAAATAAATCTCGAAACATTATAATTTGCGAAAAAACGTGCACATAAACAAGTTACTGCCACAAAACGCTAATTGGTTTATAAAAAGTTTCATGTTTGAAGGAAACCGTGCTGAAAGGAAAGGCATGCAATATAGGACTAAAATGGGAAACGAAAAGGATGATTTCGAAAACCGCGCGCACTACTAAGCTTTAATGAAGGTTCCAACTGGTACATTTTAAATATTATGGAAAACATGACGATAAGGGTTATGTTTTATTGCGTACATGATAGTTTTTAACGCGAGAGGCTGGAGTAGTCACTGGAGGTGAATACGTACATTTTCTAGTTCAAAATTATATAAATGAAACAAATTAGATATAACAATATAATGTAAAAATGTTTGCAAAATATATATAAAATATATATAAAATAAAATAATATATTAAATATAATATAATATAATATAATATAATATAATATAATATAATATAATATAATATAATATAATATAATATAATATAATATAATATAATATAATATAATATAATATAATATAATATAATATAATATAATATAATATAATATAATATAATATAATATAATATAATATAATATAATATAATATAATATAATATAATATAATATAATATAATATAATATAATATAATATAATATAATATAATATAATATAATATAATATAATATAATAAAAATAGTTGCAAACGGTGCGAAGGGAGACTTTTCGGTATAAAGTTGTTTAATAATAATTAAGGTTGGCTTTACGGGTTTCTTCTCGATGAGTTCATAACAACAATAAAATGATATAACAATTTATCAAGCAAGGAAACAACAACAAAATTAACACAGGAATGAAACGTTCTCTCCCGATTTATTTGGAATATAATGTTCGTTTCACATCAATCAATCGACATTACAACTTAAAATTTGTAAATGCATTATTAAAAATAATATTTTTTGATTTTGCTTTTTTGAGCAAAAAATTAAAAATACTAAAGCTAAAGCAAAGGTGGTGAACGATTTTTATCTGAATCTTGTGAACATCGGATTATATAAATTTAACTTATTCCATTCCTTAATGATTTCGTTTGAATGACGATCGTGTTAATTGAGACATTAGGTTGATTTAGAATGTGACTGACGAATTTGTGTCAGTATATTAGGTGAGAGAAATGCATTATTTTGCGATCTGTAGCCAAATGGAGAAGCCCGAGGACTACATAGTATTATCTGCTGAGGTGTACGAGGGCGTTTCACCAATTATTGTCCCTAGCATGGAAACAAGCGCCTGAGAACAACGAAATAATTTTATTTTTCAAAATAGTTCCCTGACAGGTTGATACATACATTTTAAGTATCGGTGCTGAAGTGCTTGAATGCCTTTGGATAATAATCTTTATTTCGTTCCGCCAGTCACTCATTTACGTAATAACTTTTTCGTCGTTCACAAAATGAGTTCCCCGAAGATGTTCTTATAATTTTTTAAACAGAAAATAGTCGCTCAGGGAGGTTGTTTAAAAATTTCACAGCCAGCGTTGCGAATGGTAGCCATTGACAGACAGCTTTTGTGGGCCGGAGCGTTGTCCTGATGAAACAGCACACCTTCACTCAATAAACGTTTCTTGCAGAGGTTTTTTATAACAGCTCTTGTTTCAATTCTATCCATTTTGATAATATAACAAAAACCACAAAGGAACCGAACTAATATTTCGAATAAATGAAAAGATAGAGAAATGCAAATTGGCAATTTACATACATTAACGACAATAAATGACACAATTTTTTATTTGTCAGTCAATGCCTTCTATGTTAGGGACAGTAAATGATGAACCGTCCTCGTATGTACTATTTTTTGCGCGACCCAGGTAAGATGAAAAATGAAAGTACATTTTAAAACTTAATATGACATTTTAATAACATTTAAAAATGATTAATAACCTGAGAAATTAAAATTAGTAAATGTCATTAAAATGTCAATAAATTAGATGCTTTGTAGCCGTCGGGCTTCGTATCGGCGTTAAAATTTGGGTAAAATTGTATACATTAATAGGGTAGCGTCGGCAATAAATTGGAACTTGGAAGTTAAGTTTCAGGGCATCAGTTAATAAGCTTTGCAAAATTGACTTCAATCACTTTTTATGTGTACATAAAAAGATAGTTGCAAGTATATCGATTAAGCCCTTCTGATAAATTGCAATGTTATATTATATATTATAATATTTTTTTGCAACGATTTCACAAATGTATGTAATAACGTTTGCTTTGTTGAGGATAAATCTCTCCACACGAGGGAATTTTATTGGTTTCGATTAATTAAATCGACATTAACAATCTCGAAATGTTCATCGCAATGGTGCATTCAATTCTCTGTGCTTCAATCACGAAAGCCAATTACGTACCTGGATGTCTAAAATACAATATCGTGGTACATACATCATATTTAGATATTTATGAGATTCATTTTTAACCCCTATACCTACCCGGCATGATTCCACTCCAAACTATCGACCTTGTTAACAGCAAAACAAATGATACCTCGTTTCCTCAAATCAAAGAAAACGCAAGCTATGCTGATCTAATAGGCTCAGTAATCAGTATTGATTGCCAATCTGTTATTTATTCAGTCGAGAACACTCAGGTTTTATCGGCGTGCATGCAAAATCAATAGTTGATAAAATTCATATTTCAGGGTAGCGATTAAATTCCTCAATTTTAACGTGCGGAGAACTTCGTTCGTTATATATTTTGAACAAAGAGCCTTTTAAGAAAACGACTCTTTGTTCCGCAATTGTATGAAGTCTTTTATGCAACAGCGCTAAAAGCCATAATGCATTATTTTGTCCCTTAACTGTAAGTCGTTAGTTGTAAAATAAATATTATATGCATTATGTAAATTATATGTAGATCGTATCTAGAACGTGCATTTCTTAGTGGTAACGACATATATTGTTGTGATGTGAATAGTTCGTTTCGGATTTCGTCAAGAATCTAAGAATGTCACATATTCAGTGTTCGCGAATGCACAATCTGCATCAAGGGCCTAGATTATATCTTTAGCTGATATATTATATTCTTCGCAGTTCGCAGGATTTATTCTCACATTTACATATATAGGTAAACTGTGTTCATCTTAAAAATACGCACACGATACATATTTTTTTATGTCACAACAACCTGAACAAAACGAATTAAAGATAGGGGTAATGGGTTTGAATAAATGAGATTAAATTTTAATAAATTTTAATTTGAAGATTATAATATCGCCCTATCCGAAAGGGAGATAAACGATGAATTCGCATAACAAATTTACCATGAATTATCAACGAGCCCTAATTGCAAAGATTCATCATAATTCATTGTAAGCCCTATGAACTGCCTCACTACAGCGCGCCTTGTTAACTTTATTTGTAAGGTTTTACTACCGGATTAGGTCGTTAAATTAGCGAAAATGTTTTACACGTCATAGCTGATCCTACGAAGGGTGGTTCCCACATTCCGGGGATTCAGTTCTGCTGCATAATTTCGCAATGTGAATAACATGATGGACTTAATAAAATAAAATAAATAACAACATAGCTGTCGAAATGTACATTCAGATTGAATAAAGGCTGTGTAGTAACGATAATATTTATTTTATTTTGATTAAATTCATTTTTAAGATATATAGAATTATCCACAGTTAGTTGCAATTGTATTTTATTCAAATTATCTTGGAAAATTGTTACGATGAGGTGAGTAGCAAGTATTGAAATACACAGAATGCCAAAAGTCTTTGACTTTCTAATTGTGGAAATTTCAGTTTTCAACACGCTGGAATATTGACATTATTGGATGCAGGAGTTCGTGTATCTTATGTTTTTGAAACCAATTTCGGATTAATGGGGAATGTTAACTGTCAAAAAGGTTCCCCATCAGTTTGCTCTTTACCAAGTTTAGGTAGAGAGTGCGTTAGGGGGTTATTTATCCGCATACCTCAAACCCTGATCACATCCAACTAATCATTTATGAAAGAAAATGGAATATTATTTTGTTGTTACGAATGATAAGGCCTCATAGAGGCTGTAAAAGACCAAACTCACCAAATATAATTCCCATTTGGGATTATTATATCTCGAAAGATCTGCACAAATAAATTAAACCACCAATAAAAGCACAGGAATGGACGAACATTCCAAAAGATATTATCAGTGTTCGTAATTTTCATGCAGACATGGAACAATTTATTCGTAGATCGTAGCGGGAAAAGAAGATTAATTTTCCTTTTCAATGACTTTTTTACATTTCATTTAGTTATGCTTCCGCTTTTTTCATCAGGAATGAATGTAATTATGCAAGACTGTACTTTTATTATACTTAAATTATTTTCAATATCAGACATTTTTTGTTATATAGGTACCCAATTGTTATGGTGAGACAATAAACTATCAATTTTACGGGTATAAACAACATTTGTTACTATTAATCATGATTGCACATTTTCAATTAATTTATAATAATTACCTTTTAAGTTATATATAAGTTCATTTTCTGAAGCAAATTATATAACAAGACAATAATATTCTAAAATTATCCCATAAACTGAAAGTGAACCTGTGCTTTTTTGCATTTTACTTCTTCTGTGGTTTTTTTATACTGAATCTATTGGTTTATCGTATTTCGTTTGTTTAGTAGATAAAATTGTCATGGTGATAAGTTCTAACCTTGCGTACTACGTCTGTATTAGTGTTTTGCCAATTTCGTAAAGCATTTTAGTTGCGGATTTGAAAGACGGTTAGTAATACGTTTTGGATCATTCAGTCATAAATTTTGAACTTCAACTTAAACGATGCCAACTTAAACATCTGTAGTATAAACAACCGCCGAACAATGTGAATAAAGTGTCGTACTTGCTGAACATATTACTGATTTTCTTGATCTGCATCACTTAACCGTATTTAGCTTTGCGTCATTTTCGCGAAACAGAAGAACAACAACAGCCCTACAAGATGGTTTTCTGCGTTGGGACACAGCACTCTGATTGTTTCCGCTTTGCAAGTTATCACTTTAGAAAGATATCAGCTTAAAATATTGTTAGAAGAAGACTTGCTGCAAATGGTTTAAGGCACAGGATACCAGCAAGAAGAACACAGAACAACGGCATATCGAAGAGCACGACTGATGTTTGCCCAATACACGTTGATTGGGAGTTGGATAAATGGCCATGTTGTTTGATCAGTCCAGGTTTTGCCTGTATCTGTCCCGCCCAGGAAAGTGATGTACTATGCTCAATGCAACATTATCACTATCGACCCTAGCACAGAGTTCCAACCATTTATTGTGGATGACTTCATTTTTATGTATGATAATGCTCCACCGCACATATCGGAAATAATGCTGCTAAAAGATTTATAAAAGTACAAAATCCACCAACAATCCTCCGTCACCTGTCTTTGGCTCTAACTCAAGCTTGAGATGAAATTGATCAGGGGGTTATACAAAGCCACATTTTAAGCAAGAGACATTGTTGTGCAGCTGTAATAACAGCACGGAGTGCCACCACAATTATAGTTACATAGTATTTTGCGCCTTGTAAAGTCTTTACAGTACAGTTCGGAAAATTTAATTTTCCTGCGCGTAAATAAGCAGGAAAATTTTGTTTTCGAGGCGATTTCCGGAAAAATCTCTTGACTCGGAGCTTTAAAATACTCGGCACATAGTTCAATTTTGCTCCCCTTCAGTAATGTGACATTTTCCTGACCTTTATGTAAATAACTAATAATTTTGGCGTGGGGGTTTAAATGTATACCTAATACATTGTTCTGGTTTCATTTAATGATTTTATAATCATTCTATCGAAATTTTCAAGTTTGAAGTCAGATGACAGTTGCTCTCCTTCGAATATCGTTAGTATTTTTATTTATAATTTTTATTCAAAACGCAGAGATATCGCAATTTTAGTTTTCTTTATTTCGTTCTGATATTTTATCAAGCAATGTTTATGTATTTCATCTTTATATTGTCAATATATTTAAATACCGAAGTTATGGTTTCATCCGATGGCATTTTTGTTGAGTTTGAAATTTCATAAAACATAGAACTCATACACTCTTGAATAGAAGATACATTGCACATGCATTTCCTAGTTTACCGAATAAATCAATTTAATCAACTCAATCGCCTATATTGGATGGCACAGCACCGATGGTTGGTCAATGACTTTTTCAAATAATCCGTAATTGAATGGCGATGTCACTTGGTTGAGAAATGGTCCCTTGAAATTAGAATAACTAGCAAGCTTAAATAATATATTGACAACATTTTATTATTAACTCATGGAATACAATTTATCAATAACACATAGTAAACATCAACATATAACAGGTAACGGAGCACAAAATCTAACCAGTATTACTCTTTGAACGTGATACTGTGGAGATGACATTACTTATTTATAATACGAATATTGAATGAAAATGTATCGTTCATGATGTAGTTCTGAATGCTCTTTTCCTTGACTTGAATAATAGGATAATTGCTACTATAATATCGCCCTATCTTCACTAAAGGTGCGCAGATTTTACGAATGAAAATCTTCTCCTTATCGTCGCACGAAACCATATCCAACTCGAACATGTATGTGCTACACTCTTCATTTGGCCCGTACAGATGCAACGACCAGAAGAAATCGGACCCAATGTGGTTCACACACAGTTTAAATATATTATCGAAACAAAAACATACATATTCGCTTTTACTGCGACTCTTCATACTCCACTTTGATTTTAATTCGTCTTTAAATATTTCGCTAGAATGCTGTTCTTGGACGTGCGCCTTAAGTACCGCCAACACGTCTGAAAACTCACAGTTATTTATCGGGCAAGGGTAGTTTCTGTACTGGCATTCATCTTCGTGAAATTTCATTTCCTTGAATTTTCCGGTGAAATCGCACGATAAGTATCGATATCGGCATGGGTACAAAATAAATTGCGTCAAGTTTTCCAACGTGTAATTTCGAGTGTTACGCAGTGTCACACGGCAAATTGGGCAAGTCTCGATGTTTTCTCTGCACGGGCCACAAAAGCTGTGGCCAGCTTCGCAGATCATTATCGGCGGCATCATGTACTGGTAGCAAACGGGGCATTCAAGTGATTCCAACACGTTCTCATTTTCCATACATGAAATTGCGTCTTCGCTAGAAATCTGCATAGGTTTTTGTATTGATATTTTTCCCAAAAGAACCGTGCAAGGCATTTGTCCAATTTTTGTTATGTTTATAGTCGTTGGCTTATGTAACTTAGTGGGCGCGACACTATGCATAATTGTACCATCTTTACTATTAAGCAGATCAAATAAGTAGTAATAATCATCTTGTTGCTTGCTAGCATCGGCGTACTTAACTATGAGTAATAATTCACCTTTGCATTTAATGTACGACAGCTTGACAGTGATTAGTTGATTTTCAAATAGTAATAAATAGTTTTGTTGGAAGTCGCTCTCAAGGTAAAAGCGAAAACCCGATGAGGCGTGAATGATAAACATGCGATGCGATTCCTTGTAATGGTCCAATAATTCCATGCTGGTGCCTCGCCATGTGCATTTCGAACGTACTATGATCGGGCAACTGCAAGGTTTATATTTACAGTACTTTTCATGTATGCTCATATGTTCTGGTTTCATTTTTTCTATGCATCCTTCCTTCGCGTATTGACATGGAAAATGAAGGTGCCTGGCAATACTTTCGTACGTTACTTGACGTTGGCTAGTATCCACATTACTTTTTCCGGAGCAACGTCCGCAAATTACAACATTTTCAGTTAGACTTGCTGTGATTGGAAATATGGACAAGGAATTTTTGCAAACTGAACATAGTATGTCTGGCAATGCTTCTGCAGGCACATCCATTCCTTCAAATTCACTGAAAATAAAGGAAGGTAAACGATGTATATTTTTTGATTATAATTATCGTAATTTATGGATATAGGGAATCTGAAAGTTATAAGGCGAGAAGATTTAAGTTGCAACGCCCTATGTATTATAGAATGGCATGCTGCTAGTTTATGTGAATAAAGGAATTGAGGAACTGTGTATTGTCGAATCTGTGTGTGTAGGTTTGCCAAATATGGAGAAAGTGTGTTTATCGTTCTGACGAGTGATAGTTAAATCCAAAAGTTTAAGCTATTATTATTCTCCAATTTTTTAAACCAAGTAAATTTTACTAAGACACAATAAAATACAGAATAAATGCGCACGGTTAAATTAATATGAAACGAAATCAAAGGAACATGGATGCAATCCTAACATATAGAAGCTCAATAAATAAAAAACTTTTACATTAAACGCGGATTGTGCTCTCTTTGGACCACTATCTTGATTTTGTACTACAATTGGATTATTTGTAAATACGCAGCCACTTGATGATATTGACATTGGTATCTCGCCCCAAGGATGCCCATAAACTTTTCGAAAGTCAATATCGACTCCACAAATTAACGAGCTTTATCATTTATATTGTATATTGTTTTTTTTGTAATTCCCCCCAAAATATTTTAACAATACCTTTTTACCAATCAAAACCTAATGCATATGGCTCAACATTCAATTTTTATTTCAATGCTAGTGAAATAAAATTATAAAAGTAAAAAAAAGGATAAATGAATTTCTCGCTCAAGTTTGCATTTGCTAGATTGCAGTATTCCAACATGTTTATTATTCAAAGGCCTATTTAGGAATAAGGATGAATCAACTATTTTTTAAAAAAATACAAAAGAAAGTAGACGCGAGTCAAGAAAGGGCATTTAAAAGTATTTCGCAGATTGTTTCATGACTATTATGGCTCAAATCATACGCATCTTGTGAAGCACCTTAAACATGATGATTCAAATTGGCTCATGTGGAAACTCAAAATTGGAAACCAGCTTGCTAACCCCTAGAAAATAATGAATGAAGATAAAGTTATTGGTATGTAAAATTTTATAAATTTAGATAGGCAAAGTTGGTGGTAACAGGATGTTGGCTTGAAGTTGATGGTAAAGCTGTACTGATATGGGATCGTAAAGTTTGAGGAATTAAATAAAACAATGCTAATTAGACTGCTAACCCAGAATTTTTGGAAGAGTGTCACCAAAAATGTCCGGCGAGTTGAAGTCCATTGTAAATCCTTCACGAAAAAAACTATATTTAGTCCTATTCAAAGAATTATGCCCGGTTTCACAAACAATTGTCAAATGGTGAATTAGTTAACAAGCCTTTAACGACTCGTTATTGCTTGTGAAATTCAAAACAATAGTTCGTCAAGCTAATCAATTGTCAAATGTTTGACGATTGATTAAAGACTCGTTAATGAATCGTCAAACTTTTGACGATTCGTTAACAAGCTGTTAACGACCGATTAGCGTTTGTGAAACCGGGCATAAGGGGAGCACTTGTTGCTGATTGCTGATTACGATTCATTTTTTAGGTGCACAATGAACAATGAACTTCAGAAAGATGTATTTGAATTTAAAGAGACTACGAAAAATAAAATATTTAAGAAAGCATTCTGCTAGATGAAAGATGATTTAGTAATATGAGTTCATTAGCACGAATATCTTTTTGGCACATTCATGGCATTTTTGTACAAACTTTCAAAATTCTTTTCATGGTGTGGTACATCATTTTCCGATTAGCTATTGTTAGCTGTTGCAATGCCTGAGGTACACCAATTAATGACGTGAACTGTGGCAAATGTTGAATACAATTATGAGCGAAGAAATGAAAAAAAGAGGCCTTAGACACCCTCAGAGGAAGATACTCTAGTGGACTTTTGAAGGGGAATTTGTTTGGGAATTTACCTCGAGAGAAGCGGACCTTAACGTCAAGCGTTAGTTAAAGCATATATAACGAGCAATGTTGAACGACGTTCGTACGACAATCAGAGAAGTATTTAATTGAAAATACATCACATACTAGATGTATTCAGTAATTATCATCTACAATATTATTGGTAGTAATTTATTACAAGTAGGTGTTAATAAATTATGGACAAATAGGTTAATATAATTAAAATTTAATTATTAAACAATTATAAAACGTATTCATGGTTCATTAGGTATGCAACCCTCTAGGTAGCATTGCAATGGTTGAGTCTATGAATCTGTGGAACGACTTTCAACGCCACATTGTATAACAAATAAATAACAAAGTAAAATAATGTATATCAAAAATATTTAAGTTAACTCTGATTGAAATTAATTTATATCGTGTTGTGACCTGTGAAAACTTTTACGATATCGCATTATATTAGAGAATCATCGTAATTAGCTGTTGCTGCAGAAAATAAGTATTGCACCGATAAACACAATCATTTATAATGTTTTCTTATTTGATCAAAATATTAAACGCTGCAGTAAAAAGTCACAATTAATATAACAAAATCAACAAAATCTTTTAAATGATCTGTAATTAATAATATATATTATTATTAATTACATTTAAATTACATTATATTAAAGAAAAGGCAATGAAATAAATTTTATTGGCCTTAGATCTTACGAATCTGCTAATGTTGGATATATTTTAATTTTGTTTTACTATGATCAACACTTTAACTTGATTCCACGTTGCTTTCTCAAAAACTAAGACATTGGCTTATATATTTATTTGATCATTTATAATAAGTTTCGTCAACGTTGAGAATAAATAAATTAAGGAATGTGACTTTGCCATGCTGGATGCCTATGTCTATTGTGATATCAATGCTTCTTATTTTCACACTGAAATACCTTATTTTGTTTATAGACTCGAAGATTTTCTTAAAAAAATTAAAAGTTAAAATAAATAAAATAATAAAATAATCTATTTAAACCATCGCAACGGCAACGGGTAAGATGGAATCACAACTTGTCTGAGAAAAAGCCTGGTCCCCAATATCGAAGTTGTCAAACAACATGTCATGAGCAAACATCAAACGGTAAATTTTCTGTTACCATGTTAAAATAACGATTGGACTGGTGTTCTTAGCCATACTATCCCTTTTCTTATTCTGTTTCTGTTGGTTGAATCTAAACTTCTATTATGTAAGTGATTTTGAGTTGAATTTGATGATCTTTTGTGTGAAGATTTAATTACAAAAGCAACAAAGGACTAACTATTGGCCTTGATTTTGAGTGATCTTACGATGCCTTCTTATATACAACAGTCTCTCTATCTCTATAGCGGTTCCATAAATGCTGAATTACAGATATGGTGTCGTTAACATTTGCATTATTTTCAATCAAAGCAACCTGGAATTTTCAATAATGTTTCAGTATTCCTAAGCCCCTAGATCTCTGAACTACTCGAAACTTTACATTGATATTGTTTTTCGTAGATTTCTTAAATTGTTAATTTTATCTTATAAGTAGATATTCGTTTTTATCAATTTATTATATTAAAATATGTATCTTTTTCAGTAGCGTAGTTACACGAAATTTTGCTAGGGCTACATTGTTATAGAGTCAAGTTGGGATGTGCCGAGACAGAGGCTTATGCATTCGATACATTGAGGCATTCACTCCAGGAAACGCTGAGTAACAATGCGGATATGGCCTACACACCGAGGGAGAACGGAGGTTGCCAATATAGCATGATAATTGGAGTTGTCAGAATTCCCTAGTCAAACTCATACCTGATATTCCAAGATGCAGTTTGAACAGAGTTTGTAAACGCGGCAGAGTATGTCCAAACAAGACTGGAGAACCAACAATCCATATCAGGTGTTGAAGGGTAAAACTTCAACGACAAAACATTCTCATATAATTGGTTCTACGTGTTGCCACGTGTTTATTCCAACTCCGAACCAAATAAAAACGGAGGAGAAACGCTATAACATAATCTGATACGGCCGAGAATGTTTTAGTAAAGAGCAAGAGTCGTGGAATCAAGGAAAATGTAAAGAATACAAATAAATGAATCTGATGAAGTCCTGAGAAAAACTGGATAAGAATAATAAAATAAGGAAAAGAAGTGTATGCAACTGGAGGTGATATCGATGTCAAAAATTAAGAATCATCACGATAAAATCTCCGATATGCTTAGAAGATTGAATTAACTAAATAATTTTGTCATGCTTTCATTTAATTTCTAGCGAGAGAAACTTCGAATACCTTTGAGGAAGCTTTAAAATGTATGCACAAGAGTAGAGTAAATCCAAGGACAGTGAAATAGCTTTTGAGAGAAAGCCACAATTGGAATATGACACATATACCTAGAAATATCAAGTAAATACCGTGCAAGCGACTATATCTCAACTACACTCAACTATTTAGTATAGACGTACGTTCTGAAATACTCTCAGATCAAGTCATAAAATCGTTCATAAATTGATATTACTTGGTTCGTTTTAATGCTGCCTTTCTGAAATTCCAAAAGGACGCAACCGGGATGCACACAAATCGCATCTGTCTGATACTGGGCTAAAGTACATGGACACAAAATTTACAATTTAAAAATTGCACCCACGAAACAATAATACACAATGGGTTTTACATAATTAATGTGTTAATAAAGGATAAAATAAGGGAGTAAAATTTTAGGTAGGAAAACATGGATGCTAAAACTAAAAATTTAGGTATATGGAGATTGTGAATGTATATGGCTAGTAATAATGAAATAAAATAAGTTTTGGATTTCATATACACGAAAACGTGGCAGTCGCTTGCGATGAAAGAAGAAACGATAAAGACAACAAAACCAATTTTATATTTAATTCATCTGTATAAAAGTTATGAAGATAAACAAAAGTACCACCGAACGTATGTACGATAAACTGCAATTGGTGAAATATTCCGCGAATAATCCACATACAAAAACACAACGTAAGGATTAATTTAAATATTTAGAGCTGGTGTAACGTCTTTCACTTTTAAATATTTTGATAAATTTGATGAATTAAGAATTAAGCCGAATGGAGTTCCAATGCACAACAATCGATGCGGTTGTGAATAATTTGCGTGTGACATTTATATCCATCGCAGAATTTCAGATAAGGTTATACGTCATAAATAAAATATCAAATGAAACGCGATCGCAATTTCGTTCTGAAACTGAACACCTGGGCGGATTCACTCTCGATGACGCTAGGACGTCCTGATTAAAGACGCTCTATCCTGGCACTTCATTGCGGAAACTCCAGTAGCGACGTTGGAAAAAAATCCGATAAATTCTGATGCCACTGGCACTGTTTGACATATCAACAGCACTTCTGTCTCTAGATATTGAAGAATTTGTCTATTTGAAACAGGCAGAAGGATGCAACGATGGTACAGATGAAGTCTGAGAACTGAAAAGAACGAATGCGGGATGAGGTTAGAATAAGCGTTTCGGAGATATAATTGGGATTAAGTCACTTACGAGATTCGAAAAAGGAGCAACATAAAACAGGTGCTGGTTCGTAAGCACGTAACGGATTAATAGAACCGACTCATCTATGCGAATTGTAAATTTTATTCTTGGAAGTCGAAATTGTAATTTTAAATAGTTTGAAAGGAAGGAACTTACTTCTTGGGGTTCAAAATACTAACTAAACTAACTAACAAAATAAACATAAAAAACAACCAACACTAACGCTATAAAATAATAAATCAATATGAAGTTTAAATTGCGGTATCTGCCCATAATCTGAAATAAATAAATTAAATCTGTTCTTAAAAATAAAGAAGGAATCTAATTGTTTGTTAGAAGATACATTTTTTAACAATTTTAAATTATTTGAACTTATAACATGTATTCAAGAAATTCCATAAATTTCATATTTTTGAAACGCATCGAAATTTAATATTAGTTTAAAATGTGGATGTTTGCAAATGTTACTAAAACATTGGGAGACACGAAAAGGAAACTAAAATATATCATTGAACCGAAATTTAAAGTTGTAGCATTTTTAACCAAAACATTATGCTTACATTTTCGAAGAATATTATTAACTAAATAACTAAATAATTTGTTATTAATTTAATACATTTTATTCATTTCCAAATATAATCTGTGTTAATGGAAACCTTAATAAACGATTAATTTAGAAATTGGGCACTAAAATTAAATTAATTAATGCAAATATTTGTTTCCTGAAACGCTGTAGAAGAAATAATGTATTTCCCAATTTAATAGAGTAAAAGTAAACACAACCTAAACGTCAAAGAGATGCGCAAAGAAAAAATGGCTCTCGTGAGAAATAAATTTCCATTATGGTAGTGGCAGTACATTGAAGATTGAAGCATACAAGCATACAACATTAATAATTTTCGAATAATGACTTTCAAATTTAATGCAATTTTGACAGACGTATGGGAACACAATCTCTTCTAGAACACAAATTCCAAGTGAAGGTAAGAAAATAAAATTTGTCCTAATGAAAAGGAGAATGAAGGTAATGGATTGGTAGATGTATGGATAGTCCGCAATCAATCGTCGAACAGTTTTCCAAAATGAAATGCTGTTCCTGTATAATGGTTTGAAATCTGCTTTTCCAATTTAAAACTATTGATGAAAGAATATCAAGTATTGAGTTATTGAGTTACCAATTAAAACTTTGGACTTCCAAACTTCCAAAAATTATTTCAGAAAAGCTCCGACGAATTGAAAATTGTTCAAGGATATTTATCGAAAGATTATTTTTATCTAAATCGGGCAAAGGTAACAAGTTGGGAATTAGATTTTAATACAGTTAAATTGATGATTTCTAGTGGTCTGTATAAATTATTAACTAAAAATCCATTGCCTGGTATGATTTCAACAACAAAAGAGGTAAGTAAACCACGGCAACACCCGGAAGATACATAATTATATTAAAGTGATTAATAAATTTGTGGATAAGGAGCAGGTGTTATTAATGACATAAGAAAATCAACAGGCTTCATCAGTGCATTTATTACGAAGTTTGTTTTCTTTATTCGATATTCGAAAATATGCGGATTAGACACAGCAATTATATTAAGTTCAGCAGAAGCATGTGTTTTATTAAATAGAAAATAAATGTAAATTCAACGTATCCACAATTGTTATGACGCTTTGAATCACTTTTCGCATTAAGTTACAGTAACGTTAAATAAATATATCGAAAATTTATTGAACGCGTTCATACAATATTTAATTACAAACATTCCGGGACCTTGCAAACTTATGTTATGTAGCAAACATTTTTTAAATCCGTATATTTTGAAATATTTTGCTGCAAAGTATTTATTTAAATAACACAAATTGTTGGGTGAATGTGTATTTGAGTGGAATATCTATAAATATTTGACGCTTAACAAATCATATTATAAGAGCAACCGTGGTTACCATGTGCAACTGTGTAAATGTCACCTGAAAATTTACTCGTGGCCATAAAATACCCCCTATCATTACCATCTTAAATTTTAATTAATGTGAATACATTTAGGAGGTTATACTAAGTTATTATATTCCCCCACTCAATTAACATATACATACATCAACATCAGCCAGTTTGAATGGCGAATAATTTTGACAGCTCATAGCCCGTTTCGTTTTATGTAAATCATGTCAGCGCTTTTTCTCCGCACGAAAACACACGTCATATTGCATTATAAAATCACAACGTTTGATTCACGTACGATTTGATTAAAATATTATTTTTGTGGTGTAAAATATTACCATGAAATTACATCATAAACCTAACAAATCAAATTCACTCAACTAATGAAAATTATATCAATGTTTACACGTAAAATATATACGTAATTCAATATTTATCGCTTTCAAACTACTACCAAATAAAAGGAATAAATAATACTCACATTTGACGCTTCCGCTGAATTAGAATTTTAAGTTTGTTTGTTACTAAGTATATATTTTTTGTTTCGCCGTCACTTGGAATAAATCTGATTTGTTCCTTATGGCAACGATGCTTGATTAAATTAGAATACTATAGATGGCGTTCTCAATGTAAAATGTTTGGAACATTATTAACAGTACCATCTAATTTTTGTAAGGTGATATAGAAAAAATTGGCGGCAAAAAATTCGTAACAAAATTATACCAATAAAATCATGCCATAAATAGATTGTACACGATACATTTCAGGGCAGAACAAAATTTGCCATTGTGAACAAATTTTTATTTAAAAATCGTTAACATTCTATTCACTGCTTAGAAGTGTTGAAGCGAATATAATAAGTAAACAATTTATTTTGCTTAGTTTAACATTACCATAATTATTAATAAGCCACATCAAAAATTTAAAAAAATATATTGAACACGTGTGCTCTGGAACGTAATTATGTTGTTGATTGCTTTTGAGTTTATCACGTGTATTCCTTTCAGATAGAGCCCATGGAGATAATGTATAAACTTAAAGGGTAAGATAGCTAATTGTCCCACAGCCTGAAAATCAGGTTTTATCAGTTTTCTGGCTTGTTTGTTATTTGCACTACCCAGATAACTAATCTTAAAATGTCGCTAATGTTATTTGCCACCAAAAAAACCAACAAAAACCGAGGCGCAAAAGTTGAGTAAATACCAAATATGAATACTCTAAACAAGACGAAAAATAAAACATAAATAAATAGGCTGAAGCATTGTGTACATGTGCTCCGATCACGAACAACTAGCAGCCGCGCGCAATTTTGGGAACATGTCAGAATCGAACCCTTTCTTATAAAATGCGAGATCATAGTCCTTTGAAAATACATAAGTCAGTTTTTCCTATTATCATTTAAAATAACCGGTATGAATCACATCGCCGTTTGAAGGACTGAAAGTCGAGTTGGATTGGTTTGGTTTGGTTTGGGTTTGCATACTTTTTTTTCCATTCTTGTGAAATTTTAAAATTAAAAAAATTTCATAATTTACATATATATATATTTTTTGAAAATACCTACACGTATGTTCAAATCCGTCCATTTTTTATATTCGAAGTTTAAGTTTTCATAATAAAAAACCAAAAAACACTGTTTTTGAAAATATGAAAAATGGGACCATTCAAAATTCTGTTCAATATTTATTTAAGAAAACTATACATTTATTGATGTATCAAAGAAATTATATTAATATTTACAGTTCCCTAGTACATATTCACCATAAATAATAACACGCTAGTTATACTATACCTTGAAATGAGCTCTTTGTACAATTGTAAAAAAAAATTAAAAATTATTACTCGATGAAACTATTAACTATATTACAAACTATTGAAATCAAACGTATTAATAAGTTTATACATTACCTGTCACTTTCGGATTTACATGGTTTTTGTATTTTTGGATATCTGCTAGGTATTTTTCAAAAAAATTATAAAATAAACTCTGGTCTTGGTCATTACTTTGCGATAATTTTAAAAACTTTCTATTAGAATATGTTTTATCATTATTATTGTTTTTAAATAAATATGACCGCGATCTATTATTATCCTACATTATCACCATGTTTTATCTTTTCCTTGAATCGATATTTTATCCTTCTTCCGTAATTATTTTAAATCTTTAGCATTTTGTCAAAATACATTTTCTGTATATTCGATATTAATAAATTGTCTTTCATTGGATTTTTTTAATCTTCTAAAACTTTCTTTAATATTTTTTTTATAGTTTGAATGCACCTGTCCACTAACCCATTTTATTGCATATAATGAGGTGTACTAGTTTTATGAGGTATCCCATTGTTCAAACTAATTTTTTTAATTTTATATTTATAAATTGTGCCCATTATTCGTAAACAACAAAATTTGGTTTTCCATGTCTGGCATGTCTTTCAAATGATGATATTGCAGAATGTCTAGCTATGTTGTTATGTAAACAAGCAATTTCAGGATAATTTGAGTATGAATTCACAATAATTAAATATTCTTTTTTATGAAAATTTAATAAGCTTTCTGCCACTATTTGCCAAGGTCGGTTTGGTAATTCTTTTTGAATTAAGATTATATTGGAATTTGGCAAAAGTATAACATTTTTTAATTTTATTTGTTATTTTAGTTGTCATCTAAGGCCAATATATTAACTCATGTGCCTTTAAAATAGTTTTGTTGATGCCCATGTGTGCATAATGAAGTCTGTTCATCAATTCGTTTCTTGACGCATTTGGTATTACTATTTGATTACATTTAAATAAAATGTCTCTAAGTTCATTGATTTCCGCAAATATCAATATCACATCCTTCTTTGCTTCTGACTTTTTTTGTTTAAATTTCAATTTCATGCTTATAATTTATTTCAATTATTTTTCTTTTATACTCAGTGACATATAAACTGCACCACCTAGAAGGGGTGGGAATTTTTGGACCAAATTTGGCAGGAATAGTGAAATAGTCCAGGGAAATAGTTGATTAAAATTTGAAACCCAATCATCAAGTAGTCATGGGATTGGTCATTTTTTGAATTTGTTCAACTTTTTCGGATCCCGTTCTTTAGTTTAAAGTGTTTCAAGTGTGTAACGATGCCTAGAGGAAGGAGACCTCAAGTTTACCAGCAGTTGAGTGACTTTGACCGAGGGCGGATTGTTGGTTTACGAGAAGCAGGTTTTTCGTTTAGAGAAATCGGCAAGCGTTTGGGACGGCACCCCTCAACAGTAATGCGTGTTTATCAAGCGTGGTGTGAACATGGGGTTGAACGTCGGAGAAGAGGCACTGGGGCTCAAAGACGAACCAATGAACGTCAAGATCGCCGCTTAAGACTAATGGCCTTGAGAGACCGATTCTCTACAACTAGATCAATAGCTGATCAATGGTTAGGTGAACAAGGTCGTCCGATAGGCTTGCGAACAGTTTATCGTCGAATAAGAACCTTTGGCTTGCTGTCTTACCGCCCACATCTTGTGCTACCCCTCACTGCTCAACATCGCCAGAAACGTTTGGCCTGGTGCACGCAAAGACATCATTGGAACTTGGAGTGGCATCGACTTGTCTTTAGTGACGAATCGTGATTTTGTTTAGGAATGCATGATGGTCGGATGACTGTTAGACGAAGACGTGGAGAAAGGCGCAATCCTGAATTTTCGATTGCGAGGCATGTTCACCGAACTGTGGGGTTGATGGTGTGGGTGCTATTGCTTACGGCAGTAGGTCACCCTTGCTCTTCATTCGGGGCAGTATGACCGCCCGACGATACATTGACGAAGTGGTAGAACCACATGTTCTTCCATATCTTCGAGGGCTGGAAGACCCACTTTTCCAGCAAGATAATGCACGACCTCACGTAGCAAGGGTTTCTCTTGACTTGTTTGAAGAGTCCGATGTTAATCTTTTGCCTTGCCGCCAAGATCTCCCGATTTGTCGCCCATTGAGCACGTGTGGGACATGATGGGTAGAAGATTGAGGAATCTACCGAACCCACCGTTGACAATAGAAGCTCTACGGCATGAAGTACAGGCTGCTTGGGATGCCATACCCCAAGAAGACAATGATCACCTGCTGGAATCAATGCCAAGGTGGGTCAATGAGTGTATCGAAAATAGGGGCGGACCAACACATTATTAAAGAAAAATCAAAAAGATGAAGTGTTTCTTTATCAAATTTTAATCAATTGTTACCTTAGACTAGTCCAATGTTTCTGCCAAATTTGGTCCAAAAATTCCCACCCCTTCTAGGTGGTGCAATTTATGTTTATGTCACTGAGTATATATCGAATCATTGTAACTACTTCTTGACAGTGCATCTGCAAAATGTAATTGTTTTCCTGGTTTAACATTGTTGTAAACTTATTACTATTCTTTGTAGTATTAACGGACATTTATTTAATGACTTTTTAAATATGTTTTCTAATGGTTCATGATCTGTTTCCACCCTATTTTTTCCATATGGAAATTGGTGAAATCTTTGACAACCGAAAAGCTAGAGCTAGAGAGCCAGAGTTTTCCCAATTTGAGCATAATTGTTTGTGCTTCGTTTAATGCTTTAGATACATAAGCCACTGGGTTATTCTTTGTAGGATTAAGGCTCCCATTTTAAAATTAGAACTATCCACTGATAATGTTACATCCTCGTTCACATTATACTATTCTAAACGGGTTTACTAATTAAGATATACATAAAATTCTCCTTTTTGTCATTTTGTCCATCCTTCTTTATTAGTTGTAAATTATGTGTTGATAGGTTTGGTGTATATCTTGAAACATATGTTAGAATTTCTATAAATCTACTCAATTCTTTACAGTTTTGTAGAGTCGATATCTGCATCATTGCTATAATTTTATGTATTTTATTCCATCTTATTAAATTTGACACATTTTTCTCCCGTCCGTAATAGTATTTTTTTAATTTTACAATTTTCTTTTGCATCGAAAATAACATAGAAAAGTGAGGTCTACAGAAGATAATATAATACAAAACATATTTTAATGCAGAAGCAGTTTTGTACAACAGGAGTACTGCGTAAATATTCGCACAAGCTCTCAATCTTCTGAAGAGTATCATCTTAATTTTGAACATATTCAGAGGCATGGTAGACGAGATAGGTCATGATAGGTGGTGGCCTACCTGGCAACCAAGAAACTTTGCTTACATTCCAGTGTATTACCGCACAGCCTCACAAGCTCTGCGGATCGTAAATTAGTAATTCTCTTTTTGTTGTATAGTTTTAAGTTATTCTGACACAAGACACCAACCTACTAGTTTTATAACATTATGGGACGTATTAAAACGAACCAAATTTAAATTTCTGACAGAACATACACCGGTTGTGTGACATGTGCGCTAGCAATATTAATTGATAACGGCGCAAATGTCATTATAGATAAAATAATTAAATTAGAATCTAGGACAAGTGTTTGTATGAAACTAATAAACTAAAGCTCGATATGCAATACCAAGATAATAAGATTTGCTTAGTGGAAAAACATGCAATATACTTTACCCCACAAAGTGGGTAATGCTTCTGATATATGGCGCTGGTAAAATAAATGCAAACGATATAACAAAAATTGCACAACAAATAAAAAATCTAGTGTAAAAAAATGCGAACAAGAAATGAAAAATGGTAACCATGTTTTGAATGGATAACGGCGGTGAAAAATAAAAAAAAATAGTTGTTGTATCTCAACTACAAAAGAACATCTATTCAAGGGATACAACAAATTATCTGGAGGATAATACAATTCATTACTAGGAATTGTGAAGTATATGAAACATACGAAGTTGTTACATTAAAGTGAACATTGTGGCCTTCGCTGTGGCCAATGAATGTAATTGTCCGACAATACAAATATTTTTAGAAGTATATCCATAGATCCAAATATTTAAAGCCAGAGACATTAATTAAACAACTTATTTAAATGAAGTACTATTGGCAGTTGTGTAAATAATGTTTTCAACGAATAGGTTGTTATTTATGACTAGAGCATGACAGTGACTTATTAACTTTTATTGAATAGCAATTTTTTTAAGACAATTTATAATTTCAATTGATAGTTCAACAGCTTGATTTACTATAACAAAATTATGAATGTCCTAGATTTTTTTGCCAGCCTAAATGTCCCTGTAAGAAAACATTTATTACATACAATGGAAGCATATAAATTGGCTGCATGTTAGTTCAGGGTTTATGCCAATAATTAACACGTGAGAGTTTAGAATCAGAATTTTTCAATGGAAGATGTGTACATATTGCATCACAAGGATTCAAAGAAACCGTACATACAGATTGTAACAAATTTTGATGAGACAACAATTAATTTATTGATTTGCTACAAGATGACTAACAATATTAACAGAATCAGAGCACTCAACTTGGAGAAGTCAGTGTTAGACTACATAGTGAGACATGAGACAAAGAGTGAAAGAGAGACGGCAGTGAGAAGAATGAGGCGAGACAGGTGGAGAGGTAGATAGTATAGAGACGGAAGCCGGTAGAAGCGCAGGAAAGGGAAAATAAAATCGTAAATGCGGGGTACAACGTAAAGTACAAAAGAATTAAAGCAGATGGGAGGAAGCAAAAATATTTAAGTAGAGAAGAAGAAGAGAAAATGTAGCAAGGTTCATCTGGAAGTTTGGAGAGTGAGGAGAAGGCCAACAAATATGGGACAGTAGAGAAATAAAAAGTACGAGTTCTGTGGAAAAGGTTGGGATGAATGGGAATACTGGTTGGGAGATTGTGAAGTGATAAGCTTGAAAGAAGACGAAAAGAAGAAAGGAAATGATAGGGTAAGAAATTTGAATTTGAATTTCAAAATAAAAGAGATGATGGAGGAATGTAGGAAAAAGAGGGAAACGAAATATCGGGATGAAGAAAAAAACGCGGAAAAGAGGAGGTGGTAGGAAGAGATGGGAAAGTGTCGAACGGTATAATTTATGAGCCATTGGCATTTATCGGCAACGTAAATGCTCCTCCAAGTTGATGATATTTCCGAACCAGTTTAAACAAAATATAACATTTACATGAAATAAAACGTGGAAGATATGTATCAGATCTGGAAAACTATTTGATGAGTTTATGGCAAGTAGTATGATCACTTTTATGGAATAATTCCAGTTGATACGATGATCAAATTTATTTATCAAATAATTATAAATGGTACGGATATAAATGTTTAAATACTATTAGGGTAACTAGAGGAAGTAGAATGAACGTGTCTCATACCATGGTATAGTCCACATATAGACCAAAATTTGCAAAATTAAAATATTACAATTGCCTCATTTGTAGGAATTGAAGTTAGTTTAACCGCATGGCATATGTAAATTAAACAAAGTTAAAATTGTAACGTAGTATTTATGGTATGATGTAAAAACATTACAAATATTCTCCTATAGCATAATGATGAGTCATATATTGCGGGCACTACAAACGAAACAGAGTAAATGACAAAACAGTTACGCACCCATAAATATAATTAATCACCCAAACAATAAGAGTAATTAAGCGCTGGTTGTAAAATTTCTTTCAGTTATTCACACCCACAAATTATGTTTTTTTATGGAATATACCTCCGAAATTATATCTAATAAATTTCAGCAATGTTAAGTTTGTCTAATTGACGTTCTAGTTTCACATTCAAAAATAGTAATAAAACACACGGCCGAAATTAACCCAGAAACTTACGCTGAATTTGCATCTGCATAATCTTGACCCTTTTTCACTGTCCTTTCACACTCTGGCGCACATTTATATTGATTTTAAATACAAATTCTTATTCCTATTGGCTACACCAATCAAAATAAGCTACGATAAAACCCTATTTGCTTATGCGCCCCTCGATTTAATATCGGACGTATTTTCTTACAAAGAAGCGAGAAAATTTAAGGTTATTAAAAAAGTTTTAAAGTGGATTAAATAAGTTAAGAACAATGCAAAGTGGTATCGTTTTAAGTTTCCGCCGAGCAATTTGAGGCAAACCTGAGAATTTTTTTGATTGTTATTTTTCTCGTAAATTTTCCAAGAATTGTATTGAACAGATATCGCGTCCGGCAAAGTTGATAAAGTTTTATTTGCATGGGCAGTATTATGAATAGTCTCTACAATAATATTAAAATATGGGGCAGATTAAATTTTAGAACGGAGTTTTTTTTTTAACTCAGTCTGTGCACATCAATTAGTCTGCGCCAAGCTCCTTAATTACGCGGTCTTCCACAACTCGAGAACTAGTTCTTTGTTCTTGTTCTTTTGATTATTTGAAGCACTCTTTTCCAGGTTGCAGTCATCCACAATTTATGTCAAATATCGTGCGGAAGTACTACGATAAAAGTAAAAAAAGGAAATGTCGTGTATACCCGTTAACTCAGTATTATTGGACGTGCCGTTTATCGAAGAAATACAAGAGAATAGAACTATCAATTTTAATATAATTTGCATAAAATACAGAGCTCTTCATCGAAATTTATTTATTTTAGGTGAATTCTGCGCTTAATTATATTCATTCAGTGTGTAATAAAATATTTTAATGCGACATAATACACGTAGGAAGGTTAAAATGACGAATTTTCAATGAGAATACCATAAATATACTTGTTCCATTAATTATATAAATGTAGTGTTGAATGCATGTACGAACAAAGTAGCTAGAAAATCAAAGCACGCCTATTATATATATATATATATATATATATATATATATATATATATATATATATATATATAAGCGAGTTTGGTTGCGGAAGTGATCCACTACCTCGATGTACCATTCATTGGGTTGGGTTGGGTTGGTCATAAGCAACATATACTACATGAGAAGTAAATTCAAAAGATCATTTCTTGCACTGACTTTGATTTAAAACACTAATATAAAGTTGCATGAATTAAGTACCAACCAGTTTTAGGTATTAAATCACCGACTTACTTGTTTTCTAACGCCAGATAGTTTCTGAATTCAGAATTGGTTAGAATTCAATCCAAAAGTTGATGATTTCAGGCTAGATAAAGGTGACATTTTTGTCTCATTTAATGTAACATATTTGTTCGGTACCTACGGTACCTATTCTTGAAACTTTGAAATCTCTAACTAGTTTGCTTCAGAAAACTAATATTACCTCGCGAAAAATAAATGAATACTTGAAGTTGAAATAAACCCATACATTTATGTCATAGCTTCCAGCAGAAAATGTCATTATTCAATTTTTTTATCCATCGTTTGTTAAGTTCCCCACTAACGAAAGATAGATATAACACTGAACTGAGTCATCTCATTAAAAACATCTTGTTTCACAATGGTTTCGACACGGAAATAACAACTAACCTTATTGAAAAACACGAACGCAAGAGCATAATTTCAAATTCCACCCGTCTACTACATCCAAAATATCAAGGCAATAAATTGGTTTATTTATCGTATCAATCAGCTTCCACTAACTTAAATATTTTCAAGAATCATGAAATCAGGTCACGTATAAATCTAGTATCTCTTGGAAAATCCTGTTAGGGAATACCAAAGTTAAAATTGAGGTAGATCAGAAATCTGGACTGTATGAGATACATTATAAGATATGTTGGGCAAACAAAACGTTCGATTAAAACCCGCCATACACATATCACATAGCAAATTTTAGACTCCAAAGAAAAATGAATGGTGGAACAATACATGTTTGAAACAGGCCATGCATTACCACCAAATTGTCTCAAATTAATTGAAAGTGTAAAAACATTTAAGAATTAGATAATTACGAAAGTATTTTATACGAAGGAACAAAAATAATTTAATGAATTCTGACAATGGCCCTATACCTCAGTCCAGCTTATTTGAATTACTTGATTTATGTTAGATTAGTTCTGTAACACTGATCATGTGAACGTTACACTACATGATTTGTTTTCTACTAGGCTTAAGAGTATAAATTATAGGTTATAGGTACTTTTAATTTCAACAACAGTGTTATTCCACTAGTGATCTAGTGGAAAAACTTCAAAGGTAACACTTTAGCTAGAAATAAGTTTTTACACTTTTCTTTTTCAGCTATCTACTGAAGATGATAACTTGGTTGGCGAAATACATATTTAGATTTCTTAAAATCACGTTTGATAGGGTTTTATAGATTTTTCATATATTAATAAATAAGTCAATTTATTAATGAATTTTGAAGCAGTATCAAGCGCACCTAAGTACGATGTCTAACCAAGTCAACGATATCGTCTACTGGAAACATCATATATTAAATGTTATACAAAAATATGTTTTATTTTAAGAGAACGAAGTTTGTGTTGACTTCCGTAATAGCCGCGGGCGAAAAATTTTCCCTTAAAAACATGATATTTGCTTACATTTACATATTAATAAATCTTTAACATGCATTTTCGTTCATATCCACATTTTCGGTAAATATGATCAACTTCAGTAATACTTGCTTTACATTTTGTCATTTAGTTTAGCCTACATTTGTTCGCTTTTCTTAATTTGTTCCAGTTCTGTTTTACATTTTTTAACATCCTTATTAACATGTATTTTTTAATTTATTTATTCTTTTACCTTATTTTGATTTTGTATACTATTTTGAATTTTCATTTGGTTTTTAAATTTCTTTGGTTTATGATATTTTTTAATTTGTTTGTTAATTTTATAATCTGGTGTCTTTTTGTATAGATGCATAGTCTCATTTTTTTACTTCGCCTAGTATCTTGCACTTTGACAGATTCTATTTGACTTCAATCCGTATTCATTGTTGTCACATGTGTCTAAGGATTTAATGAGTTTCGGGATATATGGTGTATTTAGTGCATTTATCTTTCATTAACGTTTGTTGTTTTAGTAATAATTTTTATATTTCATATGTGGATTATTTTATGATTGAATTAACACACTACCTGTTTATTGCTTTAGTTAATTTTTATTTTCATTGCATTGCAAAACCGCGTAAAATTATGTTTCACGACAAAAACGTAAATAATAAAACTCTTTGTATATTTGGCTTCAATTAATTATCATGCTCTCTGCAAATTTGGTGCGCTGGCTCATGCCGTTGGAAAATCATAAAATGCTAGTTCTTTATTCTAGTTCCTTTCATTTTCACTCTAAATTAATATACTTAGTACCTTTATGCTTATACGTTGATTACTATAACATTTGAAGCGCAGCTACATTAGATCTTTATTTTTTCTGTTTTGTGGCGTTTTAATTTCTGTTCAGTATGTACTGTTTATTGATGAATCATATTCCTATTATCATTCATCATCAACTTTATTATTATTAGGTTTTGAGTAAGAGATTGATCCAACTCGCGACGTGATCTATATAGTTAGTCATAAATCCTTTCCAAGTCTAAGAAGTACACTTACCGTCAATAAAATCGCGTCCACTAGGAAAAACAAGCAATATGTTATTTGTGTTACTGTACCTCGTCAAAATGCAGATTTGACAGGTGAATATAATTATTAAAGAACAATCATAAAAATATGTTACCAAAAAATTTTTGACAAACTAAAAATTGAACACAAACAAAATCAATACAATATTTTGTCATTCACCCATGCGCTCCTAACATAGTTCACAGCCTTCTCTGCGTCAATCCAATTAAATTTCGGCATTAATGCTGATCTAGAATTAACTCCTCCCAACTGTTCTCAACGGCCACGCACAATTTTGTTTTTGATTCTGAGGTCTATAGTTTCTCCTATATATGTTTTTCACTAAATATCCCCAAACATTCTCCATCGGTTCCAAATCACGACTCTCATCACGGGCAAACAAACAGTTAGATGGTAAGAATTCCATATTATTTGCCACAAACCTTTCTGCATTACTCTGGTCGTGTGACGAGGGCAGTTATCCAGTTGGAATATAAACTAGTTGTCTGAAAAACTTGATCAATACAACGAGCCATTACAAGCTAAGATATTAATATATGTTCCAGCATTCGAATGATCAATAAGGCAAGTAATTCCCGAACTATTCACCCATATCGTCCTGACCTATTTCGGATACAAACCGTTCATCGTACCGACAATTTGCAGGTCGGTGGCAAATCTTCTCATCCGTAAATACAACGTTGTTCCAAAAATGTTCTAGTCGATAGATATAATTTAAACAAATATAATTCGAAAATAATCAAATAATAATTAGATTTTCTTATGCGTTATGGCCGTTCTTGATTATCTAGGAAATTCGTAGGTAATGAACCATCTCTTGCAGAATGAATGGGATTTGTTCTCAAATGGTTGATAAGAGCTTCGTCTTGCACATGGTTTGAAAGAATAGGTCACGCCGAATACAATTTCATGCCAATACTGCCTTCGTGTACCTATTTCCATTTTCAGTCTAAAATGGTGTTTTTGTCTAGGCCATATTGGTTAGATAGTAGTATGTCTAATAGAATAACCCTCTTCTAATTTAGAGAAGATTAACATTTTATGGTTTCCTGTCAGTTTTGGCATAATGACTTTTCGGCACTTTTGGGCAAAGTTGAGAGCCTTATATATCAAAAAATGCTGTTCGCGATTCTTATGACTGGTAGTGTACTTCTTTCAGTTCTGCGCGCCCAAAAATCGGTAATTGAAATATCCTTTATTGTTTTTAATTTTGGGACATATTTTATCTGTGTATGTCTGACTGTAGTTCGGCTTTTGAAAATAAATGAATTTACTTGGGTTTATCTATAGCCAATGAAACTTGGTTCGTCCAGCAACGTGGTTGCGTCTAGTTTGGATCTAACATTGATTTGAATTATGATAAGAACAAGCCAGAAGAATGCGATTCTGAACATTGCTTTCATAGTCAAGTTTTACTAATCATGTTGCTAATTTTTTTTTTTTCGTTTTTTGCCTTTGTATAATTATTTATTTATTTTCTAATTCTGTTTTTAGTTACCTGTCGTTCATAATATTTTTTTCTGTGTACTATAATGGCTATTTTTAATTTTCTATTAATATGAACGATATTATGAAAAACACCTATTTATGGTTTCGAATAATTGGTTGATTACGAGGTATTTTTTCTACATTTCTGCAGTTCAGAAACGATAAAAGATGGGAAATCTTAAAAATGATAGTACTTTCAGTCGTCTCTTATATGAAAGAGGATGCTTAAAGTAGTCTATAAACTGAGTATATTTTATTCTCTTGTTTAATTTGTAGCATATTACATTATTTTCTAAATATTATTAACAATAACAAAAGCTTTACATTTAATTGATTAATCTGTGTCTGCATTCTTGGGCCAGTTTTTAAATAATGATCGCCAGGAACGAAAAATGAATAAAAACGTATATACAAAATGTATATAAACGACTAAATACACTTGCATGAATAGAATTCCAAGTCCACAGTAAACTTTCGAAAATGGACTAGCCAGCGAAGTGTTGCTCGACAACTGCATATGGCACGCGCAGCTGTTCCATGAATGTGCCAACGTTATAAGGAGACTGGCCCTTTCTATAGGCGACCTGGAACCGGCAGAAAACGATATTCAATGGATCGTGATGACCGCTTTATTGAGTTGCAACGTAACTTCACTTGTAGAACACCTGCATTACCGCAGCTTGTCATCAAACACGTCTGTGTGTTGCACGGGAGCTGAATTGGACATTGCAACAAAGAGGGTCTGTTCTATTCTCAGATGAGACGAGGATATGCCTCTATGGCAGCGATCGAAGAAGTAAAGTGTACCGGTGACCAAGAGACTGGAGACCATGAGAATTCTGCATTGTAGAGCAAAATGCTTTGGATGTGGTTCTTGCAAGATCTGGGGTGTAATTTCTATGGGCGCATAGACCCACCATGCTCTCCGTTGCTCCGTTGCTCGACCGTTGTCATTGGAGAGGAGGTTTAACAGGTGCTAGGTACGTCGAGGAGATTTTAGCAGTTCATGTTGTACCTTACGGCGACTACTTTGGAAAAGAATTTATTTTTCTGCAAGAAAATGTTAGAGCGCCCATCGCAAGAATCGTGCAAGATTACACTACAGAAGTCGGTTTTCGGGTTATGGAATGGCCACCATGCAGTCTCGACCTCGTGCCCTAACCTCGATTCTAGAGCTTATTATTGGAGTAGAAGAACAGTGGGTTCACATCCCACAAGAAACAATAACGAACTTAATTAATCTATGCCTAATTGTATGAGAGATGTTATTGGGGCAAGAGTGGGCCATATCCATTATTAAAAATTAAGTGTCAATTTAGGTAATTGTCAATAAACCATGCTTCTTTAAGTAATAAAAAAAGATAACTTGTTTCATGTATTAATTTCACAAGTGTATATATTAAAAATAAAGATAAATAAAAGCAGAGAAACGTTGCGGTATTTCGTGCACAAACATTAAATTGGCGATAAAATTCTACAAGAAACATAGCAGAGATATTCTCATGAAAAATAAAACGTAACATCTTGAAACTACTGACTTCAGACAAAATAATTCCCTTAAAATTATACTCAACCGCGACGCGCATAAATTACTTTAGATCACGTAATCGTAAATTTTGTCATATCACTAGTTATTATTCATTGTTCGAAGTGTAGCAACGAGAGCCTATTCCAATATATCATTTCGAGTTGGGTTGCATGCACTTCTAGTGGATTTTGTCGTTGTAACATTGATTTGATTTCACAGACAGTGACTGTAGCAAGCAGTTTTCGTTTCTAGACTACTTCGTTATAAATTATCGATCTGATTTGAAATTCCTTTATTCAGTTAGAATTGCCTCTCTCATATGTTGTGTCATGTATAAAACGTTGCATTGTCAAACGATTAATAAAGAAAGAAATTTAATTTAGCAACACCTTTAATATAATTGTTAGATATCCGTTTATTTCAATTTCTTAATTATTACTTGTATCTGGACCATTCGATAAATAACGCCGAGTTGAGTTTTCACATTTTTTTGGCGATTTGTAACTGCGATGAAACGTGGGTTCGTCGCTATGATCTTGAAAGCAAACACGACTTGATGCAGTGGAAACACAAGGGCTCGTCACAGCCAAAGAAATTTTAGGTCCAACATTCGGCTGGAAAGGTTATGACCACTATTTTTTGGGAATTTTACTAATAGACTCGTTGCTACATAAGACCACGATGTAGGGTAACTTTTATGCTTATATTTTACGCAAGTTGCAACAGGTCATAATGGACGAGTGCAAAGGAGAATTCAAAAAAGAAATTCTGATTTTGCATGACATTGCGATAGTGCACAAGGCTATCGTAGTCCAGGTTTTAGAGCCTAGAGCCTAAAGCCTTCACTTGCCTTCAGTTGAGAGGACGAAGATTTATAAACAACGAGGAAGTAACGTTGGCGATTGAGAGTTTTCTTGCAGAGCAAAAGAAATATTTTTTTGTTGGTTTATTTTCGCTTCGGTTAAATGTAAAAATGAATAGAAGTACAAAAAGATTATATTGAAAAGTGACAAAAGACTGATTGTATTTTAACTCCTTCACAGTCAGGTACCTTTTTTATCACCTTGCCCTCATATAATCAATTAGTTCCATATTTATATGTATATATATTCTTTCTCTCTTGCTTGGCATTTCAAAACTGTAAGATTTTGCTTTAAAATTTTTGCTTACAAATATTCACTACATTCTCGACTGTTTAATCTGTAATCTAAATATTTCAATTCTCCCGTTATCGACGAGCCTTCGACTGTAGTTTTCCTACTGGCAATGTGTCCCTTGAGTTCCAACAATGGGTACGAAGTAATACATAAACAATAGAAACCAAACCTGCTTTTGACATAATATTTCTCTTCATGATATGTGTCCCCACCTTTGAACGCAACTCACTAAAGTACGCGATCTTACTCTCAACTCCATGTTGATATATTTATATGTACGCCACTGCATATAATTGTGGGTGTTGTCAATATACGTTCTGGTGAAGACTGCCGAGGTGCATCTCTGATATGCCCCACTACTCAACCCTAAACAGGTTGGTCACCAATTCGTATGCATTTTAGGGAATGTAAATAAGAAATGAAAATATTTATTTATATAACCACTAGCCCTACTTAATAACACATATAATAACAATATGTTAGCGATTTTTGCTTAATGCGACATTTCGATAAAACCAACACATTTGAAAATTATCATTGCATTACATGCATTTGAATTAATGATATTTGCCGCAACAACCACGGTGTTCGTTAGTTTTATGCGCCCCGCCGAATTATTTTGTGCTTAATGAGCGGTTCCACGTTCACATAATCTATGTTGTGCCCGCAAACAAAGCAAATACTCGGCCATTAGATTATGCGGGGACATTTATTAATAATGCCTCTTTTGTTGCAGCTGCGAATAATTAACTGAGCTTATTATTTTTTGCGAGTGATGCCCCATCTCGGCGTCTCTTTCCCGGAATCGTTGGGAATGGCACTGGACGAACAGCAAAAGCTAATCAACTCAGGCAAGTCCATCTCTCTCAATACATTTGCGAGGAGCGCTTTTTCGTACACTTTAATCTCCTTATTAATTCGTAATAAATTTATGTGTTTTTAAGCCACAATTCTACCTCAATAAATTGCGGTTGTAGCATAATTCGCGATATTTTATGGTGTTTTTAAAGGACGAGAGTCAAAGCGGAATTTATTTTAGGGAAACTTGTATTAAATATTAAAAGCAGCTCACACCAAGTTTTTAATCCAATATTCGTTTAGAAACTCTTGAAATGAAAATCGTATATTCGTCGCCGATCGTAATACCAGATTTAAATTTGCATTTGTCGTGGAATTATATCTGCACGAACGGCTTAAATGTCGTACAATGTACAAAATATGTAGCAGGTATATTGTGCATGTGCATTCATTGTAAATGAAATTTATGTCTTGTTACTCTTACGACGATTGATAAGAAATTACGTGCATTCGGGAATAACGGACGTTAATACATTTCATATACACAGGTGTTTTACTAGGTATTGTGGATGGATGCCAACTGGTTTGTTATTGGTATTTATTTATTTAAATAAATAACAATATTTATCTAAAGATGTAATAGAAATCTTAAAAATCATAAAATAAAAATAAAAGTGCAGGAGAAAACAACATATGGGGGAGATGATCTGCAAAAAAGGATATACGACTTGATAGTCGGGATATGGAACAAGGAAGAAATGCCAGAAGGGCAGACAAATAACTTATATAAAAAAGGAGGCAGAACTGTATGCGACATTTACAGGAGAATTGTTCTGTTAGACGTAGTATATAAAATATCAACCCACAGTATAAGGAATAAATTGACACCATATATAGAAAAAGCAACTGGGTAATATCGATCTGGGTTTGGGAGGGGTATGTCGGTGACAGAACAAATATCTTCGTTAAAGTACATAGCAGCTATTACGAGCATAAAGTGACGCTTCATATAGTTGGCCAAATAGAAAATGGACCACGACAGGGTAAATCACTAAACAGTTTTATTTAACATCGCAGTGGAGATGGTAATAAGAGAGATAGAAAGAGAGAAAGTTTCTTGAATAGACTGGGAACAATGTATAATAATACACGCCAAATGTTAACCTATGCACATGACCTAACTATAATAGAAACAGAGAAATGCTCTAGGAAAATAGTGAGAGACTTGGAAAAAACAACAAGAGTAATAGGTCTAGAAATAATCGAGTAAAAATCAAAGTATATTGTTATGGGGAGTATGAGAAATGATGAAAAACGGATCTTATAATAAAATTGGAAAATAGAAAGGAATATAAGTTTGAATAAGTATACAGCTTTACTTACCTGAGAGATGACAAAAAAAAAACAGTAACACCAAGAAAATAGAGGCAATACTAACAAAGAGAAACCAGGTAACAAGACCAGTGAACAAATTCTTAAATTCGAAAAATTTATCAACGAACACTAAAGAAGGGATTTATAAAACAATTATCAGATCTACAGTGATATATATGTGTGAAACATGGACACTAAGCAAAGTGGAACAACAAAAGTTAGAAAGATGGCGAAGAAAAATACTTAACGGAATTTAGGGTGAGAAAAAATTGGGAAAGTATGGACGAAAAGGGCAATTGTGGAATTAAATTAGCAATAGGGTGAAGCTAATATAGTGACGATAGTGAAAGCTCAACAGTTGCGGTGGTTAGGCCATGTGAAGCGACTGTCACAAAGCTGAGTGTCTATAGTAGTATTGAAAGGTGGAATACTAGGACCGATACGAGGACGACCAAGGAAAGCGTGGTTACCTCTAATGGAAGAAGACATAAAAGTGTTTGGTATAAGAAACTGGACGACAATGGCTAATGACAAAGATAAGTGGACAAATAGCAGGTGTGAATATTAAAATCCAACTTTACAATGCACGGCAGAAAGAAATCTCATCCACCAGTAATGAATTATGAACGGGCAAAAACATTATAAACTATCAATGCAAATTAAAATATTCCATCAGTGCACAAAATATAAGATCAATTGCTACAGAGCTACAGATCTAGAATGTTGATACCTATGAATACTACATAAACGTCACTGAACTGCTATATTATTTCATGCAAGAGCTGTAAATACAATTGAAGAAAATTCCCAAGATTTTGAAAAGGTGCTTGTCCGTAGTTGGTCCATTTCGATCGTCTTACCTAGTACAGTAAAATGCTGAGATTTTAAGAAAATGGGAAATAGCTAATTCTAGAAAAGAATGATCAAACAAAAAACCTTAGAATAAATCAAAAAATGGCAGAATTCTTGTAAGGGTTTTATGTTACTTACAACTACAACAAATGGATCTCTTTTTTACATTTTTAATGTATCGTTCTTAAAAACAAATTCTTAATACTCGATGATTTATTTAACGATTCATATAAAATTAAGGTCATGTATTCCCTTCTTTAGTATCTTTTGAAAATGTTTCATATTCGTTCGCAATTATATGCAAAACTTCGGCTCTTTGATTCTAAGTGAGATTAATTTGCGAGAGGAACGTATTTCGTGCGTGTGTTTATTATCCTGTGGTATGGTTTAACTTTTAAGTGAAGAACTGATAGACCTGGCGAGATACATTTGTAAATCTAACTGGCTGTGAATATATTAATGGCCGTATTAGAAAGTAAAACACTTCAACATTTTGGCAGTGTGCCGACAACCAAATTTAAATAGTTCCAGCTCCGTAAACGAGCTGGATAATGAACTCCTCAAGTGTAAGGGCGCCAAGTGACTGTTGATTGGAGAGTGACATTGGCAGTAAATCGTGAAGCGTGCGTTTTGAGAAAAACAAGTGAAGCTACTATAGAAACATTTCCTGGATCACATGGCCATTTTGAAATTACGCGTGTTGTGCAATGAAAACAACTAAAATTCATCAATTATTTATTTTTTACAAGAAAATGTCAAATGGACTTGAATCGGTTCGTAATTTTAATGGTGTCAATAATCAATTAAAATCTATTCCGAAATTGTTGAAATGTCGTTTGTTAGCGACGCCGGAATTAACTTATAGATAATTATGAGTCATATGATAAAGTTATCGACGGTACTCTAATAAATAAACTAATATGACCAAACGGGCGAAAAAATGTAAAGCATTGGATCACGGATGAAATCCACCACAGATGACATTTTCAATTGTGGGGTAAGTACCAATGGTGCACGAAGAATTTTTGTACGGAATAATATAAAATGGATAATAATAAGAGGATGCAGAAAATCAATGCGTTCGTATAAGTAAAATGATCAGAAACTCTTTCAAGGATATTATAAATATTTGTTAAATTAAAAGATAATTATCACACAGCATTTTATTTAATCTGAATGTGCATTTCGACAACTATGTTGTAATCTTCAGCATTTTTTTTTAAGACGATAACATATTTGTCGAAATGTGCATTCAGATTGAATATAGTATTGTATATGCAAGGACAATTTTTATTTTATTTTATTTTTCCAACAACAGTCCGATTTACTATTAAAATCAATAAACACAATCGATGTTCGTACCTAGAATGCCCATTTACAAAACATATGTCGGTAAGATGGACTCAAATCACCTGAGAAGGATAAAGCAAAATAATAATAATAAACACAAATGAATTGTGGGGCTGTCTCCAAAGTTCAAAAATGGCTTCGTATTATAACAATTATAGTCCCACCTATGTAGGCACGCACAATTAACATTATATTGAATCACATTCTTATTTTGTTAAGAACTACGGTAAAATGTAAATGAAATTCTTCTAATCAAATGGCCAAATAGTTCTTAAGGTTTGCTCAGTATTCAAAAATATGTTTTTCCTGGATTATTTTTTCGAGCCCTAATACGTCTGCCAATAGAAACCCATGTATGTTCTATATGATTCAAAGCATGAGAACAGGTCATCATCTAACCATCCGTTTCCAGAAATACTCAGTCTATTGACGAATTTTAGAACCAAATCAGAATTTTACCTGTGGCCTACCAAACTAAACCGCATGCGGATTAAACAAGTTTCAATCATCACGCGGCTTCTTCAGGGTAGTGCCGTACCGCCTTTATATTTTCAAACAGGTTTGAATCTAGAGTCTCTGCATCTGCCTCTTAAACTTTAAATACAAATATTTTGTTCTGGCTGGATAATTCAGAAACCTTTGTTTCTTCTGCTAAATTTACTTTGGACACATTAACACCTGTAGCTTAATTTTTTTATGGATTATCTACGTGGTAGAAGGCGATGAATACAGTCAAGAAGTTTCATCAAATAAAAGTGTACTGCAAGTTATTGTTTTAGGGTCAATACTTTTGATTTTTCAAATATTTGCAATGTTACTGCTGTGATAATTGTCGACAAACATCTACGTGTGTTATGAAAATATCCTGCAATTAACAATTAATCATGAAGAACACACGTAATGTTCGTTTGCAATAAATATGGGTTAGGTTGGAAATTTCACTACCCTTCAGACTGATTGTTTGAATTTATCCCTAAATCGACCATAAAACTATATAAAAACTACTTTAATTTTTTATCTGCCTTATGTTATGGTGTTATGATAACATTCGAACGTATTGTCATATAAACATATATCAACCAAACAACTACAAAATTACTCCATTAATCCACATTATTTTCCATTACTAACATCATTAATTCTCATCACAAGGTAAGCAAAACTTGATACTTAGTACTTATAAACACTCAAGTTATTGAAATACCGTATATAAAACGTCTTGATCGTTAGACTATCTTGAACTAATTGCTGCTAGCCTGAATTTACCCAATTTACACATACATGTGGGTGTATTTTTATTAACAATATTTCCGTAATTATTATTATTAATTATCTTCAATGCACGTAGCTATGAGCAATAGAATGCTATGAAATGAATGTGAGTTAAAAACTGAGTAGTGACAAACTGCAGATGGAGTTATGTTGGCATGCAAGAGGAGAGATAAAGAATAAAGTTCATGAATATGAAAGAGGCCTAAATATTAAAAATGATGAAGCAACATTTCGAAACAGCAATATCGAGAAGTAGGAGAATATTCAGCACGAAACATTAATTATTTTGTAATAAATGTTTTCATGGACCAAGTTTTTATGAATAATTTCGTATTTATTTTTACAAATCAATTGCAATTAATAATTCGCAAAACTAATTGTATATGTACATTTCGTATCGCCGAAGTTTCGTATTTCCTATCAATTTATCGACATGTTAACTGCGAGTACGGATACTTCAAATATTTTATGATCCGCAAATTAAAACTCGATATTGAAAGCTATGCCCGCCATTCTGATTTGCGTGAATAATGTTTAATATCGCAGAGTTGCGGTTCGCGTACATGTTCTGTTCATTAATATCTGCTACCGTTGCATTGTTTAAAGTATAACATATATCAGGCTAACAAGTGCGCCATATGCGATCGTATTTATTAAGCTAGTTAAATAGTAACGTCAGCGTGCATGCTTTGTGCATTTATTAACTCTGTTTTTTCATTAATTCAGGACGTTCGCAACTGTCCGTCAGCATAGTGGAAGTGGGCAGCACGCCTCAACCGAGCCCCCTTTCTGACCGAAGCACGCAGCAGCTCCTGGAGACTACTTTAGATGCAGGTGTGTTGATTGATCGTTGCGACCCAAATGCTTGACGTCACTTGATAAATTGCGTTATTCTACTCGAAGGCAGCTGTTGGCCATTACATTCGGAGTATTATCATTAATTGTAAGAAACAGTCCGTTTCTTGTCAGATTTTCCTAATGTCGACGTGACTTAGTCAAAAGCAGAAAGCGTGAAATTTATCTTCGTCGAATTAGTGTAGTAAAAGAATAATATTTAATACATGTAGTTTAATTATTGCAGCAATGTCCATTACTTATACAGGCAAATCAATTGATGGCAAAGTAATAAAATTAATTTGAATATACAATAAGTAATATGCAATGCAAATTTAGGTGTAATCCATGAATCTTCAATGTTAAATTTCGGACGTAACTAAAGTTGACAATATATAAATTAACATCCTAAGAATAAAACAATACCGTTAACATTGTCGGAGGTAACTAACCGGGAATGAAAAATTCACATAGAAAATGCAAATTAGAATTTACAACCAACGAAAATTGACAATATATAAGTTAACATTGTAAGCATAAAACAATACCGTTAATATTTTAGTAGATAACTAACCGGAAATGGAAAATTCACATAGAAAATGCAAATTAGAATTTACGACCAACAAGATAGTTGATAATATGCAACATGTTGATGTTATTGTAGTGGAAATGGTTATAAAAAAATTCCACCAAAAAATGTAAAAATATATCACATTGGGAAATAAACCAAACATTTTATTAAAAAGACAACTATATATAAAGATAGACTTAGCCGCAATTAAAAATTTAAAATTACCATTAATGTTTTATGCAACTACATAATGTATTGAATTTAAGCTGACTATTTGTTAGTAAAAGTAATTAATTGTTTGTTGTAATTTAGATGTATTCGTATTTAATAAACGGTGGGTGTAGCTTATCTAAAAATATATTGGAGTGAGTTGATTAGTTGATTATAAAATGGGGAAGTCACAATATAAATGTTTTCGTGTTTGTTAAATGAAAACATTAAATTCATTGCAAATTATATAGGATAAAGCGACGAGAATAGCTTGACTTGTACCCGTTCTAGGTACACGAGGAATAATAGAACATTTTGGTAGTCACAGAATCCATAAACATTTCTTTCACAGAACGATAATTTTAATTTAAATATAGCTCCCTGGTGGGTCTTGGATTGAATAGAAAAGCGTCGAACAGAATTCCCACGTGTGTGTGTATCACAAGTATTATTAGAATGTTCAGCCACCTGTACATATCTTCAACCACAACGAAACACCGGAAAATATTTACATCTTAGACATTATGAGAATGACGATGAACATGGAGCTAGTACAAAAACCTAAATTACTCCCCCAGTTCAAAAGATGTCAATAATTTGGTTACACTGTGTTAGATGCGCACATTCCCCTAGTGAGTGCCCCAAGCCAAACAAACGTCAAGCCAACGTGTCAAAATAACAACTACTGGATGGAAACAACAACCCTATGTGCAAATTACTGCTGCTACCAGTAGTAGGGAAGATAATTCTAAAACTGACGAAGAGCAAGTGCAAAACAATATACCTTTGGCACCCATGGATCGAGAAATAAACAAAAACAACAATAAATCAAAACAAGAAACATTTTTAAAACACACCCTTGGAACCTTGTCTAAACTTGAAGCTGGTAACAAAAAAGACGGAATGAAAAATAACACTGCCTTATAAGAAATGAATTGCAAACTATATCAAACTGGCTCAGTACAGCGAACAGTGTACCATCCACTCGTCAAACCGCGCGAGAGATGATAGCGCAGTCATCATAAAAACATTAAACATCACCAAGAAGAAGTAATCCAAACTGAAGAGATACAAGTTTCTTCAGTTATATTGACCTGTCATGATTATATTATGAAAATAGCTGCAGTCTGTTGTCGTCCTTGATATGCCCTTCAAAATACGATTACCTCCATCTCCTAAATCGTATTGTAGTATGTTTCATACTTACAGGAGATCAAAATGTGAACATACGTATCTATTAGGGATCACGTTTGGTCACCAGGTCATCAACAAGAAGAGAATTGCACCAATCTACTAAAAAAATTAACAGCGAACTCCATATCATCAATCCCGGGCGTACTAGATATGTTTATCTCAAGAAAAATCTCTGATGCAGGAAGAGAGAAGAAGAACTCGAACAACCCACCCATCGCCCATCAATAATAATAAGTTTTAGAGCAGACCTGGATTAATACGTTCGACTAAATGTCAGATTTCAAACAAAATTAGACGTTGAAGCAGAAATACTGATAACAATTAGAACAGACTACTTGAGCCAATACAAACATACTAAAACGAAAGAAGCATGACTGAATTATCCAATATAAATTAGAGAACTTGTGTCAAGAAAATGAGAAAGCAATATAACAAAACCAAGATGGGTAGACTCATACAACAATTGAGTCGTGAGATTCAGAAGATTAAAGAAGAAACCTTTAAAAGTACTTCAATGAGCTGACTTATGAGAAAGATAAACCTATGAGAAAATGAAAAGAACAGACAACGTATATCACACCACTGGAGATTGGGTGAGAATTAACAAAGATATTATATGCCTCATTAGCAGATTATTTAGATGCAATACTAGGTACTGGACATAACAGAATCGAAGATAACTTAAATGATTCAATTTAATGACACCAAAATAGGCCCCACAGGAGACGGTATAACCTTATCACCGGAGAATTCGTAAAGCAGTTGTCCAGAAAAGGTATCGTCAAGCTCACCAACTTAATAAATGCATCATTTCGGGTTAAATACGTGCCTATGTACTGGAAAGTAGCAGAAGTCATAACGATCCCAATCCCTGGAATGAAATAATGTTAATGAAATAACCTCCTACAGACCGATTTCACTACTTCTAATAATCTCCAAATTGTTCGAGAACTTACGTCTGAAGAGATTAAGCCGATCATCGATAAAACAGTTAGACTTGGATATCAAATTGTATTCAGAATCATACACTCCACCATAGACCATGCACATGGTATAACAGACGTCATTGAAAAAGAACTAGAGAAAGTAAAGATATGCGGCACTATATTTTTTGATATTCCCTAACATTCGACAAAGTCTGGGGATACTAAAAGAATGGAAAAATGGTTACCTAAAAAATACAACTTACTATTAAAGTCTTACATCAACAACAGTCAGAAGAAGCGTACTCGGAATATAAGCCTATAAAAAAACCGATGTGCCGCAAGTCAGTATGGTGGATCCTCTGTTGTAATTGATGTAAATTGGTAACATATTGCGACTGGAAGATATATTAGTTGCAATCATTGCTGATGACGCACCAGCTTTTTATATGAAACCGTAGAATAGAATAAAAAATATAGAGTTGAGAATCCAACATTTCGGATTCACGAGATTCAGTCGTGGATGGACAGGAAAACTAAATATGATACTACCTGTGTTATTTTGCATTTATTTCTCAAGTATGCATTAATAATAAAATAAACTATTCCACATGGCTCGTCACATAAATACTTTATTAAAATTACTGATAAAATTGTAAAATCCATATTGTCTATAAATAAAACAGCTTCGAGATTTTCTTCGATCGTTCGTTTCCCGTAATAACCCAACGTAAATGTCACTACCTCAGTCGACTTGAACTTTAAATGTTATTTCCCGCAATTTCATAATAAAAAATCAAGCAAACGGTAACTAGTTTATTAGATATTATTTGCGTCAAATAAGCATAGCGTTCTCAAGTAGTTATAAGACTAATTTTACTTAGTTGAATGGGGAATAAGTGAATTATAATTACTGCTTAATTTTCCTGGCGCGAAACCAACTGCATTATGTTAAATTGTGCATCCTAAGTCTTATTACATTTCGAAATTTAACAAATTATCAGAGAGTGTTCGCTATACAGAGCCGGTATGAACATAATCAATACGAATCAGAATTTACCAGTATCAGTTAATCGACGAAATGTAACAGTCACAATGATTATTATTATAAACATACTTAATGATATCATAAGATACTAAACATAGTTGTAGTTTAAAGAATTGTATTTACTATATTCTTGCAAATTGCAAATATTAAAAATCATGAATGTCGTAATTTTCAATTGCGTATTGACCTCAATACACTTTGAGCTGCGCCACGAATGCAGACTGGATATAGATGAATTTTAGATTACCTATTCTAAGAGGAAAATCAATTATCGTATCGGACTGAAAGGGAAATTAATTTCGTTTCAGAAGGAAACAAAGGAATCGTTCTACGTTTCAGGTATTTGCGATATAAGTTTTCGCGAACTAACTGTAATCGATGTGCTCGCTCTAAAGCGCAATTCGACTCCAAGAAATTGAATTTGCGACAGAATGAAACGATTTATTTAGTTTTTACTCAAGGTATAGAAAGGTAAATTACTCGCCAGAAATCATTTATTAAGCGGTGGATGTTAAATTAGAAAAAGATATGCGTCCAATAACAATAACAAATTCCGACATTAGTTATCAATTTTGTAATTATTAGTTCCGCACAACAAACTTATTTCGACGAATGTTTGTGTATGTAAACTTAAAAACTTAAAATTGAAACCGGAAGAAATCCAATAAACCTTCACGTGCAAAATATAAAAACGAAGTTGCGTTAAATTATATAATTATATAGTTCAACGAATTCATTTCGATGCGCGAAGTATTAAATCTAGGACGATAAAACTTGAACATAACAACTTCATTAAGGATCGTCTGCTATTATTTAAAGTGCTTTTGTGAATTTTACACAGAGTTTAATAAACAGACGGTTGGTTAATTAAAATATTATCTGTTTCAGTGCCCGAAACAGCGTCTTGTCAAGGCCTGAACGCCGCTTCCCTATTATTGGAAAGTCCGCCGAAGTGGGGCGACGCTGCAAGATACGCGTCGCGACAGCATCGGAAAATAGCCGGAAGGGCGACGTTTCAGGGACAGGTCTATAATTTTTTGGAACGACCAGATAATTGGAAATGTTTCGTTTATCACATAGTCGTGTGAGTAGTGCATTTTCAATACTAATTGCGACTGAAATTATAGATTTAGATGAACGCGAAAACATATTAAATATTTACAGGCTACTTCGATCGAAATATGGATTTTAAAAATTCTACGACACTCAGTCTTCATTTTAATTTATAAATACGCTAGAGTATCACTTTATGAAATGCAAACACTACATAAATGTATTTTAATGCCGAATCCATTAACTGTTGTGTCAATCGCCGTAAGCTAAATTAAACATTTCAAGTGTGAATATTTTAATGGAATATGCAGTTATTGAAATTAAAAGCTGCACCGTGTCGCTTTTGATTTTAAAACAACTTCGAATGTATTACTATGATTATTTTGTTTCGCGTTCGTTTTAAATAAAAATACAATGTTGTTAAATATTTTTAAAATTTACGAAATATCCAAGTAGTGAATTACGTGTTTGGGTAGCATCTGGATAACATATATTTTGCTACTCGTATTATAATAGTAAATCGAATACTGTGGTTGGAAAAATAAAATAAATATCCCCCTTACCACACAGCACGTTATTCAATGTGAATGAACAACTGATGATGACTGATGATTTAATAAAGTGCCGTGTGGTAAAGGGAATATTTATTTTATTTTATTTTACTCGTATTATCTAGAATAGATTTGCAAAATAACACAGAATTGTGTCTTCGTGAGTTGCAATCCGCAATAAATTTTATGGCAACTTGTAGTGTTCGTTGATTTAATAATTTAAATTACATTTAGATTAACAAAAAATTATTGGTGAATTTTTAATTTCGTCTTCAATCTGGCCTATTCGATATTATCAATCATTATCATATTTGCTAGTGATTTATCTAAATGGGATATTTTGTCGGAAACTGAATCAAAATTTTATTATTTTATTTATGCAGTTTAAGATCAATCCTAATCGCCCTCATAACATCACCATTTGAATAATTCGATGCAGCCTCTTCAGATACGATTAGGGATATACCTTTATTGCGATTGATGCGGGAAGGCCGTGGATTTACCCATCCACGGCGATCCCTCACTCTTTAGCGATGATAATGCCCCAATAGACAAACGAACGCATTTAGCTTGAAAAAACACGAGGCACTTATCACATTCGAGCCCGGAGCACATTTTGTTGATGGCCTACGTGCAGTCGACATTTGTAGACAGGCTGTCTTCAATAGAATTTGAAGCCGCGAACACTGAAGCAGCAACGAATGAAGGAAGTTTGATCTCCACAACGATCATACATTTAAAGGAGAATCCAAACATATATCCAATTATTTGACACGGATAGAAATTGTAACAATTGTTCAAAATATAAAACAAATTAGAAAGAAGAAATATACGAAAAATGATATTAAATAAAATAGATTCAGGGAGTATTTGCTCGGAACGGCGTAAAGTGTTAAAAATTAACCTCATATACAAAGAAAAGCAAATGGCAGACATACAAGCAACAGTCAATGGAAAGAAAGAAATAACGAAACCTATATCTAATAGGAAATTGCTAGAACCATAATGCTATAGTATGGAAAGAACTTGATGATGGTTAATTAGAAAACGTTATTCACTACATTAAATCATTTAAACGATATAAACATAATGGAAAGAGCCACTTTTTGCGGAATTAACAGAATTATGTTAAGCAGAAATACAAATTTATTGATCACAAATAATAATAATAATATGGATCATAATAATAGCTGCTTAACTAGAATTATAAAACTCGCGGAATAGGATCGAATCAAAGCAGAAATATTGATTTTGCATGAAAATGTTGAGGAAGACAATTTCATCTAAATATTAAATTATATATATAATATAGGTAGATCTGTAAATATGTAGACTGCGGTTGGTATAATGGCTTAGTAGAAATCTGGCGATATTTTAAATAAATTAATGCGCATAAATAGAAAAGTAACCACAATTTTTTTTTCAAAAATATATATTGAATCAATGAATTTATTTCGACCAATTATATTTCTTTCCCAGTTACTTACAAAGCGGAAAGTTTGAGATGAGGAATAAATGCAACATTTATTCTCTAATTTCATTTGCATTTAAACTTGGAGAAAGATATTAAATAACTGGAATATCACAATTTCGAAGTAAAACACAAATAGAAATCTACAAACTTTGTTACTCTCGAAGCGGAAATTGATATTCAGACCAACGAATAACTCAATAATACTAATCTAATTATAAGAAGGAGCTGTGCGATGTAGCGTTCGAACTAAATTCGGCGCCGAAGAAAGTCGCAAATACAACAGGGAAACTGATAAAGAAATAAATTTATGGCATTGAATATTCTGAACACTCAATTACTTGCGCTTTTCGTGAAAATCCAATTATACTGAAATTACACAAATCATCACGAATTTAATGTCGTTTGCATCGTTCTGCGATTCCGTTTAAGTACAATATTGGTTTATTTTGGCGCTGCACCATCTGGTTGATGCTGCATACATTTTGTCGAGACACCTGCACGAAGTTTAAATCGTTTTAGTCGTTATGGATGTTGGTACAAATTTATGTAATAATGTAATGCGAAAGATATGTTATGTATTTCCACGTATTGAATTAATTGCGTAAAAGCGATTAATGACTAATTGGCAATTTTCTTTCTAATACATTTCAAAAAAAAATTTAGCAAGGTGAGAATGAAACACAATATAGTTAAAAGAAAGCAAAATTACGATCTATGAATATGAATATTGATGAATAACGTTTCACACAATAGGAAATTGGTAAACACCTGAACTGAAAATACAAGAATATTCTAAAAATCAGTTCAATGTGATGGGCAATAATCGCCGCCTACAAAGTAGTAATATAAGGCGTTTCTTCTCGACGATTATGTATAATTTTATACAACAAACTTTTGTTAGTGTTCTTACAATTTAATTGTATTAGGCATTTTCTTTTTCATTAAATACTAACTTGCTATCTTCTTCTTGTTTTCGTAGTTTTGATTTTTTCAGTTATTGTCTCATTTCAGCAATAAGTAACGTAAACCTCTAAGCCAAGACATGATTTTTTAGTTATTCTATCCATCCATTTGGCGATATTGATTTATTATTTGTATACTATATATTTTAGATTTGTTTGCTCCATTTTTATCCCAGTTGTTTGCTTTCCTTCTTCCTGTGTAATTTAACGGATTTAACATTATTATTATGCCAACACATTGTGAACACAATTGCATTTTAAGTTACAGTCAAACAGCTTCAAATAGTGTTAATGTAAAATAAATAAATAAATATTGTTTACGACAACCATGTAGATTTGAAATGTAATGGAACAGTTGGCCGCAGCCGTTAAAATAAGCTGGTTATTAAAGCTAATGATCGTTATACAAGAATTATATGCAACGTATGTTGCATATAATTGTTGTTGGAAATTATTAATAGATCAATAGGTTTATTTGGATAAGTTAGTGTTAACCTGCAGTGCTACATTTAATATGTTAGTATTATAAGTATAACAGGAGATCATATGAAATATTTTAATTTGTAGACCATATAGTCTTTAAAAAATAGCAAAGTTCATAATTCAAATTTTATTTACGAACTGTTGCGTTGTCGGAAACTGTTTCCCGCAGTAGCGAGCTTACACACAAAGCAACTGTTGCATTGTTTCCCCACAAGATGGCAGCATGTTGTGTAAGCTTCCATGCAGTAATATATTCCTAATAAATTATTCAAAAAATATTAAAATCCTTGTTTGATTTTACAATCATCGTTAATTAATTAAAACATTTAATTTTCCACAGTTTTGATTGGATTGAAAAAGAGAAATATCGGTTTGTATCAGGAATATCAGGAATATCTTTCCTGAAAGTAATTCCAGTTCGATTGTTAAACCTCTGAATATTTGTCGATATTAAACCCGAATTGATTATATTTCTGCTAGTCAAATCTCACTCGCGCTCCCAGACATATTTTTAAGTACTTAAAATTTTAATAAAATTTCTCATATAACTGAATAAAGCTCACTCATTGTTACGTTCAAAAGCCTCCGTAGAAACTCGTCCCATTTCATTTCTATTGTTTTTTCAAAAATGTCTGTGCAATAGTCTTGAGAATCGTTTCATGTTGTAATTTCCGTTGATAATCGAAACTCCACTGCCTTCTCCTGTGAGGCGTAGTAACGCCGTTTTAATTACTTAAAAACCCCGTTATGGAAATTTCATATTAATTTCCTGCCGGTTTTGAATCAAATATTGTATGTTGCCTTGCCTATGACTGTCCATAAAGTGAATAATTAAGTTTTGTCCGCGTTCTATTTCTGCCACACAAATATTTATTAATTGGGTGATGATTTTATTAAATTTACTTATCATAAATATATAAATTAGTATATTTAGATTTTGAAATAAATTATGCCGTTGCATGTTCGTACTTTAATTCGCATTCTGAAAAACCTGTCCTCCACCTCACTCTAATTACTATCGATTAGTGGGGATATTAAGCTGTAACACGATAAATTAGAGGAAATGCGACCAGAAAAGTGGTGTGAGGCAAAGTAATCTCAGATTACGATCTCGTATCGACAACGGGAGATTTATGGAACGTAAAGTGGCTTTAATTAAATACTATCGACAAATTGTTTGCATCCTGACGTTGTACTTACATTGATTTATTGATTATTGTGTTGCGGACAGATTTGCGACATTTTGTGGTACTCGGAATGTCGAGATTAGGTGCGTATGTACTTTATAGCCGATTCATCGACGTACTTATGACGCACATTGAAACTTTTAGTGGCCTATTTTAAAAATTCGAGACAGGACATACTTTAGGTATTATATTATGAGGGAGGTAGTTGCCGTAAACTATATTTGCAGGCAACAGTGTAAGAACTGGAAACTAAAATGTCATTAGGAAGCGTTGTTCAAGGCGCGGTAAAATGCAACTTTAAACAGCGATGCTTAAATCGTTTTAATCTTTTGCAGATTGTATTAGACGGAGTCGGTTTAAGTATTCATATTTTTGTTAAAATTTGTTTAAACCATATTTAAATAAAAAATATGCATGCGTGTGTGAATGGTTTTTAACTTGACTAAAAAAGGTTGATAAATCAAACACTTTGCTTTATTGAGCTGGACGATTAATTTAAAGACAATTAAAGTTAAATTTGTTTTCTTTGAGTTTCTTAAACAATGGATGTTGGTCTGTCGCAGAGTACATCGGATGGTTGCTACAGTATTTGAATACTTGCCATAGTTGTGATGATTTCGATTTAGCCACATTGTATGAATTATTTATTGTGTGCAAGTTTAAAAAATGAGGTTGGCTTAGTTGTACGGTGTGGAATCCCACGGGACTTGAACGGTATGCCAAAATATATTTTAATTCATTACAATTTATAACAATAACAGTTAATTGTTGAAAAGATTATATGAGTAATTTTTAATTACCCCATGCTGATCGTCAAATCCTTGCGAAAGTTTTGGTCAGATATGTTTAAATTATGAAAGTGATCGCACGTTTTATTGGGGATTTTGAACAATTATCCAAAAAATTTATGATAAACATCCCAAAAACTAACCGTATTTACTAAATATGAAAATAACTGCACTTGTATATACTAAAGATTAGGCAAACGAATCAATTGAAATTAAACAATTAAATAATAAAACAAATTTGATGACAAATTTTACAACTACTGCCGAAAAAAATGTATTGGGATTTGCGAGATAGATGAATGAAGACATTATTATTATTTTCCATGAACAGTTCTTTATTGTAAACTAAATGTTATGAAAGGGAGTGCTTCGTAATTAAGCCTCACGAATATAATGAAAGTGGATGAATTTAATTTAACATATAATGAAATTGGACGTACTTACTCGTTGTGTATTTTATACGGAGAATTAATTTCCGAAATAATATTGACATTCAGGTTGACGGTTTAGGTTGACTTGCACTGTCTTTTATTATACATTTGTCCTTTAATTATGCTTCACCGTTCTATCTCATAATGATAGAGGTATATGCACGTTGACAGTTGATATTAGCTTTGGCTGCTACATATAATACTTTAATATTAGATTTTTATACCGAGAATTAATTTTCGAAATTGCATTGGCATTTATTTCAACGTTTTAGGTTAACTTTCAATGGCGTTTATAATAGACATGAGCACCAATTGCTTTTAGCTTATGGGTTTCGCGACATCAACCGACATAGATACATCGCTGTTACAAAACTTTCCCTAAAGAACGATCACAATTAGCCAGGCTATCTTTTTGAACTTATTACTCCACTCTTATTGGTCAAAACGGATTACGTTATAATTCAAAATTCCAAGCTATACTCTTACTTTGCATAAATTTACAGACAGAATTAAGAGACTCACAGATTTGTAATTTACATGATAATTAGTTGATTGATTGATTATTGAAACTTAATAAATAAAATTAACAAAAATTGTTTTTAGTTTCAAATATATTGTAAACACTATATATGTTTCGTCAACAGTGTGGCTTCATCAGGTCACGAAATACAGCTATAAGAAAAATTATATATACAAAAGAAAATACTAAAACAGAAATTAACATTGACTTGCATTACAAATTTAAATTAACTAGAAGGGAATTGTTAACAACTACTTGATCAGTCAAAATAATACCTATTTTAGTAAATTTATTGATTTCTAAACTTTCTAATGAGTAAACAGAATGAAAATACCCATGTAGTTATGGAATCCAGACATCAGGTACGTTTTTCATTGAACATTCGGATGGGTATTTTGGGCGAGATGTTACTAGGCCCGCTTGTTTTACCAAACCGATTGACAGGCGCTGCTTATCTGAACTTTCTGCAGAATACACAGGGTAATTTTTTGGACGTGATTCCTTTGAACCAAAGGCAACAAATGTGGCTGCAGCACGGTGGTTCTCCGGCGCATTTTTCAATTACCGTTAGATAGTATATTACACGGAATTTTTGGACGAAGATGCGTAGAAAGGGCCGGACCTGTGTCATGACCTGCACGATCGCCCGATTTAAACCCCCTTGATTTGTTTCTTTAGGGATACTTGAAAATGTTAGTGTACGGTACGTCTGTAAATGATCGCCCGGAGCAACGAGTATATCAAGGATGGCACCGAACCCAGATCACTGGAGGTCTTTTGGAAAGAGTTCGAAGGTCCATGCCACGGGGATGTGGTGCAAGACTTGTAAACGCAAAATGTTCGTATCTCCGAAACCGTCCATTTGCGAATCCATGTTCATTATGACTTTTCGGCATATTTTGGGTCATACTATCAGCCCTCAAAGTTTGTGACACTTTAACACCCTCTATTATTATATGGTTAGCAAAAGTGGACTCGGCATATTCGTGTTGTAGCTTGCTTCATGTTCTTAGATTCTGATTTCGAATGACCTTTCTGCCTTCTTCGCACGTCAACTTATAAACACTTGAGTTGAGCTTCCTGTCCGTTTTGTCTTTGCTAGTTTTACTGAAATTTTGCCCATATACGCGATTGGGTTATAATTGGTGGATCATGTTTTAGATCGGGTAAATACAATAGAATATTTTAGATTTTTGCTCTTAAAATGTCAGTGTTGTCATGTTTGTCGAAAACCATTATTTAAAACTATTGTAGTAATTCTGTTTTTTTTTTCAAAGTAAAATTGTCGCTACTCATTGGGGTACTGATAAAGCCTATGGATCATTGATTGGTAGGCTAATAATTTGTATGATGTGTAGTGTCGTGTGTGGGTTTGTGGTTGATTGAAAATTCGTGCTTATTAATATTTTGGGTGATATTGTTAGGTCAAGGAAATTGATAGATTTGTTTATTTCTATCTCGATCGATATGTAATGATTTTAATTGTCTATCCTTGCCTGTGAAGGAAACTAATGTCATCCACGTACCTGATTCAGTTAAGGCTTAAGGGGCTTAAGGGGTTTTCCATTGACCATCGTCTTGTCTGTTTATAAAAGTCTGGTTAAAATTGGCAATAATTTTGCTTTAGGAGTATATCCGGGAACAGATTAGTCACATTAAGTTAGCTTGTTGTTAAAGTTGGTAAGTTCATGTATTATATTCATCACATGTTTAGAAAAGTTTTTGCAAGGGGTGTTATATATGACACTACAAGACGAATAGTTTTATTTTCTTTATGTAATTTAATTAACCCATATAACAGAATAACTGTAAACAATGGTTATTCGACAAATATGGTAATTAATATTATGTTAAAAAAGAAATCTAAAATACTCTGTTCTATTTACCAAAGGATTCAATCTAAAACACCCATTTATTATAACTCTCTAGCATATATAATATTGGCAAAATTTCAGTAAAAATAGGGACGATAATTAAAGAATCGAAAAACCAAAAGAAGCCACGACATGAATAAAACCGACTCTACGTCTCTACTAACCTGAAATTTAAAATAATACATACACAGAGGGAAATTGAAAATATAAACTCATTAGAAAGTTAATAGAATAGGTATTATTTGCAATTATCAAGTAGGTGTTAACACTCCACCCTACTTCTAAACCTGTGATACACCCCCTATTTCAATTCCTGTTTTAGTGTTAAGGAATATATTTGTTTTCTGGTATCTGTATTTCTCCATCTGATGAAGCCACAGTGTTGGCGAAAGATGTAGCGTCTGCAATGTACTAAACTAAACTAAACTAAAAACAATTTTTGGCAAATTTATTTATTACCTGATAATATTCGTTAACTTGTTATAGTAGTAAAATTCAATTCAAAGCATAAGCTGTCGTTAACGTAAATTGACATGACACGTGCTACATTTTACAATCTTAATATTTCTCTCTATTTAAAACCTATGAAAATGAATCGAAATACTTCAACTTATCAGTACTTGATTTTATTTCATAGACACCAACCAATTGGAATCCTTTGAAATATATCTTTCCGGTTATATGAGTTTTGAAGTAATTATCAAAACAATGGTTATAACATCCCCTAAATAATTTTCATACATTTGCACCATAATCTCTTTCCGCTGATAGAATCAACTATTTTCGACTTCGCGGCATATTTTCGGTTTTAAATAAAGATTTTGATATATTCTTTATGCTTTTTGTGTATTCTATTTATGTTAATCTAAAATTGTCTGTTCTAAGAATTAACTAAAATCTTAGATATATTTCGAGATCTCTTTATCACATTTTTATTTTTTCAACGAAAATTTTTGTAATGAATTTCTATCTCTCTTTTATGGCTCTCGTTATTGTATTCTAGTAATTGTATTCTAACTAACTAACCTTCATTTCATAATTAAATTATTTTGTACAGTGGATACGTTAAAAATTAAATTATAACCCATCATAGACAATTGTGCAATGTATTTGTCCTGAATTTGGTAATTGTAAGTATATCAAACCTCATTTCCTTTCATTTATATGTGAAAGGGTTGTTTATTCGTATCATAAATCGGCAAAGATTTATATGCAATTAAAAAATATTTGAAATTAGACAAATTTCAAAATCGTAAAATGCGATTATTTTTTAATGTAAACATCAAACATTAACATTAATAAAAGGAATATATCTGTCACTGTCATCTTGGATAGAATTAATTTATATATTTAACATATGACTTCTACGCCACATTAAAGTCATTTACATTCTGGTTTGTGACTGACGTTACATAAATAAAAAATCTCCCGAGGTCCGCACTAACGTTTCTATAATTAATTTAAATTTCCAGCAAACTCGCGCAACATTTTTCGAAAGAACTTTTCAAACTAAAGTTGTTTACGATTTCAATATCTTTAATTTGTAAAGGACATTTTTTTCGGTAACACGTGCCGTTTTCAAGATATGGAACATGATGGTGAGAATAAATCATCACTTTCGGTCGAAATATTAATCTTTATAATCTTGAATCTTCGAAAATGTTATAAATACTATATAGGTACTTCCTTAACATAAAGCATAAAACGTGACGACGAGTTTTAAAAAAATCGAGTTAAATGTTCCAAAATGCAAATGTTGAAATAACTGATACAAATTGTTGAGCATTAAATTATAATTAGTTATATTTCTTGGCATTCGCTACAGAATTGGTAAAGCGAGTGGTGTAGCTCAAGAAACCGCAACAATAGTTCTAACCAGATTTAATGTTGGACGCATTTGTTAGTGTGTCGGAAAATGACTAGCTAAACCACGACGTGCAAACTACGTTTTGTCAGATTTGTGGGTCGGTGCAATATTTCCTGACTGATGAGTGACGTTCAGATTAATATTCGCAAATGTGCCGCACCCAGGGCTCGCCGCTATACTCGCTCAATTTGCGACATCGTGTGTCACACCTGCTACACAACCGTCCAACGGTTAATTATTCGTGCGCCGAAAGTAGAATTATCGAATCGATTTGGAACAAATCTAGCTAATAAATTAATAACAAAATTATTGGCACGCTATTTATTATTACTAGTTAGTTTAATACGTTTTAACACATAACGAATGTTTGTCCGATAACAAGATACAACGTGGTAATACATTTTCGTACTAGCGAGTGGTGGTGACGAGCTTATGTCAGCGTTGCGGTAGACCTAAAGCTTGTCATCAGTGATGATCCCGACGGGAAATACTGCACTCGGGGTGGTTAGAAATTTCGCCATGCAGTAAAATATCACACATTACCAGTAATATTTTATGTTGCTGTAGCAATTTCACGAGACCTCTAAAATATCTCGCGAGTGCAACTCGAGGGATATTTTTAGAGGCAATCTGGTGTAGTGAATTTTCAACATTCATCAAAACTTTATGAAATCACACTACATTCTGCGACAGGGATTTTGTAATTTGATACCGGTATCGAATTGATTTGTCAGGCCACCACGATATCTCATTTAAAGTAATTTAAAATAACAATAAAACATACTGTTGGTAAAAATTAAAAAGTGGGCAAATATTGTTCGGAAACTATGAATGTGTAAATATGGTAAGAAATTAATAAAAGAAAACGATTTTATACGTGAACTTAAATTTGTTTATAAACAACTCTTCATTCTTACATAAGTTCATCGTATGTATACTCATTGATACTATAAGTATTACACCCAGAAAGAATAATTTCTTCAACTTGAATTTTTGGCAACAGAATGAATTTATTTAAAGCAGGATATTTATTGCGCTTCCGCGAAATAGTGTCGAGCGTAACAAAATGCTTCGAGTACGAAGACGTCAAAATTTTCACCATGTTAATGACTTTGATGTGGGTAGAATCGTTACATGTCGAGATGTTCATTTGTCCTATCGCGAAATTGCCCCCGTGTTAATGCAATGACGATAGTGGGTGTATGTCGTGTGTGGACAGAAGAAGATAGAGGATCACAAAGAAAACCAAGTGGTCAACTGAGGCGTACCAGAGAGTGTTAAGGTAGGCGCTTCCGACAAGTAGCTTTACCGTCCACGATTAGTGGTTCCTTTGACTGCGAACCACTGTCGTCAAGGTCTGAACTGGTTCAGAGAACGGCAGCATTGGAAGGCAGAATGGCATAGTGTCGTCTTCAGCGACGAATCGCGATTCTGTCTAGGTATGCACGATGGTCACAGAAAGGTAATGGAGAGCGACGTGATATTGGGTTTGCTGTTGAGAGGCATGCACACAAGACTGTTGGAGTAATTGTTTGGGAGGCTATTGCCTATGGTAGCCGATCGCTACTTCTCTTTATGCGAGGCAGTATGACAGGTGCACGTTATGTGAATGATGTCCTACAGACCACTTTACTACCTTATCGTGCCAAACGTCCTTTTTCTGAAAGACAACACACGCCCCCATATTGCTTGTCGAACTATGGACTTTCTTCAAGAAACAGCTGTTAATGTTTTGCCGTGGCCACCCCGATTTAAATCCCACCGAACATGTGAGCTGGCTATTGTTTCTATAAGACCTATCCACCTTAGTCGTTGCGCTTTTATGACGGATATTTTCTTTGCTTCTTTGTACATAATTTCTTATTCCTTATTTTTTCTTCTTCGCTAGCCGGCTCCCATGTTTAACCCACCGTATTCACACCCAAGTATAAAAACTCTTTGATCTTGACAAATTCATATTCCCCTTCCATCTTTCGTAGTTATTTGCAAATTTTCATCTGCTGATTGTTCGGTTTCGCCCATTACCATGTATTTTGTTTTTTGTTGGTTTATTTTCATCATGTTTCGGTAATTTTTCATATTGTTCTTCTTATTGTTCGTAAAATATGTCGTTTTCTTCGTCTTCGTTTTCTTCTGAGGGGCGTGGATATTGATTATACTGATGTTCATCTCTCGCAAACCTATAACACGTAACATTTCTGATATTGGTTTGAGAGATATCACCATATCTTTTTATATATTTTTGTACCATGGAGCCAGTTCCTTGCCTGTCATTTCCCCCAAAACTGCCGCAAAAATAATGTTACTAAGTCAGAAAATATACCATAGGCATTGCTTCTATCGGCACTAAGACTGAGGAGATTGTTAATTCGTTGCATAACCTAAATTTAACAAGATACAAAAATTAAAAATTATTTTAACTTGAGTAATTCTTGTATTCGCTAGAGTTTCTAACAGATCAGTCGGCTTTCTCTTTTGATATATAACAACTCTTAATACAATTATTAGTAAAATATCAATGAAGCCTTGTCTTATTTAAATATTTAAATTACGATTTTATTAAATTACATTAAGTTAGATTAGCCAGATGGCCATGTTGACTGTGAAATTGTTATGAAACATAAGGGGTGGTATTTATTGTATAATTACAACCTATTTACAAACTAATTTGTTATGAAAATACAATTTCCTGTCAGTGCGGTTCCGTTTAATTTACAAATTTTACTGTAATAATAATTACCATTGGAATGATACTATCAATACCGAATAAAAGAAAGCTTAAGTAAATTGAAGTTATCAAATTTTATTTCTAAACGACACAAAATAAAGTTTTAATTTTATATTTAATTATAGATAAATCTTCGCGAAGTTGCGAGAAATAAAACAAAGATATTTTAAACCGTATATAGTTTTGGCGGTGCGATCAATATTAAATAAAGCGATGTTGTCTAAACATGCGCCTTGTATTATTCATTTGACGTTTCAAAAATTTCTAGATCATCTGCAGTTGAATTTTGATGCCGTGGTTTCATGAGATAAAGTGACACTATCCAAAATGCACTGTCTTGAATTACCACAGTACCATGAAGCCAGTTCATTACAAACAGGGCATCTGTGCATTATATGTTTCGTGAATTTCACGGTTCGTTCATTTAAAACGACCGGTGATGTCTTTAACGTTTAGATTGTATACTCTATAGCCTGATGACTAGTGTGATGGTCTAGACGCAACTATTTCGTATCAAACATTTGTTATGACTTCTCAGGTGTAAATTCTTTTAAATCAACTTGTACATTGTTCTAATGCCCTTATTCTATACATTGTAGTAATTTCAATCCAGGTGAAATCAGACTTGCGTTTCAAATCCAGATAATTCTTGCAATTTATGTAATAAATTTTATTTTAAACTAGGATTAAATACATCGCTCTGGCTATCTTAATTATTTTTCAATTATATCAAGCGAACTTTTCGTGTTTAATGTCATTATGTATCCAGGATTTCAAAGTTACGTATTGTAAAATAATTAATTATTTTTTGTACCACTACCATTATCATTTGATTGTATTATGACTCAAATACTACAATACTGCATAAATGTATCCGATTGGACGAGATTTTTATGGATTTCATTGCTTCAAGAAACTCAAGGCTCGATTAAGTGAGTCGCCAGAAAGCAGACATAGATTATACCCACTATTTAGTACTAGTAGATAGTAAAAAGTAACCCAGGACCGTAACTGCAATAAGTAATTTAAAAAAAACAAACGAATCAATAGAAATCGTTTATTATATATATTCAGCTTTTGGGCCCATTCGGGTTCGAGTTCTTGCTTGTGGGCCAAAACTTGATTTCATTGAAAATCTCTCATCACAAGTTAGAGAACATCGGTCGAGATTTGAAAATCTTAGTAAACAAATATTCTTTGACAATATTGATAACTAACTAAATTATGTATAACACATTTTGATATATAAGAACATTCTATTTACGCATTTACACCATTTTTATTGAATCCTATAGAATTTTTTTACTAGATTAGTAGGTTGGGTTGGGTTGGATTGGGTCTATTTTCTGGCAATGTCCTGTTTAATATTTGCTAAACTTGATTTAATTTGATATGTGTCTTGGATCAAAGGAATATGTTGTTGAAGATAGAAATTAGTAATTAAGTTGCTAACTTGCGCATGTATCAATAATCAATGTCGAAGATATTTTTATAATTTAAGAATTAAATTTGATATTAAACCCAGTTACAATGCGTCAATAGGCTTCTAGAAGTATAAAAAGTGAAATATTATACAGTTTTCTATTGTGTTATTAAATATTATTTGAGGGCTTTCTATGCGGTGCTTTTGAGGCCAGGACTTGCATCGACAGCAGGTCTCGTACATACAATAAGGCCGGCGGTTTGTCATTTCGTGCTGTTTAAAATGCTATTATCGGTCATGAATTTAAATTAATTCTAATTCCAGTTTGTGTAAATAAATTGTAACTACCTTGTGTTTTTATACCTTTATAAAAATCACGTGTAAACAACCCCAACTTGGAATTACGGAATTTGTTCGTCCCGCAAGTATTTAAAATATCGTGAATACTTTATGAAATACATTTTGTGCTTTACTACCCATATCGTTTGATGAACGCGATGCTCCAAATATGCTATTGTCAGCAATTCTTAAATTCTATTAATAAGTTAAATTCAAACATTCTACCATCTATTATTACACTTCGTAGTATATTTCTCCCGTTGTTTGTTAAATGTCGTACTCAAATGAAATAATTATAAAATAATTATAAACGGGCCTTAATTTTGATAAATAGTTAATTATTTAAATCAATATACTTTTATTTTAATTTTTCTATCGTTTATTAAGCTCAGCATTAAAAATAAAATAAAATAAAAATCCGGAATTTATAAATAAACACTTAGTAATTCAATACATTAACCAATACCATATTTACATCAATACTTATTAGGTATTTTAATTCACTTTTCATTTGCTAATCATGATATTACAAAGAAAATAACTAAAAATAATTAATTTTAGGAATAAAGGCAACATTTTATATTACAATTGAACAGTTATCCATAAATTTAAAATCAATACTCTTACTCCTGCTCCTATGTACTTCTTTCTACTTATTTTTCTTATTGTTTATTCTATCAAAATATAAATATATAGCAACTCTTCAAATTAATACAATTTGTATATTATTTCTACTATTGTTCATTTAAGGGGGGAAGTCATGTAATCGTACGTTTTTCCGAGATTTTTTCATGAACTGATGGAAAGGTTTTCGGAATTGAAACAAATCATATCTCAAACTATCACATAAAAGGTTTATTTACAAATTTTTGTATATCAAAAATGGCGGCTCCACAGCTGCTGGAAGTCGGCTCCTTAGATTTGCGGCGTGCAGTCCACAGGTTTCAAATCTCAACTAAAATCAGAAAACCAACTTTCTACTGTCAAATTACATCAATACGCTTTGCATGACGACGAAAAAAATTAAAAAAAAATAAATACAAAATTGAGGACCGTTTTGAAAAAAATCCTTGTTCCTGTGTAAACAAATGATATGAAACAATATGAATTATTGTTTTTTTTTCGAAAAAATTGAACGCCATGCAATAGCCAATGAGTTAAAGAATTTGTATGGAAAGTTTCATCAAAATCAGTGGAAAACTCGTTGAGCTATATTGCAAGGCGTGCGAAATTTTACATTCCGAGAAAAACGCGCTTGAAGTTTTCGATACAGAAAAGTAGAGTTCCGGGGACTTATGGCTTCCAACGCTTAGTCTGCGATACCAGGGCCACACAAGATTCTGCAAATTCGTCCATTCAGGCCGCTTCCTCCTCTTTTTTTGCCGTCCTTGCCGTTTTTGACCTGCTCCAAGTACGACGGTCCTGTCTCCGTACTCGATATGCAGTTTGGTGATCTGCAAATGTCTTGCACTGCACGCCGATTTGGAACTGCAGGTCATTCATAATTGTTAAAACAAAGTTGTAACCATCGTTGAACATGCCTGCAGCCAAAAGGCAGCGATTTCCACGATTCTCGATCCAGAATGTAGATGCTTAGGGACTAAACGCCACACAGTCGCGTTGAACGATTCATTGGCGTTCTGCGTATAGCCTCATATATCGACAAGATTCGCTTCTCTAAGTCAGGATGTAGAGGAGGAGGATGTTCATAGGACTGCGTTGCATCAAGGGCTTCAGGGACCCGATATGCACACCAGGAGTCGGCACCCGGGGGACAGTGCTGGTGCTGCGGCTGTTCGTTTGTCGAAATCATATGATGATAGGTGGCCATTATAGCGTCCTTCATGTCATCCTTCGAGTTTGGATTCCTCCGAATGGCAAGTCCATAGTACTTGGTTAATTTCTTGAGGAGTACATCTGTGAGCTTCCCTTTTCTCTGAATTTAGCGTTTTTATTTTTAAATTACGGAGTCGGCTTCCCATTCGTCACCGTAAGGTTGAGCTTCCAAAATAGCTTTGAATGTTTTACTATCTCCATCACCAATGACATTTTTATATTTTACTCCATAGTGTTCTCCCGATCTTAGGAACATTTCGAGCATCGCATAGACCTCCATTTTTCCAGGAGATCCTCAATGGTTTATCGGACAGTTTTCTTGGTGTGTCGCATAGTCAAGGTCGCTCGGATGATCTTTAAAATAAGTGCAAGCCTGACAATAAGTATTTTTCACAATCAGGTCGATAACTTTGCCCGTATTATTGGCGATCAGCGTTATCAAACCAAAATGAGACGAAAATCCTCTATTCTTCCAAGAACCGTCCCCACTGACAGTCAGGTTCGAAATAGGTCTTCCTTCCTTCTCGCTAATTTCCTTTTCTCCTTGAATGGCTTTTTTGCAGCTAATTTCGAAGAATTTCTTGCTCGATGCATATATGAGTTGCACTATGTTGTCATAACTTGTTTGGCTGAATCCTTGTCCGAAATCCATGATGCCACAAAAAATATTAATACCTTCTCTGGCTATTCCCAATAACCTCATAGCGAGAACAGTTCGATTGTCAATTTCGAAACCGTTGCGGATAAATGGTCTGGAATCGATGAGGAAAATACCGCACTTACACTTGACAGATATTTTAAATCCTAGTCTTCTATCTACTGTCTGTACAAACGATAAGTCGTGCTTACATTTCCTGCATACTGCTATATCAGATATGGCAGCAAACACGCTTACAAACTCTATTATCCGATAGCAGAAACCTACATTCACGATAACGTCAGTGCGAGAAACTATCATTTTTTTAGCTGAGGCACCCAGTTCGCGATCGCTTGGCATTTCTTCTTCTCTTTCTTCTCGTTCCAAATTTGATGGTGGTCGCCGACGACGAGGACGACTTGAGCTATAATTTGGCTCACTCTCACTAATCTTCCGACTCATAGCTGCACGGTACGAGAGATACGCGAGATATGGGCACCTCGTTGACTTCCGACGCTTGAACAAGCTGTAACTCGCTCAGTCTTTTTCGGAGCATGATATATACGCTATAGAGATGTCTATACTTCGAATTCCGATGTGAACATTTAGGAGCACATTCCCCAAGTGTTAAACTATTTTTTTAACTAAAAAAAATCATCTCTCAATTCAAATTACATGACTTTCCCCCTCTTAACTCACTATTACAAGTACTGCAGTTGTAAAAAAATCTCGCTTTTTATAAATACGAGTATATTATAATTTAATTTTATGACACAAATATTAAGCTTTGTACTTCGCCCCCTAAAATCGGTCGGATGTAAAATATTCTGTTATGAACAGTTCAATAAAACAGCGTGGAATAGTATTATCGTTGCTATCCATTAGACACGATGTGATTTAATCCTTTTCATCGAACGAAATTTTGTTTTATTGGTTTTTATAATATTTTTTATTATATTAAAATATAATGAAAGCACAAATAATTGTACTTTGATTGAGTAACTTCTACTGCCCCTTAGTTCTGATAATAATATTCTTACCATTATTTTAAAATACATATTGAGCCCACTTTACATAAATATTTCAATCTCTATAAGTATTGTAATGTGACCGATTTTTTTTTCACCGTTATGGTGATATGGGATTAAATTTCATTTAAAATACTATAAAATGTCGAAAACTATGTTTGAAAATTGTTGCGGCAAGCTATCAGTTTAAAGCAACTGGTGATGGAAAGTATCTTATTTTATATAATTTCACAATAACAACAAATAGTGTCTTCGGTTCGGTTCGCCTTTCATTGTGATTCGCAAAACTTCGCAATAAGACATTTCTTGATCGATTATTCTTGAGTTGGTTCTTGTAGAGCGATGGATCGTCAAATTTTGACGATTGATTACCTTGACGAACTGTTAAAAGCAAAATTACCGTTGTTTTGGATTTCTCAAGCAATAACAAGTCTTAAAGGCTTGTGAATTAATTCACCATTTGACAATCGTTTGTGAAACCGGGCATGTGTGTATTTTTGTGAATTACGATGGTTTAAAATTTTGTTCGAATGAGCCTGCACAAGTTTAGGCGTAGATAAAACTCTGTGTGTATTTTTGTTAATTACGATGGTTTTAATAAGCAAAGCGTAACGCATGTTTTTTTCGCGTTGCCTTCTTGCTTCGTTGCTGATGAGATCGTAAATATTTAGGATGATTGCTTGCGACCCCCTCAAACAATTTTGATTCCTTCTTTCTTATTTTAGATAATTTAATTTTCAGTTCGCCAATTTACTCAGTTTGAAATTGTAAACAGATCTTAATGTATTTGCGGCCATTTTTACATTTGACATTTTAAATTTCTTTTTATAAATTTTCATTTTGAGTTCTCTTTGCATTTTAAATGATCATGGAATTGTATATAATTTTTGAACTTTCATTTCAGAACATTTAAATAATTTTCTATTTATAACAATTTTATCAAGATACTGCTTTTTTCACGATTTTGTCGAATTTTACGGTTTTCCTAATTGGATTCATTGTTGATTTTACATTTTTGACAATTCACATTTTTAGGTTTTAGAGAATGTTTTGACATTTTTTAGATTTCGACTATTTAAAAGTTTTCACACATTTTCATACTTCCTTGCTTAGATAAATTCTGCTTTTAGATGATTCTTTGCATTTTCATTTCCGCTTCCCGTCTCTTCTTCCGCATTGATTATCGTCTTCTTGTCATATTAATCATATCAATTCTCACAAACAATATTGTGACATTCTTGAAACTGTAAAATATTGTACAATAATATGTACAATAAATATATCAATTATACTACAACATAGACAACAAACACAACAGTAAACTTGAAAATTATTTAGAGTTAAAATTATTAGGATTTTTTTACAGTTTCCAAAATGTCACAATGTCACACATTGTACTTAATATGAAATTTTTTAACATATTTAAGTCCTATGCTTATAAATACAAATTTCCCACAAACTGACGCGATCACGATGTCAGGCGAAATCACAAATGCTTCGTGAATATCGTCCATAGAAAAATGAATAAGAAAGTTAATTGAAATAAATTAAATAGCCCCCGGTTTTTCATCTTTATGTTTGTTACTAATCAACGAAGCTTTTTTTCATTCCAACTTTTCTCCGAAATTTCAATTTAGCTCACTTTATTATTAATAAATGTTTCAGTATGCTCTTTATATGTTCATATTTTGATTCTACAAACAGTCTGCAACAGAAACAACATGCAGCACCGGAATTATAAGCGTAAGGCCAACAATGCTAACTTCTGCGCTCTCTGGCGTCACGACCTGACGGTTCTATTCATTATTAAAGCAATTAGGTTGCAATGCATGCGGCAACTTCACAATTACATTACCCCTTAAATCAAAAGAGAATTAATGCCTGGCTCAATTAGCCAGTTACAAGAATACGCAAAGAGTAGAACTGACGCATATAATTCCGATCCAATGCTAAAGGATTAGTTTTGTGTACAAAATAAATACAATCTAAACTGAAATTCCTTAAGTTTAGATTACCCTTGAAATTTCGTTTAGTGTGACCGTTTATTTGATATATGTTTATTTTTGTACTAAATATGACCTGGGCACTATTTCAAGAATTTTACTACTTATATATTACTATCGTAAACATTACATATGCCATAGTATTTTGTGTTTCAATAATGAAAAAAATTGCAGTGGTGTGATTTCAAAACCACGATGATTATTATTAGTATTATTATTATTATTATCATTGCTGAAACGATAATTTTCAGTATTAGTATTTCTATTATGAGATACTATTTTTAAACAAATCAAATAATTCTCAAATTCTTGATCGATAAATCACAGGCTTTGAACTACGTTTTCATATAAAACGTTAAATTTAAGTTGGACAATATGGATTTGTATTTGCAAAATCATTTTCTTAGTAATCTTAATCTGGGGAGGAAACTCTCAGACTTAATAAAAAACACATAGAACACGATTTACGAACGCAAGGTCTCATTAGGTTCCCAGGTGGGCAACCAGTTAATAAGAATCGACAGAAAATAAAAAAGTTTCCCCGAAAAGCAATAATGATAATTGAAGTTCGTTAGTGAAAACATTTCGAATTATAAATTATTTCAGTGATCTTTGACATTTTATACATATCAGAAAGGACATGCCCTATTATCGACCACCGGTAATTAAAGCCTCGTTTTCCCGTTGTATAAAGATGATCCTATCGCACGCACATGGTCACGATATTGGAGAATAAGCGTTGTCCATGCAAGCCTTAGGTCGCGTGAGTCGCACCATTTAAGTTTCTGTTGCTTCCCCAAATCAATATTTATTATAACGCGATAATGGCCGAGGAAGTTTTATATACATTTGTGCGATGTAATAATCTACATCGATGGGATATTAAGGCAGTTTTCAAAGTTTCATTAAATATTACGTTTGTTAAAAGGTGCTTTCTAATATTAAAAACCACAGTTTCACGTTTATAGAAATACATTTTTGATTACGTGCGATGTAAATACGAATTATTTTAATAACCAGTTCATTAATAAATTACACATCGTCAGGCATGTATATTAATGATGCCATATAATTTATTCATATTTTATTGATTAATTATAATATTCGTCCGTAGACAACAAATAATATATTTTGAATTGTTATTAAATGTTTTTCAAAGAAATCCTCTTTATATACCATTATTTATCGTCCCTGACATAGTAGGCGTTGAGTAATGTTGAAGCAATTTCACACAATAAAGTATTAATCATTTGTTGTTACGTTAGTTCAATTGTAGTCTTGTCACTTGTTACATGTTCAAATAATTTAGAAATTAAGTAGGTAAGTTTAGAGCAATTCAAAAAATTGAAAAATCAGAGGTTCGAGCAGTTATAATATACATGCAAAAGAAAGGGTTGTCGCCAAAAGAAAGTCATGAAGACATGGTAGGTGCATTAGGTGAGGGTGCTGTTTCTTACCAAGTGGTCTCGAGAATTTAAACATGCGAAGGGACCAGTGACTGTCACTACCCAAGAAAATGTTAATCGTATACACGATATGGTAATGACAGATAGACGACTGACTGAAATTACGAATTTTTCTTATGGTACTATAGAAAATATTAAAAAAAATAGTTTGGGACTAAAAAAGTTGCCTGCAAGTTGGGTCCCACGAATGTAAACACCTGATCATGAACGTTCTAGAGTATTACATTCTGAAACCAGTTTGGCAAACTTTAAAACAGATCCGGATGAATTTCTTTTTCAATTCGTCACTGTTAATGACACGTGGGTTCACCACTTCGATTTTGAATCGAAGCAGCAAAGTATGGAGTGGCATCGCCGAGGTTCTCCACCACTCTGCAAATTTCGTGTTTTGCCATCCGCTGGTAAAGTTATGCCCACAATTTTTTGGGACGCAGACTGAATTTCGAACACTGATTTTTTGGAACGTGGACATACAAGGTGGTTACGAAAATTTGAATCACTTTTCCACTTTTGCCCAAAAGATGGAACTACAAGAAAAAATTAAATGAAATTGGTGGCAACTTTGCTTTTTTTACGTAATCATGCTTTAAAAATATCGCGTCTTCAAAACTTTCTAAATATTTTATTTCAAAATTAGTAATAACGTAAATAAAATGAAAAGCGATACAACAAAAACAAAAATATCTACTAATATTAACGGTGCTCAAATTGATGACCACGATTCTCTGTACACAATTCTAGCCTCCTTTGAAAGGATCTACAAATTTTACTGCATAATTCATGGGTGAACGTTTGAAATGCTTCTTGAATAATCACCTTCAAAGTTTCCACGTCCTCAAAAGCATTATAAAGGTATACCAAATCACGCACAATTCCCCAAACACTAAAGTCCATTGGTGTTAAATCACATGACCTCTCAGGTCATTCTATCGGACCTCTTCGACCAATCCAAGACTGGTGAAAATGATCATCTAAAAACTCTCGAACTTTGTACAGCATAATGAGGTGGCGCGCCGTCTTGTTGCAGAATTACATCCGTAGGACAGTGTAACAAAATAGATGGCATTATTTTTTCTACGAGCAGAGCTAAATAAACATCTTCAGTAATATTATCGTCAATAAAAAATGGGCAAATAATTCCTCCACTCAAAATTCCAGTCCAAAGGTTTATTCCAGACGATTTAAAATCTTTTTCAATGATTACATGGGTATTTTCGTAAGAATAATAAACGCAATTGTGGCGATTAATTCGACCACACAAATGAAATTTAGCTTCATCAGATCACAAAATACGATCAACTTCATCGACAAGCAAACTCTGAAATTCCTCGAAAAATTGCAATCTCCGATCGAGATCATCTTCATTCAAACCATGCACAAACCTTGGTCGATAACATTTTAATCCAATCTGACGAATAATTTTCTGAATCGATCGTCTGCAAAACCCAAACTCTCTTGAATGTTGCCTCTTGGGTGTTGAAGGTTCATCCAGCAAATGGTTGTGGACTTCAGCTGCATTTTCAACAGTCACAACATATTTAGATCTACCGTTCCTGTTCTATGCTGATTTGTAACATCCCCAACCAGTTTAAACTTTTTAATGATTTTGATAATGCTGCCAAGCGTTGGTTGTAACTGATTGGGATACGTTACACGCCAACGATCCTGCACTCTTAATGCTGCAGTTCTATCAGAGCGACCTTCTTTAGCAAGATAGCACCATTTTACGATGTCTATTCGCTGCTCAATATTGAAATTCATTATGCACAAATATTGACAATTCCATGTTGCCATTTAATCAAATATATATATTTTTTAGAATTTTTTTGTAAAAACAATTGGCAATTTGAAGAAAAGTGACTCCAATTTTCGTAGCCACCTTGTACAATAACAGGATCTTACTATACCAATTTAATTTCAAGAAAAATTGAGTAATTGAATTCTGTTTCATCAGGGCAACACCTCTGTCTACAAAAGCCATGTTGCCATGAGCGCTATTCTGAATGCAGTAATTGAATTGTTTGAACATCCCGTCTATTCACCAGACCTGGCCCCTAGTAATTTCTTTTTATTGCCAAAATTAAAAGAATATCGTCGGGGGATCAGATATTACGACGATAATGACGTGTGATGACGGCCGTAAATGACTGGTTGGAAGAGCAACCGAAAGATTTTTTCCAGAGGAATCAAAGGTTTGAAGCATGAGATCATGTAGAAAAATAAACGTTTGATATTTCTTCAATTTGTTTCCTTCTATGTTAGAGGCCGTAAATATTGATCTCTCCTTATAGTACACTTGCTATAGTACGAAAAAGTAAATGTGATTTTTTTAATACTCGAATCATTAATATATAATCGTTAGCCATGCATATTAATGATAATATGTCATCATTTATTTATACTTTATTGATTATTCATAATGTACGTTCGTACATTTTTTCTGGATATAAAATATATAAAAACGTTTTGCGAAATGATTGTGTTTGTGTGATTGCAGGTTAACATGATAAATATTATTTACTAAAGCAAAATATTCATGGAAATAATTATTTTACTGAAATAATTGACCGAAAAAGGAATAAATTCGGCACCCTAAATAAACATGTTAATATACGTGATTCACATATAAATGGTATATCTATCGTTTGCAGGACATTGATTTAGGGGAATGAAAGCATTTAAAAGTGTTCATTATTATCACGGCAGCAAAATCTCCGATGGAATGATACCACCAAATACTTGATTTATTTCAGTTGATTTAAAACATATAGGAAACGAAACATAATTCAAAAAAGTATACTAGAACATAAGTGTGTGATTGAATGCATATCGGTGAGAGCAAGCTATACATTTAGATTATTATTTTTAACTTTATTTTTTAACACTAAAGCGACGTAACTAATAGTGGTAACTATGCGTGTGCGCGATATTGTGGACTGCACACCGCTCTGTTCAGCCGAAAAGATGACTCGTTAACGTCACCAGTTACATTGGAAACAAAAAAAAGCGAACACTTGTGTGTGGAAATAGTTTGAAGCATTCTGCAAGAAACGGGTTTATCGTTTAATGCAGATACTTCTATACCCCAGGTAGAAGAAATCCTTAAAGATTTTGCCTTTAATATGAAAAAGCAAGACGGGTCCGACTACAAAGTAGGTGTTGTAATGAGTCAGTGGAACAGAATCGCTAAACTGCTACAGGAAAAATTTCACAAGGAATTTCGAACAAGTTTCGATCCATTTAAAGATGTGGTATTTAAAGACGCGAGAAGTGTACGAGATGCAAACGAAGACAATTGCAAGTCTCTGGCGAGAAAAGAAAAAGTAGTGTTTCAATTTTAACCGAAGACGAACAGAACTAAATCATAGCTTTATGGAATGAAGATACTCCTGAAGGGTTGCAAAGGAAGTTTTTTCACATAGTGGCATTGGCACTGGCTTGGCGGGGTGGTGAAGAGGCAGAGTGTCTGATAACGTTTTTTGAAATAGAAAAAGATAATCTTGGCGCACATACAAGACGAATTGTTTATAATAATATTTAGTAAAACCTGGCAAGGAGGTGGAAAACCGCTGACACAAAAGACATGGTTGGTTGAAAATAAAATTAACCCGGATCGATGTTCAGTTAGGTATTTTTTATACAATTATCTAATATTTGTGACATAAACTAACTTTTCAGATTGTTCCATAAACTTATTGAAAAGAGAGGCACCCACGTTACTTCGAATCTGCTTTTCTTAACAGCAGGGAAACAAAAATTCTCTGTCGGTTTTTTAAAGAATTCGCCCATCGGAAGAAACGAGATTTCAAAGTGGACTAGAACTGCTGCTGAAAAGATCGCGATAAATGTAAAACGCAATAAAATAGCAAACCATTCTAACCGATCAACAGCTGTTACTAATCTTGCGAAACGTGGTATAGGAGAACATGAAATTATTATTATAACAGGCCATTCAAATATCTCTTCCATAAACCCATATTTGACAGTCGATGGAAGTCACCACCAGAACATAATTGCAACGTTACGAGGTGATTGAAAAAAAGAAAACAATGTTTCAACAAACGCTGCTTGCAGTTCAGCGAGTAATTCATACAATCACTTTTAATAATAACTACAATTATTATTGTCCCAATACTAATTGTAATTTAAATGAATAAATGCATTTTGATCACTAGTAGTCGGAATGATTTTGAAATGTCAAAAAAATATTCACTAAAAGCACACGTGCAAATACCCGCGTTTTGCATGGTGCATCTAATACCGTGTGATATTCTTGGATTGCTAGGTGATTTCTGTAATATACATTAATACGATTGGTTGAAATTGTCTAAGGGAAATAGTCATGGTTATCATTTATAATACCAACTTAGTAACTTATAAACGAATCCAAATCATTTCCAAAGTAGTAACTAAATCCAAAATTTCACAATTTCATGCAAGGTTATTTTTAATTCAAAACGTAAATTTAGAGCGTTGTAGCGTTTTACGCTAGACTCAAAATCAAATTTAATTGAAATTTACCGGGGAAGCATAATCAAGTTTCGGCAAAATAATTGTGAAAGTGGTTTCTATACCCAAAAGAAACGAACCAGATTCGAAGCTACCTACTCCAAAGTTAACCCAGTGCATATAAACTCCTCAAGATCGAAATCAAATCAAACCCCACGATATGCTTGGTCTGGATATTCACTTCGTGGTAGTTAGATTTGTGCAGAATACCAATTCAAAACAATTTTAGACAATTTTAGAAAAATCTAATTTTCATGCAAATAATGGCCCATAAATATCTCAATCCAAATTCAATGAACTTGATTCGATGAAATTCAATGATTTGAGCACTATCAGTTTCACCAATCTACGCATTGCATACAAACGCAATTCAATCCAATTCACTGAATCAAACTTGTGCCATTTCACCTATTTCGTTTATAAACCCAAATGAGCCTACTTGCAGTAAAGGGAAGTTGCTAAAATCATACATACTATAAGTAAGTTGATTCACAAGAGAGGAAAAGTTGTTTTCGTAATTTATGTTTCGTTTAGTTTACGTCTAACCCCAAGATTCAAAACTTTTGCATCTAAATTACTACTAAAAACTGAGTAAATTTTTATGTAGGGTCAAATATTAAGAGTAATTTGTGAGTAATTTGCTGCTTGCTATCTTGTCGTGTGTACCCAAAATATAATTGGAGAGAGAGTAACAAAACGACTAGAGTTAGCAGGTGGTCGTTCTGAAATTTGCAAATCATATTTACCAAATTTAGTTTGCAATCAAACCTAATTCGTTGGCTCTAAGCCTCCCAACCCAAATTAAATGAACGTGACTCGATCAAAACATGTGAACCCTATCAATGTAAAGTCGACACAAGCAAGCCCATTTCAGGCATTTCAGTCAACTGAAGTTGGTTAGGACTATCTCGAACCCAACCCAACCCAACCCGAAATGTAACCAAAAAAGAGCCGAACGAGGTCGGCTTGTGTTAGGTATTTCCTTTGTTTTAAGTTCGACATAAACATTGTCAAAAACACAAGATATAAAGAGTTGGATAATTAACATACATAACTTGTGTCAATAATTACATAACAATAATTGTCTTTACTTCGTTGCTAAAATTTCGCTGTCCACTTTTAACTTCAGTTAGGTTTGGAAGTCTCGGCAATTATCACCAAAATGTAGTTGTACAATGGAAGGGAATATGTTTTGGAATTCCTCCAAACTCAAAATAAATAATCCGATGGAAATATTGTAGTCAATATTAAAGTTAACCCCTTGCATATAAATCCACTTCGTGTTGTTTAGAAAAGGATGAAGTCACTGGAAGTTGCTAGGATCATCCGTTAATTTACATAGATTTCACGTAACGCGTGTAAAACGCAGGATTAGTACAAAATCGACAATCGAATTTTGAGAAGATCTATATAACCTTATAAAACTTCTTTTAATATTCAGTATTAACGAGTGCATGTACGTAGCTAATTAAGTTAGTGGCATATTATACCTGTAGTTCAAATCTGACTTATTGGCACCCTCCTATCCAATATTCCCATTTATCCCAGCCTTCTCCACAGAATTCAAACCTCCTGTATTTTTCATCCATCCAATACGTGTTTGCCTTCTCCTCGTTCCCACATCCGAATCTAAAATTTTCTCTTCTTCTATCCTTCCACAGATACATTGGTTCCCCCTTCTACTTGTATTCATTTGTATATTGGATTATACCGTGCTTTCGTTATTTGGCTTTCAACCTGTCCTTCAACCTGTATCCATCTGCCAACTTGCTTCCATTTACAATTATCATGTTTAAGGCTGTGCAATTGACAAAATTAACTGAAATATGGTGACTATCATGACATTCACACTGACATTAAGTATTGGGTTGGTGGTAAAATTAAATATCAAGACAGAACGAAACTTTGTTTAATTATAATCGTATATAGAAAAATAGTGTTTAGCTGTTTCTGGAATCGCTCAATATTATAATTATTTATCCTCAATCTAATGCTTCATCCCATTGCAACTTTTCTACTTCCACCAGATTTTCCTGAATTTCTTAATTGCACCCACTCATCATTTCATTCCATCTCCCTATGAAAATTCTTTGTGTCATTCTTGTAAACTCACAGCTATGTCTAATAGTTTATTCTGTTCCCTTTGTTTCCATGCGAAAAAAAAACTATGTTTCACATTTTGAATATATCGAATATAGCCTAGTTGTCAAATAATGTAAATTAAATGATAGCCACTTATAGTAAATTATAGTCTGAATGAGAATATAGAACCCTAACAACACTCACGAGTGGTTCGCAACAGAAAAGAAAAATTCATTACTACAAAAAGAATTTCGATCTACAACAAAATTGAAAGTACCAGTGAATAAAAACAGCTTTATGTCAATGTTTCATCATAAAAGAAAACTTTAATTTATTTTAAAATCTTCATGTGATTGAATTGACAATTCAATGCAAAATTAATACAAATCTAGATCGTCCTAAATGTGATGACTCATATACATAGCTATTCACTATCAATGTAGTAATGACGCTATTATGCGAGAAGAACCCAAGATTGGTTAAGGGAACAAAATATCCCATGTGTACCTAAAGACGATAACCCCCAGGATGTTCCACAGACACGTCCGATAGAAGAGGTTTAGGCTTTACTCTGTAGAAAAGTTTAAGACAGTGGGTGGCAAGCCCAAAATGAAGAAGAACTACAATGATGAATCTACAAAAAGCTTCGAGAGTTTAACCCACGCACCGTCCACAAGCTGATGAGAGGCATTCGTACCATCTAAACCCATGGCCCTTTAGCTGCTATATGATATATTATAATTTTAGTCAGACATTATAATTTTAGTTAAAGCTTCACTCAATCGTTTTCTGTACTATCAAATTAAATAAAACAATTACAGTTTGAATAATTATATTTCAAGAATTTTCTCAAAAAGTACATACGTATAGGAGACGAAACCCACTACCCGAGAAAAAGAACAAAGAGAAGCATAAGGGAAATGAGATGTAGTTTCAACTCCGTATAGTTCATATATCCTGATATAATCTTCTAACACTGGGTGAAAAAAAAAATAATTTAAAACATCAGTTCTATCCTAACGAATGAAGGTAACATTTAGGAAAGTTTTAGAATAATACAAGAGGGCAAGATTAACCCCAAAATAATGTATTTTCAATGTGTGCTCTAAATTCATCTCATAAGTATGAAATGACACATTGTTATAGCGTTGTTTAGGTTTGCATTAAGCTAAATTAATGTCAACGCACCCTCTTTATTATTACGTCCGCATAAAAGCCATAACAATTTAAACATATGCATCTTTCTTCTCTTCTCATAAAATTTTCTCATCTTCGTTGGCCTCTAGCTATTCAATGAACATTTTCCGCTTTTCCCCATTTTATCAATACATTCATCAATTCTTAATCGATTTATGCTATTTGGTCGTTCTATTTGTCAATTTCCTTCACAATAACATATTGAAGTTACTAGCGTTAATAAGATATTCAAAGAATGCAAAAATCTTCTAATAGCGAGGTTACTGTTGGCATAAATTTATACCAAACCACCTCAGCTATGTAGACTGTTGCAAACACGCGAAGAAACCGCGATTCCACCATCCATTATAACCTCCAGAGAATTTCTATGTAATAACGTAACACTATTCGCGATGCGAAATGTCGAATTAGCTGTGGAAATAACGAATATAATAATAATATACAAATAGAGGAAGTAACTTGAAAGTGAAACCAGAACAAGCAAGTTATCTTCTTTCAGGTGTATGAACATTCATCTTGGGGCAGTCAGGGAAGTTTTAGTATCCTGACTAAAAACGATGGGGCTCATCTCCCTATTGTCGATAAAAGGGTGTAAGAGTTTTTCTAAATTCTGTGGCTGTCAGGATATGTACTTCCAAAGTGTGGGAAAAACTCTTCGATTAAAGACACCGATTGATTGGTGTTATACCCTCTCAAACATGATTGGATGGTCATGTCAATTATTTATTTTTAAATATCCCCAGTGAAACATTTCCTCTTATTTATTTCCTAATTATTTTGATGTAAAATATCCCCATTTTTATTTCTCGAGGACTGCTTACAAGCTTAAGTTCATACAATTTTATTTAATTTCAATTTCAGGCCGTCGATGCTTTCCATCACGATTTTAATAAAACCCTTAATGCCAATACTAATAGCTTTAAAAGTTCCAATTCATGCGTATCTGTACAGCTTTATGACGCGTAATTATATCCCTTTGTCATTTGCAACGGTCACTGATCACATATCTGCCTCTGCGTCAAAGTGTCGATAAAACGTTTCGATATTTCGTTTCGCGTTTCACAAAACGTGTCAGTCGCGACGAAAACGCGCATTTAGAATTTTAATAATCCGAAATTCGATATTTTCATAGAGAATGCACTCGAAGTTATGCGTTCTGTGAATGGAGCAACTTCACTTTGATACGACGACGAGAATAATGGGAAGCTTGCAAAACGCGATATTTTTAGAAAATGTGGCGGAACGCTAACAAAGAAAACAATTTCGACAAAGTGTGCATACCGTACAAATTACCAAGAATGTGTGAAACCAAAACCGAACAATTTAATATTTTAATGGCGCTCGCCAAAATAGAGCGAAATACTAAGGTATTTTAAATATGAGGTTATGATTTTTTTTCAATTGTAATCAGGTTATGCCGAATCCTGATCGTTATTAATTATACATTTTCTTTGTGAAGCATCCATTCGATTTAAATGAAGCGAAATTATTATTAAAATGGAGGAGTAAAACTTTAATTCTACAAGTGTATTCTTCTCAATGAACCTTCACTGTGGTTTGTGTAGGGTTGCTTAATTTATGTTGAAAATCTGTGTGCGTTGATTCGATCAATGATCGATCAACTTAATTTATCTATTATAACCGTACTGTATGATTAGGTATTCCATTGTCATGTTCTAGTTTCATAAAAAATTATCAAATAATTCCTGGCAAAATTTTATGTGATTAATGACGGGACATTCCTGCGGATATACATCACCACCATTCATAATGAATTCTACCATTTGCAATTAATTTAAGTACGCACCTGCAATATAATCGGAGCGCTCGCATAGCTCGTTTCATAAGCAGTATTGTTCTATAATTGTATTTTGAAATTGTAAATGACGCGTTTCGCACCAGGCTTTGCTTTGGCTTTATGCATTATTACAAACTATGTCCTATACAAACATAAACAACATATTAATAGCAGCTTTGTTGCTTATTATTATTAAATAGAGATTGAAATGTGAGCATTAATTTCGAATATTAATTAAATTTGTGTAACACCAAGCTTTTTAAAAACGACTGAAACAATTAAATCGATATTACAACTAATTTCAAGAAAAAGAATTAATCGAATACGGACTAAGTAATTTAATGTGGAACGACCAGTTATTACGTATTAATACACGTGCACAATTTATTTATTTTCTACATGAAATTTGAAACCGAGAAAGTAATCTCTATTCACTCTACTAGAACTACTAGAATTAATGTTATAAGCGAACATGCAATGCTTTGATATAATAGCACTTTAGCATGTTACTCTGCAATTAATAATTTAATAAACGCAAAATATAGGTTGTAATCTCACCTTTACGTAATTTCCAGTAAACTTTCGGTATCTAAATTTTAAGAAATTAAACAGGTTGCCTTGCTCGTAATGAGCAGATCGAAGACCGAACCCTGGCATTTACAATGAAACCATATTATAAATATCCAAATTACAAGTCTAACTATTCACACATATGTTTGTAAAACATTCGATGATCTCATACATCAAAACTTTTGTGCTTTAATAGAAAAGACTAGGTAATACAGCGTTCTCGCCTCAAAACACTTCTCCAGCTTCCCTTATGATTATATTTAATAGTACGACTTTAAGCATAACCTCCTACACTCAGATGTCATAGGTAGCAGATCTATTATGTAACTTATATCATTTAGTCATGCACACTAGCCTCCAATACTCGGTCAATCGTCTGGCCATACATCCAATAACATTTTGATAATGTTGTTCTTGGCTTAGGTTCCCATAGTTCTTCTGCATTTCCAGGTCTAAAATTTCTTTTGTAATTTCTGTTGGTAAGACATCAATGTTATGGTCCCTAAACCATTTTATTCAAGGCACAGTGGTTTGCAACCCGCCTCTTGTAATTTTTAAAGAATTAGTACTTTTACGCAAAACTGCAAAATTGTTCCTTCATATCTTCGTTACCATGATCGAAAATATGACATCACATTAAGGGAACTGTAAACTGTACAATACAGGCCCTCCTGCCACCCGTTTCTCTTTCCCTTGGTCCTTTTTTGCTCCTGTTGTTCGATTTCCCTCCTTTTCGTGCCTTCCTCTTTCTTATCCTTTATTTTAACTACCCATACATCTTCTCCCATATATCTTTTCCAATCTTGTCATTTTTTATTTTCGTCTTCGTTTAGTTTTATGTCCTTGCATTCTCCTACCTAATGTTCCCATTCGTCCCACTGTTCTCCACAGAAATTACACCTCCTGTATTTATCTCCCATTTAATACTTATTGGAATCCTCTTCGCTTCCGCGCCTGAACGTAGTATTTGTTCGTCTTCTACCGATCTCCCTCCCACCCCCTTATCTTGGTATCCTCCTTTCTATGTATGTCAATTTATGACTTCGTTTTCTGACCGACAGTCTTTTTGATCATGGAATACTTCGACCAATATTCGACTGATAGTTTTTGGACTGCAAATTAAGAATTGATCTATATTTTGTTAAAATATGGCTCATAACATAGCCAAGATAAGCGTTAATCTCATGTACTTTTTCCCGGACCCATGCTTCAAAAATATCATATTCAGCTTCATAACGATGTTTAGACTTGGGAGGTAGCAGGACAAATGAAGCCTATTCAGCAGCCTTTTCTCGTTGCAACAAAAGTTTCCAATTTCGCTCTAAAATTTGCGTGGGTAATATAGCTAATTATTCCACAGCGAGGAAAATTCAGTTGTGTGCGTTTTCTGGCACAAGTAACAAACAATTGTAACTTGTACAAGTTAAAGATAACTAAATTCAACAAAAAACTGAGGTACAACAGTTGAGTAGATGCGAAATTAATTATGGAAGAAACTTTTAAGCTTTGTGTGAAAAGTTTGTTACGTTGGAAAATTAAATGAATTACATTGCTGTCTGAGGGAGTGGAAGTTGGGTTGAGTTGTGTTGACACTCTGATGAACTAACATCCCGAAAGTTTTTTCCCACAGGCTTACCCAGTAACTCAATCGTGCCTGCACCAGTGATTGGTAGAACTGTAAAAGAACATGTCTTGAGACCTAGTATTTTAACTGCGTCAATGCACTATGCACCAGACAGTTTTTTACAAACCACATGCTTATTCCATGACATCAAGATTGATTTCCAGGAAGTTAACATCTCGTACGTTTAACATGTTTGTCAATGTAGCATTTTGAAGTAAATGCATTATATTTTTTGATTATTTAAAGTCAGTTTATCAAAGCGAAACCGGTCCAGCTAGTGTTTAATGAGGTTCACTCCCCCTGGAGCTATTCAGAGACCACCACCGATACTGCCATGGAAACTTTATCAGCATAACTGATCTTTAAGCCCTCACTGATTCGAATAGGTAGGTCCATAATGAAAATCAAATGGTACAACACCTATCCCTGCGCAACTCTTTCATCGATATTATATATAGCGGAGTAACTTTCCACCAATTTTACAATGGGAAGGATATGACCTACTTATGGCCCCCGTATTCCTATACAATTTATATTCAGCAAATTTTGCACATGTCAAAAAAGAGTCCCACAAGATAATGTTTCATTAATTTCGAAAAAGTCATTCTCACCGCCTCCGTTGAGCGATTGCACCGGAAAACTGTTATTCAGTATATTATACTTATCTAGAAAGTCTGTGATTCTCTCGGGGACAATATTTTCTTGGAAAATACGCTGAGCAAGTTAATAAGTCTATAATTCTCGATATTGCAGGGGTCATCCTTCGTGTAGATAGCGATGATCGTTGAGTGATTGAGTCTCGATGAAAAGTTCCTTTCCAATATGAACTGATTTAAAATTTCCGCCCGCGGTTCTGCGACCCCTTCGCAAACATATTTTATCAACATCACTTGAACCTGATCTGGACCTGTTGATTTCAGATTCCTTAGGTTAACAGTGGTTGATTTCATCTCACATACGGTCACGGGTTCGAAGAACGTTGTCCTGTTATGCATATCATGTACGCCATCCTGATGTATTTGCCCGAAATGTTTTCGATGCGACTGCGGAAAAATGGTACCCAAATATATTATACACCTCTATTATATTTTTATTTCATTGTTGTTTACGGTTAACACTATTTCTGTGTTGCTGCCTTTACTATGGCCTAATTTGTTGTTTATGATGTGCCATATTTTCTGTGGTCGATTATAAGCAGTTTGTATACTGGATCCAACAAATTGTTTTTTGGCTAACATCCTTAATTCAATCTACTCCAGAACAAAGATTTAAGGCAGTTACCAGCTTGAATGATCCCGATGATCACCCAAGTTTTACCTTTTTTGGTTTATGCACTGCATACTTGCAGCAAGTGTTATCGTAACACACTTTAAAGTAATGCATAAATAGCTCAATTTTATATTAGCCTCTGTTTCAATTGAGGTGGGGAATGACGAGTCAATTTTATTGTACATTACAAGTAAATTGAGGGTGTCATTTGTGTCCTGCGCGCGACTAGGTTCGTCGCTAGCCGGAAATGTCAGTAGTTGTGCGAAGTGATTCGATAGACTTGGGTTCTCCATCTGGTACTCATGAATCTTGATGTTCTTCCATTTATGTTAATGATGTTTAGTTTTTGTTCGTTAGTTCACATGTTTCCAATACATCTTTAACCATATTATAATTTTCTGTATTATTCATTCTATTTATACTTAAATCCCCGCATAATACAAAGCGCTAGTGCATTCCTATGCATATTTCCAATTGGAATTCCTTCCATCTTAATCTATGGTAATCCTTGGCGGATCACGCGAGATCAGGAAGTGATCAAGGACAATTAAGAATACCCTTGAGGATCTCGTACTAAGCGATCAACCATTGATGATGAAAGAAATATCAAAAGGTTTCAGATACAATTATTCGTTCAATCATCCAAGGTAATTTAGGATTAAAGTTACTGCAAGGTGGTTCCTCCAATCCAATTTACTAATTGTTTTAGTCAGAGATTGAACAATTCTAGCTTTAGCGTTATAATATATGCTTCAGTCCTTTTTGTCGATATCTCACTATCCAACTTTGACTCAGTTGCTTGGAATAAATTCACACATTTATGAATTAGTTTTATAATTTACTGGCACCTCATCGAATCGTTCCCGAAGACCTGAACACACGCAGGTATGGAATAAGTAATAAGTATTTACCATTGTTCTGATTTTCGACATTTCGCAGCTTTGAATAATAAAAGTTTTGTAGTTTGGCTGCCCCCACTTCACCAGTCACTTGATGCAATTTGTGACAAATTACGAAATTAATATAATCATATTTTTTTATAACGAGTGCACTGGCAGGTGAATCGAAAACGGCCTCCTATGCTTTCGAAGCGGACGTCTGTTTGTCGAATTCTCTACTATTCTCATTAAAAGAAGAACCAGTATGAACTCGTTCTTGCTACCTCTAGATGCTCCCAGCTACTATTGCAAGTGTCAGCTTTATTGGTTCAACATCTGCTGTACATCTGACGTTGTTGCAACTTTTTTTGAATTGCACCCAGTGAATGGAATATACTAAATTGATTTGTCATTGGTCATTGGTGCGTGATATAAACCCTGCTGATTATTTTTATAAATATGAAACGGGCGCTTGCTAGTTTTCTATTTGCTAATGTAAACGTCCTTTTTCAGCTGGATTCGATTCCCTTCGTATGACCAAGTTTCACACCATAGCGATGACAATTTTCATTTACTTCACAGGCTTCATCATATCTTTTTTTTCCATGCCCTCTGTTCGTTCAACTATTCCATTATTTTACTTTAATTTAATTTTCAGGTCAACATACATTACAATTACAATTTTTATATTTGTGAATTATGTAGATAAAGAAATGTTAAAATAAACTTTTATTTGAAAAGTTCTTTCGAAAAATGTACTTATCATCGCGATTGAGCCAGTTTGCTAGAAATTGCATATAACATGAATATAGGAAAGTTCTGTGCGGACCATTGCAGATCTTTTTACGTGCGAATTGGCTCCGAATTGTACTCGATAAAGCATACGCGGCATTGCTCCACTGTGGGTGGTACTACATTTCGTCCTATATGATTCAACTTATCGCTTGCGTTTCCAAAACCCCGACGGAATCAAGTCGAATTTGAACGCATTAAGCTCTGCATTGGATGTGTAATGGAGCGTAAGGTTGGTAGATTTTGACGTCAAATGAATGTCCCCCAGACCTTATTTGTACGCTCATCATATTCTATTATAACAGCGAAATGAATAAAAGTTTTACAAATAAATAACTGCCTTCCATTACTCGTCCATTTTTATTACCAACTTACGTATTTAATGCTGCACCATTAAAAGTTATTTTTTATTCTATCAAATGCCGTCGACATTGTAACGAATTATTAATTAGCACATTACAAAAGATACCAGTGTAGCACAGAAATGATTTTAACATGTCAATTACGTAGTGGATGGCATCCACGGTAATCAATTTCTAAACTAAGTACGTCAGTCATTAAACGTGTTATGCATTCACCTGTGGCTATTACTCACAAACGTTGCACGTTGTGTTGATTGAACAATGGTTGAGTAGATTCAACAAGCAGGGTCAAACTGTGTACTTTGTATGAAACTAATATAATAAAAAGCTTTATGATGTTTTGAATACCGTGCGCATTATGAACAAGTTGCCTAATATAAAAATATGTGTAAGTATATTATAATAGAGAGCTTTATTAATATTATTAATGTAAGTGTAATTATTTTAGTCGTTTTTACTGCGTACGATCTCCGTCACAGAATAGCGATCAGACTATGCCATACGACGTTATTTTTTCTGCAATCACGATGTTGGGCATTACCACACAAAATATTCCATGTCCATTTTTTAAAATCATATTAATTAGATGCACTGAAGATAAAATGATGAAAATATTACATTTTAAACAAAATTTCGAATTAAATTTATGCATTTTTCAAAATTACATATATAATATAATTGCGGTAACCACCAAATGGCACTGTTTCTCTAATCAAGTGCGCCTGTACAATTAATCAAGATTTTGAGTATTTTGATCCCTTGAAGTTTCATACATCCAGTATATCTGAATGCAGTTTATTCCTACATGATTCATAAGGCTTTGTAGGAACGAGTCGAATTATTTAGGACGAGCTGAGAATTCGGAAGCCGTTACGGCATTAATATGTGGTAATTTCAGAGTAGTAGGTGGAGGTGATTTAAGACCCAACTGCCTTTGACTGTGCGTAAGAGGGGGGCAAATCCACATCAAGAAATTCGTATATTATTGTACTAACAATTTTAAGTATTAAGTAAGCATGCTTGAATATGCAAAACAAATATTTTCAGGGTTCATTAAAATTAAAAATGATCCCTTGGCGATATTAAAGTATGAATACAACTACACCTCATCAATGGTACACATCGACAAAAATAATATATCAACGTCAGTCGTTATGTAAATACAGCATTCGCCAAAATAATTAAATTAATTAATTTATATAATTTAAATTGTTTGCGGCGCAAACAAGCTTCATAACGATTTTGCGGATCATCGAACATATATATAAAGATTGGTTGCTGCAGTTGCTGAAAAAATGCTATCTTTTGTCATAGTTCTACAATATTTACTGGCAGATTTACTAACCGAAATAAATTGCTTCAGCATCTGCCAAATGTATGCACCAGGTGACGTCACATCAGGCGAATGAGCAGGGTAGTTGAAGTTTATTGCACGAGAAATTTTCAAAATGGGCTCGGGAGCCTGTGGCTCTATGGCTCGTTGCACCATCCTGTTGAAACCATTACATGTACACCTACAGATTTCGTACCCGCAAACGTTTCTTAAATCTCTCACAAAAAGTGTAATAATATTCTGCCTGTAACGCTCTTGAGTAACGGTAACAGAATGCTCGTTTATCCTTTATTTAAAATGAAAAAAAAAATATTAAAATAAGGACCAATGATCCCATGACCAGATACAGTACACCAAATAGTAACTGGGACACTATGGAGTGGTTTGTCAACAATGATATCTTGGGCGTTCAAATCCAAGGAATCGGGTTGTTTGTCGATTCATATAACCGTTAAGGCGAATTTGACTTCGTCGTTTCAAGAAATCGGGATCATCCACGTTTAGTCGTTGTCCCAATTTGAATACGGTATGGATAACCACCAATAGATTTGAACAGTCGACGTGTGTTTCACTGATATTCAATTCATACGCAGTTCGTCGAAGGTTTCTTTCAAAGGTTGTACGACCTGGTCAAAAACGCGTCCTTGATTGTTGGTAAATATTGTTGGTGAAAAATGTTCTTATACGACTTGAAGAGAGCTTACGCTGACACAACATACTACCGGTGCGACGAAATTCCTCAACAATTGCATTACACTTTTACTTTTACTATGTTAAATTCTTGTCGATATTTTTCTGATACTTGTTTCAAACTTGGGCTATTGTCGCGTCCATTTCCGTATGAACGAAAATAATGCTCTACTATAAGCATATACTTTTTCCTCATTTGTGAGAACTATTTTTAAAACTAGTTTAACACCAGCGCAATGTCAATATGACCACTAATGACAAATAAGACAAATATGATAATGGAATGTTGCAGGAGCAATTCCACAGAACTTTACATTTCACTAAATTTTATTTTGGCGACTACTGTGCTATCTATTGCAATACGTTTCTAAAGATCACGTTCCTGTGACATGCACAACTCTTATAATATGCAATATAAATATAATGGTAAATGAATTTAATGATAATGATGGCTTTAAATTTAGGATAAAATGTCCATTAGTAAGTACAATACATTACTGAATTATTTGGTAATGTATGTGATATATTTGGGCGCTGTGGATGGCTTGTGGAACGGCTGTCTGCACAGTGTAGAAGCAACATTTCTATAGTTGTGAATGTAACTGCATTGAACGTAACCTAACCCAACTTTAAACTGGCATCGTACGTCAAATCTTGCAAGAGGTCAGAAATAAAGAACATTACCAGGTAGACAGGTAATTCATCGCAAATCGGTCTGCGCAAACCGAACGAAAAGACGAAAACGTCTTCCTTCAGAGACATATGACGCTTCTTTTCTAGTAGAGTAGCATATCCGGTTCCTAGATTTGTTAGTTTATTCGCCTTATTTTTCCAGTTTTCCCGTGTACGCGGATAATCACTTACCGTGTCCCAACGTTCACTCATAAGCAAATTTATATTAGTTTAGCTGCCACCAGGCCACAATCGGACGTTTAGTTTGTCAAATTAAAGTTAAATTGAAACGCACTTTCAAGATCAATAAAAAACAAGCAGGTAAGGGTAAACGAACCTGTTTTTTTACGAAACTTAAAATTATCATTATTAAAATTAGACTTTTAAACATGAACGGAAGAAAAATAGCTTTCTCATAAACTTTCCACAGGCAACATATTCCCCTAAAAATTATAAATAAAATTTCATTTCTTATGTAATCCTTTCCCGCTCTTATCCCACATTAGCGGTAATATGGTTTAAAAGGTCTCTATTTAATTTTTGAATTATTTTATTACACGACTTGACAAAACAAAATACTATTGAGTTTTATTCCTAGAATTTTAAATTTATTTATTTTATACACCACCGGCTAAGTTACATAATATGCTTTAAACGCCGGCTTTCATTACTAGACACGGAACATTCAACATAACATCTTCGATTAGAATTGACTGCTCCGATCTTAACTTCTTGTTCGAAGCCAAAATGGCCAGTCGATTGTTGACTTTTTGAAATTTTCGTTCGTTCTCCATGATACTGCTAAAAGTACAATCATTTTGCGTAACTTTTTGCAGTTTGAAGCTTTAGCTCCGACCATTCAATGCATTTGTTAGGATTTTTCGATTCGATGTCCACGATGTTTGTCAAAATTTTTGCCGATTAATTTAAACGCCGAAAACACCAAATCAGTTAGTTGTAACAGTTTATCAGCTTAAAATAAATATAGCATATCCTGCACTAGACATAATTACGTTTGTGACTCTCCGTTCAATTGAGAACGCACGTTTATAGCGACGAAAAATATATTACAAAAATTTTCGCTAGATTACATTGTAACTAGCTTTCGTTCATATAATTCTATATAATAAAATGTTATTTTATTTGCTTTATTTAAAGTCTATAAATTAGTTATCGGCTGTCTACATACACAAAAAAATCATTTATGAGTTTATCGCGTTGATCGTTGGACGTTTACTTTCGACCGTGGGACAAGTTCTAGATAAAGAACATTGGGATTTTTATTTCAAATATCTTCTGAATTTTCTATTTTTGCAGTGGTTGTTGGTGGATGATTATGACTTGACTTAAAGTTAATATATATTATTAGAGCATTTATTATAATATAAAGGATTGGACTACAACAATTCATAAATTTATCGAAAAATGTTTTTAAATTTTGAATACAGAAGAAACTCGTTCGATATACTATAGTCAACTATCAATTATAATAAAGATCTAATCGGCTAATGGGAATGACGATGAACCGATGCGCTTAATCTTGAAAAAAAAAATGTAATGTTAATCGTAACACTATGGCAACTCAATAAAGTTATGCGAACTCAGAAAACAGAAAATATTAAACACAATTGATAGACTACTTAGAACTAAGAATATTTACCTGTTCGGCATACATGCAACAAGATCGAACATCACAAATGACATATTTGCGATAAACTTTAAGAGATGGCAATTTCACATTTAGTAGACGAAGCATCCAATGAACTAAAATATGTATAATTGTAATATGTACACCTTTAGAAACTAACAGCCAAATCGAATAAATGAAATTGAATGGTGTGTGATGTGTCACTAGACTGGCGATATATCCCATAGATGCTTTGTTTTAGTTACTGCAATAAATGAATTATTATTATAAATAACAAGGCGTTCAAAACAGAAATCTGGGAAACACCCATTATTATATCCACACCAGACGAAATTACATTATTATATTTTACAGGTTTAGGTTTGGAGCTTAATATTAAGATATAAAAACGTGTGACAGAAACCATGGTATTCCAATTATTATTATTAATTCATAATTTATTATCAAATCCATTATCAAAAATCAATGAGGGCGAGTGTGCCATGTGCAGCGAATGCATCGTTGATATAGCTGACTTCAACCAGTCTTGAACCTATACCAGAAATTAATTTTTAATATAGACAAAAATTGAAAAAAAATGAGAATTGAAGTTTGAACTCGCATTAATTCGTTTGGTGGGTCTCTCACTATGTGTCGTTTTTTGGACACAATCTTTTGAAAATTGTAATTGATATACCATGGGGAAATGTAAACCGTGTGATGATTCATTGGGAATTAAAAATTCACAGTGCGCCAATTGCAAGGGATTGTTTAATTTTGAATGCGCTGTAAACGAGTCGACTTACAAGGGGATAAATAAAACCAATAATGCTTGGAAGTGCATACAATGCGCGGAAGGACCAGCTGCGCGCTTAACGAAACCTGCCGCTAGCTACAGTCCAATAGAAGGCATATCAGTTTCGCGAGGATGCTGGTATATTGAACCGCAATGTGGAAAATCTTTGCATAAGGGAATCGCACAAGAGCTAAATTTGCAACTGCATATTGATATTGCTCGCCGAATACCTTCTAGTAATGAGAATATGCCCAGAGTATGAAAGGGACGCAAGGCGTTTAGTCGTAACAAATACAAATATAATTGACACGAAGGTTAACGAGTAAATCTATCTTAATGCACATTTAACTGCATTCTACAGAAACTTAATGCGCCTAGCAAAAATAGAATCTTCTCGGGAGCGGATCTTAAAACAAAAATGAAACCGGGCACAAGCAAGGATCCTGTGACTGTATAGTGAATTTGTATTATATCGTTCTTTTTCAATGTTATTGTTCTTCATAGTCATGAGTGATCTTGCTGAAGTTATGAACTCTAATAAACTAGACACAATTGTTTTTGATTGATCTGATTTCAATTCTTTAGTTTATGAAATTCCAGAGGATAGTAATAATTTTAGTTTGTTGAATTTAAACATACGTGGGGCGATGGCTAACATCGACAAGTTGAAAACTATGATAGATATTGTTGGTCTTACATTTGATGTTATAATACTAACCGAAACGAGACAGCTGGTACATCGGACTGTGTTAAATATTCAGGGTTAAAATTCTTATTACAATCAAAGTACTTTCAATCAGAATGATGGTGTTAAAATATTGGTCAGTAAAAGTTTATGTTATAAGGTGGATGTGGACATTTCTACATTCTTATCCATATCAGGATAGGCAACATTGCATTAGGTGCTAAGGGAATTTGCAAATCTCTTCCGTTTGACCCAAATGCCTCTGTAGAAATGCTGGATAGATATATAGTACTTTAAGCGCCCTATTGAGACTCTAGCCGGCGATTTCAACATCGATATACCCCCGGAAAAAGCATCGAAACCTGTAGTTAACGAATATTTAAATCCTTGCGCAGAATTGATTCATATCTTGTATAAATATAAACACGCGGATTTGTGTAATTGTAGAAGTTGTTTGGACCACATTTTCATAAGACGTAATTTAGGAAATCAGATGATCCATCCAATCGTATCACCTCTAAGTTACTTATAGCAGTTATTAAACTACTATTGTCACAAAAAATAAATAATCATAGGTATATCGAAGTGATTGACTGTGTGGCTTTAAAATGTAATATAGCAGATCGCGATTTGTATATGCACACAAATAAAGATGTTGTGTCTGGATCCTGAAAACTACAATTTTCCAGATCACCTACAAGTACTATGTGAGAGAAAAGAAAGAAGTTGTATCACAAATTAAAGTAAACGATGAGATAGTTACTGGAAACGTACGCATTGCAGCCTCATTTAATTCACATTTGGCACAAGCAGCAGAGAATCTTAGCAATAATATAGCGCAAAACTTTTTTACAAATATTTTGTTACAAAATATTACTAAAAATAATAATTCCACTGCAGTTTTAAATGTTATAAATGATCTACGTAATAAGGTCCTGACGGTATTAGTTGTGACAATTTTAAAAGAATTGAATACTATACTTGCTCCATGTTTCGCTAACCTTTTTTAATAAATGTGTGAAAGATTGATACTTTCCTGAGCAATTTAAAACTGCAATTGTAGTTCGTGTATTTAAATCTGGTGCTCAAGGATTCGTTATCTAACTATATACCCATTTCTCTAAAAACTAATTTTGGAAAGATTATTAAGAGCAGTCCTATATCTTCTGTTTTACTGCAAAATTTTCCAAGGGTTTATTGTAAATCTGAGATGTAATATTATGTTAAATTTATAGCCTTTAGACAGTAGGTCAACTTCTTGTTTTGTGAAATCAACATGGGGACATGTAAATTAATTGATAAACAAGTAAAATTTCAAATTTGGAAATACCACACAACCATGAACTCTGGTCTTTTGTTGTTGTAACTAATTTGTTACAACCATCACCCACAGGACATAATTAACCGTAAACTAGAAGAACGCCACACAAATCCCGTTCAAAAACCCTAAATTTTACAGCTAAAAACTTTCAACATTAATTTTATAATCAAATAAATGACCTAGCAATTGGAAATCCCTTAAGCCCATTACATAGATTAGTAAACGCTCCTATGAGTAAGGAAAATTTTAAAACAAAGTTACATAGAATTAATACATTAAATAACAGCAACTCGAAAAACATGGTCGATAATGTCCTTCTAAAAAAGCAGAAATCAAAAACGTTCATTGATTTACCCAAACATTCACACAGTAAAATCTCACCAATATGTTTATTGGTAAAATTTCCACCAAAGTATGAAAATGTATTAAAAGAAACGACACAGACATACATTTATAATATAGAACAGGTAATTCATTCCAAAAATCCATTAAAAATAATAAGGACAAAGCGGACAGGAAAGGGTCAATAGGTTGTATTGTACAAAAGTATATGTAGGACAAACGGGAAGTATTTTTGAAGCAAGAATGAAGGAACACGAGAGAAGTTATAAAAACAAGAAAACGGACACAATATACGCTAACCATGATCTAGAATGTTATCACAAATTTAATTAAAAATTCAAAACTAACTTCAAAATTTTACAACTGAAAAATAAAAGTAAAAACTTAAATTATTGGAAAGTCTAGAAATAAATAACTACAATTTAGTACTAAATGATCAATTGACGAAAATAATTGAACGTGTATAAAAGATATAACGCAAAAATCTTAGTTATCATCCACCTGATGAAGCCATTGTATGGCGAAAGAATTATAGTGTAAAATAAAAACATTTGAAACCTTCGAATTTCATTAATTTTCTTAATGGTACATTAAGATTATGTTGAAGAAGTCGCTAAGATCTCCTACACGTTTAGTTTATATTGATCTGGTCAATTAAACAACTTTACACAATTGCTGTTACCAAATAAACATATAAGCAATTTTTTTTATCTTTGAGTATGCACTCTTATACGAGATTGAATGTTGTCAGCAGCGCAGTGACACCTACGGGGTACAAAATAAAGGTACACCAAGTATATAATTGTTCCAACAATTCGTTCATAATATACTCGATAGTCATTATATAAAGTAATAGTAACGGTAATAAGTAGCCAATATGTAATGGATGCGATTGGAGAGCATACATAGCTTATATATTGTCTATTGATAAGTGACACAATCAATCTGCTAGTTCGTTGAATTTATGAAAAACCACACACGTGTGTTCAGGGGAGTTTTACTTTATTGCTGCTTATTGTTATGCATGTATAAAGGTATATTAATTAGTATTAGTTATTATTAAAATTCGAATTTAAAATTCTGCGATCTAGTCATCTCCACAATGATTGCCTTATTGACTACATTGTTATTAACGCCTTAAATAAGTTATCATTCTATTGTAGTAAAAACAGTCACGCAACAAATCATGTGCATGTTTGATCGTTTAATAATACAATACGGTAGATGAAAATTGAATTTGATTAAAAAGAGACTTACCAGGCACCTGCATGTGTGTAGCAAACAATTAACGGCGAATCAGCTGTTGACCTGCCAGAGCTGCGAGAACCCTGCAACATCTGCAAAAACATGTTAAATAGACTCAAAAATGTTTATTTCGTCAACTATATATATATGTAATTATATTTTACATTTTGAATATCTCGAACAAATTATTGCCGAATTTTAAGTTAGCAGTTAAGTGGTTGTCTCACCCCTAATCCTAACCCATTAAAATTATTATATGTGAGGCTGTGCACGTTTGATTTTGTTGCTGCACCCGGGACTGGATTATTAGGTCCTTAGCTTGGAAAATAATAATTCTAGAGTACTGAGCCGAGCCGGATGTAGATATTTGTCCCCCGCGGTCACATTACTGCTATCGGTGGTAAAGTAATAGCGGCTGTTTTACACGGCCTTTATCAAAGAAACGGCTTGATGAAAGAAATTGAAATAAACATTGTTACAACCAGGATCATATCTTCCCAACATATTGTATATTCAATTTTTTCTATTTCTACGTTTAAAAGCAATCATTAAGGAAGTACCCGATTTTAGTGATTTCTAGCCGATTGTCCTGTTACAATTTTTGTTCTTCTTCACCGTTCATAAAAAATGTAGACTGGACATAATCCATCGTATCGAGCATCAACGGATGCTCGATAGGATGTATACTCTGTTAATATATTATTAACAGTATTATTATTTATTATACTCTCAGTAATTAGATATCGCACGAAAGCGAGATACAGTTCAATGATATTCTCTAATTATATATATCTCAACAAATAAATCAGAATTATATTTGACTAATTATTTAATTTAATACTGCACAGGTAAGGCTCGCCTGTCTCGATAACGGCACGTACTTAGGATGCCTGTTGTTGTTTTTTTTCTTTTACTAATAAATAAATCCTATATTATCGAATTATGGAATAAAGAAAAACAATACTCAACTAAAGACATTTTAATCTCCCAACCGCATAGACGATAATAAATATCTATTGAGATAAATAATGCTTATAAAATCATATAAAAGCCCGTCATTTTATTTATTTGCACAAATTCGTTCATTTTAAGTAATCATCTGTATTTATTGGACTATATAAGTCAAGCAAGTAATTACAAATGTTAAACAATTACTCCAAGAAGAAAAATATAACAGTGAACAACTATTAAAGTAAAGAAAATCGTGGAAAAAACGGCTAAAGCTGTTGGAGTCTCCTACAACTGTAAAAGAATTATACTCTCAAATTACTGACAAAGTGCCAGATTTGCCCTAATTGTTCCAGAGAACATTGTACAGATGGTTAAAAAACATGAAATTTTCATTCAGGAAATTAAATTATAAACCAGTCCTAATGGAACACTACATCAGCTTGGAAGAAAGATGACATGATTGCGAGGTTACTGCAAAAATAGGTGGCACTCCCCGATGGACTTACTCATTTTTCAAAATGAACTAAATCACAGTTGTTGCTTTTAATTAAACCACACCGTTATGAAAAGGTACTACTACTAGAATCTATTGCACAACAAGAGGAGACGATGTGAAATTACTACGTATCTGTGGCTCATTGCGAGTTTCATGCCATTGAATTAATTAGGGCATATGTGAAAAATAAAGTCGCAACAAACAAAAATATTTTCAAAATTTACGATGTTATGTCAGGAAGCTTTGAACAATTTTTCAACGGAGATATGGAAAAATTGCGTTGAGCATTGCAAGAAAATAGAAAAAATCTACACCTAATGGACGAAATTGTGGAACCATTTGTTTGTTCAATATCTGATTAACATACTCAATGCCATTCAAATGTTTACAGACAATGCTAATCTTACTTTAGGTCCAAAACCAATCCAAACAACTACTAGGGTCAGATACTTTATACCGAGATAATACAAATATTCCATTTACAATTACATTATGAATATGCCGATTTGGACAGTATTTGTTAGTTCATACATAATTGCTAAAAGTGGCAGCAGTAAATCAACAAATATGTGATTTGTATCAAATGAATAGTTTGTGACTATGTGACTCTATTATAATTATTTACAATAATAAATAATTATAATAGACATATGACATGACAGATAATAGATTAACATTATGACGTAATTAAATGATTATTAACGCCTCTTACAAATATAGAATAAATGAAGTAGGGAAAATAATACAGAAAAGTTTTAGTACGATCCTGGGGAAATCACTCGTGTCGCTGATACGCCTACCCCTGTGCGTAGAATATTATTAGTAATAGCAATTTTTAACTCACTATTAAAAATTAAATACTTGATGAAAAATTTTAATATATTGGTCCAAATAAACATCATTTGCGAATTCTATTGAACTGTGTCCCGTTTTCGTGCGATATATAATTACTAAGATACCAGGGTATAAAAAAATTCAAGATTCGAAAAAGTACATGAAATATTTAAAAAGTAAAAATACCCGTCGGTGTGCGATACTAGGATGAGTTACACATTTTATAGGTGAGCGGTCTAGGAGAAAAAGAATTGTAAAGACGATCATTAGCTAAAACCGGGTACTTTTTACACTTCTTTAATGATTGCTTTTAAACGTATGGACAGAAAAAAATGAACTTATAGTATGTTACGAAGAAATGATTGCTGGTTGTAACAATTTTTATTTCAATTTTTCGTCAAGCCGTTTCTTGATACAGGCCCTCAAACGCGATAATAGGATATTGATTTTAGAACGAGTCTGAAATTTTATAAATATAAATTCAATTGAGTCGCCAGGACACGTAGCAGCATGTGTACGGAACAAGTTCACCACAAAGAACCCACTTGTATGCTCGAATAGTTCGAGATTCGAGATAAGATGCCAACGATATTAGAATGAAAAGTGCAATAACTCGTATACATATACACTACAAAAGACCAGACCTCTGTACGAGTTGCCAAAGACGTTTAGGAAACTCATACGTGTGAAGGTAGCCCGTTAATACTCAGCTCTAGAAATTGGTGATATATACATATCAACAACTATCAAAGTAGAAGTCGATTAGTATGCCTCCAAAGATATCAGCAGTAGAAGCAAAAGTAAAAAACATGCATTTCAATATCTATGACAGTAGCGTACGTTCATATTCTCTGTAGTTAATACTTATAAAACTTATATATAAATAATAAATAAATAAACTTATAAAATTAATTTACGAAAAGTTATGTTATTACGAAATGAGATTTGCAAAACGTAAACGTTGGGGAAGCCACGACCTATATACCGATATTCTGGCGTCTTTGAAGTCGCTTCGTTATAATAGTTTTAAAGCGCAAAGGAAAATCTCGTTCAATTTTCAATCTAATCCGAGATAACGACTGTTTCATATCTAAACCGCTGCGAGCAAGTTTACTTCCGAGTATGTGACGGTAATTACCAAGATAGACTTAACTTCCCGTTCTGGATAAATACCATGTAACATGCCGGCAATTACTCGATCGGATCTTAGTGCCTACATGAAATTTGAAATTTTATGAACGGATACGAAACATAACCACATTATTTAATTCGCTAGGGGATAGAGGAAAAAACTGGAGTTCAATAATATGGAATTCACTGGCTCTATTCAGTCGAGAGGTAATTTCAAAGATGAGGAAATTGTGTTTGAAGTGATCCATTCCCAAAAGGATCTTTAAAACCCTAGAACGATGTACTTTGAATGAGGATTTGCCCTGTGATTTTGCGGTACGTTTCCCAACGGATTCGCCAGTAAATAGTTAACGCCGATGGCTTACATAAACTACCTACGTGTATATAACATTTCCTAGACAATAGTATGATAACAATAAATTAAATATTATATTATATTAAATATAAAAAAGCCTGAAATGAATGTCCCGTTTCATTTGAAAATGTACATCGTGAGTTATGCAAAAGATCGACACGCCTGAATTATATACAGATATGCTACAATGTAAGCAATTTGCTTATAAATTGTTTTCAAAATTTTGCAATAATAAGTTTTGCTAAAAAATATATATAACGTTATCTCATACAAATGATTTATGTTTGGTTGCCAATCCGTTTTAAATAATATAAAATTATTAAATGAGCATATCCTAGCAATGAAAATATATTACTACTTACACATATTAAAACAAATATGTTAATATATTTCAATTCATCATGATGAAAGAATAGTGTCAGTAGTAACCAGCTACCAGTCCATTTGGAATAATTGATTTTAGTTCATCTAGTGTATAGCATTAATGTGTAGATTATATTCAAGAATAAACCTTTAAATGTTCAGACATTGAAAACGCCATCACTAATTGATGTTACAACTATTCAAACAAATCAATCATCAGAAGTAATTAGTTAACTTGGGAAATCCCTTGTTAATTTCAGGACCTTAGCAATTCCAGTAGCACGATCTAAAAATAAATTAATCCCTGAACATTAGAATTTAAAAGAGTTTTCGGTTTGCGAAATATAGCGTGACAAGTATACTTCCCTCTGGTCGTAAAAGAGTGAACCCCTTTTTTGCTTTGGTTCCTTCTATCTCTTTCGGTGTTAAATTACAGTAACCCTAAACTAATAATTTTAATTTGTATTGTCGTTCTTTAGCGTTATGTTTGTACAAACTCCAATTAATTTTAAAAATTTACTTTCTTTCTGCGGGGTTTTTAATTTTTTCGGCACGCCAGGAATGAAAACTGAAAGGCTGCTGATGTTGAGCATTTGTGTTGTTCGACACGTCATCACGCACATATATAATCGCTGTTATTTCAGGCTTTATATAGTTTATATATTGTATATAGTTTGTAATTTGTAATAATAAAACTGTATAAAATTAAGATAAAGATAAAAGACATAAAAAAAGAACAAAAAGTTTACTCGATTAATGAACAGTAGGTGGAGATTAACATCAAAGATAATTTACGGCATTTCGTTAATAAAATAAAGACCTCAACGAGAGAATTAGGTAAACTCCACACACTTAGTAAATTAAACAGTAATTGTTGATATTTATTTTATAATCACAACAAATTTGCGTGCATATTGCAGTCAAATATATCGTTATTCAGCAACCAATAACAAACGTAAGTGGTAAGGTAAGAGTTGGTGTTAATTAGATTATGGAGCAGCTCAATGAGAATAAGAACGCTCAAAAAGGTGGTTTTTGTTCAACACGCAACGATATTTTCACCGGTAGTTAATTCCTACAGTACAAGCAATGAAGTTGATCTATATTAAAAATAATCAAGCAGGAAACAACAGGAAACTTTTGACAATTTTATTAGATTTGATTTAATAGTTAAAAATTAGTTACATAATTGTTTCAATTTGTAATTTTACAATGGGAATTAAAAAAATCCCATTGACGACTAAAATTATAAAACTATAAATATGTAATAAATAATTTTATACAAATTATAGGAATGAATTTCTATTGTGTTTGTTGCTATTCATTTATAGAATATAACGCTCCGGAATAATTAATGCGGTTAACTGTTGTAGCTTTGGCTGTTTCAACCCAATTAGAATAATTCTCTTAACACTCCATTGTCCAGAACACAATCAAATACACCGTGAGTTCGTGGTGCACTTGTTAGTCATAAGTGCTATACATATTGTTTATAATCAATATGTATATTTGCGACGCAAATTGATTTCCAATAAAATTTAACGACATGCCATTTCGTTCGTAACAAATTAAAAAAATATATATATATTTTTTTCTTTAGATATGGAAATAGTCTTAGGTATGTGCATGTGGTATCAGTAACTTCAAGCGAGTTTAATCACGAATATTTTATCTCAACAAGAGCCGACTCTTTGCCTTATTATAAATAATGGCGGTTGGTGAATAGCAATAAAAGCAACTGTCCCAATTTGTTATACTATAAAGTTTATTAGATCGTTAATAGCCTCGTTATTTTCAAACACATCGACGACTTTATGCAGAACTGAATTAATAGATGTTATAAAACTTTTGTTAGATGAAATCCAATATCCATTTTATCATCACTAGCGCCATTTCTATGTGCAACATTTTCAGATGTTTATTCACATTAGAAAATTGCTTATGAATTTATTTAAGTTTGTGTAATAGGTTATTTTAGTATTCTGCATCCTTTCAGAATTTGCAAATGTTGTCTCGATTTGTTAAAGTTTTCCACATGGTCAAAAACAAACAAAGTTTGTTGGTCGTGTTACTTATTCTAAAATAGGTAAGATTTTGATAGCCTTCAGATCAGTCACTACTTGTTAATAATTCTTCGCTATTACCTACCTTTCCTATGAAAAACGTAGAGAAACGTACATAACAAAAGTTTTGGGAAAAGTTTTAACCTTACCATTGGATATTGAGAATCTGTAAAGTTTCTCCTGCAGCTTGACAATACATTTGTGTTTACAAAGTTTTACAAAATTTAAAGGTATTTACAATTTGGTTGGCCAAACGCCTATACGTGACATTGTCGACATTTATAGAAATCAGAAATTTTTTTATGGTGATCTAATAATTAATTTCAAATATATTTCAATGAAAGCTGAAAAGCACGTATTATCTACTGCTGTACGGAAGATACTTCCATTCTCAGAAAAGCCGCAACGCGGACAGAGAAATGAGGCAAAGCGTTTGTCGTCATCAACATGTGATGGAACCGCTCTACTTCTTCGTGCAATAACTACATCTGCTCGTAAGCTTAACAACAAAGACTTAGTTGCAGTTTTGAAAGAATCAATGAAAAGCCCAGATTGAGTTTAAAAAATGGGCAAATTCGTCGTGGTAATGAAACCAAATCCATTAAAATGTCTCCTGCTGAAGGCCAATCGCAAGTCAAGCAGAACTTTACTGAACCTGGCAAATCAGTACAAACTGATTAATCCCTTTTGGCTACCACCATGATCCCACCCTGATCCCACTAACACTGATAGAATGCTGTGGGACAATTGCTCGGATTCAATTACATATTGCCGTCCAAAAAGCTTGTATTTATAAAAGAGACCAAAGAAGTTATATTAGCGAAAGATGACTATACTAAGCCTACTGATTTTAAAAACTTGAAAAATATAAGAGAGAAAAGTTTCGTGCCAAAGAAGGCAATTTAACGTGCGGTATAAGCAAACATCACTGCTGGATTCGATTTTTCGAGTTGATTCTTCATGCAGGTTATAAATGCGATGTTACGACTTGGCAGCTAAGAACAACGGATGAAAAAAGCCGTTAAAGATAAAAAAGAAAAAATACAAAATGCATTTTGGGAAAAACTTGGCTTGTGAGTAGATCTACCGAAAATATGAGGTTTTGGTAGCTCCAACGACGGCAACATTGCATGGCGTTCTTTTGAAGATCATAGTGTTTTTTTTTCAGAAATTGTTGGTAGTGATGAGATTTGAATATTCCATCTCAAGATTATATTGATAACATTATCATGTTAATTTCCGATCAACTTAGAAAAGTTCGAAAAAATTTTCTTCGAAGCTAGATTACATCATGCAAGAAAAAATAGTCACATTAATAACATTACTGATGTATTTAAGAAAGCCATTGATACGTCAGATCCATTAATATCATCTATACATTATAACTACCGCAAGAATCGACGCAACTATTTACCGCTTCCAAAAGAATTTATTCAACTATTAACTGGATATCGATGCATTGCTGATGATGAGGTAAAAAATATTACGACGAAGACATGATCTTCTAATTTTATAAATAGTTTAGATAATCTGAGCTTGGAATGTGAATTCTAGACCTACTTAAATATTATAATAAATCATTTTAATTTTAATCCTTTGTAGTATCGCAATATTTGTGAAATAAATACAAAAAAACATCAAAAACTGTTTTTAAAATTTTTACACTCTGGGGAGTGGGGCTCATCCGACCCCGTCAATTTTTTATGGATAAACGTATGTTCATTAACCCTATAACTGCAGAAAATTTTGTGCTTCCAAAAATAAGTTATTAATTGTTTCACTGTGCATACGTTAGTCTACACTTTTTTTATTCTTCGAAATGGATACCAATAGGCCCTTTGGCACTTCTTGACAATTTCCTTTTTTTCATAAAATGTTTTTCTTGGACTTTTGTTGCACGAGGATATGCCCTTATCTTCACTATTTTATAACGACTGAAACAATATTCAAGCCCAATAAATCTGCTGCTACCTGATCTTTATTTCCATTGTGCTTCACATGGTTGTAAGTGGAAAGTTGAATTCATTGTTGTTCCAGATATCTTGTTGCATGTCAACACTTCCTCACATATTTTCTTTATTTTTAATTTTGATCGGATATTCCATGACTGAGAATAATTGAAATCAAATGCAGAATATGTAAATGCAATGTCATAGAATCCTTAATAAGTTTCTAGCACAGTACATGGCGGTATGACATAGAAGAAAACTGGCGTTGCGATAATAATTTTTAGCATAGTAAAATATTCCCTCCTTGTACATATTGTGTTATATATGTTGTCTAGTTTCATATTACACATTACTGACTCCTGGTTGTGTATTTATTTATGTTTTCTTTTTCCTTTTGTTCCTCTTGTTTAGAGTTTTAACTGCTTCAGCACCATTATAATATTGTAATTTAGTTCTGTATTTTATACCCCTTATTGCTTTGTACTCTTGTCTTGTATATGATTTTCTTTGGAAGATAAAAGTAGGCACACGTAAATGAAATGAACGTCGTTTAGATTTCTTTTTCAAGTTTTATTGCCAGCTTGATTTTTGCACATTGTTATCGTTTTTGGAAACTGAATAATAGAACGTGTTGATGATCCGTTAACTAAAGTCAAGTAATGTTAAACTCATTTCCGAAGGTACCGCGCACGTTAGAGTTTATACTCCACGAGAAGTTTTCCCCGGCTAGGCTGTAAGTGATATGCGTTACATACACATTAATAAATATTTCATTGGCAGCGCATAGTACTACTAAGTGGCTGATGTTTCTAGGGCTAACGGGGGCATAGTGATTGTTATTGCAAGTTGGGGGCGGTGGGGTTGGATCGATGGCTATGCCGTCACGATCGTCCCTTAACGTGCGCGCGTTTCGACCAACAGTTGGTTCCGAGTCGCGAAACGGTAACCACACGCGCGAACCAACAACAGCAAAAAACCGCAAACAATTAAAGTGCATCTGACTCATCGGAGTGTTTCCCCGTCGCTGGGTTCTCGTGCAAGTGCTCGTCGAATAAAACTATTAAGTTTTAAGTTCATCGTCCTGCGATCTTCCAAGTCGTTGCAGGAGTGAAACTATGAAAATGTTTTGTTTACATCGTCGCGATGTCTCTTTGATTTTTGTTGACAAATCCAATTGCGAGCGGAGACTGTTTCTGCGTGTTTAATTTTCAGGCATTTTTTGACTTTGATCAAATGCACTGCGTTTCATTTTTAAACTTTGATCGGCCGGGAAGTATGATGACAAACTCAGATCGTAATATTGCTGTATTTCCATGAAAGTTTCTTTATAGTGGAAGGTATATTTCTTATTTATGTGTAATTGGTGAGATATCTTGATGATTTTAAAAAGTTTTATATTTTTATATTAATAATTATTATTGAGAATCGTTATAACTGTTAACATTGACACTTTTTAGAAATTTTTTATAAAAAGAGTTTAAATTCATTATAATTATGATATAATTATAGTTATAAAGCCGGCTGTGAAAGAGTCGTTTATATTTCCCAAGGATTATTGTGGCGTGGACAATACGCTAGCAATTTTAAGATCGCTAGCTCATATCTCGAACATTGTAATGAAATTTTATTTCAGAGCTAGAGAGTATACATTACAGGAAGAATTTTGTCGGAAAGACAAGTACGTACCCCGGCAGTACGATTTTCCGAATTGGGAATTGCAAAACAGATATGAGAATTAATTAAATAAATTTGAGAGAATTGCGAAAAAATGGAAATAAATTGAACGAAGTTGAAACACAAACAAAATTAAAAGATCAAAATCAAAATATACGGAACCAAATCAGAATAGAAAATTCCAAATACGATTCAAATCAAACCAAGTTGAAAAAAAGAAAAAAAATAAGAAATCATGAGGGTATATAAAGGCCCTGGCTGTATTAGATTTCGCTATAAACATTTTCCATTTTCCAATTTTTGTCATATAAAGACAAAGACAGCAATAATTTTACAGCAAAGATGTTTTTATAAAACTTGTGATATTTAACAATGGCATTTAAAGCTATTGTATATCTTAACCATTTACAACATTTTCTTTGCAATTTCATAATAAAAAATTACTACATTTTGTATACTAATATAAATATCACATTTGTTATAATCGTCAAGCAACCGAAGAACCAAGTTGTAAACCATCAATAAAATAATTGGTGTGGAATTACTTATATATACAGTGTGTTTCACTTAAGAGTGTAACACCCCCATATATTTTTTATTGTTAGTCCGATTTTAGTATTTTTTTCCCAAACGTAGAATACTCATTGCTCTATTTACTTCCAAAAAACCAATTGTCTTCTTTAAATGCAAAGCAACCTGCGATGGCAAAATAAATGGAAAAAATCAAGAAATCACTTTAGGGATTTTTTTATCGAAAAATTTTACAAGTAATAATTGATCAGAATTGCCCAAACACCCTAAATCCAAAATTTCATGAAAATTAAAAATGTTAAAATTTTCCGTAAAAGTCCGTAAATACTTATTATTAGCTGCGCGGAACAAAGTATGCTGTGAAACTTTTGTTTGAAATAAAACCTGAACTGTCAAAGTTGTTTAAAGTTGTTGTTGCTTAGGCGCAGCCCCCTCTGCAAATAATATTAACCGATTGGGAATTGCTTTTGAATAAACATTTTAACATTTTGAATTTTCATGAAATTTTGGATTTAGTGTTTTTGGGCAATTCTGAACAATTATTACTAGTAAAATTTTTCGATAAAAAAATCCCTAAAGTGATTTCTTGTTTTTTTCAATTTATTTTGCCATCGCAGGTTGTTTTGCATTTAAAGAAGACAATTGGTTTGTTGGTAGTAAATAGAGCAATAAGTATTCTACGTTTGGGAAAAAAAATTACTAAAATCGGACTAAAAATAAAAAAGATATGATGGCGTTACACTCTTAAGTGAAACACACTGTATATATACGATATATAATTAATATTAGTAAAACCTTTTAGGAGTAACACAGTTTTAATTCCTCGTCACAGATTAATTATCGACACATCACCGCTCATCGACCCTCGATGAAATATTCTGTCAAACGTTGCTATCTTTGACATTTAATTTACGTCTCGTTAATATTTCATCTTGATTGGTATTATTCATCGAATTTATATCATATGACGTCAAAACGTTTATGAGAAATTAATAATCTAATAATCGCGTAATAATAATATGCAATGGGTTATTGCGATTTCTTTCATTTGACTTATTTAGTGCTGAGCTCGTGTTTTATATTTGTTTTACTTTTTAATAATTCGCCAGTTTGACGAAGTAATATAGACTAATATAATTATTACATGACAGAAAATTCAAATTCATATCGCTGCAGCTAAAAAAAAACTATTGATTAATGAAGCCTTTGTGTTAATAAATATCCAATTTCCAATTCAATTTGTTTTGTGATAACGCGCATAAACATTTTGTAAATAACTTTGATGATGACGACCAACATACAATCTGGCAATGTTGTTCAATGTAATGTTTTGTATTTTATAAGTTGTAACTTATTATTATTACGATTTTTTAAGTTCTAAAAATTCTAAAAATATTTCATTATTTTCATATTTTGAATAATGACACTACACAATTTGTAGAAAACAGATGTTGACAGATAAAAAAAATTGGGCACGACATGGTCAGCTATCAAAGTCTTTGAAATTGCCGCATATAATTTTGCAAGGACAATAAAATTTATTAATGGATATTAAACCGTAATTACGAACCACTGAATTATTCTCATGTACCGCACATAAATTTGAAAACAGGTTCTATATTTCGATGTGGCATATCGTTTGAAATTTATCAGGCATCATATTAATAATGCATTCGCAACAGGTACATTAATTCCAGAATCCTGCTGGTCCTGTCATTGACAAAATTTATCTTGACAATTGAATTGTAACGTAGTACATACGGACGTAATAGATCAATAAAGATTTATACGGCACGCAGCGCATTGCAAATATATAAATTTAATACCCGTTTGATTTATTTGATTAATGTAACGTATTGATGGTTAGGTTGAATTGTTTCGGTGGAATTTTGGTTGTTGCGTATCCGTTATCCACATCAAATGGTCGGAATGTTCGCTACATTTTACTATTCACTGTAATACTCTCATTTATAATCCAAATATAGATTTTTTGGTATGTGTTTGTGTAATTTTACATACGTTTACAGTGGTTGTAACAACATAATGTCAATCATATTTACATATATAAATTTTTGGTTGAATATTTGAGAAAATTACAGAAACATCTAGGAATTTGTTCAGCACAATTTATTTCAAGTCGTATTTTCATCGCCAGTGCGAAGTTCGTGTTCAAACTACGTCAATGCCAAAGTTCATCTTAAACGGTGTATGATATGTTAAGTGCATGTTTCAGCTATATCAATACAGAATTCCTGTTCAATCGAATCAATATTTCATCTAGCCCTTTTCACATTTCAGATTTTTCAGTTTTATTACAATTTAAAGTCGATGGCGGTTCCGCACTTCATATAGAAATCCCTTAGCATTAAAACTGGTCCTACATACATAAATTTAAATATTATTAAATCTCGCAAAATTTACGCAAAGTGGTTCAACAGAAAATACAATGCACGCTATGCCATGTAGAAAATAATGTATTCCAATTAACTTTTACACATTTGCATAAAATGTGGTGTGACCTTTATAAACGTATGAAAATTATAACGTATACCGCTTAAGAGAAAAACAACTGGCGTATGTTCATCTATAATTCATAAATCCGAGCGCGACGCTTTTTCATGCAAAGCAACATTTTACTTCCGCAGGTAAAGCGCTCAATGCGAGCGTTCTTGGTGCGAATATCGATCGATTACGCGAAACAACAATTCAAGCGGTTCAACCGCGTGTTTTTAACAACGCTATTAAGTTGTGCGCTAATGGTGTGTTATTAGCCGTTTATTTCGGAATTAATGCTTCACAATCGATATTAAAGCCACCACTCTCAATCTTGTTATCTTAAATGCGCTTATTATAATAATTTCTGTAATCTAGAAAATAATTTTTCGGTTGTTGCTGAATAATCTGATAATAACGTTTTCACGAGAAAGGTCAAACACTAGTGAGATCATGGATACGTTTGTATTGACATCCGCGTTAGGTATGCAAATATCACCGGACCGCCGTAATCTGACACATAAAGAGCTTTAAACTTATGTATTTGTTGGTGAGAAATAAAGTAGAATCAAGATTTGACTGATGGCGTTATTTTCATATTTATGGCAGCGTTACTATTTCAAATAGTCCCCTTGACCAACGAAGCTTGCTTCCTGTATTTTTGCTGCTTAATTAAATTTGCTCCCATCAAATTCTGATCTATGATTTTCAACGATACGTCCTAATACATTAATTAGTTCAGGTTGAATGTCGTCGGTGGGACCTGAACGATAAATATTAATTTCGAAGTCCCTGGTCCTTGAGGTTGCGGGAAACAATTTGGAGCTTGACAATGATTAATTGAGTCACAATATAAACAAAATATCTCGACACAGATAGTCCCAGAGATAAATGGTTCCGGTGAAGTTGCGCTGTAAATGTTTAGTAAACACGGTTTGAATTTTATGTGAAAAACTACAAATTTGTGAATGTGGTGAGTCGTCAATTCATTCGTTGATATCATGGCTGCCATATTTCACGCCATTGGATCATAAATAAATAAATAAATAGTAACTGGTACCATACATCCTTTATTTGTTATGTTAACTAGTTGAAAGCGTGATCTTAATTCGAATACAACATTTAAATTTACAATCACCGAAATATTAAAAACATATCATATTCTTTTGAACATGAAATACATCCTTATTTAATAATTTAAAAAAATATTTTGCTAAGTAATGATAATCATGCAATTAATAATAATGCAAGGTACACATGTCAAGTACATGACCCAAGAACGTATTTTGGGGTTCTAAGGCACACATTCATATTACCTACAGGGTGCTTCGTTCAAGAAATGTTCGCATCGTAAAAACGCACCTTGCATATTAGAAATATTTCTGTCAATTATTTATTTTTCTTATAGAGTAATTTCATCAATCCTAAACAAATATACTTTTTTTACCTGCTTACTTATTTTTCATAATAATTGTGCACTTCCCTATGCATGTTATCAATTTAATATGCAACCAAAATAATACAATTAATATAATGGCATAGGAATGGACACTAAATATAATAATATCCTTCATCCTTTATTGTCCAACAGAATGAATCTAATTACAGGACAAAATACAAAACAGAAACACAAGATCAGTGCGTAATTTGAAATACAAATGGTGAGTCAATTTGGTTGTTCACAAGCTTATACAAGAACACGATGCTCTGCACGATTCGCCGAAAGTGGAGAGATGAAACATTGCAACGAGATAACAACCACCTATGCTGGCAGTTTCTTTGGGGATATGCATGATCCATTCGAAAGCACAAGAATTTCACAAATCTCATCTGGACTAATTCGATCTCATGAGCGTGAGCATGGTAATAAGGGTACCAGATCAACGATGCGTATTCAAGCCGCGACCTCAAGGGTGAATAATATGCATCTGTATTTGAAAAAGATGATAAAACCCAACATTCGCCTTGCAGATTTAGCAATAAACCGAATTTGATCAACAAAAGTCAACTTTGCATCAAACAGTACATCAAGATCCTTTACTGAATCGTTGCGTACTAAATCCTGGGAGTTCAGTTTATATAAGAATAGAGTTGGATTAGCTCTACGAGTGAATGACACTATGTCGCACTTAGCAATATTAAAATGCAGGTTATTAGACAAACACCATAAATGAATGTCATCCAAGTCAGCTTGTAAGAAGTTACAATCAGCCGATGAAAATACTCTGCGAAATATTTTAAGATCGTCCGCAAAGAGAAGATTTTGGGAATCAATAACATTAGTGAGATCGTTAATGAAGATATTGAAGATTAACGGCCCAAGTTCGAGCCTTGTGGGATTCCAGAGGATGGGATATAACGTTGCGAGGAATACCCATTATAATTAACATATCGCGGTCGATTAGATAAATAGGACGCAAACCACTCAATCAACGAGTCACTAAACCCAACTGCTTTAAGCTTATGGCGAAAGCTAGAGTGATCTACGCGATCAAAGGCCTTAGCAAAATCTGTGTAAATAACATCAACCTGGTCTCCTGAATCCAATGCATCAGAAATAAGTTGAGTAAGGATAGCCAGGTTGGCAACAGTGGATCTATTCACCATAAATCCGTGTTGACAGGGTGATAAATGATTCTTTATAATGGGAAATATATGGGAAGAGATACTAAGTTCAAAGACCTTTCCTAGATTGTGGAAATGATTGCTATTGGTCGGTAGTTAGCAATATCAGATGGATTACCACTTTTCAGAATAACTTTTGTCATTTTCCACCTATTCGGAAATGTTGGTTTTGTCAGCAGGCCCACTAAGACATTTCTACAATGTTTATCAAGAAAGCTGGGAATAAAGTCACTACCAGAAGTAAGTTTGTTATTAAGTTTAGAAATAGATTGGAGAACATCAGATTCAGATAAACAGTTCATGTGCACAAACAGTATACTATCCTCAATAGGGTCTGTCGGAGCACGTATAAATATTATTAAAGTATTTACCAACAGCATCAACAATTGTGATTGGACCACTACAATTATCGTCACCAATAAACATAGATCCAGGGATTCTACTACGTTGCTTCTTTTCTTGTATATAAGACGAAATTGTTTAGATTCGCGTACAGAAGAATTTTCTACTCGTGCAAAATAATTAGCATATGCTTCTGTCGATTGTTGTTTCACTAGCAGCCTCAAATATTTAAATTGCATCAAGTCAAAGTTATTATTGAAGCGTTTACAATTATGGTGATGCTTGTGTTTCCGTTTAATGTTCTGGATAAGATCTATAGATCTAAATAAATCCAACAAATATGGGATCAAAGTGTTTTCTACAGTGGATGCATAAACATTTTACACATCGCGTTTGGAGATGTATGCTGGAAGACAACCTGAAGGTCCCTTTCAGATAGACAATTTTGTAACAGCCGTCAATCTAAGAATGACGAACCACAACTCAGGAACTGGAAGGAATGTTACCATGGATCGATGGTTTAGTAGCGTGGAAGCTGTAAGTCATTTTTTGCATTCCATACCCATATGACACTTACTTCATATGTCCCAAAAAAGTCAAAGCATGTATTACTTGTAACGTCAATGCACTACGATGACAAAATATACGAACATACCGGTTATAATAAAAAACCACAGATAGAAACATTATACAATTCCACAAAAAGCGGTGTTGATGTAGTCGTCAGGATGGTTACATCTTATAATGTAGCTCGAAACACAAGAAAGTGGCCATTAGTGTTTTTTTTCGGCATGCTCAACGTAGGAGCAATCAACGCATTCATACTAAATAAAACCAACAATTCAGGAGAATTTCTAAAAAGAGCCCCAGACCGACGACTTCAACTGCTTGAAGAAGGTGCAAATTCTGCAAAGTTTCGTGGTTCCTGTATTTGTTTGGAACACACAAAATCATGCTGCGCCGACTGTACGGCAAAATTTGATTAGCGACATTTTCCATTCAATATGTCAAATTTATGTACCATTATCGTCAAAAAAATCTGGTACACCTGTTTTCCCAATGTAAACTCTACTTTTAGAATAATACGTTAGTAAGGGGTGCATTTAAATTAACTGTCACATTGTTCGCTGTCATTGAATACGAAAATCTTAAAATATTGCCACTAGATCTATATATGTAGGTGTACCCGATTTTTTTGGGGACGACCGTACACACATTTTATATATTTTTTTACACTTATTCAGCCATATACTTTATGTTAATGTTATTGTGTTTTCCGTTTCTTCAATTTATAATTTCTATTGAAAACTTGCATTACATGTAAATTTCTTTTAATATCCCATTTATTAAAAGACTCCCAATGATTTTTCACAACTATTTTTACTCTTAGCAGTACAATAGACCACGTTAACAAATGTATACCAGAAACTGGGCATATTAATGTGTTATTAGGGAAAAAATAAAACACAGATTGGGTCTGACAGACCCAACCCGTCGAATGGTGTGATTCTGAATTCACCCGTCAACCGGAATGTTAATGGTAGCAAGAAAGTAACGTTCTTTTGAGTTACCGACTCATAAATAACCATTGTACTGAATATTTTGCCTACTTATTTATGATACTTTTCCTTTTGCTATTTTCAATTATTTTATTTGTTATTGGTTTATTTATTTATTTTGTTATTTACCAGCCTTTTTTCTGTTGGTATCGCTGCTTTACCTCGTTCTGATTTGAGTACTTTTATTTTGCTCGTTTTAATTTATTCATGTAGTTTGTCGTCATATTTCGACTCCAATGATTGTTGGGATAATTGTGATTCTGATTTTTTTGTAGAGATCTTTATACGTAGTGGCCATCAAAACTTTTTGGCGTGAGCAAATTTCACGTGTAAAACTAATCCATCTTTCAAGTGAATTGTACATTTATGACATGATATATTTTCAATAAGAAATTTGAACTTAATTCCAGTGACCTTTTTATATTGACACTGGATATTTGACAGTTGTGCTTGTTTAGTCACAGCAATCGACCACATTGTTGTGACTGAACAAGAACGATTGTCAAATGTCTAGGGTCAACATATAAAAGATAGAGAGGTTTCGTCTTGTTAGTGTTCTGTTGTCATGGGTTTGTTAAGGGTGATTGTCATTACATTACAAGGTGTTTACAACTAATATTCTTGGTAATCGCCACTGATCAAGTCTAATAATTAACGATCGGACTGAAAGACACGAAAAAGAAACAAAAAGGTACTTAAAAATGCATAAAATGTAAAATTAGATAAAAAACATTTTCACCAAATATACATTTCTAACCAAATCTATATAAAGAAAACTACTAATCCCAAACACAACTGATTATTCAATGCTGTTCTAAATGTTGGAATTGTAAGGTTGTGTCTTCTATCACTTAACATATTCATGTAATCCGAAAAACTTCTCTCTACGTCGGCACTTGTAGCAGGTGTATATTTGAATTTTGTAATTAATGCGGGATCCATAGTAAAATCAGTAACAATTTCGCCATTTAAAATTGATGCAATTTTTTGTAATGAGTCTAATCCTTCATTTTTAAGCAGAACGTCGTTTAATTTATTTATAATTATGTGACCAATATGTAGCTGGAAATTCGGATAAAAATCTTCATATTAGATGCAGCTTTTACCATATATGCCGCTGCGTCTGACGCTTGAGCAAAATGTTACCAAGAAAAAATATAAATTCGTCGTGAATAAATATTGTTATTGTATTATTATTTATTTTACTTAATTCTTTCGTACTTATTACAAAACTTTTTGCCGAATTTTCATGATTTAATATTCCTAGTATTCATTTTGCCACGTATTATCCAAATACATTTGCTCTGTACATCGTCTACACATATCCAGATACAATTATTTCCGATAAGATTCCAAAGCTTTGCGAAGATCAAAATTAAATTTTGATTGTTCAGTATAACCGGAAGTTGATGATGATAGTTTGTTGTTTCTTGGTTTAACTATGAGATAGTTTTAGTTTTTTCGGGTGCAATGACGTCCTAACATGCTGACTTATATATTATTTCGTGTCACACTTAATCTATTAAAATAAATTTAGTAGCGTCAATACATTTTACAATTTTAATTGCAAATAAACCTTAATATTAATCTTAATATTAAATTAAATATATTAATGAAAGCGAAATAGAAAAAATAGCATGTAACACTCATTGTACAAGACATCTTGTCGCACTTATTCCTTTTGGGCACTCGTTGCTTCGCTCCTCGCGCTCCAAATCCATGCGTGTGACAATCGAATGTCTTACGCAACTCGTATTACAATATACTATTAACACAACTAAATGAAGACTCGACGCAAATCAAGTCACAGCAAACATGTGGAATCACACGTCAGACGGCACAACGGGGCATTACAAAATACAAATTCATTCTCGAATCAAATGTGAAGTGGCATAACGAAATTTTTTTTCGCAATTAAATATCTTTTGGATAAACGCGTCAAGCAGTCAGAAAAAAGCTCTAAATAAGCATAAATACAATAATAGCCTTAACCTTTAAGTATAAGTATATTTTCTATAAATCCGGTCACTAGTAATAACACAGAACGTATTGTTATTAATGCTCACAACACGATTCACGTCATTCTACCTCGTTCGTCTTATTTACTTGTTCATACTTAATACTAGATTTCCATATTTCCGTGTTTTCCGGTATGTCGTCTCTGACCGCAACCTCCTTTGGTAACCACTTTGTTTATTTATGTAACTTTCACTTGTGGAAAGCACATATTCATCGCATTAGAGCAGTTGCGATTTCGATTAGGAAATATTTAGGTGCAGACATAGATATTTATTGTATAGACCTCGATCGCGATTGCACATTTATGTTAGGTATTCGTAGTATTTCTTTCGTTAGCAGTTAAATTGAGTTGAATTATGCGATCCATATAGTTTTTGGCCAATCTTTGAGCAGTGCCTACCGACGTTTCGTAAAAATTGTATATGTTCTAAAATATATGTAGGTGCCTTGAAACAAATTACTCCAGCCATAATTTTCAGTTTACACAACTCTATTTTTAGTAGAACTAAATTTAAAGTCCAATTTCAGGACTAATTTTACATTAGGTGCCGTCGACAGTTTACCTTTACCTATATTTAATAATGTATTAAGGAATTGTGCAATAAGTTGAAAGTTATTAACTATAGATTACACATCGATAATTAGATTGGATAATTGAAAATTACATCTAATTCGTTCATTCCATGCAATGGTTACGAATCATAGCAAATTACATATGGAATGTTATAACATGGTTTTGAAAATTCACGATATTATCATGGTCTGAAACGTTTCGGTTAATCCTTAGGAAACTAGTTAAGCTACGAGTCTATACAATATTTTTTACATCATTAAATATATTATTAATAACACAACCGTTTACGTCTTATCCGTATTCGTCAAGTTGTAATCTATCTAATCTCATAGCATCACATAAGATTTTTTCTACATCTATGTACATAAGTTCTCCACAGTAACTCCAATGTTAAATTAAATCCTTTATATTTCTATAGATGACTCCTTACCAAACGCCTGCGACAGTTATATTTTTGATTAATAAATTTAAATTTATTAATAAAAATATGGAATTAACCTATTAGACCTAAATACCCGTGTTATCTTCGACTCGCTATAATAATAAAATCCATAAAAGTCAATAGTAGATTATAAAAATTATATAATTTGTCGAAAAATCGATCAAGATATCTCACTCTTACGACCCCATGTAGTTTGTAATTTGTTTAATTGCACGTGAATGTCTCTTGAACCGAGACTAGTTAATAACTGAAAGTACAGTGCAACTCGTTAGGGTCGCAGAGTGAAGCATTGCGATGGTTTAGAGAATGAGGTGCTCGGTGCGGGCCCTGAGGCCGCCTAACAAATGCTGTCATTAGTGATGCTGGGAGACATGAATCGGTCTGAGCAAGAGAACCTATATCGTACGTCCAGGAAGCTGAGCCTGGTGCCCATCGCCGGCAACCACTCCCACGGCAACTTGTTTGATAGCGACAAGAGACGGAATTCGTGCGCCCGGGTTTTTGAGGATCCATCTAAATGCCAGGAATCTTTCAGCGAAGATCTGGTCCTTAGCGTTCTCAAGAGTCCAGTCAACCATGTCGGAGCCGAACAAAAAGATGTCAATTACGGAACGTCCCCGGGCTCAGAAGTTGCTTTGTGCGCCGAGACGCCAGACGACGACGGCGACGCCAGGTAAATGACATGGGCAAATTCCCCATTCGACGCGAGTCGGAAAAGACGAAAGTTTGTGGAAGTATATTTTTACCAATTCGGTATGTAAATGGAATTTGTGCGCGGTTTCCGCGAAAGCGTGGAGATGTAGCGTTTTGTCAGTTGGAAAAGAACGGTAATATTTTGTCAAATATAATGTAACTGTATATCTTCTGGGAAATTTATAAGCCAAAAATATTAACAACTTTATTGTAATTTCAGAACCAATTTCCGGATAAAATTTATATTACTCATATGACTGAATAATACTTTGCTAAAGAATTCTTAAACGAGTTAAAAACTAAACTAAAATAATTTCTGGCACGGAGGGTAATTGACTAATTTTTAGATGAATTGTTGAATTGAAATTTAATATATCACTAAAAATATTTATGTCATTTGTGGCCAAATAACAAATAACTAGATTAGTCAAATATGATGGTGATAATAAGATAAAAATTATTGCAGAAATTTTACCAAAAATAGAACAGTGAAATAGGCGAAATTTGAGGACATTACAACAGTTGTGGGAAGCCCAAAATGAAGAAGAACTACGACGAAGAATCAACCAAACGATTCGATAGTTCAACTCACTTCCCGTCCAAAGGCTGATGAGAGACATTCGCAATAAATTGCGAACCATTCAAATCCATCGCCATTTAGCTACTATGTGATATATTATAATGATAGCTAAAGCTTCACTGGATCGTTTTCTGTATTACCAAATTAAATAAATTACTATTATTATAGTTTGAATAATTATATATCAAATTTGCCCAAAACATTTGTTACATACGTTATAAGGATGACAGCAAAAACGATATGAAAATGAATCCAGTGGAAACTTTTTATAGGGAATGACGTAAAAGAACACACAAGTAATGAAATGGTAATGATCAACAAAAGAAACAAAGAAATGTAACGATAAATTAAACAATAAAATGTAACCATAAATTAAACAATGGCATAGCCCAGGATACCGACGGCAATTGAAAATAATGGACGTAGAAGAGATATGCGTCTAACAGGACTAATATAGTGAACAAAACGATGGATCTTTTATTTGCTGTAGAATATTTGTGTACGTTAAATAAGTTGATTACGTGAATAAGAACAAGATTCCAATTTGGCGAGAGGTTTTTTTCGCTACTAGATAATAGAGAAATATATATATAAATGTATCTACCGTTTGCGAAAGGATCAGGAATATAGAAAACCAATAAAATATCGATGACACAAAATATATAAAGTGGAGGAATTGCTAAAAGATTAGACAAAATAAGTAAGTCAAAGAAATCAACGGAATTAATGAAGAAAATGTAAAACGGAAAGAAAATGGCAGATTCAAATTCATGAAGAAAATGTGGAGCGATGGTGTAATAAAATTCACACGACGTGAAAATATCAATTCAAGACTTCGATGCCAAAATTGGAGAAAATTGAAGTTGACCATATGGCAATATAATGAAAACATTCCAGTTATATAAAAGATGTAAGGGTTTATCGTAGCGCAGTTGCAGATAGTGACCATATACTTATGACGGTAAAAATGAAGCATAGAAAGCCTACGCCATAAAACAAAAAAGGATAGAAGGAACAATATAGTATACGAAAAACATGCAAATAAGGCAGTACTACCAAAAGAAACAGCGCAGCATATAGTAGTGAAATATAAATAAAAAGTAACCATAAGAATATTAGGAGAAGTTCAGTAGAGAGATCAACGGTGTGCAATAGAAAGAATACTGAAAAATTGTAAAGCAAAGGACTTAAGAAGCAGAAAATGCATACAATCGAAAACCGCTACATGTCCTGCAAAAATAAACAAAGGGTTCAAACTGGTAGGTGGAGATATATAGTATGCAAAATATTTCGAGAAAGGCATTAGCGAAGATCAGATGCAAAAGTTATCAAATGAAGAATGGGAACGTGGTATATACATAACAAATAAACTGGTTAGTAATAGTGAAATTATTTTAATTATTAAAAGATAAGGAAAAATTTGATAGCAATAGAATAGTGCTGGGATAATTAAAGAGGAATGACATAAAGTTATTGAATGCCCATGAATCGCAGAAATTAGTTAAGCAAGGAATTCACACCTGAATGTAACATTCAGGTAAACGATCATGCATCAAGGGCGTTTATTGTAATTAGTGAATTAGTGAATTAGTGAAACTGGAATGCTAACAGCACGATATGCTACTTCTCGTAGGAACCAAAATGAAGCAATCAGAAGCAAACAAATAATAAAAAAACTGAGCAAAAGGACAAGGACTATAAGCAACAAGGAATCAAAATACTTGATTCTAGAAGTGGAGGAACGGAGGAGAGCCAACTTGAATAATTACATTTGGAAGCATTAATTATCTAAGCATTACAGAGAAGAAAACCAACAAATATATAAATACAGAATAGAATTACTAAAGCTATGAGGAACCTGACAGGATTACAGAATGTCATCAGATAAAGACATATACAGTGTGTTTCACTTAAGAGTGTAACACAATCATATCTTTTTTATTTTTAGTCCAATTTTACTATTTTTTTCCAAACATAGAATACTTATTGGCCATAAACCCTAAATCCAAAATTTCATGAAAATTAAAAATGTTAAACTTTTCTTCATAATTAATTCCAATTCGGTAAATATTATTTGCACATGTGGCTGCGCCTAAACAACAACAACTTTAAACAACTTTGACAGTTTTATTTCAAACAAAATTTTCACAGCATACTTTTTTCGACGCAGCTAATAATAAATTTTAACTATTTTAACTTTCATGAAATTTTGGATTTATGGTTTTTGGGCAATTCTGAACAAGTATTACTAGTAAAATTTTTCGATAAAAAAATCTCTAAACTGATTTCTTGATTTTTGCCCTTTATTTTGCCATCGCAGGTTGCTTTGCGTTTAAAGAAGACAATTGGTTTTTTGGGAGTAAATAGAGAAATAAGTATTCTACGTTTGGAAATTTACTAAAATTGGACTAAAAATAAAAAAAATTGAGGGTGTTACATTCTTAAGTGAAACACACTGTATATATATAAAACAACAGCGAAAATTAAATAACGTACATAACCATTATAAGATCGGTAGTTCTATGGTAGTTCTTACGAAAATATGCCAAAAGGACTAGAAGTATTGGAAATATGAGATAGAAGTTGACTAAGGAGTACTAACATGATCATTGAAAGAAGAGAATTAATATGTAACTAGTAAATTGAATGGTTAACTAATCATAATTAAAGTAATAAATCCACAAAAATGAGATAGTTCTAGGTTAAACGAAGAAATATTTTCAGTAGAAAACAATTCAGATATAAAAAAGTTGCCACAAGAATACGACATTTAAACAGCGAAATACTATATAGTGTGATGGAAAAGTTCCAGTGCCATTGAAGTTAATCAGTCTAAAAAGAACACGAGAATTCAATCAAGATTTGGTCAGATCAAGAACTACGACTAGGACCTGGTATTTAATACAACCCAGACTTATGTCAAATTAGCATAGTGGGAAGGGCAACTGTGCTGGTATGATTTACTGTGGATTTAAAGAAAAAGATGTTAAAATTTATAGAAACGTGGGACCAGATTATTTAACTGATAAGAGCGTATGCCCTACAAAAGAATTTCAGTTACCTGCAGTAAGATAGCAAACAACAATTTCCATATGTATGAAACAGAAAGCAGTCTACATTAGTGAAGCTAAATATACAATGCCTTAAAACATTGGTAAGATATGCTAGTGGCAGCATTGCAGTAAATAATTTGCCGATTGCTATAAATATTATTACTAGAGATTAAACCTTAAATCTTTACTTGACGTTATGACCAAATATGCCTCATAGATAAATCAATTATAGTCATAATATAGACGGCTGTAAATACAATTCAAATAAAATACATAGCTTCAATATTTGTGGCATTACTAACCCATTTCCCAGTATATTTGAAACTATTTCTCCCGTTGGATAATTTGGAGAGGCAGATACTAAGAAGAATAAGCAAACCGATACTGGAGGGTTATTGATGGATGGTGAGGTATAATCACGCGCTATATATAAATAGTATATTAAAAAAATCAAAGGTTGTCCAAAAATGGATATAAAATAGAAACAAAATTGTGTGCTAATACAATAGATAAATAACTGAACACGTATTAATGGAAAAGTCGTTTCGATCAAAATACATCAAGATTCCAATGTGAAATCATTGATAGAAGAAATGAAATCATAAGAAGATTTGATATTCGTTAATGATAAAATTCAAACATTTATAATATAAGTTTGGATATCAATTTAAATTACCAAATTACACTTTCAGTTTTTATTACGAAAATATTGTAATGTACAGCGATATGCCCGTTAATGTCAGGCAGTAATTAATGGTTGCTTGCCATTAAATGATTTATGAATCATTATAATCGTTATACGTGTTTCAGTATTTGAATTAGTGAAATTTTTGCACGAATTTATTCACCCAGAATTTTTTTAACGCACTGGCTAATGCAAATTTATTTCGATCTGGCGAAGCGTACAAATAAAGTTTATTTTCATTGTGTATAATGTTGGTCCATGTAACCTTTAAAGGTTAGCAGCATTTCCGGTCTATGAAATAAAACTAAATGTACATTTAAATTTAAATGTTATGCTATATGCGAACGTAACATTTTGTAATACATATATTTGTCGCCATGATCTTTGTGAATTTCCCATTTAAACACATATTAATTTCACTCGACACGAAAACGCCAAATAAACTTTAGCGTTGGGAACAACAATTAATCACTAGCAATCGACAAGCTTTCCAGATTTATATCTCCTGGATTAAGTAGAAACAACAATTTATCTTCCACAAACTTTTCGTAACGATTTGCGCGGAATAAGGAGGAAATTTTTCGCATATCACTGAGAATAGCTGGAGGTTGAACACATGCTTTTCCGTTACCGTAACAGTGTCAAAGAGCTTACATTTTTTATGGGCTGTCAGTCGCTAATTTGGTACAATCAACCTTGCTATTGAGGCGGAAAAACGTGTACGATCCCTGCTGTTCTCGTGCGCCTCACCGATCACAATGGATATCGAATTCGAAGGTACAAAGCGACGGGAAGTGAAGATGAGCTAACAGATTGCGAGCCATCCGAAAGATTACCGTTCCTGCAGAGATTGCGAGCGCACAGAACTCCTCGGTTCGTGGAGGCGCATCACAAGCGGGTTCCCACTCCTCTCAAGAGGAAACAGCGATTCGCGCGTAACCACAAAGCGCGCGACGTGATCGCTGCGGACGATGTCGTCGACGAAGAGGAGGGAGATGAGACGGCGGACGCGCCTCGCGGTGTTCCCGATCCCTATTATCCCATTTATTTACCGATTGATCAGGCCTTCAAGGCCAAGTACGTGTTCCATCATAAAAAGGGAAAGACGTGCCAGGAAAGGACGTACGTTTTTCTGGAGCATCCCGGCGGATGGTTGTGCTTCATTTACCACTTCACTGTGTAAGTTGCTTTACTATTACTTATTTTACTTTCAGATATTTTGATAAATATGCGAAAAAATGATCGCTCTTGAAAATATTCTATCAATTATTTACATTCTGTACAATTGTTGGTTGAATCTTGAATAAGTAACCGACAATACAGACAAATAAACTGCAATTGATGTTTAAACTTTACTAATTATGCAAATTTAGGAGCTACGGGCTTTGTAAGCTCAATTTGTGTAATAAAGGTCGTTTATTCGGGCGCAATAAACCAAGTTTGAATATGAAGCCACATAAATCCGAGGAATTTGTTCTAAAATGTTACTACTGTATTATTGTAATAACAATCAACAATTTAAATGAATAACTCTTGTTGTGATTTTCAGTTTTGGTATACCACATTAATAACACGTCTACATTTTACTTATAATACATTAATTTATTTATATTCAGTGACATATAAACCGCACCACCTAGAAGGGGTGGGAATTTTTGGACCACATTTGGCAGGAATAGTGGTCTAGTCCAGGGAAATTAAGTGTTTAATGATGCCTAGAGGAAGGAGACCTCAAGTTTACCAACAGTTGAGTGACTTTGACCGAGGGCGGATTGTTGGTTTACGAGAAGCAGGTTTTTCGTTTAGAGAAATCGGCAACCGTTTGGGACGGCACCACTCAACAATAATGCGTGTTTATCAAGCGTGGTCTGAACATGGGGTTGAACATCGGAGAAGAGGCGCTGGGGCTCAAAGACGAACCAATGAACGTCAAGATCGCCGCTTAAGACTAATGGCCTTGAGAGACCGATTCTCTACAACTAGATCAATAGCTGATCAATGGTTAGGTGAACAAGGTCGTGCGATAGGCTTGCCAACAGTTTATTGTCGAATAAGACCCTTGGCTTGCTGTCTTACCGCCCACATCTTGTGCTACCCCTCACTGCTCAACATCGCCAGGGACGTTTGGCCTGGTGCACGGAAAGACTTCAATGGAACTTGGAGCGGCATCGAGTTGTCTTTAGTGACGAATCGCGATTTTGTTTAGGAATGCGTGATGGTGGATGACTGTTAGACGAAGACGTGGAGAAAGGCGCAATCCTGATTTTTCGATTGCAAGGCATGTTCACCGAACTGTGGGGTTGATGGTGTGAGGTGCTATTGCTTACGGCAGTAGGTCACCCTTGCTCTTCATTCGGGGCAGTATGACCGCCCGACGCTACATTGACGATGTGGTAGAACCACATATTCCATATCTTCGAGGGCTGGAAGACCCACTTTTCCAGCAATATAATGCACGACCTCACATAGCAAGGGTTTCTCTTGACTTCTTTGAAGAGGCCAACGTTAATCTTTTGCCTTGGCCGCCAAAACCTCCCGATTTGTCGCCAATTGAGCACGTGTGGGACACGATGGGTAGAAGATTGAGGAATCTACCGAACCCACCGTTGACAATAGAAGCTCTACGGCATGAAGTACAGGCTGCTTGGGATGCCATACCCCAAGAAGACATTGATCACCTGCTGGAATCAATGCCAAGGCGGGTCAATGGGTGTATCAGAAATAGGGGCGGACCAACACATTATTAAAGAAAAATCAAAAAGATGAAGTGTTTTCTTTATCAAATTTTAATCAATTGTTACCTTAGACTAGTCCAATGTTTCTGCCAAATTTGGTCCAAAAATTCCCACCCCTTCTAGGTGGTGCAGTTTATATGTCACTGAGTATATTAACAAAAAGCTATAGTTACACTTATTTTATTTTACTAATTTTATATTTATTTTAAACTTATCGAAATACTTCGAAATATCCTTAACTATATATTTTAAATCGTTTATATCGTTTGAAATACTTTTTTCTGCTATGTGAGTTCCAGCTTTGAGAGTTCCCACTCGACCATATTTTACTTTTAATAAAATTATGTTTATGCTTGACGTACTATGACCTATTATCTCCAAAATGATTTAAGCCTTCATATAATTGCTTTTGGTCCGAAATTGCTGGCCATCAATTATTGCATTTATATTCTTTTTCCGCGTCTATTATTTTTAACTCTGATTTAAATCTTAGATATAAGATGTTGTCCTGCTACCTTTTGAAGTATTCTAATTATTTCACTCGTAAATAGTATTCTTAATTATTTTGTTCGACATTTTATTGAACATTATTCTGATACTATTTTTGAATGATTTTAATAATGCGAGAAATATTTATACCATTTCGTTACAATTACACAAGTTTAGAAATTCGGGCAAAGTTTTGGACCCGAGCACATGAGAACGATTCTTAACGTTATTTGATGCCCTCAACTCAGATCTTCAATCCGTGTGTCAAGATTGGTTTGGGAAAAACATGGAAAAATTATGACAAATGCAAGATGCGTATTTGCAGTATTTTGGTTTTGCTGTAGCAAACACTGACAAGCCATGGGTACTGAAATTATTTTGTAACGCGTGCAGAACAAGGATGTAAAGTGGTTACTTGGTGCAAATGTATACTTTTCATTTTTGTGCCAACGTTATGGAGAGAAGTAGAAATGTAGATGATTGCTACTTTTGCACAATGAATGTCGTAATGCAGAAAACCTAACACAGTATAAATATCTTGACGTATCATCAGTGTCGAAGCCAATCCGACGTGCGGACAGTGATCCATTGCCAATTTGTCCAGGTATAAGGGCAAAAAATGCCCTAAAAATTTCGTCTTCATCACAAGCGAGCAATTAAAGCGATTTCGTTATGGAAGAAAAGCATTTAATTTCGCAAAGTGAACTGAGTGAATTTTGAATTTATCGAAACAGAAAGCAGAGTTGCTTGCATCACGGTTGCAGGAATGGAAACATCTAACCCTAAAATACAAGTCACTATGTTGCCATTTTTCAATGACATCCAAGGTTTATTTGATGTGATGAATACACCATATGATGGAAATGAATGGCGTCTGTTCATAGATGGTTCTAAGTATAGTTTGAAGGCGGCTCTACTACACATTGAAAATAAAAAAAAACATCCATTCCGATTGCCCACGCAGTTCAAACTAAGGAATGCTACGACACAATGCGTACAATTTTGGCCAACATCAAATACAATGAGCATCAATGGATAATTTGTGGCGATCTAAAGATTGAGAAATAAATTAATTGTACTTAATTTCGAAATATATATTAATTGATTTACATATTCATTACACGTTATTGGTCTATTGCTTGGGATGCAATCTGGATTCATGAAATTTTGCTGTTTTTTATGTCTGTGAGACAGCCGTGCAGTTGATCATCATTATATGAGAAAGGTGTGGCCGAGTCGTACCCATAATTTTCCATGCATCTATAATATTTGTAACTTACATTTTTAAAACGTTCTCTTCACCAGGTCATTGTATTTACAATTTATGGTCTAAATTATAAAATTACAAGTTGTTAGTTTGCATTGTTTTCTGGACAATTTATTACTAATTTACCACTAATTACAATAAAAAAGTCAAACACGCTATTATAGAAAACTGCAATACTTCGATAAAATACAAACACACACATGTAAAAATTCTTGGGGATGACGATCAAAAGGCTTCTATATATTAAAAGCTCAAAAGGCCTATTAAAAGAAAATCAACTAGAACATTAAAATATGGTCGAAAAAATTATGAAGATAAGTGTTATGGCTCTGAACATTCAAAGAAAGTTATATATTTTTTGGTGATGAATGACAATATTCAAAAAACGTAACACATTGAACGTAAAGGATGTCTAAATAAGAAAAATTATATCTTATAGGTATAAAGACTGAATATAACATAAAAATAATACTTGTTCATAATATATCAGGTATTCGCTAGAGAAATAAATTTCATATACATTAATGTTATGTCATTTAAAAAATCTATAAGAGAACCAACCATGTAAAATAAAAACAACTACAAACTTATTTGTAAGATGTATGTAAGAATAAATTGTATTAAGTTTCTGAATATTCGATCGAAAATTTATAGAATTGAGCATTGACATGAAACATTTCTAAAACATCCTAGTATTATATTTTTTCTCTGCGACGAAAACAGTAGTATTATCAGAATCAAATTGATGTTTGCAATTCAAACAGCGTTAGGATAAAGCACTCTTATAATGTACTAAACGAGTATTTGAACAGTGAATGGTTTGGCCAAGTAAGATTTGTCACAACCTTTACACCATATCTTGCAGGATCTGTACAGGATCTTTATTTTTAAGTTTTGAAAATAATACGTTAAAAGAGATTATGTTGTATTGTTCTATTTTAATATTATCAGTTTTACAAATAACGAGGTAATTTCTTATAAATGACAAAAATGTATGTTTTTGATACCAATCAATCGCAATTTTATTATGACTGTTTCTTATAATTTTAGTGGCTAAAATTCAGTTTATTCTATGTACAGAATTAAAAATGGATAATGTTTCATTTACATTATTAAAGGATACCGCGCAAATAATATCATCAAATCAACACAATCAAAAATAAAGGGAAATTGGAAAGACAATTTTGGCAAAACATTATCTAGTACAAAGTCCATCGTAATTAGGGCAATTATTGGACTCAATGGTGAAGCCATAGGATTTCCAAAAATCACAAATGTCACTAATAATAGGCCATTTATATTCAACTCTACTACCAAATACGTTTAAAAGAATATTAGTAAATAAAGAAATTGCATCTAATGACATTAAAACAAAATTATGAGTTTGTTAATTATGAATTATTACATTTCATAAATTAATTATGAAAATCAACATTATCAAACCCATGGGAGTAGACAATAATATTAGTCAAACAAGCTCTGTATACGTCTCTAGCATTATTTGGAAATACCTCAAGTAAGTTTTCATCATTAGCCAAGAGTCTATCAACATTACATGTTTTATGCATGACTAAATTTAAGAGCCAGGAATTAATACATTTGAAATATTAACAGCCATTTATCATTATTACAAAAAACGTTGTTTCAATTTTATTTAAAATTAATTTGTTATATTTATTTATATTTAGAGCTCTAATTTGTTTAAAAAGTTTAGTGTATGTGATAACTAACCTAATAGAAAATTCATTAAAAATATAATTAGGAAGTAACACTTTCAGCTGGTTTCTTATATCATTAAAGTTTAGAAAAATTACAATTTAATTAATCATTAATTATTGGTTAAATAATTGCCCTAATTACCTTAAACTTTTTACTAGATAATGTTTTGTCACAATAATTTTTACATCTTCCCTTTATTTTTAAACACGTTGATGATATTATTTGTGTGGTACCCTTTACAAAAAATAAATTAAAACATCTATTTTCAATGTTGTACATTCGAAGAAGAAACTCTGTTCCTTTTTAGGCACCAAAATTATAAGAAACTGTGATCATAACATATGATTGATTGGTATCGAAAACCTACTTTTTCGGGAAGATGCATGCATTTTTATTCTAATTATTATATTCAGAAAGTTAATATTGCAAATGCGATGAGGAATGGAGTGGTTACAATTGGTGATCCTATATTTCTTAATGAAAATTAAAAAAATCAGTTTGCTATTTTAATTAATAACGGTTAGGAAATTAGTTTATAATTGTCCTTCACAAGTTCCTTGTGTTTCAAAAGAAAATATAATCGATTAAAGATCTAAAAAATAAAATTATCGCACTTTGTTAAACTGATAATATTTCAAACATCAATGGAACTGTGATAATACTACTGTTTTGTCCGTAGAGAAAAATTATAATAGTAGGATGTTTTTAAAAAGATTTCATAGCAATAAATACCAATAAATGCCAATAAAACCATAAATTCTATAAATTCTCGTTCAGTCACTCAGAAACTTACTATAATTAATTCTTACACTTTAAGTTTGTAGTTTTTATTCTACTTGGATGTTTTTTTTTAGTATTTCTAAAAATTGTTACATGTACGTAATTGTCACATGTGTCATAATTGTTTTTTCAGTAATTCCTGAAAAAGAAATAAATAATATTGCGAAATATTGAATGAAGACAAATAAAGTTCTTTTAATAAAACGAACGCTTTTTGATCGTCATCCCCAAGATTTTTTTATATTATTCACTTCTACGATCGTTACGTTCTCAAAATTTATATATTTATATTTATATTTATATTCAATTGTTACATTAGTCACGTGCATTTCGAGACCATGCACCATCAATTCCATTTCAAACTATTAGAATCGGCAAGGGATGTACAATTTAAAGTTACCTCTCTAAATAAAATATTGCGGCTTAACCTTGTTTGAAGGAGCAACTTTATTTTAATTAAATTCAACATCTTTTTCAGCGAAAACCCCAAGAGACTGGCATGGAATAAATTTGTTTAGTCTCGACATGTTTGAACTTCCTCTACACTTTATTTATTTTATAAAAAAATCATTGCCTCGTGTGTTTAAATTAAGAAATTTCTTGCGTTTACTGAATGATTATTTCTTAAAATTTGCACAACTTTGTTTCTAACAATAACAAAATGAAAAATGCAATGAAAAAGAAGGAAATCATATAATTGTAATTATTAGAACAAACAAGTGAAACGAGGAAATTAAAAAAAAAATCAATAAGTACCTATTAAATGTAAGCAAAAGATATCAAATATCAATATGTGAACAATATCAGAAGAATGCAAATTAAAAAGGTAATTTAAATTCATAATAATAAACTCAAATATTGTGGGTATCATTGCACAGATCCTTGTATTTCTTCAACTCCTCTCTCCTCCCTTGCATTATCTCCAATTAATTTTACATTTTCAATGACCTACATTCCTCTTACGGTTTTCGCCATTGCTTGTCTTTGTTTTACTCCCTCATTACTTTTTCGCTACATTTTTCCAACCAACGTCTTCATTGATTCAGCGCAAAAACTACGCTTTCTCCTCGCCCAGTATTCCTTCTTCCCCCTGCCCATTCTCCTCTTTATTTTACTTAATAACAAAGTCTCTACAAAAATTCCATTTTATTATTCAGACTAAAAAAAAACGAACTTTTGCAAAATATAACGACTGTAAACACTTATTCGCGTTCCCGCCTTTGATTTGAAATTTACTCAATAATGACTCTATGTGCGCTTTTAAGGGGATATTGGTTAAAGGTCAAACTTGTTCAGTTGCATTATAGTGTGCTCGAAAATGCATTGGTAATGCCTTTACAATTACCCGATTATTAAATTCTATTATGTCGTTGTTTGAAAGCCGAACACCAATTATAACTGGATTTTTATAACTCGTGAACGTAATTCGATTTATTTTTTTTTATCATAAAATTGCGCAGTGTACATATTTTAAAATTATATTAATATCTATTGTCTTTTTTACGAAATAAACAACGATCGAGCAAACAGAACTTCCAAAGACAATCACAAGTTTTAGAATCCTAGTAAAGTTATTATGGCCCTTTAATTCTTGCGTTCAATTTTTTGAAATTTTTTGTCTCTATTTTTAAATATAAGATACCGTAGGGTTTGTAACTTGCTTTTTGGAATGTAACAACTTTGTTACCATATTTAAATGATTATAGTACCGTTGAGCGTACATTGCGTGAATCCAAATAAATATTTGTAACGTACGTATGTATTGACATTGTTCGGCTTTATGTGTTTGCAATTTATGGCTTGCGTCGATATTAGACTCGTGTCCTAATTAAAAACACGGAATAACGTAACATCGGCATTCATTTTTATCCAGTATTCCAATCCCATACTCCTCCCGACTGTATAAGAAAATATATTTAATTAATATAAATTATGATGTAATGGTGAAAATTACCAATAAATTAGTAGTGTAGGGTAGGGTAGGTTCAAATTATCTATAGTCATTGCGATACCAGTACAAAATAATGTGGCCTCCGTAAAAATTATCTAATCACGAATTTTTTTCTATTATTATTACAGGTTTGAGGTTTGTTATGAAATGTTTTATGCTCATGTTTTAAAATATTAAAACGCTATCGGACGTATAATACAATTTTGATTTTACCACAAGATTTCAAACCAGCCAAGATCTAAAGTCATAAACACCTCGAACATTTTTTCAAAAGTTTGAGCCGGAAGAATTATAAATATTCTTATCCAGCATACGTTACCATATGATTGAAGCTCCCAATAAGGCGTTGTAACGCTACGCTTTTACAATTTATTATAAAACATCATCGATGACTAGATAACAATAATTTGATCGCATGATTTTTTGCAAGAACCAAAACGATGAAGTTTCGGCGAATTGAATTAAAAGGCCATGGTGAAAGATTAAATTTCTTATCTACACTCACTTTCATATGAAATACACCACCCATTAAGAATTAGACTACAATTTTGAAACTTCGGTAAAATTATGCTTTATTATCAAGTAAGAAACGATGAAAGTTTCCTCCGAAAAACTCAACTGTTATGTTATGTTTCCTGTACCATTGTTATCTCCAACTTTCAATATTTTCTGTGCACAAAATGTCACTTTATTTTATTGTCAAACTGTCAAGTAGACGCCTTGTAATGCCCCCAGTGCGACGTCATCGAAATTTGACCCAGATCAATGACTTTGATAGGAGCCGAATTATCGGTATGAAAGAGTCGGGTCTCTCATTCCGAGACATTGGGAGAAGGCTGAATCGAGACCACACTACAGTTGCTCGAACATGGTATTTATGGTCCGAAGAAGGTACTCAGAGGCGCCGTCCTGCTGGAAGACCCGCCCGAAGAAGCAACGCACGTGAAGACCGACTCCTTAGATTGAACGAGAGCTTTGAAGCGACACTTGTGGATGGCAACTGTTGACAGAAGAATTTCTTGCATTGGGCTTCATTTATACCGTCCTCACCTTCGGCTTCCATTAACACCTCCCTATAATGCAGCCAGACTTCCATGGTGTCAAGAAAGGCAAGGGTGGGTTCATCAATAGAATGATATCGTCTTCAGTGATGAATCATGGTTTTGTTTATAGGTCAATGATGGTCGTAGAAGGCTGCGTCCACATCTAGGGGAAAGACGGAATTTCGAGTTCGTTCAAAGACGACACACAGCCTTAACACCTGTGGTTATGGTTTGGGGAGCGATATGTGCCGGATGAAGGTCACCCCTTACGTTCATTCCAGGCACCTTAAACGCACGTCGTTACATCGACAACGTTCTGGAAACGGTGATAGTACCTTTCATGCAGACGTTGCAGAATGTCACTTTCCAACAGGATAATGTCAGCCCCATAGTGCTGTAGTTACAAGAAGGTTCGTGGTGCAGGTTGGATTGCAGATTTTGCGCTGGCCTGCATGGTCACCAAACTTGTCGCCGATTGAACATGTCTGGGATATGATGGGTCGGCGACTAACACAAGTACCCAGGCTTGCTGATAATTTGGATGAACTTCGACACGGTTGCATGGAACGAGATACCCCAGGAGGACATCGACCACTTAATAGAGAGCATGGTTAGAAGAGTTAATGCATGCATAGCTGCGCGTGGGGGATGCAACCCACTACTAGCTTTTGCTTGAAAAAGGTTAATTTTTGTTTTTTTCAACTCAACTTTCATCGTTTTTTAGTTGATAATAAAGCATTATGTTGCCCAAGTTTCAAATTTGTAGTCTAATTCTTAATTTGTGGTGTATTTCATATGAAACTGAGCATATATACGTTTAACTCGTAGTTCATAATTCACGTAATGCATTAGTAGTAAATTTTATTGGTAGCTCTGGCTCGACCACTTAAAAGCTTCAATGGTGAACGCTTCCTTAAAGTGTATTGGATATCATCATCTTAATGAAAAATTTATTTATTTTAGTATTAATAACAGAATATTTCAATAAATGTTTTAAAATTTGACATATCCTAATTTTAAAGCATTAAGACGATTGTAAGATTTCAAGCTAATGTCCAATTACGTTGCTATCATAAGCCTTTACATATCAAAACAAAAGCCGATTGTATAACCGACCCCATTTGAAACCCTTAATTGTGTTGCTCACTCCGTGACGATGACAAATTATATTTATAACGACATACGACATCAGTGTGACAGTGAAGATATAAAAATATCAGCGTAACTCCATTACTGTCTGAGTCTATTTTCATCCACCAGAACGGAACTTTCTTTGCGTGCGCGAAAGATGTGATCCATTTAAAAATATCTGCGTCAGGTGTAGTGTATTTACCAAGATTTCAATGTACACCATTAGCGCTTTAAGTGTGTACGGCGTGGCTCGTATAGGGATGCAATTAAAATTTATTCCGCAAATGTAGCCTCTAAAGGACACATCTATTGGAGGTTCATTTCGTTCGACTCGAAGCGCGAATAAAAAGCTCATGTTTTAAATAACCTTGAGACTGAAAAGCTCCGGGACAATAAGAACAAAAAGCTTTCGCCGGAGCTCCGCGATAGGGTTTTATAACTTGGCTGGCTTTTGATGGCGCACGAGGACGCTGAATTGCCACTAGTTGTGTACCGGACTAGTTTTAAATTTGCTGTTGCATTGTTCATAAATGTTGCTGGAATACGACAATGTTGCAAATGTAAGGAAGGAAATAATAAAAAAAACCAGTAATTAATTATTTGCAAAAGTTGTGTAGTGGAGAAGCTAAATTCGTATTTAACAGTAACAAAAATAGAGTATCATTTTTCCTCTACTATACTAGTATTGCCGTTGGCTTTAGCTGATATACTTTATAAACGTCATACCCACGTGTGAGTTACGATCATAACACTCGATTTTATTTTTGATGTCATCGTCTGGTCCATAAAGTCTTTGAAAATATGAAGGCATATATTGGTACCACTTTACTAACTTCAACTAAATAGTAATTTATCATTTTATACGTCTCTCGATGTATCAATTTTGAAGTAACAAGTTTAAAATTTGATTATGACGTGATCGCAGCAAATTCATTGGGAGTCGTTTTCGCTTTTCCATGAAATCTATATTTGTGGTACGACGATGTTCTGAATTTTTCAGTCCAATGTATTTATATTGACGTTACGGTATTCTGTTTTAAAATAATAATCGTATTTATATATGATCGTTGATGATATGTTGCAAGGGAAAGCTTAATTGGTTCAGCTTCATTTTATTCGATTGTCAAGTTATTTTCGTTATTTACAACGTGCGACTTCTCTCGTGTTGGCCATTTATTATTACCCTATTTGCAAATATTATATTCTGTCCAGCGAACAGATATCGAGAAGCCTCGCCTCTTACATTTATGGGCATCAAAAGCTAGTGTCACACGCTACACACAAATTAAAAAAAAACAAGGGAAGGCAAAATGACTAATGCTGAATTTCGCAGTTGTGTGGTCTGGACTTTAGAAATTCCACCAATAGACAAATTCTATTCTAATATCGCGTGATTGTGTAGGGATGGGGCTTCTCGATATCTGTTCGGCGGATAGTTGGTAATTAAAGCTTGATGTTCGTTGTGTCAGTTGTTTAGCTTTTCTGGGGCTTATTATTACATATTCAGTTTTCTCTTAGTTTATTTCAGTCTGATTAACTTTGCTGGTATTTCCATCTCATTATATCTTCTATTATTTTTTGTTTTATTATGTTATTGAAGGCTTGTTTGAAATCAATGAAGACCATGTGTAATATAGGATTTCTCAGTGACGATGTTACTAGACCAAATGTCTCATTTGGTATCTTCCGCCCAGATTTGTACTATTACGTGGTAGAAATAGTTTTCCTAGTTCATCACCTGGTTAATTTTTTTTCTAATTTGATCGGGTTTCTGCTTTGTAGTAAATAATGTATTCTTCATATACAGATCTATATTCGTTACTTTCTTTATTGTCTCTCAACTTTTATTACTAGTTTTCATTTTAGCTAATTGTGTTGTACCATTTCTTCCTTCTTTCTCCTGTTTTTATCTATTTTATTCCGGCCTGATTTTTAACTTCAATGTACATTCCCACTCGTCATTCGTCTTCATTCTTTCTCACTTTGACTATCTATCTCTCTCTCGTCCACTGTTTTTCTATTCATTTGTATTAGGCATCCTTTGAGTTATAAGCTTTTCTCTAGATATCTTATTGCCTAGTTGATTGTGTCCTGCATAGTTTAGTTTCTGTATCTTCCATCTTTTCTTATTTATGACATTTATGATTTATTACCTTTATTGTAAGTATTGAGTCGAGAATTTTCTATCTATCTATTTGATTATTAGGTTGCATAACCTTGCTCAATTATCATTCGCGATATAATGTATTGTTTCCTTCCCGACTGTCGTTATAACCGTTAATTATATAATTATTTTCCAAAATATTTGTGTTAAAGTCATTTGTTTGGCCATGAATGTGTCATTTGAATTTTCAGAGAGTTTTTCATTTGGTATCAATGCACATGAATTTTTTGCTGTTACATTAACCTGGAATTTTCTATTTAGCCTTAAATTTGATCTCATTCCCTCTTAGCTCCCTCTATTTGCTTGTTTCGGAGGAAAAAAGTTGAATTACAAATATCTTGATAAAATCAATAAATACCAAAAATAAAATGTATATGATGCCCCAGCAGAACCCACATAAAACACTTACAAGATAAGTTAGTACACTATAAAAATATTCTAAGAAAGACTAAAACAGAATATTACAAAGTACAATTAATACAAATAAGTACTTACGTATAGCAATAGACATAAATATGAAACTATAGAATGGGGAGATAAATGAGGAACTGTTACAGATTTAAAAGAAGCCACCAGTGCATTTAATAAATTGTTCAGCAAAGGAAAATCACTTGCAGAAAATATGAAACAAAAAGACAACTATAACTTCAAACAAAAGTATATTTTTAGAAGAAACGAACAGCAGATGCGAAATTTCCTATAATTACCCAACTGAGAAATAACGTATCACAAGGGATTGATGGGCTGAAAGCGGAACCTCCTTATATTGAAGAACCGCTATAAAATATTATAAATAAAGTCTTAGATACACGTACATGTTCACAGTCCTTCAACAACAGCAGTAGTTGTGTCAATATACAAGATTGGTGATAAAATGGAAGCAACGAATTTAGATAATAACAATCTTTGCTAAAATAAAATATTGTGAAACACAGCCTAAAGAAGTATATTAAAAAAATACAAATTACTGTCTGATAAACTATATGGATCCAGAGAAAATGTCTCAACTCAGGACGCAATTCTACAAATGACACAAAAAATATACGATACCTTAGACAAAGGAAAACTGGCTTTGTGCATATTTATGAATCTCGCTAAGGGCTTTGACACTGTTTGCTATCGTCTACTCCTTGTCGCTTTAGAATACCTCGGAATAACGGGAACCCATCTCCGATTATTAAAAACTGTTTAACTGGCAGAAAGCAATGTGTAAGGATCAGTAATGCACTAAGTGATTTCCAATCAACGGAGTATGGAATACCATAGGGCACTGTGGTATTTCATACCCATATTGTTTACAATTTTCATGAATGCTCTGTTATTAAAGAGTGAAGGAGAAATGGCTAGTTTTGCGGATGATACTGCTATTTTTGATCAAAGTGATTTTAGTCTGATTTAACATGCACTATCGAGAGAGACATGTTAAACATAGCGGATTGGTTGAATTATAGTTTACTTGCATTAAACTTAACAATGACAGTTTTTCCTGCCTTTTGCCTGTACAGCAGCCACTCGTCCCAATTTTTGTACAAATAAAGCTGAAATTGAATGACTCATCCACATATAATAAATCTACAGGTACTTAGGAATTGTAGTAAATCTATTTCTAAAAAGGGATCTCCAAAGAGAAACTACAATACATTACGTATAAATTTAAATAATTTTGTAATATAGTTGATTCACAGCACTTAATTTATTATGCACTTATTGAAACCCATCTAAAATATGGAATTACAGGATGGGATGGAATGGCTAGAGACACAGCAGAAAGGTGTAATAAAAATCACATTGCATAAAGAACAGATCTACCCCAGTGATTTACTATATAATGATGCAGAATTAATGGATCTGACACAGTGATTTTTCTTTGGGGAGCAAACATGAATTACACCCATCTATGCATTATTGTGACACCAGACATCAAATGCATATTACTCATTTTATGGCAAAACCCGTTTGGCAACAATCGGGCAACATAGTTATCTGATGTTTTTATACCGAGAACTATACTTTTAATTTTTTGATGGTTTTGGTCATTGACTGTTCTTTAAATTATTGTCAGTAATGGTTATTGGTATTGGTATACTTATGTTATATTTTGTTAGTTTGGATATGTTTACATATATCCTAATGATTTATGTCGGCTTTCACACACATGTAATATTGTTACTTTGTGAATAATTTGTTTATTTTACAATATGCTAATTACATTGTTATTATCAACTTGTTAATTGTAAATAAACTTATTATTATTATTATTATATTATAATTTAAAGTTCTAACTTTTATTGTATTCCGTGTTAGTACTCTTTTTGAAATAAGTAGGGTCAATCTAGCCAAGCTCTAACTTACTGTATTCCTCGTATTCATTACTTTCTTTCTCTTTTTTGTCTAATGGGTATTCACCTTGTTTCACTAAAGCTGCGTTTTCCTTGATTTGTGTTTTTTGGACTATAATGTTATTTGTTATTTGTTTACTTGTCATTTTAAGATTCTTATGGATTTTCTTAGCATTTTTCCTATGCTTTTATTCTTGCGCAATAGAACATCTGTTTCTATTTTACGTTTGATCCACTTCCTCTCTATTAATGTTACTGATTCTATAAATCAACCGTATTTATATAATCCCCTTATCACTGATGTTTCTCCATACAACCATACAAAATTTATAATTCCAATATCACATTGCAAGTTCCATCTTGTTGTCCGATTTTAAATTCTCCCATTTCTTAAGTTTCCCTTTCGTTTTTTTGCTTCTTCATTATTTTGCTGTTTTTTGATTTCTTCCATTTCCATCTTTTTGATTTTTATTGTTGTCCATGACATTTTTCGGGAATCTGGTTTTGGGCACACAACGAAACTTTATAATTATATTAAACAATTTGCATCCACATGTGCATCCAATAACGTATATAAACTTCCTGCCAGATTTTTACGATGAACGACTTAGTCTACAAATACTGTGATTTAATATCGTAAGTAATCCGCAATTTGTATAGCATACTGTATATTTTTTTCTCTTGCTATGCATTTGCTCTCCTTCATCTGACCTTAGTTACATGTGCAACTTTACGAATTTTCATACACTATACGCTGTTATACATTATTTTGTTTACTCCATTCTTGTTGCAGTGATAATTGTTATGAAATCAAGTGGTAAGGCCGTTCATTTTGGCAGTATTTAGATTGTTAGTGAAAAGTTCCTGGAAGCTCTCAAACGTTTATAGCTTCTTCAGTGCGTGTGCTTCGTATTTAATGTGTCCACTTATATTTGAGAAATCCTTTATCATTGAATTTGGAAACTGCTTACTGTCAATGAGTGGAATTAGTCCATATCTGTTTTACGGGTGTTAGGGTTATTTTCATATTCTTCCATGTGCCTTTCTCTCTCAAGCCGAACCAGTCGAACCTGTTTTCTGTAAGCGGCGAAATTTATAAATTTATTTGCAATGCCGTTTTGTTTCTTTGAAATTTCTCTATTTATAATCGAATGCATCCTTCTCTACTTTTATATGCCCTAATAACCTTTTAATACAGTTTTTCTTACCGTAGCTGTTAATGAAATTAACGTATAAATAAATTTAACAAACCCTTCCACTAGATTCTTGATTTTAACAACTCTGTATACGTATTTCGGCCACTAAGTTGCCGTCTTTAGTAAAAATCTAAAAAAGAAAAGTCTTAAACTTAGTATTTCTAGCTAAAGAGTTTCTTTTGAAGATATATTTACTAGATTATATAATACTAAAGTTGAAATTAAATAGTGTGTAGTGAAACGTTCACAAGGTCAGTGTTGCAGAACTAATCTAACATAAGTCAAGTAATTCAAATAAGCTGGGTTAAGCTTGTTAGAATTCATTAAATTATTTTTTCCTTGTATGAGAATACTTTTGTACAATTTTGTACACCTCTAATTAATTTAAGACAATTTGGTAGTAATGCATGGCCTGTTATAAAAATATATCGAGCTACGCTTGCTTAATTCCGGTCTGTTGAGTCTAAAATAAGCTGTGTGGTCTTTATAGCGGGCTTTAATTGAACGCTTCGTTTGCCCGCCAAATTTTTGATAATAAACCTTTGAAAATACATTTACAATTTATCTAATATATTCCACTCATATTTAATATTTCTGATCTACTTCAATTTTATCTTTGTCATTCACCAAGAGGGTTTTCAAAGAGTTACTAGATTTAAGCGCGATTTGATTTTCATGGTTGTTGAAATTTTTATTTGTTTTTGGAGCTGAATGACACGGTAAACAAACAAATTTATTGACTTGCTCTCTTTGAGGTAATAAACTTGGAATTTGAAATCGTATTCACGTTGGTTTCGGAAAATGTCTATTCCTAAATGGTTGTTATTCCTAATTACCAATTTGTGTAAAAATGGTAAACGTTCATTTGTTTTATTTACAATTGTAAATTCAATGGTTTTCAATTTAATCCTAATCCATACTTTAGGGAAATATGTAGCATTTGCTTTACAAACTATCTCAACATTCTCTCATAAACAAATTAACTTTAAAAATGATACAATGAGTTACCCATAGCTGTTCCTTGTTGTTAGAAGTTACCTACAAACTGAAAACAATTTTGAGACAGGTACATAGTTGTCGACTTCAAGTATTCATTTATATTATTATTATTCAATCTTATTTTTTGGAGCAAACTATTTAGATATTTCAAAGTTTAAGGAATAGGTTTCGAAGGAAACAAAGACGTTACATCAAATGAGAATAAAATGTCACCTTTATCCAACCTGAATTCTTTAACTTTTTGTTACAATTAATTCCGAATTAAGAAACTATCTGGTGCAAGTAAATTCTTGAATTCATGTCCTAACAATTTCGAAAGCAAGTAAATGTCTTTAATACCTAAAACAATAGGTTTCAACAAATAACTTCAGCTGTTAACATGTACCGAAATACTTAACTTGATGCTTCGAGTAACCAATACTTACATTCCAATTATATACACAAAAATATTAGCGACAATATATAAAGATAACGAGTGTGAAAGTTGAAGCAATAAGCTGTGGTGGAATATTAATGGGATAATATTACTGTGTGAAAGAGAGAGTGAGATGATTAGTGATATAAATAATGGAACGATGGGAATGTGGCGAAGTTTTCTGGGGGTAAAAGTACTCTATAACGATACCAGTAGGATAAAAACATTGCGAAGCAAACGTTATTTTAATCCCTTTTCTTGCGTCTACGTGTAATGACATATTTCCTCGATAAAAAATGATCGATTTGTTAATATGTGGACCAGCTCCTTACAATAACTTTTAACTTTACTGAGCCGCTCTGTTATTCCAAGTACGAACAGCTAGTCTAATATTGATCACATAACGAGGATTTAATGGTCTTTTGCATTTTGTCACATTTATACTACTACTAGCGCATGCCCCTTATCAACTACATTTCTAATCCTTATTATTTTCAATGTAGCGACCCCTATTAAATGCGTTTTTTATATCAATGCAAAATGTAATTAATATTAAGAAACAGAAGTCTACATTAATATTATTCGAACTAAAAAATTACACACTTTCAAGAAACACGCAAATGTAACACGCGGCGTTGGACACTCGCGCAGAAACTCGCATTCGCATCTAGATAGCACTTTGCCCTTTCCGAGTATTATTTCAATTCGCTTTTAGCGTGCGTTTAATTAAAATTTGCAATTCAAAACATACCACGGGAGGTTTTTAACAACGCAAGAAATTAACCACCGCGTTCTAGATTCAATGTAGTAGCGAGCAAAGTGAGGTACTCATAGGGGAGGAACGACTAAAAGCTCTAATGGATTAATCATTTCTTTGGTTACATAAATTGAACTGAAAATGGTTGCACGTATGCGTATATACGTATGTTTTAGAGAATCAACCTAAACCAACAAACCAACCTAAATTACAAATACGGGCGTAGAAAATAGAACAAAAAGGTGTAATCAAAATAAAATAACACAACAAAACAAAGTAAAATTACTGACAATAAGAACAAATAAGTTCAAACAAACGAATTTTGATCTAAATAAGCGAAAATGAACTGAATATGAGCAAGTATAATCAAATAAAATAAATAGGAAAAAATTAAACGCAAAAACAAGACAAGATCAAATATAATGAAAGATAGAAGGGAATAATTGAAAACAAACTGAATTGAATAACAAGCAGCACTCGTATATTTCAGAACAACCAAATAATAGGAATCACTAAAAATAATGAATGAAAAAGATATATAAACCATAGTGGAAGGCATAAAACAACAGTAGTTTAGTTAATAATAATAATAAGTTTATGATTCTATTATTAATTCACCAAGATTATTTTTTTTCCGTTCCATCTTTCGTTACTCTTGGCATTTTATATATTATTATCAGTTTTTACTCGTTTTTCTTTTTGTCATTTTCTATTGCTTTGGTACTATTTTTTGTTTATTTATTTTCCATTTTTGTCTTTAGTTAATCTTCTATTTTTGATCATGAACAAACACTACCCAACAAACCAACAATATATACAAATACAACAATAAAGCTATTAGGAAAAGAAATAAAGGAAATTCAAACAATTTAAAAGCAAAAATAAATTTATAAAAAAAATTGCTGGCAATGGCCTGATATTTTCAAGCAAATATACTTAAATAAATGAGAATTAACAAATGAATGCAACAAAATCATATCAAATTAATAGGAATCCATATGAAGAAAGAGGACACAGAACCGTAGGAAATGACCAAAGGAACGATTAAAATGACTATACAAGATGAAGGACGATTAAAAATAAAGAATTGAACAATAAGAAGCAAATCGAGTGATTCAATGTTTTTGAATGTGAACCAACTATTACAAATAATACAATGAAGCAAATGCAATGAACGAAAAATGGATTGAGGGGAAATAATCGGAGCTACAAACTCTCACAAAATGGTTAAAAAATAATATATAAACTATGGGGTTCACCCCGTTCAAGAATTCAACCACTCGACCTTGAATCGAGCGACACCAACTTTGTAGCCTTGGCCTTGAATCGCGACCTGCGATATTCAAAGACAACGCTACAGGTTCGTGTCGATGTTAATGCACAACCTTTACTCAGGATCCATGAATTCAATGACTACGTAGAAGCTGGTCTCTTCAATTGTGCTTAATTTCATACTAAATACTATGTGGCAATTAACACAGCTAAAAAATTACAAATTAATTGTAGTTTCAAATTGTTAACTTATTCTTATAGATATATTTGCAGCTGATAAAACTAAGTTATTAAAAATTAAATCATTGAAAAACTCATTAAACCTTAATTCTCCTTAATTTTTTGAAATCAACTCAGTCGAGCGTGTCCTTTTGAGGTCCAAAAGCATATCGAAGTCTAAGAAAAGAGATATATTTCAGGAAAGGCCGTTCTGCGGGTCTTTTGAATTAGCTTTTTTAAATATTTTTGAACTAAGATCTTGTTGTAAATTAGGCCTAGCGGGGAAACCAAATTTTAAAACATATCTAACACTGCCCCTTGTGTGTTGCGAAAAATGTGTGTGCCCTCCGTTTTGGTTTTGTAACGAGCTGCCATTGCAATTCACCAAGGTTGGTGTTGAGTTGGGTTGTTGTTAACTAGTATTGTTAACTAGTATGTATGGAACAATTACCTGAAACTTGAAACGCACGCGAGCGAAAATGTGAAGCTTAGAAGAATTGAAAACAATTGTTTTGTAAATTAATGTATATATGAGAGTAATGGTAAAAACATTGCAATTAGCTTGATCATTTATGTTGGCTTCTTTCAATTTTAGTTATTTGGGGATTTCCAGAAATCGTTTAATAATTTTTTCAACTATTTTCATTTTGGTTTTTTATAATTAGTTCTCTATTAGTGGGCATTATTTTATTACTGTTCTGATTATTTTTCGTTCTATTTGCATGTTTTTTTTTAAATTGAGTCTGTTTTTTCTGAAACCCAACCGAACGCAACCAGTAAGGAATAGCATTTAAAACAAATTACAAACATAAAATACAAGAATATATACCATTGTAATAATTCAAAATACAATAACAACGAAAAACGCAGGAAAATGTAAAACTAACGAATTTAGATTCGTTAGTTTGTACATGAATTATTGAAAAAAATGCAACAAAACCTTATAACATTAATGGAAAGAAAGAAATGAAGACACTACAAGCTAAAGTAGAAACGTCAAACATGAAAGCAAATATTAAATAAATGGCTATAGAATGAATACAAGAAAGGACTATAATTAAAAGCAACCGAATTGAACAACTAGATGCTAGCAAAACTTAATTAAGAATAAATGAAAACAAAACAAATATAACACAAATATAATAGTTAAAATGTTTGCAAAATAAACGAAACTGCAAACTCATTCAAACAAAGTAAACATAAATGAAAAATCAATAGAAATATTTGTGATTGATCAATTACAATAAAGTATTTTTTTTTCATCTTTTTTTCAGTATGTTTTCTTGTATACATAATAGTAGGCCTATACTACGAATGAGTACATATATCTCTGCCACAAGACCAAGCAAACATGTTGTCTCATCTAAACTGCCGCCGACTGTACATTCTATATAATTTTCGTTTATCGTTCTTTTCTATATTTTTTATTTTTATAATTTTTTTTTCGATGAGATTTTTATTTCCATTTTCATGCATCCATGTTCATTATTTATATACATTTTTCTGGTTCCTTATTTTATTCGTAATTTCAGTGGCGTTGGTCTTCTATAGAAAAGCATTGTTATTTATGATTAAAATTATTGAATCGAAATATATAATACAACGTAAATTCATCGAGTATTTTCCGGAAATTGTGCAAGATACCTGTGAAGAAACAAACAAATGCGCAAGTCACGTTATTGAACGACAGGTGTTTCATATATTAATCATATTTTCATTGATCGGCCTCATGTTGTTGGATTATTTACGTTAATTAGATAACTTTATTTAGATAGTTACCAGTGTATGCAATGCAATTTACGCTGTAAAACTCTTAAACTTTTTATTTGGGTAATAGAAAATTGCTATAGGAAATTATTCTAATAGCACCGCATTAAACTGGGTCCTCGTTTACAGGATTGGCAGTGACGTAAAATTCTTTTTCCGAAATTTAATGTTTGCTTATAATAACAATGCATGCAAATAATTATATTATTATAACTGGTTTGGGCAGTTAAATCCAGGCTGGTACATATGTATACAGTAACATGCAATATTTCCATTATGGGATTAAGGGCTATGTTAATCAAATGTTATCCATTAGGTTGCAAATATTTTCATTGTACTGGAAAGAGTGAGGTTTTTGAATCCAAAGGAAATTCCAAAAAAAACCGAAACAATGAAAATTGTCCATCTGTCACGTTGCGCGTAATTAAAATGTACATTGTAACGAAACATTGACGCGAAGATATTACATTTTCCCTTCAACAATGACACAATAAACGTCTGCCTTGTTTCATTTCCACGTCTGTTGAAATGCCAGTCGTCTACACTCTATAATTAATGGAAAATCGCGGGACGACTGGCACACTAAAATCAACGCCGTGAAAGAAGCGAAACTCGCTATAATTAAATCGATATTTAAACGCTAGTTTGTTTCCCGGAACTGTTTTATCCTTTGATCGCATTTCGGCGACTGTTGCGTGTTTTGCTTACGTCATCGACGCTCCAGATTCCGGGTGTGCCCGCCGGTCGCGTTTTTATTTTTTCGTTTAAGGAACGGGCCCAGCATTGTCCGTTTTAATGAAGTGGCGCGAAAGATTCGCCGTTCCAACTTTGAGAATATTTCCAGGAACTTCAACGCGTAACACAGTGATGTCATGATAGCATGTTTGTAACGGTTTTTTTTGCGATTTCATAAAAAAGAAAACCATTCAATCCATTCAAATGCATGATTGTGGTAACCTGTTTTTATTGTTCTAAATATTTGTCATGTGTGTATTTATTTGCTTGTATTTGTAGGTTCACATAGCATGTGTCAACTATAATATCCATGAAGATGAACGTATGAGAATTTTGTAATAATTTCATCTCAAACATGCCTTAAATATTTAATCGTTTAAACATAAACATTTATTATAATAATTCGAACGTTCCTAGAATTGTCTCTCGATCCTATAATATAAAACAATCACCAAAATTTTATTCAACATAATCTAACGTAGTTAGCAGAATTCGAAGCCACTATTTTATTTCTTTTCTGTTCAAATATTTTTTGAGTTTTGGGCACAAATATTAGGTATATTAGATAGTTTACGTACTCAATTCGGAGAATGAGGTGGGTAGTCAAGAAACCCAAAAGGAATTTCTTCAATTTTTGCAGTGCAATCAACTATTTATGAGCAGGATGTGTGTCTTTCAAGAAGAGCACAGCCTTGGCAAGATTTCCATGTCTGTTTTTTCTTTAATTTCCATACGCAATTTAGTCAGCAATAATATTTCTCCCCTATCCCAAATAATTGATCAGAATTATCTCATCTTTGTCCAAGAAACTTGAAGCAAGAATTTTACCAACAGATCATAAATTAAAACAAAAATTGTTCGGTTGCAACTATATTTATTGTATTTCTACTACAATTGTTTCGCCACACAGTGGCTTCATCAGGTAGATGAATGTAAGTACTTACATTACATTACGGAGTTGCAACAAGTATGGCCGATATCGATTGAAGTGAAACTTCGATGACTTTCGTTGAAGTTAGTTCGAATTTCAAGTTTTAATTGTCATATTTGTCACGAAATAACGGAATCGAATAAATTGGGAATTCACTTATTTATAGAAAATCGCAAAATGACCTGCACTCAGTTTCAAGGACCCAACCAGGAGGAAAATCACGAAATGTAATCATTTATTATTTTTTGCCTTTGTTTTATGTAGTATTTATGCATACATTTAGATACAGTTGCAAAGAAAACAAAAGGAATATTTCCTGGAAAATTTACATAAGGATGGAGATTTAGGGGAAGTGGATAATGACAGTGCAATATATATTTCGGCCTGGAATTGTAATTCTTTTGCATAATTATCTTGACATTTATACGCAAATATAGCTCACATATACTGTAAAAATACAGATTATGTTCCAATCGCATTTTACGCCACAATTTTTGGGGGAGATAGCTAATATGATGCGGGGTTACCACGGTGACAAAGGCTGAACGAATTTTATAACGCATTTATTTCCCAATGGGCATCTTTAACACTTTACGGGGACGTGTATGTCCCATGTCAAGGGGTTAAAGTAGAATTTAAGCCCAGGCACAGAATTAATTCGTTTATTTTTTTTTAATTTTGCAATATAAATACGACTTATTTTGTATATAATATCGCATGTATTATATTATTGGTGTTCTTTTTAAAGGATAATTAATGCACGTTATTTTAATTATATAATACATTAAAGCAAGTAGAGTAGCCTACCAAAATCTTCAAAATGAGATACATTTTTGCGGGTATTAAATAATTTTGCTAAATAATCAGTTTGAGACTTGAGGTCTTGGAATGCTCTCATTTCATGGGATCATAGCAACGAGCTAAAATTCATGAGAATTTAACAAACGAGTCATTAATGAAGATACAATTTATTGAAATAAATAACTACTTACAATTAAACTGTTCTATACTAAACGTACACTGAGAGAATGTAGCAATTTCATTTAAAAAAGAGTGAGATTGATTGTAACGGAATTACTGCTTCGTATTTTATTCAAAACTTCATGTCACTTAGGCATGTTTAAATAAGTCTGTAGAGATTTTGAATTGGTATCTCCTGTGATTTTCATCAGACTGCAAGGTTTTATTTATAAAGTAACGACATAAAGTTTAGCCTAAATCTATCCGTGAAATTTTAGTAGTCACTTTCAAGTCCAAGTGTAAAATATGCATTTCTTGGCGTGTTATATATAATTTTTCATTCACTAAAATGTTTCTGATGTCTTCTACTAAGGCGCTGCTGCTTAAACCAGGCTGTAGTCTAGTTCACTTTATGCTTCCACCCTGTCCCATGTGCTACCATTCTCCTCCGTCTTCTTGTGTTCACCAGAACACTGCATCCTCCCATCGTCTTCGAACATTTCCCATATGTTTTTGTCGTCGCATCGTACTCTTGATGGTTTTCCTAATTGTCGCTTTTACCCATCCTAACAACATAGCTTGCCCCACATACTTTCTTTTTCATAAATTTTGCAAAGGGCGGCTTCTCCACAATATTCTTTCTCCAAAGTATTTTCCTTTCAAATGTGTATATTTATTTTCCATTCGCTCAGATTTTATACTTCACCAGTAATCATCGTCTATTGTAATAGTCATTCCCAAACTGAAAGACATGACTGATTCTTCTGTTTCTGGTAGGTGCAAACAATTTTTTTGTAAACGTCCAAACTGTGGTACTCGCGGAGTGTGTACATTTTTATCGATTGCTAGGATGACAAGCTAAACGTTTTTAACCATTGCATATATCGCCTTAAAATCCATTGTTCCCCGATAATATTCGTCGTAGAGATTATATGCTGAGATTCGAATAAATATGTATGGCCGTTGCTGCACTGCAACCTATCCCTTTTTTATGTATTTCGTGTTCACTTTCCAGTCATCGAGTATCCAATATCTTTCTTTGTGGTTCAATGTACGGCTTTAACGAAGATGATATCTCGTCATTTCCCGGTGCCTTATAGATTTTCTCTTGTAGCATAATTTCTTTGACTTCTTAAAATGTTGGGTACTCCAGTCCAGTTCCATTCAGAGAGATATATAGAATTACATCATTTCCAGGTATTTGTTATTTCTTATTCGCTGCTTATGATTTGATATCGTTCCTACACAAATCCGTACGCGGTTTATATCCATCCGTTATTTTATTTTTCCAAAAATATGCTCCATGTCCCATGCCTCATTTTCTTTTCTTGCTTCTGCAATCTGTATATCATATTAGCCTTTCATCTGGTGTCATCATATCCTTTCCCTGTTTTTTTTTCGCCCCGTACATTTTCTATGCTCCTTAACCGCATTCGCAGTACGGACTTGATTTATTTATTTCATTTCACAATATACTGGATATTGCATTCCTCATACGAGCCAACCCAACCATACTCAATCCAACCCCTACCGTTCCCTTCACATTTTTCCATCGGTATTCGAATGCACTTCTTTGCTGGTCGCCCAGATTGTTTAATAGCGCCCTTTCAAACATTATAAGCATTGTAATTTTGTTATTACTCACGTCTACAGCAACGCTTCCCGAAGTTTCTAACGTAATATGTTTGGGTCGTTCTTCTATTAATTTAAGAAAAATGCGCATTGGACAAATATCAAGATGTAAAATATTACGTACCAACCATTTACTCTTTGTACAAAACTTTCATCACCTTTGATTTGTCTTCTTTTTTCTTCGTTACCCCTCCATGCGAGTTCTCTAGGAGTTACAAAATAGAATTTCTGTTGCAATTGTTTCAGTGTTTCGTCTCTCTAAATTTTTGGAGTTGATGGTGTTTAGAGTAAATGCATCAGAACTGTACTGTCGATTCTTTTGTCATTGAAGCCCTATGCGTTTGGCGAACAGCCTTGAAATCCAAAACTGAAAATAGATCTATTTTTATATTATATTCTTGGAAAAACTTTTCCTGTAGTCATATTCCAGTTAAATTTTTTAACAGTCTCTTTATAATCGGTACTACCTTTTCATTACATATTGTATGGGTAATCTTAAAAAGTACTATTAAGTTGGATATTTGCATTTCGATCGAATGTGTAATTCCTCGTCTGGCAAAAGTTCATAATGTATCGGCACGCGTATTCACTCTTATTCTGTTCTTGGGAGTTGTTTCGTCAATTTTGATATTTGTATCTGAGGCTGATGCAGATTGCAAAAAAAAATAATCGCCTATTTCTCTTGAACATCATCAAGAGTTGAAGTATCATGAAAGAGTTGCTGTGGTTGGACATTTCGTATCTTTGGTTTGATTGGCCTAACTTTCCACATGTCACAGTCCAAATTAAAATGAAGGTGTTTATTTTAGGTTCCTTATAAAGTTCTTCAAGCTCTCTCTTTGTCCTTCTATTCCAAACCTAATTTTCTTCCTTCGCATATGGGTCTTATTATCTTAATTTCCCATCTCGCCCACACTTCTTTTTATCACCGTTTGGAAAATCTTTACTTTTATTGCTCTTGATACATATTTTCATTTAACCACGTCTCTTAAACTTCAACATTTTTAGTTCCCCTTTGGTACCGTGACTTTCAGTTACAGCTCTCCTTCCCATGCTTCTTATATTATTATTTGTATGTATAGAAACTTGTTGACATTCTTGAATAAATTTTCACTCCCTCCACATGATATTATTCTCGTTGGTCTTCTAATTCCTATCGCGTGTCTCCCACTACAATGTATTTTATCTTTATTTGTTTTATTTGTAATCCAAACTCTCTTATCGCTGCATATAATGCTCCTAATCCTCCATACTGTTTTGTTATATTGGCTAATAGGGCCAGTTTAAACATTAATGGTTATTGTTGAAAATGGTCCCATCTGTTATTATAACAACTTATAACCAGGTTTGACAGTTAAAAGAGGTTCTACCGCTCTAGGCCCCATATTTATCCAGAATTCCCCAGATTTATATTCTTTCCATATACCTTCATTTTTCGGTTTGGTAGGGCCACGTTTGTTAGCATAATTTATAAAAAAAATTTACATTTACATTTTTCCCTGCTCATTCCATCCCAAGCCACTTAGAACGGACCGGCTGTGCACAATTATTAATTATTATCAATTATCTTGTAATCATAGCATGTGGTCTGGCATATTTCCCTCAAATCCTCTAATGTTTTCCCGCATGGCTGCTTGGCCTGCTTCGTATCATCGTCGTTAATATTTTGTACCACGTGTCTAACAGGGCGATATCAGTATAATTTCAATTTTTATTGACCAGTCCTCATTCATTATTTGTTCTATCCATATTTTTTGCTTAAGATCGTACAACTTTTTCTTTATATTATCTGTGTCAATTTCGCATTGTCACATTGAAACTAACAATATGAAATTTTAAACTTAAGATTTGTATATAGCAAGGAATTTTGGAAGGAATATCTCAACCGGAAGAGATGGTTTACTCTTACCACATTTCTCCCCATCTCGAAAACTGTATGAGTTTTTGAAAAAAAAATACTTGTAAAAGATTTTAAACAACTTCCATTTGAAATGTTTTTTTTTTGAAAAAATGGAGTGTAACTAAGTATAAGTAAGTTCAGTGCGGGCCACTGCAGATTTTTGTAAAGTAGTTTTTGCTGGGTTTGTATCCCTTCCTTGTTTTCTCGCTTCTTAGTTGAACGATCTTATTTATAACTTACTAACTTTTCCAATACGATTTGAGCCAACCTTTCATTTCCGTTCAATGAATTAATTTAGTGTTGTCAAAAGAGCAACGTCTGCATCAATAAAATTAATAATATAATTGTGAAATGGGTCAATTGTTAATTGCGATTGGTATTAGTATTGATTAAGTTACTTATGATGATCCAGACAAACATGGGATTCGTATACTGGTGAGGATAAAGTGCGTCTCATAATAACAAAATTTACAGCAAAGTAAACTCTGAACATCACTGAATATGTGACAAAGCATGTTTACGTCGAAGTGGAATGTTTTGCAAAGACAGTCAAAAATCGAACATTTATTAGAAGTGAATGATATTTCCAAATGTAATATGAAATATCGATCATTACTTGCTTTGTGTTGTTAAGCTTTGCTGAAGAGCTAATAGCCAGGGTAAAACGATTTTCAACGAGGCAAATTCTGCAGATTAAACCAATTTACATTACTTCAACTTCCTAGTCTTCCTTGAATTTCTCTTAGATTTCTTATAGTTATTTTCATTGTAATGCCTCTTTTTCCTTCTATATGTTCTTTTCAGATTTTTCTTAGTTGTTTATTATTATGGGCGTTGCTTACGCTATCATTCCGCAATTTACAAGCAGCAGGACAACAGGTAATAAATAACATATCGTTTTGTACATCTTTTTATTTCTCCTTTTTGTATTACTATCTTATTTATTTTTACTATTGCATATGTTTTCACACTTTTATTTAAGGATTTGTTCAATTTCCTTATTAATTTCCACTTCGTTATATTTCAGTTAATATATTTTACCGTTTCTTCACATTGGTTCCTGCATTATCTTAAAATGTATCCTTACTAAGTAGTACTAATTCTGTTATCTTCACACTTTTATCATTTGTGGAAAAATTAGGTTAATATCACCGTCATTTAATTTTTTTTAGCAAAGTCATAAAACGAACAAAGGAACAATGCAAATTAAAAATGATTATCGTGAGAACCAGGCTCGTAAATCTTTCATTCTTTTGAATTTTATCAGATGCGAGCCGTAAAATAGCGCCAACTTTAGATTGCGAATCAATCAAGGTTGGCATTTTACGATCACAGTTGCAAGGCAAGCGTGCAAGGAGCAGCAATTCTGTTCGAATTGGATAAAATATGTGATGGAACATTTTATAATAAAATAACCGATTATTTGGATGGCACATATGCATTTTGTGTATTTTTTATTCACAAGATTTCGACACGCCTTTGCTGTAAAGAATTACTTTGATTATTACAACCATAATGTGAACGATTTAAAATTTTTATTTTAATTAAGATTGGTTTTAAATAAATTAATAAATTACTGTGTTTGTATCTGGGTTTGTTTTATCGAGTTGTACGGAGAGTATCAGAAATATCACATTATTTAACCGCATTTGTTTAAATAAAGGGCAGCAGAAAATGTATGGAATTAACGTCTTACTGTTAATTAACATTAACTGTGACAAACGTTTAGTCTAAAATTCTATCGCTTGCACCATTGACAAAATAACAATTATTTTTGCTGTTCTAACGCGTACGTTAATGCAATACCTAACATCTAATTCTCATTCCAGCAATGGTGTTTATATCAAAACTTGCCGCGAACGATGCATAATCAGCTTCAATTAATTTCGCACTTGTACGATTTCAGTTGGTGCGCTGCATGACACGGTGCTGATATCCGCATAGAAAACGACCAGCTCGTTATATCACGCAAATGACCAGAAGCCGGGGCAGCACATTGATCTTTTATGTGACCCTGTTCTATTGAAATCGCCGGCTAATATCCCAATCCAAGTCGATTTTGGCCAATTTCCTCTTGACGTCGTTAACGTTTTGCGCGAAAATGACTTCAAACGGATTCAAATTTCCGCAGCATTAATGCACACAACGAGTATGAAACGGTGTTCGTTAGCAAAAAAAACCCTTTTCGTTGTACGAACCCGCGATCCATTAATTGGATATGATTTATAAATGCGGTAGTCCCGATTTTAAATACAAATTGCATCGACGCGACGAACAAAGGATCGAAAATTGCAAAATAGTTTCTTGGAAATCGTGAATAATTCATAGATTAGAGCAATTTTATACACACAGGTTATATTTAGATTGGGAAATACTGTGTTACTTCATAACTTCGTGTAATACCTTTTGTTATTTCCATGTTCATTTTTCATGTCGCCGTCGTGCGGTGAAATGAGCCAATCAATCATTGTCAAGTGCCGATACACTTACTTTATATTTCTGCATAAAATATCAGTTTCTATTTTATTTATTTAAAGTATACCGTGTATAAAAAACAAAATATATAAACCACACCACGCACTCGTTCTTCGTGTGTCTCAGGATTTACATGAAATACCTAAGTATTTTTATTTAACCCCATCGAACTACCACTTGCACTCACATTCTTAGTGGAATTTCGCGTTCTTATCTTCCTCTAGTCCCATCTTCAACGGACATTTCCTGAACTCTTAAAAACAAGCGAAACTTGGAAATTACTCTCAGAGTACCCCAACAATTATTTTGAATTTATGTATTTGTTTTTTCACCTTATATTAGTGTCCATTTATGCCACATTTATTTCAGCTCACACATCACATCGTTCTCATCTGATAGTTTTCAACCCTTGGCCATTTTTCCACTTCGACACTTCAGCTCTCCATTCGTTCCTACTTGTAATCTCTTTGCCAGATAATTTTAATTCGCGCAATAAGTTATAAATTATACAGGGTGAATCCTAAATGGCGGATAATATTCATAACATCCGATTCTGCAACAAAGATGGAGCAATAGAGTCTTATAACAATTTTCTGTGAATCTCATGGATGAGGAGTTATTGGCAGTCTTAAGTTAAATTACGGATTGCTCATCGTACTATATTTTTATGAAATAATGTTTTTTAGCTGTACTATAATCAACAAAAGGAATCACCAATCTGTAATTGTAGTCATCATACTCTTGGTTTACGTAGAATTTTCATTAGAACTTTCTGCAATGCTTGAGTTTTCCAAATATGTTGCAACAATGTGCAATACAATTTTCACATTTTGAAATAAACGTAGGCTGTTACGTACTTTTTACTTTAAATAATTTGACGTTTAATGACATATCTGTGAAAATTTGCTGTAAAAAAGGACGTGTTGAATTGTCTTGTTGATTATTATCTTAATAATTAGCGTCATGGAGTACAGTTTTGTGGAATATGCAGACATGTATTTGATATTAGGAGAATGCCATGGCAATTTGTACGCTGCTGCTAATTTATATGCTGAACGGTATCCAAACAGAAGGCATCCAAATGCTAATGTTATTCGACGACTGGATCAACGAATGCGAGAAACTGGAAGAACTGCACCTACTCCAATAGCTAACAGAGGCCGTCCTCGTCGAGTATCACCACAGGTTTAAGAAAATATCTTACATGTAGTGGAAAATGAACCAGAACAAAGTACTCGGTCCATTACCAGAATGTTTGATATTAGCCAAAGAAGCGTTCATCGTTTATTACAAAATGGTTTGCATTATCATTATCAGCGAGTCCAGGGATTGTTGCCAGAAGACTATCAGCAAAGAGTCAGATTTTGTAGATGGCTACTTCGTGAGCAAGAAAGGAATCCTGATTTTATTGGACGTGTCTTGTGGACTGATGAAAGTACGTTCACCAGAAATGGAACATTTAATATCAATAATATGCACCAATGGAGCGATGAAAATCCCCATGCATTGTAGCAAACGAATCATCAAATTCGGTTTAGTGTTAATGTGTGGGGTGGTATTATTGGTAATAGGCTCATAGGACCACACATTTTGCCTAACAGACTAAACGCGAATAATTTTGTTGAATTTTTAGAAACCGATTTTAAGGATTTATTAGTCGATGTGCCACTAGATTTAAGAAGAAATATGTTTTTCCAATGGACGAGCACCAGCACATTGGGGATTTCAAACCCGAGAATGGTTAAATCATGAATTTCCAGAGCGATGGATTGGTCGTGGCAGTGTTGTAATACCTTCGCCACCAAGAAACCCAGATTTAAACTTCCTAGATTTTTTCTTGTGGAGAACATTAAAAGCTTTTGTGTATGAAGTGGAAATTGATACTCAAGAGCAACTTCAGCAAAGAATCAATGAAGCAGTTATAATAATTCAACACAACAATATGCTTGAAAATCTAGAACAACATAATATGTAGGTGTATGAAATACATAGAGGTTGGGGGTAGCCATTTTGAGCACTTATTGTAATTTCAAATGTATTTACAAAATAAAAAGCTTATGGCGTAATCGATATTTCCTTACTAGTTATGTGCTGTTAATCTCAAAATGCAAACAGCACATTAAAATTAGAATATTACTGTGAATGAAGTTTAGTATGCATGTGTACATACATTCTCCTTAGGTTCCTAATTAAATAAAATGCGTTGTTATGTGAATCGCAGGACACAACACTCAGATTAGTACGACTTGCCACACAGTGTTGCCTAGTTTGTAAAACTTTAATTAAAAATTCTTCAAAAACTAAATGGTTCCGAGCAAAACGCTTGGAAATTTTTTTGCTCGGTTTTTGATGCAGAATCACGTGATGTAAATATTATCCGCCATTTAGGATTCACCCTGTATACTGAATATATTCTATGCTTTAACAATTCAGTGAAGCTTTAAAAGGCCATGGTCCGCCTTTCATCAGCCTTTGGACGGTTAGTGGGTTAAACTCTCGAATCTTTTGGTAGATTCTTCATCGTAGTTCTTATTCATGTTGGGCTTCCCACCCACCGTCGTAAACTTTTCTATCGAGTAAAGCCCAAACTCTTCTACGTTACGTGTCTGTGTAACATTTGGGTGATTATTATTTTTAGGTACACCTGGGATATTTTGTTGCCTAATATTATCATTAACATAATGCGTTGGTCTTAAAATACCAACTTCCGAAATGGCGCACCACACATTGTCCGTAAATTTCACTTTTTCCTTATACCTTACGTTATTAGGAATGTTGTCTGTATAAAAGCATTTCCTTTTATTTCGAAGGTAGATGTAAAATATTTTTCGTCGTCTAGAATTATCATGGCACTGTTTCTGAAATGTTCTAATCTAAATTTCCTGCGGTATCTTGGAATCCTCTATAATTGGGTGGTGTATTTTGGATATTTTGGCGCTTTCTATATTTTAAATTATCTCTGCTAATTTCGCTCTTGGCTGTCATATGGGAAATGTCAAATCTTCGGCCTAATATTATCATTGAAACTTTCTATTTCTTGAAATTTCAATGAAGTTCTGAAGCCTTGCGTGATTCAAAACTCGACGGTGACCGATCTTGGAAAGATTCGTACACGACAAACATTCCTCACATTTCTTAATGACGCGGTAACTTGTTTTAGAAATATTTTGGTTTCTATAAATGGCGACAATGTAACGTTTGGGTATTTGGCCAACCAAATTGTAAATACGTTTCCGCAATTCTAACTTCTAGGACATTTTGTAAAATTTGTAAACACAAATGTATTGTCAAACTGCAGGAGAAACTTGACATATTCTCAATATAGTTGATTGCTTTATTTTTAATAGGAAAAAATTTCTCAAAACTTTTATTACATACGTTAGTTAATGTTAATAAAAGTAAACAATTACAATTAAAGTTAAAATAAGACGTTTAGACAAATGTGGACTTGCTTCCATCTTCAAGTATTTTAAAACTAAAATTCCTAGGTTGACATCACAGACATGAAGAATTTAAATAACTTAATATAGAATCTGGTAAGACAAAATGCAGATGTATTGGGGAGAATGTATAACCCAAATTAATTAATAAAATGCAAATCATAGTTATAATTTAATGTGATTTGCTAGATTAATCTGATGGAAACTCATTGAAACATAAATCTAATAATAAAAATCTTATCAGAAAAATTACGATTTCGTTCGTGTTTATAAAAGTTTAATTTCTCAATTTGATTTTTTTGTTTAGTTTCTCCGTGTAAATTGCTTTCAATTTTATTAAATAAAGATATTGTTCACCGTAATTAAAATCTATCTAAGCTCAGAATACAACTTGTAATGGTGGAGACACCATAAATTTGCTACGTTCATTTTTAATTCTTGACATTTAATCAAGCACATCTTTACAAGAAGCCTTCCCGTATTTTTTCTCATCCACAAGGTTCGAAAGTAATTTCCTGCTTAAATTAATTTAACTAGTTATCGTATCGGCTTATTAACTTTTACGTCAACGATAAAAGTACATGCCACGTGTCATATACTACAAAATAAATCCGACGTCCGTGATGAGCTCATCAAGTATATCTACATATTACTCATATGTTGATCATTGACAAGTTCTTGACTAGTTAACTGGGTTATCTTGATTACATTCATGATCGTGATCTAAGTTTTTATTTTGCATGTTTGTCCATTTCTTGTTATATGTGTTTTATGCATGGGATGCAGTTGATGGTCTGTTTTGTTTTTCTGGACGCGTGAATGTTGTAGAGAGGGTGGTACCTATTACATTGCAGTGATTTAGGAATTCACGTCCCATATTTTCGTTTCAATGGTGCTTCCTCTGGAGCTTTTTCTTTGAAGTATTCCAAATGAGGTTAAAGACTATTGGTGACTAGGGTGGCAACCATTCCGTTTTTTGAAAAAAGTATCTACTTGGGTACAACTCGTCTGTAGACGAAGTTTCAGCATCACCATAAGATCTATCGACGGCAGATTTGCGCAGAGTTCTACAAGTTATTCTACGGCAAGTCTTTTTTTATTAATGCTTCGGTGGGTTCGTTCGTGAAAAAGTTCTGGTTCGTGGTTCATTTCCAGACTTCACCATTATGGTTTTTGCAATTTCGAAGAAATCTCTTTTTTCATATGCATGTTATCTGATCCGATCTGATATTTATCCTCGGTCCCTCTCACCATCATCATCATCCTTCGTTTTGGTTTTCCTCCTTCTTTTAACTAAATTTTGTAGTTTTCATCGATCTCCTATTGCTTCTATTTCTTTCATATGTATTAAACTTGTGCCCACTTCGTCCATTAGTCCCAGAACTGGAAGGTATTTGTGTGCAATATGGAAATTTAATAGGATTCTGAACTGTATGCTTTCATCCTGACATTGTCTTGTTCGTATTATTCAGATTTTGTAGTCTGTAGTCTCAGTCTTAAAATTTTCATATTGTTTTTTGTCGATTTCCATATTTTCTTCTTAATTGGTCTTGGATCCCCTATTTTTTTATTGATATATTTTAGAATCATATTCGATAAGGTACTTATATTTATATCCTCTTGTCTGATTTGACCTAAATTCACTCTTTGTTATTTTCAACTGTAAATACACGAATATCCGAAACAATTATTTTATTCAAATTTTGTATATTGTAATTTCAATTAACAAACAACAGCTGATAAATGAATTATTCAGCATTTTTGTGTTAAATAATTTACGACCGTTAGAAGTTGTAAATTAATTTTGAACCACTCTTATTTCAAATTGCTTTTCTGTTAAAAGACGTATAACATAAAACAAATTAAATGCTTCAGTCTTTTTGTATCGCTACTAGTAACGGTCTAATCGCGTTCCACGTCAATCCGTTTTATTATCGAGTTCTTTTAATCACCCGCGCGCGTGTAATTTTACTAGACTTTTACAGTCTGCGCAGATTAGTAGTGGATGAAATGTACCCTCCGTGTACGATTTATAGTGCCGGACGCCGATCGCTTTATATTGCTCAGGGTTACTTAAATGTCGTCAAATTTTATTTAAGAATATATCCAATGTTTGGTCTACTTTTGATACTATCTAGAATATATTGATATATCGTGACGTGTTAATAATGTAGTTGCAGTTGAAATAGTATTATTGTTGGATTTATGGTACCCACTCCTCTCTTTCCTAAAGCGAAATGAATATAACTACTAGTCAGCGTAGCTGCAGGTGATCTCGAACATATGGTGTGAGTGGCAAAATATAATTTGAGGCAACGGCCTGGCAGGCAAGGATAAAGAACGCGAGACGGCGTTAAGTTAAATATTATTACCGTATTAGGTGTACGATAATGAGTTGAAGGCGGCACCCAATTGCAGCGAACCCGAGTGATATAATAAAGTAAATAGTACAATTGTCAATCAAATGAAATAATAGTATTTTGTGTACCAAGGCCAAAAAGTACTGTTTTTTCGTCCGAGTTTTCTTTACGACCGAGGCGTAGCCGAGGTCGGAAAGCAAACGAGGACGAAAAAACACTTTTTGGCCGTGGTGCACACAAAATTTTTTAGGCGACCCTCATATAATTTTCAAATTTGTTGCAACATTTACTTACAATTTATTGACATAGTCATTTATGACAACTGAACAATTGTACATATTTGTGACACCTTCAGACATGTTTATGTTTTCTTTGTCTATATTCGAAGTTATTTCGGCTTTATAAACAATAATTACCCAATAATCAGTTAAAAAGTCTATCACCAACACGTATTTACTAATGTAAACAAGATCTACAGTTTGACACTGACGGCAATGTGGTTATTTTTATACAATTTAGGTAACTGTCGGTAGATGGCGCCACCCTATTGCGTACGAAAAATGAAAGCGGACGAAAAACGATTACTTTTCGTCCGCGTTTGACGACTGAAATTTCAATTTTTCGTGTCGGTCGCCTAAAAAAAGAATTAAATTATAATCGCATGGTGAATTACGAGTCGATGTGCAGCCTCGTCGTATTCAACTTCGTGTGCACTGGTCGAACAGAAAGTATAAGAAGGGGCCATCGCGATGTACGTCAAAGCGAAAAAAGTATCGAAAAATTCGTTGGAACAAGCAAATTAATAAAACCATTCCCAATTAAGAAGAGTACCATAGCAGAAAAAAGTGAAATCGTAGCATAGATGAAGGGGCTGACGAACAACGACAAAGAAATGATGAACTTCAAATTAGTAGAATAAACAACAAAACTAAATATAAAAGTGGGGATAATAGAGTTGCTGCAATATGCGTCAACTTATTTCTAGCTATGAAATAAAGATAAATACAGAATGTAGTTCGGAACAAAGCTGAATATGTTTGGAATAGAATTTTAATGAAATTATGAAGATTGATGGAAGAGGCTCAATGAATCGATGCTCAACGCTAATGACTAGAATTAATAATAATATAGTAAATGAAAAAACATAAATCGGACTAGTAAAGATGGAAAGTGGTAAACCAGAAGAGGAAGAACAAGCAACGAAAATTATAAATCTGCCAAATCTGCCTATCAATATGAAATAAGTTTGAGTTTGAGAAGGCTTTCATATATTCAGTACTTATCAGAGAAAAAGCGTAATAGAGAAAATAGATAGTGACAACGTATATGAAGGATTATATAATGTCATACAAACCAAAGCTGTGAAAATACCAAACAAAAATAAATTAACAAGCGTGAAAACATTTATTGGGGAAACTGAAAAACACGTATTATTGGAAATTTTAAGAAAGCAAATGCTACGAGACATCCGAAAGCAGAAATTATTATCGCATGTGACTTTACCAATTCTAATATTTACAGTAATTGTACAATAGGGAAAATAGACAAAAAAATATTAGAAAACAGACAAACTATTAGATAAAAAAGAGAGGAAAATCACGGTGTGAGTACTCCAATATAAGGCAAATAATTAAAGGAGCGATAAGGACAGGAAAGATTGTCCATACATGTTTCATCAACATGGATTAGGCATTCGATAGGATAAGAATTTCACGTTGTGAAATAGTATTATTGGAAGGATTTCGTACAAAATATATATTATATAAATTATTATCTTACGCTGTCATTGTAAATTATAAAGCATATAATTACTATTCCACTGCTATCTAAAACTTGTCATTTCATTCCACTTAAACGCGAAATAATTAAACATTTTCAAGTAGATAATAATGACGAGTACGTCGTCAAATGAAATATTGCAGAACTAACAATTAAAACCTTATTGTGGGAAAATTAAACTCATTCGATTGATACTTGTGACGAACAAGGAAAACCAATTCGTCGATGGATAAAGCATTAAAGCTAATTAATTCTAAAGCGTTAAATGATGAAAAAAATATCCCTAGAAAAAAATATATGCAAAATACGCGGTCTTGTTTCATTAGTACCTCTGTACGTAAAACCATATAGATTGCCATACTTACACAAGTGAGAAATTCAAAAACAGATACAAAAAGTGTTACACCATGAAATTACGAAGATATTAAATCTAAAGGTTGTGCAGATAGTATCGGAAACAAGAAATTGAGAATAGTAATAAATTATCGGTTAGATTTAGGCTTAACCCAAGATTAGTACCAAGTATAACGGGAACCAGTTAAGATATCAGAATCTGAAATGGTCACCAATGTAATATGGAAAGAGTATATGACAAACTGTGAAGAGGTGAAGCTAAATAGAAAAAAGCTGCAGTGGTCCGCACTGAACTTCCTTATACTTATACTACATTTTCCGAAAGAACTTTTCAAATAAAAGTTGTTTAAAATTTCAATATCTTTAAAAGAATAATATTTTTCTTGTACTTACTTACTTATTTGTATTTTTCGCAATGGAGAATTTCTGTAGTAATTTTTCCTTGATTATTATTTACAATTACGCAAAGGCGATTTTTGAAAGAACTGCCTGCTTACCGTCGGATATACAACGGATGGATCGAAGGAAACGAATATTCATTTTAAATTCGAAATAGACAGCCAGACGTTTATATTTCACCGATCTGATTTTGACAATGGAGACAATTGCATAAACGTTGTAAGTTGACAGTGGTGTTGTTTGAAACTAAAATTAAGCAATGCACGTATAAGACGCAAATAATTTATTGACGTTAACGCTTGTAAGGTTAATTTTCATTGCCGTTTATAAAACATTGTAGTACTAATTATTTTTACGTTATGTGCTTCATGAGATCGATCAACATGTACGTAAGAGTGTTCGAAAATGAACGAGCAGATATCTTTTTGAATTGATTCGTCCACTCGCATTGATAAAAACGGATCACGTAGTTTTTCTAAGATATTCACTTACTCTGCATATAATTTACAGATATAATTAGTTAACTTATAGGTTTATAATTAAATTGACGAAATATGAGACGCAACTCAGCATATAAACAATAAAACAAACCTGCAATGAAACTACTTGCAAGCTACTTGCCTCCTTGACTTGCCCCCGCACTAAGTAGCCATGATCTATTTGATTGATATATGATTGATTTAATATGTAAAATAAAATTTAAAGAAGAACGAAATAAAATAAATTGACGAAGGATTGACAGTGGAGGGGTGGCGGCAATATTTTTTGTGTAATTTCCCACAAAACACCTTGCTAGCCACATGTGCTTTATGGGTTGGGTTTGGCTAGTTATCGTTATCATAAAAAGAAAACACGGTGGTACACGTCAAATATATGGACTATACCGACAACAGTAGTCGGAAGAAGATCCCGGAGTAACAGACGTTCATCAACACACCTTGCATTTAAAAATGTTTAAAAGGCAATTCTTAGTGTATGCCAAACAAATACCCAACTGTATTCTACTAAAAAAGTAAGAAAATCTGTGTCAGCCAATCACGCGAGTATCAAGGATTTATATTAATATATTTAGTATGCGTGATGTCAAAACCATTTTCTTAGTTTATGGTTTAAGTAATTCAATGGGCGATCACACACGATCCACTGCGGAATATTAAATATGCGACCATTTTAAAGGTGTTTTAAAGATGGCAATCTATATACATGCATGCAACGTGTAATTAGTAAGTAAATACTTACTTTAGCATGCCGGCAACACAGCGGAAGATTTGCCCATGAAAAACATGCAAACCAGTAATTTCAGAAATTACACCTTTATTGTACAACGCCAAGGTCGCGCTAGAAATCGATGGACACCAATCTGCATACGGAACGAAAGCTGATTCATCCGAATTACCCGACACCCGGGTCATATTTTATTTACAACATCGGTGCGCGTCATGCCAGCGTTTACGATTTTTTCCGCTTCCTCGAGGCCCCAGAAGACAATTTCGGCGGAAATTTACGGCCGCAAGGCGATACAGCAACCGAAGCACAATTGCAAATTCTAGACTCGGCGTTTCCAGCTCGCGTGACTACTTCCTTATTTTACGACGTAAATGTATTTTTCATATCAGATTTCTTCGCGTAGAATCGCGGCGAAAATCTCGCGCTAATGTTCGAAATGTTGCGATTTCGTTCCGTGAGAAAACGGTGGCCTATTTAACTTTCCGCATTAAGCCGGATGCAATGGAGATATATATTTCTTTCGGGTATTTATTTGTTGGGTTTAGTGCTTTCGGGGAAGTGATTATTTTAGAGTTGTGGCCATTCAATTTGTGAGAGGGTACGGATTTATGTTGTAGGTCGAACATAAAATGTCCTTAATTTATTTTTTTCCCTATTTCATTGGCACTGCAAAAATACGACGTGGGGACAATTTTATAATTATTGAGTATAGATTTCTTGTAGTCTTCAGGAACAAAGGTAATAAGAGATTCTACAGTAGGTTTTTGTAATTGGTTAGGATTCGCATCCAAAATTACCAACTTGTTACCTTTATCCGCTTTTAGATAAAAACAATCCTTTGGTAATAAGCCTTTAAGACTTTTCAATTCGTTGAAGCTATGTTTGTCTACATGTTGCAAATTTTCTGTAATCTTGACGCTGCAAGATATTCTAAAATAATTCTGAAAAGAAATTTTGGACAAATTAGAAAATCCATTGCCTAGTATGATTTCAACAACAGAAGAGATCATTAAATCTTGTTCAAGTTAAATATAATCGTCATGAGTATCAGTTTCTAACTCTGTCATGCCGAAAATGTATTGTTTACCAAAGATATATAATCCTGGTAATTTAATGATTCGTATTCCTTGTAATATTAATTCGCCAACGTATTTAATTTCTGGGTGGTTTGTGGTAGAATTTAAGAATTTACCGATCCTTTTTCAATAGATAATTCTTTAGAATGGTGCAGCTGTTGGTAACAGTTTATCTCCAAGCATTGCTCATGATTTTTTTCGAAATGAAATTTAAAATGACGATATTTATTTACCTAGTTTTAATTAGGTATGTTGATGATTTTATATTTATGACTGTGATTATGATATTTCTATAGAGGCTGCTTTTAATTTTTTAAGTAATCATATATTATGTTTTCCATTAACAGACAGACAGAGATTTGATAATTAATTCAAATATTATATTATAAATATATAATTCAAAATTAGTAGCAAATTATGGTTATTCTGATATATTTTTTTTTGTTAAGAATGCCATACGTTTAAATTTAGGAAGCCCAAAACAAACCTATAGCATCGTTTTCACATCTATATTTATCCCCAAAAGGTTAAAATGTCACCACATTTTCCTAGTTGAGGTGATACATGTAAAATAATGGTTTTCAAGGTAAAGTGAAAATTTTATAATCCTTGGACGGGAATAGAAGCACGGGTGAAAAAATTGCAAAGCAGTAAGTATAATAATAATGATCATAGTTAAAGGGTATTCCTTTTAAGAAAACATAATGAATGTGAGCAATTAAAAGTAGTGGTCGCAGTATATGCTCTTCCACGTAAAACATTGTTTTTGTGTTCAAAACTCGTACTCGTGTGATACAATATTTTTGTTAGTTTAAATGATACCAAAAATGTTGAAAAATAATTATTTGCTAGTAAAGCAAAAATATGCAGAGACGTACATGCTACAATATTACATTGAATTTTTGAAGTGAATGATTTTATTAACAGCGAGCATTTATATATGCTGTTTATGAAATGGTGGCCGAAGAACTTCACACACATCCATAAATAGACCATTCACCAAATTTTTACTTTGACGAAAACGGAAAATATTGTCTTAATCAAGATCAACGTACAAATAGTTTTAAAAAAACTAAACTTCCTCTATATATTTCTTCCATCTGTCCCTTTACGTCTTTATCGCGCCCCTTTCCTATTTCAGTAGCAGATATTAGTAGTTTCAGTAGATTCCTTGATATCATGTGGCCTCCCATAGTACATTTGCTGTCTATCTAATTAAGTGTGCATGCATACTCCCCCATTGCATAATTTCATTTACTCTGCGATATTTTTTCTTAACAATATCCCCTCGCCTTAGTCTACTCCAAAAATGTTTCCCTGTAGCTTCCTTTTCCATATTTACATCCTTTCTTGGTGACCTTCCCATAAATACTTAAAGAATTACAGTTTACGCAGTCTCCTTTACTTGTTTTCTGCCCATGTTTTGTTTAATTGATAAAGAAGCATATTTTCTTCGTTGGTTCAAGTAGAATTCCTAATACCTACCGTAACTCATATTCTTTGTTGCTACACAATCTTGCCTTCTGTTGTACAGGAAAAACTTTTCTATGTATGTCTGCTTGTCTGCTTCGCAATATTAAGGAAACTTTTCGTACTGCCCGAATTTTAAATTTTTTTATGGGCATATCCTTTGCTCCCTTTCCTCTATATTCTCTAGTGACGCTTTTTTGTTAAAAAATCGTTCGCGACACCCTATTTCCATCTACTACTCACTAAAGCCAAAATAGCGACATAAATAGCCTAACTAAATTACAAGTAACTGATTGTTTCTCAAATTTTATTTTACCATATGTTTAAATTAAACAAATTAAAAACGAAATTCAACAATTATTTTAATTGCGATCTGACCCGCTACTTGCTAGTAACTCTTAGTACCTCTACCGGACTATCATTTACAATAAAAATAAATGATAAAGAACCGATTGTACATTCTACATCGCAATATCTTTGTTTGTGTCTAAAATACTTATTGTACTCTGCTTTTGCACGAAATTCGCGAAAGCTCTACTCGCTACTTGATGGTACTCTGAAACGTTCTCGAGGCCTCGGCTTGGCTATAATATATAAGCAGTGGAGTACAATGAGATTTCAGTTCCAAACACCGCGTTGAGTACTGAGTAGTGAGTAAATATTTTACGTCTACGATAAATAACAAATTATGGATACATTTTTAAAAATAAGTGTACCACCATCTACGTCTGAAAGTGGCAGTAATAAAATGAAAAACAGACTTTACAGCTATGAATATCTTAAATGTGGTTTTACCGCTATTTCCAATAAACGACAATCTGTTATTTGTTGGGAAGTTTTGTCAAAAGAAAGCATGTGCATCAAAGCCACTTCGACATATAAATAGCAAACACCTAGATGAAAAAACAAATCCGTGGAAATGTTTGAAAGAAAGCTGAACTTCACAATCAGCAAGATACATTTTCATTGACAACAACTACTAATGAAAAAGCATTATTAGCAAATTATAAAGTTGCTTATCGTGTTGCTAAAGGCAGTAACCCGCATACAATTGCTGAAAAACTTATTTTGCCGGCAGCTGTTGATATGGTACATGTAATGTTTGGTGAAAAAGATACAATAAAGAATTAATGATATGGCAGAAGATATTCAAAGAAAAGTTGTGGAAAATCTTAATTAATGCACGTTCTTCTCTCTACAAATTGACGAATCCACAGATATATCTAACTGTACACAATTGATTACGTTTGTTAGATATGATACAAACAATGGCATTAAAAATATATATTTTATTTTGTTATTTTCTTCCCAATTGGAGACCAATACCACCGAAAAATGTTTATTCCACACTTTTGTGAAACGCAGAAGTATTGATATTGACTGTGGGAAATGCATTGCTATATGCACAGTTGGCTCTGAATCTCCGACAGACCACCAATCTGATCTTATCGTCAGATTACAAGAAATAATTCCTAATACCACATGGAGGCATTGTTTTTTTATATCAAAAAGCTCTTGCGTCAAAAGTTTTACCAAGTGAAATGAACTGTATTATGAAATCCGTCATTAATGTTGTAAATTCCATTAAGGGAAAAGCTTTGAAGACTCGTATTTTTAGAAAAGTCTCCGAATACATTGGAGCTTTATTTGAAAATCTTTATCACACCGAAGTAAGGTGACTTTTAAGGGTATTTCACTTAAAAGCAGAGCTTTTAATATATTTGCAAAATGTGAGGTCACCATATGAAAGTCAATTTTCCAATCTTATTTGGCTTCAGGTTTCCTTGCTGATGATTTCGAACAATTCAATATTTTGAACGATAGTATGCAAGGTCGCGACGTTAATATAAGTACAGCCACGGATATAATTTAGGGATTTATAAGAAAAAATGATTTATGGTTGCCTTGAATTGGCAAAAACAGTTCGATTTATTCCACGAAATTATGGAAGATGTATCAAATTATAGTATTAAAATTTTAGAACAATTTTTCTAGGCTTGCAAGTAGCTTTTGTCAATTTAAACAAAAACTCTGTGATTATTTTCCAGAAGAAATTCAAAATAGTTACGACAGTTACAGATAGATACTGAATGCGTTTTTCGACAATTCCAATCAACATGTCGAAATGCCAATCAACATCAAAGAAAAACTTGAAATATCAATGTTGAAGCTTGAATTTCTTTCCAAATTTCTTTCATAAAAATGCAGGGATACCCTCAGTTGGTGAATGAAATTATTAAATGTTTGATTCCATTTGTAACATTGTGTGTCTCCAATACAAAGCCTAGATTTGTATAAAAAACAGAAAAATAGGTTAAAATCCGTTATTACAATAAAAATACATGATTTAACAAAGTGTTTTTGTCATATTTTGGAAATTCCCGGCGACCCCTCGTAGTACTTTACCGCTACCTCCCAGGTGGTGGCGACCCACATCTTGGGAAACACGGCTCTAGAGATCTAGAGACGTTGTCACCAGTGCCTACATCTCGAGGCTTAACTACAAATTTATTGCTTTCAATAATTCTTCTCCGGCCATCTTTCGTATGTTCGTTTAACATATACTCCTGGACAAAACTATCGCACCACAACCTTTTACACATATATTTTTGAATGAATCACTGATTTTTTTGTTTGATATAAGATACTGGTAACAAATTCTAGTCAAACGTGTTCTGTCTAAAGTTTCCATTATTGTCTCTACCTTTGTCAGTTGTGATTGTTTAATGCAACATATTGATAACATTATTGTGTTGTGTAAAATTAAAACTATTCGGTTATTTTTTTTTTTTTGATTTCTTAAAGTTTACATTGCTTTTTGGTTGTTGTGGAAAGAAGAACAAGTTCATCATTCTTCAGTAAAACGTAAATTAAGACGATTTAGGGAGACTGGTTGTTATACCAAAAGGCTTGGCCAGGGCCGTTCTCGTAAAACCCCTGAAAAAGACGATATATTTTTAAGACAAACTACACTTCGAAATCGGATGGTTACCAGTGTTGAACTACAACAGCAACTGAGACAAGTACGAAATGTGCAAATTTCTGCTAAAATTGTAAGGTGAAGGTTAACAGAAGCAGGATTAACAAACAGACAGCGTGCAACTGTTCCTGTTCTTACCCAACGTAATCGAGTTACCAGATTAAGATTTGCACGAGAACATGTTGGGTGGACTATACAGCAATGGAATCAAGTTTTATTCTCGGATGACACAAGAGTAAGTCTAAAATCACCAGATGGATGTGGACGAACATGGAGACGTCCTGATGAACGATTTGCCGAGTGCACCTTTTCTCCACGTTGGACCTTTTGGTGGGGGCTCTATGATGTTTTGGGGAGGAATCTGTTATGAAGCATGTACAGAGCTTCCATTAATGCACGAAGATATGTGAAGAACATCCTTCAAGATCACATACCACCTTTCGCTCCTCTAATTAGCGAAGAATTTTTATTTATGCTATATAATGCAAGAGCGCATGTCGGTATAATGGTTTTAGATTATCGTCACGAAGTTGGCTTTCGCCGCATGGGCTGGCTACCGAAAAGTGCTAACATGAATCCAATTGAATATGTCTGAGGCTTACTTTTAAAAAGCGCGTACGGCAACGAATACCGACTCCAGAAAACCTTCAGCAATTGAAACAGGTTGTTCTTGAAGAGTGGGAAACATTCCTCAAGAAACAATACAAAACTTGCTTAGAGGAGTACAAAGAAGAATGTTAGTGGTAACACGAGGCATGTACTAGAGTATACAAATGAATAGAACTTCGGTTTGCAAGTCTCTTGCTATACGTATTTGATACATGTCTCCTTATAAAATCACATTGAAATTTTTCAATTATGTTATTAATTTTTGTATTATTTAAAACCACGTTGTTAGAATATTATAACGTACATTGAGTAAACCCATCCCTCGATAATTCTCACAATCTATTCGAACACGTCTTTTAAAAAAACAATTTAACGATTCCTTTCATCCGGTAATATTCGGATTTTTATTTGAGTTTAAGCTACTTATAATTTCTCCCATTATATGATGTTTGGGGCATCGCTGTTTTCAACTTCCTGATCTTCTACTTCCACAGCTTCACCTCCATTCATTTTACATGTCACTTCCACCGCTCTTCAAAATCTTCTTTGGATTAGTATTTGTATCTTATTACTTTACTATTCTTGTCCTCGTAGAGTTATGTTGCATCTTATACACGGTTGTTTCGCTCCAAATGCTATCATAATAATTCATTACTAGAACATTAGATCGGGAAAGCATTTAAGCATAGCATCGCCGATTTTACTATATGATTTATCAGCAAGGTGGGGTGATCAAAAATATAATTTATCATTGTTGAAATGGTAGCACCGGCAGATTTCCAGATTGTGTTCAAAGGTTTCTATCTGCAGATAGTTGAGGAAAAGCCTTACCAGTCAAAACAGGAAGTTCTTCTGAAAGTTTACGAGGTTGCTGTTAACAAAATAATGTATGCAAGTCATCAATAAACTGATTTGCTTGTTGAAATAAATCCTGATGTTAGCATCCAAATATTGTACTATGTATATATTTTTCAAGTAGATGAAAGGAAATATGATTATAAACAGGAATACAAATGATGTTGCAATATTAATATACTCCTGCTTGAATAAATTAAACTGCCAATGAAAGTGAGTATCCCAGTTAGTCGCCCCAGTCAGATTAGTTAGATCAGTGGTTCTTAACCTTGCTGGAGGTACCGAACCCCATCAGTTTCATATGAGCATTCACCGAACCCCTTTTAATTGGAAAAATAAAATATAATTAACTATCCCAATAGAACACACGTTATGTAGCATTAGTTTCGAAACCAATACGGTTTCTACGTCACAATGACGTCATGTGGTTGACCTCCGCCGAACCCCTGAGACTGACTCGCCGAACCCCAGGGGTTCGGTCGAACCCAGGTTAAGAACCACTGAGTTAGACCTTTAAAGTAAAGATCCCTTAAAATCATCACTTCTGAAGCCCGGTAAGTTTCTCCGATATATTTCATAACTATTTCCTAATAATACAGGGCGCTTTTAAAAACATGTTGTTATGATTTCGTATTAATCCAATCCGGATCAAAAACTACAAAATAGTATGTAGAATGTAAGCATTTGTACAAATCGAATCCGAATAAAATCGATCTTTAATATTTTCATGATAAATCCTTTGTATGTGATAAACGAACGTGTGTATCTGCTGTTGGCTATAAAATCTGACCAATCCCCTGTGCATTCATAATGTCAACAGATTACTTTTATTTAACAGTAACATTAACGAAACACGCTTTGCAGGTGCGGATGGAAACATAATTAATGCAATGCGATCCATCTGCCTTGTAATTATGAACGATATTGCGCGATAAATTTTGCAGTTCACAAAAACGCGAGACGTGAAAAATCGAATGATAATGTCCACGAATTTACAATAGGGGGAATTGAAAATAAATACGTAAATATTGTAAAAGATTCTTCGATTGCCTGCTAAATATCTTTAATCCATTATCTCTACACCTGCTACTTTCATTTCGCTTCTGTTACTTCATTTAACTTTTTTTACATTTAACAATGTAATGCATCAAGGAAACAATTTTTTCACTAACTGTTTAGAATTGTGGCGCTTTCATTAATCCCTCGTATTTTGTGCACAAAGCTAGCGATTCAACCGTAAAATTTCGAACTTGCGCTGCTCCACAACAAGGCTTTCACATTAAATTAGGTACCAGAGTGTTGTCGGTCGACGATTGTTGCACTTTTCGTTGCTCTAATGCTTTTAGAAACCATTTAATACTATGGTTTAGTTATTACTGAATATTAATTAAAACTTTACACGAAGAAATAACTGTAAACTTAATAGCTTTTTTTATCATTATCTTGCGATATGTAAACAATATTGCGGATAGTCCGCTCGCTTCGTGAAAATTATTTAGGAAAATGGTGAGAAAATTATTTTAAAAAGATTGACTACTTAATCAAAGCAATAAAAAACCTATGAATCGATATATTGGTTACATTTATATTTGTCACCTATGTTTCAGGTCACTAGACAATCAGATACGAATTAACATTTAATTGCGCATTAACTAATTTTTAATTAGGAACTGTTTATTAATATGCTAATTAAAATCAATTATAATTATAATTAAATTATTGTAATGTTCTCTAACTAGTAGCGCTCAGTGGTAATTATTTCCTTTCATAGGGGTTTGGCTATTATTGTCGTACATCGAATATACATCGGCTGCAAACTGTGTATTTGAAAAAGTATGCTGTGTTTGACAGCAGGGAATTCGTCGATGTTAACACAAATACCGTAATGACGTATGGAGTGTATTGTCTACGTTCGCCGCATATACCCATTTTGCTAATGGAAAAAGTTTCTCTTTGTATGCCCTTTAATGTTATTAGGCCTACTTTATTAAAATTTTCGGGAAAAGCTCGACATCATTTACGTTTTTGTTGTCTGACCTAGTTAACCAATGTCATCATAATTAGCTGAATCTTAATCTGAAATAATTAACAATTAAAGGAGTTATATTTTAGGTTACAAATGTCCGACTGAAGTCAAACTGTGGAAGCGTAAATTAAAATCGCGTAGGATTTTAGCAAGATATAGCGAGTAACTGCTAAGTATATGCATTTAGATCAATTATTATGTCTACAAAGTAGGTTGAAGAAGAATGTCATTTCAATGTTAATTGCGATCACTGTTGATAATATTGAATGTAATTGTTTAATTGTTAAAAGATCAAGTTGTTTAGTGTAGATGTAAATAAAATTACTTAGCAACGATTTTGTACAAAAATATTTGATCAATGTGAGTGGAGAATAAAATCACGTGCGGTGATTTAATATAACCTACAAATCAATTAGCGCTATGATATTGGTGAAACGTCAAACTTAAGTCACAAAGGTAGATATTTAGACACCCGAAAAAAAAAAAGTCGAAATTCTCAAACCTTCTTCATTTCCAAACACAACAATAAATAACTAAAAATGTTATGTTTTTGAATTTCCCTTTCATAATAAACGTTTTCATTTTTTTAATTTATTATTAATGAATTAGTGATACGTGAACACGTAGGATAATAGTTATTTGTATATAAGACGATAACATTTTATTTTATCAACGAGCGGAAAGTGTTAAACCACGAGTCGATAATTATATTCAATTTGCGAGTCGATAATTAATTGTTGTAGTCATGTATACAGTTTTATGGCAGATAGAAAAATAGGAAAACCCAATAATTACACAGCTATTTAATTTAGGTATTTACATTACATGCATTAATATGTGCTCTAGAAAACAAAATGAATAATACATTCATTCTACCAATAATTGACAGCCTAATAAAATGTAAAGCTTAAAGATATTTACTAAAAGTGCACACTCGATTGCGTCGACGGCTTTCCTAAACAACTTCAAAGTCTCTCACGTATCGGAAATAACTTTGTGATACTGTGAAAAGCTTAAGCTTTTAAACGTAATACGAGAAACAATCTATTCGTAACACGTCTTCCATATTGCAATATGCAATACAAGTAATTCCAAATAGAAAATGTATACATTTTAAAAAAACCTTGATTTTTAACAAATCGAAATATTTCGGCAACTAATTTGCCATCGTCAGTAGAATTGAAAAAAGAAAAACATAGTATTTCTAGCTAAGGTGTTACCTCTTCACTAGATTACCAGTGGCATAAATACACCGAAATACGTATTTGGATTAATTTATAAATTAACAATTTATTACGAGTAATTCATCTTCTGACTAATCACTAATAATGTAAAAACACCCGCTTGGCATTATCCCAAAATATAATATATGATCCTTTTTTCTTCCTAGTTATTAATATCACCTTATCCAATTCTTAATTTTGCTGTCGCTTTCTCTTCCATTCCATTTTCGCCTGTCATCCAATTACCCTCGAAACGTTCCATCATGCATTCAGCACGCATTTCTCGCCAAATTGAAAGGGGCGGCAAAAATAGTAGGTAACTCTTTTATAAAATAAGGTTTATACAAATATAACGATACTAATAAATAAGTAATTTCAATAAAGTTACTATTCTACAGTTCTATAGTTTTTGAACACCGTATATCATCATACATTTTACTTTTTGGAAATAGCAAAAATGTGCAAACAAAACAGTTTGAATAAATATACGAGGGGAGATAATTAGTTTGCGTCCCTGGCATAGTAGACGTTGAGTGACGTTGAATTCATTTAGCACATTAATGTATTAATCATTTGTTGTTACCTTGGTTCAATTGTAGTTTTGTCACTTGCTCCTGTTCAAATAATTTAGAATTTAAGTAGACGAGTTTAGAGAAATTCTAAAAATGGAAAATACTTGAAAACAAAGGGTTGTCGCCAAAAGAAATTCATGAAGACATTGTAGGTGTATTAGGTGAGGGTGCTGTTACTTACCAAGTGGTGAGAAATATGTCTCGAGAATTTAAACTGGGCAGACAAACATGCAAAGGGTGCTGGACGACCAGTGACTGTCACTACCCAAGAAAATGTTAATCGTATACACGATATGGTAATGACAGATGGGCGACTGACCATTCGCCGGAGAGCTGAAATTACGAATTTTTCTTATGGTACTTCTTATGGTAGCTGTAACTGAAGCCTGTTTGGCAAAGTTTAAAGCATATCCAGATGAATTTCTTTCTCGATTCGTCACTGTTGAGAAACATGGGTTCGCCACTTCGATCCTGAGTCGAAGCAACAAAGTATGGAGTGGCATCTCCGAGGTTTTCCGCCACCTCGCTAATTTCGTATTTTGCAATTCGCTGGTAAAGTTATGGCCGCAATTTTTTGGGACCCAGACGGAATTTTGATGACTGATTTTTTGGAACATGGACATACAATAACAGCCTACTATGCCAACTTAATTTAATGATTGCGCGATTGTGTCAAGGAAAAAAGACGGGGAAAATTGAGCAAAGGAATCCTGTTTCATCAAGACAAGTCCTGTCTACAAAAGCCATGTTGCCATGAGTTGAATTGCTTGGACATCCCGCATATTCACCAGACCTGGCCCCTAGTGATTTCCTTTTATTTCCAAAATTAAAAGAATATCTTAGGGGGACCTGATAATACGACGATAATGAAGTGTTGACGGCCGTAAACGACTGGTTGGAAGAGCAACCGATAGATTTTTTTTCCAGAGGAATCAAAGGTTTGGAGCATCGTTGGACCAAATGCATCGACGTTCAGGGAGATTATGTTGAAAAATAAACGTTTGATATTTCTTCAATTTGTTTCCTTCCATGTTAGGGACCGTAAATACTGATCTTCGCTCGTAATTGTGATTAATAGGTCGGTGGGCACTTTTTAAAATAAGATTTAAAATTGTAATTCAAATTTTAAATGCATGTTATCAAAGTTATAAATAGATGAAATATTTGCATTTTTAAATGTTATCTTTCCTTAACTTAAAAGCAGAGAAAGAATCAACAAAGAACAAGCTAAAATAACTGTAAATGCTGTAAAATACTAGTAATTTAATACAAGCAATAACATGCCAATGAAATAATAATATAATATTAAAAGTAGTTCTGCTGAAGATGACAACAAATTTGTCGAAATGTGCACATTGAATAAAGTGCTGTGCAGTAAGAGTAATTTTATGTTATTTTCATGTTATGTTACGTCTAGAAGTTCTTAAGGTAGATATATTTCTAAGTACATCAAGTTTTATGTGTCTTAAATCAGTAAAACATTATAAAATTTAGATTATTAGTCACATTATTTTCACAAATTTCTCCTGCATTTCCCATAATACCACATTTCTTGCAAAAAATAGTTCATGTAGTGTCGAAAGCTTTGGAGAAATCAAAAAATAAACCAGTTGTAATTAGTTTTTTTTTTTGTTCAAGCTGTTATACACAGCATTGAGGATAGCAAACAGAGCATCATTAGTTGATTTTTTATGAATAAATTCAAACTGATTACCACTGATGTGATGTATTGTTATGAGCCAATGATAAATCAAATGCACGTTAGGCACTTTTCCATAAATCAGGCAGCAAAGATATTGGTCAATAATTGGATATTTTTTGTAATCCGCTTTTTTGTGACGCGGTACAATTTTAGCCCCATGAAAATGGACAGGAAAAGTACCGGTAGCGTAGTCAGAATGATTATACCAAAGTATCTGCAATATCAGCCGGGGCAGGTTTTTTTTCAATAAAACATGGGTGATAATTTATACTTATACTTATAATTGAGATACGGCTACTCTGAATATAGATAGATATGGACGTAACTTACTGGCAGACGTGCTTGGTGGTATATTGCCAACTTGGAGACAAATGGAATTTGTTAAACAAATGTTTGTATACTATCGAACTCTAACAATAATTTATGTTTTATATTGATATTCGATATTCGATCCCCCTAATCATATTTTCAAATTCAGCATAATTCTAATAATAGTTTGAGACGCTAATAGTTAATAATTCAATTTTACGTCCTTACAGTTAATATTTTTATGTCAAATACATAGCGACATTCAATGATATTACAAACAGAAAATGACGTTAGTCACTAATTTATAACAAAAAAACCCACACGCGATCCAAATTATTGGAAGACAAGAGCGCTACCAGGCAATTTACGCCCTGAATTCAATTCTAAGAAATCATGTCTTGTTCAATTTGTACCACGCACTGTCTGGCACCATAAACATTTGTAAAACCCCCACGCAATATTGTGCGATGTATGGAATGAAACTAAATTATCAGAAAAATTGTAATTAAAGTAAGCGTACACGTGCAGTTGGCAACGTATCGCGTGCATTGTGTACCTTGTAGGTTGAAACAAATTTACTAATGGTGAAGTCATTTATTTTATATTGTGTGAAATCACCATATGGGGATTGGTGTATGTGTTAAACCAAGTTAAATTAAATTATATGTATAACTATGTACAAAATATATTGCAACGTCCTTGAAAAGCAGTTTGTTATTTCTTTAATAACAAAATAAAATAGGTTATTGTTTACGCAAATTTTAATTCAATTTTTTGTTACGTCTTATGGGTTACTCTGTCTTGCAAAGCGTTTTATTGGTTCCGATAGACGAGTCTTTGATTGCAAAATGATGATGTTATGTTAATAAACTTTTGTTTAATTTAATGTCACTTATATTTTATTAAGATTTAATTTATTTGCACGACGGCACGAGGACATCACCATGTTTGTACTATTTAGCATTAAAATGTTTTCCATGTTTATTTATTAAAACTACGTATACTTCATTGTAAGTCATCAAATATATTGAACATATATTGATGTTTAGTTTGCGTAGTTATTATAGTTGTTATAAAGTCACCATTCACTGGAAACGATGTCAGACTGTTCGATAGATTAGTAGCCAGGTGACATAGACCATTAAGCCTACATTATAATGTTTAAATAATAGTCAAATATCACTCCAGGTACTTTATTTAACTTTTGTGGTAAAGTAAAGATTGTGCTTTTCATAGTGATTTTTTTAATTCAGAAAGGCTTGTGAATTTGTTTAATAAGAAATGTCTATAGTTTTCTTCAATTTGGTTCTAGAAAAATTGCAAACGCTTCAAGTTTTAATGACCGGTCAATTTAATGTAAACCCTAGTGTGGACGTCATACATAACCTATTACTTTAAGAAAACTCATTTTGTTGTTGTTTAGTTGCATGCATAGTAATTTTCACTTAAAAACAATTAAAATGCCATATACATTTTAAAATTATATAATATATTATTAACTGAGTGTAAAACAAATATATTTATATATTTTTGACATAAATAGTCGTATTCAAATAAAATTTCTCGGTACCAACAATCTTTTGACGTCTTTGCTGTGTATTAATAAAGTCAAACATAACAATTAATTCAACAGTGCATAGGTATATTTAAAAACACAAATCAACTTAAAAGTAAGTAAGCATTTAGACCGACGTGTGAACACCAAACTCCGTTGATACAAGTTATTTAGTTTCTTTAATCGTGCGGATGGAAAGAGAAAAGCATTGGGTGGGCAAGATTGTGCAGATTTATTAAATTACTTTTACAACTTGTACAGTTACTCTAGCTTGTTCTTTGTTGGTTCTTTCCCTGCATTTAAAATTAGAATTACAATTTTAAAACTAATTTTAAAAAATATTTATTCAAGTGCCCAGCGACTATTAGAATCTACAACATTGTTTTTGAATATGTTTATAATATGAAAAAACTAAAGAAGAATTGGAGGGATCCCGCACTAGAAGTGTAAAACATGTCACCATTTATGATAATTAAACAACCATGTTAATTTTTGCACGATTTTTTATAAAGTTTTTCTGAATTTATCGTTTTACTGATATTGTATTACACTGATCACAAAAAAAAGCAGAGCACCAGAAGGGACGATCGTACGAACTTGAAATTTTGATGAAAATTTGAGATTGAGTATCAATGAATGATAACAATTTAAAGAAAATCTGTATTTAAGAACAATGTTAAAAAAATAATGTGTGGTATCTCTTCCAAAACGAATGCATTCATTTAAGCGCCGGGGTATACTTAAAATTAAATGATCAATTTTTGCTTGCGGTATTTCATCCCAAGCTCTGAATTTGAACTCGAAGTTCAGCCATAGTGTCTATGGGCACTGGAAAATCTTCTACTCTTTTGCCGATCATGTGCCAAACATGTTTAATCGGCGACAAATCTGGGGACCTTGGGAAAAACACTGTTGCGATGTCTTTGAAAGTATGGCAACAAAACTGGCTCCAAAACTTCGTTGATGTAGCGGATTCAGGCTTCCTTGAATGAAGACTACAGTTGACCGGCTTCCAAATTGTATTGCACCCCAAACCATAACACCTGGTGTTAAACCAGAATGGCGTCTAAGTGCAAATTGCATATTTACCGCTTCTCCTCTAGGTCTTCTGACACGCAACGCCGTCCAAATTATTCTGGGGTTAAAGGATGCCGAACAATTGGTCATACTAAGCCATACAAACGAATTCTGCGATAAATTGTTCACATAGACACCTGTCTTACCAAAACAGCCCTCCAAGTAGCCCCCACCGACCGAGTTGTCTCAAACGGGTTAATTGAGGCCAGTGGCCGAAGACGCATTTCTTGACTTTCATTCATAATTCGTGGCCGACCACTACCTCTCCAGCGGACCAAGCTCTCCATGCTCGAATGATTGTAGAGTCACTTCGACCCAATCTTCTGGCAATTTCCCGAAAGGATAATCCTGCCTCATGCATTCACACAATTCGACCCCTTTCAAAAGGACTTAATTGATTGTAATGTTGATTACGACAAACACGGGACATGACAACGACACAAATAAGGGAAATCAACGTCTAAACTATCACTAATCATTAAGTTTGCCTTGCACACGAGAACAAAAAATCATTTATTCCTTCATTTCAGGTGTATATACCACCTCTGCTTTTTTGCGTTTCAGTGTATTTAAATACAATTGATCATCACAGTATTATTATCCTGATGTCCACATCAGATATAAACCTAAGTCACCTAAGTAAAATTAAAGATAAATACACATTAAGACCCATTAGTTATTTTGTAATTAAAAATGATAAATCGAGACATACATTTGTTAAATAATTCTTGCAGTCCATTACAATAATTGCCAACGATTTGCAAATTACAAAAAGGAAAAATATATAATCATAATATATCATACTACCCAAATCTCATTGATAACTTTTTAAACGAAATATTTCGAGCGTGTGTTTGTAATAGAACACATGCCACCGATTTAAGGTGTACGACTGACCACGTATATAAAACATTATTTACAGAATTGAAAAATTTTGATTGTGGTGAACCAACCCAGTTTCTGATTTATGTCTGCGACCTGCAGAACGTTATTAGTCATCCGATTGTACAGCTTGCAGATGATACATGTGTTATGGCATCTGATTCAGTATCTGAAATTGCACGTTTAACATCGAATGCAATCTCTGAAATGTCCATGTTGTGCGGCAATAGCTCCCCGTTGATTAGTGAGAACAAAACCAAATTCATTAATTTTACTAAACATAACGTTGATTGTAGAACATTCATAACCACACATCACATCGTGACATTGAGGCTGTTAAATTTGTAGGTTTGCATCTGGACAGGCATTTGAATTAAGATGATGCACTGTGAATCCCTGTGTGGTAAATTGTGCAAACGAAAAAAAAAACAAGTGTTAGGGTCTATTTTTTCTGGATCGGCTTCTAGTATTAAGGATTTATTTATAATCCAAGAACGAGCTATTAGATATATGTCTAACGTATTTTACTGCATTAAATATGCTGACTCTACCAAGTTTATATATATAATGGAACTCGTGTTATTTTTGGTAAGTAACAAAGAATCATTTTTACATCATTGTGGCATATATTCGAATGTGGTGACACGGCCAACTCAAAATAATCAAAGGAAGAATACAAAGGCGCACCGAATACCAGAGCCATTCAACGTCAAAATAAGTGCAAAGTATCATTGAGATAATAAGTATTGCTTACGTTATTAAATCGCTTAAATTGTCTATGGGAAATATTTTAGAAGCTTCCAAAAACCGACCCATAATTAATGTAAAAGCATAGGAAAGGCAGAGGACCAAGACCAAGACAGATGTACGATTTAGTTATTTAGTAAAGTGGGAAATGGCGAAGAACAAGGGATATAAGTTATATTCGCTGCAAGAGATGATGAAAAGTGTTAGGGTGTTAGTGATGGAGAACATAGATCACGGTGAGGGTATTGATATCGCGGACGACAAGATGGTGTAGACAAGAGTGCCCGTTAGCCCATTACAATTCAACACATATATGGCTGAATTCAAGGTGCTGATAAGAGCTCAAAAGAGTTTCCTGGGCAAGAGATGGTTAGACTTAAACACAAGACAATTTAAATATTGGTATTTGCACCTTGGAGGGGTAAACTTTGCTAGATTCATGTGAGGTGATATATATAATCGACTTGGGTCTGCTCTATTATACCCTCTCTTTGAGATATTTCCACACAATGAAGCTTGGTGCAGATAAATCACGATATCTTGCCGGTCAGTTTAGAAATCAATATATTTTCATTAAAAAAAAACGTTGCATAAGCAGCCAGCCACCCCATCATTTTGAAACCAAACTATGCCTTGTAGGGGCCTTTGCAATTGCTCCGTCAAAAACATTTCACAAGAAGCCAACGGCTGATATTTATGAAAATGACTCAATACCAATTGCTAAACCATGTATATACTAAAGATATATGTATCGTTAGAACCCAAGTGGGTCACCGGCATTATTTGTTTAAATCGATTAGAGACTAAACCATATCGGTAATTTTTTTTTAATTATTTTTATATAAAAACAAACTTTGGGAGTTAAATATCTCATGAATTATTTTATAGGCACGTCTATTGACTTGCTAAAAAATGGGCGTGATTAAAACTTTATATTTTAATATGAACAAGTTACATGGCTAGATTGTTTATATAAGAGAATCCAATAACTTTCTGATTTTAACGCCATTCGGAAATTATATTTTGCATTGATTAGACCAAAACTTGAATGCCCATCAGTAGTATGACATACTTATGTATGAACAGCGAACTTGCATTAGAAAAAGTACAAAAGAGATTGTTAAGAGATATTTTAAAAAATATAAAGCTACCCAGATAATGCAGAAGTCTTCGAGCTGAATGTATTATAGTAAGCCTTGAATGCAGACGATGTATGAATCTTGCACTATTAGGTTACAAATTGTGGAACGATTGCAACGATGACAGCTACATTCTTCCTTCACTAAAATTTCGAGTTCCGTCGAGAAATGTTCATTCATTTCACATTAACTTTCGGACGACCACGTTCATGCGTCAGTCTAAAGCAGGAACGAGTGATGAATGAGATGCTTAATGTGTAATTTAGATACATCATTGTCACTAAAAAATATGTTATGATTATCGGAGGATACTATACGCTGAACATCATGCTTCCTGTTAGATTGGGGGACTGGCGAGAGATTAGGTTACTGCGTTTTTTATGCTTTATGTACATATTTTTTCTTGGTATTAATATAGTTTATAGTTTAAGTGTTAGATTTTATTTACATGAGACTACTGTTGAATTATTAGTGCTTAGTTTAGTTACTTTAAGATAGATCATAAGAGTTTGTTGTAATTAGGCTTATTAGCTTGTGCAAACTAAATAAATAAATAAGGTGGATAATAATACGTATGACGTTGACTCATCGGTAAATTTGTAGATTTTCAAAGCGGCAAATTCAAATTAACTGGTAATTAATTTAACGAAAAAATAGAGATAGAGAACAACCAGTAATAAATTAATCAAGCATAGGATAATTCGCTTTGTGGTTTACAGTATTAATGCGTGTTATAGGCGCGATCATGTACAATGATGCTAATTAGTCACGCATCAGTGTATCATTGATGTATTTCAAATGCACGTAAAGTGCCCCGTAAAAAACTTAGTTGATGCATTACCTAGATATATCGGAATTACACTAGTGATCCGTCTCACTTTATATAATTAAACTGGTCACATGAACATTTTAATCGCCTTTTCATATAATTATAAAAATAATATTTGTTTTGTCATTATTTTAATCCAATCGAATGACTCTTTTTGTGACTCGAAGGATGCCAGTGACACGCCAAAATTATCAATGTCGCGCACTTGATACAAAAATAACTACTTTAACACAATTTTCTATTTAATGAGGGACTTTTGTGTCGCATAAGTGCATTTCTAATTGTAACAACAATGAGGATTCAGCAATGTGCGCAATATTACGTTACTCTCCAAAATTCTAATTATGTAGTGACCGCACATAACCGCGCACACTAATTATGTTTACACTAGCAATGATTTGTTAGCGGCAACACTAACAATGGTCCGTGATTGTTTATTTCGACCTCAAAGGTATTTTACAAACAAATGTATGTTTATGAGACATCCGGATTCTTAATGTGTATTTTCATCAAGCATATGTTTATAATTGCATAATTACCTAGTTCGCTGAACAACTTTAACATAATCATACATTCTTACGATACTACGATACAATTCTTTCGAAACGGATGATTAGATAAATCGTTAGTATTTTGCACTGGATCAAAACAAGGAATTCGAAATCAAAATGAGTAAGTAAATATTACGGACAACATGCGTATGCTGCAAGCGCTGTGAAACAAGTCGACGGAGCCCCTATCACGTACATTTGAAGCCTGAATTTCATGGACGAATAAATTCAGCAACAAAGTTTGAAACACTATATTTACCTACGTATACGAGAGTAGGCGTCAATATTTGACTATACATGGTTTAATAACGTTTCGTGCATTTGTGCATATTTACCAAATGGCCTTAATAATTCTTGCTGCCTAAATTTATACGTTTAGATAAAAAAAAAAGAACGCAATTAAATCGACAGCATTTTGGATAACAGCCTCGGCAGAAGTTTAACTAATACAGTTTTACATATAGGTCGCTTTATTCCCTCTTTATGAATTTATTATTTACAGACAATATTTTGTTTGCAGACAAGTTATGCACCTCGGCATCCCGAGTAAATTTGACAGTTCACCATGAAAATGCTAAAACTTTTAGAAAGTTTTAGAATAGTTTTGCGCCGTTGATGTGCTCTTTACATGAAGCAGTTTCTGGATTAAGATTTTGTTTAGATAAGTTAATAACGAAAAAGTTGCTCAACGTACAAACATTTATTTATTAAACTATTTTCATAAAACTTGCAATAAAAGCCTTTTTGTTTGTTCTAGAACTCATCTCGAGACATTATTTTTACATTCACTTATTTTCAACGCAAGGGATTGTTTCAAATTGAAATGATCCCAATTCATTAGCAGACAGATTATATAACTAAGCAATTTTATGCTATTTCGATATCCCCATATGTTTTCATTACTATACAATATTTGTACATAACCTAACCCCATGATTTCTCTTTGTTCCAGGTTTATGCTAGTCCTCGTGTGCCTCATATTTAGTGTTCTTTCTACTATAGATACGTATTCAAATTTCGCCAACGAAACACTTTTTTGGATGGTGAGTATAGACTTTAAACGTTACATTGTATGCTCGATAATAATAAAAAGGTGATAATAAATACACTTCGCAGCAAAATTAACGCATCATCGTTAATTTTGTCTACAACTTTTTAATGGGGCCATCATTTGATCTGAAATTTTAAATAAATGTTTTTATACCATTTATTGATATCCTTACAAATATGTTAAAAACATTAATTTGTTTTGAAGAAAAACATTAAAATGAGGTAAATGTTTCGTTACGACCATATTTTGTTGGTGAAGCGTTGCCAGGTTAACATAATCTAGTTGTTTGTTTTTACCTCTCAATTATCATTCAGAGAGATGAATCGAGATAGATCAAATCTGTCAGAACAAGAAGCCATCATAGCAGTTACTCTAGCTGGTTAAGGCCGGAGTCACAGATTTATTGCTCAACGCTTTGGAGTAGCTCAGTCGACGATTTCCCGTACGTTACAACGATATCAAGAAACAAGATCGTTTACGCGAAGAAAAGGACAGGGTCGCAAAAGAATTACAACATGGGGACAAGGCCGATTTTTAAGGCTACAAGCTCTGAGAACAAGGTTTGTCACAAGCACCAGCCTTCAAACCAGACTTTTAGACACCTATAACATGAGAATTAGCCAAGACATGCCATGCGAAGACGACTTCCTGAAACTAATTTCCGTTCGTATGGACCAGCTAGGGGACCAATGGTGACTCGTGATCATAGAAGAGCCGGCTAGAGTTTGCCCGCGAACATGTTGATTGGGATGCTGCTATGCGGGGTCGTTGTTTGTTTACCGATGAATCAAGATTTTCATTAATTGGTAACGATCGCCGTGTAAGAGTGTACAGACGTCCGGGTGAGAGATACGCACTGTGTAATATGATTGAAACGGTTAGTTATGGTGGAGGATTGATTATGGTATGGGGCGGCATATCTTTGGCAGCTCGTACAGAACTTGTGGTGGTACCTGAGAGATCACTTAATGCCAACAATTATATAACAACCATGTTAGAACCACATGTGGTTCCTTATGCCACCTTTGTAGGCGAAAACTTTCTTTTTATGCACGATAATGCGCGCCCCCACTTTGCAGGCATTGTACGGGACTACTTCAAGATAAAAATATTCAAACTATGGTATGGCCAGCAACCGGACTTAAATCCGATTGAACATCTTTGTGACAGTATGGAAAGACGATTACGAACCATAGAACCGCGTCCAAACACTCGAGAACAAATTGGCAATTTTTTGATAGAACTTTAGGACGCCATCGACCAAAACGAGATCAGAACATTGATTTTAAGTATGGTATACATCATATTAAGTAAAATTAAATACAGACTTTGGCTTAATTTCTTGCCATATTAGTTCTTGTTTGTTGTACTTGTTTTATTTCTCATTGTTCCTTTCTTTAGTTTTTGTTGAAATTTGAATTAAAGTCTATATGTTTGTTTGCTTAAAGAGGACTAATTAATATTTTATCCTAAATTAATTGTATCTATTCAAATTGCGACAATTTTATTATGATGCGCTAATTTTGCTGCGAAGTGTATATAAATGGTATCAGCTTATAACACAACAAAAAGCAATATTTAATTATGTTTAATTTTAACCATTCAGCAAATGTCGTACACAAGTTGTAAACAAACACCAATAGTTGCGATCATCAAGTGTTACACCAAAACTCAGGAACTAATGCGATTTACCACAAGTAGCATTAAATTTACTATTTAAACGGGTTTATATTTTTAACAACAGGCCACTTTCACAAAAATTGCAAAAAGTCATAAAATACAATAAGTAAAATCATTGTCAATTTGTTTATTTAAAGAACGTTGAGAACTATTTAGGAATACATTCTTTCAAATTGTTATTTAACCAGATTTGATCGAACGAATGATAGTTGTTGTTTGCGGATGTTCAATGAGAACAAATTTTACTCGAACTGGTTGTAGGGCCCTACAGAGTTTTCTCTGATAAGTGACACGCTGGTACCAGGGGCAAGCTACTCTCGTTTATATTCAAGCTCAGCTGCGGGTAAGCTGCTAGCGAGCCCTCTCAGAGCTTCGCAAATATTTAAGATAAATAAATCTTGTTTAAATCGTAAAAATACCGTATTGGCCGCCTGAGGATGTAATACATTTCACAATTATTAAATTCGACCGTTTATCCGCTGATTATAAAACGTCACATAATTTCAATTGTACTTTTCCAATAGATAAAAGTTCCAATACCAGAAACTGAGCTTGTTCTTACGTTCTTTCTTACGTTCTTTAAGTTCTGATACATGCACATGCCCACTTGTACATCCACATGTGGGACAAAGGCGAACACACACGATTCACATCGTAAAAAATAGCCTCTAAAACAAGAAACGATATCCGAGAATCTGTATATGAAATGAATTGCCAAATAAAAATTACAAAATGTAATATGGACTCAATTTCTTAGAATGGAAGAAGTAATATTAGTTAAGTTCACTGAAGAATCAAAAAACTAACGCGAATCTTATACGAAAAATGTTGATTTTATAACCACAAACTCGTTCAGAAAATAGAGTGGTTCATTTAATAATAAATTTAGAAAAATGTTGCAAACGTATTGTTGTAAATCTAGAGGGTAATCAGTAACAAGGCTATCTAGAAACCTACGACCGTCGACAAACCACATAATTAGCCTATTTCCAACCCGATATTTTTATGTGCCGAGGTTTACGAGTTCTAGTGTGCATGAAGTATAATGTGTGCATAAAATATAGCCTCAGTGAAATAGTAATATCAACACCAAGAAGGGGCAGGAATTTTTTGAGCAACCTTAGGCGACACGTTTAACTACTAAAAGCTAGCAATTGATAAAAATTTCAGGCATACGGATCAATTGATAATGGCTTTTCTGACAGTTCTTGAAGTTTTTTCTAATAAAGTTGTGAGATGTATGTTCTGTGAGATTTTGTTCAGTTTTTTATTGTTTTCGCTTGCGATCGTTTGGTTTTAGGGTATGATCATGCATAGAGTGCGCCAACGTGATAATTACCGCGAATTCGACATAGGTCGTACAACAGTACGACGTAAACCAACAGATTTACGCGAAGGTGGTTTTTCGTTCAGAAACATTGCAAATTGCCTTAACCGGAACCAATCCACCATCACGCGCTGCTATCAGATATGGACTATGGAGGGCCAGGAACATCTTAGAAGAGGAATCGGGGGCGAAGAAGAACAAATGTATCACAGGACCGCCATCTTCGACTTGTGGCAACGAGAGATCGATTCATCAGTACCAGAGCAATTGAACGATTTAGCGTAGAATGACCGCTTTTGGCTATCAATCCTATCGGCCACTAACGGCTCAACACCGTCAGCAACGTTTGGAGTGGTGTTGTGGCGTGATGAATCGCGATTCTGTTTACGGTGTCTGTTGTGAGGCATGTGCTCCAAACTGTGGGGATTATGGTGGATATATAAATTATGGGAGTGTTCCATTTGGGATTCATCCGAGGTAATATGAATGTTCAGCGATATGTAGATGAGGTGGTAGATATTCTTCCATTTCTTCAGCAGTTGGAAGGCCCATTTTCCAGCAGGATAATGCCCGTCCCCATATTGCAAGAAGTTAATAATAACGTCAATTTCATACCATGACCACCCCGATCTCACAATCTTTCGTCCACCGAGCATTATGGAGAGAACACTGAAGAACTTGCTGCATCCTGCGCAGACGCTACAAGCCCTACAGCACGAATTACAGGTTGCTTGGGACATAATACCTCAAGAGGAAATCGACCGTCTGCTAGAATTGATTCCACGAAGATTGATTGCTACCATTTAGTAGTTAAACGTTTCTGCCGTACATAAAAACCAATGAACAGAAACAAAATAGAATCTGCAAGATGAACACAATTCACACCAGGTGATCGTTTTGCCCATTTTATAATAAGTAGTAGTACGACAATTTACAAATCAACGCAAATAAATGTGTGCTCCATAACAATAATACGAAATTAAACTATAAACAGTTTAATTTTCGAACCTCCACAGAAACATTTTTCATTAGGAAAATCCCATCTCGCCCATATAAGATGAGGTAAATTGTAATAATACATTTGGAGTTGCATCAGTTCCGGATATTTATATCGAACTTTAAGCCAAACATTACTGAATTACTTTGAAAAGAAAATAATTCTTCATGAGATGATAACTCAGTTAGTTTTTCACTTAAATTAAATTAACAGTTTTTGGGTGATACACACTGAAAGGGTCCATTCACAGTCAAAATTGATGTTGAAGTTTAAGTGTATTAAATTGATGTTTAAGATTTGCCAAGTGAGTTGTTATATCTTCAATAACCGGCTGAATAACTTTTACTTTGTTTTGTATAAAAAAAATTTAAAGTAGGAAATGCTGTAAAATTAATCTCCTTACAGTTTGAGCACCACAAATATATTTTCTTTGTAAATGGTTTGATTTTATCATTGGCCATAAATATATTTAATTGTTCATCTTGAACAAATAAATAACTCGTGCAATTTGTGTAAAAATCACTTAAGCACTTACCATAGCCAAATCCATTCTTCGTCAGTTAAAAGTGCATATTTTTTATCTTTATCATTGTCATTTTTAAACACCAACATCTTTAAGTTAAAATAGTCTTGCTAGGACCCTAACCCTCGGAAACCAACGAACCTTATTATGGAAAAGAAGATGCTGATGTTCACTGCCAATTTCTCTGCATATATGCGAAAAAATCCCAGAGTTCAGAAAATACGCCTTTATAAAATTTATTATTTTAACTCCAGTATGTAAGACTGAGTCGAAGTTCGGTGGCATGTTTTTCGATACAAGAGCTTCCCTGTTATGCAGCAAACCAACGTTACATTGAGAGAGACTTCTTTGATTCTGGCTAGAAGTCCGCTGTGTTTTCCAACCATGGTACGAGCTACATCACACCCCACACAATTTTTCCAAGAAATATTTTTTCCCCTGATGTAAGAATGTACCAATTTCATGATTTAGTCCTTTGTAGTTCCTTGCAAAAAAGAAAGTGTTCAACGACTTCATTTTTTTATTCATATTTTGCAAAACAAATTAGTTAGTTTTCGCGTTTTTTTGGCATCCAACTGAAAACTGAAAATAACTTTTTGGAATTTTGATTATAAGTTCGCTTTCCACATTATCAGCCATTTCTAATATTCTGCGACCAATTGTTGTATCAGAGAGTGGTATTTGATATATCTGTTGCTTTTCATTTTCGCCTAACATAATGTCTTGAGCTGCAATTAACTCTTCAGCAAATGATCAGATTTAAATGTAAATTCAAATTTAAATGTTAATATTTTTTCTGAAATAATTTAATGGTTTTATCTTGTTGATTTTTTGTCATTTGTGAGCAAACACCCATTGCATGGTAAGAGACGAATCAATCATTTCTGGTGTGGCGACCACATGTTCTTCATCAAAAATGTCCGTAATTTTATTGGTGCTGACAAAGGTACAAAGTCCCCTTAAACATTTAATTCCGCTTTGATTTAACCGTTCTCTTTCAAAACCGAAAAACGTCATTCCGAAAATAATCAGAATAAGCGAAGGAATGGTCAAAACGTGAGCGCCGTTAAATTCTCGAGTTCGAAAATTTTCATGATTGCAATATTATACAAAGTATAAGAAAGTAAAAAGTACCAGATTTATCATGGAAATGATGACTCAGCGTTTGCGTAACAGCGTTTTTAGAGCGAGTCGGATACGGAGCATCACGAAATATTCCACATACTGTGGTGCGGCGAAAAATATACCTATAAATGGTATTCACACCCAGAATGAGCAGATACGAGATAATTTAAAAATGTCGATTAAAACGGATTTAATTCCAGTACATTACAAAATTTTGCATATTCATACATAACATTGTTTTGCAATCATAATGTTCGCGGATTCTTATAAGTTTATTTCTGTTTTTTGTTATTTCATATGATTATTTTGATTTAAGTTCTTATCACAGTTTTACGAAATTGTTACACATCCGTACATTTTCTACTAAACCTATAGATTATTTGTTCTCGTACATATTGTACGTAAAGAAATCGATATCGACGAAATATTGAGCGATTTAAATATCACAATAACAAAAAAATCGACTTACCTACTCTTGCAATAAAGGAGACTTTTTCACATCCATCTTTAAATGTTCACGGACTTATATAACAGTGCACATAACACACTACAAAAGTTTGTTTCCGCGGCCTTAACCAAGCGCGTTTAATTCGCAAAAATATTCACAATGAAAAGACGCGTCGCGACGATTCACAGGTTACGACTGAACTGGATTTTATCGGTTAAGTGACTGGGTCAACATATAGAAAAAACTTCGGATGATTATTCACGTTCAAAGATAATTTTAAGAGTCCCTACAAAAATATTTAGAAAAACTACTAACTACTAAGTAAATTTAAGGCAAATTATGATGTTTTGAAGACATCATTACTTTTGTTACAGAAGTTACACTATACGAAAATGACGTTTGACAAAATTTTAATTTAAGTAAATGCCTAATGATTGTACGCTGTTAATTATATATTTTGCAACGATTATATATTTTTACGTTCGGATTTCCAAAAATTCCTATTGGAAGCACAAGGTGATATGGCGTGATGTATTTACAATTACCAGATTGAGTTGTTTCGAAAAAGCATTGTTCATCAGTTGGTCTATCAAACTGACAAATGTTAAAGTTGATTATTTCATGATTTTCACGAAAGTTGTTCGATTGTAAGGTATACTGTAGTTGAAATAATTACTAAAATTGTTTCAAACCATAGTTAATAATTTCATATATGCATTGTGATTATCGACGAGATATTTGAGCAAGCATTGCCGAACATAGCCCCTGTGTGGTGAAAGTTTAAAACTTTGTTATTGGATTAAACTATCGCCCCGTGTGTTTGTTTAACTCTGTGGCTCGACGTTTACATAAATGCGGTGTAATCATATCGCAGTCTATTCTACCGTGTGTATTCATGTGTTTGTAACTTGCCAGTACTGCTAATTGCGTTGCCCCCAACCTCTGGAAAATTGAATTCAAATCGTCTAGTGCGTACATGGAAATTAATGAAGCAGTGTAATCACTGATACCACAACTAATTATGCTCCATTTAATACATTTTAACGAAAATATTATGTGGTCAGTTACAAATAATTGTATTTTTTCTCTTTCAGGAAATATGCCTTGTAGTTTTCTTCGGAGTAGAATACATAGTACGATTATGGTCGGCAGGGTGCAGGTCGAAGTATATGGGTTTTTGGGGCCGTCTCCGTTTCATCCGAAAACCGATATGCATTATTGGTGAGTTCGTATGTACAATATAGATGTCGTCCGAGAAGGGTCGTATTGCCGCCATTACGTACACGTGATGCGACGGTCGCGTATTGTATATTGAATTTACCTTCTCTAACATTACATGCCCCGCATTCTCCTGTCGCAGGAGCGCATCGCGTGGAATTGCTTTTGAACGACGGCATTGTTATATAAAACAGTTTTCAACCGCCAGTGTTTCTTTACATGAAAGTGTAGCCGTGACGCGCGATATGTAGATAAAACATTGTAATTAAATATTAATGAAATATAAATAATGTTGGTTTACCAGTGAATATTTGTGTTTATATTCGTTGTGTATGTAACCGTATAATTTGTTTTTTTAACTTCAGTTACGGCTAGTTTATTATTTCAACTGAAAATGTATGTAACTACTTCCAAATGGAAAGAAAATTTAAAAATATTTATACACATTTGTAGATGATACTTCCTTCATCAGAATGGTTATTTAAAAACTACGTATTTTCTTACTGTGAGTTTTGTTTTCATTTCAACTGCCTGTGCTTGCCAAATACTATTGTGATTTCTCTAATCCTGTGAGAAAACTTGGTGATTAAAAAATGATCGTTGAGTGCGAACTCAAAATCATTATTTTCTGAAATGTTTCCTCTTTTATCCCATCGCTAGTTTACGTGTACAAGTATAAACTTTTCGTGAATGTTATAATTCGTTTGGAGTTGCGTGTCACACTAGCTTTTTCGTGTTCTTAAATTAGCACCACCGGTTGATTCATTTATTTTTACAAAGTTCGAACAATTTAAAGTTAAAGTTAATCCTTATGTTCAGATAAGTCTATTTTCATGTAACAAATGTGATCCCATTCTTGCAAATTTTCGCAAATTTGTTTACTCTTCGTTGATAGTTTGTGTGGCATACAGTTTCGCATTTGCCGTTGGGTCGAACCCAGTCGTGGAAGATTTCAATGAAAAATCTGACTTCTGCAAAGTACAACTCTCCTGTGATTAACTATTGTTACATTCGTTTCCGACCACCTGATGCTTTAAAAATTATTTTTATTAAGTTTTTACCAGTTACATTTCCGAATCACCAATTCTTTGTGAAACCATCTTGTTTATTTTGGTGTAAGAAATTTACGAACCTCAACTTATTTGTATATGCACTACAGGACGTGAGGATCTTGTGCTTGTTGAACAATTTTATTCCATTCATTTCTGTTTCTCGTTTTCTCTTTCCAATTTTGGATCTCCATACTTTTAAATCTTGCTCTGCTCTTGCTCTACATTCCAGCCATCTCTTCCGTTGCCTACCTTTTCTCCATTTTCGAATTGGGGCTCAGTTACGTACCATTTTTGGTATTCCATGTCTGGCCATTCTTTCGACGTGCACTATCCAGCTTAGTCGTTGGGCTTTAATTTTATTTTATAGTGTCTTTGCTTCTTTATACATAATGTCTAGTTATTTGTTCTTCATCGCCAGCCGTCTTCTCGGTTTATCCCACCGTATATAGGTGTTAGTATTTTTCTTTCGTATCTATCAAGGGCATCTTCATCTGATTTCTTTAATGACCATGTCTCACAAATATGTGTCACGGCTGGCCACATAACGGTATTATAAATTCTTATATTCATTCTTCTTGACGCATTCTTTGATTTCATTAGTATTTTCAGTATTCTTTTTTCGTTTATCAAGACTCCCAAGGCTCCTTTACCTTGCAAACTCATATTCTCTTCCATCGGTCGTAGTTATTTGCCAATTTTCATCTGCTGGTTTCGCTGTTCGGTTGCGCCCATTACCACATATTTTGTTTTTTATTGGTTTATTTCTAGTCCGAAGTGTTTCCTTCTTTTTCCTATTTTTTGTGATCGCCTTCAATTCTGCATTTTTCTTTACTAGGAATGTAGGGTCGTCCGCATTTGCTAAACAGTAATGCTCGTTGTTGTATATTCTCCGTTTCATTTTCAATTAACTACTCATAGGCTTGCTTGAAATCAATGAATAGCGCCTGCAGAACTAATTTGTATTCGTAGCAGGTTGTTTGGATTACTTTGAGGGTAAATTTGTGGCCATTTGTCGATCTGTTTCTCCTGAAACCTTCTGTGGTATTGTATTGTATGTAATCTTTCGTTAATACATTTTGTATTAACGAACAATAAGTATTTTATTAGTTGTACCCAGTAATACAATACCTCTATAGTTTCGCATAAAGATTTATCACCTTTTTTATGCAATTGACATATCAACTCGGTTGTACATTCTGCAGGCATTTGCTCTTTCTCCCATACTAGTTTTACGAGCTCACATTCTTCCAGTTAAGTGAACTCCTTCTGCTTTAATCATTTCTGCTGATACTTCGTTTCCCCTTTACTTTTATTACTTTTATATTTATATTTATGGTAACCTTTTTCTGTTTTGTTTTATTTCATGGTTAAATACTCGGATTTCCTTATTCTGAAATGTATCCTCAATGGTTATGGGGTTTTCTTATGTTCTTATATTTGTCTGTTTCCTATTGTACTGTTGCTCAGTAATACTTGACTGAAATGATCAATTACAGTGCGGATTTCTTATTGTAAAAAATCAGCTATTGCTTTATTACCGGTTGAATTTTATCAACGTGAATACACCAATTCTTTGGGTAATGGTCGTTGGTATGATATCAGGTGTCTATTGTAATGACAGTTACAGATACCAGATTAAATACAGGTATTGAGTTGGATGTATTGGTTTGTCGGTGTATGAAAATAAGTCCATATGAAAATATAGGATGGTTTATGGTGTAGACAATAAGCAAGATGAGGGGAGGGATTTACGAAGCCGGATGTAGTAGGAAGTGGATTTAGGTTCATACAGTAAAAAGAACAGGAATTATGGGGGTGCTTGTGTGAGATAAAGGTCAAGGATAACGGAAGAAGTCGCAGGGAGAAGGTCGCTGGCAGAAATGTGGGAAGCAGAATGGGTGGATAATATAGCTGATGTAATGTTTGAATAATGTTCATTGAATCACAACATAACATGTTGCATTTGAATGTTAATTTTTTTGGATTTATTTGTTGTTTTTATTCCGCATCATAATTTGTTTCTTTTTGTTTCGTTACTTTGTTATTACTAAACTAACGCTATAAAATAATAAAAATACTTTAAAGGCTGATTAATTAAATTTAATATGTTTCTAGAAAATTAAATTATGAATACATTTTTACATTTACAAGTATAAATTGCTTAAACTGGCCTGATCCAAATCACAAACTCCACAAGTGCATTTATTCGCTAGTTTGTGTTTGTCATTGCTAACATTTTGGATTTGGATTTGTGGGAAATGTTATCCACTTAAGTTATTGCCACTGGACTTAAAGAGAAAAATATAAGAATGTAAGAAAACAATCGAAGGGCATGTACAGGAAAAAAGATTGTATGAGAAAAACCTCATAACCATTGAGGAATAAGGAAATCCACACATTTAACAAAAAACAGAAAAGGGTTACCATAGCGGAAATAGTTATTTTAAAAACCAGGAAGATGTCTTGCTGAGTGAACAGGCGCGAATAATAGAAACAAGGATGGAACACTTTGAACTCCTAAATACGGGAGGGGTTCACTTACAATCACTCACAACCATCGCTTTTATATCCACGAATACATGTTGCATCCATCCGTTCCATGGTCTTCCAACCATCCAGATCGTAGCACAGGTCCAAACCTCCCTATCCTTTTAATAAACTTAACTATGTTATTACCCTCCATTTCTTGCTCTACTTCGTTTTTCATTCTTATTATTATATTATCCCCTTTATGTACCGGTCCAACAATTGTCCTTTCCTCTCAGATACTTCATCTGTTTTACTTATTGACATAATTTGCAATCCGTATATTACTACCGGTCTTATAGTGTTCTGTATATTTTAAGCTTTGTAGTTTTATTTTATCCCTCCATGATGCGTTGCTTTTTATAGTTTCTTATCTAGAGTGATTGCTGCTTATGTCCGCCCTAGGTATTTAAAATTAATTTGTCCAATTTCACATGTTTTGAGATTTCATGTTCTCAAATTCCTTCCAATTATCACAGCATCATCTGCATACGCTATCATCCGTGTCTGTCTGTTTCTTATTGTCTCTTTGAGATCAATTCCTCTTACTACTCTTTCAATTGCGATATTAAATAGTGTGGCTGACAGTATCTCTCTTTACCAAACACTATACTCTATTTTTAAACTAGGAGGGGTGATTTAAATTTGCCGCGCTAAAACCTACACCTGTAATTGGCGAAAACCGAGTCTGTTTTACATAATGCTACGTTGCCTATGTTTCGACATATCAGCTGTTCCAAGCGGTAGCATTTCAATTAACAGTTTTGTGCTCGTAATTTCTTTTTTCGTAATTCCAAAAGTAAATAAATCAATATTTTTAAATATGGATATTGTACCCAATACAAATTTCGCGTCAGTTTCAGTTTCAGTGTAAATATGACTTTTCAATTTACTCCTCCTAGTTTAAAAGTATATAGTGCTACACATGAAACTGCCACTGTGTCCCTCACATCTTCCGATGCATGCTATTGATTGTCATAGTCATTTTTACTAATTTTATCAATCTACTAGGTATTTTGAATTGGTGCATCGTTTTACAGAGTCAAAGGCACGTGCGAATGCACATTCAATAAGCTAATTGCTTTGGTATCATTCCCTGGCGTTTCGCCATTTCTTAAATTCTTCATAATTTTCAAGCATTTTTTATACGTTTGTATTGGAATTACTACGTCATCCTCTGCTATTTCTATGTTGCTATCCGTGTTGCTCTCATTCGCATATTTAATATTTTTTAAAATACCTCCACACAGCTCGTATCCTTTCCTCTTCATATTCCGTCCTTCCCTCTTATCTATTACTGTTCTCCTGTTTCCACGTTTTCTTCTATTAGTCATCTTTTCATAAAATGCCCTTGTATTAATATGTTTGCTACCGTTATCCATGTCTTCCATCATATAATCTTTTTTTGTCTACATATCCTCTCAGCTACCTTTGTTCTCTCTCTGTACACTATCTTGTCATCTTCTTTGTATGTTTTCATTCATTTCAATCTCGCTTCATTCTTCTCTTCAATTGCCTCCTCGCATACGTCATCAAACCAGAGTCCAACCACAAGCATCTGTTTATGTACCGTAAATACAGATTATAAAATGGGACCAGACGTAAACAATGCACTACGACAACGGGAATAGTACCGACGATCGCATCACATACTTTAGTTTTAATAGCTACACATTGAATGATTTTTAAGGGTCGTAATGAAAGTAAACAAATGTGGAGTAGAGAAGCTATATGTAGCATTTCGAAACGTTCGAACAAATTTTAATTAAAGGCCGAAGTAAATCAATCAAAACTGTACTCACATCATTTAAATATTTTTTATTCCGTATTTTGCCCCGAAACAGTTCTATCTGGTTTTTGTCATAATTTCCTCTTTGTTTCATATATCTTCCAATACTTTTCTTCCACTAAATTATATCCTTATTCGTTCGGATATTGCAATTGCGTCGCTATGCTGTTTTGTGTCCTTCGGTTTTTTCTGGGGAATATATGGGTGTTTGAAGGCACTAGATGATGGAGTAAAGGTACGATCATAGATGAAGGTAGCTAGAAAAATATGTCAGTTACGTGATGAGTTTATAGGAGTTTGAGCATCGTTAGAATGCAGTTGATAATTACAACAAATATTTCTAATTTATTATTCAGGTTGATTTGAATTTGCCCCGTTGTTAATTCTTTCACATGTATCCTATCTTTGGCATTCTGCTATGTGTGCTATAAAGTGAATTATTCATTTGAATTTGGCACACGCTACAATAATAGTTGTTGACCCACATTCTTTCAGTAACATTGGATTTCAAATCCTCGATCGGCCACAAATATTATTCTTATTGCTTTCCATTGGTTTAGAATGTCAATAAATATTCACTCCACCTATAATTGTCACATAGCTTGAGAACGAGTGAAATTGCAATATTAGTTCGAGATTAAAATAATTATAATTGAAATTTTACTGAACATTTAATCAGAACCGTTCTACGAGTGATCAATGCTTTGAAGCTTTAAACCGATCTTGATATAAAAAAACTCTGACGCTAATTATCTTTAGTCTTCGGTCTATATTGTGTAACCAATTTAATCCGTCAATAACTCGAAAGAAAACTAAAATTCTAAACGATATCTTGCTGGATATAAGAAAATTACCATTTATATATTCTTACATCTATCCACTGCGAATTTTGAATTTTAAATATTCTTCATTTAAGTAGTTATTAGTGATACAGAAAAATCAGCGATAAATAATTAAATGTGTGCTTTAAAGTATTGTGACTATCGTATGATAAATCTCTGAGTGTTTGCTATGACATTACTTCCTAAGAGGTAGAAGACAATTTTCATGTATTTTTTAATTTACTTATTTACTTTATTCGCTTTTGTAAATTATTGCGGGGTAATACCTGACATATTTTTCGCACTATCGATGTGAACTTTTCCTTTGGAAGATCCCAATCAAATAAAGATCACCGACTATCCAGATCATATTAGCTGTTCTCCCATTTGGAATTTAGTTCCGAACTTTCGGAATGTGATTAAATACATAATCACTCGGTAGCGGCGCACAAGTAGGTAAGTTGTCAGACTTGTTGAAAGTTCAAGAACTAATCCCCGTGGTAAGCGAACTCCAATGCGTATCCGCATCGGAATGCAAAGGCACCGGCAAACTCGCGACCGCCAGAGCAAAACTTATTTTTGCCTTATTTAAGCTCGGAAAGCAGGATAAGTTTTAATTCTGCCAATTACACTTTGTTTCAGATAATGACTGCGCATTGAAAGCGTAATTCGATCAAAACGATATTAAAATTTAATATGCGCTCTTAGCGGAGAAAATTAAAACAAAGAAATGAGGGAATAATTCATAACCCGTTGAAGTAAAATGTGAATTATGCAGTGCAGTAAAAAGCTTATCTTATTCTTTAGTAATTATTTTAACTTGGAACTTGCTTTCGTAAAAGTTTCCGTAATTAGTGGCTTGGGGCTTATGGGCTCATATCTCTTTATGTTAACCAAACATATATCGAAAAGAGACTAATACACGCAAATAAACGATAAAGTTACGTTACAAATTTTGCTCATTCAGACAATTTCTTCAGACGCGAAGTTCTAGTAAAAAAATCACAAATGATCGTTTGATTTAAGAGAGAATCGTAATAATGCAGAAAATCCAACTTTTTTGATATTATGATCAACGTCGTCCGTAAATTACTTACCAATAATTGAACGATTTTAATTTTCAGATTTAATTGTTGTCGTAGCGTCGATAGTAGTTTTAACGTTGGGTTCCAATGGCCAAGTTTTCGCAACCTCGGCGATTCGAGGAATACGCTTTCTTCAAATACTTCGAATGCTCCACGTTGATCGCCAAGGAGGTACGTGGAGACTTCTAGGATCTGTTGTCTTCATACATAGACAGGTGAGTTCAACAGTAATAAGGATGTTGTAACGATATTAATATATTTGCATCAGCTTCCAATAGCTATATATGTTAGTTTTTGTTTTCTTCTTCCTCCTGTAACATTACAGTCCATCACTGGAATCTGCGGTCGATCCCGTGTCGGCGCCTGCCTATTTCTGATATGTAGATATGGGCGACAAACCAATAAAAGAATATTTTTCAGTTTTTCTAGGTCTGACAATATCTGACATTAAATGTGGCCTTCATAGTGGGGCTCAATTTGAATGAATGAGAATGTGTGGTATTTTTCTAAGAATTTGTTTTGATTTTTATTTAGTAACATAAATTTATCAAGTTAAACCATAACTCATCCCATCTGTGCTTTTCTTCCTATACATATTTATGAGCATTGTATGTAAGTCAGTAGAAACGTGTAAATTGTTTGTAGTTGTATTATTTTATTGAAAATAAATGTGCATGTTGTTAAACAGATGAATTATGTGACTACGTCGGCGATTGAAGTACTAACTTACCATATAAATGGTCACAATATTTTTTCAGCCCAATCTCATTTAATACACATTTAGCAGGAAGTACGTAGAGTAATTCTAGGCCATTAAAAAATCTTTGTCTTGGACTGCAAACCACTCCTGAACAGCATATATGGCTTCGTCGTTTGTCGAAAATCTTTTACCTTTTAATTGTTTTTTTTTTGTTTCATTTTGGTAATACATATTAGTCTGACGGTGCTAAATTCTGAGAATAGTGCGGGTTTCCATAATTGTTTGCAATACAAACTTCTGTACTACCATTGAGCAGGAACGTTGTCTTACAAAAAAAAACCACTTTTGTAAAATTTTCTGTGATGTTTTCTACATTTTTTCAACAATCGCATCCGTATACAACAACCAAAGTACTTTGAACCAATTTTCAGAACTCAAAATTATTTTGCTCCTAATCTCTGTAGCGATATCACCACTCATGCTCCAATGGATATATTCATGTCTCCCTATTGCTGAGTTTGCATGGCTTTATTCTTGTTCATATTTACTTTCAGGCCCATTCCTTGGGTGCATCCTTTTAAATATTCGTATATGATTGTGGCAACTTATTGTTATCTAGGTATCTACAACGTCACTTCTTAATAATAATAATAATTGTACACTCAATATCGAAGTTCGTCTCTCAAATTAAGTTATCCAGCCCTATGGTAAGTAATGTTGGTGCAAGACCATCCCCTTACCTTGAGCTCTATGATATCTTAAATTACTCAATTTTCAAGTTTGTGAAGCCGTTAATGGTAGTCAAATGACCTTTTGGGATTCCTATTTTTTTATTCTTTCCATATTTAGAGTTTCTTTATTTACACTATCATGTACCAGTTTGAAGCATATCACTAATTGAAATATTCTCACATCAGGGGCATGGTACACCAGGAGATATATCAATTTGATTTATTTACGTCTTCAATTTGGGCTTTCGTAGGTGGTTGCATGGCATCTTGGCGGTCACTGTTTTACGTGTCATCTACGATTCCTGCAGACTAATAATTTGGGACAAACTGTTATCTGATCAGAATATGTTAGAACGCATCCTTCTGCAGACTTACATGATGACACAGTATGCTGGTTATTGATTCCTATAAAATATTGTATGATTTTAAAGATTATTGTATTGAGCGGAAAAGCAAGTTTATGCAAACGAAACTTGGATACAAAGAAATAGAACTGAAGAAATAAAGGGTTACAGTATCAATATATAAAATATAAGAATTCAGATAAAAATGGAATGACAATGAAAACGAGATAGAGAAGAACAAATACACACAAACACATGTGCTAAGAATATAATGAACTAAAAGTAGGTGTGAAAAAAGCAAATATAATAATACATATCAAAATCAAGAAAATACAACAAATTGAAGAAGACAAACCTAATACATGGAATACAACATCAACATCTGAAATGTAGTTGCAATTAATAGAGCAAGTAGCAAATAATATTAGTAAGACGGACACTAGGACATGAAGGGGATATATAAGTTTGCAGGATAGCGGAAAAAATTAATTAATATTAACTTACTGAACTGAAACTGAAATATGCACAGAATATAAACTGACAAATGCATACAAGAAGAATAAAATGCAATAGAAAAAAAATATGTATCGTACAGGTAACAGATTAAAAGGTAAGAAATTAGAAAGAATTATCAATATGAAACAGACAACGGCTTGAAAGAAAGGGAGCGAGAAATCAAATTTTATAAAAAAAGAAAAATGGATGACATATGAAACCATAATATACATTCAAGCTTAGATTATAAGGGGATTCAGACGAACAAATAGTAACTATAAGAGTGTAATCATCAAATTAAACTGGAAAATAAGCAAAAAATACGTGTCAAAAAAACGAATAAAATAGAGAGAAGTTGAGGACGAGTTAAATTGGAACGAACAATAAAAAAATGGAAGCAAATTAAATATGTGGTTGGTAAAGAGAATCGGGACAATTTGGACGTAACCGACGTAACCAAATAAAAATAAGACATATGAGCACATAGGATCATTATGAGGATACGTTTAAACGAAAATGTAGAAAAAGATAATGGAAGTGATAAATATCAGAGAGACCAGTCAATTGTGTGATATCAAAAATGAAGAAGGAATCAGTCAATCAAGAAAGATCAAAATGGCAACTGTAGAAGGCGACATTGACCCGAAGGTATGCCGTGTATTGTTACCAATGAAACTTGGTGAAATGAAGAAATACCAATTAACTGCGCAGACTATCTGAAAAACGATAACAAACCAATTGCGATATCCACTGAGCGATGTGCATATCCCTAGCTCTTTTAAAGTCCATTTAGTCGACAAGCAAGCCGCTTTCAGGAAAAAAAACAATAATAAGGAATTTCGTAGAATATAGTATAAAAAGAAGAAAGAACTTTACATACTATTTCTTGACCTTACTCACCTCTTAAGGAACATCTGCCTATGATCGTTAATGCTAAAATGAACCTAATAGAATAGACTCACTGCCCCAAGTGGATAACAGTATTAAAATGGAAGCACATATGGCTTAAGGAAACGCAGAAGATAACACTGGACGAGAATATTAAAAAAATTAGTATTGTGTATGCGAAGCAAAGAGAAGACACAGGACTAAATATAAATTTTGACTATCTAGGAAGCATTTTATGGAAACACAAGCCTCGACATAAACAACAAAATAAAAAAAGCAACAAAAGTATATTATGCACCAATTACTTAGACTACACAACACTATAACAGTACCATAACGGATACGACGGAAATCGAATACATTTCGAAGTAACTAATAGCAACGAAAATAAAGAAATAACTGTTTAATTGGTTCGATTACACTTTTGAAAACAGTAATTGAAACAGTATTAGAAAATGATAGATTGAATAAGATAAATACTTCTATTTATCTTATTTGTCTTCACAAATGGGGAAAAGTCATATAACATGAAAAAGTAGTCAAAAAATACGAATGCATGGAAACAATTGATACAAACCAGAAAGACGCACAATAAGTGCGGAAAGAAAGAAGTCTACGTCTATTGAATCATCTTCAAATCAGTTACCTTCAATTATTATCAATAAGTTTTGTCTACAGTTTTGCCCACTTTATAAATTTCCCATATTTTGGCAGATTTTGATAATAATATTAATAAAGTTTCCAGCAGCTTTAAGCTTCTCCCCAATTCTATCAGTTCGTATCAGCATCTATGCATTATTATTGTTATTTTGGTATAAAAGAATTAACTGCATTCCATTGAAATAATTATTTCACTTAGATTATACACTTAGGTCACTTTTTCGTAATCTTCTTGATTCCCGAAATAAAATTTTGAGTAAACATTGCAAAATTATAATTTGCCACAAATGAACACTTTTCACGTGTCGTTTTCATGCTGTTATCGGAGCAATACAGAAATAACGTATCAATGTTTTGATTAAAAAAGTAAACTTTGAGATTTACGCCATCGGCACCGTGACAGGTAATTAATTCTCAGGAAAAATTCCCAGTTCGAGCGAAAGTGACACATACCTTACGGACTAGAAGCTTTATCTACCATACAACTTGCGGATTCTTTTATGCTCGTTAACGGTGATGTAATATCTAGTCCTGTTCAAATAGCTTTTAATGAAAATTATAATTAATATCAACTATGAATGTTCATTACTTAAAATATACAAGTATAATATAACAAGTAATATAATTACGATAGATTAATCGATGTTAGACTAAAAATTACGATCAGAATGTAACTAAAAATTATTAGTAAATAATAATGAGCATTATATTGCACATATAGTTATTGCATTGCTTAGATAGTTGCAAGGGTAAAAAGCATTTTCTTCCGTATCAAAATTATATAAGTTCTTGAATATATCGAGTGTGGATGCAGTGAATTTAAAAATCAACGTCTACTAGAGTACGGGTAATCGTCAACATCTGTCAAATACAAAATATGACATTGATTTACTGCGGATGGCATCGTAGATGGCGTCATACATTTCTCCAGCATTTGCCTTTTACGATCGATAATTACAAATGAACATCCTGCTGGAATTTAAAAATTCTGTGACACGTAATTTAACATTTATTCCTATAATTATGTGATTGTTTCGTTCAGTGAATAATTTTTAATACCGATGGATATGATGTAATTAGTTTAATTTATTATTAAAATTGTGTTTTTTAATTGCCTTAGTTAATGAAATCAAATATTTGAAAACAAAATACAAACATGTTTTTTTAACTTTCAAAAAAATACACAAACACTTAAAAATAAAAACTACTTAAACAAAATTGGGCTTAATTTTTGAATTTTATTAAATTTAATGCCATAATAACGGGAATGAAGCCAAAGATTTTGCTAGAAAAGTTATTCCAATGGAACCAGAACACATCGAAGAGTTAGACAGAGACTTGATCCTTGGTCGTTTTGGTTACTTGTTACATTGCGATTTACCAGGTTTATATTGATGTTGCCAAATTTATCTTTTAGTTACCTTTGCTCATACCTAAGAAATAAAATCAAGTATATTGTTTAACATTTTTCCTAGACTACATTATCGGTCCCCTACAACGTACTTAGCGAAAATGCCCGTATATGGATAAGATGGGGTTGGTTTGATTTTATTTTTTAAATCTTAATGATTGTGGACGCTAGATCCGAGAGAATCAAAGGAGATAAATTCACATACTGTCGCTTAAAATCGCAACTAGTGACTTAATATACTGATGCTAACTTAAAATATTATAACCAATCAGTTTCTTCAGAATATTTACCATTATCCTATTATTAATCGAATAGTTTTTATTTTATGTTTTACACTGTAACAAAGTTCTTGATTATGAACAAGTCTATTTCTATGTACTTTTGCCAGTAGTTGCAGCGTTTCAATTACGATTGTTAAAAAGTGATACAGGCGATATCGATGATTATCGGTGATCCCCTAAGATCAATTCAATTGAAACGCAATGGCAAGCGACTAATTTTTCTACCCTCGACAATCAAAGTACACTATGTGAAAGAAAAGTTTCATTTGCACTGCATAAAATAATAGTTCGTTTGTTAAGAGGCCGTAAGTGGAACGTAATCGCCTCACTTGGCATGCGGGTTAAAATGAGACTTAATCGTTCTAATTTTGTACTGGAACATTTTACTAGCTATTAAACCGCATCAGTAAAAGAATTCTACCCAGCGTTCTTTTCTTGTTTCAGGAATTAATTACTACGTTGTACATTGGATTTCTTGGCCTAATCTTTAGCAGTTATTTTGTATATCTGGCCGAAAAAGACGCAGTCGGTGCCGACGGCAAAAATACGGGTGATTTTGCAAGTTACGCCGACGCCCTATGGTGGGGGGTCATCACTGTAACTACGATAGGTTACGGAGACACCGTACCCAGAACATGGATGGGGAAGATCGTAGCGTCTTGCTTTAGTGTCTTCGCCATTTCTTTCTTCGCTCTTCCAGCCGTAAGTATAACTTTAATTTATTTTAAATGAAAAAAAGTATCCAGTCAACTAATGTTTAAATAGTTTATATATATATATATATATATATATATATATATATATATATATATATATTTGGTTGAATTGTGTAGCCCTTTTGTTCGCATTTTGGATTTATTGATTAGTTTCTTTGCCGCGTTTTATAAATAGACTATACTCAATTAATCATATATTCTCTGTTAGTAAACTTCCATGCAGCAGTGGCAATTACAGCCATTCATCGAATTTTCGCTTTGTAAGATGTTCTAAAATATAATGTAATTATTACACTCGAAATACAATTAATTTTGTCGTTCTCATAATTAGAAATATAATTGGATGCTTTCATTCTAATCTATTAAATTAATCGCTAAATAAATATAAAATAATTTGTTTGAAAATTATATATCGTCGCTAAACGACCGAAAACTATTGGAACAAACGAGAATTTAAATACATGTTTCTGCGTGTTTAATAGTAATTTATTTTGTATGATAACTTCATCAAAAACAACCCAAGTTACTACGGAATTTGTAATGGACACGGAGAGTCGAAATAGAATTTAGTAGATGGTATTCAGTTCTATTAACTCCTGAAATCAAAATGTCTCATACAATCTAGCTTAGAAAATTTGCCCTACGGCATGATGAAAGAAGTCCTGACAAAGATTTAGAAATATGTAAAAAACAATATTGATGATGAGAGCACTTTCAGTAAAAGATTGGTAATACATATAGGAGACCTGAATCGTTTTGTTACCAGCCATTCGATGAAATCAATCTTGATGTTAAAGTAAACTATTGTTTGTATAGCAGTTTCACTTAGCGATCGTCAGCAATATGTGATATTAACCATGATAAATTTAACATGACGGTCATCTTTTACGCCATTATTAGTAAATAATTTAAACCAATTTCGAATATTATTTAACTACAATCACATGTTGTGAGTTACATGTGATTGTAGTTAAATAACATTATGTTACGTAATTATAAATGAATTTTATTTAACTTAATAGTGACCTGGGTTAAGAATTGAGGATAAATCAGAATCCTAGGACGTATGAAACTGTAAACCAATAGGGTGACGATACCACAGAAAATCTGTAGACTAATAATAAATTAAAATTAATCGGATAATAGGAAAGATATCATGGTATGTAATATAAAAATTGAAAGAAAAGAAAGTATGACGAATGTTTTTAGGTATAAATCATTAGACAACTTGGTAAAAATGGGCAGTGAACGTGCTATAATATCTAGAAAAATTCAACCAACGCTAGTGATACACATTCTTGGTGATTGCAACGCGTGTTTTGCTGCGATTTGGTTTATTTAATGAAAAATAGAAAATAAATATTAACACACATGCTTTTTGACTAAATATCTATATGTACATGAATTAATTGTTGTGACATATGTAGGAAACATCCAACGTCCAAGAGGGTATCAGCGTCGTATAAATTATAATTAATATAGAAAATGTTTGTGTAAATCTAGATCTAATGTATGTGAAGAAAACGTCCAATAATAAGCTTCATGTATATATATATATATAGCAATCATTCGAAAATCGTGCAAATTAAATAGATTAGTCTAGAAACAAATTTTATTTACCGACGGTAAAGGACTATGAAAGGTAAATGGGGTTCAACTTATTGATGTTTATGGGCTTCATATGTCGTTTTATAAGTCTTACAAGGTATTGTGTTTGCTCGTCGAATTAACTCAGCATTGTATTTTCAATTTTGTAATTAAATCGCCGTTTGATTTGAGATGAAAATTATAGCGTTTTGAAAGTATTAATTTACTTAACGTAATTTGAATGTCGACGATTGCGCTTGCAGCTTACATAAAATTTCAAATTTAAGTAAAAATAGCAGATCAGGTTTCAACACAATAAGCCATGTTTCCGGTTTACAATTGTATATAAAGCAGTTTTATATTTGAAACATCAGGTTAAAGTGTTTGAGAGTCCAAAGAATCGACTAAAAATAAAAATGTTGGCGCAGGAGAAATGAACCTTTATATTACTTATGTTTATTAAGAGATAAAAATAAAATTTGCGAATCGCGGCTCGCAAATATCAATTTGGAAATATCCGGGGTGTGGTATCCGATGGAAAGTCGACTCGACTCGTTCTAATTGACATTGGGGAATCAAACATTATGCCAATATGCTTTTACCAATTCAGTGTATTTTTTATCGGAGGTATACTGTAACTTTGCGTTTTCAGCACGGCGTATTATGCCTTTACCGTTAATAAATCATCATCACGATGAATATTATATATCTGATTATTTTGTCAGTTATGTAGGTCACGTTCAAATCCACATTTCGCCCTCGTCGTTCATTCTCCTATATGTTCTACAATCCTTATCGTGTTTATTGTTAACATTTTATAACCATTGCAATTACTCTCTACGGTCCTTTTCTCATTTTCACATTCTGCATCCTTGCGACGATTAAAAGTAAATTTGAATCTGGATCCAATGAAATGTTTTCAAACTAGAGAATTCCATATTAAGAAATTCTCACCCTAAATCTGATATGCAAAATATATGCCGTATCGGCTCTAACATTCAGTTTGCAACGCGCAGAACGTGTAAATCGTCGCATATTGATCAGTGACAAAACTGCCAATGACTTGAAATTTAAGCAGATGCTGATCGTAGATCAACGCAGGCGAAAAGGTTTTGGACGACCAGCTTGTGGGCTATGTAACGACTAATTGATCTATAAATAATATATATAAAATAATATACATGTATCCAACTAAAAGAAATGGAAATATACAATAGATTATTCTACAACTGTATACTGTAGCTTTGTATGTTAGGGAGATTGAAAGCTGAAATGAAACGTGTACATGTCCTACATTTCTTTTTAAATTGTAAATCTACCCCACTTATGAGTATCAGATCGTAACAGTAGTTAACCGGTAACTTGTTCTATTTAACTAAAGATTTTCTTAAAATGACTTGCGAACTCGACTTGATCTGCTCTTTCATGGTAAGAGTGTATTAATGTTTTTCTCTTCCTTTTATTTTCCTAGTATTCTTTATATTTATCAGTGCTTTAACAAATTACTGTCAATTATTAGAAATCAAAATAATCAAAGATCATTTAAGAAACTATGTTTTGAGTTCTTTATGAATAATGTTTTTTTATACCATAGAGGAATATCTGAGCTAATGTATTTATGAATCTATATATTGTCAGATAAAATTTATTCATTGGATTACTAGTCTATGAATGCCTATTAAATGCCATGTATTTACATTTTACAGATGCTAATAAATATATATATATATATATATATATATATATATATATATATATATATATATTTAAAGAAAAAAGATTTTTCGCGGGACAACTATATAAAAAGAATATTTTTCATGGGCATAACCCGCATGGAAGCACGCAGCCGCCGACACGTGTTTCTGACTTATTAGTCGTCATCAGGGCGGCATAGCCAATATAGCCAATATATATATATATATATATATATATGTATATATATTGGAATTTATGTCCTGTCACTAACTACGCTCCATAGCTTGTATATGAAATTTTGTTAAAATTTTTGAAATGTGTTTCAGTTCTACTCTCAGTAGTAACAAACTGTCGGATACTCAGTTCTTTATTTAAAACAGGTCAACCAGCACTAACCTGCTGCGAGAGTACATCTCGAACGCAAAAAAACTCGTATTGCATTTGCAACACTAGTAAAGAAATAACTATTAGGTTAAAAAAATAAAACATGTGTTTCACGTGGTTTAGATATATAGAAATATTTGGCGTAGAAGACTTGAGGATGAGTCAGAAATTTGGGCGGGATTTAACAGAAAAAGGAAACATGTATGTACGAAGGCCATATCATGTAATGTGTAAAATTCTTAAATCATGTATTTTCATTATATTTCATAAAGATGAAATTATCTCCAGCTTCTTTTATATTTTCTGCCTTAATAAGAGTTGTTTTTTTATCTGAACAGATATGGAACCTCACCAGCTCTTCACTAACGATCCTTTAATTTATTTTGTGAAATGGTATCATGTCACATTAATGTTTTCCAAATTAATTGAAAAATGCATCCAATATTTTGTTAATACATTCGTTCTGTGTTTCAATCTCAATTTATTATCCAAACATTACCTCCCTCCACTCATTTAATACATATGCGTCTGCTAATTAAGTGCTAACTCCAAACGAAAAAGAGGAGGGAAAAATATCACCGCAAAGTCCAAAACCACCAACCTACTTCTATGGACTATAGAAAAGACAATCATAACAGAAAATTACGAGACAGTGTGGAACGATAATAATATAACGATATAACAAATGGAAGAATGTATAAAGAAAGTAAACATGGAAATTATAATGCGATACGACCATCACCTTTAAGAGATCAACAAGCAGCAGCAGAAAGTGAATACATATAGATCAAATATGCACATTAACGAATGTGATAAAACGACGAGTAGAACATAGGGATGGTTTATTTACGACGTTCATCGATACACCTGCAGCTTTGTCACGACTAAGAAGGTGGAATTATACAAGATCCCGAGGAAAACAAGAGTGTCACATAATAAATGCAATGTATCACAAGTTAGAATGCATAGTAAAAATTTCAGAAAATGGTTCATAATACAGACGAATGGAAAAAATGACTAGCAAAAAAACAGCAATGCAGATGAAAGTCTTGGGGAAATTCTTGCAGTAACAAAGATGGAAGGGAAATTGATAATCAAAACACTAGGCTTAGTTTAATCTTCAATTGAGTTTAGAATTAAGTTTAGAAGCAACGAATGAATCGTACTAAACCAATGGAATCCAAACATTTTGGCATTGCGACCCCGCTTGGGACATCGAGGAACATGCCGACCCAAAATTAACACAATTAATAATCTAATTCTAATTGCTCAAAAACTAGGACTACGGTAATATTAAGAATCAGGAAGATGGTAATTTATTTGTTTATTTCATTCGATTGTTACAAAACAAAGTGAAAATCAGTTCTGTAGTTACCAAACATTAGGTTGAGAAATCAACTAGCATTGCTCATTTATAACTACTAAAATTCAAATAGGACACATAATAAGAAGGATTTAAAAAAAAATCGATTAAAAAACGTCTTCTTTACAGGTACTGATATTTCTAGACCTATTTTGCTCAATTTTGTCTTAAACATGGCACATGGCTGCATTGCAAATTTCTCCATCATATGATAAGTTAGTTTTTCGCGCAAATGAAATGACAAATTGTTGGGTAGTACACACTTAAAAGGATTCCGGATCATTTCAGAATCAGAAAATAAGTATTAAATTGATATTTAAAATAATAACTTTTAGTTTGTTTTCTCTTTAAATTAGGAAATGCTGCAAAATTAATCTCCTTGCAGCACAAAAAAAATATTTTCTTTGTAAAGGCTTTGTTTTATCATTGACCATAAATATATTTAATGGTTCACCTTGAAGACTTAAATTCCACTAGTTCAATTTGAGAAAAAAATCACTTAAGTAAGTGACAAACCACTTTTCATGAGTTAACAAGTATATATTTTTTTTAACTTTAGCATTGTCATTTAAAAATACAAACACCTAATCTTTAACTTCAAATAGTCTCCTTAGGACGCTACCCCTCGAAAGGCAACGTACATACCTCTGTATGGAAAAGAAACTGCTGATATTCATTTCCCATTTCTCTCCAGATATGCGAAAAAATCCCTTGAGTTTAGAGGCCGCGCCTTTATAAAATGTATTATTTAACTCCAGTATCTAAGACAGACTTCTATATGACTCGACTCTGTAGAAGCAAAAGCTTCCAAACCTATTTGGTTTGTGTCCGAACTTAAAGCTGTTGAAATCGAAGCGCTCCTCTCGTAATTTGTTCCTTCATTGTTAATTGTCCTACCAGTTTTAGCCACTTATCCGTGAGGAAACTAAAACTTCGTAACTTTAAAAGCAGTCCGGTTATCACAAATACTAAGTTAAATACGAAATTTTACACCAAACAAATAATTAAACTCTCAAATGCGCTACGCCGACGGTGTAAATAAAATATGTCCTAGCATCACTTGTTTGCCAAGTTGTGTTACGATGCGAATGCGATGTTACACATCGTCGTGTGAAGCATATCCGAACCTCTACCGCGTAGAAGTCGTCATTCTTAAAATAGAGTAATCTGTCCAAAATTTAATGAAATTTTACACTTTAGAAACTAATATTTTTTCTCAAAAACCTTGCGACCCCAAGGTGATCTCTCGCGACCCCAAATCACAAAAAAAACCTTCCTTGTTACACTGAGGCTACTGTTTATTTTCATTCCTGCCGACTTTTTATAATGTACTGGCACCTTTCGCTGCTTCTAACTTCAAACTTTCTCTTATTCTGTAATTTGTGTCTTAAACTTGTCTCCCTTTGCAAATCCTTATGACTTAAGACATCTTTCATTGTCGCACCCCTCATTCTTGCCATAATTCAAGATAACTATTAAGGATCACTTCTGAGTGCGGTTTTTTATGATGCATTATTATTGCCATTGCAATTTTACCGCAACGGTGGTTCAAGAATATTTACCAAAAATTTCTTTTATCATCTTTACTTTTGCTTCTTTATTCCTTCTTCATCGTACCGCTCATTTTTACAATCTGATTACCAGGATACATTTAAAGAAAAATAAGATGAACATTAATGATAAAACATTCCGATCCAGGCACGTATAAAAAATTCCACGTGCTGCGTCCATGAAGGTGAGTTAACAGACGTTAAATCTGAAGTTGGTACAATGAGAAGAAACACACAATACGAGAAGTAATAAATCATGTTGATGCTAATGTACACGAAAATATTGACAATGCTGGCATATTGTGACGGGCGTCAGCTGAAAATTATGGGATATACGTCCAGATATTCGCCAGAATAAACAGTTTTAGAATCGCTCGCGCAATATTACGTATGCGTATGATTTTGTTAATCGTTCTTATAATTTACGAAATGGTGTTTAAAATAGAACATAATGTTCGCTCACAAGGGTGTAACTTTAACCCTCGCTTTACTTCATGAAAACATATTTTGAAAATAGAATAATTTCACATGGAACAGACTACAAGCACCCTTCTCATTCACGTGACACAACGCCATCTCAGGCATACATTTGTGGCATGCTAAAGGAGACAATATTTTAGTCATAGCTGCTAACGACAAGATGCATTTTACACTTTCTATAAACATATTTAATATTCTGCATAATTATTACATTTGTTTACAATGCGATCGTACACATTTAAATTATATAAATACTTTCGCTCTACTCCACTACTTTCGCTGACTAAGTGAAGCAAGTCTCTCTATTTATATTCTATAAGTGCCCTTTTGGTTTTTCTACTCTTTTAAATTAATGATTCGGTTTGGTCTTTCCTCGTTTCATAAAACTACTCCTTTTATTGGTACATATTTGTGAACTACCCTAACACTACATTCCACACTTTTTAAAGTTGTACTTTATCACTTTCTATGAAGAATAATTGTAGGTGAAATTGTTTAAAATTGGTTAAAAGGTTGGTATTATTTGCCCAATAATACTGTTGTTTGATGCATTCAATACGTCCTGCAATTTAATGTGAACCTCATAGGTACACGTTTGCTAATATATTATATAAATTAAATAAAAACATTTGTTATTTTCGTATTGAACGTCCAAAAATAACATTCAAATGAATACATTACATGGTGGCGTTTTCCATTTAAATAATATATAATCATAGCCCATTTACTGTTTACGTTTGAAACATTTATTGTTTATTTTAACGGCATTGTTTTCTGATTCCGATTTAAATATTTAATTACAACACCGCAATGCACCATAAAAACACATTTTATGCAAATTCCATGCTGTTGGTTGCATTCAAAACGCACAATGAACGCGTTACAAGCAGATAAATGGCCACTGTCATGTAAATGATTTATGGCGCCAAACTTCTGTTTTATCAATCGCTACTCCGCCGCCCATCTGAAAGTTTATTAAATTTATTCAGGCCCGCGAAATACATTTATCAACTCCGCCAACAAATTTATTATGTGTCGTGTATACACCGGTATAATCACATAGTTAAAAAATACGTTTCATTATGTCACAGAAAGTTGCGTGCATATCTCGTCCATCTTCGGCGCAGACAATTTGCATTTATGTAACATGCATCATGTAATTGACTTATAAATAGGCTTTTCAACTTACTGGCTCCTTATTTCATAATATTTTACATTAAAATTATTCTAATTTTTTTTTAATCGAACTTGGATTCTTTATGAAATTGTTTGTGATATCTCGTATACGTTTCAAAGCATTTATTTATATCTTACAACCTTAATAGCCCAATAAGCACAAAAAAGATTCGCTCGGCACTGACTCTCGACACATATTTCCAACAACCAGGTAATTGGCTTGCGCAGATGAAGACAGTTGAAATTTCTTTAAGGGCGCTGCTCGAAAGCTCGAGTAAAATGCAAAGAACCGCTGTCCTTTTGATGGCAATAAATGGTTGATTATCATTCGTTTCAATAATATATTTAAACGGATAATTTTACTGAATTTTGTTATGGAGCGAGGTTGCAAGTCACACCACGAGCGTGTAAGAGTATTTTAAAGTGGTTTTAAACTCTAAATAGTTAGAGTTTGTTAAACGTGCATTGTCGATATTGCTATATAAGTATCGATTCCGAATTTTGTTAATAAGAGTACAAATTTACGCGAAAATACATCGATAAATATTAGTGATGGGAATAATCGAGATGCGATACACGAATTAGTCGATTATTAAAATCTCTCGAGATAATCGACTATGCACTCTGAAAATTAGTAGTACTAAATTAGTAGTCGTACGTCGATCACGGAGCGTGTCGCAACGGACCGAGAAGGCCGATATCTCGATATATTTTAACCCCACCACTAAATATTAATAGTAGTTCCAGGTTCGAGATATTTTATTTTAACATTGGACTCGTTCGATTGTGGCAACTAATTAGTCGTATCGCTAAGCGAAGCTTCTCTTTCAATTATTTTTTGTAGTCTCGACCGATCGTCATTGTCGGATTGAAGAATACAATAATTTAAATAAGTACAATCGTGTTGATGATATTGCGTTAGTAAATAAAACGCTTCAAAATTTACAATAATATTTATAAACTGCCACAATAATATATAAAAAATATGAGCAAATAACAACAAAAGTATAATTCTCAATAAAAACAAAGGTACCTATATAATAAATTAATAACTCTAGATTAAACAATAATAATAAAAATTAATAAAAACAAATTTATAAGAATGTGGTATTAAGGAATATAATTTGATCTAAATTTTTAGACGATAGTTTGTTTCGATGTAAATTTGTAAGTTGCACGGCTTTAGAAAACACACTGTTAGTGGTATTAGAACGTTTATGTTGTACGTTGCATTAATTAGTATTAGTACGACTACTACTAATTTTAACTACTAATATTAGATTATTAAATTATATCGATTACTAATAATCGATTATTGAAATATCTCGATTATGCCCATCACTAATAAATATCATGTCTAATGTACCTGTAAAAAATAAACTCCCTTTTAAGAAAAAGTTAATTTCCTTCAAGTAGCATTTCAGAAGACCAAAAAAAATGAACATTAAAAATAAAATAAGAAAACATCTACTTCTTGCAGATAGTCGTGGAAGAGATGGAGTACTGACATTTAATGAAAACGAGTGTGAAATATCAAGCGTTTTTAAGCCGAATTCAAATTTTGATTTTTTGAAAATATAGATGGCATAATCAAGAAGACCTAAACAGGTTCATTGATAATTTAAATAAACTAAAAATAAGGCAAAAAAATAAAGGATTCGAATAAATTTTGAATATATAAATACCCGTAAAATTTTAGGCGAGATTTCACAAACCATAGTTTACATCTTAAACTTGGCCACCTTCAAATTTTAATACACTGCGGAGAACCAGAACGGAGCACTGCGCAAATAACGTATGTAACAAACGTTTTGGAAAAATATTTGGTAGTACAGAAAACGATTCAGTGAAGCTTTAACTACGAGATAGGTTCAATAAATACACGTTCGCCGATTTCAATATACCGATGCCCGTTTTTATAAACAATGACTCTACCGTCACTCAATTAACTATTGACTATATGGTAACGAATATAGGAAACGAATCTAAGCTAATCTAGCTGACCATTTTGCGCGCACGCTGCTCATAAATGTAGCTTTACTTTCAGAAAATGAAGTCAAGAGAAATACTCTTATTAGATATATTTTAACAAACAGTATCCAACAACTAAAGCATCTCCAGTCTATTAACTGGCAAGATTTTTTTTAATCGAGTGATTATGCTATAATATGTATTGTCCAACGGCTGAAGTGGTATGAGCAACAACAGTATCAACAACAATGGAAAATCTAAAGAATTGCTTACTGAAGATATAACTGATACAGGTAATCATATCAAAAAATTATTTTGGGTGGCAAGAAGGTGTAACCTTCCTGGTGTTCTGGAGTTATATAAATATAAATAAGGCAATATGAAAAATTAATAAACAAAACGTGAGTTTTTACTAACAAATTTCGATAAGAATACCTGCTCAGCATCTTAAATGACATGTTTTTTTTTCAGAGTGCAACATCACATGATATTTCTAATGTAATCAAAACATTAAAAATAGAAAAAGTATAGGTCTAGATGGTATACCAATTAAACCAATAATGGATATTATCGAAATATATGAGAGCGTTTAATTTATTGAATATTTCAATAAGTAGCGACATTTTCCCTGGAAAATTAAAAGTTGCTCATATTATTTCAGTCCTTAAAAAGCAATTATTCGTCAATAATTGAAAATTATAGACCAATGTCAATACTAAGTATACTTCCAAAAGTATTTGAAAAGCTTGTATATAACAAAATATAACATATCTGTGATAAATTCAACAAACTATAAAATTTTTTCAACACGGTTTTCGTGATCCACTGATATGGCCCCAATAGAGGTGCAGTATATATGATAGGATGGATTAAGCTCATTATATTGCTGGCCATGTCTTCGACGTATCAAAGACGTTTAACAGTTTTGAATATTGTTTTGTAATAAATAAAACTGTATAATTTTAGTAACGTATGTAACAAATGTTTTGGGAAAATATTTCGTATTATCTTTTCCTATTAAAAATAAAGCAAACAACTTACTATTGGATTGAGAATCAGTGAAGTTTCTCCTGCAGTTTGCCGATACATTTGTGTTTACAAAGTTTTACAAAATGTCCTACAAGTTAGAATTGTTGAAAAGTATTTACAATTTGGTTGGCCAAATGCCCAAATGTGACATTGTCGCCATTTATACAAACCAATATATTTCTAAGACAACAATTTACCGCGTGATTAACGAATGTGAGGAAGGTTTCCCGAGGATGAACCTTCCCAAGACGAGTCGCCCTCGAGTTTTGAATCATGTAAGGCTCCAATCTGCAAGAAATAGACGAGGAGTTTTAACGACAAGATTAGGCCGAAGATTTCACATTCACCGTATGACAGCCAAGAGGAAAATTAGCACAAATAATTTAATATATATAATGCTACAAAAATGTTCAAAATGCACGGATGTTCAATTAGACAGGATTCCAAGATGCTACATACAATTAAAATTCGAACATTTCAGAAACAATGCCATGATAATTTTAGGCAACGAAAAATATTTTACATTATCTAATTCCGAAATAAAAGGAAACGAAGGTTTTTATACAGACAACATTGAGTACGTTCCTAGTGACGTAAGGTATAAGAAAAAAGCGAAATTTAAGGACAAGGTGCGCCATTTCGAAAGCGGATTTTTCAAGACCTAATGTTGGGCGAGTTATCGTCGAAGCTATAAATGCAGCCATTTATATTCGAAGATGACTCCCGAAATTAGTGAATTTTATTCAAACGCATTATGTTAAAGATAATATTATGTTCTGGTCGGATCCATCATCGTGCCATTATGCGAAAAGAATCCAAGATTGCTTAAGGCAGCAACATATCCCATGTGTACCTAAAGAGGATATCCCACCGAATGTTCCACATGCACGATCTATGGAAGAGTCTTGGTCTTTACTCGGTAGAAAAGTTTACGACTGTTGGTGGGAAGCCCAAAATGAAGAAGAACTATGACGAAGAATCTACCAAAAAATTCGAGAGTTTAACCCACTTGCCATCCAAAGGCTGCTGAGAGGCATTCGCAAATTGCGAACGATTGAAACCAATGTGATACATAATAATTATAGTTAAAGCTTCGCTGAACCGTTTTCTGTACTACCAAATTTAGTATGTTAATATAGTTTGAATAATTATATTTCAAAAATTTTCCCAAATCTTTTGTTACATACATTATTTGGAAACCTCTACTGGATCCGGTGAAATCATTTCTAACGAATCGTTGTCTTTTAGTTGATTTATCGCGCGATTGATCTGTAGCTGTAGCACTTGAGTGCCCTCAGGAACTGTGCTAGGACCATTCATATTTTTATTATTCACTAATGATATACCAATGTCAATAGCCACTAGGCACGTGATTGCAGTCAACTTGAGTTGAATTTTCATACTCACAAAACAGTTTAGCACCTAGTCTAAGAAAAACAGACTAGTGCTAAACTTAAAAAAACCGTCCGTATCTATTTTAACCAATGAAAGCAACTTCCTTAACATCTAATATCAGACGGAACGTTTTCAATGCCTACATAGCTTAGTTGAATTTATAGATGAAAATGACGAACATATAAAAAATGTATGCAAAACATTAAAGCACGCATTTTTTGCAATTATGCAATTAAAAGCCACCTTGACCCTTGCAGCATTGATGCATTTACTATGCATAAGTCTATTCCAACATGGCTTACAATGTAGTTGATTAAGAGCAGAAGCGATGCATACGGTTATTTTTCAACTTAAATTCATCGAAACATAAATACATTACCGGTCAACCAGATTTACTACCTCAAATTCCATTCATCGCCTAACTATGAACAATCACCAAACTATTCCCTATCCAAAATTTATAACAAATTATCGATGAATGTCATGTTAGTCACGATCCAATTGCTTTAGGAAGGTACTGAGTTTATGCTATAAAATTACAATGTTTTATATCTATTTCCATGTACTGACTGTTCATGTCCACTAATGTCGCTGACATGAATAAATATTATTATTATTATTATTAATATTATAGGTGGTGTGTATATATGCCAAAACTCACACATCAGCAGTGCAGCAACCGAATGTATATGATTTTTGTGCGGTTGCAAACATTCATGTAAAATTCGTTAACGATGCGAAACTGAGTGCCGTTAAGCTACGTTGATGCGTCCATTATGGTTGCTTTTGAATTCGTTGTTTCATTGCGAGTATTATTAATATTGATTGCTTTTAATTGCGGTTACAAACAGCATCCATATCATGTTAACTAGCGTTCCGGAAATCTAAATCATTAAACAACTAATGCAGGACTAGGTTAACTACAGTGAAGTTTCAAGCAACGCTCCTATTGCCATTTCATTTAATAACTATGTAGCTGCAATCTCATTTTAATGAGTTACTTAATTTAAATTAATTTAACGATTCGTACAACTAGAATCTAACGTATTTGTACCGGCGATATTAATCAACAAAATTTCTAATAATTATGTTCTTTTACAGGGGATCTTAGGATCCGGTTTCGCCTTGAAAGTGCAACAAAAGCAGCGTCAGAAACATTTTAATAGGCAAATTCCAGCTGCAGCTATGTTAATACAATGTTTGTGGCGATGCTACGCCGCCGATAAAAGCTTTAACTCCACGGCGACGTGGCAGGTCTACCTGATGGACACGAATAACGCGATTTTGCCCAGTCAGCCATCCGGCTCGTCAAACAGCAGCAATTTGCCCTTATCAAAGGTGAGCTTATAAGACCCTTCACGTAAACGCTGCATGTGAACGCTTTCCTTGTTGCAATAAACGCCGCCCTCAACTCGTCGGTCGAGTCTATTGCAGCAACGTTTCGTCGCGAATGCGCTTAATAATTTTGGGATTTGCGTGCACGGCACTGACTGGAAATTACCTCGGTGAGGTTCGCTGCACTTTTATCACGTTTGCATTTATGGGGGATATCGAGTTTCTAAAAGTGCCAAACTGAATAATGTCTTCGCATCGTCCTAGTACAATATTCAATTTTACCGGCGCGCTTCCGTTTTCACTCTATTTTACGGCTTCTATGAAGTGAGCTGTAAGTTTTACGGGATTTTAGTTTCCTATTACCTAAAGAGTCCTAATGCATTACTCAAGTTTCTTGAATAATGAATAGGCGTGAGGTGTTTTTTGTGCTCAAATATAAAGCTTCTTATAATCTACATTGTAGGTACTTACACGTGAAAATGTATAATTTAATCTTAAACTTTACAAAGTAACATAAATATTCTTCTAGGGATAATTGGCTAAAATCCTAAAAAACGTATTTTTACCCACTTATTTTTATATTACCGACCGAAGTAAATTTCAAATTCTCAACCTAAGTTTGTTTAAATTAAACTTGTCACGATTGATATTTTCACAATACAGTTAAAATACTAAAAGGATCAGAAAATGAGGTAGGTGCTGGCGACAATGGAAATGGTATTATGAACATGAAAATTGACTTTATAATGAATTTAAAACAAATATTAACCTATTAGAAATGGGAATAATAATATAGGAGAAAAGGGACTCACGACGCAGTGAAGTCAATAATGTATGGGACCACGTAGTGGAGTAGCATTTTGAATGCGGGAACATAATTTTTTTAAAAAATGTATAATCGAAAGCAATTATGTAGGTAAAGGAGAATGATACTGGAACTATAATTCGAAAATTAAAAGAAGAGAACACTTATTAATCTAATTTTCGAAAAGATTAAAATAACATTATGAAAGATTCATCTTTATTGTATATGGCTTAAATGCTACAGTTGGCAGAAGGAATCTCCAAAGAATAAACGGAGAGTAAAATAACAAAATTGGTAATATTATGTTTTAATATAGAGTGATTTTAGGAATATCACGATTTCTTTTAATATTGGCCTAGTTACGGCGGGGTCACACATTTTGATAGAATATTATTAAATTCATATATTTCAATTTTTTTAATGAAAACAAACTGCTTTCAGCTCTTATACTTATAATTTCATACTACATGTTACATACATAATAAAATCATAGTTATTTCATGCAGATGAAAATTACGAAACGAACTGAGGCCCATTTAATGACTGAAATATTTTCTTTGAGTAGGTAAAGTGAGTTTTAGTCTGCCTAAATATTTTTGTGAAATTTTACACGCTTTACCAAAAGTAAAATGTACATTTTGGTAACAATAAAGACTCGCTACGCGTTTTGAACTACGTTTCAAACTTCAAAACCTCGACCTTTTATTGTAACAAGAACGCGCTAGCAGTCGAAATAATTTATTAACATTATAGCAAAAACTCTCAACAGCAAATGAAATCTATTTTATGCAATAAAATTCGGTGGACTCTTGTCACGTGTTTAATGACACTCGTCCAAATTGACCTCCAATTATAAGATGCATTGTATCAAAAATAAAAACAACGATTTGAGGATATGAAAAGTGTGAAATATTGTCCAATTTCACGAAGTTTGAAGTGTTCAACTAAGTGTCTGTCCCGCGTAGCCTCAAGAGAATTGAACGCGATTTCCATAAACAATAATAGACGAAAAGTTACATTCTATAGCATAGAAACGAACTCATAATCAATCAATGAGAATTCGTGGAAAGCCAGTATAAAATTACTGGAGAATAGTATGTATGAGAGATCTGAGAGAATTGACCACAATTTAGTCAAAGCAAAGCATATGGCATCAAATAAAGGGTTGCGTACAAAAAAGTAAAAAGAAAATTAACTCATAAAATTGTATAAATTGTAAAACAACGAAGCTGTCGAAAAGTTTGAGAAACAATAAGAACTGACACTAAAACGTGTAGAAATTACGAAGAATCAACAAAAATAAAATTAACAAAACAGAAAAGAAAAGCAGAAGAATTCATTATGTGTATGCAAAAATTAGAGAACAACTACAAACAATTGGAAATTATTTAGCAGGACATTTAAAAACATCAAATAAAAAAATACAAAGAGCGGGAGACAATTAAATAAGAACTTGATGCAACGATGGAGGGAATACCGGATGAAGGTATTCCCTGGTAGATAATAAGAATGAAGATATTAAGACCGTGGAATGTAATAGGGGTGATCAAATGTGTAGAATAAGCAAATATTAATGCAATGGCAGAAGAAATAAACGAAATAAAAAATGAATAAGCTTAAGAAACAAGCGTTTCTCGTTTGAACACGCATGTACACCTAACGTATGTAAGAAAAGTTGTGTGAAAATTTTTCGTATTATTTTTTTCCTGCTAAAAATAAAGCAATCGACTTACCATTGGATATTGAAAACCTGTCGAGTTTCTCTTGAAGTTTTACAAAATGTCCTACAAGTTAAAATTGTTGAAATGTATTTACTATTCGGTTAGCCAAATGCCCAAACGTGACATTGTCGCCATTTATAGAACCCAAAACATTTAACAATTTGCCGCGTTATTAAGGAATATGAGAAATGTTTGCCTGCACTAATCTTCCCAAGACGGACCCACAAGTTCTGAATCTTGCAAGGCTTCAGAAATTCATTAAATCTGCCACAAATAGAAAAGGAGTTTCAACGACAAGATTAGGCCTAAGATTTCACATTTCCCATATGACAGCCAAGAAGGAAATTAGCAGAAATAATTCAAAATAAAGAAAGCGACAAAAATGTTCAAAATAAACGGCTGCTCAATTAGAGAGCATTCCAAAATGCTGCAGACAATTAAGATTAGAACATTTCAGAAAGAATGCCACGATAATTTTAGACGACGAAAAATATTTTACATTATCCAACTAGACGTTCCTACGTAAGGTATAAAAAAGCGAAATTTGAGGACAAGGTGCTAGTGTGGTGCGTCATTTCGGAAGCTGGTTTTCAAGACTTTATGTTGGGCGAGTTAGGGCGAAGCTGTAAATGCAGACATTTATATTCGAAGATGCCTTCCCAAATTAGTGAATCTTATTTAAACGCATTATGTTGATGATAATATTATGTTCTGGCCGGATCTGGCATCGTGCCATGATGCGAGAAGATTCCAAGATTGGTTAAGGCAACAAAATATCCCATGTGTACCTAAAGAGAAAATCCCCCCGAATGTTCCACAGGCACGTCCTACAGAAGAGTTTTGGGCTTTACTTGGCTGAGTTTACGACGGTGGGCGAGAAGCCCAAAATGAAGAAGAACTACCACGCAGAATCGACCAAAAGATTCGAGAGTTTAACCCAATTACCGTCCAAAGGCTAATGAGAGGCATTCGCACCAAATTGTGAACCATTGAAACTCATGGCCCTTTAGCTGCTATGTGATACATACATATAACTATAATTAAAGCTTCACTGAATCGTTTTCTGTACTACCAAATTAAATAAAACAATTATAGTTTGAATAATTATATTTCAAAAAATTACCTAAAACTTATGTTACATACGTTAGACTAAGAAGATATAAATGGTAACGAAATGGTAGAATAATAAACGAATTAAAAAAATGAAAAGGCGACCGGCCACAACAAAGGGAATCAAGGGAAAGTAGTAGAAAGCTGAAAAGTGAAAGCTAAAAACTGAAAGGTGAAAACTGAAAACTGGAGCTAAATGAACATGCAGCCACAACACACAATATTAGAAACGTACATAAACCCGCATATGCAAGAGGCACCATCGAGAGTAGGAGAAAGTAAACAAGGTAATTTATTCATATTGAACAAATTCTTGACAAGCTGTTGAATGCATCTGGGAATCTCAGAAACACGAGTACGGCATGAAAGGGGAAGGGGGCGAGCTGCACTGACTTTGTAATAAATCATCATGGGTATTAATGAATTATGATTAGTAATGTGTGAATAGGCGACAAAGATGAAATAAGAAAAATACATATTTAAAATACATCAAAAATTGTATATGTGGTCAAGATGTGCATGTGAGTATGCTTTTACGAAACATTGCATAAATTTATCAAACTGTTGCAATAAATTCATTGTAGGTTCACATACAATGAAAAATATTTTATTTTTAAATATTTAAGTCCACAAACTAATGGTGATGTAACGAATAGTTTGCGGTCAAATTTCTGCGATTTCAAAGCAACGAAATGCAATGTATATCATTTAATATTAATGTTTAAGAGAATTAGGACAAATATTTGAAGCAGTTATAGTTTATTCCCGTAGTATATAACTAAGATTAACAAAATCTAAGATTTAAATTAATGAGCTAAGTAGTGGATGTTCAGAGGAAATTCGTAGGATATAATTGTCGATACGATACGATACGATACGATACGATACGTTCATATACAAGCATGTGATCCAATTCAAAGAAAAAAGCCTATAAATGAGTAAAATATTCAGATCAAATTAGCCTATTCGCTCTTAAAAAGTTGTTGAAAAGGCTATTCATAGTGTCAGAACACTAGATACAAATAATAGGTTGTTTAAAATGACATCTTATGAATTTGCATACCGTACCGGTCACCTAAATACACCAACGAACTTTTCTGAATCGAATATGTGACTAATTAAATGTATCGATAACACCGTACTACAATTAATAACTTTTTCAAAATCCCGTAGGGGTTTGATATCGTTTCTAGTATTTTCGGGGCCGGGATCATGAATATGTACTCTGTTTCTTCGGGTCAGGTCAAGGTTCTGAGTTGATACGCATTGGAAATTATCAAATACTTAATGATATAATGTATTGTTTTGATACTAAAATGATTGATATAAGAAAAATAAGATGAATGATCTATGATATTGCGCTTGTTGGAAACCCAAAGAAATTGCACATGCAAAGTTCAATTATTGAATTGGACATATTGCTCACATTTATGATAGAACAATATGAAATAAATAAATTAAATATGTTTTTATAACATTTAATATTGTATTTAATGGTATTTCATTTAAAATAGTGCTTTAAACGTAATTCAAGTAAATATTTACTTTGCAGTTAATCTGTAATGTTTGTATTTTGAATTAATTGTGGAGTGTGGGAGAAAATTGTTTATGCTGCCCAAATCAGTTATGTTAACTGTATAATTCATTTTACATGACGGTTTTACAATTTCGCGAGTTTTGTCCAAAAATTTTGGTTTTTGGCTATTTTTTATTTTAGACATATTTGCCACTTTGACGTTGAGTAAAATTTTTTGAACATTGTTTATTTTAACATGTCAGACAATTTCTTTTCATTATTTTCAATGTTATATATTTAGGTCTTGGGCCATTTTTTATATGCACGCAATTTCGACATACTTGCAAAGTTTAGAATTTTGTTATTCTTTGCATTTTTTCGTTGTGAAAAATGTTGTCTGGTATTCATGGCTTTCGTTTTTTTCTCGTCTCATTGTACATTTGTTCGTTTTAATTTCTCCCTTTTTTCTTGGAGGTTTTTTTTCTTTTCGTCATTTGCCTTTTTTGCCGATTTCATCGAGAAACAAAAATCAATTTCTACAATTGTTCTTGTAGATTGTACAAGTTATTGCATTTGCTGTTAAAAAATGCGTTTTTCTTATTCTTCAAAAATTTTAACTTTTAGAAATTTCTTATCCTTTGCACACACATAATTTTTCCATTTAGGAAACTACTTGCTTCGATTTTTTTTAAATTTTGTGTATTTTTGTCTTTTTAGCCAATTTCTTGCGTTTAATTACAACTTCGTCAATTTCTGCATTTATGACATATATGTAATTTCGCAAATTCGCAAATTTTACCAAAATATTACACACATTATTTATTTCAAGAATTTCTCATCTTGGAAATTGAAAATTTGCACATTTTCGACAATTTCGATATTTTTGTCAATTTTGTTCCTGTAAAAATCTTTACTTAAGTTTTCTCCCACCGTTCACACCAATTTTTAAACTTCGTCATTTTAGTAACAGAATGTAAATTTTCCAAAATGTTCATCATTCTTTACGTAATGTATGCAATGGATTGATCTGTCCTATAACCCCAAATTTGATTCAATTTCAGAACGTAAACAAAAATAACCAACGCTGAGTTGAGTGGAATTAATTTTAAAACATTTGAGAACTATTGAAATGAAAGCAATATTTTTAGTCATACTTTGAATCACGTTAGAAGTTTCGTTTCTATTGGGTTAAGTTGGCTATGCATTTGGTGTTTTATTGGATCGATCGTCATTCATTCTGTATTAGTTTTTCGACTAAATACAAAAAATGCAAATATCACATCAAGGGAGGTCATAAATCATTCATTCTATTTATGTTATGGGGTGCTCGGATGTCGGTTGTAAAATGGCAACTGAAAAGTCGATGTTGTTGGTTCACCACAAGGAAGAAAGGCATGTACAGTACAGTTCGCAAGTCTGGATTTGGTTTACGAGGCAACGTCTGTAAAACCAAGTCCACAACATCGAACTTGTTCTGAGATGTTTAACTAAGTCTGGTACGGCGCTACATTGTTTATGTTATTATGGTTAACGTAATTCGACATCGTAATAAAATACACTGAGTGGGTTGATTTGGATGGGGTTGGGTGTAAGACAGTAGTAGGCAGATCAACGATGAGTACGACTGATACGGCGGAATGTCGTTAGGTTGTACATTATATTTATTTTGGTTAATCAGTGACTTTAATAATTTTATTGAACATTTTTACTACGTTGTATTATACATATCCAACATTATTTTTTTTTAATGTCTATGTTGCTAAAAAAATAATTTTAAATAACATTCCGGTGAATATTGATAAGATTTTTGTATGGAATTAATCCTTCAATTAGTTGCAAATATTGACTTTCAATGATATTTGCAATAAACTATGTCTTGTTTTGGGCATATTATTCTCCTCGAATTCTTTAAATTATGTTTTACTTTTTATCGGGTTGTGTTGTATTTTACTGGTTACTGTTACTAGTTGTAAAAAAGACACATAGATGACTACTCAATAAAACCTGACGCGTTCAATCTCACCGCCAAGAGACGTATGTTTTTTTTACTTTTTTTTCGGCATTTTAGACAATTTTGTCAATTAAACATTTGGACATTTTTGACATTTTATCATTCGTGTTTTGAATATTTTATTTCTTTTATTCTGCGTATTTTTCATTCAAGATTTTATGTAAAGTTACCCATTTTCGACAATTGTGGTATTTTATCAATTTCGTTCTTTGCTCGTCTAAAAATAATGCAATATTGAAATCAAATAAATTTTCACATTTTTATACATTTTCCATATTTTTACTTTCTCATATTTTATGTATAAGGAAGTATAGGAATGACGCAAATTTTCGAACTAGAGATCTTAACGAAAATACACGTTTTGAATTTCCCTAAGCCTATTCTGACTAATTTCGGAATGGCGTTATTGTATTACTATGTATCTGTGCGCCCTCTAACACCCAAACTATTGAAGCTAACACTGTGCAACTTTAAACATATTTGTATGAAGTGAAGATGAAAACTTCATGATTTTCTCTTAGGACCCTTTCTATATCTCGAAAACGGTACGAGTCATCGAAAAAATTGTAATTGTCAGTTTGCTCGAAATGTATCTAGGTATAAGAAAGTTCAGTGCAATTCAGTTCAAGCATCATTCGTCCTGTTTTCCTTATTTCATAGTAATTTGACATGAAAAACTACAAGTTTTTTCATAAATTATTCAAAAACTTCAAATGCGTCTAAATTCAGAACCTTGACCTGACCCCGAAAAACTTAGTACATATTCGTGATCAGCTATCTCGAAAATACTAGAAATGATATCAAAACCCTTCGGTTTTTTTTTCAGTTGTACGTTGATTATTAATCATTCTCGTGGTTATGTGGAATAATTTCCTAACACGCATATTGCCAATTAGTTGAGATTTTTGCAAGGTATAATGCTTGAGGGGTCTAACACCCCAATTCATTATTTTTTTCATTTTCTTTAATTACAGTTTCTTCATTACTTAAATTTGAATTTTATTTTATGGTATGGTTACTTTGCAATCATTTCATTAATTTCAACCATCGCATATTATACATTTTGACTTCAAACGATACGTCTCTTGAATGTTCACGCACACGATTAATTGTCCTTGTACTCCGTATGCGATTGTTTCAACTTAATTATTTAAGTCTGTGCACGATTTTTCCGTGACTGTCTCCATTTTCGTACACGAACTCCTCGTCGCCTCTCGGGTATTAAAGAATTCTTTAATTCAACAGCCTTTCACGCAAATATTTTTCAACGTTGGTAACAGGTTGTGTCGCTCTCATCGATGGAGCTCACAATTATAAAATTCCTTCTATTTCATTCTTTTACGTGCATAAACCCTTTTTTTGTTCAATCTGTTTGTGACTTGTGAAAAATGTATTTGGTAACCGCGACCATAAAAAAAAATCGTTCCGTTCTTTGTTCGAAACTACTTTTAATTAAATTAATCAAGTGGCTAAATCTTAACCGTAGAAGCTGCGAGCGTTCGAATAAATAGCTTCAAAGCGATTCATCTCTCGCCCAGCACTTTGCACAACTTCAGACCCAAAGTCAAATATTAATTAATTTGCACTGTACGGTTAGATCTGCGATTAAATTCATAAGTCGAAGCTAGACGTAAAATAGTCGTAACAAGCCAACCTACAAAATTAACGACGCAATAGTCTGGAACTGTCGACACAAGTCTTATCACCAACCAACAAAATTTTTGAGATGACGTGATGTGAGTTAAAATGTGATGTTAGTGAAATCTGAATAAATAAATAGTGGACTAATCACTTCAGTAGTACAACAAATAGACCCAAAGGTAAATAATAGGTAAATTACTCAAATAAAACATAAAACTAATCCCTATATCAAAACCAAAAATGGCCAATGAACGTGAGTCGCGAATACAAATCAAATACAGTACGTGATCGAAATGGACTTAATTCAAATAAGAAATTTTATCAAAACTTGACTTAATGTGATGAAGAAGGTGTAGTGTAATACTTGTTTTCCTTTTGTATCAATTGTGAAACTTAGTTTTAATTTTATCTAAATCTCCGATTAAGAGATATATAGTGTTGGTGTCTCAATTTAACACCACCTTGTTCTTTCCAAGCACCACAGTAATTTCTGACAGTTATGAAATACACTGGAACCTTGCTCGTAATTCTGTTATGTTGTATCAGTACCACTTGCACATTTTAATATTTTTCTATGGCATGTTTTTATTATTTGTGGCATTGTCGTAGTTTGAATATGTTGCCTTAGCATCTGAAATCCATTCAGACGCTAAGGCAGATCCAACCCCACATAAATCTTGCACATATCGCACCTTTTCTTTTGTCGTTATCAATATTTGTGTAGGTAAGAATTTATATCAATTCGTTCTTATAATTTATTTCGTGCTTCATTACATATAAGGGTATGTGTGTTACGTGATATATAATTATATCTATATTATTCACTTCAAAGTTTATTTTAAAGAATGAGGTTTAGGATTTATATATTTAAAATCAATCAAATCGGGAGGAAAATTGCATATAGTTCTACTAAAAAAATCACTAATGTACTTCTGATACTAAGGAGTAATTTATTAATTTTTGTAAGTGTCAATTGTTACTACACATTGCGACATAAAATAAATCATATTTTTAATTAAATAAAATATCCTTTATTTTCACAATTCAATGGTACATTTAAAATACTGTACATATTCATTATCATCAACGCCTGCATGCTTATTGCAAACAATCACGATAAGCATAATCGACATGTTAGCCACAATACGCTCAACTACCGTCCAAATTTCGCGTCATTCCGGTAGAAATCCGATTTACACGTCCGATTGTATGTACTTCAGCGTCCCCTGAAATTGGCAATTTGGACGATAGTGTTTTGTTCTGTTAGGCTAGTTTTAGATGCAGTGTTCGGTGTCTTGGTGTTAAGTCTGCATGGGTTGGGTCAGTCCCTGATATTACAGGTCGCCAAGAAGGCGTCCGTGCTCAAAAGGCGAAAGTCTAGAAACAGAATGGACACTCCGGGAACTCCCCAGGGCGACGTACCTGCCCGCTGCGATTCGGAAGCCGATGTCGTCTTCTACATGGAGGAACCGAAAGCAGGTAGTTACTTTATCGAATATTTTATTAGTTAAGTGATTAATATTATTCGTTATTTTAAATAGTCGTGTCAGATTTTTAGGCTTTAATATGTAGATTTACTAAAAAGCCCACAAACGTATAAGTCACATTCAATCATAAAAACTTCTTACATTTGTATTCAATTGTTGCCAAAAATCTTAACAATACTTCTGTCCTGAGCTATTCAGTTGAATAAAAACTTGAATGCAGATAATAATAAATTGACGCAAACACTTGGTGTGTTTTTATTGTCATAGATTTGTTTGTTTAAAACATATAATTGCAGAAAAAGGCTGAATCAAATTTAGTATTACCAAAGAGTATTTTATTCGACTGAACAGTTTAACAGCAGCAGCAACAATATTCGTTCGTGTGTAGACATGTCTATGTATCTTAAATTAACTTCAAATAAATTACTTACGATAACGTTACGTTAATATTTAGGTTAGCGCCAGTGGGACAGAATCATGTAGATTTTCTTCTAATTACATTAACGTGAAAAGGGGCAAATTATAGTGAATAAAATAAACGGTCGTGCTCGATAAATTCATAAATTCAAACTATAAACGATTTAAGGGTTTTTAGGTTAAATCCAATAAATCCATTTTATTCGCCCCGTTCAGTTCGGTAATACAATGAAAATAAATTTAAGGAAATTTCACAAGGATTTAAAATGCATTTCACAAACTCTAAAACCAAATTCGGATTTATTATAACTTCGTTTTGCTCGTAGGAACTCCGAACAGGGTGCGAAGAGGCGAACGAGAGAGTGCGAGGGGCGCAATTTTCACGAGCCAGACGAGCACGGTCACCGAAGCAGCCAGCGACGACATCGACGATCTCGACGGAGAGCTTCCCAGAGTCACACAGTAAGATTATCTTTAAATTACGTTATTGTCGCGCGCCATCCGAAGCAATCACTTGTTACATTTGCCTCATTAATGTTTGTGTTTCGTTTAAATCGAATTTAACAGCTTCGAAAGAAGATCGGTGACGCTCGCAATTCGCCGCAAATTTACAAATGTAACTGGTTTAAGTAAAGACGTTTTCCACGAGAAAATTAAGTTGGTATCGAGGTCGTAATTGTGCTTTTACTGAACTTAACGCTAAAAATTAAGATTTGAGGAGCACTGCGCCCCTAAATTACACACTCGGGCGGAAATTGCACGAAATCACGCAATAAATCTTACCTCGCTAATGCTTCGTGCCTTATCGCGAGAGCGACTAAGTTTGCCTATAATCGTCTTAATGATGACGGAAAACGACGAGAATATACGAATTATTCAGTCTCGAAAATGTGGTTTAATAACTTTCCATTGGTTAATATTTATTGAGAATAAATATATATGAATCCTTGAATATGAATCCAATCTCAAGTCAGTAAAATTATTAAATTAGACACATCGCCGTTAATTGAAATTAATAATTTCTAGGAAAGAATGGGTAAAAAGGCGCCAGTGCCAATTTCAATCTCGTCTAGCTCGTTTGAAATCTTTACAATTTATTGGTAGAATGTGGAAGTTGAACGCGTCGACTAGCCAGGCAGGATAATTGCCTTATGCACCATTCAATTTTTCGATTAAGGTGATTATTATGGTAAACGTATCGGCGATGGAATTTCCGGTTAACAACCATTTTGTAGATAATTAGATGCTGGTAAATCATGTAATTTACTATGGATATGATTGCCTAAATCTAAATTTTCCACGTACTCGCTTTAATTAAAGATTTCTCAATATTTATTGCCTGTGTACAATGAAAATTGTTTCGGTAAAAAGCTTGACCAGTAAACATTGTGAAGAACGTTCGATGTAATTTGTGAGGTGGTGTCTCGCTCATGATGGCTTTCAGATTCAAGTTTGTTTAGCTTAATTAGATTTATCTTTCATAACGTTTCTAATTTTTCAATCTAGAGATACTCGTTTCGTTATTAGCACCCTTATGAATTTATTTACATACTGGTTTGTAATGAAACAATCCTTAACATATTGTAATTGTCAAAGCTACTGTGTATCAAATCACATTTTAGGACACCCAAGCAAAATTATGTACCAATATTTTCTGGAGAATACTATTACAAAGAATGTAGAAATTTATACAATGTAAAATCAAATCATATGATGTATAAAAATTATAATATGACAGAATATTTCACCGTAAACTAGGGTCATGAACTAGTTCACCGTATGTGAGTCGTATCTTATGATAATTTTAACCCAACCAAAACTTATCAATGTCAATCCACAATGCCACATAATGAAATAAGAACGTTACCATAAAACCTCTGCTATAGATTATGATTTACCACTTATATCGAATGTAAAGAATGCAAAAGGCAGTCCAATTATCAAAATGGTGTAGGAGTAAGATCAGCGCTAATCGCGCCGGCGACGAGTGGTCATTGAATCGCGTGCTGTCACCGTTAACGTTAATTATTTATTAAACCACATTTTGACGAAAATGTTTATTATTCGGCCTCACTAAACTATGTTGTCTACAGTATTGCGGTCTAGGGGCATAATTTACTTCAATGCATTGAAGGGTAGATGCCTAATTAATTGGATCTGCAACAAAAAGATTGTTGGGGCGATTTTTGCTTCCTTGTTCTTGTTCTGACCTTAACAATATATCCAATGTCTGCAGAAAAAGTATTAAAGAAATATCTGAATAATCATGGAATAAAGTCACTCACCATTTGCACATTTAATCGATTGACCTGGTTGAATTTAATTATTTATATTGGAATGTCAACTTAATTGCTTTGACATTTGGTTTGGCATTGCGCTAACAGCTTTCATTGGTAGCAGTACGGTCCTTTCTTCCATTAAAATACGAGGTATGTAAATTAAGTAATCAGACTGGGAGACTGGCAACGTAGCTTGGAGGGGCGGCAGGGGAACATCTGTGCCTTCAGTACAGGTTTGAACTCGCTCGAGTCATTTGCTGTACGTAGGTATTTTGTTTGTGAAACAGTTTTTTCTATTGTGTTTCCAAAAATAGTGTTTTGTCAAGAGCCCAGTTTTTTCGGTGGTTTAAGGCATTTTCAGAAGGAAGTTGACAGTGAGAATGATCGGAGAGGAGTTGAATTTGACTCACACCACAGTTCATCAGATTTTGACCAATGAATTGACGATGAGAAAAATCTGCGCAATGAAAAACCTTTCGCAAGGCCAAAAGGACATCAGGAGGGAAATGTGCCTTGACTTTTTTGATTCGAATGAAAATGACCGCCATTTTCTGAAACGTGTCATTACTGGTGACGAGTCTTGGGTGTTTGAGTACGACACAGAAACCAAGCGCCACAGCATGGAGTGGCACACTTCAACCTCTTCAGGCCCAAAAAAGCAATGAAGACGAAGTCGAAGATCAAATGCATGCTGATTTGTTTTTTCGATATCCACTGAGTCATCCACAAAGAGTTTCTACCTCAAGGTACCTCAAGGTAGAAACTACCTCAAGACCAAACGGTCAATCAACACTTTTACCGGAAGGTTCTTGAAAAAGAATCATTCATGTAAAACCAAACATCAAGAACAGCTGGGTGTTGCATCACGATAATGCTCCTTGTCACACAGCAATTTCAATAAACGAGTCTTTGGCCAGTAAAAACATTCCTGTGACTTTTTTGTCTTGCCGTTCCCGAAGTTAAAAAATGACCGCAAGGGAACTCATTTTGGGACAGTCGAAAACATTGAAACGGCTGTAACCGACCAGCTGAAGGCTATTCCAGTATCGGAGTTCCAGCACTGCTATGAGGAGTAGAAGAACCGTATCCAGCGCTGTGTGGCTTCAGAAGGAAATTATTTTGAGGGTGACAATATACAATTGTATTTCTAGTTGAATACATTTCTTTTAAAAAATCAGTCTCATTTCTTAATTTACAGACCTCGTATCTTGTCTCATTGGTTAATGCTAAGCTGTGCAAATTGTAAGTTTTCTGATTCCATCGAGTAAATCCACAAAAAATTGTTTAATATCTTATGATAAGTGTGAACATGTTGGATACTTCCTGCAGAATAGCTTATCTATATGGATAAAACGATCCAACATGTGTAATTAATGTTCCTAGCATTTTATGTATCATTAATATCAGGAGCTTTTATTTTCTTTGCTAAATTTCGTAAATAATTTTACAGTATGGTGGAGTAATTAATGCTACATAGGTGGTAATTAGGACTAAACATACGTGTATTAATGAATATATACTAAAGATTATAACAAGTTCCACTATAAATACATACGGGATTAACTGAAATGTAGTTTACATTACTTTAATGAGTAAAAATAAAAAAAATTGCAGTTGTATATGAAAATTGCAATATTATTAACATCAAAGCTGCATAACCGGGCATACTGATTAGGCAAAAAGTTTGCTACAAAAAACTTTTTGTACTAGTGGTAAAAAATTTATATTATAAACATTTTGAAAAGTTGTCTCCAATAAAGTTACAATGTAAATATAAACGTAACGTTAAAGTTAGTATAGTAACATTTCTAAATAGTTATTAGTAAACTATAAATTTTATTGTGTATTATTAAAGAAAGATTCACATGACATAATTTGCTACGCACTCTGAGTAAGCTTATCCTGTCTTCAATTAGGTTCGTGCGTGTTCGGATTATTTATATTCATAAAATTTCATAATGGAAAAACCATTTTCATAAGGAACAAGTAAAATATTTATGGATTTGTTAACTTTCACGACTCTGGTTTCCGTCGTCGATGTCCAACATTTCTATTAAACCATCGGCCTCAACAAACCAACGGGTTTTGGTATCTAGTATCAATACACATTATAATAATTTCTTATTCTAATCGCCGTACTCTTTCAGGTGTATCGCTAGAAGACTGCGAAATAAATTTTCGGCCATTTCTTTTATCGAATCGTTGGGATTTTCATCCAAGGATAATAAAAGTCTTCGGTAACGTCCATTTTCTGTAACTGTAGATGCTTCTGTCCGGTTTTTATCCTCGTTAGAAAATCCCACTTTTACATGAACGCAATGACCCACTAGTACAAAAATTTTTTTGAGCTGCTACTCCACCTTTACGTTTTTATTAATGACATAGAATATTAGATTTAGAGCATTTTGATTTGTTTCCCGCCTAGTACCTAGAATATTAAATATGCAAAGTTCACATGTGCATTGACTCACAAAATTATTGTACGTCCGGATTTGACTACTTGCGCTCCGCCAAATTTGACTAATCTGCGAAAATCAAATTATTTAGTTTGTGCCAAAGAGTTCTTATCTCTGGCGCGCGACGAAATTGCGTAGTTAAAGTTTAGGCGTCGTCGTCGTAAATCACGCGGATGCTGCAATCTAATCTTTTCCTGCAATTTCAGATTAACGGAAGCGCATAAAAACGCAATCCGAGCAATAAGAAAAATAAAGTACTTCGTCGCCAGGCGGAAATTCCAGCAGGCGAGGAAACCGTACGACGTTCGAGACGTGATCGAGCAGTACAGCCAAGGCCATCTGAATATGATGGTTAGGATAAAGGTAAATTGTGGTCGTTTGCGCAGTTTGCGGCGGTAGTTTCATCGACGTTTCATTTTCAACAGGAACTGCAGCGTCGGCTCGATCAAACGCTAGGGAAACCGGGGAGCTACCTAGCGGGGATTGACCGTGTCGGCAACGTCAAACCCATGACGGTGGGAGCCAGGCTCTACAGGGTCGAGCAACAGGTAATAGAAGTGTATTACATATGTGACTTATTTCCAGACTTAAAGTTGAGGGTACATCGTATCCATTCATTAAATTCAACTTGTTCAAAAAAACCTCTTTCCTTCATTCTGCAGTTCTACAGTCTCACCGGTGCATTGCTCGCTTCTGTTCATTTGTATCACCCCTTCGTATTTATATTTCCTTTACCGATTCCAAATTCCTTTGATCTGGTGTTCTTTCACTCTTGCTAAATAATTCATTCTCCGCTTCGATTCTCGTCCCTTTTACGTATGCCGTCTATACTCATTGGTTTATCCTCGCGCCCTAGCGCCCGCGATTTCTTGCTTTTATGCACGCTTATCCCGCTAGTCCGTGCAGGCTTGCGGGGGTGATCCTCTCGGTGACCACTGCACGATTCTGGTCCGCCCATTGACTTTTAACTGCACCTTTAACCGCTAGCTAACCTGTCCGGTATTAGATTGATTATAACGATAAATGTATCTTTGCTTACCCCAAACTTGTGCAATTCTTGCAAACTAACTACTTCGCTATTGTTCTTGAACGATATTTAACACAAAGGGAGAATAATATAAATGGAATGATGAACTGCCGGTGAAAAATATGGAAAAGCATAAATGGATAGCACACCAGCAAGAAACCAAAAGAACCAAACAACCAAATCGAGAACAATGGATACGATATGGAAAATCGAAAAAAACTGGTATAGCATTAAGGAGCAGGAAGGATATGACGAATGGCGCTAGAAACGTTGGAGGCAGAAGTAAAAAAGTACCGATTGGACATAATAGCACTACAAGAAACGCACATAAACGAAACGGCAATATCAATATTAGAAGAATATACACTCTTCGGGAGTGGAGGAGAAACAAGAGGATTTAGAGTGGATTTTTTAGTAAGTAACGAAGTCAAAATATCCGTACCTATGTCAGATCAGGTATTCGTGCACGCCCCAACAGAAGGGAAAATTGAGACGAAAACGATTAATTTTATGAAACAATAGAAGAAGAAAAAAGAAGAAAAAACAGCACCAAAGAATAAAAAATATAAAGTCATGCAAATATAAATTCGGATCACTAGTTAGTAAGAATAAACATGAAAATAAAGAAGTAGTCGAAAAGGAAAAAAAGGAGGGAAAAAGTAAGAGGCAGTATAAGATAGAGACATTACAAAAAAGATAGGAGAAGGAAAAAGAGCAGGAATTAAGTCAAAGCATAAACGAAGAATGCGATCGATTATACTAAGGGCAACCGAAAAGACGATCCCACTTAAGATACATCAGAAGAAAGAAAAGTGGTGGCACAAAGAATGTCGCAGAGAGATGGAGATAAGAAACAAACGAAAGATGAGAGCGATGTAAACACAAAGAGAAAAAGATAAACGATCATGTAAAGAGCAGTGAGCGAAAACTAAAAGAATAAACATGCAGAAAACGAGACAGAGAAACGAACAAATGGTCAAGGACTACTACGAAATGCAAGAAATAAGGAATTTTTATAGGGAAGTAAAAAAGGAAATCAAAGATTGAACTTGATAGGTGAGGACGAGAAAATAAGCGAAAGGTGGAGAGAATATTTCCACGAGATGCTAAGACAGAAGACGACGAAACGGAACAAATAGTACGCGGAGAGGACACAGGGAAGCTCAAAAACACGCCGGGAAGAACCTGAAACAAAAAATATTCGAATTAATACTTCAATTAATACCAATCTTAAAAGAGGGAGATGAAACACAATTTAATAATTACAGAGGGATATCCCTGTTAGACGTGATCTACAAGACGATACGGACATTTGTATAAATAAAACTAAAAGGAATAGTGGAACAACAGATAGGCGAGTATCAAATAGGATCCAGGAAAGAGACATCCACAGCCCATCATTTTTTTATGTTAAAGGACGTACTAACAACCTGTTACAAATTCATACGGCTCAGTAAAAGAAGTAGACTGATGGAAGTAATGGATGAATTTGGCATACCAATAAAGTTGAGAATATTAGTGAACATGACACTAAAGAAAACAACAAGCAAAAAACAAATGTCACAGGACTTTCATCAGAAGCGGACCTAGATAAGGGAACCCCCTCTCCACATTATTTGTTAAATAATAATGTGGAGAGGGGGTTCCCTTATGGTAATAGAAAAAATTATGATAGAGAACCAAGTGAACAGAGAGGGACACATACTGTACAAATGTCATTGCAAGTAGGAATGAAGCAGAATTAGAGGAAACTATAAGGAAAATTGTAGAAACAGCATATAAAAGTTAATCAAGAAAAAGCAAAATAATGAGAATAGGAGACGACCAAGACACAATAAATAGTGAATACACAGGTGGATAAAATGAAATTTGAAGAAGAAGAGGAGTTTGTGTATCTGGAATAACGAACAAGTGCGATAATCAAAAAGAGATCGATGGAAGGCTAAGTAACGCAAACAGATGTACGGGAACAAGCATAACATGGGTGCTAAACAATAAAACACAGGAAACACCAAGGAGATGGGAAAGGAAGATAATTAGAAGGATATTGGGAAGAAAGAAGACGGATATGATATATATGGGAAGAGGAGCCGACGATCGAGTTAGTAATAAAATCGAGAAGAATGCAGTGGCTAGGTCACATGGAAGGAGTATCAGACGACATGATAGTAAAATAAATAGTCTTGTGAGTACTAGCGTACAAGAAGAGACCTAGGAAAACGTAGGGATAGACTGTCATAGCAGATCTAAGGAAAATGGTATAAAGAACTCTGGAAATCCAAAGCAATGCATTTGACGTATAAGTGCAGGACTGTAAAAATCCTGATCGTCTTACTTAAGGGGGAATATTGTAGTATGCAGCAGGCAAACTATTAAATAACCAAGATTTTAGAGCTTCTACTCCTGTTTCTGCCACCAGGGAAAACTTCACTCCCAGTCCTTGAAAGATTGAAGTATGCTCCGCGAGCATCTTACACTACATTGGCATTGATCGTTTTAACGCCTCCTTTGAAAGGCGCTTGCACTTTCCTCACGTTTCTTGATCACACACGATACCACTGACTAATGACATATATTTTATTTTGGAAAAATCTGAAAAACCCAAAGCAAAAGAGAGACTATCCATGTGTGACTCTATGTCACTGCTATAGTTGTAGCTCTGGGCGTTAAGTTTATATATTTAATAAAATCAGGCGTATAATATCAGTTAAATCCCCATATCCATCTTAAGCAATTTCACTAAATATGCAATTTCCATTATGTGGTATCATAAAATCTGATTAAAAATAAATTTGAAGTAACCAATCTCCTCACCGTCTTCGGGGCTTTGAAAAGTTATGTTATAAATAATAATTTCGCCGTTCGCACTGCTTTAGCAATATATACGGTATGTCATTTATTACTTGAAATGCGTTCTTATTTTTACGATTTTCAAATTTTGCCTAATTATCAAACACAATTTTGTTGACTATCCTATAAACTGCTTAATAGCAGTTAGTATAGTTAATACTCTACGAGTACATACTTCCAGCCCCCACGACGGGTTCATCCACAATTTAAGAGCAATCACATTGCCTGGTTGGTTTGCAGGTTTTGCATATGCGCTCTTAAGTTGTCACAATTCAGTGTTGTTATAGTGTTAAACCTTGTTTGAAGGGTGCTGTGCATATGTTGAACAACATTAGGCTGAATAATTCGCATCCTTATTTTATCTTTATTTGAAATTCTGCCAACATCAATGGGTACTTTCACACATCATACGTCGTAGCTCTCAAAATATTTATTTCTGAAACTGCAAGAAATATGAAAATTGCTACTGGGTAACCACCTATAACGGTCGTAGTAGTTAGAAATCACGTAAAATATATAAATCGAAAACGAACACATTCACAACACATACCGAACATGTATGGGAGTCTCGATGTTGGTTCAAACCAGGAACAATTACGTTTTCTAACTCTCTATAGACATATCCTTGCGCGTTGTCGCGCTGAACTGGGGAACAAAGGACTCGTTCAACGAGAGATACATTCAAAATAAATGTTGTGATCAAAGACCAGTTCGTAATTGGAAACCTGGATGGTTCCAGCAGCAGCTAGATTAAAAAATATTCGCAAAGCAAGTATTCTGCTTTATGAATACTTTTCTATTTAGCTGCTGTTTATCAAAAAAAAATAGCTATTTATAAAACTAGTTGCATCCAACCTACCGACATTTTTTTAAGTATAAAAATATCAGTACAATCATTGTGTTGGGTTGAGTTGGATTAATGATTTATTTTGTCAAGTGGGTTGAGTTGTGTAACAGACATTAAATATAAAATGGACAAAATAAAAGTTGAAAAAATCAAAAAACATTTTGAACAGTTTGGGAGTTTCTGAAATTTGCGATTTTTATTCGCGAAACAAATAGCCATGAATTTTAAAAAATTAATGAGGTACGTACTCCAAGATGCCTCAAGAATTAAGAGAAGTCGTGGGAAAAATTAGGTAAACAAGATATACATAAATAGAAGGCCATCTATGTAGCAGTGAGACATGGTGCAAATCAAATTCACATATTCTGGCAATCATGTGCATATCTCGTGGATGATTTAAGTTCCATGGGTTAGAAATATCACACACCACAATTATGGTTCCAATACTGTGCTAATTTATGCTAATTTATTAACATGAAAGATGTGGAAAGAAATTTCCTACATAAGGATTAACATGATTTCTAAATAGTTTAAGAAAATCTCTAATAGAACTCTAATCTAACATGGAGTCCATTCTTCTATCTTATTTATCACTGTTAGCCCAGAAATAGACTCTGCTAAGTAAAAGTAAACTCATTGAATCAGGGTGCGAATTTTCGAATGAATTATCTGCGTATTTTGTAAAACCGACTCGGCGCAAGAAATCCAAATATAACTAACGATTGTTTTCTCTTGCAGCTGGGTAACATGGATAAGAAGTTGGATTCCCTGACGTACGTATTAAACGCATTAGCACAAAAGCAACAGATAGCATTAAGGAGTCTAGAAGACGACGTCTGAATACTTAGAATTTTATCGAATGGGAGCAAACTACAATCAGTTGAATAGTTGAGTCACTCGAACGAATAAACGCTTTATTAGATAAAAGTATCTTCGAAGTATTTTCTGAAGCAATAAACACGAACATAAATTGAATTTAAACACAATCTGACATTTACACGGAGACATTGCTCGTCTTAAATACAAATCAATTTACCCGCAAGTCGTGTTACGTTAACTGTACCTACGTCACGAAACGTGAAAAGAGGTTCGCTTGGCCAGCGTTGGCATTTATATTTTTTGCGTTTAAATGTTAAAAGACAGCGACATTCCGATGACAATTTGTAAGAAGTGACGAAAGCACAAATTTTCACCGATGTACGATATGTAAATAAACGAGAGAGCTTCCGCGCATATTGCCTAATCCGAACTAATCTCCTTAATTTTGACCATAAATATCCCACGTTAGCTACAGCAGCACGTTGTATTTCATTAAATAGGGTTTATTGGCTTTCATTAAAATCAAGAATTCTCGAACGTTAACAGGCTTAGAGATTTAACGATTGATGTGGCGAGTTGACGGGAGTATCTCGATACGTCGACGTATGCGAAGGATATTCGATGTTGTTTAATATCCTTTGACGCGATCATCAATTTGCATCTGCATTTGCATGCTTCGAACTAAGCATACAATTGCGGTTTGAGTGGTAATTTGAATTACCTATAAGTATATTTGTGCCACTCATTGTCACAAATTTATTCATTTATTTAAATAAGCAACAATTAGATTGCTTCAAGTGATAAATTTACAAATCAAGCATTACAACCAAGTTCAGAATTAGACTTATAGTGAAGCGCCAAAATTTTCTGATCGGTAGAACTTTCTCAAACGTAGACAAAAGAGACAAAATCAAGTAGAAATAAATGAATAGTCATCTTTGTGGTGGTGAGATTTAATTAAATATACTTAATAGAGCTTTTAAATTCACATTAAGACGTGGGTTCTATATTCTCAGCAGAATTAATTACATTGGTCGTTTCTTCTCTTCGTTAATTCTTTAGTTAATGCATGGGGTAAAAGTTTTAAAATTGAGTAGAATCAGCCCTTTAATGGTCCCAATTAGAATTACCATTAGCAAGCTAATGGTAAATAAAATTGTGGCGATAAACAAAACGAAAGTGAAAATTACTGTGCCTCAGATTATAAATTATAAAAATTAATGGAATTGCTCATTGAGATTGGAATTCAATACTAATTCTAATGAAAGTTTTAAAGCAAGCAGATATTGAAAATAATAAATGTGTCCGAATATAACTCACAACGTTCTTCATACAACCACCAAAATACGTTTTGATTACGACACGGTCTTAAGTAACCAAGGGCTTAACATTATTTGGTTCGTGTTTCTCAATTCTAGATTTCCCAATTACTAAGCAATTGAGATAATAGTGACGCAAATGAAACCTCTGGAACTACTTATATTCACTTGGCCGATTATTTCTGATTTCAGCGATCAATCACAGAAAAGATATTTACGAATGAATATAAACGATCATGTTTCAGGACGACAACTCGGCGAAAATTTGTGCGTTTGGTCACTCGCGAATTAAATTGTTGTAAATTCTCATTAAAAAACCGTTAACTTAAATAAACTTAGATTTATACATAGCAAAGTCAATATATTAAAACTTGTCATGGTATTATGGGGCACATTGTATAATAACTGTAAATTAGTAGGGATCTAGAAAAATATTTTTAAATTATAATATCTAGACCGTGCCTACCTAGAAACTAGAGAGTTTAAGTTTAACTGATATTATCTTTTATAAACTTGAGATTTTTATAAATGTTTTGTTTGAAAACCGTCGTTTAGTATTTGGCAAGGTGTGACAATCGTAGATTCTTCGTTTTCGCAAATATAATATAATATAAACAAATAAAATTATATTATACTGTGCCAGATATGAAACGAATCTTCTAGTACGTAGTTCATTGTAATTTGACTCATTACGAGTTTAGTATAACCACGAATATTTTTAATCCATGAGACACTTTATATGATAAATATACATATGTATTATTAAGTACTTTGCGATTATTGGTCATAAATCGGCTTTGTTGTTAAAGATTTTAATGATAGGGTCCAAAATTCCTCGTAGATGTATTTTAATAGATACCTAAGTCATTCATCGACACTGACTTTCGTTATCTGCAAAAACTGTTTATCAATAACATTCTGCATCTTATAAATGATACTATACACGTTAGAACATGTACATAAACCAAAACACTCGACGTAGTTAAAATTTAATTCTTAAATTTGCAGCTGTGCACAAAGTTTATGAGATGCAGGAAGCACGTCACTTTATTGCGTTAATACGGAGTGCCTCTTATCTGTGATCTCCACTTCTTTCTATCCATTGTAAGCCGAATTAAGATAATTGTAAATTTCTAGGACCAAATTGACCTTCCAGACCACGAGATTAAAATAGCAACAAATGATTACCGTTACAACACAGGTATAATGATTCTAAGTATTTAAACCTGCAATAGGTTTGTTTTTATGAACTTGTTCCTAGTAATTTTGTTATAATAATATATCTTAACGGATTGATTTACGTTCTGGCTCACAACTATTGACATTTATTACTATTTAAATTTCCATTGACGGACATTATTATTCAATAACGTGCTACATCTGGGTCGATTTTATTACCGGATATGTTTCTACGACATAGATTTTTCATGCCATTGAAATTAAAATTATCACATTACTAAATTTATGCGGAACAATTATTGGCAATAGTTGTCCGGGTCCACTGAGCAATTACACATAAATTTATATTTAAATCTAAGTACGAAATAGTTGTGAGGCAAAACATTAAACCAAACTACATATCAGAAAAAAAATTCGTATAAAACAAAAAATAATTTCAATACATATCTAAAACAAGCAACCCGTAACTAAAACGATATAATCTAGTCGGACCAACGCGTAAAAGTATACCCAAGTAATCCTTCGGTCATCTTGGTCATTTATACGAGTACGTTCAAATGCAACGGCTTTATTTTGTGTGCATTGTAGATCTAAATTTACGTGAGTATAACGTAAGCAAAGTTTTCCCTCAAACGCCAATGCGATTGTGTTTAGAAAACCCGATCTTGTTTCCTATAATGGAATACGATCAAGTTTACAAACGATCGGTAGGTTGTTGAATATAGTGCACATTTTTAAAGTCTACTACGTGATGTATTTGAGATTTTTATTAGATATAATTAGAAAAATATATATATCATTAATGTGATATGGTTTTTGTTCAAATTTCGCGTCGATATGATTTCGTTGAGTTACGTATTCGAACTGTGTAATTTTGATATTATGTAGTCAGACATCGTAAAGTGCCCTACGTTAGAACTTGGCGGTGCAATCATAAACCGTAGTTGCCTCTGAATATTTTTTATTGCGGTTTGGATTTTCCCTACATTTCTAATTAATAAGGAAAGACCTCACAATCGTTTGTAGAATCCGTATATGTTTCGCGAAGCTTTGATTTTAGTTGTAGTAACAAAAATCGAAATTATGTTTCTCAAAATATAAATAAATAATTTTAATAAAAAGTTACACGGTCTGTACATTTTGTGAGGTTACGTTTTTTTAATTTAATTTTGTAATATTCGTTGCCAAAAATACATATGATAACAATTTAATCACAGAAATTTTATTGCGAAGACTTTTAGTATTATTGGTTTATGCGAGGATTTAAAGTTTTGATGAAGTGTATGTATGTAATTTATTTATTTCAATAGTCTCATATAGTCCGGATGGATCGCTAATTCCATGCATTGAAACCATACGCATGATTATCCCTTTTTTTCTACATTAATTCTAATTTTCTATTAAAATATGTATTTAAGGACAGGCTATCCATTAAGTTTCCTTACTTAATTGATATTTGTCTATAATTTAGTCGGTTTGCATTAAGCGAAGTGGATTCAATTTAAGCTTTTGCTAAAAATGAAAATGGAAATGTATTCATCTGTCTTTATTGCTTTTTAATGGCGTCATATTAATTTTTTTGGTGCGGTTTCACAACATGGGGGCGCGACTGTGATTTTTTACGATGGAACTGTAAGTGATTTTTCTATTACGAAAGGTATTTTGTACAGAAAGTAATTATTTTGGGTTGGGTTGGGTTTGATGTGTCATAAAACTAGGAGACAAATTTTATTTTCTATCGTGGATGGACCACTGACAAATTATGTTGTAAATTTAGCTTAGTACTGTCAGTAAAATATTAACATTGATATTTTCATTGGTAAGCATTTAGAGGGCAGCTGGAAAAATTGCTGGTGAAACCCTTTAGAGTTATTATTATTATTTTGAAACTAAGAAAATTAAATTGGAAAAGAATTGAGGAGATAAAGGATTTGTATTTTACAACAAGGACGAACGATAGATAGTATGACAGGTATAAAGTGAGATTAAATAAATAAGTATATAAAATAGAAAATACGTAATTTAAGCCAATAAATCTGACTTGTGTGTAACCGCTGTTTTTTTGATTTACTTATTTTATGCCAACTTAATACTAAAATAATTTGATCAAAGTTACATATGTATTTTTCGCATGAATTATTTATGACGTAGTATTTTTGAAACAATGAAACCTAATCGAAATATCCTTACAAATCGCTTATCAGCACTTATTTTCAATCAGCACCGTGTTGGGTAAACAACACAAAATACTGTAAATATACTGAAATTATAATAACTTGAAGAAATAGAAATAGCATGCTCACAAACAGTGATCAATAATGATAATGATATGCTGCATAATTGTACATTTGAATAAAGAAGACGTATAATTGTTATAGAATTTTAGATCTCTTCTCAGTGCAATATCATACTTAACATAAGCTTTTCTTTATCTATTATGATTATAAACATTACGAAAATAAACAATTTACAAATTGCTCCAATGTTTTATTTCTCTTGGCTTCCAGTGTAACAATCAACAAAGAATTTATATACAGTGTTGTCATTGAAATAACATTTTTATGGAAATTGCTAAAGTTAACAATGAGTATTTACAATTGTTTTGTGGTACGAGTGTTCATAAATGTACGGCGAAGCTCAAAAGCTATCATATACGTTGGTTTTTAAAAAGTCAAGTTGACCAACAAATTTTCAATGCCTGATTATATGAAGGAGTGTAATAAATTGCAAGTAGCCGAACTAATTAGTTAGCCCAATTTCCCCAAATGAGGTCAATTAGATCTTCAGACCACTTAATTGGTTATCCTTCCAACATTTCCTCTAAATATCTAACAAACTAAAGATGGTAACGACCGCAATATATATTAGAGACCAAATTTGTTATTCAAGGCTTCTCCCTGGGTGTAATAAAAAAATAAAGTAAATAATGTAATTTCAACGAGTTTGTCAAAAATGGTTGTATGGCATGGTAAAGCAATGCATTATAAAGTAATACATTACCAGAATGTACAAGATATGATTCTGGAAATAGTCTGGTTGTAAGTCTTTGTTCCTCATTTAAATGCAGCTATGGAAGTAGCGCAAATTAGCTCAAACGTGAAATAATAGTAGCTAGCCTTGTCTTCAAAAAATAAATTGTTTAATTTTTAATTTTGTGGAATATCTAACCTTTATAGAAAATCACAAACATAATTTATGAAATGCAACGCTTTTAAGCATAGTATTCATCTGTTATTATATTTTCTTTAATAATACATTTATAAACACTCTTTTTAATAGACTAGATAACATATTAAAATAAATTATTTAAAAATAATATTAATACTATTTTAGCACCATTTTCCCTCGAAATAACGAGTCCCTTTTAACAAAATAGCAACAAATATCAATTAATTAATTAATAATATGTTTATCTGCGTTCAGGTACAATCATCGCAAGACAAATTACTGTATTTGTGTACATAGTCAAAATGTGTGTAAACTTTCCGAAAATAGTAATGTTTTTCGTCGCGTTTTAATTTTAATCTTAGATTACCGATTATTAATTAATTAATATAGCTTCAACATCACCAAGTATTTAAGTATATCTTTGGTAGCACCTTACGTAGTCGACTGCAAATCACTAGAATTCAGTTCACTGTTTGATAAAGTCGACAAATTTTCAATGTCCGCTTCCGTTATTTCATGTTCGTTCACTTTATCTTCTTGTCCTTCTGCACTAATCCCCGGAAGGTAGTCCTTCCAACTTCGAAACAAATACCTCGTGAATTTTCTCAGCTGGCGGAACTTGCAGTAAGTGGCGCCTTCCGCCGACTCCAGTTGTTGCGTCTGGATGAGAAACCCCTTTTCCTTAAACGTCTGCTCCAATTTTTCTCTCTGCAACGACTTGCGCGACTTTCGCTTCTTGTGGCGTGGTCCCATGTCTGGAATTGCCGATAGTGTCGGCGGCTGGATTTCAGGCGTCAGCATGAAATCGTGAGGCGGTTTCCCCGGAAAATCGGTCGGCGACGAAGGAAATATCTTCTCGCCGCTCGCTTGGAGAAACGCGCCCGTACTCGAACCCTGAGTGTTTCCGATCTGTTGCTGCAGCGTCTCCCGTGGAAAAAATTCGTAGCCGCGCATGCTCTTGTCGCCAGTTCCGCTGTAGTAACGAAAGTTGCCGCCCGAATCTACCGATAACATCTTTTTCTCCTGCAGACTCGGCTTCGCGCCCCCGGTGAATTTAAACTTGCAAATGCTCACTTCCGTCGCCGGATTCGTTTGATTCTCGGCCGGAATGGGGGGTATAAAAATAGCGGAGCGTTTCCGCTTCGTCGGCGTTTTTTCTGAACACGACGGCGCGTTTCTTTTAGTTTTGTGCTCCGGTGTATTTTGGTGGTCGGTTTCCTCCGACGTGTCTTGCTTGCGCGGTTTTATTTTCGGAGCTAATTTTCGAAGTTCGGTTGGATGTGTTTCGGGAACGGGATCCGGTAGTGGTCTTGGACTCGGTAACGTATAACTATTATTCGCCGCCAACTTCTGGTAATACATCAATTGTTGTTGTAGCGCCATCGGATGTATGAAAACCCCAGCGTTTGGCCAATAAACGTAACCACCTGGAGCTACACCATTCTCCGGAGTTTTACAAACCTCACCTGTTAATACGCTTCCATCTAAAGCCGCAACATTCTTTGCCTCTTTGGGTTGAGAGGAACTAGGCGATGGTGTTTCGTGGATAAATTCGACATCGTCGTCGCTTTGCGGTTCCGTTTTTACATCCGAAGCAATGTCTGAAGTATAAACATTATCGTGTTTTCTTAACAATCGAATTTTAAGTTGATTGAGATCCCTTATGCACAGGTTCAATGGTTCGTTTTGGTCCTGCTCCCTGACAGTTTGTGGACGTTTACTCGACGCCAACAACGAATTCTTATGGCGCTTCGATTCTTGTGTCAGTCTTTTTTCTAATAGGCTACTTATTATTCTATTTTGGACGTCGCTTCTGTTGAACGAGTCCGGTAAAGGCGATTCTCTCAATTTATTATCTACGTTCGCGTGTTTCTTGTTCAATTCGCGATCAACTAAGCTCTTGGGATTTGGAGTTCCCGGATATATCGTACCATAATTTTTGTAGATCAAGTGACAAATGTCGGCTTTTTTGGGTTTTCGTCCTCTTCTCGGTTTTGAATTGTCCAGGGTCATCTCGCCCATGTACGGCAAGTCTTGGTATTTAACCACCCTGCTGGACGTTTGAGCAATTTGATTGGTTGCGTTGTTTGGTTTGGCGGGGAATTCGGAAAATGGGTGGATCGGCGGCGGGCATTTCTCCAAGTTTAGTTTTCTTTGAATTTCAGTTTGCATCTGCGTGATTCTCTGCAACCAGCTGCGTATAGACTCGTTGGAATTTTGATCCTGGAAGGCTTTTAAATTTTCCGTTTCGTTGTCGTCCGCAGCAGATTGCTTCGTGACTTCTTCGGATTTTAATTCCACCTCGGCGAGTTCCGAAGACAGGGGCGATTCGGGAACCATGTTTTCTATATCGGCTTCAAACAACAACTTTTCTGACTGGTCTATATGCTGAAACCTATGAAAAAAAATGTTAGTTGTATTAAACTGCATGCAGTAATATTTATTTAATGACTCGAAATAAAAATTGAATTAAAAATTTTATTATAAATAACATATATGTGATTAAAATTTTAGTTCAAATTTTATTTTACTTATTCGATATCAGAATTAGGTACTTACTTAAATTCGTCGATCGTTTCTTGTACTTTAGCTTTAGGTGAAGATGAATCTGTGGTGCTATCACTGAAGGTCATGTCAGTCTTGGATGATGAAGCCTCCAAGGGACCCTCTTCTAGTTCTTCTGACTGCATCGTAGTCCCTCCTGTAAACATAAGTATAATTTATTGGACAAATAAATCACTACTATGCTTGTCATTGTATGCAACATTTATTTATTGATGTATGTAATGTAATATAATGTCGCTCTGAATATATGGCGATCATTATGCAAATAAATTATTAAATTGATCCTGGTATTACTGGGTAATAATTTCGTTCATTGGACCTGGTCATTTAAAATAAAACTACCCACGCAAAATTAACTTAAATGGCGTTTCGTTTGTACTGCCACTGTATATTAAGAATGCAGCAGAATAATGATGTGGACGATTAATAATAATTACATGTCGTTTCTTGTTTTATTGCTCGTTAAGTTTGGATTAATACTTGCAAATTATGTTATTTATGAATTAAGAGTGATTTTATATTCCCAGGAGAAATACAAATTTTTATACCTCAGCCAATGAAAAATTAATTAATTTCGAATTTATAAAATATATTTTGCTGATTAATTATTTCAATTTATTTCAAGAAACGTAGCTAACGGAATCAACTTGATTACTCCACAACATGAGCGGACGTGGATCAAAGTTTAGTTGTAGTTGCAATTATTTTCGTCTAGCTAATTTTTCTTATAAATTCCCGCATTAAAGTGGCAAATATAAATGCCGATTTGAACTGGCGTTGTTTATTTTTATAGTGAAACTAAAATTAACCATTAATAAAATAAAATGCTATATATGTTTATCATAATTATTGGTTAGTTCCAACGCGCTCTAATTTAATAGATTGTATTTTGCCACTGATGGATGTTTATTATGTATAATGCACATACGTGTTTGTTATAATTAAAATAATACTGCTTAGTAAAAATATCCATTGCTTAATAACAGTCATTTGCTGTTTACCATTTATTCAAACATTCTGCAATACGTCGAATGGCTCATTAAAAAGATAACATGCACATTTTGAATTATGCTGTTGGGCATTGGAATTTGGTATCAGTGGAGGGGTTATTTTCCATTTAATTGTATTATTATTTTCCGGAAATAAATTATTAGATACGCAGGATGTAAACATGTGTCCTCAAACGATTTTTTCTAAAAAAAAAATTTTCAGATATATATTGGAAATATTGCCCAGAACTTCTCGAGCTGTAGTTGAAATTTACAAATGACACTGATACCTACGGTGTAGATCTCATTTCTTCTAAAACATGTGTTCTCTTGTTCATTCAGTGTCGGTGGCAGGCAAGAAAGATAAGAACCAACTAACCAGCTAACAAAACAGACTTTACGGTTTATTATAAATAGTTCATTTTTATTACTAGTTAATCTACCAGAGAATTTTGTTAGATAAATTTCAGCACAGAAAAAATCCACCATATTTTTATGTTTTTGCTGTGTTTACTACTTGAATACCATATTAAGAAATCAATTTTTATTACGGGTAGAATTTCATAAATATAATCGCGATTGTTTTTCACTAATGCTCACAGATAGCGAGTCGTTTTAGATAATTTTAATTATAATATATCACAGCTTTAAAGATATGTTCTGTATGGTAGCAAAAGCTTGAATTTGTATAGATATTACCACAAATAAACCTGCAAATTCGAATCAAACCAAAATAGTTAAGTTACTTTGGCGTATTTTAAATAATTAAATAATTATTGGAGACAGAACTATTTGAATAAGTGTTAACAATAATACCATAAAACACTATTGGTTTACGAGTTATTCTTTTCTATACCAAACCAACCCAACTTAAGTAGCACAATGTAACGATTTATTTGTTGTTATATTTTTTTAATAATTTAACAAACATCTTAAAAACCCTCAAAATAGTTGCACCATGAAAGTTTAACGGGATCTTCTGACTTCGGGGCATTTATAGGTGAACGTGTGTGGCTGGGTATGTCAACACGTCCACGCTTTTTGTTCGATTTGTAATTAGCAGTTCCGCATGCTACGAAAATGTGTAGTTATTGTGAGGTTAGGTTTGTTGTAGTTTCTAAGCATGTAGGTAGGTAGGTTGCCAGGTTCACTTCAATGATGAACAATTTGCTTCTAATCGACAAGATGGGAGGAGATTATTAAAACAACGCAGTACCTACATCATTTGGACCAACAGGTGTGCAAGATGGAGTCCCTAAAGCGTCACAGCCAATCTGTGAGAATACTGGTATTCAAAGTCCTGATGCAGGTTATTAGGAGATTGTGCATGAAGAAACTTTGGACCCTGAAGCTGTAATCGAACTAAACTGTAAAAATACTAACAATCAGGTTCGTGTTCGATGTAACAATTCATTCATTAAAGAAGCACATCAAGGCACTTTTGCAAGAAAACAGAAACTTGAAAAAGAAATTGCGCAGAAGAGACGAAAATTTGCAGAAAACATTTAATGAAGATCAATTAAAATATCTGGAGGTGGGTACGCACAACGATTGAAAAAGCGATGCAGCTATATGGTGTTTGTGGTTGAAATAATTTCTGTTACTTGCCTTGGAACGTTGTATTACAAACTTAACAATTCTTACGTCTTCTTGTTTTACTTTCCTTTGCAACTAAAATACTTTCTGATGGCCATAATAGCTAGTTACCTGACAATGCTTTCCAACTGTTGTTCAACTTCAAATTTCACGCTGCCATAACGGAGCCAAAATGGGCGCTATTGGCCGCTATGGCTGTGCTATATCTAGCGACTTTAATAAGAAGTAACGAAACTATAAAAAAATCACGAAAAATAAAATCACCTAGCAAACAAAATGGAAAACTAACAGAAATCTTCAAAAGTATCTTTTTTGAAATAGCCTGCGCACATGTAAAAAAAAATATGGAAACATAGTACATAGTAAATAGTGGTACTATGGTTCCATGATGCTTTAGATACGGACTATCATCAGAAATAAAATTCAGAAAAATAAATACCCAGTCGAAAATCATGTAGTTTTTATTGAAAAATTATCTATCTATATATTGATCCATGCTATCCCCACATTTAAATACCAAGGGCAGAACAATTCTTTTCACTTAGATGTGTCCTAGTATCGTAGAACTTAAATTAGCTACAATTTTCATTCATACTCATTGAGAGAAATTCAATGGCGAATGAAAAAAAAAATCAGAATTTTGTTGAAATACAATTCGACTTTGAACGATATTTGAGTTCTACAACTGTTCAGTCCTAACAATTAATTTCAATATTGCAAAACATGTTTTATTCGATAACTGAACATCGAAAACTAAGTATTGTTCTAAATGATAGTAAAAAATGGTGGCGATAACTGAAGTTAGTTAGCTTTTGAATAATTGCTGTAAATCATTCGCCGATTTATCGTAAATCCAAATCAGGCAATTACTGCGCCACTCATGCTGATGTGATGGTAAATGCTCACTATATTTGTGAGATTAAATTTAAAAGATTTTTAAATAATATGATTTCTGCATTAATTTCAATTTTAGTTTACTCTGTCATGAACATGTTAGTATGTTTTCAAGGCTACAATGTTCACTTGTTGTTGTTCACTAATATGTAAAGCTTAATTTAATTTAATGAAAATATTCATTTCCATGCGCACAAATAGTTGTGACTTCATTAAATAAATGAAAGGCATGAATCATAATTGTATCAGAGATATTCTTCCTGGCCAGAGTTGCACTAATTTATTTAGAATCGTTCAATGTCAACAGCGCCGGCCAAAAAAGTAGTCAGGTTAAGGGAAAAGTCACCAGAATGGGTATGAAAACTGGGCCAATGGATTTATAAATAAATACCCTTATAAAGTTGATGCTTACCTAAAATTTTATCCTAGGATTCTACACGACGACCAGCGATATTCCGATATTAATGTAAAATATGATGACTGGATGTTTATTCAAATGAATCATCGTTATTTCTTGAGAGGTAGGTTAAGTCACAACATGTAAAGATTTGGTCCACAGATGTTGATAAATAACAACGAACACGTTAAACAAAAATCCTAACCTCGAATTAGGCCGCGCGCCGCGCTCTATTCACATCTATTTAAATACCTTCTATGTGTCATGTGTGCTCGCAATATTAACGCATAATCGTACTAGAGATGGTAATTTTAGAATTCCCTGCAATGTTTATATTCCAATAACGTCTTATTATCTACATTTTTGACCGGGGGCCAACATTGTTACCCAAATTTGCCGCATTGTTTAAATGTTTGCCCAATTGATAATTAAGCAATTCTATTTAAATCGATTTTATCAATTACATCAAAAGCTGGTAACTTACACCGATTCATGTTTTGGAAAATGTCAAGCTGCGGTGGCGTAACAGTTTCATAATCTGTCCGAATCCATCACGTCTCGTAACGACGCCTTTATTTCATTGGCACATTCGCGCACTAATATGCACTATTCAATTATTTATTGTTGGAGTTTGTAAACTGTAGAGGCGCGTTAAGAGGGACGCCGCTCACTAGTCGCACGTTTGCCGTAGAAGGCGAGCGGCGTCGGAAATAGCCGTCTCGACGCCCTCTCCACTTACTTAGGTATATTCTGAATTTGGACGTCGCTGTAACTCGAGATTGAACCATATTAGGAACTACGCGCCCGACGTGGTTATTATTAAACCGTAGTTGATTTCTTAGCGCTATTTCTCAACACGGAATTGGATTTCATTTCCTCGCATGCGTCACTTGGAATAGATTACGACTATATTTATCTTCATCACAAAACGATTCAATGGTTCTTTAGGGTTGTATTAGTCTGCATATTTCAACAGCAAAATGTAAATTTTAATTCAAATATCATTTTTCAGGTCCGCATTACGCTGTACGCGAAGAATAACTGATGGAGTTCAAGTAGCCCACAAGAACTCTTCATGGGACGCCAACGGAAAATTTAAATAAATAAAAGTTCTGCGAATTATCTTTAAAAGATCGATAAACTTTATGCATTTTTTTAGGATCGTGTGTTTATGTGTTTTTTCGTTTAGTTTTGTTAAGCTTGTTTTATAATTACTATTCGTTGCAGTTTCTTTTGTTTGACTTTTTCTTATTTCGCATTTATCCAGTCTGGGGATTTTTTTCATCCTATTTTTGATTATTTGTTCATTGTAATTTATTTTATTGCTATTGCTCACGTAGCTTCCACAAGGCATATTCACATTCACTACTATACGGCGTAAACAACTTATAATTTTTTTAAATTCATACATACATAAATATTTCTTACGAAGGTAAGTACAATAAAACTAATTTACCAATTATATCAGTTATAATTTTCCATTAATAACCAAGTGCACTTCGTCGCTTCTTGGGTTAGGCATCGCCGTAAGAAAATATTTGTATGGCGAGCCTTACGCATTCAACGAAGAAAAATCGTGCCACTGTATATTTATTGTAATATGTAAATTTCAAACAATTTCTATAACTCGGTGTATTTTTACCTTTTCTCCGACAACTAACATTTATTTGCACATAACCGCTTTACTTACACCGATTATTACTTAATGATACTCGTAGTTAATTTATGTAAGTGACTGGTTCGCCAACGCAGTACATAAATCATTTCAAAATTAATAACTATAACGACAAATAACGTAGTTTCACTTCGCGCAGTGAAAATACTTACTGAAATTTTATATTTAATAACGTATTATTACATTCAAATTATCTAGTAGACAAACTGGGCGCACGCAGATGTAGGGATTATTCATTTACTTCGTCATTCCTGTTTTTAATATCATTACTTATCTGCGGCCATAGGAGATAATGCACATCAATGAAAGTGATATTATCTAATTTGGATTGTACATATTTTTACAATTTGGTTCTGTCCCCTAACGAGATATTAATATCAATAATATTTATTTTTATTGTGTACAAATTACGTCTAAAATAAATTCTTCGTTTTAATATATCACCGAATACGATAAAAAATTACAATAACAACATAAATGATAAAACGTTCTTATATTTAAGAATTTTATTTTTCTGTTGCTTTTCATCAAATTTGATGTTGCAGTCAAATTTATTAAAAATTTATTTTCACATTTATTCATGGAATTTAGAACATGCAATAAATCAAGAAACTAAATAATGGACGATTATCAATTAACAAATTTGTCTGTGGTACATTACAATTACAAGATGAATAGTTGTAATATATTGCGCAGTTAATTTCCTACTATGTTCACAGGACTATTAAGAGGTTGGTGAGATAAGATTTAAAAACATTTTATGACAGAACATGTTTGAAATTGGTAACAATGAGACTAAGGGGACAGCCATGTGAAATCAAAATTACTAAAATTACTGCCAAAGAGTTATTTGGAGCATGCGACTACAGTTTAACGAACCATGGTGACATGTCTGAAAGTGCGAAGAGTCAATGGTAGAATCAGAAATTTTGCAATAGGGTGGAATGACCATGACTTAAAGTGATAGAAGAATAAAAGGACAAATTTACTTATTTATTCCATTCTCACGTCCTTTTTATTATTCATTTCCTTATTTTCCTAGAATTGATTAATTATGTATGTATGAATAATCAATACCCTTCTACCCGAAGGTATTAATTATTATTATTATTATTAATCTTGGTACAATTAGTTGATCCAAGAAAAGTGAGGAATTTGCCTCTTTACTGGACACACACATAAAAAATAATGTTAATGTTAATCTTGCAAAAAATACAATGAACGATCATTTGACAGGTATTATGAACTCTTCAGCAAAAGATGCAAACCATACAACGCGTCCAGTTTCATAACATTTTTGGAATATTATATATTTATTGTTCTTGTTTAAAATTATATTTGCTTTGTTAATTATTTAATTGGTACTAAAATATAAAGTATTAAATACAGAATACAGAAAATGCTAGGTTTCTTTTTTGAGGCTAAATTGCAGTGATATATATATATCCAGAGAATCTTGAACGTTATTATACTTGTCACATATCTGATGAAGATGAGAATATTTTATGACATTTGTTCCAGGAATAGGCAAATTCAACGATAACGTTTTCCTAGAAGAAAGTCTAGGGACGTGGAGATTATCAACTCAAGTATGCCGCTGCAATAAATATAGTTATTAAGAATGTTATAACGTGCGTTCAAGAAAAATCTTAATTTAGGAGGGCTCTGAAATTCAATTGGTATTTAAAGGTACACAGCGACAACCAAGATGTCAATTTAATTTTAACAAGGCGTCAAAAGTGAAAACTGCTTTACTAATTAAAAATAGTTATCACAAGCACGATCAGAAAGCAAAATTATTGGAATGCTATTTTCGAATAGAGCAAAAAGTTGATGGTGTTTGGCAATATTCCGTTCCTGAGCGCTTTACAGATTTCCATGAAGAATACCCAACTGTAGTTCTTGGTCATAATGATTTCTACAGTGTTTTGATGAATTCCTTGTCAACGTTGTCTAGTCTAGTACAGTGGGTAGAAAACCAGGAAGAGGCCGTCCAACAAACAGTACTCCGATATACCATGATCTCTTGCTTGTAGATTTTGAAAGAAGAGTTCATTTTTGTCAATGTTTTCTTGAAAACCTCAATAATGATGAAGCTATGGACAATATTTTCTTTTCGGATGAAGCATATTTCCACCTCTCAGGTTATATCAATTCCCAGAACATGAGGTGGTGGTCTGCAGAAAATCTCTATTACTATGTAGAGAAGGCATTACATCCTCAGAAGGTCGGAGTCTGGGTCGCCATTTCCCGCAGAAGATATTTTTCGATGGCAATCTTAAGCAGGAGCGTTATCGAAATCCTTCAACCTTTCATCAACCAATTTGATGACTAGGAATTGCAACACGCATATTTTCAGCAGGTTGGGGCAAGGCCACACACCACCAACGCAACAATTCGATATTTGCTAGAATTTTTTTGTACAAACCTACCTTTTCCTGCACGGAGATTTGAATATGTGTGCCTATTTTGTGTGGCCGTAAATGAAAAGTTCCATCTTCGTCAATCCAATTAACAATATAGAAGAACTAAGAGATCGAATAACTGAAAAGCGTAACGAACGTTATTCTTCAAAATGTATCTGGCGATTTTCGAAGACGTGTGCAACTAGGCTTAGAAGCAAATGCATTTTCAACAGATACTTAAAATTTTGTTTATTATAAATGAAATATTTATCTCGATGTACACTTGTTTTTTGAGATTATAATCTCAATGTCAATACTGTCAATATTCTTTTGGTTATGGCTAGAGTATCTTTAAACACCAATTGAATTTCAGACCCCTCCTAAATTAAAATTTTTCTTGAATGCACGTTATAAAAATCTGCAGTGGTCCGCACTGAACTTCCTTATAACTTAGAAGTGGATGCAAATTCGTATAACAACATTTCAAAAACTTTGCCAAAGTTATTGAGTATTGTAATGGGCCTATAATTCTGAATATCACAACGATCACTTCTTTTTTAAAGACAGGTGTTATTCCAGAATCTTTCCACACAGTTGGGAAGGTATCAGTTTGTGACGACAAATTAAATAAGATTCACAACGGGTAGGCCAAAATAATAGCACAGTCTCTTATCAAGAATGCATGGATTTTGTCAGGCCCAGAAGTAGACTTAGGTTTTAATTTTTTTAAACTAATATAGACCTCAGCTTCAGCAAAACTGTCCAGATGAAGGATGTCCGTTGACATGCCAGTGTACACGTTACCCGAAGTGACGGTAGGCTAATATGATGTCTGAAAAAATGTAGCAAAAGCATTAGCTATTGGCATACCATCATCCAATGCCTCCCCCTTGTAATTCATGAAATTATGAAGACTATTCATACGTTTTCTGTCATTAATAACTTGCCAAAACCTTTTGAGGTTACTTCAAATATTGTTTTCTATACTTATACAAGAATGTTTATATGACGCGTCTATCATCACATTAGCGACGAAGTTATTTAAAATCCTCCAAAGCAGAATGATCGAGAGCTTTATACCGTTTCCAAGCAATGTACTTTAACTTTATAGTTTTTATTATTTCGTCCGAAAACCGGGGAGGTATGTACAATAACAATTACATAGAATTGCTTCTTTGTTTGTCATTTTGCAGATTATAATATTTATGTCAATCTTTCCGCTGTTTTATTAACTACGGATAAATAATTTCATTATTCTTCCATTTCATCTAATTACAAATATATTAGAAAAACAAATTTCCGTGTTATTATTAAAATGTGTTTTAGGACAATATTTTTGAACTAGGTTTGGTATATATATTACACTGGTTTGCGATATTTTCTATTGCGTTCGCAGTATATTAACCGCTAGTCATTGCGAATCCGTCTAATCGTCACTTTGATTCACTCACGTAATGCTTTCCTTAGCTCCACATCATGCCCACTTCACCATATATCACCATCGAATATATGTTCTATGTGATCCAAGATATATTTATGCATTTAATATGTGTATTTTCTCTACTAGTGAGCACATCTAACAATTGCTATCATCATCTGCTTCTCACCTGATCTGTTACCATTAAAATACTTCGTTGAAAGTGTTTTTTATTCCATTTCCTTCCAAGACGTCACCACTTTTCAGTCCATATGTGTCGACTCTATTCACTTCCTTTTCTCATCCACCAGCATGAAGCCTCCCTTCCCTTATCATGTTTCAGTCAAAAATCAACCTTTCTTCCCTCATCGTTCCCAAAACCTCCCACCCCTTATTGAACCATACATATCCACAATTACGTCTGCATAACAACTACCTATTTATTATAGCATTAATGTTAAGGTATATTAGCTTTAATCTCTACTCACAGATGCTACCTGGGCAATATGATAAAAAAAGTTCCCTATATAAGAAGGAGGCTGTGGAAAAACATTTATATTAAATTATTATTTTCTTAACCTGCAGATATTGTCACATAATAGTCGATATTGCATTTTAATTTTTCTAGTAACGTATTGTGGTTTTTTTTGATAATGAAAAATTGATCATAAAATTTCTCACAAAAGAAGGAAATAGTTCAATGGCAATAAAAAATTGCAACTCTGTTGTTTGCGGTGAACTTTCTCCTTAAAATTTTTGGTTAAAGCAATGTAAATGGCGGGAATCAATCGAAGACGATCCTCGAAGTGGTCGACCAAATTCAGCCATTACCGAAGAAAACGTTCGAAAAGTAGAAAAAATGATTCTTGAAGATCGAACAATTCAAATGGATGTGACAGCAGATAGTTCGCAAATTATGGAATGTATTTGGACAATCATCCATGATAATTACCATTGGAAATTTCAAAGCTGAGTGCCAGATGGATACCTGGAATATTGCCTCCATTAGATAAACAACGTCGAGTTGAAACTAAAAAAATTATTGAGAAAATTGTAACTGGCGATGAAACGTGGGTTCATCACTAAGATCCTGAAAGCAAACAGGAGTGCAATGGATACACAAGGGCTCGCCACCGCCAAAAAAGTTTAATCGTTCGATTACTTTCAACATTATGCTGATATTTTACGTAAATTGCAACAGACCGTAATGGAAAAACGCAAAGGAAAATTCAAAAATTGATTTTTTTTTGATGAAGAAAATCCACCACAAGACGTTGTTGTCCAGGATGGTCTGGAGGATAGAGTTCACAGAATTAAATTATCTACCCTGCAGCCCTGACTTAGTACCCTGTGACTTTTTCTGTTCAGGAAGTTGAAAAAGAAATTGAAAGGACAAAGATTTCTAAACGACGGTTGTGAGTTTTTTTGCACGGCAAAAAAAACGTTTTTTTATGGTTTTGATAAATGTAAAAGAAAAATGTATAACGAGATTATATTTGAAAATTACCGAAAAATTACTTCTTCAACAGCTTGCCCTCGTATGTTAGTCCTCCATTTTCATTAATCATCTATACTTTCAATTGTGTTATTTCATGCTTCTCTTTGCCTTACCCTCCCAAACCATATCCCACACAAAAATATCACCGGCGCACAATAATTTTTATTTTGCGGATTCATTTGTGGTAATTTAATATAAACTGGTAATAGATGCAGTCGCTCATCTTCTCCCAATTGTATACAATTACAATAACCAAATAAATAAATTAAATTAATGTTGTTCCAAAGTAGTAGCTGAATGTAGTTTGACCAAAGATTAAGCAAGCTTAACAGTCTGACTGAAAGTCTGCCAAATCCCTAGACATTAATTAGTTCACGTTCAAAGGAACACTACACTACAATGGAGTTTTTCAGAAAAGTTAACCGGTTATTTTTACTGCCATTAATAAAGAATTCAACAAAAAGACATTTTGATACCTGTATAAGTTATAAACAATAAGAAACGTATGTGACAAACTTTACTAACAATATAGGAACAAGTTGCAAGTACGCCAATAGCTTGCTTAAAATTCGTGAAATCACAATAGTTTATATTGCTCTGAATTTGTATTGCAGAAAATCTATGAGAATGGAAACTAAAAAAGCTTCTCTTTGATCTTCTTATTATTTAATAACAAGCCAATATATCTATTTTCTAATTGATCAATAAATTACCCTAATATGAAACCTTCAAACCTACATTTTCGGCGTAAACGTAATTTCGTATAAAATGTTCGTTCAAACGCAGCAACAAAAATTAACAAAATTCCAAAACAACTTCTAGGTAACTGTAACATTTTTTGATTTAAAGATATACGACCTCAAAAATTCGTAGTTTTTTTTTTATTTTTGTAACTCATTTTTACTAATACCTTCCTACATAATTATCTCCAGCTCCTATAATTATCCAAATGCAAATCCGTTCGTGCATACATTTAGGAATTAATTCACAATTATGTATTTTAATTCAATAAATTACTGCATTCATTTGCATATTAATTTATATACATACAAAAATTCATAACCTGAGTATAATTTTAAGAGCTTATGATAGAAATAAAGTTTAGAATTGAAATAAAATGAACCGAAACATTGCCTTCGTTGTGAGCGAGAGTAACTTTCAGTTGATAATAATTTGATTCTTCAGATGTTCCTGATACCAGTTTAAACTGGTGACAATGTAACAATGGTGGACAATGTTTGTGTAAAATTTCGAGTACATAAAGACACAAAGGGGCGCGTTGCTTGGCTTAGTATCGATTAGAGTAGGTGTTTCCTTATACTAAAGAACTAATTGACTGACAATATTATTCTGTGTATCCTATTGTACGAACGGACAATCATTGTAGTAAGGGACATATAAAATATTTAAAATGTACACAGTGAATTTGGGCAACAATTTGGGCAACAAATATAAGCCATTTATTTAAAATAATTATCCAAAGGTAAATGACGGTTCCTCTACTCACGAACTCGTTCATTTGCAGTTATTGTTACAGTACGGCTGATCTTATACGCCAACACAACACTATAAAAAAATTAGGACAAGCTAATTAATTCTTCTCATGTACACATGTAAGATTTATCTAGTCACCGCCATTATTAATACTGTAATTTCAATGAGGAGGTTCCTATGTTAGGCAACATTGAAAGATGGACAGCAATAATTAATGAAGTTTTTTGTTATTACATGATATCTCTTACTTGTTATTGATAAATATAAAATGTACAGTTGAATTAATATTTGTTTGCATGTTATACCATTTATACAATAGACGACGAGAAATTTTTACTGCTTTTCATTTCTGATATAATTTCGTAATAGAATTGGTTGTCTTTTGTGTTTTACACATATACAACATAGTATATTTACAAGAAAAATATGTACTTCGGTATCCGCACCATATATCGCCATTTACACTATTTACATTCCAACCAAACTAAAACCAAGTAATAAATGAGTCTTAACACTTGACAAATAAATAAGATATCACGTATCACAGGAAAGCAACTTTTAACGATTCACATACATTTGAATCGTACCATTAGAATACATTCGTGCGTTTTACGGCATAAATTTTAATCCAAATCCATATTTTATTCCAAACAAGGAAGAGGAACTAATGAACACGCATAAGTGGCCGTCACATAAATCCATCCGCATCATTATGTGATTTATTCAAGGTGTTGTTAGCCACACATGCATCAGCTTTTTATAGTTACTCCAGAAAATTAACGACCAGTTATATGGGATTAAATAGAGCAAGTTATTAGAGGATTATCTTAAGTTAATTTAGATTATGAGATACTCGTTGTAATGCAGTCCTACGCATCGTCCCATTCCGTCGAACGATGGGGTATAGCCTTTTGTGGATATCTTGTCACGTGGCCGGACTAAGAACCCGTTCGTAAATAATCACCTATTTTGTACGCTTTCAAATATTTTTCATCACTTTAATTTCTATATATGGAGTGGGTAGCGCGATTCTATCGCGGTAGGTTAATTTACTGAGTGACTCGTTCGACGGCCGACACTGTGTACTTGGTATTACTGAAGACGCAGCTTTGGTCAAATGGCCAGGAATTTACTAAACAATAACTGCATATATAGAAGACATCTAAACATATTTTTGGCTACCATCACTATAAATTTTTGCAACGATATATTAATAGACATAGTTACAAAAATAAAAAAAATATTTTGGCAATAGAACAGACATAAAAATAACAGGTACAAAAATTGCAACTCACCAATAAAATTAAAACAAGAATAAAAAAAATTAATGAATACATAATAAGCTAAATATATATAAGCTAATACAAAAAAGAATCTCATTTACACATGTTATTGAGCAAAAGGATATAAAAATTTTAGATGATTCATAAGAGAGAAATATATGGCAAACTGAACGGTTTTAAAACATTACATAAAATTAATGTTCACGCTACTACAACCACAGCTCTGTACGTACGCTATTGATAAGTTATTATAATTTGTTAACAATTGAAACCAAAGTAAGCCGTTGCTAATAAAAGACAATGGATTAATATTACATTTCGTGGCTATATATAAATGTAAAAGCTTAACATATGTGTTAGAGTCAGCAGGAATATAAATAAACAACGCACGGCTGAGAAATATAACTTGGTTTTGCTTGGATAAGGTTTTCATTTATTTTGTGGTGGTGTACATGTAATATTTATTCATATTACATGATCGTTTATTATTTTTAGTTAAAATTATATTTCATGTGTATTCCGATTGTGTGGTTATTAGGGGCAATGACGGACCTATTATTGAATGACGAAGATAAGTACTCGAACGAGAGCAAAAGATAATTAAATTATTTTCGAATGAAATTAAAAGATTGTACATGATTTCGGCCTATTAATTATCACCTATCTTGCACGTTTCGCCATCTCGCCCGGCTATCTATCTTGTCCAAAATGTTTCACGGCGTTAGTTTATTTATTTCTAGAAACGTGTTTGCTCCACTTCTACCTTCTTGCTCTATAAAAATATCTGCGGTTGTGACTGTGGTGAAATTAGTTTTTGAACTTATATTTAGGTGGTAGCCATTATTTTACATCGAATTCCTTGACCTGCTATTGAACTCGTTAGATTTATCGTATCTATTATGCATTATACTAATGCTGTGAACAAAACTTAGCTTAAATCGCTGGACAATATCGTGTCGCTTTTCCGTGAGCTTGAACTTATCAACAACGAATACCAAAAACTTTAATTTTTAAAACAAATGTATATGTTATATTATAGAATTGCCAAAAAATTCCATGCAGTTCATTTTGAATTAATCACTTGATACAAACGTACGTTACGAATTTAAGTTCCAAGTGGTATTGATGTATTTGGTAACTCACCTGAGATTACATAACCTGAAGAAATGTAATTTTCAGGTTAACTTTTTAATTAATAATAATAATAGTAATCGTGATACCACAACGTGGATGCCTTGGTACCAATAATATTAATATTTACCAGGATTCAGGAAAGGTATGGGAATGAGGGACAATTTATACGTGAAATACAAAGTATAGAGTAAGTTGGTAAAGAAGACCTCAAGGCAACTTTCGACAAGGTGGACAAAGATTGTTGGTGAGAACAATGCGAAAGGTGGGGGTATCGGGGCGGATAAGGAGAAGAGTGGAGCAGAAATGCGAAGAAACGTGGCGAAGGGTAAGGCTCTGAACGAGACTTCAGAGAGTTTTGTAACTACCATAGGGGTGTAACCTATAGTTGTCTACTAAGCCCACAGCTCTTCAACATATACATTGCGTAATTGAAGGAAACACAACGGAAAGGACAGGATGGAAGTGTAAAATTGAGAAAACCTAAAATATTGTCGCCGGCATTCACAGACTATATAGTCATTCTAGTGGAGACAGACAGATGAGGGGCTACAAGAAATAGCTAAAGACTAGAAGGATTCCTAGCAAGGAGGATCTCAACATAAATAACACAAAAGTGGTGGTCTCTATAAAATGGGGAGATAAGTATAGTAGAAATGGAAAGGGGAAATAATAGATCGTGTGAAGGAATAGATATATTTAGGATATGTAGTGAATGAGAACAATAGCAGTGAGGGGCACATGAAACATATGGGCAAAAAAATAAAGAAGAGGGGAGACATGATTGAGGAGAAGTCAGTGGTGAAAGAGGAAAGGAAAGCGCGACGAAACAATGATGATATCGAACATATCTATCAAGGATATCCTGATGTACGGAGTGTGGGATGGAAAGAACAGTAAAAAATAGAAAAGATACACCAAGGGCAGCTAAAAATGGCACTCAACGTGGAGAATTCAACGGCTGGTTGTATAATAAGGCAAGAGACATGGTGTGAAAGGATTGGCGCAGAGGAGGGGGAAAAGAACGGTGTGGTATGAAATGACAGTGAGCGGGGGGGACAGAAGTGACATATCTAAATGGGTACAAAGTATGATAAAAATGCACGAAAAGGTAGGATTGATCATGGGAGACGCGGAAAAAAATAAAAGTGGGGGCAAGCAGGTACAAACGTAGAAAAGGGAAAGTAAAATCGTTGAGGTACAACGTAAACAATAAAGGAATTAAAGTGAGATCGGCAGAGGAAGATAAATGTTACCGATGTTCAGATGTGGAAGTGAGGAGATGGCCAACAAAGACTGGATGGAAGAGAAATATGAGAGGTGCGAGTTCTGTTGAAAAGGTTGGTGACATGAATAGGAACATTGGTTGGAAGATTGTAAAGAGATAAGCTTGAGAAAAGAAAGGAAAATACTGGAGAAGTTTCGGAGATAACAGAGAGGGGCTCAAAATCTAAGGGAAAATAAACGGGATGAAGGCGGAATGTAGAAAAAATAGGGAACCAGAACAGTAGGATGAAGAAAAAACACTAAAAAGAGAAGTGGAAGATAAGAGAAGATGTAATATGTAATTTATTTACGGTTTACTAAAAAATATAATTGATTTCTTATGCTTTGCAATTTCCTTTCCTTCTCCCCTTCACATCTTTCAAAATTCTTCCTATTTCATCGTTTAATTTTTTGTTGAACCATTCCTTTTGCCTTTAAACCATTACTTTGGATTACCAAACCTTCTTCACCGATCATTTCGAATTTATTCTAACCAAGTGCTTGATAAATTTGTGTTCTTGTCTTTCTATTTTTATTATGAGTTCCATTCTTCTTATTCCACCTACTCTTATTATAACTTTCACCCTTCTTAAAAATTACATTTCTCCTCTTTGTATTCCACTACTAATAAATTTAACAATACCGAACTCCTGTAAAAATGATTAGAAATTTGACATGAATTGAATCTGTTTCTGTTTGTTTACGGATATTTCCTTCATATATACAAAGATAATATTTAAAACCTTGAACAACTTAACTGCTGTTATTGTTTCATTTATTTTAACTTTCACTTCCCATTTTCTTGCACATGTGCCCCTAGATACCGAAATCTTCAAATTCTTTGTTATTTATTTTCATTTTTATATTTCTTTCACATCTTTCATAGCATCGTCTATAATAATTGTGAATAGCTTTTGACTAATAATACCTTTTATCCACTAATGTCATATAATATATGAAAAAATTACATCGATATTAAACTCATTATTAAATAGTGTGTTAGTAAAGAGTTTTTGATTGGATAGAAAAGTGTTGAATAATATTATTCAATACTTCCAGGAACCAATGAAAAAAATAGCGGGTAAATTTGACCAATAAAATTCAAATTGATCAAGTAAAAAGAAGGGATTTAATTTTTGCTAGGTTGACACTAAACGACATCGTCCGTCGTCTACATGGATACGATTTCAAATGTCAAATATCGTGTTAACGGTTTACATGTGTACATAAGTGTAGTGTCGCAGTTTCGACAAGAATTTTAAACCAGATAAATAAAAATACAACTGTTGGAGATAATAATTATAATACTCCATCAACTGCAACTAGTTCTAATGACATTAATATTTCTTCAGTTACAAATTCAGATAAAAATATTAATTTTGATATAGCAGCTGAACATGCAGCAGTTCATTTTAATAACTGCAGCAACATTTAAATTTTAATGCGAAGTAATGTAATTGTAATTATTGTTATTTATTGTTGTATTATTATTATTTATAAGTTGATGAATTGTAATTTTTTGAATAAATATTGTTGATCAAAAGTCAAATGTGTTATTTCGACATTAGTGGATAAAGTATTATATTCAACTCTTTGTGTGGATATTTTATTACACTTGGACGATTACAGCACTCGCTTCGCTCGTGCTGCAAACTTCGTCCTCGTGTAATAAAATTATCCACACAAAAGCGTTGAATAATATACTATTACCCAGTGATTTTTTTGTGTTATTTATTTATGTACGATTCTCAAATTTCAATTATGCGTCCTCGTTCCGTTTATGCATGTTCGCTATAATTTGTCATATCAACTATCCTATTATTCTGAACATTGCTCCAATACTTGCTTCAACTTCATTTCTAGAATCATAATAGGTCTCATCTCCAATACTTTTGGGGCTCTTTTTACAGATTTTGTTCAATAACTCTGTCTAAAAGAGTATTCTAATCATCTCTTGTATTATCTGGACACATCCTGCTGTGTTACCCATTTTCGTCCTTTAACACATGTGTTACTTATTCAAGACTCATTCCTGCTCTTCCTCTCCATTATTTTCCCTTTCAATATCTTCCTCCTCTATTATTTCTTTTTCTTTGTTGATACTATTAATATTTGATACATCTTCAAAGAATTCTTTCTATGTGAATATCTTTCTTTTACCACAACATTTTAGCTACTATATGTCTCATACTGTTTGGCTTTACCTTTATTACATATTTGACCTTTTCATAAAACAAGATGCGTATGCCTGTGTTTCACCACTTTTTCCACAACAACTGCTTTAAAAATAAAATAAAATAAATATTACCCTTATTGCACAACATTTTATTGGACATTTGTATATCTCTGAAGATGAGATGACAAAATGAAATGTTGTTCATATTTGGTGTTCAATGAAGTGCTAAAATGATAAAATGATTCTTTGTAGAAAAAACAATTCCGGTAACGAACGGTTACGATTGTCTATTTCCTTTTATGTTTTCCTTTTTTCCGAATGAAAATGTGCACCTATACGTTCCTATTCATTTTTTCTGTGCTCATTATGTAAATTTCGCGAATGAAGGCCACAGCCTGGTAAGACTCCTGGTAGTATTTTGTAGTGCTTCTCTGATCATTTATTTTTGTTTTCATTATAGTTCAATTTAAAAAGTCACTATTTCCATTTAGTTCCATTTGCCCAATTTGTCATATTTGATTGTACAGAAAAGCGACCAAAAACGAAGAAACTAAAAATTAAAATACACAAAGAAAATCTAAATTAATTCTCAGCATAAGACATACATGGAAAATCGAGTTCTTACCGTATTTCTTAGTATTATTACTGGGGCGTATGCTAAATATTACGGGGGCGCAGCCACTGGTCTCAAGTATATTTCTTTCGACTTGTTTAACGTGTATTCTCGGATTCATTCCTTTTTGTTTTGCGTATTTCTTCACGACTTAGTCAAGTATGTAAATTATTCCTCGAACGCAACGGTTTGCATAAATGAGAAGTGAAAAAAATCCTACAACTTAACTTCCGGTTTTATAGAAAATTTTTATTTTGAAAATTGCATAAGCATTATTTAACTGATATGCAAATTTTAATAGAAATATATCAGAGGTTGATTTTACAAATCGAACGCCATTACAAGGCGACTATCTTAAAGGGCATTACCACGTGAGTGACTTATTGCTGGAGATATAGTGATTTTCGTTTTAATAATGCGACATTTTAAGTACCACTAAACACTTTTCGTTACAAGGTTAGTATTGTAATGAGAGTTGGGCTTTAAAACTAACAGTTAGGTTTGAAAGACCTAGACCATTTGAATATCATAATTTAATTACAATTAAATCTAATCCCAGATGACAAATATATGAAACTTTGGACATGGCGGACACGCGAATTAATCTCAAAATTTAGAACTGTTCTTGCTAATTTTATGTTGGACTGGCTTGGGTTGGATAAAACTGGTAGGCCATTAATTCAATTGGAAATCATTAGATAAATAAAGGCCATTGTTGATCTTCAAATTTTGAATTAATTTAGAATCAAATAGTTATACGTCAGAAAAATTACTAAACTGGTGAGATTTGTATACAGTTGTCAAAAACACATCAATAAGAGACATTAAAATCGCCGAAACTAACGCTAGATGTTAAATTTTTGTCCAGAATCGATGAAAGATTCGACGTCTCATTGCGCAGCACCAACCAATTACTAACATAAGACATAATGCACAAAACAATAGAACACATACGCAGAAAATTTACAAACAAAGTGTTTGTAGTATTTGTAATGTTGGGAAAATGCATTTAATTTTCTTTAATTACGTTCACAGTTTTGGAGACAATAGTACATTATAATGGCTATAATAAATTGACGGAGACTGTGATTTTTAAATGTGAAAATAACTTATAAATATAAAATATATAAATTTAAAAACCATATTATACTTGACTTTTAACAAATAAAGTTGCCATCTTCAATAGAATCTAAAACATAAAAATGTTATGCTTAATATTTCTAGGTAAGGTTTGATGATACTCTCTTCACTAGATAATCAGTGGATTAACACTAAAGTTGATATTGAAAAGTACCTTAATTTATACTAAAGCTAATAGAAAACATAATGAAGCGTGTAGTGAAACGTTCACATGGTCATCGTTGCAAAACTAGTCTACCATAAATCAAGTAAATCAAATAAGCTGGAGTGAGGTATAGGTCCATTGTCAGAATTCATTAAAATATTTCTCCTTTGTTTGTATGAAAATATTTTCAAAGCTATTATATAGTTTCGAAAGTATTTTCCCTACAATTTTGTACACCTTTAATTAATTTAAGACAATTTGGTGGTAGCGAAATTTTGTTGGCGTTTATTACAATTTTCACTGACGTTTATAAAACACTACTTCAAGTTCAACGAGGTCAACCTACACAGAGCTGTTCAAAAATTAATTTCAATAGTTGGTTCGCGATGCCATCTTTTTGAACGTATTTCTTCACTCTCATTGGCCAAAAAGAATCATGTGCTATTTTTTAGCCAAATTCTCTTACATTACAAACAACTTGCAGACATAATTGATTTACATAATAAGTTTCCTTATAAAGTATGTAACAAAAGTTTTGGGAAAATTTTTGAAATATAATTAACTATCGTATCTTTTGGTAGATCCTTCGTCGTAGTTCTTCTTCATTTTGTGCTTCTCACCCACCGTCGTAAACTTTTCTACCGAGTAAAGCCCATACTCTTGTATAGGACGTGCCTGTGGAATATTCGGGGGGTATCCTCTTGAGGTACACATGGGATATTTTGTTGCCTTAACCAATCATGAGTTCTTCTCGCATAATGGCACTATGCCAGATCCGGCCAGAACATTAACATTATACGATTGATTAAAATTCATTGGTATTGATTTAAAATATATCGAAATATCTCTAACCATGTCTATTGTATTTTATTTGATGTAATTCAACCCATTTAAATCGTTAAGTCTTTAATTACCCGAACACTGTAGCAATATTGATATTCGAATTTGCAGCTTATTTCCGTTTCTAAACCCAGATATAATACATTGTATTGTCGCCGTTAGTTGTATTGGCGAATCATTCAAATTGAGGTGTTGGTGTTGTATCATGTGTCATGTGTCCTAAATTTTATTTAAAACTAAGAGCAAATTATTGCTCTAGTTCAATTTTTCCCAGTGGAATCTTTGAGCTCTCTTTATTGTATTCTAATTGCATAGATTGATATTTTCATATTTTTAAACATTACACCAAATGCTTTATTTGTTTCTTAACTTACCTTATCTTTGATTGCGATGTTATATTCATACTTTCGTTTGACATCTTTGTAGGAACTTAGAATTCATTCTCTTTAATATTTCTTTCATCACCTAAATTATTTTATACAATGTTCTATAATTCCAAATTATTTTCGTTAAAAGTCACAACCTCTGGTAATCACCCAGCGAGGTTCCTTAGGAACAAGTGTTTCCTAACATCCATCCTCCAATGTTAAAACATTTTCATCACAGTCCTCCTTATATTTTTAAACGATTTAATAGCTTAAAGTGGTATACCTTGCAAATTTTCGTCCAAGACGTCGTTTGAAAAATCCAGTGTTTCTATTGCAATGAGATGCATTATCTCCTAGATTTCAACGAATATTTGTTTTAATTAAACGCATAGCATGGCTTAGAAAGATTAAATCCCGTTCACACGAACCACTTTCTAAAACGCCGCAACGGTGGCAGATGATAGACGATAATAATGGGTTCATTCTAAACATGAATGGTTGCTACTGATCTGCTACTGAAATTTTTCAGAAAGTGGGTCATGTGAACCAGCACAGGTTCGAGGCGCATTATTCAGACGAAGATTTGCATAGTTTCAGATAGTGACGTGAAGCTGCATTTCACCTAAAAAACTTCTTGAACAAATCAATTCTATGACTCAAGTAGCAACAAACCAACACCGTTCTTAACGGCTGTTGCATCTCCAAGACGTGGAGTGAATTTAATTGAGCTAATTTACGGCAATAAATCGCGCTCCGTATTACCGTTTGTCGCGTTGGCCAGGACGTGTGGGCGTCCGGTACGCGTATTTTTAAATTCCGCCAAGATAGAAATGTTCGCATTGTTGCCTCCAAATATTCTCCCGAACTGGACATCGCCGTTCTAAAAATAACTCCTCTGCTCGTATTCCCCGTTCGCGCAATGTAAATAAAGTAACAATTTCCAGAACAAATCGTCGCACACACAAAACCGAATTGGCCGGTATTTTGACGTGTTTTACGGCCGCGCCGCGCCGCGCGCCGTTCAGATGAAGTGGTTCGTTTCGACTTTGCTTCGCGTTATGCGCTCGTTCATCATGCAATTAGTGCCGTAATTCAGTTGGCCAGTAATTGGCAATCGATGTTTTAATTATTCGATATTTTATCGTTTCGTATCTAAATTTCGATTTGATTTATGCGGCTGGATCAACGGTCCCGAAAAGTTTCGGCTTTCACTTTTTTTAAATGCAAAGCGCAAACAGGGCCGGCCAGAGTAATTTGTGTGGGTAATGCGTGATTTGGCCGTTCCCCTCAATTGACAATCCAGTTGAAATAATTTATTCATAACGAACGGGTTACATAGTTTTAATGAAACATTTTGCAGTCGACCACAAAAAAAAATCACTGAAAATAGAACGCAGACGGCGAATTGCAAAAATATCCAAATGCCATGGTACTTTAATAACACGAGATCAAAATGTGAGAATGTCATGCAAGGTCTATCTATTTAAAGAGAGAAACAAAATATAATTACCAACAACAATGTATAAGATATTACACATTGATTAAAGCAGTCGATTAAATCTGTGTCCTGCGGGAAAGTTTATTTATAAAATATGTCTAAAAACAAATCACACAAAAAGTAAAAGTACGACACGCCATTTTAGTTTTCATTCAATGTAATTCCCATATCTGCCATCATTGTAGCCACTCTGAATAGAACATATAGCGGCGTTCCATGTCCAACTGCTGTATTACCACATAGATATTTTGATCAGATCTAATGGCAACCTAAAATAGGAACTGAAACGACGCGTATGAAAATACAAGAATTTTGAATATGATATTTATGCGTTAAGATATATCTAGTGCATTGTTTACTATCTTATGGAAATTTTAAATGCTGTACTCGTTCCGTGTGATTGAAAGAAAGCTTGGTATAACAGGCCCATCAAACAAGCAGCAAAACCGACATAATATAAAGGACATAATGGCGAAATTGACTGTTATAGACAATTGAACGATTACAGTCACTAAAATAGACTTATACGACGTTGAATTTGATACATGGAAATTTTGGCCAAGATCTAACGTAACAATCCCATTACTTTTTAATTCACATAGCCATTAAATAAATGATATAAAAGGGGTACATAACTTTCTATATAACAGCTCCTGTTTTACTATATAATCTAAGTTAATATATTCAATTACTAAAAAGAAAATGGTTAACGCCAATGATCAACTAGAAATCTAAGTAATAAATCGCCGGTTAAAGTTAAAACAACTCATTCCAATAGTTATGGTGAAACACAAAAGTCGTTAAAAATGAAAGTTTGGAATTGTTAATTATCAAGTTATTCATTGCCACAATGAACAATTTGACACTGACAAATGAATTCCATCACTTTTAATGACCTTTGTTTTCGCCATAACTATTGAAATGACTTCGAATCGAATAACTCATTAAAATACCTCTCGTTCTGCCATACAAATAATATTATTAATAATGAATAACCATCGTAAAGCCAATTCATAGAAATAAATAAATAAGTCATTACTAAGGTTAGTATTAATTTCAATTGATTGTTCTGACTTTTGACGTCATAATAATACGAGTTGATAGTCCTTCTGGTGTTAATTTGTGGTAATGGTGTGTTACATGCCAATATTCTAGCACCTTGCGCTCCATTCAATTCTCATTGGAGCTTCTGGCCAGGGCTCTTGAAATACCAAGAGCCGGTTCTGGCCCAATAAATTCCAGGTTAGCCCCACTCCTTGTTGCGATTCGGCTGCTTCGCTTCCCTTTATGCCAGAGTATCCGGAAAGGCAAACTTGAGAAATCAAACAAGGTTTTTTTCGATCCCAAGTTTGCATTCATAGTCAGCAAGGACCTGCAGTGTACCTTCTCTATTACTTTGGAGATAATTTACTGCAGTGCACCAGGTCTGTAGCTTTCCAGGCTAATTTCTTATAAATCTGTGTTATTATATTCATTTTCAAAATGTCTCGAAATGTTCCAGACACAAGACATTCAATTATTATGTAAGCTAGTGATTCAGCTACATACAGTTCCAAGCATTTCAATAAATTTTAGGCAGTTATCTTTACCCAAAAATGTGCTACGTAATTAATTAATTAAATGTATTACTTCATCACAGTTCCTGTTTCCAAATATATGGAATGGCTTAATTTGTGAGGCAACGTTGCATTTGTCTCCACGTGTGATTTACTAGCTGAACTATTCGGCAAATGCACAAAATATTCATTAAAGGCATTTGTTATAATTTTCAAATGGCTAGTTTGTTGTTTTTCGTCCTTAGCTGTATTAGTTTTTATTATTTTCCACGCCGTTCTACTTTTATTCATTTATTCATTCATAATTAAGTTATCATGGTAGATTCTTTTAAAGAATTTAATAACCTTCCCATAACCAGCATCAATAATTTTCGAACGACTTTTTTAGTGTAATAGACGATTTTATGCCAGTGGTAATCCACATGTTTGCATGAATTGCACTAGAATATTGCACTTTTTAATTAACCACAACATTTTGAATAACAACAACATGGCTTTCGATCCGGCTCTTGTTGACTATCTTAACATCAATATACTAATGAATAAACTGGGGTCAATGATAGATTTATATGATTTAGTAAACGCTTATATTAGAAAGTAAATTGTCACAATACATTTTTTCTAATGAATTGTATACGAATATGGTGTATATGGTGGTATATTGGTGTTCCACAGAGATATCTGTTGGGGCCACTCCTTTTTCTACTGTATGTGAATGAGCTATTTGACCTATTAATAAGCGAATCATGTATTGCCTTTGTGGATGATACCACTCTCAGTTTTTGCATGTAATATATGCTTATTACTTTTTATCGATATTCGCGTGTGGAATATTTTGCTGGAGTAATTTCTATCCAGCTCGGAGGATACATAGGTGCAAAAACAAGCAATAAGAAATATGTATGGGTTGTGTTGCAATAAGTATTGCAATGACGCGGTAAATTGTAGTCGTGGAAATATTTTGGTTTTTATAAATGGCGATAATGTCATGTCAAATTGTAAATACTTTTCCGCAATTCTAACTTGTAGGACATTTTGTAAAACTTTTTAAATACAAATGTATTGTCAAACTGCAGGAGAAACTTGACAGATTCTCAGTATCAAATGGTAAGTTGATTGTTTTATTTTTAATATGAAAAAAATAATACGAAAAATTTTCCCAAAACTTTTGTTACAAACGTAAGTAGAAAAAGTAGCGAACCTAGTATCGAACCCTAGGAGTGCCTCGCTTAACCAGTTCCCGATCAGATTTAACATGGTTCCATTGTCATCTTTTGTCGCTGCGCCTTGCATCCTGTTTTGTAGATTAGATCTGAGCAATTTCAACCGCTTTTCTCTGAATTCCAAGGCTTAAAAATTTTAGTGTAAGGTGTACACTGTCGAAACCTTGTGACCAGTCCATGAACATACATTACATCATCTCATTCATTTATACCATCCATTACTTCTCAACTGGAAAAGTAATCTAGGTGTTAATCCTTTTATAAAGCCGTTTTGGTTTTTATACATTTTATCCTCTTCCATGAATCTTCGCGATATTAGAGATTAGACGTTTTATGTATCAGTTTTACTACTGGGACCTCATCATGTCCTGTTACGGCCGTGTATTTTAGTGAATGTATCACATTATCCCTTGAGTTATTTTTGAATTTAGAACAAATTCATTACTTTAACATTTTAGATTAGAATTTGTGTTTATGTCCGAACACACCTGAGTCAATTTCCTGTTTACATTCGTCAGAATATTTCCTGCATCATTGCCCGAACTTCTCTTTGCTTCAGCGATAAAGCTACCACGTTCCAAGTAACACACATTTTATTCTGAGCAGACAATATATATTTTAAATTTGGAATTTGACGTTTAATTATGCATTTGCGTCCTTCTGTTGACCATTTTTTTGTAAGATGATTTTCATTTTGTTTTGTTACATGATTTATGTCATCTGCATCATCTTATTGACTATATAATACTCTCTCCACTTTCTGCCGTGAGAATACTCTTTAGAATATTAGTTGTAGAGGCTTATTTTCTTTTCTAGAGATTTCAGAGCTAATTGATTGAGCTAAAAGGTCTGCTAGAGTTGACTGTAGTATTTTAGTGTTATATTGAGATACGTTTGTGAAAATGTTATCTATAATCCTTACTTGTGTTTCTCCCATTCTAGTTGTTTCATGTATTGAAGGCTTCAAATTGAATGACAGTGCCATATTCAGGATTTCATTGACATGTTTATGATTTTGTGTTTGTTTTGCTGTTTATATGGCGAAGAATGTCCTCCAATGTAGTGAGAAATCAATATTGGTCTGTGGTAGTCTGTATATGTTGATTACAAGTATTTTGTCTGGTAAATTTTTACTGAATTGTTGACCTTTTCCTTTTTATAGAACACATCCTTAAACTGACTTTCTGCTCCAATATCTATCGATGTGCATCGACATTTGTTTCGGTTAATTGTTTAGTATTATTTTCAGTAGCATAATTATTGGTATCTTTTTATTATCTTAGCCATTTGTCTTCTGTTTAAGTTAAAAATTGTTTTGTCTGCTACATCACCGATAGCTTTTTGTTGCTTGATTATTTGCGTTCCGTCTTTTTTCTTTGGACTAATTTTTATTTTCGATTCCGGCATCGCTGTCATTTGTATGTATCAGAGGTCCATCTGCTGTTGCCATTAACCTAATTAACCTAGTAATCAGTCTGACAGGAATGGTTTGATTCTCTTCTAAGATTCTCTTAAATTGTATATAGTTTATTATTACATGTTGTTTCTCAATTACTTTCGATTGTTCTCTGATCATTTTTAAGTTTTCCTTGACATATAACTCAAACTAATCACTATTTTATATTTTGCACTCAATTCATTACACGTTACATTTTTATGATACAAGCGGTAATGCAGAATAAACTGCAGAAAATATTAAATGTAGAACCACATCGCGTTATTGCTTCCGATCTTCTTTTACAGTTCTGTAGTCCTCTATTTCATATTAACAATTCCTTCTCGTATGAAAGTGTCGCCAAATACTTTTTTGGAATTTTAAAACAAAATGAACATATTGTGTAATTGCGAAACATACAACATACAATTGTTGCGAAATATACAAATTATTTTATTTAATGAAAATTATTCAACACATGAAGCAGTATTATCTTTTAATTGTAAAGACTGTAGCTACCATTAAAAACTACGATTGTATCGACAGGCATATGTGTAAATTGCAGTAGGTAAATAGCAATACCAAAAATTGCAAAATGTAAGCTTACTTAGACTGTCTTGACAAGTATTTATGTATTTCAACCATTATTATGTTCTACCTTTAAAACCGATTAAGATTTTCAGACTGGCATGAAAGCAAAAACACATGAAGAAATAAGTTAATAATAAATTTTAAAGTCATTTAGAAATACGTGAGAAAACAGCTTTAAATGAAATATTTAAACGAATACGAAATTCGTATACGACTAATAATGCAAATGGGCGATTATAAGACATTCCTATTTCATGAAAGATTCAATGTTCATCCTAATTGGCATTTGTGTTTCCATTTTCGTATTATACACATTTGGATTGAAATTTATTAGCTTTTTTCTTTAGAAAGCTCATTATTACAAAATATGTTATCAGTTCTTAACATTCACCGATTGTCCCATAATGGTACGTGGTATAAAAATCTACGCCATCGTTGGCAATTTTGTACTGTTTGAGTTTGCAATGACCTAACCACTCTACATCAAGCCAAAAACGTGTACCCAAGAACACGAGTAAAACATATCATTTTAGGTACATCAGCATAAAGTATATTGTCGCTCTGTCCGTACAAAAATTCAAATAAGTATGATAATTACCACAGGTGCTTGTGCTCGAAACATAACATCAAATACACTCGGTTGCGTCACCTGTAACCCACCTGGATTATACATTTAGTGCGAGATTTTCTTGTAAATATAAAGCTTTCTTTTACGACGGTACATTCATAAATCACTGTAACAAGAAAACCGACAAGGTATAATTCATGTAAACAACCATGCACTAAACTATTTTTCAAAAACTTTAACTAAAATATTAATAAAGTTTACGATTTAAAGTGCTTGCATATAATGCAACATAACCATGTCTAGAATTATAATCAAACTCAACTCTTGAATTTGTTTTCAATACCATAGTTAACTTTGGTTCTGAGTGAAAAATTAATAATAATCAAATATCCTATTCGTGAAAAAATACACACATGTTACATAAATAAACATTTTGAAAGCCATTTCAGCTTTTTAATATGTAATTTGAGTTATGAAATGACAAGTTATAAAGAGTTATTTTAGCACAAGTGATAAACAATACACATTCATTAGTAGTATATGAACAATAAATTCCTTGTAAAAACTTCATGTTTGTAACTCAATTACAAATTGAAAATACGCTGACATGTAATATTGAATGTAAATAAAACGAGAAAAATCTTCTATAAATATTGCGTCGACACATTTTATTCATATCTTGCCTTCTTCTCCCAACTATGCATCCATCCTCATCTTTATGTTCCACCATCAAATTCATTCCTATGCCCCAGAAGTCAGACTTTCGAAATTCCTCCCTGCACCATATTAATTTTCCATCTCTTTCCTCATTCCATCAACAAAACTTAGTTCTCAAGCTTACTTCTTCACCCTTATACTGTCCAGTGGGTCAGATTTATCTCTAGTTGTATGTAATATTCTGGAGCTGCCCATCCATCTACCAATTCAAGTCTTCTGTGTTCGTTATGACGGATCTTGCCTTCTTCCCTATTCTCATACCTCCAACGGTTGGTCGTGCGTTTTCAGTTCATATCCTTCTCTTTCGGGATATATATTCGTTTTAGATAATCTTCGCAATCCCCTAGCATCGTTGCTCTGCTCCTAAAGCTAGATTCTTTCATTTAGGCTATGGTCGATGCGAGCATATGTCACATGGCAGTCATTTTCAACTCGGCAAGGAAGATATAAAGAATATATAAATCATCTTTAGCAGACCGCAAGAAATAGGGAAACAGTACTAGTGACTCTAACTTCAATAGAATTGAAATATTTCCGAAGACGAAAATTTATATTTATTACTTATTCATAAATATGCCCACAAATTGTTTTTTAAAAAACGTTCATTTATCTTACAGATATATGCAAACCGGTGACTCCCATTACCGACGACATGTCGAATGATTGTTGAAAAAATAATGTTTTATCACAAATTAAATATTAAGATTGAGAACGCAATGAGAACAATATAAACTACTCCATCTACTGAAATATATTATTTCCATTTATTGCTCCAATTAAGTGATTCACTAAAGAATTTGACCCTATTTTGAATTCATTTCGCGAATGAAGTAAATTTCCAGTAATTCGCCATACATAGGGAATTTTGAACGTATATTGTGCGAATTGAAATTTTCAGTTCAATTTATTTTATTTTATCTTTATTCTATTATTTCGTACCAATAATTTAAATGGTGCATTTTAATTCAATGCATACGGAATGGTGAATTCACTTTGGCAATTCAGATCAATAAATAATTGAGTAGTTTTATTTTCTAGTGGACAATTGGATATGTGAAACATTGTTTTCAACGATTCTTAATGGTATTTCTCTCAATTTGGCGACATGTAGTGAACATCTTTGGCCTAACAACCAAATATATACTAATACTTATGCAAAATAAACAGTTTATGCTTGTTTTGTTTGCGTACATTTGAATACAAATACACACGGGCAGATATGAGCATAAAATCCACCTACAGGTGACATTCAAGACGTAAATGGCGAAAGATTGATTAATTCAGCATTGTTGGCATTTCAAATTCCTACTCTTCTTTCTGAAAAACGCAAAAGCGTGGTCACATTCTGTAAACATAAACAATGCGATAGCACTCGAGTGACTTGACTTTTACGAGCTGGGTAGTTTCCGATACGAGTAATAAAAACTGCCAAATGCACAAACGCTTTTAATTTATTTTGACGTGTGTGTAGAAAGTGCTTGTATGGATTTTTCATTTTTACAAAACTCGATTCAGAATAACAAGTTAAACCAGACCACATTATGTCCTTGATTATTGGAGACAACAATAACAGATTTCGTGTACAAAAAAAAACTACAATTAAAATAAAAGTGACAACAAAATGGGAAAGTAATTAAAAGTAAATTAAACTGTATAAAAAATATCGCAATGTAAGTAAGGCGAGGCAAGAAAAATAAAATTTATTTAGACTATGAAATTGGGTTCATTGGGTAAATTCTTCAATTTATGACATTTGAGAACAACAAAATTGTATCTTCACTGTAACTAAGGGACAAAATTTGCAACATGAAAAAAAAAGTATTTTAATTTATGGATTTTGTAATCAACTAAATGTCGAATTTTATATTTATAACTATTAAGAATTGGATTATTTGAAGCGGGATTTTATTTGTGTCGACATTAAAAATTAACATAATTTGCATACATGTAGTTTCTTTTATATAATCATCTATTCAGAGAAACTAAATTAACATGTACAAAATAGATACAAGGTCCACGTTATGCCCAAATATACGTAACCGGGGTTGATGTTTCCTTCTGTCATTTAATTCCCCCCATCAAGTTTACTGGTTTTAAAATACATTTTATTAAAAATGTCTATGTATTCGAGTAAATTTTCCGGAGACCATTTCATACAAATTAAATAGATTGAAGTAAACAGGTGTTTCTAAATATAACAGGCCTCATAAATTATTTACATTAGTCATGAAAGATTGCTTAATTTTCCCAATGTTTAATAAATCGCCGAATCTATAAAAATAAACTTGTCGAATGGAACCAAAGCAAAAGTCGAGATAAATATTTGGCTGTTAATTTATTTGCTTTTTAAATTTTAATATAACGTTTAATATCCGGGCATGCGTTTCACACAAAAAAAAAAGAATTTGAAACATATGTATATTTTGTAAAATGTACAATAATGCAATGGAATTGGACTAAATAATCTGGAATTTAATATTTATCATTTTAAAGTCCGTAAATTAAATTTCAACTAAAGCCAAACCAAATAACTTCAAATATTTGTTAATAAGATTCTCGTATTTACAAAGGTTTTCCCACGAGAAGCACATGCAATCGACTTCATAAAAAGTATTACTGTAGGAAATATCGCTCTTCAAAGACCTTTAAACATCTATTTACAGCGATATTAAAATCTATTGCAATTTGGTCTGAATTAAAGATTTTAATTCATTACACAAGTTACATATTTTAAATATTATCTGGAATATTATTATTACTTGAAATTAAAATATTCAAATGGCTTATTAGCAAATGGAACTTATTTTACAAATATCAAAATCAACTCAATGAATCAACAATTCGATACTGCGTACTAGATACATGCATATAATCAAAGTCTTGTTTACCCCAAAGGTGTTGACTTGTACCCTATACGATTACAGAGTTACTATGTACAAATTTCCCTCCTTGCAAATTTGCGCCAAAGCATTCTTTCTCCTTAGTTTTTAGCCACTACTTCAGATTGGTTCATGTTCCTCTATTTCCATACACCCATCGTATCTTATCAAATTTATAATGATAATATTGTTTTCTTCAGCACTCTATATGCAAAAGTCAAGGCAAGTAAACAATGTTTAGTTGCCTTGACTGTCTCTCAACATCTTCTTTCTAAATTCTTACAACGTTCATTTTATTTTTCTCGTGGATTTTTAACCATCTTGTTTGATTTCTGTACCCATTTCATTTTTGCGATTCAGATTTTTTCAGTACTCTTGTGTGTAGTCTTAGATACTCCATATTTGTTTCCTTCTGCCTTAGGATACTTTTCGATGGTTTCTAATTGCTTTACCTTGTACGTTTTATAATTTCTTTCTTCCATAATGTTGATTTTTGCCACCATAAGGTAGTGATAACCATGGATCTATGTGAGTCGTGTATGTCTTAAAAGTAAATAAGGATTTAGAAATGTTTGTCGAGTGTTGCAAAATAACACGCGTTGGTACTGAATTCAGGAAAATCCATTGTTGAAATGTTTGCTCCTATTCCAAATTAATAGAAAATGTCTCTTAACATAGTAATTAATAACGAAAAGGTCTTTATTTATGCGTAGCCAAGAATCTTGGAATTATAACCAACTCAACATTTCGATTTAGGAGCCATGTCTCTAAATGTGTAGAACTCTCATATGCAACATACGACTAATATGTAGGTAATATTTGAGTATTGTATCAAAGCAAAAAGCATGTTGTGTCACTTATTTGTTTATCGCAGTTTGCATACTGTTCGCCGTTGATTCATCCACGTCTTGATTGTGTAACAAAAACAAGAATACAGAAGGTGCAGAACTATTGCTTGTAATACATTTTCGGTGTGTAATACAACCGAATCTCTCACAACGCATTTTATCATAAAATTATCTTGTTTGAAATCGCTTCACATTTGACTTTCAGGTTTCAGTGGAGTTTCAGCTTCAACACAAAGTTTGCAACTGTATCCCTAACAGCATCAAGACTTTACCTTCTGTTAAATTTAAATATAGCTACACAGCTAAACAGTTACTGTTTAATAGTCAAAAATAAATTTGACATTTATACGTTTATATGGCTTACACTCACCGCCCTTGTACGCAGTTTAAGTACTGCAAGTCATTATTATTTTCGAATATATGTTCAATAAAAAAAATGTGTACACTAAAACGAGCTATAATTTTACAAGGTGGGATGGAAGACCCGATGGTTATCCACCCGGAATTATACCTTGATGTTTCCAGATATTTGTATTTATTTATTTATTAATGGATATTGATTTAAATAAATATGTGTTTCTAGATTTATGAGTTATTGTTTGGAAACAAAATGTATTATTATTATTATTATTGAATCATTGGCCCCTCTTCTGTAGTGCTTCATTATCCTACTAATTGATTTTCATTTATGTAATTTTTTGCTCTTGTTTCAAATTGCCTATTTCGGTATTTTATGTTTCTTCCCATCTTTTCCATTTCCCTGTTCGCTCATTTATTTTTGATTTGATGGTTGATTGTAACAACTAGATAAGGGAATACAAAGATCAGAGAAAAGTTATAAAATAACGAAGAGAATATATTAAAAGCGAAAATAACTGTGTCAATGAAATTTGGCATTGATGGAAAAACTGGTAGAGTACATAGAAATGAGAAGCATTAAAAAAGCGTACAGACAGCCAAAGAAATTTGCGGAACAGTAAGAAACAAACGACATGGTGAAGAAACGAAATATTAAACAAAAAGAAAGGAAATGTGAAAATGTACATAAATAACAGAGCAATTCATAATCACGAGTTATAAAAAGATGAAGGAAAACTAGCATAAAACTAGCAATGCGACAAAATGAAACTGCTTCGAGAAGAAATGGAGAAGGGCAGCAAGGGAACAAAAACTATTTTACATTGATTTTATTGAAAATAGCTCGAAAGAAATCAAATCAAAAATAATTACAGAGAGTTGCTGAGAGTCGATTTAAAATAATGAGATGGAAACAATAAATGAATGAATGAAAAATGGCTAGGCGAGAAGGACCAAAAGTTGGAAACACCAAACCACAAACGACAATAGTAGAAAATAATTTGATCCGTTAAAAGTATAGTCAGAAAAGAAATATGAGACGTATCAAACGTTTAAAAATATCGGATAATAATGGAAATCATAAAAAAATTGACAGAAGTACTGTTTGAGTATGAAATGAGGAAGATATTTTAATAGACTGACAGACAGCATTAATACAACGAATTTATAAAAACGGTACAGTCAAACTTTTAGCAACTACAATGGCATAACGTTGTTGAACAGCTTTGGAAATATACGAACAAATTGTAGCTAAATGAATAAGACGAGTAATAGAAAACATTGAACAACCTCAGAGTGGATTTAGGAAACGAAACAACAAATAACAAACGCACATTTTTACTGTCAAATGGGAAATCTGAAGTAGAAATTAGCAGCAAAATAAAAATATTTACAAATAATAACCTCAATATAATTACAATAGATGGTTGGAAATATTGCGAAAAAATAAGGTTTCAGACAGGGAGGAAGACTAATAAATCCCAACATTTCAGTACGTGCATTTGCATACTTATTTCAACAGAAAATGAAAAAAAAAACAGGAGAAAAAGCTATGGAATATAATATTGCAAGAAAACGGAATGAAATTAAAAAAAACAGATAATACCTGCCAGGTTAAAAAGAATGACATATTTAAATTTTGATCAGTTTAAAGTATAGTCGGAAAAAAGTACGAAAAGTAATAAACGCTTGAAATGGAATTACGCCACAGTACGATCGAATAACAACGGAAATGATCAATGGTACACAAGATCACATTTTTCTGGCAAACAATAAAAAATCAACACATCAAAAATAACGTATTTATGGCATTTGACTAAAAAATCGATAAAGTAAGCAGAGGAAGCCTATCGGAAAAGAAATAAATGTACAAATTTATAAAGATGTAGAAGTAGAAATATAAGGAAATGTAAAACAGGAAGCGAAAATAAAATAAACACCAAAATTATATTACGCGATAAACGGCAAATTTATAGGCTTATTTTTTTGAATTTCTTTTCGCTATTTTCATGTGGTCATGTTGTCGATACGTTGGAATTCATTTTATTTTCTTTGGTTTGTCTGATGACACTTTATTGCCTGCGGTTTGGTTGTGCTTTTGTACCTTTTATTTTATGTTGTTCCATTCGTACTTTTGCGTCTATTTATCTTCTTGATTTCTTCTCATAACGTGTTTAGCAAAGGTTTTGGAAACATTTTTCGTATTATTTTTTTCCTATTGAAAATAAAGCAATCAACTTACCATTTGTATATTCAGAATCTGTCAAATTTCTCCTGCAGTTTGACAACACATTTCTGTCTACCAAAGTTTTACAAGTTAGAATTGCGGAAAGGTATTTACAATTTGGTTAGGCAAATGCCCAAACGTGACATTGTCACCATTTATAGAAACCAAAATATTTCTAAGACAACAATTTACCGCGTCATTGAGGAATGTGAGGAAGGTTTGCGGTGTATGAATCTTACCAAGAGTTTTGAATCACGCAAGGCGTCAAAATTGCATCGAATGTACAAGAAATAGAAAAGGAGTTTCAACGAGCAGATTAGGCCGAAGTAGCAGAAATAATTTAAAATAGAAAACGACAAAAATGTCCAATACACAGCTGCTGAATTTCAGAGGATTCCAAGATGCTGCAGACAATTAAGATTAGAAAATATTTTACATTATCCAAGTCCAATTACAAATCCGAAATAAAATGAAACGAAGGGTTTTATACAGAGAAAATTGAGGACGTTCCTAATGACGTAAGGTATAAGAAAAAAGAGAAATGAGGACAAAGTACCAATATGGCGCGCCATTTCGAAAGCAGGTTCCTGAAGACCTTATGTTGGGCCAGTTTGGGGCAAAGCTGTAAAAGACATTTATATTTGAAGATCCCTCCCCAAATTAGTTAATTTTATTCATAGGCTTCATGGTAATGATAATATTATGTTCTGGCCGGATCTAGTGTGAGAGATTGTGTGAGAAGAACGATTGGTTAAGGCAACAGAATATCCCAAGTATACCTAAATAGGATAATATTCAGGATGTTCCGCAGGCACGTCCTATAGAAGAATTTTGGGTTTTACTCGGTAGAAAAGTTTACGACGTTGGATGCGAAGCCCAAAACGAAAAAGAACTACGACGGAGAATCTACCAAAAGATTCGAGAGTTTAACCCACTACTTACAAAGGCTGATGAGAGGTATTCAAATTAAATTGCGAACCATTGAAACCCATGGCTCTTTAGCTGCTATGTGAAACATTATAATTATAGATAAAGCTTCACTGAATCGTTTTCTGTACTACCAAATTAAAGAAAACAATTGTAGTTTGAATAGTTACTTCAAAAATTTTCCCAACACCTTTGTTACATTCGTTACGTTCCATGGTTTTGCTTCCAATCTTATTCATACTAAAACATATGTATTTCCATTGGCTAACATAAAATCGTCGATACTGGTTGACGCAATTTTGGTATAATAGGTATATTATCGTCCTAATGAAGTCTCCAAGTTAAATAATAACAAATTTATTATGTACTATTTTCTACACTTGTTTGCGTTTTCCTATCTCATTGATTTGCACCTAGTTCGTTTTCTCATTTTTATTGTGTTCAGTCCATTTTCTTTATTTGTCTGGATGTATTTTAGATCTTGTTGGCGTTTTCTGTCAATTCCGCCTTTCGCTGATTATCGGATCTTCTGTCGTTTATTTCGCCTTCCCATTGTATTCGCTACGTTTCAAATTTCCTTGTTACAATTTATTATGATACAATATTGTGACACAAAAAAAAAACAAAACGATTTCTACCATTGAATTGTCTTATATCAAGTGTACAATTTATTGATGACAAACTAAACTCATAGTATATGTGTGTAAAGTTGTATAACTATGTTTGCAACGTTTGTAACGTTCTTTTTGACGAACTCAAAGGAGGGCGAAAAAATTGTCCAAGTATCCATTTTAAACATTTAAAAACAGAGCTGGCCTTAGATATGTTATTGCCATATTTTTGCCAAACATCTATCATAAATGTTAATAAATGACATCACATAATATGAACAAAAAATCTAATTTTTAAATACGAGCGAATGCATGTTTGCAGAAATTCTGTTGACGTCATCATCATTTCTTCATTATTACACAGCAACATCATCGTGAATTCAATTATTTTGTTTTCATATGAAAAATACAACGTTGCTTGGTAACTTAATAACTTTCGTTTCTAGATATTTACGGCACCCAGAGACCCTTCCTCCAATTACACAAATAATTCTTTCCGACGTAAATTTTCCCTACCAAGTTACACAGCGCAACACACCAAATGCATCGATTGTGTCAATTGAAATAAATACCTCAATTAGTGGATAACCGTCCATCGTGCACAGCTAGCGCGATCAAGTCATCGTAATCACTCACTATTTGGTAACTCGGAGGCGCGAAAAAACGGCAAAAATCCAACTCGCGCCGCACACCATCACTAAACTAGCGCGCGAATTGCGACGCCGATGCGTAACGCGACGTTGCGATTTCGGGCCCGTTTGTTTTTCGACTTAAATAAGACTAAACTGAGAAAAGACTGCGCTTAGCAGAAAACGTCTCCTTTCCGTTGCAAGGCTCAATTTACTGCATTAATCACGTAAATACTTCGAGAATGTGTAGGTTTTCATTCAGGGCGGGCAGGCAGGTCTTTTCAAATTGCTCCACGGTTATTGTTTATAGTTGGTTGGTGTTTGTGTGTTCGAGCTACCGCAAGTGTGGAAATTATAGATGGCATTCGTTGCATTTTTGTTACTTTAGTTTAATAGAAAATAATGAAATAAATAAATAACGAAATTTTACTGACTGAATATGTAAAAAAAATAAACAAAAATTGATTCCGATTATTCGTTTGTTTTTCAACATTTTTCTAAATTAAATTGAAACAAGTTGAGATAGTTTCTACTAATGATGAAATCACTTAAATGACAAACTCCATGGAAACTTTTAATTTACAAATGTATCCTACATAGAAAAAGATGCATGTGTTTCAATAGATAATCACTGTCTAGTCTATATTATTTTTATCATTTCTTTTAATAGCAAAATGTTTAGAAAATTTTCTTAATGTATTTCTATCACTTTCGGGAGCTTTTATTGCTACAATTGCATAGTCAATCAAACATGCAATGAAAATTTTACTTTACCAGTGAATTTTGCCCTTTTTTGAAGTCCTTCGGCAACACACACCAAAAGTTCAATATATCGGTTCTGTTAAAATGTCTTGTGACAATTAATTGATTGAGTTGGGTTGTGTTGATTTGATGACTTGGCTATTGATTGTGCAAACGTATTTCTTGGTCAATAGCTTGCTTGCCTAATTTTCAATTAATTAAATTAGAATTTAAATAAATTTATCGTTTATTTACGACGCAAAACAAGTATAAGTTAAAAGTATACTTTGCAATGTAAACAACGCAGCCGTATGACTCCGTGCCATGGCACAAGAATTGTTCTACTATGTAAGCGATTAATAATTCTCGGTAATACGAGAATCCGAGCATGTGTTAACGATATTCCGACTCAGATAATTATCGCTTGATTAAAATTGTTTTGGCCGACGCTATTTCAACTGGTTTAACATTGTATTTGTTGTCGGATGAAATCGTCAATCTATGAACTTTTATTGTGTACACTAATGCACAATAGATTTTCTGTCGAAAAATATAAAAAGTTAATCCTAAGATCAAACCACGGTAATAATAATTATCCTCCGACGAGAATGACGCGCCGAGTAATTTACTATTTCCTCTATTAAAGAAATTAGTTAATTTTAAATAATTGTGAAGGAACAAATCAATTGCATTATTGCACTCATTTAACAGCACGTCCAATGTGTTATTGACAAAGTCATTGCAGATCCCCATCAAGTATTATGCACACAATCGTCTAATACACAAACCATATTTTTATGTCACGTATATTAATTCTCGCCAATCTATTAGACATTCTTTAGAAAGGCGCGAAGATTCCATAGGTCGAAGTGAGACGAAGACAGTGGTAGGGATAGACGACGATAAAAACGGAGATAGAACACTGGTCCACCCACGTGGACACTTGACAGGTCCACGCAACATCCGTACCACCATTTACACGAAGCCGTTCCGCAACACCACTCGTTTATTTATCGCGGACGTTTGCAACTCCACCAAAGTGTTCGAGTAAATAGGAAAAGCAATTATTATTATCATTATTGGGATTATTAATTCTTTTACAGTTGTGGTAGAAATAAGATCTAATCTTCCTGCGTACAATTTGCATAGAAATGTCAACGATGTGCTTCCTCGATTAGTCGCAGATGCTGAATAATTCAATGCAATTGCTTGAGGTTATTATTTATTATTAACACCGGGCATTTCCTTATAATATGATATATTTAAATCGGCTATTGGTGACAAGGAATGTATTTTGTTTTTGTTGGTATACATAACTTTGTCGTATATTTGCCGCTAGGTTATATAATTATTTATTTCTATGTGAATGAACGGGCATGAATCACAAGTTATGTGCATTATTCTCTGTTCACGTTTTCATTTTTGTTTAATATGAATATAAAAAATGTCTTAGTTGATGACTGAAACTCCCAACAACCAAATGTATATCGTTTCAATTCAATAAAATAAATTGTGTCTCTTTATTGCTTCCCTGAATTTAGTTTTTCTTTAATATTTCTGTTCTACTTTTTTTTAAACTTTCGTGCCTCTTTAAATTGTTGCATTTTCTTTTAATTCTGGCATTGCATTTAGTTTCGTATTTCGCTTTATGTAATCTTCGATGATTTACTTGGACGACTTTCTAGTTTTTCTAATGTGTTTGTGGTTTTGTTCATTGCTTTATTATTGTTTTGCTTGGAATTCCATTTTTTATTTCATTTTTGTGTTTTCGTGTCCAATTATTTTCATTTTCAGCTATATTTTGTTTTTCAATAATTTTATTTTTCATTCGTTTTGCTCTTCATGTACAATATTTTCATAATTTAATTTAATAGTTTAATTCATTCCCACCCTTTAATTTATTTCTCCTTTTCGTTGCTTCATTTTTAACGAGATTTGGTTTTAGATAATGTAGTTTATTAACCACATTGTAAAAGTCAAGTCTACACTTGAAGAACAATTTCGGAAACTGAAATTGAAATTGATAATTTGATTCATGTTATATATTGGCTTTATTTTTCCATACTAAGCTAACAATGCGTGTTTGGTCAGTATCGATTATTTTCAATTTTAATTTAATTTAATTTACTTGGACGACTTTCTAGTTTTTCTAATGTGTTTGTGGTTTTGTTCATTCCTTTATTATTGTTTTGCTTGGAATTCCATTTTCTATTTCATTTTTGTGTTTTCGTGTCCAATTATTTTCATTTTCGGCTATATTTTGTTTTTCAATAATTTTATTTTTCATTCCTTTTGCTGTTCATATACAATATTTTCATAATTTAATTTAATAGTTTAATTCATTCCCACCCTTTAATTTATTTCTCCTTGAATATAAAGTAAAGATATTTTGTAACTCAACGGGTTCTTTTGCACGTACCTACTAATTCAGCATCCATTTACAGTAAAGAAAGGTTGCCTCGAAAATCAAAACACGTGCAAATCACAGTTTAATTTGCCGACTTTATAGAACGCTTGGTAGCTGTACACAATGCCATACAATAAATACGTGCCAGCAAACGTAATAATTGGTTGATGAATTACATTAATTCAGGTGCCAAATTTGTTCGTTCGTGGGTGTTAGTAACATTATTTTCTTCTATATGAGATTTAATAAATATTTCCCATTAGTACGTTAAGCAACGTCTGAAAGCTCAGGTCGTTTCAAACGATCGGTAGTTACGAAGGATGTAAAAGTAATGCATTTTTTATTACCGTTATTTTATGATTATGAATGCTAAGGATTATTAAATGTTTCTGTATTAAACTTATTATATTTTGTCGATGTGAAAGTTTATTACATACCTCGCAGGAGCCACTTAATTCAAAACCACTTAAAATATATTAGTAATTATAATAATATAAAAAATTAATTGCAAATTATTTTATCGTCATATAATACTGATGAATGGTTACAGTATTAAATGTATAATTGATGGAAGTTTCGACAAAGTATTACTGCCATTAAAATAAAAGCCTGCAAATTCCAACAGAAGTTTCAGCTTGAATTTTCAAAATGAATATACCAAGATGCATAAGTTTGCTAATAAAAATTTGTTTGTTATAACAACTGTCGTATACCAATAAAACACTTTTATTTATTAGGACCTTATATTAATTAATTTAAATTCATATAAATATGAAACAAGCAACTAATCGTTTAGAACAAAATTATTACACATTAAATGTATGTTAAATTTTGTCACTGGTCACTGTATCACCCGAATAATTAACATTCGTTCGCATACTATCGTACATAAAATTAGCGGCTATATGTTTCTCTTTATGTGAAATTTATTATAATATTATTTTCCCATAACTACAACTTGCAAACTAACATTTTCATTGCTTCTTAATATTATTTGCATTTAATTTGTTTGATTTATTTACACTTCACTCTTCGGTATTAAGTTTCATTTATATTTCATATATGACAAGTATATTTAACTTTCTTAAGTTAGTAACTGTTTTTGAACTCGTTAGATCGGGAGGGTTAATTTGGGTTGTATGTGGATTTACCTTTCCTTATTATACGAACGAACGATTATTATTCAGGTGAGTACTGAATATTTCAACATAAAAACAATATTAATAGGGGTTCTCTTGGTATTACGTATATGTAGATTCCCGGAATTATTGACATGATACCAATATACAGCAATTTGTTTTTTATTTCCTAGAAAGTTTTGTTGTTTTTCTTCGATAGATATTTGCCTCATGTTTTCATTTTATCTGTATATTTAGTGTTGTTTACTCTATATGATTCATTAGTACTTTTGTTTCTTTCTTGTGTTGTAATTTTACTTTTCTTAATATTATTTCTATTGTTCTCCTATTGTCCTGCTGTTTTCGTTTGTTTTTTATAGCTTATAGTTTATACAATTAATGATACTACCTGTTGAGATGCCGCGCCAACGTTTGAATAAAAACTTAAAAATATATGGAACTTAAATAATCATGCAGAACAACAGAATAACGCAAATATTTGGTATGTAATTGACAACAAAAATTACAAAATTACAAGTACTTAACCTATAAAACGATACAATATTTCAAAACATTTTTTTTATTGTTACATATAATCTACAGTAATTCTAAGGTATTTAAATATCTTGGCCTTAACTGTACATTTTGCTTCCTCATTTGTAGAAAATCTTTTACCATTCAAAGGTTTTTTGAATTTTTGAACAAAATAAAATATTGCGGGTAGTCAATCAATTCAAAACAATCACCAATTTTTTGGAGCGCAATGAGCAAAGAGATCAATCCTATAACAAATTTTCCGCAACGTTTTTCCCCAATTTTAGATAATTTAGATAGCAACTCAGCAAAACTGAAGAAAGAAAGTCGAAATCCGATTTTTGAAAACATTTTTTTGGGTCGTGGAGCCAGCATGCTCCAGTGATTGGATTGCTTTAGTTTCTGGGTTATCGTGATGGACCCATGTTTCGCCCATAGTGACAAACCGATCCAAAAAGTTTGAGGAATCTTCTGCATCTCTGATCAACAGTTAGGCACCATGGAATCCATTTGACTTATACTTTCCTCATACACTTGTCGTTCGATGTGACGCACACATTCATAGGAAATTTCCAATACTCTTGAGATGTCATTAATCCCAATTCGTCGATTTTCTAAAATCGTATCATGAACAGAATCAATATTTTCTAGAGTGGTCATACAAATTGGTCATGGTAATTTTCACAACTGATTCACTCTTTCACCTTGCACATCTCAGTTTTCTCACCTACCTGATATCAGTAACAATTAGTGATGGGAATAATCGAGATATTTCAATAATCGTAGTAGTTAAAATTAGTAGTAGTAGTAGTACTAGTACTAATTAATACAACGTACAACTTTAACGTTCTAATACCACTAACAGTGTGTTTTCTAAAGCCGGTCAAGTTACAAATTTACGTCGATACAGACTATCGTCTAAAAATTTAGATCAAATTATATCGACTAATTCGTATATCGCATTTCGCATGTAACTTTATTGTAGTGTCCTGCACAATCACTGATTGAAGTTCTTTTAGCAATATTAAAGTTTATTGCTTTATTCGTACGGAAAATTATTTTCCCTTGTGAGTTACCGTTTTCTCTTGATCTGTACTTCTTATTTGTAGATCTTCAACACCTGTGACGGATATATATATATATATATATATATATATATATATATATATATATATATTTATCTTCATTTCTCGTGTGAGTATTTTCAGTGAAGAACGTCTCTTCAAGGTCGCTGATAAATATATTCTTCGATTTTGGTTATATTCTTCACTATTAATTATTATTTCCTTTGATTTTATGATTTTCTGGGGAGCACGTCTCTCCATAACTCACGAGATACTGGTTTATAATATTCGCAAATTAGCAAATCGGCGCACACAATCGGTTGAATTCTTTTTAAAACTGTCAAAACATCGTTAAAAAAATCGTTTACGCATTTGCTTTTGGTCCGCACTTAACAAATACGACACTCACCTTGTACTAAGCTTCCTCATATTTAATTCTTTATATAAAATGTACTGTACCCTTTGTTCCGATATGCCTACGGCCTCAGCTATCTCATAGACTTTTAATAGCCAATCGTGGAGTACCATCGAGAATGTACACATTACATTTCGACATTTTTTGGTCGACCTTCACGTGTATCATCTTCCACGTACGACCACGTTTGAACTCAGTATCTTCACTTTTGAAAATGAAGGAGAAGACTCCTTATAAATCTTTACCAACTTTTGATGTATTTTCGTTGGCGATAAACCGTCCAAAATAAAGAATTTTATATTATTATTATTATTATCTACCGTTAAGTGTTCTTTATAATCCTTTCACATTATCCATTGCTAATCTACATATCTACAAGACAATTCTAAACTACTTTATTTTATGATCACTAAAACTAATCCTTTTCACTTTTCAGTCAGTGTATACTTTCACTACTTATCGTTATGTATCCTCCTTGCCCATTCTTTCTTATTAGGTGCTAGATTGACCCCCTCATTCCATTTTATTCCCTTATCTTCTAAAATTTGTGTCATTTGTTTTTCCACGTTATTCTCGGTCTTCCTCGTAATCTTTTCTGTTGTGTTCTGGACACACTTCTAACAATTCTCTATTCGCTGCCTCATGTGCCCGGACCACCTTAATTTTCTATGGATTATATCTGTTTTTATTGGTTCTAATATAAATTCTTCTCTTATTTGATTATTGGTTAATGTATCTCTCTTTGATGGAAGTGAGGGTCTTAAGAGGTATAAGACCTTCACTTCCCTTGCCTTATTTTGTTTTCCATTCCTTTAGTTATTGTCCAGCTGTAACTGCCGTAGAGTAGTGTCGGTTTCAATATAGTTTTGTAGACTATTCATTTGGTGTTCCTTGTCCTGTCATTTAATTCAATCTCCATATAAGTATTTAAATGATTCTACCTGTTTATTTCTGTCCCTTAGCACTTTAGTCCATATATGTAGATTATGTTGTAGGCTTTCCTTATTTTGCACATATATCACAAGAGCGTGCTTTTGCTTTTACATCTATTTCTACTGGTGTCATATCCCTTTATCCCACTTTAAGTTTCTTTACTTTTGTTTTCACTTTGACTCTGATTGCGTCGTCAATTATTACATTAAATTATACCGAACTCAATACACCTCCTTGTCTCTTCTAGTATTTTCCCCTCCTTATTTTTAATGTATTTTGTTCCCGGTTTTGTTCCTTGTCTAAGTGTTTAGTATTTTATAGAACAGTTTTTAGTTTCCTATGTGGTCAGTCTCTAATTTACTTCAAAATTCTTCCCATGTTTAGCTATTTTTCACCATCATCTAAACTTTAGTTCTCTGTTCCTTGTAGCTATCGTACTTTTCATTATTACGATTTCTCAGATACTCCTTCCATCTCTCTTTCTTAATTCTTATTTCTATTTTAATATCTTCATTACACCGTCTTGTTACTTTCTTATTCTCGTCATTTTTTACTATCACACCGGCATAGTTGTTCTATTTACTAAGTCTTTTAAAATTAACCACGTCTCTTGTACATTTAGTCCATATATAACCTCTTCCATGTTATCAATCTCTTTCAGTTTAAATGTTGCTATGCTTAGGTGTCTCTTTTCTATCGTCCTGTTTACTGTCTTTGTCTTTATCCTTGCATCCTTATTTTAGCTACGACTAGGTAGTGGTCTGGATAGATTTCATGTTCCATTTTTACCCTTGTATTTAATATTGCTTTCCTATCTTTCATGTTTATTAAGTATTAAGTATATAAGTAAGTATATTATAATTTATTATTGATCTTTCGTTTCTGCTAATTATCTGTCTTGTAACTTGCGTATTTCTTTATGTTCAAAAAATGTATTAGTAATTATTAGGTTGTTCAACAGGCAAAAGTCTATTAGTCTTCTTCCTTACTATTTATACAGTTTTCTCAAAATCTCCCCACCACATCTTTTACCTACGCTTGCATTTAAGTCGCCTATTACCACTATCTTTCCTCTTTAAGTTTCTATTGTATCAGTGAGTATTTTCCAAAAAGCATATTTATTATCCATTGTATCGTCTTCATTGGGTCCGTATACTATGATTGATGTTTTCACATTCGTCTCTGTATTTATGTCTATTTTTAGTATCCTATCCGATATTCATTTCCAACTGTTAACATATTTTGCTCCATTTCCTTTCTTTTTCGTTTCTGTTATTCCTAGTATATCTAGCTCTGCTTTCTCAAACTTCTTCTCCAGTTCTTTTTCTTTTACTGTCAAGCTCCTGATGTTCCATGTGCCTATTTTCCATTTTTTTCCCTTTTGTGTCCTCGTCTTCTTTCTTTTTTAGCGCCTTCAATTTCTTATTTCCATTGGCTTACATAGCTTAAGTGCATTACATAGCCAAGTGCACGAGAATGTAAATATTCATTCCACGTACTAATAAAATTCGCGCATGTGATACAAACAACGTTTCTTCTACCATTTTATTACGTTGTTAAAAAGTACAATTATCAAGTTTTTGCTGTGTAAAATAATTGGCGTGAAAAAGCTCTAGTCGTTAAAGTGTTTTTATCAAGAAGCGGTTGTTAAGGTAAGAAAGCAAGTCGTAGTGCAATTATGGAAATGCACACTTGCGATGTTATAATCATAGATAGATGTTGCGAAATGTGTCCGCAATGAGTTCAAACCTGGTATTGTCTGATAGTTTTCGTGACTTGATACCAAATTATCCTATATTTTGTTTCTTGTTCATACAGGATTTAATTTTTCGTCATATTTATAAGGTACATTTATTCTTATGTCCGAGGTAAATGTTCCAACATATCTTTGTCACACATAATTCCAGGATAAGGTTAAATGTATCAAGTTACCGTACCAGTGAATAAACAACGTTTATGCATGATTGATGGCAAGGTGGACACATTGCTTCGTACATATAATTTAAATTAAAACTACAAAGAGTTTATTTTCGTTAAAAACTTTTTGATCATATCGTGGATATATTCAGCGTCAGACAAATATAATACAATGTAAACGAATATCAACAATAGACTATAATAAGAACGTATCTGAATAATTTCCATTTTAATGAACTCCAATATCGTGCACTGACTATAATCGTCGAACTTTTTTTCAAAAACCGGCACACATATTCATATCATTGTATTGGGGTACACGGAATATATTGTGCACTGTATATGGTTAGCGTGACAAACTGAATTTGCTTACCTTATGCCATATATTACGGATATAAATTGTGTCCGTGTAGAAAGTACTGTATATGGATTTTATTGGCCATTGGGAATAAAGGCAAGGTATTTATTAGGCGAGTAGCTATTTTCTCGGGTAGATGTTTTCGCAAAGTTCCGAGGGCGGATAACGGGGGCGGTGGTGGCTTCCATATACGGGCAAAGGCTTGCCGGAGCAGAAGGTCGCTCCGATGCAAACAAAATAAAAGTTACTCCTGAATAAGACGCGGCACTAATCACGCAGCTCGGTCGCCTCTCGCTGCCGTTTAAATTATTCAAGTTTAACTACGCGTATCTGATGCGAAACGCTGGGGATATTTATTGCTTAATCCGCGTTGTTGTTATTATCGCGACATTTTTCGCTGATACAATTAAAAATTATTCCCGGAAAGCGGTAATTCATTTTAAATTTATACGTTGTCATGTTTTATATTGCGCAAACGCACGACGGCGTTAAAAAATCGGTTATTTATATTACATCAATTTAAATGTAATTAAAAATCGCCTGCGAAACCAGCTGTTCGGTTTCGTTCATTGCGACTGGTTATTTTACTAGCGTGGACGCGTAATTTATTTGTAATAGGTGCGATCACCAAACTTATTAGAAATATGTCATGTGTGGTTCCGCACCAAAGAAAGTTAATCGATTATCAATGATTTATGTGACTAGTGCATGACGAAATTCGAAAATATAGGTGTGCCTAGCGTTTTACCAGCAAACGCGCATTATTTTAGTAGAACCATAAGTTAAACCCACACTGAGCCGATATAGGATATAAGTAGGCACAATGCGTGTTTGGCACATAAAAGTAAAGAACTCGAACAGAAAATAACGTAATGCGTTCGTATGTGAGATACGTGTTTCTTGAAATCAAGGCTCGACTTCATTCATAGGAATTTATATAATTTAGAATATAACTCAGAAGAAATATGAACATTATCATTTATGGACGACTTATTATCCTTGTGCTACACATTCCCAAAGACACAAAAATTCTTACGGCAATAGCAAGAAATATGTTAACTGGATCTTGATAGTGATACAAAAGACAGTAAGATCTTGATTATTTCCACGTGCTACCAAACAGGTTGGCTTGGTCTACGATAAGCGACATTTGAATCAGATACTTATTTCCATTGTGAAAGTTATCGTACGCTTAATGAACACATACCATTTCGGAAAACTACATCAATAAAAGCACATTTTAGGAAAATTAAGGAATGACACAATTAAAAGCAACTGATTTTATAACATTCGACTAAAAGCAAAGTGAGTTTTAATTTATTATTAAATGTCATAATGTATCATAAGTTTTGCTTGCAAAAACATTAGACATTCCAATAAACACCATGGTGGCAAATTCATTGCAGGAGCGTATAATAAACTCGAATACTTTATAAGACCTTGTTGTAACGGAGTGGCAATAAAATTTCACTGGAGTGGAAGTTATAATTAGACAATACACTTGACATTTATTAATGGTGATGCTACTCGACTTCACAATAACGTATAAATCTACATAAATTATTGTTCAATTGCAGACAATCTATCACAGCATGATTTCGATTCATTTTATGCATTGACTAGGTGCGTATCTTGAGGATTCAATTTCAACATTTTCAACAAATAAATTTTGAAAAACCATTAATTACAAAAAAAATACTAAATTTGTATTTGTTTAATACATACAAGTTTACGCAGCATCGCAATTTCTATACTCAAGACAAATCCGAACAAACGACGACAGTCAATAATCAAGTTCAAGTTTCAACGAACTATATAAAGAAATATTCAAAAAATTAGGTAATTCAGTACAGATTTAAATCTGAACGAAGATAAATACAATAATTTGGCCAATGACATTATACGACGTCGAATTAACGAATCATATTCGCTATAGCGTCCACGATATAACTCCTCCTTTCTCAGAATGAAGCTTCTCCAGGAAGCTGAAGTTTCCCGTCGTCGAGTTCTAGTCGAAGCTTGGGGGTTGGTTTCATTCTTCTAGTTTTCTTCCATTTGTCTAAGAAGTGGATACAATGACGACGTAAATGATTATCGACCAGGCACTTGGCGTAAAGAGGTTAATGGATTCTTGAGGACTAGACACGACAACGTCTGAGTATAGTCCCTCTAGATTTAATATTTTTAAATCTATTATAATGAGATTTCCACTTCTTTTAATTTTACTTGTATCCCATTGGTTTGAACTGGTTATTAGTTGGTAGGTTAATTCTTTCTGTTTATAAACTGTTTTGCAGGAATTTTCTTTTATTAAGTATATTTCAAAATATTTCATTCTGTTCCGCCTCGGCATTCGATGTTAATTGTCTCTTCTTTTGGAAATACTCGTAAGCATTGATTAATATCGGGAATTATTTTTATGCGATTTCTCTTTATATCCACTTTGTCGTTGGCTCGAATTTACTTCTCGCAGGATTTGCTCTTCGCAAGTTGCGTTGTGTTGGGTTGTGGATAATTAGTATATTGGAATATTTGGTACAAATTTAGAGGCTTTATCTTTAGATTTTAGTAAATATTTAAAGTCTAGAATTATCATTAAAAATTCTAGGTTAGTATTGGGTGTAAATAATTGAGTTTCCTTTTCATAATAAATTGGTATTCATATGAAATAATCTATTTCTGTAGATTCAATTTTGCAATTGTTGGTTATGAAATATTCTCGAAATAAATCGATAGGTTTTATAATGCTTGGATGCAATGTTTTTAGTTTAGAAAAAGTAACAGAATTTTCAACGTCTTGCAAAATATTTAATATAAAGTATAAATAACTGATTGTAGAAATCCTTTGCTATCAAATTATTTTGGTTCTTTACGCCGACTTTAATGATGTCGTTTAATTGTGAAATTCTTGATCTTAGATTAATTCATTATGCTGAATATCTTGTGTTCTATAGTTAAATGATTTAATAATCTTATGATTAATCATATACTGCATTTTTAATTGGTGTTGTAAGTTTTGTTGGTTTTTAGCGATGTGCTTTAAAATTGGTGATATTCTTTATTTCTGTTCCTTGTCCGATTGAGAGGGACCTGTAACTGTTTTCAAATTGATAAGTTTGTTTTGTGGATCTTTTAATATTTGACATATGAATATTTTCAGTAATATTAAAATGTTTGGCTGTTATTTGGGGAGTTTTTAATTCAGGGTTTATGCTTTTTATTTTGTTTTAAATTGGTTTTGAGTTTTTCTTTGTTTTTGCCTATTCTGCACAAATACTGGTTTCGGATTTTGTAGTAATTTTTCTTTATTTTCATTAATTTTATTAATTAAATTTCCTTCTTTTGTTAAATTTTATTATTTAAATACTCATATAATAATTTTATTTATTCTTAGGTTATATCGATATATGTCATTTAATTTCACAATTTGATGTAATTATTAGATTTTATCCAGATTGATTGATTGATCATTTAATTTTCTTAAATCAAGTCCTAGTGAACAATCAAAGTAATTATGAAAATTAAATAAGTGAAATTTTAAAGGAAGATCTTTTTGTAAATTGATATAAAAGTGATGTACTTTTCGAATGAAGTACCGTCTGCTTTTCGCTATGTTGGAATTAGGAAAGATTTTGAAGTACCAGTGACTGTTCATAATTTTAAATTATTTTCAGGAAGCATTATATGCGGCAGTAATGTAATCTATGTTGAATTCATCAATTCGAATTGGGGCATTCCGATGCTATTTCGCATAAGAAGTTATTCTTCAGGTATTTCATAAGAATCGTCATCATCGTCATATTATTAAATTCTTCGACTACAAGATTCGATTTGTTAAAAATAATTACCTTGGTTTTAATTAGGTCAAAAAGTATTTCTGGTCGATGTAGTCATTGGAATTGGCCTTGGAAAATTGTATATATAAAATAATTATTATATAATATTTCGTTTTGCGAAAGATCGTTCATTATGATCAAAATTAGTATCGGTAGTAGAAATTTGGTTCTTGAACTAATTTATTTTGTTCGAATTTTTGCCTATTGATATCGAATTGGGTCGTTTGTGAGGCTGTTTAATGCAATATTTAAATATGCAGGATTATTTGCTCGCATAATATACCCTATTATATAAGAAATTTGTAAATTTGTTATCGTGTCCTTGTTTTAATTCTGGACTTTTTATATTCCAACTAAAACAATCCCTTTTGCCTGAATAAGTATTTACTAAAGCAGTTTTTAATTCTATCTAATTTGTAATAATACAAGCAGATATATTCGTCGCAGCTTTTCCCTTGACTTTTGCTAAAATTTACTTCATTCTGGAAGTCTCTTCCATCTTGGGCGTTGTAATTTTTTTGCTGGCTTTTGGCTAATTGCGATAAACCGTGCTAAAAATTTCCTTTTTATCATTAAAATCAAGAATCATATTCAAATATTCTTGTTTGAGAATAGATGTTTGATTCAAAGCCATTTTTGTATTTTTAATTGGAGATTAAGAGATTTTTGGGAATTTTATACGGAATTTTTTGTTGAACCTATAAAAGACTTGTACTTATCGTAAAATTCGTGTCCACTCCATTCAATCTTCATTTGCTCTCGGCACGATTGTGTGTTTATCGATGTCTACTCAATTTGTCGTTAAAATGAACATTAATTAAACAGGTCCATGAAGATTAAGCGGTGGATCGTTACACATATTTTTTCTGTTATTACACTTCGTTAGTAGCGATTGCCAGGAACCTTATCTGTTGAAATACCTTTACTTGTAGTGGCCACCAAAACTTAATGGCGCGAGCCAATCACTCCTAACAAACCACAGACAACAGATCACTAACAAGAAGAACATATTGCTGTGAGTAAACAAGAACGACTGTCAAATGTCCAGTGTCAACATATAAAAGGGCCACTACAATTAAGTTAAAAAATTTCTTATTAAAAATATGTCATATCAAAAACAGACAGATGAACACTACCTGTAAAGGTATTTCAACAAGTAAGGTTCTTGGTAATCGCTACTGACGAAGTGAAATAACACAGAAACAATATTGTCTAGCGATCCACCAGTTAATCCTCATGGAACTGGTTAATTATTGCCCACAATACCTTTAAGGTGTAAGATTAGTTTCATGTAAATTTTATAAATTAAAACAAAAATTGTTCAGTTACACTATATTTATTGTATTTCTACTACACACAATGGCTACCACACAGTGGCTTCATCAGGTAGATGAATGCAAGTGTAAATGACAATACATTTGTGTTTACAAAGTTTTACAAAATGTCCTACAAGTTATAATTGCGGAATGGTATTTACAACTTGGTTGGCCAAATGCCCGAACATGACATTTATAGAAACCAAAATATTTCTACGGCGGCAGTTTACCTTACCGCACTGTTTATGGAATGTGAAGAAGGTTTGGTGTGTTGAATCGTGCAAGGTTTCAGAACTTCATGGAACGTGCAAGAAATAGAAAAGGAGTTTCGACGAGAAGATTAGGCCGAACATGTCACATTTCCCATGTGACAGCCAAGAGGGAAATCAGCAGAAATAATTTAAAATATAGAAAGCGACATAAATGTTCAAAATACACGTCTGCTCAATTAGAGAGGATTCCAAGATGCTGTAGACAATTAAGATTAGAACATTTCAGAAATAATGCCACGATAATTGTATAATTAATTATAATTATATAATATTTTACATTATTTAACTACGAAATGATAGGAAACGGAGGTTTTTATACCGAAAACATTGAGGACGTTACTAATGACGTAAGGTATAAGAAAAAAGCGAAATTTGAGGACAGCTGGCTTTTCTTATGTTGGGCGAGTTACGGGCGAAGCTGTAAATGCAGACATTTATATTCGAAGATGCCTCCCCAAAATAGTGAATTTTATTCAAACGAATCATGTTAATGATAATATTATGTTCTGGCCGGAACTGGCATCGTGTCATTATGCAAGAAGAACCCATTATTGGTTAAGGCAACAAAATATTCCATGTGTACCTAAAGAGGATAACCCCAGAAGATTCCACAGGCACGTCCTATAGAAGAGTTTTGGGCTTTATTCGGTAGAAAAGTTTACGACGGTGGGTGGGAAGCCCAAAATTAAGAAGAACTACGACGAAGAATCTACCAAAAGTTTCGAGAATTTAGCTGCTATGTGATACATTATAATTTTCATTAAAGCTTCACTGAATCGTTTTCTGTACTACCAAATTAAATAAAACCATTATACTTTGAATAATTATATTTCAAAAATTTTCTCAAAACTTTTGGTACATACCGTATTCCATTCTAAATCACTTAAGTATCAGTTGTGGAAGTACAATATACGTTAAATCAATATTCACGCAATGAAGTATTCATTAAAGTGATTTCAAATCACAATTTCTCCACCAAGTATAAAATTGACTGCTAATTCAATTCGCGCATTTTATAGCAACACCACATGAGAATCAATATAATGAGCAGACAACAGAATAAGGGAAGGAAAATATATAATTAACAATCTTTCCAATGTATCTAACATTTAAGCACAAATTATAATTCTTATTTTTTATGGATGTATTTTATAGGATATAGTGGCACATTTTCCAAGGACGTGCCGATCACGAACCAATAAAATGATTGGTTTTTAATTTAATGATGTTCCAATATAAAGAAGTTTAATCAATATAAAATAAATAATATAAATATCAGCAATCCTTGGCAGCGTATAACAAGTGCCAACGCACCAGACCTAGCTAACGATTTCGTTGTATCGTATTTTGTCCCATATCTCATCAATCATTTCGTTTTTATTCGGGTAGCATGTACTGTATTCAGAATTGTCTCTCAGGGATCCTAAATACACCACATGAAATGTGATTCGGTAAAATGTAACACTTATTTTGGATAAATGAGCTAAAACGGGAAGAAGAAATGAAAAAGATGGCTCATCAAAGGAAATACTTGCATACTCGACCTTGTGCAAAAAAATCTAGTTGATGACTTTCAAATATTAAAGTTATAATATAATAAACTGCTGACTAATGTTGAATAATCGCACATATCCGTACGACATTTAGAGAAAGTTCGTATACAGAATATAACGTTTTCCTATGTATTTGTGTATTTCTTCAACTATTTGTGTTCAGTTGCGTGCCGTCAACATAGAATGTATATTTAATCGGATTGGCAGTTATGTACAGTTACGAATCAATTTTTACTCCTATTGTTATCCTGCACCGGACAATTATGAAAGTAACTAGTCTTTTCTAGCATATATTTTCTAGTATACAACCCCGAAATACTCATATGTTTTGATTTATTTAGTAAATAAATCACCATCGTTATTAATGCAAACCAATAACATTTCGTATAATGTATTATTTATTTTAAATATCCATTTAGTCGTGCTATAATCCTAAAAACTATACCTTAAAAATAATAAACTTACTTGAAAAAGTAGAAGTAGATATTTAAAAAAACATTCAAAAGTACATTTTAAAACAATGAACAAAATTTATTATGTTGACAAATTAATAAATCGAAACATTTTTGAATTTCAGGCACGCTTATAAATATCAATTCTTACCAACATAAATGAAATATCAATAAATAATTAAAACTTTCAGCCGCTGGAAATAACAGTGCGAAATGAGAATGTTTAAAGCTACTGGCAGTACCGTTAGTTGTATGTTTTATTGCTAGTATTATTGCTCGAGTCCAAGTTTAGAAAGGACGAGTGCGATAAATGACTTGTGAAACTACTTTTTTAAATGCTACTCGTATATTTATATAATTTTGAAATAAAAAATCGTTTCAAAATTTTACCAATTGGAAAAGTAAAATTGAAGTTTAAAGTTTTCTTTAATACATTTTTATTTAATTTAATTGGTAATGAATGTAGAAAACATGTATGGTCCCCACGAGAAATTTACAAAATTTTATAAAGAGACAGAGTAATACTTAAATAAGGTAAAATAAGAAAAAACGAAACATAATTTTGAAAAAAAACTAGTAGTTTGTGAGGCCGCCACGTAAGCGAATGCAATCCTGCAGTCGACGAGGGAGCCTATCAATCTGATTGTTGATGTAATCTAAGGGTACAGCATCCCAAGCATCTTCAACTGCATGACGAAGTTAATCTAAAGTCGTCGGGGACCGCGGCAAATTCTTAATGTGGATACCCATGCAATCCCACACTTTTTCGATGGGTGATAAATCTGGCGACCGAGGTGGCCAAGGTAAGATGGATATATGCTCATCTTCTAAGAACATCATAGAGGTTCGCGCAATATGAGGACGGGCGTTATCTTGGTGAAAAACACCATCTTCAATCCCTCTTACATAAGGAAGAACAACGGGCTTTAACACATCATTGACATAACGTGCGGATATCATTGTGCCGTGGATTGCGATTAGAAGAGATTTGCTACCGAAAGCAATAGCTCCCCAAACCATAAGTCCGATGGTACGGTGGACATCACGCTCAACAGCAAACTCGAGATTACGTCGTTCTCCTGATCGTCGCCTAACCCGCCCATCATGATTCCCCAAACAGAATCTAGATTCGTCAGTAAAGACAATGTGATGCCATTCATTGCTCCAGTCAAGACGCTGCTAACGGCGAATAGGCGTTAAGGGGAGGACGAGACGCAGACGGTAAGAAGTTAGTCCCATTCCAGAAGCGGAATGGGCCTTCCTACAGCTGCAAACCAAGCATCAGCAATCGACCGAGTATACCTCCGTCTTTCTCTTAGGGCCATTAATCCAAGGAGACGATCTTGCCGTTCGGTAGTTCTTCTGGATACTCCTGTGCCTCCAGCTCACTGTGTTCGCCCTTCAACAGACCACGCTTGCCATACTGCCATCACGGTAGCTACACTACGGTGCCCCCACTATTTAACCAAAAGTTTATTTTAATAAGATCATTTTTTCAGGGTGTTCGGATTTCACTTGCGACCAGTATATATAGGCGAGAAATAGATAAAACATACGAGTTTTATGCATTAACTATTGCCACGTTTTATTAAACTATATGTGCATAAGTATTTAGTGAAAATCACTTCGAAATCAAAAGTAATTGATATTTTAGAACACTGTACAGCGACCACTTTTCCACCGTCACCGTATGTTTCACACTGTTGGCCTGTTATTCCAGTGGATTGTCCCAGTAAGGACCATTTTATCCGATACCAAATTTTCCGCCACCCTTTTTATTTTCCAGTCAACCAAACAAATAACATTTATTTTCATTAATAAACAGTACATAGTTGCTGAAATTTTCATTGACTACCGTCAGGAAAATAATAACACTTCGTTGATTCCATCGTTTACTTTCTGTGTTGTGTTACCTTTTTTTTTTACTTTCCATATTTTTTTTTCTTTCCTGTACTATTGTTTGCGTTGCATTGAATTCTAATTCTAATCCTAATTCTAATTAACAATAACTAATTCGCCTTGTTATTTTTTGGTTGCGTATCTTTTCAAAACATCGATTACATAATTATTTCCTAATCCATTTCCATTTTTATAATTATGATGAACATACAATTATCTATCAAATGTCCAAAACACAACACGAACCATAAAATTTACTTTCTAAATCTAACCTACGAAAGAATGCCCACCGAAAATATACGAACCCGTCGTAGACAAATAAGGCAGAGAATATTTATGAATTAAATTATAGGATAATCTGGGACGAGAGCAAGTTTGTGAATGAAATACCGTGCGCACATTACATGTTCGACCTTGCCTTAAGTGCTCAATTGTGTTCCGTGAGACCGCCAGTAAGACTCAATTAACTCAATTTATATAAAATATCGTTCCAGATCCGCGTGCGATAAACTCTTTCGTGAAATTCGCCCGCCGACATCGAACCCGGCAGTCATTTAATGCAAACAGCGCATTAAGTGCCTTAAAAAAAGTTTAATCATAATTACGTACTAGCGCAAGAGCTCAGCAACGATTTTATGGACAATATAATGTGAGTCGTGTTGCAACGAATTAATATAAAACAAATTTAATTAAGTTCCGCAGAATCGTTATCCGTGCTTGTGACGACTTTTCAATGCTTTATTTAAACGTAGTGATTAATAACGGTTTATTAGGTTATTGTCAATATAATAGTCGTTATTTATTAAATGTTTATTAGTATTGGAATGGGTTAAAAATTAAGTAAGTAACTGGTTCTAAGGTTAAATCATTTGCATCGCCATGCACACAAAGATTACCATTAACAGTAATTTTAGGACGTTATTTTACTATTCTTCAAGGATACGAATATATTAAAGCAACTTTTACAATCGCCGACACAGCCTATTATTATTTGATTCAGATAATTGTATTTTGTTTAAATCTAATAATAACAAAACAATTTCATAACAAAATTGTTTGTTTGTTTTTGGGTTTCTATACAGCCGCAAGTTTTATATATTCACATTTGTATTTATAATTTCTTTATGATAAAGTTCTACTCGTATATAAAAATCGTTGTGTCGCAAGAACGTAACACATTTTAACACAAGCCCTGGCGAGTATTTTAATCGATAAAAAAACAGTAGCATACAATTGATCGTCATTAAGAGTCATTAAGAAACATCGTTTTATGTAACATGAACTATGAACTATGAAATATTTGCTAGTATCTGCCAAGCTAATTAAAATGAATTCTACCTAACGCACACTTAATTAAGAAACACTAAAATAGGCTCATGCCAACCCAGTTCAACACAAAATTAGTATAATTCAATAAAAGATTAAAAAAAAGTTTAATTCAATCAAATTCAAATGTCTGCATTAGGAAAACATAACGAGGAATGGTAAACTATTTGCACCGGCCCATTTTCCCATAATTTTTGGGGTGACACGTGTAGAAGCTTCGTTTTTTTGCAGTGTCGGGTGCCCAGCATTGAAACTTTCTGAACTCTTCTTCTACGTTTTTACAGTACCGTCCGCATATAGCCAATGCTTGCATTTGTTAAAGGACTGACCGACATCGTTTACGTATAACAAGTATAACATTGGCCCCAAGATGCCTCCTTGTGGAATTCCTCTCAACACCTGTCCATAATCCGCTACCCTTTCTCCTATTTTTACTGCGAATGCTCGATCTTTTAGATAGTTTTGAAACCACTCCTCCGCAACTCTTCTTATTTCAGCCCGTACCATAAATGATATTATAAATCATTGCAAATTATTAGAAATAATGGAAATTATTTCTAATAATTTGCAATGATTTATAATATCATTTATGGTACGCGCAACTTTTTCTAACAGCACAATCGTTCATTTTCTGATACCCATATTGCATATGATAAAATTCCAGAGATAATCACATGTTGTGTATGTGTGTGATGTACCTCTCCATTATCTTTTCAATGACAGACAACAGTGAAATCGACCTGTAGTTAGTATATTCTTTGTATTTCCCGCTTTTGTATATTGACTTCACCAATGCCATTTTCATGCCCATAGATATTCGCCTTGATCATATGGAAATGTTAATATTTTTTGTCGTGCCAAAAAGCTCTCTAAATTCTTTTATCTGTCGTACTCTTATTCCGTGTGCACTTGCCGATTAACATATACATCTTTTTCGCCATATTTATACAATTTGTAATAAATTTTCTCGCTTGGTTATAATTTAATCTGAGATTTTGTGTTCATCATTTTCTCGGTATTTTTCCCATGTTTGAAACAGCTTGTCCCTTTGTTTTATTTTTCTTATATCTCGCGGGACCCAAGGCTTCGGAATTCGTCTCACTATCTTACATATACCTACATCTCCTTGATTCCGGGGCAAATAAATTTCTATCAGTTTTTTTTTTAAATTATACTTCTTGTTGTGTTATTTTGCCTCTCACTTATATTTTTCCAAGCACAGATAATCAAATAGTGTTCGGAAATTTTACTCCGCACGATTGCACTCCGAGTAACTCCCAATGATTTGTTGTCGGAAATTTTACTTCGCACGATTGCACTCCGAGTAACTACCAATGATTTTTTTTGGGTAAATGTGGCTCCAGCCTTGAACGTACCAAAATGTTGTTCCTAAACTCTTCTCTCGTATAATTATTTATTTTGCTTTCAAGGGCATATGACAGTACGTTACGCAAAGTTTTTGCAGCTAACACCACTTTCAAATTTCTACATTTGATGTGAATGAGACGAACCGATTTGTATAGCTCAACGTAAGTGTATAATAGACTTGAAAACTTCTGCATTCCTTTTAGTCATGTATTTGACCGAAAATATATGCATGTGCCAGCGCCCCAAATTTTCACTATGGGTACTAATCCAATTGTGGAGCTAAGCCCCTGTCACATACTTTGATGAAGATTTATTGAAGAGTACGTCGTTGCACCAACTAATATTTCGCATTGTCGTAAAATCGTTTTGACTTATGTTTTCCCACCAAAATTAGGTTTAACTTAAGCCACTTAAGGGGGAGTTACATTTCATTTACATCCTCCCACCTCATTATCTAAATTGCCTGCCGCTTATAGTTTTAACAAGTTTCAACAAATTTAGTGTTGTTTGCCGTTATTTGTTGACAGAACAAAAATATTACCGACTCCACATTTGTCCTGACCAGAATGGCAGAGAATCCTAATTACGCCCCAGACATATTTTATTTGTAAATACTGCATCCCTATAGAAATGTCTCTAAACCAAATCGAATATCAAGGTTTATTCTATTTTATTTCAATCTAGGAATTTCGGTGACAATTTCATAAAATAAAAGCCTTTTACATGTTAATTTAAATACGATTGTAGCGCAGGTATTTTTGAAGAAATACACATTTTCGCTTTTTATTTAGATTCCCTAAAATGCATACGAATGTGCATCGATTTGTGTAGGCAATCAGTTAGGGGTTAAGTAGGGGGCGTCCTTTAAATTATGAGGGAGCTTAAGAAATGACACAATTGCACAGTTGTGCTTGGCAGTCCACACCGTAACGAATATCTGTTAACACTTGCAGTGGCGTGCAAAAGGGTGTATTATAAAGTTGTGAACATACAATTGTGTGTAACTTCGTATAGTTTTTACTTTCTTATACATTATGTATAAGTAACAAGTGTACAATCATGAAAATTTTCGAACTCGAGATTTCAACGGATAAACACGTTTTGAGGTCCCCTGAATCGTTTCTGACTATTTTCGGAATGACGCCTGTGTGTCTGTGTGTGTGACTGTGTGTGTGTCTGTGTGTGTGTCTGTCGTCACCGCGGATTTTTTTATAATAAAATACACGTATCAAAGTAATTCACGTCTCCTAGGCCAAGTTTAATTACCCGTTTTGACTCAATGCTTAGGCTGTATTACAACAGTTTAGATTTTTTAGGGATTTAATATATTGATATAAATTAAATACACAAAACTGAATTTACAAAAGTTAAAACTAAAAGCGATGTATTCGTTAAACTAAGGCATATTGTGTTCCCTTGAGCTGTTTGAATTTTAACATTGTAAACACCGGCCCTACGTTCCCTGGGGTGCAACAAAGGCTGTTTACGGGGTCGTCGACCAGTAGCCCAATCGAAATAGGACTTGACCCGGAAAAAATTGTAAGTAGCGAGATTTCTTCGCGAATCGTTGGGGAGGGGTCACTGGCAGCCTAAATTTAGATTTTCTGGAATTGCACCCCATTGCTTCAGCGATCATCTTCAATTTAAGGGTGAATTTTTATTTATTGAATAACTCGTTTATTTCCCATTTCATATGAAAAATGTTAATAACCAAAGTAGTTTAAAATTGAATTTGGTTACTATTATTTTTTCCATAGGATCAATATTTTTTATTTAAACCCGAAAAGAGGCATAGGTGTACGTAAATATTGTATTAATAATAATAATAATATACGAAGTTATTGAGAGTAAAATTTTCCGATTGATATTTGACGTACGCTTACAGTAAAGGAAAAGAGGGGTGTAAATAAACCGTTTCTCGAACTGTATGACTTTTACAATGAAAGTATTAACGTTTCGAACGTTTTACCGATGGTACTTCCAAGTCTGCTTCTTCCTCGTAAACATCGATGTCTTCGTCTCAAAGCTCAGGACGGTGAATAGCGATTCGTTCTGACTGTAGGTTTCCGTATATCTTCATCGAGTAGCTCTCGAATTGCGACCACGTTGTCGCACGTTTCTCCGCTGCTGTGGCATAATACAGAACATTTGAGTCCTGCTCAGCGACAACCACATATTTTTCTGCACGTCGTTTTGCATTTGCAGGAAATTGTCTTCAGCAAACATTCTGGTGCTGGGTCAGCATTTGTCGCGACATGTTCTAGTCCACGATTAGTATTCTTCCACCCCCACTCCGTAGCATCGGCTTGATACTGCAGCCATATTAGCACTTGCTGATACGTCCTGTACGTATGTTATCGCGGTCGTGGTGTGGGAAGAGCTCGAGCGGGAATGAGGAGGGGCGGCAAGGTAAAAACAAAAAAGCGTAAATAGAAGCGATCAGGAAACTCCATCGAATCGTACGATGGCATAAAAAGTACGTATTCGATTCCCGAATACCGAACTGCCAGTAACCCCTTCCCATCGCCGATTCGCGAAGGAAAACGGCACTTACAACTTTTTCAGGGCGGTACCTTTGTTGGTCTAATTCAACTGGACTACATGCGCTATTTTTTACTGCAGCTTCAAACGATATCTCCGAAAGGTGGGAGTAAATTTTCGATCAGTAGTAGAGCCTACCAATTGCATGTATTTTTTTTTCCTTTTGAGTCGCCAATGACAAGCGCTTCACGATATCGATAGATCACTTTTTACTTCCTAATACATTATGTATAAGTATAGGAATCATGAAAATTTTCGAACTCGAGATTTCAACGAATATGCACGTTTTGAGGTCCCCTGAATCGTTTCTGACTATTTTCGGAATGACGTATGTGTGTCTGTGTGTGTCTCTGTGCGCGCTCTAGCGTCCAAACGATTATAGCTAGAGCTCTGAAACTTTAAACTTAACATTTGTATGAAACAAGGTGGAAAACGTCCTATTTTGAACGCAATCTCTCAACCGGAAGTGATGGTTTACTCTTACCACCTTTTTCCATATCTCGAAAAAAAAATATTCTTACATAAATTATAGATATTGATATTTTAAACAACTTCCATTTGAAAAGTTTTTTCGAAAAATGTAGTATAACTGAGTATAAGAATGTTCAGTGCGGACCACTGCAGATTTTTTGAGTTGTGTTAAAGGACGATGCGTGTGTTCGAGAGCAATGGCGTTGGTAAGACATAGTTATGTATAATGTGGTACCTGTGACGCTGTCACCTTTGTGGTGAGGCGGGCCGTTACCTGTGTGGTTGAGTCACCTGTGTGGTGACTGGTGACGAGTCGAGTAGTGAGAACCCCCGCTGTGTGCTATGGGGGTCATTTAGTCAGAATCGAGTAGCGAGCTATGAGTTTTGTGCCTCCGATAACAGGCGTGGTTATCGGGGAGCCCGACCTGTCCCCGGTGCAGTGATTCTGAAACCGTATGTCCAAAAGGCAAGGTATGCTAATATCCAAAGTTTACTGCCGAGCAAGGCCCACGTACGGTTCATGGGCACGGCATGGGGTCTGACGACCACTGGATCACTTGCAACACCGCTTGTTGAACGCCTAGTACGGCAATTACTTAATATTCCAGGTTTACATTAGCATGCGAAGATATCCAACAAATGGTAAAGGTGCCAAAAGCTGATAACATTACCGATTCTAGGATAGCTACTAGTAGCAACGTGGGAACGGAAGGTACCCTGTAAGTAGCTCTATGTATCGTAACCGCTGGATTGTAAAGGGTGCTATTTATATTTTCATGTGATGCCATTATTACTAACTCTATAATGCATGTGTGTGTGCGTGTGGAGCTTTCTGTCAATGAATGGGTACAGAACTGCCGTGCGCCACTGATGCTTTCTAACGGGTATGATAACAAAACGACGATAAACCGTGAGTTGACAATACTTCTGCTGCAACCCTTTGGTTATTAATATTAATGAAGTAATCGAAAAACGCCTATCTATAGTTTTTATATAAAATTTACTGGATGTATTTTCGCGGACTTTATCGCGATTGCTTGTTTTTAGTTGATTCCGGAACAAAATACTTTGACTCTGCTTTTTTGTCCTGACTTTCAGGGTCCTCAAATGCGTAATAATTGCATCGCATGCGAATTATGCCACGATTTTTTTTTGTCAATGATATATTAACGTTTATATTTTTTAAATAATGTATAACGCATTTACTCGTTGTTTGTTGATATTCCAGAACAAAAATATAACAGACTTGCAGAAAATTCGAATTACATATTTTCTTGTCAATGATATATAAACGTGTTTATCTACGACTAATAAATAAAACTTAAATATTTATATATTTTTGGTTAATTGTATATGCATTATTAACCGATTCAGTTATAGTTGTTACATACAATCTCATAATTAAACTATGTATTGATCATAATGGCATTATGTAAAGCCAAAATTGCATTATATACAAATTTTTGAATCCATCTTAGTAGACGCTTGTAGGTAACCATGATTTTTATCGCGTCCTGTCACGCGTTCTTTGAATCGTAGTTTTTTTTGACAAAGTGTGTGTAATACTAATAAATAGGAGTTATAATGGATATTGGTACCAGTAGTGATGATAGTGATGAGAACTGCACCCCGCCTGAAATCATAGAACCCGCAAAAATAGCCACATCAAGTTTGATTCAATCAAAATCCAAAACATCTTACGAAGGAGCTTACGAGTATAATGCCCGGTTTCACAAACGATAATCGGCCGTTAACAGCTTGTTAACGAATCGTCAAAAGTTTGACGATTCGTTATTGAGTCTTTAATCAATCGTCAAATATTTGGCGATTCATTGACCTTTAACATGCGAGCTTTGACCTTTGCCCTTGACCTTTGAATTTCGACTGTGGCCTTGAACTTTGACATTTAAACTTTGAGCTTTAATTTTCATCCATAGACTTTTAGCCGTTGACCTTTGACCGGTGGCCGTTGACCTTTGACCCTTGAGTTGAGTTGTGTGCGCATGTAGAGTTCTTGCACATGTGCAGTGCATACTTCCCAGTGATAGTACGAAGGTTACCAGTAGAAACTATTAAATGTTGCCGGAAGTCCGTTTTGATGATTTGGATATCCACAGAGCAGTGATATAAACACCGTTGGGGCTATCCCTTTTCATGATCTGTCTGTTACATTTAATTTAAAATTATTTAATTCCTATTATCTGGTTTTGTAAATAGCGATGTGATGACATTATGTTTCAACAAAACACATCTAATAGTTCAACCTTCTGCTGAAGACATATAAGAAGAACCACAATCCAACTCTTGCAATACTTACACGAGAATAGAATATTAAATATTATTAAATGTAGAATACAGATGCACAGAAGACAGGTTTGGTCTGAAACCTCTACAGAAGGATCAATGCTAACAATGGTCTATAGGAGTATATGTATATGTATATACAGAACGAATGAACGGTATTGACCTCACCAGCAATAAAACTACATACTTTTATTGATTTATTGATGATTACCAAAAAAAAGTAAAGAAAAAGACAATACTATGATATATAACAGCGAGATATCAAACCAAATCCTTCCAGGGCATTTGTATCAAAAAATACCCTTTTTACCAATATGTATAAGACATTGGAGCATGTGGATACAGAGCTGATGTTTAATAATTTTTTTTAATATTTTCCTTATCAACTTGCTTTTACTCAACTAATTTAACATAACATAACTTTTGCTCTGGACATGCAATTTTCAACTTTCAAATTCATGTATATCGATTGATATTTTGATGAAAATCAGTTAAGTTATTTTTCGCCGGTTACCAGGAAGATAATTATTGTTTATAAAATAAGACGAAAACCAGAACTATCATCCCATCTAAAATAAAACACCGTTATTTTAGTACACAGTAACATTAGTATAGTGTAGTGTTCTCTAATTCCTCAAATTCTTCTTTATACCCGTTACTTTTTTGTATAAATAGAGCTTGCTTCCAAAGCAATTCAGTCAACATGTAGTCGAGTGGTAACACATTTCTGTGCAGTTGTGCAGTCATAAGCGGCAGCTTATCTAACATATTCGATAAATGATCCTGGTTATGTCGTAATGTACGATTAATGCCTCCAAAAGACGATGAACCCAATTACAAACATTCAAAATGCCAAACAGCTTTAAATGTACAAGTAGTATGTAATGAACAACTCCGGATTTTAAATGTTGTGCATTAAGAAATCAATGGAATCAGTATATTTGTTCAGGTCCATACCTTCTTGGTAAGTTTTTCATCATTTATTAAGAGCATCTTACTAATTAATGTCTGCTGTATGTTCAGAAACCTCCAAACACCAGGTGAAGAACAACTCATTCAAGATCCGAAAGTCGTTTTTGTTAGTTTTTGTGGCTATGTATGAGAATGTGATTTGTTTTGTTACGGCATACGGGAATGTCATGTATGGAGGCTTTTCGATTACATCCTTTAAATCGTCGTCAAATGTTTCATAATTGGGTTCAGAGCCACCTCCTGCACGATGGTGTTGTCGAGACACTGAGGCAGAACATAAAAATCATGATAATGTAATTATGATATTGAAAAACTAAATATATCAACAAGTAACTTACGTTTGTTCTTGGTTACCATTTTTGTATGATTAATTTTTTGCAACGTGTGTGCAGACCACCTGGCTTGCAGCACTGATGGCATGTACTACTTGCTATACATATTTCATATACATATTATTCATAATATGTTCTGTAACCTAGTAAGTAATTTTCTCTGATAATTGCGATTCGATTTTAAGTAGCTTAGAAGCGGAGTGAAATAAAGGCTCTAAAATTTAAATATCAATGCTTTGGTGAGATTCCCAGTTTAGCTTCAATTTCGTCAGAATCGAGCAGTTCAAGTTTATACATTTAATAAATTTGCTCAAAATAAACAGCCGTCCTGAGACGGGGAAGAAGATAACTGTTTGGCCAATGTATTATATTAATACTTTTATTCCGTTTTTCAGATCATATAAAATATACAATACTCACACAGAACTCTGAAGAATTTATATAAAGAATTCAGCAAATGTTTTAAGTTTTTCCTCATTCTTGTATGGTCGAACAATACAGACGGTTTCCAATGCTACTTCTTCTAAAACAACACCCTGGGTTTAAAGACTAAACTAAAAATCTGCAGTGCTCTGCACTGAACTTTTTTATACTTACTTATGCTTTATTTTTCGAAAGAACTTTTCAAATAAAAGTAGTTTAAAATATCAGTGTCTTTAAGTTTTGTAAGAAGATTTTTTCGAATAACATATACTGCTTTCAAGATATGGAAAATGTGATTAAGAAGAAATTAAAAATGTCGGTTATTCTATCATCGTCCAACTGAATATTCTCCAACAATGAAATAAACCCAAACATGGCATTGAGTTTCAGCTCTTCCTTCAACAATTCAAGTGTCAACAAACTTTCGCTGGAATCGAGGTCAGTCAGATCGTCTAAATCATCTGCATATGATGCTGTTTGTACAGATTATTCTCTAATGGTTCCCCACATATGGTACATCTCCTTGTCTTACACCTGCATCAAATGACTTTTTTACAATCCTCCTTGTGACATCATTTTAATTATTAATTTTGTCAGTTTTCCCAACTTTGCATCTTTGGTAATATTTTACGTTCAGGTTCTCAGATGCTGGTTTGAAATAAACATATAGTATTTTAATTTCGATAGTGTTCTTATAGCATTTCAATTGATAGGTACCGGTGGCTCTCCTTTATTCGATATAAGAACTATAATCCTGCAGCTCCATCCGTTTGGAATTTTATGTCATATTCCACATAAACGTCAGTAGTCTATAAACGTCCGATGTATTTAGTGTATTGTACACACAGCAAAATATCTCAAATATGTTCTATAACCATCGCTTTGCTAACATGTCAAAGTGATGGTATGTATGGTATGGTATGGTCTTGCGATTCATTTCTCGACAATTGCAGCCAATTACCAATTACTGTCTTTAGTAGATCTAATTGTAAATCCTTACATCCTTATATCCAGCAGAAGGACCTCATAATATACCAGATGCATATCATCTTCTTCAGATAAAGACCGGCTTTTCAGTTGTCGTTGGTGGTGCATTTAGTTTTTTCATTCAAATTTTGTGACAATGTACTTATCTACAATGTGAGTATCACAGTGTAGTGTAGTGTAGTGCAGCTATTATCAACTCATGTTTTGTCAATAATTTAATTTAAATATTGATGCATCAAAAAAAATTTAAAGCGCCTATTATACATAATTTGTATTCCCCTAACCGTAAAAATCTTCCCGTTCGCCTTTAGTCTTTATAATTGAACGAATCGTAGATTCTATGAATATTCGAACCTTGGATAATAATATTTCACTTTTCTTCGAGCTTGTCCACAATAAACAGAGAAAACTCTATTAACCCAATTACTCATCGCAACAACGCGTTAGCACCCGTTCAAAGTAATTTCCAAATACGACATTTAAATGTAATAATAACAGGAAAAAAATAGTGTAGGTTGTAAAATGAATTCAGTTAGATCCTTGCATAATATTATTTCAGGTTGTCAACAAAGAATACCAACAATCTACACATATTTCGACGGATAACGTCGTTGATATTCCTTGTTGCCAAGTTCAAAAAGATCGAAACGATTTCATCCAAATATCCAATCGCGTTCTTTTTGTAGATCGGTTTAATTAATATTAATGGCATCTTTCGCTGCATAATTACTATTTACTATTTACATTTCAAATTTAAATGTTAATTTATCGTAATTTTCTTTTCGAATCTCCAATGACTGGGGTAGCTTTCCTCACTTTATTTAATTCAAATAAGAACATTGACATTTTGTGATGGAAGAAAAGTTGTTTTACAGTTTTGCAAAACAATTTGATTGGTCGTTGGTTTCCAATATTCGAGGACCTGCCCACCTATGTAATTTGTCGCAGCGAAAAAAATAATATCGTAATGATTTATTAAACTAATATTTCAACAATCTCCGACCTCGAACAGATTTCAAGCACCTGCAAAGCATAGAATTATTACGGTATGCAAATTTGTGTATGTGTGTATACATACGTCAAAATCGATGAATGTATCACTTACCCAGCTTGGCATGTGTGCAACAATGACTCGAAAAATAAAAGGAGGAGAAATGATTCACAAAAACTATAACTTTACTCACTTTACAACAAACAACGTCATTTGTTATTTTTAGTGTCGGTTAGACTTCGACGACCCATCGTAGAAATAAACTTCCATATATGGATGGCGTTTATTCGTTCCAAGTCTTCTGTGCGTTATAAATCGGATCAGGTGGAAATATCCACCTGGCCGATACGTTGACCTCGACGCCCACGTAAAAAATTAACATTTCGATCATAGGCGTGCCTTTTATGCTAATAATGAACATACGAAAGACACTTCGGTAATTAACTTCGAAATGCGCGCAACAATTCCACAGCGCCAAACTGAATTTATTATTCAATTTATAAGTCCGCTGTCTGCGTAAATTTCTGCTTATTGTTTCGGCCACCAACTCTATTAAATCTAACGTGCGGCGATTTATTCGCGCGCGTTCTCTCCCATGAATAAAACTTAAATTGACACTGAATGGACTTATAAATTCCTGTGTACGTTTCAATTTATACCTCGCTGCTGACTTAATTACATGCAACAACATCGGTTTCGCAAAGTGATTGCGTCGATCGAAATCTCCTTTTTTACGTTTGTTCTGCGACCGCGAAACCCCGCATTAAAATGTTAGGATTTGATCACACAGGCTATAAAATAATCAAATAAAATTACTGGTATACCGTATTCGTAAAAATGTGCACCAACAATATGCAAATTAAAATGTAAATGTGGAAAATACCTACGTATAAGTACAAATAGGGACTATCTTTAAAAAAAAACATTAATATTGCGATTTTGAGACCGGTTTTACCACTACCTACGAGCCAACAGACCGTGTTAATAATTAACTCTTGTTTATGACAATGTGGCTCATAAAAGTTCCTAAGCATTGCATTCGTAATTAAATATTTTTCGCCAGCATTGCCGTTAATGTCATTTATTTAAAAGATTAATATCTGCAATAATTTATAAAAAAATGTATTTTATATGCCGATTCCATGACTGTGTTTATAATAAATATTGGTACTACAAATATTGCGTATTGCTTTTCAGCAAAGCTCAAAATTTGTGTGTAACATGTTGAATTGCGAAACTTGCCACGTGTTTTATTTCCATTCGCTCATTATCTATCAAGTGAAATATTTTTTTAATTTGATTCAGTAAATTGTGTATGCAGTGGTGGTTATAAAATTAAAATAGCTAGGGGCCAGAAACATCTAAAAATATTGTAGTTTGATATTTAAATTTGTTATTGAATAGTAGCAATATGTCCATTATTAGGACTATACCGATAAAAAGGCTTTTGTGCCAAAGCTGAAGCTGAACAAGTTAATGAAGTTGAAGGGTATCATCCATAAAAATACCGATACATGAAACTTTCGACGACGACATACCTTCCGGATGAACGACGTACCGGTAGAGAAATCTCAGTGGATGAAGACAGAAACAGTTCACGACAATCGTTAATCAAGTGTCAGATATAGGCCTTAAAAATCCACAATTGCTCGGCACTTAAAGAAAATATGATCCATCTGTAGATGCTAGATTATATTCTGAGCAACATTACAAAGTCCATGAAATACTGCGTACTCGTTACCCACAATTATCAACAGAAATTAAGTTTGGATGCATCAGGATAATACTCCAACACACCATTCTCATTTGGTGCACATTTCCTTCTGGCCGAAAATTTAATAATTTTGAAGTATACTCAGTGACATATAAACTGCACCACCTAGAAGGGGTGGGAATTTTTGGACCAAATTTGGCAGGAATAGTGGACTAGTCCAGGGAAATAGTTGATTAAAATTTGAAACCCAATCATCAAGTAGTCATAGGATTTTTGACGTTTGTGTCATTTTTTAGAGGTGGTGATAGACAAGCAATTATCGAGTCATTTTTTGGATTTGTCCCACTTTTTCGGATCCCGTTCTTTAGTTTAAATTGTTTCAAGTGTTTAATGATGCCTAGAGGAAGGAGACCTCAAGTTTACCAGCAGTTGAGTGACTTTGACCGAGGGCGAATTATTGGTTTACAAGAAGCAGGTTTTTCGTTTAGAGAAATCGGCAATCGTTTGGGACGGCACCACTCAACAGCAATGCGTGTTTATCAAGCGTGGTCTGAACATGGGGTTGAACGTCGGAGAAGAGGCAATGGGGCTCAAAGACGAACCAATGAACGTCAAGATCGCCGCTTAAGACTAATGGCCTTGAGAGACCGATTCTCTACAACTAGATCAATAGCTGATCAATGGTTAGGTGAACAAGGTCATCCGATAGGCTTGCGAACAGTTTATCGTCGAATAAGAACCTTTGGCCTGCTGTCTTACCGCCCACATCTTGTGCTACCCCTCACTGCTCAACATCGCCAGGAACATTTGGCCTGGTGCACGGAAAGACTTCAATGGAACTTGGAGTGGCATCGAGTTGTCTTTAGTGACGAATCGCGATTTTGTTTAGGAATGCATGATGGTCGGATGACTGTTAGACGAAGACGTGGAGAAAGGCGCAATCCTGATTTTTCGATTGCGAGGCATCTTCACCGAACTGTGGGGTTGATGGTGTAGGGTGCTATTGCTTACGGCAGTAGGTCACCCTTGCTCTTCATTCGGGGCAGTATGACCGCCCGACGCTATATTGACCAAGTGGTAGAACCACATGTTCTTCCATATCTTCGAGGGCTGGAAGACCCACATTTCCAGCAAGATAATGCACGACCTCACGTAGCAAGGGTTTCTCTTGACTTCTTTGAAGAAGCCAATGTTAATCGTTTGCCTTGGCCTGCAAGATCTCCCGATTTGTCGCCCATTGAGCACGTGTGGGACATGATGGGTAGAAGATTGAGGAATCTACCGAACCCACCGTTGACAATAGAAGCTCGACGGCATGAAGCACATGCTGCTTGGGATGCCACACCCCAAGAAGACATTGATCACCTGCTGGAATCAATGCCAAGGCGGGTCACTGAGTGTATCAGAAATAGGGGCGGGGGTTTTCTTTATCAAATTTTAATCAATTGTTACCTTAGACTAGTCCAATGTTCCTGCCAAATTTGGTCCAAAAATTCCCACCCCTTGCAGTTTATATGCCACTGAGTATATGTCGTGAATTCTTTCCCTCTAAACCAGTTGAATGGTACCAATACATTCAACTCTTAGCCAAAAAGTGGAGAAGTTATGTTAAAAATGAATGACATTTTGAACAAAAAATATTTTTAAATTCTCTATATATCTTACGTAACGCCTTATTGATAATATATACTAATGAAAAAATATTTCGATCGTAGAATTCAATAATCTGTCATAAAATTATCGGATATGCGATGAATGCTTGCACTAACATATTTCTTAAAAGAAACACATTGTTCTTTCCAATATTTCGCAATAAAACTACAATAATAAAATAAAACTATAAAAGTACTTTCAACTAGAGGAGAAAAAATCGTAAAGATATAACTCGATATGGCTCTCACAATTAAAGGAATAAAAATGAATTTCGATACAAAATGATGAATTAAAATAAAACGTAAACGTTGTCAAAAAGATTATAAAAACAAATTTTATTTAACGAATTCCTGTTAACAATAAAAGTTAGTGAAATAAGTACATTGAATTAAATTAAATTTGTGAATCATAAAATAAAATATAAAGTTCTTAAAGTCGTAATCAATAACCGACCGGGAAAATATATGAAATGCAGTACAATTATAACCTTAAAAGTTAAAAAAAAGTATTGTTAATTATGAAACCCACATTTATAATTCTTCTCTAGATCAAAAATTACTACTTCACCTTAATGTTTGGTCAAATATATAGTTTTTAAATATTACACTCGTTTTTTTGTTGTGCCAACCGACTGTTGGCCATTGTCTGACCAATGCAACATTTACAGGAAATTCTATAAACTACATTGGACTTCTGGAAAAAAGGATTTACTTCAATTCTTGGAAAAAACTATCTAAACGAGAAAGAAAATTGTAATGAGAAATTTTCAAATTCTTTAGTCTTTTATAAATCATAATATTTTCATTACAAATGATGGTACAATCCGAAATAATTTATTAGTAATAAAACAACAAAATCACTTCAGACTTTCATGACAATGATTTCATAACGTATGTAACAAAAGTTTTGGGAACATTTTTGAAATGTAATTATTCAAACGATAATATTTTTATTTAATTTGTTAGTACAGAAAACGATTCAGTGAAGCTTTGACCATAATTATAATGTAGCGGCTAAACGGCCATGGGTTTCAATGGTTCGCAATTTGATGTGAATGCCCTTCATCAGCCTTTGGACAATAAGTGGGTTAAACTGTCGAATCTTTTGGTAGATTCTTCGTCGTAGTTCTTCTTCATTTTGGGCTTCCCACCCACCTTCGCATACTTTCTACCGAGTAAAGCCAAAATGTCTTCTATAGGACGTGCCTGTGGAACATTCGGAGAGTTATCCTCTTTATGTACACATGGGATATTGTGTTGCCTTAACCAATCTTGGGTTCTTCTCGCATAATGGTACGATAATGTTATCATTATTATGATGGGTTTGAATAAAATTCACTAATTTGGGGAGGCATCTTTGAATATAAATGTCTGCATTTACAGCTTCGCCCCTAACTCGTCCAACATAAGGTCTTGAAACTTGTCCAGATTCTCCATTGGTGGTAAATTGATTGCTTTATTTTTAATACGAAAAAAAATTCGAAAAATTTTCCCAAAACTTTTGTTACATACGTTACATAAATTTTACATGTTGTGAGTTTATGGATGCATATTTTTAAAAAATATAATATACCAAATCTTATAGAAATTTTCAAATAATCACATGCAATATTTTTATGGGCGATAAATTATTTTCAACTTGGTTATTTGCATTTATCAATTCTCTTTGGCATAGCATTCTTTTCTATTTGAATGCTTAATTTTAGCGTTTTCTATAAGATGCTTATAAACTAAATTGGGTGTTTAAACACATGAATTATCTCAGACAGATGTAATGACAACGCGTTGTCATTACATCACAAACACGCGTGTCATAGCGCCCAAGAATTACTGTTACTGTAAATTCCTTTACGTTTGTTCCCGCAAAATCGCAATGGATATTAGTCAGTTACTTGCTTTTGATTAATAATTTATACCTAAAATCTGTATTGTTAAATAAATTGTTCTAAAAAAGAGTTGGTCGATCAAGATTTATTATTCATGCGTTTCAGATTTAGTCAGCTGAATTTTTTATTGACTACATAACATGTAAATACCAATAATAAATTATTATTCTCAAATACCTTGACCTTATTGTATTTACTTATTTGTTATATTTCCATTATTATTAGTATTTTCAAGTCTCGTTACTCCACTTCCCACCGATTCATTTACTAGATCAGAGTCGATATGCAACCAATAGATCGAGGTGCTTATTTGGTTGCATAGCACATGATCTAAATAAATAAAATAGTTTGCAGCCATGATCCAAAGATCGTAAGATATAATGAGATGTAATCGCTCACTTCACGACGTTACTAAATCTTGTAACACCCCTGTCCCATGTACAGGGATAAAAACGCAGTGGCGAAAATTAGTTTTTTCAAAAGCACGAGTGCTACTGAATTAGAAATATTGAAGAAATTTTACAAATATATCAAAGTATCATTGTAATCTGCATATCATGGTGGACAACCTCATTGGCACAGATGGGAAATCCCCTATTATATTATCATTATCACTACTACACTCTGGTTTTAAACTAGGAGGAGTGATTTAAATTTGCCGCGCTAAAACCTACACCTGTAATTGTCCAAAACCGAGTCTTTTTTACATAATGCTAAGTGGTTGCATGTCAGTTAACAGTTTTGTGGTCGTAATTTCTTTTTCCGTAATTCGAAAAGTAAATAAATCAGTTATTTTCAGAACTAGCTGCTGCATATCATTATAACATCGTGTATATTTTTAAGTATATTTTACTGTAAATATGGCTTTTCCATTTACTCCTCCTAGTTTAAAAACAAGGTTAAAGTTCTGTAATTCCTATTTTGTAAAATTTCATAGGATGCTCATGGAGTTTATTTTTCTCAAAAAATTTCTTCTGCTATCCTAGATTAATTACTGATGCAGACGCAGAAAAATTATTCAAATATACAGATATCACCCGTTTCAATATGACTAACAGTAAAAAAGTGGGGATGTGCATTACCTACAACGACACACTCCAATTACTATCTCAATCGGTTTATCATTTATATTTGACGTTTGAATCGAATAACCAATGAAACCGTGTCAGACAATTAAGTGCACGTCTCATTGGTCGACATTATACTGTGTAACCGTCAACGTTCAAAAGCTTTGTATTTCCAGCTGTCGTTATATACGTTAGAGATTGCGCTACATTTAGTTATAAAGTTTCTTGTAATTGTACAATGTCGTTTTCGCGAGCAAGGATCAGTCGTTTCAACGAAATAACTAGTAAGTAAACGATTAAATAATCGGATGCCCGTAAATTCGATCGAAAAGAATCGTTGACACGTGCACTTTTTTGCAGTGCAAAAATTATAGATGTATGCATATCTTTTCAATGACTATGAAAGGGCTAACGGTTTTGAGTTTACTGATTCTAATTGGGATCATATTTGAAGTAATGTTTGTTTTCATTTAGCTTGCACACCATCTCCAGCCGACTACAACCCCAAAACTAAAATTTGTACTGGTGGTGCAGTGATCCCGCAAAGCGATAGGTTCCCGGATTCTCGCAGTGCAGTTAATTCAGACACCACATCGATACACTCCATTAACAGTACACCATGCTTCCGAACGGTAAAATAAATAAATTATTCTCATCTGCTGGTTACTACATACTTAAATTATTTTTAGCCTACGATGATAAAGAAGAAGAAGGTAGTATCTTATTCATCAGGCAAAACAAAACCAATGAGTATTTTCGTAAACCCGGAAGATGCAGAAACTTTGAAAGAGAAAATAGTCGAGTGCAACAACAAAGACGTCTTCATAAAAGACCTAACGGAACAAATCGAAGAAATGAAAGGACACATAGACATCTTAGAAAAACAAAAGGAAGAATTAGACAAAGATAAAGCCAATTTTGAAAGCAGAACCGATAATTTGAAACAAAAACAGCAACTCGCCATTGATAATTTGAACGTACAACACCAACGTGAATTAAAAGATCTGGAGGACAAAATCAACTCGATAAAGAACGAGTTGCAATTGATTAGTTTTGAATGTCAAGAACTTAAAGAGCAAAGAAACGCTGACGTGAAAGTCTTGCTGGCAAACATCGATAAATTCCAACTTCTTTACATGACGACCATAGAAACTCATAACCGTGAAATTAAACGTAAAGAAGGTATCATCAAAAATAAAGAGAAGCGAGTAAATGAGTTAGAAACTAGTTTAAAAGAATTGTCAATATCGCACGCAGAAGAAATCAAGAAAATGCAGGACAAGCACCTGCAAGAATTTCAAGATGTAGAGTTTGAAATGCTGAAGAGCATAACGGATATGCAGATGGAATTGAAAAACGAAAGACAGAATTGCATTAATAACATCGCAGATCTTGACAAGCAGAAGCTCACTGAAATATCCAATCTTAAACTAATATTTGAAAAGGAATCGCTGAAGCTACAAAGTGAATCAGAAGCACAACTTAAACAAATTGAAGAAAATTGCAAGGAGGCTAATCTGTTGGCTGAAATTCAGTTGCATGAAAAATACAAGGATGTCGAGTTAACTTGGAAGATTAAGTTGGAGAATAAAGACAAAGAAGCTGATGAGATTTTGAAGGAGTGTCAAGCAATAAGCGAGTATAATATAATTCAATGTGAGTTGGAGAAGAACGAGGTGAAACATAATCTGTCTAATGCTCTTAAAGAAATTGAAGAAATCAAAATTAATAAGAACTTAATCGAGATGAAATATAACGAATTAAAGTTCGAATTTAATCAAGCCATCGCTGATTGCAATGCAAGATGTCAAAAATTAAAACAGGAGAAGCTTGATCGTGAAGTTGCAAATCAGCAAGCTTTAGCAGAAAAACACACATACGAAGTTACTATCAGCAAGACGCATAAAACTATCGAAGCACTTAAGAAGCGGTTATTTGACTCAGATAGAGACGTAGAGCAACTGAAATTGGAATTGGAAACTTGCGAACTTTCGAAGCTAAATGTCGACGCAAAGTGTAACCAATTGACTAAATTGTTGGAGAATGCCCACAAACAAAATGAGGATTTAGAGTTGCAAAACGAAGCCACACTGAAAATGACCGAAGAAAAAATACAAACAATTCGGCAAGAGTTAATACAAAAGGTCAACGAGTACCAGCTGACAATCGATGAAACGATCAGGACAAGTCATGACAAATTTGAACAGAAATCTGGTGAACTTAAAGTCGCTATGCAAGATCTACATCATCAACAGATTTTAAATTCTGAGGCTCAGAGTCTGATAGCGGAGGTTACTTTGGAACTTGAGCGCCTTGAAGTGGTAAACGATATTTACACATCAAAAAATGAATGTCTTGAATCATCTTTGGACACCGTTCAGAAGGAATTGATTGCTGCAAAGGAAACTATAAAACATCTTGAGGGTTCCCATGCAAGTGTTAAACAACAGTTGCAAGATGAAATTAATTCGAATAAGAAAGTAGAAGTGAAGGCGTCCAAAGTAAACGAAGAAGTTGAATTTTTGAAGAAGCAGATGCAACAATTGCAAGAGAAAAGTGACTCTTATTATAAATATTGTGAGTATTACAAATGCAAAGCTAATGAGTATGAACAAGAAATCGAAGACATGAACAAAATAAATAAGAATTACATTGACCAAAGCAGGAAATACGACGAATTGTTGTATAAATATGAAGCTCTGACGAATACCAACACTGAACTTGAAAATAAGGTAAGTTGAAATATTGTCATACATACCTAATTATAATTAATAACTCCCCACCTTAGTAGCTAGTTTTTCACTACTAATTTTCATATTTTAGATTGCAGAACAAGAATCGTTGATAGGACCGTTCCGAGAACAATTGGAAGCATTCGAATTAGAGCACAGCACTTTGATTAGTCAGATGAGTGACGCTGAAAATGAAGCCAGACAAATGGGACTAAAATATGCCCAAATTCTTGGACATCAAAACCAAAAACAGAAGATCAAGCATCTCGTCGATTTAAAATTCAAAAACAACCAACTTAGAGAGGTGAGTATACACTTTTCATTTATTTTACACTTTGAATTTGAAAATCATATTGGTAATTAAATAAAATAGGATTGAAAATGTTAATCGTTAACAAAGTAAAACGTTATATATTTTTTTCATTTAATTGCAGCAAACAAGAGATATGGAATGTAAACTACGTACACAAGCAAAAACTATTGAAAAATTGAAAAACGAATTGAAGTTAAACAACCAAAAAAAATCAGTAGTAAAGAGCACGAATAAAGAGAACATTACTAGTCCTAATCGTAGTTTAAATGGCAGCCACATCTCCAGTCTTTTAAAAGATAGAAACTAAATATATTTTCACCGTTATGTTATATGTTATATGAAAATAAAATTAATTTATTGTTTAGTAATGCATTGATTACCTAATTAGTGTTTGTGTTAAATTAGTATATTTTAAAATCGTCGTAATTAAAATTTTTCACAAATCCGTCTTTAAGTACTAGTCAGTGGATTTGTTGAAAGGTTCGTTTAACTTGCGACATTGTGTTTAGGACTCGGTGCGCTTTAGAAGTACATAAGTAGATTTAGAAATTTATTATTGACCCCGAATGATGTCCGTTTTTTTATGTTAGGCAGATGTAAAATGTTATTTAATAAGACTGATTTCAGTTACCTGAAATTGTAACGAAAATAACCAAAAATTATTCTTAAGATCTGATATTACCATCTCCAATTTCTTTATCTTTATAGCTTTTGACAACTTTATTTTTATAGTTATTATAGTTTATAGTTATAGTATTGTATAGTTTTCTATAACTTTCGATGAGAAATAAATGATCCAAAAAGAATATATTGCCATTTAATTTCCTAAGAGGCAATGCCACTAGCGCTTGGAAAAACAGTCTACTTTGACCTTTTTGTATGGGAACATCTTGAGTTTGAGATTTGAAAATCGCGTAAATCCGGGTTCGCGTTAGTCGGAGTAGCGTAAGTCGAGGTATTACTATATGCATAAAAAATCGGTTGTGCAATGAATCCTTTCATCCCTATGAATAATTTCCTGCATTCCCTTTATTGCATTGAAATATAATATATTTAGGATAGAATGCTGGTGTAAGGTAATAGCAAAGAGAAAATATGTTAATATTTGAAGGTACTACGGTGTCATTAATTTGTCTAGGTAAAACTATACAATGAATTTGTAGGAAATCAAAGTTTGTGATGCAATTCAAATAAATGTCATTCAATTCTACCTTTATTATGTTTTACAAATCTTAATAGCAACTGTCATCCACCCCTGCATAATTTTAATACTACTAAATTAAGAATAACCAATAAAGCACAAAATAAGAGGAATAATTTAATATCGTAAAGCTCAATAAAAATACACAGTGAAAGAAAATATCGTTTCTACAGGACAAATTAAGCAAAAATCTTTTTGTACATTACTATAAGACAATTTTACATTCGATAATTATATGAACATCTACGTATAAATAACAAGTATTTCTTTGGAGTATTTCCATCTGCTACAACACATAGCTCAAGCGTATACAAAAAATGTAATATCAAATTCTAGTTATCACTTAATGAGTAAAAGTACTTAGAATAACTTACGGATAAAGTTCTTATAAATAAATTATTAAAAATATATGTTACATCCTTACGCTCTATTAGATACCGTTAAAATACTATGTACACAACGTAAGAGAGATCGAAATTTGCTTGAACATAAGCAAGAAATTTTGGCAAGTACACATGCAGTCTTATTATTTTTTTATATAAGTATCATATCTTCACATATAAACTAATAAGTGATATGTATTTAAAGGCAACTAAACTTCAAACATAGCACAATTTTTTTTGGTCATAAACAACAATGAGCAGCACACTGAATTCTATTGATATCAGTTATTATTTAATGAATATTATTTCTAAAGCACAAATGAAAATTTGAACATAAGTTATTTCTGAAATTTATTCAATGGCATCAGCAAAATATATATAGCATATTAATTGTTATGTTTGGAGAATTATATAGAATTGTATATGGCTCTTGTGTAAGTTTCTATTATAAAATTGACTCACTGCAACTAGATGGTAACACATGGTTGAAGATGTGGAAAATCTGGCATATAGACATGAAAAAAACAAGTAAAAGTACTGTGGGGAACAATAAAAATGATTTAGATTAAGAAAAGTTATGTTTAATTTAATTTGTTCATTACAAAGCATTTTCACAACATGTGTTGGAAGGATAACGCATATAAAGTAAGCAACTTTAGCATACGTTTCAACATCTGTAAAAATTAAATTAAATTGCCGATTGTAGTTTGATATCTCAGTATTATTTTTTTTTATTAAAAAACAATGAGTAGAGATTTGTTTACATAAATAGTTCAAACATATAATTTTTATAATTTGCTACATTAACAACAAAAAACCCTATTTTTAAATATTGTGGTATATTACTCATGAAGTGGTAATGGCTAGTAAAATACAAGTACTATTAAAAAGAATAGATCGAGTTACACATCGTCTGTTAGTGACAAATATAGCAATGACTAATACATGCAGCAAGATGTCTTAATACAAATAACTCGAATTTCGTAATTTGCACACAAAACAATGTATGCACCATATTTTTATTTTTATATGTGTGTTTTAAATTAACACTAATTAAATTTCGAGGGTATGTAACTTTTTAGATGCTTTTAAACACATATATCTTATATATTCTTACAACTAAAAATGGTTAAAAATCAATTAAAATGAGTATTTAATATAATATGTCAGAAAAACAACCTTTAGAAAAATCTACATTTAAAATCATAACTTGCTTATAAATGCTTAGTCGAGTTGTGCGAATGCAGTTACATTATTTTTAATCCAGAAGTCGCAATGCGAGTAGTTCGCGGCAGGTAATACGTCTTGTCCAACAACTAAAATTTTCTTACCAGACACATCCATTTGCTCTATTGTGCCATGCCATACATAGTGATAAAACAGCTGTTGAATTGCGGAGAAATACCGCCTCTGTTCCGGCGTTTTTGGCTCATAACGACCCAAAATAGCGTCAACGTCTGAATCAATATCAGCGATGTCTTGAGAACCCCTTGTTTGTGTAACTACATAAAACGACGTGTTATACATCGTGGAATAAATGGAAAGTAACGGACACACGGTGCGAATATCTGATATCATTGCGCTCAAACCCTTGTAATTTTTGCTGTACATTTCCAGTGCCTTATCGGCCAATTCCAATTCAGATAAGATCGAATTTCGCACATGTTTTTCAACCAATTCGTCAGTCCATTCGATGTGCTTCTCAAGTAGCTTCGTAGTTGCAGATGCGTGAGCTGTTGTACCCAGAACTAACTTAACGGGGAAAGTACCCTCTTCTCTCTCGTCATCCGTTGATCTCACCTCAACTGGATTGTCTTGTAAATATCTACCGTCTAGCACTAACCATTCATGTCGTTCCTCGTTGTTTGATGGTAGATCAGGTTGGGGTTTACGCCAAGTGTCTTCAACTGCAGTCATCAATGCTTCTGCTTCAATTGTTCGTAAGCAATCTGCATCATTGCATTCGACCGAAGCTAGGAAGCTTACATTATCTTCTTCTGACTTGGATAGTGTTTTGTTTGGGAAGACAGCACCACCGGATGTGGCCCATGCTCTTGCAAAGAGTGCATCCATTTTCGGAATTGATGATAGTGCCGTCACCAATGTTGCCCCTATAAAATACATTTCATGAATAAACAAATAATTACAAACAACAAATAATTAGAATGTTACAGAAATAAAAGAAATTCATTCACAATATGTGAAGTGCAATTTTTTGCTTTTACACAAATTAAATATATGCTTACCTGCTCGATGTCCAAACAACGTTACAGCTTTTGGATTACCTCCAAAATGAACAATATTAAGATTCACCCACCGCAAAGCTTGAATAATATCAGAGAGCGCGTAATTTCCAGACGTTATCGGATAATCAGATTTACTCAGAACTTTGAGAGACAAAAAACCCAAAACACCGAGTCGAAAGTTCGGTCTGACGAAAATCACGTCTCTCGATCTCGCGTATCTGGCTGATGGTCTCATCTTTCCCGGCGAACCGCCCATGAAACTTTCGGCTCCTATGAGCACGATAACCGGTAAAGGCGAGTGGTATCGCACATACGGCGTTACAACGTCCAAAGTTAAACAGTCTTCCATTCCTGTAATTTCGCCATCGCTGTAAATTTGAATGCACGAATCTGTCGAGTTGTGTGCCTCAAACGTCCCGTTCCAGCAATGTGAGATGTCGTTTAACGGCTGTGCTCTTTTAAATCGCAAGTCCCCGATTGGTGGCCTCGCGTACGGTATGCCTCTGAATGCCACTGCACCGTCATCTAACAAACTAAAATTTAAATCTTTATTTGATTCCAATTATTATTTAACTAACCCTTCAACTTTACCACAGCTGGTAACGGCTTCCACTTTATTGCTGCTCTTTGTAAACATCGACGATGCAGCGTTGTTACCCGAAAGAGCAATTAGAAATATTATTACACCAAGAAGTATAAAGATAAATAAGGCACCTAGAAACAACCAATAAAAATACAATACGATGGAAAGTGGATTCTTACTCATTGCAATATGGTAGGCCTTCAATTTTTGCCTGCACGATGACTCTTCTGGTTCTTCTTTTTCGATAACCTTCTTATCCTAAATGGGTATAAATTAAAATTAAAAATGATGTAATATATAATATAATACATAATCGAACTTGTTCAAAAATGGCTTCGGTTCAGGTTTACAGAACTTTAAAGAAATCGATTCCTGTTCAATTTGGTTTATGATTATAAAAGCATGTTTAGATTTAGGGGATTCCCCGATCCATTTACCATGAGAACTATCACCTGACCTCAAACCCAAAGATTGGATTTAACACCAAACTTTAATTTAGGTACACAAAAAATCGGTAAAATACGTACGTCCAACGAGACGTTTTTCAGATCGTCGGATTTATCGGCGGTCTTATCGTTATCTTCTAATGTCTCCATGGACGCCAATCCGACCGTTTGGCTTTCCAAATTTTCGCCGTCTTTTTTCTTCTTGGGAAAAACAGACACTAGGGGAAGACAAATTTTATCGACAAGTTTTTTCTTCTCTTTGTTTTCTGATCCTTTTTCGACTAGAAGCACTTGATGTGAACACAGAAGGGAAATAACGAACCGTTTTTACTTACCGTCGTCATCTAGCGCTCTGGATTTTCTGAACGGGTTTGGTAACTTCACTCTCGGCTGGTTCATCAAGGAGGACTCGTCGACTTTTTCTTTCTCTTGCTGCTCCAACAGTTCGGTCCCTTCGACATCTCCTTGGTGATCAGAATCGCTGTCCTGATATGAATTCATCAATATTAAAATTAGACTTTATAATAATATAAAAGTATCAATAAAAAAATATATATGAAAAATCGGTAAAGATATGGTCGTTGGCGTTTGCGGACGACATAGTTTTATTGGCGGAGACGGAGGAGGGGTTAAAAGGAATGGTGAAAGGGTAAGAAGGATTCACGGGCAGAAGAGGGTTGCAGCTGAATACAAGTAAATCAAAAATAATGGTGTTCAAGAAAGGATGAGGGAAGTAAAGGTGACATGGAAAGGAGACATATTAGAGCAGGCGAAGGAGTGGATGTATATAGGTTTCATAGTGAGAGAAAATAATAGAAGGACAAATGATACATGCGTGCAGAAAGGCGAGGTTAGCGGAGGAAGGATTGAGGAAAAATCTGTGAGGAAAGAGGACAGGGAATTTCCAAGAGACATTGAAGATGTGGAATATATGCATAAAAAGCATTCTGATGTACGGGGCGGAAGTGTGCGGTTGGAAAGAAAGGATATTGAATATGCAGAGATCGACCCCAGCTGACATAGTTAGGCAGTAGTCAGGGAGCAAAAGGTTGGGTGTAGAAGCAGGGAAAAGGGTACAGAGACTAGTTAAGTTGGTATTAGAGGAGCTAAGGCAAAGGGGAAGTAAGGGAACAGGACTATCCAATTGGAGAGATTGTAGACGAAAAATGTACGAAAAGGCAGGACTATCACAAAAGATGCAGAAACGAGAGGAATAGATCGGAAGCAAGTAGAGAGGTAGGTAGTGGAGAGGTGGAAGATGGTAGAAGCTTAGGAAACGGAAAGCAAAATCAGTAGCGCGAGGTATAACATCAAATACAAAAGTATAAAAGTACAGTGGAGGATACACCAACATATTTAGGGGGAGGGAGATCGGTGATGAAGAAAGAACATTAGCAAGATTCAGGTGGGGAAGTGAAAAGAAAGAAAATTGGATGGCAGAGAGTTACAGGATGTGTCATTTTTGTGGAGAAGGATGGGATGAATGGGATCATTGGGTATGAGAATGCAAGGAAGTAAAACTACATGAAGAATATAGGAAAAGACTGGAGGAGGGATATGGGAGAAGACGGACGGGGACTAGAGATGTTAGACAAAATAATGGGGAAGGAGGAGAGCAGGTAAAATAGGGTATTGGAACAACAGGAGGAAGAAAGAATTTAATAAAACATATAAACATCGCTTATTTTTAAGTTTTTTTTTCTTATGTTTTCAATTTAATGGCTGTTTTATTTTATTTTTGTTTATTGATTTTTAGACGCCTTTTTTTATTTTATGTTCAAAGTATATTTTCTGCAAATTTCGATTTTATTATGGTTAGTCGTTGCCCTACATTCGTTCACGTTCTATATTTCTTGATATATATTTGTTTTAGTTTGGCCTATTAATAAAACAAGGAAAAATAAAATTAAACGAAAATCTACAGAAGAGACAACGAAAGAAAAGACAAATCGAAATGAAAATCTAAAAAACGCAATTTAAAAAGATCCTAAACAATAAATAGAACAATTTGAAACAAGGTCTTTTCGAAATTAGATACGAAATTGCGAATTTTCACCCTACGCCATTTGCTCATCCCCCATTAACGATAGGTTAAAAGGGGGCATGTGCTATACTTCCTTCGACATTTACGTAAATGAAACATGGTAGTCCTTCGATCCCTATAAACAATTTCTAGAATGATAATGCTTTTCTTATTTAGCAAATTATTATAAATTGAAAATGTTGCCAAGGTTGTACTTGAATTAATTACATCTTGTAAAACGTGAAATATATCGTGAAACAACGTATCGGTTAACAAAAAATTAAACAACTACCATAATTCATGCGACGAAATCAATACTGTTTTATTTTTAAATGTGTACTTCACATGCTAACTCGGCACTGCAACCACAGAAAGAACACATTTAATACTTTGAAAGTTTCGTATTTCCGAACGACGAATGTGTGTTACATAAAATTAAAATGACGTACCATGTAAATAGTATTATTCACAGGCTGATATCTACCATAAACGCTGAAACTTCAGTTTCGGCGTTTTATTATCGTTTTACTGCTTTTATTTTTTGTCTTCGCTTTTCGTCTAAGTTTGCTTGGTTAGCTTTAAATTTACCACCTTCTTTTCATAAAATATACACATTAAAAATTAGCTTATTTAAATTTGTATGGCCCTGCGAGTTCTCGTCTTGTCACTATTAAAATTAGTATAACGGTATACATATACAATTTCGAGGTTTAATAAACTTGAGTAGAATATAGATTACAATACACATATTGTCGCATGATTGTAGTATAAAAATCTGTTCCTGTCTGATACAACCATTATCAGAGTTCTATTTAAAGGAGGCATTTCCCTTTCAGCACATGTGGTTTCATTTCAAGCGTGTCGTGAACTCAGCGGCAGGTGCACAAACATTGGGGTACAATGGTTTCAATCTGGATTGAACAAAGATGAAGTTAGATGAATTATAAATAAATATCGTTGTTATAGTATTGTGATATAAAGCAATACGTAGCAAAATCATAGGCATGCGTATTTCCTGTACATACTTGGACGTACATTAGTTGAGGTGGAGATGGGGGCGATGTTGATGTTTTTACAATTTAAATGTTTAATAGTTATAATTACAATTACTTATAAGCTTTGGAAATAAATGATTGATTGATGAGAAAATAACAATCAAGTGTTCAAGTTACAATACATACAATAAAAAAAATTATACAAACAGTCAGAATTATTGTTTTATTATACAGTGAGTCGACGGTTAAAATATCATTGCACATTAATCTAATACATATTAACTAAAACATTATTAACTTTAATCATTAAATAGCAGTAAAACGAGGTGCTAATTTTTGTACTATGGAGAATAGTACGTTATTAAGTGTACAAGTATAAAAATGTCGTTTCCATTAATAAAACGGATGGTGTTTCGGTACCAGAGAAGGAGAAGCACTAGGAAAATGATTACTAACAAATTTAATACAGAAGCCCCAAACACAATTTTGCGTTCCGAAGACACACTCAAGAAACTGTACATCGTCCGAGCAATAAGACAACCCGCTGCTAGTGTAAGAAGGGAGCTCTACGAAACTAGAAGAGGAAAAAACTGTCGATAAAGACCCAAAATTATGACTTAACATTAGATATAATAAACAAGAAAATTCTCCAAGGTATACATTTGATACGGATTATATTGAAGAAAATGAAAACCTCCGGGGTGGTGGCCAGTAAGTCATCTCTCGCGAAGCCCGGAAGAAATGATAATTTTAATGAAATTGATGTGGAATTTGGAGTAAACGACATTGATGAAGACATAGATTTAGGACAATTTTCTACACACGAAGTATTATCCCCCGAATCAACATCAATAATTTCAAAAAAATAATGAAGAATCTCGTGAAAAATCAGTACAAGTTGGATGGAAAAAAACAGACCAAATCCAGCGTTCGTCGCAAGTTTCAAAGACAGGAATATAATGCTGGTCGACGTAGACCTGCAATTACTGCACTGACCTCATCACATCTTGGTGATAAGTATGAAAAATTACTCGATCTTCGTGTGAAAATTGCAGAGGTAGAAGTTGAAAGAGTTATGCAACAAAAATTGCACGAACAAAGAGAAAACTCGCTGAAAATAGAGCGTCTTGAACTTGAAATTAAGCATTTGAAAAAAGACTTAGATTTCGGTGAATAATATATTGGTTGTAATATTTTAATTAATTACATACATTATTACTATATAGTTTAATATTAAATATTGCAATGAGGTGTACTATTACAAATTAAAGAAATAATGATTAAAATATCAAGCTCTTCTTGATTAATATCTTCTGCTGGTGGAGGATCAGCTTCGTTCATACTTAAGTAAACATTTTATAAAACAGCAGTTGCCACAATAATTGTGAAGATAGTTTCCAGTCTAACTCTAGATCCGTAAGCCGGAACAGGGAATCTCCTTTTCCAACAACCAAAAACCCTTTCTATCAGATTGCGAGCTCCATTATACAATTTCTGGGCTCTTGTAGCTAGTTGTGCCAAAGGCGTCAAAAGATATTTTTTACGGGGTACCCACTGTCTCTTAAAGTCAACCATTAAAAAAATTATCAATAGCATAATTATACCAAGTAAAATACAATTTGGGAATTACAGATTTTTAAATGTTGCTTTTAACCTGCTGTTTTAATTAATTAAATATGGCGGCATCGTGTGCAGAACCTGGCCATCTTGCAACAACGTCTAGAATTTTCATATTCGCGTTACATACTACTTGACAATTTGTAGAAAAATATCCCTTTCGGTTCCGAAATATTTCGCCATCTTCACCCCAGGAGACTGTATACGTATGTGGTTACCATCAATGGCACCTACAACTCTTGGAAAACGAGCAACGCGAAAAAAATTGTTTTGTGTTCTTGGTATTTCATCATTTGCCGGCATCCTAATAAATCGTTGACATAATCCACCTATGGCTTCCGATGCAATTGATGGATGCACTCCCATAATATATGCCACGTCTGAGGAGTGAGTGACCATTACAAGCAAAAAACTTTAACGTAACAACGAATTGATTCTTGGGAAATTCAATAAATTCTTAAAAATTCTTAAAAAATATGAGCAAGTTTGTTTAGTTAACCGAAATCTTCTGTAAAACGTAAATTCATCCATGTGATCAGACCTTGCATATCGCAACCGAGGAAATCCATACTCAATAACTTCTAATATGTCTAAATCATATTCAAAAAATGTCAGCATCATCAAATATATTCATTCTTGAGAAATTATAAGCAAAATCAATTTATAACTTTAATATTACTTTAAATAACCAAATTTGGTTGTTTAAATATAATATTTCTTAAAACATGCGGTGCATTAAGAAATTCGATTTTAAATAGTATTAACAATTAATATTCATTAAAATGTTTAAAAATAGTGCGGTGCAACCGCATATGTTCCAAATCAGTCTCTTGTTTATTTGAGGCCTGAACTCTCAAGGAACCAGATGACTCTTGACTCATAACTTATGCTTTAAAATGAATCGCAAATACGCAACAAAAACGAAAATAACACAAATCAATTACAAAGAAATAAAACAAGCAAACAATAAAGGTAATTAGAAAACAACCTTTAAGAAAAATCACGACACGACACGAAATAACGATCGTGAGTAATTAAAGAGTGAAACATTGTTTACTATGACAAATTATTAGATAAAATGAAAGCCACAAAAGGTTATGAAAATATTGCAACATAATTAAAAATTTAAAACGGGTCCTAAAATCTGAATCGATGAACTAAACACAAATTAATCAGGTGATAGCAGCTGTTTCGTCATACTGAACTCATCAGATCACCAACGATACATTAGCTGATGTGCATGTAGTCATCCAAACATGAGTTGCGGACAGCACACACACACACACACATTTAAAAATCAAAACAATATGAAACAAACCACAAACGAATAACGACATAAATTCTAAGTAAGCACCTGTTCATCATTTGTTTATGTATCGTTCTGACAGACATCAAACCAATATAAAAAATTGATAAAGTGTGGTGAAGTGCTCTTTTTAGAATTTTAAATGTTGATGACTTATCTTGATGAATGACGCAATAAGTCTATTGATGTTGCGTCCCGACTCATAATTATGAATATTACAGACAAATTGATAATTAATTATAGAGATAAAATAAGGTCAAAACGTCGACATACGCAAATAATTTTATTTATACGCAATTGGAACATGTACTTTCACGCCATCTCAAATGGCAATTCATTTGAGTTATCCAAGTACAATAAATTGGTCGTCAATTGTGTTTATTTGATTTGCAAATTTACAAATTATGTTTTTTTCCTGTTACTACTGAATGTCAGATATAATTAGTAGGCATACAGTTAAAAAGTAGTCTTAATAAATTTCGCTTTTAACGATACCTATCTGGTCCCTTCATATAATGTTACCAAACAATTATTAAAAATTAAAAATGATGAATTAAAAATTGGAGACCAACTGATAGAACTGAATCAGCAACAATAAATTAAATTCGTACCATCATGAGTTAGTGCTCTATATTAGCTGCATGACTTCGAGGAGTGTCACCACCTCTGATAGATACAGCAATAATAAACAACTACATTTGAATATGTATATTGTAACATTATAAAAGGAAAGTACAAGTTTTGCATTAAAATTAGAATTAGAAGACAATGATTAAAATACAAAGAAACTATTAAAAACAAATCAATATTAATTAAATTTTAAAACAAAAATCATGAAAACAACTAATACCAAAATAAAATAACTCCTTCCATCCTATTCTCTTGACATATGTCATATATATTTTTAGGTTTACTATACGACAATTAACATCAGATCTGTCCGTAAATTATTAGTTAAAATATATTTGTTATGCTGTGCAATATAATTCTTTTTCGTGTTATGATTAGGCACGCCCTGATCTGGTAGATTATACTTTTCTATTTAACTTACAGGTAAATTTGTGTATACTATGTAGGTATTATTGTTGGTATATTTATATTTCTTCAACAAATTATTATTAAGTCATGAAAAATAAAAAAAATGGACATTTAACGTTAAAAACTCCTACCTTGCATTTTTCTTTTGATTTGCTCCTCGTAAAAAATCCCGGCATCTGTATGCCACCAATGGGTATTTTCTTGGGCTTAACTTCCCTTCCTTCTTTAAAATCAGTCTTAAGTTTGGACCCTTCATTTTCCGACTCCGAATGTTGTGCAGATTCCAACTCGGATATCTTGTCGTGAGCTTTGTTTTCAGCGTTCAGCATTTTCTCCCGTTCTTCAACCTCGATGTCTTTCTTGTCGTCGCTTTTGCTCTCGTCGTCTTTCCGCGAACTCATGTCGTGAAATACACTCGACTCTAAACACAACAGCGCGGATATTTCGAGAAATTGTCCGGTGTATCTTCTTCGGCCGCGATAAACAAAAGTATCGATTTAATTCACCCAGCAGTGCCAGAAGCCAATGGTAACGGTCGTCACAACAAAAAATTCCCCCACGTAGGAATTATAATTAAAACGCGTAAATTTAACGAATGCACGTTTTATTAAACGGTTTGTTCAAGTGTTCGGTTAAACGTGCGTTTTTTTTCACTCTTTGTATGCGATTTAAAGTTATAATCAATACACCGGCACTGCAATCGGAACAAAGCTTGAGCCGCAAGCTGCCTGGACTGAAAACGCCATTCCCCACCACTTCCTCTTCGGACGCGACAACCCCAATTTGTTATAGAAAAAATCACAATGTCCTATTTTGATAAATGTGCAATTTTTCTATGAATATAAATACATTTTTTTTTAAATACACAGTAGCTCACAGCTTATTTGATACAGTCCATAGTTACATCAAGAGTAAACTTAATTAATATTATATACTCTGAATGTTTATTTAACGTTGTCATGTCAAATTAATAAAATTAATGTAATACATAAATATTTGTTTATGAATATTAATAATTATTCTTATTAATATAAAACGATATGAATTTTGTTATATTTAACGTATTCATGGACATGTTTCCATAGACATAGTAACTGTGCTGGTTATGTTTTTTTTTTTTTAATAAGAGTTGGCTTTTTATTTACAAGATTGGTATAAATTTGTTTGTAATAATCTAAAGTTTGTTCCTTCCTCAAGGCCCAGTACAACTTACATCGCTAAAATTTTGAAAATTCGCAGAATGTTGCAGGGGAGAAGCGAGGCAATCGAAAAAACACAGTTGTATAACTGGTTGTTAGTTTGAAGGGGTAAAAATGGAACTTGAAGAGTTTAATAAAGCCACGATAAGAAACTCATTTCATTATTTATTAAAAAAAAAACTATTAAACTTTTAAGTTCTGACAAACGTACAACTGATTTGTACCACTATTATCAGATATGTTCATATCTGAAGTTTCATCAGTGGAATCTTGCAAATTTATAATTAATTGTCATTTTGTCTTCTTGTTTAATTACGTGTTGCACGCACTTTTCCCACCTTCCTGGTATTACATTCTGGATGCCGTTCTCTAGCAACAATCTAAGATCTTCCAACTTAAATGTTTTATTATTATTAGCCACATAACCTTTTACTTGAGCCCAAATCATTTCTATTGGATTGAGTTCACAGTGATAGGGATGAGTTCTTAGAATTTTGATGTTATGCGCTGCTGCTAATTCCTCAACTGCCTAAAGTGGCTGGACTGGTTTATGTAGACATGCCAAATACAACAGTTCACATTTGAGCAAATTATGTTCAAAAAAAATTTGTTTCACTTCTAAAAGTTCCTTAATTTGTTGTTTTTATTAAGTTGGCCATTTTTCTAAAACTCTACTATGGTATGAAGCATTATCTAATACTACTACTGAGTTCTGAGGAATCAAACTTAAAATTTTAGTGAACCAAGCTTCGAACTTTTCAGAATTCATTTCGTCGTGATAATCTCCACATTTAATTCCTTCAGAAACTAACAACCCATTGTTAACAAAACCTTTCTCGTTTTTAATGTGTACCATTATAACATGTTATCCTCTTCCAGTGGGATTTTTTTAACCCGGTTGACAAATCTTGGTTAAACAGCTCTCTTTTGCTCATCACGTTTTGCTCTACCCAAACTTTAGATCTGACATGACCCGAGTTCACCCATGTCTCGTCTAAATAATATATTTTTCTTTTTTGCTTTCGTAGTTCTTTGATTTGACGTAAATATTTTCTTCTTCACATTACAATGTCATCTCTATCTAATAATATACTTTTCCTACCTCTCTTAGTAATTCTGTTATTTATTAACTAAATTATTAATTTTATAACACATTATTTTTCAGGATAGTAATTGTAATTGATCGTAACATTTTTACTTTTTTTATAATTAATGGTCTAGATTCTAGATGAAGCATTATGTGATAAAACAGTTGTAGATGTTGTTTGTTTGTTTTTCTCAACGGTATACTCAAAATTTTACTCTCTAGAAGTTGAAGCTACTACCTCCGTTATTTTATCCGCAGTTCCAGTTTGGTTGTAAGAAAAATTATTTACGTCAGCCTCTGCTACCGATGAAGATCGCCACCCTCCATGGCGCTTAAGGGCTAGTAAATAGCTACCAGCATTTACAAGGAGCGTGGCTAATGTTCTACGATGAGAATGGCTTGTGCACACAGAAGGTACTGTGCAATTTGCTTTGGGCCAATTTTATTTATTCCTACCACTTGCTTCATGCACCTTCTTTTTTGGTAATTCATGAAGAATTGTGTGATGGTTGTGTTCTTAAGTTCAAGACGAATTTCAAAGTATTTTTTACAGACATTGTAGAAGACTGCAGATATAACAAATGACTTTTCAATTTTTTGTGGGGATATTTACAAGAAATTTGTTGCTTAAATCTTCGACATCTGTAATTTTCAAATTCTTTAACTCCTTTAACTTCTTTAACTCCTGTTTCCGATAATGAGAACTGTCTGCAATAAATATAATACTTAAAGTAAAAAGATTTCCTTTGTTTGTTTGAATCACTTACTTTTGTAAGCAGAAAAATTAGATCAGGAGCGTCTTCCATAAATTTATTAACTTGAGTAGCCGTTAACAATTAAATTTTTTTGCTCCTAAACCCATCAAATTGCCTTTTCAAAAAAGATCTTAATTTGGGATAGTTTGCAATAGTTAGATTATGTTTTACTGACAAAACACTTCGCAGCATAGAATACATAGCAAAAAGAGACAAAGTTTTGAATTGCTTGCTTATTTCACCAAAATAGGCCAATAAAACATTTTCGAAAAAACTGAATGCTGGTTTTTAAGCGCCACTCCATAAATTTGCGATACACAACTTCGCACCGCCCTTTAGACTTCTCCGGGACAAGACTGGCTGTGGTGCCTACAATTTCTTCTTTAGAGTCACTTTCACGCCATGTGAGCTTAACATCAAATGTCAAATTTTATTATTATCAAAATTCAATTAATTCTAATGGGCAATAGTAAAAATTGTACTAAAAGGAAAAAAGAAATTGCCTTAAAGGCAGATTCAATTGAGGCTTAGTTGAATCCTGATCCTTTTTTCTTGAACTAACTAGTACTCGGTTCAGAATCATATTCGGAAACTATGAATGTCAAAGCTGAGGGTAGACCCCTTGGCCTTAAATGTTCCTAGAAATAATTAACGTAAATAAATCATGAATAATTAGTTATAATAATTATCAAAATTTTGTGATATATTGAAATAAATTTATCGATATATGCTCACTTTCATATGAAATACACCACCCATTAAGAATTAAACTACAATTTTGAAACTTCGGTAAAATAATGCTTTATTAACAACTAGGAAACGATGAAAGTTTCCACCGAAAAAACTCAACTCTTATGTTTCCTGTACCATTGTTATCTCCAACTTATTTTCTTCCTAGCACTTCTCCCACAAAATGGCAGTTTATTTTATTGTCAAACTGTCAACTAGACGCCTTGTAATGCTCCCAGTGCGACGTCGTCGAAATTTTGCCCATATCAATGACTTTGATAGGGGCCGAATTATCGGTATTCCGCGAGATTGGGAGAAGGCTGAATCGGGACCACACTACAGTTGCTCGGATATTGTGTTTATGGTCCGAAGAATGTATTCAGAGGCGCCGTCCTGCTGGAACACCCGCCCTAAGAAGCAACGCACGTGAAGACCGACTCCTTAGGCGGATGGCTACCAGGGACCGAACAATAAGGTCGATTGCTGTGGATTGGACGAAAGCTTTGAACCGACACATGTCAACTGTTTACAGAAGAATTTATTCCTTTGTCGCCCATTGAACATGTCTGGGATATGATGGGTCGACGACTAAGACAAGTACCCAGGCCTCCTGAGAATCTAGATGAACTTCGACACCATCTAGAGGTTGTATGACCACTTAATAGAGAGCATGGTTAGAAGAGTTAATGCATGCATGCACAGCTGCGCGTGGGGATGCAACCCACTACTAGCTTTTTCTTGAAAAATGTTAATTTTTGTTTTGTTTTTTCAACTGAACTTGCATCGTTTCTTAGTTGATAATGAAGCATTATTTTACCAACGTTTCAAAATTGTAGTCTAATTCTTAATGGGTGGTGTATTTCATATGAAAGTGATATATGATATATTAAAGCCCCTGGAATACATTATTCACGAATAAGTTAATCGCGTCTACAATGTGTACTGTCCATGGTAATATCAACTTGGCAATATGTTTATGTTATAATGTTGGCATGCATAAGTGTCAGTGACATGTTTATGTATTTTTAAAAGCGTTATCAATATAGGGAATACCCATTAATTTAGGTAGGTGAAATATATCTCGCATATATTATTTCTGATGTATATTATAATCATATTAGGACTTTTATTAAATTGCCCAACTTATAAACTCCACAAATTTTCAATACTATCTGTCAAGTTGCTATCGAAATATTGACGTTGTCAGGTTTGCCATTTGACCTGCAATATTTCAATTTGACAACCGGTATTTAAATATTTCATGTACATAATTGTGTTTGCGTAGTAATCGTAACGATGTCGCATGTAAATAGTGAATCTGCTAGAAATACTGACGTGAATTTGGTCGAACAAATTTTAGAACAAGGACAGAGATTGAGAAACGCCATGGTTCAAGCAATTTTAAATAACGACCCTTTCAATAGGGATATCACAAGCAACAAATCCTTAAAATGTTCGTTCGCCGACGCCAAGCCTAAAGAAACGAACGAAATTACATCGGAGAATTGTCTGACTAAAAGATCCCTGCCAATGGAGGAAAAGCATAAATTTCTTGCATATTTACGTGGCGAACAAATGTCAAAACAGGACGAAAGACAAGTTTTGGAAACGTTTCGAGAGATGTCGAATTCGGAAATTTACGACGCCACCGAAAGGTCTGCTTCCTCAGATTATACCTGCAATTGTGACACGTGTAAATCGTACTACAAACATAATTTGAGTTGTGATTTTAATCACTCGTCGTCGAAATTGTGCAATGAAAAAAGTAACGTACCTCCGTTAGATTTACATAGATATCAAAAAGAATTGTGCAAGGTTAAAGGAAATGGTGCGAGAAGTAATTCTCTTTTTGAATATTTGAAATACGTTGATTCTTTAAAAATATCTGTACACAATTTACTGTTAAATCAAGAAGGAAATAAGAAAGTGTGCGGTAGTGATTTGGACAAGAGAATTAAACTACCGACGAGCATTAGTCATACGTATTTCATAGAATATAATGTACCTGACGTGTTGACGAAGCAAAATGTTAAAACTAAATCGAAAGTTGATTCGGGTTTAGATTGCCCTAATTTAGTTCGAATGTGTTCGAAAAAATTACAAAATGAAGGTACACGAAATAACAAATTGTATTGTAAAATAATAATTGTATTTTAGCTGTTTATTTTAAACAAATTTCTCTTCATGAAGTGCACGATTTGCATCAGTTAGATTTGTCGTCGATAAATATTAAATTTTGTGTGACCTGTCGGACATTAAAGCAAAAAAACAGCAATTTGTTAGGATATGCAACGTTTAATATGAGTTCTTTCCTCGAGACAAAATATCTGAGCGGCAATCAGGAGTTGTTGTTGATGCTGAATAACGAAGCTCCTATAATATTGGGAACTCTGAAAGTATCCTTACAATTAGGATGCGAACAGTTATATTTTGGAAAGGAATTCATTGGTAAATGCCTGATATATGTTTATTGCTTTTATTGTAACCTCTAATTTAGATGCAATTCAAGCTAACAAAGAAAATATATGCAAGACACCTGAAATGATTGAAGAGGATGCTGTTACGAACGCTTTAACCAACCCACATCATAACTCACAAGCATCGTTACTTAGCCATTATCGAGACAAAGAATTCGTGGATACAAATTACGAAATAATCAATAAGAAAGTTGTGAACGATGTTAAGAAGCCAAATACACACATAGACTGTGATAAACGACAGTTAATCAGCCAAGTGGTGGATTCGAAAGTTTCACCCAAACAAAGCAAACTGAAAGTCCAAAATGTTAACGTACAAAATGATATAGAACACAAACGTAAAAATCATAGTGGAAATATTGTCGAACGACTTGATTATAATGTACCAAATTTTTACTGCTCTTGGTTATGACTTTTAATTTGTTTTCATTGCAGAAAGAAGTTTTATTTGGATTTGTTTATTTGTCGGAGGCCCAGTATTATTGTGATATAGAAAATTCTTTCGTTACCTGCCAGCCTTTTTGTCAGGATGATGTTTTATACAGCAGATTAATTTATTGCAATTCCAGTCCAATATATAATTTTCACCAGGTAAGTTACATTTATTGTATGTTTAATATTTAGCTTCTTAATAATTTATTTATTGTATCATGAAAGAAAACTATTTATAAATCATCAACGGCATCTTTAAAATATTCGGGAATGGAATAGTAAGTCTTCAGATACTGTTTCAGCTTCCCAAGGATCTCTTTGTCCAACAGCATTTTAACTTTTTCTAGTAGCTTGTTGTATATCTTAATTGTACCATGATGCACATTTTTTGGATGCAGCTCTTTGTTGGCTTCTTTGGATAAATGTCTTCCTTGTATCTTATATCATGTGTATGAAGTTTTTGCAGTTATCAAATTTCCTTTTTTTACTTATAAATGTAACTCCATCAAGAATGTAAATACACTCACTTTCATATGAAATACACCATCCATTAGGAATTAGACTGCAATTTGGAAACTTCGGTAAAATAGTGCTTTATTATCAACTAAGAAACGATGAAAGTTTCCACCAAAGAAACTCAACTGTTATATTTCCTGTACCATTGTTATCTCCAACTGCCCACAAAATGAGTTTATTTTATTGTCAAACTGTCAAGTAGACCCCTTGTAATGCCCCCAGTGCGACGTTAGACTTTGATAGGGGCCAAATTATCGGTATGAAAGAGGCGGGTCTCTCATTCCGAGAGATTGGGAGAAGGCTGAATCGGGACATCGAGGGGAAAGACGGAATTTGGAATTCGTTCAAAGAAGACACACAGCCTTAACACTTGGGGTTATGGTTTGGGGCGATATGTGCTGGACGAAGCTCACCCCTTTGTTCATTCCAGGCACATTAAACGCATGTCGTTACATCGACAACGTTCTGGAACCGGTGTTAGTATCTTTCATGCAGACATTGCAGAATGCCACTTTCAGGATAATGCAAGACCCCACACTGAAGGAATGTATTGTTTGTCCTGAAGCCCTAAAGAAACCCAACCCAAACAACTATTTCCACTCCTAGTAAAATCAATTTTCTGTTGGCCACTCCATCCAACCAAACCCAAGCAAAGATTTCGTTGAGAATTGAGTTTAAGTTTATCCCTAATTCAAACTACGAGTACTTTTGATTATGACATCATCCTCAATCAAATCAATCGTGAATTGTCAATTGAACTTAACGTAGTCCACAATTTTTTTTGGAATTATCATTTAATTGAGTACGATACACAATCAAATCATAATTCCAAAATAAATCGTGGGTTACGTTAAGTCGAATTTTTGAGTTTAGATTTAATTATTATCGAGAAAATTGCATATTCCCTTTGTTGTCAATTCTAATACCTCAAAAATATCAGTGTTTCAAAAAAGAGTCTGATTTTTTAGTTTAAGCTAACTTCGTCTTCAACTTAAACCAATAAAAGTCTATTATAGAAAAGAAACTATTGTAAACGTCTTCTAGAAATGGGATGTGCACGGAAACTGCATTTAAACTTATATAAACAAAAACAGTCGTAACATCAATTAATTCAAATCGTTGCGGCCGCGGGCGTTTATAATTTACTTCTGCAAATGTGTAGAAATGTGTTATGTTGTGGGTTGGGTTGGGTTAGGTTGGGTTGGGTTGGTTACGGTTGTATTGTGTTGTGTTGGGTTGGCTTGGGTGATGGAGACTTTAAACTTTATATTCCTCGGGGTATTTTACAATAATTTACAAGTTTAGGGTCATCAAGATGAGGTTCAAGCCTGTAGCCATGAAGAGGTGCACACTTCATAGCTACTTTTATTTGTGTATTATCCAGTGCCATATCTTAGATAGTATCTTTTCTTTTTCCTTTCTTCTTACAAGGTCTTGTGTGTGTTTTCCACTTGTTCTCTATCTTTTGGATACTGAAACTCTATGTTGAAATTTTAGCTGTAATACATTTATATTCTTCTCACAAAAGAACAATTAGTGTTTGGATAATTAACAAAAAAGGTTCTGACCTGATCCTTGTATGAAGGATACAAATTTTGTTAGTCAGATGACTCGTAATTATGTACAATTTCGTCAATAGTCAAGGATTATACACTAATAACTCACAACGTATTTGCATCTTTTAAAACATTTTATTGAGATACAATTGCATAAAATTTCTTTCTCTATAGCTAATAATGGTTTTAGTTTTTGATGAACTACATTCTAAATACGTAATTATGTAATTTTTGTTATAAACTTGTTGTAGGTTACACCATTTGTTTACGATGATGAATTCTTAAACAAACTACGTGATAATTACATGATCATAGAGTTTTGGGAAAAATTCGAGAGTCGGGAAACTATTATAGGACTGTGTAAAATTCCTTTGCATCAATTTTTCATCGCCTTCCGAAATCCAGTAATAGTTAAATATCTTGCTCGAAACAAGGTAATAATTAGTTTGCAATTTTCACCGAATGTAAATTTTCATTTATAGTTACCAGTAATAGGCTGTGATGGGTGGGAAGCGATTTGCGATCCTGTAAATGGGCAAGTTTACGGAGAAGTGCAAATTTTAGTAGCTCTCGGAACGGAAGAGCAGGTCAACAATTTAGAAATCGAACGGGGTTTCAAAAATGAAATAGTGACTGCCAAATCTACGCATACATTGCTGAACAAGGAAAACACGAGGAGAGCAGCCAATACGAACCGGTTGAAAAACATCGAACGACAGGCTAAAGATACTGGAGTATTTTATAACAAACAAGTAAGTGCCGAACATAAGAAATTGTCTGACAAACTATTAACTGATAAAAGACGTGCAAAAACACCTACAGTTAATAATTTAAAAACCGTCGATATCGGTGTGCAATCCAATTTACAAATGGGCGAAGAATCCAAAGGAAACGATCAACAACGTCCCCTCGGGCAGGATTTATTGGGGTCTTTCCTGGCGCAACTCATTGAACAAAAACACAAAAATATTTCAGTTGAAAACTCAACGAACACAGATAACGCGCCGATTGATCGTGCCGACGTAAATGATACAAATCAAACCTTTAATCACAAGTGTAATCCAAATGTAAGGAAAACATCAGATTTGCTGGATTCGTTACAAAAGGCTTTTCTAACGGAACCATCGAATAAAGTGTCTGAAAGTAGTGACACTTTTAAGGCACGCATAGTTATCGCAAATGCACTTCATTTACCAAGCAGGAAAAAATATAAATGTAAGAAATCACGGGGAAAGAACTCGAAACCTGAAGAAGTACTTCCAAGCACGTATGTGACGTTTGAACCGTTGCCAGGTGTGGACGTGAAGTCGACACAAGTTGTGCAGAAGAGTAAAAATCCCGAATGGAATTATGAATGTGACGTGTCATTACCCGCAGAGCTACTCACTGATGTAAGTATAAATTAATTTTATATATTCACCCACATGTAATTTATCTTTGTTAATAACGAAGTATTCGCGCATAATTTAATATTTAAGACTCAAAAACGACTCATCTTTAAAGTATGGAAGAAATCAAACAGCACATCTCTGCAACCGAATGTACATACGGACGCTATATTAGGTTTTGCTGGCCTAGACCTAACTGTTTTGTTGGCAGGTTTGCCAATAGTGTCGGGCTGGTTTAACATAATCGATGTTTCTAGTAAATGTAACGGACAAATTAAGGTATAATTTTACATCAAGTTTTATCAGTTAGTACCTATAATTCCTTTTAGATCAATGTAACACCTTTAGAAAACCTGAGCAAATTTAACGAACACACATTGAATGGATCAGCAACGTTAATCCAAGCACATCAATTTGAAGTGGAGACCATCGTCCCAGAAGAAGAGAAAATAGAAGTGGGAAAGACGGAACATCAAGGAGAATTTTTGAGCAGGGCTCTTAAAAGGAAATTTACGGAACTGGACGAGATAACCCAAAGGTTACGGTTACGATTGTCGTGTGTAACTAACGACGAGTCAGAATCATCGAATGACGATTTTGTCGAGGAATTTGAAAGAGACATTAACACTTTATGTGTAGAAGATGACTACGAAACTGTAAATTTTGAGGACAGTTCCAAATCTAACACACAAGATGCTTCCACAGCATTGCTTCAGATACAAAACTGCAATTTTATTTACAAAGATCCGGTCACTTCGGAACTTTCGTTACTCGTTGATAATGTAGATGTGATTGGATTGTGTAATTTGGAAAGTAATGAGAATATGCTTAGTTTAAGTAATAAAGTTTCCAATCCAAGTAGTAAACTAACCAGTGCGGAATGCAGCTCGTCAAGCGTTTTATCGGTAGTGAAGGATTTGAGCGTTCCATCCACCACAGATTTAGGTCACTTAGATAAGCAATTGTTTGCAGGTAAACAAAGAATAGACACTTTACTTCAAAAACTGAGTTTATTTACACAAAATGATGCTGATACGTTTAGTAGTCGGTACATTTCCGGATGTTCGAGTAAACAAAACGATGAGGTGCAGTTGTCTGGTAATGTTACGAATGATTTAAAAATTGATCCAGATGTCGATCATGACTTTATTGTGAATCCGATGCTGTTCCACAATTTACGTTCTGACTCAATCGATACCACGCCATTATTACTAAGCCAACATGCAGATGCACGTTTGGTTAGTTCAACTAGTAGTAGTTTAATCACGGAATTTTCCGAATGCAGAGCTACTCCAGATGGGGCTGGAAACATTTCGCACGATAAAAATATGAATACATCATCTACGACCACATGAATGTACATATACAATTGATTTTTTATAGTTAATGTGTTTCAAACACAAAAAATTAATTTTATTTATATATAAAGGTGTTATAGAAAAATATATTGTTCGTTGAATGAAACACTTGACAATATTAGTGATTATTGCTTAATTAACATTTAATTACTAAAAGTGTTTCATAGGTCACGACACAAAATAAATATTTTGGAGTCGACAATAATAAAATTGTAATATAAATATTCACTGGCAATAAACTTCTAAGTTTAACACTTTTCTGTTTAAGAACTTGTTTACGTTTTTGTTTTAATAATTCTATCCTTTATATTTGTAATAATATAATTATAGCAAGTTGTTAGTTAACATATAACATTTTTATATATAAAATAAAAGTTGCTTTTTAACATCATAAACTAACTGTACATGTTTTCATATCGAATAAGCAAAAAATTTCATTATTATATGTGGAATTAAATTAAATTACACAATTACACTGCAATAATGTAAGAATTTGATAATTTTCGTTAAGAATATTTCATTAAAGACTGTAGATCGTGTGATGTGTTGCTAATAAAAGTATTTGAGATTAAAACATGATTATTATCATTTGAGCAAAACTGGTTCTACTTTTTTCTAATCGTTTGTAATGTTAGGTTTTATTTATTTTGTTTACGTTTGCTAATTTTATCTGACTTATTGTTAAATCGGTTAATTTAAGTTGTACATATATTTTAGGTTGTGTATATTTTCTCTGTACTTACTGATGTATGTTTTTAGCATTTAATAAATAAATCGAGATAATTTTCCAGTCTGTGTTTCTTAATGACGTCCCTGGCCGGTTGCAATCGTATTGCTGCTGTTGTTCCTTCATGTTGATGGATGTATCCACAATTTCTGATTTTCTGAAAGTAACGTGCTTACCAAAAGTTCAGTTACAAAGTAGTGAGAACTACAACTTTGTCAACTAAATTTCTGTGGAAAATCTTTCAGATATATGCTTTCTATTTGGTCATGAAAAACAATCGTGGGGGAACTCAAATATAAAATTAACAAGTAAAGTTTGTGGAAATACCATAATTTCAAGATAACTATATTTTCATATTATATATGTTGTGTATGTATTATATGTAATAAATTTTTCGTAATAATAAACAGAAAGTATCTTTGTTTAATTTTCAGTGCATGAAAATTTTGATATGGTGTGATGATAGAACTTAGACACCCTGGCTTGGTGTATCAAGAATGGGAACTGTGTGAATTTTTTAATATACAATGGTAATGGGTTTGTCATTTGTTGCAGATTAGAGTTGATTCGGCAGTTATAACATACAATTGCTTTTTAAACAGCCAATTACCATATCTATAGCCTACCTTAAAACTTTTTAATTCTTTCGCTGAATACACTTCGTGCAGAATTTTCTCTTCAGTCATGCACTGCTGGCACAAAAATGCCGTATAATTTTGCTGCCAGTAGTCCCCTTCACACAAAAATAAACATTTATTGCAGGTATCAACCGGTTGGCAAATGCACACTTCCTCGACATTTTGAATCATCGATGGTACACCGAAGTTGTTGTCAAACCGTGTCCTTCCACAAACCCGTGGATCGGTCTTGTACGTGCCTGGACTGAAAATGTCATCTGTTGATACAGCAACTTGCTTATTGATTATTAATGTTGGCTATTTTTATAAATTGGGGGAATGAATTCTAAAGGTAGAAAGAACTAACCCAGGGGTTTTTGATATCATCAGTGGTTTTCTGTACGTGCGAGACATGAACGGCACAGCACCGTCCTCCTTTGTCGGCCATTTCATATACAAATCGTACCTAGTCGGTGATGGTATTTGCTGTAAAACCTTACGCGGGAATCTCGGTGAACCATTCACCAAACTTCCGCAACCTTTCCTACTTCTGATCTGTAAGAGGGAACTTGTTCATGTTTGGCTCCCAGCAATAAATTCAGATAATTCAAAATTAATAAAAATTGTAAAATGTACAAATTTTTACCGATTAATACAAATTATAGATGAAACGGTTTGAAGTTTCGTTAATTTTCCATCATTGATAATCACAAGGATAAAATAAATGTTGGATTATTATTATTGTGACATTTTACCTCTATATTACCTACAGTTAAAGTGATATTCGTTTCTATTAGTTGAAACGTATCTCGATTGACACAAATAGTTATTTATGCAACGTGTACGTGAATTATATATTTTTTGTGCGCGTCGTAAGTTTATTTGATAAACGAACTTTGCCAAGAATGAACATTAAATAATTGTCTTGAAAATACCAGCAAACATTGATCTTATCCACTTGTCAATAATCTACAAACTTGACCACTTACTTTGTTCAAAAATTGATGTATGCCCGATTTAATATCGTAAGTGCAGCTCGCGGGAACGATATCCTTCCGTGACACATTCAGCGTTCTCGGGATAGTAGATCCGAAGCATATTTTCTGTTGTTCTTTTCGTTCAACCACGTACTCGAAACCTTCGAAACAAAGTTTAATGCAATTCAAAACAACTGTACATGGAAATCGTACCGTCGTACGTTACGTTTCTCGTCAACATGACCGCGCTGCAATTACGAAGGAAATCGACTCGGTTGCATTGAAATCGAGCAATCTTTGGAAAGTTGCGTGATTGAGTGGAAAAATGCGATGTCGTGACTGTTCCCGAACCATTTCGAATAAACGGATTTTATTGATATGCTAAAACTATGCCACAGTTACGTGACTTATATTGACTTTCGATTTCCTTCGCTTTAGCGGCGTCGGGTAAACCGATTCTATGGGCTGTGTAATGTACGCACCTTCCATTTTCGACGAAAATTTTGATGCACAAATAATTTGATGAAGTTGGGAACTGGTTCGTTTCTCTAGAAACGGGTTGATTGAATTAAAGTTTTTTATGCGGCGAACATTATTCATATAGACGACGGCAATCATTAAAATTGAATCGCGCCACTGAATTAATGGTTTTAAGACGAAAAGCAAGAGCTCGATATATATATTTTTTTACTTATTTTCTAACTTAATTATTTTATATTCATAACTTCTGCATTGGCCCGCACTGAACTTTCTTATTTACTTACACTCCATTTTTCGAAAGACCTTTTCAAATAAAATTTGCTTAAAATTGCGTTAAAATCTCGAGTTAATAATAATAATCATTAAAATTTTCGAATTCGAGATTTTAACACACGTTTTGACCTTCTCTAATCCTATTCTATTTTCGGAATGACGCCTGTGTGTGGCTGGGTGGCTCTAGCGCCCAAACTGAAAGCTGAAGACCTCCTATTTTGCACGCAATATCCTAATGGGAAGTGATGGTTTACTATTGTCACCTTTTTCCATATCTAAAAAAAATCGTATAATAGTTAAAGATATTGAAATTTTTAACAACTTTTATTAAAAAGTTCTCTCGAAAAATGTACATCATCAACTGTGCCATTTTGCAGGAAATATAAATAAGTATAAGAAAGTTCAGTATGGGCCACTACAGATTTTTTATGCGTATTTTTACTCCTACGCATTTGTGTGTTTTTGCAGTTGATTTAGTTTCAACAAGTTAGAATCAAACCAACCAAAATTATATGCCTGTCGTCTTAATGAAATAAAACAGACATTTGCAACATAAACTCTAATTTATAATATTAAAAACGTTAAAATTTAGTTGCAAGTGCAAAACTAGAAATAGAAATTTACTTGGATGGTCGCCCTACTTGTAATTATAAATAAATGTGCCATGGTTCAAGATTTTATGGGTGATTTAATTTCCTTTTTGTATGTTTTGTAACACATGAACGTTATGTGTATGTAATTCATTTAATTTTGAGCAATGATTAATGATGGTTTTAATACATATCTTTTTATAGTCGCAGTTGTAACAATGGTGAACTCATTACACCGCACTTACAATTAAGGAGGACTGGGAGGCGCTGAAAAAAGTCGTCTCATATGAGACGGTTAGTTCGGCGGTTAAGTCCTTCCAACCGTTCAAGCCACCGGGAGGGGATGGTATCCTACCGGTACTATTGCAACAAGGACGGGAGACATTGACACCTTATCAGTCTGTTCAGAGCTAGTCTAGCTAGTCTAGCACTCTCCACACAATGACCACATCCATTGTGTGGAGAAACGATTAAATTTAAGGCGGTAACAGCTGCCCACAAGGAGGGGTTCTTTCCCCCTACTGTGGACTCTTCTGGTGGACGACGTACTATCCACTGTCAGCAGTTTGGAGGTCGACATGCAGGCCGATGATCTTGTTATTCTAGTAAGACGCAGTGATGAAGCAATCATCTCCGAAACACTGCAAGAAACATTAAATGCCATGCAATGCTGGTGCAAAGGGGAGCAATTAGACATACACCCCCGTAAAACAGTTATTGGTCCATTCACTAACAGGAGGAAGGTTGAGAAACTCAACCCACCCATACTGAAAGGTGAAATGATACTATTGGCGGGGGAAGCAAAATATCTAAGGGTGACACTAGATAGAAAGCTCAACTGGAACTCCCATATGGAAAAAATGACACACAAAGCTAGACAGGCACTTTGGGGATGATATGCCGTAGAATTTGTGGAAAAAACGTGTCCCCAAGCAAATGTACCATACATGGTGGTTATTAGACCGATCATTACGTATGGCTGTATTGTCTGGTGACCAGCCTACAGAGAACGACTACCATAGCGGAAACAGGGGCGCTAAGCACCACATCGTCAGAAGCTATGGAATGCTACTGGATCTTTCTCCTTTGCATATTTTGCTGCAACGTGACGCCAGGAAGGCAACACATCATTTTCGCAATGCGGCTATGTAAAGAGACAATGTCTACAATATACAGCTTTGGACTGCCCTATAAAGTCACAGTTCCTACTAGAGACGAATGGGAGCGTAATCAATTCCCCTGTTAAAGGCAGATTCGTGCTGGTTTACGGATGGCTCTACGACAACTGCAGGAACAGGGGCTGGAGTGTTCTTCTGCAAACCAAGGACTGAATAAGAATACAGCCTTGGCAAGCATGCAACGATTCAACAAGCAGAAGTCTATGCCATTGAAATGTGCAATCTGACAGCAGAATAGCACTGCAAGTCCTTATTGATAATCAATGTACGTTGATGTCGATCAGGGACTGCTGCGCAGTGCTCTCTCAATTAGAGAGAGCCAACAAGGTTAGCCTGGTCTGGATACCCGGACACGCGAATTTATTGGTCCAGAACCGGCTCGTGGGATCACAAGAGCCCTGGCCAGACGCTCAAGCCCATCTGCTACACGTACCAGGGCACTGTTGGGTTTGGGCAGGAAAGTCCTGCCCACCCTAACAGCCCTGGCTACTGGTCATAACCGACTAAGGCATCACATGCATAGGCTGGGAGTGGCTGAGGCCACTGAGTGCCAAAACTGAGACACCAGAGCACGTAATGTGTGCCTGGCCTGCTGGGGACAAAATCAGGTTCAGTCTTTGGTGAGACAAAACTGGAGCTGGGCGAACTTGACAAAATCTCACACACTAACTCCTTTAACTATAAATAGTTGTGAGTCACAATAGACGCTTGCGGTCGCAGTGGATGGGTGATTAAACGCCCCACTCATTATAACTAACTAACTAAGCTCTTAATCTTTTTAACTCAATATGGATTTCATTCATCAAAATATAATATGTATAAATGTATTTCAACAAAACATATTTTCTGTAACAAATGATCACTTGCCAATCAGACTACATCAGTAATCAAATTTAATTTCTTTACTGCCAGCGACTTACGAAATGAACTTGCTGTCTATTTTACACATTGCTATATTGGGAAAAGGTTAATAAAACCAAGAGTTTAATAAAAACATGTATTTTGTATAATTAAAATTAAGTACATTAAATAAAATCATAATTAACAGCAAATTTTCATAGTGCCTAGAATTTTGTCAAGCATAAATATCCGAATTTGCATTTATCACAGAAATCGTTAACGTTTGAACAATTACACAAATACACAAACTATATGAATAAAAGTTTAATGTCAATCTTAAGACAATCCAATCATGAAATGAATAAGTACAAGTTGTCAGTTTTTGTTAACGAACTATGTTTGAACAATATTTGTGGTTTCGTCTACATTACATAAATGTCCAATTATAATTTGTTCTCTCGAGTAATATAATCATTGAGTGATGCGGACACATATCAAGTCTAAAATTAAATTAACGCTACATTTCGCTTTTGTGATCATGGAAGATTTGATCAGATTCGTTCGTAGAAAATCACATATACAATATCAAACAAGTAATAAAATATTTATAAGTATATAAAACAATGTAAAATTAAATTTATCGACATAATTTTTGCTTTACAGTAAAATGTCATAATAGAAAAGGAGTCCTATGTCTTACACTATATAAACACACTTAGGTACAAATACAGATCGATTTTCGAATTTAGAGTTCCACTTATTGCATACTATGTATCAATCTTCTTTTATCACATACCCGACTCTGCGATACCTTCATCATCTAAAACAGGAAATGCATTCAAATGCGAGAACAAATTAGCTTGTAGAATGATGCACAAACTAGCATACAATGAAAAATAAAGATAACGCTTCTGATTTCATTTTTGGAATATTTTTTAACATGTAGAACCTTACCTTTTTATTTAAATATCAAATGAAAGCACAGATGAAATATTAAATAACAGTAACAATTCTTTTAATTATGTACAAGGTTGAAAAAATCGAAACAATGTATTTATTAGTATGTATACAAATAAATGATTTTAGATTTTAATTATTTGAGATGATTAACTAACATGCTTTTATAGTAACATCATTTTTTCATTATACAATACTACTTGAGGAATTTAGTAAGCTGCATCCCATAAAAGAGCTACATTGAAGTCACCAAGTTTCATGCACAAAATAACAGAACTAACTACTCAACATGCTAAAGAAAACAAAGCGGTTACCAAAATAAGTAACGAGTTGAATGTTTTTATGGCTATATTCAGCTGCACTACCTTCCTTTTTCAGTGGTGCCCAACGAAGGTTCTACTTCCCCCTTTCCATCACCCTTACCTGAACCACAGAAGAAAACTTACAAACACATTACACACTCGCTCAGCATAAAGAATAAATAAATAAATTTTATTTAATCGCAATAATGTGGATTAACACTACGATAAATAGTTATAAAAAAAACGTGATGATATTCACAAGTTCATTAATAAGATGTGAAGAAGCCCCTTAAGCTTAATGTAGCCATGTGAAAAATATTACCTTCAAATCCTTGATTTTCGTGAATTTCTCTCGGTGACCCAGTTATTTCTTTACCTTCAAGTACAGCTAGCAGACATTGATGTATGCAAATATATTGCTGTTCTGTCTGTACCATCCATACACGTTCTTTCCTCATCGCAAAGACAATACTGAATATATCGACATAATCTGATATAAGAATTTGTTGCAAAATACGATCGAGACATATGAAGGTTCCTGATCTACCCACACCAGCACTGCAACGTTGATTGTAATAAAAATGAGCGGCGACACTCATATTTTAAACATACCTGCAGTGTACAACTATTGGCCGCTGATCAGAACCGATTCGTTCTCGGAACGCCCTCACAAATCTGACCAACGTATGGGGCGGATTTGGAACGCCAAAATCTGGCCACGTTGTGAAATGGAAGTGTCTCACAACTCTTTGAATATCACCCTGTAGTAACGATAAAATTATACAATAAAATTGCTCATTGAAATTGAATTCGGAGCACTCACCCTACAAACCATAAACTCGGAAATATTCCAATCGGGATAGCGAGTTTCGTTTAGTATTTGTACCGAAATATCGCCGTAATACACAGGCATGGTATCGTAAGGCCAATAATGGTCGCATTTTTCACGACCTTTTTCCACACAACGTGTCAACATGATAATGGCACGAGAGTTCGATTCCCAGCACATCCTCCAAAAGTCGTCTCTCGTCGAATGCAGTGGGCCTTGAGTTACGATAAACTCCCGGGGTGAATTGTGGCCCTGAAATAGTCAAAATTATGCTTAAAAAAAAGAACGTCTTAGACAGTACTACGTACAGGCACATAGTTAGCATTGATGTAATCGGATCCTTCTTCATCGTCGACCGGTTGAAGTTTGTATCTGGAGAGATCGTAAGGTAATATGTTTGTGAATCGATTTTTGGGTCTATTGCAAGGTAGATCAGCGAAGGTGCATGGCTGTTCACGGCCGACGTGCTTCAATTCTTCAAATTCCTCACTGAACCTACAACAAATAAGGTGTAAATAAATGATAACAATCATTGAAAATAAATTTGCATTGCTATAAATGATAAAAGGCTAAATTTAATCCCAAATGAAGCTTACATGTTTCACTCTTAAAAACACATTGATTTAGAACATATTTTCCACTAGAAGACGATAAACTTAGTTAAATAAAAGTTAAATTCACATTCAAGGTGCCAAACCAAATGATTATTTAAATTTAAATTTAAGAAAAAAAATCATGATTAATAGCTTATTGCATGGGAATAATAATGTAATATTGGACCTATAGCATTTTAATAAATTACAAAAAGATATTCCAATTATTTACCTGAAATCTGAATCTGCAGACATGATTCTATAATGGTTTGCAAAGTTTTCAATCCTGACCGGTCGATTAGTTTCGATAACTGAATCGGGAAGTGACATATTGTCATTCGGCCGAGTATCCGGAACTTTCCTGCTAGCGGATCTTCGTCTTCTTATAATTATAATCGTCACAAATAATAAAGCAATTAGAACTATTGGTATTATTATCCCTAATATTAGAGGAGTATTGTCTTGATCTAAAATGCAAATACACTCAATTAAACATCAATAAAAATTTAGAATTAGATATAGCTTACCCATTCTCAACAATCCTTTAGTAGTAGTTAGTAAGAAAAAAATGTTGTTAGAAAGAAATGTTAGTTAGAAATATGTACAAAAATATATATATTTACCTGTGGTTATTGGAAAACTATAACTAGTGTCAGTGAATTTGTCAAGTGCGGTGAAAGCACGGATTTTCACCCTGTAAGTTGACCCGGGTTTTAATGGTCCATTACAATAACCCGTATGTCGTATATCGCAAGATTCTGATCCAATGGTGAAATCTTCCACTGAACTGTTTTGGAATGGATAATATGGCTCCCTGACTTGATAGGGTGGCCAAATTGAATACGCTTGGACATCACGCCAAGACGGCATTTCCAAACCTGATGCATTTTTTGTATCATCTTCTGCAACTACTATGGCATATGAAATTACCTGGAAACAAACAAATAAAACCATAATAAATAATAAATAATACAATTTGTTAAAAGCACTTACTGGACCGTTTTGTTCGCTAAAGTAATTCTTCCTGAATCTCACTTGGATCGTAATGGAGCTTTTGCAAACTTCCGCTGGTACCATGCTAGATTTAGGCGGCGCCAGTATGGGCATTTTCTGTTTCCAAATGGTTTCCGGACCATATCCAATTCTAGTTTCTGCTTGGATACGAAACGCGTACGTTCGTCCCGGTATTAGTTGTTTGATCTTTCCCATCATTTCATCCGGTTGGAAATCACGAACAAGCGTATGTGTGGAACCCTGCATTAACCAAATTAAATATTTTAATACTACAATTTGAAGAACGCTATTTTACCTCCAGTCCATAGGTGACAGTATACTTTCTTATGATACCGTTCTGCTCGGTCGAAGGCAATGACCACTTAAACGTAATATCACTCGGCTGGATGTCCGTAGGTTGGAATGTTTCGACTTTGCCGGGGACGGATTCTTTTGTGGTGAAGATACCCGAAACCGAACTGGATCGCCTTAATATACTAGATTCCGTACCACTTCTAACCACAACAGTGAACGTGTAATTTCTGTGCGGTTTTAAATCAGTAATTGTAATCATATTTTGCGTTGTTAGATTTTGTATCAGCACGTTTTCCGATGTTAAATATTGCACTTCGAAAGCGTTGTATTGCCCACGAGGGATCAGCCAATTTAATTTCACTTCGGTGTCACTTATGTAGGTGGAATTTATGCCAGTAATTTGTTCCGGATCTAAAATTTTACATAAAAACTAAATACACACTGAGCGTAAAACTACAACAACTTACATAATCTATCCTGTCTTTGTAATGGTTGACTTGCAACATTTTTTGATACTGTCCATACAGTAATATTGTATAATTTACCGGGTGTGAGATTCTGGAAAGTAACCAACCTATCGGTATCATTGGCTGTCTTTTCTTGGTCGGGAATGTTAGAGTCAGACATAGAGAATCGATATAAATCAAATTTACAAGAAGTCTGTGGTGTCGGAGTGTATTTTAAGCTTATGGTATCTGTTGAACCGTCTTTGTTAACCACAAGAACTTCCGATTGTATTAATGGCACTGTAACAGAAATAATATTGTGTCTAAATTCTTTGATAATGAATGCTTCAAGTTGTTCTAACAATCATTCAAATTTATGTAATTAAACAAATACACAGCTGAAGGTTAACAGCGAGCTTCGCCAAACAAGTTAAAGGGAAAGAATTAATGATTTGATTTCGGTAACAGTATTATTCAATAAAACAATTAATCTAACGACCAATCAAAAACAATTTATAAGTATTAAATTATAATGCAATACATAGAAATCCTAAAATCTAAGTTAATTGGAATCTAACTTCTTGAAACAGCTAATGGGTTAATCATCGTGAGTCATTTGGGACATGTATTTATCTATATTACCATTTCAGAAAATTTACAATTAATTTGCAAAAGAAATACTAGGTTAGTGGATTATATTTTCCAACAATTAGATGAGTAAGATTGGCTCAAATATAATGACAATAAAGCAAGGACTTATATGAAAACATATGTGGTTCCTAAGTTTGTTGTCCTCTTGTTAATTTTCATGTCCTGTTAACTTTTTATACATCTTCCAGCGGTATTTTTCATACTTCAACTTCTTCTTTTCTGAAAAAGACCATTAGATGGTCAAGCAAAATAAACCAACAATGCAACAAACTTATGAGCAACATATGTTATGAACGACAGCAGTCAAAGCCTGAAGAAAAAGAGCAAATTAAGATAAAAACAGATTATTAACTGTTAGTATGTAACATATTCAAAACAATGTTATTTCTCTTCACTTGTGTAGAATATTAGGCAGTGAGCTATTCTATGACAATTAATATAAAAACACAAAGACTACAGATCAATTTTGTTAGTATTATTACTTGCAAGTCCACAGGAAACTTACTTGTCCGGGTCCTCAAAGGAGTCGTGTCACTTGCTAAACCATTAGACACTGCTTTAATGTGGAAAATGTATTCCGCACCAGGCATTAAGTCACCTACCAATAGTCGTACGGGACCGGTACCATTTTGATTTTGAGTAACATTTCTGATATTTGGTTCGTCCGAATTGCTTGACTCTTCCCACCATTTCACAATGTATGTTTCCACTCTGCCCTCTGGCCGTGGCCATTCTAACGTAACGTTGTTTGAATCAACAAGGGGTGCAATATTAGACACTGGATTTGGACCTACCAAGAAAAAATGTGTAAATATGCTATTCAACTTGTTAAGAGTTTGTTACAAAATAAAGTTAAATAAATTAGATACTCACGAACTGTATGATTAAGCTGTTGGGGGTCGTTGCTCTCCAAACCGAAACTCACGGTATTGATTTGTATTGTATATAGTTCCCCCGCCGTCATGTCTACAACTTCAGCAGCTTCGGTATTACGAACAGCTTCCAAAGGTACCCATATTTTGTCTGAATCAGTGCGGTACTTGATCACATACTCTGATACTATGGAGTTGGTGGGTGGCTGCCACTGCACAATCACGGAATTTGTCGTGGACTTTTCAATTGTCATGTTCCTCGGTGGTCTTGGAACTGAAATTTGTTTAATGCTTTGAAGTCATGGCTATGCGTCAACATAAAATAAGGAAGAGGAAATTAAAGACGAATTTTATGAGAGCCTATAAAAAATCTCTATGAGCAAATAAGCAGTAAACAAACAAAGACAACAATAAGAATAATAAGAAATAATTTATAGAGAAGCGAAGAGGCAATTTTTGCAAAAGCAGACAGAACCGAAAAATATAATAAAAATGGTGAAGAAGAGGATATCAACAAGTATCTCTAGTTTTCAAAACCGACTATTGAGAAAGAATATGCAAGGAAGAACAAATAATTAAGGGCTGAAAGGATACATACAAGACCTGTTGAATGGAGAAGGGGGTAAAAGTCAAGAGGAGGAAAAAGAAGTGTACGGAACTGAAGATCCCCAAAAAAAAAACAGTAGAAGAAGAAGTGGAGGCAGAAAATGTAGAACACCCAGCAAGAAACGAGATAATGAAGAAACTAAAAAATAAAAAGCTTTGATATTAGTGAATAGGTTAGACGAAGTGTTACGACACTTAACCTTCCGTGACTGGCGCGCGGACTCACACTCCGCAACCGAATGTTATCCGGATTTATTTCAATATTACCTACCCTAGACATCCCTCACCTTCGGTATTCCTCTAGCATGTTGTGGTTGTCCTCAGTACATCGTGTGATCTATATAAGTGCCGTTGTTTGTTTTTTATGGCAGATTGCGGAGCGAGAGTCCGCCGCCAGTAACAATGTTCGGTCCCATATATGTACATATTAGCATTTAATTAAGTCAATTTAGATCCGCGCAATCCAGTGCAAAATATTCGCCACAATTATTTCGTTTAGACACTCAGAATATTTCATCTGTAAAATCCTGGTACAACTAGGAGAATATTTTTGCATAGACTTTCGTCCGAGTTAGCCGAACATCATATTCGTTCTCGAGCAATGCAGGATTATATACCGAAAACCATAAGACTACGAATCAAACAAATGTTTGCGATTGAAGATGCCACTCCTGAGTCCCCCAATCCTGAGAATATTAGAGGTCTTTGCAGTTATTGTGACAGGAAAAAAATCGACCAACACGATTCTCATGTAAGAAATGCATCAAATTCATGTGCCTTAAACATTTAACTTGTGTATGTGCAGAATATTATTGTAATATGGTTTCTTAACTTTTGCTGATTTTGGTTGTCTAGTTATTATGTACAAAATATTTGTTTTGTTAAATGTTCAATGAAAGCTATGTCGGCTTAACCGCCTACTTTCTAAATATAAATATATTAAAATAAATAAATAATTATTTAAAATGTCTTTTTATATAAACAAGAGACGTATTACATATGTATATCCCTTTTCGTGGACAAAAAATGCTATGCGGACTCAGTCCGCCGCCACTGCCGTGTAGAAATGAACCGCCAGTCACGGAAGGTTAAGAAATTGGGAATAGAGAACTAGGAAAAGAAAGTCGCTGATTGAAAGGCATGGAGAAAAATAACCCAGGCAATGGGTCACCATCATAAGACTTAAATATATCAAGAAGTTAAGTATCTCTAGAGTAAACAATCAACTCAATGTTTAACTCATATGTGAAATCTTAAAATATACTTACAAACGGGTTGGAAATATTCATGAGGCTCACTGTACAGATTGTAAGAAATTGCAAACACCTTAATAGTGTAACCGGCTCCAGGAAATAAATTATTCAACACGATGCGAGATTCGTATGTAATTTTGATAGTTTTGTCAGCAGTGTCATTCCGAATGTAGTGCACCTCGTATTTGTCCTGCTTGGAGTTGACGTCGGATTTCCAACTTATGTTCAAACCCTCGGGTATGGGTTTTAAATCTTCTATTATGGGTGCACTAGGTCTCGTAATGACAAACAAGCTACTTTCGTTGGACAATACTTTCTTGGAGACTGCCTGGACAGAAACGGAATAATTTCGGCCGGGAAGCAACGTGTCCAGGAGTATCGAAGTTTTGTTCGTTATAACAGTGTTGCTGTCACCGGTTGAACTTTCCACTTCGTGATACGACACACTAAAACCGTCCTGGAAGCTCTCGGAATTCGTTTGCCAGAGAATATTTACGATGCCGGTTGTGTCGTCAGTTTTCGAGTGCAATTCGATAACAGGCAATGGAACTGCAAGAAAATTTGAAAAAAAAATTAAAAATAAAAAAATTATATAAAAAATATGAATATGAAAAATTACAAATTTAACACTTATGAAAAATTCTTACTTAAAGTAACATCTGCAGTGATGGGCCAAGATGTAACCTTCCCCGAAACAGTTTTAATTATAACTTGGTACGTTTTCCCTGGTTCCAAGTTATCTTTAAACTCCCAATACAACGGCTGATTTTTGAACCTCGTCATAGGTTGTGCTTTCTTCGTGGCTCCTAACGATATCTGGTATTTGTCAAATTCACTAAATCCAAACAACGTTAAAACTAAGTTTTATGTTTGACTGATAAATACCTTTTGGTGTTTGGCGGGTCCCACCGAACGACGAACGAATTCGAAGTGACGTCATTTTTATCGATGCTTATGTTTAGTGGTCGCAGAGGCACCGTTCTGTATTCTGCTGTTGTTGGTATAGATATTTCATCTTCGGACATCGTTTGGACTGATATGTTGTAGATTCGGCCCGGAACAAGCCCTTTGAAAGCCGCCTGCGCTGGTCCAGGCGGTTCTCCCTCTTTCTCGACGAAAAGGACACTTTCTTGTGCATCTGGAGGATCTATTGAGACTTTGTAATGTGTGTATATGGCTGGTGGATATGGTGGCTGCCATAGAACGAGCAATGTTGTTTCGTTTCTAAACCATACTATGAATTTTCCAGGAATGTTGGGTTCTGAAAGGAAGGAGATTTAGAAAAATTATGTAAAACTTTTTGGTAATTTCGGTCCATTATATTTCAACAAAATTGATTCCGTGAAACTTATATAATATTAGAGATGGTTATGAATCATAGCAATTTGAATTTCAGGGAATTGAAAATAAGACGTCACCAAATAAAATTGAAAATATGTTGATATTTGGAAATATAGTTAAAATTCCAAGGTTGATCTCTATACATAGGAAGCAGTACAATTAAAAATAATTAAAAAATATTATAACACCAACATCTTTAATTTATTACGTATTAATTTGAAAGCAAAAACACTTAGTACCAGTCACGTAAGCTATTACGTTAAAACGGACAATTATACATTTCTTATTGAAAAGCAAACAACCGTAGCTGATGCAATAATTGAATACACATACTAACTTGTTGTAAAATTGCGTGTTGTATAGGCGACGCTTTCCTTATTTTCAAATATGGTGAAAGCGTGCACTTGGTAAGTCGCTCCCGCCGTAAGGTCCCGCAGTACGTACGGAGATGATTCGATGTTGTCGATGGTTAACGTTTGCGGCTTCAGCGTGGTTGATAACGCGTTTATTTTCAACTTGAAGCTCGAATGACTCCCTTGCGTAGGCGGACTCCAGGATATCACGGCGGTTTTGCCGTTTTGAGCCATGACCGATAGGTTCGAAGGTGGATCAGGTACTGCAATAAAAAGATACACATGATACAGATTTTACATTCTTAGATACAGCTTAATTTTATTTTGGACTACTTTACGATTTAAAAGATGTTTTGATATTGTGTTTGTTACTTCTATGAACGCTATTGGATTTGTTCCTGTTGTTGCAATGTAGCAAAAGTTGCAAGCAGATTGGCTTGCAACTCTATTATAGCAAAAGTTGCAAGCAGATTGGCTTGCAACTTTTGCCAATAATCTCAACAGTATTTTTTTGCAGATTCAACCTACTTAAGTAATCTTCATGTTCATGTTAATCCATGATTTGCATCAATACATTAATTTTCATTTAATTTTCAAAGAAAATCATACTTTTCCGAAGTATCCGTGGCATGGCTGTCCACGACCTTGGTTTTAATAACTATTTATTTTTGCAGTGTAATTCCACTATGTTTTACGATCATTCAGTTAAGTAATGTCGATGTTACATAAAAATAAACACCTCATTAACGTTTAAACGGAACTAATGCCTCACTGAAAATATTAATTATTATATAATTTAAGTATAATTAGTGTACTAAATGTTTTCGTTGAAAATCAACAGTGGAAATTACGTCGACATGTAATACTTTAGTCGACCACGTTATAGCAATTATATTGATGGTTCGACTAACACATTTCATAATTGCTAACGGAATTAGTTGATTGAATTTTACCCGTTTTCGTGGAAAAAGTTTCCAAAGCGATACAGCTGTGAAAAATGAATGGATTTTTTATATCATTATAAATTTATTGGAACAATTCATATTTAACGCTAAACAAGATTGTAGAAATTCTGAACGTAATTTTTAAAAATCCGTCAACAGTTGTTTACGAAAATATAGATTAATTGTAGAATAAATTATAGTCCATAACAATACATGTTCTATAAGTTCCTATTATATGCTAATTTACACATAGAACTATATATTTGAGCTGTATGAAATATGTGCTACGAACTTGTTATTTGAGAAAAATAAACGAAGGCATAAAACTTCTCGCTTCGCTGATTGAAACAGTCTTTTGAATGACATTTAAACCTACTATACTTTTTGTAGAAATAAATATAGCTATAGTATAGATTTCAGCTCTAATTCGCCGCTGAAACGTAACCGGGCTCTTTCGGTCCGCATTCTACAATAATTTGGCTATGTTGATGTGCAACGAAACTTGTAAATATTTAAACTATGTATGTGAATTCCACAGACGCATAAAAATTCTTCGCACGTTTTAAAGAGCTGTAAATTATTATCACGAATTTGATTTAAACTATTTGCTACCTGTTGTAAATGTATGAAGGGATTGGTCAATCATTTAGTTAATATTTGCATATTCGGTGCTTGTACAAAATACTTCGACATTATTTATAAAACAATAAGTTTTGTATTGCGTTTTTAATTTAACCTTACCATAAAACAATAATATGTTGCTTTTACTCATAAACTAACCTTGCAAGACATTTCATTTTGTTTTTGTATATTATTTTTTATTTATTATTAGTTCATTGATTTGTTGTTATGCTTCCTCGCTTGCATAATGCATTCTGTGTATGCTTACAATTAATTTTATTGTAATTTTGTGGTTTATTTCCTTATTTTTGTATCCTTTGTTGTATTTTCTGTATTTTTCTTTCAGTTTTCTTGCCATGGTATTTTTAACTTTGTCTTTTTTACCATCACCGATTGTTATTGCTTCTAACTTATTTTCACACTGCATCTACGTTGCTTTCAGTAGCTGACAATTTCTCTAATTTTGTGTTCTTTGTATTGGTTTTGTAAATTTTAAATTTTAAATTTCTTTTATGTTACAATTTTATTATTTTCCACTTAATTTTCATTCATTTTTTCAAATCAATTGAAATTAAAAAAACTTAGTTTTAATACCGTTTCACAGCAGATGTTAAATCTATATAAATGTTCATTTCATTTCGTTTCCTACAAGTTGCGAATACAGGTATTCCAAGTTAATTAAAACAATTTGACATAATTATTCAATTAATTGACGTGGTAAATGTGAAATGTAGGAGTCGTTATATAATTGAAAGTGCAGGTAAATATGGACGTTTGATTAAAATTATAAAAAATATTCATAGGCGTAATTGCTCATTAAATATATTACATTCAAGCTACCCAGTCCACTGATCTTATTTTCCACCTCTCGTAGATATGCACCGATTGGTTGCCTAAGATTACGACATAAATTGGATTAAGGCAGTAATTGGAAAATTGTGCGCAATCACCATCACGTTATTGATTGATGCTGCGTGAGAGGCACATATGCACATCAAAAATATCTATTCAAGATCTTGCATAAAAGAAATGCTATGTAACTAATATCACAAATGTATAGAGGTTACAGTATGACAGGTTTTGAGTAATTACCATCACCGTAACAATATTTTCTAAAGCCCCGAGAACGCCATAAAAAATGGCAGAGAAGGCGCACGAATAAATATGTTTATCATAACGTATGCATAACTCGCTGGTAACATATAAATCGACTTGAAATTATAGACACAAATATAGCGAAACAAAGACCCACGTCTTTGCTTAAGTGACGCAGTGAACGCAAAGAAAATTAAATTGCATTCCACAATTAAAACATTGAACATTTGGTTTAAATCATTTTAAAAAGCTTAAATTTACATTAGCAGTTACAGTTGTCGAAAAAGCATGTTCAACATTGGATGCACTATTCAATGGAAATATATTCAGTGACATATAAACGGCACCACTTAGAAGCGGTGGGAATTTTTGGACTAAATTTGGCAGAAACATTGGACTAGTCTACGGTAACAATTGATTAAAATTTGATAAAGAAAACACTTCATCTTTTTGATTTTTCTTTAATAATGTGTTGGTCCGCCCGTATTTCTGATACACTCATTGACCCGCCTTGGCGTTGATTCCAGCAGGTGATCAATGTCTTCTTGGGGTATGGCATCCCAAGCAGCCTGTACTTCATGCCGTAGAGCTTCTATTGTCAACGGTGGGTTCGGTAGATTCCTCAATCTTCTACCCATCATGTCCCACACGAGCTCAATGGGCGACAAATCGGGAGATCTTGGCGGCCAAGGCAAAAGATTAACATTGGCCTCTTCAATGAAGTCAAGAGAAACCCTTGCTACGTGAGGTCGTGCATTATCTTGCTGGAAAAGTGGATCTTCCAGCCCTCGAAAATATGGAAGAACATGTGGTTCTACCACTTCGTCAATGTAGCGTCGGGCGGTCATACTGCCCCGAATGAAGAGCAAGGGTGACCTACTGCCGTAAGCAATAACCCCACATCATCAACCCCACAGTTCGGTGAACATGCCTCGCAATCAAAAAATCAGGATTGCGCCTTTCTCCACGTCTTCGTCTAACAGTCATCCGACCATCCTGCATTCCTAAACAAAACCGCGATTCGTCACTAAACTCGATGCCACTCCAAGTTCCATTGAAGTCTTTCCGTGCACCAGACCATACGTTCCTGGCGATGTTGAGCAGTGAGGGGTAGCACAAGATGTGGGCGGTAAGACAGCAAGCCAAAGGTTCTTATTCGACGATAAACTGTTCGCAAGCCTATCGGACGACCTTGTTCACCAAACCACTGATCAGCTATTGATCTACTTGTAGAGAATCGGTATCTCAAGGCCATTAGTCTTAAGCGGCGATCTTGACGTTTATTGGTTCGTCTTTGAGCCCCAGTGCCTCTTCTCCGACGTTCAACCCCGTGTTCAGACCACGCCTGATAAACACGCATTATTGTTGAGTGGTGCCGTCCCAAACGGTTGCCGATTTCTCTAAACGAAAAACCTGCTTCTCGTAAACCAACAATCCGCCCTCGGTCAAAGTCACTCAATTTCTGGTAAACTTGAGGTCTCCTTCTTCTAGGCAAACACTTTAAACTAAAGAACGGGATCCGAAAAAGTAGAACAAACTCAAAAAATGGCTCGATAATTGCTTGTCTATCACCACCTCTAAAAACACAAACGTCAAAAATCCCATGACTACTTGATGATTGGGTTTCAAATTTTAATCAACTATTTCCCTGGACTAGTCCACTATTCCTGCCAAATTTGGTCCAAAAATTCCCACCCCTTCTAGATGGTGCAGTTTATATGTCACTGAGTATATATTCGAAGTAGAAAGACTAGAGGCGACGTTATAGCAACTTTGAATTTCATACTTGAATGAAAATATGCGATGCAATAATGTTTGTGCTATAAAAACGTACTATTTAATAATTCTATTATTGTTATTGAAAACTTCAAAACAAAAATAATATTACTATTACTATGTAGAATAAATTATGTTGGCAGTGTGTATTCAAGAAGTTTTGATGTTAAACTTTTGTTGATGTTTATCATAAATTTGATGTTAATTTTGAATGGTTTGTGAAGTGTACCGGCAATAGAAATGCACGACAATTTGAAGCCTCATCTTTTCTTAGTATTTTCATTTTTGGTTCACTTTATTACAAATCGTGTCCGACGTGACGATGAATAAAATTTTTAATTCGTGGTAGTTAATGATGGCAGAAGGGATGTTGTAGAAGCTCCGATAAGACTCTGACAGAGTATCTTGTAACTGCAATTAAATGCTCAGCAAGTCCATACAATAACTTTGCTATGGACAGTATGGGACTATTTAGGATGGGCGATTCAATGAGATCAGGTTTCATGTAGAATCCCGAATGAGCAATAAATTGAAGATGACTTGGACAATATTGACGAATATTACTATAATTAGGGCGGAAGAAGGAATATCTGGTATTGAAATTTATTGAACCTTACATTTTATTGTACTCAGGCATGCTGTTTTTTGTGAAAGGTTTATAAAAACTGTCTACATTGCGAATGTTAAGAAATATGAAGCTCGAGTTAGCCTTAAATTGATATGTACCATTGTGGCTAGTATACTCCACAGGATATGATTTTTTTTACTATAAAGCAGTAGCGCAGTAGCACAGTATAATTTCGAGTCAATCTATCAGGCAAAGATATGCTTGACAGGGTATGTATCTATCAACCGTAAGTGACTCCCAAAATGATTGATTAACCTGTCCGTCTACTTTTAAAGTGTGCTGAAGAATTGAGCTTTTGACTTTTTAAGTGCTATATTGAGTAACATATGGTATATGAAAACGAGAATCAATCTAGAAGCATTTTAAGGATCATAGAACAGATTGTTAGTAAATGAAAATGTTGCTTCTTTCAAGAACACGGTCGATCGCTACCGATAAAAAAAGCTATTCCCATGTCTTTATAAATCGTGGATCTGAAAATTTCGTTTTCAGTCCTTCGGAGTGAAAGGTTTTTGTATTTGTGAATAATCTATATCAACTCGAGTATACATAAATGCACCATTCAGTTTATTCTGAAAAGTTATTCGAGTGTTGCTTTGGATACACACTGCGAATAATGGTGTCCAAGAAAATAAGAATATAAGAAAGATAAGCTTGAAGGAAGGAGACACATCCAAAGGGGAAGGAGAATAGAATAAAAATATACGATTACGCCGTGGGAAAGGCAGATATGTAGGAAGTGGAGAGAGGGGAAATAGATGGAGTTAATAGAGAGATATAACACAAAATATAAAATAACCGTATATGGGTAGAAACCAAATTATTTGAGGGGAGGGAGAATAGGAGATGAAGAGAAAATCACTGCGAAGTGCAAGTACAGAAACCAGAAGAAAGAGAATAAATATTGGATGGACGACAAGTATAGAAGATGCATATAGGATGGCTGGACGGAAACACTGAATGGAAGAACGTGAGGCAAATTATGAATGATGGTGAAAGGAAAAAGGGTATAAACTGGAAGTAGGTTTGAGCGAGACTTGGAGTGGGTTGAAAATAGTGTGAAAATGAAAGAGACAGAAGGAGAAGATAAAGTAAAAGATTGAAGCAAGATTCTTTAAATTATGAATTTTATCGATTATCGATTTTAAATGATTTCAGGGTTCTTTTTAAATTATAATTTTACTCGTGGGCAAAAATTCTTCTTTATTTTTATTTAAGCTGATTTCGGATGCATGGTATTTCCAATTGGAGTGTTATCAATTTTATTTGTAAACTTACAGTTAGTTGTTGGTGTTGATATTTTCAAAAAACGCTGCACAATTTTTTTTCTCTTGATAAATTATACGAACGCTTTCTTCCAGTGCTTGTCAATATTTCTTCAAACACCCTTGCCTAGTTAGCTTAATTTTAAATTTCTTACTGCTAGTGCGTGCACCATAAAACAGACAAATTGATACTCCAATCCAGTTGTCACGTGACTTACTTTTCATACTCTCGTCATGAATAATACGATTTTTCTCAATGTTCCTTCATAGCATAATAAATTGAATAAACATTTTGCTTGATTTTTACAGTTCTAATACATATTTGTAAACATTCATTAATTTCAAAATTTTCGTTTTTCGCTTCTAATTCTGACCTACAATGTTTATTTCATATAATTTTTTAACGAACTGAATCTTTTTTCACGCCCCAGAAATCCATATTCGCCAAGAAAACCAAATATTAAAACCAATTTCAATTGAATCAGTTATTTGGAAAAGGGCGCATCCACTTAAAAATAAATTTTACAGTAGGAAGCTAGTTACACTAATAATTTTATAGATATTTGAAGAATTTGTAACACAATATTTTTATAATTATTTTATCGTGACCTTTTCCAAACGTATTCGGAATAAAACAATAAAAATAAACATCTGATATATTTTTTACTTGAAAAATATAGTTTTTCATATTTTTCAGTAACTTAAGTAAGTTTAGACAAGAATTTTTATAACAATATTAAAACTCTTCTTCAGTCACCTCTTCGGAGGCCGCTGTTGCCCAGTCAAATATGATATTGTAAAGTTCTTTGTTTTCCTCGGAGATATACTGGATCAAGTATCTCAAATAGTTTGAACAAGCCCATTTTGTTGAATTGTATCTGAATTCATTGTAATGCGAAATCTGGGGACTGTTCTCAACATATTGGGCAGTTTTTTTTATAGTGTTGGTTAGTATTGGCCACCATTTTTTGTATTGTCTATTATTTGGGAATTTAGTACTTCCTTCACTTCAAATTTGCTAGATACAAATGCATTTTCGATGAGATCCATAGTCTCTATCACAATGCTTGTCTCTCATAGTATGAACAGAATGTGGCCTTTCCAGTCTTCAACTTTTGGATACAGAATTCGTAAACCTACAGCTGACGCAAATACAAAATTCTTGTACTGGAATGTTGGGTAATGGTAAGTTCTGCATGTAATCAAATGCAAGAGCCACAACATTAACCTTCTCCATGCAAAGCTTTTTTATCTCTTTTGTTTTTGAAAAGAACTTGTTTGCTTTACGTTTATGAACCATAAGTGAAGCAGCAGCAACACGCAATAAGAACATACATCATCTCACGGCCTACAAAAAATTAGGTCAAAGTTTTCATGGAAAAACTTCAACAAACAGTCGTATTTTATTTTCTATTTTCTCCTTCAGATCCGGGTTTGGGTCAAGGAACATCGTGTGCATAATTTTCACATTAAGCGAAGCAGGTAAATACTTTTTGTTAATAGTATTGAAGTAATGAACTTCTTTAACATGTGTGCAAATTTCTCGACAAAATATTTTTGGTACAAATTTGACCATAAATAATATTATGTCTAGATCCTTTTTTCCGAGTCTATTTTTTGGTGTGGTACCGGGTGCCCGATAGTAAACTTAGACGTCTCACTTTTTTCACTGTAATTCCATGTAAACTAACAAATGCATGCATACCTTGATGCGCTGACTTTCTAAACATATATTATATGAGAAAGTATGGCCGTTGGGTTTGTGATCTTCAGGGGCAGAAACGTTACTTCTTTTGGCGGACCTTCGATGGCACTTTGAAGAAAGGTATTTTGTGCGTCCTTGTCATCAAAACTATTAACCTTGTCTATAATTATCTTTCTTTGGTCCTATTATCAGCGCCAAAGTAACTTAAGGATTGGGTGATGATCTCCATCGATGTAAAATCGTAGAGAGCAGTCCAGGTGAACAAGGGAAATTGAACCCGAATTTTTCACAGGTAATGGGAATGAAAATAAGGGCAAAATCCCGATAAACTACTGCTTTAGCATCTAGTTGTCATGTAGATTTTTCAGGATCGGAGGAACCTTGCTCTGGCTTATTTGTTTTAGAATTGACGTCTGAGGCAATATTTCTTATAGTTTATAATTCTATGTAATTTCATCACGAATAAGTAGTACGCACTTTACTACTCACTATAAATACGAATCGTCATGGCATAAGTCACCATAATCTACAAACATACCTGCACAAATGTACAACATTAAACGTTACGATCTAACAAGGTGGGCACTTTAAAAATTTGCATGCGGACGACATTAAAATTAAAAATAGCATGCGTTTGTCTCTGGATAATTTATAGTCAGTATGTCAAAATATGAGATCGTTAGTTTATATTAGTAACGCCGACCAATACGTTGGCTAAATATTTTGGAAGACTAGAAGAAGAACAGAAAGATAATTATCTATTGCGGATTTTCCCGAACCAATCACATAAAAAAGCAATTCCAGGCAACGATAATAGTTCAGCGAAAGCGTTGTAAAGGCTGCCACATGCTTTTCGTTTACCTTTCGTTTTGCCTGCAAGTCACTACAACCCAGACTGTTATTTTGATACGAAACACGATTCGATTCACCTTCCATTTTTAAATTACGCAGGCCAAACGGAAGGTAAAATTGAAAGTGTGTGCGGGGCATTACATGGAACTTGTAGTACTACTAAATCAGTACAAGGCGCATGCATGGGAATTACGTAACACTTGCGCATTTTTTCGATAATATACTTTCCATCGTAATCCTATTAATGTGCACATATCAACTGGTGTTACAAAACTGGATTTACATAGAAATTTAAATTGGTAATTGCTGCAACAACCTTTTTTTTATAACAAGTTATTAAATAATAGATAATTATTTCGTGCATATCAAAATAATTAACACAGTCGATAATTTATTTAAACATAAACCAATGCCAACAAAAGCGCACGAGGTGGGTTTCATGTAATGATTAGTTTACGCTAGAAAATGCGAAACATAGTTATCACTTTGACCTTAACGATGTGAAATTATAGTTCAGTAGAACGCGTGTAGGCAGGCATACTTCGATGGAATATTTTCATCAACAATTTTTCTTGTCAAGTTCTCACCAACATTGTTCTGTTTAATTACTGTTAGATTCTTTAAAGTGTATAAATAGAAAAGAACGGATTATTCAGGATGCCTTACAGGTTTCATAAAACCCGTTATTGGCCTTTATTATTAAATATAAAAAATATATGAATAAATGTATAAACATTTTAAGGATCAATCATCTTTATAATCCTAAAAAAAGGTCATTGAACGTTATAAATATTTTACTTCAAGGTGGGTGATGCTTGTTTTAATATTTTCATTGGTGAGATTGGACTCTAATGTGACACGTACATTTTTCCAAACAACTTTTCAAGTTAAAGTTTCAATATCTTTAACTTTTATAAGAGCATTTTTTTCAATAATATGAGTCGTTTTCGCGATATGGAAAAAGGCGATAAGGATAAATAGTGCTTGAATGCAGGGATTTATCCTTCTAGGCATACTAGAAAGTAGATGATCTATAGCGTCCTAGGGTATTTCGTCCCAGGCTATTTAAAGCTGTTGTCGCAATTCATCTATAGTCAGGATGACGCAGTCCATCATTTCCCAGACATGTTCTATAGGCGATAAGTCAGGCGATCTAGCAGGCCAAGGTATCAAATTTACGTTATTTTGTCATTACTGCCGCATGAGGCCGCGAGTTATCTTGTTGAAAGATAACTTCTTGATGTTCTTGAAGCAAAGGAAGAACAACTGGTTGTAAGACATTATCGATGTAGCGTCGAACGTTTCAAAGGATTGCAAATAACATTATCTTTTAATACAATGTTAAAAATTTGTCGCTATTTTAATTTGTACTTTAGTTTAGTTTAGTTGTTTAGTCGATGCATACTTCACTTCATTTTTAAATATTTGGTTAAATACTTATCTTATACTTTTGTAATATACCTAATTACTTTGCATTATAACTTTATATTTGGAGCTAAGCCAAAATATCTTAATGAAAACATAGAAGTATTTTCATATAGCGTAGTCAATGATCATTTACAAATTATGTATCGAATTTTTTTGGTACCGTTAATAAAAAAGATCAATACCGGGAGTTGTCAAACAAGTTAAAACACTCGAACGTCTGGCGCGGTTGGAACTTATGTCCTTGATCACACTAATAAACAATCCTCACCTGTTGTAAAGTTGGCGGTCCATGTGAGTGTGTTGTGCGTCGAATTCGAATAGTACATCCTGAAGTCATACTTGGTCCCCGGTAAAGCTTGCGAAAACTTGATCGTATCTTTGATGTCTCTGGAAGCGATTGTTGTGTTCGGCGCGGGGTGCCCATAGGGTGGATAATAATCCAATCTGTAAACAACCCCGTCTTGACCTAAATTTCCTGGAATGCGAATGGCCAATTCTGCACATTGATTGATCTGAAACGAAGAGAGAGACGCTCAATAGTAAATCAAATAGTTTCGTTACTTATAAAAATATTTTCTAATTTCATAGACATAATTTACAGTTACGGACAATCGAGAAGATCTAAGTGCGCCGCAATATTAAATCGTAAAAGTTGCGCGATCTGTGGCGAATTGATTATTTTAATTCAGCAAACATAATACCTTAACAAATAAATTTGTCATGATTTATAAACGCAAGGCCTTTGTGATTATCTACACTTGGACAATATCTTACCTGGTACATTCGTTTTATTGAATTGCAGTAGTGATTATTTTACTAAGTTTTATTTGATTAATACAGGTTTTCTTCAGGTGTAGGGTTGTCAGATTTTTGGTGAAATGTCGCTCTTGAAGTATGTGACCCCATTATGTTTATTATATTATCAAAGTATTACCATATTACACTACATATTACACTACCATATTACACTTCAATGCCATGATATAGCCATGGGCTTAGTAAAAAGAGCCAGTTATTGAGATATTACTTCTCATCAGTTGTTCTTTAATTTAGTGTTTGTTGGTCCCCTATTTTATATTCAAGTGGATTCTTAATTCATTCCTGTTTTTACACATAACACAAACATGTCAAAGTCAGTACTTACTTTGTAAGTTTTAAGAGATATACGTCGAACAGTTTCCCGATCATTTTCGTTCACTCCTTAAACGATTACCAGCACTCTCGTATAGAGCATCGAAGCAAGAAGAAAAAAATCATTTCTTGCAGTCTTATATCACTTACAAGTAAGCAAGTCTCAGCATGCAAGAATTAATCTAGAGACTTATCAGAGGAACTGAGTAGTAGCATAGTAAATATCTGAGTAAATTCCAGAAGAAAAGAGACAGGGAAAATATAGCAAATTACTGAACACATTTCAGAACACTTAACTTAACTAAATGCTATCCTCCAAACTTAATAACTCACTATGCAGTTTTTTAGCTCTATCTTTAAAGCTTTCATGGATGTCTTGTTCTTGAGTAGTAATTGTAATTCATTGGCACCACTAATACCTTCATATTTAGCCCTTATGCCATAGGTATGTCCCAACGGTACCAATAAAAACTGGTTCTGAATGAAAAGTTCATGGATCGAGATTCAAAGATAAATCTTGTTAATTTTTTTTGACCAAAATGATGTAAAGCATCATGCAGATGTTTGATACAATGGAATATAATCATTCTTTCTCACAATTTATTGCGATGTGTTTGACGTGGGCCCATTTTTGACATTTTCTGAACTCATATTTCGTTCTTACCTTACTTAACGATTGTATCTAGATTCGTATGCTGGGAAAGTATAGCTGTGTCATCCACAAACAAGTTCGAACACTGCTCGAAGCATCTTCCAACTAATCATTTATAACGCAGTGGGAAGATTGTATAAAAATAAGTTTTTTTTTATTACGACAAAACACGCGTATATTTATATTCTGACAGATGGAACTTAATGTATACTTTGATCATTAAAACAATCCAAACTAAATATATAATGGTGGAGGGCGTTAACCTAAACACCCACATTTCGACACCGTCTGTTAATTTAAATAAGGATGTCTGAATAGTACCGAATTGAATTTAACTCTTAACTAAATTAAATATTAATTCGTGCAATGTTTCTCGATCAACCTCGACTTGGTTAGATGTCGATGTGTTCCATTCTTTTGTGATTACGTGGCTCTTCTGTCACCTTGAAGCGTGGCTGGTTGTCCTCATAAATGACAGTTGGCTCGTCACACATTTCTTCAGCTAATCATTTGATGATCTTACTTACAATTAGTAAATCGTTCACATGAAATCGCCATAATTTATGTTCTTTATGTACATTGATTAGATGCACAATGCACAATGTTTGAAACCTAGTTTTATCATGAAACAATTCAATTTTTGATTATAAGTACGTGATGTTTACTTAAGTACAATGCCTTGTTGAGTTTGCACACCTTACTTTTATTTTTGAACTCCAGAGGTAGTTCCATGTTAATGTCCTCTGAGAGTATCCCATGGCAAATTTCTGCTGAAGTCTTGTCGATAAACTGCTTACCGTGTGCACTGGTTGGACACCTATTATTTATATAATTTGCCGTTAAAACCGCCTCCGACTAAAACTTCTTGTCCAAGCGACCTGCCTTTTCTACCAAGATTGTATTCAGTCGCTTAGCCACCAAGCTCATTTCAGGATTATATGGTACAGTATAGTACAACTGAATACCTCTTGCAAATATATATGAACTCACTCTAAATATATTCATCGCTATTGTCTGACTTCAGTTTGGCGACTTTGCATCCGTGTAATGCCTCGGAAACTTTAATAAATTCCTTTCCGAAAATCTCGCTGCTGTCCTCAATAACAATCACCATTGTTGCTCGTGAATAGTTAACGGTGGACGTAACAACATATTTTGAACTCCTTTCCAAACAGGCATGACTCGCAAAACTTCTTCTAAACTGAATTTAAATCCTCAAAACCACTGACCATTTTTCAGTCTACTAATTTATTCATGTCACTGCAATTCAGAGGACCTAATCGATAATACTAAAAATTTTGTGTTGGGCTTTTGAATCAATGTGAAAATCCACTTAGTATATAAATCTTCCCGGAGCATATGCTGCAAATATCACTCTGCCGTTCAACGACGCATAAGTATTCGCCTTCGACTGTAATGCTGTATCCACGCTTGGTGAAACTGCGTATCGATAGCAAATTACATTTCAAGTCATTCACAAACAGCACGTCTCTGATTGCATTTGTATCGCAATCGATGTTATAAAACGTTTTCACAAAAATGTTACCCCGTTGCTTCGCACACAGACTGGCATTTTCGTCTGCGACTGAAAACTCGTTGAAAAATAATTGTGCTCCGTAGCACCCGAATCCAATGTTAATTTGATTCACACTCATTTTGGGCACATGTTTTTTTTCTACTATACGCTGTGCAATAATTGCTCCACTTGCACACTCGCTGACCGCTGATCTTTTTTTGTGCTCGTCCAGCAAGCGACACTTGATAAAATCCAGTCTGAGGCTTTTCTGTTCAATCAAAATTTGGTATGTGATCTTTCATGTCGTCGCTCTCGGTGTATGTCATCGTGTGCAGTTTTCGTTCCAACATCATTCGGCCTGCAATAGTCTTTCATTGAAAAATCTACCAATCATCTCCTTTGCTATAGATTTTCCTGTGATGTTTTCCAACGGGCTGTCTTGAACATTTTGAACGATAATGTTTTTGCATTTATTTTCCTCTAGGCGAATTTTAACCACCCTCTTTCTTTTTCACGTCATTCAGTAAGTTTTCCACACTTTCTTCGATATATTTTGCCAATCCTTTCTCATCGCCAATTGTCAAAGTATGTTTCAGCAAATGATGGAATGCCGGTTTTTAGATTAACTGCGACGCCCAGAACCTAATAACTTTGTTATAACGCAACGGAAAGATTGATAAAAAATAATGGGCTCATAATACTGCCATTTGATGTGTTGTGGTCATAAATATTTCTTCTCGGTATTCCTCTTTTACCATTAGTGTAAAATATCTTACCATGTCCAAAAAATAATCACTAACTTATGCCTACCTTTTCCAGTCTATATAACAGAAGTCGGTCGTTTATGGTATCAAACGCTTTCGCGAAGTTAGCTTCCGGTTTACTAGAACTACAAATCTCGTATACTTAATTACCCTGGATGATTTCCAATATTGTTTCATCAATTTGAACGATGTTTCCGATCGTTTCTTGAATGCAGTATGTAAGACATACATCTACTTGGTCGTTAAACGTCATGCCACTTTTTTGCAATACCCTAGTACAATTGCTCGAGCTCCACTATTATTTCTTGGTTATTGTATCTTCCTTATATATAATATATGAGATTTGTGCAATCGAATCCTCTTCATATTTTTCCTCTTACAAAATGCACATCCGTGTGCTCTTTTACGAGATTCATGTCTTAATAGCATTCATGATGTAATCCTGCACTATATCCCTGACAATGTAGATAATTCCTGTCAACTTGCTAATTTCTTTTCACATTTCAAACACAACAGCATTTTCGCAACATGAGAAGCGATGATCGTGGTTTTCAGCTAGAGTTTTCATATCACCTTTTTTGAAACCTTAAACCCGACATGAGTTATGAAATTCGCAATATTTTACTTACACTCAAATTTCATTTGAGCCGAATGAAATACAAGGAAAAAAAAACAACTAAAATGGGCACATGTCTTTAAGGGGTCACGGTGATGCCCAGGAGTGTTAAAAAAATGACCAAACCGATTTGAAATATTTAAAATATATTTACAAAAGGCGAAAAGTGACAGCTCATCAGCAGCGGATACCAAGAACCTTTTAATCCGATGGTTCGTTGAAAATTACGAGCTGAAATTGCAGTCTCTTTCTCTCCTGATCTTCCACCCGTCAGGTATTCCAGCTTCCTCCATATACAAATATGTCTATACACTTTATATCATATTTTTTCACTATGGCGGATGGAAATAAGTAGAAGTGCAATCCTTATTTCCATCTATCATCTACCTACCATCTCATTTTCCACGTCGTTCATCAGGGAGTGCATTTACTTATTTCCAACTATCTACCATCTCATTTTTCACGTCGTTCCCCTCTCGTCTCCCTCATTGTGTCTCAGTCAACGATGTCCCTGTCTTTGCATACAACTCGGTCACACATGGCTTCCATCATCCTATCTATCTATCTTATCTATCATCCTATCATTCAGTATATTCTGTGTTACTCCACAGATTCCTCGTTAACGTTTCGTCTGCCTTTCTGGCTTTTCCACACACATACACGCCGCATGCCCTTCATAACTGTTCTTCTCTCTCTCTCTCTCAAAAAACAACATCAATACATCTACTACTTCGCTTCTTTAATCGCCCCTCCTTTCTATTTCACTCCCAGTTCTATCCAATTTCAACCTCTTTCCTAAATACCACTATTTTGGTTTGGTCCGTCTTTAATTGCAGCTTTATTTGTCTAAGAAACTCTCCAACCTCTCTACCATTTGTCTTAATCCTGTCTCTATTTTGGCTAACACAGCTACGGCATATAAACGTATCCATAATAACTAATTGGAGCATAATATATAAGAGGTGAGAATTTCTGAATTACTGCATAAATTACCTCTGAAAACTACTGTTAAGAAATACATAATCATAAGTGGGCGTCTAAATGCATATCACGACTGGGCGGTTGAATATTAAACGGGTTTATATATTTTTAACAACAAAAAATTAGAACATACATAAACGACGTGCATTACTTAGTACGTTTCTTATAAATTACTACTATTTTAAAGTAGAAATAACTCTGAACGTGCCCAATTCGTGTTAGCATTGTTTATATTACGGACAATTGGGAAATGACGACAGCAATGTAAATGAGAACCAAATGTGCAAAGGAAAAAAGAATAAACCGTAACGTGTAATAACAAGCTAACGAAAAATCAATCGAAATACAAAATAAAATAAATTCACAAGAAAAAACAAAATGCAGAATGAAAAATAAATAAAATATTAGACTTTCATTCTGCAGCCAATTTCATTACAAATAAGTTTAACTGTTTGTTCCGACTGTATATTTAAATTAAGACCTAAACATACTACGGCAAGGACTTATGTTTTGCATATCCCCGCACAAAGTTGTTGATGATTAGAGACCAAAACATGCAACTAAGCGCTATAATAACAATAACACAGTACATAAACTGACATGTTAATTAACGTTATGAGGTACCAGCGAGGAGAAAGAAATTATTTATTTATATTCAATTTCACAAATAGTCGACGTTTAAACAAAACGTCTCACTTTCAATGCAATTAATATTCCGTGCAATTTAAGAGTAAATAGAAAGTTAGGTTGCAAATAAATTTATATATATATATTTCATTCATTTCTATTCGTTCGTGATTCATAGTGTTGAATTAAAAATAATGTAAAAAAACCAGCATGCGAACGATAAATAAAGTATTTACAAATCCACTTAAAATGTGACATATGCAAACATTATTTTCAATAACTGTAGGTTCTTTGTACTGGATCCAAGATATAAATTTAAATTACCTTATTTACATGGGTTATAAAACAAACAACCGAATAGAATTTAGGCATAGAATTTATTTATATCGCAACGTAAAGAAAGCTTACACTTTTGTTTCCGTTTACTTAATCTGTGCTTGCACGAGGTTCGAAACGCGGAATTGTTAGAACAAAATCAAAGGAAAACGTTGCTGATGAAATCGTTAAACACTTTCTTTTTCCTTCACAGTCAATTAACGCAAATAATGGCGATATTCAATTTAACACGTCTTATAAAATATTATAAATATATATATATATATATATTACAATAGTTGGAAGCTTTTGTAGTGACAATAAGGCGAAGATGGCCTAGCTTGCTTTTTTGTAATATGTACACAAAACTTGACACACTTTCAAATGCAAGAGAAGCTGGCAAATATCCAAACGCGTTAAAATGACGAACGCATAAATTACATTACATCGCTGATTAGAACAGAATAAAATAATTAAATTTAGATATGACCAAAAGTTATTTGAGAATGAATTTTGTGGCATCGTTTGAGTATGTAACTAGGGTAATACAGCTCCCAGCAGTGTCATTATTCATCGGCAGAAATATCCGTACATGATTACGTTTTTTCCAGTTAGATACACCAATGCATTATTTACGACGTTCATAAATATAAATATGAAGTAAATCCGCTGGCCTATGTAATAAATAACACTTTGCGTTAAAATTAATTAGCGATTTGTAGCGGTCGTTCATCATACACGAAGGATTTTCCAGATTCATAGACTACCTGTATTTTGCAAGGTTGAAAAAATGAGTAATTCTTGGTAATGAAGCACGTAGTTGGGTTATTTTTTTATACAACGCCAACTGGACGGTTTGTATTTGCATATAAATGTGGGAAAATCCCCAACCATGTCATACTAAATATGGATATTATTAATAGTTCATTTAAATAATTTCCCGAGTTCAATTTTTTTAAATGCGAAGTGTTTACATAAAACCATGGAATGCTTCTACTTGTAATGGAAGAAGCAAAAGAAAAGTTTAGTCTGTAGTTTGTTTTGTAAGTAGAAAGGTTATATTTGAATTAATCGTTAAAAAATAATTGCAATTCAAATAGAAATAAAATGATTGATACATAAGAATTTTTTGAGAAAAGTGACCAATATTAATAGTGTCATGGTTTACTTATTTGTACGATTATTTTCTGAACGTGTCACATTGAACATTTTCTAACAATAATAAAATACATAAGAAAGTTTATCCCACAGCTTCCTCTCATTTAGAGTTTATTACTTTCCTCGTTTACGTAATTTATTTTCGCTTCCTCATTTCCATGCCTGTTTACATTCACGTTCCGTTGTATTTCGTTTTCTCATTTTTATATGTTTATGTATTGTTTAATGTTTCCTATGGTTTTTCATTGTGTGTTTTTTTAAATATTGATATTCAACTCTATTACTATTAAGTTTATCCGGAACATTTTGGTTTGTATACTTGTTTATTTTAATTCTTATTTGCGGCCATTTTTCAAAGGTTCTGGTTTACATATTTTTTATCTTAATTGCTTCATCGACATTTTTTTAAAAATTGCTTTGACTTTGTATATCATATCTAATATTATTCTTTTTTATTGTGTTTTTGTTTCCCGTTTTTCGTATATTTTTTATCATTTACTTTAAAACTTTATTCTACCACATTCATATTATTAAATTTATTTTTCTTTCCCCTATTCATTAAGTTACAATGTTGTATTTGCTAAGTCTTCTCCATTTATTTATGTTATAGTCTTAATTTTAAATAGTCAATTCTCTATTCTTTTACACCGTTCCTATTTTCCACTCTCCTGTTTTACAGCAACTCGAGAATCTTTTAAAATTATTTATTATTATTATTATTTTCTATATAATCACCATAAAAACTGTGTGCTGTTTGTTTGTGAGTTTTATACATGACAACAGATCTACAGCTATCGAAACGTTGCATTTTATTTGTATTTTTTACAATTGTTTGTTTGAAATAAAACAGAACCATTCATTTTACCAACCCTGGCTGTTAGTAGTTTAGTAGTTTCATTTTGGTAGCATTCCTCTGATTTATATTTGTACAATTTACAATTTTTTCGTTTCCACAAGCATTTCAGCTTTTAAAAAAATCATATTTATTTAAATGTGGTAAGCAATTGTTCCATAAATTTTAAATTAAAATATTCATGTTCTGTTAAGATGTAGTTTCGTTTACTTTCAGGAAAGTTTCTTTTCATGTTTTCACCTGAAACACGTTGCTCAATTCTTTGGCTGAAAATGAGCCAAGCATGGATAGAATAGAAGGGAATTCGAGAAAAGTAACTTTCAGGGAACAAAAGGACGAGCTAATTGAATAGAAACTACATTGCCGTATTGTACAAAATTACATTCAATGACGGAGCAGACTATAGGAAGAACATACTTGAAAAATATGAAGAGGACGTTGGAGCTGGCAAGATATTAAAAGCAGCTAAGATACGTTTTGGGGAATATGACGAAATAACACGACCGTAACTAAGACAAAGTAGGCGAATTGCAAATGCGTTGAAAGAAAGAAGGTAATTATAAAATTCGGAGATTAATGAGGAATATAGTTTACATTAAACCTTTTATATAGCTTTTTAGCTTAAAAAAGCGAGAATCACATGCGTTTATCGGGTGGGATAGCCGGATGTGATGAACGAACGTTGGCAACTTTATACGTGGATATAAGCAGACATGAATTTAATATTAACGTGTCCTTTTCAGCGAACTGAAGGGTTGTGCGGGCGCATTTGATGACGCAATGCGAGATATGGATTGTGGGAGAGGTACATCAAAGGAAGTGGAGTAAAACAATAGCAACAATAGGATTCTGATTTAATTTACCAGAAGGACGTGACACAAAAACATCGGTATTAAAAATTATTTATATCTAGTGATCATCAGCGGTTATGCATATTTCAACAGACGAATATGAATTTCAATAGCGTCACGATAAGTGGATTTGTTGCCTAAAACTGAAGTAATATCTCTAATTAAATTTTATTTCTGCATCAATACGCGTAATACGTAAAAGGGAAGTATTGCAATCGTGAAAATCGGTCGAAAGTGTGGCATTCAAATTCGTTACGTCGACACTGTCGACAAAATATATAGAATCGCAATTATTTATACAATAATTTTGTCGTTTCCTGTGAGTTGTTATCGTTATCGTAAACAGTTATGTATTCAACTTATGATTATTTGATGACCGCTTTTATGCACTATAGATAGAGTCTGATAGAGAATCTGTGCAAAGAGTATTGATGAAATATCTTAGCATTATTGCTACAATCCATTTTTTCGTTCGTTAAAGTAATTAGCACATAACGGCGTCCTGTTCGAGCAATTCATTCGTCTAGGAAAAATGGAAAGAAAATATTATCTTTCTTGACTAAATGACAGAAACTCGTGTAACTAAAAAGCATTTAAAACGATGTAAATAGTCCTGTAAGCAATAACCTATAATGAAATGTGTATACTTTGGGACATTTCAATATGTTTAGTTAACATTTTACTTGATTAAATAAAATAAAATTGTTAAAATTTATAAGATTATGTAAAATAACGAATATTTGCTATATACAGAATGTAATGGTTTAATTATTAATTAAATATAAGACAACGAATCGTTGATATATATCTTAAGTCAGTGCAATTAGGCTTTATAAATGTAATTCGTATGTAGAATTTGGAAAATGTTGACATAATATCACATAGTAACATGAAAAGTGGAAAAGTCTGGTGCTAGCTTTTGGCCAATGAGAGTGGAGAATGGCATCAGATATATTCTGTTGACTAGGCATCTTTATTCTGTCCATCATGCTTATATCGCTCAACATAAGTGAAAACAAGAACAACTGTCAAATTCATATATATTCTCTGTTCAGTTAAAATAGAATAGAATTCCTTAGCTTGGTTTCTAATATTGTTTGGTATTGCACACGACAGCAATAGTCTTCTATAATTTACCAATTTGGTATTTCCTAGGTCCCATATATTTAAAATTTGCAGCAGCTATTATATCCTGTGATTTTTATTCATCAATTTCATTCTCATTTATTTTAGGTTTCAATGTCAGTTGGTCTTTTTACAACTCTTTATTATTTTATAAAATTTTCTTTACTTTTCCTGTGTATTACTTTTGTATTATTTTACATTATTATCTGCATATTTGGCTTTGGCGTGTTTTTAATTTTTTTGCTTTATATTTGATATTATTATATTATTTAACTTTCAGTTACTGCTCTTCGTTCACCTTTACTGACGCTGATTTGATTTTAAACCAAACGCAAGGCTAGAGAATGGCACCCAATGCATATACAAATTTCCAAGGAATTTTAAACATAACGTTTTACTGCTCCAATACAAATATAATATTCTCCACCGTACCGTACAGAACAATAAAGAATGGCTAAATGATGATATTTTTATGTGAACTCATTGATATATGACGATGTACTCCATTCTAAAAATACTAGGTGTAAACTATTTGACTTCAACTTTTACTACAAATGTTACACGAGGCATGGTTTACATCTGAACGTATATGGTAAAAGTATATTTTGCTCAAAAATTGCAACATACATCAGAAATTTAATAGGCCTGTCTTCGACATGCCTATAACGGAACCAGGTTAACATGCCCACGGATACCTCTACCACAACAATAGCCATTTCTGCAAGTGTGACTACGGCAACACCTCTGCCTACGCGGTGTCAAGGAGGGATGATCTTGTATTTTTGTGTGGTGATTTTAACATAAATATGTCTTTGTCATGTAAGCATCAAATTGTATGATGTCCTTTGTTCCCATAACTTGCATTTATCTATATCAGATATGACCAGTATTAGTGTTCGCTCATCAACATTGATCGACAATATCGCCACTAACTTGAATCAAATATATTATGAGGCTTCTGTTTTGAGCTCAGGCTTTTCAGATCACTACTCGATGCATGACAGACTATTTTAAAATCTTCTCAATATTCAGTTCATGTCAATTCAGATTTCTAAAATCAAAGTCACTAAACGATGCAATTTTTGAAAAGATGAATTATTCTATTTACTTCAACTTGGCTCAAGCCTTTTATTTTGTTGACCATCCTTTACTTTTAAATAAAATGTCATCATATGGTATTCGGGGTCCTTGTTTAAAATGGTTCACTTCATACCTACACGATTGTGTTCAGATTGTTTCAGTTAATTGTATTGCCTTCTCAAAACCCGTAACTATAAATATAGGTGTACCACAGGGATCTATTCTTGGACTATTTTTGTTCGTAATATTTGCAAATGATTTACAGCATTGAATCCCCAATGCTTATCAGTATGCCGATGATATATTTTTTGTAATATCGGTAAACTCTACTAAGGAACTCTCAAGGACTTGTACGTTTTATGCATCTCAAGTAGTTGCATCAGAATAACTTAAAACTCAATACATCAAAAAATAAATTATTGATTTCCGATTCGTACAAGCGCTCAGTTGATTCATCAGTACTAGTGCTATGTGGAATCACACTAGAATGCGCACAGTCTACAAACTTTCTCGGTTAGCAGGAAGACAATCACCTATCATGGGAAGGTCACGTCTCTCAAGTCTCTCAAGTATTATCTCAAAATTAGGATCATTACTCTTCGCGGTCAGAAGACTGAGAGTTTACGCTAATATTGACACAGTACTACTATTCTACCATAGTAACATCGCACCTCTGCCCACTTTTCTTCTCTAGTATTCCGAATTCACAGGAAAATTGTTAGATGTATCTACTTTCTTCTCTTTCCTACATGAGTGTGCTCTATATGCCAGAAAACATCAATCATATTTCATTGCTAATAAACACATAGAAGCTATGTAACTAGACACCCGGATAATATTAGTGTTCCCATTCCAGGACATCTTCTTACGACAAAAGTCCAATTTAGTCTTGTTTAAAAGTTTACAACAGGCTGTCTAAGAAAACAGATACATCAAGTAAGTAAGTTTAAGCTGCATATTTCCATTAGGTCTATTTGTTAATTAGTTTGTATGTAAATTTATATGTTATACTATTCTAGATTTAAGTTGACAATGTCTACATCTTTGTAAAAAGGTCTTATGACAATAACCATTATTATTATTATTATTATTATTAATATTATTAATATAGTCCTGCTTGGTAAATTTGTTCTTCATCGTTTTCCGTAATCCGATTCTAAAAGATTCTTGTTTTAGAAGTTTTCTCTCGTCCTCACTCTGTTCCTTTCTTTTTTTATCTCGGTTATCGGTAATATGTCCAATTTTGCTTTTTAAAATTCTCCCCTTTTATATCACGTTCTCTTCTTTATGCATCCTTCCCCGCTATTTTCTTGTAGCGTGTTCTTGTTACTTTTTCTCTTCCGTCTTATGTTCTTTTTGGATCCCCATTGGCCTTATACGCAATTGTAACAATTTTCGTTACCGGGTCGACCGTTGTTGTAAACTTCTTCGCCCATTCCACCCGTCTTCATCATTCCATCGATATTATTTCCTTATATCTAATTTTTGTAATCACCCACCCAGCCCCACTCTGTATCTTCTTTCTTAGTTAGATCTTCATTTATACACGCTCTTCCGTGTTTTGCAGATTGGTTTTGTTCACCATGTCAAAATTTTTCTTGGTTCTCTTGGAGGCAAAAGGAATGGATCAGCAAGTTTTGGGTTTATTTTTATTTAGTGCTAGTTAATAGTCTTTACTACAAAACAAAATGATTTCACAAAGATTTAATTCAAAATGCAAAATACATAAATTTGTAGTTTTAATTATGTGCCACGTAGTCATGGATAAAAAGATCACTATTATTAATAGCGAACGTAGCCTTCACATCATCTTGCCAATTTTTTCTATTATATTTATACGTAAACATAGGTTTGTACTGCGATGATGTATATCAATTAAAAAAATATTTTTAACATAAGCGTCACGTGCAGAAGTTATTTTGACAGCAATATTATTTTTAACTTCAAAATTATAACTGTGTCAGCAAAAACAATTTTTCGTGCACATCAAAGAAAAAACGGCGACCGTAAAACTTCGCTGAGGTATTTTGTCGACACTAATTAAGCAAGAAAGGCAACTTTATGCAACAAACCTGGCAGGTTCGAACAATACGAAAACAGTTTCAAGTAAGTAGGTGACTAGAAAGACCAGCATTGTTTCGGATCGCATTGAATGAACTAACGTGACACGTTTCACGATTCGTTGCTATTATTAACGGCGGCCGCCGACAATGGTCTGCGTACGTTTTCGGAAACGCATTTAATTCGGTGAGACGCCGGCGCCATTAACCGTAAATTCCGAAACCAACGCGTTTCAAAATTATCCGACGTCGGATTCGGATAGCCACTACCAATATGTAAATAGGGGTTGGTTAATGGGTCCAAAGTCTCTATTGAACCAAAAATTGGAAGATAATATTAGGAACTAGCAGATGAATCGTCCATTTTAAGAAAAATGCAATAATCAGCATAACTCCGACGTAAAATTGTCTCGTTGCATGCGATAATCAGTCTGGAGAAGACGGGAACGAGTCATTGAACCACCCCTTTCACGTTTATTAATTAATGGAATGGATGCAGTCGTCTGAATATGAAATCGATACGGAGGCAGACAGAGATAAATCCCCGGCCAGCGAAAGAGCGAAGTTACAAAACAAACAACGGCAGCAGACAGTGCGTTTTATGGCCGATGAAACTGATATTAAATCGCAAACGTCAACACTTGAAAACTATAACGACGGGCAATTTAACACGCTGACTACATTATTTTAATGACTATTATGTTCGTTCGATGATGTAGATGCTTCATTGCGATCTTCTAAAGAGAAAACAGTGGAATAGGGTGTAGTGAAAGTGGGCCGAATTTCTTTTGTGATAAATATAATAGAACTCGTTACCTATCAAACATTTTCGTACCGATTTACATGTTGGTAACTTAGTATACCAGAAAACGCAAATTAAGTTTTTTTATGAGTAAATTCGCATGAGAATAATAAAACAAACCATTCCAACATTCCATTCTACTTTGATATCAGTAACGAAAACATTTCTGATACAAGACAGATTTGACAGACAAGTTATCGGTTACCATAACCAGTTTTTCATGAAATGGTGAACTTTTCTTGCGTCAAAAACTTGATACCATCCATATTTTGAATAAAATTTAAAAATATTTTAATAGATGCGCGAAACAAGCCAACCCCATGGTTTCTCAGGAAGAGAAAATTAATAAATGTTCGGTGACAAATGTTTTTTATTCACTTGGTGTGTCTTGGTTATAGATTAGTACTATACATTTTTTGCGCTTTTATAATTTTATATTTTGTTCCCAATATTATGCCTGGATAATGTATTGGTGGTTTATTCTTCACTACTAGCATTTTCATCTATCTTTTGTAGATTATTTGCCTTGAAATATAGTTCGTTTGAATGTACACGTGTGTCTGTTTTTGCCGCCCTTATTATGTAAACGAAAATCAACTTATCAATCAAAACAATCATTGTTTCGTTGTTTACGGATAAACATCCCCATTTCCAGTCGAACGACGCTTAACACAGTTTTATACATATTTCAAAACCGGCAAAAGTATTTTGCTAATACCGTTTTTTTTTCTATCTAAATTCGTTCCACCCGATTTCCTATCGTTAAATGTCTTCTTCTTCTAATTTGTAAACCATAGAGAGCTGTTGAGAAGAATATATCTGGTGGTACTGGATTTTCACCGCACATGCATGATTGACAACTTACTCCAAAATGGACGGTTACATGTTAGCTTAATGGGACAGAGGGAGGGACAAAAAAAGAACTGCCTAAGGGAAATGTGCTAGCCTCGCTATTATATATATATTAGCTTATATATTAACGACCAAGCTATATCAGATAATACCAGGCAGTTCATATATGCTGATGCAGTTATCTGCCCAAGGCAGAAGTTTTTAAGAGGTGGAATTCCAGGTGTCAGATACTAGAGGAACCTTTTACCTACGAAGACTCCAACTATTTTACGACAAATGCTAACAAGACAGGTATGCGCTTTCCACCTCAGAAACAAACAGGTTGGGCGAGAGTTGCATATTGCTTGGATTCGATATTTCCAGGCATCAAAATACCTACGTGTTACACTTGATCGTACATTAAGGCCACGGAGGCATTGGGCTTGTTGAACAATTTTATTCCATTCTTTTCTATTTCTTGTTTTCTTTTTATATTTTGCTCTATTTTCCAGCCATCTCTTCCGTTCTGCTTTTTCCAATTGGGGCTCTGTTAAGGACCATTTTTAGTCATCTATTTCTGACCATTCTTTCTATATGCCATATCCATCTTAGTCGTTGGGCTCTTATGGCGGATGTTTTCTTTGCTTTTTTCTACCTAATATCTAGTTCCTTATTTGATCTTCATGCCAGCCGTCTTCTATGTTTATTCCAGCTCTTAGCATTTTTCTTTCCCATTGACGCTCGTTGTTGTATATTGTCATTTTCATTTTTAATTTATTGCTTCTAATTATGTTTTTAAAAATCAGGTTGAAGAGTGTAGTAGAGAGAGGGTCACCTTGCCCTCACCACCAATTCTGTTGATTTCTGGCCACTCCAATCTACTTCATTTTGTGTTTCATACAGCGTCATTGTTGTTAGTCTTATAAGTTTTTCGGGTATTTCTAATTTTCTAATTGCATTGTACATTTGTACTCGATTATTTACTCTCTCTGCCATGGAGAAATATATATGATATTTCTGATGCGGACGATATTTGATATATTTTTAAAACGGGATCACAATCTACGACGGTTTAACTCGACTCTAAATCGAAATCACTCCCAAGAATATAAATCACTAAAAAAATTACAAATAGATGGTTCGAGGAAAAATTGCATATATCTCATTTATAGATTCTCAGCATAATAATAAAAGTATTTTGAAAGCGCTGGATACTTGCAGTATTATAAATAAATCTCGCGCGAATACAATTCCACCAGAGTTATGTAAGCCATATGAAATAAATAGTTATTTTTTAAGCCCTGCTTGACTTAATTCAATTATATAAATCTAATAAATTCAACTAAATTTTCTCCAGTTTCTGAAGAACATAAAACAAAATGCTTTCCTCGAAATCTAATGCCCTGGATGTAGACCAAATATCTAGGAAAATGCTAATTTTATGCATACCCTTTCTCACCAAATATATTACTTTTCTTGTTTATAAATGTCTGGACACCGGAAAATTGTCGACAGGATGGAAAGAAGCGCTGGTCACCCCGTTGCCGAAAATTTCGAATGCAAGTAAATTTTCAGACTTACGTCCCATTAGTGTCTTTCCGACGCGTCCCACGTCCACAGCCTTATCGTGTGTAACGATCAGTATTTTACGAGCAACTGACGAGAGGAACGTGACAGTCCTTTCACTCTTAGAGTTTCCAAATGCTTTCGACACCATTAATCATCAATTACTCTGTATCGTTGCTATGGATTGGATACTAATGCTGTCAAACTAATTAATTAATCTTTATCTCATAGAAGTGGTGGTGGTGGTCGATGGTATCACGTTTGATTCAGATCTGATACTATTTGAGGTTCCCCAGGTCCAATTCTTGGACCTTTACTTCATGCCATATAAACAGTAGATTTTAACGAAGCTGTAACTACATGCCAATTTCACTTTTATGCTGATGATGCGCAGTTTTAACATCAAAGATTTACGTCTTTTTGAGCTCAACATCAATAATGACCTAAATAATGTGATTCGGATAGTACGAGCACATGGTCTAAAAATCAATCAGTAAAAGAGTTCTGTTATTATATTTGGATCGGTTAAACACCGTAGGGCCATAGAAGACATTAATATACTGGTGGACTCGTTTTGTTAACACCAGTTGAGGAAGGCAAAGTTTAGGGCTCATAATTAATAATGAATTGAGATTTAAATCTCATATTTCTCAAAAGATACGACGTACGTATGGAATTTTACTATCCTTGTACGCCAATAAAGACTTTCTCAGCACAAACCTCAGAATTACTTTGTGTGACAGTCTAGTTTTATTAATCTTTAAATGTTGTGATGTGTTTTGCCTTTCTTTTGGGTCCTTATTATGCTTTGCTCCTACGTTCTTATTTATTTACCTTGCAATTTATTTTATTCATCATCACCCTTCCTTTTCTCCGCGAAATTTGGCAATTCCATCACATTAATCATATTGGGCTAAATTTTTATTGTGCTTATTCCCTTAATCTCGATTTGCCTTCGAAAAATATTTAGATTTCCTTTTTCATGTCCTCCTTGAAGGCTGATCTATGAACCATGTCCTTTCAATATTTCTATCCCTGTAGTGAGTTGTCCCCTGTCTACTTTGCATAAATACAGAGGTTTATAATATCTTGAGAAAACTGTCAAATAAACGCTGGGGAACTGATCCACAAATCATGAGAACATCCATCCTGGCCTTGCTATCTCAGCTTCTGAATATGCAGTATCACCGGTCTCGAATGCTTCGAAACTGATTCATCGACAAAGCAGTGAATGAGACCGTACAAATAACGACTGTCTGCCTAAAACCAATCTATGCACCTAAACTTTATTATTTAATTGGACTTTCACTCACTTCCCGACGCGAACTTGCGGCTGCTAATTAAGAAAAGAAATAACTAACCGAACGTACATAGGTCTAGGAAACGTTTCCTTTTTTCAAATTAATGCGCAGGAAGGATCATCCGACGAAAATCGTATTGATATGGAAGGAAGAACCGAACACACAAAATGTGAAGGATGTGTTCCAGGTGGTGACACTATATGTGGAACCATCAACAGGATAAGAGATGGAGTACCAAGAAGTAAAGCCGACATCATTAGATAGAGACTACTCCCAAGTAATGCAGTTGAGGAATGAACTGCGGTGCAATCCAGGACCCGAATCCCCTGCCCTATACTTGAACAGTGGTGAACGATGGTGGACTTATTTTTAAGGAATGACCAGGCCATAGCGGTCGCTAGCTATTGAAAGATGAGTGTCTGAACTGGACACGGTAAATAAATTAAAGTAAGTTTTATTCTGATTGGAGTGGTACCGCCTTCATGATCACCGCCTATGTGTGACGATCACGCCTGGAATTTTCTACGCTGGCGCATACGTTTCTGACACACGTTGTCATTGTTTTTGTAACTTACAAAATTCGCTTCAACGTAAATCTGTAATTACCGTAACACTGTTCGGTTCAATATAACGCATGTTCCATAAGTTTTGGCATACATTTCAAGGACTATAAAATGTATAATAAAAAGAATATCGCAAATTGATATGGAAACAACTTAACTTTGATTGCTCAGTTTAAGTCTTTATGTCGATATGGCCTACAAATTAGAAATGTATCTCACAGTTTATCTCACAATTCCTGAATTTTAGCAAAATAGTCCGTGTTGGAATATTCCAAAAAATGAGGTGCGTTGAATTTTTACCACAACAACTGGCATCGAACAGCTAAGAACACCTGCTGAACTGTGGCTGAATAGCCTATATTACAGAAAAAGAAGTATAAAAATATACAGCCAGCCAACAGCCAGCATTGGATATGCTGCCGTGCACAAAGAAGGGTACAGTTTGCTAACAACCATGTGATCATTATGGATGAAGAAAAGTACTTCAGACTAAGCAAATTCGAAATGAAGGGAAATGATGGTTTTTATACGAATAATTTGGAATAATGTCAGCCAAATTCGCACATAAGGTGATGGTATAGTGCGCCATTTCCACAAGGGGTGTATCCAGGCCTTATCTGAGTCGAATAAACCCTTGGAAAGAAAAAGGTTTGTCGATCATTATCTTACGAAATTGGTTAATTTTAGACCTTTCGCCCTGTCACTTTGGATGACAAATTCAAAATTGTAGAGCAAACCATAACATAGCGAAACAACAATTGTTCTAACTTTTCCCTGGCCCACCCCATAGAAGATATTTGGGCTCCAAAGGTTTACGATGGCGGATGGGAAGCTCAAAATGAGGAACAATGTACAAACAGTTCTAGAAATCGATGTAAATGCTGCCTGAAACATAATGCTAAGTATTTGTAGAAAGTTGCGGGTTCTAGAACTCGCTGTTTTTATTTAATTTGAGTTCGAAATTTCGTTGCTAATGAAGCAATTAATTACTAAAGTATTACAAAAGTTTAATTAAATGTATTTCTTTCTACAAACAAAATATTTGAAATATGTACTAAAATTGTGTAGATTAAAATCATAAAAATTCCGGTCACTGATTACTGTATATTACCTTACGCACTTTTTGTTGTAAACTATAGCTTAATAACAAAATGTAACACGAGACGCTTATTACGTTGGTATATATTCACAGCGTAATCGGAAAGATATGGAAAATTACCTCCGGGTTTAAAGAGTTATTAATTCATTAAATAGAGTGACTTGAGTAACGTCGTTCGCCGCAAATTAGCAAATGTTAGATAATGTTGACATATATTAATTTACCCCGGTAACTCCATACAGCTGGAAAACATGCAATGCGATCTTGCAGCTTATGCAGTATTTTGTTGGTTTACGAATGTTTAATGTGGTCTGCGTTTAAGTTTAAACCAACTTTGGAATATAATGTATATAATAATTAGTATATTAAAAATATACATTAATATATTTGAAACAGAAAGAGAAAACTATATTCACATTTCATTTTACAACGTTCACAATTTCATCGTCAATTTGTATTTGATATTATTTCGTTTGCCCTCGCTTATTTTGAGTATGCAAAATAGTTTTAAATTAAACGTTTTGCTTGTTCATCTCTACATTGATATTTTGAACAATTTGTGTGGATGCATGCTCATTTCGATTTCTAGCTTTGTAGCGCTTTAGAAAACCGATGTGAACACAAAATATAGCCCAACGATTTTTTAGCTTTATAAATTTGCACTCTTTATGACGCTGCAATAGCCAATAAAATACTGTCGTCCTAACATTTAAGAGGTTTTGAGTGATCATTTAATAGTAGATAAATAGGGACAATTACTTGATTAGTGCGTTCATTGAAGTATATAATACGTTGTGACAAATGACAACATTTTGTAATTACTTTGTCCTAAATTTATTTCCATACTTGCTGATTTACGTGATTATCAGTGATGATTTACACAAACTTCATTCATTGAGTGACCAATGTGTTTAAGTAAAGAAAAAGTTTAATAACTAGTATACATATATTAAATAGAAGTTACAACATAAAATACTGTAATTATGAGAGATAATCTTGTTAAATCTTGGCAGACGTTGCAGTCCACGTGTGGTCTTATACTCTCGCACCCACATCGTCTCGGTGGTTTACCATATAATTCAAATATCTTCATCTTTGTGCCCTTGTGAGTACGCCGTGTAAAACTCTACACGGACGAATCGATTCAATTATTAGTGAACTGTTTATTGTGTTCTAGTAAACATTTTTTTAATGTGCTCGGGTAAATTGATATAAAACGATCCAGTGCATAGTCCAGTTAAGAATCGTGAAAATTGTAACATGCGGTCCCATAATTACTCCAACTAGCAGAAGAAAGATGAGAAGCAAAGATACCCTGGCGGAATATAGAGGAAATGGTACTTGCTATAGATATCAGGCAGAAAAGAAGAACATGGAAGAAACGATTGAAATGAAAATACATAAAATTGGTTTTAGGGAAATTAAAAAACAAGGCAGGAATGTCAAACAATTCATGCGGGAATTTATAAAGTATACAGCTTAAACACCATAAAATTATCGACAGACGTAAAAATAGAAAGAGGGCCATAATAGTCAATGCAAAGACCAAATATATTGCCCTCTATACTACTATTGTTATTATTTTGCATAAAAATTCGCCATTAAATGAGAAAAAATATCGTAGATTAAATGGTTAAATCACAGACGTAAATGATATGATGGACATAGGTATCACTCACCTTGTTACCAAATAGCTGTGTCAAGGTGTTCCATTTTATGCATTTAATTTCTACTGGCACCCCATATTAAGTGCCAGAGTTACTTTTCTATGTATTCGGCGTTGCTTGTTCAAGAGTGCTCCCCCTACCCCATCGCACTGTAGAACTTTTAAAAATAGTATGAGACCTTAAGGTCTCACAACATTGTTTTTTCAGTTTGGTCCATATTTTAATTTGTATTTTTCTTATTATTTTTATTGTTGCGTTGGTTATACATTTTAATGCTTTCTCTCAAATCAAAAGGCACGCTTAATTTATCTCGATTTCGTTTTCCTGGTACACTGATTTATAGTTTCAACAGGTTCGCATGCCACAAGATGATTGAAACAATTACACAAATTATCATTATTTATCAACTAATTGGACACATCACAGCTTTCATATTTTTTCTACATGATTGTTTTCTTTTAATTAAACATCTTTTGAATTCTTTGAATATCGGAAGAATTTCTAATTTTCATTTGAAAGGTACAATTAGTTCCACAAGTTTTTAGACTATGCTAGACGACTGCATTGAAGTTTGTGAGTTTTCACTGCAGTTAAACATCGTTTTGTTTCTCTCCCACTCATATCAATTGCAGGGAGAATCTGGCGATCTATTACTGGCGTTATTATAGATAACATTATTAATGTTTGAATTTTATTTTGATAAGTTTTTTCATAAATATTGTCGTAAACAAAATAACATTTTCGCATATATTTCTATTTTATTTTGTATTATGAAGAAGGGGGTAGTTTTCCTAATATGGCACTGACACGTTAACAAAATAGGATCGATGATCTGTAATACGGAAATACGTTCTAGTTTATTGACATAGACGTTTGTATGTTTGGCACAATGTTTGAAACAATGAGATATCACTGTCAAATAAAGGACTGAAACAATATGCGCAGCAATAACGTCATCACAGACATCAACGAAACTATTATAGATAGTGAACTAGTTATAAAGTAGCTACCTGAAGAACAAGAAAACAACCCAGACAAAAATAATGAATAACAAGACCGAGAAACTATGAAGAACAACTTCATTGCTGATTGGTGTTCACAGAACATTAATATTCCTCCTGTTCTGTTAACAGAAAATTGAAAGAGAATAATGCCATAATAATAAATGCGGATAAGGGCAACACAGCAGTAATTATAGAGCAAACATATATAAATAACCAACAAATGCGACAAAATAGACAAAAATCCAACAAATAAATACCAAAAATCGATAAAAGTATTATAAAAGTCCTGGTGCAATCACAGAAAAAGAGAACATGTATAACCAATAATGAACCTTCCGAAAATACATAAAGAAAACGTGCTAATGATACCGCGCTTCAATTTTATCTTGAATCACACTACCATACAAAATGAAAAAAAATACTGCATATAAGTTAAAAGACCTAACCTAACTAACAAATACATCAATTGAAAAACTCGCAACCAGATTCACAAACAATACAAATAAATTACTTTCGTTTTACTTATACACAAATATGCCAGTCAAAGAAACAATAGTAATTATTAAAGTCAAATTAGTCAAGAATAATAAAGTTGACGAATACATACACCAACTAGGAAGGGGACTAGAAACGCAATCTAGCTATGAAACAGAAGATGTACGATTTTTTCGAACATTTTACTTAGTAATATAATCCACCCTTAGATCAACGCACTTGCATCACTTCTCCTCCAGTGAACTTATGCAGTTATAAAAAATGTTTCATCTTGATTTTGAAAAAACTCGTCGAGGGCTGCTTTTAGGCCATCATTAGAGTTAAAACGGCGTGTTTATCTTTAGTAATTTAAAGAACAGTCAGGCTGAGCTAAGTGCAGATTATAAGGAGGATGTTCTACCTTTACGAAGCTGTGAAGCAATTTGTATAATTTTGACAGTCTTATATGCGCTCGCATTGTCATTCAACAGAAATACTTCTCAACTGGAGAAATCGGGCCTTTTTTGGTTAATTGCTTTATATAGATTTTGCAATGTATACGCCCTCAATTATCGTTGTCCATTTTGCGATATTTTTAATGAGAAGAATGTCTATGATTTTTAGTTTGGGATAAACTGTTGCCATTAATTTTCCAGCAATTCGTCCGTGCAATTTGTGAGGGGGCACTGCTTGGATTTAATTTTTGTCTCAGGATCCTAATATGATCCTAATAATGCACCCATTCTCATCATTCGTCACAATTTGTGCCAAAAAATTTAGAATCCTTGGTCAAAGTTTTCAAATAATTTTCTGAAACTTCTTGTCCTTTAGGGTATCGGATGTGGCACCATTACCTTATTTTTCTACTTCCTCCTGTTCTGTGCCACATTTCTTTGAGGGTTTTTCTTCAACTAGCACACATTACTTCAATCCGTTATATCCAAAGTTTTCTCGGTCTGTTTCTCTTTTTGTTCCTGTTTCTATGATCTTATTGAATATCCATACAAGTTTATGTCTCTTCTCTATCTTCATGAAAATTAGTCCTTGTTTCGTCATTTCTCTTATTCGCTCGTTCTTTATTCTGTCAAATTCAATTTTACAGCTATACGTCTAAGATACAATCTTTATATATATTTTTACAATTTCCATGTCCAGATTCCCATTACTTATTAGCATGTCCAGATTCCCATTACTTATTAGCACACTTCCCATATATTCATATATCGTTCCTGTTTCTAGCTCATGACACATAATATCTGTTCTCTGCTACTCTATTTTTTGTCGTTGATTACCATAAGTTTGATCTTGTCCGCATTTATTTTCATTTTCAGGTTGTCAATCTCTTGTGTTTACATACATATATATTTTTTGCATTTTTGCATATGGTTTGGCTATTAGTATAACATTAGCCGCATAGAGCAAGCTGCATCATCGTTAATTCCTTCTGCCTTGTCCATTAAAATATCCTACTATAGCGAATAGTAAGGGGTTTAGGGTATCTCCCTCTTTCACCCCCTTTTCGATTTCAAAAGTTTCCGGTCTTACAAATACTGCACCTCTCCACGTTGACAGCTTTTTCCGTTATATTTCTGATTATGTAAATATTTTTATTTTTTGTGTTTTTTAAACGCCGCTTATTTTCAACGTCATCTCTATCTATTTTGTTAGTCTTGTTTTGTCTTGTATACACTTTATATACAAACGCTGATAGACACATCGCTCTATAATTTTAAAATTTTCTATGGTTTTATAAATTGGCATTATTAAATTTTGCTCCCAGTCGTTGGATATTGTTTCCTTTTCCCACGTTTCCTGGCAGATTTTATACATCGTTTTCCTTCTCCGTACATCCATTTAATCATCTCTGGCTCTATGTTGTGTTCTACTCCTGGTTTCCCGATTTTTATATATTTCCTGAGCCCCCTTCATATCTCAATGCTAAATCTTAGACTCACTTCGTTTTGTCTTTGTTGGATTTTTTCTCGTAATAATTTCTACGTATTTCTAGAATTTCAGGTTGATTGCTCATTATTTCCCCTTGTTCTCATCCATCTTGTTTCTGACTTTCCTTTTCCTCTCGTAGTTCTTATGATGTCCCAGAAGTTTCTATTGTAATTTTTGTCACCTACTCTTAGTTCACTCCTCATTTTATTTCGTAGGTTGTTTTCATTCCTTACGAAATTTTTTTATAAGAACTAAGTTCCACAATTTTGTGCTCTGCGGGTCTGGATCCAATGGTGCAATATGACACTACAATATATAGCAGTCCAATTCATGTAAGGCAACCGGGCCACTGTTCTATAGAATACGCTAGATGGCCACTTATCACTTAAAAACGTCCGTTTTAGAATATTTTTGACGCATATTTCTTGCTAATAATGTATTACACCATTCGTGCACCTCAAAAAAGTAATTAAAATATCGTGTAGCTCGACGACATTCATTACTACTTCATGACATACGCGAACCTTTTTAATTAAGCTCGCAATTAATGTGCTCGCAAGTAATTTTAATGAAAATGGAATATTTGTCTAGACGCACCTAGCCGTCGAGTCAAACATGCATGCGTTCAGCGATCATCGCGTTCCGTTTCGTTTCATTTCTAAAAAGGAAGTTAATTAATTATGATTCCCCCAACTTTCAATAGAACAATCGTAAATCTACTACGACACGAACCACCGCATTCATTCATTCATTCATTAAATTATCGTGTAGTGATTTTTGAAGTTGCATTCATGCGGCTGTCACGTTTTTCACGTCAATTTGTAATTTATACATTTTTAACAGTTACAACTTAATAAGTCATATACTTCGTTTCCAATAAAGTAATATTTCTCATGATAATTACAAACATAATTTTAGTACGTATTATTCCGTATACAAATTATGTTAAAAAATCCCAGTTGCAGTTTCTCACCGAGGTTATTTGAAATATTACAAACAAATAAAATAATGTTTCGAATACGTATTTACACAGAAAATAAAGGGTACCTAGCTATTTATAGTCACGCATGCCTAAACTGCGTTTGTTGCTTCGTTTTAATTTGGTGCATTGAACGATTTAATACCCGCGGTTACTGGCTACCAGTCCCACACGTTATATGCTTCATTCTTATTTATGCGGGACATACACATTACTTATGTCAACTACCAAAACTTAACTTGGCGTACGACAAGATTAAGTAATTTGTTCATTTTTAACCGAAACATAGACTTGTAGCATTGGCACCCGACCAACAGGATGGTATTTACGGCAGGCAATAAAATGTTAGTGGAAAACCGGAAAGTACACATATAAAAAATATAATGTGAATTTTTCAAAAATGTCCATGTTTATAGTGTCACCCCGCAAAAATACGACCGATATGGCTAATAAAAAATGCATATCTTAATTGCGTATGGCGAGAGAAAGAAGAGCATGAATTGCAAATTTAATTTGGGTAGAACTATAGGAGCAATGTTACATTGTGCTTAGTAAAGCAAAATTCAAACTTCGCCACGCACGCTACGTTCAAATGTACTGTACGGGTAGAGTAGACACAGGAGTGAAAGTTAAAAAATGTGTAAGGAAGGCATGAACGGAGTACCTGAGACGAATTGGAGAAGGCATGCTAAAATAATGAATGAAAGAATGCCTGGGGCATATAAATGTTAGGTGAGATTGCAAGAAAATGGTTCTGCGGATGAACATTTTGACAGGAAACCTTCAGGAAGAACATGGCACTTGGATGAGGGCTCATTGAACGCATTAACACTCTGAAACAGGGAACTTTGATGAAGGCCGTTTGACACTTTGATATACTAGTTTTTGTCACATAACAGAATTCAGAACTAATGCTTATTTTTTGTATATTGTATTTAAGAAAATTATTTTGAATTTAATCTAAAGGCGGTAGTAATATGCATCAACCCAACATACACTGACTGCCAGAAAACCGAAATATTCAGAAACAAACGTCGGAGACATTTAAAATGGTATAATATTAAGCTCATCTCAAGAGAAAAATCTTTAAAATTTGGTTCACAAATATCCCTTTATTGCTGTTTTGTGAAATTTTAAACAATTGCTCATTTTTGAAGTTAGGAGATGAGCACTTGGATGTGTCAAATTGTTTATAAAAAATGTACAATGCCTCGTGTTCATCAAAAAGTTAACTCCATTTGAAAAAGGTCGAATGCTAAACTATACTAGCTAAGAACTTTGAGAAATTGGTTAAACAAAGCTCACGGTCACAACTGAGATAGAAGTCGTCCTTGTATTACCAATAACCATGAAGAACCACATCTTCGACTGTCGGCTCTAAGAGATCCTTTTTGAACTCTGGGTCAGTGGGAGGTCATTATATGAGTATTAGACCGTAGAGTATCCATGCGTACCGTGTATCCAAGTATTCATTCTTTTTGGGTTATCTGAATTCCATCCAATTCAGCGCCATTAACGCCAGCACATCGAACTGCTCAGCGAATATTGGCCAACAGAATGACAGTAAGTTGTGTCTGTAACTATTCAGTATCGTCGAGGACATCCCGTATATTATAACAAGATAATAACCAAAGGCACATTCATTGAACAGCAAAATGACAAAATGTCTGGCTATGGCTCACAAGGTTTCTGGACCTATCGTCTATCGAACATATGTGGGAACATGATGGATCGAAACCTATCTGTCGTATAGATGCAGGATCCTCCAGACAAACTGGAGCAATTCCATGAAGAACTACAGGTAGCACGGGAGGAGATTCCTCAAGAGAATATAAATAACTTGATTTTTAGCATGCGAGGTTCATTAAATGAATGTATTCAGCAAAGAGAAGATACCACTCATTGTTAACATTTCTTCTTTCGCCTTTTTTGCGATCAGTCTATGTATGTGTGCAGAATTAACAATATTCATAAATAGTGACATACTGCTATGCATTTTCCCATAGGTTTGTAAAGTAGTGTAAATAAATATTTATTTATTATATTTTATTTATACTCCAGCATTTACTTGATGTATATTAATATAATTTAAGAAACCCCAACACTTTTCTACTCGTGAAAAAACTCATTACTTTACCCCCTTTATACATAAATAACTATTAATCGATCATAAAACATAATGAAAGATAATTGCATAAATGGACAAAGCATTTTCCTAAGAATTATAATTAATCAATTAATTGGTCACTTGTAGTTTTGTGGTACTCTAATACTAATTTAAATCAACATTAACAATTAATATTAAACCTACAAAAGCTCAATTTTGAAATGTTTAGCTAAAAAAATTAAATGATTATAAACTATCTTATGTAGATATGGAAAATGTTCAGTGTCTATAATAATTTGAAAGAGTTGTGGAAAAGCGCAGGCCTGGTAAGAAAGTTTTTAAATTGGTAATGAACTAAAACACGATTTCAAGACAAATTATCAACAAATGGCTTCGATCCGAAACATTTCATGAAGCATTTGCCCAAATATTTCCAGCCGGCTACATTCACATACATAACCATATTTAAGAGGCAACTGTGGCGAATAATCCCCTTACTACACATCATTTTATTTAATCTGAATATATATCTTTACAACTTGTTATCGAAATCAGTCGTCTGCTGAAGATGACAACATAGTTGTGGATATTATTCAAATGGAATAAACTGTTGTGTAGGAATGGGAATGTTTATTTTATTTTATAACTACTCTTAGTTCAAGCACACACCCCGCTTTGCTGATTGAAACGAAGGGTATTTGGGAAGAATAAAGATTGGTTACCAGCTAGCAATTCGAATTTTACACAGAGGTTACTCGTCTTCACTCTGCAAGGATTAATTATTACTAGTTAAATTCATCAGCATATATCAAAATATTTGAATTTTAGAATATTTTATTTAAAATAGAAATAACCAGCCCAGCAAAAAGCAGTGTATTACGACAACGCAAAGTAAAGCGATAAATGTCAAAGAGATTTTGCAGTCATATTGTTAATATTTTCTAATCGCCTTATTTTCATTTCTAAACTTTTATGGGATCAATGCCTTCTATTGAAAATAGATTTCAACGAATGTATTAAGATAATGACCGCTAATTCGCCCGAATTTTTTCGTTCATTTATAATGTCGAACATTCATAATTTCAAGCTTATTCTTGCATGTTGTGTTTTATGAATATTGAATATTGAATATAAAGCATGTTTACGAATGTCGATTGTGAACAAAATGGTTGATTTTATTTTTAATAAAATGTTGTACTGATTATATTTTATTGGACCGTGTAGTCGAAAATCCCCCACATCATTACATAACAATAGGTGGAAACCAAAGAACAATTATACTCTACGTTGCCACTTGCTAATGATGATAAATTTGACTCAAATCTCTAATTAAAAGTTATTGGTTCTATAGCCACTTTCACAGAAATACATTGAAAACTCTTTTAATGATAATGTTCCAACGTCTGTTTTTTTTGCATTTTTTAACATGCATGGACTTTTTGAAAAGTCTCTTGCATATCCTGGACAAAGCCAACTTTCAACCCTGCTTCCAATTATTAATGGTTACGTTGAGGTACGTTAGAATGCAACTGTTCGACGTCACTAATAACAGAGATGTGCGGCAACGTCTTCAGCATATATGCCATTCGGATTCAAGTACAAATCTGCTGAAAGTATATCATTGCACGACCACTAATGCAATAAGGAATAAATGCCAATTGAACTCAAATGAAAATGAACGATGATGGAATGAATAAATAGATGAAAATGACTCAATACCGGCACATGAATAGAAGAAAAATGTTTTAGACTGATCTAACAAGGTGGATGCGAATTATATTTTCGGTATCTCGGAGAAGTAATGGAAGTTATTACGGCCAAGTAAAATGAAAAAAAGCCGAAGTCAAAGGCATACATTCATCAACCCAACATCGTAAGAAGAGCATGAAGCCATTAAAAAAATATTTACAATATTTATACAATATATTTATTGCAATTATATAAGATGCCGTGAATTATTCTACAATTTAATCTCTATTTAGAATCACTTTTGGACGATCATGAAGAGAGGTAGAGCATGTTCTAAGCAGCAGGGACTAGCACTGTTTTGGTCGAGTGATATCAACAAATATATAGAAAAAATATATAAGTAACCACTCTAAACCGAAAGGAACTTCATCGATCATTCCAACTACCTGGATTTTTTAATGTGAGAATAGGATGGCAACTTTAAAGACTACATATTAATTATATTTAACATGAATGCCATAATGTGACAATATTCATTGAGTACCTGCGCTCAAAATGATTTCAAACGTTCAATGGTTTAAATTAAAATCACCACTAGACATATCGCAAATTGTGCGAATTGAAATTAAAAAATGTTTTCTCAAGCGTATAGGTTTACTAGCTGGTTGAACATATGCTCACGTCATGTTAATGAAGATATAATTTAGTTGCGTTTTTACGAACAATTACGTATGAAGTTTTTACAATTATGACGTATGGTGTTCTCGGCGCAATAGACAGAAATTCCAAATACCGAAGCAGTGATCATAATAAATTGACGAAGACTATGGTTTTTAAATATGAAAATAATATAAAATCTATAAATTAACCACACAAAAACTAAATAACTACAACGGTGTACAAATAAAAAAAAATATGTCGACCGAAACCACGCATAAACCTATCAATACTTTAGTAATTAGTCATTTAAATTCATTGATTGCAATTATATCTACAACAATAGACTATAAATATGTAGTTATTTCGGATCCCTGATCGATGTACATTTTTGCAATTTTAATGACATTTTCTGCAATAAATCGATACAGATATTAATTTAATTATAATAAATTTGCTATTACCTAGCATCTAGTTATTAATGACATGCCGTTAGGACGTCTAGACTTTACGGTAACTGGAGTGCCCAGTTAGTTCAGTCATTCCACAATTCGTCGAAGCATTATCACAAAAGTAAAAGTGAGCGACGCAGGCATAAATAAGGTCGAATGCATCATAAAACTCTGCAGTAAATGGAATTTATGGTGAAATAAATGCGCAAACGATGTCTGTTGGCTGCAACTAAATTGTGTGGAGATCTTTTGACTTGTGACTTGTGATTAAAAGAAAAAAAAACAACTAAAACATCGATAATTTAACGATGAATTTAATAGTAGGATATTTCAAATATTTTTTTAAATCGATTAAATTCATTTCCGATCAGTCCAGGGATGCGCGTGAACTTTGTGTACATATTGTTTGTTCATTTATCGCAATATTTTGCCATATGTAGAAAGCGACATTTGAATCGATTTTCGCTGATATTTACCGAATCAATACGACACATTTCGTTCAGTTATCATCGACTGCGTTACACAAACCTATTAACGTTTCGCACGTGTTTGATTTATTAAACATCACAGAAGATTATAAGGAAAGTGCATTTAATGGCGAGTTAAATTGCTATCTACGTGGCCGTGGTCGGCACGTTCTAATTTAAAGTGACTCACAGACAAATTAAAATTCGCGCCGAATGATTTATTTTGCAGATGGTCTGTGTTTTTTTCACTTTCACAAATCGCTTACGTTCCACTAATCGACCCGTTTTCCTTGCGAATTAACGAATTTGAAGGCGTCAACGGATAACTATTTGAATAATAAAGAAAACGAGAAACCACATTGAACGTAATTATAAAATATGCCAGAAATGTTAATCGAAAGAGGCTAAAATAAAATAAATCGAAATTAAATTAAATGAAGCGAATGAACACAAAAATGGGCAGTTGTTGACAAAATCAAATCAAATGAAAAGAAGTAAAAAGGACACAATAAAAAAATTAAATAGAGAAAGCAGACTACTACAAAATCCAAAATAATATATTTGGAGATCTCGCTATCGTGAATTCGTTTTCAGTTATTTTGTTTGAATTTACTCTTTTTTCATTTTATCGATGTGGTTACTTCACAAGAAGAAAACATGGTGATACAGGTAGTAAAATAAACGAAGATAATTGGATGATAGAAGCAGTACATAGGACATTTTAGGCATTCTAATTTAATAGTCTTTTAGTATCAGTTTAAAAAATAATTAGGAGGAAAGCAATAATAAATTTAGGAAGCTAGTAAATATAGTTGAAATAACCACTGAATTGTAACCTACCCAAACCAAATCAATCTGACCCAACATGTTCTATCCTTTTCAAATTGGTACTTCTTAACTTAAGGGGGACTTACACCTTGTTTGCCAATTTTGCAGTCAATTTTCAAGAATTTATCGCAAAAAGACTAGAGAAGATTTCGATACGAAACTTTTTTCATGTTATTGTACATCAATTGAACATCACACTTAAGTTTTTGTAAATATGAATGTTGACTCTCAAGACCTGGAGATTGCTTTGACAGCGCCTCTGTCGAAAGTGAAGGGTCAAACGGTGTGCAGGATTGGGTCCACCCTAGTTATCGGAAATAAAATATGCAACAATGCTTTTGATCGTTGTTATGTCAGCAAGGTCCTGATCGTACACTTTTTCAAAATTACGATTTTTCGCGAAATGGCGAACATTTTTCCAAAAAGTCATATTTTTACTGTTTTCTGTCCCATTCGAAGCTGTCAAAAATTAGCAAAACGAAATTTTTCAAAAATGAACGATCGGGACCTTGGTAAGTGTTTCCTGTGTATTAAAAAAAACATCGCGATACGTTCAGTTGTTCCCGTGATCGTGCACACCAGTTTAAAAAATGTAACTTTTGGGAAAACGCGTTTGAATGTTCGCAACGTATAGAACCGTTTAAAACTGAGTGACTCGGAGAATCCTTCCGTCAAAACAATCATGGACAAATACGTTGACAAAAGAATATTGGATAAGCTAAAAAAATCCACAGCAACGTGTGCTATAGCTCTCGAACTAGAGAGTAATCTGGAAAACCCTTTGACAGGTTCATTTTCGAGATCCTTTAGATTAGAAAAATAAATAAAATAATTGTTTTTTTTTTAAATCGTCAAGTCCCCCTTAACCCAACCTAATTAGAAACCAACCCAATACTAAACTTCAATGACGTACAACATTTTCCTATTTTACGGGATTGGGTTCTGTTTGTTGGGTTCGGTTTTAGCTGCACACTCCTCAGCCCTGCCCAATTTACACTAAAAAAAAACTATACGAAAATGCTCCAAAATTGAAATTAAAATTGTAATCCATTTGTAACTATTTAATGAAGGTCTAATAGAATAAATGAAATAACTGTCAATGTTTAACGACTTTCTAAAACAATTTAAAATAGCAGTCAGTTTTCACAATTTTAATAACAACGCAGTCAATGTGAAATACTGCAACGTTCGTACTCATGATATAAAAATAGCTAAAAATGAATTGCATCTAACAGTGACTATTTAATCTTCGCATTAAATTGAAAATTGGTATTTTAATGTTGTTTTGTAAAATACGTTGTTTTTTTGCACTTTGAATGTGTACATGCATATATTTTTGGAAATTCCTTTTGTTGCAAATAAATTATAACAAAATACCATACTTTAAATTTTCTTTTAAAGTATCAAATTCCAGAAATACATTTAGATTTTATTGCGCCAAGCATACGCTGTCCACACACACGCCTGGCGTCAAGGCCGAACGGGAGTTTTCAAGCGGAGTCGTCTGTAACGTCCATTGCAAAACAGCGTTAATTTACATAACGTGAATAGGTCAATATTTTTAGCGCCTATCAGAATTTTAGTTACCGAAGCAATTAAAGTCTACCCATGCGAATAAATCAAATTGTCGTTGTTTTCGACTTGTAACTCTCCAATGTAATCCACTGTAATTTATTAAACGAGTATAGAGGAAAAAAATCTATCGTGCTCCACTTCTCGGGGCTGTTGCAGTACTCATACACAATTCATATTCCAAAGCAATATTTGTAGCGCGGATATTTTTATGGATATATACATATTTTCAATGTTTATATTCCATAAATTTCAAGGGTGTAGTCGAGAGGGCGGGCTGTCTAAATGTAAACACATGGTATGAAGTGCAAGATAGGTGCATTCGTTTTGGAGAGGAGCACTATGAAGATGTGAACATAGAGTGTAACTTCGTGTATTTTAGTGAGTTGTGTTAAATGTCGATGCATATGCGTAGACTGAACGAGCGTTGGTTAGCCACAGTTGTCTATATCTTATTTGTGTATCATCTTGTTCCTATTGTATTATGATGTGTATTGTTGTATGGCAGTCACTCTTGTATTATCTGTGTCTTGTGGACCCCCGATGTGATGGATGGAATCGAATAGCAACCTATTAGTCAAGCGCCTTCGATAACAGGCGTGGTTATCGGGGAGCCCGATTTGTCCTTGAAAGAGTGACAGTAATTCTGAATCGTATGTTCAGAAGGCAAGGTATGCTAATATCAAATGTGTTGGAAAAGGTGCTATTTATATTTTCATGTATTGCCATTGTTACTAACGCTACAATGCATGTGTGTGTGGCTTGGGAAGCTTCTATTAATGAATGGGTAGAGGACTGCCTTTGGTGCTTTTTAGTCAGGACGACATTGAATTGGCGATAAACTGCGAGTTTACAATAATTCTGCTGCAACCCCTTGATTATTAATATTAATTAAGTAATCAAGATAACCCTACCTAACATACACTGCTCAACAAAATTAGAGGAACACTTTTTCGAGCGCCTATAAGTTTTCCAGCAAATGATGGAAGCAGGATTTTTTCTTGTTATATTATTCTCTAGACCTTTACTGACGTTGCTCGTTTTCATCGTAGAAGCCAAAATGTAAGGCAAGTCTCAAAACAAAGTGGTTTTTCACCACAAAGCAAACATCTGAAACTCATCAAATTAGTTACTGGACACAGTAAAACCAAAATGTCCAAAATGCATTGTTTGAGTGAAATTGAAGTCGCGAGGGCTGTTGCTTTCCTTGAAGATGGTCGATCTATGCGACTCCATCTGTTATCTGCAGAACTTGGCATAGGTACCACGAAACGGGTACATATTCCAGGAGAATTGGACAAGGCTGTAAAAGAAAAACTACCCCTCGGGACGACCGGTATATTGTTATTTCTGGTCTACAAAATCTACTCCGAAATGCTACCGATGTGACAATTTCCGATTAGATGGTTAGAAGACGACTCACAGAAGACGATATGACTTCACGCAGGCCTGTGCAAGCTCCTTGCGTGAGCAGGAATCACAGCGTTAGCCGTCTAAACTTCGCCCATGAAGATTTACAATGGCAACTTGGACACTGGAAGTCTGTACTTTTTAAGACGAGTCGCGGTTTTGTCTAACTCGTTGCGATGGTCGTGTACGAGTGTACAGACGTCCTGGAGAACGATACACTGCCGCGTGTGTACAGGAAGTGGACCGACTGGGTTATGGTGTGGGGTGGAATTAGTATAGACGGTCGCACATACTTGGTTGTCGTTCCCCAACGTCTCAACGCACAAATTCATGTTAAGACGATTTTTCAAGAGAATGTTATGCCATTTGCAGACAATTTCGGCCATGGCTTCATCCTACAACAGAATAATTGAGGTCCCGGATGCAATAACGCACGGAGCGCGCGAAGCTGGAAATAAGTATTGTCCAACCGATCGATATTTTGGGGAATTTTTTTTTTTGGAAAATGGATTAAACTAAAATACTATCTTGTGTAACTTTCCGCATCTTTTTTACACGAACTATTTTTTGATCCGTCAATTAATGTGTCTAGAAAAAAATAAAATAGTGACATTTTTTCGTTCGACAATTCAATTAATTTCAATGCTTTTTAAAACTCGAATCGCGAAATCTCGGGAACTATTCGACCAAACTAGTTGAAATTTTTAATGGAACACTGTGACATTTCACTGTCGCGAATAAAGTTATTGCAATCGTCGAAATAATCATTTGTTGGATAATATTCAATAAATAATCAGTTGCGCTATGAAACCATGTTCTTGTTCATGTTCATGTAGTTTTTCGCTATTGGTCCTGCGGCATTCTCTTTGCGATATCATTGTTCCTTAGACTGTAACGTAAATTTTGATGTATTACTTGGCGTGATAAGTTTAAAACCTGGAAAGTTGTTGCATTGTAACAAAAGGTTCGTTTACCGCGCACGACGCGTCAAGCGCTTCCGATCCATTAGCGCTACTTTACTGCGTTTTATTCTTGCAAGCATAGATTAATGTCCAAATTACTTAAGTGTTTATGTGATAATCGTGATTGAAGCATACAGTTATTCTTCTATGCAAGTACGCAATCAAACATACAGTGATACAATACGATTACCGGCTGTAAACAAAAGATTATTTTGGTCACACTCGCGATCGTATAAGGAAAAGTCGAATAATTATTATTGTTTTTATAGACATTTTTTCTAACGAAAGAAATACAATCAATAGTATTAACTTGTAATTATTACATAACTAAAATATTAAAAACATCTATCATTTGGGATGTACGGGCGGAAAAAAATTGCTCGAGCACATTGAAACTGAAAGAGATTATATAGATTTGGTACAAAGTGCCCGAAATCCTCCATTTACTACTGTAGAACAGAAATACTGCACGGCGAAATATTTTGAATCTTTAATTTTTAAAAAATACAAAGTTCCGAAAGGACTTAAGAACAGTAAAGCAGTTAAAATTCAGTATTTTGCTAATGGTCAAATTAATGTTTTCTACGATTATGATGGCGAACCAATTACCTATAAAATAGAGAAGACAGTGTCATTTGACGATATTGTAAATGCTGCCGAAGCTAAACAAATAGGGATTTCACAAGAAAAAATTAAAGATTTAAATGGAGGTAGAAATTATTTTACATTATATTTAGATGATATGCGTGTTAGAGTAAAGACGGCGAGCAAAACTAGTGAAGATAAAAAATCTAACAAGCAGGAATGAAAGTAGAAGAAACAAAAGAATCTGCTCCCTAATGATAGATGTTTTTAATATTTTAGTGATGTAATAATTACAAGTTAATACTATTCATTGTATTTCTTTCAGAAAAAATGTATATAAAAACAATAATAATTATTCGACTTTTCCTTATACGATCGCGAGTGTTACTAAAATAATCTTTTGTTTACAGCCGGTAATCGTACTGCAATTTTTTCATTCATATGCGCTGTATGTTTGATTGCGTACTTGCGTAGAAGAATAACTGTATGCTTCAATCACGATTATCACATAAACACTTAAGTAATTTGAGCATTAATCTATGCTTGCAAGAATAAAACGCAGTAAAGTAGCGCGAATGGATCGGAAGCGCTTGACGCGTCGTGCGCGGTAAACGAACCTTTTGTTTACAAAGCAACAACTTTCCAGGTTTTAAACTTATCACGCCAAGTGATACATCAAAATTTACGTTACAGTCTAAGGAACAATGATACCGCAAGATCAATAGCGAAAAACTTCCTCGCTAGTCGAAAAAAAAGAACATGGTTTCATAGCGCAACTGATTATTTATTGAATATTATCCAACAAATGATTATTTCGACGATTGCAATAACTTTATTCGCGACAGTGAAGTGTCACAGTGTTCCATTAAAAATGTCAACTAGTTTGGTCGAATAGTTCCGGAGATTTCGCGATTCGAGTTTTAAAAAGCATTGAAATTAATTGAATTGTCGAACGAAAAAATGTCACTATTTTATATTTTTCTGGACAAATTAATTGACGGATCAAAAAATAGTTCGGGTAAAAAAGATGCGGAAAGTTACACAAGATAGTATTTTTGTTTAATCCATTTTCCGAAAAAAAAATTTCCCCAAAATATCGATCGGTTGGACAATACTTATTTCCAGTTTCGCGCGCTCCGTGCGTTATTGCATCCGGGACCTCAATTGCAGGGTTCATACTGCTAATTTAACAAGAAATTTCCTCCGGGAACAAGAAATCCAAGTGATGAGGTGGTCAGCCATGAATCCAGACTTAAATGCCATCGACCGTGGGATTTACTCGACAGGTGCATTAGGAAGCGTTTATGAAGCTGATGTCAATTTTACTCAAAGTAACGATATATTCACAAATAGTAGTAGTCAAATACAGCACTGCAGAAACAAAATTACTTACTAGTTAACGATTAAGCCAGAAAAAGTGATTTTCTACTTTTGTAAATCCGTTTAATGTGATGATTCTGTATCTAAATTCCAAATACGTCGATGTAGTACGTCGTAATGCGGTACGTCGTTATAATAGAGACGGAGCGGATGTAACATCCGGGCCCTCACCGGACGCAGTGCGTTCACCCGTCTGCCGAACCGGATGCCGAAAGTTCGGGCGCCGAATGCGGGATGGCGGACAGGCCGATCATCCACGATGGGTTTGTTACGTTGCATTATTTGCGTATCTTGTGCAGTGCGAGTTGGCCAGTTTGCGTGTAGAGATATTTCAGAATTATTGCCGGGCATTGCACATACAGCACTTGTACATTGTTACACCTATCAAACAAAACATGTCCAAGTTAAAAAGTCCCGCGTGGGCTTACTTCGAAATACTCGAAAGTGATCGATCCAAAGTTAAATGCACATTCAGCAACTGTAACAAGATAATATCCCGCGGCGGTTTGGGAAAAAAGGCATCGACCAGTCCGCTCTTGTTTCATTTGAGATCTTATCACAAGCAGGAATTTGACGACATACAAATTAAAAGAGAATATAGTGTTGGGAATCCGCCATCGGTTAAACAGGTAATGGATAATATTTTTTTTCAAATTTACAAATATATAGTAGAGATGTAGTTTACCAAGGCCCATAAATGTATGGAAGGCTTTAAATATTTATGGCAAGCTGGTATATTTTTAATACATTTTGAATATAATGCTAATAAAGTTGTCTTATTATGGTCCACGTTGTGTTCCAAATAATGCGATAACGCTATTGCTTATTTTAATGTTCCTTCAGTTACCCTTCGTTGGCTGCGAAATAAGAACGGATAATGCAAGGAGCGCTGGGATTAGTGGGATTTGTTTGTAATAAAATATCACCGAAGTCCTCTTTTATCTTCCTCAATACACCTGTCTCCAAATCGATGGTCTCGACATCTGTTCACATTTTCAATCTTTTGGCACTGGTTGAATACTACTAATAACATACGTTTACGGTTTTGTATTGGGGTTTGTGCGCCTCCACCGCGCCCTCTGGGCTAACAAAATATCAAACAATTATTATTTCGTAACTACAGTTACAGCGAGAAATTGTATACATTTCAAATTGTTAAATATTCTTCGCAGATATTGTTTACATATTTTCGATGTACCTTTTATTGTTAAAAAATACGATTTTTAATTTAAATGAATCTGTTATATAAAATCTAACGCTTGTTTTAAATTGTCTTTTAATACAAACTCTGTTCATATAAAAGTTTCAACAGTTTCAGGAAACCGATGAGAACTTGGAACCGGACTTTTGAAAAAAAATTACCAGTCGATTGTACTTCGTTAGTACCCGTTTGTACCACCTTCATTTTCGATTTTACTCAAAACCCGAAATGGTTACGAGGTTTTGAATTTTTCGAAATCCTGACTTTTTCATTTTGAAAATTTTTAAATTCTGTTACATGTAATCGATGCAGAATAGTTAGTACTCGCAGGAATCACTTTGTTTTTCGTTAGTACCTCGAACCAAAAAAAGTTACGAGCTACTTTCGAATCGCGCATATACACCCTTACAACTTCGAAGATTTTTGAGATAGCTCAATTCTGTAAACGTACTCGGTTCGTGGTACAACCGAGAGGCTTGTACCACGAACACGTTTCGTTTGTATCAAATTTGCAACGTGGCAACTGACGAAATTTAACGCAATATTTGTGCTCGACGTTCCTTGTCCAGTTTTAATTTTTTCAGATTTTATTGAGGCAGAAGAATGGACCAAAGTGATTCCTGCGGGTACTAACGATTCTGCATCGATTGCCGTTAAGATCATTCAAAATTTTTAAAATTGGAAAAGTTTGATTTTAAAAATGTTTAGTGCCCTGCAACTTTCGATCGAAGGTGGTACAAATTGGAACCAACGACCACGAATCGTAATTTTGATTTTCAAAGTCGGGTGCGGGTCGTATTTTGGAAACACTGTAACTTGTGGTACAAATTGGTATTAACGAAGTACAATAGACTGGTAGTTTAATTTTTTTTCGAAAGCCGCGAGCCAAGTGTACAGTGTCTTTCACGAATGTGTAGGTAAAAATAATTGCAAGTTTTCCGCGTATATTTCAAATCAAATCACCTTTCAACGATCATATTATAAAACTAAATTGGAGCTTTCAGCTCCTACCTCTCCTACCAGAGAGAATGTTAGATTGCAATTATTATCTTGTTGGCATCCCATAATCACGAGGGCAAGATTTTTTCAAACCTGATTAATGCAACAGTCTTGTTGTTGTTGTTTTTCTAGTTTCAGAGTCGGGATCAGCGGAAAAAGCTACCAACCATAGCTAATGCACAAAATAGGAAAATAGTAAACTAGAAATAGATGACTATTAATGGACGCATGTTACCTTCGATATATCTAAAGCTGACCAGGAAAATAAAACGTCCACTTTAAAGATCAGACACAAAATGGTATCGCGGTATTTAAAAACATTTATGGATTAACTATGTTCGCAACCCCAGAGCCTAAATCGCAATAAAGAATATTTTTATAGATATAGTAAATATATCTAATGGTATTTATTCAATGCACCACAATTCCTATAAAGATCAATGTAATTCTACATAATCTACATCTACAATTGTAGTCGAATTATTGCAAAGTAATCAGTTAAAAACGAGCAATAACTCAAAAACGTTATCTTCAACCTGTCTTCTTCATATATATTTTCGACCAATAAATAGTACACTGATTTTAAGCTTTTTATGATGAACTTCCTGCGGTTCCTAACTTAGCTCAGGCTTTCGCAAGAGGTATACGATATATTTTGTACCACAAACACATCGTCGAATCTTTGAACTATTAACTTGCTTTAAAAGTAATTCTGTATTAAGATGTTGGTCCATGAAACATAATTACCCGATCCTTGGCGTTTTTCTGTTCCATGCCATGTACTTATAAGCGAAATATGAACCTTTGGGGACGAATATTTTGCGAAACGTTTTCGGTGTCGCCAGCAAATTTCCAAATTCTGGACTCAGCCGAGGGAAAATCATTTCTTATGGTTGGCTACCAAAGGATCGTATCCAGTTTTCTCTCCCTAACTTAAAATATCAGTATGCATATTGTCAAGATTTGCTTCTGCTTCTGAATCTTCGTGGTGGGCACAGGAATTTGTTCAGTTTTGTCAGTTAACCAACCAATATCAACGATTACATAAACATAAACGCATGCTATACATACAGTGTCGGACGAACAACCCGGACACACCAGCCACTCTCAGTGTACGTTGGCAATTATATTGATTTAGAGTCACTTTCCGCGTTTACGATACTGTTTTATTGCGTATACTGGATGTTCCTTAGGTAGATTTTATTTGCAGAATTATTTCTAAAAATCTGCATAAGATGTAATCTATTTTACTCTCGATTAAAGATTTTTCTTAAACAAGAAACAAACTAACCTCCACTCATGTTTGCACGACTTGATGCGGTGCTAAAATTTTTGAGTTGAGTCTTAACCTACCCAGCCGTCACTTGGCGGATGCACAATTTCCGCCTTAAACTAAAACTATGCCTTAAATATTCACTTATCAATTTAATTTCAGCATCACGCACGGGCAAAGAAAAAAGACGATCCAATTCGCGAAGTTAGAAGCACATCCGCTCCAAAGCCATCGACGCAGCAACCTGGAGACAGATCAGAAGAAATTTTCGGCGCCTTCGTGGCATCGGAATTAAAAGTGATCACTGACAGGGCCATAATGCATGAAACAAAGTGGAAAATCCAAACGGCGCTGATGGAAGGAATAAGAAAGCAAAATAGTTTGTTGCTGGCACATACGTCGCCGTCTTCGCCTAACGACGATGATTCGAAATCAAATCGTGCCACGCGTCCAAGATGTTTCGACTCTGCAGATGTTTTGACTCCAGAAACGTTGTACCTGCGGATGCCTTCGCCGATCGTCGTGTGTGAAAGCGGTGACAGCGACGGAGACAGTGCCAAAACAAACACATCATAAATATCATTAGGAAATCTCTAGTAGTTAATCGATGTACAAACTAATTTTATATTTATATCCAATACTTTATAAAATTTTACATTATATGGTTGATATTATTTCAAACTGCACAAGAATGGATTAACAACTTCTGCAAAAAAAATTGAAAATATTTTCGAAGTCCCATTTTTGATGGTTTTACAAACTAAAATAAATGTCACTTTACCTATAAATAGTACAGGAATGTCAGGACACTGGCAGCTAAGCGTGTATCTTAAAATAAAATAAGTTTAACACTTCTGTTTAGTGGTAACCCCCCGCTGAGTTGAATTATCGTATTAAGATTGGTAGAGTGCTATTAAATTATTTCGTGCAAGTTTAAAACAGAAAGTTTTATTCAAAAGTATTTTCTTTCAATTCTGCTCCATTTATGTACATTTCTCAAAATTATTCACCATTCATGATAAACTTCGGCTATTATTTTGCCGTAAAAATTCATGACGTCGTAAAAGTTGCCTACCACATTTTCTTATCCCAGTCTTGGCTTATTCAAATGAAAACGGCGTCGTTTATATTCGCGAGAACTAGAGAGTATTATTTACATGCCGATATAGAAAGCTTATCGCGTACGCATAAATCTTGCCAAGTGTGATTTATTTGGCGATATAGTACACAGTGACGTTATAATGCAATTTTCGCGCATTTATATCGGCATTGGACGTCTACACGGCCAATAAAATTTATATATTATAATATAGAAAGCTTTTGGCATCTCCGGTGCATTTCAATTAACGCAGCAAATATTGCTTGAAATTTATTACTTGTCGTCAATTAAATAGCCCGACAAAATAAATTTTAAGCGATGCAACTGAAATAAATACAAAGCATGCTGTGAATTGATTTAATAAAAAATCTATATTTAAACATCACAGTCCGTTCTATTTAGAAATTAATGGGATTTCTTTTTGGTCGACTGGCTTCGTTCCTGGTTTCATTTCACTCCAACACAAATGATGAATGACGTAATTAATTATCTAGCGCCGAGTCGTCGTTTTAAAGGCGAATTTCATTTCAGACTTGGTCTGGATAATTCTCATTATTTTTTTGTGGGCGAAATTTTAATTATTGGCGATATATCGGAATTTTATTTGAACCAATGGCAGATTTCGCGAACCAGAAATAGCACGAAAAGTTCAAACAGTTACATAGGAAATCGTAGACTAATGGCGTCCTTTGTGCATTGATCCCAAATGACCCCTTATGCATGAAACTCGACTCATTTCCCGAGTGGCCGTTATATAAATCTTGACAAAAACATCTCTTCACCGTATCTAAATTTATAGAGAATTCGCCGATAATTTATGTATGCATTTACAATTGTTTTTTCGTCGATAGTATTAATACTATTTAGAACGTGCAAAGGGCAAAGTATTTTTCGTGTCAAAATTGTACAATAAGTAGCTTCTTTGCACCAAACCCTGCTTATGGAAATTCTAATTCTAAAATGCTTTTAATAATATAAAACGTAAATCTATCTTTCTAATTACAAAGTTCTTATACAATTAAAATTTATTACGCATTATCTTTTCCAAAAATCCATATTAAAATTGTAATACGTCACAAGACATTAAACGATGCCCCCAAATGCAAATACGAACTGTTGACATGGTTAGCAAAATGAAATTAATTGCTTACAAATGCGTTTTAATGGCATTCGAAATTCACAGTTATTCAGTATTGATTAAATCATTAATTGAGTGCTCATTAACAACGTGTACAGTTTTAGATTTAAATGTAAATGTAAGGTTTATTGTATGTTAACATTATTTGTTTTTGAGATCGTCGTAAATTAATAATGGATGTATTAATCATCCAAGATGAAGCCAAGTTATTAAAACAAATCATAAATTATCAATTCTAATTGGTTATTGGCCAGGTTAATATGAGGCGACCGATTTATTATACATGACCTACATTATTTGATAATCAAATATAATAATCTTCTCTTTATGAAAACGAAACCAGTGAACCTGCCTTTTTATCAATTTGCTTTACATTCTTCATTCCGTTGTTATTTCAGTCAATGGCAAATAATGGTCGACACGTGGAAAGACAATTTTATGCCAATTTTGTCAACTATTACATTTGTTGTGTTGCTGTTTATGCTAATTTCAAATTCAATTGGATTGAAATGAATTAAAATTACATATTTGGAGCAAATGAAATTGGATTAACGAAGGAAAATAACGAACTTTGATAAAAAAAAGTTGCGTTGAGTTGCGTTCTAAAAGAACATTAATTGGAATTGTGCCACTTGTGTCGAATTTTCCGACGATGTTGGTTCACTAAAATCAATAATTCTAAATTTGAGAACAGATATTCAGCGCACACAAAAGCAGATTGAAGATTTCAAAGTCGTTCCAAAGGTCCAGGAAAAATCATAAGACGCATCTATTGATCAAATTATTCATGAAATTAATGAAGGCAATAAAAAGGCGAAGAATTTCAATGTGCCAGAGAATGTTGATGCGAATCAAGTAATTGTAGAAAACGAAGCGATAGATAAGAAACTCGATCGCGAATTATTTAATATCGTAACAGATAAGTTGAATAACTTCAACATTAAAGCAACTAGGTTGGGTAAGATTAACACTTCCGATGGAGCGCGGCCACTGAAAATGACTCGACAGAATCAGTTGAACTGATCCTTAAAAATTCAAGAAATCTAAGGAACCATGCTTTGTATTCTTGGCGAATGATTTGACATTTCATCTGCGTCAATTCACGAATAAATTGCGCGGTGGTGGAGTTTTGGTTGCCATAAGAAGATCATATTTCTGTTAAAGGATTTTCCTACAATATGACTCGTGCAGAAATGGTATGTGTTAAAATTAAAATTGGCCCTATTTGGTTAACGATAATTGTAATATACTTTCCACCTCAATACTGTGCTGGGGAGTTCTTGAAATTGACTACTCGGAGACGTTAGTTGATGGTGATAATATTTTTTTTTCTGATTGGTTATTTTAATATTCCTGAATATCAACGTTACTACAGTGAACCCATCGTAACATATAAATTAAGATTGTTATTGAACTTCTTAAATATTTCAAATTTAAAGCAATATAATCACGTTCTGAACAGCAATGAGCGAATTTTGGTTTTATTAATTGCATCTGATTAATTGTTTAGTTGAACAAAGTGATGATTCACTTGTACCTGAAGACACACATCATCCTCATTCCTCATTCCACAGACGAAGTTTCAATTATCAAATGATTTCACTTATGATATTAAACGCGCTAATTATCCTGAACTTTATAGTTTAATGTGGACTACTGACTGGAGCTTTCAGTTTATTAACATTGATGAAATGTGCGATTCATTTTAAATCAACAGCTACTAATCTCTCAAGTTGATGTAATTTATACAGTACTAACAAAAGATATCGATCTTGTGCAATTATAGACAAATTGCCCCTATTGGGCATCTCTGTTAACTTGAGTTTATTGATAGAAAGCTACCTACACAATAGAAGAAATTATGTTGAGATTGGCAATGTTAAATCCTCATCGTTTACAGCTGATAATGATGTACCGCAAGGTTCAAACCTTGGACCATTACTATTCCTGATATTAATAAATGACGTAACAATGCTTTAAATTAATCTATGCCGATGACATTAAGATGTTTAATGTTATTGGGTGTATTGAAGACTGTATAAAATTGCAAGACGCTGTGAACACTTTGGTAAACTGATGTAAAAAACCGAGCTCATCATAAATATTGAAAAATGTAGGCACGTGTCCTACACTAGAAAACTTGTAAGACTACATTACGATTATGTAATTGATAATCAGGTCTTACATTACGTACACACAATGAAAGATCTGGACATATGACATATGATGAGAAGCTATCATTTGTGCCTCATATTGATTATCTATTGGAGTATGTCCCTGTTGTCTGGAATCCGTCATATCAGGATCATATAGATAAACTAGAAGTATTTACATTTCAAAGTGCATCGTTATTATCCACCAATTCATGTCAACCACGAAGAACTTCTTCGAGAATTTTCAATGATTCCACTAGTGAAGAGAAGATGTTTTACTGCATGTGTTTTGTGTATAAACTAGTAAACAATATAATTGACTCATCCGAACTATTGGCTATGATTTATTTTCATATCCCACGTTTATATTAACGTTTTACCAAGCACTAATAGCTTCTTAAACTCACCGATGAAACTTTCAACATTGTAAATCTGACACGACAACTTCACATTTTTGATATGAATTTGGGTTTATTTATTTCTACATTAAAATCAATATTGTTTTAATAATTTGATATGAAATGTTTTTCCGATGTCATTTCCTGATATTTTCAATATTATGTTATTATTTTGTATTATTTTATATTACCTCTACTATTTGAGCTTTGTTAGTAGTGTTTTTTTTGTGTATCTAATGTACCGAACAATAATTTAGTTTGGGTTGAATTGAATTGAATAATAAATTATGTATAGTTTTTTGTATATAATAATTTAACATTTTCTTGGGTAGTGACAGTCACTAGTCGTACAGCACCCTTCGCATGTTGACATGTTTGTCTTCCCAGTTTAAATTCTCGAGACATATTTTTCACCACCTGGTAAGAAACAGAACCCTCACCTAACGCACACAACCCTTTCTTTTGTATTTTATAACTGCACGAACCTCTGATTTTTCCATTTTTAGAATTTCTCTAAACTTGTCTACTTAAATTCTAAATCATTTGAACAGGTAACAAGTGACAAAACTACAATTGAACCAACGTAACAACGAATGATTAATACCTTAATGTGTCAAACTGATTCAACATCATGCACCAGGGACGCTAAATAATGATTTCCCTCGTAGCTTTGTCTGCTACTTTCTTCTTATTTGTTTGATTGGACTGAATTGAGAGACGTTTTACTTATCAACAAACAGGAACATTGGGTCGAAGTTCAAAGAAAACGTACCAATCAAATAAAGTTCCTAAAGAATTAGAAAATTTTAAATCTGATCCACAATTTGCGTTTGTGCCTAGTTGAATGGTTTGCTGAAAGGCATAGACCAGAAAATTCAATAGGTTTGGTAGAAGACGTTTCCTATGTAGAAGTTAAGAACAAGATTTCCTTGAAATAAAATAAATTTATTCTGTCCGTTGCGCGCGAAGTTTTTTAGGGATGTCAATTCTTTTGAATTTCCTGTATATTTTGTAAGCACTACCTCTTTTCTCGTTGTTACAGGTACTAAATCGAATGGGTACACCTAGCAATATTATAGCGACAGGTTTATTTTTGTTAGACGTGACGCCGAAAAGTCTAGCGGCGATGTTCTATAATTTCTTGATTGTTTATTTTATGTTTTTTATTTTTTCTGCATTTCAGAAATTATCGAAAATTATCAAATTTAATTGTTTCTAATTTAATATAATTTATTAAATTCATGGGAACATTTTCATAAATCTCTATCTATATTGATTTAGGTATTTATTCAACACTTTACAATACGCACCTTGTTATAATGGAATAAGAATAGAATAGAGTGGATGGGCGCGACTCTGATTTATTATTACTATTATTATTATTATTATTACCTTTTAATGCGGCTTTCGATATCGATATATTATTTGACATCAATAGTTTCATTCAAAAGTGGAAAATTGTTTTATACCTTTTAAATCCAAACCGATATCTTAAAACAATTCAATAAACGTTTTGAAATACCAGCGTTTATGCTGTAGAATGCGCCGCGTAGACGACGTAAAAACATACAAGTCGAATTAGAAAGTAGAACACATGTAAATTACAAACAACAAAATCACCATCGAACAATAATCCACACGCATGTGTTACAAATGGTTCACGATGGTAAAATAGTTTAAGAAGAAAAAAATTAAACACCAACCAGGATGTAAACCACATGCGTTGCGTTTAAAAGTTTGTGCACATTCGAGCAGTCTCCGCGCGTAGAAAGTTAATTCGAAGGTGTGAGTAAATTCTTACCTTGATTAGGAAAAACGCAGAAAAGCAGAAAAAGCCGATGGAATTTTGCGGCGATGTCATCGTTACGAATTACCACGGGACACTTAAACGCACACAAATATTAAAAACAGGTACGAAACACAAAACGAAATGCGAATACTCAGCGAGTGTTTGTTAGCAAGAGTAGACGTTGACTTTTTGCCGGACACTTTAAAACCATATTAGGAAAATTTACACTTAAACCGTAACATTGTTGTTTTTAATTCGCAAGACTTCAACGGAGGTACGCTCATGCGAACTACTATACAAACGCCATCGCGTCGTACTCTGACAGTTCGTTAAGAAGTTACCACAAGCCACAAGTAACGATTGTGAGAGCGGGGCCTAGAGAGCAGCACTCGGAACCAGGAAGTCTGTGAGTTGCTATTTCAAACTTATGCAACAGGTGGAAGCACGGCGCAGGTGTCAATAAATTTAAATTAAGGAATCCTTGTGGTATGCAACCAAATGTGCCTGGAAAAGCTTAAAATAAAACTTTTAATGTACAACGTACTCTTTCTGTGCATGTTTGGTACTCTAAGCATTTGTTGTTATCTCCCCTCATGCTCCCAATACATATGTATATCAAGCGGTAGCAAGCGGTCCACACTTTCCTTTCTGTTACCTGAAAATCATTGTATTTTCCTGTTTTTGGACTCTATTTGTTAGTTCTAATTCTATTTTGCAATGATTTATTATTATTGCCCCCATCCACCATTCAATTCTTTATTATTTGCAATATAGTCCACTCAGTCAACCTACTCTTTTTTCCCTCCACTGTCAAAATGTAACTTTTCACATACTGCAATTTCTTTACTCTTAATTTCGCTTTTCAACCTACTGATCAATACCTACATTTTGCAATTTTTAATTTCCTTGATGCCTGTCTTTGTGTTGTTCTTACTATTCCCATTACTATTTTATATACACTTTCTGTAACGATTATTAGCTAAACTCTTCAGGGACTTCAATGTTTCCCCTCTTAACAGTGACAAATGCTGCATTTATATCTACAAATGTCGTATGTTAATGTTCCCCCTTTCTACTCTTCTTCCTATGACATTCCCGAATGAAATCTTGTATCTGTCATACCTCTCTGTATGCTGCATTTCTGTTCTAATGTTCCTTGCATTTATATTCTTAGATCTCCATTGGTCTCGTATATATATATAGTATAGTCGTATAGTCCACTATTCCTGCCAAATTTGGTTCCCACCCCTTCTAGGTGGTGCAGTTTATATGTCACTGAGTATATGTCGAAAGCTACTGTTGGATAGACATGTCGCCCTATTACTTTATTTTTCTGCCACTATTAGCTTCTCGCACAAAGGTATTATAATGTACTATTTCCATTCTTTTGGTATTATTTTCTTCCTTTCTGCTTCTTTGCATGTCCCCTGTTGGGTCCCACACGTTCATATGTACAGTTAGTTAAGATAATTTAGATCCGGGCAAACGGTCTAAATATTTGTCACAATTCTTTTGTGGTAATTCGCACGACCCTGCCCAGATACAGATGGTGCCGCCGATGCGGCCAGCTAACGGTTGGTTCGGATATTTACATTTTATTACTTATTTTGCAAATTTAAAATCTAAAAACTCTTGTACGGTCACGTACAAGACGTTATGTATTTTAAAACATTTGCGGCCCCAATTCCACTTTCATAACCCGTCATTTTACGATTGCCGGTTGTAAAATAGCAATTTACGAATATTTAAATTTTTATATGGCACTCGGGATTTTAGATTAATCCTCTGGACCATACATTCCAAACTTCCCTTTCTTTCATCGCTTTAAATTCATTCTTTACCAATCACGACGAGTTTTTCATCTTACATAAAGTGGGGATATTTGATTCCAACCAATTACACAAAGGAACGTAGTATTTAAGGAACGTTTTCACCCTTAGGCAGATATCACAGTATCACATTACCACGACAACAGTCAAAGTATCACATTACCACGACAAGAGTCAAAGTATGACATTATCACGACAACAGTCACATTATTATTACCACGACATCAGTCAAAGTAACAACATTATCACGACACCGATCGAACAGTTACACACAGTAACACATCCAATGTATAATCATCAGTGCCAATTGTAATTGAGCAAAATTGTATATTGTAAATATTAATAATAAATATTGTACATAGTTAAAAGAGTTTATCTGAACAAGCCTTCGAACGATTGAATAACGCTTAACACGTATCGCAAACATCCCCATACCCATTCATTTACCTTTCCTCCTTTTTAATCATCTCTGGTGCTACCATTCCTTTTCCACAAGCGTTTCTATTTTTCATTTTCTTCCTGTCTGTAGTTTTTCTCTCCCCGCCCTCTCCTCTTTTTCTGTAACTATTTTCTCCCATTCTGCTTTTACTGCTTACTAATTGTTTAATATCCTCTCTTATATTCTATACATGTTTAGCTTTCTTACTTTTTATTGTTTTATCCAAGAACAGCTGGTTGTTCGGTCCCAGACTTCTTCCAGCTTCTTCCTTTCCCTCCTTTACTGCCATCCTTTTATCGTTTCTTCTCTTAATGTACTTGTTTACTTGCTTCGTACCCTTTATTTTGCCCTTCATTAACGGCGTGGTGCGTTTAGTTCCTCTTCCCCCTTAGGTTACTCTTTTTTTCTTACATACTTTACTGTGATACTTAACTTTTCTCCACCAGTACCTGCATTATTGTATCCCACTCTCGTTCTCTTGTCCAGTCATGTTCGCCTCTTCTTATCTCACCAATACTATATTAACAATTTCTTTCTGAAATGTTTCATGTTTTAATTTCTCGGTTTTAATTCTTTCATACTGTATACAACTACTTGGTTCTTCTATTTTGGTCTATTCTGGACATTATGATTCATATTTAGTCTCGCTTCTCTTGTGTAATTTATTATGCTTTTACCCCTCTCCATTCTGATTCACATGTGATTCTACCCTCTTTCCCTTTGTTGTTTCCTATTTACCTATTATTGCGTATGCAAATTCCACCATTGCATGTAAATTATCTAAACAAGTATATGGTCCAATTTATGATCGACTAATCTATACTCATTTGATCGTCTTTCAGTTTCATATAATTATTTAAAAATTAATTTTATCATTACATTACTTAAGTCTTGTGAGCCATAAAGTCTTCAATTTGTGCTTTTTTGTGCCTTTTATTGCGGCATATATTTATATTATTCTAGTACCATGTACTACTTTTTCTTCCACTTCTTATTTCATGTATATGATTCTTGAATATTTTAAATATTTAGGTATATAATTACCTTTATCGTTCCTATATTTCATATATTTTTGTTTCGTCATGAGTATTCCAGAATTTATTTACTAATGTGATTAATTAGATGTTATTCTGAATAATATTTCTAAAAACAATTTCTTGAATGTGTGAAACATAGAATTCTTACAAGTATAAACCAGTAAAGAAAAAAATATTGCAAGTAATTAAAAAGTTAACTTCTAGACCATAACACCTGGTACTCTTCTTGTGGTTTTTGAGGTCTAATTAGTAAACACTTTGTATAATAATTATTTTTAAATATATTTTTCCGTAAAAACTTTTGCATGTAAATTATCTAAACAAGTTAGAAATAAGAAAGCATATGTCCTTGATCCTCAAGGTGTATTTTGGCTTAGACGGTACAATTAAGAACCATTGTGATACGATTGCGAATTTATATAACAGGCGGAAGCACTGTGCAGATAAATCACGGTATTGATTGTGGTAAGAAGCTTCTTACCGGGTAAAGATGGTACCTGGTAGGATATGTACTAATAATAGCAAATAATTTACAAACTTCAGACATACAGAGTTTAATTTAAAGTAAATTAGAATGAAAAATGCATTCGGCGCCAATTTAACTGAAAGGCAAGAAAATAACGTGGGCGCCATCGGAATCGTTGATAGATAAGCGTTTCAGTATTTAAAAAGTAATTCATAATAGTTTGGGCATATTAATCTAGTTTATTTTATAAAAAAACGACCTTTATTGGCATTCTTTACATTTCATCTATTTCACTATTTACAGTTTCATATGCCTGTCCCTTTCCCTTACGTCCCCTTGTGTCTCTCGTCGCCGCTCCTTTTATCTTTTCTCCTCCCTCAATCTGTTTATTTTCTTCATTATCTCCAATTCAAATCCTGTCTCATCCAAAATCCTTTTCTAGTTTTTTCCCTTTATTTTTTCCTCCTTACTCCTTTCTATCTCAACAGAATCTTCTATCCAATGCTTCCACTCATCTGTCCCCTCGTCGCACTTGAGTCTCGCTATCGCTATTTTCTCCATCCCCGATCTCCCCCCTTTCAGTTTATTTTATAACACACGCATTTATTAAATCTACTCACATGTGTACGTACATACATTTAAATATATTCAATATTGTTTCTTATTAATTTCTATTCATCGTCCATCCTATATTATATACCGCAGTTGTCAAAGATTAAAAAATATAATTTATTATGAAATATTAATAACAAATTTCTAATTTATTGTAATACCAATCAATATTGTTTTTATGCAATTTACTAACGAAAATAGAGTAACTAAAATCTATTGATATTGCTTAAAGTATTTTCAAAATAATATCATTATAAAATTTACCTGCTGTTTTCGATATGTTATGCCCTTTTGGCTTGTTTAGATGGTTCAAGAAATTAGAAAACAAATATATTTATTGTACTCAATAAGTCCTACACAAGTACCATAATAACGTAATAATTCAATTGCCATTTGGTGCCATTTACATTTGTTGACAGTCTGCGACAAACGTTGTAATTATAAAACGACAGCTTAATGAATATCTTAAATTTGTGCTTTGCAAACGAAACTGCATGAAAGGCATATACATTCACATGGACAAAAAAAATTGTCTTGTGCTTTTTGAAAAAATAGTTAAATTTTGTGGTTTTTCCTTATAATTACGTTATTTATGTTTTTAATTTGTATTTTTAGTAAAATTTTTCTCAATGCTATTGTGTTTTTTGTTGTTAAAATATTCGGAGGCACTTTAGCAGATGCTTGAATCATTATACGATATTATTCGTTCGTAATATCCGTCCTCAGAAGTACTAGGCATTTTTCATTAAAAACAAGAAATTTGATCAGTATGTTAACTTAAGAAAAGTACAAAAGAAATATGTATATACACCTTCAAAAATTATCACCAACCGAAATAGTTTTTCGAAATTGTTTCCTTGCAAATATTTAGGATGAGGCATGTTTCTTTTCTTTGCGTCATTTTTCTCCTCCAAGCTTTGATCAAACATAACGTAGTTCCTACCACAGCAATTTGGTTGTTTTTTATTTCACTTTTCACAAAAATTAAAATTAATTAAAATAATTGATTTCTTCTTGATGACTACCAATTTGACATTGATGGTGAATCAGTATGACAATAAAATTTGATGCCAGTCTTTGACCAGCGTCAGTTTTTAGATTCTAGTAAAAACGCATATCACTGCAAATGCCATTGAATATGAAACTAACATATTGATCGTATACCATATGCCCAGCCAAATGTCTCATGTGTATCAAAACGCATATACCTATCACACTTTATCTAATCGCATGGTATTACATATTAATAACTAAATTTGGATTCCAATTGGAAAAACTGAAGAATTGTTTTAAACTGAATTAAAATTCACGAGAGCGATTGTAATTTATTGTGTATACGAGTGCGTAACAATATTCCTCTTGGATGTGCATGTTTTAGAGTACACTAATTCAAAAATATCGTTGGTACATACAGTATGATTTAAATTTATTCATTAATAAGGACGCTACAGACATAAAAGCATCCGTCAAATCTATTTGTTAATAATATTGAATTGAAGCGCCTCCACTAAACTAAAAAACTAAATAAAAGAACTTTCAAGACTTCTGAAAACATCTCACGGTGCTTCATTGGTGTTTTTAATAACTGCAAAGAACGAGTAGGATGTTTTGATTATCTGAAAACAATGTATATATGTTACTATCAAATAATTCTATGAGGTTGTAAAAAGTAACGACTGTATACTATTGGTAAGTACTCGTATATACTAGATTCATTAAAATCAAATGTGGTAAGGGGTTTTAATTTTCAAAACAGTTTACGTATTCGATCCAATACGTGATTGCAATGTATTTAATTCAGGTTTTAGAGATTTAATTTGAAAAATCTGGAAATTTTGTGGAAAATGTGTGACAATTCGTTTGTAACGAGTGTAATCCAAATATTGTAAAAATAACGTCACAATTTTAACACATATGTTGATGTATGAAAGAATATTTGTATATTAGTCATTTTTGTTGTAAAATCCAATGGCAAGATGGCTGGTGATTTTCTGTTATATGGCTTCAACCAATGAAATATAAATTCTGAGAGGCGAAACATAACCACAAATATAATAATAACGTCAAATCGAAAAAGGATTATCTGTTTAATAATCGGTATAATACGTGTGGTATACTTTTACAGCCAGAGCTCCATAGAAAGCTAAAAAGGAAAGTGGTAAACTTATTTAATCTAGCTAAGGTGTTACTGTTGAAGATATTCTCTTCACGAGATTACGATTTCCTTAATTTATACTCATAAATTTAGTAGAAAACATAATGAAACGTGTAGTGTACTTCACATGATCAGAGTTGCAAAACTAATCTAACACAAATCAAGTAATTCAAATAAGCTGGGCTGATGTATAGGTCGCTAGTCAGAATTCATTATAATTATTTTTACTTCTTTGTATGAAAATACTTTCGTAAGTATCTAATTCTCTACAATTTTGCACATCTTTAATTAATTTAAGACAATTTGGTGGTAATGCATGGTCTGTTTCAAAAATGTTGAGCTAAGCTTGATTTTTCAGGTCTGTTAGTCTAAAACGTGCTGTTCTTTATGGCGAGTTTTAATTGAACGTTTGCCCGCCATATTTTTGATTACAAACATTCCTCTGTTAATGTTTATGAATTTTGAAAATTCTATTTAATTTTTTAGAAGCTAAATGATACGGTAAACAAACAAATTCATTGCCTTGATCTCTTTGAAGTAGTAGGCATATTGATTTTGAATTTCATAGATTTGACGAAGGCGTTCGACAGAATAAAGCTGGAAGACGTTATGAAGGAGCTAAAACGCAGAGGAACACATCCAAGCATCACCGACACAGTCAGACAGCCCAACACAAACAATACCACAGAAATAAGGACAAATTCAATAACAACTGAGAAAATAGAGCAAAACACGGGAGTACGACAAGGCGATAGCCTCATCCCATTCCTTTTCAATATCATAATAGACAGAATAATAGAGCAAGTGCGTAAACCATGAGTACAAGATGGGAAAACAACAACTTAAGATTATCTGTGATGCTGACGACGCAATGCTATTCGCGCACACAGAAGACTGACTGCAATGGCTCTTACAGATATTCAACAAAATGCTAATATGGAAATATCACTAAAACAAAAAGCATGGTAATTGCCAGGGAACCATGCAGATGTAAGCTAGAACTAAACAACAAAATAATAGAACAGGTCTACGAGGTTAACTCCCTGGGGACACCAATATTACCTTATGGTGACCTCAAGAATATCGTACGAGACCAGATAAACAAGTCAGCCAGAATAGCAGGAGCCTTGAAAACAACTATCTGGAAAAATGCATGCATATCAACTACAACCAAAGTCAGAATATACAAAGCATGTGTAAGACCCGTAATGACATACACAGCAGAAACACGAGCAGACACAGCCGAGCTCAAAAGGATGGCGCGCACCAATGAAATGAGAGTACTAAGAGGAATAACGGGAAACACACTCAAAGACCTAAGAAGGAGTAAAGAAATTCGGGAAGAATGCGAGACAGAAGATGTGGTGAGGTGGACACGAGCGCGAAGGCGCTTCTGGAATGAACACATATCTAGGATGGAAGATCACAGACTAGCAAAAGTCGCGCGAAACGGAAAACCAGCATCAAGTCGACCACCAAAGAGATGGAAGGACTGCTGGTCGTCAGAATCTCAAGAGCACGTGAAATGAGGATGGGAAAAACAAAGGCTTTTAGGCTTACAGAAAGAAGAAGAAAAAGAAGAAGACTTCATTACGTTTTCTTCTAGATTCTACTACATACTAATGAAGAGAATATCTTCAAAGGCAACACCTTAGCTAAAAATACCAAGTTTAACACTTTTCTACTGAAGATAATACCTAGTATTAGTATTATTAATAATAATAACTTAGTTTCCGAAATACATATTTAGAAGTTATTTTCATCCCATATTTATTTAAAATGATGACAGTTCGTAGATTAAACTTTGCGAAAAGGAAATTGCGATAGTGAAGTGTGAGAATGTAGTTGAAGCGCAAAGTTTAAACTGAAGTCTCAATCAGATTTATTCATGCGAATCATTATTTCAAGAATTAGACAAGCAGATGAACTCTTAAGGCGCTCACAAGCAGAGTTTTGGTACGTTCTTAAACTTGCACCGCGAAACTTCGATTCGGCAAGCGACTATTAATGTGGTGTAAATTATCAAGAAGAGCTTTAATTCAATCATTGTTTGACAACATTGTGACTGGCGACGTTTAACTTGAACATGCTGCAGAACTTGTCATACGACGCATTCGTGGCTATATTCAGCAAGATTGTGCACCTCCCACTACCATAAACTTTGAATTTTGCAAGACGAAGATCCTTTGAGGCATCTTTGGAGGGGATATCTAAATGGGAGTTGAGGTGGATAAATAACCAAAGTTATAGATGCGCAGAATGCTAGTTATTATGCATCCTAATTAAATAAAGTAAAATTCGACCTATCTGAAATTTGAAGCTGTATCTAGCCTGATGATGATTACGACTCAAGCAAGCTCTTGCATAATTTGCATTTGTTGTTGGATGTCTAAGAAGGCTACTTGCCTATTGTTGTTTCCGCACCACCAATATTACAATAATACTGTTTCGATATAATCAGGTTTTTAAAACTTATCAAATTACATATGTATGAAAAAAAAATTTAATTCGAAAAATATTAATAACGCGCAACTAAAAAGTTAATACCAATTAGTATTATTGTTATACTTACATTAACAAATGTGCTCAAAGTCAGTGGAGAAAATTTCCCCATAGTGAAATAAACTGGTTTGTGCATTCGTATCATGTTAATAAGCATACTTTTTTTAAACGATTTGCTTGCTAAGTACCAATCCCCTTCGTATATTTTTAGTGGTACATTTTCTGCCTAAAAATATAATGCAAATGCAGTTTTTTCGCATATAAAATAGTCGAAATAGTCGACTTATAGTAAATTGCTTACGCTATTAGTTACCATGTTGCCGAAAATGCAATACATCGCTAGTTGATATGCGATTGCAAAAAGGTAAACCACTTTGGGTCCATATGATGCAAGGGTAATAGGTAGCTAGATTTTAAATTTATTAATAGACTATTACCTAATTGTGAAATAATGTCCTCCAGGACATGGCTTACCATAGAAATCATATATAGACACGCACAAAACGCCGATAGAGATATTAACATTTGTGCCAGTATTAAGTAAGTGTAAATTTCTTCCAGGCGATTGCAGATTCTGTAAAACGTTTATTGTAATGAATGAGTTGAAATATTAGGCGCCAATACTTCAGGACAAGTTGAAGGTGCTCAGTGGCTTTGTTCATTTCTAACATCATCTCGGCGTCTAGTTGGGCGCGATCGTGCAAGTGCTGTTCTGGAACCACTTCAAGTCTTTCACAGCATCGCTGATAAATACTTTTAAACGCTCCTTGAATTATGAGAAAGTGGGCGCTGATGTAACATAGTATCCCCACATACAGACCATCGAAGGCTAAAATTAAACATTTAGGACGTTAGGGAATTATTCAGTAACCATCAACGGGATATGTTGTTTAGCTTACCGACGATGATCCACGCAAATGTATATGCCGCAACGCATTGGTACAGAATAGCCAATGCATATTTAAATACAGAAGCTTTGTAGTCGAATACAATGTAACTAACGTACGGTAATTTATAAAGATCAATGTCTGATGTTCCGTTGATCATATTCTCATTATTTGACACAGCAAGAACATTTTTAATGGAACCCAACCACGCTGATACAGAGCAACTTATCCCAGCGAATAAGAACAATCTGCAAGCGAAGTCGTTCACTTTTCGTTCATTTTCGATAATTTCGAGAGGATCAAACTGATCACTGGATTTGTATATTGTAGTGTAATATTGAAGCTTCTCAATTATGGCGAATAATTCCTTTTGGACGTAGAACCACACGCAGACTTTAATGCTTCCCAAGAGGTGGGTCATAGTGGTGCCGAAATTAGTCATAAAAGCCTCCAAATCTGAGATGGTGTCAGGAAAGCACAAAATCTCAGTGAACCAATAAATTATGCACGAGAATACCAGCACAACGAAATTGTACGCAAGACGAAATAATTTGGCTTTAAATTTAACGTTATCGTTTGGTATCCACATTCCAGCAAATTTAAACAATAGAACGTTTATATGAAAAAAGTCGTCGTTTTCCATGTCGATGCAATGATTTCAACTAATGGATTTATTAGGTAATTTTGATTATATATGTATCGGGGATGACGAAAAATGAGAACACCTGGCGTATTTTAAAATGCTGATATTCTATGTGTAATTACTGTATGAAAAAACAAGCGAAGTATTTGCAGACCTAGTAATTATCTGTGTACTGAAATTTGCATGAATGTATCTAACCATATTGCATTTATGGAAATGCATAAAAATGGGCGTGTTGACATGTTGCCAATGCGAAGTAAACGTTAATTATAAAAATGGTTGTATGAATTAATGGTAACCATCGTTACCTTGCTCTTACCGAATCGATGTTTGATTTTCTGTAAGTTATTTGATGTAAATTACTGCAGATCTGAAATCGTATTTAAACCTTTTATTTTTAATGTTAACCATGAAATAAATGCCGCAAACTTTAAATGAAAATACTCGGAAACCTTTACACGTGTTTGGTTCATGTTTGGCAACTTCTTTTATTGTATTAATATTTTTCAATTCACAATACATCGTCGTACATGAATGTGGCAACACGTTAGTTAGGTTTTCTACTTTGCTTCATTGCTTAATATCGTTTTTTTTCTAATTGTGAAAATTTTAATGTAACAAAAATTAATCACATCGGTTATAATGAATCAATATATATGGAATTTCCACATACTGGAAATTGGAACTTTTATAATACACACGTACATATAAATGCCATTATGTAAACAAATATTAGAAGTATTGCTAAAAATTTTAACGAGCAGAAAATATTTATTAAATATCAAGATTGAAAAATAATAAAATTGAGAGTTTATTGTATTGCATAATTCAACAAAATAATCGTCTCTATTTGTGTCCACTATTCCGTTTGCCTATAGGTCACATCTGTGTGGCAATTAACAATAGTGTATATATTCGTTTCTCGTGGCTATTACTAAAGTACTCAAAGATTTATGGTCGTTGATAAAAGTCTGAGGTCTCCTAGGACTGAGTCAGATCAAAATAGTTCCTAATTCGAACAAAGTAATTAAAGTTTTCAATTATTTTCGTTGCTTGTATCTTCAGTAGAAACAAATCACTTATATACAATGTATATCGTAAACTGATTACCTTTATATTTCCAAAATTAGTACAGCTGTAATAATATTTCTAACTACTGTTGCTTGTTTGGCAAATGATATACAATATTGTAATTTAAAATTATTTAAAAAAAATCAATATCTTTCATTTTTCTATTGGTAATATATGAATATACTACTAGAGGAAATATAAATTTGGACCCGAATAGCATGCCTAACCGATAGCTGTGCTTTGGCTGTTTTTTGTGTCCAGTTGTCTGCAAATTTAGGTTTAATTAGCCATACAAATTCATAATTATTTTTACATTTATGTTAATGATATTATTTCTAAAATTTATTGGGTTTACTGTAGTCAAGCCGGTGAAATCTTCTTCTACTAATTGTACTTTTTTATCTTACATTATTATTTGTGTGTCTGGTGCAGCTATATTTGGTCACATTCCATTAAATTTCTACAATCATAAATTCAACATTTTTTACTTTTCGAAATACACTTGTATACGTTGGCCTGCACCTAGTTCCAGATGTAGTGTGGAGATGTCTTTGCACATTCAATGAAGTGGTTGGTAATTTAAATGCTTTTAAGTTGTTAATAAGCATTTATAATATACACTCAATTATGTCGGCGTATGCACAATAATGTTTGGGACAATTTTTCCATAATTTCATTTCTTACCTTGCTTACCCATGCTTAATGAGATTGTTATTAACGTCTTTTCTTTACAATGTCTGACGCGTTTGTTTTTATTTATTTAACAATGAGCCTATTATTATATTATATAAAGTTTTGGGTTTGACATGTGTACAGTTCGGTTTGTCAAATGTTTAGGGCTGTGTTTCCCAAACTCAAGTAAAGCGCGACCCCTTTTTCTTAAAAAAAAATGTTCGCGACCCCCGTATTTCCTCCTACTCCTCACTCGAACCAAAATAGCGATAAAAATACCCTAAGTAAATTGCAAGTAATTGTTTGTTTCGCGAATTTTATTTTATTTTATACATGTTCTTTAAGTTTAATTTAAATAAATTAAAAATTAAATTCAACAATTATTTTATTTGTGATCTGACTCGATAGTTGCTAGTAACTAGTAGTACTTCTACCGGACTATGATTTAATAAAAATAAATTAAAAAATTGACTGCAAATTGTACATTTCTTTGTTCGTGTCTGTAATACTGTGTTTACTGTATACAACGATATTCGCGAGAGCTCTACTTGTTACTAGATGGTACTCTGGTTTGGCAATATATAAGCAACGAAGGAGAATGATACTTCAGTTCCAAGCAGCGCGTTGTGTTGATTGCGGTACCAAGTAAACATTGTACGTTTACGTATTAACGTCTACGATAAATTACAAATTATTGATAAGTTTTTAAAAAGAAGTGTAGAACCATTTACGTCTGAAAGAGCCAACAATAAAAAGAAAAACAGACATTACTGCGATGGATATCTTAAATATAGTTAACTGCTATTTCCAATAAACCACAATGTGTTATTTGTGGAGAAGTCTTGTCTTGTCTTGTCAAAAGAAAGCATGAAGCCATCAAAGCTACTTCAACATTTAAATAGCTAACGCCCAAATAAAAACCTGTTTTTTTTAAGAAAACGGCAAGGCACTTTTCAATGATATCCACTAATGAAAGAGAATTATTACCAATTATAAAGTTGCTTATCGCGTTGCAAAAATCAGTAACTCACACACAATTGCTGAAAAATTTATTTCGCCAGCAGTTGTTGAAATGGTACACATAATGTTTGGTGAAAAAGAGGCTGCAAAGTTAGAAACAATACCTCTGTCAAATAATACTATCCAAAGAAGAATTAGTGATATGATAGAAGATATTCAAACACAAGTTGTGGAAAATATTATTAAATGCACGTACTTTTCTCTACAACTAGACGAATCCACAGATAAATCTAACTGTGCCCAATTTATTACGTTTGTAAGATATGATACAAATAATGGCATTAAAGAAGATATTTTATTTTGTTCCCCGTTAATTATATTAATAGCAAATACTGCTCCTACGGACAACACATAATGAAAATGTGATACAATATAGTATGTATCACAAAACCTTGAGGGAGGATAATTTATTTGAGTACTATGAAAAATAGCTAATCAACTGAAAAATTTGATTACTGTAGGAACATCAATGACTATAGTTACTGAAGTAAAGTAGGCTCGTGTGACAACATCTATACCTACTGTAAATTATGGTGTGCTCATATGATGAATCCATGTAATCCAATTGCTATTATAGCCTAAATTCATAGAGACCCAAAAGTTGCATTTCTTCTTCTTTGTTGTCTAATAATATGGAAAATTATTCGAAATTCGGGTAATAATATTTTTTTTATTAAACCCATGGACCATTACAATGGTATATGATTCGTCAACGCTTGATTGCTATACACATAATAATATACAATATAACACATAATAAAATAAAATAATATAGATCGTCCAAAAAAGAAACGGTCGAGGTAACATACTGCAAAACGTATTATCAAATAAGAAGAAACGAAATTAGCTTTAGGTTTTATGGAAACCTATTATAGAAATAGTTTAACACCCACGTACATATATAGGAGAGTTTTCAAAAAGTGTAAGTGAAGTGAAGGTATGGAAAGCTCCTTACTTTTACTTGCTGGGTAATTATAATGGAATTAATTTTGTTCGAAAATGTTGTTATTAGCTTTAACTTATAACACTACTTGATGTATGTAATACTGTACACAGTAAGCATATTAAAATCTTTAAGCAGTTGCCTGCACAAATAATATCTAGACCATATTTCTAAGCGCCCTCTTTTGTAAACGAAAAACCCTTATACTAACTAACTTCCTCAGAACAAAATCCCATCCCAAGTTAAACGAGACACACTATGAACATGATAGTAAGTCATGACTATACTTCTATTTGCAATTTTTTTGAGTACAGTAACAAACTGACGAAAGGTTAGAGCATAATGTTGCTCCAGCATAATTTATTATTAAAACATACCCCTAAGTATTGGTACCTGCACAATTGATCTGTTGCTCAACAGACGCCCCAAGCTCAATGTAGTTATGTATATTATAAATAACCACAGTTGAATTCCAATTAGTCGATTTTGACAAACTTAAGAATTGTTTAAATTTAATCAAACTTCCATGAGACAAAATTTACTGTATATTTATTGTATAGTAATATTCTTTTTTATATGTGTATGACATTACAAGTATGTTGTATGTGTATGACATAAGTACACTAATTTTAAAATATCATTGTTAGAGTAGAGAGTAATTTGAATTTAATAAGGACCATTAAGTCATCTGTCAAACCTATTCGTTAATAATATTAAATTTATGCATTGCTATATACTTCAATTACTACTATTAAATTTATCATCCAAGTCCTCTGAAAACCCAATCTCATGGCACTTCCTTGGTGTTTTTGAGAACTGCAAAGACTGAGTAGGATGTTTTGATTATCTAAAAACAACATATACAGCTCCCCTTAGCAAACATGAGAGTCGGAAAATACGCGAACTACAAAAATTTTATTTAAAATATTTTAAGCAGGAAAATATTCAACGAATCATGTTCAAGTATACTAGTTTGATACATTCCGAATCAGAAGTAAAAGTAATAAAATCTGGACTAGACAGTGCTTCACAGATTTTATGTTATGTATTTTCTTATATGCCTATTTTATAATAGCATAGTTAATTTCTCATTTCGTTAGTAAACTTTAAATTGTGACAAAACTTTATTGCAACACTACCTTTTAAATTTGCCGCCGAAATACTTTTTTAATCGGAATGTACGTTGAAAAGCAGTGCCGCTCTCGTCACGCCCCCTCAGCTCTCATGTTTGCTAAGGCGAGCTGTATGTTTTAATGTACTCATTTTATGAGTGTATTGTATAATAACAATATTCTGCGATCGTAAAAAACATATAGCTGTTTTTGGTAAGTAGGCATATATAGTAGCAGCATACATGAGCTGCTCGTTAAACCTCCACTGCTCAAGCAGCACAAAATTTCAAACAAAAATCGTCTAGCGGTGAACACTAACACACGAATTATCATTCTGATGTCAGCTGTAAAGTAGGGAAAAGTAGTAGATAGACAGACAGGCAGACGGATAGATAGATAGGCAGACATGCAGGCATACACATATTCTCGCTGCGTGTTGGGTTCAATAAAATGTATATTTAAATAATTTCATTTTTTAACCGTTACTACCCTACTATCGCTGCGTCCCGTTTATATAATATTGAGGAATGTTATGTAATTGAATATCCCAACCCTTTTCTAAGGAATGCTACACTTTGTCGACGGCCCAGGTACTGTGACGTCTTCACTCCTGGATATCGCCGTGCAGGTACATACCCGCAGGCAATCCTTCACTTCCTTTGGAGTAAGAACCGATACCTTAGATCTCAATATCGCTTCTAGGAATCGCCAATGAAAAAATGACTGTCCATAGAGCAGGTAGAAAGAAGGAGGAAGGAGGGTGGTGGAGTAGAGGGGTTGGTAGTGGAAAGGATGAAACAGGTGGAAGCGCAGGAAAGAAACGGAAAGATAATGAACTCCAGATATAATACGAAATACAAGGAATTAAGAGTGTTCAGAAGGAGACCAAAATACCTGGAAGGGGGAAAGACGGAGGAGGAGGAGGAGGAAAGAAGAATCGCAAGGTACAGATGTGGAAGCGATGAGAAGAAGAATAAATATTGGATGGGAGAGGAGTATAGAAGATGTGAGATTTGCGGTAAAGGAAGGGACGAGTGGAAACAGTGGAAGGTATTGGGAGAGAAGGGCACAGGGGTGGATTTATTAGTAAAACTAACGGAGAAGAGAGAAAAGGGGAGGAAAATGAGGTCGAGATCTGTAATCTAAAATTGACTGTTGCAGGTTACGAAGTGGTTCGAGAAGAGTGATGGAGACTAGAGGCGGAGGGTGACTCAGCCGGGAAGCAGGGAAAGGACAATACATTGATACATTACAATGGGGTAAAGGGGATGTAAATCAAGGAAAGAATATTATATTATGTTATTATTATCATGCCAATAAAAGTTTTTTTTTAGTAGATCTTTTTGGTCTGAGTCTTCGCCAAATAGTTCTTGGATCTTTTTCGTTACCTAAGTCGATGTAGCTGGCAAAGACAACTGAATGGCATTTTATTGTGGTATTTCGTTTTATAATTATTATTATAATTATTATTGATTGCTTGCTTGTGGATATTTCAATTTTTATATAATAATTATTAGTACTCATTATTCTTTTTTATTCTGGTTCACAATCCGAGTTTGTGCCAAGTAGCAAGTGGTGGTTGAATTTGCAAAGGAATACAGCTTATGGTGTAAAAGAGATGGTAAAAGAATTTCGACAGAATTGTTAGAGAGATAGTGTGTGTAAAATAGATCAGAGCACTGACAAATTAGATTAGATGTTTCGTTAGGACATGTTGATGAGATATTGGTAAAATGGTCACATGTAAGGAACTTATATATGAAAGTTACATTCACCACGGAAGTGAAAATCAACACCCAGTTACCATCCTTAGACGTGCTAATAATGAAGACCATTGCCTCAGTCGCACTGTATCCCGAGAGAACCGTTATTTTAACGTTGAATCATGCCGAGAAACCAAAAGACGAACAATCATATAATGCTTTCACTTCTCTCATCGAACAATTTAATATAAAATAATATAATACTATCATACTTACACTAACAAATGTGGACAGAGTTAGTGGAGAAAATTTCCCCATAGTAAAATAAATTGGTCTGTGCATTCGTGTCATGTTAATCAGCATACTTTTTTTAAACGAGCTGCTTGCTAAATACCAATTCCCTACGTATATTTTCAGTGGTATATTTTCCGCCTGAAAATGTAATAATAATGCATTTTTTATCTATAACACATTCGAAATAAATTCATTGGGAATCGTAAATTAAAAATGTGGCTCCACTTACGCTATTAGTCACCATGTTGCCGAAAATGCAATACATTGCTAGTTGATATGCGATTGCAAAAAGGTACACAAATTTAGGTCCAAATGATGCAATGGTAACAGGTACCTATGTTTTAAATTTATTAATTTTCTATTACCTAATTGTGAAATAATGTCCTCGCGGACTTGGCTTACCATAGAAATCATATATAAACACGAACAAAACGCCGTTAGAGATATTAACATTTGTGCCAGTATTAAGTAAGTGTAAATTTCTTCTAGACGATTGCAAATTCTGTAAAATATTTTGTTTGAAAGAAACAGTTAAAGTAGACGCCAATACTTTAAGACAATTTGAAGGTGCTTTGTGGCTTTATTCATTTCAAAATTCATCTCAGCGTCTAACCGGACGCGATCGTGCAAGAGCTGTCCTGAAGAAACCTCGAGTCTTTCACAGCATCGCTGATGAATACTTCTAAAGGCTCCTTGAATTATGAGAAAGTGGGCGCTGATGTAACACAGTATAGCCACATAAAGAGAATCAAAAGCTACAATTAATAAATTAGAATATACAACACTTTATTTATAAACCTTTAACTAATATGTTAAACAACTTACCGACGATTATCCAGGCAAAAGAAAATGCTCCGAAGCATTGATACAAAATAGCCAATGCGTATCTAAATAAAGATGATTTGTAATCAAATGGAATTAAACTAACGTACGGTAATTTATAAAGAGCAACGTCTGACGTTGCATTGATCATCTTATCACTCTTTGAAACAGCAACAATATTTTTTAATGAACCCAGCCACGCTGTTATGCCACAAGCTATCCCAACAAATAGGAACGATTTACAAGCGAAGTCGTTCACCTTCCGTTCATTTATGATAACTTCCGGAGGATTAAACTCTTCACAGGATTTGTATATCGTAGAGTAATTTCCCAGCTTCTTAATAATGGCGAATAATTCCTTATAGAAATAGAACCATACACAGACTTTAACATTTCCCAAGATATGAGTCATTGTGGTACCGATGTTATTCATAAAAGCCTCTAAATCCGCGATGCTATTTGGTAAACACACAATCTCAGTATAGCAATAAATTATACACGAGAATACCAGAACAACAAAATTGTATATAAGATAAAATAATTTGACGTAAGATTTCATATCGTCAGTTGGTATCCACATTCCAGCGAATTTAAACATTAGAACGTTTATATGAAAAAAGTTGTTGGTTTCCATGTCGACACAATGATTTCAACTAATGGCGTTATTAGTAATTGTATTCGTATCGGGGATGACTTAAAAATGAGACCACGTGTCGTTATTTAAATTGCTGGCATTCTGTATGTAATTAGTTTATAAAACAAGCGATTTATTTGCAGACCTAGCAATTATCTGTATAGCGAAATGTGCATTAATGCATCTATCAATATTGAATTTATGGAAATGCATAAAAATGTATGTTGGGAAGTTTTGACACATTTCTAGAACGTAGTAAATATTAATGATGAAAAATAGTCGTTTCAATTGTAACAGTCGACGCCTTGCTGCTTTGTAAAAATGCTCTTCGATTTTTCTTTCGCTATTGCGTTAATCGTTTTTTTTAATTGATAAAACCATTAATATAAAAACAATTAATAAAACCGAATAAAATGGAGCAATGTATTTTCACGTACGTAACGAAAGTTTTTAGAAAATTATTAAAAATTTATTTAATTTGGCAGTACAGAAAACGATTCAGTGAAGCTTTACCATCACATAGCAGCTAAAGGCCAGAACATTATCATTAACATGATGCGTTTGAATAAAATTCACTAAGTTGGGGAGGCATATAAATGTCTGAATTTACAGCTTCGCCCCTAACTTACCCAACCCAACGAAAAAAAAATAAGTAAGTACTTACTTACATAAAATAAAAAGAGTCATTTCCAGAAATTGACAATGCCTTGACAGCTATCGACAACATTCCCCAGCAAAAACGTTCTGTTAGCGTGGAGCTAAAGGCATAAGATTGAAACTAGAACGAGTAGAAACGGCTTTCATGACCGTGTTTTGTAGTATTATTTTGATGTACATGAACAAAACCGACAAGAAGTTACAGTCCGTTGATATTGACATTTGTACAGTTATTCAAATGCACGAGAGAAAGCGAAATTTGTTATAAATATTAACAGCAAGCATCGGAACTTATTAGTTAAAAATACGAAAAGGACACGAAGAGGATGTGGAAGAGAAATCTCACAGCAGATGAATCTGCCGAAGATATTACTTCTTCATTATCTGGTCGGGAAACATTCAGAGTGAATGAACATCTAGTAATTATAGACAGACTTGTGGCAAAACTTCAAAAGAGACGAGAAGTGTACAATAGTTTTTACGACAAATTTCTGTTTTTAAGCAATTTAATTAACTTGATCGAAGTCCAAAATAGCGCGAGTATGTTAGTAACGATGTATTCTGGTGATTTAGAACAATGCTTTGTGGCAAAATATATTCATCTACGTTTTTATTTCACAACGATAGCTCGAGATGGAGAACTCCCACGAACAACCAACGCGATTCTAAAAGAAATAAAGAACCTGAAACAATTTACCCAAACATTGACATAGCCTGATGAATGTGCGCATCGACTTCTTAACATTCAATCAAAACAATTTCGCAAGACAAAAATGTAGACGAAGAAATAGTTAACAAATGCGATTGGATAAATAATTATTTGTTGGCACCAACTTTAAATAAATAATTTTATTCATAGCATTATTGTTTTCGTATGTTAAATATCAAATCCTACAATACATCATTAATGATATACTCATCTGCTAATTATTACGATATTCACAATAAACTACGCATACATAAAGTCACATCTGTTTGCCGGAGGGGAAGGCACAGAGGTCACGAAATTCCACATTTTATCTCTCTTAATTTCTTCACTCCTAAACGTGTCCTGGCCTACTAATTATTTAGCAAATAAACTATATGTAGTTATGATCTATAATATAGGCAGTTTCAACCATAGGAATAATATCACTTAACAGAACTGTGAACAAGACATACAGTAAGAGAAGATAAGGCGAAATCAAAAGAAAATGGGATGATGGTTTGAAGACTTTTACTTCACGTCAAGTTCCTGTAGTAGTTGTAGTAGTATTTTTATGCCTATACTAAAGAGCGAATAATCAACACAATCGCCACGACATCTCTAGCGATATTGAAATGAAAAATTATGACATTTTAAACTTAAGGTTTGTATGTGGCGCACAACAAATCCTCCTATTTTCAACCAGAAGTGACGATTTTATGCTTGTTCTTACCTTTACTAGTTATCGAAAGTGATTTAGTTGGTTTGGTAGGTTCCGGTGTTTTGACGAACAGTTTTCTTTGTTTGATCACTACGTTTCGGCGTTTGCCATTTTCGAGTGCTAAGGTTGCGGTTATTGTCTCTGGTTTTATTGTGGAGTAGGAGGGTGGGAGTGAATATTGATTGGTTAGATTGGTTGTTAATTTGAATGTTCATGATGTGGGTTTTTGGAAGTTTAGGGAAAAAGTCTATTTCGATAGCTTCAGATTCACAAAGATTCCAGTGAGCGACTGTCAATTTATTTATTATTATTGCTTGTTACTAAAACCGTGTATCATGGTATATAAGTCAAGTTCAAGTTGCAAGAGCCATAACATTAATCGCAGAAGGGTATAGCTTACGTCACGTTGCAAGACAATTTTATTTAAGCCCTTCTGTCATGTCCAGAGTTTGGAATCCCACGGCAAGACAGATTGTTGCGAAATTGTGCACACGATGTACATCTACTTCTAGTGACCTGCAAAATGACCTTAGGATTGCAGCGGAAATCCAAATTTGTACGGAAACTGTAAGAAAAAGTTGCGACAACATATCCTAAGGTCAAGGAGATCAATCTGAAAGCTACGGCTGACTTTAGATCACAAAAGAAACTGACTTGCGTTCGCTCAATAACATGTAGATTGGGGGATAGAGCAATGGTCCTTTCAGCGAGTCCAGATTTCGGTTGACACGTTGTGATGGTCGTCTTCGAGTTTGGGCGCCTACAGGTGAACACCATCGTGAAGGACTGGTTCAGGAAGTTGACAAGTTTGGAATGGAACCCCACATGTTGTGGGCTGGAATCTCATTCCATACTCGCACATCGCGTTGCAGTAGCTGTCTAAATGAATGCCGCCCTCTTACATATCATGTGGTACAAGCTGGTGTTATTATAGGCCGTAGATTTCTGTTCCAGCATGAAAACGCAAGATCACATGTGGAAGGTCAGACAAGACAATTCCCGGAAGAACATTAAATCCCAGTTATGGACTGGCCAGCTCTCAAGCTCAGATCTCAATTCGATAATGCGATTGAGCAATTGTTGGACGAGCTGGATCGGAAGCTCAGAGACAAAACCTGTGTTCAACAGCTGATGGTAACTTTTCAGGAACAATTGGTCAACATACCCCAAGAGGATATCCAGAGGTTGATTGAAAGTATGCCACGAAGATGTTATTCAGTGTCGTGGAGCACATATGTGTTTATTAAATATCTTTTAAAGTTTATTTTTCTCTGGTTACTTTATTTATAAGGAAGCATATGAATCATGAAAATTAACGAACTCGAGACTTTAACGTTACACGTTTTGATCTTCCCTAAGCCTGTTCTGACTATTTTCGGAATGCCCCCCCCCCCCCCTCTCTCTCTCTCTCTCTCTCTCTCTCTCTGTGTGTGTGTGTGTGTGTGTGTGTGTGTGTGTGTGTGTGTGTGTGTGTGTGTGTGTGTGTGTGTGTGTGTGTGTGTGTGTGTGTGTGTGTGTGCGCGCGCGCGCACCCAGACTATTAAAGTTAACACTATGAAACTTTAAACTTAAGATTTGTATTTAGCAAGTAATTTATTTACTTTTATCATTTTCCATATCTCGAAAACTATACAAGCTATCGTATTAAAATTCTAAACAACATTTATTTGAAAGGTGCTTTCGAAGTATAAGAAAGTTCAGTCCGCACTGAACTTTCTTACAACTGCAGCTTTTTTTAATGATTTAATCTTCCAACAAAATTTCTCTAATGTGTGAAGTTAACAATTTGAAACTGAAATTAATTTGACGTTAGACTGCCAATTTAGACTTCAATCGAAAGTTACTGTAATACTAGCAATATTTACGATTAAAATTCTTTTCGCAAAGTTAAAAACTAAATTCGCGTCTACATGTGACAGTAGGTACGGCAATAACAATGCACCACAAAGAGTTATGATCAATCGTCAGTTGGCAGTATTTTACAGTTTAGACGATGCGTAACAGGTGAATCGTAGTTAGTCGAGTCCACTATATATTCCAAAACTAAAGCCTACACTTTTACACGTAAAATGCGAGTTGACGTTTGAAATGTCACGTAGACGACTTGTACCTTTTCAGTGTTTCAAACTGTGTTTGTTAATGTATCCAAGCTACAACTAACTCAAACTATGCTCTGCAACTTAATTACTCAATTGATAAAAAATATCTCACCGAATATTTACAATGCGCATTTCTATGTGTATTTGACTTTTAGAATTGTTGATGCCGATGAACGCGATCGTACGTCGCGAAACGAACCACGATCGACTCTGAATTTTCATTTTCAATCGCCAGTTGCGAGCACGACATCCAGAAACGCTCCCGACGGAGCGCCGGGGGCCTTCATGTGAACGCTCGTTTTACATCAAATTTGCAAAAGTGACGTTTAACTGACGGATCGCCGCGTTCGAGAACGCGAAGAAAGCGCGAGAATCAATCGCAAATATCTTATCCGGTGAGCAGTACTGGTAGAGTCTGAGGTTTAATTTTCATTTTAAAGTTCTCTCGCGGGTCGTGTTCATTCTGTGGGTTAGGTTGAGTATGCATTTGGCCATTGTGTGTAGATCGAAGAGAAACGTACGAGCCTTTTGATGTGCTATCAGAAGCATGTACTTTTATGGGTTAACTAATAAGGCCAGTTTTACAAGCATGGCTGCGAACCCGACCTCCAATACATTGACTAATGTTACGTAATTAGGGAGTAATCAGCGTAAATGTTATGTCGCCATTTGTAGGTTACATCTCTACTCTACTCTAACTATTACTTGTCACTGGCAACGTAACGTAATTTACATTGTTAATAGTTTTAGTCACTCAAGGTAAGTGTGTAAGCTAAATTTAATAAATTTCTCTTAGAATTAATGTATCTATTTGAGATATTATAAATAACATACAGTATACTATCGTTGCAAATTAACTATTATTAATTGTGTCACAGCGACGACAACTTAAAATGTAAAAATCCAATTAGTGCCACATGTTTCTTTGCACATCGAAAATTCATGATAAAATGAAACACTTAAGTATAAACTAGTAATTTACTCTATACTTCCTACATTATATCACGTACATACAAATGTCAGTGGATTTAGTTGTGAAGTTTTAGTACTTGCTTATACTAAAACAGTAAAAGATGAGCGTTGGAATCCACAAATATTTCGACTTCAACATTTGGGTTCTAAAATGTGCCGGGATATGGATCCCCCACGATGGTAAACCCATCATAAGGATTTATTACATAATATACAATTTTTTTTGGCTGACGTACTCGTTTGTTATATACACCACAGCGGAATTACTTTGCATCCCGGATACTGTACAAAACATGGAAGATTTCGTCAAAAACGTCAGCATCACCATCTCTCATACATTGGCGCTTATAAAGGTCTGGATATGGTTTTTTCGTCGTAAAGAAATTTTGGGCATGATAGAAACACTTAACGATTACTCGGGGATTTACGAAGATTACGAAGACTTTAAACCTGAACAGTCAATCGACTCCGAAAGAATAATGAAAGACAGAATGTGCAAATTGTTTCTTTATTTAGCATCATCAGTTGCTCTGTCCGGCATCTTTCCTTACGTGAAAAAAGTATTAATTGAACCGCATGACATTCACATCGTGAATGCCTCGAATGAAACGGTTTCTTATCTCTACAGTATCGGTCTGCCGTATTTTAGTCGGATTCCATTTGAGTACAATTCGTCTAAGTTGCGCTTTATGTTGGCCATTTTGTTTCAGTTTTTGCCGACGTTCAACATGGGTGTTATCATCGTTGGTAAGTAGAATTGCGCCAAGCATTTGCGCCTTATTTTAAATGATCTTTATTATAAGTTTCTTGTTATAGCTTTCGATACGTTCTATTTCTCGCTACAAAGCTATGCATGTGCTCATTTATTAATCGTACAAGGGGCTTTTAAATCTCTGCGCAGTAGGTGTTTGAAACGCCTAAATCTTCATGAAGAATGTGTTTTACACGATTCCATACAACTCAGCGATGAAATGAATCGCGAAATGGGCAAAATTACAGCACATCTTCAAGTAGTTTTACAGTAGGTATCTACTCCAAATGTGCCTAATGGTAGTTTCGTTACTTTTTAGCATATGTGACCGCTTGGAGCAAATTTACACGTACATCACTTTAGCTCAAACAATAATGTCCCTGATTATATATTGCACTTGCCTGTATCTGATAACAGCGGTAAGTGAACATTTTAATCGCATGTTTAAAAATTATCATGACCATTTTTAGCTAACGATTAGTATCCAAATTTGTGCGGAACTAGCCTATTTGACTGCAATAGAATTGCAATTATGGATGTATTGCCTATTTGGGAATAAGGTGACGGTCAATGTAAACGTTTTGTAGTAGACATTTGGGTTTGGGGTAATGCATTTTTGATTACAGGCAGAAAATATACCATTTTCTATATACGAAGGTGACTGGTTGTCTGCGAATGGTGTTTTTAAGAGAAGCATGCTTATTAATATGCAACGAATGATCAAACCAATACATTTCACCATAGGGAAATTTTCACCTCTTACATTGACTACGTTTGTTAGTGTATGTTTTTGAATAATTTAATGCAATTTTATCAAGACACCTAACAATATTTTTTCAGATAAACAAAGCATCATATACATTTTTTGCTGTACTAAAAAAATACAAGTAAATATTGAATTAAAAGCAGACAGGCGTTGTTTGCATATTTTATATTTACACCGCACGCACCCGATATAACTGCAGCAAGGAGACTACATTCCTTGTTACATTCCAAGATATACTGAAAACCATATCTATCACATATTTTAATGATATTCACTTAAATGATGTCCATAATGTCTAATTACCACGAACACTAGCATCGAACAATTTTATAATTCGTGGCAAACTGTCTCCTGATTTACGGCAACCGTTTGACTATCTCGTGTGCAGCATTGGTTGTCTAATTGATTAGGCTATTGTTAGTTTTTACACATTTTTACGCATTTGTGAAACCGTACTTGTATTGTATTCTAATAAAAGAAATATAATTCGTCTATTTTAAGAAGAGTATTTTCACATTAATCATTTAATACAATAAAACTGAGTAAAGTTACGGTTACGGTTGGATATGCAACATTATACGCACTATCCTTCACAAGTAAGCTATACAGTGGGGTTAATTTATCCATTTATCCATTTAATTTATCATATATTTTTTAATTTGCTTAAAATTGACATTTTACAATAATTAATTCGTGATTAATCCAGAATAAGTTTAAAATAAAATACGCAAAGACATCGCCATATCGCACATTGAGTAAAAAAGACAAGAGGAAGTTCATTATAATCGCTAAATAACATGCAAATCGTTATTCTAATTCGTAAAGGGCAAATGGAGATTTCAAAACTATCGAACTACAGCGTCAGATCAAGAATAAAATAATTGAAATGACAATGATGATTCAAAATTATAGAATTTTAAGTTAAAAAAAATCAAAAGTTTCCACAATTCCAATAGATTTTGAAACTGTCGACGCTTGTGATTTATTTAATTTGAAATACCTGAAGAAACTGGCACATTATAAGTAAGTAAGTTAGAGAAGACAATTCTAAACATAAATGCTATTATGTTGAAGAAAAAGCGTGAGCCGAAATGGAAGGAAAAAATTGAACTAGAAGAAATTCAAATTCAATAAAGAAGAGAACAAAAAATATTATGGAAAGTATTATGGGAAAAGAAATATGAAAGCAGTACGGAATTATGAAATCTGAAGAGAAAGAAGATTAATTAAAGATGCAAATAAAACTATGCAATGAAAAATTGTACCAAAAGTGAGAGGGGTGAAATAAAGAATAAAGAAGCGAACATGACCTGGTTCCTTAGAGATCTGCGAAGAGCAGAGTCTCATTATTATCGGGCCAGATTTTCAAAATTATACTCGGAAATAAACGGTGAATTAAAATACAAGTTTTATAAAATATAGTCCAATAAACACAATGTTAGACAACTATCACATAGCAGTATTTTCTCAAGTTTTAGTTAAATGTATTTGAGCTGATTTAAGTAAATAAAAATGTGTGATCGCACCAAAAATAACGACGAAACTCGGATATTAACCACATTAAGAATGCGAGGCAAGAGAACCACAATTCTGTCAGCTTCTCTCTCAAAATTTCTAATAATAGAGTAGATGAGTAATAGATGAGTAACAGGGTAGGGCGTTATTTTAAGTGTGTAATCAAACTCATCGATCTATTATGAAATTATGAAATCTACGATAGGACAGCACACTACACTACTTTAGGTAACTAATAGTAAAGGGGGATTTGAATGAAATGGTAAGTATTGGTAATATACGCGTAGAAAGATAGTTAGGCAAGGAAGGTAAGAGCATAGTATGTGCAAAATCCATCTATGTCTCTACAATCACCTGTACCACACACTAGTAGATATTTTACTCCAAAATAACGAGAAAATGGTGACAGCGCTATGGGTAGAAAATGTTGTGGGTTATAACAAATATAAAGTTGAAATAAATGCATAAATATACAAGGGAGAAAAATATACTCTCCACTATTTTTTAGTATACAGTCACAGGGAGCGATGCCATTTTGTAACATTGGAAATGAAACTCGTTAAAGAGAAGTAACGCATGATAATAAATGACAAGTCTTTGCCGCATAAAAGAAACGACAATCAGATGACAATGTCATGAAGTAAAGAAACAGTAAGACTCGGAACAAACTCAAAGTGGTAACATGTAAAAAATAGAATAAGTGGCAAAAGATAGCTATGGAGTTGAAATGTATGAAAAAATAAAAAGTTATTCTATATATCATAGTAATAATAAATCAAATGAAAGATCCTTACAATAAAGTACTGAGGAATAGAGAAGATAGAAGTATAGACTTCTGAAGAAGACGTAGCAACAAATGGAAGTGATTTTGCAGAACTTTTAACAATGAAGAAAAAGTAGAAAAACGTTAGAAATAGAAAAAGCATTTCCAATGCTTCCAATTTGCGTTTGATTTAATATTTCCAATAGATTTTCTTGCTTCGTTTAGGAATGTTGTCAATTCCTTAACGAAGCAAGAAAACATGAACTATTTGAAATATTCAACCAAATACGAGTTATAATCCTATTATACAAATCAGGAGACAGCACCAATTGAAAATTAATAGAGGTATAACTTTGTCAATTATAGCAGGGAAACATTTAGATTTAGTCACTACTGTAACTTATTTTGATTATTATGACATTGGTTTCTTCAACATTTAGAACTAATATAACGGCCGTAAAAAACTAATTTACAATTTTGTATTAAAATGATATTAAAGTATTTAATAAATTACGTAATTCACTATTAATACAAATGTCCTTCTAAATTTAGTAGTTAATAATGAAAGTAAATCTGCAATTAAGACAAACGCATTGTTATTTCAAATACGGCTAATGTAGTAATGTAATTCATTTAAATACAATAATTGTTTGTTAATATCAGTCCGTGTGCATAACTAGTGCATGATACATCCGTTTTTCATATGAGGACCGCATCCTGCTGGAAAAAACAATTGTAGATTATATCGTCAAATAATTTTGAATTTGTGCATCGTCACAAGCGCAAGAAAAGCGGATGTTGTTCATCGACGCCTGCATAAATTGAATGCGGATTGTAGACTAGAGCTCGCACAAATTTGTACAGTTATTCATTTTATTTATACAGAGTGATTCATGTTGCTGTCTTGATTAAGATGACATCATTTTGTATTAATATTTTTTGAGATTTTCATGCAAGAAAAAACGACCAACCCAATCTTGTGGAATAAACGTGCAATTCGAAAAAATGTTATTCCACCACGAAACATCCAATTTTATTATTTGAACAAAAATTCTGAAAAATAACATAGGCACTTCATCTCACAAGTCAGCAAACTATGAAAGCAGGGCAAGATATCTGAATTTGAAAGAAATAATGATTTTATGAAATTTGCTGCAATCATTTTATAAAAATACTATAAATATTGACAAAAACCACCAGAAAAATAAAACAATGTGTTTGTACATTAACAACATACATGGAGTTTCTTTTGCCTCCAAGATCGCCGGGCATTACCTCTCTAAACTTTCTTTTGTGGGGGGGTACTTAAAAGAAATAGCATAGCTTCAGAGGCCATTTCAAGATGTTGATTATCTTGAAAGAATCATCAGAGTAACATGTGAAAGCTATTCACAAAAAGTACAGAACCTCCATAAACTGACATCTAGTCAAATTACCAAACGAAATCCAATCTGTTTGGATGGCTCAGTACAAATGAAATTCGTGCAGTGTTTAAAGATAAGTCAATCTTACGTGCAATTATTTTCCGTATTTTGAAGGATTGTCGTGAAGATAAAGAGCTGGAAAATAATAAGAAATCTGGTCGTGTGAGAACAACGAAAATATGCCAAAAGCCAAATTGGGCAATCATCAAGGAAATTGGCATAGTATTTTGAAAAAAAAACATCCTAATTTATTCAAAATGTCAACGAGCACCGAAATATACACAGCAACTCGAAAAAATACCAAAATGCTGCCGTGCTCTTCGTATCAACCACTTTGCGAATGAAATATTCATCATTTTGGAGGACGGATCGTACTTGATATTTTCACACTATGCGTTAAGTGGAAACTGACAACATTAAAGCATCATCAGACAGATGTTAGATATGCCAGCAAATCGAAATTTGAACCAAAAGTGTTGGTGTGGGTAACCATGTCATTAAAGTTTGTCTCAGTGCCTTTGATTCGTCCAAACAAATCCAAAGCGATAGGTTCTGAAATTTACATCAGTCAATGTTTGCCGAAATTGAAGAAATTTTGCAAAAAATATCAACCTCGCGACAAAATCATGTATTGGCCGGATCTAGCTAGCAGCCATTATGCGAAAAAAGCAACGGATTGGCCGAGCAAAAAATACCGTTTTCACCGAAAAAGGGCAATCCTCGAAAGCTACCACTGGCACGTCGAATCGAAAATTTCTGGGCTATTCTCAAGCGTATGATGTACGACAATTGCAGCAAGACTCTAAAGAGGATAAAGGACTCCATTATAGAGCCACTAACATCAGTCAAGAATGCTTACCAACAAGATGGGTACATTTTCAATTACAAAAAGGGAAATTTTGATGATGCTAATTATTACTGCCCAATATCCGTACCATCAGCGATCTGAAAAATATTCGAGCATATGTTATTCAAATGAATTCTCTGCTTCATTAATACTTTCAACTATTTAAGTAGGGAACAACTTGGCTATAGACCTAACATACATCTCAGGCAATTCGGCATCTACTCAACATCATAACCGCTGTATTAGATAATCGAAGGGATTGCCTAGTGAAACTAGTGAACTGGTGAAACCTTTCGAAAGTTTTGATTGTGTGTGTTACGGAATTCTTCTTGATAAATTGATGGTTTATGGAATTAGTGGAGTGGCCATTGACATGATTGCATATCTCAGTAAAAGAAAGAAATATGTTGTTGTTGGGGATACAAGCAGCATCGTTGAAATAATGAAGAAAGGGATCAATCCTGGCACCCCTACTTTTTATCTTGTATGTGAACGATCTGCCCAAACATGAATGCTGTGATTCAATAATGTTAGAGATGACACAACTTTGTTTGTGTCAAATAAAGAACTAGATATTTTGGAATCAGACTTAATTACATGCACACAAGAAACCACTTTTAACAACAACTAGCTGAAAAAATTGCCATCATTAGATTCACTTCAAGCAGATGACGTAAGGATCGTACTGCAGAAAAGTTCCTTAGAATTTTTCTGGATTCAAGGTTGACATGGAGAATACATATTGATAGGTTATGTTCAAAATTATCAACTGCGGTGTATGCTATTAGGCGTATATGTAAAAACATATATTCTGAAAGAACCAGAGCAACATATTTTGCTCAATTTCAGTGCAGCGTAGCTTATGAAATTGAAACTTACAGTCTTAGATTATCATGTAACGTTGATGAGGGCGAAATAATCAGTGACAACTGTAAACATTACGAAGACCAGTGGCAATTTAATAACCTAATTCGGACGTCAACACTACATACACAATAGGAATCAATAAGCAAATGCTACGAATTTTAACATTTCAACTCCTGCATAACATCAATGCTTCTAAATATCGAAGGCAGAGTAAATTTTTTTTCTTTTTCTTCCTCCAACTTAATCTATGATTTATAATTGTTTCTACATTTATATTACAATTTAAATAAAATTAAACGTAAATTGAAGGAAATGATTTATTCATTTCCATAGTTAATTTCTAAATGTTATAATATAATACAGATGAGATGAATACAATTGACTTTTACTGCCTAAATGGTTCGAAAACGTTCAACACGACGAGTTAGTTTTAGATATTAACAACATTAACGAAAGGCAGCTCATTTTAACACCTAAGAAAATGTATTTAACCTCATAGAAACGTTACCAGCAGAGTAAATCGTTTCGTAAATAAGATTAGTAAATATATAAAAATGTTACATTTACAGCATAATGTAACGTTTAACAGATCAGGCCGCGATCGGTTTCTCCACCAATTACCAAACGATATTTTGTTTAAAGTCGACGACATAGTACATGATTGCAACATTTATTGAAATTAAATTACGTATGTGCCTTAATAAATAACGAGCGATTAAATATAAAAATAAAATAAAAAAAAACGCACTCCATTCGAAAGATAGTCGATCTGCGGCGTAAATAATGTTAAAACACGTCCTCTTTTCGACAATGGGCCGACTAGAATACTGAATAATGAGAATATTTTTATCGGCGGCGACGAATCATATGTGTGAATATAATATAATGCGATGGGAACATATTGTGCGAGCAGACTAACCCGCGATTTAAATGCTAAACGTAAACTTGCACTGTGCATTCTCAACGTGCCGAGCTAGAAGTGCCGTTACAAAGTTAAAATTAGCTCAGAAATTGGGACAACATATCCTTCCTGTACAATTACTCCATATATGCAGGAAGGAATAGCTTGCTACGATTACCTGACGCATTTCTTTGACGCACGGACAGGATGGCGAGAAATTGACGACTGAGGAAATTGCAAATTGGTTTTATTTTAAACAAAGATCTGATAGAGAAATAAGTATATGTTACATTGACATTCCCAGGCGTTTTTGATTCAAATTACGTTAAGAAATGGAAAAAAGAATTTATAGTTTTGGGTCGTAGTTTTACATTTTCGAAAAATTTACTTTGCCTAATAGCCGATATTTTCGTTTACAGTTAGTAAATAATTTATTAGAACCCGTATATTTTGCGATTATAAACTTGAAAAAATGCAGATAATAAATAACATTATAAAATTACCCGTATATACTTTTGTGAATGTGCAGGTAGTTTACTGAAGCAACAATGTTTGGCATATAAATAATGAAAATGAAAAATTTAACTAAGTTTAGAATTAATAGTTCTGGTTGTTATCCCCACATATATTTTAACATTCATAATGCTTATTATGAAATATTGATTCAAATCTGAATCCATTGATAACAAAACTCGATGTAGATAGGAATGGGCATATTTAGTTGCAGATTAAATTAATTTTATTATGACCGGCGAATACATTTCTCTAGGTGCAGCATACGAGTGTATGAAAATTAAATCAACGATACGTATAATATTTAATATGTAATTATTATCCACAAATATACAATAAACTGAATCAATCAATTAGGAATACAATGGCTAATGGGAAAATGTACCTAGAAATTAAATAAATATTGAAAAGCGTAAATTTTTATTAAAATGTAAATCCAGAATTTTCTACCGACTCCAACACGATAAATAAATGTCAATGAAATATTACCAGATACTGCGAAGTTACATATTTTTCGCCGAGCCCGGGATTTTAACTCTTACTTGGAACTTTGTAAGACTTTGCGTTCTCTTAACTTGCAGGGATAACTGATTATAGATCCGTATAGTTAGGATCTATAGGAGGAATAGTGATTTTTCAAACAGTGTGAGATGCAACGGGCAATTAAAGTCATGTGCATTTCATGTATCGTAGCGTATCTGAACATAACTATTTATCAAAAACGAATTCTGATTTTTCCTGACATAGAGAAAACACTTCAGTATTACGAGAAAGTCATAGTAAGAATTTTGTTACGCTGGAAAATATATTTGTAGTGGAAAAGGAAAACTTTAAGTAGAGTGTCAATATCTTTTCTTGCAGCTCGATGTGTAAGTAGACAGGCCCAAGAACATAATACGGTATCTTAGATGTGTTTAAATATAAAACAAAATAAAAAACATTTAGGTGTTAATATCAATAAATGATAGAAATGTAAAAATTAAAAAAAAAACGACGAACATAGCTAGTTACATAATTCATTAATGTGTTTTCCATTTAAAGCTGTCATCTAAAAAAGCAATAAGAATTTTGTGGACTGAACGAGTTTGATAAATGTTCCCTAGTGGTAAATTTCAATTTCAACATTACCAAAATAAAAAACATTTAGGTGTTAATATCAATAAATGAAAGAAATGTAAAAATGAAAAAAATGACGCACATAGCTAGTTACATAATTCATTAATGTGTTTTCGAACATAGCTAGTTACATAGCTAGTTACGTAATTCATTAATGTGTTTTCCATTTAAGGTTCTCATCTAAAAAAGCAATAAGAATTTTGTGGACAGAACTTGTTTGATGCATGTTCCCTGGTGGTAAATTTCTAAATTGCTCCTGGTGCACAGGAAGCACTCAAGTATGGCATTATTGTTGTGTATTGAAACGCTGCACCGATTGCAGTTTCCACGCTAACATTATATATCATAGCAAACGACGTTCTTACATTATTAGAATATATTTCGTATTCAACGTAGAATAGTAGTTTTTATTTTTAAGTTGAATTATTAAATTATATTAATATAATTCCTTTGAAATTATGTTAATGCTGCTAAGACCAAGTAATAAGCATCATAAGTAAATAAATAATTAAATAATTTTTAAAATGGGTTACCCGCGAACGAAAAATATATTTGGCGCAGTTGGTAGGATTCGTCGCGAAATCACAGTGCTTCTGAGGACTTCTTCGTCGATTTTAATCGTTAGCGACGAATTCGAATTTTGAGTTAGAAAACGCTATGGATTTTCAAGTGTTTTGTCGCCTGATATCGAAGACCTTGCTGATTTCGATAACTCGCTTACTCTTCCAAATCGGATCCATCGAGGAATACCAATGATGTCGAGTATGATAATTACGCTGTGTTTTATGCTGTACGTGATCTTTGCATTTATACAATTGAAGTTTATCACCAATCCCGATAATCGCGATATCGAACACGTTCTTGTTGAAAGAATAAGTAAACTAACGCTAAACCTCGAAAAATAAATAACGTCAGTAGTAAAATGGCATTCGAAGCGAGATATTTAGATTGCATTCCACGGTTTCATGGAAACGTAAATGCATTAAGTATATTTTTAGTAGTAAGTGAACAGCTTATCGATACTTTTCATGACATGATCAAAGCAAATATCGGTAATTTCCAAAATGTATATATTATGAATAGCATTATTAATACAAGGAAAAGCACGAATTGTAGCAAATACAGTTGTCTTACAAGGGACCTAGCACTAAACCAACGATCTAATGAAAACCCAAACGACTATTATGAGATATGTTCATAGTTACTGCAAATTATGTTTGTTTACGTGAATACAAACGAGCCAAAAATGTACCTCAATGTAATTTCCAACGTCAACTACCTACACCAAACTTCTACAATGCTAATCGACAATTTACGTACAAACCATATTTTTCTAGCGAACCGATTAATACCCAACCACGTGCGGTAAAACAAAACTTTCTTACCAATAAAAAAGTATTTCCTAACACCAACAACGTATGGAAATCCCATCCGAATAATCAATATTTATAGAGATAGAAAACAATTTTGCCCGCAAATTAACCGAAATTATCATCAAAACCATGTTTTAATTCAGAAGAATTTCAGGATATCAACAAGGAAATTGGACAAGCTACGCAAGAAGAAGAGTCAATTGAAGTTCGTGAAGATACAACATCATCTCAGGATTACAATTGCTAAGAGGATTATTCGTAGAAAGAGTGCACATACTACGAAATAAAGTTAGTATTCAACGAATTTGATCACCTACATTTGGAACTAAGTCAATTAGTGCCTGAAAATATGTGGAAAACAGTGGACCCGATTAGTTACGAGCAAGCGGAATATCACCTAAACAACACTACCAGAAAGCAAATCAAGTAGTTTTAGAAGCTACCTCAAAAGAAGACCGAAGCACTACCAGCATTGGACCCTAAGAAGACTATCGTGAACCTCACCGACCAACCGTTATCTGAAGAGCAAACCAGTACATATCGAAATAATCACCTAAGTGGAATGTTTAATAAGGACTCTACTAGCAGAAAAAGCAGAACAAATAAGACACGAAACGTGCAAAATTCTGTGCAAAACTGAACCACCAACTCGGAATATCTCAAGGACAGAATTGAAAGAACTCCGTAATAATAAGGATATCATCGTTCTACGCGCCGATAGGAGAAACGCAACAGTAGTGATGACCAGGATGGACTACAATAAGAAGATCAACAATATTATTGGATGCCGAACACTAAGGGAAATTAAGCAGATACCCAACAGCTTAAATCGAGTGTCAGACTAGGAAAGCGATCACGGAGTCAACCATACCAAAGGAAGAACATCGACGTTTACTGCCATCAGAAACTCCAAGATTATATGAACTATCAAAGATACACAAGACTGGTAACGCCCTACGACCAATTTTAACTACTGTGGATCTCCAACTTACGAACTAGCCAGATATGTTGCCAAGCAGCTACAGCAGAAAACATCAACAATAAATTGGAAAATTGCCAAACTACAAAAGACGTGCAGTATCTACTCAGACCACAATTTAATCTTTCACTACTGCAATAAAATCCTTTGAAGTAGTTGACACATTGATTTGTTCCAAATTGAAAAACAAAAATTCTTTATCATTTCTCAATACGTCCAAATTTATCCTACGACCGGGGTAAATTCGATTCAAGTAATAACGAACCTTTTAAATTTTATATCCCATCATAATATCACTACTTTAATTATATTAGACAACGAGCTGTAATTCAAAAACAAAAGGAATTCAAGGAATTCCTCCTCCTACGTGGCACACAAAGTTATTTCTGTACTCGACGTCATTTAATAGAACAATTGAGAGATTCCATTCTACTTTAAACGAATATTCAAGAATACTAAAAAAATACTGTTAGTATTAGAATAAGATATACGGTCACTGGATATAACAATATAGTAGCGACGAAAAGAAAACCAATTGAAATAATTACCGGACATGTCGAAAATGATGATTCATTTAATATTGATTTATCTGAAGGGCTTATGTGAGATTATGTTCAGAGGCACAGATATCCTACGCGTGTAATTTACCAACACCTAAATGTGCCTAAGAAAAATATCCAGGAAAACCCCCAACAACCCCGGGGAGAAATTAAGCCTATCTACTACAAGGAAGTATAAGGCCGTTTCTGATAAGGGAGGAGTTATATCGAGCCGCCCTCTATTCCTTACGACGAAGCTGTTCGAAGCGCTGCACCGATTGCAGTTTCCACGCTAACGTTGTATATGAAACGCAAACGGCGTTTTATTTTTAAGTTAAATTTTTAAATTATATTAAGAAAATTCCTTTTGGAATCATACTAGTCTGCTAAGATCAAGTAATAAGTGATATTTTACGTGTCTCTTGTATGGAGTATCTTCTAAAATATATTTATATATTTAAAGCATATGAATGGCACAAGCATCAATAATTAAATAACCCCTTTTCGATAGAGAGCAAGAGCAAACGACAAGGACGTAAATATGAGTTTTGAAAATAAGGACAAACATTGGACATAACGTTTTGGGGATATTAGTGTACAAGATTAAAGTTGAAACATAGACATGAAATTAAAATTTATATTTGCAGTTATAAGTAACCAATGAGGTGGTGCCAATTATGGAATATGAAAGGCACTCAAAAATTCATACAATGATTGAGGAATAATAAATTATGAATACCTGAAATATGAGTATTTTTAAATACCGCCAAGATGTCACCTATCACTGGGAACGTTCACGATAATTACTTCGCATTTTAATCCTCACGCAAAATTTTGCAGTGAATGCTAAACATTTATTTAGGGAATTTAAGCATAACTTAGTATAATAAAATGTGTGTGTGCGTGAGAGAGAGAGAGAGAGAGTTATTGGCACCTTACATCATAAACAACGCCTAACTTGTGTGTTCCGTCCAGAACGCCTTAGTAGCAATAAAGTTGATTCGGTGAAATTGTTCTATTACTACAGAATACCGGCAGACGAATGTAATGGTTTCAGGTAAAGATTCCATTGCGTTCGACACGAGCAACTGTACGCTACTGCATTAAAAAAAACTTGGACGAATAGTGTCTGAATGTACCGTTTGTCCAAGCAGAATGAACGTAAGCGTAGACGATTCGGAATCGGACGAACATTGCAATTTAATGGATCTGGGACTTCGCTTAATTACCCACCCGAAACCCGAATGATGGTTCAGTGGTGATAGTATTGCGCGCTTACAACATATACTAATCATCGGACGATCCCGATTTCTATCAATATGCACTACCATTCGCAAAATTTGTATAATCTCTTCACGTTCGATGTGTACAGTTCACCTGATTCAGATAAGTCTGTACGTACCGCAAGTATATGTTTTGATTAAATCATCCCGGAGATGGCAACAAACGATAATCGATTGAATTAATGTTTAGCCATTGCAATAGGGAAATTTATTTACGGAAATGCTAAAGCCAGGTTAAAAGTGCAACATCCTGCGAAGATTAAAAACCGATGCATACTTCATTGGTTTTCAACGAGCTTTTCCATAAACACAATAGTTTTATAATTGTAAGTTGTCAGTATTATTAATTTTTAATCCGCATGTACATAAGTAAGTCCACATACATTGTGGACTTAAATTTAACTTTAATTATAATATATTCATTCACCGCTGGTCGTTATGTTTATATTTACAACATAATGTGCAAGATGTCATGCTGATTTTATCATTTTACTCTCAATTAATTTTAGTTTTCAAGGAAATAGTTCTTAACCTTGACACATTCCGGATTGGATGCTGAAATACTAATTAATGGATACACTTTTCTGAGAAATGATGTATATTTATATATCACGTGCAGGTGTGGGTATTTACATAAAAAAATCATAATAAAATTTCTTCATTTACCTTACCGACAGTTTACAGATTATGTTTGTTTAATCCTAGCAACTATATCCAAAATGCTATTAACTTGAACATTAGAACGAATAATATTTGGTAACAATAGTAACAGATTATCGTATAATGCCACATTTCGTACATGTTTATAGATAATATGATAAAAAATTATACACATATCTATTTATTATGAGGAACTTGCTACCTTGGAAATACACAAATCTTAGTTGGTAATTAGCAAATTTGCTTGAGCTGTAGTTGCAATATTTTCAATTCTGAATCGTTCACCATACAATAATTTTTAATTGCATTTTATTCACTTACCACTACTTAGGGTGCAAATAATTATGTTCACCGCATAAATTTGTGGATTTCATTGACGCATTCGAAGACACGTTAGGTTTTTTAGTACATACATACATAATCAAACCCCCACTAAAGCAATTCGGTGTGGGGTTCTATTACTACTGTCTCTATCTTCATTATTCTTAACACTTCATCTTAAGTTTATTCTTTTTGTCCTGTGCTTGCGACAATTTTCCACAGCGTTCTACTTTGTGCCATGGCCTACGCCTCTTTCATTGTTACACCTCTTTTTTTCTAGGTGCTTCGCAATTGCATTATCCCACGCTCCTTTTTTCTTTCACTATCCTTTGTTTATCCTTATCTATCATTATATAGGAGTCCTCTGATGTATTTGGTCGTGTGTTTTTATGTATATCTTTGTATTGATAGAGCCAGTTCGCGATTAGTACATTGAACAATACTCAGTCTAATGCCATTGTTATTTCTTTTCTCCTGTCCATGTTTCCCAACTACTCCTACCCCATTGTATATAATCGATTTAATATAGAGAAAATAATGTTTATATGAGTATTAAGAAAACTGGATATACGTAAATCTAAATCCACTGGCATAAATAAATTATTCATATCAAATAGAAGATTTTTTGTCGCATCGATTGATGGATAATAATTCTGACAGACTATATAATATTATAAAAAACAACTCTAAATTAAATGCAATTTATAAGTTTAGTTTGTGGACTGTAAATGACTCTGATGTATTAAATATTTTTAATTATATATAATCTAAGCTTTTGGGTATGATGGAATATTTATTCCATGATGATGAATATCTGTCCGCATGATGTATTACATATTATAAATTACTGTTTACAAGAATCTATTTCTAATACTTAAAGCAAAGGTGTACTGGATACTGTTGTAGTACTGATTTGCTTAGTGTGGTAGCTGCATACATGGAATTCGCGTAATCTATCTATATATTGTCTTATTAAACGTTTGTGGAAGAGTATTTCGCATATAAATTCTGCAAAGCGGAAAGGAAGAAAGAATAGGAAGTGGAAATGGAGGGAAAATATGACTAGGTGGAAAATCAGAAGAAGCTAGAAGAGGAAAGGCTGAAAAACCAATAAAAGGGATCAAGGCAGGAAAGGCAGGTAAAGAAGTTCAAAGAACTAGGACAGCTAGGAGGAGAAGGCAAGGCTAAGTCTATAAGATCTATGGAGGAGCGTAGACTGAGCGTGGGGTACTCCAAGCAGAAAAATAATTTAATAGCTCCCATACATAATGAAGGATAATATTGTACCTGCGACCAGTGGCACATAGAAAATTCATTATTAAATGCAATAACAGGACAGTAAAAGAAAAACTGAAAGTAGCATGGAAAAGATCAAGAGATTTAAGAATGCCAAGAATCAACTGTTCTGCAATTAACTTCTCCAGAACCTTCGACAGTACGGGTAAAATGCTACTTGGCCGAAGTTGATTAAAACGCGTTTCGTAGTTTTTGGCAACGGAATGACATGCGCATGCTTCCACAAATTACAACATGTGTTAAATATATGTACGAATGAATTGATATCATCCAGACCAGGAGAATTTGACAGAAGATCGTAAATAATTCCTCCTCAGGAAGCTTCGAGAACATAAAGCGTGAATCCTTTATTTCACAGTTACTCTTATAAAAGTTTATGGTTTCCGCATCACACTGTAGAAACTGGTTAATAACAGTACTGAAATGGTTATTGATGGCATCATCATTTTGCAAATTAATTGCAATACTCCATCATACACGTTCAGCTCACGCAACTTTCTGCAAAGGAGTTTTTTTTATCAGTAATGCCAAAATTAAACTGATTTCAGCTTTTAGAGTAAGCGTAACGTAAGCGACTAGGAATAGTAATCCCAGTGTTCAGATAACTTTGTAGTTTAAATCTTTGGAATGCTTCGTCTCTCAAGGGCTTAACTAGTTTCAAATTATCGGTTAACTTTGATCTTTTTGGATTAAAAAAAACACAATTTTCCAATGAGCGTGAATTTCAAACACGGCGTTGATATTGTAACTTAAATAATAATGTGCTTTTTTCTCAATATAACTTAGTTGCGATATATTAGGTATACTGATATGAAGTGAGCGTTTTTTTCTGAAAATGAAACACTTATTTTGAATGGGAAAGTAAAAAAAAATATTCAAAGTATTGACCATTGCTTTCTACACATTTTGACCATCTTTCTGGCAATTTGTGGATACCACGCCAATAGAAATGTTCGTCTTTTGAAGCAAACCAATCAGACACCCAATTTTCAACTTCTTCGTAGGAATAGAAGTGCCGCTCAGCCAATGAGTGTCCCATCGATGAAAACAAATGGTAGTCGGAAGGGGCCAAGTCTGGTGAATACGGCGGGTGGGGTAGCAGGTCCCAGCCAAGTGCTTTGATTGTATCCTGAACCGGTTTTGCTATGTGTGCAGGCGCATTGTCGTGTAACAAAATTACTTTGCCGTGTCTTCTGTCCTATTGTTCTCGTTTTTCGATCAATGCCTTTTTCAAATTGATCATTTGTTGTCTGTAGCGATTAGTATTAACAGTTTCACCAGATTGTAGAAGCTCACGATACACCACACCTTTCTGATCCCACGAAACACAGAGCATTGCCTTCTTGCCGAATCGATCTGGTTTTGCAGTCGATGTTGATGATTGTCCCGGATTAACCCATAATTTTTTCCATTTAGGATTCTTAAAATATATCCATTTTCCATCGCCAGTAACAATTCGATGCAAAACTGATTTTCTTTCGTTTCTTTGAAGCAAAATTTCACAAATATTGCTTACAATTCGACGTCTTCAAACTTTTTTGGTGGTCTTCCACGTTCTTCATTTCTCACATCAAAATCATTATCTCTGAACCGTTGAAACCATCTTTTACATGTTGCTTCTGATAGAGCATGATCACCATATGCTTCGACAAGCATTCGATGGGACTCTGCAACACTTTTCTTCAAATGAAAACAAAAAATTAATGCTTTCCGCAAATCATCACTTTGTGGTACAAAATTCGACATTTTTAACACGATGAAAAAATATGATGATGTTTGTTCAATGACTTGATGTATATTAAATATGTTTAACAGATGACATACCAAACAAACAAAAAAAATTAAGGCTCGTTCACAACAAATGTTCCCTATCGACACATTTGTATCTTAAAGCTCACTTTATACCGGTACACCTGATATATGAGACCTAGGATTGGATTTAAAAATGTCTCATCTAAAATTACGATGAATTAACGAATGATGACATGAAGACAGACATCTAACACTCCAGTACTAATTTACACGAGGTCATGACTCACTCAATAAGAGTGGGCTACATTTGTGTTACTCTGGTTGGTGAATCAATCAACTGCTTAAGATTTAACGACTGAATCAAGGATGTGAACGTGACAGCGTTAGCACTATAATCAACTAAGGTAATATTATTATGATCCAAGTACACAACAATATCCAACAGTGCAGTAACTTCAATTAAACTTCATTAAAATGATTAAAAAGTTCATTAACATCGCTCTTAGGTGGGCGATTAATTACACACACACACACACGTTAGTTCTATTACATGTAATATTTGCCCACAACTGTTCATAAAATTGGCAGGACGAGAAAGAAGAGAAATATATTTCTTTAGATACAATGCAATATATTTCAACTACCTTTCCCGATAATGCTATAATCAGGAATATATACTGACCGCAAAAATGTCATTATTCATTAATGTTTTAACATCGTTAATTTTATTCAGAAGTAATCGAACACTCAAACTAAAGGCATAATATTTAACGTAATAGAAACATATTTGTAAGTTAAGTATAATAACTCCGACAAAACAGATTTCATAATTAAGGATAGCTGGACAACCATATAAATAATTGTATCGAAACAAATGTGTCTCCATCCACTAATAAATCACTAATAAGACGTGAAATAAAATCTACTCATAATATACAATTTATGAAAATAGGATTTACTACTAATTAAAAATTTCTTATTACTTATATTTACGTTAATATTGCTATTCAGAAGCCAATTGGTTTTAAATTCAAACTTATCCATAACCTTTCTATACAACACGTAACGACTAACCGCAAGATTTTCCACCGCCTGAACGCCAGTTACCTTTAAAGGCTTTTTCTAAGTAACACACATCTGCGACATTTACAACTTTTAAATTTCATAAGCATAGCCTCTTTACCATCACATGACCCACGGCATGACACCTATCGATATCAGGAGAAATATCCACTCCCATCTTTTCTTTTGCAATATTTTTCGGGCCCGAAGATTGTTCTAGAGAATTACATTTATCCTTCAGTAATTCATTTTCCTTTTGTAAACAATATACTTCATTTTCTAATAAAGGAGTGTTTTCGCCATGCAGTATTTCAACCTCCGCAATATTTTTTTTTTTGTAAGTCAAGCTAAGAACGACTTTTTCTATATTTCGATGACACATTCTTTAAATGAATTATAAAGAAAAGCTGGATAGTGATAATAAATAGAAACGTACCAAACGGTAATTACTAGCAAAGGAGCAAGTTTAGGAGCATATGAATAGAAAAAGATTGCTCTTGGAAAAACACCAGGGAAGAGAAGTAAGTTAACAAAGAGTAATACGAGTTTATAATGTGGTGAACATTATATCCATGCTGATTCTGTATGTAAGTGAATGGGTAATAAAAAAATCGCTTTAGTACGAGCGAAGAATGTAAGGAAACTTTCGGGGAAAACAAAGAATCAGGATAAATAATGAAATAATATTATAAATACAAGAACCAATTATGACTAGTATTGGGTAGGTCATAACAATTGACTTCATCAGAGAGCCAAGAAAAAAATACCGACGAAACAAATAGAAGAAGTAGAAAGAAGAAAAGTTAACTCACAAGAAGAAATTCATAAGGACATAAGGACATAATCTTCAGCTGCTCAAAAATTGTTTTACATTTCTGTTTTGGTTTTTTTAAATCGGTCGGTTAATATTTTTAACTCGCAGAAAATTTCACCAATAAGAGTTCGTTAATGGGAGTAGTCATTTATTTTATTATCTTAAATTAAAACATAGAGAATATATGACGGACCTAAGTGATAATAATAATAGTAATAATAATAAGTAAGCACAAGTAAACACAACAATACTTGCAAAAAGGATATGCATTTATTATTTATATTTTTTTGTAATATTCGTTCTAGTTGGTACATAATGTACGCAATGTGCTCTATAAATTATCGTTATAATTTATTGATGTTATTAATGCAACTTTAAATGAAAAGGTTGATAATAAATATTGAGAGATCTGCACACCTATCTTGATTGAATTCATCAGCAGACCACACCCATTAAAAAAACCAGCCAGTATTCCTTGTTTGCACAGTTATGACCAACTAATTATTTAATTTTCCGTATTAGAAAATGATATTCGCGTAATACCAATCAAAGTACGTATATATTATTAAAATAAATAAATTGTTGGATATTATCTAAACTAGTAAACAATTGATCTAAACGAGTTAGACAATGTTGTGTAAATAAAAATGATTCACAGATCAACTTAATATATAGTTATTCAAACTGTCGAGGTGTCGTATCTACTCCTGTCCACGTACAAATATGTACAAGATTACCTGTATTGCTTTTGCCAATGCATGTGGGCTTTATTTTAATATAAAAAAAAACATCGTATGAAAGGAACGCCGTAATGAGGACAAGCGAATTGAACTTAATCGTGGATGTATCAGCTAGTCGAATAAATAGTGTGTGGAAAAATGTTTGTGTAGGAAATCGTGACAAAAACCGCGCGTATAATGAATCGGTCGAAGGTTCCATTCGTGGCATTGTTCATATAGACATTAAGGAAGGCAGAAAGCTAACGTGTAGATGTTTAAAATTTAAATAAACAAGTAGGAATGAGCTTGACCGATGATGTCTTCGGGTTATTGGCCTCCTCGAGTGTACTTCCCGGTTTTGCTCGAGTCTCCTTTTAGTCATTCGCCACGGCTCGGCCACTTTGCCAACCGTAGACAAACAACTTTTCTATTATTTTGATATTATGCGACTTCGTTTTATTTTAAGTTTACGCTAAGTGATTCTGGCGAATAATCGCGAACGTTATTTCTGCTTTCGGTGACCGATTTTGAAATAATAAACGATTTACTTCGATGATTTTTTTTATAACGTGATTTGTTCGTGGCGAAAAAAGATTGATACTGAAATATGTTATTAAAATCGCTATGGAACTAATAAATGAATTATAATGAAAAACAATTTAATCAGTAAATATAATAAATTTAATATAATGGATTTTCTTTAGTATGCATCTCTTTCAATTATTCACCTTTCTTCATCAATATCTCTTATGTTACACTAATTGCATCCAGTGCTTCTATACTTACACTTTCTTACTGTTCTATTATTTTTCCTTCGTTCCTCTTAATAATATCCTTACCTATATCTATCACACGTACATCACCTTCTTATACAATGTTCTTTTCCCATTTCGTCAATCCGTTCTCCCGAAATTTTCAACTCATCTAATTTCACCTGCTTCCTACCTATTCGCTCTCAATTCCTTTTCTTCTTAAAAGCGAGCTTCTTGAACGTATTCTGTTGAAACACATCTTTATGTACATACATTACCCTAAATACTTTTCACTCGTTCGTAAAAAATGATAACTTAGCACTTAACATTAACATTTAGATTGATGTCGGTAATATACGGGTAATTATCAATTTCAGAACGCTCACTCTATATAGTCTTTTCGCATGATTTATGATCCATAAAAGCCACATAACATGTTCAATTAGAATTATTATCGAAATGCTTGCATATAAATGCTCCAGAACCTTAGTTAATCTTTATTAAGTGCAACTTATTACGGATATGTTCTTGGACTTGTGTCTAAAGTTATTTATTTTAATAAGCTTATGCAAAATTCTAGAATGTTTCCGCTTTAAATACTAAAAACGTTGTAAATGAGTACATACTAACAGCAAAAGAATTAATAATTGATGCGAAATTTGAGACAACCAATGATAACGGTTATTATCGGTTTTCAATAGGATTCTATAATTTACTACACTATATGAGCCAAGAATGTGCAGTTGTAGTTTGAAGGGCAAACAAAATTAATGTGAAGGAATTCCATTGGACGTGATGTTTTATTAATGTGGATTTTTTATTGTTGCGCTGTTTGTTTAGTTTTTAGATAAACTACCTACTGCAATTTCCACTATACTAAAACTTACAGAAAAGATTTGCACTTGGTGGGGTTACGCAGACGAAAGTTTCAAATCTTCGCCTACTGATTCTGATCTTAGACGAATGAAAATTTTAACTTTATTAACCTACCCATCCAGTAAATTAAATATTAATACGGCATATATCTTATATATGATTTTATATAATGATGGTTTTATTTGACTTTAATTAGTATACGTTTCAGATTGATCAACTTCTTTTTCAATGCAATAATTAATTGATTTGACAGCAATTTACATTTTTTCTTATAATAATAATAAGTATATTAATATGTTCCTTTTAATATATTTGGTAACATACTTTAATATTGTAGTAACGTTTGTCTGTTTGTTGTTTCGATCAAAATTATAAAAACAGAAATAAAACTAAAAAATTAACTGATTGTATCGTCTTGGTGAAACATTTTTAGTAAATTAAATAAATTAAACACACTTGGTATTGTTGCACAATTATTTACATTTATTTCTCGATGTACATTTCGGCTTTCGGCATCTTCAGAAAATTAGTTTAGTTTTGTTATTCTCCTGAAGAAGAAGCCGAAAGCTGAAATGTACATAGAGAAATAAATATAATTATTGTGAAACAATTCCAAGTGTGTTTAGTTTATTTAATTTATAAATAAAACTGACACTAATTACATTGTGGGAACAACAAAGGCAAAAGTTTATTCATATTTTTATAATTTTGATAGAGTTTTATTTCGTTTCATAAAAAAACCCATAAGAACTTTTTATGTAAGTTACCAGAAGCTCACGTTAATGAGAAAAAAATGTAACCAATTAAATTATCATCTTTCGTATTATTGTTATTATGAACAATTAGTTTTAATACAACCCCAAAAGGATATAAATCAAAATGAATATATTCATATATTGATGTATAATAAAATCCAAACGTATCGGTTTAAATTAATATGTTGTCTCAATATTTAATATTAATTACAGTATTGAAAGAGAGTAAGTTGAACTTTATACGTTGCTACAAACGCCGTAGATTCTAAACATCTCTGACATTAAGTTTCGAATGTTTAAAACGATCAAGCAAAGTATACGGTCCTCTTTAAACAATTTTAGCACATACGTTAACACAAAACCTAATTTGATAATCTGATTAATTTTATGAAGACGATGACGATTTTCGTGCGTTCAGTGATGTTTGTTAAGAATATTAAACATCCCGTTTTGTGTGAATGTAGCCTCATAAAATATTTTGTGGGAAGTCTGGGCAGGATTCCTGCTGCTGGAGGAGCAACCCGTGAACACGCTTAAAGTGTTAAGGGTGTAGACTATCTTTCCTTAATACACGGCGACATTAACTCTTCGAGCAAAGGAGTGGTTGCTTAGTTCAGGTTCAGCTTCCAATTTACTCAATAAATTCACTTCCATTGCGGGTACAAATATTTAGTTGACCTCTATCATACTCGCAAGTTGATAGTTCGAAAAGCATTAACATTAAGGTGTCTAGATTGATAACGTTCCCATACAAAATATCGCCAGAAGATAATTCGTCGAATATCAGATACACTTAAACATATTCTAAAAAAGTAAATACCGGACTTAAAGTAATAATACAAACTATGAACAACAAAATGTTTCAAGCAAACGATGACACGTAAGATTTACAAGTTTCAAAAGTGGCATGAATGGCAACCCTTGTAACTTTTTGACTTTACTTAAGTCATTTTAGCTTAGTTTTACTGCAATGTTGTTTTGTTTTGACCAACAATAATATATTTTAATGAATGGCAATGATAACAATATAAATAGAGACAGCGACTTATTTTTAATACTTATTCTAACTACAACTACGTTGGCACGTCAGTCGTATTTACAGTCTGACGTATAATTAAAAATGTAAAATACAGTCACTTGAATATCGTTTAGGCAATCAGCCACGGATCGATTTCAAACAACAATCGTCGTTGTTCTTGTGTATTATCACACTTCACTCCTGGGCAACCTATATGCTGATTAATCCCACATCAATTTATATTGGGCGACAACAATTAAGTTCGAGGCATAGCTGGTTTAATGCGAAACATAAGCAGCTTTAAAAAAAAACTGTGTAAAAATGTAAATAATGTAAATAATAAATTAACAGTCCCAATAAAAATTTTTAATTTGGTAAAGTGTGATTTACTACATAAAATTTCATTGATGAAATAAAGACCAAGACAAAAAACTTAAAATAATTAAATTATATATTTTGATGATTTAGCAAATAGGTAGAAAGTTTTTAAATAGAGATTTCGATTTTATTTTAATGAATATTTTTATAAATATCACGGTCACCATACCTGGCAAGTCAATACAAACTAAAATCAGCCAATTTTGTTTACACCGAGAACAAGTTGTAGCGAAATAAATCCAACATACCAGACCATTGATTTTGGAAGTTTTGCGTTCTTTTACATGAGGTATGATTTGTGATTGAAAGAGCATTGGTAAGTAGATTGTGATAATGGGATATTTTAATGAGTTCGCATCAACATCCTTTGACATTTTTTGGAAATATAATTAGGAGAAGTAGGGTTAAAATTTTGACTAAATTGTTTATCATCAGCATAACATTGATGAATGTTAATAAAATGTATTAAATACATGCGGAGCAAAATAGAAAAGGAAACAAATTAGAGAAAAAAAATACGACACATATGTGTGATTAATGTGGCAAAAATCTTTGGAATAATCCACAATGCATTGTTACATTAACAGCTAGAAGCAGAAGAAGTGATACTTCAGTAAATTGAAAATCGCCCGGAGATTTTCCTCGCCGAGTGCAGTTTGTTGAATGGGTTGTTAATAAACACGGCGTTTTTAATAGCCGAAATAGTCACACCTGGAGTGATGAAAACCCACATGTCATCGGCGAAAATCATTTCCAGCAAGCATTTTCCATTAATGTGTGGATCGGTATTGTTGGAGGTCATCTCGTTGGTCCTCACATTTTGACAAAACCAACAACTGGGACCATTTATCTAGATTTCCTGAAAAATGTGTTGCCTGACTAAATGTGCGACAGGAATTTTGGTACTTGTACGATGGGGCTCCAGTTCATTACGCACGCCAAGTCAATGCCTGGATGAATGAGACATTTCCAGATTGTTGGATAGGTCGTAACGGACCGATCTTATGGCCTCCGACCTAAATCCTTGCTATTTTTTTTGTGGGGTCACTTGAACCAACTGGTGTATGCCACCCCAGATTTATTGTCAAAATATTATTGTCAGTATTATTGTCAAAATCACCAACTTATGAATAGTATTCAAGATAATTGGATTCGCCGAGCAAACGCGTGTATTTTAAACGGGGGTCGCTACTTTGAACATCTTCTCTAGTCTGAAAGTTGTCCAAATAACATTTTCGTTTTTTTTTTAATAAACAATACATAGTTTGCTTGATTTTTCTGCAATTATTTTTTTTTAAACATCAGTGGCTCTTGTTAATATTTCCAAAAGCTTTTTCTCATAAACCATAAACTTTTGTATAAGGTATGTGTGGGTATTTAGTATCTATTTGACAAGCACTAACGCCGGTTAAAATATCTGTACAACTGTCAATAACACCCTGTATATTCCACGTTGATAACTCGGGTCAATATGATTAAAAATGTCCAATGAAAAAAAATTTTAACTAATTTGAAGAAAAAAAAATCTTCTCTATGGTTGGTTCTAAAAACATTGACATATTAAGAAGGCAAAACAAAGGCGTCATTTGTTGTTCAGATTTTTAAGAGATTTATAGAAGTTCAATAATTGCAAATCGTTCGTACACACCAATCATAACTAATGCAATAACCCAATGGTGACGATGGATTAAAAACACAAAAGGCAAGTAGGATATAAGTAGTAGCCAACCGATTCAGTGTAACAATATATACAAATGATTATTTGTGTTTATTTAATTTTATCTAATGGTCGTGTAAAATGCTACAAAAACAACCACAAATATGGTTGGTACAAATGGCAACAAATTAATGGCAACACTTTCTCTGACCATAGAAATATTTTCCAAACTGGAAACAATAAAATGTTTCCAATAAAACGGAACGTTTGTGAAACTGTTATAATCAAGAGCGAAGAATGAATCAAACGAAAAAATAAATTGTGGCAAACAAAATTAAAAAAAGGATGCAATATATGCACAACTGTTGACAAAATCAAAATTATGACAATGGAATGCAATTTGAAGGATAAACATGCAGTATCATATAAAAACGTGCAAAAGAAAAATACATGCAATGCAAAATTATCTTGTAAGGCAAATTGGTATTAATAATTAATTATTCTAAGAATAAGCTTAAGTGACTATTTAAGAAACAAATAAATTTTGTCGATAACTCACTATGCATCTTGTTTCTAAATTGAATTTTCCTATTTTTCCACATTCTGTAGAATATTTTCTGTAATGTGTCCTGTAACAACGTTTCTAGGGAATTTTCTGTCAGCGTTGGTTGCAACCTAAATTGTTTTAATAAAAAAATAACGAATACAAATATAGGTTTACTAATTATCGTCCACGTAATTTAAAACTAAGAAATTCTATTTATTTATTGACCTGAGCTTAAAACGAAAACAAAATTATTTAGACTAAACACCATTCTGAGGTAAAGTTGATTATTGTTCTGCTCTGCTTTTTGATTTGGAAATACACACCAACCATTGCCAAAATACCGAGATTGTTTTATGGCGGGCAATAACTTTTGGTTTCGTCGTAAAACTTTCAGACCATTGCATAAAATTCTCCTGCGTTACAGCATGTTTGACAATATTTAAAATAGAACAATTTTCCGTGAAGTGCAATTCTATTCCGCATTTCGTTCCGTGTATTTTGTCAGGTTATTTAGTCGGAACGGCCGGTTGTAAAGTCAAAAAATGCGTGACTAAGACGACCCCATAAAAGTATGCGTTTGAGGAAGACGTCAAGAAGGAGAGGAACTACAGATAAAAACTGTAATTTGTTTTGAAATTTCAAGTAGTCTCAGAATAACATTTGGTGAGAATAACGAAATATGAAATTCCTGAAACTACAAAGTTACACAAGCTACATGAATATATAATATACGTAGTTTTGAGAATTGAAGTTCGTGAAACTACAAAGATACACAAGCTACATCAATATATAATGTACGTAGTTTCGAAAATTTAATTATGCGCAAGTCCGGAAATTGCGGATCAATTTTAAGTGTAACTGTGGTATAATGAAAGGAAGCTGAATCTAATTGAAAATGAACCGTAGTGTCGTATAACCGCCGACCGAAAGTGTTTTCGGTGGACCGCTAGAAAGATCGAGTTCGTGTAGCTGTACTCGAAACGAAACCGAAATGTGTAATGTAATTTGCCCTTGGGTTGCCATTGTTGACTATGGTTAGTGATTTTAAATGCATGTGTCTTATATGTTAAGACACATGCATTAAATTAATTAAAATGTAATATTTTATTATGGAACGCTTCAATTGTTATAGATATATTTATATCAAATTAAAGAAATTGAGATAATGACACTATTAACACTATTTCTAAACTTCGATGTTGAAAATATTTATAATTTTATGTTATGCTATTCAAATGATAGTTAATAGTAAAATATATGACATGACAAAAAATGTAAACTATTAAATAATTCAAATAATATCAATCTTCAGTAGAATCTAAACATAAACTGTTTAGATTCTACTGAAGATGACAACTTAGGTTACGAAACTTTATACGTATAGTTTTGTAAAAATCGAATGTTTATATTTTAATTTTGTGTTTATTTTTTGTGGAATTAAAGTGTTTTCAAATAAAATTGATAAAGTCTTTTACCTAATTGAAGTGAATTTTCTAATTTGAAATATGCCACTGGATTAAAGTCAAATTAAAACGACTATTTTGCACTACTTTTCTTTATTTGCAAAATTAATATTTATTAATATTTTATTTATTATCATTTAGATATTAACTTTGTCTAAACTAAAATTATCAGTCAATAATTAATCAAACTGTTCTCGAAAGTTATGTTATATGTAACATCAACCATTCGACATATATGTTCTATAGATTCCGGTGTGGAAACGAGGAGAGAAGGAACAAGTATCGGATGGGAGAGGAATATCAGAGGTGCGAAGCATGTGGCAGAGGGGCAGATGAATGGAAACACTGGTGGGAGGGATGCGAGGAAATGGTATGGAGTAAAGAGGAAGATAAGAGGGGTCGGGACTGGAGAAGGATGCTAGGAGAGAAAGGGGAGGAAGTGGAGCGGTTGGGAAAGTTAAAGAAGAGAAAATAACAGGGAAGATGTAGAATTAAAGAAATATAATACAAAATTTGTTATAGATACAAGTGATGGGAGATGGAGGATAAGGGAGCCACCAGGAGAGAATGGAACCGAGGAGCCATGAAGGAGCACGAGGTTTTGAAAGGGAATGGAGTCGATCAGAAATAACTTTATTTTTATATTTATGTAAATTATTTTGTTTGTTAAAATTATGAGGGTAAATATGCCAATAAAGGTTACCACTACTACCACTACTACTATATGTTCTATATTGTTCATGCAAAACTTCACCCTGCCTGCAGTGTTTTATTAAATAGCCCATTTAACCGCCAACTGTGGCAAAAAGTTGTATACTTGTTAGTAGTTGCTCTGTTAGTTTTATGTTTGCTGTTCACAATTCATTAGTACAATTATACCTTCTCTAATAACGTAGCATTATAACAATTCAATTTTAGAAATTTTAATCAAACAGTACTAATTAGATTAATATTGTAAGCGAATGGAATCTTGTGTGTCAAGCCCGTCTTTCTATATATCCCTGCATTACTGTGTAAACTGGGAAAAACATGTCATTTATAGTTTTAATGTTCACGGGTTGGTGTGAGTTTCGAAAATATGTAATTGCAGGCTGTCGCAATATTTTTAATATTGCTAAAAGTGTTTCATACACCGACTGATAGCTCACGATACGAGATAAGTATTTCGCAGTTGAGATTGTTACAATAATTATGTATATATGTATTACGGTGCTCATATCAGTTGGCATAGACGCGACTACCATTTTTTTTCATAAAAAAAATTACCCAGAAATATGGAAATCATCGACGTAATCATGCTTAGTGTCAGTAGCAGTTTGCCGTTAAAAATAAGAATTATTCTCAATAATATTCGAACACGTTTTAATAATAACGAAATTATGTAAATTTTCTATAAATCAAGCTATGCAAAATTACGTCGAAATAATAATTAGTTTATGACATTAGCTGATCACAAGACGTGAATTGTTTGTTATCTTTGAACAATGGGAAGAAGAAAAGCAATAGATAAGAATGTCTGATCAATCATAGCTCGCCTATCAAGAATCGGCAAATCTAATTCGAAAATTGAAAGCTTGCTTGGTTTCTGACGATAAAGCGTTAGAAATATCGTAAAAGTGTACAGAACGAATGACTCCATTGCGTCAAAGCTACAACGTGTAAATGAAACCAAAAGTTTGAATATCAACAAGAAAGCATTGATGAGAGCTATTCGACAAATCAGGCGTGCCAATTATGGGAAATTGAGCGTTCTATGGAGTAAAGCTATTAACATGAGTGTATCAAGATCTACGTGTTCCAATTATGTTAAAAGTTGAGATTTGAACATACAATGTTGGTTATTTTCAGTTATTGTTTGAGGAAAAAATTGGTAAAATCAACACAATTTTCAGGTTAAGGAGAAACCATTGTTGACAACAAAATAAAAGAGGAATAGAGCAAACTGGGTTAGAAAATACAGGGACTAGCTCCATAGATAGTGGAATTCTAACCACTCGAGTCATTGATTCAGACTGTTTGAGCAGATAAATTCCAGCCTCTGTTATTATGGCAGTGGGAAAGCTTTATTTTATTAACTGTTATTAAGTGTCAATACGGAAAAAAATTGAAACATCTTGGAAGAATCTTTATTACCGACCTTACAAGACGTTGATACTGGAGAAGCATTCAGCAAGAAAGTGCAGCCATTCATACGTCTAAGAAAGCACAACTTTTACGGGTTCCAACTAGTCCTGATTTATCGCCCAACTCATGAATCAGAATAAAAAACTCTTCCGTGTTCGTCCTACAAGAACTATTCCAGAATTAAGTGAGACTACAAAACTGGGATAAGTTCACGCTACAAAACTCCAAGCTTTAATGGATACTATGCATCAAATAGCGGCAGTAATTCAAAATAGGGGCAATGTTACACAGTGGTAAACCCAACATTTGATTGTTCTTTTTGTTTAATTTATACTTTTTGATAAAATTCAATATTAAAATATAATTATAGTGAATGTGAAATAAACGAATATTTCTAAATATTTTCGTATTCTTATTATTCAGTTTCTAAAAATTGTGTTTTCACTGAATGGGCTAACTGATGCTGGACGGGATGCAGGTACGATTACATTATGTAATCGCACCTGAATGATAATGTATTATATATAATTCATATAATTCATGCAATTGAATCAATTTTTAGACAAAATCAAATTTAATTTGATTGTGAATCAATTAAAAGCGATGTTAAGACCTATAGCAACGTATTATTTCATAACTTCTGGTTGAAGTTATATACGAAGTTTCATAATTAAAACTGCTGAACTTCCATACCCTTTTATTGTGAAACTAAAAACATTAATACGCAAGGCAAAAAATATTTCTATTTGTTATTAAAATAAGTCTAAGCTACGAATACAGTTAGTTCTTCCGTGATTTAATTATTATAATCGTGGTTTAATCATGTCAGCTGATGAATTCATCAATGATCTAGCGTGATGGCATTGCCCAATTTTTCTCATCCGAAACGTTCAATTTTAATGATAATTTAGATTTTTTTGATATTATCTACTTGTTTACAATTTCAACTTATTTTTCAATTTTACATGTTTTACGCATTTGGTGACTTGAAAATTTGCCTACTTTAATATTTTATACCAATTCGACTTTTTTTTTTATTTCACTGTACTATTAATATTTTTTGCATTTTTAAAATTTTGACAATTCTGCAATTTTGAAGATTTTGAAGATTTTTGCATTTTAACAAATTGTTTAATCTATAATGATATTCAATAAAATTTTCAAAAAATCGAATATTTTTTAATTACGACCCCCTTACAATTATTTCTATATTTTTTCATTTTATTGTATTATAATCTTTTAGCTTTTTGACATTACAACTGTGTTATGAAATAATTATGAAATTTTGAGAACTGGAACAGAACTTCTTTCATGTTTTTCTTTTGTATTTCTGTTTTCTGACATCATTTTGACAATTCTGACAAGTTTTGTGCTATTCGTCAATGTCTTAACAATGTTACCATTTATGCCAATTTAACGTTTTGCAATTAAGATAAATTTACATGTTTAATCTTTATATTTGACAATTAATAGTTACTATTTTTACAAAATTACAAGAAATTACAAAAATTATTGAATTTACGAAAAATGTTGGTGCAATTTTACAATTTTCAGAGATAATATTTTTGTTTTGCAATTTTACATGTTTTACTCGTTTGGTGATCTGAAAGTTTGCCAATCTTAATATTTTTATTACGATTCGACTTCTTCCACATTTTTTGTTATATTTCAACAATATACTACTAGTATGTATAAATTTATCAGTGTTGAATTTTTTGCATTTTTAATATGTCGATAATTTTGAAGCTTTTTTGAAGATTTTTGCATTTTAACAAATAGTTATTAAAATATATAATGATTTTGGCATTTTCAATAAAATTCAATCATTTTTATATATTTTGCATTTTATTGTATTATACTATTTTAGCATTTTAACGTGAAATAGTTTTGAAATTTTGATAAGTGGAACATATCAACTTCCATATTTTTCTTTGTCTTTGCAATTTCTGTTTTCTGACATCATTTTGCCAATTTTGACAAGTTTTGTACTACTTATCAATAGCTTGTCAATTTTGCAATTTATGCCATATTAATATGTTTTTAGTATTTTAATAATTTAAATATTCTGACAATTTTGAACGTTTTTCAATTAAGATAAAATTACAAAAAAATTGTGAGTGTAAATTTCCAATTTTCAGAGATAATTTTTAATATTTTTGTAATGTAAAAAATTGTTAAATTTGTAACGATTTTTTATTTATGATAATTTTCTATTTGAACGTTTTTACTTCAATTTATGTACTTAGTTGCCCTGGATATGATTGGCCCTTACAAATCATTTAGGTCCGCAGATCAAGCATCTCTGTATAACATCCAATAACTCAGCAATTGGTAGTGCTTTGAATTTCGATGGGCATTTGGGATTTATGTAAAATTTTTAGATGTAATTAATTTAATTAACACATGCACACCAAATCCTACCTCGTTGAAAAATGCAGCATCAAAGTTCAATGAAATTCGATTCGGTTCAGGTAAAAATGTTTAACTGCAAATATACAGCAACCTAAATGTTACCATTACTGTTTTCACGACTTTAACAATCTATAACCTTGACGCTTTTGCGTCAAATATTTTATTACGCTTCAAATTAAATTCTTGGAATTTTTGCATAATAAAAATGTCTATTAAATTGTTTTAATTGTTTTAGGATTTTTGGCAATTGGCAATTTTGGCAATAACTCGATTTTCCTGAAAATATTTTAGTCCAAATTTAAAAGTTTTTCTATTTCAATTTGCGTTTCATAAATAGTCTACCGTATGTCAAGTTTTGGGGAAAAAATAAGTATAACGTTATTCATTTAAACTTTATCAATATTTATTTCTCTTAGCTTTTGATATATTCTACCCTACACTGTGGTCACGTTTTATTTTGAGCTTCTCACCCATATACTTCTCATGTACTTTTCCGGGCAATAGTCCCAACAATCTTCGATAAGTTGAACCTGTTGTATATTTGGCAAATTCTCACCTTCTTGCATAAAATGTATGTTTTAAGTATCTAGCCATGCTCTAGTGGTTCTTACGTAATGGCAACCTGTTAAGTCTGGCCAAAATATTATAAATTGGAACAACTTCGGTAGACATCTTTCTGTATAAACGTTCACATTAAATGCTTCACATGCTCAATATAGGTCCTCAAACCTCGCTCTGCGATAAAGCACACCAAACTAGAATTTTATTTTCAATATGTTTTTGGTTTTGTATTTAATATTATGTGAGCAATTTTGAGAGTTAGAAAATGAAAATGGAAAATTATTTCGGCGTAACCTACGACGACAAATTGGAATTCTTCGTAACAGATCCTTTGTGCAACGCGAACATTTACCTGCAGTATTTCAGGCCTTGTTTTCTAATACCCTTGAGAATCATGAAATCTTCTGGATAACTTTCGATATGATCTTTAAAATCGGTCTTTCGCAGGTCCACTTTTTGGTGAATTGATGCATGTAATACTTTGTTTCCAGTCTGTAATTATTCTATACATATTTTCCTTTGAAATATTTCGATAAATATTACATTTACAATTTCTTGCTTTAGCACATTTCCCACAAGGTCGTGTTTTTTTTTTTGATATAATATTGTACGATATAACGGCGCAAATTACTTCCCGTTTACGAAATGTCATAACATGTTTGAGTGCTAATGAATATTTATGTACGATGGTAAATAAATTGAAATTCATTTACAATTATTTTATGTTAGGTCAATTTGTTTTTTGATTTATTCAGATTTAATTTTTATTTATAATGATTTAGTTAGTGCCGTGTATGTATGTTTATGTAATTAGTGTTTTATAACTGTTGTTTAAAATATGGTCTTATAATTTCGAGAAATAGTGGACTGCTTAATATTATTCGCAAAATGGCGATTCATTACATAATCATTTCTAATTTCGATAAAAGCGAAAGCGATGAAATTAATTTCATGAATATTATTTAAAATTGCCTTTGACTTTTGTTTAAACATAATAGTGTCGATCTAATGCCATTACAATTAATTAAAAGCAATTAATGATTTGGTTTCCATTTGAGGAGGTGTGGGTTAGTTATGTTGAAATGTACTATTCATCACTAGGTGCTAACTACTTTTCATTCCATAACTAGCTATGAAATGCTTTAGGTCTCGTACGGTCAATTTTCTACTGTACATGCCAATAATAATTAAATAAATTTCTGCACATCATAGTGATGGCTTAAATAAAGCTTCCGTCTTCATTCAAATATTGAATTGCGTTACATTTAATTCCAATAGAGTATATTTATGAGGCTGTATTGATTTAAGATAAAAGCCAAATAGAATTACGAAATGAAGCGTTTAATGCGCCACGCCCAGGAACGTATAATATTCGAAAATATGTCGGCGCCGAATTTTAAAGGGTTACTAAAACATCCGAAAACGATTTATTAGGAGAAAATCACGCCCAAAGGTAATTTAATTTGGGAACGCTTCGCGCTATCGACGTAAATCTGACGCAGCGTTTTTCTGAGACGCATCTGTTGTCGGCGTACCTGGATCTGCTTCCTCCCGATCGTTCCGAGGGATAATCGAAATCGAAAGTAATTTGAAACCGAAAGGAAACAGTTGGTGGCTCCTACCTGTCCTTTACAAACAGCGCCTACTATTCAACTAGTTTTATGTAACGTTTCGCAAGGAAGTGGATTTTCCATCGGCGTGATTTTTTATTGATTATTTAGAGTGGAAGTTCATTCGTATTTCAGGATGTTCGTTTTTAAACGTAAATGCATTTTTGCTACGAGGTAATAAGTACTGCAGCATATGCCATTCAGCTAATAATAGTTAATAATGAATCATATTCTGGAACATACTGCACGTAATTACGAGTTATTCGAACGCTATTAATTACTAATTAAAAGTACAAAAGAAGATACACCCGGTAATTACCAAGATAAACGGAGCAGACGTAATAATTCAACATAGCACACGGATGTTTTCAATTAATGAAGCTTTTGCATTATAGATGTAGCAGTACTTGTTTTGTTTATTTTTTTTTCGAACGATTTCTTGTGATTCAAAATAATTTGAAGTTATTTCAAGTGAGTTTAGAATGGGACCAACCAAAGAATTAGGCGTTGAAAATGATATCGAGACAAATAAAATGGAGCTTGCTAAAAAATTATAGCGGAACTAAGATAGGATATTAAAAAAATATATTTTGACTTTTTTCGCAATAGAACTGTTTTTTCTTTGATTTTATTCAATCGGAGCCGTTTAAAAAAGTTGATTTTAACAATGACATTGTTTTGATTATAAACTAAAGCTAAAGCTTTTGTAAAACGAAGGGATGCACAATAAAGTAACTTTCTATTACGATCTTCTATTTGTTCCCTTATAACTTGATATCTGTTGCGAATGAATACTAATACTAAGCAACACGCAGATTTAAAACAATGCATTATTTTAATAATTTGTATACAATTTCATGTGCTGTTAATTGCTGCTTCCAAGATTGTTTTTTGAGATTTCCAATTTCCATTGGAAAACGGCGACTTATTAAAACTTTGAATGAGAACAATAAAAGTAAAAATTCGTGGTGGTTGTAAAATATATTGAATATAGAATTTTACACGTGACTATAAGGCAATGTAGAAGAAAATTCTGCTGAAATTTATTGAAAAGCGTCATTGGTCGATCGCTTAAAGATTCGATTAAAATTTCACCACTTTTTACTGTCTTATATATAATACATAACAAAATATGTGCATGTATCACATGAAAATTATGAAACTCTAACCTTAATTTTTGTATATAATGAGAACGAAAAGCTCCCATTTTGAAGGCAATATCTTAACCGGAAATGACGGTTTACTCCTGTGACTTTTTCCATATATCGATAACGGTGCGAGTTCTCTTATAAAAGATATTGAAATTCTATTAATAAGGGATATAATTAAAAGGAAGAAAGTGCACATAAAAATATCTGAACTCCAAGAACGATGAGGACTATAAATAACAAGGTTAAAAGGAAAGAAGTTAATATAGTAACACAAAAAGCGAAAAAATTAGTTCTGGGAAGAAATGGTAGGACATTATAGGGACAACTAAGTACTTTTCTACGGGATCTTGAAACAAATTAGAAGAAATGGTTTCCTGATGATTAATGTAAAGGAATATCATCACTACTGAAGAAAAAATAATGGAAAAGTGGGGACAATATTTTGAAGAACTAATGGCAGCGACAGTGAAAACGCGAGAAGAACATAAGGTATAGTCTGAATCTCAAGACAAGGAAGAAGATACGGATTTTGAAGAAATAAGCATGGAAGACAAGATTAAGTACACGAGGATGGAAGGAAGAAAACAATTAACCGACATAATAAGTGAAATAACAAGAACAACAATAATCTCTGAAGAATTGAATAAGTGAGAAATAATTCCCATATACAAGAAAGGCGGCAAGAGGAATTGCAATAGCTATAGAGGAATGACTTTAAATAGTATACCAGTGAAGATTATGGCAAGAACACTGAAAAAATAATAAGAGACAAAGTGGAAAACACGATTAAAGACACTCAATGGAGCTAAACAGGGATGCACTCTTATTCAATTTAGTACTAGATGAAGCAGTGAAAATGACGAAAAAGAAAAGGCTGAATCGGTAGCGGACCTGCAACAAAATATAGAAATAATAGTCAAAGAACTAGAGAAAGCAAATATGAAAATAAATATAAAAAATCAAAAACATAGATAATAGATGGGGAGGGTAGAAAACATCGAATAACAATCCAAGGAAAGGAAATGGAAGAAGTTGAAAATTTTAAATATTTCGAATCAATAATCGAAAATAGTGGAAGACTGGATAAAGAAATCGATGAGACAATAAGGAAGATTGGAAGATTATTTAACATGATGAAGAACAGCTTTTTTGGAAAGTAGGAAATATCAAAAGAGGTACAAACGGATATATTGAATACAGTTATAACATCCGTCATTAGATATAGCTGCGAAACGTTGACTATGTTAGATAAATAAGAGACAAAAATAAACGCGATAAAATTAAGATTTCTAAGAAAAGCAGAGAATAAAACCAAGAGGGACAGCACCCGGAATGAAATATATCGACAAAAACTAAATATTGAAGCAATAACAGAAAAAATACAGAAGGACAATTAAGATGGTTGGGACATGACGAATGAATGAAGGGTTGACAAAAAGATACATGAAACAAAAGCTACAGAAAGAAACTACCCGGTGATGTCGAGAAATACATGGAATGATAATGTTAAGGCGGAAGTGGGGAAGAAAGAAATTCAGTGGAATAGAATTAACACAGTAACACAGCATAGGAAGAAATGGAGACGAATATATATCACAAAATGGGTATAAGTGAAAAATAAAATAAAATAAAATAAGAAAGTTCAGTGCGGACCACTGCAGATTATTATATATGGAATTTGCATTAGTAATTATCAATCTCAATAATCTCCACGCAATTATTTTCACCGTCGGCGTCGTCGAACAAAATATTAATGTACCCTGTCGCCATATTGAATCCTTCGGTTTGATTTTTAAATAACACATAAGTTTGGTGTAAATCGGACCAATTTCAGTTTTTTCATTTGGCTTATTGTGGAATATTAAAAATGTAATGTAGAAATTATTTATAGTCTTAAATTTCCTAAATATGCAAAGGTATTAATAGTTCGATGTAAGACCCTCTATGGGCGTTGATTTTGGAAAGGCAACAGCCATCTTGAAAACCACTGGAGGAACCTAATTGGTTTTGAACCAAAGACGATAATTTTAGACAATTCCCGGGCATATAAGTAAAAAGCCCTAAGTGAATTTTAATGAAAATAAACATAATTAATCAAACAATGCAAAAATTAACATTGAGGTGGATGTCAGGTCTTGAACAAATTATAAATCTCTTCATGTCAGGTATCAAAAAGAGTTATGAATTATATTTGCCAGGGTGTACAAAATCGGTTTTGAATTGTTTTAAAAAGTTCCACGTTTGGTTTGTCGCTAAATATTATGTTAGGAGTTATCTGAAGCAATATGCCCCACGTTGGGCATACATGAAGTATAAGAAAGTAAAAATGTATGGAACAAGTTGCATAAACCCAGAAAAACGAAATACGACAGGGAAATAATAAAAGCACATGCAAACCGAAATATAAATAAAATCAATATTGGGGAATTAACTGGAAGCGAAGAATTCACAAATAAACACAAGGAAATTAGAAAAAAGGTAATGAAAACTGCAACTACAGGAGATACTCAGTTTGAAAATGATAAGCTCGAATATGATCAATTACTTAGCACAAGACATTTTAAAAGAAGAAACTGAACTAGTGGATTACCACATATAAGAATCGCCTACTGCCAGATGTCAAGTATCATAACACAAAGATGAAAGTAACTAAGTTCACATTTAATCGTGTCGATTATGACAGAAACAGCCAACATAATATATTTATTCTTAAAAATAGTAATTGATTCACAAAGGAAATAAACATCCAATTTAGAAACTAGGGATTTGACACATGCCTTAAAAGCAATACGAGTTTGATTTAAAAATGCAACGAACAAAAATGTTTTATGAGTTCGTCAAAAATGTCATTTACGATGAAAGTAAACCAATTTGATGCTATTGTATTCACCGAACGTTATTCACAAAACTAGCTTCATAATGCAACTTCTGATCACTTCCAACCAACAGAGAAGTTGAAAGCGAGGAGCATAAATACTGAGACTGTTCCCATCAGCAGTTGAGGAAACGGTGTCGAGGAGTGATTCCCTCGTTGAGTAGTGGCCATTTGATAAGATAATTGAAGGTAAGATAATTCGAGACAATTCAATATTTCTTCAAAATGCGAAATCACTGATTTCGGTCGACAATTAAAGAACAACAGATAGAACAATTGCATTTACAATTAGCCACTACTTTTGAAATTTGAAGAGTCAACTTTCTCAATCTTCTGGTTTGAAATGGTTATATGGTACTTTTTTTATTTGATTTGCTTCATCATTTTTTACTGAGCTATATAATTACCTTGATTTGTATCTGATAGAAGGATATGTTTTTCTTTCTGTCTTCTTTTCCTTAACCCATTTATAGTGTCGAAGGATTTCAAATTCTATTTCGAAATAAAAGTTTAAAATTAAATTAATCAGCTTGAATATTTTTATATTTCCTAATTATTTTCTCTACTATAGATTTTTTTAGAGTATTATATCAATATAATTGTGAGTGGCGTAAATTAACACAAGTAACATGGTTAATATTTTCCGGGCTTTGTGACAGCATATCACGGGTCAAAATTACTACCATCTACAACTGGAAATTACACGGATGTTTTCCTAAACGCCACGGATAACCGATAAAGACGCCAAATTAATGTGGACTCTTAATACTTGTGTGTGAAGCAATTATGCAGGACGTTGACTTCCGCTTTGTAAGTGGCCGTCGATGGAAGTAAAAAAAAACGTGAGAGATTTACCTAATTGGTTAATTAAAGCAATTCCTACAAACAATTGCGCAACAAACTGGTATATTCGTACATATTTTTTCGTGCACAAACAATTATAACTCATTTAAGATCCTTCAATGCTAACAAGAATCGTGTGAGTACAACCAAGGTGCGTGCCTTTATTTATTATTAAAGTTTTTAATGACGGCGATTTCAAACGCATAAATTTCGTTTATGTCACAAGTCCATTGTGAACGAGATAGAATTGCACCGAGAATATTAATACGTATGCAAATTTTAGACGCAAGTTAACGAGTCGTACAAATGCGTCTCCATTTCCTGTCGTTTTTCACATGGAACACCTTTCGGCCATTTCGGCGAACACCCGACGTGTAATTTCCCACTTCTATATTTCAACATACGGATCATAATTTATTTCCACAATGAAACGCAACATCTTATTCCGAGTCGTGTAAATATACATGACGACATGTGTTCCATACACACAGGACTGTTATTTGCACATGTCACACAACATGTTTACTATATATGTGTTTCACTTTTAAAACCGTTATTTACAGTACGCGAAGTGGTCAATAACATTTTATCACGCGCTGAGTGGCGTAAAAAATTTTGAACTCCCATCCGAATGTCAATTAACTCGACGATGTATTCGAGTGATGATTTAATGAAATTTCAAGTAGTAGCATTTCATATCTACCAATCCCGCACTACGTTGCACATGTAACTAATAAGACTTTATTTGTTACTAGTTGCTAGATTCTTCGTCAACATTTTTGTGTTAATCATCAAAATTGATTGTTTAAATGTACCAGTTAATCAATCGTAAACCGAGAAAGGAAGATCTGCCAGCTATCTAAAAGACCATATCGAGGAAAGTCAAATTTTAACTGCGGTCTTAGGTTTAACTTCCGCCTTTGTTTAAATGGGTTTATGTTGTTTTATAGTTCATAACAAACGCTCTTGTTCGCATAATGCATTTAGCTGCAAAATCTCTAATAGGATTCAGGGCAATGAAGATCATATGTCATTATCTACGCTGTTATTTACTTGTTTCAGGAAAAAAAAATAAGTTTGACCCAGCGTAGCTATTGTAATTTACTGTTTTCCTTTTAGCATCCTCTATATAGATTGTTGAGACTATTTTGGTTAATATAGGTTATTTTTGAAAAAAATATTTTTATCACCGTTTTTACGCTTTTACGAACCCAGCAGCTGGACCTAAAGAGATCCTTCGAGAAAATATTGATCTTTATTTTTATCTACGTTTAATATACTCTCTAAAGTTTAAACGAGTATTGATAAAACTAAAAACATAAGGCAATGAACTGTAAACCCATGTTCATTAAGTTTCAGTTAAAGGCATTTTTAATTACCAAGATAATCTATCAAAAAGTTGACAACGTTGTAATAGTTGGATAAAATAGTATATTAAAAAACTAGTTACAGAAGGCACTGTTTCAGGCATGAGTCCGAAATTCACGGACGAATGCCCTGAATAGCCTTCTGTACGAGTATTTTATACTATTTTTTCTACTTTGTGGTAGAAATGACACGATTGGACGTAATTAAATACTGAAAGGTATAGAAAAAATTGAGCTTGAAAGTAATATTCGATACAGTTCCAAGAAAAAAAAATGTGGAATTGTCTACAAGAATTAAATGTAACCGAAAGTTTAAACAGGTTATCAGTATCTACAAAATAGTTCCAGGAAAACACCAGATAAGAGGATATAATCCTGAGATCTTGAGATGAAGAGAGGCATTAAGCAGGGAGACTTACAGGTCTCTTACTGTTCAATATATACATGGACAGTATGTTGAAGTGTTGCAAAATATAGATGCCAAACGTAACTATTGGTTACAAAGGCATGACACGTGTACAACGTATTTTTTGTGCAGATGACATAATACTCATCGGTAGTGCTCAGAAGAAATTGTACATATAGAGAAAGAAATTACAACAAATGGGCATGGAAAAATACCAGAAAAACGAAAATAATGAATACAATAGGAGGTGCAGATCACCAGAACAGTATGTGCGGAGAACACGAAGGCAAAATAAAACGAGTCACAGTGACTGAATACACAGGAACAATTACGGACGACGGAAAAATAGACAGCTTAAGCCGAACACTGTAAGCGACACAAACTTAACACAGTTGATCTATGAACACAAAATTAAGATGACAGCGTTAGGAGAAATATTTTAGAAAAATAGCAACAAAAGTGGTATTGATATGTGCAGGACATTGGCCAGGAGAGTGGCGGAGTTCAAAAGAAATGGGAAAAGGAAAAACAAGAAAAAACGTAGAACAGAAATTTAGGAAACACAAAAAAGAAGGCTGAAATAATTGTTAAGGGACAGGAAGAACTGAAAGGATTGTGCAGAGACTCCGCAACCATTGACGGCGTAAACCACAAGATTTTAGATAAAGAAGAAGTAGAAGGCACAAAAAATAACAAATATGGGCATAAATGTTTCCGTGTACAAAATACACCCAAAAGAATGAAGCACAAGAATTGTTAGACGAAAGAATTCACATTGAACTGTAGAACGTCGACTGACGACACAAGATTGTAAGAACACAAAATTGCAGCACAAAAATATTAAATGGGATGTAATTGGCGGAGTTGGGAAGATAATTGAAAGGAAATCAACAAGTTCGGTTTTATATTAGAAGAAAATTAAGCAATATTAATAAGAATATTAATCACAGGATTGATATCATACAAGTGCATGCACGAACAATGGAACGAGGATGGTAGGAACTACAATTATCATAAGAAAAAATCAAGTAATTTTAAATGGATGAGACAAGCACATGATCGAGAGACATGGAAAAACCAATTCCCAAACGGGAAAATTTTAAGGCATTTCTATAAATGTACTGAATGTGCAAAATATAACAATTTATTATTTATTATTTTCATACACAAGGATATGTCTGTCCTTTGGACAGAATCTGAACATTTTTTCTTTAGGTACACTTTGTTGGAACGCAGAACACTACCGTACGCATAGTATATATTATATGTTTCGTGCACAATTTGTTCATTTATGTATCAAACCTTAATTAAGTCCATTAATAAAATGTATGACCTGAGTAAGAACAATTTCTTCAAAAAATTTGAAACTTATTCATACTTGTTGGTAGTACATGCATACGGTTAAGCGGCCTCTAAATGCAAACTTCAACCACTTCCTCTACCGATTGAAGCATAGCAGTAGTATAAGATACACGGTATAAAAGGATTCACAAGATGGGATAGGACGAGATGGACGTAGGGAAGGACGTAACTTGGATGCAGAAATAAGGAGGAAGAGCTCAACATTTAATAACAGTGTTCCAATAGTACATTTTACGGGAAAGAGTTTATGAAACGAAATGAACTTGCTAGGTACGAATTTTTTTTTTACTAATGGAAACTGTATGTATGATTAGGTTACTGACTTTACTTGTGACGACTCGTGAGAAAACATATATGAAATTTACCATGACGTAAATTGCCGTGGAAGAGAAATAAAAAGATTCGGAGGGTTTTTTTTTAGTAAGTAACGAAGTAAAAAAAGTCACAAGATTTGTACCTATATCAGATAACGTATCTTCATAGAAATAAAGAATGACTTAAAGATGACAATTTTAAACGTGCCCCTCGTACCAGAAGAGAAAATTGAAGGCGAAAAATTCTATAATTCTATAAAATGATAGAACAAGCACACCACAAAATAAATAAATATAATACCAGCGTGCAGTTATGCAACGTAAATGCAATAATAGGGAGAGAACTTATATACAAACATATAACGATGGGACAAAGTAAATATCAGAAGAGCAACAGCAATGGAAGGGGAATTATAGAATTTGGTGAAGAAAAAGAGTTCAAAATATTGAGCACACATTTTGAAAGAAGAGAAAATTAGTGAACATGACTAAAGAAAACCATAAGCAAGGTAGGGTTTGAAGTACACATGTCAGCGGGGGTCTCGCAGAGGGGGTCTCTATATTATCATTTAACATGGTACTAGAAAAAATTATAAGAGATTGCAAATTGAACAGAGCGGAACACATATTGTAGAAATGTCACCAAGTGATATGCTATGCAGATGTCGTGGCCATTGTAGAATCGTGAGTAGAAATGAAGCAGTACTAGAGAAAACAATAAGGAACATGGTATAAGCAGCAAATATAATGGGATTGCAAGTAAATCAAGAAAAAACTAAAATTATGAGAACAGAACGAGACAAGGTCACAAACACAATTCGAATACACAGTTCGGCAAAATGAAATTTGAAGAAATAGAAGACTTTGTGTATTTGGGGGCAAGAATAATGAACCAGTATGAGAAAGAAAAAAGATCGATGCGATGCTAATAAAGAAATCAAATGTGCGGGAGCGATGAGGAAATACAAAATTAAGATTTTACAAAACAATACTAAAACCGTCAGCAACGTATGAGAACGAAACATTGGTACTAGACAAGAAAACACAGGAAATACTATGGAGATGGGAACGGAAACAAATTAAAGCAAATTGGGATTAATGAATACGGATGTATAAGATGGTCAAATGGAGAGATGTATGAGATCTTCAGGGAGCCAACGATCGAGGCAGTGATAAAAGCAAGAATAATGCAGTGGCTAGATCACATGAAAAGAACGACAGACGAGAGGACAGTAAAGAAAATAGCCTAGAGAGTACCAGAATACAAGAAGAAGACCTAGCAAAAAGTAGCGGGAGGCTGTCGTGGCAGATCTAAAGGAAAAAGATATAAAGAACTGGGAACCCAAAGCAAGAAATAAGAAGTTATGGGAACAAATGACAAAGCTATGGGCCTAAAAGGCCTGCTAAAAGCTATATATATATATATATATATATATATATATTTTATGTATGTAGTATTATTTAAGAAAATCTGCGAGCAGTTAATTTTGTTTAATTTTATTATAAATAAAAACGTTTACAGTAATATTATCATTTATGTTTCTTTATATTTTAAGCAATTAACGTTATTTATTAAAATATTTATTATTTAGACTAATTAAAAACAGCGATAATAAGGAACCTTTTCAATGTAAACGATTGTTCGACGCCGTCGTTTACTAATCCAATTCATTTTCACGAGCACACGCTGTGGACCGCAACAAGAAATAATTAATTGTAAGTAGGAGGTTCAGTAGCCCTGTGAAATTAGTTTTCAATAAAAAAGAGAAACAGCTGTGGATACTAAATGAACGGATGACCATTCGAGATCGTGTTTTCGGAACTTGCACTCCGCTGGCATCAATCTGTGCTAGGTAGAGAGCCAACAAAGGCGAATTGAGGGTAACTTATTGGGAAATATGCTCCATTAGAATTATGAGTGTCATTTTACCTGCAAACACCCCCACGTACACGTTTGGGTGGCTTACCGTGGGAACTTGAAATGATTTCGTTTGAACGGAAGGCATATTTTAAGGAAGTATGTACAATGATTGTCCAGTTGGAAGTTTTATTCGTTTAGGATGAATCTGTTACTTCGTATGCATATTTCTAAATTAGTCAATGTTTTACATAGTAACCAGCAATTAAAGTTCTAGGAGAGAATTTATCGTTGAGGTTTTACAAATAAATATTACATTTCAAATCACCTGCACACATAAATATACATATAAATTATGTTATTGCTATTCTACAACAACACATTTAAATAAATGATTTACAACAAAATATTGCAGAGCATGCAGAATTATAAATTAATTGTAATAAGTAATTTTAATATAATTTAAATTAAAACATAAAAATGGACTTCATCATACTACGTAATTTCAGCGTTCGCTGAATTGTTGAAATATTTATAAGCAATGCAAACTGTTTAATCAAAATAAAGCCAAGTTACAAATTAATAAAATGTCAAAAAATTTGCAAGAGCTTAAGAGTTATACTAAAATAGGTTTAGTTAATTTGTTAGACATTTGTACGTAAGTCACACATTTATGAAAAAAGTCAAAAACCGTAAAATTTCGTGGTTATAGACGAATATTTTTCATTTAATTCCTTTTTTAACCTTTAATGAGCTGCAGTATTTATTCGTCGAACTGGAAATGTCCTACTTTCTGGAGAAGTTCAGTCAATTTAACCAAACACAACATGGGTACAAATCGAAATCATTATCACGGCTATTGAAGAAATAGTAAGACAATTTGTAAAGGAAAATAGAAAATTGTACGATTATTATATGACAAGAGCTTTTGATTCAGTAGACCGTGCTATTAGCCGATAAGCTCTTTGGCAAAGGAATAAGAAGTACAGCAAACCAACGGATTTGTTCCTATTTTTTTGGGAGATTCCAACGGGTGCTTGTAAACGACTCACTGTCGGACGTAAGATGCATAGGCACAGCGCTACCTCAAGGTACAATTTTAGGATCACTACTGTTTCTGATCGTGATCGATGATCTCCCGGAGAATTGTAAAGCTGCATCCAAAATTGGGTTATATGCTGTTGATGCCAGTTTGCTGGTTGTCCAACCTAAAATAGGTAAGTTGATAACGTCTGCCGAACAAGCAATAGAACGACTGCAGAAATATAGTAAAAGCAGCGATAGATAATGTTTTGGGGTACTTCCAGACATTACGTAAAAGAAAATACTACGAATTTTAGAGAAATGCAACCTGAAACTAGTTGCAAGAGGGTCTTTAAGGAACACAACATTATGACAATTTATGCATATAACTTAGTGCTGAATACTTTTAACAAGAGTGTTAACAAAAACAAAGACATTCACCGGCATAAAACAAAGGGCGTGGGTTAAGTGCGACAAGACCTTTACAGACATACGATGTCACAACAATCAACAACAACCGGCCGAGTATATGGGGCTGAGATATTTCAATAATTTGCCAGTGGAGATAAGAAGCGATTATAGAAAATTTTAAGACTATTATCACATTGAAGACACCGATTTTATGTAAGACAAACGTATTCCAAATCATGTATGTAGTTATTCAAAATATTCCGTAATTATTGACCAAATAAGTTCGAAAATTAAAACCATAAGAGAGTTAGATTTTTGTATTAATGTGTTTCGCATCATTTTCCAAATCTGTTAAACATATGTGACTATTAAGGTGATAAGATAAATAGAAAACATTTCAGTTTCGTCTTAATAAGAATAATAAAAGTACGAAAATACTTTTCTTACTCGTATAACAATTTGCCCAACTCTTACCATCCCAGCCCAAATTACGTTTTTTTAGACATGTTATTGTGACGACAGCAGCCTTTCATCTATGGAATTTTCTATATCTAAGTACCGAACGATTTCGTAAATTTTCAAGCGTGCAAACTCTGTAATTTAGACATTAAGTAAACTATTAATGCAACAACGCGCTCAACGAGGGGCATTTTTAATTGTCTTCGAGTACTCAGTTAATGAAACCACATGCGCCAAACATGTGGATCCGTATTTGACAGAATAGAATGTAATGTTATTAATAGAGGTTCGAAATAAATCAATCAATGGTTCATTGTTAACAAATTATTTATTTGTACGCAGCCCATACTGGTACTGTGGTTTGTTTAGCTATGTTCTACTACTACAACTACTACTGCTGAATTTGGACAATCGCAATTGAGAGGTTTGATTTGTGGCATTGTTTTTTGTTTGGCGTTCTATGACACCGAAAGCTCTAAATACGTCTGTGAATATGGAACTAGGAAGCAATTTATTTTTCGTGCGTTCCTGCCACGAATTAATTTCGGAATGGATTATTTTCCAATTAATATAGCTTTGTAACAGAATATTTTAAAATTGCTTCACGTAAAAATTCAAATAAATTATTTCAACCTTCAAATATAAAATATGTATGTAGATGTTTTAGACATTTTCGTTCACTAGTTTCGAATATAAAATATGTAAGGCAGCAAGGAATCTCAACGTTTAAATATCTACATACGTAGATCTGATTTTAATAATGGAATAAATTGTAACGTAGATGAAACTAAATCCAGTTCATTCGTTACTTTTTAAATTAAGTTTTGTCGTAGATCACACGACACGTCGCACCATTTCACACTAACAGCAAACATTTATAATCATTTTGAAACTATCCCAGTCAATACGTACATGAAGTAGCAACCTATTATTATCTCACCCATATAGTGTGGGTTTAATTGAACAGAAGCGGTGATAATTTCGTGCACACGTTAATTGCGAACCTTGAGTTTAACGATATTTCAGGAAATAGAAAGGCTGAGGTGCATTCGCGAACAATGCGAATCAAATTCAAGGCTTTCACGCAGAGTTCGACGATTGATCTTGATATTTGGGTAGCCGTGAACCTTTTGGTGTAAGTACCGTTTGTTTCACCACCCACACACGTAGACTATGATTATTGTTTATATTTGCATGGCGTAGGATTTAAGATATTCAACATATTTCGACGACAATATTTTTAATAAAATATGCCGAATTGTTATTCTTTAAATTAAGTTAATTTTATTACATTTTAATGAATTCCAATAATTTTAATACTGGGATTAAAAATAAAGACATACGGTCGTTAGTCTTGAACCAGCCTCTTAATTTTTGATCGTATACACTATGGATTGAAATTGAGTATGAAATAGAAGTGGTGTGAGAAAATATAATTATATATAATATATTAATTCATAATAAACGAAATAATACGAAAATAAATTAAATAATTGAAAATACTATACTGGACGCAAAATGTGGGACACAATTTCTTCTGAATTTGTTTACCTACTGCGATCTTTGTGAAGGAATTCATGTTTATGTTTTTTACAATACCTTTTGGCATTATTTGTAAACAGTTCTTCCAGCTTTCGTGCCATGATTCGTATCAAGTTAGCTATCACATCTTGGGTCAACTGGCGAGGAACATTTTCTGTGTCGAATACATTTTCTGTGTCGAATACATCTTCCTAGTCAATTGTATATATGCTCTGTGAGATTCGTATCCGGACTTCTTGCTGGCGATGATAATCAAGGAAAGAAAAGTAACTTCATTTAAATTTTGGGTAATGATTCCGGCCGTATGTGTCCTGCATAAAAGTGAAATTTCGTCTATAAACTCTGCATATGGGACAACATAGTCTTATAGACAATCTGTTATGTATCTTCTGACGGTTATTGAAGCACAGTCCAGGATCCCAAGCTCTCTACGTGCTTCTAGTCTCCTAGGTGATGCTGAAGCAGAAGCGGACCTACAGCAGGTTTCCTAGAAGTAAGACCAACAGTCTTTAATCTTCTCCTAACCGTATGCGAAGAAACATTTGTTTGCCGAGCATTTACTAAACGCTCCGCAGCAATGTTAGAAGTCATACCTCGATCTCGCAAAACACACATAAGCATAAACCGATCATCTCGGTCGTTAGTAGACTTTTTGGGACCTGATCCGTAAGTAAGAACCAGTCTGGCGAAATCGTCAAAAAACGTTATTCACGGTACTTCGTGGGAAACCTAGAACACCAGCAATATATCGCACACTGCGCCCATCTTCCGAAAGAGCAACTGCTTTTACTACTTGTTCAAGTGCCGTTTTTAATGAAAATAACTTCTTTACACTTGCACCATATGACAGCAGAAATTCTGACAGTTATCGTAATACAATTTCTCGGAAGCATATTTTATTAACGAAGACAAACTTTTTGTTATTATAGATATTGAAGTATTAAAAAATACAATTTTTATTATAAAATCTGTAAGAAAATGTAAAAAGTACATTTCATTTTGTTTGTGGCCTTCAATTTTTCCCTCCACACTATTCTTCGTTTTGCATATGACTTAGTATTATTCAGATTCTCTCGTCTTGTACTATTGCGTTACTATTTTAGTCATTTCATTTTCTCGGTTGTATTTTAAAAGTTACTTTTATTCCTTTTCTGGTTTTCTTTTCCTTCGGTGTCAATTTTATGTTGATTTTTTCAGTTTCTTTTTCATTTGCATGTCTATAATTTGTTTTAACGTTTCCTCCTATTTCTTTATTTTATTTAAAATTATTTTTAAAACGTAACAGTGGGCACCTCGTTCCTTTTTCCTTTTCTGTTTTTGATTGTATTCTTTCCATTTGTTTCTTTTTATTGACGCAACATATCTTCGCTATTCGCTTTTCTATATGAATTGTTATCCTGCATTTGCGAGTTTTTTAACTACCTTGATGTTGCTGGTTCAAAAATTTATCAATTTACCTACAGGTGGATATTCTTGTGTTGTGCAAGCGGTTTATTGTAACAGTAAAGTAAAAGTAAAATAAAAAATCAATTTAAATCAAAAAGTTTGACCAATAATTGTAACTTCCAGTAACAAGAACATAGCCTTATTCATTTTACGTACAGGAATAAATTGTGGTTTTGTCTTTGAAGGCAAAATTCGTTGAGGTTATAGATCGCTCCTTCAATGGCATGGTAGGTTCGGACAATACCACTAATGTTATATTCCATGAATTTAGGTGTACATGTGTATGCATCCTCTTTCCAGGTTCTTTTTCAAAATATTCCATATATTACTGATTGGAGGTGCCTTGTTCACCTGTCGAACTCCTTCCCTGCTTCATGGGGTGCCGACGGAAGAAATCATAACATGAACATGGACCTACCTCGTGATATGGACACGCAGATTAGCTAAATTTCATCTCGGCGATTGGCTCAAGAATAAGGATATCCAAGAACGCAAATACTTTTTCAGGTTTTTGTGAAATTTTTCACAATCGTCTTCTTCAAGTCTTGATACACTTTCACGCCCATTTAATTCGACCAACAAATAATGATATATATTGGCCCGGTGCGTTAGTGCGTGCTGTTCTTCATTGGATTGGCACCATCTGCGGCATTGTGCCTTTGTTTTTCTTTATTCACTTGGGTTTCTTCTGTTTGGAGTTGATTGTTGCGAACAGGAACTTGTATGTGTTAACAGCTCGTTTTGGTTATTTTCAAGGCTAATAAATAGTGTCAAGTAGAGAAAAATGAACACAACACAACCGACAAAGTTTTACTCTTCGAGTTCAATCGAGGATGTAGTACTGCAGAAGCCACGAGAATGTACGGGAGGGAATCATTTGCTGAGAGGAGGGCACGGAAACTGGCCAATAGCTTAAAGATATCTTCAACAACAAACCACAACAGTTCTACAGTCCTACCTAAACGCTGACAGGCGGCCATTGAGGGTGATTATATGAATAATATTTTTAAGGTAAGGAAGATATTGAGCATTTCTCTTTGCATGAACAAAACAGTATGGTGCACCAGGTCGCTGACGAAGAAAGTTGAGTCACAGTGTGACTTTACTGCAAAGATTCTCTGCCTCATAGAGCTTCATAGTTGGCTACTTTGTTTACGGTAATCTTGTTTAGGGTTCGCTTTTTCCTTGATGGAAATGGTCGTTGCTTCCACAAAAAAATCCTTTGATATATAGATTTGATGAAATCGGTGTTATAAAACACTCGGTGCTGAAGGACCCAACAAAATAGAAACTGTTAGTTGATACACATCAGTTAAATCACGAATAAAAAATAATAAGAAAAATTTACTCATTTTATGGGAACAAATATCCCACGGAAACGTAAAATTTTGATATCTACAAAAAACGTGATTTTCCCGAATTAAATCCGTTTGCTTCCGCTTTTGTCAGGACAATTTATTGAGTTTACAGGCCATACTAATGACGCTTTCATATTATCGCGATCTACGGAATAATATTATTTATTCGAATATTTGTTTTGGCGCCAGATAAATTTTGACTGCATTTACTTAAGTGTTGCTGTCTTAAAATTATAATTTTTTATCAAAGTTGACGATCGAAAAAATACTTTACATTTTAGTTTTCAGAAAACAATCCATGAAGTTTGATAGTACTTACCTGGGAATCTGGTTGGATAATAGACGATTCGACCAAGAAAGTCCATCCTAAAAGAGAAATAAAAAATAATTTAGCACAGTAAAATTGAAATTAAAAATATAATGTCTAAATTTTCGCCGCATGGCAACAAAAATCTACGGGCCACGAACCTAGTTTTCTTATATTTACAGTTTGCGAAAAAAAATCAAATAAAATTTGCTTATAATTTCAATATCTTTAACTTTTGCAAGTTTTTTTTTAATAACGCGTAACGTACATATACTCGCACACGCACATATACAAATGTCATTCCGACAATGGTCATAATAGGATAATGGAAGGTCAAATCGTGTATGTGCGTTAAAACTTCCAGTTCCAAAATTTTCATGATTACTTCCTTGTACATAAAGTTTAAGGTATTTAAGTGCTGTATTACAAAATTGTAAAAATAAAAAAAAATGTAATCCCTGGAAGTAAAAAAAAATCGTCTACAAAAAATTAAAAAAAAACCCTAAATGTAAAAAATCGAAAACATCGGAAATACTTGTTGAGCAATACTATAAAAATCGTGCAAAGTAAGTGGATAGTTGAAAATTTTAAGAAAGGGAATAAAAAGAAAACACCAAACAAAAAATATAATGTTATTTCGATCCGCGGTCTGTCTATGGGCGATTGGCTCGAACTAATAATATTAGTGGGTCAAAAATGGAGCGATCTAAGTTACCGACAGGCAGGCTTAATTTCTGATGTGCATATAGTTGTTGCCCAGGATAGTGTCGAAATTTTTGGTCCATATGTCATTGGGTTATAACCAACCAATATGTTCTTAAAAATAATGAAGAACTTTGAACTAGATCTAGAGCGCAAGATGTTTCATTGTTTGAGCATTTTGTATTTTTAATTTATCTTTTATAAAAATTCTATTTTGGATTTCAAATTTAGGTTTCTACTGTACCAATATTTATGATTTCTTTTAATGTAGATACTTTTCGACATCAAATACCTCCTATTGACATCAGTATGCCACAAATATTTGTTTAGCTGTAATCTTTCAAGTATTATTTCTGCTGTGTTCGATTGTATTTGCATTTAAGTTGTATAACATTGCGACACTGTATCATAGGACTTCCTACTCGTTACGATTATATCATTAGTAGTTGGTAGTTTGCGAACGGTGTATAATACAAATATTATTTCATTGATTTTTTGAAATATTATTGTTAATGTGTCATATTTAAATTGACTTTGTAGGAATTGTAGTCATCCTGTATTTGGTATTCTGGACACAATGCTGAATATGTGCACCGAAACACTTTGAGAGATACACATTCTTCAACTGCTATACAACAGACGTATATTAAAGTACTTAAAAGTACTTAAAATATTTATACAAGAAACTCTGCAAAATTTAATGACACGTGCATTCATTAACGAATTAATTATTAACGTGTTAGTCACAAGATTTCACAATAACTATCTTTAGTGATGCCATAACATTGCGCCGCCTTTCTCATTAATACATTTGCGAGTATAATTGCAATGTCCTCCAATATCCTTGACCTTTCGTATCGAGCAAATAATATTAGCTTTAGTCGTTCATTGACGTCTAGCGTTAAATGTGCCAAAAATATATGTAATCAAGTTTTCGTTTCCGTCTCGAAGAATCTATTTGCGCACTAATTACCGACACAATAAGATTTTCTCATCGATACCAGCGTCGTAAAACACAAAATGCAAGTAGCCACTTCTATTATGGTTAATTTAAAGCAACAATAGATCAATTTCAGGAATCTGCTTCTTGTATGGTTCAGTGTTAGCTTTTTGCCTGCGTTTAATTGAAAACGCGATTCTAATCGGCTGAATAAGCAAGAACATGTTTACTTTTACGTTTTACGTCTTCCCATGGTTTCTGATTATAACTTTATATGAGATAATGGACACTTAATTAACTACTATTAATTTTAAATAACTAATATCTTGATCCATTAGGCACAACAGCTGCTCGAAGTTTCTCGTTTGACGCGATCAGAAGCCACATGAGAACGATGATAAAGTACGCACGTTACATATAATTTACCTTAAATTAATTCTCGATTGGTAATGATAAACTCGATTACCTTATTTGGCTTTATATTGACCACCTAAAGCCATAAAAGCTCGTTTCGTTTTTGTTGTGTGCATTATAAACGTACAATATTTGAATGCATAATTTAGCTCATTTTCGCATGTCAAAACGTTTCGGACAGGAAGTGGATGCAGTGCCGACGAATAAATTTATAATTTGGAGGAATGCTATATATGTTGCTAGGGTCTATTACGGAAATTATTCATTTATGTAAATTTACTTTTGATATTGTTATCGAGAAAATCGTGCGTGATAAGTACGAAGAAACTTACAATGTTATAAATAACTAACTAATGAGCTACTAAATGAGAGAAATTAATGCCCCAGCTGGTCGTCAATGTTGGCATTGCATGAATAATTTAAATATTCCAGAAAGGGTTGTCGACATTCTTGATGAATGAATTTTCAATTATATTGTAATAGAATACAATTATATGGTGATACAGATTTTTTTTTTATATATATATATAATCCAATAATCCCTTCTACCATACAATGATGTAGGGCGTTTTTCTTCTTCTAACTTTTTATAAACATTACCCATTCCTTTCTGTTCCTTGTCATGTTCTTCGCTTGTGTCCACGTTTTGCCTTTCTTTTCCAGTATTTCTGCTATGCCATTATTCCATGTCGTTCTTGGCCTTCCTCTTCTTTTATTTTTCCCTATTCTTCCTTCCTATATCCTTCTTGTTAGTCTTGTATTTTCCATTCTATATAAATGTCCCCACCATCCTAACTGTCGTTGTTCAATATTTTCTAGCACTGACTGCATTTTTAAATCTTTTCTTATTTCCGACCTTCTCATTTTCCCAATCTTTCTTAAATATTTCATTTCTACTGCTTGTATTTTATTTTTTTATCTCCTATTTAATATCCATGATTCGCAGCCATATGTTAAAATCGGTCGGCATACAGCCTTATATACTTTCAATTTTGTTTCTCTATTTTGTTAATAAAACTATTTCGCATGCTGTGGTACAACTTTGATTTTTTTTACAAGTACCAAGAAGTTTTCACTGAACTCAACTGCACACGAAAATATATTATTCAGAACGCTTTTGAAATCATACTTGTGTGCATTTGATATGTTTACAATGCAATGTAGTTTCAAAGTGTTTAATAAATCAAAACGTATTTAAAATTACGCACGTGTTAAATTAAAATCAAAATTAGGATTGAAATTCTAAATTAACATGTAGTAAACAGCACGCATATCATGATGCAATGTAAAATTTGTTAGATATATGCTAATGCAGAATTATGTATGAATTATTGCACACATTAACTTGGAGTAATCCATCACTAACCCATCGCATTAATTTGGTCCCTTCGACCTTAGTTATGAAACATGACATCAGCAGTAGTAAGCACTACATGATGCAATGAGTTGGTCAAGGGATATCCGTCCGAGTGGCGAGTAACGAGCGAAATTAGCAATAGCTGCGTATAATCGACGACCTTGCACGAAATGGTATTTATTAGTTTAACAGCTACCCGATGACATGTAATTAATTCACTGCGTAGGGGGCACAATTTATGGTTTCTGGTCCTTCGCTATTATTATTATTGTGAAAATGCGATTTTGTGAACTTAGACTGGGTATTATTTCTTTAATTGTAATTAGCAAAAAATACCAGATTTATACAAATACTTTTTTTTATTAAACTGGAATATGTAAAATAAGTTTTCATCACGACTTTTCACGTCTGCATATATTTATACGTGGTGGGTTATTCCTGCATAAAAATTATCTCTCATTGATTTATGATTTAATGTTAAGGACTTACATGCTTTTTTATAAATAAATTAGCTAAACTCAATAGAACAATATATTTACTCCCATGAGATAGTGTTGACGAATTAATTGCACAGTCGGTATATTTTCTTGACAAATGCAATAAAACAAATGATTTACGAATTCACACTTCACGTTTTAATGTTCGTTTCTACGAAAAGTCATTACGCCCATTGTTTCTTATTTAGTTTGCTCTAAAACTATTTTGACCCGCATTTTTACTAATAAAAAGCAGGTTGAGATTATGCAAATAATATTATTATATTATATATAATATCATATTTCGGAAACATTATTTTCATAACTTTTACGAAAACTTAACTAATGCCAAACAAATCATGTTTGATTGTCAATTCATTATTTAAATATCTTTAAAATTAGATATATTCTAAGTGGGACTTGGTTATTGCCGCGAAGTGTTGATGATTTTCGTTGGACTTTATCAACAATATGAAACTGACCTGGAACAGTCGTTTTTTAATAACCGTCAGATCATCTCCTTACTTGTCTTGCCTTTCTCATTATTATAATAGCAGATTCCACGAAGAGTCGTTACACACGTTTCAATTATCGTTAATAACATTATTGTGTATTTGACGTATCTTTCGAATGTAGGTAGGTTTCTTTAAAACTAGAGTAGCACTTTTCCAATAATATTAGTTACGGTTTATTGTAAATCGGAAACGATAATTCTTAATTTATTAGCCTAACTTATATTCTAACTTTGTTGTTTCAATTATATGACAAATGACCACGAACGCTGATAACATTTTCCTAATTTGACTTCCTGAGATATCGGTGAATAATATCTCTTGAATTTCGTTTGCATTGAAGCTTGATCCTTTAATGTATGTTTGGTGTGCAATCGTTGGTATTCGGACGTCCTTATAAAAATGATATTTTTTAAATTTGTTCACACCGCCCACCGATAATTACATTATATTCTTGTCATTATTGATTGCTATTTCTTTGGTCGAAAATTTCATAAAAATTTCTGCATGAGTGGAGACGATTATACTGATATGTCGATAAAATAAAATTCCATTTCAATTTTCCAATGAATTATGGCCTTCAATTTCAAAATATGTGAAAATTATTTATTACAAAAATCATCGAATCAAATTTTCTGCCATACATCATCCATCTACTATTCATCTATCGAGACGGAAGTTTAGTCTGCAACATAAATAAACGCTCTTAAAACGCTAAATGCACGTTTCAGTTATTAGTTGCCGTCGTCGATATGGCGACGTGTATTGCCTGCATCCTTATTCGATATTCGCGCATTTTCCTCAACGTGCCCCACTTCTTCGTTCAATGACTCCCTCCTTCCCGTCCGTTCTCCGTCACGGTCAAGGCCTACGCGATGTCGCAACTCCAAAAACGCGGAAGTGCTTCTCAGACGCTACTTTAGTTTCCACTGCTTTATTTAGATAATGATAGACCTGAACTTTTATCTACGTTTCAGCAATTTATTTCAGCAATGCAATTGCGCTAGATATCTATGAATGTTGTAGCTTTTTAAAAATTGCCACACCGTACCATTATATAACTGGCAACCAGTGGACTGTAAATATTTCTGTAGTACATACCTATTTCTGTTTGTAATATTTGTTATTCATTATTAGTATTTAAAATAATAATTTGGGCGGTAGCTGCACCTTAAATACCTTACCTAAGTATTATATTCTTGTCATTTTTTTTTCAGAAGCGTGTGTATTTCTATGAAAATGAAGAATATGTACGACTTCAGTCTTTAAATAAAACTAATATATAATGTTTGCAATTATTCAAATTGCGAAAGCAAATTACTAATAATGGCACACAATAATATATGGCAATAAATTTAAATGGTCGAAGCTTAACTGTTTTAGGTATTTTGCATCTAAAAATCGAACTAGTACCGGTTACGTATAATTACAGAGAAACCTGCCATATGTTTATTTAAATGCATTTGTATTTAAAAACGGTTTTCTAGATTATGTTTTGTTACTGACCTACTCCAACGTCTTTCGATAGCATCTTAAGGATGTGGATGTTTTACGACCCTCCTTCGAATGCCGTGTGTAAACTGTTTTCGTGACTGGAAAAATTCCCACACAATTTCCATAAATTTAACCCTTTCTTGACCGCACAATATCTATTGTTGGTCGATATGTTGCCTCCCGTGGTATCTATTAGAATATTTTACCTGATTGTGTACAACCAGCCTCAAATTACTTAAAACATAAATGTGCACATTAAATTTTATTATAAATATCTAACGTATATATTCAGCTATAAAATCAACCGAACAATACATCAGAGAATCGCATTGACAATGTGGGTTACACCTATGAATTTTTGATTACAATGGCTTTGCAGTACGCTTCCGAGAGGCATCCATGCGTGGGCAAACATAAGATGTATTCTTAGACAAATGTAGAGGGCGGAAGGGTTGTGTCAGCTGCTCGTCAGGGTGTGGGAACCTAACACAGGTTGTTAGATGCTGAGAACGTTGAGACTCCAATGCGAGGTTTGCACACAATGGTTTTGATTTATATTGTACACATAGTAGTCTCAAGATAAAAATTTGTGATTTACATGATTCTGTTATTCAGTTATTATGATAGAGAAATATAAAAGTATTAAAATAAAATAACTGGTAATTTGCACCGTAAGTTAAACAATGTGGTGTTTCTTTTTGTTACAATGGATACAATTTTGGCGATTTATTCGCTTCTTTCGAATGTATTTATTAAATGAGAATGATATCTCGTATGTTCTCAATTATACTAGCGAACAAATTACTGCCAAAGAAATTGAAATGTTCAATTTAAAATAAAGTTTCTAAAGTACCTTCTGATACCCAGGAACTCTTTCAATTTATTTCGCCATGTTGTACCATTCCGTTGACTTAGCAAAACGAACGCAGCTTGTATGGCCTATTCATTTTTTTCTCCTTAATAATGATGTAACAAACTAAGCAAATTAACTCCAGATGGTGACAAATATTAGATTAATGCAATAGCCAGGAATTTAGTATTGACACAGCTCGGCACTTTTTATTAACAACAGAAGGATCAAGAACCAAATAAATAGGAACAGTATTTTTGCTAGTTCAATTTGCTTTTACATAGCTCAGCAGTTAGCTCAATCATATATGCGTGAGTAATTGTCATTGATTTTTACATGTACTGTTAATTGACCTGCCCACCATTCAATATAATGTTACCAGGACTAATTTTGATTATTGACATTTGATGGTTCTGCCACCTGTAGATTTTTCTATCACAGCAATTTGAAGAACTGCTGGGTGAAGATCCTTCTTTTGTTAATTGGTGGTTAGTGATGGTTTGCGTAAGTGGTAAGTTTCTGGTTAGCATACCAACCAATTTTATTGGACAAATTGGGTTTAATTTGCATCATAGTCTTACAAAATCACATCGTTCTATTATATGGTTTTCTTCCCCATTGTCACATTCATTTTGAACAGATTTTCCTCCATCTCTTGTAGCCAGTAGACACTTTCTATATGTTCATGCTAGGCTATCCGTTGTGCTCTGATGACGTGTGTTATTGTAGGTTCTCCAAATACTATTTGTGTGTCTTCGTTGGTTCTTCTTCTTCACAGATTTTCCCCCACATATTCATCTTAGTATTAGTAGTATTGGCCCCTCGAAACTTCTTCCACTACTTTCAATTAGGGTTTAGATTCCCTTACAGCCGATGTAATTACTATTTTTATAAGCTCTTGCTTTGCCCCTTTTTAGATACATTCTTACATCTCAGGAACTTCTGCAACATTATACGTATCCATTGCATGTTTCGTATTTGTACACCTCATTTTCATGTATTTTGTTTCGATTCTATTTTCTCAGAGCTCGGACTTTCCTGCTTCTCTTATTAATCTTTGGGTTACGTTTCGCATTTCTTCTAATTCCCGTATCACAATTGTTACATCGTCGGCAAAAGTATCATATATTAGACCTACTTGATGTGTGTGGCTTCTTAACACAACTTCTAACACTAAATTAAGCAAGCAGGTAAACAGGGGGTCCCCTTGTATGAGGCTTGATCTTACATTGATGGGTTTTGGGCCATTTGACAAATTTACTTTAACGTATTTTCTATGGTAATTCTTATTAACGCTATTAGTTTTTTAATAACCCCTAGTACCTTAATTCGTACTTCCTTCCTATCAATGGAATAATAGGTCTGTTGGAAATCTATGAAGAGCATGTGCATGTTTAAATCTTGTCTGTAAGTTCTTCCTTGAAGCAGTTTTAGAAGCGTTATTTGATCTACTGTTGATCTGTGACTTCTAAAACCATATCGGTACACTTCCAGGAAATTATCGGATGCATCCTTTAGAATACTTTTGATTCCACTCCCTAGTATTTTGCCGACGAGCAACTTTATGACCCTCGTTCCCATTTATTTGGATTGTCTTCTTCCGACAACACTGGCCTATAGTAACTGTCTCTAGTAATTTTGGACTCCCATGTTTTACCAGCTCTATACTAACCTGACCTAATTTATATGTGACGTATGATTTCTTTCATTTCCTCAATTTAAGTTTCTGTTATATTTTGCCTCCCTCTACTTGTTCCTCAATATTTCGGCTTATTTCTTTCTCTCACTCCTCGTCATCGTTTCTTGTCTTCTTTAAAATTCGCTTGAAATATATTTCCCAACTTTCCATACTTTCTCTTTCAGTAATTTTCATTCTCCGTTTTGCAGTATATATTTCTTTGTTCGTAACGTCCCTTTTCATTCATAATCCCTGGGTACAATTCCTTATTTACTTTTGGTTATAGTTGTTTTCAATTTCCTAGATCGCTTTAGACATTAGGTCTTTTTTCCTGCTGAATATTTACTTCACCTTTATTTGATCCATTTTACTATCTTCTGTGTTTTTCTCCTAAAATGTTAACTTCGCTTTATGTCTATTTATTTTCCTTAGTTCTGAATCTGCCTTTAATATTTCCTCTGTCACTGTTTTTAATGTTTTCTCTAAATCATCTCATCGTTCATCTATTGTATTATTATTAAAATTCTCTTCATATTTGTCTCTTACTTTAAAGTTTTTTTTAGATTTTTATGCAATTTTTGCTTTTGCTTTCCGTACTGCTGGAACTTTCCCATTTAATTTTAACTCCTACCAAGAAGTGATCCATAGTCAAATTTGATCCCCTGTAACTTCTGATTAGTTTATAGTCTTTGATTTTTTTTTCAAAAACTGGTATTTTGAGGAGCTTTATAATTATAATTCTTCTTTTTCTTCTATGTCCCTGTCTTCTGTTGGCGTATATATGTTTAGGATGTTTACTTTCCTATTTATACATCTAATTCTTTTATAACACATTTCGCTGCATATCGCCTTAAGGTCCACAACTGACTTTTGTACGATAAACTATTGTTAACCACAACCACAGTCCCTAATATTTTGTCGTCATAACCACTGTTACGAAATATATAATTCTTAAGTGATACTTCCTTCTATTTTGTTGCATAGCTAGAATTTCTATTTTATATTTTCCCATTTCCACTTATAATTTTCTAAAACTTATCTCTGAATTTGTACCAATCCTTACTATGTTATATTTAGTGATTTTCTGAAAGTCCTTGTCTGTTCCCGGATCCATAGTCATGTCATCCTTTATTTTTGCACACTCCAGTACTGGTTCTAAAATTTCTAAAAATGGGAAGACGATTATCTAAATGATTTCTGCAGCAGGTTGAAACAAATTTGTCAGTTACAGATGTGATTAAACAGAACCAGTAGAATAACACGAATGCAACTCAAGTTTGAATATGACGATGGAAAATCAGGTATGGTTCAACCTTTGGAAAAATAAGCGGGGAAAAATTCAGCATCTCAACAGAAACTCATAGATCCATTTAATGAAAGATTTTTCGAATTTGTTTATTTTGGAAGTGCCGAGGAAACCAATTATACGATTTAAAAAAAAACTGCTTAAGATTAAATCTATCAAATCTATCTAACATCCTTAGGTTGTGCAAATGCGACAAGTTCGTATACATTGCAACCATTAATAATCATATTCAAAAAACATAATTTGTAGCCCGGTTATCTACACAAGTAACGTGAACTGCATAGATGCAAAACATAAATTGTTAAAAACTATTTTCTTCAACAATCTGTCCTTGGAATAAGCAGTCTTTGGAGGGCTGGATTAATTTGCTAATGTTTTGGAATCGAAGCAATGTTATGAGATCAGAAGTTCCCAGAAACGGCTATTTTCATTTTTGATGCGGCATCAAAGTTGCAGCAACTAAATGCATAGTGTGGCCATCGCTTAAGCGCTGCAACGTATATTAGCATGAGCGACATATAAATGGATTGGACATAGTTGCATTATTTTTTTATGAAAAAGCAGTGTTATTAAAGTCTTCCATTAACAACTACACACGTAAATACCTTCATATTTTCTTATTACTAGTAATAATATGGTATTAGTTCATAATAAAACTGACAAACAATTAAACATGCATGTTACGGTTACTCAAACTGATCATTAAAGTACATGCATTCAACAACGTTAAAGTTTTTATGTTCATAGTTTCGAGACTATACTGTATTTTAATAATACCATTAGCAACAAAATCTTATCGCACTGTAAATACATAAATTTCAATACGGCAAGTCACCAATCGATGACCCACGATTTGACCTTGCGACTCGGTACAAGAAGAAGGGTTTGCTCATAATAGAAGTGAAAGTTATAAAACGAAAGGGTAAGTTAAAGGGGTAAAGTATGTCGTTTACCACTTAGTAAAAGTAAAACTAACCCTTCTCGGATTAGCCTCGAGTATTTTCTTGTCGGCGTCAATAAAAGTTAATGCCATAAATGAGCACAAAAGGTAGCGCGCATCGACGGACAAGTTTTAGTAAAATATACCATTTTTGGTAACTCTGCTTAAAATTCTATAGGGTACGAGGACCGAATTCGTCGTACTGGTCACTGAACTTTATTTCGCGTTGGTGGTATTTTGACCGATAGGACTTGTGTTTCAAAACAATTAAAAAATAAACACCAAACAGTTAATCTTTATACAAAGTGACGTACCTATATATTAAAAAAATAATTTATACGTCCCAAGTAATCCCTGATATATACATATCGAACACCTGTCGTTTCAAAATCCAATATATCTCCCAATTTATAGACATTGGTGTAATTATGTATCACATAGATCTAAACGATCCTTTAAAACGAACTGCGTAAAGTACATTTTTATTTTGAAATCTCATCTTACGTCTAACGACGATTATTATAATTGCATAGTTATTTTCATTTTCGTATGTACCAGATGCCGTTGTTCAGATCGTAAGTATGGTGCTCCATCTTACCAAATTATAGTTTGGAAATACTGATGTAATTTAATGATTTGTATTACGCTTTGTGTTTGCAAACACAAAATTCATACTTCGGTTATACCTACGTGGAATGTGTAAGAGAATTGTATACTGTTGGTAACTGTACATGTTCTTTGGATTGTAGTTAATAGGCTCATGAAATTATTGTCGTCCAAAACAGTAGAATCTGTTGTAAGTTTTATGATTTTTTCTCACGAAAATCAATATCCCCACAAAATAATTAGTGTTTTTGATTGTAATATATGTATAACACATGGACTTATGGACTGCTCTATAAATAGGTAATAATTTTCTTTGTGGATGACTTCAGTATGTAAATTGATACTTTTAATTAGACAAGTTAATAGTGGTCCATTAATAATATTACAGAACTATACTTTTAAATTTTGAAACTCAGGAAATTGCAAATTTAATAGTTTCCAACTTTTATCGAAATTGCTTCATAATCTTTGTGATTTGGGAGTTGTTACCCAAATCTTCCAGTTAAAGTAAATTTATCGATTATATCCTTCCAAAAATCGCGAAGATAAACGTCGAATGTGCGAAATTGCAGGACGTTGATGACGCAATCGAAAAGACAAACTGAATGATTGCAAATGTATATATCTTGAGGTAAATCTGAATATTTTTACACCTCTCCTTCCTTAGACTAATAACATTTAATTAATACGATTTAAATCCGTTACATGCTTTTTCGTATGTTGATTTTATTTACTTTACCACAAAGAATTTTTTACACTTTAATTTATTATTCCAAGGCACTCCTAGTGGTAGCTCAACATGCATAAGCATTTTACACGAATATGCTCGTTTCTGTGATCATTTTCATGTAAATACAAATATAAACTTTGTTAGACAACCGATTACGAATGTGGAAACGTAAGTGGATTAGTATTAATAATTCATAATTTTGACGACTATAACAGATCTAAGGACGTATCGAATTAACCCAGGTTAAGTACTAATTTAGGTTGTTGTTGTAGGCATTAAAATATATTAGTATGGTTGATACAAATTGTGAGACATTAATCTTATTAGCCGTTGGTTTATTGTTTCCATGAACCGCCAACGTTACACGGAATGTGTCACGCACAAAAATGTTAATATCGGGAAGAATTTATGTAGGTTGAACGTTCCTCTGTTAAAGTGCTTTATGCTGCGTAAATGAAACATTTGGTTTAATAATAATATTAAAGAACTGGTGTTATAAATAATTAATGAATCATTTTTTTTAAATCCAATTACACGAATCCAATTACCAGCAACGTATCATAGTTCTTATTATTCGATGACTCACAATAAATAAAGCATTACGATTATTCTGCAATAATTTGATGTTGATCGAGTTTTTATCCTCTTAGATCAGTCGCCTAGTTTGCATATTCTTCATATTCATCCTTCTGTCTTAAATATAACTGTTTGTATATATTATTTGTTTGGAATAGTAAATTTAATTTAAATTAAATTAAATATTCGTTGTGTTCGCTGCTAATAGCAAGAATATTGCAGTCCTTGAAAGCAAAGGCTGTGTCATTTCACAAATAAAATAACTGTAGATTAACTTCCTATTCTCATATTAATTGTGACGTGCCATATGCGAAGCGAGTCTTTTACTATCTGCCATTGACATCAGCGCCTATCATTTTTTTTCTACGACAGTTTAAGCGTGAAAAGCAACGACCGAAGGATACACTCGTAATTAAATTCTTTTGGACGCGCTAATTCGATTTTAATGAAACTCATTTACCGTTCAATTAATTTCAGAAGTGACATTACACGTTTAACACACTGCCTGCATTTTATTGTACGGTTATAAAACAAACGTGCTTGATTTTTTTTTTGAGATATAAAAATTATTATTGGTCATGCAATTTGTTTCATTGCCAGCAATAAAATTAGATGCAATAGGTGCAGCGTTGGGGGTGTAAATTGAAAGTTGTGAAACGAAAGGGTAGTCTGAGGTAGATGGCCCCTGGTATATTGCCATTGTTAAAGTTTATTATAATTTTAAGAACGATGAATTTAGTAAATTCATTCATATTTACTATATAAATACGTGTACCAAACGAGAAACAAAATTGGCGAAAATCAATAAATTTTAAAAAACCATAAGTAATTTAATATATTCTTAGAGTTCGTGATTTACAATTTCTGGATAAATCCATCGTACATATGATAAACACAGGTTCAATTTGGAGTCCCACAGCGAAGCGTTTTAGGGCCAATATTCTATCTAATATATGCCAGACGCCACAACTTCTGATTACACTACAACAGAAATGTTTGCAGACGATCAAAGACGATCAAGAACAACAATAGCATCTGCAATCACCTTTTTTATATATAACAATGGCTAAAAAGATGGAGTCAATCATTATACGTAATTTAAATAAAGTGATCCTTATCTTAAGAAAAGAGTAATCTGATAAAACACAGACCTATATCTTGACGACAGACATAATTTGGCAGAACATAGAAATACAAAAGATATCAGAGAGACATTAAAATAGCTATATTTGGCGGAAAATCCCAAAATACTAATACAAGTATGGTATGATCCCTATGTGGCTATACGACACAATGCAATATATCAAATAACATCGGGTTCATCGGTTCTAAAACAAAATTTAACTTAGACTCTAAGTAGTGATTAGTCACGAAGATAGAAAGAATGCACAGGAACTAACTTTTTTAACAATGAACCACTAGATTCCAATTGAGACTTGGTATAGAGGGTGACAATGCCTTTAGGCATTGTGTATGGAAACTCAGCTCTTTAATATAGTATTATTGACAATTTCCCTCCTCATTAACATTTTTAACAATGGTGACTTTTCACAACGCCTTGAGTCATCGAGTATGGGAACTCATCTTTTTAATATAGTCTTATTGACAATATCCACTCATTCGCTTTCGTTGTGGCCCATACTTCGTCTACCCTGTGATTGACTAATATAATCACTATAATTTGTTCTAAACTTTTTTCAAACATACACGTCATGCTAATAAGGTCTACAAATGATAGTCGGGCGGTGCTAAGTCCGGAGAATATAGTGGATGCAACAGAATTTCACAGCCTAGTTCTGTAATTTTTTGACGAGTCCCAAATCAGCATGTGGCCTGGCATTATTATGGTGCAGTATGATGGCCTTCCTATTGAACATCGCCGGCCTCTTTTATTGAACTGTTGTCTTCAAATTATCCAGTTGCTCACCATACCCTTTTGGCCTTTTCGTTTGGTTTTAAAAGCTCATAATTTCCTCGAATGGTCCTCGAATGTCCCACCATATACACAACATTCTCTTATTCATAGTCAAATTTGGTTTAGAGGTGGAAGGGTTAGGTTTTCCGGGTTCACAATATGCCCCTTTCCTTACGATATTTTCGTAGGTAATCCAGTTTTCATCCCCTGACGACTCGATCATCAAAATTCTTCTGACTTTAATTCATGTGGCATTCATCTTGAATATTTCCACACGAATTCTATCTTCCGAATATGGTCCGAAATGGTTTGTGGAGCTGCGATCTTCGATGTTGTCAGGAAAGTATTTTGCTCTAACATGGTTTTAACAACATCGTCGTCGATCAAAGATAGTCGCCCAGAACGTGGCTTATCAGAAACTGCACCTTCACCGAACACTTTCGATAAATTTCTACATGCTCCTATAGCACTCTATACTTGTTGAAATTTGTATAAAATACAGTGGGGTGAATGAACTTTATCAGTAGCCAAGGGTAACTACCGCTTTACACTAACTTAACACTAGACTAACGTGAATAAACTTTGCTTTTGTTAATCAGCTACGTCAGTATGTACAATAGCGACCATAAATATATCAACTTTTGATTTCTCGAAGGTTTTACAGGTGGCATAGTGCTATCGGTTTGAAACTTATACAGGGTATGCAGGACCGGCATAGAATATTTTTGAACGAATTGGCAAAGTTCGCCAGGAACAAGGGCTTAATTTGCGAATTTCACCAAACACCAGTTTTTTGTACTTTTTGGTTTTGACCCCATAACTTTATTTTTCTTCGGTTGTTTTTTTATTTTTCTTCATATTTTGATTGTAAATGATAAAATCTTCCATTTTCCAACATATATCTCAGTTCTGACTGAATCCGAGACATGTCCCGACCAGCGGAATAGAAGAACTATTATTTGTTAAAAATTTTGTTTTAAAATCCTAGTTTTTCTTTTCTACACTAAAAAACAGTTGAACACAGTTCGCGATAGCAATGCAGTGCCTACCGTACTGGTATGGAACGTGCAAAAAGTCATTGGTGACGTTTTCAGGCAGAAGAAATAAAAATAGTGTAAGTCATTTTTCGACTTTTCTTAATTTTTTCTCTGTTCCCCACATTTTTATTCGTGTTTCTTCATCGTGTTCATATTGATTCTCTTGATTTTATTGCCGCTGGGTAAGGTGACCAAAAGCAAGAATCCCAGCGAGGATGATGTCACGATGAACGGATGAACGGACGAAATGTCAATAGTTTCGGGCAGGTCGGCAATTCAACCTCAGCAAGTCGATGATAAGCAAGGTTCTGCATCGTTATGGATCATCCAGTATGGTTCAGAATTAGTCCTCACCAGGACGACCTCGCCAGACCTCCATATAGTCCATATTCATAAGTGATGGATAGGAACATCATCAAGACCTCCAAGGACAACCCTTGCCTGCCTGCATCGTAGATTCAGGTAGAAGTGGTTTCCACTGTCGACAAAACTTCATCTGTTCGTACGATCAGACGTCGCCTACAAGCAGCTGGCCTGAATGGATATCGCCCTGCAATTCAATTCCCAGTGAGAGAAATCGGTGAAAGTTGAGTTCGTTCCCACGGTTCTACATTGATCGATTATGACATGTTCTTTTTTTATGTGTGGGCATTCACAATATTACTTAGTTAGTTAGTTTGCCATAAGGATTTGTAAGGTGTGGTTCATGTCCTTACTTGAAGAAGTCACACTCCGTTGAGGTACAATGACCATCCATGGTGACTTCTCATGTGAGAAATTAACGTTGGCAAATATTTTGATTAATTATACAAAGAAAAATAAACAAAAACCGAAGAAAAATAATGTTAAGGAGTCAAAACAAAAAAGTACCAAAAACTGGTGTTTGGTGAAATTCGAAAATTAAGCCCTTGTTCCTGGTGAACGTTGCCAATTCGACCCAAAGTTCACCAGAATACTCACTGCCATCCTGAGAAACCTTCAAAAAACCAAAAGTTGATATATTTATGGTCGCTACTCTATACATTAAGCGATCAAAATTGGCCAAATAAACATGCGTTTACGTGTCGAAAATTGTTGTGACAGAAACAGACAGAACTTTCCGGTAGACCTATTATTAAATGTTTCTATGTTTTCTACCTCGCACTCTTCATACGATGTAAATTTTGTCCATGCGGAATTTTTTATCTCCATTATTCCCTTATTTGCACATCTGAACCTTTTTGGTACATCTATTATATGGTTGCAGCAACATTTGCACATAAGATAAGACCGATGTGCAAATTGGCTCAATTTTCTCGAAATAGATAAAAACAGCATACAATTTGGATAAGGCGAAATAAATTTGAAAGCAAAAAACATACCGCGGGAGTAAGTTTCGTCAGAACATTTCAAGAAGTGTTCTCCTGCTAAGCGTACATAGGTCAACCTTTGGATCAACGTACAGAAAATGTTTCAAATTAAATTATGATTATAGAGAAGTCTTGTGGAAGAAAAACTTTATAATAAATATTTTTCTGTTGATGTTCAACTGTTTAACTTTTCATTGGTGTAGAAGTGCAAATAAATATATCATCCAAGCTTTAGGTGTAATTTTAAACATTTTCCATTAGTATATTCAACCATGATAGATTATATTGTGGGTTCTAATAGAATTTGTAAATCGTTTCCGTAATTAGCCTTTGCGGCTTGTAAGATGCGATGGAATTTAAGACTATGCGGAATATTGCTATTTAAAATCATCTTTGAGAAGCACGTACGTTTCCTTAAACGGTCTTATGTAATCGGTAGTTCTTTAAGCACCGGTTGATTTTCCGGGCCCCGTCGCTTTGTTGAAAGGAGAATGTGCTCAATTAGGATATGGTGTGTGCTATAGCTGTACCTTGTTATGTTTGTAACACGCTCATCACACCAACAACGTAATACAAGTCGATAATATTATCAAACGAAAGTAACCTTTAAAAAATAAACCGTGCATTAAAATGCAGAAACCTAGCTTTTAATTTCATTCGGCCGGAGCTCTCTGTAATTCGTACGCGTACCGTAATCCCGCGCCGCAAACACACGCGGACAATTCGAACCGCGCACGGCGGGCTCGCCGCCGCTGAAAAATAATATGCGGGAGGCGTGTCTCGCGTGTAAGAGAGAACGCAACGTCTATCATTGTTGATAATTCTCCTGTACGGTTAATTTCCATCTTCTTGCGGTTTGGTCGGGTAACACACATACGCGGGCGACTTAACGGGGTTCGGAAAGTAACCGCTACAGTTAGAACGGAGTTACTTTTGTTGGAATTTTGATTTCGTTTTGCAGATCTTAGACCTCTGACGTCACAAGGTTGTTCGACTCGGTATCGTGTTGTCCAGGATGATGCTCGCGTTTTCCTTTTTGGATGCCGTTAGACCGCTCCACTAATTGCCGTTTTAGAACATTGTTGTCGTGATATTTAAAATATGCATAAAAATTTTCATTGCTGGTTTCTTTTCAATAATAATGTATCACATACTCCTTTTTCGAACAGGAGTAGGAATAGTTTTTCAACAAATATTAACGTATTAAAACGTACGTGTATATAAATATATTACAAATGTTGATACTGGCTAAATTTCATTACACTGTACAATAATCAAGTATATTGTGCAGTAGATAAACACTAACATACACACCAGATGTATAAAGTTGATGTGGAACACGCTAAATTTTAATTAATGATCCCATGAGAATACATACAATGTGGGAAAGTTGTATTAAATCATTAATTATGGTTAAAGCTAAGACATAAAGTGTAAGTGTAAGAAGTGTAAAATATCTAGTAACACTGCAAACTAGATATTGCAATTTGTATATTTCAGATGCATTGGATATGCTAATTTACTTTTATGTAATTGTTACACAAAATTTAAGTAGAGGCATTATGGAAGTTATGGGCAGGGCATGCAACGGAAACTATATTTAAATCGATAAGTTCGACACGATATGTAAAAATTATTCAATGATTATGTGTCTAATTAACATTATGGCGGTTTTTATGATGCGAAACTTGTAATCTATATAATTATATCTCAAATCTCCATAACAGTGTAAATCATAATTAAATTTGAGGAATATTGATATTGGATTTTAACCAATAAGAATAGCTTTTCCAAAAAATGCTTTGGTGGATGAGTGTGGTAGTGTCCGTTTGGTAGGGGCGTCCCATCAATTCCCACAACTGTTTACAAACAATTATAATCGCTATATTTGCTTAATTATTTGTGATGTTCAGAAATAAAAACAAACAATCCCATTATAAGATATTGACTGCATTTTTGGAAAAACCTATGTTGTCTTGATAAAACTGCAGGAAATGGCCTTATGAAAATTGTACTGTCAGAATTATCAGGAAACACAATATTCGATAATATTCTAACGATAGTTGAAATAGAAATAGTAGAAATAGCAGTTTTGTTGAACTGCTCGAAATCCAAAGAATCGCAGATCATATTACGCCGCTTTGCAAAGCGGGAATACGCAGATTAAACGGTTATTAAAATGCATCAATTTTTATAAACTTGTCTAGTTTTAATTTTGCCATAAATATTGTTATAAATGTATACACAGTTGTGGCGAATAGTGAACTCCTGATGCTGCAGTGCATTGCGTAGTAATCCCATAGAATACATTTCCGTGGAAACTAAAACGGAAAAAAATTGTAGACATTTTTAGATATTGGGTGATTGTCAGATGAAGAACTTTAAAGCGTATAAAAAGAAGAACGAAGATGAAAACGAGACGATTGTGTACGTCGCACATTTACCGTTATGGATGCGGATATTTCATTTGCCTTCGGAACCGTCCTGGTTCCTGACCGTCACTGTATTGAATTATATAACCGTCATAGGCCACCTCTATCTGTCGGTTAATGCGAAATGCGTTGTCTTGTTGCGACAACTGAATGTGGAAGGTATTTATAAGTTTCGTAATAATAATTTCGATGCTCATACAGATGGGACTGTATACAGCACTACAATTGTATCCATCTTTCAGAATTGTTTTATATTCTGGATATATTTTACATGATCGATATCGTCTTGATACTTGGCAGTAAATACATACGCAACTTGGACTTGCCTGAAATAAACATATCCATGAGGCCTCTGGCCATGTTAATGGTGGAAATCATATCGATACTGCCCTTGGAACTTATGGCCTCAAATGATAAACTAGCCTGCATCTTGCACACGAACAGATGCATACGAATCATAAGGATACTACATATATTTAGGCAGTATCGCAATTTGATTGATAGCAACATTTCCATGAAGATAGTAGAAATGATCTCATGTATGATTTTCATCACAATGATCACATACACAATTTATTGCAATTCTCAATGTTATAACGCGGTGTGCGATTTTGCCGAACAATGTTACGACGAAAGAGCCATGGTCATGGTCTCAACGAAGGTGACCTTATCCGGGCTCTGCAAATACCCTCCTTATAGGTTTAATTTTGAACTGATAACAATGCTGGCAGGATTGACATCATTCTTTTTTGTTGTCACCGTCACATTGGTGTCCATGATGATTGGTCTCGTCAATGTTAACCATCATCAAGTAAGCTTCGTGGACAAGTACAACGCAAACATGCTCGCTTTGGAAGCTTGGGAAGTTCCCGAATATTTAAAAAAGAGCGCGATGGCAGTGTACAACACTTTTTGGGTGCACTGCCGCGGTTACAATTCAGACAATACATTTTTGAAAATCCTGCCCAACGCAATGAAAACTGGTGTCATGGTGGACGTCTTTTGGCCCGCCTTTAAACACTCCAAGCTGTTCAAGACGATGGATATATCCTTTCTACGCCAGTTATCCACAATTGTTCAACGATCGTTCATGATGCCCGGCGATTTCATATACAGGAAAAACGATTGCAAAAATAAAATGATATACATCGTTTCTGGAACGATTCAGTTGCTCAGTGAAGAAGATGGTGAATCGCCTATACTATCGTTCACCAGTGGCACTTGTCTGGGCGAATCATCTCTGGTTATTAACTACAATTCGACCAACTGTGTTCGCTGTAAGACGTTTTGCGAAATCCACATCTTAAATAAGGCCGATTTCATCAGGGTATTCAAGAAATATCCCCAGCACGTTAGAGATATTCTTGAAGTTATATCTAACAGGCAAGTAGTTTTTGTTTCTTTAATTAATAAATCGACCACGTCATTTAGCAAAGTATTTCGCGTCGCTTAGTTACAAATTCTTTAGTGCTACTCAGAGACCTATTCGACTAACTACAATTATAATAAAATAAGTGTGTAAGGAATTATATGATACACCAAATGCTTATGCCATTATCTCAATACAAATTAAAAATTGAAAATCATAATCTGTTACTACTATCGATGACAAAGAAATAGTTCCCTGTGTTTGAAGACCTATATCAAAGAAACCACTCGGCATTGTTACAACCAGCAATAATTTCTACGTAACATATTGTAAGTTCATGTCTTTCTGCCCCTACGTTTATAAGTAATCATTAGGGAAGTGCAAAGAAGCATCCGATTTTTGCGATATCTAGTCGATTTTAGACGTTTGCTTTTACTTCAGGTTCTTTAGTTTATGTTAATGATCCATATTCTGAAAAGTTGTTAAGTAACAATTCATCAGTTCATTTGGAAATTATTGAAACTTGAAAATTATTTCAAATAAATTTCAAGTTTCGTGAAATTGTATTTCGACGTCCTGTGTGTGTGTTTAGAAACAAAAATAAATTTTAATTTTGAATTGAAAAGCATTTTATTATACTCAGTCAATTCAGGCGCCCAGATATATGTTTACAACATTCGCAGTCAAGAATTTTCACAATTGAAAACACTGTCTTCGGTAAAAATATAGATTCGAATGGAAAAATTTCTCTCCACGTTAACTAATATAAGTCGAGCAAATTTAACCAACATATTAACAAAAAAAAATTACAACGCACACTAGATACAATATTTGAAAGAAATATGAACCGAAATACTCGAGATACATAAATCATATTAAACCGAATAGCAGAGTTGTTAAACTATTGCTAGTTTGCAGACTAGAAAATTGAAAATTGTAAATAAAACACATATACTAATGAAAAAATTTATAATTCAACAAACAAGCATTTTTTTGTTATATGTAAAACACCAATACATTGTTTTAAAAAACAATGGCATCAAAACTAAAAGAAAAAAAGTATTATCATATTATTTACTTTATTTAATAAGCTATTATTTTAATTTTGGTAATGTGAGTGGGAAAGCAGCAATACTCATCTGATACTACTGCCTACTTAGACCATTGCGTTCCAGATTCTTCTTTTAAATCTTTGCTTGTTAATAATATAATTATTATGACTCCATGAATGTTTTCTGGGCGTTTAGATATCTTAATTTGATAAGGTATGTACAACTTTATGAACAGAGTATAAATATATTTTTAAGTAATGGTGTAATTATCAACAAAAAAATCATATTTTAAGAAATGCTTTAAACTTTGTCATTCTGCGTTTGTTAACTCCTTAATGCACAGTTCTGTGACGCACGCGAGTAACGTAAACTGGTAGAATTGTTCAACTGCGTAATTGTCACACGCAGCAGTTAACTCAAATTATAGGCTAGTTTCAGTTATAGTTAAAATGTTTTCGATGTTTTCAAATATTTAGTATTAACGTTTCCTGCTGATGACGTTTAAGAGATAGAAACACATGGGTTGCTATCATCTTTTTATGTATTATGAACGTTCTAATTAAAGGTGATTTAATTAATGTCTATGCATGGGAAATTTCTTCGATCCAAAATTGTAGTTGTAGGATATTTTCTTAAACGCATCATTACACATTTAATTTGGGGTACAAATTAAAGATAATATATCATATGGGAACAGGAGGTAATTGTGGGCAAAACGTACTTTAGTGGACAAGGGGATTTTTTTCTAAAAAGTGAATACGAATCCGGGACAAAATAATATCTTAAATCTGGCTGCGTAGGCCGTAACTTCAAAAAAGTTACACTTTTCCTAGAGTGGTTTAATTAAATATATAATTTTTTGTCAAGTATTACACGCTCGGAGTAATAATGGACATGACTTCGAAACTCTACATCTGTATTCAATTAAAATGCCAACTCGTTTGTGTTGATATCTTTATATCGAAAAAGTTATAGAAAAATTAAAAAAATTACAAATAAGCCATCGTTCAAATTCAACAGTAAAACAAATACAATAGGTTTCTTCTCCAATTTCCTTAATTAAATAAATGTTTTAGATTGTAGAACAGCAGTAAATATACTTTTAAGCAATAATTGTGGAAAAAGCATATCTTCCTATAAAAATATTTGTTGTATCAAACACAGTTTTAATTTGTTCCAGTTTTACAACAGCAGCTATGTCTGCGACCTCTAACAAAGCGAATATAACTTTTTTCCCTTTGCATGATCCCATAAAATGAACTTCATACTCATTCAAGCTAACCCTTTTCATAAAAGCATCAAAGTATGTAATTATTTTTCCTTTCAAAGAAATATTCAATGACTATATAACACCCAATTTTTATTTCATTAGGTGCACGTTTTTGGTTTCCAGTATCAGTCGTTTTTCAGGCAGTGATTTAGTCATTTTCCTTAATTTCAAATTCGCTTTCCAAGATCATCTCCATTTCCAAGATCATCTCCGTCTCCGATTCAGAGCTTATTGTAAAATATCATTGGAGTTAATTGATTTTTCCTAGGCAGCATCTAAAGTTCTTAGAGTCTATTTAGGGTCTATTGTTTTAGTTTACATTCTGCTTTTATAACAACATATTATATATAATTGGTTTAAAACACTTTTCATTTCATTCAATGAAAATATGTTTCTCCGTTTCCGTTTGTCGATGTCGACCGCTAACTGCAGATGAGATCATTACTGCAATGCATGAGAATGAAGACGATGCCGATATACAAGATACTGACGATGAATAATATTCAAATGATGAATCTTCCACTAGCGATGTGAATTTTCAAGAATGTGGCGTTGAACAAATTGATGAAAAGTAGGCAAATGCCAAGTGGCTCTTAACGATGTTGAACTAAACCCCTACAGTGAGTTCGAAATGAAAAACTGGAGTGTGAGCAAAGTGAAACTTGCCTATTGATACTCAATTTGATGCACTCAGCTTGCGATGACTTTCACTAATATGCAAGCTGTGCTTGTTATTGGGGCATTCTGTGTTGATTATAATCCCTCTGGAACACTATGCGGAAGTCCTAGTAATCGGGAGTGCATCTCAATATCGACGAGAAAATGGCTGCCTTTATGGGACGAGCAAACCAGATAAGCATAGCATCAAACATGTTTGGGTATGCGACAGCGAGACCATCCGAAATAGTATCCAACCCTATAAAATCGAACAGGAAGTAACATTTGACAATGTATTCACCAACTAACATCCAGATTTTTATACAAGGGCTTGAGTTGCATACCTACGAAAAACCAATTGACGGGAAATCAGTTGCTATTATTTGATATTCAGAAGGCAATGACTTTGATATCCTATGTAAAGAAAAACCAATCGACAATCCAGCACGACAACACCGCCGACCTGCTCAATTAAAATAAATCTTAAATGGACGTGTACTGCAATGCCACGAAAGGGAGGGTTGACACTTCAAATGGCACGCATGAGCCAAACTTAGAACAATAGGTGGCATTTAGTCCTATTAAAAATGACTTTTGCGTCATAACATTATTAATCGTTTGGAACAATATTCCCTAATGGAATATATCAAAAACATGTATTTATTTCAACATCAACCGAACTAGTAATTCAACATATTAGACGGTGCGGCATCACCTAGCGTTGATCAAAAGAGCCTTAACCCCATGTACAATAACCTGAAAAGTGTCCCATTCCAGAAGCAAAGAAATGGATAACGAAACAACAGGATGACAAGGATTGTAACACTTTAAGCATTCGTAGAAAATACTTACAAGGACTGAAAAGATGAATGATCACGTTTTCAAATTACGTCTTGTTATTTTGTTCTTACTTCACGAATACGAGACGTGTATGCCTTGAAAGCACACCTTCGTAGGACATGTTACGATAATACTTTGGTAGCACAAGAATTAACGCAAGAATAACAATACAGTATAATAAAGTTTTTTTATAGTTCGATTCATCTTACTAATAAACTTGTTTATAGAACTTTCGATTAATAGCATATAATAAATTTCATATGCACTTTAGATAATTCTTTATTTGTTGCTATTTATTGATACAACATACTGGCACATAAACATATAAAAGCTAATTCTTAGATACAACGAACTTGAGATCTATTAACTACGTAAAAAGATATTTATGTACAGTGTTATGTTCAGTGCAATTAACTTTCTTTGTGTTCGATATTTGTCACTTTTATAAACATGGAACTAAAAAATGCTAATTGGATCGTAATGTCCCCGATGACGTTATACATGCTTAGGTCGTAATAGCAATGTAACCTACTTTGCAATACAAACATTTCATAACGAGATTATAGTTGTTAATTTTGTTGTTTTGAATCGTATTTTAGTATCGGAGCTTTATTTTATTGTTCTTTTTGTCCATTTGGTGTAGACTGTAATCATCTCATTATAGTAGAATGTGGGCTTTCGCTTCCGTTTTTCATCGAAAAATACCAGTTTCTTCAGAGTTCTATAAATACCGTTTTGAGAGAACTTCTGGAGAAGCTACGCGATGAAAGAAATGTTCTTTGATGAAGAACATCCAGATCATCCAAATGTGGTCAACCTTCCCGATATGATTTATAGAATCCATGTTATCTTATCGAATGACCGTGAGTGAAAGTAAATAAAATTAATTTCGTCAAAAAAATGTTTTACTTGCCCCTAGGCTGATATCGTAAATACTAGTCATGTTCATTATAATTAAATAAATGTATTCTTTTAGATATCGATATGCAAAACAAAGCAACGACCTTGCGACCAAGGCAAGAAAAATGCTCAACGTTCCCGAAAGACAGATCGATATTTTTACAATCTTCTGGCTGAAGAATACCCTGCACAGAATGATGGCACACGATTCAGAAACCGCCTACAAGCACGAGTTCCAAAATATCTTCCTGCTGAACGAAATAGACGAAAAATATTTCAACAAATTATTGTTTTGCGCCAATTACCTCGATTCGTACGTTATATGCGAAAGAATCGAAACGGACACAGACATGCTCTTCGCAAAGACGAGATTCCCGTGCATTTTGCAACCGAACTCCGTTATCACAGTGTTTTGGGAGTCTCTCGTTATAATTTCCACCGTATTCGTGTCCTTTTTGATTCCTCATGTGGCTTTTGTGGTGAAAACGCCGCCGGAGTGGTACGTTCCCGTCGTTTACATATCGACGTTGCTGTTTTGGTGCGACATCTACATGCAACTCTCGACTGGCGTAAAGACGAAGCAGGGCATGATCACAAAAATTCGCACGATAACCTCGGTGAAAATGCAGACGCTAGGCTTCTGGGCGGACATGTTGTCCTGCGTTCCGTGCGAAATGTTCACGCCCATTATTATAGGGAATATTAATCCTCAAGATTGCGCGAAAATGCATATGAATAGAATTTTGAAGCTATGGCGAGTAGAGAAATTGTTTCGTCTGTGGGAAAAGAGATTTAACGTCAACACCGTCTTGATACGGTTTATTAAATTCTCATGGATTAACATGTACACGATTTTTGTGCTTTATTGTTACTTTCATAAGACCCAAGTGGCTGACGGTTACACGTTGATGTTTTCGGCTGTCGAAGTGACGACCGGCACTGGCGTTCTAGACAGTAACTTTACCTTGGAAAATACTATATCGATTTTCGCCGACACTGCCACAACTCTAATCAATCTCATGATGTACGCGTACATCGGCAGTGCACACATCCTCAATCATCTGAAATACCTAGAGGTGCAGCAGATGTGGCAAGACTTAGTGACGAAGATTATTTATAGAAAAGCGTCCGGGCAATTTTTAGAGCGCATGACCAACTTCATCCAAACAGAAATGAGTGAGAACGGTTGCGAAAGAATGAAACATTTAAAGTCGATGCTTCGCGACATGTCCGAACTGACTTATAGCGAGACTATCGAGAGTATGATTGGGCGCATGCTTCAATGTACGCCATTATTTCAAGATATATCAGATGAGGTAAGAAAATTTAACTATAATACCATAAAATAGTAATGTTATTTACGCATTTCTTTAAATGAATAAAATAATCATCACATCATCGACATTAGGTTTCTAATGAAATTCCCGTTTTATCTTGGTAAAATACATCACCGTGTATTATAACACTCAAGTTATTACTGTCTTCATTTCTGTGGCGATGAACACTAGTTTTTGTAGATTCACGACGCGCTTCGACTACAGTCATTTTCAAAAATGTTGTTGCTGAGTGTGTATGCGTAATTATGCGGCTGGGGTTTTTAGTAGTGATAGTAGTGGGAAGAATATTGTGTCTGATGTGCTGATATGTACGTTGAATATATAGCTTTTATGTTTCTCTTTATATAGTTCCATGTTCTCCATTATGTTTAATTTTATTCTTCTTGGTTGCACTTTTATTATTTTCGTACTATTTTCTATTGTTCCTGCGTGTCGGTTTTCTAATAGGTGTGTTATATAGTTAGTCGAGTTTCATGTATTGGAATGATTTATTAATGTGTTCTTTGTATCTGTCTTTGAATTTCCTGCCAGTTTGTCCTATGAAAGTTTTTTCTCATGAGCTGCACTTGAGTTTGTATATTCCGCTTTTGTTGTATATATCGTTTTATTCTATATTGGTTTTCAATTTGTTTTTGAGGTTGTTTATGGTTTTGTATGACATTTTTATGTTTTCGTTTTTGAAAAGTTTTGTTACTCTGTGAATGTGTTTTCCTGTATATGTGAATATTGTCCAGTTTTTTTTATTTCATATGATATTTTGTCATCTGTATTTTGTTATTTTTTTTGTGTTTTATACGTTTGTTTAAAGATATTTAGTTCCTTGTGCTAAATGCTGCCAGTTTGTGTTGTGTTGGGTATGTTGATTCTGTGTGTATTACGTTGCTGGTTTGAGTACGTTTTCTATATATGCTGTATTCTAATTTATTGTTACTTTTCGTGAGTGTTACGTCTAGATAGTTGATTTTGTTATTTTGTTCATCTTCTTTTTGAACTAAATTTTTTTTGTATATCTTCTTAATATATTTTAATATTTCGTTAGCGTTTTTGTTTTCATTTATGCATAATATATCATCGACATAGCGGATGCATTTTATGATTTTGAACTTTTTTGAGTTTTTTTCATCAGTTCTTCATCGATTTTTTGCAGATTTTGCAGAGGATCACAAGCAGTGATCCTTCTGGAACACTTGTTTCATGTTTAAGTTTAGTTTTTTTGATATATGACGGTTGGGTCGTTTTTTAGTTTCGTGCAGATGGTGTGTTTTATGAATTGTTCTGTTTCTATGTGGGTATTTTGATTCATTATTGCACTACGGTGTTTCCTCTGTCTGCTTTTTTGATGATGGCGTTATGTTTTTTGATTTTCTTTTTCAGTGATTTTATGATTTTTCTTTGGGTTTCGTTCGTTTTATGATAATATGTATTTCTTGTTTGTCTAATATACAGTCATTTAAGTTTTCTATTTTCTTGTGAAACGTGTGGTAATCGGCTTTAGTTAGTTTTTCGGCTTTTGGGTACATGTTAGTTTGTCGATTTTCTTGTACAGTTTTTCATATTTTTTCCTGTTGGTCTAGCCGCAATTCAGTAGATATTGTGTTGCCAATTTCAATGAGTGTGTTTGGTAAGGTTATGTTTTTGTTTCTTACGGTATTGCTCTTGTATTTTGAGTTGCATTCATTCTTTGTGGTGCTTTTGTATTCGGTTTGCGGTGTTTGATTTATTTTTGATGTCGTTTTTTGCGTAGTTTGGAATCTTGTAGGCACATTTTGTTTGTTAGCAGTTAATTTGCAAATTTTAAACTTGGTGTAGTAATGTTTGTTGTGATGTTTGCCATGCTGGCCGACTTAAATTGTTTGAAACACTGAAAAAATTTGAATAATTTAATATAATAAATGCAACCAAGAAGTAGAAAAGTAGACATTCAAGATATCAACATGGAACACAGAACTAAAGTGTGCAATAAAAGGAATGAATTCTTTAGATTCATCTATTCTCGTTCTTGTTATATACTGCAACTTGTTATGTTGTTCTTCAATCATCTGACATTTATTTAGCAGGCTTATCAAAATATAAAATAACCGCAATTTGTTGCAACAGGCCCACTATAATCCACTTTAATTTGCATATACGATCCACTTTTATCAGAATCAATTCAAAGTAGAACAACCTCGTCTGGGGATTGAATTTTTCACATTCTACGCGTTGATTCTCCCGTGGCGACTACACATTTGAATTGTTTTTAAGCTAAACTTGCCGCGTAAATTACAGTTTTATTTTAAATGAACACATGTTTCATTCAAAAATATAAACTGTGATTTACTTATTGCGTACAAATTCTACAAAAATCTAAGTCCGACTAACTACATGTTCATTATGTATGTTTTTATACAATAGTCCTTGTGTATATTCTAAGTTTGTTTTGTACGAGGCTGGTATATGTCTTTCCTTATTGCGTTTTGAATTATATTTCCTTTCATTTCTATTGCCGAGTTCTTTGTAGATATCTTTGGTTTATTCACGGTGTTGCTAAGTATAGTTTGTTTATTAAAACCTTGTCAATATCAACGTCAAAAGGATCTTGAAAGTTGAAAGACGATTTCTTTTCTTTAAGATTGTTCAGATGTTGTCAATTAGTGTTGAGTGAAACCGCTTAATCATTAATCATTAATGTGCGGGTTTTCAGGTGTTTTGTTTTCAGTATCAAAAAATTCTTGCACGAGTCCATTTTTAAATTCTGGACAGATTCGTTTAGCGTCCTGGATGTATATGCGATCTGCTTGTCTTTTCGATCCATACATTCTAAGAATTTTTGTGAGTGTATGATATTTGCATTCTTTGTTTTATACGGTCAGAGTTTTGTGATCTTCGCGAAGTCATTTATGAATTTCCTATAACATTACATAATAGTCCCCCCCCCCACAAGTTACTCATGTAGATCGATGGTAGCTTTAATTTTCGAAGGATTAGGCCCGATGCCTTCCGGTGTAATTATGTGTCCTAAGAGAGCTGCTATCGTACGCAAGAATTGGGATTTGTCTAGCTGTCTTTTTGCAACGATGTGGAGTTGATAATAGCATCCATGTATATTGGAGGACTTTTAGCCCATTATCCATGTAATACTGGTAATGTTTTCTTCCATCATTACAATATATCGTCGACCCAAGAGGTTCCTTCAAACCTGGCACGACCATTGTTTATGTTTGTTGTTAAAAAATCCTTATTACTTTGTTTTACAGCAGCGTTTTAATTATGATGTTCGATGTAATAGCAGATTCTATTTAGAATTTCCATCCCTTTTTCATAAAATTGCAACGGGGTTTCATGCTATTGTTGCCTTCAATTAACTTTCTCACGCGTAAGAGAATTTTCGTCACGTCGATCCCAAAAATGTTGTATAAATTTGTTATTTATATCCTCGCAGTACGTGGAAACAACTTCTTTTGCTCTTCCTGTTAGTTTGGGCTAGCAATCGTGGATATGCTGTTTTAGTTCTAAAATATTTGATAAAGTGATTTGATTTTCACTTTGAAATTGAAGTTGATTTCCTCAAATGTTTAAAATTGGACTTCCATGAGTATGCTGATTTTAAGTCTGCAATTTTTTGAGTTTCTTGTTTAATTCTGATTGTCGGAGGTCTAAAAAATATTTTCCTTTGGCTTATATCTTTAGACCTTTAAGAGTGAAAATTGCCCTAACAAACCTTTTTGGCAAATTTATATGTTCTTCATGGAGTGGTGATGATTTCTCGTTGTAGATTTTTGTTGTGTCAAAAGATACATTTTTATATGTACATAAATATTAACAAAAAAGTCTGAGTCAACGTTAGTTTTGAATAATTTCCGCAATTGCCTTATAATAAGCCTACCGACACTGATATTTTAAAGCCAAATAAATGTATTAATCTCTAGATACGAAGAGAATGTTGTTCGAGGTATAGCCTCATTACTTTTCGAATTTATTCTTTCCACACTTCAACGAAATGTTTGAATTAATAATCGGACCTGTTCTTGTATTTCATTTGCAGATTATTCTGGATGTGTATGGCAAACTCCGCCTGACATCATTGCCTCCGAACGAATTCATCAGCCACGCTGGCGACTTGGTCCATGATATCTATATCTATTACGAAGGTGTAAGTGCGACAATCAACAGAGCAGGCAACATCGTAAAGGAGATCAATACGCACGATACCTTAAACGTGTTGGAATCGACATTAGCTTTGCCGTCACTCAATACAATCGTGACTCAAACCTATTGCAGATTTTTCGTGTTGCCCTACGAATGCTTAATTCAAATTCTGACCAAGTACCCAAACGAACTAAAACGTCTAAGACAAGTTGTGTCGGAGAGTTCGGATATCAAAAAGACATACTTGGAATTATGCCAACAGCCGATCACGGAAATAAACATTATTGAGTCGAAAACCGTGAAAAATGTAGTTAATTTCTTCGGTTACAATTTTAAACCAGATTCGTTTGCCGAATATGATTATTATATACCGTTTGATCGTCTGTATCCGTTTGGGTTCGTCCATTATTTCCTTTTGAGAATAACGTTTATGCCGAACGGAAAACTTATCAACATATGGGAAACTTTTAGAAGTGTTTTCGCGATTTTAACAGGTATATTATATTTCACGCTTCCTCTCGTGGATGATTATCGTTTCAAGTTAGTTTTGTATTTTTTGGATTTAACAGCTTTGATCGATATTTATTTTCGGCTTCACCTTTGCTATTACAACGAAAAAGGCATTTTAGTGAAACATCCACTTAAAACAGCAACTTATTATATTTCGCATGGGTTTCTCGTCGACTTGTTTGGTTTCTTGCCGATAGGGTTTATGAGAAAAGCAAAGGAATCGCAGACTTATATCATTTTAAATTTAAATAAATTATTACAGATGCACAGATATTTGCAATTCATGCAATGTTTACGAGCAAGAAGTTTGCAACCGTTCAATAAATGGCATATCTTATTTTACGTCCCTCCAGTAATCATCTTATGTAATTTGCTTGGCTGTTTACTGATTGCAGTTAACTGCGATTTCGACTTGGACGACTACAGTTTTGCAGCAAATTTTTCGGCCGGGATTGAATGCGTATCGGATTCGATATTGGCAGTTTCAAATTTCAAAAAACCCATCGATCCAATAAGGGCGCATTTTTATGGTGTCTACGTGGTGACCTCGATGGTGACTATGGTTGGAATGCAAGGTTGGAATCACGGCAACCATTTCACGCGAGTTGTCATCATGGCGCTCTCCATTATTGGTCTTTACTTGAACGTAATTATCAATGCACGAATTTACCAGATACATAGCTTCACTCATAGTGTTCTGTTACAATATCAAGATGCAATGATTTCACTGAAAGATTTTCTACGCAAACACAAGGTGTCGTATAAGTTGCGCGACAACATTATTGAAAACTACGAATTGAAATGGAAACGTTTGAAAGGTAGCTATTTGCATCAGCTATTGAAGCCATTTACGCATTCCATTCGTCTTGATATCACGTACGATATGCTCGGCCAGTATTTGTATCGGAACTCTCCCCTGAAATCAGCGACTAAGGATTTTTATAGAAATATCAGTACGCATTTATATTTTGAATTAGTGATGAAAGGTGGCTATGTCATTACCATAAACGACGTGTTCGACAAATGTTGCTTGTTATTAAATGGAATTGTTGACGTTTTAGCCGCCGACGGCACAAAGCTCGAAACACTGCACCCAGGTAGCATATTTGGCAATTTAGAGAACTCGGAACGATCGCGTCAAATGGTCAGTATCGTTGCTTTATGCCACGTCGAATTTCTGTTCATGTCAGCTATACAATTTCACGAAATACTGATGCACGAGACAAAACTCAAAGCGGAATTTCAATTACTTAAGGCCAAGTATGTGAGCTATGTGCCATCTCTCAATGATAAATCTCAACCGAAATCGCAAGCAACCGCTTCGTCGAATAACAGATACTTTTACTTCTTACAAGTTTTGAACCCAAACACGAAGTTTATGCAAATATGGAACGGGATAAATTTAATATTTTCATGCTATCTTGGCATTCTTTTGGATTTCTACCAATTGGGAGCGGGAGAAATTTCGACAATTATTATTATTGTGCAGTATGTCAGCGATTTGATCTACATAACGCATGTCGTGAGCCAAAGATTCACGGCGTACATTGATGACGCTGGTTACATGGTTACAGATATGGAGATGATTAGGAAGAAAGCTCACGGGAGTAGCTTTCAGTATTGGATAAAAGTTATAAGTTTGGTACCCGCTGATGTTGTTGTGATAACGATTCCAATTCCTTCGAATTTGCAAACTCTACTCTTTGGGTTGTTGAGGCTGAATCGCGTACTAAGACTTACATATATTTTCGAGTACTTTGAAATTTCCAGTAGGAAGTTAAATGTCAACATGGTCATATTACGATTCGGGTACGTTCTTCTTTGGAGTTCGCTAGTCCTAAACGCAATGGCCGGAATAATGGGCCTGTTGTCCTGTTGGTTAGAGGTCAACATGCACCCCCACATTCCAAACTGCTACGAGTTACACAAACTATCGGCGTTGGATAAATTTAAATTGTATGTGCGTCACTTGTACATTGTTGCCAACTGTATTACGCAGACATCGCAACATGTTTACTTTCCGCAGGGCCTATGGCATATATTACTATGCATATGTTTCATGTTTACGGGTCAGTACGTTCGAATAAGCATAATAAGTCAGATTTTTTCAATATTTAACGAAAGCAGTTTCAAAAAATTGAAATTCAAAAATTTGTTCGATCAAATCACATACTTTTTGCAAAACGAAGACGTCTCTGCTTCGATGATTGTAAAGGTCACTAGATATATACAATTAATTTGGGTTCAACAAAATGGTGTTGTTTATCCGAAGCTGATGAAAAAGGCCCCGCTGTATCTTAAAGATGCCATATGTAACAACGCATTCTCGTACTTGCTGGTAAATCATCCAATTTTCTACAATTGTCACTCCGATTGCTTCAGGCAAATCGTCCAAAACTTATACTATATGATCTATTACGTCGGCGACTACATTCAGTTCAAAGGCACCATTGACGAAACAATGTATTTCATTTACGAAGGCGAAGTCGCCGTTTTGGTCGACGACTTTAACAACAAAGACGAATTTTTATTCAGATTACGTCGTGGCGAATCGTTCGGAATAAAACAGGGATTGTTTCGCCAAACGCCGCACGAGTATTCGTACAGATGTAGGAAACGCACCACCGTGCTGTCGTTAAACTTGGATGCATGGGAATATTTACTTGACTTTTTCCCAGCGTCAAAAGAACAAATATACAAAGCAGCAAGTATTTACAGCGGTCTCTAGGTAAAGCATTATTTTACGAACGCTGAAGTAGAACCGACTTTTATTTATTCAATTTTTAACGCATATTATATATTTTTATAGAATATTGTTGTAATGTAATGCATTAATGTTTAATATATTTTATCAAAAAGTAGATATTGATGTTATATTTTAAATGTTCCTTTTCTAGGTTTTCTTCCTCGCAATTTGCATCCTATCCCTCCTCCATAATTTGCGTCTCTGGTGCGTTTCATGAAACTTGAAATCAGTTTCCTGTCAATCTGTAACTTTTGTGAAAACGATTTTGAAGGATCTACGTAAGCGTCTTTTTTCATGCGATAATATCTGGCTCACCACTTTCATTGTATAGTAAATGTATACTAATAGTAGAGTTTTTCGGGAAACTGTCTTTTGTGAATAAATATATGTTAAGATAAGTTCATATGACCTATTTCTTCAAATGGATGCAAAATTTATCAGGACTGCGAGTACCCATGACCTCCTATAGTTCTAGATATTTTATTTTTGAAACTGTTGGGGATATTGAATATATATATTTGAAAAAAACATATCAAAAGCCTGCACAGGTGGAGGAAAACCTGAAAAATGAATATAAAAACTCAGACGGTATGACTAGGACAATTCTATCAAAAAATGGTACTATGAAACATAAGACAAGATGAAATCTTAGGCTACGATCGCAAGGGACGATAACCAAATCACTATATAGTAAGAGTGCATTGGTACTGATGGAGTAGCTTGCACTCGGTTCCGGTTCTTAGGCAAGAAAACATATTTGCCTATATTATAAAAGTCATCATAGCGTCAGAATACATCGGTAATTATTATTCAATGTCCATTCGAACTCGCTGGATGATACCAGCAAGGGTAGCTCAATTAAGCTTTGGTCCGAACGAAGCTCGCTTGGTAAATTGCTTATTGAAAGTAAAGCATTCTGTGCTGTGAACTTTTCCTCCTGAAAAATCCATTTGCGATTTGTTCACTGTTCTGCATATGGTGCCTGATAGCTTATTGTAATAAATCTATGTATTAAGTATGTTTGACATAATTAAAAATGCTGCAATTACTGCCTCAAATCATCTTCCCGTGCTTCATTATTTGTCATCTCTGCAACTCAGGACATGGAACATGGAGAATGCGATGCACGTATGAGGGCCAGAGCTCTATTGCACTTGAGGGGAGCAAGGAACCCAGACAATAGTGACTATTGGTCAAATGTAGAATCAGCTTCGTCCTGTTTATCGAAGTCTACTATCACACCCTTGATTAAATTCAATTAAATATATTTATTTGTTGTCGTCGTTTCTAAAGAAACCTGTTGCTAATATCTGAGGTGCTCCACAAATGCAATTATTTTCCCGCAAATCTTTTAATATCAGCATACCTGTTGCATAATGTAAATTGATGTTAACCATACGAAAGTACGTTTTTTACATCTCAAGCTTTTACTCAATCTACTATTCCTCGTTTATATCTATTAAGATCATTCCAATCAAACATACAGGATGTTCCTGGAGGAAGCCGGCGAGCTTTTGCGATATGTTCTACAGATCTATACAAGAAAGGTCATACAAGCTTCAGTTCTACTCTCTCGCTCTCTCCAAGATATCGACGAAATGAATTACAAAAATAAGTAAGTATCCCGCTCTGAATTTACCATAGTTAAATTTACTAAAGTCGTCGAAAAATCCAAATATGCTATTGTATAATTAACAATCTATTCATTTAAAACAAAATCAATTATGCACCTCATGTGAGGATAGTTCAGCCTTGCAAATTTGATATCAGAATTGTTATTATTCGACGCTTTTACGGTAAATTTTAAGACTGGCAAAGTGTGATTTTAATTAGCTTCATAACAGTTCTTAAGGCAGGTAATATTTTATTTTCATTTACAATATTTATGCAATTAAACTTGTTAAAAATTCTTGGATAGAGCCATGAAATCTACACAATTACACCATATTCGTTTAGATTAGCTTCTTTTGTTTACACTTGTGCAAAATTTGCCTGAACCTGTATGCGTCTACTCTACACAAATTTTTGACATTTTCTGGCCCCGTAGCGTATGACATGAGAGTCCTTTGCTTCGTGATTAAGTTTTATTGTTAGTTTTATTATTCCTTCGAAAGTTCGGATTGGAAATGGGATTAGCGTCGAAACGAAAAAGGACACACTTTTTCAGATTATAATTACCGAAAGAGAATTTCACGTTAAAATGTAATGATTATTACTTCGACAATACTAGGCAATTCCAGGAAACTATCGTTAGATTTAATCACTCCTTATGCTACAAGTCACACTCGTATTATTGATATGCCGGAATGATTTAAACTAAATATAAATTATAATTATCGATAGTCGGATAATATCATGTAGAAACGAACTGATTAAGTAAACCGAATTAATAAATTCTGGAAAAAGGGTTTTCAATATGGTATGCACGATCTGTAATTAACTTTGATCCAGCAACCACACTAAAGCAAATCGATAAATAAGTAAACAAATACGTACACGAGATTTTAGTTACTAATTCGAATTCTTATTAATTTTTAAAAATGCCCTTGCATAGAGCGTCAATTACTATGGCTCAACCTGAGTTGATAGAACAACTTTATTAAAATGTTCAGAAAGGGCTCCGTATTTTTTATTATTGATTATGGGGCGGCAAAATTGTACTCAAATCCTTTTTTTGTTTCATTATTTTCAGTGTTTTCCAACCGTTCATTTCTCATATGTAAATTGTTTGCTGTTTCACGCTGTACCACGTCCTCAAATTTGGCTTTTTCTTATACCTTACGTCATTAGAAACGTCCTCCATGTTGTGTATATAAAATCCTACGGTTCCTTTTATTTCGGAATTAAATAATGCAAAATATTTTTCGTCGTCTAAAATTATTGTGGCATTGTTTCTGAAATATTCTAATCTTAATTGCAGCATCTTGGAATCGTCTCTATTTGATTAGCCGTGTATTTTGGATATTTTTGTCGCTTTCTATAATTTAAATTATTTCTATTAATTTCCTTCTTGGCAATCATAGGGGAAATGTGAAATCTTCGGCCTAATCTTCTCGTTGAAACTCATTTTCTATTTCTTGCAGATTCAATGAAGTTCTGAAGCCTTGCATGATTCAATAAATGATTCTATAAATGGCGACAACATCACGTTTGGGCATTTGGCGAAATTGTAAATATTTACTTTTCCGCAATTCTGAATTTGTAAACACAAATGTATTGTCAAACTGCAGGAAAAACTTGACAATGGTAAGTTGATTGCTTTATTTTTAATAGGAATAATAAATAATACTTATATTTTGAATTGTTTTTTGTGATTTGTATGTTGCAATCGTTGCTTTACTCGTTGCATGCGAGTAGCAAACGAGTTAATTCCGAGTTGCATGGAGCTTCATCCGTAAAATTCACAATGGCATAGTTGCTGGGGATAATCCGTAGTAAGATTGAGACACGTTTGGTGTCAAGTTTAATTAGCAGGTAAAGATGATTTTACGAAGGATTTAATTTCTCGTTATCTCATAAACAAACTCGAGACCACACGTTGGCCGCCAAATGTAGTTGTTGACAATTTATTGTGCAGTGTATATCAATCAAAGACTAACAATGATAGTATTAGCTGTAGCCATTCCATTTAGATTTTTGCGTCGTTCCCAAAATTCAATCTGAAACAATAGGTTTGGACCTTCTGGATGCCGTTTGTGTCAAACTGTGGATCATATACTGAAGAATAATACATATATTTATTAAGGATTTATGCGTTGCGGAGCATAATTTTAGTTTTATTATCGGCCATTATTGTTATAAATTATTTGAGACTCAAAAAAGCTGAAGTCATTGTTAGGTATAAATTTTAAAGATAAATCAATTGCTACTGATTTTTTTTATATTTATAGGTTCAAGTAGATTATTTTCTATTACAATATTAATTAAAATACAATAAAAGTTGATTTATTAGGGTCTAAGTTAATGCATGTTTAGATTTATTGAACAGGACTTTTAAGTCAGAGTTGATACTTCTACAAGCGTCCTCAACTTCAGAGTGATAACGTAATAAATAAATTTCATATCCATCTACTTATGTTTATCTAAGGACAAGACGATATTAATATATATGAGGGGGAATTGGACGTCCACAATAGAGCCCCGCGGTACACCACACTTAACATCTAAAGGAGGCAATATATCAATTGGTGTTACAAGAAGTGATTTTCGTTTCATTTAATATTAGTTTACATCTGTTCCAAGATCTATAAAATACAGATATCAATATTTCATGGTCAATAATGTAAAAAGACTTGAGGTAGTCTTGCATATAGATATCAATATTTCATGGTCAATCATATAAAAAGACTTGAGGTAGTCTTGCAATATTGAAATTGTTACTTTGTGTTATTATTGGCATGCACTACATCATCAGTAATTTTCAATAAAGCAGTTCCAAAGCTGTATACTGGGTGAAAATCGCATTAGTCTACAGGGTAACATTATTACGAAACAAATGTGCCTGTAATTGAGTCTTATGAACCGTTTCAAACACAGAGACAGATAGTTTGCAAAATACTAGGGCGTGGACTGTTGAGTGTGCCAATTTTTGGGACTAGCAAATTATGGTTGTGGAGTACGAAATTTTTAATATTTAAAAAAACAAATGCGAGACTAAAATGAAACAAAATAATGATAACAAAATCGTAAAGAATAATGCATCGTGTACCTAGGTTTGATCTTTTCCACATCGAATCACAATTCAAAAAAAACTTTTTATTCAGTAGACTGGCGATCGCGCCAATGTATGGGAACATTTATCATCCACATACCACAGCAACGTATTTATAATATACCTATATATAATAGGATACACACATCAAATGTTGTAAGTTTCAAAATTTATTAATATCACTACATATGTTTCGCCCACACTGTGGCTTCATCAGGTGATGAAATACTGATGAAGCCACAGTGTGGGCGAAACATGTAGTGATATTAATAAATTTTGAAACTTACAACATTTGATGTTTGTATCCTATTATAATATGAAGTTTCAACAAGTAACTCCAGAATCAATCAACAATACCTATATATAGTTTCAAGGTACATTTTCTCGGAAAATTTTACATTTAGTTTTAATAGCATAGGCACACAGAATCGATTCAGGAGAACTCAAAACGTGTATGTGTTGAAATCTCTAGGTCGAATGTGGTAGTAATTATTCGAAACGTTCGCTTATCTAATCATGTTGGTGGTCCATCAGCCATTGCATGCAACATTTAATCGCTAAAGGTTTATATCTCATGGAATTCTTTCCGTTAACTACTGTTATATTGAGATTTACAGCAACCCCATAAGAGAAAAATGCGACGATTTTCCACTCTTCGTATCCAATCAGAAAAGTTTCGTTAAGGAACTCGCCTATTAAAGTGTTTTTAGTTGTCTTTCGATATTCAAAAAAACGCATGTCAAATATCTTGTCAGGATGACCCCTAGGATACATAGTAAAAGTGTTCTCATGGAACAATATTTGAGTAATTTATGTTAGCGTTACTAACAATTGAATTTTGAATTATTTCGTAATTATTCGTATATTATAATCGTAAATATTTATAGCATTCGATATCTAACTATAATTAATCAGAAGAAATTTTCTTTTTTGCGGCGCAAAAGCTCCATAAAGCCCCAGCTGATTTACAATTGAAGTAGAAAGTGATCGGAGATCAGAGGTCACCCAAGGTAGCTCTAATAAATTTTCGAATTGGCTTCATTTCAAGAAGTGTTTAATATATTACTAACGCCACTATAAGGGCCAAATTCAGGAGATATAAGCCGGTCCCTGTCCCGTCTGAAACGGTACACGGAACAGTGTTAGACTGATTCTATACTGATCAGTACCAAATACTATACACGTACTATACATTGAAGCGTAACTGAAATCGGCCCAATTAACATTTCTGATTGTGCATTTTTAACGAAACTCGAATATGGTGAACACGAGCGGGAATTTCCCACATCACGAATGACGTAACGACAACTTTCAAGCGCGCGTTACAATTTTAAGTAAAGTACCGATAAAACTCCAATGTACTTCGACGCAATCGTGGACGACCAGGTTCCACGACTTATCCTACATTTTGAGCATTTTATGATTCCGTTGAACCTAAATGTGATCACATTTAAAAATAACTCACATCTGAATAGTTTTCAATAAATTAAAACGAGAGGTGACTGAATCGATAACGGTAAATCTGCCAATAAGAACATGCGTATTTATAAATTTTCCTCTTACGAAATCGACTGCATTAATGCGAAAAATATTCCATTAAAAACATTACGTCTAAGAACATATTTACGTAAGACGACATATTCTACGTTCTTATATAGCGTTCACTATATCCATAAAACTAAATATTCTTGAATAATATCCACAGTGCATTTATTTGCAAATCATAAAATGATAGACGGCTGGGCCTTTGTTGTTAAGCTAATTTAAACAAGAAACCCTGCAGCGCGAAATTCTCGGCAATAGTTCGCCTTGCCCCAAGGCAAGGATATGCCTATTGTAATTTTATTGGCCGTCGTTTAATCAGTCGCATCTCGACGACACTATTTAATGTATTTAAAATAACGGAAGCCTTGCAATTCAAAGTTCGTTTTTTTAATCACTTATAAATACCAATTGTTGCTATTGTACAGGTAATATCTCCTATTTATATGAACATTAACGCATGACGAAAGAATGTAATCACTAATGACGGCTTTGAACTCACTGTAAAGAAGTAATTAAGATATCAGTTTAAGAGAGTGTAGGTACCGATGACCAATAATACCTAACCGAATATTTGAAAAATGTCATTCCCTGTCACTCTGGGTGTGTAAATACAGCGTTTTAGTTACAAGCGAAAGGATGTAACTGCGGTAAAATAACTTGGCATTATAATACTTGATGGGTTTGCTCTTGCTTTAAAATTAGTTGATAATTTAATTATCTCCAGTGCGGGCTATCTCGTCACAGCGCGTAATCATTTAATTTGTGCTAGAGGTCAAATAACTTTGCGTCTAGCATACGCACGAAGTTTTAATGGGAAAGCCAATTTGTCTTGATTTCAAATAGGTTACATGTTTGGAATAGGAACACGATCGTTTGATGCGAGACTGGAACGGTTGTCTCTTAAACGTAAATATAATTTTTATTATTAATTTATTATTTTTTGTCAAAATCGCTTAATTACTAATCTCAATTGGCAAGAAAAAGTTGAAGCTCCTTTGGTGTGAGCAACCGCCATAATAAAGAAGCCACGAAAATTTTAAATCAATGAATAATAAATATAAGAAGAGAAATATTTAATACAGACATGACTTGCAGTAATATGTTCCGTTGCCGATCACTATTTTTCAAGACAATCTATAAATTGGGCATGGTTACATAAGACTTTCGGTCACCAAAAGCGCATAATATTCACATAATATAAATGCAAATAGGCCGAATCATGTGCCACCAGTAAATAGACGAATCTGTACAGATGTGATCAGAAAAAAAATATTAATTTTATCTGACACTCATGGCAAACAATGGGGAAACATGTCTAAAGGATGATTAATAAAAAGAAATATGATATAGTATGCACCTTCAGGCCATATGCGAAATTTGAAAATGTAATTGACGATATAAGACATAAGTTGACGAAATCTTTGACAAGAGATGCTCTACTTAAAGGAAACATTGACTCGTGTTTTGTGTTTACTAAGAGGGACACTTTTGAGAAATATAACACTATCCTATTATCGGTTCCAGTTTGGCACGGTCGAAATATTTTCAATACATTCATTCAAGGCATACATTGCAAATTAAACGATATTTTTTATCCGAGCAACTCTATAAATATGTGTATACTAATCTCTGTTCTGAGTGTAAATTACTTTACAGTATACAGTTTACATCTTAAAAATTCTGGTAAACATAAAACACATCAACAGGGACACATTAATGGATCCGCAAAGGGACGGTAATGAGGAACTGCAAGATTCTGCAACGCAACGGTACATATCCTGGGTGGTAATTATGATTTTTTTTATAAAATGTCTAGGTGGCGCTATTATGTGCTTAAATAATTACAAAACCATATGCAACACGACCGTTTTAGGTCACGTTAATTTTATTTGTCTCACTTTACCTGGTGTAAAGATCATTCTGTAAAATCTTTTCATTTCAATAATTTTGAAATTTGTACATCTTGATGCAGAATGAATAAAAAGTGGTGAGGAACTGCAACGTGAGTTAGGGAATGTTGTGAAATGCATTCCTCTTGGTCTTCAGAATTTTATTAATGAACATAACATTGAAATTTGTGGTCTTGTTTCGTTCGCAATATTACAATCCATGTTTTCTTGTTCTAGACCTTCTACAGGTGATTTAAACGTATTCTTCCAGACACTTCAACGCTTATGATAACGTATTTTCTAGTGTACCAACTTTTGATCATGTCTATGTTATGGATACTGCATTGTCCGACAACAGAATGTTGTTAATTCAATCCAAAGTTGTAAACTGCAGTACAACTAAGCAAAAATTACTTGTTGCAATTTTTCTGATAAAATCATTTTCTATTATAATACTTGTTTCCCATTGACAATTATGTAAAAATGTCTAGTAACAGAATAAAAAACTTTAATTTTAATGATCAAATATTTTCTAGAAAGAATTTCAGGGCCGCATGGAAATTAATAAAAGAATATTCTGGAAATTTATACAGTCATTCTTTTATTTTAAAAGTTGCCAACTACAGCATAGCATACTCTCCAAACATTGCATTGGATTTAGTCGATAAGATTCCTCGTATAGATCACTTTATTGTGTTGAATAGCAACGCGCCGGCTAAATGTGTGTGTACTGCCTCTCAGCGAGCACGACGTGTTAGGTTTAAAATCTTAAAAATCAATCTACATCTGGTTCAGATGATAGTTATATCCTTAAGCGTGTTTCTGAAGGTATAATCAAACCAACTTTAATGAATCCATCATTTTCAAACAGCCGTGTTTCCGAGCAAACTAAAGGAAACATTGATATCCTTAATTCATAAAAGAATACGCGAAAGATAACATTGAGAATTATCGACCTATCTCTGTACTATCTAATTTTTCGAAATTGTTTGAATATGCCATGCTTGATAGATTGGATTCTCATATCAAAAAGAATTTCATTTTGAGCGATAGGCAAGCTTTCGATGTACTCATTCGACAACGGCGATTCAGGAAACGTTTGGCGGAATAATAAATTATTTAGACTCATGCCATAGAAATATTCTGTATTCGTAGTCCCGCTTTCGAGTAATTATGAAGATTGGGACCAGTTTTGTTTCTTTTATTTATTAACGACTTTAACGACGTATACTGATGAGACCACCGCTAATTTAGACAACTGCAACTGCCAACGAAATACTGGAGAGAATGGGTTCATGGCTTCGGAAAAACAAACTTTACTCAAACGGTTTCAAGCGGTCTCAAGCGGTCATATCTTAAATATTTTATGTAATATTTTTGTACTACTATACTCTTTGGATTTATATTAATTATAATTTAATCGAATTAAAGATCTTCAGCTAGAATTTGTCGATGTGTCATTATTGGTGGATAGTAGCTTCCGATTTCTTTCTCTGTCTTTCTTTCTGGGTTAGAGCCACTCCAGGATTTGTTATCTATTACTAGCACGCTCTTCTCCACTCTCCCACCACGTGCTGCTAGCGTCCTATACCACAGCATTCTCCCCTCTACCATTTCTTCAATTAAAAACAAAAAAGTGATTAGAAATTCTATTCCACTTTAAACTCAAATTGAGGATTACCGATACGTTAACCAACTTCAAAATAAGACATAAAAATATCATTAATAGACTTTAACATCGCTATACTTTGTAAGAGCTCTCATTTTCATACAACATTCAGATCTTCTGGAACATACAACCCAACCCAACCCAACCACTGATCAATGTTACTAAATAAATTAAAAACAAAGTGTGTCTCCCATCTGCCGCATTCGAATGGTAGAACAATTCCTTTTTTTTGTTTATTACTTATTTTTCTTTGCAGTATTAGCTGTACACCGTATTGGCAAAGAAACAAAAAGAATGGCGCTAGAGAAAAATGATGGAGATGTAAGGGTTAAGAATCTATAGGAAAGACTAGAACATATAGAGAGAAAGGAGAAACGAAATAACATAATAATAAGTGGATTGGAGGAGAAAATGGAAAAGAGCCAATTAATTTGAGGTCTAAAAAGAGAGAAAGGACGTTGCGGGCAGATAGATGATGATAATGAACAAGTGCATAGGGATATGGAAATACACAGAAAATCAAAGTGAATAAGGAAGGATAGTAAAGATGGGATATAGAGAAATAAGATTTGTCAACAGCTGGTTGAAACAGGGAGGGCACTATAACAGGGGATAACAAAAGGGGGAAGTAAGTGGTAAGGGAATTGGAAAGATTGACACATGTTCGATTGTATAGGACTAATAAGGACATGAATGGAGGCTGAAACATGGGGGAAATAAAAATGTGTACCTGCCCGAGGGACTTCGATGGAAGTATCATGGGGGAGACAAAGAAAAAAGGGAAGAGCAAACGTTGGAATTGTAACAGACGTAAGGAGATGGGGAGGAAGTAGAGTTCAAAGAGTGGGCGCGAGAGGACTAGAAACAAGGGGAAGTGGTTCTGGATATGTAAAATACACAGTAACACAGAACAGAACAGAACAGAATATGAGTACGATTTCTGAGAGTTAGATGAAATAATGTGGGGGGCAGTAATAGTGGCGTATGTGCACACGAGGGAGTGGAAGGTAAAAAAGGATGAAAGGGGAAGGCGGCGCAGCGTAAGAGACGAGGTAGTGTGCAGGAAAGGAGGATTATACAGCAGAGCATGGTGTGTGTGTGTGTTATTATGTAGAATTATTATAAAAATTCTCGACTTAAATTTAATTTTACTAAATATGCCAATGAAGATTACTATTATTATTCCTGCAGTCCTACATCGAAATACCTACTTTTAGCTGCATCCCGAAAATGAATTAACATGAGCAAAAAATATCCCTGTGGTGGCACATTTGTAATATCCAGTTCAATACTTTTTTTATGCCGTACTTCTATTATAGCATCGAAGGTATCTGTTCAAAGATTTATCGTGATGAATAAGAATAGTTGGATAGTTAAAAAAAGTTTCAATAAATAAGTTCAGGGTGCAATCATCCTCATAATTAATTTTTCGCAATTCGACATAAACTTCGTACTCAGTTGGAGGTAATTGGAGTGAATGTGCCAGACATGTTTTTAAATAACGAAATTAGTTAATTAGTAATTTGGAGACTGTGGTTGGCAAATAAATTGAAACAAACTTACCCGTACCACACAGTATTTATTCACTGGTGAAGATGACAACTTAGTTGTCGAAATGTACATCTAGTGTGAATAAATACTGGATGGTAAGGGTAAGTTTGTTTCAATTTAACGAAATTAGTTGTTTAATAATATGTTTTTGTTATATATGCTGAAATAATTAAATGAAATTAATACAACAAATACCTATTGGCTTTGCATGCTACGCGCCCTTAAAAAATAAATAATGAACTACAACGTAGGGCAATAAAAAAGATTAAAAAGTAGAAATAATTCAATTTGCCTTCGAACATTACATTACAATTTATAATGTAAAATTAATTATTTTACAAGAATCTCAAGAAAGTTCAAACTATAAATGGCTTCGAATAAAGGACAATGACAAATGCGATGGTGGAATTAATTATTGATATCAATAAGAAATGGAGAATGAATAAAGAAAGTAACTTGTGCCATGAAACTACAATAAATATTTAAAATATTTAAGACGTCGCACCAGCTTTAAAAAGGGTCACAATTTACTTAAATACATAGAACCGGAAATAATTTAACAAATTTCTTAAAACAATAATCTCCATGGCTCAAATGGCGGGAAATTATAAAATTACCTTGAACTTGCAATTCTAGTGGAATGTCGAACGAAATCTAACTGAACCGGCGCGCGGCGCTCAGTATTTATTGCACAACATTCTTCGTTATTTATTCGTCTGGGTAATTTTCTTGTTTGTTTATCTGAGTGAATATATTATTTAAATCCTGGTAATTTCTTAGCAACTATTTCGTATCAGGTTTCAATTGTTAAAGAATTAATTTAATTAAATAATTGTTAATAAATCTATTTTTGGTAATACTTCAGTTAAAATTATTCATTAATATATTGAAAATTTTCACTTGGCATTATTAAAGGTGCGACAAGTTTGCAGCAAATGTATTTTATCAAAGTTCGTGGAATGAGTACAAATACTTTGTACTCCTTCCAATTGAACGAATTTTATTGGTAAAATTTTAAATGATAATGTAGTTCAGCTATCTATCAGGTGGCATTGTTAGTCTTCTGTGGTGCTCGCCGAAAAGCTTCTAAGTAGGTTTAAGGAATCAGTGTTAGCAAACTTAATGTATGAATGTCTACGTCGATCAAATTTCGGTGTCAGTTGAAATTCCTATTAATACCTATTGTGAAGCGTCTAACTTGCTTTCGTGGCATTCCAAACAACTTATCAACATTTAATCTCAACAAAATATTATTAGACAATGTTTTCTTCTCAAATCAAAGTCTACTAATGATGATAGATTTAATTAAATAGATTGATATGCTCTGACTTCAATAATTTGTAAACAAGTGGCTTACAAATTGCAAGTTAATTTTGTCATACAAGAGAATAAGAAGGAGGTTAAGACAGAGAATGAAAAGCTCACCGAGTTAGAAATCTTAACGATTACTTGTATGCATGTACGTTAAAAATTGAATAAAGGTCTACCAATAGGTGAGTTTGGTATAGTGTACGTTGTCATGCTGAATGTCTTCTGAGCTTAAAATTGTCTTCTAGAATCTCCATGTGATTCAACAAAGGGCGAAAAGGAAAATTAACCACATGATATATGGAACAATTCATTGTTGACTAATGAAATGCAGAAGCATACTTAAAACAGCTCACGAAAGGAGTTCATTGGTAGCCTTTTTTTAAGCTGCCGCGGCGAAAAACCATATCATTTTATTAGTTCCCGTCGTAAGTAACTAATTGTCCATTAACCTAGCTCATTATTACCTAAACCTAAATTGCAACGAGACGGACGCAAATCTACGATTCGTCACGAGGCCGCTTAGTCTGTTCCGCCCATCGCTTCACCGTCATGAAGAAACGGCCGAAATGGTAAATTCGTGTGCGAATCGGTTGACTCGTAAAATGGCCGTATGAAGCCAACCGCCGACAGCAAAAGAAGGGAAGAGTTGCGCAACAAGAGCGAGTGCAATGGCGAGGACCGCGGTGGCCACGGCCACGGATTCAACGACCTCCGATTGCCTAGTGAACCAAACCCGTTCCTCGCCCGCCAGTCGCCTTCAGCAGTTCTTGTGTGCTTTCTTGTCTTGAACTACAAGACTTCCAGGATCGTACTTGTTCGTTTTGCGCGGCTATTATTTGAACTCTCGCCGGCCGCCTTCGATAGATCAATTATTTTGCGATAGCAAATTGTAGGATTGCTATAGCGAGCTCGTGAGGTGTGATCTATTAAATGCCTTGCGGCGTGCAGGCAACGAACAATAAAGGAGGGAATATAAGCAATATGTTATTTTATCTTAACATGTACACTGGTCTATTTTAATAAAAATGTGATTGCATTTTTCTGAACTCTGAAGTACATGACGACATTCATATGTAACTGTGCACGTACCAGAACGTAAACTTTCTACAAATATTTGTCCTGAAGATGCTACGAATCACTGGTACGTGTACCAGTAATGAAAATGTGCTTTGTGTATGTGTAACAGTCATGACCTTTATATCTCTTCTGTCCATCCTGATTTAAGCCTCTCCTCTCTTCTCAGTGCTCGATTTTCTTGCATCCTATTTATAAATTGATTCCTTACGATTATTTATCTTATACGTTTGTACTATTTAGTCATATGTTTTCCTATTTCTCTTGTTAATTTTATTATCTTTTTCAATTCCTTTTCTGTATTCTATATTATAGATTAGTGGTAATCTATTTACATTGGCTTCTCTCATCACAAATTCCTAAAAGAAAAGAACAAAATTTATATCTATATATCTCGCAAACATCTAATTTAGTTTCAAATCGCACCGAAGTGGATGCTCTGTAAAGTTGATGTCCTTTAATTCCATCCGAGGCTGATTGGAAATTTATTAATATTACAAAACTGTCTTTTCAATGTTCATAGTTCTCCGCCTGCATTTCCTTCTCGTCAAGTTAGAAGCGATCGGTATTTGATCTGTTTCCAATTAAAGAAGGCAAAAACTGGTGTTCGTTATTTGATAAACGGCGATTCTTAAAACAGAATTCTAGAAACTAACCCGGAAATTATCGTCGCTTTGATACCATCCGAATTATTCGTCGGAGTTGCGTGCACGGTTAATAAGTGAAAATTACTACAGTTACGAAAATGTCAATGGGTACGATTACAATTTATTTTAGATATCCTATTTATTGCTTTGAACTTTTTATGTGGGTTTCAATTTTCAATTTTTCCGCAGTTTTTATTTTTTTTTGCTATTTGGGATAGTCGAATATATAATATATATATATTATATATATATATAATATATAATTGAATAAGTTAATAAACGACACAAACGTAATAAAATATTTGAGAAAATTCAAAAAAAAATTTAAATTTGTAGAAATAACGTTAAAAATATGCAAATTTTTTACGTATTGAAATAATCCGAAAAATGTTCATACTAAATATTTTAAATATTCTAAAGGTACCAAAAATTGAAGAAACTACGAATATGCAAACTTTTGAAAAGTACAAAATTTATATCTTTTGTACTAATAATTCATAAAAATGTTGAAAATTTCATAAAATTTTCAAAAATAACATCGATGGGTTCAAATTCTTAAATAAAATTGTATCAAGAATTCAGAAAGATTTTCAAAAACTTCAAACAGGTCATAATTTAAAAAAATGTGACAATTCGACAATTCAAAACAATTTCTAAATCGTCGAAAATAACGCCAAAAATTTTAAGAATCTCAAGAAAATTGCACGAAAAATTAAAAACGTATGTCAATAATATAGTGTCCGACAATTCAACAAATATCAAAAATTATCTACCTATGTATCCTACCATTTCTGGACGTACTAATTAAACGAAACGACAGTGGAAGACGCATACTGACCGATACCTACAAGCAGCCTCACATCATAATCCACAACAGAAAAGATGTCACCACACTGCTAGACAGAGCGGAAAAAAATAGTGATGATAGTAATAGTAAAAGCGAAGAAATACTACACGCAAAGGATGCACTACAGAAGAACCACATGATATTCAGAGACTTGCCGAAGCTAGGAAGAACAAGAAGAAGAAGGATGAACCAGAGGAAAATAACCAGCTGGATATCCACACCTACCAGATAGTGCTGGAATTACGGACAGGCGGAGGAAAACCCTGGAGAAGAAGATTATAAACGTCAGGTTCAGCACAGTGACGAAAATAAAAGAACTGCTTCCATCCAACAAGGAATCGGTACGCATATCACGAGTTAAAGGAATATACGAACTTCAGTATTTGTATACAGTACAGAGTCAAGGATCATCACCTGAACACTACCACACGGGAAGCAGTTACATAATCGACTACGATGAAGTGAAGATACTCGCCAGAAACGGTCACTACTACCCACGGATAGTGATAGAATCCTTGGAAATATTGAAGAACCCGAATAATTTCAACCGAGAAAATGGATATAGACTAAGTAAGGTTTAGAAGTTAGCACTAAAGGACACCGAGACGCAAGGACCTCCAAAGATGCAGCCAGGACCATCAATGACGAATCAAGGAGGAGCATCGGACACGGATCAGCAGACGTTAGCGGAGTATAACGAATACGCACCAATGAAGCGAAGCAGCGATAGGATATATACGAGGAGCAGAAGGCATCAACATCACGTCTTTAGAAACGTTCTGAAGAAGCTGACAGTATGATCAGCGAAACGTCAAGTTTATTTCAAGAACGACGGCAATACCCGGAAGATACATCATTATGTAAAAATGGCCGTGTATGCCTACATTAGACTATGCTCATGCTTTAAAACTCAAAAAAGACGTCACAAATACGAAAAATCATAAATGAATTAAACTCAGGTAAATCGAGCGAATAAGTCGAGCTTCGTGTTTCAAAATTCTCTAAAATTCAAAATTCGCTAATTTAACAATCATAATCTTCAACGATGATACAAATGATAATGTGGGGTTATGATATGAACAACTTTATCAAAATTGTGAAAAATATTTATGTTGACTTTCAAGAAATGCCTAATCAGTGTCAAATGTTGATAAGAATATCAAATTTTAACTTTTATATGCAAATAAAATTAAAATTGTGGAATTTCTTGAGGAAATATTGAAAAGGAAAAAAGAATAAGTCATTAATATCAACACTTCGATATTTATATAAATATTGAAATAAAACAATTTATGCCACAGATAAATCTGTGGTATAAACGTAGTGATTTGTTTTATTTCATCATTAGTATTACCTCATAGTAAATGTTTCAACCATATTCTATATTATATAAATGTTGTCTTGTTTTCTGTTTCTTATTTATTAAAATACAGTTTAATTACCGACCTTCCCGTGTAAATCTACATCGGTACTGCTATTATCTATTCCATATTTAATGATAATATATTCTTAATATATGTTTAATATATGTTGCTTAATATCACACATTTAACAGCGCTATTGTAACTATAGTGGCCTTGTGGCATTTTGTCTTACGTCCTTCTGCGTACATTGTAGGTTAGTGCATGAGTTGGACAGTACAACATTAAAATATTCCCCCCGTTTGATGTTTCTCGAGTTCACAAGCCCTTTTTTGGGAGACTCTTCTTCATATTTTCCGTTTTCCTTGCTAACATTGATTTTCTTATATTTTAGCCTATTGTGCTGGCCCTCCCTTCAGCAATTTCTTAAAATGCCTTTTCCATAGTTCTAAAATATCTTTTTCTTGACAATTAATGCAACTATCGAATTCTTGTAGAACGCTGTCTTGCCGAATAGTGGATAATCGTGGATAACCGACACATAAGCTCTATGCTTTAGAATACTGTTAATGTTATTCATGTGTTTTATCCGACAACAAAACACTGCTTGTTGATTTGAACGTTTATTTCTCCCTCATTGTGGTTCCTTCGGCAATGCACAACAAACGTACGTTATTTTTGTTTGTTAACAACTAGCCAGTCCTTGCAGTTCGCACAGCCGATACGACATGACACCATATCCAAGAATGATCGGACGATCTCTCCTGGTAGATAATGAATTGTATGGTATATGTGAATTTTGAGCAAAAACAAATTTAACAACTAGGTGTGATCGCATGTTGATCACACCTACACAAATTAAAAAGTGTGATATGAATTAAGACAAACAGCTTGTTTCCGGTCAAATCTTAGAGGACATACGCGAATCATTGCTGCCAAAGAAATAATTGAAAACAGTCGTAACATTAATGCGAACAAACTCAGAATAAAAGGACTCAAATATGAGGAACCGTGCCGATTGAAATGGAGAAGGGGAACGAAGAAACACGAAGGCAATACAAAAAACATTAAAATAAAACACAATAAATTTTATTTCATCGTATTTATCGATCATTCGATTGACTGGTGACGACGAGTAGGACATCTATATTGGCAAACCATCTGCAAGCTGGATATGAACACTACGATAAAAACAATAAAATACACACAGTACACTTTCATAGAGAAAAGCAACGAGACGTTGACTATGAAAACAATTTACGGTTTAATGAAAAAGCAGCTCACTCATTTGGTACAGGGCGCACCAACCAATCTGAAGCCGCTACAAGTGATCCAGAACATATGGAAAAGATTTGTTCAATGCGTACTTCATTCGCTTTAGTTTTGCATGGAACTTGACGACATATCGATCGCAAACTATAACTCCTGAATACTCTAACTTAAACAATAGCTATGCAGGTATTAAAGAAATATTTGTCGCCGACACAAATCTCAATTAGAAATGTCATCATCAGTAAAATTTGCCTAATAACTGTTTCGCATATTCGCGATTTCTTTACACTTCAAAACTGTCTTGAGTGTAGGTGGAGAAGCGTTATTTGGCGTTCACTTCCAAAGCCATCGTTTGAAACTTAATCAATTACGGGTGCATTAATCGAATACGTCACATCGTTTATAAACGGGAATTATTCATAATAGTTAAATAGAAAAATTACATCACCTCCACCACCCGAACAGGATTTACGTACTGCTACTCGACGAAGCCATAATGACCAATAAATATCGATTATTGATCACGTGATCATTCTGCAGTGACAGCGGGTGTTTAGTTGACCGAATGGCCGACAAGTAGACCGTGATATATATAAATAATAAAAGACAATTGCTGTATTGCATTTAACTTATCTTCCAAAAGTAGTAATGAATAGGTTTAATTTTACAGCACAATGAATGAATGTTGAAATGATATTTCCCTATTATTTTTGGGTTCGATGAAATTTTGGTGGTTGTCTGATATCAAGTTTAAATAATATTTTACTTAAAGATGATATAACTTTGCCTTCGCCATTAGTTATAGTCACCCTTCATTTAGATAACGAATCAATTGCCGTTAATAATATGATTCAAAAGGTGTAATTAATTAATTTGACATTTATTCTTATTGTAGATTTTCTGATAAATACCTTACATATACGTTGTGATTTGTTACCATGTGTACTTACGTAATTGTTTTTTTGTAACCTTAGATAACGTCGAACTAGTTCCGTGCACGTAGATTAATATTCCAGCTCCCACCTACTAGAATATATAAATTAGATCATAAATTGATTATTTATGTAAATACATTGTAAATAATAATAAATGTAATGTACCGTTAATCGAGCATATCGCCATCGGCTACAATATCATTATCGAGTATTTTCCATAGCAAATTTTTCGCAATTACTTTGTAAAACTTATGGCATTCACTAATTACCTCATGAAGTTATTAATCTGCATTCCTCCGTACCTATGCCATTACATAATAGATCGCAGAACGCTTTTCTTGCACTTTTGATTATTGCCTAACGATCGAAGAATTTTCCGCATACACACCTATCATTATTTCCCGCGACAGTTTTTATCGGTCGCGTGATCGCATCATCTTGAATGGCCGTGTTTGCATGACAATGGTTTTCAAGAGCGACTTAAGATAAGATCTAATGCTTATTGTTGTCGGAATCACGATTTTATTCCAGCGGCCGTGACAAAGCGAGCTCTAATTAAAGAAATGTCGCTGGAAACACTATTCCGATAATCGCAATAATAAGATTTCTGTTGCAGCAATCGTAGCGTGAAGGTTACTTATTTCAGTTCCGCATTTTGTCGATATTTTAACGAACGCTCAATATTCGATCGGAAATTCTTCGGATATTAAGGCGTTTATGAATGGATTAGTTGGGTGCCTACGTTATTTCAAACATGGATTCTCCATACCACGGCAGCAATGTTTTCATATTTATATCGTATGCTACTTTACTGTAATAGTTGTGCATTGTAATACGTACTAGTATGTAAATTACTTTAAAGGTTAAGTATTTTTAAATAAATCGTTAGAATTTCCGCATTACTGTCGGCACGCAAATAAAACTGCGTATGACAAGTTACAGCGATCGTGAATATTTATTTACTGTTGTTTACGATTAGATAACAATTTTCATTGTCACTGCTTTCCATTCACTATTTTTCTCATCGACGAATTTGATGAGTATAAACTAGCGTTGTCTTAACATAAACAACAATAATGATAAAGCAACCCAACCCAACCGTGCAAGATGAAAATTGAAAATACTCAATGCTGGTTATTTTACCTTACATACTTCCCAATTTATTTTTCTGGTAGTTGCAGTATCTGTGGCGCTAGTAAATTTTGTGATCATTTGATGATGCATTAATGACACAGGGATAATGCTGTTCATCATAGCGATCTTGTCGCAAGGTAATTTCAATAATCCTCAAGATATTTGTGGAAATTGATCCAAAATGGTACTCTGGAGACAATTAGGTTCACCTTTCAAACTATATTTGGTAATCGAGAAAATATTTCAAATTCAAATTTAAAATTCTGCATATACAATACATTCAAATTGATGTTCCATATATATAATATGGAGTTATCGACACCTAATTATATAGTTCTGAATGACATGGGCACAGAAAAGTTGACGATAGAAGCGGTAAACGGTGGTGGTGGAACAAATGAAGAAGACATGGCAGAGGATCTCTATCCCTCGTTGTCGTTGGAGAAGCTTGCTAGTAGGCAAACAGGTGTAATAATGGAAGACATACATCAAACGACAAAAGAATGTAAGAATATAAAGGAATCGATATGGAAATATATGGATGTGTTCGACGGTACCTGAATTAAACGGTAGGAAAGGTGACATATAGAGGCAATTAATAAATAGCGGTGGTTCAGAGTATAGGAAGTGCAAAGGGAGCAGTGGATACACTGAATAAGGCGAGAGGATTAAAGTACGAAATGATCATTGAAAAATCTCAATCACCTTCAAAGTACACTTCGTTCACTGATGACACGTTTTCCAATGTTCTAAACAATTTTGCATGCGTTACGGATTTTATATAAACCCATGTCCAACACAATGGTGAGATATTTATGAATTTTGACAAATTAATCAAAGAAAAGTAATTGAAACTATACAAAATTATTTGGATAATGATATCAAGAATTAAGGCAACGTATTATATTCTAGTTTGGATACAAATTGAAATAATAAATTGTACATATTAACATAAAAACACTTTCGAATTATATAATAAATAAACAATACATACATAATTTATTAAGCAAATTTTAGGCTTTAGTTGCAAAAATACTATCAGCACGACGTCTAGCGCAAAAGTTAATTTGAAATTTGAATATATATGCTATTTAAACACATTGAGCGGGAACATTTAGACTAAAAGAATTGAAAACTATTAAAATAGTTCAAAAAAATCATATCATATTCGTAAATAGAAATTTAGCCATAAAGTTGAACAAACATGAATTTGGAATAAATATAAAATGTTGACTAGTTATAAACCAAATTATGCAATCGTATCAAAATAATCAATCAAATAATTTAGTACTATTTATGTGCATGTTCCTAGGTAAAAATTGGCTTCGTAAATTGTAATAGAAAAGGTAGAATTTGAAACGATATCTGATCTGTTATATAAGAAATATCCGCTCGAATCCAATTACACTGCGCCAATAAATTAGAGGAACACTACGAAATATAGCAATTTCGTTATTAGTTTTATAAAAGCAATGAAATCTTATAAACTGGTGATACTATCATTTACTTACCATAAGATGCATTCAATTTGATTATTTCAATCTTAATAAGAAAAAAAAACATGGGATTCACAAAGAATCGAGTGTCAATTTATTTATTATTAGTGCTTGTTATTAAAACTTTGTATCATGAGGCATCTAAGTCAAGTTCAAGTTGCAAAAGACGTTAAAGACAATTTTTTGTAAGTCCTTCTGTCATGTCCAGAGTTGGGAATCGGTACCTGGAGTGGTCAAGATCGTAAACGTAAGCGTGCAAATAGACGCTCGGCAAGACAGATTTTGCAAAATTATGAACTAAGGCGACGCACTAGGACCTACCTAGGAATAAATCGTCTAGGGACGTGCAAAATGACCTTAAGATCGCAACTGGAATCCAAATTTGTACGGAAACTTTAAGAAAAAGGCTGCAGAACATAACCTAAGGACATGGAGACCAGTCCGAACGCCACGGCTGACTTTAGATCACAAAAGAAACCGACTGTGTTTATTACAAATATTTTTCTTAGTATTCCTGGAATTTATTGGCGCAGTGTATTTACATATATTTACATAGTTCTAAGGAGAAATGTCAAAATATTATAATAAAATAAAATAAAAAGGTAACAAATAAGTTACGACTTAAAGTGCCTATTCGGCTTGCGATGTATCAATTTCAATAACTTAATTGCCTAACATTTCAAAAGAAATAGGAAATATTGACGTTTAATGTAATGGTTTAATTATAATAACATCTTAAATCTGTCTAAATAGGACTTATTAACATTAAATACATAGTAGTCACAGTAGAAAAAAACATGTGGTGGATGTTGACCAATGAAAGTGGAGAACGATATAGAGCGCGTTGGCTAGCAGTTTCAGTATAAGCATCTGGCGTTGCTTGGGTAGTAATTTGTTGGAGAGCAACATGTACACGTCTGTAGAAATTATGAAAACGTGAAAATAAAGTTAACCTGAAAATTTATGAATCGTCAAATTTCACGAGACAAATATTTACATTCTCAAAAAAGTATCATTTTATTTTAAATTAAACAAAGACCTCTAAAATTCAAAATTAGATGCACATGTCTCCTTTTTTATTCACAAATCGTTGCAATAAAATAGTAATTTTAAACAGTCGTCAAATTTCTATGTATTTTGTATTGCTTGAAAATATAGGAGTAAATATAATCATGATACCTGAAAACTACTTATATGTGTTCATGGGCCAATATTGCAAATCCATCGCAATGATAGAAACATATATTGAATGTTGAACAGTTTTAGAGTTAGAGTAAATAATCGCAAACACACAAATTTAACAAAAAACTTGCAGATTTCGTGTATTTAAAATAATACTTACAAATGGTGTTAACTTTATTGCATTTTTATGTAGATTTTAGTGGCGTAGTCAATTTAGAGCTATCATAGTGTTTGCGATTTTGTGCAAACTTGAAGATTTTCTGAATTTTGTTGTGATTGGTAATTACCATATTATTTATGATGCCTGAAAAAAATTGTAAATGTAAATCCAACTGACAGATGATCCTTGATACCATTGCTTTCGTGGTTTGCGGAAGTACAATTCTTGAGTTTGCAACACCTCGGGTTTGATGACAATGATTTACTTCCATTACCCGCACAAATTCAAAGTTTTTGTTATCGAAACACGCGCACTGAAAGATGTATAGTCACGATAAAGTAAGTATGCTATTGTCTTTGAACATTTGTCTATAAGTGTTTCTTTTTCGGAAATTTTTGTGGTAGAAAAATTCTGAGAGATTCAGTGGAATTTCCCCAGAATATCACACCATATTTCAGCTCAAGTGTACATAGGCATAGTATGCTGCTAGACCTTTACTGTGACTAATTGTATCCAAATGAAGCCAGTTTGGATGAATTTAACTTCATCTTTTATAGTTAGTAATTTTTTACTATCATAATTTATCGTAGTGTTTTCCCTCTTTAGGTATCCGAACCGAACACACGCCGTTTTCTCTATAATTATTTCTAAACTGTTCTGTGTAAACCAGTTTTCCAAGGCTTGTAGGGTGTCAACAACTTCGCTGACAACATTACTGTTTTTTTCTTTTTTTATTACTACTGAAATGTCATCAGCGAATAACACTGTATTGTGCGATGTAATTATTGGTAGTTCATTTATATAAAGAAGGAAAAGGAGGGGACCCAAAATGGATCCCTGTGGTACGCTTCTTTCTATTGATTCCCATTCTGAATAAATCATGTTTCCATTGTTGTCTATAGATGCAACTCTTTGCTGGCGATTTGCAAGATATGACATCAATTTTCTCTGATTCACATAAGGCTGAGTTTCTTATATAGTTTCTTAAAGTTGATACTATCAAAGGCTTTTGTTAGATCAATAAACATTCCTATAGTGTCTTTGTGTTTATCCCGTCCATAATATCCTAAATTGTTTGGTATATTTCTCTGTCGGTAGTTCTTCCTTTGATGTAGCCATTCTGCATGCTGTTAAGTATTCTATTTGTTCCTAAAAAGTAATACAGACGATTGTAAACAACTTTTTCATATATTTTAGACACATTTAAGAGCGAGAGAGAGAGAGTTGATTTCTTTAAGTTCTCGGGAAATATGACAGTGCTTAAGGTTTTATAAATAAGCCTACTTAATAGCTCTGATAGTTCTGATGCGCAGTATTTAAGAAACTTAGTCGGTAGGTCATCATGTCCAGTCGACCTAGTATCTTTCAACGATTGTGTTACATTAAAAATGTCATTTAGCATTGTCGACTATAGATATACCGTATTATTATTGTAAGAATTTATTGATACATGATAGACTCTCCCTTGTTGGCGTGGTCTAATTTCTCTTGTATGTCCTCTACATTAAATTCTTTTCAATATATTAAAAATTGTATTCCCCCTTCGTGGTCTGTATTACCATTTTGAGCTTTTTGAGTATTCATGGTATTCCTCAGAATCATTTTTTTCATTGTCTATTCTATCTATTTCTCTCCAATCAATGTCCCTTAGTTCTTGTCTTAATATGTTTAGGTTGTGTTGCTAAAATGTTGTACTATCCAGATTAACTTGTTTTTCGTTTCCTTGTGTATTATCCATATAAGTGTAAGTGATTTTTTTGTGTAAAATTATCAGACAATGCCGAAACAGTTACACAGCTATTGTAGCACTTTATGTTGGTAAAAATATTGTCAATAGTGGTGGAAAACTTTTTTGTAACTCTTGTTGCTTCTAATATAGTACCTGTTAAATTGAACATGTTAAAAATATCTGTAATTTTCTTGACATTTTTGTTTCCTCTGTCTTGAAAGTTGAAGTTAAAATCCGCAGTAACTACTAGGTTGTGTGTTTTTTTTTTGTTTTAGTTATTGTCAGCAATATATCCTCGAGTGTAAGAAAGAAATCCGATATATCACCTACCGGTGGTCTGTATATATTTATTATTATTGTTTTTGTTTTATCAATTCAATGCTACTACATTCCAATACCATCATTAACATTAACGCATGAAATGAAAAGCAATAAAAACTTTTAATATTCTTATAATTGGTCATCGTTTTGTTATGTGCACAACAGAGAGGATATTTAAATTATGCATTGTCCTGTACACGTCCTTTATGAAACCCAATGGAACACATTGAGTAGTGTTAGATCTGGTTACATATGACGCCACTCTCATTTAAATCTTATGATTTATTCGATTTAAAAACTTATGTATGTTTTATGTGCTTCCATCATCAACAAATTTTCTCTCATACAGGCATAGAAAATTGTCCTTATAACATTTCCATGGTAATTAAGCCTTAATTTAAACTATGAAAGTTCAAATTTCCCTGATTGTAGACAATAACCTAATTTTTGTCAACAAATTGTATTCTTCGTCTGTAACTTGTAAGCACAACAACTTTATAAAAAAAATTACTCCTAACGTATCGACCTTAAATTAAAGAGCCCCAAGTTCTCACAAATAAGATGCCCGTACGAGTACCATCATAACAATTTTATGTCGATTTGTAAGCTTGTGACAGTTCGCATTTAGGTGTGGCGGCATTAATTATTAATAAAATCAATTTGTGCCTTGTTGTTTATTTAATTTTTTTAAACAACTAACAAATCTTTAATTACTGTGACCAACGATCTATTTTATCAACGGGAAACAAATTAGAAACACTTATATAGACAAATTGTAAAAATCTTATAATTAAATCTTAAGAAAAACGAATATTGTTTTAAATAAGCAAAAAGCAACCCACTTTTTTGTTAATTTTCGTTGATTGATTAAAATTTTTACCGAGGTTCGTTCTTTTTCATGAACCAGCTAAGCTAATAAACTCTGTCATTTGGTCGTGATAACTATGTGAAATTTTCTCATAATTTTTTTTATGAACTTCATCCTGTACGCACGGGTTCCAATTTGATATGTGAACTCAATTATTGTTTACTCAAATAAGCCCCTTTCAAGCCTCTTTCCTGCAAAACTTTTTATTCGATACGCATATCGATACATACTTATCACTTTTGATCTTACTTCGAATGCTATGCATCAATTATTTTTAATGTATAGAAGAAAAGCTCATTGAAACTACACACATGGGCCTACATTTAAAGCAAAGCATAAACTCAACTCCTATTATGTTTTCTAATTAAAACTTATATTGCAATTCTTCCAATTTATCTGGACACACCTTGGCATCTGAATAGCTTGAAACTGAGACAATAATAGTAATCATCGAACAAAAAGATAATTGGAGGTTGCAACGAGGATAGCTATAATTGCCAAGAACGCACAGCCTGTGATAACTATATATGCATGTGTTCTAGAATCTATAGAAGTTGGGTACCGCTACCTACGTGTTTCGTTTCATCGAAATTACTTTCTGCGTAATTTGTTTTTTAACGTGGGAGATGATCAAGACCGCCGCCAGCGTGACCCACATAGGTGTTTGTTTATGAAATTAGAGTTGGCAAAAATACTAAAAACGGGGAATGACGCACCACCACACACACACTCCAAGTGTGACAGTGACCAATTTGCGATGCGCATATTTGTGGCAAAAGTCACCTGTGGGACCTTGGCCGTGTGTCGTGGGGAACAAACCGGAGAAGGGGACAGGTTCATTGCACCTGACGGAATGGCGAGTGCGGCCAGTGACGTGTGAGTGTTACCGTTACGGTGTGCTAATGGGTTCCGCTAACATCGCTACAGAACCCATTCTGCATCTGGCGCTTCGGCACGTTAAATTACGCCTAGAACTACGAACATTACCTGCTTAGATTGAGCCAAAACATGCACAAGAATAATTACACGCGCTTATATGGCTTTATAATAGCTTCGAGATTACTACCAGAGGACCCTAATCGGCATTTTCATATTTCATCGTCCTCTGGACGAGTTTTTATTTCTCTTTCATTAAAAATGGTTGTTTTGCCCGCATTAAATTCACACGCAAAACATATACAGATTGATTCCAATTCATTATTCATGGGATTTGAATGGTCCATATTTTTTGTTCAGGTGTCATTTATCAGCACGTCGTTTCTTAACCCTGGGATCACCGACTTGTTGTTTTTGCTTTGAATAGTTGCTAGAAAGCGCATGACGTATGATTTTATGATTTATCCACAATGCACCAGATCGTTTACACAGGCGTGAAAACTTGCACCGAACCACTATGGTGGAAAGTTGGCTTCTATGATTTTTTTGCTCAAGTTTGCTACATTTTCTCTCATGTTAGTGTATTGCTTAATAGTCCGTTTCTTTCATATATTCGTTTTTTTGTTCAATAATTTTAATTTTTGTTTGCACTTTCTCATGCCACTGTTATGTATTTCAATACAATTTCATTTCGATCGTTGGAATCGCACTTGATCAGTGACTTCAATTAATTTCTGTAATGTTTTTATTTTATTTAATAGTAAATTTTCTATACACTTATTTGCAATTCGGTACTTATTTTCAGTTTTAAATTTCATGTTACTCTATGCTTTTTACTTCCTTGCACTTTATGTATAGTATAAGGATGTATAGTGATCATTTTCGAACATTTTGACCTTCCATAAGCCTATTCTTACTATTTTCGGAATGACGTCTTTGTGTGGTCTGTAGGTCTGTGAGTGACAGTGTGCCCGTGCACACTATAGCACTAAAACTATTCAAGTTAATGCTATGAAATTTTTAACTTAAGATTTGGCTGTAGCGAGGAAGTACACGTCCTATTTTTAGAGCAATACCTCAATCAGAAGTGATGGTTTACTCTTATCACCTTTTCGATATCTCGAAAATGGTACGAGATATCGAAAATGTTGCTCTTATAAAAGCTAAAAGATATTGAAATTTGAAACAGGTTTTATTCGAAACGTTCTTTCGAAAAATGGAGTATAAGAAAATTTACTGCAGATTTTTGTATTAATATTGCTTTTCATCTTCATGTGCTTGTATAACTGAATTATGTCCCACATTATTATTATATTATATTTTGTTACGTTCTTGGTTATTCATTTTGTATTTTTCTTTTTTTTTATTAATTTAATTTTTTCCCTTGAACAATTCTTTTATAGTCAATTTCATTTCGCTATTTTTTACATTATTTTCTGGTTTAGTTTGTTTTTCGATTATTTTATTAAATTTTTTAAAGTTTTTATTGTCCTTATTCCTCTGCACATTTCCATCATAATAACAAAACAACAACCCAGACCAGCCCGATTCAATCACAATTTTAACTCCGTACGTTTAATTTTCCGGACACACTATTTTTAAGCAATAATATTAAAACAAAAAAATAATAATACAATTTGTCAGAAAGCAGTAGAATACTACATAGAATAAGTAGATTATTTACTAAAATGAAAATTGTAAAATAATGAACGAATTGATGAAGTTGTTAATACAAATTAATTCATTTAAATGTGTGTATTTAAAAAAAATATTTCACCTACGTCGTGAAAGTCTGTTCCACTGATTGGAAAACAGATTTTTTTGGGAATTTATAGAAGTACTCAACTCGGGAAGCAAGTGAATTTTATCCACATGAAGATAACACTTTAAACGATTATAGTATGTCGCCTATAAATAGATGTCTCTGTTACCACAAACCGCCAGCCAACTGATGGGGAATGGGGTTACGCACAGAATCGAAATCGCAATTAGGTCTTTACGCATTTAAATTGAAGAAAACAAATTTTATCAAAATTCAAACATTGGCGCCAGTTACGATTTTGGTAGAATCATACAAACAAAACATTATAGAACGAGGATTTGTATTCCTATCTGTTGTGAAAATACAGCAATACAATTTGAGTTTTGTTGCTAGGCGCATATCGTGAAATTTTTGATAGTCATAGCACTTCCCAGCACTTAGTCGACGGTGAGCCTACAAAACGATGTACTTCGTTTCGTTACCAGAATGAACCAAATCATAACCTATGGTTTAATAAAAACAAAAGTGTAAATTGTGACAGTTGGAAACAACCACAAACGCGAATCGTGAGGATGACAATTCCTCAAAGTTAGAAAAACTAACCGTATAGTATAATAATTAGTATAATAAATTTCCTTTCAGTGCATGCTCTTCTTATAGGCTCTCGTTTAAATTTCTATAACACTTTCTCCACACTAATAAAAAAATTACATTTTATATATTTCTTGTTAATTGGAACAAATTTAGCTGTTTTGATTAGCTTGAGAATGTATTTTGAAAGCTGTATAAGACCACGATATTGTTTGATAGAACGTTATATAGATCGTTGAAGTCGTACGAATAGCGAGGGAGTATTATATTAAAAGAATATATTTAGATAATCGTGAGAACGGCGATGGCAATAATTGTTAGTTATTTTACAGTGTAAATTGCGAAATCATTAGAAGAGCGATATAATAGATTTATTTATAGACTGCAATGATAAAGTAATAATATATTTTAGACTACACCGATAAAGCATTGGAAACAGCTATTATCGCATTGTTCTTGCCAAATTAGTTTCTTCACCTTAATAACAAATAATGCTTTTTGATATGATTTTTAACACTTATTTTATTGTTGTTTACTACATTATTACTTTGGCATTGTGAATTGTTTGTATGTTTCGTAATATAGTTTTATATGTTTTCCAATTCACTTATCCTCCATTATTGTTTTCACCAACACCAACACCAACAAAGTGGAAGAAAAATTAAGGGTAATAGTAACATGAAATGTATTGTAGAAGAAGATAGAAGAAGTATGGATATGTAATTGTAAGATAAGGAACTGTAAATTTAAGGAAATAATCAGAAGTTAGTGAAAAATTTGGCAGCCTAGGAAGTTAAAGAGAAGGTGATCTGGGATCAAAACAAACTATTAGATGGTAGCCAGGAAGCCACAGTACAACAAATCGCGAACGGCAATTGTCGCCATTATTGTCCGCTAATAGAAAAAGGGAAAAGAATTAGTCCAGTTGGAAAAGTCGAGTTTGTAGGTAACGAATAATAAAAGAGGCACTGAAAAAGATAGATTAGTGGCAGCAGAGAATTACTAAATTCTCTCTTGGAAGCTGGTGAGTAAGAGTCTGAGAGCAAAATACAAATAACTTGTATTTCCAGATAGGAAAATATGAAATCAATATCAGATTGGAAGGGGAAGGTTAGTCTGGATGTTAATATTTTGATCGTAGTAGGTCCAACTGTCAATGATAGTTCATATTATATTAAATATAATTTCTTGCAAATGTAAGGCGATCAATCACAGACCCAACATGTCGAAATGAAGAATCAATAGTCAATTTCATAATTGTTAAACGAGAACACCGAATAATAGTTACCAAGGTAAATGTTAGCACCAATCTAAATTGTAGAGTAAGCGTTCAGATGATTGACTAGGATATGAGCGGGGTTCAGAGTGGATTCATATAAGGACATAGTCTACTCAATAAAAAATTATTAATATGTCACATCTTTCTAGAAATTTCTCTATGGTCTGCAATGAGAAAACTGGGAGAGATGAAGTGGGTAAGAAAAGGAAGTACACTTAATTTACTGCTTTGACAATGTTTATGACTGCTATAGTCAAAGAGTGACAGAACTACAAAATTGGAAGTTGATTACGACAACATGCAAAGGATAGTAGCAAGTGATGTGTCATACATTAGAACAAATTCAGAATGAATACAAAATAATCTATGCATGTAAAAATTAAGGCAAGTAAAACAAAAGTGCTGGTAATTTTCAAAATATCGAAAAAAGTTGCAAATGTAGACCGCCGCTAAATCGGCTATAGTTTTAAATAGTTTAATTTTAAATAATTAAACTCCGGACCGTGTTACATAAATTATATTTGCCGAACGAACGCAAATTGCAAAATAACCTAACGACGATAAAGAATCGATGACTAGCCCGTTCGAAAGGAACAAGGGATCGCACGCGAACTTTCCCGGCAGGAATCAATATTTATATAAGGACTGCGGAATAAACAATTAAAGAAAAACTTACAATGACGCCTTGCGTTCCCAGCTACGTAGCATAAACAAAGAAAACTACTGATCGAAAAAGCGAAAAGTTAACGAGCAACTACGTGAGTTAATATCGAAAAAGTTATCATCGAGACGCACGGACGGCAAATTCACAAAAAATCGAGCTAAGCCAGGTTGCTCGTCGTGTTTTAAATGTTAAAGTGCACAAGGAAAATCGAACAGAGAGCATTTAAACCCTCTTATCGCCAATTTTGCAGTTAGATAGATAAATGATTGAGTACGAAATGATTTTTTTTGTCTATTGTAATAATACTGCAGTTTTAAAAAGAAATCAAGAGCAGTTTTTCTTCTCCTTTCCATTTTAGTTTTAGGTTTAAAAGTGTAATTTTCTAATGATGATTTGAAGTTCCGTAAGAAAAATCATGTAACCTTTTATATAATTATATATATTTTACATAACTCTGTTTAATGCAATTGAAAAATTTAAATTTTATGATAAACTTGAATGAAACCTTTAAATTAAATGTGGCATTATTTTAATGTAACTGATTTTTTAATAAACTTAAATAATCTAATTGTTTTATTGAATCTAAAAGTATATTATCAACTTCGAGTCAAAATTGACGAACAATATTTCGAACTGGTGGCAGGTTAAGCTATAAATATTGTTCGAATTCATATTTGAATCGGCTATGCCACCCCATCTAAAGGCCGTGTTCTTGGAAATCTTCTTGGTTTCTAGACATTTCGTTAAATTTGGGCGGACATGACAAAAATACAAGCAATTAAAGTATATGTGAATAATGAAGAGATAATAGTAAGGTAAAGTTAACTAAAAGAACATACAATCGAATAGCATCAAGGGGAAAATATACCAAATACTAGTGTACAAAATGTGTGCCCTCATATGCGGAGACAAAATTTGGGACTTGACAAGTAGATGTAAAGACACAGAATTGAGATATCTAAGCAAGATATCTTAATTTTTTAAATTATGGTAATTATTAAAATTGTTTTTGGTAAACATATTGCAAATATCAATTAAAATAATTACTTAATATACTTTTTGACACAAACACAACGTTGTGTTCTACACCAATTGGGATAAAGACATTTGTTATTTAATTTATCGAAATGTGTAATACAATATTAATGCATTAACTGGGCATAAGAAATTTTATTTGTTAAATTGAAATGGGAGGTTATAATAACCTGTTGTATGATAAATTACACAGGAAATAATGACACGTGGTAAAATTACACTATTAAAATTACTCAGGAGTAAATTACCCAAGGAAGAATTACACTAAGAAAATATACACACAAAAATCTTATTTAAAATTTATAAAATCATATGGTTGTCATATCAAATACTTTGTTATAATTACAAAATTTTCACGCGATTATTTAAGGTATACTTTTATAAAGTCACTTAAACATGAAAAAGCATTAAATCGGAGCAAGATTATTCTGGTTGTTGTTATTTTTACGATCGCAAATGTAACTGTATGTGTGTGTGGTGCGCATAATTATTTAGTTGTTTTATACGCTGATGTCGAAGCAACATGTAAAAACAAATTCCTTGCGATTGTTTACGTTTTAATAATAACTATTGTTTCGAATCATTAAAATGTAATGAAGCAATCTCTCCCGACTAAATCTAAGGTTTCCGGCCTGGTTTCTCGTTGAAATCTTCAAAGTTTCGAGTAAATATTTAACGAAATATGTAAATTTGAAATATCCCAGTTGACTAATTCAAGTATTCTCTAATATAATAATTTTTCGATTTTATTAAAGAATTGCACCGCGTTTGTATAAATCGAAAAATGTTGTTGTGTGGTTACACAATTGTGTTCATTGTGATGTCCCTAATATAACAAGAGAATAATAAAGCCCCCTGTCTTTGAGTCATTAATCACATAAAAAATTCTTTAACGAGTAAATTAATTAATTCTTCAAAATTTTTGCAGGCCATCCGGCGGCTACCTAAAATGACATAAGGAAATATGCAGACAACAACTAGAAACAGAAATATAATAACTCATTACGACGAACAACCAAATGCAAATAACAATAAATACAAACACCCATCGATTAAAATCAAATGAGAGACAATAAAAACAAGCAAAGAAGAAACATAAGAAGAAAACTAGCACACACAGATACTTTTATTTCTGAATGTAAAATTATTCCTCTAAAATACATTTAATGAGATACATTAGAACAAAAACGAAAGGAATTTCGATTTGCGCCACAATGCCAGAGAAGACGCAGTAAATCATAGAATTTGAAGATCGGCCATTAGGCAGATGCTGCGCCATAAAGAAACCGAAAGAAATTTTATTTTCGCAACAAACGCTCGTTTTAATTGGCTCATTTCGCAATAACACGACATATGGGGAATTCGCATTCAGCCGATCCATTGTGATTTGCGTTTCGCTAGCGCTTCGCTCGCTCGCTCGAATGGAGAATGCGCGCGATGAAAAAGAGTCGCAAATACGGAGAATTAGTGGCAGCTAATACAAAAAGCGAACGGCTGACTGCGCGATAGTGACGGGCAAGATCATTGCCTTTATGAACTTTTCACTCACTTTAACGGACGAGTTTCAATTTTGTAAGACGTTCATTGCGCTATTACGGGTTTACTATCGGCGAACCGACTACCACTCTAACATTTACATTACACAGTAGACGGTTATGTGATAATGTTATTACATTGTTGACATGTTACTCGCTTCGTTTCAGATCGAGAATGAAATGAAATATCGATTTATTTAATGGATATTTACGAGGAAGTAAATTCAGCACTCTATTACTGTTACCATTTAAGTGCAGAAAGCTTGAATTTTAAAAATATGCAACCTGCATTATAAACTGTGGACTTAATTTGTTTTCGATTTTATGTTTTGTGTAACGAAATTTAAATTGAACCAGTTGTTTTTCAATCCTCTGATATAAATGTAGTTGAGCTTAGCACCTAAGAAAACAGTATACACCAACGTTTACTTTTAATTTTCAAAATCAATGATGTGTTGTTGACCCCTTTCTTCAGTCACGGCGACAGAATCTCAAAATTTTAATCACCTTCTTCCTAACGAACGATTATACAGCCGGTCCTTATTAATTCGCGCAGTGTATTTTATTTCACGAAAGTTCCAACTCAATTACAAAAAATTCACATTAAAATGCAAATTACTCGAATCTTGAAATTCTAGCATTCATATGTAAGGTTCTAACGCCACGAACGCGTGTAATTATGAATATTAACGTGGCATTACTGAAGCAGCAGAAGTTCTCATGGTTCAGGACGTGTTCACCGGAAGCGAGCAGCGAGTTTAGTAAATCACAGAGTTTGCAACTTGCGGTACCGTAACTATGGGAAAAACTGGATGTCCGAGACTGCGTATACGTACACTTGTACTTGATTTTTCACTTAACGTTTCATGTGTTAACCATGCAAGCGATTCTAGCATTCAATTGGATCGCGTCGAATGTGACTCGTTTATTAATATTTCATTTACTCCGCACTTTTCGGCATTCGTCGCATTGTGCGAATAAAAAATTGATGTGACGAAATGCTTCTAAGAGTTTGATAGTTGCAGAAATATTTTGTCAGCTTTCCTTTAAATGAATATATATATTTTTGATGATTGCATAAGTTTTGAAAGCAATGTACGTGAAAACGGCGAAAAATTGAAAATTGACAAGAAAAGATAAAAGAGAATGAAAGTAGCCGAGTTAAAACGAAACCACAAATAAATATGTCACTAGAAAATATGAATACACCAACCTGAATAATGAAAACAAAGGAAAGAAAACGGCAAAAGCAGTTAAATGCACGGCAGTAATATGACATAACGTCTATGAAAGATAAATAATTGCAAAATAAGAACATTAAGCTAAAGAGAAAACATAATGAAAAAGATCGAAAACACACGAATGAAACAAACAAAGTAAATGTAACAAAAAATAATTGCAATAAATTGAGATATAACAAAGAAATAAAACGAATTTCAAAAGAACTTTAAACAAAATGTGGCCCCTTAACATAAAATGTTTCATAATATATTTTAATTATTATTCTTGACGGGTTTTTTTGAAATAATAAGATGAGATTAAATTGAGTTATGTCATACTAAAAATTCTATCAAATATGTAATACATTTTTTGTTGGGTAAAATAATCCCTTAAAATTAGCATAACAAGCAGACATTTCCTGCAAAAAGAATTTTACCCCCACAATTCGTTTTGTCAGTATAGTACAAAATAAATTATTTTGTAACTAAATACCTAACGTATGCCCTTTTTCAGGAATGGTCCTTCATCACATTAATGAGGGTCGCTTTTTTAAGTCTAAATAGTTTGGATGTACTAACGACTTGTCTGTGACCCTATCAATTAGCTTCAAGTTCTTCGCTACTTATACGGAAGAAAAACATTGGTCCTGTTGAAATTAATCGAGAAGTTGAAGCGAATAGACGAGGAATGTATGTGCAATGAGTTATTGGACGAAGATACGCAATCGTGCACGATGAAGTGATTCGGAAAAATTGAAAACTGGTGTAGCTACACAAAGTCCACGATACTGTAGTCGACTGGTTGAAGGAACCAGTCAGCTCGTCAAAACGGCTAGTTGCTAACCGGGATTGTGCTGATAAAATAGTTTGACACAGTTTCAATGTAAAAACATATTGATTTTGACTGTATGCCTACGACTGAAGGGTGACGATTATGCAGCCCGAGGGCCTTTAGCCCGAGGGATGGATGTTGCCTGATGGGCATTATCATCGAGTAACGTTCGTGGTTCATACTTTCACCAGAATGTATTCGATATGTGATAATTTATAAATAATTTATAATTTCAGTGATGCGGATTAGCAAACTTTTGTGCTAACGATGTTGTTTACTGAGCTTGTTTATTTATGAATTTCGAATGATTTCGAATTTCGGATATTTCGGCTATTTCCTGAAGATATTTTGGCGAAAGCAAAAAAGGCCATCGCCGATTAGTTACCTAAGAAATCGAGGGTAAGTTATAATAAAGAATTCAAAATATTTGTTTACTGGAAGTTAAAAAATGCGTTGATAGTTGTGAACGAGACTGTGATGATGGCATGTTTTCAGGAATTGGTATGTTATTACTATTGTTTTACTACTTAATGAATAAAATTAATGAATTTGATACACGGTATTATACTCCGAGTTTCTTAATTTTTTTTCTATTTTTTAGTCCGAAATAAACAGGGCCAACTCGTTGTGGACAAAGTCATCCTTTTTGAAATCGACTTTGATTGTTAATGACAACATGGACATTTCTCGTTACAATCGTTTGGTGTCATTTTATAAGCAAAAATCGAAATTTCTGATGCATAAGGTAGAAAGCTGAGATGTATTTGCTGCATATTCATACCTAAATTCATATCATTACAGGTAGTTCTGATTATGGTTGCTTTTGTGCTTTGAGGATGGATGAGATGATTAACATAACCGTCCACGATGTATAAGATAAAGGGTGCGTTATAATTGTAAAAGTTCAAGAAACCAAGACTGGTGAAGCTAAAAGTTTTGCGATTGTGGAGGAGGACGAAATAGGTGCATTGAAATTTGTTCGACAGTGTTGAGACCAATGACATTGCAGTAGAGCAGATTCTTGCTGACATACAGAAATAATCGACGTACAGGGCAACCAGTTGGAAAAAAAAATATTGGAGGGTTCCATCAATAATTGCAAGGTATCTGAACTTAGATAATGTGAAGGAATATACTGGTCACTGTATGCGACGTACATCGTCTACAGTCTACTAGTTGAAGCAGGTGCTACATTCGAAACGTTCAAAATTCATGGCAAATGGAAGAGTAAAATGGTAGCCGAAGAATTTCATGTTGGGTCTGCTTTGTTTTCTGGATCGTTTCAGAATTGTCAGATCTACATCGTAAAAGGTATTAGCCAGTAATGTTGTATATTTATATTTTAAAACTAAATTTAATTATGAGCGGGCGTTATGAATACATTACGCTCGATTATTATGCCCTGGTTGTTATTGACTTGTTTATATATATCGTATCATAGATATGAAAAGCAAATAGTAGGTGAAAAATAAATAATTTTATAACTAAATACCCTAGCCCATTATGAAACCATATATTTTACACTGCTCCCTTATTCAAAAACAAATTCAACACTAAAACAAATAAAATATAGATACAGTTATAATTATGAACAATACACTTTAACCTGGTGCATAGTTCAATCAGTATCTTACTATATATTCAGTACTTACACAAACTAAATAATAAACCTTCTGAAAAAGTTTCAAAATGCCCATTTTGCGTGACTGTGCCCAGCAAATATTTCACCCAAAGATATTTGTTGTTATGTATTATTGTACAAGTGCTTGTAATAATACTTTTACAAATAAAATTTATAACCACAATATTGATGATTGTTGCATTGAGATTGCAGCGAAATTTTAAACTGTAGGTCGAATGAGTACTACATGCGCAGCTAGTAACGGCTTCGTTTCATGCTTTTTGGGGATTCCTAGCCATGTAACAACTTATACAAATTAAACATGTTTATAAACGACAGCACAATTATTAAAATCCGCTAACATGTTTCGTTCATGTCAATTATGACCAAAATAAAATATATAAAATACAGTAACAAAGTCGTAGTTAAATTATTATTTGTTTAATGGTATAGTTATTAGTGAATGTGACGCCTTTCATTTCATTTCATCTCACCATCTCAGCCATTGTGGCCACTAGCTTTACACTTCTTATTTCCGTCACTGCTTTCGCAAAATCTTAATTGGGTCGACAAACAATCAATCTAACCAAATAATATTATAACTAAATAAACTAGTAGCTTATTTAGAAAGAATACATTTTAACCCTGCCCTTTTCTGGAGACTACAAAAAAACCAATTCCATACTTATTTAAATAATTAATACCTACAGATCTAACAACGCCTAACTACAAACTAGTGCGAATATGCATAGTATTTATTACATTGAACATAAGCCTACGAATAACCCTGATAACCTCAGGCGGGCTAAATGTCTGAAATTTTTAAAGATGTAACATTATTTGTAATCAAATATTCACAGTCATCGAGACGCACTTTAAACTTGCATCAAGAAGCCTACGAATGATCAGAATATGTATAGATATTACATAACACTATTTGTTGGAATGAAATTGCCATATTTGTGTAGCACCCGCGAATGTATTGGACGTATATACATTTCAATCTTCGTTAAAAAGTGCGATAAATCACTTACGTATCACCATCCGCCGTAACAAGACTCCAAGACCATACAAAGTTCTCCTCCATAACACTGCACTAACCGCAAGCGCTAATAATCACATCGAAAAACTCCGCGAAACGTGCAATTTTTCACGAGAAACACGACAAACTAACCGAATATCAGACGGCGTCCGTTGCATTCGCCAAAAAAACTGAGGCCTACTAAGTTTTTTGTCGCTACGTCACGTTATCGGTAAGTAAATCCTACTAATTCGTGTGGCAATTATACATTGACAAAACATTGCCCATGCGAGAAAAAGACAACGAGGATTCGATAAGAAAAAAACGATGCGGAAGGCCAATGTGCAATGTTTAACCCAGGCTGCAATTGTGCGTTGAATTGTTACATTCTTACACTAAGATTTTTTTGCGGGTACAAATTTATAATTTTATTTTCCTTTATAAATTAAAATAATGCCGTAGTATCTAACAACCGTCGTTGGTAACCAAAATCTACACCAACGGAACTACAGATAGTGAGATATAGAGATGTAGATGTCAAAGAATAATTTAATCTAATAACAGATGCATCGGCCAATTGACCAAATTCCTTGGATTAAAATTTAAAAGAAAATAGCAATGGATCAATCCATTAATAAATCTCAACGAAATCTTTGAATCTATCATTTAATGAATTGGTCAATATATATGTGAACAAATGAATCAGTAATAATAATAATAATAATGATTTATTGGTTTTTGCTACATAATAGTGGATAAGATAAGTCATACATAAATAAATATACAATAAAGTACATAAAATCACACATAAAGAAAACAACGCTAATCAAACAGTATAGCTACAGCGTGTCAGTTAAAAATTCATTCACACTATAGTAGCATTTATGATCCAAAAACCTTTTGAGTTCAGATTTGAATGATTTGTAAAGTTTGATATTTTTAATTTCATTGGGCAGTTTGTTGTATAAAGTAATATTGGCATATATCGGGGACTTTTGATATTTTGTTGTATGATGTGGATTAATGCGCAAATGATTATAGTTATGGGTATTGTAATTATGTGTTGATGATGTGGTTGCGAAGTTATGAAGGCTCATTTTTACATAATTAACACATTTAAATATATATATGGATGGCATAGTTAAAATTTTATTGTTTATGAAATATAACTTGCAACTATCAAGTGGTTTAAGATTAAAAATACGCCGAATTATTATTTTTTGTTGAACAAATACACTGCATATATCAGTAGCGCAACCCCACACCATCAGATTATAGGAAAGATGAGAATACGCCATTGCATATTAAAGTAATAGTAATAGTAGAGTAGGTTGATCAACACTAGGTTTCATTTGTAAAATTGCAAAAAAATGCCCTGTTTAGCTTAGCGCAAACATTGCGTATTTGTTTATGAGTTTATGATTTAAAATTGTACTAAGGAATAGACAACATTATCCAGGCAAAGAACAAAGTTTTCTGACAATATTTTACGATTATGAAAATGCAAGAACGGCGTTTTTTCTTCATTAACGATAAGTCGGTTTCTAAGACACCATTCATAAAATTCGAACACAGTTATAGAAGCATTATCTAATAGCTCTTCTTCTGCGTAAGCTGAGATTACAAAAGACGTGTCGTCTGCAAACATAACAAGACCTTTTAGTATTACTGAAGGCAAATCATTGATATATAATAGGAATAATAGAGGGCCGAGAACAGATCCCTGCGGTACACCTAGTGTTATGTTAAATTATTTGACACCGTATCATTAATCTTTACCACTATTTTCCTATAAGACATATATGATTCCAGCCAATTGGCAATTCCCCTAATACATAATGCATGTAATTTATCCAATACAAATTCTCTAGCAATCGTATCAAATGCGGAAGACAAGTCAACAAAAATACCCAAAACACATTTATTTTTTATCTATTTCCCCATACAAAAAAAACTCAATTGGTTTCAACTGAACGATTTTCACGAAAACCATGTTGATGCGCAGTTAATAATTTATTGGAATCTATAAAATTTACAATCCGCTTATACATAATTTTTTCAAAAATTTTACAAAAAATACTTAAAATACTAATTGACCGATAATTTAAAATATCTTTATTGTCACCTTTCTTAGGTGGGGGACTACAGAGGCCACTTTCAAGGCAGATTGAATCGTAATTCCATCAACGCCTGATACTTTTTTTATTCTTAAGACCACTGATTACTTCACAGATCTCCGATTTTCAATAACATATACATAAAAGGACTTTAACACGAAGGATGATGATACGGTGCATCGTCTCGACAAATTATTTTTAAAATGTTCTAATATTTTATTATTAGTAAAAATTGCAAATTCGGTTACTACCAACTTTGGCTCGCTTAAAATTTCAACACGACAATTTAAGCATATATTTGGATTCACACTGAATTTTTGAAGATTTTTATTAATGACATTCCAGGTATTAATTTTATTATTTGCTTTAATAATATTTAATTTGTGATTTTTTTTAGATTTTTATATACAATTGTAAGCTTCTCATTCTCTTTATTAATTAGTTCAATTCAAAGGATTGGTTGCTTGTTTCTCTTTATTAATTGGGTCAATTCAAAGGATTGGTTGCTTGTTTCATTAATTAATTTATTAATCCATTCATTGATCAATTGGCCGATGCATCGATTATTAGATTCATTGATTCTTTGACATCTACATCTCTATATCTCACTATCTGTAGTTTCGTAGGTGTAGATTTGGATTACCAAGTGACGGTTGCTAGATACTACTCCGGCATTATTTTAATTTATAGAGGAAAATGTAACTCGACCAGCCAGTCAGATTCAATTCAATCTTTGACAGCCATTGTCTCGAAATGAAATCATAAATTTGTACCCGCAACAAAAAAATTTAGTAAGTGTAAGAAAGTACGCGTCGTTTTTTGCTTATTGAATCATCATTGTTTTTTTTCCCGCCTATGGCAATGTTTTGTCGATGTATAATAGCTACACGAATTAGGAGGATCGACTTATCGATGACGTGACGTAACGACAAAAAACTAAATAGGTCTCAGTTTTTTCGCGAATGCAACGGACGCCGTCTGATGTTCGGTTAAATTTGTCGCATTTCTCGTGAAAAATTGCATGTTTCGCGGAGATTTTTGATGTAATTATTAGTGCTTGTGGTTAGTGCAGTGTTATGGACAGTTTTGTATGGTCTTGGGGTCTTCGTTGGCTGATAGTGATACGCAATGAGCAGGTATCCCTGAAAGGTGAGTGATTTTCTGTACTTTGTTTTAACCTGGCGATTTTAAGGAAGATACACATGTAGGCTTCTCGATGCAAGTTTACAGTACGTCTCGATCACAGTGTGAATATTTGATTACAAATAATGTTTGATCTTGAAAAATTTACACTTAGCCCTCCTGAGGTGGAGTTAACAAGGTTATTCGTAGGCTTATGTTCAATGTAATAAATACTTTGCATATTCACACTAGTTTCTAGTTAGGCGTTGCTAGATGTATAGGTATTAATTATTTAAAGAAGTATGGAATTGGTATATGTGTCTCTAGAAAAGGGCAAGGTTAAAATGTATTGTTCTTAAATAAGCTACTAGTTTATTTAGTTATAAAATTATTTGGTTAGATTGATTGTTGGTCGACCCAATTAAGGGATTGCAAAAGCAGTTGAGCCTGGAAATCCAGTGACGGAAAGAAGAAGTGTAAAACTAGTGGCCACATTGATCGAGAAAGTGAAACAAGTGAAGTAAACGCAAAGTAATCACATTCACTATACTATTAAACAAATAAATATTTTAGCTATGACTTTGTAACTGTATTTGATATATTTTAGTTTACTTTAGTTTATATTTTAATAGTTGTTCGGTCGTTTATAAATATCTGGTGTTTAATTTATATAACTTGTTACATGGCTAGGGATCCCCAAAAAGCATAAAACGAAACCATTACAAGTAAATATTCTGAACTTTGTTATCCCTTAGGGCGCTATTGGGTCTTCTTTTTTATCGCCTACATCAATGACCTTAAATTCTTTCGTACCATCGTCAACGATAGCTACTGTAAACTAATTCAGCGTGACCTTGAGAGAATTGTGATATGTCGAAAAAATCAAACCCACATAAAATATATTTCAATTTCAAGATAAGGAAAAATTTCATTACACCAATCGAACAAATTAGGGGCCTGGGAGTTTTCTTTGATTCTAAAGTGATTTTTGATGTACATGTCAATAATTCAATTAATGAAGCATAGAGAAAGCTGGGTTTCGTCACTTCAACTCAGTTTATGCCCTAAACGTATTATATTTTGCTAATTTACATAGTCACTTAAAATATGTTTCGCAAATTTGAAATCCTCAGTACCAAGTTTATATACAGAGAACTGAAAAATTCCACCATACATTCTTCAAGTAGCCACTAACAAAAACAACTTTCTATACTCTGGATCCTGAGACTGGCAAATGGTAAACTTAACCTAATTAATATGCAGCCACGATGTAACGTAACGTTAATTCCCGGTGCCATTTTCACCCTGTAAGGTTCCTCCCCATCTAATTATCTATAATCCTAATCAAGATCCTTCCTCCTTGATATTATCTTCGATAGGTGACCACTTCACAGACATTTGCTACATCTACTGGAATAACCAATATTTACAACGTCTTCGAATAACGGCTATGTAAAGGCAAGACAAGTAAGTTTCAAAGATAATAAATGAATTCGATTTAAAAAAATGCCAGTTTCGACATTGGTCAACTAACTTAAAATAAGAACTAATATTACAATCATATAATAAAGAAAAAAAATCAATCTAGGAAGGTGCAGGTAATATCATAGTAATATTTTTTATCCCTTTTTTGAACTGTAGTAAATTAAGTGTTGGTCGATACCCCAACTAGGATCTTTGCAAGGTTTTCCCTAGTTTTTACAGTAAATACAATTCTAAGTGATTTACACATGCAAATGTTTACAATAAAAATTGACTAAATTGCCAAAAATCCAATCAAAATACTTCCACTTGAGCTGGAACCTTGAGACGTATGGTGCATTACGAAGTACTTCATTTTAATTTACGTATTGTAAAAGATGCAAGTTTCAACGCTACACCTGGATTCATCATTTAGAAAATAAGAAACTTCCGGTTGAGATATTGTTTTTTTAAACAGTTTTTTGATGTTGTAATAACTTGCTTCTCCAATAAACTTACAAAAATATAGGAATTATCAATACAAAAGTCAGTGAAAAAGAAAGTCATCTAACATATAGTTGAAAGCTTTCCTTTTCGATGAATCGTGCTTCGTATGAATATCAGCCAACCGGCCACATCGACGTTGGGAGAGCTGTTTTTAAGAGAATTTACAAAATTGTCGGCGTGGTATTGGCCCCCGAAGGTCTACTATACGGAATATATACACCATGATGTATATATTGAACAAGAATATATCCCTTTGATTAATTTAGAGATACATTAGATTTTTTCGCCTTCAATATTATTGTCTATATATTTATCGTTGATTGGGTTGATGCAGTAGTTTATAGACCCTGTTTCTTTCGTAATGACATTTTTTACGTTTTTACCTTTTCTTGACTACGTAGTTTTTTAATTAGTCAATAGAAGTGATAATCCCATTGATTCTGGTGAACCGCAAACAATGTATTTTATACGAGGATACTATTTTGCACGATAATTGTGTTACGTTACTTATGGTGCGTGAACATCTACTTGCATATCATAGGTACTATAATTTTATTATTTATAATTAAGCATGATATTAATGTTTAGGAAAATATGCGAAATTTTATGAAGTTGGCTATAAAGTTATATTGTATTATAATTAAAAATAAATATTTAAAATCAGTTACATTTACTTCCGGCGATTCCTACCGCCTTTCATTGTAAAGAAAATACTTTACGATAAAAAACATTGTCATCGTACGACAATGGGTTAGGTTGGGTTGCTGCAGTGGTTCAAAGAAAAACAAGACTTGGACGTAGAAGAATTACTGCATCAGTGATTATGAGTCCAGAAATACTAGAGGGTAAGCGAACTACCAACTCTGAAATTTCAATTTCCTCCTGTGGCCCCTTAGATTTATCGCCTATAGTCGTCGTCTTCGCAAAGAAGTTAATTGAATTGAATGAAATTTGTTCTTAACTTTCACCAATTAGAAAAACATGTAAATAATTATTACAATCAATTATTCTTGGAAACAATTTCAACACAGTTTTGAATTCATTGTTGATATATTCGATGCTTATTAACACATAAATGATAATTAAATGATTGATGAAATTTAGAATTATTTATTTTGAATCTGACGAAGAAGACGAATCACCCACATGAATGATCAGTTGCTACACTTCGATATCCGTTAAAGTCAAGCTTCCGTATATTTTCCACCTCGTCTTGTGCGTGACGAAGAGCACTCTTCCAAGCTTCGCCAGGACAGCTTCTCGAATAATGGATGAATGTCTTTCATGTTGAATGTTGCATTGTTCCTCGCAAGTTCCCCTTTTAATTGCGCCCATATTAATTCAATATGTGCAATTATACGGTTCAATCGCAATTTGTGTTATTTTGCCACCTCATTTAACACTAGATACAGGAGCTCCTGTATCTAGTGTCAATTAGGCTTGTATAACTGTTTGTTCATCACAATCACAGAATGTCCATTTAAGCGACCAAGAATTTGTGAACCTAACCAACAAACAAAATCAAATATCTTACCCAGGGATTCATCAACGAGGCGTAACGTTAGTCGGACTAACGCTATTTGCGCCAAAAATTTACGCCCGTCTTGCACAGGTCTAAATAAACGGTGTAGGCCTATTCATGAAAATCGCGTAGACCAGGCGCAAATTAATCTCTGACGACATACACGACGTCATCGTTTCGCATTATGAACCAGACAAAATTCGTCTAACCTTGACAATTGTGTGAGAGCGCCATTCTCGAGTTGGGGCGCAGAGGCAGCCGATACGACTTTTTAAGTAGCAATTAGTTTGGCTTCATAAATAAAATAAATGAATATAAATAAAAAATATGTGATTGTATCTTTTTATCTCGTAACAGACGTAAGGATTATTTCAAACTATAAAAATAAGTTTCACAAGCTATAATTACTGCCGTTATTAATTGCACAAAACACAATACTATAATAATAAGTAAACCAATAGCATTGCACTGCAATCAACTGGGTACAGGTCGAGTCTTACGCCAGTGAGAGGTTTATATAAACCACTTCATGGGATGGCGGTTGATTATCCAAAGGATCGATTAATCCTGCTCTGGACAAATGTCAACATTATCAAGTTCATTTGGAAGTTTTTTTTCTAAACATTTAATTCACTTATAGTGGTCTTTTATAGTTCTATTGAAATAATTGAAAATTTTATTTAAATTATACTCAATGTTTTTTTTTTAATATTTTCTTTACAAAAAAACATGATTTTGGAAGGTCTATTTAAAATTAGGATTAATACAAAAGTATTAAATAAATTTTTTGAAAACTTAGCTTGTATACAAAATAATAAAACTTGCTAGGAATACAAATTTATTAAATCAGAATAAAAACATATTCGGTAGATTACACATTGCGCTTTCGCAGCACATAATGCTGCTAATAATTTATAATGCTGATGCGTACAAATAAATATACAAAAAAAGGAATGCATGTTAGAACGTATTACAACACACGCTCTAGACACAAATTTAAAACGGTGAATATTCATGTCTATAATTTGTAATCGACCTCTTCGGTTGATCATCCAGAGGAATCAATTGATCCTGCTCAAGACTAATGTTTGCATTAATGCACATTACGCAAAACCATGTAACCAAGCCATCTAACCAAATTAAAAATCTGGAGCTGTGCATTACATACACCTGTACATTTAAAGATGTTTGGCATTTACTGTTTATATGGTTGGGTGTATCTTCTTTTGGAGGCATCAACAACAATACACGACTGCAATCTATGGCTCCTATCACATTTGGTATATTATCTATTCCATGAAATACTTTCTTAACACCGATTATATAACCAGGATCATTTATACAATAGGTGCACAGTAATGTGTCAGTACTCGACTACATGTCGACTGGCTCACATGAACAATGTCTGCAATTAAGCTTTGGAAGCCATCCGATGCTATACCTCTTAAGCCAATGAGTACTTGTAGCATCACGGATAAAGAACTTCTCTTATTGTAGGGTGTTCCAGCTGTGGTATTAGCTCGTATAATCATATGCCGTGGCAAACTATAGTACCTACAATAATATTGCAGTAATATTTAAATTTGATTAGTCATATTGAGAAGTGTTTACTCACCTCGGGCACTTGTAGTGGGTCTAATCGATCGTGAAACAATCTGACACTTCATATATTTGTCAATGGCAGTTGCCCAGTCACACCTTGCCCTGGTTCCTAACCTTGGCCATATTCCTCCACCAGAGCAAGCATATTCTTCCCAGGACCCGGTACCATGTTTACTATATCGTTATAAATGTAGAATAATACTCAGGTGCGGAAACTTGATGAAATAAAATAGTTCTAATTGCAACTTATTAGTAGCCGAAAAAATTTTACACTCAAACATATTTGTAAAATGTGATTTAATACTTACTTTGATTACTCTGAAAATGTTGTATAGCACTGAAAAGTACTTTTCGTTAAGAGAAATTCGCGTAAATTAACAAAATGAGCACACCGCAACAGTTACGCCACGACTTACACACCCCAACAAGCAGGTCTAACTTTTCGCGCAAATATTGCCGTAAATAGGGGCGTAAAAAAAGGCGTATGTTTCATGAATAGCTTTGCACAGGCGCAAACCGAGTTAGTCCGACTAACGGCTTAGACCCCAATGATGAATCTGGCTGTTAAATTCCGGAAGATGTTTATTTTCAGGCACAGCCGCCTACCTTTTATGCAGAGTAGGTGATACATTTCTTTCAAGAAAAGAATGAATCATACATCTGTAACATCTGTACATCTGTTGATCGTATTCGTTCGTGTGATTCCTTACATTCACGAAGAATATTGTAAACATTTGGAATACTTAACCCTAAATTAATAGGTATAATTAATACACATTAATTTGCATTATAACATTGAAAATTACCTGCTGCCTTGGCTGTAAACACGACGTGTTGTACCCTCAGTTCCCTCTAGTGTACACCTTGAAAATAATTAAAATGATTGATTTATCGGCAACCGCAAAATGGTTTGCTTGGCGTTTTTTTCGGTGGAGAAATAGCCGCTTGAGCCATAAAGGATAAGATGAATGTCCAACCTCAAAGCATACATGTCACGTTTAGTCAATATCAATCATTTTAATTACGTACCTTAATATACACAAGAGTCTTCAAAAAGACTATCTTAAACGAATATTAACAGATTGTCGAGACAAAAAATAAATATTACTTCCATAAAAAAATACCAGAACGCAATCACGATTGCCGACTTTCGCAGTTGTGTGCATTTTAAGATTTAGAAATTCCACCTATAGACAACTTCGATTCAAATATCGCTCACTTGTGTGGGAAGGGGCTTCCCGATATCTGTTCACCGAACGGATAATAGCTTAAAGTTTTTATTACCTTCTATATCCGTTAATAAATATTCGATTTAAACCTAACACCAATGGATATACAAGGACAGTATGAAACATTCGATTGAACACACACGTCAAAGATTAAAGATTTCATATAAATGTATAAATTATCTCACCAGATCCATTATGCAGGAACAATACATGTGAACCTAGTCCCTTATTCAGCGACAGTGCATTTAACCTAATGCCTTATACAGGTACAAATATTTGATGATGGACAGGTCAAATACATTTGGTATTTGACGATGGATTAAAGACTCGATAACGAATCGGCAAACTTTTGATTAGTCGTTAACAAGCCGTTAACGACTGATTGGCGTTTGTGAAACCGGGCATTAATCTACCTTTGATACTTGCTTTTTGAAACGCAAAAATTGTTTCCCTCAAGGATCATTCGATTTGTTTATGTCACAGTCAATTGATGTAATTAATTTTTTACTAATATATGTTACGAACCTGTTATTTTACACCTACACTGAATATTTTTGCGCTATTATTGAAGTAAAATTTAAATTATATGCGAAAACAATTTGAATATATTATTGATGCAGTTGATTCCAGACTAATAATTAATTGCTTATATTGTTCACCGGTTATTGGCTGGCGGGCGTAATTTTAATCTTGGTATCGATGCTTTACAGTGCAGGGACGCACGGTGAAAATTGCTATTAATATACTAATTAATTTAATTTTATATTATTGCAACAACACGTGCATCTTTATATAATGTTTATCCTAAAACGTTAACACTACGTCTATTTAGATTCTTATTTAAGTTTTGATAAAATTACGCAGCAGTAGTTCATCAGACAATAATTATGTTCTTTACGTTTAATGTGTAACCCAACTCAACTAAACCCAACCCAACCCTGCCTAACACCTCCCAACCCAACCCAAACCAGGCCTACCCAACCCAACCAAACCCCACCCTCACCATATTCTGTTATAAATGTTGTGCAACTTCGCTATTACAAATTCTTGGGGTGTGGGGTAAAAGTAATTATATTAGATCAAATGCGATAAGCAGCAAAAGAAAAAATCCGCGGTGGTCCGCACGAAACTTTCTTATACTTAGTTATACTACGTTTTTCGAAAAAACTTCTTAAATGAAAGTTGTTTAAAATATCAATATCTTTAACTTTTGTGAGAATATCTTCTTCGATAACTCGTGCCGTTTTCGAGATACGGGAAAAGGTGATAAGAGTAAACCATCACTTCAAGTTTCGTTACTCCGAACTAATTTTTGCAATGATTTAAACGAGTTGCAATTTTTCGGATTATCAAGAAATATATTATTTGTAAAAATTATAGGAAATTCTAGGAAATGTACTTCTTATAAAATTTCAAATGAAACGCATAGAGTATCAGAATTGAAACCTTCGATTGTCTCAAAGTCCACAATTTAGATATTTCTTTAGATTGCATGGCCTATAGTGAAAGTAAGTTGAAATGCGTTTCGCTATTATTATTAGCCCACAAAGTACATTTTTCCAAATAATCATCTGCATTAGTAGCTGGGACGATAACTACCTCTTCTTCCTGTTTGTCAGATAATCCACACTACAATTTATTCGTGATCTTAAAGTCCTCGCGATGTCTGAACGTTTAAAAAATTCATCAAGCTAATTAATTGAAATTAATGTTCATTTGTGGTTAATATATTCTGAATTTGTGCCTATTTTATTGCAAAATTGCTCGCTGACCAGACTATCTCGATTTTTATTGGACGTTATGTCACTTCTATATATCACGTTCGTCTAACAACATAAACGCATCTTAAATATTGCGCGTAGATGATTTACGCAGATGCGAATGAGCGTGTTGAACGGTCTTCTTCCTTTCTATACTAATCGAAACAGAATTCTACGTCAATTCGTGACCATATGAAATACTTTTTCTGTGGGAAATGGTCGAATGATGATTGGGGGGACTTATTTATTTCTGCAACGTTCAGATAATTATTTTCTGATTTTATTAATTTACACGTAACTAGCTTAACGTTCTAGTAACATGAGGAAATTAAAGTTTACAATATACAGAATTTCAGAGATCACTTGAAACGATTAATTTTATAGATATCCTCTTTAAAAAGTAAAAATTTTGAGTAAACTTAAGTTGTCGGTATTAATTCCAGTGATACAAGACAAAGAATCAAATGTGACATATGATCTAAAAGAACTGGTGAAATCTCTCGATATGATTTATGTGTGAAATCGTTTTGTGGCGGTGGAATCTAGGTCGTAATTAATTACGAATTAAGTTATTGTAAAATAGGACTTGTAACAATTCAACAATTCAGGCTCATTGCAACCGTTTAGTAAATATGCAACGCATAGCGGAAGCAAGGACACAATAAAAGTACAACACAGACAGAAGTATGAGCAGAGTCGCCAGAGCCCAACAACCTTGTGAATGCAAGTACTTCACTTTGCGATAGGACATACGAAATTCTGTCCAAAGCAAATTATGTAGTCTTTTATTGTAATACCGAGAGCCACACAACAACTCGATTCTCAATTATTCAAATCGCGCCAATTAAAATTCTTTAGTTCTTATCAAAAATTAGTTTTACTGATTGAATAACATGTTGGGCAATGGTTTGTAACAGATGTATACATTATACTAAATTATTTTGGTGACACATGTATCATTGTAGCAACTTTTTGAAGGTAATAAATGTACACAGAGCAGACATCATACCAGTTTATTGGATTGATGATCTTTGATGTAATATTTTTGCCATAAATAATATAATAGCAATTGGCCAGATACCATTTTAATATTAATCTTATAATATTATTTACACGAAAGATGGTCGAATTTTACACCTCAATGGTGTAGTGAACATTAATTAAACAGGTCCATGAAGACTAACTGGTGGATCGCTAGACAATATTGTTTCTGGGTTATTACCCTTCGTCAGTAGCGATTACCAAGAACCTTATTTGTTGAAATACCTTTAATATTGTCTAGCGATCCACCAGTTAGTCTTCATGGACCTGTTTAATTAATGTTCACTACACCATTGAGGTGTAAAATTCGACCATCTTTCGTGTAAATTTTACATTTTGCTGTCAGATTTGACAAGACACATTTTTAATTTATAATATTATTTGTGTCTGCGAGAAAATGAGCTTTCCCTTCCTTGTCCCAGAAGGATATAATGCGTCACTATTTTAATAATTTCTGTGGATTTTTATATAGGCGTGACTGAAAACAGCAGTTTCATATTACTTGTTTCCTTGTTTTTTGAAGTAACTCACATTTTTTTTGCACGAAATACTCGAATAATATAATGTCTTCTACGACTAACTTTCAAAGTTCACGTAAGTTAGTATTTGACCACAAACTGCATTGATTAAAAATCAAGAGTTACATAAATTGTGTGTAATGAAATAAAATTTGCATATCTGCTAATTTGAGCAAATAAAAATTCTTATCATATCCGTTAAACAAACTTTTACGTTTAATCGTTTAATGACCCTGCTAATGCATTTTTATTGAGAACACAGAGATTTCAGTGGTATTCACCAGACGCTTTTAATTCGGATTTGTAAAATAATTCATTATTCGAGGAAGTAACACGACGTAATTATTCGCAGGTGCGGGTTGTACACAAACTTTTATCGAACGAAGTCACTGGGTCCAGGTTTATAAAAAAAAACTACTGTTGAAAAATATAAATATAATTCTGCGATAATTCCTTTTGTAATTTTTTGCTCTTCTAACGTATATTTTTAGTCTTAATTTATTTTGTTTTACTCCGATTGACCAGCGGATCTGATTTTAAAGACAATTGAACTGTTGGAATTCAAAAAATATGTTATAGGCAATGGAATCTCGCTGCAACATTTTACTAAAAAGTATCCATAATAATTTCAAAAAGTCAAGCAAAATAATTAGTTACAGTGGTTGGTAATTTAATGGCATCTCTATCGAAGGTCTATTAAGGAACTTTATTATCCTGAAACGAACGGACGGATTGCTTTAGCGGTGAACGACTCTATATATAGTTTTGTTCGAAAATGTTTTCATGACAGGCCAGTAGACGGCTAATAGCAACTACACATCAATGATCGTCAATGCGATCGCTCAGGTCTATCTGAGCCGATTGTGATTCGAACTTACCAACATTATCATGTAATCATTACGAACGGTGGATGTCACCATTATATCTTGATTACTTCTTAATTTGAATCTCTATTGGAAGTAAATTAACAGATATTCACAAATGGACATTAATCAGCATTTTGATTTGAATGTGCGATTATGCAAACAAGCCTTTCAACGGATACGCCTTTCTTCGTTATTGCGGGGACTCTAGACTTTTCCTGGACATTTTGCACCTGTGACTTAATGCACAAATCTGAGATTGTAGAATCCATATTTATAAGATCCCACTTGTTGCAATTTAAATGCAGGAAATTAAAGAAAAGGACCTCAATTAAATTCCTTTTTACAGGAAATGGTTTTTTTGTTGAGCGGACGGATAAATCAACCATAACAAATTCGACGCATTTACGACCGCAAGCTTAAAACATATTTATTCCTTCTTAAATTTTAATGGCCCGTATACATTTGTAATTACCGCGCGTTAATATATGATCGAGCGGCGTTTACTAACGTAACTTCAATGACAGTATATTAATTGTCCTGTAATTTTAATTAAATCGCGTCTGATGATTAAATCGAACGAGTTGCAAGTTACGTAGCTCCCATACGGCCAGGGGCCTAATAGACACGGAAGAAAACGAGAAACCTATTCTGTGGCGTCAGTGCTTTTTATGTAATTCAATCATCTCCCTGCCACAATTGAAAGCTCAGGAAATAGTAGTCCGTTGCTTAGCTATGGGAATTTAACTATGGCCGATACATTAAAATACATACAATACAGTTACAGATATCAGTTGCAAAATAAAAAGTCCCCAATTATTATTTAATAATAATAACGAAATAAAAACAACTGACTACGTTTTTACCACACAACTATTTAATAATAGTTTTTACAATAAGCAATTTCATGTTGTATCCAACTTTTCTAATACATTAATACCAATAATTAGTCAAAGGAAGTCACCTCAAGAGCTAAATAAATGTAGTTGGTACTTCCATTTACTGCCTTTTACATTCCTTATTGTGTCTTTCTTTGTTTATAATTCATTGTATATTGTAAGAGTTATATAGGATTTTATATGATTATCATTCTCTCATAATTGACAAGATAAAAACTTACATTTTCAAGTGATGTGGTATCTATAGAATCAAAATAACTGGAAAATACTTCTATTATACTTTAGCCAAAAAATCATCGAAATTCACAATAAAATTGCCCTAATATTATAAGTGCACCAACTGAAAGAATACCAGATATCTTTAAATGTATGATATTTCAGTATAATTTTTAATGTAAGTTATTGTGATAATTTTATTATTAATATTTATCACAATCACTTACTTAGTTATATTATTTCTGTATAATAATACTATTTCGAGTCCCACCTTTCTTGAAGTCTTCTATGGCATCCCTGGCTTTTTAAGTATCCATTCGTCCGGTCTCGTAATTCTTTGGGAATATACCCAATAGCTATTCCCGTAGCTAAGGGCACACTCGATTGTGGATTGTGAAGGGTAACTAAATGAAATAGATGACTCCTTGTGAAGATGTATCACGTGATTTACCACACAATGCATATGAATAGGTATATGTAAATGCTAAAATGCTAAAATACATACAATATTAACATGGTAAATTATTTTAAAATTATCAAGTTGCAAGTAACGGCAAAATTCAAAATATGAAAATTGACAAAGAAATTATCTACAATTGATTGATTGGCCAAAATGGCTAAGTAAATTGAAATTGTCGCAAATGCAAGAAATTTCAATATTGTAAACAATTCCAACTGCAAAAATTACATTCCAATTAACGCCTGATAGTTAATACCATTTTGCCAGACATGGTGTATTTTTTTGCCTTGTTGTTTACTTTCACAAAAAAAAATTGCTGTGTCCCGCACTGCGCTTTCTTATACGCAGATAAATTTCAAGCACTATAAAAAAATTTCAAAAGCGATTTTCAAGTAAATGACAGATTTTTCAAAACAAAAATTGTTCAAAATTTAAATATGTTTTACTTTTTCTGTAACTTGTAACGTTTTCTAGGTATGGTGATAAACCATCACTTTCGGTTGAGGTATTTCTCTCAAATAGGAGGTTGTCTTTCAAGCCACATACAAGTCTCAAGCTTAGAGTTTCATAATTCAAACTTCAATAGTTTTGGGGTTACGGTGCAAGCACACAAACAGACACACACACACACACGCAAATGTCATGCCGAAAATAGTCAGAATTTATTCAGAGGACATCAAAACATGTCATTATTCCCATACTTCCTTATTCGTTAACTATAAGAAATTAAAAAAAGTACTAACAAACGAAATATGTGAACATTTACTTCTAATACATCCTTGAATTTAATTAACACTGCCTACTTCTTGAAAATAACTTGAAATATAATAAACGGTAATTATTAATAATCCTAGGCTTAAAAGCCATGGATTACGATTTTTGTTTGATGACCAATTTTAAATAAAGTTACCCGCTTCTTTGACGATTGTTTCGATCTTATTATGATCTCATCACCAAGAAATACCAAACGTTGTCCAAGAAAAAACAAGTTGCTACACAAATGGTGTAATGATTACCATTAATGTATTCACAGAGTTTGGCAGTAATGTATAACTTAACACAAGACACTTAACATTTGTTTTAATCATACTCCAAACGCTGGATCTTCAAAATGAACATAGTTGTGTTTACTGGACGATTAAATTTTAATACTCTCGAGAAGAACACTTGACAATTTGACAGTAAGTTGTCGTTAAACATGGAATTTTCGTTGGTTCTTGCTGGTTAAACGATTTATGCAGGATGTCTGGCATATGCGGATGATATTACACTCCTGGAAATCGGAAATAAAGAGGATCACAAAAACATTGAAAAAGAACGGCTGAATAAACCCAGAAGAAGAACAAATTAGGAACTAGGTATTATGTACAAAGAAACAAACATAACATCCCACCGACTAAGGTGCATATACGAAGAATGGCTGGAAATATATGCCCAGAAAAGGTCCTTACCAGAGCCCCAATTATAAAAAGGAGAAAAGGTAGACCACGCAAGAAACGGGTGGAAAGTGTAGAGCAAAATCCAAAAATATAAGATCCAAAATTGGGAAGCAAAAATGAGACAGAAAAGAATGAAATAAAATTGTTCAACAAGTCCCAGGCTATGGTAAGAATATATCTGAAAGATTAACGACGTCATTTAAATTTCCTTTGAACAAAGTAAACATTATGGAAGCACTAGAATATTATAAATGTAAATCTTCTGCGAAGACACTGCCATTCTATGCAAGTTAGTGTTTTGTTGTTTTATTGCAGTGGGGATTTTATATATGCTTTAGACATTAAAAATATTACCGCCCTTTCGAATTGAATTTTTAGCCTTCCTTATATCGTCCTTGCTCCACAGTCAAAAAATGATTGTCATTACCACACTGCAAATTACCATACCACATACGTATTTTTATATAAAATATTTTAGTAAGCGTAACTACTGTATACAGTTCTTTAAAGCCCCTGTTCAGCAAAATAAGATTTAGTAACTATTAATATGTTTGTACCTACTTTGGTTCCAATACGATGCAAAAGTTTTAACGACACTGTATACATAACACAATATACAAATAGCTTATTCTAAATTAAAAGTTGAAAGCACTACCAATGTCAATGCACAATTTAATTCGCATGTGTCAGAAAAGCTATACTGATAGATGATTGCTATACCCACCGATTAACATTCCCCCACGTTTCCCTATATAGAAAGCCTGAAAATAACAGGTGGGGATTGTTACCCTTAGTGCACTTGCGATACAAATTACATAGATACAAATACTATGCGTCTTCATTACATAATATCAGTGGCTCGATCAATAGTACCGCGTCCCATTGTATGTGTCGTGTGTGTATATGACGACGAATACTACATTCTGACCCAATTGCTACAAGTTTACTAAAATTTACTGTGATGTATTGGACCCTTTCCTCTGACGTATTGAATTATTTTGTTTTCAGTTATATTTTCAGCAAACGAATTTATAGTAAAATCACTTAATAACGGTTATCCCTTGTCTCACATTTTTACAATTTTTCATTAGCTACAAATAATTGAAATGATCAACATGCATTACACATTTCGTGCTCCCATAAGTCAAATATCATAATTATGAAAGAATAGTTTATAGAAGGCGTACAATAAATGTTATAGCTTTTATTTACAAACACGAATTACATAAGATCCGTTTTCCTTATACAACAGTGATATAAAGAAAGTAGCTGCATCTCTTTCAGCGAAAGGAGACTTTCTTTCTGCAACATAACGGGGCGACGTGAACGCTTCTAGCGGTTGTTGGACCAACTCGCATCGTCAGCTTACGTGACTACGGTTTTTTGCGCTCGACATGCACGTCGCTCACCTTTTTTCACTCGCTTGCTTTTATTACAACCTGGTTTTTTCATATACGCGATGAACAGAGCGTCGCCTGTGTGGACCAGAATAATAAGAGGCAGCGCTGGTTTCGTGTTCGTCAGCGTGGCGTCGTTATTTACGTCGCCATATTAATATGGTAAATCACACTCGCCTCGTTAGCAATTATTTCACGACGCCGAGTAGTAATAAAGTTATAAATATAACCCCTTTATTTTCAAATTTACATATCTTTTTATTTTCAATTTTCAACATATCACATAATTATTCCGGTAATTATCATTAAATAATTTGAAAAATGTTTAATATATTTACATTTAGTAGCAATTAAATTAATTATAAATAAATATTTTTAACAGACGTAATCTTTTGTGTGCGCACTCGTTAATTAATCGATATTTTTATAAAGATCCAATTTATCGTAAATCAAACCAAAATGTTTTTCAATTAAATATAACTACCATGATCGCACGCAGGATATAAATAATTGACCTAAATCAGTAACGTTGCCGATTTTTTCGGTCCATCTAGACGGGAGTCGGGCGTGTTCTGCCTTATAATTAAAACTGTACATTGCACTCTATTACGTCTTTGCTTATACTAATTGAATCATCGATAATTAGGTCTTGCGTATCTTTTGGCTCCAGCTAATTTGCAGTAATGAATGAGGCGTTCGTGTACCGAACAAATTCGCGTAATCGAAATATAAAATAGTGCACCCGAGACTGAAAATTTATGTACATTGCATCAAACGTTGTTACAACGAAACCGAATGCGTTAAAAATAAAGTTCCGCATGCAGAATACAAATTAAAGCGTTAAATTTGATGCGCGTGAAGGAGATTTAAACGCTCGATGAGAACTCAAACCGAGTATTTTTATAGCGTTGAATTTTAGTCATGCTTACATGTCGTTATTTTTAAGTTAACGGTTAGCATGCCAATTAAAAGTGTTTTATAAAAAAATTGACGAAATTTGCAAAAAACGTATTTCATTACGCACCGACTGTTAATGTTACAACGATCGTGCCATTAACACTAATTTAACCCTTTAGAACGTTTTACTGCGTCATTTATTATTTTATTTTAATTAATGTTGGTTCCTAGAAGCCAGAAAAATATTTTATGATATCTTTTTTAACGTCGTTAAAAATATCGGTAGTGAATGCATTTAGTGCTCAATAAATGTTAATGACTCAGACAGCTACAAAAACAAATTGAGAGGAAACAGAAGTATAGTTTGTTTCAAGATATAAAATTGGCTGTTCCGAATCTACAATTAATGCACCATAAAGTTTATTACTCGTCACAGGTCATCACAACAGGAATGGAAACGACAAATAAGCGGATTCAATATATTTTAAAATGATTAATTAGCGCTACAGCAATTTTGGCGGTTACTTCACAATTGAAAACAAAAAAAGAAATGGACAGAAATAACTATCATCTTTTACTGCGACGAGTGTGCACTAAATTATACATACACAATATTTCTTTTAATAAAATTAAGAAGTATAAACCGTTTTAGACTTAATATTCAATCGATGTTTGTTTTGTTTTTCTCTTCTAATATTTTTAGATTATCCCTTACTACCTACTGCGAAGTCGTGAGTTAAAATAATTTATTCTTATATCAATTTTCTAGTTCTATGTTGTAAGTAAAAGGAATCTTCAGACAAGATTGAAACGATTTTTTATTGCTGCAATTCAATTAATTCAATTAACAACGTGTACTAGAAAATATACCATTGTCCGGAAAATTGATTTTGAAAAATTATTTGTTTTCGTAGTAACCACATAGCGCGATGAATATTTCTACACAAGGGTACGATCGCAGTGGCGCAGTTGCAGTTGCCATATCTATCAGATATTAAATATCGTGATTATTAATAGTAATTATATCGCTTTAAATCAACTCTCGATATATATAATCGAAATTTGAGTAGGGACAGGTGACGAGAATGTGCTATAAATGCAATATGTTTAAGGACTTTTAATTTACATGAATCCTTTATGAAAAAGGATCTATACAAAAATACGGCCAACGTAAGAAATGATTCTATGATGAAACATAATTTAATTGATTTTAAATTGAATTTACATTTAAAGCACAAACTCAAGCATTAATAAAATTTAAATCCAAATATAAAAAAATCTGAAAATTTAATAAAACCATAAAAAATAGACAAATCCCACAAGTTATATTGCCCTATAGAATTGGGGTGTAGAGTTGTATAAAAATCAATGTAAACTTTAAGGGCAACATAAGGAATTAGTACGGCCCAAAACCCAACCCAATTCAAGTTAATACAAAAATCAACTGGGAAGTATTTGGGTTGAGAATTTTATTGGGATTCGTGATGAAATCCGATGCAATTCAAATGGTGGGGTTGGGATAGGTTGAGTTTTGTTCATACCTACTTGCCCACAATGGCCACTCAAGTGGATATGAACCCATGGTAAAGCCAATTTTGTAATCCCATGATAAACAAATATTACTCCTAAATCTAAGACCAAAAATAAAATAACGTGGCGATGAAGTTACAAACTCCCATTCAATCAAAGGGCGAATTTAATTAAGCGACGACATGTTTTTGATTCAAACCAAAATGGACGTTTAGGACAAATTAAGCTGCAGTGAGCCCAATATTAGACATTGGTTATATAAACCTAAAATTAAGGCAAAATTGCGAAATCAAATCAATTCCAAAACTCGCAAATGCGCCAATAGTCTTCGTTAAGTTTATTTTTAAATGAATGAAAGAACAAAAGAGCAACGATATACATTAATTTTATTTCTAAACCCGAACATGCGTCGACAAGAGATTATATATCCAGAAGCTTGCAAATAAATTGAAACCAATTCGACGTATAATGCAGAGAATTGGGTTCGATATATTACAGTTAGTTGTATTGTACTGGGGTTGGGTTTAGTGATACAAATCCATAAATTCAAATATTGTTCAAAGATCGCTAAGATATCAATGAAACAGAAACTTAAAAATAAAATTCAAATATTAAGAAATGATGAATAGAACATAGAAAATAGAAGTATGGGTTTAAAATTAACATTAAGGAACAGTTGCAAAAATTAACGCTAGTTGAGCCTTGAAATTAGAATATAAGGCCATGTAAATAATTGGAATAGGCAAATGGCGATTAAAATAATTATAATAGGACTAAAAGCATTAAAAAATGCAAAAACTAATTGGAAAATGGAAATACATTTATAGAGTTAAAATCATGTAGCCTTTGCTTCCAAGTAATATCTCCATCTACAAGAAGATGAACTGTTAATTTAAAATTTAAGAATGCAACATTCAGTAAATGCTTTACTAAATAATGTTGCCGAACTACGTCGAAATGCATGTCCTGTATATTTAGTTGGGTTTTCCAATTTCAAGAACATCGCTATCTTTTTGAGAATTTCACCAAACGTGTTGATTCCGACCACACCGTACATTTTCCGTTGAGATAATTCAAAAACATATTTGGAGGTGACATATTTGGACGTAGAGCCACATTAACGTCGATTTAAATCATTTTTTTAATACCAAAACCGTCGTTAAGGATAGTGAATATCCTTTTTTATGGGTTTTCGTATCAGGTATCATAACGTGTAAACCATCACCGTAGTCTTGAATGTCACTATAGTTCATATTTCGAAACTCCACTTTGCTAAACGCTCCTCCAATGCCAAACACAATAGCGACCTATGGTATAAAATCAGTATAAATAAATGTGATATCCTACTGGAAAGAAATTATTACCTTCATAAACAAATATCTTTGGATTTCTTGTCGAGAGAAAACTTTTGACTTCTTGGAAGGATACCCAACATTCAATTTTTTCAGGAAAGGAACAATAGAACCAAATTTTCCAATATTGATATTGTCCTTGGCCTTCAAAGTTGCCTTGAGCATTGAATACTCTGGCCATAAAGATGCCGGACACAATCTTTGGAACTGTAAAATGTCAAATTTTAATCCCAGACAAGAGACAACACAAGACACTTACCCTTGTATCAAGATACGCCACGATAACGTCTTGCGTTACATCATTTACCTTTTTTCCGATGTCCAATGTTTGAAAGCCACATACAGCTTATCATATGCTGTTTTAATTCTGCAGGTAATAAATTTACCCGCAATTCGTTATCTTTTTGTAATATTGCATTTGGAACGCTTTCATGCAACATTTTGAGGACTCGTTGCTATAGCACACACAATATTTTTTTCATAGACAGACCTATTAACTCAAACGAAATTGAAACTGACATTTTTCAAAATATATTTATGATAAGATCCTATTAAACATTCTATTAGTGTCAGAAAAAATCTTGAAGACAACACGAGTTTTATAGTTTAAAAATCTCGATCTATTAAATTCTCGCTCCCTGAAGTCGCTCGAATCTAAAACTAAACTACAGCCTCGATTTTTAAACTGTCTGTAAAAACTTGTCTTAATAGCTACATATACCTGCTCACATTATAAATCCTAATACATCTAATGTAATTAGCAGGTATAATAATTGTACAATATAATTTAAAGGGTATTATGATTGTTTATTTAGGTTGATTTGTTTGTTTAGGTTGATTTAGTATTTGATATTCGACATTATGCCATTTCGCTACCAACTTTGAAAAGTGGATGAGCTATAAACCAATAATATTAACATTTGACATTAAACGTGGCAGGTTTCAAATGCTCCATTTTCATAACAACCGCCAACTTTCTGTATCGAAATACTCGTATTTGCAGCAATTGGTGTGAAATAGTATGGTAAGAGATACTTTTCAACAGGCCTTCAGGGCTTCAAACTTTGTGATAAAGCATGCCTTAACTAATAATTTTTAAATCTCTTACTTGTTCAACGAAGTTAATCGCACGATTGATTACACAGAGAGGCTGATAACTTCAAACAGATAAAAAGTTCTTAATAAATTAAAATAAAATAAAATAAAATATTACCCTTGCCACACAGCACTTTATTCAAGTATGAAGTATTTCTGTTGAAGAGTAAAACATGGTTGTAGAAATATACATTCAAAATGAATAAAATGCTGTGTGGTAAGGGTAATATTTATTTTATTTTATTTTTGCAACCGCAGTCTTCGATTTACCATTATTTTCTTAATACAGTACTTTACCTGTCATTTCACGCCCTGTTTGAAAATCTGTCGATTTTCATATTTGTTCCACGTTTACTGTTTTTACGCTTAGTATATTATTATATGCTCATTATATGCACTCATGTCTGTTTTCATAAATTGACACCTCTTAGTCTTTGATAGTTTTCCTTTTTCTATTGATATTCCCCTGTGCTCTGTATGTTTCGTCTGTTTTACTCTAGCTAGACCTATCCTAGCTCTTGTCTGAATTTCCTCACTTTATGATTTGCTGTAGCATAGTTCTAGTACTACGTTTGTCTCTTTCTTTGACCTCTTCGCACATTCCAATATTTTCACCCATTTTTCTTTCTCACAAGTTGTTGTTTGTAAACGTTTTCAATTTTAATTTATTAGAAATTAGTAATTTAAAAACATTTGGATTAATTGGAGTCCACATTCTTGTATCATCTACCGCCTTCCTGTACTATCAATACGTCTTTGGTTATCGGGTTAACATTTCATTATGAGAGTTCATCAGTTTTAATCCTTAAAATAAATTTGTCTTGGTTATCTTTACTGATATTTATACCTTTATTCCTCATGGCAGTGTTTCTTTATATATTATTATGTCATGACTGAAATGTGTAATTGTTTAGTCTCAATGTTGTAACAAAGAAGTAGTCTTTTTAATCTGCTATGGCTAGGATCAGTTTAATACAAGTGGTAATCACACTTATTTATAATGACTTCACATTTTGTCAAACATATAATATACAAGAAATTACAGATAAAATTTATCACCCAATTATCATATAATTAAAAAAATATTTAAATCATCAGAAATGTTTCTACTTCAAATCTTTGCCAAAAATTCACGGTAGAATTATTCGATGTTTGATTGTTCTACTTTTAGAACGCTTTGATCTTGTAATCATAGAATTGATGCAGAGCAGAGTTGCTTTATCTATGACCGCTTAACCACTTGTATTAACCTCATTCCTTAGTAGATCATTTTAGTCATGGAAGCTTGTTCCATCCAGCGAAGTACCGAGTGTGCGCAACGTACTACAAGCCCCTTACATTGTCGTCAGCTTACTTTATTACTCATGTGATTGTAATTATTAAATGCGGGGAAGATTTACGATTTTTCACACCCCTACAAATAATTCTCAAAGAGCACTTTTGAGTAAAATTGTAATAATAGTCGTTATATTAATACCGTGTCAATGAGATATTCACTACACGTGAATTTGCTATAGGTAGGTATATCGTTCGATTCTCAGTACAGTGTATGCAAACAGACGTATTCTCATTATATATAAATTTAAGGTCTTTTGCTAAATCAACATTGTTATTCTACATATGGTCTTCGTGAAGATATTAGTCTCTACGTCGATTCCCCAACATATCCAGTTTGTCCTGAGGTTACCGTTGTTCACAAGGCTGCGCTAAATTTGACATTCTGTTGTTGATTCCCCACCAGTGTTTGACTTGAAAAAAATTATTTACTTGGAGCTATTCACCAGATTTGTTTTAATGTTATCACGTTCAGGTGCCCGAGGATTCGCAGTGACGTGGTAGCCAACTTTGTGTTGAAGATAATTTGCACTGCAAGCAGAAAATGCAACTTAATATTTTCTATAAACCTATACGTTATTATGTAAGCCTCGATCTATCGCTTAATGATTAAGATTGACGATATGTCTCCTTGCATCCTAAATAAAACACAATTTAAAATTTAAAAAAATCATTGCTTAATTTAGAGAATAACGGAAACTTTGAAATAATACGGTTGTGCATATTAATAAAAATGGAAAATGTAAAGATCAAATACCCAACAATATAATTTAGAAAAGGTTATAACAAAGGGCACGTCTTACACACCCAAACGCCTCCCGGTACAAAGAAGCGCTGATTTGAACTCTCTGTCACGATTTTATACATTAAGTTTCTATACTGACAAAGAGGTTTGAGATAATTAGTTTTGCTAATTTGCTAATTTATTTCTAAAATAATAAAAATGAAACTGTACCTGCAAAGTTAATGAAACCTAATTATAACTCAGTTTTCAAGTGCCGGCAATTCACAAAAACGCACTTACATTAAAAAATTTACTTTAACTAACGCGTACTTAATTTATGATTGGTTACACGACAAAAACGAGATATCGAAATAGAGCGGAAGAATTGCAGACCGCGTATCCGGAACGTCTAATTCTAATCCATCTCGTATAACTTTGTGTTCACGTTTTCAACGTTTTCACATAAGACGTGGTATTGATTACTTATTAAATAAATTCGATGCCGATTCAAACAAATGGTAAGTAAATAATCTTTGAAGGAGTCAAATCTGCCCATGTGTTGTAAATGTTTACATATGCATCATAAAAAAACATGTGTAACTTAATATTGTACGTACACGTGCGGTAATGAATTTTCTGGATATAGAAGCGGAAATAATAAAATAGGCATGTAGGTGGTAAGTGGCTGATATTATTATCTAATACCTGCATACAGGCAGACACACGCCTATTAGATAGTTGTAGCATTTACGAGTAATCAATGGTTTAACCATATAAACAAAACTGCACGAACTGTTATTTTACCTGGATATTACTTTGACAATTCCAGTCTCACGATGAATGCTCGTTTGATTTTTTTTGCAAATTTGCAAATTTGCATATTACAGCAATTAATTAACAATATAGTTAATATAATAGTTAGTTGAAACAAAATCACAGATGCGTCTATGTACATATTAATCGACAGTGACTCAAGAATAATTAACAAATTTTTATTTTTATAGAAATCTAGTAATGCGAAAAAGTAGAGGCGGTAAATGTTATTGAAAAAATAATTGATCTTCTGATTCAAATGATTATAGAAATTCGAAAAGGGGATAATATGGGACGTTGAAGTATAGGTTTCTCTATCCATGCATACAAGCTCAGATCCGCAAGAAACCTAGACCTTACAAACCAGTTGTTTCTCTGGATAAGTTTCAAGTTTAAATTTACATATTTATTCATCACAAGACACGGTAAATGCAAGTTTTACTTTAACAATCTTTGAGAAAACTAGAATTAGAGTTAAATACAAACGTTAATGGAATTTGTTTTGTTTTCAGGAGGCTTTAAAAGTACATTGTATATTTCACTATGTCATTTTATTGAATAGTTGGCATTCTTGAAAAGATAAGCTAATTAAATTGTGGAACGAAATCAAGAACGTTCTAAATATTTGTATATTTTATATAGGTTTAAGTATTAGTAACGAAAAAAATTATTTTGTTGGCGTCGACGATCTGTGATAAAACTACCGTTTATTTCTTCACGTTATTGCAAATGAAAATGCATAAACATGTAAACATTTATCCACTTAACCATGACATTATATTTATGGACTCTACGTTATAGTTATGCGCACCAATATGGCAATAATATGACAATATTAATTTTATTGCGTCAGATGCTGTTAGCGTAAATATATATTAGAATTTGTTAATTACATTCCCACTCCACTAAATCATCCATCTTTCTGGTTTGTCTACATTTCTCAGTCTAACAGAACGCCTAGCAAATGGCACAAGTCTGAGGTTAAAGTCCTTACGCTAGTAGGCTCTGAAAACGACGTTGAACTTCCGGTCGCAGATTCACCGTTATTTACTCTTCATAAGCCATTCTAAGCAGTGGAACAGTCCAGCTCACTCCGATTCGCTGTGGCAGGCGCGCCGAAGAGAGACGAATAATTTATTTAAACATAACCGCAATAATTGAAGTTACGTGTTCTGCCTATCATTTCCCTTCATACTGTTTTTCCTTTTCTATTCAAGACCTAGAGCATTGGGTTAACAATACGATCTTAATGGGCAGCTTATTGTTCAGTCATAATTTCTAATACGGGTCAGCGACGTGCCTCGATGCATTATATTTATGAATATCAATTATGCAAGGAGTGCGTACTTGCATTTTTTATGCTCGACGTACATATTAATTTTGATTTTTATAATTCGCAATGCGTTTCTTTCAGACGTATAAATAAATAATAAATATGCAATTATTATTATTACCACTTTATTTCAAACAAATATTTGAATTAAAAACTCAATGACAAGTCAGCTAACAAAAATTACATACATACATCTAAAACGTATATGATATTAACCAAAAGGTTCAATGATTACGCCGAAACGAAAGAAATTCATGAAATTAACAAGTTGCTTGCCATGGCGCCACAGTCAGCCTTGTACTGCCAGTTTTGTGTTTCATTGACTGATACAGACTATGCGTTCTTCACTTTTGTGTTTCACAGAGTACTATTGAAACGTGAAATAGAATTACACACATAAGAACATAAAATAATAATAATAAATGAAAATTAAGAATTAGCCAAAAAATGCTATTCTATCTCAATTGCTATATAACTATTAATGTTTGTAGTATTGCATGTGATATGATCTATTAGCAGATCTCTAGCGGACCACTGCGAAGTGCGAGGTGGACACCACTGTGCCATTTATACGAATCATAGATATTAAAATAAAATATCTATAAAGGGGCTACAGTCATCACTACTCGAGCGTCTTCGTTATCTTCACCATTGTAATTCCACCATCTTATGATCCTCTGATATTAGAATGGAATGGAATTTCTTCTGATTTTTTTCCCTTCGTCTTCCTTTCGTCATTTCCACCAGACCTTGCAATTGCCCTTTCTTCTGTCCCTTGGAGTTTCTTATTAATTTGCTTTAGTCGTCTCCCTTACTTCTTGTCCCAAAATATCAAATGCGTTCAAAGTTCTGATTCACGCAAATATATTCGTGCGTTGAATTATTTTTGCACTTAAATTGCTATTTGTCCATCCACTACCGCCGGCGCAAAATATACAACAAATACATTTTACCCTTCTTTTACTCTGCCATTCTACATTCACCTTCTCGTTTCCTCATCTCTTTTCGATCCAATCGTACTTGGTCTTTTTAATCACACACTTCTAGTTCCACCTTATACTTTTCACACTTTTTTCAACCAAATCTGTGCACGTAAATATATTATTTATATATTTCGTACTATAATGTAGTGCTCTCACAATCTCTGACTTTCCTACTTTCGCATATTTTGCGCAAGATTATAACGTTATTACGTACATCACCCAATCTTATATTTCCTCCATTATTACTTTCTGCCAAGTATTAGTGCCTTGTTTTTTATTTACATTTATCTAACCTCTGACTCCTGTTGATGATCACTATTAGAAATGCGGATATTTGTTTCATGAAACGCTATAGCTGTAGCAGTATTTCGCAATTTTATGGTTGTAAAGGAAAAGACAACTTATTAACGTCAATTAGTAAAACGCAAAATAAAAATAGCTCTCTTGTGAGATAAATTTCTATTGTAGTGCAGTAGAAATTGAAGTATGTGAGTTGTGTTTAAAAGTAACTAATAATTTATTTTCACAATAATTTTTAAATTTGGTGTAATTTTGATAGAGAAGGTAACAAAATTCAATTTAAAATTGCTGAAAATTTGTACTAATGAAAAGAAAAATGAAGATAATGGATTGGTAGATGCATCGATAGTTTGCAATCAATTGTTTAAACGTTTTTACAAAGGTGAAATAAATGTTTCTACTGAATATAGGTTTGAAATACGATTTGCCAATTCGAAACATACTATTTGATGAAATAATATCAATTATTGAGTCATCAATAAAAACTTTTAAAAATTATTTTAGTGAAAGTTGTAGAATCAAGTTTACAGAAAACTTGCAACGTGTAAATAAACATAGCTCCAACGAATTGAAAATTGTTAAAGGTTTATTATCGAAGGATTGTTTTTTATCTAAAAGCGGACAAAGGTACCAAGTTGGTAATTTTGGACAAATTAGTTTATTTTAACAGTTAAGTTGATGATTACTAGCGGTCCGTATAAATTATTAAGTAAAAATACATTGGTATGATTTCAACAACAAAAGTGGTCATTAAATCTTGTTCAAGATGACTAACGCCTACAGTTAAATATAAATTAACACTTTCTAATACGGCCATGCCAAAAATGTATTGTTTACCAAAGATACATAAATGTGGTAATTTAGTGAGGCCTAATGTTTGTAATATTAATTCACCAACTTGTTTCATTTCTAAGCGGCTTGTGATGTAATTTAAAAATGAACCGACCAATTTCAAAAATTTTCAATAAATAATTTTTTAGATTTTATAAGCAAAGTTAATAAGTTGCAGTTAGAAGTCTTGTTCTGATGTTTGTTCATTATTACCACACGTACAAATTCCAGATTCAGATTCAAAAAAAGTTATTGATTATCCATTTCAATTTCATATGTGGAAGAAATTGTTGAATATTTAGAATTTAATTCCGATAGAAAAGATTTAATGTCAAGTTTTGCAAAATGTCCTACAAGTTCGAATTGCTTAAAGGTATTAACAAGTTGGTTGGCCAAATGCCCAAACGTGGCATTGTCGCCATTAATAGAAATCAAAATTTTATAGGACAACAATTTATCACGTCATTAAGGAATGTGAGGAAGGTTTGCCGTGTGTGCATCTTCCCAATCCCATCAAAACTTCAGTGAATCTGCAAGAAATAGAACATGACTTTTAACGATAAGATTTGACCGAAAATTTCAAATGTCCCATATGGCAGCCAAGAGAGGAAATTAGCAGAAATAATTTAAAACATAGAAATCGACAACAATGTCCAACATACAAGGCTGCTCAATTAGAGAGGATTCCAAGATGCTGCAAACAATTAAGATTAGAACATTTCAGAGACTATGCCAGGATAATTTTAGACGACAAAAAATATTTTACATTATCTAAGGAAACGAATGCTTTTATACAGACAACATTGAAGACGTTCCTAATGATATAAAGATATAAGAAAAAAGCGAAATTTGATGACAAGGTACTAGTGTGGTGCGCCATTTCGGAAGCTGGTTTTTCAAGACCTTATGTTGGGCAAGTTAGGAGCTGACATTTATATTCGAAAATGCCTCCACAAATTAATAAATTTTATTCCAACGCGTCGTGTTGATAATATTATGTTCTTGCCGGAACTGCTATCGTGCCGTCATGCGAGAAGATCCAAGATTGGTTAAGGCAACAATATATTCCATGTGCGCCTAAAGAGGATAGCCCCCCGAATATTCGGCAGGCACGGCCTACAGAAGAGTTGAACTTTACTCGGTAGAAATGTTTATAACGGTGGGTGGGAAGCCTAAAATGAAGAAGAACTACGACGAAGAATCTACCAAAAGATTCGCATCAAATTGCGAACCATTGAAACCCATGGCCGTTTAGCGACTGTGTGATCATTACAATTATAGTTAAAGCTTTACTGAATCGTTTTCTGTACTACCAAATTAATAAAACAATTATAATCTGAATAATGTTATTGCGAAAATTCCTAAAGCTTTTATTACATACGTTATACGACGATAACAACATAGTCGTTGAAATGTGTACACATTAAACTGATTTGTGAATAATATGAAGGTATTATTAATGACATGCACATCTACATGTTTTATTAACAAAAAATGGGGAAGCTCGGAGTATTAATGTAGGCGTTCGCTCACAATTTGCGCTTTGTTGTCTAAAACGATATTTAAGCTCACATAGCGCTTGCGGCAGATAAAATTCCAAAGTTAATTCCAAATTGAAATACTTTGTGAATCTAGAAATTATTTCTGAAAAACTTACAATGAAATATTTCTACAAATATTATATTAGGTTGACGATATTTGTTACTTCTTCAACAAATCTATCCACCGTTTGGCAAACAAATAAATAAATAAACTTTAACCCAGGGATTCATCAACGAGGCGTAACGTTAGTCGGACTAACGCTAGTTGCGCCAAAAACTTACGCCAGTCTTGCACAGGTCTAAATAAACGGCGTAGGCCTATTTATTAAAATCACGTAGCCCGGGCGTAAATTAATCTCTGACGACATACACGACGTCATCGTTTCGCATTATGGACCAGACAAAATTCGTCTAACCTTGACAATTGTGTGAGCGCGCCATTCTCGAGTTGGGGCGCAGAGGCAGGCGATAGGACTGTTTAAGTAACAATTAGTTTGGCTTCATAAATAAAATAATAGAATATAAATAAAAAATATTTGATTGCATCTTTTTATCTCGTAACAGACGTAAGGATTATTTCAAACTATAAAAATAAGTTTCACAAGCTATAATTACTGCCGTTATTAATTGCACAAAACACAATACTCTAATAATAAGTAAACTGAAAAACCAATAGCATTGCACTGCAACCAACTGGGTACAGGTTGAGTCTTACGCCAGTGAGAGGTTTATATAAACCACTTCATGGGATGGCGGTTGATCATCCAAAGGATCGATTAATCCTGCTCTGGACAAATGTCAACATTATCAAGTTTATTTTGAAGCTTTTTTTCTAAATATTTAATTCATTTATAGTGGTCTTTTTTAGTTCTATTGAAATAATTGAAAATTTTATTTAAATTATACTCATGTTTTTTTTTAATATTTTCTTTACAAAAAAACATTATTTTGGAAGGTCTGTTTAAAATTAGGATTAATACAAAACTATTAAATAATTTTTTTGAAAACTTAGCTTTGTATACAAAATAATAAAACTTGCTAGGAATACAAATTTATTAAATCAGAATAAAAACATATTCAGTAAATTACACGTTGCGCTTTCGCAGCACATAATGCTGCTAATAATTTATAATGCTGATGCGTACAAATAAATAAACAAAAAAAAGAAATGCATGTTAGAACGTATTACAACACACGCTTTAGACACAAATTTAAAACGGTGAATATTCATGTCTATAATTTGTAATCGACCTCTTCGGCTGATCATCCAGAGGAATCAATTGATCCTGCTCTAGACTAATGTTTGCATTAATGCACATTATGCAAAACCATGTAACCAAGCCATCTAACCAAATTTAAAATCTGGAGCTGTGCATTACATACACCTGTACATTTAAAGATGTTTGGCATTTACTGTTTATATGGTTGGGTGTATCTTCTTTTGAAGGCATCAACAACAATACACGACTGCAATCTATGGCTCCTATCACATTTGGTATATTATCTATTCCATGAAATACTTTCTTAACTCCGATTATATAACCAGGATCATTTATACAATAGGTGCACAGTAATGTGTCAGTACTCGACTACATGTTGACTGGCTCACATGAACAATGTCTGCAATTAAGCTTTGGAAGCCATCCGATGCTACACATCTTAAGCCAATGAGTACTTGTAGCATCACGGATAAAGAACTTGTCTTATTGTAGGGTGTTCCAGCTGTGGTATTAGCTCGTATAATCATATGTAATATTTAAATTTGATTAGTCATATTGAAAAGTGTTTATTCACCTCGGGCACTTGTAGTGGGTCTAATCGATCGTGAAACAATCTGACACTTCATATATTTGTCAATGGCAGTTGCCCAGTCATATTTTGCCCTGGCTCCTAACCTTGGCCATATTCCTCCTCCAGAGCAAGCATATTCTTCCCTGGACCCAGTACCATGTTTACTACAACGTTATAAATGTAGAATAATACTCAGGTGCGGAAACTTGATGAAATAAAATAGTTCTAATTGCAACTTATTAGTAGCTGAAAAAAATTTACACTCAAACAAATTTGTAAAATGTGATTTAATACTTACTTTGATTACTCTGAAAATGTTGTATAGCACTGAACTGCTACTACGGTTGAAAAATATATTTTTACATGTTTCCTACTGGCTACTGTTTCAAAATGATGACTTTGTGAATGTAATTTCAAACATCAATATTAATTTAAAAATATCCCTATACTTGTATAAAATGTCTCTCTCCAATGTATTGTATTTTCTTCATTTTATGAAATATGCACTGGAAGCTTAATTGGTTCTTTTGTGGATTTTATGGGTCCCTATAATTCTCATACTACTCGCTATTTAAATTTATATCGATCATTTGACATTCTCGGAACAATTTAATCGCATCAACACTCAATGTCTCTTACACCTATAGCCAATACATTTTACATAATCACGTAATAGTAATAAATTTCAATAATTGCACATTAAATCCTCAAAATATTTTCTCACGCCACCTCGTCACCCGAAATGTAATCTATTGAAATAAATTTTATTAGCGCTTATACACCTTTTGAGTCGAACTACATTTATATTGCTTACGCCAATATTAAAACGAATTAATTTTACTGCACCAGGAAACACGCGAACGAGTATAATTTTATGGTTTAACAGCCAAGACGTTTATAGAAAATACAATATCCATTGAAGTACAACCGCAACTCGTTGAAAATTGCATGTATTGTCAGCTAGGATTGCGAGACGTTACTATCTCACATCTATTATGGTGTAAACGTTGGCGCTATTCAAACGTAATGCATGTATTTGTATGGTCATTATTTAGCTTCGAACAATATGGATATAAATATTAAGTGATCATGAAACGAAAGGGATTTACGAGATGGTTCACATGACTTCATTAGTAAACGCAACGCCTGAATGTCAATATTGATTGGTGCAATATTGTAGATTTTGCGGTCTGCATATATATATATATATTAGTTTCGACGTTTCAACTATGGAACTATTGCTATTAACGGAAAACGATTTAAAATTTTAGAATATCGTTCGTATTTAAATACGGTTAAGCAAGAAATATTCGAGGCTGATTTTTTAAAAGTTAGTGATGAAGTATATTTTGTTACGCAAAAAAATTACCAGTGACGGGGTTACCATCTATTACCATCTATTACCATCTATGCTGTAATTTTCGAATAAAATTAACCGATTTAAACATTGCATAAGTTGTTAGAATTTATTATTTATGAAAGAATCGTTTATCTCTGGGGAAATTTTAATTGCGGTTTCACACAAATTATTTACCGATGCAAACCACGTTACACTTTAATAATACGGGTATACTCCTACTTCTCCGAAGCTTGGATGATATTTGTGAACACATTTAAATTTTAATTTGCATTAGTAACTGTATAGGTTGGAAAATACGGATACTGGCTCATGATAAGCCAGCAACATATAATGTTATCAAACGTTGAGGCAGGACTTTTGTTATGTTTTAGGTCTTTGATTATTTTTGTGACTTTATCTTTCGTTGGCACTTCTATATCTTCCTATACTCCTCTGGCATTATAAACTGCTTCTTCTTGGTCTTCCTTATTTCATCTATTTTGGAGTTCATCAGTATCTCTTCCATCTTTCTATTATTTGTCAGTTCAGTAAGACACTCTGGTTTTCAAAACTATTTCTACAGTGGTAACCTTTTTCTGTCTTTTTTATTTCTTGGTAAAATGTACGGATTTACTTATTCCGAAAATTTTCCTAAATAGTTATGAGTTTTTCTTATGGTACAAACTTTCTTCTTCCTACACATGCTCCTTGATTGTTTTCTTAGGTTCTTATTTTCCTATTATGTTGTTATTTAGTAATTCTTATTTTTTTACTTCTGCTATCTCTACACACTCCTCACCGAACCAATCTTACCTGTTTATATGTTTCTTTTCCTTCGGGATCCTCGTTTTTGCAGTATCTTTAATAACATCTTTTGTTTGTTTCCACAGCTCCTCAACTTATGTGGTTTGACAGCATCTATAAGATCAAAGAACTGTTACTGCCAATTGGTATACAACCATTTGTTTGCCAGAAGTCATCCTCCACCAAGACAATGTAAATTTGCATACAGGTCACAAGACTATTGAATATTTAACGCAACAAAACGTCGAATTGTTAAAGCATACTTCGTACAGTCCAGACGTACAACGACGCACAATCGTAACGATTTCTTTACCTTTCTGAAAATCAAGAACCAGAAGAAGCAGTGGACACTGTAAAAATTGTCATTTTGACTGTACCGATAAACGTGTTGAGAAACTGCTTCCAGAATTGGTTCTCGCGCGTGCAAAAGTGCATTGATCTTCGTGGAGAATATTTCGAAAATCGATAAAGTCTTTAAAAGCTATCTGCTCTTTTATTCCAGTTCTATATGCAAAACTTAATAGACAACCCCCATACTGTCGCCCGATGGCTTCGATATTTTATGCTGCATTAGATACAATTGACTTGTTTGAGGAATATGTAGCAGGCAGGCTTCAGCGGTGAGGTAGCGCAAGGGAGTATTTGTGGTCCCTTATTATGCATTATTTACACCAGTAATTAATTCGTGATACTGTAAATTAAGCGCGTATGGTGACAATACTCATTTGTTTCACATTTTTTCCGGAAGATGCCGATGCATCAGTCATCCATGTGAATGATGACACAAAAGCTTCAGCTTTAACTTGAAGCTAATCTTTTGGACCGAAAGTGCACACAACACAAATTAAACCATCTACATCAATCACGGTACAAAATTCTACTCTTAACTTCAAAATGTGTTAAGATGAAAATAAAAACGGCTTCTTTGTAATTCTTTAATTCTTCCATAATACAAGTTTTCTAATGCTGTCTACGGACAACATTTAACAGTGGTGGTCAAAAATAGGATACAAAACTGATGTCAACAATTTGGTTGTCGTATAAGGAAATATGAAAAAATCTCTCATAAGGTATCAAGTGCTAGATGGGTGAATATGCACACAAAGCCTTTTCGCTTATGCCACAAATTCATGAAACATAAGGCACCTCAATATGTGCTTAGCAAAATACATTTCGCACAATGTACACAATATAAGTCAGGCACAAAAACGTAATTACGATACACCAACATTCAACAACCTTATTTCGTCGTTCGTTTTCCTTCATTTGGAATGAATAGCAGGGTCAACCAAAAAGTTCCAGTTTGCTTTTAAGAGCGTTGTTCGGTAGATTGGGTTGGGTTTCTGCAGTGACCCTTAGTGAACATTAATTTATTAGAGATATAAAAGCTCGTATGAATTATTTCTTCACATCACATACGATAATACTGAACCTGTACCCAATTGGCTTCAACTCAATACATCTATATTACTTTTATAATTTAATTTTTGACAGTACTGCATTGTAATTGTATATTGCTGAGTCAATAAAGACCACTATTAAAATTATTGTTGTCAATGAATTTTTAAAAATTCCATTGGAGTTAAATACAGAATTGAGACATTTAATTGCACAAAATGCAATAAAAAATTACCGCAGGATAGTTCATATGTTTTCTGCCTTGAATGTAAAGGGAATTACCACGATTACTCCGCAAAGGCTTCCACACACAAGCCGAAGAATAAGCCAAATAGAAAGAAATGGAGTGTGAAATGTGCATGACTAAAGATGAAGAAGCAGCAGACGTTCTGGAAGCAACTAATGAACCAACAACAATCGAATACAACAGTAGTGAATTAAAGAAAATTAAATATAGATATTGGCAAATTAAAAGTTATCATATTATGGATACAAAAACAACTGAAGGAATATACAAAAATAAACATTCGTCGGACATCAATATGATGACATGAACGGGCAGGCAGGAATCAGATCACAAATAAAAAATCTTGAAACGAGAGTGACCTAATTGGCGACATCATGTAAAGAAGGACAGGAAAATAAACAAATAACATGTCACGCAAATCACTTGGAAGAGATAGTTTATTGGAAAAGTTTTAAGTTGCATGGCTTGCAGGGAAGGATTGGTTTGCAAAATAGTAGAGAAATTAGGACTACTAATGAACGCACAAAATATTGATGGAGCTAGTCGAGCACACAAAAAGAGGTCAGAAGGGGTGAGGCTGATAGTCATGAATATGACTTCAAGGAAAAATGAGATGAAATAGTTAGAAATAGACATAAAGTAATAGTGAACGGCGATATTTTACAATAATACATTTAAACATACGATCAATCAAATCAAATTTTGATGCGCTCTGTGCTGCCATAAAAACAAGCATTAAAAACGTCACATCCTGTCGGAAATAAATATTAGCGAGGAAGAAATTAGAATAATGGAGGATTTGTATAGTATTGATGGCTATAATATTACATCGAAGTGCAGGGTGGAAAAAATAGGGGGAGGAATTTCGATATACGTTAGGGACTTGTATAATGTAACGAATTGCAATTGTATGAAAATTCACTGTGAATCGATTCGATTAAATGTACAAGTGTCTGCAAACAACCATCTGCTGGTGATATACAGACCGCCCCATACTTAAAAACGAGTCTCACACATAACTATTACATAAAATGTCTCGTTTAGTAATGGCTTTCAGCGGAAGGTGAAAGCACTCACAAGAGAAGAGACACTTGGCAGACTCGGAAAAGTTTGGTTTATTGCTTGGAGAACTCCTACATAAGAATATAGTAGACAAGTTTGCGTAGCCCGAGGCATTGTATACTTATATATAGCTGCAATAGAGCACATGCTGCAGCATAAGAAATAAAGAAAAATACAGCGCTGAATAGGCCACTTAAACCATGGATTGATTATTCATACAATAACATGTCCAAACATAGAGATAAACTAAAGACAGCTAGAAATTAAGTAAACACCATGATAAAGAAATTAAAATCCTTTACACCAAGCTGTTCCACGAAAGGAGAAACTACATGAAAAAAAACCTGGATTCATATCTACAATATTTGTAGATATACACCAGTACGGTTATCACAAGAACATAGTTTCTCTGTTGGAGCAATTCTTGGATATAGTTAACGGAAATTTGAATGACAATGCGCACATAGTGTGCGCACTCGTTTTTGAAGCTTTCGACATTATAAATCACAAAATACTAATGAAAATGTTGGAAGGGTAGGCATAAGAAGTACATTATTAAAATGGTTTAAAGTCTACCTTCAGAATCAAAAATATGCCATTAAAATAGGAAATGTAGTAGGATGTTACGTGGATGTGGATATAACAGTCCCGCAAGGTAGCATATTGGGTCCGCTACTGTATTTAATTTATGTTAATGACATAAGATACTGTTTTAAATACTGTAAACATTGGTAAACACACGTTATGCGTTGATACCTTAATGTATTCGAATCATAAAGATCTAAGCAAGCCAATTGAAATGGTACAGGATGCCTTTTTTGCGTTCTCAGTATGGGTGCATGACTAAAAATTAACATGGACAAAACGAAAGTACTGCATATTTCCTCTCCACACGTACAGTATTATAGATGCGTGAAAATAATATGTTATTCCACGGATTGTATACATACATACAGAAATAACGCGGATAAGCAAGTATTACTCTGTGTGGATTCGTGTGGATTCGGAAACGAGTCACTTGGTATATTTGGGAGTGGGGATCGACAGCAGGTTCTTGTGGAATGAATTCTATGACAAAAAGATTAATTCAAAGGACAATTTTATTACTTGCAAGGCTGGCTCCCGCAGGAGGTGCTGAAGATAATTTACCATTCATACGTTGAATTCATATTAACCTGACTCATAAATTACAGATAAAACAAGACAGAATTGACTGAAGCGGGTTAGTATATACAGGATTACTGGATATAAAAGGTCTATTTAAGTACAGATTAATGGTGAACAATTACTTCACCTGCGGTAACTGAACAAAAATTGACCATGATTGATGATTCAAGAGTAGAAAAGGGGCAATTAAAGGTACCAATATAAAATAACAGGTATGGAAAAATAACATAAAGTGCTGAGAAATGGCTGAGAAATAATTAAAACTGTCGCTGATAAGTTTTTAAGCTTAGCGGTACCAGGACCTAAAGCAATCTTATCATCCGAAATTTTTTGATAAATTGATTTTATAAGAAATCAATTTTTATTATTATTATGTTAGTCAATTTTTTCTTGCTTATTTCGTTCCTGAATTGTTAATTTGTTACTAATTTCACTTTTGTATCTAGTTTTTTTTTAATGAAATAAATAAATAAACTCTAGCGAACAAAGTTGCCTCCGCGGTTTTGGGACAGGCTGTGGAAGTAGGTATTAAAAAAATATTATTACGCATAATATTTCAACACATTTGTTTGTATAATCGCTACAATTGGTTTATTAGTGCAGCCTGTAATGATGTTTTAGGAGGCTTTATACCGATTAACAAAAACAAATATTTCGGATTTATTTTAAATCTATTTGTTGGCGTTTTTAACTACATATATTTTTCTCTAAATATGTTATGCTCGAAAACTGGGTAACTTCTTATATATTATTTCTTGTGTGTAAAAAAAATTGCGTCATTGATCTTAGTTTTCAGTTCCTGCCGATGGATGTGATTAAAAATTAGGACCTGGAGCATGAGCTTATAACTGATAATTTAATCCCCATCTACGATTGTTTAATGGCGTCAATCCTAATCGTATTGCGAAGACAAGTTTTTGTTTACACATAAATAATTAATTATTATTCCTTGAGATTTATATGTAATAATGGAATATGGAAAGGCTCACATGTGTTATTTAAATATTGTTTACTTAACCATTTATTTTGTATATACTTGTAATAATAAGTCACGGGCGTGGTACGGAATTTGAATGCAGAAAGATTACCATATTTGTCCAATTATCGAATAGAATTTTTGTACACCATCAACGTCAGTGGCAACTGGACAGCAGCCCTCACACCGCATGATTTATTCATACTTGGTACCCAAATCTGCAAGTGTTGAGAATATAAAAAATAATTGAAACGCAAAATGAACGCTAATTGAAACCAAATAAATTTTATATTTTGTATAAACACATATAAGCACATTTAATATTTCAAAAAGTGTTAACAGACCCTGAAAAACAAGAACAGTTTTTGACAGGAGTAGATGTGTACTTTTCAATAAACATATTTCATTCCATTCACCTGAAAGGTTTTTCAAGTGTTTGTTACCGATGTGTTAACAAACACTAGCTGAAGTAGTAACAAAAAATTATAGGCGCTGTGCGGACTGTATATGCTATATTTCATTTTAGCTGGAACCAAAAAATTTAAAAATATTGTTCATAGAATCGATAGCGATTTCAATAAGAAACCATTAATAAAAATATATATTATTTAAATTTTATTGAAAGTCAAACAGTTAACTAAAAAGGGACTAAGGGACAAAATGTGTCCATTAGCCCCAAGAAAATGTTGTTGAGTTGAAATGATTAATTTGACAGCAATGATGTCAGGTATTTGATGTTTACAACACCAACCCTCGATGTTATTGTCAACCCATACGAATAATTTACTGGACGATGCCTTCTGAGTTGTATTTATTTACCTGTCATCAAATAACATATAAGGCAAAACTTCGTCCGGATAAAATATTTATGACATGAAATAACATACAAATACATGTTTAAATACATGGTCATAGTTGCAATGTTAGAAAATACAAAATGTTTAAAAAAATATAAAATACAAACAAAAATAATTTACAAAATACGTATAAAAATGTGCAAATACCAAATAAATTTTCAAAATACTAAGTTTTACATAAAACAGGTCGTGTTCATTTAGTCATTCTTTTATTATTAATCAGTATTTCAAAATTCATAGATAAAATTGATAATTGGTTTTCCCACAAAACGGAGACCACGTGGCAGATCATTTTTCAATATTTCGTTCATTCGCCATCAACAATAATTAATTATTACCACACCTTATTCAACTCTTTACTGGTTATGCACGATTTCTTCAAACGTTTCTTTTCTGTTTAAACGATTAATCTTTGCACTAACCATTCACCAAAAATCCACACGCCTGAATTTTCGCCTCCAAATCCTTATGTCGATAATTGATGGTTCCCTGTCGAATCTTTCTGGTTCCATTAACCTTCTCATTAACCTTCTTTCGTTGCTTTTCGCCCCAGCCTTCCTTCTCCTGTTTTCTTCAAAGATCAACTCACTTACTTCCGTAGAATCGCCGTTTCGTTCTGTACTTCTATTCTGATTTGTCAGGTATATTTATTCTAAAGTTCTCAATTTGGAGGGAGCACATTTGATATCATTTAATAAAATAAGTTTGTCGGGATTTCTTCAGAAACATCTCAATCCTTTGATTGGACAACAACGCTGTTTGATTTTTGTCTTTATTTTGGTCCTGATGTGTATGATCTAATTCCGTGATCTCTCGTCCCTAGATTAACAGATCATCCATATTGTTATGTTGACATAATGGAAAAATATTGTCAACTCGACTCAAAAAGCATATTTAGATAGTTGATGAAAAATCATGGTGAAAGCTACAAATTTCCATGTGTAAGATAAGTCACGCTCTGGTCGTCCATTCGCTGAAACAGCTGATGACATTCTTGAAAAAGTCCAGCAAGATAAGCATTGTCAGTGTCGATATCTGTACGAGGCTAGGCATTGACCACAACACTGTTTTGAACCATTTACACAGAGCTAGTTACAAAAAGAAGGTCGATGTATGACGTCCTCGTAAGTTCAGCACGAAAAACATGATGAAACGCAACGAAATCAAACAATTTCTGAAACGTGTAATAACCGGTGATGAAAATGGGTCATGTATAAAAATCGGTATCAAAGATCGTGGACAAAGGATGATGAACTGGAAGGGAATCGTCCATCATGAGTTACTTCCAGTTGGTCAGACAATTGATTCTCAACTCTACTGTGAGATTACGCCAGGTAATTGAAAGAAAACGGCCCTAATTGAATAATAGAAAAGGTGTTGTCTACCATCATGACAACGCCTGATCACACACTTTTCGATAACCCGTCGAAAATTGCGAGATCTTGATTGGGAAGTTCTGATGCATCCACCGTATAGTCCAAATATAGCACCCTCTGACTATCACTTGTTCGGAGCTCTGCAGAACTCTTCCAATAAATAGTATAATAATGGAATAAAGCTGGCATCAAAAAAGTCTGTGGAAACCACTTGTTTCAGTTTGTCAACCGGAAACCACAGGAGGCATCGTGATTTTCAGAAAACTGGCGAAACATTGTCGATAATAGAGCATATTTGGTTTAAATAGTTTTAATAGAAAATCGAAAGAGCAAATAGGAAATGTTTTAAACGGGTTTCAAATGTAAGATATATAACGTGTGAGCAACGGAATTGTGATTCAGGGAGGGCTTTGGAAGTTTTCGCGTATGTCTTAGATTAATTTTGAGTATTAGAACTACTCGCCGTTACTAACAGGTGTACCAACTCTTTTCCCGGTAACTTAAATTTAGATTAAATCAAACTGCAGGCAAAGCTGTAAAAACTGAGGTTATGTTGGCAATAACATTTTAAATAATACATTTTAATCATGACAACTAGTAATTATCAAATAAGATGAGTTATATGGCCACCACCGACATCACAATGTAACTCTTCCTTTGACGTCGTGCAACATGTTCACAAATGATGTTAAAATTTCATTAAAAACTCTTTTACAATACTTCAAAAAGTGACAGTTCAAATGAACTATTTTATTGAATTAAAAATACACATTCATGGTATGCCTATCTCCCTCTTCCAGGGCCAACTCTAAAACATAATTCCGTTGCTCTCACGTTATATGTATTGAATAATTCCAATGTGTTTACTTGTGGTTTCAGGTGATTTAATTAGAAATGTATGCAAATTTGGGTAAATTCTCAGATAACGTTCTTGTTCTTGAGAATTTAATAGAGATCAAAACAATAACAAGTTGTGAACAATTCGATGATTTTGGTATGTGTCATATTTGTTGTAAAATTTTGATCAGTCTTAATTGCTCGGGGAGGGGAGACACGTTATTTTTATGTAGTGAATTATTAACATTTATAACCTGAAAAGTGAACATAACTATTTGAAACATGATAAATAAAGCACAAAATTTCTTAGCATAGTCTGTCATATAACACAACTAATAGGTAATAATTTAATTATTTTCACTTGAAAAAGATTAAAGTTTACATTCATTATTTATCGGAAAGTTTATTTTAATAATCGTTTAAATTCCTAATTTTATTTGCTGTTCGAAATAGAAATAACTTTCCGTGTACATTAAATTTACATTGAAATATCTAATACAATTTATAAGGATGCATCGTAAGATTCCCTCACTTATATTTAATTCTTCAGAATTAATCAATCATTTTAATGACTTAATGACTTAATGTGAAACATTCCTGTATTCCACACAAACTAGAACAGGAAGATAGAGTAAAACTATTTTATAACAGTAAACTCGTTGAGTTCAAATATTTTGTTCAGGAATTTTTAAACAATGCTGAGTTTGGTTTTGTCTATTTTTTAAAACTGATGAGAGAATTGCTGAGAAAGGATATCAATAATATTTTACACCAGTGAAAGCGATATGTACTTAATTATCTAGGACTAGAAATCTCCATCGGTTGGCAAAGCAGTTGTTAAAACCACAACTGGATCGTCCAACTAATTCACTTCCGAAGTCTCAAAATCTTATTACAACCTTATCGTCTAGATCTACTTTTATTCTTTCAACCATATGCCCAGATTAATGAAAATAATAACGGAATTAAGTTCTGAAAATATGTTCAATGTTCGGATAATAAATTAATAGTAGATGTGAAAATCGTAAACGATGTGTTACTAAATGAAATAATTTTTCTAATAGAAAAATACTAATTAAAATGAAAATCCAAACCCAGAAATTCCATTCATAATTGAAAGTAATTTAGTTGAAACGATGTAACCATTTCAAACGGAATACATTTTCATTATCAATCAGATATTGTATAAGGAAATAATCTATATGCGTGAGCCCGAGAAAGTAAAAATTAAGAAATAATAACATTTTGTTTACACAACTAACTAGCATGCGTGACAAACTTGGCATTGGCTGACGGCAATATCAACAACGTTAAATTTACCGTAATGCACTTCGAAACAAAATTACTAAACTGCACCTGGTATGCATGTGAAATAAATTACAAGCGTAGTCGTTCAATGTACGCGAATTAGACATTTTCCGAACGCCATTAGGGGCACCGTAGAAACCTTTTTCAGGAAACGTTGACATTTCGAGTGAAGTCATAGTGACCTAGTATGCGGTGTTGCAAGGCAATCTGAGATGCGTAATAAGATATCACGCCCATGTGACCGAGAACCGCCTCAAGACAAGTCCTGGCCTTGACATTGACTGTCACATTCCCTATCAGGGGCCCTGTTGAGGCTATTTTATAAAACTTTCCCGCTGTTATTCGTTTCTAATTAGATCAAGTCAACGTCAAAATGCATGTAGGTCGCACTTCCAAATAAATACGAACACAACAACGTCACAAAGTTGAATAACCGAAAATGTTTAAAAGTAAACTTGTTTATGCAAAATGCCGAATGTATAGCACTAATAAAATTAGCAATTCAACATTAAAATTGTGTCATTAAATAAATATCCATCAAAAAAAAATTAAGATGCTTATTTGCATATATATATAATGAACATTATTAAAAAAATATTCGAAATTTATTTTTACCTACACGTTTGAACTTGAGTAATTCCGATAATTGCAGCAGCTCGTGTTATCGTTTTACACGCTGTGCAATTAAAAATAAGCACACAATTAGAATAGTAATTGACTGCATACAATCGTTTTTTTTTTAATTCCAATTTTAAATCTTTAGACTTATTTGTACTCGTACATCTTTGGAAATATGCTGAAAATTAACGGTAACGACAAATCTAATTATCCGGTGAAAATTCGCTAAACCTGAAACCGAAATTGAAAAAATTCCATTATAAAAATCTACCCTAATGGAAAACGACAACGTAACCAAAAATAAAATATATAGGACATTTACTTCACATATTCGTGCAAAAATTAATCACCTTGGTTGTACTCCATACCACAAATAATACAAATTGCAGGTGTGAACAACGAACATTGTGCATTCTTATTGCAAAGCTGTATTAACAAAAAAAAAATGTTTTCGTTCTCAAAACAGGTTCTAACGTTTCCTTTTCTTATCAACGCAATCGATTTCCTAGAACCTTTTCTTTATTCATAATATTCTTATGCAAAATGTAACATACATGGCGCGTATGCTTGAATAACTGAAATGAATAAAACAAGAAAAGCACCATTGGGAATTAATCGGGGTAATTTATGCATGTGCCCCGCGGGTCCGTATGGCAATTGAACGTTGGATTTTTTACGATGCAATTTTAATTATGGATTTTGCCGCGAAAGGTTAAACAACACATTTGATTATATAACAAATTACTGTACTTTTGAGATTTCATAAAACTTGTTCTGCAAATATGTAGCATATTTAATTTGCGCGACGTAAGAGCTTACGTTTAAGGTTAAATCTAATATATGGTTTGTATGTACTGCCTTATATAGGAGTTTTCTTAAATCATTTAATCTAATTAATTGTAACACATTTGTAGAACGTAAAACATGTACACATCTATATATTAAAAGTTGCTAACCAATCATAAGACCGATGAGATTGAGATGTCAATGTACCGGCCCAACCGTTAGCAGATGCTCGTAATTCGTATACTAATTTTAGACATAAGTAGTGGCCTTTTAGATTTGCGTAGTTTGCAAGATTAGTTTACTTAATTAATTAGATATGTGTTCATTTACAAGTGACATGTCCAATACTGAATTGATTCTGAGGCTGGTCTTCAAGTTCGAGGCTTGCTTTTATAAGCATACATCAAGCTTATATTTACTTTTATATTATTGCCCAAAAGTTGAATTAATAAATAATTAAATAAGCTAGTGTTGTTTTGAGTCTTACGCGTCATCTTTTATAGATGGATTATTTGTAGTGGTTAATTATTATGAATTAAATATTGATCGGATACTTTTTTATAACAATGAAAAGATCAATTTTCTATCAATATTTCATCCGCAAGTGACGATTTATTCTAATCACTTTTTTAATAGTCGAATATATATCTACAAGGCATCGAAAAAGTTGGTCTTACAAAAGTTGAACAATTGAAATATGAAACACCTTTTTTTCATGAACTGTTTTTAAAAATGTACTTATTATTGGCAAATGGCTTTTGAGAAGATATTCATTAACACATAGCGTGCTGTAAATGTTTCCGCACCCGGTGCGATCGCAGTGATGAGCCCGTCGCAGATTCGTGGCTGTCAGATGACCCATATGAACATTACGCGACAAAGCGTTCGCCATTGCTCCTGTCATGAGTTTGTTGAATATCTAGTTCAGTAAAAACCTGATGAACAGTACCTTGGCATATATTGTTGGTTCGTTTGCATATTTTTAAGAAATGCACTAAATTACATTGAAAATAACTTATAAATAAAAATTTATAAATTTAACAAAATACATTTGATTTTAACAAATTTATTATTTCGTATTTCGGTAACTAACTTGCCATCTTCAGTAGAAAACTAAAAAAAACCTATACAAAGAAAGAAAAGTGTACACGTAGTGTCTATAGCTAAATACCTTTAAAAATATTCTCTTAACTAGATTACCAGTGGATTAACACTCTGTTATCCCACTGCTAATCTGATAAATAAATTGGAAAACTTCAATAGAAATAGAAGACAAATGGAAGCAATTCAAAGAAACGATAGAAGCAGCAAAAGCTATTTGGGGAGTAACCGGAAATACGAATTCCTATACAAAAAATGCAGATGGTGGACAAAAGAAATACAACAACAAGTAAATGATAAGAAAACAAAATGGAAAAAGGTCCTGCAAACAGAACACACAAATGATTAAAAATGCAAAAAGACAATCATTGAAGAATTTGGACACAAGATGGAAGAAAATTATTCAGAAAACCAGAAATTGTTCTTCAATACGCTGAAACAAAAAAAGGAAAACAACCACAAAAGTTAAAAAACATAAAAGACAAAAATGAAAATATCTTAACAGATGAAAAAGAATAATGCGAAGATGGAGAGAATAATTTAAAAAGCTAACAGAACAAGATGAAGAAGCACAATTAGATTACAGGAGAGAAACTAATATCCAACAACAAGAGAAGATGTGTTAAAATACATGTAATTTGTTGAAAGCCATTCTGACTAAAAGGTAAATACCAAAAGACGGGAAATGCACTAAATTACATTGAAAATAACTTATAAATAAAAATTTATAAATTTAACAAAACCACATTTGATTTTAACAAATTTATTATTTCGTATTTCGGTAACTAACTTGCCATCTTCAGTAGAAAACTAAAAAAAACCTATACAAAGAAAGAAAAGTGTACACGTAGTGTCTATAGCTAAATACCTTTAAAAATATTCTCTTAACTAGATTACCAGTGGATTAACACTCTGTTATCCCACTGCTAATCTGATAAATAAATTGGAAAACTTCAATAGAAATAGAAGACAAATGGAAGCAATTCAAAGAAACGATAGAAGCAGCAAAAGCTATTTGGGGAGTAACCGGAAATACGAATTCCTATACAAAAAATGCAGATGGTGGACAAAAGAAATACAACAACAAGTAAATGATAAGAAAACAAAATGGAAAAAGGTCCTACAAACAGAACACACAAATGATTAAAAATGCAAAAAGACAATCATTGAAGAATTTGGACACAAGATGGAAGAAAATTATTCAGAAAACCAGAAATTGTTCTTCAGTACGCTGAAACAAAAAAAGGAAAACAACCACCAAAGTTAAAAAACATAAAAGACAAAAATGAAAATATCTTAACAGATGAAAATGAATAATGCGAAGATGGAGAGAATAATTTAAAAAGCTAACAGAACACGGAAATGATGAAGAAGCACAATTAGATTACATTAGAGCAACTAATATCCAACAACAAGAGAAGATGTGTTAAAACACATGTAATTTGTTGAAAGCCATTCTGACTAAAAGGTAAATACCCAAAGACGGGAATATTACCGATATATAAAAAAAGGAGACATGAGAAAATACGCAAACTACCGCGGAATTACAGTAAACGGTATCCCTCGGAAAGTGATAACAAGGGCATTAGAATTCTTATAAGATGGTTACAGACATAAAAGTAGAACAACAGCAACAGAAATGATATTTCTGAGGAAGATCGAAGGAAAACATAAAATGAGAAAATTGAAACCGGTTAAAAGCGTAACTGAAGAGAGACAACTTGGGTGGTAATGGAAAAAGTACAGAGAAAGAATGGAACAGGAAGACCAAAAATGAAATGGGAAGAACAAGTACAACGAGCAGCAGAAAAGCAATAAAATGCAGCGGTGTGCGACAAGGAGCTTAGCACAAGACAGAAACTTATGGAAAATGAAAATAAATGATATGTAATTTCGAATCCGACAGCTAACGGTATGTTAAATTTATAAATTTTTATTGATAAGTTATTTTCATACTTAAAAAAACATAGTATTTTATCGTCGCGTTTTCTATTGATTTAATGATAATATTCCGCTTTTATGTATTTTCTTTCGTTTTCTGTTTCATTATTCGGTTTTTATTTTTATTTAAAGATGTGGTTTTCGTTATTTTAATTTTATTCATTACATTTTCATTGTCCATTGTCTTTTATTTAGTTGATATACTTTGTTCGTAATTTTCATTTTTGTTTATTTATCTTCCGTTTGATTTATTTTCGTTTCATCTGTTTCCATTGGTAAATGCCACTCATTGCTTTTAATATTGTATTTTCCGTGGCTATGCAAATACATAGAATCTCAAATGAGGGGCCATTTTTCTTCTTTTGTTATTTATGTAGAATAGTTATCGTGTTTGTATTTACGCGTTTTATGGGCGACATTATGTTATTAACTTATACTTGAAACAATCGTAATACCTGCCCTCTTTTGAATAGCGCTTAATAATTTCTAAAAGGTTGTAATAATTTCCGTCACGTCTAACAATTTAACCATTGCGCTAACATAAACTGTACTTCATTATATTCCAAGCGGACACTCTATGTTCAACAACTTAACGTCGTTCGTAGGAAATACATTTTATTGGAATACGTATTCATTTCCATGGCACAAACGTCAATTCGACTTTATCGCATTTCCGTTAGTACCAATCCACTATATTGGAAAATAATAAACCGCGACAAACTCGGCGGCATCCGCATCAGTCATGTGTGAAATTTCTACGTGCCATCAATAGGCAACCATATTATTCAACGCGCACATAAATCTTACGCCAACAATGTGTTTTCAATGTAACTGTTTATTTCATTATTGTAAACGCATAATAGGTCGAACAATGTCGTAACATTATAAGCCGGTGTCATTGAATTTATTGAAATTGAAACTATTTCTTCGCGTTTTACTTCCTATTTGCTGTTCAACTGTTATTTCAAGTGAAAATAAATATAACAGTTATTCTATTTAGTTTCTCGTTTCGTGGCGCGATGATGTAATTAACGACATCGTCGACTTCACAACGCGGCGAGCGTATTTTTATTGCCGATGTGTGAATTGGTAAATTGTGTGCGAGTGTGCGTTATTGGTTATTGTAATTTTCAACTTAGGCTCACGATTTTGTAGAATGTTCTTTTCTTTTGTTCTAAAACTCGTTTATTTACCGATTATTATTTGTAATGAAGTAAAACAAGATTAAGGATATAATATAAAGATTATAACTTCAAACAGGAAACAAATTTAGAACCATCAATATGAAGCGAAAGTGCTTAATTGTATAGTTTAAATAGAACCTGGTCCGTAAGGAAGAGACTGACCAGACAAAAACTAAACAATGTAGATTAGAAGGAGATATTTTAAGGACGGCCAGATGGACCAAGACACGGGAAAAATACTCAAAACTCCTCAACAAATAAAAAAACTCAAGGAAAGGATATATTATTTATGGGCATTGAGAATGTAAGAGGCACTTTTGCGCTATTGATAATTAAAACTACGAGATATGCAAAGAAATAACAGCCTTAAAAGAAACAAAACAATTAGGGTTAGATATTGGAAAAGACAGAAGGCTAGGAACAACTCCATGGTACAAAAAATATATAAATAATAAGGTGATGTCTTGATCAACCAACATCAGAGAGTTTATGTCCACCCGCCTCAGAACAAAAGATGAAGAAAATGACATATTTTACGAACAACTAGAAGAATAATATGAAAAATTATGATTGGAAAAGAAGAAGTATACAATTCAACAATAGGAATACACAGTAAACACGCAATATCTAATGATAAGGGGCAACGAGTAATTAATTTTGCCAATGAGAAAAAAACATGGGGAGGGTATGCCACTGGAAGGAAAGAAATGTATAAAGGGCACTGGACAACCCTATATGGCAGGGTGTGCGATCAAATTGATCATGTACTGGTAGATAGGAAACATTTCAACTTGATTACTAACGTGAGAACCAGACACAGGATCCGATCATTTGTTAGTAAGGATAAGCTGCAGAAAGTGTAGAAAAAAACACAAAAAATAGAAAGATTATATGATGTGGAAAGATTGCAGAATGAAGATGTTAAAACAGAATCACTGGGGGATATTGCAAGACAACATGAAAAATGCTACCCAAACACATAAGTTGAGTAGACGTGGAAATGAACAAATGATGTAATTAAAGAAACTGCCAAAAGGACGATCCCGCAGAAAATGAAATAGATACACAGGAAAAATTGGTTCGATGTGGAGTGTATAGAGAAAGCAGAACAGAAACAAAAAATAAGACAAGAATTACTGAATAACAATACAGTAGGAAACAGAGAAAAATTTAAAAACAATCGAACAATCGAAGAGCATGTACAGGAAGAAAAAAAGATTGTACAATGAGAAAAAAGTCATAACCATTGAGGAAAATTTCAGAATAAGGAAATCCGAGTACTTTGCCAAGATACAAAAAGACAGGAAAATGTTACAATATAAAAGTACCAAGGAAAGATGAAGTCACAAACATAATCATAGTAATACTAAGAGCTGAATATGATGGAATAAACAAAGAAGTCGACTGGCGAAGAAGAACAAATAAAGAAATAGACATTGTGTACAAAGAAGGAAGGATAGATACATTATAAAAGCCCAATGACTACGGTGGATAGGGCATATGAAATGGCCAGAAATAGATTATCAAAAATGATCTTTAACAGAGCGCCAACTGGAAAAGGAGAAGAGATGGCTGGAAAGTGTAGATCAAGATCTAAAAAGTTTGAAGATCCAAAATTGGAAAGAGAAAACGAGAAACAGAAAATAATGAAAAAGAATGTACAACAAGCCTTCACGGCCTGTAGTGCATATACATATATAGTTCATTCATCGACGGAGAAATGCTATGAAGTTATAAAAAATTATCTCGGATGAGTGATCTCGCAAGACCTGCAAAGTAGTCCCTCCGAGCTTCGTAATCCAGTCCCTAGCGAACGAATCACTATAATTATTAGAGGAACAAATCAAATTCCCAACCAAAATAACGTTACCAGATACTAAATGGATTCATGGTAATAGATTCGTTATAAGATACGTACACAACGCGGTTGCGCGGAGGTCCTTCCACTCACATCGACAGATAATATAGTGGGCTTATTATGCTAATTTATAAATCTATATTGTGTGGTTTAACGATATATTTCACAGTAAATTTCCAAACATGAACGAAATACAAAAAAATTCATTTATAGAGAATAATATTTGAACCAAAATGGACACAATACCACGTGTGTTGTGTTGTGTAAAAAAAGAGCAGCACATGCAGGAAGTGAACAGCTTCGATCAGAGGTGTGCGAGATAAAGCGTGCAGTGCTATGGAGGTCACATTAGACGACAATTGTTAAAGATTCTACAAAAGCATATTAATGACTATTTAAGTATTTTGCTAACACGTAGTTCAAGAGCATGGTGAGATAGCTCATTATTTAACAGTAAACGTAATTTTTGAAAGAATACTGAGTTTCACTTACTTTCAAGTGGCGTTTTATTGTTAAAGGTGGAGTATTGTTGACAATTGAGCGATACATGTGAGTTGTGACTCCAAAATCCAGAATGAAAAGTACATATCTTAGAATTTGAAATAAACACAATCTACTAATGATTACAAATAATTGACAGTACTATATATTTTACCCACTTGCATGCTCTACAAAAGAACCAAACGAAATGCATACTCGTTACATTAGACACGCAAGTGAAATTTATTCAAAGCAAATATTCAGTTTCGTATCAAATGCTCATTAACAATGAAGCTATGGGGTTGATTCTGCAATGTGTAACATCACCATGAACAGCAATACAATTTACTCATCGTGGCATGCTTCTATTTTGTGGTCTATGTTCTCCTGGTGTATCCCGTTCCATATAACTTCAAATTGGTGTCTCGTCTACGTTGTTAGGATTTCTTAGCAATAAGCTTAGTCCCCCACCCATCATGTCCTAAATATGTTCGATCGGCGATGAGTCCGGTGATCGTGCAATACCGTTTGGCAACGTCTGCTTGAATGCTACTCGCACCGGTTCCAGGGCATTATGAATATAGCCATGAACATTTAAATTGCCTGGGACGAATAGTCGAGGTACTCTTCTACCGAAAGAAATCGCACCCCAAACCATAACTCCAGGTGTTAAAGCTGTATGGTACCTTCGCAACAAACTCTAGATTTATTCGTCCTCCTCGATATCGACATGTCTTCCTACGGCCATCATTTGCCCACAACCAAAATCTTGATTTGGCTGATTCCAATGTTGCCGCTCATGATACCAATCAATCCTAACAGCTTTTTAATGTGCAGTTAAAGGGAGCCGTTGGAAGGGACTGTAGAATCGTTATGCAAAAGAGATTCTTCTGTAGACTGTTGCCATTGACACGAGGCGTTGAAGAGTTCGTATCCAGTATATAGCTACAGACCTTGGTGTTTGAAAGCGGTCTCGTGTAGCCATTCTTCGAAGATATCGATCTTTACGAACATTGCTGCTACGTGGAGGTCTACCAGCCGGACGATGTTATTGAATGTCTTCTTTTGACCACGCAGACCATACTCGTGTAACTGTAGTGTGGTCCCGATTTACACTTCCACCAATTTCACGAAAAGAAAGTCCACCTCCTTTCATGCCGGTAATTCAACCTCTATCAAGTTGGAAATGTAAATTTTTTTACGTTCTCTTACTGGAAGCATTTTGAAACATTAATCCTGTCATAAAATGTAACAACTAATTAATGTGTACTAGATATTGCTTTGTTTATGTCGAAACAACAAGCAACAACGTGAGACATGACACACTGGGAACGAATCCGACAACCATTTTTAAATGAAAATAGTGATCATTTCATATGCATTGATAAAATATTATTTTAGCAAACTTTTAAATCCATAGCTTTATTTTAAATGGGTGGTGAATTTAATATGAAACCGAGTACTATAGTACCAAGCTTACAAGAGCTCTGAGAGAGCGTGTATGGGGGAGCTACATGTTCAGAAAGTACATTCAGGTCCAAAGGTATTTCGGCGATTCACGCGACAATTCGCAAACATAACCTAACAACAATCTGTATCAGCTGCACTAATATTCGACGATGAGTACCTTACGATTTTTAATAACGCAGATGACCACAATTAAACTTTAAACAATACGAATAATACTTTTAATTTTTAACACATATATATCAAAACGAAAACAAACCACTGTTTTGTTTGTGAATGTACATTAAGGAAATATCGCAGCTGATTGGTCCGCATCGTTTGTTTACGAAATTAGTTCACATATTTTCCGGGGCTTTTGTAAGCTTGGTGGCACTGTATAAAATAGTGGCATGGAATCCAGACGCAAAATAATTATTAAGGAATGTAATTACTAAATATTACTCCATTTTAATTACATAGCATAACACAAATTTTCAAATAAAAAGTGAAGATAGTATTTTTCAAAGAATTACTGCAAGCATAAATTGCACACATATAATGAACCCAACCCAAGTTTGAACTTAGTATCTAAGAGACAATAACGTAAATATAAATCATAATATATAAAAATAGAATGTGCAAATAATCTGACGAGAATGCTTATTTACAGACAACAGTACAGTCCATAGGTACGTTCATTGCATACATTGCAAGATATGGTATGCGTACAGGAGGTGATGTGTGTTGTATCTTTGGATATCGTTCAATAGTTTATGGAGCAACTGATCACCTCAGACAAGCTCATCACCCTAAATCACGAATAGTTTCCCACATCGATTATACCATTCGGTAAAGCAAATGACTTCTTGCTCCTATGACATACATTATCCTTGAGCAAGTGCATCTTCGAAAGAAAAAAATATATTAAAACTATTTCATGTCTTTCTGTTTGATTTGATTCGCTACAGAATAAAGAATAGGTAAACGTATTTAATATCATACATTAAATCTATAAATTTTAGGGCAAGCTCAAGTAACTTATATTTCGCATGAAGGAAAACTGATTAGCAACATTGGTCCACTCGGGATTAACTTCTATTTTGGCAATGGCGTCTAAGCTTTTTAACTTGATGAAATGTAAAATTGATTAATACAAAAATCCTGCAGAAGGCATTAACGATAATCACTGCCTCTTAGTTAGACTTACATTCTAGCCAAGGTGACAAGGCTGGAACTTAGTAATTAATTATTTGTAATTTATATAATTTAATAATAATAATAAATAAAATAATTTAATATTGTAAACAACAAACGATAACGCCTACTCTAGGAATGTATCACACGAATTCATAAATACTACAATATTATAAATGGCCAACGCTAACACTTTTATTTACCCTTTAGTAATACTAAACGTAAACGCCAGTTGATATCTCCAACAAATACTCGAGGGCAGATTTCTGTATTTAGAAATTTCTCAGCGGTGCATGACTAGATTTGTCCACAAAGGAACAATACAACGTTTTAAGAAGAATAAATTAACAATTGTAAAATTCGTTAACATATTGTATATGTCTCGAACAAATGTACAGCGCCACCCAGCGGAAAAAAACGTCGAAAGCGCTAAATGAGAAAATACCGCCAATGATGACTAAATTGATATCAATTTTGAAGCAAACGAATTATGTATAGACGTGTTGATTTCTTTGTGAATAAATACAAACCTGTTTAGTACAACGAAAATAATCACACGTCAATCATACACTACAACAATATCTATATATCGGCATAGACAGCTCATAGAATTTAATGAGATAAATCGTTCATTTAATCCAACAATTCTGCAAATTTCATTTTATAGTGAAATGAGAGATTTAAAACTTATCCTGTTTTGTGTGAATGAGGAAAACTAGTCGATTTTGTGCGGATGTGACGCGATTCCACACGAAACTAAAAGCATGACATTGACTTATTTCTAAGTAATTTTTATAATTTATCAATTATTAAAATGAGTCTTCGTTATAATTTGCAGTAAAAATTACGTGTAATAAAACAATGCTTGTCTCCGTTTGTCTTATGACGTATTTTACTAACCATATTATGAAATACACGTGCGGTTTTGTAGTATGACTAGTCGTTAATTGTAACAATGAGATACATATGCCATTAGATGTTCTAACATGTAATATATTCATATTTTCATACAGTTTGGATTAGCATTCTAATGATAGAGTTGTACTATGTACCTAATTATATTCAGATTAAAACATGCTGTAATGTAATGACGAGGTGCATTGAGGAATTTGAACGTTTGACAATATTAAATAATTGCGAAGTTTATGTTATTGATATCTTGTTTTTATTTCATGGAAAATTGATTAGAAAAATCATTCAATCAATAGTATCCCCCCCCCCAACTTACACACACTACTACTGCACATGAATTTGTCCACTGAAGCACACATGCTAAAGCTAGCGTAAATCCTGCCGCGTCAGACAGAGTCTATTGCTATGCCTTTGCTATACCTATATGACGTGTTTCCATACTTGTTTCTTCGTACTTTATATATATTTTTTCGATAATCAGACAGCATAGTATGGAGATCAGTTTATTATTTGATATGGAAGCCCACTGTAAAATTTGCGCGAGAATATTGTATAATATAATAGCAAATGAGAATAAATGTGAACGAGACCATCAGACCTCAACCTCAATCCCACAAGGCGCGAGAATGAGATGGAGTTTCCAGATATGCGGGCTATTTCTTTTTATATAGAATGTTCAAACCACACGAATACTACGGAATGGTTTCTTCATTCTATCGATTTTGGCACCACTGGATGATATAGCTAATAAGAATTCTTCCAAGTAGATATTTGTTTCGTTACGTTCTTATTGAGTTGGAATGGAATTTCTAGGGGCAAGGTAACTACAAGGTTCTTTACCCGAAAACCAAGGAAATATACTTTACCGCAACAATCTACAAATAAATGTGTAAATATATAATGAAAATATATAAGTGGAAAAAATGATATAACTCAATATCAAAATTTGATAATAGAATCATATGACATAAAATCATTTAAAGACATAATTAACATGTGCCTGAACAATATATTAAACAATGAGATCTCTTCATTTATATTTCAAATATACATAACTTTGTTTATATAAATTGCATTTTTGAAATTGAGAAGTGGGTGGCGTGTAACGATTGTGACCAATTAAAATGCTGCATTAATTAAAGTTCTATTCTAAGTTATATCAAACATTTTCCATTCTTCTAAAGATCATAAATTTGTTTGTTAAAAATTATACTCTATACATTTCCTGAATTGTTTGGGTAAGAAATAATATTATTTTCACTTTATTTTTATGGTGAATCACTTCCGATTATAATGGTAGATACACCGTGATTTGCTCCATAGTAATCTAGTTTTTGTGTTACTTTAAAAATGGCATACATTTTGGCAACGAACCAATTTGCTGAGAAGAAGCCTTCCTGCATATTTCACATACGTAACTTCTTAAGTATAAAATAAAATAGTTGTAATTTCTTTTCTAGTTTCATGAAAGTAATGAAATCTCATAATCTGGTGATATTATCATTTATTTACCATAAGATGCATTCTATTTGATTATTTCAAATTTATTATCAAAACAAATCAGTTTAAGGAAAAAGTCTCTTTGTGAATTCGATAGCTCCAGATTCACAAAGAATCGAGTGGGCGACCGTCAATTTATTGATTATTAGTGCTTGTTGCTAAACCCGTGTATCATGAGGCATCTAAGTTAAAGTGCATCTAAGTTGCAAGAGCCATAAGATTAATCGAAGAAGGATACAGCTTACGTCACGTTACAAGGCAATTTTATGTAAGCCGTTCTTGTCATGTTGAGTTTGGAATCGGTACCTGGAGACAGGGAGTTATGGTAGAAGAGCTGGTTAGGGCCAGAAACGTGCGACAACCGCTCGGCAAGACAGATTTTTTCGAAATTGTACACTTTGACGACGCACATCTACTTCTAGAGACCTGCAGAATGACCTTAGGATTACAACGGGGATCCAAATTTATACGGAAACTGTCTGCCTAAGGTCAAGAAGGCTAGTTCGAAAATCAGAGTTGACTTTAGATCACAAAAGAACTGGTAACTGGCGTTCACTCAACAACATGCAGATTGGGGTATGGAGCATTGGTCCACAGTACTTCTCAGCGATGGGTCCGGATTTCGGACACGTTGTGATAGTCCTCTTCGAGTTTGAGCGCGTACATGTAAACGCCATCGTAAGGGACTTGTTCAGGAAGTGAACAAGTTTGGAATGCGATCTGAACATGGTGTGGGCTGGAATCTCATTCCATACTCGTACAGATCTCGTTGCTGTAGCTAGCCGAATGAATGCCCTATATATTGAAAACATTCTTACAAATCATGTGGTACCTGCTGGAGTTCTTATAGGCTTATATTTTTGTTCGAACATGATAACGCAAGACCACATGTAGCAGGTCAGACAAGGTAATTCCAGGAAGAACATAAAATCTCAGTTATGAACTGGCCTGCTCTCAGTCCAGATCTCAATCCGATCGCGCATTTGTGGGACGAGCTGGATCGGAAGCTCAAACACGGCCGAGTGGTTCCAGAAACTCTTGGTAGCTCTTCAGGAAGAATGGGTCAACATACACCAAGAGGATATCCAGAGGTTGATTGAAAATATGCCACGAAGTTGTCAGGCCGTTATTCACTCTCGTGGAGGACATGCGTGTTATTAGATTTCCTTCAAAGTTTATTTTTTTCTCGTTATTTAAGCCTAATTCATTAATTGGTGAATTTGTTTTTTTTTCTTAGTTGTATTTTTGCCGTGTTTATCGTGTTTTTTTATTGATTATCTTATGATAAATTAACGATAATAGAACCAGCTTACAAGATTTCATTACTTTCATAAAACTAGAAGAAGAAATATGATTATACATATTCCTCACACATAATGCACATAATAGTCAATTATCATATTTAAAAAATCCTCGATCAGATAAAATGATCTTTTGTTAAGATGCCTCTCCACGGTCCGTTTAAAATGTTTGTGGCTCAGTTTTCGCACTTCACGTGGAATGAAGTTATAAAGTCGTATCACTTGTATGTTCGTCGCAGAAGTGTTTGGTGGCTCTAAGTACGTTTCGTCCCTTCTTGTTGGATGGTTATGAATAGTTTGTATTCGCAAATACGATGCACTCCAACACTTAGTGTATTAATTTTGTTTTAAAAAAAATATTTTGGTGGACTCTATATCTTTTAGATTATACGCGCTCTGTATACATCGTTTTCATAAAACGAAGAGTCGGCCGATGTCTACACAAAATTACAACAAAATTGAACCTTCTGACATTCCTCTTATTACCATTACCCAAGACCATAGCATAGTTTCACCGTCGGTATTGACATTCATTAAACATTGTTGTCGATTGTACGACTTTAACAAAAATCTTTCCTAATTACTGTAACATATATAAGAATAGCATGATGGACACTACCGACAGCTTTTGACTTAAGATATTCTTTATGGTTAAGAAATTCTTTTGTATATAATTTTTTTGAAATATTTTCGATATGTTGGATATAAGGCCGATATGCCTGTAGTTTGTAATTTCATTCACTTGTCTTGTATATTAATGTAATGACGGATGTATACTCGTTATCCAGAAAAATACCACTGCTAAGTATATCATGTGCGTTATTGATTCTGTAATATCGATTGCCGATTGTTTCATCTTTTCCGCCACATAAACTGCATAGGCATTATTGTATGTTCTATCAATCAGGCCTTCTGCAACTATCTCTTTATTTAGCATCTTTTAGGTGTATAGTCTTCTGTTCTGAATTATATTATGTTTCATTTTCAAATTACAATCTATGATTATTTCTTGCCGGTTTCGATCAGTCAGCGCTGTGCATACAATTCGATTTTAAATGCATGTCAGTGAAAGTATTGTTTATTTGACTGGTTCATCGTTATTCTTCATCACCGATGTCAAATTTACGTATGCCAATAAATTTTCGAATTTTAACATGATGTAGATTTGAGAAATTTATATTGATATCACTTGTCAGGGGAAGGAGTATTTTTCATATCTTTCTACGAATACAGTATCTAACTGCATTTAAAGATTTATATGAAATGAATCCATATCACTTAGGAGAGGTCTGTAAATATTTATGATTATAACGTTTCAATTTTCTTCAAACGGAATATCATTTTTTATATAATGTTTTTATATATGTTCAACCCTTAACATTCATATACTGGTCTTCACCAGGATGCACTATATTAAACACAAAACATGTATATCCTGCTTTATGCTCTCTAAATATATGTCTTCAACGTTGTTTCTTATACTTTGAATATTTTGATGTAATACCACAAATTTCGGTGTGACCTGCTCCTCGATTCTTTTTTATTACTAGTAATTATGTATAACGACGAAAATTCCGATACGGTCTGACGATTATATGCATCTCTGGATCGTATAAAAAGGCTTGCACTGATTGCTATTTTAAAAGCTGCGATATTCAATTTCTAAATTCTAGCCTATTGAATTATTCTGATGAAAGTACTCTTTTAAATCATTTTCGGTAGTTTTTTCGTCTGTCGTTAGTTTTATCGGTTCCAATTCTCTCCGTGCCAATCAAAATGTTCATTTCCGTTTTTTGTATTTTATTGTTGCCATTTTTTCGCACCGAAAGGCGTCTTTTCCTGTGGAGGCCGTTATTCAATTAGAAGTCGTAAGCGAACGTGTATATGGAGTGTTTGGGTTTGGCTTGTGCCTCAGAAAACGATTTTATTAGTAGGCTTGATTGTCTATTTTCTCGGATTGAGTATTTTAGTATATTCATGCAATTATCAATCTTATCTGTTAGATTCGTAACCAACAATAAGGTTTTACTCACTGTTATTCGTTTCGATGAGCGACCCCTTTATGTTGTCTTTAGAAGTCGCCATATTTTGATTTCTACCCGGTTATGTGGATCACAACTGATATGCAAACATCTATTTCAATCACCACAGCACAGTAAAAGACCGAAGAAAAGAATTTCTACAAACTCGCATATAAAATTAATAATATTTTCATTTATCATAAGTTTTCAAAATTCTCTTAGTAAACCAGCAGTGTTAAAAATTCAAAAAATTCTCTAAACCATGCCATTACAATTATTCTGGCAACAATGGTGTTAAAGAAAATCAAATAAAGGCTCACATACACGCATTTAAACCCGTTGGTACTTAACAATGTATTAAAATTTGGAAGGTCGTTTAACTTTCTAAAAATAGCGGGCTTAATTGGACAGTGATGTTGCACTTTTCTTGATTTTTATGCGAGCTGATATTCAGTAAATTGAACGTAAAGCGGCAAAGCCAATAAAACGAACGCAGTCGGTAACCGCCGGTAACTATTTGAATCGTGTGATTTTAAGCGATAAAATTATTGACTCGCTTTCCGTATGACAAGTAAACAGGACAGGACTTCAAAAAGTCCACACTCAATCCTGGTTTCATGCTTTCCTAAAGAAAAATTAATTTTAATTAATAAGAAATTATTAATGTAACATTTCGAATGGATTTGAAATATTGCCACAGTTTTCTACCTGATAATATTGCACAAATGTGCCTCCGAACTTTTACGCCTTTTGGCGCACAAGGCTAGGGTTTTCCGAGAGTAATTTCAAATCTCATTGTTCGATAAAATTTGCAATGTAAATACGGTCAAATAGTTCCACCATACAACCGCACAATAATAATAGACGCACGTAAAGCAATGAACTTATCAGGTTCATTATACCCAACTGCAGTAAATGTTTATCATTATTTGTCACAACATTGCCCCTTTCGGCGCCTTTCAAAGGGTTGTGGGATCTTTGTCCCAAGTCGGGGTTTTCTTATTGCACTGTAAACTCGCACAAATCGACTAAGGCATTTGATACAAAGTGCAGGTAAAGTAATGGATGCCCAGGAAGCAATGAATCACTTAAAGAAATAATTTAATATCAATTTATAACACACAATTTATTAAAGTTCAAGACAGCATAACATTTCTATTTTTAATACCGAACCGCGATTAATTAATTTATGTAATAATTCATTTTCCGGCTTGTCATATACATCGTGCATTTTAATGTAATAAATGATTTCTCGGTAAGAAATCACGTCTTGCGTTTGCGGTTACGTTCAATCTTACCGTACACCGCAACGCCACAGTGAAATTTGTAAATGGTGTACACAGTGAAAAAACGACAGCATTGTACCGTTGCAGGATATTTATAAAAATTTCAATTCACATTATTTTCTGTGACTAAAATTAAATTATAATCGCCGCGCAAATATAAATTGTGCCGCGTATGCTTGTCAGGATTGTCGCGATCCTTTCGTGTAAATTCGTGATTGGCATTGCTATTCGCATTTCTGAGGCCAGATTGAAAACACATCGCAGCATTTTAACTTTAACGGTGCACAGGCTATAACAAATACGATATCGTTTAAATGTGGACAGAATTACACAGGTTATGTATGAAATAAATGCACACAGGAGCAAATATTCCATTCTATTTTATTATATTATTGTGATGTAAATATTAAGTAATATTCTTTCTGTCAAAAATCATTTTCTCAATTAAAAAAATATATTTTGTTCCATATAGGTTCCAATAATTAAATTAACGCAAATTATTTTTTTATCAGTACATATTTCATTCTGAATTTCAAAAAATCTTTCCTCTATAGTTGTCACATTGAAAATTGAAATGAAATTAAAAAATGGTAATCAACTTTGGGTTGGGGAAGTTAAACTATATTTTTTAATATTTCTACTTGTTATTTTAAAAATAATCCAATTTAGATTTGAGGATTTGTTAGGAAATCACTGAACATGGTCAAAGCGTGTTTTAAATCAGTGATGATAATGAGCAATGAAGTTTGCGAAGAAGCTTTCGTCTATAACCGTTTGGCTTCAATTAATTTTCCCCTTAGTTCATACCTAATTAGAAAAAATCGCTTTAATGATCAGCAATAAAATAACTTAAGCCACAACGCGAGTGCTGCGTCATTTCTGAAACATATAGTTATAATAATAATGCTGTCGTTACTATAACAAATTTAATCATATGAGTAGAACATCAACCAATTAAAAGTTTACAATCTCAGTGCGAAATTCAGACAATTATGTGCACTATAAGTATTCATAAATTCGTTAAAAATTACTTTGAAAAAATACACTAAAGTATTTTATATATAAAATTACAGAAAATGAAAATCTAGCGAGGAAATACTATGCAAAACACAATCGACTGATCGTTAATTCAATAGCACATTGGTTGATGTCGACTGTGTATGCATGGGGTTGACCAGTCACGTGTCTGATATAGATAATAACACATCAAGTGATACGATCAATTCAAAGCTTGGAATTTGTTTACATTTCTTTTCATTTTGATCGTTTACGCACATACTCTTCGAAGATATCGTTTCGCACTTACCATGAGCACGTCAGCATGTCACCAAAATGTTGTTAAGCTAAGAATTGGCATCGACACAAGACACTGCCAAATAATTCACATCAATAATCAAATGTGAATTAATATGTAAACTGTTTTTTATCGTATAACTTGGATTTGGATTTACGACGTCGTAGTAATGATGAAACAATATTTTTCTAATATCCGGGTTGTTTTCTTTTTTAAATTCAGCTCGTTTGCTCATAGTTCACTGCCTTTTTGAGGTGCATCAGTAACGCCAATCAGAAATCAGTTCACATTATTCACCACAGTCACCACTGAATTGCTTCTGTACTGACCACCATATAGGATGGGTATTTCACATTTATCTTATCGTTTAAAACAAATTCTAGCACAATTTACAGCAATTATGTGCTGAACAAAAAAAATACGAAAATATTTCATATATAAGTGAAAGATTTTTTCATTACGCAATCTCCTAAGACGTAGAAAACGCATTTATCTTGGTCACCTTCTCTTTCATTAAAAATGCAATACCACCTAGTTTATTTATTGGGCAAACTTTTGCCTCAGCCGATAATATTTATACTGAGTTGGATATCAAACTTTTAACGAAAATGATGGCAATTGCTACCTTATCACTATCGTTTTCACATGAGGTGTCTTTTGCTTTAAATACATGTTTTATCCGTCCTGAAGTCCTCGTAAACTTTGTTTGTATATGCACTACAGGTCATGAAGGCTCTGTGCTTGTTGAACATTTTTGGTAACCTATTTCTAGCCATTCTTTCCATATGCTCTATCTACCTTAATCGTTGGGCTTTTCCGACGGATGTTACCTTTGCTTCTTGTACATGTCTAGTTCGCTATTTGTTCTTCCTCGCCAGCTGAGAGCGAATAAACGAGAAGAACAACTTTGTAAATAACGTCATGGGGTCGTCGAAGGAGGCGTTCGTGAGGTGTTGATCCATTACCTAGTGAATATCTTGTTGTGTAATTAAATTTTGAAGTTCTAGGTATCTTTCATCATCCATCTGAGCTAACGTCCTCGTTACAATCTCAGTTTCGCCGATTTGGAATGATACATTTTATATGAGGGGCGGTAAATGGGAGAAGTCTTAAGATGGAAGCAGGTTGGGTGGGTTGGCATTTATAAGAATGGCAGGAATATCACTATTGTTATCCCTGCCATTCTCATAAAACCCAACCCGACGCAACCTGATTTCTTCCCATCTTTAGATTTCTCACATCCTAGTGTCTTGTTAGGTTTTAATGGCAAGGATACCACTATTGTTTTCCCTGCCATTCGTATAAAACCCAACCCACCCTGGATTGAGAACAGGTTGGGTTGGGTTTGGTTTTATAAAAATAACAGGGATAACAGTAGTGTTGTCCGTCATTCTTATAAATCACAAACCCAACACAACCCACTTTGGTCTCCCCCCATCTTGGCCTCTTCTTATCCAAGTTGGATTTAGTTTTAAGAGTGTCAGGGATATCAATCTGAGTTGAGATGTTGAGAGACAGATGTGAAAAGTAGTCAAGCATAATGCAACGACATCTGAAGTGAGGAAGAGCATGAGAGGGAGAACAGCAAGATACATTTTAACACGGGGCCCTTCATCCGCCTTCTTTAGTAACCATGCGTCACATATGGCATTTGTCACGGTTTTACAAAATCTCATCTTCATTCTTTTTGACGTAATCTTTGATTTTATTAGCCTTTTCAGTATTCCGTACTTGTTACATTCCCCAATTCTCACTTTTATTTCCTGCTTGTCCTTTGTCGTTTATCATGCCTCACAAATCTAAGAATTCTTTTACCTTGCCAAACTCACATTCACTTTTGTCCTTGCTAGGAGTATAAGGTCGTCCGCATATTCTACACACTGATGATCGTTGTTGTACATTGTCCTTCTATTTTTAATTATGCTTTCCAAAACCAGGTGATGCCTGTAGTAGAGAGAGGGTCACCTTGCCTCAGGCCATTTTCCACCACAAATTCTGTTGATTTGTGGCCACTCCACAGCGCTTTATTTTGTGTTGTACGTTACGTTAGCCTTATAACTGTTTCTGGTATTTCTTACTATTGCATTGTAAATTTGTTCTCCTCAAATCTGCCTGCTATTCCCCTAGGACACGTACTTAATCTTTCATTAATAAGTTTTGCCAGTAATTCATAAGTTGTGTCCAGTTGTGTCATAAATATGTGTCACCTTTATATGCATAGGGCATATCAGCACGATTGTCCATTCTTCGTGCATTTGTTCTTTCTTCCATACTAGTTTTATAAGCTCATATATACTTTCAGTTAAGTGAACTCCTCCTACCTGAATCATTTCTGCTGATACTTCATTTTCTCCTGCCCTTTTATTATTTTTTAACTTTTTGGTTATTTTTATGACTTCATCTTTCGTTGGCATTTCTATATTTTCCTCTTCCTTTCCGGCATTGTAACCTGTTTCTTCTTGGTCTTCCTTATTACCCGTATTTAGGAGTTCATCAAACTGTTCCTTCCATCTTTCTATTATTTGAGTCGGTTCACTCAGTACTACTTCCTACTTCCTGGTTTTTTAAATAGCCATCTCTACTATTGCAATATTTTTCTGTCTTTTTCATTTCGTGGTAAAATGTTCAGATTTCCTTATTCTGAAATTTTTTGATGACTTTTGCTAATTGTACAATTTTTTTCTTCCTGCACATGTTCTCGATTCTTTTCGTATGTTCTTGTATTTTTCTGTTTCCTATTGTGTTGCGATTCAGTAATTCGTTTTAGCAGTTTCCTTAATGACTTCTTTTGTTTGTTTCCACATCTCCTCAACTTGTGTGGTTTGGCAGCACTTTTCCAGTTGTTTTGCAATCTTCCGCTGATTTTCTGTTTTAACATAATCATTCTGCAACCTTTCCACATCATATATCTTTTCTATTTTTTGTCTTTCTTTTGCTCCACTTTTGCAGCTTATCACCAGCCCTCTCTTTTCCATCATTAAAAAAATGTCGTATCTTCTATATCTACAATATCTAGCCCTAATTGTTTTGTTTCTTGTAAAGCTGTTATTTCTATCTTATATCTTTTAATTTCCCATTATATTATTATTCTGTGAGGATATTAAAAAAAAAATACTGACAAACTAGAATCTTCTAGTTCTTATTCCATAAGGGCGCTTAAAAGTTTCAAACGTAAAACGATGTTTTTGGCGCATTCCATATATCGATATTTAAAGCAAAATATTAATAGTAATAGTAAAATTCAAAAAGGACGATATTCTCTGTTAATGAAATAAGATAGTAGTGTTAGGCTACGTTTTTGTGTAATCATGATTGACGTTATTCCAATGAATTTAATGAAATGCGATTTGAATTGAGCATTGCATAAAAAATCCTCGAGATAACAGACGAGTCTTTATATGGCATTTCTCTTGTAGTTCCTGTAAGTTGACTTATATAATTATTCATATTTATTACTTCTATGTTAAATGATATAATTGCTTTAGAAATTATTAAGTTATTTTTGTACAACTAATATATTACTGCTCTAGATGTGCAGTCGTAAGCATTGAGGGTCGTCGTCCTTAATTATCAAACATCAATTATAATCTCTTACAAGTTAGGTACTAGCAATATTTCAGTAAATAGTCTTAAATTCGTCAATGACACTTTGCAGATATATTTATAGTTTTGTTTCATATATTGTTTAGCATATACAAGAATATTTTCTTCGTAGGAAAAAATGAAGATTGAATTTAATAAAAATACCGTAGCGTTTTATACATCAGTGCAAAAGTTTCAAAGTTCGTAAATATAAATAGGGGAAGACTATGCAAGTTGATCGGTACTCACCTAACTCGTAAATGTACATTCCACAACGAAGATAACTTTATATCGAACTATACTAGTGTGTTAGATGCAAACATGTTCACGTACATCTTCGCCCACCGAAAAATGAAAAGAGACCCCGCAAAAGAAGTTTACAACGGAATCAAATTTGCAACATTTAATATAACTGAATAATTATTTATTTTAACTGTACTAAAGAATTATTTGTCGATACTCTAATGTAAGCAATACTCTTCAGTAATTTTAATAACGGTCCTCGTATTTTTGAAAGACTTATAACTCGCAGGAAACAGTAACAAAATGACAACTGAAGGTGCGTAATTATTGTTGAAGCTAAACCATTTCTATTAAAACAATAAAAAGTACGATAATGGCAGAAATGAGACAAGATATACACAACGACATTTCGAATATATTTCCCAATTAATTCCTTTACATCCCACGTTCATCCCCAGGCATACAATCTTATTCTTTACTGTTTTATTACAATTATTTTACAGCAAATTTTAAGCACATAATTTTGCAAAATTTAGATGTACTCTTTTGAAATTCTTATACATATTCTTGTATATAATAATAATTCAACTAAATCGCCAGAATGTTAAATTCGTAATTACCGAAGATTCGAATTTGGTTAAATTTGCAAAGATTTGTAATTGTCTATGATATTTATACAAATTTTGAGTGCGACTATAATAATATATAATTTCAAGTACGCTACCACCTTAAAAGTGTAAATAAATGGGATATTGACAAAGAGCGAATTATTTATTGGGCTCATTGTTCATTACTGTTGTATTCATCTGTAATTAATGATATTTAAAGTTATTGTCGATCTTGAACAGCAAGAAAAAATATATATTTCATTTAAAAAAAGTAGAATTTGTAAATAACTTGAAAATACGACTAATAAATAATAAACAACATCTACGATAATAATTTTGAACATCCTATATATAAAAAATAATGGTTTAAATTAAATTCAATTGGTATCTTATTATTTATTAAGCCTAAAGCAATAACTGGATGCTAATGCTTTCAGCAATTACAGATAAATCTAAACATGAAAATCATCATTTACATTACAATCGTGAACTTTTTGTATTTTAATAACATCCGCATAATTATGCATTTATAGACGACATGCGAACGCAATTTTATATAAATTACCGCGCGAAACCGAGAAAAAATCCATTGCATTACTAGAGCAGGCGCGCAAGAACGAAGAAGAAGAGTAAAAAACGACGGCGATACATTCGCACACTAGAAACGGACGGCGGATCACGCGAACTATTATGCTGTAATATTACCGGCAAGTACACTCTAAAATGTGCGACGTTGCCTTCACGAATAGTGGTAAAGCTCACGATACGGTTGCAGGAACCGCTTTGAATGAGTAGGCAACGCGGCACCCGAGACCGTGATCTTGGCATTCCTACTCGCAAGAGCAATAGAAAGAGACACCATGACCAATCTCCAGGTTTATTGCAGGTAAACTTCATTCGATGTCGCTTGTCCGCGCGTCGTTGCGGACCGTAACTGCTTTTGTTAATTTTGACACCTGTTTAGCTTGCGCATTGTCTACGCAACAGGTGCTCGCGGAATAGAGAACGTATTAGATTTGAAGTTTAATTACTCCATCTATTTATAACAGTCTTTTATGCAACGCGGTTTTTTTCTTTTTCGAAATTTACAATGCACATCGAGATGACGGCTGTGTACACGGATTTGAAAAAATCGCGGAGCCATTGATCCATGATTAAGATTTGCAAATTGACAGCTCAAATAGAATTTAATGGCTCTAAATGACTAACATCGACAGTAGCGGCGCTACTCTTGGGAAACAAGATTAATAACAATAATAAGTAATTTTTGTCAGAAATAATAAATTAAGGCACATCTAAATAATACAGTAAAGTGGATAATTAATTATTAATCTTATAAAATAATTAATTCACAGTAATTTTCTTAAGCAAACGAATGGGTCAAAATTAAATTGATTTAACGATTGCTTTTCTTTCGTCAATTATTATGAGCTCATCTATAAGAACTTACTAACCTTTGCACAACTACTGTTCGTTATTGGTTGGATAAAATCAGAAAACTATCCATTTGCATCGCTTCTCAATAACCAACCATTTAACTGAATATATGTTATATAAATAAAAGCTAAAATGTCAAATTCCATGTGTCACATAATTATGGAAATTGAAAGGATATAATACCTCAAAATTGCTTCATCGGTTTGGATTCTGGGACGATGATTCTCATACAATAGTAAAATTTATATTAAATGTGAACTTAATTGCTTAGATCTTTTTGTTTTGACTCTTGGCAGTTGACCGTTCTTAAACATACCCAGTTAGGATCATTCTGTTAAATTATGGTGACATATTCACCAATTTGATAATTTTATCCCACCTATATTTTTTAATAACTGAGATTATTTGTATAAACGTTGAATATGAGGACCTCAAATAAGGATGAAATGGTCATTCAAGAACCCCAACCTGCCTAACTGCTTTTGACAAAATGTTATTATTATACTCATGTATATATGTATAATAATAATTTAAAAGTTTGACATTATCATTTAAGTATGTTACTTATAATATGAAATTTTCATTTAACTTTATTGAAATGCAATGTATATTTTTTTTCTCCGGCAGAGGAGCTTAGGAACATTTTCTCTATATTTCGAAGTGAAATGTGCTCCGTTGGATATTAGAACATTTCCAAAATTGTAAGCTTTTTGTGTGCAATATCAAATCAGTACTACAATACACTAACAGTATATATTGTATGACAATAGTCGCTTTGACAAGATAATTTCATGACCTACACGCTCAAGTTTATTTACTGACCTAGGGTCATTGCAATACTTGTATATACTCCATCATCAATGCCAAGATATTAACTTTCGTTTGTGGACTAAATATAAATGAACTATAGGTAACTTTTATTTTATCACTTATCTGGTGCAGTTTCACATCCAAAATGCGCACTGGAACTTAAATGGATTTTAAATGATCTTTTAGATTTGTTAAAATCAAGTGTGGTAGGGTTTGTTATTTTATAAATTTTTATTTGCAAGATATTTTCTACGTAAAAACCACAGTCTCTGTCAATTTATTATTGAATGGATTGGGTTGGGTTTCGTTATTGTAACAATATTGATTGAAATATTTAGCTAGATTTGTCACTGACAGGTAGAAAGCTTATCGTGGGTCTACAATAGGACTTTTATATCATCCCTCACGTTAATGTGTATTGCTTGAAATTCTATATAGAAATATTTTTGTAAAAAGACTTCAATAATGCCGATTTTTTTTTATTCCTAGACTGATAAGCTCGCGAAACGAGATCAGATTTGAAACGGTGGTGCGAAAGTACTAAAGACTGAAACCAATTTTTTGCACACACACGCACACATGCTTCTCACTTCGCTGATTGAAACAGTCTGTCGAACGACAACTATCAACCTACACTACAATAATTATGCGTTGGTTAATACGAAACAAAACGAAGAGCATTTTACTAAATATCGAATTACGTTTCTTTGTGGTACAACGAATAATGCCATAATTTTATATTGAAAATGAAATGAATTCAAGTGACTTTGGATGAGCCATTACACGAGCCAGCATACGATAAAATCGGGCAACTGTATTAATCTATGTACGTTAGATAATTCAAAAGTGTATAGAATAAAAATTCATTAACTAAATTTGTAATTAATTTTTTTATGCAAATTTGCATTTAACTTTGAAAATACCTTTAAGCAGGGTAACGTTTTTCGCTCATTTTAAAAATGTTCCTGTGGCGACTTAAAAATATTTGTATGTAAATATTTTAATAGATGGTAATTATTCTTTGTTTTAAATCTTGAATCCTTGATAAGTTTCATATTTCAATGTCCAATTTTATTATCTTAAGAATTATTTCGAGCAATTTGTCGTTATTGCGAATTATACATAATTTCTCGAATCATTTCGTGTACGTGTTGCTGGTTGTTTGTATTTGTATTTTCGCTAAAGTAAATTTGTGCCACTTGGGGATTTTTAAGTTAGCGCTGTCGTTTTCCACCAGATATATTATTATTATTGTTATTGTGGAAACGCAGTTATATTAACATTACGTTAGTGATGACTATAACAAAATAGATTGGTAAGATTAGGTTTGGAGACTTGGGCGTGTATCGTTCGCATTAGAAGTCTTCAACAAAACCAACCCAATCTTTATTATTTAACATCGATGTTGATTACGCAGGTTGTGTTGAAAGTTGCGTAATCAACATCCAACCCAACGTAACTCAACTCAACCCAACCCAACCCAACCTGCATAATCAACGTTGATGTTAAATAATAAAGTGAAAATATTATCTACCATTTCATACAGTTCATATCAACCAATTACACAACCGTTTTACTATTAAAATGCTGAGCTTGTGTGTCACCAAACAACATATAATAACAAAAGAATCAATTTTCAAAAACTGTTAAAATTACATAGTGAAGTAACTGATCTTAGTCCTGCAATGATGTTAAAATAATTGAATAGGTTGGTCATGATTTTTTAACTTCAATATTAATAATTAATTGCATTTCTTTAACGACCATGAATGGTTATAATTTTAATTATCCCGTAATTTAGAATTTACGGACTTATTCGTACATTTGGTCAGATTACTAATACGTGTATAGAATTATCTTGAACATTTGTTACTTTAAATTATTACGTCTGTATCGACCAGTGTATACTCACCTTAACATTTAATATTATGATTTTTGTCAAGTCATTCGATATTTTAAATAAGTGTGAAATACTCGTTTCCGCTATGTGAACGCAAAATTCAAGTTTATTCTACCCACCACGTTATTGCGACAGAGCGCCTCAATTTTATTTTAATATGGAGGACAAATTGTTATATTATATATACGAGATATATATTTTAGCTATGTCTATGCAAAAGCTTAATCAGTGAATTCGTTTCTAAGAGCGCCGTCATTTACTTCAAGATTGTAGTACATGAAACGTGTACTGTGTATTCCAGCTATGTCAATGAAAATTTTATTTTAATCCTTTGAGTAGAAATGAGATATTGCCACGTAACGAAATAGTTGAATGTGTTTTATATAAATAGTTTGCCCATATAAATATTAATATGTACCAGTCCGTACTTGTCTCCAAGTACACTTGTAGAACATTTTCCAGCGAAATAAGCAATCTTGTGCAATGTTATGATTATTTTATAACATTTGCGAAGAAAATTTTGGGTGCTTAAAATCAATAAAAAAAATGTTAAATAAAAATAGTAAATGCATTGTATCCCAAGTATCTTCAATTATTATTAAATATGTACAAAAATGTGTATAAAGAATTTTTTTAATATTTGATTTTTAAATAATATATGCTAATTTACGTATTTAAAGGATTCATAACTGTAAAACACAACACTTTCGGGATGTGTGTTATAGGAAGTAAAGTGCGAAAATAAAAAGGCAAGAAACTGCGAAACAACAGGTTGTTTTATAGTGGAAATATCAGTGGAAGTTGAACATACTAGTTCCCCACGTTAGTGTTTGGTACCAGTTGCCAAGTAAGTCAGAATAGATAACCTCAACAGGTCGAACAAACGACAAAAAGGTTTGCTGGGGGGACCACGGAGACAGGGGGGTACACAACGGTTCACTCTGGCTGGGGCCTCAGCGGTCATCAGTCTTAGCAAGGACTTGGTAAACGTAACACGCGAATACGCCGTGCTAGTTGTAAAACTTTCGGTACACTGCAGATACCGACATTGATAACGAACGTCAACAAACACTCAACATTTTTAATACATCGCCCGCGGTCTAGTGCTTCTATTAAGTGGGTGCATTCGACGAACATGAAGTGCTAGTGTCGCCGTTTCTGGATTATTCCTGTCGTTTGACTCTAGTTCAAGATGCCGAAAATATTCTTGATAAAAAATAGACTCCATCAGCAACAGTTGCGGCTTTTGGAGTCGCAAAATGCCGCAGCTTCAAAAAACGACCTCTTGGGAGATTCGCAGCCGCTATCGCTGATCGTACAGAGAAAAGACGGTAAGTTATTACGTATTGTATTTCACTTGTACATGTTTGTAAGCCGATACTGGAGTAACAGCGCTTATGACATTTAAATTCAATGTTAAACAAAAAGGATATAATTATAAACACGAGAGAAAGACATTTATATGCAAATCGCACAGACTCAAACAAGTGCCATTGAGCGTTAACGCAATTCCTAATTACTTATTAACCTTTGCCTAGCTTTCAATTCAATTTCACGATCGTCAAAATTTCGACATCAACCTGCACACGTCAAACAGCTCCCCGTGTGCATGTTTTAAGACCTTGAACTTATGCTGAAAAATCTACGCCGCATCGGGAGTTGAATGCGAGATTAGACAACGAACCCGGAGCTTTACAACGAATTCTGCCGAACGCACAAAATAAAAAGCTCGTTTTCGTGAAGAAATACGATACACACGACGTTTTGTAAGAAATGCGATATGTTTTTTTTTGCACAATTCAATTCTGCCGAAAACGATGAACGTGAACTATTTGCTTAAATTATTTAAAAAAAACACATTTTATTTTATTTTATTTAATTTTAAGCTTCGATTTCGTCGACTATTTAATCTAATAAGAATGCAATTAAATCTTGCGAGAGAGATCGACGGTCGCACAGGAGGGTAACCTGTTTATACCCAAACACGGATGAAGGGCTGCTCAATTCTCTTGTCACAGCTCAGTCGGAACACATCCAAGCTAACGCTACTTTATGTCACGCAAATGAACAACAAATTATCATTGAATTTCCAGGTATCGGATGTTGCATAAAATAAAAACACGTAAATGCATAAACGAATTATAGAAAATAAAATATTTAGTTTAGTTACCGGTGCGAACGGTAATTGGAATAAAATATTAAAGAATTGTTGTCCAATGAGTCGCCAAATTAATACGAAAAGTAATATACACGTGGCGAGAAATTTGAATAAACAAAGGTGCATTGAATAAATTTTGACTTGTTTACTAGATAGTATACATATTTCTGCAATTAATAATGCGACTTATTATCGTCGAATATATATCTTATTTACAATTAAAAACACAGGCTACCTATATCAATGCAGTGTTTAGTTTTGTAGCATTTTCGGACCTATTATCGAAAATTTAATTTTACTTTATGTAGTGAATATACACCGGTGGACAGGAAAACCGTAACAATTTAACACCAACAGAATATTATGTGAATTTGCGAGACTGAGGTCTTTAACATTTTAATGTTCAAAACTGTATCATAGATCAATACTCAGATCTATAACGAAAGTTCGTGAAAAAGTAAAAAAATAGTATATAATATTATATTACATTACTTGTAAATAATTGAATATTAATCAAAATAAAATGGTAAGATAAAAATACGTTCGAACAAATAAACGTGAATGGAAATTTTGACAATTAATATAAATCGATAATATTAATGAAAATATTTATTAATGAGGTAACAATTTGAAAATGAATTGAATTAAACGACGCTGCTCTGACTGAAGAAATGTGTGAAGTGACTGAAAATATCTGACCAGATTTAATTAAAAGAGCATTTATTGTATTCATTTAAAAACTGTTTTCGCTTCCCTTAAATAGATTATTCTATTTTGAATTCAGTTAATAATTCATATAAAATAAAAATAAATTAAAGTAGATAAACATGATGTAGTAATTGCCATCCAGGACAATGACCAATAGCACCACGAAACTTAAAGCATGTTATTATACTGTAGCACTTTTTCTGACCACGTGTGTATAAAAGTTTAGCCCATACACATTGATCTTTGCGAAATGAACACATCTGCAGCAGAGCAAGCTACAAAATAATAAATTTGGTAAAATTATCACAATTTCAGTTGCAGATTTTTTAGAGGCATCGACCTGTAGCAACTTATATCAAACTATTGGCACATCTGTTACATCGCCCATGAATCGAAAATCACAGTACTCTCATTTTAATTGTATATGTTTAGCACCCCTATGCGCTATTTTAAGTTGTCTAGCTTTTTACACAACGCTTTTATTGAAATGTGGCGCCTTTAATATTTGGGGATACAACACGATCCATCAAATGCGAAGCCGCTGTCAAAAGAAATAAATATCAACAGTTCTCAAAATCGTTTTCATTTTCCAATGTAATCAATTGTACCAAATTTTTAACACCATTAGAAAAACTACTTTAAATAATATTTGACGCAATTTTCTCTGTGTTTCAATTTCAATTTTATTTTAAAATGTTTTTAGGATTTTTATGCTATAAAAATCTGTAATATTAGCAACGTTACTGGCTGAAGTTTATTATTACATATAGTCTTAAGAAACCTGTTGCAAGTGTACTTCAAAATGTACCGCAACTATTAATAAAATGTATAATACAATGTATCCGAACACAAATATCCGATCCAAAGAATCTGTTTTTAGAGCATGGCTCTAAATTTTTAATTTGAAGTTTTACGGAAACATTTTTCATAACTAAAGTCATAAGACATAAAGTCTTTTTGTATTAATTTGCATATGTTATATGCCGTTGTTTACATCATTTTTGTAATTTTTATTGACGAATTGCCGAATATTCGCCGCAATAAATTGCGTTCACACATGAATCGTGACTTGCCCTATAATACTGGAATAGTTGTTCTGGTATGGACACTAAAACAATGAAAATATACCCTAATCAATTTAGATATAAACGAAAGAAAATAAAACGTAAAATATGGAGTACGATAAACTTTTGGGTAAACTAGAAGTTCACAAATTTAATATTAAAAATTAAAGTTTTAGGCTTTGTCATTATAAATTAAAAAAACATTTTTAAATATATGTAGATGTTTTTAATCTTAAGAAGTGACTTCAGCTTTTACCAGTTTTGTTATTTTAAACATAAACGTGCCCTTCATAACTCGAGCTGTGAATTAAGGGTTGCAAGATTAAAAGTTTTCATTGAAACCCGCCCTCCCCAAGATCAACTGCAGTGAATAAATTTAAATAATTTTACAACAAGAATTGTCATTTTAACCAAGCAATATTTTCAAGAGAATTATAGTAAAATTTCTTGACGTCAATTACGTAGAATAATATGCAAATAACTTATTGATTTGTTCAATTGAATAAAATTTGTTTTTACAACAGTAACAGGTTAATGTGTAATAAATTAAATATATAATAAATTAACATGATAAAAAATCTAGTGCAATTTCATGGCCGACTTATTTTCTGTACAAACTCAGCAAAAACCAAAGAAAAAATCAAAATTAGTGTATTCGACCAATATTTAACTGAAATTAACACAGCTCAAAGTTAACTGCACTATCAGAAAAATCAAAGTGAATACCAACTACGTAAATTCAAAAATCTTAAACCGCAGGATGAAATGCAGGACATTGAATACATGAATGGTTTGAGACCCTAAGTATCGTTCTATATATAGATGAGGCTATAATTCGGCTCGCTTTGGGATAAGGAAAGCTTTCCCATTGCCAGTAAGGAGCAAGTGCAAGATGTATGGTTGCATACGCTTTAGTTTCCAGTTAAAATGCCTAATTAAAATGTGGGGAAATCAAATTTGTACGATTATGGTAAATTAAAGTAATTCAAAACTAAGTAGCTAAATGCCACATATTGAAAAGCTGGTTATGCAAAACTACGGAAAACGAAAAGTCACCGAAAGAAAACTTGAAGTTCCTGTTAAAGGTGGAAAATTCTTCAAATGCAAATACATGTGCCCGACAAATTCAATTGCATTTTAATTAATTTAGAAATCCATGTAACGCAAAGTGAAGCAAGCACCGAAAGCTTTAGCGTCAATCATCGGTTAGTGCGTTTGAAAGAGTTGTGCTATAAATGGTCACTTAGTTTCAACAAAGATATTGTCTCTAAATTAGCGGCGTGATTTAATTTCGCTTGACCTCAATGATGTGCGTTGCGGCGGGGACGTTTCCCCTAGTTATATAGTCCCAGCAACGATTTGCATGAATTGCTCACAATTATTCATCTTCACAACCCTGAATAATGTTGGTTATAAAAATAGGGTGTAAAGCGAATAACTTGTTATTTTCAATGAAATATTGATGCATTTTTTTTTATCGACACAAGAAGCTCTTATGAGGAAGAGCCAAAAAATTACCAATGAGTACCTAACGTTATTTTGTGCGTTATAATTTCTATACAATGATACGATTATATATTCTTGTATCTTATTGTGCGTTCAGCATTGAACCTTCACACCTCCTAATATTAAAAACAAAAGGATTAAAGTGGTTCGTAAACTCTATCGAACCTGTCTAAGAGCCAGCGTTATCACAATATGGTTCCAGACTTGAATCATGCCGCAGACATCTATTTCCTATAAAACTCATCAAAGTTGCGATGATGATGATTTCGGTGCATCCAAGTAAAACACTCCGCAACGTTCATTTATTTGCTTCAAACATCGGAAGCAAACGTTTCATATGCCCTCGTTATTTCCTCGGCTCGCTACAAATCGTCACAATTACGAACGACATTGCGCTATAAATGCTCCTATTAATGAGCGTACGCAATACACTTCCAACTGTGACAGAGCGACGTGGCAGGTTGCGAAGCCCCATAAAAGGTTGCTCAATGTCGCGCGTGGGCACTTAGCATCGTCCACTGTATTAATGTTTACGAAATTAACGTACATAACAGAACACTTGTGGCGAAATGTAATTTATTCTGTACGGTTCGCGCGTCCGCTAGGCGTCGCCGTAAAACGAGAGAAACAATACGGTCTCCGGCGATCTGCATGCGCAGCGGTTGACCTTACAAACTTGATCTCCACCGGCGGGAATTCATTGTCTATAAAAAATGCACCCGTTTCCTTACCCGTCATTCGCACCTGATCCTGCACCGTATGCGTAATTACCTCCATATAATGTTTATTCATTGAAACGAATGTCATTTTGATTATTTTTGCATGCGCAATAAAGGTAGTAATTATTTTTAACGGAGCGCGTTAAGGCTTTGCTTTGCGCGAAAGAATGGCGGGAATTTTTCCGCAAAGATGTTAAAAACCTGTAAGTAATTGACATTTACGCTAAGCGCGCATATTTTATTGGTCGATGAATTTTAATTACCAACGTGTGAAATCACGGTGTAATGAGAATAATACTGTACGTTAAGTGTTTAAGATTCGAATCTGCTTTTGCGCACAGGTGTCCCCACCAGATTGTGAGATTTCGATACCTATTTATTTCAGTAAACTTTAATTAAATTAAATTAAATCAAACTACACATCCATTTAAGAAACAATAGCCCAAAATTATATATATATATATATATATATATATATATATATATATATAATAGTCATAATAAAGTGAAATAGTTTATTATTCAATTAGCAGTAATGATAGGCGCTTCTCAACGGGATTAAATTTGCGACACGAGCAAATGCGAATGTCGTAAATCATACGAATAACGTAAAGTGAGCAATGTCCATTATTGCAAGCTAAATACTAATTTAATAAAAAAATACTCTACAGGACTACTGGCCCAGGGCTTCTACTTCCAATTCTTCCTGTTGGTTGCTGCTTCGTTCCAATTCAGTACACTAATGCCCGGTTTCACAAACGCTAATCGGTCGTTAACAGCTTGTTAACGAATCGTCAAAAGTTTGACGATTCATTAACGAGTCTTTAATCCATCGTCGAACATTTGACAATTGATTACCTTGACGAACCGTTAAAAGAAAAATTACCATTGTTTTGGATTTCACAAGCAATAACGAGTCGTTAAAGGTTTGTTAACTAATTCACCATTTGACAATCGTTTGTGAAACCGGGCATAAGTCTCCTTAGATCTTCATCGACTGCACCCATCCATCGATATTCTTTTGGGTCGACCTATCTTTCGTTCATCTCTTTATTTTTACTGTAACTATTAAAATACCAATGATTAAGTAATAAACTTATTGGTGATCAAACTGTAAATAATGAAAAGTATATTCTCTGATTGGTTACAAACTATTGAGTAATGAATTATTATCCATCACTGGAAAAGTATGCGTAAAAATGAATCAATTTGACACATTAGAGTATTAATCATTTGTTGTTACGTTGGTCCAACTGTAGTTTTGTCACTTGTTACCTGTTAACATAATTTAGAATTTAAGTAGACAAGTTTAGAGAAGTTCTAAAAATGGAAAACTCAGAGTACAGTTATAAAATACAAAAGAAAGGGTTGTTGCCAAAAGAAATTCATGAAGACATGGTAGGTGTATTATGTGAGGATGCTATTTCTTACCAAATGGCGAAAACCATGTCTCGAGAATTTAAACTGGGAAGACGAACATGTGGCATGCGAACGGTGCTGGACGACCAGTGACTGTCACTACCCAAGAAAATGTTAATTATATACACGATATGGAAATGACAGATAGACGACTGACCATTCGCCGGATAGCTGAAATTATGATTTTTTTTATGGTGCTATAGAAAATATTTTAACTAATATTTCGGAGCTAAAAAAGTTGACACCTGCTCAGAAACGTTCTAGAGTATTGCATTGTGAAGCCAGTTTGGCAAAGTTTAAAGCAGATCCGGATGAATTTCTTTCTCGATTCGTCACTGTTGACGAAACGTGGGTTCGCCACTTCGATCCTTTCGACAAAGTATGGATTGGCATCGCCTAGGTTCTCCGCCAAACCGCAAATTTCGTGGCCATAACTTTACCAGCGCATGGCAAGCTCCGGTAAAGTTATGGCCACAAGTTTTTGGGGCGCAGACGGAATTTTGATGGCTGATTTTTTGGAACGTGGACATACAATAACTTCCAACATTGATTTTTAGATAATTTGATACAAACTCGGACTCAAAGCAAAACATGTTCGACAATAATTTGCTGTGTTTTACTTTTATGCCATTACCCCATTTTTCTATAATTTCACCTTACCATATGATAACAAGAACCTGAACTTCAACTGAAGGGGTGGAAATATTCGTATTTCTGAGCAGTCCAATTGTTATTTTTAAAAATAATGTCGTGGTCATTTACCTTGAACATGACCATCAGCAATTTACCCACATTTGCCTTGAGGAGTCCAGTCGCTGTGTACCCATGAGCCCCTTCGATGTAGATGAATCTTGTTTGCTTCCACCTCTGTATGTCATGTTTGGTCTTACTTCTTGTGTGTTCTAGTTTTGCACTCTGCAGTTGCGTATTTATATTTCGATATCAAGTTGTTAAGTTTCCGGGAATTCCTGTCGCATATTTATTTCTTGCTAGTGGGCCATTGCCATCATCGATTTAGTTTCTGAGATGGACATTGAGATAACCAATACCTTCGTTGGAGTATGCAAAATAATTGTTCCAGATCATTCTCATGCGACTGTCCAATACATTTGACGGCTTCGATTATTTTGCCCACCATCAGATTGAACACCAGTGGGCTAAGGCTCTCTTACGTCGTTTTCTTACAATAACTTTTCTCAATTAAATTATTTTGAAGATTGTTTGTATATAGGTCTACATATAATATTCTTCTTCTGCAGCAGCTGTTGACTCCCTTTTTAAGAATTTATATCACGAGGTATATAAATGTAGAGTTTCCAAATTCTAGGGCTAGATATTTATTCGACAGCCTTGTTTTACTTCTACCATTCCCAATATACTGTAAATAATTTCATCGTTTAATCAATTTGTAGAAGTTGTACTATTGGTCGTATCTGCTTCTCTGTTTAAGGGTTTGTGTGTATTAATGCGTTGTAACAATTGACAAATTGAAAGGATCAAAAAAATTCTTCAGACTTTCTTCAAATCGCTTTCACTATATATTTGCTAGGATATTGTTAAAAACTAATATGTGGTTATCCGATACATTAAATTAATACTTTGGCACCGTGGTCACCGTCTCCTGATATTTGCAATTCATTTAATTTACATTAAGAATGATTTTAGACTAACTTCAAAAAAAAGGAGGCAATTTTTCCATATCGCACATCAAAATTACCATGTACAGTCCAGCAAGGTCAGTGGGGATCAGTCATCCAAAAAGAACAACGGTCCATTATATCGCATTACCTGAAACTGGTTGTATTCACACATTTAGACAAAGGAGAACCGAAACTTACGCAAGTTCGGTACGCTGGCGCTCCAAGGACAAACTTATTAGTGCCTTCGGTCTACATAGACCGCCGCGGTCTGCCCACCTAACTTAACTGTACAATGCGGTAACCGTTTCGTGTGAGCAAACTAAGGACGGCGGTCTTCGAGAGATGGAGGCGTTAGTTGATAATTTGTTTATGTTTGCCGCCTTTACGAAATATTTTACAAGGATCACGTAACCGCTTACCGGTGTTTGCTTTCGGTTGACTTTTAATTTTGCTTATTCGAGCGCTTGTGCAAATGTTATTTTTGAACCGGTCAGTGTTTGTACTAATTCGCGCTTCTGGTGCACGAATTTCGACATATTCGACAATTAATAATTTTAATCAATCATGAATTAAATCTAAACATACATCACAACTTGTCACACAGTTACAAATTAAATTATTTTTTCTTGCACAGCAATTTCATAGTCAAAGTGAGACCCAACGTGTGTCTACTTTTTTGTAATTAATGGTTCAAACTACGCCTTATGATATTATTGGTTTTATTTATTTTTTTAATTTTATTTTTATTTTTTTCTTCCTTGTTAAATTATGGGAGCATAATAATGGTACATATAGAAATATTTATATTTAACATTATCATTTTCAGGGGAATAAATTAAGCAATTAAACTTTAATGAAAATAATCAATAAAACTTAGAATTTTGTCGATAAGAGTGGAGAAATTAAATATGAACTAAACAACAAAGTTATCAAATTAAAATTATTATTATTATTACTTGCGTTTATCTAACGTTTACACTTCCACTTTGGTGTCATGCTTTCAGCTGTCACAATTCGCACGTTTTGGTTTTACTAAATTTATAGGTTTATTCGCGCTTTGCCTTGGCAAGCTAACTTACCACTGATTTCAACAAATCCCAAAACTCAAACAAAGCCACATCAAAATCGCAAATTCCTTATACCCTTTTCATAAATTCTCTACTGAAATCCGAAATTTCACATTGCACGGCAGGTTTTAAACCTAAAATATGGTTGTGTCCAGTATTTGGTATCAAACTGCTCTTTATGATTTTCATGGATTTGCACCTTTATCCTTTCATTCCTGGCAAATATTTGTATCCTAAATTTTGACGTTATGTGCTTTGCATCACTTCATAATTTTTATTAGAGTTCATGTCTTATAGTTATTCTAAAACTATGAAAGTATACATATTTGTAGCTTATATCGCTCTTTTCTAAATAATTTACTTACAATGAAGTTCATAATCTAGGGCTCCAATAACAATTTATCAATATGTGAATTGCAAATTAATTCGTGATTAGTACTCAACCCAAGGTTGTTATTATTTTGTTATTACTTAGTTTTAAATTTAGCATAACGTCCAACATTTTATTAAAATTTTGTTTTATTTAAAATGTCTAGCCACGGTTCGTCCTTTAAATCCGGCCTTGGCGTATATTTTTTAATTTATCATTTATTCATTTATATTATACTTAACCAATAATTTAATTTTTCAAGGCACTCAATGATTGTTTAACGTATCTTACTACTTTCGACCAAAACTGGAATTGTTAAAATTACTGTGATTAGTTAATCTTAAAAACGCGATCGTTTTAATTTCGTTCCCCAATTCGCTTTTGCGAATTCACGGCCGCTCGCCGTTTAATTTGGATAAAATTACAAAACACCTAGCAATTAAGAAGCACAATGCCGCAAGTGTTCCCATAAAAAAAGGACACATAAAACGAACATAATAAGCGTTTCAGGTGTTGACGATTTATTACGAAAATCACACCGCACATATATTAAAAGTATGTCGACCATCACACAACAAAGGGTTCAGCTTATTTCACGCTCTACTTACGCTCGAAAATTCAATGGGCACTAAAAGTGAAATTACAAAGGGTGATATTTAACACACATCCACTTAGGCTAATTTATTATTAAAAAAGCGAAAGTGTGTAAAGCCACATCGACGTCCCCAGACGACTTTACTGCCGGTACATGGCTAAAAGTTTTTATGGAACTTTCAACATTAATCGGTGATTAAAGACGCGCCGTGTTCCCGCGTGGTTTTAAACGTTTCACAACAATCACGCCGATTAACGGCTTTTGTTTGTGCGCCCTTGAAACCCCGGCGATCTTATGGGAACTCAAACGCGCCGCAACACGTGCAGAGAAATTTCTAAATACGTAGGCAAACGATAATGACCCACAAAGAGTTATATCACCGCAATTGTGAAAGTATTAAGTCACGGATACACTTTCTATCTATTATTACGTTCGTTTCTTATGGTAAATATTCGAACTTGGCCTTGATTTTTACGATTGCGTCGAAAAAGCCGAACCGACCAACTTGGTCTCGTAATAATTTCAATCGGGAGGTCCTATAATTTAATTTATTGAATTAGTAAATAAGCAGGTGATATTACCGAAAACAATAGAAGTTCAACGTGAACAAAAAACACCACAAAAAAGTACCTGAATTACCTCCAAAACAGCTGCTATAAATTACCTAGGCTAGATGTTGTACCTTCACCCTCATCAAGTTGTCTAGGGCTAGACGTTGTAAAGCTAACGAGATAATTATTATCAAAGGTATTGCGTTATTTTAAGCACAATGTGGTGCATCAGTTTCCTTACTTTGTCTTTGTTTTGTTTGTACTAGCTATGCAAATTGATACATTTTTATTGGCTAAAGTGGGTCATATTTACATATGTAAACGTCGATATGAACTACATTCATTTAAAGGCAGCATTGGATTCAAATATATTGTAAATTTAGTTTGTAGAGATTAATAGAATCGAAACAAAAATGAAAGAAATATATTGTGACAACTATTTAAATGCCAAGAAGTGGGAATAAATTGTATAGTTACAATCAACATAAAATAGGGAAAATACGAAAGAAACGACACTTGCACTAATAACAATGTTAATAACCACAAACAAAACAGCATAAAACAAAGTAAAAAATTAATAATAACAATTCAAAAGTTTTATTAGTACTTAGCAGTACGATTCGTTTAAGCTGGTGGCAATTTTTATTTTTATATAACTCGACTCCATATTTTGCCCCCATCGAGTTTTCCCAAAGCCTGTTTCGTATTTGTAATTCATATTTCCTCATTTACATTCGACTGGTTTTAAACGTCGGCCAATTAAACTGCCTCTCTTTCGAAAGATATTCATGTATTTTAGTATAATGCAGTAATATTATTATTAGCTCCGTGATTACGTTCGGTTACATCCGCGGCTTCTAAATTCGAAGCCATGAATTATGCATCACCGACAATCGAGTATAATGCTAGTTAACGACACAATAAAATAAATGAAAATCATACCAGACGATTTTAAAACGTTTCACACGCTTTTATTATAAAGCCATTACAATAACAATTTACAAATGGAATTGCAATCGTATACATTAAAATCAGCGGCCGTATATGGGCAGGTAACGTGTTGAAGAAATTGCTGGATAGATTTATGAAGTACTCTGGTAACTAATTTAACGTTTCTATTAAGATCGTATCGAACACATATTAGTTTCAATAAATCGGCTTTTGCAACTCTTAGCATTTGAAATAGCATTTTTGAGCTCCACGATTAAAATTCACCGATCAATTACAACACCAATTAAATCTTAATATGGGCATAAATAGTCGTAAATAGTCTAACTACAAAGATCACCCCTACCACGAAATTAGTCCTGGACACGTCAAAAAAATTTGAAGGTGTGATTTGCTCTACAATATCTTGTTCGGAAATGAAATATTTAAACAAAGCAACGATGATAATAAAAACATACATTATTTCCAGTGCCATCAAAACTTAACCTCCTTTACATAAATTACTTATCTACCACCAAATAGAAAAATAGTACGCATGCATGTTTTCTTATTAATCAGAATTGGTTTAAAAACTCATAATTCGACCGGCAATAAAACAAATAAAATGCAATAACTAAAAGTACGTAATAAATATTAAAAAGCTGTAAAAGAAGTGGTATTTCTCTGTAGCCATATGTGAAAGTCTGTAAATATAAACAAGGAAACCACTGCATTTCACTCTTTATAGAATATTCACGGTAAAAAGTATTATCGTATAATAGATCAAGATTCCATTTTGATTTAAGATTATTATGGTCAATGTTCGTTTCTTTGTTTGTCATCCATTACAAATAATATTGCACACCCTAATTATTGACTCGTGGTCTCTTACATAATACAAGCGTAATTTAAAAGTCTAAAGCACACGTCCAACAGCCTTATAAACTATTATCATAACGTATGTATTTAGGTCTTGTATTAGCAACTAATTTGAAACTCATAAACTGCATCAATTAAACACTATGGGCAAATATTTTAATAAAAAATTGATTTTTTTAAATGCTGTAGAGATCAGCATAACTTTGTTTTTAATATTAATCATTTTATAACCGTGAAATATTGGTAAATGTAAAAATTGCTTACTTACGTCTAAAATAATTGTCATAAATTAAAAAAATCAAATTATTTCTTACTTTGATTATGCAACAGCTAACTCATAAGAATGGTTAGCATGGTTTCTTTCAACCCAATTTATATTCTTGTTTTACTCTCGTCATTTTCTTTATATTATCAATAACATTGCAGGAGTCTGAATGGTTAAATATCACTGTCTCAGAACTGAGGTTTTGTTAGTTTGTTGCATTTTACGTAACCGGGTTGAATTTTCTATAATTAATGATAGTTTTTCCCGTTATTGCAATAGATACATTGGATATATGATTATACAATTCTAAAGGCCAAGGTATGCGCAGGTATATATCAAGGATCATTGTGGTAATCCTATTTGAATAAAATTAAGATTTTGTTTACTCACAACGAGACTAAATTTTCATAATGCTGCTTCTTGAAATTCTATAGGAATGAAGAAAAATGCATTTAATGGATAACATTTAATACTTATCTATTAGTTTTTAATAACTGGACATTTTTTTTATAATTGTTGAAATCGAGAGTATTTTTTATTAGTTTGTACATTGGGTTAGAAGCAATTCATTGCATCAGAATGTACCCAAGTCAAGTCCCATAATCATACCAGGGAGAAGGCGCTTTCATTTGATGTAGTTGTCTAGATTGTTAGACTAGAAATCCTAAGATCACATGTTCAAAGCTGCCTTAGAACGAATGCTGTGGTACTTTCTAACAACTCTATCTAAGACAGCGATGGCTGAAATTAAAAGCCGATTGTAGTTAGATTCGACAGTCTGAGATGTCGTACTAAGGCCTCTAACTAAATGGAGGGGAATGGAATTCCAATCCGCAAAGGCAAATATAAGACATGTAAAACAAAATTCTTGATATACCGAAAGATTACGTATCACCAATGATAACAACACGAAAACAGCAAAAAAGTTGATCCACCTCAACAATAAACCAAGAATGCGTAATGGAAATGGAATTGATTTCGCGGGCAAGATAAGTCCAAGACAAAGTAATGATGAACATAATAGGAGAAGGAAACGAAAAATTGTGACATTAAAATCGCTATAAGCAAGCTAACACAAGCGCAGTAATGTTTTTAAATAAATTTTTGGACTGAATTTATGATAATGAATTTGTAAGCAGCATTAACGCACAAACAAATAATGGATCCTTTTCTTACAATAATATTTTCAGACGATCTGAATAAATAATCAGTTCGGGTTGATTTACAGACGCTGAAAATTCTATGAAATTTTGCAAGAATTTTGCATTATATATTCAGTGGGCGCGAAAAAGATCATCTGGGCGATGTTCAAGTTGCATCCAATCGGAGAGAGTCCTGCTAAATAAAAAATAAAGAGCAACAAATTTACAAGTCCATAGGCTAATATTAATATAAAATAAATGAATTCGAAATCTATAAATAATTAAAACAGTATAAGTGACAGCGCTGGCAACGAGCGAGTGGAAAGGACAAATGGAGAGACGTATAAAGGATTGTAGCAGTGCACCATATGCCAGAAGAACTAGTAGGTGGAACATTTTTATGGGAAGTATGTGCAGAAGTTCTTAGTTTCCCGTATGGATCTTAGCTTTTGATAACTAACTGTAAATGTCGGAAGGCTATAAAAGAAACATCAGAAAACGATTAGGGTATTTATGATTTAACATTTATGATTAATGGTAGTGAAGTCATATTTGCGATCAGCTCTCCAGTAGAAGGGATTCAAACATTCGTAGTCAATTGACGAGGAGGGGTTGGCACTAGGTTTCAGATGTGCGGTTTGAATCAGTCTCTTTGTACGGGAATGTTTTATAGTAGCAATTGTTATTTAATAACGCCCATGGGTTAATATCTATAAAATAGTTTGATACCAAGTGATATGGTCCTGGTTCCTAAAGACGACAAACCCTGAATAAGAATTTAAACCTATACAACAGATACCTGAAAAAAGAAATATGAAAATAAATAAGACAAAGAAAATAAGCAATAAACATGGCAAACACGAAACAAAAATACATGGAACTAGTTGGAACAGGTCCAGACCTTTAAATACTTATTGGGTTAGAATGACATAAGAAACTTGAAATAAATGAGACAAGCAGTAGGCATACTTTTTAATAGAATAAAAAACAAGTTTCTAGCCAACAAAGAAATTCCGCAACACATAAAAGCAAATTTTCAAGACTACTTAGTCACTCACTTCAAAGAAATAAAATATAAAGTGCTGAAACGAGATTCCTCAGGAGAATAGAAGGAGAAACAAAGATGGGTATAATTTTGGATACCAACTCATTACAATTTTGGATACCAACTCATTACAATGCACTGTAGAAAATGACAACTAAGATGGTTCAGGCACGTAATAAGGATAAGGGCGAATAAATTGGTAAGAAGGGTATATGAAGCAAGAACGGGAAAAAGGAAGCAGAGAGAAAGGCCGAGATAAATATGAAGCGTAAAAGTGAAAAAGGGAGCGGAAACAAAGAAATTGAATCGAGGGTAATAAGGCAAAAGGCACACGATAACAGAGGATGGAAAGAGAGGCATGGACAAGAAGACCAAACGAATGACCACTCCTCAGTCAGTCTTACACATATAAGGGGATAAAGGCAATAAAGATTAAGTAAATATAAAATAATTTGAAAAAAAATATACAAAACATTTTCTTATGAACTGACAAAAAAACTTTAGTAATATACTGTAACCTCTTTTTTTATAAACGAGTCAAATGACTGATTACATGAAATAATATGACATTAACAGAGAATATTTTCTTGCAAGTTCTTGTCAGGTTGTCGATGGTTTTTAATCTTCTATCAAAAGCATCCCTTGGCATCGACATACATCTAAGTCTAATGTACTTGAGATTTAGATTTTAAATATTTTTGAAAACGTAACGAATTTTTTTTTCCTATAAAAATTATCAATGAAACCTTTACTTACTTTTATTATCCATTTTCCCAAGTCGATTTCTGTACAAAAAATACTTTTAAGTAACTCACCGTCCATATGATTTAAATTCGAATAAATTTTGTAATTAGTTTGTAGGATGTGATCAGTCTTGTTTTTCTTTGCAATTTTGTTGGTCATATCATTTTGTATAGAGAAGCCATCAGATGACTTTATTTTCTGTTTCGCATTGACTTTTGGGTCCCCTACTCTATCTCGTAACTATATTTCCTTTCTTCTTCCTTTAATTCGATTCTCCACGTGATTCCAATTCATTGGCGTTTTATCCAAGTTTCGTCCACTCTATTTATGTATATGATCGAGAAATGGGATTTTATATAATTATACAAGCTGGTCCAGAATGAATGTGGTTTGAATTCTTTAAAACTTTTATTTATGCGTTTATTACATTTTTTTAAGTACAGTATGTTATTGGGGAATTTATTTTGATTAACTTTGAAAAATGATGTCCTGTAAGTGGTGGCCATTTTCTGCTTCGCACATACGTGCTCTTTTTAACATATTTTCCATAACTTTTCGCAAAATTTCGAGTGTAATGGCCATGATTTCATTTCGAATGTTGATTTTTAGTTGGAAGATGGTTCTTGGCTTGTTAACATACACTCCTTCTTTCAAATATCCTCAAAGAAAACTATCAAGAGCTGTTAAATCCGGCGTAGGCAGTGGAGGCCAGTTAAAATCACTTGTGCGCGAAATAATGCGTTGCCGAATATGTCCCTTAACAAAGTCATTGAGGTACGTGCATTATGTGCTGTGGCTGCATCTCGTTGAAACCACAAGGTTGGATGGTTTTCTACAGCTGGCAACAAAATTTTCCAACATCGACCGATATTCATCACCGCTGACAGAGATTGAATCACCAATTTCAAAAAAATAGAGGGAAATTATCCTTTCGGACGATACACCGCACCAAACAGTATACTTAAGTGGATGTAACTATCGCTCGTGAACTGCCCTTGAATTCTCCGTAGCCCAAATCCTGCAGTTTTGCCGTAACCATTCAGTAGGAAATGGGCTTCATCGCTCATTATTAAATTGTGAATAAAGTCTGGATTTTCCTCTGCTTTTTCACGGAAATGAATGGCATAGTCAAGCCGTTGCTGGTAGTCTGTCGGCTTAAAATTTTGCAAGTTGAATTTTATATGCGAAGAAGTGTAATGTGTTCAAACTGGTCTGTAGCGACCGCCGTGATAGCCCAAGTTGTGTCGAACGTCTCCTTGTTGATGTGGGACTATGCTTTACCCTCTCCCGCACTTGTTCAATATTTTCAGCAGACCCCTAGTGACGAAAACATCCAACCAAATGGTTTATTGTTGTGCAATCCGCACATTAAAATGACAACGATACGCTGTGTCAACACAATGGATTGTTTGAAAAATAAAATTCAATTGTTTTGCTACGCTGTTCGATTGTGTAGTTATTCGTATTAAATTACCCAAGTCTTAAAAAAATAATAATTAAAAAAGTTATTATGAATTCAAACCATATAGCTCATTCTACGCCACCTTTTACATGAGAATGTTGTGTTCGTGGACCATTTCAAATTATCTACAAATAATTTTTATTTTTACCCAAATTCTTCCCAAACTTTTCACTCGATTTACACGTTCGCTTAAAAATTTAGTACTTCACAGAGAATTGCGAATATCCAAATTGCATTTTCTTGATTAAATGACGCATCAATTTCCTAAATCTAATAACACTTTACTTTTAATACTGAAAAATTTTACCGGAATTTCCGGAAATAAAAACCGGTGTTAAAATATCGCTTATTTATGCCAAGTTGAATACAGTTTCGTCCTTTCCAATTCTACCTCAGCCTTGGTCGATTTAACCGGAAAATTACCCGGACGCCTATGACCAATTCATTCAAAAACATCTTACCATCCATAATCTAATATAAATAACTGTTAGAATTCAAGTATAGATGTCGTTTAATATTCAGTATGTAAGTACACTACTATCATAACTCCATGCATACCGCATTGTGCGGTACATAATAATCAACGTTGGTAGTAACTGTTTTCATGTAAAAACCAAGGTTGAAATAAATTACACAGACATTTTTTTGAATAGCCCGGGTCACTGAATCCTAAAATGTAAACGGCTCCGCCGAAGGACATTTTTTCCGTTAATTATTAACAATGTCGGATTTAATCGGACACCGAATCGTCGTCGCCGTTCCTATTAAAATTTCTACCGAAAAGTACGCGTTGCTAATTGGCGTTTACGTATTTGCATGATCGGATAGCGCCAAATTTCGGGCCAATTTGGACGGGAACAGCTGAAAGCGTGACTTAATAAGATCACGTGATTATTGAGACTGGGGCCGTCCGCGTTCAGATCCGCTCGCGCGATATCAAAACTGTCTCGCGAACCGTGTGTGCAGGTAATGTGTACTAAAAAGAGTAAAAAGCGAGGTAGGAAGTCTGAAGGTGATCCGGGAAGATCGTGCGCACCTGCAGGGTTTAAACCGGTATGCGAGACGGGCGGTGAGGCAAACTTACGGCATTTTAGGAGAAAATTACAGAATTAGCGTCTTTATTGCACGTCGGGATTAATTTCGTGAAAATATCCCACGCGCTTTTGCTCTTTGGGCTCGTTTTCAAAATACGAGCAAAGGCAAACTGCAACGTGAAAATAAATGAAATATATTATATAGAGAACCGCTCATTTTTACGTAATTTCTATTTCGTTTTTAATTATTTCACATCTCATTATCAGCGCCAGGTCATAAGGGAAAACATGTTTGTTTATCAACTACCTTCTTGTTTTCTAAAACACTTTAAACGCCATACACAAGTTTACCATTTTTAAATCGTTTGACATCTTGGGACTTATTGCCGTAAAATCCGTTCACCTACCAGAATATTAACAATATTTTATAATATGGCGCGAACATTATGAATACAAAGTATGAATGACTTATACGAAGAGAATAGTAATCACAACTCTTATAGTATTTTTAACCTCATATTTATCGGCCCATTAACATCAGTGTCATTTGTGCTTCGTCCTTGTTGTTTAAATTAAAAATATTTTTAATTATCCTAAACAAATCGTTCCCAACGATTCTCACCTCGATTTAGGTTTCGACATAGTAACTATGACTACTAATACTACATTCGTAAATATTTTTTTCGAAAGAAATATTTATGCAAAATTACCAGCGGACAGAAACGTGCACGGGAGTGTAACGAGAAAAAGCAAATCGCAGGATTTTTACAGATTTATTAACCTTGCATTAACTCTTATTATGACAAGGTAATAAATTACAATTTCAAGATAAGCTCGATCATAGGAACAATTTAAATTATAAAATGATTTAGCTGCGAAATGAGCAGGTGTTATAATTTGTTGCTTATGGTGTAATATGGCAACAACACGAACACTTCCTCTCGATGTTTTATTGAGCTACAGGTTAGTAGTCAAGGTTTATGACAATCTTGATATATGTATATAGTTTCGTGAACGGTTACTTTACTTGATCTTTTTTGCTGGCGAATCTTGGCGATTGAATTTAAAATTCAAGGAGGAACATTGAACTTGCTTTTTTGTTATGCGCCGCTTGTTCGCTTCTCGCTAGAGGATGTAGCTAATATTATTTATACATATCAATGAACAAATATATCGTCGGTGGCAAATTTTTGTTCGTTTATTTGTTTTTTTTTATCGCGATTTGTCTTTCTGTCATATTATAATTTGTCCGACATTTTCTCGACATTTTTCCTTTAATTGCAATATATTGATTGTGTTTTACATATACATACTACATGTTTTACAATAACAAAAATAGTATATTGGTACATCCTACCCCACCTATTTCACTGAGCGATCAACTTTCAATTTAAAACAGCCGGATTGGGCGGGAAAATCCGGCGGAAATTGAATAATTGTCTAAATTATAAAAAAATGGAAAATTGTCCAAAAATCACAAAACTGCTAAGAATTTCAACATTCATTCAAAAAAGAATAAAAAATTACCACATTTTTTAAAGAAAAAGAAAGAAAATATTTATGTTGGGCTCAATCTGCCTTCCTGCCTCAGTGGTCAAAATTTGTTACTCTTATGTTACTACTCACTATATAGTGGTCCTCTTGTATAATCTCTTTTCCAAACAATCATAAACGTTCTCTCAGTACACGCTGCCAAAGACTTACAAATACAAAGTACGCTATCAAGTCCTTCTTTTAGGGTAAATATATGATATTATGTACCCCATCCTAAATCCGCTCTGTGCTTCCTCTATTTGTCCTTCTATATATTCTATTTCTATATCTATTTTCTACTTTACTTTTTCGTAAATTTTTAGTGCATTACTTAACAGCTTAATTCCCTACAGTTGTTTCAATGTCTCGTATCTTCTTTTTTATGTTTTAGTACTATCACCCTTTCTTCCCAGTCATTCGGTATTTGGTTTCTTTTCCATGCTTCATTACACACTTTTCAGAATGCTTCCATTCCCCCCGTCCGTCACAGATTTTATAGCAATTTTGTTATCTTGCCCCGCGGCTATACCGTTCTTCATTAATAGAATTATTTCCCTTATACCTTCCATATCTATTCCTTTTTCTGGTATCATTCATTTCATTAATGTTTTTCTCTTTCTCACTGTTATTATTTCCTCATATGTTAACATTAAGAATTCTTCAAAATGTTGCTTCCATCTCTCCGTTTTTACTTCACCCTTTATTGTTCCATCCATTCCTGTTTTCAATGATCTCATGTGTGTTGCTTTTGCCTGTCTGGCGTTTTTAACTAAGTTAAAAAACACTTTCCGATTAGTTTCACTATTTTCGCCCATCTTCTCTCTAAATACTTTCCAAATCTCTGGTTTGCTCGTTTTTAGCAACTTTTTTCTTTTCTTCTGTTCATTATATACACTATACTTCGATTTGTGCCTTTTTGCCTCTCATATTTTTCCGTAATCCCTTTCTCTTGTTTGATGTCTTCTATCCGCCATCGTTTCCCGTCTATATATACTTACATCCATCCTTCTCATCTTGTATTCTACACGTTCTCTATATTTCTCCGTCGTTTCTTTCTCCATTAGTTTGTAGCTTCTTATTATTTTTGTTATATATAGTTACGTTTACTTGTAATATTATTTTTTATTGTTTTGTCTTGTCTGATCTTAAGCATCACCATTGGTGGTCATGTTATATTTCCGGGCTTGGTAATATATGATTTTGTACACCTCCGAGAAGCTATAAAAAATAAAAAATTCTGATATTTTTATAAAACGAGTCTGCAAGGATTATATGTCTTCCGTATTTCACAACTAATATAAATGTGCTTGAAATAAGCTCGAATTAACTCTAAGTAATTACAACACCTAAATATTTTAAATACCTTATTTATAAACATTGTGAAAATCGAGAAGTAAGATAGAAATAATTGCGGTGTAAAAAAACATCAATCAAAAACAAAAATGTATTAACGACAGCTTTGTTTCGCTTTACACTTCGCTTCGCTTCGCTTTTTATTTTGCATCGATTTGGTTTGTTTCGTTTTGTTTTTTTTTTTTGCTAATTTCGTTCCGATTTGTTTTTTCACTTGAGTTGTAAATTGTTCAGTAAAACAATGCGAAATCATCAACCCCAATAAAAACACAAACCAATCCAACTCAACAGCAAACGAACCTACCCAACACAATTAAAAGAAACCCAAGACCTCAACAACAACAACAGGAATCAAATCAAACCTAAGCACTTTTCGGTGCTGTTTGGTTTGATCACATACGTTAATTTACATAACTACAACGACAAGCACACGATGGATATCACTGACCAATAAATCCAGTCTAACCGATTTAACTAAATCGAACCGAGTTTCGACGTCGACGTCTTTGTTCATTTTTTTTGCAAATTATAAGTGGTCGAAATAAAATTTAAAAAAATGCAAAATTACATGTAATAAAATTTTTTTTATTAAAAATTGTCAATGTCAAAAATGGTAAAATACAAGTTGACAAAGACCACACTTACGTCTGCTGAAAGTGTAAATATTATCAAATGCAAAAAGAAAGTAGTATTTTATTATATAAAATACAATAAAATAATAAAAAAAATTGCCAAAGACGACAAAAAATCCTTATAAACATTATGAAAGTTGAGAAGTAAGGTAGAAATCATCGAATTGTAAAAATAAAGAAATTAATAAAATTATAAGAGTTCGTTTTGTGTTGTTTTGCTAATTTCGTTTTGTTTTTTCACTTGAGTTGTAAATTGTTCAGTAAAACAATGCGAATTCATCAACCAATAAAAACACAACCCAACCTAACCCAACAGAAAACTAACCCAACGCAACACAACAACAAACTAACCCAACCCAACACAATTAAAAGAAATCCAAGACCGCAACAACAACAACTGGAATCAAATCAAACCTAAGCACTTTTAGGTGCTGTCTGGTTTGATCACATACTCTGACGCTAATTCATGTAACTACACCAACACGCACACGATTCAACAAAATGAAAAGCATCGTCAAAGTTGGATGGATTTCGCTGATCCAACAAATCCAGTCTAACTGAACCCAATCCAATTTGATACAATTAAGAATTTAACTAAACCGAACCGAGTTTAGACGTCGACGTCTTTGTTCATTTTTTGAAAATTGTAAGGTATCGAAATAAAATTTTAAAAAATGCAAAATTACATGAAAATGAAACAAAAAAATTAATTAAAAATTGTCAATGTCAAAAAGTGTCTCTGAGCTCGTCAGATCATACTTACATCCGCTGAAAGTGTAAATATTATGAAATGCAAACATTGTAAAAATGTAAAAAATCAAACTCCTTGAAATTATAAAAAACATTAAATTGTCAATATTAAAAAAAATAACAAACCATTAAAATGTTTAAAAATATATATTAATATACAAGTGAAGTCAATTGAATACAGAAAAACAAAATTGGTGTAAATAAAAAAATATCAGTTATTAGTAGGTAAGAAAATTTTGAATAAATTTTAACACGGCAACAAAATTGAAAACCTAGTCCAATTTTCCAATTAGTAACATTGTACAACAGCGATAAAATATTTGACAATTTCATATATTTAAATTCTGATTTTATTTTAAAGCGCTACTTTAATTATGTAAATTGCAACAGATGTTATTTATTATCATTGTTAATACATTACGTTATTTATTTTGGTTATATAGTAATTTATTGCGAGCAAGAAATATCATTTGTAGAATGTCAAGAACAACTATGTAAGATAATTGTGAAGACCTAGCAAACGAAAATTCATAGCTATTTAAAAATTGAATCAAGTGCATCAGGAAAAAGTACTGAAATTAATCGTGACACTAATAGTTCTGTATGATTTTTTTCAATTTTTTCAGTCGCAATCCAAGCCATATGGTTCTAGCTTGATACAATTTAGATTTGAATTAATAAAATAATTAACTTCAACTGGTAAATGTTTGGCCCCTTAACTACATTTTAGTATTTCATATGTTACATATTTACTTCGATCAAAATTTTAAGGAAAGCACTAAACATTTTATAAAAAAAGTATACATATTGTTTTAAATTATAATTACTGGAGTTATACATATTATTATTATACATATTTATTCTTTTAAAGCCTATTCGAGTTGCGGAAACATTGTTTGAATTTATTAATTGTGTTGTCAACTGTAAAACCTAACGTTGTTCGGTTCCAACAGACTGGCAGGTTTAACACGTCCATTAACACGGGCCGAAAATAAAACGAAAAGAACCGCGTCTGAAACCGAACGTTTATCGCGACTTTTCAGGGACACAGACGATACGTTTTCAGATAAGTGCACCGTAACAACGCTCCGTGAACACAACAATGCGCCGCTAAGGTCGAAAAGAGGTGTGAATTTCAATTAAATGTGTTTATTACGGATTTCAACCAATAATTACGCCGCCACGTCGCAATTACACAATCAGCGGGCACATTCTAAACCGTCTGCAGTGCGGAGCACAATCGTGTATAAATTAATATCATTTTACAATGATTCACTCCATTTAACATGGCAATTTTACAGCGTTTTTCCAAACGGCTAATGCATAACTAATTATACATCGCGCCGCCTGGTCGCAGGTTTGCGCAAGATTAACACATCTGTAGAATTTCAAGTTGACGCTGCGTGTATGGGAACGTTTGTTTGGATTTAATTGCCCGAGTGGAGTGAAGTCAAACCTGTTTAAATGGCTCGTAAGAGCTTGGGTTTGTTCTAGTGAAAAAAATAGCTATTGTTTACATGCTCCAGTCTAGATTTAAATTATAGCCAAGTAGTTACATGCTAATATTGTCGCATGACGCGATGAACCAGAAATGTTTACGAAATTGTATTTTGAATCCTCGATATTATTAACATTTAGTATAAATTATTAACAATACATCAAGGAACTACGTATCTAACATGAAACTTTTAAAAAAGGTGATACATAGGCAACGAATTCTTGTTGGATTTAATCAATGCCCTTGTTGCAAGTCAAACCCGTACAATTGATGCCCTGGTGTTTATTATGAATGATTTATAAGAAATATTAATTTTATATTAAAAGCGTACATTTAGTATTGTTCGTTGTTCGTTGATACATTATCGTCTTTTATGTTAATTTTGCGTTTTATTTTTCTTTTATTGTTGTACAAGGTAAATTGAATCTTGTCAATTATGATAAAGCTACAAAGCATACAAATCAAAGTACTGCAACAATTCATAAAATACCATTGGTAATAATTAAACAGCAAGTGCAAAGATAACACAGTTGGATCGTTACGCCCTTATTCAGATGTCATGGACAATAACACACTCTCTAGCATTATTAACTAAAGTATTAAACAAATCGTTGTGGAATTAAAGGATTAAATCAAAATACTTGCTTTTCGCACAGCTTGCTATTAACCAATTACTTTATACACGACATCTCAACAAAAAGAACAATCCGGTTGCTAGAATTAAATGGATCGTTAAATGCCAAGTATAAAGACATGAAGATCAAAACAATTAAGTTTCTTGTAATATACATTGTAAAATTGAATTGAATAATTACCTGGAGTTATACCATATGAAAATACTCTTGGGTTGGGTTGGGTTGGGTTGGGTTGTAACATTTGTAGAGTGTGATGTAACGGTCGCATTTTCTCATTGTCTTTAGACTATAGCGATACACATTTATATAGAGTTGATGCTATCCCACATGCAAAGTATAAAGGATCAAACTAAATCAAACGTCCCGGTCAAATACTTCCATGTTGTAGGTCGTTTTTGTACGATCCTTTTTCCCTGTCTAGTCAGCAACTACAGCAACAACAAATTTGATAGAAAGAAACACCACTGATAAACAATTATTACAAGAATTGTCCATCAACAAAACAAATCCTCTTATTGCAATAAAAGAACTATTCACTGTCCTGTGATTTATTTTGATTGAATGAGAGTCAATTAATCGTAAGCCATGTATGGTTGTCAGATATGGATATTTCTTGCATAACAACACATGTCAAGTATTGATGTCAACTGTGTAAATGTTTTATTATAAACTTTAACTACTGTCTTTGTAAAGAAATATATGTTCTTTAACTTCGTTTCCAATGTAAATGTTGTAAATGTATTGTTCTGAGCTGAAGTTTTATAAAAGAAAATTAGATGGAATAAAGAGTAAAGGAGGTTGAAAAATTTGTACAAAAATATGGGGCTATGTTAAAAGCAATATATTTTTCCGAATTCTAATTTATTTATCACATGCCTCTTAAATATTTAGTCTACCTGACTGGTAACTTTGTATTATTTCCTCTGTATTACACAAGTCCGTACTGCATCCATCTATTTTAATAATAGGAATTAAGTAGACTTAAAAAATAATAGCTTTGCAAGAATTAGTAATACTCTGGAACGAAATTATTGAAATTGTGGTTTTGCAAAATACACCCAAATATACTTGCTCGTAACTTAAATAATGTAACGCAGTATAGCAATACTCCAATATTATATAATTGGTCGATCATTGTTAGAAAGTGCTCACCTGTATTTGATAAAAGATATATGTACATAATATTTAATTTGGTAATGAAACCATTAAACAGAAATATAAGCAAAAAAAGAGAGGAACCTCGAAATTGCCGACAAAATGCCCTTCTATCGACATTGAACAAAATATTAGAAAAAGTAATACAAAGAAGATTTAACCGACATATAACAAAACAAAAAATAATACGCAGTACGCATTTCAACGACAATGCGGAACAACATCTGCATCATATGACCTGATAAATAAAATAAAAACAACGAGACCAGGATAGTTCTTGGCATATTTATCAATTTAATAAAAGCTTTCGGTACAATTTCAGAAATTAAATTAATAGAAAAACTATTTGTCACTGGGATAAGAGGAAAAAACCTCACTCTAATGCAAAGCTATCTGACAAACAGAAATCAAATCACAGAATGGTACCCCAAGCACACCCCGTGTTTGACTTAATTTAATACAACTGTACAACTTAATATCATAATAATAATTAATACCATAATCAGCGTTATTGCTGCGGATACCAAAAAATGGCAAAACGACCGCACAACCATTGCAAGCTGCGTTCTTCTGGCAAATTCAACCTGAATTTTTATAGTTTACAACATTTTCAATGTCTGTTCTAAATGGTTTTGTGGCATTGTTTGTCTTAATTAGCCAATCTAAATTAATAAAACAAATTTTCGTAATTTAGTCATTCTAATAGTTGAGCTTGTTATCGTTTACGGAAATAACGATACCACAAGAGAACGTAATTTACAGATTTCATATTTTGCCAACAAAGGTAGGCAGGCTAGCCCTCTTAGAATTGTTGGAAATGTTCAAAGCGGGTCGTAATTCGGAAATCCCAATAAATGACCACATTGACCCTTCAAATGGTGTAATATTGAGTAAATACCTAACATTTTATTTGTGATGGTGCCACTGTTCGTCAAGGGCAAAGTTAGTTGAAACCGTGTTCACGAAGCTTCATAAGCCATCATAATTGTGTACACAATTCTTATTATGTATTAATAAATTAATAATTTATTAAATTACAGTTAGTAATAAGCTGTGCGAATGGTCAATGTTTTATCCTACGTTGCACAAAGTTTTTCGTTAATTTTATGTAGAAATGTGTTTAACTATATACTTTCATTTATAGTGCTATTGTTTTAATTAGTTTATCTTTTTATATATTTCGTTTTTCATGTTTATTTTGCTTTTATGCCATTTTATTCAGCATTTTTCCCTCTGCGATTTTTAATTATCGTCGTCTTTTATATTATTTGCACTTCTTTCATGTGCTGTGGATTCTTGTTATGTAAATCCGTAGATTTTACAAAATTAAGATACAATTTTATTCTACCGAAGCGAACGTACTAATTTGGGCATGATAAACCCAAAAACAATCGAAGGCAAATGTAATAAATTTATCGTTCGTATATCGTTTTGTGCAAAAATAAATTTATTTTTCGATGTTCAGTATTGTGTAGGAATTTTTACTACGTAGCCAGGTAGTGCCATAATAAACATTACAATACAATTTCTTTAGTTAAATGAAAAATATTTCCAACCCATAATTTCATAAATGCAACTGAAACATTTCGACGTAATTGTATATTATAACATATTGTTTTAATTTATGTAATATTTACTACGATTAATACAACCGCAAATCCTTACGTGATCATGAAAATTTGCACTGGTTGCAACATTACGTTCTCAAGTTAGTAACAATGAAACCTCAAGATAAAACAGGTTAACAAGTAATCTCTTTGAAGCACCTTTCCGTGAACGACCGCAAATTCCCAAAAATGGGCTCAGGTCATCCAATTATGTAAATGCTCCAAATTAGCCGAAAACTAATCCCTCGCATACACCAGCTTATAATGCGGTAATATTATCCAATCGGGGTAGTTTATTGCAATAAGTTGCCGACAGAACCCCACCCCGGAGAAGAAGCCCCGGCCCCCACTTTTATGGCACAATGTTTAAAATTTGCGCACGTTCGCCACTTCTTATTTGCGTTTTAATCGTTTTCGAAAAAACGAGCCGTTTCTTTGTTGCGCAAGTGGGTTTTCTTGTCACGATAAACAAAAATGTGTGCGGCGATTTGAAGCAGTGTTTTTTGATTAGGATGAAGTGCTGCGTGCGAGTTTAACTGTAAGTGAATATTTCGATGTGATGTTTGCTCTCTGTGCATGCGAATTGTTGACGGTTTCGTTTTTACCTTGATTCAACTTTGCACCCAATGGGTTTATGACGTTTTAACATTTATTCTTGCCGGTGTTTTTGATAATTTACCACGTGCTATTTTGTTAAATTATCTTTAAGTTATCGTTTTCGAGTTGCGCCAACCAGAGCAGTCCAAAACATACTAAAATTCAGAAAATGTTGTCGTTTTTATAATGAAACATTATGCAGCTAATTTAAAAACTGTCAATCTTAATAAACTTATTGTATCCGAGTTGATAGAGCCTTTATGTTTGGCTCACCCCTCTAAACCTACCCTATGTATGTCAGTGTTATGGGATGAGTTTAAAAATATTTAAGAACAATCAAAAGATTACATATTTGATAGTGCATAAAAATATACTGGGCCAACCCTAACTAATCGACTAATAATCATTACCAATATTTGTACCAATATCTGTCACACATGCAGTGTGCAGCAGTTCTTAAAAATCAAGTTGTACAAGACACATAATTGAAATGAAGCTATGATATTTTTTTGTAATTTTGGTTACCTCCAAAGACACCAATCAACTGGAATAATTTAATCGACGTCAAATCTATGCAGCGAAATAAACGAAAAATGAAATCTGGTGGCAAGAAGAGGAGTTTCTTCATAGAACATTCCAAATAACTATGTAAGCGACACTTAAAATGTTAATTCAGAGAGTCTCCATAACGACTATTTTTTTATTATCTTATTTTTATTATTTTAGACAAAAATAGTAAAATTAAAACAGCATTTTTAACTTCTATCGTCGTATTAGGTTTTTGTTCATATATTCATTGTTTATATTTCCAGTTATTGTCGTTATTATTCTGTGTCATGTTTCAAAATGTAGTAAATTCTCATAATGTTAAATTCCTTGTATTTATTTTTAGAGTATTTGTTTTATTACGCGGCGCGCTACGTGTTAATGAATATATTAGAGGGATTATGCTTAACTATTCACGAAATTCCAATATAACTGTATTGTGTATTGTTCCTATGTTTACGTGAATTTTTGATGTTAAACAATATTTATATGCCTGAAAATTATGATTGCCTCGTAGAGTCAATAATAATTTTCAGACATGAAATTAGTTCGTTTACTATAGTGTACATCACATTCAATCCAAGAAATATGAACTCAGTCCAATAAAAAAAACATGATATATGTATTTTAAGTTAGTCGGCAACCAAAATCATTATTAATATTGTCCAAAAACCAGTTTCATCATTGTCATGAAGGACAGTCATACGAGGATTAATCGTGCTTAGAATGGTAGTGCATATCCCATAGTCCCTTTTATTACGACAGATGTTGTGACATTTACAATTATCTCATCAGTTCTTTTTCTGACTCACCACATACCCGTATTCTTGCAGCCGTGCTATTGAATTCTCAAAATAAAGCAACTTGGTCAGTACAATACAATTTTACATAATTTATGGGAAATCAGTTAAACACGAAAGTACTTCAAATTGATAATTAGCAAAAATCAAATACGGTTAAAGATACCAAAATGTATTTCACTAACAGGAAACTTTAAGGAATTTTACAGAAATGGTGTTCACAATCGCGATTGATCTTAATACAAGTGTATACAGTAACCATAGTACCACAAAATACGAATGAACGAATCAGACAAAAGTTGTTTAAACATTTGTAACATAAATTTTGCAAGTGGAAATTTGAAACTGCCCTAAGAGTATTGAGCTTCGACTAATTAATAATTAAAACATCTATAAAGTTTATTCGTCGAATTCATAATTTAATACTAATAATTTCGAATTAATATTATTCTCTAAATACTGTCTTTACCTTAAATGTACCACTATAGAAAAATTGTCAAGTTCTAGAATCTCAAAAGCTTTGCAATATTAAACCACCTTTTATTCATTACTTAATTTTTATATTCTATAATATTCTATTTCTACCATACACTACCATTCTTTTGTATAATTACCTAATTATTTTTATTTAAATTTGGCGACATTTCAGTTGAACGATACCCAAGACCAATCATTTCACCTCACTTTTAATTTTAAATATTACTCACATTAATTAGTAACAATCAAAATCGTATATATCGTGCCGATTTAAAAAAAATATGTGCACTATTGGCACTAAAGTTTTTTTATGTGGATATTTGGCTCGGCTAACGACTCAAACAATAATTCAAAATAACATTCGTGTAAAAAAATTGAACTTTAGTGCCTTGGCATACAAATATATTTCATTTATTGCGTTATTGCAAGGAAAATATTTTGTGCAATTGTATATCATCGGCCTTAGAGCAAGCCGCAAGTCCCATCCACACATGCATTTTGTTGATGATATGTTAATTCAATTCTAATGACAGTAAATTACTTTTCAGATCGAGAGAAAAACGAAATCGAAGAAAGAAAAACCAAATCGCCCGTTCCGGAAGACCAGGCGTCGACGAAAAAACAAGAAGTCGTACCGCCTCGTCGTTTCATTTCCTCCATATTGGGCGGCGATGTACCGTACGGTAGCCGAGGACACGTGCTGACCCGCGCGGAAAGGAAAGAATACGCACCGATAGTTCCGCCGGATAAGGTCGTGCTGCCGGTCGCCAAAAAACCCCCCGAACCGATTCCAACGCCCCAAAATCTAGCGCCCGTTCGTTGCTCCGTTATACAACGGACTCCCAAAACCACTAAACGCGACGAGGACAAAGACGTCCGATTGCCAGCGCCGCTGGTGATACAGGAACCCGAACAGGAGCAGCCCATCGACTATCATATCCCGAAGAGACGAGGGGAGACCGAAGACGAAAACGAAGAACGACGAAACCGCGAACAGCGGAGAAGTCACTGCTCAAAAATAAACAAACCGGTGATCTCCGTGAGATCGGTGGTCGGCAAGTTTCCGGTGACGATGTCCGCTGCTGCGGGCCACGGACGCGGCAGTAGCGGATCGCAAGGTAATACGAACCAGGCTGCGGGGAACACGTCAGGCGGTGGAGGTTCCATCAATTTCGGTGGCGGTTCCACCGGTGGGACAGTGGGTGGTGGTTCAATGGGCGGTGGAACGGGCGGAGGCGGTATGAATCCGGGAAGAGACGGCCGCCAAAATTACGGACCCAGCAGTCCACCGACTGGTAGCCTGCCCCCGTTCTACGAGTCGCTGAAAGGCGGCAACAACGGGAATAATTACAACGCAAGCGGTAATTTTTCGAGCAACGGCTACAACATGGTGAACGCCCCGCAAAACATGGACTGCGATACGGGGCAGGAATTGACCAGCATGAACCTTAACACAAATCAAAATTCGCCAAAGCAGTATTCCACGTTACAGAACGCCTCGTACGGACTTATCATGAAAGACGAGGTCGACTTGGATATGTACGAAACCAAAATTGAACCCATGGGCAATTTAATACAATGTTCGTATTCCGGTTATGACGACGCAATGATGGTCGATATGGTCACAGGCACCGTAGTCGATCCGCTGCAATTCACTGCCACCTTGACTCTATCGAGTTCTGCGGAACACGCGTTGTTAGAAAGTCTATCGGACGCAGCGGATCTCTCGAGTTTTTTACAAAGGCTCCCCAACGACGATAACGAAAACGAAGAGATAATAACGAGTAACATGAATTCGCCGTCGATGACGCCCGACTCTTCACAATTGCAGTCGGTCGAGCAAAACATGGAACCGTTCTCGGATCACATACTGAATAGGAACTACGAAAATCGTTTTCCACAGCACCAGCAGTTTTCTAAAATTTACCCGGAGTCTCTACCTTCGTATCCGTCCATCAACAACGAATCACTGCAAGTTCAAGTTCAAATGCACCAACAGAACATGCTGTCTCCCAGTTTGTCCTTCAATGGGAGTGGGTTAGATTTGGATTCACCAACTAACATGTCGCTACCATCACCTGGCGCGGCTAGTTGTTCGTTAGACGGAGGAAGCCACAACGACACAGGATCACCGTCTAATGTGAGTGGGCGACGTGACTCAACTTGCAGTGACACATCCTCCCTCCAAGGGAGAGCTAGTGTATTGCAACAAAGGGTAAGCAACAAATTGATTCAGGCAAAACAGCATTTTCTTTTAAATAAATTAAACAAATATGAATCATCACCAAACATATCAAATATACATACAATTTCAATTAGCAACGAACGAATTCCTTCATTAGATTTACACCAAGGAAAATGTATAGATTTTATTCCGTGAGACAATAGACAAATCTAAAATTCTTATATTTTTTTTACCTGCATTTAGTGTGAAACCAATCAAATCACGTAACCGCTGTGCCAAGTCAAAATGTATGCTTTCCTTTCAAACTAATGCGGCATATTAACAGCTTTGTATCTCCTTACAGATGGGTCTGCCGTCAGAAGTGCAATTAGAGTTCGTTAATGGTGGCCATGGAATCAAGAACCCGCTGGCCAATCAGGAAACCGTCCGTCAAGGAACCAGAACCGAGGACAAGACCAAAGTTGCTTCCATCACGAGCGACGATGGGTCGTCGCAATTCTGCTGCCGAGTTTGCAATAAAACGTTTGCTCTCCAAAGATTATTAAATAGGCACATGAAATGTCATTCGGACATTAAGAGATATCTCTGCACGTTTTGCGGAAAAGGGTTTAATGACACATTTGATCTGAAGAGGCATACCAGGACACATACAGGTAAATTTCAGATCGAAATGTTTTAAGTATTTCATAAATGTACATCAACAAAAAATAATTAATGAGAGCTTTACTCTGCTGCATATATTTTTGTACAACTACGTTTGGATCACAATTTGTTCAAACGCAATAATAACAATAACACTTAATGGAACTTGCGCAACTAGACAACCAGTCAAATCTCGCTAATTTTCGCAACGTTACGAGCTCGTTCGTATTCAACTGATGGCTCATATAGCTATAGTTGCTTTAGTTAGAGTTCATTCCTCTAAATAATGCTATATGCTCGAATAATTTACCTTCTAGAAGGCAATGAGTTTATTTCATTTACCATGCTTTGGCAATAAATGTGACTCGACATTTTACATTTCACAGTTTAAGGATATATTAGCAGTTTAACAAACAAATATTTCTTGACAAAAAATTTAATTTTAATAATTTTTAATGGGCCATTCAAATACTTGTAAAGCTATTCAAATAAATTAGCAACACTGGAATGACAGAACCTATGCAATAAAATCCAATTAAAATCAAACCATAGAATCCAAGGAAATACAATGAAATTCAGAAACTGAAACTGGACCCCAACCTATCAAGCTAAATTTCAAATTAGAAAATAAAACCTAATTAGATAAAACCCATCGAAATATAATAATTCGAGGTATTAAATTTTCATCACAAGCGAATATAATTGAACTCGACAAAGCCAAATTCATGTAGAGAAACATTTCATTCGAATAGTGAGTAATGTAAATTTGCTGCAAATTGAATTATATCCAACTGGTCACCATATAAGTTACCACCACCAATTATTAATATTATGTAGTAAGTAGTTCTAGCTGTGACAGCAAGATCAAAGTACAGGCCTTGTTTGTTTTTTGCATTCTTTCAAGGAATAGACTTTTTATTTTTTTATGTGTGAACTTCAACTGTTGTAAATGAAAGTAACTAATTGATAATTCTTGTTTCAGGTGTAAGACCTTACAAATGCAGTTTATGCGAAAAATCATTCACCCAGAGATGCTCGTTGGAATCACATTGTTTAAAGGTACATGGAGTCCAACACCAGTACGCTTACAAGGAAAGACGAACAAAGGTGTACGTATGCGAAGAGTGCGGACACACGACGAGTGAACCGGAAGTTCATTATTTGCACCTCAAAGACAAACATCCATATAGTCCAGCGCTGTTAAAGTTCTATGATAAACGACATTTCAAATTTACGAATTCAAATTTTGCTAACATGCTGCTACAAGTTCGTACATAAGTAATAAACATTTTCGTTTATTACTGATGTTTTATGATGACTTTATGACAAACAGATATTCACAGTTTGTTTCCGTCTCTTTCCGGGCTAAAACGCGAACGCGTTTTGGCGTTATCGCGATCAACCGCCTTCATCTAAAACCACCAAGGCGACGGAACAAATCTGTAACTACTGTGATAATTTGACTAAAATATTTATATCTGTCATTCCATTCATTAACATCCACTTGAAGTCATTCATCGATTTGTAGCAGCAGTGCAACCTTAATATAGTAAACCTTTCTCTACTAAAGTCATACTCTATAGTGTATACAAAGTAACGCTGAGCAAACAGCGAACAAATAATGGCATCTGTATGATCCGTGGGGACAACTTGCGCGGATTTATAAAATCGGGTTTTTTGTGCAATCAGGTGACAGGTAAATTGGGGTTTATGTAAGTTAGTTTAGATCAAAGTATATTACGAATTTGTATAGTTAATGGAACGATGCTAGAATTTAGAAAAATAGTTGGGAAAATTTTTGCGCACTGATTTAGTAATGAAACGCAATAAAACAATTACTGATTCAACTGGTTTTGGGTACATTCATTTTTCTAAACTTTAACACGTTCCTCGTAATTCTGGTGCTTCATAGATTTATTCTAATGCAACTATGGTGCTACAGAATTGGTAGTTGTTTGTATTTAAAAAATATATTTTAGTTATACGAATGTTGTTTGTAGGCTTCTGTTTATGTGATTTTACTTGTACTTACGCTCGATTTAACGATCTGACAACGAATTTTGCAATCTTTCAAAAATTTTGCAGCGTATTTGTGTCTTTGTTACTGTTCTTCAAATCTCGAGATTCTGCGTTTCAAATGAAAACGCGACGATGTTTATAGAGTCTGTACATAAAGATTTTAATTTAAGTTTATTTCTACTTTAAGTACCTATAACTAAGATGTTGAATTTTCGATTCAACATTGTTGGTATGACTTAGCCAGTACCTAATGTTATTATTATTAATTGATTGTAATTTTATTTATCTTCGTTTACATCACAGTATTCTATTACTTTTAGATTGTATAGTTTATTTAAATGACTGTGTAATAGAAGTAACCTGATATATTTTCTAACGTTAAGCGAAATTTAGCTTTAAATACACGGATAAACAAAATTCTTAGTTAGTATAAGAGGACTGTCCGGATAGTAAAATAACTCGGTGTTTTATTATATTGTATGTGTAGAACAAAGTGTGTATCTGTTTCCTAATCTATGTTGTTATATATAATAAATTATATAAATATTCGATTTTTTATTTACAATGGGTAGTGTTGATAACAGTTTCAGCAAGCAAGTTATTATCATATTTTGGTATGAGGTAAAAAAACATCGTACTTTCACCAACAAAGAATATTTATTGTTACAAAAGTTGAACAGCAATGTTCTTATTGTTATCATGTTCCACCATTCACAAATCATGTCTTGATACAACATATTTCACGTACTTTGGCTTCAATACATTTAATATGATTTTACTTAATTTTTGAACCACTATATTGCAGAAAAAAATTTAAGAATTTTTATAACATATCTCTTATTCAATAGCATTTTAGTATCAATAAAGCAAATATTTTATTTGTATAAAATTGATTTCATCCAAAATTTCCTGTTCACTAAAGAATCATCCTTCATAATTTTTGATTGCTGCATTTGTAAGTGTTGGCATCGCTTTATTTAATTAATTTATGTATAATTTCTTGTGTAATATTGTTCAAAGATATTGCAGTCTCGTAGTAGGGTTCTTCCCAAAGCATCTCGAGATGGTTATAGTGCATCTATCACATTACATTAATTTACAAAAAAATTCTTAAACTAATATCCCCTTGAAACTCTAGTCAACCAGAATGAACCTCATCTATTATTGCCACCAAAGTTTATATTAGCCATAAGCAAGTTTATCTTTATCTGTCCATTACCAGCAAGAGAAATATGGCATACTGTAGCCAATTGTCTGTTAACATTTGTAAACATTTATGGACATCACATAGAAATCAAATGATTGCTTGGGTAAGACTACATTCAAGGATTTTCTTCTACATATAAATGGCTACTTGCAACAGTAATTAAATATTCAGTACTTGACGTTCTAAAGTTCACTTGATGAAAATAAACCAAGGTATAGGCTGTAAAAGTAAACTTAAAGGCACATATTCAAATTAAAACTATAATATCATTATTTCTTGTTTTTCAAGTGTAATTTTTGTCATCTGACAATCATTTACCACATTTTAATTGGCATCACCAGATATAGTAATCAACACTGCATTGATAAACGTTTATTTATATAAAATATATTTTTATAAAAAGTGGAACAAGTATAATATATGGCCTGGATTTAAAAATTAAGGGTATTCACAAGTCCATTTTTTTATAAAGTATTGTAAAAGCACTTGTAAAAGGATAAAACAACAAAGTTCAATTTGTAAAGTTTCATTCATACAATATTTCTAACTAATTCACTAATTACTTTAAAAATGAATTAAATGTGGTTGTTTGAACAATTGACGATTTATGCAACATAGACATACCCCGATATATATGTAAACTTGTGAATACCACTACTAATAGGATAAAGTAACTATAGTCAACTAAACACAACACTCGATCATTGTATTATTTAACTCGCTGCTATGAACTTACTTATTGACTCAAGTCAGTTTCACATTCACTCAGTCAATAGTGATAAAATAATAAACGTTTTATTCTTTCTTAAAATTTAAATATAAGTCCACGCCAGTGAATTGGTGTATTAATTCCTATACATGAATCCCCGTTCGAATTCGAACGCTATCAATTTTCTTCATAATGGAGGAATTACTGGATCTTTTTGTATTGGTTTGATACTCCAACTGAAACACAAAAATTATGTATTCAGTACAGACACTATTTCACAGTTAGTATTAAAGAGCATTGATGCATAATATGCAAGGTACACATGCACATGTTGAGTTTGCAATTTGCTATAAATTTACAATTTTAAGTTGCAATTTGTGCATGAAATTGGTTGTGGTATCGTTTTTTACATTTGTATCGTTTAAATTCACATATTTTCCATCAATGCAGCGAAGTGCATAATTTAAAATAAGTCATAAAAAAATAGCAATACTCACCCATATAATTAATCGTTGGATTTTTTATCCATAAGCTGCGTAACATGTTGACTTACTTGTTAATAATTACAAACATGATTAAAAAAAAAACAGCAATTGCATCTTTACATAAATTAAGTAAGTACAATTAAAATGATGTGAGGTCAATATAAGTTAATTTTCACACATCACATCACATCAATCAGTCACATCAATGATTCAACTATCAATATGTAAAACTACAAAAATTTTATAAACATAGCTTAGTAACAAACTGTATTCCAGTACTAAGTTGCAACATTTGGTTTTCGCTTCAAAATGTTATGTAACACATCAATTAATTAAGATTTGAATTGATAATTATTGTCATTTGTCTCTTATTGTGCAGCTGCACATAATAAAGGATTACATTAATATACCACTTCATCACTTGGTCCTTTTCAAAAGCATTTTTTTACATTTTAATACATGTGAAAAGGATAAAAACTGGTAAAAACCTTTGGGTGAAAAGAACAAAGAAAATATTGGCACCAACTTTTAGTAGAATTCAAAACAATCGTAAACTTTAAAACATGGTTTATGTATTAATCCAGGAATTTTTAAATTAATTAACAGTAGATATATTTACCTGCTTATCTATTGCTCTAAATTGCCAAGACCAGTTAGCACGATACAAAAATGGCCGTAGATCAAATCTATTATCATCTGGACTGTAAGATTCCATATGATACGATGGAGTTAATATGGTCATCTTATGTCGGTTTATTGCATAACACCTAGAAATTATCTCTAGAAAAATTCAAGGAACCAACAACCTTTACCTAAAGAAATGTTTAACTTTTTCGGCCACTTCTGCTGGCGTGTACATATTCGACCAAGTGTTCACCAATTTACAAAACATGGAATAGGGACCGCAATGTGCTTGCTTTCTCAACTTTCCAAAAGTACTAAGCTCAGCGTATGTCATGCCCATGTCCATTTCGTCAGTTTGCACCAGAGCTCCCTCGGACAATGGTTCCAATTCAGCTGTCGGCATAGCCGACGATATATCTGCGATGATCGGCATGCTGAACACATCTTTGGCGTAGCTCAAGAACATTCGTAGATCAGTTTTCGATATACCGCCGATGGGATTGATATCGGCGCTTGAGCAATCGTACTTGGTCATGTAACCTCTTAGTGCTTCGTCGACATTGGAGCTGCCCAAGACCAACAAGCCACCAGGGCGCTTTCGGGCCCAAAGCATTAACTGCGCAAAAAGATATGATAGCACCATGCGTATGCGCGCTTGGATGTTTTGTAAGGCTATGTTTTGACGTGGACAACCGCCTTTAGCGGCAAATTTTGGAAATAGTCCAGTTACTGTGTTGAAGGTTTCTAGTAGTGTATTGACAACCCTGTCAATTGTTATAAGCATGTGATAGCTGAAATAAATTATAAGAACTTATATAAATTATATAAAACGCCAAAATTGACAAAATTTCAAAATAGTATAAACTGCTAAAAGTACAAAAATTATAAAAATTTGTTATGAATAAAACGATAAAAAGTATTTGTATCAGAATTAGTCACATCTAAACGTTAAAACCATCACACTCTGCTGCTATGTAATTGCAGTGGTCTGTACTATGCAGACTTGCTTTGTTGACAATAAATTTCAACAGATTATTAAGGTGATGAAGCCGTTTCGCTCAGGCTTAGGCTTAGACAACCAATATGGTAATAGATTTTTTTGATACCTTATTGTAAAAATGTTTAAAAAATATCAATTTAATTATAAATATTTAATGTAATCGCCATAAATCATTTTTTTTATAACAATATTATACCTTCCAATTGCTCCTGCTAAAGCCGTTGCTCTCTGCCTTGTTTCCCTAGAAGAGTTTTCACTACCCATGTAACAGGTAACCAGGAGCCTGTTGCAGATTTCAGTAGCATTTGATGGAGCATATTCAGGATCACCTGATATTCTTCGTAAATCGTATAAAACTTTAGAATCTGTAATTACAACAATAAGTATTAGTGATTAGTTATTAGTGATAAATTGCATACCAGCTTTAATTAAACCAAATCTTTTCTTTAGTAACTCTAGTCAAGGTGTGAATAACTTATATTTTTAAATATAAAAAAGTAGAATGTATTGAAATATCTAACTTCTGTTTAAGTTGGGCTTAAGTGGTCTTACCGCCTTTTTGAATCGACTGAAGTACCATTCTGCACATAGAATACACGATGAGAGCGGTACTTGATGAATCAGCACCTCCGCTCAATGGTAAAAAGAAGCCTCCTTGTCCCGATCTTCTTAAATAATCCCACAGCCAACACGCTGGACCCTAAGTACAAAATAAATGTATTTAAAGTATTGTTAAAGACATTTATGAAAATCCAGTAATTTACAATCTACTTTTAGGTCTTACATTTGTTTGTGTGATTTTAACATAATTGTTTTAAAATTTCATTTTAATTCAACAATCCAAACAACTTATTAAATTTGTTCTACTTATTCTATATTGCACTCGACAATGTTACTATAATTGATTTCATTGTATAATAAAATCGCAATTAATATGAGTCATTTAGCAGGGATATACATTTCCATTACCTGTGCAATTTCTTCTTCAGGGCGTAAGTAAACCCATTCAATTGGAACAGCCGTGGGCAATGTGGTATCATGTTCGGGAGACAAGGAATAATCGATCACCACACGAGGGTACCGTAGACTACCAGATGCCGCAACATTTCGGCTCCTCATCGAATTTCGATATGACCTAATATCTTCCAAATCGATTGTAGATGCAACCACTTCCTAAAATAATGTAATAATTACTAATTACCCGAGATCAAGACATTTAAATTTGTACTTGCCACATCTTCCAATGCAAAATGCTTACTGTAGTTCAGAATATCGCCATTTAGTGCAATACATGATCCACCATTGAAATACACCCGTTCTCCATCACAGCCTCTCAAATTGCTAAACATGTAACATCCGCCACATTTATAAGTGGCGCTTTTTACTAGATCACAAACGATATACGCTTTACGTAGTTCTGTGTAGCTGCCGGAACCGTTTGAGAATATTTCGACTCCATCCAGGCTCATGGATATGTGAGTGCTTTGGGGATTCCACAACTCCTCGCATATTTCAAAACCTGCAAAATATAGTTTGATTGTACTTAGTTACTTTTCAAAATTGAACTCAACCATCTGTGGAATAATTTATTGAAGTTATATTCATTTGGGCAGTTTTTATATAATATATAATAATAAATTATTAACCAATTTTTCACAATTTACTTTATAATTGTTTTTGCATTACAAGCAATAAATCAAATAATAACTAATGACAGTTACAAAGATAATAAATGGGGAGAATTACAGATTATTCATTATAGTAAGTACTCATATGTCTATTACCAATGCAAGTATCCCTAGTCGCAATAACTGCATCACCGAATGGTACCACGGTTTGTCCAGTAACACAGGTAATCATCCTTGGTAAATGAAAATCTTCAACTTCACGAATCTAAAAATGTCACATGTACAGTTGTAGTCGAACATATTGAACAAACCTTTCTCCAAGCGGTAAACCATCTAGATTCCCTATAATTACCATCGTCACACATAGCTAACTTAGGCCTTATCAACAATATCTTCTGATTCAAGAAAGCCACTCTGCAATTGTACGCCACATTTTTGTGCATCACGGGCATGCCGACGTCTATTAACATGTCTTTGCATAACGGCGTGGTCAGTAACTCCAACAGGACTTCCCAGCTGTGCAAAAACGTGTCGCTTTCGTGGAAGTGATCCTCACAGCTGTACCCACTGTGAATAAAAAGTCTGTTAGTGTTTCGATGATTGCAACCCATCGCACCAACCAAACTTCCAGTTCTGGGCCCGTACGGTACGTGGCTCCCAGTTCTTTGGCTTCCAGGATTGATTCTAAGATTCGTTCGCGATTTCCATCGAAATCAAGAGCCCATTGGTTCAATACACATGCAGCCACTGTAACTTTCCTGCCCATTTTTAAAGGAAAAAATATGCATATACGTTCAGTAATGGAATTAATGCGCGAATGCAATTATGTATATATTAAGATTATTTTCGTAGACTAAACAAACTGCATTCTAAACAACTGCTAAAGAATCAGGTTATTTACTGGATAATTAAGAAGTGAAACAGCCTTAATTACTACTTCACAAAGGCCACTTTACATTATCATGCACTTGACGCGTGTCCATGGCAACATCAGAAGTGCCAACAGTAGCAAAACCAAATTCCTACTAATCTTTAATGTGAAAGGGAAAGGGAGGAAGCAATTAAGCAGAGTCCACATGGTGCAAGTTGGGATGCACAGGCACGAACGAACGAATCGGTGGACACATAAAACTGATATACCTAAACAAAGGAGGGCATGTTGCTGTTAAATTGCATGTAAGCAAAAACATAGTTTTATTGACAATTCAATGTCATCCGTTTAACATAGCACAAAGCATTGGCGTGAACAAAACAAATTTATGTTAAAAAAGATTGTTTTTATATTTTGGTAGTTATATACACTGGTTTTCAAATAAAATTCACCACATAGAATGAGTAGACGAAGAGGGCTGAAAACTTGTGTTATATATATTAATAATTAGTTAAAATTTGAATTAAAAATCACTTAACAATACAATTTGCAGTTTCTACAACGAAGACATACTGGCCAAACACCTGGTGTGGTGTGGGGTGGCATAAAATAGGAGGCCTTTAACGTTTATCCAGGGCAGTTTAAATGCTCGACGTTACATCAATAATGTCTTACAACCAGTTGTTCTTCCTTTCCTTCAAGAACATCCAGAAGCTATCTTTCAACAAGATATTGCGCGGCCTCAGGCAGTAATGACACAAAGATTTTTTGAAGAAAATAGCGTAAATATACCTTGGCCTGCCAAATCGCCTGACATATCACCTATAGAACATGTCTGTGAAATGATGGACCGAAGACTGCGTCATCTTGCTCAGCTTCCAAACACTATAGATGAATTGCGACAACAGCTTCAAATAGCCTGGGACGAATTACCCCAGGACGCAATAGATCATCTACTTTCTAGTATGCCTACAAGTTACTCACCGTCGAATATTTACAGGTAAGCATATCATAATGCACAATTTATGCTGCTGATACAGATTGTTGTTAGGTTATGTCCGTGAATTGCTAAATATTAATTTCTGATTCAGTGTTGATTAGTTGATTACGTTTATGTTAATTTTACATGTTTCGTTTAATATTATCTCATTACAGAGTCACCACGAGCAGGAAAATTGTCCATTCCGAATCATGAAACATTATTTGTAACGTTATCGACTTTCTGATCGACAAAAAGTAACAGGTCATTGGACATATCCAATGGAAGAAGCTACGAAAGTCGCTGCTACCGCTACAGGGAAATTTGTAACATTTATAAAGAAGATTCGCAAGGAATCTGCAGTTGCAGGAACGTCTGCATTAAAATCCCAAAAAAGCAACGAACTAGAGCTGTAAACAAAATTGAACTGGATGACTTCGACCTAGGCGTTTTAAGAAGAACTGTGCTGGAAATTTACACCGTAGAACATAAAGTTCCAACATTAAAGCTTCTAGTCGAAAAATGAAAGATAAAGTTGATTATTCAGGAAAAAGTGATACATTGCGGAAATATCTACTTCAGTTAGGTTTTAGATATAAGAAGTGTCATAATAAACTAAAATTATTAATGCAAAGATGTGACATTGTTGCCTGGCGTTCTTAATATTTAAGAAAGTTAAGAGAGAATGAAAATCTGGGGGATGAGAAGAAACCAGTAACATATTTAGATGAAACCTTCATTCATCCATCCTACGGAGTCAGTAAATGTTGGCAATCAGAAGAGGAGCCTGTTGTATATAAGAGTGAGTGAGCTGGCCAAAGGCATATTATAGTGCGAGGTGGTTCTTATGGCTTTGTTAAGAACGCTCTTTTGATCTTCAAGTCTAACAAGTCAGGTGATTACCATGATGACATGAATCATACAAATTTTATGCAATGGTTGGAAAAGTAGCTTATTCCGAATCTACCACCTAATGGCATCATCGTCCTTGACAATGCACCGTATCGTAGCAAGCAAATAAATGAACCACCTAGACAGTGCAGCCGCAAGGAGGAAATCCGTTCATGGCTAGAAGCGAATGGCATTTGTACAACAAATGATTTGCGCAAACCAGAAGTGTTAATGTTAGTAAAGAAATTTCCCATAAATAAAACTTGTTATGTTGACGAATTGTTAAAAAAACATAGTCATCCTGTCCAACGTTTGCCTCCTTATCATTGTGATTTAAGTCCCATCGAATTGATTTGGGGTATGATGGAAAGAAAAGTGGTAATGACGAATGTATTACAGCATTGGAGTAATATTGAAATGTTAAAGAATTTTCTAAAATCACAGAAGGAAATTGGATAAAGGAATGCAATCATGGTAAGCACATTCCAGAAGAAATGTGGAACGCAGATTGTTTAAATGATGAATTTGTAGAAACTTTAAGCTTCAGTGTGAATACCGGTGATGATGATGTTTGGATTGACTCTTCAACGGAAGAGAGTGGATAAACTACATAATTCAGATTACAAATTTATATTGTTATTGTGTCATGTTATTTAAAAATCTTTTTTTATTAGGTAGTCGCATATGTGCTCTTTTTCTTGTTATAGGTTTTGCATAACAATAGAAACAAAATAGTATATTACACTCGTTTAGTAAGGCAATATTGTCGCACTCGTTCTATTAGTTCTATTAAACCACTCGTGCGACAATAAATTGCTTTACTAAACTCGTATAATAATATACTATTTCATCAAACATGTTATTTAGTTGATGGACTGGGGACTAAATACATAAAGAACAAGCACGACATTATTTCCGGACAAGAATTAAATGTACTTTGTCATATAACTTTGTACCCTAAAATGGCATTTTCAAGCCCTGTTCATTTTTTTATTTGAAGTTTTTTTACATTTAAACATTGGTGGTTGGAAAATGAAGAAAATAAATCGGCCAGTGGAGAACTGTGAACACAAAAAGCAGTTCTTTAGCTTCATAATTATGTGCACACCTAGTTTTAAATTAATATTCCAACGTGTTTTTGAACATTCATTCTTTTGTAAATGAACGAGCGACTTTAGGACTCACAGTTATTGAAACTGTTTGTCTTAAAATAAGCCAAGAAGCACCCAATGAATTATCTTAACTTATTTAGGATATCCCCTGTGTATTTTTTGAGCTGTTTCCTTAATTTAAACGTTATTCCATCTTCACATTTTCGTTTAATTTAATTTAATTAATTTAAAATTTCTAGTTTGTCTATATTTATTTTTTTTCTGTTTCTGTAAAGTTTATAGGAGTTTGATACGTTGAACTAAATTTGCTTCCGCCGAGCGGACATCTTTAAGTTTTAAGACTAAATGGTTCGTTCGAGCAAAATTAATTATAATAAAATTATGCGAACTTTGGTCACGGAAATGATTTTTTTCGTTTCCATGTACACGTGTACTCAAATATCAGAATATAAAGCAAAACATGCAGGCAGGCCAATGCAGTTTATTTCACACCAATGGAACGTTATCGATGTTGAATGGATTCGAAGAAATAATAGATTTCTTAATAGATTTTCATCGATTAAACTCTACGCGAAAGTTTCCTTTACAACGTCTTTTGTTCAATATTTTTGAACACAAAGGAAGTCTATAAATAAAAGTGGCGGTGCCTGGCTCTGTTGCATGATTGAGTTTCAAAGCGATTATATTTTTCATTACCTCTTATTACTTCTGACATCAACAAGGTTTCCTGAAAGTACTGTTTGTGCGCGCAATTTTCTTGGAATTTTTCACCGTAATTGCAATAATGTCTGTGTGCAAGTTAGCATTCAAACGAACGAAGGCAAAAAAAATTAATCGCTCAAATGTTATGTGCAAATGTAATGATTCATTATATCTTGCACTCATATAATATTATAACAATCCCAAAGGATTTTAAAGGAATAATATATCAACAATTCAACTGATCTTAACTACCCCACTTGCGGTGACAAATAAATACCTTTATAAGTCTTTGTAATACATAATTGCATTTTTTTTTAGGAATTGTTGAATCTTTTGAGTTTATTTTGACATAATTTCTTCCTTGGAATTTCCACAATGCTTTCTATCATAAATATGGTGATTAGTTGCTGAATAAAATAAAACATATTTATGATCTAACAAAGCAACATTTTTATTAATATTTTGAATTTGTTTCATTATAAATATTTTACTTCAATTCTTGTATACGATTTTGTACCCAATCGAACGACATGTCTTTTCAAACTAACATCGAATATACGTACTGACGAACAGCGTAATTTCCCAAAACACGTCGTATCGACATAACAACGTGCAAGGAACAGTGATTGTGAATTTGTCAAAATATGAATGCAGAACTAAGTAAAACTCGTTCGACTAAAAACGTTTCACCCATATTTCCATTTAACAGCACGTGCACCATAACGGGCATGAGTTTAATCGATCGAGCACATTCCCATAGCAATGTAAATAGTTTACCTGTTTAGGCAGTCAGTACATTGGGGGTAAAGTTGGTGCTCGCCACCGCGAAACTTTCGAGATGGAATGCAGATGATAGTAACTTCAGCCAACCATTTTACTTTCATTTTGACATGGAAGAGGGAAATTTTACTTCCACTCAAGGTATTTACTCACGTTCATTTATTTTTTTTTTCGATTTCTGAATTTTGATGTGTGTCAAATTTTTAGTAATGCTGATACGTGTGCGAATTGTTAATGCTTGTGTCTTGCAACAAGTTTATCAAATTCTAGCGAATGCTACACCTACTTATTTTAACGATACAAATTAATTTCATAATTGTTGGCGATGTTTACTGAATGTCATAATATTATATTGGGACTTTAAATAGATTATTGACGTATTGTTCAAATAAGAACCTAAATTATTAGTAGTATAGTTATATTGCTTAATATAGTTCTATAGTTTTGCCCTCGACCCCCTTACCCACTAAAGCATAGAGCATTTTTTATCGTTTAAAGATCGCCAAATAAATTTTATGACAGAAAACGTCAATATTTTTGCCGAACCGTAACTAAAATCAACCATACAGATATTACAGGTATTACGTTAGGTACTTGTCAATGATTGGTTTGAAAATAATTGAAATAAATTTAATTAATACAATGTCAAGTAAAGGCAAATTTAATGGAAATTATGTGATTTTGGGATTGTTTAAAGCTTTCAATTTAAAACAAGAACAAATTTTCGTCAATAACAGTGTGCACTGGAAGCGGTACAAAAATTAAATTAAACCAAAAATTATGTATAAATTCTTAAATGGTATGTAGCAATTTTTACGAAATGTTGATGAACAAGTCTTATCTTTGTCTAAATGACGAAGAATTGCGTTTGTAAAGATTATTAAAATTTTATTGCTTTGGCATAATATATACCATTTATATTATAGTTTTAAACTGAATACATAATCTATCAGCGTCACACCTTTGTATATGTGTAGATTTTGTATGCAGTTTACCAATTCAATATTAATAATAGATGTTATGTCACAATAATAAGATTTAATTTCAAACGTAAAACGTTCTAGAAATACTTTATATCAAACTTGCACAATATGAATTTTGTCGGTTCAATGTAATAATTTCGTCGATAAAAATATAAAAAAACTTACCTCGTCTCGTAATTCACTAATCGAAAGTATGCAATAAAAATCATTAAAATAATATACGCACGTAAATTTCACGACGCAGTTTTAATTAAAATGAAATTTTACTAATATTCTGTTGGATTATTATAATTAGGGTTCCGACGTTTTGAACACTCTATGACTGTCTGTTCATGTAGTTTTCTTCAACTGTAGGGTTCGCACTTAAATATTTTATTTGTTTATGAACTGTAAACTAAAATTGAATGGCCAATCAATAATGGGTAATATCGTTATTTTCGTCATTTCGAAAACACTAAGACAATAATTACTATAACAACTGCAAATTATTACATACAATAGCACTTAAAAGCATATTAGGAGAGGGGTGCACAATTAAAGGCGGAAAATGAATTTCATTTTATAAAAAAATAGCACAACAGAGGAATACGTGAGTTGACTCAAAACTTTACAAATGGATGGAAACTGAAAACTTTATTAATTAAATTAAGGCTACGATGAAAAATTTTACATAGCCCTTTTGGAATTTTTTATTTGTCATATTTTGTACTTTTAATTAGTTTTCCAGTTTGTATCTGCTTAGTTTGTTTTAGTTTATTCTTTTGTCACATACCTGTCATATATTATGTGGTTATCCCTTCATCTACCTACGCTTCGTTGACTTCTAGTCAAGCAGCACCATAAATACTGTTCTTGTTCCACCCTCATTGTATGTCCCAGCCATATTATTTTCTACTTTCAATATACGAGGGGAGATCAGTATTTACGGTCCCTAACATAGAAGGAAACAAATTGAAGAAATATCATACATTTATTTTTCTACATAATCTCCCTGAACGTCGATGCATTTAGTCCAACGAAGCTCCAAACCTTTGATTCGGGAAAAAAATTCTTTCGGTTGCTCTTCCAACCAGTCGTTTACGGCCGTCATCACTTCATTGTCGTCGTAATATCTGGTCCCCCGAAGATATTGATATATCAAATTGATTCAACGTCACTCAACGCTTACTATGTCAGGGACGCTATGAATTGGGAAATTGGCCTTGGAATGATACCTTTGAAAACCCAATTCACTTACACATATTTAATTCTTATTTTTTCAAGAACTTAATGCAAATGTCTCAATGCGCCCCCTTATGTGGGTAGAATGGGACATTCCTGGCTCACATGTGGACATACAAGTAAATTACATATAAAACTCCCAAATAAATGAAAATACAATCTATATTTTTCTTCAATACAACAAAATAATGTTCTTAAAAGATATTAAAAGAACTAAGATCTATTGGCAACTTCTTTATTGAGCTCGCACGATTTGTAGTATTGATTTCTTTGGGTTTTGGAAGTTTCACCTCAATTTGGTCAAACTCCAGCAAGTCCTTGTCAACCACCGCATTAAATGCAGAACCACTCCCCTTTTTTCTCAAGAAATTTAACTGGTACCGGCTATCAATATTTTTTTCTACCTCGCCCATTGATTTCCTTGTACAATACTCTGCTAATTGAAAGTCTCCTATTTATGTTTGGCAACTCGGTTACTGGGTCTAATAGAGGTAAAATCTGCAGCATACATTCGTCAACTGATTGTTCCTTGCTAAATTCTGGCAAAATCAGGCTCATCGTCGTCATAAATAACAATATCATCCCCCGCATTGTCACTGTCTTCTTCTTTCTTGCTTTAACTTGGTATTTTTACGTCACCAAATATTTTTTTCTTTCCTTTGCATTTGTCTATTATTTTTTGATCAAGACAATCTTTCTCCGATGTTTCCGTAACAATTCTAGATTTTCCTGGTTGTTTACTTCTCTTCGTAGAAATTTTCCTTTGTGCCTTGGGAAATGGTCCTATTCAGGAAATGGTCCTATTCACCCCTTCTGTCAAACTAAGGCGACTGCTTATAAACGGAGTGTTCACTTAAACCGAGCTGAAAACTTCAGATGATGTGCTGGCTGACATCGTGATGTATCTTTCCATTTCTTGACTGGGTGTATTTGTACAAACTTCTTGACTTGTTGAGGGCACGTTGTCACTAACATATGGAGCCGCAAAATCATCTCTCGTAAAAATATTTGTGTTGTATGGCACAATGCCACATTTCCGAAACCCCGAGCAAATAGTTAAAGTTAAAGTTAAAGTTTTATAATAGGCTTGACCGGCTAATTCTGCGATTTCATAAATTGATACCCCTTTGCCGGGATTGGATATAAGCCAGTCGTTAAAGACAGATTTCAAGTAAGTTTTAAAAGGTTCATACAGGCACACATCGAGAGGTAGAAGACGATGTGTACAATGGGGTGGAAATAGTGTACAATTTCGAGTAAACCCAAACCCATATGTGATTCGTGGTTGTCTAGTAATATGAGGATGCGTTTTGTAAATTTTTGAATCTGTTTCACCACTTCTACAAATAATGACGCCGTCGGACAACCATATTCTGATTTGGTCGATAACCCCAAACTACCATTAGGTGCACATTTCATAAATACCGTATTTTTAGGCCTTCGAGAAATATACACGGGCGGCACTGTATTTTCGACCGCATTAATGATAGCACAAGAAGTTACCAGTTCACCTCTCTCTGCAGAAACCACTTGCCCCACTTGCTTAATTCCCATCGTAGCAATAACTTTTGGTGCCTGAAAGACTGTGGTGACTCCAGTTTCGTCCAGGGTATAAATATTTGTCTAAAGCAATTTGCAGATTATCGAAAAATTGTTTTACTCTGGCTTCGTTAAATCCTGTTGCCCTAGCAAGACTTGTGTTTTCATGTTTTCTTAAAGTAATATTTCTGAACCTTTTCATGAAAGATTTCATCCAGAACAAACCAGCTTTGCTGTTCATATCCCTGGTTTGAGCAAACTCAAAAGTTAGTCATACGTTATGTATTTTGAACTTTGTACTACATACTGGCATAATTGTTTTTCCTGGCTTGCGGTAAAAACTTGTTGGGTGCTATATTTCGACTGAAATGGCCACCAAAATAACATTTTTGATTCACTTCCCACTGTGGCAAGATTCATGGTGGCAGGCTGCAAGTCATTGGAATTCTCTTACTCTAGGAATTCATGTTCTTCGGTCGGTTGAACGGCAAGAGACTCCCCTGTTTCCACATCTTTGGTTTCTTCTGTTTTCCACTTTTTGATCTTATTCAATCTGTTTAACAAGGTTGATTTCTTGATGTTATGGTTTACTGGAGCATTTCTTATTGACAACCTTCCATCAAGGACGTCTTTAACTGCAGCGGCAATGTCTTCCTCACATATGGAAGCACGATCTGTTTTTCTTTTGTACGCAACATTTTTTATGTCCTGAAACATTTTTAAAATTAGGTATTTCAACTGATTTTATTAGGTGGGGGCATATTAGGACAATCTCAATGACTTTACTCAGCATAAGATCATTTGCAAAAAAATAAGTTACGTTTATAAAGCAAATAATACTGTGAATATCAAGCTAATTATTGTGTGTTCTTAGTTTCAAACCATTTTCATATTATATAGAAAATATCCACTCACCAATTTTGAACAAAAATTTGAACAAAAACTACCAGAAATCACTTAAATTGGTAAAAAAATGTCACAAAACGGCGTGAAACTGTTGGTAGTAAGGTAAGTAAGGTATTGCCATATAGTACACTCTATTAAAAGCAAAAAAGAAAGCTATGGCGCCACAATTTGAAATGTCCCATTGTGCCTCAAGTCCCAATGTGCCCCCCTCCCCTATATAAGTACCTATAATGATATATTTTGTATATTATTTTATTACTTATGTAGTATAAATCAATGAATTTTCTGACCCGATAACGAAACATGAAACCCAAACTCAAGGCTTTTGGTTCGATTGTTCAAGTTCATTCAGATGTGTTTTCAAAATTGCATGAAAATAATTTACAGTTTAAATACATGTTGCCATAATCGTTGGTTTATTTGAGGCACCTTGAGCATTTGTAATTATATTTTAATTTGGAGATAAGATAAAAAAGAATATTATAAGAGTATTCTAAGTTGGCGAAATTAGAGTACTACTGCTAAATTTACTATTATTCACAATAATTATTATTATGTATTCCGCATTTCATGTTTTTATTTTGTGCGAATTATGCTTAAAAATTGGAATTTTGCCAAATAAGGACAATTGTGTCAGAAAGTTAAAAATGTTATCGATTAATCAATTTAGAGTCCTAAGTATTTTGAAGCTTAAGAGATTGATTTATTGATATACGCACTTACGCACTAGCTTTAACACAATTTGCACATGTACATGTTGTTGTGATTTAGTGTGAACAACTAGAAAATGTTTCAGGATCATAAGTAAAAATACTACTAGTTTGCTAATGTAACATAAATCGTTGCTATAATAATGGAAAAATGATAACTTTTGAATGAAAAGTACAACCTGATTTAAACCTTAAGTACAAGAATAAATAATTATAAAAAAGATAAAAATAATGTCCTGAATGAAATTTAAACAAAATAAATTAACTTTCCTTAAACTATGTTTATATTTTAAAGTTTTTAAAATTGTATTTGTCGTTTTAAATTTATATCGCTTGCAATTTGTATGGCTGCCTTTCCTATCTTTAGATACGAAATATGCTGACGTGACTTAGTTTACCTTACTTTTGAGTCTTATCTAATTTACAAACTTTATTAAATTACCTTCGTATATACACATTGTGAAAGTCATTTACAACTTCACTATTTCTAGTCGGGCATAAAATACATTTCGGCCCATCAGTTACCATTGTAATAACAATAAACATGCGAAACGGTACTACATTTTAGTTTATTGGCGTCACATTAATTTGCACGTGATTCCTCCTCTAGCGCAGCACGGTATTGATTATGAATTAATCGTCTGCATTTTCAGGTGTCTCGGGCGTCAAAGATCTGCAAGCCCTACTTTTTCCAATTAGCCCAAGAAAATCAACGTCGGATAGTTTTCTGAGCAGTTTGTTCCTAAAAAGCACCACCACGTACGAGTTCGACGAGGATCACCTCGGGCAAATTGTTAAATTTAAGGACTCGAAGGAATTTATTTATAAAGATGTCGATTGCGCTTCTCAACCGGCGAGATGGCCGACGGAATGTCAAGTAAGGCATTGGTATTTGTTCTACAAACATTTTACCCAATATTTTCGCTAATCTAGGTTTTAGAAGAAAACATCGAACACATCGCGTACACGCCATCGTTTCCCGAAGCGTATTACACCATCACCGGTAGGGAAGTTCAGCCGAAACCGGTCGGAGAGGAATGCGGGACGACGGTGTACCAGTATTACCCGATCAGCGCTGTCAACTACGTAAGATGGTTAAATTTCCTTGGAAGAGTAAAATTTAAAGAGGTTGTTGTAGTTTAGTCGGTCGAGCGCAGGCGGAAGCAGGTACCTTTTGCCAACATGTCCGAGCCCCGAAGAGGACAGTTTGAAGTTCGAATCTCGTTTCGAGTCGGGAAACCTCGCCAAAGCTATCAAAATAACTGCCACTTATTATGAACTCTATCTCAGGACTGACCTTTATACAAACAAACACACGCAATGGTTTTATTTTAGGATCACCAATATGAAAAAGAATAATGTCTATAGGTGAGTGAACTGTTTGCGTCATCGTACGTTTTAGTTCGCTGTTTTATGTGCATTTGAGGTTTTCAATTGCTAACTTGTGTAAGGAAGGAAGTCTTTACGATGAAGGGATGAAACTCCTGATGTACTCGGTCAAAGACGCTCAGCTTCATTCCATCGGTTGGAAGAGATGCGGAGATAACATCACTTACTTTTGCAACGATAACGTGTACGTTATTCATTTTGTTTATTTGATTATGTGACTATCTGAGCGAATTTCAGCGGTCCGGAGGATCCCGATCAGCAAATGCTGTACACGTTGACGTTCACGTTGGAATTTCCGCACGACGACGACACAGTCTACCTGGCACATAGTTATCCGTACACATACTCTGATCTCCAAAATTACTTGCAAGAAATGAGTACACATCCTGTGAAATCCACCTTCACAACATTAAGACTTTTGTGCAGAACATTGGCATGCAATAACGTGTATTACATAACAATCACTTCGCCACAAACCGTTGGAGATGTTAAGGTAAGACTTTATTAACTTTTCTCGACACATTACGATATACAATTAAAAAAGTGGTGAAAATAATACAAATAACAAAGTTTTTTGATTTGGTATTGGAGTTGGTATGGCCACTATTACATCACACACCCTGTATAAAAAGTATTTGTTGAACAAAATGCGCAACTGAAAATACCAATCGATGTGTCCAAGCGTTTTTTCGAACACGCCCCCATTTATTTATTATTGAATTTATTTCATTTGGCTGATACGCAGTGTGTACAATATCTATGTCATTTTCCTTTTAAAATTCGTCATTTTTGATGGACATTTGTATTATTCTTTACTAGTTTTTGGAAACATTATTTGTCGGTTTTCTCTCAACCACGCCTCTATCTTTGTTACTCTATATTATCTCTGATGATCTTTCTGCATCCAACTTTAACCTGGTCCCTTTATTTTTTCTACATTCATTGTCACTGTCATTGTTGACATAGCGAATTTACAAACTTAATTGAATTTAGTTTAGTTTAATTGTGCAAACCGTTTTCGCATTATTACCATATTAATTGCAATCCGATATGAACATTTATTACCGATTATGTACCAATTGTCCTTGGACGCCGCGCTCCAAATTATTGGACGTCGTCGTAGCTTTGTTCGCTTCGCCATCTCATATGAAACTCAGATAGGACATTTCATCATTTATTCGAACGCAATATTACTACTTTCACATAGGTGGGATCCACATGTTGTCACGTCATACAGACAGATTGTAAGATGTCGGGATAACAAGTTGTCACGATTTTACGTAATTACAGAATTGAGATTGATTGATTGAGACACGCGTGACAGTTACCGATAAATTTGCGTGGACATCATAATTACTCCTAGTAATCATTTATGTATAAATTTTCGAACTTATTTTCAAAAATAATTAATATTTTACAACGCGTTGTTAATTTTGTTCTTTTGATTTTAGTTACGCTATATTTGTGGTGGGTTGAAATTGTTGATGAACAACAGTGGTGTTGAATATTCACAAATTTAATACATGTGATCCAATACAAACTGTACATTTACATCAACACTCAAAAAGATCAAAGGTCATGACTGTGTATTTAAAATATACCATGTAAATAGCTCATGCACCAAAAGATGATACGAACACCAATTAAACAGGTCTTCTAAAAGAACGATTTGGATCGCGTAATGATACAGTAATGATGTACACCGTTTTTAGTGAACCCGCCCCAGTGAATTTTTAGGCGATATGCTGTCGTTCACAACATTTGTCAAGTTACCTGAAATTGTTTTAATTGATTTTCCTAATAATAAAATATTTTTATGTCATTATTGACATATCTTATTTACAATATTTTTATGCGTTAACCCTGGAATGTTGTAGTTTCGTGGTCATTGTTAATTTCTCTTATCTTACAGTTAATAATAATACAAAAGTCTTGTAACCCTACTATATTAAATCATTGAACAATGTTTATTGTTTCTGTTGCTGTGTCAAAAGCTTTGTAACAAAATGAGCAGAAAAGTTTGCAGTTAAGTTGTCGATTTAGTGCGAATAATCTCTCAGTTTTGTTACATTTGTACACACATATGTTTCGTAATTTTCTTGTGTTAAAATGTCGTGAAACCGCTTTTGCTAGAACAAGAAATATTGCCTTAATTCCAATCGCATATTTAGTGCGTATCGTTCATCGATGCAAGGAATTTGGTCAATAGATTATTTGGTTCTATAATTCGAAAAGGACCTCACAGTGTGAGGGGTGTGTCAAAGGTACCCACTCGACGCACGACACCGAGCTGCCCGTTTCCGTTGGTCACAGGAGCATAGGGTTTTACTTTTTAGACAGTGACGATGGAACTTATTTACAGACAAAGACAGAGTTTGGTTGATGAGTGACCGTAGATAAATGATCTGGAGGGCGCAAGGTAGTCAACATTTTTCCCGCGAAACTGTTCTATACCAATGAGGTATTAGAATGTTTTAGGGTGGGATTATGATCAACTGGTGTATGACAATGACACATGCGAGAAGGGTTCAGTCGAATAAAATATCATTAGGTTGGAATATCCAGCCTATTCGATTGATAATAATCCTATAGAAAAACATGTGGGGTTTACCTCGAATTGTGGAAGAATTTACAGTAGGGACAATAGAGGTATGGAACAATATTAATATAAGCAGGACAGACTACTGGTCCGCAATTTTCCGCAATTTACAATTTTCTTAAACTCATGGACAGAATTAACTTCCCACCGCATATATTTTATGTTATTCCAAAATAATGATAATTTTTAGTTTTCTAGCTACCTTATAAGTAGGGTGTGGACCTACATTGATAGTTCAAGTAAATTTTGTCAACAAAACGGTGTACTAATCCAATAGATGAGCGTTTTCTTAGACAATTCGCTCTAAGAAACAGGAGAACGACTAGTAGTTACCATCTTAGAAATGAGCTCGTTGCTGCGCGCAATTTTCTTGTATCTTTTCGAACGATTAGGCACTTAAATGAAGCTGTATTAGACAGCATAAAACCGGATAATAATACAAAGATTGCGTTTTGCCAGAAATTATCATGGACTCTTAATGAATCGAAGGTGGTTTTATTCTCAAATGAAACGACGATTGGCCTTAAATCTGATGAACGTTTTTAATAAAAAATGATTCTAAACAACGCCATGTTTCGCTGATTTCATTGACCAGCAACTAGACAGTAACTAAGAAAAAAATTTGTTGAAAATTTTTCCTGAAAATGTTATTTCAATATTAATTTCAGTATTGTAATTATACAAGTTTAATTCTGTGGTACGTTAATTTTGTCCATGACATTTGTTAGTTTTTTTGGTACAAAAATAAAATGGGAAAATAACATAGTTTTCAAAATCAATAAAATAAAACAATACCAAAAAAAAATATGAAGTGAGTGTCACGGTTAGCACTATTTATTTCCATCTAACCATTAGACACATGATCAATGACTATCAACTGTCAAAATTTCCAGCGTTAATGCATACATATATATCGACCGAATGAGTACTTTTTGCAGAACTGAATTAACGTTAATGATATTTTTAGTGCATGATTATTAATACACTTTAAGATTTACATGCAAACAATATCAGATTTTAAAACTAAACATGGGCTCTACAATTAAATAAAATACAGTAATTACAAATATTACAAAAGTTTCGATACAGCACAGCTGTTGGCTTGAGACATGGCTTAGCCTCATAGCCTGATACAAATCTTCATGGATTGAAATATTGCCAAATTTAACTCGAGGCAACTCTTGTACTTGTACTCTAAATAAAATATTGATGCCTGAAATTTATTCGCCAGTCTAAGTAATATCTACCATTTAATTATTTTGGGTTTATCCAGGTAGTTACACAATTAATCGCCTAGTTCTATATGCTCATATTGCGGAAAATAAGTCACCTACATGTTTGTTGAATGCTGATTTGTGCATGTACTCTAATTTAATGCTTAAATCCGTAAATAAAACATGAAAAATATTTATTTATATGTGATTGACGCCAGGTAATTATTCAGTGTTAAATTTCGCTATTAAAAATAGTGTAATGTTCATGATTTATCGGATATCAGTGTTAAAAATGACACTAATATTCGGTACAAAATTATTTCCATTGAAAAAAACACCCTTGTTTGTAACAGTTGTTGGAAACTTATACGATAATCGCTTCCGCCGAAAAATATCAATTTTCTTCAGTCTCAACACTGTAACTAGTAATTTTGCCTGAATCAATAATTTCTTTCAATAAAAATAAAGCGACCATATATTTAACTTTAATAATACTCCAGCAGTTTTTCATGTAGGTTTATCAACATCTCCATATCTTTTTATAGCTTTATAGATAATAAATTGGCAGTTAACTCATTATTTTTTAAAGATTTAATTAGTCGATTATGTTTTAATTTATATATCAATAAAGTTTCACCGCTTAACGAGTATTGAAAATTAGTTCGTTTGGTTCCAAATTAGCGTATCGAAATATAAATTGAGAACATTTTTTCTACACAAACAAATTGCATTTCACCAATGGGAAATATTATTTTGTATCCATAGCTCATAGCTTCATTACTGCTTTAAAATATCATGGCATAAATTAATTATTGAATAAATTGCGTGTAATTTGAATTTAGTAGAAGTGTATTTTTAATAAATAAGAAGGTTTCATTTCATTTGAATCATGAAATAAATGAAAATTGATCAAAAAACACGATCTAATGACTAAAGAAAGAAACTGAAGGAAATATGGAAATTAAAGAAGAGCCCAGGGTTAAAACTAAAAACCAACAACGAAATAAATTGCATAAGTTGCATGGCAGGAAATGGAATATAATGTTTTGGAAACCCTAATTAATTGAAGGCTAGACATACAAGCCAAGATCAAAAAGAATATCACGTTTTCGGAGATGGAGATTTACTGTAGATCATAATTTTATGATGAAACACATAGATGCTATGAATTTGAAATTAACAATGGTTGCAAATTTCAAAGCTACGTGTATATTGTAATAACAGTAATCAAAAAAAATCTAAAGTTTTTTAAAACAACTCAAAATTTCACGTAGGTGAAAATTACTCTATAAATTACGCCTACATTTCTGTCGTAGGAATTTGAAGGACCATAAATGTCCAACTTGTGAAATCTTCGTCTATGGCTTTGTTCACTGTACAAAGAGTTATAGGATAAGAAGAAAGAGCTGTGAAAATTATGGCGTATATTATGAAGGCAGCAAAGAGGATAGATTCCAAATTAACAAAGATAATAGCAAGTTTTCTGAAATTAAAACAATACAAATATACAAATAAAAATAATTGGGAAACGCTAGAATTTCAGATGTATGATAGGTGTATTAATACATAATTAAGGTGACGAAGATGTTACTATTCAATCGGATAATCAGTTCCAAATAAAGTTCGCACAATACTAAAATATTGCAAGTGTGCATCAGATAATAATGAGGCCAATTCTGACTTATGATGCCTAGATGTGTTTAATGAATAAAAAACTTACTAAAGTAGATGTGTGGGAAAGAATGATCCTTAGAAGAATAATTGTTTCCTAAAAGTGGGAAGAAGATAAAGGAGAAAAATCATTGTCAAATCAAATCAAACTATTAAAATTCATAAGGGAATTAAAATCGCGGAAGACCTTGGAGGAAGTGAAAAAAATCTGTTTTAGAGAACTTGGAAGGACAAACTTTGAGAAATTGAAATATTCAGAAAAATATTACAAAAAGCCTGTATGTGCACATTAACGCCATCTAAGTGTGAATACTCCCACACTCGCGCAGTTATGCAATTACAGATGTCTGTTAAAACGTATTAACCTTCAGTGAATGTATGTGTGATGATCTCATGAGCTCATAGAATGCTCGTCCCATACATTTTAGTTTGGTGTGATTCGCGATATACTGAATAAAAGGATAATTTTAATGCTGTAGGGACAGTCACTTGCCGCTTGAGCCTTGCATTGTTATTAATTGCATTGACTCCAGTACTTGCAATACTTTTATCATTCTTCAAAGAAATACATATTTACGTTTATTTATTAAGCGAATATTTAATTAGTATTTTTAAACATAATAGCTACCGGTGTATCGGCGCACGTATTATTTGCATTTTATGGTCGATCCCCGGTATATTGATTTTTAAAACGTATCGATATAAGTGGTCACTTGTTTTATTATCGGGACATTAAATATGTTTCCGATGGTATATGTCTCCAACTGTCTCAAGATATTGGAATCTCTTCATATTTGCAACTCACTTTATCAAAACGTATATTTATCGTATATCTTAACAATCATATTTTGTAAATAACATAATTAACGATTTGTATTTATGTTCTTCCATGCTATTTTAATCATTTTCAGAAGAAACAAGCCATAGTTATAACGGCCAGAGTGCATCCAGGCGAAACGCCGTCTTCCTGGATGATGAAAGGCTTCCTAGATTTTTTAACTGGCGAGTCCGCACCTGCCAAAGAATTACGAGATAAGTTCATCTTCAAAATTGTGCCAATGTTAAATCCCGACGGTGTAATCGTAGGAAACAACAGATGCTCACTGACCGGACGCGATTTGAACAGGCAGTATCGCACCGTAATCAGGGAAACGTATCCCTCGATCTGGTACACCAAATTAATGATCAGAAGGTGAGACTTTTAAAACACGCTGGCGCCAATAATCAGTTTTGGTTTCAGATTGCTGGAGGAGTGCGGCGTGGCCATGTACTGCGATCTGCATGCCCATTCACGGAAACACAATATATTTATCTACGGTTGTGAGAATCGGAAAGCCATCGAAAAGCGGCTCCAAGAACAAGTTTTCCCCCTCATGTTGCACAAAAACGCGGCCGATAAGGTATGCTGCGTTTTATAGCCTATTCGTGTCTTTATTGATAGCATTTGCACGTTTTACCACCGTGTGCCCATTAAAATCAATAATTCAGATGCTTTGTTTCCCAGACAATCAATTTGACGACGAAAACCTTGAAAAATCAATATTATAAAAATATCTCAAATGAGAGGGGTTCAATAATATGAACCATGCTTGTTATTGAATATGAACATTTTCTGTAATACGTTGGTGTTGATTTTGAATTTGATATTTATATATTTGCAGTTTTCGTTTGAAAATTGTAAATTTCGAATACAAAAATGCAAGGAGGGCACGGGAAGGATAGTGATGTACATGATGGGGATAGCCAACAGCTTCACGATGGAGGCTTCCTTCGGTGGTTCCACGTTATCAACCAGAGCCGACACTCACTTTACGACCTTCGATTACGAACAAATGGGAAAATCGTTCTGTCAAACTCTGCTTGATTTCTATGACGACGACCCGAGAAAGGTATATAGGAGGATTTTAAAATTCGTGGTACTCGGTGGGGTAGTTTTATTGTGCGCCATAATAAATTATACTCTCAAAAGGGAATAAATTCATAGCAAGTCACTTGAAGTTTCATTCTTAATTTTAGGAACGCTTGCGCTTGAAAATAGTTAATAGGCTAGTGAAAGAGGGATCCAATGCCGACGAGCCGACCAACATCCAACTTTCGGACTATTCAAGGTAATTTTTAGTATTATGACTATTTTAAATTTATTAGAAAGTAATCGTCAACACTGGTACCTTACTTGGTGCCTTGACGTTTGTGGAAAGTGCGTTTCATTAATAGACATGAAAACAATGGTAACAGGGAAGAATAATTTGTTATACATTGGCTTCGTACTATAGAATTGTGATGTAACACCACTGATCCAAAAATATATAAGCAGGAAAAACCACTACAGAACATACTACATACTTCAAAGGCAGCCAGCAAAATTTTCAACCCTCGTATATGAAGGGTGATCATGCGAAAATTTCAAAACAGGAGGGGCAAAACACCAATACACTACCTCAGTTTGAAAAACTTCCAGATCAAAACCTTATCCCATGATATTGAAACTGAAGAACGAAGATAAAACTATAACCCAGCTTCTGTAGAATCCAATAGGTTTTTGACTTAAATGATATTAAACATTCAGTGGTTCTAACATGTACCAATTATGTGAAAAAATAATAAAAGTAATTAGCAATATTATTTATTCAATACATTTTAGCGATTCTGGAGACACCAGTAGTTCTGAAGAGGGAGGCGGAAGAGATTACGAAATACCTTTAGTTGTCCCACCCCCGTCTCCAGCAAATTTGAAAAAGTTTGCTAAACCAAAATCGCTTCCAACCAAAGCGAAGTCAATAAGCGCAAACGTCAAGAGAAAGCCGCTGCAGGTTATATTCCAACTCCAGACCAACACGACAGATTAATTTGTGATTGCAGATCTACAAGACGACCCTGGGCTTAGCGCTAAGTCAAGAGAAAACGTCGTATTGCACGGACACCGATTCGTCCGATGATGAGACGTACGTAGCTAAAGAGAAAACCAAAGTTATTAGGAGGCGAAAAAAGAAGAAGAAACTCGTCAGGGATCAAAGAGTGCAGACGGTGGAATATTCCGATTCGGAGGTGCAAATCAAAAAATCCACCGAACGATGCATTTCCGTTTTGGAACTGTTGCCGGAAACGAAGCTGCGTTCCCAGTCATGGCACAGATGTTTAAGGTTGCCTCAGCTCAAGTAAATTGCGCTCTCGCTGGCATTATTAATGTAATAATTTTGTCCCCATCTAGGCCTACTTACGACTCGAGGCGTACGACAACTCAACAACTGGCGCAAGTTCAAGCCAAGTTGATTTCGCTGCGTAATAAATTATGGTTCGGTATTGGAGACAACGATCTCGGGGAGCCCTTATCGTGGGGGACTACTAGTTTTTGTATAGCAAACACTACTTCTTCGACCGTGCAAACCAAGTAAGTGGCCAATTAGTAATTTCAAATTAATATTGCTTGTTATTCAGGTCTGGCCAAAAGCCAAAGAGAAAAACCACTAAGATTGATAAAAATGAAAAGAAGGTGATTCCGAAAAAGACTAAGGATTTGAGAGAAAAGCCGCAAAAGAAAGAAAAACAAAACGGGTATAACACATTCACTTTAAAATTTGCTTGCTTCCTTGACGTTTGACACCTTTTACACGCAAAACTTCGTTGATCGTTCATTTAAATTTGCAGAATAAAGAGACAAACGGCGGTTGAGTGGGTGCCCGTGAATGTAATGACCGATAAAATACGCAAGCTAAAGAGTTTGACGAACACGTCGGTAAAAACACAAAAGGTGAACACCAAATCGGCGTTGACTTTAGAGAATGAGTGTAAGAAATACGACGTGGCGCCGAAAAGCGACGACAATTCGCAGAAATCGAAGAATAAGAAAAAGAAATCCAATAAGCTCATCAAATCAGCCAAAACCGTCACTAACGCTAACGTTTTCATTAGAAGAGACTGAAATATATTTTTGCAGAATATTTGTTTAGAAAATTTTCAATGGAGAAAAGTCAAAAATTGATTTTTTGTATGAACGATTCAACAGTTTAGTAAACGTTCAATTACAGTGCTAGTTTTAATCGTACATGAATTTTTGTAATGATTTTTTTTTTAATATAAAACTAGCCGATAATTGTGTGGTATTTCTGACTTAATTTCTTAAATTGGACTTACGCGATACCTTACACGAAATGTTGTGGGTTTCACGATGAAACACTCACTCATGTTCATTCTTTTTATCTTAATTAGAGTATTAGTGCGGCTTGAATGGGTGCCCGAATGGGATCCAATTAATAGTCAGTGGCTGCTGATACCACACCACGTGTGTTAAATAGACTTACAAACGTTACATTCATTAGCATCTGCCGTGTTCGTTTATCTAGATCTAGTTATTGCGAGTGATTTGCTCCTACGTGTTCAAGACAAAACTCGTTCTGTTTTGCGTTGGTTTCGAAGGCGTTTAAAGAATTAAACCAGGTCTACCCGCGGTCTTCTTTCGAAAACTGCGATTTTTACAACGAACCCACAATTTCTCGTGTTCGTGAAGGCGTCGACATTTTTCTCTTCGCTCCCTACGTGAAATAACTGGTGGTCTTGTGAAACGAATGCAGCGTAAACGCCCAAACAGTATTTTGTGAAAGGTGCACTTTACTGGCCACGCGCACATTCTTTCATGTCCAACAAACTAAATATTACGTATTTCTGACATGGGTGGGTCGTTATCGAAAAAATCACATATTCGAAATCTTTTTATCGTTAAATTCACTGAACTGAAGTATTTTTGTCTTTGAAGATAGTAACGAAAAAGGGTATTGGGAACTGCGGGTATTTTTTTTTCAGTTCTGGTAAAAGTTATGGAATTTAAATCAAAATGCTAGCGCAAGGTTTGTACTAAAAAATATAATACTCTCATTATGGAATGTACGATAAGATAAATCTAAAATTATGAGCCGTTAGGCCTGACACCACTGTTTCACTGAGAAAATTGTTTGATGCCATTGATGCTGTTAAGTTAAACGTGTAACATATGTCATTTCAAAACAAATTACAAGTTAAAATTAACTGTCAACCATACAAGAAAGCCATCCCCCAGAGAACATCATTGCAGTTTACGTGAAACAGACACGACGACAACAGTATTACATTAATGTGCCGAAGTTTAAAAATCGGATAAGTGCAAAAGCTCTTTAAGGAACGTTATCGTTAGCCTCTATTCGGCTATTTGCAAATTACGAACAATAAAGATCAATTGCTTTCATAAAGTTACCCAAATAATATGGTAACCGAGTCTAAAAAATAAATTTGGCAATCGATTTGATTAAAACTTGAAAATATTTGTTACGATCAACTCATCTATAATAAGTTTATTTCCTTTCAAACTTGCGTTCATAGCAAATATTCACTTTATTCGAAAGAAAGAAAAATGTGGATTATTGAGTGAAGTATTGGAATTAAATTAAATTTTTAATTTTAAAAGATAAAATATAAATTTTCTAGAATAGAACTCCACAAGCATATTTAGTTAGTAGTTAGTTGGCTATAAACATTTAAGTATGTGCTTTTTCTTCATCCATTAATGTGGTGTTAATTCAGGTTTACGCCGAGAAGAACAAATGTGAGCGTTGTAAAGGTTAATTCCCTTAGAATGGTGGCCATTTTTTCTAATCTGAAAATCAATACCGTTGACTGTTATCTTGATTTGGTATTTAAGTAGTTTTCTAAAATGTATTTAAAATAAAACATACTAAAAAGTATTTCCATAGGTACAATTGCAACAGAAAATGCAACTATCTCTTCCCATAATTTAGTTATTTTATTCTTAGTTCTTGACATAAATTTTCTTGAACAAGATTTTCACTTCTTCGGATTATAGCCACACAAATATCCCTTTAATTGAATTTATGTTCCCCCTTTAAGAGTATATTTAATTCAGGTGAAATTTATGTACGTATATGTGTGTACACGTATAGGTAGGTTAAAGATATCCTTGATCCAAAAGGTAAGCTATCTTGTCTAACTGACATACCAGAGGTATATAATCCAATCACTTACCATAGATTTAAAGGGCCAGGAAGAGTTTACGTTAGATTAAACTTTTTTAGGCTTTGCCTTCATTTGACGTGTTTATTCATTGACGTGCTGTATACCTTCTTTTCGAACAGGAATGAAGCTACACTACATACTGTTGTGGCACTTCACCCAATCCAACCCAACCCATCATATGGTTCATCCCACCATGCACTATTAACAAACTATTAACAAACAGCACTGTTTTGAATCAAAAAAATGCTAGATATATAGTTGCAATCGGGCACGAGAGGAGTTAAGTCAAATGTGATATAATGTTTTTTGAGTGAATTGAGATTAGTGAAGAAATACATTTAGTGATGCTGACATGATCGCAATACAATAATGACTGTAGTCAATGTGAGATTGAGAAATGGTACCTGATGACTACCATTGGCTTGATAAAGGGGGATGAGTATATGTCGAAGGCAGGGCGGGATACATAAATAGTTTATCACATAGAAGGAAGTCAGAATGCGTGGAGAAGCAAAATACGATGACTTCGTCATAGCACGGTATAGGTGTGGATATATGGGAACAAAAACTAGATGATTCATAATAATATAAGTATGGATTTCTAGCAAAAAAATGTATGGAGGTAGTGGTTAACGAAATGAAAGAGATTTATTTAATAAATAGATCTACTTGAAGTATAAGATATGGAAATATATTTATTACTAAAGAGACCTTCGATACAAATTTACGAATAACGACTGCTTCCTCAGTGTATAAATAAGCAGATTCTAGGAAGAAAATATAGGATCGATAACCTGATAGCCACCATAAGCGACTGTTTATAATCTTAAATATTAGTCAAGAGATAACACCATTTTCAAGAACAAATGTATTCAGTGCAAACGTAGATATTTAAAAGGTCCTAGCTTCTTGAAAGTTGATATTTTTATCGGATTAACAATGAAAAGCACATCTTTATATTGTTTTTCATGAAAATAGAGTTATAGACTGGTGTGTGTCAAGTGCGATCATAAATCATTTAAATTCTTTTGTGTGAACCGGGAGACTAAAAAAGGTGGGTATGCCAGGGTTATATAAGCGGATCCGTAAGCTTGGAGATTTAATTTCCAACTCAATGCGCAATGCTACAAGAACAATTCCTCCTTCTACATAGAAATTTCTCTGATGGAATATTTTTATAAACTATATATATACAGGTACATTCTACCCAGGTTAATTGTATCAAATCTTTTCCTACTACGTCCACACTTAATAATTAATGTATCATTTAATAGACAATATTGAGTTAATAATTTTCAAGATATAATAAAGGGGATTGCCAATCAAACATGTGTCTTGATATTATTTTAAGTTGTAATTGTATACTTTGTGGCAATATTGTATGTTTCGAAAATCGTATAAAATGAAAATGAAGCATTTCAAACTATTTTGTTATACCATTTAATAGAACGCTAGCAATCCACTCAAGTACGTTCTCATATACTTTGAATTCAGTTCAATAGTAAGATGTGGGTTAGGCTAGTATGGAACAAAAATGTCATAAAATGTTATTACAGTACTGGTTAATTTTAGCACGTGAAGATCCACTCACTTCAAATGATTAGCGCCCACTGCATTGTAGCAGATGTTTGTTTGAAGGACGCTGCGGTTTTATCTACGAATGATAAATAATCATAGCACTAGATTAAAATGCTCCATTACTATAAATATAACACGTACTGGTCATGCTACACGCAGCAAAGTAAGGGACAGTTAATAAAAAAATATGATGCTCGATAAACTGCGCTTAATTTAGTAACTTGATCTAATCTCAGATGTAAATTAAATCATTGAAATAACTCATCAAACTTATTAAATTTTAATATGCGGTTATAAAATTGAATAGAACACATTGACATACGGAAAAAATAAAATGATTTTCTAGTTTCACATAAAATTACTAGTAGTCAAAAGTCAATCCGATGCAGAATATTGTTATAAAACAATGAATCCCAAACCTATAGATTATTTACAGTATTATTCGTTTAACCATTCTACATCATGTTGATACGATCTCCCATTAGCGGATGTTATTTTCATTTTTCATACCCTGATATTCAATCGTTGAAAAGCTTGGAAAAAATTATTTGTCAATCTTAGCTTCTGATCGCACGACGATTTTAATATTGTCAAACTGATGTCAACTTCTTACGGTGAAGAACAGGACATAAAGATGTGTCGTCTCGCCTCTGCCTTTCTTGAATTACTAATTCTCACGTTCTTGATTGCTTCTTCGTCTCGTTGTACTGATTTTAACTTACATAACAATCAATATCATAATCAAAAAATGTACAATTTGAACATTCATTTAGAATGAAACAAATAAAGAGTTTAGTGTCCTCGATTCAATATTTTATACCATGTTTACTACGCCCAGAAGAAATTGCATCCAACTTTGACAAATTGTCATAATCCTAGATGCTTGAACCGGCGCATAATCCTACCCTGCAAATGATCCTACCGAAGAACTAAAATACAATCGTCGAGTGATTTACGCGGACAAAGTATTAATGTGATCAGTTATTTCATAATTAATTTACATTACATTACATTGGAATGTCGCCGTAACAAGTTCCCGAGAGGGTTGAGAATTACGACGGGGCGTATTACGCGGACAGGTGCCAAGTGACGCGGGGTACGTTGGCGGTCTCCTCCGAGCGCTGTCGGATGTCGTGGGTGGCGACCAATCCCCAGGTCTGAGCGTGTGGGAGCCGCTCGAAAGGCGTGCGGGCTGCTCGTCGACGCCGAGCGGCACATCTAATCTACGCGGGATAAAACTGTTGCCAATAATGTATTCGCTTCTTAATATACGAGAAGGGTAGGTGTAAGTAATTTGATTTTATTTATTGCCCGTGTAGATACAAGAGCGAGATAAACGTACGAAGTGAAAGGTGGAAATTGTTCAATTATTCTGCTTATGTAAATCTAAAAGGATATAAACGGACGGCAAATAAAACATTATCTCTGATTGTGCGGAGGAGGCGCAGCAAATTAGATTCCGTTTTTGCAAATTTATTAGTCATTATCGTGCGATAAGTCGCGCACGAAATTATTTATGGTCGGGTTAACCTCTGATTGCGTTAACAAATGGTAAATAAATTGAATGGTCTTTTAATTGCTATATTCTTCAACATAAATTGATACCAAGTTCCAGTGAGGCTTGACAGCAATTAGCACGTTTACTTCATTGAATTTTATTCCTTGTTATTGCATCAGGTTTACTGAACTCTTTATTGGGTAACTCAGTAGTTGCAGAGGTATGAACAAGTTACTCAGTCAACCCATGCATGAACGTATGATCTTTTTAATTCGAAAAGTTCTCCAAGTCAAAGTAAGAGGAAAATGGAAACAAATACAGCCTAACTGAACAAATCAATAATCTAAGTCAATGCGAAGTGGAGCATCACAGTACAAATAAATTTCCAAAACTTAAGATCCATTATGTTCTTTACGTCTTTAGGTCCAAATTGGCCTGTTTACAGTGTTATTTTTTCCTTTTATTCTATTGCGTTTATTATCACAAGGTTTGGTCTACTCGCTTCCTTTGTTTCATTGCAGTAGTGCGCCATTCAGTTTGGTGGTGTTGAGCTGCATTTAGAAACCTAATTTATTTTCATTATAAATTTATTTTAAATGTTAACGTAAATCTACTGAGTATGAATTTCCATGTAATAAATTCTTTCAACTTGTGTAATGCTGATCTAGCGAGACGAAACCACAAGCAATTATTAGCCTACAAAAATCTAGATGAGATTTTAACTCTTCTGTTTAGGTGTTGAGTATTGGATTTACATTTGTCTGGGTTGGGTTGGACTTATTTTAGATTAATTCAGTGTGATTAGGTCTATTTATTAATTGGTTTCTGTTGCTTCTGTAATTTCACATGTCATTTGGATAAGAGATATTTGTGTGGATTTACTTCTATTTAGTTACATCCCTTACATCGGGTTCGCCATGTTGAGTGATGTAGTTTTCGTATCGATTTCTTTAGCTGTCTTGTTTGGTTTTCTGTGGCGATGCTTAGATTTATTGAATTTGATGGTTTCTGCAATTTAATGGCTAAAACATCACCTTACAAAAAGGGGTCACAAATATCTGTAGGTGGGACCAATAAAGGCACTATTCAGTATGAGGCTGGTTTAATTGAATTGGGATAATATAATAATATTTGGCTTCAAACCATAACATGATTTTATAACTCAACTAATCTAAAACGAACGTACATAGATCAACTTCGTTAAAAATGAACTCAATGAACTGCCACATGCTACATTAGGCAAGCAGCAAGTTTTATGTAATGGGTTTATTGAAATCCGTTTCACATGGATCGAATTGCCAGATTATTGGACGTGTTCTTTGGTTGTGGCATCGAAAGAAAAAAAAACATTGATTTCACCTTCTTGTATAAGATATAATACATAGTTACATGGGTACCAAGGAATTATGTGCGGACCCAGGCAAATTTAGTAGTTTTTCTAGAATTAGTTTTGACCATTGACGGCTATTAGTCGGCTGTGAAATAACGAAGAAGGGCACTAACTTTAGGATGGTATGGAACTGAAGAAAAACTCATAAAAATATAGTTCTTTCGACATATTTATATCAATTTTAAGCTACGCACTATAAAGAGGAACTGCACGCTTTGAGTGCCATGCAATCACAGTTGCACAATCGTATGATTATATTTGTAGGAAACGTAATGTGTTGATGGTTTTTTTCAGCCCGAGAATTAGTTCCATTAGTTTCATGCAATTTATTTGAATTTTTACATTCATTTGATTTAATCAAATTATTAAATCTATTTTGGTTACTTCGGTAATTATGTAATCCAAAGGGAGGTTTATTATAGTTACATTGTGAATTGCTTCCTTGATTTGATATCTTTGGGTTAGATTATATTGGCAATCAATGCATCGGGTTCGATCCGTTTGATTGAGCGTCACTTTTCGACATGCTACTAAATTATATGGAAAAAAATCGACCATACTTTATATCTCATGGAACATGCCACGATCAAAGTTAATATCAAGAAAATGACGAAAATGTCGAAATGTTACTCAACAAGAAATATATGTTTGTACGATGTGCTCATCATACAAACAGAGGCAATAAACTCATGCTATACCAAATCATATTAATGAGTAAAGCCATTTACCCCAATTCATTAAGCCTAATATTTAAATTAATACCCTTTAAATCCAATTCATGGTGCCTAATATTTAGATTCATAACCTTTAAATTACATATATAGGATTCTTGTCAAACACTATGTCCTTAATGTTTCAAAAAATGAGGAGGAATATAAAGTGGTTTATTACATTGGAATACAATTTGTGATTCAATTGACTTACTTACAATCAACCTGTTATTATATACTTGTATAATCAAAAACCTTCAAAGTTGGATACATTTTAAATTATTTTGAGAAAAATAACTACTGAAGAAAAATATTTAAAAAACATATTTATTGCCCACTAAATAGAACAGTGTCTTCATATGATGAACTAGGTTCCGCATATGTATCATATGTTCGCCAGCGTTCACATACCCTTGGGTTGTTTAGTTCTTTAGGGTTCTATTTCTGGACTACGAGATTTAATATTGTCGAAGAATCGTCAAGTTACAACAATATTTATGTGAGTGGCTACAATAAATTATTATTGCCATTAATGCCGAGTCACATATAGACTTTCACCTCTTATAAGTTACTAATGAGAATATTGTTATTGTAGATTATCTTTGTAGTATCACAACCCCTTTACAAGAAATTTTTTATTTTAAAATCTTTTGTTTTCCATCATCATATGAAAGAACAAATTTATAAGTAAATCGGTAATATTTTTTAAAACTTTTTTAACAGTTTTTAATGGATTGTCCTGAAAGCAGTTGATTGTCTTTCATCGAATTTGCACAGCTATCCATTCTATGTGAAAGATGTCAATTAACAATAGTTAATCATATTGGAAACGATTTGCCGTTCTAACCACGATTCTGTCCCGAACTGAATCAAATAAACATAAACTGCATTTATATCATCATTTGTTCAACATATATTGGTACTGGACATATGCTCTTCAACACAGGGTATAACATCGCAATAAGTGTTCAAGTTATTCAAAGCTCATCTAAAAGTAAATTGAATGTTTCATATTATTTGGAGCAAACTATAATCTCCATCCTTTAATAAGCATGTATGTAAAATTTGACTATAATACCTTTGTAAATAACTTGATAAACGATGAAAATGTTAGGTGAAACACATGGTTTTTTTCAACAAGAATTTTGATATTTATCATTTTGATAATGTTTACGATTTACATAGTCATAACTCATGATGAAGCAACTTCGTGCTGATATCTAATCGACAATAGTTAAATCAATACCTCAAATGCGTCAAGGAAGTTGTCGATGGCTATTTATAAAATATTGGCATGGTGCAGAAAATTCGGCACCGATGAAGGGCGAGGAGAATTGTGTGAGAAAGGGAAATAATAATAAACTTTATTAACCTTACAATATAATCAATAATGCAAAAGAGAATCACAATCGCAATACGGTTAAAAGGAGAAGACTCAGATTGGTTTAAACCATCTGATCAATGGCCTTCTCCTATCCTAGATAAGACAACAAAGAATTTAACAAACAACAAGGCTTTGTTTTCGAATTTTTAGTAACTACTATTAACTCTACCCATCTGGCTCCTGTTAGTACATCTACCCGCGTAGCATGCTTCATATCAAGTTAGCTATCACATCTTAGGGCAACTGTTCCCATTTCTCCAGACGGGTGATTCGTAATTCTGTAATGGTTTCAGGAACATTGTCTCTGTGTCGAATACGTCTTCCGATTTCATCCCATATATGCTCTATCTGATTCATATACGAGCTTTTTGCTGGCCATGCTAATCTAGGAACAGTACTTCATTTAAACATTGGGTAACGATTCCAGCCGTGTGCGGACGAACGTTGTCCTGCATAACAATGAAAATTTCGCCTATTAACTCTGCATATGGGACAATATGGTCTTGTAGACAATATGTTATGTATCTTCCGGCGGTTATTGAGCCACGGTTTAAGATAACCAGCTCTGTACGACCGAAATTTATCCCCACACCATAACTCTTCCACCTCCAAATGGTGTTCGTGGTGAAATGCAGCAAGCGGCATAACGTTCTCCTTGATGTCTTCATACTCTGTCTTGATCATTTGGAGATTTTAATGTAAATCGCGACATACCCGTGAAGAGAACATTTCCCCATTGCTCCAATGTTCAGTTCCTATTCTCCAAATTTAAACTGTCTCTTCGATGATGCGGGAGCAGAGGCGGACTTGTAGTAGGTTTTTTAGAGGTAAGGCCAAAAGTCTTTAATCTTATTCTTACCGTACGCGAATGAATATTTGTTTGCCGAGCATTTACTAGACGCTGTACGACAGTCTCGCAAAACACACATGCGAGCATCTCGGTCGGTAGTAGAGCTGATCCTGGCCATCGCTTGTAAGAGTCAGTCTGGTCTAATAACGTTATTGACGCTACTTCGTGGGAAACCTAGAACTCCAGCAATATATCACACACTCCGTGCATCTTTCGAAAGAGCAACTGCTAACTGCTCAGGTTCCATTTTTAATGAAAATAACTTTACACTTGCACCAATTGACACCAGAAATTCTGACAGTTATAGTAACACCAACACATTTTTTTTTATTATAAAACCTGTAACAAAATTTTAAAAAGTTTCCCAAATTTCGTACCCAGCAGTGTATTTGAACACCATTCATACAATTTACTAAAAATAACCAAGAAGGATTTTCATTGGTATTTGCCCAAAAATCCCGATTGGTGATTTCATACATTTGAGTCCTTTGATTTTGGTCAGAAGGCCCAGACTCAGAAGACTATAAGCTTTTGGGTATAACAAAATGAAATATTAGTTTCCTATATCTTCGCATTATTAAGTTTGTCTTAATTATTCAGGTGATATAAATTCACATTTACGATCCTTTAACTGAACTGACTCAACGATGTTGTTGTAACATTTTTACATACTTCTTTTTGCAGTTGTATTAATGCAAGTGTAAGTAATATACATGTTTTCTTCTTCAGTAACTTGGCAACTTTGGCCATCTTTACGCCGTCTTTAAATTATTCTTAATTTTTTAGGTGAATACAACTTACATTAAATATATTCTGTCACTATTTTACAACTACTCTGCTCAGCCAAAATAAATAAATAACATCTCCTTCACATACTTATGCATACGTGTAAGCAGTATGTAAATAATGTAAAAATCGTATGCACCTATACACATTAAAAAAAAGACGTAAGGAAGGAAATACAGGATATACAGATGAAATTACACCTCCTTTTAAATTAGTTCTCAATGGGCACGACTTATCAAAATGGTATCACAATGAGTACAACGCACTCCTGCTTGTTCTCGTAGGTTTGAACTTTAGTGATTGTATGCAATGTGTCATTTTTTATGTGTAGTATCATTTGCAAAACTATACATTCTATAATAATTAAATTGTTTGTTATTGAAATTACCCACATTAAATATAAACTTTTTAACGTACCAATCTTACAGCCTGTATTACAAACTTATTTATTCGTTGGTGTTATTGTCGCTTGAGTTTTAAAATTACGTCCACGGAACGGTTTGTCACAAGAGGATATAATGTGCTGGACGTAGGTGCATTTGAAAATACTGCTAAATTATTCCGAAGTGGGCGGCTCGAACCTAAATTCTTGCAACTGTTGGAGGTGTAAAATTCATTCATTAGTATCGGAATACTAGAGTGTATTTACGTCGTCGCGTTCGTTTATGTAAATGGCGCACGAATTACCAGGAGACTTTTTCGATGACTATATGGCGATGTGCCGATTTGTTAAGAGACGTTGTTTACGCGACGTGCACTTCTGGTTCTGAAAACATATGTAGGTGAGATTTATTTTCAAAGGAAGTGACGAATCGAAACGTTCGCTTGCCTACGATGAGTTCGATGCCCTATAATATAAGCACCTCGATCTTCAACTTCGTAGTGTCTTAATGACTAGACAACGATCTATATTGTTAAGGTTATGCAGAGGAAACAGCGATTCCATTGTGAGTAGCTGAGCGCAGTTAGTCATTTGGACTAAAAAACTTATTTTCAATTTCTGCTTTGCTGTAGAATTTCAAAGTTTTCATATTACAGCACATAAATATTTTTAATTATTTATTTATTATTTGGTAGAACCAGGACTGTGTCAAATGTTACGTGGGTTAGTGCAATAAAGAAGTTACCAGGTCAAATATTAAGTGGGAGATTAGGAATAGGCGTAAATGTACTTATGACGAGAGTAGGATAGACGGGGAAAATTGGGTACCTGACACAAAAAGGGCAACTCATAGAAAAAGAGTGGTGGTGGAATTTGAACAATTTGAAAGGTGTAAAGAGGACTATGATTAGAAAAATATGTGGAAGAGAAATGTTGCAAGCCAAATAGCTGGAAATCTAGGTGTTTGAAAACATACCTATAGGACGTGAATAATGTAAACAAGTAGTTACACAATATAGGATGTAACAGGTTAAAGAAGTGTTCTTAGAGAAATGAGAGAAAGGAAATAATGAAAATAGTTTTGAGGAACACGGAAATGGCAAATGAAACAAAATACGAATTTATAGTAAATAAGTGTAAATTTTGTGAAATGGTCATTATCATTATAATGATTATTAAAAACAACAAAATCTATCTCAAAATGCGATTTTATATTTCTAGTTTAAATTTATAGAGGCCTGACAAAAATCAATTAAAGGTTACGTGCGTGCATCCGTTAGCTCAATGTTGGCCCGTTAAAAGAAGAAATGCATCTCGTCATCGCGTACGAAAATAACTTCATTATTAAAATTGAACGGTGGATCCAAAAATAGATTTAATTAAGAGTGACACAACGCGGAAAGAATTTACTCATTCTCTATGCCCTTGGCTTTGGCGCACTGATAAATTTTGTAGCGTAGATGGTTGTCAACATTGCATATTTTTTAAATTTGTGTTTGCATATTATTGGAAATTTATTTGCCGCTATTCCATTTCGATAAAGTGCATAATATTAGTTGTGTGCTTGAAAATGTGCAAGAAATAACGAAAAGTAAATTAAATTAAAAAATTAAAAACCACTTAAGTGAAAAATATGCACACAAATGAAATAAAGACGATTGAAATTTGAAACTAAACGAGAAGTAAAAGAAAATACAAAAATGTAAGAAAAAAATATGCAAAAAAAATAGGAACGACCGACGAAAATAAAACAAATAATACTTCAATATTACAATTAGTAGACAAGGTAATCACAATTGAAATCAAAGAAATCCTGAAGAAAATAAATAGAGCTTCGATTGCTTGGAAAAATGAAAATCAGTCACGTTGAGTTTGACAAATACGTGTCGAAAATCAAATACCTTGTAGAGATAATTCTATCAACACTCAAAAACATATTTTCATTTATAATACACGTCAAATATTTTAAACTATATCTGCATAAGGGAAGGATCTTTGAGGCTTATCACGGAGTAACCAAGAGCCTACAAAGTCAGAGCATTTTTCCACTAGGAGAAGTGAATATACGAAAGTCCTCGTTAGGGAAATGGATTGGTGGAGAATATAGCTTGGACGTGATGATGGAGCCATGTCCTTATATAACAAAATTGACAGAAACTGTACAGCTTCCAATCAAAGCAATACAACAACATATTCGTTGTCTTTTATAACTGCTAATTATTAAATTCATAGACCACTAATCTACCCTAACCTCAGTCTGAGATAAAAATAAGAAACTAAACTATACTAATTTAAATATCGTAAATATTATAACATTTCTCAGCTCTCAGTAACCATTTTTTGCAAACAACTTTGTTAATGATCCTAATAAACACCGTCTTGGGAAAAATGAGGAATCTGAGACTGGTCGTAAGGCTTTGGTGTTTCTATGGAAAGCTCTGTAAAATATCAATTTTAGATACAATGACTGAACCGCACTACTGTTCACTATTTGACTGCACTGGTTTTAAAATAGGTTAGTTTATGAGTAGGCAATTCTTAAGACCGAAAAAGAGGTTTTGGTGCAAATGTTCCTCTATAGGAAGAAATGTGAACTAGGTACAATAATAAAATTTATGAAGTAAGGACTCTTCGCTCTGCCTTCAGAAGCATCATGAGGGTTAAATGTAAGAGTCTGCAATCTCTAGTCGCACTAAATCGTCGAGTGCTATATGCGGCTTTACTTCAACCTCTCTCCCATGTCAGTGAGGCTTAAGGTATGGCGATGGGAAAAAGGAAGCATTCTATAGGCTACTGCTCTTGATCCATCGTACGTCGTCGCCATCAGCCCAATCTAACAATTCCTAGTACTTGAAAGGTCAACTGAAAGCACACAATGATTATTTTTATAACAGATATTCCTGAAAAGTGCATTATTGTGAATTTTAAGGGAACAGCTAGTCAACTCTTAAAAAATTGAAGAAACCGCAGCGAAAATCATAAGCGTATACGATCGTGACGAATTTTCGGCAGCAGGTCAGTCTTCGATTGATGAAGAACGATGTATCTGATACTCTAAAAGCTTTTCGATGACTGAAGCTCACTGGATGAGTTTCCTCTTCTCCGTGAAGACCGCCCGGGTCAGAGTGCTCAACCATATATTAAATTTGGTTTGACAGTGCATGTTTTATTATCAGGAGAAAAATTAAGTATTGTCCTTTACGAGAAGTGTGACTGTGTAACAATTGCCGAGGTCAGAGTGATGAATTCCAAGTCTTCTCTCCCGCCAACACTTGCTGCGTGTGAGCAGCATTCCCTTCGAGTATACCTTCAAGTTCAAGAATAGCTGGTGTTCCATAGACCCTAAGAATCTGGTATGGAAGATTATTGATGCTGCACGATGTCCAGAACTGAACGATTCATTAAAGTTCCTAGTTTGTCCACGTGATCCAGCCACTCTAACTTATTATGAGATTTGTACAACATGCCAATTTCGATTCAACAAAGAAATACGCCGAAAGTATTAAATTCCGTCGAATAACACAGCATAAGGGTGAGTCCATTGCCGACTTCGCCTTGCACCTAAAACAAGCAGCTGCACATTGTGAGTACGACACATTTGTTCACCGCATGCTTATCGAATAACTAGTGTTTGGATTAGATTCACGAGGGATGTTTGATGAAATAATTACTAAGAAGTCAGAGATTTTTAAGGACGCTTATCAAATCGTACACTCTTTGGATGTGACACACTTGGCTGACCGAACGAATAAATTACGCTATAGTCAACCTCACGTCACGAAACGTGAGAGAAATAAAAAATCTGTCAATGGTCAGCACTTATACTATATTATACTACATTTTTCAAAAAAACTTTTCAAGTGAAAGTTGTTTAAAATTTTAATCTTTAAATTTTATGATAACAATGTTTTCGATAACTCGTACCCTTTTCGAGATAATGAAAACGGTGATCAAAGTAAACCATCACCGGTTTCTTGTTATATATAAATCTTACGTTTAAACTTTCGTAGCTTAGCGATTATAGTTTGGATGCTAAAACGCGCATGAGACACACATAAATGTCTTATACATAAAGTATAAGTATAATAATTTTGCTTAAATAGCAAAATTTTAAATTTCATAGATTGTTACTCATATTAAATCACATGTTGATTTTTGAAAACGATCGTCTTTAAATCCCTATTTACATTTATATCCATATGCATTGGTAACAATTATAAAGATCGACGTGCCGCTGACGATGATAACGCGCCGCAGCAAAAAAACCAAGCAGGTCAGTTTGGTCGGTAATGGATTCCGTACACAGTGCGATTCTTTTCTTGCAATTTTCGTCAAAAATATTAGTGTTTTCGGGATTCACCGCGAGTGTTTACAAGTGCGTTCGCGGAGTGTGCTGTTGGAGTGTTTCGGATGGTGTTGGCGTTCTAGACTACAGGTTGTATTGCGAAATGAATCCGGTGCTCCTGTAAGGTAAGCGAATTTAGTTTTATTCAAAGCGGACGCCTCCATCGAATACTTATATTAGTACTAATAGTGCTGAATAATAACTTATTTAAACTGCATATGCGCCGGTATTACAAAAATATTGAAATTTTATTGCAAGATGTATGGTAGGTTGGTAGATTAGAAGATGCTAGGACAAGTCAAATTCGAGTATTGGGACTAGTTCGCACCGATGTATGATGATATGAAAATTTTTGTTACGTCATAGGGGCGGGTTGGTTATATCGTGATCCCCACCATGTGGATATTGTACTTAACAACTGATGGCAATATAATTTTTGAATAGTTTTACGAGATGTTTTGCCGAGTAACAATTTTGACTTTTTTGCAGTTCCGGCATTTTTTTATAAATAATTTTAATCAACCCATTCCAAGATTCTCATATCTCAACCCATTCTCATATTTTTAATAATTTTCAAATTCTTGCAGCTAGTTAATTGTAATCTAAAGTTGACATTTGTTATGTTTTAGAGCTTTTTTATTTTATGACTATTTTAAAATCGAATACTTTACAATTTAAAACAAAATCTTTAACATTACTGGAAAACAAAACAATCGAAATAAACTGTAAAAAAAATTAAAAAAGTGAATATATTTCTTTAAAAATCGTTAAAATAGAAAAGAAAATCATTGTAATTCAAAAATCGAAATCTGTATTAAAAGGTGTTAAAAATCGAGCAAGCCGCCAAAATGTATACAAAATGACAATGTTAAACATACATCGTAAAAAAATTAAAACATGTTAAAGAAAATTATTAAAAATTGTGAAAAATTATAAAAATCGTTAAAAGATATTTAAAAATGGAAATAGAAAAGAATAAATATTAAAATATTATTAAAAAAAGTAAATAACGCAGCAGTCGTGAAAAATTATTGTAGTTCGTAAAAAATCGAAATATCAGAATCAAAATTTAGAAAATCATAACAAATTGTTAAAAATCATCCAAAATCGTAACTCCAAGAGTCATTAAATGTGGAAAATAATCATTAGAAATCGTAAAAAACCAAATGTATAGAAAAAATAATAATAAAAATAGCAAAGCAAAATTGAAATTCAATAAACATCATCGATAGTCCAAAATGACGTTATTGCAAAAATTTGTAGACCTGCGAAAAGTGACATAAATGTGAAACACTTGATAGACGACACTATTAACGTGACTTCTAAATTCCATTTAAATATCAAACTGAGAAATGAAAAAAAAACTGACGTGAATGTCAAACTGTCAAAGAACAAACTTACGTAAAGTAAGCGTGTGGGAAATTTATGTAAATGACTAATTTTTTGCAAACATCACACTGACAAATATCAAAAAGACGCAAACGTAAAACTGACAAGCGTCAAAACTGACAAACACGTCAAAATTTGTGTAACGTCACAACTGCTATTCAAATCAATGCAAGTCAAAATGTAAAACACACAAATTTAAAAATTTACGTAAATATCAAATGTGAAAGTGACGAAAATTTCAAGATGTACGTAACTGTCAGAACTATCAAAAGTGACAGACGCCACTATTAGCACAGATTTTAAAGTCTATTTAAATGTCAAACTAAGAAATGAAAAAACTGACGTGAATGTCAAACTGTCAAACAACAAATTTACGTAAATTTTCAATGCAAAAAAAGACAAAAACAGTTTCCTGTATTTGATTTTCCTCAAATTGTTGTTGTATAAATGTGGCTTTTCTCAGTAAGTTTTCTTAATCCACGTGATATTTGACTTATTTATTCAGTAACGGTGGTTCGGGGCTCTAGTTCGGGGTACCTATGCGTACGGCTCACCAGTTCATTAAAATATCACTGAAATGACAACACTGACGTTTACATGACATTGCTAATATCAAGTTTGTTCAAGCAGCCGAAAATTTCGTGTCTACTGTTTTTGCATTCGACTGTAACATCCATACAAACATACTCACACAAATGTAACAGCTCGTGAAAATGTCAACCTGACAAACCTACTTTTCAGTGTATGGTTGACACTTTATTAATCTATAATAATTTTATTTTTTAACTGTCATCGGACATCGGCGATTTTCAATTGTTCGCCGTTAGAATAATAACGCAATCCTAAACGTATTGTCACACAAATGTGTCATATACTAAAAATTGCAGGGAATCTTAAGATGTAATCAAACGTCAGTAAAATTAGTAATTATTCTGCAAGTATGTGAAGATATCGATATGTAATGTTAATCCGTTCGACTCTAAAAGTTGAGATTCATGCGTTTAAAATTCTCCGGCCGCAGTGACGCGCTAGTCGACTTTCGCACAGGCAGTAACATAAGGTTAAATAAAATGAAGTAAAGATAAGTAAGGTGAAGTAAAATGGAGTCAGATGAAGTGGGAAGTTTATCGTCTAGGAAGTTCGTTGTGGCAAAATTCGTCGTGGAGTTAAAATTGTGACTGGGTTGGGTTGGAATGGGCTGGGTTGGGTTAGGTTGAGTTGAGTTGTGGAAATCGTTAAAATTGTAATATAGAAAATACAATTATACATTATTAAAGAAAAATGTAATAAATTAATATTATAACATGAGACGTCAGAATAGATAGGAGCCTCAAAACGTGTATATCCGTTAAAATCTCGAATTCGAAAATTTTCATGATTCCTAACCACGCCAACGCCGCCAATCGCTTAACATCTTCTGATGCATATATGCTGCAAGTACAAATACATGGGTCTACAGTCAAAATTGGACTCGACTCCGCTGCTCCAGTTTCTTTAACTGGTAAATCAATGTTAAAAACAATCAAACCAAACTTTTTTGCAGAACTCACAACGCAGGTTTGCAAGTTACACGGGTCATGGTGTCAATTGCCAGTCAATGTCACTCGAGGAACCACATCCAAACTGCTTATTCCCTATGTTGTTAATGACAACTATGGTACACTTTTTGGACGCGAATGGATTGCATAATTCGTTCAAGAAATATATTTCGCAACAGTCTTCTTAAACCAATTCGAAAACATATTTAGCAACTCTGGAAATCTGGAAAACTAAAGGGGCCACCGGTGAAAATGCACTTGAAACCTGAAGCAAACCCTGCATTTGCTCGAGTTCGTGAAATTCCACACGCTTTTCGCGAGACACATGCACGTGAAATCCAGACAAAAGTACCCTCGACTTCCGCGACACACGTAGTAGCTAAGAAAAACGGAAAAATTCGAATTACGGGCAATTACAAGCCGACTTGAACCCGCGCATTATAATCGACGAGCATCCATTACCAAAACCACAAGATTTATTTAACAGAATGAGAAGCGCACATTTATTTTGCCATCTAAATATCACAGACGCGTAGACATACCTCGAGGTGGACAACGTAGTTGATACCTCCTCTATAGTCATACAACAGTCACAATTTCTACCTGGTGCATACGTTTGTTTGTGCAGGCATCTTATCGAGTGGTGGATGCCTTTTATTGATCTCTTTCAAAGACGGCTGGAGACCACAGATGCAGTAATTTCGTTTTTTTTTACTGTTAATCACGAGTTCTTTATCGTGGGCCCAGAGCTTGAATCTAATAAATTCTTTCTGTAAATTTTCTTCGGTAATAATCGCAAAATCATCATGCAGCTTTCGAAGCATTGACCAACGTCTTTTATATAGAGCAAAATTAGCATCGATCCCAAGATACTGCCATGTGGGACAACTCTTTGCACGTGTACCACCTTTGCTCCAGTAATTCCAACTTTTACAACAAATGTACGAACCTTTAGATAAGCCTCGTACAATTCTTTTAACTTCCACTCATTACTACTACTCTACGATTTCCAAGAGCTAGTTATTGTTAATTATATCAAATGCCTTAGAGAGGTCTACGAGCATATAAGTAAAACATGCTTTCTCTGGTTTTGATTTGTATTTCCAGTATACGGAAAACTCTTCAACAAAGATCGTGCCTTTTTTTTGAAATCCATATGATTTTCATTGAATATTTTATTTTTGTCTAGATAGCACCCGGTATTTTCCGATACGTATTCTTTCAATAATTTTATCGATTAGTGGTAACACCGAAATTGGTCCTTAGATACTCTAATTTGTATGCACAAACTGCTCGTAAATGGGGTTCACAATGGCGTTTTTTCAGACTCTTGGGGATTCTTTCCACTTCAAGTGGACCATTGGTAATTTTTTTGAATCGGTCGTCCGAATAATTCGACGAATTCCTTTGTCTTGCTTTCATATACGATATTGTCTATTCTTGTTGGTTTTTTAACAGACTGGTTACGAACTATTTCAAAAACTTTCGCTAAAGAAATATCATCGATCACCATCGATTGCGTTTAGCTGCTCTTCTTCCCATAAAATAAAGTTACATCGCAGCTATGAACTAACACTTCTACCTCTTCGCTAAAACGTAAACAAACTTGTCCACTAATTCACTTTCAGGTTTCTTTATATATTTTATAATTGCTTCGTCGCCAGTTTCCCAAAATTTCATTAATATTGGACCACGTCCGCTTTATGCCATTCTCAGATTTTTTAGAATAATTTAGCATGTTTTTTCGCAATTTTTAATTGGTATTTATTATATTTCTTGAGTTGTTATAATTCATTCTACCTTTGCTTCTGTTTTCGCTATTACCTTTGAAAAAGTGTATTCTCTTTCATATTCGATGTCATCCCAAATCAATTGATTCACTAAAGGCTTTTGCTGACGACGCTTATTTTGCTCGGTGGCCTGTATATCGCCAGCACTGTGAAGTATCGCACAATCTTCAAACTAGGATATTTCATCTCATGGCTATTATGCATGTCGTTGGTTAAGTACATTGACCATACACTGACTCTACCATAGTCTTTTCTTGCCCACAAGCGGGAAGCTCTTAATATACTAAGAAATATTTGAGATAAAAGTCTACATTGTTTGCCGCCACAGCTGGACAAATGTATTTTCTTCGAATAATTGATGCGTGGTTGGGTTCCCTTTAAATTGTGTTAATTATTTACTTATTTTACAAAGATGTTAGTATTGCTGGTAAAGGTGACGTGGTGTTGAAAACTGTTAATGGTTTTTGTAAGCAGTAGTTAATGTAATAGTACATACTAAAAGTCTGGCTTTTATCTTCAACAAGAGCCTAGTGACAAAACTAATTTTACCACAGAGTATTTGATGGGAAGGACTACTAGGCTAACCTAACGAGTTAATTGGCGAATGTTTATTTTTCTTCATGCCAGTCGAAGTCCAAGTTCCATGAGGATTTCAGATGGGATGGACAGTTTCGAGATCCCTGTCCCTTGTAGTTTTTCATTTGACTAAGTCAGACCTAGATATCGCGATCAAATTTTCAGGTGCAATTAATTCGTTTGAAACTCGACCTTTGCCCGCTTCTACAAACAGCAGATACATATGGACTAGGGTGCAGCTCTATTTAGCGGTTCAAATTTAAATGTTATAATCAATGTGGGAAATTTGCAATAAGTAAAATTGCGCTCCCAATCAGGTGCTCCATAAGATGTAAGGGATCAGGATATGAAGATGATTTATATGGTAGAACCACTAACATTAAATAAAAGACACCAGTAAAGAACGGAATCTGCATCCAGATCAACGATTGAAATGTTTATAAATTATGAAAATGAATCGATTTAATTGACTTCTTTGCTTTCATTTTACTAACATTTCCTCTTCGCAATGATCATTAGATTTATGTCGCCTATGCTTTTTATTTTCATTGTATAGATTCACAATTTTCTTCACTACTTTTAGATATAGAGACCAATAAAATTTCAAGAGTTCCGTCAAATCTGCCGCCTACTTACACTTATCGACCGAAACGTCGACTACGTAGTTCGAGACTTTGCGACCAGATGGCGACCCATTCATCGTCTCGCCTTATTTTTCAGGTCGTCGACTAACCGTGCGAACCCACTCGACGGCACACGACGAAAAGCGCGGCCAAGTTGATTTGATTCTACTCCCAAGGCCAACTAAAATGTGTTTACGCTCGTACAATTATCAATGACCACTTGTTGGTTTCATTCTCGATCTCGTCTCAATGATGGATTGTCAAGTCGCCAGCAAAAATCAAGTGTAATGACCGATCATTGTTTAATTCAGATCTATGCTGGCGTTTTCATGAATCGAATTTTGCGCGCCGGGGTCTCGTTTGTAGTTTGTTAATTAATGGATTGATTTAGTAAATGCGTGTGGTTACGTAATGGTGTTTCCTTGGCTGTGAATAGCGTACGGTTTCAAGCGCACATTATTAAAATTCACTCGATGGTATTCCTGTGGCAATTGACGCCGCACATCTCGCGGCATATTAATTCAAAAATAAGTGATACTATAAATGTGACCGTAATTGCTCCATGTGCATATTAATCTGATACTAGAAACTGACTTTGATGGCGTGATTTACATTTGATGTCGTCATTTGTATATTAAATGTACCGACGTGCATTCCGAGATTATTATTACATTTTAAAAGCGGAAACGGAAATTAGATATATTATTTCGGACACTAAATTAAATTTATTTCGGTAGAATCTGACGAAAATTATCAACAGATTTATAAGTTACTTTGTAGAGTATGGTTACAAGGATAACTGTTAAAAGGAACGTCGTCAAAGTTGAATTTTTATGGTTTTCACAATACCTCCGATTTTTAAGACCAAAACAATAATAGAAAAAATTCTAATTTTTGTAAAATTTTTTGAAAAATCTTAACACTTATCATGTAAATTTTCGCATTTTTTGAATTTTGATTGTTTTTGGTTGTTACCATGTTTTCAATCGATACGACAACACTAATGGCGTTTGATCGTTTGTTCTAATTTTAATTATTCGAACCATATAGTACGATAATTATATCACTACGTATGTAAGTGTAATTTTTTTTATTACGTACGTTATGAGAATTTTATCAACATTTTATGCCGAAATGTCGAGTAATGCTTTTCAGTTTCTCACGTATATCATAAATCATAGAAATCGTTAAAAGTAATTAAAAATCTACAATAATCACAGTAAGTCGTACAAATCCAAAATAAGTATAAAAATCGTAAAATAGTTATGAATTCCAAAATCGTAGATATCAAAACATTACAATTGTAATAAATTAGGTAAAGATATTGTTAAAAATCATTCAAAATAAAATACATCAAAAACACTAAGTTGTAAATGTAATAAGGGTTAAATAAGTAAGTACATGTTATAAATTGAATTATATCAAAAAATAATAATAATAATAAAAAATCGGAAACGTCGAAAATGTTGAGTCATTTTCAAAAACGTTAAAAACGTTATAAACTTACATGGATTTAAGTAAGTGAACCCATTGTGTCTGTTTGTTTATAACCTTCATATAATTGTCGTATCAAAGTATCTAAATATAAGAAAGTCGTTACGAAACTTTTTTTTAATATTAACAAACAACACACATACTATTGAAACTAAGAAGATTTATTAACAATAAAACACATAATTAACACATTTGTCGTAGATTTACTAACTGTATCATTAAGAAATTAAAAACATCAACAAAAGAAAAAGAACACGAAAAATAGATTATTATTTTTCAACCAAATTTTGTATACGAGTTGTGGGTGACCAAAATAAAGATTGATTAAAATGTATCTGCATTTGGTCAGTTCCCGTAAATTTTTTTTTATCCTTTAATGCCAAAGAAGAAGTCGAGCTATATGTGTGAGTCAGTTGATGATTTATGTCACTTTGACGTTTTCAATGTATTATTCAAGATGTCCAGAATTCGTCGGCGTCCCAATTTTAGGCAATTAAGTGATTTTGAGCGAGGTCGAGTAGTGGGCCTTCAAGAAAGGGGTTTATCTTTTCGCTAAATTGCAGCCCATTTAAACAGAACGGTGTCAACTGTGGCAAACTGTTATCATGTTTGGTCTGAAGAAGGACGAGAACAACGAGCCTGGTATACAGGGCGTCCCCTACAAACAACAGCACGTCCAGACCGTCGCTTTAGACTACTGGCTGTGAGGGACTCGTTCGATTGCTAACTAATGGTTTGGAGATGAAGGCAGAAGGGTAACCAGTAGAACCATCTGCAGGCGAATAAGATCTTTTGGGCTCAAGTCTTGTCGGCCGCAATTTATGTTACCACTCACCGCTGCTCATAAAAGACAACGGTTAGAGTGTTGCCGAGAAAGGTTGCACGGGATGAAGAATGGCATCAGGTGGTCTTTAGTGACGAATCCCGACTTTGCTTGGGTATGTGCGATGGTCGGATAAGGGTTAGGATACGTTGTGGAGAAGGGCGACATCCACAGTTTTTCGTGGAAAGCCATGTAAACCAAACTGGAGTTGGAGTTATAGTGTAGGGGACAATTGGGTATATGTAGTAGATCACCCTTCGTGTTCCTTAGGGGTACCATGAATGCTCAACGATGCGTTGCGGATATTACAGAGCCTCAGCTTCCTCCGTATCTTCACACCTTACCAATCCCTATTTTTCAACAAGATAATGCCCGATCGCATATTCCCAGGGTTACTATTGTTTGTTTTGAAGAAGATGAAGTCACCCTTCTTCCTTGGCCTCTAAGATTTCCTGACCAGGGGATATCGAACATGTTTGCGATATTATCGGCAGACGACTGGGCAGTTACTTCGTCCTCCACAGACTCTGGAACAGCTCCGAAACCAATACAGGTGCCATGGAATGAAATGCCCCAGGAGGAAATTGATAACCTCATCAATTCCATGCCACGAAGTGTTAGGGATTGTATAGAGCACCACGGTAGGGCTACGCATTATTAATGTTAAGTTTTGTATTGTTGTTTTGGTTTGTTTCAAATGTTGATCGTTTACTTATTTTGACCACTAACATATAATATATTAAAATCAGTTCAATTGAGTGACTACTTCTTGGTGTTCTTTTACTTTTGTCACTCAGTATATTAAGCCAAGACCAATCCGCGCTATAAATGTAATTTATATAATTAAAAAATATCGGTACCATAAAAATAACAAGCTCCTTGTTACAAGTTGCTGTCGCATTGGTTCGAGATGGGTTGAGTTTCGTTGGGTTCGAATCCTGTCCTTTCACAATCCGCCGTCTGACACCAGATTTTCTAAAACAATGACAAAATAAAGTTAGAAATTAAAATAGTAGCTTTACTTCTAAAAATATTTGTGTATATACTATGAAGAATAGTTGAACATGAACAGAAACAACAATAATTTTTCAATATAAAGTTCTAGATAAGATAATGTCAAAAACACACAGCCTTGCTACGCTCGTTTCGAACTATCTAGCATGAAAATATAGAAAAATGGAGCTTTAATATTTAAAATGTATTAGATGGTTACTCAAAATAATAGCGTGTCAATTTAAAATGTCGAAAATGTGAAAATTAAATGGACAAGCTATGTGAAACATACCATAACATATAGTAGGTAAGGTAAGACAAATGTTAAAATCAGAGGTATTAGAACATTTTTAGCGTATGGATGCTGGAAAAAGCAAGTCAGATAGATTAGACACACATTAGACCATTCAAGGACATTATGCAAACATATTTGCGAAAATATTTATTACTAATTTAGCAGCAAAAAGTTTTAAATACCCGCATCGAAAATGTAATAACCCAGTCCGGCGTTGGCTGTAACAATTTATGTATGTAATAGGTACATCGTTTGGTCGGTATTCATCTCGCAACCAACGATGAATATTTCGTCGCTAATATTTTTGTGGCGTCAAATAATTGTGTGTGCGTTATTCTGATGCTTTGTGATAAATAAACAGTTTATCTTTGATGTCTATAGACAATGTGAATAATGACGAATATTGGTTGACGTTTTAAAGGTACAAATACATTATTAACACGTATTAGTAAAAAATCACGATTATTAATATTGTTAACACTGATTATGCATTTTAAGATGAGTCGCAGTATTCTTGGGAAATTACGTAGTTGTCGCGAAAATGTTTATTATAACCAACCAGAACACGAATTCACCATCCGGGATGATTATGTAGTTGATTTTGTTACATAAATTGTGGAATTAACATTCAAGGTATATTTTTTAATTGACACTATTTTTTACGATTGCTTGACTGAGCAAATGTAAATTGTTCTGAGTTAATGACAACATTTGCAAGTCTTCAATGTACGTTTAATTTTATAAAATAAAATAAATAATCATTATTTACATATAATTAAATCCGACTACAGGAAGTATATGAACAATGTCCAGAGCAGTAAGATTACCAACCTTAAGTATTTCTGGAACGAAAAAAGGAACTTCTAGTGTAGCAGAAAATAGACCTGATGTATGTCAGTTATTTGCTGAATACTTCTCATCTGTATGCATTCGAACATCATCCACACCCGCTTTACCAAGCAATGGTAAAGCAATGATGTAGTTAAATCGATAAGCCCTTTCCTTATAGAAGAGTCCGAAGTCCTTAAAAAGATTTGCAAGCTGTGCGTTAATAAAGGATGCGGTCCCGATGGGATCCCGCCCTACTTTATAAAAGCCTGCTCCCAATTGTGTTGTCCTTTGTCAATTTTGTTCAACATGTCTCTTGAAGACCGAAAATTTCCACTCAAATAGAAGAAAAGTCATGTAATCCTCATATTTAAAACATGAGATAGAAGTGACGTAAATAATTATCACCCCATCTCCATTTTGTCGATTTTCCCTAAAATATTTAAATCAGCTACTTATTTTTATCAATACAAAGCTCAATGATACCTGAAAATCATGGTTTTTATGCATACAAATCTGTTAGAGCAGACAGATCCCGTGTACACCGACTTCAGTAAAGCGTTCGATAAAATCAATAAAATCGATCATAATATTCTTTTGCACAAACTAACTCAGGTTGGTGTTCATGGCATTCTGCTTGGATTGTCTCTTACCCGTCTGAGAGGTTTTAAGCAGTCACAGTAGACGTACATCTGAATTTTTTGAACTTTTTTCTGATATACCTCAGGGGTCGTAAAATGAGAGGACGCACATTTTTATCGTCTACATCAACGATATAAAAAATGTTTCCTTTACTGTAAATTTATTTTATTTCCTAATAACCTAATTCTTTCATACTAAGCGACGATAGCTACGGCAAACTAATCCAGAGAGACCTTGACAGACTTGTGGTATATTGCGAGAAAATCCAACTCTGCATAAATTTGAATACATGCTACCAATGTGCATTTGCGCGCCACAAAAACAAAATATCTTTCAATTACGAGGTAAAGAAAAATTCACTACATCAATTGAACAAATTATGGACCTGGGAGTTACCCTTGACTCTAAAATGATTTTTGATGTACATATCAATAATTCAATTAATAAAGCACATAGAATGCTGGATTTCATAATTCGTAAGCGACGTCACTTCAACTTTTATGTCCTAAAGATGCTATATTTTGATTATGCTCAGTGCCACGTTTATATACAGCGAATTGAAAATGTTCAACATAAATTCTTAAAGTGCCTACTGAAAGAAACAACTCTCTATACTCTGGATCCTGATACTGTTGATGCATTATCAGAAAAGTGCATCGTCAATGATATTGTATTTATTATTAAAATTATAAACAATATAACAGATTCCCCGAACTTAATTGCACAAGTAGGTTTTCGAGTAACCAATCGAAAATTGCGTAACAACCCTTTGATGCAAATTCCATTCAGCAGCTTCAACTCTGCGATGAATTCCCAATTAGGGCGTTTACGTCAGTCTTATAATAGATATCCCATAGACATTTTTTACATATATAGACATTCGCTTGCAACCTGCAAGCGATTATTGCTCTTTATGGTTTGTACTTACACTTTATCTTAAACAAATTACAACAAAATAGAAATTCCAGGCTGCATGTCCTATTTTCGCCCCACTAGTAAATATTTTTATGTTATGTTATTATTTGGCTTATTTTGGTTTCGTTTAATGACTTAAGTTGAATTATTGTTTAATTTCACACATAAATGTTCTATAATTTTCATTACATTATTGTGCTTGAAATGCATGTACGAGGGGGGATCATTATTTAGCGTCCCTCACATAGTAGGCGTTGAGTGACTTTGAATCAATTTGACACATTAATGTATTAATCACTTACGTTACGTTGATGCAATTGTAGTTTTGTCACTTGTTACCTGTTCAAATAATTTAGAATTTAAGTAGACAAGTTTAGAGAAATTCTTAAAATGGTAAAATCAGAGGTTCGTGCAGTTATAAAATACTCGTAAAAGAAAGTGTGGTCGCCAAAATAAATTTTGCGATATTATCGGCAGACGACTGGGCAGTTACTTTGTCCTCCACAGACTCTGGAACAGCTCCGACACCAATACAGGTGGCATGGAATGAAATACCCCAGAAATTGATTACCTCATCAATTCAATGCCAAAAGAAGAAAGAAACTCTATACTCTGGATCCTGATACCCATTATCAGAAAAGTGCATCGTCAATTGTTGTCGCCAAAAGGGGAAGGTGCTGTTTCTTACCAAGTGGTGAAAAATATGTCTCGAGAATTTAAATTGGGAATGTAAATGTGTGAACACGCGCAAGGTGCTGGACGACCAGCGGTACTTCGTTTTTGACAAATTAAAGGACTGAAATTACTGAAAGGACTGTATTAAATTGTAAGAAACAACTACGTTACATAAAACTGACCAAAATAATACACTAGTGGATACAAGACAAAAAGAAAAATGCCCAATAGGAGAAAGGAATAATAAATAATATTGATTTACATACATATATCCCAGAATACGAGAGATTTTGATGTATGGAAATAGACGAAATAAGAGAAAAAATAGTTCTATTATCATAGGAAAAAAATAAAGAGAAAGACAAGATATTATAAAAGAAACGAACGAGGAAATAACAATTACAAGACAAGAAATCAAGGTGAACGAAACGAAAGTATACACAGATTAATCATTTACTTAAGAAGTAAAAAAAAATAATTAGATAAAAAGCTAGAGGATAAATAAAAAAAAAAGAACGAAACAAACAGAATTAAACTTGCTTATCTCATAATGTAATAGAAATTGAAAGAAAATGTTAACCAGCTACACTATAACCATTAATGTGAAGAAAATATCCACATTTGTGTCTTAGATATAAATACAACATTTTATTTCAGACTGTACTGCAACTTCTTTGCTGAAATATGTATCTAGATTTTCCAAAATTAAGTGTACTAATTCTGTTTTATGATTTTTTTACTTCTCCCCTAGTTTTTTCGACTTGAGTGTTTCATTTCCTTGTTTTGTATTATTTATTATTTATTTTCACGTTTTGTTCATTCTCTCGATAACAGAATAATAATATTAATTTTCATACATTTCTACATCTCTCCTTGGATATGCATTGCAAAATGGTATATTTAATTCATTTTGTTCAATTGAAGTTCGTTTCCTAAATTATATAGATCAGTTCATTTTTAGAACTGCATATTCGATAATTGTTATTGATTTGCACTCTTTAAACAAATCTGGTGTTTGTCCCAGGCGACAACTACTTATTCATTATCGACGATCAAGCCAGCAAAATTAATCAAATGTTTACGGAATATTGTAATCATCTGACTGCCATTTTGACAATAACACCTACGTCACTGCTACTATCGCATTTCTGCAGGCTCTAATTTTAAAGCCAGCAAATCTGTTTTTTGAAAAAAATCTAAATATTATTAATTTAAATGATAATATCTGTACGTTATTTTAAACGTAATCGATTCAACTCTTGTCGACAATTTATATTAAGAACCTTGCCTTCGACTTATTTCATGTTGTGCACTGTACCAGACACGAGAAATTCTATTACAATTTTTTTTCGTTATCCCATAAATATTCTGATAATTCCACCATTAAATATTTTATATGGCTAATAAACATGTTATCTAAGCAACGTAACATTGGTTCTGTAAAACGAAAACGTAAAATGTTTTCGCAAAACGCAGAGAACGTCCGAGTTCCTCTTAAATCGAGGAATTATACAACTCGTTTTATTCTTCGCTATCAGTTGTATAAATTTGCGTCTATGCAGCGTTATACATAAATTGTTACGAAATAAATTTAATACACGATTATATTGGGATATAAATGATCATTTTCCCCAATTTCTTACTCACTGTGACTATATCTACGCATTAAAACGTTTTTATGTTCAGTTCCGTTCCGTAGTATGTAAATTACGTTACGTTTATTAACGTTTTAACGCACATTAATGCGGCCTTTATTTACGTCTGCGTTACGATGACACATTGTTATAAAACGTAATTGTCGGTCGCCCTATTTTTAGAAAAAAGTTAAACGACGCCGTTATTGCCAAGAAAGGTCGAGTCAAATTTAGTTCGAGTTCTGTAGTCGGTAATTACGATCCGTAATACGTACCGAGAAACTTTATTAGGATGATTCAACTAGATGAGGGAGGATTTGACGTGAATACACCGGAAGTTGGCTATCCAGACACGGTCCCCCGCCGGAAATTCATACATCTTCTGATAATACGTCAGATACTCGTCTTATTATACAGATTCTTCAGTTACGTTTTCTATTACACGCCTTTTATTTTTATTTACTTGCGCGCGATAAACCGGTTTCGTTCATTCATAAAAATAATTAAACACGACCGTTTCATTATGGGAGCATAAAGGATACTTTTGAAATGAATATTCAAGCACAATTGGATATCGTAATGTTAAAATCGTTGCATTCAGCGACTGGCAAGTGTGCATTAATATTCATAACTACAATTACGCGATTTTTTCTCTCATTGATATAACGCCGCAAATTACGATTTACAAAGTGTTGTTTTATTGAACGAGTTGTTTTGTTCGTTTAATTACATTAATATAAATACAATGTTATTAGTTAACAAATCGTATAATTATAAGGTTAAAAAATGGAGCTGTCGCAACGATAAATAGCAACTACGAACACGTTTGTTTTTATTCTTAATGAAATATTTATTGATATAATTTGACAGTTGATAGTTAATAGTAGACGGGCAGCTAGAGAAATAGTGCTACGAAAACGGCCCATGGTTGAAATAACGTTAATTTGTACACATAGTTGGTAGTTGTTTCATAGCAATCACAGCTAGAGGCAATTTAGGCACATATTTGTCATTGAAGTCGAGGCTATAGAAGAACATAGACTTGTCCTGCATGATTCCAAATAAATTTGGAATTCATGTAATGAAAGAAAACATTTAGTCGATATTATTCTGAATTTTAAACGCCGACGTTTCCCATTTAATGAAAATTAATTTTAGAACTCAAAATTTAGACAGCATTCCTCGGCTGCATTATACAAGGTACAACTAACATTATACGATACCCAACAACTAACGGCCAATAAGCCAATCACCTATAGAAAGTATTGCATTTGAATAGAATCATAATCAAACAAATGGAGTTACTAACAAAAGTGACCCACGAAACGAACTCGAAATCAAATTAATTTAATTACTGAAACATAACAAATGTTGACCAGAAAACCAAAGAAACCAAATTAGCAGAAAACGCAAATAAATGAAACTAAGAGTAAAGAAGTAAAAATACATATTTTTTATTTTCAATAAAAATCAAATTATTTTATTTACATTTTAATAAAAGCATTTATTTAGAAAGAAACATGTAACATAACATAATATTGATAAGCAAGCAGTGTAAAATAGTAGAATTTACCTGTCTGTATCTAGCCCCAAATTGTTAACTATTTGTTTACAGTTTTAAATGATATTAAAAATTGGTATTATTGCACAATTAAAAAGCCATTATTTTCAAAATAAAATCAAAATAAATCAACCAAAATCACAAATAACTTTTTTCTTACTTTCAGTTCTGCAAATTTTTTATTGCACATTTTTAATTGACTTTTTCAGCAATTTCATGCTCAATTGTCAACATACTAAACAAAATCGTTTTAATGGTTTGGTCCATTAAAACAAATTTGTGTAGTAGTCGAACGTAAAAGGTTCTTAATTAATTTTAACTTGGAGAAACTCCTTTCGTCACTTACTACAGTTATTCGTATCGTTAGTAATAGTAAGGTTTGGGGCAAAATTGAGCTCAGTACATTGCTTAGGCTTTCCTTTTTGTCCAAATGCGCAGTTACTGCTAAATTACCTCTGCCTATTCTACCTATTTACGTCAACAGGGTCACCAACAGTGACATTCGAGATACTCGCAGTGATTTGGTAGCATTTCATAGGACATGCTATTTAAATCGTATATAGCGCTTGTTCTAATTTAAAATAAAAAAAACTCTATTTTATATTTTTCTTTTGAATCTTTGATGGGTTCGTCTCGCGCTTCGTATGAGAAGTTCCCTTTGCGTCTTTTAACGCCATGTTGTGTTGTTGTTGATCCAAACTTAGCGTCAACATCAATTTTGGTAGCATGCCCTTCCACATTCATAATAGTTTCATCGAAGGACGAATCCGATGGAAGATTCTTAAAAATGATGTTTTGCAGTTTTGTAAAAGATCAAGTGCAGGTGATAGATCAAAATTGTTTATTTGCATGAACTTGCTTATTGGATTACGGAATTTAATATTTTATACCAAATAACTAAGGAACACGACATTTAAATTGTTTAAACAAATTAATAAACGCAAGGCCTCGTCTCTTATTAAATTATCAATTTCTTGATTTTCGTAAATGCTTAGCAAGGCGTCGTATACATCTCCCAAATGGCATATCAAAGTATTGCCCATAAAGTAGATGCTGAAAAATGAAATATATTTTGTGGACCATGATGAACAAATATGTGGCGGGTAATTCGTCATAGATTGGATCTTTAGATAAATATGATTTACGAAATTGAAAACATTCCAACATGGGATGATCTCTGAACCTGACGGTGAAATTCTACATAAATAATTCATGAGGACGAAACTTCTTCTTTGCTTTCAACGTAACCTGAAAGGACCTATTATAATTAAGGGCGAAACCATCGGCCAACCCGTGAACGATTGTGTTAGATTTTTATTTGACACGCGATTTGGAAGAAACTTTTTCAAAATTACAACATAATATCGAATTCTTTCTAACTTGAAGTTGGGTCAGCTTTTTATTCATCCAGTATTTTGAATACTAATTCAACATAAAATTAAGAGCGTCTCAAAAAAATTTGGTTGTCTTATGGCCAACGAAGTTTCTAATCTGTCTTGTCGTATATATTTTAGAAAAATGTTGTGAAAACCAAGTATACACACGCTCATTTATTTTAAGATCAAAGCATTCCAACTAAAACCTTGACATTGCTGTGTAATTCGTTATTGCAACAGGTTCAAAGAAATACTCAAATATAGAAGTAATATAATTATGTTGCCGAATGCAACCCATCATAGATTGGGTTGTTGTTAAATTATGATTTTCAAGTTCGCATTGTAAAAATTCCACTATAGGATTATCTCCGAGTAGGCCAGTTGAAAATTCTACCCAATTCCAATAGTTAAAGCATCAGTTCGATAGTAATTGTTGTCATTGCAACGTCAATTTTTTTACAAACACAATTCTCGAATATACACCCCAAACCCAAAACTAACGGGCTTAGAAACTTATTCTGCAATGGGTTGAGAGGAAGTCAAAATAAAAAACATACTGAAATAAGTTTGAAATATCGCCCCTAGATGAGCGATACTAAGTTTCAATCAATTAGGATTTGAAACGATAGTCAATTAGGATTATGGACACGATTTGGAAAAAATACAACAAGAAAATTGTAGCAAAAACAAAAAAAAAACGAATAACGGATCCAAACTGATAGTTTGCCTTCGACATTTATTGTAACAATAGGTTGACGTGAAGCCCAATTTCTATCTACAATTACGTGCTCACCAGATAAATGGTGAATCTGGATTTGAAAATTATTGGTGTTGATGGAAAAATGGTGTTGCACCATAAAAACAAATTCTGTCGGTAGTGGATTGGGGTTAAGTTTTTATTAAATATGAATATATTGAAGAAAATTAAAAAATATATTTTCGATTGTCACGAAAACACCTGAATTCTGAAAATCTTGCCCAAAATTGCTACATAAGTTTAACCTACTACAAATAATAAGAAAGCTCAATTACACTTAGGATGCCCAACACCACCCATCACTGCGTGGGTATTTAGGCAAAGAAATGTCTTACATATTTTTCAAAACGTCGTTGTTGTATAAATCAAAATTCAAGTTGGATTTGAATTCCAAATATCACATAATTTTTAATAGCTTGTATATTATTGTCATATTATTAACAACTCCTGTTTTATCGCCCCTCATATTGAACTCGTTGTCGTATCCCTGCCCTATGATATCCAGCAAGTCTAAACCCAAGTTCAAGTCATTTGTTTTCCTGTTGATCTTTCGACTGGTACGAAACCTAAAAAGTTTTCATTCATTATAATTTCATCAACGTCAAATTTATTGATTGAAACATATCTTATTACAAGAGTTATTTGCTCTACCTGGCTAATGTCAGGAATACACTCTAAATTATGGAAAAATATTTCGATTTTTTTTATTTCATCAATAATATGAGACTTTGATGCAGCTATGATCTAGTTATGATCTCATTTTGTATATTTTCCCCGAGATAGTGAGCGTTGGTTTATTCTTTCTTGAGCACTCTACGGACATGCTCTTCCATATGGGATTCAGCATTGAGCTAGTAACTCAACTATTTTAAAGAAATTATCGTTATTATACTCGAACAACTTATACTGATGAAAAGCTAGATCACTTTTACCAAGCATTTTTGTAATTGCTACGATTCTTAAAAGCACATCTTTCCAATGATTTGTTTCAGCATTAATAATTCTTTGACCGGCCGCATTTATAGTTTTACAACACTTTAACCTTTGGTTCATTTCTAGCCATTTCTAGCCATGAATATGATTTTTGGAAATTTTATGCTGTTTTAAAGTTTTGCCGATGTGCTTCTCTTTCAAAACCCTCCTTTGAAAGAGGAAACTTTGCAGCAGAAGCAGTAAACGCAGTTTTGGGAAAGAGAGTATAATTGCCAGTAAAAATTGCCAGTAAAACCTGTTCTCCATTGCTTAGAATTCGTGTATAAGAATTTTCTCTAAAATGTCGACCAGTGTCATAGGAAGGAAATTTCAAATTATGCAATGGTTTCGGTTGAACTCTGAATACATTCAAATTTGATACTGTTATTTATTGTATTTTATTTTAAAACGCTTTCATTTGGCATCCCATAAATCCATAACAATAATTAATAATAATTAAAATAATATAAGAACTCGCTACACCTTTCCAAACAACTCAACTAATATCTCATCCTTCCTCCTTGCCGTCCTCTTTTGGCTCCTTCTCTCCCTCCCTCTGCCTCTCCTTCCTGGCCTCTCACATCTTTCTCTAGCACTACCTCCTGGTCACCTCATCTGTAACATAATATACTTTCTTTCTGCCTCCCTCCTTCTCCTACCCTCTTCCCTTCTACCTTTTAACTCCCCTAGCAGCTCCGCTCCCTCACCCTTCTCTCCTAACGTCCACCTCCAATTTCTACCCCTCTCCACCTCCTCCCTGTTTCATCCCATTTCATCTCACTCCTCCCACCAGTGCCTCCATTCATCTAAACCTCTTTCACAAGCTAAGCATTTCTTGTATTCATCTCCCATCCAATACTTGTTCTTCCTCTCCTAATTTTCGCACCTGAACCTCGCCACTAGCTTCTCCTCTTCTGCCGTCTTGCCCCCACCTAGGTATCTAGGTCTTCCCCTGAACACCTGCAGCTCCTTATACTTCTCATTATATCTCGCTCCTCCTATTTCCCCTTCTCTCTCCTGCGCTTCCACCTGTGACCACCGCTCCACCAAAAAGTATATATATCAAACTAAACAACAGGTTAGTTACAGATGTACCTGCCTATAAAAATTAAGTAAATGAACTTGTTTTCACTACCGACGTTATAGCAAGAATAATGCTACAGTGTAATTAAGACGCTTTTTAATTAGAGGTAATAATTAACAATAATAACAACTAATAATATAATGATGGCTATGAGTGGAAAATAAAATAAAATTAAAACTGAAAGGTCAGCAACTAAAAGAAATTTACAATAATGCAGCATTTTGATCATTGATGTAGGCGATAAAAAAGACGACCCAAGTGGGATCCATGAGCGATATCAGAAAAAAGTTCAGAAAATTCAGATTTAAAACCGTTTACTGCTTCAAACCTCTCAAACAGGTAAGAGTCAATCCACCGAAGCAGACTGCCATGCACATCAACCTCAGTCAGTTTATGCAAAAGAGTATTATAATTCATTTTATCGAACGTTTTGCTGAAGGCGGTATTCCCGGCATCCACCTGGATACGCTTATCCATGAGTTTCAGAATAGAATCTGCGTGAGATTTGTCTCCACAGATCTGGATACATAAAAACCATGCCGATAAAAATATGTAGTCGTGAAGAATTGATTCAGATATTTTAGGGAACGTCGGCAAAATGCCACTTTTCCGGTTTTTAATATGAGGATTACATGAATTTTCTTCCATTTGCATGGAAAGGGTCCTTCTTCAAGCGACATGTTGAAAACAATTGACAAAGGACAACACACAGTGGGGCGGGATCCCATCGGGGCCGAATCCTTTACTAACGTCCAGCTTGAAAATCTTTTACTTCGGACTCTTCTATAATGAAAGATCTTATCGATTTAACTACAGCATTGCTTAGTAAAGCGGGTGTGAATCACGTTCGAATGAATTAGGGTTGGTAATCGTATTGCTCTTGACGTTGCTCATATACTTCCTGTAGTCGTATTTAGTTTGATGTTTAAATTTTGCTCTCAATAATTTAAATGCGTTTTGTATATCTTCCATTTTATGTGATTTTTAAGCTTTTATTTAGTATCCCTAATAGTGCTCTTACTTCTCTTATCTGCAAGGTCGAGGTTGTTTCAGTGGGGCAAGTTTCTATAAAGTTTTGCTAATAACGTCATAAAATTTTTGTGTCACCCACCCAATTAACCCCAGATAGAAATATGTTGAGAAGGATGTAGTTCGTTTTAAAGTTATATATGATGCGTTCTTTATCCATCCATATTTGTAATTATTTTATTTGGCAGCGAGCCTTGCAGATTGGTACAGACTTTTATTTGTCATTGTAAGTTGTTCATTTACGACAAGCATTCAGATACCTTGTCAATTGATGTAACGTTCAAACACAATTTTATCACAAGCATCAAGTTAATCCTATTCTGTTGTGACTCAGAGAATAGAGCAGGCGCTGGCTACAGGAAGAAAATCAAAAAAGCCAGACATTTAAAAATAAAGTGCAAGCAGATAGAACAAATGACAGCAACATAAAAATGGTATGGAAACATTAGAATGAATCAAACGAAAATAATAATTTTAAATAATTGTACCAATAGGAAATAAATATTATTGTCTGCAACTTTGCATTATTTTACGTTTCGATTTAAGATTTCCATCGATTATCAGTGTCGAGCAGCCAAATGGAATAAATTCATTATCTGAATTATTGTGCATATTTATAAAAAAAACCCGTGATTTTCTATTTCAGATGAAAATCTCATCGTGCAACGTAAAAATGTCATCCCTAAATGCAACCCACATCGAGAGACGGTGAGAGACACCCCCAAAGTACGGATTCATTTGAAAGCTCTTTTCATTTTTTATTTAAAAATGCTATGTTTTTATAATTTATTGCAAAAATCAATAATAAAAAAATAACTCATCTGAAATTCGCGACAACACACTGATACCTTAATAATTAATAGCGTTTTGTTTTTGACAATGTAATGAAACAAGAACAAGTCTTAACTTAATGCACGTAAGTAAAAATGTCGTGGTCGACCTAATCGTAAGAGTTATCATCTTCGAAAATCATCTAGATCGCTTGGTGTAATTGTATATAACATAGCTTTCACATATCCCCATAGGAAGATGTCTAACAACTTAAGATCATGCTAGAAATTCTATTGATTCTCGCCTCTTTATCGACCGATATGGAAATGTTAAGGTACTACCGAATATTGAGTTGGTAATCCGGCGGTGTTGGAACCATATCATATTTAATACTTGCGGGTTCCTTGAGTAGGATATAAGTTAGCCAAAGCATCCATAAATGAAAAAGGGACCAATGACATGATTTCCAATTATCTTTGCCCTGTTATTAAACTTTTCAGGTTTTTTCCGTATGTGACTCTCTCATCCAGTGAGACTTGTCCTTAAACCAGTGGCGATAGTATTGATGATTAACATGACCGTGTAAACTGTAAAATTTCATTGTAAATGAAATTGATAATGTTATCTAACATTTCTATCATTTATTCACCTAACTACGTTCTTCTATCCACATCGACTTCCATGCGTTCCTGAGTTGATATAAGTTTTCGGGGATGCATTTTATTTCCTTTCAATATACTAAGAATTGGTAACATATAATGCTGTCGACTCGAAGTATGTGAGTTTTCCTCATTACATCTAATTTAGTATCATTATTTAGTGCATTGGAAGATTCTTTTTTTATTTGGAGTACATGTGCAAGTTTTCGAAACTGCTTTTCAATTTCACTAATTGTCGCTTGCGGACAATCTAGAATTCTTTCAAAATAGGCAAGCAACCTCGGCCTGTGATCGCTTTGGATCGTCGTAATCATCCATCTATAGAATTCGTATTTTATGCAAACTTAAACAATAGGCAAAACACTGACAACTACTATCATGCAGTTTCAAGCATGCAGCAAGTTGCTACGTTTTCAACAAAACAAAACACTGAAACAATTAAGAATGTCCTCTCTATAGGTAGTACTATAGAAAAGGACAATGAAATTCTTTTTACTTGCCTTCAATCCATCACATTTTTGAATAGAAGAGAAGATCTTTCAAATGGGGTATCGCAAGCCCATACTTTCAATTTAAAAATTTCGTAGTTGAAACCGTCATTCGAACGGGGTTGCATTTAATGATGACATTTTTACGTTGCACGATGTCATTTCATAATCTAAAACTGAAGTATGGCGGCATTTATTATAAAGATGCACTAAAATTGAGATACTGAATTTATGCCATTTGGCTGTTCCACACTGCATATCGTACCGTGCTATTATTTATTTTATTTAGGTACATATCAATTTCATTTCTTTTTTATTAGTTAATTTCATACTTTGTTTATTTTTAACTTTTCCTTTCTGTTTTCAGTTGGATTTAGAAATATTTATTATATTTGAATTTATATTGTTTATTATTTCCTGTTGATATTGTTCATTTCTATTTATTGAAATATCGTGTTCCCATTTCCATGTGATCTATTGTTTTTAATTAACAGTTTACTTCCAATCTTCAAATACTTTAACGTAAATTTACATAATTAAATAAAAAAAAAGAAATAATCGTGGAATTCCAACGAAAATCGTAGCACATAATCGCCGCCTATCGCAACGAAACCGAAATGAATTCGCCATTAGTTTCGCGCCATAGAAAACGCTCTTTACGCCGACACCGGCCGATTTAAAAGAGTTGATACATAAAGCGCGGCAATAAAACAGGAGATAAACTCAAGTGGTGCAGATAACTCAAGTGGGACAGAAACTAATTGGTAAAAGAACCGGAAACGGTGCAAAAAACAGATCTTCAACTTCACGCATTAAAAATGATGTTCGGGCGCGAAGGGGCAGGGGGGACAGGTCGGATTCCAGCAGCCGCGGGGCGAGCACTTCCGGTGGAGGGGGCCTCGGCGTGGGAACGACAGCTACATCTCGAGTTGAGATCGTAACATCGTATCCTGTTTCGACTTCATTTAACCGCTGACTCTATATAAATCTAGCGTCGAACGCTATCGAATATTAAAATTTACGTCCTCGATTATTAATATCGAGAACAAATATATCAAAGGAAGTACAATTAAGGCGTAATATCCTCCGCTGTTATCTAATGTCGTATGCGGCCATAAATTGCGCGCGTAATTTGCATATCCAAATCAATTCCAATTAAATTAAAATGGAATTTCATCGGAGAATTTTTATGTAACTAAACTAGTTTTGCGATTTATAAATTCTGGTAAAATACGTTCGACGTTTATATGTAAGTTTTGATTCAGCATTTGTAATTGATGCTATACAGGATGTCTTCAACTTTATACTACACTATTTATTCGTTACATCGAACATTAATTGCAATACTTATCTTTGAGTTAACACGTTATTCAAAGTTGGTATGTGCTCATGTTTACATATACAAGGTCCTTGATTGATAGGAAGTAATATATAGCTTGAAATTCCTTTATTGATATTGTAGATTTTTAATTTGCTTCGTCATTCAGTTCTGCGTGGTCATTGATGACATTACGAAGTAAATATAGAAATACGTTGCGATTTTTTTACTGCCATTGTGATTTAACATCAAAGTTAATTTCTCGTATTGCTTTAAATTAATATTAAATTAGTAAGAAAACATTTCAGAATTACAAGTGTCTCATATTTGAATGATGACGTAATTTTGTGGTGAATGTATTGAATTGTTTGAATCGTTTAATAATTTTTTTTTTACTGAATGGTGAATGGTATCATTAATAATTACACTATGACAAAGATTTTTCGATCCATCTAATTGGTTTATTTGATGACTAAGGGACTAAATGAGATATAACAATTTTTTAAAAAATGGGTGCAAATTTGTTGAATTTCTAATCTATTAGGTGTGTTTAATTTTTTTACCCATATTAACTCCCCTCTATAATTCTTCGGAACTCTGTTCTGCTTCTAGTTAGTTGTTTCCCCTGTACCCATGTTCTGTTCCACACTTTCTTTGGTCGTCTCCTTCGATTCTTCCCGATTTTCCTTCCTTCCTATATACTCCTTACCTGTCTATTTCATTCATATGTCCACACCATTTCAATTTCTTTTCTTTCATTTTGATATTTGGTACACCGTTTGGCACACAACAATTTTGTTCTCTTTCCTGTCCAAGAAATTTTTGTACAACGTATGATATACATTGGTCGCTCTATTTATTTTGGCACCAACCTCATCCTCTTGTGTTAATCTGTCATTGAGCATTATTACTAGTTCTATTCTACTTCATTCTCTTCGTGTACTTATATCTATATTGTTGTGTAAATATTGGATCCAAATTTGTATCTTTCTGTTTCTTTATTAGCACTATCGTCTGTACAAGCTCAAGCTTCGACTGTTTGCATAATTCTATACTCAACTTTTTTGTTTGTAGTTTGTCCAGCATTTTTTTATGATTTCATCAATAACACTTATATAAAGTAAGAAATACCCCGCCCTATCTCACTTCTCTATCTCACTCCTTCTTTGTGCAAAGGTTCTTGAAATTCTGTTTCTCGTTCGAATTTAGTTCAGCTTATTTTCATAGAGTTCGTATTATCATGATGAGCTCCTCTGCCACATTCTTGTCAAGTCAGTCCCTGCTCATCATATCGAGAGCTTTTTTTCATTTCGAGTATTGCTGGAAAAAATTTCCAGCTTCTAACCACTGTTTTAATTTCCTTTCCAGTATTATTTCGTACACTTTTAATCAGGAATTTGAATGTGTTAATATGATTGAAAAATTAAGGAATTAATAAATTATCAAAATAATTTGTTTCCGGAACACTATTAATGTATTAACTTGTGTTGAAGCAATTAGACCACCCTCATGCCCTGAACTAGAAATTTTAAATATGATTCACGTTTAAAAACCCAAATATATTTATTTAGTATAAGAGTTTTAATATTTATTAATATTTAATATTTTAATATTTATTAAAATCAAAATGTTTAACATTTTATTATTCTTCGCGATTGTATTTAAATTTTTTGCCGTTTATTTCATTGTTTGATTTATTTTGATTTGTCGTTTTAATTCCGAGCTTTCACACTATTCATTTGTTGAATTCAGTTAATTCATTTTATTGTATCTTACTTCCAATTCACTTGTTTCCATTTATATTCTTTGACTTTCTTTATTTGCCTTGGTGCCATTGTAATGTCGTTCGTTTTCAACGTCGTAATCATTCTGAGCTTTATCTCTCGAACCAAATTCGAACGACCTGACAAAGAGTTGAAAACTGTGTGTGTTAATTTTGTTCTTTGTTGATCTGATTCGGCTAATATTGAAATTGCATAACAATTCCTTAAAAAGCTCGACAACATAGTTTTTTTAGTGTTGGTATTTTATTCGTTCATTTAATTTACATTGGATACTTTCAATAAAATTTATTTTACTTTGATTTTGTTTGCTTATCGTTCGCTTCTTTTGACTTTTCTGTTTTTATTGCTTTCATTTTCGTTGATTTTAAAGTGGTGTTGTGTAATTTGTGTGGCTTGGTTTGTTTGAAAGCAATTCGATTGATTTCATCTACTTGGCTTTAATTGATGGAGTAAATTTATTCGTTTCATTCTCGCTCTATTTTGTGTGCTGTGTTTTTTTGTTACCATTACTTTTTACGTCTCTGTTATAATTTACTTGCTACGTTGTTTTTATTGCAGTTATGTTTATTCGAGTTGTTTATATTTTTTATTAATTTACTTCCTTTAATATTCACTCCTCATAATTAGGTTTTCCTGCCCATAAGAAACATCCCAGCAAAGTGTTTTTATCTTTGGATTTGTTATTTTTTTCGTTCATCTTAACTTCAGTTTTTGTCTGTAGTAATTTATGATTTAGTATTTATTTTCGTCGTAAGAATTTTTTATCTATTAAGAAAATTTAATTTTAGAATTTTATCTCGATGTTACTAGGTTATTAATTAAAACTAATTCGACGTGCTGTTATTTTATTAATCTGAATTACCTTGCCGGAGATAAATTCGGACCATAATCGAACATAAAAAAAACATCGTTGAAACTTGATACGAACTTTACACTCGCACTTCATAAGATCACTATTCCAATAAAAACATCAATACAAGTAAACAAATAAACACCAACGGACATATGTGACGGTAATAAGACACGATTTTTAATTTCAGTCCGACATGTCCGATATGAAATTATATGTAGTTTATTATAATTACCCATAATTCATTTCTCTTCATCCTTTTCTTGTGAGTTTTTAACTCGTTCTTTCCTGCTGGTAATTGGCATAATAATTTACTCCTTGTTTTATTTTCTTAGACAATTAGCGGGGCATTTTTCGTCCGTTTTGCTCTCGATCGTCTAGTTATTTCGCTCATGCTTTCCTTTCCCTCCAGGAAATATAAATTACGTAATCCCGCGAATAATACATTTATAGTAAACGTTGGATAAATAACACTTTTTGTTTGGCCTCGTTATCGTTTGTACGCGTAATTGATATACTAATAGATAATTTTTGTTTGGTCGTTTTAATCTACTCCCGTTGTGCTTGCAATGAATGAAATTCTGTAACGTTAGTCATATATTATGCATAATATTTCATTTTGTTAACCAATGAATGGTGTAAAGTAAAAACCAGAAAACGTAAATTGTTCGTTTTTATTTTGTTCGACTCCAGAGTCGACGTATCAGTGCGTTCGTGAACTTTACGAAATTAATTCGCATTTTGTTAGTTTTTTTTAATTAAGTACCCAAAAAATGGCACTAAGTATACCTGATTACAGGTTTTTTCTTTAATAAACTTTGCTCTGTAATACACCGAAATTCTAATAAATCATAAGTCAGAGGCCAATGTTTTGGAACAAAGTCAAAAGTTATGTATGTAATATATCGGTAATAAATTCAATAGACAACTTAATAACAAAAACAATCGATAAATTAGCGTATCGAAAGGTTTCGAATGAAATTCAAGGATGTACGTTCCAATCAAACCCAAAACACCGCAACCACAGGTTTACTTAACTTTAACTAAAATATACAGTGTATACCAAGTTCAGTGCTGATGATAATCCCTGATTATTTAAAACGAGAAATATTCATTTCATATCGATATATTCCATATTCGTAAAGTTCATTCAAATCAAAGTATTATTAAAAGAACTAACATTCTCGAAAATTAGATTCAAATGCATCGAATGTACTTCATGGTTTGAAACCATTTCCAATATTAATTTATCCAAAATTTCGTATAGAAAATAAACGTATTTGAACTACATGTCACTAATAAAGGTGATTAGCATAAAAAGTTTGATATCGTTACAAAAAATTGTAATGTAATAATGATCCCCTTGGCGGCACAAAGCGGTACGCAGTTAGTTACCATGCAAAGAAAATCAATTACTGCGACTCACATCAATGAACATTCATTTCGCTTTATTCAAACAAATTCATTAAAATTAATCTTTGAGTTAATTAAATCACCTAATTACAGTTATATTTTTAATACTGTTGGCTATGAAAAAAAAAATTATACACCATTTTTTGGACAATATTTAGGTACGTTTTCCGTTGAAAATAAGGACCTGACTCTGCATTGCTAACCAAGAAGCACATTTCGAACAAACAATAGGTGGTTGTGTAAGTTTTTTTGGATGGTTTTAAAGGACTAAATAGTAATTTTTAAATCTTAGGTTGGTCGTTATAATTATAATTTTTTTTGTTGATCAATTTTTGGAACACCTATATATGTAGTACAATATTACATTATAAACAGTTTTATGATCTTTTAGTATTTTTTGTTTCAAAGATAAACAAGTTGTATACGATTTTTACATGTTTATTTATACACCGTTATCTTTTATCAAAACTCGAACCAGCGCCATAATTTAACTACGATTGCATAAATTGTACAAAAAATTTCAAATTTGTTGAATAAATATAAATATTAACGTTGAGGCATGAAATACAAACTCTTTATTATTACGGCGAACTACATAGCCATGCGTACATCCTAAGGATGTATATTTATATATTTGTTATCATATTTAAACCGAACTTTAGCCGGAAGTTTCTTTCCGGCTTGAAATTTAAGATATACGATGTATGTAACACTATATCGGAAGACTTTTTGTTCAAAATCTAACCATAAATGTTTTTTCGTCGTTGGTTGTAAAATGTGAAGATTTGGTGAATCTTTGAAACGATGAAATTTTCTAATCATTTGAATTAGTTTAGGAATTATAAATTTAAAAATTGCTTGTTAGTTTAAAATTTCGTTACAATATTGGCTATTTTATGACTATTATATTTTTCCATTTTAAAGTATAAACAATTTTTTTGAAATTGTAACTTTGTGGTTGTGTTTTTCTGGCATATGTTGATAATGATTTTCTTAATTAATATTGACAGTTTTCATAATTTCATTAATTTAGAAAGTTGTACGTTCTAACTATGTGTGTATATATGTATGTGTGAAATGTGTACCAATAGAATTCTCGGCCCCCTTGTGCCATGTATACGTCTAAAAATACACACAATTTTTTGTAATTGTAACTTTGCATGCAAATATTTTGATTTTTATTTAATAGTATTATATATCAATTAAAACAGAATTTATCGAGGAAGGAGGTGAGTTAAGCCCCTAGCCCGTGAGAGGAGGGATTTAGCTCCTGAGGAGTGAAGATTAATACCATGTTATATATTTTATTTGTGCATCCAATTTACTTCAACTTATGTTTCATAAAATTGACAAACACGTCAGTAACAACTTTCAGTCATAATTCATTTTAATACGAAAATTTGCTGATTTTATAAAACTTTTATTTCCCTTGGCATCTTAAGTGAATTTTAATTAATTTGTGTATGACGTTAGCAAACATTTACACGTCCACAATAAAGTTAGGCAATTTTGGTTTTTGGCAATTTTTATATTTCGTCTATACTTACAAAAATTAAAAATTGTAAATAATTTCAAAACATTGTGTGCAATAACAATTTTGGAATTTTTAAAACTTTTGATGATTTTTACCTATTGTATCACGGAAATCGTAGACTATTTGTTCAGTTTGTTTTTGATTCATAATTTACTGTAATATGAAAGGCAGTTTTACACCAACTATCAGAAGTTACCAAAATTTGCTTATTTTAACAATTTTATAAAACTTACAAATCTCCCTTGGCAGCTCAAGTGAATTTTAATTAATTTGTGTATTACTTTAGCAAACATTTACACGTCCACAATGAAGTTAGGCAATTAATTTTGGTTATTTAATTGTGTATTTTAACAATTTTTGTGATTATGTTTCATTCAACATTATTAACATTTTCGACAATACAAACATTTTTTGCTTTACTTTTTCCTTTTTGATAATTAACACTTCTGACAATGTTGATAATTTTAACATTTTGCGAATTATGATATTTTATATATTTATTTTTACATATTACATTTTCTTTAGTTTGAAGCAATTTCTAAAACACATTTTTCCATTTTTTAGCATTTTAAACGATTTTATTACTTCTGCCAATTGGTAAGTTTACATTTTTTAACAACTCTCATATCTTCTTATATGAAGAATAAGAAACTCAAAATTTTGTTAATTTTCAATTTTTCACGATATATTCGCAGCGCAAATAATCTTATTAAGTGCTCAATTGCACATTTTGACATTTTTGTTTCATTTCTTTTAGCTAGTTTTTGAATCATAATTTATTGTAATGTGAAAGGCAGTTTAAACCAACTATCAGAAGTTACCAAAATTTGCTTATTTTAACAATTTTATAAAACTTACAAATCTCCCTTGGCAGCTTAAGTGAATTTTAATTAATTTGTGTATTACTTTAGCAAACATTTACACGTCCACAACAAAGTTAATCAATTTTGGTTATTTAATTTTTTATTTTTGACATTTTTTGTGATTATACGAGTATTTCCTGTAAACTGAAAAATTTATCACGGAAATCGTTGACTATTTTGATTGTGATTTTTTTATTTTAGATCATTTTTCCATTTTTAGTGATTTAAAAAATTTTTACTTTTTCGAATACAAACATTTTTGTTTTGCTGTTTCTTGATAATTTTGATAATTTTAACATTTTGCGAATTTTATCGATTATGATAGTTTACATATTTATTTTAACCATTTTTTTTTATTCAAGGCATTGTGAAATTTACAAATTTCTAAAACACCTTTTTTTCATTCTCTAGAGTTTTAGACGATTTTATCACTTCTGCCAATTGGCAAGTTTTAACATTTTTTTACAGCTCTCAGATCTTCTTATTCTTACTTTTCAAAATTCTGTTAATTTTAATTTTTTCACTATATATTTGCAGCGCAAAATAATCTTATTAAGTGCTCAACTGCACATTTTCAGATGTTAATTTGTTTAGTTGGTTTTTGAGTCATAATCTACTGTGATGTGAAAGGCAGTTTTACAGCAACTATGAGATGAGATGAGAGACCAAAATTTACTTACTTTAACAAATCGGGATTTGTGTATCACCTTAGTTTATCGTTTACCACATTTCATCACCAACAAAAAAGAATTAGGCAATTGTGGACATTTGATTTTGTATTTTGAAAATATTTGTGAATAATAAGTTGGCATATTCGATTTAAGTTGGTTATTTTCAACTTAAATTGAATAATATGTGTTGTTATTAAATTAGTCCTTTGTCATTCGCGAACCACAGATATGCTTTGCCTTTATTGTTTTTCTTTCCTACTGCTTGTCGTATTCTGCAATTTGCAGTTATGTTCCCACATAATCTAAACATATCTCCGTTTGATTGTGCGTAATTTTCAATAAAGATGTGGTAATAAATATTATTAATTTTAGTTTGCTTTCACAGCGTCATTTGCTAAATATTTTTAGTAATAGTAATAGGAATTTATTATCCAACACTAGAAAAACAATATTACATATTACAGGATAATGTTACATTGCCTTATATTGTATGCACAAACTAACTAACTATGACAGTAGAATAAATAACGAGAAAAAGATATATAAAAACATCTTAAATTAACTTACATTATATTAATAACCAATGTACAACTTCCCTACGATAAAATGAGAAGAAACTTAAGGTGACATTAAATAAATCAATTTCTTGACAAAAACTATTTACACTTCTACGCATAGAAATCATGAGCAAATTATCATCATGAATATAACTATGTATTATTTTATAAACCAACAAAATTTCTGAAATGGTTCTAAGCACTTTCAGTGATTGAAACCCGAACTCCACTAATACAGCAGTATAATCGTAACCATGTTGCAAATAAATACCATATTTTGGTACATTTTTAAAAATTTTCGCTGAACAGTGTCTATAGTACCACTATAAAATCAGGATTCCACACTACAGAACAGTATTTAAGTTTAGACGTTTAGACGAATAACTGATTCGTTTCCAACGATAGTCTTGGTGTTTCTGATCAAGAATCCTAACATCCCAAGCGACCGTTAATTTTTCATCAAAGTATACTCCAAGATCTTTGTGAATTTCTTTACCTTGCAAAGTTTCTCAATTTTGCACAAGTACTGAATAGAGGGATTCTTTCTTGAGAAAGACACACATTTGCATTTGCTGATATTCAGAGTTAGATAGTTGGATTTACTCCATATAGAGTCTAAACCCATTTGGAAAGCAATGTTTTCATTTTAGCACGTTATTCTCTTATATATTTTAAGATCATCGGCATAGTTCATGAATTCCGATGAATTACAGCTCACAACATCATCTGCATATATCTGAAACACCACAGGCCGAAGAATGGCATCTTCGCTGCCAGACACGTATTCAAATTATTGAAAACCTCGATACTGTACATAATTCATTCGGTGCTTTAAACACGACCTGAATAAATCAGTCAAGTCCAATACCAATTTTGTCCAACTTTACCAGAATCAACTTGTGCTGAATCTGATCAAACGCCTTGGAGAAGTCTGTAAATTGTATCAACTTGATAACGATTATCCAGACGCTCAGATACATAATGCACCACAAATGAAAACAAGTTAGTTGCAGTTGACTTTCGTTTTACAAATCCATATTGCCGAGTTGACAATTTATTCTCCACAAATTAAGATAACAGTTTAAAAATTATTAACTCAAAAACCTGTGAGAAGTTGGACATTATCCAAACAGGCTGGTAATTGACAGGCCCGCTTTTATGACCCGATTTAACTGGTGTTACTCGAAATATTCTCCATCATAGCGAAAATATAGATTTATTTAACATCAATTTGCACATGTGCAACATTGGCAACTGCAAAATATCTTTTATCTTTTATAAGGAACGTGGGAACTCTATTACAACCCATGTTGAGCCCAGTTTTCATAAAATTCCCGGCTCATAAGAAATCAGATGATTCGAAACTGCTGATAACTAAAGTATCTTCATTAAAACTTGCACCAACTTAATCAATATTGACACGTTCAAATAGTTTCAAAATATTGTGTGTAATAAGAATTTTAGAATTTTAAAAAATTAGAGTTGGACAAATTAATATTTAGATTCCGATTTTCAATTTTCCGCGTTTTAAGAAGTTTAACTTTTTCGACAATAGAAATATATATTTTTTTCTTTTTTGATAATTGACCGGGTTTTGATGCATATTTACAATATTGTACGACAGTTAACATTTTTGTAGTTGGACTTGTTTTTGAAACAAGTAAAAAGATAAAGTTAGGTGTAATTATAATTTTAATTAAATAAATAATAGTATTAAAACGCTCTATTAATATCAATGTCGACTTATTATCCTACGAAGTTGAAATCGATGACTGAGTAAACATTAAAACTAAAATAATTTTCTAAAATATGGTTTTTTATTTTATTTTAATGCCTTCAGTTTACAACGTGAAAACATAATAACTTTTTTTTCTATTTACTTGCTCAACAATAGTCACACCTTCTCGATGATAATTACAGAAATCTTTGTATTTATAAAATGTAATGCAGCAATAACGTAACACAATGTAACTTTCGATTTTTTCTTATTTGTAGGAATTAAATATGGGGTAGTTACCAGCACAACGTCCGCTACATAACACGTTTTTATTGGTTTTAAAATGCTTACGTGATTTATCGCCGCATAATTTTAAAGTTTTACACGCGTGCATACGTAAGAATTTATACACGAGACTTTAATACGATCATGAAACCGTTTTGGACACAAAAATGTTTTATGGAAAACATTAAAATATTTTTAACTATCTTAGACGATAAAACCGTCACTATTGTGAGGCGAAATGTCTGCATTGTAATAGATTTATTTTAAACCCATTTCGTAATTATGGTGTAGACTGTCATTGACTTATTGTCTGAATTATGTCTTTCTTGCAAAGCCGCAGTCTGCACGATGTTGACTCAAAAATGCATTCATTGCGAACTTTGCGTTTCAGTGTGAAGCATTTGTCTTTAAAATTTTCATCATGACATCGTCATAGAACAATAAATGAATAAAACATTAAATAATTCTATGTTACTTAAACGTCAGTTAAAAACATGTAATAATAAATCTCATATTTTTCTATTGTGGAAAACAATATGTCATAAAAGTCGTGCAAAAGTAGGTGGCATAAATTATTTATGACTAATTAATTGTATTGACTACAATTTCATGTAGCTGAAAATGTAGCCAGATTTGTTAATGCGTTAACACATGGTGTGTTTCCCAATTAGATCTAAGACGGTTTACTTGTTAGCTAACTGGCAGCAATTAGTTTTTGCCCATAAAACTCTAGATTTTAGTTTGTTAAGAGTTAACTTTAATGTAGAAGAATTGTGAAGTAGTTTTTCCATTTTGACTTTCCAGTAGAGTGCAGTAAGATTTTTTTTAAATTGCGCAATAATTAGATCACCTACAATACGTCGACGGCTAAAAAAAATTAGCAACGTTCAGAATTGGTTTAAAAATTAAGACATTTATAATAGAGTTCACGTGCAATACAACAAACAATTGTGTAGGTATATTTTTCATAACTTTTATCAATTTCAGTTAAGCTACATTCTCATGTCTGTTTCTGTTTTTGACTGAGATAAAACGAGTCTTTGAAATTATTAAAGTAAATTTTATTTGAATATTTGTTGGCTTTACTATTTATTCACAATTTTTATAACAAATGCGTAATTTAAGGGCATTCTACCCCTCATAATTTACAACGTACAATTAATGTATCAAACATATAACAAAACCTAACTAACAATGAAAACTTAAATATGAATACATCAATTCTTATTTTCAAAAAAATATGAGTAATCGTCGATTCTATGTAGTTAAACATCATGCGTGCAATTTGGAGAAAACTTTAGGTCCTGCGATTTAATGAATGAATCTAAAAAGAGCACAGTCAAAACGTACGACAATCGGTGAATAATGTGACGCTTTGTGGGGTACCTTCGACGTGTGTACGTACTTAAATTTATTGTATGCGACGGTTAGGTGTGTCCGTTGGAGCCTTTTGGAAGCGGTGGTGCAGCTGCAGGTAAGTCTACGACCCTCCATTGATTGCACGTATTGAATGAAAGGTCGTCGAGGACGGCAACTTTGGTGGGTGGGTGACGGGTGTTGCTGAATTCTGGCTTGAGGAGATTATTCCGAGAAGGGTTCCCCTCGACCTCCCGCTTCCTCCGAAAGCTATTTCAGGAAAGTCGCGACCACAGTGCGTCTAGAAATTGCTTCCTACTCGGCGAAAACGTACACCGGTGGGCATAGTTGCTAACACGGCTCTTTATTTCTAAAAGTCAATGTTGCACATTCGGAAGCACGTCGGTGCTGGCAGGCAATTGAATGTTCGGAGACTCAATGTATATCGTTAGGGTTTCAAGATTAATAATGAAAAATTGCAATATTTATTTTTGCATATTATAATAGTTTGACAGCCAACAAATAGTAATTAGTTAAGGAAGGTGTTGTTATAATTTATACGATTGAAGCCCCACTGACAATAAGTAGCTTGATCTCTGGTGTCACTTACAAAAGCAAATCAATTTAGGCGTATCACAGCCGCTACTGTACAATGAAGACTCATAAACAATAAACAAATTTTGTACACCGAAATCACTGCATCTAGGAGATTTCGAAGAAATTTCTATCTGCATTATGCTCCGAAGGTTTCAGAACTGCAATCAACGTATCGTCTTGCAGATACCAACAGTGATTCCTACTGTTAATAATAATTAACAACGTGTGCTATAAAAAGCTTGAAGAAGCTTAAATAATAACCAAACGAAGTCAATAAAATTACTAAAACTTCGAATTGGAGAGCAACCATCTGGAGGGAAACGTTTATGTGGCAAGGATGGAAGAGAACAGAATACCTAGGAAAATTAGACCGAGAAATAGATAGCGTGATGAAGTATACGAAGGTTTGAGCGCAATAGGATTGGCTAATTGCAGAAGGACGATGGACATGAAGAACGGGCACAACTTTTGTGAGGGCTAACAATAGTAGTAGAAAATGAACATTGAGTGAGTACACCAGCCATTTAATACATTTATTATGACAAGAATTGTCAATATCATCGAAGCGACAGTTATATGAAAGAAGTACAGTTTAAAAATAAGAACAAGCGAGTGTAGTGAGTAAGTGAAACTACCACTTGAAAAGGGCGTCAGCTACAGGCCGATAATAATGAACGCGACAGAAGCATTAGCGAATATAACGAAGACTAAAGAACTATTTGAAGTTACGGAGATGAAGAAATTAACAAATATTATTAACAAAGCCGGAATTCCATCCCTTCCGGTTTTATGAATAATATTTGTAAGAAACAAGGAAATAAAGTGAATTATGCTGCACAAAATAGATACCAGAGAAAGTTACAATAGAAGAAGTGTATATACTCGTAGTAACCATTCCTCAAGAATGGAACAAGATACAATTGTTAGAGTGACACATGGCAAATCCTACCAAGAAATATTGTTAGAGCCAAGGGAAAATTCAAATTTAATAATTTTAAAGGAATATATCAACTGGAAGTGAGGTTATATTCTTATCACCTTTTTCCACATGTCAAAAACGGTACGTGTTATCAAAATAGTTGTTATAAAAGTTGAAGATAAGTTGTTACCCTTTACTGGAAAATCGCCGTTGAAAAAATATTGTAGTCCTAGCAACGTACGACAAATATTTCCAGGCGCGATCCCAGGGGTTGGCGCAGTCTGTTGCAGTGGCCGTCAGATATTACTAACCTATATGTACGTATTCACGAAACGTTTGCGATTTCGCGTTAGTTTGCGGATTTTTTTAGTATAAGTATAAAGTTCACTGTCGACTACTGCACATTTTTATTACAGTTTTGACACAATTTGTTCCGTTTTCATTACACGATAATCTTCATTGATTCTGTTTTAATTTTTGATTTTCATCAGTGCCAATATAATTAAATTATTTAAACTTCATCGATTTATTTTAAAATCGTGCTTGGTTTTCAGTAATATTTGTCAAAAAGTGGTTCATATAAACGTTAAAGGCATTAACATTTCAAACAACTATCATTGAAAATCGTTAAAAATCGAAAATATTATAAATTGTAAAAAAATATAATGTTGAAAATATATAGTAAACATCGTAAAAATGTAAATCGTTAAAAATTAGTGATAAATTGTAAAAAATCGAAATTCAAAAATAAATCTTTGAAAATCGTAAAAAAATCGAAGCAAAAAATGGAAAAATGTATGGCAATAGGAAATTATAGGAAAGTCCAAAAAGTCGAAAATAAACATAAACGATCGTAATATAAAGGATGGTTGAGACGTTTACTATGTGGTAGTCCATATTAATGATGAAATAAAACAACTCACTTGACAATGACCGTAAAAAGTCGAAACTTAAGTCGTGTAGTGTTTGTTTGAATATATATTCTTAGTAATATATATTTTCAACGATAAATTATTTGTGGTATAAACGTAGTCATTTGTTTTATTTCATCATAAACGATCTTTGAAAACCCTAAATATCGTGAATAATCGAAATACGAAAAAAAATGAAAAACCGTAAACAGTCGAAAATGAAAATGCAGAAAAATAGAAAAATCATAATTGTCCACGAAAAGCTTTACAATTCAAACTATTCGAATTTAAAACAAGAACGTTAGCATTAGTACATACAAATCGTTTTAAATCTTAAAAAAATAATATAAAGTTGTAAAAAATCAGAAATAATTCGTATAAAAATTGTAAAATTGAAGCACATCTAAAAAATTGTAAAAGATTGTACAAATCATTATCATAAAATAATCGAACCATGTTGACAAACCAGTAAAAAATTCTGAAATGTTGCAAGCATTGTTAAAAATCCTAAAAAATATAAATGGAATCGTATATCGAAAAGACACCAACTGAATTATATCTTGAAAACACTATTAAAATCCTAAGAAATAGGAAAAAATGATAAATTGTAAATTGAAAGTTATAGACCTTAAAAATCTCAAAAAATTTAAATAATCATTGACAGTATTCACTGTAAGTTGTAGAAAAGCGAAACATACTAAAAATATTTGTAAAACATTCTTACAATCGTGGAATCCCTATAAATTGTAAAAAATTGAAATTTGAAAAATATTAAATATCAAAAACAATTGTAAAAAAGTTAGAATCAAGATGGAATTATAAGAATCGTAATGTATTCAAAAATATATATAAAAAATCGAAAAATTGAATGTGATTGATGGGAACTTGAAGTCCAATCGAAACTTTTTCGTATCACACTTGAACATTTTTTCCGTAGCTCTAAATTAACGGAAAATCAACTTGTGACTCGAAACTTTTGGGTTTCACGGCATAAAAAAGTGTTGGTCCTGAATCCAATCAACTTAAAGTTGAATCAATAGTGGGAATGTTTGCATTGACTTATCCTTAACATCAGCTTCTCTAAAGTCAGAGGCAGTGGTAGCGGCTGATATTATGTGGCAGGACTTGTCACAAGTTATCAATAATTTATTACAGCTGAGTGCATGTGAAAACAACTCTCACTAGGTGATAATAATCAGTAACTTTCAGTAGTTGTTTGGGGTTATCAATAAGTGGCCACGGCTTTCAGAAAATATTTCTAGCTGATCATCAGTCAAATTTGAGGGATTTTCAGTAGGTAAGAGTGAAAATGTATACTGATGAGGACTGTTAGAAGCACTGACGTTGACATGTCAGATCCACATTGACATGAAGGCGCCAACTAATAATCATCCCATCTCCAAAGTCATAGTAATAAACATTGACTGTTATTTCTTTCCATTCCTTTGTATGTATGGTTCATAAATCTCCTTGTATTTATTTATCCATCTATTCCTTGACTTTTTTCTCACCTATTGACTTTCCACATAGCACCAGAAATTAGAAATTGTAAAAGTCAAAAAATTGTAAAAAAATAAATCTTCAAATTCAATATCTACATACAACCATTTATTACTTTCTTATACTTAATGTATAATGTAATTTATATATAAGAACGTCCAGTGAGGGACACTGCTGCTATGTTATTGCTAATGCTGTAGTTGAATATTATAGATGTGGTGGAACGTGGTCATGTGAAATTTCCATCGTCATACTATCGCTAATCCTTCCCGTAGTAATATGCGTTGTAATATTTTTACTTACCCTTCAAGCCATATCGCAGCCGCTCTGTTCAATCCCCAATCCCATGTAGATTTGTTCTCCAGCCCATAATACCCCATATGATATTTTTTAAAATTAATTATAATAACATTGAGGGACACTGCTGCTATGTTATTGCTAATGCCGTAGTTGAATATTATAGATGTGGTGGAACGTGGTCATGTGAAATTTCCATCGTCATACTGTCGCTAATCCTTCCCGAAGTAATATACGTTGTAATATTTTTACTTACCCTTCAAGCCATATCGCAGCCGCTCTGTTCAATCCCCAATCCCATGTAGATTTGTTCTCCAGCCCATAATATCCCATATGATATTTTTTTAAATTAATTATAATAACATTTCGATTCACATGCTTGTCCTTATACAATTCACCTCGGCTAGGTTGGGTTGGCAAATATATTTCAATATTATTTTTATCATTCTGATTCGTGTATTTGTGATTATTTTTATTCATTGTTTACATTACCTCAATGTTATTCCTGAATCCTTCACAATGAATGCTGGAGTAGATTCTAAGGACGATGAGTGTAAATGGGTTCGAGCTGTTTTATTCTGCAGGTATGGCTGAATTGAAAGTATATAGTTATTATTATATTGAGTGGCTCTGTCACGTGATAATGAATTAATTCTCCAAATAATAAATGGGGAAAGATTATGTTTTTCGTTTTAGCCCAATATCTAAAATATAACAGACCAAATAGTAAATAGTAAATCGACACTCTTATAGAAGGCGAGTACAAGCGCGAGAATTAAAAAAAACAATAACTTAAAAATAACTAACTGTACTGTATTGTTGATATTTAGTTATAATGAAATTGAAGAAAAACATGATGTCAGCCAAGTGAAATTTCGATAAGAGAAGAAAGATTTTTGAAGCACAAGAGGTAATATAAGAAAATATTAACGCTAAGTTATATCCAGAAAGGAAATTAAATAAGTGGAGAAGGCAGGAAGCAAGACAAACAATGCTTTGTAATAATTAAGCGGAGAATGAAGAAGGTAGAACAAAATAACTAGAAATATTGAATGAACTGAAAAAATTTACCGGTATATGCAAATGTGGAGGCAATGTGGTTCTTAACAATGACTTCGAAATTATAGGGGTCAACAAGACTAAGTGTTTGGCCGGTTTTAAAGTAAGAAAAAAAGTTAAGCCTGATCACATGGCTTTGGAAATAGGCATTGGAAAAAGTATGAAGTAGAAAAATTGAAAACGATGATAAAGAATGGAGGATATTTATCATATAGATGAAATAATATATTTTGCCACCTTTACGAAATTATTATGCAACTAATCCATTCTGGTCTTCTTGCAATTCGATACAATATGAGTGGAAAAAAATGGAACGATGTAAGTGAATAAGAAGAAACTACTTTTCGTCCCCTTCGATATAGCCCTGGGATTTTTGATACAATAATTTTCAAAAATACTTTATTAATTTATTTCTTTAATATTATTTTGGATTTTTAGTTTTATGTGCGCAAATTATTTGACATAATGTTAAGGACATCAACAGCTGCAACTTGCATTTCGTACAGAACATAATATAATTCCTTCATTGTACCGTTCCGTCGAAGGCGACAGATTACACGCCACGTACCTGTAATAAAGGATTGTACCTTTTTGGGCGATTAAACAATGTGAGAAACTTGACTTCAACAGTTACTTATTTACCGGGAATGCACATCGTTTTAGCAAGTGTATAAGAAATAGCACCTTTTACGACGTTTACGTATTTATTGGCACTCGAAAATTTACGGACCCGGCCATTCATAGTCACTCGAGACGAATCTTTTGTCATAGTTGTAAATAATCATTACTGGGAATACTCGAAACCTTTGTCATATTCGTGAGCAGGTACGACTTCTCGTAAGCGTTGGTTTTGTCTTGTAGATAAAGTGCGATAACTTCAGGAAATAAATCAACGGTTGCTTTATACGTCGAATCAATTATTAATAAACTAAAAAAAATCTTATTAGGCAATGAGTTCCTGTTAGTGATAAAATTCTTGTGTGAGTCAATACGAAATGTTTGTGGTAGACACATTGGTTTATTTTAGTCACCGTTTCCTCAATAAATAACGTCCTTATACAAGCTACCGTGCACTTTGTAATACAAATTATGATAACTGTTTGGCATGAATACGTGCCATTGTCGTTAATTATTTCGATCATTTATTGTGAGTAAATAACAGGAGTATGTCCAGGATATGCGCATATATGTACGTATAGAAAATGTGGAGGTTTCTAAGCGCTTATATTAGTAAGTTCGTTGGTAATTTGCGGTAAATTGTTAATTTTCTCGGTACGGAATTTGATTATCTTATCCGAAACCAGAATCCGGTTTTAATGGAAATATTGCGCAGTATACGTATCGACAAATGTATTCACCTCTTATCGTTGACACAGTAGAAATTCAAACAAACATGTTGACAATTCATTCCAGAAATATGAAAAAACAAATTATGATCAGTTGCGTTGCGTTATGTTCTCTAATTTAAACTAAAAAGTAAAATAAAATAATGTCACAAACATAAAATATATAAAAAGTACGGCATCGGGTATAATCATTAGAATTCTGTCGTTCTTATTATTAAGTCTAATTATTGCTCACAATAAGAACGAAAGGATTTAGCTCATACTCAATTAAAACAAAGATATAAACAGTAATTAAATCACGTCAATATATAAAAGTTAAATTTGGTAAGAGTTAATATTTCGCATGCAGCTAAAATCTTTTTGAAAGAGACGTAGCAAGATATTCATATATTGCGCACCCGATTAAACTTTTGTATAATCGCAGTCATTGTGATTCCATAAGCTTGATCCCTATTGCATTAATCGTGAAAATGAACGAATTAATCCATAAGATGTGGAAAAAATACTATAGGTGAAAATGCAAATAACACAAATATATTAATTAGTAGGTAAATAAAAATATTAAAAAATGGCGAAAGATAGATGACAAATAACTAGAAAAACAAACGCAGGAGATAAAATGAAATGAAAAATTAAATATGAACCAGAAGAACAGATGGTATACCAAGAATTCGGTGCAAATTTCTCAGAAATAAATAGCTATGGCTATCTGTTTATCCAATCAGCCCCAGTTTATCCGTTTATCTAATCGATCTCAAATTAGATAAATAAGATAATTTATTAGACGGCCTTCCTAATCAATCGATGTCGGCGTTACGTTACTGTAATGACAATGTTTTTCGTTTCGACGTCAATATTATATCTCGGACCAATAGAGTAAATTTAAATTATCTCGCACTCAGTTAATTTTAATTATAATGTGGCATTTGTTATATTATACGAACACGACCACTGGACAATCGGTTAATGTTTCAGCTACCATGCAAAGAATCACTAATACAGTTCTACCACTGACTGAATTTTCTCGAATTGGGCGACTTGACAATAAATTTCGAAGACAAAACAGCCCACGCCCACATTTAATGTGATGTGCTAATGATAAATCGGTCACTTAGGTAAACTGATATGTTACTTGATTAAGTAAAGTGGTCGCTATCACTTATTTCAGATACGTCCGCAAATATGATTTTTCCAACTCGGTTGCAAAATGTCCAACTTTTAATATAACAAATGATAAAAGTTGCAATGTTTTATCACAAATTATAAAAAGTGACATTGCGTCAATTCAACTCAACTCAGACACGAAATGCCAACATTTTGATATGTCACATTAATTGCAAGGTAATCGGTAAATATTTATTATTTACACTTTATATCCGAATGGGAAAATAATTTGTGCAAAACACGCTGCAAAATGGTGCGATTTATCACCCGATAGTAATAATATTCACGTCTCGTAATGAAAAGAAGTTCATTTTACAACTTGGCTTATAATAGCTATTTTGAAATAAAATGCAATAGGTAAAAGAGAACTAAAAATGATTTCTCGTGGATTAAACCTCTTATTAATTTGGCAGGAATAGTTGACTAGTCCAGGGAAATAGTTGATTAAAATTTGAAACCCAATCATCAAGTAGTCATGGGATTTTTGACGTTTGTGTCATTTTTTTAGAGGTGGTGATAGACAAGCAATTATCGAGTCATTTTTTGAATTTGTTCCACTTTTTCGGATCTCGTTCTTTAGTTTAAACTGTTTCAAGTGTTTAATGATGCCTAGAGGAAGGAGACCTCAAGTTTACCAGCAGTTGAGTGACTTTGACCGAGGGCGGATTGTTGGTTTACGAGAAGCAGGTTTTTCGTTTAGAGAAATCGGCAACCGTTTGGGACGGCACCACTCAACAATAATGCGTGTTTATCAAGCGTGGTCTGAACATGGGGTTGAACGTCGGAGAAGAGGCAGTGGGGCTCAAAGACGAACCAATGAACGTCAAGATCGCCGCTTAAGTCTAATGGCCTTGAGAGACCGATTCTCTACAACTAGATCAATAGCTGATCAATGGTTAGGTGAACAAGGTCGTCCGATAGGCTTGCGAACAGTTTATCGTCGAATAAGAACCTTTGGCTTGCTGTCTTACCGCCCACATCTTGTGCTACCCCTCACTGCTCAACATCGCCAGGAACGTTTGGCCTGGTGCACGGAAAGACTTCAATGGAACTTGGAGTAGCATCGAGTTGTCTGTAGTGACAAATCGCGATTTTGTTTAGGAATGCATGATGGTCGGATGACTGTTAGACGAAGACGCGGAGAAAGGCGCAATCCTGATTTTTCGATTGGGAGGCATGTTCACCGAACTGTGGGGTTGATGGTGTGGGGTGCTATTGCTTACGGCAGTAGGTCACCCTTGCTCGTCATTCGGGGCAGTATGACCGCCCGACGCTACGTTGACGAAGTGGTAGAACCACATGTTCTTCCATATCTTCGAGGTCTGGAAAACCCACTTATCCGGCAAGATAATGCACGACCTCACGTAGAAAGGGTTTCTCTTGACTTCTTTGAAGAGGCCAATGTTAATCTTTTGCCTTTGCCGCCAAGGTCTCCCGACTTGTCGCCCATTGAGCACGTGTGGGACATGATGGGTAGAAGATTGAGGAATCTACCGAACCCACCGTTGACAATAGAAGCTCTACAGCATGAAGTACATGCTGCTTGGGATTCCATACCCCAAGAAGACATTGATCACCTGCTGGAATCAATGCCAAGGCGGGTCAATGAGTGTATCAGAAATAGGGGCGGACCAACACATTATTAAAGAAAAATCAAAAAGATTAAGTGTTTTCCTTATCAAATTTTAATCAATTCTTACCTTAGACTACTCCAATGTTTCTGCCAAATTTGGCCCAAAAATTCCCACCCCTTCTAGGTGGTGCAGTTTATATGTCACTGAGTATATATTGCTTGTTAATAACATGCAATATATTTGCAAGTTACGTAAGCAATTAATCGTATGAAACTGTAATAAAAAAAAACCAAACACAATAAACAAACGCATAATGCATGTTTACAACTGTTAATAACAGGTAAGAACGTAATACGTAAAATGCAAAAGTTGTACGTTATAATTAATGAAAGAATTGCAGCAAAAGAATACAATACACTAATCACCACGTTAGGAATTATTTAATGCCGGTAGTAACAAGAAAAAATTTTGTGACCAAATATGGGATGGTAGGTTTTGGTCCATAATGACAATATTTCGTTTGTTGATTCCTTTTTGCCTTTTGTTAACCCTAACATTGACTAACTTACAAAGTCCAATGTTTAATATAATTAAAGGGTAAGGTAGACCATTAGAATCCCCTTACTACGATCTTGCGATTAAGAAAAAAATGAAACAGTATTTTATTCTATAAATGTACTTTATTACATACTAAACTGCAATTCGGGAAGTAAAGTTCTAAATTTAGTCCCTTATAACAGGGACTAAAGTTAAACATCATGAATCATGAAAGTTCTGTCTATTATATTTTTTATAGTCTAATTCTAATTCTAACATTAGCGATCATTGTAGAACCCATATCTCGTCCATAATTGAGGCTCGCGCAACACTAAAATACTAATGCAACCTGCAAAATTGTTTATTTAAAAATATTCATATTGAAAGATTTTTATGGTTACTAAACATCATCGCTAAATATGCATCATGCATAAATTAATCAATCTGTTCCCCAGTAAACTTTAGAGTTTTTTGGCCTGTAACGATAATTTTTGTTCAAAAAGGATATAGAAGGATTACTAGCATTGCGTAGTACGACCAAAACGTCGAAGTACAAAACTTTTTCGATTTTTCGTTAAAATAAACAAAATAAGCTACGATATGGTTCAAGATTTAAAATGGCACTGGATTGAAAAAAAAATTATGGCGTTACCTACCGCGTAATCGAAATAGGGCCATGTTCATATAACACACTCATTAAAATGATCAATTGTATTATTGTTTAGATTTGTATTACTGAGAACTGCACAAATAGCGTATATGCCTCAGGACTAAAGTGATATTTTATGTCTTACATGATTATTGGCTGTCGAGCTCTACGGGCTATATGGAAATAAACAACACCTGCGGAATAAAAATTCTTCGTATTATTGTTTTCCTATTAAAAATAAAGCAATCAATTTACCATCGAATATTGAGAATCTGTCAAATTTCTCCTGCAGTTTGACAAAACATTTGTGTTTACAAAGTTTTACAAAATGTCCTACAAGTTAGAATTGCGAAAAGGTATTTACAATTTGTCGCCATTTATATAAATGAAAATATTTCCAAGACAACAATTTACCATGTCATTAAGGAATGTGAGGATGGTTTGTCGTGTATGAATCTTCCCAAGACGGGTTGCCCTCGAGTTTAGAATTATGCAAGGCTTCAGAACTTCATTGAATGTGCAAGAAATAGAAAAGGAGTTTCAACGAAAAGATTAGATTTCACATTTCCCATATGACAGCCAAGAGGGAAGTTAGCAAAAATTATTTCAAATTTAGAAAGCGACAAAAATGTCAAAAAATTCGCGGCTGCTCAATTAGAGAGGATTCCAAGATGCTGCAGACGATTAAAATTGCGACATTTCAGAAACAAATATTTTACATTATCTAACTTCGAAATAAAAGGAAACGAAGGAACGAAGAACATTGAGGACGTTCCTAATGACGTAAGGTGTAAGAAAAAAGCGAAATCTGAGGACATGGTACTAGTGTGGTGTGCCATTTCGGAAGCTGGTTTTTCAAGATCTTATGTTGGGCGAGTTAGGGCGAAGCTGCAAATGCAAACATTTATATTCGAAGATGCTTCCCCAAATTAGTGAATTTTATCAAACGCTACATATTAATGATAATATTATGTTTTGGACGGATCTGGCATCGTGCCATTACACGAAAAGAACTCAAGATTGATTGAGTTAACAAAATATCGCATGTGTACCGAAAGAGGATAACCATTCGAATATTCCACAGGCACGTGTCCTATAGAAGAGTTTTGTGCTTTACTCGGTAGAAAAGTTTACGACAGTGGGTGGCAAGCCCTAAATGAAGAAGAACTACGACGAAGATAGATTCAAAAGATTCGAGAGTTTAACCCACTTACCGTACAAAGGCTGACGAGAGGCATTCGCACCAAATTGCGAACCATCGAAACCCATGTCCTTGTAACTGCTATGTGATACATTATAATTATAGCTAAAACTTCACTGAACCGTTTTCTGTACTACCAAATTAAATAACACAATTATAGTTCATTTCAAAAAAATTTCCAAAACTTTTGTTACCTACGTTATAAACATTCTTTACATCTGAAAATAAACCAAATAAAATAACCTATGACCATCTGACTGATTTTAGCTTGAACGCATTTTTATTGAGCGTATTTTTCATTTACTGCAGTTTAAGACCTATAAGTATAGTTAATTATGATAGATAAATGCTATAAAAATCACCTTACGGCATTTCTTGCATAAAAATACAAGAAAAAAAGGAATTGAATTCCACATTAGGATGAAACGATACCGGTCAGCATTATAAGCTGTGTGGTTTGCAAATCCAGCATGGGCTTATATAGTTCCAGCATTTCATGCAAAGTAATCCCGTATGGTGATTTTGTAAGACCAGTTACGAAAAATTAGGAATCTAAATTATGTTATTTTCATCTCACAATTATCTAGCAGCAAAGTTTTGTAAATTTCGTTTTCAGAATTTAAGTTAAGTTTAAGCTGATTAGACTAAATACTAGAGACAAGCTTATGAAAGCTCAAAATGTTCTCTATTTCTTCCTTTAAAATCTTATTTTACCCTGCGTTAAAAAATCAGATTGCATTTTCTGAATTTAAGTTATATATAAGCTGATTAGACTAAATGCTAGAGACATGGTTATGAAAGCTCAAAATGTGCTTTTTTCCTTCCTTGAAAATCGTATTTTACCCCGTGTTAGCAAATTTTGCATTTTCTGAATTTAAGTCGCGTTTAAGCAGATCGACTAAAAGAAATTAAGATTGTATTTTTTGCATTTAAGTCATGTATAAGCTGATTAGATTAAATGCTAGAGACTAGCTCATAAAAGCTCCAAATGTGCTTTTTTCTTACCTTGAAAATCTTCTTTTACCCTTCGATGGCGTGTGAATATAGGTGTGGATCGAATGGTATGGTAAAAACGCAATAAAAACAAATTGATCAATCGTCCAAATTTGGCAATTCCACGTAGATTAAATCTAGTTTCACGCATCTGAGACTTCATCTTTGTTGTCGAGTCGGTATTTTAACCAATTTCGATTGACCTTGCGTTGCCTTCGGAAAAATCTAACCATAGGCCTAAAGTTAATAACAAACAGTATATTTACAAGTTACGTAAGCAATCATTCTTATGCAACTGTAATAAAAATACCGAACGCAATAAGCAAGCGCATAATACATGTTTACAATTTATAATAACAGGTGAATTAGAAAATAGTGAATAAAGTTGCAAATTCTAAATTGAGAATTGCAGCAAAACAACAAGTCATATTCGTTTTGATATGCCTACCATTTCCCTGTATACACAAATTGCATTTTGTGGTAATACTTCATTGCAATTCTCGCAGCTTTACAGACGTCATTGTACAATCACGTACAAAAACAAAGCGTCAAATGGTGATATAAAATAATATTCTTTTATCAATTTTCAATTCAAAATTATCTGCCTCTGTCTACTCTATTTTTTTACAATTTTCCCCACGAAACTTATTACGCGCATTTTGCACCCCTATTTATTGTTTGATTGGCTTTGCGTTGAAAAACGTGTCAAAATGTACATTACCAACATTAATATTAACAAAATGAAAGATGCAAGTAATTGTCCAACACTTTTGCCCGGTTTCACAAACGATTGTCAAATGGTGAATTAGTTAAGCCTGTAAGACTCGTTATTGCTTGAGAAATCCAAAACAACGGTAATTTTGCTTTTAACAGTTCGTCAAGGTAATCAATCGTCAAATATTTGACGATTGATTAAAGACTCATTAACGAATTGTCAAACTTTTGACCATTCATTAACAAGCTGTTAACGACCGATTAGCGTTTGTGAAACCGGGCATTTGTGTATTACTACATACACAAAGTGTTGGACAGAAGAAGAAAACAAGTTAGAAGCTCAATCCAATCCCATCCAACGAAATGAAACCTCACGCAAACGCAATTAGTTGTAATTTGTTTATACAGTTATCTTCAATATTTTCAAGTCACTTTCACCAAAGGTACATATCGTTAGTATTATCTTTTATATTTCTTTTCCCACCCTAAATTGTGTAATACTGTTTCTACAAGCAGACTTTACAGTGAATAATGATACTTAAGCCAATACCTATTATATTTGTAATGTCTATTCTAGTTTTATGAAAGTAATAAAATATTTTAAGCTTGTTATATTATCGTTTATTTATCATTAGATGTACTCATTTCAATCCAAAAAACTCTAACAAGAAAAGAAATACAACTAACAAAAGAAAATATCAATTAACGACTTAGTCTTAAGACACCACAGAAAAATTAACTGTGAAGGATATCTAATAACATATATGTCCTCCATGAGACTGAATAAGGGCCTAACATCTTCGTGGCATACTTTCAATCAACCTCTGGATATTTTTGGGGCATGTAGACCTATTTTTCTTGAAGAGTTTTGGAGTCACAGGTTTGTTTCTGAGCTTCCGATCTAGCTCGTCCAACAAATGCTTGATCGGATTGAGATCTGGCCTGAGAGCTAGTCAGCCCATGACTGGTATTTGATGTTCTCCCAGGAATTGTCCTGTCTGACATGCTACATGTGGTCTCGCGTTATCATGCTGGAACAGGGAACTAGGGCCTCTCAGAGCTCCAACAGGTACCACATGATTTGTACAGGGCAGCATTAATTCGGCCAGCTACAGCAACGAGATCTCTTCGTAAATGGAATGAGATTCTACCCCACACCATGTCGGGCCCCATTCCAAACTTGTCCACTCCCTGAACCAGTCCTTCACGATGGCGTTCATCTGTACGCGCCCAAACTCGAAAACGACCATCACAACGTGTCAACCGAAATTTGGACTCATCGCTGGAAAGCACTCAGGACCACTGTTCTACTGAACATCTCTTCTACCATAACTTCTTGTCTCCAGGTACCAATTCCAAACTCTGGATATGTAAGAAGGGCTTTCATAAAATTGTCTTGCAACGTGACGTAAGCTGTAGCCTTCTTCGATTAAAGTTATGGCTCTTGACCTTGACTTAGATGCCTCGTGATACACGGTTTGAGTAACAGGCACAATAATAAATAAATTGACACTCGATTCTTTGTGAATCTGGAGTTGTCGAATTGACAAATAGACTAAACTGTTTCCTATATTTTATCTTTGTTGTTTGATAATAAGGTTGAAATAATCAAATCTTATGGGAACCAAATGACAATATCACCAGCTGAGATTACATTACATAAAATTATAAAAGAAATTACAACTATTTTTCTTAGTGTTCCTCTAATTTATTGGCGCAGTGTATTTTTCCAGGTATGTGACACGAAAATTCAATGAAAATATAAGTTATATATAGTATATCCCCAATTTCGTTGCAACTGAAACGCTATGCCAGGTAACAAAATTTATTTTTTAAGCTACCATTTAAGAACCAAAGATACACTCTCATCTGAGTAAACAAGAAGTCAGTTATCACCCATAATAAGAACAAAATCACGCCTTTAATTTACACCAAATACACCAATAATGTAACAATAATAAGGACAAAAAAGTCTCAACTGTGCAAGTGCATTCTGGTTAACGTATTAACCATCCGATTTAAAACTCGACACTAAAACTTAAGCTAAACTTAACCTAAAACAGATTTAGCCTTGCTTCTCTTTTCTCCCTTGAAACGTAATTTGAAATCCAAGGAAGTGCAAATAGTTGAACGGTGTCAATATAATTGGGGTATAATACGAGAAACGGGATTCGTTAAAACCCTAACTGAAACAAACTCAACCCATTATTCAATACGTTAAACTGACTTACAATAATCTATGCAACACTTATCACCTATACATTTTTTCTATGCACTGAATTCTGCGTTGGCTTCCCGGTTTTAATTATTTCCCTTGCTCTGTATTGAGAAATTCACCAACGTTAACGTTCAAGGGAACAAAAAGTCTAATCAATGGAAACCATAAGTATGCACTTGGTTGATCAGTGCTTATCAAATGTCCTCTAAATTAGATAAGAAAATTGAAAGGTTTGAAAATTGGACACTGAGGTGGCTTGGGAACCTCCAATAAATATATGTTGGGGCGAACTATTACTTAGATTTTGGGACATCGATTTAACTGTAGCTTCACATTCCCCTGAAAAAGCGAAGAAACCTCATACTACAAGAAACAAACCAATCAAGGTAATCTTGCACAACTACGAAACCAGGAAGACCAGATGACAGAGTACCTATTTATCGAAAACGTGAATTTGCAATCTCAACATATTACCATTTCAAAGGACAATAATTTTGACAAACAAATCATTGAGTGAACCAAATACATCTTTTATACCAAAATACAGTACATACACTTTAGAACATGTATGCGTCATACGAGGGTAAGGTGGCACTGAAATACTGTGTTTCTAGGCTGAAAAATACATTTACATTTCTACGTATTCCCCCTTTTGTGCAATGCATTTTGTCCAACGTCTATCCAATGAATGGATTTCATTGCTGAAGTTGGATTCTGGAAGGGCAGCAAAATACCCAACTACTGCTACACCTCTTCATTTGACTCAAAACGTTTTCCAGCCACAAATTTCTTTTGATTTGGGAATAGGTAGAAGTCAGAGGGAGCCAAATCTGGTGAATAGGGTAAAGGATCCAACAATTTGTACTTCAAATCTCTGTTTTCCAATTGCCCAAGCGATGATTTTTTCCATTGCAGTATGCCGAATTTTTTCACCTCGTTCTAGAAGACTTGTATAGTATTTCCCAGTTATGTTATTACTATTTTCAAAGTAATCAATAAAATTATCGCTTTTGCATCACAGAAAACACTTGCCATGACCTTTTCGGGAGATAAATTCAACATCGCCTTTTGTGTTCCTTTGATTGATGTTTTGTTTCTGGGATGTAGTAGTGGACACATGTCTCATCCATAGTAACAAATCGAACTTTCCACCTTAAGGGACACGCCCTAGTAATTATTTCCACAACACGTCGTATAAAACGAATTATGACAATATGACGTTAAGGATAATCTGCGAGATAACTACACGAAATGTGCACTCAACAAGGCCCAAATTCAAACTGCAAAGTTTATACGCATTCAAGGGTTTTGAATTAACGAGAATATTCTAACTGTAGTAAAATAACATTATTTTTAATATTTTAAGCCTTAAATGAGCGACGACATTAAATCCACACGCAAACCTTAAAACCCCACGCACAAATATCCAGACACATTATATTGCAAAACAAAACGCGATAATTTCCCGATCATTACGAAAATTAATTAACGAAAACCTAATTATTTATGAGCGACGTCACGCGTAAAGGTCACATTGTCTTGTCGTGGCGTTACAAACGCACGGCTGTGCCTATCGACGTTTGTTTTTATTTTTTTCACCCAACTGTGCATGACGCATGTGCAGCCAAGGTAAACTATGAATGAGTTGCGCAATTCATCAATGAGATTCCAGCATTAAATAATTGGTGTTGTAAAGCGATCTTTTGATACAATTTTAGTTATTTCTATGACATAGATACGTTCTAACGTGATAATAAAATGTTTATAAAAATAGATTTATGTTAGCACCTTAATTATGTAGTCGCTACGTAAATGTCAAAATGCAATAGCTGCATTTACTTGTAGTTTTATTTGATGTTACGTTACATATATTTAAATGGCAGATTTAATGATCCGTTGTTCATGTTCCGAAAATGCTACGTGATATAGTGAAGAACGTTTAATGCCATTAATCATAATACTGCGTAACCCTACATGTCATTTCTGTCTTCGTCATCCATTTACCACTGTTTGTGACGCGTGTTAATAGTTTTATGATAATTGTTCTATGAACGAATAGTTTAATACTGTCGATAATGTTTGGTTACGAGTCTGGTAAATAGCCATGTGTTCATACGACGATGTTGTCTATTTTGGTTTTAAAAATTATGTAAATTATAATTCGTCCATATGTCAACAACGCGGCGAATGTGGACTTATCTCGACCTCCAAGGTTTTTTTGATAAACGTAGAATTATTTTATTTAAATCGATGTGTTCTACATTTTCTATAATTGACGCCACTCAATATATTAGAAAAATAGAAAACAAATTCGAGAAATTATAGAAGAAAATTATTTAGGATATTAAGTCAATATCAAACTATTCCTATGGTGAGTTAGTTATTAGTTGTATCGTATCATTGAATTTAAATATTTTTTAATATTTTAATTGATTGAGATTTTTTCATATTTCAAATAAAAACAAAATAATTGTTCAATAATTATAAACCACATGAAGTGAAGAATTACTTGTAGAAATTAAAAAAGGATAACCGATTTGAAACTGATTTTTCCTCAATGTTGTGAAACTTCGTGGCGTTTTAAATATACGACTGACACTGTCAATAGTTAGTTCGAATAAAAAGTCGGTGCCCATTGCGTCATATTTACAAAATTAAAATGTATTCGGTTTAGCTCCCTTGATTTTTTCTATGTGAGGAAACAGTACTGGTATAAGATCCAGATTTGTGGGTAGATGTCGAGTTATGTTCTAAAGTTGTATATATGTGTTTTTGTTATCTACATTTAAGTTATGTAATCTTAAATTTGATTATTTTGTATGTAAATAAACTTTCCACGGTAAAACTAAATAAATCCTCGTCGTTTCACACGATTTGAACTGACTACCTTATAAGTAATTGTTGTAACTTAGAAACAATTGTTACTTACTGCAAACACGGTTTGACACAGACTAAATAAGAAATAAATATTTCTCTGTACGTTTAAACGTCTTAGTACAGATTAAATTATAAATAAATATTTTTCTCCCCATTTAAATAATTATTACAGTTACTCGATATATATTATAAATAATTATACCTCGCCATTCCCACGGTTTGGACACACTAAATTATAAATTGTATATAATTTTTTATTGTCATTGTCTTCTTGCACTTCAAGACTTGTCTTTGATTTTTGTTCATTAGTTGTACCACCTTTTCTTTTCGTTTTAAAATTACATATAATAAATAAAAGAATTAAAGAATTACCCTTATGTAACTTTTGCTTCGTATTTTACTTCCTGCTGTGTTCTTTCGATCGTTTTCACCTTATATTTCTTGTCTTTCATTGCTTCCACTTTTATTTCCCAATCAGTCGATTCTTGATTTTATTATTTGAACGCTTGCCTTATTTTTTGTTCTATTTCATGTTTTTGTAGCTTTGGATTTGTTTTTCTAGTTCTGATTAAAAAAAAAATGTCACACTTTGGATTATGATTTGTCTTATTTTTCATTTGCATTTTTAATTCTACCATTTAATATATTTGTTGGTTATAGCTTATTGTTTCGTTGCTATGTTTCCCTTTCCATCTCCGAATTCTCTTTCTTTTTACATTTCCTATACTCTTCTTCGTAATTTCTGTTCATGTTCTAGTAGTTGTTATAGTTGTTATTTATTTCTTAGTTCCCATGTTATTTTGTTTATTTTTGTTCCAAATTATTTTCCATTTCCAATAACCATTGTTCCCTCATGGATATTATTTTTTGCACACTAAGTTTAGTAGTTTCTCTATGGAATTTTGTGTCTCATTTTTTTATTTCTATTGATTTTTACGATCGTTTTTCAACAATCTCCATGGAAGATATAGATAAGATGACTTGCTATTTATTTAATATTTTATTCGTTATTCGCTTTTACTCTCAGAACTTGATTTCATACAAATTAATAATTAATAGACTGGCAAAAAAATCAAACTTGTACTTGAATGAACAGCACCTGTATTACACATATTTCTTGTGTATGTGCAATTAAACGCGTTGGCAATAAATCATGCGGCAATTAAGACTCGCTCGACAAATTTTGTATAAGGGAGAAAACTAGTTGTAAATTAATAGCAATTATCATTTGCTTAGCGGAAAACCGACCTTGAAGCAAATGCTCTTTTTATCCCGCAAAATTTCAGATTTAATCTCAACTAACAAATTAGCTCAGTGGAATATTATTTCCTTTGACGTAAAAACAAGCATTCGCCATAATTGGAAAAGGCTACCCACACCGCCTCGGTATAGCTTATTAAATAGTATAAATATATAACTCCCAGTATCGTACCTCGTAATTGGCGCGATGTTGCTAATGAATGGATTCGTAGGCAAATATAGTGGGCTTGGTTTGTTCGTTGTATAGAATTTCTGAAATTGCTTCGCTTAATTTGAGCTTTTTGCTTTTCCGAGTTCCACGAGCGGATAAATTATTGGTGCACGTGTAAATAACGGCAATTAACCGTCGACGGTGGACAAATTCACCGACGTAAACTTTCTTGATTAGTGAATTCCGTTCATTTTGTGTCACAATCGCACTTCGAGGAACGAAAATACTCGTAAACATTACAGAAATGTGTAACGCAATAAATTCCGAATAAAAATAAAATAATTTCCATATTCTGTATAAGGAAATGATGCTATCGCACATCCTATTACGAAAAACCTCCGTGCGTAGTAAACCACTACACAAAGTGACAAATGTCGCGCGTATCCTGTTCATTCGTTAACAGCAGCTGAAATAAATAGCAGGTACAGCGGCGGACAAAAGTATCGGTACGAAAAGCCGTAAATCCCGATGAAAATCGTCCGTAGGGGCCCCAGTATATACCAGCTGCATATCAGTACGTGTGTTTCAATGTTTGCCATATATTGATATTTCTGCTGACTTTAGATAATTCAATTGGACATGGAGTTATTATACTGTCAGTATTTGTGCTTTGTAATTTATTATATACCTACGAGTATTAGTTTCTTTTAATAATTAAGAAACAATTCATACATACATTTTAAAAACAGAATTATTTTATTATTATTCGCCATTTTCGTAACTGTATTTCAGATTCGTCGCGCGAGTCAATACTTACCCGAGTTTATTGTGTATATATAATATTTTCACTCTCTTTTTTCTCTCACGATCTGACCAACTGTCGGAAAATTTCCAATCCCTTTCCACTGAATCCAAATACCTTCCAAAAACCGAAAAACCTCCGATTTCTTCCAAGCACACACGTTGTATTTTGAAAATTGATATAATTAGAACACAATAACAATGTGTTAGCTCCAGGTTTCAAAACAAAGTTAAGATACAAAATGGTGAAAACATCTTGTATTTGACCCTTCATGTAAACCCGATATAGAAACAAGATAGAACAACGTAGGATATCATGTTATTAAAACTAAATTAAGCGATAACATTGACAATACGATTCATATCAAATTGTGGAGGTATCATTGCACGGACAGTATGTCTCCTAAGGACATTATCATAACGAGTGCTTTTATATCTAATATAAATGTCTATACCAATGATTATCTATCAATTATAATTGATTATAAATAGCACTGCAGAGTCATGTAGCAAAAAAGGAATTTTCAACGACGTTTATAAGATGATGAATATGACGCAATGTGTATAATTTAGTCTACTTGTATTTCCCTGAGTTTAATATCTTAATTCATTTGGTAGTATAAATCTTTAAAGTTTGCAAATTTCACGTAAATACAGTAGTTAGTGTCTTGACAACTTATAACGTTATCGTTTTATGGTAAAAAGAGAAAGGAATCAATATATGTATATTTTAAAAAGGTGTAATTAGGCAGTATATTTATAATTGTAATTAAAATTTAGCAAGTTTTCCTACCAATTTCACTGTTCGCTTTGACCAATAACAATTGAGTGTGTCATCACATATAGTACTTTAACTAACCGTTTTATATATAAACATTGGTGTTGCAATGTCAATATATTTTTAAACAGCAAAGTGTTCAAGTGTACAATTGTGATATCATAACCTCAAATTTAAATCTTGTGCTTCCAGTGGTGAAACGCAAAGTAAACCCATTATGCAACATTATGCACAATATATTGTTTCGCATATAGTTTTTCCATTTTCCTTGGAAATGGAGCACGATCTATATGGAGCGCAAAAGAAAATATGGAACATTCTCCGCAGCAGAAAAAAAGCCTTATTCAAACATCTTCAATCTAAAAAAATGGGAAGACTATTTCCTAAAACAGTATGAGGACAAAGACAAGGATAAAGACAACCAAGAAATGAGAGACGATGTTGCGATGACGTAACCAAATTGGACATTACTGAGAATCACGTCGAACAAAACTAAAAAATATGAAAACACCTGACCAACAACGAAATGATCAAATATGGGGGCCCCGAGTTAACGAAAGAGATTACCAACATCTTTCGGAAAATACTCGAAACTGGAAACATACCAAGCGAGTGGCGAACAAGTATTACAATACCTATATTCAAAAAAGGGACAAAGAAAGACACAAAAAACTACAGAAGAATCTGCCTGCTCTCTAGTATCCAAAAAGTATTAACCAAAATCATATCGCAAAAATTAGCAACACAAATACGAACCAGCGAGGAACAGCGGGGCTTCCGCACAAAAAGGTCAACCGTCGACGCAATATTTATACTACGTCAACTAATAGAAAAATCCATTGAGTTTAAACCACTCTGCCTCTGCTTTGTAGATTTCTCCAAAGCCTTTGAAACAATACAACTTAAGGACGTACTAAGGGCTCTCCGCAAAGTAATAAAAGAAATAAACACTGAGAACAAAACAAGAATCAAAACACAAGAAGGATTAACAGAGAAAATCCCCGTATCAATTGGCATAAGACAAGGTAATAGCTTGAGCTGTCTCTTTAACATCATCATGGACCAAATAATAGAGAGAGTAAAAGACACCAACATAGGCTACAACTGCGGAAACAGGAAATTTGAATGATATAGCTCTCATGTCCGAAAACGAAGACGACAACGCCTCCTGCAACAAGTAAACACTAACGCCAAGATATTCAACCTTCACAGCTCAACCCAGAAGACACAATCAATGGTGATATCTAAAGATCCCGTACGGTGTAAACTAAAGGTCGACGGAACATCGATAGAGTAGGTTATGCGATTTAAATATCTCGCGATTGAAATATCCAGACTCAGGCAACATAGGCAGCAGTAATATCGGGTGCTCTCCGCAATACAATATGGAGGAACAAACATATGTCGACACGAAGTAAAGTTCGTATATATAAAACCTGTGTAAGACCAGTCTTAACATACGCAGCTGAGACAAGATCCGACACCACAACAACCAAACAAATCGTCAGAACAACAGAGATGTGAATATTGAGATCCATCACCGGATTGAGCCTTCGCGACAGAGTACGCAGCGACAGGATCCGTAACATTTGTTCAGTACAGGACATTATAAGATGGACAAGAGACCGGAGAAGGTTATGGAGAGACCATGTTGGAAGAATGGGAGAGGACAGGATGGCGAAACAGACATCAATAACGAACACAAAACGACCCCTCGGAAGGCCGCCCAAACGATGGCACGAGAGCTGGACGTCAAAGTCGTAATTCCAAGGGCAAAAATATGAAAAAGACAGGACGAAGCCCTAACAGAAGAAGAAGACATTGTTTCGCTCTTCTTTCTGCTCAACAGAGAATACAAGAACCTTAATTATTAAAACCACATTTAAATGTAGTACATGGCTACCAACACCTCACAGCTTGCACCTGGTTATGTCCAACGAACTATCCAACAAAAGAACTCTATAAAAATTGAAATCATCGTTGGCACATCGCTATGTCTAAATCCGAACCACTGTTAAAGGTCCAGTCAACATATGAAATGATCAAAACAATTATGATCATAAATATTTAAATAATTTCTTTGATCTTTTTATGGTGGCATTGTGTGTTTAACACTGCGACGTGCGAAGGACGACTTATAATGTTAGAGTGCTCTTCAAACCCGCCAATAGGGTGTAGCTTTCCTTCAGGATCTCCTCCATTAAGCTAAAGAACGCCGTCGCTTGTCTTTGAACGTTCAAACCGCGAATTGTCTTGAGGTAGGTAATTTTATCGAAAAATATTGACCTTAATTTTCACCAAATTCTTGGTTGCCTGTGCATTTCTAGTACTTTCTAGTACTTTTCTTACACAACATCTGGTCAATCTCTTGTAATTCGTTTTCATCACTATCTTGCTGGTAAGTTTACTTAAGTTTGCTATGTCTGTTTGTTTGTTTACCCCGACAAATCCTTGATATCAATCTTATTTCTCATTGTTCTTTATCGCCTCTTTAATCTACGGGTAAATCATTTTCGTGGTGTTTACGCATCGTTCACCGTGTGGTTGTCTACATTATATACTATTCTCGCTGTTATTGGCCTGGCGTGTTTATTAGTGATCCTCCTGTCACTTGCGCAGTACCTCTTCAACATACCGTGCGTTTTGGCACAAGGTCGCTTCACGTATAAATCCTCCGCCCTCTTCTAGTCATTGCTTTCATTATAGTTTTTATTCTACGTATTTCTCCCAACATATTGACCTTGTATGTTTTTTGCCAACTCAAGTTATACATTTTCGTTTTTACAGTCTTCCCTTGGTGTAGTTTCTCGTAGACTTTTGATATAATAAACATACGTCTGTTACACTATGTTTGTGCTTGTTTGTAGGGAAGGCATATGATCAATTTGATTCATTGTCCTTCAGTTATGTGCTGTCTATATTTCTTTGCGAATGCTTTTATCATCAAACCAGTCATTATCTACTATTTTTGAGACACATTCTATTTCCTGTTATCATTTCCATCTGTATATTTACTTTCATACATAGTTTACAATTGTTTTATATGTGTGTAATTTATTTTAATGATAACATTGAGCTAAAGTACTTATTTAATTTTTATTTACATTCTGGATATCTATTTTGAATATTGTGTAATTTTATGTTCAATGGTTGCACTAGCTACGAAAGCATAGGTCCATTAGGATTCAGACTAGATTTGCCATTTCTGTGGTTCTCGCAATTTTTCTCGGTTTTGTTTTGATTTTCACATAGTTTCATTTTATTTTGTCTTTCATTCGCATATCTCTTCGTTAGTAGATTATAATCCATGAATAAAGCTGAGTGCGATTAAGCAGATGACGTCGCTTTTGATCGGTCCGGTCCATGTCCCAGAGCAATAACTTACCTTGGTTGATATTGCCAAGTTGCGTCTTAAACGTTTTGGCGATAATTTCAAAACTAAACTGAGTTGCCAGGTTCAGCTTAAGGCATCAAATCTACAAAAGAAATAGTGCAAGAGAAACAATTAAACTGGTATGAACATCTAGTAAGGATGGAGGAGGATACGTGAGTTAAGAGCATCTGGCAGGCTAAACCTGTGGGGAATATCAAAAAAGAAAGACCCAAGAAAAAATAGAATAGCACAATCAAGACACAAGAGGAAGAGGAACTGTACCCCGGCGAAAGTTAAGCGATAGGAAGAAGTGTGTAAAAATAATAAGACAGATAAGGTAAAAAAGAGATAATCTAAAATGCAATTATGTAAGGAAACCTCGACGGATATTTGTGAGGAAATGATGAATTGGGTGTTTCGAAATAAATGCGTTACATTTTAATATTGCAAGATTTTTTATCTTAAATCAAACAAAATTTAAATAATACAACAAACAACGCTGCATATAAATTTCCACGAATGTTTTAAGGTGATGACAGCTATTTCGTCCATTATGGACTAATCAGGTCACCACACCTACATTGGCTGAAGTTTCAACAAGTCATTCAAACATGAATGACGTCTATACGTGAATACCCACACAGATTTACTGCTACATAAATGATGAACCCATACAGGGCGAAACAGTTGTTATCACCTTAATCCATTCGCTGAAATTTATTTTCAACAAAACTATCTTTATTGCCAACGGCTGTGAAGTAGATGCAAGTCTTTATAGTGCCAGCTTAGCTGGTAGAAAAACCTGCATTTTTGTAGCAGTGAGGCAATCGTATTACATAAATCGTACGCAAATGAACTAACCTATGTGAACTTTTGTCGTATGGTTTTTCGATTTATTTTAAGATATTTCAGCTGAATATGTTTTTAAAATATTTCTATAGATATCTAAAAAAAATTATATTCCGATGAATCAAAAAATTTATGAGTAAACATGTTAAATATAACTTGCGGTCTTTAACAAACTTCTACTAAATTTGCATCACATTAGTCATTTAAAAATTTGTAATTATAAAAAGTCAGCCAGTTTACTTGGGCATTTGTAATATCATCCAAACGAGAAACTAAGGTTGAAATCTACACATATTATACTTTATGTAACAAATAACATTTTTTTAAGAAGATCCCCATATAAGACAATGATAATTAAAAAAAAAATAAAAAACACAACACAAACAATAGCAAAAATTTTACTATAATGTACTGGAAATAACTCTATGGAACAAAATATTGTATTAGTAAAACGCTGTGGACAAAGAACATGATAATACGTATGAAACTCTCAGACTTAAATTATGGTGTGCAAAATTTTCACGATACAAAAATCATTATTCAAAGGATCGCAGTCACGTAAGTGGAGAAAAAATGGGACGTCGTTACTGTTAAGACAGGCAAAATGAGTTAGTCGATCAAATTCTTAAAACATTGCAATCGCCATTCGATTAACAAGAACCCACGAAACTCGAAATATATTGTAGAAGATACGAGCGGGAACCAACGAAACCAAACAACGTTTGAAACCACATGGAAATTCAACGACTTAGGCAGCGTATATAAAAAGCATGATTATGTATCATCAAAGGAACAAAAAACCCATGCGAAGAGTACCTTAGTCTATTGACAACGATCAATAACGACGTTCTTTGACAAATTGACAAAGAACTGTTTGAAGTTAGTTTAAGTTCTATATATGATAGGAAGGAAATAGTTACTTTACTCGTAGTAAAGTTTTCTAATTAATACACTGAGTTCATTTTGTATCAAAAATCAAAGAAGATTTAAGTTATGATTTATGTTATTTGTATTTTGTGAAACTATCACAAAGGTATTAATACTTTGAGGCTACACCATGGAGATTTGGAATACATGCATCAAAAGTATTATGATGTATGGAGCGGATGTGTGCGATTGGAAGGAATGGAAAATGTTAGAAAGGGTACACCAGGGACATATAAAAATAACACTGAATTTGGAGAGGTCAACACCAGAATACATAGTGACGCAGGAGACACGGATCGAATGGATGGGATTCGAAGCAGGCAGGAGAGCGATGAGGTATGAAATGACAAAGAGAGGAGGGGATGAGCAAAACGTGATTAGGAGGGCAATGGAGGAAATATCGAAAAGACGAGACAAGAGAAGGGAAATATCTAAGTGGGAAGAGAAAGGATAAAAATGTTTGAAAAGGCAGGTGTGTCACTGGACGAAGCAGAGAAGATTATACGAGAAGGGGAGCATGTAGAGAGAGAGAAATAAGACAGATAGACGTTGAAGCTCAAGAAAGGGAAGACAAAATAGCGAAAGCAAGATATGATCGAAAATACAAAGGAATAAAAGTAGAGGTAGGGAGACAGACGTATTTGAGGGAGGGGAGGCCTATACACGAAGAGAAAATCTTAGCAAGATTCGGGTGCGGAAACGAGGAGAAGCCAAACAAGTACTAGATGGAGGATAAATAAGGTGCGAATTCTGTGGAGAAGGCTGGGATAAATGGGAACATTGGATAGAAGAGTGTAAAGAGGTGAGCTTAAAAAAAGAAGAGAAGACAAAAGGAAAAGATTGGAGAAGACGCATGGGGAGAATGGAGAGGGGAAGAGATTCTTAGAGAAAATAAAGGGGATGAAGGAGGAGTGTAGGAGAAGCATATAAATTATTTTAAAATATTATTAACTTCTTTTCATTAGTTGTCAGCAGCAAAGGGCGCTTACGAGAAAACTTTAATTGTTTACATTTAGGCATAGGCGACGACTTGCGTTAGCAAATTTATAAATATTTAAATTATTTATAAATAAGTGACGTATTGTTTTGTTAATCGAATATTTTCGTTTGATACTTTAGTTTACATTTCTTTGCATTTTTGACGTTTGTTTACACACAGAAGTTTGACTTTACATATTATGCTTAGGCATCAGTGATTAGTGAAGGAAAAGTAAATTAAGCGGTAGATTATAAAAGAAAAATAAATTTAAAAATTGTTACAAGCAACTCAGGTGTACAAGATCTGTTTTAAATTTGTTTTATTTTGTATTTCATTCCCTTCTTGTTATCTAGTACATTTTCTTTTTGTCATTATAATTTTATTTTATATGGTTTTAATTCTTTTATTTGTTTAATTTTTTTTATTCAATTAAAACACAGTCCCTATTTTTATATGATTATAACACGTAAAATCTAATTTGCGTTCTTATATAAAAAATATTGTTAAAAACAAACAAGCACGCCCATTAAATTCATTTTAAATCCCCACACATCCGAACGAGTTTTCGTTACACTCTCTTAACGTAGGAAGTCGCGTGCGTACAAATTCGAAGCTCTCCTAACAATGCTATCATTAGAAACATCTGCGGAGGGGATCACGGATTTCGGGTAAAAAGCGTCCTGAATCGGAGGGCGCGTCCAATCGGGCGAAAAGGCGGAAGACAGAAAGGCAATCCGTCGAGATGCAGTAGGTACGTGCGGTCGACCTATCGAGTTTTTTGTCGGTTAAAAATTCCTTTGAGTCAAAATGAGGATGTAGCCAGATGGAAGTCATCCTGCCTATGTATAACTGGCGTTTCCGGCCCGTCCTGTGACCCGTCGAGCCGCTCTCGCCTCAGATAAAACGGTCTCTGATTTTACGATACCACTTGGCTGCCTCTCTCCAAAACAAAATCGCCGTTTAAATTTAACTTATTTATAGCGATAAAACTTTCAGAATGTCAAAGTGGATGTTTATTTCCGCGCGTAAATTTGACAAAATCCCAACTAGTTTTAGCCAAAACAAGCATTTGTGAGGGTAATATATTGGGTGCGTTGAAATTGCTGTGTTTTTAACGGCAGTGGCGTGATTTTGTGAGGGCAACTATGTATTCGGAAACTATAATAATTGGATTTAAATCGGGTATTGAAACTCATCGTTTTTTTTTTAATTTCTAACTTTGCAAATCCATACGTCGCAACAAATTGAAAATATTTACTACGCATATATAATGCATTTCTTTATATTAAAAAAATATTACAATTCTTTCGCTTGCGATAAACGACTTAAACGTTTTGTCAAAATATGCTTATCACTTCCGCTTTAACAGGAAATTATCTTTTTAACCGTGTTGTGGATTTGTGAACACCTTTCTACAGATATATGAACATATGTTAAAGTACCAATTAATTTTGATTTAATTTACAAAAAAACCTTTCAAAGACGCCACGCTTTTCTCATTTTTATGTGCAACCTATTTGACAAATCAATTTTTATTTTTCTTTGATCATTCAACGGTGACCATTTGAGAATCGTACCTAATCAATACCATATAACTGAACATAATGTTTTTTTGAACAGAGATGATTCAGTTCATTAGTAATATCCCTCACTATAAATCTTCGATATACAAACGACACGAAGTCAAAGTATTGTTGCTATTTTAACTCAATTGTACAAAAAAAAAAACGATAAGGGTATAATTTTGAAGAAACTGACACCAGCAAGATTGTAGCAAGTGTAGCAAATACTATATTTAATAGTTTGTTTTGTATGATAATGCAATTAATAATTTTAAATTTGGGTCGCATTTTGTACGGAAGTTAGTAGCAGTGGTGCAAGGGTTGAAAATATTGAAGGAACTATACAGAGTCGTGATGAAAATAACAGAATTATAGAAAAATCAATAATGCAACAGTCTCTTGAGGGTGAGGGGGTATCAATTATGATCGTGGTATTGTAATGAAATAATCATGGAAGTGAGGAAAAGAGGATTTGTCGCATTTGTTCCATTACTAATTGGTCAGTAATTTGTATTCAACTACAGACTAATTGGTGTTCCACATTCCTCATCAAATAATCGAAAAGTTCACTACCCCATCCAAAGCCCTTAACGACTTAGCAACAATAGCTTTGCCAAGGCTCTTGCCATGTTTTTTTACCAATTCCAACCAACTTATGTTATGTTGAAATTAGGTTGTTGGAATCAACTGACTCCAACCGCTAACCCAACCTGACCCACTACGTCCTTTAAAAACCAACCCAACCCAACACGTCTTTTAAAACACAACTCAACCCGACAGATCAGGTTGGATTGTGGCTGTATAAACTAGCCAAGTAGCAAAATCTTTCAAAAAAATAACAACTATTCAGAATGTTGTATATTGTAATAGCAGCATTTTTTCTCAAAAAAAGAAGCAATCGAAAGGAAAAGAAATAATAAAAAAAAAAAAATAATGAATTTATCAGAACAACAGTCTAAGGAATAGATGAAAATAAATGTAAAGTAAAACAAGTTCATTAAATGAAACCAAATTACCCTTACCACACAGTATCTTATTATACACCAGTGCAATGAATTATTCTTCTTATGTTTTGTTTTGTTTTGAGCTTCAAAAGACAATAAGATTTTTTTAAATTGAACCCAATACGAATCATGCTAATGTAAAAACAAAGGAAAAAGTAAGAAAAGAAATTAGTCAGGAACAAAAACATGAAGACATATTGATTATTTATCACTGTTTACTAAATGAAAAAAACAAAGTACAGAAGTCATAAATACATCAAATATTAATAGTGATCTGCGTCCAAAAAGAAACAATTTTACTTTATTATTTTTGAACATTTTTCATTGACGCGTCTTACTTTTATAATGCTGTTCAAGTAATTATCTCAGTCATGCAATTACGATGATATTATTTATTGCATAATAAAAAATTGAATTCCATGCCTATCTCAAATTATACCCTCGGCCGTGTCCGTAGATGTCACCCTATAAGATTTATTTTCTTTAAAAATATTCCGATTTAGTTCTAGCAAAATTTCTCGATCGTAACTAATTTACTTCCATCTGTTACGTTTTGTGTTCCGTGAAATGACAATTTTTTAATGCAACATCGGCATATTTTACCACATTTAAAATTTTTAATTTATTTAGATATATGGCAACTCATACGGACATTTATTCCTTATGTATTTAACACGAAGCGATAAACTTGTCGTAATTATTTTTTGTCTACTGCCACTGCTACTTAATTTATCGGGCACCTTTTAACGTCAAATGCAATTATTACAGAAAAATCAAGTGCGACTTTCGCGTCTGTATATTTTTGACTTCACGGTATCGAGTCCAAACGCTACAAAAATGAAAACTGTGATATATATATATATGTAGATGATTTTAGTAAAATAACTTGATGGATTTGGTATCATTTAATTAATTGATTTATATCATAGTTGTAACTGTAAACTTACCTTGATGTCGATATTTAATAAAGTTATCGCGCACTGGCACAATGATATGCAAATAATTGTAACCTCATAAAATTTAGTGCACCATCGAATACTTCAGTATCGGTTGCTCGTTAGATGTAGTTGGAGGGCGCACTAAGTTATCTCAACTAAGTTATGTAATCAACGGTAACGCGAACGGTCGTTTCTTAAGCGAAAAAGGATGTGGATAGGCGAGAAAAAGACATTGTTAATTGTTGATGTTGGTCTCCTGTTATTAACATTAGAATAATATTACAGTTTTATATGTACAAGACAATATACACTAGCTTTACAGCTAACGATCTTTTTGGCACAGCAATCGTGAGAGTAGTGCCCTCCTCTGTATAAAACCACGTTTTATTGTATAAGAAACAAATCGCACCCTGCCTCCGGCAATTCCGCTATTTTTGCGAGCATTTGATGCAGTCACACTTGCGGAAGGCAGGGCTTCCGTAGCGGTTATTTTTCTACGCAAAGCTGCAACGCCGTTACCTTAAGCCTATAGTTTGTGCAATCACAACGCAAGACATAACAAAGAATCGTCAACAACATTAATTTAAAAGAAAATTTTGATTTCATTACATAAATCGCCATAAATCGAGTATATAGCGCGGATAATTGAAATATATGTTATATTGTACCAGAATCCTGATTGGACAGGATCGTTTCTCATGATCTGATTTGCAAAAATATGAACATTACTCATAAGTCGAGCCATACAAATACGTGCGCGTTTGTGACTGGTGTCGTTGAAAATAAGTTTAGTTAGATATGATAAACTGAAATCAATAATTGATAACTTGAGCTAGGAAATAAAAATTTGGTGTAGGTGTGGATTTTCGAAAAAAAAAATTTATTCAATTCATTGTTCAATTCTAATTATTAACCAATTAACTGGAATCAATATAAGTTTATGGAATTAGATAAGTCAATTAATAGATAATTTAAAACAACGTATAATCTCAATTCATTCTCAATTTTTTAGTCGATAGCTGAGTCTTTTTTTCACAGAATAAAAATTCGTAATATATCTTGAGAAGTCAGTTTTAACTTAAAATTTACAAAATGGCATTTATAGGCTTAGCTTACGCTTAGGGAATACTACAATGTTGATGTCTAAGGTCCAATTTGTTTTAAAACTAATCACTATATGTAGGTCTACGTCCATAAAGATCTGAACGATTACGCGGCTAGAAACTGATTTAATTCGTAAACATGAATTATCATTTAGCGTCCATATATTATTAGCTTAGCTAAAAGTAGAATATTGTTTGCAATGACTAGTAGATAATTAATAAATATATTAATGTGTAATATGTTGAAACAAAAATGTCGGATCTTACACATTAATTAATTAATGGTGTTCCATTTAAACTAAGAACGTTGCACATCACCATCCAAAAATCTGTCACTGTAATAATTTTATTTGTGCAGGAATAAAAAAACGGAATTAGTTACTTTAGTTAGTACTAATCATTGAAATCCACCAGACTGCGCCAATCATTCGGTGATATATTTAATTTATCACACATTTTAGAAGTGGAACCAATTCCATGAATTATTGAATTAACTCTATGAACTAGTTAAGAAAATGCATTACTCATTCAACCGTAACCAATGCTTTTATTTTTTACAGATCATTTAAATTTTAATGCAAACGTATATCGATTTTAGTTCAGGTTTACCTACAGTGGCGTAACTGATTTTATTATAATTCGGGTATAATCAGTCGGCAAAATAATAAGTTTAAATTTTGAAACTTATTATTTTTTCTTCATTTAACTGTTAATATGTGTCTGCGCTGAGTTTAAAAGGGGAGGATGTTTAAAAATGGGACTGTTACGCCCTTGTATAAAAACCAAAATTGCCGTAGCAAAATGTGCTTTAAATTCGATAGCTTTAATCGAAGAAACTACATAAAACACTGTTGTTATATTTTGCGTTGCGATTACACAGAACTAGATTCTAGAAGACGCGCGCGCGCGCATCGGCCCGCTTGAACTGACCCGATGCGCGCGCACCAAGACCGCACCGACGAGCCGGGTTTTATCGCGACTCTTATCACAGAGACCCGGACGATCGCGAATACGAAATAATTTTGAATCTTAATCCAAAAGCGACCGTCCGGCTTAGTAAATTTACACAATGTTTGCAACACACGATTTACCGACGTCGCGTCGGGACGAAAACGCGGCCGGCTCAGTGCGGTCCCGCCCGATCTACAGACAATAGACGCTTCGGTTGCACGTCGTTACACATTTAAATATATTATTAATGTATCTTTTTGCAATATGTATCTCTTTGTAAGTTGTATATACGTGGTACAGCCTACTAATAATCTTTGTTACATAAAAATACACGAACACACTCGCTCCATTCACACACTCGCAGAGTCGCAGGCATACACGCACGCGTTCGTTTTAATTTATTTCGTACAACTCGCGCGAAAATCTCGCGAATTTGTATATCAGTCAATTTCACAGAAATTAAGAGAAGACGACCGTACGGGACTTTGTAAGTTTCGTTCAACGAATTTTGTCAGGAGGAAAACGCCAATGAGACCACCAAAAATGTAATGAAATTGAAATTATTTGTAATAGTCGCAGATACAAAATTTAGTGCAAAACTAGACAACATAAATCATTATCTCATCAATAACGAGAATCAAACTTCTTACAATACTACGAGTGAATGGATCTGTCTGCATACGGAAATATATTTTATTTCATGCAAACGGATACATTAATTCGTTGTCTGACATGGTTGTATTATAGTGCCGGATGGAAAAAAGTCTCATTGTTGTCGTTTTGTTTAAAATTACATTAATTTAATAAACAAAAATCTCCTTCAATCAATGATATATTAATTTTTAACATCTTTGGAGAGGTAAAAAAATCTTGAAGAGTTGGGCGACCGTTGGTTTAGATTACAGTAACTAAATAGTGGCTCAGACGAATCGTTTATGACGTAATAAATTCGGTTGACTGAAACGTATCTTATTAACAAAATTCCAAAAATAATTTCGATTATAACAGTTAATCATAAATGAGGGTCGATTGTGTTGGTATGGAGTTTGAAGGAAAAAAAATTGACATTGAATGAAATCAACGTACCACATTTTGACTAGACGATAGAATTGCAATTCGTTTCAGAGTAAATGTTTAAAAGTAGTTTTGATGTGAAGCAAATAATCGTCCCCTCGGTCATAATTAGAAAATAAAAGTCGATTAATAATATGCGGAGGTATAGCGTAGAGTTTGGTTCGCACGCGAGTTGTACGTTGGTTGTCTCAGCGCGCAGGACTAGATAATACTGGAGAGCCGACCCCTGGCGCCCCACGACCGGACACCCCTGACCCCGGGCGTTTCCGGCCCGCTGAGAAGGACCGGTTCCCGGTCGGAGTGCCGCCGCTCGCTTCTTCCACTGTTCTGCACTTATGGCCGCACTACGCGGTCCTCTCACTGCCACGCGATCGGGAGAGCGGCGGGGGCGCATCGGATGGTCGCGGGCCCACGAAGCACACGGTATATTCACAGTTGCATCCACGTTACACTTGGATATTTACAAAAAAAATAAATTAATAAAAGTATCGATATAGGTACACTTGGGCAGTCGGGGGCGACGCGTCGTCGAATTTTCGACGCGAGGCCCGCATCAGTTCGTATCGTTGCTCGACACTCGCGCACTAGAAGTCCGGGCTGGAATCCAGCAGCCTCTTCTCGGGAGTGTTGAGAGGCGGTCGACAACGACAGCCCTGTCTCGAATGCCTCGCGTAACAAGCCTCGACCGCGCGTTTTCCACATTGTAACGGCCAATACAACCACAGGCAAGGTAGGACGCAGGACAGAGCCGTGAGACAACCCCACCTGGCCGCCCTGCGGTCAGGTCCGCAGCCGCAGGGATCATCCGCGCACGATTCACCACCGTCCGACTCCGAACAGTGGTAGAAAAGGCCCTTGATGCAGCAGAGACACGACGCGTAGTCGATGATGGCGTCTGCGGAGCATAGACAGTGGTTGTTGCAGACCCAACTTTGCGGCAGCGGCCTCGGTTGTTGGCAGGAATCGCACCTGCACCTACCGCACTCGGGGCACATAATAGATCTTCGTGCCGTGCAATCCGGCTGCTCTTTCCTAAACGACAGATGCGTCGGCTGCTTCGAGACGGTCGGAGGTGGCGGAGGCGGCGGTGCAAGCCGAGGGGGTCGCTGAACGGGGGGCGCCTGTTGCGGCGGCGCCTCCTGGTGACTCCTAACGAACGGATTTTCCACATACTCGTTGTTGGCGCGCTCGGACTCGGGTCGCGGGGCGGCTAGCGTGACCGGCGGCGGAGGCCGCAACGGAGCTAGGGGCGCTGTAAGCGGCGCCGGGGCGCTCATGATAGGCGCCCGCGGTCGGTGTGCGCGCGGCAGGGATGTAGGGCCTCCATGGTGTGCCATGTGGCCTGTAAAACTAGGGGCCGTGCCAGGCTCCACCTTGGTCCGTCATCGTCGCCAGCTGGAAAAAAATAAACATTAAAATTTCAATTCCAATTCTTCATTCATTCAAACAACACGATTAACCTTTCACATATCTCTTTTAAGCATGATTTTCAATCAAATCGAAAATCGTCGGATTCAGACAAATTTCAGCATTCACATGAACAGAAATATTGTGAAAAATACACAGAAAGTAAAAAAATATGGAGTAACAACACAAAAAACTTCAAACCACCAAAAGGAAAAATATGCAAGTTCCTCCCACACAAAAATTCGTATAATGTAATAAGGATTAATTAAGTAATCTTCACGATAAAATACAGTAGACGCCAGTTTAAATGGAAGACCAAAATTTATTATTTGTCCTATCGCAGAGCGATATTAAAACTTACACAGACCACAAATTCATTCATAAATATAGACTTATTATTACGTATACAATCTATTCTAAATATTTTTGGATTTAAGACATGCTGTTGATATTTCAAACCCGACAGGAACGCAATATTTGGCGATGCTTATTAAGTTAAATTCCAAAGACTCGAAAGATCTAATATTTAATTGAAAGAAAAAAATTAAATGAAATTTTGCTGTAAAATAATTAGGGAAGCCAATATTTGAATACCTCGAAATTAATATAGCATTTCCTATGAAAAATAAACCTTCTATATAGGCTGTATAAAAAAAAGAATTAGAAATAAAAAAAACTAATGAAATAATATAACTGGCTATTAGAATAACACTCTTTGGAATTTTCATAGCGTTTTTTTTTGACATCAGAGCCGTATAATAATTTCTAAAAGTGGGACACAAGCATAAAATAACAGTCACGTACACTGTTACTCATAAAAAAAATAATGGTTTTGACACTGATCAATAAATGTCAGTTAAAACCGTTGAGCGTTTTTCGAAATTTTATATTCAATTGCAGTGAAGTAACTGATACGATTCAAGGTTATTTTGAATGCAGATGAAATAGTTTATTGCAATTTAATGTTGTTTATTGTCGTTTATTATCGTTTATTGCAATTTAATTGAATTTATAGTATTTGATAATAGAAAAACTGAGATGTCCAGCTTAAGCGGCGTCGAACCAATGTTCCTGCGGTGTGGCAAAATGGATCCACTGTGTATGCTGCCCTACCATGAATTTTAGAAAAAATGTTCAATACACATTTTAAATAAATAAATTATATGTATGTATGACAGTAATCAGTTAGATTTCTAATTTTAATTGCATTAATGACTATTCGAAATTTCCAAAAGCAATATTTATTGAAATATTTTAATTCGAATAGTAAGAAAGGAAGGGAAAATTTTTTGGAATATTGAAGCCAGCGTACTAAGGATTCAGTTCATGAAATTTCTGACAGATATCGTAGTCAGCAGGGTAATTTGCTCCGCTCTCAAAAAAATCAGCATAATTGAATATAAGAAAATGCAATATAGTACTTTTACTATTTGAAAAAAATAGCGATGGATCTTGTCGGCGAATTTTGAGGGATCTTATCGTTGAGATAATCTATCATAATCATTAATCTAGTCCCAGTTGCATGATGTCATTCATTATTTGCTTCATGAAAATCGGATGATAAGTCACTGCATCAACGATACTCGTGTTAGCATCCACCGTTTATCGTTTCATAAAAAAACTAGTATTAATATAAATAAACAACGGAAATAAATCAAAAATATAAATCACTATGAAATTTTATAAATATCGAAACGCTTATCAGACCACTATGGTTCGAATAGCGCTCACATTATTTTCGATTGGAATTTGGAATTTGCATTACCGGTTAAGCCTAGTGTCCGTTTTACATTTTACAATTTGATAAGAGCAAACGTGCCAAAGACATGTGCTCGTTTTCCCGATTTATTAATGTCGGTGCCTTTGGACAATCGCTGGTACTAAGAAAATGATACATTATAAACATAAATTGATTTTATGATATGGTGTCTAAGTAAACTACAAACGATAAACAAATGGCATGTTTCTAAACAAGTATTAATTTATTGTTAATTAATAACTAATTTCTCAAATAAAAGTAATTTAAAATTTTAATATCTTTATATATTATCTTTTATAAGAAACCATTTTTCGAGATATGGAAAAAGGTGATAAGAATAAATCGTCACTTCCGGTTGCGATATTGCTTTCAAAAATACGAAGTTTCTTCCAGGCCATATACAAGTCATTTTTTTATAATTCCCAACAGTTCAATAGATTCAATAGTTTTGGAGCTATGGCGCGTACACTCACACCACAGACACACAATCATCATGGCGAAGAGTCCGAACTAAAAATAGTAATATTGTCATTAATATTATATAATAAATACGTAGGCAGGTACCCCACCCTTAACTTTAAATTATTTAATTTTTGAGTGAATGAATAAAACTCGCTTCTCGCAAATCTTTGCGACCGAATACAAATACGTAATTTTGTCATCAATGTCATCCGTGTTAACTGCTGACGTCAAAGAAGCTCACTTGAATTTTTAAATTGTTTTCTTCTCGGAACTTGTACTACTAAAATAAATTACAATATTGATTTACGAGAATGTCAACAATTAAAAAGCCAGAAACAGGAAAGCATAAAAAATGATCGTCAACAAAGACGTCATTGGTGTTGCCCTACACAGCCAACATTTCATACTACCTACAAATAAATTTGATCGAAATTCGTTTAACGTTTTAACATTAGAATGCTTACAATCAGCTCAGCCAAACAGATATTTTCGCAAATATGAACAGAACCGACACTCAGTGCATACTTCAGATTACAAGACAGCAATATTGTTTCATACGAAGTTACATATTTAAAAAAAAAATCAAGTGTAACAATCGATCAAAATAATGTGGATGAGATCATCAGCAATGAATGGACAGATCTTCTACAAAGAGGTATATTTCATAGAGCTCCTAGGGCAATGGCAATCAACTGAAAATTTCGAAAGGAACAAATGGGACAAACGAGATGTAACATTGAAATTAAGGAAGATTCTCCATATTATTACAAACAGCGGAGAGCTCAGCAGATTCAAACATTTGAAATAAAATGCCAGTGGGAAGCGATAATAAAGGAATCATAGCCTCATCAAGATAAAAAAAACTGAAAGGGTTTAAATTATTTTCTATGTATGATTCAGATCTCATTAATACTTATTCAAAATTCAATCCAATAAGCTGAATGGGGAATAAATCGATGGATGCTATAATAAATCATTTTATGCAAATAATAATGAAATGATTATGATGAAATGATTCACCTCCTTTTATTGATGAAGCAAGCTTTAAAAATTTTTATCAAGAAATACTTTTTTACAAATTCCACTAAATAATATATAAATGAAATGGTCATAGAGAATTCTATTTTTGTGATTTTCAATGAGTCTTGTTAATCTAAATTTTAATTACCACTTGAAGATTAAATATAAAATCACGAACAAAAGTTTTGCCACAAGTCACGATAAAAATTCACTGAAAATGTTCTCAATGATTATTCGTAAGAATAATGTGATTATTGTCAGTTTTATATTATACATTTTTACATATATTTAAGTTATTAATAAAAATAAAAAAAAGTTATTAATAAAAATCAGTTGTTTGAGAAATCGTTTCAAATTTCCGAAGTAATTCGTTGCTGCAAATACTTATTAATAATTAAAAATAAATTTAGTGGATATAATTATGTGCCAAACATATGCGACAAATATCTGACGAAATATAAAAAAATGAAGTGTTAGTTTAGGATCTGATATATAAAATAAGAACTGAAAGAAATCAAAACAAATTAATTAATATAAATTGCGGCGAGGTTCCACCAGAGCCGTAATTTCAATGCAGTTTCAAGGACGTTTTAATTCCGAGAAATATTGAAAATTAAACAAACAAAATAGTAAACGAGACAGTGATCAAACTGCAGTTGTAAAAATGATATAAAAACAAACCGTTAACCTTTTGCACTGAATGTGACGTAACGTTATATATGTTACTTACAATTTCAAAAATGCATATCTTTGCTGTTTTTGTTATTCTATTTATTAAAATCGGTTAAAACAGCGTGTTTTTTAATTATTTTGGGTTAGTACATAATGAGATGCAACAAATTATGATTTTTTAAATATGATTTTAGCACATATTCGATTAACAAATTATTAAGGATCAGGAAGATTGCTTTGTAACAAAAATATTTATATCGCATGGCACAAGTTGTTGAATTAAATAAATACGGTGCTGTTTTAAAAATAAAGGTATAAGTTATGTGCTAAGCATATTTTTAATAATAACTCGAATGAATTTAAAAGGAACATTTTTGAAGTGAAACGAATTTAGATAAAACTTTAAAGCGTTGGCTACTATTAACAGTTTAATTGTCTCACTCAATTCTTAATTTGTGTCATAAAAAAATAAACTTACCTAAATTGTGGTAATATCATACTTAGAATAAATTGGGCGTAAAAATCAAGCGCGACAAATCCAAAAGTTATTCATGAATATGTTTTTCATTTTAAACCTTTATGGAAAACTTTTAACGGACTGTTTGTCTTCAACATGGACAATTGATATTTATTCCAAAATCCAAATTCAAATTATATTCTCAATAATTGGTTTTTATTGCTAAGCTATTGTAATTTTAAAAAAAAATATTGTAACAAATTCATTCAAGTTCGCAATGAATTGCATAGATGAAAATGTTGGACGAAATCATGCTTTTTTCAGAGAAAGTGTAACAAGAGCACATACAGACTGATTACCAATTGATTTAAGACACTTAAACGGTTTGTGCAAAGGTGTGGGAAAACTGTGGCGCTTAACCAAAAAAATGCGTTGCATAACCAAAGAAATCATCCATACCTTAAACAACGACTCGTCGGAGTTACGTTCTGAAAAGTATTACGTAAATACTTGATCTCGGTATATGGCATGGCTACGTGGGATGCAAAACTAAAGATTGCGTTGAAGTTTCACTTCGATGCGGAATTTAGCACTCCAAGCCACAACCACACGAACCCCACTCCCATGTGCATGTACTACTTCGAACTGGGAAAGGTGGTCCCAATTTGGAAAATGCCCCATAACTAAGTGGAAACTGGAAGATTTCGTTCGATGCCTTCCAAAATGACTTATTAACTTATTAGGTGTGATAGATTTTTAATTCGATAAGATTTTATTGTATAATAAAAATGAAAATGGAGTGAAATCTTTGAATTTCCAGGTCACCTGAATTGTCACGAGAATTGTTGGGTACGGATGTAAAGAGGAAAGTTGTGTTCAATTTATAGTAAGTAGATTTGAAAATTAAAGGTCCGGGTTATGGGTCACCATGGAAGCTCATTGAGGATTTAGAGCTTCCGCGATGTGCCATGTGTCCTGCGAACATGGGGGCCGTGCCAGGCTCCACCTTGGTCCGTCATCATCGCCAGCTGTAACAACAACGGCGAGAGAGGTTATCGGTGGGCGAAATACACCACCCCACACGACCACACTACGCTCACTCATAAATATGCATGCACAATAATACAAGTTGGACGTGGTTTGGGCAAGTGGGTAGCGACCCACGCAGGGAGTGGGTGCGGCGCGGGGCCGGGACCGCGCACCTGGTGCCGATCGGGATCGCGAAGAATGCGCCCATCGGGCCCTTTTGAATCGCGGCCGCCGCAAAAAGGAGGTACGAACCTGCCGAACGCCGTTTAGGATTTGCGCGAATAACGCACGGGCGAGGACTCGCCGCGGTCGCAAGGAAGGCGAAATGAGAAAGTTTGTAGAAACGCCGACGAGCAAATAAGTAAAAATCCCGTCGCGGATCGCGACGTTAGTGAATGGACACACACCCACACAAACCAATGTCATACGCATGCAGGTGGACGAGGTCGCTCGCCAGCCAGAGCGGATGGCATACATACACTTATTTTAAACTCACTTTGCGACATACACGCGATGTATAATCAACAATTGCGAGCGCAGAGTCCGATCCGACACGGCACTGGACACCGAGAGCATCTTGAACACACCGGACAGCGAGTACTTTGATGTGCGGCACGAACGGAGCGAACTAGACAACGAGACAACACCGAGCAACATCGGGAGATAAACTGAGGCGCGGGTCGGAGAGAGTCGACGGTGGCGCGACCAGCGGCGGCCGCCCGAACTCGACTTCGGCTTTTTATGAATGGGAGGCAGCCATCATGAATGAAACGACGTACATTCAAGGAAACGAGCTGCGAACAATTCGCGACCCGCTGTATGCTTAAAGCTCGTGCCTCCCCATTCATCCCGGTGAAAGTTGCTCATTATGCGACTCCCGCCTAATGCCGGGCTACTATCTGCCGTTTACGATTTTGATTACGAGACGAATTATGAAACGAATTAAAGAGATTTTGACGTAAACGTCGATTATGTCGAAAACTATTTATAGTACGACGGGAAACTTACATCACTCAACGATAGGATAAGTGTACCGAACCTACTAGCGAGTTATAAAGCAAAAAATTCGAGATAAAAACGGAAAAAAATACTCTGTCTACACACACCATGTGATTTATTATTATTGATCACTATTCGTGGATTTAACGCGTATTTTGTGCAACGCTGTCGAGAAATAATGCAAATGCAATCGGCAATTTCAACTTCATTTCATTTCGGTTCTGAATTTATAAATAGCTCTACCATTAATTTTAAAACATAACAGACGTTAATATTTCTTTTAAACATCCGGAAATTATATCAATGGAATATTTAGCACTCCATAATAATGAAAAATCACCAAGACGACGTAAAAAATCATCATCAATGAAATAAATTTGTTGTTTTATGATGGTTAATGCATCAATATAATGAATTCGATTTATGAATATGATGAATGAATTTTACGAAATATAACGCACACATTCACGAATTATCAATCAGTAGAAATTATAGAAATAGATTAAATCAAAAATTGGATCTGCCGGTGCTGTACACCTATTTAAGTGTATTTAAATGCAATTATCTGTACTTATAAGTGCAATTACATTACATTGCAAACATATATATAAAAAAGATGTATATTGCACATGTTTTCAATACTTAGGAGAGATATCGACTTATTTATTGTACTTAACTATCTGTGGGAAACCAACCGTTATATTAATTTGAAAAACAAAATCATTTACATTAAAAACGTTCGTCAATTAATACTTACATAATAAAAGCGTTTCCTAACCAACGGTTTTTTTGTCGCACATATTTTTGGAAAAACTTGCAATGATAAGATAAATAGTAATTTTTATTCCTCGTGCTAATTGACGTAATTTTCTTGCACATTTGATAATAAAATTTCAATATTGAAATGTAACTAGTAGTGAAGTATTTAAATATAATCCATTAATCCTTAATTACGAGGTGCAGGCTTGAAAATAAACTAGAGATTATTACAGAATTGGTAAAAATTGATTCGTAAAAAAACGCAAAAATGGCAATTTATTAAATATAAATTTTATCAAAATTATAAAATAATTATCAGTCTCGTGAAGGTCTAACGCCTGAGCTCTGCAGAAACAGTGAGTACAAACAACTACAAAAAATAGACAATTTATGACAAGCATGTAGCAAATACCATTTAAATTAAATAGGTAAAAGTGACCAAATGTCGTCAGTACAAAAAAACTAAGTAACTAAGCAACTTAACTTAACTTAATTTTTATATCCTATCGCTAGAGTTGCAACATTTTAACAAACTTGGATGGATCCATCAACATTTAACAGATTTGTATTCTTACGGTTTTTTTTTATTTTGTGATGTTTCGATTGCTGGCGATATTTACAATTTTTAATGCTTATTTTTTTAATTTTTCAATTTACTGTGATTTTAACAGTTTTTTTTTTCGATTTTGTGCGACTTTTAAAGATATATTTTTTTCATTTCCAAAGATGTTTAACAATTTTTGCAATTTATTTCCGACTGTCTATATTTTTACAATTTATAACGACATTTTCATTGCCATTTGGTGTCATTTTTTACGATGGTATTGGCACATTCTATTTTTGACGAATAAAATAAAACAAATATTCCCCTTATCCTTATGATGGGAATTTTGAAGGCTCTACGTTTTTTATCTTAAATCCTTATATTTCTTCTTCATCTTCTTCATTCGTCCAACAGATGGTGTCCGTAGGCTGTTGCCTGTGTTTGATTACTCAGCCTCCGCTCATGTTGACGTCCAACATTCCCTCCATCTTTTTGAGGGCCTCCCTGATTTCTGTTACCCCTTGGTTTTTTGTTGTTTTTGGCCGCTTTAATTATTTTGGAGTCGGCCATTCGTTCGACATGTCTGTTCAATTCTCTTTTTTCCTCCTTACTAGCTTTGCGATATCGGTTATTTCACTTCTCATACGGTCTAGTAGTGTGTTCCCACGGATGGTTCTTAAAATCTTCATCTCTGCCGTCCTCATCATCTGTATGGTTTGTTGTTGTGTTGTGTCAAGCCTCATCTCTATTGCATATGTTATTACCGGTGTGATGACTGCCTTGTATATTCTGACTTTCACTTCCGGTCTCAGGTATTTATTTCTTCATATTAACTCGTCCATGCACCCGAATGTACGTATTGCTTTCAGAGTTTGTTGTTCGACGCCAAACCCAAATCCTTATTCGATTAATAATATTTTAATAACAAAATAAGAATTAAATTAAAAAATACGAAAATCAAGTCCACACTGAACTTTCTTATACTTCCCGCAAACTTACACGATCATGATGACAGCCGAAATCGCGGCGTTGTTTCGTAAATACGTTCATATATCTAGGTTAGTTACATCTGACAGCCACGGCAACTGTGACCGTCCCCGCACTTGCGATTGCGTCCGGGAATATTTATTGTTCGTAACTAGGGCTACAAAGAATATTTCGTCAGCGATTTTCCAGTAAATCGTAGGTTTTGCGAAAGAACTATTCAAATAAAAGTCGTTTAGAATTTCGATGTCTTAACTTTTATAAGTTCCAATTTTTCGGTAACCCGTGCCGTTTTTGGCAAGTTGCAAAAACAGTTTTCGTCCTGTTGCCTTTTGGGATTTTTATTAGACAAATGATCGGCTGCATCGATGTTTTGGCATTTACTTCTCAGTCCACATGTAACAGTAAATCTTCCTTTGATATTGAATTTTCTTATAGAAAAATTGATGAACCGTGAATCAACTAATTATCCTGCCCTGAAGAATTTCTCGCCAAAAAGCTGTGATGTATGCAGTTGCTGTTCAAAATATTTCGATAATCGTCGTAAGTGTTCCCGAAATGCTAAAATGTTCTATCGACACATTTTTAACTTGGATTTAAGAATTTTGACAAGTACTTGGAGGAATGTGTGCTTGAGACGGTAGTTTTTTTAATATTTGATCGTGCTGTGATTTATTCTTTCAAATTTTTTATCCATAACTTCTTCGCTCGAACCCTTTCCTTCACAAACATTTCCAGTGTTTGTAAAACGTGCAAATTCTCGTAATTTTCTGCGTGTGATCATCATGTTGGTAGTAGAATTTAATACGAAAATCTTGAAGACAAGCTTGTGTACAATATGTTCATTCGCCATAATTGAAAACGACGTTTCTAAAATATGATTCCAGGATGAAAATACAGGAAGTAATATTTCCGTGCTTGGACTTTCGAACGATCAGGTTTGCTATCTTCATTCGTTACTAACGGTCCGAGGTATCTCATCTCTTTCTTTAGGAAATTGCACTTGTCCAGTGTGACATGATAGCCCTTTATAATTTTATTATAATTATGAGTCATAATCATCGATTTTTATCGACATGACATTATATCATTTTCAGTTGCATGTGTTTGAAATATTGGTTATTATTGATAAAATAATAAAATGTTTAAAATTGTTCTGAACAAATTTGACATATTATTTTCTTGAAGTCTTTCTTTTAGCTTATTTTACAGTATCCAAGTCTATGCCGTACAAAAGATTGTTCCAAAAGCAATTGTTGGTACTAACTGTAAGTGCAAAGAAAAGACAAGAAAACAGAAAGTAAATGAAAATTTATCAAACACAACTTAAAAATAAGTTACACCCAAATAATAAAACGAAATAGCAAAATCCAGCGTTCAAGTTGTATACATCAACTTATACGATACATACGTCTAAACCTCGCGTTTAAGAAACCGCGTCCCCGAGCGCCCAAATCAAAACAAAATTCGTGAACATTAACTAAAAGGTCACGTCGCATTGTCCGTACACAAACGATTTTGACGATCCCTCGCAATACGTGCATGCGTATCTCGAATGCTTCGACTCGTAGGAAACAGGAAACCGGGGATTTATTTTTCGGGGAACAACGGCAACAGTTGGCGTTAATCCGGAAGTTGTAAAGACATAAAGGGACCAAAAATATGCACTTAAAATCTCTCCGCCGCTGACAAAGTTGTCGAAAACGTGCAGCTGTAACAATTTTCAAGCGCTCCATTCCGGTTCCGCTCTTCGAACTCGATCTGCCCCAACGAAGCCGGACACCGATTCCGAATTCACGGCGTCGATCGTCTCGCACATGCACAAGTCGCATTTTCAGACGCAAATTGTCGCCGTTGTAAAAAAAAAACGATAAATGGCAAAAATCAACACGCAACGTGCGCATTTATTACAGGATATCCATACGTTTCTTACCGGTGAATTAAAATGAGGTAAAAGTTGTGTAATAATCGTAGTTTACATCCTCGAGCATATCGAGTCTGTTCGGTTAATATTCAAATTAATTTCAATTGGCGACTGTCGCCAGAACTGTTGATATTTGCTGGTGATACTAGGATTTGTATTTGGGAGCGAAGATAACCACGCACAAATATCGAAATGTTTGCAATTAGGCGCTGTTAAACAAACGAAATCAAATATCAATAGAATGCCACAGCAATCATGTTGACGAACTATAATACGTACTACATCCGGCTTTACATCGACAGGAAACACTGATAAATAAGTTTGCTGTGTAAATTTATCCTTGGTTACTAAATTACGTACTAAACGCATTTTGTTGTTCGCAACGAATAAATCGAACAGTGCAGTTTTGTGCATTTTATCACAAGCATACGAAAATATTTGCTGCAACTGATTTATTATTTAGTTTATTTTTCGCAAATATTTCAACGTAATATTTTAATATTAATATAATTTGTTTATTTATTATCAATAATTGTTGATAACATAGCACATAGCATCGATACATTCTGTTTGAATGAAATCTAAACAGCCAAGAAAATTTTCTCAAAGATATTACTCAATTTTTTTAGGGCCACAAAAATCACGTTTACCCCTATTACACCTGTTAAATATGACATCGCCGGGCACAAGCTCTGGAATAGTACTTTTTCAAGTTTATATATTTTTTTATTATATTTTGTTAAACTTATTTTAATTAGAAATTAGCCTTATTGTCCACTCAAATATATCTAATATACGATTTTACTCGTAATTGCCTTTTTAAAATATAAATATTAATATACATGAAATTTTATTTTATTATTTATTTATTTTAAGTTTATATAAAAATCATAATTGTGTTATTCATCGATATGAAATGGAACGAACAATAAAAATTTTAATTTACGAAACGTGCGGATATTTCACCTTTGTTAGGGTTCTAAATCTAAAACACGTACAAGGGTGCAAATTAAACTAAAATGGCAAAACAAAAAGTCGTGATTTTTACTAAATAAAAGTTTGTTGTCGTATGATAGATACAATTCTGACGACTCACTCAAGTGGTTGTAGCTAATATTATATTCTAATTGTCGACGGCACGCGTATCAAAAACTCGATAATTACTTCCCCGCAAAAAATGCAAAGATAACGTCGCTTAGGTGCAATGGGCAGTTTTTGCGCCAAAAAAGTGATGTGCAGTCGCCGGTGACTCATAATTCCGACGCTTCTCGTCTCATTTTTGAACGGGAGTTCCAAGTTTTCGGACGTTTGTTTCGCGTTACATTAAAATGTAACTTTCCGTCGCGCCGATAATTAACCCGAGAGACGTTAAACGCGGCTGTTTCGTGTGCGCGCAATAACGTTTGTGTTTCCCGTTAAATTAAATCGCAATTTCAACGATTAATTGATAAACTGAGAAACTTTAAACGTTTAGTGAGCGGACTTTTTGGATGGCGGCGTCGATCTTGCATCCAAATGGACGGAGTTGTGTCGGAGGATGCGACCGTTGGGGTGAGTTTTTTGTTAAATTTCTTAAATCCCGGACTTTGCGTGTACGCGAAAATTTACCTTGGGAAACGTCGTCGAAATAATCAACACCGACAGATGGCGGTGCAAATCGGAAGTAAAAAAAGGATTTGTTCAAAAATTCTTGAACTTGAAATAAAAATTTCGTACAACTTGTAAACTTTTTCAGTTGCGTTTATTTGCCGCTTTTGGTGGTAGTTTTTTTTACAAAGGGTGTGAAAAATCAAGTTTTTCTCTCTATCTTAACTTAAAGTTGATTAAAATTGAGTCAAATTGGTTCGCTACTTCTTGTTTTTTTTTACTCTCGGCGGTTGTCGACTTCTTTTATGTGTAGCGATTCGAAGTGTTTCGCTTCCATAAGATATATCCCTTGCATTTTATGTTGTTCTTGAACTGACGAAACAATTTGTTGTAAACGTGTCTTCTCTTGGGAAGAATATTAGATATCGGTTTGTAGTTGAATGAAATTTCATTTTCGGTTTCGTGGATTCTCGTATAAGTACAATTTTTGCCGAGTTTGTTCACAACGATGTTTGCTCCACACGATGTGGTGATTGAAGAGATCAACTGATTGGAGCAATGATACACGTCCTGCTTCACGCATTTGTTTTTCATCGGAAGTATGTCACCCTATGATTGCAACAAATAATATATTGCTCTCCAAATGATTTCTGTTGGGTTGGTTGTAATTAGGAAGGATTGCGTTCGGCTGCATTTAATTCAATTGGGATGGGTTGCGTTCTTAATTTTTTGCATACGTAGTTGATGGTGTCAATCGTTAAAATAAAATCAAACGAAATTCCTGCAATAATGATATGCATTTAAAGATGCACAGTATAATTAAATACGTGAGAAATTAATAAATAACACTTAAATAAATTAAAGGTAATTAAAAATAATAATTTACAGTACAATCTCTGAAAGCTATGTTGCGTTCAAGAAAATATATGGATATATATATAGACTAGAACAGAACAATATCGATTCTTTTCATTTATAAAGGTGATCACCAAATCGAAAAGATATTTCGTACCGTTTTGTAGCCCTATTTAGTCCTATAATCGGTAAAAAGTACAACGCTTCTGACTTGAAGCTAAAAATATAACCAGAAATGAACGAAATTACAATAATTCTTGTTGTAGTAAAACACTGAACTTAAAAATAAATAAAATAAGAACATATAAGAGATATGTTGGATTATAACATCACAAATTTTTTGGACCTTATAATAATTACACAGGTCATGTGATATTATTTAAAATTCCTTAAAAGACCACACCTCTCTTTGAGCTTATTTTTACAAACACCTAAACAAAAATCCAACAGTTTTCTAACGCGAAAATCTTGTTTATACCAACAAAGGACTATAGTTGACAGTCCAGATATGTATTAATATGACCATTTTGCAGAAATGCAAAGCGATTATGGTGTTACACGTCGGCACGTTCGATTTATCACAAATAAGAGATTTGCATTATTTACTTTTAATGCTTGTCTAATAACGACATCTGTTAACTGAAAATATTTCTCAAATTCCTCTCTGTTTTTTTATACGTTAGGCATTTTTATTTTCGCAATTGCAATTTATATTTTATATTTGTCATTTGCAATATAATATAATTTTGGAAATGCATCCGTAGGATTGCGTAACTTTTTTATGGCATTATAGTCAGTGGATTTACTGTATGGGTAGGTTTTGCCCAAAATAAAATGGGTTAGTTTGGGTTGGGTAAACTTAGATTTTGGTATATAAACCAAAATTTAAGTTTACCCAACCCAACCAGATTTTGGTTTATAAACCAAAATCTAAGTTTATCCAACTCAACCCAACCCATTTTATTGTAATATGTGTTGTACACATATTATCTACTAATTACTGTAGTAACTTAAAGCATTTTGATGTGGTCTATTAATTTATTGGCGAATGACGTTTGTAACTCATGGGTCGCATTAGCAAAAAGTCATCATACTGTTTTATCGTCATATTGAAATATTTGTTTATCGAGGTTATTACAACATTCAACAGAATGTATGCCCTTCTAGTGTTCATCTGTTTGGACTATCTCTGGAAATAATTCAATGTTCAAATAGTCGTGACGTCACAGTTTCAAATTTACACCAGAACGAAAAAGTATTTTAAAAAATACAATACCTTTGCATGCTTTTATATAAATATTATTTTATGTGTGTGTGAGTGGAAAGGTTTTACGCAAAATAAAACCCAGTTTAAAGTATTCATAGCTAAAAATCACAATTCTAATTGAGAGTTACGATTTTTTCATGTACCCCAAATATTTCAAACGTTTCGTTACACATCAAGAAAATTAGGGCCACATCAATTTATTAAGAAATTAATACTAGACATTTTTTGCCAATACTCTCCTTAAACTTTGCGGAATATAATTAATTTGTGGAAGCAAAAAATAGGTGACCAAAAAGACCTGAATTTTTCTATCGCAAAAGTTAAATGATTTACGTTCGCCGAACTAAATTTTGATATTAATATGGGTGCATATCATAAGAAGAGCTGGGGGGCAGCTAATTGATTTTTCCATTCTTATAAAGCACACCTTTTAGAACTGTGTGATGATGTTTGATCAGTGACAATGCATGAACTTTTTCTTGTGGCATCCGATATGTGATACGTGACAAAAGTCATATTTTTCGTAACAAAATAGGTACCCCTATTTTTGTCATTTCATGCCAAAGGTTTTAATAATGAAATCATCAAAAGTTACAAAACTAATAAATAAAACTTTGAAATGGTATTGCTGTAACCAGCTACACTATTTAGGATATAGACAAACATTAATGGCAACATTCCCAAAGGCACACTTTATTATAATTTAGCAGAAATTAAATTAATAACCAAAACAACCTGAGCAATTAAGATAATGAACTCGGTGTCTTTTAATTCAATTTATTATCTTAAATTTGATTTGTTCGTTTTGTGAAATGTACGGCGATGTAGAGGCGAGTGAGTAAACTTCTACAAAACTTTGTCTTGATTTTATTTGCCGATACTTTCATTGCCACAGTCGTTAAAAGACGTATTCGCTTACGTACATTTATGTGTCGTAAATAGACATTCAAATTATAAATAAATGTTATTAACCAAATACCTGACGTGCGTATTGCTCATCGTTTTTTTTTTTACAAAATGCAAACATATTGCATACAAGTTGCGCGCACAACAATACTTGATTTATAATAAATCCCCAAACGTGCTTTTGAGCGTTCGTAAAATATGTCAATAAAATACTAATATAAGTTATCTAATACGAGTAATAGATTATAAACATATAAAATAAATCTCTATATATTTTAATTAATAATTTCTGGCCCAATCACCTTGACTGGAACATAATTCATTATATGGTACATCGCGTGGTGTTTAGATCCTTAAAGGTATCAAATCATTACCAGTTTACTAATTATTATAAACAAAAATTAAATATTTGTGTCTTAGATTTATAAGGTTTAAAAATTTACTTTCTTAATCTAACATATTATCATTTAAGACAAAATATGACTTAAACACTATGTTATTTGCATATTCTAAGAAAAATTAAAGAAATTGCTGGATTCATTTTATTATATTATTATATTATATTATTCGTAATAAAATGAAGATTGGTTTAGTTGACTAGAGTGACCCCTAATTTTAATTGATGGTTATTGTCGTGCTTCTGAAATTGCACAAAAATGTTGCCTCTGATTTAATTGGACAATCTAAGTTCATTTGCGTCCTCGGGTTCTGCATATCAAGTCTCGCTAAACCCCATGGGTAATGTCATACCCTGCACGTGTATTATAAAAAAAAATCCGATTTGTTAGGCTTATTGGACAAAAAAACCCCACCACAATATTTTCAGTATCTGACGGCCACATAGTGGCTGTTGTCTGGTCAGAAGGTATATATCCTCATAAGATTATTTCAAGATTACATTTTTCTATTTATAATTTTTATTATAGGATAAATATTTTTTTTCGAACTATTTTGTATATTCTAAAGTTTATTCATGCCTAATTTATATGTATGCTCACTACTGCTTATAAATATTTTAGGAACAATGTACGATACTTTTACATAAAAAACTACAGAAGAAAAAGTTTTGTGTAGCATGTAAATATATTTGCAATGATTTAATAAAAACTGTGCAACTTGATTAAATTTACGAATATGAAGGGGGTTTTGTTGTTTGTATTTACTTTTCGCTGGCGAAGTGCACGAACCCGACTACCATTTCGGTACTTTCGAATGACTAATTTAAATCGGTTTCTTCCCAGTTCCATTATTCTATTTTCTCTGTCTAATAATTCGGATTACGATAACTTCCGTTTTTGTAACTCGGGTGTTTAATTCTTCTGCCTTTTGATGTATTGTTTTACGTTAATATAAACGGACATAACCTGCACTGTTTCAAAACGAAACATATTACTAAACTGGTTCGATTAAACAATAAATTGTTTAAAAAATATTTCGCAATCACAATCACTACAATACCATAGAAAGGTTGCTCTATTCGAATAGGCTCGGCTCGGCTCGATTCAACGAATAATTTCTGATAATCAATACAGATAGGGTATCTCTATTGCAACGAAACTGTCCAGTCTGCGATGAATAATTCTTCAGTACGTAAACGACTTTAGCAAAATCCTATTCCGAAGACATCAACTTAAATAACACAATTGCTCCTGCTAACAAGATGCAACTAGAATTTAACAATAATCCACAGGTTGCAGGGTATTATTGTCCTTTTATCTGTGGTTTGCATTATTTGTATAATTTGTATGTAAATATTTGTAGGCATCTGTAACATATACTGAAATAACGTGTACTTAAAATTTAACTCAATTTAATAACATTACCTTTTTCATATAATTCAACATGTTTATACCTTTTAGAGACTGTTTAACGATAATATAACGCAATAATTTAAAAATATATATACAATATGTTTGAAAAATCTCAAAAAAATCAAACTACAATAAAAGTTGAGGGTCAGAATTATGTAGATTATATTATTAACTAGATTTACTCATCACTGACAACATAAATTTAAAATAATAATCTCATGGCGTTCTCGAAGCATTCGATCATATGGTACTTACTCACTTTGCAATTTTTATTATGATTCTATAATTCCGTTCGTAACTTAATAAGGTAATAACTTGATAACATTCCATATGGGATTAAATGACATAATGCTATATATGTATATATGAAAAAAGGATTTCAAGCCTTCGATTGCTCAACTGATAGAGATTAGTCTCGAAAACTAGACACAAAGAAGTTTGATTAAATATGTATATATAATTCAATGAACGATACCAAGTCAAAGTGTGCGGCTCTCTACGTAAATTTACAATTTGCATTAAATATACTTGTGGGCGATAATAATTTAGGAGCTGTATTTGGAAAAAACGTAATTATATTCAACTGTTGCCAAGTTGTTAATGTAGTACATAGATCAATAATACAAAATCGCAAAGTTTTCACATTAAGTTGTTATTCTTAAGAAGTAATTGAAAACTCGTTCGTGTTTGAAAACGAGTACAAAGCCAAACGTACTTTTAACGTAGCATTTATTATTAATGTAATCCTGAACTATTTCATAAGAATCAACTTGAAGAATTTGACAGACTATGAGGAAACGGGTGTAAATATTGCACGTGGCGACCATACGAGCCCAACCCAATCGTTCCAACATGATCAATAAAATGCGTGGAAATATATGTACGCGCAATTGTCTAGAATTCTTCGTTCACCAATAATTGGTTTTCGCTGATAGAAGCGGCCATGACGTTTATCGCGAGAACGTAATCAGCGAGCCAGCAACAAATATGTGAGTATTAACCGCATAATTAACTAAATAGCAATATATCATCGACGTAATCACGTTTGTACAACTCACCGGAAGTTGGTGTAAGAGTTGACAATAGAAATGACGCGTGATTGATGCCTCAGAGTATCGGTGACTTATGCAAACTAGGAAACAACTTCGAAAATTGAAGTATTTTCGCGAAACGTGTTAACCTAATAATATAAGAAGGTAATAAATTAAATTAGTTGCGAACAATTAATTGTTTTAAAATGACAGATAACGATTGTAATTTGTCGCAGCGTGTCCTGATTAAGGAGACCTCCTCGAGACCAGTCCGATCTGCCACTGCTCTCGGTTATCTGTGTCGATTGTAGTAGACTTTGTGGTACTGATCATTCGCGGTAAAAAATCGCCACGTTTGAATTTAGCGCCTTACCTTCAATCTTACGAAGCGGGGCCAATGCAGAAGGATTACGCCTCGGAGAGCGCCGGCTGGTCACTTGATTAAGAATACGCATGAATAATCTCGGCTACAGGAAGCACGCTTAGTAAACACTATTTTTGACAACAAACGCTCTTCGCATGAGTTATTTACTCGTTGTAAGTCACGGGAAACACATCAGCAAAATTATGAATGAATTTGCCGAATAACCTTCGTCCGATATCGTCCCCGCTCGGGACCGATAATTAGCAATCTAAAGTATTTAACGATGATCTCGGGTCAAATAGGACAAGCACTGCATTATTTCTAAATAAGTTCGATGATAAGTTGGCGTTTAAATATTTTTCAAACCCACGGCCACGCTCGCTTACTAAAACCTACGAAAAAAGAAACTAGTTTCAGCTCGACGACGACGTTATGTGTGTAGGCCATTCGGTTCTAATTTATTATAGTTGTGTATTTATAATAGCGTGAGTACGTTCGTTTCAATTTACTTGTTCGCCTGTATTTTGCTAAATCCGACACATTTTAAATTGCCCTTTTGTATTCACTTAATTATCAAACCGATTGAAATGTACTTTAACGCGACTGGGAAACGACGTTGACAAATTACGCACCATGCAATATAATGTTACACGAATAAATATTTCAAAAGCAGATGTTTTCTGCATGAAATTGTTTATTAATACATAGCGACACTAATGCAGAATTTTCTTATTACGTGGACACGATCGTGATTGTGCTACATGTCCAGATATATAATGAATATATATTTCAGAAATTTTTTACATATATTAACTTATTATTTAAATTATCTATCGTGTGTACCTAATAAACTATATATTCTGGTACGGCATGTAGTCATGAAAATAGTTTTGGGATGTAAACTTGATCATCTATAAGGTTTATGGTGATGGTTTAATTTTATCTTTAATAATAACAGCTTTGGGCTCTGTAATTACATGGGGCCCATGCATTATCTCATAGTAATTGTTTCTAAAGACTTTTTATGGGTGATAAAATATTTGATGTGGAAACATGAAATTTATACAACATCGAAAACTATTAAATCATTTGACCCATACGCAAATGCAACTAAAATCTTTCAAATACGATAAAACGAGAATGTTAGATACAAGAAATGTCTTACGAAAAAGTCTTTCAAAAACCGTAAATAAATGTTAAATGAAAATTCTATAAGTTTAAATAGATCATATAAGAGATAATAAAATGATTTTCGTGTAATAAACTAGCTATATAAGGGCCTATTCGGAATTTATTAACAATAATTTGTGAGTAAAATAATTTATGTATTTCGGTCAAGTTGGGTATTTTTGTGAAATTTTTATCAAAGTTGATAAAAGTTGATATTTTATAAATTTGAAAAGTTTTTATTTGATTATCATCTACTAAAGAGTATACACGTCGTTTTGTGTCCGGAAAGTATCAAATTATAACTTCAACATTGTAATACAAAGTGTAAATATAACCTCAATATCCGAACAGCAAACATTAAATTTACCACCAATGGAACAGGAATAAAAAATTAATCAAAATAATTCGAATGAAGTCGCATCAATATCATGTTTCTTGACTCTGATAAATATTAATTTGTTCATTTTTTATAATAATTTATATCGTATAATATTCTGACAATACAAGTAACATTTCATTTCTTTTAAATTCTTACAATCTTGGCAATATGTAGTATTTGTATTTTCATTTTGTAATTGCGCTTATTGGCCTAGGTTGCCGGGCTAATAACCTTCCGGGGTTAAAAACTCAGTGGCGATCGATTATTTCAGGAACAAAGTTTCCGATGATTGCGACTTGAATTTGAACCTGTTTGCTATTAATACAACTGTTTCTCACAACTTCGTCGTGGCTGCAAAACAAAATTGACCCTGATTTATAACGATTTTTATTGATTTTTAAACTTTATGGATAAATCGTAATTATAAAAATTAAAAACAAAATCTATTGTGAACATTTTCACGATTGATTTTTTACATCGTAATCGTCAGAGAACTCGTTAGGTTCTTTAACGATTCTGACGAGATTTTTAAGATATCTAGGTCCTTTTTACTATTTTTGATAATCAATTTTTATGATCTTAAATATATTTAGGGAGCTTTACCGTTATTACGATTTTCAAAGACTTGTAAGGATGTTTAACGATTTTTAATATTATTGAACCTTTTATTATTTTTAACTATGGATTTTTATGACTTTTAGCACATTTATGGATTTTGCCAAATTTTATTTAGGATTTTTTACAATTATTAGCGATTTTTGCTATTAGATGTTTTTTATGATTATTAACGATTATTATGATATTTGTTTAATACTTTTAATGATTTATAATTTTGGATGATTTTTGAACCGTAATTGTAAATGTTAGGTCAAAATAATAGTTAGGATTATTACATTTGTTATTAATTTAACGATCTTAGGATATTAAGGACGTTTTGCGATTAATGATTTTTAAAACGTAATTGTAAAAATTACAAGAAAATCGTTAGGATTGTTGACATTTTTTATTAATTTAACGATCCTTATGCTACTTATGACTTTTAGGATAAAGGATTTTTATAATTTTTACGATTTTGAACGATTGTTAAGGATTTTTATTATTCTTAATTTTTACGATTGATTTTTCTATCGTAATCGTAATCGTCAAAGAAGTCGTTAGGTTTTTTAACGATTCGTACGAGTTTATGAATTTAATGATTCTTAAGACATCTGGTGATTTTACTGTTACTACTGTTATAATTTTTTAAAATTTTTACGATATTTTATGATTTTTTGATTTTCAACAACTATTTAGGCTTTTTACTACTTTTAAAGATTTTTATTGATTTTTGAGATTGTTAATATTTTTATTAATTTAGCGATCTTTAGGATATTTATGATTCTACGATTTTATAATGTTTAATGATTTTTATGATTTTAACGTTTGATTTTTATATCCAAATGATAATCGTCAAAGTCCTTTGGATTTTTAACGATTTTTTGAGTTTATGATTTCAGCGATTTTTAAGAGTCTAGGTATTTTACTGCTATTACAGAATTTTATAGTTTTTAACGGTTTTTACGATATTTCGTGATTTATGCCGTTTTCAAGGATTTTTTTCTTTTATTGGGGAATGTTAGTATTTTTGATAATCGATTTTTATGATCTTAAATATATCGCATTTAGAGATTTTTACCATTATTACGATTTTCAATGACTTGCAAGGATTTTGATAATTTTTAATAATTTTACCATTTTTAATTTTTTTACCATTATTAACGATTGTTTGCGCTACGTGAACGAAGGAACTGCGTTTACTCGACTCGTGGCGAGTTGTAAGTTTGACGAGAATTTCGAGTACGTCTTTCGCTCACGTATTTTACGCCAGTGATGTGCGTCGCTATCGCCTGGGCTTTATTGTATAGTTCAATGTCTTGTTAAAGATAAACTCCTTTAACTATGCACACTATTTATTACCACTATTTACAATTTACAATTATTTCACAATTACAATTGGCACTGTTGCGATGTGTTAACTTGTAACTGTTTGCTAATTGATTAATGCTTAAGTGAATAACACCCTTGTATTACTACTCAAGTTCTCTTGCATAATGATATTATACTATTCGACTGTTGTCATGAATGATGATGTGACACTCTTCGACTGTTGTCTTGAATGGTGATGGTACACTCCGAGTGTTGTCTTTGGCTATTCTTGGATAGTCGTGATGTGTTACTGTTCAATTCTTCTCTTGAATAATGATGTTGTGGTACTCTTATTGTATAACTTTGTGTGTAACTGTTACTGTGTAACTATGTAACTGTCTGTTTAAGAACGAAAATGTTCTTTAAATAAGAAAGTTCGTTTGTGTCATTGGTGGGAATAAAATGGCCCCACTTTGATGCAAGACGAAGAACTCGTCGTGATTGGTCAGAAGAATGAATTTAATTTTGAGAAAGAAAGAGATGTTTTGCCCGACCTTTGGTTCACGGTTTCTAAAGGGATTAATCTAAAATACCGAGAGCCATATAATAATTGAAATGGCCAAGAAAGTTCGGTAATTGTTTATTTACAACCGCATTGTGATAAATTTGGCAGCTTTGACGGCTTTTGTGAAAGGGGAATTCTGCGCTAAATGCCGGGCCGCAATTGTGTTGAAATAGGTAATGTCTTGTACGTGACCGTGCAAGAATTTTTGGTTTTTAAATATGGGGAAAATAACTAATAAAATGTTCGACCGGACCGTTAGCGGCGCATCTGCCGAACCATCTCTACCTGGACAGCCGTGAATTTGGAATTAATTACATATGCAAAACAAGTCGTAAACGAAATAATTGTAGCGAATATTTTGCACTGGATTGCGCGGATCTAAATTGATTTGATTAAATGTTACTATGTACATATGTGGGACCGAACAACGATTTTTACTATTATTAACGATTTCAATGATTTTTAACGCTTTTTATAACATTTAATTATTCAGCCATTTTAAGAGTTTTGGATTTTACGACTTTTGATTTCTTAAAATTTTAAAATTCTGGCAACGTTTTAACATTTTTCATGCATAATTAGAGGCAAGAACAAAACAAACTTGCAAAATATTATATATAAATTCTATTTTGCTGGCTTTTATGGATATCTTTGATTATTATACATTTTGCTTTAAGTTGTTCCACGTTTATTATATGCATCAATTACATTTAACGTTTTCATATCTTTGGTTTTTTTTTGATTTTTTTTCCTTTCTAATTTTCAATTTCTTCTTTTTTTTGTATTATTATGTATTACTATTCCGTGCGCCATTTTATGAACGTCATAGACTATGACGAAATCGATAAAACCCCGTCTATTTCGATGCTAACGAGGAAAGATTTTCGGCGCTATTCGTAATTAAATTTTCGAGCAATTCAGACTAAACTCAATACCGCGAAAACGATCCCATTAACATCACAGAAAATGACGCTGTAGTACGTTTTATTACAAACAGAATCGAGTGTGCTAATTCGAGACGTAACTGCGTTTATTAGCTACATAATTGCATAATAAAAATTTCATGGTTGAGTTTGTTTACAGAAGAAAAGGACGCGCGATTTTCAATGGCACAGCAAAAGCGCAACACGTGCCTCTTAATTATTAGTTCAACTGATTAACGCGATGATTGACGTCGAGACGTAATTGCGGCGCGTTTACGACTCGAAAAATCGCGAACGCACTAAAATTCAATTTTGAGACGTACCAAGGAGTGAGCTTCCTAAACAAGAAACTAAAATCTAAAATGTGAATGGCAAGGAGATAGGCATCTTGACACAATATTAATGCATTCGTTCTTGGAATTGAAAAAAAAATCGAAAGACATGAAGCACATGCAAATCTGTTTATGAATCGCAAATGGTACGCTACAATTGGCATTTACATAAAGCGCAAAAGACGCAACGATTCCGGAGAATTACGTTTACATAAGACCTGCATTCATAATGGGAATATTAATATTTCAATAAATTTCGGTTTATTTGACTCGATTGAATGGGAAATTGACGATAAAGGTGCCAAACAACAATAAAAGCGATTTAACGACATTTTTGAATATACGGACAGCTGAAAGGAACCGGGCTGCGAACAATGAAATTAGGATCATTGTTCTGCTATTCTGGGAACGTTTAGGTTTAATTTTTTGTCTAAAGCTGCTTTTACCAAACTGCCAATTTTATGCCGGTCGTTTTTCAAGAAGCACAACATTATAAATGGCTTTAAAACCACAACGGTAATTTTCTTTTTTATAGGATGTTATTATATGTTCGCCCTTCTTGATTATTTTCACGTTTTAATTTTTTTTTCATGTTTAGATCATTCGGTTGGTTTATTTTTCGAGTTATTTCGTTGCTTTCATATTATTTTCATTTAGTTCAATTTTGTTGGGTTCATTTGCGTCAGTCGTTGAATGTAATACTTTGGGCATTATTACAGTTTATTGCAATAAACTACCTCACGATTCACGATTAGCTGCTTAGTTCACGCAGCAGGGACGATCGCATCTGGCTCACCAATTGCATTGGTAAACGTGCATGTAGTCAAGAACGACAGGTGGGGAAAAAACCAGAATGACGTACTAAAAAGCTGCAACCAATCTATGTATCTGATAACCTCATACTGAAAAATTGATACCAGCTAATATCTCTCGTCTAATACGATAGGTTGTGCTCATGTCACAAATGTCACAAAATTTCGTTAGTGAAAATTTATCTAACAGCACTTGAAATGTTTCTGATGTTCACCAAGCCAGGAATCGTATTTGGTTTATTAATTTCATGGTTGCAATGAAAGTATTTCCCACACCTCCTTCTATGGAGGATTTCATTTGATGAATATGTGGGTGGTCAAGAACGACGCTGTGGTCAAGATCAAGAACGACGTTTTTAAATGACCATCAAACACCAGGAAAGATTGGTATCTTTGGTCACTTTTTAGGCAGGATCTTCCGTGCTACGAATTTATTTATTTTCCATTTTTCTATTACTAATATTTCTTGTATTATAAGATGTATTGCATATTGTATTCGTGTTGCATTACAAGATTTATCTGTCTTGTTTCAATAGTTTTTTTTTAATTTCACGCAAGCACGAACGATCGCATCTGGCTCGTTAATTTCATTGTTACAGCGTACATACATCCTCTTTTATTGTGGGCATTTAGTAAACATATTTGTGGCTATTTTAGCAACGCGATGGTTTTCGAAATAAAGAAGATTTTTTAGCGTCGATTTATTACCAACGAAGCCAAATTTTGTCGGCGACCTAGGCTACACCGCAACCTCTTACTTTTATCGTTTTCCAAATTTAAAAAAAGCTTCGTAGAAAATTGTTTTATACGATGATTCTGTGAAGTCGTTATGAACGAGCTCGTAAATGTGTGCGCAGTCAAAACGTTTTGTTGAAAAGAATTGGTTTATGAAAGAAAATTTGTACGTTTTTTATGTGAATTCTAAAACACATGTATGTCACGATTTATATTGATATCAAATTTTTGGCGGGTTAGTAAATTGTATGGAGAAATACGCGTCGTTGCAGAGCGGTGTAGCTGTAAAACACACGACATTTACAAGCTAAATATACGAAACGTGTTAAAAAATTATACAAACTACACGTAGAATACAGTATGCTTCACTTCCGGTGTACATGTCTGCGCATTGTACGTAACGTATTTAAAGCCCCCTATGTCGGCGGAATATCGACGACGAATGCAAAATACACGCTTAGTCATGTTTACGGATTTTTTCACAGAATCTCCGGACAGTTAAAGATTTTCAATCAAAAGTCGTTGACTTTAAGAACGCGCACACTTTCTTTTCAGGGGATTAAGTAAATCCATTTAAAGTGGCGGCGGTATTTACAACCGGCGTACAACAATACATTCTCATTGCTACACAAAGTTACAGGCGTTTCGACAAAAGTTCAGTGGGAGTCGGACGTCGTGGGACGAATGTTTTTAGGTGGACTGTACAGGCGGCCTCTGTAAGGTCGGCCACGGCGTTGTTATTTGAGGGGGGCAGTGGGGGCTTTCAATTGTAAAGTGACTTTACTCAGCTGCCTGTGTACAGTAGCGGTCAGCGGAAATGAAAAACACATTTGTCCACTTGCTGCCTTAATGTTGACCATTTATACGTGTATGTACTTTTGCGTGCCTCGCGAGACGGGTTTTTTGTACTTGTGTACGCTATTATTTCACAAGTAGCTATTTTTCTCTGTCGCGCGCGGCGGACGAAGACGTTTTTTTCCGTTCGCTTGTGCACGTTCGGGTCCGGTGATGGGCGGCGTTATCCGCGGACAGGAACTGTTATGCAAACGATTAACTTAATTTTCTGGCGCGAAATTATCACAAATCGCCACTTTTACACGCGATATTGCCAACGCGAACGCCGCGCGACCGTTGCGTAACCAAATCCGTTTTAGCGGAAACGGATACCGGTTGTTTACTCACGATTATCGATCTAATGGAAACTTACTCTGCAAATATATCGTTGAATAAATGGAAATGTGCATGCGGTTGCAAGTTTTTCACATTTGATCTTCAAGACTGCGAAGTTGGCATAGAGGAGTGTTTACGAGTTTGTGCCTTTACATAAGAAGAACATATGGATCCAGACATTGGTATTTTCAATGTAAAATAATCCAACTGCGATGCACTACATGCAAGGAACAGCACAGGAAACATTTCTGTCATGTAATCCTTAGCACTGAACATAACCACATCATCGATAATTTATTACTATAATTACACCAAACCAATCGATTTATCGCATTCCAAAATATACAAGCTAAAATAACCAGTCACGTAAAATATTATGCGTTTGATGGTAACACCATGACGAAATAGTTAGTCGCGTAAAATTATATCGCAATCGAATGTGGCACGGGATAGCGGAATTCGGACAAAATTGAAGTGCTCTTGAACTTGGTTTCGTTCAAGGGTCACTTGTGCGGCCAAATGGCTGCTTTGTGGGATATGGTAATAAGCGGATTTCATCGAGAAAAAAATTACTAAATAATAAATTAAAACTTTATTTGTTTATTCAAATTCTTATTGTTGTTGTTCGTTTTCTTTCGCCTATTTTATGTTGTCTTATTCAATGTTACTTTTCATTCATCCATTTATTTACTTTTATTGTCATTATGACAAATTTATTTTAATCATGTTTGTGTCATTTACTTGACATACGCTAGCAGCGCAAAAATCTGAATTCAAAATCCAAATTCTTCTGACTTATTGTCATTGTTCTTTGCTTAATATAGTTTAAATAACAACCGATACTCAATTCTTAAAGCAGCCTATGTCACTTATTCAACTCTCGCAGTAACAGTGACAGTTTAAAGTTAGGTTAGGATACGTAAAGCGTATTTCACACCTCATATCAGTCAAATTGACGTACGTACTGCCCGAAATTGCGTGCCCGCGACTGTACTACCGCGGCCATCCAAAAGTGAACGTTTTCTTCCTTACTTTCATTTTTACTTCAAATCATAGGCGTCCTAAAATGTCACAATTTGACATTATTTAAAAATGCCACATCTCTCTAATTCAGATAGCTAGAGCTGTTGCAAAGCTAGAAGAAAATTGGTCTCTAGCTGCTGTGGCGAAAGAATTACATTGTAGTAAAACTTGCATCTTCAATATAAAGAGGCGATGGCAATAAAACAGGCTTGAGAGGCCGGTACGAATAGGTTTCTGAACCCCAGGAAGACAATAATTTGGTCAATCTCATGCGTGAAAATCCTTTTGCGACTGCTGTAAGAGCTCGGGAAGAAACCAATTTTCTGGGATCTGTCAGAACAGCTCGACGGTGTATTAAACAAGGTGGTTTAAAAAATTCCGCTGCCGCAAGAAAACCATTTGTTACCGGGGAAAAAAAAACGCCGTAGAAGCCAATTTGCAAATAATTTACGACGAATTTTAGAGCACTGTAGTGTTTTCTGATGAGAAAACTTTTCAATCTTACTATAGCGGAAGATTACGAGTCTATAAGCCACGGAACTCACGGTTTCATGAACGTTATATTCCTCCGGTAACAAATTGTGGACGATTTTCTGTGAACTTTTGAGGATGGATTAGTGTGCATAGACCAGGAATATGTTGGAGAATAGATGGACGCTTCACAGCAGTGCATTGCAGAGACATTCTAGAAAACGTTATGTTACCATCCGTTCAGAAGATATTTCCTAACAATTTCGTTTTTCAACAGGTGGTAAAATCAATGTTATTTTGATTGGTTTGAAAAATATGTTTATAGGATAATTCTCCTGTTCACGCTGCGGGGATTGTAAGACATTTGTTACCTTGGCCTTCCAGATGCCCAGATCTCAATCCGATTGAGAATATTTGGGCACATATAACAAACAAAATTAGGTCTGTGGATTTCAGGCCCACAAGTGTTGAAGAATTGCAACGAGCAATTAAAAATGCTTGGGAAAGTCTTGCAGACGATTATGATATGAGAAATCTCATTCTGTCGAGAAGGAGAAGGTTACAGCTTGTTCTAGAAGCTAATGGTGGTGCTATTCGTTATTAATATTTTGTTACTTTCATTTTAATAATATCTACACGCCAATGAATTAAGCTTAATTTAATCTAACAAAAAATACGGAAATTTTCGCAAGGCATCGTTCACTTTTGGATGGCCGCGACTGTACAATCATGTATAATTAAAATGGTTAAAAGAATTGGAATAAAAAATAAGAGTAGGTGTAATAATTCTAATTCTCTGACGTTATCCAAATTCTATACACATTGATTAAAAATTTTATTTGAACTATAGTCTCGCTCATGTTGAGCTTCTCGGCAATAATCACCAAATATTGCAAATCTAACATAATTTCGCACTTTGATAAGCAATGAACAAACACGAGACATCTAAGTCTAGCGATCCGTTTTCTGTTAGAATGGCTTATGCAAATAATTGTCTGGCGAATTTATTTAACAAGTTAGGTTTGATTTCTATCTTTGATCTTGGCGAGGTGTGCAAAGTAAGAACGAAACGATCCGTTTTGGTTTGAAGATTCGCCATGTTTAATTCATAACATACTTTAATCAATATAACAAATTGATATAAATGATGCAGTATAACTTTCTGGCATGATTGTGGTAATTTCATTTAACAAGAATATATATTTATGTGAAATAATTTCAAATGCAAAATTGTTTAACTTGCATAGATTGCTGAAGATATGAAAAAAGAGTGAAACAGCGCAGTCGGATATTTTAAGATCTGTTCCTTTTTGCTGATTTATAGTTCGCTGAATTTTCTATAAAGAAAAACACAATCAGGGCGTGTTATATTAAATATTGCATTAACATTTTCACGTACACGAAACAACGGACTAATGATATCCCCGTCGATGTCCACCAAAACTGATGACAGGTTTTAAGCAATAGCTATGTTCGTTAAATAGAAATTCGTCCCCTAAAATAGAATGGACTTCGTTAAAATAGAAAAATTGAAATATTTTTAAAATTTTGACTAATTCGGTAATTTTTACATTTTTGAAAATTTGTTGCTGTTGTACAATTTATCCAATAATAATTTCTTTTCTGTTTCAACATTTTGTTTTGTGAATTGTGAATTTTCACAATTTCAATTTTTTTTACTAACAATTTTTCCTATTCCATTTCATTCTAATTCGCTTATTTAAGATGACCTTTTATTTTGTTTGTCTGCTTTTTATTAGCATTAGTTTTTTACCGAAGATTTCATAACATAACAAATTCGACCTGTTTTAGCATTTTGTCATTTTAATGGCAACTGTCGTAATTAAAAATTGAATATCGCACAGCCTAGGTGAAATTAAGTAAACGAAATTAAATATAGAATAGTTACACGGTTAAAAGAAAACAATTAAAAATGATACAAGCCGGAAATAAATCAAAATGAAATGAACAAATAAGCGAAATTTATGCGAAATCCACGTCGATGTATGAAATGTAAACGAAATCCTGAAAAATTAGATTAAATTTTCGTTAAACAATCATTACTGATTAGACCACGAATAGAATTTAGAACAAACAAAAACAAACAAAACAGTTTTCATTTACGCAATTTTGCACATTTTCAAAGAACTTTTCCTTTCATGTAACATAAATTTTAGAGTTCCCTGTCATATTGGATGAATCATCGCCTCTATTTAGGAAATAATAGTCTCTTATTGCATATTGGATTATTGAATCGTTGGAAAACTTCACGTTTGCAAACAAAATCTAATTATGTGAATATTTGGAACCCATCTAAATTAGGAACTCATTTCAGATTATTTTATGTTTTCATATTGAGCGATATATTTGGAAATATTATTCTATTTTTAAATACAAGTTTTTTTTAAACTGATAGAACTGATAGTGAGGACGAGGGAAGTAAACAAAAATGAATTGGTTTCACAAAAAGGCACTTTTTGAAATTGTAAAGTAGTAGCAAACATTTAATGATTTTAGGCAGTGATTGAGAAAGTAAAACAATGGATGAATTTAATTTGTGCAGGAAAATAAAAATAAAAAACATATTCAATAAAATTGTAAATAAATTTGCCAGTTAATGATAATCAATTGTTAAATAAACCAATATGTTTTTAATTTGCGCAAATTGTTCTAATTCGAAAAATTAAGACATAGTAGCCCTCATTTGCACATTTCCAGAGCTGCATTTCCCAAACCATTCCTCCTTTTGTATTATACAGCAAATTCACCCTCTACTAAGTAACAATAAGAGGAACTTAAAAACGTAACTCGTCGACCCCAGTTTAGGGAAAAGCTGCGCGGACTTAAAAACTGTAAATCGCAACTCACCATTTTCTGTCAAATTGGTTACATTGCTGTAACCTCTGTTTCTTTTAATACTCGACATACCTGAAAGTAAAAAAAAATTGTAATGATCCACATAAATTATTTTCGAAATTTCATTAATAATAACGGCGATTCAAATTTTAATGTTAGATAAGGGCAACGGCCCAAAATTGCAGACGTGGTATTTAGTTTTTCCGGTGTGCATATGTCAGTGAATGTAGCGGAAATGCACGTTAGTATCAAATAGACAATGCTTATACATACTAATTTGTTTCTAAATTAACAAGAAAAAATTACTCATTCGTACCAGGCTTTCCACTAAATAAATTGCAAAAGGTAACGGGACCATTATAAAATAATAAATAATCACCATACAAGCTTTTATTCAATCGACGCAAAATATTATAAAAATAAAAATAACAATGGACACATCAAAACGAAATATAATTATTCAAACTATAATTGTTTTAATAAATGTAATGATGGAGCCTGTGGATCTTCTTATATTTCAATAATAATAATACCTTCCCCTTCTCACATATTTAAATATGTGAGAAGGGGAAGGTATTATTATTATTGAAATATAATTGTTTTGTTTAATTTTGTAGTATAGAAAACGATTCTGTGAAGTTTTAAATATAATTAATCATATAGTCATATAATTATCACATAGAAGCTAAAGGGCCATGGGTTTCGATGGTTCTCAATTTGGTACGAATGCCTCTCATCAGCCTTTGGACGGTAAGTGGGTTAAACTCTCGAATCTTTTGGTAGATTCTTCGTCGTAGTTCTTCTTCATTTTGGGCTTCCCACCCACCGTCGTAAACTTTTCTACCGAGTAAATCCCAAAACTCTTCCATAGGACGTGCCTGTGTACCTCTTTAGGTACACATGGGATATTTTGTTGCCTTAACAAATCTTGGGTTCCAGAGCATAATATTATTAAATTTTTCCAAAACTTTTGTTACATACGTTAGCGAAAAGCAGTTTTGCAAATTGTATTATTCGAATGAATTTCAAGAACAGTCGTTGTAACGTGAGTAAATCAAATGAAAACAAACGGGGCAAATTGACATTGTCATTGTCAAATAAAATACTGAAAATACATTGCAGCGGATGTATCAGGTGATGACAGCTGTTTTGTCCTTCAGGACTACTTAGATCACCAACGATACATCTGAATATCATGTTGCCATGCACATGCTATGCAAAATAAGTTACGAGGAATTTGCATGACTCTTAGCCATCTACACAACAATAGCCTCACACTTATGTTGCTGTAAGAACACAGACGTCTACTTTGATCGAATAAGTCAGTATCGTCGAGACTTGTCAACAGTTTGCAGTTATCGGCACGACGCGACGTCTGGATGGAGTTAGTACACTCACACATATTTTCATGAGTCCTGAAGCACGAAATTTCACCTGAAATTTATTTTCAACAAAACGGTTTATCGAGTCGACTACTGCGAAGTAGTTACAAATCTCGATGATATACTTGATTGACTTCATCGGTCAAATTAGACTTCTGTGATTACAAAGTAGATTGAGTGTGAATAAAGATAAAATATAATATCAATTAAGTTTATATTTTGTTACATTGACAATTTATTTATATGATTTATTTATATAATTTATTACTTTGACGTTGAACATCACATTTTAACCCACTTGAAATATAATATTGCTAAATTAAACATTAACTAAATTACATCACACCACCTCAAATATTCAAACATTAACTGAAATAAAGGAACGTAAACGGCGTGCATGCATATTCACAATATTTAAAATTAATTTAAATTGTACTTTGTTTCCAATAAAAAAAAAACACGTGCACAATGATCTATTATCTATACTGTTTACGATTACGTGTCCACAGTAGCAGACAAAATTATATTTATTTACCTATAGTATACGAAACAAATATTGAAATGAATGACTTATGAGGTATTGAAACGTCCATATGCATGAAATTAAAAATGGAATGCATGAATGTATTGTTCGTTATAAATCTTGAATCATTGCATCGACGAAATATTTCGTTTATTTGGCGTGATGAGTAGGACGATTGAAACGGCATTAGTTAATTGCCTCAAGTAAATTTCTTAGAAGCGTTTAAAAGTGAGATTATTGTTCTAATTATTTCGGATTATATCAAGTGACTAATTAAAAATTATTTACGACGATCCCGCAGACGTTTTTCGCTCTTAAACGCCATTTATTGCAACAATTAGTCGCAGTTGCCCACATTATTTGCATCGACGTGTAAAGTTTCCAAAAAAAAATCGTCTCAACGCACGTTATTTTTTTATTGACACCACAAATATTTGTTCGAGATTTAAAAGGTCCAGTGCGGGCAAGAAAAGAAAACGAGTTGCGCGTAAATAATTGTTGATTTTTCAACTTTAAACCCTCTAAAGAACGAATCATGGGATTAAAAAGCTTCTTACCCGGCCACTAAACGCTCACTTCGTTTCGAAATTAGAACTACAATTAAGTTTTATTTGTTGTTATTTATTTTACGCGTTAGAACGTGATTATTAGTAGACACACTATAACTCTTGGGCTGCCAAAGTTAATAAAAACCGTCTATAAATTTAAAAGGGCCACTGAGACGCACTTAGCAGACTGCGTTTGAAGAGAAACCGTTCCGGTCTAGCTGGAAGTATGTTAATTGCGTGCATATCTAGCAAATTGTCAAAACCGAGAAAAATTCGTCTACAAATTTGGCCCAATTAAGTCACTCGGATGCCGCGTTTTTTACGGGATCGGGATACCCGATACCAGAATTCGAAGATGTGTGCCTCGGGTGAATACAGAAAAGGGTCACATTAGCATTCCGACATTCTTCATCATCTTGAGATTTTCATCTTGCGTCGTTTCAACTATTTTATTTAATGTGTTTTTACGTAAAGATTAAAAAAATATTGTTTCATTTCCTGTACCTGCCGTCATAAGCAGATTAATTTTGCGTAATATCGAATTGGTTTCAATTTTAACTCTTTTAAAGTTAAATTTTAAGCCATTTTCGCGAGGTGAAGATAGAAAACGTCTCCCAAACGAAATATTTGAATTTTTGTTTATGTATGAGCGAGTTTTGTCCCAAGCGTTTAAAAATTTCCCGGTCGAGCAGAAAAACCGACAAATGAATACATCTAAGTTCATTTCACTAAATACGTAATTAAAACCCCTGTGGAACTGCGTACGGTGTAATTTGTTCATAAGTTGCATACATACTACGTTAAATATAGTAATTAAATAATAATTGAATATTGATACGCATACCTATGCATATAGATTGCACAAATGCAGCGTTACAAGAACAATTATAAATACTATAAGTAGTTAAAGCATGCATAAGATGCAATAATCAATTATTTCACTCTCGGACAGCTATTTCGTTCTACCAAATGGATTCGTCAAGAGGTCGTCAAACCGACAAAGCCAACATTAACTGTCTTATGCAGATTTAACCAGGAAAATAATTTACCGCTTATACAACACAGCCACCAACCAATTACCAACGGAAGACACAAACAGCGGTCCAATCCGTTTAATAATTGTTCATTGCGTATTTCATGCATGACTTAATATATGATAGTATTTTTTACATTATATTTGTCATATTTGATACGATTCCTTACTTTATTATAAATAAAAGATCCAGGCTAAGATCCAGACTAAGCGCCCTTTCATATTTTTATCGACATACAATTGAAAATTGGACATAATAATATATCATCCAATCCAAGCCAACGCAATCCAAACTAACCCAACCCATCTCAACCGACCCCAACTAACCCAACCAATCCAATATTGCTATTGAATGTATTGTATTATGAAAATACTAATTTGCATTAAACTGAATATTTGTGACTTTTTTAAATTAATTGATTAATCGATTTTCGACCAGAAATCACATGTTGTCATTTTTAATTCAATTAGTTCATTCTAATAACGTTGATGATTTTTGCCAAATTCTATGAAAGTTGCGTATTCTAATTAAATAAAACGAAAGCCATTACATTCCAAATACATCTTTTGTTCTTTTATAAACAAATAAAAATCGAAAGATAAATGCCTGAAGTGAAAGAAATAGCATGCAGTCGTTCGGTTCTGAATAAGGAAAATCCACTTCATCGAAGAATTTCATTGATAAAAACCGTCATTAACTGAAATATTTGTTCGTTGAATCGCGTGATGTTTCCTCAATTCAAATGAGTAACGTCGAAAAACGCACAAATATGAAATTATCTACGCCTTTCTAGAAACGCACACACAGCGCACACACTCTTCATTATTCTGTCGTCCCATTTTACTTTCAAGCGATGTAATAATATACAACTGGATTCCATGTAAACGTTTACGTCATCCGGAATGTTTAATTACTTTCGACAACAAAAAATCAACGCAAATAAACACTAGAAAATAGAATACGTGCATATGTACAATAATCCAGTTTACCTTCTTTATGATGGATAATTTATTTCCGGGCGAATCGCCTGATGCGTCTGCATAAATCAAATTATATGGTTCGGTAGACGCAAAGCAGGAAAAGGGGGACATTTCAGTGCGCCATAAAATGATCATTTGTTCGATTTTTTCGAATCGCCTTACTTTCTATTAATACAGAAATAATTGGTACTTTTCTCGAAATATGCCTTTCTACAACCCAATTGGAATTGTTTCGAAACTTCCGTGCGTCTTATCTCGCAATCACGCCAACGAATCACTAGGCGAATAAAATACGCAAGAATATGTACAGCGAAAATAAGTCAACAATATGTAGTAACACACTTTAGACAACGTTTCAATCTGCTTTATCAACAGTATTTTGCTTTTTAATCTTAATATAAACAAAATTAATTATTTATAAATGTTACTTAACTTTGATTTAGTAAATACATGGACGTAACATGAATAACTAGATATCATAACCAGTACGAGCAATTAACATATTAGAACCGGAGTTATTTATTTCTGTTCAATATTCATACAAAGTTACTCGATTGTTATATAATCGCGTTTGTTTGAATAAATAAGCAATCGATTACGAAACAATTACTCTCATTAATATTTTATAATAAAATGCGTAATGTTAATTATCGTGATTTTTAAGATCGTTTCCAAGCAGAAGTAATTTCGCCTCGAAATAATTACAATGAATGGGCAATTTATTGTGTTTTTTTTTAAAACGATAGGGATAGTTTGAAATGTGGGAAGTGTGGGGCGTCAAAAATGCACGAAATTTGACAATTGACGAATGTTTAAAATCCTTTTGGAAAGTTTAGCTTGGTTCCAATTAACTAATTTCTGAAACTCAACCTAAGAATGATTTGTTGTGCAAATTTTGATTAATATCACTGGGTTGGGTAAATTTTTATTGGACTTCGAAGACAGGGGCATTTTACCATTAACTTAACAACTGGATTAGGAAAAAGTTGCATTGGTTACAATGAGCTTATTTCTAAACTCAACGTTGGACTCGCAGCTCAACAGTTTCTGAAACTTTTAGAAAAATCGTATTGTTTTGATAAATGTTGTTTGGTCAGCTCCACTACTTAAAAAGTTGGCCAGAATAAGATCATATAAAATGCCGAAGAAGAAAGAAATGCAAAGAGAAGAATTACGTCGAGAAGGGTAATTTAGATTGACCTGGATTGAAGTAATAATTTTGATCATGGATTGGCGAGGTAAAGACATGGGAGATAGGAGCTGATAGATGACAAAATACGACAAATTAACATCGACGCTGTGAATTCTCGACCCTGACTGGCATACATTGTAACAAGTTCGTCTAACTACTCGATTAAAAGTGAAACATTTCAACGCGAAAGAAAAAATACATATCGTGTAACCGAGTCGAACTGAAACCTTTCAGGAATTTTTTGCCTGGATAATTAACAGTACATTATAAGGACAGCAAAGGTACCAAGTTCTAATAAAGTCGCAGACGGTTTGTGTGGAACTACTAATGGGAACAGTACAGCGAAGCAACTGCCGTTGTCTCTATTGCTATACGACTTGAAAGTCGAGAAAACTTGTCTTGGTTTCAATGAGTTCTAAAATTCAATTTGCTCAAATTTTTAATTGGGTTGGGTTGGGTTGGGTTGAGTTGGGTTGGATTGGGTTGAGTTGGTTGATGTTCATTCAAACAATATTAAATATTTTCGAAAATTATTTAATATCTAAAATGATGTTTACGTATCTTATTTTGTTGAGGTTCAAAAAGCTAGTTGTGGTATGAACCCAATTAAATGTACAAACGAATGTGATGATTAAAAATTGAAATTATATAATAACTTAATATAAGCTAGACAAGATATTATTGTATTAAACTATGGTGGAAAAGTGTAGTACGGACAATTGAAAAATATCGTAGACAGATTAACGAAACGAACCATCAAATATGTGGAATATAAGGACACTTGCGACAACTTTGTATTTCGATGTGAAAAATCACACCAATAAAAAACAAAGAAAATTTTAACGGATATTTACACGACAGAATATCACAGTCAAATATCAGTTCCAACCTCGGCACATAAGATTGTTAATCTATGTCAAAAAGAACAACGATTTCTGGTCCTGTTTCAAACATTACTCCTGAGAGAATAATATCTCTTCAACAACCAATATTTTTAAGTTTTATATCCACTTAAATGTTAGACACTTGAACCTGATTGACAATCAAACATGACTTGAATTTTTGGTAATAACCTGTTCAGAAAATACTTTAAGCTACTTTAAATATTTGGTATCAATAGTATCAAAACTTTTAACTTTTCAATATGCTAATCATGCTTCGATGTTCATCCTCGTATGATTATTTTATAAATAATAATTTGTATGCGCTTGTAAATTTTTCAAATGTCGTATTATACCTGTAACATAACAACGACAAATATGTTTAACAATTTTAATAATATAATAGTAAATAGGAGACTGTGTTCAAATGCAAATTTCGACAACTAAGCAGAAATACTAATATTTGAGAAATTCACCAAGGACACAAATTCTTATTTACAAAAAAGCTTACATGTTTGAACACCAAAGTACGAATATTAAATGTTAATTCAAAGTTTAACTTTTGGTACTATTGGTAAAAAATATTTAAAGTAACTTATATTTTCAAAACTGGTTATTACCAAAAAATGAAAAAGTCATGTTTGATTGCCAATCCATTTCAAATATATTTAACAATTAAACTTAATATAAAACTTAAAACTATCGAAAGTTGAAGTTTCTGTACATTTAGATTGCATAGTGCTAGTGCTGTGTGGTAAGGGTAATATTTATTTTTTGTAAATGTTAATAGTAAATATAAATATAGTGTGCATATTCTTAACTTAACATTATACTCACGATGAAATTAAGACACCGTCATGTCCAAGTTACGGAAATTAAATAACCATTTAGTACGTATACCCTACCAAATTATTAATCATAAATCTTCCTGAAAAAGTCACCGTACACCGAACCTGGACATCACTTAAATAGCACTACAGCATGCTAAGGATAATTATTATTATTCACTATGAGCACCAAGGTAGTCTAAGAGCTTGGCCTTCGGTTCCTTGTAACAAGTAGACTCTGGTATCAGGTTCATTAATGCCGCTTCAATATAAGAGTGTTAACCTAAGTTAAATGGACGCCCTTATTGACGTACAGTATCTGGAGCGACCTAGTAATATACAATTAGCACTTATTTCAGGGTATTTGTTTGAAGACGTAAATCTAGCCATCTTGAACGACCGGGCAAGATGTCATATGTAGTTACGTAGACGTGAATCTGAATATTTTGAACGCCTTAAAACATGTCAGCACTTATGTCGGGCCATTTGCTTGAAATCATGAGTCTAGATATTTGGAACGACGCTTGTTGAACAATTTTTTTTCCATTCTTTTCTGTTCCTAGTTTGATTTTTCTAATTTTGGATCGTCATAGTTTTTAGATATGTCTTTCCAAAACCAGGTTGAAGGGTGTAGTAGAGACGGTCACCTTGCTTCAGGCTTTTCACACAAAAAATATGCTATAAAGACTTATTTTAGAATAAATCTTCGAAGACATGAATTGAAATATCTAGAATGACCTGGAAATATGCCATTAGCATTATTTCAGGATGTTTGTTTGTATTTTAAAAACGGTGAATCTAAATGTCGGGCGTGATTAATAATATCTCCAGCACTTACTTCGGTGTGTTCGTTCCGACTGGAAAATAATTTATTCCAAAAAATGTAAATAGCTCACTAAGCCGATGGGGTTTGGGATTTCATTAGCAGAATGGAACTTTGTTGGAAACAGAAACTACTTCCGGTAAGAGTCCCTTGATGATACGCAGATGCAGGTGAATGATTAAAATATTTGATCAGAAATAACTTGATTTAATAAGACTATGGGCTATCAAGAAGCTAGAAGAAACCAAACTTGTAAGCCCTGTGCTTCACAATTTCCAGCAGAATGTCTTAAAGGATTTTCCAAAAAAAAACGAGGAAAAAAGAGCTTCGTTTTAAGCTACTCGCTTCAACCAACGCTGCTCTTAGGAAGCTTGTCATAGATGTTGTCTCAGCAAAAACCTATTTGCCCATCTTTCCATTTATAATGAAATTAAAAAAAAACAAATCCAAAACGATTCCAGCTCTTTAGCTATTTAGATCTACAGTCTATTCTAAGAATGTGGTTCTGAATAGCAATTGGAAAAAGTAGACACATTTTCGTTCGCCAACATGCTTGGCACGAATGTCTCAGCAGTATATCATAAGCTTCTTCGTATTCTGATCCAAACTACATTTCCATGAAAATATGCATCTGTTCCACTAATTGCATTAACGATATTGCAGAACAAAAACATCTTTCTGTAGGATGTCAGCGATGTATGTTGCTTAAAATAAAGGAAACATTATGTTTCAGACTATACAGACCTTACATCAAAAAATTGAATCGAAATAGTTGGAGCGATTTTGAAGTATGCCATGCGCATTGTTTCAGGATACGTATTTGAAGACTAATCTGAATAATTAGAACGATTAAGCATTACGTGGACATGGCAGGATTTTGAACTACTGTCCAACTAAAAGATGAGCATGTTGGAGTCAAGGATTTTATTAAGGGCCGTAAAGCAAAAAAAATGCTATCCTTACGGAGGAAACAAGGACTTAAGTAAGGTTGAAATATACAAAAATCTTTACAACTGAACGGAACCAATGCAATTAAATGATAATTGCTAACAATTTCAAAATAAGTACAGTGGAAATGAAGCTCTTATTACTTACTTATTATTTATATATTTTCTGGAAATGACTGGGTACGATTGAAACTTATACAATTGCTTATCCCGAGGCAAAGGAGACAACCATCAGACAAGTGAAGTCCTGTTTCGGTAACAACCTCATTTCCACATCAACCAGAATAAAATAAATTACAAATTTAAGACCAATTAATTTCAAATTTAAGACCAATTAATTTCAATGTTTTCAACCCCTGCTTGTTTGTATCTTAGAAAGAGATACAAATGCCAAAGACATTTGATTTATGACAATTTGTTAATACAATTATTTAAATTTGATTTAATTTTAATCTACGTTCATTATTTTGCGTTTACGTATACGACGTACTTTTTTAGAATAAAATAACGTGTATCGAATAAAAACAGAGATAAATGTGTGAAAGATATGCCAAACATAATGAGGTGAACGAAGCTAAGCCAGCGAGGTTGTTTGTTCGATCTGTAGTAAGTAGTAACGTACAAGGACTCTACAAATATAAAAAAATAAACACATTTCGTTACATCTAAAAAATAGAGTCCATCGATTCAATGAAATTTCAAAACACCTACGTTTAAAAGTCCTACCCACAGTCACACAAAAGGTATTCACCTCCAACATCCTTGATATAGCACCTACATTCGACACCGAAATACAGCTTGCATCTGCGGGCCCATCGGAGCGACAGAGACAACCGGAATCGGACGAGGACGCCATTCAGAAGTATGTCCCGCCAGCCCTTATGGGAATCTGTAAGTCAGAAGAAGACGGTCGGAGAAATTACGTGCGCAAGGGTGAAATGGAAGTAACGATTCGAAGAGAGATAAAAAGATGTGTTCTGTCGAACGTGCGAGCGAGAAGCTTCTAGAACGAGACGGGCAGCATTGACCTGTTGCCTACCGGTCCAGCTACCGAGCTACGCAGCCACGGATATGGGGGGGGAGGCAAGGGAAACGGGGACAATGCCGCGGGTGAAATGAGAAATAAAGGTGGGCACGGCCGAATTTTTTAAATTTATCACAACAATATTTATAGCGTCAACGAATGTAACCCAAAGAAAAAGTTTAATATCACGATAAATTACAACTTAAATTGCAATAATCGCAGCCGGTAACGTACCGGTTTTATTTCTTGGTTTCTAGCAAATTCGTTAATTGCATTGAATATAATTCAATATCTAATTTTGAAATTTACGATACATACAGTAAGGTTTTTAATATGCGCGTTGTTTTTAAATGAAGATCGATTAATTAATTTTGGTAGATACACATCTTTAACAAACCGATGCAAGGAAATGTATATGTATATGGCTTTATTATATTAAGTAAAAAAGTACAAAACAAATCCGGAATGGTTGTATTTCAGTCATCATATTTTTTGTTCGTTGTACATCTTTACGACCGGGGTATTTAAATAAATTTTTCCTCACACAAATCATCTGCCTTGTATTTATTACGGTTTTTACGAACATTTTTTGTGCACGAAACAGACTCGGGGGTTTTATTACTTATTTTTCGACTGACAAGGTGTAATATTAAAGCGATTTGCGTTTAACGATTCATTCAAAATTCAACGTTAATGACCTTCTTGACGCAAACTTTGCGTACTTAACTTCTAGCTTGGAAAGAAAGAGTGAAAAAGGGTCCATTTACGTCGATGCAACGCAAATATCATTGCATAAAATCGAACATTTAACGAACCAAATACAAATTTCATGATGTTGCCCAATTCCTGCAACTAAGAGAAAATATCCTCACCTGAAAAAAATGGAGGAAGATCAAAGACCAACCCTATCGATACTAATAACAGAATTAAATTATGCTCGAATTCCAAACCAACAACATAAAATTTGGAAGAAAAAATAATCTGTTAAAATCGTTTAACAGATAAGAAGATTCGTCTCAATGAAACAAGATAATTTGTTGTTGTGACAACGAATCTGAAATCTGAAATAAATATAAAGTTCGTTGTATCACAGGTACTGCCTTATTTTGAAGAAGAAAAGCTGAGACGATGTACAAAATTCTATGCAAGTATGAAAGGAGCGAAGAAAAGGCTAGCAGAAGTTAAAATAAAGCAGTTAAATATACAAGTGTAGGCTTGACAAGAAAATTAAGAGCAGCCAAACAGAAAAATAGAAGAGGTTGAAATCTGTTGACTTGCCTCTTGGATTTCGAAGAAAGTGTATCTAAAGCTACATAGATATGATCCTTAATCAAGGATATGACGAATATCTGCAGTTCCTGCAAAATCCCGATATAGCAGTTTTGGACACGAAAATTATGACGTCAGGCTTGCTCCTCTCCCTGGTTGTCGATAGGAAAATATATTATTATCTCATTAAGAAGAGGCAGTCAAACACAGAAAACTAACCCAACTCAACCCTTGTTGACTTTTTGTGCAGAATGAATCAATTTGACTTAATATTGTCGCAGTATAGCCAGACATTATTCATCAACACAAAATGTCACTGAACATTGAACAACGAATGAAGTGTACGATATTGTGCTAAATATGGGTCCATGGGTTTGAACCCAATGAACATTTCCAACCGCAATCCTTTCAAAGAAAGGTTGGAAATTGTAAAAAATATATTACATTGTTTCTCTAATTTGCATCAAGATGGAATTACTGGAGCATCCGCCATACAGATCAAAACCAAAATTAAGAGCAGCAAAACAGCAAAATAGAAGAGGTTGAAAACTGATGTTGCCTCACATAAAATCCAATATGGATTTGGAAGAAAGTGTGTCGAAAGCTACCTACGTCATATCCTTAACCAAGGATATGACGAATATCTGCAGTTCCTGCAAAATTCTGATATGGCAGTTTTACCCACGAAAATTATGACGTCAGGCTTGTTGCAGTACCTGGTTGTCGAGAGGAAAATATAAGGAAATATTTAAATTAATTAATAAATAAAATATTAATCATTTGAATGTGTTATGCAATCAAAAAATATTAGTTGTAGTCACATGAGCCCAAAATAAATTACAAGTATATAGCAACTATGTGAAAATGACGTTTCAAGTCATTTTCAGTAGCATAAAAAATATTTTTCAAAGTGATTTATATTCAACCTTAACTATCTAACAGAATAACTATTAAATCGAACACATAGACATGGTTAAGTTTTGACAGAATGTTTAAAACATAATCAATGAATCGATCAGAAGATTTACTTGGAATGTATCAGTTAACTTGTGCGCCTTTTTCGTAAAAAAATATGTTGCAGTCATGGCAAGTTTGAATTTCAAACTCTTGTTGCAACTACCAGTAAACCTGCATAACATTTCCTACCAATGAAATATTATTTTTTTAAATATTTTATTCTCCAGAGGCGAATCAACCTTTGAATCAAAATCATTTCTCCTCCTATTTTTCGGATAAAACTTCATGAAACATTTTTATTTCCTATAAGTTGCTTCACTATCACCGTAACCTTAGTGGAAACTTAACATGTGACACTTTCAATAACTCGTGCACGTTCAAGAAATATACGTCCAAAGTTGCATTACTATATTGTGATTCCTCCATTAATTCTCATGCAATTCCATGAAAACATCAATAAAATTGTTGGTCTTCTGTGAAAGTAAAGTAGAAACCAAAAACAATGAAGACACAGCAGAACAGGGATTCACTCGTCGAGAGTTTGGGTCTTTTTCAATTACGCTATCAATTGTGGTCGATTGAATACAATTTATTGGTGGTATTAAAAACCCAAATAATTGCTGCTATAATAATCAAATATCTCAGAAAATATAAAAGTCACAATTAATGTTTATCTTGCATAATATGTTAATATGTATGTGTAAGGTACTTTTGGATTGAATTTGCACCAATAATACAGAATAAGCTATCGTAATACTGTTTCGTTCTAGCCATCTTATCTCATTAGGAAGAGATAGTAAAACAGAAAATCAACCCAACCCAACCCTTGACTTTTTGTGCAAAATAAATCAATATAACTGACTAGCGTCGTAGTATGGCCAGAAATCATTTACTGATACAAAAAACATCACTGAACATTGAACAACGAATGAAGTGTACGATGTTGTGGTAAATAATGGGTTCATGGACTTAAACCCAATGGATCCTGCTAATCTAAATTTTTTCAAAGTAAGGCTGGAAGTTGTAAAAATATTTCTCAAAATTTGGCATTACAAGAGAGAAAGGCAGAAACTGCTACATAATTGGTACGAACACAACATTTTTTTGGTAAATCTCTCAACAAATACACAAATATCGACCTAGAAGTAAAACTACTATTGCACCAAGATAAAGAGAATTATTTGATCATCCACCATACAGCTCAAACAACAACGTGCGATGTTCTCTGTGTGTCTCTTTCCTAGAGTAAATGACGCCATGAAGATTGCCATATTTGAATGAATTAGTGAGGATGAAGCATCGTGTGTCTGAAGGCTTCTTCCTTGGACGGTTATTTTATTGAATATTGGTAGGCAGATAATGTTAAAAATATTAAAAAGAATGTTTACATTTAATTAAATTTTTTGCTTTCAGCTTTAAACCACAGGTAAAAAAATCTTATTGTGAGTAGATAAGTAATTGAGTTTAATAGATCTGAGTTCATTACATTTCATGTCCTGACAAAATTGGAAACGGTTTAGCATTTGAGGGGGGCGCACGAGGGATACTGGAAATAAGGAGATAGGGAAAATGAAAAGCTCGAAGACCACGAAGGGTATGACAAGGATGATAAGGATATGATAAGGAAAATAGGCGAAGGACGAGGAAAATCGATACAGGAAATAAAAGATATGGCAAAGAGTATGTACGAGTGAGTAATGGCTGAACACATCAAATCCCACGCCATAAATTGCCAAGAGGAAATAAAGAATAAAATGTAATAATGCTAATTTGTTGATTAAAACAATAAAACCTAAAAGTAGACTATAAGAATGAAAATATACACAAGTTATAGTGAGTTTTATAAATATAGAAATATTATCTTTCAGGCAATTAATATAAATATAAAATTGGATTCGGTCTGTTCATACACCTATGAGAAATGTTTTTAAGTTCAACTTGAAAGTCCTAATTATTTTTATTAACTTAATCACTTTGAGGTCTTATTCCGATTTTGTAATGAAAAATACGCCAAAAAAATGATTTCCATTGTTAAAGCACTGTTGAGTGGTGATATCAGCTCTACTAATATTTTGACAATCTTAATATTATACACTTAAATTTATTATGACAAATAAAGTTCTTGGTATTCATTGTAGACAAGTTCAAAGAATACCAAGATGATATTATTCAGTGATCCAAGAAAATTCATAGCATCATTTGATACACGCTTTCACCATTGTCAGTAGTCATTATTTTTTATGACACACCTAAATATGATAATATTCTTCATAATATTATAAAAATGCCAAGCAATATATAACATTTCGATTCAAATCAATTTGAATTTGTCTGGACTCGTAACTAACAAAACTGTCAATGTCAAAATCAGCAACTAAAAAACATTTGCCAGCGCCTTTTAACATAAATTCCTGATTGTATTCTCTACCTATCCTGCTGATAGGTCGTATGAATCTGGGCTGCACATTCAATGTACATATTTTAATCACAAGCACGACTTTTTGTTATGATGTATACAAAATTTATAGATCCACACATATATTTAATTAGAAAATACCAGAAAACCAATTTCAAAAATAGCTACGCATCGCATCTCTACGCGACAATAAAAGAATGCGGCGCTCGCTCATCTCTAAACGTGCAACAGGCAACTTCGATCTCTCGAAACGGTACTTCACTGTGATACTCGGTTCGGAATTGTCAATGTCGACGAGCAGGTATTTATCTTCCTCCGAGGTTAAAGCGGAGAAAAGAACCTTAATTATGATATGATACATTATAATCGTAACTTTAATCATCGGATTAGAACGCGTTTCCTCGCGCGGACGCGGTTGCGCAAGCCGCCGCTGCCCGGTGCCCGGCACCGAAATTTACTTAACGGTCCCAATAAAAATTATTAATTTTTAAACGGAGAAATTTATTCGAAGGCGAGATTAACGCGTTAACAGCATCGAAAACCTTGGACGTGGCGCCATACTATTAACCTTATTCGATCTACGGACTCGTTCTTCGCATTATCTGTGTTATTACATTCTTTATGAGAGTTGCACACATAACATCGATCGCGATATTTGTTTGAGGCTGTCTCTGTTTAACGTGCAGTGTTTCGTTGAATGCATTTATGAAATAGTGGAGTGGATTCCGGTATCTTTTGTGTTATTACTGATGGAAACATGAAAGGGATTGTTCAATCGATTGTAATTGCAAAAGGTCAAAATGTATGCGTAAAAAGCGTCACAACTAAACCACAATGCTCGATGTTGATTACGACCATGAATCGATTGTTGGAGTTCACTTCTCAAAGTTTCTGAATGGGATTTTCAGACCAGCTGCATTGGGTCCAAACCCAATTAAAATAGTTTTTTTTTGATTTGTAATTATTACCTCATCAAATCCAAACCAAACCAAACGATTTAATTAGCAATGGGCCACGCCTACAAATATTTTTATGTGTTTAAACTTTGGGCTTAATTCGTTCCTATTATTGGTTTCCACTTAGTCACTATATGTAAGATTATTTTTCTGGTTTATCTTGGCATAATTCGTCATTTTTGAAATGACGGTTAGGTTGAGATCTGCAGAGCCCAGTCCAACGCAATTGAATGAAATTCATAAATCATCAGGTTGGGTTGGTGGGTTTATTTTTTAATTTTTAATTTATTCTAATCCAACGGAAGCTAGTTACATTCAACAACGTTACAAATATTTGCGTCACATTGAATACAATATTTCAATCAAGTTTAATTAAATTAAATCAAATCAGATGGATTGTTATGACGAATATATTTCTAGGTTTGTGAAGATTCTTCTCGTATTATTTTCTAAAAATAGGATTGGGTTGAATTTTATTGGGGCGATTTATCTTCGGTAACATTTTCTTGATTAAATGAAAACGAACCCCACAGAGATTAATAGGATTAGGCTGGGCGAGTTCCATTGTTATTGAAAAATAATATACAAATAAATTTCCAGTTTGAGTTTCTGCTAAAATTTCAATGTTTGCGTTTGAGTTTTGTGTTGTGTTTAATTTCTGGGTTGGGTTGGACTTACAGAACGGAGTCAAACCAAACACACCTGAACATAAATGTACTCAACAACGCAACAATGTATTAAGATAAGTTGGAGATATCGTTTCATTAAATTTTGATATTTTTATTAAGTTGTCTCAAATTTAATAGACTAGACTTCATCCAGGTGGACGTTGTGCTTCACGTTGTGCTTGTAGTTTTGTATTTGGTTGGGGTTTTATTTTTTAAATTGGATTGGTTGATTGCATTTTAAGTATTGTTAATGTTACAACTGTAGGTCCCAAAACTAAAAATAGGAATCCCCTTTTTCTTCTGAATAATCGAAAATATTTTTAAACTGAATTAAATTAGAAAATTTTGAATTCGTTTATAGTTTTGTTTTGTCAAAAAAATAATTAATTGGTAAACTTCCCCCTCAAGGATCAAAGTCTTTATTTATGGCAGCTATGGTTTTGAAGGCTAGGTTTTATACTTTTCCGAAACGATCTGACGTGGTAATGAGCCGATCAAATATCTGACACACTTTGTTCGAAATTCTCAATTCTGATTAGTCAAAATGTTAACGTTTTGTAAATTATTGTAAGGTATCGACTGATTTGTCAAACTGTCATATAATACCCGTGAAACTATTAGGTTCTTACGAAAGTACTTACGTTTGCAATAAAACCAAAAAAACTAGTCATTCTTACTAAAATTACTACATTTAGTTTGTCTGCATAATATAATGCGGTAATGTAAGGAGTACGTTGTGTTTGATTGATAAATATTAGTTTGACTGAAAGTCATACCATTTTAATATTTTTATGATACGATAAGTTCTTTTCACATGGGTATTTTTAAAATGAACCTTACGTGTTCGTATTCTACATACGTTCGGCAAATGTTTTAAAATCATTTGCTATACATTCACATATCGTATTTAAGCGTTAGGCTTCTTTCGTAACATATTCATAAACGCTAGCCTATGTCAGTTGTATTTCCACGTTTTTCTATAGATGCGCCTTTATCTGAAATAGGTTGGCAGATTTAATTTTCATATTAACGCAGGCATCTTTTGATTCTTTTATGGCTCAAATACCACAAGAATATATTTAAATAAATTAGCAGTTATTATGTAAATCGTGAAAATTTTAAACGCAATGAACACATGAAACATTCACCAGAAAAATATTTGCAGAGGACTTTTTACGTAAATACCCAGACATAATATTCACCAAATAGCAACAAAAAAGTGTAGTTGTAAGTCAATTAACACGTCCACCGGTGTTATTGTGTGCTAACGGATAGAAATTGAAAGTGGCGCCACCTATAATGTGTTGTGTTGTTGTGCATAAGTAATTTTTATGTTGTTGGTATTTATGATTATTAAGTGACTTTTAAATGCTGTGATAAGTACATTTTATGGCAGCTTAAATGTCGGTCATTGGAACTGTAAAAAGTAGATGAGCGTAGTTGAGATAGTGGACTAAGGTAAAGCTCCGCATGCACAATGACCACCAATTAAATTAGTTGAAAAATAGAGCACGGGGCGCGATTTCTAGATGTGTATAAAAGATGGAAATGTTAAAAGAATAACAAATAAGTGTGGAAGAAATAAATAGAATGATATTTCAACATGCTGAGCTATATTTTACGATAAAAAGTTTCAGTTGCGATGCTGGTTTAATTTAATTGTCGGTCGAATATTGAACGAATGACACAATCCTGACGCTGAAAGTGCTAGGAAAACAATCGAGTTAACTTTGTTTCGTACCAATATTTGTTCGGAAGTTTGAAATTGGAATAGATAAGTCACCTGAAGGATAATGCGGCGGTAGTTTTTTCTTAAACAAACACTCGCGAACTATTTACTTATTTTTACTACGGAAGTATTGTCGTTTTTTCCTTTCCTGTTTGCTTAACCCAATCACTAAAATACCGAGAAACACACTACGCATAGAAGTCACGTACGTTTAGAAGCACAAACACCAACGTCCGTTTTTAAAAATTGATTTAGTGTTTCTTGGTACACAGATATCAATTTCCATTGAAACACGTAGTGACCGTCACGTAGAGTCAATACGTTTTTAATAAACTATTAATCTGGTCGTAAATTTTTTATTGTATGTGCAAGGTTATTTATTCTCCTTTAAACCGTAATTTATTTCATGTGGAATTTTATTAATATCAAATAATCAGCATGTGTAATTTCGCTTTCGTTGTTATCACTGTTTGGGTTTTATTTATTTTTAGAAATTATCTACGCACAAATCGCAGTAAAAAATTAAGACAATTTTGATACAAAAAAATCTACGACGGATAATTTCAGGGTCAGGCAGTCAAAAATTTGCGACGCAAATTGGCGCGTGAATTATGATCCGAAATATTGTCAATGTATCTAACGAAATCGTTTAATTTGTGAGCCACAGATTTTACAACGATGTAAACATCTGATAGCGTATCATAATTTAGTCCAAGATGGCAAAAATTATTGTATATGAGGTGAGACGAGGCGAGACAGTATATAGTGTGGCATTTTTGTGTCGAGATGGTGAAGACTTTTCATAGTTTATGTGAGGAGTACGTAACCCAGCTATGTAAATGCAAAATTCAGAAAAACGATTAATGCTGGTGGCACTGTGAATGTTCCACATCAAGAAGCATAATTAGTAACTATGATGTTTGAAGCGTGGTTGGAAGATTGGGATCAGTGAACAATTACTTTGGTCTATTTAAATAATTAGATATTATGATTATTTGGTTTATTTTAGACGGAGCGTATGTCATGAAAACTTTTCAGTTTTCGTGGAGATTATATAAAGTGAAATTAATTAAATATCGAAACCGTGTGGGCTGTTTCATATTACATAAGACCGTAAATAGAATGAAAGGAAACGGTTATTGTTAAAAATTAATATATTTTATTACACATGTTTATCGTGTAAGTAGAATATGTAATCTATTCGAGGTTATCTATGTCGAAATACATCCGGGCCTTCGCAAACAATCGGCTCTCTATGCTGTTGTCTCCATTTTTCTGTTGACTCGAACGATCGAATAAAATAATCAATTATTTCAAAACAAATAATTCATCCATACAAGTAAAAATCGCGTGAACTTTCCTTTTTTCGCGTCGATTTTTAGTAACACTTGGCATTAATTTATTTACGAAAGCCGGGCTCCGATAACGAGCGAGCGCGCACACATACATTTGCCCGATATAAAGTTCGTGTGTGCAAACTTTACACTATCGCGGTCTCGGCGCTTTATCAATTACGAGTCCGACACAAAAATCTGACACATTGGCCTATATTTAATCTCCTTAGCGCAAAAGAACCAATAAACGTAACTAATTAATCGCAATCGAATAAATGATTTTATTACTCCGAATTTTTGGCCTCGTTGCCGACATTAAACGTGCAAATTATCGGAGATATAATTTTACGATTCTTTTACAACTTTCGAACTAGTTCTGGCGTCGCGCGTTTGACGCGATTTCGCGATGGAAAATTTTTCGAGAAGTTTTATTTTGGTGGAACTGTGAAAACTTCTAAAGAATGGAAATGTTGTTGTACGAGCTACGCTTGCCCGGATCCGTATTCATTAATGAGTCTATAAATAGAACGACCCATTAGATTTAATTAGAATTATATTAAGGAGTCACCATTTAACATTCCTTCGTTCATTTGTGATAATAATAACCATTGTTCTTTATATACTTTGCAGGCGAGCGGCGTAGGTGGTTTTTTCTTCACTAGTAGGTCATACATATTCGAGAATGAAACATATAATGTTCGTTGTAATGTCGCACGTATTGTTTTGATTTTCTAATGGAATTTATTTAGAGCATAAAGATTGTACATGTTGTGGAACCAACCTAAGGTATACCATTAATGGTGTTCTACTTCGATCAATCTTAAGCAGTAAACAATTTTTATTATTATTAATTGTAACATCTATCATCTAACCGAATGGATTAATAACATCATTATTATTCTTTGTTAAATGTTTAGTAAAAACATCACCAGCAATGTATTAAATGAGAACAACTTAAAATCACAAATCAAACGATATCAACAAACTAATGCAAATGAATAGTAAGAGAGAAACAATCTACAAAAGAAATAAATAATCGTGTTGAATGAAAACAGCGAATCTGCTGACAACTTCATCCCTTAATATACCAAGGAATAGCAAAACAAGATATTTACGAAGATTTTCATTCGAGATGTGGATGCTTGGAACATGCAATGTTTCTCTGTTTCAATTTGCTCGCAAGTCCGTTGATTTCAAATTTCATGAATTGATAAGTACGGAAATTTATATTTTAGGAAAACTTTTTATAAATAACCTAGTTTTTATATTTTTCAATTGTCTACTAAAATAAGGCAAATTTGATAATATGGTGACAAATGGGGTGAGGGGGCAAGTCCTCATATTGAAATTAAAGTCCGCGGGAATATCAAACGTGAAACAGAGAAATTTATCGGCTGGGGCTTGTGTACATATCAAGGTACATAGCGCGCCGCTGGAACATTTTAATTGTTAATGAGTTCGCCAAGAAGGAAAATGTATAGGGACATACAATAAATCACTGTTTCAGTTCACATGTTTATCTAAATTTGCGAGTACTATTAATATGTATTTTAAGAAAAAATACATAAATAAGATTGCTCCACAAATTCCCCAAGGTTTGGAAAACGATGACAAAACAAGGACTCCAATGTGCGACTGGACCAATTAAATCCTCGAATATATTGAGAAAGAAACGAACTCGTAAGCAATTAATCACCATGGGAAAACTATGAAGTCGCGGTGAGTTACTTCCTGGATATGACATGAAATATCGAAACCTATTATTGTGTCCAAAAATTGCAGTTAAAATTATAAAGAAAGTGTAACAAACTGAATCACGAAGTATGGTGCAACGTCTTTGTAATAAATTAATGGATTGCATCGATCTGAGACTAACGAAGAGTACATTTTTTGTTATCATTTATATCAGGCATGGAAAATTATTCTATGTAAACGCGAAATACTGTTTCATTGTTAAAACACGTGCAAATATGTCACAAAATACAATAGTGAAGTGAAATTTCGTTAATGTGTTTCAAATTCATAAAGTCAAGTTATGTATTTTTAACTGTTTTTGTTAACTAAATATTATCCATGAATTTTAAGTAGGCATTTTTGTCTTCTAATCTAATTACTGAATGGATCCATTAAAATCAATTATACCATTATATAAGTGTAATGTGAACAGTGAAAATTTTTAAAAACATAAAACATGACAATATTGAAGGGGAACATGTGGATATTTCCTTTTCAATGAATCATATATTTATAAATTACTTTAGCAACAGAGAAAATATTTTTAATGTAGCTTAATGTATTAAAGTGACAGCTGTTTCGCCCCTATGGGCTCGTCAGACCACCACACGTACATTTCCTGAAGTTGCATCAAGTCATGCAAACATGACTGACAATGAGTTTGTGAATATTACCTCCATCTAGACGTGAATACCCACACAATATTACTGCTAAATAAATTAAAATGTAATATTCACACATACGTAACTGATTGTTACTTTAGCAACATTTGATTCATCGATCGTTGAATTTAAAATAAAAAATACATCACTTCGGATAATTTACTTGGAGAAATTGCTAAAAATTAGTGGGGACCTAGCCTAAAAATTGCCCAATTGATTTTAATTTTGGATTTTATTGTGTTGGGTTGGATTTGACTGGATTGAGTTTCGTTGGATTAGTGTGGGTTGAATGTGGAAGTACATTTTAAAGGATAGATAATATTAAAAATATTTTAAAAACTCGCGCGCAGTTTTTGGGAACTCAGCTTAGTTGCTTTTATGGTGGATTTTTGAATTTTGTTATAAAGACATAGATCAGATACTTTGTGTGGATTCAGTGTATGTGTAAGCACAAAAAGATTCTCCATGCGAAAGAGAATATTTCCGGTAATTAAAACCAAATTTTGTGAATTCATCGTTAGATAAACCTAAAAATATTTCGGACCTAGGTATTAGATCGCTAAGCGCAAGAAAACGTTTCATGTACACATAGTTGGGTAGATTTTAGAAGCCCTGTCTTGTTCTTGTATTCTTATTAGTGTTTCACATTTATTTCTTCCTAATCTTCTATCCATTTTCCACTATTCCTGATCCTTTGGCAATCTTTTCATTCCCTCCAGGTCCTTGCCGTTATTTTTGAAAATCTCTGTGGTTATATTTTCTCATCTCTTCTTCGCTCTACCCTTTCTTTTCTTTTCTATTTTCCTGACTCGATATGATTTTTAACTATAAATTCGTGGTTCATTTGGCGACATGCTCGTGCCAGTTATGTCGTTTCTTCTCTATGTTAGACATTACGTTTTTGTTTCACTTTGTCTTTTCTACAATTATCTTAGGAATTTCCATAAATGTTAGTATTCCTTCATGCGTTTTCTTGATTACTTACTCACTCACTCATGACTGTGTTATTTAATGCGTAGTGTATTAAATCATTTGTTTTGATGACTCTGTTAGTCATTTCTGTATCCTTTCATAGAACAACATGTTATTTTACCCTTTAAAATAAAATCATTCGAAGCGGATATAATATCATTAGTCTGATCTTATTTGTTCTTGTTTCTGCTATTCTTTGCATTGGAATATAATGAATTTAATTTCCAATTATATCTTTCAGTTGCATTGCTTGGTTTATTGTGTTCTATTTTCTTCCCCTTTCGTGTATTTGCTTGAGTTCCTTTTAATCCATCTTCATTTATTTTCATTCGTTTTATTTTAGTTATTTCGGTATGTTATTGCCGCCGAATTTATATAGAGATTTCACTGATTTCATTTTAATTTTGTTTCGTGTTATTTGTGTTCGACTTGATTATAATCTTTATATATATATGATTATAATTTTAATTAGCCATTCACATTTTATGATATTTTCTATCGATTTGAAAAACAACTGATATCAAGATGTTACGGATTCCATGAGACCTAAGGACAATAAATAATAAAAGTAACAAAATAATAATTCTTTCTTGCATATTCTTATGCCTCATTTCTTTTCTTCAGTTCTACGTGGTTTATTTTAGGTTTTCTTACTTTATTCCAATTTCGTTTAGTTCATTTTCTCTTCGTTAGTTTCCTTACAACGTTATTCGTTCCTAAATTAATTTTTGTTTTAATTTCAGTTTTTCATTGTTGGTTTCTATTATAATCCTTTTCATTTTGTTAGTTCTTCCTTAATGGTTTTAATTCGTTCGAATGTTAATGGCACGAATTAAAATAACTACGACTAGATTTTCAACCACTCCACGATCTCGTCACTTAAAACGTGCAAATCATGTGGATATTGTACGCCTGTATACTCGTTTGTTCAGTATCGGAATGACAGATAAGATTCTTCCCGCAGACTTCGATATGTACGCGCAAGAGGTTTTTTTTATAAATGGAATCTATTGACAGTCAACGGATTCAATGTTCTCTCGAGATTTTCCCGTCCAATTCAAACCAAATAGATGCGTCTGGTGAACGATCACTTATTTGCACACAAAACGTAAACAGCGGAACGAGACGGTTAAAAATGTTTGATGTGCGTAATTTTTATATCGGAGTCGTTATCGTTTTTTATCCACATGAGAGATGTGTTTATACGCAAATAGATCTAAATCCCCATAATATAATAACACTTCATTGTGTCGGGCGGTTGGTGACGTCGAATGTCGTTGGAATGCATCACGCGTTTTCATAAATTGCCCGGCAAGGCCGAGATAAGGCGAGAGGAACGCCTTTTCAGCGAAATTTGGTAATGTAGTTTCGACGGTGGGTGGAAAATAAGTGCTCACAAACAAATTTGAATGGGCTATTTAAATCTCCGGAAGCATCGAGACAAACAGATAATAATTAAGGAGTGAAAAGTAAGAAGAAGTAAGAAAAGTCCGGGCGGTTTAAACAAGAACAAAAATAATGTTTATCTTCGCAGAGGTGGTTGAAAGCGTTCATTATGTCGAGGTAATTAAATTTTGCGTCACATTTCCATACCAAATATAATCACAATTTAATGTATAAACGTAGGTTACGTGCCGCGTGAATATTTTAATCGTTATGAAGTTAGTTCGTGCAATACGATTGTGTCGATGTTTATATCATATGACATGAAATGGTCCACTATAAATGTGACCATCAACAATTTTCTACAACAGCTGTCGAACATAGTTTGGAAAAAAACGATCGTCAAATTCAAAGAAAGGATAGACTTTTCTTTAATCGCAAATACAGACCATTTAAATATTTTCTGCCTTTCTCCTAATTGTACTCATTCATTTCTCGTTAATTAACATAACACGAATAAATGTATCAAATCTCATTGTTTAATTTTCAGTATTTCCCATTTTGTCCAAAAATGCTTCCAACAAAAACTAACGCCAGCTCTAACCACGAACGCTGACGATTCAAATTCATTTATGCACACATTATATCGCGATAAATATCAGTCTAAGTAAACTCTCGTTTAATCGTCCGTATTCGGTCTTATCGAGAAATTCCTTGGGTCAACAGAGTTGGCAGATACGACGGAAAAAATTAAGAATAACATTTAAAAGTCCCTCCCCACTCGTCAGCAGTTTAAATTTACAACTCGACGTTGAACGCGGCACGACGCTCTTTAATCGCGAAATCGCGATCGTCTCGCGGGGATTTAATTCATAGAATTTCGTATAAATCTTCTCTGGGTAAATTTAAGGGCGGCGATCCCCGAACTGTTTAAAACCGCACGTGTAACAATAGCTCCGTTGATATTTATAGGTGCGTTTTTCAAGTATTTTATTTTTAAATAGAAAAAAAAACCAATCCACTTAGGCCCACTTTAAAAACGTCTGACTCAGATAATACCGTGAGCAGCGCGATTGTACAAATTGAGATTGCATAGGAACTCGGTTGCACAACTGCTTGTAACGTTAAGTTATTAACATTTTAGGGAATTCCCTCCAAATGCGAGGCCGTCGACCTCAAATGTAAATATTTTGCTGTAGACACTACTTTACCTGCACGGAGTGTCGATGCTTCTTCCCAACGTAAATATTTTATTTATGAGAGAATATAGTCGAAGATTACATCTTTGATTTTTTTATGTTATTTGAATTAAGTTTTGAAGAACAAATATTTTTACGCATCGAACGTTTTGGCACGTTTTGTAATATTTCTTATAATATTTGACCGTTCGTGACATTGCTTGGACGTGTAACGTTTCCCGTCGATCAGAGTCGATCATTTTTAATTTAACAGGTCGTAAATCTGCTTGTGGTAAATTGGGCATTAAATTCTGCAAAAAACAATGTATGATGTGTTCGAGAACAATAAAAAATGTCCGAACCTTACATGACTTAAGTTTTATTATGAATTTCATTATGGTAATTGTGTCCATATTATTGTGTGCATCAAAACCAATACTGGATGTCATGTTTAATCCTCTATACTTCCATAATAACACATTTTGTGTTGTGTGGATGTTTGGCAAACTATTTGAATTGCGTTAGTAAGATTGCATGAAATAATTGATACATTGTATTTAAAGAAAAAAGAGATCACCTTATGGTGACCGGAATCTTAATCATATTGATGGATATAAACAATCAACCATTTCAACAACTTGTGTCAAAGTTAATGTGGATTTCTATTCTCGTTGATCGACGGACGAAGCCCAATATTAAAAGAGCTTTCCACACGGTACAAGAATATATCTCGGAATGATCTTGAACTATATCCTTGACGACGATATCCTAGCTTCCAAAGTGAAGAAGATTCAGAAAATGTAATTAAGTTGGTGGCTTTGCTGCTATCTCAGATCGATACACATTTTGAAGCTCAATATCAATAGTTTTCTAAAATGCATTCTGAGGCGCACGATAAGCTTTAATTGTTTAATATTAGTGTACCCACAATGAGGATCTATCCTACGTACTAAGATACCTGCTGAGAATTCACATGTATAAGACCTACCTACCTGTACACCTCCTGGGTGATATATGATCAACATCCAGATCATCCAGATTCCTCGGAATGTGATCAGTCTTTGAATTCTCCACTATTGTGATGTGCTTGTAACAAGCAGACAAGGAGGGCTCGTTCGTGTAAAAAAATTCATAGAGGTATTCATCTGTGCTGCGTAGGACGTCTGTACTAACCGTTGTTTTTGTAACTCTTGATGGACGGTTGCAGGTTCTTTTATAATATCATTGCGACTTGGCAGTAGATTTCGGGTAAATCGACCAAACACGCGAATGGCTGGTGATTTGAGATCACGTTTAGGCGTATTGCGAGAATTAAACAATGCCAATCCAATATCAGAACTATCTTGAGTGCATTTCTTGATTAGCTGTTTGGCTATCTGCATATCTTTCTGCTAATCCATTCGATTGAGGATATCTGGGATAGACGTAGTGTGAAGAATGTTAGGAAAAGTCTTGAATGTAGCAGACGAGTATTGTGGTCCGTTGTCTGACAATACTTCTCTACTAGTGTAACTGTCTACTAGTAGTACGTACATTCTCTGTTTGATTTCAAATAAATCGGTTGCTACAATTTGCCAGGGATAGTCGGGAATTCGATGTAATTTTATAGGTTCTCGATCATTGTCTCTTTGTTGAAACTGACAGACACAACATTTATTCACGAATTCTATTATATCTGCTGTCATGTTGGGCCAAAATAAAAGCTCGCGAGCTCTGTTAAGATTGCTTTGGATACCTAGATGTCCTTGGTGTATAATTTCAAGGTATGATGGTCGCAGTGCTTTCGGTGCTCGATGTCCTTTGACGATAATACCATAATAGCAGGACAGTTTGTCGCGATAAGTAACATTTTGTCGAAGATGCACTGGTAAATCTCTGATTTAATTCGGGCACCCTTTGGTAATATACTGAATTAGTTCGTTTAGATTAGTTTCTACCGAGGTGGCACTTTTTAGTTTGACAAGGGCTGTCATCGACATGAGGAGGATGAGGTGAGCCTGGTATTCATCTTTAGGTGCGTCTGAAATCGAGCGGCAATCACGATTTAACGCATCAGGTATAGGTATATCCTGAGTGCATTTCTTGATTGGCTGTTTGGCTGTCGGCACATATCTTTCTGCTAATCCATGCGATTGAGGATATCTTGGGCTAGACGTAGTGTGAAGAATGTTCCACTTGTTAGCAAAAGTTGAATGCAGCAGACGAGTATTGTGGTCCGTTATCTGAAAACACTTCCCCCGGTATGCCGAAAATAGCAAACTATGTCTTCAGACATTTTATAACGGATTCTGATGATGTGGTAGCGATCTCACGGAAGTCGCAGAAACTAGTGTAACTGTCTACTAGTAGTACTCTATTTGATTTCAAATAAATTGGTTGCTACAATTTGCCAGGGCTAGTCGGGAATTCGATGTAATTTTATAGGTTCTCTTTGTTGAAACTGGCAGACAACATTTATTCACGAATTCTATTATATCTGCTGTCATGTTGGCCCAAAATAAAAGCTCGTGAGCTCAGATAAGATTGCTTTGGATACCTAGATGTCCTTGGTGTATAATTTCAAGGTATGATGGTCGCAGTGCTTTCGGTGCTCGATGTCCTTTGACGATAATACCATCATAGCAGGACAGTTCGTCACGGTAAGTCAAATTTTGTCGAAGCTGCACTGGTAAATCTCTGATTTAATTCGGCCAGCCTTTGGTAATATACTGAATTAGTTCGTTTAGATTAGTTTCTACCAAGGTGGCACTTTTTAGTTTGGCAAGGGCTGTCATCGACATGGGGAGGATGAGGTGAACCTGGTATTCATCTTTAGGTGCGTCTAAAATCGAGCTGCAATCACAATTTAAAGCAGGTATAGGTATATCCTGTCCTGATTTGTAAACAATATTTGGAACATATGGAAGTACGTCGAACAAAATCTGCAGACGTATCGGTGTAGCTAGTAAATGTTTCTTGCTGATCGCTTCCACAGACTTATGATCTGTTGTGAATTTCTTACATCCGAAGGGTATCGCATAGGCTTCCTATTCGATCTGCTGGTAATTTTGTCGGGAAGAAGAAAGTGATTGCGTAGCGTATGCAATCGGTTTTCCATTCTGCAATAACACCGCACCGACTGCTTTTGAACTTACATCGACGGACAATACGACTAGGGCATTGAGGTCATAAAAAGCAAGTGTTGGAGCTGTCTTCAACGTTTTCTTCATCTCTGATACTGCATGATCATGTTCGATTGTGCAATGCCAGTTAATATTAAATATTAATCGCCTTAATAGTTAGTTAGTTGAATGTTGAGGGATGAACTTGGCGAGATAATTTACCATGACGAGTAACCTCTGAAGGGATTTCACATCAGTAGGTGTGCCCAGTTGATCAATAGCTTGAAGTTTCACTGAGTCAATCTCTAACCCGGCAGGAGAGATTATGTGCCTTAAAAATTGCAACGTTTGGGCAAATATTAAAATATCATCCATCGATTTGGCGGCATTTTTCTCACCTTCCAGCAACGTACTGCTGATGTTTTGAAAAATTCTGGAGCAGATGATATTCCAAATGGTAGACGCATGATATGTTATGTGAATTAAGTTTTCAAGACCAGATGTTTTTACGCAATCGAACATTTTGGCCCCGCCTACCAAGTTATTGTTGGAATGTTTTATTGTTTAGAATAAAAACAGTTACATTTTTAATCACAGTCCTTAAGACCTATTTTTCAAGGTAAGGGAGGAATGTGATATTTATTAGGATGTAACATTTACACGTTAGGCAGAGGGTTCGGGGCGAACTAAAAAAACGACAATGCAACCCATCTCAACCAAATCTAACCCAACTCAACCCAACTTAACGTAACCGTAAAAAATACTATTATTATTATTTTTAAATGTTTCCGTTTGAATCATTGGAACATTAAACTTAGGTTTATTATGAGGAGGATTTGATAGAATAAAAATATTTTACTTTAATATCTTATATTAATTAACACCTACACGTTGAAACATTGTCATTCTTGTAACTTACGTCTTTTGGTACATCCCAAAACTAGACATTAATTTTATAATGTGGAAAAGACAAACTAAAAAAAACATTTTTATGTTCATAAAACAGAAAGAAATTGGGCGTATAATATAAAACCAATTGTAACTAAAATAAAAACGAAATAGAAAAAAAATTAAAAAAATGCAAAATTAAAATTATATATTTTTCTACATATTTCGTGATATGATGCAGTCAACACTTCTACATTAAAAAATCGCGAATACGAATAAAAGTTAGAAATGTCTTAAAAATGGAGCCTTGCAAAGAGACTGTAAGTACATAAAATATTACATAGTAACAAGTTTGTATGTCTTTACCTCACAATCCCAGATTAATTAAAATTTATTTTGTAATCCTTGGATTATTAATTAGTAAACAACATACAAGATTCAATTCAACATAGTTGCAAAGTGAACACCTGTATATTTAAAAAATAATTAAGCCCCGTACGCTACTAATAACTTTTCCAGTTACACAGTTCTCGATTTTCTTTTTTAATTTACAGGCTACCTTCGTGGCCGCACCATAGTGTATTAAATTAGATAAATGCACAGGCGGTCGCTCGAAGTGAATAAAACGAGATCGGTGTCGATACAAAACGGGAGACGTTAAAGCGGATGTCGATAACCATATAAACGTTGTAATTATGCATTAGCTATAGTAAGAGAGCAAGTACGTCACTTCCTGTGCGGAGAACTCGGCGGGAGGGCTCTAGAATAGAATTTACAGAGATAGAGACGCTGTCCAGATCGCAAGCACACAAACGATCAGTCTGCCTCGAAGGCCGTGCGGTTTTATTAAACGTTGCGACTACAATTTAAAATTGAATTTGGTAGAAAAGCTTAGAATTTCTTATAAGATATGAATAATATTTTTTTAATTTTCAACATGAATGGCAAACGTAATGAGAAAAGTATCGAATGCAATTAAATAAGTAGAAATCAAGCAAACGTAGAAATAAATTAATTGGAATGAATAAAAACGTCACAAGTGAATGTAAATCAACAAACTAAAGAAATGTAAACGACTTTATCACAAAACGAAAACCAATTAAAAGGAAATGCAATGAATGAAAGTAAATTTCGCAACTAGCAATAAAATTAATGGAAATAAAATTGAAAGATAATTAATATGTGTCTTAAGAAAAAAAAATAAAAACTGAAATAGCTTAGTAAATAGTAGTCCTTATGAGAACTAGCTTCTCCTCTTGCGATGTGTATGTGCAAGTGTCAAAGAGCACGTCTAGGTTATGTTACGGTCAATGCACGAAAAATAAGATTAAATCTACTTGACAAATTTTAAATAATTAACGTGAGTTGTAAAACGGGAAGTTTTTTGCAAACTTTGTTTCCAGGATGATAGTAAGTTCAGGGTGTTTTTCTTTCTCACTTATCGAAATATATACGAGTGCGTAAAAGTGTCAAAGGACAAAGTTACTGACGAGCGGTTAAATCGTAAGGGAACTCATTTTGATATTTTCTTGATGGAACATTTTTAAAGAATTCAATTAATTTCATAAAAAAACTAAGTAATAATATAATATACATTATTGGAAAAATAATTATCGATATTTCGATTATCGGTATTTCCATTATCATTACTTCGATTATCGATATTTCGATTATAGATATTTCAATTATCGATATTTCAATTATTGATATTTTGATTACTGCGATAAAATTATAAATTTGAATAAGAAACGTGAATGTTCGTTTTAAAGTTTTAGATGATTTAATTGTAAAAATGTAAATTTAATATTATTGTAAAAATGACGGGGAATCGTTTAAGATAAATATCAAATCTGGACAATAAAGCTTTATATACGTAATTTTTCGATGCTGAAATTGCATAGACGAAAGATCTGATGAATGCTTGACCAATAAAAATTGAATTGAAAAGATGGTTTTATATATTATCAATGCCGTTCCTATGGGGAGCCGCTATTAACAACAACAATCATTTTTGTGTCCGTTTTAAAAATGTTTTATTAAATGTGTAATTAAAGTTAATTGAATATCCAAACCAAAGAAAGATCTCACCTGGAAAATGTCACAACGTAATTGCAAATAAATATAAACCTCAAATTTCCGTACGTGGGTGTTTTTTGAAAAATCAACATTAATTGTACTTTGAAACATGGCTGTACTAAGTTTGTAGAATTTGGGTACCCTAGAAACTTTATAAAAAAAATTAATGGTTTGGAGATTTAAAAAAGAACATTTTGCAAAAAGGTTTCTTTCGACGAACATTAACAATTGTTATTTTATTTCACCTGCACTCTGTTAAAATTTATCATGGTGTCAAATGTTCAAGTAATAATTAAGAAGGAAATTTTAAGTTTTCTGAACTACTAAGATACATACTTACATACAATTTCAGTTCTTTCTGCAAGTCCACATGGAATATATCTGAAAGCTTCAATTTGAACGATGAAATGGAAGAAATTTTACCATTTCAGTATCACTTATATGTCATATATATTAATTATGCTGCAAAACCACAGTACCTATGTACATTTGGAGTTCATTTGTCATATACTTTTGGTGTTCGAACCCCACTTCAAATTAATACAAATTTCACAAAGAGAATCACAAAAATACCTCACCAATGATTTACATCGATTAATTTAAAATTCACGCGTGTTTCCTTTTAATCGCTCAAAGCCATTTAAAAATCGACCGAGTTGCAATCGCGCAGTCGACGAATTTAATTAACCGGACGTAAATTTATTTATCGCATTATTTTATTAATTCGAGAAATTCGCAGACAGACACGCATTGATACGGTATTTACTATTGCTCGGAGATAAAATATGTTTGCACCTACATTGATAGTATACATAACTTTCTGTAAATAATGATACGCAAGTTTATTATTTGTTATTGTGCCTTGTTTACGTTTGTGCGAAGAGACGCGCTCACAATAGAGGCAGCATTCGGGTTCAATTTGAAAGTATTGTTGGTCGCTTAATAAGTTTGACATTTTGATTGTTGCGGCGATAAGTTATGTATTTTTGCTCGGCGAGAAATGCAGATTTAGATTGGCCTAGTGTTGCATTGGGTAAATTATTGTTCGTGTTCATTCAAGGTCGATACGTTTTAATGCCAACATACCGGAACTATCAACCAGGGACTTTTAGAGTAAATAATCAAATTGAAGTTGAATAATGAACAAGCTAAATTCTGTCCGATGAACCAATTGATCATACAGGTTCAAATATATCACCTTTACGCGATAGTTCACGAGTAAGAGCCATTAAATCAAAGTTTTGGTTTTATTCAGTTTTGGCACATTAAGGGCTCACTTGGGATTCTTTGTCATAGTCGAAAATTCGGCTGTCGATTAATCCTAATGCTCAGCTCCGAGCAATAGTCAAACTTGATAGTAAATGCGATTTTTCCAAAACGTTAAATTAAACATTTGTGTGGAATTGTCACAACGACGTTCATTAGTGAGAATCTAGCAAGCAATATAGGTGTATATAGATATATTATGTTTACATTGAAAAACTAGTTAACATAGTAAACAAAGAACAACAAAATATAAGAACGTTTCTTTAATCATAAAGAACTTAAAAACCATATCCATGGATATTCTGTTTTCCTGTTGACATTGGAGGTTGGCTAGGCTTCTACACTTAGTATTAACGTAATGTAGTCATTTTTCATCGCCAATGACGACACCATGCAAAAAAATCATTTTTCTCTATACCTGAAAAAACGTCATTCGAAGTCTTTTGGTTTCAATTCTTTTCCTGATTGCATGGTAGATATGTGGTTCCAAAAATGCATCTAGATCGCGAATTCCACTAAAGTTCCTTATTTTTATGACATTGTTTTTAATTATATAGTCACTAAACCAATCATCGTTGTCATTTACGTTTAGTTTCTTAGGTTTCTTAAGGTACATTCTCTTTCTCTCCTGTTTCCCAACATAGTTTCAATTTTCAAATAATGTGTCCAACCCAACCCAACCTGATCAAAATCTTATATAATCTTATATTGCAATTTTTAAATCATTTTTCCAACTCTACTCAACCCAATCATAATCTTCAAGATACCCCTTTCTAAAAATATCGAAAAATTGATAAATCGATGCGAATATTTACAATTTTATTAGTTTTTCTTTTCTTTTATTCTTGCCTTGTTTTTTTTTATAATATTAATTTATGTTGTCTTTAATTCCTGCTTTCTACGTATCACATTTTAAATTTGTAAATTATTTTTCAAGCCCAACCCAACCCAATCCAGCCAAATCAAAATGTTCAAGGTACTCCTCTGGAAAATTTCCGAATTTAATAAAATTAATGCATATTATTACATATTTTGTTAGTTTAATTTATTTTTCTTTTATTGTCGTTTCTTGTCAGCAGTTTTTGCTTAAAAATATTGGCCTATGTTTTTTATTAATTTATATTTTCATTCAGTCACGTTGACAATGTGACAGTAACACTGTTTCATTTCCACCCACACTTCAAGGCAATTTTTGGGAATTTTTGTTTTTAATTATTTTATGCATTTTTATAGTTTTCACTATTTGTCTGTTGGCAAATCTCGACAATTTTTATATTTTCCGCTTTGTGTCATTTCTTTACATCGTATGTATTGTTGTAGACACATTTGCATTCATGACATTTTCTACAATTTCAACGCTTCTTTCCAGAAGTGCCTCCAACTCTTCGTCTTTAATTTTTTCTGTTGACCAGGGCGTTCTTTGTCTTCCAAATCAAAATCTTCACTTTTGAATGTTCTAATCCATTACTCACAAATTGATCTCGATGGTGGAAAATTACCAAAACTTAACGTATTGAATGCGCTAAATATGTTATCCACACTTTAATCAAATGAATTTCGTAGTGCCTAATGACGGAACTGTCAGGTGAAGCTGGTTCAATTACGTAAAAGCCACAAGAGTACCGCTTATGTATGTGCATTATGCTCAAAATATTTGAGTACCCTTGTAGTCACTGAAAAAACGTCTTTCAGTAACCCAAGGTAATAATATTGCTTGTTTCGTACCACGACAATGAAAATCAATCCCAAAAGAAAAAACGACTCAATATTGTTTCAAAAAACAACACGCGGGACAAAAATAGAACAAAAATGAAAATCAAAACCAACCCAACCAAATTTAACGTTAATGTAATAAAGAGTAAATAATTTGGCATTCGTCGATTTTTGTTATAATTATATTTTTGTTCTTCTAATTTATTTTACCCTTTTTAATTTCGTTATCGTGACATCTTGAATTATTTTTGTGTTAATTTAATTTTCAGTTAGACTTTTAATCATCGATGTCATGGGTGCGTCTGTGAGTTTATTGGAGGGGAGAGGAATTGTTTTTTGTTTGATCATAGTTTATTTTTATTTTTAAATAATGGTTGGTTTGTTGGGTTGAGTTGGCTTGAGTTGGGTTGATGATGGTTTTGTTGGGTTGGGTTGGGTTCGTTGTTGGGGCATAAAGTTAACATAACCCATAGCATTCTACGCAGCAAAATCTTCCACTCTTATTGGTCAAAATCGTCAACTGATCGTCCATCTTCATTGACGTTAGATACTTACAATTTAAATAAAATACAATAAAATAAGTAAACTACAAATTTGAGATACAAATCAAAAACATTTTCCGTTCCGTTTACAATAATTTGATACAATTCTGCCACTAAACGTTCTTGCGTCAACGATCGGACATAAATTCTGAAAATAAGAATAATTTAGATTGAATGTTTGGCATTTGTGTTTTTTGTTAACTATAATTTAATTGTATTTTGTATTTTTTATATATTTTACAATTAAATTTTTTTGCTAAATTATTTTTTTCTTTTAATTCTGCTCGAGATTTATCAATATTTCAAACTGGTCCAAAATGCATAGTTAATTTAAGGCTTTAAATAATTCAATTGCAAAAAATTGTAAATTTATTAACGATATACCGTGTCGTGTTCATGGGCGAGCATTTGGCGATTTGTACACTGGATCTGATAACATAGTTAGCATTGACCGATATGGACATAGATTGATATATGAAAAACTGTTTTCATTTATTGTTAGTATATACCAACTACCGTTTAATTATCTTCTCGTCACCTACACAATATTAAATTAATTCTCTTGAGATGTTGAGCTGTCATAAGATTCCTATTACAACAAAAAATCTATAAGCATATAACTGATTAGGCGATTCTGCTGCTAAGTGTGTTAATTAAAATTTTATTTTAAATTAGGAAGAGAATCCTGTAAACACGCACCAGGTTCAGGACCCTTAAAGTTATACTTGACAAGGAGAATATTGATTTAGTTCATAATTTACAGTAGATTTATATGTTGTATTTCAGTTTATCATTATAATAGAGACCCGATGAATGTTTCCAATAATTGGATTTCACCACTTTGACCCAGAGTCGAAATTACACTCCGAAAAATTCATGCTATTTAGTTTGCATGGAAATAGATGACAATAATTTCTTGGACTTGGAATTTATTGCAGTGGAATATTTTCTGCAAATTTAGTTCCAAAACTTCGTAGGGAAATCAATGAAAAGAGAAGAGGAAAATTGAGACAATACATGCTACAATGCTTTTTTATGAAGACAACGCTCCGTCCCACACACATTATAGTCCATATAGTCCTGTTCTGACACCCTATTTTCAAAATTAAAAGTTATTTTCCATTTTTCAAATGACAATGAATTGACAACGGTAACTGTCGTTGTCGTTGGAAGAAAATATTGTTTCAAATGGATTCAAACACACAAAATCGCAAGTATTAATATTAATTTAAATGGATTCCTCCTTCAAACTAAAAATACCCCATTTTTAATTTTATAGATTTTGCTGTAAATATTATTTAATTGAATCTTGATTGAAATATTTTAGATTTATGAGCATGTCATTTTGTAATATACTTTGTAATGCTTTCAAGTAATTCATTATTTTGTGTAATTATAACATATTTTTCAATCTAAAGAGTCTATAGATACTCATATATAATTTATCATATCCATATAATCATGTAATTATAGCGATTTTTCATTTACTTTTTTAAAGCTGCAAAAATGTCCTTCTTTCAAACAAGTGCTTCCTGTTTTATATTTCCTGTTCGTGGATTCATTTTGCATTGCAAGTGTAACCGATATCTGGTAGAAGTAAAGAATTGTAAAATTTTAACTTCGCAACAATTAACTCGAATCAAGCGGTTTTTAATAAATTCAACGGCATTTCACTGAAACAGACTAAACAAAAAACGACATAGAAACATGTGTTTGCATTTAAATGCAGAACCATGTGTAAAGAAATCAAGCTCCTAAACCGATGTGCCGTCATGTGCGATTTTACATCAGCACAATTTTACACAACGACGATCGGGGGCTTCAGAAAACGCGAGCACGTACACTTCAAATTAACATAAAAAAAGAAGCTGCAGCCACGTGGGTGCAACGGACATTGTGTGCTGAAGTGTGTTTCGTGAAGGGGCGATATGCCCGTTGAATAGCTACTCAAATAAAATGACGTGCAGCATCTTTTGTACTTCGAGTATGAATATGTACGCATCCCCCTCCTCCCCCGCCCCCGTCAGCGCTCCTGCATCTTTTTTGATAAACAATGGAGGTGAATACATTTAAATATAAATAAAGGACACACTTGCCTTCGCGTTATCTCTGTCTCTCGAAATTATAGACATGGGCTAATGGACATATAAATAAATCGTGCGACGCATTCTACACACGGGAGGTTATTTAAAACGTAGTAAGGTGCGATAACATACAGATCGTTTAAAAAATATATTCTTGAACGATACATATTTGCTTAAAGTGTTAAAGTGAAAGATAAATATGTGGATTGATAAGGTTGATTTTCATGGAACGTTCTTATTACTAATCAATTCGTTCTACATGTATTCTTCATTGGGACAATGTGTAAAAGTGCAATTAAACAAATTGATTAAGATTAAATTCAATTAGAACTTAATGTCACTTATGTAAATTTTATGCTGCTATGAGATACTCAACTAAGACTCCAGACAGTCAGAATTATTAATATACATGGGCGGTCAGAAAAAAAGTGTAAAAGTTTTATTTAGTATCGTCTTTCTGACACAGGTTTCAATGCACGATTTCTGTATATGACGTAAAGAAATGCATATCAAATTATAATAATGTTAGCTAATTTCGTCGACGTTCGCAATGATAAACAGAACAATGTAGGATAACTGCATTAAATTGTTAAATATTTTGATGAAATTGAAAGGTTCATATTTAAAACTAAACTTTTGTGATCTCTGTGTGTGTTCGCTCTACAATTAGAACACTTAATTTTCTATAAACTGCGTTTTTGTTAAAGTTTCATGTTGTGTATTAAAACAAATGTGAACTGCAGTTTAAGAGTGCACGACTCATTGTACACTGTTTCAGTTTTCATGTCCATGAGTGTAAAGACGAACGATGAAAGTACGATGTGATTTATATTCATATTTCATATTTTTAGAATTTAAATGATAACGGCACTACCATTAATTTTAGATCACCACTGATACTCTGATACTAATGCAATATTACTTCGTAAAAAATCACACACGTGTACACGATTTTACAGTCATAGGCGTCGTTGTATTCCGGTCATGTATTGCAAATAGCCTTTACAATTAAATGGGAGCGGATGCCGTCTAAGGATGTAAAACCGGATACGAAAACCGACAGGAAGAACCTCCCTCAATGGCAGGAAGTTCCCGAGACTCTACAGATTTGTTAATGTAATCTCGTTATCCGACTAATGAATAATTTTTAATTAGTTGAACAGTGCACGATAAGTGACCGAGTATGTACGAGCGTACGAGAATTGTAATAGTAAAAAGCGCGACCAGCATTCTGTGAAAGGTCACACGAAGAAGGCCAAAAAACAAGTAATATCATTTTAACGTAATCTTTGTGTATAACGCTGGCTCGCAGATAAGAATCTCAGAGTTCTGTTCGATTTAATGTGAATGGCGAAGCGTTCGCTTTCATTAAATTTGCTTTGCTAAGCAATTCCGTTTAAATTTATCGCCATGGCTAAAGCGATTGGTTTCAATTGGCGTTATTTATTGAAAATGTCAAAAAAAATTATTGCATAAAAATTGTAGTATCACTTATTACCTTAAAAGATATTAATGATTATACGATGGAAAAGTTGGCTGTTTAAAAAGTAAAGCACTATATATTAATGTTTTCAATTAAATAAACTTACAAATAAACTACTTCGTTTCTTATCAAAATAATAAATCATTTGGAGTTCGTTCATATCAAGAGGTTGAGAATGCAAAATTGTTAGGTGATTTCCAGTCCAAAGATCGTGCAACCTGTTTCAACAAAATTCGGATGAATAGGTTCGGAGGTCAAAGCCGATTCCTAAACTGATCTTCGCACCGTTGTTAGAATGTCCTTTGAATGAAAATTTACCGAAAACTAGTTATATCGCCATATTTTGTTGGTCAATTGGTACAGTGAACTATTTCGCATGGATTATAATCATAGTGTAATGTTCAAATGTTTCATTCGACTCCTATATCAGAGATAAAGTAATTACGATTATGAATTCGATCAAATAATGTTCTAGCATAAGGTTTCATAATAATAACTGCACAACATGCAAATCGGTCGTGGACGCAATTGACTTCGACTTGTTGAAGTTACATACTGGGGAATAAATAAATATGTGTCGTGAAACGTTGCTTAATTCGTCGTCAATATCGAAGCCAGTCAGTAGAAGTGGTTCTTCGAGATATCAAGAACATGAACGTTAGTTCTATAAGCGCCACAAAGCTTAATTGTTTCCAGAAGACTACGCTGCGCATTTCAGACTTGTGTATTATCGGAGAAATATAACTCGGATAAAATTAAGAACGATATGATGTTGATTTTCAATTCTGCCAAATATAGACCCCAGCTCGTCTCCAATTTTTTCATTTCTTAATCAATCACCTCAATTTTGGTGTCATTCGTGTGGTTGTCACCAGCTCTCGTTGCCATAGGTTAAGATTGGGGGAACACTGACTTGACACTGTCATTTTGATTTTGCGACTTAATTCTTTTTCCCTATAGTAATAACTTTCGTTTCTTTCATGCTCCATATTTCATTGTTTTGCTTTTTGGATTCCTAACTATTTAAATATGTTCATTTGTTCTATTTCTTCCTGTTGTATTACTATTTTGGCTTCAAAATTCTCCATATAATATTTTATGTAGCCGATAAACAGGACTGAAAATTAAGGAAAAAAATTGGAACCACTAATGTTAAGTTTTCTGCAAAAGACATCTATTTTATGCCTTTTTTCATAATCCTGGGTAATAGTCAAATCGTTCTTGAGTTGGTACAAGAAAATACAACCCGATTGAAAACACCAATGTACCTGAAAAGTCTTTCGATGGCCAATAAATAATATTAAAAATCAAAATAATATGAAGTAAGTCTTTCTTTGACAATATTGCTTCGATACGCAATTACAATACCAGCATTTTTACTGATTTGACATATTGGGTACTTTTCCACGAGTCATAACTCACGACACCATTAGAGTTTCCTTGAAAAATGTGTATGATAAAAATTTTAAAGTATGGAAAGGAAAGCTGTGAGTTCGACATAAAAGTTTCGCGAAAAATATTTTATATCAGGATAAATGGGACTGGCCAACGTTTAAAGTTTAGAAATTGCTTCAGATGACCGATAACATAAATGCACGCAGATAATTTATACTCATGATGTTGACGTATCTGCAAAAATCTCTTTCGAAGACAACGAATCTTCTTTGTAGGGCCATAATATTATATAAATATAACAAGTGACTTGGAATAAAACTCGAATTTTAATTATAAAACTTCGGGGAAATTATATTTATATTTATAATTTATTCAATTCGAAAAGCAAAGGACATTTTTTTTCGTACATTCGTCAAAATTTCCTCCAGTGTTCAATTCTAGGGAATTCACAGTTTTGTCATTGTTCACTTTTCTAAAACGTTAAGATGTTTGAACGCGGATCGTTCATTGTGTTTTATGTAGATCAGTGGCCTATTGACGTTCAAATCTTAGTTGTAATCCTTTGATGGAGCACAATAAAAAATAACATGAAACCCATGAAAATGCACATAATCCAGAGCAACGAAATGATACATCAGGTTTCAATTATAAAATAAATTTAAAAAGAAAATAAAAGAACAATGATTTTAAATTTAGATAGAATAGCTAGAGGAACTGTAACAAATATCAACCAAACCCAACACTGCCAAACCTATCTCCAAACCCAACCCAACCCAACTCAACACAACGCAACCCAATCCAACGCAACACAGACTTCTTTTATTTTCATTATTTCTCCAATGAAGCTGAGAGTTTTATGCAACAGGACCAAATTTTAGACAAACAGAGCCTGATGGAAAACTACACGTTCTACATACGCCAGAAATTGCTTTAGATGATCGCTAATTATGAAGATAAATGCAGGGAACAGAATTTATGCTCGTGATGCTGACGATTCTTCAAAAAATTTCTTCGAAGGCAACGGTTCTTCTTTTTAGGACCATAATGCACTTACTGGTGAGATAATTGCAGCCCGAGAAAGTTCGTTCGATCAGTAAAGGTTTACGATGTTGGCAGACAAAAATTGTTCCGAGACCAAGAAAACGGTGTTTCTTCTATGCTAATTATACGTTTTTATTTTCATGTTTCTTTTAATTAATTCTTCTTACGATATTGTGATATTATTCTTTAAATCATTTTCGCTTGATGCATATATTATTATGACATCTCAAGAAGATAGTGTAACTGGCGTCAGCATAATTATATGTCATCCATTACTACTATAAATAACAAACGACTGAAAACTTCGCCATGTCTTAGTCCTTTTCTCATTTTAAACTCTTCTGACGCCATATTATCGTTTCTGATAACTGCAACAGTTATTGCTATCCTTAAATGATCATGGATGCCTCTTCGCTCTAAGCTGTCCCATGGCATTTCTTTTTGTTAGTTGGTCGAAGGTCTTCTCTAGATGTAATATTGTTATGAATACTTCTCTTGTTTTCTGTATTAATTGTTTAATTGTGCCTTGTTTCCTTGCACACATGTATAATTGAATATCGTACTGCATTTTATTGCAACAACAACAAAAATCTTATATTCTATATCTTAAATAATATTAATTACGATATATGTATATGTATGTGAAATTTGTAAAGCTGTGACCAATTTTCCGGCAATCGCAAGAGACCATATGACCGCGTTTGACCAATGAACATGGAGAATCATAGCGGTGTACACGCCGCATCCAAAATAAGTTTTGCGGTAATCTGTCCAATTTAGCAATTAGCGAGCAGTGTATTCGTCTGTTTGTGGGGTAATATCGTAACCTCACATTCACTTAATGGTTGGTGAAACATCAAATATTAAATAAAAATTAAGTAAAATGTCACATAATTTATTTAATTAATGTGTATTGCATCCCTAAATTGAACAAAGGACAAAATATAAACTCGGTTAACTTTTCTCTATTCCCATTATCAAAACGTCACAACAAATTGCAAATGCAAATAACCGTCAAAATAACCCAACACATTTATTTGAGCTGGGTTGGGTTATGTAGGATTGAAATAAACGTGTGGTGGGGGAGGGATGTAACGCTAGTTACATTAGTTCTCAATATTATACCAACGTTACTGTGTGAGCAATGTAATAAAAGGAATGAGAAACTGAAGAATAGACTTTTCAATCACACCATACGAAAGGTACTGTGTAATTTCATACAATGGCTTTGGAGAAGAACGGACAAAACATTTCGCAACCAAACATTCACAACACCAAGCGACTTATCCATCGCTCAACTAGAAACTCATTTAAGACGAGCGCTTATCGCATTAATAATATAAATATTACAGGGAAGTGCAAAACTGTTCATGTGGTTTCCTATCAATCGGCAATGTGTATAATTCCTTATCGAATTAATATGTTTACAGTCAGTTTCCACTTCAAAACCTAATAATAATAAAAAATCGATAAAGTGAACAACCAATCAAGATAATATGGTAATTATTTCGTTGGGTGGCTGTACGTCTGCAAACGGTTTTCATCATTTATGTAATTGTAAGATGCAAAACAGTATTAGTTATTATTGCACGTAATTCTTTAAGTGTTAATTTGTAATTAAATGCTAGATTCAAATAAGCAGTGAGGACGTAGCACCTGAAATAATTTAATAAAAATTCATTTGAAAAAAAAAACAAAAGTAAGTCACGCAATATAAGCGTAGGGAGAAAAGTCGTGGGAAAGAGTAAGTAAATTTTGAAATGAGACGAATTATTCAAATGATTTTTCCAAAATAACTTGATTTTATAAAGAAACTTGCTAGTAAGCGTGGTTTGGCGTTTGTTACAGATATATGTAAATTTTTTGATGCTCTAGATAAATCCGGTGCTTGCTACTCATATTTACAAGCTTCATATCAACGACTATTTAGCAACAGTTTCTTTGTGCTATAAATGCTAGGCGAAGTTTTGTTTTTTAATATTCGCTTTCGCACCATTATGTTACGATTTATGTTAAGGCGAGGTGTGGACAAATAGCTATTGGTCTCGTTCGAATGGTTTTCTATGACTACAATCTGTACCCGCATGTAAATTGAATGTAACGAAGCCTGGAAAATCTATGTGTGTGCGTGCGTGTGTGTGTGTATTTTCGAGAATATAGAAACCGCAAGTATATTTCAAATGCAAGGCAAGTGTTCTAAATCCGTAGTATTTATAAATATACATCCACCGGATATTTGAAGTTCGTCTCTCTAACGTCACACGTTGAAAACAAACTAAAAATATGTTTTCCTCCGCATTTCGAGCGCATAAACGATCGTCCGCGCGCGATCACGTTCGAATTTTCATCGTGAGCGCGCGGCTAACCGACAGAAAATCGCGTGGGCATTCGTAATGAGTGTAGTAAACACACCCAAACTACGAAATTAGAAAGTATGGGATTGTCTGTTATATAAAGAATTCGCTTCATTCATAATTACTTTCGATACGCCCAGGCATGTACTGTTTGCCTTTCCGTGTAATTTAACAATCCGTGTTTCCTACGAACGATTAAACGATTCGATTGTTACGATCTAATTAATTCGGTGCGATTTGTTCAGGTGTTGAACGAAAATAAGCCGGCGTCGGAGGAAGTGCGGAGAGCCGATTCATTCTGAACTGTTTATTATGAGAGAACGTCTAGTTGCTAGAAATCAAATGGGAAACTTTGTGGCGCCAAATATGCCTTCGAGCAATGGCAGGAATCTGACAATTCGAGTTTGCAACGGTTTCCTGATACGAAGCTCAAAATCAACAGAAGACGTTTTATATTCCCCATCAATGATAGAAATAACAAACTTTAGCCTCCACAAAAATTCTTTTTAATTCTTCTACTGTTTGCTTTAGCTAACAATAAACTTGTTTATTTATTAAAATCATCGTTTTTTATAAAAGCAGTTTAATGTCGTTGTTACGTTCAAATAAATTAAATAAATGCCACTATACTCCGGTAATAATTTCGAAAACCCTAGTAAGTTTTCTTTACTTACATAATATCGCTATATTTACTACAGTACGCAGTATTAAATTTTCTCGGCAGCTAAATGGAGGTGTTCGACTCTTGCCCCATAGCATTCGGTATATTGCTAATTTAAGTGTGGCATCATTTTTTTTACAAAACATCGTTGAATCGTGGATATTCCACCCCAATCCACCAACCGTAAATAATACATAAATATTGAATAAAAGTGGCCAACATTAATTTATAACAACTTATGAGGGGCATTAACGCACAAATTTAGGCGTTATAAAACTACAAAATGAAAATAAATTTTAACTACCGTTCTGTGAAATAATTAAAAAAGAACGTTTGTAACGACTTTTCGTACAATATGTACTTAAAACTTTAACGATAGCAATATGTTTAAAATTAATTGATGCTAAAAATATTTTAACGTTTTTAAGAAATTTATTTGTGTTCTTTAAAACTATTTGCGTAATTTGAAACATATTTGGAAACGCTTTATGGAAATAAATTTTGTATTTTGTGTTTTTTTTTTGAATATTTATTCGCACACACAGTTTTAATAAAAACAATTGTAGTTCTATTCAGATTTTGTTTGTGTTTAAGGTTCCAAACAGCACATTGGTAACGAACCTTTGGGTAATATATTGAGTTTCAGGTCAAACCATTTCACATATCTTGACCTAAATACACATTTCCAAAGTGTATTGCGTTCGAAAATATTTATCCAAGCAGTGCATTAGTTGAATATTCTGCATACGAGGTCCAAAGTAGAGTAGGCTACAGGCACTGCTTTTATTAATTCGAAAAAATTATTGTTTTTATTAAAAAAAAACATGTTGCAGTGGATTTTGAAAAAATATATACTTGAATTTAAATAAGAATAACTTTATAAGATGAGACCTGTCAGTGTATAAGATTCAAAATGATAATATTAAATATGCACTTTTAAAAAAATGGCTAGCATTTGCCAGAATTACTGATACGCCAGTTTTTCACATGGATTATTTGTTTATTTTTGTATGCTATTCGGTGCTGCTAATACGTGCTACAAAGTTTGTTCTTACAATTTTTACGCATAAACTTCTACTAACTGTTTGACTAACTATTTGAATGAAATGCTAGTTTATTGTTGGTCAAAAATGATATCGCTCGAAACATAACATAGCATATCTACCGAATATTAATATTAATATTAGGAGCCTAAGCACTTACTTTCATTTTACAATTTGTTTTCGACATGCATTGCAGATTTTCATCAATAATTTATTAGATTGAAACGATAAAATAAATCAACCGGCATTTACTGGATTTGATTGCTACCAACACCCAAAGGTAGCTTACTGTCGTAGTATCAGTTCAATTAATTTTTTTAATAGATTATTAATAGCTAACTAGCGATTTTTTTATATCAGGCATTAAGTCCAACATATCCGTTTGATCGATATAAACCATTTTTTGTGCAGTAGGAAATCTTGCCCAAACTGAACCAATCACAAATCAACTCAAATCCCACTTTAAAGAAAAGACGCGATAAGTTCCGTTGCACGTCATCAATGACGTTTCCTGCATATTTTTTTATTTTACCAGATAAATTAATATAAACGAAGATTAACTTTCAATTAATAGATTTTTTTTTAATTTGGAAGATTAATAATAAATATATAAATAAAATTAAATGCATGTGCATAATATATATAAATAAAAGTAAAGTTGCCATCAACTGAGCTCAGTGAAGACGGCTGTGCTGTTTTCATTAGCGACGCAACACACTATAGTAGTAGTACAGTACTAGACATTTTCACTATCTTATAGACGTGCGATTTATTATAACGTTCCACCGTGGATACGATTTCGAGTAACAAAAACTGTTCAAACGTTACATCTTAAAAAAAACAGTTAAATGATTACAGGATATGCTGAATATACATATATTAGACAATGCTTGCAAAAACATGCACTGGCAACTACAAAAAAAATCAGCAATAATCACATATATGCATTGACAGTGGAAGAAAAGTGCAAACAAAGACCCAACAACATAAATACGAGGATTTAATCCTAGTAGTTTGAACATTTTCAGAGAAAAAAATAGTTTCCAGAAAGGTCAGCAAGATGTCGGCAATTTTCGCAATGCGTCGAACGGCGAATCATAACTCTTTGGGGTTGGGGTGAATTGGGTTGGGTGGCCACCTACGAGAAACTAGAAATCAAGCCCCGTATTAGTCGATATAATTCTTTTACGAGACCATTTCAACTCGATGGTGCCCGAAGAAAAAATTAGAAATTTTTTGGTCTCTTCGAATCACTCTTAATATTTTAAAACGTGTAACAGAAAAAGAATTTACTTACAGTTATAATTGAAGAATTTCCACGCACCAATATTAATATATTACAACAAAGCTGACGTTGTCGAGAACTTCCAATAGTAAAATTCTAGATTAAATTAAATTATGAAAGTGTCAATGCATGACAATTAGAGAATGTATTATAACGAATAATTTCATGCCAAATACACGTATCTAGCTAAAATATTAAAGCAATTGTAATTCTATTATATATAAATATTAATAAATATTATATATATATATATATATATATATATATATATATATATATATATATATATATTTGTTATATGTATAACTTTTATAACTTCTATAACAACGACATGCTACTAGAGATAAATAAACGGTTTATGGGTATTTTTGACCAACAGCAATGGAAAATGACCACTTAAAATTTTCTATTAAAACTCTGGAGTTGCTATGGTGGACCTGTCATTTTTGCAATTAATTTTGCGTCAATGACTCGCGGGAAATCAGTTAGCTGTGTGATTGGCAAAACATCATAAGTTAAGTCAATTCTTGAACGCAAAGCGAAGTTTGCAAAACCCATTTTTTGGCGTTCAATGTCCTAGGTATGGTTTTATCTAAATTTGGTAGTTCATATAAATCAAACAAAGATTCGTAAAAATAAGAATTCTTGATAGTTCTCTCCAGCTTCATGCTCATATCCTCGTAATACGGTTGTAAATAAATTAATTATACTTTAAATATTAACTTTCATTGTACATAGCACTTATTATATAAGTATATTATATTTCTTACTTCGAAACCACCCTTCTATGGACAATTGAAAAACTTGGTTCATTACCCTAGAACCAAGTGAACACACTTTACCCGAGAGTATAAACAACTCAGCTCAACTCAAAATAGCAAGTATCGCCTTATTTGGATGTAATTTACTTACTTCGGTTCTGTCATTTATCCGGTATCCGAAATTCAATTCTACAGGCAATAAATTCGTAATGTATCCACGAGGCTTTAAACAATCACATCTTTTTTTGGTCAACGAACAAACCGTAGACAATATGGACTATCCGAATGTCCATAATTTCTCAGTAAGTTATTTGCGAGTAAGTAACAATACCCCTAATGCATTGACCTTCATTTAAAAGGTCCATTTGCCTAGTTTACATTGAAAATCGTCATAACGTTGACATCTTACATAAATATTGGTGAACATTTTGGGCAACAGACAAGAAGTTGTGAGTTATTATTCATCTTACTGGGTTGAAATTTCTTTCTACTGTTTCAGAAATCAAAGCTACTTTTTTCCAATATCAATAAATTATTCTAAGCATATAATACTTTTATTATAATGTCAAAGAAACAGAACAGATTTTAAGATCCAGAGTTTTTTATATTTTATTTCTACACCACACTATTGCATAGATACATTACATTTTGTTTTTGTTTTTTTTTTTAATTTGCCCACCTTATACGTAACCAACAATCCTAATAAACTAAACAGCACACAATTATTTTCAGACTCATTTTCAGTTTCATTGGACAAATTTCTTATTAGCCATTTTGAGTACATAATCTCGAGAAATGGTATAATACAGTTTCTATATTTATATTTATTTCTTGTTACAATTTATTGTAATAATTAAACTGCTTCTGCATCAAATGTATCGTTCGAATGTAAAAACTGACATACGGTTCTAACCTATTCGTGCAATGTAGTTAGAATTTATATAAAATACGAATAGGATCAAACCTTATATACCGAATAGGTTCCAATGTTCTTGTACTAAATGGGTTAGAATCCTAAAAATGTAATCCTGTATATATTGATTAATTCAGATTTCAATTTAAAGCGATCAAGTTTTCATTTATCAAGGACTACGAACCAATGAAGAAAATATAAGGTTCGAACCTACTTGGAATTTCGAATTTATTTAATTCAATTTATGTAAAATACGACAAATATGAATACGTTCGAGCTTTATATTGTCGAAATGGTTCTGATGTTATTTTACTGAATAGATTCGCACAATATCCTGTAAACATATATTGATTAATTCATCTTTCCATTTACAGAAATCAAGTTTTCATTGACCAAGGAATCTTTTTTGGGTAAGTTACGCTTTCTTGTTATATAAAGTAATATATGATATGTGGTGCTTGGGATACATGTATAGTTTTCGAAAATCTCAGTGCTGTGTATAATAGTTTATTAGTCAACGTACAGCAATGATTATCATTATCCAAGAGGTTGAAGAGGATGAAAGTATCCTAAATCATTTCATAATTATGACGTACGACTTTGAACAGTCCAGTCACTTCAATGATTATCTAATAATATAAATGCACGCTTGTAATTAATTATCAAATCATGAGTAATGCAAATTCTGATTTGTGATTGGCTACAAATTGCTGCCTAATGAATTATTAGCAATTACCTGTAACTTATGGTTCATATTACTTATCAAAAATTAGTTATAATGACAGAAATGCCATTTATATTACACCTCGATTAAAACTTGGTAATCACAGTATACATTTTCTACTCTCGAATGACCTACGAAATAAATCAGAATCGATTACACTTAAGATATCTGTTTTAATGCGCAATGACATAAAGATATTAATTTCATATGTCTTGATGGTATTGCAAATTCCGTGATGAATATTTTAAAAATACTTTTCAAATAATATTAAAATTATTAGCAGACAAATTATACCACTCCCCAAAACCGAACTATATCAATATTTAAATAGGGTATAATTGTAAAGAAATATTAGTTATTTACCAGCTTTAGTTGCATTTCATTTTCTCGTTTTCAAATTGAAGACTTTGTGTTGCTAACCAGGTACAATATTTCAGACGCATTTTGTGGTTTCCCAGTGCTGTTACGCAGTTTTCAGTTTCAAAAATATTAAAAGTGACGGTTTCTACAACGGAAGTTGCTTCAGTATATCTATTTATGGGATAATTAGAAACATGTGACGTTACGAACAGATTACAGCTATTATTTCAAATTTATTGTTAAATTTAAACAAGAGGGCGATTGATTCAAGCAACGACGATCAATAAATGCCAGATGTGACGCTATAAATACTAATAATGTATTTAGGACATGTAGATGCCCTTATAATTGTTATATTATCATTTAATGTGTGTTCGCTTTAAAATTTCACTTCATTTCAAGCAATTGCACGATGCAGTTCCACTTGAATCTCAAGATTCCGCCGCATTACCATTAATTAACGGCCGCATTAACGACGGTCCGCAAATGGAAAAGTAGGCGAGTTATTAGCCGAAACAGACTAAAAAGTCGACGCAATTACGCAAAATTAAATAAAACTGGCCGAAACGAGACAAATTGTTACACTTGCGTACGTAAAGGGACCGTGACGCCGGCGATTCGGTTTTTCGAACGAACGACATCAAACGGAAGAAGATGTTGGTAAAAGTCATTGTACTGTGTGTAGTTAAAAAACCGTGCATGTAGATATACCTACGTACGATGCACGTCTCCATTATTCCCGGGAAACAGTCTATTACAAATAAGTAGGATATCCGTCGCAACAGCCAGAGTATAAACATCGCTGATACGGAGGGATATGTTCGCGGTTTACGAAAAAGTTAAATGCGTTTATATAATCTTATATAAATACGGCTGGCGTTTGCTGCACTTTGTGCGGGCACGTTATTATCGGAATTGCAAAAACTTATTCGTAACGATCCGACGATAACTTGCGATAATAATAATTAACTGGGGCGATTGAAATGATCCTAGTGATCCTATTGTGTTTTATTTATTTACTTAAAGTTCTTAATGGCGTTATGTAATGCGATTTAAAATTGCATTAACAAGCAATAAAGAGAATAACGTTCTTTGAATGCATTCGTCTTGACTTCGTGGAATGAAGAATCGGCTATTTTAGATACACGGTGAATTAATAATAATAATAAAGTCTTTATTTATTTTATTTAACGGCGGTAAGTTATTATATACTTTAGATATTTGGTAGGTGAAGGGTCGCTCAAAAAACGATGTTCTATGAACGGGAGAAGTTATTGTACCCTTGTACCCGATATTAATATTATGAACGTACGAAATCTAATTTTTCTGTACAAATACAAAGGAGTTTGATCGGAAATTATTTTATAATATAAACATGTGACGAGTAATGTTCTTCTACTTAATATATTCAGCCAACCAGTATCTACTAGTTTATGAGATATGCCATCAAACTTCCGTATGCCATGAATAAGCCTTAGACATGAGTTTTGTACCCGTTGTATTTGTTTGACTGGATCCATAAATCCCAAATAAATACAAAATTTAATGGCACTAGAGGATGCTCTTTGTGGTGACAAAGTATGGTTTTCATTTTAATAGAACGAAAATGTCTCTGATGGTATATTAAGTTTTATGGTGCAGTAGGCCTTTTCAAGTTCAAGGTGTAAATGATATACAGCAATGGTCCCAATATTGAACCTTGAGGAACTCCCCTCATTAGAAGTCTCCAATCCGATACCCCACACGGTAAAACAACACGTTGAACCCTATTAATAGGATATGATGTAATTTGTAATTGAATAGAATTATTAGAGAAGCCGATATATTTTAGTATCGACAATAAGAGAAGATGATCAATAGTGTCAAAAGCCATACTGTAATCTAAAAAAGTAAAGATTGTCACTTTACCCCGACCCCGAGTCCTGATCCTGGTCGAAATCCAGACTGACAGTCCAAAATTTTGGGACAGGAATAACTTCAGCACACTTCCAAGATGTTGAAAACGTGCTAGTTAGCAAATGTTGATTATGTGGGTCAGATAGCGCACTATGTAGGGGCAACGTCATTTTAACATTTCCATATTTAAACCATTCGCACCGCGAGCATTGCTCTGACAAGGTAGTTTTAATACTGTACATGAATCTACAGTTCGAAAACTAAGATGGGGATAGTTAACAATGTATTGATTTTTATTGTAAAAATCATTAATTCCGTATTATCAACAGTCGCAGGTATATTGTCTAAGAAGAAATCATTGATATCATTCGGTTTTTGCAACCAGTCAGGTACATTAGGTTTATTTACTACAGCTGCATTCAAACATTCAAACATCGCAATTCTATCAACATATCTCTGGGAGTACTTTTTGAGAATTTAAATTGGAGATATGCTTTCTTTTCTCTAATTATGGCTTGTGTTGCGAGTTTATTTTTCATATATTTAGACTTTGCTTTGTCCCGAGACATCATCAGCTTAATCGTATCAATGATTCAAGGAGCTTTCTTTTTAGTTATTTGAATTATGTTTAAAGGTATGTGCTTATCAAAAATGTAAATGAGTATTTAAAAAGTTAATTCATTCATAATTCATGATGGAAAAATTCCAAAAACTCCAACTCCACAGCGGACTACCATTTCAACATCAGACGTAATCACCAAATCTATTAATGTTGCACAGTTATTAATTAATCGTGTTGGCTCTGTTATTATTTGTTGTAGTTGTTAAATGTGTAAAGGCTTCCAACATGGAAATAAGATACATAGTATCATCATTATACGACCCAAGCATATGAATATTTATATCTCCCAAGCATATTAATTTATCGCTTAAATTCAAAAATTCCAATTCATCTGTAAATTGCTTGTACGACAATGTAGGTGGTTTATATATAGTTCCAATTGCTAGAGTTATGTCAATATATTTGATGCTAAGCCACACTTACTCTATACAACGATTAATTTCAATTATTTTATATTTAAGACAATTTTTAATATAGAGACCCCCCTTCACTACGATCCTTTCGTACCAGACTCTAACCAGAAATTGTCAATATGCTAGTATTTATCTCAGCTGTTAACCACGTTTCATTGAGAGCAAAAATATCGACATTGGTTTGAGATAAATAGCTATTTATAGCGTTAAACTTAGGAATTAATGAACGAATGTTAATATGCGCAGTTTTCAAAATATTACACATATTATTACCTGCCGCCATATATCCAGTTAACGCACATAAAGATTCATATAAACATAATTTATGTTCAATGAAACAATATAACGCGATAATATGATAAATAGAAAGTTATTGAAAGTAAAAAGGGCAAAAAATAGAAAAAATTACTTATGACTCTTCAATAGATTTTTCTATATATCAACATGTCGTTAGAGTCACTCCTTCGCATTTTATATCTTTAAATATGTTTGCGAGTATGATATATCTTAACTGGTAAATGTCAAATAGTGACATATATTTAAGGTAAAAACATGCATAAAAATGCTATAAACGTTAATTGAACAGATCTGCGAAAAGAACAACGGTGAAAAAATTTGATGATATGATCCCAATTTTACCTCGGGGATACCAAATGGGTTAAAATGTTGTTACTGATCCCCCAATTTAACTTAAGATTTTTGCAACCACACATTATTCTCTGTTGGTTTTGGTTGGGCTGAGCTGAGTAAAGAATTAATTCGATTTGAATGGACATTTAATGTTGATATTACTTTCAAATGCAGTTCACTTGAATTTGATAAAATTGAGTTGACATAAGGTTGAATGGCGTTACATTTTGATTCAATTGACTCCAGTCCAACCAAGTAATATTTAGTATTTAACAAATAGTCAATTCAATTATTTTTTCGCTTAGTTCATGGCTTAATGGGTTGAATTTATTTTGAGTGGATTTAATTTGTTGCTATTTATCTCCAAATTCCATCGCCTCGACTCTTTGGTCACTCAAACCCATATTTGTAGTTGGGTTGTAAAGCGATTACAATAAAATCAACATTAAATGTTGAATCCAATAAAAAATATAGTTAATGTGGAGTTGGGTCCAACTGCAACCCAACTAGTCTCTTATTTATGGGGTTGGGTTCGTTTGATGAAAATAAATATTTAATGTTTATGTAATTCGACCCATAATTATTTTTGGCTTCACTTACATTTATTTGGTATTAGTGGTCTCAAATTTTTGCATAACCTGTTCCTCGCCCGATACAAGCAGCCATTCCATCTACAAATGTTCAATTCATGAAATTAATAAAAAATATACATTGTCAATTTTCGCAATTTGTTCTCTCGTTTTGTCGATGTGTTTAATTGACGTTTACGTATTGCAATAGGTTTTATGTTAAAATTGTAAAAAAGTGGTTTAAATAGTTTTAAACACAATATACACCTTCTTCACAGTTCTACAGCAAAGCATGTTAGATGTTAATTTTAGTACTGCCTCGATATAAATACATGCTAAATGTTTAATAAATTAATGGAACTATTGTTATGGCGTCATTCTTTATTTACATTGCTAATAATAAAAATATATTTATATTGCCAATTAAAATGAATCTTAATTTTAATAATTTTACATTTATGATTAGTACCGTAAAATAAACACGAACTGTAATCCACAACAATAGTTTCATTAAGAGAATTGGAAATGTGTAATAAATTGTATAAAAAATAATATTAAAACTGCTGTTTCATAAACACTCGACGAATATAGAATTTCAAACTTTGCAGATAGGTGTTTAGGTACGTAATTGGATAAAATAACTGACTTCATTGTAAATAATTAGGTATTTAGGCAATTTGAATTAAACAAGACTGTATACATTTTGTCCTAATTCACCGTTAGCATATTTTGATATTTTGTTTAATGTCGTGTGTACATGAAACAAATAACGTAACGAATAAAGAACATGGACTATTTTGAACATATTGACAAATATTGATACAGTTGTATTTAAATTATCCATCTTTTGTAAATTGTATTAAAATTTGTTCACTTGTGTAGTTAGATGGACATGTACCTATTTCTGCCAATCAGAGTCGTGAATTCACAGTTATGTGGGTTCTGAGACGTTGTAGATTTTATCAGATCTTGCTTAATAGTCAGTTGGGTTCGAGCATAAAATTCAGGTGTATTTGCACAAAAAATGACTACAACCATCGAAGTATAAACCGCAGTCAAAGCCAAAAGTACCCAATAATAAAAATAATAAACCAAATTTTTGACAATGGCGCGTATTTTAAATGGTGTTCCAATGTTAATATCCGTTTCTGTGCAATTACTAATTAGAAACGAAGAGTCTGAACCATAAGTTGACAATCCTGTAATTCTACGTCATTTTATTTGGACAGCTAAGGTTGGTGAGCTCAAACGACAGCGTTATCGCCCAAGAATCTAACCGGGATCTAGCACTTAAACTAAAATGTTAATCTAAAGCTTAGGCTGGATTGGGTATGAAGATTCTTCCTTCCTAAAATATAAATAAAAATAGAGCTCAACCCAATTCGACACAATTTCACCCAAATGTATCATCATTTTAGTGCTTCTTGGTGCTTTTTTTTTTGTTTTGTCTTCCTATCATCTCATAATTTCTCTGCAATAAATAACAATTTAATTGATCAATTTTTATTTTCATTCATATTATTTTCTCTCTTATATATGACAGAGAAAATGTCAATCTTAAGTCTAAGTTACCCAAATTAATTCATTACACTATGTCAACATAACTGTTTGCATTGTTTCTGTTTATGTGGATGTGATTCAATTTTCTATATAAGCAGAAAAAAGTTTTATTTTAAAATGGTTTTATTAAAGAAACATCAAATTAACATTGAACTTTTCTCAAAAAATAAAAGGTTCAAAAGTGGATGGCAGTTCTGCTTTTTCGCTTATGTGACGAATGATGCATATGTGGTCACCCATCATATTATAATACATTACATTACATTACATTACATAATTCCACCTGCCCTGATAGCGTATCCATCATTGCTATGTCCTGATAGAATCTCTCACCGTGCTCTTCACTGATGTCACCCATATTTTCACTGAAGAAACTTAAATGAGAATATAGAAAGTGTAACTTTAGGGACATTTGGGACGAATCATTTTATGACATTCAAAAAGTTTTCCAACAATAACTTTTACTCTTGGGTACTTTTTATTTCCAAGGAAGTTATCTACTACTTCCCTAAAAGATTTCCAAGCATTTCTCTCAAGTGACGTCATTTTTTGTTAAAAGTCTTCAAACATCTGGCGAACATTTGGTCCAATAAATATTCCACCTTCTATTTTAGCTTTTGACAATTTTGGAAACAAGACGAACAAGTGTTTGAATGACTCTCCATCTTTATTGAGTGATTCTACGGACTGTTTGACCAACCCGAGTTTAATATGAAGCGGAGGCATTAACATTTTTGCTGATCTTACTAATGATATTCAATGTCAATCTCTTCTAATAGCTTGTTCGCAAATTACACAAACACAAACCCTCTTCCACAGAAAAATATGTGGAAAATCTTTGGTGTGTTTTTCGGGCAGTTGTGACTCGGCAACCGGGGTGTAAAAGATTCCACTCCTTCAATCTGGATGTTAAAATTTCTGCATTTGATTTAGTTAGACTAATATCTCTAATTAGATCATACATTTCTTATTGACTGGGAAAATGAGGTGCTTTGCTGTCATCGTTTAAAAATAACACATCCGCTTCCTCCGAGTGAACACTATCGTTGAGATTTTGGTAGTCAGATTCTTCAGTTACTGAAGAAGGTAGCGTGGAAACAGACATAGTTTCAGGGTGAGGAACTGGTGCACTACTTGACTCAAGATCGGGAGATATAATGTCGTATCGGTTTTTGATCTCTTAAAGTTAGTGAGACTCACCAAATAAAAGTAGCAGTGCAGATTTTTTGAACTTCTCCACCTTCGTGGAATTGCGAAGGGCATGGCTCTGCGTTCGCCTCTATACCACGAGTCTAACGTTGATCGTCATGATCCACACAACACATGTGGGGCCAAAGGTTGGTTTCCAATTTTCAAACCACAGTTGGCTTCTTATGCCTGAATGTCTTTTGTACCGCCTTGAATTTTATGTTTAGCTTGCTTCGGACTTAATATTAATACCTCAAACCTGGCTTATTTTGCTTTGGCACTGTAGCTTTTCCACTGTCCTTGTCGTCTCTTCCTTTGACGTTATTATCCATCTCATAATTATATTTTCAATATAAACTATACATTCACCATATTACTGTTTGATAAAAAAAATTATTTGATGGTACACGAATCAGGTTTTCACATATCACTGCAAATAATTCTACATTCCGGAAACCATTACGTCCAAGGCAACAATTAACTGCACTTATTCCAAACCATGAGAAATACGTCATATAATTACTTCATTTACACAGAAAAATCACTACCTTTATTAGTACTACTACTAGTACTTAGTACTTAGATTATAGTTAAACTTTACACAAATATATGAAAACTATTTTGAGTTCAATAGATATATGAAAATTGTGAGACTTTGCACATACGATTCTCGTGTTATAGAAAAATCTGGCAGTCGTGTTTTCACTTCGGGACACCACGCAAAATTTAGCTTTATGTAACTTAGTATTTTTATGTGAACTGGGCGTGAGTGTGAATTTATGCTTGAATGAAGACATCGCTTATTCGCTGGGTAAGTCTGCACAGATTTGATTTTTACGTCAGTTCACTGCACTGACAAAGGTTCTATATTACGACATTCAACTTTTAATCAACGTTGGGTAAAATCTTACAAATCATAAAAAAGAGATGGGAGATGCTGTGATACTAAAACATTATAATCTTATTATAATAGAGCTATCGAGAATCGTGTTGAGCTTCAAACTTCAAATATTCGCTGGTGTCTTCGCAAATTTTGACTAAATTTATTCAAATGCAATGAATTATAATTGCAATTTATTAGCGAATGTCCTTCCCGTGAACCACTGTCGCCGATGTTATCTTTATAATACACCTTGTAACGCACAACAATATACTCTAAATTTAACAGTCGAATGACAGCCAACGAAAAAAAAAACACTCACACATTAACATAATCCGTGTTGTTGAAACAAAGCTTAAAGTGACAAAACTAAATGGTACGAGATATACGAGAAGCGGCCGTTTAGGGCCGGCCCAAAAAAAAACATTATTTATCGCGGCCATTAGGCCCCTTTCTTGAAAAATTAATTAATTTACTGCCTTGATAAATGATAATCCATTAGTTTTATTTGTTCAGTCACGGGCTTTGTTCTATGATTACGGTCGCAAATGAAATGTGAAATCAAGATGATAAATTGAAGGATGTGGTCGGCTGTGCATGCTAAAAACTATATTGATAATTTCAAACATCGCACAAACAACCTATGCTTTCCAGCATAAAAGGCGCAGTGTGCTTGCAGGAAATCGCGCCTTTCCGGGAAATAATCATTAATAGCAGAACCGTTTGATTATGCGGCGCATTAATTATATTTTTTTATTTCATCTGCATTTCTTACCAGCGCGTTTGTTTTTAAATTTAAATTAAGTCACCAACGCGCGGATTATTATTTCGTCGTTTCGCTGAGTGCGGTTTTTGCCAGTTGCCGACTCAGCGTATCACACTCATTATTTTGCATTGGCATTTCTTACAGAAACTGTTATATAACTAAATTCATCGTAACGGGTTTTTAAATAAACTAATATTTACTTGCCACGACTTCGTTTATTTGTGTTAAATTGAGTGAAACGTCAATCTCTTTCCTTATCAGCCCGGTGGGCAGATAGTCGATATTCCAGAATCAGGAAATGCGTGTTTTTAATTTGTTAAATTTATCTGTAGAATATTCACCTTATCGGTTTCGTTTATTTGGGTGTACATTTTCTGTATGTACCGTATTTACGCTTATCGGAAATACTACCTGTTTGAAAAAAATGCATGTGGCAATAATAATTGCTATTGCAAATATTTATTGTGAAATAAACTTTATGCCAAATTAAAGCTTCGCAATTTCAATCTAGTTTGAGCAATTTACCGTAAGTTACGAAAGTAGGGTTAATTGCAACTGAGACAAAAAGTTAGACCCAAATTAAGGCCAATCACGTCATTGAATTAACTGATATCTGGGCCAACACAAAACATATATTAGGCAAAAATTATTAAAGATTGTTTTAATTTGTTAAAACGCTTCGAACGCTGACTTAAACTACACATTTTTAAGCGTGGCCTTCATTCTACAACTATGAAAAAAGACACGAAGCTTTCATTGAATTGGCGGTGACTGTTTGGGTAATGATCGGTAATTTTGGTGAATTATTTTGATCATGGAATTTTACATCCAACTCAACCGACACAATCAACATATCCATGTTCAAAGTAGAATTAAAAAGCTATACAATGATCACCCTTATCTCGGGTTATAAGACATGCATACCCTGAAACCTTAAATTACATTTGGAAACATGCATTAACCATTTGTGTTAATATAAAAATTTACTACATTTTTCGTTGTTTCATTCTAAGTATTTCACAAAACTAATCTTTAAGGGCAAGAAACTTCCCTACTAATACACGATTCAGAGCCACAATTTCCATTTGTATACTATAATCAATTTTGCTTACTGTAGTATGCAGATACCGAATTAAAAATTAACATAATCGCGCACGTAGTCACTTTACCCAGAAATATTGCCTTACTGCTCGCTCCCACAAGAAATGCCGATTCGCCAATAAGCCTCTCGCAATACTTAGATATCTTATTAATATTAATTTATTATGTGTTGAACGTTGGGTGTAATTTAAATAACCTGCTCAAGAACTTAATGAGACTGTTGCGATTTGGTGTATGCAATATAAAATTATAGGAATATTAAAATAGGAAAATGTAAATTGGTTTCAATAACTAGTTATTACGATGAGGGCGTTATAAACTTTAATATATGCGATAATTAATATCTCCGAGCTAGGTGATTTTTTCATGTATTCGTAATTATTACTATGCCTCCTTTGAAAAGTGCAACGCCGGTAGCGCTGAGTTAATACGTCATAAATGCGAAATAAAAATGCCGCTTGGTTTTACGTGGTGGAGTCATAATGAACTGAATTCAGGAACAATTTACGACTCACCTGGGCACTGAAATGTTTATTCGATTCGAAAGGCGCTCGAGGAAATCTTTGTTTCAAATAAAATACTAATTTCAATATTTGTAATTTCTTTGAATTATATATTCTCTCTTAAGATAATTGTAGTATATTTATGTTATTTGGAGAAAAGCTTCATGATTAAAATTGGAAATGTTATATTGATATAACATTTACGTATTTAAGACAAAACATGTTTGTAAGGAAGAGAAGGGTAGAAAAGATGTAATCTCAATCAAAAAATTAAAACTAAAATAAATGCAAGGAACTTTCGCAGGATAATTTAAGTCGGCCGCGTAACAGCTGAAAAAGAGTACTGATACAAAAAAAAAGTTTCTACTAGAAAAATGTTTGGTCGGAATCTCTTTTTCAAATAGTAACTACATTGGTTTACAGGAAACTATAAATAAAGCTATGCACTGTGGAATGAGTAATTGACTTTACGGAACAGATATTTGTAACGCTTTAACATAAAGTTCTTCAAACTTTTTTACAATTGGTGAAATTCTATTAAAATAAACTAATGACCCAAGGAAACTTATTGGAATGAAAATACTTTGTTTGTTATAAGGTACATTGTTGTTTCATGACAAGAAAAATGTTCTGCGCCTACAATATATTACGAAATTTGTTATAGATGGATTTCAATTATTTGTGTTAAAAAGAAATAAATATTTTGACTCAAATACGAAACGTTGCATTAATGTAAAATTCATATGGCGCTTAAATAAAGCAGAACAAGAACAATATTTCCTGGAACAAATATAAATATATTGCAATTGCTGAAATCTAGTAGAAAAAAATTCAAAGAAACAAAGTTGATTCTTAGGACGCTCAACATTTATTGCATAGGTTCGTAATCGGATATTTTTTTTAATAAGCGGTTTCTTCTTCATCCCGTGGCGAAATTAATACAATCGTTTTTTTATAAATCGCCTAAGAAAAAAATGATCAAAACGACGATAATGTTGTGTAGTTTATTTTTACTCAAATATTTATTGTGTAACTGATGCTTACATTATTAAGTATACGATATTTTGACTGGCCGAGAATGTTATTATATTCCTAGCCATAATCTGGCCATTGCCCATTAGCTTTGCATTGCTCAGGTTTATATGTGAATTATTCGTTCCTGGGAATTTAGTTTTTACTTGAACTTTATGTGTCGTCCATACTTTTTGCTAGAAGATTTAAGATAAAGATTTAGAGAAACACCTCGTGTAACTAAATATAGGTTTGTGACTTATCCGCCGTCTGGACGTTTTAGTTGGATTGGTTGATTAAATTGGGCTGGGTCTGTATAGCAGTAACAATTTAAAATTGAGCAAAATTGTTGCAGTCCTAGTAGAACTACAGCCTGGACTACAACTTCCTTCCATTAGCCTTTATCTTCGCTTTTAATTTCCATCCTCCACCTCGCTTCCTGGTAGGCATCCTGATCACTTGTCCTAGCCAATTGATTCGCTTTTATTGTAGTTACTACATCCAAATTTGGATGCAGAATTTTTAATTCGTCGTTTGTTCCAATTCCTCGTCCTTTTCCTTATTTTACATGTCTGAAAATGTGTCTCAACCCTTAAATGCATACTATATCACATTTGATACATCTTAGTGAGTAGATATTCATCACAATCAGAAACCCAGAAGATTTATCATCAGCCTCCTCCTCGAATGTATAAAATTTGTTAACCAGAGCAGAAAAAAATTCACTGATACAGCTAAAGAGTTTCTGGGTAATAGTAACCTATCATCAGATTAATACGGATGAATTGTCCTTATACAGTACTCAGTGTAACTCCAATAAGGCAGACGCTTAAAAAACGTGGAAATTTGCATTTTTACGTTAATTTCATATTGCACAAACATTAGGGACTACTGGGCTCAAATCACTGGAAGCGATTTTGTAAAGAAAGTAATCTTGCTGAACAAACACGTGGACTTCTACATTTCAATAACAATGAAAATTAAGTTCCTGTTGGTCAACCAGGGTTTGACAATCTCCATCAAATTCGACCCATTACAACTAGTCTAGACGAAAATTCATGTCAACCAAGGTTAGACAACATTTGAAACACTACATAGAAAGCAAAACCCACAAATAGGGCTTCAAGTTATTTTTTATGCAGAGTTTCTGGGTATGCCTATGCAGTCGAGGTGTCAAATGAGAAACTTTTAAATGAACGAAACTTTGGAACAAGTTCAAATGTGCATGATGGTGCATACGTTTTTTTTTTGTTTCAGAATTAACTTTGAAAAACTTTATAACTTTTTAGGAAATTTATGATGGAAAGACTCAGCACAGAACAAAAAACGAGCATTCGATTATTCAGACACAAAGATCATAGCGAAATTTCTTTCGTGTTCGAAATTCACGTAGGGCTCCAATAATTTACCGATTGGTTGGCGTTTTATGCAACAAGGGGCTCTCTGTGATCTTCCTCGTGCAGTTCGAAATGATGTAAACATTGCTCGAGTGCAAGGAAGTATTGAGGACAATCCCGAAACTTCCACCAGGCGACGTTCTCAGCAGTTGGTGATGTCTAGGCGGTCTTTGCAAAGAATTGGTGGAAGGTGTAACTCATGTAGTTACACCTTTTCCAATATAAGATTTAATTGGTTCACAAGTTAAAATGATGCACAAATGCGCATTCAATATAGCCGCCGTTTTCAAGAATTGTGCCTAGAAAACAACGAGTTTATTCACAAACTCATAATGAGCAAAGATGCCCATTTTCACATCAATGGTTACGTGAATAAACAAAATTGCAGAATATGGGGCACCAAAAAATCCAAGAATAAACATCAAATGCGCCCACTTAGATGCACAGTATGGTGTGGAATAACTTCAGAAAGCATCATTGGACCATATTTTTTCGAAAACGACGAAGTTGCGGTTAATGTGAGAGGCATTCAATACCGGGCAATTATTGAAAATTTTTAAGGCCACATGTAGCGAACAATCCAGAATTGTGTATGCCAAGTTCCAACAAGATGGAGCCACAGCTCATACAGCTCGTCCAACTATGGTCTCCTGCGCGAAATTTTTGTCGATCTAATAATATCGCGTAATATACTAGCCAGCGCGTTCGCCTGATTTAACGGCTCTCGATTTTTTATAAGGCTAAGGTGTATGCCAATGACCATCCAACATCTTAAGGCCACTATCCGAGAAGAAATGAGGGCGCTTGGGCCTGAAATTCTAAGAAAAGTTATGGAAAATGTTCTGGAAAGAGCACGTCAGGTCGAAGCAAATAATGGGCACCATTTGAAAGATAATATTTTCAAAACATAATGTGAACATATTTCCAAACTATAATCTAAATTTTAATAAACGCCAACGTTAAATAAAATCATAAAGAAAAAATGTATTCACTAATCAAATCATAACCTTACTTATGCGCCACCTTGTAGTAGATCGTTTTACAAGATTTTCTCAAATTCAAATGGCATAAACTCTATTTCGATAACTATTTTCTTCCGTTCCCCTTATGGTTTACTTCTTACTTCCTTAACCGATTTATTTTACCAATAGGAACAGTGAGCAGAAACACAATTCCTAATTGCAAGCTTCCCACTGAACAAAAAATTGTTGAAGTTACTTGTTTAACTTGGAAAGATAATAAAAGTGTGAACTTAATGTCCACATTTTCGGGATAGCAACCAGAAACCACTGCTCGTAGCTCGTAGATTCGATATAAAACATAAATAATACAAAGAAGTAACATTGTTACGATATACAACAAGCATATGGGCGGAGTGGATTTAGTTGATAGACATAGCGGACGCTACAAAATTAGGCTAAAATATAAAAAAGTGGTACTTCAGAATATTTTACCATGTACTTGATCTAGTCACTAACCAATGCATGGCTTCTGTACGAAAGGGTCTTTTCCTATTACCACCAGTTGATGTCAATTGTTCATTAGCCTGAATCGAAGACTAACAGGAGGATGTGTTTTAATCAAAAATCGAATTGTTTCCGCGCCCTCTATGACAAATGAAAACAGATTTTTAACGGCAATGTGATATGTATTTTATATGAAACATGCAAAAATTTCAATTTTTGTAAATAAAACACACGCCTATCTTTGTCATTTTTTCTGATCTGTGGACAAAAACTATTACTGGTTTTCACTTGTGCCCTCCTGCTCATCATTCATGAATTGAGAACATTTCTAAGGGCTCAGAAAGTTCTGTTGTCCAATTATTGTAAGTTTAACTCGTAATTATTGTACTTCATAAGTTCTAACTTCATCAAAGTTTTTCTATTCTTGCATGACGTACGTCCTCTCTATTTTTCTGATCATTTCCATGTATTTCCTTCATTACCTTTTAAAATTGGTTACACCATAGTTATTATTTTTATAATTTTAATTAGCATTAAAATGTACAGGTGCGATTATTTTCATACATCCATTCCTTCACGAAAATCGTCGTCCGTCTCCAAATCCGAAACGTTTCCGCTAAGGATGACGAATCCGCCAAAGTAGTGGGTGTTAATTGACAAGATGCGTGCGTTCGCGGAGTAGTAAACGCGTTTATTAATAGCGTTCGTATCTATTTGGTCCGCATGTGTGCGGCGTGCCAGGAGGGTATACCTCGGGCCGGTGACTGTAGCTAGAAGCATTCAGCACCTGTCGCGACGCATTGTTTTCTTTGGCCTGCTTATTAGTTATGTTGTGAGCCTCGCGCGTTTCCGCCCGCTATTTAGGTAATGGGACGCGGATGTTCGTCGCGGGATTCGCGCGTCAATCGCCTTGACGAAACCTAATACGGGTTTCCTGCGTCGAGGACGCCTCCGGTCCCAGGCCACGGCGAAGCTGCACCGATCTTTCAATTTCGTAAGGCATGAAGATATACCATAATTATTAACTAACGTTTTAGTTCTTTTTATCTGAAAACGGTAGATTCATAATTGTCGAAACGTCGCGTTTTAATTTCAATTGTAATTTCTTACCTTTTCTTACATAAATTAATGCGAATGAAAGCTCAAAATAAAAGTTTTATTATAAAAAGTAACAGATGTATAAGAAACAAAACATGAAATAAAACAAATAAGATTATGAATTGTTTAAATTGAAAGGTAATATAAAATGCATAAACGGACATTTTTTTTTAGTCAAGGATAATTAACACCGAAATAGTACAGACAAATAAGTCGCAATCATAAAACCCAATCAAAAGTCAATATAACCCATGCAATGGTGTAAAGGTCTGTTTCATTGTCAATATTTTCTATTATCTTTACTAAAATCTTATCTGCAAAATTATATATGAAATTTGCAAATATTAAGGGATTAATTATTTATTATAAAATCGAAAAATAGCCAAATCGTGTTTTAAAAAAGTAGATTTCCGAGCAAACAGTATTCGATGTTGAAGAAAATTCTTACTTTCCCTTTGGTTACATTGAGAAAGTAACCACACAATGGAAGTTTCTAGGAATGCATGTGATCAATACTTCTCAGAATTTTGAAGTTTTTACAATTCTTAGGCATTTCCGCTCTAATTTTCGTTGATGGTTTTGATTTCCTGCCTGATTACATTTTCATTATGTTCAATTTCTTGTTAATTACAGACTTAAGCGATTTTCATTTTTATCTTTTTGTCATTTATAATTCGTTGCAAATATATCTGATAGATCTTAAATAGTAAATTTGTACTTATTTATGTGTGATATGTGCACACAATTGAATTTTATTAGTTAAATTTTGTATCACAAACATTTGCGTCTATTTTTGTAGTTCACGTAAATACCAATTTATATTTATAATATGATCAGTACATTGTATTGCAATGTACAGATTTAACTTGGGGAATGGGCTTCTCAAAAGAGACACACCCGCAACAATTTGGATGGACTGGGCCCAACCCAAGATTAGATTGTGCCATTAGGATCCTAACCTAACCTAGTTAGGTCGGGTTGGGTTGGGTTGGGTTAGGTTGGGTACTTCTGTTGGAGTGAGTAACAGTGTTGATCGAATTATCTTCGGTTCAATGTGCACCCTTTATTTTAATCATCAAAACTACACAAGTCCGTCTATACAATTCGTTTTTAAGGCCTCAAATGTAATAGGATGTTAAACAAAATCAAGTTTTAACAGTGATTAGTATTGTGATACCTCTTTTGCACCATGGTGTCTCGAAAAATCTTTATTGGGTACAAAGACCCAAATTTCGATTGCATCGATGAGAATTCATAAAAAAAAACATTCGCCATCAACTCCAATACCATAAGGAAACCAAATATTGGACACTTGGAATTGGACCAATTTATATATTTAAATAGGACAAGTAGACCCAAAATACGATTTAGTATAAACTAGGGAATAACGTGGGTATCATTCATGTGTGTATTATCAAAAAAACTGAGCAGGTAATAAATTTCTGATGACTTGTAGCAGTAAGTACCAGTAAAGTAAACTATTTTTATTATGGTATTAAATTTTTCGTAGCAATGCATATCAATGCATCGTATTCCATTTTCTTCATCGCTATTTCTCACTCCTTCAGTTTCTCCTTGTCATACTTCCTCCTTTATATTTCACCTATTCCCATCTTTACTTCTGTTTTCGTTACTATTTATCTTCCTGTAATTCCATCAAATTTTGTAAGTCTCATTCGGTACCAAGGGGAAGAATGGTGAGTCTAGTAATGTTAGTTACAGCTCTTCTGTTATAACTCATACGATAAAGAATTGTTTTCTTTGGGACATGTTGCCATTTTTACGTCAAAATTGCAATTTGTTGAACAATCAAAGCCAACCCAACAGTTCAAATTATTAGATTTTTATAAATAGTATGTTGACGTGAGCAACTATAATTTACTAAATTCTTCTACATTCCTTGGACGAATTTCGTACCCAGCCCCCTTTAGTTCAGATTTCTACGAAATTCTTTGCTCATAAAAATATACCACTGATCTAAATGTACAGTGTGATCTATATTAAATGGATTGGGTCAATAATAATAACTTAATATATAGCCATGCAAACATTTTATGTATTTCATGTAGGCTGATTAGGTGGTGTATTATTCCTTGAGACAACTATCTAGAATGTATGACGTACAATGTCCATCTAGGTAATGAATATGAGTAAAATCGTTACTGACTCAACTAACACCACAAGTTAGTTTAAATGGTGATTCACCTTCCTGTAGATTGAAAGATAACACTATGCGATAGGTAAATAATTAATTTCCATGAAAAATGACTATAAAGCCAACAATTTTCATCACCTGTGATTTAAAAAATTCCACGTACAAAATATAAGAATGTTATTCTTCTTACCATTATTTTTAGTATAATAATGAAACTTTGCTACAACAAAGTATGCGCTATTATAATTGGCGACTCTAGATCTCGACGGAAGCTGCGAGATTGTTCCATAATTTATAAACGAACGTTGCAAGCTTGGCACTCCGCTTATCCTCAAGGTACGCTAAATTGGTTTCAAGCCGCGCAAATCGAACCACACGGCAATCTGATTAATAGATACACCCGGGCATTTTACTTTGCACTTTGCAGATCAAAGACAACGATGTTCGAGAATCGAGAGGCGGACGCTGCTCGTGCATAATGAGATTTGGTTTAACCGGCGGAAATTTCCCGAATTCGCCCGGTCAACAGGACTCGCGACTTGTAAAATTTAGCGCGAAAATTTACAACAATTTGATTCGTCCTCTGGAGTCTCGTGGCCGTTAATGCTTATTTATGGCCTTTCATTAATTTCTTCGCGGCGTAATTAATGGCTTCGAGGATTTTATTTGCCGTCCATTGTACGTGGGATATTTAAAATTTTATTACCTAAAATTCCGCGTATTATAATTAAAACAGAGGTTGGGTATTGAGGTGCTAATGTAATTACGTTTCTACCTCCCGCGAATACAATTCTAAGACATTCCACCACAGCGAAGTCGTCTCTCGATAATTTGACTTGCACTGTAGCGTAATAAGAGAAGTAGACGTTAAATATCGAAGATTGCCACCAAAAAAATCAAATTGTATCATCAGTTAATTCATAAAAGATACATTAAAGGTATTTGATCTAATGACTAACGTACATAACTATAAGTCAAGGAAAGCAAAGCAGTAAATTGAAAACGAAAAACGAGCAAAGAACAAGAAGTAGCAGATAAGTAGAAACCCCTAAGGAAGTAACAGCAAACAAAAATAAAAATAAACGAAACTGAAAGAAATTTAATGAAAAAGTAAACTATGGTTTCCATAGTTCAGTTGGTCCGAACACTTGTTCAAATATTTCATAAACCAAGGGAAATATAGCCAAAAAAAAATTTAAAATAAGTATATTAATATGGTTTTATTGATGAGCTTAGTTCCCCATTCTCTAATGTTCCAACCATAAATATTCATCGCATTTGCGGTTTTTCAAATGCAAGTTAAACGAATAGGTCAATGAAAAATATTTATGGAAGTGGATGAAAGTGGATGAATATTGTTGGAAATAAAGGACCGCAGGAAAGGCAATCGTATTTGTCTTGATTTTTCTGCTCTTTCCAATATCTTCTTCCCAAACCAACCATCAAGCTCATTATTTTTGAAATTGCCTAACTCTCACATTTTAGTGTCCAAATTATGAAGCTTTTGCTTGTTTTCTTTACTGACAGTCAATTTTATTAATATGTTATAGTTTTATTTAATAAGGTAGACGAGTTGTTGGATAAATGGAGACATAAAAACTATGTGCCGCGATTTTTGATATCCGTAAAAAAATTGCAAAATTTTCTACATAGTAGGTTCTTAGTAGATAGTCGATTTCGTTGCACACTTTGTAATTGTTTAGGTTGTTTATTTTGTAAATTGTATTAGAAACCATAGTAAGCCAGTATTGAAGAGGAAAGATTGCAATTTCTTTAACTATCGCGAAAAAATAGATTAAGAGAGAAAATGGGAATTAAGGAGCTCTTAAACATAAATTAATTCAAAAGAACGAAGAGGGAATCATTAAAAAAAGGGTAGTAAGCAAGTTTTGCAACGAAAGATTCTAATTCTGATGATAGTTATTCCATACGATCATTTTTACTGACTGTCAGGGAAGAAAGGTACGTTAGGATTTGGCAAATTTTATTTCATAAGAAAAACAAGCTTTACAATTTGTCACATGGTTCGTCCTGGGCAGGATTTTTTGACATTTCTAATTCACTTTACAAATTGTATAAGTATATTGTATATATGTATATCGAAGAACAAAGTTTTTTGATTAAAAAAAATTAATTAAGGAGCAAATCAGGGAGCATTAAAAATTGCAGTAGGGTTCTTCAAGATTCCACTTTTTCTAATGATACCCATTCCTGTCCTTAATGTACTGTGTAAAATGGTGTTCAAAATTTTATTTAAAAAGGAAGATGAACTGATCTAAATTGTCAGTCCTCAGTCAATTTTTATATTGACCAAATTTACCAAACTCACTCAAATAAGCCCTAATTTTTGGAATTCAATACACATTTGCATCATTGCTTGTCCTTATAGGTAGTCGATTTTTGTGGGAATTAATTTTAATATATAAAAAGTAACGTCAACGTGACGAGAAAATATTTTTGAAATAAGAGCGGAAGAAATGTTGCAATTTCTTTTGATAGATAGGCATTTCTTTCTAATAAACTGCCCTTTTGAAAATAGCTGTCAGATGTTGATCATTTTATTTAATAAGGAAGTCAAGTATGTATATAAAGCAAGTGCTTTCATTTTTGATATGCGAAAAATTTTACTTGGTTGGTCCTTAATTGATAGTTTTTTTGATATTTTTTGCAATTCTTGCATTCACTTTGCAATCTATATTATTTTGTAATACAAGATTATAATGCGATTACAAAGCTTCATAACAATCTTTCAGGGTAACAATTGTTTAGATTAGGAGAGAAGGTGTAAATTAGTGGTCGTTGAAAGCAAGTTTCCAATTTCTTTTGAAGATAGCCATTTGAGATTTTTCTGTTTAAGTAATTCCGAGAAATACCGGAAATGGTATTATCATCATTTACAGGGGTTTCTTCCACGAGAAGAAACACGTCTTTATCACATCAAAATTTTGTAGTAGCCTGTAATGATCCAGGAATTTCTATATGCGTGGCTTCAAACAACTGAAACTTGGGGGATATGTAGGGACATAGGACATAGGAAAACAATGTGGATTTGTAAAGTACTAGTGGGGGAAGTTGCATATAAGCATATATGTAAGAAGAACAAATTCGCCACCAACCAGTTAGTTAGGAACTGAAAACCATACAACCAAAATTGTTGAAAAAGTGCTTTTGGGGAAACAAAATGGGAGCAAAATAATGCCACTTCATTGTAAAAGAATTTGCGGTAACTTGCCCATGATTATAACAAAAAGCAAATATAACATTTTCGAGCAGTTAATTAAATATAAATAACAAGAAAAAATATTGAAAAGTGTGAGTGGGTTGGACTGATAAGATATTGTAGGAAAGGAAAGTGAGCAAAGAAACGTGGAAATGGCAAAGGAAAAATGGACGAAAGCGACAAATCAGGAAGTGTAACATGAAAGGCAATAGTTATATTATTAAACTTTTAGATTATGGTATCCGAGTTGGTGGTGGCATAGAGTTCGCTGTGGACCGTGCACCTACACCTTCCCCGATAGGTAAAAACGGCGTGCGTCGTCCACGCAAAGATCAAGATTATAAACTTGTTTACCGAAGAGACGCGGGCCTCGTATCAATCGAGAGAAGCTAATCTAAAAATAGCGAGAGAGAAAAACATCTTCGAGAAAAAGTTCCCCTCGTGAACGGAAACAGACTATTTAATATTTGGTTTTTGCTGCGGGCGCGGGTGAACGAACTGCATGCCCGCCGCACAGCTCAATGAGTTACAATCTGAATGAAACAACAAGTCGAGCGCTTTCACAACCTGGTCACTAACGTGTTGGTGCCAAACTGCGGTCGTTCATTCATCGGACCTGGAGGAGTTTCGAGACGAGGGTCTCTGCACGTGGACTGCAGGCATTTCGCGCGAGAAAAAATCGTTCGCCGCGCGATTGATGAATGAGTCGGTGAGGTGATTCTTACCTTGGTAGTTTTGCGATCGTTGATTGGATGCACCTGAAGAATTCGCGACGTCGGGGTGGTTGTTTCTTCGAGGCGGTGGTTCAGTGGAGACGCACGGCGTTAACGGCCCTCATTTCACGCAACGTGTGTCGAAGGGGTGTGTTGAATTCGCACTGCACAGGGGGTGGCGCGCACATGCACTGGGGGGATGCCGCTGGAGACGGTGCGGTGTGGGTTGCGGGAGCGAAACTAGAGGCGCGCTGGCTCGGCGGCCATGTCTCGGTTGTCGTACGCGCGGTTTCGTCGTGATTCTTTCTTCGGCCGTCGGCTTCCCGGAGCACTCGGGGCACACTCGCACTGAATCGCGAAGGCGACAGCTGGACTTTTTTTCTCCGAAACACAACCAGAGACAACACTGCACTAAAAACACGCACACGCCGATCTCATCTCGTACTGCACGAAACCTTGAGCGGTCTGAGCGAGACGGTCGCTGTTAGCTCGCGAGAGCGACGATGGTGCGCGTGCGTCGGCCTCGCCTCGCAGCTTCCGTCGTGTACCCCGCTCGCCGTCGCGCACGCCATTCATTCATCCTCTTGTGCTGCTGCCGGAGGAGCCGCGAAACGGCACGGCACCAAAACAAGACGCGTACATATACGGCGTTAGAACGACGCACACAAAACGATGAATGGGCGACATTTCGCGTGTCGGAATGACCACGACCTACTCCAGAGGAAATGGAACGGCCTGCTGCCGTCTTGCGGAAGGACATTAGAGACCAAGACGACGGTTTCGCGCATTGGAAACGAACGACTAGGATACAGCATCAACTCTAATACGGAGTGAAATTGCCGATCTAGCATTAAACGCACTTGCGAATCTAACGTTCTCAATTAATATTAGTCCATTCATTGAAGTTTCTCCGCTTACGCTTCTACGAGTGCGATGACTGCGCTTGATTTCCATCCAAATATATTTTTACAACTAATTATTACTTGCGTGTACGATTACGTAAATATCTCAGATATAACACCGTAACTAATTTATCAACAAACCATGTAAATGGTAATAAATATAATAATAAATATATTATATATCGATAAAAATATTGTTATAATGAAACTACTGTTTTCTAAATCTCATTCAATGCAAAAGCAATTTATTGATATGCTTTGAAGCGTTTTTATAATTTTTAAAAAATTCTAAATTACAATTTTGGAAATAAAAAATAAACATTATTTTCAATTTACTTAACTATGCATCTTGGTCACATTTTACATTTTATTTCTCACCTGGTCTCGTTTAACGTTAAATTCATATTTTTGACCTAGACTATAAAACTTTATATGGATCTCCCTTTATAGCATAACATAATATATAATTTTTATCATAATATTATACTAACTTAAACTTTTAATTGAATCATTTAGTGCCCAACGTGGGGAACCCAAAATTTGCATAGTTAGATAATAGTATAATTTATTTGAAAAGAATTGAAGAATCCGAACCAGGAAACGCTACCAATTGTCTTTTGGGTACTATGAAGCAAATGAAATGATTAATGAATTTCATTTGCTAGAGGAAAGACAGGAACCAACCAGCTCAGAAATTTAAGGTATGCGGGGAACTAGAAAAACTATCAACCTTCTTAGGTTCACAGTAAATTTGAATCAAATTCGCCTATTTGTTTTCATTTCGTGACCTAGACAGTATATGAGGGTAGTAAAATTGGAACATCGAAGTGTGATAAAATTTCTTACGAAAGAAGGTAATATTCCGAAAGCAATTCATCATCGGAAGGGAGTCCATCGAAGATGATGCCAGAAGTGGAAGACCTGCAAAAGGGACAAATCCAGAAGTTTGCAAGAATGTGGAAGCAATGGTTCTCGAGGAACGCCGTTTGAAGGTGTCCACCATCGCTACAGCATTGGAAATATCTGAGCCTAGCGTTATAAACATACTGCATGAAAAAAATTGCATGAGCAAGGTGTCAGCAAGATGGGTTCCCAGGCCGTTAACTCCTGAACAGAAACTGCGAAGACGTCAAGTCTCTCAAGATAATTTGGCCACTCTGAAGGCTGATCGTGACTTTTTAGCTCGAATTGTAACTGGAGATGAAACATGGGTACACCACTGGGATCCCGAAACAAAACAAGAATCCATGCAATTGGTGCATAAAGAATCTCCACTGCCAAAGAAAGCTCGAACTCAGCCTTTCGCAGGAAAACGCATGGCATTAATTTTCTGGGACGTGGAAGGCGTTCGTTTAATTGAGTACATGCCGAAAGGCACTATAATTAATGCCGAAGTTTTAGGATAATACTCTCAAGACATTGCGTAAAGCCATCGACAAAAAACGTCCACATTCATTCACGACAATGTGCCTGTGCACAAAGCTGTGAAAGTTCGACCAATCTTGGCGGACTACGACTTCACTGAGCTTGACCATCCACCATATAGCCCAGACATGGCACCAGTATTTATTCCGTATTTATTCCGAAAGTTAAAAAGTTGGAAAGAGAAAAGCGTTTTCAGACGGATGGACATTTTATGCAGCTTATCGAATAATATTTTAAGACCCAAGAGAAGACATTTTTCCAGTGGTATGTGGTCCCTTCCGGACAAATGGCGAAAGTGTATTAATGTTGATGGATATTATATTGAAAAATAAACATGTTTGATAAATCGAATGTATTTTCCAATTTACTCAATGACGGGACGAGCGAATGAAATAAATAGAAAACCACGGTAATAAACAAAATAAAATAAAAATATTAGGTTAGGTACAATAAACTATTAAATGAACAATGAAGAAAATAACAGGTACAATTCTAATTAAAACAACAATTTCCTAGGGTATCATTTAATCGAAAAGAATCGCACGTACCAAATTATGAAAGCATTATGAAGTCAAGTGAAATGATATAATTGTAAATTGTGAGACGGACATAAATGAAATAATAAACAAAAATTGTGTAAAATAAGATACAAGCATAAAAAACAGTTAAATAAATCATTCAAATAACAGAAATATCGAATTTACGTAGAATCTCAATTACTTAGTTGACATATAACAACACGTTTGTTGTATGGCCGTTTCAGCCTTTTTGAGGATATTCAACGGTCATACAAATGTTTTAACAACATACGTTAACAAACATGTCACAGATATGCCCAACCATATACACTCACCACTTGTGTAACATGTCACTAATTACTAATTAATACGAGAATATCAAATCAAATGTCGTATGACTATGAAAGAGGCTCGCACAGCTGTAAAACCCGAATTTTATATGCATGAGTTTTTTATAAGAAATAATTAATGAAATTGAAAAAAAGTAAATCAAAGACAAAGAAGAAATAAAAGAGTTGAACAATTAAGAATTCAAAAAAAATAATGGCGAGATATGCAAATTATAATATTTAAGTAGACGATAAGGAACATAAGAGAAATGCATTAAACAAATAAAAATGGATTAGATTAGAAGAAATATGAGGAAACATTGGAATTGAAGAAACAAGGCATGAACATGTGAAACTGAACGAAACTCGTGAAATGATACAAATGGAAAAGAATTAGAAGATCGAATGAGACGAATTAAATAAAATACACAAAAAGGCAGAAAAATAACGAAAAGCAAAATAAAATGTACAAAATCATCAAATAATATGTAAACAACACAAATATTCAACAAAAAATGAGAGATAGAAGTAGAGAGAGTGAACAATACATGCCATCCAAAAAATAAAACTATTATTATAGCAATATCGAAATAAATAAACTAGAAATACAAGAAAACAAATCAGTGACGGAGGAAATTAATAAGGAGCAATGAATGGAATTGAAAAGAATAGGTGACTTTTGGAAAAGAATGAAAGAAAAATAGATACATTTATTGTGCCTCCATTTTATTATTAAAAAATGTCAGCTCTATACCTTCTAATATCTACGCATTAAACATTTCCTGCAATTTCTGGATTTAAGCTCAGAGGACAATAAGAGAATAGCGTTCGTGGCAACATGTTTTTTGTGGACAGGAGCGTTGTCTTGATGAAAAGAACTCCTTTGCTCAATTTCCCGCGTCTGTTTTCCTTGACACAATCGCGCAATCTTGAAATTAAGTTGGCATAGTAGGAGCATGTTATTGTATGTCCACCTTCCAAAAAATCAGTCATCAAAATTCTGTCTGCGTCCCAAAAAAATGTGGCTATAATTTTACCAGCGGATGGCAAAACACGAAATTTGCAGGGTGGCGGAGAATCTCGGCGATGCCACTCCATACTTTGTTGCTTCGACTCATGATCAAAGTGGTGAACCTACGTTTCATCAACAGTGACGAATCGAGAAGGAAATTCATCAGGATCTGCTTTAAACTTTGCCAAACTGGCTTCAGAACGTTTCTGATCAGGTGTCAACATTCGCGTAACCCAACGTGCAGACAACCTTTTAGCCCCAAAATATTTCTTAAAATATTTTCTATAGTACCGTATGAAAAATTCGTAATTTCAACTATCCGGCAAATGGTCAATCGTCAATCTGTCATTACCATATCGTGTATACGATTAACATTTTCTTGAGTGGTGACAGTCACTGATCGTCCACCACCCTTCGCATGTTCACATGTTTGTATTCCCAATTTAAGTTCTAGAGACATATTTTTCATCACTTGGTAAGAAACAGTATCCTCACCTAATACACAACCCTTTCTTTTGCAAGTACTTTATAACTGCACGAACCTCTGATTTTTCCATTTTTAGAATTTCTCTAAACTTGTCTACTTAAATTCTAAATTATCTGAGCGGGTGTCAAGTGACAAAACTACAATTGATCCAACGTGACAACAAACGATTAATACTTTAATGTGTCAAATTGATTCAACGTCATGCAACGCCTACTGTGTCAGGGACGCTAAATAATGATCTCCCCTCGTAACTCAAAGGTAGACTAATAAAAAACGAGATATAGAAATAATAGAGCACGATCGAATCGCAGAAGTAAAAGAAATGAGTAATAATAAAAAGCGAGTAAGATAGAAATATGTAAATGTATAGCGTGAAACCATATTACGAATGAGCAGAATAGTCACACAAAATTACATTGAAGTTGTTTTGTATCATAATCCTCTAATAAGTAAAAAACAACTTTAGTGTAATTTTAAAAATGATTCTTAAATGACATTGAATAGATTTAGTTTATCTGATAAAATTAATAGTGAATCACTTCAGGATACTTTTCAACTTTAAATTGTGACATGATTTTAATCTGTGTTGCATGTGTTTTTCTGTTTTTATAATCTTGTATTTATGTATGTGTATATATAGAAAAAAAGTGTCGCAATATTTTCTTTTATGACATATTTCTTGTTTTATATTATTTTTTATTATTACTTGTTGTCTTTTTTAGATATAATTTTCATTTGTTGTTATTATTTACTTGTTTTACTTACAGATAATTATAATATTTGGTTCATATACGTTACGGAAATAAGAGTACAACTCTAGCCTATTGTGCACTTAATTTTTGGGAATCGTACTCTCACTGCATTTTGAGAACTTGTTTCTCTCAGCGCGTAAAAAAGTTTTACATTTACAATATATTTATTTAATATATTTTTATAATATAATATGTTCCCTATCCGTTAATAAAAGCTATTGCAAATTGCTTTCATATATTTGCCGATCTAGCGAAATAGAACAAGCATCCATAGCAAATGTTCAACTCGGCCGTGCAGTTTTTAATGCATTCGCATCACAAATGACCATTCAATGATACTCGCAGTTCAAGGATGTGCAGTCGTTACACACTCAATATCCTTATGTCCGCACTTATTTATATCGTTAATTGTAAATATAGATTCTGAATCTGATTCACTCTCAGTAATAAGCCGCCAGGAAGTTCGTCGTCTAATTTTGAATGTATATTAAAAACATGTTGTTGGCTTCTATAAACAGTTTCTGCGTTCTCCGGCAACAAATTTCTTCGTGATTTACGAGCAGCGCCGTAAAAACTAGTTCGAAACGTTTTAATTAATATACAGCATGGTTAATTGAGAGTGAAAAGAAAAATGCCCCGATAAGAATTAATAATTAATGGTGGTTTAAATATCTCGTTTCGCGTTAAACATCACTGGTCTTGGAGTAAGTGCATCGTAATTGATAACGAATTAAACGCTGTTGCGAAGAATCGAATCCAGTTCTGTAATTGCTTGCGATAATTAGATATCCTTCATTAGCGATGTGAGTACTTCTCATAGCCGCCAAGTCGCACCATTACGGCTTTTTGACTGCTGCCTTTGGATTTCAATTCACCTGCGCTTCTAATTTACGGTTTAAATTTCCGGTCTAAGCGCTTAAAAACTGTTAATTTTGTAGCTGCAAATTACTACAATGCCGATCATATCATCACAAAAGTATACCCATTCTCATTAAAGACCACGTCGGGTAACGTCATTGAAGAAGACGAAAATTGTTATTAGTAACCGATATTTACGGAATTTCGTGCACGTAAAAATCATCAGCGTACAATTAAGTCTAGCGCGCAGATTGCCTGCACGTTTTCAATGGCGACGTAAAAAACCCATTGCCTTGGGATTTGCGTTCGGAACATCCTGTGCATAATGAGAACTAACTACCACTTGTATGTATTCTCAAACACTTTTGCTTTTACGCACAGAACCAGTAATTAATTTGTGAGCATGATACGGAATTATCCGTTAAAAATAGTTTACATAACAAACCATTGATTACGGCAGCGCATGACATGTGTTAGACTGGCGAGTTATCGCGGCGGATACCCTACAGTTTCGTGCATGTAATTATTTGTTTGTTGTAAGTTACCAAGATGCAATTTATCGTGGCCGACTGACGTGTGTAAAATAAAACGAATCTTCGTAAAAAAAGAAGTTACCCAAGAAGAGCGTTTCATCAATAAAAATGATGGGGAGTTTTTTAGTTGATGTTTTCAAGGGGCAGTTTGATCAGAAATTTGTTGGTCTAATAACCTGGTATTTTATAAGTGACAAAGTCGATCATAAAATCTGTCTACCTAAGTAGCAAAAAATTACGACGAATCGATCCCCTGTTGCTTTTACACAATGCGTGTCTTTAGTATTCGTCGTGTTCACGTGCAAAATCTAAATATAAATCGCATCTTGGCAAGTCGATTACATAACTCACATAATATAAACATTTCATGCAATATGCATTTATCAAATACTCATTTGACTGTGGATCAAAAATCTTATCAAGTGCTGGAACTTTCGAAGCCTTGACGAGGTCTAGATAACAACTTCACCCACAACAACAATTTATGACGTCAAAAATCCTCAATGTATTTTACACGCAAAGAGGGATATGTATAAATATTCGATACCTACTACATATCGATGAGTGGGGAGGTTCTGGACATTAAATGTATAAGAGCACCACCAAAGCAAAACTAGGACAATAGCACGGCGCAATTGGCATTCTTACGATCGACCTGTTGTAATAACCTGGACACAGGATACTTTCAGGTCCCAAGAGCGATTGACGCTTTTGATCAGCAATATTAATTTATTCCGGTGATGTCAAAACTGAAAAAGTCATAGAGTGTCAATTGCAAACACACGTGATATGTTGCAATATTATACCTGACACACCGGATATTTAGAATTGGGGAGGCTTGCTCTACGGTTCTGCTGAGCATTACTGATGACATCTATAGAGCTGTGTACAATGGTCAAACGAATGCTCTGGTTTTAACGGACTTTTCTAAGGCTATCGATCATGAAGGAACCGAGTCACAAGTCATCCATACTGCATTTTATTGACGCAACCAACAATATTCGTAATGTCTTAAGGTAGATGGCGGTAGATATCAGTGTGTTGGTCCAGCTCATATGTTTTTGCTATTGATAAACAGCTGTACATCAGGTTCAGAGCCAAAGATACTCTTTATAAATTAAATAGTCAAGTCATTACCATAATGATCACATGTGGTCAACGAAGCCAGGAACCTGGCAGTAGTCCTTAATCATACATTGTGGTTCAAAAGTCAAATAATGCATTCAGCAAGCTTATTGTAACCTGGAAGTAATATTTAACAACCGACATGCACTTAAAGGTGAAGATGAAGATGAAAGCAGTTCGTTTTGAAGGACTGCTAACTTCACCATTCCATAAAACTGCGGTCTTTTAAAGGGGTATTTTCTTGCTTCATTGTATTATGCTACATTGCTAATTCCTTTAAATCCTCAATCAAAGCAAAATTACGCAGTGGACAGAACGTGGGGGGGAGGGGAGCAACATACTCTCTGATACGGGCAGAACATTGTCAAGTGTATGCCACCAGGTTGCGTCTCCGTCGTAGTTCAGATGGTGAATGGTGATTCGTGCGATGCTGAATATATCTCGATGATACAATGTGCATTCGTAACCACGTGTCCTTTAATGAGCGATGCCACTCTCATATTAACTCGAATAATATTCCTAAATTAACATTCAAGGGTAGACTCATGGATTTGAAGTCGATGCATTATTTTTCCGACGCAATTTGGACTCTAATACTCTTTTTTGAATGTAGGGTTTCGCGGTTGTTATCCATTGCAAGAATTTCTTTCGGGTTTTGTCTTCGCCTTCGATTATAAATTGACGTATTGTTGGCTTGTTCAGAAGCTGGCAGCATGGTTTGCAAGCAGGCCTGGACAAGAAGAAGGTATCATTACAACAACAACCAGTGGGTGAATGAGATGAACATCGAAGAGATACTGCATTAGGACGTAGAAGTAGTCTACAGTTGCCGAACATCTAAACCAGGAAGAAAGCCACTACACTGATTACACGACAAGATTGAGATATTGGCCCGAACTAAATACTACTGCCCAAGGATAATAAGGAAATCACTGAAAACAATGAAGATAAACAATAACTTCAATTGTGAAGAAGGATATCAACTGAGCAAGCCGACAAGTGTATTTCTAACAGAGTTAAATGATAATATGCATATTATAGCGTAGACTGAACACTGGCTATAAATATACAAAAATTCATGGATACACAATCGCCTGTCACATGCTGGGTATTGTATCTTCGTACATGAAAATCTACAATTTGAAGAGCTGGAAGTTGTAAAATATAAAAGTGGGGAAGCAATAATATAATTGGTGCCATAAAATTAAGAAAGCTAACTATTATAATAATAAAAATATGTAGACCATTGAAACTTTCTTGGCTTGGAAATATAATACATGGAATAAGTGAAGCTAAAAATTTAAAAATCATAAAGGATTGGTGATATTTTTTAAAACAGAAGCATGTAAACAGCATCAGAGAATTGATTGTTGCGCTTAACTTAAGATCTACTATAACAAAGGATAACTCTTCAAAGCTCAACACAAGTTCACAATGTATTTATGACCGTAGAATAGAAAGGTTCCAAAGTAGTGTAAAGTATTATATTATGCTCTGTCGGGTCAATTAAAATTGTGCAACGAAATTAGATGAAAAAATCTCAAAAAGATTGAGGGGGTAACTTGGCCTGATTGCTTAAGGTTGAAGTATGTAGATAAATGTTATAATCAACTTCAAACATTTTCAATGAAATATGCCCAGTAGAAAATATAAAAGAAAAGAACGAAGCAAAGAAAAAAAGACAATTGTATGAAGGAGTGATTAATAGTAGAATAACCAAAGAGGTTTATAAAAGATGCGCATCGAAAAAAGGAATAAAACTAAGTAGGAATGTAGGAATTGGTGATGACAGCAAAGTTATAAAAGGACTAAAGGATACTACAACAATAGGGTTTGAAGAAGTTCCAGTATCTATGTTAAAGAACGTATGCTTATATATGCTTTTCCGAGGACATTGAAAAACGTTTCAATTCAGCCAATATTTAAAAAGTATAAGAAAATAGCAAAGTACATGCCCCTAGCACTGTTATCGAACATATGGAAAAATGTATAAAAAATTCTACAAATCACAATAATCAATTTCCATGAAGTAAACAATTTACTAAGTACATAAATAGATAAGTTAAATAGGCTATATTTTCGTATTTGTCAAAGGCGTTCGACAGCGCAGGAGAGTGTAGTGATGAAACTTGAGCGCATTGGTTTTATCTGCTCCAGAAGTCCAATAGGAGTCAACAAATATTTTCATCTTGGGGAGCCATAAAATTGGGGATAGATTTAAATCGAGGGAAACTCGTCTACAGACACGTTATTCCTAGGATTAAAAGTGAACGATCAATTAAATTAGAAGTCTCATATAGCTAAACTAGGTCTATTTAATTATGCGATATATAATTAACGATTGCGACATCGATCAACCAAGAAAGAACCTCTGTGCATGTTATATATTACCTAGATTCTCTTATCAAAATGGCACTATATTTTTTAGAAATAGTCCGGATATTAAGAGAATTTTTATTCTCTTAATTGTGTCTTTTTTTAATTGTGCTTTTTAAGGTGCACAAAAATGACAGGAAAAGACATGGAGAGACTTGAATGCAATTTTAATGTGACAGAAGAAGAAAATAGCGGACATTTACACTATTGTGACAAAACGATTCTGCGGTTAAAAGACAGTAATCAATTACAGTCAATCGTAATAGAAAAAAATATCATCATTCGTAATGTTCTGTGTAATAAGAAATTTGGATAGGAAAATAAACTCAAGGGATAAGGGATCGACTCAATTACAACGGCTGATATAAAGGAATTCGATGAACAATTTAGCCATCCTATAAAACAAATTATTCACGAATCACTAAGAATCATCCCCAATGCCATGAAGAAAGCAATAGTAAGACCAATGTTCAAATACGGACAGCAAAACAAGTTCATAAACTATAGACCAATTTCACTATTGCCGGTCATAGAGAAGATCATGGAGACATTTCGCATACAATGTGGGATTATCTAAACAAGTTTGAAATAATAGATACAAACCAGTTCGAATATCAAAAAAAGAAAGGTACGATAACGCTGTTGAAGGAGTTCTGGCAATAAACTCAAAATTAAATGAAAAAATGTACGTACCCTGTGGATGTATATATTTCGTTCGACATGATAAACCACGAAAAGCTATTAGAGATACTAGAGAGGATACTTAACTGGTTCAAAAACTACCTGTCAAATAGAACATTTCCTGAACGAATTAGGAATTGTCTGTGTGAGAAACTAGAGAAAGTGGAATCATTCAAATATTTACGAATGCATTTTGCGGAAATGTTTTATTTCCTTAGATAAATAGTTCCCAAAGGGGCACTGAGAATCGTCTAATAGTCAGGTTTGGGTTACACGATTTCGATTTGGGGCTCCGCGTCTCAATATCATCTGGACAGGCTTCAATCATTGCAGAAGAGAAGGCACATGGCTCCAGAGGGAATAAAAGGAGTTTTATAGATCGTTGGAGATACTAAATATAATTATTATAATTTCTTTTAAAAACGCACAGAGAAAACATTCATACGAAAAAGGAACTCGTGATGGTGGCGTATGTCATGTATATATTTTCAGTTATTCTTTTAATTTTTTTGTTTGATTTTTTTGTGTATTGTTTTTCGGCTTATCTGAATTAATTTTATTGTTTAGATATTTGTATATTAAGGATTTATATGGTGTTGAATTAGGTTCCTTCTGTTTGGCTTCTGCTTTTAAAATTTTGGTTTTAATTACATTTTTTTGTGACATAAAAAGTTTTTGATAAATGGAAAATTGGTCCGAGGTTAAAAATAATAATAGAGGAAAGTCTTCTGCATTGGTCGCTTTACATCCATTGGGACGTAGAGTGGTGGAGATACAAGAGTGAAGGAGGTGTTAAGGCATAAAAAATATTATTATTATCATTATCAGGTTCAACGTTCACGGTGCAAGCCACCACAACGGATACGGATCAGCTATGTGAAAGGTAGAGGTATTTTACGAGGAGCAGCAGAAAACCAGAACACCAGTCTTTAGAAAACTTCTGGGGAAGCTGGCAGGTATGGCTAGTGAAACATCAAGTTATGATCGAAGACCACACCAAAATCCAGAAATACTTTTGAAATAATTAGTTACGTCATTCTCGCCTAAAATGGCAGGAAGTTTCACTTTCGAATTCAGGCCCCAATAAAATACGAAGCTTGGTGAACATCCTAATGCCCCGAGGCGGCCTGGCCAAGAATATCTCACTTCAATCGCTAACTAATTAATTCAAAATGTTTAATGCGCAAACTTCAAACTTCACCATTACGTGTATATAAACCCGAAACAGCAATTTCACAGTATATAGCTTCTATATTAAAATACCTGTGAAGTGATACACACCCGCCGTTAAGACAAAAACAAAAACAATACTGGATTTCCATGGTGGCACTGGATTATCGTGACAACCTGTGCAATGTAGACGCAAACCATTTAATTTAGTGTTGTTTCTGCAAAGAGTAAGTAATCGTAGCACCCCTCATTAAAGCTCCAGCCAACTTCTAAATTTGGTTGATACGAGTATATTTTCGAGAATTGAAATTCATGAGAGGATGGATTCACAAGAACTAAATTTAATTGGTGCAAGCTATGTGAAGGAATTGTAACATGGATGGCGAAGGCGGTCAAGGAACATACATATCTAGGATTAAGCTCTAAGCTCTTCGCAAAGATGAAAATATGGTTGCAAACACAGCAGATTCGATGTCAACGAGAAGTTAAAGGTACCACTTGGCTGACTCCAGAAGCGACAACTTTCTCTGAAGAATGCATGGAAAACACGCTATAATTCAAAGTGTTACAATTCACATAATTAATTGAAGCAGTAAATATGTAAGAAGGGCGAACGATCAAAAATAGATAAATGACATAAGATTCGCAGAAGGAAAATTATGTATCCATCATCATTAAATTAAATTTGTATGCGTTATATTACATTTAATTCTTAATATGCAATGAAATCAATTTATCGGAGTAACTTGCACGCACAAGAAATAATTTACTGTATCGGTAATTTCGTTGCTTCTGTAACCGTTTCTCCTGCAATGTTCAATAAAACACGAGAAAGTTGATGACAAGATGGGATATTAAATTCATCCCCTTTCCCTGTACCGCCATTTATGTATATCATTGCCCTCGTACTGTTATTATATTTCCAAAAAATGAGGCAATCTGTATGTGCATGTAATAAATGTTTACCCTTTTTTCTTGTTTGTTTTACCAGCTTACCTGAGGTTAATTTCCGGACGACTCTATTACATCGGACAAGAAGAAAAGATAATGGCATTTCGCGGAATTAAATGATTACTGCATGTTTTTACTACTTTTCGTGGAAGACGGCGTATCATTAGACGATACTTACAGATTATTGACTCCCTTAGTATTATATAATTGCTGTTCATATATTCGACAATTCATATTAAATTGCTGTACGAAAACATTACGTGGCAATTAGAAAATTATTTAAAAAAATGGAATGTGTTAAACTTGCGTTATATTATATGTATCAAAAGAAAACTACTTTCTGCGTAAAACTATACAAAACACATTTCTTACTGCCTACCATTGAAAAGTCTATGACCCTTAAATTCAATAATGATCCGGAGCTCCTCGTAAATAAGTAAGTAAATAATGCACTCTTCCAACCTGAGTTGCTTGCAGACTTTTTGGATGCTTCTAATATATTATTTTTGAAAAAGTTCCATTTATATTCCATGCCTTTCCTTTCTTTCTTTAATTTTTCATTATTCTTTCGTATTTCTCTTGATATTGTTTTTCTTGTAATTTGTAGCTTTTTATTTTTTCTTTTGTTAACTTACTTCTCTATGTTGATTTTCATGTCCATATCACTGCCAATCTGAGCTTTTCTCTAGTTACTTTGACATTTTTGGACGTACGGTAATTATGTTATCTTCCCATTTTAACACGATTGACATCAATTGAAACTCACAGAAATCTGACAGAATCTACTTGATGTATTGTTTTATTAATGACTTTATGTAAAGAGATTCTAGTTGTTTCTTCAAGCTAAAAACAATGGCGTTTACTCGATCACTATTTAGCTTTAGCGAATTTACACCGCTTCACAACAGGAAGCCATTCTCCGGACAATATCTGAAGTTGCCACCGACAGCTCGGGTATGATTGAGCTTGTCACGATACAAGATGTATCATCTGCAGACTTATATAAAATTGAAACCAACATATCTTCAAGTCATTAACAGATCCCAAAGTGGATCCTTGAGGGACACCCTGCCTGATTTGAGAACAATTAGAATATACCCATTGCTAACTGTTTCAGAACCGGCAACTTTGTGTCTTCTGCTAGACAGGTAATTTACCAGGTCAAGTACCGTGCCACGTATACCATTCTTATACAACTTATCAAACCAAATTTGATGACTAATATCGTCATAAGCTTTAGACAAGTTGAAATAAATACCAGCCACCTTCCCGCGTTTAACCAAGCAAGGACAGTGACCTGAATATCGTCTGTACATAGGATTTTCCAGGCAGGACGCAATGATAGCAAGTTATAATTATTCCACTATTTCTAAAAATGATGATAATAATGAAACATGTCGACAGTTTTGAATTTCATCTTTTTGTCTTTCTTGAATACTGCACTTATTTTTGCTTCGTTTAGTTTGTTAGAAAATACCCCATGAATGAACATTGATATTTACCAACAGCGCAGCAATATCTTGATTGCACAACTGGAGCATACGACAAGGGACCTGGCCTAAGCCTGCTGACTATTTTAGGGGGATTTCTTTAATTATTCCACAGAGCTCATCAACGTTATTAGGATATAAGTAGATACTGTGATCACAAATCACCAATTCATTTCTGGCTTGGGTATTATAAACTGAAGAAGAAAAATGAGATTGGGAAATAGCGTCATTAAACTTTGATGTTATTGAAGAAGTATCAGCTATTTTGTTTCAATTAATTTAAAAAAATGGCATTTTAAAGATAACTATAGCAAAACACATGCACTGTACGTCAGACTACATTTAATACACTATATAAACACAATTTATTACTCAACTATAATGACGTTGACTGGATGTTGAATTATCACTTGCACAGAGTATGCATTTATGATATAAAATACAATTGTTCTCTAAAATCAATCTTCAACACTGAGAGCATTGCGAAGGTATAATTTTGAAATGATTAAGTGATTGCAAGTCTCTCGCAGCAGCGTCAAAATTTTCGAAAGCCAAGCGAAGCGGAGTTTAAGTTTCAAATAATTCTTTGACTTTGATGGTATCTTCTCGATTAAGAAAATCCAACATTATTCGTTCTGTTATTTTTATTTTCAAAATTAGACATTCAGCTATCTCCCCATCCTTGTGGGGTTCTTCTGCTTCAAGATTGTTGATCTTTAGTCCAGAGTGGACTGTTATCTATTTTTTCAGTCTAACTACACCTTCTATTTGTCACTACCCTCTGCAACTTTTTGCTTGATCTCAAAATCTTTTTATTGTCAGTTTTCATTGCTTTGTACATGATTTTTAGAATAAGAATTAAGTGACACAAAGAATTATAGCTACGTAAATTAAAATCAAAACAATATTCTCAACTTCGATGCTTGCAATATTGAAACAATTTCGAAGCCATTTTGAGCATTTAACGTAGTTCGGGTGCTAAGGTACAGCTATTTGAGAACTTAAGTCGATTTGTGTATGGACGAAAAGTAGACAATAATGAAGGTACCATAGCAAACATTGCAAAAGTTTCAGTTTATATAATAATCGTACCTAATAAATCACATAAAGCAGGTGCCACGCTATCAACGACAAATTATTATCATGAATCTAATATAAATGTATATTTTCTCTCGTTTTGAAACAACTTAATTATCGAAAGGTCATACTCAAGGGCGATATGAAGATTACATCTACGACTAAATATATCAATTTTTCCAGTAATAACTTTAAGATAATACATATTTTAAAAATATTACTAGAGGCTTAAATTTTGTAATATTTCTTGGTGTATCTATGCTTGGGGTTGCTTGTATAGTTTCCATACTTAATTTTGATTCCTCCACCATAACTAAAAACCCACAAACAAAAAGTGCAAAACTCACAAGCCCCTTACTGACAAAATCGTCGATAAAATATATATATGCAATGTGAATTCATAGAAGTTTAACACAAATATGTTACAAATTATGTGCCCAAGCAGCATTACACACCCACTACAACTTCTCAAACAAGGCCCATTAAAACAATAATTTTGGGATTAGATGCAACATGACGACGGCTTAGTTAATGTTCATAAAATGTTCATTATTTCAAGTTCGAATATTTTGTTTAAGATAGAGGGCAAGCTGATAAAAATGGAACCTGACTAAGAACGAGTAAAAATACAATAAAAGTCTTTGGTCATTTTTTTAATATAATTAACAATTAAAGAAAATCTCAACAAAACATTTTTCTTGCTTTGCAAAAAAATTCTCAACCGTCCACGTTCTTCGTCGATCAGAAATCTTTGTCTCTTCAACGGCTTTTGCAACATGTACGCCAGAGAAGTCACAGGGGTCAGACCTTTAGGGTGGATGATTTAATTCTGTGAACTCTAAATCCTACAGACCATCTTGGACAATAATAGCCTTGTGCAATGGCGCATTGTTTACAACAGCAGAATTCCATTTTTAATGTTCCTTTGCGTTTTTCCGTTCGTTTACCTTTCATCGTGGTCTTACGTGGCAAGTAGTCTATTAGTAACATTCTGGGTCCCAAAAAATAGTGTCCATAACCTTGGGGTTATTGGACCTTAAATGTCTTTGGCGGTGGCGAACCCTTCTGTTTGCATTGTATCGACTCCTACCCACGTTTCATCGCCAGTTACAATTTTCTCAATATTTTTTCCTTTCGTCCTTCACAAAGCTCCAAACGTTGAAGAGAAGTTTCAATTCGATTTTGTTTATCGAATGGAGTCCAACTTATCATAGATCCAAAAACGTTCTATTTTATTTCGTCGATCTTCAAGCATCAATTCTTCTACTTTTCTTCGGTAATGGCTGAATTTAGTCGAGTACTTCGAGGATCGTCTTCAATGTATTTCCGCCCCCATTTTATTTGTGACCAAAATTTTATTCTCTTATAAAAAAGGGAAAGTTCACCCTAAACAACGGTCATGCGGTTTTTTTATTTCCATTGGACTATTTCCTTCTGTTCACAACACGTCACTAGAAAAATTCTGCAAAAGGCTACAAACAAAATGCAAGACCGACTATGTAAGAATATTCTGACAGTTTAAGGAAAATAATAATTCGATACAAACAAATGTTTTTCACCTCTTCCTTCATAGTTAGGTACGTCATATGTGATTACCAAACATTTGAAGTGGCTGCAAATAGGTTAATTGTGACAGAGTAGGTGGTGTAGAAGTGAAATCTTGTAAAATTTTACTACAATGAGAAATGAGTAGAGTAAGAGGAATCAATGTGTCTAATGATTCTAGCGGTAAATAAAGTAAAGATGAATAAACTGCAGTTGGGTTGGATTACACTTCATTGGTTCAGGTTGGACTGGGTTGTTCTTAACAATAATGCTGATATTTTATTTTCAAAATTAAGTAACCATTTTATTTCGTGCTGCCCTTAAACAATCAAAATCCATGTTCGAAAAAATGTTTTAGTTTCAGAATTGAACCTAGTTTACTCTTCAACATAACAAAATAACACAAAGTAGAACACCTTTGATATGTTTTTTTAAATCTCTTAATCAATCATAGAGCGATTAGTATCTATGTGTGTGTGTGTGTGTGTACCCTACATTTTATTCGTTGAGATTAGTTTGGTCTTATGCTTTTCATGGCAAGTTTCACTCAATTAATTTCATTCGGGTGTTTGGCATATTTACTTTAGGGGAAGACTAAAATATCGCAATAAAATGTCCATCGTTAGTCTCTAATACCAATCATACAGATATTTGCTTGATTGCACCAACGTTGGTCGATTTTGCTAACAATACTATTTACGAGAATCTTTCTAACGTATATTATATGGCGACGAACAGCTGGTCCAACATCTTCCACGATGGTTAAAATTATGTAAGATTTTTCTTAGCAAGCGTTATGTTCCATATGCATATAAACCCGAAGACTAATTTCACAATGACTAAACAATTAAGTTTTTATCAATACCATTTCTTTCAAACCTATAAGTCGCAATGACATCATCCGTTTAATATCAAATGTCGCATAATACAATTGCTTTATTATAATGTACATTTCTCCGCAACGAGCAATAAATGAACAGCATGCAAAATTATTCTAAAACGAAACACAACGATCCATTATTGAAACATAAAAGTTTACGGGGGACGAGTCTTCAAATCGCTGGTACGTACAATTGCCAACAACAATAGCACACAGAACGAAACAATAAATAATACCGCACGTGCAACATTACAATAAATAAAAACTATTGTATCTTTTCCGCGACGCGATAGAGACATTTCATTGATAAAATCAAAGGATCATTCATTGGCAAGCGTTCTAGAATTCCAAATGTAACTGTATAGCTTAGAAATCGCCGGATATTACGTGTCGGTTATAAGATGGGCGTAAAATATGCGCGATTGCCCCGCATTTAAATAAATATGGCGTTACCAATCCGGGGACGTCTTAAATATTACGCTTTAAGGCGCAAATGTTGATTAAATGCGGCTTTTTATTTATCTTTTGTCGTATTAACGTGCCGAGACGCCCGTAACTAAATTGGCTAATTTTATATTTATGTGACATAAAACTTAAACGTAACGTGGAACGTTCCAAGTGGCTATTTTCAAACGAGAAGAGAACGATTACTCGCAACATTCTTATCTCCATTATAACGGTTTTAGAATATTTACATACGCAAACGTATTTATTTGTTTAAAACTCCATAAAAGGGATTTTCATTAAAATGACGAGCACGGCTGCGTAAATTCTTCGTTGAAAAACGTCAATGGAGATCGTATTACAGATACGGAAACCGTATTAATGAAATTACAAAGGCACGATAACATCGACCATTCATAATTAAATAATTCACTGTTATCAGCTTGTCGAGATTTTTTGAGACGCCGCGTTTTAAATTATTTTTTTTATTTTCAGCTTAGAGGAGTAATTTGAATAATGGTGCTCACCGTTTCGGTGCTATTGTTACACCACTGGTTTGAGTATATTTCCACATACTTATAATTTGTTATTTATAATTATTCCCATTCGCCATATCTACGTAATCGTTATGTGGGCAAATAGTGCCTTTTAGGTATACAGGAAACAATAATAATTGATTTATTATATCAATTCAAACCCATCGATTATTTTTTCTGCGCCGCCAACATTGACAGCACGGATGAATGAATTCCATTTATTCATTATCAGTTTGATTTATGACCGAGCGAATTTATTATAATAACTTGGCAGAATTTGTAGGTAAATAACACATCTTGTTTTTCTTGGACGTGACTGTTACGGTTTACGTCATTATTTGTTGCAGCTCTATAGTACGCTATTACGATTATCGTGTTAAAAATTGTACAACAAAGCATATCCAGTTTTCAAAATTTGCATCTCCACCCGATTGGAAACTCTAAAGGCCTAGGGCCAAATCTGCATCAGGTAGTTGAAAACACTACAACGAATAAAATCCTGCTTCTCAGGAATGTACCACATATGCACCACAAGACTTGATGCTTGCAGTCGAATGAACACAGGAACGAAAAATAATTTTTCTAAAATTCTAAAATTTCTTATCATAATTCGAAACAAATATCTGATTGAACGAGGAGAACAAACTGGTGTTTGAAAATTATATAAGAATAGAAGGACGAAGTCTTCTTGTGGGAAAGAAACAAAGTAAGATAATGCAGGAATCTTAGCGGAGTAGCGCTGGAATCTAGGTAGATGGAAGAGAGACATCTAAATAAAAATAAAGACGTATATTTATGGAAGAAAATTATTTGAATGATTTCCATCTATACTTGGCAGCTGGGAAGTAGAATATTATTGCAATTTAGATGTAATGAGGAGAAAACGTGGAGATAGTTATGGAATTGGAAGAAAGGGATAAGAAAAATTAAATGGAACAAACCATTGTCAACTCTTGGTTATAAACTCAATTCGACTGGAGTATTAAAAAATACTATAAAATGTAACATAAGAACTAAAAAAAATAACTCAAAATAACTAAAAACAAACGAAAAAGAAAATCAAAGATAAATTATAAGAGGGACAACAGTATGTAAACGGAAATGATAAATAGAAATAACTAACAATAATAGGGCATACATTATATCAATTCAATCACTGAACAAAGAACATGCAATCGAATATAAGGCAGGGGGAAAATGAGGATGAAATCAATAATCAATAGAGAAAAATGGAAGAAAATTGAAAGAAATAAAAAATGTAAATCACAAAAAATCAAATGAAACGAAATCTTATGGACAAAATTGAAATAAAAAAAAAATGTAGAGAACAGAAACGGGTAAAGACGGGATTATAGGTAGATTATTTTGAGGACGGTCAGAGAGACAGAATAAATGCACAGCGTAAGTGGAAAAGACTTGAATTTGTAATATCTATCAAAAATGTTTGCTTAGGGGCAATTTTACTATTAACCTTTTATTGTTTGCATACCCATTTAACATAGCCTTAATTAGTAATGTAGGGCAACTTATTTAAATTAAAATATTGCTGCAATTTCTTGTCAGTATTAAATATTATTTGTTTAAAGCCACAGTAAGTTATTTGTAAACATACATTTGAATATTCATAAGCTAAATCTGAAAGCTCTTCTTATATAGAATGTCCAGCGATATCCCCAGACCTTACATGTCTTGAATACTTTTTATTTATTTTTTCATTGCTCTTTTTTCTCAAACTTCTTAATTGAATAGTAATAATTACTTTTTTCACAATCTAAGTCATACATACATTATTTCCTTTTGTATTGTCATTTTAAAACTTGCGTTTTATGTACTTTTTATTGCATTTCTTGTCTAATTACTATCAATTAGTACTTTTTCTACGAAATAAAGTTTATAAAAATTCGATAGGACGACGTCATTATCAAAACATTAAAAATTAGTTCTTTCGTGTAAAAGAACAATACGACCACACTCCTGCTACTACGTAATTACAGTGGTCTACTATCGACCGACTAAGTCGGAACTGTTCAGACTTGCAATTACTTCGCAGTCGTTGGCTTTAAATACCGCTTTGTTGAAAGTAATTTATTAAGGTGATGCCAACTCTCTCACTCTATATTGAGCTGCCATGCAAACTGAGCGACAAAGAGTTTGTGTGTCAGTATTAGCGCCAACTACGTACTGACTTAGTCAGTTGATAAAAATGATAGCAATTACGTAGCGGCAATTGTCTGAGAATATTGACTTTGTCACGCATGCTTGCAGGACTTGATGCACGTACGACGGTTGTATGCGTGGTGGTATGACGAGCTCAGCGAGAGCGAAAAAGTGTCACGTTAGTACATTCGCTGAAATTTACATTCCCGTGAAAATTAAGGTTACGTTTTGAAGTTATATGAATGGTAATCGGTTACTTATTTTGTTGTTGTTTATTTAGAAATGAAACGCCAAATTTGCCAAGTTTTAAGTCTGCGTTACCAGACCAGAATATTTAGCTGCACTAGAACAACGCATTATATATGAAATTTCTACACAGGATTGTAGGAAGTCAGTGGAAGGCAGTTCGAACACTAAATTTAAAATTATATGCTTAGCACGCACAACAGCATTTCTCCTCACTACTTCTTTTAACGCCATAAAAAGCATATAGAACCATTACCAACGTCAAAATAAACTCAATAGATAGAAAAAAATGCTAGATTACTAAAAAACATGAAAAACGACACGAGCACTATACTTATTAGAAAATCACCACAAAGCAGGATCAATAGAAGATATGATAAATATAATAAAAATAAAACCAAAACGCAAAAACTAAACAAAGCCGCAAACATGGAAATGTGCCAAGAAAAACGTTTTAAATAACCATATAATACCATATTCTGCCCTGTACAACTGCTATGAAAAACCAAATTTTCTATATCCGGTTTGACCGAGCGTATATCTAATATGCTCTAACGAAATTTATGCAATACGCATCAGCTTTAATAGACGACGTTCTATCTTTGTTAAGTATGTTTCAAAAACATATTGACAATCAAACATGAACGTTTGACATTACATTATTTAAGTTTTAGGTGTATGAATTGAAGAAATATTATTTTTATATATTATTATGTTTATATACAGGGTGCTGCATTGGAGGACCCAACGGGAAATCTCATGTTCATTTCGAGGCATTGAAATACTGGCTTCCCTAATGATTTTATAGAAAAATTCCATTTAAGTTTTTTTTAAAGGACACTACATGATGGTCCAATTGGCGCTTGTTGGGCTCACTTTGCAAATACTTTAAAAAGTGTGTCGGCTAAAGTTTGAAATTTTAAATCGAAACATCAACGCGGCCTTGGTAACGGACTCCAATATTAACAGGCGTCTGATAAACGTAACTGTCGACGGCATAATTGAATAAATAATTTGTACATGGAATACAAAAATAATAGAAATTTCAAGAAATTCAAGTATCTAACATTGAATTCGTTTTTTCATTAAAGAGGAAAGAGGGAGCGGGAAACATCGTGGAACCAGACGTTTAAAAAATGGAGTTTCTAATAAAAGAAAAAAATTTGACGTCATTACTCAAAAAGAGATTATAGTTGAAATTCGACTGTCATGCAAAACTGTGTATTTTAGGTGCCCTATAGTCCCTATCAAACCTATTGAGTTTCTCATATTTTCATAATGTTTTATGCATTTTCGTTCTTTTCCAGTCATAGCGATAATTCTTCGTTGGATTACCCTAGTTTCGATTTCTCCCCAGCTGCTTCTTTTATACTTTTCTGTTGACAACTTAGTCGTTGCCCCAATGAATAATCGACAACTGACCAACAGCTTTCTGGCTTATTTTCAATCTTGACAAATTATAATTTTCTCCCTTTACATTTAGGTCAATCATCACAGTGCCAAACGCTTATCCCAATCTGCCCCTGGTCTGCTAAATAATTTCCAAACGTCTATATGCATATTTCTGTCGCACATCTAAGTGACTTCCATTCACTCATCTGCTTTCTTCATTTACCCAATTTTTCGATTTTTTTGCCGTTCTTCTTCTTCAATCTATTCTTTTAATCGATTTCGATGTAGAACTTGAAAAATTTGAGAATTGCATAAAAACTGCAAATCATTTCGCCGTAAATTAAACTATTTGAACCATTATTAAATTTGAAAGAGCTAGCAATGTTACGAAAATTAACGACATTCTACTGGGTGTAGAGTTACTGCGCGTTATTTTATGGACTGAGAGCACAGCATCCCATGTTGTAGCTCGACATCGCTCTACATAAATATGCTCCAATTGTGAGTTTCTAAAATGCTTTGTTTTGCAGGAAGGAACGAAATATCATTTGTCTTTCATTTCCTTTTACCTTAGCAGAGATGACTGTGACAAAAGTATTTCAATAGCTCATCGAAACGATAAATAGGGTGCATGGCATAGATTTTAAGCAAGATCCATACAAATAGGTATTTGCCAAACTATTACCTATTCAGATTTTCGCAAAAGTTCATTACGAATCAATAATATTTTCATCAGGATTGGAACACATGTTGTTTTTAGAAGAAAGTAGCCCTTACTCCTCTTGAGAGGAAATATAAACTTACTTTTAAGTAATTGATGTTCCATTTACTTAAAGAGAAAGATAGAAACACTAGCTTCACGTTCACTTATTAGTGTTAGTGTAGTCAATCTCCATTAATTCTACTTTCTTCCAATTTCCAACTCTTCTCCACTTAATGCCATTGTCATTGTCATTTTTATACAAATCATCTACAAATAAAAGCAATAGAAATTAAAGAACAAGTATCAGATAAAACAGATAACTAAATATATAAAAACCATAGCAAGGAATAATAGTAAAAGCAAACTTATTAATGCATTAAGGCAATTATGAATTAAAAATAATAGCAAAAAAATTACGAAAGAAAGTATCATCATTGTGTTATATTTTCTTGAAAAGTTATCAAGTTGTTGCACAGCCTTGCATAAGTTAGGTGCAAGAAATGATGTCTTGAAGAGTTGATAAGTTGAAACAAAATTTACACAAAACAAATTGTATGCAAATTACATACAGAAAATTACCAAAATGAAAAGTCAATCCGATAAAAATTTTTTGTTGGTACTGATGGTTTATCATTTCCGACACCTGATTTCAGACGATGGTAGGTCTAGCATCTTTAGCTGCCTGCTTCTGGATTTTCAGTTACATTTACTTCGCCAAAGAAAAATGCAGACGTTTTTCCAAGTTAATCATAGTCTGGTTTCTTGTTGGAAAATATATTTGTTGGTCTTGAATATGACATTTTGGTAGTAAATATATACCTCGTCGCTCGTGCTATACCTCCTTATCGTTGCTTACAGAAGCTAGTATTCGTCAACGTTTAACGAAGAACTTCAGGTCTACGTGCTGCTTCGTTGCTTTTCACAATTGCTTACACAATGCTTTACATGGGTAGCAATCTAGCTGTCACGTATGATTGATGTGTGCACTGTACTTAACGCGATCATTGGGTGAATACAATAGAAAAATAGTGACTTATGATTTTGTCTTGTTAAGTTAATTGTTCCATGTTACTTTTTCTAAAGAAATTGTCTTTAAAAAACCAAATTAAAAGAAAATGCTAACCAACTTATTCATTACTATTTAAACAAAAAAAGGAGCTATGATAGCCAATAGTAATGGCACTTATTAAAAACAAAAAAAAATTCTTCTTGAATTTCCTTCAACTCTAACAAAAATTTTATTTTTAGGTTGTAATATGAATTAGAAAATTGTGATTTAATTGTTACATTGATTTGAGTAATTCTTATCGTTCGTTGGGACATCTAGTATATCATATGAAATTAATTTTTAAAACCGACTTCCTACAACAGTTACCCTGCATCTAATCATCGCTGTAACAATGCAGGGGCCGTCGTACGCGAACGGGAAGGCAATTTTTTGCAAGATTGCTATGCGGTAATTGCGATGCAGTATAACGAACGAAATGTAGTTGCACGAGGCAGTGTCCGAGGAGTTTCCGTCGGAAGCGCTGGGTGTGGATTTTGCATCTCCATGGCGACGACCGTGAAAAGCGTAGGTCTAGGCCACCCCTCTTCGCCCACGCACCCGCTGAAACCGCCCACCACGGGGATGCTTGTTCGATATCGCACCCATTCGGGTCCACGGGGTGGCTATTCACGTGGGTGTTCGTACAGCACACCAATTTAATTCCGATATTGCCGCCGCACATGCACACCCACCGCCCACGTTTCTTACGTAACAATTACGTCGATTCGGTCGATCGCTTGCGCTCGGTTAATGAAAATGTAGCGTGTGCAATCCGGGAAGTGCCTGAAACATTTCAAATGCTATTCAAATATAGGTTGTTATTGTATATGACTCTGAAATAACCAATTATAATTTCACATTATTTGTGGTAATTTGCTAATATGACAAAGGACAATGATACTTGCATAATTCGATGGATAAGTGAAATCTAAAACGTGCCCGTTTTACACCGCCATCTCGTTAAGAAAATGCAGATGTGCTTGTAAAGGAACAAATAACACAAATTAAAAGTTAGGATACAAAAATTCGTAAATCAATCTCGATCATAAATGCGGATGTTGTAGAAATAGTTCTTTTATTTTAAATTCAAGTGATTTACCACGTTTCTATGGAAACATGTAAAACGAATCATTAAGTTAAAAGACGAGAATCAACTTGTTGTATTGAGATAACATACAAACTCAAAATCAGGCTAGTTGTGACCAGTGGAATGCGTCAACACCACCGCTTTGATGGGTAGAAATAACGACGACACACATGAACATAAGACGAAGCAAAAGTTATTATTTCTATTCCAGGTTACATATGAAATATTTGCAGTCAACGAGAAATAATTTTCAGCAATCAGTAAAAAAACAAACTCAAAGAAAAATTTCAGTCAATGGGAATGAACTTCTTCAAAGTCCGAAAACAAACTGATGAAGACGTGCGCTACAACACAATATGAACAATAGCTGTTTTACTTCAGCCCAACGAGGGTCAAGGTGCAAGTTATCCCTGTAACTTTATTTTATTTATTGACAAAAGCTAAGTGTTTTTTAATATTTGCGTAATTAAACATGTTTAAGTGTTCTGAATGTAAGTTTAAGTATTTCGATGTTAACCAAGCACAACACAAATGAAACAAAATTACAACCATTTAAATATTGGAAAGTAAAAATTGAAAACAAATAAAAATAAATTTGGAAATCAAGATACCATAAGTATTACATAGAAAACAAGGAAACGTTTCTTTGGCACTTTTAAAGAAACTAAGGAAATAAAATTATTCACATATTTGAAACAACATGGAAAAAATCGAACAAATTTTAAGAGTAAAAGTCATCGACATAGTCAGTTATGATAAATTATCAAAAGCGACCTTGAACTCTTACTAAACAACACTTATTAAAATTAGTTTTTTTAATGGAATTGTATGTCCTGGGGATACTACACATGATATGTATTTTTATTTGTTAATTAAATTTTTATTAATGTTTCCATTTTCGTTATTTTTCAAACATTTGGTTGATTTATCTTTCGAATGTATTGATATTTTACTTTCTATTGTTTTGCATATTTATTTCAATTTGATACCTTGTTTTTTACTGTGTATTGATATGAAATTAATAATCCATCATAAAGATGCGAATGATTGTGGTGTGATTCATTATTGTATGAAATAATCTGAATTTCTATTCACAAACGTGGATGTTTGCAAAATAAAATAAACAATTTCAATCAAAACTGATTCAAATCGTTTCTATATAACAATGTAAAGCGAATAATTAACCAAATTAAGAGGCTAATTCGAACATTGCATTAGGAGATTAATCCAAACGACAAATCCATTGTTGGTCAGTGAGTAGAAGACAAAGTTAAGGACGATAAATACGAACATCAAACTGATGGTAAATAAGTTATTTCGAATCCAGGAGATATGGACATATTTTAGAGCTAGGATCGGAAGTAGCACAATCTTTCCTGTCAACGAAAAATAATTTCTTCACAAAAATTATACTTTAAACTACTAACTAGATTATTAGATTTTTTTGAAATTCTTCAAGACGATTAAATTATTTTCTATATGATGTCAATCTGTTCCATAGATACCAATCATTTTACATTGCGAATTATGTATTCGTATATCTTCTTAATTTACTTCTTTTAATTAAACGTTTTAACTAACTATTTTGAATTATAATGACTTTTATTAAACTTGCATAAAAAAGTGATAGAACTACAACCTCCTACTTACCGACATAAAATTTTCTAACCTAAGCGAAACATAAGAATTTTTTTTTACACAAGGATGTAAAACAATACTTCATCGTCGTGCAGCGTCTCTCATCTTCAGCATTAATTTCAACGTTTACACATTTTCTGTTTAATTCTCTATAGAGAACTGCGAATATCTGGTAACTCGTAAATTTGCAAAGCAATCTAAAATTACAGCAATTAACGCAGTTTACTGCAAACTACGCAGAAAGCATAATAAAACCGAACGGCGGCGTAAAAGGTGTAATTTCTGTACGTATGCCGTGCCGTCTTATTGGTATGTGGTATAACCGTTTCGCGCAATTTCAAAACGGATCTTAATTTGTATTCCTTGTGTTGTGCGTCTGTATTCTGCGGAAGTGAGGTAATACTCACTCACTTACAACCTGTCGCGGCATTAAAATATGTCGACGTTTAGTCCGTTCACGCCGAGCGATGCTTTGGCAGAAATTACTGTTTAATTTTTTTTCATTGCACATATTGAAGACGTTACGTTGGAATTATGAACCAAATGTGAAATAACAACGAATCTTAAGTTACACGATCGCACGGCTTAGAGCATTTGCAGCATGAGAAACAGGTTGTGCGAGGGGATTTGAATATCAATTATTTATCAATTAGTTTGAATTATTAGATATGATATATATCGTATGGACGCGAGTGCTAATCAAGGAACTTGCAAAATTCTCTTTCTAGCTCAACGAGTCATGCCCGTTATGTATGAGCCAATGCTTGATATATTAACGATGAAAATTATGGGACTTGTTCGTGGTAATTGCAGTTCAATTGCTTGAATACATCATTTCTATTAAGATAAGTGCAACAAACGAACAATGTAATTATATGAAGATAATTAATTAGACAATTATCATATTTTTGTTATTACTCAATGGTTAATCCTGGAATAATTTTGGTGGGTGGTACTCGCTAGAGTCGGAAACGTCGTTCTAGTTATCCTGAAAAGTATCAACCATTTAAATTCGCTGTGACCTCAAAGGATATCGATAAATATAGCTTACTGATGTATGCCTCCACGTAGGTTATTATCAAGACTTTGCAACACATAAGTTTGTGATCGTTAATTGCGCTGGTGCTTGAACTATATTTGTATACTTCATGTGTTCGTATTTTCAATTAAAAATCGGATGTTTTCAACACATCTAAGGCATCGGAGGGCACCAGAACCATTTATGTAGCGTTAGGACAGAACCCCATCGGAAAAAAATCCGGTATAAGGGAAGTACATTTTGACATGAGTGATGCTTTGCATTCAGGAAGGACATCAAGGACGATACGGGCCGTTTTAAGAATTTATTCCGCAATACACGCCTCATCCGTCGGGGAGATATTATTGATTTTTTATGTATTTTATTTGTTTAACAAGATACATTTTTAATTTGATATACATTGAATAATACAAACTATACTTGTCGTGAAAATTAAACAACTAAAAAATGGCAGTTTGATCATAACTCATTATAATCATTTACATTTACTGGATGCAGGTCATAAAGCTAAAAGCATTGATCCAACAAATATGACATATACGACATCAGATTCACGAAACGAAAGCTCTCTAAACCGTCCGAACAGTCACACTAACAAAAAACAATCTTGACTGAAGACAACAGGGCGATAGTCACCCCAGTACTCAGCAATAAATATTATGAATTTAGCATTAGTAGGAATTTAGTAAAACAAAAAAAATGTATTTGTTACAGTCGTTGTTGGGCTAGGGCGTTTAACTATGCACTGTTTATAATTTACAAAAACAACATTATTAGAAATTTAATAATATGTTTATAATACGTACAAATAGGAAGTAAACGTTTCGTAAATTTCATTACGATTTCAGTTTGATAACGAAGGCAACCGGTGCACCTCAATTTAGATTTTAACAATTAATAATTTGTGAATTTTGATTAATCAAATATAGCATAATTTTTAAAATATTTTGTTGAGCACTTTAAAACTACATTGTATTGCGCCCAGACTTTGTCTGTACTTAAGATACATTTTTTCTTCACATAGTTTGACAATACGTTAATAACATTTGTTTGAACATCACAACTTTGCACGAATATTAGTAGTAACATTTCTGCAGGCAATTGTAAACATTTAGTGAATATAATTTGGAAACGACAACAGGCAGTCGATAAATGATAAATGATGGTTAATATACGATGGATACGATACGATGAACAATGGACGATGGACGATGAAGTATCTGGGTAATGTTGTATACGAAAATTAATTTTCATTTCAATACAAAAAAAAACTACTGATGCATGAGAAGGCATTTATCGTCGCTATGCTGTCTGTGAGTGGAATCATTTACGAATGTATCAAATCGTTCATTAGGGGACATCCTTAATAACCAAGTCACGTACCCATCGAAATGATACCATGATCCTTTGACCTTAATGATTTTGACGTCATGTGTGTTGGCCCACCAAAAGATGATTCATTTCACCCCTAGCAGGGACATGCATGCATTATTTTTTAATTCGTAACTGAGACTGATTTTTAATACTACGAGGGAGATTTTATTAGCGTCCCTAACATAGTAGTGAGTGATGTTGAATCAATTTGACACATTAAAGTATTATTTGTTGTTACGTTGGTTCAATTGTAGTTTTGTCACTTGTTACCAGTTCAAATAATTTAGAAATTAAGTAGACAAGTTTAGAGAAATTCTAAAATTGGAAAAATCAGAGGTGCGTGCAGTTATAAAATACTTGCAAAAGAAAGGGTTGCCACCAAAAGAAATTCATGAAGTTATGGTAGGTGTATTAGGTGAGGGTTACTGTTTCTCACCAAGTGGTGAAAAATATGTCTCGAGAATTTAAACTGGGAAGATAGACATGTGAACATGCGAAGGGTGCTGGACGACCAGTGACCGTCCCCAAGAAAATATTAATCGTATGCACGAAGGTTTGGAGCATCGTTGGATGAAATGCGTCGACGTTCAGGGTGATTACGTAGAAAAATAATTCAATTTGTTTCCTTCCATGTTAGGGGCCATAAATACTGATCTTTTTTCTCAAACCTATTGTTAGTACTTCAGCTACCCAAGAATGAAATGGACCACATTTTCTCTTTGGCTATCTAAGTCAATTCGATAGACTGCCACTTGCTGTAAACCATTTGATGAATCACACATGAAAAGAGTGCTTGTTTGAAGCCATTGATGTTACTTTCGAAAAATCCCTCACACAATATTGTTTATAGCCACTATTAACAAAGCAGTTCATCATTATACCTTGTATATGGCCAGTTTCTTTTGTAAATCAAAAATACGTAAAGTAATAAGCCCAAGTTCAAAAAAATTACTTTGTGAAATACTCCTATATAGTAGCAATACGCACTCTAGACTCTCGAATATTTCTCCACAGTTATCGCGGAATATCAACAATTTAATTCTAATTATATACACGCTTGTGAAAGTCCTTGTTGACGACTCCAGTTATCTGTGGGATCAACGATACAATGGAAACTTTATATTGCGACCCCACCCGACGTCCTACAAACATCAGAATTTTACACTTACCTAAAACAACATCCGAACAACATTTATAGCATTTAAGTTTCGCCGTAAAAACGTACGCAAAACGCAGTTTCAAACCAATTAACCGCTTTTATAATGAATGCCAAATCTAATTAAGATCAGCACTTATATCGATTGATCTATCAGCGTTTAATTACGGCTGCTTCGTACGTTAACTTCATTAGCACTTTTCCGTGCGTTTGTGCGGTTTCGTCGAACCAAAAAACTCGCAATTAATTAACGCACATCGCGAATGCATAACGGGCCGCGTTAATAAAACTGAAATATAGTTTAAATTTACTCTATACATGGCGCATAAAAAACCCTGATTTATGGCACATCTTTTAATCGAAAGCCTTTGGCGTTCTGGTATTGGCAGACTTGTAATTTGCTCTGGTCAGGTGTTAGTACGCAGGCGAGTGCAGTAGCGGGATTTGAGCTGTGCCAATTAACCCAGTAGGCGATGACATAATTAAATGTTATCGATTTATCACAGGCACCCGTGTCGGAGATAGCGACGCCACCGCGCGTAACTTTCGTGCAATCGAGGCGACGTGATCATTGGACATTTTTCCTCAATTATTTTTTAACGATCGCAGTAACGATAATATTAATATTGTTATAAATTTTAAGTTTTAAAATAACCGTCTGCGAGTTTCAACAATTTTAATTGAAGATATATGAATTTAGTTCAAAAATTCGTGGTCTAGTTTTCAGACAACTTTGTGAGAAATCTAGCATAGCATAGCAGACGACTTTTGACTAAACCACATCGTCAAATTTATTTTGTTTGAGCTTAATTTTCCCCAGTTCTTACATCTTTATCAATTATTAATTCTCAGAATGTAGTTTTGTCATGATAAATTACACCTGCGTTTAATTAATGCATTTATTAATGGAATGTATAATATCCAAGTATCAATATGTACCTACGTCATGAGTATAACTAAGACATCATCAATATAATAGTAGTAGACTCGCTGTCAAATTAAATCTGTTTGCCAACGTTCGTTCTAAACGGATTATAGAAACCATTGATTAAAATCGAGAAATATTTTATTCCGGTGTATTAACCAACCTAAGAACATGCACTATCCCCATTCAAGTAAAGCGCGATCAATACTTGGCTACGCTGGCGTTGTGTCGACGCATGAATCAACTCTGGAATTGAGCTTGTATACACAAAATTCTGTCCTTGGAGTCCCGCATTCATGAAAAAGGGATGAATGGAATGAAAGGCTGACGGAGGGTGACTTCAAAGTTAACTGTTTTAAATATAGGGTGCTTGTAAGCACATAGCTTGCATGTATATTCTATTTGAAAATGAGGTCGGGTTCATTTGCACCACAATGAAAACATAAAAATGAGAGAAACTTGCGAAAGAAAGCACGGTTGTATAATTTAAATTTTATTCGAACCGGATTCGGATAAATTAACGAACGATTTTAAATAAGTTAGCATCAGTAAGAAGAATGCTAAGACGACGATTTGGGATTCGATTACTATTAATAAAACAGTAATTGTTTAATAACATGTTTAGGGGAACTTTTAGTACCGTGAAGCAAGATTTATGAGAAAAAAAATGCCTTTGCTCCCCTTTAACTTAGTTACCCTTTCTTAAAGCGCGATAAAGGTAGTACTATTTTTTCAACTAGTTGGTATTCTAGCATAATATTATACGATGGGAGATCAGTATTTACGGTCCCCAAACATAGTAGGAAACAAATTGAAGAAATACCAAACGTTTATTTTTCTACATAATCTCCCTGAGCGTCAACGCATTTGCTCCAACGATGCTCCAAACATTTGATTCCCCTGGAAATAAAATTCTTTCGGTTGCTTTCGTTTACATCCGTCATCACTTCATTATCGTCGTAATATTTGGTCCTCCGAAGGTATTTTTTTAATTTTGGAAGTAAAAAGAAATCACTAGGGGCCAGGTATAGTGAATATGCGGGATGTACAAACAATTCAAATCCTGTGTGCAAAATAGCGCTCTGGCAACATGGCTTTTGTGGACAGGATGGTTGTCTTGATGTAACAGAATTTTTTTGCTAATTTTCCCCCCGTCTTTTGTCCTTGACGCAATAAGCGGATGGCAAAACACGAAACTTGCGGGGGGCGGAGAACCTCGGCGATGCCACTCCATACTTTGTTGCTTCGATTCGGGATCGAAGTGGTGAACCCACGTTTCATTAACAGTGACAAATCGAGAAAGAAATTCATCCGGATCTGCTTTAAACTTTGCCAAACTGGCTTCAGAATGCAATACTCTAGAACGTTTAGCTCCAACATATTTGTTAAAATATTTTCTATAGTACCATAAGAAATTTCGTAATTTCAGCTATCCGGCGAATGGTCAGTCGTCTCTCTGTCATTACCGTATCATGTATACGATTAACATTTTCTTGGGTAGTGACAGTCACTGGTCGTGTAGTACCCTTCGCATATTCACATTGTTGAAATTGGGAAACAGCAAAATATGGTCCTTCGCGTACGCAGACGATATAGTAATTATATCAGAAACGGAGAAGGGTCTGAAGGAAAGGTCGAAGAGGTTAGAACGGACAGAAGGGAGTTGGAAGTAAATACTAGGAAAGCAAAGATAATGAGCTTTGCGAAAGGAGGTGGGAGAAAGAGGGAGATACAGATGAAATGGAAAGGAGAGAAAATAGAGCAAGTAAAAGAGTACATGTATTTAGGATACATAATGAGAGACAACAATAGTAATGAGGTACACATAGCTTATATATGCACGAAGGCGAGAGGGGCAGAGGAGGGTCTGAGGAAGTGCTTATGGGGTAAGAGGGGTGGGAGCTTTCATGAAACAACAAAAATATGGAAGGCTTGTGTAAAAAGCATAATAATGTATGGAGCGGAAGTGTGGGGATGGAGAGAGTGCAAAAAATTAGAGGGAGCCCAGCAAAGACGTCTAAAAAGAACACTTTCATTCAAGAAATCCACGCCTGAGTATATTGTAAGGCATGAGACTGGGAGCGACAGATTGGCAGTCGAAGCAGGGGGAAGGGCGTTGAGATATGAGTTGACAAAGAGAGAAGGGGAGGAGCAAAGCTTTGTAAGGATGGCAATAGAGGAAGTAAGAAGCAGGGAAGATAGAAGAAGGAAAATATCTAAGTGGGAAGAAGGAAGGAGAAAGCTACTGGAAAAGGCCGGAATATCAGAGGAAGAAATAGAGAGGAGAAGATGAGAGGTGAAACAAGTGGAAAGAGAAATAATAGATAGATGGAGGCAAGTAGACGCGCAAAAAAGAGAGAGCAAAATAAGGAAGTTAAAGTATAATACAAAATACAAAGAAATAAAAGTGGACAGCGGAAAACCAAGATATTTGAGGGAGAGGAGGACGCCCGAAGAAGAAAGAACCATGGCAAGGTATAGGTGTGGGAACGAGGAAAAAGCTAACAAATATTGGATGAATGAGGAGTACAGGATATGCGAATTCTGTGGGGAAGGCAATGATAAATAGGAGCACTGGATGAGAGGCTGCAAAGAAGTGAAGATGAAGGAAGTGGAGAAGCGGAATGGAGGAGATTGAAAAAGAAGCATGGGGGAGAACGGAGAGGGGGTCAGATTCTTGACAAAGTTGAGAGAATTGAAGGAAAACAGGAGAAGGATGGTGAGGGAAATGCAGGCAGCTAGGAAGAGAGATGAGCAGGGGGAAGAAGAGCCGCGAAGAGAAAATAACATGGTATTCTAGGTAGGAAACATGATGTAGGATAACAGATATGCCGATAAAGGTTTTTTTAATTCACATTGTGTTTTGTCTTCCCAGTTTAAATTCTCCACTTTTCACCACTTGGTAACAAACAGCAGCCTCATCTAATACATCTACCATGTCTTGATGAATTTCTTTTAGCGACAATCCTTTGTTTTGCAAGTATTTTATAACTGCACGAACCACTGATTTTTCAATTTTTAGAATTTCTCTAAACTTGTCTACTTAAATTCTAAATTATTTGAACAGGTAACAAGTGGCAAAACTACAATTGAACCAACGTAACAGCAAATGATTAATACTTTAATGCGTTATTGATTCAACGTCACTCAACCCGTACTATGTCATGGACGCTAAATAATGATCTCCCCTGGTATATACACTATTCCATAAGTATATCAATAAATTGACAATTATCAAGTTTTAACAGAGATAGTGCGTTTGGAAGAATCTAAAAATGTGCACCTTAATTTTGCTGGTGCAACACATTCTAACTTATGATGAACAATTACTACTGACGTACAGCGGACCAAATCAAATTTATAAGTACAGTTATATAAGTACAAATAAAAAAAAAACGTTATTTTTAAATAAAAGCCAAAAAAGAAGTTATTCAAATATAAAATAAAAATAATTAAGAGCTTAAATCAATTCTCGATTAATAAAATTTCATCTCTTCTCTCTGTCCATCGTCGAGATGGACAGAGTGCCCCGTATAATAATACGGGGCACATAAATTCAAATCATGGATATGTTTTAGGCAAATTTGGCCAAAAAGCTTCAATATTAAAATAAAAAGGCCTTTCTCGCACACAGCAGACAGAAAATCCATACTGTTGTGAAATGCGATCCATGATTAAATTTTTAAATGCAAAAATTTCCAGCCTGAACAATTTTTATAGTGAACATGCAATAAGTGACGGAATGATAAGAAAATGGTGTAGGCAGTTTAACGAAGAGCGAGAGGGAAGTGAACGAGGAAATTTGTGACAATAGAAGATTTACAATTTCTGAATTGGCCACTAGTTTTTTCTACAAATTTTACGATATATTAGCATAATATTCTGATGAATTATAACAGGAGATGAAACCTTTGTTGCTCATGTCAGAGTAAGCAGCAGGGGCTATATATAAACTAAGAAATCTTGTGGAAAACTTAGCGAAGACACAGTCAAAAGAACAACAAATTATGGAAGAAAATTTCATTGAAAAATGGAGATAAAATAAAAATCATTGAAAGAATTGATTATATTTATTTTATAATTGTTTATATCAATGAAAATTGCTAGTTATTTTTTTATTTCTATATATATATATATATATATATATATATATATATATATATATATATATATATATATATATATATCGAAATACAGACACAACAAATATATGTCCCTACGTTGGACGTCAAAGTTGCGTTTCTTTTTAATAGAAAACACAGGCATTAACGTACGAAATATTTTCAATTTAATTGTCAAAAATTTGTTGAATTGATCTAGCGAATAAATACATGCATTTAACGAGTAATGTTTATTTTGTTTAAATTAATTTTTTTCTTATAAAGCACAAAATTTGAATAAATAAAAGTTAGAATTAAAATGCATAGGTAAAATGTTACGAGTTACGACTGCCTTGTAGTCAACGAGAACGAGAACGAAATCTACGATAAAGATCTGCCATTCGTATCAATCAATCATTCAAGCGGTGATCGACAGATGACCTTAGATATGAGCACATCGAACGTGCTGGTGCGGAACGGTATATCGGAATGAATTGCGAGTAGTTGCTTACTAACGTGGAGTCAAAATTGCCTGCATTGCAAACGTCACTTGTAGAAAAAAACCTAAAAATGATGGAAATAATATTTTTATGGCGATATAAATCCTTTAAATTACTGATTCATACGTTATATAAATAGAGCTTGAAGCACAGTTAAAAATGTTCGCTAATAAGTAATACGCAGAAAATGGTTAATTCTAATTGAAATTGTTGGCGATTTATAATAGATAATAATAATAAATGAATTAAAGGTCTGTAAAACATGCGAACAGAGCTTTACGCAGAATATTTAATTTTCACGCTTATAGCAGAGCATTTTAACAATTGATGGTGATTAATAATTGTTATTGATATTGATAACTGAATTATTGATTTACGTGAATCATCGAAGCCGAAAAACTTACACACCCTGTCCAACCGAAAACTAATAAAAAAGTGTGCCATCTTTTCGGGCAGGCAGCATCTTGTTACCCTTATTTTCCTTCCTGCCATTTTCTTCTTTCCTTATTTCCTATGTCACCGCTGTTGACGTAGTGCCCCGTTCCGTTCTCCTTTGATTTTTACCTCGGCCACTTTTCTGATATGAGCTTGCCCGCTCGCTTATTCCACGCCCACCATTTGCCCAACATCAACTTATTGTCTCCTATTTTTGTCCCTATTTCCTCCTAGATACTTTTTGGGCCAATTCATAAATGTAGTTATGGATGCAATGTTGTGTAGTCTATATATATATTCCTCCTTGCCATTTTGCTTCATTATTTTGTCATTGTCGTCCCATCCTTGACAATAACGTTTGATAATAAACGTGTTCCACGTCATCTGTGCTTGCAATTAAATTAGTGAACTCTAACTACTATTAACGAAATGGATACACAAAAGTGCTCCCTACAGAGCAAGTTAAAATGTATTTTCCCTAATGTGTCAAAAATGTTCAAATAGACGTTGCTTTAAAAATTATAAATACAGGGTGAGTCGGTAGGAACGTACCAAACTCCAGGAGTGTATTGTACACGTGAAAATAAAAAAAACTCAGTTGTTGTCATCCGATTTTTATTTGTTTTCAAGTTATAGCGTAATTACAAATAAAAAATGTCATGTATTAACGTTTTGGTAATCATAGCGTTCTTATAATAAATGTTCAAAAATACCGCCATTCAGCTCTAAACATTTTCTACTTCGTCTACGAAGGACGCCTGTTGCTCTTCTGATTGAATCATGTCTTTAAGATCTGCTGCAACATTTCTGATACGTTGAATGAGTGCATCCCGAGTGTCCACTTTTACTTTGTACACTTCATTTTTGAACCAGCCACATAAACAATAATCTAGTGCTGTGAGGTCTGGAGATCTTGGATGACAACTAATAGGACCACCGCGACCAATCTAATGCCCTGGAAACTGTTAATACATGAAATTTTGTTTATTTTTAATTACGCTATAACTTGAAAACAAATAAAAATCGGATAACAACAATTGAGTTTTTTTTACATTATTTTGAGGTGTACAATACACTCCTGGCGTTTGGTTCGTTCCCGACTCACCCTGTATGTAATACAATTAGGGAATACTATAAAAAATGCAATCGGAATCTTAACCCTTAAATGCATACTGAATCATATTTGATACACCTTTTATTTGAGATGATTGAAGCAATCTAGTGGAAGTTTTATGAACTAAAGCAATGCGTTTTTGGTTCAAACTTACAAGAAACAACATCATCAACAACATCTTTTATTTTACGTGCATAGGTTAATGCATCCGAAACAAGACGTGCATGTGAATATCGCTATGGATATTATTTCTTTTTAGTTATTACCAGTGGTTTTTTGATGCAGTGTGACGTTATATTATTTTTAGAAATGAGTCGTTGGTGGCAAGATTCCAAGACAAAAAGGCCACTGAATGATGATGAAGTATTAGAATTAGCAAATATTCCATTAGAAAGTGAAGATGAGTTGGAAGTAGATTCCGAAAATGAGGATGATTTGGATTTGGATCCAAAAATAGCAGAAAATAATATCGATAATCATATTGCTTCTGATAGAATTTCTTCCGATGAAGATTTCATTGAGTACACGCCGGAAATATCCAGCAGGAATTCATCACAATCAATTGGCCTAAACCCACAAGATTTACCACCAACCTCCTCTTATTATGTAAAATTTGTTAATTAGTGCAAATAATCCTATGGGAACACAATAACTTGAATTTCCCTGATGCAGACAAAGAGTTTCTGGGTAACATTAACCTAACATCAGAAATGCAAGAACAGTTCTTTAGCAATTCGTAGTGATCCTTTGTTGCGGTGGAATCGTCCTTATAGAGTACTGAGCGTAAACCTAATAAGGTAGAGGCACTTAAAGGAATTTGCATTTTTACGTCACTTTCATAGTGCACAAATATTAGGAACTTAGGGGCTGAAGCTACTGGAAGCGATTTTGTAAAGGAAGTAATGTCGCTGAACAAATTCGCAAAATAATGTGCAGTTCTACAATGAAAATCAAGTTCCTGTTGGCCATCCAGGGTTTGACAATCCCCATAAAATTCAACCCATCTTAAGTAGTTTAGAAGAAAAATTCATAGCTGTATCTATGGAGAAAGGTTTATCTGTTGACGAGCAAATTTGCGCAACCAGGTTAGGCATCATTTGAAACAATACATGGCTAACAAACCCCACAATAGTAGCTCGTCTTGCAAGAAATATTTCTAAATTGAAACGGCATTAATTCTATTTCGATAACTATTTTACTTCCGTCCCCCTTATGGTTTGCCTACATTCCATAGACGATATAAAACAAAGAATAGAAAGAAGTAACATGTCCAGAGATTGTTATGGTGTGCAATAAGCACATCGGCGTAGTGGATTTACTTATAGCCATGTCGGACGCCACAAAATTAAGCTAAAATGAAAAAAGTGGTACTTCATAATGCTGTACAAAGCGGTCTATTTGAAGAAAACTATAAAGTCACTAAACAAAAAAAGTTTAGAATTGAAGTTGCCCAACCCCTATGTATTTGGGAAAACCCATCTAAAGGAGGCCGACCATCAAGCACTGGAACATGCGTTGGAAATGAGAAAATGAAGAAATCCCGCCGCTTTTGTACCACCAGTTGATGTCAGAAAATACTCAATTGGTCATTAGCCTGAGTGGAAGACTAAAAGTCCTACATGCAAGGACATAATTTATGTACACTGTTCAACATGTACATTGCATCTCTGGTTTAATCAAAAATCAAATTGTTTCCGCACCTTCCATGAGGAAAGAAAACAGAGATTTTTAATGGCAATGCGTAGTGTCATCATATGTGAAACATGCAAAAAAATTTGTAAGTAAAAACATAGGATTCAGGATTTTTTAAAATTATTATTCCTCTGATTTTCTACCTTTGACAAACTTAAAAATATTTTTCTTTCATGGAAATAAAAAAATCATTCATTTAAGGGTTAAGACAAAAAACTGGTGACAAGAACTTTGAATAAAATCTAAAAAAAACATCTACGATGCCGTTGTCACCTCTGCGAATTTGTAATTAGCCTTATAGCAATAATTGGTGAAGTCTTTGTGTTTCAAGATGCACTTGGAGTGTCTATATCAGTTGGATTCTTCTCATTTTTGTTTAAATGTGAAATATGTTTGTATTCTGAATTCGCTTCGGGTTACATTTTAGTAAAGTATTTAATAACTTGTTCCATAAATGCGCGAACAACTGTACATAACAATTTATGATCCATCCTTTGGCCCACCAAAATGATAAGCCTAAGTCATGCTTAAGACAAATTTCTTTACCTCCAGAATTGGACCACCGAGGAGGTTAAGCTTGTTTCATCTTAAACATTGATAGTTGTCATTTAACATATTCTTATTTTTGATTTCTTATTCAAACGGCGCCTGAAAGCATAGTTTTTTTTCGATTTACGATAGACCTGATATTAAGGCTTTGATCTTGTATGTCTACCCTAGCCTTATGGTCCCCCATCATAATTATACCAACCAGTCCAACCGGCCAACCTCTTTGATTAAATTTAATTAAATTACAATCAGGACAACCGAGGAAATATTTTTTTTTAGTGACCGCACTTTTACATTAACATATTTAATGATGTTCCTACGTTAACCCGACAACTAAAGGTGCAGTGAGCTGTTAGAAATTGCGTAAGAGTACTTATTCCGCTGCTCAGTTCAATCACTTTGTTACTTCCCTGTTAGGGTTGAAATTTTTTTGTTCGTCCCCGTACTTTTCCTATCTTTTTCGATAAAATGCTTTGAGTTGACCTTTCAATCCGGTCTGCACTAATAAATAAAAGGCTTTTCTTATGCATGCTTTAACATTACCTTCATCATGCTGATGCCCAGATGCACCTCACAGTGAAGCTTTTGCGGCAGTCTAAGATTCTGTTACCATATTTATAGTTTTGAAACCCTGTCAACTGTTCATGTTGAAATTTGAAAGTCTATGATCAGCGGGTGTGGAAAGGGACAGGATTAACAGATTAATATCAATAAAATTGTTCACCATTGTAGGCAGAACTCTTGATTTGAACCAATTTTTTTAACCTGAGACTAGCTTTCATATTATTGATTGGTATTACATTGTACCGAGCACAAATAATTGTGAAACAGCTATAGATGCATTAATTATAACCATAACAAACCATCACTAAAGTAATTATTAATTGCAAAATATTTCAAATTTTATCCAGTTAAATTCTTTTTGTGCTGATTGCGTAAATAATAATTTTGACGATAAACGCGTAAATAATAATTTTGACGATAAACAACACTAAAACGAAAACACAATTTAACATTTTTTGAAAGCGTTAGTTCGAGCAAAAATTGTACAATTTCCTAACAGGCGTTTGTGCCATCAAATTATATACTTTCTATAAAAAAAAGAACGATTAAAGAACTCGTCAAGGTATTCGTTATACTTATGATGTAATATAAGTAAAAGCACTTTTTTTAAAGAACTGCTCGCGTTCGAGAATGGTAAAGAAAGTCGTTTAAAAGCAAATTTAAAAACCTTGAAACGCGTTTAATTAAACGTCCGCCGAGAACAAAACAATTTAATTGTTATTCCATCCTGAACTTTAATATATCGTAGCATGGAACGAAATTGACATTGGCCTTATTCTATTGAGCGAAATTCTTGTGAATGAGCCACACCGCGCGAGTGCGCAGACGCGATACGTCGATCAATGGACTCGTTTCCAACTATGAATGGTCTCACTTCCGGTTCTGCCAGACTATTCATCAAGTAATCGTTTAACAATTATAACAACTTGCAGAACCCAGCTGCAATATTTATAGCGCGGCATGATTTTCGCCGCTAGATTTGCAATTCAATGAATTGAAGTGACGCGATCGCCATTCATGAACTCTGCGCATAAGTGTTCGTTACTTAATGTTGTATAACGTGAATGAATATTTTATTTTTCCATGGATTAATGAAACGTGCATTAGAAACTAATTTATTCAGCAACGCATTTTGTAAACACAATTGTCCGTCTGGCGTATTTAAATATGCAAAGCAATCTCGCTGAAATACATGTAATTGCTTTAATTGTTATTGGAATTCCTTACGAATAAAAAGTAAATTACTTGATTAGCTGAGGGCAAATGGCGTTTGTGAAACCGTTAGTTTATTTCGGCAATGAAATGAGGTCATCATTGGTAATTTATGGCGAATCGTAAACATATTTTGTTAATTAGGTTAATTTTGTGATTTAAAAATATGACTATTTTATCGTAATAAATCCAAACCTTGCTATATTTCCCATTAAAATATCATTTAATTGATTTCAGGTTATTATATTTATTCTAATTATAACATCATTCACATTTGTGACGAATAGTGCTTTCCTTGCAATTAAATAAAATTAAATGAGATGGAAAAAACTTCACCTTCAAATCAAGATACATCACCATGACGAATTCATTCGTTTAACAAAAACACATTTAAATTGGAGGAAATGATAAAATAAAATTTAACACATAAATGGCGATAAAAACGAATATTTATACAATTTCCAGAGAAGTTTGAATTTAGATAAGGAAAATATGTTTAGAGGCAGTACTAAAAAATGTTAAATCTTAGTTTTAGAAGAAATTTAAGCCGCAAAGTTGAAATTACTTGACATCAAGAATGTTAGCAGATTGAAATCAAATTATTTGTAAATAAAACAATACAATCTAGGAGACAGCGAAAATAATTTTGAATAATTTTATGGTGAAAGCATAACCTCAAAAATTCAATCAGTCCGTTGTGTTTACTGAGACGTCAAACTAAAATACACCAACAATTTCTTAAAACGTCAAACGGTGTTTACAAGACCGTTTTGGACATTCAAACTCCCAAGAATACATGTGTTTAATATCAATTACATTTCTAAATGCAAGGAACGTCCATACATTCAAAATTTCTCCATTTCCAGGACCTAATTAATAAATATAACTAAATGTTAAATCGTCATATTTTTTTGTGACGTGTTAAGAATAAAAATAAAAATTAACTTTCATTTTACGCGAATTTATTTTATACAACTAAACGAATATCATTCCAAAGTGGTTTTAAATAGCGATGATCCATGATGATGGATTACACGGTGCTGATATATAATAGAGCAACATTGCTTCATCCATACAAGTACAGTTAGAGAATATTTATTTATTAATTAATTTTAAAGTTCCTTTTCATCAGAAATTATATGCATAAGGGGTCTGGCTTTAATAGCAGTTTCGAACCCAACGTGTCAGGCATAAAACAACCGCCCCTGCCGTGACCATGATATGATATACTTAACGTTAAGTATTAGACTAATTTAATAAAACAATATTTAATAATATTTAACAATTTTTAAGAATTGACACAATTCACTTTTTAAACCAAATTGTCGTAAATAAAATATTTATTTTTAATTTATACAACATGTACATGAGGAATGAATATCCCATGAAAACTTATTAGGCTTATAGTGACGATAATTAACACAACAAGGGCGAAAGTCAGGACAAACATCGAGGAAACACAGGAATTTGTGATCAAGGCATGTGTCAGGCAGTGCGAGGCACTATCGGCGATACTATTTAATATAGTAGTAGAACATATAACGAAGAAAATTAATAAAGAGAACCTAAGAAAATGAGATGACCTTATCGTAGTGACAAAACAACGAAAAAATTAAAGCAAATTTCTCAGTGCGTCAAACTTAAGGATTGACAATAAATGAAAAGAAAACATGAGGATATGGGGAAAGGAGGATACGTAAACAATTGTAATTGACGGAGATAGTTATGAAACTGCGGATACGTTTAACATGGAACTTGGAAGTGATTATAAGCACAAGATGGATGATTTAGGCCGGATGATTGACAGTAGCCTTAAAGGACCTTGATAGGGCAGGCTTATTTATGGGGGGGGGGGGGGGCTCTGACTGCGTTCATGCGGTGGACATAGGGGAGGCTGATAACCTGTGGGGCCGGAGTATCGAGCAATCCGTCAATGCAAATTCAAATCCAAAAAAGATTGTATTTCCAGAAATAAAAAAAATACCCCTGAATTGTTTGATCTGAACGGGCAGGGAAGGCAATAATTATATCGTCAAAGAATTCACGAACTATAAGCCATTGTCTTGCTGGAAATATGTTTGTTGTAATCCATCTGGATGAAACCCATTAATAAAGAGTCCCTTAAGCAGACTCTAAAAACAAAAACAGTGACACGGTTAGTGTAAAATATTTTCATTACATTTGCATTTCATGCGACACGACAATCTAGTTACTAGTCTAGTCTACTAGTTAATGTAAATGCTATTAGAGGAACAAAGAGAGAGGAATTTGTAGTTCTTATATATTGATGACTTTCAAAATGAATGAAATCTGCCAAAACATCGTTTTTATCATTTTTTGTTTTGAATCAATTTAAAGATGAAATACAATTAAAATAAAATAAAATAACATTTGTATCACTCAGAAGAGGCATTTACGAAATGGATTGTGAACAAACGACATTAGACCTTTTCATTTATCTATAGTTTAAGAAAATAAATTAAATTCAATCGCATTAATTAGATCTATTAAGAAAAGTCTAATACCCTATTCAGTTTTGGGTAATTTATTTCACAGTCGTCGACACAATAGGTCTTCAAGGGCAGCAGACTAACAACTGAAAACAAACTTTTAATTTACAAAACAATTATAAGACTCACAATGACATACGCGTCACCTGTATTTTTCGGAGGTTCGGCAAGGAACCTGCAAAAATTGCAGGTGACACAGAACAAGTGTCTCAGGTTCGCCCTGGGCGCTGACCGATACATACGTATACGTGACTTACACGACCAAGCGGACGTGGACATGATCGTACCGTACATGACGAAGTTGGTGGACCGCTTTTACCGGCGGACCGCCGTTCACCACAACTTACTAATACAGACAATCACACAACAAAGACATTTAACAAGTCACACGCACAAACTGCCGTACGAAACGTTGGACCTGTATAACGAAGACAGAACTGATTAATGCACGAACAATCACGCAACCATACCACAAAAACAGGTCGTACAGGGCGGGTTTTTTGAAAGTTTCCCGTCGACTTGACTATATTAGACGCAACGGACGCACTGAAAACAAATCTTTTGACAACGTCAAGGGAAGCACCTTACATGTTTTTAATTGTTAGTTCCTAAATGTTAACTAATTAATAAGCGTCGTTTGGTAAGTGTAAGTTATTTTAAATGTGTTTTGTGTGTAGTATTTGTTGTAAATATTATGTTTGTGCGAAATTTTTAATAAAAACATTTGGATTTGGATTTGGACACAATAGATGGTTTTGTCGAAAATAATTTTCAGTGTATGTGTTTAGGTGACATCTATTTCGCTCTCTCTGAACTGATCAGATCATCACACATACATTCGCGCAAGAGTGGGGTAATACGATATCGATAATAATTCGCTAAAATTTTAGCTATTTGAATAACAGAGAACTACTGCTTACTTGTGTTCTGAGATTATCGAGATGTAATTTACCGCCACTATATAGCATCTACCAAAACGATTTCAGTATTTACTGCCAAATGCTTAATAATTCGGAAAATTGCGGAAACTCGCCCAGCTTTGGCCAACCGGGAGGGGATCTTCCTCCACCATGATAATCCCGCATACCAGCAGACAGGCATTCCACACGTTTACCAACTGGAATGGCAAATTATTGAGCTTGCACAATATTCAACAGACCTTGGTCTTTCCGACGTTTAGTTGTTTGGGCTTTGTAAAATCATCTTAACGCTAACAAATGCTGGACCCGAAGAGGCAGAAAGAACCTCCTTTAAATACTTTTTTTACCTTGAAGCGCCTACCTTACTTTGATGGGTGATATCTTCCGACGGTGAATACGACGCTGATTAATTTTTTCTTGCTTTAAAGATAGTTGAAAATATGGTATTAAATATGGTTATTATTCTAATTCTATATTCTAATTCTCATCAATACAAATATTGGTTGGATCAAATGTGACTCTAGCTGACAAATAATTGTGGAACTGTTACTTATTCATCACTTACGAAGGCAATAGTATATATGGTAAAATTACACGATTCTTTGCAAAGAATCTAGGTCACATAAAATTAATTTAGCGACAAGCTTGCGTGACATAAACCAACACTATTTAAAAAATTGTGAACAGGGACAAAAAAAGCACATGTGATTTTCTTATGCAAATTCAATTACTCGAGTACGCAGGTAATTACTTGACCGTTTTGGCAAGTCTGTAAATTTAGTAATTATGCATGTAAATATGATTTAGTTTAATTTACGGAATAATATATTTAAATTCCCTTACAATACATTTTTGTTTAATTCATTATTCTTCATTTCATTTGAGTTAACTTTAATTAATGCGATTTTAAGCCAAGTCGATTTATATTAATATATTATAACCATAGCATTTTACATTTATTTTCATTTATTTTCAAGCACGTAAGATTGATTATCACATTGAAACATTAAATTATGTTCGTCAGATATTTTTGTTGCATATTCAAGCGTTAATTTCCGAATATATATAAAGATATAAACAAACAGTTCGTAGTTAATTTCATGAATCCATTTTATCAGTTATAACGTATCAATTGGAAAGTCAAATCTTGCTAAATGAAAAAAAACATACAACATATAAAGTTTGATGTCGACTATTACATTGAAATGCTATAAACATTAATTTAATAGGTTGATAAGACATTATCCCATTTCATTTCACTGGCGAGCATTTGTGCTGTAAAGTCTTAATAGCAAAATATGTCAAATTTGTTAAGATTCGTGTCTTTACGATTTTTTGTAAAATTAAGATACGAATATAAATATATCAATGGGTGTTTTCTGGTCAATTACAAATTCCTGTATCGTGTGGATCCATTTCAATTTCTTGCAACTATCTCGTTTTCGAACGACCTGTTTTCTGTTTACTAGATCTTAGACGTCGTATTTTCTTTACTATTCGGCGGTCCTCTCTCCTTTCCACATGCCCTCACTATCCCATACGTTGGCCCTAACAAAATGACTGTTGCTTCTCTATACGAATGCCTTACTTCTTCGTTACTTCACGTTCCCATTTGTCGTTTACCTTTTTTCCCTTAAATATTCTTGTGAGTATCTGTCGTTCCCAGACCTCTATTTCTTCTGCGTTTTCATTCATGACTCACGTCGCATAACCATAAGTTGATCTTAAAAGCCCGTTCATCGCTCCCACACACCGATTCCCTTTTGCTATCCTGGCTGTAATCTCAGAGTTATTATCCCCAGCCTCCAAAAGTTATACACCCTGGTTCTTAACATTTTCGATCAGTATTTGTCTATCATTTTCTAAATCAATCACTATTCCTGTTCGTTATCCTCTGTGGTTTTCGTACTTGTACTTGTACATGTGCGTGTATTTGGTCTATTCACCGTTTATTTCCAGTCTTACTTACACTTTGCGCTTGCTTCAAACTTTCTAGGTTTTATTTTACTCTCTCTCTCTCTCTCTCTCTCTCTCTCTCTCTCTCTCTCTGGTGACATTTTCTAGCATTATGTTAAACCAGTGTTTCCCAAAGTATGGGTGAGGTACTAGGGGGATTGCCGGGAATTTCCAAAACACATTGTTATATCTTGTATTTTTATTTTAATAACGTAAATAAAAATACAACAATTAATTATCAAATGTAACATAAAATAAAATATTGATATGCCCGTAAAAATAATGTAAAATATTTTAATGTTAATGAGACATATGCTCCTGTTTTTCTGTTTGTCTTACAAATCTAGGCTTTGTATTTGAGACACACACAATTATATCGTTTTTAAGTACGAGTCGATTTCTCACATTTGTTTTGATGACAGTCATAGATGCGAAACTTAACTCTCATAAATATGATGTTACAAATGGAACCAAAGTTCCATCCGTCCTGGTTCTGGGAAACAAATTCAAGCTTCAGCATTCCATCACTTGATATTTCAATAAGTTTTTCTTTCATGCTTATTGGTATTTTCGTCAGAGCTTTTGTTTTAAATTGAGTAAAGCAACTTGCATGCCTATAAAAACTCCTTCAAAATTGGGATACATCTTCCATAGTTTTCTAAATGCATTGGAATAAACCGAACTGATTTTTGCCAATTGTAGTCGACCATAAATCAAGTTTTCTTATAATAATTTTATCTGTGGCTTCGCCATATATATTAACGTCGCGACCTTACATACTAATGTTCAAAATATTGAATTGTTTGAAAATATCAGCAAGGAAGCCTAGCTTCAGAAGCCAAAGAGGATCGGAAAATTGACTTTCATATGGGGACTTCACATCTTGCAGATCCAGTAAGTGAAATATTCTTTTCAATACATTGCTCCTTGCAAGCCACATTACTTCGGTGTGATAACGAAGATTTTCAAATAAAGCACCCATGTCACATTTTTCGAAAAATATGGGTCTGTAAAGCTTTTCCCTTAATGGAATTTAAAACATTAATGACGGTTTTAATCACGCAGTCCTGAAATAGACTGTGGTAAAACTTTTGACTCAAGAGCTTCTCGATGTAAAAACTAATGCTTAATGTGGCATTAGGAATTATTTCTGGTAATCTGATGATGACCAGATTAATGGTCTGCCATAACTTTAGCGCCACATATCCCCCATTCAATATCATATTCACTTGTGCGTTTCACAAGAATGTCGAATACAAAACATTTTCCGGTTTAATTTTTAATTTATTTAATTTAAACTTAAACAACACGGTAAAATAAAATTTGAGAAACAATCAGTTACTTGTAATTTAGTTGGGTTAATGTTGTCGGTATTTTGGTTTGACTGAGGAGTAGGAGGAAATAGGGGTCGCGATAAGAAAATTCGCGACCCCTATTACAAAAAAAGGGTCGTGCTTTAGGTAAGTTTGGGAAACACTGTGTTAAGCAACACCGACGAGATAGCGGGTCACCTTGCTTCAATCCCATTGTAACTTCAAACGGATTTGAAACTACATTGTTTACTCGTGCTCTTCTGGACGAGTCCTCTAAAGTCATTCTCACTAACCGTATTAACTTAACTTGAGATTTGTATTCCCTGGTAACTTTCCTTTCTTCTTACTGAATTGTAGGCTCGTCTAAAATCAAACAGCGTGCGTTTCTGAGTTATCACCATTACATATTGCTTGAAGTTCCTTTATTGTAAAAACCTGATCTATAACCAAGTGATCTTTTCTGAAACCACCCTGATATTCCACTTTCGCCCTCACTAATATATGGTCCGAGCCCATTTCGCCTCCTCTATATGATCTAACACATCACCACACTTTTAATTCTATCCTGTATTAATAGTCAATTTGAATATCTGTTGTTCCGTTTCATGCTATCCACCTCAGTTCCCCTTTATCTTAATTCTCATTAATAAAAACCCTAATTTCTTTGGCTTTATTGTTAATTATCATCTTTTTATCCAATTTATTTCCTAGCTCTATCGCCCGTACTTGTGCTCCTATTTTCGTGACCATATTTGTGTCGATGTTTATTTCCATGCGCTGGTTGAAAAAAACATTCATATTTTCCTTTAAAACATTAGATTACCATTACCAGTTATTATTATTTATATCCATGTCATATCCATGTATTATCACATTATTTTTCCTGCTCTCCTTTTCAATCCTCTCCATCGCAATAGTAATGCCATTCATTTCTTTCTTTGTTAGTTCATTTATTTTTTATCTCCACATTTCCCTTTTTTAATTTTCATTCTCTGCATTTATTTTCATTATTGCCTCATTACAAGTCCTTTGTTCTTCTCTCTTTAGTTTAATTTCATTTTTGATTTCCTTCTACTCCAATTTCATGTATTTTTGATTCGTCATTAGCTCTTGCATCATTGTCATTATTTAGTCGAAGATCGTGTGGGCTTTCTAGTTGTGTTGAAGGTACCCATCATATCCCTGTCCGCTTAACGATAATCTCTACTGATTTTGACTTAGAGAAGAAATGAGGGGCACAAATAGAGAACCATGAAAATTTTATTGCAGTTTGCCAATACATACATTATATTTGGTAAAATACTTAAAAAACTGGTACAAATAAATAGACTGCGCGTTTAAGAGTCTCCATAAATTATTTTGCGAAATATGGTACCATGTTTGCAAAGTGAAATCAGAAAGCTATCGGTTGGTGTAGAGGTTTAAATTGGTCACCTAGTTTCTGAGACCAATAGACAGTTAGATATCAAGTAAATTATTAATTACGCATTAACTAATAATTTTCTAGATATAACCGGCAACACTTTTAAAACAAGAAGCGTTTAATCATATTTATTAATTAAAGTTAATAAGATAATTTTTTTTTAATTTTCTCTACCTAACAGCCGTTAAAATTTTTTGATTGCAGTGAAATAAATAGCGGCATTAAAGAACTTTTTCCTTTCGAAACACAGTTTAATTGCAACATAACACTTGATTGAGTAATTGACTGGAGCATAACGCTTTTCTTCAAACGACGAACGTGATATCAGAACGACGATTATATAACGTTCTAACGTCACGGTCCGACAAGGATACAAGCTTCTACCTGAAGGGTACGTGTTAAATTTATAAAACGCAAATGCAGGAAGCACGCCGAGAAGAAAATGCGGCAAAAACTCCATTATAAATGTGTTTCCTTCGTGCGCTTCGTAATTAAGTAATACGCCGGTTGGCCATTGGACGCAGGAATTGATTCCACATTTAAATATAGCTGTAAAGCATAGAAACGACTCTATGAACGCGCGAGATAAATCGCTTTGATTAAGTCCGGAGCGTATTTTATGGATTTCCATTCGGAATGTTATTGCAAATAACATGCGCAAGGTGTTATTTAGAAATCGGTAAACTATAGCATCACGGCGGCGCTCATCTCGTTAAATCACCGTGTTTTTCGTTTATGTGTAATCTCGAGTTTAATCACTTATCGGCGATGTAATTCCTTCGTCATTGTATAGAATTACGAAATCGCGACCATTTCATTGAAGGCTGGAAATAAGTTATACATTAGATTGCTTTATATCGAAATTGCTGTAACATTATTTCGAGGGAAGGATTAATACTATAATAAAATGTAATACGATGTGCCTTGAGACATTATAACTTAGTTTCCGTTTGAGATAATGTTCTGAACCAATTCATACGAAATTGATGTCCATTAACCCCTTTCGCCACAATCTCTACTTCTAAATTTGTTGTTCAAAACCAGGGAATGAAAATCGAATTAATTCACAAGGAAAATAATGCAGTCATGGAAAAGATAAAATAACGTGCGTTCACGAAACAACTCTTAGTTCTTCCAGATTGTTAACTGGATTGACGAAGATGGAATTTTTCATGTACGCCCACACAAAAAGGTCAATATTCAAAGCACAAGACCGTGTACTAAAAGGTCTGTATTGCGACTAATGATTCGATCGCCAACAAATTTTAGCAAATAGCGAATTGTTGCGTTGGTGGTGTATGGCCTTGCCCCGTCCTTCTGAAAATATGCGTCTTGCAATTCGTAGTCATCCAATTAATTGATGAAAGGTTGAAGGATTCGGTACGATAACGCTCCTGATTAAGATTGCCATCATATTGGACCAATCAATCTTCTGTGGGAAATGGCGACCCAGACTCCAACCTTCTGAGGATGTAACGGCTTCTCTACGTAGTAATAGGGATTTTTTGCAGACCATATTGTCCATATATTCTTCATTATTAAGGTTTTCAAGAAACCATTTACAAAATTGAACTCTTCTTTCAAAATCTACAAGCAAGAGATCATGGAATATTTGGATGTAATCCTATATTTTTTCAGGATGCAGTGGCAAGTGCCCACTGACAAATTGGTGTGTTGGGCAATTCTCCATATAGATGTTTTAGATGCACCTTCGATAATCTGTTGGACTGCGTCTATATTTTCTGGAGCCTTCTTCGTTGGACGGCCGCTTCCTGGTTTTCTACCCACTGTACCAGATTATCTGAACGTGGACACGGAAATCATCAAAACACTGTAGAAATCATTATAACCAGGAACTAGAGCTGCTTCATGGAAATCTGTAAAGCTCTCGGGAATGGAATATTGCCAAATACCATCAACTTTTTGCCCTGTTCGAAAATAGCATTCCAATAATTTTGCTTTCTGCTCTGATGTGATAACCATTTTTAATTAGTAAAGCAGTTTTCACTTTTAACGTCTTGTTAACATTAAATTGACATTTTGGCTGTGGCTAAAATACCTTTAAACTCCAATTGTATTTCAAACCCTCTTAAATTAAGATTTTTCTTCAACGCACGTTAGTCGATTGACACTACTATAACAACAAATGTGGTAAACTTTAAGGATATTGATAAATTGCACGATAGAGGATGTCCTGTTGGAAGCACGAATAATAATAAATATTTTGAGACCAGCGTAATAAACGCTGCGTATCAAAACAGCGTTTAATGATCGAAAATTGATCCAAATAAAGGACCCTTATGAGAAAAAGCACTGTAGAATGTGCATTTGCGTCAATCGGTTTGTAAACTTTATAATAGCCCTTATAATGAACTTGAAATCTCACATCAAAACAAAACAATAGAAATTATTAATTGACCAGGTAAAAAACCAAAAAATTGCAAATGAAAATGAAAGAAAATGTAACGAATATGAATAACTAATACTGGAAAACAGGGCGGTAAATACATGAAACAAAGACGAGAGCAATACTCGGAGATGAACGGAAATGAACCAACATAAATTTGAAATCGAAAAACAAATTAAATCAAATGAAATCAGCAATTAATGTTTATACTAATAGAATTATCGATACTAAAATAATATGAAGCCAAATAAATAAATGGAAATGTTAATAACACGAATAACAGGAATAAAGTTAATAAAATATGAAATAAAGCAACAAATTTATAACTAATACCATAATACGAAAACAACATTAGTTAGTGAACACGTTTTATGACAACGAAAATGCAGCAACGTTTCAGAATATTGATTAATTATAAGGCAATGTTTTGTCGCGGACACGAATAACATAACTGAAACGTGTTGAAACCGAATTTAAATCGTGATTTTGATTCCAAAATGTGAAAATGTCCAAAAAGAGGGCCGACTTCAAAGTTCAAGTAACGATGGACATCAATTTAAGGGCAATATCAATTGGTACCAAAGAATACAACACAAACCAGTAACATTATAAATAAAAAAGGCAAAAATAACAATTTCACTGAAAAAAAAGTATGGTGAAAAGAAGCCTTATAAATAAATAAACAAAACCACATACAGAAAAAAAACTATGAAACATATACATTTATTCTATATGTATTTGTGATTACTCAGAACTGTTGAACAGCTTTCGTTGTCTTAAAATTAGACATTTGTGACATCCTTTTTATATTTTAATTATTTATATTTTAACATGAATGACACACGGTATTATCTTTATTTTTTCTAAGTTTCTTAAAAAATCCTGACAACCAGCGAATGTAAATTCACTATAAATTAAAAGTAGCACCGTGCCCCATTCGGAGCTTCGCCGCTTCCTTAAGGGAGCTTTCTAAATCTATTTTGGTTGGATCAATCCCTGCTTCATATGCTTCCACTTGTTTCTATCCTCCAGTTTTCTCCATCATTTTGCCATTCCTGTCACCTCAAATCGCCCTTCACCTCGTCTAACTACATTGCCCTTGGCCGGCCTCTCCTTCCTTGTCCTATATGCCACTCCGTTAGTGCTCTTATGTTACTTACCAGCTTTTTCGTATAAATGTGATGCAGCTATTTCACCCTGTGTGCGTTTATGTATCTTAATACATCTTTTCCTTTCAGTTCCTCCAGTATATCTTTATTTCTTCGCGTTTTCTGGTCCACATTCTCCAATCTTACCACACCCAGCATCTGTTTTTCATTTTTATTTCCTGTGTGAATAATAAGCTTTCTCTTTCCTTTATTAATGTCACTGTTTCAGCGATATATGTTAAAATGGGTCTTACTAATGTCTAAATATTTTTTCATTTCCTTAGACTTCACTTGGTTGTTGACTTTGGTCCTTTATTTCTCGTATGTATTATTATTCCAAGTTATTATCGCAATTTTTAACGATACGATAATGTTAAATGGACTTATTTTATGCCTGCTTGTACTTGATACATTCGGGTACAATTCCCTAACTTCCCTGTAATATATCAGCGAATTATAAAATTATAAAACGGATTAATGAATGTGTGAATCTATTCCAAGAAACTAAGACTGTTACACGTAATAGGGTAGTGAAAGACCCACAAAAATATGTAAGAAAAATATTCAAAACGTTGAAGCAAAAATAGCTTATTCTCGGACCAAACCAGTAGATTGCTCAGCACAGCGATATGTCCCATATCACATATCAAGGGATCCTGAAGAAAGAAGTACAACATATTCTCTGATTGGAAACATGTCTAAAAGAATTGCGAGATCCTCTAGCTACAAGAGTTGGGCACTGCTAGTATTTTAGATCTAGTAAACAGCGACGAAGTTCTTGATAAAACTTTTTTAGCAGTTCCATCTTTCAGGTTATTTAAATAGACCAAATATCCGTATTTCTGGTACAAAAAATCCAAGTAAATATATGCAAAACTCATTTGTATCCATAGAAAGTCGACATTTACTTGTGTGGAATATGAATAATAAAGGGTTCTTGGTTTTCAGGTTGCCAACGTCTCCACTTATTCACGTACTGATCGAGATAGGCTGGCGTTTCGTGATTTCGAATTGGTCTTCCCTCTGGCTTTGGTTGATAAGGATCAGTCAGTTCGTTGTTTTTCACAATTTCATAGATTACATTAAAATTGTCTTGCAACGTATTAACGAATGTGGTTTCAAACTTGTCTTCGAACTCGGAAAAATCGAGGCTATTGGTACTGTTCATTATGGTATTTTTTTTTTCACAATTTGTAAAATTTGAGTGAGAACAAAAACTTTTGAAGAAGTCAAGGATGCTCCGACAAGCTCACCTCAAACTGCTCGTTATAGTTAGAAAGAAACTCACCTCATTCAGTGTTCATCTTTTTATCTTTATCCTATAATAATATATATAAATTCAGCGTAGAGGCTACAGATTAGCGTTCAGGTTGTCCAGAAGCTCCAGCTCCTATTAGATCTTCTCCTAGAATTATGATTGTAGATTGTCTTCAATTGCATCATCACTTTGTATATGAAATTTGGCCAACAACAACATGTGTAAGTGTTTTGATCAATAAAATCGTACGCTTTTGTGGAATTATTGTTGCATACAAATTAAAAGATAAATTGAATTCAAAAATTATAAATAATAAACGTTATAACTTCAATGTTTAAAAGCTAATTTGAGTTTTTCGTTGATTCAACATTGTGTTTTGTTTTTATAAGGGTATTAGCAATGACATTGAGGAGAATGTGAAATATTGCAAAAATTGTGGAAATCTGCTGCAGATTATTAGATTATTCAAACAAAATCTATTACATCGACAAGAATATTTGAATATTTTGCAAGATTTGTTCTGGCATTTTAGATTGTCAGAAATTTTCTCTGGGATGATGGTACAAAGTTCAGCAACGATTGATTCAATCGGTATTGTTTATTGAATGGTATTAAACATATCTTCACCGCTCCTTATTATGTTTAATCAAATAGCCACTCTATTCTCTCAAGTGCAATTAACCAACAAGACTAGATGAATGCCAAGTTTTTAAGGGTATGCAACATGTCGTCTGATGAGCATGTCTGAGATAATATACTATTTCTGTGCATACCTCAACAAGCACAACAGGAAGAAGGACGACCACTTAGAAATAGCCACCCATCCTATATCGATCAGTACTATACTTTTTAATAAACACATTTCATTCCATTCACCTAAAAGGTTTTTCAAGTGTCTGTTATCAATTAGTGTTAGTGTTGCACTTTTGAGTTTTAATTCTGCAGTTTTGATTTTTCCTTTTCAACGTATGTTTTTCATTAATACCGTCGTCGCCACAAGCATGTTGCCAGTTCACCTGATTGATTGATAAAACAGCATTGAAAAACGTTTAAACTGAATGACACGTGCCAAACATGAATAATATATACTATCAAACACTGTTTTTGTTTTTTAGAGTCTGCTTAAGGGACTCTTTATTAATGGGTTTCATCCAGATGGATTACAACAAACATATTTCCAGCAAGACAATGCTACGGCTTATGTCAATGTTATGTCAGTTTTATATTTATGTTAGATTATTATAATTATAATTTCTAAATTCTACATAAACATTTCTTCTAACGAAGTGGGCTGTTCTTATTTGATGTGAATCTCCGTGTGCCTAAAACGGCAAACATTCAACATCATTGCGGTAGCTACTGTGTACTAATACGTAGATAAGTCAAATAAGCAAGCACACGTTACATCGCGATTAACCTTTCCATCGTCATTAATTTAAAGTAAAATTTATATGGGTTTTAATGTCATTAAATATTGCACTTTTATTATCCTGACTTTTCAATAAATGTTTCGTTCATCTTGATGGTATTTGTTTTACATTTGCGTGCATATGTCATATTTTAACTGGTTTCAGTAAGTTCGTGTTTTTACATTCTAATCATTAATCTAATCTAATTATCTAATTCATTATAGACATCCATTTTATTTAAGGTATGCCATTCATAAAGCATATGTTCTCTATTTTATAAAAAACATTATTAATTTTATTTTTCATTGTCACATTCATATTAATGCTTCGTTTATTTCATTCCATTCGTTTTAAGCGTTGTACTTTTATTTGTTTGTGGTTAGAAAGACAGTTCCATGCGACTTAATGGTAATAGATAAAATTTAAGCTAGTTAGTTAAATAAATTAATTACGAATTAAGTCAAATCACGAAGTAGTAATACTCCTCATGCCATGTACACAACTAAAGCACGTTCGATTATTCATTGGAAATTGCGAGATTGAGGTCTCTTGTAATTTAACCATTCAGTGGTCACATATCATACGTACATATTGCATGATTACACTGTTACGCAATTTTATCGCAATTATTTGTTTCTCAACATGCATCTAATTACTATTCATTTATCATGAATGCTGTACGAGATTAATTTTACAATGATCAAACATGCAGCTGATAGGCATATAATTCGTTTCGTAGAATGTACAGAACGAGTCATTTATCCATAGCCACTGGACATTGTTCAACAATATTAAGGGGCCAGCTGTCATTTTCATGTATTTTTTTTTCATTTTATATATTTCGAAGGTTCCTAGCAAACATGGATACTGGATATAGGATTAGAGTTTAAATTTTGATTATTTGCGACTTAATTTTAATATTTCCTATCACTAAAATATCATTAATTCTACAAACGTAGAAATAGAAATTTCGTATCACAATGACGAGAGTTTACGTACGAATATTTCTCTTAATCTATTTTTTAGCGAAAATAAAACATCTACTTGAAATACTAGAAATATAAACCTGACAAGAAAACATATATAGGCATGTTTTAAAATATTAGGAATTAAAAACTAGGATATATTAAACTGTCTTTAGCAATTTTATAGATCAGATCTTTGAATCACCAAACCCAACACATAACCCACAACGATGGAACGACCTTTCCAGTCGAGTATTGTAACAAGAATGTCTTCAAAGCAAAATTAATATACGAGAAAAACGCGAAATAATTTCCTGGCAGCCGAAACGAACTGATAGAAAATTTCCAATCGACAAATATTTTGAAAACGTGAAACAATATTTGCATCGTGCGATTTCCAGGTAATATTTACACGTGTTTAATTTGTGGAATCGAACTGACTTTCGTGCAATTTTGCTACTTATTTATATGTTTGTGTGTGATATGAGTTTTTAATTTGTATTCAAGACAAAGAATTTATAATTAAATAAATTTTAATTTATTCAAACCGAACACTTTTTAATTCGATCTTAGTTTGAAAAGAAAATTTACTAAAATAACTTTTCAAATATTTTTATTCCATTCTTTGTAAATTGTGTGAGAGGTGTTTTCCGTTTTTCAAATTGTTGCCATAAGAGTACCAACATTTCAAAATATTCAGGGGTCGGTTATGAACTTCCTTATTCTTCGTTATACAATATTTTTCGAAAACTTCTCAAATAAAAGTTGCTTATAATTTCAATATCTTTGACTTTTGTAAGAACAATTTTTTTTTGATAACTTGCAGACACTTGTCAAAATATGACGTTTCTTTTATATTATATACAACTCTTAAGTGAAAAGTTTCATAGTGTTAGCGTCAATAGTTTGGACGCTAGACCGCGCACATAGAGCATTTTATAAAACAATTTGCAAAATATACTGATTTTTATAACGAGTCGAGATGAACAACACGTCGACGTATGACGTTTCTTTTATGTTATATACAACTCTTAAGTGAAAAGTTTCATAGTGTTAGCTTCAATAGTTTGGGCGCTAGACCGCGCACATACAACATATTATAAAACAATTTGTCAAATATACTGATTTTTATAACGAGTCGAGATGAACAACACGTCGAGTGATAGAAAGACAGCCACATTTCACTACGTGTTTAATACAAGATTTAAAATTTTTATCACTTGTTATAACACGAACAAATTTCCGCACCCAAACTGATGAATACAAATGTTAACATTAAGCAATGATTTGTAAAAATTCATTGTATACAATAATTTTTAATATTTCCGTTAAATAATGGTGTTTTGAACTATTTTGAGATTTAGTGGTTTGTTTTTAGATTTTGTATATTTCTCTTTTGTTAATAGTTTTGGTTAAAAATATGTCGGATATCGATTAAAATAGACCAACTAAAATTATATACAACACGGTCTTGTTTTGTTATGTCCGTACATAATTCTGGTTATATTTTTGATAATTTTTCTTTGCTTCCCATTTTGAAATGAATGCATTATTCCAACAACCATTATGTACATGTGGAACTTAATATGTCGGATTGCTAGCAACTCAGTGCAGACGGGGTGGTTTTTGTTTTGTTGATAAAATTAAGTGTGGTAAATATTTACCACTATTTAATTAGTAAAATCAAATTTACTTTCGTGTAATTTTACTTACTTATTTATATCCTTGTCTTTAATTTGTACAGCAGTCAACTAATCTATAACTAAGCCCAGGCGAAGCATAATTTCAATTTATTAAAATAAAACACTTTCGTTAATTCGGAATTGTAATTCATTAATCCAAACTATTTTACATAATATAACAAAAATTTTAAATCATTGAAGACGTTGATGACTATACATACAAATTTTTTTAACTGCAAGTTAAATACCGTGACAAAATATTTCAGTTTCTATGAGACATTTCTGCGTGGGTAGAGGGCGGTTTAAAATTTATCGGTTTTTAAATAAAATATTTTGTAAATAAAAATCAGCACGTGACGGCTAAAAATATTGGTTAGTACGCCAAGTGCACGCACGTCACGGACCATAAGGCGCAAATTTCATTCACTGTTAGAGCCAACATTTATATTCTAAATATATTTTCATAGATCGCGCACCTTTCTAAAAGAAAACAAACATGTGATGTATATAGTATTCTCGAAACCCCGAGACAACATTTGGAAAATTGCGAATAAATAGGGGCTATCGATTCATACAGCTGCTTAGGAATCAAAACAAATGCGCGATGTCGTATATATTATATTTAGTACAAAGATTAATATCCATCACTAGCACTATCAAACTGATAATCGATACAGTTATGATTTTCAGAACGTCTGAATGTTGATGAATATTGTATTTAATACAATATTGTAGTAAATACAATATTCATCAACATTCAGGCGTTCTGAAAATCTTAACTGTATAACATAAAAACATAAATTTAAACGTACTCCCATGTAATTTAATTTTTTGCAATTATAGTGCAATGCAGCACTCAAACAATTTCGGTCTAAAAATACTGTAGCGTTTATTTCATTTGGATATTGCGTCATTTGAATTTTTAACGTTAACAGGATATAACTTATTACTGTTATTCGGTGTGCATAAATTTCTAATTGAATTCGTACACAGACATTAGACATTCTATTAGACGTACAAAAGGACGTCACTTCCGAATGTCAACACACAGTTAAAAATGTTATGCAAATGGGAAATTGGACGTTAAAAACTCGTAAGCCGACAAGTGTTATAAACAGTGGGTAATAATAGACCGTTTTATTGATTTATTATTTTTGAGCCGGACCAAATTGGTTAGAAAGTCGAAATTGCGTTTTTCATGTTAAAATGGGCGTTACGCGACGTACAGTTGGCAACAGTGATTTTATGTAATTGGGCCCGTTCAGCCCATGGCAGCGCCGGCCGGCGCTGCCGGCGCTGTCCGACAGCGGTGGCTAAAATCACCGCTTTCCGACAGCGCTATCAGAAAGCGGTCGCCATATTTTCAGCGAAAAATTTCACCCGCTTTTGTACTAAGCGGAGTGGAGGGGTTGGCGGATAGTTTTCAAATTCAAACTTAAGGTACGGAATTAATTGAATTATTTACTAGAATTGTTATATAAAGATATTTATGTGATTACCGTAAACTGAATCAAGTTTGCGTTATTCATCTGAGGTAAGTAGGGTGTAAAATAACAATAAATAATTTATTGCCCTCATCATTTCAAATTATGTAGACGGATTTTTTGTAAATATACCTACAATAAAAGCGGAATGTTTATATAGTAATAACAAGGATACACTTATTGGTAAGGTTATAACCGTCGTCGTCAATTAACGACGTGTTGCGCATGCGTCGGCAGAAATTGGCTATGGTACCGTTCAGCCCAAAACAGCGCTGCCGAACAGCACTTTTAGACAGCGAAAAGCCGCTTTTGTGGGCTGAACGCGCCCATTGATAGCCATTGTTAAATCGTAATGCACGCGCGTTTTATCAGAATTTCATATACAGGCTGTTTTATATATGTCCACCTCTGATGCATAAGTTATAAACCTAATAAATGCTCGTGTATGACTACATTAAAAATACTCACTAATTTATTTGTTTATTAAACTTTTAATTTAACTAGAAATTATAGCAACTTTAGTTTTTCAATTGTTTATTACATTTTAGGAGGCGACGGCAAAATCATTATCATGGTTTCTAGTTAAGGAGCTTCGTCATTGGGTTGTTTGAATTATTCTGTCAACCTTTAGACTCAGAATCAGTCAAACAATCACGAAGCTCCTTAATATCGAATTTAAACTAACGGGCGCGCATGAAGGCTCAATAGGCTCTTGTCGCAGAAAAACCGAAAATTGAAATTTTGAAAATCTAGAAATCGAAGTTCTCGCCGTGAAATATTTAAAAATAATCGCTGAACGTATCTTTGGCAACGATGAGGAAAAAAATCATTTATTTCTGCATTTTTTATTTATTAATTTGTTTTTGAAGTCGACTTTGTAGCAAATTTTGAAATAATTAGCCGTTCAGCACAGAATAACATTTAACTGTGTACTGCTGAACAAAAAAGGACGTTGAACTTCTATTAAGTCCAACAATTTTATTTAAAATAATCGGCTAATGTTTGGAGATTTCGTAGCAGAAAAAATCAGATATTTAATTTAGAGTCGTTGCAATGTGTTGACCGCGCCAACTTTTTTACCTAAATGATTTTTCGCTGGTTTGAATGTGTTGTTAGTTTGGTGAAATTGCCTTTTAGTGGTTTGTTGTTTCATTTTATCTGGATGCACCTTTTATTTTTCAATTTTTCTTCTTCCAAGCAAATCATTTAAAAAAAAGTCGAGACCGCCTCACATGCACACAAATGTTGGATTCAACCAAACTTGGACTATTATCTAATTGATTTTATACAAAGCACCATAAAAGATTTATTGTGAATTCTGTAATAAATGTGTATATCACTCATAGAAATATAATGAATAAAAATAAAACAGACAATTAATTGTTTTGTATGTAATTAATTGTTAGTTTTATTATACTTTTATTGATTTTTTTTCTTTGATTGATATAAAATCAAAACACTAAACCAACTAAATCTAATAACTTCGAATGAAACAAAAAACGTTAAAATTATATGGTATAATTTTCAACTTCTGACAAAAAAAAACCTTTCCTTTTGAGCAGATACTTACAACTTGTAACATAATTTTTCGGTCTTCACAAAATAATTAACCCATGTATGACTTCACCTGATACTTTACTTACATTAGTTAACAGGATTTGTTGTACATTTGATGAAAACTGAGTTGACAGCTACGCAGGATGATGTGAGTTATTTGTCAATAGTTCACAACAAAGGAATTCCAACAACCGAACCCAACCGAACCCAACCCAACCCAACCCAACCCAACCCAACCCAACCCAACCCAACCCAACCCAACCCAACCCAAGTTGTCAACTGTATTATCATCAAATCTTTTTTCTTGGTTGAACGGATATAAGATTTGTTTAATTTTAACCATCGTAATCTTTAGACGTTACCTATTAGAAGAATGTTTCGTAACAATTTAAATCATGCAAATCTGAAGCATTCGGTAAAACTGTAGATGGATGAGGGTAAAATCCGCTCCACATAAGCGAGCTTCGAAGCAAACAGAATTTTCAGTTCATCCACTGAAACTACAAAAAATCGTCGAAACATTCGGATTGAATAATTTTCTTTAAAATTACAATTATTTTGCCCAGATCTACGAATCTGGTTAAAAATTTGTTACAAATCTGGTGCGACGATACTTTGTAAACATCAACCCGGACACAAGCAGGTTTACGAAGAAAACATATGTTCAAGTGTACGAAACTAGTTAAAATTTTTTAATAAATCTGGTGCAACGATACTTAATAAATATCATCGCGATACGTGATGACGAAACTATCATATTTTGTACAAAATGGTTCTATAAGTAATTTGAGACATTTATAAAGTGATTCAAAATCAATGAATCGTTTGACATTTGCTTAAATATTTTAAATATTAATAATATCAATAATTATTAAATTAAGTAATTTTCAAATATATCAAAGGCATTTAAATTGTATTAGAAAATTAATAAACAAGCAACAAATTATATGCGGTAACACTTTATTTCCACACTTCGCATTTTGTTCGGCCTACAGATTCATAAGATGAGTTTCGACGTGGCCAAACACTAATAATAATAATAAATTATAATGTTTAAGACTTGTCCTATGAAAATATTTTGGTGATCTCAATTCTTATTCATTATAAATAAAAATACAATAAGCCCATAAACTTGTGTTTATAATTTCGAACTATTTCAAATATATCGTAGTTACAAATACTTTGTGGAACGAAAATTATAGTATAATTAAATTGAAATGATTTGGACAAATTTATTTAAACATTTAATTACACAATTATATAAATATACACAACAATTTACCTATTTTTACGGATATAACCGTAACCCGGTTAATATGCTTCAGATTACAAGAGAAACAGTCCCATGCACGTACAATTCTAGACTTGTTAAAATAAAACATAAATGCCGTACGTAAGAACCCATATATTTAAAGAAACTATACTTATATTAAAACTCATACTTAAAAAGCATTTATTGTTTAGAGTAAATTTTAAAATGACTTTCAAAAAACCTAAAACCATAATACATTTCAAAAAGCAAACTATGTTCGTTATGTTCTATTAAAGGGGGAAACCAAAAGATAACTATTCGTGGACGCTACAAAATTTGGAAGGTTTTCTTCAGTTCTACCATCAGCTGCCAGTCAGTTTTCAGCAAATCGTCTCGGAAATAATCTTTGCAGGCATCTATCGACTGTCGAGATATCTGAAACACAAAACAATTTCGTTAGGAATTATCAACATTTATAGATTTTAATACTTTTCATATAATTCGCAATTTTTATTCACAAAATGTGACCAAAATATAATAAATCATAGACGAAAATTAAACAACGATCTAACGAACACAATAAAATCATTTAGTCGGTTGTGATATAACCGGCTCGGAAAATACAAACAAACAAAAATGTCGTTATTTAACTCCGCAGCTGAACAAGGACGATTAATGGCGCGCGTTCGCGGAATATCAATAAATTTCTCCGCTATCCGCGATACGTTTTTGTATTTGTAGCGCAACGATAACCCGATCTTAAGTGTACGTGCCGCCGCCTTTATCTAACGCAAGTGCAATTCGGGCAAACGACCTCAAATTGTGTTATCTGCTCGCTGGGGTCGGTTATCTTCGCATTCCGGGTGTATCTGTCTTCCTCCGGATCCGGATGTTATGAAAGCCGGAAGTAGGACAGCTGTGACGTCATTTGCGACCTCATCACTCGAACACGCGCTCTATATCTGGACGAGCTCCACTTTGCAGTGCAATTGTGTGTGTGTGTATCTGCGGCAATTTGATGCGGCGGATATTTAATAAAAACGCACGGCACTCAATTCGATCCATGAAACGAATAATTGTATCGAAATTGAATGACGTAAATAATCGCAGCAATTTTTAGACAAAAACCTATGACAATCTTAAAATATAAAATGATCTATAAGTAATCAAAAATAAAAACAAGTAGCAATTAAACGAACTAGCAAGAAAGGTAATAAAAACAAGAAAAGATACATGGGTATGAAACGGGAAACTGCAAGTCATAACTAACCATAAATATCTAGTTTGGTATTTCCATTTCTAAATGGATTTTTATTTTTGCCTAATTTTTAATTCATAATTTTTCACGTTATGTAATATTAGAATTTCTGCATAATATTTTACCTCATTTTTATTTCGCCTCTTACTAATTTATATTTTGTTAGGTTCGTTGAGTTCAATTTGCATTTGGTTAGCTTTCGCATATTTTTCATTTTTTATTTTCGTTCTTTTAATTCTAACTTGATTTATTATGTTCGTATAGTTTAATTTAGTTATCTTAGAATTTGTATTTTCCTATTTCAACGTATTTTGTTTTCTTATCTTGAATTGTGTTTTTATTGTTATGTATTTGTCATCTTTAGTTAGTTCAACAGTTTTCTGCGATAACGTCACCAGTTTTTTTTATAGCATATACCAATTTTGTAATAATCCAGAAATTATTTTCTATACACATAAATTAAAAATCTACAATGTCCCGCACTGGACTTTCTTATACTTATACAGCAAGGGTGCCAATTAATTTCCAACGAGTTTTCAGGACGCCTTTCTTACAAGTTCTAGATCATTCGATCTTTATTATAATGTTTTTTAGAATTTTTTATTATTTTACTAATTTGTGATTTTTCTATTTTTTACGAGGTACAATGAATATTTGCAATGGTTCTTCAAGTTTTGGCGATTTTGATGGTTTATGGTTACTTCTACTATTTGCTGGCGTTTTTTACAATTTTTATAATTTTTTTTAAGGGTTTCCTTGATGTATTTCAATTTCTGTGTATTTCGATATTCGATTTTAATGCTTTTCTTAATTTTTCCATTTACGTATTGTAGAATTTTTAACAATGTTCTCAAGTTTCAGAATTTGCCAACATTTCGATTTTTATTACGATGCTCAATGATTTTTTACAATCTTTACGATTTTCACAATTTATTTTCGGCTTTCTATATTTTTACAATTTATAATGACATTTTAGATTTTTAGCGATTTCAATGACTTTAACAATTTTCTAGATTTTTTGCAGTTTTCTTGATCTATTTTTACAATTTATTTTCGACTTTTCCATTTTTTTGCAATTTACTATCTACTATCTAGAATTTTCAATTTTCTGTTTCATATTGCATTTATTTTTATGTTTTATAACAATGCAATGCTGGCGTACGTGAAAGAACTTTTTAAACGAATCGATACGAATTATTTTGTACATGTGACGCCACAGCTAAGTAAAAGATTAGGATAATTGAGTTTCACTGGCGATTTGGTATCCAATTTAATTCCCAGCGGCCGAGTTCGTAGCGTCTGTAGTTGTTCATGAACCACCGAATCGCAGTTATGTTAATGCTCATAGTATTTATTCTTACACCAGAGATCGCTGTGTACATGTAAAAGAAAAATATTGATATATTCTATCACCAAAATGTCCACCTCATCTTCTTCATCTATTATGCACCTCGACTTGTATGTATTTTCGGATGGATTTTCTGACAAAACCTTAACTGAAGTGAATACTTGTAGCACCCATGAGTTAATTAGTGATCGATCAAGGCCATGGATATGTACGTGAACAGTGTCAGCATGCAATTCATTCGTCACGCATCGTCGGCGCGATTGGCACTAACTTTTTTCGCTTTATGAACCGACGCGATCGATCGGATTAGATCAATCACAATCGACTGCACACTCCGTCTAGCTAATCGAAGTCTACCTCTGCCATCCATTGCATTCGATATAAACACTACATCATAATTTTTGTAACGTCCCTTATTTCATTATACGGCCACAAGGTAGGCCACAGAATGAAATGGATTTACATAGTTTTGGTTACGATGGTAATATTACACAATATGACACACATACGGTTAACTAGTGTATGTACCTTTTACGATGCAATGTCGTATTATATTACCACACTACAACCCAAGAGTTATCTTTAATCACTTTCGCTAAGTTTAACGTCTACTTGATTTGTGTGCCAGAAAGTAAAACTATTGGAGCACTATACTGTATAAAATCATAGCTGGCTCATCGACAACAAAAGCAACGATGAGCCACGTTTCAGGTTTCTTTGACATGGCGTTATTTTATTTTTTTAGTCGTTTAATCATAATTTTATGGTTAATTAAATAGTAAACTGTTGGATATTTCATAGTTCTTACTACTTTGGAAATTAAACATACTTGTTATTTGCTTATATTATATTTAGAAGCTAACGTTCTATCTTGCCTAATCGATGAGAACTTTTCCAACGCAATTAACTATATAAGTTACTCACTGCGTTTTCATTTCAGGTGTGTTGCTTCTATTAAGCTGATTCTTGCGGATATGGCAAAATTTAAGCTGCTTGGTAAGTGACGTATACAATTCATTTTCAGTGTTCGTGTCAGAATCAATATTGAATTTCAGTAGATGTATCAGGTGATGATAGCTGTTTCGATTTTCAGGATTCATCAGATCACCAACAATACATCCGCTGAGGTGCATGAGTTACGAAAAGTTTGTGTGAGCGTACTAATCCTATACAGACGTCAATACTATCACGGACAACAAATTGCAAGTATTAAATTAAAAATGTAAGCAATTCAAAGAATTCAAGAATTCAACGAACGAAATTTAAAATTGATAAAAAATGAACATTCTTCACTCTGATTCTAATCAGAGTAGCGAATAGCACCAATTAGTTTGTCGTTTTATAGATTTCTTGCACTCCTATTTTTCAACTGTCTCGTAATAAAATGTTAACTGCGTTTCAAATACATATATGTATCCAATTAAAACAAGAACCGGGTTCCACCAAAGATGACAACCGTGCTTTCTTGAACTTCAAGACCAATCTAAGGACCACGAACCTTCATCTAAACTGGTTAATGTAGTTCAAGGCTTAACGTTGAGATATAACTCATCTTTATTGAATCCATTGCAATAGAGTGTCAAAATAAAATGCAATGAAACCCTGAGAATCATAATATTAAGCAGTAGCATTATATAATGCTCATGCATAATTTTTTTAACACATTGCTGTCAAACTAATCAAAAACAAAACTAAAACTAACAAAAAGATACTAATCAAATTAATCAATAATTACCGATGCGTTTTTGGATAAATTTTATGCACGCCTTTCCACCTGATATATACCAAATACTTTCGAAAACATTTTCCTTTTTATTTGTTTAGTGGTCACTTGGAAATTTATTTTTCATTTATTTCATATGAGTTTTAAATTATTCTTAGTGATCTACTAATATAAATTTAATTGTTTATATTTATGAAAGCAAATTAAGCGATTCGTACAGTTTATGATTTGAGACATTTTTATAAATTTTAATTAATTTGTTTAAAAGTTTTAAAGGAAAGCTTAGGTTTGTTGTAATAATTTTGAATGCATACTTTGAATTTATGGTTTAACTTCGTTCTCTGTCTTAAAATTCTAATAATACCCCCGACTCTAATTGTCAGTCCATTTCCGGCTGGACGACACGAGGTCCCACGCGACCACCTTATACGCCTTTCATAAGTACGACCCTGATCCCAATTACACCTCTTAACACTATTAACCACGCAACGCACAAAAATACCAAACGCACCAATTTCGAAATTAATTTTCATTAAACGCCCGATAAAGAGCGCAACGAAACTGCGCGCATCCGACACGCCAGGTGCGCGACAAGCAAAAAATACTACACCGAAGGAGCAGTTGTGAACATTTCATCACGCATCGCCCACAAAAAAGTTTCGAATATCGGATAAAAAACCGAATACATTGAAAGCGGCGACTGCATTAACATAATTTGCGTGGAGCCAGCCCAAATTTAGAGGCGATGTTGTAGGCAGCGAAGAATCTCGACACCGCAGAAACGGCCGAACGCGACGGAAACGCCGAGACGAATCGAGCGGGAAGAACGAGAAATGAAAACACCGCGACATTGTAAGATGCAAATTTATTAAAGCGACGGGATAATTTTTACGAACAGCTCGACAATCGACGAGAGGCGTTTATTGGCGGAGATCGAAAATGCGTGTTAAATAAACCGCCGACGTACTTCCGGTGTCCGGTGTCCTAATTATTCATATAGAAATACAAAATACGTTATCGCGTTAAAAGCACCATTTGCGTAATTTCTCTTCATGGTTCTTAAGATATCCGAAAATTGATTTGTCAATGCAAGTTCATGTTTACTACTGTTGTGTTCATTTATGTAAAACACGATCTATTTCCGATCAGTGTTGTGCCGCATACGAGGGGAGATCATTATTTAGCGTCCCTGACATAGACTAGACGTAGGCGTCGAGTGACTTGAATCAATTTGACACATTAAAGTATTAATCATTTGTTGTTACGTTGATTCAATTGTAGTTTTGTCACTTGTTACCTGTTCAAATAACTTAGAATTTAAGTAGACAAGTTTAGAAAAATTCTAAAAAAAATATTCATGCAGTTATAAAATACTTGCAAAAGAAAGGGTTGTCGCCAAGAGAAATTCATGAAGACATGGCAGGTGTATTAGGCGAGGGTGCTGTTTCTACCTAGGGTGAAAAATATGTCTCGACCAGTGACTGTCACTACCCAAGAAAATATTAATCGTATATACCATAGAAAATATTTGAACAAATATTTTGGGGCTAAAAAAGCTGCATGCACGTTGGGTCCCACGAATGTTGACACCTGATATAGAGCAAAATTTAAAGCATATCCTGATGAATTTCTTTCTCGATTCGTCACTGGTGATGAAACGTGGGTTCACTACTTCGATCCTGAGTCGAAGCAACAAAGCATGGAGTGGCACCGCCGAGGTTCTCCGCAATTTCGTGTTTTGCCATCCGCCACAATTTTTTGGGACGCAGACGGAATTTTGATAACTCATTTTTTGAAACGTCGAGATACAATAACAGGCTCCTACTATATCAACTTAATTTCAAGATTGCGCGATTGTGTCAAAGAAAAAAGACAAAATTGAGCAAAGGAATTATGTTTCATCAAGACAACGCTCCTGTCGATAAAGCCTTGTTGCCATGAGCGCTATTCTGAACGCAGGATTTGAATTTTTTGATCATCCCGCGTATTCACCAGACCTCGCCCCTAGTGATTTCATTTTCAAAATTAAAAGAATCTTTTTTTTTGGGGGACCAGATATTACGACAATAATGAAGTGATGACGGCCGTAAACGATTAAGCATCGTTGGACCAAATGCACCGACGTTCAGGGAGATTATGTAGAAAAATAAACGTTTGATATCCATGTGTGTCCTTCTATGTTAAGGACCGCAAATTACTGATCTCCCCTCGTATAACAAAGAACGAGTCATCGCATTCCAATGAGTGTTATTTACCCTTATACATTAATAAACATTGGTACACAACTGCTTCTGACTTTAAAACATCATGATTTTAGGTATGCAATTCTAATAATACAAATAAATACTAAAAGGTTTTTATTATTATCGAAGGATACTCTTAATACAAAATTTATTGCTACCATTAAAATTTGCAAACAGCCGACGACCGAAGTATACTTATCTCCAATATTTATTTAAAATAGCAAGTGTTCAAATACAAAATATTGATAATAATATTTACGCTCACACGAGAAAAAGTTAAAATAAACAACGCGCCAAAACTTCATATGATGTTAAACAAATAAAATAAAAATAAATATCTTGATTATGTCTATAAGTTTATCCGCAGTTTATTTGCATTAAAGTGCAGAGGGTTCACGACGCTTGCTTTCCAGTCTAGCGAACAATTCATTGCCATTAAAAAAATCACTTGTCTCGGAAAAGTTCGAATAGCGACTGTAAAATTTGTTTAAATAAATTAATGGTGCATAATTAAATGCTTTAGAAATTTAGATTTGAATAGGAATCTATTACAAGATTGACGAATTCGTAAGGCAAGAGCAATTGCACTGGAGCACCATACGAGAGATTCAAGTCAACAGAATTTATATTACAAATACAGACTATTCATCTTCCACATCAGAGAAATTGAAAAATTATTAGACATTCTCAATTATGTTGCTTTTACTCGTCTATAGGGCATTATAAACAATTATTTAAGTTTCCTTTTCTTTTAATAGATATATTAGTTACTAATACAGATCGTTGAACCCAGTTGTTTAATACTCTAATATTTCCTAAGGCAATGTGCAGCTCCCAATTTAAATTCACCTACAGAAATAAGATAAGTGTCCATAACAACCTGGTCATAATCGGCGATATTGAGAATAACTATAACACCTCGCTCTTTATAACGATCCACATTTTTCAAAATTTTATTGTATTGCCAAAGTAACAACAAGTCATTCATAATTTTCATTTCGTTTTCTTTTCAAGTGAATAAAAATAACTAATTAATAATAATTCACATAATTAAATTTATAATATTTCATAATTAATAATATGTATTGTGACTAAACACTATGAGATTTATTTTCAAAACTACAATTAAATTGCCAGTAAATCATATTAATCTATTAAACAAGACCGGAATTGCAATAAGTTGTCGCCCATAAATTAAATCAAATTTAACGTGAACGAGTCAGAGTCGCAGAAATGAAGCAGCGCGAGAGTACCCGAAGTATACAGATGCACGAACACCGAGGGACGGCAATGAACACAATACAGTTCGTAACTCCATTCTACAAGAATACATTATTCTAACAAATTCGCGTTATATAATTAAGCTCGGAAGTATATGTAATTTACATGGAATTGTTTGGAAATTGTACGCTTTAAATACCAAGTAAATTGTTGAATTAAACGTTTCAATTTAACTAGCCCTTTGTTTAAACGTTACTAGAAATAGTTCACCAATTGGACGCTTTATAAATACTTTGTATTGTAACCGAGTTATAGTTGAACGTTGCTCGTGCGTATTGATACTCTAACTTTGTAGTATAAAGCTTACATTCTTCAGCTTACATTCTTACTACCTGCGTGATGGATTCAACTTCAATATCATCATGAGACATACCATGCATAGTCTTATACTACACAACCAAGGTATATTCTAGTAATAATTGTGATCTTTGCCAGGGTCTTTGATTATTACTTGTTGTTTCGCTGGTCATGCTGTCAGGTTCTATAAGGCGACCAGCAGAAGACAAGGTATTGTCACTAAATCTATTATTTATTATCCAATTTAACATGGATTCAGTAGATGGGGGTTTGTAGAAGTAGAAGTTCTTGTTACGTTGTTATAGCTTTATGTCTAATATTTAAATATACAAAAAATCTGCGCATATTTACGAACATATACATAAAATTTGAAGCGCGTAGCTTGTAACTTATAAAAGATTCTTACGAAATGTTACTAAGTTTATTTTTTAGAGGCTTAAAAGGCAAGTTCAACAATAATTGCAACTTAATTTCGAGGTCGTAATGTAATGATGGACATGTTATTTGGTCGTGCGACTAAACTAAACTAAATTTGAAGCAAGGAATAAATATTTGCTAGAATATATACAGAAAGTTGCCAGATACACTGAAACTCTAAAAGAATTTATACACAAATTCGTTTTTGTCTTTAAGTCAAAATGGCAATCTTGGAAACTAGAATATGTTTAAAAAATAAACAGGCAATTGATTTTAAAATCTGTAGTAAACGTTCAAAGACACGTATGTCTGCATTTTTACGTTTTCAAACGAGTACGTCTAAACTCTTACATGCAGCTGGGATGAGTCTCAAAAAATACGGCAAGCTGGATGCTACAGAAGTAATAAAAGAAGTTATGGCAACTACACCTACTAGAGCTAAATGTCGTAAATCCCATAAAGATAATTTAACATCACATGTCCAGATATCAGCAATCGAGCAAAAACATTGCCTGTTGAAGCCAAATTGATCAAATATCAAAATAATATAGTTAGATCGACTGCAATTACATATGGTAAAAAAATATTTCCAAATTATGAGGCTGTAATAAGGCTAAAAAACTATGTTGGAAATATTACAATTACCGAAAATTTTGCCAAAGTATTACAATGCCTTTGAGACCATACTGCACAACGCATTTTATTGGTGAAATCATCGAAACCCTATCAGACGAACAAATTCTAAATATAAAACTGATATGCAAATGGATGTGATTGATGGGTTAAGATAAAACGAGTATAAACAAATATTTCAGGACAAATTTTCTTCTGACAGTAATGCAGCTCACTATGTAGCACCTCGGCTTGTAGTTTATGATGTAAATAACGTGATATATGGCAAAATCCACGTACCTCGTCTCCTCGATATTGTAGACCAATCAAATTACAATTTGTTCAGGAAAACATTAACATTATTAACAAAGGAATAAGACTTACCGAAGAAGAAAATTACTTCGTTGAAATCTACTTTCTTTTCACGAATGGAAAAATATAAAAGTTATGCATAAATTGATATGTATCATGATCGATGGTGATGGCGATGATGTGGAGCCACGACCAAGAATTTCAATGACATTGAAACTGTGTGGAAGAAAATTAAAAGAATCGTATTTATGATTTTGACTGTCAACGTTAAGTGCGTGGATCCGCATGCTTGAATGTCTGTTGCATTTGGCGCACAGACTAAATATTAAAAAGTGGCAGATACGAGAACATACAGACAAGAAAGTTGTTAACGAAAAGAAAACAAAAATACAGGACGAATTGAAAAACTTCTTGAGCTAATAATTGATTATTAGCTCAAGAAGAATTATTTCAATTTTTATTTGAGCAATTTATGAATTATATAACTAATTCCAGTAATTGAACTGTTTATAATATATTTTATTATCTTGAAATATAAATCTATTGCTCATCCTTATCAGTTTCGTATATTTCATAAATGTGTACAACTCTAAGAGATTTTGGCCAGAATTCACAAATGTGTGACGTCTTGAAGTACCCCCGGTATAGTTATTGGTAATTAACGACGTTTAATTTAAAGAAAGTACATGTCGGTTTAATTTGAGTATTAAGTGTAAATACCTAGCAATGTTCATTTTGAACTTGTAAAGTGGTGCATTGGTGTCACACTATCAATGACTTGTTGCATATCCAGAAATATAGCCGCACTACGTCACTTGGTTTTCTTAATGTACCAATTTGTAGCATCGATGAGAATGGTTTTCTAAAATATCTTCAGGCGGCTTACCAATCCATTTATTTTATTGAACAGGTCTTTCAAGTACTGGAAAACGTGAGCAACAGGCTTTGTCAGTCAATACAATGATAGTTACTGTATTGACCCATGTTTAGGGGTTTGGTTTTTTTTCTTTGTACATGCCAACCATCTGGTGTTCTCAATGGAGGGACCGCCTCTATTGGTCTTTGAAATATTTTCATTAATTTCAAAACATAGTGATCATCTAGGGACCAATTTAGAGAGTTCTGCATACCCTGCTGCTTGTTTGCCACTTTTCAGACGTTCCATTATGTGTACGTTGTACTTTTAATTTTTATTTATTTCACTTTTAACCCTCCTCTCAAAATATGGTTTTAACCTTGCTAAACCACAATTTAACAAATCCATAAAGCAAGAGTAACAATAAGCGCAATTACCGCCCCATGTTAACATCCGGTGAAACCTGATTCGAAGTAAAACAAATATCGAGCTCATTCCAGCTCGAGCGTGATAAATCCCCAAAATAGTAAATGGCTTAATAACCCCGATAAAATACTTTTAACATTTGTGAACACGACGTGAATTGGCAATAACAAACGTGAATAATTACGAGAGCAGTCGCGATAACGACGAGGACCAACGGCGTAAATAAAATTGAAAGAATGAAAGCATCGCCGGAATTTATAATCGTGTGATGAACAAATTATGCAGTAACTCGATTACACGAAAATTCGGCACCGAATCGCCAGCATAATTTACAAAACGTATTTTATTTTGCCGGGCGCCCGAGGCTGCACTCTGCTACATTGTACGTAACGATACGTATCAGTCAACACCCATCGGTATAATCGCCTCGAACGGGAAAAATCTAAACTGGATTCAGTTAGGCACCTCGAAAACGATTTATTTTAATGTAAGGTGCATGCATAAAAAGAGGATAAAGTCGCGAAAAATGCATTGCTACCTAGGAAATCGAGCGATTAAAAACACGAAATGGCATTAAACGTCGGTTTTAACGAACCACTAATAAATTGCAAATTAATTTTGAAATATCTGCGGAAGGTATCGATAAGTTAATGTCATTCGGGGCAATTTCTTACGTGTTATTAAAATCCAATTACAGGTGTACTTCGTTACAATGTTGCGCACCGCGCAGCATGCACGTAGTTATTTTTTCCTTTCGTGGGTTGCTCTTGTATTATGTTTTGTTGTGTTTGGAAACGTAACGGCTTTATAATTATCGCTACTGAGGCAGCTATTGCGAAACGTTGTTCGTTCTCCTTGGGAAGCATACATAGGAACTGTAATAGTCACTATCTAAATAAATGTATAGCTCGAGAGTACTTCTCAACAAACAATGGTCCGAATAAATGCAGAAGGTGAGTCGAACATACGCACAGAGTAGATATTATCGATATAATTAAGGGTACGAAGGTATAAATTAAAAACTATGCCTAACCTAACCTCGAAAAATGACCACGCTGACAATTTATTAGATCTCTCTCACAACGAACACACGACGAATATAACCAGGTATCGTCTTTGTCAGAAAATATAAAAACAAAGGACCACACAAAATTGAACGACGAAAAAATACATCGAAAGTACAATAATTACATCTGTCTGAAATTTGTAGCATTTTACTAACGTTTTCCAATACAACACAAATAGCCTCACTGTACTATATACACTCCAGTTGAACCGGTGAAAATCAAAAAAATTGGACTTATTCAAAACATTATAATCCATAAATAACATAATTCTTGTTCTAGAAGATGGAATATGGTGCAGGAGTGGTATTTAAACATATATTCCACCATCTCAAAATACCTTCAAACGTGTTTTTTGCAAACAGATTATTTTGTGTTTTGGTGGATTTCAAATATTTCGATGCGATGAATGGTTAAGTTCATCTGCACATTGTTATCCCAAGTTGAACATAAATAACACAATTTCGATATAATTATGGCCACCACTAACAGGATGCAGTTAACTCGATCTATAACATCCTTACTACAAAACTAAAAGTAGTCATACTTACGGCAATTTGATTCGTTTACAATTCATTTTGCTTACATAAATTATCTAGTTAACAAGAGATCCTGACGATACGGTGGATGTGTACTTGAAATGTTCTATGATAAACAAATCATTCAAATCGAAACAAAAATCAAGATCCGGTTGCTGTATTTATCCAGGTTTTAACCCACTTTATATGAATAAACATTAGCCGCAAACCATCAATTAAATTATCAGTAATCGATAAATTGTTATTGTAATAGAAATTCCGTTGCTTGATGGAACCTCGTTACGGAATCGTCGATCCCATTCTCAGTTTAATTATAAACAAACGTAAATGTAACTTTAAAATAATATCATTTTATTGCGCATCTCAATCCCGCGCCTTTGTTTTCAAAGTTTGTTTACCTGAGTGCATTTAAAATATCGCGGCAGGGTCACTGAAATCGGCGGCGAACGATCAAAGTCGCAGAGTTTCTTTGCCGGATTGTTTATGCACCGTAGTTAGGTCCTGTAATTTCTCTGCACGTACGGTGACAATAACATTCAATTTGTGCAGTGGTTTATCGAAACCGCAAACGGACATTGTAATTCGAACAATTTTTATTTTCGGGCACGTGCTCCACGTAATTGTTTTGTTATTGGGCGTGCGTTTTGATCAGATTTTAATCGTTAAAAGAACCATTATATATTATAAAGACGGAGGAGGGGGTTGGGGGGCAAAAAATATGTTTAAGTATTATTTTTTTTTAATTAATTTGTTTAATCTCTATCATCAATGTATAATATAATTATTCAAACCAGTAGTATAGAAAACGATTCAATGAAACTTTAACTATTATTATATTGTATCAAATAAAAGCTAAAAGGCCATGGGTTTCAATGGTTCACAATTTGGTACGAATGCCTCTCATCCAGCCTTTGAACGGTAAGTGGGTTAAACTCTCGAATCTTGGTAGAATCTTCGTCGTAGTTCCTCTTAATTTTGCGCCCACCCACCGTCGTAACTTTTCTACCTAGTAAGACCCAAAACTCTTATATAGGACGTGCCTCTGGAACATTCGGGGGGTTATCCTGTTTACGTACACATGAGATATTTTGTTGCTTTAACCCGTCTTGGGTTTTTCTCGCATAATGGCACGCTGCCAGATCCGGCCAGAACATAATATTATCATTAACATGATGCGTTTGAATAAAATTCAATAATTTGGGGAGGCATCTTCGAATACACATGTCTGCACCCCTAACATAAAGTCTTGAAAAAACAGCTTCCGGAATGGCGTACTACACTAGTGCCATGTCCTCAAATTTCGCTCTTTTCTTATACCTCACGTCCCTAGGAACACCCTCAATGTTGTATGCATAAAAGCCGTCGTTTCCTTTTATTTAGGATTTAGATAATATAAAATAGTTTTCGTCGTCTATACGTATCGTCTTATTGTTTCTGAAATGTTCTAATCTTAATTGTCTGCAGCTTCTTGGAATCGTCTATAATTGAGCATTTTTGTCGCCTTCTATATTTGAAATTATTTCTGCTAATTTCTGCAAATTGTAACTTGTAGGACATTTTGTAAAACTTTGTAAACATAAATGTGTTGTAAAACTGCAACAGAAACTTTACAGATTCTCAATATCCAATGGTACGTTGATTGCTTTATTGTTAATAGGAAAAAAATATATACAAAAAAATTCTCAACAACTTTTGTTACATACGGTAATATATATTTTTATGTTGTTTGTGCTTCTAACTCGTGACGTGAGTTAATGGAACAGACTTTCACATTGCTGGAGTCGAATCATGTGTTTTGGTTCGTTCAATTTTACACCGTGAATGATTGAGGTGGGTCATAGTCGTTTATGGAGACATTGCTCATTTCGTCAGTCAATTGAGGACTGTGGGATGCTGATATATGATGAATTTGTGTTTATTATTCTGGCCATTCATAAGCGAAGAAAATTTATTTAGTCCGCTGTGAACACAGTTGTACGCAACAAAAAATTGTTGAAGTAATCCAAATTCTATCGATCAAACAATGCCCAAGCGCCTTTGTGCTTGCATTGTAACTATTATGTTATATCTTGAGATGTTGTAAGTTTGCTTTACGAATTCTTGATAGTTTCATGCGATTACGAGATCAAACTAGAGTTCGTTACATGTACTAATGAACCAGACATTCCGGAAAGGAAGGAGTTTGTTACGAAATTATTTATGCACCGTCGGGTCGTATTAATTCTTATTGACTCTCTCGCGTTTTAAATGCAGTTGCTCGACGGAAATTTCTGTGACATTTTATAGAATTCATCGCGTTCTGAAAAATCATGTAATATTAATTTTCGATTACAGATTTCTTAGTGCATTTATGAGGTTAACCTGATATAAACTTGATTCTAACGCATTGAACGTTGAATGATTAAGAATATAAATCGAATTATTTCGTCTACGCAATGTTTGATATACTGATCGAACCCCATATATATATATATTGGTGAAAATATGAAACCACTCCGCGTGATGGTAGGAAAAATGGTTAGAACGAAGTCGTCGTTGAACTATTCCGACCTCTGAGGATCAGTGCATCGGCAAGCGGACCGATAAGTAAGCTGATCAACCCTCGCCGAACTCGGTTAAGAGACCGCCCAACATCAACAACCCCTCGATCATGAATCAACCTGGCAAGACTCTAAACTTAACATTAATTTCATCGTTAAAATTGTATCGTTTTATTTACGCCCTTTCGTAATGTAATCGGACCGTTTGCAAAACCACTGAATATGCCTTACGCTATATAATTAAATTAAGTCGTGTATTTTGTGTTTTACGTGCATAAGGTGGGCGTTTTACCGTAAAAATAAGCCTGTGACGGTAGGCGCAAGGCTAGTAATTTCCATGTTTTTGTATTGGGAGCACTGTGGTTGTCATATATTATCTGTGGTGTGGGGTACTAGTATGATAGACCGGTTAGTTGATTAAACATCAATCAAAGTTCATTTTGGCGAACGGTAAATAATGTTTTACTTCATTATACCCAAGTCATTCTGAGAATCTAAATACCTAGGCGTTTTTAAATAACTGCGTAGCTATATACCTCACAATGTTACCTAAGGGATTATATTGTCATTTCCTTACTTTTTGCGTATTCCTGCAATGTTTCTACCCCTATTCTTAAAAATCACGTGTTCGGTGTAACTTGGCGCGCTTTTTTATGGCTAACTGTAACGACTGTTCCATAATTTCATTTCGACCGATTCGATTTCTTTTTTAAGCAAAATGCGACAGAAACACGGAGAAAAGATGGAGCAGTAACTCGTGATGTCATAGAAGCTTTACAGTTCTACAAAAAAGTCCATCAGATTTGTCAGCAAGAAATTTGGAATACCACGAGTTGAATAATAATTTGGGGAAGCTGCGCCCATGACAAGGTGTTCGAAACCGAAGAAAAATATTACAGGAAGTCATCGAAAAAAGTACCTGATAGTTGGGCGAAAACGAAATGGCTGATCCGGATTGGATTACATCTTTCTCTCGCGTATCCATCAAAACACGCAGCCCAAAAGTTTAGCTCGAGTGTCTGGTAGCCAATCAAATGTTAACAAGTTTTTCGATAATTTAAAGTCGTTGTTGGAAGTCTTGAAGCAACACCTAATGCCATTTGGAAAATGGATGAGATGCGCATTACGACATTCCAAAGACCAAATAGGTAGCGAAAATGGTTTCAGGCAAATCGATAGAGTGACCTCTCAGGAATGTCTTCATCCAAAAACAATATACTATGTGGCTGGTGGTATTAGAAAGGAATCATGTACCAAACGCTCAACTCGGAGAAGTACTGCTCCGGCTTCGGTGATTTAAAGGCAGCAATCGACACAAAGCGATTTGCGCAATCAGATAAATCGTCTTCTACCCAACGCTAGAACCTTCGTCAAAATTGCTATCCCTGGAAAGCTCCATTGGCGATTTGAACTACTACAAAATCCAAAATTTCTACGACTACAATACATCGCGCACGCCTAAAAAATGTTCGTCACTAAAAACCTTTGAATCAAAACAATATTACCTCTCCAAAAATGTATGGAAGTTACATGTATATGTCCTTCACAAGCAATGGCTGAATTTATTCTTACTTTAACATATCATATGAAATTTCTACGATTATTCGAGTTTAAATCCGAGAGAACAACTTGTGCCCCATTCAATTCTAATCTACATTTCATGCAAGCCAAACGCCAATAACTTTGTATAACCGATTCAAATAACGTACACTCTAAATATAGAACATGAATCGATACGAAAATGTTTGTACAGAGTTTCGATCAATGAGGCCATCCTCCATTGAAAGACCTTCGCCATTCGCGTTCTGCGGCGACCTCGTTTGCCCAGCCCGCCCCGTTCATTGATCAACCCCATTCTGCTGCAGCTGCAGGCCATTGCTCCCAGTCGTTATGTGGAACAATCAATACTGCAGCGAGCCTGCAACCCCCCGAAACCCCCGTTTCGTCTGTTTATCCGGAAACTGGAGCGCCATGTTTACGCTGTCGGAAAGCATAATGAAATTGTTCCGGGATTCGCAATGGAGGAGGAGGAGGGGGAGGCTACAATTTCATAAAGCTCGCCGAGAATCGGATTTAGCTCTCCCGTCTCGAGACTAATCTCGTTAATCGACCTACTTCATCCTTACGAAGTATCTTCGGATATCCTGGTTTTCGAGCATTTCTTTGAAATTTTGATCATAAGCCAAAAATTCATTGCTTTGTTTTCGGTGATTTTTCTTAAGTATAATAGAAAAAAATCCCTAACTCTAAACTTCATGTATACACAGAAAGATTCTCATGTGTTATCGTGTGAGAACTATATTTCGGGAAAATTGGCCAGTTAACAACGACAAGTTCAACGGATAGGCAGCTCGTGGGATTCACATATAAATATAGTTAAATGATATCAATAAATGTCAAGCTTTTATTATTTATTTATATATCAGTTTTGATTTACTAACGTAAATTCGGGTTTATATCAACGGTGTAAAAAACCAAAATAACAGTGAAAAGAAATCACCGTGCAATAAAAAAAAACGTGAACTTGGTTAAGGTCGGGTCCATATATCAAAATAGCTCTGTACTTTGATAAATGCCATTGTTTCATTGAACCGTTTTACACCCACCTCGACGATCATGTTTCGTATTAGAGAAATCGACGAAACCAACCCATTAGTCTTGGCGAGTACATTCTTAGAATCGCGCTATTTGACGCGATACAATTACTTTCCTAGTTGTGTGCTTGTTGTATTGGACGAACACGCATAACGAGAATTACAATACGACCGGAAACATTAAACATCGGTGGTCAGTTGATTGTCAAATTCCATAATACATAACACATAACGTAACGTCGCATTGTGCGCAAGGGAACGTTCCTACTCTTTATAATGCCACACTTGATACGGTGATCTATAGTGAGATTAGTCTGATGCGATTCTTTGTTTGAATATACATTTGAAAATTAAATCCTTCGGTGTACATAAGTTTCAGATCGATATGGCGTATTAAAATACCAGACAAGCTCACGTTTAAACAAAAGCCGCAGTTGAAAGGACTAATCGTATTCATATGTTAAAACCACTGAAGCTTACGGCTTTAATATTTAATTTATCGTTAAAAGAAACTATGTGCACAATATCAACGTCACATAATGGATTAAATTGTGTAGAATCACACCAATAATCATCGCGTCGTTTGTTTAGTTCACACCGCAGTTCAACTGGTTTATGAAATTTGGCGCGCATGATGACATACATGAAAACTTTAATGATTATGTTCACAACAGCACCACATTTAAGTAGAACTTGCGATATGCTACGTAAACACCCTTTTTGAGCAAGATAATGATAAATGCTAAAAATCTTTTAGCAAAAGAAAATGTTAAGGGAAGTTTGAAAAGGTCCTTTAGAAGTACTACTTGAATGCGAAATAAGCACGTGTACGTGAGACTGTCGAAATTAAATTGTGAGACACACTATGCGAAAGGAAAGCGCATTAATAGGCAAGTATTCTTATGTCTATATGCGTGTCTTTTTTTATTAATTATTCTGATTTATTGTATACATAACAACAAACAAAACAGAGTTGGCTAATGTAATAAGTACGAGACAAAAAGTAACGAGCTTCAAACATAGAAAAATTGCCATGGACAGGTAGAAAATTCTTAAATTTCCGCCACGTTGCTGATAAGAAAATATGAATTCACCAATCGATATAAACGTAGTTACGCTTAAAAATTGTGGACAGAAGATTCATCAGGCATCATGAAATTCTAGTGGCACGATTCAGCAAATTGTGCAACAATTCCTATGGATCATTCTTATATATTTGTTACACCATTGTCAGAATAGCAAAAATTGTTGGCGTTTAAGCTTGGTGGGGCCCAAATTAACGGATACCATCTATGACTATTTTTTTTTAATTTGTTCCATTCACTGAATAGACCTGCTAGCCACTGCTTGGAAGACCGCTGTCAAGTATCAAATATATAATTTCTGCTTAATTTCTCCACATTAATTTAAGCCAACTTGCACGACAATTTATCTAAAATGTACCAGCATTAAGATTCTCAGGTCGGGTAGAATTAGCTACGATTACAATAGAGATATTTTATTCGTACCGATATCGACCGAGCAGCAAGTTTTGTACTATAATTTCGATAATACGAACTCGATTATACCACTGTAGCCTCGTTACCCAATCCAGTAAAATATGCCTTGCCTTCAACCTATCTGACTGTTTAATTGATTTCGAATTAATAAAATGCAATAAATCGAAGTCAAGGTACATATATTGATCAAGTTTAACTCGCAAACTTCCTACATCTCGTGTCAGTTTTGTAACATAATCATAATAACCCCATAATATACAAATGCTTATTGTATTATCGAATATACTTCGGTAATACATTGCGTGTCCTGAATTTTGTAGCTCAGACAGACGAGTAGCTGTTGTGACGAAAATATGCACAAGCGGAACGCAAGACAACTTGTATTTATTGTAAAAAATTTAGCAAATTAAACTAATCATTTGTCAAACAGAAAATACTCTGAACAAAATTATACGTTTAGTTAGTTTGTGCCCAACGATGCAATGCAATGAATGATACAAGAAATGAAGTGGAAGCAACAACACCAAGAAATAGGAAACCTTACCAAAACTCCGTGTGGAAACAATTTGGGAAGTTTTGTATTGTGCGCGAATTTTTACTCCAACAACCAGTGGCAGATTTAAGTAAAATACTGGAGCACTACACCTATAACACCGCACAACAGCATTTCTGATGATTGGATTATGTTAGATGATACTAGGCCAATTTTTAATGACGATTTCAAATCGAAATTTCTGTATCAGTTCTCGTTTACAAAATATGGCACATGAGCCGTTTTACAATAAAACACATGTAATCCTATTTTATTAAGTTGAAAAGCATTCTTTTATAAGAATTCCTTGCATAAGTTGAAATCAGAAAGCTGTTCTGAATGCTCCAACAATAATCAGTCATCATGTGCGCGTTCCTCCATCGTACGAATCGAGCGATTCCACCAGGAATGGTTCTTCACTTAGAACAATGCTACATCCAAGCGTATGAAAGTGCTCATTAGTTCTTCAAAGTGTTGAGAAGAGTCCCAAAAAATGTTGAACAAGCCCCAAACAAACTCATTCCATGCCTATTTCTCAATTTCTGTCATAGCATCCATAAAATTTGGGAATATTTTAAAGACCTTTAACAAATTGTTTTACAAGCCCTAATTTTATAAGCAACGGAGGCAAAATTATACTAAATGTGGATTTATCCAGTATGGTTGTCCTGGAACTGGCACTTCCCGAGTAGGCCAATCCCTTTCAATTCAGTGTTGATCTTTATCTTTATCGCACAAGCAAAGAAAACAAGGATACTTTGTGTAACCACCTTGTTGGTCTAAAAGATAGTTTTAGTTCCTAGTCCAGAAGCAAAAATTTCGGAAGCAGACTTCAAATTCAAAGTGCCTATCACTATTGCCATTTTCTTTCAAAGTCAATTGGCTCCTGTGAAGCATCAGCTTAAGGTTCCGGTGCAGTTTTAGGGCCCAGGACACGTCCATGAACCGATCGTATGCAAGGATATTCCCATTTGGTTCGATTTTTTCGGTTAATGCCAGTTATGTTCACCAAACAAAAATAGCTATCGTTATGCTGGTTCATTCCAGATCATAGCGGTTTCGTACCGGAAACTATTTCTTTTCTTATTTGTCCATAAATGTAGAACTCAACGCGCGTTTTGCATACCTTTTGAGAAATCCAATGCTTATCTTTCATTTCCAGCGGGTGCCCAAAGTAATTTTTGTAAGCCTCATTTACGAACGCTGTCGCATTTAAACGGTGTTTTTAAACATATACTCTCCGCAAATGAAACAAAAATGGTTTGAATCATTCACACAAACTCTTCTTGACGATGACATATTAAATTATAGCAAGATAGCTTACTGACATTTGAAGGTACGTCATGTAAAATGGGGCAAGTTAAAATTCTGTGCAGTGATATATTAAGGATTTATGCCCAAAAGAAATAGAAGCTTAGCTAGACGTCCCATTATGCGGATCGTACACCACCGTTAAAACTTGCGTTGTGGACTTTAAACGCAAGAGTACAAACGATGCCCCGCGTTCAGAAAGTCCAAAAACAGAAACACAACAGAAATTATCCAAAAACGCAAAACCATTTCGGAGGAGTGTTTGGTTTAAATACAATCCAGTGGTTTTTGCGCGGCGATTTATTGCAATGGATGAGATGTGGCTTCACCACTATACACTCGAAACTAAGCACAAATGGACTATCGCAGGAGAACCTGTTCCGGAAAGGGCCAAAACAGTTCCCTCTGCCGGGAATGTTTTGGCTTAAGTTTTTTAAGTTGCCAAGGGTGTTCTATAGTGGATTATCTTAGAAAGAGTGAAACAATCAACGGGGCTACCCTACTTGACCAGCTAAAAGAAAAAAATCAATAAAACCACCCGGATGAGCAATTCTGTATCCCAAGTTATTGCCATATTGCAAAATTAATGAACTTTGAATTGGTGCCCTATGACCCCTACTTGCCGCCCCCTCGGATTGCAATATCCACACTTGGCATTTTTATGTTGGAAAGATGTACGCGACCGATGAAGATGTGATTGCTGCCACAAATGCCACTTTTGACCATTTGAGCAAAAAGGCTTATAGGGATGCAATAAGACCAAATGCATTGAACTTGGCGGGGATTACGTTACGATATTACGATAGGTTTGAATATATTTTCTTTATTTTTAAATAAATGAGTATGCAACATAGGAGGACAAGGTCGCAATGTTCCGTCAACGTTGTATCGCATAAATTGGCCACATAAAAATGTACTCTGACAACTTCCCATTCACATGACTTTTGGAAGCATTGAAGTATGTGTCTGAGGTAAAACGCCCAAAAATCACTACTTCAAAAGCCACATCCAGTCAGCAAATGCGTTCACCTATAAAACGTGGTCCAGTCTTTATATTATGAGGAAATTATATACGAATCTTTACAATTTCCAGAAAGTTGATGTCGAAGTTTCAGCCAACACAATGCATTCAAAAGTTATAGCGAACCGAAGACCAGTCAGGTCAGTTGATTGTGGTTTAATACTCCCTTCATGTAACCAATCTATATGTTACTAACATTGACTGAACATCTTCCTTCACCTGAGATATAACTTCGACAAAAATAAATAAAATGAATAAAAAATATGGCTACTAGACGAAGTTATGAATAAAATAATAAACTGCACGTTACACTCCTTTTGAGCTTCACTGTATCTTGCCAATTCAATGCGAACTAACAAAATTCGTAGAGGGGAACTTTAAAGAAGCTGAATCATCGAAAGGATATTGAAAATATTGTCATACATCAAGGTTAGCCAAAAGAATCGCCAAATTTTCTTGTTATAAAGAACGATCCTTGGATCTGAATCTGGATTGGTTGGGGGTACTTGCGTACTTAGGCCTCAATAGGCCCTTTGTGCTAGATCCAGCACCACAGGTCATCCAGCGAATTCAATGAAGGTAGGTGGGAGTGCCCTGATTTTTGCCGTGCTCAACACTTCGTCCACTAGGGATGGCCATTTGTCAGCCATTGGCGCCTTCAGCGCCAGCTTCCTTTTTTTGTGAATATGATCGTTTTATCTGAATTGAGCAACAAAGAGTAATCGTTGCACAATCTTTCTATTATTTTGAATCTGCATTCATTCACATATGGTATCTTCAAAGTGTCGTATAATTCACATATCCTGTGGTGATGAAGCCCGTCCTTGATCAGTTCTCGTAGAAGGTTGTCCAGAACCATGTTCCATAACAAGCGTGATAACATACCATCTGACGGGCAGCCTCTATTGGGTAGGAAAGTTGTGAATATCTTACCCTCGCTTACTTTGATCAGTCTGTTATCAAGCAGGTTGCATATTCAATAAAAATACGGGTTGTGCAGGTGGATTCCTTGTTGTCCATAGACTTCCCGACGTAGCTCACTACTGAATTTCGGGCTGTTTCTGTCGATCGACCTTTGCTATATGCATGCTGTGAGGCAGTAGATTTTGGCAATCTGTACTGTAGCCCGTATTAAATTTTCTCTCAAAGTATTTACAAGAAAGAAGCTGATGGGTCTTTGGAGGCTGTGTAATCAGTCCTTCCCGGCTTGGGTATGAAAATAACTGCAAATTTTCTCCACACCTTGTTTATAATAAGAGCGAATAAGCAGTCTCGCCTGAGCATGAAATTTTATGCAGCTAATCGAAACAGCTAGGGTTATTAATTAAAATCCCAAAGAATTAGTGCAATTGTGAAACCATTTGTGCCAAAACGATTTATTTAAAATCTTGCAAAATAGAAATTTGCACGTTGAAATATATTGTCCACGCTAAATTACAATAAAACCGTACGTAAGTAGTTGCTATTATTGGTTTAACATGTGTTGAACGTAAAATTATGCAATTATTGTAAGTATTATTGTTATTTTAAAAAAATGCATTCTAATCAAAATATTGAGAGAGTAAATACACATAGTTAATGAAACAATAACATTGGCGCTTAAGAAAATATAATTGGCAACGCGCGAGCACAAACGAACCTTTATTTAAATACCAAACCATCAAAACAAAGGACACGGCGTCCCTGAAACGAAAACTAAAAAGTCGCTTTATTTCCGACGCCGGAATTCTATTTTCACTTTTTTATTGGCTGCCGAGACTTCATCAGTTTATTGTACGAACCCGCCGTATATTTAGAGACAAACATGCCCGTATGTTATAAACGGGCGATATTTTTGGACGCCACCGATGTGGCGGTGTACGGCGCATACGTAAGGCGTCTATTTTTACGGACATCAATGGAAAACGGTGGAGCAAGGGCGAATACGAATCAATGAGCGGTTCAGCCGTCCCAGTTCCATTCAGTAGGCGCGCATGTGAAAGAAATGCACCGGAAGGAAGCGGACATTTAAGAATGGTTGCGTGTACTGTTAGGTTTGGATTTAGCAGGTCGTGTGATGGCCGCGAAGCCTTATGTCATTCTAACTAACGGTAGGATGCCCCGCGGTTAACAATGTTCATTCAAAGGCTTTGTCATTCATTAGATGCACGAATTACTAGGATGCGTACGCGCTCACCCGTTCGATTTTCTAATGAATAGTCCAAGTGTTATATTAATAGGGTGGTTTGATTGAACTGAATTATACTCCTTATCACTATTAGTATTTTTTTAATAACGTCGTCAGCATATTAAATGAATGAATTATAACCATTAGCTTTTTTTCAAGCAAGTTTTAATAAATTTGCTATAATTTGCATACAAATTGCAATAATTAATTAAAAGGATGAAAAAATTATGCAAGAATAAGTACAATTAATTTGAGCTATGTCGAAAAGATAAATTAAGTAAATCTCCTCAATTGTTTCCGGATGCAAAACTCCATCTAATGCCGAGATAGTCCCATTCAAAGGTATAAAAAAATAACTACAATAAACCGATTGGCACAAACGCGAAAGACCAACACAAATATCAAATACAAACTATAATCATTGAAGGCCGTTCAAAATTATGTGAAACTTCTCGAGAATATCTAGCCATAAAATTAAGTTTTGTTGTATAAACTTTTGTTATGTGAAAATTTAAAACGTATGACAAATCTGTTGATTTGAGAAAAATTTGCAAAAAAAATTGAAGGACAATAATTATGATTTTGGATAAAATCCAAGAAATAGAGAAACATATCTTAAAATTACATACATGGGCGCCCGTTATAATTGGTGGGTGTTTGACACTCTATCACTTGGTGTATGTAAATACAATAATAAGTAATAATTCAAATTATCTTGTACAACTAATAATTTACGTAACAGTCATAGACAATATTCCCCCCGATACGTCGATAAAAGAAGTAATTACAGAAATGTGCTGAAATGCTTTATTATCGCAGTTTATTGTGGTCTTGTTACGGTACGTCACATAGTGGTACAAGTAGTTATTAAAAGTAGAAGTAGTTAGCACTAAATAGTAAGCATCCTAGTAAACGACCGCATGGACATCAGAGACTTTACTTCCGCTAAACTACACCATTTCACTCCCACTTATATTTTCAGATCGATAGAATCGCAGGTGAAGACAGATAGTCTTGCAATTTTGAAATCTTGGACTAGCCCGCGTGCATTTTTAGATCCTTCCACCGTTTTAACAATACAATATTTTGATTTGTTCGACGTCTTGCTTGGCTGAGATTTTTTAATTTTATTTTAAATGAATGTTATTTTTTGACTTGCATATCAATATGGATCCTTCAAATCTAAAGTAGCCTGAGACCTTCCCGTGGTTCCGAACACTATACAAAATTGTATTTCGAACATTAAAATAATCTAAACATGTATGTATGTACATGTATATTAAGAATCCGTTTTAAAACTTTCTTATCTGATTCGTCAAAAAAATATTATGACAATTAAGTTATTTTTATGCTTTTGTTTTTAGATTTATAAAAAAATGCATAATAGCTAGAGCATGGGTCTTGAATCTCTCGTTAATAATTGTATGATGATACTACATGTATCTATATTTATTATAATTTTTGGTTGTGTTGATTTATTACAAATGCTACGACAAATATGTTACTTACATGGTATATGTTTGTGTTTGTAAATGTTGTGATGCAACATAATCTTTAATTTTATTAATATAAATGTTAATTCGTTTTTAAAACTGTGACAATATCTATCTAGAATATAGAAGTTATTATTTAACTTTATTTTTCTTAATTTTATATTCTTGTTCCAATCATTGTTAATAATAATAAATATACCGAATTTTTACCTTTTAAATAATGTTTGTTGTCTGCATATTATTAAATTTAGGAGATGAAAGTAAATCCCTATTTACGACAAAATAAGTTATTTATTGCAAGTTTTATTTTGCTCTTGTTTTGTTTTTAGAGATGACTTCAGCTTTTTGAAGCGTTTTGCAGCACACCGTGCGTAAATTACGTCAATTGTACGTAGAATTTTTTAGTAACTAAGTGTATGTACATACATGCAATCGCCTCCACCGCACGCAACTAGGACGTAATAACAAAGACGTCAAAGTAGATAAATCCGAGCCGAAACGTTTTTATTTTCGCTGTCCGACAAATAAATCTCCAGTATTACGTCACGTTATTGGCCTTCCCGGCGAACTTCTGATTGACTATACAATTTATTGCTTTCATTTGAGTTCTTGTTAATTGAATTACCTTTGATAACTTTGCATGCGACAATTTAATTATTCGCGACAGTTCTTTACTCACCAAGCGATTTTTACGAGGGGAGATTAGTATTTGTCCTTAACATTGAAGGAATGTAATTGAAGACATATCAAACGTTTATTTTTCTACATAATCTCCCTGAACGTCGATGCATTTGGTTCAATGAACCTAAGATTCCTCTGGAAAAAAAATTCTTTCGGTTGCTCTTCCAACCAGTCGTTTACGGCCGTCATCACTTGATTATCTACGTAATATCTGGTCCCCCGAAAATATTCTTTTAATTTTGGAAATAACGAGAAATCGCTAGGGCCAGGTCCGGTGAATATGCGGGATGTTCAAACAATTCAAATCCTGCGTTCAGAATAGCGTTCATGGCAACATGGCTTTTGTGGACAGGAGCGTTGTCTTGATGAAACAGAATTCCTTTGCTCAATTTTCCCCGTCTACTTTCCTTGACATAGTTGCTCCAAATTAAGTTGGCCTAGTAGGAGCCAGTCATGTATATTCACGTTCCAAAAAATCACACATAAACATTCCGTCTGCGTCCCAAAAATTGTGGCCATACCTTTAACAGCAGATGGCAAAACACGTTGTTGCTTCGATTCAGGATCGAAGTGGTGAACCCACGTTTCATCAACAGTGACGAATCGAGAAAAAAAATCATTCGGATCTGCTTTAAACTTTGACAAACTGGCTCTAGAATGCAATACTATAGAACGTTTCTGATCAGGTGTCAACATTCGTGGGACCAAACGTGCAGACACTTTTTAGCGCCAAAATATTTGTTAAAATATTTTCTATAGAACCATAAGAAAAATTCGTAATTTCACCTATCCAGCCAATGGTCTGTCGTCTATCTGTCATTACTATATCGTGTATACGATTAGCAATTTCTTGGGTAGTGACAGTCACTGGTCGTCTAGCACCATTCGCATGTTCACATATGTTTGTCTTCCCAGTTTAAATCCTGGAGACATATTTTTCACCACTTGGTAAGGAACAGCAGTCTCACCTAATACACCTACCATATATATATATATATATATATATATATATATATATATATTTTGGCGACAACCCTTTCTTTTCCAAGTATTTTATAACTGCACGAACGTGTGATTTTTCCATTTTTAGAATTTCTCTACACTTGTCTACTTAAATTCTAAATTATTTGAACAGGTAAGAAATTACAAAACTACAATTGAACCAACGTAACAACAAATGATTAACACTTGTCAGAAACTGTGTCAAATTGATTCAATGTCACTCAACGCCTACTATGTCAGGGACGCAAATAATGATCTCCCCTCGTACTTATATTCGTGGAAGGTTTAATTTAGCAACAATTGTTAACTACATTTTATGAATGGTTTGCTAATCGATAGTGACTGTTTACATAACTTGGACGTCTGTTATAAATAAGTTACGAACAATCATTTTACGGTACTGACAAATGTATATTTCAGGTACTTTATTTTCAAAGAACAAAAACCACGAACCATGTAAGTGCCCCGGTGTCTATGACTCTCGTACCTATCTCGTACAAAAATTATTTGCCTTAAAAGTTTGTGCAAATCTTTTTCCCATCGGCACGTCGTTCCAACGAGTTAAAAATAATAACAGCGTAACACACTTACCGGAGATACAGCCTTGAGATATGCAACCGCGTAAGAAAAATCGCGTCAGTAAATGTAAATATCCGGCCAAACGCATATCGCAAGGATCTCATTACTCCTAATTATCTTATACGTCGATGTATGTTCTGTTAATTAAGGCATTTGTATAATTGACGGAAAACTGGAATTAACAACAAACGAACGCCGTACAAACGGTGTCTTCTGAAATTCAATAGTTGCCGCGCAGGAAACAGCGCCCGACGTGCTAATTTTTACGTTGTTTGATAAAGATCCTCGCCGGTCACTAGATTGTTACATTAACATAAACGTGGGAACTTGGTAGACTGTTTTGATTTCGACGTGTTTTAAAATAATAGGTTGTTTAAAAACGATTTTTCACGTAGAATTAATCTAAAAATTTAAATAAAACCTGACCTTGCTGACGAGGAAATCCTTTTCATCGAAGTGCCTCCCGAACATCTTCGGTGCCTCCCCCGGTATGGACTCGATTTTGATGCACACCTCCATGCCCTTTCGCGCAGTTTCGACCGACTTGTGATTATTCTCTATGCTTGTCACTATGCCTATGTCCACAAACTGAAAACTCCGGCGTCAATTTACCTTCAGAACGCATCCGGGAAACTTACCTCCTTGCTCGGAACGCAAATCGGCGTGCCCTCCTTCACGATTCCAGCCTCCACCATCACACCCATGACGATGGGATCACGTGAGTTGAAGACGAACTGCGGCAGAACGCGCAATTTGCACGGGAATACTGCTATGTTCTTGAATTCTTCGCGTTTCTTCAGTTTCAGTTCTTCTCTGTATGCCATGAATTTGTCGAAGAGGTGGTAAATAATGTCGGCCTGGAAGATTTTTACTCCGAGGTTGTCGGCCAGCTCTTGGGCGTCTCGTTCGATCTTAACGTCGAATGCCAAAATCGTCGCGTATCTAGAACAAATTTTACGCATGGGTTAATTCATTTATCTAATATAAATAAAGGATGATTGTGTAAATATTCAAGTACAAAATTCCTCATATACCCCAAAAACCACCCTTACATTGTCCTCAATAAAATGATAAAAGAAGTCAACAAGAAATGAAAAAGAAACAAGGCTTTGCCGAGTGAACGACTACGTTCAAACGAGTTTTGAAACAACGATTTTTTATAAAGTTGCCCGGAAGATGGGGACGATGCATATACAGAATTCTATTCAGAATACGTATGCCGAAAAGGAGAGTTTTTTTGTTAATATATATGCACAATAAATCGTTGCAACAATTTTCTTGATTGTGAAGATTCGCAATTAACACCTGGTCATGAATATTTCCTACTCATCATGAAGTATCAAGGCCAATTAGGTTAATTTAAAGTTTAGACTCATTTTTGTTGTATTCGCTCTTCTCTCTCGCCCAAGTCAAAATCAATTTTGTTGGTGAATTTTCATAAGAGGTTGGAAACCGTCTCTTTTTTTATTAGTAATTTAAAATTTTAATGTAATTTAAAATTAATTTTGATGGCAGACAGTAGAAAAACAACTGCTTCCACTAAACTCCGCCATATTTCTTAATTTTTATCTCATTTATTGCAACAACTTATATATCAGATGCATCCATTACAACCCACTCATGTTTAGCTGGCAGATTACAAATAATTAACGACGTTAAAAATTTATTAAGACCGCATGCATATTAAGTTTCATAATTACTTTAATCGACTATTTTATCACACTGAAGTCGTGTCGATTAATAGCGAATCGCGTAATTTACAACGCATAGAAAAAGTCAATAATGACTTATAAACGCGTAGCATGCAAACGAATAATCTTTCGGCATTCGCCAACAAATCAAACATAATGTAATTTAAACATCCTCTGCGATACACTTTATGTATTCACAAGATTAGTGCGGCGGAGTTTGTTTTTTTGTAATCTACGATTCGCGCCGGATACGATCTCATTAAAAAATCAGAAATTGAAGTGGTCTAGATAGCAGCCGAATTTAAACATTCACGCGTTGCGTTGAGTGTTTCGAGAAAAAAATGTGACATAATTGTTGATAATTCCCAATCAATGTTTGGCGACAAGGGAAACACATGTCGTTATTATTGCAACAACAGCGTCCAAACACAACACCAGTAGTATTTCTCACACGCACGGAGCCTACTAATTCCATCCTAAACAAACAGAAGATAACGATGAAATCTAAAGTTGCGCGGTGTTTATTTACATACGAGACTTCCATCGTTTTAACAGATTTTTCTCGACTTCTGGACATTCGTCTTTACTCGGAAGCGACAATAATGAGTCGCTTGTGCGGAATATCTGGAGCACGCGAGAGAACAAAGTAAACGCAATCCGAACACCATCGTTATTAAATGGAAACGTGCAAACATTGATTGTTGGCCGAAAAAATAAATAGGACGCGCTGTGTTATAAAAGCCATTTGCGTCCATATAAATTTACAAACATGATTTTATACTCACTGGCTTTCATGTTCCAACATAATGGATGCTTTCATAACATCCTTTTTCACAACTGGGCCGATGCGTATACCCGAATACTGAAACAATAAAAGCATTTATATTAATAACTTGTTTGTGCGTGGCATAACGTTATTTACATTATATGATGTAAAATACGCAGAAAATCTGCTCATAAAACACCAGGAAAATATTCGTCACAATGAAAACGAAATGAAATAATTTTTATTTCGTTTTCGTTGTTCAATAGCAACAAATGTTTATACAAATATAACGTTAGTAATAAATAGTTAATTTAAATTGAAATACTTTCAGAAACGTGGCACCCCCATAGACAGAGTACCGGTTAAATACAAAAGTGGTCGTTCACACTGACACCGATACCGTATTTGTCATTATATTAAAGACATGTAAGCTCAGATACTTTCGTAATATACAAATAAATACATTTAGTTACAATTAAAACAAATATATTGTCTTAATTGCAACCAAATGTACTTATTGTATTTCAAACAAACCTTGTTCTCAATTTACATGCAATATAAATTTTAAATCACTTTACAGTATTTGTGATTACATTTATGAATTGTAAAATGAGATACGAGGGGAGATCATTATTTAACGTCCCTAACATAGTAGGCGTTGAGTGACGTTGAATCAATTTGAGTATTAATCATTTAATGTAGTTTTGTCACTTGTGACCTGTTCAAATAATTTATATTTTACGTAGGCAAGCTTAGAGAAATTCTAAAAATGAAAAAATCAAAGGTTCGTGCAGTTGTCGCCGCTGTCCACAAAAGCTACGTTGCCATGAACGCTATTCTGAACGCATGATTGTTTGAACACTCCGCATATTGACCAGACCTGGTCCCTAGATATTACGACGATAATGAAGTGATGACGGACGTAAACGACTGGTTGGAAGAGCAACAGGAAGAAGTTTTTTCTAGAGGAATAAAAGTTTTGGAGTATCGTTGGATCAAATGTATCGACGTTCAGGGAGATTATGTAGAAAAATAAACGTTCGATATTTATTCAATTTGTTTCATTCTATGTTAGGGACCGTAAGTACCGACCTCGTACTTTCAAAAATTTTCCAACACCACCAGCCAGAAAAACAAGTTTGGCGAGTCACCCAGACATCAATATTTATATAATCTTACAAATCGATATTTCGGTGAAATACAACTACATATTAGTTTCTATTTAAAAATATTGTATTTCAAACAATCCTTGTTCTTAATTAAAATACAATATAAATTTTAAATTGATAAATATATTTTTCCAATTCCTATTAATAAAATGTTGATTCTGTACATTAAATCTTATTAAATCTCAACGTGAATAAAATTGGAAAAAAGATTGTATGATACCCGTTGTATGATAATTTGCAATTCCGATGTAACAGTTGGTGCAATCTACATCGTGTACTAGTAAGTTACGTATCACACGTTAATTACTAATTACAAAAGATACAGTGAAAAATCTTCATTTTTGCTGCGAAACAAACTGTTTCTTACTTTCCCAAAACACACGGCATTGTCACAGAACTATTTCTATTATAATATTTCTCTATGTGCCCGAAAACCAACCGACATTCAATAACTCATCAACGAAACCATTTCCACTAATTTCGAATGAAATATAAAATCAACCACTTTAGGTTTTGAGTTGTTGGTTGCTCAGTAAAATCCTTTTAAATATATCTCCGATGAATTGCCGCTAAAAGTCCTTTAACCAGCTACTGCCAAATTAATGTTTTAGTACGTGATTTTCAACATTTTAGTTTAGAACGGCGCGCTATGCAAATATTCTAAAGCTACATATTATAAATTTATAATAATTTAACCCGGTGCTTCCCAAGCTCATCTAAAAGAATGTTCGCGTCCCCGTATTTCCTCATACTCCTCACTCAAACCAAAATAGCGACAAAAATAGCCTAACTACATTGCAAGTAACTGATTGCTTCTCAAATTTTATTATATTTATTTTATTACCCTGCTGCTTAAGTTCTAAATAATTTAAATAAATTAAAAATTAAATTCAACAATCATTTTAATTGCGATCCGACTCGATAGTTCCTAGTAACTAGTAGTACTTCTACCGGACTACCATTTGCAACAAAAATAAATAATAAAAAATCGACTGCACATTGTACATCGCGATATCTTTGTTTGTGTCTCTAATACTTACTGCACTTTTCCACGATATTCGCGAGAGCTCTATTCGGTACTAAATGGTACTCTGGAAGCCTCGGTTTGGCTATATATAAACAGCGTGTAATGAGACTTCAGTTCGAAACAGTGTTGATTGCGGTAGTGAGTAAATATTTTACGTTTACCTATTAAATCTCCGATAAATTAAAAATTATAGATACGTTTTTAAAAAGAAGTGTAGAACCATATACGTTTGAAAGTGGCAGCAATATAAATAAACAGACTTTACACCGATGAATATCTTAAATATGATTTTAGACAAACCCATGGACTTTAAACTTTCTTTACAAGCAGCAAGATACTTTTTCATTGACAACCACAACTAGCATTATTAGCTAGTTATAAAGTTGTTTATCGCGTTGCCAAAACCAGTAACAGGCACACATTTCCTGAAAACTTATTTTGCCACCATCAACAGCTGCAAATGGTACATATAATGTTTTATTTGATAAATAAATGTTATATTTTTATTTACGTTATTAAAATAAAAATACATGATTTAATAAAATGTTTTTGTCTTATTTTGGAAATTCCCGGCGAATAATCGAAAAATTGGAACTAAATGCACCTCATTCAAGTGTACCTTTTTCCAAAAATCCGACCGAATAATTAATATTCAAGGATCCCAATAAATATCGTATTTCGATGCAGATACGTAAAGTAGGCGAGAAATCTTTGAAAATGTTAGCAAAAAATTGTTCCTAGTACCGTAGTAAGGGCACAACAAATATTATTCCCGTGGCGCCGAAAAGTCTAGCGGCGGATTTGGTGCCCATCGGCCTACTTGCCAAGTATCAGTCGTAACACGTGGTGCATTTGGCCAATATGAACTTCGTGGTATATATTAAGGCGGCCACATATGGGGTCAGGCAGGCGTTGTTGACTGAAATACCATCGCCTGACTAATTTAGTTTAGAAGCGTGGAAATCTCAATTTCATATGAAATCAAATTCAAACTACATCGCGTTTTTATATAATTTGTTGGTCTAAAGTCCGTATCGTTTCCAAAAGCGCTTTTTGACTCATCTGATACCTAGTACCCAATAATGAAATATAAATTTTAATTTATCATCACAACGCAAGTTAAGACAGTAGTGGCCCACGTTATACACGTTGTCTAACAGACCACGAAATTTTACGAGCTTACGCTTTTACTATCCTAAACACCATAGTGTTCGTAACATAATTTCTCCGGCCATATGGAACACGTGTCTTTTCCGACGAAACGATTTCACGGATATCGACGAATGTATTGTCCGCGCTGAAACGTATCGTTGGGCATTTAAGGAAAACGGGCCCCTATCGAATATATTATTGATATTCCGTCTAATTAACACTCGGTGGGAGTTGCACGAACGCTTCTTGGAACTCCGGACACCCACCGGTTTCCGGTGGAAACCGGCTCTAGTGTTCGACCGATCAATGATCGGATGTTCAACCAACGCAACTATTTGTTATGTACCGGGGCTCCGGCCATATTAAATATTTAATTGCGCCCACGGCATTTTCATAATTACATTAGATCGATATTATCGCTCCGACGATCGAATTACTCGCGTAATTGAATGTTTCAATCATATTAAAATAAAGTCACGCGGGGATTAAATGGTAATTAAATTATTTAAAGTAAATATAATTATTATCGACTTGCTTTTTGAAAAATGTAGGGTAATAATAAAATAAATATAAAAAATAAGATCGTCTAATTATATTTCATCATTATAAATTTACTACAATATTATTTGTGTAGAAACTATATTCGTGGCCCTGGTATATCCCAGATGTTCATTCCGACCATCTGCGCTATAGCGAGGCGTACGCCAAACAGTTGCCTCAATCAAGTAAAATGTGGGATGATTTTTTATTCCATCCCCGATGTAAGATAAAAGTCGTGAAACAGGTAGAAATATTTTTAGTTTTTTTTCTCACTTTTCGGTCTCTGATTTATTTACCGGTTACGATATGCGACCATATAATCTCTACGATTTTACGCTTGTACGCCATTTGTTCGTTCTTTATTAGGAACGATTGTTTCCATTGTGTTGCTATTCCATGAATTGTTATCAGTTGAAATGTATCCGTGCGACGTGTTTGGTAATAGATTCTATGTTTTTTCTTCTTCATAAATTGTCGTAAACTATCAATTAAATCTTAAATACGTACTCGAGTGTCTCGATAAAGGTGCACATATATTTGCATTATAATTAAACATCAATTCCAGTTAATTATACTTGCATATGTATATAATAATTTAATGTAATGTAGTATTTTATAAGTCATAGTTAGTATCGGGGCATAGAAAATTGCGTGTTGGTTGTTTACCGAGTTTATGTCCTGTACGGCAACGAACAATGTAATGCACAAACCAACTATTCAGATTGACCGACATGTTGACAGTGTCTTCTAAAAAAAGTAAATACGCTGCATTTCTACGAATTGACCAAACACCTGGTCAGCCCTGCCTTTTCGAATTTGATGCGCCTGATATATCCTTGTCAGGAATGCCTGCATTTCACACGGAATAATTTATTGAATTAGAGACGTGCCATTATACACATTTTTCATACCCCGAAAACATTTTGAACCGGTCTCGCGATGTGATAAAACTGGTCACTTGGGTAAATTATCACCAAGGGTTAAATTTTACGAACACTGATTTATATAAAAGCATATACATAAATGACCTACCATTGATGAATTATATTTAAATATACGGGGTGTCCCAAGTTAGAAGGTATAAATTTGGGACTCCTTTATTACCAAAGGTACGAAGATAAATAAGTTTATTTATTATTATTAATTTATAATGATGATAAAACAGAACTAAAACAAACTTGGTTGTTACCAAACAATTACATTCCATAGTTACATCAAACAAAACAACTTTTACATAAAACATTTTTTAATATTTAATTAATATTTAAAAATTATGTGGAACTTTCGGCGAACTTGTACATCTATAAGTTATTTGTTTTTAATTTAATGTTGCATATTACTCATAAAAAAAATATGAGTCGGTTTAACAAAAACTAGGTGGGGTTTGCTTTCTTCTGCGCCAATAAAATATTTCAAGCAAATTACAATAAAGAGTTGTATTAATGCATAGCTTTTTCTATAATTTTAACAAAATTTCAATCAGGACAAGTTTCGTCTAATAAATACGACATGCCCTGAATACACACATAGCTTAGAAAAGTTTATTTCCGAAAATAATATTATACATAAAATATAAGGAAGTAAAAAGCTACGAGAATCCAAAAAAGAAAATGCCAACTATGTTTCAACAAACGCTCCGGTTATAATTTAAATCAATAAATGCAATATGAAAATTAATAACCCGAATGTTTTTAAAATGCACATACCCGGATATTTTCGTGGTGCATTGAATACTCGATGACATTCGTGCCTTGCTAGGTGATTTCTGTAATATGCACTAATTGGATTAATTGAAATTTTCTGAGGGACGTAGCCACAGGTACTATTGAATTAATATATTAAAATAACGTTGCTGCGCAGCAGATCTAGTTAGTTGAAACTAATTAAGACATAGGTAATTATGCTAAAGTATATTTGTACATAATTTCTTACATATTATATATTTTTTATTTTTAAGTTCCATTGTTTCAACAATGATGGTTGTTTAATTTTAAATAAATGAATTTATGAGATCTTAAACGATCAGGAACTATGTTTCAGACGTCAAAGTTATAAAAATGTTTAAGCAATGTGGGTTGCATTACACATAATCGTAGAAAAAAACCAACAAAAAATATTTTGTTATGATTGATTTAATATTGGAATTTTTGTGTGGCTCCAATACAGGTTACAAAATTCTATACATAGTTCATCACTTTTATCACAAGTGTTTCTAGTAGTAGTAGTAACAACCAAATTCACATTTATTTTCTAATAACACATTTTATATTCGATTTACAAATATATTATACATTATGCATTTCCCCTTCCTGCGCGGCTACTTCCTTCTCGTGCCATCTGCACGTGCCTTACCCATTCTCATCATTTTTCTTGCGTCCTTTTGCTTCGCATGGACTATCTTCGTTCATTTGTGGCATTCAATTTATCCATCCCACCCCCTGACCCAGTTACACATCTCGTCCAATTGTTACTCTTCTCTCGCTCTCCACATTATCTAGACCTATATCTCCACACCCATCCATCGACTGTTTTCATTCATCTACACCTTCTGCACAAAATCCGCACGTCGTATATGCTTCATCCATCCCATATTTGTTCAATTTCTCCTCACTTCCGCATCTATATCTCGCTATCTTTTTTCTTCCTCATGTTCTTCTTGCCCTGAGATACTACGGCTTCCTTGCTACTCAACAATCTCTCTACATGCTTCCACCATCTCCTGCTCAATGTCTTTCCTTTCTCTTCTCCTCCTCTCTGCCACCCTCACTGATATCCCTACCTTTTAATGCAGCCTCAGCATGTACTCTCGTACACCTTTCCTTTAATTCGCGCGTCACATTGTGTACTAGCATCTGCTCCCGACTTGTTTTCTATTTGTACCAATCTTGCTCCCTGCTTCCACCGCCATCCTTTCGGCCCCGTCTCTTGCATCACTAGATATTCCAGCGTTGATCTCTCTAGTTTCAACATCATTTCTACCTGAAGCGTTCGTTGTAGCCTTACCTCTTCTCCTGTTTCACTACCCACACTTCGTTCCATACATCAATATAGTCCTCACTAACGTCTTCCACACTATCCTTTCTTCGAATGTATACCAAAATAGTAATTCTTAGCCCTTCTTCTCATAGTTATTGTTCTCTCTGAACCCACCCTAAATACATCGTCTCCTCGATCATCTCATATTTCCACTCCATTGTCACTGCTTTCGCAAACACCATAATTTATGACATTCACATTTATTTGCAGCTTTCTTTTGTTCAAAAACCACTATATCATCCGCGAACGCTTGTGACCATATACCTGTATTTCCAACTCCACCAACTTGACCTTTTCCAATTTTCTATTTTCCCTTACTACAGATTAACGTGAATTTGTAAACGGTAGTCATGTGCAGGCCACCAGATTGATCCAGTTCTACACAGCAACCACAATAACATCGGTTTTGTCACTCGAAGTTTCAGTCGCACCTCATAAGGACCACGGCAACGGCTGTATGCATTAATTAAATTCATATTTTTATGGTACCTTGGTTTGTTCCTAGTTTCATATTGTATATTCTCTTTTTAAGAAATGTAACCATATAAACTAGCTGTATAAATGTATGATAAACTTGCCTATTAATATATTTGCAACACCCTATATCCAAAAATGAATTTGATTAAGTTTAATAATACAGGTTTTGTGTCATTTTATCTAAAATTGGTATTTTTGTGCGTTTCTGTTCCAAATTTTCCACGCAGTCATAGTTGTACAATGAGTGTAAATTACGATATTTCATTGGAAAAAATAGTTTTATAAAGAATTCAAATAGGCAGAGTAAATTGTTTTGTGTATTTTTTTAAACGGTACTATTATTAGAATATTTTTTCGGTCAATTAGATCATTTAGAACAACGAAGAAAAAATTAAATTCGATAAATGAGGTGGTATAAAAAATCAATTTTCTTTTAAACAGTACGAGTTACGTAGTTCAAGTATTTTTTGAACATTCTTTAGCACAAGTAGAAGAACCTACAGAAGCCAATATTTGTAAAAGATGTTGCAATCAAATAAAGAACATGGTAAACCTCACATATGAATTTCTACACCCTCTTATATGACCATGACTTTTAATCGATTCTGAGAAAAATTTCAGAACTAAACTACCCAAAAATGAATAACGAATTTGTACTTTTTATATTTTTAAGAAAATATGGGTTAATAATTGTTGTGAAATATATAGATGCATAATTGTATACAATTTAAAACTTCAAGTAATATTTATTCAGAAAAGTCATTGTCTTACTAAGAAATGTTCAGATATTAAATATGCACCTTTTTTACAAGCGGTTAAACTAAACATTTTCATACCGGAATTAAGTCTAATATCGTGTATAATGGTCACGGGCATCTCTCACAGCTGTACTATCTTCGGGACATATTCATAATACAATTATTAATGTGTTCTTGTGGCAGTCTTCTCCTAATTTCCCGCAAGTGTTGCACGTTAACGGGGATGGATTACGTTCGTTGAGCTGTTCTTGCAGCCTGCCCCAGATGTGCTCAATTGGATTTAAATCGGGAGACGGTGGTGGTAAAGGTATATAATAGGTTATTTATTGATTGCATTACAATTTCTGCACGATGAGGTCGTGCATTATCATCAATAAATATCATGTTTTTATCCACAGCCTCACAAAAGTGGACCACATATTGCTGAACACTGGCATCTTTGTAGATTGGTTCATTGACATTGTTTTGAAAGAGGTGGAGATATGTACGTCCGTTCAAACTAATGCCCCCCACACCATGATACCACCCCCGCAAAAAGGCATAACAGTTTTTGTAAATTCCGGTCTATAACGATATCCTCGCTTACTCTACGATTATCACTAAATAGCAGAATCTGTATTCATCGGTGTATAAACCACGCTCCCATTGCATTTTTCCATTAGGCGTTGCTTAACTCAAGTTATTCTAGCCATTCTATTGGTATTAGTTCAAGTTGGGCGCCTCGAAGGACTGCACTTATGAAAATCCATTTCCCTCAGATGTTTTATGATAGTCTGGTCCGAAACTCCAACTCCAGTGGCGTGTAATTGTGTTTGTAACCATACCGCACTCATAGATGCATTCCTCCTTGCCTGGATTCGTATGTATCGGTCTCTGATTTGTTTTCCTCTCAGATCTCTCAGATCCACTACAAGGTCTTCTCCTTGCAGATCCTGTCTGCTGGAATCTCGTTAAAGCCTTAGTAACAACACTTGGAGACACGTTAAAATGGCGGCAATTTCTGCTGCAGATTTCCCTCGTTGATGTTATAACGCAATTAAATCAAAAGTTTCTTTATTTAAATGACTTCTTGGCATCGTGAAATTACTTTCTAAATGAATGAAATCTCATCATTTTTTATTCTGAATCAATTTAAGGATAACACATTAGAAAATTTGTATCACTCAGAAGAGGCATTTACGAAATGAATTGTGAACAAAAGACTCTGGACCTTGCTTACACAAATAGTTAAAATATTTGCAAAAAGTGGATGGACAACTTGCATGTAACGCCAAATACCTTCCTGGAATAATCAGGATAATAAGCATATTACGTACATATCAGCAATTTTTAACAGGATTATATACAACACTAGCACAAGCATAGCCAACGATAAGGAAACTATAATTAATTATGTATTACGTACAAAATGAAAATATAAATATTCGAGAAATCTAGATGTTCGAAGGATCTCTCGCTAGTCTGGCCGGTCGTTCAATTATTTGCGCGGTCTGTTTGCGAAACGACGACAATTCGAGCAGCAGAAAACGGAACAATCTCACCGATTCGTGGAAGGAGGACGGAAAGAGCGAAGTCTTTCTGCCGTAGCGCACACGATGTTTGAATTAAAAGCCGGTACTCGGGCCGGATGCTATGGACGTGCCGTGTCGCGAATCGTACAATGCCGAGAGAGAAGACGAGGCACGCACGACCGTACCTTAAAAAAACATAACCTCTTTGTCCACGCGACTTCCGACGACTAATGATTAGCTCAATAATTAATATTCATAATGATAAAGTGCACAATGGCAGCCTTGTACTCGCTTGTTTGCGCGTCGCACGCCTTCAACGCCATTTACTCGCGGTAACTGATGACAATAAATAATGTTTGAAAGCGAGCGATCGCTGAAAATATAAGGTTTCTTAGTCGTAAAATAATGGATCGGTTGTTACCAAAGCAATTCATAATCAATGTCAATTGAATCTTTGAAAGTTAGTCCAAAAAGGAAAAAACCCTACGAAGGCAGATTAGTATTTACGGTCCTTAACATAGAAGGAAACAAATTAAAGAACGTTTATTTTTCTACATAATCTCTCTGAACGTCGATGCATTTGCTCCAACGACGCCCCAAACCTTTGATTCATCTGGAAAAAAAATCTTTCGGTTGCTCTTCCATCCAGTCGTTTACGGCCGTCGTCGCCTCACTATCGTCGTAATATCTGGTCCCCTGAAGATATTCTTTTAATTTTGGAAATTAAAGAAAATCAATAGGGGACAGCTCTTGTGAATATGCGGGATGTTAAAACAATTAAAATCCTGCGTTCAGAATAGCGCTCATGGCAACATGGCTTTTGTGGACAGGAGCTTGTCTTGATCAAACAGAATTCCTTTGCTCAATTTTCCCCGTCCTTCTACCTTGACAGAATCGCGCAATCTTGAAATTAAGTTCCCATAGTAGGAGCCTGTTATTGTCCACGTTCCAAAAATTCAGTATCAAAATTCCGCCTGCGTCCAAAAAAAATTGTAGACATAACTTTTACCAGCGGATGGCAAAACACGAAATTTGCGGGGTAGCGGAGAACCTCGGCGATGCCACTCCATATTTTGTTTCGTGATCGAAGTGGTGAACCCACGTTTCATCAACAGTGACGAATAGAGAAAAAAATTCACCCGGATCTGCTTTAAGCATCGCCAAACTGGCTTCAGAATGCAATACTCTAGAACGTTTCTGATCGGGTAATCATTCGTTGGACCTAACGTGTAAACAACTTTTAGCCCCAAATTATTTGTTAAAATATTTTCTGTAGTACCATAAGAAAAAATCGTAATTTCAGATATCCGGCGAACAGTCAGTCGTCTATCTGTCATTACCATGTCGTGTATATATTAACATTTTCTTGGGTAGTGACCATTAGTCATTTGTCGTCCAGCACTCTTCTTATGTTCACATGTTTGTCTTCACAGTTTAAATTCTCGAGACATATTTTTCACCACTTGGTAAGAAACAGAACCCTCAACTAATACACCTACCATGTTTTGATGAATTTCTTTTGGCGAGAACCCTTTCATTTGCAAGTATTTTATAACTGCACGAACCTCTGATTATTCAATTTTTATAATTTCTCCAAACTTATCTTATTCTAAATCATTTGAACAGATAAGAAGTGATAAAACTACAATTGAACCAACGTAACAACAAATGATTAATACTTTAATGTGTCAAACTGATTCAACGTCACTCAACGCCTAATATAGGGGACGCTAAATAATGATCTACCCTCTTATATCTGCAATTACGATCGATGTTCTACCTAACTTCAGCCCTGGTAGATCGGATACAATTTTGAGCGAATTTTACAACGCTCTTTCTGCGAATGCGTACATTTGAAAAGTTTTTTACTTTGCAGAAATTTATAAAATGGGCACAATACTAATAAAGTAACCTATGTACTCCATTAAATATTTCGTGGAAATAAACAAACCAACTATGGAAAGAATGCCATAACGAATACATTCGCTAGTTTGAATTTCTCCACAAGAAAACAATTCGAAGTTGCAGGTTAGTTATTAAACGTTTTTGACAGCTAGTCCATCGATTGATTGAAAATTAAGTACTATATGCTTGCGTTTGGGTATGTTTGTGTATTACCAGAATGCACAATCAAAGAAACATGATAGTATATTATGCAACGAGTAATGGTCACTTATCATGATGGTAACGTTTGCAAAACATTGTACTATTTCTATGCTTTTCTATGACTGTTAAATTGTCTAATAATAACCTTTGCAATTGGTAATCAAATAACAAAAAAATGAATTACTGCATTTACAATCATTGTAAATAGTGATCTTTTATATTTCAATTATTCAATTGATAGGAATGTGGTACAAAGTGCACAAGTTGCTAGACGTAACAGAACATAAGTTTCAACTCTTAACAAAAATGCTTCCACAATATTTTACGACTCACTAAAAATACAGATGATTTATGAATGTGACTTGTGCACCACAAGAATTTCAAGAATAATGTGAACATAGACTAGGAGTTTAACGAGCCATATTTTTACCATTTGCGAGTTTTATGTTTTTAAAAAATATCTTGACAGCGCCTAGGTATGGTAGCCACCAAAATGTGTATAAAAAATTGCCGATTTGTCGTGCCATAAATAAAAAACCGCAAATACATGCAATTTTGCAACAGTGTAACAATTTAATAAACGCTTCCCACCTGCAACGGTAACCATGTTCGCCGTCAGATATACAAACTTCACCTCATCCACTTATATTCTGTTAATTGAATGCGAGTACACTTGTTAATGAACGTTAATAAATCATCGCCAATCCTGAATCCGATGGCAGATCGAGCAAAAAAGAATTACCATACAAATCACATTCTGCGCATGCTAAGCGCTTTTTCCTATCATTACGACTCTTTAACCATACACGCAGAAATTTACAAAACACCTGCTGGTAGTGAGTAAATTGTTTAGCGAAGATTTGAAATTACGGAAGCGATTACAAGAATTAATACCCGTAATTACTCGCAGCCTTGTATGATTGTCACAATATTATGCGTTTGAAGGATGGACGGCAAAAATACCGATATTTAATAACGGACTGATGGCGTTGTTGCGGTATAATTGTGAGGTAATTTATTGCATTATATATGCAACTATTTTACGAAGAAAATAGTTACCGCAGAGCCCGTTACCAATTTAATTTGTCGGGTCACTCTGCAATTATACCAACAAAACATTTCCTAATCTTTTTGCACGAAGCGAATTTATTGTCTGTACTTATGATTCACGACTATACTCAGAACGCCAATAAATTACTAAAGTTGCATTGCATCCCGTTCGCTGCACCGACTTTTCCAAATCTGTGATCCAAGCGGCGAAAAAAATCAAGACATTTTAGTAGGATGCTCTCTATTAGTGACTTCCTTTCGGCAACATATTTATAAGCGCTTAAGAGCCCGAACGCAATCTATAATTAGTTGGCCGGAAACGACGAGACCTCCGTTTTCTTGTTAGGAAGCCACTTCCTGTCGACGTTTCTTACTTCAAAATTGGATACATTATATAACGGGTTGGCTCATCGCTCCTAAATGATGCGCACGTCTCCCTTGTTATGACAATGCATAAAATAAAAACACGTTCAATGCCTAATGAAGACGCTTTAAGTACTAGTGTTGTTGGAACTTAATGATTAATTGAATCAATGATAATTCATCACGGTATATACAGTACGTACCAGCTTGAACAATGAATAAAATTGCATATTTATTATTAATAGAGTGTCTGATGTATGTACATTATGTCATAGTCATTTACTCTCATGCAAATTATTTGATCGGCGAGTGACAGCAATTCCTTTGTAAAATTCTCGAATATATATTTTGCTCACATTCAACTTTTAAAATTTTAATATATATATATATATATATATATATATATATATATATATATATATATATATATATATATATTATTATATTACGAATCTAGGAAAAGGATCGGAAACGGATCAGCGGATGATAACAGATACGGATCAACGGAACATAACCGATACGCACCAACAAAAGACCTCAACATCAATCTTTAGAAAACTTCAGGAGAAGCTGGCAGAATGCAAAACGTCAACGCCCGGAAGATACTTCTTCATGGAACAATGGCCGTGAAAGCCTACATTTGAACACGTAACTTACTACTCACGTAGTAACACCACCGTTATACGATATTGGTCCATAAATATTTTGCAACGTTTGTTCATCAATATGATTGCAACAGAGTCTAATTTCTTCTATGAGTTCATCGAATAATTAACCTGTCCCCAACAATGTCTGGTAGAAATGCTAAATATTCACTTGTAGTGTGCGCGGTTGCTCCATCTTGTTGAAAGTAACAGTAATTTCTCTCGTCCTCGTCACAGCTTTGTAAAATGTGCCCTCTGTATCTTTCCCCATTAACTGATCATGTAATAACATTGGTTCAATGAGCCTTTTTCTTGATGCTGCTAACCAAACACCTACTTTTTCGGGGTGCAACGGATGACTCCACATAATGATGAACATTTTCACTACTCCACACATGAAAATGCACGTAGCCAGACAACTGAAACCATGCGTCGTCGCTCTAGAAAGTTAAATCCAACAATCATTTATCATCAAACGTTGCTTGAAACCAGTGGCAACAATCAACACGAGTTGCCCAAATCCCGTTCTTGCAAATCCTTAAATGCTGATAATTTATATGTACGCATTCCTGACAAGTAATTGGAGGAACGTCTGCTTCAGATGATAATTTTCTTAAAGATTTGGTCGGGTTATGGTTTATCCTTTCAGAAATGTTATCCACAAACTCTTGGCTAACGGATGGTCTGCCTTTCAATTCTTTTCCTGTTTTTAATAAAGTGTTGGTTTTGCAGCATTAGATGCCGCAACACCAATTTGTTGTCAAGTCAACACTGCATTATCCAAAAATCGATTTCACGGCAAACCATATGTATGTACCCAATATAACCAACCCAGAATGGCATTTGGCATTGCCGAGATGTGTATATCAATGCCATCGCATCTCAGAGTGAAGTACATACAATTTGATCAAATTTGGATTTTCACACACCACAACATTTTCTTGTTGGAAAAAGATGTTTTTTTGGCCATTATTCACTCTAAGGGGAGTGCTACTAAACCAGAAGATCTGTATATCAATGCCATCTCAACGTGGGGTACATACAAACAACTCTGCTCTTAAGTGACATACCTTTCTTTAAGATATTGCCCCTTGAATGCCACCTTACTTCAATGTGTTAAAACATATTTCTTCGTAGATTTTTCGAAAAATACAGGTCTGCAAAGCTTTTCCCTTAATGGAATTTATAATATTAATTATAATATAATAATTAATATTATCCATTTCATATGGTAAAACTTTTGACGGAAGAACTTCTCGATGTAAAGGACAATGCCTCCATATGGCACTATTTCTTGTAATCTGAAGATAAGACCAAATTTGATGGCCTGTAACAGCTTTAGCACCATCTGTGCATATAGCAATGCAGTTCCCTCGGTCAATATCATATTTACTCGTGCGTTTCACAAAAGTGTCGAATACACATTATGCGGTGGTATTGGTCTCCAAAGGGAAACAAAATAAAATATCTGCTTTAATGCCATTATTTGTATCACATCTTACAAACGTAATAAATTGGGCACAGGGTAGATATATCTGCGGATTCGTTCATTCATAGAGAGAAGTGTGTGCATTTATTAAAATTATTAACAACTTGTGGACAACCGCCATATATCTAATTCTTCATTGGAAAGTATTATTTGACAGAGGTATTGCTTTTAACTTTGTAGCATTCTTTTCACCAAACACTACATCTACCATTCAACTGCAGCTGCCAACATATTTTACAAATTTTACTGGTTTTGCCAACGCGATAAGAAACTTGATAGCTTGATAATAATGCTTTTTTATTAGTAGTGGTTTGGTAATGAAAGTATCTCGCTTCTTGTGAAAGCTGAACAAGTTCAGAAAAAATTCCACTGGTTTGTCTTATCGAAGTAGCTTTGATGGCTTCATGCTTTCTTGTGACAAGACTTCTCCATAAATAACAGCTTGTTGGTGCCAGTACTTACTGAGGACCAATTAAATAGTTAAATCGGGAGTTTGGAAGACAATGGCTTGGTAGATGTGGCCCTGTGACATCGCAACCTCGCTCCCCTGATTTGGCCTCATTAGACTTTTGTTGCGGCGTTTTATAAAAGATCAATTGTACACAACACCTGTTGGTCTTCAAAAGAATTGTAGAGGCATTCGGTTTAATCACTAAAATATGCTCCAGAACCTAAGCCGTAGTTTAATAGGTTGCGAAAGGTGTAATAATAGTTGTGATGTGGCTAGTTTACACATTATTACAAACCTATGCGTACAACAGCAGTGTTGCCTGATGTATTAAAATTTAATGCTTATAACTTGCCCAAAAATTACTATTGAAAATAATAAGGTAAGTGCTTTCAATTGCCCTTTGGTGGTATATCATGGTGCACTGTCTAAACTATCGATGTCTAATACTGTTTTATAATTGGGACGCAATTACATTTTCTTTTTTAATTTCAAAATGGAACTATACCATGTAACCTTGAAAATGAATGTGGTAGTGAAACTGTTGTGAAGAAGTTAAGCATGACATTGTAAACAGGTACGCTAGAACGTTATTAGCTGACTTAAGTCGCTATCCTGAAACTGGCAACGTGGATGAATGCCATTTCGAACCTACTCGCGAAACTACTCTCTCAAACGCCCGAGGTTAATAGATATGGAACCATATTAATTGGACAGAAAATGATTGGGACGTATACTAATATGGAGAACCAGCGAACGTGACACAAAAGTCAATGTGTATCAAATCGGTGGAAAAAATTGTATCATAACTGAAGGAAAAACTTGAATTAGACCACCACCACAATGATGAAGCGCAATAAAGCAACAAGCAAATTCTTCAGGAATAATTTGAATGAAAAACGAATCGAAATGAGGAAAAATTCAATGGCTCAGTCATGAAGCTTGATAAATCAAGTGGCACGTATCATTAACCCAGAAGAAGTTTCCGACTATCCGTTCCAATGCAGTTTTTATAAAATATATTTCTACAAATGGCAGAGACAATAAAACTCTATTTGACTCAGTAAACAATGCTCATTTTCTCCTACAAATTTTGCATAAATGGAGAAGTTGATAGCCATTCATATTATAACAGGGAATTTATAAATCCCAAGAGCATAACTTTGAATTAGCTTAGGGTAATGCTATCATAAAAGACAATATGAGTTTCAACCGGTTTTAGAAACTAGTCACATTCATCTAGTTTGTTTTGATCCATGTTCCATCTTGGTTGTTTTATTTTCCGTAATGATGTACACTTATTTTTAATATTGATTGTCCACGACGTGTTTCGACTTTCGTCATTTTCAAGTGAATTATTTCTGGTTTGGTGTGCCCGTGTATTTATTGTTGCTTGTTTTGTTTTGGAGAAGAAGTAGTGGTCAGAAAATGATGTCTGATGTGGTACTTGTTTTTCTATACATATAAACATAACATAAACGAAAACGTGGAAATATACAAAGAAAAGCATAAAGCAACATAATAACATCCAAACAAAAAACACTACTGCTCCAAAAGAAAACAAAGCATATAAATACACCTGACGCCCAATCAGAAATCGTTCAATTGAAAATGACGAAAGTGGAAACCTATCGTGGATAATCGAAATTAAAAATACGAAAATAAAACAACCAATATAAATGTTGAGGAATTATTTGCGATTTTTTTTATTGGTCATTATTTATTCTCGCATAATACATTTACTCCATAAAATCATAATGTCCTGGTAACGTGGATGCCCTAGTTTCAAAAAACAAAATCTTTAAAACATTAACAAGTTTGAAAAATGTAACAATTTTCATATGATTAAGTCGAAATGTATGACTGAAAGAGTTGAGTAATTTGGAGGGAACACAAAGGGGGAACACCCACAATAATAGATATTTTTAGTTTAGTACCTATTCGAAGCAATCTACGGCGAAAACATATTGAAACCTGTATATAATAAATATCAAAGTAACTGTTATTTTGTTGATAATACTGTTTCATAATTAATAATAAATTAAATAATTTCTTGTGTTTCATCCTTTATTTTGAAGCGAGTGCAAAAAATGTATCGTGTAATTTAGATGCTCGTGTGTATTACAAATTGTGATGTATAATAAATTAAACAATAGATTTTTTACATCCAATAAAGCACATTATTACAATATTATTGAATCAAAGTTATCACGGATTAGAATGTCTGGTCTATCCCATTATTGAAATTTTCATTCTCCAAATACATATTTTTATGTTTATCACATCCAAATAAATTAAAAAAATAGAAACAAACACAACAAAACTATCATAATACCATTTTGACCTATCACATTTTTATTTATTTTAATTCCTGAATATTTCAACGCAGTAACATAAATATCCGTAACAAAATAGTATCATCTATTTTTCACACTTTAATACTTAACTGTTCTTTAATTGAATTCGATAAAATGCGATATTTCCTCTAGTAAAAATACTTTCATGCACTGTGAATAAAGTAAACGGGCAAAAAAGCACAAATCATTAGGAAGGTAGTCATTTCTTTTTTAATACCCGTATGATATTAATTAAATGTTTCACGAGCCATTGATAAACAGACAAAGAAATAATAATTACAGTTTACATCTTACAGTTATCAAATTATTTAGTCCGAACTGTGTAAATAAACGCATCTAACTAGCGCACTAAAAATTCCTCGTGTTTATTGAAACACCGAGTGTCGGCGAAAAAAATCCTAATTGTGCATAAAACCTAATTCTAATTATAAGCAGTCGCCGATGGAATTTCAATACGAAGGAAAAGTTTATGGGCGTTCAGCGTTGGAAATCGTCGAAAAGTTCAACAAACATCAAAAAAATCGAAGGCGAACAATTATCCACGGCATAAATCGGCAATAAGGTTCACTAAATAATAATAAAAAATTACATTTTAGATGGGAGTAGACGCTTAAAAAGTCAATTTATCGGTTCATATATTTTTGTGAAATGTCCAAATTGCTTTTAAAAGTTACTTTTACAAATTTATGCGAGCTCGGCGCACATTTTCACCTTGCAATATTAAAATAGAAAAATCGTTTGGACCGAATGGGGTACAAGAAAGACACGGTGCGAAGAAGGACATAATCGCAAATTCGTCCCAACAAAAATGTAAATTTTACATGGAGGGATAATAAAGTTAAATATAATACAGATTCGACCCAGATACATAATAAATGCAGTGCCACAGTGCGTTTGTGGTTGTCATTAGGCGGTAAATATATCGAGCAGATCGGTGACAAACATTTCGACACACGCAAGGAAGTGGGTAAACAATACAAAGCGATATACTTTTACCGCAAATGATTACATTGTGCAACGTGGTATCCTGTTACGCGGGTTTGATAGATAATTCGCGGTTCTATATCTCGAAACGCACAGAAAAATAACTTTGACTGTATTACGATAACCGACTTGATCTAATGGAAATTTACGGTCGGAAATACACAAGCTCTCACTGGCATTGGTAATGGCGATTGTGGTCCAGTTTTAATATTATGAACAACTTTCTGAAACGAAAGAATATGTGGACAAAATTCTTCAAATCATTCGAATACCTAGCTTCATGAGTTTTTATTAATAAGTAGACACAAGAATGTTGCAGACGATAAATGAAGTTCCGCTATATTATACTAACACAGATTGTGGATGAGGCTCTAGGATATGAATCATCGTCAATACCTGCATTATTACACAACTGAGAAAATACTCCATAATATACCACAACGGTGCTTCAATGTGTCAGTTAAATTGTTATTATATTTACAAATATACACTGCTCAACATTTAGCACCGCTACACATATATGCAGTAAAATTAAACAACTATTCTTGGGCGTTCTGCATTTAATGATAATGGATCTGACATAGGCACGGCGGAGGACAAAATACAGTACAACAGTCAGAGAGGACCGTTTTATTACGGTTCAGTGTCGAAGGAATAGATTTTCTACCGCAAGAACACTCCAAATTCAGTTATTGAATGCAACAGGTACTCAAGTATCCACTCAAACAGTAAGAAGAAGGCTCCATGCAGTAAATTTTAAGTCCGGATGTTTGGAGTTTAGAGAAACAGAGCAGAACGCTGTATTGAGAACCACGTGACTTACCATCAAGCTTATGGATGTGGTTCAATTTTTTTTTTCATTTACCCTTTGGGGAGGTATTTCTCAGACTCGTCGTACTGAATTGGTTATGCTGGGAAATGCCACAATGAATAGTGTCAAGTATCTTAATGAGGTTTTACAACATGTAGTGTTGCTATTTGCCAATGAAATAGGCGATGGTTTCGTGCTTGTTGATGATAAAGCGCGTCCTAATAGAACAAGGCAAATCATGATATCTGCTACTATATTTTCTCCTGTGCCTTTATTATTTTTAAGATTTTTTATTACATCTCTGTTGGTGGATGTATTTGCACTACCTCCTCTCATTCATCAGTTCTTCTATTTGCTCAGCTTCCTTCGAGTTCTTGTTCAGGAGCTCCTCGAAAAATTCTTTCCACCTCTCTGTTTCCTTCTTCTCCTCTCCTATTAAATCACCCTCTTTATCTTTGGAATATATTTGTTTGCTCTGGAAACTTTCTTTTGATTTTCTGACTTCTTGGCAAAAAAAATTACTCCTGAATTTTTGAATTTTTCTACCTTGTTCTTTATATTATCTTCATCAAAAACTTTTTTCTTCTACATATATTTTTTGACTTTCTTCTTTTTTCTATTAGCTTGCTACACTCTGCATAGTACCATTTCTTGCTTTAAATTTTTTCCTTGTTGCGCTATTTCCATCCATAGTTCCATTTGACTCCATTCTTGTTCTATTTTCTTTTCTGATCTCTTAGCCTCTCAGTACCTTTCCTTATCTGGTGTTATTAACGTTCCCTTATTATCAAATTGTGTACTGCTTATCACTACCTTTTTTCTATTGCTAACTTTATCAAGCGTTTTCCTTTTTCATTACTTTCCATGAGCACTTCTGGTACATGTGTCTTCTTGCCCGATTTTTGCGTTACAATCTCCCATAATTATCTTGACATCGTACCTTGGCCTTTTCTAAAGCTCCTTTTCTTTTTCTTTATCTTCTTTATCTTCCGTAGGCGCGTGTATATTTATCAAGTTTACATTTCTATTATCACCTTTGATTCTTATACATATGCTACATAATCTCTCGGACACTGGTGTGAATTTAATAACTGAACTTTTTAACCCTTCCTCTACTAGAAAACCTTCTAAAAAGTGTGTAATTTCCAATTTCCATTATCTTATTTTCTCGGAAATAAGATAAATAATTCATTTCCTGTAACGCTATGATCCACTTTGTAGGATTTATTGGATAAATTTAATAAAATTGTTATTATTTTTCATTAGTTCTGAAAATGGGACAAGTAAATAATTTTTAGAAAATAATCAAATGCAAATTTTTGAAGAAAAGTTGTAATTATTTATAACCAGACACCTGCATATCTAACCAATGGCACTTATTCGTTTAATATTAATGTTCCTTAATGTTATAAATAGCAGTCGTGTAATACAAACTCGCATAACTGAAAATACCAATTACTTAATTACATTAATTAATAGATCAAATCTAGACGCGACGTTTGCACAGACACATCGAAGCAAACGCTAAATTACCATTTTTAGCAAAAAGGCGCTCGCCGCATTTTAATTACCTACAAAGAGAAATGCCGGTGAATTTTTCGCTCATCAGGCATAGAATAATTGTACCACGGCAGACACCCCGTACGATAACGATTTCCTCTGCTCGTCTGCAGCACATTAGATGCTAATTATCGAGGCGGTCGTTAAGCAGCAGAGATTAATTAAATCTGTCCGTTTTTACAAAATACGTTCAATTAATCCGGTTTCCGGTTTATTTTTAAACTGTTTACTTCATCGTCGGGAGCGATATTTAAAAAACCGTGTTAATAAATTGCGAAAACTTCCGGTTTCCTGTTCCATTTGGAGACTCGGACGTACGGAGAACGGATTGCTTTAGTAATACTTTATTTACGTATATCGGCGTCCTGTCGCAGGGATTTTGTGGCTCGTAAAATAAAAGAGCATAACATCCGCAATTTTTGTAAAAACGCCTAAGCTTCAACGTTTTATAATACGTTTCAAAACGCTCTAGAATCAGTGATATTCGCAAAATATTTCAACTCATATATTAGATACTTATCTGATATATTATCTGATATATTAACCAAATAATTAATTAAAAAACGTAGAAAGGGTTTATTTTGAATTCAGCCCCAATGTCGAATTTAAGCACAGTCCAGACCTAACACTATCATAGTGTCAGAAAAGACGTGTAGACGAGAAGAGTAACTGAAGAAAAAAAACATCGGATAGATTCTCCAGTGGGATAATTTAATTCCTTGAACAACAGGGCTATTAACAACACTTCTTTCATACATTAAAAGTGTAGCAGAATTAACGTGTAAAGTGTATATTTCATTCTTACAATACAATTTTTTGACAAATGCTTTACAAGATTTTACAGTAAATACTGGGGTATATAGAAAGACGTCATCAATACCGCAATAGGATGTCATTTCTCATATGAATGTTTATTGCTTGATGAGGGTTACAAAAGCACAAAAAAGATGTCGCAATAACCTTTAATATTGTTAACTGTTCACCGACTGATTACTCTCTCTTACTTATATATACATTACTTCTATGACACTCCTTTATCAAATAACCTTATATATTTTATAATACGAAAGGTACCAATAGTTCGTTGTAAATCGAGCTTAGTTAATAGAACGTATCCTTATATCGCCTAGAAAATTGATTTTAAACAAATATATATTGACGGCACCACGCAGTCTCGTACTGCAACGGCGAGTGGAAAATTCTATTTTTCAACCAAATTAAATCAATACCGTCCATATATTCCATTTCCACAACGTCACGAGCAAAAATACTTTTAATTGTTATTTTTACCTCGTCCGGCACGATATTGCGACGCGACGCACCGTATGTGCATTATTTATGACACGAAGTGTACACTCCCGTAATGAAAACATGAATGGCCGGATGTATTATCAATGGACTAATTACCAGCGTTATCAATTTTTCAAGTCTCGACAAATATGTAACAAGGTCGTTAAGGCAATTCCGTGATAAGGTTGTTTATTGAGGGAGTGCGTCGCTCCAAATTGCTCAACATCTGTATTTCGTGTACATCTTTCATTTTCGTCTTTAAATTGAGTACCTTGAATGAATTTTGTAACGAGATGTGTATTTCAATCAAACGAAAGTAGAGCAGATTTGAGGCCAAAGTAAGCGTGCGTGTGGTAGATTTTTGAATTTACTTCAATTCAGTCATTTATTTGATTCAACTTGAAAATTATTTAATTATTTAATTATTTTTGTAAACTAGATAACTCAGCTAAATGCTAAGTGGTCAATTTTATTACGACAATCGGTGATGGGCGTTTACACGTGAACGAATGTAAATAATGTAAAAGGCTGTTAACTATTGTTTGAAAAGAACAACTTTACAACTTGACATCCAAAGTATATAATTGTACTTTCGCTAAATCTGGCTATTTGCAATTGGTTACATTTGTTTAGGTATCAAAGAGTTTATTTTTTATTGAAGCTTCAGCAAAGGTGTAATTTATGTAATGTTACATCAAGTTGTGACAAACTGTTTAGAATAGATATCAATATACAAAAGGTTTGGATCTTAATATTAAAATTGTTTATGGAGCTGTGAGTTTTGAAAACATACTTCCCTTACTTCAAAAATAACATTTTCGTGCCAACGGAAATTAAATTCTAAACCAGAATTGGCCAACAATTTTCAGACATGAACGTGTCCTTTGGGAGGCAGAACAACATAAGTGACTTTCAGTGCCACAATTTAGATTAAAGGTAGGATGCTAGTCATCGTATATGAATGAGCAGACATCCCACGCTCAACCCATATTTCAAAGGCACTGCATCATACATATTTCCCACAATTTGAAAAATACATAATTGCAAATGTATATTTTCATTACATAAAATTTACACCTCTGAAAAACGGAGGAAAAAGAGGATGTAAGGGCTATGCGTTCATGGAAGTTATGTCAGCAAACTTCGAGAAAACTTAGGAGACTTTATAGAGCAATAATTGGGAGTTGCAGTGAAAATAAATTTAACCAAAAAAATTGGGGATAAAATTGAATTGAAATTAATGGCATGTACGATAACATCTCGGTAATAAAAATGTAGATCCAATACCAACATATACAAATATACATATACATACAAATATATTGGGGAAAATCATAAACTGTTAAGAGAACCAATATTTGGGGAAAGAGCACAATTGAACTATAATACGTGACCTTGACGAAAACATCCACTGTTGAATTTTGAGATGACAAATGGCCGCCTGAAATTAAATTATGGAGATACCAATCATTTAGGGAACATCGAGACAAGTCATTTTAAAATAATAACACAGTTGAAATTAAGAAAAAGGAACGTAACGTGAATTAATGTAAATTAGAAGAATAGCATCGATTCAGTGAAAACTTGCGTGCAACAACGAACGAATAATATAACACAGTATTATTAAATTGCCAAATCATGTGGACACAAAGTAAAGCAACTGGTAACAGACAGAATTAATGTCAAAGAAATTAAAATAAGCCATTACAATTATCATTAAATAACTAGATCCGCGGCAAGATTGAACTGTGCGTCAAAAACACAGGATGCTGGAGAGCACAAACATCGACATATATTAAAAGCGGTTGCGACAGAAATGTATAAATTGTACAAACAGCATTGTTCAAGAAAGTAATATGAAAAATCACATACATTATATGTACAATACAATATATATGTATACCATGCAAATGGCATGGTCTTAATGACAGAAGAAAAGCCAATAATAAATCTATGATAAGTATTTCAGAAGTTGGCTTTTTTAATTTATACCAGCGATTTCAATAGGAATAAAAGCTATACAGCTATAGGAAGAAGATACATAACTAAATTGAAAAATACAAGAAAAAATAGAGAATAAGAAATAAAAGTTACAACTGATAGTTATAACTAAGGATAAGTAGGCATGAAACCAACAAATAGAATAATGGATCAGGACAATTGGGTTGATTACGACTTTTCGAAGAAAGATGAGGGAATAACAACAGAGATGCATGACGTTAGCATACGGTGCAAATGTAATAGGTGTAATAAAAAGAAATCCATTATTTTTCCAATAGATGTAGTAATGTGTATCTTCCGTTGTAGAAGTCCGATCGGGTGGCAATTTAAGGCGTTAGAAAGATGAGATTTCATACTAATGATACTTTTTTGACAATTGTGATTAGTTTTGTTCGAGCGCGCGTCAAAGATGGACACTAGCAAAGAGAAAATACGCTATATTTAAGTTTTTCTTCCATAAAGTGGAAAACGCAAGCCAGGCGGCTGAAAATGTGAATAGTCTTTATGGTCCTGATAGTGTAACAGCCAATCATATGCAATTTTGGTTTCGTCGATGCCGTTCCGGTAATTTCGATGTCAAGAATGCACCACGCACTGGAAGGCGAAAATATCGATAATAAAATCATGGACATTGTCGAGGCTGTCCGTCATGTAGGCAGTGTTTCGATTGCCCAAGAGCTAAAGACTGCGCAAAAAAACGGTTTGGAACCATTTGAATAAGGCTGGATACAAAAAGAAGTTCGGTGTATGGGTGCCACACGAGTTAACGCAAAAAAACATCATGGGCCGAATTTCCATCTACGAATCGCTGCTGAATCGCAATAAAATCGACCCATTTCTCAAGCGGTTGGTGACTGGTGAAAAGTAGATCACTTACGACAACGACAAGCGAAAACGGCCGTGGTCGAATCGCGGTGAGCCGGCGGAAACGGTGGCCAAGCCAGGATTGACGGCTAGGAAGGTTTTGATGTGTGTTTTGTGGGATTGGCAGGGAATTATCTACTGTGGGCTGCTCCCTTACGGCACAACTCTTCATTCGGACCAGTACTGTCAACAATTGGACCGTCTGAAGGAAGCAATCGCCCAGCCTCGGCCAATAGGAGAGGAATTGTGCTCCATCAGGACAATGCCAGGCCACACACATCGATAGTGACTCGCCAGAAGCTCCGGGAGCTTGGTTGGGAGGTTCTTATGCATACACCTTACAGTCCGGACCTGGCACCAAGTGACTACCATCTGTTCCTGTCCATGTCGAACAATTTTGCTTATGAAAAATTCGCTGCAAGATAGGCTTGTGAAAATCGACTGTATCATTTTTTGCCAATAGGGACGAGGGCTTTTATAAGAGAGGCATCATGAAATTACCTTCAAAATGGCAACAAGTTATCGAACAAAACGGCCCATATTTGACCTAAATCGGATCATAGTAGCTATGATAAATAAAGGTTTCAAGTTCATGCAAAAATAATGGGTTTCTTTTTACTACACCTAATATTAGAACGACCAAGAATAGGGTGGGACGAGTAAGTGGGGTTGACTATGGTAAATTTCACATTCAGTGGAAGAAAGTTAAGAGAATGGCGATGATGCATGAAATAAAAATAATGTAATAATGTAACATCGCCGAGGTAAAATGTAATAAGAGTTCAATATATATGAGTACAAGAACTGTATAAGTAAATAAAATAAATATGATTGGACGTTCGATATTGAAACACACATATCGTAACGTATGTAATAAAATTTTTAGGGAAAATGTTCGTATTATTTCTTTCTTATTAAAAATGTACCATTGGATGAATCGTTTTCTATACTACCAAATTAAATAAAACAATTATAGTTTGAATAATTATATTTCAAAAATGTTCCCAAACTGTTGTTCCACACGTTACATCCAAACAAACAAAAAAACACGTGACAAATAATAAATATATAAAATAATCGAACAGTTCTGTTATCGTTATTCAGCACGACTTCTATCAATTGCGAAATTGAAACTGCCATTAAAACATTCCTGAAGATACATAATTCGACATCGGAGAAAAATATTAACAATTAACCGTTCATTCGTATTAAACTTACAGTGCACAAATCACCAATTAGCGCGATAGAGAACGAATGGAAACCTTTTAGAGCTGGAACCTATCGGGATTCTAATCGTCCGTTCTCATAAAAATACGTTCAAATTATAATTAAACCGAAGGATATCTACGAATTTAAATACCGAACGCACATTACTTAGCTTTAACTCGGCCGATTTAGACGTTTTATCTCAATACGACTGTTTGCTCGTACGAAGAATGTCGTTGTGAACTACTAATCGCCGTTTATTATATAGCTCTATTCATTGTTGTGAGGATGTGAATGTCTATTAAGGACGTTACTGTAAACGGGCATAAAATACATTAAATATTAACGCCAAAATGCTTTTTAAATTTCAATTTAAATTTGCCTTAAAGACCTGCGACTAAAAGGGTACGAAATTTAATTACATAGATTCGAGGATAAACGGCTTTAGGGGGTAGATACGTAGATAAATTGATCCTGTTCGACCTCAATTCTCTCCATGACCATACGTTGCATAATGATGCACCTACATATGTGTGGGATCGACTATATCTACTTACTAATCCACAATAACTAAACGACAATATCTAATTGACAATAAAAGTGTCGTAAAAAAGGGTTAGCATGGTTGAAGCATACCTTTTACTACAATTTTCTCGCTATTACTGAAATATATGAACTAATAATAATTAATCAAAGATATGTTTAACGCAATAGGCTTTGTTTTGCTCACAGGAACAATCAGGTGCACGCAACATGTTGACACCATACAGTGCCATATGAAAGTAATCTCCGACCATTATTACACATCGTGTTTATTTGCCGACTTGTGTTATTTCATCAATACAATAATTCTTTAGAACAAACCGACATTAATCGCCTAGTTTCCTCTAGCGAAGATAAACAATTAATTGCAATGTTGATAATGTGCGCACATGACACACCATTGCGGGAGCTCAAACGCTACTCGTGCACAATGGAGGCCTTCTTTAAATCCGCCGTATATTTTAAGGACTGGGCGATAAGATTTGACTGAGATGCAATTTCTAGGAGACGTATCTAGAAAAGGCTTTCACCGATCCGCAAACCGAACGTCTTCGGGGCAACGACTATTGTCTTACATAAACATTCCACATTCGAAATAAAAACACTGTAATTTAAGAATTACACACATACGTCACATGTGCACAAGTACAAATTACAAATACGCATTCGATAACATGTGGTGTGCAATCGAGATGTGCTCGCCTCGTATTTAATATACACAAACACACTTTACGGGCGGACTATGTATTCTGCATAGGAAAAAACGTCGTAAATTATCGACACGCTCGATTAATTTTAATGCAAACGAGTATTAGCATGGCGTTTTGGCTAAGGCTTACCTCATGCCATCGATATGACTCGTTCGTATGAATAAAGTCCTCAAATGGTCAAAACTAATAGAAGACAAGGACGATGTTTGCGATTCGATAGTTTTTTTTATAAACTTTTGGTCATTTGGTATAAACAAGACTAACTTTGGAACGTATTTCTAGGGTAATGTAATAGAGCGTTTTTTTACTATAATTATGAACCACATGTTGCAATCCTACGACATATATATGAGGACTGCAACCGCATTTTTTTTTTTAATCTACGATAATTGATAAATAGAAATAAATATTCGATCACAATACATTTATAATCGCGAAACAAAACCAACATTATTTTTGTAACAAGGTGTGCCAAATGATCTTTATCAGTAATAAATGTTACAAGTAACATTAAACAAATTCTAATGCAGTCTCATATAGAATTAACCCAACAATAAATTCAACATAGTGTGAATAGTTAAAAATAGAAAGCAACTTAAAAATTCATGTAAAGAATATTTAACTAATGCACTTACTTGTCGACGCCATCTCAATGATCATGTAAAAGTAAATACTAACAATGCAGTCAAAGATCACAATGCAACAAAACAAAATCAAGCATATAAAAATTACCTACATACTAAACATAAAATTTGACATACAAACGTAAAACAATAACAAAATAATACTAGTTTTAAAAAGAAGAAAAATATCGATCTAAGGAAATGCAAGTGTAAAAAGTATAAAAAAATAGTTTGTATGAGTACGAATTCTTTAGGTTTTTATAATTGCATTCTGATATTTCAGATTGACAATAACTAATAACAGACAAATTCCTTCGTAACGTTATACATAAGTGTCAAAAGTGAGGGCTGATAGTATGGTCCAAAATATGCCGAAAAATAATACTGAACATGGGTTGGTTGGGTTGGGTGCAAATGGACGGTTTCGGAGATACTAAACATTTTGCGTTTACACCGCTTACACCACATCTAGGTGACATGGACTTTAGAACTCTTTCGAAAAGACCTATACTCGTTGCTCCGGGAGATCATTTACAGGCGTAGCTTACACTAACATTTTCAAACATCCCTAAAGAAAGCATTCAATGAGGTTTAAATCGGGCGATCTTGCAGGTTATGATAACGGTAATCGAAAAATGCGTTCAAAGGAATCTCGTCTAAAAGATGCGTATTGTGGAAATAAAAAAAATCGTATCTCCAAAACCGTCCATTTGCGGACCCATGTTCATTAAGACTTTTAGGCATATTTTGGGCCATAATATCAGTCGTTAAAGTTTGTGGCACTTTTTTTAACACCCTGTATAATGTTATGAATGATGATACATCTAAATATAATGTAATTATACAAAAATTCAAATCGTATACTTGCACGTACATTATTAAATTAATGATTAACAAATTGTTGAATTTATTAAGATTGAAAAGTTAAACTTATTTCAAAAGGATAGACAATGTATATGTTTCCAAATTATTAAACTTAGCCAATATACACACGATTTTAATGTTACGTTGAAAACTATGCAAAACTGGGTTTAATTGGACCCACCTGAACTGTCAGTGTAAGTCACGGCTGCACTGTATTTACAAAATAAATACCAGAATATGATGCTATATTGATATACGACTATTTGTAAGAACATAGTTCGTATTTCAATTTTCGAAGAAACGTCGTAAGTTATTCGGATTTTAAATTGCCCGATTATGTTTATAGACGCACGTTTGTGAATCGAGATTGACTTAATATTATATTCCAATAGCAATAATAATTATTAATGCAAAGCAATTTGTTTCCATGTAAAGTGGCGGTATATCTAAACCTTATTTTAAAATTTTTGAAATTAATCGTCTTTATTTGTCTTTATAGCAACAAAATTACACATCCTGTACATCACAGTAATATTTTGATATCACTATACTTAAACGCAAATCGAATCGAAAAACATATTCTTGGTCTTCGTTATTCAAATGCAAGCCACAAGGAGGCCCAATTTTAGATAAATATCGTACTTCCAAAATATACGAAATATCAAAAAGCGCTACGAGTTTTTTCTTCGAATTGGTCTAACCAAAAATCAGTTTTCTGAATTTTCGAAATCAATGAAATTTTCCATTTTGCGCGAGTTTCGATTTCTGTTGAATTTAAAATTTACAATGTACGCTGGCTGCATTTGGCTCAAAGTTTATTTTAAAAATAAAACTAAGCAAACAACACTTTATCGTTCATTAATAAAAGCATTAAATAAATTTTACCATCAAAAATCAAATTTATATTATTAATTAATCAAAATTGAATAAATTAATTATGAAAATTATATTATCAAACATTATGAATAGAGAAAACGAAATATACATATTTTTAACGAGTGAAATTCAATTAGTTTCACTGCATCTGTTATTAGTTGGTATCAATATTAATCCATCAATGAAACATATACATAAAAATTATATCTGCTTCCACACAATTTCAATTTTAATAAATATGGCCCTGCGCAGAGAGCTCCAATAGCCTGTATCCTGCCCACCATATAAAAAAGGATGTATTTTATTGAACATCCAATACTTATAATATAGCTAGCTGCAATTGTAATTCATCAAAAATAATTAATTTTTAATAAATATTGTACAACTATGAAGTTCTTACGAATATGTTGGTATATTTAATATGCAAGAAAAAATTATAGACATAAATAAAACTTTAATTTGGGTACAATTGATTTTTTTTATATGTTTTCATTGATAAATACATTTATTTCAATTCGTTTTTAGTCACAAAATTACAATTCATAGTGTAACTGTAGGAGCAAAGTTATTATTTTGAGTTCTCCACACGATGCATTCAACATTATTTTTACATACTGTCACTTCACGTCTGTTTTAGGAGAAAAGCGAATTAGATAATAGTAATATCGATTGCATCTTGTGGAAAACGTTTTCGTAAAGCAGTTTGATTACCTTCAATGCCAGTCATGACTTAACCATCTCAAAAGCATGTCTCATATATTTGATGGGGCAGTTGCAGCAAAATAGTGCAAACTGTGCACCAGTTGAGCAAAGTAAGAATAGGATAGTGTTGAGTAAACAAACTTGTAGCCGGTGACATGCAGATACAAATGATCACTAAAGTTTTGTGAACTGTATTATACATGAGTTGGTTAATCAATACAACTCACTTTATTATAAATTAAATCAGTACACCACTCCCAGGTATTATAAATTGGTAATGGATATCAAAAAATACATTTCACAATATAGGGGGTGTACATAATTTTTCGATCTTTATGTTGATATCAGTCATCAGGATTTCATGTTCATAGTAATATGAACAGCTAACCTTAATAAAGATACACTTATTAATGTGAATAGCAGCAATGTTTCTTACACCATTTTATCCAATGTTCACAGTTCAATAAAATTCTATTCATTACCTTATTGTATTATTTATAGTATTAGTAAAACATTTGCTATACAAAATCAATTAATGTGAACAAGTAGCAACTTTTCTTACACCGTTTTATGCGAAGTCCACCACTGTTCAATAAAATTCTATTGATTATCCTACAGTATTATTTGTAGTATTATTAAAACATTTGAATATGTACATAAAAACATGTATGCAAAACCCTTCATTCATCGAAGGACATTTATAAATTGAGAGAATGTGGTCTATAAAATTTCAAACACAACGACCACAATCTGTTACAATTACTTTCAATATAATTTATATAAATTAAGTTTAATACGATCAAGAATATTTTTTCCTTAACATGAACATACTAGAGAATTTCCATATATTTTCATTTAATGGATTAAAAAACAAAAATTATTATGTTTATTTTCAAGCCAGTTATTCAAATGAGTTGTGACGTCAGTTAATCATGTAAACCTGAAGTAATCGTATGATACATTGTTTGTTGTTTACATCGATGTAATTGCACTATTTTAAAGTATAATTATCGAATAATCAATGAATGATTAATTCAGCCATAAAAGTAATTAAAGTTGAAACAAAAATTTACAAAATACATGGCTATTATCATGTGTAAATGCATGTAGAAATACATAAAGTAATACTACATTGCTAAAGAGATTAAGCAAATAAATTCTTAAACTCACCGGTATTTTACTCGTTTTGAGAAATTCAAGCAGAGCTTCGAGCGATCCAAGAGTGGAAGCCTGCACGTACACCCCACGTTCTTGCAGTTTGATGTTGGACAAAGCCGACCTGAGTTCTTTCGCCACGTCTTCCTTCAGTATGTCGATTTCATCGGGCTTATGTGCGACGAAGAGATTGAGACCAGCAATGGCTTTCTCTAGTTCCTTCGCAGCTAATTTCACTCCCTGTGCAGCCTTTACTTCGGTGTATTCAATATACGCATTCTGCAAATTTACGATTACAACAAGACTATATTTACGAAGTTAAGAAAAGCATACTTTAACTCTGAGTTCTCGCATTGGTTGAGGCATAAGTAACGAACGAATTTGGGTGACAATCGGTCCATCGGTACCAGCCAATAACATAGTGTCACCTTCACGTATAGTTCCGTTTACTAGAATAACGTCGATGGTTGTTCCCAAGCCTGGTATCGCTTTGACTTCCAAAACGGTCGCTTGTAATTCGTCGGAGTACATCAACCGCTTGGCCAACATGTTTTGCGAATATTCGACGATTAGAGCCAGCAAATTTCCCATTCCCTCACCCGTCACCGCACTCGTTGGAACTAACGATATGTAACTCCGAACGTCTGGATTTTCGTAAAATAGCGCCGCATTCAATCCCTGTTCGGCAAATTCGACGATAATCTGCTTGGTACGTTGGTCAAACTCTAACTGTGTGTTGCCCGCTTGAGCCTTAATTATATCTCTGAAGTCTTTCCTGTTCATGGTCTGCCAATCGTATAAACGATCGATTTTGTTCAGAGCCACGACGAAAGGAGTCTTTCGTGTTTTAAGCAAATTAATGGATTCGAGAGTTTGTGGTTCCAAACCGTGCATGATGTCGACGACTAATATTGCAATGTCGCATAATGAAGATCCTCTGCTTCGTAAATTACTGAACGACTCGTGACCGGGTGTGTCGATGATAAGAAGACCTGGTATTCTAAATTCCATATCGGCAGCCTGAAATGAAAAACAAACCGGTTAATCTACCATTTAATATATTTGTGTTATGAAAAATAAGTTTGGAATAGCAAATAATTTTATTTTGTCTCCACTACACAAATTTATAACATTTGGTCATTAAACTAAATTTTACACTTTTAATCAAACAAAATGAAACACATATCATAGTTCAATATTATTGAAATGTTGACAAAATGTTTAATTTGTTATGAATAATAAATAATTTCCAATAGTAACATTTTTAATTTAGTTCTTTTTCAATCGACATACCCAGGAAACTTTAGCCTCACTGACAACAACTGAAGATGCCACAAATCAAATTTGACGCATGGGCCATTATTTGCTAATCACTGGCCTAGTTTTATAATTTCAAATGAATATTCTTTATTAAAATGTTGCATGCAGATAAATCAACAGTGCTGTTGCAGTTACAAGTTACGTTCAATAATTAATTCAATATGAAAACTGCCGCAAGAGGCCATGCATAATCTTGTTGATAAATATGATGCCTCAACAACCAGAAGGCAAGGAGCTTTAATACATTAGCAATGTACCAATTGCTTTGAATGTTTATTACATATGAGGGCAGAGTGATAAGCGCCTAGCATTGGTAAAGGATGGTGTTATTGATTCAATTCTATTTTATTAATGTTACCCTTCAAAAGTTTCAGTTTGTATTTGACAGCCATCCAAAGTAAACAACTTAATTTTGAAAAAAGACGAAATCAAACCAAAATGAAATGAAATTCATTTCCAATAAAATATTGGACATACAGTTTCTATCTGTGGCCAGAATTTGATAATTTTCTGTTTGCATTTGAGATTGCTATTTGATTTCCTTGCGAGTGAAATATCTTTAGATTATAAGAAATACACAATTGTCGATTTCCTTTTTCAAAATCAATATCTCAACGATGAGACCATAGGTAAATCTCATTGATTCTTAGACGATCATTTACACAGCTACTAAAGTTTGCTTGATAGAGGCAAAAAGTAAAGATATTCTCATACTGTGCTGACATCTATGCCAATATCTCTGCATAGACACAACATGGCTTTAAATGTCATCAACTTTCATAATCGATATTTCTGATTCCCTCATAGTACAAGCGACGTTTTATAAAAAGTTTTAATTGGTGAAAATTTCTTCATTGACAAATACTACGCATTTTTTAATGCATTTCCTTTGGAGATCAAAAAATATACATTTTTTAAAACTAGCCAACAAAATGTTGTTATTCAAAAGCAAATATTATTAACAGTTGATTTAAAACATACAAGTAGTTTGTCTGCAGTGGCCCTAACACTTACCCCTTTAACAATTCGAACATTTTCCTTTATGGCCTCTATAGGAACGTTCGTCGCACCAATCTGTTGAGTAATACCACCAGCTTCACCGTCCTGTACGTTTGTTCGACGAAGTTTATCTAAGATTTTTGTCTTTCCTGTATCTACGTGACCTAATACGCAAACTATGGCAGCTCGTAAATTCTCCACTGTTTTATTCTTTTCGGCTTCTATTCTCCTTTCCTGAGGAATTTATAATTATCATAACAATATGCAATCTCACACGTTTATAGCACTCACCTCAATACGAGCTTGAGCTTTCGCTCTACGTTTTTCAGCATCAGTACGGTTATCTTCATCTTCAGATTCTTCGGAACTTTCTTCAGATTCGTCATCTTCGTCACTGCTGGTTTCTTCATCTTCATCTTCTTGATCTTCGTTTGCATGTTCCTTCTTATTTGATTTATTCTGCTTCAGTTCTAATGAATAAATGAAAAATCATCAATATGGATATATTTTTGAAATTATCACGTTAAACAGTTCAAGAAACAAGACAATACCCTTGCTTCATGGTTTATAAGATTCAGTATAATTTTTTCAGCTGATCTAAAATTATTAAAAAATCTTATACCTGAAGTACCACTAATTTCTTCAGATTCCTCTTCTTCTTCCGAACTATCCAAGTCCCATGAATCCTTCACATCGTCCGCAGGTTCGGGCACCTTCTCATCAGGCTCTACAATTTCCACCTCGACAGGTTTCTCTTCCTCCTTCGGCAATTCTTCAACTGGCACAAGTTCCTTGTCTACAAATTATTTAAAACAAAAGTTGTAAATGATTTAAACTTTCGTTCCAATGCATACCTTTTTCTGTGTTATTTGCAAGCTTCTTAGGTTTAATCCTAGTTCCTAATTTAGGTTTGCGTTCACCGACATCAGGAAGTTCAATACCTTTCGCTTTAAGACTATCAATCATAGCCTGAGCTCGGGCACGGTCAGCCTTTTGCTTGGGAGTTAAAAATTTTCCTTCAGCTTTGCGTCTTTCCTTCCTATCCTTTTCCTTCTTCTTTTTCTTCTCTTTCCTTTCAATTTCTAACCTCACTTGCTCCAACCTCGCTTCCTCCGCTTCTTCTTCCCTTCTTATTCTTTCTTCTTCTTCTATTTTTAGACGTTCTTCTTCTTCTTTAAGTTTTCTAAGGGCATCTTGCATGGCAGCGATGGTTTTTTTACCGGGACCTGTAATAATCACCTCAAGCTATTAGAACATTTAGCAATAATCCTAGATTTAAATTAACCTTTTTTTGGTTCCTTTGCATCTTTTTCTTCGACCTTTCCTTTCTTCTTTTTCTTTTTACTTTCCTTTTCTGCATCTTCAGCGGTGCCTTCCTCTAATTTAACATCGGACTTGTCTTCATCTTGCTTGGCTGGAACTGTGTCACCTTCACCTTCCACTTCTTTCCCGACATCTTTTGATACACCTTTCTTCGCAGCCAATTTCTTCTGCTTTTCTCGTTCTTTCTTTTCCTTCTTTTTTTGTGCGGCAGTTTTAACTGTTCCTGTTGCATCGGTGTCTTTGCCATCGGGTTCTTGAGATGCTTCTTTGATTTCATTATTTTCGGTAGTGCCGTCAGTGATTTCCAAAGAGTTTTCCTTTTTAACTTTTTTATTTTTTACTTTCTTTTCTTCTTGTGCTTCTTCAGGTTGCTCGGTTTCGTTTTTACCACCCGAGTATTCAAGTGCAAGTTCTGCTAATACTTTATCGAGGTCTTCATCACTATCATCCTTCTTCTTTTTATTTTTTTTACCTTTTTTACCACCCGTTTGATCTTTAGTCCTGCTTTCATCACTTTCTTTTATTACTTTCTTTTTATTGTCTTTTTTCACTGGTTTACTATCACTATCACTCTCGCTATGGTCAGATTCGATGTCAGGGCCACTATCCACATCTAAAAGAGCAAAGGTTTTCGTTGCTTTTGGAGCTGGAACTGTGTCATCACCAGAGTCGTCCGATTCAACCTTCTTCTTTTCCTTCTTTGCTTTAGGAGCTGGCTTCTTTGCTTTTTTCTCGGTGTGTTCGGACACATCTTCCTCGGACTCATTTGCTTGTTTAGATCTACGATTTCAGTTAAAATTTCAGTGAATTAATGTGAAACCTAACCACACTTATTTCTATTTCACTTACTTGTTTGTAGGTTTCGCTTTTTTCGCAGAAGCTTTATCAATGACTTCCGGTGTCTCTACGTCGATCTCTGAATCACTGAAACATTAAAAATAACCATGCACTGCTGAAATTCGGATTTTTATCCATAGACAGATTGACTTGGAATACTTTACCTGTCGTCCCCTTTCGCTGCTTTACGACCTTTTTTCGCCTTACCCATACTGAACACTTCCTATATTTACTATTATTAAGATTGTTAATGAATATTTGCATAAGTGTTGTAAAATAAAATTTATTTTTTCCACGCAATCTGGTTCTTAGACATGCTCGCCAGGATGTTTCGTCTAGGGACTTTTAGCGCAGTTGTCATAACATAGGGTATTTTAATAAATTTAAAATTTAGCGCTCAAATTCACAACTCTCCATTTTTTGTTTGTGTGCTGTACCTACCCCCTACTCAGTCTCTACATTGTGTTAAACTCTTTGATGTAATTGACATGAATTTTGACAGTTTGAAAAATTACTGTCAAATGTTAATTCAACTATGTTCCACACCTACTACTTTTTGCATTCTTAGTTTGTTTGGGCACGAAAGACCTAAGCCCTGGCGACTGGTCATAGCAGACTAAAGCATCACATGCATAGGTTGGGAGTGGCTGAGGCCACCAAGTGCTGACTATGCCTTGGAACTGATGAGACAGCAGAGCATGTTATGTGTGCCTGCCCCTCAGGGGACCAAATCAGGTTCACAGTCAGTCTTTGGTGAGACAAAACTTGAGCTGGGAACTTGATAAAATCTCACACTCTAAAATCCTCCTATATCTAAAGAAAATGGGAATTGAGGGTGAACTATAAATAGTTGTGAACCACAATAGATCCTTGCAGTCGCAGTGGAGGACTTCTTCAATTGGAATTTAAAAGAAATCAATTATATATATGATTTAGAAAAGTCCACGAGACTAGGATCACTTCTATGTCTAATATAATGTTTAATAATTTAAATTATGTGATTGGTTAAAAAGTGTTAAGTAATGAATTATTTCCCTTTCATTACTCAACATTTTCTAACCAAGCACAAAACAAAATTGTCATTGCTCATGCTTTGACCAAAACAGATTGCAATTATTAGATTCATTGAAGTATAAGTGATTCGAATGTTCACAGTTTTTTACATTTAAAATCACCATAGGATATGCTGGTCAGAACTTGTACATTTAATTTTTTAAATAGTGTATATGTATGTATATGTATATTTATATAATCTAATAAAAAATATAGGAACTTCTAGCAGGAGCATGATATCTCTTACAACCAGCTTATTTAAATAAAGATAACGACAAATGTTTGTAAAAATAAATTGTGGACAGGTTGAAGATGGGATATGGATAATATGCATATGGTAAATAAAGATCTACATTGAACCATTTATGACATCTAACAAATGAGCCAAGCATAATCCTCTTGCCCTACGAAACATTGCCCAATCAATAATTATTAACAATGGCCATAAAATTATCTTAATTTTAGTGGTACTCAGTGTATTTTGGCTGTAATTTGCTGAAAAACTTCGATATAAATAAAATTCGATATTATTAAGAATATTTTATTACTTACAGTATAAACAATTTTCAAATACAATAAAGTGGAAATGTTTAAATTAGACGCTCTCGGATTTTGTTTTCCCGCTATTCAACGTCACATCATTTTTGCCCGATGTTTCAAGATCGTCTTTCGTGAATATCAATTTTTCGAAGATCGTCGTACGAAGTGGCAAATGAGGCGAAATTAAATTTGGGTCTGCAAACATGGGCAGCGGGAGACCTAGCTCACGGAAGCCACACTCTTTATTGGTGTACTCTCGCAGAACATAGTCAGTGCCGAATTCGTGGAACAGCCTTGTGTCGTTCACGCGAACCATGACGTTATCCACGCGAAGGAAGTACCGCAGGAGCACGAAATAGGAAGTTGGCATAACTCTCTGAAAATAAAATTAACTATATTCTGCAGTTAAAAGCTTTCTCTGCAGCTTAATTTAATGTGTCAATATAATAAAATAAAAGCACACAGAAAATTTCTAAAATGGATTTAACACGTCAGCCCCAGTAATTGTTTCTATGATTAGAAATATAAATATTGTAGCTAAAAACCTGGTCCTTGTAATAGTGGGAGAAAAAACCAAAATTGATCATTGTGTATTTTAGATATATTGCTCTAAAAATGAGGTAAAGGTGATAGCTAAGACGTTGATATAAATTTTCATGGCAAATACAGGTGGATGAGTGACCTATAGAGCTATTGCTTGTATTATATGTAGAAAAGATTGCGCATCATTAAGTAAAAGGAAATATATATTGTATATATTTTCGTAATAAATCCATGTAAGTCATCATCACATTGATAATTGCAGGAATATATAAACTGTGAGGGAGCCCTTCAATCAAAGATTAAAGTTTTCTATAAACCTGCTATCTACACTGATTGCCAAAAAACGCAGAGCACCCAGAAGGGACAGATCACCTCAAATGAAGGAATAAATGATTAAAATTTCACCATGACCAGCGAACTTTTTATTTGTTTTTGACTCGTGTAAAATTTTTTAATGAACATTTTTTGTTTTCGTGTATAAACTAAACTTAATGATTAGTCGCAGTTTAGACGTTGATTTTCCTTACTTGTGTCGTTGTCATACCACGTTTGTCGTAATCAACAATGCGGGAATGCATGAGGCCGGATTACCCTTTCGCGAAATTGGCAGAAGATTGGGTCGAAGCGACTCTGCAATCATTCGAGCATGGAGAGCTTGATCCAACGAAGGCTCAGAAATACGTAGGAGAGGTAGTGGTCGACCGCGAATTACGAATGAACGTCAAGAAAGGCGTCTTTAACTCGGCTGAGACAACTCGGTCGGTGGGGGCTACCTGGAGGGTTGTTTTGGAAAGACTATGCGAACAATTTATCGCAGAATTCGTTCGCATGGCTTAGCGTCATATCGACTAATTGTTCGGCTTCCTTTAACCCCAGAGCATTGAGTTCCCAGGCTCCAGTGGTGTAGGCTGAGGGAGCATTTGGTCGATGAATGGCATCACATCATTTTCAGTGATGAATCTGGGTTCTGCCCATGGCAATCTGATGGACGGTTGCGTGTCAGGTCTTTTAAGACCTAGAGGACAAAGGGTAAATATGCAATTTGCACTTAGACGCTATTCTGGTTTAACACCGGGTGTTATGGTTTGGAGTGCAATTTGGAAGCCGGTCAACTCCAGTCTTTATTCAAGGAAGTCTGAATGTGGCCTGCTACATCAACGAAGCTTTGGGGCCACTTTTGTTGCCATACCTTCAAAGACATCGCAACAGTTTTTTCCAGCAAGACAACGCTAGGCCACACATTGCAAGAGTAACGCAGAGAGTTTGTAATGACAATAATGTCCATTTACTGCCATGGCCTGCAAGGTCCCCAGATTTATCACCGATTGAACATGTATGGGACATGATAGCCAAAGATTTGAAGATTTTTCAGTGCCCATAGACACTTTGGCTGAACTTCGATTTCAAATTCAAAGAGTTTGGGATGAAATATCACAAGCAGAAATTAATCATTTAATTTTAAGTATGCCTGGCGCTTAAATGAATGCATTCGTTTTGGAGGAGATACCACGCATTATTAATTTTTTAACTTTGTTCTTAAATACAGATTTTCTTGAAATTGTTATCATTCATTGTCTTACTCAATCTCAAATTGTCGCCAAAATTTCAAGTTCATATGATCGTCCCTTCTGGGTGCTCTGCTTTTTTTGAAAATTAGTGTATTAAGTTAAACTATGTGCTTCAGGAATCGTAAAACTATCACAACTTACAATTTTAACAACACACGATGCAATACCGTTGTCATGTAGTTCATCTTCATAAAGCATAAGCTCGTGATAAAATAATATCTTTTCTTTTTCTTTCAATTTCTCAATGTTAATTCTGTCTTCTGTTTCCATAATTTTTATCGATCCAGTCAAAGTTCCCCTGTAATCACTGCTGAACGTCCAATCAAACGGTTTGATTTTTTCTTCTAAATGTGCCGCAGGTCTGGAAAAAAAGTAACTTTTAGTTTGTAATTGAGCCACTTGTAAATGTACCACATTTGCCAATGCGATTATTTACGATAAGTTATTCGTAGTACTTGAGTAATTACCTTGATTCTTTCCATGCGTCTGAACAAGCAACTTTTAAGGGTAGTTTACCATTACTTACTTTTCTTAAAGCATCCAATGCATTAAATTCTATTTGAGCGCCGCTATCGTGAATTAAATATAATATGTTATTCGGGAAAACCATTTCAGGGAGATGGGGCAACTCTAAAGTGTTCGTGTATCTGAAATGTGGCACTTTAGATATTAACTTATTTGCGCGAATTGGCTTACATGCAAAACTGGCATTTTTCTAGATCGGCGTTGTTGCACTTGTCCGCGGTGGAACATTGAGAATGCAAAATGTGTGACTTTTTATACTTAATTACCCAGTCGTTGAATTTGTGTTCTTCCGAGTTTACAGGTAATCTTTGTATGTCCACGTCACTCTTGACATGATGAACAGCAGTCATTGTAATACTGTTATCGTTATGCTTTGTATAAACACGTGTAATACGTACGAAAAACTATTAAATACATATACGTAAATATTTAACTGACGATATAGATTGACGTTTGTATAACCAAATCAACCTGAAGTAAACGTCAACGAGCACGCACGCATATGCGGAGAGTTTCAGAAGTACTACATCGCTTGTATAAACCAGTGTGGGTCCCCTTGGGGGGTTGCGGTGAGGTACCAGGGGGGTCGCAAGGAATTTCCAAAATAAGACAAAAATATCTTGTTAAATTTTGTATTTTTATTTTAATAACATAAATAAAAATATAACAATTAGTTAATAATGTCAATGGGATCCACGCTCCTGTTTTTCTGAAACCAGTCTTACAAATCTAAGCTTGTAGTACTCGGTGTCAAATAAAATGCGCATAAAAGGAGTAGACGGAGAGGGCTGAAAACTTGTGTGTAAAGCTGTTATACAGGGTGTCAAAAAGGTGTCACAAACTTTGAGGGCTGATACTATTGCCCAAAATATGCCGAAAAGTCTTAATACTACATAGTACAAGGAAGTATTATAATCATAACACTTTTCGATCTCGAGATTATAACGGATATACGTGTGTTGATTTCCTCTGAACCTATTCGGACTATTTTTGGAATGTCGTCTGTGTTGTGCGCGCCCTAGCGCCCAAACTATTGAAGAGGAAGTTGCATTGTGTGAGGCTTCTCTCAAGCTCCGATAGCTGTTTATAATACTGTTAATTTTTCGTCAGCTCTTTGATCCGTTGTCTTTGGGAGAAATACAAAGACTCTCAGAGAACATCACAATGGCATATAAATGAGGTTTCGAAGCACTTAACAGATCTTTAAAAGACGTAAGAGGAACCGATGACATGATGGAGGGCGTGGCCGTATTATTAGCTGGAGACTTTCGTCAGACTCTGCCGGTAGAGCCGCGAGGATCTCAAGCTAACGAAGTTAAGGCTGCTTTAAAGCCTCAAATTCTTGGCACTTATTAATTTAAAAAACTCCACCTTAACAAAAACACGCGGGTGCATTTGAACGGCGATGTTTGTGCTGGACCATTCTCCGATCTTCTAAAATAGGAAATGGAGAATATCCGGAATCAGAAGGCAATCCCGTCGGACCTTGCTACAGTTGTGTCAACTGTTGGAGATCTCATAGCCCGAATATACCCGGATGTCCAAAATCTACACAGTGAATCCAAGAAGTGGCTGTGCGAACGTGCGATTTTGACACTTAAAAATTATCAGGTTTCTCTGATCAATGACACTTTGTTGAAGTCGTTCGAATGTCCAGAATACCAGTACAAGTCTGTAGACACTGTAGTCAATACTGATGATATACTATTATGATGGGTTTATACATTCTCTAAACCCACCTGGTATGCCGTCCTACATACTTATCCTCAAAGTGGGTGCTCCACTAATGCTACTGAGAAATATCAATCCGCCCGACTTGTGCAATGGGAGCAGGTTGCGTGTGAAAGCCTTATATAAAAACGTAGTAGAGGACACTATATCTACTGCATGTGCTCGAGGTGAATCTGTGCATATATCGCGAATACCACTTATACAGTCGGATTATCCATTCGAGTTCAAAAGGCTGCAGGTCTGTTTCGCAATGACGATTAGTATGTCACAGGGTCAGTCACTGTAAACTGCAGGAATTGATCTTAGGAGGGACTGCTTCTCACACTGCCAGTTTTGTGTGGCCTGCTCAAGAGTTAGTTTAACAAACAGCCTGATCATATTAGCATCGAGGGCACAACCTCGAATGTAGCACGCAAAGGGGTATCATAAATATTTTTGCTGCGTAAGTACATTGGAATGATTTCACGAATCAGAGAACTAACAAAAAACTAACATTGTAGTAAATAATTCTTGCAGCTAGCAAGGAGAATCGTACAATACAGGTTCCGTTAAAGGCGTTTCCTAATTTTTGTCCGTTTTCAGCAAACTTAAGGCCTTGCGCGCAGACTCGGTAGACATCCTCTAAGGATGTCGATCTTCAATTTCATAGAACAGCAGATGTAATGTTTGTTAGAATTCGCGTTGTTTGGATGTCCATATACTTTCCCCAGAGTGGCCTTATTACTATAGGATTGTAAAGTAGATCTACATTATCCCACATTTGGCAAAAGCTATACAGGGTGAGGGCTGATAGTATGGCCCAAAATATGCCGAAAAGTCATAATGAACATGAGTCCGTAAATGGACGCTTTCAGAGATACTTTTCGGCATATTTTGGGCCATACTGCCAGCCTTCAAAATGTGTCAGACTTTTTAACACACTGTATATATTGGTACTTATCTTGTATCGTGAGCAGTCAGTCGTTGAATAAAACACTTTTAGCAATATTAAAGTTTATTGCTTATTGTTTATAGCAATAAACTTTAATTTTGCTAAAAGTGTTTTATTCAACGACTGACTGCTCATGATACAAGATAAGTACCATTTTAAGCGATTTATAGTCGAGAATTTGTACAATAATTATATATATACACACTACATATTTTGAATTACATATATCTTAAAGTTAATTCGATCTTTGATATCTTACACTAACGTGAGTTTTTTATTTTTGTATGACATAAAAATGTTTTCAATTGTAATTTGTGGAGATACCATATCACAAATCAAAAATTAACGTGCCCTTTACAAAGCAAATCTGCATTACATCGTTGTTAAGAGCAAATATTAAATGCATTTATAATTCATGAGAGGAAAGAAAAAATAATATAACGAATGGGCAATTGGCGAACAATTTTCGTAATATAGAGTCAAACATGTATTACTTTTATTATACCCACACTTTTTATATATTTAGTAAGAAAGGCCAATAACGTGCTTGAAACACAATGAAGAATAATGTTCAGATTTATTGCTTAGCTTCTGATATCCTTGCGTATCCCGAAACATAAATTTTAATAATAGATGTTAGTTATCCGAAAATCTTCATCCAAAATTCAGGGTCAGTGATTGCAATCTGTTTTCATTTTATTAAATGGTATATATATAATCGAATTGTATCCACGAAAAAATAGTTTAGAGCACGAGGCGATGTCGATTTTTGGCATACTTTACTTATAATGGACAAGCTGTTTTACAAATACTATATAATCAAATGAATTTGTTATAATGTTCTCGAATATTGATAGGTTTGTAATGAATAGAATTTTATTTATTGGTAGTTTAGGTAGAGTTTAATTTTAAGATTTAATTTCCTTCAAATACCTTTTGTCAGTGCATCGCTGCGAGATTGTTGATTGATCAGAATCCATACCAATTTATTTATATTTAAAATAATTATGTAGCTAATTTATTTTTTAGTGTTGAATTATTAAATTCAGTTAGTTCAATGTTCACGATTACGTTACGTTCTACATATGTTTCATGTTTACGTTCGTATTAGCGTATTAAGACCACACTAATAAAAATTATATAAGAACAATAACTAAATCATCATAATGGCAAAGGACTGTACAAATATTATTCCTAAAAATACTGTTGGATACACGTCTTTCTCAAGAATATTGAAATATTCAACATTTTTCACCATTAATTAATGGCTAACACCAAGAAAATGCACTATCTATGTGCATTTGCGTCAGAGTGGGGAACTACTTATTATTTTTCTACTTCTGCTCTGTTGTTGTGGCCCGTTTAACATTGTTCACTAACGATTTTCTGTATGAAATTTTTAAAAACATCATGAAATGAAGTGAAAAATTCATGGAGCTTGTTATATAATGCAAAATTATTATTGTTATTATTATTATACACTGCATTGGATGACGACATGAATTTTTACACTTTGAATATTGAACTATATTGCATGTTATTATTTACATGGCAGGCATATAATTCAACGGAATATCATGTATATGTAAATTTTGTATTTGCATGCAATTAAAATTATATAAAATTACGCTTTGTTGGTTGGTTTGCATATTTTCCTAAATATATAACACCTTGCATTTTTCTGGTATTATCAAATACGAGTGGATAATTTCAATATTTTTCCATTTCGTCTACTTTTAAAGTATTTATCATGAAATAATATAGCAACATAGGAATATATAAATATAATCAAATTTGTGTGGGGTAAGACAGCATAAAATAATTATCAAGTTGGTTAAGGTTAATCCATGATTTATGACCAATATTTTTGAATAGGAGTACGTCTGTACTTTTATAATAAAAGTGTACATTGGGCTGCGTATACACTGGTTGGTGAACTTATTAAAAATTGAAATTTTCTTCCTTTTTGAAAAGTCACCATGAAATTTTGAACCTCGAAGTTGTTCCCTTATCATGTGTCTGTTTAAACGAATACAACACCAAAAATGTCACGATGGCTATGGTCACCAACCAATTTAATTGATCATATGATGCATATGATATGATAATCAATTTTAAAATACTCCAATAACCTAAAATTATTTCGCGTTATCTATTTATCGACAATACGCCAATTCTTTGGCATCATACATAAAATATGTCACATACGATCGCTGTTCTGTCGCTGAAAGGATGTTCGGCGTCGCTTGCAAATTCATGATCTCGCCAAAGTAGTGAGCGTCTGGACGCCGTTCTATGAACGTTCGCGATTATTTGCGCTCCATGCGGGCTTTCGGGATAAAAAGCAACGCGACGGGCGCTTTTATAAATGCCGTTTTTCGAAGATTAAAAATATAAGTATTAATAAAATGGAATCGAAAGTGTCCACCAGTCCGAAGACGGACTTAAAAACGAGGCTACTCGACTGGTGGGTGAAACTACGGCTAAAAGCTGCGATGCAGCACATGGGACTTTTAATCGCTCTGATGGCATACACCATATTCGGCGGATTGGTATGTCAATTTCTGTAAACTGCTTATTAAATTCGAGAAAGCAATGACTAAATAATTTAATAACTTTTTATAGTGTCGATTTAAATTTTTAGGACCGGATGTATGCTTAATAGAAAATCACGATAACTATATTATTAATAACGCCATAAAATGCAATCTCGGTGAATTTAGAGTGATCTTAAAATGTAGGAATTTCATCGTGATTTCATGATGTAATGTGTTGTAGCTTCTGCACTGATTATAAAGTGTTATATAGTTAACCACCTAGGTGAATCAAAAATCATTCATTGACCGTCATCGCAAGTTGTCAGCTTTTTATTAAACTGAAAAAACTGAATTAATGATTGCCAAGATCATTAATAAAATATTAAAATTAATCGACCACCTGCAACTAATTCAAGATGAAAGTATTAATTGTCCAGAATCCATTAGACGTTAGGCGAATATAAGCAGGAATTTCGCAATCATCTATACGAAATTGTAATCGACTTAATGGTGTACGTTTACTAAACAAATGAGTTATTTTCATACGATAAACGCATTAGCAAATATCTGTAATTCGAGAACCAAGTGGTTTACATGTTTATTCAACAATAATACTTCATTATTTTTAGAAATTTGTCATGTCCAAGTTAAAAACAATTTTAAACGTACATGGCGTAGTAAACCACATATTGAAGAATATTTTTTGGAATGTCTTACAATGTCACATACAATTAGAATAAAAGTAACTGAAAACCTCAAATAATGAAACCGCCATAGTTTTTCAATTTTTACCATTTAATCGATTAGGCAACTTCAATTTCGTTTTCAAAAGAGTCCTCATTAATTAATTCATATTAATATTAAATTCAATAGTTTCAGTAAAAGATGTATGGAGAAGTAGTAAGTTTTCAAGGATGTTCTTAGATATGATATTAAATATTGAAACAATTGAAAACGAAAATCAAAATAGGAAAAGATAAATGAAACATTAATGTAAATCACGAAATGTGAAACTATATACAGGACAAAAGGCTAGACACCAAATTGAAATAGGAAATTGTCACAAAGATTAATAAAAAACGAAAATTGGCACAAAATAGACACGAGCTGCGATAAAAATAATATAAATATAAATTAATAAAATATAGAAAGGAGAAGTAATCAGGATAAGGAATAAAAGAAACGATAAATAAAAAATAATAAATTGAAAAAACGATTTTTTAAAGCAAACCACTCGGTTAAATTTCTTGTGAAAAATAGAAAAATAATGCACAGAAGAAGATTATGTTAACGTTCAATTCAACTTCAATTTACAAAAAAATACTTGATGTTGTAAATCATCGTTTTGACTTTCCTAAATTTTCTAGGTTGCTTTTGCACAATTCACAATAGCATACAGTTATTAATATTTTGTTTAGTTTCGGTTTCCACTAAAGCTAATGATATGGACACTTTGGCATTTAAAAATGTACTGACACTCCAGAGCTTTTAACGAAGTGTGCATGTGGTTCTCCATGTTCATTAGTCAACATCAATCACGTGATTCCTTGTTCATACTTTTCTAGGCCAAGTTGGTCCCTTCCAAATACGTGCAGTTCCCTATTTTTACAATCTAAACAAAACATGCAATTTATAGCACACACCTTTCATTGACGCAATGCTAATTACTCAGATACATCATATTCGCATCATTTTCTAGCTACGTCTATCGACATTTTAACTTACACTATACAGCCAACATGATTAAATATTAAAGTCTTACATCGAGCATGTAATTATTACCTTAAATTTCTTTCAAAACACAGAGCTATTTTAGTAATTTTAGTTCACTCTAAGTTTAGTTCAACTGTATACTGGGAAAATGTTTGAATTTAAATATTTCTAGACGTTCCTCAATCTTTATTTAATGGCCTCAATGATTTTATATAATTCTCCGTTTAAACACATTGTCGTAAAATTCATAAATAATTATACGACTATCTCATCAGTATATTGATGTTGGACTAGGATCTTGCAATTATTTTAAACCTTATGGTTCATTTTTTAGTTTTATTAAAACCATAACAATAACATTTAAATCAAATAAATAATAACTAAACTAGAAAATGGCAAAACTGTGTATATATAACGAAAGGAATTGAATAAAAATGAGTATATACCGAAATAATCTAAAAACTTAGTAAGTAACCAAATAATCGAAGTGAAATGTAGCAAAAATAATCTGTGGTAAACTATGATTAGTTATTTAGAAACTACAAAAATAAATAATAGTTGTGGGAAATCCCGAAAGGCCAATGACAAAAAAAGCTGAGCAGGAATCATTTTAAAAACAAAGAATCAAAAACAAACAAAACACCTATACCAAGTAATAAAGTCCGTGAAATATATAACAACAAAGAAACAAAGTTCTGAAAATAAATTAAATTAATAAACAATATGGCTTGCGAACATTAATAGGTCACGATTGAAAACTTTCATCTCGGAATCGATAATCATAAATCGAAGTCTAAATTTGAAATTTTATTCGTTGCTTTTGTTTACGAATTTTTTGTTAAGAATTAATTAAGCGCTTGTACGAAAATAGTCAACAATAAAATTTTACGATATCATGTGCTACGCATTAAAGGTACAAGTAAATCACGGCCAGTAAATCATTTTTTCTAAATGAATCTTTCACCAACATCGTAAGCTGGACCTATTTGTAGCGTCTGTTTATTGTATTTAATAAACTAAAGCTTTATCTCCAGATGTATTTTCATATTATTGTGTCATAGAATCCCAGGGAGCGTAAACATCGTTCACAATTTCATCTTGATTTTGTAAAAACTACAGAGTCGGTAATATAGACAAAGTTATATGAAATTTCACTACCATTTTAAATATGAAAACAATAATAAGTCATTGTGAAACGCCGAGGTTTCACCCAAAACATACACTCAGGTTTTCGCCACAATTAACAGAACTATTCGCGAGCCAGAAGATAATATAATAATAAAGATAATAAGGAAAATAAAATTGAAGCTTATGGCATAGATACATTTTATTAGGACAACGTAATATATGAGTACAATGAAATATTATGAATATTAGAGGAATTTGGAGAAAAATAACGAGAAGGGGAGGAACAGTGGACAAGGAGGAATACAAACGCAAAATGACTATATCATATGGTGATGTCCATTCGGTACAAAAGAATGAGGACTATACTGATAGCAAATTAAACCAATGTATGGATATTGGCAGAGAAGCTGGAATTTGACGTGTTGTAGAAGAAAGTTTCTAGAGATAACAAAGAAAGGAGGTGGCTTAGAAAAAGAATTGGGAACAACAGATTAGGAACTTTGGAAACCGCAAGTTGGAAAAGGCAAGAATTGGTAGAAAAAGAATTGAGAACGATTTGGTGTGGATAGGTACAGATCAGTCAGGAGAAGTGAATGGTTAGGTGAGAGAAAAGAGGGCGAAGATGTCACTGGATGAGTCATGGAACAGCTATCAAGGAGTACGAAATATAGAAGAGATTAGACGTCGGGAAAAGTATATAGGGGAGGAATCCAAGTACCTTGAAACAGCAACAGTGGGCGTGGAAGAGATTTAAATGTAGGAAAATGACAAATCTCTTGCAGACCATATATTATTATACTAGGTATCACATTGCAGCGTTTAAAGACGAGTATATGTTTCTAATTTAAATAGTACGCTTTTAAAACAAGTTATTGAATCACCCAGTGTATATATTTTTAATAAATAAAATCTAATGAGTCAGTTACTTCTCAAAGGCAATCTACTAATACTTTGTAGTGTAGCAGTTTGTTTTATATACTTTCATTAGTGGGATGTAAAGTTTTCAATTTGCTATTATCTTAACAATATATACAAACAATTGTTAGAGAACGGCACAATAAAATCGATTCCATTAACTTTTAAAATACGCTCAGCGACGAGAATTTAAAGCTTTCAATTAGATCTGCATGTATGCACGTTAGATTTCCACATATTACAAGCAAATCTATATTTATTCCTAGTTTATTTATTTCTATAAATTTAAATATCTCCGTTTCTGCTTAACGTTGTTTATTCAAATACTTGTGTATGTTTCTAATATAAAGCGTGCGTAATGTTTTACTTAAATGATTTTGCACTTGTGTTTACTTATTAATAGTTCGCTTTTCTCGAAGCGTTTACATTGAATGAATTATAGAATTTAAAATGCCGCATTTGTAATAAAAAATATTCTGCCTGTCGTTCTTGAAGTAAAAATGGCGGAACGATGGAGATAATTTTAACGTTACCTTTGGAATTGTGCTGTTTGTAAAGTAATCGTTTTTATAAAAAATTAAATAAATGTATTACTACAGTGAATTGTTACAGATATTTCGAAGATTCGAATACCCGGCGGAATTGTCCAGAGTGACGTCAATAAATTCGACTTTACACGTAAGGCGAAAGTTATTAGTGGAAAGGATAGTTAACAATTCGGACTTGAGGAATTTAGAAGATCTCGTTAGATTGGAGCTGAGGGATTACGAAGCGGTCCTTCAGGAAGCATTTGCGGCCGGTTTTCAAGACTCTTGGAATACGGGAAAGCTCGACGAAGAATCGGAAAAATGGACCACTTTAAAAGCGGTGTTTTTCTCGTCAACAGTTTTAACTACGATAGGAAAGTATATTTAGTTTTAAATAATTTGCAGATTTGGCTCCACCTGTTATCAAACATATTTTTGTATTTGTTCATATTTTCCCAATAAAATATCGAATGGAAACAATTTATACATTCGGCTTAGGAATATGCCAAACTTTCTTTAATATACACGAGTCGAGGCCAAAACTTGCCAAATAGACTTTTTTAAATATATTTTACGATTTCCTGTCTATATATGTAAGCAATTGATACATTAAGGAAAATGCGCGAATGTTTATAATTGAACCTACTGATGTTTTTAAAAATTTACGTAATTAATATGCAAAATGTCTAATGTGTTAAAAATAGCAAAATATAATGATTCACATTTGCCATCTTTAACATGTAACACATATTTTTTAGAAGAATTTCAATTTTTAATACATACTTAACTGAATAGATTGCATTTTGCTATCTTGAATGGTTTCTGCAATTTCTAAACAAAAAACTTCATTAAGCACTTTTGAGGAGTTTGCCTAAAATGTCTAAAGTGTGCAGTTTGTAAGCTATATGAAAAATTTCGGATTTGTATAGAACACCAAATATATTCACATTTTCGAAAACCCAGCTGAAGAAACATAAATTTAATCCTCATTGGGATGATCAGGATTATCACAATTTTAACTAGCAAAGAATGGTTATTGGAAAAGTGCGAAGAAAATTATAATTTTCAACTACATTGCATTTAGACACAATCAATACCTACAATTCCTGCACCTGGGCAAGTCCAAACCCCATGTTCCTGTTGGTAGCTTGCTTGCTGGGCAGCCACTTTCCGAAGCAATGTAATTGCCCTACTCCGTTATATTGCCCCATTACTTAACAGAAACTTAGCTGACTATGGATTTTTCACAAAACCATATATGGTAATCGAATTTAAAATTTTCCCACAGCAAATACAAAAAAAAATGTTTACTTACATACATTCCTTATAGATTTTCACAAATACTTCAAAAATGAATTCCTTTATCTCCAGATAATCAAATCCCCAGAGTAAGAATTGAATTTATGTGCAGGGTATAAACGAAATGAATACAAAACTTCTAAACAAACTCTTTACAAAAATATAAGTGATTTAAAATGCATAGTAAGTTTAATAAAGTTTATCATGGAGCAAATAACAATTCGTATCATATCGACTCTAAATATCGTTACGTCACAACTTTTTTGTTCATATGTTTGCTAGAAACAAGCTTTTACTTTTAAGAAATTATATAAATAAATTATTTACAAACTCGTATAACGTCACAATCTCGGTTTGCGCTCCATTTTTTTGAACTGCTTTCTCCACTCACATTGTGATATCTTTGATATGATCTTTCTAAATTCTAAGCTATTTATAAGTCCCAATTATGCGTATTTCGTAACAGTTCAACCCGTTTTTTTTTTGTTCCTTCGATATTTTCGAACTTGGACACGTTATGAAGGTATTTTATCCTAGGTACAAGTATTTCGTAGCAAAACACTATACTACATCTCCTATCATGTTTACGCTGCTACAGTTTTGTACTTTCATGAGTTTACATAAAATATTAAAAGTAGGAATAGTATATTCTTATAAAACTAAATGTTTTCTTTCCCTTCCTTTCAAAAATTTCATAAAAAATAAAAAATTAATCTATGCACACAAAACATATTTCTGAAGAAAGAAATTTAAGGAATGCTCGGTTGGGAGGCAGGTTAAAGAAGACTTTTTCAGGAATTAAAAATTTCACAATAAAGCCTTAGAAATTTCAGAATTGTGAAGAATTTAAAAATATATCGCGTGTTTCTTATAAAAAAATCAAAAAAGTTTATGTATGCACACAAAACACATTTCATAAAAAATAAATAAAAAAAATGCTGCATTAAAAGTACATTGAAGAAGACTTTTTCAGGAATTAAACATTTCACAAAGGAAATGCTTAGAAAGTTCAGAACATTGAAAAACCTCCTAAACGGTCCAATAAATGGAGATACGATATTTATCATTAAATTTGTAATCGCGCTACAGAAGGAATTGCCAGTTATTGTTTAACTTAAAATAGACGTTTATTGTTAAAAATAAACCAAAGATGAGTTCGTCGATCGGTTATTTTATTCGAATCGGAATACTATAAAAAATTCTCTTCTGGCAACGATTTGTTTAAATTTAAATTTACATTTCCTGTTATCGATGATCGTTTTATAGTCATCCAATAAAATTTATTTCCATCCCAATCGTACGCCACTTTCCTATTACTGAGAGAAAAATATTTACTTTTGAATAAGTTGTATATAAAATGATGTAAAAAAACTCATAACGTGTCATGGCTGGATTTACTTCTACGCTTCCTGCTCAGATTTTTTAAAACGGTTTAATTTTTAAATACTTTGGAGTGTCATAAAATTTACCGTAATAAAGTAATTTTCACACTTGCGTCCACATGGTTAATTCTGATTTTCCACCTCCTACACAAGTGACAAGCATTCCCTACAAATTGGGGCATACATAATTACTGAAGGCTAGATCATTTGTTTTACGACCTACGTAACGACCTGCCTTTAATTATAAACAAACTTTGATGTTACCTGGCCAATGCAGCTTGCGCTCGTTGTTGTTATTCATTTACTGCAAATATCATATTGCCAGACAGGCAATCAAATGTTATATCAAGTCGCGGATTTAAGAATTTTTGCATGGGTACTCTATTTTCCTAAGAGTTATAACGTAATTTTAGAGAATTTTAATATACCTCATTAGTCCACGCAATAAAAACTATTAATGGACATCATAAAATCCGTTTGATCGTAGTACATGTTTTTACTATGGACTATTTATAATTCTGCTTCTAGTGGCATCTTATATATTTTTATATTTTATACTAATAATGAATGTATTAATTCAAGGATTAGTGAAGAAGGTCGTAAATTTATTAACGAGAACCCACAAACAAAGTTATCTATGTATATCGTGAACAATTTTCAATTTGAATTTTTAAATGTTTTCAAAATCAATAAATAATAAAATAACTTCTGGTAAACAATGTATTATATGCTTAATATTCAAACTTACCATGAGATAAAGAGTTATTTAAAAAACAAAGTGTTCAAATTTACGAGGTGTAAACTGTAAACTATTTCTTTTACTACTTTGAATGAGGCCTGCTGTTGGTAAAAGTCTGTCTGATTCGACTGAACATTTTTATTGCGAATTTCTTTGTAGCGATTTTACATTTTCTCTTCAACTTTAGATATAGAACATACATTATACGAAATTTTCGAGTCGTCAATCGTAACAACTAAACAATTAAAATTGCTGCAATTGGAAATTAAATATCATGGTGCTTTTTTAAAATTTGAATATTACCCAATTTATTGCTTATTCAGTTTAGTCGATCGCTCAATAATTATGTCTACATGCATATTTAAAAGAAGTCCGGTAATAATAATATCTACATCGTTTCATCGCTAAATAATCAACCAACTTAATATTTACAAAACCCTTGAAAACATCATAACATCATTACATAACATAAGTACCGTGAATTAGATTAATCAAATAGATTCATACTACTGAATCTATTAGTTTAAATACATTTTTATATGTTTAGGATATGGAAACATCGTACCAATGACTACTGGTGGTCGAGCTTTTTGTGTGGTCTTTGCGCTCGTTGGAATTCCATTGACTTTGACGGTCATAGCCGATTGGGGACGCCTGTTTGCTTCCACTCTGTCAGCAGTAATGCATCGAATACCACCGCTTCCTGGAAGATGCAGGTATTTTGATCCTTTATTTTGCAAAAAAAAATCTATCGATAAAATCGTTTAGTAATCGATAGACTTGTTAATAAATATCAACTGTAATATAGGCAGCCCAAATACCACAATCACTAAAACAGTGTCGGGCACTTTAAGGGGGGATCCTGCTTTAGAAGGCTCAAAAAATCGATTTGTTTTTTATTGCTCAAATCTATGCCTATATCTAAGAATATGTATAAAAAGTTATAGCGGCTAATTCAAAGAATTTTGAAAGATACAGCACTAAACACAGTGAGGTGTCGAGCAAAAAATATACGAACGCACGAACGCTCGGACAAACGAAACGCGCGTCCCTCCCCGCAGTAACATAACACCGAACTATGTACTGAAAAAAGTTCAATCGGTCGTTCGAAACAATAATATTTTGAGTTCGTAAGAGCTATAGTAGGATTATAAAAAGATATTCCGTAAGTAATCGAAAATTAACATTTTTCCTGATCGTAAACTTTAGAGCGCGTTTTCTCGAGTTTTCGTTTTTACGATTTTTCTAAACTGGTGGGCGTGATTGCGAGAAAACTAGACAAGCAATCAAAACGAAACAAAACTTTTGTTGGCTTCAGTAGCATTCTATTCTATTTAAACTAAAAAGATTAACGAAAAAAATTCTAAACAACTTTTTTAGCAAGTTGAAATGATTTTCTCTTCCTGCAAAGAGCACATTTATTTTCAAACCTGAGAAAAATCTTGAATTACAAAATTTTGGGTTTTTTTTTAGTTCACATAGAAGAAAATATATGAGAATTACCATTTTCTTTGGTTTTTTTTTTGTTTCAGACAAAAATTACGGGCTACATCTTTCCCACCGATTGTAAATTGCAATTGAACGATGTTGCACAAATATGCATAAAAATCGGTTCCGTTTATATATTTTTCTCTCGACATATTTTTTTTTTAATGCTCAAATATGCAATAAAATGCTCTAAAAGTTCACTGGACTTGCTCATTTTTTTCTGCCCTAAAAAAATTCCCCCAAAAACGCTATTTTAAGGCCTCCTAAAGCAGGATCCCCCTTAAGCTGCGCTAATAATTACAATGCTAGGCGTCAGTTAGCTTAATTAGTTGTGTATGATCAGAAATATCGCAAACATATAGAAATTATAAAAAAGATATAAATTTAACCAATGGTGTATTTTTGGACTAGTTGTAATGGATAAATGAAATAAAATAAAATAAGATTAATATACATGTTTCGTTTATTTTTCTAATCTTCATTGCAACACATTGACTCACAATTAAATATTTACTGCAACGTCAATTAATTAATGAATATAAATAGTTTTTAAATTGTATTTAAGAAATGTGCAGCAAAGACAAACGACACTAAAATATAGTAATTTTGTGTTAGATTATTGTAACTCGTGGATGGTAATGCGGCTTAATTAGCTATAAATGCAAGCGCAGAGTAGGAAAATATAAAGAAACGATATGAAACAATGTAAAAACATTTTGATACTTTATTTTCATAGGAGTAGAAATATTGACACTCTAAATTAAACAGAAAAATGTGGAAATTGAGCAAGTAGGAATTTGTGTACTAGTTTTAAATTGTAGGACAGCAATGAACATCTAAAAGCATTAAATATAAGACCTAATGAACGATTTTGATGGCGAACACGAGTGAAAAGAATTTTGCTAATGTGTGCAATCAAAGCATGAAAATGCCAGCTATATGTGACTAAAAACTTGTCACAAATGCTATTGAAATAGTATATTATGTAACAAGCGCAAATGATGCACATTTTGCACGAGTTTGAAAGTTTAATTCAGACGAGTGCAAAATTGCTATTTTGTGCGAGTTGCATACTATACTTTTTCTACGACAACGACAATTATAAAAATAGATACAAATAAATATGCAAATATTTTATTTGTTGCTTTGGATCTATGAAAATACGAAATTACCTATTCATTAGCAGAGCCTGGATAGCAGTGCCCAACCAATTAAGAAGAAGAACTATGAAATAACTTCCTACCTACGTATTTTATTTATTAAAGTTAAATGTGCAATTATTGAAAATCATTTTGGGAGAACTTGTTGCAATAAATTTAGTGTTGTTAAATTCGCTGCTTCTGTTATATTTGGAGGTGTCAATTCCAAGTCACTATCACTATCACTTTCCATATTAATTATCTGATTTCTTGGAAATAACTGCGAAATTATTTGTAATGCACAAACTGTAACAAACTGATGATATTTGTCGTTTGACGTTATATTCTTTAAGCCACCTTCGTTTTTGTTATCAAAAACAGGAGACTGAACACGAAATATTTCATATTGCATTTGTTGCCTAGCAACTTGCATAGCAACCGATGCGAAATTAAATTCAGTACAAAATGTAGCTTCTTATGATTCAATTCACACTGTTGATATGAACATTTTTCGATGTTGTCGTAGAAAAAAAATATTATTTAATACATGTAAACCAAATTATCGAGAAGAAACATAGAAGCCATTTGTGGACAACATAAAGCAAAACTTTGTTAGATCTGGCCAGACTGGAAGCAAAGTACAAATATTGAAAAAATCAAAATTAAATAAAATTTAAAAAAAAATGTTGAATTTAAAAAATATTTAATTGATTTTTATATTTACTTTCGTTTTTCATTTTTGCTGCCATAGATTATTTACTTATAGAGTTATCATTTACTTAAAATAGGTATTGGCGTTCTTAAGCATTTCTGTTCTTTACAGGAAAACGACTGAAACTCGAAGAACTTCCTCTTACGCGCTCTCAGCGGTGTGCTTCCTGTTCGTGTACTTGGCGGCTGGTGCAGGGCTATTCGTGATTTGGGAGGACGACTGGACCTTTTTCGATGGTTTTTATTTCTGTTTTATCACGATGACAACCATTGGTTTTGGCGATCTTGTCCCAAGTAAGTGTTGCTATTTACACTACTTATTATATGCTTATTAAAATAAAATAAATAATATAATTTCATCTTCAGTTTTGCCAATTCTACAGAGATTTACTGATGTCGTAAGATATAAATATAAATTGGTTGATCCAAATGTAAGACTAAGTACCATTTAACAAAAGCCGCGATAAAAAGGTGTAATAAACAAAATATTCAAATTCCATAAGTGATATGTATAATGAGACCTTGTTCCTCATGAAATGAACGTTGGCATTAACTTTGTCAACTACGACAAAATGAAAAAAAAAAAACTTTTTGTCACCCTCGTAATAAGGTTTCCTTTTCCTTTTCAGAAAAACCCAAATACATGTTGCTTTGTACTCTGTACATTTTGGTGGGCTTGGCACTGACGTCCACAATTATCGAATTAGTACGAAGACAGTACGCCCAATCGTGGCGACAACTGCAAGCTCTTTCGGGACCTCTTGCGGAAAATCTGCGAAAATTAGCCGAGAACGCGCCTGGACTTGACGTGACCGCATTTCAGCAGGATCTCCGAAAAGTTCTTACAGTAGTGAGTAGAGAACAAAATAGTAGTCACTTAACATTTTTCTGAAATACAAGTACTAGCAGAAGAGTTCAATTAAATAGTTGAATAAATACTTAGGTGTATTCTTCTATTTGGTGTTTGATTTTGACTACAGATACCACTGGGAATCTCAATCTTGCGTTCGGTTCTTTGAAGATAGTCTGCTCTGTTACATCCTCCCGAATATTATTATTTGTGGCGCCATCTGTGCCCAGGTTTTATAATAAGTTCATCAATCCAGTTAGTTCACACCTATTGTTTTCTTTAATTTGTACCAGCCCCTGAAAACGCTACATCAATTTGTCCCACATTGTTTGAAATAATTTAGAGTAATCTTTAAAATTAATTTACGCAATAAAGTTCAGAATTCAGTTAAAATCAGATTTACCTTCTTTCATCCATGCGACGATAAGAGCAAAAAGAAATTTACAATACAGAACCCAACGAGTACTAGAATTAAATAAAAATAAAATCAACACGAGCGACGATTAAATGGGATTGGAAACTATACTGACATCTGATTTCACTTTAAAAACTGTGCCTAATCTTGAATTGGCCTTAAAAGTGGTTTAGAATATTTAATCCAATCTAGACTGAATCTATGTTTCGATTTACATTAAAATTCAGATTCAGCATTGGATTTGTTCAAATCAAGTTCAGTTGTCGCTGTTGGTTTTCTCGACTATTAAAATTCGTAATTTAGATTTACACCGTGCAAAAATATTAATCGTACACTATTTATTGAACTGGTTATGAGTGTAGACGAGTCTTTGTTGGATGAAAGACGAAATGTGAGTTAGGTGGCCGATTTTGAAGGATTTATAATCACTCGACAGTCGGGTGAATAGAGTATTCAGGGAAACGTATTGAAAAACTGAATACAAACAAAGTTTCTTCAGCAACAGGTTTTGAGATATCGAAGAATTACAAATGGGGACTTACTCATGAACTTACAACTAGACATGCAAGGATGTTCATTGCAACACTGCAGGAAAAGACTATTTACTTGGATGCATGCAATTGCAACGCTACTATCACAAGTAAAGAAATACGAAATTATTTAATTTTAATGAGAAAATGTGGTCAGGCATATGACATGAACGGTTTTGGGCTACTTAAATGAAGTAATGACTGTCCAACTCAAGTCCTACACCTGATACCATCGAGCATCTTTGGGGATCTTAAAAAAACTTTAACTTTTAAGTTGTAGCTTGTGCTTCCCATCACGTCTATGTGTTATGTTTTTATATTAGTACAGGATTTACGATAAGTCGCAGATAATCTCACAAAACACACAAAAGAACCGTAACAAAATATTTTGAAAACCATTATGAAAATAATGCAGAGAAACTTAGAAGACAACTAAAATAAATGAAACCATTGATCTTGATTTTCTATTATTTCACATTTTTCTTAGTTCTACGTAAATATTTGCATTTGGTCCCTATTTATAAATAAATCAATGTAGTAGTTACAGTCAGCGAGGCCCTCCTTTTAACGACGTGATTCTTATACCTAGCTGGCTTAATATTACTAAACTGAATTTTTGTATGGTCATGTGCTTTAAATATTTTCAGGCGTTAAACATTTCCAGATCAATCATATTGAACTTGTTCTGAAAGCTCTGGAGGATTTTTAAGTTGAAGTTACTCACTGTTCCCCGTATGTAGTTGCTATAGGTGATGCCATTGGATTATATCTTATGGGATGGCACTTTAATATTAATATTTAACTACGATATTCTGCCATCCCGTACACTCAACAGTTGTTCCTTTTAGTAACTATGTGCATTTTTCATGTTAATCTTCTAATGCATGCCTAAATACTTTGCGTCGTTAGCTGTTAGCTTGTTTGATGCAATGTTTCTGTGTTTGTGTGCACGTAAAGTCCGCCGTGTAAGAAATAAACAGAATTCATCCTAACATCCTATTTAAATGGCTGTTCATTACATAACGTATATACCAAAAGTTTTAGGAGAATATTTCGTATTATTTTTTCCTACTAAAAATAAAACAGTTCAAGTATTTCTTTAAAAGATACTGGTACATCAACATTGGCACCAAATTGATATTTACCAACTTCGACGTTAATCAAATTGACTTGTTTGGGCATTAGTAGTGTTTCTTGCTCTCGTGACTGCATTACGCATTGACTTTTCCAAAATATCTGTCGAGCAGAATGGATCTTCGCATTTCCATCCAAATACAAGTGTGTCACCCACTCGCGCATATGCTGTTCTAATGCAGTGAAGGTTCGACTAATTAGGATATCAATTGATTGGACGTCATCTTTCACATAACAACTCAAGATCAACTGCAGCTCGTACATTATCTAACTTTAATAAGCCTCGTACAATTCCTGTACCTGTTATTGCTGGTTTATGGTCATTACCACAAGCAAATAAATCAACAGTTTCTTGTGTTATTTGTAATCTATATTTCAATGCAATATACTGTTTCACTGAACATACTGAACTATCTGTCTCTATCAACCCATTCAACTATCTTCCATTCAATTCTACTTTAAGTAAAAAAATATTAATTGTCAATACCTTATCCGCTACAGTCATCATGTTTCGTTTCTTATGACACTGCTTTTTAAAATTAGCTGGTTTTTTTTACATGTGAAACATTTACTTTCAACATTCAACGGCATTTTATATTCACAATTTCTGGCTACATGTCCTTTCTGTTGACATTTATAACAAGTAATAATTTAATAACTTTCCTTGTTCATTCCTGATTTTTGTGATAAAGTCTGGTGGTTTATCCATTTTCTTTTCTATTTTCTGATTATGGATGATCTCAAACTATGATCCTTTACCATTAAACCAATAACAGAATTAGTATTTAGTAGCCTCGTCAAAATGTGTTCATTAGTTTCTGCAAAAGATCTGCAAATATTTCCTGGGCTCTTGCAGACGTCTCCTTTCGTTTTTGCGTTGTGCTAAACGTACTAATAAACGTCCTTCTGATACCCTTTCCAAAAGTTGAACTGTGGATAAGATATAGGAGAAGTTTTTCAAATGTCATTGAAATGATTGGTAGAAGACTGATTAGTCGGCATCATGTTGACTCTTACCCGGTGATAATTGCTGCTATGTGCCATTGGCTACGAAAATACTGAAATCTGACCACTGTATTTAATATTTACATCATATCCATTGGACATAGATAGATCTAACTGTAATTACGTCATTATCGACATACCGTTCAAAGAAATTTGTTAAGTGCTTTGTAAAAGCTAGGAATTATTTCGTTGATTTGCTATTTTATCTTGTAGATTACTTGCCGTGGAAAAATCAATTGTGTTTCACAAGGCGTTGTTTGGTAAAGGCAGTAAATCGAAATCATCATTAAGTAACTGGTTCCTGACTTGTATCCGTGACATAATTGCCATAATTGTTTTGCATGTTAACACAATCTGATATAAGATTCTATGCTGCTTTTTCATATTTTTTGCGAACTTACTAACTACTAGCTAGAGTTTAGAGTTTACTTTTTATTTTAATTACTGGCAAGAAATAAAATTTAATAAAATAATATCAAGCGAAATAGGCGTGATACATGGACAAGATAAACCAAATTATACAAATAAACATATTACTTTCATTAAAACCGTTAACACGAATGCTATTTTGCTGTGGTGTTTTAATTGCGCTATTTTTAATCAATGTGGACTGCATTCGGCACAACCCTTGTGGCAAAATGCATGCGTAAAACTTTACACGAAATGAACGGAGTGATTAATGCGTCAAGTTCATGCGACAATTTGTATCTTTATCAATCAACCTTCAGCGGTAACTATGAAAAGTGTATTAGGAAATCACCATAACTTTTACTTAACTTTTATAACGTGATTGCTGTACACGTAATCCTTCGCATTTTTTATAATTAAGTGCGTAAAAGATTAATTATTCCGAAGATTTTTACAGCTTTTGACCCAATTATTCAATAAATATAAAATTACAAATATTGACATCGAGGGCGAATTAAAACAATTTAAATACAAATAATTATTTAAACGTATAATAATTTAAGTTGCACGGCATTGCTGATTTACTACCCTCCTAAATCTTGTGCGTGAAACATATATCAGAAGACAGCTCGCCGCGATATTTAAAGGAAACGCTATTTCCCTTATTCAAATTTGTGATAATAATTAACCATCTGTGACATGACGATTTCATTATTTCAGGTAACTATGCCAAAGAGGGGCGGCCAAGTCAGCAAAGCGGACAAGAAACGACAACAGAAAGAATGGGAAGATGCAATGGAAGCTGTCATAAGAGACATCACACAAGGAGCCAAAAGTACACAAACGCCAGTAGTTCAAATTGTCATATATGAATCTTCGGTATAACCTTTTGTTTCGTTTAGGAAAACTGGTAATTTCTTCACTTATTCTCACCATATTTGCAACCACATTGCATTTATGGAGGTTGATAATTATTAAATATATAAATTAATATAAATTAGGTACAATTTTTGATATTTATTCCAATACGTCATCATACGATCTACGAATACAGGAAGTTAGTGAAATAATAGCGGAAAAATACACAGGTATCTGTCAGGTTTTTAAATTAACTTGACGAGAACGTAAACTTAGGTAAACGGCAGCTATTTCGACTTAACTATTAGAAAAGAATAAAGTTTATAAAAACATGTGATTTAATAATGCATAACAAGTATTGTTAAAAAATCAGTTCTTAAATACGATTTTCTCAAAGTTTTGCAGTAGATTAAACGTTCAAAATTCCTTTTGTCAAAAAGTAACCTGAAATTGATTTCCTTCAAAATAAACAGTTCTAAACTACTTGTTTTTCATGCCTTATGTACCTAGTGATGGGTAGCTAATTTCCTATAAACTGTAACATTGTTCTGCTCTCCAATGAACTTAAAATTAATTTTTAAAACATCATCACTTTGTGTTGTTATAGTTGTACCATAATTCGTTTCGTTTTCCGTCACTATTTCACTAACATATTGTATAGCTAACCATATCATAACTCTCAGGTATCGTAACAATTGTCAAAAGTAAAAAGTGTGTGTATTTAGTATGTAAATTCTGCATAATATTTAAGTATGTAAACCTAGTTAGTATATTTAGTTGAGTAAATTCAAAATAATCTCTTTTAAAAACTGCCCTCACATTTTAACCAAGCATGTATATCGTTAACATTATATCCAAATATATATAAAAAAAGTGGAATTTTTATTAAAATAGTACAACTACACCGATGCTAAAATGCTATAATAATATTTATATATAAAATATTTCACGAAAGTTAAAAATCATTATGACTAATTTCGGTACAATTGTGAAGTGAAAAACAAATTTGGTATACCTGAGATATTTAAGAAAAAACCACAAGCCCTGTGTTTGAAAAGGTTAAATTTTCAAATTATCGTTAACAATTTATTTAATTTGTCAGCAATGTACGAATCATCAGTAATCTATTTATCATTTATAGTTGCGCAAAGGTTGTAAATGTCAAAACAAGGCCGAGACAATCTCTCAAATTCATCTCTTCGAAAAGAAAATTGTAATTGGTAGCTGCGTTTCATTTTCTCAAGGGGTCAAGATTGAAAGTGAACAGATTAATAAACATGGAAGATAAAATGTTATTTAAGAAAAACAAGATTTTAATGAACTTTAAACATACATGTATAGGAACAGACAAAATATTTGCTAGACTTGACGATAATTTGGTTATCGCGAAGGAGATTGATTAGCTTCAGACACAATATTCCACGTGGGTTTATTATTACGTAACAAAACGTTTCAACAGTGACCGATGACCTATAATTAAAATACAACACAATAAATGACGGCGTTTATATGCTAATTATAAATTTATATCAACTACAGTTACTGGTTGGTATTGTTTTATTAATACGCAATGATACGCACTTTCTTACCGTTAACATTAAATCATTTATTTTATTGCATAATATTTCACGTAGATTTGGATCTTTTAAAACATCAGGTGAGCAACAAAAATGCATCAAATTAATTTGAACTATTTACGAATTTGGGACTGACTTGCAGCACCACTTAGTAGTACTACTAAACGATCTTTGTAATTTCGCAATTTGCAATAATACATTTCACAAGAACCAGCACAAAATAATTAACACTACATGATTTCGTAACATTAGTAAAATAAAATTCGAACACGAATCTACGTAGCCTACATTGACACTAGCAAGTGCCAAACATGCGTAACAACAGTAATTCACAGAAATGTGGAAGTGGGACGAAAAAAAAAGTTAAAACAAAAGGCACAGACAATCAGTATCTAAAATAAAGTTTGTTTGGCGCAACAAACTGCAAAAATTGAAATATATAATAGTTAAATGGTTGTTAATATAAGCACCGATTACTCAAACTTAACAACCACATGAATAATTCAACTCACCAAACAGCTACAGCTAATGGTAATAATGATAATGGTAATAATGGTAATAGCTATTGGTTGACTTCATTTTTTACCATGTTTTAATTTTGCTTCAGTAATTCCCACATAAGGCAAAATTTACCCACTATAGGAATATCTAAATCAATTTGCCCCTGACAATCGGATTCTTTCAGCCAAAGAGGATAATGTTATATTTGCGTTAGTCCCTTTCCACAATTTCCTGAATAATTCTCTTCGTCGCCAGAGAAGAGATTTAAGCAATTTAATCTCCTGACCTGAAGGTTTTATTACCAATTTTGCGGGCTTCGACATATCCACGAACTCAGTTTCATACGGTTTATTACAAACTGAGAAATGAACGATTTTATGAAGCAAACTGCAAACCATCCAAAAATCAAAGAAGAAATTGAATACTAAAGAATCACCTGCTTTGACCAAATTCTCTCCGTAAATTCTCAGAGCTGAAAGAAACTTTGGTAATGCCCACCTACATACTGAATGCTACTCTGAGGCTCCTGTCACAAAGAAGTTGATCTAACTTCATTCTTGGTGGTCACGCGTAGCTACAATTATTGAAAGCCGACAAAACTTTTAAAATACAGACAAACCCAACCCAACCCATATACTTCAAAAACCCAATGCAGAATACTCGCATCAATAAGACATGCACCGTGCTATGTATGAAACAATGCTGATACTCGATTGCAATATAACAATACATTTTTCGTAGTCTTTTATTTCTATTAAAAATAAAGCAATAAACTTACTATAGGATATTGAGAATCTGTCAAGTCTAGTCTGTCTCGTCTGTTCTCCAGTTTGACAATACATTTAAATTTTAGAAGATATCCTACAAATTAGAATTGCGGGAAGGTATTTAAAATTTGGTTGGCCATATGCCCAAACGTGACATTATCGCAATGTATAGAAACCAAAATATTCTAAGACAACAATTTAACACGTCATTAAGGAATGTGAGGGACGTTTGCCGTGTATGAATCTTCCCACGACGGGTCGCCCTAGAGTTTTCAATCGTGCAAGGCTTTGAATAATATAAAATATAGAAAGCGACAAACATTTCCAAAATACACGGCTGCTCAATTAGAGATAAATTCTAGATGCTGCAGACCATTAAGATTGGAACATTTTAGAGACAATGCCACGATAATTTTAGACGACGAAAACTGTTTTACATTATCTAACTACGATATAAAAAGGAACCGAATTCTTTTATACAGAAAGCATTGACGACGTTCCTAATGACGAAGGTATAAGAAAATCCGAAATTTGCAGACAAGGTACTATTGTGGTGTGCCGTTTCGGAAGCAGGTTTTTCAAGACCTTATGTTGGGCGAGTTAGGGGTAACGCTGTAAATGCAGACATTTATATTCCTAGATGCAACCCCAAATTAGTGACTTTTATTCAAACGTATCATGTTTATGATAATATTATGTTCTGGCCGGATCTGTCATCGTGCCACTATGCGAGAAGTACCCAAGATGGATTATGGCAACAAAATATCCCATCCTATAAAAGAGTTTTGGGCTTTACTCAGTAGAAAAGTTTACGACGGTGGGTGGGAAGACCAAAATGAAGAAGATATACGGCGAAGAATCTACCAAAAAGAGTTTAACCCGCTTATCGTCCAAAGGCTGATGAGAGGCATTCGCACCAAATTGCAAACCATTGAAACCCTTGGCCCTTTAGATGGTATGTGATACATTATAATTATAGTTAAGGCTTCACTGAATAATTTTCTGTACTACCAAATTAAATAAAAGAATTGTTCCGTGTGGTTGTATAGTTGTAATAGTTTTATTGAGTTGGTCAGTTTCAAATTATGATTATTTACGCGGTCGTACAATTAGGAATATCCTGGTTTTCCTTTCCTGATGGGGTATGGTATGAACATTAATTAAACAGGTCTGCATAGGAAACTCAATGCTTCGCGTCTGGCAATATATTGTTTCACTTTTATTTTCAGATCGTCAACAGTGAATATCAAGAACCCTGTTGCAAAAATAAACAAGTTTGTAATATTAAAGTTGCCAAAGACGAATAATATCTTTGCCAACATGCTTAATTAAGGTTCAGTAAATATTACAATTTTCTGTCGTTATTGACATGTCAATTAACTAACAAAAAACCAAATCAGTATTTACAGTTGCAGTTTCATGCAAATACAATCGCAATGTGCATGTTCAGGAAGTACTGCTTATTAACTTAACCTTGATGGTAACAAATTAACCAGTTAATTCGTGTAAAAATGGCTTGCGAATCATACTTTCCACTCTGAACTTATCATTTTTAATGTAATACAGCGAATATACATAAAACCTAACATGACAAAATCACCTGTATAATAAAAAAAAATCTGTTGTGTATTTTTTTTATTTGATTTATTCCGTTATTATTTTTCTGCCACTTACAAGTTTCACAAATTCGAAATCGCCGAATGATGGAAATACACAAAGAAACATGATTTTCAAAGCAGGTCTACTCACCTGCTTTGAAAATCATTAAAATAAAGCGGATGAAATGATTATTATGTTTTAAATATATATTGAATAATCAATCCTAGCGTAAGTCAAAGTTAAAACATCAAATACCATTAATTAAATAAACCAAAGGTCAATGTGTGAATGCTAAAGATAGCAAAACCTTTGAGTTGAACTTATGATTCATCCAGGATTTAGTACACAAGTCGAAAAACGCACGTTATCAATAACATGACTACAATAGAATGTATGTTGAAATGTGTAAATAGGTAAGATATAATCTTTAAACTCGATGTAAAGATTGCATCAATTATAATTGGTTTGATTCGGTGTCCTCGTCGAAAAACGGTATGACTAAATATGTGTCAAGCGTGTTCCAATTTTTTTATGAGAATGTGAATTTCGTACATGTTTAGAAAATAGAAATTGCCCTAAATATTTTTTCACAAAACAGAATGTAATATGTTATTCGAAGATTTCATACGGAATGAAGACAAACTTTTAACTTGACAATAGCTCTAATATATTTTCGGCGAATTTTCATTTAGATAATTTCCAAACAATTTATATTTAATTGGGAACAAAAATTAGAACTGGCATTTTTTGCTTCTTTATTTGAAATGGGTTTTAAAAATTGGCAGTACCTTACTGTATGACTAAGGGATCGAATTAAACATCCTAAATCTAGAATAATGCTATTTGTGTTTCGGTTCCATTCATCCATCGCGAAGGTAATGTAAACTCCTCCTTTTTGCGATAGTTGTATACGAATCCAAGATTTATTTATCTTATATATAACACATCCATCCAAATTTCGTTATACATATACAAAATTGCCTTTGGAAATTCATTAGGTGGTCACGGAAATTCGACGTATCATGGTATCATTTACTAAGCATACGTGGTATGAAATTACGCGGGGAGCAAAGTTCAGTCTGGACTTGCAAATCACATTATTGCGGAATAAAATTTTGTTCAGCGGAAAAATTAATCGAGCCGATTTCATCGACACTTTTCGTTCTATCAATGTAAATGTTTACCAACATTATAAATATTTGGCACTCTCGGCGTCCAATTCTAGTATATATTTAGCTCCATATGTTGTGTACATTAATTTGTGCCTATTAATAGTTGACATAATTGTCTTGCAACATAAAACCTTTTAGAACCTTGTCCAGTGTTTTTGTAGGACAAATACGTGTAACTAGGGACTAGGTATTGTACAACTTTGTAGTTCAACATTTTTGCATAAGGGTTTTTGATATTTGCTAATAAAGTTTTGCAAACTTATTGTGTTCAGTTATGTTCAGTTGTGTTCAGTTGGTATAGTACGTTAGTACTTTGCTGGTTCACCAATATCATCAAACATAAATGGAGTTTTTGATTTAAAACTATGTGCTGGGTTAATGAAAATTTGGCGCCATTTATTCAAAAATGAAATCACTGGCCCGCGCAGCAAATGTGAACCAATTTCCGAAAGCCCACACACGAAAAAATAACTAGTTTCTAAAGCCCTAAATGACAGATCCAACATACATTGAGGCAACCACGAAAATTTAAAACTGTTTACATTATTTTTTTTAGTTTTCAACGTCTCAAATGGTGCTTATTGACACAAATTAAGAAAAAATAAATAAGTCCGCACAGTTCAGGGTTATGGCCAATTAATTTAAACGCGCGCCATAAAAAGTTTGTGCTAAAAGCCAATAAACACAAACTCAAAAAAACGTTACTTATTAACATTAACGTTTTTACATATTTTCTTAAAAGAGGTTCTCGAACAATATTTCATTCCAGCGGACTTTGCGTCGTGACACATCAACGTCTCGCGGTGTCCCCTCCTAGAAATCTATATATACTGTGCGCAAAGTATTCTTCCAAACTCACTCTAAAAATAGTTGCCGTCACATTAGTCAAAGTGTTTTGTGTTGTTTAAACGCAGTGTGTTGACAAATTAAATGGAGGTAAGTCTCACGTTAACATATTCCGGTCGTTCTACTTTACGCGATTTTAAAACGCGTTTCCGACGGTTGAGTAGTGAATTTATAGTTAACATAGGCTCATAGAGCAAACGTTGCCTTTGAATATAATGAAAACCAGAGGCGAGTCGCACAATGTGCGAGATGTGCGGTACATAACGTCGCATTGATAATAAAATTATGTCGCTTTATCAACATCGAATTTGTTTGCACCAAGTGATAATTTCAATTACTTAAAAATTATAATGTTATAAAACATCGAAAGACTACATACGTTAAACAATTTTATTCATTTTAGTTATTAATTATGGCAGGGAACTTTAGCATTAAGAAGTTTTGTGTATATATTTTAGTTGTAGTTTCACAGAATTATTCAAATGAAGACTCAATAATAATTTAATGGATCGTGGTCTGAAGAATTAACGAATTCTATTGTGCATTTATTCTTCAAATTAACACAAACCCGCATGGTGTGATAATTTTAACGAATAATATATAAAGAGCTGTATCACATTGTGTTTATTAAACCGAACATTTAATTTATGTACGATTTACTGGGCTGGCTAGGGGGAGTAACACTCCAATATGAAATTCAATTTAGGTGCCCCTTTCAGGTGTTGCGCAATTTAAGATATTTTTTGGGCATTTTGTATTTCGTAATTTCAGCTATGCGGCGAATGGTCAGCCGTCTATCTGTCATTACCATATCGTGTATACGATTAACATTTTCTTGGGGAGTGACAGTCACTGGTCGTCCAGCACCCTTCGCATGTTCACATGTTTGTCTTCCCAGTTTAAATTCGCGAGACATATTTTTCACCACTTGGTAAGAAACAGCACCCTCACCTAATACACCTACCATATCTGCATGAATGTCTTTTGGCGACAACTCTTTCTTTTGCAAGTATTTTACAACTGCCTCTCATTTTTCCATTTTTAGAGTTTTTCTAAACTTGTCTACTTAAATTCTAAATTATTTGAACAGATAACAAGTGACAAAACTACAATTGATCCAATCTAACAACAAAGTATTAATACTTTAATTTGTCAAATTGATTCAACGTCACTCAACGAATACTATGTTAGGAACGCTAAATAATAATCTCCCCTCGTATGTATGTCTTCAACTATTGTAACGTGGCACTCAAGGAATAGGAACTTGAAATAAAATTGTTTGACATTCTTCTCGCCCAACTATTTTATAGTAGCAATGCGTTTTTATCTATCCCGGTATATGGTCAAGCCATTTGAATATGTTACTGGATGATCTCTTTAATTTTATTGTTTGGTATGCTACCGTCAGTGATAAATAAAAATTCCTTTTGTAATTAGAGTACATTTGAGATGTGATCGACGGTTTAAGGGATTATTATGTTATAAAATTAGTAAAAATATTGACGCCATATAAACACTCGAGAACTTGTGACACAAAAGCATAGGGCATCAGCAAAAAATATATTATTACAGCGCAAGTAAAAACTTAACAATAAAGATTGAATGTCAATCGCGTTAATTATTATGTTTTGCTGAAGATTTCCAAAGAGACTGAAACGTTCATTACGTTCGCTTTTCGTAACTATAGTTCGCTGCATTTTCCATGCATGAAAATATCATTCGGGTGGTCTTTATATAGAGCTACTAAAGTAGTATGAATTCCTGAAAAATAACAGTTTTTTATCGTTCGATAGCATGATATTACGCACACAAGCAACAGAAGATAACAAACAATTGCTTATCAGCTAAAATAACCCAAGGGCATTGATAATTCATTGCATCCTAATTTGAAAACACATTGGTCGGCAAGAACCGAATGCCGGAGCCAGAGACATTTTATGTTCTCAAGTAATTTGCTTGAATTATGTTTGAAATTATGTTTTTATTATAACTATGGAAAATTCTAACTATGTATTCAAAAGAAAATTATTAAATTATTTTTTTGCATAAAGTTTTCAGTTCAATTTTCATTTGAATCGATAATTTTGACATTGACAAAAACACATACTTTCTATTGGCTTTGAAGGTTTGTGGCAATTTATGGCACGATAAGTTCTTTTTGGGTCGATTTGAAAATTTTCCTTCGTCCACGATTTGCATAATTAACATTTTCGTTTGGGAAATTTTCGTAAATCAAGGCAAAAGTTTGTTTATTCCTATTTTGACAGACCCTGTCCATTACAAATTTATGAAATTGTCTTACATTTGGCTTTCAAATTTGATGGCACAAAATTAGGTTCATCTTCGTAATTAAATGAAAACTCCGACGATTATGTAAAATTATTGAATGTGCTAAGATAAAATAATTATTATCTTTTAAAAATGTAGTAAATATATTAAATCCATTGTATTATATTTCGAGGCGTAAATCAAATCATTTAAAAAAGTTCAGATAACGCTCGAAGTTTGCCACATTTTTTAAAGGCCATTTTATGCTTTGGCTCGAGATAAGCCCCTTCCAACGGGACCGTGCATCAAATAAATTGACTATAATCTGTGCATTTGTTCAGTCCCTCTGCACGTTTTAATCAGTTTGCTGCTATTGTTGCGTTAATTTTTATTAAGTAAGTTTTAAATATTCTCAAACTTGACTCATTTATCATTATAATTGCTGTTGATAACGATGTGACTATGTACGATGTTATTTATTTTAAATTAAATATTTGTTTTTAGATCAAAATGTCTGTCGAAGAATCCAATCAAACTGCAGCAAATGCATCCTGTATGAACATGGAATCTGTTAACAGGATCGCCAAACTTCCTGTCGTCGAATCTACATTGAACACCGCAACCAGCTTATACGGGAAAGTTAAAGTAAGTAACACCTGATACACCGATACGTGTAAAATTATTCATATTTGAAAAACAAAATGCTACAAAAACAGTAGTTTTTTCGACTACGAATACATTAAAATTCCAAGGCTCGTGCATACGTTCAACTTGAACCGGTTGGTTTCCCTCACGTGCCGATTTTATTATCAATTTTAACTGATGTGATTAAAATGCAGAAAAATTTGACGATAGCGGCCAATTAAATTTCAATTTGCGTAATAAATTGCAATATTCGATATTTTCAGTGAATCATTATCTATGATTTCCAACTGCGCAAATTGATTTCCTTTATTTGTTTTTATTTCTTTTAATCCTGTTGCATAATCATTTTAAAGTAGTTGCATTAGTTTATATTTTTGTATTTTTGTTTGTTTTTGGATCATTTTGGTTTTTTACAATTTTCGTGTGATTTATTTTATTCTTTATTTCAAATTTCACTTCATTTACAGTTTGCTTGCGTCAATTAATTAAAGTTTAGTTCTTCATTTCTGTTTATTAATTACTCTTCATGTATTTTTCCACTTTTTTGTTTTATTAGTTATTCAATAATTTTTCAATTGTTATTTCGTTTAAATTTATTATTATTATATCAAAGTGTGAATGAAAAGTTAGTGAAGGAAAACTGAGCTACGCTAGAATGAATCATTTAAAAATTTCCTTCCTTTGCACCTCAATTTCTTGAATGTCACATTTCTCGCTTTCATTTTTGTTGACTGGGTAATATTCCATGTGTGGTAATTACGATTTTTTTATTATGGGTTCCTTTTGCTTTTAAGCAATTTATTATTGCCCTTTACAATTTGTGTTCATTTAATTTGGTTCCTCGTTCACTACAATTTGTTTCGTTTTCGTGTAAAAAGTTTAGTAAAACATTAATTATTTGTTCAGGAGTATAACAGTATCACCCAATGGACACTGGGCACCGCCGAAAACACCGTACACAAAGCCGTCGAGATGGGAAAACCATACGCAACTCCGGTCGTATCCCAATTGGAGGGTTCGATCAAAAAAGTGGATGGGCTTCTTTGCACAGGATTGGACTATGTCGAGGAAAAGGTTCCAGCGGTGAAGCTGCCCCCGGGAGAGGTAAGAAACTTACAAGTCGTCTATTTCTATCTAATATGTACTTTACTCGCATCTTTTCAGTGTTTTCTTATTATGTTCCTTTTCTCTCTTCTATAATTGTTATCTTAATATTCAAACAATTACTTGGAGCATAATCTTGACGTTGACATAGGAAGCAAACTACATTTCCACTTAGTTATTTTATTGAAAAGCTTGTTATAAATTGAAATGGGATACAAATATCTGTCAAATAAAGCAAACAATTGATTTTAAATATAAAACACAAACATTATATCAGCCTTAAAATTTGCTCTATTTAAGTTTACAATTTTATCAAATAAGAATTTAGAGTGTGTATTCATTCCCACCGGCACAGTAGCCATAAAAGAAAGTTGGGTGGCTGAAATTGTATTAGAGGTGTGCAAAAATGTATTCTTATAGTACTTTATTATATTTACAAAATCGCCTTTAAATTTTCTTTGTCAAAATATCATCGAAGAAAATATAATCGTGATTTTTACTAAAAATGCAAAATATTTATCATGGAGTAACATTTTTGAAATTCGGAGTTACATATATAAAAATTGTACACTTTGACATTTCACACTGTAAATGGAATCATGTTGACATTATTTCTATGGCAAATTTGAAAAATGTCATAACTTTTGCTGTCAAGCTTTCTGTTATATGCTCAATAATTTTCTTCCATATTTTAATTGTGTGTGCCCCCTACTCTGAGACGTCTAATTCTTTGAGTTCACGTGTAAAGCAGGTCATATTCTTATTAATTTACTCATTCATATTTGCTTATTTTGAATAAAAACAGTGATTATTGAATGTAGACCTCTCAATGCAAAAAATATATAAAACGTTTTTTCCTGTACTGTTGCTGTATTTCATTGTGCTATTCGTTGTTTCAATCCAAAGACGAAATCAGCACCTTGCGAATAATGACATTTATTTCAGCTGTTCTTGCAGATGTATAATGGCGCAAAGGATTACGTAAATAGCACTGTAGGTCCGGCCGTGCAAACAGCAAGGAATTACGTGGAACCGACCGTAGAAACTGCAAAGCATCTAGTGGAGCCAGCCGTCGAGTCTGCCAAACATTTCGTCGAACCAGCTTATGAAACTGCCAAGCAATTCGTTGAACCGTACGTGCAGCCAGCGGTTGACAAGGCCTATGCATTAAAAGATTATGGCACTCATAAAGTGGAGGAACTTTTGAATTTAAATGCCGAAGAGAAAGGTAAATTTTAAGACAATGTTTGCTTAGAAAATCATTAACGTACATGGACCAACAAAACTTTTAACGCTAACGTCTGCTTGCAGATGAAGCAACAGGGGAATGTAATGAATGTCTTGGCACTCCGAATGTTAATGTTAATAACTCCAAGTCCGAAGATAATTGATTATTTATTTTTAATATGTTATTTATGAGCGTATTTTTGTATTTTTCATACACATCGTAAGACTGGAACTACGTGTATATATAATTGTATTGTAGATTTAATAAACATTGTTTGATATTATTAAATGTTTTATTTTCAACAGTATTAATAATTGTACAGAACTTTAACATATCAGAGTATTTGTGTGTAGTTAAACCCTCTTTTAAAAACTTCATCGACATCGTCATTAAATGGTTGATCATTCAAACACAGATATGAGCAGACTAACATAAATAAATTCAAAACCAAAATTTTACATAAAATCTGCTTTGTCTGTGTCAGAGTGGGAACATTAAGAGTAAGTATGGAATCGGCATGTGAATCATGTACACTACCGTCCACGGAAGTTTGGCCAAGGGAGAAAGTTTTACAAATACCTTAATATAATAAATTTCATTGCATTCAATGATGATAATCTTAATATGTATTCGTGCTAGACACACTTTCAACTTAAATAAACAAAGTATAAGGCACAGAAAATTTTATTAAATTTTTTATGACAATTCGCCGATATCAAGATACAAGTTTTGTCCTCATATCATATTTTTTTGAAGTTACGTTTCAGGAAATTTGTTATTATTATTATTATTATTATTATTACTAAATTTTATTTATTTAAAATTTAATTTGCATAAATTAAATTTTTATCAACTGGCAATGCTGCTCCCATTTAGTGGAATGGATATTTCCAGTGTTGGCAACAGCTGTCTACTGCGTTCTGTCAATGCCACATAACCTGTATTAAAAATTGCAAGAAATTTCATTTGCGCCGAGCTTTTCTGTGAAATATCCAATTGTATCCAAAGCATTTATTTCGAAAACTCCACCAATGCAACAAACGATATGGCCAATGGTAATCAAATAATTATTTGTGAAATCGTCCGGTGTAAGATTTGTTTTAGATAACCAAACTGAGAAGGATATAAACGAAGTTTTTGAAGAGATATTTTTAGTTGAAGAACAAAGATTCAAAGAAGGATATAAAGAAGGTTTCGCTGTAAGTTTTCCGGAACGCAATTTAGAGGCATATAACGATGGGTACCGCCAAGGATATGCGTTGGGCGCTGAAATTGGTTACTATTCAGCAGTGACCGAAGAATATCTAGCCTCGCATCAACAAAACAACCTATCGGAGAAAGTCTTAAAGAACTTGCAAATATTGCAGCGCTTGATCAACGATTTTCCTGATCACAACGACCCAGAAGTGGACTTAGAAAAGTGCTTCACAGACATAAGGTTAATGTTCAAACACGTTTCCTCGTTGTTAAAAATCAACATCCCTTACCAGAAATCAAACGAATTATCATTCTAAATATGTCGCCAATCAAGCGAAACGTGAAACAACAAATCGATCGATTAATTCAACATTTGGAGCAATTTAATCCAATCGTCAACTCCCACATGGTTGAGTATTTCACCAAATCGTTGTTCGACAGCAACGTCCCTGACTGCATCAAAGATGAAATAACCGAAATCGGTTTTAAAAGCACAATTGACGTTATATTGCAAAAAAAATTGGTCGAAACACCATTTTTGAACGATTACGTCGAACGATCGAAACAATTCTCGCTGTACGATTGCGAAAGTGTTTGTTTGAGTGCCGAGTCGTTTCGGGACAAATTAATTGGGTTGGGTTGCCGAGATGTTTCATCGTTGAAGTTGGAAGTGTTCATGAAACCGAAGAAGTCGCATGAGGTTGAAATTTTAAGCGCGGTATCGGCCGGTTTACGACAGTTGGGTGGGACCTCGCACGTCGTCGACATCGGCGATGGAAAAGGTTATTTGAGCTCCATGTTGGCTATGCATCACAAAATACCTGTCTTGGGTGTAGACTCATCGTATGTGAATACAACCGGTGCGGTTTCACGCGTCGAAAAATTGGGAAAAATTTGGCATTCGATCGTTAAAACCCCCAAGAAATCGGTGTTGAAATTATCTGAGCGAAAAGACTCGACCACTTCGTTATACAAACAAGTGACTCAGTTCGTGTCGGATGCGACGAATTTTAAACAATTAGTCGACGATGTTTTCCTAGTAAAAAGTTCAGGTTTGAGTTTGGTCGGGTTGCACACTTGTGGTGATTTAGGCGCCGTGTCCGTACGACTCTTCGCCAACAACGATGATATAAGAACTATCTGCAACGTCAGTTGCTGCTATCATTTATTGACTGAAGACGTCGAGACAAACGCAGGCTTTCCCATGAGCAATCATTTAAAGGGACAAAATTTCAAGCTCGGGCAAACCGCTAGGATGCTATCGGCTCAATCAATCGATCGCATCATCCACAACGAACGATTACCGAACAAAAGCGTTTTCTACAGGGCCGTCTTTGAGACTTTAATCGAGAAATTGCCACACAGAAATGTCGGCAGGATGAAGAGAAAAGTCGATTGTTTCGTGGACTACGCTCGCAGCGCGTTTAAGAAGCTCGATGTTGACGTGATGGTGACTGACCGGGAATTGTCGGATTTGTACGACACCTATGTCGAAAGAGAAGACGAATTGCTCGTTTATAGTTTGTTGAGGTGCATGTTGAGTCCGGCGATCGAATCGTTGATTCTGTTGGATCGGCTGTTGTATTTGCTGGAGCGGGGGTTCGAAAATTCTTATTTGGTGCGGTTGTTCGATCCGGTAATATCGCCGAGATGTTATGGACTTGTTGCATATAAAGATGCGTAGTTGTGGTTAACTGTGACAGTTAAGAAGGTGTTCTTCGTCCCAACAATGAAAAATTATGTCGTAAAAAGCTGTATAAATAATGACGTTTTAATTTTATAGCAGAATTGTTAAATGGCGTTCCTTTAATGTACATATTTAAAAAAAATAAAATTGCAATTTTTATTTTTCCTGTTTAAAATGATTATCTAGTGGTTACGTAGTTGGCATACACAGAAAGAAATTTTATTATAATTCAGATAAAGATATTCTTAGATAAAGTTATAGAATTTGTTATATTTAATTGATCACTTTAGGTTCCTTCGTAAAATATATTTAAACACATTTAATGTAAAAATCTGCTTAACCATCGTGACAAATTTGGCATTTGGATATTTTAAATTCGCACGGTCTTAGAATAATATAATATACATTAATGGTCCAGGAATTTCAATAGAAAGTAATTTTTCTAAACACATAACACAGTGAATTTTGTTATCTAATGTTTTTACCAGCCAAAAAAGCTACAGACGCTGAATAAATGTTGATGTCGGGAACGGTTTCAAGCTGTAAATTTGGAATTTTGAATCGAAGTTCAATTGGCAACAACAGTTCGTGTGTACCAATACTGTAGGACTGAGACGGAGTAAGTTCTGCTGTGCTCGTGTATGTACTAGGTGTATGTAGATTTTACAATATTTGCAAATTCCGACGATTTAACAATTCCACAGCGAAGAATTTGGCGTAGTGCATATTCTGCACTTCTAGCGTCTGTAGTGTCGTTAGTACGGTACGAGTGAGCAGAGTAAAATCCAACTTGCTGAAGCAGAAATCTAATGCATAAACAAGTACTTCTTGTAGTGTTTTGCTGTATGTGATCAATATAAGAAGGAAATATCTCTTCAAGCCATTGAAGCCATTCATCAGAGACTTAACATAGGGTGCTACAGTACTATTCCAAGAAATGTAATAATGTGTCTTATTTGTGATGTTATGTACTTGAAAAAAGTCTGCATGTAATGCACTGTTCCATTAATATTGTGAAAATCCTTATTTCCGTTTTCTTTTAAGAAGAGCAACGAAGCTGTTACAGTTGGTGAAAATATTTGGATGGCACATAGGGCGTTCATTTTATCAAAATTTGTCGGGTACAAATGTTTCTTCGTCAAATATCGTACCGGTTTGATTGGCCAAATTACTTGACACAAAATACATACCAATTTAAAAACTTTGAAGTTTGTTAAGTGAGTAAACTTGACACCATTTTCTCATTAAAATGTAACAAAATAAATAGACATGAAATTCCGTAAATATCAAATTTAATTAATAATAGTAATAATAATACTACGAAAACATATTTTCGTCGCACTAGATCGTTACGTAGCGAATAACATGCCACATTTCAAAAACGTTAAGCTATCGATAATGCCCTGGCAACACTAAGCGGGGTGTTATGAAAAGAGGCCCGTTAAGGATCCTTAACGGCCCGCTTTTGATAAACATAAAGCATCGTCACCATAGAATTGTATTTGCTCAAAATCATTTAAACCGAGATTGGTCAAAAGTTATTTTTAGTGATTAGAGTGTTTAAATCGTACAGAGATTATACAGAACCTTTATGGAGAAGGAATAACAAGCGGTATGAGGTGGATTTCCTCAGCTGGTCCGGGTGAGTTGATTGAAATCAGTCCTAGAATGACTAGCATAGAGTATGTGAACATATTTGAAGACGTCATGGTACCGAGTGTGCGGATACTGTAATCAGAACCTCAACGCATTTTTTTCGTTCACGATAAGTGCCGTACACACTTTTCTTGTGGTTCGTCAGTAATTGTAGATCACCCAGGGATCGATTTAATTCCGTGGCCTCCTAAATCACCGAACTTGAACCTCATTGAAAATGTATTGACCAGTATGGTGCACGAGTGGGATGATTCGGAACAGAGAGGGCCTGCGAACTCATTGCTTACGCATGTGGGAAACATTGCGGGGCCGACCAAATTGCGAACGATTGTTTCAATCTATGCGAAATCGTTTACAAGAAAATCGAACTCGAAATCGATAAACGAGATACGCTTCATATGTGACGTCATTGCAGTTGTCGCTCGGGCTAGTTTTGAGATTTTTGAAACTTATTGTACAACCAACGATCTCATATATAAATTGTTTAAAAATATAGATATTTGTAAACAACCTAAGTGCTTTTATCAATTCAGATGGCACTCATTATTTGTCTTATATTGCACAGGCTTCTTCACCACTATTTCAAGATTTTAAAAGAATACCTACCTAAAATGGTAATTCATTCTAAAAACAACTATTACAAGCTATGTACCTGTATGTATTGTGTAAAACTTGAAAATAAATGCATACCAGTAAAATCGATAATAATAATCGATCAGTGATCCACCCCATAAGGGCTCTAGAAATAAAAGTGCCTAGGGCCTACAAAGGCTTTAAAACGACCCTGCGTATTTTGTTCATTTTTATTCCATTTACGTCGATTACACCATTAATTAAATTACCATGTTAGTTTACATTTAAATTATCTACCTAATTACATTTCCAGTAACTTTTCATAAATTTCATATTTACTTAAAGGACGTGTATTACCAGTGCCGGATTAGGGAAACTTTTCAGACTGCTCTAGATTTAAAATAGCCCCATCTCTAAGGGAGACGTTTTTCGATTGGAAATGTTTATTATTTATGTTGTGCAATTGTGCATAGATATAGAGCTGCGATTCCTTGGCTGTTCGCTGTTACTACAGTAGTAGGTAGTTCTCAATGTCTATGAAGGTAGTGGATTTATGTGTTTGTTAATAAATATATCTAATTGTGTATAGTTTGCGAAACATGTGTGTCTATTTTGGCGTTTGTGGGTATATTTTATGGTCGGTATCCGATAGAATTGTTTAGAAACCATTGTTTCGTTTCAGTTATCAATCAGGAAAATGTATTAGTTTAAAATATTTTCCTATCATTTAACTAAAATTATATGCAGTTCATATTAAAACGCTCAAATTACATTACTTTAAACGACGAGGACATTCTTGGTGTTTAATGATAAACTTACATGTAATTGTTTTTGTTATGACCGAGCGACCATCACTGCCATCATTGTTATGATCGTTGGACCACTGTTATGATCGAGGGACTAAGGCTGCCATCATTGTCATGATCGAGTGATCTTGCTTAGGTACCAGTAATTTAACTCGCTCAAATTTGTATTCTTCACTTTGCTTGCAGGAATAAAACACCTTACAATTTTTAAACTATATTTTAATTATTGGATCTTCAATAAGTATCTTATAACAATGTAACGATGTAATGCACTATAATAATACTAACGATAAATTTCGAATGGTAATGTTCTAGTCGTAATAATATCTGAATATAACAATATGTATTATCTGTCTGAATATAATATCTAATTCTTACATATTTCTGCCTTATAATATCTTAAAGCCCGCCTATTAACTAATTGGGGATACTATTTTACGCTATTCATTGGTTAAGGCGTTTTCTAAATTTTAAGGGTGGAACTACTTAAATTTGACTGTCGGCGGTCTTCTGAAGTGAAATTGGTACATGTTAAAGGATTACAACTTAGTTTTAAAATATGCTTGGTCGTCTATTAATTGCTGTCCGTTTTATTATCTCTAAAGGGAAACGCCAGAATTCATTTTATAGGGTCACATGTTGGTACACACATTTTAAGGCCCCAACCCTTGTGATGTGTCGGGTGAATATTAGTTTTGTTCAACGGTATGTGTTTGTGATAATATGTTTGCTCCAGTCTATATAAATAATCCATCAAAATGTTTTTTACAATGTATCCCTATCCCAATCCCTCTACATTTGCTTACCACACAGTTGAATTTATAGCCAGCAAAAATACAACAAACAAGCTTTCGTTTGACATGGATTACCTTGAATTTGTTTCCAATATTATTGATTTCTTGGCTCTATCGATCAGCCCAGAATTTAAAATAAACTGGTAATAATGAACATTTTAGTTACGTATATATTTTTACAATCATTTTAACTCTGTTCGCTTGGTACAGCGTACCGGTGATTCCCCGTTTTATATGTAGAATAAAAGCTACGTATTCACGTAAATGAGTGCTGTAAATCTGTAGCAGTAGAAAAGTGTACATCGTTGTGTCTGTTCTGATTTTAAGATTGTACCATGTTGAAAAAAACAGAAATAAAATGAAAAGTTATTTCCTTAGAATCGAAAATTACAATTTTAGATCGTTTACGTAATGGAGAAAGAATAACAGATATTGCTAAATTTTATTCCATGATTGAAGCCACAATAAGAACAATAAGAAAAATGAAGACTGCATTAAAAGTGTAGCAGGTGGATCGTGTACAAGTATGAGCACAACCTCATACGTAAGAAATGTTACAATGGAAAATATGGAAAAGGCATTAATATATTAATATGGCTAGAAGACCAAACCCAAATTTCAATTGACACTAATGTTATTAAAAATAAGACTTTGAAAATTTATGAAAAAATTAAGAATCAGTTACCATCCACTTCTTTTTTAGCCAGTCATTGTTGCTTTGAAAAGTCCAGACAACGACATTCTTTACATAATCTAAGATTGAAAGGTGAACTAGCATCTGCTGATTTCGATGCAGCGCAACAATATCCAGTAAAATTTGCTGAAAATATTGCCGCCAATTCTTATACTCCTGCCCAAGTCTTCAATGTTGGCGAGTCGGGATTATTTTGGAAAAAATGCCAGAAAGAACCTATTTGACTAAAGCTCACAAATAAGCAAGTGGTTATAAAGCAGCGAAAAGCCGTGTAGCAATTCTTTTATATAACAACGCTTCAGGTAATCATATAATGAAACCATTGGTTATTAACAAATCAAAAAATCCACGCTCGTTTAACGGAATAAACACCAATAACCTTCCTATCTATTGGATGGCTACAAGAAAGCAGGCGTTGCTGATACGCTTTTCAATTAATGGCTTCATAATTTTCTTGTCCCAGATGTTAAAAGATACTGAAGTAGGGCGAAAAGTGGGTAATTACAATTAATTATAATTACAGATTTCATTGTCAAGTCTCGCCAATTTGAAATTGTCTCTAATACATCAACTATCAAACCAGATTCCCAACAAGAAAGTGATGAAAGTGACGCCAATCAGAAAGAAAAGTTTAAAAGTATGAAAGTTATGATAGTAATTAAACTTTTTTTTAAGATTTTTAGTTTTCTACAAAATTAATTACATACTTCATATGTTTATTATTTTATGAATGAATTGTTATTTTAATTTTTCAAAATATATTATTAAAAAAAAGTTAAATAAATGACTGAATTATGCACATTTTAGGTTTTCGATTTACACGGTCTTGCCTAAGAAATTACAATTTTCCTTTTACACGTTTTATACGGAATCAATCTTCCGTGTAATTCAATCCGGCACTGTGTGTGTTACGTACAAAACTTTTATTCACTGAGACCAATTCACGCGTCCGTCGCAATACAATAAACATTATTTTTTATATTTATCTATTTTGCGATTAAATTACGTAACTAACATTCAGGACACAAAATAATCGTAAACCTTCAGCGTGACAATTTTTGTAATAATTTGAACTTGATATTCAGAGACAATCATCGATAGCTTGTTTACCTGGGCTTCGTACAGACTCACATAGTATCTAAACTTTCAGACGTAATTTTTATAAAAAACAACTCCACATATTCACCAACACTTACTTGGGACGATGGAAATAATTTTTCAATAGTGAGTGACATTAAGGTGCATAAAATATAAAAAATGTGTGAAGCGTGTAAAATATAAATAATTATCGATTTAAAATTACTGAGCCCTAATCATTGCATGCTGATAAATTTAATGTATGTTTTTTGAAGAGGGGAGAATGGAGCTTCGTAAATTTTGTTTCATACAAAACATGACTGGAAAACGGTGTTAAACGTATTAAACGCACCATTCCTTAACTTGACAAGTGATATAACTGACAAAATAAATTGTATATCCGGCTTAAAGCGCCTTTGTCGATCAGTGGTTATTTGAAAAATACATATAAAACTTTATTTAATGATGGCCAATTTAAAATATGTGCGAAAATATTTATGCTGAATATGAAATGATTTCACGGAAGTGTGGCCTGATTTTTTATCGCAAACTCATTCATAAGTTCTCACGAAGTTAAATTTTGAGATATATTTTCCTGCGGAAAAAACTACATCACACCCGTTTTAATTTTAGACGCAATATGTTTATTACATTGTTGTTGATTTGGTCAGGCGTGGCGCTCTATTGGATTTTCAGGAGTAGATATGGGGATGATCTTCCTGGACCGAAAAGATACCCTCTTATTGGAAATGCTTTTATGTTTTTGGGAAATCCTAAAAGTAAGTTTTCATGTTTCATATTTTATAACTCATCCTGCCACAATTTTCATTAAATACATATTTGTTGTATGTTGTATCAAATATTTGCTTTCATGTATAAACCTTCTTTTCCTAGCCCTCCGTTTTGATTTATTCTCTGGATTTCGTACAATCATATCCCAGACTGTCAATGCATCAGTTGCCACTCCACATTTCCTTACTTTCCTTTCTCTTCCATCACAAGAACAGGCTTCTCCTGCAGTGCGTTTTCCCTTCTATTGTCGTCAACATACTGTACGTCAATATATATAACTATTGTTACGTTTTAGAAACCTTTCAGACATTTTCATACTTTAACAAACAATTTCCAAAATTGGCAGCCATTTGGCTGGGTCCCGTTTTGAACGTAGCGGTGTATAATGCGGAAAATCTCGAAGTGATTATGAAAAGCAGTGGAAAGTTCGAAAAGGGTGATGAATATAAATTTTTGAAGCCGTGGCTAGGAGATAGCATTTTAATGAGTTCAGGTAAATTTAAAATAGTTTGGCTTTAGTCAGTACAAGAGTTTGTCGCAGGTGAAAAATTTAGAACACATAAAAAGTTAATTATGCCAACGTTCCAAACGGCCAATTTGAAACAGCGTATGAGTATTTTTAATGAAAACGCCGATCTGTTGGTGGAAAATGTTAAAGGATACGTAGGCACTGGAGAGGTGAATGTACGCCCCTTTATTTCACTTTGCGCCATCGGAGGTGTATTAGGTAATTTATTTGTTAAGGTTTGTTAGTGATTAAGTTGTACTACTTTTAGTTGTTTTAATTTATTTTTGCTGTTATTTATTTTTTCATTGTAGGTCATTTATTATGATTTCTTGTCTTATTTATTTGCGTTCGTTCAGCAATAAATTGGATTTTTGCTTTGATTTACGTTTGCTATGCATTAGGTGGGCAATGACCTTGCGGTTGTAAGGTGTACACAAGTTTTGGGAACCCAAGCTACACCTGATTAGGTCGACCACCTTTGCTATTAGCGTATTCTTCCCGAAAATGAGTTTCCATTTATCTTAAAATCGTTAATAATAGATTGTTATACACGCACAACATAACAACAACGATAAATATATCGTAGCTGTACAACATTGAGTAGTAAATCAGAATTTCTTGTTCTTGGGTTGGGTTGGGTTTAATTGAGTTATAATGGGATTGGTTGGGTTGGATGCATCAGGAAAAACGTAAATTTCTTATCCTTGGATTAGATTTGGATTGAATTGGGTTGAGTGAATATGTGTATCGTAGCTAATTCAAGTCAATGACAAAAAATACGTTTTTTCATACTGATCCAACCCAACCCAATCAATCAATTTTAAATTCATAATTTTATCACCGTTCATCGAAAGCAACATATTGATATTTCCTACACATATTTCATTCTCCACTGTGTCGAACCAGTCTCTTTTTGATTGCCTCGAGCTGTCCCTCTCCTTCCAAGACTCATTCATAATTCTCCACCAATCTCTGTTTTGTTTCCATCAAATGCACCAAACTCTTTAATCTACTATTCTTATACCCATAGTCCATTCAATAGTCTCCTTCCCTTTTCATTTCCACACTTAATCCTTAAGTTTTACTCCTTCCATTCAAATAATCGAGCTTCCTTTGATATAACCACGTTTTCTCGCCAGTCTATCAACCTGCCCACCATTTTTCATTCCATAGCCTTCCCATATTATCATCCTCCATCGCTAAACCTATCTCATACATTTTTATTTTTGTTTTCTACCAGCTCTACAGATCCTATCGTATCACACATTTTTATTATAATTATCATTTTTGTAGAGAGCGTTCTGGGTGTGAAAAAAGAAAGAATTGGACAAGGCGTTGAATTATTAGCGGATACCATAGATAAGTAAGTGTCCATATATTAATTTGCAGTGCATCACAAAAAACATTTTGTGACATTACCAAGCCATTCTTAAAGCTCTGGTAAAAATTAACTTTGTATTACCAGTAACTATTACATTCAAAAATGTTTAATAAATTTCAAGCAACAATCTTTACACAATTAAATCTTTAGATTGGAAAAATTCGCATGCATGAGAACATTTAATATCTTCCTTCGGCCAGACATCATATTCAAATTTTCCAAGTTGAAGAAAATGCAAGATTTCTACCTGAAAATTGTGAACGATCTTGCCGACGATATCATCGCGGAAAGGAGGAGATTACTGCGCGATATAAATCAAGAGCAAAGTGAAACTCGCGAACGGTGTAGTACATTCCTCGATGCGTTTATAGAGCAAACTTTTTCGAACCAGAGTATTAGAGACGAAGTTAACTTTGTTTTATTTGCCGTAAGTATCTATAATTCGTAAGGGTGGCACATTTAGTTGGATTTTAATAGGGTCAAGATACGACCACGGCGACGGTTGGTTTTGCTCTATCTCTTCTTGGGATTCATCAAGACGTTCAGGTATGTGTGCTTAAATTAAACGTGCTTTATAACGGTGCTGCGATCAACTCCCGATGCTTTCAAATATAGTGTTTTGCACCTGGACGTTTTCCGAATCGTTTTACCCACGATTAAACTGCAAGGTGAAGAAGATGGTTTTTATGAAGTAATGATCTTCACAATTTTCATTTCAACTATTTCAATTTCAATTTCCAACCATATAATTAACAAACAAAAACACAGTTTAGTTTTCGTCAGTAAAGAAACCACTGCAACTGATATCCAATCGCGGTTTCAAACGCTTTAACTAAATAACACCAATTTTCTGCTTATTTTTTTTTTTTCAATAGGAGCAAGTTATAAATGAGTTAAATGGCATATTTAAAGGATCGAATCGTCCGATCAGTTACGAAGATACCCAACGAATGCAGTACCTGGAACAAGTAATATGTGAAACATTGAGATTATATCCGCCAATTCCGCTGATTGCGAAGAAATTAACAGACGATATACAGTTAGGTAAGTTTCAGTTCAATTGTCCTTAAATCTAACTTCCCATTTTAATTTTACGTTAATTTCAATGGCTCAAAACTTAAGAGTTTAGTGGCAATAAATTATAAATATAAATAAATTTTGATTTTGAACAAAATCTAGATAACTAATTCAGCAACAAATCATCAATCAAGTTCACATCTAAGAAGTACTAATTCAGTTATGGTGTGAAGAGAAACAACCAATGATGTTGTTTCTATTCGCTTCTAGATTAAAAAATTAAATCAAAAAACCAGGTTTCAAAAAAAAATCTAGCAGATTATTTTCTTTAAGATTTTATTAGGTGACTTATTTGCTTTGATGCCAATTTTCAAAAGCAGCAACAGCAATAATAGCTGAAAAAATAAAATGTTACAAATTTAAACGTATGTTTCAAACACTTAAGTTTTCTCTTCAATTAAATGGCCGCGTTTCATCATTTAAGGTATCTAATAAATTGTGCTGTACATTTTTCGGATATATTTCGTTAAAAACTGCAAAATTTCATATAATTTCATTTGACTGATCCCCGTACATATTATTAATTTTAAATGGGATTATAAATACTTAACTGGTTTGTTACTGATGCATATCATCATTACAGAAAATCACGTTTTACCAAAAGGATGCACTCTGATCGTTGGCATTATGTTGCTGCACCGAGATCCTAAGCAATTCCCACAGCCCAACAAATTTAATCCCATCAATTTTTCACCAGAGAGAATTAAGTCTCGAAATCCTTACAGCTTTATGCCATTTTCTGCAGGAAATAGATCATGCGTGGGTAAGTATTTATCTACATTGTTTAATTAGTTCGATTTAATTATAATTTCAGGTCAAAAACATGCAATGCTGCAAACAAAAGTAATGTTGGCCACCTTTCTACGACATTACCAAGTGTTTTCACAAAGAAAAGAAAAGGATTTCGTTCTATCTGTCCAAACAATTCTCAAGATCAAGGGTGGATTTTCAATCAGTATTGAACCGAGAAAGCCCTATTGTGCCAGCCTTTAGTATTTATTGTACTTTTATTGAAATTTGATACTTTGTTAGGAGCCACTCGATTATAGCATTAATTCTGTAGAACTATTTTATTATGTTTATATGTTTAGATGCCTGATGTGTGAAAGTAAATGAATGTTTTGTAATATTGACAAGTCTTACACAATTGTAAGATGGTCGTAGAGGTGAAATAGTACTATTATTAATATAAATATTATTTTACAAAGGCAAAATAAATAAAATTTTATGAAAACTGCACGCACAGAAATAGACGATTTGTCCTTCCCTGAATCGATTCTGACTATTTCCAGCACATTTTCGCCGGATTATTTGTGCATGCGCTCCTGTGCTAAAATTATATTTGGCCTGGGAGAAAACACCTATATATATTAAAAGCAATATCTTAACCTGAAATGACGGTTTACTGTTCCATTAAAAAATTTAAACGACTTGTTTGAGATGTGTTTCCAATTTGCACCATTTACTGGAAAAACGCTAGTCGACAAACACTCGATACTTATGTGAACTTTAATTTCTGTTTCCCTGTGTAGTGATTTGTTTTTACAATGAGTGACAAAACGGTGTACAGTGGGAAGAAAGGGGGAAACACGTCATCTGGCAACAGCAAGAGACCAAACACATTGCGAAGAAAACCATTGAATCGCCATGAGTTAGAAGACTTCGGCAAAAAAAACTGAAGCAATCGGTAGATCTGCATAATATCCAGCATTTGGTTATCATATCATAAACTTTATTGCAGTATTTTTGGCTACCTCGAACGTTGTCGTTTGTAAAGTATGCCAATTGATAGTGAAATTTACTGAAAGTGGCAAGCGGAGTTTGGGATTCAAACTAGTAGTGTCCTGTGAGAATTGTGGAAAGACTGAGATACATAGTTGTCCATGAAATCAACCGTAGAATCGTAATTGCCATGCGATTGCTTGGAGTTGGCTTGCATGGAATAAGAAAATTCTGTGCATTCATGGAATTACCTCGGTCTACCTTTCACTAATTCTACGATAAGGTTGTTAAAAGAATGTCCACTGCAAACAATCTAGTTTGCAAGAACAGTATGATGATAGCTGCAGAAGAGAAAACCATTTGTATTGAAAATGGAATTGTAGTATCAGGAAAAATCGTTGATTGAGTAGTGAAATCAAAATATTGTAAAGCGTGTGAGTATTTGGCTAAAAAGCAGATACCGAAGGATATGCGGAGTGGGAAGAAAATCATGCAGAAGAATCACGATGGATTGGCAGGAAAAATGGAAGTCGATGCAGTTGTACTACGTAATTTGAAAAAGGTCTCAGTGGAAGGAGCAAATTGACTGGAAAACTTATAGACGAGCTATCTATTTATTATGGATTAGCGATTCGTAGAAACATAGATTCAGTTGAGAACATGACAAGCAGTATATGGGCTACACTGGATGATAAATTGTCTACTGATGCCAAACCACAGCACGACAAATGTCCTATTGGAGAGGATTTATGGTGCTCATGGCAACTGGCTAAAGCTACAAATACTTTGGCCGAGTACAAACATAAGCCAGCTGTTCCAATTGGAGTCTATGAAGCTATCAATGATGACTTATGTATTATTTTTATATTAAGTATTTCACAGTTCAGAACCAACAGAAGTATTCCAAAGATTTTCTAAAGATGGAGATAACTCTTTTTTTCTAAAGATGGAGATAACTCTTTTTGTCACCCCTTCGGGTCCATCACCTGAGGCGAATGCAGCCCTTGCGTCGACGCTCAATGATTTACATATATATATTACTTTTGCATCTGTAGATTCAAAAATAAAACTTTTAACTTAATACATTCACTGCCCACGCCAAAATCATGTGGTGCGTCAGGTGCCACTATTGTTTAAATACGAAACATATGAGTAAATTGTGGTTTGAAACTGATTCTACCACAGGTTTTTATATATTTTTACGGAATAAAAAACAAAAACGCGCCAGGTGCCTTGTGGGCATATGGTAAGTGATATGCGATGTTAGGTGCCCATCACCGCACTAGGAGCATTTTTATAGAGTGAAAAAGATTTTATAATGTTTATATGTAATACGTATATATTTATATAAAGTATTTATATTGTTATAAACATAAAAGTAAACAAAAATTCAAGTTACAACATAAAATTTAAAAAACACAAAGAAGTAATATAGGTACGTCATTATTTGTTTGCATGGAATAATCTAAAACAGGGTGCAAGACAAAGTCCAAGACCACCAGGGCACCGAGGGCAATAGTAAATGGAATCCTTTCGCTTTAGATCGTTGCTCCAGCAAACAATACACCTTTCCTTTTTCACCTTTTCAACAGTATTCTGGGAGGTGCTGAAGTTTTACAGTAGGTATTGGATCTGGCAGTAAGGGTCCAAGCAACTTCTCAGTCACTTTTCATCTGAATTCATAAAAACTTGTTCGATTGCCAGTTCCTTTTTTGTACAAATGGAATGAATTTAACAGCATATTCTGAAATTTATGAATAGCTAGTTTTTTGTACCAGATGAGAGTCTTATGTTCGCAGGGATAATATGACAGCATTTGGTCACAGTGATCTAAATGCTGCCATAAACTTGTTGTATTCATTTATCAGCTGCGGTTTCATCAATACATTACCACGTTGTATAGTAACTTCCTTCACTTCTCCATTAAATTCGGTGAAAATTGCTAAAATTTCCCTGCTATCTTTGCATTTTATGATACAAATTCCTTCTGTACTGAATTGCCAAACCAGCTCACCTTTCTTTAACTTTTGGGTCATAACGTCAGCAGGATTTCCTTTTCTGTTCCCTCTCAAAGTAACATGTTTTATTCTCTAATAAATCCTTAGCCAATTTTACACTATTGTAAAAATTGTCCATATATATTGAATGCCCAACACCTAATAATTTATAATAAAAAATCTGCATGCTATTGTTAAAGTTGACAAGGGGACAATTTTTCCTATTTGCGTGCGAGGTTTAAAAGGTTCTTTAAAATGCAACGAATCAGTAAAAAAGGGTTTCGGCTCATAAATGTTGCAAAAGTTGAAAGGTTAAACAAATAGTGTTTTTTCCAGTCGTCCTTTATTCTGCTTAGACTAATGGTCCCCATATGGAACTTTTTCACTTCATCAACAGTTATGTCCTTCCAACGACTAATTTCCTCTCCTTCACTATTACAAAGTAATTCCACAGGATGTGCGTTACATTTGGTACAAAGAATGTGATAAAACTCTTCTGTTGCTAGTAAGTTGAAATAATCAAATGGCTCTGGTCCCACTACGTTGACACGAACACCTGAAACTCCTGTAAATGGGATGTTGGGGCATCTCAGTCTGACCACTACGAAGTACTAGCAACCGGTGTATCTGGTAGTGAAGGTGTTGGCTCTATATTCTCTTCAGAATCGCTACTAGAATTAAATTAAATCTGATTCTTCGATTATAGCAAGGAGTTCTTTATCTGTTAATATTTTATGTCTGGATGCGTGTTATTTAACTTTTTTATCTGGGGTTCATTGTCCTTTGATGACCCAGGCCTTTGTTCCATAGCAAACTGTAATAAAACAATAATATATGAATATGCAGACAGCATGGGCCCAGCAACGCGCCCGGGCTGGGTTATCTAACCAGTCAACCCATAGTAGGTGATATCTACATTCATATTAAGAACTTGCTTATTGTTATACACTATGTTAATGTTAAGCATCTAAGCATTAATGTATATAAATTAAAAAAAATACTTACGCTTTAAAGCCCCACAACACAAATAATTAACTAAAACAATCGTTATTTTAAAAGCATAGGCAAGAACTCGAAACCACTTGCGTCGTACGATAACTGAACGCACTACTAAGTTCTCTTCCACATATTCATACAATTCAAATCATCATAGAATTCAAATGGAACAAGAACGTGCTTAGAGCAGTGTGGGCACCATTCCGTCGTACATGTGAACGTGCCAGGCGTGTTGAGGGCAGCGAATGTATTACAACAGATTTTAGCATCTGGTTCTACATAACATTTTAAATGCAGCTAAATTTCCATATCTGCAATCATTGAAAGAACTTTTACTCGCATAATGAAAACTATACATCTATACAAACAGTTTTATTAATATATAAAAAAAAAAAATATTTCCAATGAAGAATACATTAGGAATTGCCACCAGACAACGAAGGTATTGCCTTCTCAAGGCCAGATACGTTTTAAACTGTATACATGCGCACTGAAGCATCCAGTGTTACTAAAAAAAAGCAAAAGGGTAAATTTCATTTTGAATTTGGAAATTAACTACCATGTACTAAAAGGAACATTCAGCTATTTCCTACAACATTAAAACAACAAATTCTATGAAAACATCATTAAACAAGAATAACACGTTATTTATTTGATTTCTACAGATGAATGGCAAGCTGTGTATAACAAAAATAACTTGTGAAAACGTTCAAAAAGTATATTAATAGTTGAAAATTATAATTGTCTCAAATATAATCAGTTGCCTTGATATCGAAATTTACAAAATTTTTGTTTTGGTTTTTTCACGGACCACTGTATTCAAATATTATTAATATATATTAATATATAATTAAGGAAAACAACGAATGATAAAGTATTATACCTAGTCAATCTCAATACAATTATCTTCATCCATTCTATCAAGTTTTTCAAGCAAAATTATGGATTTATCGGGTGTAACAATCTCTTTCTGATTTGCAAATCGAACACGTTTTCTTTTCGGAGTTTCTGTATCACATTCAAACCTATTATGCTGTAGTTTTGGGTCATCATAACTCAAATCTAAAGAGTCAATTTCTGCAGTATTTTCAGAATCGTCAATGCCAACATTCAAGTCTAAAATATTTAATAATTCTTCATTCGTTAATACGGGCTCATGTGGCTTATATAAAGACAACAGGTTTTTTCTTTTATTTTCTTCTTTCTCTGGTTTCGTATTACGTTGTCTTTTTTCAGTACTGTCCTTTTCAGCACCGACCACTTGATTATCACATTGAATTGCAATTGCATTCTCAGTTGCTACTTCAGTGCTAATCTGTAGGTTCAACTGACTGCCGTTAACTTCTGATGTAACTTCGTCTATGACTTCGATATTTGTTGTATCACTGCCACTATCACCTAGCGTACTAATTACTTCCGTAGCACAATCAGACAATTCCGCATCGTCAATATTACTTTGAGTATCATTTCCTTTGCCGCTTACATTTTCATTTACTTCGACATAATTTTTTTTAGATTTTTCCGTTTCATAACTATCGGTTAAATTTATGACGTTTAAATCATTTTTATTTGAATCTTCAATGTCAGTACTATAATCCAAATTTTTATCGTTCTCATCATTTTTATCCGAATCTTCAATTTCAGTACTGTAATCCAAATTTTTACTGTTCTCATCATTTTTATCCGAATCTTCAATTTCGACACAATCATCCGAACTTTTACCGTTCTCATTATTTTTATTCGAATCTTCAATTTCGACACAATCATCCGAACTTTTACCGTTCTCAACATTTTTATTTGAATTTTCGATTTCGACATCTTCCATAGATTTGTCCATAATGTTCTCTTGATCTTGTACACTTATAGTAATTTGGTGCTGGGTGCTATTTTCACAGAGCACTCTTTTAGTACATCCTATTACAGGAGACATATTTCTGTTTTCATCAATTACATTAAAAATTTCTTGACTATCTGCAGTTTCTGACTCTTGCATTATTGTTGGAGAATCCACTCTTAATTCGTCGTTATTGTCCATTTCAGTGGAGCTTTTAGATGTGCATTCCTGTTTTTCAGGTTCATCCGATTCTTCAAATGCATCGGCTGCACCTTTCTGTTTTTCCGATGCATCTGATTCTTCAAATGCATCGGCTGTGCCTTCCTGTTTTTCCGATTCTTCAAATGCATTGACCGTGCCAATCTGTTCCTCAGATTCTTTAAATGTATTGGCTGTATCCTCACCTATATATTTTACTAACAAACGATTAATTGCATTTGCTGCCATGCTAAATCCTTTTGTCTTATTGGTTTGATATTGTTTGAAATCATGTACATTTATATGGTTTGGTAAATTATGTTTTGTGAGCTTCACAATTAACGATTCCACCTTTTGGTGTCTCAATAAATGCAACAAATATTCACATTTAACAGAGAACTGTTTTTCACAAACCATACAAACAAACGATGACTTATCGGGAAGTTTCAACGTTTTGGAGAACGATGACGAAAATTTTATCTTAAATGGTGTCTTCTTAACTGCCGGCGAACCACTTCTACTATTTCGCGTCAAAGGCGTGGAGTATCTACAGCTTTTCATTGGTCTTGTGTCGAATTCATCTTCAGAATCGGATACCACCAAGGAATCATTTGAGATGGAGTTTAAGGTTTCTAAAGAAATTTGACTACCAACTAGTATTTTCACGTATGGTATTTGTTCGAACACCTTATCATTATTGGCTACTTCAAATCCATTGAAATTTATTTCCCCGTGTTGCATGATATTCCTTGCACTTTTGAATCGTTTTAATTTCCTTTTCAAATGCAAATTAAATTTTTCTAATTTTTTATTGATACTTGCTTGTGCAAATTTACCGTTTCTCTGAAATTTTCTGACAGGCGTTCTATTGGAATATCTGTGTATTTTTGCATTTACTTCCATATTGTTATTATTCAGAACTTCATCAGAGGTGTCAGGAATTTTCTGCGAAGAAATTTACATAAAATTAATGGAAAATCAATGCATAACTTGCGATAAATTTTATTACGCATAACTATTCTTAAATTGATCATTCATTTCACATTAACAAACGTAATTTTTATGAAACTTTTAAAAAATGTAAAATTAACATATTTAGCATAAAATTTACCAGCAATGAAGATAAGTTGCTCCGTGTTTCCCACCAAATATGAAGATTATACAAGCATTTTGTGCATGCACACAAATTTTCGTAACTGTGGTGTACTAAAACAGAATTATGGAACAGCTTCATTTTCCTATCGAAATCGTTGGGATTGTCACTAGTATCTATCAAAACGTAACTCCGACTTTCACAGAAGTAACACTTTGTGGGAAGAGCTCTATTATTTCGGTTGCACATTTCATCATAAGACTTTTTTAAATCGACAGATAATTGTATTTTTTGAGCACATATAACACATAGTTGTAGTTTGTCGCTGAACTCCTGAAAAAGTTAAGGATGTAGCTTTTAACATGCATAGATACGTGTATAATCACCTGTACCTCCAAACTACAATCTTTGTTTCTAGTTAGAAATGCATTTTGAAGATGTTTCACAAATACGTCTAATTTGTCTGATGATATTGTTTGTAGGGCACCACAAAACGTACAATTACTGTGTAATTGTTCCATTTTTTTATCAAGTAGTTGTCTAACGGGGGACAAACTCGAACACAAAAATGTTCAACGAAAAACGACCCTACAAGTCTAGAATACAGTAAATTCAACATACTAAATACTGGAAATCTTTGTACTGCATTGGTGGCAATTGTACTATTTTGGCGGGAAGTATAAAACTAGCAAATTAATTATTGTTTCAAACTTTTGGCAAAAGTTCGCTTCCTAAACTATTACCGGTAAAAAATGCAGATAAAGGAATATACGCACTCCTGTCATTCTGACAGTAGTGCGTATGATGACAGTACAGATGACAGTATTTTGCAAATCACATTTCTTTCTCGTGTTAGTCCCATGTGTCACAGTATTAGGAGTTTTCGATCATATTAATAAAGCATTTTGACAGCCATAAACACAAAACGCAGTATACGTACTTTGACAGGACTGGGTCAAAATTCTTAAAATCTCCAGTGGTCCCCACTGAACTTTCTTATACTTAGTTATACTACATTTTTTCGATAACATGTACCTATTTCGAGATATGGAAAAGTGTGATAAGAGTAAACCATCACTTTCGGTTGAGATATTTTCCTCCTTGTAATATACAAATGTTAATTTTAAATTTTCATAGCTCTAGCTTTAGCCGTGTGGACGCTAGAGCGCGCAAACACAGGCAGATACACACATACACGCACACAGACGTCATTCCAAAAATAGTCACAATCGATTCAAGGGACATCAAAACGTGTATATCCGTTAAAATCTTGAGTTCGAACATTTTCATGATTCCTATACTTATACATAAAGTATAAGAAAGTAAAAATGTATGAAAACCTGCTCTGCAAGGGCATTTTTCGTGTGCGTTTAACTTAAATCGAAATTAAAAATCAGTTGATTTATATTTATATATATTTTATATTTGAAGTTCTGACTCCAACCCAACCATCATCACTTTACCTCCTCCCCTATAGAATGTCATGATTTTTAAATTAATGCTCTGGCAACACTTCGACAAATTCGGATATTAAACCCACCGAGGAAGAAATAAAAGAAGTTAATTCAGCCTTTTCTAAATCAAAATTAATTTCTTTAAGTTCATAATCCAACTCTAAACGATTTTTCTTAGTTTCTAAAGCCTTTAGCTTCTAAGTCGTAATTCGTAACTAATTTGATGAGAACGTAAATAATTAATCTCTATTTCAAAGAATAATTTATGATTGCAGGGTTAGCCGTAATTATTGCTACTCGATGAGAAGTTCGTCCCAGATCTTGCGCAGGCTCTTCTTCCTGTCAGTCACATTGCCAAGGGGCATGGTCCTAAACTTGGTCTCCACACGAAGAAATCCAATGGATCGACTACGGTATCGACTACGACTGGGCTGATGCAAGACGACGATAGCAGAGCGGTAGGGACTTGGGTGCACCATTATTATATCAATGAAAAAATTAGGTAATTCGATGATAAACCGAGGGAATAAAAGTAAAGGAAGAATTTTCTCGTTTCCTGTTTCCAGAAATTTCCGTGATCGCAAACTGCTCCCGCTTAAAACACGGTTGCAATAATTACGGCTAACCCAGTAGTGTCAAAAATCGCAAAATTTAATTTTATTTATTTTTAGCACTGTGAGTGCCAGTCACGAGTGACAAAATGTGGATTGAGGGATGTTGTCACAACCAAAAAGATAATTTAACAAATTTAATAATTAAACATAATAACAAAAATAACTACATTGAATTGAACAATAAGAGCAAAAATAATTAATCCTATTAGGACAATATAAACTTAAAAGAAAGGTTCCTTCTAAGGATCAATGAGCGCACCAGGTGCACTCGCACAGCAGGTAAGTATAATCGTAGCAAACAAAAGTGTTAAATAATAATAAATAATAAGAAATAAATCGTTATCTCATTGACACACTGCAACTGCTTGGATGTGCACGCACAACTCCCTGTTTCTCTGTCTCTCCCTCCACACGAGGAATTTAAAATTTAAAATTTAAAACACGTCCGTGCTCTTCAACCAAATTAATTGTTGTACAATAATATTATACTACAATTTTAACGTTACAACATATTAATGAAAACATTGAAGAAAACATATATCAAGAAATGAATGAAACAGAAATGCAGAATACAATACTGAAACGTGTTATTATGAGAATATATTGTGTCAAAACATTCCTGAATATACCTCTCCACCATTTTTATTCTTGTGACCTATTTCCTAAAGAACTTTTCATCTTTTCTCTCGAACAACCTCGTTTTCTTTATGAATATCATGCACGGTGTCCTGAATTGATTCACTGACACTTGCCAAGCTTTCATTAGGCTTGAACATTTTTATTGTGCCCACACTTCTCAACACTTCAGGCTCAAAGCCATAGTCAGTCATCCATAGCACTAATTTCTTGAAGTGCAAGTACTTCTATTCTGGAACCACCAGACTTTGAATTAAGCTCAATTAAGTATGTTTTTTTTTTAATTTGACACTGCCTTATACCTATTGTCAACCCAATATGAACAATATCTATTTATTTTGCAATGGTTTTCTGCAATGTTGTCATACATATATTTTTTGCTTTGAATTTCTTCATTGGTCCTAGTTGTAGAGAATATTAATAGTGTCTAGCGATGTCCCCATTTCCTGTACTCCTCAAAAGTTTTACTGTAATAGCACTATAATCTATTACCCCCTCCTATTCTAATTACAGCGACGTATATATTTCATAAAAATAGCACATCGTTTACTCCATATTTCTTTATTCTGTACTGTTGATGTCTTGAACTTCCTCCAAGACCAGTGTATCATGTCTCACTAATCTTGCCAGTGAAAACATAGTTATCAAACGATGTCGTTAGTTTTCCTATTTGCTGTCTCCTGCATTGGATAAAATACTGCTTTATATCCAATAAAAAAAAATTTAATCAATATATGTCAATTTTATTTTACATTTAATACCAATATGGCCCTACTTCAAAACTGGTAATCGGGAGCAATTATTCACTAACTACGCCAGAAGAGATCCAAGCCTGTTTAAATGTAACAGGCTAGATTCCTTTAAATAATATGATATTGAGAAATTGGTTATGCACGATAACCATTTTAATATTGGAATGGTAGCAAAATTACAACTATTAAACAAAATTTATCAAACAAAATTTATTAAACAAAAAATATTTTGCTTCATTTTTAAAAACATCATTTATAATAAAATTTTCAATAATATAATGTACGATTGTAGCAAAGACGATATGACACTTTAAAAATACAATTCAATAAAATTAATACTCCTCGTCATCAACGCAAGAGTCATTTCCTTCAACAACAGAATCTGCCCCAACTTCTTCGTAATCCTTCTCCAGCGCAGCGAGATCTTCTCTAGCTTCGGAAAATTCACCTTCTTCCATTCCTTCTCCCACATACCAATGCACAAAAGCTCTTTTGCCGTACATCAAATCAAATTTGTAATTCAATCGTGCCCATGCTTCTGATATTACCGTAGTGTTTGATAGCAAGCAGACAGCCCGATGAACCTAAAAGTTTAAGTTTAATTAACCCAGCAAGCGGAAGATTGGGTGTGACACACCCAGGCCAAGATAAATCGGTCGATATTTTAATTGTGATTGGTTACAATATGCTGTGCTGCTGAGTAGCTGCACAGGAGGAGATGAGGACATACCAATTGTAACGGCTTAGTTGACCACCACCCGGGGTAGTGTTTGGGCTAAAATTGTCAATGGGTGAGTTACGCTTTACGCTTACACTCCGTGTAACAAATCTGTTCAGATTGAAAATCTAATATGTCGTATGAAGAAAATCAAAATATGTTATTGCGGCGTTTAAACGAAGCTGTTAGTTCTTTTTGTGATTCCGATAGTGACATCGAAATCGACAATGTTAGTGAGAGAAGCTGTGAAAGTTACTCCAAGCAGGAGATAGATACCGAAGGAGAAGGGTCTGTTGAAAAAAATCGAAAAACGATATTGAACATCATTTCGAGACCGTTGCGGTTTTCATCAGCATCCCAAATCATTTTACATTGTTAATCTTCAAATTTATCTGGGAAAACAACAACAACCATGTCCGTACGCACTCAGCAACAAAGCTTTCGACGTTGTAGATAGACATGTAGCTCCGATTTCAAAGAGTAATCGCAATGTAACCTTTGATAATTGGTTTACAAGTTATCTATTGTTGTTGAAGCAACATCGTTTGACAAGCACAGAGACTCTTCATAAAATAAGGCTGAAATTCCAAATAAAATGCTTGTAAAATGTAAAAGAGATATTCCCAGCACTTTATTTGGGTTTCAAAAGGATATCTCTTTAGCATCCTATGTGCTAAAGCAAAACAAGGTAGTGTTGATGTCGACATTACATCACGACGACAAGATTGACATCACAAGTTTAGAGAAAAAAAGCCAGAAATGATTACCTTTTACAACCAGACTAAAGAAGGTGTAGATGTTGTGGATAAGCTGTTTGGTAATTTTGATGTTACATGCAATACAAATACACTGGTAATTTTCTATGCAGTTTTGAATATGTCTGGCATAAATAGCAATATAATATACAAGGCCAATAATAACAGCTCAGTATTACGTCGAGAATTTCTCAGAGATTTAGCACTAGAATTGATTTCGGAGCATTTACAAAACAGGAAGGAGAATCTTTATTTAAAAAAAGAACTTCGTAAAAGTATATCAGGATATCAGGGTTTATTACACCCACCTTACGCTCCATGTTACGCATTTTAATGCCGATTAATTTAACATCAGTTCATATGGTGCCATTTCGGAGATGAAAAACTAGAATTTTTTGAAAAATGGATGTGAAATATCAAATAAAAATTGAGAAGGTAATAAAGGATTATTTAACAATAGTACCCAATACGTTTGATACAGTAAAGCATATGTTAGTACGCATTTAAAATGATTTCAATGAATCTTTGTTATAAGTGAAGAGATATAAAATCTGAAATGATTTAAAATTTCTTTAAAATACATATCTTTAAATATCTAGTTTTATAAGCAATGAATCATCAGAAAAATTTGCTTAAATAGGAAACTCCGAATCCTGTGATGGAACAGATATAAATAATCGAGAAAAAACTCAAAGAATAGAAGGAACAGTCTGGGAGGGAACAGATGTTAACTTGTGGCTGACATCAATGGCTACAGAAAAGAGACCGCGTTAAAAAAAGCAATGCTATGCAGATAGACACAAAAATAAAGACGATGACATAATCTTATTATTACTTACTTTTGCTACGTCACCACCTGGAACAACTGTAGGTGGTTGATAATTTATTCCTATTTTGAAGCCTGTCGGACACCAGTCTACAAAATGTATGTTTCTTCGACTCTTAATTACTGCAATCGCCGTATTTACATCTTTTGGAACGACGTCCCCACGATACAACATACAGCAAGCCATGTATTTACCATTTCTTGGGTCACATTTGACCATCTGCGTATAATTTTGCGTTTCAACTAATGGAAAAATTTAATGGTAAACATACCTGATTGGCTGGTTCAAAACACGCATTAGTTAAATCACCCACGGTCATTTGTTCGTGAAATGCCTTGTCCGCAGAAACAATCGGTGCATATGCAACAAGAGGAAAGTGAATCCTCGGGTACGGCACTAAGTTCGTTTGAAATTCAGAGAGATCTACGTTCATGGCGCCATCGAATCTGTAAAGTAAATCAAATTTGTATTATGCAGAATGAAAAAAATTAGATGAAATAAAATAGGAAGAGAAAACAAAATCAACCTAATTAATTCAGTATGAAATACAGCATCCTAATATGCTAGCCAAACAGTTAATATAAATGTATGACATCACCAACAAAGATTATTTCATCTAAAGTTATTATTATTTCAGACAGAACAGATTCTAAGACTCCAGTGATTTTATTAAGTTTGTATTTGGTGGCCTATTCACCGAGCCCACACCAAACATGTGATTATTTATTTAAACTGTAAAAAATATTGTGAATTGTATTATATTGTAATACCACCACCCCCTCATCGCTCTATTGCATCTATATAAAGTGTACCCTCTGATAGCTACTGCATTGTTCGACATATAGTATCTAATGTTCAATATTTTTTAATACATTTCATAACACTAACTAGTGTTTCCACAATAGATATAACAGAATTTTAAAAATGATTGGACTGCACATAAAATACTACTTACCTAAGAGAAGCAGTTGTAGAAGACACAACTTGGCTAATCAATCTATTTAAATTTATATATCCTGGTCTAGAAATACTTAAATTTCGTTGACATATTTCGTAAATGGCTTCATTGTCGACCATGAAGGCGCAATCGGAGTGTTCCAACGTTGTATGGGTTGTTAGAATTGCATTGTATGGTTCGACCACCGCTGTAGACACTTGCGGTGCAGGGTAGACAGCAAATTCCAACTTACTCTTTTTTCCATATTCGACGGACATGCGCTCCATCAACAACGATGTGAAGCCTGATCCAGTACCGCCACCAAATGAGTGGAAAAGCAAGAAACCTTGCAAGCTACCGCATTGATCTACCAATTTTCTTATGCGATCCATCACTGGGTCTATAATTTCTTTGCCAATTGTGTAGTGGCCCCTTGCGTAATTGTTTGCCGCATCTTCCTTCCCGGTTATCAGTTGCTCTGGATGGTATAAGTCACGATATTCTCCCATTCTAACTGAATCTGGTAAGAAAAATATTGATTTCATTGGATATATGTAGGAGATATTACTGCACAAATTCGTCGGCAAATGCAACGAGGTATCAAGATATCAAAGTTGACAAATCTCATGAAGATTCGAATACAAAGATTTTTGTATCAAAATTGTCTTTGGCGGCGACCAAAACTTATGACTGCACAAATTCGTTGGCAAATGCAACGAGGTATCAAGATATCAAAGTTGACAAATCTTATGAAGAATCGAATACAAAGATTTTTGTATCAAAATTGTATTTGGCGGCAAACAAAACTTATGACTGCACAAATTCGTTGTAATAGTTGTGTTCAATTATTAAAAGAGAACGTTTTGTAGTAACATTTGTAGAAGAGAACAACTGTAAGGGTAACATTAAAATTGCAAATAAAAAACTCTTACAAGATGTTTAAAACTCGATACTCGAAGTTTGTGCAATAAAAATTGCAATCAGTTCCAAACGATTAATCTTTTCGTAAGTATATTTTGTAATTAATAAATATTTCAATTTTGCTATCTTATACCGTATGAGTCATACGGGAAAATAGAAAAATGATAGGCATTTCAAATACCGAAGGGGACAGATGCAGTTAGAATTTTCAAAAAATCGATTTTTTTGTTTTTTTGCATTTTCTTGAAATATTAATCGTATTAATAGTCATCTGAGATCTGAGAATCTTCGTACAGTTAAAAGAAAAAAAATCAATTTATAACTCAAAATCTATGAGCTTTAGCAAGATTTCATAGAGAATACTTCGTTTGTAAATTTCCCAAAATATTAAAAAAAGTTAATTCGCCCCGAAAAACTATAATTTTTTGAAAAATTGTTAAACACTCGGCTATAAAATAAAAATTAAATGCTCGACTTTTCGGCAAAACATTGTGATATTCAGATTCAGTGGATCAAATTACACAAAAAAATTTAGTTTCATCCATCGAGATCACAATTTTACGAAAATATAATACCGTATCTACATCGAAAAACTGATCACTATAATTCAACAACCACTCTATGAATTTTGTTGAAATTTTTACTGGTTAGTAATACCATTAAAAACTAGTCCTTGATCGTAGGCTTTTAATTTTTGTTGAAAATTACTATTTTTTAACAACAAACGATTGATTTTTTGGTCAAAACTCGAGTTTTCTGTCAAAGACCGCAATTTTGTTAATTTTCAAAAAAAAAAGAAAAAGCTATGATTACGGACTAGATTTATTATTAAACTAATCACTTTTATTGGGTTTTTTGATTTTAGATGAACCACTAAAATTTTACGATGGTCACCGCGAAGCGCTACTTGGAAAAGCGGGTCCACAAAGATGCCGATATTTTTATAAATAATTAATTTTTTTTTGTAATTTTGTCAAAGTCAAGTTGAAAAATGATATTAAAGCTCTCCCTAATCAGTTTTATGAAATGAACTTAATTAATATAAAAAAATAATATATTAAAAAAAACTCCTTTTTCCGCGCCTCTGACTGCATCTCACTCCTTAAGGAATTGAAAATAAATTTCAGCAAATGTTATAGGTGGTGACAGCCGTATATAACCGAATAACATCCAAATACTTATAGAATTATGCGTTATTAGTAATATTTATAAAACCTAGACACCACGAAATCGCTCGATGATTAATCGAACAATTTTTAAACTAATGAATATTGTTAGAACAATTTATCAGATTCATATAAAATTATTTAAACATTTAATTATCAATAACATAATTTAAATCAATGTCAATTATAACGATAATGCACCTTTGTGAAATTGATTTGGTTGTTGCAACGTTTAAAATAAATGGAAATTAATTAGTATCATTTTGTTTGATTCATCGCAACATGGGCGATATGAACTATTAATCATGCCAAATGCGTTTCAATTTTAACACATTCGTTTTTTTTTTTAAATTGATACAAAGGCCGAGGATAAAAACTCACCGACAACGCTCGGTTCTAAATCGACGAAAATCGAGCGCGGGACGTGTTTTCCGGATTCGGTTGTCGAAAAGAACGTGGCGAAACTATCATCGTTTAAATTCTGTTTGGCATAATCTGTTGTAAACCGCCCATCTTTAGTTAAGCCGTGTTCTAAGCAGTATAACTCCCAACAAGAGTTTCCTATTTGAACGCCAGCCTGACCAATGTGAACGGATATTACTTCACGCTGTAAGTAACAAGAGCGATTTAAATATACTATAATATGGCTGATAAAATGTTAGGATTTCCACGTACCATTTTGTAGTGGATATGTCGTGATGAAGAACCTGGACGTTCGAAAACCGTCGAGCAAGTGATAAATATAAAATGCACTGCGGTGATATCTTTTGCAACGCAAAAAATGTACGAAAAATTACGTCTAAAAACTTTTTCGATTTAAAAATACCAGTGGTGGGTCCACGGGTGTGTTGCTAGGTGGATATTCAGGATCCACCAAAAGTTCTACACGTGACTTAAATATCGCAAGAAGGTGCATAATTAATTTAATTTAATCTCGCAAGAGATTCTGGGCAGGGTCCGCGCTAAACATTGCGGGCCCGTGTAATAAAAAGGGTAATAATATCGAGGGAGGCCTCTTTTGTGCAATAAAACGTGGAAAATATATTTTGGTTTGCAAAATATTGTAACGTCACGTACACTCATCCGTTAAATAATTGCAGTATTTTTTTTTATCGGCCAAATAAATTGGCACTCTCGGCATTAATAGGCACTTTGTTGAAACATTTTCAACATACGATACGATTTAATGCCATTAGTCAAAAAGAAATAATTCCATAATCTTGTAGAGGATAGGATCCTTGTATATCAACCCAATCCCACTCAATTCAAGTCAATTTATGTTTCGGACAAATAATAAATTCTCAACAAATTAATCATTAGTTGATTCAACCCAACCCAAGTCTCACCAGCAAATTTTAGGTCGATCGTTACTTTTCCTTTGTTTCAATTCAGAAATAGTATAATTTAGTTCATTCAAACATTCAACGTTGATAAAACTTCGCACTCAACATATCAACCACAGAATTAGAATATAGAGACAAACACAATAAAATGTCGTGGCATAAAACCTCGATTTTTTTTCTTTAAAATTCAATAAGTGTATTGGACTCGGTTGAGATTGTGTTGATAATGTTTATTAATTTACTGTTTATACCAACATATAACATAGGGTTGAAAGTTATATTGTGAGTTTGAGTTGATTAATAGTTGATTTTGTACTAATTTACTATTTAACTCTAGGTTGAGCAACACGGACGTAAAACTTGAACGGTTGAGAAAATTAAGCTCGAGTTGACTTGTTAATATAAAATTCCTAAATTAAATAATCTACCATTAATCATCTCAATCGCAATCAACCGGAATTTTATATTTAGTCTAGACAGTCAATTATTAAGTTATTTTCCTCTGCCAATGAAGAGATTTAATGTTGAAAATTAACTTTCAATGTTTAACCAACCCAACCCAAGTCAACCTATTCCAACCAAAGTATCTGCGTTCTGTTATCACGTTCACAAATCCTTTAGCAATCAACCCTCCAGTTTTTTATTTACTGCACAAGTCAACAAGGTTTCTTCAACCATTCGACCTTACAGTTTCAACTTTGTGTTGAGTGCAAAGTTGAAACTGTAAGGTCGAATGGTTGAAGAAACCTTGTTGACTTGTGCAGTAAATAAAACTATATCAATCAACTATAGAATTAGAATCATTTATTTAGTATAGACAGTCCAATATTAAGAGAGTTATTTTCCTCTGCCAATTAAGAGATATAAAAGGGTATTATTGATAGAATGTCTTAATAATAAAAGTACCATGTAAATGCAACAACCAGTTCGCTTGAAATGTCACTGGATCCAATTTATTAAATCTTTGAGCGTTTTTATGTCTCAAACCTGAAAACTGTCAAAATCTATTAGTAAGGTGGGTTGCATAACAATCGCACAAAAATGGTATAACAATCGCACACAAATTGTAACACATTTTTTTACGATTGAACAAAATAATTTGCTTAAATTTGAACAAGTGATTCGTTCAGAATTCGAAATTAAATAATGCAAACAAGGCGGGAAATTTTTAGCCGGAAATCGAAGCAACCGTGTCGCCGATAAAACAGCTTGCAAATTGTCTCCTCATGAAATGGTGTTGCTGACAGCTGACAGCTGACAGCTGACTACTCTTCAATAGCTACGTACAAATTGCTTTCTGAAGCCTTTATTTATAATTGTTGAATATGGCGGCGGTTATCTTGCGATCGTCGAAATCCATATCAAAACCGACAAATTTAAAATGGTAATTTCACAAACGTTATTCGTGCGTACGTTCATAACAACCATAATTTCTAGGTTAGTGGCGAATATTTCAAGCAGCGCGACGAGATTAAGCGACGATGTGGATAAGGCTGCCAAACAAAAAGAAGCCACACAAATCAAGCATGATTTGGCGCTGTTGAATCCCCAAGAAGTGGAACATCGACGTCGCTTGCAAGGTTATATAACTGTCACAAAAACTGTAGGTATAGGAGAATTGTTATCGCAGAGTTCACTCCTTCGATTTTCAGACTGATTTGAGTTCCATCTCCGGCGTGCCGGAAGAACATATCAAAGAACGACGGGTTCGTATATACGAGCCCCCAAAGAACTGCATGCAAAGCGGTACTGATAACATTCATCATTGGGAAATTGAATTTGATACTAGAGAACGTTGGGAGAACCCTTTGATGGGATGGGCCTCTAGGTAATTTGGAAAATTATGAATCAGTTTTGTGTGAATTAATGTGAAATTCAGATTAGTTTTTGTTTGTTTTACAGAAAGTAAATATAATGAGAAATAACTAATGATTAATAGTGCGAAGATGTTAATTGTTACAAAATGTAGTTCTTGAAAAGAGAACGATTTAAGTATTTAACGACTTAAATTTTTTTGCATTTGCAAATTCTGTGATTTTTGTTATTCTTAATTTGAAATTAATTTTGCTGTATATGTTTATTGGTGTTTATTTGGTGTTTTATTAAATTTGTCTTTGTATAGCGGCGATCCTCTCTCGAACATGAAAGTTCAATTTAGTTGCAAGGAAGACGCCATTGCACACTGTGACAAAAATGGTTGGAAATGGTTTGTGCAGGAAAAAACCACCAAAGTAATGAAACCGAAATCGTATGGTATTAATTTTTCGTGGAATAAACGTAGCCGTGTCTCCACCAAATGATTTTTTGTATTAAATGTGGGCTGTTGACCTTATTTGTATTTATTGTGTACCTTTACTTAGCGGCTGTCTAATAAATTGGATTTTCTCCTATAAATATCCAGGTCTATATAGGCAAATATTTTGTATTTGATATGCAATTTAATTTTTGTGTATCTATGTTACTGTATATTTGATTCTGAACATGATAACTAACCACAATAATAATTTATTATCTTAATGTAATAAATAAAGCATAAATGAACGCAATAAACAATTCGACATAATTTGGGGTGTGGGGGGCAGAAATGAGCTTTTGCATCCAGATTTGAATCAAATTTGTACGTTCAACGAGTACTTCTAACTTTAGTACCTAATGTCCAGTGGGAGCAGGGTAGCATGGCTTGTAATCAAAAACCCTGTTTGCAACTGTTGCAAGCAGTAAAAAATCCTGATTTCTGTAAAAAGTCCGGTCTTTTGTTGAAAATAAAACTCAGTAGATTATAATTAGGTTTTATTAACTTTAATTATATTTTTTGCATATTATATTTTTGCCCATATTTCGGCACATGTCATATGTTTGAAATTGTATTGTTCGAGTAATATTGCTCTTATTGACTCAACTTTCAATCTGTTCCTTTCCTTCGTCCACTGCGAACTCACAAGTGAAAAAATTCGTTCTACCTTTGCATTGTGTGGCATAATGCTGAAAAATCTTCGGTAATTCGGTAAAACGAGTGCCATCATTGCACGTATTGAAGAAAATTACCCACTGCTTTTCAGCTAGCTCGTCATAAAAATCACTTTCCTTTGTGTTACGAAATTTTTTTAATAGGCAAAATTCTTCAAATAATTTAATATCGTCAATGATGATTCCTTTGTTTCTCAGAAATACAATACAGTCTGTGATATTGTCGAATTGTACCTGTAGATTTTGCTTTAAGAGCAACCATTCAAAGCATTTCAACGAGTAAAGGTTTTATCCAAATATTTATGTAGTGTATGCATTCTTGATATATGCGTTTTATTCAGTATTTATCGTGTTACGTTCGTCTTCATTAATTTTATATTTTTCAAATACACTCGTACTTTTAAAGAAACGAAGGTATGTTCGATTCTTTGACTTAGTGATTCTATCGTTCCTTTCAAAGAACAAAGCACTTTGACGATTGAATTTTTCTCCCTTTCTACAGAAGCTATTCTTGAATGAAATATAGCCATCAATGAATCAAGATAGAACAAATATATTTCGCTGGTATCGCTCTCAAAAAACTTTTTGGTGAGAACAGGAGATTTATCTGTTGTTAAAAAGAATTCTGCAATGATACAGCAATTTTTCATAGTTAATTTCAACATAATTGCACAATTCTTTCAGATTTTCAGTTCATACAGTATAAACTGACAAATGATTGAAAATTTTCATCATTAAAGACTACGTCGAACTCCAACAAATGAATAGCATGACGTATTGCATTATGGAGAATATGAGCTGGACAACCCACACCCACAATCGCTTGATCCAAGCCTTGATTCAGATGTGAGATTACATTACCCACATTTCGTCCTGCACCTTTGAAATTCACATTTGCGTTATCAGCGGTGAAAGAGACGCATTTTTCTGTTAAATTGTACTTTCCAAGAGTCGTCAGTAAATAATTGGCAATGGTTATCGAAGTTTCATTTTCCAAAACTGACAACTCAAGCAATTTACTCTGCGTCCCGGTTTTCCAATCAAAATATTGATTATGGGAAATATTTTGTCAGCGTTGTGTTTGCTGGCATCAATTGACAACCCCAAAAATACATCTTGGAGATTCTGTAGTGCAGTCCATGCTTTCATATGATTGATGGTCTTTTACCACATGAAACGCAAGACTGGCATCAACTCCGCTACTTTTATTATTAAATTACTTAGAAACAAATTCTATATATTTTGTTTTTTATGCTTTTCGGTATTTATATGTTTTTCTATGTCAGCATTTGTACCCAATCGATACAAAAGAATCACAAATAGTGCATTTAACTTCCTGTTTGTTTCGTCCTTCTATAAATGACAGATATTTTGCTCTTAGTATATCAGTGAATTTACAGCGTTTTTTACTCAGAAGATGCCATTGTATAATTATTATGCACCACACATGGTGTGTGATATGTGGGTGTGACACACCGCACCAATAGAATCAACGCATTAGGTAACAATAGTTGAAGACAATTGGCGAACACACATCTCTCCACATTTGTTTCAATTGCGGCGGGAAGTGCGGGCACTAACTGCGCACCTGTGATTTATAGTGGCATGACTAAAAATTCGGCCTTGAATAAATCCGGGCGGAGTCCGGTCTAAACTCTTAAAATCCAGTCTCGACAGGATTTATCCGGTCAGATGGTAACCCTAAGTGGGAGGGCTTCGCTTGATTTTGCCAAAAACTCCAAAAATGTCAACTTTCAAAGTTGCCAGAAAATTATTATTAATTTTTAAAGCAAGTGCCCATTAAAGCATTTTTTGGATGTGCCTTTATACACTACCTACCTAGAGAATAGTTCAAAGTTGGTATAAATAAATTTGAGTAACTTGGATATGTCATAAGCAGTTTATTGCCTATAAGAATATTAATTTTCATACTTAAAGAAATTAACTACAACTGTTTGCACATATTATATAATGAGAAAACGAAAGACGATATATATTTAGGTACAACATTAAGATTCATGCTACCGATGATGAGTTTTCATTTTCTGCCAAGTGTTAAACTTTTGATATGCTGCATTTAACAACTGATTCAGATGCTTTGTTAGGTGATGCGATAAAGGTGACAGTTCTCGAAGTAACTTATCCTGTTGATGAATTTAAAATTATATCTAAAGTAATCATAAAACTACTACGAACCTCAAATGGCTTCAGTTTAACCGCGTGATACCTATGCAGTGCTTCATGCATCTTTACAACCTTTTGCTCCAAAGTTGGACTTGTCGGTGGAAAGCACTTCCAAAAGTGACTTAAAAGTTCACACAAGGCCAGGTATAAGTTCCTTACTTCTTTTTCTGTATCACCAGGGACTAATTCTAAACAAAAACTTTTAAATGTTACAAATTCAAAATTATAACGTGAAAGGCTTACGTGCTAGGGATTGTTCCTGAAATCCTCTCATGAGTGCCCCACCTGGTGATAATTCACCTAAAGCTCCGACGGCGGCTGCAGGACTCACCAGTACAGATGATGTGTGTCTCGTGGACCAATGTCTTGTTTCTTGCAATACACTTCGACATACTGCAGCTATTTCACCGGCAGGCAATTGTTCTATAACTGTGCCCGGCATAGGGCCATGCAAATATCGCTCGACCTAACACAATTTGAATCAACATATTTAGCTACGAATGTTCTAGTTTATGATTGTGAAAAATTTGTTTTTTGTATAAAAATACTACGTACCTTGGACAAATTTAACTGTGGAGCAGAATTATATTTGTCGACATTAGTATCTAAATCTTCGTAAGTAATTTTTGCTTGAATCCTCTGTTTTTTACTAATATGTTCTGAATTGTCGTTATCACCACCACCACTTTGTTTAGTTGACGTACCTGCAGCATCAACCCCACTTTGATTCTCTGCCGGTTTATTCTTCGACGCTTTAAGAACCTGTAAATATAAATAGAAATAAAAAATTAAAACCTTACAACTAGTCATACCATAATAGAGTGCTGGTTAAATCGCTTTATCATAGCTTGACTGACGGTTCCACACGAAGCTGGAGGTTTCTCCGACTGTGTACCGTAACCTTCATCCAATGTTTTGTCTTCAAATTCAACAATGTTCACCAGAGGATCTTTTACACCGTTCTGTATGTCCTTTTTTAATTCCTGATCGTCGATTTTCCCACATTCAGTGAACAAATCCTTACTTTCTGCATATTTTCGGTCTCTAAACGAAAATTATTAGATCCTTGCAGATGATTATAAAGTAACGCACCTGTGAAAATAATGGGATTGAAAAAACTTTGTCCAAAATTGAGCTTCCGTTAACTTAGCCGGGACATGTTCAATATATTTCTTTTTAACAGCGGGATACGTTTTAAAAATGCATTCGATAATATCGGCGGTAATGTTATATTTTAAACCGTTGCATCCGTCGGTTTGTGGCTTAATGTCCGCCAAAAACGCCCCAGATACTCCTACAAAATAAATTAATAGCAAATGAATATACACGCAAGTTGTTAGACGTGCCTATATCTTGCGTTTGTGCTGTCTGAGCTTTCGTGTACTGAACGGCGTGTTGAGCCCAAAATTCTTCTGACGAAACCACCTCGGTCATAACTAGATCTTTGTACAATTGTAACAAAGCCGGATTTGATGATAGTAACTTATTCTTTTCTTCTAATTCACGGTCGACCTACAAGTTATGATTTTAAATTAAATTAAATAATCAACAATGATTTAAAATTTCGAACTTTTCGCTTAAATTTAGGCAGCAGCGATTGCAGGAGTTCCTTGACACGATCCCTGTCTGCGGCTTGTGCTTGTGACCCATTACGATTTATAAAATGAAAGGTGGACGATACGCCGTTGTGTAAAACGACTTGGAGCTGTACCTTAGCCTTTCCTTCGGGTGATATTTTTTGTGCTACAATTTCATTATATAAATTTCATTTAATTCAGTGTATTTTCACTTGCTTTTAATATCTGCGTACAGGTGAGATATGGAAACAGTATCGCGGTGTTCCATCATCCATGCAACTCTCTGATCCATGAGAAATAATGTACCATCGCCTTTCTTGTAACGAACTTGCGGTACTTGTAAGAGGACGTCTTCACTTGACGTGGTCATCTTCAATTAATTAATGTTCCAAACTTAGTTAGTAATGTTTACTTATTAAATCTAGCGTATTTGACTTTAACCTATTTAATAAATAAAGTGGTTCTACAATAACTATGTGCATTGCCAACATGACGTGACGAATATTTGATCGTTTAGTTCGCTATTCATGGACATTTTCATATAGACCTCACATTTGTTAATAAAAGAAAAACATAAGTGGGTTGACATAAAAAAAAAACTAATAAGGTTTGTGGCTTAATGTCCGCCAAAAACGCCCCAGATACTCCTACAAAATAAATTAATAGCAAATGAATATACACGCAAGTTGTTAGACGTGCCTATATCTTGCGTTTGTGCTGTCTGAGCTTTCGTGTACTGAACGGCGTGTTAAAAAAAAACTAATAAGTAGTGACTTAAACTTGTCGGTTCATGAATATGTTATTAAAAATATTACACAAACATGAAATTAAATAAACATATTGTTTTTAACTTTCATTCACCATTATTTATGTATATAATTCTAGAGTTGCTGAAACGTCATATTTTTAATTTAGTTATGATTTGTACTTTCAACATTAGGTGCCTAATGGAAGTTTAAAATAATAATTTTATTAATATGGTAGTCAGTTTGAATATAAGCAATGAAAGACATATGAAACATTGTAAAAAGCATGGAAGACGGAAGAAAATCAAAATCCCATTAAAATGATAAAACAGAAAGTATCTAAGGTAATGAAGAATAGAAATATAGATAATATAGAAATATTGATAGATAGCATGGTGTACGTGCATTGTCGTGAAATATTGTTCTCTCGCTACCGGTACTTTTTTGGCAGAAATAAGTGATTTGTGTAACTAAATGCCACTGATCGATTCGATTTAAAGATCTAAACATTTTGGTATGTGATTTATCTCGCCTTGCGAGTTCGCAGTAGAGATATTTGACTTTAATTTATCGTTAAATCGTGCAGTCTATTGTATAGTATTAAATAAGGATTGTAAAAACCTCCTTTTTTGCGATCGGCCGGCTATTTCAAATTTTAAGTGATCCGTATTAATGATAGCATTAATGATAGCTCAATTGTCACTTGTTGCTGCTGTAAAAATGTGTTTAGTGTTTCGTGTCGATCTTGTGGCGTCCGAAAGTTGATTTCTCCGTTCTAAGAAAAACATTAAATGGGCCTGCTCTGCATGTGTTTAGATTGCTGATGATATAAACTCATGAAAAGATGTCATTCTACAGTTGAAGACTGAATTGAATGAAATTAAAATGGAACTTACATATTTGCGAAACAGTGCCATTGGCAACAACGAACCGGTTTCTTGTGGGTACACTATCGATGATACTATTCACGAGATTTTCCAAAGGAACAACGTGAAAATAACGTTATTATTTACAATCTGCCTGAAATTTTGAATTCATCAGGTTAGTGTGTAAATGATGACAAAAAATATGCTACATCTACCCGGACAATATTGTCTCTAATATCGAAAAGCGCTGATCAAGGAAATTATAGCATGTACAGATTGAAAGAACCGAAGACAAATAAGCCACCACCAATAAAAATTGTTTTTGAAGACCTTAATCATTCCACTTCTGTTTTTCACAATTTTTATAAATTAAAGAATACCCCGGAATTTTCTAGAGTGTTCCTTTCTCAAGATTTCACGCCGATGCAACTTGAACAGAAAGCTAAATTAAAGTATGAATTGAATTAACGCTTGGCAAATGGTGAGTGGAATTTATTTATAAGAAATTTTGATGGTTTCTTTAAAATTATTAAAAAAGAAACCTGCCTAAAGCATAGCAAGTAAGTGGAAACAATGTCCAAGAATTATAGAGGGCTTAATACTAAAATATGTTCATTTTACTAGAATTCATTGTGCTCTGACTATGACATCATAACTTTGGGTGAAACATGCAAACAAAGCAAAGCTTACTTATACATAATGTAAAAAGTAAAAACTGCGAAATAAATTTAACACAAATGAGGGTAAATGGAAACAAATTGGAAAAAGAAACAATAAATTAAAAATGAGCAAAAACACATCAAGAACAACTAAATCGAAGCCACCATAATTAAAAAATGGGTTAAAGGAGAACTAAAAGTGGTATCATGTCAAAAATAGAAAATACAAATAGAAAAAAATCATCAAACTTACGAAAGGCACTGACCAAACGAAAGGCAAGAAATTCGATAAAATGTAATGGAGATGCGCTAAAAATACACGATTAAGTAAAAAGCAATACTTATACTCAATAGCAAGACGTAAATTAAAAAAAGAAAGAAAACGCAACTAAGACGAAAAATATGGGAAAATTAAAATAAATTCCAGAAACGATTTGACGCAGAACAAGTACAATGGCATCAAATAAATTTCGGACATCAAATTTCCTGTCATTTTTAAAAATAAAATGTGGTTTAGGCTTTAATGTCATAATTCCTGGCATATTGAAATTATTTTCAATTTTCAATAGGGAGGAGCTGTTCACTGCAATTATGGAAGAATGGCATACAATACATCAGGACTATTTCCGAAATATATGTCTCTCAATGCCTAGAAGGTTGGAAAATGTGATAGCAGCAAATGGGGCTATGACGAAATATTGATTTTATTTTTCTTTTTAATGTAGAAGTCAAAAATATTGAATATATATAATTTATGTAGAAATGAGAATTAATCTTTTCCTAAATTTTAGTTGTTATTTTTGTTGAGGCAAGCATGTTTAGTTTTCCAATTCTTCATTCGAGGTTTATTATCTTCTTTCTAAAATATACATATTAAATTATGACATTAAAGCCTAAACCACATCTTATTTTAAAAAATGACAGGAAATTTGATGTCCGAAATTTATTTGATACCATTGTACATAATTAGAAAAAGCAAGAAAATAATTCGAAAACGAAAATATAACAAAAGATTACAATATGAATCGATGTAACATGGTAATAATGAATATTTATTGCCTTTATTAATTAATTATCTTAGAGCATTTTTTTTTCGTAGTACACGTAGATTGAGAATTGTAGGGCTGACGTAACTAAATGACTAATTAAATCGTTTCTCTAACTCTAATAAGAAAATCTCACACATTTCAGTCGAAACACCTGTACGTAGCAAAACTACGTCACGACCTAAAATAATACGAATTTAACACCGCAAAAATATAAAAATTCAATCAAGCGGAAATGATGATTTACAAAAATGTGAGTGACATTAGTTCTCAAATGGGAACAGTGAGAAACAATTACGGTGTTTCTTTTGTGCTCGAGCGTAGTAAATTCATCTTGCTTCTTGAACCGTAAAGCGGATTATAGCGTTCATCACTTACAATTTTAACGTAAAAGGCGAACATTATACATCAGCTACTTTACGTTGTACTTTTTTCAGATAATTGGTGTCGCCGATGTAAAAAAAACCCTAACCAGTTAATTCGAAATACCTACTTTTATAAATTTATTCAAATTAAATTAATTGGGTGTCAATTATTTAGGCGGACGTAAAATATAAATTGTTATTACGATTAATTTTATTACTATTATTTTATTAATTAATAATTTCGTGACAACGTAGGAGAATTTAATTATTACCTGCTTGAATTTAATTTCATCGACAAAAATCTTAAATAATTAAAAAAATCGTCATAAATTGACAAATAATAAAAATCGTAAAATAAAACGAGAGAATCGTCGACAAAATGAGAACCCAACCCAACCCTAGGTGTTTTTTTTAATTGTCTAAAATCGTTAATAAAATCGACAAAATAGTAAAAATGGCAAACATTTCAAAAATCGTCAACCGTCGACGATCATAAACGTAGTCAACAATTTTAAAATTTTGTACAAAATAGCACAAAATCGTATTTTTTTAACTCGATAAAATTCTCCAAAAAATATTATAAATTGTCAAAAATAGTAAAAAATGGTTGAAATAATAACCGATTGAAAAATCATAGAAATTGTCAAAACTCTTAAGTAAGCAAAAAAATCTTCATAAATTGACAAATAGTAAAAATTGTTATATAAATCGTGAAAATCGTCGCCAACGTGAGAACTTAACCCAGCCCTAGGTGTCGGGTTTGATTGGGTCTTACCTAAGAACATAAAAAGTTATTTTTATTCTTAGGAGGGTTGAGGGGGCAACTATTTTCTTAAATTGTCTAATATCGTTAATGATCCAAGAAATCTTAAAAATTGCCCAATATCATATCAACAAGAGTAAAAATGGCAAAAATTTCATTGTAAACCATTGACGATGATGAGGGCCAACATGCTAATTTTTGTAAATAAATAACCGAAAATCGTATTTTTTCAAAATTCGATTAAATTCGCCAAAAATCATTATGAAATTTCAAAAATCTTTAAAAATAGTAAAAAATCGCCGATAATCTTAAAAGTCGTCCAAAATCGTCGGACGTCGAAAGTATGAGAAACCGAAGGTAAGTGAAATTAAATGTTAAGAAGGCAGCGTTGGAAAGTGTAATAAAAGCACTATTAAAAATTTATATGGAATTGCCGTCGTCGCAAGCCGGAAAAGTCTAATAATCATTTCGCATTGCATTGCTTTAGTGTGATATTTTTGTTCTTCTCAGCAATAAATTCCCAAAGCCTGTACAAAAAATCAAAGTTTGTGCCTAACAAACTAATCACTTGACTTAAGACATTTTAACAAAAGAATCTGAACCGATGTATCCTGCAAATAAGGGTGATTTACTGTCAAATGCAGTGTCGAAACACAAACATCAAACATTACCATTTCACACACAGATTGTTTGTCACTCATGCTTGCATAACTTGATGCACTTTCAGCGTGGTGACCTGACGAGCTTAGCGAGAGCGAAACAGCTGTCATCGCCTTAATAAATTGGCTGAAATTTATTTTTAACGAAGCGGTCTCTATTGTCTGCAATTATGTAGGATTGTAAGGGTAACGGCATATGGTCACATGATAAGCATCAAAACAGAATAAAGACACAGGAAACTTTGCTCGTCAAAACTCATTCAAAATCATCATTTCTTTCTATGAAATTACAGCAACTTTACGATTAATGTGCTGGCTTTAAACATTTTTTTAAATTGTGTTGAGTTATTTGCTTTACTTTAATTTAATTAGTACGCAATTCCTTCGTTTTAAAAACTTTGATTTTGGTTCCATTTATCTTACTTACTTACGTTTTCCTGTTGCTTTGTTGTACCTTTGCTAATTTCAGTTATCTTCGTTCCGTTCGCATTGTTTTCGTTTTCGTCATATTATTTTTGCTAATTTCTTTTCCTATTGTTTTTGTTTAATATTCTCTTGGTTTAAATCTTTGATACTGAATTAATGTGGACGACTTGGAATTTTGTTACAAAAAATAGAAATAATATTTTTGGGTGAATATGATTTATTAATGCCTCTACACACATTCTAAAATAATAATTTAAATTTCGCTAATAATATATACAATGGAAATACTATAAATGCCAATCGATCGTTCAAGTTAAATTTAATAATATTCGTCCTGCTCATCGTAATGTCCTTGTTGGTACGAGATCGGTCGTTGAATACTTGACCTATCATAATTCCCATAATCTTGATATTCACGAAGAGGTGCGCCATAATAATTGGATTGGCTGCGATGAGGAAACTGGTTTCTCGGTCGTACATAACCTGACTGGTAGTAGTTCTGTTGTGGGTATTGACTACGACCATAGTGAGGTGCCTGGTAATTTTCTTCCACGTATCTACCATATTCTCCTTCACGATTTCCGAGATTGGACAAACCCTGCTGCGCATTATCCTGATGATATTTCTGTTGGTTGTAATTCCTTTCATTTCCGAAATTTTTATCGTACAATCCAGAATTACCATAGGTGCCGTGTCTGTCGTCGTCTTTAGAATACCTATTTCCGTCGTAATAAGACTCTCGGTTTCTATTGGACCCAACGTCGCCGAAAGCTCCTTGCCGGGAATTCTGCAAATATGCGTCACCCTGGTCGTCGCTGTCGTCGTAAAAACTCGAATTATTACCGCTTTCGTCTTTGTGGTAGCTGTTTTTAAATCCGGAATTGTGGTGCCCTTTTTGGTGCCCCTCCTTGCTGTCGACATTTTCTACACCGCCACCACCTTCATTGTGATAACGTGCGTTGGCAATTTCTTTGTTGTCGTTGTAATTTCTGTCGTCGGCGCGTTCCAGTCCATATTTCCCCGAATCTTCGGCGAGCACGTACTTCTTCTGATTGTCTTTATTGAAGCCGGCGTCGTTTTCGTAACTTGAGATGCCCTTGCCGGATGATAGGTCGTGCACGTCGTCCGCGGCATTTCGCGAACGGTCCTTGAAAACGGAAGATTTTACGTAAATCGGACCGGCGAAGACACAACACGTTACGCACAAATTTAGTGTTAATAGTTTGAAATGCATGTTGACAGATCGTAGTGCGAGTCTTTACTGAAGTGTTTGTGGTTCCGATTCTTTTTATATTCGGCAGGTCGATGAATGATGTGGCCTTCTTGGCTGAATGTGGTATCCTGTGGTTGTAATTTCACACCTTAATACGGAGGGACGGACTTGGTTTTTAGAGTCGAAATGTTCTCGCGAATTTAATTAAAAAAGTGTGACTTCCTTTTGTTGGTATATCCTAATTCAGCTTAAATCTTGCACAATGGCTTTTTTAAATTGTTTGGGGAATTTCAATGAACCTGTGCTGTTAATTGCTAAAAGTGTTTGCGTTCGCGATTCTATTAACTTGTAAGTGGAAGAATGATAAGAAAATATTAACTAAGCTAGAAACGAAAACAGTTGAAATATTGATACATTTTTGTATTTATGTTCAGGATGTAAACAGATTACAGCATTCAATAATGTACTCCTAAATTAACATTAATAAAGCCATGTTACATAATAAATAAGCCATTACATTAAATAAGACATTAACAGTAGTACAGATTAACAGATTTCCGTGCAATCTTTTTCAGCAAATACAACCTTATTATTAAGTCATTAATATGCACATTGAAAATCATTTTAAAGGTTGGTTGCGCGTAATGTAATATTTTGATTTTATTTATTCAAGTTGAAGTCTAATAGGACGTTTTTGCGAAGTGTGGCGATAATTTAACATCAACCGTAAATGAAATAAAATTAGAATAGTGAAAGCATAATATAAATGCCAAAATAGGCACAGTGAGGCACTTGAGGAATATACGAGAAAAGTTCAGAGAATTCAGATTAAACATTAACGTTACTACCTTGTTGATACAAAAAAACACGATCGAACTAAACAGATTATAAAAATTATCGTAAATGATAACTCTGTAGTTGTTAAAATTCATATCAATATGACGATTTGTTGGGTTGGCTGCCCTTTCGTGTTCATTGGTGGTATTGGTGCGCGACGAAAGTGTCAAGTTATTGCCTATAATTTCTATTAAATTATTTTGAACACTTCTGGTTTCATTTTTAGATTTTGTTACATTATTGTAGAATATCCAAAAAAGGGCGAGAGGACCGTATAACCTTCAAGCTGTTCTTCTTGCACATTCAACCTGCTTTTTATAGTACGCAGCATTACTAATACAGTGGTTTTTTGTATGTCATTTACGATTAAACATATTCAAGGAGATTCAACTTTCTTGCAATTTTGAATTGAATGATTTTTCACTTTAAAAATTATTTGGTACAGTTGGCCAAAATTATTTGGTTGGTTGCCTGATAGTCGCCAGACTCATAGGCAAGACCCACTGCATAAATTATAAATTATCTCATTGTAATTTTCATACAATGCCCGTTTCTATTTTTTAAAACTTGATAAGCTTTCATTATAACTTTTTCGTGTAACGCTTACACTAATAAAAAACTACTTGAATGAAATGAATTACAGTTCGGTCCCAAAACGATACTAACATGAGTTTATAGCCGGCTAGTTCCTATCCGGAAACATTTGTGGCCAACTGTACAAGATATAATTATATAATTTTGGTCAATAAATTAGTGTATTATTATTATTATTATCATTATTCAAAACTTAAATTTAGTTAATGTAATCACAAATTATCTATTGTATTAAAAATGACTATACCGATGTTATTTATGTTTGAAATGGTAGATAGTTAATTAAACATGCCGATGTGTAAAAAGGTACACACTCTGAATTCTTGGATGATAGCTTGAATATTGCCGGATGACTACATTGATTAAAATATTGATCGTCCTATCAATATTGACATATTGATTTTTTGAGGAGGATTAATGGTAATGATAATAATACACATGCCTAGATACAAACTTGAGAAAAGTTAGAGATATTCAGAACGATAACAAGCTTTATTTGATGCTAATGTAAACAGTTATTTTGTCAGGGAACTAAGCCGGAATTGTTCAATGATTGGCAAACGTCATCCCTTATTTTCTTTGTTTCAACTGCCAAATTGCCTCTGATTCTTTAAAGTCGCATAATCTGTTGAGTTTTTGTCTCCATTAACTTTCGTTGATTGTGCCATTTGCAGTACTTTCATAATCAACATTCTCGGTTGCACGTACCCTTTATTTCTTTCAGACAAGTAGTCACGTAAATGATCAAAAGCCATCACTATAGTTGGAACTTTACTCGGTTCGAATTTAACGTACCATAAAATTGCAAATCAATTTTCAACAATATGGAATTTTTTTATATGTGCCCATGATTCACGTGGATCAGGAATGCTTAATTGATTTTGAGAATACTTTTCTTCAAGACTCCATCGTCTGATATTCTTCTATTTGCGCCAACGTCAATCATGATAAACTGACATTGTGCTTTGAAAATTGCTATAAGCAAAATGCTGTAAGATCATTTATAGTTGTAGTAGTACGAACCAGAATGGGGGAAGGGGGGGTTGTACAGGGGGTTGTACATGTTTGCCATCAACGCTACTTACACAGTTATGAAAGTTCCATCGTTCTTCAAATTCCCGAGCCAACTGAATCTTATCCTCTCTTTAAAAACAGTTAGGAAATACTAACGGTTGGTGACCACACATCAACATTTCTAAACACTACTTGAGGCACTGCCCTGAATTACTATTCGGCTATCCCGTACTGCTCCTCCTCCTCGTCCATCAAAGAGAAAGAAACAATCGTCATAAGATTCTACTCATGAACTAGTTAACCAACATATAGTTACTGCATATTTCATAAAACCTGAATTTGAATCGAAAACACTAGTTAGGGGATGGGCTATCAAACTAACAGATTGGCTCTAGACCAGAGACGTTTTGAAGAAAAACTTATTAATGACACCTTGTTTGAAGCAGAAGTGGGCACATTAACAAGGTATATGGAATGCGAATTAACGCCATCGCAATCCATGCTGGCACCTTCGCTTTCCGCGTCATCAGCAACTATTTACACGTCACTGTACTCTTCCTCAACCTGTGGATCATTTCCATCACCCAACGGATTCCACCATAATATGAATCACGCATCATTCCCTAATTACATGAACTCAATCAACCATCTGGAGCATGTAAAGGATTATGATGGGGAACTGCTTATTCATTTTAAATTTAGATATTTTGCATTTATCTATTATGACGATTTTGAGCAGTAACTAGTAGGAGCCTGCTTAATATCGAGTTATGCATGCATTTAATTCGCTTATGAACTCCTCAGTAATTCCAATTGTTATTGATGTTATTGTGGTTTTCACTTGTTACCTTCTCTTTTATATTTGCGTTGATAGAGATAAGTATTTATGTAGTTTATGCAGAGTTATTTATGCATGCTTGTTGCTACTATTCTCCACTTTTCTTTAAGGTCATCGTATGCATATGATGGTCGTTTTGTGTTGCAGTTGCATCATTTATTACGAATTTGGTTGCATTCTTATGATGATTTGCGCCAGATTTGATTTGTTTACCAGACAATTCATAGTCTCCAGTTTACCGTTTATTATACATTTCTCACTACTGAATCTATAATATAACGTCTTAACATCTATGTAAACACCACACTGTGACCCATTAGGTGATGACAAATACCTTTGTTATCCTGTTTACGTCTTTGTTAGTAAACTTGTATACTTTGCAGTCTGGTTGTACTTGTGAACAACTGAATGAATTTGAGCAAACAATGTTCTAAAGTTGAATTTGACCTCTTGAGGTGTAATACTTCATTGGGAATCTATGGAAATAACACATAACATGGTCGATGTGTATAGTTGAGTTTTTCAAATTGGTTCAACAGAGCTTGAGTCGAAAATCGGGTGGCGACCGGTACACGCTGTTGCTCAACTTAGTTGTGAGCGACAATGACGTGATTGAACCACGATCCCATTTTGTCACGTATATGCTGCGAGTTTACTCCGTTTAAAAAATTAGTTGGGCTAGAACAGTGTTTGGTTAAGACGTTTAACACCAAAAATTTTCAAACTCAGGAAAAGCGCAGAGTAAAACCGTTCTGGAGGTGGTTGCGCTCTAGATATTAAGAGAAACGGAAAGCATTACAACAAAATATACCACCCAACCCAACCCAACCGATTTATTTAACGTTTTTTAATAAATAAAAAGAGGGAAATAAATAAAAATGTTTGTAACTTTATAACATTTCATTTCAATTATATCAATATATTTTTTGTGAAATTCTCAACATAAGTGTATATTTGACTTTTCACAAGTAATGAATTTCTTTCTAATGTGGATGAGGGTTTAGAAAGAAATTACATAAAATGTTTGACTTAGTTTTATGAGTAATTTCGATTCTAGCTACCAGGAAGTGAAAAATGTAGTCTTGAGGTTTTTAGATGATAAGATTTCGATTTCTGGCACATTTTTTTTGCAAATACAAGCGAATTAATTTTTAACAACTAAGATGTAAACTAATTCTCTAAGTTGGTCCATGATCGGCAAAATAAATACTAAATGTGCAATAGTTGGATGGGACATAGTCATTCTTTTAATATATATTTAATTGTGGCGAGGACTTTAGGATTTATAAAGTTGCAAACAATGGGCGGAAAAATAATGGTTATGAGGTTTGTCCCGATTTTATGCGATAATATGTTTGTTATGAGATGTACGTTTATTCGTAAATACCCACTTTGCGATGCTCCATAATTGCGCTGATCTGTTGGCGAAGTCTTTTGTCTTCTATTCCTTTTCTCCTCGGCCTATTTACTATAAGAACGATGATTTAAGCAGTTATCAATCAATCTCTTCTCGTATTGACTCAAATTGAATATATCTCATCTTACTGTTTTATGTATTTCTTCAAAGAAAATTATACATTTTTTTATTACTCTTCGTAATTAAGATTATCCCTGCTAGTTATTTCAGTCTTTGTAAAATTGGCGCTCACATATTTGTCTTTTTACAAATTACTGTGTTTAAAAATTGGGGTTGCTCACAATGTGAGCATCAGCTCTTTCAATATTAATTGAAGCAGTTTTTCATATCTATGAGTCTATGAAGTACTGGAATCTGTAATATCTATGAAGTCTTCATATAAATCAACGACATCTATGCTACCTATTTAATGTATAAAATGTGTGTAATTCATGAAGCAGAAAGTAGGAAGTGTGGTCTATGATATCTATAAAATTCTGTATGGAATGGAAATCTATGAAGTCTAGAAAGTATTTCTAGAAAATATATCAAGTTGTGAAGTCCCTGAAATCTATTAAGTATATGAAGTATCTTTTAATTCTATGAAATCTGTCTAATCTACGAAGCCTATAAAATCTGTAAAGCATACAAAGTCTGTGATTTCTGAGAAATTCATGAAGTCTATAAATTCTATTTACAATGTCACCTGCTTATTAGTGCAAAGTAAGTTCAGTTACCACCGTTCTTTTCGATGCTCATTTTACACGATATACTGCTGCAAGTTGGGCATGTGAATATAAACGTTAGCTCTCGTTGTCTATCAACTAGCTAGCTATACCATCAAAATTGGTAAAACATCGATGTTCAGCTTTTTATGCAAACACTTATATTTGTTCTTGTTGATTACTCCTGTCACCTTATTTTTCTCCCCCTCCTCCTCATCCCCACCCTGAAAATCCTTCTCAACGAGTGTTAGTGAGTGTAGAGTGTTAGTTTATATTAAATACAAAAATTGCACAATTGCTTTCACAAATTTTTCCGATATTTTTCGTTTTAAGTATTTAATAATATTTTAAAATATTTGTGGAATTGAAATTAATAAAAAATATTATATTAATATATAAATCTGCAGTGGTCCGCATTGAACTGGATTAAATTGCGCAGTGAAAAATAAGACATTATAGGAAATAATATTTCAGATTCAATTAAATTGAAAAATTAGTAAAAAAATATGGTGGTTATATTACAACAATTGTCTAATAATTAACCTACATTCCAACATATAAAAATTATTATATGAATTACGTATAATGCTAAGAACCTGCATGGAAAAAATAGACAGAAAATTTGGAAATTAAATAAAAAATCAATGTCTGCATTGAAAAAATGTGAGCACATTCACCTGCTAATATATTCATGTTTAAATTCTAAAATATTATGTAATTAAACAATAAATAAACAAGGAAGAAAATTGATAAAATACTACATTTAACCATCGCATATTCCTTCTGGTGGGCGTGAGTGTTATTACGATTTAAGCACAAAATAATCGTACTATAACATTCAAATAAAAAAATCGTATAACTGATCACAATTTTACAGCCTTTAAAATTGAATGTAAAAATAAAAAATATACAAAAATGGCAAATGGGATAGTTTGTCCAAATCAGAAATATTCAGTTTCAGCAAAACATTTATTACTATTTTGATATAAAAATTCGTAATAGTACAAATTAGCATCAAACATATGACTCACTGTTTGGTATTAAATAACATTAATGCATGTATAAATAAACTCGGCAGTGCCAAAAATTGCGTCAATTTTTAATATTTAATTAAAATTAATAATAATCTTCTTGATATAGTGGTTCTTCTCCGTAATATCTATTTTGCAACGGAATCGGCCTTCTGACATCTAACACGATGTCGTAATCCTTACGAGGTTGGTAATTATCGTATTCGGGGTATTCGAAGCCTCCTTGGTATCCTCTTGGATCGTCATAAATCGTAATAGTTTTTGTAGGTCGTGTGTGCCTACTTTGGTAATAGTCCTGCTCGGGATAGAACAGCTCCTGATTGTAATATGGTTTCCTGTACCTATCTTCTTCATATCGACCGTGCTCGCCGTATTGATTCCCGGTGTTCGAGTGCCCTTGTTGAGATCTGTCGTCGTAACGCTTCTCCTGATTGTAGTTCCTTCTGTTACCGAAATTTTTATCATACAATCCTTCGTTGTTGTAGTTTCCCTGTTTGGAGTCATCTTTGTGGTATCGGTTACCGTTTAGATAAGATCCTCGATTCCTCGACGCTCCCGAATCACCATAATCACCTTGCCGAACGTTCTGCTGATAGTGGCCGCCTTGGTCGTCATTATCGTCATAATAGCTCGATTTATTTCCGCTTTCCTCTTTATGGTAGCTGTTGCGGAAACCGGATTTGTGATGTCCCTTCTTGTGGGCCGCTTGGTTATTGTTGTTAGCCACGTCACTTCCACTTTGCTTCTTGAAATTCTCGCTGTTGAAATTTTTCTCGTCGATGTTGTGTTTTCGGTCTGCCTGTTCTTGTCCGTATCTTCCCGAATCTTCGGCGGTTATGAATTTCCCTTCGTTGTCTTTGTTGAAGCCTCGGTCCGATTCGTGCACGGAAAGACCTCTGTTTGACGACACGTCGTAAACATCGTCGCCTGAGTTGCGTGAATGGTCTCTCGCGATACCCGATTTTATTATGATTGATTCCGTCGATGCGCACAGTAATATTAGTAAATTGAAGACTGTAAGCTTCGATGTCATGGTTTGGTGTTGTGTTCGAAGAGGATGCGATCAGGTGACTGATGAATTTTACGTGGACGTTTCTTTTTATATCGAGCAGGTCGTTGGTACAGGTGACCTTCCATAACAAATGCAAAGTATCCTGTTTTGAGATTTTCACACTTTAACGTGGCAGGATGTATTGTTTTCAGCGTAGCAGTTACAAGAAAGGTCGTTTAATTGTACAATGGTTGGATGTTATTTTGCGTACGTAATAATTCTGAAATTACAACAACAAAAAAACTGATAATAGCAAAACTAATAAAATTTTACATTTTCAATGATTACCAAACTAAATACTTATGTACAAATCGTACATATTTTTACATGGGTACTAGGGTATATGGTTATTGTAGAGTTGATTTCCATATTATTTTACATATATTTATATCACCAGTCAAAATTTTTCACCTCTTTCTAATTTATCTTTTTTAATTTTGCTGCATTTCTTACTTCTTTTTACGCCCTTCATGGTCTCATTTTATTTTTCTTCCCCAGTTCTCTTTTATCCCATCCTTATAACCACGTAAATGTTGAACGACATGATTTCTAAACGTTTCATTCCTCATTCTCTTCTTGTTTACCATAATATTTTATCAGAAATCTTATTCCTATACTTGACTACTTATCCATTTATGTTCCATATTAATTAGTCACTCATGATTTGGAGTGGATTTCAAATGCAATCCTGTAGTAATGATTTCTAATGCGGTGTTTATGGACGCTTCATGAGCATCATAATAAGCATCTTTTGTAGCACAAAAAGGGTTTGAAATAAACTTGGAATTATATGGATGTATCATCGCTGCCTTTAATGAACAAGTCAAATGGTCTAAATGGGGATAGGACCCTAATGGAGAGGCGGCATAAAAGGAGCAAAGTAATTCGGAGAAAGCCCTCCTTATTATTCCAAAAGGGCTTATGTGGTTAATTTTAGTTAGCAAAGTTTTGTCCCTCTCGTGTGTTATGAGGTATTGTGTATTGTATATTGAGGTATGAGGCTTATGGAGTCGAGTATGGTATAGCTTCAAGTTCTCTCACATATTTAATTTCTTCCTGTATTTAATAATTATCATATTTATCATATTTTGACATTACCTTTCTTTCAGGTGATTCTAGGATTTATTTCATTAATGTGTTTATATTTTCCCGTGTTCTGATTTCTTCCATTCTTTGGGTACGTATTCGATATCTCAGTTGATTCTGCAGTTTCCGGTTTTGTCTTTGCATGTTTCGTTTATAATCTCCAGTACGAATACTTACTCCAAGAAAGTTGAAGAACACTATTAAAATCAATGTTAACATACGAAGATAAGAAACAGGCGTTTCTCGTTTGACACCTTTTGATATCACCTTTGCTTTTTTTTTAACATCATCTCATCTCACAACATATATATGTTTTTAATCTTTAGTACGTGATGTAGCATGTACTGAAAGACATGTTTAAATGTATACCATTCATATTTCACTAACGAAAATAACAAACAAAAAAGGAAAAAATACTAATTTTTTTGTTCGTATTAATATTTTATGAACGAAAAGTAGAAAAAATTAACAGTTATCAACGCAATATCAATTTATTTTGATTAAAATATATTAATATTTGGTTGCATAGCCCTTTGCTTTGCACCTGGCACCTTCTTTGAATGCAGATTGTAATAATATTAATAATAATAGTTGCTTTGTTTGTGCGGCATATGGTTATAGATCCACTGATACAATGGACTATTCTGTAACTTACTCAAACGTGTCTGCGGGGGTATTAAATGTGAGTCTTGCATGCCTTGTATGTAATTTTGAAATTAAGATATTTTTATAGCCAAAGATATTTTTGCAACAATCTCGACTTTAAATTAAAAATGTGTCATATGCGGGCTTTTTGGCGTAAAAAAGTTTAGTTTGTACTGTATATCCCCAGAAGACTATCCCATAGCTCAGTCTAGACTGGATACACGACTAATATACACTCAAACTGGCATCTACTCTGACATCCATTGCAACCATTATTAAACTGTAGCAGAATCCTTTCAGGTTTGATGACAGATAGTCCACAAGTGACATCCATGATAACTTGGAGTTCAATTTTAACCACAGGACCAATGCGTCGTCCACTGAGGTAATAATTTTATTGTTAAACGTCCAGTTTAGGTGTTTGGGAGTTAACAGTGACTATTTGAGTTTTGTCAATATTCAGGTTCACATTGTTAGATTCGAGCCATTTATTTCATGAACGTAAATTTCCATTTATTAAGTTTCTTATGTTATTCATGTTTTGACAACTGTAGATGTACCGTCAGGGAACAGTATCGACTTCCATAACCAATGGCAGATCGTTGACGTATAAAAAAGTGGATGTGGTTTAAGAATGCCCCCCCCCCAGGAATGCCTTGATTTACGACTTCCCATGCTATCGCATGCTTTTGTAAGATCAATCAACATACATGCCACACTTTGTTGTTTATTCTTTCCATCGTCGAGTACCGTTCTGCGGGTTGATTAATATTTTTTGTTTATTTATGAATTCCATAATTCTTTTGTAAACTAGTTTATCCACTGTTTTTGAGATATTTGAAGTAAGAGCAATTGGCCTATAGTTCAAGCAATCAGACTTATCGCCTTTTTTATAAATAGGTTTGATGACTGTGTATTTCAACGTGTCCGGGAATGTTCTTGACTGGAAAGACTTATTATTTTAGTCAATGGTACTGCTAGGTGGTCTGAATTGTATTTCAGCAATGCAGTTGATATTTCATTACCTCCCACTGCATTGGTGTTGTTAAGGGAGCGTATTATGGAAACTATTTCTACTGTGTTCGTCAGGTGAATTCCAAATGTTTCATTGATGTATTTAATACTCTGTTTCCTTTTAATTATGTTGCCTTTGAGCTTAATAGTATGGATAAAGTGCTTGTTCATCGACATTAGCATATATCTCAGAGGTGTTTCAGAGGTATTTTTTAGATCATCGAGATTGCATATAGTTTTACCGTTTCCCCCTTTTATTTATTTAACAACAGTTGCTGTCACTTTATTACTCGAATTCATTATGTAATCCGACAACGTTGTTTTTCTGTATATATCTATCTATCTATCTATTTTAATTCTTGCCAGACTAGTTATATGTTTCTGTCTTTATTGTATTATTCAGCGTGCCTTCGTATAATTGCCTTTCTAGCTAATATTTTTATATTTTTTGTTAACGGATTTTTGTTAATATTATTGTTTTTAGTACTGTTTTTTCTTTGCAGTTTTGTCAATTATTGATGTAAGTGTTTCAAAAAAATTTCCATGACATACATTTAATTGTGTATTACATAAAACACTATTCCAATCAGTATTATAAAGTTTTTATTATGTTTAGCATTGGGTCGGTGTAATATCTTGTTTGTTGTTTGATTGTCATATTATACACCTTCCAGGTGTAAGATTAGTCCATCTTTCATGTAAATGTTACATTTTTCTATCATTTTTGACATGACATATTTTTATAATGTTATTATATACACTGCTCCAATAAATTAGAGGAATACTAAGAAAAATATTTGTAATTTCTTTTGTAGTTTTGCGAAAGTAATGAAATCTTGAAACTTGACTTGAATGCCTCATGATACACGGTTTTAGTAACAGGCACTAATAATAAATAAATTGACAGCCGCCCACTCGATTCTTTGTGAATCTGGAGCTATGGAATTGACAAATAGATTTTTTCCCTAAACTGTTTCCCATGTTTTATATCTTCTTTTGGGTAATAAGGTTGAAATGATCAAATTGAATGCATCTGAAGGTAAATAGATGATATCACCAGCTTATGAGATTTCATAACTTTTAAATCTCGAATTCTGTAATTTATTGGCGCATTGTATATAAGGGAAACTGCCAGAGAAGAAAAAATCAAATGGTAAGAGTGGGTTTCATAATGATCACCATGGATGACGAGGTACACAAGCGGAACCAAAGATATGCGGAATGGCGATAATCCTAATAAGTGGTAAAGGCACTGAAAATATGATGACGAAACTGGATCAGAATAAGGAACTAAACAATACATTCATTGCAAAAGGAAGAGAAAAAGGACCATAACTCAGTGCAATCAGTAAACACTTACTATCTACTCATACGCAGTCTTCCACTATCAACCAGTGATGAGAAAAAAGACAGGAAAACGTATTAATTAAAAAGAAAAATTAAAAATAAAGGCTAATATTTAGTCATGCACCCATGTGCCTCCAATAACCGGTTCAGTCGTCTGGGTATAGATCTAATAAAATTTTGCCAATTTTGTTCTGGGCTTAATTTTACCCAAGTATTTTGAACACCTTCCCATAGTTATTCAGCATTTGTAGGTCTAAAATTTCTTTTGTATTTTTTTTTACCATTAAGTCCCAGACGGTCTCAATCGGGTTTAAATTTGGACTATTGGAGGGCCACGGTAAGATTATTATTATGATCTCTAAACCCATGTATTATTATCTCTCCGTATGGATGGGGCAGTCGGAATATAAATCTATTATTTGGATAGATTTGCTGCAAAGAAGGAAGCATTACGTTTTCCACAATGTTTTTATAAGTTGCTATATTTAAATGACCATTCGCCACGCTATTCCTAAATTATTCATACATACCCAAGCCTAAGCGTTCACTGAAAACCGTCCCTTGGTGCCACATATCGTTCATTAGAACTTGCATTTGGCGGTCGATAGACACATATGCGACCATCGTTACAAGAATTAAAGACTTTTTCATCTGAAACACGTCGATAAATATAATTTAAAGGAAATAGTACGTGAGACTGCTTGTTTTCTTCAGCGAGCAAATTTTTCTTTAGTGAGCAAATGCTTAGAAAATGATTTAGTGAAAGCTAATACGTAGTTCATGGACTAAACAAACTAAAGAAGTCAATTACATTGGGAACAAAAAAGAAAATCTGCCTTAGTTTTTTGAGTGAATATAGATGCAAAATAGTGCTTGGCGCATAGTTCTTTTGTTGGAATTGAGTCTATTTCTCATGATAAACCAAAATATTAAAATTTTTAATAGTCTACTCTTGTTAACCAGTTTTACTCTAAGTACGTTCTGACAAAATTTTTTTTGTCGGAGAATATTATCACTTTCGATTCCTAAAAATATCAATTGGTTTATTTATTTTAACAGTAGCTTTTCACTAAAGTTCTGTGTCAATAATACTACACACGTGGTAAATTTTGCTCACAAGACAACGTCGATTTTGCAAAACAAGCCTATCAAGCTTATTTTGGGAAACAATTTGAAGAACAGGACAAATATTGGGTGCCACATAACGTTCGTAAAGATTGTATAAAGCCACAGACCAGGAGGATGCAAATGGGTTTGATTTCGAGTGTCGATGATATTGAGTGAGCCAAGAAATCATCTTGATGGTTGCTAATTTTATGCCATGAATGTAAAAGATACGAACCGAAACAAAAAGTGCTCTTGGGTTTACCCAAACATACAAATATAAAATAAATAAAATACTAAACCACAACGTTGCATACTGAAGATTTACCATCACCGACCTTTACTCCGTTATCAGATGTTTTCAGTGACGATGTTGAAACGAACGTAGAGCAAAAGCAGAAGGAAAAGTAAATATGAATGGGGCAGTCGTACAATTCAAAGTTTTCTTGAGTTGAGCTCAATGACTTGATTCGCGAATTTAATATATCGAAGATTTCTGCAAACCTTCTTGCGTCAAGATTTAATAAAAACCTCGTTTTCAGCCTAGGACTAGATATCAAGATATTCTTCCATATTTTATTGAGGAGGATGATTTCGTATATTGTAGCAGTATTTAAGGAGACTTACATTTAATGAGCCTTCCAATATATCGGCTCTTCATTGGTAGCAAAAATAAAGTTTGAAATGTGTAACTGCGTAATGAACCCAACGAAACCCAACAATACCAAAAATATGAATCTTTGTTTTTGTTTGTTTAACATCAGTGGTCAGTGTGTGTAGACTAAAAGATCTTTTATTAGGTCAGCAAAGTGGGTACATTAAATACTTATCTAAACAGTTTTTGATGGTCCACAAATCCATGCTTTTATAAACGACAACGATTTCAAAAATCACATGGCTCAGGTTGAATTGGAAACAAGGGAAATCACAAAGCTACAGAATATTACGAAATATTCGCCAAAATGCTTAACAATATTGAAAAAGTAGGACCTAAATGAGTATCAAAATACCCTTTTTAATAAGAATGAACGAGCAGATCAACGAAGATGGATGTGTTCACTCAATATAATTGAAGTTGAACCCTCTAAAATAGTCTCTGCTTAATATGTAAAGTGTGCATATAAAAACTTACCAAAATAATTAATAGAATTATAAAAAAGACGAATATGAAATGGCGTGGCGTATAAAATAACATTTTTCTTGAACGCAACGCATTTCTAAGCATAAATAATTAACATTCCCGTTTTATTTCCGACGGCGTAACACGGCCATTGAATAGGAAGCACGTGTTAATGTGTGAGTAACGAACATTTAGCAATTCTACAGTAGATAAATGTAAAAATATCGAACCGATGACTAGAAATTTAAGTGTGCACATTTCTTTTGTATTTAATTTGAGCAGAGTTCCTTACGTCGCCTAATATCGTAACCGTGAAGGTTGTAATGCATCAGTAATCGCCAAAGAATTGTCATCGGCTCTTCTAATTTGAAAGTCACTTGTTCACGCGAAATTGTTTCCAGCATATTATCTTGTCGTAGAAGAAATCGATGGCAGACCAAAACAAATTAGACCATGAAGAATCCAATTAAATGTATGACACCGACGCTGTAACGATGTTTATCGTCTTACTGACATCGCCAAATAAATGTATTTGAAAGGAATTGATTTTTATTCTAATGATTGGCAATGAGACATCATAAATCTTTTTATAAAATTTAAAAATTAGAATTAAATTTTATTTTATTTAAGAAATATTTAATAAATAAATACATTTTTTTGTTATTTAATATTTTAATAATTTACTTAAAAAATAAGCACGAGCAACGGCGCATTTCCATAGATGTCGTCGTTCAAAAAGTATTTTATATTGACACTACGACATGCCTCGGATTGATATGTCAAAGAATGGATGTCCTAAAGACAAGAATTTCATTTCATCGCGTGTCCCTTCGAGGATTGAGTTGCCTAGGAACACGATTCCATTATCCATCGCGAAGAAAATTCATACTTGACAATCCTTTGACCATTTCACTATATTACGTTCAGATATAAATAATACCGCCGGACATTGATACATTTCCAACGTATGCATTTGATTAAATTTATAAATAAAGACATATTTTTCAAAGCGACATATTTCGTTTGTATTCCTACTGCGATATATAACAATTTGAAAATGTAAAATACTAACCAGGTATTGATTGACATTTATAAAAAGTTGAAGAATTGATTTGTTACATAATTGTCATTTACGTGAAAAGTTACCGTAGAAATTACTGCATTTTTATAAACAAACATAACCAAAACAATTGATTTACAGTCATAGTTACGTGTGATTATAAATCAATTTCGTCAAACTTATTCTGTATATTATAATACCCACTGAAAATCAAGAAACAATGTTGCCTCTCATTTTAACAAATAATAAATTGCACCGGCCTACTACGCAAATAAGAAGTTAGTTGTCCGGAAAGGTAGAAACAAAAGTGTGATTATACGCTCTATAACTGTTTGCTAAGTAAGTTGGATCGAAAGTTTAGATTTATGAGTCTGATTCCTGTAGATAATCCAGCGCCGTTTCTTAGTCTGAGATATAAACTTTACTAATTATTACTCGATACAAATAATCAGCGGAGATAACACATTGAACGTCGTTTTTCAATTATCTATTTATTTTATGCTGAATAATTCCTTAGCGCTTAAAAAAAGCAAAGAACTTTTTTCGCTTATACTGTATAAATAATCCACGTCTTATAAAACTTTCGGCATTTAAGTCGGACGCGTTAATTTTTATGAGACTGTCGGTCTTCAAGAGTTGCGAAAGTTTACAAATAACGGCGCGAACAAAATTGGTATAGTCTTCGATTTCGCTCTTAATTGCGAGTCTGCAACTGTACATTTGCTCGTCGCTTGGTTTGGGGATTTATTTCTCCTGATGCGAGATAAATGTGTTTGTTACTGCAAATCTATCGATTTCCGAGTATACTTCTCACATAAATTGGAAGCAAATATTTTACTTTTAATTTTATGAATTGTTATGATAATTACTTTAAATATATTGCATATATGTGTTTAATAATAAATATGATATGTGGTTATTAAACCACAAATGAAAGACACTAAAAACAAACATACACAAAGGGCAAAGTAAACTGACAGACTTGGACGTTTTCGGTCCATTCAAATATTATAGGTTCGTTAGCAATATTGGTAAGAGAATAATGAAATGTTATTGTGCCAGCATTTATTCATGTTTTCATTTTACATTGTGGAAATACGAGTCTATGTATTTATACGATTTTTTGCAATTTTTTTTATTAAACTTTTAACTTAAACTTTGCACATATGTTTGTTTGAATAAATGTAATAATCTTCTATAATAAACTATATTTTCTGCACAAAATATTATTAATAAATCAAATTGCCCATTAAGATGTTAACAACATCGTTATATACACAGTATACGTGTACTAATACTATTGTCCACAGTAAAATATAATACGAGTAGTCGGTGACCATATTTTAAAAAGATATCACCGAATGTTAATATTTATAAGCAGCAACACTGCTAACTTGCAGTAATAATACCAAAGTTATTCAGTGTAAATACATACAACTTGGCTCACAACGCTGTATATTTGGTTGCCGCCCAATCATGTAAATGCAAAAATGTTACTTGGTTATTTTGTGTAACAGTTATTAAACATAATTTTGTATTAGTTAGTGCAGAAAAAGAATTAAATATCGTAATTACGTGTATTATGTATAAATACTTGTAATAAATTTATACAAAAGCTGCTGTAGATCAACATTATGACAAGAAATGTTACTAACTGGCTCGTTGGTCTAGGGGTATGATTTTCGCTTAGGGTGCGAGAGGTCCCGGGTTCAAATCCCGGACGAGCCCACTTCTTTTGCATTATTGTCAAAGAACCATAACGTGTTTATTAGACACCTATTAATCGTATCTGTAAATGAAATGATATTGTTTTATATATGTTTATCGAATTAAATTAATTTCATAAAATATAAGCAACAAAATCAATTGAGTAAATTTCCACGTTGTGCAGTGACTAAATAGAAAAAAGGACTGGTGATATATTATCATTTTGTTTTATGTAAAAGTGGTTTTATTATTAAATAATTGAAAGAGTGAAAAATAGGTATCCAAAAATGTAACTTTAATTTTTCAATTATTTTTATTGATGAATTTGGGTGTTATGTATATGTATACAAAAATTATTAAAATGGAACAGAAAAATGGGAGCTTTCCTGTAAATCTTTTATTATTATTCGTAACAATGTTCGAATACAGTAATTAACGTTACAAGTCCGGGAATTAATATTTTACAGTACGAGTGAGACGATTATTTTACTTCATCCGGTGTCAAATTTCGTTTTAAAGAAACATTGAAATTGATTTAATAATATTGTAGCAAATGCCCCTAATCTCTATTTTCAGACCATGATTAGCAACCGCTATATAATTGCAATAGCAACACTTTACCGGACCATTTCCGGCCATTTCCCGTGGCGTATAGTATTTGATTTTGATGCAGGATGAAATAAAAAAATTAAATAAAAAACGACAAGTATTATTAATTAATTATTTAATGTTCAAGACATCACCCATTACATGGGTAAAACGCGTCAGACAATTATTGGTTAAAAATAAACGTAAAAATACTACGAGGAAAGAAATTACAGGAGAATTTTCTTGTAAATTTTAAGAAAACTTAAAGAAAATGAAATACGAATGACTGAGAAATACATAGATAAAATATAAAGCTCTATATAATTATATAATTAGAAAGTAAAATGATGAAGAAGACAAAAACAAATGAATTATATACAAATTTCAGCCCATTTCGCTCTCTATGGGTTTATCCGACCACCACATATATATTCGTTGAACGTGCATCAAGTGACGCAAGCATAAGTGTCAAAAAGATTGTGTGTCAGTATTAACGTCATCTATGTATAAATACTCCTACACGCGTGCTGTTATTATAGAGGTGCGGTTCCACCGACCAAGTTGGTACTATCCAGACTTGTACGTACTTCGCAGCTCTTGGCAGATATATGTTGTTGATAATAAATATAAGAGGTGACGACGGATCGTTTCGTCCTCTATGATAAGATGCATCGAGTGTGTGAGCATTGATGCCATCTAGACGTCAGAAATTTTAACAAAAATCTGCACGAGTGTGGATGTTTCGTGCTGATTTATGTTAAAATTTCTTCTTTAACATTTAGTGTCCTTGTATAACAACAGGGGCTAATTTTCCGTAATCCATACAAACAATTTGCAAACTTGGGTCGGGTTGAGTTTGGTTGTAAGCAACTCCATGGTGCGTATTATTACGCACCAGATATCGAAAACCCAGCAAATCCAAAATTCCCATTAAATTAAATCGAAACAACTAAAAGATAACTAACTTGATTCGCTAATCATGAGTATCCTGAGAACAGTTATTGTTCCAAAGCAGGTAAATACCTACGTATAAACTGGCATTGGGTTTGGGTTTCAATGCAAAACCAAATATTTTCTGTATTAATTGGGTTTAAAAACAACAATCCTACAAAAAATCAATAAAATGCAAGTAAACCTAAACATATGTACAAGTTACGTTTAAGTAGATTCGAGAAAAATTGGGTTGCGTTGGGTTGGGTTTGGTTGTAAGCAACTACATCGTCCGTAGCACTACGTGTAAGTTGGTATTTGGGTTTGAATGCAAAAGCAAATGTTGTCTGTATTAATATGGTTTAAAACCAACAATGCTACAACAATCAATAAAACCTAAACATTTGTACAACTTACGTCTAAGTAGATACAAGAAAAATTGGGTTGAGTTGGGTTAGGTTTGGTTGGAATCAACTTCATGGTCCATAGCACTTCGTTCCCATTGAATTAAATCGAAACAAGTAAAAGAATTTAGCTTGATTGACTAACCATGGGTTTCAATGCAAAAGCAAATATTGTCTGTATTGATTGGGTTTAAAACAATGATCCTACAACAATCAATAAAACCCAGTTAAACCTAAACATTTGTACAATTTACGTCTAAGTAGATGCATTGGGTTGAGTTGGGTTGGGTTTGGTTAGGTTGTAAGCAACTCCATGGTTCATAGTACTTCGTACCATATATAGAAAACCCAGCAAACCTGAAATTCCCATTAAATTACATCGAAACAGAAGGAATGTAACTTGATTTCCTAATCATGAGTTTCCTGAGAACAGTTATTGTTCCAAAGCAGGTAAATAGTTACGTATAACTTGGCATTGGATTTGGGTTTCAATGCAAAAGCAAATGGTTGCGTTGGTTTGGGTTGAGTTGGGTTGGGTTGGTCAGGACTTAAGTTAAATTAGTGGAAACAATACAATAACAAATACTAATTTATTGTGAAGCGAAATAAATTAACCGGACATTGATAACAACCGAGTTATTTTTTTATAATTTTTATAGTAATCAAGAATAACTTATGTACTGAAGTGCACGAACATGTTATTGCTATAATTATTTATACATCTATCGTCAAGAAAATACGACGCACCCGCTTTTTCACGACTTTTATTACATAATTTGCCATACAATGAAAACATTAATGATATATATCTCAACTTAACAGATGAGTGTCATATTTTGCACAATTAGAAAGGAGGGATGAATCTTTTTTATTTATAGCTCGCGCGTTATTTAAACTGATAAGTAATTTTCTTATAAAAAAAGTAACTGCAAAATTAAGAAGGAACGGTAAGTAAAAAAGATATGAAATATTAAGAATGAAATTTCGACAACTTTTGATATTATTTTATCTTTTTGTAAATTGAAAACCTAAAACAATGGATTTGTGTCGAATTTAGTACAAAAAATTATACTATATTCATAATATCTTATGGACTAGGCGTATGCATTTGTGCTCGGATGCGTTCGCTCCCAGTCGTTGTGAGTGCATGTAAAAAGATTGTGCAATAGATTGTTCAAAGATTGTTCAATAGCAATGGTGCAAGACATTTTTTATTCAAATAATTCAAAAGAAGCGTCCATTAACATTAAGGCATGGGTCGCACTGTTGCACTAATCTAATACATCTTTTGCGGAATTATATCCTAACAGCACATTCTACCTCTGCGACCTTTTTCAAAATCTGAGTTCTCTAACTTTAATATGCCTATTTGCACGTTATTCCGTTTCTAGCTGTCTCATATTTTCATCTAATTCTGCAATACTGCAGGTCCAGGCGTACCAAAACTTAAGTTCATTATCAAAAAAAAACCATCATACCGTATGAGCACAACTATAGGCACAATATACCGCTTTCATTCGCTTATGAACTTCTACTGGCTGGCGCCCAAATGCTGCTAAAAGCTAAATAACTGCACGCAGATTATCTTTGAATGGATTTTCTACCATAGATGCAATGTTCAACTCATCCAACTTTACTTAGAAAAGCGCAAACTCGAAATATTTTTCACAGATGCCTCACTAATACTTAAACATACAATAAACAGAAATAAATTCCGCTGTCATAGCGATGAAGCCATGGCTGCACAAATCACATGTGTTTCTATTGAACAATCCTCGTAGTATGACGTTTAAGTTCTCTGAGTTGTCTGATCTATTTTGAACGTCCACATGTTGTTTTTAAGGAAAGGTATTTTAAATAACGGATTAAAATCATAAATGCAAACCGCTAATCCAGAAGAAATACAACAACGACAGATATCGAACAGCCAAGTAAAACAGTCAAAGCAAACTTAAAAAGCATCCAAAAGAAATATAATGGTCGAACTTTATTCTACCTGTATCATCTTCACTGAAACCAATTCAAATTACTGATGAAACAGTGGTTGTGTCTGTAGGGCCTCCGAACAAAATACACAAAATTATAGATAAAATAAGTTCCATTTAACAAATCCGACGAAAAACTTCAGCTCCCCCAATAAAATTGCTAGAGAACTCGAGAAAAGAAAACGAAATAAAGTGAGCGAACCTTGGGGAGTTGTAAACAAATTAAAACTCGTTTAAAATAACTGGAAGTATGTATGCTAATATCCTCAGTAAGTTATGCCGCTAGAAATACAAATAAAAATGCACGTTAATGCAAATGTTTTAAGTATAAAGGAGCAAGATATTAAAACTTTGGCGAGGATTTGTAAGAGTAATTAGGCGTGATGACTCGCTCCGGAAAGTTGGAGTCAGTATCAGAATAGTGCACCCGAGCTGCAAGGGACCGCCAATTATACGGAATTGTTAATTTATGCAAACGAATTTTAGTAAGTTGACTTGAGACCCAACTCAGTTTATATATCTTGCTTTAATTTGTGTTCGCGCACTTGGAAATTGTTGCCTAAATTTATTACACTACGTAAGTATTTACATATATATTGCACACATGGTGCGTTTTTGAAACGGACTCAAAAAGTATCGCGTAATAAAAAATAATATTAAAAAATTAAATTAAAAAATACTGGGATTTGGTTTTCCTGATTAAACGCTTTTAACGTAACCGGTCCCCTTGTAAAAATTAACAATTTTTTACGAGTAAAACGCAGGCCGTAAATTTTAAACCTTTCGTTCCATTTTTTCCGTTATCTTAGGTGCAATTATCTAAAGCGAAATAATTCCTTCAAGGATAATAAAGTACACGGATTGTAAAAATATTAATTGGTAAAGTTAGCAAGTGCCCTTGGGATCCAGCGGAAGTGGAGGAAGAGTCGCTAAGTCGGTCTGTCCTCCATCGCAGTGCATAGCAGGGCATAACTAACTACAATTTGCTCATTGTTCCGGTACGGGCATTATCTTTATTAAGTTTTACTGCTGCCGAGCTTTGCGCCGTGCTACAACACTCAACTGTCTGACGCCAAGACGGCACCGCTAGATATTTAATATTGATAATGTAACCCTTAACTGTTATACATTCCGTTGGAGAACCGAGCTAATTTATTTTCGGGAAATGTGGAATATAAATCGTCCCAACTGTAATTAGAACTGTCCCACTAAGTAAGCTGTGAGGTCGCAATTATCATATTGTTAATGGCATAAAATAAAAAGTTGTTTTTGACGAGTTTTAACTTTTCGTCATGTAACTATGTAGTCTATATACAAATTATTTTAAGATAGGGGTTACTTCTTGGAGAATGTATATTTCTGTTACCTGAGAAAGTATGTGTAAAATTATTTTGTATGTTCTGTATATAGGTAGATTAGCCAATATTTACTTTTGGCTCATCCTTAAGTAAGGATCAATTATAAAAGAAACAACAAAAGCAATAGACATGGACATAATAATATTAACCTCGTTAACAAAAGGGATTGTAAATTAAATATATTTGATTAAGTTGTTGTATTTAATTCTTGCTCCATCATTTTCAATCATTTGTTCTAAACTTCGTGCCATGACTGAAATAATCGTCGGCAAGTAAAAGGTTCTTTTTACTAGCCTTGCCTACACATTTCCAATGGACTACTTTCTGGACATGGTAAAGTCTCAATCTTTTTTTCTAACGAACGGTATGAAAATGATTACCATCTCAACTGGCAAGTGCAATCGCAAAAATCATATAAAATCAGTCCGGAATATATTGTGAAAATACGTGAAATATATACTAGAAAAACTGAAACATTAGAGAAGTGAGAAGTGGAAGAAGAAAGTATAGTACATGAAGTAAAGATTGAGTTGAAAGACTTAGAAACAATCATCACAACCGCTTAACAGAACAGTAACCAATAAAATTACAAATAAGTTTTCTAAACCTGTGAGGGTAATTACACGAAGTACACTTTAACAAAATAATCTCTTAAAAAGAAAATCTCTAAAGGAAGAGAACTAAGATCTACATGAACAATGTACAAAATGAGAGGGGACGTAAAATGGAAAAGTCAGAGCTTCCTGTTCATCGACAGAGATATTATCTCGACGAACAAGAAGCATTCCGGAAATGTAAAAAATAGATAGAACACCAACCAATGAAATAAAAATGAATAAAAAGGAAACGTTGAACATGGAAGCTATTTAAAAAATGCCAGTTGAATTTAGAAACGACTTTAAGCAAGAACGCCGAAAAAATGCAAAAAGAGAGTATATGAAACAACTTAGTGACAACGGGGATAGCCATTGAAACGGAAAATGAAAATCAAATCGTGAAAGTAATTGGGAACATGTTGAACAGAGAAAGAACTGCCAATCAAAGTTAAATTGAATGGAGCACATTGGATTGGTCAGGATGTAATGTAAGATGTAATGTTAAAATGGGAGAATGTGCTAAGAAAATAGAATCCTGAAGAAAGAAATAAACCTCAAAAGAAAAATGCATTTATACATGCAGAATTGTCAAGGCAGGAGAGGGAAGTACATGCACCATGTGTAGAGCAAGAGATGAAAGCAATAATGGTGCAATGGTTAAATGGGGATATCAGAGACGGGAAATAGATGAAGAGAAATAAAGATTGGGCTTTAAGAAAATGTGATAGTAGACAATAGTCAGTTTGAACTGTTGACGAAAAGGCAAGGAAAATGAAATATTAAGAGACTTTCTTCTGGGCAAGAAAATGGCAAGGCAAGTGGTGGATTAAATGAGGACATTGACGAAGGCGATATTTAGACAAGGCGATGATAGGGTGTCGGAAAGAGTAGATAAAGCGTAGCTGATAACTGCTGATAACTCACTCATTTTAAATATTTGTATGACTGAAATTAATCTAAGAGTAAATAAAATGGACACACTAAATATACAAATATTGGGACTATGTGATAAACGATGGTCTGGACAAGGAAAGGTAAGAAATACAAATGTAAGCATAATGAGTATATTCAGGAAAAGGTAAAAATGAAACGTGGAGGAATTGCGTGACGTTACTGCTAAATTATGAAGCAAAAAAGACCTTAGTGGACTGGAATATCATATCAGACAGGCATAAACAGCACGCATAAACCCCCAAACAAGGAAAATCTATATAGTGCTATGCTACACTCCATCAGACGTGAGCGAAAACGAAAGAATAGTACACTTTTACCAGGAATTGATAATGTTTTAAACAAAATCAATTGAAAGGTACATCGTAATAGTTACATCAGGCTCAAATTCCAAAATAGGAACGAATGAAGGACTCGAAATAATAATGAGTAAACATGGAATTGGGTCTAACAAAAAAATGGAGATAGATTGAATAAGCCTACGAAGCAACTTAGTGAAAGGAAGTACTATTTTCTTCTTTAGTAATGGGCGAAAGAAACTCAAAATAACTGCTAATAAAGTTGAAAAATGAAGATTTATAACATACAAAAATTAAAAGAAAATGAAGTTCAAGAACAATGGAGCGTTCGAGTGGCACAAAGTAAAGAGAGCAAAAAGGATGTGAATATGAAGATCAATCGAAAATGATAGTGCACGAAGTCGCAGCAGGTGTTGTGGGATATAAAGTGGATAATAAAAGGTTGGATGGGCGATTCCACATGGCTGCTGATCAAGAAGAAGAAAGAAGTAAAAACTGTGTCAAACTGTACTTCTGGCCGAGTAATATGCAGCCTTAAACAACTTTGTTTAGAAAAGCGCCGAAAGAGATAAAATTGGATAGACAAAACTAGCCACGAGGCAGCAGTGAGAAATAATATGAGGGGACTATACAGTTGTACTAAATCTCTTGTCAATAAAAGAAATCATTGCGAGATCAGGAAGGGCAATTACTCACAATAACCGAAGAACAACTGTACCGGTGGTATGAACAGTACAATGAACTATTGTCAGAGGACAGCACAATAATGGTCACGCAAAATTACGACAATGAAGGAGATGTATAGGTATTATAAATGGATACAGAGGAACCAATAAACTGTGAAATCAGAGAAGCAATCTCCCACATGAGGAACAATAAAACACATAATGACATACCAATGGAATTATGGAAATTCGACATCAGCATTTCTGTAGAATTAATAAACCTCTACTAAAAGTAATATGGGAAAAGAAATAATGCCTACTGAATGAAGAAACGTAGTTGTAACAAAACCGTTGAAAACATTGAGGGTCACTAAGAATGTCACAATTGGAGGGAATAGCACCGATGCGCAGCATATCCAAATCTCGACGTATATCATCCACCAAAAATGGACTAAGAAAGAGACAACAATTAGAAAAAGACAGAAGGGTTTAGGAAGGGAAGATCATGCGTTGACCAAATTGGATATGATTCGTCTGATTATAGCAGAAACCAGAGAAAAGAACATAGCACTGGCAATGGCAAATCTTAAAAACTTTTGGTTACCTTCAAGAGATCCTTAATTTAATAAAAATGATGTACGAGAAATCTATACACAATTGTTAGATCACTACGACAATAAATATAGAGAAGGGTGCGACGCAAGGATGCATACTACTATTACTACTCCACTGCTATTTAAAATATATTTGGACTATGTACTGAGCAAAGGACTTGAGAAGGGAAAATAAGAAATTGGTAGATATGGAATATGCGAACGATATGTTGTCAAATAAAAGATTAAAGATTTAAAACCAAGTTCGAAAATTAGGCAACACGCGAGGGACTCAAAATTAACCAGAAAACCCAGCAGAATTGAAAATAGGGATTGAGAACCAGGAAAAACTGTATGTAGGCAAAGAACAAAATAATGCAGGTACATGAGTTTTGATACCTGTGTAGTGTAATTAATACCACCGGTGGAATAGAAGAAGACGTCAACAAAGGAGTGAAAAGAACACAAGCTTCTGGAATAATATCTGGAGGTCAGCATAGATTACTTTGACGACAAAATTAAGAATAGTTGGCAGCGATGTTATGAATAAATGTTTACACAATTTTAGGGTTCAAATATTTTATCAATACACATAATAAACGGACGTAAGATTTTTATTATCAACACAAGCGACACATAGTAACTGCCAAAATATAGAAAATACATTTTTAATTTATTACCAAACTTTCGTGAATTTGCACTCTTGGTGATTGTTACTAATTATAAGTATGGATCGTCAACTGCAAAAAGGAGTACTTGCTGGCTTCTGCCATCTATTTATACGCTGCCAAAGCCACTGTAAACATTCGGAGTATCTATGGACAGGACTTTCCCGCATCAGAGACAACGTCGACCTGATCGACATATGTGCCTTCAAACAGATGTTCAATAGTGAACGAGAATATGTAATATATTGATTTGTGGAATTTGCGGCTTTTTAGTTGAATATAATCTAGTGTGAAAACACTATGTATGCTAAAAGCCATTATAAACTATTAATAATTAATCGGAATTGTAAAGTAATTAATAAATAATGTATTACACGTTATTGCGGAATGTTAACACCCATTGGATTATTAATTGTAAAATACAACGTGTAAGGCCTGATTTGTAATAGTAATTAACTTATATCAATCTTTATTTGAATTTTCTTAGACGCATCTTTTGTTTTCAAATTTTATAAAATAAAAAATTCTATGTTTAAAATGTGAAATTATAAACTGACATATTGGTGGTGCTAATCTCCACTATATGCGGAGCTTGTTTATTTACGGTAATCATCATGATGTTAATTTGTGAAATGTTCATTTATGTGTACCAAAATAATTTAAAATGATTTCTCAATGCATGAGAATTTCATCGTATGGTTTCATTTTAGTTGTAGTCATATATATACCAAGCAACTAACTATTTTTCTCGATCCGTTACAAAATATAGCATGGAATAATTAATATTTGTTTTATCTCTAGCCGCCACAAATGTGGCAAGAAATGTATAATTATTTACATAATTATTTCTAACTAATCAGGTGTCACGAACGACCACAAAGTGTAGAATGAAATCTTTATTCTTCTAAGTTGGCGGTGACACAATCAAGGTTGAGTCGAGAAAGTAGTAGTTTTGGAACTTTCTGATCCACTTTGATTATGGGATCTCGTATGACTGATCTATCAAATCAGTGTAATATCCTTAATCTGAAATTGCAAATGACATGGATTTAAATTTTCGTTTTCAAAAGAAAAAATTGCAAATTTCCTAACGAGATTGGAATTTGAGGTTGAAAATCGTTTCAAAGATAACACAGTGCTGTTGTTTATTGTTGAGGACCCATTTAGCATACAAGTTGAAGACGTACATCTACTAGCAAGTAGAAGACATCTGTAACTATTTTTATATTAATCTATGGGAACATAATTTAATTTTTTCTTTAAAATGTTTTATTTCTACAGTGTGTTCCACTTAAGAGTGTGACACCCTCATATCTTTTTTATTTTTAGTCCAATTTTAGTAATTTTTTTTCTAAACGTAGAATACATATTACTCTATTTACTCCCAATTGTCTTCTTTAAATACAACGCAACCTGCGATGGCAAAATAAATGGCAAAAAGCCAGAAATCACTTTAGGGATTTTTTTATCACACTATTTTACTAATAAAATTCACGAAAATTAAAAATGTTAAAATTTTCCGTAAAATTCCTTAAATACTTACTATTAGCTACGCCGAAAAAAGTATGCTATGAAAATTTTGTTTGAAATAAAACCTGAAGTGTCAAAGTTGTTGTTGTTTAGGCGCAGCCTCCTGTGCAAATAATATTTACCGAGCTGGAATTACTTTTGAAGAAAATGTTAACATTTTTAATTTTCCTGAAATTTTGAATTTAGGGTTTTTGAGCAATTCTGAACAATTAATACTAGTAAAATGTTTCGATAAAAAAATCCCTAAAGTGATTTCTTGGTTTTTGCCATCGAATGTTGCTTTGCATTTAAAGAACACTAGAATTGGTTTTTTGGGAGTAAATGGAGCAATAAGTATTCTACGTTTGGAAAAAAATTACTAAAATTGTTACATTCTTAAGTGAAACACATTGTATATATCTATGTGCTTCTAAATACATTCAATTTGTTACCATAATTAAATTTCTTATGTTATCTATAAAATGGTTAATTATGATAAAACATAATGCCCATAATTTAAAAACAAATTAAAAAAATATATTCATTGGTCATTAGTCCATAATATCAGATAAGAAAGAACAAATTTGTATTACACAATCTTTTTAAAATTGAAGGCTCCAGTTAAAATAAAATATTATGTCGTAATCTGTGAATACCCACAATGGCATCATATTATCTATAATTTGTTAATGCGGCAGATAACAACTGTAAAATTTTCTTGTGCGTGAAATATTTATTACACTGCCGAAAGTTCCCTTAATCAGAAAACTTTTATGGAAGTTTCTTATCTTCATAATTAGGTGCTGTTATCGAACAATAGCAGCGATGTTGGTGTGTGGCAGCGGCAATTTGTAAATCATCCAGGGACACGTCGTCGATGCAATATAAAACAAGGATCAAAGAAGTTGTCGTCCTCAAATTGCCGTCTTAAGAACTATCCGTTATCCCGAATCATTAATCTTTCCTCGTGCTCTGAGCAATTTTATGCAAAACTTGCCATTATCTCGCCGTAAAGAGTGACGGACTTATCTCAAGACCCTCTCGATTACTGGCGCAAATCGCGTGTCATTTGTTAACTCCTGAAGCGCTGAGAACGCACAGGTGCACGCCGGGTAATTTAGCTAGGATTTACTACATAACAGAAGAACTCGCACCCCATCCTAATAGCTTTCCTGTTCTGAAGTTACAATTCAAACTTCAACACTTTGGCGCCTGATCTTTGCTTTCGCCTCTAATTAAGGGGATCGTTATCTCAATAAATGAGCACTTTATATTTAGCGAAAGGCTTTAGTGCACTACCAAATAAATCTAATTCGAAAATACTTTATAAAAAAAGAGATTATTGTATTTAAAATTCTACTCAAACTTTGCCTTAAAAATAATTCTATTAATGTATTACTATAAATGGTTCTCGTCAGCTGTGAATTTAACACACAAGCAAAAATTGAAGCTCCGTTATTCAAAGTAGGAAGCGAAATCAAGCGTGAAAACTGTACGAATTGCCCCATACGTGATAGAAATACATTTATAATATACTCCTGGAAATACTTCATCGCATACCTTTGGAATATTGATGGCGAGAATCCTGAACAGGATACAGGATATGCCATGTATGTTACTGATGTGAATTTTACATGGTATTACGGATACTACGATATCAACACCTAGTTGAAGTTATCTGCTATGTGAAATATTTATCGTAGACTACCTTGGCAATTTAATATTATATCTTAGTTTAGTGCATCATTGTTATAATTTATTGAGTTGCTATACTTCGTCATTTTACAACGCGTTGATTATTTTATTAATGAAAGGTGATTTAATATTATTTATAATTCATTATGTTATTATTTTTACATTACTTTTATATAAATATAAAAACTCATTTGGTTTTATATTAATACGAAATTAGAAATCCTACTAAATGATGACCATACGAGTAATTATTGATTTGGGTAATTATTTATGAACAATGCATTTAATTATTTATAAATGTACCGTTAAATCCCTAAATCCGTTGAAACTCCTAACTAGTGAGAATTATAAATTACTAGACAGGGTTTGTAAAACCTTGCATTGATTAGCGGAAATTAGATTAGATTAAGTAGATGAAATGTTTTTAATTTTCAGTTTGATTATTGAATATATTTTCTTTGTCATTACTTGAAATTCAGCTTTCTTTCGTACTTTTTATATATTGCATTTTTTAATTAATTTTTGTTTCTTTGGCTGGGAACTTGAATTAAATTCGGAAATTTATTTCATTGAGTAAATTGTTTGACAAATTGAAAAATATCAAAATGTTATCTCTCGCGAAGGCTGTAAATAGATATTGTGTCCAACGTTCATTGGCTGAATTGGCTCAATTTTGTTGCGCTTTTGAATAAAGATTATTCACCAATTTTCGTGATGTCAGAAAAATTATATAATGGTTGTTTATCTATATTAAACATATCTTAGTAACGGTAGTAATCGAACGACTTGATTTATTTAAAACTTCATATTAATATCTTTATGTTGTAAAGAGACAGATTGAACTCAATTATATAAGGTAAACTGCCCACTTGCAGTTAGTACAAACTGCAGCACCATTTACTAATTTGCTCACTCATCCCGAGTCCTCTTCTACCAAAGGTTGTTATGTCTCGCCATGTTTCTTGACCCTGACCCTGTACTAATATTTTCGCTTCTGTCCATGTCATACCCTATCCTGTCAGTATTATGCTCGGTCCTCGATCTACCTCTCCCTCTTCGTCCATCAGTTTTCATTTCCCTGACTGTTTTCACTAGTCGATCATCCTTCATCGTTGTCATATGTCCATACCACCTGAGTTGTTCCAGCCTTCTTCTGATTACTTTGCTTCTTATCTCGTGTATTGTTAGCACCGCAATTTTTCGCAAAATCTTCTTTGAAGCTTGTATTTTGCTTATTGAAATTCTAAACAGCTTTAGTCTGAAAAGTTTTTTCAAAAAATTGAGTATAATTGAGTGTAATGAAGTTCAATGCGGACCACTGCAGATTTTTATAAATAGATGTCACTATTGCTCTCTTCCAATCCAGAGGAAGTTTTATTCCTTCTTTTCCCAAATATTTTTCATTTTTGGGCTTATGTCATCTATCCCTACGTCTCATATTTTTAATTTTTTGATAGCCTCTTCTATTTCTCCAATTTTTATTTCTTCTTCTTGAAATACTAAAGGTAAATATACAAAATCAAATTCAACACACATTTTACTCGAGCTATCCTCAATCGTACACTTACTTTCATCTCAGGGTCAAGGTCTTTCCCATTTTTAACCCAACATTAAGGTACTCCTTATACGATTTACCAGAGAACGCATCCTCTCGGTATTTTCAATCTGTCCTTACAATAGAATCTTCATCGGTTCCAGAAATTAGCTGCTACATAATGAGATATATCATAAAAACACTTAAAAATGTTGACACGGCTTAAAAAAGACAACAATACTAAAACACTGTAATAGGGGAGAGTGTTCTGTTATTCTTGTCTTACTTGCTATCCATCGTAGAATGAAGCTCCGATATGGAAATTCGCGTTTACCACTCCAGCAAGTATATAAATGTAGCAAGAAATTCAAACACGTGGTGATTTCAGTAGCTGTTTGTCAGCGACCTAAATCTGGCCTAGTCAGAATCCATGACGACAGTAGAAGTATTAGTGAAAGGAAAAGCCGTGGTTCTATACATCACCTTATATATGGCATCTTCCAATTTCATAAAGTGTCAGCAAGATGCGTGCTAAAACAATTGGATCCAGAATTGAAAGAGCGATTTGTTGACGCCGGTGTGAAGCAGAAGGGGTGACGTTATGACATGGATTGTGACAGGGGATGCACTATTATCAAGACACAATTGCCAAAACCCGAAAGAATCTCACACAGCTCTCGGCGGAAATGCTATGTTACGCTTATTTTGGGATGCAAAGGTGGTAATATTGTAGGACTACATGCCTAATGAGGTTACTATTATTAGTAGCACTAAGAACTCCCCAAGAACTGTGTCAACCCTGGCTGCAAAACCAAAACTGGTCCCCATGATGCAAGTTCCAAAGCATCCAAAAATTTTAATTTATTTCCCCGTCCTCAAACCGAGCGATGGCCATCTTTCATTCACTTAAAAGGGAATTATGTGGGAAGACATTTCAAAGTCATCATGAAATGATTCAAGCGACGCTGTGCATTTGATAAAACGTTTTTTTTCTTTGGGTATTCAAGCACTTACAAAATGGTCCACGATGTATATAGAACGCGATGAGGACTACGTCGGAAAATGACATACTTGTTCTTCCTTCTTAAGATTGTCAATTGAATCTGCCTTACATATACGAACATCTAATAAAATAATGATTACGGCGTGTGATATATTTTTTATATTAACTATACAAGTTTACCAATTTGCGAATTAATAAATCTAATTGATCGATAATAAAAATTGGATAAAAAAGTATTTAGAGCGAATTATTACTTACGCTTCAAACTACACTAAACTGCACGTTCTTTTACTTTAAAATTCCACATGCGTTTACGGAACTGATGAAAATGAAATAAAAAATATTTTACGTAGAATAGAATGCTTGTAGCACTTTTACTAATTATTAATTTTAATATTGTTGCAATTCTTAATTAAATTGTACGTATGTACGATCACATACATAGAAATTGTAATGAATTAACACGTACACGAGTAGGTAAAATATAATTAACCTTTACTAGCGCCGGTAAATATCATATACGTGTCAATCGCGATGAAGAGCGCTAACCTTTCCGTTTATTACCCTTATAATTTAATCAGACGCTTTACTAGTAAGGGTAACCTTTCCCATTTCATTGTAACTTCACAATAGCGCGATGACATTATATGAAAAACTACAATTCACATTTAATAGGCGTCTATCGTAGTTCATTGGGATTATATTGTTTAATTGTCTATGTCGTTCGTATTAGGAATAATTTTTAATTCTGGCTCAAAAATGAACAATGCAATAAAATGTAGAGATAATAAGTTGATGGCGATAACTCGGTATGGCCCAAAATCGATGATTAGGAATTGGGTGATAACAATATATCGAATTGGACCATAATAATTAATAGCTTTCTCTAAAGTGACTCTTCTGGCAAACTAAGCTCAGATATAGTTTGAAGTGCAACGGTAGTATTTACGACAGACGAAAGATTCAAAATGAAGTTTTGAGAAACTTAATTCTCAGTTAACTAGTTAACGATGACAACAAATGATTAAGCCAAGAATAAAAATACATCACGAGCAATTAGTTTTTATTAACTAAAATAAAAAATTTAAATTTAAACTTGTTTTACTTCTCACTAGTTTTCCATTCTCGATTTAATATTAGATCGTTGTTTTGAAGCAATCTCTAATTAGTGTAAGAAATATTTCGTGGTTTTAGGAAACAAAACACAAAACAAGTAATGTTGGCACGTTGGTGTTTACTTTCGGAACTAACTACACGTATAATTTCCACTTTAATATATTTAAATTGTCCTTGACAAGAAACCGCAAGCTCTAAAATTTCAGTACATGCTAGATTCATACGGAATAAATTCATTTATGCTAATTTTGTGTAAAGTGAGTTCTCGGAATGGCTGGATACTTTGCGAAGCGGTCTAGATCCTAAGACCGAATCTTCCGGTGTCCCCGCAGTCGACACCCTCCTGTTTTTAATACTGCGTCCGGTCAACTGTGCTGGTAACAGTTGCTTGTCACGATACCGTCTGGACTACACCGTGCCCGACCAAATCTTTAATTAATATGGAAATTATATGAGATCTTAATCACTTTTTAAATAAATTTCAGCTACAACTCCTTTATGTTGCACTGTCGTTTCTTTTTATTCGTCGCGTTACAAGAGGAAAAAACGTAATTAGTTTCGCACAACATTTAGTATTTATGTCAAACAAAGTAAAGATAAGGGAAATATTTTAAGATATCACTGCTGTTTAAAAATCCATGGGTGGTAGTTTTTATGGTGGTCGTGTAATCAAGCCATTTATGGTACCTAAATTCTTGTGAAATATATCCCTGACATTTTTATAATTTTACACGACGCTTCAACATGCCACCTATTAGTGTCAAAAATATAGAATAAAATGAGTCTGTTATTTTTTAAAATACTAAAGCAAATTAATGCAAACTCCCTCAATTATTATAAATCTTACAGCTAAGGTTTTCTACTTATTATTATTATTATCAGACGTGTTCAGTTCTACGTAATTAATGCATACAGCTAAATTTACCAAGATTTCAGACGGCTCAATTAATATAATGGCAAGGAATTGCAAATTTCGGGAGACGTTTATGTAGGGTGTCAAGTCAATGTCTCCCACGAAATGAAGCTATGCCCCTGTAGCTGGGGAATTTCAGTCTACGCTACCTTCAATTTAAACATTTAGCCACACACGCTTCCCTTAAACTGTTGTTGCGTACAAATTCAATTTGCAAATTACACTCGCAGCGAACGAAAGCGTCAATGAAGCGGAATTTACGAGTAAATATATGTAGAAACTCCTCACAGTATAAATGAATATGGCGCATAAATCACCCGATATCGCAACATGTAAAAATATGGGAAAATACTTTATCGGAACTCGAAAGAGAAATGCAAACAGAAAAGTACCAAACGGTCATTGTGGACGAAGCCACAGCCGCATTGATAAAGCAAAACTTCCTACAGTTCTGGCCACATAAATCAAAACTTACACTAAGCGCACGTTGAATACTATTATGCTCCCCTTCGTCTGAAAAGATAAAAAGACTTTCGTATAATATATCTACCACATAGCATTACTTGTATAAATCAATTGCGTGAATAGAATATAGTTATCTTCGCTGGTACAACGTGGCTTTTTAAAATCGTAACTTACCAGATTTACAAAAAAATTAATCCTTTGAACGTATTCGACGTTTAGTGCTCGCATTGAGACCATATGAGGAATTTTATTCCTTTTGTTGCCTTTAATAAAATCACCGCATTTTAAAAGTAGTTAACTTTGGTGAATGTAGTTAATTGTTTTATTTTTATCAAATACATATTTCAACATATGTATTTTGAAATATGCAAAGAATGTGCATAAAAGAAAGTTTTAATAGTTTTTGCACACACACTACTGCAAATTTATCGAATTAAGTATTTCAATTAATTTTATAAATTATCACAATTTTTTTCTGTGTTAACAATAAAGTGGCAAGTCTTTCTATTGACACTTAAGCAGCACACATTAAGCTTCCTTTACACAAAATTTAGATCTAGATAACCTACCTCGGCTGTTTCCTACACAAAGTTTAAACCCATCCTCATCACACCTATTTATATTGTTCCACTGTTTAAATTCAAATTGACCACTTCAGTCTGTTGCTTCAGTGTCAACAATGGTTTTTCCTTGACCGAAAAAGAAATATTTTCTTACGATTTACATAGCCATTGCTACTACGTTTCCTTCCCCTAATTATTGTTTCGAATTCACGTTTGTTACCATAATTATCTTTTTACATTTCAGCTTTGGGGCATTTTTTTGTAATCGTACAATATTTCTGCCACTGCATCTCAATGAACTTCATAGTTTTACGCTTTCGGAATTTGAGTTTCCAGTTTTTCCTAAATTAACCGAAATTTTTAATAACTTTTCCTCTGCTCATTTTTTATGACTAAAATAGACTTGTCATTCAAAATTTCAAAATTTCTCCAATTATGCTCTTATGTAAAATATAAAAATTATTGGTGTAGTATATGTCATTAAAAATGTTTTAAAATCAACTTTCAGCTTAAAACTTGTTAAGTTATACTTAATTTTTATATAATCTATAAATAATTTAAAATTTCAATAGTTGGATCAACTTAACGACGTATACATATATAACCAGTGCAAAAACACCAACAATGTTAAAGTCCTAAAATTAAAATAAAACAATCACAAGCATTCCCAACAACTCCAATCAAAATTTACAACATTTTGATTGTTTTATTTTAATTTGAATGCTTAAACACGTCGTATTTTTTTATACAAAGACATGTTTTGTTAATTATTTTTCAATAACTTTGATGAAGGTTTAAGTATTATTTATCAATTTCACAATGATATCAAAAATTAAAAAGAAATTAAATAAGTCATTTGTCGTGAAGAATATATTCAGATAATACAATAAAGAATTAAAGTAACGTATTGGTCCTGGGTTTTGAATCAAATTTAAAATTTAAATTGTAAAAACCTGCGACATGGCATTTTGTGAAAGAGTGACTTTGAAACTTAAACATTCATGACATTAAACATGAAAATTTCGCTTCATATAATTAGAAAATGATGAATAAAGCCAGCAAAATGTTCCTGGAATCGAGATTATAAAGTTTGCTAACCAAAAATTGTACGTTGAATGAGTCAAACGCACGCCTGTCGTAGGGGAACCTATACGTATTTTATTACTGTCATAATGTTGTATCATTTGAACAAGGCACATTTACCGTTTGAAACATTAGAAATAGTTATTTACAAGTCATAGCTGTGAATATGTACGTCTGCTTTTGTGAAAACCTTATCGAAATATAACGACACAATAGGACCAATAAGAAAGTCATTACCGACAATTTGTATAATTATATATAATAATATATATATATATATATATATATATATATATATATATATATATATATATATATATATATATATATATATATATATATATATATATATATACATATAATAATGAGTACTAAATTATTTTCAAAAAATGAGTTTTAACTAGTTTAATTGTTTCATTTGGATGTTACTGTCAGTTTGCGATACATTTATTGAAAGAATGAAAAATGGGAAACATGTATATCAATAGGTTATATACACGTTTCCCATTTTTCATTATTTCAAGAAATTAAATTTAATATATTATTTGGCACTTTTGGTAAAATAGTTAACGATTAATTTTTAATATTGAACACAGAAACAGTGGCTCAGTTTGGATTTTAAAAGATCAGTTCTTTGCATTATTTAAAAAAAATAAATCCAAAACTACTACAAATTGTGTAGTTAAAATATTTCAATAACAAATCGTTTGCACTACTCTACCAATATTTCCAAGGATACTTTGAAAATTACCAGGAAAATTATTTAACAATAGCAAATTTATTGTTAATTTTCCAAATACCAGTTTCTTTGTAAATTACTTGTTTACTATGAAAATTATGAAAGATTTACATGATCATATGATTTATTGAAAAGAGTGTTTAACTAGGTTTGTACCTGCACTAACATAATTTAATCGTACATTGAGCTGTGTTGGTTTTGTGACGTCATCAAAACTTGATATTTTCTGTTTTTGTCTTAAACATCGCTGAAAATTCACCATAATGTTTCTCTTTAGAAGTCACCTACCGGTATATGATTCAGCTATGCACAGTTATATTTACGAGTATTTTAATAATCCAAACTATGTTACAATTTAAACCCAAAAAAGTATTATATTTTGTTTTGATATTATTTAATTGTTTAAATATGATTTTGTTAGTAGTTATAATATCTTTGAATAATCGAATACTGGAATTTTCTGTGGAATTTTACGAATTCTTTAATAAATAATTTAACGTTGTCAGTAAAATAATGGATTTTAATACAAACGTTCATCACATGTACATGTTTGGTTGCCTGCTTTGAGAGCTAAATACATATGTGAAATTTTAAATAAATATTCATGAACAGATAACGACTTTTGTTACATGTCTTGATTAAAACTTACGGAATTTGCATGAATGTCATATTTTAACTTTTTTATATTATGCTAATCAATTAAACAAAATCATAAGAAAAACACAATAAAGTTTTTAAAATACAGATATTATTTATAAAAGTGGTTAAGTGTGAAATTGAACAAGATAACCAACCAACCCAATCAAACCAATCGTAGTTTATGCATCTGTTTCAAATTTGTTGGTACGCTTGTGGATATTGTTAGGTGCTTTTTTATTGCATTTGCTTTATTGTCTTTATTATTATTTTATTATAATATACACTTTGATCCAAAAGTTGCAGGACTTGTTGGACGACGACTACATTCACGTTACTCTGTGAGTCTAACTATGACATACGTAACTCTGACATTGTGCTGTTTCTTCCTGCTCGCATTATTCGATTCAGGTATCACAGTCGATATGATTCTGGTGAATTGTTTTGTAATATATTTTCACTGAAAAACAATAACATATAGAAATATTGTATACATAGCATATATAGCATTTGAGAAATCTTTTTTCAGGAAGAATGTACAGTGGCTGTAGCACTTTCCGAAGAAGGAGAAACGTAGAAAAGTAGTGGTGAACTTTAGCTATGACTCAATCAATTTCAGTGCTGACTCAGTACATATAAACTGGAAATTAACACGATATGAGCTGTTCAGGAACAAAAACAAGTAACGACAGCCAATCGAGACTATCTTTAGCCATTACAGACGTCAAGGCAGAGGTACTACTCTTCAAGAAATCTTTTTTAGGTACAACGCTCTGATTAGCCAAAGCATAATTCGGGGAAAGTTGACAGAACATCAAGTGTATACTTACCTGCCACTTCCTTTTTAATGATAGAATGTAGAAATCGTTTAGAACTTTCGCATAACATTGGTATATTAATGCATGTTAATGCAAGTCATTACATAGCCACAAAGTGTGGTAGTATCTTCAAGAGGTTGGAATAGTCATTATGAATTGGTAACTCGAAGCCCGGATTTCAATCCTATTGAGCACTTATGGGGTAATATGGGGAGAAGCCTTTGTATCCTTAATGATCTGGGAAACCACCTTAGGAAAAGTTGGAATGATGTCGATTAAAATCAGTTGATCGAGTATGGTTAGACGATTTCGAGCAGTGATTAATGCAAGTACGTGTTATTAATTTATTTGTTTCTATCAAATTTGTTGAAGCTGATTATGTATATGAGTAAGTTTGAAAATACCCTGCACATAATGTGGTGGATTTTTAAAGTTTTCAAACAGTATTCCTTAATTTTACCCTGAGGGGGCTATTTTTATTTACATATGACGCCAATTGTCTTGGCATCAAACTAAAAGATTTGATATTAAAGATACAATTACACATGTAGAGTCACATTTTTTTCGGGTACCCCTTTAATATTTTATAATGATCAACGTTTTTGAAACACGATTATTTTATCGTCTTAGATCAACTAAAATATTTGATTTATTATGGCCCCCTGCTTCATCTGCAAAAAATACTATACTAAAGATTTGTACGATTAGAATCAATAACTCAGTATAAATAAAATATCACTCAATTTTTTTCTGGATTTAAGCTATTACTATATAATTAACAAACGTTTCGTTATTGACGTACTGACATCAAAAAATACATAGATATTGATATTTTTACAGGATGTCCATGCACAGAAGTTAACACATTTTTAAAATTTAATAAAGTTACGTTTTGAAGCAAAATCATCGACCTCGTGAATAAATGGTTAAATTGTCGCTACGATTTATAAAAAAAATAAATAATAATAATAATAATAAAATAAATATTTGTTAGTTGTAAAGTATTTAATTATATATGCCGTGATTATTGGAGTTCTTATGTAAATCTGAAATAATGTAAGAAGCACTGCATGTATAGTCAAATGAGGTTCTACACGAAACATATTTTGAAGTATCCAAGTATCCAAGTTTCCAGCAAACATGAATTAACACTAACCTTTAAAACGTTACTACAGTTTAAAAGATATTTATAAGTTAAAGCCTTACAAGCTGAAGTTTAATTTTACAATGCAGCAACTTTGAATTTCGTAAAAGCAGTGACATATTCCAAATTGTTATATGAAAAATTCGTTAGATTTGCTAATAAAACTACTTTGAACTTCCATTCGCCTTCATTTACGTTGATATTAAAAGTAAAGATTAAATTAAAATTAAAACCACTACCGTTCGACAACTCTGAATTTGTTCGCCAGGTAAACTAAAAACCATCCGAAACACTGTGTGATTGACTAAGTATACATACACGTATACATATCATGTATCATTCAACTACATAACAAACGGCGAGAAGAAAATTATGAATCTAGATAAAATAAAATGAGCTGGGTCATATACATGATCTTGAATAAAGCTAATAATTTCAAATATTTCTTGTTTTCAAGGTAGGAAAAATGAATTACCACCAAATATTAATACTTTACATATTTGGTAAATTTGAGTAAGTAATTACAGATAAGGTATCTGTAATTACTTACCGAATTTTTTGGCGCAAAAGTTGAATAACAGCGTAGTTTCTAAAAGGGACAGGCGATAAGGATTAACTTTATGCCCTTTCTTCATTTTTTTTTATAAATTGCCTTGATCAGAAATGACGAGTTACAGAAACTTTACTTATGAAGCTTGGAAACTATTCTAAACTGTGTCAAATAGCATTGATATCATTGAGTAGCATTGATTAATTCGGGAGTACCCACATGGTTCAAACATCTGACAAATATTGTTAACGATGTTTTTTTATACCTTGATGAAATAAAAATGGTTAAAACAGATTTTAAACCATCCCCTTAACTCAATTATTATTAGACTGGGTTGAGTTCCGAAATGAAATAAATAAATAAATGGACGCTAAGTAGAAAGTAACACATCATGTTCCGACACCAAAGGGGATGCGAAGATCTACAAAAAGTGATGGAATTTTTTACATAGATACCACATGTCAACCATAAAATATTGCTTGCTAGGACCTGGTTTTTTACAACATTGTCCACTTTCTTGGATAATTAGCCAATGATCTATTCATATTTTTAGAACGAACAGTAGCAATTTTCTTATTTTTCTTGATGAAGCCTATTTTCTTAGTAGTAGTTGCTTTTACTTCTTTATATGAGGATTCTAGCTATTCCCAAAGATTCACAGACAGATTCGCATCTTTTCACGTCAGTTAGTGGACAAGAATTTGAAAATGATGCTAAATGGATCGATCTGTTATCAAACCATTTTATAGCTCTTATGCAAATATTCTCATTGTTTCTTTTTCCTCAAAACTTCGTTTGCCTTTCTTCTTCATAACTTTATCCTGAGGAAAAGTTAGTTCAGGGTATCTATTTATATGAATTGTGCGCAAAACTGGAAATTCATTTTTGACTAGTTCAATAAATAGTTTTCGAGAAGGAAACCAGCTGTCGCAAAATATTAGGTTAGACTTATCTTTTTCCTTAGATTGTGTTCTAGTTGTCCTAGTTGCGAAACAATATTCGCGATTGCATCTAAGTCTGGATCACCTTCTACTTTATTTATTTTTCCTGTATATATTTCGAAATTGTGGAAGAGTCCATTAGCATCGCAAATGACTAATATATTATAGCCACATTTATATGTCTTATTAGGCATTTACTGTTTCAGGCTTGAATGCCTCTTGAATGGCATCATTTATTCATCGGTACTGAGCATCTGGTGTGGAGGAAGTTTAAAAAATTGTGATTGCAGGTAACTAACTAATGTTCTGATTTTATATAGCTTCTCTCATTGAGGGTCATTCTTGGATAGTTCGTCAGCATCGTGTTTCAAGTTTAAACACTTTTTTATTTCTCCCCTTCAATATCTACTCCTGATATCTAAGATCCGACTAACACGAGTATTTTTTGCCCAATACGTACGTGATCTTGGCAAGCCAAAAATAGACATCTACATTACAGTTCTAAAAATTGTTCAATTTCAGTTCTGTTCAAATTGAGTATCTTGTTTGGACTTTGTTGTATAAAAGATAAATTACTTTGTTCCACAATGTGATCTAACATCACGTCATCGAAATAATACGAAAATATCCAACTGTAGTTTTCAGTTCTTTCGCCTCAGGAATATTATAAAACCAATCTGGTATATTCCTAACACTTTCGTTTCTGGGCACGTCCTTGTTTGTTCTTGAGTCTAGGAGACTTTTGTCTATGAATATCTGAATCCGTCTCTATTTTTTCTTCAGTAGTTCCATTTTCTCATTATTCTTCACTGTTCCCATTTTCTGCTTCTTCTTCACCTCTAAAATCCCTGTAAAAATACTCATAATCAACTAACCAAAAAATACATCATGTGTACACATATCTAGTAGATAGTAGTCATTTTATAAGTATTTTCTTACCTCCTGGGACAATTTGTAAACGAATTAATTGTATTTTTCTTAAGGGAAGTATCAGAATAACTTTAGATCTGAAGCAGCTGACACATTAATTTAGAGAAACCACAATCCGCCATACTTACACAATAACTAATTCAATGTTTGTGCCTGTAAATATTTGTCGAAATATACGCAAAACAATAGGCCAACGTCGATAAAACCGAACGCATTTAAATTTGCGCAATTTCATCGAAAGATAAATAAATAACATTAGCGGGGTGATTTGTCACGCGAAGAATCATGATGGTTTAAACAAGGTACTGACACGTGTAAAATATGCAAGCGCACACGTATCATGCATATATGAGTAATGCGTTCAATATTTACCGAAATATCAGGCCCGTCACTCACAAAACAAATAAAGTATTAAAATATTGCACACGCCGGTACATTTCTCAAAACGTGACGTTTTTCGCGTGGGACACATTACGAATATGGATTTAAATTTGAATAAGGGTTATTAATTTTATGCAAACAATGCGGATTTGTACGCAATAACGTTTGTTGAAAAAAAATTAAACAAAAAGTGGCGGGATCGATAAGCGTAGCGCGGATGTTTTTATAGAGTCACGTTATGACCATATTTTATCATATTTTTTAAAAGCGTGTTAGGTTTATGTCAATCCATTAGCATGACCTCATATCTTGCCTTACATTTTACCTAATGTGCTTTGTTGGTCCTCCGAAGCATCGCAGAATCTTTTCGATTTAAGATAATTTCACTTCCTTGTTATACACAAATGTGTTCTGAATCAAGAGTGTTACTTTTTTTAGTCGCCCAACTCGTGCAAACAGGTAGGACGTGCAGGGATTATTTTTCATAGGCACTTGTTTCCATCAAGTCAGTTTTGGCGTTACTTTCCACATCATGGTCCTCGGGAAGCTCAACGAAAATTACTTTGTTGCGGCATACTGACGTTGAGTTACTCCATTGACTGAAGATCAAATATGCTATATCGAGATGCCCGCATTTAAAGGAGAGTTTATCAGTCTTCATATATTCATCTGTGTAAAATTGGAGGCATCAGACCTGTGTTGCTAGGGTAACATTGATGAAGATCAAAGAGAGATTAAAATTGAGAAGCTGGAACTATAAAATAAAACTTTCATGAACTGTTTTTCAACGAAAACTTTCCTCAATTTTTATGTTAAGTAAGGCATATTTTACTGTAATTTCCACTTAAATTAATTTTGTTTTTGAGTTATGATGTAAGCGATAATTTGTTTAAATGGAAATCCTAATTTTTTCATAACGAATTTGGAAAGAAAAAAGTCCAAATAACGTTAAAAAAATAATATTTTATTTTGAAATTTTCGTGATAATTCATATTGTGCAGAAATTGCATTCTTCATCTGTGGGGTATTGGTCGGTCTGGAAATTCAACTCAAAAGCATCGCACATATTCTGGAAACTGCATAATACAATTTTATTAGGAAGATTTTTTCTGGCATTGCATGAGTACAACTCATTTTCAATTCGGCAGTTACGTTATTCAGACACCTCTCAACTTTCACAGGTCGTGACCAACGATGAACTAATGGTTCGATTTAAAATTAAAATATAATTGCGAACTGAGCCTAGCAAAAATGCCTAATTTGCGCCAATTGCACCACCATGTAGTGTCCTACACTTAAATGGAATTTTGCTATAAACTCATTAGGGAATTACATATTTCCAGCGGCATGCACAATTCGTTTTCTACAGACCATCAATGAATTCTTCAACGAGTAGATAGTACAAGCTGCCACCAGTACTACTAGATTTGAATGGATTGCACGATTTCTTTGCCGATTCAATTTTATAGTTTAACATCTGCGCAAGAACACCTAGTGATTGTAGACTGATTGATATAATTTGCTCGGTATTTTTTATTCTAGAGCACCGAAAGTGGATGTTTATCAAGAGAGTAATTTCTTAAGGTATCCGTAGAAGTCCATGAAGACAATTTGAAGCGTTTTCAAATCAGTGATAGTTCAATTAGTACATTTTTGGTTTTATAATCACGTTATTATAATACGCAAGATAATTTCTATATTGTTCCCAGTTTATTGTTTTTAGCTGCATTGAAATGATTTAGGTGGCTGTCCTCATACTAGTTCAGTTGTCCACCTAGGGATTTTTGCTTTGTTGGTTTAGTTTTAATCATTCTTCGGCTCGTACGCAAGTTCAGGATTAGACTGTCTCTGTAACGGTTGCTGTCAAAGTTGTTGGTGTTCATGCAATGATACACAATTGTATATGTCTTTTAATAAAGACGGTTAGTCACATGCACTACACTTCTTAAGATGATGTATACTGAGATGACTGTATCTAGTTGTGTCGACAATTTTCTTACAATTCACAGTTATAAACGTTGGCATGTTGCTATGATTTAGTATTATAATAAATAAAAATCATGACTGTTATCAGTCAGTTAAAAGTTAGGTCGTATGTGGCGACTTAGAATATAATCTGTCCCTGAAATGGTTCACAGTTCGAAACGCTATGAATACTAGTACTGGTCAAGATGTTTGCCGAATATGCTCACATCGATTCCTAGGCACGACGTTCGACAGACCATTTGAGCTCGCCTGGGTTAATGAAACTACCAATGCGACTAGTACACAATGTCACATGCAAAGATTAGGAAAGTTGCTAATATTTGTGTCATTAGTCGTTGTGGGGGATGACTGCTTACAGTTGATATGTAATTGCAGATAAAAAACCTTTATTGGCATATTCACTTTCTAACATTTCTTTATATCATTTATAACAACTCCATTCGGCTCCACCTCTTTCTTCTTCGATATCCTTCCACCTCTCCCTTATTTTTCAGTGACAATATTTTCTTCATTCTATTGTTCCATTTCGCTCTTTTTTACATTCGTCCTTTATCCCTGTTATTTTCTTCAAGATTTCTCGCCCCTTTCCGTTCTCTACTAAACCTTTTCTCCAGTATTTACCTTTCTTCTTTTCGTCTTATTTCAAAAGCACCTCTTCATAATCTCCGAACCAGTATTCCCATTCATCCCAAGCTTTTCCACAGAACTCGCACCTCTGATATTTTTCTTTCATCCAATATGTGTCGCCCTTATCCTCACATTTGAACCTTGCTAACATTTCTTCTTTTTCTGCCGATCTCCTTACCCTTAAATATCTTGGCTGCACTTCATCTGCTTTAATTATTTTGTATTTTACGTTGTACCTCGATTTAACTTTCCTGCGTTTCTATCTACTTCCATCTCTATATTATCTCCTTCTCCTTTCCGCCTCTCTCATAGACAACCCTTCCTTTTCATTCATTTTTATCCTATTTGTATATAACACTTGTTTGTCCTCCCATGTAAATTTCTTTAATGTCTCCAACACCATTTTTACCACTTCTGTTCGTCCCCCCACCGCGCTTGCTCTTTTCACCGACCCTAAGCATATCCTTTCGCTTCCTGTCTCCTACTTCACTATGTAATCTGGCATTGACTTCTCCTGGTTGAGTGCTCTCTTTAGATGTGCTTGGTGTATCCTTTCTATCCTTTTCTGTTCTTTCCATAGCCACCTCTCTTGTCGGTACATGGGGAGACTCTCCCCATTTCCTCTTTCCCTACAGGCGCCTCCTTAACCCTCCTCCGCTCTGTTCGCTTTTTTGTCCATGTGTTCCGCGCTGCTATTGTTCTCCCTCACTATATACCTTGAATATACCTCCATTCCTTCACCTGTTCTATTATTGCCCCTTTCCTTTTCACCTGCACTTCCGTCCTCTACCATCGTCCTTTTCTAAACACCATCAGTACTGTTTTATTTGTGTTGAGATCTAACTCCTTTCTGTCCAGGAATCCTTCTAGCCTTTGTTTCATTTCTTGAAACCCCTTCTCTGTCTCCGCTGGAATGACTTGTCCTTGTTCTAAAGCTCTCTGACGTCTCGTATCCCAATCTCACCCTACACCACGTTTCTTCGTATATCTATTCCACTCTTATTCTTATAAATGGGAATCCGATATCCCCACCCTTGCCATTATTGTCACCAATAATGTTTTGTACGATTTTGTCGAAGGCTTCAGATACTGCACTGTATTGTGGTAGTTAGTTACATGTGTTACAGTGGCGCATGTACATTGAAGCGTACAATTAGACGTATTTACCGTTGTTACTATTAAAAATAACTTGGGCCTTTTTAAAAATAAATTTTATTTTGATAATTCTGAATATTTCTTTATGAAAGGGGTGATTACAAGAGGTGCAAAGGAATATCAGTAGGAGAAGAAATTACATTGTTGTCCAATATTGCGAATGTTGCTATGCCATCTATTGACAAGGACGTCATATCAAAATAATTTAGTCATCAAACCTTGTTAGACAAATTCTTGTGTTTAAAAGTACTGTGGGGTCTTCTTCGGAGGAAACCGTTATCGCATTTTAAAACTTATTCTGTAGATTTTCACATGTTGACCGAGTTTTTGTGTACACATTGCTTGTGGCGTTCACTAGCATTCAAGCTACACAAAAACTATATTATTTTTTTTGAGCTAATTCCAGGAAATTATCGTTTTATGTAAATTATATTCTGGATAAACGTATAATACTTTACCGAAAAAGTCAAGCCCTAGACTTTTTCAATTTTCTAAGTAATCTAATACGAAACATAGTAACTAGCTAAAGGTAATTAACTAAATTAATGCTATGCTATAAACGCACTGCCAGTAATTAAAATTACATATTTGCATAGTAAAACTAACGGTTAATATCCCTCACTGCGAAGATGTGAATTTGCATCTGTGGCATGTTCCAACAACACGATACAAGATTAATTTAATCCTTTGTTAAGGTGATCACGGGTTGCAGCACAAACAGGGCATTTTCTCAGAAAATAAACACTTCCTTCCTAAGATACACCTAAAGCTACAATAATACATAGTACCAATATTGTCTCTGAGATTAAGCTATGCGACCCTTATTATAATAATTTTCAAAGTAAATGATCTTATCCTGCCAAGCAAACGACTTTTCGCCTAAAAGGATCGGAGGGGCCTAAGCTTATCTCATATTTTCCAAATTCAACTTCCTCAACGAAACACTGCGTGTCACTCGCGGTCGAAATTTAAACTGGAATATAAATACGCGCACGTAAATTTTTAATCCGTAAAAAACGTAAACCTGGCGCCCTTTAGTAGCACATCGGGCCAAAATTCGCCTACATAAAATCAAATAAAATATGAATGGATTGAAATAAGATTGACAGAACGTTCGGAGGGTCGGCGGTTGTAACGTGTCGTTACGAGGACGTAAACCGTGTATGTAATGCCGCGCCGCTGGAAGTGTAATATCGGATCACATCTGCCGTCCGATTGAAGTACGTGCGCGAGATTTAAATCGCCTGGGTAGATTAAACTTGAAATGGAATTCTTTTTTCTTATACATATGCTCCCTGTCTATGATATTGCATACTCATATAGCATTCGTACAATCGGGGTCGCAAGTTTGGCAATATTGGTTGTAAATGGAAGGGAATATTGCCAATTCTTTAGTGCTGTTCTATTAGAAAAATAGAACAGAGTATTTTTATGTACCACATTTCCACAAATTGAAGTGCAATAATTTACAGTCATTTAATGAAGATGATAAAGCAAATTCTTTTGTGAAAACTGGTCATGACATGACTAATATTGAAATGATTATGATCGGGTGCAACAACATTTGCAAGTAGATTTAAGCATTTCAATACTCCATACCCTGGAAATCGAATTACCTCTAAATCTTGATACATGCGTTTGTGAACAAGTGCATGGTTAACGGCGACATCAATGATTGAAAAGTGACAACGCACACACCATTAACTCATATCGAGTTAATTATAAAGTGATTTACATTAAGATTCATCATTGCAGGTTAATGTTACGTTTTTATGAGGTGTTTCAGTACAAAACCAACATATTAACAATAAGGTATGACATTCCTTAACGAATTCATTTACACAATGGTCTTAAACCTGAGGCATGGGCAGCACTACATGAAACGATTGGCTCTAACGAACTTCCTTGAGGTACTCCTGCTCTTATGTCGTTGATTTGGGACACTGCATTGCCAATTTTTGTTTGGAAGGATCTGAATGTGAAGTACGAGTGTAATATATGGTAAAATCTATGGGGAAGATGTTGGTGTCTAAAGTCGAATTGATGGTTAATAATAATAACGCAATAAACATTGTAAACAGTATTCAGAGTTGCTACTGAATATATTTTTGGAAAAATATATTTTAGGGGAATGTAATGTTAGATTAAAATATGCATATGTGCATATGCACCAATATTAATGAACCTTTTCAGAAATGTGTATAGTTTTTATTACAAAACTTTTATTATTTATATATAAAAATCTGCACTGTCCCGCACTAGGCTTTCTTATACTTAGATACATTTTCTTATACATTAAGTATAAGAAACTTATAAATGGGTGAATGTAAACAGCAAGGATGCCGCTAAACTATCAACTTCGTTGAATCTGAAGATGTTACGATTTTTAACGATTTTTTCAATTTTGAAGTACCTTATAATAATTTTTAACGATTTTTCTGACACCTTTTTTACAATTTTTAGATTTTTCGGTTTTTATATACAGGGTTCTGCACTGACGGACGCAACATAGGAAATGTTCATTTCGAGGGATTCAAGTATTGGCTTCTCCATTATTTTGCAACAAAATTCCATTAAGTTGGTCCATTGGGTATTTTTTAGGCTCAGTTCGCAAATAGTTTAAAAAATGTGTCGGCTAAATTTTGAAATTTTTAATCAAAACAACAATTCAACCTTTAAAAAACAAATGAAAATTTCCTGCAAAATTATTAGGGAAGCCAATATTTGAATGCCTCGAAGTTAAAATGATATTTCCTATGTTGCGTTAGCCAATGCAGCACTCTTGTATACATTACGATGTTATGGTTTTTTTCTACTTGGCTGAAGCACATGTGCACATCAACTAATTATCCTGCCCCAAACATTTTTCTCTTGTGGTGTGCGCAGTTGCTCCATCCTGTTGAAAGTAGTCGTAATTTCTATCATGTCAATGTTACAAATGAAAGTAAAATGTTTCCTCTCTATCTTTCCCCATTAATTGTGTCATGAAAGAACACAGATCCAATCAGCCTTCTTATTGAAACTGTTAAAAAGCAGATACTTTTTAAGATGCAATGGGGACTTGGATTTTCACGATTCCACATACAAAACTGTTGTGAATGTTTGTAGCCAGAGACATGAAACCAACTCAAACGTTGCTTGAAACCAGTGGTAATAATCAACACGAGTTGCGAACCTCGCTCATGATCTTCATGAAATTTATTCTGTCAGAAATGTTATCCATAACTTCTTCTTTAACCGATGGTCTGCTCGAATCCATTCATTTAGAAACATTTCCAGTGTTTGTAAAACGTGCAAATTCTCGTAATTTTCTACGTATGATCATCACGTAGCCCAGAAACTTAATACGAAAATCTTCAAGACAAGCTTGTGTAAAATACGTTCATTCACCATCACTAAAAACGCCGTTCCTGAAATATGCTTCAAGGTTGAAAATATTGTGTTCCAGCTCCTATGAGAGGAAGTAATATTTTCGTCATACTCCTTAAATTGTTTTCCATGCATCAACACTGTTTACTGATTCATTTGCCCCTGTTTCTAGAATTATTTCAGAATCTGCAGAATCACCATTCATTATGCTAACTTTTCTAACTTATCCCCATATTTTTCATTTGTCGATGGTTTAATGGTGATGTTCATCATTATTTGAATGTACAGAATCATTGCTCCTCGTCAGAGCAAGCAAATGGATCGTCATGAATGAGACGATCGCTTAGGTTATCGGCTTTTCCTCGAGCTGTTGTGGTCAAGTTTAGGATGAATCAATCGGAAAAGCAGAAAAATGAAGTTAGGGCAATTGTTTGGATTGGGATATACTACAGTATGATTTTTATCGACATTGTACTATATCATTTTCAGTGCATGTGCTTGAGATATTGATTCTGAACAATAGTTTTTCCTTGCAAAACGGAAATTGTTTTGAACAATTAATGGTACATACCACTAAGGAAGTATCTATTTAGATCTAACATGGCTATACCCATTTGTTTCTAGGGTACGGCGAGTGATCTTGGGGAAACTGTTTTGAAAAATCTTTGCACATTCGTTCCATAAAATATATGGTATTTAATATATGTCAAATGGGTTCAACATTTAAATATTTCATTTATAGGTAACTTACTTATACTGATTGGTTTGAAAGTATATTTGTATAGTATTATTAAACCAGTTTTCTCTATATAATCTCCGCATAAGTACATATTTATCCAACATTTGTACCAAAGATTTATATATGTCTAAACTAGTTTGGATAACATTTCTGAAATGCGCCAAGTTCCTAAAATTATATTCCTCCAAGATTATTTTTAAGTGGTCCCAAAAAAATCTGAAAGAGCCATGTATGTGATAAACCAAAAAGTTTCCTTATCTTTACCATGAATGGTAACGCATTTCTTCCTTATTTATATCATAACCAAATGTATGGTAACGCAGTTTTGTATTATGTATATAAAAACACTCAATTATATGCTATTAAAAGGAGTGAAATTATTATCTGTATATAATGTTCCTCGTTAAAAGAAGTTTGCTACAATTCCCCATTTTCAGCAAATGCATAATAATTATAGCACATTACCTTTGAAAAGGTAACTAAATAACATTCAAGCCCTAAAAACGTAAATATATTTTTATCGATTTCCAGCAATTTGCATATTCCCAACGACATGATTATTATTTTAAAAACTAGGCATTCATAAATCCCAATGTTTATATGGTCACGCACCGTCGCCAGTCACGAAAGGAACAATTGATTTCAGCACTTCTTAATAACTCACCATTATTTGCAGCCAAAATTCTTACGTGAACGCTTTATGTCAGCCGAGAATTTTCCCTCGGCACGTAAAAGTAAAATCGTGATGGCGCTGGTTGTACGCCGGCTACATCTACATCAATATTTAGAGTCTATAAGGCGATCGCCTGAGATTTCATTCTTTTTATATTTCGCACGTTTATAGGTTTCTGATCACAAACGGCATCGATCACACGTCGTTCCTCACGAAGTTTTCATATCCTTCGGGATGTTCTTCGATTATGTAAAAACTTATGGCGTGTACGTTCAAGATGCCCTTAAACCGAATGTTCCGCGTTCATAAATTTAAATGAAAAAGTTTTATTGCGATCACAGTCACACATATACTTTTTATTGCGGAATTAAAATAATAAATATTTTGGTCACGATACTCGGCATTCGACATATTAACACCTTCATTAGATAGAATCAGAGCCTAGGATACTTTATTTGGTCTAGATAGTTTAAGGTCTTCTTTGAAAGGTTGCTTGAAGGGTTGACGAGATTGTTGGACATAAGAACACAATTGACATGAAATTATTATTATTTCGGGATAAACATGGTCCATTGGAAAGCACAAGAATTTCACAGACCTACTCTGATCTACTTCTAACTGATTTGAGTTTATATACTAGAGAGTGATCTATACGAACAAAGGCTTTGAATCAGATATGTATTGAGTGAAAATAGTTAAGTTGGATACTGTAGATCTTTTCTCCATAAATTCATGTTGGCAGTGTGATATATGTATATTTTGTTATGGTGAGACGTATGTGGGAATAGTACGTTGAAAAACTTTTGTACTTACTTGACTTTGAAATATTAATGTAACAAAGAATGAAATATATTTGGGGCGACAATATAACCTGGGACAGTCCTGATGTCATGGGCCTTCGCGAACTGTAAAATCGTAACTGTAAATTTGTATGGTTTATTGCCCGTAGCAATCTGAAAGTTTATTGTCGGCAGACAAACACTTATGCCACAATAAGGTCAAGTATATACTACGTTGTGTTTTATTTAAAAAAGTTATGTAATTATTCTAATTATTAGGTCAATGTTGGCGAAACATATTTATGTTTTTTTAAAAAATGTCATTAAATTTTAGATTTTTTTGTAAATTTAATAGCAGTTTGAATGATAAAACTATAATTGAACAAGAAATGTATTTAATATTTCTCTACAGACTAGACCGCATAATATAAATTCGTGGGAAACGAAATGAATATCGTACACATAAAAGCAGTGTGCGAAGCAATTTACTCTTGTTATCAAACCAATATTTTTCGGGAAAATGAAGACATTTGAGGGTTGATGAGGTCGAATGCGGCGCGCAACAATCGGCCAAGATAGCGCTAATGTTTGCAGCTGCCTTCTCCCATGAACAGACCTTTATAAATAACCATCATTAGCTATTTCTTGTTACTGCTCCCAGAAATTGTATTTTTACTCAATAAGCGTGGACGAAAATAACACATGTATTATGTGCTTTTGGTAAAAATACGCGAGCTTAAAACAGAGTTAAAAAATAAATTTAATAGTAATTCAATTAAATCATTTAGATTTTTAAGTAATTAAATCGTGGGTTTAATTATAATCCAGTATCCGTTCGTCAGAAGTAACTGTATATGATTTTACTAAACAATGAGCAAGACTAACTCCATTATTAGCTCATATCACCGTACGCAAATATCTGAATCCTTAGACATATAATTCCGAAACGAGTGCGCCAGCAAATTTGCGCTCATAACTCGGTTATGATCTAGTTAATGGTAATATTGGTCGGCTACAGAGGGTCTTAGAGCGTGGTTTAGCGATCTTATGACAACAGCATTGCAATTATGTGCTGTTTGGGTTTAGAACTCAAGAATCCTGCCAGGATAAGGTAGGTCCTTGCCCGTAGCTGTTTGCGGAGCCGTGGGAATTATACACATACAATTGCATTCTGTATCAAGTTAACAATGTCGTTAGCAAAACAATGTTCAACTGAGATGCTGTGCTTTGATTATATTATGGTAATTTAGTTGTTTTTGCCTTGAATTAAGTCGTTTGTGAAGTTTATAAGCTTTATGTTATTTCATATCTAACAAATTTAAGTTATTGTCGAGAGATCCGTGGCCCACAATGACCGTAATTTCATAAAGATCTTTTGCTTTGTCTAAATAATAGAATTTTCTTTTGAAAACGTTCCGGTTTTCATCCGCTCGCAACGTAAACTCGATTTAAAACCTATTGTTTGTATTTTTTTTTAAATACAAATCGTTATTATTACGACAATACAGAGCGCACATACATTGATATTATAATTATTAATAAACTTACTGGAAAATAATCGATGTGCCATATTTCATATTTCAGGGATTTATTATTATTATAAAATTACGAAGCTATTCATTGTAATGAATAAATTCCTATCAAGTGGAAAGCCGCTCCCCATAAATACTACATAATTAACAGCGAAGCTTAATGAAAATAAGACAAACGAAACTATTATTAAAGCGCCTAACTTCGATTAATCACGAAGAATTATGACGTTAGAACACAAACGGTGTGCGAAATGTGGAAACTAATAATAAATACATCGGAATCTCCAACATATTATATTTTATCACGGCCATCAGAAAGAGTTATCTTTCCTGCTGTAATTGTTGCGTGCGTCATAATTCCTGCCACATTGTTTTGCAGGATTTTCTCAGGATTCTTACTTTAATGGTCCTGCTAATAGACATCAGACACGCAGAATATCGCTATTGATACGTTTGAACGAAATCGGTGGTCTTTCTCTATATACAACGGAAATTTGTAGATCATAAGTTTAAAATTATACTAGAAAATCCATTAAAACAATTACCTATAAAATAATTGGAAATGTACGTACCAGCATATGTAACAATAGATTTAAAATATATATAAGTTTATTAATATTTTGTACTTTTGTACATTTATTGTACATTAGTTTTAATTTTCATTGTATTCGACATATTCTTTTTTCAATCCAGATCTTTTATATTTCTTTGGTAATATATTTTTCTTCTTAAATTTAGCAATGTGTCTTTTGCACTTTAAATTAGTACGCATCTCCTCATTTTGCTCTCTCCTTCTTTTTGTTCATTTCTGTCAAATATATTACTAATCAGGCATTCTACGTTTCTATTTTGAATTATTTTCGTCTGTTTTATTGCTTATTTTTCTGCTTTACTTACTTAATAAGATAATTTTACTTACATAATAAGACTTAGTGGAGATAATTGTTTGGACATTGATTTTTTACAGTTCTTTGTTTGATTTGCAGATGAATTGATTTGTATATGATGAACAGGTTTCATGAGCTTTGTTTGACGTATCAAAACATTTTTGGATTACCTTTATTTGAAATTTCATAAATAATGGGATAAACATAAGTGGACATTATGTTCCCCAATGTGTACTGAAATGTTTCTAATAACGTCAGAGCTTATATTGATCACGTGCTTTTTGATGCTATTTGATTCTCCATTCTCATTGTTCACAAGGGACAACCGGACTGCACGCCAGCGCCATTGCTAGGCCATTATGTTAAAATCATTAAATACAAATTACACATATACAGCCAAAATTCACAGAATTCACAGTGACATTGGTCACGAAACGTCGAAAATTATAAGATGACAATATAAATTGTATAACATTTTCAATACGTTTTGAAAAAAGCCCTTGATAATATGTTACTTAATATTTCTATTAATAAAGCAGTAAAAGATCTGGTAAAATAAGTTCGCGCCAACACACGAAACCAGGAACACAAATTCAAGAATTAGAGAACTACCACTGCTGGATGAAGTTTACAACGGACATTGGTCACTATATGTTGTGATGGTATTAATATTTAAAATCGATCGCAAATGTGTTTAGATACAAAAGTTTTACTGTCGTAAAAAGAAAACACAAATAAAAAAATTCAAAGCTTTATTTATTAGATCTGAATGCAAGTAAAATAAACAAAACGCAATTTAAAAATTACAAAACTACACCATTAACAAATTGAGACTCGATATAAATAATACAATTATTTACTCAGGGAATTTATGCAGAACGATAGACAAATAAATCGTTCTAAATAAACAGTGGATTCAAGGCAATACAATTGAACAAATTATACACGACAATTCGTAGTATACTGTTAACAACAAATAAATTAAAAAGCACTTACTGATTTCTACTTCTGGAGTTTCGAATATTATTGTCGCAAGCGAAGCTTTCGGTCTCGACGTTGAGGACTGAATAATCGCAATGCCGATGCCGGTCGGCTTATAAACCCGATACTATTTCACATTATTTTTAAAATTTTATCTAAATTTTTCCACAAGTCACATGCCGATTAGCTATTGGATGTTTAAAACGTCCAGAAGTTGCTATGCCGGTTCTACGCGATGGTTGGACGCAAATTGTTACCAAGGCGAATTTGCGCGCACTTTTACATCATCAAGTCGACTCGCGCGGACCAAGTGTTGTGAGTCACGTCTCGGACCATGCGGAATAGGTAAGCACCAGAACATCCCGATCGAACAATTAAAATATGTGAGGAACGAAGTACCGAAAGAACTTTTATGATACTAATGCCGCATTATTAATGGTAAGTGATCTTTAAGACATATCTCGTTCTGACTAAATATAAAGGCAGTAAAGCAGGTAAGTTATAAATTAGATTTTGTTATGCCGGTGAAGGATTCTGATTTTTTCTAGTAAAATAGCTTGGCAACAGCAATGGGCAAACATACCAACTCCGAGTGTGGTTCCTGAATTGTCTGGAATGAATACGGCTGTAAATCCTGCACCTGCCGTACTTCCACTCGATGCTCTATATACAGCTGACCGATGGACGCAAATGCAACATAAAAACTGACTATAATGGGCATAGTGGCATATCAGCAATATGTAGGCACAGGTAAATATAATTTTATAAAATCAAGATTTTGATGAGTAATCAGCTCATTATTAGCAATAATTATTTTCAGAATCAAGTTTATTAAATTTCATATATGTGCTATTCGTATTGTGAATGTAAAAAATGTATTTGTTAATTTTGAAGATAATTGTTACTTTTTTAAATGAGTGAGAACCACAGAACGGACTCCTTCCATTCAGAACGGTTTGGAATAGCCAAATTGCATATTGACTTGTTTATGCATACATAATATAGGCAATATAATAATAATAAGCAGTATATATTCGTTAGGGTTCATTATTTATTTATGCATATTAAATAAATATTTTAATTATATTAAATAATATTTATCATTTATGACAAAATTATATCTCTTATTAAGTTGTGTATGAAAATATCTGAACAACTTTTGTGGTTGTTACACAGACTTAAGTGAAAAGTACTAATGCAATATATAAAGCACGCTGACATCAGATTAACTCAATAAAATTATTTATGACCAACGTAACGCCATCTTGGCCATCATTAATGAAAGAAAAAAGAACATATTCATCATGTTAATTTGACAGCAATGCACACAATTTTAACTCATAGGAAGAACAAGGTCTGCCAACATTGAAATACGAAATTATCCAGTAGGTTATTGCTTGAATTTTTTAAATATATCTTGTAAGTTTTTGTTGGGTCGATATTTCTTAATCTCTTCGCAGTGGTCTAAAATCATAGTTTGCAGAAAATGTAATAACTTTTTACTGTTGAAGCTATCGCGTTCAAATAAAAGATTATTATTTTCTACATTTTTTCTATTACAAATCGATGAAATATTAACATTTTTTTAAGAATACTAGAAGTCTTAAACATGCCTTGCCCTTGTCCCAAGATTATGGTATTTTGACACAAGAAATGTAGTCTCATGGGCAAACCTGACAAGGCAATAACATTTCATAATATTAAAATATATAAATATTTAAAAATATACAATAAGAATTAAATTGATGTATTGACCTGATTTTTAATGTAAACTACACAACCATCAACTTAGGATGCGGGCTCACTAGAGGAAAATTATGGATTCAGTACAAAATTGGAGTTTTAGGAGGGCCTAAAAAGTTACCTTTTTAAGGTTTACCCAGTGTTGAGTATCTACAGTAAAAATGATGAAATTCTCAGCTTTCAATGTTGCTGCATTTGTACTAGATAAGCATAAAACGTGGAGGTTGATGCCTTATGCATTTTATGAAGGTCATTTTATATATTTGAGCAAGAAGTGATGAAACAATGGTTTTCAAAAAGTGTTTAATAGGATAGATCATTTAACGGTCACTGGATGATCATGATTGACCTTAGTCCAAATGAGTTAGTGAAGGAAGGAAGGTGATAAATTGCACATTTTTAATTGTGATAAATTTTGAAATTTTTTATTGTAAAATTTCTGCTTACGTTTGAATTGCGTAAAATAAGACGTAGACAATTTAAATTATTGGTGAAAATATACAATCAACTTTGACTTTGTAAATGATACAATATTTGATCTTTTTGATATAATAATAATATCTACTATATTTGGTATTATTTTTGATTACTAACCATTTTCTTATTTCAATTTGCATGTAACTTTTTAGAGGCATATGTGAACTTTGTGAAAAGTAGATATATTGCGTAACATATTCTCGTCGTACTCTATTTTTCAACAAAGTCTTGAAAACAACTATCCAAGATATATCGCACAGAATTATAACTACATCTGTCTTCAAAAAGAGCAAAGTCAACTAATGAAGCATAAACCTAGTAATTTCAATTATGAAATTGTTCATAAATATAACAAAAACAAAAGTGCAAGCACTCTTTCAATATCGAGATGAGCAAACAAACAGATTAATGATATCGATGAAATATTTATAATCAGGCAACTGAAATAAATTGCCATTGAATACAACAAAAGCACCGATGTTTGCTTCATAGATCAGAATAAGGCATTTCGATAAAGTTCAGCTAAGCGATGTCATACAATTACTGGAAGAAAAACAAAGATCACCAGAAGTTGTTAAAATGATGCAACACAGGCAATTCGACAAGAATCAGGGCAGACTTGCAAACATCTACCGCTGTCATCAACAAGGCGATATTTATTCTCGACCTTATACTGGACAAGATCATGGAAGAAGACGATTCCTTAATTCGGGGCTTTAAAATGAGCAGCGAACAGGTTTCCATAGTGTACTTTGCAGATAACGCAAGAAAGGATAACTTAAGGAGACTACTCTATTGCTTCCATAGTGTCCTTTGCAGACGATGCAATAGAGGATAATTTAGACGATGCAATATAGGATAATTTACTTCTGTAAGCACGAGATTTTCAAAAGAATCTGTTAATTAAAGCTAGAAATAAATAACAAACTTATAAATCATCATGCAGTTCAAATACCTTGGGAAAGCCACATCAAGTGGCCCCGACGAAATCCTATCCTTAAAGGCCAACAAATCAACAGCTATACCTGGATGCTTGAGCCATTAGGAGGAACAAACACATGCAAATAGGCAATAAGAGCAGAATACATGAAGCATGTATTATATTTGTATGAACCTATGGAATTGAACCACGGACATATGTAAACAACAGAAAAGTTGTTACAACATCGGAAATGAGAACGCTAAGAACGATGGCAGGGCAAACAATTAGAAGCATGATTAGAAACGAATGGATGTGAATTATATGGTAAGATAGAGAAGAGAACTAAGTTCGAACATGTTCGACAATCATTAGGAAGGCCCCCGAAGAGGTGGATCTGGTAGTAGCTTCGTAAGAATGGACAACGGTTGGAACCGTAAAGAAACAGGCTAGGTCTACAATAAGAATAATAAGAAGAAGAATGTTTAATAATTATTTCTTGGGTAACATGGACTATTTTTCTTGAACTTAATTAACACATTTTATCGGATATAATGTCATGTCATGCCATTTAATACAACTTTTAAATTTAAATTTTTTGGAAACAAAAATGCCAGAAATATTAAAATGACGGTAAGCAAGGAGCAACATATATATATCAAATCATGAAACAAACAAGAAGCACCCAAATTGTTGAAAATTCTAAAAACTTGTATGATAATTAAAATCAATGAACCATATATCTAGAATGACCAGAAAAGTCATATTATACATCATTCCAATACGTGAAATTGGGAGATAGTGGCGAAGTATAATTAACCAAGTTAGGAAGCTGTAGCGAAATCATTTCTGAAGTTGTAACACTTATTAATTTTTTAGGACAGCAAATGAAAAGTGCCGGAAAATGTTTAATATTACCCAACCCCCTCTAAATTAACTGAACTGATGTTTTGGGCCGAGTAAATATATTACGAATAAAGTAATAAGCGTCAACAGCTCGCAATTAAATTCCCAACACATCCAGTTCCCCAAATTGAACAATTAATCAATTCGCAAAAAGAGATTGTGACAAATTACGCAAGTTTTGTTCACTAACAAGTATAAAACATGCAACATCTGTGCGCGATTTGTCCAGTCGGGTGCGGGCGAGTTTCGGACCGGATCCAAGTAGAAGTTGCGGTCTCTTGCCGCCCACCGAAGCTCGTACGGTGTCGTTAACATCTGCCTGAATTAAATATTGTCTAACTTTAAATTCATCCCATATTGCGCGCGGTCCGATGCTCCTTGCGGCCGACTTGAATGCCAGAAACAACGCGCCACTTTACATATTCGGCGATAAATTGACAAAGGCTGTTTATGAATACCTACATAATTCAGAATTTACAGCAACGTTGATTTTCTTGGTTAGCGCTGGGCTCCTCGTGCGAGGATCCAAAATAAATTATGGTTGACCACATCTAGGAACGGTAGTATATTACTCCTTGTGAATTATTTGCATCGTCTGACTCTAGAGGACAAGGAAGTGGCCACTTAATAAATATTTTATGGTAAGTGAACTAAGATAGGGTTCATATTCGATGTGTATGAGTAAATCTGAAGACCAGATCTCGGTAAATTTATTTCAGGTAATGAGGAAATTTATCGCTACTAAATATTACACTATAATTTACTTAGCACGAATTTATTAAAAATTCTAAAATGGAAATATTAATAATTATTACAATATTTGAAAATTTTGAATAATAAATAAAGGAAGTTGTTCTAGCAAGCAATAATCCGGATAAAAATTCTCAAGAGGAGATTGTTAAGGATTACAACAAGGAAATTAGCAACTCTTAAGGTAATTTCAGTAAATATCAAGTTGAAACTATAGCAATGACTTGAAGGTTGCTAATCCTGGAAATTTATTCGAGTTAAAATCAATCCAGTCCAGTACAGAAAATCAAGAAAAATGACACTATTTCATTCATATTTATAAAGCGATGTACATTTTTAATGCCTCAATAAATTATACATCATTCAGTGGCGATGGCATTAAAACCAACGCCAAGTTTAAAACTCGCGCAGAATATAAAAGGGCGAATAACATCAGTCCGATTTGGCTTACTTTACATGATTTCCGGTACATTACTCGCATTGCACATCATTCTGTATTAAATTAACTCAGTCGGCATCTGCATGACGCAGTGAGTTCTCAAAGGGAAGTGACAAGTGCGACCAGCCGGAAGTAAATCGCCGATTCGTGCATCGATAAAGGATTCAACCCCTTTGTGCGAATAATTTTTTTTCCGTCGGCGGCGCTCAACTCGTCTCTGTCTTCGCAGCTTTTCGCCACGAGCGGCGCGAGCAACGGAGTTTTTGGCAACCGACGGAGCGCGTTATCTGATTAGGTTTGATCACGGTTAGCGGCGACTGTGTTCGCTTACGCCTGTCATTTGTTTTACACATTTGTTCATGCTACATTACCCCGTGTGTCAGTTAGTGGCTTAAATTCTATTTAGAGATTATCTTACAGGGTACACAGTTTCGTTTGTTGCACTTTCAGCTAAATAACGATGTGTATGGAAAGCGCTTGCGTGTAGTAATTTGAATCGTGTCGTCGAAGCAGTCAGAAGTAAGTTAGTTTCATGATTAGACATCAAGGGTCTACGTTACAAGAAATTCATTTGTTAACAAGGATTAAATTTATAACATTTCCCACGTAGGACGTCAATTACGGTGGCATAGATGTTTTGAATCTTTTATGTCACGCTGGGTGCCAAGTAATTATAGTATGTACGTAGCGTTAAATATAATAGTTCTGTTGTGACATTTTCGAATTCAGAAATAAATTCTCATGTTGTAAAACAGATTTCCGATTTAATCTTTATTATAATTGTTGTATAAGGGAATTTCCTATTATACGAGGGCAGTTCAATAATTACTGTCCTTAACATAGTAGGCATTGACTGTCAAATAAAAACCTGTTTTCATCTGAAGAGTCATTTATTGACGCTATACGTATATGTAAAATTGCATCTCACATTCTTTTCATTTATTCGTAATATTAGTACAGTTCTCTTGTGGTTTTCGTAATTTTATCAAAATGGATAAAATTGAAACAAAATACCTCTGTAGGAAAGGTTTATCACCACAAGAAATTCATAGGGATATGACTGAAGTATTGGGTGATTCTACGCCTTCATAGCATGTAATTAAAAATTGGCCACGAGATTTCAAACTAGGGAGAGAGTCCTGTGAACACGCGCCAGGTGCAAGACCACCAAAAACTGTGGTTACCAAGGAACATATTAATTTGATCCATTATACGGTACTGCATGATTTATAGGGGTGATATGTGGCACCATAACAGGCCAATATTACTCAGATTTAATACCAACATTCGACAAGCAGTCAAGTAAAAGAGAAGAGGAAAATTGAAGCAAGGTGTGTTGTTTCATCAGGGCGACGCTTCGGCCCACAAAAGCTGTGTTTCAATGGCTGACATTCGCAACGCAGGATTTTTGGACAACCTCCCTATTCACCATATTTGGCACCTAGCCACTATTTTCTGTTTCCAAAATTAAAAGAACATCTTCGTGGAGCCCATTTTATGAACGACGAAGAACGGTATGTTGAAAAATAAAATTCGTCCTTCCCACACGATGGCTTCTGTGCTAGAAACAATAATTGGTGAACCGCCCTCGTAGCAACAAAGGGGTATAGCAATGAAATTATACGTCTTTATGGCAATAACATATTAAGGAGCATACAATTTGGAATGATGTATTGAAGACATTGCCTGCCTTCAAAAACAGATTATTATTTTGAAGTTATATCAACAAACAATAGCGAAGAACCGAAGCTTAGACGTGCTTGTCACTGGACACGACAACACATGCAAGAAAGACAAACACAATAAATAAATGAAAGGTTGAAGATTCAGTTATTAACATAACTAGGCAGGTATTTGAGACACCTATGTCATATATAATGAAAAAGATTTCTCCGGGGAATTCAATAAACAAGAGGGAGTTTTAATTATACCCACGTTATACCCACGCTAATACGTTAGCTGTGTTAGTTTATACAAATTATGATTATTGTAAAATAACACATTGACCAAAATTTTATAATTAAACTTCAAATTGATCAAATCTGAAGTAACGATTTTTTTTTTACCGATCATTGTTAGTATTCCGTTTTAGATTCCTTGAGTGATGCATCATTAATGGTATTGTATAACACATATTCATTTAAATTTTTATTGTAATTGTATTTATGTATTATGCATATTCACATTCCTTGATGTTAACAAAATCTAGCTTTACTTCTAAAATGATGATTACTGAATCGATATTCTAGGGTTGAATTGAGGAACAGAACTTTCAGGTATAAAGTGACTTATTTTACCACTGGCTGATTATCTGACAATGATGATTATGTAGTATCGTTCTCCAAAGATTCCATTCTGATATATGAAAAGAGCAGTAAAGATTTGTTGACTATGAAATAAAAGTAAGGCACTTATTGACGATTGCACTTAAAGTTTAATAAATAAAAGTTTAATTATTCCCAACTTTTTTGGACCCAAATATGGGCCCAAAATATATAAACCACCCATTGTTTCGTTCATACATGGCTCATTCAACACTTCTCCGAACTAATTGCTGATGTTTTATTACTAGCTCATCAGTAGTTTACTCATTAAAGACAGTTTCGGATTCCTGAAGGTTTTGTGTGTCCTTCACTAGATGCGATCTTTTATACCATCATTTCCATGGACTTAGTTTGTATAATAATAACAGACATAGTTGAACCACATAGCTGCCTTTCCGACCTAACCACCTGCACTATACTTAAATTCAATTTTAATAAAACATATTTTAATTAATAATTTAATCAATTTTTCAGCCAAATTTTAGGACTCCCTATGGGACTGTCCTTGTCGCCCATTATTCCGAAATAACCATCAATACTCATTAATCATTTACATTTTCTGTATCAATTCCAAATAGTATTTTTTAATATATTTTTTAATTCCATGACCGTCTCCAGTACACTGTCGTTATGGAATCTTATGAACAGTTTGATTCAAATAATGCATATTGTTCATAAAGATTTCTAACTTATCAGAGTAAATTTACTTTATCAGATACTGCTTACGAACAATGCTGCTACTTAAATAGTTATTGTTCTCAAGCCACTTATGATCACACAAACGATAAAAAATGCATATCCATTATTTTCAAGGTATGAGCGTTGTAGTCGCCGAAACGATTACCGAAGCTGTAGGTAAATTCTTCTGTAGGATCAAGAATACCACATAGAAAGATTACATCGTTATCACAAATAACATAATCAATTAAAGAGTAAAGAAAATAGTAAAGAGCATCGTTTACACCGATCATCTCGCAAGATTTTCTCATGTTTCTCACTGATCTTTAAATTTTCCAAATCGTTTCGAATTGTCGTTAATTTGTAATGATATACATGAGCGGGGGTGGGGGGACATCGAAAATAGTAAAAAAAAAGTTCGAAAATTTTCATAACTACTTTACTTCCTTATACCTAAAGAATAAGAAAATAAAAAGGGAATACATTCATTATCAAACTTAAAATACAAATTTCAAAATCATAAATTACCAATTATTTATTGAAATTTATATAAAGCACTTAAAACATTTTAAACATTTTTAAATCATTTGAAGTAAATCTGTGACAGGCTATTGATGGCTGCTTTATCATTTACTGTATTTGGATATTTTCTTATTTCTTATTCGTGCAAAGTTTTTTCTTTATATCTTATTTTTATTAATTTTTTCCGTTTTAAAGTCGAAATTGTTGTCAGTGATATTCGTTTTTTATGTCCTTTTATTCTATCTGCCATCAGCACATTGATGGCAGATATAATGAAATTATACGGTTCTACAATGCTATTGATGGCTTCAGCTAGATTAAAAAAAAATTATATAAAGAAAGGACTTTACACGAAATATTGCAAACTAGGAAATGTATTTTTACCTTCTTATATATTATGTATGAGGTAGTATAGTAATCATGAAATTTTCGAATACGAGATTTTAAAGGAACGTTTTGACCTTCTCTAAAAGTAATCTGACGATTTTGACGAACTTTTATATGAAAAGTTGAAAAGTTTGAAAAGTAGAGTATAATTATGTATAAGAGAGTTCAGTGCGGACCACTGCAGATTTGTTATCATTGTAAGGTTAGCATGTATATGTTCAGCTCAATATGTAGTGTAAATGAGCACGTGTCGCACGTAAGTTATTAATTTTATATTACTTTAAATGTATATATGTTAATGAATGTTTTCAATAATTACAATAAATTAAATTGTATTGATCATTATACTTATGTAATTTAATATTACAACTATTTTAATGACAGAAATGTGTAAACAATATTGTATTTTCTTTATACATAAAATTTGACGAATTAACATATATGAATGAATCTTATAATGATTTTATAATTAACTCCTGCAGTTTGAAGTATCATTTGCGAAACTAAAAAATCATGTGTTTGTGAAATTGTTCCACTTGTTTTCAATATCATTTTGACATCTTGAATTTGTTCAATTGCAATATGCCACTTTATGAAATATTTATATAGAGTAAAAGCAAAAGGTATACAATTTTTTTAATTAAATTGAATAGGAATTAAATATTAATATCACTTAAATTAAATCCACATTTTCTTTAATATTATTTAATTTATTTACTTATATTAATTTTATAGGACGCTACGAATGATTTACATGAACGACAAGTTTTCCATAATTACCTGCTTCATAATTTTTATTGATTGACAAAAATTTAAATGAATGGCAGACGACTTGATTGTTTCTGTTGTCATCATCAATTATTTGGATATGCTATTGTGTAAAGAATTTACTTATCGCTAAGACATGCAGGGCGTTTTTTGAATGATATTCCTATTTCATAGTATGAAATTTTGGAATAGTAACTCTGGTTAAGGTGGAAGCGTAACTCATTAGAAGTTGTAATACGTAAGTCATCACATGTACTTCATTAAAATACAAGATGAAGCACGTATAAGAAAGCTCAAATTTACTGAAATATTACTCTTTATTTTCGATGATCACCTGTTCTGCGAGAATCGAATGACAAACCCATAACCTTAATATCTATTTTGATCTAATTTGATTAATAACACCATACTAGAAAACAATTTGTTGTCTTTATCCTAAAATTTGTTTTATAATTTTCAATTCACTATACTTAAAAATAAAGGGAAAACACCCGTATTCCTTAAAAAGTTCACTTTTTTGGTAGTTATGATAATAATACCTTTTTTCAGTTATCGTATATAAAAAAAATGTTCTGGTATTTTTAAAAATACCGCGAAATAATAAAGATGGAGTCACACAGCGTCACAGTTGTAGAAGACTCAAAGAGGTGAAAATGTCGTCTAGCAAGTGTAAATATTATGCTGATGCATCTTATTACATATGTGGAACATTTACTTATGAGATATAAAATCTTATGCAAACGCATGTAAAAAGCTTTGTGATGCATACGAAGTTTATTTCAATTATCCTGTTCTGAATCTAGACAAACTCTGGGCTCCACATGTTGCTTGCAGTAATTGCAAAAGATGTTTGGAAGGTATACAATTTTTAGGGAAAGAAATGTTTATTATATAAATAATAAAATATATAATATTTATAATATGTTCATTTTTATCCTTATTTTTATCACGTAGGTATGGAGGTGAGAAACGGAATATGAACTTCGCAGTACCAAGTATTTGGCGAGAGCCAAAAGGCAACGTTGATGATTGTTATTTTTGGCTAGTTAATACCGCAAAAAGGCAAACATACGAAACCCATCGAATATCCTCGACTTGCTTCATCTCCTGTTCCCATCACACATAGCCTACAACTTCCACTGCCTGAACCTCCTAAAAAATTGTCTCAATCAAACTCATCTCATAATTCAAATAAAAATATTGAAGGTATCTCTAAAGTTACATATGCTGCATGCTCATATGAATAAATTTGAAAACAACATGAGGGCAGAAGAACAAGCAGGACGTTTTCATCGAGATATCACGGACTTACAAACAACGTTATCAAGGCCAATACAACGAAAATGTGATTTATATTTGGGGTTTAGTGAGAGAAAATACTTATCAACATGAAATGAAAAGTAATAGGCTACCCAAAAAGCCTTTTTCCACTATTTTGTAATTTGATATGATAGCAAAAGTTGATACAAATTTATAAATACATTTGTGTTTCTATTTATTAATAAATAAATGAATTTTCTAACATATTGATCAACCGTTCTCCTGGATACAAAAGCAAAATTTTTCTGACCATATATTTTTCTTATCATAGGCAAAATCATAGTCAAAATTCGAGTTGACCTGTGTAACTAATGGGTAAAGCTGTACTACGAAGCAAAAACTAAAGTAGGATTGATAACTGAAATCAATTTGAATTTAATATGCCGGTATATTAGTTTAATGGACTAGTCCATATATACCGCAAAACATATAATAACAAGGACCGCCTCCGCAGTTGTACCAATTATGCAAAACATAAAAATAAGTTGCGGAGTCCCCGATTTCTCTAAAACAAATTTTTAATCTGGATATAATAAAAAGCTTTTAATTTACGTTGAGTACGTTTAATTTTTCGTTTAAATTCACAATAACGTAACATAAACGAATGTTGGCAATTAGTTACAACTTGACCGCTCGAAAAGTTCGTGTGAAGATGCATTTGTTAACTTTTTGTCGACGTAACCTATCTGAATTCTTTACTAATACCGGACGTTAAGCGTTTTCCTTTCGCTCTCTTATCAAATAAAATAAATAGCGCATATAAATCTCGTAAAAGTTTAAACGGCGAACAACTTGGAAGTTGTGAAAAGGTGCGAATTACGTCTCGGACCGAATTCGAGGCGATAAAAGTGAAACGAAAGCTTGCTTTGAATAAAACAAGCCGGAAATGGAAAAAGTAAGATAAAGGCGGACTTAAATGGCTGAATGCGCCGACCAAGGATAGACTCTCCATACATATATGCATGTATGGGAATCATATGTGACATATAAATTGATTTCGCGGTGTAATAAATGACTTTTAAACAAAAGCCGCGCTGTCAGGGTATTTTTGTTCGGCGCAGGAGCATGAAATATCGAAACATTTATTAGAGTTGTCTCTTTTTTAAAAACGATGAATCACGCTCGTCTATTCAATAGGAGTAGTAAGTACGGCGAACTGCATATATCACGAAATGAATTTCCAATTACGCCATTTCGTATATAAAAATGTTATTTGGCTATTCTGCGAATAGATGTTTCAATTATCATGAAACGTATTTAATTCCTGGTAAATCGACGTGTTTTGCAAAATATTTCAGATTCCATTGTCTCGATTCCATTGCAGCCGTATTGTTTGCACACAAGTGAGCTAGACAATGTGTGGAGATATGTAACTTCCCTTGCAGAACGATATTGTATTTGAATGAACAACTTTAGATATATCAAATGCCTTGTCATAAAGTTAACGTCATGTATCTCAACTGTTCAATGTTTAAACTAACTTTGTTTAGGGACATATTGTTATCTCGGTCAATGTGTATACAAAATTTCATTAATATTGTACAGTGTCAAAGGATATCTGAGTAGGAAAGCTGCAGGACATTTACTTCCTCTGTTTACTTTGCTCACAATGCGTCGGTTTAAGTAACTTTTCGTGGCAATTTTTAACAAGGAAATGTTTTTTTCCTAAAAATGTCAATACTGATTGTATCATTTATATTAGTCGATTGTTGTAAGGAATTATATAAAATTCTTAAAGTACGGATTGTGCGTATGGAGTATGTGTGGCCTCCTCCTCGAGCGATCACTCAACATCTATGTTATAGAATTTTATTGTCGTTTCGTTGCAAAACGACATGTATTCGTAAATTAAATTAAAAATGATTTAAAAGACCCAACGCGGTAAAAGTAACCATTACAGTCAAAGATCAGGGTGGGCTGCTGATCATACAGATCGCAATAACAATATATTTAATGATAATTTCGGAATAAGCAAGAGTTTAGCCGGTCTATTTTATATTACGGATAAATTTTCCTTTATCGACTTCTGTTGTTATATCAAAAATAATATTACCAATAACGTGGGATTCGGTGGAGCCTGGAAGGGTCTCTGTGTACGTAAACGCAATATGGCGTGTTGGCTGTGTTTTAAAAGGTGTTATGTATATTTTCATGTGGTACTGCTTTGCTTTTGCCATGATGTGTGTATGTATTGCTTTTGAAATTGCCACTGAATTGATGTAGGAACGCAGCTCTAGTATTGTATTTGGCGAGACGATGTCACTCTGGCAATGAACGAGTTCAGAATTATTTTTTGCAACCGTTGATTATTAATATTAATAAAGTAATCGTAACAAGAACACGTCCTTTTAATGATATTAACAATAATATTAACAATATACTTCTTAGGTATGATATATACACGTTTTAATATAAAAAAAAACGATTGATACTAGCTCAAAACATGTGATGAAAGACAAATAATTTTGGTGATTTTACAAGAGCCTCTGTATAAATTAGAATATAAAATCTTTCAGTCTTTATGTTTACGTTTATGTTTAAATTGATCCCGATTTACTTTAATAGTCATTTACTGATGTACATAAATCGATCCACAGGAAGTTTTTTGCACAAAACACCTTAGCTTTTTATTATCTGTATTCATTAATCTTCTTTACTTCTTTCTGTATCTATTTCAATAAGTTTTTATATGGAGATATTTAACTTTGTTTTTAGATGGTTATGCTATATTGCAACAATCATTTTTTGTCCATATTTCTGTACCATTTCCTTACACACTAAACGTATATTGTTGTACGTACTTTTATGATTCATTAGAACGGTGTATTCGTCACTAACAGCATATTTTTAGACATTTTATTTCATCTCTACACTAACTATAAATAATGAAAATATTCGAATCTACATATACATGAAGAGATTAAATGAAAGGTGCACAAATTATGAAAATTTTACCCGAGATAATGAATTTGGACCATCGGAACATCAGTCTTAACTTTTCGCCCGATAATTACATGTCTCTTGTTTAGTCTCCGCAAGGTGTTAGACAAGGAATCGTCTTGTCAGTGTTCTGTTGTCAGTGGTTTGTTAGGAGTGATTGGCTCGCGCCAAGAAGTTGCTGCCCACTACATGTAAAGGTATTTCAACAACTAAGGTTCTTGGTAATCGCTACTGACGAAGGGTAATAACCCAGAAACAATATTGTCTAGCGATCCACCAGTTAGTCTTTGTGGACCTGTATTAATTAACGTTCACTACATCATTGAGGTGTAAGATTCGACCATCTTTCATATAAATTTTATATTTTTATGTCATATTTGCCAAGACGCATTTTCAATAAGATTATATGCATTACTGAATGAAGGTAATTTATATAATAAATTAAGAAAGGATACCATGAATAACATTCAAACAACTGAACAACGAATCAATTACTTCTCAAAGAGATAAACATATTGATAAACAAGTAGCTAAATCTCTTATGTCATATAATGGTATTGCACCTAAATTTTATGGTTCTCTTAAACATCATAAAGAAGGCATACCTCTCCGTCCAATAGTCATGTTTAAATACCACTTTGGAAAATCTTACAAAGTTACGTTTTTATCATTCTTGATGTTATCTTCCTCTTTAATAATATACCTAAATGTCTGGTTATTGATCATATCAATAATAATTGGAATAACATTTGTCCCTTTACTGATATACCAAAAGGTGAATTTATTAAGATTCGTGAATCTGATTATTTCGAGAGTGGAGGTGAATATTATTCTCAGAACATGAGTCGTCAGACGGGATCTGGCATCAGTCTTATCTTAGCACAATTGGTTATGGACACACTATAAGATATCTGCATACATAACTTATCTTTCGAACTTAATTTTTTATGAACTAGGTTGCTATTATCTGTGCTGTTTCCTCAGATAAAGTCGATGCAATATTTTATGTATTTAATAATTTAATCGCTTATTTGAGAAACCCTATAAGTCCATCTCTGACGTAAAATCACATTTCGACAGAAATACGTATTTGAAAGCAACTCGCACCTTTTGCTTTATGAATCCGACAAATTGACTCTACTGCTATTGAATAACAGCTGCGTATTTGTTTACGTTTATTAGAGAAACCCGATATGTCCAGGACTTGTCGGGTTTCTCCAATGAAATGGACATGTTGGCTTTTAAGTTTTACGCTATGACCGACAGTGACAGTTAGGTAAAATGGAAGCTGATACCAGCAGCAGAAAACATAAGAAACGTGTTAAAAGTGTTGTTTATAAGTGTGAAACGATTAAAAACGCTAGGGTCAAGGGCTAGTCAAGTTGACGATAATTGCAAGTAAGTGAAATTTAACCAGAAAACTATGTTAGGTATAGTATTAGTAACAAATTTTGCAATTTTTAGTTGCAAGATAGGTTGTTTTGACATATTGGACGAGGATTCAAAGCTTCAGGACGCATATCTTCAAGCTTTGATATCAGTGGTTTAAAGACCAACCCAACCCAACCCGCAGGTTGACACCTGCTGCAAGTGTGAGGAGCTATTGCTGAAAATTAAATGTAATTAAACGATATTGCAACGAGAGTTAAAACATAGCTGAAAAAGCTGTCCACTTAAGGCGAGCCAAAAAGAGGAAAGTAAGTATAACCCTGCTATTGCAGTAATAGCAGTTAATTTTATGCAAAATCTGTTTGTACCCCAATTGTCAGTACATGATACTTTTTATTTACATAAACTGACCGTATCTCTTTTCAAATTACACGAAACAGATAAACCGTATCTGTATTTATATTACGAAGGTATGGCAAAAAGGACCAGATGAACTATCCTCATTCATTAAAAATTACGTAGAATTATATGCCACCGGAAGTTGAGCATTTGCACATCAAAAGAAGAATCTCTGTGTTATTAGAATGTGTGCAGCTTTAGTTGAAATTGAAAAATTTTAAAAAATAAACCAATACTGTTCTATTCGTGGTCATTCTTATATGCCCTGTGACAGATACTTCGCTTTGATAAAACGCAATATTAAAAAGAATGACAGAATTTACACCCTTAAAATTATATAGAACTACTAATTGAGGAAAGTCAACAAAAGAAATTTATCGTGAATGTGATAAATGATGACAATAGCATCATTAAAGATTTTAAAAGTTGGTTGCCTCAATTTTATAAAAAGAATTGTCAAAGCAGTGACATGGAAAGAAATAAGAAAATACCATTCAACATGCAGTTTTCTCATAGTGAGAACTTCAAAGGTAGTGTGATGGCCTATGACTTTATTGGAGGACTCGCTCAATACATGACGCCCTCGACCAACTGCACTTCCTAGCTTTCCAGCTTTGCTTAATAAACTTCTCATTAAAATAAAAAAAAAATGGTGAACATAAAGAAGTTTGGAATGAAAGTTTCATTCATTTCAATTGACAAAGATATACAAAGTTTCTACCAAGAATTTTTTTCGTGGCCAACTGACGATGGAGAAATGGAAATTGAATATCTTCGATAATAATAATCGTCGAATACAAACTATATAAACATATTAACCTACAGGACGTATTAGAATGAACATAAATAATACAAAGTTGAATATACATACAACACAAGAAATTAATCAGTTTTTTCGATTGTCTCGTAACTAAGTTTTTGTGACTTATAGGCTTTCTCAGATAAAATGATTCAATTATAATACCAACATTAAATTTACTGTTGAAATAATTGAAATAATTCCATAGCATTCTTAGATACTAAACTTATTAGAACTACACATCATAATTGTTGATTGGCATCGTAAACATAAAGCATCAAACCGATTCATCCATTATTTATCATATCAGCCATCAATAATGAAAATTAATTGTATTTTATGTTTACATAGCAGAATTAAGAGGATTGCTCATCCTTCATTATATCAAAAAAAGAGAACCCTGTTAATTTACTTATTAAAAATTTATATAATTCGATTGAAGTACAATTGATGACATTACATTTTTTAAGTCGCTTCCTTAAATTCATTTTCTGTTAATAACCTAATGGTGGCGAAGGTTAGTTTAAAAACAGTTAGAAACCTTTTCTCCTGTTGAAGACCTAACATATTACTAATAATATACTAACTAATATATTATTCAAAACTAATGTTATTTATACATTAAATTGTATGGATTGTAACATGACATAGTAATGTTTATATTGGTTAAACATCCCTACAATTAAAAAGGCGTATTACTTAATATAAAAGTGATCACTCTTTCCTCTCATGCCAGATTTGAAAAATATAATATTGATTGGGATGGTGTTTTTTGGAAGTTGAATAAAATATCAAAAGAGAATTTTTTTAGAAATGTGCATTATAAAAAAGAAAGTACACAGAATTAGGGAATGTAGGGAAGACATAGATGGCCTAAGTGTCATATATGCTTTTACTTTATTAGATAATCCGGCATTGTATTTAATGATTTATTTATTTTTTATAACTTTACGGTTCATTTTTCACTTAAAAACCAATTTGTTACTCTTTAATTGTATTGGATGTCTTTGTAATATCAATTGACTAAGGTATACTTTCTATACATCTTCAAGTTTTGTATTTATTATAGTAGTCCTGATGATGTGGAAAATGTACTACGAAATATAAATGATTAATAAAGATATTATAATATAAAATAATCGCCTTTATTAAGACGGCAACCCAGCGGAATTTTTCCATATATAATTAATTATATATGTATATCATCCAGTTGGTTAAACAGGGATACGAATTCGATGGATATGTCATCTACCATGATCTAAGGTGGAATCATTTTTTATTTAATTTCAGCGATATTATTCCTGGGTTTTGTTTTGGAACTTTTATTCGAGCATCGATTAGGTACTGAATTTCCGTAAATATTCTTTCGATTTTTTTTATTTCACGGTTTGTGGTGAAACAATTGTTCAGTTTGTAGTGGAATAGTTTCTTTATTTGTCATAATTTGCGAGCTCAGTATAGAACCATTTTGGCCTAAATAACAGATAATAACTCTTGCTCCATTTTCTGCGAACAAGGGCATCTACTGAGCAGTCAAGAACACTCAATCATTATTGGATACAAGGTTGCAATATCAACGTTGAGATTTGCAGACGCGCAGCTTGGTTTTAGCTAGCGATTATATACAAGACTTTCTTATTTTCGTACGTCGACAATTAAAATTAGTCGTTCTTTATTGGTACCATCACGATAACTACAATATTTTATTATTATCGTATATTATATTTCCCCTGTACCAATTATGATATTCGTTGGCGACATGGTTCACCTTTGAGAATTTTGATAAGAGGTAGTAACATATAGGTGTGTGGATTTCCTTTATTTCAAATATTAGTTAGTGCATATTTTTACATATTTTTAGACAATTATTATGTGTTAAATATTTTAATTTCTTGTGCTGAAACAACACAATATTATTTTACATTTTGCGCAGGTGACGGCAATCTTTATATTTATCTACTAATTGCAGACGGTGCTACGGCCCATTTAATTTATTTAGCTGTCCCATTAAATAATAATACAAAACACATTTATTAAATCGAACTGCGCGCAAACTTAAATAAATATTGCATTAATTCCATGACTGGCAACATCAATCTCTTCTTAGTTGGTCTGTAAGACGGTCTTTAAGTTATCGAAGTTCTGTGTTCCGACAGGACTGCATTAGTCAAACAAGTATATCCACTTCGCAGGACGCCACACTAATCCTTCGTCCTGCTTAACTATTGATAGCTTGAAGGGTAGTGTGGACTCATTAAATATTTAAAAACTTCGAGCTCCGCCAATTAATATAAACCCGAATTCTGATGGCACCGGATTAACATAATTGCATTAAAAACTTTGCCCTGATTATTTCCTTCGGCGTATTAATTTACGTCGAAGGCTCGGAAATAAAATAACGTTTTCGTACGTTGCCGATTTCCGTCTCTTGCCTCGCAGAAAGAAGTTACTTCCATTGGTAAACTTCTGATGACGAACAATATTTATTCATACCGCGCATCCAATGAAATCCGATACTTTGAGCTGTTATAATTTAGTTGCAGTTGTCCGGCAGAGTTTGACTAATCTGAAATACGTGATCTGTTTTAGAACTCGTGATGAGCGAGGGACGGACAGTGATGTATGCCCGTCGCATGATAAAATCTCTTGCGAGAAGATTTTTTTGCGAACCCCACAAAGTGTATATTCAATCAAATGTGACCCAAAAAAATAGTTATTGGTAACATCATTAATACACAATCAAATATGAAAATACTCGATTTTTACACGACAAATATTTTTATAAATATTTATGTTTTGAATTGAATTACACATGAATTCCTTCGCAGTCTTTATTCTTTATATTGATCATTTTTCAGTCCGTTCTCAGATATGATGTTCGCATAGAAACCGCACGTCATGTTTACCTCAACAAACGTTGGACAAAGCTCACAAACTTGAGTTTACCGCAGCCGCCAGAGGGCACCGCTATGGCAGTTTATGTCATCCACAAGCCCGCTAATATCTGGTAATATTCCTGTGATGTTACATGTCAAACGCATGTTAATATTCGTGTTCAGGTACTCCTATCAACGTCAAGATAACGACTATACCCGTGCTCGATAAGTTTCATTGAATTATCCGATATAACGGCGGGCAAGTCGTTAAATGCACTTTCAATGTTAACATTATTTGCCAAGTAGTTCGAAGTTGTGTACGCATTTTACAGCGACAATTTATTTCTCCTGAAAATTGTTAAATGATTCTCCCGATTTCTTCATGATGGAGCAACGACGCGTGTTCGTATTCGTTCCGTCCGTTGTTTAGTGCAATGGCCCGGTGTTGTCCGCACTGGACATTGAAACATTGCGGCGGTCAGCTGAATCTAACGGCTTAACTGTATCATTTGTCTGCGTGTACACCGAACTACGTAAATATCCCTGATTTGTTAGTGATTTGTGGTCAAATTAACCAACAAATTGGATAGTTTTTCTTCCCGTGTAACGAATAGCTTTTTCCAAAGGGGAAATACAGATAAGATTCATTACACAAAGAACGAATTTAACGCCTATTTTATAAACTATATAATTTCACTTATTATAGTGCAGCCACAATAATTAAGTAATATATTACAAATAATTGGTAAAATATTTTGAAATAGTAAATTTAAAGATGCCCAATAATATTATCTTTTTCGTTACCAAACTTACTGATGCGATACACATTTAATTCTTTCTAATGAACTCGCATTGCCAGAGACAACCTATACACTATTGTTTAAATTTTCGTTTTTTAAGTTTTGGCGAACAGTCGAAGTACTCATGCTAGGAGGAATAATTTCGCAGACTTTATTATTACTTAAGCTGTCTAAATTAGAGCGATAATGGTGAGAACTGATTTAACTTCAAACGTATTTCAAAAGTATGGAAATAGAATACAGAAGATTGTACCTTAAAACTAATAATACCCAATAGTAATAATTTTAATTGCTATTTTCAAAATGTACGTGGATTGAGGTAGAAAGTTAATAATCAATTCGCTCTTCTTATTTTGACATCGTAGGTCTGATATCTGAAGATATCAATAGCTTGGAATACTTGGAAGAGGGCAGTTAGGATAGATTTGTACAATAAAACTTGATTTAGAAAGTATTATAACTATGTGGTATATTAGTAGATATAATTTTCCTCCAAATATGTCTCTTAATGAATTTGAATCATTCCTTGATTTATTTGAACAACTAGTAGTTGGTCTTAATAACATATTAATATTAGTTGATTTAAATTGTGCTCATTTTGCGAATAGTAGTGTTCACTATTTGAAATCGCAAACTCTTCTAAGCTTTTTGGATGTTGGCAACTTCAGTATAATAAAATAAAAAGATCGAGCAATCGCCTTCCAGATATTGCTGTCTCAGGTTTACATTGTGAAGTAATTCATGATAGTGTGCCATTAATTAAAGAAGCTAGCTACCATCCTCCACTTTTAATCGATTTTTCTATTAAAGTCGAGAATTATTGTAATTTCTCTAGAAAGTACACAAAATCTCAAAATCTAGTCCAACGTATATATAAAAAACTATATATCACCTTGCCAACATGGATTTATGGAGAATAGATCTACAGCATCCAACTTTACCTTTACCCAGATATCTGATTCATTGGTTTCTTCATTGGGTTGACGTTATATATACCGACTTTACAAAGGCCTTTAATCGTATAGACCACTCCGTTCTGCTACACAAACTAACAGAAGTCGGATTTAATGACTTGTTGATCAATTTCTTTTTTTATCGTACTTATCAAAGCAGCTCCAGTAGCTACCGTAACTGATTGTAACTTGCTACAGGCTGATCTAAACAACATATATACCTGGTGTTTGTCAAATAACCTACATCTGAATATCGCTACTAACACAATATCATTACTCGCAAACCAAACCCATTTGATATATAAAATAAACTCCCAAATCTTATCCACAAAGAAATTGTCAGCGTAAGTTATTGTTGTCTTGTTTCATCACTTATCAGTATATGTAATGTATATGTATATGTATATGTAATGTACAAACTGCAGGATTACTGCAAATTTCGATATTAATTGTTGTAGTTTAAGTCAAATAAAAAAATCACTATTGAAAATATTGACGATTATCTCTGTTGAAGTAGGCATTGTTCCTGTTTATATGAATATTTAGTTATTGTTGGGTATATTTAACGTTGTGAATTCTGTTTATTTTTTTATATATTTATGTTTATGTACGTAAATTTTTCCTAAAGGTCTGTGCATAGGTATGCACACATACATTTAATTTATTTATTGTATCTAAAATTTTGAGCACTGCATACAGTTATATTATGCGCTGTTCTGTCATTTAACTTCTTTCTTTTAATTTTCTCTTTTTCTGTATTTGTCCAGTAACTGGAATATTTCTGTTGGACACTAGAGATTATTATTATTAAAGTATTGTATTCGGGTGGCCTGATGAGTTGGAAGACCAATAACGTCTTTATCATTTCATTACGTCCATATCGTAATTTCTATTACGTTTATGTAAATCACTGTTTACTTATGTAGTTCCTGTAGTCGCATATTATTCACCGTAATTCTTCTGTGCACTTTTCTCGGACACCCATCGTTACTTCATTTTACTATCCGCGAGGCATGAACGAATCTAGATCTCCATCGACCTTGTCATAATCCCAGGAAGATTTGGAAGCGCATGGAATTCGAAACTTGTACTCGGCTGCGTCAAGTCCATACTTGGACTCTATTTATTAGTAGGTGCCCAAATACACATCAGGCAGCGATAGCATACTGCAATAAGAAAGTTTGTACTGAGGCCACAGAGAACTTCTTTATTTTAGGGCCATGGCAAAAGATTAACGTCGGCAGCTTGAAAGAAGTCTAGACTGATGCGAGCTACGTGAGGACGGGCGTTATCTTGCTGGAATATGGGATTTGGCATGGTCGCAAGATAGGGTAGCAGATGGCGCTCTACAATGTCATGGATGTAGCGCTGAGCATTCATATTGCCTCTAACAAAGATTAGAGGTGACCTGCTTTCATAGGCAAGGACGCTTCATACCATTACCCCAACAGTGCGATGCACATGCCGTTCTATCGCAAACTCCAGGTTGGGTTGGGTTGGGTTGGCGTTCTCCTCTTCCTCTTCTGACCCTTGCCCGACCATCATGCATGGCCAAGCAAAACCGGGACGCGTCACTAAAGACGGCACTATTCTATTCGACATTCCAGAGTCGCCGTTCAAGGCAAGGCAAGGGTCAAAAGACGAAGAGGAGTTGGAGCACTTGATCGGCAAGTGAATCGCACTGTTGAGGTAATGGTATGGGGTGCCATTGCCTATGGAAGCAGGTCACCTCTAATCTTTGTTAGAGGCAATAAGAATGCTCAGCGCTCAGTACAAGTAGTCTGGGATGAGGTGCCTCAAGCAGATATCCACCACCTAATTAGATCCATGCCTAGACGGCTCAATGAGTGTGCTCAAACACACTATTAATAAAAACTCCTTTGTCTTTTGTTTTTTAACTTGCATTTTTCATCGAGTGTTCCTCTATGGTAGCCGAGTATGTGGTGTTAACATTATTAAAAAAATTTAACTCTTTCTTGGTGTTCGGATTTCTATGTCACTTAGTATATTTGTATTGGAGCAATTGAAAGTTATATTTCTGATTACATCATGTAAATATAAATTGCCAATGTCGACTTTATTTGTACCACACAATATTATAACACAGTAGGCTTCATTAAAATTCCTTGTAGATTCGTATATCCATTGGGTGACATTTCCTGGCCTTGCGTTTGGTTTAATATCAACGTCAATAATTATATTGTCGTGTGCAATTAAGGACCTGAGAATTTTACACAAACCTCGACAATGTCTGTCGGCGAATATTTATATTAGCCGATAGCTACGCTCTTCTGGATCCGTATCATGTAGACAATATTCTATTTTTATTCACTTTATTATTTTGTAGATGCGACATTTTTCGTTCTATTAGATTTATGTTAATTTTAGGTTCGAGAAGCTCATTATGATGTTTAGTAAGTTTACGTTTGAATGCAAATGCTTGACCTCTCAACTGAGATCACTAATTAACTTACAAGCATCATTCAGTTTAATTTGTAGTTCATTGATTTGTATATGTGGGTTATTTATGCACATTCTTGGATGAAATCACTTTTGATCAAAGGTTTTTTGGTGCATGTCACAAGAACTTTGTTTTGCAACATTAATAAGTTTTCCTTGTTTCGATATAATCACTGGACATTTTTAATTATAAAGCACCGTTTTGCCCAGCACTTACTTTACAATTCTTTACGATTTTCGTCAAATTATATATATTGTCTATATCAATATTATTGTACAATTATCGAACATTAAAAACGCGTCAAAATACGATGAGACACGGACGTTACATTTCACGTGTTCGTACGACGTTTTTATTAAAGAAAATATAAGAGATTTTGTGAAACAAAATTCAAAATAATCGACAAAAATTAAAATTTTACATCTAAAGACGTCAAATTAAAACGTTTTCCCCGCGATGTTCAACAAGTATTTTGCCAAGGCATATATGTATTTATTTATTCAATTCAGAGACAGACAGGAAACAACCTATGTACATGTAAATTAACACAATTTATATGTGAAGTTTCACCGCATTACAAAGAGAAAAGAAAAAACATAAGTGAATATTCCTATTTAGTTATCTAAATATTACAAACACACCGCAATAAAAAAAATCCTTGTACGATATTGTGTAACCTAAATAATATAAATATTGCTAAATATTTTATATACCAACGAAACTTTTGGGCGGTGGTTCAGAGGCGGGATAGCAAACTCATGTCTACTACTATTCGAATGGTGGGTTAACTCGAGGAACTTATGTTGTATTTTTTTTTAATTTGTTCAATTAATTTTTTTATTTTTTATACCAAGTATATCAACATGCTTGACAAAAAACCTTCGGTCAAACATTTTTGCCTCCATCTATAGAAATACACTAGTTTTTCAAAAGGTATAACTTACGTCAGAACATTTACGTATAAGTATAATAGTATTTATTGGTTCATTCTACGATATGATTCACGTATGCTTGTATAATGGATAGCATAAGGACAGTGTCCTGGAATTTTTTATCACAGCAGGTATACATTTATAAATAACAAAACAAAAATACCCGCGCCTTCAATTAAATACCTCATTAAAGTAAGCTGTGTTTATTTTATAAAGTTGGCGACACGCAATTGAAGAGAAAGGAGTTGTAAGTTACTGTCAGTTATATTACTGAAAAACAAATTTCTAATTAAATAATTGAACAGCTATTAATGCTACAAATCTTAGGAGTAAAACCAATGACATCATAGCCCACCTTAATGAGGAATTTAATTGAAGGCACGGTATAAGATCTGAGCAGGTCAATTAGTCTATGAGATGTGCGAACTGATTGTAGCTTGCTGAACGGAATTCCATGATTAATTTTATCACAAGCTGTAGCGAAATCTATGCATATTATGTTGTATAATATCGGTGACATTCAGAGCTGTGTTCTAACGACATACAGCATATATCGCATTTAGGAGAATTTTAGCAACGACCATACTACAAAATGACTTAAATAATAATTCGACGAAGTTTGTGTGAAAAAAGTGAACTATATACAAACAAATAAAATGATTAAATTGCGAATGGATAAAGGTAACAGAGAGCAGGGGAAGGGAAATAAATGTGGGAGAAAGCAAAACATACTACTTGTGGAATAGAATATTTTTTTGGAAAAGAGAGATACACTGGCACACAAAAAAGGACGCGTATTGTATAGTAATTATAATAATGAAACAGCCGGGTAGCGCAACTTGGGTAGTGGAAAGAAAGGACGCAATAGAAATGCAAGAAATGAGGAAAATACGGGGAGTAACGAAGAGTAATATGAAGAAACGTGAACTGTCAATCGAAGGAATTGAGTAGAGCGATTCTTGTTAAATGTTAAGTCATTAAATAACTATTTTTGTATATTTTAGGAGATTCACATTCCATAATTTTTGCGGAGAAAGGAAAATATAGCTAATTAATTATGGTATGGAAAAATTGAAATGTGAAATATATAATAAGTTTACAAATACAAATTTAAAATAACGTCAAACAATGTAAATTATTAACCTCCTGTAATTCTTTATGGAAATTCTGAAACCTGACAGTTTTTCATTAAAATGTGCATATGGTGTAGTCGTGTTGGACATCTTTTCGATGTTCCTTGACTTTACACTGTATACAGCGGCCTGTTTGTCCAATATACGATTTTCCACACTGGCATTGAAGTTACATATAATATTCCTTTAACTCGTAATCTGGGTACCGAGTCCTTGTTGGATGGAAGCAGTTCTTTTATTTTCTTAACTGTGCTGAACCTGACGTAGATATTCTTCTTATCCAGGCTTTTCCTCACCCTGTCCATAACTCTAGCAATATATGGGAGGTGTGCGTATCCTGCTGGGTGTCTTCTTAGGTTCGGCAAGTCTCTGAATATCCTGTGGCTTGTAGCCGTTCTTTTCTAGTGCATCTTTCACATGTTGTAATTCTTCGTTTGTATTACTACCATCGCTAATTTTTTTTCGCTCTGTGTAGCAGTGTGGTGACTAGAGCTCTTTTCTGTTGTGGATGGTGATGTGAGGTTGCCTGTAGGTATCGTCCCGTATGCGCCTTCTTGCGGTATACTCTATGTCCACTGCCATTCTCCTGCGTCTCCATTGTGATGTTGATGTTGGCATGTTGTCCGTTGATATGCTCCTTAAATGCGTGTAGACTATCGTCTACGTAGCGGTACCAGCATTTCGGCTTCCTGTCACTGGAACTGATGGCTTCTTCTTCAAAAGTCTTTATGAAGATGTTGGCAATGACTGACGAGAGTGGTGATCCCATAGCTGCACCGTCTTTCTGCTCATAGAATTCTCAATTCCATAGAAAGTAAGTGGTGGTTAAACACAATCTTGCCAGCTCAATTATATCCTCTTTTAGTCCTTGTGGTTGTGGAAAACCCTGGAGAAGAACAATATTAACTTCAGGTTAAGCACAGTTAAGAAAAAGAAGAACTGCTTCTATCCAACAAGGACTCGGTACACAGATTACGAGTTAATGGAATATACGAACGGGACGCAGTATATAGTGCAGAGTCAAGGAGCATCATAAATATGGGAAGATCCACAGTAACTGAACACTACCACAATGGAAGCAGTCACATAATCGATTAAGATGAAGTTAAGATACTTGCCAGAAACCATGACTACTACCCATGGATAATGAGAAAATCCTTGGAAATAATGAAGAACCCGAATAATTGCAACGGAGAAGATAGACTAAGTGGAAGCAAGGACCACCAAATACGCAGCCAGGACTATCAAGGACAAATTCAGGAGGAACATCGGACATGGATCAGCACACGATAATGGACACGATTCAACGGAGTATAACAGATACGCCTCAATGGAGCGAAGCAACAACTGGGTTTATAACAAGGAGCTGACAACACTATGATCACAGAAACGTCAACTTTATTTGAAGAACCACGGCAACACCCGGGAGATACATAATTATGGGAAAATGGCCGTGAAAGCCTACATTTGATTATTTCTTGTTTTCCCACCGAAAATTTTCTAACAATCCTTTTAATATTTTCTTTCATATATACAGCAGAACGCTCTCGATGGGATAACATCTTCGCCTCGGTGTATGGAAATGAATTTTCTTGAGCTAGTACTCCTATATATGTGCTGGGTACCTCACGTACTGTACCAGTGCATTGTTATACAATGAAAGGAGCACCGTTTTACGTTTTCCTGTCGGTGGATCTAATAGAATCAAAGTTATTTGGGTTCATACCAGCTTCTAAGAAAAATAGCTTGGTTCATACCAAAATATTACGTATTCTGATTAATGTTTCTTATATACTGTTAACATTATACGATACTTATATCGAATATTTTTTACAATTGTATACCGATATCCTAGTTCTTAAAGACTGCTCATATGAAACAATACATGTGTGTGGCGTTACTCTTATGACTCAAAAAAGGTTTGGGGCAAGGTTACTTGATTAAAGTCTATAAAGCGCAGTAAATTATCCACATGGAGAAAATACTTCAGTTTGTGTTGCTAAATATTTATTCCACAACTAGACAATTATCGTCCGATATATTTTATTTGTTAAACTACAGTTGGCCGCGATCTATATAAAAGTTTGCCTTCATTTACTTTGCCATATACTATAACAAACAATACAAACATTTTCTTAAAAATGTGTGATATCTTGATCAAAATATAATTTAAACGGTCGTATTTAAAAGTGTATTTTTATTGCGCTGCACAATTCGCCGTAACAGTGTAGAAAACGCGTTTTTAAATTCAGAGCTTTAACTTTTTTAATGGCGCGTAATCTAATCGTGCGAGCAAGGATATTCCAGTAATTGGTCTGTGACGTCATATAAAGTCCTGCGGGATTGTCCCATGAATAAATTAACAATTATCTTAAGCCCATATAAACATGGCCAACTGTGTTATTGTACGTTTTATGCGCGTTCGGAAAGGGACGACGTGTTTCCGTCCTTATTTACCCCCCTCGCAAGTGAAACTTCTAATTTATTTAACTTATTTTACGATATTTTTGAGTCAAGTTCGTTAACTGCAATCGCGTTTGCACGTTTCATTATGAATTATGCCACGCGTTTGTGAAACGAATAATAGTCACGTAGTAAAACTACGGAATTTATAACACATTTTACATGCAAATAATAATGCACAAGGTGTAGTTTTATTTGAATGCAAATTAGGGAAATATGTAATCGCATGGAAATAAATATTAAACGGCAATTAAACCCTTTTCGAATTTATACAATCTTTATTGGCGTAAAGACGACTGGGTTACTCGCGCACGGATCGCGTCGATACTGGCATGCATTATATATTTCAATGAATCTCGAAACCAGGCAAGTGATTGAGCCGCTGAAATAACAGCTATTACTAAAGGAACAGTTTATTTTTGTTTACAGAAATAAGCGTGAGCATTTCCGTCAACAAATGCCCTGCTCGGCACGGTTCTCTTCGTTTTGTAAATCTGTGGAATTGGCAAGCAAACACACATAACAACCGAGTTATAATGTGTGCTCGATTTTGCCCATTATCCGCGTGTTATGAACCAGAAGTGCGATAGCGCCACAAAGGAAATGACGTCACACGCCCATTGACTGCTCTCTGTGTTGGATTGATTCCTAATCGATCACCAATACGACCTGTCAGCTCAACATTCACCGCTTATCTTTATAAATGATGCTTGATGTTTTTATAATGGTCGGTTATGTGGGATCACGGCAATTTCGCTTATCTCCACATTACCTTCGCGTTATCACTTTATTACCCCACATATAATGCGAACTTTTTATCGAAATATTTACTGCCGCTTTTGCCGGAAGTTTTTTATTTACATTTCAAAATTTTATTTTTTCGTGTACTTAGATTTACGTAGATTTACGAATATATTAATAATATATAGCTTTCCAGGACAAATCAATAATATTGTAGATGACCTTACTTGATTATTGCTTTTCTAATGACGATTTTAATATCATATATGTTTTAAATTCCAGTACAAGACATCTCCTCAAAACTTCTTCCGACTATTCCTATAATATCTTCATTTTTTTAAAACTTTGCCATATTTGTACTTAAACGATGTAATAATTATTTGTTTCTATACTCGCATGTCTTTCAAAATAATACAATTTATGTCAAGTTTTGTAGCTGCACTCTGATCTTTGACCCAACTTATTAGGTACAACCCTAGCATTATGTTTATCATACGTGACCAACCAAAAGGGTAATCCATGCAGTTTCTTTTCCTTTGAATCATACAAGTCTCATACACGTATATTTAGTCACCTATTTTCTTATAGTATTACTTCCCATCAAAGCATTTACGTTTGATGTCAATGGATCTGTCGACCTTTTTAATCCTTTTTCTTATTTACTTTTGTGTTGAAATTCCACTAAGGTTAACTTGGACCTGAACAAAATTTAACTAAATCTAATAAAACAAAACCAATAAAATTGCTGTCGAAATGGCTCCGATGATGAATCAATTCCTGGATATTTATTTTCAAAAAGTTCGTGGGCTTCGTACTAAATCTATGTTATTTTTTAATACTGCAGACTATGAGTTTGATATAATCTGTTTAACAGAAATACCGTTAAAGAAATCAACATGTAGTTGTGACTTTATAAACAATAAATACTACGTGTATCTACGAGCCAACTAGTTCCAGTAAACTTGACGGCGGAGGCGTTTTGGTGGCAACCAAGTCAACAATGCATGTCCAAAACATCAACCAACATGGTCATCGCAGGCAGGCATTTGAATGTCTATTTCCATGGAAGCAAATAACGTAAAACTTTACCTATGTTGTGTTTACATCCCACCGCACGATAATGTACCACTGCCCATTTTCTTGAATAGTTTTGAGAGGATATGTCTCTGTAATTTTAATGATTATATACTTGTGTATGGAGGCTTTAATCTTCCAAAAATTATCTGGGCTAAATCTGACGTATTTCATATGTTAGCGGCTGACATTGCGGTCATTTGATACCATTATACTTCATAGGCTTTCTCCAATACAACCACACTACAAACATGGTTTGGCTTGATTTTATTTTTAGTAGCATCCCTCATAGGATTGACGTTGTTGCAACAGATTGTCCTCTTGTTCCTGAAGAGCCTTAGAAATAAATTTCCTCTGTTCATTTAAAAAATAAAAAGCAGCTTGCTCAAAACACCAATTTAAAAATGTACAATTTTAAAATGATTAACTACAGCCACCTGAGCATATTTCTCTCTGGGGTTAATTGACTGGGTGAGTTTGAGAACTTGAATACTAGCGATGCAACTCACAAAATTTATGACATTATTAGAAAAGTTTTAGAGAAATTTGCCCCACTCAAACAACCACGTCATTGTAGGTTTCCTTACTGGTACAGCAAAAGTACTATTAGGGTTATTAAAGAAGAGCTTACAATCATAAAACATGGAAGATATACAAAAAAGATTGGATATCTCGCATTTAAATTATGGATAGCAAAATCCAAACATTTAACTAACTCCGACTATTGCGTTGTCGTTTGTCAATTTTGTTTAACATGTCTCTTGAAGAAGGAATGTTTCCACTCAAATGGAAGAAAAGTCACGTAATCCCCATAGTAAAAATAGAAGATAGAAGTAACGTAGATAATTATCGCCCCGTCTCCATTTTGTCAACTTTCCCTAAAATATCTAGAATCAATTCTTCACGACTACTTTTTTTATCAATAAGAAGCTCAATAATACCTGAACCAGGTATTATTGATCCAGGTCTGTCAATATAAACCTAGAGTACGCATATTTTATTTTGAAAACCATGGATAAATGTATGCAGTTGGATGAAGTGCACACCGACTTCAACAAATCCCTCGACAAAATCAAACTTAATATTCGTTTGCACAAACCGGCTGAGGTTGGTGTTTTTGGTAGTCTGCTTCTTTGGATTGGTTCGTATCTGTCTGAGAGGTTTTAAGCAGTCATAGTAAACGATTTTGCATATGAATTTTCTGCACTTTGTTCCGGTGTCCCTCAGGGGTCCCACTTGGGCCCTCTTATTTTTATCGTCTGCATCAATGACGTAAAAAAATATTCCATTATTGTAAATTGCTTTTATTTGCTGATGACCGTAAATTCTCCCATACCATCGTCAACGATAGCTACTGCAAACTAATCCAGGGTGACCTTGGCAGATTTGTGGGATATTGCGAGAAAAACTCTACACAAATTTGAATAAATGCTACAAAATTGCAATTACGCGCAACAAAAACCAAATATCTTTCAATTACAAGATAAAACTTTATGGACTGGATCCTGATACCATTGATTATTGTCAATAAATAAATATATATAAAAAAATGAATTTGAATGCCAGCTGAGAAATACCCATAGTCCGCCATATCTGTTGTACTTCTCTTTACCAATTTGTGTGTCACAATATTTAGCAATATTTAGGTATGCATCAAAATGTGTTGCTTTTTATTTTTAATAAGAGTATGGGATTACTAAATAAAATTGCGAAATACATAAAGTGTCTCTGGTTACAGAGATTCCATACCGCCCAGTTGTCACAAATATTCAATAATGACTGTTACAATATTTTTAGTACCTAATAGCAATTATAATTTTATTTTATCCATTAGCTTTTTGTATGAGCTAAATAAACATTCTAAATATGTTTATATAAAGTTCATTATTAAGCAATTTCACAACAAATAGTAAAGTAAAATCGTGACTTTGATCTCGCAATTAACAAATGAAATTGTCAAAAATAATTTTTAAACGAAATTGATTTTTAATACTGGGTCTAATTTTACGTATATAACATATAAACTACACTTGACACATGACTATCGTGGCCAACATTAACAAATAAACCTGCGTAACAATATTTAAATGCAATATCTTTTAATAAAATTATTCTTGCTGCAATACCTCTTCGTAATTGTCTTTTGAGTGCTGTCATCATCTTCAGATTTCTTCAACTCTCGTCCTTGTCTACGTCATTTTTTTTCTCTGGGTGATTTTTTTATTGGTGTCTCTTATTTAGTAATACAGTACCTTGTAATAAATTCTCATTTGCATTGAATTGTCAATTTTATTTCAGCTAATAACATTTTTGTATAATAATGTAACAAAAATATAATATATATCGTTATATTTGCTATTTTATTTGCACCATTTATGCATCTGAATTACAGGTGAAATTTCATTTTCTACGACAGTTTAGTTTTTATTTGACACAATTAAAATTATTCAGAAAGTGGTTGAAATAGATTTCTTGAGTATAAATGATGAGCTTCCATTGCATAGAAGCTCAAACTAGAACTTATAATTTTTAAAACGTTTGCAATTTGGTAAAAGATGATACAAATTTTACTTTTCGGAAGAAAGACAAAGTAGAGACTAATATGATTTGCGAGATACTTTACAGCAACTTTGTTGTATTATGATCATCCTAATTTTTGTATTATGATCATCCTAACCAAGAGTACATTATAGATAATTTTGCCATTTTTTAAATCTAATCGAGTGACAAAATTCACCAAGAATTCGGCAATGTTTGTTGCTATTAAGCCAGGTTAATGAAGTAACCCACATCGAATTAAGCCAAATTAGGTAACAATTTCAGTATCTTGTAGTTTTTAAATGTTGTAAATTTGAGAATGTGTCTCAATTCGCCTAAATATGGTAAACTAAATTAAATTAACTTAAAAATTGAACTAATTTAAGGGAATAGGCAAATAAAAGTAGAATATTTACAAATTTCTGTGTGTAATTTGCTTTTTGCTTGAATTAAAATAAAATGTCAAATTTATTCCAATTGTTGAATTACAAAAATGTTGATATCTTTCAGCAACCCAACCCAACCTAAAGTAATGATTTTTACTTGCGTATACTTTATCTATAAGGAATCATAAACATTTTCTACCTCGAGATTTTAACGCCAATACACATTTTTACCTTCGCTGAATCGATTCTGACTATTTTAGACATGACGCACATGACGTTCGTATGTATGTGTGTGTGTGTAGAAATATCTGCGGATATAACCGGAAGTCATGGTTTACTCCTGTAACCTCGAAAACAGTACGAGTTATCGTAAAAGTGAGTCTCATAATATACATTGATATAAAGACACAACCTTTGTTTGAAAAGTCCTTTAGTAAAATTCATCATCATCATGCTGACTACTGAAAATTTTTTTCTTTATTGATAATTTTGATATTTTGTTATTAAGTCGAGTGACAGAATTAATCAACAATTCGGCAATGTTTATCACTGATTAAATTATGATGAAGAAAATTTGATAAAACTTGCAGTGTCTTGTATTTTTTGAACGTTTTTCGTAAATTTGAAAAGTCGGCAAATTTGGGCAATCCAATCTAACATAATCCGCCCCCAATCCAATACATTTCTAACGAACCTTGTACAATCCAACCCAATACAACCCAAACCAGGTCAACCAACCGACAATTTTTTTATGTAAAAATGCAGTACATGGATTGTGTTGGGTTGGGTTCGATTAAACATTTATTTTGTCAACAAGTTTGAGTTGCGTTGAAGTTGACGTACATGATGACACGAATCGGAATAACAAACGAAAAAATGAAAATTTTGAAAAAAATTTTAAAAATAGGAACGAAACGAAACTACTAATTAAATTAAATCAAAAATTTTTCTCTTGCAATTTTAACAGTTTTTTATGCGTACATTTAACATTCATAATAATTTTTGAATATATTTTTTATTTTATTTGTATTTTTACGTTTTTTTTTCTTTTTTCAACGTTGACATTTTTCGCGTTTTGCGGCAAATTACACGCAAATTGAAAAAAGTTATTAAATAGTCATTAAATAAATTTGACGTTTAGTAATAACAACAAAACATGAATTGTTTACCGCCTTCATGGTGACTAGCTCAGACAACAAATTCGTATCGAAGCAAATTATTTGTCATAAATTGTGTGCCATACGTTAATGATCACTATTCCACATTGTTTTATAATTTAATTTTTTAGTCGCTCAACACAGCCATTTGGGTTAGATTGTGGTAGGACAGCATTGGTCTAAATTCATATTTGTCTCTGGTGAGACATTATGTTCATTGTGGTTTACTGCATGGTGGTGAATACATATAGCTTGCCTTGGAAAAATCACTAATTTAAGGCTATTTGATATTGAAAAATTCCAATGCCAAATTATCTATCGAATCATTTTGTCATTTAGATATCACCCAAAAAAGGAGTCCAGGCAAAGTAAAGAGTATGGTCTTGTATAAAATATATTTTTACCAGACTAACAAAATCGATGATATTACAAAACAAGAATTCACTGCATAGTCTATCATAAATTATAATTATTAGTACATTATTTACAGTTGATTATGAAGATATCTTTATAGTTTTGACACATCAAACAGTAATCAAACGATAGAGATAGTCATGGTATGACATTCTTGATGTTTGCGTAACTACTGTGGTTCGAAATGAATACATATCCACGTTACAGGTTACCAAAATTTCTAATACATAATGCAACTATTATATAATGTCCACATAGCACTTAGTACTGATTCTGCATAGCATTTATTCACCTAATCAATTTTGTCGCATACTTCATCATGACTGCTGACATTTAAATGTCCGTGATAAAGTTCAAGATCGGGTCGAGAAATTACCGTTTTATATTCGGAAATGGATGTTCTCTATAGTTCCAAAATTACACCAAATTGTCCAACTTCCTTTAAGATGTTTTCGAAATATTACGCACTTAATTAAATACTTGATGCGATGCAGCCCTGGCCCACTAGATTTTATAGTAGGATTTGAAGAGGCTCGAAATGTTAAATATGAGCACAATAACATAAATGTCAAGTTACTTATGTAAGAGTGGTTTCTGGAAATGATGCGTCACGTCGCAAGAAAAAATCAGACATCCAGTTTTATCCGAATTCAAGTTCATTAGCGTGCCATACACATTTTAATATCCTGGACAAAAAAAAACGAACTTTTGATTTATATTATTGCATGTACTATGTATGGCGTCCCAGTTTTTAAATATTCTATTCTCTTTACAACCAAATGGAAATGTGTTAGTTCGTACAAAAACATCGTTTCAAACAACAAACGTCTTAAATACAATTAAATAACACATACATTGAAAATGATGGCTAGAACTTGTATTTAACTGAAAATAAACAAGCAGTACGAGCCATTAAACATGGAACTCAAGAAGACGTGTGCCGATTATTTACTAACAAGTAAATACAATACCCAAGCAATGACCCAATTACTTACGCAACAGTGGTCGAAAACGAATAGAAATTTCGAAAACCGGTAATATATTTTCAAGAACACTTGTTCTGAAATACAAGGATACTCCAATTTAATTCTAATATTTTAAATCACTGTCAAAGAAAATCCGCAGGACATCCATTGTATTAAATAAAATTAAATTATGCAGATGAAGATTTTGATCTAATAATAAAAATAATTTTAAGTGATTGTAAAGAGAACAGTTAGTTCAGCTATTCCAAAAACTAACATTTATTAACTCCCGTATTATCTCGCTACTATACGTAACTTGTGAATAATTTGTTAAAATAATGATAATTAAGACATTATGGATTTTTTTTTATATTTTAATGTAAAACTATGCAAACTAGTATTAATTCGAGGATAAGGTTTATCTTTATTATATGATACGTGAGTAGTTGTGATCGATATTTAGTCAGTAGTCCTTTTAACGAGCAGGATGTACTGCTCTCTCTAAAAATATGTCATTTAGAAACTCCGTCAGTTTTAGGGATTTGCAAACTAATAAATATTTTACATTCATTGTTTTCTATGTGTTAAGAAATTTTCGTGTGGGGGCCTACTATATATAAAGATGATTCGCTTGCATCAATAGCCAGTTGCGTGTATTTGTTACATCATGAAAACGGTAAGTGACATTTAAAATTGCACATCATAGTTCAAGATTACGACAGGTACACCGGATTGATGTTTAATATAATTTCAATAGAAGCGTTAATTATGAAAGAGGTGATATAACCGTTGTGTGGTTATATGGTTTTCTAAACTCGATATATTGACATAAATCAATTGTGCTTGCTTCCTACTATTAGGTGATTACAACCGGAGGCCTTCCAACGAAAAAGAAAATCGTAAATGTTTTTTATATAAAGTTTGTAATACACATGCACTTAAATAAATTAAAAGTTATCTTAAAAACAATGGGTAATAGATAGCAATAGTTGTATTCCATTAGTTGTAATATTTTCATATTTTAGATACTCTTCTTCGTTTGCATCGTCGCCGTTTCGAACGGAGCACCACAATTTAACCCAGCCAATTCAGCTGGCGCCATACTTCGGTATGCGTTTGACAATATTGGAGTAGGAGCATACAAATTTGGGTAAGTAACTTTTATACGCATGCTCATTCAGTTGTTTACCAGCTTGGTATGGCTATTATCTTCAAACTTTAAACTGTCATGAATTATAAATAAAGGTAATGTATATCAAATTTTAATCGAAAAATTAAATTAAAAGATACTGCAAAAGCAAAACACGTGGAAAATTGTGGAAATAGTGTTTTACTGTAGGATTTAGCAAATCCGAAAGCAAACCAGTATTGAGAGAACTAGGAATAATCTAGCTTTTAAGACTTACACGTTTAACTTCGCATTCTTTGAAATTGTTCCATAACATAGCCCATAAATTTGAATGAAAATTTATTTAAAAGAATTCATTTTTCGATAAAAAAGCACGATGCAGCGAAAATATTTGAATTAATAATAATTAATAATTATTTAATATACTGAAAATTCAATGATGAAAGAAATATGTAATGTAATTACTTTACTAATTGCGAAAGCATGTTGATCGGGATCGATGGAATTGTTTCGCTTTTATTCGGGAGCATCCCAACAACGCATACCAAGAATGTTAGTGATTGATCTGTTATTATTTGTGATATATGATTATGAAAAAAACGTGCATTGGTACAGTTCATTTCGATCAATTCCATGGACAAAAGAGCTATAGAAATCAAATGATAGTGAATCCAAAAGAGAACTGCCATTAAACTCTCAGCATCATCATATGAAGAAATCAAAGTTATTAAGTTTATAAGTACGATATCTGTCATTACTAACACGACGTATTTTAATCGTACTATACTTTATTGATGTTAAAATCATGCAGGAACGATAGCATTTCACATATTAAATAAAATGTATAGGTATGTGCTCAAACTCTATCCTAGTGCGATATGGACATTCCACTCTAGTTGTACTGTGTAGTTTTTACGATCTATTAATGGACAGAAATGGAATATTAAAAAGTAATTATTCATTCGACTGTATTATTAAAATATCTTAAAACAAACATACACGGCCTAATAGAACCACATCATAATTATTTTTACTGATATTTTAGAAGAAAAGTCCAGTTTTCAAATGTACAGTTTTTATACATATATTGTAGCTTTTTTATATGTAAGTCTACATAATTGTTCTGTGTAGGATTGGTAGATTTAGAAGTTGATGCCAGCGAATTTGGTGAATTATTTTGAGGTGTTTGAATTGAGTGGACAATGGTATTGGCAATATTTTCATTTTGATTTACGAACATTCCAATGTAATTTTCCATCACGTTGAATTCAAGTTGAATTCCACCCAAAAAAAGTTTTTCAACGTTAAGGCATTGTCGCCCGAGTGAGCAAGAATGGTGGATTCACAGCGACGAAAAGAATGGCCAGTAAATAATTCCGGGGTATCCCTGTAGCATTTCTCCACCTCTCAAACAATTTCACCGCCCACGGGTAGCATATCTCCACCTTTAAAAAATTACTCCACTCACTTGTAGCGTGTCTCCTCATATGGACATTTATTGATTTTCTAAAAGTGCTCGTACATATGAGATGGTGATACTCAAATGAAAGGCCTCGCCAAGTTAAAAATGACCAGAAATTCTGGAAATTTTGACATATTTTGATTTTCTGAAAGTGCTTGTAGATATGTGATGTTGATACGCAAATGAAAGGTCTCCCAACGTCAAAATAACGGAAATTTTTACTTTTTTTACAATTTTTATTTTTTGATAGTGCTCATGGATATGCGGTGGTGGAATTCAATTGAAAAGTCTCTCCATGTAGAAGTCAGTAACTGAGTAAAAAAATGTTGCTTTGATTTGTTTTTTTTTTGGTCTTCACCCCAATCCAACCCGACTCAACGCAACCCAACCCAACCCGGCATAATTCATCCCAACGGAAACTAACCCAACCCAACTCACACCAACTAAAAACAACTCCAAGCCAACCCATCGGTAGTTTCATTGTGACAAGTGGACAGTTTACAATATGTTGAAGCATCAACATTGTACCTAATAGTTTAACATGGTCCTCAGCAGTGAATATATTGTCCACAAGTCGTCGGCTTAATATTTTTCGAAAGGTTTTTTATATTGCTAGTCCAGTCCTTGATTTTTTTATGCCAGTTCACATTTTGCTTTTTGTAATTTGTAAATAAATTTACAACAATAAACTTGTCACCAACATTTTGAAGGCAGTTTGACAGGTAACACTAACAAATGCTATGATAACATTACCAATTTGATTTGTGATAGGTGCATCCACACGTTGCTGGATATGAAGACAAGTCGCGTTAACTGAAATTGCATACATATCCATTCCATGAGTCATGAAGAAAAGGAAGTATTTATAGTGAGGTAGTAGAAAAAGATCAACGCAATCTTCATAAACCCAACGATACGCTAAATTTCAAAACGTCCTCCACTGCACCGTTTTCAATAGACATATAATATTTACTTTACTTTGTCGGAAAGATATCTACTTAACTAATACTCATAGCATATTCTGGTATATTATTTTATTATCCGTGTAGAAGTGTAGAAGTACGAATATGGCTACAGTAGATGCTTTGAAAATAAATTTTAGCGAATCTAAACAGGTGAGAGCGGTTTCGTACTCTGTGGGCCCATCAGATTACCACACATACATTCGCTGGTGAAGCAAGCATGAGTGGCAAGAGGTTCGTTTGTTGGTATTAACGCCATATAGACGTCAATACTCCTGTACTCACGCTGCTACGTGATTACAGAAGGCTATTTCGATTTACTAAGTCGATACTGTCCAGACAGCACAAAAGACCTCTTTGTTGAAAATAAATTTGTGCTCTCATCACATCACCACAAGAAAACTTATTTTATATATTTTGTTTTTATTACTATAATTGTATTTTCTAATTTTTTGATATCATTATTTACGTACTGCTTTAATTAGTGTGCCTGTTTCTTTAAATTCCTTTATCCAAATTCATCATTTGATATTTTTTGTATTCTTGTTATTAGGGATGGTTTCCCTTGTCTATTTATAGCTTGTTGTATTATGGACGTTTACTCCTCGATTTTTCATTATTTTGATATCCATTACAAATTTTTCTTTATATAGTTATTAAAACATTACACCATTTTCTGTCAAATCGAGTAAACCATGTAAATTCAATATTTTATTTTTTCAGTTAAATAAAATGCACCTACATATACACTCGGCATACTTGTATTTTACTACTACTACTTACTACGTTAAACTAACAATATTGTAAAATATAGTTTCATTAGATGTGTTTCATTGCATGAATAATATTTAAGGAATACCAGATGCATTTATTTTCTTGATACTTATTTTCGTTTGTGTTCGTTTATTTTATTTTAATTTTCATTTTTTGATATGATGCCTTTCAGTCGATCCTTTTTGGTGATTAATTTTCAACCCATTATTTTGAAATAATTAGGTATATCAAATAAAATTATAAAGTTCGTTTTCGGATTGAATTATTCTGCCCCAAATATGCAAGGAATGTTGTGACATTAATTCACATAAAACTGCTATAGCTCGGCTAAACAACAAATGCATTTTACTTCGCGATGATAAAATTAGGTAGTCTAATATACAACCGTTTAGTTACCGCTACGTCAACAAAAAACGATTTGCAGTGCAGTTATTAATATGATATTACTATGCAGGTACGAAACAGGTGACGGTAGCGTCCGCGAAGAAGAAGCCGTACTTGAAAATGAAGGCCAAGAAGACGAAGCCTTGGTAGTGAAGGGATCGTACAAATACATTGACTCTAACGGTGAAACCAACGTTGTTTCTTATACGGCCGACAAGGACGGTTATCATCCCGAAGGAGCAAATCTTGTTCCATCTGCGGGCGTCAAGAGAACCAAACCACTCGGAATTCCTTCCGCAGCGCTGGCGTCGTTAGCGGGTTAAATATAAATGTGTAAAAATGTAATCTAAAATAAAAAATATATCGTTTCCTTGTGTGTATGTGTTTCTGTGACGTTCATAAGAAAATCAGGAAGTTCAAGAAAATATATTTAACCCCATAAATTCTACAAATATGAAAAAGAAATGGCTTTGCTCAACCATTAAAGTTTATTATAAAACGATGTTATCAGTTTTTTTTAATGAATTATTATTATATTTGCAACGAATTAGTTGTATAGCCGTTTGAAACAGGTATAGCTATAGGTTAGCAAGGTATTGCCAAATCGCTAAATTATTCACATTCTGAAATAGTTGAATTCAAAAGTCCTGCTCTTTGCCGCACAGTGGCCCAGAATCGATATTTAGCGAGCCAAAAGTTGAAAATTCAAGCTTTGAAAATAATATTGGAATTATTGTAACGTAAAAGCAACTATTTGTTGTACCATAACCAGTGATTCTTACTCTAATAATATTTTGAGTAGCACCTTAAAATTAACAGGGTAGTAAACGGATATTAGTTTAAGTGTAATTGCACTCGAGAAAAATGTCATAGAAAGAAAATTTCACTTGATTACATTTTTATGGATCACAAAGAACAATATTTTCGGTTAGATATATTTTTTGATCATTTTCTTTCTCCCTCAGTTTTTTATAAAACTAAAATTTTAAAATGAGTGATAAATCAAAAGGAACCGAAGGGAACCAAATCAAATAAATATTACTTTGAGCTTTCATGGCGTCTGAATCTCAGCTGCCGGTAGCCGCTGGCCGGTCGAAAAATATTGCAATCTTTTTGGCGCATGTGATTTACGTAAGCGCACGGTAGTACATAATAGGCAAACAATTCTAATGATTGTTATAACTATAAATACAACTTTCGTTTATCCTTGGAAAATATTAAAAACTATAATTTTTATTCATTTTAATTCAATTCGCAAAGAACAATTCGAAGGCACTACAACAACAATGATCTCAATTTTTGTTACCATCTTCTTAAATCAAACTGGATTTTCCGATTTTAGTTTATAATGCGTGACTAAGTCATGCTTTCGCACTTGAACAATAAATTCGCTTTTGAGGGCTTTTTCCCTCCAAAATAGCAACTGCCTTGCTTCCTTTCGTCGTAGATGACTGCAACAAAAATCCGTCAAGTGGTTCTTAAAAATATCGTACATATATTTAAAACAATGTCAAGATAAAATCGTCGTTTTCCCGCGATCTAACCCAAAGACGAACGAACCGAACCGAAGAGGCACAAAGTGCCAATTTTTTGCATGAAATTCCTTAGATAATTGTCCCGAACGATTTGATATGAGTAGTTTGGCGATGCAACGCATTGCGTGCGGTCGGCGTCACGTTTGATCGATCAATTTCTTTCAATTTATTACCTGTGGATTCAAACTTTGATTTACGCGGCGTGAAATAGTAACAGTGTCTTGCGGATGTAATGTTCAAAGTGCGCGTGTTTCATACGTGATTTTACGTGAGACTTTCAGTTTTTTTGTAGATATGTTTAATTAAAACAATGTCGGGATCAAATCGTCGTTTCCCAGCGATCTAACCCAACGACGAACGAAGCGAACCGAAGAGACAAAAAATGCCAATTTTTTGCAAGAAATTCCTTAGATAATTCTCTCGAACGATTTGATATGTGTAGTTTCGTGATGCAACGCATTGCGTACGGGCGGCATCATGTTTGTTCGATCAATTTCTTTCAATTTATTACCGGATTCAAAATTTGATTTACGCGGCGTGGAATCGTAACAGTGTTTTGCGGATGCAATGTTCAAAGTGCGCGTGTTTCACATGTGATTTGATGTGAGAATTTTTTTCGCGACTGATGTGTTATAAAATTTGGACGGATGTCGCCGCGGAGGACTACGAAGGAGGCGGCTGAAGAATGTAAGTCGATTTTAAGACTTTTAAGCTATTTTTGTTCGTTTCGGTTAAATCGTAGATTGTGTTGCTTGGCTAAAGCCAATGAAAGCTTCGCAATAAAATCGCCGCCTTCATTTCTGGGTTACTATGTTACATAGCTCGTTAACTACTGTTTGCTCAAAGACGAGTCATTTTCTAGTAGAAATATTTTTCTTAATGTTAGTAATACTTCTAGATACGATTAAGTGGTTTTTGACTCTGGTAGTTGAAGTAAATAAATTTTAAATTCATTCAAATGTAATGTATGTGTGGTGAAATCTGAAGTCTGCGGCCATCAGTTGCCAATTTGGGGATAACTTTTCTATAGCAATTTACCAAACACAAAAAAAAATGCAGTGGACCACAATGAACTTCATATATGTAGTAGATACATACTGACATACGCGAAATCGAGAATATAAATTAGAATATTGAATAGATGGCATTCTCACGAACAAAATAATGGCTGCTATAAAGTGACAGTACACACTACATTTCTGGGCAGAACTTATTAATAACATTGCCATTGCCACCAAACTTTAATTAAACAAGATTTACTTACAAATAAAGAATAGGTAAAAATTAACATGGCTCCGGCATTAGTTGATATAAAAATGTCATATTTCAAAACGCAAATTTACCACCTAGTAAATAAAAATGTTTCGGCCGAAAAAAGTAATATTAATTAGAACTCTACTGTTCGTATGTAATGTACGGCCTATAGTTAAAGTGTTATTTATTAGTCATAGAAAAATTGTAGCAAAGGAGTTTCTGTGCAAATAAATGGAAGTAAATTTTTACTACAAGTGCGTACAGATACAACTGAGTTGCTAGTTGCTCGGCTAACGCTTGACAGATTATGTCTACATTCGTAATTTATTCATTTATTTATTTGATTATTTAGGTTACAAACAAGACTAACCTAAAACAGTAACCACTAATATCTACAACTAACTAAAGCAACATATTAATATACAATTGAACAAGAACATTGACGAAAAAAGTATTACAAATATAAGAAAGAAAGAATATAAAATTCACTTTCTTTAAATTTAAAATTAAATTTAAATGGACGGGTGAAGCGTGTCCAGCACTGCAGCCTGCAATGATTTTTTGAATCTTAATCTGTTTATCTGAAAAATGTCAATTTTGCATATATTATTGTCAGTAACAATACATCTGGAAATCGGAGAATTCATTCCGCTTGATGTTCTGCTAAACGGTTGTAAAAACAAGCAGCGTGAAGTGGCGATACATTTATAGGTATTAAGCGTAACAGTTCAGGAGAAGCAATAACATCATTCAAAATCTTAAAAGTATCAATACATCAGCTACCATCCTCGCAGCCTCCAAAGTCATGATGTTTTATTTATTTTTCCAAACCGATACCTTAAAAATTTCTTCTGCAAATGCTCGATCCTAGCGACATATGTTTTATATTGAAAATTCCAAATAGATGAAGCGTAATTTAAATTAATATGTAAGAATAATAAAGAGTGGTTATGGCTTGGTTGGAAGAGAATCATCGACATGTTCTTATAATAAATCAGAGCATTTTGTACGCCATTTTAATGTATATTCAATATAATTATGAAAGATTAGTTTAGAATCAAAATGTATACACAGGTTTACAACTTCGTTCGAAAATTTTATTTCATTATTGTTTATACAAAACTTGAACAATTTCATGATATTTTCACAAGATCTGTTTTTGATCAATTGAGTAATAAAATGCTACGACACAAACATTAAAGTGAACATACAAAAACAGAGGTACTGAAAATAGTTTGAAAACCGGATTTAAAATTTACTCTGACAACAATAAAACTTTCTGAGACCAACTAAATAAAATATATAGGCTCCGTAATAGACGTGGTAGTCGTGGATAATAATAATAACAATAATAATAGCGATTTATTGATTACATGAGAAAATAAACATAGAACGAGTCAAAAATTACAATTACACAAATTATATACCGGGTGGAAAGTATCAAACCCGAACATAGCAGAATTGCATTGGAATATACGTTTATACATATTCCTGCTCCCCATTGCCATCGATAAAAATTATAATGACATCAAATGAAAGAGAATAATAAACGGCGTCAATTGATACTAAAATCATCTCTTAATACCTTATCATTAGTTTTTTACAAAGCAATTTAAATCAATTATGCAGTTGTCAAATCTGACAAATAGTGAGTTGTGCCGACAGAAGCACGGCCGCCCATAGTTTATAGCACCTGGGTTTTTAATATTAATTGCTTTGTAAAAAACTAATGATAAGGTATTAACAGAAGATTTTAGTATCAATTGACGCCGTTTATTATTCTCTTTCATTTGATGTCATTATAAGTTTTATCGGTGGAAATGGGGAGCAGGAATATGCATAAACGTATATTCCAATGCAATTCTGCTATGTTCGGGTTTGATACTTTCCACCCGGTATAATATTATGTGTTATAAATACAACAAAATACACAGTTTAAACACAATATTTTTAAATAAAACAAAAACTCAATCACGCGGAGATTGGCTTTACTGTCAAAATATTTTTGAGTTCCCTCTTTATTGATCTTTATATTTATTTACCTTTATTGATACACAATGCACGTTTTTTGCATTGTCATACATTTTGATTTTTCATATCCCTTAAAGTGCCCACGTGTTTTAACTAATATTATACTTTTCATTATGAAAATACTTGGCAAGATAAGTATTTTGTAAACTATTCTTGAGGCATGGACGCAATTTCCCCAAAAGGCTACAATACCTTAATATTGAATATACGTATACATAGTGTGTTGAGAGAGTTGCTTCCTAATTTATATTGCTTTTGATGTAGTATAGAGTACAAAACAGAACGAAGTTAATTTCGGAGCTAAATAGTCGTAGTAGTAGTAGTAGTAGTAGTATGTGCTATTTCCAATTCAAATTAGTATCCAGATATTTTCCCTGTGATTTTTGTGCCATTATTATTAATTCCTAGGTTTTCTTCTATCTGACTTTTTCAAATATCATATCTTATAATTTTCGTTTTTTCAACGTTCAATTTCAAGTTACTGTTGCTCAACTATTTTTGTAATGATTTAAAAGTGTTGTTTACTGAATCCAATAATTTCGTTTCCTCTTCTTCGTCCCACATATGATTGAAGTTTCATCACCAAACAGTATTGTCTGATAAGGAGATAAGTCTGGTAGATCGTTCGTATACAAGACAAAAAACAGCAGCCCTAATACAGAACTCTGAGGGGATTTCACATTTTACATGTAACCAATCTGTGGAAATCTCGAATGTTGCATCACTGCAGAGCAATACTCTTTGGTATCTATCAATCAAGTGGGATTGACATCTCGACCCCTTATGTTTCGTCATTTGCGCAATAGCTCATTCGGTATTTCTATTTTTTAAAAAAATTTATGCATAATTGAGAATGTGTTGCATTTAAAACAGAAATAATATAACGTATTGAATATAATTTTTCAAATATTTTTGCTATATTTCAGAGGAGTGCGATGTGCATGTACTTCTCAATTTTTCTTCTTCCTCCTTTTTGTGCACAGGCTTGATTATTGGTTTCTCCAGTTGATTATGAAAAAACACATTTAAGATGTGACTTATACCGTGCCTTCAATGAAATTCCTCATTAGGTGGGCTATGATGTCATTGGTTTTACCCATAAGATTTGTTGCACTGATTGAATTATTCAATTATTTAATTAAAAATGTGTTTTTCAGTAATATAACTGACAGTTACTTACTCCTTTCTCTTCAATTGAGTGTTGCAATATAAAGTAAATACAGAGGAATGTAATCGAATGCACGGTATTATGACTGAGGTTTTTTTTATTGTCCTTTACGACCGTAACAGGTATCCCATTGTGCCCTATTAAGGTCGAAGTCCTTAGATAGTTGATTAATTTTAGTATCTCAATCGACGTTGTTGGATATATGAAAATAGTACGCTGGTTTTCCTGCAGTTTTCTGGATTTATCGTAGTGATTGTGATTTTTGCTCGTTCATGTTAGCGAAATATTTTTTTATTCTAGTCGCAGGATCATTGCTGATTTTCCCTTGTAGTGTTAAATCATTCACATTAAAATTGTATTTTTGTTGTTGGTAATATTTTGATTTTTTTTAATCAATTTCCAAGCTGTATTGGTGTTGTTTCTAGATTGCTTGATTGTTAACCATGCATTTTGCTTGTGATATGACATCTTTGAGAAATATTCAATATTTGTTATAGTATTGGGTTGCTCCAGTCCAACACGTACTAATTCATTTAATCTCATTAGTTTGGGCTAGATTTTCGAATACATTTCGTTATCCACCGATTTGTGACAACTCTTTGATTATTAGCCTGTTTTGTTGAAAGAACATATAAAATAGCAGCTTATTATGAAAGTTAGTCAAGTCAAGAAACTTTTCTTTTATATTGTTCCCTGTTCTGTTCTCTGTGACGATTTATATTAAAGTCCCCAAATACGTAGATTTTATGTATTATCCACATTGACTTTAGTTCTTCTAAGGTGACTTGTAATTTTTCGAATAATATAATTATATCAGCCGTTGGTGTTCTGTATTCGTAGCTTATCTAATACAGTTGCACTGCATTTACCAAGTCAATGAACTGATGTTCCTTCTTGACAAAGATACATGTACCACGAGAGAACGTAGTAATACGGTGCTACTACAGTTGAAGGATATTTGAAGATCCTTCAATTGTAGTAGTCATTTCCTCTCCACAATTCAATCAGTGTTCCAAAAATGCTATAACGTCATGTGTTTCATTCAAATAAAGTTCTACTAGTTCTATTTTGTGCCTCAAGCTTTGAATATATTCATGCATAAGTGCAATGTTATGTGAAATTCGGTTTATTCGTAAGGTGTGCGGTCTTATCATTATGTTAACATGCCATAGTTTTTCAGAAAATAGCTGAGAGTTACAGCAATTTTGAATTACAGAATCTCAATTTTAATGACGTCTAATTTTATTCAGGTCGAAAAGTTATCTTATTTTTATTTAGATGTTTCTTAATATCTACATTGTACTTGTACTTGCAACTAGAAATAAATATACACCTTGACACTTGTGAATTGAAAATCCTGAGTGACTCAGAAAAAAATTAAAACCTAACATAATAAAATATACGTGGGAAGTACAATTGAGGCAATGAAGGTTCGAATGCAAATATTTCCAAAACGCTGGAAGAGATACCGAATAAAAATAATCGCTGAAAACAGAGAAAGAGTATCCTCTCAAAAATGATTAAACCTGACATATTAATGACCTTAACAATCATTAGCATATTTTAAGGTACGTACTTCCTTCATGAGCCAAGTTTTCTGAACAAGATTTTAAATTGGTCAAAACTTAGCAATTACCTTTATTAATTAAAGTCCAAAAGCGCATTTTGCGCTGTATAAACAGCTAAGTAATCCCTGCTAAAAACGTAACATTGATTTGGCAAATTTTGAGCAAAAAATTAAATGCCCACATAACGAACAGTTCTGTTGCCTCCGTAAGTGCGACTATCGGCCAGAGCTCTCGAAACGTAAGCGTGTTCGATTTTTAGTTAAAGAAATATTTAAAATCTACTAAAAATAATTTCCCACAAATCCAACAGTAGTAAACATTTATCTACCAGCAATATTTATTTACATTTAACTATGGACAATATGGTTACCACTTTCGTTGTTGACTCCTTTGACATTGAGATTATAATTTATTGTACATCATCTCACGAATCTAGATGCAGGTATGTCACAAAAGTATTGGGAAATTTATGAAGAACACAAATAACAACGTCACTAATAATAATGTAATAATTAGTATAATATATATTTCTATCAGCATTTAGTTTACTAGATATAGATATTTTTATTAGCGCAGTTGTGAACTTTTTTTTATAAAAACATGTGTTTAAATGTGTTTAGATATATACCTAAGCTCATTTCACATTCATGTTTCATTTCTATTTACACGTCTCTTTGTGTAACTTCTATTATAAAACAATGAATTATTAAATACCGTTTGTATGTGCACTTTTATGAAATTTAATTATTCAAGACACGCATTATTTTTTTATAATCATCCCTCGACGACAATTTCAGCAAAATCTTATTTCGCAAGTAGAAAACGCCAGAAATACACTCTATTACTTTATGCATAAATATAAACAGGAAATAAATCTTTTTAACAATTTAAGATAGAAGCGTCGTTAGGATGTAGACTTCAATAATTGAAACAGCCTCCGTTAAAAGTCGGGGCGCTGCAGTCAAGTAATTTCCGGCACGAGACAAGATTTTTTCACATTTTTACGATTCCACTTAATTTTTTACAAAGTGATTTACGCAGAAAATGTCTTTCCACTCCATTTTCCGACGGTTACCAGTAAGGCGCGACAACAAAAACAAAAATACGAAATATTACGTGGATGATACGAGTTCGCTGCGACGGCGAAAAAAGCGATAATCGTTACGCGACTGACGAAATGATGAGACCGATAATCTTAAAAATGGCGAGCATTAATCTTTAGTCGGACTCGCCCGGGCGCTAAACACTTTATTTTATAGAAAGCCCGTTCCCCTGGCGCTCTGCGATTTAGTAGTTAACGCAGGTTAAATAATGTAGTGCGGGCATTGTGAGGCTGTGCTGGTCATCCTGTGGAATCCTGAGGGATTTGCGGATTAAGTTGCTAGCCATTACTTTCAGGTCTGAGAATATCGATGCTGCCGGACGTTGCGGTCACCCGCTGCGGGTTCAGCATCCAAGGGGTTCCTTGAAAAATTACTGCTTCTTAACAGGATTTTAGTGGCAATGTGTTATTTCAACTTCAAGGGTGCATCCATCCATTGATTATCTATCCCATTTTAAATAAAAATACGATAGCAGTTGCTATCATAAATTAATAATTAAACTAATATCAAACTAACAGCGGAAACATTGTGATATCAGTGACAAAATTATTCACTAACATTACTTTTGATGCATAAACAGGGCACATATTTACAGGAACCGTACGCATTTGGCGGTAGGAAACAAGTGGAATAATTAAATTATCCCAATTTCGACTCACCTTATACTAACAGAATTTCCATATCGCCTCGGGTTACACACACACCTTGACTAAGTTCGTCAAAGTCTGCTGCATAATTATCATCGTGTTGTACACATCGCATTGAAAAGTACTTATTGGTTTAGCGCAGGAGAGCGTGTCCGTGAAACGCAGTTAGTTCTGCATCGTAAACTTCAAACTTACTTACACCACACTGTTGCATTAAACTGTAAGAGGATGCGTTATACTGATATTTTTACACCAAAAATTCGATTTTATGAATATGTGATTGCAGGATTTAATAAAAAATGTAAATTGTTATCTTGTCAATTATGACAGGATAAGGATCCAAATACAAAATCACCTCGACAAAAGTTCAGGGTGTATTATTTGTGTATAACCCATGTGTTCGCATATGTAATTTATAATGAATAAGTTAATTCAGAAATAATCGTCAAAGAATTTACTTTAAATAGTACAAGGTATTCTGAAACTGGTATTAGCTTGAAATGTTCATTATTTTTAAATTTCCTTATAAAATACCCCAGGACTAGTTTCCCAAATACGAGATACAAGTACAAGCCTGCATCATAATAAGATACTAAATTATGTCTCTTCACATTTATCGCAAAGTTGCCAAATCAATTTTATAATTCTCTAGGCTTCATAACACAAATTCCCTAGATTTCCCTAAATTCTCTTCTTTTCCCACCGTTCCAAAAAAAGACATATAAGAAAATTACAAACATTTATTAATACTAAAATATATTATAACAATAGAAATTAAAAATTGATGATTTACATATAGTTTATGTAAATCACCAATTTTTAATAAAACAATAATAATATAAAATTCAATAAACTACCTACTTGGTACTGTTTTTATACATTTGTGAATTATGTCTTGATTAAATTTGCATTTATTTCAAAATTAGTATTTTTCAAAAGCTCCTTACTATGTGAAATTCTCGTTAGTACCTCCGTATATATTATGCCGAATTTTTGTTTTGTTTAGAGTAATTTGCGAAAATATTCGATCCACTATCGCGCTTGTCGACTGTGGCAAGGAAAATATTTCAAAAATGAAATCTATATATAAAATGAATTAAAACTTTTTATCAAAAATTCAATATATTGAAACCTTCAAAACTACTCACATCTTGGTGTCTTGAACTTCGCCATTTTATATCTATTCCATTAAGTTTGTTATTTGCAATTAAGTTGCGGAACTGTATTGCCAAAGGTGCTATATGAGCATTTTTTGGGAAAGCATTTGCATTTGTTTTAAAATGATTGTGGACTTATTTATTCTTTCAAATCATCAAATCTCTTTCATTTGACGTCAACAATAAAAGGCAAATAATAAATATTATTAATATTGATATAATTGGATACTTATTTTAATATAAATATTAATGCATATTTACATCCAAGAATGAAGAAACACAAAGAAAAATAGTTATTTGATGGTTAAAAAATTGACGGTAAATATGTGTTCACGAAGGCGGCAGAACAAGTTCATCGGCAATGGAACCAATTTGCTTCGAGTTGTATTTATGATTTCGATTGAAGAATCTCTAAATATAATCTGCTGCTGATGAACAGATGGGGTCTTAGATGAGAATAAAAGCTTGTACTTTACTAAACATTTATAATATAAAGAGAATTATTCAAAGCAAACAATACTTTTTATTAATGTATTGAATAAGTTGGTTATTATAAACATATTAGTTTCCCCTAGATTTTCATAAAAAATCACATTTTGCTTAGAGCACATTAAAATTTGCAAGATGTAATAAAATTTAAAATGGAAAATGTGTATTATACTTCACTAGATTTGACATTTTAGTGAGTCTGCGTTAAAGATGATTTGAACTGTAAAGGACATAGGCGTGGCTATGCGCACTAACAGATTTTTGTTTTGGAACAGTCCATTAGCCTAAAACGGGGGTGATTGTCAAAGCAGTGTCGCGAGTTTTGTAGAACGCGCTTGCATTTGCTTCGCGTCCGCCTGAAATACGAGTTCGAGCCACTGGACTTTTCCCGCCGCGCAACTTGTTGATGACGTACATGTCCTTTACAGCCTGAAACTACTATACTTGCGTCTATGGTTACGAAGCTGACAAAAGTGAAAGAGCGACGATCCCTAAGTTTGAATGAACTGGTTCTGCGTTAATTCCAGTTCCACTTAACAAAGTATCGTTCGGGTGCAAATGTGCGATGGTATCAGTAAAATTCATAATTTTAATCGAAAAGTGTCTATTCACAAAGTACTAAAATATAGAAGAAATTATTTAATTTTTACATACAACTTGATATCCAAATGTATGCTTTGACATATGCGGAAATATTGATTGTACGGTTACCTAATGTGGGTAAAAACTGTGTCAGTGCTAGTACTAAATTTAATTTATATCGGATTAAGCGTAAAATGTAATTTAATAACTAGATACATTTTCTCGTGTTTGTAGATAATATAGTGTCTACCATACGTATAAAACGTCTTTTCATTATTTCATACATTTTCCACACAAGGTGGATAAATAACTATTTGCGTGTACTAACAAAATCTGAAAATATTAAACGAAGTAATGTGAGGAATACTCCAATCCAATCAGAACCGACATCTTCCTTGTGTCCTGCCGAAGCTGTTTCATTCTACACCTCAATTAATTCAAGTTTTATGTATTAATTTTTATTTACTCTTCCTTAAACGTAAATATAAATCATGTTCGAAAATTAATCTTGTTTTCGAAGGAACATCAAATATTCGCTCGAATAACAAATAAAAGTCAAATAAACTGCACATTATCCCTGCCAAAACAAACAAGTAAAATTTATAAAATTGGTTTTGAAATATTTGCATTTTAGAAGTGTATTATCGTGAAGTTTCTGTTTATATAATCATGTCGCAGATTGCTCTTATTAAAATCACCGAATTTATCGAAAATAATGCAAAATATTTGAAAATTTGCATAAGAAATTGTAGAAGTCTCTATAAAAAGTATCGAAAAAGATTCCTCTATCGATAATATTTGTAATAATAGGGGGTGTCGAAATTTCAAATTTAAAATTTTTGTACGTTTTCCTCTTCGAGGTAGCGGCATGCAAACTATGACTAAGGATTGTGCAATTAGTATGATTGGTACAATTGGTACAATTATAATTAGTAGAAATTTAATTAATTTAGAACATAGAACGCGACAAAAATGTCCAAAATATACGGCTGCTCAATTACTATAGGGGAGTGTTGGGCTTTACTCGGTAGAAAAGTTTACGACGATGGGTGGGAAGTCCAAAATGAAGAAGAACTACGACGAAGAATCTACCAAAAGATTCGAGAGTTTAACCCACTTACTGTCCAAAAGCTGATGAGTGGCATTCGTACCAAATTGCGAACCATTGAAATCCATTGCCCCTTCGCTGTTATGTGATACATTATAATTATAGCTAAAGCTTAACTGAATCGTTTCCTGTACTACCAAATTAAATTTTATAATTATAGTTTGAATAATTATATTTAAAAAATATTCCCAAAAACTTTTATTACATACGTTAGTACATTATACGGTAAGTAAGTGCATCATAACAGAATCGAGGAAAAGATTGAAAAAATATGTTAAGGCACCGTGTATAACGTTTTTCGCATAACTAAATTATTGTTTCCTTAATATATTCCTTTGGCACGTGCCATGTGTCATGTGAATATAAATAGAGTCCTTAGGATTTTGTATTTATTTCATAGGAAAACGATAAACAATATTAAAAGTCATGTAAAACTATACCAGCAGATTGTACCAACAACCTAATGGCTGAGGACGATTCTTACAGATGCATAGAAATTGAAGGAACAAATAGTTCGATTGGATAGCTTGATAGCTTTTGACCAAAGAGATTTGAGATTGAAGCCTCCAGGTAGTTCATGAGCGTTTCATGCTTAAAAGTACCATTGACTTAAATAATAATGTTGATATTTCAAAATTCACGAAACTAGTAGCATTCCCAAAGAAGAACACAATTGGACATTATCGTAAGAAATGTAGTTACCAGAGTTTGAACTTTTTCACGGACCTCCACCAAGGAAATCTATAAAATAATAGTCTGATTGCCGACAAAATATACAAAACGGAAATGATTTTTTAGCTTCGATTCATATTTTGAATAAATCTGCACTAACGTTGGTCGAAATCATCACATGAGGTTACCATTATCAAATACTAAACTTATTTATAGTTAATATATAATTATTATATAAATTATAATTTGTTAGAATTATTTTTCAGATGATGTTCTTACATTTACAAAAAAAAAACGGAAAGAGGACAACCGTAAATTTTTAACAAAGTTTACACATTTCGTTTACATGTGTACATGTACACTGTCCGCCTCAAAATAAATTCAGCTGGAAGCATTTTTCGGTTTTATATTTGGTGTCTAGCAGCTTGTCACAATAAATGTACTTTTTTATTGTTTATACAGCAGTTACTGTAACTGTAACTGAAAAAGTTAACACTAAAAAAGTTAACTGCAGTTTCAGAGCTAGTTCGAAGAATTCGCGCAACTTAATTAATGTTTTGAATTTAGCCATCTGTACTCATTATTTAATTTATTGTTGATTTCATTGAAATACTTTTCATTCCTTCTTGAGGAGTTACATTGTTCTAGAAGCCAATAACAATAATAATTATTTTTATTAAATGTCTTATGCAAGAAGGCAAGTAATAGACTTGAAAATGCTTGGTGGAATGTTTCTAATGACAGCATCGGACGATACACCTCAAAAAGTTATAATTGATTAGTACTAGCACGACTATTAATTATATGAATATAAAATATAATTTTATTTATTTATTGATATCAAGATAGAGTAAACACTAAGAAATTACGTATGGCATACAATAGCAGCCAAATTGCCTTCTCTGGCCCTCTGACAAATATCGATTCTTCTAGAGACCTCTTCGATAGGTCAATTGCTTGTCAATTTCGATAATATGATTGATAATATTTACCGATTGTTAATTTTTGATTTAATAAAAACCAATATTCATGTTCCATTACATGTGTGACAGATGGAACAATAACATATGGAGTAGCATAACATTTTTTATATTGAAAAATAAATTTCAAGAATGAAGCAAATTGAACACTGAAGTAAAAATCTAAACGCTCATTAAGGAACATTATTTCTCTTAGTAACAATCGGTTCTCGATGAACACGTCCAATTCTCATTAGGTGACTGAGTTACGAAATACAAAGTACATTCACATAAAACAATAAAACGACGAAAGATAATAGGGGCTTAAATTTGAAGACGTGCGAGTATATATCTCGATTACTATATTATAGTGGGCACCGTCAGAAAACTAAACTTGACTCCTATCATTTTCATCACCCTTAACCCTGTCATATAAGTTTCCGTTATCTCCCTTCTCTTCCTCGCGCCGTCTCCCTCCAGCCCCGCGCCGCCTACGTCGAACAAACCATCGCCGTCTCGATGTTCAACCGCCACCGTGAACGATCTGTGCACAATACCACTCGAGGGTGTCTTTGTTTGACTAAATGTTACAATTTAGAAGTTGCCAACTTGTTTGCTGGGTGAGGTTTCCATTATTGTCCTTATTAAATAGAAGTTGCCATTTGCGCCTGTATTGTTTGGGAAATCTTATAAACTATTGAATAATAACGCGTTCATTGTGCGAATTCGCTCTCAAACGGAGTTATTTGTTGTTTAATAAGACGGCGAGAGCAAGCGAAATTGAATTACGTAAATGTATTTGTTACGGCGTTTAATGCGAGCGCGCGTTTAAATTGGCCTTTAAAATGAAAAGTTATTCGGGCCTTTTATTTCTAGAACTGCAATTTTTCGAACAATAATTCACCAGTAATTGATAACAATATATTCGTACATTTGAATTTGTTTTAATAAATATACGGCTGCAAAATAATTAAAAAGCTTTGATTTGTTTTATTTTACAGAACTTGGTTTAAATATTTGGAATTTTTAATATTTGTTTGCTAACTATATCTGAAACAAATTAAATGCTCAAAGCTATTTCTCCAACCTCTTTCAGATTCTAGTGCAAAGGCCAAATGACAGGCCCAATAAGAGAACCACACCTAGAGAACTTCGACATTATTAAATGCTTGAGTAGGGTTAAGCCAGAAAAAGAGGACACCAGTCAATGTTGATTATACTACAGTTACCGTCTGCATTTCACTTGAGTAACCACTACAAGTCCTATATGTTTGGGGCAATATATTTTACGTCATATATGCCTAAAGGCTTTGCCGTATATTACGAATATAGTTAACATGAAATGGAGTATATTTAAGTTACCCATTTTTACATTTCTGGAAGTATTTCCTCCAGACTTAATGATGTACCACGGAACATTTTTAATATTTTTCTTTATAGAAAACTACCTCAATACAATGTTTTGTCGCTTGAGGTTTTAGGCATACAGTGAAACGGAATTGTAGTGTTCTGTGAAATAAGGTACAATGGGTTTCAGATACTCTCCAAGATTTTACATAAAGATCTATGCGCTTAACTACAGCCTGTGGATGTTCTTATATGTCATTAATGATAGCTTCTCCTTATCCATAAATTTATTATTCATTTTAATGTGTACACATCTCAACAACTGTTTTCATCGTCAGAATATTTGGGTATCTACGACTAGCAAAGTAAAGGTAAAAATAGCAACCAACACGAACGCTATTTTTTTTGAGGATGCCAACATAGTTGTCGAAATGTGTACAAATTAAAGTGATTAATAAATTTGTGGATAAATCCAAATATTAAGTAGTTTAGATTTAATATTTCTTTGGATTGTTCTTCCTGATGCCGTTTTAACATCAATAATATTTCCATATTATTTTCTGATTATAATATAGCAATGTATTGACAGAAATTTTCGTCTTGCCCCAAAGGAACGTTTCTTAAAACAGAAATATTTTCATTTCATGAAAGATTTTTCTTCTCACGTAGTAAGAAAAACCAATTCAGAATATAGTAACAATATTTTTTCTTTATGATGACGAATATTATTATTAAATTGTGCAGATGTTTGACATGTAATTGTCGGTTATATTAATTTATAAAAATGAAGCAGAAAGGTGCAGCTGTTTTTTATCATAAGTAAACGCTAACTCAATTCGTTTAAAACCGATACTGGGTCAGAGGAAAACCTATACAAAGCGAGGAGTAAAAATTAAAGTGGTCAAGTTTAGTTTTAATTGAAAATATATCTGACGTAATAAATAATAATATGTGAGCACTTCACAAAAAGTAAATGTCGATTGACTTAGATTCCTTAGATCCTATGACTGACTAATGTGATCTGTATCATTCTGGACACTAACACATTAAGTGAAAAAAAATTAAACAAAGATGCATTTATATGAAATATATAAATAAAATAAAACATTTATTACATAGCTGCCTTCAATTCGTATCAATTCAAAATATTGATTATTATAATTTGTAACAATATCGGTGATTTACTTAATTAATCTTATATAAAAAATGTAAATGGCTTTTAATTAATTGCAAGATTTCCTTGAAGTAAGATAAATATATTTGGATGCAACAGAAGAAATGAGCCTATATGAAGAATAAAATTTAAGGATTATATGTGTCATTTACTCTACCCATTTTCAAGCGGATATTGGTGGGTATTATAGGAGTTCTTGGATCCAGCTGACATAAATCTTAAGATCACAATTTCTCAAAGTTTCGAGGAAACGAAACTTGTGTGCAATTGTTCTTCCCTAACTTATTCATTTTTCCTGTAATCGATTATACGGTCGAGATGTATACCGTGATAATTAATTGTTCCTTCCTGGAGAAGATTTTAATGCCTTTAAGAAATGTATTATCATCGCTAAAACTCATGCAAAAATGTTAATGGAATGATGCACAAGCATTGGCCAATAGTCCACAACCACAATACACAATTATTAACAAAATTTTCTGCCTAAAATGACGTAAACAGTTGTTTAAGTAATTTTTGTCCAAAAATCAAGAAAAAAAGTATAAAACAAAAATTTGAATCCTCCGGTATCGGATATAGGATTTTTTTTTATTTCCACAATACGAATGTGTGGCCCGACGGCAATACCCATGCTATTGTGGAATCCAGACATCAGGTACGTTTTTCATTGAACATTTGGATGGGTATTTAGGCGACGGGTTACTAGGCCCGGTTGTTTTACCAAACCGATTGACAGGCGCTGTTTATCTGAACTTTCTGCAGAACACACTGGGCAATCTTTTAGTCGAGATTCCTTTGAACCAAAGGCAACAAATGTGGCTGCAGCACGATTGTGTTCAGGTACATTTTTCGATTGCCGTTAAATAGTATTTACACTGAACTTTTGGACGAAGATACGTGGGAAGGGGCGGACATGTATCATGACCTGCAGGATTGACCAATTTAAACCCCCGTTAATGTCATTCTTTAGGGATATTTGAAAATATAAATGATCTCCCGGAGCAACAAGTATATCAAAAATGCCATCGAATCCGAGTCACTGTAGGTCTTTTCGAAAGAGTTCGAAGTTCCATGCCACGGAGATGTGGTGTAAGTAGTGTGAGTGGTGAGAACGCAAAATTTTTCGTATCTCCGAAACGGTCCATTTGCGGACACACGTTCATTACGAGTCTTCGGAATATTTTGGGCCATACTATCAGCCCTCAAAGTTTGTGATATTTTTTTAACACCTTGTATAAAACTCATGAAATTGCAAACTGTAAGAAAAAACTACTGTTATATCAAATTTTGTAGACATACCTGTCTGAAAAAAAATTATTAAAAAAATTATAAAAAATCTGCATTGGTCCACATTGAACTTTTATAAATTGGATACATTTCCCGCAAACTATCGCTATCACGATGACAGGTGAAATAGCGAAGGTTTCGTGAATACGTTCACCTAGGTCGATTTCAACACCGATTTTCCAGTAAATGGTAGATTTTTCGAAAGAACCTTTTAAACAACAGTTTAGAATGTCATAATCTTTAACTTTCATGAGAACCACTTGGTCGCTTACTCGTACCGTTTTCGAGATATGGAAAATGACAACAGTAAATCCTCACTTTTGGTTGATATATTGCTTTCAAAAATATGAGGTTTTCTTCCATTTTGGCACTAGACCGCGTGTACATACACACATACATGAAGAATAAGGAAGTAAAAAAGAAAAGTTTAATCAACTTCAAAATAAAGTTAAACTTAAAAAACAAATCCAAAGCAGCATGGCATAGTAGATGTCACAAATCAGTCAATAATTGTAACAAACATTTTAATGAGGCTGCTCAAATTTAATCTTCACTAATAGCACTGTAACCTATAATATATGTTCTATTTTTTCAATTCAGAAAAAACGATTTAAAAAACATTATTAAAATATTTGAACCCTGGGTATGATGAAATTCCTACGTTGCTGTTGGCCAAGTCTGCTGATTGTATAGTTGAGTCCCTAAGTAATATTATAAATAATTCTCTAGTATCAGGTATATAGCCGAGCGGTTTAAAATATGCTTTGATAAAAATTGTATAAAAAAGGATATCCAAAACTCTACAGCAACTATCGCTCTATTAGGCTGCTTAGTTCATTTTCGAAAGTAATCGAATTTAACAAACACAGTTTATTCAGTAAATCGCAGCATGCTTTTCTGGATGAGAAACATGTATTTTGGAGTATAGTGAACATATTTTAAAGTTGCTGGAAAGTAAGATGGTATGTGGAGTGCTAGTGGATTTGTCGAAAGCTTTCGTTTTGCCAATTCCGTTGTCCAAGATATACCAGTAGTACGGAGTTACAGGAGTTGCATTATAGTGGTTTCGAAGCATTATAGTGGCGAAGTCTGGTGCTCAGATGCGCTGCATGCGACCTGTGACATTCCACACGGGAGCATTCTGTCCCGCTTCTGTTTGTTATTTTTACAAATCAGGAATAATCAAATTATTAATTATGCTGACCTAAATATTTTTCTGACGCAACCTACCTTCACGGACATAACATGAGAAGGAGAAACTGTAATTCTTGCCATGGAAGGAGGGTTTCAATAGAATAAACTTATACTCATTATAAGTAACGAAAGAACCGAACGTATATTTATTTAATGCCTGTTTAAATTTGACGAATTCTTTTCCACGCTAAAAACAGATTTTGAATAATCTAGAATTGACGTAAAAACATACAATAATACATACATTACACTTGCGTAAGACTCAGTAGAACAATTTATGGACTTTTATCAAGAAACACTGAAAATTTATCCAAACACATCGTAGTTTATTTTACTATTACATTGTTTATGTAAATGTCTTACAAACTTGAGATACGAAAAAACATTTATGCACTGGTTGGACGAATGCCTAAACGTGATAATCGATGTCTTACAAAATTGGTCAGTTTCAATAATGAACATCATGCAGACTATGAAATAATATTTTGGCCAGATTTAGCTTCGGCTCATTATGCCAGGGCAACAACAGAATGGTTGACTGCAAACAACATACCATTCGTCGCAAAAAATGATAACCCATCTAATGTTCCCCAGCCAAGGCCTATCGAAGAATTCTGGAGTTTGCTGTCGCATAGGGTGTACGATAATGGGTGGGAAGCCCAAAATGAAGAACAGCTTCGCCGTCTCATTTTCCAGAAGATTAATTAAATTGACTTAGATACTGTCCAACGGGTTAAGGGACATCTAAAGAGATACTTAAGAGCTATCGAAAACGATGGACCATTATCCATTATCTAAATTGTGTTGCGTAGTTAGGATAGATGTAGTATTATTATTATTAATAAGAAAACAATTGCATAGTTAACTGTGAATAAAATATTTAGCTCCAAAATTTTTCTCAAAACTTTAGTTCCATACGCTATTTCAGTTCTCACCTAAGATATCGACTGATTTTTTTTGGTGAAATTGCAGTGCAGTTCAGAGTGTGTTCTCGATGCAAAATAAGGGCACGATAGTTATATATAATATGATATTAAGATATCCATGTAGAGATATTTTAAGATTATATGTTAACAGTACTTGTTCTTTGTATATACGAATGCGTTAAATTCCTTTGGAAACATAACGGAAAGTCTAACAAGTTTTCTAATTTGCATAATAGAAGACAAGGTATGAGCTATGCACTTCCAATTCACAGATTTGATATATATTCTTGGTTCTCGGGTTGTGAACCGCGTTGTGGAAATGATCCCGGAAGGGTCGCTTCGACGTTTCGGCAGAGTCCCAACTGCCATTTTCAGGAAGCTCTTCTAGGTCTCGCTGACTTAGAAGAACTATTCTTAGAAGAACAGTTCTTCTAAGTCTCTTCTTTTTCTAACTGTTCTTAGAAGAACAGTTCTTGTAAGTTAGCGAGACCTAGAAGAGCTTCCTGAAGATGTCAGATGGGACTCTGCCGAAACGTCGAAGCGACCCTTCGGGGAACATTTCCACAACGCGGTTCACAACCCGAGAACCAAGAAGCACAGATTTCAGCCGCGAGAACTTACTTACATGCAAATTTGTAAATACTCGACACATACGCGAAAATCGTAAAAGCTGGGAAGAAGGATTTGTATGCCCTAATTTGCGAGCTTGAACCGTATTGCATTAATGACTATTTTAGTCGCAACTAGCCAGCGTAATTTTGTGTTTCTATTTTTTCTGTGTTGACTTGTTTCTATTTTTATTGCATCCTGTATTTCTTGGTTAGGTCTAACCTTTTGGAAATAAATGCCTTTACTACTATTATTATTATTAGCAACATAGTGATGGAAAAAACATGTTTAAAATAATATTATCATATTCATAACTATTACTAATAATAATAAACGTCACACTAACTTCATAAAAAAAATCTTGCGATGAAAATGAAATATGGACGGTGTAAAATTCGCAGCGTGTGTTTCCAAACTGTTTTTGTACAAAACAAGTCGGGGGTTCGACAGTCTCGCTTAGGACGCATATAAAGATCGCATCAACGCGGACAAAGGACGGATCGGAAACTATAACGATAAAACTAACCGAATCCGAATAGAAAGCGTAAAATACCGGAGATACCGCAAGCAGTGATGGAGACATCACAACAGATAAAGATTACTCCGACTATGCACAAGTTTAGTAACGCCGCTCGGTGCTTTTCCGACGAAAAGGATCTCGTCGCAGTTAGCTGTGCGATTCAAAAGTTTCTGCTCGATAAAAAAAATGCAAAAGCAGCGCCAGATAGATATTTCCCTCTCGGTTTCAGATCGACAATTATAAATTTTAGACTTTTATATTTTTGGCGTCATATTAGGTGGTTTGTTATAACAAATTATAATTTAAACGAATTAATTTTCACATTCACAAAATGTATTGTAATAATCCGATCAATGTGTTTCAAAATATCGCATCGCGTCACTTGACGCATCGCATAGTAACTAGTGTTCACTCTGTTTTTAGCCTAATGCTAGGAGCTATACGTATTTGTTATGTATACCTAAAGCATGTATTATTTGATAGTTGTAACCACATTGTTTTTTGGTCCCAAGGCAATATTTGTTGGAAGAAAGCTTTTATTTTCTTTGTGTTGTACGAGAAAATGTGGATGACTGAATGAATAATAAAGAAACGAAAGCCTATAGAAAACAGTTAACTACCAGATGAAGGGATATATGCACTTTCTAGTTTACAATGCAATAAAGCAACCAATTAGTGCGAAGAACGACATTTTACAGCGAACATACTTTGAAGTGAACTCGCATATAGGAAACACATGGAAACCTTACAAGCAAATGTAGCCTAATGTAGATGGGGCCATAGAGACAATAGTTCTTGCTGAAAATAGATATGATTTTCAAACGTAAAAGAATGATATGACATAGTATCTTAAATAGAAAGAGGTCCGAACAAGCGGAAAATTTTCAGAAAAGAAGACGTTCAAGTTTACTGAAACATCCGATGAAAACAAGTTACTGGCGTCGCCATATTTTATTATTTTTTAGACCAAATCGTTTGCATAGATTTCTTATGAAATACTACCAGCAATGAAATGGATAACAGTGACAAAGTCCCATTGGTTTGCAGTCCCATAGATACTAATCACAACAAAGGATAGAGCAAGTACTTAATGGATAATTTCAAGCAAAAATACGAAAATGGAAATGGATTATCGGCAACGAAATAACGAGATGAGAATAAGGACAAACAATTAATTTAGCACAAGGGTGTGAAGAGATAGTCCAATCACAGATGTTACATGAATGAATAGAGGAAGAAAACCTTGTAAAAGAGAAATAGGATATTTAAAATAAGGACTAATCCAATTAGCAAGAATAATGAACATTCCTTAGGTCCAAAGACGAATATCATAAATTGATTCAAATTAAATATATAAATACCCATAAAACTATTATTTTAAATAGGAATAAAATAAAAGACTAAAATATATGTCGTATAATTAGCATTAAAATTATAATTTCCATTCCCAACGGCGTTGCAATTTAAAATTGAAACTTTTGAGATACCGAAACAGCAATAAATATGCTTGCGAGAGATATATGTATTTTGCGTCTAACCGAGACCGATATTATTCCTGCGTTTGGAAAAATGCCAGAATGAGACAAACAGAGCCATAAATAGACAATGTGGTGCTATCTGGTGTTGAAAATGTTCATTGTGACACCTCGACTGACCCTAACTCTATCTCTCTAAGCTATGTGTTAGATGGTCGTTTGCAAACATTATTGCGGAAATGTCTCTTTTCCCCCGTATTCAAAATAAAATGGGACACGTTGAATGTAAATCTATTTTTTCCCGATAAAACTTTATATGCGATGACGTTACTCCTGTAATATTCGTTTCATGCAAAATTATTTAAAACTTGTATTCATGAATTTTAAAGAATTAACAATACACCTGCAAAAAATATTTCTACGCATCAGCAAAGCTGTTAAAATACATTGCATGTAAATCTATTGAAGCAGTGTATAAGTATAATATCTGAAAAATTTTATTATGAAAAACGTGACGGAGGGCTAACGGAAGTAAGGTATATATGAAGAGATACAACAAATAATAAACAATAAAAAACGGTGAACGGTCAGGGAAGAAAATTATGATATGGTGGAACATGAGATGAAGAGATAATACGAAGGTAATATTCAACGCAAAGAAGGGAAGGTTAAATATTAATTGATGGGGTATGCAGCAAATAATAAACAATAAAAAAAAACAATGAACGGTAAGACGGGAAGAAAATTATGATATGATTGAAAAAAAGATGAAGGTATAACAAGGAGGAAGGTGATATTCAACACAAAGAAGGAAACATATTAATTGATAGGGTACTAAATAAAACCATTACTGGAGCAGAAGAAGGAAAATAGATAAACAAACAAATTTAAAATTCAATATTAACATTTTTGAAATTTTAATTTTACAAGGGGTGGAAATTTGATTCCTATTTACGTTTAGCTCAGGGTTCCCTTTATTTACATTTTTATACGTACCATCGGTTCCTCTGGTGAAATTATTAAATCGAAATATTTTTATAGTTCTTCTTTAATTCTATTTGATACTGGTTTTGGATGCACGATATTTCCAGATGGTCCGAGTACCCTTTTCTTATAAATTTACGACTGCTTCCTGGTAATGCTCGATTTCGAAGGGCACTGCAATATTTCTTGTTAAAATATAAACACTTGTATTTACACTTCACTTTATATTTTACGTTCATATACCTTTACTTATCAATTTTTTTCAAGTTTTTATTAAATCTCTTCCCAACCGACGTGAAGCGTATAGCCAACAAAATGACACTAAGAACTTGTCGTCTTTTGACGTTCCTTAAATAGTCTCACCAAGGATGATCTCATGTCATGAGTTTTTACTTTGAATCTAACATTTATCGTTAGTTAGCGTTTAAAGTTAAGTTTTAATATTAAATTCTCCGAAAAACCCAGATCAAAATAAAATACAAGAAGTAGAAATTTATTAATGAATAATGGAATAGAATAAATAAATGACACAATAGTAGATTAAGTAGATTAGAAGAGGCATAAGGGAAACGAGGGAAGAACAGACGTAGAAAATTACGACATACGACATGCAGTAGCGTAGATAACCAAGAAAGGTAATGCAAAGAGTATTTTTGAAAAACATTGAAAGTAATATGTATAGTAATTGGGATCTTGACTTACGTGGATAAGATGGATTAACTTTTGTAATGTGTATAATGATAACAAAAAAAAAATTATAACGAAGCTATAAACATAGTCCAAGCAAACGAAAAAGGGAAAGTAAACTGTACAAAGAAGTCTAAGACAAGGATATCTATTTAGCCCATGTAGAGAAATTTAAAACATAGACAGCTAAAACTGTAAAACATACGTACTTTCACACTGATGGACAATCTTGTGATATTGCATGGGAAACCGCGTTAAAATAATAATAAATGGGCTAGAGATATGCTTGCGAGGAAATAGGTTAGGCTAAAACTCAGGTTCAGAAAACGAAAAGGAAGAGAATTGAAGGAGCATTGGATCCATAAGTAATAGAATCGAAATTCCTTAGACATGACATGGAAAAATGATCCTGAACAGTAAAGTAAACAGTAAATATGTATTTTTAAAACCCTTCACTAAATGTGTACACATTTATTTAAAATATTTGGAAATACTTCGGAATGTCTTATAAATTCTAATCTCATAGGTGTAAATTTATTTAAGACAAATAATATTGGGATAAATATATGTTCTACTAAATAGTTGGCAGCTCTTCTTCTGATTAATCAGCTTGGAAATGCGGCGTTTATATCTTGACGGTCTTGAAGTACACAGTTATATAGACTGATAAATCTGCTTCAAGTTTCATATTTTTAGTGTCTTGTAGAAAATACCACATCCTCAAAAATATTTCTGGCCTTCTATGTGCTTTAATTTCAGGAATATTGATTAGTAACCTTAGATAAAGGTTCATTCACATGATCATATGATGTCACACGACCTACACGTGGAGATTACTATGGACTACAAAAAGCATGGAATTTCATATTTAAAGCTAATAATAATAATAATTTCATATTTAAATATGGGGTCCTCATCCCTCTCGATCATTGCCTAGAGCTACCATAATTGACATAATTTATTCAAAAATTTATATAAATTAATGAATTGATGGAAAAACGTTGCCAATTTTTTTATAAGAATGCAAGGAATGAATGATATATAATAACATTTAATATGAATAAAAGTAATAACCTACTGTTGCCAATGACAAATAACAAAAGATGGAGAGTGTTCAATTAGTACAACATGAAAGAGAAAATAGACGAATACAGACGATGACTAAAACGTATGCCTGAGTGAGAATTTTAAGTACCATATTTGAGAGTAAGATTTACAGTATGGGGTTAATTAAAAATTGTGTAACGGTCTGAAGTTTATTTGCTAATGCTCACTAAGGGATGAATATTCAGTAGAATCCTTCAGAATATTGGAGTTATTACCTGCGTGTCGATGTACTTTCTGCCACTTCATTTAGCTTTTAATTTTACTCGAATTAAACGAATCAAATGAAGCAATATACGTACAGTTGGTTTCAATGAAATCGAGTACAGTTTTTTTCAGTGGAGTAAATCAGTACTGTCGATGTCACAATAACAAATAAAATGTCAAAGTTGAGCAAACCTGACAAAATATTGATTCTCTCTAAATTAGAAGAAGATTGGTCTATTAGAGCAGTAGCGCGGCATTACCATTTGGCGAAAAGTACCGTCCAAAGGGTAAAAAGCAGATGGGAAAATGACGAGACCATTGCAAGACAACAGGGGTCAGGGCGTCGAAAAATTTCCACCGTCGAAGAAGATGAAGCCTTATTAAATCATTTCAGGGAAAATCCCTTTGATGTAGCGAGACAGGCCATTTTGGCAACAAATTTTCCTGGCTCACGGGCTACAGTTCATCGTAGGATAAAATATTCGGACTTACGGAACCGACACGAATAATTTTTTGTCTAAATTATGTGTACCGGCCAAGACAATTTTGGAACAGTGTAATTTTTACCGATGAAAAATGTTTCAGTCCCGAAATTCTGGCCACTTACGTGTTTACCGCCCAGATAATTGTTGATTCCAAGAAAGATATGTTACTTCGGATAACAGATCGGGGAGATTTTCAATTAACGTGTGGGCTTGGATGTGAGTTCAAGGTCCAGGTGTTGCTTGACGGATTGAAGGGCGTTTTAACAGTCAAACTTATGTAAGAATATTGGAAGATATTACGCTGCAATCGGTAACCCAAATATACGGGAACAATAATTTTGTCTACCAAGAAGATAATTGTCCAGTTTACACTACAGCAATAATCAGGGAATGGTTTGTAAATAATAATATTGAGCTTCTTCTTTGGCCTTCAAAAAGCCCCGACATAAACCCGATTAAGAATGTTTGGGGTTTACTCGCTAAAAAAAATACAGAAGATACTTTTTCCCTCAAAATGTGGGAAGCCGTTCAAGAATCGTGGGAAGAATTAAGTCACGATGAAAATCTATGGCTTACTTTAATCGGTTCTATGCCTAGAAGGCTTGAAAATATTAAGTATTCGTTTATGGTTCCGTGTTTTTAATAAAAATTAAATGATTAATTCATTATCTTATTGTTTTCACTTGGTTGCAATTCTAGCTTATATATAGTTCCTTTTAAAAAATCTGGTACCTATACATGCATCTCGTAATCGATTTTCTGAAAGCTACGTGCATTTGTTGTCAAAATATGACATAAAATATAACCTAAATCCAAACAGACAATTTTACATTGTAAAAAATTTTCAAAATCATGCCTACTGATTTATGAAGTGTACTCGATTTTTTTGAAACCAACTGTACATGATTCCAGAGCAGCGGTGTCGATTGCCTTTATTATTATTATTATTTCAAGTATGCAAATATAATATGAGTTTTTCTAAGATAATTCTATTGAACGAAATAACTTGAGTTGGTGAAAAACTTAACTGATGCCCCTCGTACGTTTGTGTTTTAATAAAATACTATAATTATGCTGACCATTTAAAATGTACGAGCTAAATGGCCACCGGATTATAATTAATGGCGACGCATTAAAAGTTGTAATTAAACATTATAATCCAGAAAAGGATAAACGTGCACAGCTGTCTGAGTACATAATTAGCAGATTATGGAATTAGCGTGACGAGGACAGATGATCGAAATTAAATGCGGCGAGAGTGCGACGGCAGACAGGCCAATTAGAATCATGTCATAAACAATTGGTCATATCCTGAAGCCTCTGAAATGGTCCCGAACATATGTCGCTGCTATCCTTGCAGAATAATATTAAATCGTCGCAGGCCGTTTCATTCACACGCATCCGTAAACGAAGACAGAGCGACGAATAAGTTGTTTTTATGCCGGGGCGCAGGGCGCATTGATTGATAGATTCAATAGATTTGACGTCATGAACCATGGATATGCACAACGCTGTGTGTTTGAACATGAATTGATTGCATACAATTAAGGGATTTTTGCCATTCGGTTCGCATAATTGAAGGTATGGTCGAGTGTTTGCTTTAAACTCATTAGCGATCAAATTGGATTTGTTGTAACGCGGTATTTGCATTTCAAATTAACAATAATTAATTGGGCGATTACCGTGATGTATATGTTTGTCGTGGTTATTATAAATAAATATTTAGTGGCCGTTTTTGATAATTGGGAATAATAAAACTCCCGCAAGTTATTGTTAAAACTAAATACGTTTTACGACCTATTAAATATATCACGATCTATTTATTTTGTAAACAAATAATTATAACTACTTAATTTTTGAATGGAAGTACGCGATTTAATTGATTTTATATACGAATAAAATTCAAAATTAAAAAAAAATCGAATATGCATATTCTTTTGGAAATTTTTGTCACATATATTATAACCTGAATGCATTCCTTTGATTTCAATGTAAATCCAATTCAGTGAAAGGAAGTCACTATGTAATTTTTATAAAACAACAACAAACACAGCAAAGGTAAACTAACTACGTGGCTTTGACGTTCAATGAGTTTGTGATCTTTTATTTGAAAACAAATTGAGATTAAGTGCACGACGGTGGTTATATTTCGCAATAAACGAGGGGATTTCGGCAAATGTGGACAGATTGAGCATTATATTTATATTACACATGTTCGTCGGCAGTTTGTACCAATATTGTGTCTTACACTGGCCGTTGTAACCGACACAAATCTTTTTTAATACCTCCAAATACCATAAAGTTACAATTTACACTCCATAATATGGTGAAAAATGATTTACGCCGCGTGATTTTAAAATAAGATTTAGGACCAGCTGTATGCGCGTTTCTTCAGGATGTAGGTCTATATTAGCATCTCTATGGCATCTTATATAAGACATGAATGACGTGCAAGGAAACCATGTTAGCGACTGTTTAAATATTTTGAAATCGACTAAATATTACGTGGATTTGATTACTTGAAACGCAATTTTAAAATTATGCGCTTATCTCCCGCATAAACCGTGTTCATGATATATTACTGAATTATATTATATTCAAAACGAGAAATTTAAATATATCCTCACACACAAATGATAAAACTTTTGAACTGGCAATTTTTGTTTTACGACCCGAATAAAAACCTGAATAAATTACCTCGTCTGACGCAAAGTTGCTAAAACATGTGATTGTAGTTTTCGAAATAAAATGCAAACTTTAACTAAACCGAAACTGTAGATGGTCGAAGGTGGACAGTTCAGATTTACAACTGAGTTACAGTAACTACCCCCCAGACGATACCTGGTGTAGGGGGTTGTGACCAGCGTCCACGGGGAAGTGTTAGAAACTTGATTCATGCACGGATCTACCCTTAATGGAATGATTACCGCCCGGTCAGCGTTTGTAACACTTTTTTTGTCCGACCCGAAGGAAACAGAGCGGAAAAACTAATGATTTATTATTTTACCTGCGAGAGAAAAACGAAAGCGTTCCTCGGCGTCGAGTAATTTGTCCCACAAGATTTCAAATGCATTTAAAGTTTGTAACAGGGATATATCCATATGTAAATATAATAAAACCTATTGGCATAGATACAACAAACACGAACAAATAAGACAAAATGTCAGCTAAAATATAAATGACATGTGGCACTTAACAGTAAACATTTTGTTCTGCATAATTGGAGACAATAATTCTTAATTCAAACGATAAACACATAAAATAATTTTATATGTATATTAATAGAAAAATATTTGAAGAAAACATGGTCAAATAATGAACCAAGTATTTTTTAATTAATGCGAGTTTTAAATCCGAGGTTCATAAAGCAATGGGATGGGTCTAAGGCAATTTAGGAATTGAAAAATGTTTGCTTCCGGTATTTTTCTTTTGTTATTTTTCTGAATCATTTCCTAGAAATGTTTTATTTTGCATATGTTCGTTTTAAATGTCGTTATTTATATTGTATTTTTTTTGGAATTGTCAAACTATTTATTTATAAAAATCTTCACGATGGCGTTATACATTGGTCAATGGTTGTATGATCATTTCACCTCTTCTGCGGCAAGTCAGTTGTCATGTAACAAGTTATAAAAGGTAAATCAGATGTGTTCAAAAAATTGATTTATATGACAGGCAGAAATATTAGTGATATTATTGGACTATTAAGCCAGTACCAGTCTGTAACATAAAAATGGAAGACAATTAGCGGGCAAGAAAATAAATCACATACATGCTATATATATAAAAAATTACTTAGGGTAATTCAGGGAGAGATGGCCCGCAGGGTGAGATGACTCAACTGAATATCTTCGCTATTTTGTTAAATTTCCCGCATAGTGGTACACCAGTCAGTAGTGCCGTTAAAATACTGAATAGGTGAGTTATAAATTATTTGAATATTACAAGGTCCTTGAAATTTTGTAGCATTAAGTTAATGTTTCATCATCTATATGAAATTCAATCGTTTAAGCCCGCTACTGATGCATAATTGATCCACGATGTTTCTGAGGTTAAATGTTTGGCAATTGAACATTAAAAACCGTTTTAACAAAGAGAAGAGATTAGCTGGTTACGAGTGGTTACACATGTTCCTTAAACGACATGCAGATCTTAGCATTACAAAATCGGAAGAAGTTTCTTTGGCACGGCGTCATGAAATGAACCGAGCTGAGGTAACTTCTTACTTCCAACTTCTTGAAAAAACACCTACCGAAAATGATTTAATTAACCAACCGATATGAAAAGGCGAGACTTTTCGTGTAGCAACGCCGAAGGTTGTTTCATACCACCTGTATGCATTTTTAATTGTAAGACTAGAAATCTGAGTTTGGTTCGGCGATTTATATGAACGAGACATCTGCGTACATTAACACCAATTTGATTTTTACGTGGTTAAAGGCACACCTTTTACCCCGAAAATCTACTGGAAAATTTTAATCTTAGATGGTCATTCAACACACTGTAATTCGGTTGAAATGTTAGAATTTGTTAAGGAGCATGACATCATACTATTATGCGTCCTTAGTCACACAAAACAATTTCGCCAACCGTTGGACAGATCATTTTTTAAAAGTCGAAAATCCAATTTTAATAGAGTGTGTAACACTTTTGTTAGAGCAAATCCAACCAGAAGGATAACAAGATTGCAATTTGGAAACTTGTTGTCAGAGTGCTGGTGTAGATTTGCTACTGTAGAAAATGGAGATTCAGCATTTAGAGCTACGGGAATTTCCCTTTTAATCCAGTCGCAATTCCAAATTATGCCTTCTTGGCCGATGAACGAAATATAAAAAATACCTCAAAATTAGAACGCGCCAATAGAAGAAGAGGATAAACAAATTGAAATGAAAATTGACCCAGAGCCAGATTTCAACCTTCCGAGTTGTTTCAAATTACTAAGGAGAACACACCCAAAAATAAAACGCCTAGAACTATGCTAAATAAAATAAATCCAGTGCGTAGTAGATCAGATTTGGTTAACCAAGCGAAGGAGAGGAAAACAAGTTGCCAAACCACAACAACAACTGATAAAACAACCTGCTTAGACATCTAAGACAAAAAAAGCTATTGATTCCTCATCCTCATCAGAAGACGACGTGTCAGATTTCCAAGCACAAGAATCAAGTCACAGTTCTTATAGTAGTAGTGCTGAATGTTTGGGATGTGGAGAAAATTATAGAAATAATGGGTGTTTTTTTAGAGGTTCACAACTTTGAGTTGGCAACACTACTTTATTTCGCAACCCATTTAACAGCCGATAGTTGCTTTTTGTTTACTTTGGTTTGACATTTCATTGTGATTAGACTTACACCAGAGCAACGCTTGGAAATTGTTGAACTTCTTTTATCAAAATAATGGTTCTGTTCGTCAAATTTATCGCGCACTTCGTTCATTTTATGGCGTACATTATCGTTCTTCAGAGTGGCTAATTCGAATAACAATAGATCGTTTTCGGACCACGTTTACTCTTAATGATAATGTGCATCTCGTGAGATGCTGAACAGTGCGCACTGAAGAAGCTGTAACCGCTGTTCAGGAAAGCATTGAAGAAAATCCAAATCAATCAATTCGTCGCCGTTCTCAGCAACTGGGGTTGTGTCCACTTTATGGAAGATTTTACGAAAGGATATTGGCTTAAAAGCTTTCAAGATTCAACTTGTGCAGGAGTTAAAGTCAAACGACCATCGTATGCGTCGCCAATTCGGCGAATGGGCTGAAGCACAAATTGATATTGATGTTGAATATCTATTCAAAATTTTGTTTTCCGATGAAGCGCATTTTTGGTTGAATGGGTATGTAAATAAGCAGAATTGTCGCATTTGGAGTGAGGATAATCCACAAGCTTTTGCCGAAACACCATTACGTCCACAGACAAGTACTCTTTGGTGCGCGTTATGGGCTAACGGAGTCATTGGTCCATATGTCTTCAAAAACGATGATGGTCAATGGTGAACGGTATAGGGACATGATTTTTTCGTACCTAAATTAGCTGGCATTAATCTTGCTGACATGTGGTTCCAACAGGACGGAGGCACATGCCACACAAGCGTACCAATACCAGAATATGTAGACATTTTGAGCATTGAGAAAACTTTTTTACTTGCATTGCTGTTTTGCCATGGCATCGAATTTGACCCAAATCGAAATCGACACAAACAAACACCAAGTTTAACATCAGTTGAAAAATTTTTCATAACAGTTAAAATGCCAAAGAGCCAATTGTGAAAAATATAAAATTCACCGGTGGATTATTTCTGTAATAATTGATTCCAGGACGGTTCTGTTTGAATTTGTTTTAATCGAGCCGTAAGATATCGAATGGGTGTCGGATGAATCGAATGCGGAGACAACGAAAATAAATATTCATTTTTAAGAAAAATACAAATTTGAGAAAGTACGTCTATGATAATGAAAGTTGAAAGTTGACTGCGGCTTTGCATGGAATCTAATTGAGCAATCTGCTTATTGTTTAACAATTGATTTTTATGTGAGGAATTGGTTTTCGAAATTTCTTTAACTTTGATCCAACTGAAGTTAATTCGTCCTTGTGAGACGTTTATAAAGCACTTGATTTTGTGTTCACGAAATCATCCGATATCGACACGATTATGTACAAAAATATATACCTGCTGTATCCGCACAGAGCTCGTATAACCTGAGTTTACAGCGCAACATTTTTGCCATTCTCAATAGTCAAATTCGGATTGCGTGTCTTTCTAATCCAGGCTTTTTTACATACATACTTAACTAAGTTATTTCGCCTACATTTTCAAGATCTTCATTTCATTTAGTATAAAGCACATTTTAATAATGAGAAAATTTTTAAAGGAAAAGTACTTCGCCTATATTGTATAACAAAATAAAAATTCTGATTACTAAGCATAAAAATGCCAATATTGGTTAATAAAATTCCAAATGGTATAAAAAATTCTTAAAAATGCAAAAATTGCGACGCTCTCAAGAATACAAACTACGAATAGAACTCTAATCAGAAATTGCCAAACTTGTTTAAAAAGCAAAATTAAATTAAATTGTCAAAATAATGTTAAAATGCATAAAAAATGCAAAATCGCCGAACATTTTTTTTTCAATTGGGAGTAATCAAAATTAATCCTATAAGTTCCATGATTTAATTCAATGAATTGCGACCGAATAGGCAAAATCAACTTCTAATGTTTTAATATTAATGTCTGCCATAATTAATAAAGAATTGGCTAATGCTTCTGGTCCTTCTGATGTTAACGGTTACAGTTGTTTTTTGGAACGTATATTAAATATGTCCTACCTCATGGACAAGGTTATAGAGAAGGAGCAAAGACTAATTAATCGATGGACTTAATGTGGATTTTATTTTATTTTATTATTATCATTGACTGATGACTGATCATACGTTATTATTGACGTATTACTTAAATGTGTCAATCCAGAAATTAAGGGATCGTTAATTTGGTCAAAATGTATGATATGCAACCGTTTCCGAATGTTTGGGTTGATACCAATTTATACCATTTTCCAATTTCTTTAAGAAAATGTTTTAGACGTTACCTGATTGATAGAAATCGGGTTGGGTTGGTGCTCACAGTTAATAGATTTTCCATTGATTCAATGTTTCTGGGATTTATTAGCGTCTGTCGAAAATTGTGCAGCTTTTAAATTTGACCCGCAAATTGATATCCGCGATTTACGTTGTCCTCGTCATGACGTGATTTGTATAATATATGGTTGGGTTATGTTCTATATTTCAAGATAGTTTATAGATTTTTTAAACTGAACCGAAGATAGTTTCTACGATTGTCCAGTTTTTCTGTAAAAAATATTTCTGTCGTCAGTTATAAGTTGCATTTGATTTACATTTCAAAATAGTGCAAGATTCATCTTGTCTATTTCTAGGATTTTACAGCTAGCCTGTAAGAAATAATTTCTAGAATTTACCTCCACACAGAGAAGGAGCAAATACTGCCCCCGTACATTCTCACAATTATCGCTTTTTTATACGTCCCGATACTGTGAGATTGTCATCTGCATCTATACTTTCAGTGACCCACACCATTATTATTATTATTATTATTATATAGACTAAATATTGAAATTAGTAACATCCTTTCAGCCTCTACTCATTGATGGATAAAAACCTTTGCATGTTCACTGTCCGTCCATAAGAAGTAATTATTTTTCATTCAGATTTTTTTGTTTAGCGTTTTGGTTTGAATTGTTTAATTTTTATTTATTACGTGACATATTTTAATTTCGGAATGTTGTTTTTTGCCTTTTCCGCCCATTTCTTGTCTTACGTTTCGCTTCCTTATATATTTTTTACGTTTGATTCTGTGTTGTGTTGATTTTGTACATTGTCCTGATTTAGTTGTGGTTTTTTCTAGTGTTGTGTCGTGAAAAAACTGGCAATACTCTGTGTAATAGGAGCACATAATACCATCCATATATCCCATGACTGTAATCAGAAAATCAAAATTGTACAGCTGATTATTTTTATTGCGATGTTACCACGATTCGGGTACAGTGAAGATGTGTTTGCGGTTTAGATTTATATATAGACATGTTCAATGGTTCACATATACAATATTTGCTCGTTAGTTATATATATTTATTCATTACCATTACAACTTTCCCAATCAATTATATTGCTCTATTATTTCAGAGTAATGGATATACACCATTTCGATATTAATTCCAAAGGAAGCCTCTACTTTTGAAGTTAGTAATTTTCACACGTAGGTGTATTTTTTATAAAAAACTATGGTGGATGATACATGCAAAGATCGTTCAAGTGATGCATCTGTATACCAACAGAGCAGAAGCAATCGGACAAAAATTTTAACGTATTTAACCTGGGGCGAAATACGTGATAATTGCTAAATTTAACAATTGTAGGAATAAATGGTTCGCGGAGGAGAATTCATACTACAAGAAAGATTTCGAAATTGTATTCAGACGTTTGCAATTTGGAATGTCTAACTTAACTTGTAGATTGTTCGAAACATCTAACCAAATATTTTCGTGTAATGTATCATTCAGGTAAATTTTATTAGTCTGCCCGTACTATCGTTCCAATATGCATATTGCGCAAAATATTTATTGTATGTTACTAGAAAAAAGTACAACCCTGTTTAATAAAAGCCCCATTTAAAATAACGATTAATTAAATTGAACTCGTCTTTTGTTCTTAAAACACTAAATAAAATATCCATCCATGCATTATATTCACCGCTTTAATTTTCGTCCACATCTATAATTTTATTTTGACATCGAAATAATAAATTGCACATCGATACAAATAACTCGAACAATGGCTATAATGTGGTCCAAAAAACAAACTCGACAATAACAAAATGCATATAATGCAACTACATAAATATATCAGTTCATAATAACGATAAATTACGAAACACATTGCTCTTATGTGCGGTGTATAAAATCGGCGAACGTACATAAATGCCGTATTTTATTACGGGACGTTATTTTATTTTAAGTGCATGGAAGTAAATTCGCCCGAGTTTATCGGCGCAGTCAAATACTATCTCACTTTGAGACGACATCGATTAACCGGCCGATTAGTAGCCGCTAATCCGGACTTAACCGCTCCGAGCCCGGACTTACCCGGACTAATGTGGGCTATTCATTATTTCGCGTTAACTTCAACCCGTATAACGATACCCCTTTGTTTTATAAGGGCTTATTGCGGATCCTATCCTTCACTCTGAGAATCTGCTCAATAGTTGGTAGATTTTGATTTACCGTGGCGAATGTATTTAAATTCTAATATTTGGATGGGTTGTAATAGCTAATATTAAAACTTATTTAATCGATGAAATAGAGAAATCACTATTACTATAAAAAAATATTTATCAATTTCTGAGCTGACTTTTGTAAATGATTTCGATACCATTTTATTGTTATATCTCAAACTATTACAAACTTTGAGCTTTACTCTCTCGCCATAATACGACGTGCGGTCCTTTTGCAAGCCAAACGGAAACGTATCCGCATTTGGCGAAATTGGTACGTGGTGGAGTGACCTGACAACTGTCAAACCTTAATGCAAAATTTTACAAAATGTAGGTAAACTATACTATTTACTATAGAAATATATGTATCGAAAAATATCAATTCTTTCTAGGATATTTTTATTTTGTAAATTATAGAGATATACATTACATAATTTAACTTTATTTATTTTATCTAACTGCATGCATAGAATGATTATAGCCCACAATTGCGAGATTTGCCACAATTGCCATCTTCTATTACTGCTAATAGTAGCATATGACGACGACATGATTAGTACAGTTGCACCTCAAGTATTTGATTTCAAGAAACTGTAATTAACTTACATTTTAAAACCGTTCGATTTGCAGCAGCTTCATGTGTTTACACATCCGTGGTATTGTATTTAATTCGTTTTCCCTCTAACGCTTAAGTAAGGTAACAAGAACTTGAATGAAATCACCATCGTAAAAATTCAATATTGTCTTCGATTTCAATTTTTCGACGAGAAATATCACACATTACCTGGAAAATCCAATAAGCACACAAAAAACGTTCAAAGATTTTTTAAAATATACATATATTCATACATTTCAAATCATTTAATATACAATACTGTGATAAATATGTAAAAATATTTTTATTTCGGCCCACGTTGTCGGAGTAGATCGCAAGGAGTTTGTTGAAGATCATCAAATCTGTAAATATAGCTAGTAGTTTTGATTTTGTAGTAGTTAATACAACAAATATAATATAGGTCATATTTACTGACGTTGTGGTACTATAGATCTGATACAGTTCAGAAAAATATCAATCTGAAGTACATTATATTCACATTGGGCGCTGTTTGTTCACGACGTTCTCTAGACCAATGCCCCTAGATGGCATATTATTTTTTGAACTTAGGAGAAATCTACTTACTTTATACGAAGTAATTGGATATATCTATAGAGAGATTTCACTTGCTATTTACAATAATTGAAACGTAAAAATTTCGAAAAACGTTATAGTTGTCTGATAGATACAACTCCAACCAAAAATGAATAGCATTTATAAAATAGGTTTATAATAACTATGCCATGGCACAGGCACATTTCAATATTTTAGAATAAGTTTTCATATTTTGCCACTGATTCCACAAAACCAAACTGACAGTACAGGCAGAATAATATAAAATTTGCACAGAAAAGTTATATTAAATTAAATTTGCAGTTCGTCCAACTGGACCACTTTATATCAGTACTGGAAACGATTACTCATATCATCTCTTATCATCTAATAACTATTCAGCCCGTTTTGTAAAATGCGTAATGCTTTTGATTTACTCATACATTTACGTCGACCCTAATCAAGAAACCATTTCATAAAATGATTTGCATGCAATGATTAAGGAAAATGTAGAACTCCAAACTAAGGGTAAAATTAGAAACGGCAAAGAGACAAAGCCTGCCGGATCTATTTTTTAAAAATTTTGATTTTGTTTATCGAACATGTTAAAAATAAAACCGAGCGTGAAATATATAACTTTGCATTTCTTTATAGATAATTTACAAGAAATTTGCATTAAATAATCGAAAATGTGCTTTTATACCAAATGGTATGCCGAAGTTTAATCATTGTCCTAAACTATTTAAGTCGCAAAAGCAGAAATTTATATTTGGAATCATTCATCGTCAAACACAAAATTACATATTTAAATATTTTATGCTGAGAATGTTTACCAGCTAAATGACGTTCGCAGCTGAAACTACTTACGAACAACGAAGATACGCTACAATTCATAATAACGAGTCGAATGCTTTCCAAGTATGGAAAACCTACAAAGCGGAAATAGAAATCAAGACGAAAATGTGAAACTCCGAAGAAATTAATCTATCTACAGCAAGCGCCCGGAAAATGTGAACAACAGGGATAAGGTAGCGGACCAATCACCGCGCGAACGGTCTATTTCATTTAACTAAATACGATGTTAGGTTAGTCAAGATTCACATACACACACAAATACAAAAATTTGCTTACGGATAAGTAATCCGATTGTTATAGTTCACATTTTACCCTTTACATTAGTTATTATAATAGTTTTAACCAAAATCAGAATTCTGGCGATCCATTCACAACCCTCACAGTCGAATACAAGTACTGAGTCATGCCAAAGCTGGGAGCGGAACAATTTTCAAAAAATAGACACACGGCATCAATAGTTATGAAGTCTTGTTAATGGTAAATAGTTATATTTTGAGGAAGTGAAAAGGTTCAAAATTATTATATTTGTTAACCCAAACGAAAATCGTTGAATTAAATGACCACATAAACCTATTCTTTAATTCTGGATACAATTTAGTTTCTTTTCTTGTATTTATAATGTAATGACATCAAACGATGTTTAAATTCAGATTAGATTGGATTGATATTCTACTCAGTCGATGCAAATATTTATCTGTATACACCAGTGTGATCCATGGGATGGATATCTTCAAGTTTTCCAGCAGTAAATTGTCCCACAATATACAATATTTTTGTGAAAATTTAGCTCTCTATTTTGTCTCTATTTTAGCATGAGTTTTGCAATTTTTTTTGCAATGCTATTTTATATCTACAATTTCAAACGTTAAGTGAAACTAACGCGCGAAGCGCGCTATGTAATCATAACGCATTAAAAAAGTGTAACACGCCTTGCGATTGGTCGTCGCGCTTTTTTCACGTTTTCGAACGAGGCGATACGTCAAATCAGACGATAAACGCGTGTTCGTTTGAGGGCCCGCGGCGCTCCGACGGGAGCGTTTCAGCCCCCTTCATCGGCATCGTCGGCGATTCAAAAGTCGGTATTTTCTATCGACTTCACGGAGTAAATCGAAGGCGGAGCCGCACGTACGCGCCCGTTGCAATCCATGGTAAAACAATGTGTGCCGAATGTCGTGTTGTAACATTTCAAACGTCAAACGTTCGTTGCGCCACGACGCATATTATACAATTATGGCATCTACTTATTTTATAATTATTTACACACGCATTTGCGGAAATTTGATTATTATATTATTAAAGTAATATTATTTTTTTTTGTAAATAGCGTTGGTGATTGTTTGGCTAGAGGTATTATTATAGTAAAATATTTTTTTATGAGTGTCGATTTTTACAAATTTGTCAATTTTTTTCAGGTTTTTCAACCCTTATTAATTTTGTCTAAGATAGTATATAGTTGTCCAGAGTTAATACATACTCACCTTAAGGTGCATGCATATTCCATACACACGAAAATAACTATCTACTTGTGTTTAATGACCTGAAACATAATATTTACTATTTATTAAAGTTAAAATAATTTCGTTTAACGTTTTCTTTTGCATCTTTGGTAAGTTTTAATTTTCTCGACATATTTGATATTTGACGTTTGTCATTTTCTGAAGTTTAGATATATTTTTTGGGGAATGTTATAAACTCAACGACCTTGACATGCATTATTTGGCATTTTTTTTATTTTTGACAAAATATTGTAACCATGGATTTTTAAACGTTTGAAATTTTGAGTATTTTTTTCTTTATTCACATATTTCGCCACTTTATAATGTTTTATAAATTTTATAATTTTTTTGAAAATTATTTTTCGTTAATTTTGACCACATTTGACATAATTGAAGAGGAATATATTTTTGACAGTTTCGTCATTTTTATCTTTATCGCATATTTTACGTTTGTCCATCTTAATATTAAAAAAATTAAGTTTAGGTTATTTTATTAATATTTTGACTACGTTTACATTCGACATTGTTTGTCATTATTAATATTTTTGCATTCTTATTGCAACTGATCCAACTGAACCCGGGTGGGTTACGTTAGCACAAAGCAAAAAGAATTTTATTCCTAAAAATATTGGTAGTATTGTATACTAAGGTCAGAAGTGTCAAACTTCGTATTAATTGCAGTTTCAAACTGTTAACTTGACACATTAGAGAAAAAGCTTACTTCAAAGTATAGATCATTGAAAAAAGTACCACAAAAAAGAGGACTACTCATTGAAACTTAATACAATTAATGTTTTTCTGAAAATAATTTTGTGACAATCGTAAACTACAAAGACCGTGGAATGCTGATTTCTCATGAATCATGAAAAGTAATAGATAAAATAACAAAAAATTCACAAAAATATATGTTGTAAATTGTAAAGAAAACAAATTTTGAAAAACAACAATTGATTAACAAATAACAAGGATACAAAAAATTTTAAAACTGCAACAATTAAAAACAATACAAATTTGCTAAACTATACTTGTTATACTATACTAAAATATCATTTTTGATTTAAAAACAGAATTGGAGAAATGTTAATATGCGAAAATTTGGGAAAATTTGGGAAAATGACATAATTTTCAAAAACCCAAATTTCAAAACTAACTAATGTATAAACGGAAAAATAAAAAACGAATACATAGAAAACTAGGCAATTGGATATGTAAATTTAATTAAGGAAAATTAAATACAATACAATTTACAAAATTAAAACGTGAATAAAAATGAATTCAAAAAATTGAAAAAATTGAATATGAAAAAACTTCAAGATTGTAAAAAAAACAGAAATTAAGAGAACACAAATTTCGAAATATATATTTTTATGTGGTGAACAATTTGGAAAAAAAATTTCAAAAACGCAAATTTCAAATCAGGATCATTGGACATAACTACCCTAAACAATACATATAATAAAGAAGAGCCTAACTCGCAGAGAATAGCGTTCATCATATTTGATTGTATAACTATTTTTATAAATACTTGTCTGCGATTGCTTGGCTCCTAATTTACCGTAGATTCATTTCTACAATCTAAGATTACTTACAATTATTTTCACATTCTGCTGTTGCAAATATAATGAAACAAGATATTCTTCACTACAGCTATTAAAATGTGGTGGTATGTGGGTTCTCATTAAAGATAATTCCTTAAAGTAGTGTTTATCACGAGTACTATCTGAATCTTTGCACTGCGGCGTGTACTCGAGGAAAACACATTTAGCTCGTATCAGACACTTTCTAATCCACTTCCCACATAATGTTACATTACATGCACGTGCAGTTTGGTCTACGTTCGACTAACCACTTCATTTAAAGTATCTATCATTATTATCTTTAGTGAAATAGATTTTAAAATTTTCGTCATAAGTTCAATATATATATTTTTAATTTTAATCATTAATTTTAATCAATTTTAATTTTCCATATATCCTTCATATGTCGTTTAATTTTCATCATTTTATTTATTTATATAAACTTCAATGTTGCTCCCCAACTCGAACCCAATTGCAGAGTGTCATCTACACTACGCCAGCATTCATTGTCAAGAATATAGAAAACCAAATTACGAGAACCCAAGAGATCATGTATTTCATTCCGCAAATACAATTGAAGTATCCACTAAGATTTTGGTTTAGTCCCACATATTATATTTATTTATTTTTGCTTGGGTTTCTATTAATTGCCATCTCTATTGTATTAATTTGTTTTATAAAATTTGATGAAATGCGCGCTTTATGTCATGATTTGTATGTATGTAAATAGTATCTATTAATATATTTATCTATTAATATATTTATTAATTTTAATAAATGCGCCTGAGTATAACTTTTAATGTGTAGATATCGAAAATGTAATTTTTATTCATGTAGACAAAACCAATAATTTTCGTTAGTGAACGGGTCAATTAGTCCATAAAATATTGCTCAATTAGGAACGAAAACCATAAAAGGAACGCCTATGGTTCGCACAATATACACAATTAGAGGTCGGCTGCCATTCTGATTTGATATTTAGTTATTTCATTAACCGTGTTTAGGGATTGTTGTAGTTCTTGTTTAATTGCAACAGTTTAATTAAATCCCTATCGATTTTGCAGTCGATAGTTAAACCTAATTAATTACTTTATCAATAATCTACATTTCAATATACTTACCGCTGTATCAATTTAACGTAGATGTAGTTTTATTAGTACGCGATAATTAATTTAATTAGTAATTGCTAACCGATACGTGGATGTGCCGTTGTGAGGATTGATTTAATTAAATTGGAGTTTTAATGCAAGAAATTATGAATACTCGCGGTATTTGTGTACAATACCGTGTGCAATTGTAGAAAATGTCGTTAATAATTGTCTGGTTCATAATTCTAATAAATGATGTTTTATATTTTTGATACAATTAAAAAGTGTACGTAAGTAAATAAAATATATATGAAATTACATAAAAATATGTGTTATTGTTTTCGAAACATCCAGTTTTATATTTTTTTGAAATAAACGGGATAAAAAAACGAAATTTCCGCAACGTCTAAATTATTAACAATTATTGGACAAAGCACGCTACTGATATGTGGGTAGGACGCCCAGAAACAAGTAATATTACAGAAGGTATGCAAATTAACTGGCGGAATGGGCTTCAGCCGCCGGAATCCGACTCCCCGTGCACCCTTTCGGGTCCCGGGGGTTGAGAGTTATTGGAAACACGATTAAACGGCCTTTGATCAGCTCACTGTTTGACAACCGATACGCCTGAGCTGTGTATTATTGTTATTGTTATTACACTTTATTAGTGAACAATTACTGCACACAAGTAACGTTACACTAATATGCACATGGCCGGAATGCTTCGCGAATTCCGACGTTATTAATTAAAGTGTAAATGTATACCTGGTGCATTTGGGCGACAATCGAGTTTTTAATTTTGCTTCGTTAATGGCACAAACATTTGATACGTTTTTGCGCGACCGCAAAAGGAATTTGTTTAAAATTAAATCAGCGATACGTGGACTATGTCGTTAGCGAAACGTACGGAAACGCTCGTTTATTGGTGTTATTGTTAATTTAAAAAAAAATCCAGACAGAAGCTGTTTAATTTTCAATTTCGCTTCGAGCAAACAATGGAACTACCAATGCTATTAATAAATTAAATATTATACAATTATGTTTGAAAAATTAAAAGTTGAATTATTTTATTTCTCATAACTTCATATAATCTTATAATTACGGCGACGTGCATTGTCATTGTTTTAATGCATGAAAACTAATTATTTCACTTTGTTTTACCTACATTAGCAGACCAAGTAAAGTAACTTACTTGTACACCTGTCTGGATACATGAAATTTTAGGGCGTTCTCTGGTCAAAACTAACCAAGTTAGCTCTAACCTGAAGTTCGAAACATTAAACGCCTGCGAGCATAATTCGCATGAATGAACAATGGTGGTAAAATTAAATTAATGTACTTTATATGTGTGCATTATTAAAGGATTAAATAAATTTAGTACACATGGAGATATGTAATTATGCGACAGCTCTATACCTTTAAAACTATAAATAATTATATAAAAAAAAATATTCAAGTAAACCATTCTCACTTGTGAAGCATATTTGGAAGTCAAATAATAGAATTTTTGTATATAAAACCCGATATCGACACTCACACTTTTCACACTGAATCTTAGTTAAGCCTTTTTGCAATTCTCAATTTTCGTTCTCACATTGCGTCATTTCCACCATTACACATATTGCTCTACTCGACGTGCGTTTCAAGTTTTAATTATTCATATTCTTTGCCCTTACCTCTGTTCAGTATCTCAAATTCGTATACTACTAGGTATGTTGGGTTGCCGTTCGTATGTCATATCATATCATATCAATAACACTAAAACACTATTCTGCCTATTTTAGAAACTATATTAATGCCGTGTATGTCTGTGGATAGTTCACATTTTGATAAGCATCTTCAAGATACAAACACCTTCTTGGCAATATTTTATTACGCAGTAGAATATATCTACAGATTATGACAATATAATGTTCATGTACTCATAAGCTGACAAATACTATTGAGAATGACTTGTTTGTACGCCCTGCATTTAACAAAAACTTCTTGTCATATTAATTTTTGAAAAACGTTTCTTAGAAATAAATATAATGGGAAATTTCCTTTTCAAACTATTCTTCAAAAAAAAAAAAATTAACGATAATGATATAGCATATTGACTATGGATGAAGAACATGGTGGGACTTCCAACGATGTAGTTTCGTCCTATATATAAACTCATCGACAAGAGACGATTGGTGCAAACCAGTCCGAGTGTATTAACAGTGTTGACCAAGTTACAGTACAGTTAGCAATATGCAATTCATCACTCTTCGCCAAAAATCAGACACCGCAACAACCACCGACGGAACACGTTAGAAAACAGTGAAGGAAATCAGAAAAAAATCCTGACACAGCGCAAAAAAGCCTTTGGGAAAGACCAAAACAATCAGGACCTTTGAGGACCTGGAGAGAAAAGGGGTTACCCTACGCGTCATCTGAGGAGGTGATACAAATTATTCGTGCCCTAAAGAAAGGCAAGGCAAGGTCCTGATCTCGATCGAATCACAAATGAGGCGATGAGAAACTCGCCAAAGAAAGTTATTAGTGCCATCACAAGTTATGTTAATATCAGAAAAAGAGCATATCGTACCGCAAAACTATCGACCTATAAGCCTGTTATCCGGCTTGGGCAAAATCGCAGGAAGGGTCATACTAGCAAGATTAAGACAGGAGACTGGCGAAAAAAATATTATCCAAATCGAACAAAATGGCTTCAGGGCATAGCACTCACCGGAGTTGTACGTCTTACGACTATCTGCAGTTATCTGTATTGGTTTCTGTGATAAGGAAATAACATCAGAAATATTCCTGGATGTACTGGCAAATATGATAAAACATGATTTAAATTTTAACTTTGTAAAACTTATCGCCTCATATATTGGACAAAGAACCATTAGAATTCGCGTAAAAAAGACCTGTAAGAACAGGAGTGCCTCAAGAATCGATATTGTGAACTGTTTATAATTTTAGCGCCGACGACACAGCCCTCTACCACTTATCCACGAATGAGAAGCTAAAGATCCATAGACTCCAGAGTGCAGTCGACGCAATTGAGGAATGGTGTTCCATATGGAAAGACACGCTCAATGAACGGAAATGTGTAGCGGTCAGATTCATCTGCAATACCGAACCACCGACGGACCACATCTGTGTCGCTGAGAGAAGACTTCGCTGCTGGACCCACTTTTGTGCAACAGTAGCAAGCTCGACATGAAGAACAAAAAACTCATCTGCATTCAAATCCTACGACTTGCAATTTCCTACGGATCAATAGTCCAGGAACACATCGAGCACATCCAGCATATTCAAAAATTTCTTGATAACCCTAGCGGTCACGAAAATAGGACAATAAAACAATCAATGGCATCTCCAGAGACCCAGCACGAAACGTCAGACGACCAAAAGATATAGTATGAGGAAAGAAGAAAACCTACAAAACCCCACATCACGAACAAAAACCATCTCCGTAAAAGAAGAGGGATACAAAAGAGAAAAGAGGTCCAAAGAACAGTTCGTCCCTAGAAAGCGACGAAGCGCAAAGTAAAGCTAAGCAACAATCAGTCGACAAGAGATATCGTAACAGCATAAATTATCTGCACAAGAACTGAGACCAAAAGTACCAAGAAATGCGTCCATTATAACATTGGCATATATGCGTTCTACCGACGCTTTAACGTTCTTCCCTATTTCACGTTCTTTAACCAATTCTTCCTTTGTCTCTTTCTTAGTTTTTATGTACTTCTCACCTCCATTATTGTTTTTACTCTCATTTGCCTTATGGGTTTCCATAATCCAAATTGTTTAGCTTCTATTTGTTGACTGTGTTCAGCTCTTTCTTGTTTCTCCATTGATTCATCTTTCTTGCACCTGCTAATCTCGGGAACTTCATCATTGCTGCTCCTATATTTTGTTCCATTGTCGGCTGGGTGGGATCCTTTTCCCCAGTATTTTGATGTTACTATTTCCACCAGATTTTATCCCATATATTTGACCGTATATCTCTATGGGCTTAACTTTTCCATTGACCCTCATTACATTCGTGTTTCTAGTAAATGTATTTTCTTCATTGCTATTTCCTTTGGCCACATCTTGATAGATTTAAAAAGTATTAATAATGACCATATTGGTTTGTAATTGTCGGCGTTGCTGCACTGCCCTTCTTGAGTATCTGCTTATATTCTATATCCATTTCATCAATTTCTCTCCACCACCATTAACTATATTTGGCATTATTAATATATATTAGCTCTACTACTGCCTCCACAATTTCTCTAAATCATCTAAATCACTCTTTCCTTTCGCCGTTCTTGTATTCTTTTATATTTTGATATATTGATATTTTGTTCTGAGAAGCATATATTTCTCAAATTTCTTCTGGCTCGCTTTTTTCTTTATGTTTATTTAACATTTGTATTTCCATTTGGACCTTGAATGCTAAAAGATCCCTCCTCTCCAAATCTCACCCAACATTCCATTTCCATCCCCTTGTACGTATTTATTATTATTGTTTCATTCCTGTTATGGTACATTCTTCCCAGGATAATTTTTCTTTCTTATTATTTTGTCGTTTCTCCATTCCATTATTTTGTTTATTTCTTATCCTTCACATTCGACATAATTTTCTAACTGTTTATAATATTGTATTTGAAGTGTTTTTATACTACATTATTTTGTAGTTCTCCATAGAATCATATATTTTATCAAGTAAAGTCAAGTCCTTCTTTATTCATTCTTCTGCAAGAATGCACTTCTCTCATTATACGGCCTTTGTAGATTCATTTTTGTTGCACTAGAATTTTTGAAGCCAATATTTTCTACAAAAATGTCGAAGGGACCCTTCGAGAAACATTTCCACAATGCAGTTCGCAACTCTAGAACCAAGGAGCATATATATAGTTACCACAACATACACCGCTCATACAACTGTATATTGCTTACATGAACAACTCCTTGCTTTAGATCTATTTTATATAATATATAATAATAATAATATTTTTATAAGAAACCACCACACATCAATAGGTAATACGAAAAAACTGGATAATTGTTCAACATATATAATACATATAATAATTTAAATTTATATTTAGAAAATGTTGTATAAATATATGACATTATGTTAAACTATAAATCGCCTCCATTGGAACATGCACACATGTTTCACAAACGATCAATTTTAAATTTAAAACCAACTATAAAACGTAATGTGAATTTAACGTATCATTCACACACGTACTTTATTTTAGATTTATTGCTTTCCGGTAATTTTCTCGGCACGTTATATAAAATGTTTCGTAAAGGGTTGTGAAACGCTCCGCATGAATATTAATGTAAATATTAGAAGCAATAATTCACGTCGGGAATATATTCTCATTAAGTTAAGCAGGAAGCTTTCATTGATGGGCTTAAAATAATTAAAATTTTAATACGGGGACATAGTTGTGAGACTGGCCTAAAACGAGGCTGACATAGCATGATATACGAGAGTCAATAAAAGGGTTAAACATGCAATGCTGATTCATAATTACTGGGCCGGCCAGGGGCAAAAATACAGCCCGTTAGGTTTATAGCACGTGCGCTGATAAAAATCAGTAATTAGCAACAGTAATTATAGCAACTAACGAGCTTTTTGGAAGCGCGCCGTTTATTCAGATTTAAACCCTGGGATCAGAACGGCCGCGGCGATGGTCATTTGTTTTAGCTGATTTGTGTTTATTCCGTTTTTTAAAAGGGATTTACTTAAATTGTGTGTTTTATATTTATATGCATTACGATTTATACGACGTACATTTATATTGATAAATGATAAATGTACGTGATTAATATTTTCTTAATTAGCATATTTTATTGAACACGCGGAACAGTAAAATAAAAATAAACTAAAGTATTACATGTTAATTTATTAAAAAACAAATCACGAACTTACGCTCAGCATATATTAATTTAAAATTACATAAATGATTTACATTTTCATAACTATACATAATATTAAGTATTATTAATTATCACTAATCCAGTACATAGAATGCATTTTCATGATTATATATGCAAAATTTTTATTTTTATTGGTTTGTCGAGTTCTCTTTGGTATGCTTAACTGTGAAATACCTAGTAAATAGTAGTTTCTAAATAGGGGTAAATGTTATGGTGGATCTCGATCTGAATTAAAATGGAGGGAGAATTATTCCTCGTTATCTTCATATCTTTTACCAACCAAAGAATTGGGCAAAGATTGATTAATTGAACCTGATCAAGCAACATCAGCCAATAAGTGCCATAGTATGGGCTTTTTATGCATCCCACAAAAATCCTGGACAACGGAAACATCTACAGATTATATTACTTCTAATAAAAATTATATTATGTCGAGCGTTAGTTTGGAACTGTATTTCTGGCAGAAGGTAATTTTAAATTATAGTATTACTCGTATTTTTAAATGTGTAACAATAAAATTATCGTCAGCATTCAATTTTTTAAGTGTTCCAAAGCTAAGTGCTCAACCCAACTATGAAAAGAATCAAAAACCAAAGGAATTATGAAAATTATAAAGTCAAAATTCGACGCCATTACTCTGTGACAGTATTTTCTGTATTATGACTTTTATGCTCTTCGATCACTCTAGTCAATAAACATAGCTATACAATTGTAACTGTCTCCTTTTCTATCTTGTGGGAATTTTACACCACGCCATTTTATGAATTATATATTTCATTTTAGCGCTTTCTTCCACCTATACGTTCTATTAATATTACCTCCACAACATCATGGCACAGAGCTTCTTTATTTTCCATTTCCTTAATTGTTTTGAAATTTCGTCGTTGTGTGCTTGTGTTGTTGTCTTTTGATCAATTTCTTCTCCTGCCAGGAGCTTCAGAAAATATGCTATTTCCTCTATTTATTCTATTCCCTGGTTTTCAAGAACTTTGTAGAAGCAGTTTTGGTTATTTTTGCCATTAGCTTCAATTCCCTAGAGTCCAGGAACTTTCGTGTTTGGACTGTAGAGCTTTATTATTTAGGTTGTCCCACCATTCAATTTATTGACATTTTTCAATTTGAAGGTTGTCGCACTTTGTTCAAAATGCTTCTAAATACTTCTCCTATATCTTTTTCTACATTTGTTTCAGTTTGTTTAATTTCTGTCGTGATCATTTATTTTCATCTTCTCGCATATCTACTATCAGTCAATATATACATTTTTGAAGTATTCCAAAGCCAGGTGCTCAACCCATCCACGAAAATAAACAAAATCCAAAGACACTTTTAAAATTATGTCAAAATTGAATTTTTGAGGCATAATTTTTTTTAATCAAATAAAAAGATTTTTTAATTATAAAATTACGTTAAACATATTTATTTATATTTATTAAATTTGAATAATTAAATTGTTATTCAATTTTAAGCATTCATATATATTTTTTAATATAATTACCGAGATATTTCTTGCTATTAAAGGTTTTTATTTAATAATTCTGCGATTGAATAAAACTATTCAATTAAATATTTTACAAATTTTATTTATCTTAAATTATATATACAAAATATACAGTAGTCGCGATGTAGTGAACTAATTCCGGCAAACTCCATTCACTATTTAGGGGTGTTCCCTTTTTCGAGGTTGAAAATAAAAAGATTTATTTCAAGATTACATAACAGCTATTGTAGGTAAATAAACAAAATTTTATATTGCAATAAAAAGAAAATATAATTATAATGTAAAACTAATAATAACTATAAGTATTATATAGGTGAGTATATGTGAAAGGTTATTTATGGCAGATGCATGAAAAATGAACTAATTTTGGATTACTTGTGCTTTTTGTTTAAATTAATTTGTACTAATTTTTGTCTCGAATCATGTAAAGCAAGCAAACTGCGATAGTCTACTTCATCCCCATTTTCTTCAGCCCACTGGATAATTTCGTTTATAGATCTCAATGCTTGCCTTGATGAAATGAATTTATCTTCAACCTTTAACATGTTATGTTCTTCTTCCTTTTCCGATTCGGAATAAGTTTCTATTTTATTCTCGAATTGCTTTGATTCTTCTGGTTCTATATCACTATTCCATTCTTCAATGTCACTTAGCTCACATACAGCCTAAAACAAACGAATCATTATTTAATAAACATTAGTACAAGTATTAACAATAAATTATTTGTGGTATAAACGTTGTCATTTGTTTTATTTCATCATTAATATGGACTACCACATAGTAAAGCTCTCAACCATCCTTTATATTGACATACATTTGGTATAAAGTTTCGTAGAAGATTTGCAACAGCATGGTTAGTAGTATGTGCTTCGTCATTGCGTAATCGCGTTTGTAAAACACTTAATGCAATAGTGTCTTCTTCATCATCAAAATTTGTAGTACTAAAAATATTCCGCCAACATTTCGCAATAACAGATGGCTTTAACGAATTCCAGACCCTATCATGAAACTGTATCGCTCAAAGTGTACGTTTACAGCAATGCACTAAGATCACCAGAAGAATCTTTTACTAACAATTGTGTCAGTAGATTTTTACGGTAGAAAAGACAAGAGATTCTAATAACATTTTGATTCATCGGCTGGATTAAAGGTGTTACGTTTGGTGGCATATAGAGTGCAGAAATAAAGCCAATAAGAAGGTTTTAGCTCCTCTTCAGGTGGATGACTTGGTGCGTTATCTAATAACAACAACGCTTTGATTGGTAGGTTGCGACTGTGTAGAAATATTTTTACCTAAAAAGTTTACTGCATCGTCGGGTGCGTTATGTCTAATACATTATGTACGTACTTCTGGAACAAACATCTCATGAAACCATTCTTTAAAAATCTGCATTCTCATCCATGCTGCTCTAGTATGTCTGTAGTGAACAGGACACTTGCAATTTGGGAACACTCGAGGTTTTTTAGACTTTCATATGACTAATGTAAATAAAAATGTAATTCTTTGTTTAGAAGTTTTTCTACCAGGTGCAGTTTTCTCAGAATTTGAAACATATGTCTCACCATGTAACAGTTTCCAATAAAGACCTGTTTCGTCTGCGTTATAAATTTGATCTGGTGTCAAATCCAACTCATCAATCTTTTGTTTTAGCTTTTCTTTAAACGGATCCACCAACTCAGGTTGAAAAGACAGCGTTTCGCCACTTATCTGTAGGAACTTTATATCATAACGTTTTTTGAATCTGTTTAGCCAACCATTGTTAGCATTAAATGATGAAGTCTCGTCAATTGATTTCTGCAGAATCTTAGCATTTTCTTGCAGCATTAATCCACCAACAGGGGCATTTCTTTTTCTTAGATTCAGAAAATATTATAAAGCTTTTTCCATTCTCGGGTATTTAGATGCTTTTAAAGTCTTTGTTTTTCCTGAGCCCTTTAAAGTTTGTGTAACATTCTTCAAAATCGGCGCTGTCTTCTTTTTCATTGCACATACAGTAGACTTATATGTGGTAGTTCACTCGAACGAGTGTTCACTATATTACGACTCTACTGTATATAAATTATTAAATCCTTTAAAAGAGATTTTTCCATTCTTTATGTTTTGTCTTATTCAAAAATTCTCCGAAAATTACTAAAATTCATGATTATTACAATTTTCTAAACAATTTTTTTACGAATTTTCCTCAAATTGAAAGCTAAAAAAGGTTAACCTAGCCTCATTAAAATCATACATTTTAAAGACAAAATGGCTTAAATGTACCTTGTTTTTCTTTAAATTAATAAAATTCATGAACACGAGAACTTAGGTCTATATCGCCCCCCTCGCGCAAAAGTTAATTTTAGGTCTATTCTTTTCATATAAATAAATTATCTGTCAAATTTTAAATTAAATTATACCGTCATATTTTTCCTAATTCATATTCCACTCATAAATTTTACGAATTCAAAGATTAATCAACAAATAGTTCTATGAAGACGTTTGATTGACAACGATTGCTGTCCTGGCTCATAACTGCATGAATTTGCAATGATACTAATACCAAAATAAAACGATTAAAAAAAAATACCTGAAAAAGTAACTTTCGCTTCGCAGTTATACGATTGAAGTAAAAATTTTCAGATTTTCTTCTTTTTCTTCTCTTGTTGATATCGATCAATTGCAATTCATTTCCAATTTTTTCTGCTAACCTCCTATACTTTACTTTACTTTACTAACCTCTACTCTTTACTTATTTGTCCTGTATTACTTCGTTCTTTAATGTATATCTCTTGCTGACCTAAAAACTTTTTTAAATACTTCATTTTCTGGGTTTGTAGTAGATACCTTTCATTGTTAGTATGCATTACACTACTTGCATGCACTGGGAAAAGTATGTATACTTTTGTTTTCTTTGAAATGTCTTGCTTTTTCTCTGGCAGTTCAGTTCTCAAATGCATCTACCTGTTCCTGTTTTTTATTATTTACTTTTATATTCACCTCTACTTTCACTTTCGCAATTGCCATTACCTTTGTCTCACTTGTGTTTCATATTATGATTCTATAGGGTTTCCTTCCATATCATTTATCCACCATATTTTGCAGCCAATACACTTTCTAACTTTCAGTATCCTATCTGTAATATGTTTGATCTGCAATTTTTCTTATATCCCAAAAACTATGATGAAGTGTAACGAACTTAATAAGCCTCCCTCTCTTAATTCATCGCTGGTTGTACTCACATTCTTCAGGCCGTACATACTTCGCTCTAATGTAATTCCTACTATTCTTATATGGACTTACATGGATTCGCTCTGAGTATTTATTAATCCAGGTTCGATCACTTTAATCAATGGACATAGCTATTCCACGATAGTTGTCTCCTTTTCTGTTTTGTGGGAATTTTGCACGAAGTCGTTTTATGAATTACACTTTACATTTTAGCATTTCTTCCATCCATATGTTCTATAGTTGTTACCTCCTCACCATCATTCATCTTCTTCTTCCATTTCATTGTTAGTTATTTCCTCGCTCGTTGAAATTTCGTCAACGTTTTCTGCTGGTGTTGTCTTTTGATCAATTTCTTCTGTTGTGAGGAGCTTCCGAAAATAAACTCTTACCTCTATCTATTTTATTCTCGGGTTTTTAAGAACTTTCTAGAAGAGGTTTTGGTTACTTTTGCCATTAGTCTCAATTCCCTAGAGTCCAGAAATGTTCGTATTTGGACTCTAGAATCTCTACACGAGCCATCAATTTTATTATTTAGATGATTATTCAATTGATTTTTCTTCGTTTAATAATGTTAATATATTACATAGCTGGCGCTACAGGACAACCAACCTCTTAACCACAACAGAAACCAAACAAGGGACCATTTGGTTTGTTAACATTTTATTGTAAAGAACATTACATTATTATTTAATACATTAATTTGTTACAAATATCAAATGTGGCCGACTTTTTTCGTGCATGTTGATAAAAAAAAATTGTTTCCACATATATTAAAATGAATGTTGGTGAATAAGGACATATAATAGAAAAAGAGGAAAATGGAGCCCACAACTAAAATTATTTTATGTACTAAAATTTGTATCTAATTCGTATCAATTGAAACAAACTTACCCTTACCACACAGTATTTTATTAACACTAGATGTACATTTTGACAACTAAGTTGTCATCTTCAGCAGTGTACAGTGCCAACCACAGTCTCCAATTTACTAATTTAATTCGTATCAAATAAGTTTTAGTAGGCACAATTATGGGTTTTAGTAGAAAGGAAACCATGAGTTGCTATTGAAGTAATTTTGATTCGTAAAGGCATTGAATAGCATTTTTCCAAATTATTTTGAAAAGAATTCGATTGGAGGCACTCGAAAATTGATATGGCAATTATTACTTTATTACTTTTTGATCGTCCACCGTATTATTATTGTTTCGTTAAGATTTTCTTTCATAATTCGACGCCGATGTTATATATTATAATTTTTTTATAAGCTTTCTCACCTCATTATTCCATATATAGTGTAATTTCTTCATGGCAAAGACGAGACATCTGGTTCCAATCGTTTTTAAATCAAGTTTCTATCCACATCTTTTCATCACTTGTGAAATTATTTACGTCCACAGTTTGTGTAAATCACGCCTAATATATTTCTGGGAATGGATTCTGCGGGTTTAACTTGCCCCGTTTCAAGGCATTAACTTTCATCAGGTCATTAATAATTAATTTTTTTGGTGATTGATACGCATGATTTGCACAAAATATTTTTTTTTCAGAGATTTCCACAAAATCTTTCATTCTTTGTAATTCTTCGTTGTTGCTGCGAATGATTGTTCAGTATAAAAAATAATTAATTAAGTGGCGATAAATGTTTACTCATTTAAGTTCCTACGAGTAGAAATGAGCATATTATTAATTAAGCGAAATTATATTTTTTGCATTTAACGAGTCGCCTATTTTGCGATGATAAATCTTTCCTCATTCGTGGATGCATGTCCCTTGAAAAGTAGCTGGCAATTACGTGATATTTAAACGGCCCAACAGACCACATTAGTCACTTGTCCAAACCGTATCGTCTTTAATTTGAGCCCCCCTGAAAAGGCAACCCGTATAGCCTCGCCGCTGGGGGTAATTTAGGTCCTGCTGTAAACAATCTGCAGTAATTGGCCTGTCACTCAACGTATGACTGATATGAGAGTGTACGTGAACGTGGGCACCACGGCAACAACGGAGCAGGCACGTGAGTGAATTAATTTTTCATTTGAATTTGAGTTTGAACCGACCTGCGTTTATAAACAAATATTTCGTAAGTTTCAGGGATGATGCGGACCGTCTAAAGTTTATCGAACGTCAACTAGTCGTGAATATTTCGCACTTGTTTATTCACTTGTTAAAGGCAAACACTCTTGCAATTATTTTGTGCTTCAATGCGTTTTAATTTTTTGTTATATTTTAATATATTTTCTATTTTCTATCTTCTCGTTTCGCTTTCTTTTCCATTTTTGTACATTGTACACGTAGAGTGTATGATTTTAAATTAAAGATCCAGACTTTCTGAGGCTAAACAGGGTCGATATTTCAAGTATTTTTAACATTTCGGAGTAGACAAAAAATAGCATCGATAGCATGTCGAATGAAACTCATATTTTCTATCTTATGATAACCATAATAGGTCAACTCAACACAATATAATATGCAAATTCTGATAAAGTATGACACCCATACACAATCAAATATAATTCTTATGATATAAATGTCAACGTCTAGCACATTTTCATACCAATTCTATTTGTGACCTAGATGGCTTCATGCAACGTTACGAAGTCCAGCAAAAATGTTGTCAATAAATATATAACAGTGCAACAATTCTACATAATAACATTGTTATTTAATATGGTTTGAATATTTAACAATCGGTTAAACATTAAAACATTAAGCGGCCTTAAAATATACGCAACGCATTTACAATACTATAATAAATACATACATCGTTTAATATTTCAACGCTCTTTAAATAAATAATTATTATGAAAATCGCTTTACGAATAATGAGTGTAATATTATGAATAAATCATGTGAATTGGTGCAGCGTGTTGGATTATATTTTAATACAATTTTTAAATTAAAATAATGTTTAATCGCGTTGAAATATTGATTTTAGTCTTTTTAGAAGTGTGATTTCTGGTGTATCATAATTTGATGATTACACAGACTGTGTGGTTAAACAGTATGTGTGTGTAACATGTTATTTTTATTTTTATTAATCATACATAAATATTTATAAATGTTAGAATGGATGCCCCTCTTTTATACATTTTTAATATTTCACAAGGTAGTAAGATTCACCTCGTATACATATTACGTATTATGTGCAATATACCGCCTTATTTTTGTTGCTTAAAATACCGTTACCGCTTTCCGACGTGACTACTTTTACGAATACATAAAAGCACTGCGGGCATCCTAATATTTGCTACGTGTTTCAGATGACTGACATATACGGAGCTTCTAACGTTTGCCCCACTATACATTATGTAAGTAATTTTCCACAACTACACCTTACATTTACATGACTTAAATAATTAATATGAAATTAGCATCTTAAACGAGCTTGATGGACATGAAAAATATGCAATGGTCATTAAGCTCAATGCATATGTTTATGTTCATGTATAATATGCTTTATGTCGTAACATTTATTTATCAGATTGTATTACCGATTCTGTCTGATAAATACTAATATTTGCATTAAAAAATTACTAATGGAACAAATTATAATATAATTGATTACCTAGCCAATTGCTCCCTTATACATAGGGACGACTGTAAGCACATCAGCAATGTTTGTACTGTTACTTCGCTACATTCCTTTACAACTCGTTTTTTATTTGATCACATTTCGGTATAATTTAATTTATATCTTAGATTTTTTTTAATTCTATTATAAAGAAATTAAATGTTTATGTTATTGTATTTAAAACTGTGACCTATATATGTGTACTTGTACATGTTATATACATTAGTGAAATTTTGTTAAAATTTTTGTTTATTATTTACAAATACTCGCTATAGCAATTACATTTCTTTTTCCTCTGTCTTGAGAAAACATTTTTTTATGTTGTTTAAATAAACATAATATGAAACCGTATATTATTTATAGACACGTTTTAAAATATACTAGAAATATGCCAAAACATGAGGCTGACTTCGTTGTCGTAATTTACATTGACTATCTTGTAAACCAATTGAATTTGTATGGAAATTTTTGTTTTTTAATGGTTTGTCATTTATCCGTCAACTTCGTAATAAAGCAATCGTTGTAACAAGTTATACGCAACTCATCTAAATAAATAACTTTATTCCTTACATTACATACATCTTCATTATTAGCCATTTTGTTGTTTACCAATTTGTACATTTTGTAATGTTCACTATTTCATTTTTAGTCAGGCTTAAATAGACTTAAAATTAAATAATCTTGAAAAAATCGCACATCTGGGCTCATGAAAGCACTAAACATACTTTCGGTGAAGGTGCATCAAGTCATGCAAGCATTAGTTTCAACAAATGTGTATGTAAGTACTAGCATCATCTGAACGTCAATAAAGGGAAATCGTCTGTTTCGCACTATGTGTGCTTATCAGATCACCACGCAAACATTTGTCGAAAGTGCATCAAGTCATGCACGTATCACTGACAAAAAATTGTTTATGAGTATTAACGTCATCATACAGAAGACTCCTTCGCCTGATTTCATGTCAACTGCTGCGAACTAGTTACTAGTCTGGACAGTACCGACTTAGTCGGTCGAAGCAGGCGTGATTGTGTGGCAGGGCGAGCATAGGGTACTGACATGTAGATGGCGTTAATACACACAAACAAACATTTTGTTAAAGAATCCTATTTAAATAAATCTGTACATTTCCTTCACTTCCAGATCTTTTATATTTAAGAACTGAAAACATTATGTTGTTAAATTATTGTTTAAACGAATACATACATTAGTAGCAACTTATCGACATCGCTTTTGTGTTTATGACACGTTATTTACTAATTGCGAACACTTAAATATATCAATATATCGACATATCTTGTAAATTAAATATCAAAATTGTTATTTTGCTAACACAATTTTTAATCACAAAATTACAATTTATTTTGTCAATCAATATTTATCGTATTATATATATTGTGTTCATAAACTATCATTGGTTGCTTTGTATTTTAAACAAAGCACACAATTATCATTATTAAATCGTACCACAGGCCTTTTAAGCCGATGTAAAAAATACAACTAACAAAAAAAAGAAATTGACGAATTAGGCTTAAGTAACCAGAGAAAAATAAGTTTTATAGGATATCTAATAACACGTATGTCCTCTACAAGACTGAATAACGGTCGGACATCTTCGTGGCATACTTTCGATGAACCTCTGGATATCCTCTTGGGGTACGTTAACCTATTCTTCATGAAGAACTACCATAAACTCTTGAAGAGTTTCTGGAGTGATCGTTCATCGAGTGATGTAACAAACTTTCGTATAAGCGAAAGTTCTGCTACAATCATAAATCAAACTATATTTTATTTTATTGGACGTTAAACGTTGAAACTAATAGCATTATCTCATCAAAAGTGATAAATCAAGAACTCTATTGTAGTTCACCGGATACGAATCATTAAAAAAGCTATTGAGTCGGAAACTAGAACTTATATATAAGAAAATCTTTTCTCTTAATATTTTTACTAATTTCGTATCCATTTGATTATTTCTCTTCATTTCTAGTCCTCGACTAAAATAAACTTTCATTTTTCTATACTCTTCACCTTTTGTAGACTCTGCCTGTTTTACATATGGTTTTGTTTTATTTAGCAACGTTCGGATTTCGGAATGATAGATGAAACCGTTGCATCGGCACATTGATTCTCCATTTCCGTCCACCTTGCTTCCACAAGTGATTACTTATAAGGCTTACGTATAATTATTTACAACAAACTCTTTATATGAAAGCAATTTTTATTACATTTCGATTTATAAATATATATAGAGCAATATTCTATTCTTCTGTAGCGTCCCTCTAGAAGAACTGCAAAGTATCCGTCTACAGCTGCAGTCACTTCTTGGTTATGAAATGAAATGAAAAATGAAAAACGTTGAGCAGGAGGAAACTTTTGAGTTTTCGAAAGAAAATATTCTCATCCCCAGGACACTTTTGCAAGCAGATGATGGAAAATGATTTTTTTGGCATGGGTGTTTCCATTAATTTAGCTCTCTTCCAATTATTGTTTTGCCTGTTTCAAAATAGTCGTCGATCAACAGAATTACTTTCGCATCTGAAAAAAAAACGACATTTCCAGCCAATGGCATCGTTTTCGCTTTCTTCGGAGTTGAAGTACGGGCTTCTATTCACTGCTTGGAATATTCCCTTTCGAACAACAACCGCGACTGATCCAAAGGACTAGCTCCAATCGCTTGATGGAATGGATTGCAATTGCAATTTTACACGGCACCTACTCACAGTTGTGTCAACATAATGGAAAAGAATAATGCAGTCATCAAGTGGTAATGACCACCCTCTACTTAAGATATACATATCTCATCCCCACGATGGAATTAAAAAAAAAACACAACAAAATTTTAGTTTAAATTATTATATATATAATTTGCTCTAGTTATGTTTAGATAATAAATATTTTAATATTTGATATAATACATATATATGGTGAATATTTTAATATACAGACAAAGTAAGTGGAAATAATAACAAAAGAAACTTGCTTGAATATGTGTACCATTATTTTAAATTATTTCCATCATTCTCCCTCGCCGTTTTCACAACTTGCACATACTTAACTTACCGGGGCATATTTGTGTACTTTATTGCTTAACACTGACAGGCTACGTGCCACATTAGCAACCCTTTATTTTTCTATGTAACCCCTTTCAACTTATCCATATACTTCATCTTTCTTACAAATGTCTAACAACGGCAGAGAAATGCGTTCGGCAAAAATATTGTGAGCCAGGTTAGGGCAATAAAGTGGATGCCTTAAGTCTTTTTCCTCCACGACAGTTTTAAAACTTGAAGCACTATTTCTCTAAGTCATCCATTTATATCAGACCCCTAGCCATATATAGCCATTAGTTAAAAAAATTATAGACTTTATTTTCGATTCAATGGGATAGTCCCAGATCTAATCTTGTGTCCCTCTCTATTGAGGCAAAATTTTCTTGAACAATTGCTTTTTAGTACTAGTTTGCTCAGGTCGGACGAATTTGGGAATTCCCCTGAAAATTTCTTCATGTCAAAATTGCCATGAAACATTTTCAGGCCACTTGTTTCGAATATGCATATTTACTTTATTGTGCGTAATAATAAATAGAAGACCTTTAAATGCCAATCTCGCAGGAGCAAAATTTAAACTATTCATTTTTTCAGTTCAAGCTTCCACGAGTCCTAGTCAATTTATTTCATATCCCATTTGCAGATATTAAACAAAATTTTATTTGAAAATTAAATATTGGACGCCTTCCCCATACAGACTTTTTGCCAGGACCTTTATGACACTGCGATGTTCCACCTTAATTTTACTCATTTTATTAGCAAATAAACACTCTGACATCTCAATAAAGAGCACACATTAAATACAAGTTGGTTCATGCACTTATAAATGTCGTAGTGTTTTAATAATTGGTTTGATATCGTCGTTCATTTGTTTCATGACTAGCTAAACATGAAAATACGCCCGCGTACAAACAAATTCCGGATGCCAATGAAGTATCTATCTCAACTATCTGATCGTGTTAAATAACGGGCTTTAATGAAAATTTAATCACTACACTTAACCATAAAATTATAACAATTTACTACACAAATATGTGCCAAAAACGATGAGAATATTGTAATAAAAAGTACAGTTTTAGGTAATTGTTCAATGTCCAATTTTAGGCGTCATGAACAAAAATGTTAATCTAATCACACTTTCAATTAAAACGATACCCGAATCTTGAGTGAAAAGGGTGACATCAAGGATTATTCGCAAATACACCGTCGAATAAATAATTCTTGATGAATCTTTACGTCCCGTTTCAATTTGAACGTCACGGTTAATGGTCAGTCGCTTAGATGATTCCACTATTAAGTGGGATCCTACAAAAGAATAGTGATATAGGGTGGAATGAGGGTATCGGTGTAGGGTTATATTAATGCAATTATAAAACCAAATAAATAAACGAAGTACAAACCGTCATTTGAGATTAAACTAAAATACAATGCAATAAAAAAATGATATTTGTGATATATGGTGATACATAAGAGACAAATGAATTTTAATTTTTTATAAATAAAAAGTTAATACGTCTATATTAGGATCAAAGGGGTGAGCAATATCTCAATGAGGGTTGAATTTAGGGCAAAGATTATCTTTCTTCAGCGTTGGTCAGTGCTCCGTATCTCCATCATTGATACAGTGGTCTGCACAACTTAATTTTATTTGACAATTATTAAATTTTTTTTATTGTTGTTTGATATAAAAAAGATCTAGGTATCTTTAAACGGATAATCCAAACGTGGTCAGATCGACTAAATTAGGAGGTTATCTGTTGTATATTGCTTTTAAAATAAATTTGCAGTTTCCATTGGCGCTTTATGAGCCTGATGCCATAGATTTGATATATTTAGTGGCAATCTATAAACACAGTTTAATGTTTAATAAAGAATGCATTTTCGAAATTGAAATGGTTTAAAAATACAATATTTTATTAAAAACCTGATGCTTAATTCCAGAGTTATTTCTTCACATGCATCCGAAAACATACACAAAACTTTTTTTATAAAATTTTATTTGTGATGATAATCGGTCCGAAATATATATTGTATTTTGATTTTTTATGTTAGTTAGTTTCATCACCCAAACGATTTGTCTTAAGCCTAGACCTGACTTGACCTACATTTTATTTCGGGTTCGCGCTCTTCTTATTAGAAATTCAGTGGTAGATTTGATTGCATCAAGTGGTTTCGCATCATTTCTTGTTCGTAAAAGTAATGTAAATGTTATTTGTTTGTGATTTTTTCTCATCCATCTGTGTCCACATACCATTGCCTATACATAAGCTTGTTAGAGATGGGAATGTTTGAATGCAGCAATATTTCAATACTAATGAAATACGATCTTGACAATAGCCTACCGTGAAAAATCAATATTTTATTTAACCCTTGGAAAAGCCTAGTACAATGTCTAGCCTAGCTAAAGTCAATGTCGGAATAGTTCGAATTTTCATCAAAGCAAATTTATTCAGATGACGGGTACTCTTGTAATAATATCCACTGATGTCGATCATTCTGACATTTGATATATGATGAATATGAAAAAATATTATCGCAATTAAAACTTTCGAGGAAGCAATATGTGACCATAACCATTTGAATAAATCCTTCGTCGTCTTATTTGGATAAAGCATTGTTCGATGGTAACAAAAATGGGATTTATCTGATCTAGAAAATGGATACAATTTAAAAATGACAACGGAAAGATACACTTGGATTTATCCATCTTTTGGTATGAGATTGCAGAATGTTAGGATGCATTAAACTAGGCAATGAAATTTAAAGACATGGTCAGATCATAATAAAGGATCAATAGATGTAGTCAGTATATAATTTATAGATGAATACGTGAGCTATACTTTTGTTTTTTATTAATTTAAATAACTACCAAGATATTTATGGCATAATCAGTTTCAGTATATTTCCCGCAGTAACTATCCCAGTGATAATTGTTAGAATTTCCAGAAAAAAAATACTCTGATATGAAATCTCTCCTTTTAAATCTCCATGAATGAAAAAAATGCATAAATGAATTGAACATCCACAACGTCAAACCTCTCGTTATATCTAAAAGACAATTTAAAGAATTTTTTACCAAAATAAACATAGCCTACACTGGAGAAGAACACTCGTGAAAACCATTATCTAGTAATGAATAATGTTTAGTAAAGAAAAATTAAAACAATTTTTATATTCTCAAGAAATCTAACATAGATAGGTAGTGAGGCAAACATTCATACACATCAGCAAATTGTGTCACATCCGATTAAATTTTTTACGTTCCCACACTTATGTATAATGTGATACTTTTTCACTAGAACAAATACAAATGATTTTTTAATTTAGTCTATAAATTTCTCTCAAAAAATCTTATAATATTTTTGTTTTAATTTTTAAGTGGGTCACTTTAATTTTCCACTTTTTTTAGAAAAATGTCTTTTAACGCCACGTTTTCATATATCAAATAATTCCTTGTTGGATAGAGTTGAACTTATGCAATGTGATACTGATTAGTATTGTGTGTTGCCAGCATCTTGTGTTTATAACGCGAATCACATTTCGCACCCCAATACAGTATTTATTAAGGTGACCAACTATACTCATTTACTGAGTATTGTACTCTTCTTTCGCAAACCGTACTCTTTTCAAATCCTGTACTCTGAAAGTACTCATTTGTATAATTTTATACTCATTTGTATTTCTAAAACATATTTTAGATTATTTCATTTCAATATTATTAATTAAATATTTAAAATTATTTTGACAGTGATTTGAATTTCACGCGCACATATACCTGCCGTTTCCGGCACAATTGAGAGGCCGTATTATGTACCTGGAGAGATAGATAGATACTAGAGACGTGTTTTTCACAACGTCAAAATTACTTTTGTGAAAAGATATATATATATATGAAAATTTAAAAGTTTTAATAGAAATTTCCTTATGTTGTGCAGGCACTAATGCTGCTGTTGAAAGGGTATTTTCACTAGGGAATGATTATTGGAGCAGTGAGAAGTCGCAACTTTCTGTAAAAACATTATCTGCCGTCTTAACAGTCAAATTTAATATGCAAAATGAAAGTTGTTCGGATGTGGCTACATTATTAGACGAACATCCTCATTTAGCAAAAAAAATCCACTCCGAAGAAAAATATGTTTTTAAAAGAAAATAAAGTTCTTATCGTTTTTTCACCTATGAAATACTTGCAAAGTGTACTCTTTTTGAACAAAAAATAGTTGGTCACCTTATATTTATTGTCATGACATTTATAAGCCTGCAAAATTTTCTTGTCAAATTAAAAACATGGGATGACGAGATTTCAATTAATTTGATTTACTGATTAAGTTCGATGAAAATTTTTAAAAAAACCTAATTGTAGCATGCAATTGTTAAGTTCTCAAAAATGTTTTAAATGCTTGTTTGGAAAATTGTGCTTGTCGTGGTTTTTATAAAAAATATTTTAACTGGAAATTGTTTTGGAATGACTTTCTTAATTTCAAATTACAAGACGCTGCTAGTGCGAGATTTTCGAAGTTACGTCAGATGTGCATTCCAGTTATGTAGCAACTACTTGCACAAATCCTTTCGCAAATCGTCTCGGATTGCACCTGCATCCCGCGATCGAAGCGTCCGAAGACGTCCTCCCCGTAAAACTGTAGTAAAACTTTCTTTAGAAGCGTACCGTCCCTCCGAGCTGGAGCCGGCAGAATGAGAAAGTCGACCAAAAAGTACGAGGTCCTGCCCTAGGAGGTAGTGTCGCTCCGCTAGAGGCACGTGGACCAGATCACGTGTCCTGGTGGCGTCGAGACGCCCGGGCGTCGACTGGTCACGAACACGAGCGATTGGGAGAGGCGGATCCTAGGCGGAGCACCGCAGCCTCCAAAGGCGGACACCTGGGTGTCCTCATCTCAGAAGAAATGTTTGATAGAGCCGATAACGTTGCACTGCGAGCTACCGACTTTCCGAGGCATTACGGGCCCATTAAGATAAAAATGAGCTAAGGTGAAAACTGCAAATTACGGCCGGCGATGTGAACTGAACAGTCTATTATATCGGCTACAGCACGGAATTCGCTGCACATGCATTTTATGTCCGTTCAAGTATTGACATGAGAAACGCTTTTGCACCATTAAATTTTTGTATGAATTAAATGTCTCACAAGTGGCACATGAATTTATTATTATCTAAAGAAGTAGAAGAAACTAGAGTCAAATGACGCTTTATGTATCATTTCGCTATTATTGAATATGTATTAAAAATATATATACATAACTACACGCGCGCGCGCCCACACACACACTGGGTAATTACTTCTGATGACGTGAAATAAGACCTAAACAATATTGTCAAACGATCCACCAGTTTGTTTTTTTTAGGTCATTCTCGTTTATGTAGTTTTTGACGTATGGGTTCTATTTCATTGTCTATGGTTTATTTTAGTATTTATTTCCCTTTATTTTTAATTTAATTTTTAATATCTATTCCATCCGTAGGATTGATTCGTAAAAATAGAACAGAGCTTCAATGGGATTTTTTAAATTTATTTTCCTTTGTCTTAATTTTATTTAATGGCGTTTTCATCGCCTAATATGAATCTTTTTCTTACGATATTTGCTTCTCACTTATTTATTTTCTTTCATTAAGCTTGCATGTTGCAAGTGCAAGTGATTTCTTCTACGTCTAGTATGATTGGTTCATCGTAACTTTCTCTCATTTAACTCATTTTTCTTTTGAATTATTTAGTTGATATTTCATTTGCTCCATATTTCTTATTGTAGACGTGGAAAAGTAATTCACATAAGATCACATCTCAATTTTTTATTTTCTAGTTTCTGTTTCTATTTCTTGTAGTATGCACTTTTATAATTGTTCAGATTTTTAAAAAAATTCTAGTTCTTTTGTGCTGCTATTCGTTGGTTTATACTTTATTATACTTTACCGATGTAAGCTTATTTTGTTTTCTTATTTTTATTAGGTGTCGCTTTTAATTGACCATTTTACTTTTACTTTTCATCCACTGGAGCAGTTCTTTCTGTTATTTTTTGACATCGTTGAATAATTATTTAACATTTTGACTCCTTTTATTTGTTTATAAACTATTGTTTGTGTTTCACAAATAATTTTATATTGTTGTTAATAGCTTTCATGTTCTCTAGAATTTTAAATTTTTTGCGAATTCGATTGTTTTTGTTTATTAATTAATTTTTATTTCAAAATTTTATAGAGATTTATGTAGATATCGATATCGATATTTTATTTTATTTTCTCTTGCTCATATCTGCTATTAATATGTTTTTCTTTTTTATTGATTTTATTTCTGAAGTGACTCTTCAATATATCGTAGTTTTATTTGCTAAATATCATATACGTCACATATTTTTATAAGGCCGGTGTTATTTAATGTGAAGTATGGGTCCATTTAGTACGACAAATAAAAGGTAATTACAGAGCAAACAACTTGGAGACGTTTATATTGTAGCCACCGCAACTAATATTTGATCTGCAATTACGGGGCTCGATACTATATCAACATGAATTTTTCATAATTGTTTTCCAAGTACGCGACGTCGACGTGAAGGTAATTTTAAACTCGATAAATTGATATTCCTCGATATAAATGATTTCCCTGGAAATTTTTCGAAGAAAATGTCCAAAGGAAAATTTCCAATTTTATTAATCGTGCATTCAAAAACCCCCGGTTGAAAATTTAAATAACAAACGTAATTTTCGACGTAACGTACGCTTTTCTAGGCCGTCGAAATTGTTATACAGTGTTTTTATTTGATGTAACCACTGAAATCAAAGTCTGAATAAATTTCAGCTTTAATGAAAGCCTTGCTACGCCGACATATAAATTCCACCGTCCGTTTGAGAAGCGTTTGCATGCTCGGTTAAGTATTTGTCATGCTATGTTTTAATTAAGCACATATTTCGCGACAAGAAGCAGGTAAGCTCAAAGCTCCCTCGCAAGCTTCCCTCGCACGCCAAGGGCCCTGTACGACAAAACTATGCGACATCAAAAGGACGAAAAACGAGTTAAATTCTCGATATTATTTACTTTTATCTGCCTGTATAACGGCTACGTCACGAATGTATGTATAATTCATTATTCGCTGGATTTTTGCGGTTTGCGATGTTTACGTGACGTATGTAAATTTGTGAATGCATGCATTAGTGGTTTAGTGCAGGTGTTGATGATATTAATCACGAATGATAGTTCCTTATTGGTTTTTGTTTTGTAATTGGTTGTGTATGAAATCATTTGTAATCACACAGAACAAGTGAAGAAGATAGAGGTTGTAGTATTTTTTAAAATTATTTATAGCTATATTCTATTTCGTATACTTTCGAGTATCTATTACCGTTCTATAATCGAATACATTATAGCAATACGATAAAGCGCCCTTATATCAAATAAATAATAACTAATTAACTAAAAACAAGGTGCAAAAATTGAAAATAAAATTCGTGTATACAGCGTTATTACGAAATCGAATACGAAGCATTGGAAAACAAATAATTAACAGTCGAAAAAAAACAAATAAACAATAATAAGTGCACATATAATCAATAATCAATCAGGGAAAAGGTCATGGTCAAGTCTATACTATTGACAAAAATGTAGTACTCTATTCTTTCGTGAAGAGATTTATCTCTGTATCACTTGCACTAAAAAGACTTTTTTTTCATCTCTCGTCGATACCATACACTCTTCCACACCTTCTTCTCTTGCTTTCTTATCCGGTTACCTGTACCTTTACAAACCTAAATGCTCGTTCTTTCTCCTTCAACTCTTAGTCTCGTCCAACTTCATTAAACTTAATAATCGACGGACGCATTCACACATTTTTAATAGGTCATCGTCTTTTTGGCTTTCAGCTACAGAACAAATTGTGATTGAAAATCAATGCAATGGCCGATACGGTCTACCACTTTCGATAATCGACTACATTGACTATCACCACTAGAAATATTAACAGAACACAACTTAGTTCACAACTTACAAAAAAAAAAAAAAAATAGGAAAAATCAATCTTTGTTGTATTTTAATTATAAAATTCGATTTCCAAAAAGAACAATCTCGAATATTTCAACACAATTGTTTTTCTCCCCAGCAAGCACGTTGTTCGGAAACGCTTCACACAACAGGGAGGCTTGAGGTGAGGTTATCCAAAACCGAAAACTTTAATGCGAACCTCGAAACTGTGAGATTTTTGGAATTGTTGTTGCCACTGGAGCGGTATTGTGTGCATACCATCGCAAGGCGAGAAAAGAATTTGCATGTAAATCGGAACATTAACGATTGGGGCCAATTGTTCTCCGATGAATTCATATTTCGCCTGAATTCCTCTGATCCTCGTGTTAGTGTCCCGGCGAAGAAATGAGCGCTATGGTCACTGTAACATTCTGGGAAAGAGGTCTTTGTTGGTGGTTCAGTTATGGTATGGGGAAGTATAAGTTTTGCAGTACATGCAGACCTGCATGTGTTTTCAAGAGGCAGCATGAAAGCATGAACGTAACAGGGATTTTGTAGCCATAGGCGGTGTTTGCCCCTTATGTCGGGGAAAGTTTTTCAGCACGATGTTGCCAAATCGCGCAGTGGTAGAATTGTGACGCAATACGTGTGAACTTGCATTAACGTTTTAAGTCGCCCTGTTAGAAGTTCCGACCTCAATCCCATAGAACACATGTGGCAAGGGTTGGGAGTGATCCAAATACTCTGTAAGATTAAAAACAGCAGCTGATCACTATTTGAGATAACATATCTGATGAAGACATTTAATCTTTGATTTGGAGTATGTCTTGCCATTTTTAAGTCGTCATTCAAAATATAGGTACAATACATCCGGTATTGAAGCATTTTTTGAAGGTGTAAAATGTTTGTAATTAAATTTTTTGTTTTGTGTGTGTTTGTGTGTTAAACACATCTTATGTTATAAAATTCAATTTTTTATGTGTATATAAAACTTTTGAAACAAATGTTACGTTTTAAGTTTATCAAAAAATATGTCAACTCAACATTCGAAATCGGGAATATTTATCAAAAGGTTTGACAATTATTTTTTTTCCAAAATTCTTCATCGCATTGGCTTACAAACTCGAATTGCGGAGAAGCCGGCCTACTGCTTTGAGTAATCAAACACTTTGAAGCCATGAAAAATAAAATCGAACTTTAATCAGAAAATTATGATCAAGTTATAATGTGTTTTAAACGACTGGCAATATGGCAAAATTTAATCGAAAATATAATAAAAGACGAAAATGTCGTAAGTATTCAGCTGCATATGGAAGGGATTCCCAAATGGATTTTGAAAATCAGAGAGTAATCAATTTACATGACGAAAAGTATTTTACTTTGTGGCATTCAGAAGTTAAATGAAATGGCAATTTCTACGCAGATATCGACAACGTTCCTTCGAAACCAAGGCACCATTTGAAGTTAATGTACTGGATGGTGTGCTATTTCCGAAGCAGGTGAGTCTGGAAGATGTCTTCCAAAATTTTTACAATCTACATGGCATATTTTGAATATATACAGTCATGTTCAAAAATGTGTAGTACAGCTACTTTAGGCTTGTGTGCATCGGATTTAAAAAATATCAAATCATCATGGATACAAGATATGTCACTGTGTCACTTGTCACAGCAAGTAATTTCGAAATGCCGGCCGTGAACATAATTGAACGAGCACGTATTATTGAATATTTAAATGATGGGTTATCTATCAGGGAAGTGGCAAACATTGTACAAACAAGTAAAAATACCGTTTTAAAAGTTAAGAAACGATGGGAAATTGACGGTACTCTAGAAAAAAAGAAAGCTACAGGTAGGTCAAAAGTTTCTACTGAAGAGGAAGATAACGCTCTTTTACAACATTTGGAACAAAATCCATTTCATATTATGAGACATGCAATACGAGAAACTAACTTCCCATGCTCAAGAGTTACCGCATGTCGATGGATTAATAAATTCCATTTGAAGAATCACGTGGCAGCTAAAAAAATACGATTAACTGAACAACATAAGCAAGCAAGGATAATATTCGCCTCAAACAATATGTTCCGTGAAAATTGGAATGTAGTTATTTTTACCGACGAAAAAACCTTCCAGTGAACGTTTAATGGCCATGTAAAAGTATATAGACCGCGCAGTAAAAGATTTGACGAGCAATATGTTACCAATTGCGATAGAGCAGGAAGATTTTCTATTAATTTTTGGGCATGGCTAAGTATCCATGGACTTGGGATGTGTTGGAATATTGAAGAGAGACTGCCAGAACATACGGAGATATTTTAGAAAATGTTATGTTGCCATCAGTAAGACAACACTTTCCGGAAAATAACTTCATATTTCAACATGACAACTGTCCTATTCATACCGCAGGAGTAGTTAATGAATGGTTCGCTAATAATAATATTGAAGTACTGGGTTGGCCTTCCAGAAGTCCTGACGTAAATATTATAGAAAATGTGTGGGGCTTAATGGTCAAAAAAAATTACTCAACGAAATTTTCGACCACAAAATAGATACAAGTTGTTAAATGAGGTTAATCAAGTATGGGACGAAATTAGGAATGATCTTAATTTAACAACAAATCTACATGCGTCACTACCGCATAGATTGCATGAAATTTTGGAAAGAAATGGAGCTATGACCAAATATTAACTAAAAGATTGTTTTAAGTTGTGTTGTTATATTCGATATTATTATTTAAAGGTTTTGTAAATTGTTTATTATTTGACTTAATTTCTAAATATATGTTTGTATTTTGTAATTTTGTAGACTTATTTGCCTTGGTGTGAAATTTGAATGATGAGCATTATTAGATATTGATGTGCAACAACACTTGTACAACACTTTTTTGAACTTAATGAAGTTAAGGACAAGTTAACACAGTAGAAATTCTGTACAACACCTTTTTGAACATAACTGTACGTAGCATTATTGAATCGCTTCGACGGTGGAGCAGACACCCCCAATAACTGCTTTGATCCTTTTGTATTTGTTCATACTGGGCATTGGTTCATTTGTGGACACAGCGATATGCTGGAGAAGGTTTGTATAGTTAGTATTCTTAGATGGTTTGTTGGGGCCTATGCGACACTGTACCGTCATTTTATGGCATCAGAATCAGTGCCTGTGATTCAGCAAAGGAATCCTTGCTGAGGCATCGTTTGTTTCTTCAAGGGTATTTATGTGAACAACTTCGTTTTCTGAGAAGAAATGACATGGCGTTGTAATATACTTATACTTTCTGAACAAATGCGGTCGAACAGGCCGGTTTGCGTTATATGCAATGATCTAAATGGAATTACCCGAGCTTGAGACCCCATCTATGCTACACAAATAGTAAAGCTACTACGAACATATTCCTGGTCTTGCCCATTTGAATACAGAGCAGCCACTATTTCCTTGCCTCATGCAGATTAGGGTTAGCACTATGCCCAGGAGCAATTATTCATAAGCATTTGTATAATGCTATACTTCCACACTCCCATAGCAATATAAGATCAACGGTATCAGTACGTGGATATTGTTTTGTAGTAGCACAATGCAGTATTGTATTAGTATAAGCCTAGAACTGCTACTGCACCATTTCTTTGCCAAGTAAATACGAATCCATGTTATAGCGGTTTAACATGCGTGGTGGTGTGAGGAAATGGCCCACTACCGGACAGTATCACCTGATTATATTCAGATAAAATGATTGCGAACATCCTTACTACAGACTGCAATATTCCAGCAATATAATTATTAATAATGATACGAAATTCACGAACTTCACGAAAACTGTCCATAATATGGTAAAGCTAAAGTATATATTAATTGCCTCGGGGATTTTATTAAAAATATATGTATAAATTGTGTAAAAATATTCGTGATGGTGTTTAAAATGACATCAGCAAATAATTTCACTAATTGCAAGCTCAATTAAGATCAGAACTGAAACAAAATTAATTAGAAAATAAAATCGGACACCTTTTGTATACTATATGTCTACAATACAAGACATTTTGATTAGAAGACGTTACGGTAGAAATTGAAAAATGAATCGTTTGGACAAGACACGGCCTGCACAGATGTACCAAAATCATGGAACGGACCAACCCAATATCTTATATTCTAGTTTGGATTGAAATATATGGCGTATTGTGAAAAAGGATTTGGATATAACATGAATAAAATAGGTAAGAACCAGAAAATTTGCAATAAAGTTTTGAGTGCATTCCAATACGTATTCGATGACAAATATTGCAGGCAAAACCAATGAATGTTGACAAAATTTAATGTGGGAAAAGTTTTGCGAACAACATAATTATCTTAACATAGATATATTTGTTGAATATTAGAAAACAAGATGTACAACAAGGGCAGGCTTTTAGAATATATCATAGTGAAAAATATTAGACTAGTAAAGTTGCATGAAATCAAGTAGACAATTATAAGGATTATGGAAATGTCTTGAATAATAATTAAGCAAATTAATATAATTTAAAGCGAATAAAATGGAAGGATTATATATGTTTATTTGTTGATGATGGACGTGTCCGTCATGGCATACCATTGGCGAACTTCCTTATTATGACTGCCGAAACCTCAAATTAAGACATAAACCTAAACATTATTTTAAACGTTAAACATGATGCGAGCTAGAAGAAGTAATTGAATAAAACCCGTTTCTTTGTCTGTGATTCTGGACTTGGAATAACCCGGTTATGGAATCCACGAACCAACATTTCAATAACTGATTCTCGAATATAATACAACGAGTAGTCACGTAAGTTTGAGATGGTTTGTCGATTTGAAAATTTTACTACTGCGTTTGTATGGTGAAAATTGGGAATTGCATTTTTGAGGTCCTTTATTCAAACTGCAGTCTTATCAATTTTATTTGTAAACTTATAGTTACTTCTTGGCTGTGATATTTAAAAAAAAACGCTGCACTATTTTCTTTCTTCTTATTAAATTCAATTAGTTTTTATGTTTATAACCGTTGCTTGCCACTATGTCTTCAAAACACCGTTGACTTATCGGAGCGACATGCACCATAGAACATACAAATTGATACTAAAATCCAGCTTGAGTTCCTTTTATACTAATGATTTACGATTTTGCTATTGTTTTAAATTTGTATCGGCTTTTGTAATTCCCTGTTATTTCTACATAATTTTATCGTTCTTAAATCTATTGTGAAATGAAATGAGAAACAATATACCATCCAATTCAGTCAATAACAAAAATAACAAATGGCACCCCTAGTGAATTTCTTACGCGTATATAGTATTATTATTATTATTATTGTTAAATTAAAAAGTAATCTTGTCAATACACGCAAATTAAAACATAAGCACATCGGCAGACTAAATTACAATCCATTCTTCTCATTAAATTAATGACGTTATCGTCATATGAATCGTTATATGAATACACTCAAAATAAAACCTGATATCGCTAACCTATTGTGTTTAATGTTCTGCATGCGTCAATTTAATTTTAAATTGTTTTATAATAATAATAATAAAGGCATTGTGTTTCCATTGAACGCGTATGTACGAATCAGGGTGAGAGATTTGAATTACCTATTAATTTATCTACAAAGGTAATCCGATATGACTGTAGGTTATTTTCGATAATTAACAGAAACCGTCAATGTAATTTAACATGACGAAGTTAACTATTGTTGGATAATGCTGTGCGAATCGGAAGCAGCATTTAATGTTCGTCATGTTGAAAGCAATTAAATTGTTATTTTAAAATTTTAATATGTATAAACTGTAATAAGCATAATAAATTCGAGAAATTGACAGATCTACAATAAAGTAAATATAACTTAAGCAGAAGTTAAATTCAAACTAAAACGATTAAAATAAAACATATAAAATTAATGTAAAGAAAATATGTTTGGCGTTAATTTTCATTTAATGCAAAAATTCTGAATAAGAATTTGTGTGATTTGACACAGTTGACTTTAACACAGGTATGGATAATGTCGTCACCAGACTAATGGTCAAAATGCTTTGCGCAATAAAATTCATGGTGGTACATCGTCATATTAATCATTGAGAAAAACAATGCAAACGATTGTAATAAATTGAGGTCCGAATATCACTGAACCAATTGAAATTAAAACGAATAACTAATGCGAAACAGATTAATTAGTTAAAACTACTGAACTATTTAACCAAATGATGATTCCCATTTAGCAGGATTAAAAAGTCACAATAGCAATCAGAGAAAATGTTTTCTTTTTGTGTTGAAAATATTGATTGCCGTCAATTGTAGACTGCCACAAACGAAGTTATTTAAGTCGTACCTGTTACGTAAGAAACTATAGTCATTTCAACTACAAATTTGTAGTAATTGATCCAAAATGTTCAAAGTCACCCAGTAGTAAACATACAGCAGTTACGTTTATATTGAATATATTTTTAATTTATTTTAGATATGTCGTTTATATTAACTATTTAATAATTTAAAATTAATTAAATTTGTCGAAAAACAATATGGATATGAGTGGTTTCGTTATTAGTTAAACTAATATTAAATCCATTTGTCAACAAAGTGAATATATCTTCCGCGAAGTTTAATAATACGTTCATTAATAATACCGAAATGTTCTAAAGTTTGGTCAAATGATCAGGAGTGTCCGGCTATAAGCGTAGTTCCGCGGTCTGGCGTCAGATGGCGCGACAATCGCCCGGTCGCAGCCGCTAATATACAAATTACGGTCCCATCATTGATATATTAGCAAACACCGGTCTGGCTTCTCTTTATGAAATCAATCATTGCACCATATTGCTTTACCACGCGCCTAATTGGTTATTCTGCACCATTTCAGCGATTTTTAATTAATACCTGCAAAATAATTTATACGTCGGAGCCGATATTTCGGCCACTGCATTTTTGCTGCTAATTGTCGGCACAGATGCAATAACTCAAATACATACTTTGAAATATTTTATTGGCGCATAACTGAAACAAATTTCGAACGAACATTGCAACGGAAATACCATTTTATTGCTTCATTATTAACAGAAATTGAACAAAAAGTGGTCATTTGTTATGCGCTCAAATTGTATCTATACAAGTTCGTTATTGATTTTAATTTGTGTATATTTTGTGAAATTACGTACTGATTATTTAGTGCATTTGTTTTGACATGTAATGATCGAGAATTTTTTGCTAGTTCCGAGTTGAATGAATATCCAAAAAATTAAAAGATGAAAAATTAGTTGATTTACATTAATCTTTAGTTTGATTTGTGTTAGGTAGTGGTGTCTGTTCTTTATAAAATTAAAAATTGCTTGTTGCCCGTCATTGGGCATTAAATTAAAACCTATTCCCCAAAACAAATAGAAAAATAGATGTAGATGTCTTGATTTGGGTTGACTCACGCCTATTTGTTTGTTTATTTATTTATGGAAAATACAATGTCGTTAGTGCCTGTTGTGATAAACTATTTGGAAATGGGTAATTGTTTATTATACATCAGCACTGAGAGGTGTAAACGACTAGACTTATTAAATAGTTTATAAAAATCACTTTGTTTGCAGTTTTAATAGTTTGCTAAATTAACAAAACTTATACACCCTAGATCCCTGATGGAAATGAACACCTATGAGATTATAAGAAAACTTTCAAAAGATAAGCGAATCAATAGGTTTGCCCAGGAAATTCATTCTATCATTGATCTTCATTTCATCTTCTCTCGACCCTATTTGATACTATTTACATTTATAATTCTATTACTTTGCAACTGGATTTCATTCCCCTTCATCTTACCTCTTCTCTCTCTATGATCTCGTAGATTTTCAAAGTTATTGTTATATCCCCACTTTGTTTACTTATATTGTTACTGACAACATTCATTTCACTCCCTTGAACATTTTGCTGGTTTTGCTGTCTAAGGAATCCAGTGTTAATAATGATCATACAACTAGCATTGATACCCAAGTACACAAGTACCCAAGTACTAATCGCGGTTGCTTCATATCTGACTTAAAGTTTTGAACCGAAACTACCACTTTAATGTCTATGGTTGTAGCGTTCAGATTTAGATATCTAGGATTTGTGTGATTTCAAATTGACAGAAAAAAACTGTTAAACATATGTTAAGCATGTTATGTTAAGCATATGTCTTTAACTTAATATAGTCAACTTTGGCAAACAATGTTTCTTTGAAATTCCTTGAAACTTTTACTCGTTTATTTCTTCAAATCATTAACCAATCCATACGTAAGTGGAATGACGAAAAGCAGCAGAGGTTGAGCCACTATATGCAAAAACATATAGTGTCACCGACCGTACACCGAAACCAAAATCAAACATATTATAAAATCTTCAATCACTATTTAGTACAAAATAAGCGCAATTGAATTGGTCAGGTCTTATGGAATATCTCATTCATCATAAAATAGTAATTGTATGTGAATTGGGTTATTGTTAGTTTATTGTTCCATATAAATTGCTTTTATTGAAACAGCCCGAACCTCATCGCTGAAGATGAAGTAATAGTCCATCAGTTCAAACAAAGACTCTATCAATTATGGCAATGCATTCAAAGACTTATGAGCAGGATCATTGTCGTACAATAATAGAAACTTATCAATAGCATCACATTATTTTCCGCCCGACGAGATTCTTTCTTCTTTGCCCCAAAGGAGGCTAATGATCGTTCAATCTACTTACACATCTTCATAATTTGTCTTGCTGGACAATCCATTCACAAACAGCAATTAAAAAACCAGCCACTGCTTTTCTATCAGGCTATCGGTAAATTTATGGTATCTATTTTTATCCTTCCCCATCCAGGACGCTTACGATGTGAAGCAATATACCCCACATTTACCTGGTGTCTTTCCAACTTTCATCTACATTAATCAAAATTTTGGGTGGATGAAGTATCTCCTTCGTTCATACCTCTAGTTTCCTTTTACATTAATTTGTCATTGGCGTTATTGGGTGAATAGTTTTCGCTAGACAAAATTTGAAGGAGAAGGTCCAATCCCAGCGGTAACTAATAGCGTCGTCTTTATTGGCGAGACTATGACCGTCTGGTTTTTGAATCAAGATGGAAGTTGGTTATTGTAAATCTGAAGCAGTCCAAACGTCGGAGGCCAAGAAAATAGATTAGATAATTTCATCATTCAATTACTTGACCCAATATACCAGAATATTGCTCACCGCTCACTTTCTGGTAAAGAGAACTTGTCCAGGTCCATCATTGCCCAGTTTAATATTCGCCAAACAGGGACGTAATGATAAAAAAATGCGCTTAGTCATAACAAATACAAATATAATTGGCACGAATGGCGTGAAAATCTATCGTAATGAGCATTTAACTCCGTTCTATAAAAACTTAATGCAGCTAGCAAAAACACGGGTGCAATTTACAGGATTTGATTTCGTGTGGTTCCGCGCTACAAAATATTTGTAAAAAATAAATGGCGAAAGCGATCAGAATCTTTTTGGATTTTGAAACAAAAATGAAACTATGTACAAGTAAGGATTCGGTGACTGTATAGTGAATTGGTATGATATCGATCTTTTTCAATTTAATTGTTCTTCATAATCATCAGATTTCGGTCCTTTAGTTCATGAATTTTCAGAGGAGACTAATAATTTTAATTTGTTGAATTTAAACATACGTGGGGCGATGGCTAATATAAACAAATTCGAAACTATGTTAGATATTGTTGGTCTTACATTTGGTGTTATAATACTAACCGAGACGAGGCAGCTGATAGATCTGAGTTTGGTGAATATTCAGCGTTATAATTCTTATTACTAAAGTACTTTCAATCAGAATGATGGTGTTATTATGCTGGCCAGGAAAAATTATGTTACAATAATAGTAGTAGTATTTGTAACAAAATCAAGGAATTAACACTAATCAACAATTAAAATAAAATGTACAGCCTTTATTTTTTTGTCATTCCTTACATATTTGTTTTACACATTGAACATAATAAACTTAATACTGCACGTGAATCCCTCCCAAAAACCTCGTGCTCCTGGATCCTCAATAATGTTCCCTTCTAGTAGCTCCCTTCTCCTCAATCTCTCGTCCTGTCCTTGCATCTGCAACACATTTTGATTTATATTTCTCTCGCTCCTACACCTCTTCTTTTCTCTTCTTTAACTTTCCCAACAGCTCCACTCCTTCCCCTTTTTCTCCTCGCATCTTTTTCCAGTTCCGGCCCAGCGTCTCTTCATCTTTACCATACCATTTGACAATGTGCACGCCCAACAGTAATAAGTAACGAATATGTATTGGATGCGATTGGAGAGCATACATAGCTTAGATATTACCTATTAATAAGTACCATCATCAATCTGCTAGTTCGTTGAATTTATGAATCTCACACGACTATTGTACAGTTCAGTGGTATTCCAGTTGATTGCCGAACTAGCTGTTTCGGTCGGTTAGGCAATTTTCAGGGGGGGGGGTTACTTTATTACTATTTATTGTTATGTATGTATAATGTACTGAAAGATATGTTTTATTTTTAGATTCAATAAAGGTATATTATTATTATTATCTTTCGACATCTAGCGTATACACACCAATACTAATGTATACTGTCGAAAGGTGGATTCTTTTGGGTTTCGCCTGGGTTGGGTTGAGTTAGATTGTTACATTTATTTTATTAGTACGACTTTAATTGGAATTTGTCGAATTTTTAAATAAACTTGCAATATCCCAGGAAGCTTTTAAGTCGACAGGCAATTATAATTACATATTTATATCGAGCTAATTGAATAAATCGACCTGACGTTTCACTGAATATCCAAGTCGCAGATCAACAACTTTCTGAATAAACGGGATCAAAAGGGTGGCGACGGGCGACTCGAACAACACCTTTATTAATATAGATGCATCTCGACAGTTTTGATTACTAAGTTAAGCATGCATGACCAAATCGGTAGTTGTAAACATATTAATTTTATAATCTGATCGATATTTAATTAAATATTCACAACACCTACGAAGAATGAATAGTTAATCTCGTTCGCTTGAGAGTTCGGCAATTTGTCAAAGCCAGTAGCGAATTCCTAATTAAGGCTATCAAGTTACCAATAATGGCTGCACCTACTAAGTTGCAGAGCCGTACTCTTGTAAGATGAAAGTTTATAAATACGCGTACGTGGTGGTATGTTTTTTATATGTTTGTATCACTACCTTTATTTGCTTTTTTATACATTTTGTCTTAAATGGTGTAGAACATTTTATCCATGTAGACATCTCTTCTTTTCAATTTATTTTGTAAACGAAATAGTCTCTCTGTTATAAGACTCGTTAAGTAATTAGCAGCTCATGGTCCCTAGTTTTTTTTATGATAATTTAGCGTTGTCCTACAAACCTTTCCCATTTAGGTTCTCTTTATCTAGTCATTCTTTTAACCACATTTTCCTCTGCCACTTTCACAATCGTGCATCCTCCATATAGTCATTCATTCTGTCATTACCTGAATTTAATTTTCAACTTCCATCAATTTCTTTTCGAAAGCCATTTATGTTTTAATTCTATTCTCTGTAAATTTAATTGTAAGTTACTTTTACATTAATAATGCAATTAATAATGTAATTAATAATTAACAATATCCATAATTTCATGAAATCCCCTTCTACATATTATAAAAGCCATTGACAAATCTAAGTTGTGTTATTGTCGTCCTTGGACGTACGCTAATATCAGTTACTCTAATAATACGATAGTTATAACCAGCATTGCAAAATTACTAATGAAGCACAAATAGTATTTATAATAATAAATATTTCCTTTATTTTCATTTCATTATTCCTTCATTTTAATTAAAGTATAAAAACATATACTTTAAATATATATATTATTTACACACACACACAATGGAGTCAGTATTATAAATATTGTACTTAGCCATGTATACTGTATGTATTTAATTAACACATACTACGTCTATAACGTTGACATACCTTAATTAAACACCGTTTTTAATTAGCTTGTTCTGTTATGTTTTCTAGATATATATACTGTGTCGATTCCGGTCCTGTATATCGAATTAGGGGAGCCTCTAACCAAGCGTGGCTATCTCGCATTATTTTCGATATGCAGATTGTTAATTAAATCTGCCCAGAGCCATATTTACATGACAGCAATCTGTCTGCAGCACAGCACTGGCCACGGCTGTTTTAATTATGTCGTGTAACCGTGCGTATTTTATTAATATAAATATGTATTTCGTTTCGTCGTCGTTTTTAATTTACTTGTGCAATTGTTAAATCGAAAACACTGTATAATTTCGACAGATCGTCGGCGAGTGTTTTCTTACCTTTCGGCACGAACACGGAGGAATTTAATTAGTGGTTAATTGAATTTAATTTTAAAATAAGGGTTTGAGTTTGATGTTTAGATAATTCGATACGTTCTATCAACGATATAGTAAAATACAATCGTAGTAATCTGGAAAAAAAATAAAAGGTGTACCATTGTACGTACTTCTTTTATCAGAAACTTGGATATTCTTTCAGATAATTCAATAACAGAAGTCAAGAATGACACTTTGAGAGGCTACCAACAAGATAACTGGCATTAGCAATTCTCTACGAATTTATAGTGTCTTATGAGGATGCCTGTCAGAACCAAGAAATCCAGTGACACAACTTGCAATCAGACGTTTCTAGATTGCCAGACTGATTGAGATGAGTGCCATATGGGTTCTAAGTGAGCGGTCCTCATTGCTATAGAGAACCACGCAGTAGCTTTAAATCCTCAACTCATTCTCACCATGTTCTGTTCCTCTAGATTCTTTAAAGAAACGCAGGGTAACACAGTTAATACTCGCAAATTTAGAAATCTCAATATTATCGATCCAATTCATCCTGCTGCTGTTTTCATCACCAGTTTGCTAATTACTGTAGATACACATATACCGTATGTCTATCAACCACAAACTTGGCAAAAATATTATTTGACGTGATTTCAATTCGAATGAGTATCCGTCTATGATCTTTGAAAACTTCAGTTGGCCATGTTTAACTTGAATTTAATTAAATTAGGTTTTGTCGAAAATGAAAAAAGTAAATCAACATGGCTATCACGACACATTTAAGAGCCCAGCATTGAGCAACATGAATTGTTGCCGCCGGTAAAAATATGATTTATCCACTCACGACAATATCATGATTTACTTTTTGCGGCAAACATCTGAATTTTAATATTCCGCAAGACCTGTCATTAAAGGGCTATTTCGCGTTAAACATGATTTTTAAGCTTATCTTCTTCTTTCGATTTAATTTTGATTCGGAGCTAATGTGCTTTCTACAGATGAACGTTTTTATTTAAATTATCACTTAATACTTCTTCCTCTCCATCCTTTTAATTGCTAGTATCAGTGTATGCCACTGGATTTGATATTTTTTGACTTCAGCAACTGCATCTCTTTTGCTTTTTGTGATCATTTCAATTTCTTCTTGTAGTTACTATCTTTGATTTTGAATCGAATAGGCTGTTATGCTTTCATCATAACCTAATAAAATAGGCTTTTCTACCTTTATGTCCTATTTGTACCCTTTCTCATCTTACACGTGTGTCATGACTGCTACAAACGATTCTGATTTATTAACATCAAGGTTTCTATGGTTGCGAACCTCATAAGGAGTTTTTGTAATCCAGAAGATTTATTTCGTCTTCGGTAATTTCATTTTATTGAGGTGATTAATTTGATTTTTTCAAATTGCTGCAGAACTATCTTCAATTATCTGATTTCAATGTTTCTATTTTAATATTCTATTGATATTCTATAAAATTGTTAAAATTAAGAACTTCGTCGATCGTTTTAGGACCATATGTATACAAAAGTTATTCGAATAAAATCGTCTTCTAATATTAAAAAATATCAGGACCCACCAATTGGATTATTTTCCATACATATACATGTAAACAATCTAATCTTTTTTTAGCTATTGTACCCTTATGTTAAAATTGTAATTTTAATTTGTAAACTTTATAACATAGTACTCAAGTTAGTTTTCCCTTTTTACTTTCTTATGCTTTATGTATAAGGAACTACAGTAATAATGAAAATTTTTGAGCTCGCGAGTACGAGTTAACGAACAAATTCTTCTTATAAAAGTTAAAGATATTGAAATTCTAAACAACTTTTATTTGCAAAATCTTTCTTCTATAGTATAGGAACGAACAGTGCGAACCGTTGTACTTTTTTCAATTTCATTTGAGCAGTGGCATCCAATCCTAATACTTAAGCCTGAATTTTTTACGTATGTTTAAAACCGACTGAAAACCAATGTGCCACTTGCATATGAACTCTCAGCTCTGATTGGCCGAAATGTCCAAAATTAATATACATTACTTTTATCACTTATACATCAAACTGTTGATTTTTTAACAAAATAGACGCCCACGGTGATTTTAAACTAAATTTATATATTTTTCCATATAAATCTCATAAAGACCTTCTTTTTTCCATCAGTTACTTAATTTAAACTTTTTGACCGAATTACATGCCTAAAAGTGACTGCTTTTAAAGTTAAATATGGATTTGGTATCAAACTGATCGTTGTCATTATAACTAAATCATTTTGGCATATCCGCCATTTGATCCCTAGCACGTATTTGAAAAAGTTGGTTAGTGGTCTCTACCAGATTAGATGTTTTACAAATTATGGCATAAACTTAGAAATATAGTTTTTAAAATATATTTTCAATGAATTGATTACGATTTACGACAAAGTTATTGCATTGAAAGGATTGAAAGGAGATGTAGGAGATGTTTCTATAAAAAATCAGATGAAGTTCAACAATGCATTTATACTATTACTTTAAACCGTGTTGTGGAAGTCTAACACATCTGCCTGGGTACGAATTAGCTCTTAAAACATATGGAAACTGCAGTGCACAGATCATATTTGAGTTAGATTTTCTTTTATAGGTTTTTACTTTCTTATACTTTATGTATAAGTAAGTATAGGAATCATGAAAATTTTCGAACTCGAGTGACAGTGTGTCTGTAAACGTCCAAACGATTGTAACTAGAGCTATGAAACTTTAAACTTAAGTTTTGTTATATAGCAAGTTTCTTTCTTTGTCATATTTTGAAAGCAATATCTCTACCGGAAGTGATGGTTTACTCTTATCACCATTTTCCATATCTCGAAAAAATTATCGGAACAATTATTCTTACAAATTTGAAAGATATTAATATTCTACACAGCTTTTATTTGACAAGTTTTTCGAAAAATGTAGTATAACTAAGTATAAGAAAGTTCAGTGCGGACCACTGCAGATTTTTTCCGAAAATAGATGCAGTCAGGTTCCCAGTTATATGTTTATTATAACGATTTTTATTATAAAAGAATACCACCCAGTAAAAATACGACAATAATTTATGTAATACAAATTTTATGGTGTTATCAGCCAATAAACTAAAGTTTTTTCATCGATCGATTTATACATCGTTTCCACTGTAATTACTATACGGGGAGTAGATATCTACAATTGAACCGAATTAGTTGATCGTAGTGCTCAGCGTATATGTATATGGTGCGCTGTTTCAGTTTTGGCCACGAACGTTTATTGTATATACTACGCCATTTATAGTAGCATGAAACATATAAGCCAATACTGTTCGTTTTCCATTTTGGAATGTAGTTTCCGAGTATTTTACGGAAGTAGTATTCTTCTATATCATATACGATAATTGGAGTAGATAGCAGCAAAATGGTTGAATAACTGGTGGTAACGTTTGGTGTAGAATTTTATTACTCGAAAATATGTTTCGATTGTGATAATTCAACTCATTTAGGATAATTTTTGTCATTATCTGATATTTAGCACTGGCAATGGGATTTGCCGTAACAAGCACTAATTGATAAATGATCACTGACTGTTGTCACGAATGATCATCTGGTTGAAATATATGCTGGTAGGGTTTAAGAAAATTTAAATTATTTAAGTGTAAATTCACTGTCAAGTCAAAATGTTCCATTCTCACATCTATATATTTCGTAATGGTTTCTTGTGATATTCTATAATAACATAAAATTACAAGAATTATGAATTAATGAATATATTTTGTCGTGATCCGTTTGTTTTCCAAATTGTTTGCATTTTCTTATTAAAATTTCGGGTGAGCTTTTTATATTAACTCATGTTGGAAAATCTTATACTTATATTGGTATTTAATTTGTATAATTATTTCATGATCTTTTAATTGTAAATAGCTTAGTTAGCCGTTTTAAACAAAACAAAACTAATATTGTCAAATAAATTTTATGAAACTGTGTATCTGGAGTGGATATTATTCTGAACTGAAAATCCGGTTAAAATTTTAACAACTAAAGTAAATATAATTAAATTAATCGAAAACGTGAACTAAAGACTGACACAGAAATCTTAAGTACTGACGTGCGGAAATAATAGTCCGTTTAAAATCTGTTGTAATCACTTGTTAGGAGTCACAGTACTATTCTTGAATAATGAACTACAATTAATTGTATGTGTATATACACAATTTCAGAAATAAGATAATTATTGTTTATCTGTGTTTAGTAATAGTGTTTAAATAAGAAATATTTTTGGGGATTTAAGTAACATTACCAAATTATGAAAGGAAAATAGATTATTTAGTTTAATGATAATTTGAAGTTTGGATAAAAAAAGTTATTATTAAAAGGTATATGTACCGGAAGATTGCATAAATATTAATGGGCAGATTTGCAAAAAAAATCGCAAAATCGACGTGGAATATACTATTCCGTTCTTCTTTGAGCTGTAACAAGAACATTCGTTGCAACATTTGTATGTAAAGTATGATTGTCAAAAATTAACGGTTAACACTGCTCACTTGTAACGAACCATGCGATAAAAGAGCACAACTTTGATATTTTTCGTCATTATGTAAAAAAATCGTATTTATAAACTCGGTTCTTGTTTGGACACGGCAATGGACCACAAAAGATTTCTATCATAAACATAGTAATCATAGTATCTTTACTAATATAAATTTGGTAAAAGGATATTTATTGACCATTCCCATAGTGTACCATGGCATAGCAATGCGGGGGGGGGGGGGGGGCATCGTCACAATGTATAAGCAATGTTCATTTTAATAAAGTTTAAATTTACGTAGGAATCACTTTTAGTTGAATAGTAATTTAAAAATAAGCAGACAGGTTAAGAAAAGAAGCTGGCAATATTCAAAATATTACTTCAAGTGTCGAAGTAGGTTTTCTGCTTGAAAAAATAGCAGATTAAGAGACGCCGAAATGCCGCTTAAAATTTATTCTGGAACTAACCCAATCCCACCCAATTTAAAAATATTTTGCATTCTTAGATAATGAACCAAAGTCATAATTAGTATTTTAGTATTAGTATTTGACGTAAAAATATTTTTGAAATTTGAATAAGGTCTTGAATATAATTATTTTAATAATAACTGCTAATTTGTAGTCTTAAATAAGTTGTTAAATATAAGTTAAACATTATCTAGCGTAATATAGAATAAAATTTGCGAAGGTGTAATTGTAACAAAAAGTTCGTGTTCATCAGTTTCTGCTATAAATAGGAAGGATCTGCATCCATTATCTTTCTGGTATACTTTCCAAGTACGTATTATTTATTTTATATTTATTTTCTATTATTTCTAAGCCAGGATTCAAACAGGATACTCCAAAACAATACCCCAAGATTACTGCTAGTTGGGAGCAAAGTTGCTAATCATGGCGAAAGCTTGTTGTGCACATTGGAAGGAAAATTCGTCATTTACACCATATAGCGAAATAAAGATATTGAACATGATATTTCTGACCACCACGCAATCATTAAGCATGGCAACATATGATTCAAAGATACATTTATGTATTTATTTATGTATTTAAATTTGAAATTAAACTTATTAATGCATGATGTTATGAACATTTTATTGATTGAGTAAAATAATAACATTTATAAAACTAGTTGCAAACTCAACTGCTTTTTAACACATGAGATGAATACTGTTCAGAGTTGCTACCCAAAAATTGCGATTTACAATGATTCATTGACAAGAGGGCGTATTTGCTGAAGTTGTGCAGAATAAGGCTTGTAATAAACATGTACTTTCTTTATGATTTTTGTGAAGATATTGAAATGTTAGAAATTTAAACAACACAATCTTATACCAAGAATTTTAAATATCTATTGAACTGTCAATCCTATAAGAAAACTAACACTAATCAGTCGTTGAATACTTTTAGCGATAAAATAGAAACAAATGCCACATAATAACTGTTTATTGCCATGAGCTTTAATAAAAAGAAAACCTTTATTTGCATATTGACTTTCTAACATTTCGTTATATCAATTCTCACTAATCTCCCTTCGGCTCCACGTCTTTCTTCTTCCATCTCCTCCTATCTAACACTTCTCCTTTCCGAATTTTTTCTTCATCCTGCTGTTCTGTTTCCCTTTTTTCTACATTCCTCTTTCATCCCTTTCTTCTAGCCTCTTTCGGTTCTCTGCTAAACTTCTTCTACAGTCTTTTCCTTTCTTTTTTTCATCTTCTGTCAAGCTTGTCTCTTCACAGTCCTACAACCAATGATCCCATTCATCCCAACCTTTTCCACAGAGCTCGAATCTCTTATATTTTGCCTCTATCCAATATTTGTCGGATTTTGCCTCACTTCCACATCTGAATCTTGATAACATTTGTTCTTTGTCTGCAGATTTCCCTCCCCTTAATTATATTGGCTTCCTTCCGTCTCATTTAATTTTTTTGTATTTTACGTTGGATCTGCTTCCATCTCCATCTCCACCTGTTTCCCCCCACTTCTTCTCCTTTGTGTCTTTTTATAAGTTTCTTGCAATGTTAGGTGTCAATAAGGATCCACAGACATAGGAATTTAAATATGTACATAAGCTGCAATCACAAATATTTTCAATTAAAAATGCATAACTGCGTTGTAGACTTATTATAATTATAATTATAATATAATATATTTTATTTAATTATTACTCATTTCATTATTTATTTAATTATTATTCTTAATGATAGCAATCAATTTTACGAACATTGTATTATTCGTTTTATTAAATATCCCTCTGGTGAAATAAAAACGATACATTACTACACTATATTGAGTGTTAAAAATGATCATTAAAATATGGTAAAGTTAACTTCTCATAAGTGTATAGTAAGTTCTAGACGCTAAAATTCTCATAACTAAATTTCTAAATATTAGCCTCATGCGGCGTAGGTAATTTGTTAACTCCGAGGTGCATAATCCTTAATTATAATCATAATGTATGAAGAAGTTTCTGGAGTCGTATTAAATCAAATTACAGTTAATTAACTAAGAAGTGGGCACGACATACATCACATTACATTACCATATGCAATCGTTGATCGTGAGAAATTAACGGCGGCACTTTTCGGCATTAAACTACCCAGTTATTGACATCCAACTACGCGCTAGAATTACTGGCACATCCATACTTTTGCAGAAATGTGAAATTGCGGATCATAATACATCACGCGGTGTTGACTCCTCAATTATTATTGAACCATTGAATACATATACACATGTACAATATTTGAATAGCCCGTAAACAGTGCGAGCATTTAGCAATGGCTGCAGATCATAACCGGATTATGCTAGGCCGATAATTTATGGTCGGGATCAAACGTTTGCAGCGCCATCTCTTAATCCAAACGAACTATCAATTGTGGGATTTTTACCTGGATCATTTATAACTTTTAAATCTTTTTATTTGCGCCAAATCAAACGCAGGTGCTGGCGCAGATATATGACACTAAGCCGATTCGTTTTGATTTATGCACAGTTTGTTAACGCGTTTGTTTATTGGTTAATTTATTGCGTACGCTGAAATCACGTATGCTGCTAGGTTCGGCTGTTTCGTGTGTTTTATTCTATAGTTTTTTTTTATAAAATAAAAACTTATATAAATATGATAATTTATCATTATTCCAGATTATTATCAATATCGTATGAAGTGAAACAAATTCAATACGTGAAACAAGAATTGGGTAAAAAAACAAGTGAAATGCAACTTAAAAAAATATTAAAATAGTTTCGTGATTTTATTTTTGTATCAAGTTTTATGTTCAATTTTTTTCTGTATTTAAGTTCATTATATTGTAATTTTTTCTGTTTACATGTCTTCATTTACCATATAATTTATTTTTCAGTTATTCTAATAACTTTTCATTTAATTAGTATTATTTTATATAATTTATTTCCACGGGGATTTTTTAAAATATATTTTTATTTTTATGTAATTCCTACTCTTTTCACGTCACGTTTATTTGATACTAGTTTTATTTGCATTACGTTTCTTTTTTTTCCATTGCGTGGCAATTCCGTTCTTAGGTTAATCGTACATACAAGGAAATTTGCGAAATTTTAAATTTTAACTTCGTATAATTTGTTTAGTCTGTTACATAATTTTTGTGCCTTTCATTAAATTTATTTTCGTTAGAAAAAATGATTTGCATTTTATTTAATTTGCCTCCATTTATCGCGCATTCATTTGTTTTGCGTCAGTTAAAATCAATTAAATATAAAAACGTTCCAATTAGCCGAAATAATTACGTGACACCGTTAAATCAGATCCTGCAAACGTTGAATTAATCCTCCAGGTTTCATCAATAACCGATGTGCGTGTAGTAATTTGTACCAAATTGCTAATAACGAACAATGCCAGTTAAATTTGTTTTGATTATATTGAAAAACAATGGGCGGTACAACAATACTATTTAATTAATTTAAAGCAAGGGGATACTATTAATTCAGAGGCAGCGCATTTAGAAACAATGTAGCAATAGACATCAATTAGTACGCAGCAGTGAACTTGTTTAGTCTCAATTTCACGCAACAGACGGCTAGTCAGTGTGCAAACTCGAGATAAACTACACCAGTCGTTCCTAAATCGTCCGCCGTCCGAAAGTGTCCAAATTGTCCCTCCGAAAATGAATTCCTCCCGTCACGTGCGCTTAAATAAAACCGTCAGAAATTTTATTGTCCAAAATGAGATTTAATCGAGTTTTAATTCGACCAACTATAATTAAAATTTATACAAGTTTAATTAAAAAAATTGCAGTGGTCTGCACTAAATTTTCTTATAGATACGTTTACAGGAAACGTGCGTAGTTGTTGAAAGAACTATTGAAATAAAAGTTGTTTAAAATTTCAATATCTTTAACTATGAAAACCATTTCTTTTTCGATAACTCGTGCCACTTTCGAAAGGCTAATAATTACTGTTGGAGAAATAACGTGTGGATATTGTTTTAGGGACAACTTGAAAGAATTGGATAAAATGAGGACTACATAACAATGGCTGTATTACCGGAGGATATTACATTCACATTTATTCCTTTTCCCTAACTTTACGATAATAAATGCAAAAAAATCTCCCGTACGAAATAACACGTTAAGTTGAGCGTAGAATTGCGTTCGCCGCAAGAAATAAAGAAACGCAACATGCAACATTTAAATTATTTAGCATTTAACAAGAAAATAAGAAACGTCACGTTTAAAATATCATAGGAGATTTTCATAAATATGCAAAAATTAAAATAAAGCCGCAATTAAAATTCCGAGCCACAAATCTTTTCACGTGCTTTCTGTTCAAACATGTAATTAATAATTCTTTTCCTAAGCGTTCGGACAGCAAAAAAGCCCCTTAAACGCCGCGTTTAATTCGAAAAAATCTACGTAATTCCGAAATAAATCAGAGCGATAATTAAAAACTAATCACAGAGTCCGTAAATTACGAATTAAGTGCCGTAATTTGAATTTTTACCCGAGGAAATTGTAAATTATTAATATATTGACGTCTCGTAAATGCTGATTTATGCGCTTTTAAACCCCGATTTAGGCAACAATAAGATGCAAAGTTGTTATAAATTCTTTCACGTCAAACGGTATTTTTAAATTTATATTTTTACCCGTATTTCACAAATATCGTCATGCACTGATTATGAAATCGCACAGGATCACATAACGTAAACGTCATTCACCCGCTGGTCTAAAACAAGCACTTGACAAATTAAGCAAGAAATTAATTGCGGAACAAGAAAATCTCAGGAAAAATAACGTCCATCAATACACTTCACATGGAGCGGCGAGAATTTTAGTACTAAATGGCCATTAAGCGCGCGAGAAGGTGAAATGAATGAGAATTAAAATAGATGGAGCTAAGGCCGCAGATAAGTGAGCCGGTAAACCGTTGTCACAGCGAATAAAAACTTGGTGCATATTTTCAGCTCAATTTGCCGCCGGCTCATCGTCTTAACGACTTTAAGGTGCTTTTTTAAATTTATCAGGACTCTCTTAAGACCGGTTAACTACGATAGGTACGTGAGCTGGCTTCGGGATTTATCATTTATCACGGCTTTTTGAGCTTATTTTCGGGGCGTTTTAGATAATGCAAGATTGATACTCTTTCTAATGCTTCCTTTTCTTTCGCCGAACTCGATAGTTCAAGCAATTAGCATATGAATATGAAAAGTTTGCGACGCAACGTGACAAATTTGCATGTTTCATATGTATTTTAATAAAACATTTATAATCGGTTTGGAAATTTTGATAGTATTAGTGAGGACTTGATAACATTGACGGTGAAATCCAAAAATAATGACAAACAATAATAATATGACAAAATATATAAAAATATACAAAAATTTAATAGTCAAAATTTACTTTAAAGAAAATAAAATAAATCTAACAACCGTTAAAAAATGAATGAATGAGGAATGATGAATAAATTCAAGAGAAAATCTAAAAATTAAGGGACTACAAAATTGAGTCACACATTAAATAAAGCTTTACACAAAAAGTAAAAAAAGGCAAATTAATGAGAAAAAGTTAAAAATTTGAAATCAATACGTGGGCAGTCAAAAAAAAACCAAACGCATACAACTCAATTGAGAGTTTGAATGAAATCCATCGCTAGAATTATTCTATTATATAAACAGGGACACTATTGTAATATTTAAAATCATTTAGTAATAGAAATGTTCCCGAACCAGACAACTGTACTTTGTACATTTTAGTCTAGGTTTATGATTTTGTGGATTTATTTTTTTGATCTGATTCAAAGACCCAAATGAAGTAAAAAAGTTAAAGTTTACATTTTTGTTAATGTTCTACATGTTTACAACAATGAAATGGTCATAGGAAAGATGAGCGATGGAACACGTACTAATCAAAAGTCAAACATAAAAGTTTAGTGGAGTCCAGCAGCTTAACAATAAGCTTCAGGACAAGTATCATTCTTCATTCAAACAGAAAAACCATCTTCGATAAGCTTCAAAAGTACACAAATAAAATAGAAATCACGGAACACAGGTGTCCAACGTCCAACAACTTAAGAAAAATTAATGGTGGAACCTACCCCCCAAAAGTTATTGCAAGAAGCTTTTAGCTATGGAAATATTAATAATAAACTGAACAAATGGAAGAACGTTGCAAATAGAAGTCAGAACATAACAACTAAAGTCGTCAAAAGTTAAGTCGTCAAGTCAAAAATGTGGAATAGATCATATCTTGTTTACCAGAGGACAGCATCTTATCCTATCTAATAAAAACATTTGCATAATTCAAAATGTAAATTTATTTGACGCAATTAATATCCCAACTTAATGGTTAGAATATGAGAAGAAAGGAAAAAGAAGTTGGTTCTCCGCCAACATGCAGGCTACTAACACCCACCCGAATGTTGAATGTTAGGAGTCTATTTTGAACGAGTTGCGTATGACATAGCAAAACTAAAGGTATTGATGTATTCTACAAAGACGAGGACAGACCTCATGTTGGTGTTCGTATTTTCACAAGGGATAATCTCTTATTTTAAAGTTAATGAGAAGAAGTGAGACCATTTGATGAACTTTTAACTTTATTTGATAATTATCCTACAATATCCCCTTCAATCAGGATAACATGTCAATTTACAATTTGTGTGAGTAATATCATGGTAAACGTCTCAGCATTTACATATTATGCTGATGTGGCATATGTAGCACTGAGTGACAGTGTAGCTCAGTTACCTTGTTTTAAATACCAAAACGTTAACGCGAAGAATATAACAAAATTCAGGATTGGCAAGATTCCCAAGTTCAATGCTTTCCTAAATATCCGTATATATCAAGATTAAACAAGCTAGCATCCCGATTAGACCATACTCCAACCATGTACAGTTCCCGCTCTGAAAATATGAAGGACATTTTATATTTAATGTATGATACGTATATACAAACAAGTGACTAAGCTATCATGATCATTTACAATCCATAGAAGAAGTTTAGCTTTTGATTATGGACTCTATTAAACAGAAAAAGCATCGAGAACAACTAACTTGGAAACAGGAACAGCTAACACACTGTTTGGAAATTCCTTGGAATCTGAACTTGTTGATAGATTTCTGAGTAACCTGGTATTCCGAATAACTACTAGCTTACGCACAGAGCGACCTCACCAAAACGATTACCTGAAAACAATTCTTTGCTCATACAGATCAAAGCGATATAAATATTTGTGTCGTTCCTCGGCAGAGTCGGACTGAATGATGAAGGAGGAATCCGTGGGTAATAAAACCGTTATAGAATAATTCTGATGTTCTCTCATGGCTAAACTTGTTTAGTATATTTCGTCCGTAATATCAAAGGATTTGTCATCATATTAAACAAACAGTGTGGGATTTACCCAATGCAGTAATGATCGCAAAGATCTCCTTCCAATCATAGGTCAATATCGATTGCGTTTATATTCTCTAAAGGGGTTGAATTGGTGAACAAAAACATGTTGTGTAATGAACTACTTTCTCCACAACAATTAGGGTTGCATAAGAGCATATTCACTTTGGGTGCTATGGATTGCCTTTGTGCCTATTTTAAAAATGGAAATTCTTGTTCTGCGTACTTCTGGGAGCTATGGTTAGCAGGTCCCATGTTACATTTTCATGAAACCTCTAGTATTCAGGTTTCATAATCATGTATCCGAGGTGTGACATTGAAAAATTTCCTCTCATACACGACAGAAATCGATTAATTGGCGGTAAAATTCCTCTGGGTGAGTCATTTGTTCAGAGATGAATACGTCAAGGTATCAACGATCTACAAGCTCACCTACCATGTCCCAGTATACTATTTGCAGTATACACCACATTGACGACATTTTAGAATCTAGAGGTTCAAGTACAGTTTGCTCATGGTATATATAAATAAGTCGCCATAAGTGAATTTCCATCAATTAGTAAATTGCATATGATAACGTTTATCACCTCCATCCTTTTATATCCTATAAGTTTTGTGACAAATTTCAGATGCCACAAAATGTATAATAAGAAGAAAATGGCTATGGAAATAAAAAAAATTGTTTGACGTCTTAACTTAACGTTGACAGCTCTGTCTTTTAAGTCGTTTATGTCAATATAACTTACACATTATGAAATCTGAAAAATATATGTAATTTAGTTGGACGTGTATCTAAAGTATTTCTAAAATCTTAAATATTCCCGAAGAACAATTTGTCGCACAATTGCTGAATGTGAGCAAGGAATCCTTGAACTTTCCACAAAGTGTACGAGGACCGAATTTTGAATCGCACCGTTTTACATTTACAAAATGACCAAAGATCATTTTTGGTCATTTTGATGTGAAAACATTAACTCTGAATATAAAAAATCTGCAGTGGTCCACTCTGAACTTTCTTATACTCCATTCTTCGAAAAAACATTTCAAATAAAAGGTGTTTAAAATATCAATATCTTGATATCATTATTTTTGAATCGCACCGTTTTACATTTACAAAATGACCAAAAAACATTTTTGGTCATTTTGATGTGAAAACATTAAATCTGAATATAAAAAATCTGCAGTGGTACACTCTGAACTTTCTTATACTTACTTATACTCCATTCTTCGAAAAAACTTTCCAAATAAAAGTTGTCTAAAATATCAATATCTTGATATCTTTATTTTTTTCGATAAGGTGTACTGTTTTCGAGATATGGAAAATGTGGCAAGAGTAAACCATAATTTCCGGTTAAGATATTGCAAAATATGACGATTTCCTGCTTGCTATATACAAATCTTAAAGTTAAAGTTTCATCCCTCTAGCTGCAATCGTGCACACAGACACATAGTCACACAGTCACGTTTCAAACGGCGATGTAATTCATCCCGGATATTTTCCAACTTGACAGAAACTTTCCACACAATGTTTAAAAGTTTCTTGCATCATATATGAATTCGACCACAAAAAAAAAACTTTTTCTAGCTTACATGATAGAACTTTTCATATTTTCTTATTGCTATAATTATATATGATTTATAATACTCTAAGACCTTTCTCAGAATAGTGTATACAAACAATATTAATACATGTGTTTCACTTACACACAGTGAACTACACAACATTGCTTTTCGTCCTTGTTTACCTATTAAGCTTTGTCGAAGATACTATGATATATTATACCAAATTTGGTACGGCCAAATGGATTGGCCTCGCATTGTATAAGCCATGCTTTAATTCTGACTGGTCCAAAAAGAAATTTGACTCGTCATCGGTTGTAAGATCGGAGCACATGCATACAATGCAACTTTTGCGACACTTGAAGTTTAATTATCTGGGTTGTACAAGTAAAACTAGAAAACAGGTGTGGGACAATTAGCTATATTACCCACGAATTTTTACCAGAACAGGAGCCAAAACACTGGTAAGAAGAACGAAAAACAGACACGTGTTGATGTGAATGTACATCCAAGAACACCATATCGGATAGTGTTAGCGGAATGGTCAATCCTACAGAAAGCAAATAACCATCCCCAGGCCAGCTCGTTCTTGGGCTACTTTTCAATAGCAAATAGGAAGCCCAAAATTATTATGAACGTCGAAGCAAAATATACAGAAAAGTCGATATAAATGCTGCGCGACATGAATATGAGGTGTTCGCAGAAAGTTGCCGCTTGTTGAAAACCATGGCCCTTTTTATTTAATTTAAGTTCGAAATTTTGCTGCTTATGGCACAATTAAGACTTCAAAGAATCTACAAAAAAAGTTGAAATTTGTATCAAAACGTATGGGACACGCGTTAGATATCCCGAACTGCAATATCAAGAGCTAACCAAATGCCTTCAATACGAAGTTCCTCGGAAAGATGTAGTATATTTTCTACCGGGAAAGATTGTTCGAACCGTCTATAGGGCGCAGAAACTGTTAATGATTGAAAGGAATTATGCTGCAACTGCATATTTTGAAATTTATTCATATTTGAACTACCCTTTAATTTATATTAATAATTATAACAATAAATATTAAAATAAACACGATCTATTGTCATCTTCAGATGGATAACACAACTCATTGCAAGGAATTTAAGAAAAAAAAATAGTGAGAACTTTGTTATAATCATCAATGTTATCTTGTCAATCTTAAGCAGTGAGAAGTTAAAGCAAAAAAATATGAATATTATGTATTAATTTATCAGAGCAAAAGAAAACTTTAAAATAGGCTAGTAGATAAAATATTTATCAACAGCGATTTAACGAGAGAAAGTAGGAAGATACAAACTAAAATCAGACAGGGGATAAATGAAGAGAGAGCCGGTGGAATTTTTCTTTGAAAATGGTTGTAGACGGAGAAATCTGGAAGTGGAATAGGGTGGACTGTAAACTAGAAAAATAGAACATGTAGGAAGTAGTAAAAAAACTAATTAAAGTTGTAGATGAAACTATGGATTTTACCCGGCAACGAAATTGATGGCAAGAGGTAAATGAATTAAAAACAAATAAGAAAAACACTAGGACAAATAAACAAATTAGAATATGGATAGGCACATGGGGTATTAGAAGTACTTTTGCTGAAGAAGCCCTGAAACACCTCATTGGAGAAACGAAAAAGTACAGGAATAGGCACTTGAAGAAACTAAACGAAAGGGAAGAATGACAACAAGTGAAAGACCATATATTTTTTTAACAGCAGAATAGATAAAAGGAAAGAGCAGGCATATTGCTAGTAATAACAATGAAAAGAAAGTAATAGAATTTGCTTTGGAAAACAATATCAGATAGTCAGTCAGTACTGCTTTTGATCACAAGAACATACCTAAAGAAGCATGGATATCGCCAAAGACAAAAAACTAAATTGGCCATGTATTGATGGAAATGAAACATACAAAAATGGCAGAGAACCTGAGAAGCTACAGAGGAGAAGATGGAGGCACATATTCGTTATTGCAGAAGTGAAGCAAAGAAGATTCACAAAAAATAATGAAAAAGAAAGATGAAAGAGGAACACAAGTGGATGAGGAACAAATCGAAATAGCAAAAAAGGAAGTGGCAATAAAAATACTGGAAGGATTGAAAAAATGGCGTACAAATAAGTGGTTTCATGCGGAGTGTGAGCAAATCTTGGCGAAACGTAATACAGCTCGACGGAAGAACAGATCGAAAAAAATAAAGTATAAACAAATAAGAAAGGAAGTAAAGACGATGTTGAAAATGAAAAAGAATTTTAGAACAGGAATTAAAAGGATCGTAGAAGATATAGTGAAATAAGAAACTTCTATCAGAAAGTGAAACAGTACAATGCTGGAGAAGATGCAATTAGTGCACCCACGAAAAAGTAAAAGAATATATACAACAACAAAAACATAACAAAGGTGAATATAATGAAAAATAGATTACAGAAATATCATAATATGCTAGTTGGAGGATATCAAAGAGGATCCACTTATGAACAAAATCTACGTTAACATTTAGACAGGCATATGACTCTATTAACAGAAAAAAACTAAGGACTGAGACAGCAATCCACAATCATCTTCATTCAAAGGGAAAGTGGTATACGAACAGAGGGTTTTATATATGACATAGTACTCATAGCGAGGTCAAACAAATACCTAGAATAGCAATAACAAAAACCACATGGCGAGGATGGGCGACGGTAGATGGGTTTAAAGAATCTCAATGGGAGAGAAAGAGGAAAGAGAAGAGAAGGAAGACAAAGAAAGAGATGGTTAGAAGAAGTGAATAAATATCTATGCGAAGTAAGGGTCAGAGATTGGAAGGAAGAGGCACTGGATCGAAGAAGGTGGCAAGGAGGAGTGAATGATCTCGAACCCAAGGGCCACTAGAGCCTGTAGCGATGTGGTATATAATTTATCACTTTTAAATTGCGTCATGACGATTATCCCTATTTACATCTAATGTTTTACAAACTCATTCACGATAGCGATAGAATCTATTGTATGACACAGAAGATATAAGACATGCCTAAAAGTAATGAAATATTTAAAACAATACAATTTCGTATTGTATATCATTTATAGTGAATTGCAAGCTTCGTGGGTGTAAATGGAATGAGACGGAGTTACACTGGACGTTCGTGTGTAAAAATAATGATTGAAGAAAGACTCACAACGCGAATCCTAGGGTACAGAAGGGCATAGCGGAAGGATTAGATACCGTGTAAATGAGAGAGTAAACTGTTATGTAGTGAAGGTTTGATAGTCCATTAAACAAAATGCATTTCTGATAAACACAATAAAGTGTAGAAGCGTAAAATTGATTAAATCTGCACGTAGTGGACATTCAAAAGCTTTGAACGATGCACATACTCCGCACCTTTGCCTAAGTGTACGTGTAAAACGAAATGCTACAGATAAAATTTGTGACTAACTGCTATCGTAGTGGTAATAATATGGCTTACACAATAAATCAGTATCGTATTTATGTTGGCGTGGATATCATCCACCTGGAAAATGACTGCCCACACAAAACCCACCCGTGAACGCAACCTTCTTGCGTGTCACCCTAAATGAGAGTCCATTGACTCCAGATAATTCACGAGATGTATTCCAGACGCCCCGCATGCATTTTAAATATTTGACATACAATACATAATTACATCGATGGAGAATTTAATTAAAACGTTATATTACTGGCGATTTTCGCCCCAAATTGGCCGAATACGTCTCTTTTATACCACGATAATGCAAACATCAGTTTTAGTCCTAACAATGCTGCATAGGTAATTACAACAGTGACATATTACATTGAAAGCGACACCCGGATCAACCGAAGTTTGCGCTACCGCATTCCCCAGACGACGCGCGTCAAAACTGTTGCGAAACGGCAAACTCGAAAGAACGCAAATTAACCACATCTCTCTCGGTGTATGTAGACGGGGGGCCAGCGAAATTTTGGCGCGCTATGTTCATGGCGATCGTGCGGAGTAATCGCCTGGCCGATTGTCAAAGAGGGGAACCTCCAATTAGTGGTATTAATTAGCAAACACTTGAAATTCTACCGCTAGTAGACGCTAGTGCGACGAAAGCTCGCTTATACGTATCTGAGTTCTAATAAAATTTTATTTTAAAGCCCTTTTAATAAGGCCAATTTTGTAATTTGTTCGGTGAGCACACTCGTACGTCTTTCTTTTGACGTCAGCGCTTATACTTATGACATGAATGTATTATTTAAAACGTGGTACAAGGCTTGGATGAAACTGGTTTTTGAATAATGCTAATAATATCAGTAAAGACAAGTGATGGAGGGGAGGAAAATTCAAGTGGGTACATACAGTGTCAAAAAAGTATTATTTTTACATCCCCAACCCACTCATGTGGTTAATTCTTCTTCTAGTTCTCTGTTACACGGGTCGTTGTCTTAAACCTACAGGCGTAACCAAGTAAATGTACACAAATAGCTATCAGGCGCTAGCTGAGATAAAAAAACACGTCGAGTGATGAAAAGCAGAATTTTACAGTTGTTATCCATATACTAATAATAAATAGCAAAGGTCACTTTCTATATTTGTAATAAAAATACTATTTTTATCACTTACTATAAAAAATATTTCGCAATTAAATCGATGTCTTATATACAGTTGACATTTTGCAATTGGGTTGGAAAATATATATTATGAACTGTAAATACTCCGAAGTATTGAAGATGTGTGTTAGATAAATTAAAATAACTGAAATAAGAACTCAATTGTGGTTTATCATAAACGACAAAATGTAAAATTCCACATTAAAAACACTAACGTTGTGTATTGAAACACGAGACACGAGGTTGTGGTTTTAACGACGGCAAATAAAAAGAACCCTTGTAACGACTTTCCACAGAATCTGCTCTTGAAAATGACATTTGACGAATAAATAAAATAAATATCTATAAGTCATTAATCTATAATTGTCTGTCATATACAAATAAGATAATTTCAAACGCTTTTAACACATTCTATCGTGTTTCTAAAGTTCTCGTTCAGCCGTTAAACTCGACCTTAGATGAATTTGTGCATATTTTTTGTAATTTGGTAAAATACTTGACGATTTTTGTAATTCATAATAAATGTAATGCAATCTCTTTTGCAGCTAGATATTAAATGCTTTGTTTTGTGTAATTTGTTAGGGCATTTCCTTAAGGAACGAGGGGAATTCCAGATAATCACTCGAGTTGCACATTTTTTTCCTACGAGATTTCTAATGTGTCATTAAGTCATTATTATTATAATCGTCATGGTTTAGGATAAAAATACGTTTTCTTAGGAATAAAGGTCGACTCAATGAGCTGGATAGAAAGTTATATAAAAAAATATAAACGCGAATTTAAACATAATCACTTTGAAGTCTAGCTCTTAAATGTTCTGAAAATTTGGTTTTGTTAGCCCAGTAAGGAGTATGAGTGAATATATATAAAAGAAAGTGATTGGGAAATCGGAAAAGCAATTTTGAAGAATTCTTCATGTGAATTACATGCACCAAATAAACATAGTTGAAAAACAGTGTACAAGGTTAAGATACATAAAAAGTAATAAAAGTAATAAGAGTACACTATATACAAGTTTTCTTTTAAACAGAAACACGAACGACAAATTCACATGAACCAACATTAAGATAGAACTGGACCACTCAGATTCGCAGCTACTTTGTTTAAGAAAATCAGCGGAAGAGGAAACAGTGAAATGAGACTGAATATGACGAGGAGGTCGGATATTAAATAAAATATAAATTAAACATGGGAGACAAAAAAGGGGTATATTGGTTGGGATAGGACAAGGATGTAATGGGGAATTGAACGTATTTCAACGAAATGAGAAAATCGTTGCTCTACGTTATACGTATACCGTTATAAATTCAGAAATTTTGCATTACTGATAATAATATCGCTGGACCTCTTTTAATTTGCATAATTATTTCATTAAAATATCGCAACATTGTATGTCATTTTTCCAATTAATATTTTACCCAAAAAAGGACATGTACGATGCGTCTGCGTCGAGTAACACCGAACCAAAACGAAATTATAAATTGAACGGATATTTTGTCTTGTCGAGATCATTAAATTTAAAAAGGAGGTTCACTTTTTGCTGGCCTTAATTAAGGGGAGAACTAATGAACTGCTCAATCGATATAATCCTACTGGCGTGGCGAATCTGATACCGACCGAGTTAATTTATTCAATAGTTAATTATGCCACTCTTATAAAAGGCTCTTGTAGCTTTTTAGGACGAGAGGAGACTAAAACATACATACTAAATATTAAAGAATCTCGCAGAAAAGCTCTCAGACTAATTTGCTGCGTTTTCACTATTACTAATACTCCAATTGGCATAAAATAACGTCAGTAATACTGTGCAATATTTTCAATTTACATTAATAAAATAAATAATATAATATTTAGAAGTCATTCGTGTTACGATACACGTAACATAAAACTAATGAATCAGAGTTGTACTTTTGTGGAACGTTTTATTAATTTTGAAGTAAAAAAAAATCAAAACTAAATATATTCAACGATCGCTAATATTATAAATTAAGTGGCTCGATAAACGTTCGTTCGTTGTGTGTAAATATGATAAAGTTGCAGGAAAAGAACGAAAACATTATTTTCCAAAGCAAAACGCATAATCGCAGGGGGTAAGTTATTAGATTGCTTACGCGATAGCGTCTAGGTCGAGAGTAATGGTCTCGATTTGCATGTAATTCTCGTCTTGGCCACCACACGTCGCCACCGTCGATTTAATTGTGCCCTCTCCCTTCTTCCTGCGGCCGAACGCGACAAACTACTTGACCGGAAACCTTGTCGTTCTTTGCTTATCACGCAAGTTCAACTTGCATCAAATAAACCCTGCGTTTTAATGGGAAAAAGTTCTCTTGATATTTTATAGTCGCAGTTCAATATTGCCAATGAAATTAATAAATGGAATTTTTAACAGGAATCCAAGTGACGTCACTGCGAGTTCGAGTAATTTATGCTACACTTCCGCAAAGAAAATTGGTAAGTCGAAACTTCTTCAGTAGCACTTAAGTTGTCGAATAAGATTGGGGTTCATTTTCTGTAAGCCAATGAGTCGGATGACCTACTGGTAGCCAAAATATAGATTACATCAACTTGGATTAATCTTAATGTATGAATAGATGTTGCGCACGAGTCCACCAGTACAGTACAGTCTAGTCGATATTGCATTGTAAACGAAAGAAACAGTATTTTGTAAATTCCGTTCATAAAATAATTCTTGGCTGACGTAAAATTCCTCAGATGGGTGCACAAGATGACGAGATGAATAGTAAATTAAAAAATCTGTAGTGCTCCCAACTGGACTTTCTTATACTTACTTATATTCAATTTTTCTAGACAATATGGATATCCATAATTATCAACTTATCTCAATTATCGGGTGTTTTCTCCAACATATTTGAAAAACTGGTTCATATGAGAATTACGAAATTCTTAAATGCCAAGCTGCAAGTTTCCAAAAACTTGGGAATTTATGATAAAAAAGTTATATGTTGCGGCATTAATTTTGCAAGATGGCTGGAGTAAAAACATTTTAAATTAATTTAAGTAATAGGTATTAAAGTCTTGCAAGGATATCTATATGGTCCAACCAGATTTTTTTGGGTATTTGATTCAACAGATATACTGGCAAAGAAATTCAGCCGTATCTGTTATTTTGTTTTCTTCTAATCGTTGGGATGATGATCCCCTTTCGCCTTATATTCCTGCCGACTGCGCCACGGTATCTGTAGAATTACAATTTGAACCACACGTAAACGACGTTGAAGCGTGCGCTGATGAAGTAAGGAATCAAACATATGATACTTGATTTACAAGTATCTCGGATCGAAAATGACTGCAAAGAAAAGCACAAATCAAATTCGAATATTATAAAAAATGCCATGTAGTTAGTTGCTTTTTGACTACTCAATCCTACCGACATTATACATACGTCCATTTGAAGATCGAGTTCAAATGGGCGGAGCTGGGGCATTATATAATGTAATGTAATATTTATTCATAAGAGTTCGTGTTGAACACGTAAACTTGATTTTATGTGCACATAAAATAGGTCAGTTATAATTAAAGAATATAATTAGTATTAAGATTTCTTAATGGTATATGTATATAAGATCTTTTACAGCAACATTATAAATTCAATGTTTTAGTCCAGTTTAGAGTCCAGGAAGTACTCTTTCTGGGTCATTTCAGCACAATCTCGTGTTGTAATTCTGAATATCATTATTAAAAAAAAATGTTTTTGCAATATTTCGAAATCTAAAATACACTTGAATAAATAAAATGTAAATTAATTTCAGTATGTCTATGACGTAGAGATAAATATGTAGAAAAATTATGTAACAAGATTTAGTATAGGGGGATAATTTACAACGAGGAAATGATTTATAGTTATGCTATGAAATTCAATGCTGACCAATATGAGTTGGCATGTCCTTCTGCACTTGGAAACGGTGGTAACAGAAATGGTCGAGGGAGATGTTACGGTACTATTCCAGGAAAAGATTATTTACATTATATAGATCAAGCAATTGAAATCCTAGATGCAGTTGATTTGCACCGAAGCAATGAACCCAGTTTGACGCTAATGCCTATTTCAATGGCAAAACGGTCCTAGATAAAAGAAACCTTCTTCTGGAGGTGAAGAGCATCCCAATAGGGGTTTTTTAAATGTAGAAATCGTATCGGAATTCAACACACCCCGGAAGGACGACTTTCCAATTCACTAAAGAGGAAAAGCGATTTTACTTTAATTCATTGTATCAGAACGTGGCACTGAAGGACATTTATTATATTTAATTAAAAGTAGGTCAGAATTCTTTTTTTTATTATTACATGTGATTACGCGATTTTTTGTACGTCACTAACATCAACAGTTGCAATTAGAGCAGTGGTGTAATCAACGTATATTGTTGTGAAGGTATTAATATGAAACGTTCGGGCCTAAAGTCGATCCTTGCGGGACACTGTGGCTCATGCATTTCTAGTAATTTTACAGGATAGCTGCATAATAATTGTGTTTGATGATCTCAATTTGCATTGGTTGATTTACAATTATTAAAATTTCGTAAGTTTTCTGTTTCACTACCTTCATTACTCTTTTTTCTTTTGACAACCTTCCCTTTGTCGTTGCTTGTTTTCTTTTTTATTGTTAACTTAGCTGCGCTACAATTGCAATTTTATTTATTAAAGATCCATTAATTTGGTTTTTCGTTAAATTTTGATTCGTTTTTTGGCTATAATTTGATTTCTGGTCGTCTAATTAGAATTTATTACTGCTCTTCAGATTTAACGCAATTAACATATTGCTCGCTATCGATTTGTGTTTGTGTTTCTTTCCATTTTCAATAGTAGTTAAGAACTGCCATTGAAAATGGATAGAAACAAGGCACAAGGTATCTTGATTATTATTTAATTGATTATGTGTGTTATCGATTTGCATTATTTTTTGCTGCTCTTTCTTTCATATTGACGTTGAATGTATTTTTGTCGGGCGTTGTCAGTGTTGCAATATTTTTACTGTGTTGCTAATATTGGATTTTATAGGTTGGTTTGTTTTTACTTTGCAATCTTTGTTAATGTGTTTGATTTTGATAATATTTCCTCTGATATTTTGGATATCATAGGGCTGGCTTTCTACTGTACCTTAATTTGTTATTAAATTTGTTCTATTTGTATTTTTATGTGATATTTCCCTGGTGCTTCCATATATTTTTCTGTATTATTCGGTTCCGTTTTCGTTTGATAACCATTCCTTGTCATCGCTATATTTTTTGTTCTTCTTTTATGTATTTAGTTACTTCTTTATGGTTTCTATATTGACTAGTGTAAATTTCTTTCTTTTAGATTTCATATATTGTTTGGCTTTGCTGCACAGTTTCCTCCAGTCCTCCCTGTTCTGTGATATCCTACACCAGTCTCTCACCTCAATGTCGCTGAGGTCTCTTTGTCTCCAGCTATCTCGTTCCTCTCTCTCTTTCCTCTTTTTCCACTCATACCTCCTTTCAAAACTTGTTTTGTTGGTCGCTGGCCATTTACTCTTGATACATATCCCAGCCATTTAATTTTTTGCGATCTTATTACATTTGTTAAACTCGGTTCTCGGTATAGCTGCTTCACTTCCTCGTTCGTTCTTCTTACCTACCGGTCATCTAACTTTTTCCCCGTATATTCTTCGTAGCACCTTCCTTTCAAAAATTTCCAACACTCACTTCCGTTTCATTAAATTTTTGCAATTCCTACAACACATTATTACCGGTCTTATAGTTTTGTACAGTTGTTTCTTTAAGTTTCTAGTATTTTTCGATTTTAGCAGACGGTGCAGTCCTCCAATCATTTTGTGCCTTTTGCTATCGTTTCCAGAATTTCAATGTCAATTTTCCTTGCACTTACTGGTAATAGTTAGTCCTAAGTAATTAAATCTATCCGCTCTATCGAGACGATTGCATATTTAATTCCTTATTTCTCGTATTTCTATCTTCCACTGTCAGCACTATTTACTTAGTTTTATTTGTATTTATTTCTAAACCCTTGTCTTTAATTGTATACACTATTTGCTTCATAGCTTCCATTAATTGGATTTTGGTTCTTGCAAGGAATTGCCCTAACTAAGTGTCCGTTAGCAAACACTTTATAGTCTGTACTAGTTAACGTCATTTTTGTCAGTTTTATTATTTTTGTGCTCCAAATCCTTTCATTGATTCGTGTAGTTTTACTCTATTCACTATATCATATGCTTTCTTGAAGTCAAAAACCATATGTAGCGGTAATTTAAAATTTGCTTCAATATAAAGACTTGATGCATTACTAACCTCTTCTTTCGAAATCCGTAATGGTACTGGCCTGTTTCTGTCTGTATTGACTTATTGTGTCTTTTCTTAATTGCTACCACCATAGCTTTGAACGCTGTAACCATTAGAGCAATTGCTCTGTAATTATCACAAATAAACAAATCTCATTTCTTATAGATGGGGTATATTAAAGATTATCATCATCTCATTGGCATCATTTCCTCAGTCCATACTTTCTGTGTTATTATTCAGTGCTTTTTTATTTTTCTGATTTCATCTTTCGTCGGCGCCCGACACCATCACTTATTACACATTGTTCATATTTCTCTTCCTCTATTCCATATTCTGCTACTTCAAGAACTTCTTTAAAATACTAATCAAACTATCTTCTATACCTCTCACGAATTGTCCCTGTTTTCTTTTGCAAAAAAATTATTCTATTTTCTTTTTCTTATATTTAGTATCCATAAATTCAATGTAACAAATTTTCTCTTCTTTCTTCTGCACATCCTCTTAACTTCCTTTCCACTCTCTTCATAATCCATTCTGTATTGATCTGTATTTTCCTTTATCATTTTCATTCTTGGTTGTGCTCCTTATCCATATCAATTGCTTGCACTCCTCATCATACCACGACTTTGCTTTTCTTTATCTTCCAAATTTGGGCCCCTTCTATCCATACACTCTCAAATTTCGTCCACTTTTCTTCGATATCTGGTTCCCTACTCGCATTTATATTCAGACTAATTTTTCCTTCAAATTCCCTTCTCGTATTTTCATCCTTTAGCTTTTCCATTGAATAACTAGCCCTCTATTTTTCATATTTTTCTCTAGCAGTTCTCCTATACATAGCAGTATAGCAGGTCTTGCTATTAAAAGAAAGTGATCCGTGCCCATGTCCACCTCGCGGTAGCTCCTAGTATCCATTACATAATTTTTATGTTTATTTCCAATTAAAAGGTCGTATATTTCATTTATTATTTTTCCATTACTCTTTCCAACTACTTTTTTTAATTTGATCCTATTTAGGATACGTTTAGTGCATATTTGTTAGTATTTTAAAATTTTAATGTCATTTTAATAAGTCCCTTACTTATTAAAAATGGGCATTACCCGTTCATATATTGCAGCCTAGTTGCAGGCAGGGCTGTTTACGGAGGACTCGCTATAAGAAATGAGACTAGATCCAATCTGTTGTAAATTGTATGTCTAAATTATTTCAACTGAAGTCACCAAATTTCTATCCCTATCACTGTCACTCTCTCTTCCATTGAGTGTCTCCTCCCCCAATTTTTTTAGGCGCATTGTTTTTGGCGATTTTTTTTAAAGAATATATTTTATTTTTCTTAATCTCGTTCTTATTTATTTTTTTAATTTTGGTCTCATAATCCAATGTAATCTGTACATGATTTAAAAATTATTTTTTGGAAGGTCATCTCAATTTCTGATGTTCCTATTATTTAAATAACACAGTAATTAGAGTAATAACTAGCTAATAACTAGCTAATTATGCAACAAAATCAATTATACATTGCAGCTTGCACCACTTAAAGTAAAATCAATGGCCCGTTTGATTGTGCATGTAAATAATCGTCCAGTTTAGTAAATACGAGCATTTTAATCGCCTTATTTCGTGCGAGACGATATCGAACACATCTCTCTCCATTTCCAGCTGTCAGTGGGAACTTAAAACGTAAGGGGAACTCAAACAGAAAGAGGAAAACTTCGCGAAATAACTTGTTAAGCATAATTAACTCTTTCTCTTAATTAACACAACAGTGACGCATTCCTAACAAGCTGTATCGTCTCGGCTCTTCAAGAAGCGAGAAGACGATTTAGAAATTGCCGGCGGAAAAGGGACGGAAAACTCAATAATACCTCCTCAGACTAAATTCGGTTCTTTGTTTAAACTGTCACACCGCAATATTCGGATTTTGCTCTTAAGAGATCGGGTATAATTTCAAAATAAAATCAACACGCCCTTCTGTAACATTTAAATTATTGGAACGAGGCATTTGTCATGTTAATTGACACTGTGTCGCTTTTAACAATGCGGTTTTAATTCTTTAAAATTTAAATTTAAATTTGCGTACAATGAAAATTAATAATATGGGGCAATATTAACAAAATATGTGTTATTATGTAATAAATTTCTCTTTGCAGTTATTAAACACTGATTAAAACAGTGCTTTCAATTAAAATAAGACACTTAACTACGTGTATATAATACGAATAATGATTTCATGATATTTTTATGGACATCGTGATTAAATATGATATTCTCATTAATCTTCGCAACCTTTTTTGCACAAAGGTAGTAATCAACATTCGCTAGATGTAAATCGATTTGAATCAAACACACGCACCAAAATAAGTGTTCGCAATTTCGAACATGTATATTCAATTACCCCTAGCCCTTCCAGTGGTAAGAGTAGTGATTTCAAGAGCGATGAAACTGCCCCGATAACACACGTCGCAGCGCAACATTTCCCCGTCTGGAGCTGATCAATTTATTTTATTTCCGCACTAATTATTGAACGTTCACTTACAGAAAAATAATGCGCAGCAATTAAATACATCGCACTTACGAACGTGACAGTGGAAATAGAAATTGCAAAATCAGTTAATAATCCGCATCCACTTAATAACACTAAAAAGTACCAAATTAATTAAAGAGGCGCTCGAAACGGCGCTTCCGCTATTGGATTAAAAACAAATTAAAATAAATTCAAACCGTATTCCTCCGAAGCAATTTACAATTCAAGGGACTAAGTTTAAAACTATAGAAGAAAGGCATCGAGATTAAGACACTTAAAATTTCGTTCAGTTGTTTACTAATTATTAGGAGAGAGCTAAAGATGTTTCAATTTCCATTCTAATTGCATTTAAATACAAATTCACTTGAATTTTATTCGATTGTTCCCGTCCTTAGCGACTGATTCGAACGGAACGCGGGTCGCTTAATTTAAACCTGCTGTAACAATTGGCAAGTAAATCAATTTGAGTTCGCATGTACCAGATATTACGTCGATGCAACTTTAAACGTGGTTCGATAATTAAATTGGCAGTTGCCGGGATTTTTAAGTAATTGTATTGCTTGTTCTTCAATGCATCTTTTTGGGTTCGCCTGTCTGGCTAAACATTTTCGAGTTGGGAATTTTGAAGTCGAATGTTTACGAAAATATGTTCCTCTTCAAGAATTAGTTAAATATATTATTCAAAGAAATGTGCATCGATCAGTAAAATGTTAACATAATTGAACATGAATTCCTGTACCATGATGAAAGCCAAACAGTAAGTTCGTGAACAAGTCGTTATAAATACTGGTATGATTTTAACATTTGTAAACTTAATAAATAAATTTATGTATTTATGTATATATTTATGTAATATTTTTAGCCACCCTTTTAAGAAGTCCGAGTATTTTCAATCAATAAATACCAATAAAACGTTATTAAATACTAAATTTCACAACAACCTGTATATAAAACGAGTTTTGTTGTTATTATTTAAGTAAGAAAGTTAATTAGACTTTTCGGAAATTTCTCCCATTTCATTTGAATTTGCACAAAGAAGTCCATGGAATCTAGAGACTAATAACAACTGACACCCGTTACATTCAAATTGTTAAAAGAATGAAGACACTGATTTTTTCTCGTTATTCAGTTTATAAGAAGTACAGTACAAAAGCGTTTAAAGAAATTTTCATTTGATATTGATATACGCGAAAAAAAACTCGATTCTTTTTAAATTATTACTCTACACGATATTTTTTAATGTGGAGAGATTTAATTGTATATATATTAACCGTCGTTTTCTCTTAATAAAACCATAACACGTGTTATCGAAAATCTAACAAGAATAAAATGAAGTGTGGTATGGTGCAAGTTATTAAAATTTATAACTTATTGTCAGATGAAATTAAAAACTTGAGATACGAGTATAATAATAATAATAAGTTGCACAAATTCCCCTCGTGCGCGAAAGCACGTCTGGAGAGCGCAACGGACTTGTCCAGTTAACGGGGTACAGGTCATTTCAGCCCCACGCACGATTTTTGCGAAGTTCTAGGCATACGGAACCCCAGCCGGGGACTTCAGCTGCTGCGGAGGCTCGTCAACCTTCGCTCACCAATGCAGTCCATAGGAAACGGAGGACAAAATGGCCATATGATATGAATGAATACATCGTCCGATGTTTATACACAATTACATAATTAGAAACCTTTAAAACACCCTACGGTGAAGAACTACACCATCGAGTAACCAGTGAATACGCCCAACTACAAAATAAGACCTTACCAGATATTATGGATCAAAGAAGATGGTTGACGGTGAACAACAGAATATCATCTACGAAATTATTGAAAATTCGAACGGAAGTAGCAAAAGAACTCCGAATGCTACAAGAACATGTGCAAGAAGAAGAAAATAAGCAACTGCATGTAGACGCAACACCACAAGAGGTAGAAATCGCAACAGAGGACTAAGACGCAACAGACCAGCAAATGCATTAAAAGATCTCTGATGCTGTTTAGCAATACAGACTTAAATTATCCCAATACGGCAAAATAAAGGGACGCCCATAATTGCAGATGTGTATCGCTTAATAGAGGCAACTGCATACATTTACACATGTGGGAGTACACACTATGTTAGCCATGCACCAACAAGAAACAAAGTAAACATCTACAAATTGTAAAGAGCCGACTAAATCTAAAATGCCCCCTTTGGGAATTCGAATGAATAAGAAAGTCGATAATCTGCGAAAATGCATAGGACAAGTCACGAACTAATCCCACATAAAACCACGAAGGCAGCAGAGAAAATTATTAAAAATTACAAAATTGAGAAATACAGCAACACAGTGGAGATTCTGGATTATCAAAAAAAAACAGCTAGCTGCAACAGCGAAACTACTAACTAAAAAGGTACCGAAAAAGTAGATAGCGAAGCAAGCACGATAACTCATATAACAATAATGAGAAAATCTTCTGTCGAACACTGGAAAAAGAAGAGACCAGTGGCGACCACACTGCAACGGATACTGAACAACAGATCAACAAATACTGGTCGAAAATATGGTCTAACGCAGTTGGACAAAAGAGGCTAGCTGTTTGAACGTAGAGCCTTCATACTTTACATAAAATACTCACCTCCAGCCTCTGCGAGAAAATATGTACACATCTCGACTCAAATAATCATCTCGCCGAAGAACAAAAAGAATGCACAGAAAGTTTTAGAGTATGTAAAGAACAATTTGTAATTGACGCAGTCATTACCAGAGATGCAAAAAATACCAATCCGATATTCAATGCGTACGTCGATTGCAGGAAAGACTTGGATAGCGTTCACCTTTTGTGGCTTATGGAAGTCCTCAGAATCTACAAAATAGACCAGACTATAATTACGTTCTTAGAAAGCATTACGAAACAGTGGCACACGACACCGAGAGTCAACGCCACCACAACATCGATCAATACCAATATTCCATGGCACGCCCTAAGTGTTTTATCCACTATCTGCACCGTTGAACAATAACAAAGGATATATTCCCATTAAATCCGCAACAAGAATAAGCCAATTAATGAAAATGAACATGAATGACTTAAAATTGTTCGCAACAAAGTACTGGACATGCCGGCAAAATCCAGTAAAGACATTCATATGAAATTCGGCCTGGATAAGTGCAAGATGAACGCCATTAAGAGCGGAAAATAGGAACACCAGGAAGGATATGAGATGAGAGGAAATTATTGAATTATATAGATATCTGGGATATGAACAGGACATAGGAACAAACCAGGCCAAAGCCACATAACTTGTCGTAGATAAATTTGTACAGGGGCTCACCTTGGTCCTAAAAACGCAACGATCTGCGTAGAACAAATACAAATCAATCAACACCTACGCCATTCCCGTACTTTCGTACAGCTTTGGCTATTCTCACCAAACTGTTGTAGAAAAAGACAGGAACACATCCCGGCTTAACTTGAAAAATATCAGCTGAGCGGATACAAGAATGGAAAGAAAAACCACTACATGGTAGACATCCGGAATTAATACACAAGGAACACATTGAAACTAAAGCCTCAAGCTCATGGCTTACCAAAGGCAACACATTTTCGGAAACGGAAGGGTTCATGCCGGCAATACAAGGCCAAGTGATAGCAACCAGATACTATCAGAAATACACTCTGAAACTGCCGACGCCAAATAACGCTCTGTGTAGGAATTGCAAAACGAAAGCAGATACAATCTATCAAATTGTGAGTGGCTGTCCAGTATTGGTCCACACCGATAATGTCCACAAAGTTTTATATCAACTTCGACTGAAGAACTTCGAACCAGACATTGAAATTGGTGGAGAACCAAAACTATAAGATATATTGAGTCTTCAGTGTTTGACAAGTTCATGGAAGGCAAATTACAACAACTATTATTTCAAAAGTAAACAATATATGCGATTATTTGTTGCATTGACCATTAAAAAGATTTTGGCCGAGACATTTAAAATGCGATGATAGTGTATTGTCCTTTTGATAAATTTTGATCGAGAACGATCTTTCGAATATCGACATTCATGTGAAAAAATGAGTAATTATACCACGGAACCTTGTTGTGTATTATATTATGAATGACCAATCTAAAACAAATTCAGTATAAAAGTACGGTGGAGATTTGAACAAAATTATGAAAAATACACATCCCTTCAAGTTCCCTTCTATTGTACATATTCAACCAGCGCAGATCCTGCAATTTGTTAATCACATGATCATATTTTCTTATATTGTATATAAGACGCAAAGCTCGGATTTTTCTGAATTCTATTTACATTGATAGAATCAAAAGCTGCATTATAAACAGGAGCCCAGAATGAGAAATTCGAAAGAACGAATGCCTCACACAAACCCTTCTTGGTTGCAAGATTTGTAGCTTCACTAGGATTTGAACGCTGTTAAATTGAAGTGAGTTAGACAAATTAGCACATTATTTTGACTTCTCAAAGATGAGTACTTGTGATTTATTTGGATTGATTTTGAGAGAATGAACAATGGACGAATGCTGCAAATTAAGAATGTCACTAAATATATTTTTCGTTCAGTCATACGTCAGACAGAAAGATGGAACGAGTAAATATAATTGAGTATAACCTGTACAGTTATGCGGGGTACACTAAACAATATAATTTAAAATTTGCAAAGAACCCATTAAAAAAAGTGGGGGACCAAGAAGAGATCACTCTGGAACTCCTTGGAGAATTGTTAAAGTTGTTGAAATTTTATCCCGATATTGTAAACTTTCTTAATGGTTGGTTAGATAGCAACAGACCAAATCAAAGACATTACATTCTGGACCTACGTACTGCAATATCAGACACAGTAAGTCGTGGTTCACGGTATCAAATGCCTTACTAAAATCCAATAATGCAAGTGCCGTCATTAAGCATTGGTTAGTAGCCCTTGGAATCTTGTCTGTGATTTTATGCAAAACTGTTGAGCAACTGTACCCACATCTAAAACCACACTGCATCACCGATAAAAGACTAATTGATTCTACATACCGCGAATGTTTAAGCGAAACAATAGGTTCAAAAATCTAAAAATAAAAATACTACTGAAAGCAAGGTAATAGGTCGGAGAACTTTAAATTTTAACAATCTGGGAACACTGATTGAGTTACACAAAAATTAATTATGTGTGTGATACATGATAAAACAGTAGGACAGCATAATTTCAGGATCGTAATGTTAATTCCGTCGGCTCCGAATGCAGTAGATTTACATTAAAGGGATTATTATATAGATCATTAACTGTTGAGTTATTTCGTCTAAGTTTCGGTATAGAACTAAGGAAGAAATTATTTATTTGTCCACATCCTCCAACACAAGTGGCAGATTTACGCTTCTATTCTTATTTCAACCTAGTTAACCTAAATTCTTCCACAGTGTATTTTTTATTGTTACGTACCTGGGATATATAAGTAAAATACGTTTTCTTTTCTAATTTGAATGTAGACGTGGTTAATTTTTTAAGTGTTTTGTAGTACTGCCAAATATTAGGAACCGTGGTACTTTTAAAAATTTTTTCTAGCCCGCTCAGGCAAAGATATTAAAAGTTTCAAGTTGTCTGTTAGACAAGGAATATAGTGCGTAACGTCGCGTAATAAATGGAGCATGTATTAAACAGACTCAAGATATGATGGTTAAAAAAATCAGTTTTAGCATTGACATTATTTAGTCTGAACATATAATGAAACGGGGTATTTTGTGGATATTGGAGAAAGAAACCGAAATGCATATGCCTGTGATCCTAATACGTACAGATATCAGATTCAACTTTTGACGAATACAAGAGAAGTGGCGAAAAATAACATCATAGTTAAAGAACCCACAGCCCAAAAGATCGGAATAAATAACTTTAGAGATATCAATTGCAATTTTTTCATTTAGCTAAGACCACTAGACCACTAGAATATCTATAATATTACTAAAAATAAAATTACCTAAATCATGACTTTCCCAGACAAAGATCTAATATTAATATGAGTTATATTAACAATATTGTGATGCGTGAAAAGAGAAAGATTTAAGCTTAAAGAAAATTAGAGTAAAGGAGTAAAACAGTAAAAATGAAGCAGTATGTATCCAAGAAAAGACTAACAAAAACTAGCCTACAAAAATAAATTTGTATTTATAAAAATTTTACTTAGCAGGAACAAAGGAAGGATCAGTGGTCGTATCATTGCGAATGTAATTCAATTCAATTCTTATAAATTCGCTAAAAGTTTTAATTTTAAACACCTGCGAATTAACTTCAACAAAAATATGACCGTTAGCAGTAAACACATCTTTATATTTGACATGTTCGGTCAGTTTCTGTAGCAATGAGGCTCTTGTATGACTTGAATCCTCTTTAATTTTAGTACCTTGTATTTCTTCTTAGCAAGAAATACTTGCATTTTCATATCATGACTACATAGTTTTATAAATATCGGTTTATGCAAACCTTTAGGAGTGTCGATCCGGGCACACCAATCCGCAACCTTTTCGTTGACGTTAATGTTTGTTGCCAAACATGGTGATCATTCATTGTGCAGTATTTTCTGTATTATTTTTCCCCTTTGGGGTACAAAATACTCTGGACTGTTTCGTTTAGAATACAATTTCAGCTCTTCCAAGTTGTCTTCGAGCTGTTTTATTTTGTTTCCTAACCCCCACACATTATATATTATTATTGTTTATCTAAAAAAGTGCTCATCATCAAATGACGATCTGGTAATTTTTTCAGTCATATTCAATAGTTAGCGACACTTAATTATGATGATGGAAGCTACATAATACACTCTATTATTATAATTATCTTTCTTTGTTTTGTTTTGTACAATTATTATTATTATTAAGAAATTATATTATCCATGCAGATATCTGTAACTGAAACTAAAGTGAAGTGAACTAAACATGAATTAAATCATCATTGAATATGTATTTATGGTGTCCAATACGTCTGCGCCTTCTGGTGCTTCATAAGAAACAACATGCCCAAAAAATGGATGTGCTATACTGAGGAATGCTTAGCACTCTTGCATTTAATGAAAATATTTTTCTGATTCGTTCTTCCACATTTTCTGGTGTGGTCGGTATGTTTTTACAAAAACCATGTCCGTTAGTCTGTAGGTGATAATTTTAATAGAACTCAGTTGCGTTCCGCTAAAATTCTGTTTATTGCGTGTCCGGGATATTCATTTTTTTTGCATTTGCAATAAGTTCAACTGATTTCACTTTTCATGACTTGAGAGACATGATAACTATGAAATTTATCAAAATTTTAAATTAAAATATAAATCGAGTGTATGGTAGTCAATAGCTTTTTATCTATTAAATTAGTGAACTTTTACTCGTGTCAAAACTTGCATGCGCATTTCAGTTTTTAAAACGTGTTACAGAATCACATACATCGCAATTTTAAACAATAAAACAAATATTTACTTCTATAAGTTCGGGGTTAAATGACTCATGTTCTTTAGTGTTACTTGATTCTTCTAAGTGATTTACACATTGCGTGTTATTCATATTAACTTCTATAACTTCTATTACACACATTTCTTTGTTTTTAGTTAGGTTAAATAGGTATCAACAGAACTGTAAGATATTTTGTGTAACGGTTTTTGTATGTTATTATATCTCTTTAAACCATATTTATGCGGTATATTCCACGGATTAATAATTAAAATCTTATATATCATGATTAGCAAACAAACAAAAGGTGCACAGCAATGAGCCGGGTAACCCGATAAATCATAATAAGCGAGAGGTTAAAAATGTGCCGGTTAAAAACGTAATCGCGGTGTAAGAAAATTAGGGTAACTCCTAAATTGATGAATGCGGAGAGGCGCAGTTCAAATTGACAAACAAAATGGATAGCGCAATTAAACAGCTAATCGAATGATTGATGCAAAAGAGCGAGCGGGTAGCGGGAGCGCGGCGGCGACGGCGGGGGTCTGTATTGAATTATGACGGCCACAATAAAGCACTCAAATTAGTTCATGAAGCACTTGATGTGTTTTAGAAACCGTGGCGCTCTGCGTTTCATTCGAAAGCTTGTCGGACAATGCTTGTAATTAATTCTGTTGCTATTTAGTTTGAATGGCCCTGTCGAATTTGTACCGCCACTTGCTTACTTGACTTCAATTGTTGCAATTTGTGTGCTTTGCGTTAGAATTAAGTCCATTACGATTACAAGAAACGACCATTAGCCAGCCGACGTTAGTTTTCGTTCGGATAATCGGTTATGACTTCGGTGTGTCGTGTGCATTAAATATTAGACACCCAAATTCAATTTCCTTGTCGTGAAATTGTTTGGACGTCGTCGTAGTATTGATATTTCATTTAACAGTGATTTTATTTCGAACTTTCTCAAACTCGCATAACATGTCATTATTCAACCTTTTAATTCATTAACGAATCATGTTATGTCCTAAATTCAATACTTTGTACGAAGTTATTTGTTGGCCACTACAACATTTTAGCATTTGGCTCCCATTTCCTAACATTGGCTGAGTCGGGTTGATTTTAGCCTAAAAAATGGATGCCACAAAGTCGAGCCCATTACACATGCCCATGTCCAGGGAAATTTTTTATTTGTCTGAGTAAAATTAATATTAATTTTATTTATTTATACAAATGTTTGTTTGGTAAGCAAAATACATCATCAAGTCCAATTATAAAACACAAATCAATAAAGTGGCAGACAGAAAATCGAAATTAATGAGAATGAATAGTTTGTATTTGCGACGCTTTAATTGTGCGTGGACGAATCAGAAAAAATATCAGAGCGTTGCAATCAATCTTGATTCCGTCGTTACTGACAGGGTTTGCACGAGACATTTCACTAACGTGGTTACTAGGTATTTTTGATTCGCATATAAAACTCGTTGAGCGAGTATGCTCATAAAGTATGACACATTCTATATGTATTGTTTTATTGCCCGATATAATAACGCGAATTATTTTCCTTGCATGGACAGGTTTCTTACAAGTTACAATATCGAATGTAAATGATCACATAAGTTAATGTTGTTCTTAAAAGCAGATTTGTTTGTATTGTGAAATGTGCGTTGGTGTATAGGTGAGTAAATCTTCGACAACACTTTTCATGTTTCTGACGCAACCAACATTTGTAAATCGTAAAAGAATCATTGAATTATATCGTGTTAGTCAAATACAATAATTAATTATAAATATATAAACCTCTTTGTCAAAAAATATCTTTAAAATTCCACTTAAATAAACGTATGAGTACACAGTAAACACGAAGTATCTATTGATAATTGATAATGGACACCGAGTAATTAAATTTGCAATAGAAAACAACATTCTGGTGACGAGTACGCAATTGGAACGGAAGGAAATATATAAAGGGACATATACAACACCAGATGTCAGGGTGTGCAATCAAATTGATCATGTACTGGTAGAAAGAAAATAGATAAACTTATTTACTAACGTGACAAGTATGAGAGGAGCGGATACAGGATCCATTCATTTCTTAATAATAATAAGCTGCAAAAAAGTGGTACAAAAGAAACACAAAATCTTACAAAAAATAGAAAAGTAAATGATGTCGAAAGATTGCAGAATGATGATACAAACAGAATATCAGAGGAGATTGCAAAACAACTGAAAAATGATGCCAAACCACACAAGTTGAGTGGTGTGGAAAAAAACAAAAAAGGTCATTAGAGAAACTACTTAAACGACGATCCCAATGAGAAAGAAACAGATAAACAGGAAAGATTAGTTCGATGATGTAGAGAAAAAGAAAATATGACAAGAGTTTGTGAATAATAACACAATACATACAGGGAAAACATTTGAACATAAAAAAACATTCGAAGAGCATGTACATGAATTAATTAGGATTCTACAATTAGAAAAAACAATTAAGGAAAAATTTCAGAATAAGGAAATCTCCGAGCATTTTATCAAGAAATAAAAAAGGGAGAAAATGATTACCATATCAGAAATAGCTACTTTAAAAAACAGGAAGGAGTCTTATTGAGTGAACTGAAGCAAATAATAGAACGATGGAAGGAACACATTGATGAAGTTCTAAATAAGAGACATAAGGAGGGCCAAGAAAAATGAGTTTACAATAACACATGGGAAGAGGAACAGGAAGAAGTACTAACGAAAAATGAAATCCTGTGGAAATGTAAAAAGTATCAGCATAAATGATTAAAGCTCGAGGAGTTCGCTTAACAGAAAGAATGTATGATCTTATAAAATTAGTATAGGAGGAGGAACAAATATCCGAAGAATGGACAACCGCGCTGATATGCCCGTTGCACAAAAAGGAGAGAAATCTTTATGTGAAAATTGTAGAGGTACTGTACTACTTGTTACAACTAACTGTAATATACTACCAAAACTTGTTAAGGAAATATTAAGCAATGTTGCAGAAAGTGTAATGTGGGAAAATCAGGCAGTTTTCACGAGAAACTGAATGACATTTCACTGTCAAAGAAATCCACACAGCCTGCTACGAATACAAATTGCCTATACAGGTAATATTCATTGATTTCAAACAACACTATGATAGAGTAAATAGAGAACAAATGTACAATGGATTGAGAAGACTAGAAATACCCGAAACACTAAGACACTAAAGATAACACTAAGAATTATGACGGTGAATATAACACAAAATAAACTAGTCTGCATTGGCCACAAATAAACAGAAAGCTGATGAGCATGCCCTTAATAGATGGGGATGAAAAATACGGATGGAGGACGGCTAGCAGAAGAACAAATGAAGAACTAGACATTTTGTACAAAGAAACAAAGATAACATCCATGACAAAAACTCAACGAGTATGTGGATATGGCATATGGAAAGGATGGCCAGAAATAGATTACAAAAAATTGTCAACAGAGCTCCAATTGGAAAATGGAGAAAATTAATACCACGGAAGTTATGGAAAGTGTAGAGCAGAGTATAAAAAGTACGTAGATCCAAAATTTGAAAGAGAAAACGAGAAACAGAAACGAATGGAATAAAACTGTTCAACAAGCCCAATGTCTTCACGGCCTGTACTGCATATACATACATATTAATAAGCGTAGAAAAAATACACTATTTACGACACAAACGTTCGCTCAGGTTGCAAACATCATCCTCTTGAGTAATTGTACTGCTCTTTAACTATATACTTAGCTCTAGAGAAGTTACTCGTAAAGGATTGCTATGGATAATGGTACGCTCAGAATTTTATAACCAATTTTATTATAGATCGCATGATTCCTGTTAAAGGTTGAACTAATTCGCCGCATGCGAGTACCTTTATGAATACAAGTGTAATATAATAATATAAAAAGTACCTTAAGTATATATTTTTTAAATAATGTCTGACACAAACTCCCATTCATATACGTAATGTCAAAGTCGATGCCAATGTCTACGCCTGACCTCTAAAAAAGGTGGTTATATAAATAAATCATGACGTACGCCTTTCGTGTTGGTTAATTACTGCAAAAGACTATAAAGATTAAAACATAGTTAACTGGATCAATTTTTAATTGTTCTGCAATCATGATCTTATTCGTGCATGCAATTATAATGAATTAAATACATTCTACCATTGTTTCGTTCTACTTAAAGAACTCGTTTAGTTTGGCAGAATTAGAGAGAAAACCTTACCGTACATGCAGTACTGCCACCAGCCAATGACCCAAAAAAAAAATAATTAAGATAATAGACATTCAAATGTAGCTATAATGTAGTAATGCATCTCTGTCGCCTTTCTGATTAATTCTGCACAGAAAACAATGTCGGCTAGTTTCATCCAGTAATAATAATAAATATTCACTTTTGGTGACATGTCAAAGCCTGACTAAAAGTCAGCAAGTAACGTATTACCACGTGCGTGGTTTGTAATAACCATATCCTATTAACAATCATCTTCCAATCTTGGACATTAAAGCTTTTGCTTCGTATAAAATTTGGAAGCTATTAAAAAGTTCACACTTAACATTAGATATCAATAAGCTTCCATTCGGTTCCTTAGTTAAAAATATCAATAATATGTTTCTAATTTTGCGTGTCTAGTCCTCAAGCTTTAGAAATTTACTTCCTTGTAGACCTCTCACTCCAGTGACATAAAACTATTTGTGGTTCCAATTTGGATTTTGACGATATGCCTTCATGCTATATATTTATATAGCTTACTTGCTGAACGCAGCGAAATTTTTCTTTCTTCTATGCAGAGTTTTCAGTGCCAAACTGTTTTAAGTATGATGGACATCCTCGTCAAACTGTCATAAATTTTATGTTACACTATTATAATTAATTTCTCGATTATTTATATACATGCTATTTATATTTATATACCTTTCATTCACTTAAAAACGCTGTTGCTATTTAGAAAATAAAAACACGATAGTCCATACATGAATACAAACTAGAAATTCTTGAATGAGCTGTGAAATGAAATAGGGCAGAAGAACGTGGTTACAATGTAAATCTTATTTGACACCAAATGTGAGCATGTAAACCTATCAAAATTGCACATTCCGCATACATAAGGACACCTCATAGCACAACACTACTGAATTCGGTTAGTTAGATAAAAAAATTTAACTCACTTTCGCAAAGTGATTCGAAGCTTGATACGAATTACTTTTGCATCAATTTGCGTCAATTTTTAAATAATTAACTCTACGACCACACCACTTAGTATGAATTAAAATCGATAATAAACAATAAAAATATGGTCGACAAATTGACCGTAATAAAGCAATTCGCAAGTTATATACCATAACTTTGTTAAGCCACAAAATAACTGACAGTTTCATTTTTATTTTATTTTTGCTGTTTCTTTACCTTTCATCTGTTTAATTTTCATTTATTTAGTTTTTGCCGATATTACTATTTCATTATAAACTTTAATGACTTAGTTTTAGTACAAATGTTATTTAATTAATAATAATAGTGATATGATTGTATTTATGAGAAATTTTATGCTTATAATCGGGAAGCTCATAATCTCTATTAGATACAATGGTGTGTAATCTACGTACATCATGATCAAGTCGTACAGGAAATAAGCAATATGATTTATTAGCAAGGTCGTAAAACGAATCCTTGTTGAGCGCAAAATTTAATAGTCAGTTTAATTGAGTTTGTACCATATTTGTACAAACGCATATTTATTGATTTAGCCAGACCAGTTGACAATTGTGTCACGTCGACTATAACCAAATTTAAATTTAGAAAACCTCTCATTATATTATATATTATAAACATATAGTTTACCGTCTCTTCTTTTTTCTTACATTTAGGGTGGTGTGTGTTAGGTAAAGTTTCTTGCCATCAATTTCACCAGTTCTTTTTGTACAATTTGTTCCTTTTATTTTTTTTTTACTATTTCACTTGTACTTTCTTTAATTGTGTTTCTTTGAGTTTCGATTGATATTTATTTTACTTATAACGCAAATTACATACTAATTTTTAAAATCGAAGCGATCAACAAGACGGTGATTAATAAATAAAATTAAAAAAAGAAGAGGAATTATATTTAATAAATTAAACTATTACACAAAAAATGAATAAAAATGTATAAATAATGATCTAAATGTATAAAATAGTATGTATTTATTCCCCTGTAATGCTTTCATTTCATTTATTTTTATTTGCTCTTATCTATCATCAACGAAAAACTGACCGTACTATATTTAAACCAATAAGATTCATTTAACCAATTGTCACACCTATATCAAATGAAGGAGAAGATATGGTTACGATCGATTATACTGCACGTTAGTATCACCGCTGCATTTGCAGTTCAGTTATCCTCATGAAAAGGGGACAAGACGAGTTAGTAATTCTCCCAATTTGCTCGGATAATTGCCGGCTTTACTCATATTCGCCGTAGAAGTTAGCCAAGAGTATACGACCGGATTAAACGCAGATCTGCCTGCTTTAATTACAACGGGCGAACAAACTCCTACGAATAAACCAACCGATCAATAATTTATTAATCAACAACTTTCGCAAATTAATTCTCGTTAAATATCGAAATTTAAATGTTTATTTTTGAAACGGGCTCACATTTTACAAAACAACAATAATGTATTTATTTTCGTTATCAATTGTTGTTGGTCGAGTTGATAGACAAAACATCCAGTATGCACGCCACTTGATCCCACATTGTTTAATTTACATATTATAATCTAAATTTTAGTGGCGCAGATGCGAAATTTATACATTTACACCTAAATTTATATTGTGACAATTTAATACAGCAATGTAGTTACAAACAGATTATGAAACTGACACCGATGGATTATGGAACAGTCAGTCGTATTAACTCTAGACCCTATCTAATTTAGAATTGTTCGTGCAAATTTAGGTTATGATATATGTCATAAAAGCTGCGCCGTGGAACAAAAATAGAAAGTATTATCGTGTACACATGTTTCGCTTTACAACAATTAAACGCAACATTAAAGCATGTATTATTTATTGCATCGATTTTCGGTGGCACGTATGAACCTTAAATAGAACTGCTTTCGTGATTTATCATGTAATCAAATATGCGATCATTAATAATATAAAATTACATATTTAACTCGGTTTGATCTAATGTTTTAAATTTAGAATTTATTTCAAATCTTTATTCAATGACTTTATTTAGATTAATCAATTATATACAGGGTAGACTATTTTCCATTTGTTTATATATATTTAATATTTATCTTGTATGATTTATTGACTTGTGCATTTTGCGGCATTTTATTTTTTTCATTATATGTTATTGTATTGTGGTGATCGCGAACACAATTTGAAATTAATTTATTTGAAATGAAAATAATTCGATACGTATGGCTTTAATAATATTTTTCTACTCCCATGTTTAAAACGCCATTTATCGAATATGTTTCCATGACGCTAAGTGGCCTTTTAAACACACCTTGACAAGCCGTGACTTTGTGCGCTTTAGTCACGGGCTGAAGTTAGCTCACCTTGATAAGCCGTGACTTTGTGCGCTTTAGTCACAGGCTGAAGTTAGCTCTAGGTTTTTAGTCGCGAAAATCAATTGAAACTCAAAATCAAGTTAGGTGTCACTTGTCGTCAATCTGTCAAAATAACCCGACGTGGCGCGACAAGGAAGTTTGTATTTTGTGATAAAAATAATGTGCCATTCGTGTAAAAAATGAACCGAAACGACAGTGGAAGTGAAGATGATGTTTGTATTGGAACTCCACCAGAAATTACTCAAGCAGCGGCATCGGCAACTGCTAGTTTGCTGCGGGGGAAATCAAAAAGTCAGTACGAACGTACATATAAACTTTTCCAAGATTGGCGTCGAGAAAACCAAACAAATTCATTATCTGAGAATGCGTTACTTGGTTTATTATATATTAATGTGGCTTAAGATAATAAAATAATTTCCAAATTTTAGTAGTTTTGTGATGGTCGTAGAAAAAGTATAGTATGCAATTCGTTTTATAAACTTCTCTAGACACTCGTTTTATTAAACACTCGCTCCGCTCGTGCCTAATAAACTCGTGACTAAAATTACGTTTATAAAACTTGTTGCATAATATACTATTATGTATAAAATCTATTGCTATTGTGTCGCCTTCTTTTTGATTTTTCTTAAAGTCGTTTTTTATTCATTCCATTTTTTTTGTATCGATAATTTCGATTAGATACTAAATTCTATTTATATTTCATGTTTTAGTCGATTTCCTGTTGCTTTGATTTCTCATTTATTATTTGCTATATTTTGTATTATAGTGAAGAAAAATTTTCAAAGGAGGGGATGTCGAAATAAAGTCTTGCAGCACACTAAATGCGGTGTTATTTTTAAAGCTTTCAGGTATCTATTTCAAAGACAACGTGGTTTGAGGTAACTGATGTATTCATTGTGATTTAAATTTAAGTGATGTTTGTACATGGATAAGCGTAATAGAGTTACACCGAACGAAATAATTCGTCTTTGAATTATTTATGCTGCACCGTTGCAAAAAGTTCTAATTACTGCGATGAATTATAGTGCGCATAAAAAGCAAATTGCAGATAAGAGGAAACAAACAGCATATTAAATTAAGCCATATAATGTTGACCAGATAAACACCATAAAACAGAAGTTCGCAAAGTTGAAGCATAGTTTTTATTTGCACAGAGAACAACGAGCATTAAATTTATAATGGTATTACTGAAATTTCGGATGCAGTGGTTTCGTATTTCTCATAAGCATTTTGTTTACCGTATCTTGTATCCTTTATGTACATAATGAATTCGATGAGCGTTAGGGTACGTTCAAGTTTAGTTTTACAATATTCTTGAAGCGCACACTTTGTTTGGAAATTTTACCTTCCTCTTTAGACTCAAGCGCCCATGTAAGTTTGCTTTATTAACAAACTAATTAATTTAGTTCATTTAATGAATAACTTCGCAAAGTTATTTATTCCTCGGACGAGTAAAGCTCGAGGGTTTTCGCTCGATAACAAGGATCAGTGTTGCGGCTTAAGCCATTCAAAAATTATTTATGATAATTAATATTTCTTACATTTTTAATTTAAGTGTTTGATTTAAAAGGGTGGGAGAAAAAAATTAAGGAAATTTATTACTGGTTTAATTTTAGAGTTTTTTAATAAAATTTGAGTGGATAAATTGTAACAGCTATCATTAATTATCTATTTCACCATTTTCGCCAATATGCACCAAGCACACACGGCAAACAATAGATTTGCATATGAAATTATCTTGGCGAAACATACGGAACAATTATTTCAATGATTCTATGCTCGCAACGTCACGATACAACGTCCCAGACTATTTAATGCAACGAGGTAAAGTTTAGTACCAGCTTTGTGCATTAGACTTTAATTATACAAATAAATGGAATTAATATTCTACACGAAATAAATTTACTGTGATAAATAAATTACAAGTATAAGCCGGCGCAGTAAGCGGATAAAGTGTGCAAGTTGTAATTACGATGAGTGGTACAGGTGTCTCTGAGAGCAGTGTGTAAAATTACAGCACGGGGAGTCGTTTACATAAAGCAATTTTCTTGAAGCCATACATCGATATCGAATACATTGTTACGGAATTACGTTTACGGTACGCCCTACACGCACTTCACATATTTAATGAACATGTTGCCGATATCGTATGCAAATATTTTTCCTTACCAGGAAATCTTTTATGCGATATTACCTTTTGAATAACGCGAATATTTTTAAGTATTTTATTAAAGAACAATCGAATTGAAATTGTTTGTTATGTTAGTCATCAATCGTGTATCAATATTTGCCAAGATATAGTCATACAGAAAATTATGCGATTTATACAAGAACGGCCACCGACAGACACAATACTCAACTAATAGTAGTAACAACCGTTTAATTTGCATTTATTACGAGTTATACATATATACGTGTGTGTGTGTATTTACAGTGCCCTAATTTACCACACCTTACGGTCCTCTACTTCTCTCCCGCTCTAGCTTTCTTGATCATATTCTCGTCCTGTAATTTCCTCATCTTCCCCAGTACCTCCATATTCAAGCCCTACCTCATCTAGACATCGCCTTCAGTTTTTCCTCTTCTTGCTGTGTAAGTTTCATCTATCCAATGTTTATTTCTTCTTTCATCGTTGCCACACATTGCTATTACTTTCTCTCTTCTTCTCCTGCTCTTCCACTTTTCAAATATTCCGTAAACTTCCTTCCCTACACACATATTATCCCTGAACCTTGTATTATATTTTGCTCCTCTTATGCGCATCCACTTGTTTCCATCTCTCTACCATCTTAATTTCCACGTCGCTCCCCTCTCTTCTTCTCTTTTTCACCTCCGTCACTAATGTCCCTGCATTTTCGTATAACTTTAATCGTTTTTTCCCATCTCGATATTTCCCTCCTCCTATTTTCCATTTTCTTCATATCCCCCAATGAATAATTTAATGAATCCCACCATTATGTCGCTCTTAATTTACATATCACCAACCTTCTCCTTGCTTCCACTGCTAACCTTTCATACCCCGTTTGTTGTAACATCACGAATCTGGCGTTGATCTTTCCAGGTTCAATGTCCTCTTGAATTCCCCTTGCACATTCTCTCTTCTCTCCTCTCTCACTCCTCACACTTCGGCTCCAAACATCAATATGCTCATTACTCATGTCTTCCATTCTCTCTTACTTCACAATTGCCGCGTTAACGTTTCTTCTGCCTTTTTGCTTTTACGCTCACATACATCATATGCCATTCATAACTGTTATTCTCTCTCAACACAGAACCCAAGTACATCAACTCTTTCGCCTCTTCAATCAACCATCTCTTCCATTTCACTCTAACTACCCTCCAATTCCCACCCACTTTCCTAAAAATTATTTTTTTAGCTTTCTTCTATCCAAGAACCTCAACAACCTCTCTGCTATTTGCCTTAGTCCTGTTATCTGTTACAAATCATTGCATTTCCCAGGACTACTCCTAAATCCTGTATTTCTCCCCGAATCTTCTTCAGTTCAGCAATTGAAAAATTAAATAGCAACTATTCAACTATGTATGAGTATATTTATATTCACTTATCTTGCAGTTGAAGGGGGGGGGGGGCGAAAATAAATTAAACGTAGTTAACAAATCGAAGCTAGGAACTTGTACTTGAGGTATTACCAAGTAAATAAAACCGTTAGTTGCCCAGGCAGCTAACCGGAACAAGCAAACAAAAGAATACTTCAATGTGTCCCTATTTTCGGTTTACTACTTTTAAGGTCAAGTGGTGATGCGGACATCTGAATTGCAGTCGTATGAATGGTATGACCGAAAACTATCCCATATGAAAAGTAATCTCCTATTCCAGAACAATTGTGAAAACTAAACTATTGTTGATAGACTTTTTGTTTTAAAAATTGACTACAATATGAAGATAAAATATCAAAATATGATACTACATTACTCTCTGTGAGTTTGATGATAAGTCAAAAACAAAGTTGGGTTATTTCACGAAGTACTAAATATTTTAATAAATCCCAATAAATAAATTTCCAAATTGCAACGCATTTCAATCCTTTTTTGGTTTTTGTTGAATGAACAATGATCTGGAACTGTCTTATGGTAGAGGATTTATACACATTATTATATTTAGAACTACAGGACCATATATTAAGAAACCATTCCCACTAATAAGCAATAATTATACCTAACTCTGCATAGCCAGGGCACACAAAAATATGGACTACTCTACGTTACTAGGATTATTACGCATCTTCAATGAAACCATTAAGGCGATGACAACGATGTACCTAGATGGTACTGGGTTGTAGTCAAAAGTCCCGTAGCATGCAATATTTTAAGGATAATCGAACTGACCCTTCCAACAATACAACTAAAATCATATATAAAAAATAGATCATATCCTCCTAGGCATTTTACTTGCTATTAATTTTCCAACGGCTCAACATTCAAAAAATTATTTTGGGCGATGAGAAATTTCTAAAAACTTCAATTTATCGTCACAATTTTTATTTTTAAACAAACACTATGGATATATGGATATGTATTTGTTGGGATGAATTGTTTTTGCGATGTTCCGAAGGATTTGCAAAAAATTGTTTATGTCACATCCCAAATATTTTCTGACAAATTTAATACTTTCTCTAACATTTTTTAATTAAACTTGGGAATTTCAATTTCGGCTCATATTTCATTGTAACGTGGAAAATTGAAGAATGGTATGTATTCATTAATATTAATATTAATATTAATATATATTTAAGGTTCGATCGTAAACACGTAGGGAAAAATTAAAGAAATAACTTGCAATACTGCAACAAAGTACGACTCAATGTCCACTTCAATTTATCCAATTACAACATTTTCGAATACGGTCGATCAATCAAGTTTATTTTAATATGGTATGGTTTATTTTTAACCAAACGTTTCAGGATTTTTTAAACAATATGATAATTTGTCACGTACTAAGGTGCTAAATTTATCGTAAAACAAAAACTGAAACTACCAATTTGTCACCTCTATTTTTGAATAATGGCTGAAGTTCTTAGAGGCATTGTATTTTTAAATTCTGACAAACTTATTCCTGGGAGCGTTATAGTGGTAACTGTTATCTGAAAAGATCCCAGTTGTTAAAAATTAACATCAACTGCCTACTTTCAGTTAAAATGATTAACAATTATCCATACTATGACACTCTTCGTGATTTTTTACTGTTTAATTACCCATATCATAAATAATTGTCGTTCGGAGAACGTGTTTCCCGAGTGCTGGAAATAATCACTTGTAACACCTATACCAAAACTAACTTGCCCTATAGCTCATAAAGATTTAAGGCCCATAAGTACGATATCTTGCCTGCGTTATCTACAGTGTTCGAAAAATTGTGAATAAGCATCTATGAGATATAACTTGATCGTTATAACATCATTTCGCCAATGTAGTCAGGTTTTCGATCGGGTCATCGAATCATCAATCAATACGATATTGCTTATGGTATTTGATGATATTGTCCGGAACACCTATCGGGAAATTTTCACTCTACTTGAGTTCCTGGATTATTCCAAAGCTTTCGTCACGATCGATCATTTCATGCTGCTTGTAATTAGAGTATTTTAGTCAGTACTTGACCAAGAGAACGCAGCGGGTAAGAGCGGGTATGTTATTTCCATACCTCTGCTTTTTAATCTGGTGGACCACAGGGAAGCATATGTGGGCGCCTCTTATATATAATATCGACATCTGTATTTTCGCGAATCTTGCATCATTGTAAATTTTATGCCTATGCAGACGACCGCCAGTTATATTTTTCTTTTGGCACTGAGCATCTTCTTAATGTTAATGCGCAAATGAATCGAGGTATTCAGGCTCTTGTTAATGTCTCTCAGGGTCATGGGCTTACAATAAATCCCAATAAGTCTTATATGATGCTTTTTGGAAATAGAACCAAAATACGGACACTGAAAGATCATATAAATAGAAGCGTGAATTTCCATATTGTGTATTCCGTTAGAAATATTGCCTTATGGGTAGATAACAATTTAGGTTTTAGTAGACATGTTGAAACGTTATTGCGAAAGTCATATTCAATATTAAGAACGCTGTACTCGTATCGTCATATTTTAGCAAAAAAAGTTAAATTTTATTGTCAAATCGCTGGTTCTATCATTATTTAACCATGGTGTATGGCCCTTTTTTAAATTATGAAAGTCAAAAACGAATTCAATTACTACAAAATTCTTGTCTGCATTACACACAGATATTCGCAAGTTCGACATTATATCACATGAGGTCAATAACTGCAGATTGCTGAATATGATAAATCGTCGTAGATTCCATTCAGCTTAAGTAATTTGTAAGATAATCTTTGAAAAAACACCTAATTATTTATGCAATTTCATTCTGCACTGATATATACCTTTCACAACCGTTCACAAAAAGCTTTTCATACTGTGTGGCCGCGTTTTAGAATTCCCTACAAATGCTTATGAAATATCTTAATTATCATAATTTTAAGAAAACCTATATACGAGATTATACGACCAACAAATGCAACAAATGTCCTTTTACTTGTTTTTTTTTCTCCAGCTCAAATGCTCTTCTTTGATTATTTCGTTATTAATAATTATCTCTATTATATCGAACAGGAGCAGGCCATTGTACTAGTAAGAAAGTTTAACTTACATGTGAATAAAAACCATTACTGCCCAGAAACAAAAAACCTCTTATCGCATTAAAAAAAACTTCTTACATAATTGCATACGGTCGCTGTGTATCGATGTACATGTATGACTCAGTCACTCGCCAAACTTCATGGCAATGTTTTCGGTAAAATAAAACGGGTATGATTTTCAATAATTGTTGTGTTAATTTACGAAGTAGTTCGTGGAAAATAGGAAAATAGTGAACATTTTCTAGGTCGGGACTTGCTCGTGTTAAAGTTCGTGATGTACAAGTGATGGTATTGGAAGCAAACTACAAGGCGCATCATCATAAATCGGTGAGTGTCGTTAACTTAATTTTTAAAAAATCAAAGCATGAATAAAATGCGATTAAATTGTACGTGAAGCAATAATATCGTTACGGGCTACAAAAATCGATGTAGAGGTTTAAAGGCTGCAATGGACATTTTATCAAAATACAGTAGCACGTGTTAAGTGTTACATAGGTTTATTTATAGTTAAATTTTATGACAAAATATATGAAAATTTATATTCTGTCCCTTCTATTTTTTAGTAAGAAACTTTGGGTTACATTTGAATCAAAACCATTACTGGCAAGAAATAAAAACACCTCTTATCACATTAAAAAAAAGTTCTTACATAATTGCATACGGTCTCTGCGTATCTATGTACAGTTATGACTTCAATAATTGCTGTGTTAATTTACGAAATAGTTTGTGGAAATTCATTCGTTATTTTGTCTTTTCTGCTTCCAGTAATAATGTCTATGTCATCAGGAAAGACTTAACTTGAGATTTGAATTCTTTTAAGATTCTTGTGCCCCAAATACACTACTTTCTTTATTTATCCATTACACTTCCTTATTATATTGTCCATTAAATAGCAAAGAGCTCACAACCTTGTCTCAATCTGTCTTGTGTTATCAAGTCTTCTGATTTCAAGTTATGGCTGATTAGACAAATCAAATTTGTCTTATAATGGCTTGTCGACTTATAACTTTATCGCTTAATCGCATATCGGTAAAAGTTATAAAATAAATGTATTGACGTATTACTGAACTTTTAAAACAAATTATAGCTTCACAACTTTTGAATATCTAAAGAAATTGAAATGTCGCTACGTGGGCCAATTGAATCTATTACTATGCAGCACGAATTCGTTTAAAATGAACACAATTTCAAAGGAGAAAGACAAGCAGTGAAAATCCTATGTTTTGCCACGAAAAAGAGGATCTTTAAAAATGGGCCGTCCCTATGATACGCATTTACTGTTTTCCCTCTTTCCCCACTTCTACTGCAAGTGCATGTAGCTAGAATACAATTATAAAGTGGGGTTGTTCGTTCTGTTCTCAGTCATATAACTTTAGTCAATAGACATCAATGCATTGGATTCGTTTCTCTTATGCACTAAAAATCTACCGGTACTTTAAATCATTGACCACATGGAATTGCAAAAGTGCTTTTGCACTTAAATAATGTCTTAATCTCTAATATACCAACATGTTGCTTAGTGGATTTTTTTTATTTTCACATATCCTTGTTTCTTTTTTCGTTACCTAATTGACATTCATAAAAAAACTCTTCAAAAAATTGGCTTAACGCTAAAAATCCCTCGATGATCTTATCTTCGATAATCGCTGTTTCTATAACGAAAGTACTGGTTGTATTGTATCACCTTAATAAAATAAAAATACTTTTCGTTGCAGCTCATGATATTTTATAAACCCCAGCTAATTCTATTGATTCTACCTTTTTCCTTATTTCTATAATACTAATATTGTGATATATATATTACATTAGGGGCTTGTGCTATTCTTTTATTACTAAATTGTTTCACCATTTATACCAAAGACAAGATGTGTGATAAAGTAGTTGAATACATAATCCTTTATTGCATGTTATTGACCCTTCGGAATTATACTGGATGACCTTACTGACCTGGCAGAAACAAAGCATTTTATGTTCAACCATATTTTTAGTTTTGTAAAACCTTCATGCTACCACTTCCAAGCCATGATACAATTTTCAATCTTATATCACGTTTGTTTAATTTTGCTTGCAATAGCCTTAAGAAGTATGTTTATAGTAAAGAACTGATTAGTTAAATGATGCAACCTATTAAATAGATAACAATGATTTGTGATTGTGGTATTTTTATAAAGCGGTTGTGAATTTATCCAAAGTTTTCTTCATTCTTTCACGATATACCATTGAACAAATGTGAAAATCCATTCTAGAATGACATAGTGCCTTATTTTCCCACTTAATAATTTACGGTGGCATTATATTATCAATAAATATATGCTCTTTGTCCAATCTTTATACCTATTTGCACTATAGCACTTGAATTATTCAAATTCGCAAAATTTCGAATATCTCACGACACCTCCGGCAGAAATGTTACTCCTCCTTTGTCAAGATCAATGCTATGTTCCACCATACATGGTTTTTGCTTGGGGTCTGTATTATATTTTTAGATTTTTAAGACTTTCAAACTGGGCTTGGGTCATCGAATAGGGTTGTCGTAGTGCTCACTTACCTGCGTGCCTTTGTCAGAACAATGAATGTATTGTTGTAAGTTAAAAAAAAAGATTCACCGTTCATCGTGAAATACGATTAATTTTTTTTTTAATAAAATGATATATCAAAAAATTCACACTTTCCACGGCAAGCTGTCAGTTTAAAACTGATTGACACTAACCACAGCGAACAAGCACACTATCATAGAACGTTTAGTATATGAAACTTAAATTACAATTGTTCCAATACATTTTTTATTTTCAAACCGATTTAATTTATTTTTAAGCGAAACTTCCGTTTGCATGTCTGTTGATTATGATTCGTAAATTTCTTAGATCTAGTTTATTCTATCCAAGTGTGCTTATTATATTTCCTGTTTATAACGAAGGTAATTTTTCGCGTAAAACTTTTTCGGTTTTTTCTAATCATGTTATCTTTTCCATCCTCTTTCTCTCTCTGCTCAAATTTATTCCCCCATATCGTTGCTTCAAATTCGCCGAATCTTCCACCTTATTAATTCGTTAACAGGTATCTCTTTCCGAATGTCAATTGCTTCACAGATACCTTTCTAACACTTTCGTTACTTTTATTGTTTTCTGCTGATCAATTTCAGATAATTCAATTTACATTTCGTATTATTCAATGTCTCCTCAAAATAATCAATAGTTATATTCACAACCAGTATTACCTCCTCATATCTGTGCTAGATTTTTGCAGTATTTATAAAATTTGTCACAGCTTAATATCTATATAAATTTCTGACATCTTACAAGTATTTCTATTTATAAATTTATTCATATTTAATTTTACTTTGTTTAGCTGTGTTGCTGAGTAAATATTAAATTTAATTGGAATAATTTATAACTGCGTAACAATAATATAATCTTATTGAAAATGACCATTTCCTGTCAAATGATATATTATTATACAGCTTTGTCTGGGGCTTACTGCATGGGTTGTACTTTCGGCAGGTATATTCCGTAACGGGGATTCGTATTACCGATTTTAAAGCCTACAATTCTTTGATTCTTTCATAGCAAACGACCTAAAACGTGAAATATCGCCCCATATTTTTGGAATAAACGTCAGAAAGCACGTGTTGTCCAAACATAACATAAAGTAGGCTCTGCTTAGCGACATTTCTAAACTTTTATATGAAAGCTTGTTTTATGAAGGTTAGAAAGCACTCGGTAATATCACACATGCTCTCTGAACAAACGTGTAAAATAAATTTATCGAAAGGGGTTTAAACCCGAGTTTTATAGGCACACTTTACTTTTGAAAATAGAAATATATTACGCTTTGTGACGTTTAGAGTTTACATTTAAATTATTACCGTTGTAATTTATCAATTTTCGTTATTAATACAAAAGTCTGTTCCAACGTTATTTGTTTTAAATTTATTTTCAAACAATCGTTAAGACGTTCCATTTCAAATGGTTTTTCGCGAACTTTCGAACATAAATTTGTCTATTTACATCTACGTCGTTCACTAATTATTTTTAACGATTTTATAATTTTTACCTGTTGTTATTAATATATAATACCAACACGTTGTTTACAGTTGCATATTTACAACTGATTTCTAATTAATACTAAATTTATACATAAGGCAATTTGTTTAATTAAATGAGCTGTCCGCTTCACGCTTGTCATACATGTAATGATCGGGTAACAGAATGCCGTTATGGTATTCTGCGGTTTTCCTGATATATCTATTATCCAATGTAATATACATTACTGTTGATACATAAAATTTAATTATAATTTCAATCACTCAGCCAATATACATTCAAGTATTATTAATGCTACATTATAACACAATACTGCTGAATTAGACATAATTGAAGTATGTGTTAGTGTAATCTGCTCTCACATATTTGATAAATAACTAATCCAAAAATTAACGCAAATTAAATAATAGTCGCTTATTGTCGTTTATATAGAGTATATCCAAAACCACCAGCTTTTCGCAACTGAAATTTGCGTATAAGCTATTACTTTCCAAAATAAGCTCCACCGAAGTTAACAAAAGGCAATCCAGCTCAATCCAATAACAAATCTCAGTAGAAGTAAAATTAAATTCTAAATTTTCACGAAGTCGTTTATTAAAGTAATTATCAATGATATTGTCAAAAGGAATGCTAGTATAGTTCAAAAGGAAATTGAATATCTGATTTCGTAAATGAAACTCACCCAACCTCTATGGGGTTTACAATGCGAATTTTTATTCTGACTCCTATTTGCTTGAGAAGGAGTAAACGCTGGATGGATTGCCTTAACGAAATATAGTGTCGAAATTCACGATTGGATTGGAGAAATCACAAATGAAACACAAAGCGTTTTTTAAAAAAAAATTTGACTTCATAAATAAGTTTCTTGTTCCAAAACATACCACGACCGTAATAAATAAACGAAAATCCAAATCAAAAATTAATCAAATTTATCACCAACGTAGATGAAAAAAACCCTGTAATTTTGAATTAAATGTAAGTTAAAAACCAGAGTTAAAATTTCGATTATGTTTAAAATGCGAATTTGGTTTCATATTGGAGCCCAGTTTGTGTAGATAAATGAAGGTTGCAAATCACACAATTCGATGAAATGTTGGGTTTGGTATATTATTCTGTGAACTTAAAGGTGCAATTGCGTGGTAGGTGTAAACTCTAAATGAAAAGTCACCAATTATTTCTTGTCCCAGCATTTGCTAGATTTCTTTTATGAATCACTTCAGGTAATTTGACCTTAAATCTATTACGTGTTTTTCATACTGTTTCACTGAACGCCTGTTTTGTATTGAAGTTTACACTTATATCGATATCTGACTGGGCATTCTTTCTCTGTAACTATAACTGCGTTTCATTGTTACGAGTTATAGTAGAAGGATGAGGATTCACAGTGAACGTAATACTTTGATTAAAGGAATATTTTCTTTGTAATTGTTGCTGCGTTTTTGCGTATGCATTTTTTATTTTAAAACTCGACGCAAAGGATGTGAAGCATCGTACGTAGACGACTCAGCTCAATAAACCTTAAGACTAATTTGAAACAAGAGGAACATTGGTACAACAGTAAAGTACAAAAAAATTCACTTGCGAAAACCCAAAGTATAATTGGACATCCACTAGTGTTTGAAGAGAATGGGCAGTCAGAACACATTATCTAATTTATCTAATTACTGCTGTTGTATTTCGACTACTGTATTTATGAGACCCAAATCATTGTTGTGTGTTAAGCCAGCCCTGCGTGATCAGGCGCATGCCAGGGCATACGGAGCGCTACTAAGTTATGCATTTCTATAACGTTTTAGTCAATATTTGATAACTTCACTCCTTGAACCAACTTAGCCATACTATTAAAAAAAGTTTAGTACGCCATTGACAACACACGTCCAAAACTTTTGAAGATAATGCATAACACCTCAAAGGGTTACTCACGGGCAGAAGTCGTTCTTCAAAAACTTTAGATAATCAGCCAACTCAATGGAAATGCGCCATGAACGACCATTCAAGACAACTGTCGGTAATTTGTGCGCCACCATGCAAATTACTCTGATGCTGCTAAGCAGAACAGAATAGACTTTCAGTTTTTCAAAAGATAGATAGTACAGTACAGACAAATATATATTTTTTGTAGATGACAGACATTCGAAAAGCATGATTTGCCATAGAGATATACAGCTACATATTCTACACGAAAAATCTGGAACAAGACAGATAAAATATTCTAATAAATAATAAATTTTATTTGCTGTGAAATTTCATTAAAACATTATCATCGTCAGAAATAGGAAACATACACATATACAATAAACATACAAAAAATGCAATAAATACAATATTTATTCAATTAACCATTACTAATAAGTACATTTTCTTCATCAGTCGTTAAAATTATAAAAACAATTCTCACGTAACATGCTCTTAACTGCCTCTTTGAAATCGAAAACCGCTGAGTGTCTTTAATTTGTTTATCTGAAACATTGAAAGCCATTATTGCTCCGAAATACAACACCAAGTTATGATGTGGTGCAATAATAAAAATGCAGATCATCCCCATTCCTTGAATGAGTATTCATTGCAGGTAATATTCCTTCCTGTTTTCTGAGGAATTCGTTTTTGCGCTACTTAATTTTAGTGAATTTATCTTGCACCACCTGATCATTATCGACACTGCAATATTTGATAATAATGAAACTATTACCATAGATGTTCCTACATTAATGTAACTGGTGTCATCGGCAACTGGCGTCGAAATGTATTCACAACTAAATCATTTTCATATTTAAAACAGCAGATGTCCCAGTATAGAACCTTGATGAACTTCCTGTAGTACATTCTTAGTTTCAGAGTATATAGTAATATCATTTGACAACCCGCTGCATTATTGTTCCTGTCTATTTCATCCATTATATAAATTAAACAGTTATAAACAGCCCTCTTGCATGATTTTCCTGGAACAAAACCACATTGATTGGAAGTTAAAATTTGTGTGTTTAAAAATTCTCTCATATATAACTTTTTCGAAGATTTTTGAACATGCTAGAAACTGTTAGAACAGAAAAGGAAGGAATGTTATCCACCCTGTTCTGAATTGTTGGAATGATACTCTCACTAGAGATACAGAGAAATAATACATAAGGAAAAGTTAGTAAAATTAGAATAGCCTATGTCTAAGAAAATTAGAAAAAAGAAACTGCTGAAAACGAAGACCCAAAAAAAAACATTGGTGCTAGAAGAGTGATGGAAGACATTTAACGACAGGTTAAAAGAAAATGCGTAAATAGAATGACACGTAATACCCAAAATAATACAATAAAATAGTGGAATGTGGAATTGAAAATGGAAAATACTAAATGAGAAGCAAGCTGAGAAGATGTACATTCGAACAAAGTCAGAAGAACATAGCGAGGAACATATTTTATTCTTACTTACCATACGTACACGTCAATACAAAAAAAAATACACATAGAGGTACATTTAAAATCCAACTATTCTAAAAAAGTCCTATGGCGTATAAAAAATCATCTCACATAAGTAATTTTTCACAATGGGTTTCAGTTTCCGCGGTGGAATGTTTCTGTACTGCATAGATAGTTCACTAAATATTTTTATGTGTTGGGCACATACACTTTTCTGCACTTTTGTTAAAGACGTTTGTATATTACGTAGTTTTGATTTATCACGCTTGCCTCTTGATGTTTAAAATGTCTGCTTGTTATTTTTATGTAAATTTATTTTTTTTGTTTTATATGTACATATTTAGTTTTAAATTATTCTTTGTAAACTATAATTGTAGTGTATTTAACTAATTTATTATTTGATATTTTAAGTCATTTATTTTATGACTTTGTACCATTACGTTGTGTCGTCTCCAAACTGGTAGATAGGTTTTTGATTAACCACATTAGCAAGATTATTTACATACATCAAAAATAGTAGAGGTCCCAATAGTGACCCTTGCGGAACTCCTATTTTTATACGTTTTCATATCGAAGTGATTATTTTTCCTGTGATGTAATCAGTAGTAAATGTGCATTGTTCTCGATTTTCTAAATAAGAAGACAAAAGCAGTAATAGTGTTCACGTACTCCATATTTTTCCAATTTATCTAATAGTTTTAGTATTTTATGATCGACACTATCAAATGCTTTTGTAATATCCATGGACATTCCTGACACTTCTTTACCTGTGTAAAGCATCGATATCATCTGGAATATTGTTCTACTGGTGGCTCTACCCTTACTGTAGCTGTTTCGTCCATTCCATAAGACATCATCATGTTCCAAGTACTTTCTGATTCGTGATGCGATCAATTTCTCCAATATTTTTAATATATTTGAAGTAATTGCTATCGGTCTGTCGTTTGACATTTGAGATGTATCTCCTTTCTTATGAATAGGCAAAAGTATTGATTTTTTTAGTGCTCCAGGAAATCTTCCTGGGCTGAAACATAGATTTACTATTTTTGATATAGGGTTTGCTAGTTCTATAGCGCATTCATTCTTTTAGGAATTACACAGGGATTTACTGATGTCCCACCGATTTTGTGTCATTTAATTCCTTTATTATATTATGTACCTGTTTCTTGTTAGTTGGACTCTTAAACTGGCTTTACATGTGTAAAATCAGTTTCCCTGTTTTGCAGGTGTTCTCCAACATTTACAAAATATGTGTTCAAGGAATTTAATGTTTTCTGTGTTTTCCAATTGCTACGTCGTATGTCTTCGATATTTAATGCAGTGTTTTTCTATCTTCCGTAATGTGTCACTACATCCTACGTAGCTTTGGTTTTATTTTTTGCTCTTCGTTGTATTCCTCAACGATTGATTTCTTTGCTTTTTGAACAGCGTTTCTTACTATTCTACTATCGTCATTATATTTCCCTTTACTTACTCTATTTAATAACATTTCCTCGTATAGTTGTCGGTTTTTATTGCACAGCTCTCTTATTTCCATCGTCACCCACTTAGCTTATGAACATGATCTGTTTTTTACATTTTCTTTTTGGGGAGTATTGATTTATTATAGTTGTTCCTTAAGTAATTTATTTTAGACCACATTTACATCTTTATCGATAAAAACTTTATCTCAGTGTATTAAATTAACTTGCCTTTTTGGTTCTTTTAACTAATGTTTTGAAAATAATCTCCCTTGTATTTGATATCCCTCATTCATAGCCACTCTCTTGGTAGTAGATACAAGTAATTACTGTGGATGAATCTGGTTCTACATTTACAAAGATGTTATCTACCAATATAGCCGATCTACTAGTAATTCTAGTTGGCTCTGTAACTGTGGACCTTAAGTTATACGACACCTGTAAATTCCTTTACGATATTATCCGACTCATTTAGCAAGTTTATATTCAAATATCCACATAAGAAACTTTCATTCCTCGTATCATCCTATCATTTCACATATAAAAATGGAGAGCATGTAAATTACGAGTACTATAGGGCAATATATATCCGCAGCAGATTTCGAAACAGGTACACAACTAATGGAGACAAGGCTGAGGCATTTAGTGGAGGAATAATCATCTTTTATATCCGAAAAGCAGATGAGCGACAATATATGAGAATATTGAATATTGAGAAATATAATTAAAAAAGGAAGGAAAATGGAGGAAGACTCATACTGGCATTTATTGACCTAAGAGCAGCATTTTACTTAACATAAAGGAACACGATTTAAAAATACCAAGAGCAATTGAAAGTAAAAGTAAATAAAACTAATACAAGTAACAAGTAGCAAAATTTTAAACAAAAATCTGAAAAATTCGCTTGCAAGACAGGCATTAAACAAGGTGATAATACTCATGATAGTAATGAATGATGTAATGAGGAAAACCAGAGCAGGAACAGAACAACAAGGAAGAACAGTAGGACACTGCAGATTACAACCAATAAAAATATTATTGCTATTTCCATAGTCGAAAAAACGCAAGAACAATGCTAAAATGCTGAGAATCGCAGTTAAAGACAGCCTATAAATAATGGGAAGTATGATGAAAAGATAGAACTAGAAATGACCAATAGAGCGAACATGTGAAACAGATTATACTACACACTAAACAAGACACTATGAAACTCGTGTGCATACCTCTTGAGGATGGAATCAAGTAGAATAACAAAAAGAATATATTAAGCAAGAAATACAAGTGGAAGAAGAGCAGGACACAAAGAAAATGGGTCAACAGAGGCAGTATAACGAAAAGAAAAGGCGGTAGAGTAAATAAGAAGAATGGGTGGAAGAAGATGGAGGAAAGTGCAATCATATGTGTTTTTCGGTGAAAGAAAAACCAGGGAATGTATGAGAACATGATAGATGTCATTGTGGAATCTAGAATATTTTCTGTTCAATATACAAAGAAGGCAGAAAGTAGAAGGGCCATTGTACGAAATATTTAGGTTGCAAAGTAGTCACGTAATTAAAACTGCGAACTGGATTAAAATTTACGTATTGTCAGAAGAGGAATATGATCGTAACGAAATTTCAAATGCATTACAAATTTTCGTTGTTGAATCTGTTGTTGTGGAGGGTTTAAAAATATTTCGGATTCTAAAGCTTTTGTTATAAGCTTTAGAATCCGAAATATTTTTAAACTCTCCACGACAGATTCAACAACGAAAATTTGTAAAATGTACAACGAAAATAATACACATTTTACAACTCGAGAGCCCCACAAAATATATTTTAGTGTTCAAATTTAAATAAAGTATTTTCGTGTTGTAAAGCAAACATTTGATATAGGAGAGGGTCAATAACACCGTGTCGTGTAATTTTTTAATTTATCCAGCGCAGTTCTTAATTAAAGCGTTCGAATGAGTCCGCATCGTGCGAAGAGAGATTAAATATCGTAAAACAAGCAATAAGCAGAAGCGAGGGGTCGCGGACAATATCGCAACCCTTTATTGGATGGGTTAAATTAGAAAAGCCAATTCCACGAGTAATTCCGGGCATACCAACCCCCAATTGTAAAATACACAATCATGAATTCACGTTTTATAGTACTTTTGAGCAGCGTTTGCGGTGATTATTAGTTAGCAAGAATCGCGAAGAAAACAAAACTACACCGCAAGGTGCCGTACATTAAAGGCTTCCGCCAAGTTAAAGAATTTAATTAATTATTTAATCATTGTGTTGTTCGCGAGTAATTTATTTTCGCGATTTCTTTGTTCCTTATGATATTAATTTCTATGAAATACCTTTTGATATGAAAATTAATTTAAATTTTACAACTTTCAGCTACACATTAATGTTTTTCTTCGTTTATCCCGCTTTAATTGCGAAACCGGACCGTTTTCGCTTATTCACTGTGAATTGTTTCGTGAATACCATTTCAAAATCAATATCGTACTCGTATATTAAAATTGATTTATAAATGAACAAATAAAGAGTACAACAGATCCGTTTATATGAAAAGTAAACTGATTTAGCAAAAATTAAGACACATTATATTATTTCAAGACCTTACACGATATTCCTAAGAATTTAAATGTTATAATCTGTAGGTAAAGCTCAGATATAATTCTGTCCACAAACATTAACATATGACATCGTACAACAAAAAAATCGAGCGAAGAAAAAATTCATTAAGACCCACCCAACGTCAATATCATTGTATTTGGATTCATAAACTGTCAATCATCAATATCTTTTACTTGAAAGTTGTACCCACAGAACGGGCAAAATCAATTTGGACGATTGATGATTAATTTGTGTGCATAACATCCTTGTAAAAAACACACCCATGTAAGATAGTCATTATTTTAGTACTGGGGTAAGAGAACCGATACCGATATAATCTTGGTACCACATTTAATTTAATGTGAGCTTTGTATTCATACCATGGTTGGATTTTGGGGTTAATTATAGCGATAGGTTCTGAGCTATTGTAGAATGCAATTGGGTTTAGATACTTGTATACAGATAGATTAAAATAGAAAGCGTTTTATCTACTATTGAACAAACCAATTTGAAAAAAATGACTTGGCAATTGGCATAAGTTTGTTAAAATGTACCTAGTTAGGTAATTATGCAAATTATTTAATTGTGCTTGGATTGTCGAGTTATTATATTACCCATGTTGATTCATGGAACCACTATAGGTGGCCAAAATCAATTACAATATATATAGGCGCTCACGGTTGTGTTACCGCTATTGATCGTGGCTCGTTAAATTCTCAGATAAATAAATTCAGTTAAATTCTGTTTTGGACGTAGTTTAAATCCGCGCTATATTGGCCATAATGGCGCTAATAGCTATTCCGAAGCGTTATGTGGTAGTATCTCGTTAAACCGACGACCGCAGCGCCGGTTTACGTGTCATTTGCGGCTGGACTGGAATTAAAAGTTAGGGCACTTTTATCCATCGCCAATAACTGATCGGGGGCGCAATCCTCGCCACGCATACGCATCTAGATCGGCCGGACATGTCCTCTCCTGCCTCGCGGAGATTAACATAAAAATAATTGTTTGCGTATCTTTCATCCACTTGTACCTTTTTTAACGGGGCGCGTTTGACTCGCCACGATAAGGATTTTAATTTACGGCTCTGCGAGTAGTTTTAGGGGCAATAATGAATTTCAGTTGCAGCAACTAAAGAAACAAACGGAAATACTCGTGGCAACAAGCCAAGGGAAGGGACTGGGTGGGATTCGTGCATCTTCAGATTTTTTTTTATCATATCATAAATATATTACTTTAAAATGTCAGATAAATCGTAAATTGACAAACAGGAATAGAACGTATACAGGTATTTATTTTGTAACATAGGTAATATTAAGATATTTTTTTTGCCTTTATTTATATTACATATCTCTTGTGCCTAAAGTGTCTGCCAGTATAATCGAAGACTATATCATGATACATGTCCTCAATTCAGACTAAATTCATTATGAATAAATCACACAACACCTGATCTGTCCTTTTGGTCATTGTTGACTGTAAATTAACAGACTTTATGAAACTAAGTACATTCAAAATTTTCGTTCTACCTGAAAACTATGGCCAATAGATCTTGAAAAATTATATCAAATTAACTTAGTATTAATAGCAAAATATACCGAATACCAAATATCAGAGGGAATAAAAATCTGATAATCATAACAAGGAAGTATAAATGTAAGGCAACGATCATTATAACCAGGGACATATAAAATATCATTATATGGAACGAAAATTCATATTTTTTGTTGCATTTTGGGGTCCATAGGCGAAATATCGAAATGTAAATTTATTATTTTATATTACATTAAAATTCGCGTTTCTATTAAACGGATTAGTGTGTTATTGCAGTTTCTGGACGATGTTCGTGTCATATTATCTTCCGGCACCACCTTGAATTTTATTCAACTACGCATTTGATACTCGTACTCGTACTCATCTTATTCGATTGAGCAGTTCAGGTAGAAACCCGTAAATGATTAGGGTTTTTCCCTTTATCTGTATCTTTCAGTATTCAACAGTTTTTTCAATTAGTTTTGCATGTATTGATGTGCTGCATGAACATCCACTCCATCTTTTGCAATGGGGTACATACTCATTCCAAATTTTCTAAAATGTCCATATCGTTGTCCTGAGTATGTCTCTTCGGTTATATCAAATACTATTATTTCGTAAGCTTGCTTATATGCATTTCCAAAATTTCAGTTGTTGTTTGTGCCTATACAACAGTTGCGACCTTTGAACTTTGTGATGGTATTGCTTTTTAATTCTTCTTAATACCTTACATACCTTGCAATATCTCCATTTTATCGAAATGCGTTCAGGTATATTTAGAAGTGCATGAGGAAGATATCATACCATATACATTGAACCACAAAGCAATATATTTATATGTTTACCTTTCAGGGAGGAACGGCGAAAGTAAACATACAAGAAATTAGAGGTAATTCAAAATGGATTACAAATAATAATTACAAATTATGGTAAACTTACCCATCCGACGATAGTTTGAACAAAGGCTATGTTCTAAATGTTCAGTTCTTTTTAAATGTTAATAAACACGTAGGAACATATCTTATGGATGTTATAAATACGAAACCACAAAACCTAGATTCGAACCAGTAAGTCGAATTGGTTTCGGAATACTTCTTGATCTCTCATTGAAAATGTAAAGGTAGTATAAACTGTAATCATTCAAAATAACATAACAGCCATAAAATATGTGTATTCAACATTTAGTCCCCTTACTATATCCTAATAATATCCTAATAGATAATCCATGTCATAGAAAACATCTGATTAAAAAATGTTTGTCTCAAAATGCTTAACCATTTATTTTGAATATATTTACATATTTCTCATATTATAACGATAATAATAATAATAATAAGCAGCTACTTATTCCAAAATAGTTTATACAGATAACTCATCCTACAATTAAAAATATTTTTCCTGGTTGTAATTTGACATGTTTGGAACGATGATATCAAATATCAAATGCATTTTTCCCCTCATCACGTCAGATTTTTGTCTATGGTATTTCCGTTTTGCTCATTTGAAACTTCTCAAATTTCGTTAATAAATGTAAATGCTTAAATTATAAATCCATTGATATCATTGCACAGGTGCAAATGAGAAATCTATCCCAATAACACATCCAGTTCTCCAAAAAGTTATAATACATGGTCAAAATACCGTTATTATTAATAATTTCATGCGTTGCTTGTTTTCAGTAGAGTTTCATATGGCATTGGTGTAGATTCCTTCATTTGTGGCAGCTCATATTTAAGAAATACTATTTGTACTACTTGGATTGCATTTGGCTGCTTATCATCACCTACGAGCTCGTACATTCTCCCCTATTCTCGTTTCTTACAGCTGCCTGTCCTAAACGTCAGATTTCACCGACGATGCTTTTAGTTTCACGGCGTCGATGCGGTTCATACAAACGAATTCACGATTTTTTACCCCCAGCTAAGAATACATTTCAGTGAAATAGCATTATTCCCTTATGTTTGGGTTGGATTGGGTTAGTTGTACCGCACCATCTTAATTGCTTTACTAGTTTTGATCACTGAATTAGCCTACTCGTGTTTTAAAAACGCAATTCATCAGTTTTTTCACAGATTTTCAAGTAAATATTTTTAAATACTGGATGAATAATATATTTATCATTTAGATTGTTGTAAACATATTGTTATTTTTAAAAAATCCGATTTTTTTTGTTTTTAAAACTAAATATAGTTGAAATCTCCATGACCCTACTTGGTATATTTTTGAACGTTTCTTTCTTTAATTATTTTATCGAATATTACACGTCATGTACATGTGTAGCTAAATTGTTTAAAATATTTCTTCAAATGTGTATTATGATTGTATCTTTTTTGCTGTTTTTTTATAAATAGTTGCTGATAATAAGTATTTCTTAACGCATGCGTTTTTACACTACCAAGAAAATCTGTAATTTCTTCACACCTATTACAATAGTGCTTTTTGCAAAATTATGAAATTTAACTTTATTACGTGCAAATAAATTACCTCTACAATGTAAGTAATTTGATTAAAATTCATATGTTATATTTTAAGATACAGGCATTCAAACTTACAATTAGTTTAATTCTAATTATTAAATGATTCATCGACAAATAGCTCGCATAAAATAAGTAACATTACAATGATTTAAAATATTATTATTATTATTTATCTAATCAATATAAAAATTGGCAGTTTCGTTCGGTTGGGTTGGGTTGGCTGTTTACTTTCGTTGGAATTGGAATTTCAGTTTCAGATGCCTCTTAAATTTTTAAGTTGTGAACTGCCTGTTGTGGATTTGTTGTGAATTACTGTGGTGAACAGTGAACAACTTGAAGTTGTATTGATCCCCATAAAGTATGAAAAATTTACGACAGTGATGCAACGATCTGTTGTGAACCGTAAGACAATTTCGATGTTATTTTTGTTTAGTTCAGACTTCGCTTTATGATCAGAAAATTAATCAAATAATCAAATTGTATATCCGAATCTCGACTCAGCTATTCGATCATGAAATACCTTGTACGAGTTTATGAAGAGCTTCCTACACTTGAGGATAAGGACGATCAAGATATACCAGACTTTGAAAAGCAAAGAAAACAGGAGATAGTATAGAGAACTTTAACATGATTCGTAAAAACCAATATGTTTCGGATTGGGTTGGGTTGGGTTGGGTGTGCTGACCAAATTACAACAAAATCAGTGTGTAATCAATCGGTTTCCAATTTTAATTTCCCCTCACTCTTTGAAGACAATGCCATTAAATTAGCCGTGATTTCGTTATGCGAATGAAAAGCTTTTATAAAGCTGCACACTTTGATAAATATCTTAAACAACATTCTCCATCAAGATTTTGTAATTAACTAGACTGCGTATTCTTCAAAGTATTGTTTGGGCGTGCCACATAAGGAGTTATTATCTGTTTCAGATCCTTAATATCCGTCTTAATTTTCCCAATACAATCACAATATAGGTTCAAGTTGGTATGTTATGAGTGAAATCAATGCATTTCGAGAAAATAATGGAATAGGCCCTAAATCCAGTTGATGAAGAGATCAGATGCATATCAGTAGCCTGATTATTTATTATTAAATCTTTGTCATTATCTCACATATTCTTCAAATGTTTTACAACCCAAGCAGGCAATTTACCACGTAACACTAATATTTCCTATAATTTGAAGTTAATTTTTACATGTCTTTTGGTCATAAACCTACTTTTGTTTGCAACAAACTAAAATTACTCAGATTACTATATATATGACAAACTAATTATTCAATTAATTTATTTTAAATGACTTTAATTTATTGGTGTTTTTATGTAAGGTATTCTTGTGATAAAAATATTTGACTTGATTACAAGATTAGATCAATTAAGTAAACTACGCGCCAAGAAAATTGCAAAACCTCGAAAGAGCTCAAAGAGAAAGAGCTAAAATTTATTTAATTTGTATTTATTTCAATAGTAAATCATAACACAATCCACAAACTAAACATTATGTGATTCCATTCATCGATCCAACGTTGTCTTTCTTGCCACCATAGAAGTCTGGCTCTTTTTTGAAGTTGCGTCTAAGGAAGACGTCGTAAAGGTCGGTATGAGTGGAAATTAAAAGATGTAATTAGACGCTACATCTGCGCGACATTATCTCATCCAGTCAACACCAATTGCAGCCGACGAAGTACGAAATTTGTCTATAAGACTCATTTTTCTAAGGCGGTGATCTTCACGTTCGTTAGTCGCTCGAGGGCGTTCGCATCCCGGACGATGATGTTGGTTATGTTCTTCAGACCACGGAGTTCATGCTCGAAGTACCGTTGAAGAATTTGCAATTTGCCCTCTTCCAAAGTCAGACGATTGGTTAAACCGCGGTCTTCTACCAATTCTAGGCATTGTGAACAATCGAAGAAACAACATTTGCTCACCAAATGGCATATACTTTGTAATACAGTTTTTAACTTTCTTGTTGTAGATTGTTTGTTTCATAACAAAGAAAAACTTGCAGTTCTTTGTGTATCGATATGATTTTTTATCACCGACTTTTTGCATGCAGCATGTTGTTATGTTAAGATTCCAGCTTGGTGATTTTTTTTCGATCTGTTGCAATTTTTTTGGGACGTAGGTATTTGCAACCATATGTTCGGGTTTTATATTCGTTCTGTACATTTTTACAGTATGTGTTAAAAGCAGGTCTCATAAATTTAAATATCGTATATACTGCTCTTTAAGTTTTTTCCCTAACTTACTCGTAATTGCCATTCCATTTCTGTTATGTTTTCTACTACGAACAAGTTTTTCTTTACATTTTTATCCTCAAGTTTGGTGGCAGATTTCTTTTTTGTTGTTTTTCACATTTTCGGAGCAACTTTTAATTATTTGGCTCAACTGTTGATCACGTGCCTTAATGATTTCATCAGTTTCCAAATATTTTGCCCTCCATTGCTTCGTCTTCTGGAGTTTTACTTTGAATATGTTCTCTGCCCTTGCCTGTAGTGTCCTGATCATCGAAACGTTGTACCACGTAGTTTTTGACGTGTATGCCCATGTGCATATCATCTTCTAGATCGCTAACGCTTTTCTGGATATTTTATATTTATTTATTTTAGGTAGGTCAGTTATGATGATGTGGTATAAATATTTACTTAAATTCAACATCAATGTTGCCTACTTGTAGCATAAATAGTCGTTTTTATACAATTTTGCAGTATAGTGTCTAACACATGTTCACATATTATCACTAACTATAAGGCAGATAAAGTCGTCGATGTAAATCATAAATATGAAATGTTACTGATATCTTAAGTAAAGTATAAATTACAATTATAGTATTAATAATGCGTAGCTGTTAATTAATTAATTAAATGAAGTATATTAAACTAAATTTTAAACTTTTATATATGAAACTGATTTCGCAATTTAAAAAAATTACCAGCAGTGTTCCACGTCGTATGAAATATTTTAAAACTAAAATGTCGCGCTGCAGAGATATCATGCACACTAAAAAAGCTAATTTGTATAATGCTTGTTAAATAAATAATAATTTGTTGTGCTGTTTTTGCCGACTGGTAAAATGCAGCGAGATGACAAAATAACAAATATGTAATAGCACGGTGTACGGCATTTTAAAGCCCATTATTTCATAACAGCGGCATTTAGGCCATGAAATATTGAGCACGGTATGGCACACATGCACGTCCCTCCGATTCAGCTCGTTCATTTAGGTGCAAGCTATTATTATTTATCTGTCACATAACGTACCTTCATTATGCTTAACGCCGATATCGTTACGTTCGTTTCTGATTGAATGTGTCAGATTGAATAAGTAGTTTTTTTTTTCAATGAATAAATTATATTTTAAGTTATTTTATTTATCAATACATTTTACATTTTTGTAATGGATCAGAACTGTTTATTTTGAATTAATTTATATGTAATAGCGTCGCTGGTAGTTTCAGCTTTTTTTCACTCATAGTTCTTTTCATTTGCTCCTCACAAGGCAACTTCTTCGTATTTTAATCCGTCCTTTGTAAAGCATTCAAATAACATTGCACCTTCTTTCATCCAACATATTCTCCATTTCTCTACGATACCACATCTAAACTATGTATATGTGTTTGTTTCATTCTTTTTTTATATATTTTTTTCGGAACCATCCATGGCGTTTATCTCTTTCCTCAATATGAATTTCGTTTCATCGCAAGTTCTGACATTATTTCTGTTAGCTTACAAATAGTATGAAATCAACACTAATTTAGTTGTGTTTCAATATGAATCAGTTTATTAAAATCAATTCCAGATTTGGTCGCGTCGTATAAAAATGTCGTCTGAAAAATCTTCGAGAGCAATTTTAAAAAAGCGCAAGTGACAACTGCAAACAAACAAGCGATTACCATTATCCTGAAGATTATCCGCGTTCTTGTGGCGTTTAGTGAGACGCGTGTACAAAACAAGCGAACAAAACAACTGTTGTAGGAGGAACAGGTCCTTGTTTTATCAGGATAAGGACTGGTTGCGGTCCGCCGAATATAAACAGGCAATTGTCTGAAATGAAGCAATCAGTGGCTCAGCCGGCGATAAGAGCGCCGCGTAACGACCGCCAAGGGAAACATTAACAGACTCCTCGTCAGATTACTTGCACATCTCGCTGGTGGAAGTGTAAAGGAAATAAGGACACACACCGAACTCTTCCTGCACCCACCCTCTTTTCTTTACTGCTTTGTATGCTCCGCTCGGTTATGTAGGTGTGTGCCGAACGGTGACATCAAACATTGCGTTTGATTAATATAATTAATTTTTCTTATTTATGAAATTGTTTCAAAGTCATAAAAAAGTAATGTTAATGATAATGAAAATATTTAAAATATCAATTAATTAAATTAGCTACTAACTACTAACTTTAATCTATGGATATTAGAAACACAACAACACTATAAGTTGTGGTCCTGTCAGGATACATTTATTCATATAATTTTCTCAATTTAATTTAAATAATGGGATCGTTTTTAATTATAATATTTTATGGAAGGGCCTTTCATAAACAGAGAAATTACGCTCGATCGACTTGTTTACACCAAAACAATAAAGTACTTAATATTCGTTATAGCGGCATAATAACATTACAGCCTTAAGAACGAATGATAAACCGATTAAAGTTGGAAAACACTTCGCAAACAACCAACGTTGATTGCCGCAGCGAAAGTCCATCAGGGTAATTCTAGCACAAAAACTCATAAAGCTAAAACTACAAACATAAAACGAATCCGTCAAAAGTTCGATGTATAAAAACAGTTGTCTTTCAATGGCAATAAAAACCCCCACTGTCATATAATACACTGTCACGTCAGCTGTAACGAGTTTTATGTCGAACTGAATGCACGTCATCGTTTTCTTAACGCGAAAGAACGAGACGAATAAACAATGTGCGTCCGTTTTGAACGACGATTTCCGGTTTTCGAAATAGAATCCTGAGAGAATAAAATCACGAGTCGCCCCCGGATGATCAACGAAGTTAGTTTCCTTTCCTGACCGAGATGTTTTTACAGGGCTAGTCGACTACGTAAAAAGCACAACATTGTTGTTGAGATAATTCTCTTTCACAATTATCTGCGATTACAGCCCCATCAAAGTCAGCGCTTGAGGGCCCAGAAGGGATGCGCGAGGTTGTTCTAAACACAAGTTTGATGTCTTTATAAGACTGTGCGGTTTAAGGCTCCCTCCCTCCCTATATTCAATGGCATTATTTCGCTATTATTAGGTTTCTAAAGAAATAAATTATTTGTGTCGTAATGAGATATTTATACAAAGAATATTTTCAGACTCTAAGAGCAATAACTAATTGGCAATCAATTTTATATGCGATCTTTTGTAGATTCGTACAAATTGTGGGATTGTTAATAGGTATTTTATACCTCCATTATGTTCATAGATATACACAAGGTGATTTTGCAATATGTTGATTATTATGCACCTTGATAATCCCGAACAGATCACGGTTTCCCGGCTTTCAAGAAACACGCAAGATAATAATTCCAACAAAAACCATAGATTGCAAAATAATGCAATAATATATCAAATATATAAAAATTGATGTCAAGCTATTTACAAAACAGAAAAGGATAATAAAAACAATGAAACACAAGGAAAGCAGACCAAAAAGACATTAAAATAAAACTTAAATACAGAAAAACAAATAATTGAAAGATATAAATTAGAAGAAAAAAAATTTAAATCAAATAAAAACATAGAATAGTGAGAAATCGATGTCAGTATTACATACTGGAAAGAAATGAAAATATGGAAAAAAATCCGAAATAATTAAAAAAGTCAAAGAAAAGAACCTACCTCATACTACTAACGAAGAGTAAAGTAAAACTAAATACAAAAATGTATAAAGTTATATATTTTTCTAACTTTGTGTCAACCTATTCCGCCCTAACTTGCCCAAATGACCGCTGGGAAATAATATTAGCAATAATATTGCACTTGATGCTAGATAATTTCGCAATTGCTGCAGACCTAGACATCATCCACGTCCATGCCAAGAGTAGGAGAGTACAAATGTAGGTGATTATAACACGATACTTAAAACATGAAAGGAAGAAAAATGTATGAAACCAGACAATATATTATTTGCGTTATGTACCACTGTAGAAAAATCTTCTTCTCTTAGTCTCCTTGTCCACATAAATCTTGATGAATGAAAGCAGACCCAATTTATCGTAGATAAGTCGAAATATGGACAATTGAGTGTGGAATAAAAAAGAACCTCAGAAGACACCAGCGCCTTTCTCGAAGACTTAAGACCCATAATTGCAAATAAAATTAAATAGAATAAATTCAGTTTGCATTACATATTCATTTCACTATTCTATGTAAACGTCGATACCTAAGAGGATTTATTTATCAGCTGTTGAATGCCATGACATTAATATTCGTTAAGAATGTCATTTCTTCGATCATAAATTAACAAAGCCGAAGAGGATAGAGGAAATGAGAACGCAAACGACACCGAAAGAAAATTAATAGTAGAATAGAAGTGGGCACTATAAGAAAATAGAAGAAAGTAGTAGTTGCGGTGTTTTTTTTTTGTTTTAAACTCAAAAAATTTTCCTACATATCCCCCTTTTGCACAATGCACTTTGTCCAACGTTTCTCCATGAATGGATTCCATCGTCGACTCTGGTTTGCAAGAAACACCCATATACTGCTTCTATGACCTCTTCATTTGCCTCAAATTGTTTTCCAGCCAGAAAGTTCTTTATATTTGGGAGTAGGCAGAAGTGATAAGAAGCCAAATATGCTGAATAGGATTGATGATCCAACAATTCGTACTTAAAATGTCTCAGTTTTCGCATTGCCAAAGCGCCCTTGTGGCCAGTTACTTTGTCCTGATGAAAGATTATTATTTTTGCAACCCATGCCTCTTCCCACGAATTTTTTCATCCAGGTTTTCATAGTATTGACCAGTCATGGTTTCGCCATTTTCAAGATAATCAATTAAAATAATCCCTCTTGCATTCCAGAAAACATTGTCCATGACGTTTCCTGCAATCGAATTTATCGTTTTCGGGAAAAGCCACCTGCTCGCACTCACTACTTTAAGTACTGGTTCGATGCTGGCGTGCAGTGGTTGACCAATAGTCACAAATCGGCACACAAGGTTGGTTGGATTGTTTTAAAAACGGTCCTCATTTGTGACCAATAGGTGACCAATACAACTATTGCTCACAAATAGGGCACCCACCTTGCACAAAGTCTCTTTTATATTAATTCTTTATGTAAAATTTACCCTTTCTTCCAATATACCCACGGCATCAGCTATCTCACAGGCAATTAATCGTCGATCGTTCAAAACCTTATTGTACACCTGCTCGATGTCTTCTTCTACGGTTGCAGTTTTTGGTTGTTCTTCACGTTGATCAAGAGGAGAACTTTCCACCATACCATCGTAAAACATTTATTGATAAGATCAACCTAACCTACCACCTTAACATAGAAACCGTTATTGTATTTCAATACAATTTTTTATATAATAAGTTGATCGATGACGACTTCTGTCACTTTTCTTATTTTTTTTGTTTGTATTGGAAAGTGACAGTTGTCTGTTGGACTATGGGTTAGGGAGTCAATCTTCCGAAACCAACTTGATCAATTCTTTGAAATTCAATCAATTTGAGAGCGGGAACAGTATCATGCAAAAGCTACCGCTTTTCACGAAGATTAGTTAATAGCGTACCACAATACACCCCTGTTACAATTTGATATTGTTCTAAGTAGTCCGACGTAATTATTGTGTTTATTTATTTGTTTATTTTTTCTATTTTTTTATCGTAATTATAAATCAAAGTTTCGTCCTTACAATGGCAATTAAAAAATCAGAGAACCCCAAAATGAAATCGAATAGACTTCATTTTTAAAAAAATATATATTAGTTACTCATTTATGGATCTGTGGTAATAACACGACGTAGGGAATAGTTGAAGTCCAAGTTTTGAACCCAATTCATCAACCTATCGTCGACCAAAATCATCTTATACCAGACTCCAACAGTTGTAGGAGTGGATACAGAAACGGGTCTTCCAACGCGATGCACATCTTACCATCAACATATGCGTTAACGCATTAAACTTCAGCTACACATTTTCATTGTAGCGTACGAAAGTCAATGATCCTTTAAGTTCTCCACCATATCCTATTTCATTTCAAAGGCAAGTACTTCATTTTCGACCAATATTCAATTTTATCAACATTGAGGTCTTTAGGTCAAAGAATAAACTCGTTGTAATGGTTATTTCTGTTGGTTTAGTTATGTGAAAGTTTTAAGTTTTAACTATTTACTCATAATCCTGATGTGTGCTGAATGTTAATATGTCAAATTAAGTTTTTAGTAAAGAGATTTAGAAAATAAAATTTTAAGTGAGCTATACGAAGATGTAGATGTGCGGAAGGAAATTGGGAGAAGTTCTCGAATAAAATGACTGAATTACAAGAAATGTAGAATGCTTCATTTCGGATAAATAGCGTATATACATAAAAATATTATGCTAATTTTTCTATTAGAAGAACCCAGTGCTACTTTATGGTTTCTTTTTTATTTCCTGTAGTTTTAATATTTTTTGTTCCACATCTTTGTTTTCTTTTTTTTGTAATATTTATGAATTTTTATTGTATTGTCTTCATGTATGGACAATTCAACGACAATTCGCGTTTTTCATTTAGATACTAACATAATTTTTATTTGGAAAGAAACCGCCTTGAAAATTCCGCCTGAAGACTTGATCGGTGGATATTGTTCCCCAACAAGCAGAATTTCAGTTCCTACCAAAATTCCCTTTTTAATAATATATGGTGATTACGAGTGGCTCCCCTAATGTTTCTAAACGAAACTAAATGAAACAAAATAGGCGAACGGACTTAATTCGCCCTGTAAATTTTCACCGGAAATTAAAGACGAACGAAATGTTAAATTTTCCAAATCGGGCGGTTTGGTTTAAATTTATACCGACAGGCGATTAAATAAACTGACCTTAACATTGTTACCGTGAGCCCGCTGTAATTGGGTGGTTTACTCATGTGGTCAATCTAACGTTTCTAATTGAGTTAACGGGGGATTTGCGTTAATAAGAGCCAGGTATATATCAAATGTAGCCGTGTTAATATAAACAGAGATACCGGAAGCCGCGGACCCCGGATAAATCACTGTGCTCGCCGGTCATTAGTTGTACCCGCGCACATTATCTAGTTAGCCCCGGAACCGCTGTCCACCAATATCACGCGTGATTTAGGGCTGTTTATTTACATCCTACGTTTAAATTAATACACAGAATTTACCGCTTCACCTGCACCCTGTCTCGTACATTTGTTTGTTCCGAAGAATACCGTTAACTCTAGAAATTCATTAAATAGTGATCTCACCTAAATATAAATGTACGAGCCAATTAATTACTGCAATTTATATGAACGATAGATCATCGAGTACCAAATAGTGACTTGCTTTATTTGTTCGTGAATAGCGATGGCGTGCGGTTGAATGGTGAGGACATTTTGTGAACGCGTGTCTGCAAGTGCAGATTCACTTAGCGAATTGAATTGAATGTGTAATTCTATCTTTGCGTTGGTTGTGTGAATTTTTTTAGTTGTAAATATTTGATGTGGTGAAAATGACAACTAACAAGCAAGTAAACCTGAACTATACGTACAACCACATATGTAGTGTCACATGTCATTTTGAGTTTTGCAATATGTCCCGTCTCGTCATTTCAACTTTTGAAATCGCTGCATTAATTATTCTTATTGTCTTCATTTCAATCGTTCTTATGGCGCGTTTAGATCAAATCGGCTATCTTGAAATTATCATTAATTTGGTTTCATGAATTACATCTTCAACTTCTCTAATTTTTAGTTAAATTTTTGTAATACTTTGTCTTCCTTTAGAACCATAATCCAGCGTTTCTTTCACCTGTTGGATTACATTATCCATAATTACGATAAACAGAATAGGACTGAGACTGTCATCGTGTCTCTTGCCGATCGACATCGTATCATCTACCAATATTATGCTGTTCTTGTTCAAATTTTATTGCTCAGTTGTTGAATGAGATTTGTGATTTTTTGTCTCTACGGTGACTGGGAGTAACTTCTACGTATTAACTCTCATATTCTGATTCGGGCAAATGCTCCTCATGTACGAATCACACAAATAGAAGTTTGTTATACGATATTCGAAAGACATCACAGTTCATCGTCATGCTCGATTTTACAAGTGAATGTCAGATGATGATTAGCTAACGCTCCACCAAAATTGATTTTGTTAAGATTAGTTTGGGTTTCACAAATAAAATTCTCGGCTTGTTAACAGTCCATCATGTAGTGATCCTTTAACGCGTTGTACGTTTGCTACCAGCGCAGAAAATTACAGATCCCGTTACGAATGCTTTCATTTGTGAAATATAAAAGTTGTTGAGTGGCAAAAAGTTGCCGATGATTTTAATTGTACTTCGGGAACTGAGCCTCGTCCCATAAAGTAGTTAAAGGTTCTGTATGACAATTTAGAACGGAGCGCCAGAAGAACTGGCAAACAAGCATCTTAGCTTCAAGTTTAGAAAAAACTTTCATCTTAATTATAGTTGATTATGTTATTATTATCATAATGCAATGTTTACTTATTTATTTTGCAACATGAAATTATCTAGCGAGAACTAAGGAAGCTAAACAAGTACCTAGCAATGATTAGGTATGACATAATTTATCAATACGAGATATTTCTGTTTTTAAAATTCGTAGTAATAATTATTAACAATGCTGAATTTTCATAGAAATAGCACATCAAAGACTTCATACCACACCAATTGCAAGCTACGTTGTTAATTTTGAAACAGAATAACCTATAATTAACTTTTCTCTCCATATTTACGAGATAACGAAAACTGGTGGAGACTCATATGAGCCAGCATTAAATTATGAGATGGAGTTGTTGCCTGTCTCATTCGAATGAGCATGAACATTTTTCACTATATTTTGATAATCTAATTTTATAATTCCTATATATCTTTACCGCCCTTCTTACTGTTATGAATAGTTGAAGCAGTCATTAATGTTCTTAAAGCTGGGAGCATGCAGGAAGTTGTGTAACCAGTCCATACCTATACCATGAATCTCAAAGCACATATCCTAAAGCTCCTGCTAATTTAATAATCGAAAGCGTTAACCCATCGAAGAAATTACTAAAAATAACTAAAAATGGCCAATTAGGAACGCAAAACAATATTAGAGTAAAAATAAAGAATTTGGAAAAACTTTTGCAACAAGCGCGTTTCGTACTGCATAGTTATTATTTTGAATCTGTTGGATGTTATGATAATGTTCAATTGAATTGGTCTTCACATTGCTCTATATCATCATAGTTTCATCAATCAACTGAAAATCGTCATTCTGTCCTTTACAGATATGCAACGCTTCATAGTGTAATAATGACTTTTAGAATTTTGTGTACTTTAGGACGTAGACCATTTGCCAAACATGGAAATCTTCTTTGAATCACTCCAAAAAATCGTTCAATGTGATTCCATGTTAAGATGTGCCCTCTTATTATAATATTATAAGATTCTTCACTGTCAATTAATAGGTTTAATAACGGAATTAAAAGATGTAATTTACAAGGATATCCACTATGGCCAAGCAAGGCATTACCAAATCTTCCATTGGCAGAGGATAATTATTGAATATTACTTCCTGTTGCGAAACAGTTCGGCATTTAGACAACCCTGAGTTTGGACCGGTGCATAACTACAATCTAAAATATTTCACCACTAGCTATTTCTTCGCCTGTTCTACGCATCGATATATCTGTGGTTGAGAAAGTGAAGCAATTTGTTCCGTCACGCGTTTAATACACGGTACACTGTAGATTTACCGACTTTAATATGATCACCAACTACCTGGTGAAAAACACCAGTGGTATAGAATCTCAGATCAATTAAAATCTGTAAGTTAAAGACTGATAAGAGTTTGTGAAACCGGGCACCAGTATTTTTCCTCAGCACGATTTTTGTTTAACACAAAATTCGCCAATGTTATATTTGGGGTGTACTTCTCTGCAGTTTAAAAGATGAGCTATGTCGTTCATCTTGTCAGTCAAAATAGTGAATTTGCTTTCTATTCACTTGGGTCATCCACACCATATGAAAATTATACTTAAGTAACTAATTCTAGAAAATATCAACGTATTATAAAATGTTTTAGTGGTATTCGTAAAATACTTGCACACCATTTAAATTATAAACTGACGCTGCTGATATTTTTATATTCGCCTATGAATTGTGTCGCTGAAACTGCTCCGCTACGGTAAAAGCTTTTTGTTATGATTCATTCCCGTCCCAGATATGTAAATATTCATTTTGTCGCGAGGTGGACATGGGACTTGTGGTTACATTACACATAGCTATATGCATGGTCGTCGAGAATTTCGAATACGTATCTCGGTCATGCTTTTACGCCACTGTTGTGCGTCGCTATTGTCTGGGCTTTGTTGGATCGTTCAAAGTGACTTGGTTGCAGGAAATACTCGTTTACTTAAGTGCACTATTTATATACAGTTATAATTTTAGCTTTTGCGAATACTATCGTCACGCACATGGTTATCCCTTATGGGAACGAAATGCCCCCCCTTGTGTCGAAGAAGCAAACAAGCAAAGCTCATCGTAGCAGCATTTAGATATTAAGCTTTGTGGCGCGTATATATATAACTGGATGCCGATAATTGCTGAAGGAATTGATTGGTCAATATAATGATTATCTCTGTTTAGCATTTTTTCCTTTATTTATTATTTTATTTACAAAATTGTATTTTATGGAAATTAAAAGAAACCTAAAATTAATACAAAGCAATTTAAGAACACTTACTTTAAAAACGTTATAGCCATAAATAATCAAAGTAATATAACTTTCCTCATTTTTGTAGAAAATACACCAATATATTTCTTTCATTAAAACACGTATTTGCATATTCAGCTTCCGCGTTTTTCGTGAAATTTATTAAACCCCGAAAATGTAGACCAAGAAACGCAAATAAATTATTAGAGCCGAGTGGATGTTAATTTCCAGCTAGTGGACTTATTAGGGTTGTGCAGTGAGCGAGGCTAACGCAAATTAATGAATTTTGGCACTGATACAACCAGATAACGACGCCACAGAGGTAGATGTTTCCTTCTATCCGCCCGCTTCTTCAAATGAAAGCAGCATTTAAGTGTTTTATCTTCATGAATTATTAAATTATTAAAAGCGGGGATCTAATCTCAAATGCATTGAAATTTTCTATAATTATTGTTTCGGCAAAATATCATCCATAGTCGAAGTTAAAAGTCGTGCTTGAGCAAACGAGTGACTAACAAATATATTCTAACGCCTTTGAAACAATTCGACACAATACTGAATCGCAGTAAACTGTGCGTTCGTTGCGATAACCGATATATTAAGTTGTGTCTCGATACGAAAGCTCTACATATGTCGCAAAAGTTACTTGGAAATTTTAAATAAACACCGCGTAAAATTTTGAGATACGACAAAAAGAAAAGCTTAATAATTAGTCCTGCTAAATAAAATATAAACTTGTATTTTAAGTGTAACAAAGCACGGAGTGGAAGTAGGATTATTTATATTACTTTTACCCGGAAGGAAAGCAGGTACAAACAATACACTACACAGGAAAGAAGTTTTGTATCTTATTTATGTACGTTTGCGAGTTTTGTTTGCGTAAAAGGAATTTAAAAGCTGAAATAATTTTAAATATTCCGCTTCTGGGGAATATTTTTGGTCATTATTTAAACGCAGTAAAAAGACACGAAGCATAAATTAGAATAATAAAAAGCTAGTGTTAAGATCTATACATTTATTTCAATTTGACGACTAATCTAATATATTAATTTCATTACCCATATTCATAAGCTTCAAATCAATTACGTGGATATAATTTACATCAACATCATATACGAGTAATATAATACAGGAGCGGAAATGTTCATTGCATATCGTATATTTATGTTTATAACAATGTGGTAAATAGGCAATCTATAGTAACAACGTAAATGCGGCACCATACACATTCTATCTCAAGTAATAGTAGTTAAGGGGCAGATAATAGCAACAGTGGTAGTCTGCACCCTTAGTGGTAATTGAGTTGATGAGAATAACAGCGATGAAATTAGTGAGAATCCTGTTTTTATTGCGCCTTACCGAACATTAACATTTTCTATGTTTTTCTAATCACCATATAACTTTTATTACTCCACGAACATAAAAATAATCTCTGAAAATATATGCGCAATTAAATTAAATATTTAAAATAACTCGTTATAAAATAAATAATAGTTATACAGGGTGATTCTATTATATGATATGATATATAGTTGAATAAAAGTATAGAGATTCTGATGATATTTATTACAAATAATGTTTTCCGGTGTTCAAAAATCGAAAATTGTAAATAATTAATAGTATATTAGAGTTAATAATTCAAAATTTATATATTGACATTTTAGCTCGAATTTTCGGTGGCTTCATATTCATTGAGAATTGGTTGACATCTGAAATTAACATACTGGGTATCAGTTGTTTTATATTCTGTTATTGAAAATGCTGATATTTATTGTTAAAATAAAATCCCCCTCCATAATAACTCTTTAAATACTCGTTTACATTGCTATTTTATTCGTTATTATTTATTTATTCTGTGTGCTTACGTGGTAAGTAGTATATTTATCCTCAACGAAAAATGATTCATTGGTGTACAAGGGCAGAATATTTATTCATTTAAGAACGTAACTGCTATCAATCTTCATTCGACTAGCCAAGAAAAGAAAGAGAAGTTTTCTGGGATGGACTTTCTGAGGAGATAGGAATTGCGGCGGACCGTGGAGACGCCCTCACTTTGTTACTTTAAAAGCTCTCGCAGGTTAGCACAGCCAGCCCAGTACACCAGCATCATGGATGCGGCAGGGCAGGCGCCGGCACAACAACATGAACTATATATCCCAGGTCCGCCCTATAGCACCGTAAGTGACGATGGACCAAGCAAGATAGAGATAGCTACAGCAATCAAACGGCTTAAAAGTAGCAAAGCGAACTTGTGATCATAAACACACCCTATAAGTTATTCACTGTGGTCTGGGAAGAGGAGCTATTTTCGCTTGACTGGAAGGTAGCCAACATTGTTTCAGTGGCGAAAAAACTTGTAAGACGCGATCTCAAAACTATAGAGGCATAAACCTGCTATCGGTTGTAAGGACGGTATTTCCGGAGGTAAGACCACAACTCCGGAAGAACAGTGGGGTATTAGGCTAGGTCGTGGATGTGTGGACCAAAATCTTCTACATTACACAAGTACTAAAGGAGCTCATACGCTGCAGAAAACGAACCGTGGCTTTTGGAAATCCCTGCTAGTGGGTGTCGTACCAAATAAAAGTCGTTGCGGCCTTTTAAGATGGCACCTCCTGCAGGTTTAACGTGCAGGCAAATAAGACCAATGCATTCATACTGAGAACAAGAGTGAATCAATTATGTGTGCTATCAACGTTACTATTTAATATGGTAATTGATTGGATCATGAGAACCGTATCGTTGGGGATACCGGAATACAATGCGGCGCAGATGATCTGAATCTAACGGTCGACATTATCCTGCTAGAAGAATGAGAGCTTCAGGCAAAAGAACTATTGGATGCCATGGGTGAACGATCAGAAAAGCTTGGATTGATGATCACTGCGTAATTTATCCCTCGATATCTAATCAATTGAGCATATGGAGCTCAATTGAAGCTTCTTATATCCTTGTTCGTAGTTGATCTGCTTGCTGTTCGGTTTAGCCCATTGCCGTGTATTTTGTTTTTTGTTGGTTTATTTCTAGTCCGAACAGTTTTACTTCTTCGTCCGCATATACTACACGCTGATGCTCGTTCTTCTATATTGTCCCTTCCATATTTAATTTACTGCTACTAATTATGCTTTCCAAAACCAGGTTGAAGGGTCTAGTAGAAGGAGGGCCACTTTGCCCTTTCCCACCACATTCTGTTGATTTGTAGCCACTTCAGAGCACTATATGTTGAGTTTCATTCAGCGCCATTGTTGTTAGCCTTATAAGTCTTTCGGGTATTTCTGTATTCTCATTGCATTGTATATTTGTATCTATTCACTACATCATAGGTTTATTTGAAATTAATGGATAGCACCTGTAGCGCTAATTTGTATACGTAGCAGTTTGTTTGGATTTCTTTAAGAATAAAAACGTGGTCATTTACCGATCTGTTTCTCTGGAACCTGCCTGAAGTTCCCCAATGACACTTTTGCCAGTGCTTCATAAGTTGTATCCAGTAATACAATACCTCTAGTTTTCACATGTTTTATGCAAAGGGCATAGATTTCCAAGATTTCCAAGATTTCCAAGATTTCGTCTTCCCCTGCACTTTTATTATTTTTGTGATTTCATTTATCGTGTTTGCTCTTATATCTTCCTCTTTCTATCTGGTGTTGTAAACTGTTTCTTCTTAGTCTTCCTTATTTCCAATATTTTGAAGTTCATCAAAGTGTTCCTGGCATGCTACTATTATTTGCGACGGTTTGTTTATTCATTAAGACTCCTTCCTGGTTTTTAAAATAGTTATCTCTGCTATGATAACCTACTGTGTTGTTATTCAGTCATTCTTGTCTTATTTTCTTTTTCTCCTCTGCTATCTCTGCACACTACTCATCGAACCAATGTTTCCTGTATGTCGGTTACTTTTTCTTCGGGATTGCCGTTTCAGCAGTTTCATTAATGACTTCATCTTCTCAACTTTTGTGGTTTGGTGGTATTTTGCCAGTTGTTTTGCAATCTCCCCCTGATACTGAATTTTAACATCTCCATTATGTAATCTTTTCAAATAATGTAGTTTTTCTACGTTGTTGTATTTTTTGTGTTTCTTGAAAGTTGCATTTTAGTTTACAATACTTTCTCGGTGTAATGGGTTTATGACAATTTCTACTACTAGTGCGTTCAGACTAAAATTCAAAAAGTTTCATAGGCATCATACTAAGAGAAGCACAAAGCTTAACTCAAAAAGTTTAGCAAAAATCAAATAGTTTTTAACAATTTAATACTGTGGGGCTAAGAAAATGGAAAATACGAAATTGTAAGAATTTGTGCCTATTCTAATAAGCGCTATGTTTTTTTTATTTTATATAACTGTTGCCAAATTAATGTTTTGTATGACCAAAAAAATTAATTGTCGTGTTACGATGTACCGTACACACAAATTCAATTTAAACTTTGCTACATGGCCAAACACGAATTAATAGAAAATTCTAAGGTAGTACGACATGGAAGTACATGAAGTAATACGCCGCATTCCTGTAACACAGACCATTAATAGTGGCCCGCGGCACAGCTATCTGCATCACGCAGCCCTCTAATGGAATAGCAATGAAATTAGCAAAATAATGTCCTTAGTTTAATTGCTAACCGGGCCACCGCTGGTCACCCAGGAAATTAGTTTTGATTAAAGGGTTTAGGTAAGACCTACGGAGATTCCCGGCATTAAAACGAATTAAAATGAAGTTTAGGACAGCATTAATTTCGCCGAACTCTACAGCTGTGAAATAATTATGCTATATATCATGTTTTATGGGTATCGTAAACGTAAATTGCAAAATTATAGTTTTGTATCGGCAGTAGATGTAAAATTGTAGTCTAGTAATTTTACAGTAGGTATTTTCGAAATTGTCGTACGCCTCTAAATGTATACATAATAACTACATGCATTGGTATCGTCTTGAATTTATAATTTATAATAAAAAATATTTTGACTATGAAATGTGGAACATTTATTAATTACCAAACGCGTATGTGCGAAAAATTAATAACAAATATTACATAGACATGCTCTACAATTAATCCAACAACAAATAGTAAAAAATGAAAATAAATCAAATTGAAAATAAGCCAACTAAAATTAACCATAAATAATTTGCCGATGCGACTGATTTGGTTAAGTCGCCGAGTCGCAAGACGCAGCAATATCTATCGACGCATTCACAAGTTTAAATTAAACGAACAATGAATGAACGTGAGAATTAATTTATGGTCGGAGATTGCATTACGATTACATTACACGTTTGAATGATAGCGTGGCTGGAGCTAAACTTAGAATCCTTGAATCGAAATTACGGGCATTTAAGACATCTGTTTTTGTCGTTTTTAAAATATTACTGCAAATAGGATTTGCACTTTGCCTTAAATATAAGCTTGGATTAAAGCTTGGATTAAACTAGACATTCCAAGCGATCGACATTCGATAAAATGGTCTTTGTGTATCAGCCCAAGCGAATGAAACTTATTGCAGCTCATCACCTCAAAGCTAATGACATATGAAACAAATAAACGCGTGATCAATCACGTGATTCACTGATGTAAAAGGAATTTACAATTTGCCAAAAAAATGTTATTCAAACTTGCATTTTACCAAACCTCACAACAAGTTTCCGAATGAAATTTATATTCCATCGCGGCTAACCATTCAACTATATGTCTATAAAAAAATCAACATTCAACGAATGGACTGTCAAATCAATATTTATATTTCATTTTATAAAGGGTGGTGATGATATATTGTAATATTGTTTCCTAAAAACCATGCCAATGCTGTTTTATATCGTATAACGTTTATATAAAAATGTTGATGCGCTTTCTTATGTGTTCCATAACAACATTTATCCCATGGGCATTACTCGTAAAGGTGGAACAAATAGACCAATATCAGCTCACACTTGCGTTCATTGACACTATTCTAAAGAACAGTTGGCTTATATTAGGGTGGGCTCTTTATACAGTGACGAAAATTTTAAACAGCTTCTATTAAAATCAGCCATAATTGAAATATATGTCAATTATATTTGTACAGCCCATCGTAGTAAGTTTGCTAACAATGTTCGTACCAGCTCATGCGAGCAATTAAAAAATATCGCATCTACTTTAAATCGAATTATACCGAATCAAAAATCAACACTGATAACATTTTATTAATTAATTAATTAATCCACCTAAGAATAAATAAAGTTTCACTTTTAAGAAATTTTATTTACTACCATAAAAACTACAATTGTGAAAAGTGGTTGCAATTGTTGGCAATACAATACTTAAATACTTAAATCCATAAATGACAGTTATCAAGTGATTTAAAAATCACACTAAGTTAATTTTTGGTATCCTTACTACCTTACCTAAGTTATATAAATTATATATAATTAGTATATATAGTTATTAATTAAATTGATTATTAAAATTGCTTTAATTAATGAAATTAAATAATTAAAAAAAAATAAATTCAAACTTTATCATTGTTTTTTTAACTTTCAAAAAAAATTACACAACCATTTAACAACAAAGATTACTTAAACAAAATGGATACAAGGGCGACACTGAACATTTCTAGAAAATCAAACAAGGATTAATTTTTTTAAAAAAATTTAAAGATTTTATTGCTTTTCAAAATACTCCCCTTTAACGCCAATACATTTTTGCATTCGATGAAACCAGTCATTAAAGCAATGATGCCACCCTTCTTGAGACACTTCAGAACTAGGTTTTTATAATGTTTCACTGCTTCATATGATGACGAAAAAGTGATTCCACGCATTTTATCCTTAATTTTTGGAAACAAAAAGAAATCACAAGGTACTAGGTCGGGGCTGTATGTTTTGATATCAACAAACTGTTTTGGATTTCATTCATACCAATCCCCAATGCCGCCCGAATAAATTCATAATATGTCCGTCGATCTTCCTCAAGCATTGCTAGAACAGCGGCAATATTCTCACCAGTAACAGCAGTTATAGATTGTTGCCTTAGATGGGGCTTCTTCGCCAAAATCGTAAAAAATCATAGCCCGGAAATGTTCTCTTGTCGAACAAACTAAACGGCAATCAATTCACAAAACATAAAAAGTAGCTTTCAAATAAAAGCAAATTTCATTTGTTTTTAGAAACATGTCATTCTAGATATTTTCAGTGTCGCCCTCGTATATTCCAATTTTACAATAAAATGGGTTAAATATTAGAATTAAAATTTTATCTCATCATCCTTTAATATTATAATAATTTATGAAATAAATCGCGTGGGTTCGTGTGGTAAATAATATGATTTCGTTCAGAATATCATTAAGAGTTCTTCGGATTTCGCTATTGAAATTTATTTTAGATACCTCCTGGTATTATGTTAATTTCGGAAACCACTGCCCTTTTCTTCTGTAATATCATACTTAATTTCAGCCCTTTATGTTATTAACGACACCCCACTTTGTTTTATATTTAACACCGTTAACACCGATTTTCTTATCAACACACCGTTGCTTAGCAACGTTTTATTTGAATTTTGAAAACAACCGTCGTGGGCACCATAACCATCAAATTGGTGTTATTCTCATCGTTTTCTGCCGTTTCTTTTATAGCAATCTGTATCTGGATCTGTTTGCACCATATTATACATATTCCTGTTTTCCTGTTGTCGACAGATTCCTGTTTCTTTCCAGAATTAAAAAAATTAAGTCCTTTCGAATCAAAAGTTATATTTTTTCTCTTTTCCTTTTCCTGCCCTAATAACCTTATAAATTGCAAAAATCTGATCGTCAAATGGATGAAGAGAAGAATGCGAATATAATTTGGCGATTTTCTGAAAAAAAATGTTACAAAGTTCATTGTACTTCTTGATTACTATCGGAAGTTAAAATTAAGGTACTCATTTCGATTACATCATGTACATAAATTATAAATACAGTTAACTATGCAGATAAGTTAGAATAATAGAATAAAAATTGTCAATCCCGATATCAAAAATCATATATATTGATACACATTATATTTCTAACAATAAATTATATTTTAAAGAAACTTCGCAGAAATAATAATTAAAAAGAAATGTTTTGCCTTCGTGGAAATGGCATGTGGTGGCATTAAGTCTTTAGTTCGAACATAACAGCTGTAAAATTAGAAATCTTTTTGATATAAATCAATGAATCTCGACATTTATGTACACCAGAAAACAAGGACTAACAATATGATGGCATCGAAAGTCAATCGGCCTGTAATGGTTCACGTTTACAGTAAAGCAGCTCATATATACGGGGGTCAGACAACCAAGGTGCTCTTTGAAGTTGAATAAGGATAACGGCATAAGTCCATCAAGAACAAATCTAGTCCATGAAAAGAAACTGTTAGTAAAGATTACTCCATCCAAAGGGCACTAAAGTCAGCCATTTAAAAAGACACTGACAATCAAACATGATTTGTTCGATCTTATTTAAGTCATGGTGACAGGAATTCTAAACAATATGTTTCAACGTGTAGAGCATTTACGATTCATGGGTGATTTAATAGTTTTATTTGTGTACTTTAAATGTATTTGCAAGTTAAACACATTGTATATGGATGTTATCAATTTTTTGACTAAATGTACCTAGATTCAGGAAAATTGAGAAATTTAAATTATATTCAGTTAAAAAATGAAATATCAAAATTAAATTTGAATAAAAATAAATATACAATCGAAACTACAGTTTGAGAAAGTATAGCAAAATAAATATCAACTACAGAAAGAGCATCAAACAACAAAAGTGAACTTAGAAACCCGAAAAGATCATGGGATAAACATTAAAAAAAACTAAAAGGAAATTACCATACTGTAGACTAAAAATGAACAATAATTGAATTTAAATAAAGTTAAACATAGCAAAGGAAACAATTAGAGAGGAAACTATACACAAGAAAATGAACTTGGGGTAAAAAATTGATAATAGATAAGCGAAAATATAAAACTTAAATTAAAAATCAATCGAAGCAAACTGTAAAGGGAACTACACAAATTACCAATGAACGAAAAAGCAATAAAAATACCTGAAAATTAAAGAATGTGAATGTGAAACCCAAATAGTTATGTTTGTATCAAGTGCCCAAAATATGTGAATTTAGGTCATAGAAATATTATTTCATGGTTGTTTGAACATAACAAATTGTGGCTCCGTTAAAATATGTGCTTCCCAATATCACAGTCAAGGGGAAATATAAACATAAACAAATTTTACAGGTATTTTGTATGATCCTGGATCTAATGCATTTAATTTTCTCCACATTATTGGCCCTATTATTATTTTATTTACATAGTGAGAGTTTTATTTTCAGCCTCTAGCGATACACAATATACAATTTTTGTATTTCTTATTCTTCTAAAAAAATTTATTAGCGTTAAAAAACTTGTTTGTTTTCTTAAAACAATATTTATTTATGCACGCAAAATATAATTATATTACATAAGGTGGAGTGGGGTAAAACCGACCCAGAAATTATAAAGTTTACTTTAAACTGATGTACTTTCTATCTATTCCACTAAAACCTAATAATCTCAGTGTTTTTATTTAGCGCATGGTATATTCTTTAAGTTGCATTAATTTGGATTAAAAATATCTTCTGAGACTTATGATTTTCTTAATAAATTAAAAACAGTGCTGGTAGGGCGGACTTGCCCCGGAACTGGGGCAAAACTGCACCTACCTGTTTAAAAATTATTGAATTTTATTTCAAACGGAATTATTTATTATTAGTAATAAAATAGCATAAAAATAAAAAGTAACATTTTTGCTGTCAATTTGTTGCAGTATCCACAAACCCAGTTCATGCAATTAATACACTGGATCCACGCTTTTTTTTTGTTAGTGTAACAATGAAAATCGTAAGTTTTTTCCTTGGTCTTTTTGTCAGGAAAGAATCGTAACTTCGTTTCTTCTAAAGTTACAACTTCCGCGCTTTTTGCAACTATTTTCTTATTTTAGCAATTTCCGTGAAATTTGATAGTTTCAAGCAGGAAATTTTCAAAACTTAGATTGCAATTTTCTACTAACTGGGCAGAGCTTGTTGAAGATTGTTGTGGTGATTGTACATCAGTAGATTTTAATTATAAACTGATCTTCAGGAAATAATTCAATGATTATAGGAGGCTGTGAAACAGCCTCTTCAATCATTTGTTCATACATTTGATTCACCTTGGTTTGTTTTGCCTCTTGCCATTGTTTTACAGAAGCAACATCAAAAATTGAATAGGGCACCAGCTCCATAGAAAATAGGCGAAATGCAGCTTTTCGCAAACCATTGACTATAATGTCTGTGTTCAAATCCCACCAATTTGACCAATCATTTTGGCCAATCTCTTCCCTAAATTCTTTCGTTGTCAGGACACCAGTCTCTGGTCTCGATTTTAAAGATTTAAAAACGCTGATATCTGGTGGTTGTAGATATGAGTTGTATCTGGAGGTAATTTTAGAATGGTAACTTGCGATTGCATTCGTTGCTCTATTAATCTGATGCTCATATGTTTTGATTGACCATCATATATCAGTAAAACATGTCGATCTGGACCAATCGATGGCAAAATGTAAAATAATTTTCAAAAGACGGATGTTTCCATCCATCAGTTTTGTGTTGCGGAATTGGTAGTGTTAGAAAAACCACTATTCTCGGGTCCCAAATATTCTTTCCTTTAAAAATTATGAGCGGTGACACTTTTTCCCCGTAACAGATGCTGCTAATAAAACAGTAATGTTTTGTTTTCCATGGGCACTAATTGTTCTAATGCACGGCTTATTTTTCGCACCGACTACTTTAGTTTTGGATGGATCCAATTTCAACACCCTTAAAGATGGCTTAAGGATAAGGTGTTCCTTTTCCTAAAAAAACGTCATCTCCGGGTACTCCATCTTAAAAGGGAGTTTTCAAGTTATTTTTTTACAATCTGTCCAACTAGCGACATCATATGTCTTTTCTTGATAATCCAAATTAATAGTTTTCCAAGGTTAACAGTCCATCGGTAAGAAGTTTTTAGTTTTCACGTGAAAGTATGGTGTTTCTTCCTCGGGATTCACTTTTTTGTCCACTCACACTCGGATTCGGCCAGTAATTGTATTTTTTGGTACTTTATAGTGCTTACTAGCTCTATAAACCGTAATTCGGCCAGCTTTAATTTCAGTCAATGCTTCAGTCAACATTTCCTTGTATAGTGCGGTGTTGTTTCCTTTACATAGATGCAGAATGCAAACTTGAATAATATGTTGCGAAATATAAATTTTGCAGAATGCCTAATAAATATGATTAATAATTGCAATGTCAATACAATACACCTGATGTCACGTGTACATCACATGTTCATATAATAGTAGCTAGTATTCAGCGTGGCTATTCATTATGGCTACCAAATAACTACGTGCGTGTAAATTCTAATTGTTTATTCCTGCTGTAAGAACTAATTGTAGATTTTATAGAGACTTTTTGAGAAAACAATAATAAAATATACCTTGCATCACGCACGGTTTCAGTAGCTTAATATATTCACAAATTTCGACGCTTGAAATTATTCTTCACACCGATTAATCAAATGGGCAAAATTATTTGATTAACCGATAAGCGTAACTTGGGCATATTCATAAATTATATATTTTTTCCCAATTTCTATAATCCTGCGCAAACATAATTAAATAAACATCAGTATGCAGCATACACATAAAATGCAATTGCCTCCGATCGCTATATGCTATATACTGTATATAATTAATGTCAAGACGCGCGGTAAGAAAAATGATGCATGTTTATCTAGAATGTATACATTAGGCAAAAGGGAGTAGAAACGAATTCGGCGAGTAAATCGCCTAGTATTACTTATATGTTTGAGTTGCTAGGGACTCGTGTAAGTGGCTTGATTCGAGGAATGCTTTTGAATATTTATCAGAAGTGGAATTGTGGTTTATATTTCTTTTTCTGCATGACTGAAGTCGAGAAACTTTTCCATTTGTTATAAATTATGTATAATGTGGTCCAAGTGGAATTTATTTTCATACGTTTGCACATGGAACGACTTTTTTCTATTATGGTCAACTTTTTTCATTTCAAGTTCCGGCAGCGAAAAATATTTTCACTCGTGCTCCATATATGGAACTAGCTCACAATAGCGCAGTTCGAAATATTACAAAAAATGATACTTGCTAGTCGGCGATTGCATTCCAAATAATTAATTTTTATTGATGTAATGATGTGGGCCAAAGATGTATTATTCGATTAGAACAGTTCCATTCCTTGGCTCTTTATGAAAATATTCAGACACTAAAACAAAAATAAATCTATATAGCTAAAATTAATTAATAAATTGTGTAAATTTAATCAAACGTAACACGTTTTAATTAATTTACGTTAGAGTTAGAAGTTTCGTAATTAGAAAGTACCCAAGATTGATTAGTTGTCAAAATTCTGCAACTGATATAAACACACCCACTGCAAACAACACACATTTAATTATGAATCAAAACGTAACAAATCTATCTCGCTTGTTACATCGTCGTCCATCAAGGATACGTCCATGCATCATTCTCCGCATTAATACAGAGAACTAAAGTCCATATTTTATCGGGGCGATTTATCTAGAATGCATTTATACCGAGTCATATAACGCGTGCGAGCAGACCGGGTAAGTGATCGCAATATATGGGGTGAAGTGAGCACCGTGTTATAATGGGGTAAACCGCGTTGTTATGCGCTGATTTCACGCCGTTATCTGATAACGAACCCTCGGTCCTGTTTCTAGTTAACTGTAAGCCACACTTAACCGCTATTGTGTCGGTATATTCTATTATGTTTTGATTTTCCAGCCACCATCTTCGGGTTGATCGAAGTAAGCTATGACTATTTGTATATAATTAAGAGATCACTTGAAAATGATAACGTGGTGTGGATAAAGTTGGAGAAAAATTGTATTGTATAACATTCCCGTGGGGCAAAATATGTGATATGGCATTATTAACAATAATACATACAGAATTAATGTGGCGACTTATAAGGTTAGAAACATATTGAAATTCATGATGCTAAGTCCACTATATATTATTGAAGATATATTTGATAGACGAAAAGTTCTTGGAGTATAATTTCTGTCAAAATAAATAAATAAATTTACACCAACTGCAATTAATGTCAATTATTAATTTATAATTTGAGAATATATTTTATCAATCCTGTAATGTTATTGATTAACATTTTTTCTGGCCAATCATTTTAGTTGAGTACTCGATTCATTTCACAAGGGGTTATCGACAAAAACATTTGCCTCAGTTCTTATTCCAATGGAGGCTAACATATTATTATTAATTATTAATAGTAAATATTATTAGTAATTATTTAAAAAAGTTGATTCTTATTGTATTACAGCCCCAACATTAATCTTAAAATGTTCCCCCGTTGGTGATCCTCGTCACATACCTAAGAATTTGTTCCATTAAATATAATACAGGATCTTGCTCCTCGTGAAATGGTTGTAGTCGATCCAGGTACACCCCTATAGTATGTATGAAAATTGAGGTAGAATACCAACCCAATGGGTTGTGAAGGGTTTAAGAAACATCCCCTAGTACTCAAGATCACATTTCCTTATCGAGAGTCCCTGTCAAGTTTACCCATTATAGCTATTCCGGTTGCACATAATACACGAAAGATATTTGTATCCATGCCAGGTTGGATAATAAAACATACGAAAGCATTTGCTTTGCATAATTGTAGCATAATTGGTTTAGAGAAACTCTTAACTCATTAAATAATTGTAGTGATGATTATTTGTAATGTTGCGGTCTCGTTCAACGATGAATTGCTCTGGAATAGTTTGAAGAGATTATCGAAATCTTAGGTGGTTTTCATTAGCTTTGCACATCAGTTATGACTCTTCTTTTCATAACCATATAGTCTATAAGGTGATACGACTAATAGCGTGATAATAGTTTTGTTGTTGGGTATTTTGTTTTTATGTAAGCACAATACGATCAATTCATCCAGGATCACACATACCAATTGTAGGATCGTTATAGGAAACATTGGGTTACGTAGCATAATATGAAGATTTGGCTGAAAATAGTCGATGAATTGCCCTCTAATTTTGAAATAAGAAAGAAAGAAAAATGATTAAACAACATCCAAGTAAGAGGAAGAAGAATTTTTCTCATTCAGTGAATAGAATTTACGATTTAATACATGATATCTCCCAAACTAGACAGAATTTTAGTAATGATCAAGATGACTAATAATGCCTGTATTCAAATTTAAATTAGGCAAAACAGCTTAATGTCCTAAAGTTAGAGTATATCATTATTTCTAATTAGTATTCTTAATGGTGTCAACTAATGTAATGTAAACGACCAGACCTTGTCACATTTTATGGATAATCTGAATACCTTCCTCTTATTCTATGACTATACATACCGTGTCCATACTTCAGCTTCTTCAATATTCCATCCCGTTTTATCAACAACGGCAATTTCCAGTTCGTAGGTCCCAGCACCTCTCCGGCGTCTACTTCAGCCCCATCCTTTCATTTAGCGCTAAGTCTGGCATAGCACATCATTCTCCTGTAAAGAAGTTTATTAATTATTTATTCACCTATTATGGCCATATGCCCCACCCAGAAACCATCGTATGCGTATGTACTCTGATCTGGTCTAGGTGTTGATATATATTATGGGTCGCACATTACTCTCAAGCATTCTTCTAAAAATCTCTCGGTCACAAATATTAATGAAATGCTACTGCTTTTGTGTCATGATCGAAATTTTCATTTTGTTTAGAACCTGAAGACGTCGGTTGGCCAGGGCGGTAAATCTTCTTATCTACATATTTCCATATTTCGAAAGCTCACTGCAAGAAAACTTAAACTAACAAGTTTCAAGTTGTACAGGTGGACCAATTTCGATGCTCACATAGGCGAAACTTGGTTCATGCTAATGGACATACATGCAACCATTCATGTGTTCATGGGCCAAACTTTCGAGGCCTCATCAACGGTAGGAACATTACATTGATTAATAAAATTACCTTTCTTAAATAAAAACAAATAGTAGGATTTGACTTCATTAAAAAGGTTATTTATAGGTGCCATGCATGTATATGCACTATAGGCTGTGAAGGCCTTGGGTTTGTTAAACAATTTATTCCTCTTTCCAATTTTATATCATCATACCTTTTAGATCTTGCTCTGTACTTTCCAACCATCCCTCCCGTTTTCTACCTTTTCTACTTTTCGAAATGTGGTGCTAAGGGCAGTTTTTTTGGCAAAGCTTATTTGAATTCATATCAGGTTGTTTAGATTTTTTTAGAGTAAAATATGGTAATTTACCTATCTGTTTCTCCTGAAGCCTGCCTGATATTACTCTAGGAAACAGGCAACATTCTTTAATCTTTCCTTCATAAGTTTTGGTAGTTCTTTATAAGTTGGGTCCAGTAATACATCTATAGTTTCCACATCAAGAATTGTCGCTTTTCTTATGCAAAGGGCATATCACCGCGGTTGTCCAGCTCGGGCATTTGTTCCTTCTTCCATACAAACTGATATATTCGTTCAGTTAAGTGAACTCCTCCTGCTTTAATCATTTCTGATGATACTTCGTTTTCCTATGGACTAACTATTTTTTATGTCGATATTTTACGTTATTACTTCTATATCTTTTGCTTCCCCACTGGCATTGTAAAATGTTTCTCCTGGGGATTTCATCGAAATGGTCATCCCATCTTTCAAATCCCATCTTTCTATTATTTGTACTCCTTCCTGGTTTTAAAAATAGCTATTTCTGTTACGGTAACCTGCTTCCATCTTTTTTTTTTTATTTCTGGGCAAAATGCTCGGACTTCCTTATTCTGAAATTTTGCCTCATTAGTTATGAGTTTTTCTCATTGTACCATCTTTTCTTCTTCCTACACATGGTCTTCGATTGTTATATTTTGTTCTTATATTTGTGTTCTTATTTAGTAATTCCTGCATTATTTTCTTTTTCTCCTCTGCTATTTCTACACACTCCTCATCGACAAATCTTTCCTCTTCGTCTGTTTCTTTTTCTTTAAGATCGTCGTTTTAGAAGTATCTTTGATGAGTTATTTTGTTTGTTTCAACATCTCCTCAACTTGTGTGGTTTGGCAGCATTTTCCGACTTGCCTTACATTTTATCTCCCTGATATATGTTTTATGATTGCGAATCTTTCCACATCGTAGAGTTTATTTATTTTGTGTGTTTCTTTTACTCCACTCGTCACCACCATGTTATTTCTATTGCAAAATTAATTATTCGGTGTCCATTTTCATGTGTACTGTGTACTTCTATTACTGATCGGTACATATCTTCTTTCCCAATATTTTCCTATTCTTCTCCTTCATATTCTTCTCCTAGTTGTTCCTAAAATATGTCATTTTCTTGTTCTTCTATTTCTTCTGAGAGGGCGTGAACATTGATTATACATATTGCTATGAATTATGCCTTGAATTTTAATTTTATTTAGGAAATAACTCACAACTATATAAAATTCTTGTCAAAGCTATCCTTTTGTTCAGGTTTGATCGGGTTAAATAATACAACGATATTTCTCATGCATATTCTAATTTTAAAATTATTTGTTGTGAAAAATTCTCTCTGTGCTCAATAAGTTGCAATTTAATTGACACAATTTGTTATATATATTTTGTTATTTGCTAATAATTGCAAATAAAATTTATTGATACAATTTGTTATATATATATATATATATATATATATATATATATTGTTATTTGCTAATAATTGCAAATAAAATTTATTGATACAATTTGTTATATATATATTTTTGTTATTTGCTAATAATTGCAAATAAAATATATTGATACAATTTGTTATATATATATATTTGTTATTTGCTAATAATTGCAAATAAAATTTATTGATACAATTTGTTATATATATATATTTTTGTTATTTGCTAATAATTGCAAATAAAATTTATTGATACAATTTGTCATTATATTTTTGTTATTGCTTATAAGTGCAAATAAAATTTATTACTACAATTTGTTATTCCTTTTCTATTTGCTTATCAAATGCAAACACATTAACACCTTATGAACTAACATAATTCATTTAAAATTTATATTTTGCCAAACAAGTTGCAAATTATTCCATTTACCGCTTATCTAGCCATTTGGTTGCCCTGTATTCAGGCACCATCAATCAAATATTAGCAAGTTTAAATATTCTTACCAATTTTTCTGCTTCCGGCTGGTCACTGGACCGAACTCTCTCTCTGCTTCGGGCTGGTCGCTGGCTCGGACTCCCGACTCCTTCCTTCTTTGGCTGGCCGCTGCGTTCAACTTCTTCTTCTGCCTTGGGCTGGCCGCTGCGTTAAACTCCCCGTACTTCCTTCTGCCTTGGGCTGGCCACTTCGTTGAACTCCTTCTTCTGCCTTGGGCAGGCCGCTGCGTTCAACTCCTCGTAATTCGCCGTGCGTCTGCTTTTATAGCTCAGTCCCTACCTTCCTTTCCCACACTTGTCTGCATCCCTGCTCTTCCTTTACCAGGTGATCACCCAGGTGATCTCCCTACCACCTCTTTCCCTTCTCGTCATAATTTTTAATAAAATTTTTATTTTCTAATCTAACTAATAACTACTAATAAAATTTATATTTTAATAAAAAAACACAACAATATGTTGTTCTTCTGTATTTAATAAGACTAGGAGTATGCTACTAGGAACAGTTCAATCTCCATCTGAGTTGGACCGGACCCTGGATACGAGCGAAATACCTAAAAATAAACATCTATTTATACAGCCGTGATAACGCATCGATAACAATTTTAAGATTAAGAATTGTCATTAGACAGTATAAAAATCGTACGCTTGCAAACAGTTGACAATAAGTCTCTGTTTTTACATATGTTTCATATTCAAAGATGTCGATACCAATAACGTTTTCTGACAATGCGAAATTTACAGAACAGCACGCCAAGTCATATTTGGAGAAATTTGGCCATTTATTAACATGGAAGAGCGACGAAAAGGAACTAATAGCAGATATCGGTTGCGCGAATGGTGCAATAACAACCGACATTCTATTGCCATTTTACAAGAGCAAAATCCGCGAAATCGTCGGCTTGGATATTTCAAGTGCCATGATCAAATCGGCCAATTCGATAAACAAGGAACCGAACGTGTCCTTTTTAGAAATGGACGTGAGCAAGAAACAAATCGACGCTGATTTCGTGGAAAAATTTGACCACATTTTTTCGTTTTACTGCCTCCACATGATCTCCGATCAAAGGTACATGAATTCGTCGAGATCGTATATTTAATCGCCTGAAATTGCGCGTTTTTAGACAATTCGCGGAAAATTTGTACAAGATGTTAAAACCAGGAGGCGAGGTTTTTCTAACGTGTATCATTCGTGGTAACATGGTACAGGCATGGTTCGATCTTTGCGAATACGACAAATGGGCACAGTATCTCGGAGATTTCCCGAAAAATTTTTCGGGGTACCAAACGTCCGATCGGCCACAACAGGACTTTGAAGAAGTATTCAGAGAGGCGGGTTTTACTGTGCAGTCTTACATCGAACCTAGGACGCAAGTATTCGATGACCGTGAAGAATTCGAAAGCAAGTTGTTTCATAAATAAGTATGCCAAGCAAAATTAATAAATCGTGAATGTTTGCAGAATTCAATGTTGAAATAAATTTGGTCATTCATTTGATACCAGGACGTTTAAGGGATAGGTTCTCCAAAGACCTTATGCAATTGATCTACGGTGGAAATGGTGACACATGCGAACTGATTGCAGAAATACTTGTTGGGGTACTCAAGAAACCATTATCGTAAATCATTGTAAAATGTTATGTGAAACTTAATTATTATTAATATTTGATCATTATTATAATTGGCGAAAATTTTCTATTGAAGCAATTAAATTATCCTTTTTACTCCCTTATACTTTATCTATAAGGACTTATAGTATGTAATCATGAAAATTTTCTACCTCGACATTTTAACGGATATACACGTCTGTGTCTGTGTCTGTGTGAGAATGCATGAGGCCGGATTAACCTTTCGCGAAATTGCCACAAGATTGGGTCGAAGTGACTCTACAACCATTCGAGCATGGAGAGCTTGGTCCAACGAATGGTCAGAAATATGTAAGAGAGGTAGTGGTCGGCCACGAACTACTAATGCACGTCAAGAAAGGCGTTTGAGACAACTCGGTCGGTGGGGCCTACTTGGAGGGCTGTTTTGGAAAGACCAGTGTCTATGCGAACATTTTATAGCAGAATTCGTTCGTATGGCTTAGCGTCATATCGACCAATTGTTCGGCTTCCCTTAACCCCAGTGTATCGATTTGCCAGGCTCCAGTGGTGTAGGTTGAGGGAGCATTTGATTGATGAGTGGCATCAAATCATCTTCATTGATGAATCACGGTTTCGCCTGATCTGATGGACGATTGCGTGTCAGAAGACCGAGAGGACAAAGGGTAAATATGCAATTTGCACTTAGGCGCCTTTCTGGTTTAACACCGGGTGTTATGGTTTGGGGTGCAATACAATTTGGAAGCCGGTTAACTCTAGTCGACATTCAAGGAAGTCTGAATGCGGATTAACGAAGTTTTGGAGCCACTTTTGTTGTCATGTCTTCCAAGACATCGCAACAGTGTTTTCCAGCAAGACATGGGGCCACACATTGCAAGAGTAACGCAGAGAGTTTTTAAGGACAATAATCTCAATTTACTCTCATGGCCTGCAAGGTCCACAGATTTAACGGCGCCCATAGACACTTTGGCTGAACTTCGAGTTAAAATTCAAACATCTTGGGATGAAATACCGTAAGCAGAAATTGATCATTTAATTTAAGTATGCCTCGGCACTTAAATGAATAATAAACGAATATGAATTCATTCGTTTTGGAAGAGATTCCACGCATTATTAATTTTTTAACATTGTTCTTAAATACAGATTTTCTTGACATTCTTAACATTTATTGTCGTACTCAATGTCAAATTCTAACAAAAATTCCGGGTGCTCTGCTTTTTTGGCGATCAGTGTATATGCGTACCGTTTTGCTCTATACACAACAAACATCTTCTCCTAAGTGAGTTTATAGCAATCGTAAATAACGTAGTGAAATGAATCGTATAAAAATCAACTCAAGACTAAACTTATGATTGTAAAAAAATAATAATAAAAGAAAGTTAGTAAGTGGTACAGAATTGGGAATGCCAAGGGAACAAAATAACAATATGTTCTTAACAATTTTTTAATTAGTGGAAACAGTGTATATGTAGGTCGCTTTATAGACTATGGAAAGTAGGTTTAAGATTGTGAGGTAGTTTTCAAGCACAAGAAAGCTGCAGGCGTACGTTTGGTAAAACTTGCCGCCTGAAGTCTAGAATTAATTGGTTAGTAATTATTATATTTCTTCGAGGAAATATCAAGAAGAGAACATTATTAAATGAAAACAAGTAAATTGTGGTTTGGTCATTAACTTAACTTAAAAATCCACCTACTCCATCAATGTAAATTACTCATTATTCTTTTACTTACACTGGTAAGCTTGGTAATGTGGATGCGATAATTTTCAAAGCTATTTGTAACTGTGTAAATAATTTGTCGTATATATTGAAGAACGTAACAATAATAATTTTTATTAACTTCATCTTCACAGCACAATTTCCACATAGACAAGTGCTAGATTTTCCTGGTGCATTTGAACTTCAGATTTAATTAATAGTTAAATTCTGACATTAAATGTTGTTTCTTTACTTAGTTGTTTGTACGTTAATATTTTTTGGTTTATTTGTTAATGTGTCGAGGGACATAAAGTGAAATATATGTAGTATATTTGAAAAGTTTACTGAACAAACTTGTGCAAGTGAAATTGGAAAAACGCCCCACCGAATGCAATGAAATTCACATGAATAATATAAGAACCGCATACGCGAAATGCGTTTTAATGAAACGTGAAAAGTTTAATTCAAATAAACAATAGGAAATCGGCTCGCGTGGCGGCGCCGCGCCGTCACAATATTTCTACGAGACTGTATCCAAAATAATAGTGTACCCACTCCATGCAGTGGTCCGTGTGCAAATCTGCCGTCAAGCCGATTCAATTACGATCTTATCTACAAAATAGATGACAGTTATTTCCATGAAAGGGCAATACCCATAAGGATCACAGCTACCCCGCAATTGGAGACTTGCACTGCGAAAGTCGCCCCTAACGCCCGTCATGCTACAGAACATGTCAAGCTAAAGACGTTTTTCATTTTATTTAATTTCGTATGTAACCAAAAGATGACACTGCGGTCGTTTTGTGTTTTTGTTTGCGCTTGTAATGGATATTCTTTGCGAGGGGGCTTTATAATCAATGGTTAAATGAGTTTGCGTTTCGAAATAGCTACTATCGGTTTAATCTCGACTCGCATATTTCACTCCAAATGTATGTATTTTCAGCTTTTTTTGCATCTACAATTTCCTCCTATAATTCAAGTTTTATATGGTCTTTATTTTAACTTTCTCATTGCACGAAAAGCTTCAATGAATGTAATAATAAATGATTAAGTACTGGCATGAAAAATACTTTTCAATGATTGGCCACAAAATATCGATGACCTCTTTACATCCTCGTGACATAAGGGACTATTACATTGATAAATATCGTATAATTCAATCCAAAAATATTTATCTCTATTCACATAAAATTACCTTCGCCATCAAGTCTTGAAACAATATTGGTTTTGTAATTGTACCATTGCTGCATTATATATTTTGAGACTAATCTTTGTCTCCATTATTTTTTGTAGTTTCTATTTATTTGTTCCCCTTCGCTGATATAGTGATGGCATAAGCATCTCGCTACAGTGAAATAAAAATTTTCAAATAGTAGAGGATGTATCCTCCTATACTGTTCCTAATTTCGTGCTATCTTTTCTTACTGTACAGTTCACCTTGATTCAAATTCATAATATCCTATCCTATCCCTAAAATATATAAAATATCGTCGTTTACGTATAGATAATTTTATGATAATCTTATGAAATAACTTTATTTTATAGCCTTCGACTCATATAATAGAACTTTATACTGTAGGTTGATTTTGTAAGTGGTACTGGAATTTTCCCGAATTAAATTACGTTTTAGTAAAACAAGCCGTGTTGCATCTCAAGGTAGACGGCGTTTTCGAATACTGCTGAGGCTCACGTTTTTATGAATTAGGATAAGTATAGTACCTACTAGTTATTTGTTTACCCCATACTATTTGTCCTTGATCATTTCAGTACTTACTGCAATTGATGGCAGTTTGATAAAAATTCCGCCGATTCGTCGCTGGAACTCGTAGATGAAATTAAGTTGGCATCACAGCATATGCGTTGTTTTGAAGCTAGTTCGGTCAAATAATATTTAAGCAATATTTAATCATCCTACTCGTTTTTGTAGCAAAATTTACAGTTTACATAATTATATTAACTATATAATTTACTATTTTCAATATTTATTAAATTTTGAAGCATATCTTAACCAGTTTAATAATTTATGTTTTTTGTCTTTTCATATAACTTTAATCGGTTTTTTCCCATTTCGATATTTCCCTCTTCCTATTTTCCCTTTTTTCATGTCTTCAAACGCTTTATATACTAAATTCTGCTCCCACATAGTCTGCATGAGTTCATACCTCACCAAGCTCCTCCTTGCTTCCACCGCTAAACTCTCACACTTCATTTCTTGCGTCACCATGTATTCCGGCATTGACCTTTCCAGGTTCAACGTCCTCTTCAACTCCCCCTGCAACATTCCCACCCCACACTTCCGCTCCATACATTAATATGCTCCTCACACATGTCTTCCATACAATCATCCTCTCTTCAAACGTACATTGTCTCTTACACCATAGATCCATCGTTAACGTTTCTTCTGCCTTTTTTGCTTTTCTGCCGTACGTCATATACCCTTCATAGCTGTTATTCTTTCGGAAAACACAACCTAAATACATCCACTCATTCACCTTTTCAATTGTCCCTCCTTTCCATCTCACTCCAATTCCCACCCCTTTCATAAATACCATTATTTTACTTTTGTTCCTATTCAACTGAAGTTTCTTTGTACTGACAAACCTCTCCAAACTCTCTGCTATCTGTCTTCGTCCCGCCTCTGTTATCGCTATATCATCCGCCTAGACTACAGACCTAGAAGACCAAATCGTTGAATTTCCCATGAATACTCCTCCAACTGTCCTTCTCTTAAAATCTTCTCCACTTCAGCAGTGTAAATATTAAATAGCATGGGGCTTAACGGACACTCCTGCCTAAATCCTTTCGTTATTATAAACTCGTTTGACATCTGATCCCCCACCTTGCCCCATCTTTCCTCGCATATATCTGTTCTTCTTTCGACCAGGTCCGCTGGTACTAACCACCACCCATCTTGTGTCGCATCGGCAACCCCTTTCTTCCTCTCAATATTTTGTGTAACAAGTTTAACAATTGTATCCAGACTTCCTTCGGTACATACATCTTTTGCTATCCATGCCATCATCCCCTGATGATTTTCCTTTCTTAAGTTTACTCCTTAAGGCTTGTAGTTCCTGCTTTCTTTCCACTCCGCCATTATGTATCCTTATATGTCCCTCTCTTTCCACACTTCCCCCCTAGGAGCTTTGTACAATGACCTACATTTGATTTTTCCCCCCTTTCTCTCTTCCCTGGTTTCTCCTTCTAAGGTACTTCCATAAGTCTTTCTCCCCGCCTTTAAATCTTTTCGTTTCTTCCTTGGAACTCTTTCTTCCCCCTAGTCTGTTACCTTAGCTGTCTTTTCCCCATCTTCATTCTTCATCAAACCATGTGTTCACATCCCAGTCTTGTCATTTCCTTTCTTACGATATCTTTACCCATTTCTACAGTTAGCCCCTCCACATCCGTTGCTTTCTACCACACCAATACTAGTATTCCAATGTGACTCTCGTTCTTCATTCCATATATTTACTGAGCCCAGTCCATATCCCCTACCCTGAATGTGGTTACTTCCTTTTTTACCTGTTCACTTTTCACTATATAGTCGATAACTGAACCCCAATTTGGCTCCACGTATGTATGCTCCCCCTCCTAATCTATCTTCTCCCAATCATTGAGTATGTGCCAATTTCTTTCTTCCAACCAACTTAGTAACGGAGAACGTTACTAAGTTGGTGTTGACTACGTTGTCCCTTAACCTCTTCTGTCCCCTCTCCGCTCCCCCCCCCCCCCCCACTATTCTAGTCCTTTTAACCTTCCTTCCTGGCGTTTATATCTCGCTCTGCGTCTTCGGACTCCACAATTATTTCTCATGGTTGCCGTTCATTTTAGGAAGTAAAAAGTTCACTAAATTTTACAAAACAGAAATTTTTCATCGACTTGACCATTGATAGTTGCAGGGTAGTTGTTTCCCACTAGTAGCATATTCATATTCGCTAAAACGGAAGAAGTACATGGCGGGGATTAATGAACATTTCCGATATGTGACAGTTACACAATAATTAACATACGATAATTTCGTATGTTAATTATGTTTTATCATTTATTTAACTTATATATTTTATGAGATGATGAGAGCGGAAAACGAACACACATACCATGTAAATAATTTACAATTATCAGGAATTATATAATTTGTGTCGGTTGACTCAGCTGGACACCAACATGTTGCCTGGTTTTTATTCAGTTCCGAAACCAGTGAAGTAAATTTATATTTACTTTCTCCTCCTTTGCTGCCCCTAGAGCAGATACATCACAAGTTCAATATTTCTTAAAATGCAACATGTCCTGCGTTAAGTTGTTACGTCAACCAAATCCTGTTTAGATATTTCATTAGTTATTAGTCCAAGGACTACGAATCCTGTCATCTAGATTAGAAGTCAAAATAATTATTTGAAACATATTTTTTGATGTTTTGATTTTGGTCTATGAAATTAATGTCAATTTCTTGGACCACACACTTGAAACACAAATTGTTGCACCTATTAAGCGTAACTTATTGCAATATTTGTGAGTAGTTTTAACTCAGAGGTACTATTTAAATTAATTCTGGAATTATTAGGCATGAACTTGCATTTTTGTGGAAAATTCTGTTTGATACCCTTCTTGTCGTTCTTCACCCATTAAAACACACTTCTCTAATTTTAAAACACAAAATATTGTTCACTGCAAATGGCTTCTTGATTCATCGAATTTAAAATCTTTGCGATTTGGCCGTTAAAAATATATTTCAATTAAATGCTAACCTAACCAAGATATCAAACTAAATTAAAAATACATTGCAGTGATAAATACATCTACATTCATTGATACAAACGAATCCTAAATTCACATGCGTGAGCGAAGAATTTAATTTAAAGCCGACGAATCTATTAATAATCTTCGAATTAAGCAGCAGAAAAAAAACCGGAAACCGGCCGTTAATAATAGAGACGTGTAGAATGCGATACGACGAGGCGAATTAAGTTTGGTAAGCTGTCGAGTACAATAAAGACAAAACCATTTCGATATCCGATATTAGGTTAAATAAGTGAAATACTCCTGACCACTACGTCACCCGGGACATCGAAACACCGTTCTTCCATTTTTCCGACCTGAAATAACCAACAGCCAGTTGTTCGGCTAATGGAACTCCCCTCCCAGGTCCTTTTGAGTGCCCGTCGAAATTTGTATACTCTCTTGGTGAGTTTGGTTGATTTTTAATTTACATTGTCACGGGCCACTCGGCACCATTAAGTTCATATCTTCTCGTCACTTTCCATTAAATTTTTAAATAACGTAACCGATGAATGATGTTTCAGTTCGGAGTTGATACGTTTACTAACAGTTGAAGTAATGTATGACATTTAATGCTAATTGTGTTTAATTGCACACATTTCATCTTTATATCGTGACTTTTACAGTAATATAATATTCATACGTAATATTTTCTATGAGCAATTATAGCTTCGTCAACTTGAACGGCCATTGTTACTAAATGTCCGCAATTTGCATTGCAAGCCTCGATGTCCAGATTCATACATTTGCCTATTGAAAGTTCATTGGCTTCTAGAGTTCTTTAATACATTTGTTTAACTTTACATCAGACCCTGGGGTTCGCTTCATCTAAATCCATTGGTTATTTTGTTCGTTATTGTAAACAATCAATTTACGTGCTGATTAGAGAACAATAACCCCAGCTAACAACACCTCTTTAAATCAAAATTAAATAAATTAAATGAAATTATTTTTATAATTTTAAAAATTGCGAAATACGCAGCTTTTACGCTAGATTTATTTAACCTAACAATTATACCTAAACATTGTCTAGCTGAAATTTAATATTTATAATTTATGTTTCAACCCACTCTCCACAATCCCAGTTGACCAAATGTTTTAAAACCGAGCTGAAGTCACTAAATTTTTAAACAGTTTGAAATTTATGCACACAATGCTAAAAGTACTAACGGACCGTTTCAAAAGCAAAAATATATTTTATTACATAGTTTTCATTTTATATGAACTAACGGCGCAACTGAATTTATAATATAAATGTACAGCTCTCCACCACCCCATTAGGTTAAGTAAAATGCATTTCATGTACATTTTTCGCCGCTGGATAAATGTATATACCTCCAGCGTGTGTATATCATCAATTCGTTTATTTTTTACTTTATTTTCGCCGGCAACGCAATTGGAACAACTCAAATGCATCAATTAATTTTTCAGTTCGTCGAATATCACGCAGGACGTTCGTTCGCTTTAAATTACTTTGATTTTCGGAACTTTCTGCGATAGGTGTTTCTTTTATTGGGGCGTCAATTTAAAAATTAAAGAACGGTGAGTGCCGATTCGGTCTCCATCATTTCGAAAGTACGCGTCAATCAATCGCTGACAGTGGTCATCAAGAGACGTCGAAACGGGGACAACAGCCTAATATGTTCGTCACTCATATGTGTCTTTCACGTCACATCAACATCAGTTTAATAAATTGCAGAACTATCGACCATTTTTTTTCTCTCAATCGCAATAAAACACCCATAATTTTTTTCAAAATGAAAATGTCGTCTATCTTAACAAAGATTTTAGAGATAAATTAAGAGAAGTTGAAAAGCACTGTCAACTCTAATAAAAGCATTGGTCATGTATTTCATTTATGCGTTGGCATACCCCACCACTTTGATTTGTAGAAATTGCAATTTTAATTTAATTTTTATAAATATTTCGTTTAAATGAAGACACTTTTAGTATTAGCTCTTTATGAAATGAGGTGGTGCAGATTTTGAATTTGGTTCACATGTGGTTACAAAGTATACATATTTAAAAAATCATTGAAATTCGGATTCGTCACCCATTATATAATTGATAGATAGACCTCGCATTATTTTAATTCATTGACTTGTCCAATTATTATTTTCATTTTGTAAATGAAAAATGTTATACTGCCATACTGAGAACTCAAAACATTAACAATTATGTATATAGCAAGTACTGCAATCATGTAATCCGCTTCGGTCAAAGCAACATTTTAATTTGGTCAATTAATAATAAATACATTGTGTGCCAAGTGTGTTTCATGGAATAATAAACTTGTATTTGTCGTACATATGAAAGTTACTTCAACAGCAAAATAATGATTACATTATTTAATCTTAAGCAAATAAAGCAGGACAATATAAATATTATAATTTTCTATTGTTAGTTTTATATTGAACTTTTTTCGTCAAAATGTTAAATGTTCAATTTTTCAAAAATATAAGCGGAAATATCTAAAAGTTAATAAAAGGATATCGCAAGAAACCAATGTATACGTAATTTGTCGCAAACGTAAAAAATGTCAAAATTGTAAAAAAGACAAAACGAAAAAATGAAAGAAAATGAAAACATCTACAATTAAGGTGAATCCAAAAATACTTGAAAAGTTAATTTAATTGAATTAAAAGTAGACTGGAAACAGGAGAGAGGTTTAGCGATTAGAAAAGAGTTGACGCCGTCCAACTGTAAATTTCACGCATCTAAAATAAATTTCAATCATGGAATCCGAAGAATTCTTAAAGATATTTTAAATTAAGTTATATTATTCACCACTCATGCTATTTATTTTATAAATAATTATATTATTTAGAAGGGACCCTGAGATAAAATTAAACCTATTTTCTTGTAAAATTGAAATATATCTATCTTGTTTTGATAATTTTGTTGTTATGTATATCAGTGAAATATTACTTTAGCGGCATGGAAATTAAATGAAAATATCTTGTCTTGGAACTATTAAAGCTGTATTCAGCATAGCTTGCTTCTTAAGATTAGCACTTGTCCAGATCGATAGCGCACGCACTTTCTGAGCAGCATTTCAAAACATCGAAGAAGTGGAAAATTATTTCTTTGAATGTTGCCTCGAGGAAAGAACAGTTTTATTGGGACCGTATCGAAAAATTACCTGAAAGATCAGAAAAATGTATAGCTAGCGATGAACATTACTTTGAATATAACACTCAAAAGTTTCTATTAAAATTAACCTGTTTCCGATGAATAAATCGTTAACGTGTTTCCTTTGATAAGAATATCCTTATTATTAGCCGCAGCCAGTACACTTTACTATATATACAGTGCTTTTTAAGTTGATGCTACTCAAAATGAGTAGGACATCATTGGTTGTAAAATACTGTTCTGGGCCATTGTCTGCTGACAATAAGTGTGACACCGCTAGGACTCCCGTCTCGCTCAAATATGCAAGGACATTTAATGGTAACAATCAATAGTTTAAATATATAGTGGTGTATTTAGCATCACTTGAACGATATAAAGGCCAAAATAATTCCCTCCCTAAAACCACACGACAATATTTACCTTAAATTGATCAAGATAATTGAAAAATCGAAAGCTTCGTATGTTCTTCTCGCTAAATGTCACAATCTATAATGTAGTGTTGCATGTTTGTATATCATTTTGATACCCAAATGGTGGTGATGTATATCAAAATGTGGCATAAAAACACCCTTTGGGCCTCTCCGTACTACACGAAAAGCTATATAAAATTGTTTTCTTTGACCACAGTATTGGAGTAATTATTTGCATGAGAAATTGTACTATAAGTATTGTCTCCTGTTAATTCGTTAAGTCAATCATGCATATTTTCTGAAAACTAAAATGGTTCCACACAATTATCAAAAGACTAGTAATTTTTTGTTAAATAACCTTTTCTCTACTTTAGAAGACAAATATGACAAGATTTATGGGGCTTTCCATTATTCTCAAGGAAGCATCGTTTTGATAAGAAACTTCATCGGGACAGTTTCAAGTATTAAGTATTTCTGACTATTTTTTTCTAAAGCATCAATTAAAGATTCTTTAAGAACTAATTTTGGGTAGTTGAGAAATTTTGAGATGACGATGTAAAAATTAAATAAAATTTTGAATATTACTTGATACTCTAGTAATTGAACTTTAACAATTACCTGAAATTTTAAATATTAATGCCAACATTGTAAAAAGCTCATATCGAAAAAATGTCTGTAACTGAAATTTGAGCTGAACGCTTGCCAGACTCTTTCTATAAATTGTGGTTAAATTTCCACGCCAACTGATGGTTTTACCACAATTTTATGATTCTGAGACCAGCATTGTGTCCCTTAAGAAGCGTGCAATGGATGCTTACATTGCACACTTATTATCACATGTAAAGTCGACCTCGCCCTATTTACTGTACTTAATCTCCTTTAAACTTATATTAAACGGTACTTTCTCTCTGTAACAACTAAGTCACCATTTTCAAGAAATGCTCTTAAATCTACGTTATTAATAACATCTGCACATCTCAAGTTCTTCTAGTAACATCTTGCAGTGAAGTAAGTCATGAAAATTGCGCTTTGGTTCTTTAAATTACATACACCTTATCATTTGAATAGGCGCTATTGGATAACATAGACATTTGCCAAGGCAGGTGTGGTGTTCCAATTTTCCATTTAGATTTGGCATATCCAAAGAAGCTGCGTTAATTTCTTGTTAATAGTTTTTTGAGAGTGTATTCCACACCAAATGAAGTTAAATTTCTTACCAACGGTTTAGACTGACAGCCGCCGAAAATAATCGCCCGAAAGGAATCCTGAAATGTAAAGGAAGGAGGCATCATCCAGCGGAGCCTCAATGCCTATTTTGACTTTAAGATCTTGAACTTCCCTTGTCAGAGCAGATGCCTCTTAATATTAAAAAAAAAATATTTTTCAAACAAAACTAACTCGAATGAATCACGTGTAAACACACGTTTAAAATTTTATTCAAAATTAGAATCTTCCCAATCTTTAATGTTTTTAGTGCTATATAAGTTATGCTATACAGCGTTGTATTTTGTATCATAGAATATCAATCAACTATATATATCGTGTAATTATGATACACGTAATAATGGGATTTTGTTCATTGCACTATCAAGGTGTCAAAGGAAACAAAACCCTTGCCGTTAAAAGAAGATTATTTTTGGGCAACTTTGCCTATTGAGTTGATGATTTTTAAGTTGTAATAATCTCATTTGGTTGTCTGTCGACTATCAGATCAGATTAAATTATTATATTTATGTTATTATGTATTACAAATCTGTTTCATTGAACATTTGTGTGCTCTTGTGTTTTTGATAATCACTTGGATGATTGTATCTTATATTTAGCGAAATAAATATTATTCTTATTATTATTATATAGTAAGAAAACGCGTTTTGTACAATATTTTTTTACAAGGAAATACTTCATAATCTATGGTGCGGAAAAATTGGAAAGTTATATATAATCCCTTTCAAAATTGTACAGGTGGAAAAATGATTATTCTGAATTAGGAAACTGGCTATAAGAAACTTATATAACAACACATTATTGTAGCACTATTAGTTTAATGCGAAGAAGAGTTGATGTATAATATCAAATATATTTCACTTCAACTTTTGAAGAAGAAAAAGAAAATGGAAGTCGTAAACTTCAGAACTAAGATAAAACCTATTACTCGAATCGTGTTGGTGATGTACATGGATTTTGAAGCAACATGCTATCTGAAAGCTTTATTTTGATATCTTCTAAGACGTCAGTAATTAACATATTCTTATCAAAAAAGCAACCGTTTGGAGTACTAGTTTTCATGTTAAATAATAAAATTAAACCAATTGTACGGCTTTCAGTACTTAATGACCACCCAATATCCTATTAATAGGACATTCACCTATAATAGTGACTGAGCCATTTTCAGCAAAAATTATTCGGATGTTTATCACGGTGTATGCGTGGTAATATAGATATATTAAACCCATTTAATTAACAAATCGTTAACGTGACGATTTAAATTAAAATCATACAATCAACTACGCGACGTACATATACACTACTTTGTATTTTCTTATAATCCCAGTAGGTAAAATTTTGATAAACGTAAAGCATTGACACTGACACATCCATAACAACATCGTTTCAAAATGGAAGATATAACATCGATTTTACAAAATTGCGGTGCGAAAAGGTGAGGCGCCCGTCGCTGAGTCAACATGTTAACTATAACACGCCTCCTTCCAGGAATGCATCAAAACCAGATCTACTAAATTCGGAATTCTTATACTACAGCGCCGTCCTGAAAGTGGTGGCGCCCGCTCTTTCGAGCGACGTAGACAGACAGAAAATACTCCCATGGGTGAAAAAACTGTTCAGGCCCGAATACCACAGCAGTCAGTTTCGCGAGAAACGAAATAAGTAAATCGGCAATGGAATTTTCGCACTTGTCACAACGTTTCGTTACAGATACTTGTTGTATTTGACTCTCACTCTGTTGAACGATGAGGCCTACGGATTGTTCACCATGCCGCCGCCTGGTGGAGCTTTGCCGGAACTTGACGAGGTGGAACACGAAGAAATTACCGCCGCCGAATGGGAAATGGATACCATGTGGCAGGAAATTTTACAAAATTTACCGGACAATTTTAAGAAATTGGAGTGTTCGGTGCATGAATGCAAGGCGGATTGTGCTGAGGATCACCAACTAGACACTGTAAATTGTATGCTCCCATCAATAAACATATGGGTTCAAAGCGTTATGTGAATTTTAGATTCTGGATCAAGAATTTCAATTTCTATTGTATTTATCGAAGCCATACGCCGCCTTATTGAAAGGAAGATTCGACAGCACCAGGGTAGCCACGTGGCTCCAAACTTTATGTACAATACATGGGCAGGCATGCTCCAGTATGAGAGGAATACGAAACGATTACATAATGGCGCTGTTAGGGTAATGTATTTTTTCTCTAGCATCTTTACATATCTCGCCTATTCGGTCTACTAGAAAGACCACAGTATCATGGGATAGATCGTATTACCTGCCACTATAGATAGCTATTACTTCATGCAAGGCGCAAGTAACATGTTCAAGAAATTTCAATAATTATCAATAGGGGACATTGGGCTTAAACTGTTTTCGCGAGTTGGTGACGAATTTCAGAATGTACCGCATTCACATTCATAATGCCATATTAAAAAATTAACATTAACATAACTCTACATTTGACATAAACTTGTCGGTGTCTTCGAAGACACCGACAATCCACATGCTAAATGGATGTCAACTTGATGTACTATAGAGCATTACACACGATCGACTCTAATCGGTAACAAATCACGACGACATTATAACATGTCGAAAAATTCTATAGTGTCATAATTATACAAAAAGCCCAAAGCAAATGCATACTGGTGGAAAACTGGGTAAGATTTCTGTCATCGTGGAGGTCGATAAAGAGAGGAGTACCACAAGGTTCAATTTTGTGTCCGATTCTGTTCTTACTGTATGATGTGACAGAAACACAAAACAATCCCATAGTTTTCTTTGCAGACGACACATCTGTAGTTTAAAAGCGGCAAACAACCATTTGTCGCATTAACGTGGAACTGTCCTGAACCGCAATGAAATAATCGTTCACGTGTAATAATCTGAAATTAAATGTCAGCAAACCAAACAACTTATGTGGACTCTACGTGATACATTAACCATGACAATCAGACACTAACCTCAATTGAGGACACTCTTCGTCGACGCATCAATAAATTGGAAATCGCAAATTGAACATCTGGTAGAAAACCTGGCACCATTCAGGTATGTTCTTAGAATGATATCTTCATCGGAAAACATAGGTAGGGTATGGCTGTATACCATACTTACGCGAATTCACGACTAAAGTATGGGATTTTAGTTTGGGGGAATTGTGTGGATGTAAATCGAATATTCGTACTACAGAATAGATGCATCAGGAGTGCTCTCGCATGCAGACAAGTTTTTAAATTAAATAAAATACACACATACAGGACTAGCGAAAACATATTGCAAGATTTTCTCACAAAACTACGACCTCAATCATTGTCACAAGACACGGAACGAAAAATACTAATCTAAGTGCTTCGCTTACCTCATTACGAAAAATACAAAAAAATGTAGTAGTTGAAATCTCATACCACGATCGAATTAAAATAACCTTTCAGGTTACCGAGACAGATCAATGCATAGTTTATCATCAGCTCAAGCAGCAGAATGGAAATACGTGATATTGCAATAATCCTTATCCAATATAAATGGCAGTACCAACCATTAACAATTGTCAAACTCAGGTCCAATGGCATTTTTAAGAAATTCATTCTAGATAATTGTGTTTTCTGTAGTGCACTTTTAGTCCAAAGTAGCACTTTCATATAGAATATTTTTTTTATTTAGATACATACATGATCTTCGGTTGATAGGACCTTTTGCCGAGTATCCACCTTGGCGTAGTCTTCCTCCATTAGCCGAAGCTGCTAAAATGGCGGCAGAAACTAAGCCGCTGACTGACCCCAGTGGTCCCGACGCCACCGAATTCCTCTCTTCCCAGCCGATACCCCAAGATGGAGCATTCTGCTACATAGCAATAACCGGTGACTTAGTAAACAGCAGCTTCGGCCCCGCTCCTGCTCCTTAACACCAAGTGTCAACTGTAATACGATTGTAATTTTTGTAATAAATTTATGGTCTCTTATGCGTTTATTCGTAAATATAGCCGTGAAATTAATGTGTTATTACCTCCTTTAAGTTTGTGAAAAAATCGAGTTAATAATACACAAAAGTTATGACGCGGAGATTATTTCGAAAATACTCACTGTGCAAGCGTATGTATAATACATGAAAAGACTTAATTAAGTTATCAGACTATATATTTTCGATAAACAAGGAAAGTTGGTTCGCTTCTAATTAGCATGTTGCGATCTTAAATAATGGCCTGTATTAAGAAACGTTTAAATAATCTGGGAACAACCAGGTGGAATACAACTTTACTCGCTAAATGCCTCTATTCTTCATCTTCTACTTGCCGCCGCCCTCGCGCTGCGTCTCGCTCGCACGCGCGCTCCGCCACTTCAGGCCGCTTCTTTTCCGCTCACGGCCGCTCTCTTTCTCGCCCTAAGCCCCAACAGATTTACATAAGATTATTTCACAAACTGCAGCCTTTAACTTTAAACCTACTTTAGATACTAAACGGAATTCTGAATTGCAGAACTTGTCTAAAGTTTTGCATATTTGATTGGGGATTTTAGTGTCATTTTAATCTCTTTAAGTTGATTGAGACCATTTAAATTAAGAGCGCCAATTTATTATGATTAAATACTCAAAACACCAACTCAAATAATTATACCCTCGCCCTGAATATTTTAATTAACGTGAAAGAAATTTAAATATCCATTGTAATGTATGTTTCGTGTAGGTTTCATCGTCAATTTAATTAACAAATTATATCTGTTTGTTATCCCTCTATACTTTTTACTACAATAGTCAATACTTTTGTAGATGGCCGTACCAGTTTGACTGAAACTAAATTACACCGTGAAACTTCCCTAAATTGAAGACCTAGGTTATATTCTGTTTTTGGAATATCAAATAAATGGTTTAAAAGGAATTGAGTATCCCTACTCGTAGAAAACTTTTTTCATATCATTGTTGTTAAGCAAGCAATCGTACGATAGATACCACAATAGTAATAAAATGTCTTCTTGTGTCTTGGTATGTTCGATAAAACGAGGAAAGTAGGTGAGACATTAAGAGAACCATTATGGGAAAAGCAAACATATACAGGTAGCCACGGTGGTAGACAGTTTCGAAAGAAGTATTTTAATATATGGAATAGAACTTTGTTGAGGTAAAAATTAGAGACTCCTCTAGAAAAAGAATGCTTGTAAAGTGAAGTGACATAGTGGTTAGCAACAAAGGATATAGAAAAGAATTACTGGCAAGATGAATGAAGAAATGAACGTAATTAACAAACTAGAAAAGCGACAAAATTTATATAGTTAGAAGATTGGGTTAGTATTTATAACAAGAAGGTATCGATATGGAAGCTTTATATTTATTGCAAGTATGCCACTAAATTGTTATTATTTGCGAAAATGTATATCATTATTGGGCTTTCAGTTAGGAATGTAATGAAACCACGTCTTCTCTATGAGCTTTTTGAATTAGGTATCAGGTGAAGCAAATATGATTTATGATTTCATATAAAAACCATCGAAGCATAGAAAGAGTTGTACACACCCACAGAGACACAAGAAGAGAGTGAGAGATATACCAAGGCAGTCTACTAATTTTGGGTTTACTAAGTTTGACCTAAGAATGAAAGGCACTAAAAGGAATCGAGCGATTATTCTCTTGTGATAGTTATAGGGTAGTTCTTCTCCTTCAGAGCTTGTTGATGTTGAACATTTTTGATTAGAGTTACAGTATTGTTCAGGTATCCTAATTCGTGAGAAATATCGACGAAAAGGACATTGACTTTGACCATACCGTGTCAGTGCATTGTTCTAAAAATTTCTACAAACTTCAATTTTAGTAGAAAATCTCTATTTTTCATACAAAATTCGTTTCGAAATTAAGTTCGTCGAGTTAATTCAATTAATTCTATATGTAGAATTGTTTTAGTCTCTAACTTTTAAATGCGTTTTTAATTATTTTTGAACACGTTGTAAAGTCCAATTGGATTTATTCACCTAATTTCATTGATTCAATCTTAAAGTTAAAATTTGAGTCTAGTCATAGTTCGGGGCAAAATTAGCAACTGACTGACCTGGCTATGGCTTTGGCGCCGATGTTTTGCATTATTCATAAACAGTAAGTTTATATTAAATGAACAGGATTTCCATGTTTTTAGTTTTCATGTCTACATAACTTTTAAGTCGAAATATTAATGTTTCAAAATTTCCTGCGATCGAATGCCAAATTTTATATTTTAATCGCAAACTCCTTCATAAAGTTTCTTAAAATTTTTTTCGTTTTCCAATTTTTTATGGCATGAAAATTACCTATGTAGAGGCGACGCAACAAATACTAAATACCAGATGTCAACAACCTACCAACCTAATCTTAGATTTGATAATCAACTTAACATGAACACGGATAAAAGATTGAACAGTATGATGTCCGCACTTCTTAGTAAACTATAAAAGGGTTAAATCTGGAGTTTGTATTCTGAAATGCTAAAGGCCTCTTCTTCTTCTTGTGGTATGTCTGCTGTTGCTCGTTTAATGCCTTTTCGTCCCTATGTTCATTGTACTTTTACATTGATCTTTTACTTTATATTTTTCGCTGGCATGCTTATTTCGTCTGTTCTTTGTCTTGTATCCTCTAATATCTCTTGTAGTCACCTGCTCTGGTCGTCTGTTCGATCTGAACCACATCATCTATCTAACATATGGTGTTTACAAAGTGAATTTTAAATGCGTATCAATAAGTCTTGTACTTTAATTGCTTCTATTATCTTGTACATAACAACGTTAAATTGTATATGACCGAGTAGTTGTTTTTATCACGAAACCCTATTCTTTTTCAGTTATAGAGATAACCGATGGTACTTTGGGAGAACACTGGTGAATAGTTTTTTTTGCTCAGCCTAATATTATAATAGCCCTGCAGTTCGAAGGTCCCTTTTTGTACCCTTTTTAAATATGAGAATACTCCACACAAACGTCGGTCTCATTTTAAAGTGTTTTAGTTAATTTCTTTAGAAAATAGTCTGCACTATATTGAAAAACTGTATTTCGTCCATGTTGTTTTCACTATAATACCAAGTGCTACTCAGGCCCCTATGGCTGCCGAGGGTGATGTGAGTAAACAAATAACAAATAAAATACTTGGTTTAATGTTCACAAAAATATTTGTTGTATGGCAACAATTGTTTCGGCTTGTTAAGAATCTTTTTGTGAACATTAAACCAAGTGTTTTACTAAACGTTATTTATAACAATGTTTCACCAAGCGCCTACCGCCGACTCGATTAATTAGAATAAACAAAGATTTATCTAGAAACCCGCGTTATTGGCGAAGCAACATTAGCAACATTAGCTTTGCCAAATGGTTATTTATAACATTTTTCCGCTTGATATCCCAGAAATTCGAGAAATTGGATCCAATATCAATATAATATTTAACTATTTATAAATAACAATGATTATTTTCATGTGTTAGTGTAATCACACGAGACATTTATTGAATTCGGAATAATGACTTTCACATTTTCATTTCATTGCCAGTCATCACCACGACCTGCAGTTGCATTCACATGATCATCACATTTGAACCTACAGTATATTATAAAAATGTGATAACGTCGTCAATTATTTTCATTAGAAAATATGTATTACCTAGCGTCACTCTTAAAGACCGATTCGCGTATAGAACATTTGGACGTTTGGACTTTTAATCGTTGTTTATAAAAAGAACTTTTGTCAAAAATATAAACCAACTTTCCTTCTAAAATGGGAAAAATTAATATTAACTTTTTTCTTTAAAATATATAAATGTTTTGATTTAAATTGGACATTTTACGTTATATTTATGGCTCACGCGTTATTACTAAATTAAATTAATTATAGTACTATTATTTATACGTGGGGTTGTGTTTATAACATCAATATCAAAATATCCATCACGTCCTTGAACTGGCGATAACGCTGATGTTAAATACTATAGAACATGACATGATTTCAACGACAAAAAGTAGCTGAACACTCTTGCTAAGTGATACCAAGATAGGAAAGAAATAATTCAAGAGGAATCACACTTAGTACTTTGAACTAGAAAGGCAAGTTTCTAAAATTTTAATTTGACATATACGTCAGAAAGGTGTCAACATATCTTACTGGTGAGATATGAAAGCCGCATTTATAACAACAGAATGAACGCTGTCGGTGTGAATTTTGGCACTACATCTCTAGTGGTAGTCTGTCCATATTGTAATGCCAAAGGACTTACAATTGTATCCAGAAGAGTGAGTTTTAAGACACACCTAATGGCGGTTGTGTTACTAGTATTTGGATGTTGCTTATGCGCCTGGATCCCGTATGTAATAAAAAGCTGTAAAACGGCAGAGCACAACTGTTTTAATTGCCACGCATATCTGGGTAGACAAATGTAATATTAATAATACGATAATGTAAATGTAATATAAATATAAAGTAGACATGTATTTCACTACAGGATCCTCGTTCTTTTGACTCAAAACTTCAAAAATTTACATACAAGAAATATTCCAACCCGACGGATAAAACAAAAAAATTAAGTGTATCAAACCCATCACTCTGGCAAAAATACCGAAATGGTATGAAATTATCACAAAAGTGTCGAAGTGGGGCCTCAATAAATGAGAGTTAAGTCAATGGGAGTCTGGTCGACTCACAACTAACATCAGCACGGATCTACATGTAATTCAAGAGCCTATTAATCTCTATGCAGAGAGAACAATCTAATGATTTTCTATCCCGCAAAGCTCTCTCAAAGGTGAGAAGCATAAGTAGGAAAATATATTGGATGAGCGCCTGCCATTTAGGCGATGTTCTGTTAATACAATATCGATGATCAGGGTCAAAGTAATTCATAATAAGTAATAATTCTGATTAACTGATTTTTTTAACAAGCATGAATTGTTTCTTTATTGTAATTACTGTAATTGTATTTACCACCCTGGATAATCAATAATTTACGGTACAACCTAAAAATTGCAAAATGAAAGCCATTGAATCATTTCGAACAAGAAAACCAAATTAAGATTAAATTACAAAATACAAAGGCAGATACAAGAAAAACAAAAAGCAAAGAAGCAACACAAACGTTATCAACTATTGAAAAATAACGAAAGAAGGAAAGAAAGGCAATGAAAAACAAAAAATAATAATCCAAAAATCATCGTGAAATTGAAAAGTAAAATTAATAAAAATTAAAAATGTCAAAATGAAGTAAATTAAATAAAGTAAATGAAACTAATCGAGACTTATCAAAGTAGTCGAAATAATAGAAAGACTTTGAACTGGAAATAAATTCGAAAAATATGAACAAGCAACCGTGCTTTTAATAACTACGATCATTTACATAAAGTTTGACATTTTTGATATTTTTATCGGCATTCCTTCTCAGAACTTTTTTCGTATGGGCACTATTTATACAATTCATTCAATTGAAAATTTCCTATGAGCCAAAAAAAATGGAATTAACTAGTTACCATTTTCGTAACATTGGTTTTTGTTAGATTTTCACAATACATGCAGACCCCCACGCGTATCTGTAATAGAACATTAGACTCATCGGACGTTTCACCCATCACTATTAATAAAAACAAGAGAAAAGCAACGAAGGAAATATAAGAAGTAAGCAAAGAAGTGAGTAATTCTTTATAAAAATCTTTAGAAATCTACAAATAAAGTATTTTATCTTCAAACATAATTTTAGTCGCGCCCTTGTTCTGAAGTACATATAATGTAACCGCTGTAGTGTATATAAAGACACTTAAAGTCTATTCCCAATTCTTATAATCTACTCACTAGTTACGTTTTGTTCAGTTCTAAACAGATTTTTACAAGTTGTCGCCAACATTTTAATCTAATTCATTTCTATAGTTATATAATTTCAAGTTCTATTAAAAAATAAGTTCATGGCATGTTTTTTGGAGCCTGCACCACATATTTCTGGCCAGAGACAGAACATTTTTGTATTAACTATTTCAAGAACCTAATTCTTACTGCTGTCATGCGTTTGTGTAGAATTCACTTCCATAACTAAAAATGGCAGAACTATTTTTTTTATATTTTTCTTTATAAATTTTCATAAATGTTCTACTCTTTTTCATTGTTACACTAATTATGGGGATTGATATAGCGATCTTGATATTTTTTTTTAACTTTATTCTACCTTGCACGATTTAACGCCTCTGCAGTTGAAAAAATCTCTTCATTAGAGTGTTAGAATGATTTCTGCACTACATTATTACTGTTCTTATTTTAAGATTTTCCATCGATAGAATCTTTACTGTTTATGTTTCGTACAAGGTCTAGATTATTTCTTGTCAATTTTGTCTCTATCCAGTTTTATGTTACCAGTTTTTCGCTTATACGTTTTTTCTTCAATATGTAATTTTAAATCATTCATTTTCTTCGTTCTTAATTGCATACAACAAATGTTTGTTTTCATTCAAGTTTCCTTTCGTGTTTCGTTCAAGTCCTATCCAAAATTCTTGTTTGTTTGCTTGTTGTTTACATTCTTTTGAATTATTTGAATTTACGCTTTATTCAATTTAACTTTCTCTCCCTCATAATCGTGTTTTTTTTATTTGTTGCGTTTCAGTTTTTTTGCAAATTCATTTTTCAGTTGCCTTCCAATCCTGATTCTATTTAGAAAAACATTATAATTCGAATAGATGACAATATTTCATTTTGTCCAATGAAATGTTATTTATAATGAAAAATGATTTGTCCACGTTCGTAAATTATCTTCGGATGTTTTTGCTCGTTGCTGCACAATGTGTGAAACGTACCAAGTATATTCACGATTTCAGTCCAACAATAAGCTACATCATACGGTCTGGACAAAAATAAAATTGACAGCAACCTCTATAATGACCATTGTAATGAAGGCATCATTGACAATTGTGAAATATTGTCTTGCAACATAGAACTTAAACGTGCGCTTCGCCCTGCAAAGGAATATCAAATGCTGACTGCTCGAATAACTTTACCATGCGCCAATTATTTCCGCGCAAATAAAATTGAATTAAGTCGCGCAAAATAAATATTTACTCTAAAAATTACACATTAATTACGTTCATAATTTTCCGCCGCCACAATTTAATTATTTTGTTAAATACGCCGTCGGAGTACATGAAAATACAAAACCGTCGTCTAGATAAATTCTGAAGTGTAGCAGCATTTTTACGCGACGTAACGAGATTAGGGTTCTGTTAGTAGTTTATAATAGCGGCATTAAGGGAGCAGAAACGCTAAGCCTGCTCGACGATAATCTATGCATTCTTTGTCGTCAACTGGAAACTTACAAAGATGGACTTAAGATACTTTACGATAACTTAAGAGATAATTTAATGTGTGTTTAATCGAATTTTATGGTAACAACTTTTTTCGACGCGCACTAAAGTGACATTAATAAACTTAATACGCAATTTAGATAATTCCACGTTATATGTGCATTCCTTTTAAAACTTATAAGCATTATATTAACACAAAGGGTCTACGACTTTCGAAACGTGAACGTTCTGTACTCTTGGTTTTATCACACTGCCTATCGTGAAGATATATAATTTAATCGTTTTGTTCCCAAGAATAGATTATGCATGATAATGTATGACGTTTAAGGTAATACCAATCAATCATAATAATTCTGGTTGATATTACTCCGACGAATATTACAACCTTATATCATAATTTTACAATTCAGAAAAAAACGGATATTTTATTGCTGGACGCAAAATTAAATTTTCAATGTTCACGGAGCACACGGATAAATGACCCGAGAATGACAGAGTGCCCTCAAGAAGGAATAATGCTGTAATTGTACTTTATGTGTGACATATAGGAGGTGGTGGTGTGGTGACGATGTCGGTTTAGTTTTGGTTCGAGACGGAACATTTACTCTTCCGCCGAGTTTTCCCGACAATTCGTTCCGTAGTAAGTAGAAAGTGGCAAATGTGAGAACCACGCAGATCACAATATAAATAAATGGAATTATGCAGAAACGACAATAGGCAATAGGCAAACGGACAATTAGTTAAACGTTAGATATAATTCATTCTAATAATTAATTTCTCAAAATGAGCATATTGAATTTTGGATTATATGTTATTACAGTAGATAAGACAAACACATTCTTTTAATAACATGAACTCTAGATCTCTCATTTCTGAATTCTCGGAATATACATCAACCACATAAATAGCAACACGGAGGAAATTGCGGGTCGAAATAAGAAAAAAAGAAAAACTATGGAAGTGGAAAATGAAGCAACTCTCAGCAAGGATAGAAATGTTGGAATGACATAGGCAGGAGGTATAAAACAGCAAGGAAATGTACCATAGCGGTAAATAAGGACATAATAAAAGGAAGCCCAAGTGTAAATGGAAATTAATGAAGTAGGCATAATAAAAACACAACACAACGTAACTAATATGGTGTAATTGCCAAATTTCTAGGAGAAAAGAAAGGTGATGAATAACAGTAAATTGCTAGGTACAACTATCTATATAGAGCATGACCTAATTTAAGAAGAAAGCAGGATACAAAGCATAATTAGGATTCAAGCAAAAGCGTTATACGTTTGCGGTGAGACAAGAACATCAGTATAATCAATGTCTACGCTCCTACTGAAGTAAAAGGCGAAAAAAGGACAAATAGAAGAAGAATATGAAAAATAACCAAAATATTATATGAATATAGTGATTGGAGATTACAATGCAAAGATTAACCACAAAATATCTAATTATAATGGATACGGAGTAATTAATTTTGCAATAGAAAAAAACATGGTGGTGATGAACACGCAACTGGAACGGAAAAATATATATAAATGGACACGGTCAATACCAGGCAGCAAGGTGCGCAATAAAAATTGCCGATGCACTGGTAGAAAGAAAACAGATGCGCTTGGTTACTAGCGTGTAGTATGAAAGGAGCAGCCAGTGGATCATTTCTTAAGAAGGATAACCTGAAAACAAAGTGGAGACAAAAACACACAAAAAATAGAAAAACTATATGTAGAAAGAAAGAGCAGGGTGAGTATGCTAAAACAGAATATAAGGGGGATGTCAAAACAACTGGAAAAATGCTGTCAAAACAAAAGTTGAGGAAATATGGAAGCAAACAAAAGCAGTCATTAATGAAACTGCTACAACAACGATCCCGAACAAAAGATACAAACTAAGACGAAATATTGGAGAAAAGGAAAATAAAAGGACAATTAATTAGGAAACACAGAAAAATATATGAACGTAAGAAAAAAATCGAAGTGTATATGCAGGAAGAGAAACCCTCATAACCAATGAGGAAAAATTTCAGAATAAGGAAATCCACACATTTTACCGAGAAATGAAAAGACTGAAATAGGTTACCATACCAGAAATAGCTATTTTTAAAACCATGAAGGAGTCTTATTGAGTGAACCAACCCAAATAATAAAAAGAGGAAAACTTTGATGAACTCATAAATACGGGAAATAAGGAGGATCAAGAAGAAACGGTTTACAAGAAGGGAAGAGCAACATATAGAAGTAGGACGAGTTCACTTAGCTGAAAGAATATATGAGCTTGTGAAACTGGTATGGGAGAAAGAGCCAGTGTAGTGGGCAGTATCAGGTAGGTTCGTGAGAAACAGATCAGTAAATGACCACATTTGTACTCAAAGAAATCCAACAACCTACTACAAATACAAATATGAGCTCTACAGCTCGCGCTTTTCATTTATTTCAAACAAGCTTATGATAAAGTAAATAGAGAACAAATGTACAATGCAATGAGAAGATTAGAAATACCCGAAAAACTTATAAGGCTACCGACTATGACGCTGAATAAAACACAAAATAAAGTATTCTGGAGTGGCCACTATTCAACAGAATTTGAGGTAGGGGATGGCATGAGGCATTAAAAGCAGAAAATGAAAAATGGAAGGATGGTCTAGCTTATGTGAACGACCTTATACTCCTAGCAAATACGAAGGTAAATTAAAGAGGATCTAAAAAAATTAAAAAGAAACAAGATTAACAAATCGGACTGGAAAAAAACCAACGAGAGAAAGCCAAATTATACCTTAATAGGCGAAACCGAACAATCAACAAATGTACATTTGCAACTACGAACGATGGAAGGCAATATAAGTTTGTCAAGGTAAAGGAGTTTTTATACTTCGGAGTCATGTACACCAAGAACAGGAACTACAACTCAGAATTGCGAAAAGTAAAAAAAAATGCGGAATGCTGAAAATACTAATGAAATCGAAGGATACGTCAAGGAGAATGATGATTAGAATTTATGAAAGCGTTATAAGGCCAACTTTGCATGCGCCTGTGAGGCATGGCAACTAAAGAAAGCAGATTGGGATGCCCATCTATCAAGATGGGAAATAAAACTGTTAAGAGCTATATAGGGTGGAATAAACACAGAAGACTGGAGAAGAAGAAAAATATGGATATATACATAATGTATAAACATTTTTCATAAAGCCAGAACGACTAAGGTGGATAGTGCATATGGAAAGAATAGCCAGGGATAGATTACCTAAAATAGTTCTCAACAAAGCTCAAATTTGAAAAAAGAGGAACGAGAAGTAACGGAAGAAATGGCTGGACATTGTGAAAGTGAAAACGAGAAACAAAAAAGACAGAGTTGTTTCTGCTTTTTTATTGTCTGTTTTAAAATCAATTTTTTAGTTTCTACCTCTAAAAGCCAAATCAAATAATTTTAGATACTAAATCCTTTAATATCCAACTGAGGCCATCTTCTTAATTCTTAACAATTGGGTTTGCATTTTTAATTCAATCAGGTTGTTCTCCGAAGTCTTCCTACATACCGCACCACATTGCTGACCACTATACTATAATTCCAATTCAGCATTTCTTATAATTTTTTATCAGTTGATCTATTTCCCTTTGAAATTTCTCTTAGAATATTTTCATGTCTATTTTTTCCTCTCAGTTTTTCTGTTTCATCGAATCATAAACTGATTTTTTTTTATTTCTTGCATTATTGTTATATTTTCTTTCGTTCACTTCACATAACTTGTTATCGCCCACAATATTGGCCGCATTTTTCCTCAATAAAATAGTAAAAAATCCTCCTTCCATATAATTCATCTACATTAATTTACCTTAATCTTCTATTTATTTAAGCTGTTGTTTGAGATTTTATTTCATATCCACGATCCACTGATTTATTATTTTAATTTTCCCTACCTACCATCGTTAAAAAATGCCAATTAACACAAAAAGTTATGGATGTAAATCACTATGTTTATGTTTTATTAACCGGACGTTGGTCGTAAAAGTAGAAGGATGCATCAATGAAATCTGTAAGCGCAATTGTTTAACTTCCCACTGCAACCATTGAAGCTGGACGAACGACGCCATCGATATGAAAATATAGGACGGTCATATTTGTCAACGTCCGAAAATGAACTGAAAAATGTAATGTATAGTTGAAGAATTTATTCTAACTAATAAACAAGATTCCAGTCAAATAGCACCAACGAGGTTATTTAAGAACTAGGATCGTCTTTTACATTGTTCGTTGTAGTAGTCTAAGTTATTATTCAGAATTAGGAGTAAACTCAACATGAGAAATTTCAACAGATTTAGCTCATTTTAAACATTAAACTACTTTAAAATTTCAAACAATTTCATTCACATAGAACTATGAACATATTTGCAATAAATATTGTAGCAAATAAACTTAACTATTAGATTTCAAATAAGGAATTCTGCATTAAATTATATCAATAATATTATAAAATTTCCAATCATTCGTTTGACGTCTGCAATTTCTGGGGTATCTAAAGGTTTCAAAGAGGTCAATAAATAACAGAACATTGACATCCAAATTAGGGGGCAATTAGAGAATTATAACTTTATGATATTTTTGTATCGATTGCTAAGTTCTCGTAAGCGTTCCTTGTGTGCTTAATGTTCATGATCTTGAAAATATAATTGGGAAACTTTCTAATGGCAAAATATTGTTATTCGACAGAGAGAACATGTTATACCATTAAAATGTAATCTTGTGTTGAACACGAGTAACAGTATAACTTTCTTTAAATTTTAATACTTTTTAGTAACAATTAATTTCAAACACTGCAATGGTTTCGTTTTATATTTTTATAACTTTTCAGGATAATTTTCTATTTTTGAATTTGGATCAAAGTTCTATAATTAATTATATTCATATAATAAGAATTAAATAAAGCAATGATCAAAAAATTAGTAACAATGAATTTCAAACACTGACATAATTTCGATTTATATTGTTATTACTTTATTTTTTGAATTTGGATCAAAGTTCTACAATTAATTGTATACATGTAATAAAAATTAAATAAAGATATGATCATAAAATAAAAAATGCTGTCAGAAGTGGGATTCGAACCCACGCCCTCAGAGAGGACCAGAACGCTCGATACCCGCATAGCGGGCAAGGTTAACCTTGAGTCTGGCGCCTTAGACCGCTCGGCCATCCTGACAGATGATGGGTTTGTTGCAAGCAATTCTCTCATTTTTATAAATTTTACAAAATATATATATTTATGTGAATAGAATAAATGCATTTACAAGAATTAATTGTTGGCAATAAAAATATGTAATTGCCCGTCGATTTTTTCATATACCCTAATTTAATTTTTTTCTACCATTATTATTATACCTCTTTCAATGCTTATTTCCATATTGTAGTATTCATTTCTTATTAAATTTCATGTGTAATAGATACAGCCTATTCAAAATCGGGGATTTTAACGACCTTTAACAAAAAACAAATGAAATATATTCTTCATGATGTGTCAATATTTTTTCCAATGTATACAGGGTGTTAAAAAGTGACACAGCCTGTATATATTATTTGTTCTAATAATCAAAATGGGTTTAAAATTATCTTCAAATTGTTCTACCAGTTGCGTGGTAAGTTATATTGTTCTGATTGAGTATGAACTTCTATAAAAAATGTTGCTTGGGTGTATTATTTATGCAACTATAAAATATTCTAATCTTCACGTAGAATCATTTATTTGTTTGAAAATATAAATTTTATGTTTAAAATATATTTTAAATTTTTTACGAAAATTACAACGGCAATAGAAGCTACACTAGTAGATAGTGGACCTAGAAAAAATATCTACCTAATCCAGAAGGACATTCGACATTCGATTTATTTATGTTTATTTTTGAATATAATATCCATTAACATTCATACTTTCGCTATTTGTCCGGAAGGGACAAAAGAGAAAATAGTATTTTGTGTACCAAGGCCAAAAAGTACTGTTTTTTCGTCCGAGTTGTCTTTACGACCGAGGCGTAGCCGAGGTCGGAAAGCAAACGAGGACGAAAAAACACTTTTTGGCCGTGGTGCACACAACATTTTTTAGGCGACCCTCATAAAATTTTCAAATTTATTGCAACAGTTACTTACAATTTATTGACATAGTCATTTATGACAACTGAACAATTGTACATATTTGTGACACCTTCAGACATGTTTTTCTTTGTCTACATTCGAAGTTATTTCGGCTTTATAAACAATAATTACCCAATAATCAGTTAAAAAGTCTATCACCAACACGTATTTACTAATGTAAACAAGATGCACAGTTTGACACTGACGGCAATGTGGTTATTTTTATACAATTTCGGTAACTGTCGGTAGATGGCGCCACCATATTGCGGACGAAAAATGAAAGCGGACGAAAAACGATTACTTTTCGTCCGCGTTTGACGACTGAAATTTCAATTTTTCGTGTCGGTCGCCTAAAAAAATTATTATCTTGGGTGTTAAAATATTGTTCTTCTTAGAAATTTGTTTAACTTTCGGAATAAAGAATAGTCCGATGGTGTCATGTCTGGGCTATATTGTGGATCTCCAAGCTCAGTGAAGTCGCTGTCCACCAAGATTGGCCGAACTTTCGCAGCTTTGTGCACAGGCGCATTGTCATTAAGAAGAAGTACATTCGATTGGGACAAATATGGACGTTTTTTGTCGATGGCTTTACGCAATTTCTTGAGAGTATTACCGTGAACTTCTGCATTAATTGTAGTGCCTTTCGGCATGTACTTAATTAAAAGTACGCATTCCAAGTCCCAGAAAATTGATGCTATGCGTTTTCCTGCAGAAGGCTGAGTTCGAGTTATTTTTGGCGGTGGAGAACCTTTATGCACCCATTGCATGGATTATTGTTTTGTTTCGGGGTCCCAGTGGTGTACCCAAATTTCATCTCCAGTCACAATTCGAGCTAAAAAGTCAGGATCAGCGTCCAGAGTGGCCAAATGATCTTGAGAGAATTGACACCTTCGCAGTTTCTGTTCAGGAGTCAACAGCCTGGGAACCCATCTTGTTGATACCTTCCCCATGCCCAATTTTTCATGCAATATATCTATAATGCTACGCTCCATATATTTCCAATGCTGTAGCGATGGTGGACACCTTCAAACGGCGTTCCTCGAGAACCATTGCCTGCACTATCTTGCAAATTTCCGGATTTGTCGGCTCTTACACTAATGGCATCATCTCAACGAAACTGTTTAGACCAAAATTTGACTACATAATGTGACAGGGCATCGATTCCGTAGATTGTAGACATCCTATGAAGAATTGCTTTCGGATTATTGCCTTCTTTCGTAAGACATTTTATCACACTTCGATGCTCCAATTTTACTACACTCATTTTCTACTACTGTCGACTTCACGAAATGAAAACAAATAGGCGAATTTGATTAAAATTTACTGTGAACCTTTCACAGACCTGTAACTATTTGACATTAATCGCACACGGTTGTCAATTGTTTCTATCATAGCCAGGTAGATAATTTTTCTAGTGCCCCTCGTATTTACACACAAAAATTATAAAATTATTAGAAAAAAATAGTCATAAGTCAATCCGTTATCGAAACTTAACCGAACATTAGAATTACAGTTGGTTCGAAGCCTGTATGTTTCGCTGACGTGTTAATTGAGGACTATTCATATGGGTTTGTTGTTTTTACTTAGGGCTTGTCATAATTGGGCTGTTTTCCCTCTTCAAATTCTTATAGAAATTTGCGCAACTCCGTTCTGGAAAAATATCTACAAAATCGTATTAACTATTTTGAGTTTGTGGTGTTTTATTCTGACATATTCTATTTTCTGGAAAAGAAAATTTGTTTATCTTCGCAGGCCCCTTCCACAAATCCACTATTGGTTCATGGAGCAGAAATATAACGTCAGTTTCTCAAATAATAATGGACCCACCAAAACAACATGAAAATATATATGTGTACTGCATATACAGGATGTTAATTGGTAGGAACAGTTTTTGTAAATATATTGGGGAAATCGGAAAATAATTTTCGTTTTTTCCTCCTCGTCATTCACCATATCGACGTTTTCAAATATAACAAAGTTAAACTAATCAACAGCACTTCATGTCAATACGTTGAAACTAGTAACATTGACCGATAAGACCACTCTTCTACAGTATTTGAAATAATGAAGCCTCAACCATACATCTGGTTTCAGTGGCGCTGTGTTTAATACTCTCGTTTCTAGATCGTCTATGAATACATCACATGCGTTACCTGTGATCTCATTAGTGCACCTTTAATTCGTCTATACCGTTAGTTATTCTATAGTGTTGTAAGTGTTCTTGAGATAGTGTTTGGCCAACTCTTTCCCACGTAGAGGCAATATTTGTTTCATTACCCGAGAATCAGTAGAATCGAAATAGAGTCGAAAGTAATAGGGACGAAACATGTTTGTGACTCGTAAATAATGATCTTTTACCATTTCTCGAAGGCCTTCCTCTATTAACATGCTGGGTGAGGGATCCAACCGACAAGGAAATAAACGCAACATAATTATAATAAAGAGATTTTCAAAGGAGACTTAAATCTAAAAATCTAGAAATTATGATCTCATAGAGTTAGAAGGGTACCTGAATTTGATGCGTACCTGAATTTGATGTGACAAAACTATCTGAGCAGTTCATGAATAAAACCATTTGACACCTTTATATTTGGACACTGTTAACACTGCGCACGCCGGCGCCGTGACTGTAACTTTGGATTTTTTTGGAGATTAGGTCATATTACCGTGCCCACAGTTAAGACCTTGTTGTAACACTATTGTCGAGGAGCAGTGTAAATTATAATTATAAAAATAAGAGAAGAATTCTTATTGGTAATTTTAATTAAATAAAACGTGGCAGGAGGTATTTTTCAGATCTAAATCCAAGTTACAATCTTCGTGAAATAATTATGAAAAATAAAATTCCATTGGCACAATTTGTATACTGGATTTTAAGATAACTATCCCTAGGGTGCTTTTAATTTGCAGTTTCCGTAATTGCAGGACGTTAAGTAAATTGATAACTTCCGCATTTGTTGCAATAATCAAGGAACAAAGTTTGTAACGGAAAATTGGCTTCTGACATAGTGGCATTTTATAAAAGATCACCTCACACGATAATGAATAGATTTTAAAATAACCTTAGAGAACTACAACATTCGCTAATAAATTACATTGACACATACCAACAATACAAAGTAAATAAAGGCACTGACATTTGAGATCAATCCCTCGAGATCCAAATAATTGACATCAGTTAAGGGGGGATCCTGCTTTAGGAGGCCTTAAAATGGCGTTTTTGGGGGAATTTTTAGGACAGAAAAAAATGAGCAAGTCTAGTGAACTTTTTATAGCATTTTATTGCATATGTGAGCATTAAGAAAAAAATATTTCGAGAGAAAAATATTTAAATGGAACCGATTTTTATGCACATTTGTGCAACACCTTTCAATTGCAGTCTACAATCGGTGGGAAAGATGTAGCTCGTAATTTTTGTCTGAAACAAAAAAAACCAAAGAAAATTGTAATTCTCATATATTTTCTTCTAGGTGAACTAAAAAAAACCAAAATTTTGAAATTCAAGATTTTTCTCAGGTTTGAAAATAAATGTGCTCTTTGCAGAAAGAGAAAATCATTTCAACTTGCTAAAAAAGTTGTTTAGAATTTTTTTTTCATTAATCTTTTTAGTTCAAATCAAATAGAATGCTACTGAAGCTAACAAAAGTTTTGTTTCGTTTTGATTGCTTGTCTAGTTTTCTCGCAATCACGCCCACCAGTTTAGAAAAATCGTAAAAACGAAAACTCGAGAAAACGTGCTCTAAAGTTTACGATCAGGAAAAATGCTAATTTTCGATTACTTACGGAATATCTCGTTATAATCCAACTATACATAGCTCTAACGAATTCAAAATATTATTGTTTCGAACGACCGATTGAACTTTTTTCAGTACATAGTTCGGTGTTATGTGACTGCGGGGAGGGGGCGCGCTTCGTTTCTCCGAGCGTTCGTGCGTTCGTATATTTTTTGCTCGACACCTCACTGTGTTTAGTGCTGTATCTTTCAAAATACTGCGAATTAGCCCCTATAACCTTTTATACATATTCTTAGATATACGAGGCATAGATTTTTTCGATTTTTTGAGCCTTCTTAAGGGGGGATCTTAAGGCGTGTTCACAAGATGGAAACTTTGAAAACAAAATAAATTTTCAATTTTGTTCAAGATCTACCTCATTCCCCAAAGATATAAGTTGAACTTCGTAAATTGTCTACAAGTCGGACTGTAAATATAAATGAAGGCAGTACCATCCCAAACAAAGGGTGAACTATTAGGAACTCTTATGAACTATGTTTCTATTATGCTATTAGGTTGTTCAAAAAGTCCCATGGTTTTTTTGAATAACTTGTTTTAAAAAACAAATAAACACCAAAGAGAAAATGCAATAACATAAAAACAACTCAATGCAGCCCTAAAAAGTAGAGACGATAAAAAAACGTAAGAGCACATGCAACACGAAAAAAATAAATTTATACTGAAAACGACAAACTTATTTTGTGATTTGCTGAAGTTTTTCGTAGAGTTGGATTTTGTTAAGCGCGTGTATAAATAGTGTAACGAATAGTTAGAATGAAAAATAAAATAGACATTCTAAAGAGCAACCTAGACAACAATGAAACAAAAATACAATTTAAATATTATTTTGGTGCTCATTGTATTCTTTAGGGACAATTTTCATTTGGTTTTTGTTGAGTTTAATTATATTATAAAATTAAAAGCAGTCGCAGAGAAAAGCAAAAAATACAACAATAATAAAAAATCATAACAGCCACATCAAAATTTTTTCAAAAGAAATTAACATAAAAAGTGCAAAACTCAATGGGAAACAAAACGATACGAATGGCCGAATTGAGTCTTGAGCATAAATCATAACTCGAACAAAAAAAATTCAACAAATTCAAAGTGTTGTAAATCTATGAAAAATCTATGATGTATTCTAGAGATTTCTATTGGGTTTTTAGGCAATAATTGCACCCCTAAAAGCATCAGAACCTGTTACCAAACCGTAAGATATTTTATAAATAAACGTCTCATTAGTAAATGCAATAACACAAATATAAATTGTGTCTAGCATCAAATCTTAGACTAACCAAACGTAAATTCGTATTATTTTTTTCTCTTCACTTATATCGTTTCTTTATTTTAGTTCGTTTTAAAGGCAACAAAAATTAATTGGTACAAATAAGTGAAAGCAAACAGAAAAATAGAATAAAAACAAACAGTCGATTATAAACTAAAAACGACAAACAATAACCTGTTTATTTTGCAATTTACTCCGCTTTTCGTTAGTGTTAGGTTATTGTTAAAACAAAAAAGGATTGCTACAAATCAGTAATTCAGCCCGAGTGAAATGGAAAACTGTCCAAACATTTAATGAAACAATTATTTTTCCAATTGCAATTTCTCCTGAAACTGCAAAAATCGTTAAGGACCAAAAATTAGTTTTTAAATGAATTTAATAATTTAACCAATGTTTGCTAGTCTCAAAAATACAGGTACTGCTGTGATTTGTCTACATTTTTGATATAAGAGTCTGGTAAAAGTTTATTTTAGAATGGGGAAGAAGATTTGAAAGAAAAATATTTTTCTAGGCGACCGGGTATCCATTGATGTTGAGGTGTCGGATTGCAACATCCAATAGAAAATGCAACAAATTCCTAGAGAACTAACTCCTGAGCAAAAATAGAAATCGATTTTATGGCAGAATAGTCAGTAATGAAGGAAAATCGATATATTTGCAAAGCCCAGGTTGTGCAAACCAATGATAATCGTCAATGGTTCTTTCGAAAGAAAAGTCATCTTGTGTGTTTGGTGGAACATAAGAAGTAGTACACTTTGAATCTCCTCCATTGGCAATCTGCCGTAGCATAATGGGAATCCATTGCCAGCAAATATATAGAGTTCAAGAATTCCTGCGCCATAATTTTTCTGCAATAGTTAACAGAAACCAGGTTTAGTTTTTGCAGAATAATGCTTGAGCGCATACGTCATTTTTAACCAAAGAAAGATTGAATAATCAGCGATAACCAATTCTTTCACACCTACCAACTTTGGTTCCAACCATACCCCATCCGATTACAATTTATTTAGATCAATCGAACATTTCTTTTGGGGTCGGTAGTTTGCAAACCATTACTATGTTGCATGCCAATAGCGTTTTCTCATCGCTGTCTTGAGCTAGCAGCTCAAAGATTTTTAATTTCAATTTTGTATGAATTAGTGATAAATGTTTTTCTAAATTCTTATTAAATACCCAAATGTACCCTATTTTTAAAAACAAGTGGTGCGTTTTTAAAATTAATTTATTTTAAAATTAATATCTTCGTAAGTAATATTATTAATCGACTACACATAAAAATGAATAAAATTTGCCATTATACCACTTAATTTAAAACTATTCACAACAATCAAAAGTTCCTGCGGAGAAGATGCGATAAACGTTACAGCAAATCCCTCACATTCGACCGTAACGTTCTCAAATTGTGTGCCGCTTTGTAGCAACAAAGATCTCGTAAGTCTCGTTCGCACTTCCAAAGGATTATTTTATTCGAGTTCTTCTCTTATTCTACCGCGATTCTCGAGATCAACTCGGCCGTGTGTGATGCGATAGTCGCATTTAAATACGAGCTGTGTTCAATGGCTCGACGGCGCGATTTATTCGAGAAAACGCGCTGGCTGCGGCTTAAATATGTATTTGTATTCAGTATCGGTGTCATTTTAACATCGAAGATAAAGTATTTGCGGATTTTCAGTTATTGTAGTGTGTGCTTTATGATCGAGAAAGTTTACGATAGCGCGCCGGATTTGCGCTTTAATTTAACTGGTTTGCCTGGTGCCATTTTGTGAAATGATGAAGGGGATCAAAATTTATATGCACTGAAAGTCGTATATCTAATTATATTTATAGGAAATTAGATAGCAACTTGCATTTCATCGTTTCGAATTTGAAAATTATTTATGCTATAAGTGTTTATACAACTAATTAAAATTTGAGGCCTGGTTCTTCAATTCCAAACACATGTTTTAGATTTTAGATTTCCAGGATAGATTTACAGAAGAACGTTTTATTAATATATTTTTATTAAGTGCGTAAAAGAATAGATTTTGTACCAAGTGGTTGTGAGAATGTGAAAACTTATTCTAAGCCACTAAAATATTTCACGCACGTGGTACAAACAATATTTTATCTACAACTGAATAAAGATGTCAAAGGGTAGGGTTATTAAATTTTTGAGAAAAAAACCTTTATGGAAAGAGGGTCAATTTATGCGAGGTAAGTTGTGAAAGGATATTAAAACTAGACTACTCGTATGTTAATTCTCTCAGTTCTTCCCCGAGTAGCTCAGATACTAGAAAGGGTATGATGTACACCAAAAATATTCTAGTGTGCAACGCTCACTACAATCTGGACGTTTGCTGATATTGTTTAATAGTTCTTTGAGCTTTCACTGTGATGGCACATCATCAACAAAACAGAGTTAATTTATCTAAATTGTTTTTCTTTTGTCGCTTTTTTCCATTTATTGCTTCATCTACGTCTGATGCAAACAGCAGCGGACCAATACAACCATGTTTAAATATTAGGGTTGTTAAAAAAAATTATTTTGCCCCTCTTGTTCGTAATTTCTTATGGCGAGGTGGTTGTACAAACTTTGTACTCCTGTTGTTGGTGTTTTCGATGTTTCTCTTTTCCTTAATATTCCCCATATGTCTTGTCTTGCAAGTGTATAAATCACAGGTGTGTCGGTTAGTCTAATCTTATTGTCTTTTGCCCAAATCGTCTCATGATAAACGACTTATTTACCTTCCCATTTGTCAAAAATCAAATTTCGTAACTGATTTTCTTTCAACATTTTTTATAAGATTCTACCATAACTTTCGCTGCTGTACTAATTAGTATTATTAGTAGTTGTGGGACACTTTACTGTCTCCTTTTTTATATGTCGTTTCGTTTCATTATAATGCATGTTGTCAACATTTATCTTTCATATATATTATATGTGAGTCATATGTTCTTAGCAAAGGCACAGACTTCAAAGCAAAGACCTATAATGTGGAAGCCTGGGTTGTAAGGGAAGTGGTTAACGCACCTAAATAATGTCATATAATTTACACAGAACCGACTTTGAGCAAATAGTAAAATGAGAAGTAGATATAATTAGTAGATAGTACTGCAAAGGGCATAGTCACATTTCCCATCTTCAGATTGGTCTTTGCGGTATATGTGAACTCGAAGAAGTTCCGCTAGATCAGATTTACTTAATGGGCGTGTAAATCTTTTGTAAACGTACTATGGTTTTTTAATCGCTTTAGATCTTTTTTTACAAAAGTTTTATACAAAAGGTTTGTTGCACTTAACAGTGAGGTAACACTGTATTATCCTACAGGTAATCTAGTAAAGAAAATGGTAACACTTTAACTAGAAATGCTAAGTTTAACACTATTTTTTTAGCTTTCCATTGAAACGCCAGATTTCTCATGTTTTTTTATATGTACTTTTCGTTGGGTATAAAGGACTACGTTAAATTCCCAAATTTCTCTCTCTACGTTGCACCCTAACCGAGTTTCCTTATTTTTACAGAATTTCATATTATAACTATTTTTTTATATTTCGATACTTTTCATAATTTTGCATCAAACTAAATATATATCTTTCTTCCATTCCAATTATAACTCATTTCTAATGAGCCTTTTAGTTTGAATCTGACAGCTACCGATAGTTGGTGGTATTTGAACGTTTAATTTATTTATTTATTAAATTATTGTCGTTTTAGGTGTTTTTGTGGATGTATGTTCTCCTTAGATCACGTGACGTCATCACAACCTATCTGAAGTGAACCCAAGTTCGCAAATGCATAGTTTCGAAGTTATACACTGATTAAAAACAACGTCATAACAAAAGCAATAAAAGACAAAGTAAATACTAAAATAAACTTAAAAGCATTGTTATTTTTATTTCTTAAATCATTTATGTATTGAATTCATTCAGAGCAACCTAATTAATTTAGATTAACCCATATACAAAAATCAAGCGGATTTAGATCTAAACCATTAATTGTACAATTGTATCGTCGGCTCTTCGTGGAACATTTTTTAAAACAATAAAATTTTGATCTGGTGAACGAGGCGACCATGACACCGACCACCTCGTCCAATACAGTACCGCGTATCGCTTTATCGGTAAATAAAAATTCTCCGGATAATGAACGTTCATTTGTTCACGAAGTATAGCCCAAAGGCGACTCTAAGCTTCTTGTGTTTTCACTATCACTTACTTAAATGTTGTTGTCCATGGCAGAAATTCATCTTGTACTGGTTGTTGGATCTTGAACGTCGTTAAAATTGTTCATGTCGTTGCGCATGTTCATTATCTGCTCGTTCCTTGGTTTCTTTCAATTTGCGCTTCCAGTCTCTAGCAAACATTGGAAAACTGTTGCAAATATTTGGCGGTGCGATAAATTTCTCCTGGGATACCTTTCTCCATACAAACGCACCGCTGCCGCAATAACAGCTAGGAAAAAATTGTGATTAAGATACGGCAAAAAAGAATTTCATAAAAGAAATAGTAAGCCTAGTTAATGATCAGATCATGCAACTTACGTAAGTCTGTGCATATCCTGTGGTAATAACCCGCGTTTAATCTTTCCGCAAATGCATATTTTCATTTACGCACATTGGTTTATTAGGACTCTTTTATTTCGTTTGACATAGGAGGACATTACATTAATGTCCAATATAATCGGAACAACCCTTTATTATTTATATGAAGTTAAACAAATGCAGTCCGAAAGGTCCTTATCTCTCTTCTAATCTAATCTTCTATCGTCATGATAAGCAGTCCTATTGAATTTTTGGGGATCCACATTTCTTCCTTAAACAGAAAAACCTAATCTCTTGTGGATGTATTTCGTACAACGATACTCCTCCGTTATGTATTCTACATGTAATTGTTGTGCATTGCTGACAGTCAATAGTGTCCAGTAGGGCAAAATTTCCATAATTTGTTTTACTTCAGTCTTGTCCCTCTTTTGAGTATTGACATTGTTATTGCCATTTTCAAAGTTCAACTTACTCTACGCTGTATTTAACAAACTCGACTCTAATTTAATTTCACGTTCCTTTGTGAATATCCTTAATTAATTCAAAAAACTATGTGCAAGAAAGGGTAAATATGTGGGGATATGCTGGTATATGTTAATCGTACGATTGAAAAAGTTGTGCGACAAATGGTAGGATTTCAGTTAGGAGTTCAGGTGTGTGATTTGTCAAATTTCAAAAAAATGTGCGGGCTGTGCGGAGTCTAAGGAGAGATGAATTGTGAAGGACAGGCCAGAGGAAGAAGGTATAGAGTCAGCGGTAAATGAAAAGGCCATTGGAGGAAGATATAAAAATACAAAAGGCAGTGTTGTACAAACAATAACATTTGTGCTGTATATGGACAACTCATCATTGTATTCAAAATGACCAGAAGCAATATTTGCATAGATTATCACCATTGAAGCTAACATGTAAGCCTTTAGCGAATACCTAACAATATTCTTAGAAATTCGTGAAAACGAAAAGTATGTGCATCGTCTATGTTGATGCATAGTACGATCTGCAACTAACTTCATTTACTATCAAGATGATGTTATCGAAGCTATAATTTGACCCTCATAAGTTTCTTAAGCTTTCTGATCAATAAAATAATAAGACATCACAGTTAATAACATAGCTCAACATTAAATATGGCGTTGCAAAATTTGAATTGTTTTTTTTGAGTCAGTGTTTTACGCAGTTTTGAACGTCATATATAATTCTGATATAGTCATTTTTATAATAAAATAAATTTTTCCAAAACAAATATATACACTGCTCGACAAAATTATCGCACCACCTTTATTTTTTACTGAAATAATTAAATGGAAGCCAATATATTTCATATTTCATTATGGTAGGTTTATATCACTAAAATGCAATTCCAACTAATCGAAAAAATGATTGAAAAAGACATTTTATTCAACAATCTACATGAACATGAAATTAGAACACAAAATTAAAAAACTGTTACAATCGAAATTTAACTTTTTAAAGTTTGTTTACTCATTTGTGTACTATAGCACCTCGTGTTACCAGCTCTTGCTAATTTGTATTGTTTCTTGAGGAATGTTTTCCTCTTCAAGAACAACCTGTTCCAATTGCTGAAGGTTTTCAGGAGTCGGTATTCGTTGCCGTGCGCACTTTTTAAGTAAGTTCCAGACATGTTCAATTCATGTGGATTCATGTCGGCACTTTTCGGTGGTATCAACACAATGTTATCAATCTGTTGCACCAAACAATCACAACTGACAAATGTAGAGACAACAATGGCAACTTTTCACTGAACATTTTTTTGGTTCATAAGTAACTAGAATTCGTTACCAGTATCTTATATCAAACTAGAAAATCATTGGTAAAGTGGTTAATTGAAAAATATACCTGTAAAAGGTTGTGGTGCGATAATTTTGTCCAGTGTATTTATTAAATTATTCTACATGAACAAATCTCCTTTTCGTAACTGGGCCATCACCTTTGCATTTTTCCTCTAGAACTTTTATGTCCTGATGGAATCACTCCCCATGTTCTTCGCTAAAAAGCCAAGATCATCAGGGAATCTATCCAGATGATTCGAAAGGTGTATTTTTATGCTCACATACAACCCAGCATTTTTAAATTATTTAATATATCATTGACTAAGATATAGTAATTTTCAGATCTGTTATTTCCCAGAAAGTTTGTTATAATTTCAACAAATGAAAGCGAGATTCTAAATTGATCATTGCATTTATGAAATTAGGATATTTTACTAATTTTCTAATGTGAGGATACAAATATACAAGCTTTTGGATGTTCAAAACTAAGCCTGGGATATTTAGTTTTCTAATTGAAAAAACTGAAGTAATTCTTTCTCCCTACTACAAATACATTGTTAACTTTGTTCCCAGCGATAACAATTTTTTCTTTAAATCGAAACGCCAACAGCTTTGAAGATTCTTTGGAAAGGTTGAGTTCTCTGATTAGCTCATTTTGTTCAAAAGGTTGAGGGTTAGAACCGCATCTTCAAATTCAGTGTCATTTTCGTCACGTGCACTTAAACTTAAACCATAGCATTGTCTTCCTGTGGAAGTTCATAAAAAATGGTAATAAGACTATCATTTGCGTGGGATATTTTAGCTGTCATATCTGACTAACTTATTTAAAATAAAAATAAAAAATAGCAGTAACGTGATTTTTTTGCACTGTCATGGAAACTTGAAACTCCTTTGAAATTTCCTCCATTGCCTAATGTTCACAGCAGGTTTTGCACACATTAGCTGCAGCTCAAAACTTATTCTTGTCCATTATGTGCATGTCAAAATAACTAATTGAACTAACTAATTTCCTGAACTTACAAACTAACAAAACAACTTCGGGTCACTTAAACATTTTCTTGACGTATCCATATCGTTTAATAAGTTTCGAATATACTAAAAAGTGAAAATAACTCACAAATATGTCGAGTGAGCAACTGTACGTAACTTGACAGCCATACGTAAAAATTAAATCATAACTAACCTTTCTTTATTATCAATAGTGATATTCTACAAAAAAAAATTCACCGCACCATACAATTTTTTTTTTGTAGACCTGTATAATCATTTAATATTTCTAACTAATAGCTGTGGAGTAGTCCACTTTGATTGCTCCGACATATCTACCTGTTTCAATAATTCAGTAATAAGGATAAGTATTATTATTATTTTGGATAATATAAATTCTGACCTCGAACTGAATTACATTTAATTTCCCCTTATAGCACTTGCTTAAATGTATTATCTCGGAAGGACAATTTTGCCCCATCCAATATTTCTCCCCAATTTTTCGTTTAATAATCGAAAAATAAATAAATGCGCATAAAAATTATACATTATGCAATATAGTGATACACTGTAAGAAAATCCGCTTCAATATCCTACGTTATTGTTGTAAGTTGGAGTTTACAAGCTACGAAATTAAAGATCGCCAAGATAGCGTTTTCATCAGGAGGAAGCGAGACGCACCGCGCGATTCCGCGGCGACCGACCGAGACGCAGCACTCGAGGGGAGAGGTGCAATTTTTCTTATGCCGCAAATCTGAAATTGCTCTATATAATAAGGTGGGTTATGTGTGGTAAATGGACTCGCCTGAAGGGTATTAATGTTAAGAGATATTGCCGAGAACGATTTTTTTTTTCACGAAAACGTTGAATTAATTTTCCTCGTTGTTTTCATTGCGCTTTTAATTTGATAGTATATTGGGTTAGTTAAATGTGTATTGTGTTTGCACAAATTTAATATTAAATGCACCCCGGGTTTTATAGTTAAACATGAACGCATCATATTGCCTTCCGGATGCTTCTTTGGAAAATGTTTTAATCCTGGAGATAAATCACTCATAACGTTGGATTTGTGCGCAGCGCATAAGTTTAAAAATACCTTTAATCAGACGGCAACAGGTTCATAATTAGATACTACAGCGCTCGACACGTGTAATCGTAAATCCACTAATTTTATTAACCCAGTGTAATTCTGTGCATTTAACCATTGTAATGTAGTAAATAATTCAAGTCGATTGATTTGATTTTGGCTAATTGCAATTACTCGTACAGGTACGCATGCTGCTGTATAAGCACTGAAGCTACAATGTTTATCTATTTTAAGCAGACGTTGATCCTCGTGATCCACCAATATTGTTCAAAGTAAGCAGGTACTGAAAAATTGCAGACCATTTTGCACTCGCATACATATGTCCGTGTTGGGCTTATTATGAGGTTCCCTAATAAATATAATGGAAATGGTGATTGGTAAACTTAAGCCCAAGACAGATACAGATGAGATAGAAGCATCTTAAATTAAATTAATTAATTAATTAAGATGCACTACAATGATACAATGATATAGAAAATTGAAACAACTTCTTAAATGTAGGTATTGATATTCAGAACATTAAGAGCATTATTAAAAAATGCCACGACATCTCAGTCCAATTCAGATAGCTAGAGCTGTTGCAAAGCCAAAAGAAAATTGGTCTTTAGCTGCTGTGGCGAAAGAATTACATTGCAGTAAAACTTGCATCTTCAATATAAAGAGACGATGGCAAGAAAATAGGCTTGAGAGGCCGATACGAATAGGTGTGGGAAAGGTTCCTGAACTTCAGGAAGACAATACTTTGATCAATTTCATGCTTGAAAATCCTTTTACGACTGCCGTAAGAGCTCGTGAAGACACCAATTTTCCGGGATCTGTCAGAACAGCTCGATGGCGTATTAAACAAGGTGGTTTAAAAATTCCGCTGCCGCAAGAAAACCATTTCTTACCGAGGAATTTGCAAATAATTTTCTAAATGAAAACGACGAATGTTGGAGCACTGACGAGAAAACTTTTCAATCTAAGCGTAGAGAATAAGATCACATAGTAGTTTTTTTTTTAGAGAAAGTGCTGTGCGCCCGCTGATCAAGGACGTCGACATATAACATTGCGCGAGATTGGGTCTTTGATCTCAGTCCTAAAAATTCTAAATGATGAATTGGGTTGGATTGGATTGGGTCATGATGAATTGGGTGTAAGGAAGTTAGTTTCCCGCTCTCATACACAACTTGAAGGAAATTAGTTGAAAGCAATATTTTTTCAACGTAAATTGGGTTGGGTTGGGTTCACCATTGCATTGTTCACTCAAAGCAACCAGCTCGATCAGCTAAAAATGACTCGAACCAAACCAAGGAAACCTAACCTCTTACACAACTTGAAGGAAATGAGTTAACAGCAATATTTTTTCAATGTAAATTGGGTTGGGTTTACCATTGGATTAGTCAACTCAACCAGCCCAATTAGCTAAAAATGGCTCAACCCAACCAAAGCCCTCGTACACAACTGGATTGAGAACGATATTTTTCAGCATAAATTTGATTGGGTTCGAAGTTGGAATGAGCCTCAAACAATATCGAAAATTACTTTTAAACACATTTTAAACAATTTCGAACTAAATGAAACCCACGAAACTCAATTGACTTAAACCGTTTACAACATTTCCGATTGGGGTAATCTATAAATTTGAATGAATTTGACTTTGATTTTTAAAATGACCCAACCCAATCAAAAGTAAAGATAAAAACATATATATACGATATATTTACACAATGTGCTTGGCCAATCAATGCAAAGAAGATATGGAAAAGAAAATTTTCGCAACACACCGATGCGAGCGAAATAATGAAATTGAACACTAATTAATTATAAATTTAAACATCGCTAACTAAAGTTATTCTGTAACTTGAACAAGCATCATGGCTTAGTTTTCGTCCCTCTGGCTCAGAAGGGCGAACATTTCTGCAGTTCAATATTTCAAAGTCAAAACAAAATTATGAAACCAAAAATTACTAAAATAATTATGCTTTAAAATTTTGTCCAAATTATTAAAGAATATCCCAACGGTCGCCATTTTCCAAAATGGCTATATAATGGAATACATTTACATTTACATTTACATTTATTGCAAGAAAAATCGTGACGTTAAAATTATTTGCATTATCAAATGCAATGGATTTAGCATGGTTCTAATACAAAGTAACTTCAAAGTGTATAATAAACGAACGATTTAAGCGCGAGTAAATTTTCTTTGAATATTTTAAAGTTTTGTAGTTGTAACTAAAAAGCATCGCTTTCCTGAACAAAAATATCCATCGAATTTTATTTTTGTCGACTTGTTCGACGCGTCGTCAAGTAATACTCTTCATGTACATATTGGTTCATTTTGATTCATTTTCACATTCCTTTAAAACTACCATTTTACGGTCATTGTCCGGCTATTTTTATATTTTTTGAGAGCAAAGTAATTTTGTTAGCTCATCTTATCATTCTAAAAATCAATTAGAAAGAGGATTGCAAGGCCTTACTTAAAATCGTATCGCATTATTTTAAATTGATTTTATAAGTTCCTATGTATTTTGAGTTGTATTGAAAAAGAAATATCTTTCTGGCGATAATATTAACTCATTTTATTAGTGGTCGACATAGAGAACATTTTCCCCATTTTAGTGAAGACCCGTTAGTCGCAATAGCATATTTTTATGGGAATAAAGTGTTTCCAGAATTCACGTTAAAAATGTTTGGGTTCGTTTTTTTTTGAAAGAATGATTTTCTATTATTACACAACCATGGGTTAAAATTAAGAAATTTCGTTATCATGATTTGTGGCAGAACCAAAGAACGATAAAGATAAAGCACCCAAGCCTTTCCTATAATTATGTCATTTGGGGGCTAATATACTATACTATACTATATACCATCGACGTGGAAAAATTCGAGTAAATTATGTAGAACATAATGAAGTTATAACAATTTGTCATTCCATCGCTTAAAGTCTTTGTGATTTTCTTAAAAATTAAATCAACAGAATAGAATAAACTAGAAATATGATTTATATATGAAATTGTATTCGGCTCTTTTTCCTGTAAACTTCAATGGTGATGTTGATAATAATTGTTGCTAAAGGTTTCAACTTATAGTAATGAAGTATTTATACATAGTGGAGTCGTGGCGATTTTGTTCGCTTTTGTCATGATCACCCTTAATTTTGTTCGTTAATGGAAAGTACATCGATTCGTGTACGGCAGATATAAAATTAATAATGTCACAAATTTAAATTTCATAATTTCCTTTGTTGTTAAAATTAAATAGTGATTTAAAAATAAATTGTTGTTAGTTGTTAAAATCGGTTTAAGCTTAAACTGCTATAAATACACTTTATAGCGAGCACACTCCGTAAACTTGCTCCATAACTCAGCAACAACTTAACGTATTGCACGAAGCATTCAATTATTTTTCTCATCTGCGAGACAATTAATTTCTCGATTAAAGTAATCTTCCCCAATAAAATTACATCTGTCTTCCAAAATTCCTTGTAATATTTGACACTGAACGTGTTGCCTCGATTAACTCTTACACCAACGATATAATAGAATGAGCATCTCTCCCGCAAATACTTCCCAAGTAACTACATAATACAGAAACAGAAAATAGAATTTCCTTCTTCTACCAATATTATCAATATAATAAGCTTGCGCCATTTTAATTATTAAAACATTTATTTTAATTTGAGCAAAATTTAGGACGCAATTTAATATATTATAGGCTTCAAAATACGAAAAAAGTTTGATTCCAAAGATAAACCTTAAAAGTGTAAACGAAAAAAATTATGAGTAGTTGATTCATTAACTACCTTCCATTGGTGTGTTTTGATTCTTCCTAGCGTATTATTATTAAGGCGTATTCTTCATAAAGACGTTAAAATATGTACACACTTTTTTAAATTACGGGTAAATATTTTCCGTAAATATCACTTTTAATTTATTATAATACACATAATACAAAACTCATAATTCTTATTTTTATTAAGTAACATTCAAATTTTCTTTTTACAACTTGTACGTTATTTAGAACTATTTATATTCATTTATTTGTACCTACAATTAAAGGTTTTGCAAGTTTCATATCAATACAGGAATACAACAATATTCAAAAATCTTATCCGTAAAAGTATGATAAAAAATGAAGTGTAATACTTACCTTTTGTATATTCACTTCATCATAGACGATATGGGATTATTTTACCTTGTGTTTTAATAAAACAAATAAAACAACATTAAGTTTATACTATTTTATTTCTTTGGTCAAATCATTGGCATATGATTTTATGATTGTACATAAAAACGATAAAAAGATGAATAATTGGCACCTATAGATAGTATATACAAAATAGAGATTTAAAAGGATAAACGCATGGAAAAGCTTGAAAATATTCGAGAACGAAATAACATGAAATGGCAACTGTGATATTATGGATATAACATTTACGTTTGTAAACAACTATTTTATTTATAATACAGTATACGTAGTCAACATTAAATCTAAATCTAACAATATCTATTTACATCATTTTTAATTATACAAATTAACGCATGTAATAACACCAAATAAATGACGAATCGATAAACAATGAAGTAACTTGAAACCTATCTTACATTTTTACATGTTAAGTGTTAAACTCCTAAAACTTCTGGACCGAATGAAACTGGTGAAATCTCATCGCGCGAAACAAATATTTAAAAAATTACAACATATTTACATCATTTATTCAGTGCCGAAATCTTTATACACTGCACAGAATCGTATATTGCACGTTCCACTTGCTTTTAAACTCGTAGGTAGTATACGTTATTTAGTTTTGAGCATTTTTGGAATAAAATTAATTAAATTAGTATTCACTAGAATCGTATTTACATAGAATATGTTTTACTGTTTTAATCACAGTATCACTGACGATTTCAGCTGGTCGCCCCGAGAGACATGGCATTGGTTTTTAAATGGCCCGCATTTGGAAACGACTGGCTGGCCATTGAATTTGGCGGCGGCTGACCAGAACCGGACATATTATTGTTTAGATCGCCGTTTGACGACGGTACCGGTGGCCTATGTCCGTTCATCATTTGATTCGGAATTTGGTTCTGCAACAAAAAAATATTTAAATATTAATATTAAGTGAACATTTTTGGCTTCATTTAGTTTTTGGAAGAAATTCATAAACATGACAACGTAATCGGAAAATGATTTATGGGATTTATCGCCTTCGACTCCATATCCTCCATCTGGATAACATAAATTTTAAATAATATTCAATTGGATCAAGAGTACAATAATTAGATCCTTTGAAGTCCACCTGACAAATTTCAAAATTTTAAAAAAAGCAAATAAATATCATGTTGGGTGATATTAAATCAAAGTTATCTCCCAAGTATCCATAATCGATTAATACCGGAAGGTACATAAATTATGAATTTAATATTTTAACTTTCATTAAAAATCTATTACAAGTGACGTATTTATTGTGACAGCACAATTATTCACAAAACCATATAAAATAACGACTCAAAATCGCACTTGTGTTTTAAAGTTTGTTATTGAAAATGAACTTTGCTACTTTCAGACTATGACAATTAAAAGAATTTTTAATTTCATATACTCGTATATTTATTTTATGTTGTTATTTGTCCGTTTGCTCAAATCCAAAGATTCCAAAAATGTATCTGGAAATCATGTACGTCAAATAATAACGTAGAAAATATAGTCATTTTAGAAATGTTAACCGATTGACAGATAGAATTGTAGAATTATAGGTCGAAAGTGTATGAACTGATATAAGAAATTGCCGAAGCGAGATGAGAAAGTGGAATATTAGGGAGAGCAGTATTCGCATAATTCTAATAACAACAAAATAATAATCTGTTAAAATTCAAAGAGTAGCTCTCCGTAAATGTAATGTAATACAAAATAATAAATGCAAACTGCTTGATTATGGCAAAAATCTATATAATTGAACGGGATGGTATTAGAATAATTATTATAAAAATTATCATCGTAGTAAGTGTTAAGTAAAAAAGTTGGGCCCTAAATCAATTATAAAAGATACTTGAAATAATTTAAATGCATTGCGCGGTATAAATTTAATTAAATATGTATAACTTATACTTTCTATTGCATTAACATTAATTTGTGTAATACGTTTATTTATATTCCAGATTTGTCCAGAAGGCGTAAACAAAATACTACACCACTTTTGACCAGTAAACAAGGATGACAATCGGGGTACGTATGACATTAAATTTTTTTATATTTATTTATTTATTGACACGTTTATATAACATACATACGTATACATACAGATTTTCTTATCATCTAAATTATTAAAAGTGCCAATGCACATGGGCGCTGTCGGGCTTGTGTGTGCTAGAACAATTTACTAACAAATGTGTACTAATTATTATGGAAGCACAGACACATCGCTGTTCCGTTTGTCATTGCTTTCCTCGCTTAAGAGTATTGCTAGTCTTACAATTGAATATTTATTCGAACCATGCAAATGTTTTGCAAATTATACTAGTGTAGTGCATAGCTATCCACGACTTTATTCTTCGTTTAAATTTGTATCCAGACTTAATTCTTGCAATATCAAGCGGTATCATTGTATAACTTCGGGCCAATGTAAGTAATGTGATGCTTATGTACGAACTTGTTTATTTTTGGGATGATTCATTTATTGCTTGTACCCTTTTGCTGTGGACGTGTTCAATTTTTGAATATGAATTTTGATTTTTGTTTATATATATAATACCTTGTAAAACAAACAGACTGAGAATATATATAATGTGTTTTTGTTAAATTTAGAGTCAGTAGGTTTTTATCTAACCATTCTTTTATCAATGTTAAACCGTTCAAGTACTAATGCGGTGTCGCCAGCGTATGATATTATCTCTCCATTGATCCCAACATTATTAATATTATTAATATATATTATGAATAGTAATGGACCGAGCATGGTACCCTGAGACATCCTATACCCTATGATCTTTTCATCACTTATTTTTCCGTTTATACGAACAGATTGCTTTCGATTCTTAAGGTAAATTACAAACAGCGATAGCGCTAGATCTCTAATAGCATAATGTTGCATTTTTTTAATAACAGGGTATTTGAAACGCTGTCAAAAGCTTTAGCTAGGTCTAATAGTACAGCGATGGATTTTTTCCTTTATTGAAGTTATTGGAAAAATTGTATTAGTCAGTTTCATTATTGCTTGTTCAGTACATTTATTTTCTCGAAAACCGAATTGGCTGTCTGACAGAATATTGTATCGAGATAAATGATTGATTAATCTAGTTTTCAAAAAATTTTCAAAAAGTTTTGCAAAATTATTTATCAATGATATTGGCCTATCTATTTCTTTGTATATCGGGACAATTAGGCTGTTTTTAAAAAGTTCATGCACTTCCCCAGTTTGGAAACATAAATTAATAATATGTACTAAAGGTTTGACAAAAATTAGATTGTATGTCTTTATAAAAGAGCTTTTAATATATTATCGCTTCCTGGTGAACTATTAATCTTTAATTTGTGTATCTGTTGTAAAATGTCGGTTTCCGTCATAGGCCAAAGAAACAGTGAATTCAAGACGGTATTTCCGGTATCACTTTCATCAACGTAATTATTATCTATATAATCCGAGCTGTTGACTTGATGAATGTCAAAACAGAGATTGCATCTTCCAAACCCCAACCTAACCCAACCCCATCCAACCCAACCGAGCCCGATCAAACCCAATCCAACCTAACCACTACATTGAAAATTCAATAATAAATTATAATACACATAATCTTCTTGTAGACTTTTGTACTTCAGTACTGGCAGTATATTTAACAGAAATCTTCATCCATGATAACGTACTTGATTTAAAGCATCACTTACCTCTCGCACACACACACAACTATGTATATATGTACCGAGTGATAACCACCAAACCTGGCCAACAAAATATATGAGTTGCCTTGACATATTTTCGTTTAATGTCATGTTGACAGCTTATTGAAAGTTTATGAAATTGCGTTATAACTCGTGCTATAAGTTGTGTTATAAACATGAACTATTCAATTGAAGAAAGGGTGTTCATGGTTCAATCCTTTTACTCTGGCAATAGTCTAAGAAGAGTGAGATATTTATTTTCTGTAAAATTCATTTATAAAGTAGGCGACATAAATTCAAGGCAACTCGTATATTTTGTTGAAACATGCATACTATGGCCAGGTTTGGTGGTTATCACTCGGTATATACATGTTGATTTTTGAAAATTGCTTTTTTGAAAATGTCGAGTGTATTATATCTTTAAGTTATAGTTTTTGTTAATTATTTGCTTGTTTTTAGCTATCTTACATTGATTATTGGTTTCCGTCCATCCTTATTTCTATACTTGAGAGTTGTTCCTGCATCGTTTTCTTCTTGTTTGCATACTTCGTTTTCCGTTAATAAGTATATGTAGTTAGTAAATAAACGATTAATTATGATTGGTTGGGTTGAGTTTGTACATCGATTCATTTTACTCTTTCTTTTTTTACGATCTTTTCCATTCATTGTTAATGCTGTAATTTCAATTTAATTTCTATTTTCGTTTTGATGTTATTGCAATACATTTACAGGATTTATTAATTTGTATTGAATTTCATATGTTTTTGTATTTTATTTTTAGTTGTTTTCGTTCTGCAATTTCGTAAACAAATCGTTGCGTATTTTATTTAAATATTCATTATTTAGTTATTACTAATTTTGAAACCCCTTAATAATACTGATGTATAAATAAATTTAAATAATTTTGTAATTGTTATCAAATAAACAAACTGTAATAAATGTCAGAATTATCTAAAAGTTAAAATTGCATAAAAAGCAAATATTTATTAAAAATGCTAAAGTATTCGAAATATAAAATATCATCATAAATATCAAAGATATGGAAATTTTTTTTTAATTTAACATAAATGTCAACGAATGTAATAGGGGGTGACGGACCGTTATACAAATATACATTCAGTGCAATTGAAACAAGGTAGTATGCCGTGTCGACGGCTGCGAAGTAGTGGCAAGTCTCCACCACCGACCTAGTCGGTCAAAGGTGACCTCTGTAGGTCCATATCAGCCCCATTGTGGGCGTATTGACATCTAGATAATGTTAATACACTCACACAAACGTTTTGTAATCATAATCGTACAAACCAACCCAACCTAATTTTTTAAATGTTGTTTTAATTTTTCCGTTTCTGTTCATTTTAATTTCATTCTGCACTTAGTTTTATTCTCGTCTATTAAATTTCAAATTCAACAAGCATTATTTCATTAGTTAGGTGCAAATCCAAAAAATATATATATAAATCGAAACATATAAAAGAAAATGTGAAAAACCGTAACAAATTGTAAACATCTCTTGAAATTTGAAAATTCATTATAAATTGTAAAAATCCCAAAATGTAAATGTGATAAATATATAAATAAATCGCCATTGTCGCGAAAAAAAATCTATTATTAATCGAAAAATGAATTTTAAAAAACGTTAAAATGTTTCGCTTGACTTATGAAAGTGTTTATTTTATTATTATGGATGGATAATCTATAAAATAACATCTTTACAAATGCTTTCATATTATTTTATACAGCATTTTATACAGCATTTAACACAGTTTGCTACTTTAGAACTATTTGCTTTTATTTTGATTTTTAAATATGCCATTTTCTTTACACTCTGGTTTCACAATTGCCCTTTTTAAGTACATTTTCATTTTGTATTTCTTGTCTACGACCTTGTATTTGCCTTTTTTATTTATTTTTTTGCGATTGATGTTTCGATTTCCAATTCTCGGTTGTCTCGCTGATTTCCAACTGCCTTTCTTTTCTGATTATTTGGACTTTTTCTTTTTTTATTTCTTTACCATTTGCATTCCCACCCTTTTTCCTCATTTTGTATCTACATTTTTTGCTTATAATTGGCTTCATTTTATGGTTTTAGTAAATCGTAGTTTTAGTCTACTTTCTTTTCAATTCGCATTATACAGGGTGTTAAAAAAATGTCACAAACATTGAGGGCTCATAGTATGGCCGAAATTATGCCGAAAAGTCTTAATGAACATGGGTCCGTAAATGGACGGAGATACGAAACATTTTGCGTTTACACCACTTACCCCACAACTAGGTGGCATGGACTTTCGAACTCTTTCGAAAAAACCATTTACAGTTGTTTTTATTTTTTTAATTTGTGCGCTTGCTAGTCGTCGATCACGTTTTATTGCACTTAATTTTATACATCGAGATTGTTTGCCTTCCATTATCATTTCTTACGTGTTCCCTTTTAATCACTTGATTGCTATTACTGTATTTTTTATTGTTACATTTGTTTTGTGTTTATTTGTACTCTGGTAATTAGTTCGGGCGACTTGCGAGTATTTATTTTCCACAATCCGGCTGATTGATCGTAAATATACATTTAAACTTTTCTTAAGTATATATAATTTCATGGTATTAATTAATCCTGTCATACATTGCGACTACTAGAATAAATAGGTTATTGAAAGACGAATTCGTAGGTTGTCGTGGGTTAAATCCTTTTTCCCATTTCTCGTATTTCGTACCACGTAGTTGAATTGTTCCTAGAAGGCTTATTCCAACGTTTCGGCAAAGTCATATTTGTCATTTTCAGTTAGGTTCTCGGTTGAAGTGATCTACGACGAGGATTTAGATCACTTTGCTTACACATTTTTTCCTGAACAGATCAAAATTAGTCCGGATCAACTCAACGATTTCACAAAACTTTTATTTTTATATTTCTTATCTTGATGCTTAAAATTCATGTAAGTACTTAATGAACTTTGAATTAAGTATTTTAAAGCACGCCGAGTTAATGCATTTCTTTTAAATAACAAATATAAAATTTAAGATTTGGTAAAAGCTTATTGAAACAAATTTTTCACCTAAAATATCCTTTAATAAATAAAATGCAAGCACCGAGTTCACTTATTTAAATGTAACACGATTATTTAGTGACCCGTTAATACTAAAGTTTTCCCACAAAATATCTGTAATGAAAAGTGTTTCAATTTGCCCAAATAACAGTAGTTAACATGGGGGGCCATACAAAAACATATTTTTTTTCTGACAAACTGGTCAATTTGTTTTGTAGGTTTGCGATATTCGGTCGAATAAAAAAATACCCCTACTACGTAACATGGAAATGTATACCACATTGCAAATAGGTGCATCAAAGTAAATAAGTATTAATATTACGAACAAGTGAATTATATGCGACTAAACAAAAAGTTTCACTTTAATTGATTCAAATCAGCAAAAAAAATTTCATATTGAAACATTTGTCTTTATGTCAACTGACGAAATTATTGGAGCAAATTTAAACAATTTAAAGCAGCATTTATTAGTTGGCAAGCTATGTATATAAGGTTGTGATTGATTGATCGCTGGGCACTTGGTGAAACATGGTTTTAAGATTATAGTTAAAAAAAAAAATTTTTAATTAATAAATTAAAAAAATTAAAAAATTAAACACTTATGTGTACTCTTTGAAAAAGGCCTAACCGCCGAAACAGCTGTAAGAGAAATTGTAAATAAAATATATGTGAAACTTTAACCAAGTGTTTAATTTTTTAATTTTTTTAATTTTTTAATTAGCAATTTTTTTTTTAAACTATAATCTATGTATATAAGGTTTCATTACGGATACACTATCTTATTAATCAGAGACTCGCTCAAATTCGCATTCGTTGTAGCTTTTTTCAGTTCCACCTAGTTGATATCCTGATATTTATAAATCAGACAATTTCGAAACACGATTGATTCCTTGTACACATTTAAAACAATAGAAAATTCATACACTTATTCTTGCAACCAAACTGTTTCCAAATATTCGACAAGGATGCGTGACCTCAAAATTAAAAGATGTGTACATTAAACAAACGCTAATTAAGAGTTCCACGAAATAAAACACATGCTGAAGATAATGTAGAAATAAATCCTTTAAATTAGTCGGAAAATACCATATCCAACCACAAACACACTTAAGTGCTCCTATTGAGGTACTAATAAACGGTAAACTGGGTAATTAAGCGATAACTTTATTTATTTCTTCGAAGCTTCGAGCTGCCTCTTAATTAATTTTGAAAACTACTCGACCATAAAATTAATTAATACTTTAAAATGTGTGTAAATTCGTTTAGACGTCGGCACATTGAAAAGCCAGAACGAATAACTAATTTTTAAGACTTCATCTGAATATTCTAGATCGTTTAGATTACGTGGTAAGGGTTTTTAGCCTGGAATGAAATTGTAGTATTTTCAGTATTGATCTATAGCACCACTAAAACAAATGATTAACCTAAAATAAATTATTTTCGAGAACGTTTATGTTCAATTATGTACAAAAAGTTTCACGCTGCTTAAACAACAAAGTCATTATAATTTTAATTCGCCGTGAACACTTCCAAACGATCCTTCCGCAACTGCGCTATTAAATAAATTCCTGGTATAACAGGAGACACACATTTAATCGATTCTCCGAAACAAAAAACTCTACCTAATCACTTGCACAATTTAATTGGCAAGAATAGCTACTACGCTGGCACTAACACCAGGAAATAATTAACTTACCGGTGGTATAGCTGTCTGCCTCTTGAGATGAGCGAGCGGAGGTGGATTGTACGCCATATTAGCAAAGACTAATCGCTCTTCATAGTCGTATTCGCACAGTATTTTGTTTTCGCACAGATAAAACCTGTCGCCCACGCAGAACCTGCAATAAAAAAAGAAAATGTTTAGTGCTGCCAGGTCCATTACGTTTATAATAGGACCATCAGTTTGAAAGGACGACCGTTATCTTTCGCCAATTTAATTTTAAAACAATTACCAACTGAATATTTTAAATAATATCACAATATACAATAAACAAATATGCAATAATAATAAAATAAATTCAGTGCATAAATCTGTAATTTGCTTTACTGGAAATAAATCCTCCTTAACTACACCATATTTTAATCCCATTGAGTAATTGCATAAAGTTATGTGACGCTAATTGTAAAAATAGCAAACTTATGATTTAAAACAATTTCGGGAGCAAGAACAACATAGTATTAAAATGAATTTAAGGCAAAGCCATTACCAAAAGTAAAACAAGTAATATAAAATTTTAGATAATAAATGTTCGAAATCCAATGGTCACCAAATAATTAAGATTGTATCCTAACAAATGCTATGCATATTAGTTAGTTAACGTGGATCTCCACGACAGGTCACGCTTTGGTGATTGTTTGGTTAAAAGCTGTACGAAGGGTGAGTGTGTGATTAATGTTACACAAAAAATACGTTGGATGTAAAACATTTGGTATTTCTTTATGTTGTCATGATTGGAAATATCCAACCTGAATTATTCTAATAATAAACAGAGATAATAAATCTCGCTATTTCGAATACATTACACGCCACTGACTCTTGATAACTTTTGCGCTCAATTTTTTAAACGTCAAAATAACGCACATCATTGCACAGATACGTTATCATGTTTTCACAAAATTATCCCAGGAAGGTATAAATTTAAACAAATATTTCGAAATTACAATTTGCAGTTTGTTTCGTGTTTAATACGCTGCATATTTATATCCGTGAAATATACGACCGCGTGCATGACGTAAAATTTCGATGCGCCGTTATTTTTATAATTTCCTATTTAAAAATGTATTTGCGCGCGGGGCACAGCTGCAGAACGCATAAAGGAATTATTTGTAATAATGGTACCTATCCGCAGTAAAAACGGCGCGATTTTAGTTTAAAATTAAAAACAAATGCTGTTTGAATCAATGTGACGCAATAAATTGTCGCCGATATTCAATTACAAGCACATTGGTGCAATTTACGCGTCCCGTTACCGACATTAGTGCCTTTCAAAACGAGAAATATGGCATACATCGGTTAGTTTTTCATTGGGAATGTTTAACACCTTGATTTATATACTAGTATCGCCATTTTATATCCGTTAAATCGCTTTTGTAGTGTCCGTGATTTACTGCCCAAATCAAGTCAATCCGAAGCGGATTTTGTGTCCAGCTTTTCATAAAGTTGTAATCTAGATGTATGAATGGCAACAATGGAATTAAACGCGACATGCGGTTCGCTAAACGACAATGTTGAAAACTTACAGAACGGAAACGTAAATATACCACTTATGTATATTTACATATAACATAGAAAATGTGTGATGTGATGAAGCATCTTCGAGATAAATATATAATTGTATTTACTCTGTTCACTTGCAATCAGTCACATAATACAAATGTCTCTTCCAATATAGTAAGTACAATCTTACGTATTTAGTCATAAATAATCCGGTTTATACAATAGACGTAAATAGATAATTTCTTATTATTAACACTAATCATGTTTTAATGATAATAATATATTATCATAAATCGTAAAAATTAGAAATCGAAAATAACAAACTATTGACTATTTAAAAACAAGTCTACGTCACAATAGACGTAAATAGATTCTTTAATGGTAACAAAACGAAATCAACACAACGCATTACTAATTGAGTTAATTTCCTTATAGATGACAATTGCAAGTAATCTTTGAAACTGTAAGAGCAGTAAAAATAAGAAACGAAAATTAAGAAGTAAATAAAATTAATGCAAATTCTAGTTTTTCTCGAAAATTGTACTGGGCATTTTATTAATATCGTTAATCTAATCGTCTTTGTCAAATAGAATAATCACCAGTAGTATCTCACAGTACACTCTATTTTGAATCAAACGTACAAAGATCCAAAAAAAACTGTTAGAAGGAAACTCAACCAAACTTATAGAAATCTCCAAAATTAATAATCTGCTAATGTTTGGGTACTTGTAAGGTAACCAAACTTAACCCAATCCAATTAAATCTTCCTAAGATACGAAACCCAACCCAACCCAATCTAATCTAATACAAGTTTCTAATAAAATAATCCAAACCTACGTTTTTTACCAAATAGTCACTTTTCAACTGAATTTAATTCTAATCAATTCTAATTCAATCCAATTAACTCTAACTAAAATACAAAACCCAACCCAACCCAACCTAATCTAATCTAATATAATTTTCTAACAAAATAATCCAAATCTTCTTTTTTACCAAATGGTCACTTTTCCACTGAATTTAATCCAATATTCAAATTCAATAATCCACAACATTTTGCAATTTTACAAGGCACAACTGAATTGGTTTGGATTCCGGTGGGTTCGTTGTAGTCCAACGCAAAGTGAATTTGATTGTTGCTTCTCGGTTGTAAGTACCAAGTTACTCAGTCCCACACATTTCAAACGAATAAACAAAATATTGCACATAACAACTAAATTAATAAATATAAGATAACAGATTATATAAAATGAAACGTAGTGTTAATCCAACTCAACCCAAAGGAATTTATATTCAATTATCCTATTATAGTCTTGGTATGCGATGGTGTTTATTTATTCTCATTTGTCATATTGATGAGATGGTAAGGGTTTCCGAAACACCTTATTGCAAAAGAAGGTGTTGCAATAAACTCTAATATTGCTAAAAGTGTTTCATTCGTCAACTCACGACACAAGATAAATATTTAAATTCATTGGGCTTGATTGGGTCCACCACCAAATCCAATAAAATCTTGAATCCTAACCAATTCGATCTAACATACTTTGACACGATCCTCTATCTAAATAATAAATTCAATTTAATTCAATAATTATGTATTTATTATATTATATATTATTATATTAAAGTCAAAATAACATAAATTCATGAAAATGTCCCAACCTCAACCCAACCCAATCCCACCAACCCTTTACTGTATCAAACGTTTGTTTTTTCTGTCATATCTTCAAACTTGACGTTTATGGTTTCTTTCCTTGACCTAGTGAAACAATACAAGCAATATCAGAGCATTTCTTCTTAATCGACTGCGTCTGAAATGAACTTAATTTAACAGTTCTGCTAGTGCAGGGCATCGTATGCAAGGATTGTTGTTGTAGTGTGTCGTGTCTTGAAACTACAATTGTATTGAAACTCGATGGCCCCATTATTTTTTCGACTAATCCATGTACTCGTTGGGTGTCGTTTATATTGCTTTTAGCATCAATTTTTGCTCTTTAATTTTTTCCTGGTGCAATTTTTTGAATTTATTTTGGTTGGATGGGTTTCGATTTTCATTTATGGGATGTGTTTTAGTTGAGTTGGGTTGGGATGTTTCCAGTTTTGTGTAGGTTTTTTTTCTTTTAAAAATTTCTTCTCTTAAGTTTTTTTTAGATTTTACAATTTGTTCCATAATTATTTTATTCATGACTCGGCTTCCTGGAGTCATTATTGTAATGGTTTTAGCTTTGTTATCTTTATGTCGCATGTTATTTGATTTGTCCCATTTTACATTTGTCCAATGTGTCTTCCAAGTTGATCATTGAATGGATTATGAATTTTTCAATCACCAAACTATGTTGGTGGTTTCCTTTAATTTGGTTCGTGATTTTTATTTGAGTTTTATTTGCTTCCTTCTGTGATACATGTCATGTTGATATCTTTTTAACGAAACCTAAATCATTCAAGGTCTGTACATAAATTAAATTATTATTGAGATATGTTATAATTTCATAAGCAGATCGATTAATGATTCATATATCTTATTTGTTATTATGCCATTATCAAATTGATCCATTGGGGTGGGTTGGGTTGGGTGACGTTTAGTTGTGTTGGGTTGGGTGACGTTGGGTTGGGTTGGGTTTTAATCATGTATTATTCAAGATTATTATCGTATTCATTTTTCTTTCGATTAAATTAAAATCATTTTTATTTTCCCACCCAACCCAACTATAAACACAATCCAAACCAATTATGAACACACATTGCAGGCAACTCAATTATACAAAAACAACACGATTCATTAAAAATATCTATACCCAATTATAGACCAAATGAAATGAAAGAGAACCCGACGAAATGCAAAATGAAGCCAAGATTTTGTGTCTTAACGTGATCCAACACATGAGAACCTACATCGATCAAATCAAACAAACAATTGGATGTTAATTATCCAAATCCAAAAATGAAGTAAACCCAATTGTGCAAAGTAAATGAAACGTAAACCCATCGATTTATCATTGAAGCGAAAATAAACGCAATTCAAAAATTTCAGCGTTACAAATAATCAACGCTTCTCAAAAATGATGGATATTTTCCAAAATTTAAAATGTCATTATTGATAAAATTGTCACCATGGTAAAAATTACATAAATGATCAGAAAAACTGTGCAATTTATTAAAACTATAAAAAGTGTTGAATTTTTCAAAGTTTGGATAATTTGTTTGGATAATTTGAATATTGCTTGAATTTGCTAGCCTTGTTAAAATTGCCGAAATTCCCTAATTAGTAAAATATAGATGGTATTGAATATTTTTTAAAAGGTGTAAATTGTACAAATTGCATAAAAGAAAAATTGTTGAAAATGTTAAAACTGTAGAAAGGCGAGAAATTATGAAAAATCTAAATTGGCTAAAGATTGTAAGGTGACATTATATTTTGGAAAAAATACAATACATTAAAATTATGTTTAAAAGCTTAAGGCAACGAACCTCTACACAAATTACCAGGCGCAATTTTTGCATAAATTTTCCTTATTTTCCATGGCTCTAAACGTCATATACGATCGGGTTAGAAAAAAATTACAAACTATTAAAAAAAATTTAGATAAATAAAGAAATGGTATCAGACCAACCCAATGAAGTTAAGATGTCACAATGTCACAATGGACAGTTTTTTTAATTAAATGACTTGAACTTTTTTGCATTACTTCACAGATAATTTCTTTGCTTTTAAGCTACCTACATATTATAGGAAGTGGCGTTATACATTTATGAAAAAAGACTTTAAATTGATATTAAGTTTATTTTCCTTTAGTTTCGTTTCTCTGGTTTTACTTTTACAGCTTTGCTTTTCCGCAAAAGACAAAATAAATTAAAAATATGCAAAAAATACCAACTATTATTTTTTCTTCAATTCTTTTGGAAAATAACTGGGAAATAAAATTTGATTTTTTTGGTTTAAGTTAAAAAAAACTATAGGTAATATACTCTTGGAGGGGGAAGCTCATGCTTCCGCTTTATTGTTTTAGATAATTTTTGAATAATTTTTATTATCATATTCGTCGTTTTAATACACTTTCTATCCTTGTTGATACGATTATCAATAAGCAGTCGACAGCAAAAATCTCAAACATTGCGAAAATAGTAAAAGAGAAATCAATTCAAAATTTTAAAATCGTCGCCAACGAACTGATGAGACGATCGAAAAAGACGCGATTTTAATCGAAGCAGTAAATTTATATGTTTATACGTTTTCTCTGAATTAAACTTTGGATTGGAACAACTATGTTATCTAGAAAAGATTCCGTCGGGATTGTTTTAGTTTGGGTTGAATTTGGTATGGTTGGGTTGGATTGGATTGGGTTGTTCAATAATTAATAATAAATTCAATTTTTGTGTAACAAATTGTCACACCACAATCCACCAACCCCAGGTTCAAGACATCCAAACATCCAAACTTCAAATGAACCGTGCAATATATTACTATTTTTTCGAAACGATTTGTGATTTTATTTGATTTGGTTGCGTTTAGTTGTGTTATAACGTCCAGGCATAATTCAATGTAATTTTGAAATTAATTTTATTGTGCATTTTGCAATTCATGCCTTTAGGTTGTGTTTCTCCAACCTTTTCGTTTCGTTAATTAATTTTTTTTTACTTAGTCATTTTTGTGCGTTTATGCTTTGTTGTTCATATTTCCTTGCCCTTTTATAATATTGAATTGCGGTTGATTGTATGTTGGTTGGCCTTTTCAACTGCCTTATAAAACAAAACAAATGCGATTTTAAACTATTCCCTGATTTATTATTTATTGTTGTTCGTCTTTTACTTCTTTTGTTTTTATATTTACTTTGTTGTTCTTGTTTTAATTGGTAACAATCTTAGGATCTTGTTCTTGGGAAATAACAACGTGATAAGAAGACTGCTTACGAAAATCGACATTAACCGAATTCGAAGTACCACTGAGCGCAGGACTTTCAAAATATCGACAAATTTTCAATTTCAAATCACACCCATTTTGTAATTGCATTAATTATATTTGTCATTATTTCCGACCCTTTCAAAATTATATATTGTCGTTATTATACCAATCTTTTAATGTATTAGAGAAAGTCGTTTTAAATAAAAACTTCACTACCACGTAATTTTTTGAAACATCAGTATTTTACACATTTTTGCACTTTTTAAATCTACGCGATTCGTTCGAATTCGTTGTTTTTTTAAAGCGCACTATAAAATACGCATTTGTTTGTTTTTAATCAGAGTTCACTTGAAATGACGCGTACAAATAAATATTAATAGAAGCCCGGCAATTGTTGGAGGAATTTATGTTCGCCTACATCCTGACAGGCCATGCAAAGCAGTACTCATAATGCAACAGTGAGTTAATCCATTCGAAATGACAAATGGTGCCAATATGCAATTACTCACTACGTGCACGCTGTGTTCTAAGCGAGGCACGGACTGTATATTCAATAGACTTGTCAGCCTGAAATCGGATCCTACTTCAAAATCGGCGATTTTATGTTGCGATAATGATTTTACCCACTCGCCAAATGAATGCATCTAGGGTGGAATAAATGAAAACGTGGCCAAAGATCATAACAATTTCTATGTCTGCGATGTATTGCAATTTTTGCAAATTTTTACTGGTGTAAAATCGAACTGTGAATTTAATGGAATTATTATTGTACAAAGGAACAAAATATTTCTATTAAACATAAAATTAAAATGATAAAACAATTAATACTAGAAACTACTTGATATTCTTAAATAATGTTGTTTTCAATTAAAAAAAAACTTTTTAAACGAAAATATTTAGCTGTATTATAAATCAATGATTTCTTATAAAATGGTAAAATATTACACTATTGAATGAGTAGTAAATAAATTAATTCAAAAATATTTGCAAAGTTGTGTCCATGATTTCTTTATAGATTGTATTAGGTCAATAACATTAAATCACAAAATGATGCGGTTAAATCAATATTTAATAATTTTGATGTCAAAGTTCAACGTTCAAAAACGAACTTTAGAACCTCTTGAATTTTCCATCACCGAAAAAAAAAAACATTTCTTTAAACTTATATTCTATAAAATCAATACCATAAAATCGGAATAATCGTTAGAACACCATTATCTCACGATATGCGAAGCTTTCGATTTCCCTGTTTCCCTTTGCACAGTGAAACATATAATTAAACTAATTTCATATGACATTTAATACGCAATTAAAGTAAGTGTAAAATAGTGCGTAGTACAACCGGAAATCTATTCTTACAAAATGTAATAGATATACTCGCTCTCTACAACTATTAATTTATATATCATTTAACAGATGGTTACAATGCTTGCGATCGCGACTGACTCAAGTTAAAAATAGTCGCTGTAAACTTTAGGGTGTAAAGGATGTGGTAAAGTGGAAAACCTGTCTTGGCAGTCGATGATTAAGAGTCAATTAAGTAGTCGTACGAATCTGAAACAAAATTAGATGATTCGAATTGAAACCTGAATGTGGTTATGAATGTGCGATAACTTTTTGTAATAATGCTCTCGAATTTTAATCTAATTAAATATAATTCACCAGCAAATCGCATTGAAACCAATAGCAGTATCAAATTATATGGTCACTGCTTTGCCACATAAACTATTTCTATTTATATTTTAGGTCCCTTATTGTCACGACTATAAACGTAACAATTTACGGACTTTTGTTTATTATATTTTTCGTTTGTGTTTCACTTTTTTCTATATTTTTGGATTGGTAATTTGTTATTTTATTTCCGGCTGTTTTCATATTTTTATCTGCATAGTGTAGCTTCGCTTATTAGGTTGGGTTGGGTTGGGGTTTGGGTGTAATTTATTTCATTTTCATTAATTATATAATTAATACTAATATCTAAATACCTGTAAATTCATAAAAAATATATTGAAACAGTAATTTCATTATATATGTTATTTTTTGATTTAGTTCGAAGAAAATTAAGAAATAAAATATAGTCTCTGACATCAGGTTGATTACCCAGAATAGATGTAGTTTACTGAAGAATTTAAATATATGATATTATCAACATTCAAAGTATACCACATTTATTGCTTGAACAACATAAATATTAGTTTTAAATTAAACGTCAGTGTTGGACGTCGTGTGACGCTAGTCCCATTTTCCACTGGAAAATATTTTCTGTTCTATAAATAATTGGTACACACTGCAGAAACATGGAATACTGACTGTTTTGCACCATAGATATTTTTTTAGCATTAAAACTGATTGAAACCAGAAGGAAACACTTGTATGAGTCTCTTACTAATATTATTAATAATTAAAGAAGAATTAATTAATAATTTTGAATCTATATTAACTGTGATGATAGCTTAGGTAGACAGGTTTGATATCATCACTTCGACAAAGTTCTTGTCAACTCTATTTTATGTATGACAACAATTTTCATTTATCGTCCGTCCACCTGTGCGATCATAGGTCGATTTTGTTCCTAATACTTGTAGTTTCGAGATCATTGTTGCAATTTTCAATGTTGCAATTTGTTCCTCGACTTTCATCAATGAGCTGAACTGAAACCTGAACACCCAAGTATTTTTTACCTAAACCCGGAATAAAGCATAAATTTTCGCTTAAAATCAAACCAACAATGATCATGAAGCGGATTTGATTAAGGTGCCGAACCCTACCCAATGAAATGTGCTTGTTGAATCTTCATTATGGCCACAATATGTATCAATTGAGCGGATGAGTTTTCAGCAATACATATCGGTTTAGACTATATTATTAGACTATATTATCGTCCTCTACACGCGAAAAGTGCTGGTTGAAATGTTGAAGTTCTGAAATTCTTTATGAACTTCTGTGGGATTACGTAAACCTTACCTATACGTTTGGTTGCCTACTTATTTCCGCAGTTGCGTTACTTTTCATTTTCACTTTCATTTACAGAAATGTTCTTTGAAATCTGACCAAAATGGGATGAAAACATTAAAAAAAAGAAGAATATTTACTTGATACTGTTCACTTTCTTATACTTTATGTATGATCAAGTATAGAAATGATGAAAGTTTTCGACCTCGAGGTTTTAACGAATATACACGTTTTGGATCATGTAAATCGATTGTGACTATTTCCGGCATGATTTCTGTGTATGTGTGTGTTCTACCGCCAAAACTTAAGATGTGTATGTGACTCGGAAGAAGCCACATATTTTTGAAAACAATATATCAACCGAAAGTGGTGGTTTACTCCTACCACCTTTTTCCGTATCTCGAAAACGGTACGAGTTATCGAAAAAGTTTTTCTTATAATATTTAAAGATAATGATAAATTTGAAACAACTTTTGTTTGAAAAGTTCTTCCGAAAAATCTACCATTTACACCTAGGAACGTACGGTAAATATTAGCAGGCGATCTCAGGGATGACCGCAGTCACAGTTACGATGGTTGTCAGCTGTGACTAACCTATATGTATGTATTCGCGATGTCATCGGGATCGAGTAAGTTTGCGGTAAAGTTGTCTATGTAAAGGAAATTTCAGTGTGGACCACTGCAGGTTTTTTAGATTGCATTTCAAGTTAGGCTGAAAGGACTATTTTCCAATAATCCTGCGTTTTACTCCTGTTACGTGAATTCTGTGTAAATTAACTTAATTTATTTTCATTTGCTTGAGAAAGATAAGCATAACAACTTCCAGTGACTTCAAGCTTATTGGTGTTTGTAAACAACACGAGTTGGGTCGTTATGAAATAGGTTAATTTTGACGCTGATCTTATTACAACAGTTCTATAAAATTATTTATTTTGGATTTGGAAGAATTGCAACAAAATTCCGTTCCTGTGCACAAGTACATTTTTGGTGACAATGGCCACGCTTTGCAAATCCATTAAAGATTTTAATGAACTATGAGAGTTGATGCCAAATGTGTACAACGAATTAAATACATATTTCTTGGAGAAACAATTTTAGCCATATCGAAAATTATTGTAATGTGATTATTGGCACCAATTATATATGTTAGTTATTTAACTCTACTTCTTGTGTATATTTTTTGACAATATTTATGTGACATTAACTTGTCTTTTCGATGGATTTTTTCAAAGCCCATCTCGTTCGGAGGTTTTAGTGGCTTTTTTTCGGTTACATTTTATGTAATACAACATTGGGTTCGAGATAGGTCTAACCAACTTAACTTCACTTCAACAAGGGTTGCATGCGTTTATCAATGAACGTACAGCGATACGTTCAACAAGTTTGATCGAATAACGTTCATCTAATTTGGGTTTAGAAGTTTAGAGGCTATGCATATAAATACTTCTTCAAGAATTGAACGACCACCTGTCAAACCCTAGCCAGCGAATTTCACATAAATTACTCCTAAAATACATAGGAATTAACTCAATTGTTTTGTGGTTTAGGTTTAGATGCAAACGTTTTGCTTTCAGATGCAAATTTCACAATAACCGAGTGTTTGAAATAAATTACGAATACATTTTTTCCTCCCATATGAATCAACTTACTTAAATTATGCTTGATTCATAGATGATTTTACCAACTACCCCTGACTTCAAGTAGGCTCATTTCGGTGCATAAATGAAACGGCTGCAATGGCGTAAATTTGTTTCAGTGGAGATTGCATTTGAATTGCGTTTGTATGCAATTGGTACATTGATTGAAATGATACTGCTCAAAGGTTGTCATCGAATCAGGTTCATTGAATTTCGGTGCCATTATTTGCATGAAAAGTAAATTTGTCTTATATTTGAGTTGGGCTTCTGTAGAAACCAAAACTACCACGAAATAAACATCCAACCCAATCCTATCGTGGGGTTTAATTGCTCTTATTTCAGTTATGTTTTGGAATTGGGTGATTCACGCAAAATCATGAAATTCAGCGGATTATGTACGTACGTTGACTTACTTTATATAAATATAATTTTAGCAACTTTGTTGGGTTTATAAATTATATGACAAGGATCTATTGCACAGGTTGCCCCGGTTTATATGCACTGGGTTAACTTTGGAATTAGTTGGGTTGAATCAGGTTGAGTATTCTGGGTTTAGAAGCCTCGTTCATAATTATTTTACCGAAAATGCTTCCAAAGTAAATTTGAATTAAATTTGATAAAGTTCGGCCTCTTTATAACCGTACTTTTGTATTGAAACTTAATAATTTTGTGATAAAATATTTCTCGTTTAAGAATTGCAGTTGACCGACTTTTCACATGGTTTTTACTTTCTTATACTTTATGCAAGTATGTACGATTTCACCTATCATCGTCAACGCGCCAGTTTACTGTAACTTTATCAAAGTATAAGAAAGTTCAGTATGGACCACTGCAGATTTTTTGCGTGTTGCTTTTCTTACGTTCTACTTTCAGTTCAAAATTTCAAACGTCAAACTCTCGATGAACTTCTTCGATGAAGACTGGAGAAGACAGTTGGCAATACATGAAAGATCATCAAATTGATCCCGATTTACGTTTGAGGGTCATTTGCCGTCAATAACCATTCTTATTGATTTACAGTAATATTTAGATTTGCCATAACTACCATATATCTTTAACGTTATTTTATTTTGCACATATTTCTTTATCTTCTTTAGTTCTTTCTGCATTGATTTCTAAGTAATTTATACTTGAAGCTGTATCTTTTCTAGATGAACGTGTTTACCACACTCTGTTTCCTCAGAGGTTATGTTCAATTGCCACATCTCGCATTAACTAATTTTACACGACTTTCGAATAATTGCTTTGTATGTATAAACCCTATTATGCCATTGTCATTTTACACATATTAGCGAGTGATTTAAAACAATCATTTTTGCTGGCACCAGATTGTATATCATACAAATTATTTAACCTGTACACCCATAATTAATATCACGTGATTTTACATATATTTTCCAATTTTCATCATATATATCTAGCCACGACAAAACGGACGGAGCATGCAGATATAAAATGATTCTTTCTAAATTTTGTGAATCGTTCAGCGTTCGTTTTCATCAAGTTGTCTAATGATTTATATATGGAAAGATTCGTCATAGTTTTCTCTTCCCGAATTCGTATTCGATAAATCGTGAGATTTTTAAGTTTCTGCATATTTTCTGTTGGGTCATCCGGTACAGGGTAAAATGTTTGTTTAGCCTTGCGTCGTAGTCTCCCTGCCGTTCTTTTCCAGTTACTAACGTTGGTGGCAACAAATTTATTATGATGGGATATTAATTTTATTCTAATACTTCTTAACTAAATAAAACTATTGATTGACTTTTATTAAACCCTTAATACAAATTTTTCTTTTCTTAAGATAATCTTTTGAAAGTCTCTTAAAAGGTTCAATACTTGATTCTCAAATAAAGTAATCTCAGGGTTCTTTAATTTAAATTTATATTACTCCTGGGTTCGTGCGGTGAAATTATTGAATTGAAATTTTAGTTGAAGTTGAAAGTATATACGATATACATATGCATAATGCTTTAAATCATTGGTAATTCTTTCTAATCATTCCTATTTCTGCCTATGGCTTGCACATTAAATAAGTTTCTTCAATTATAAAATTGTGACTCATATTCTTTTAACACACTCCCATCTTCAATTGAGGTAGGTCAGTACAACATAATTATTTCGGTAGTCCAGCGTAGTGAACTTTTCGATTTTAATGAAATCAGCAGACCAACATTGTGGACTACAATCCGTTAATAATTTTAAACTTTCTCAATCACTGCGCCCATAATTCCGCGAATTGGTAGTCCCTGTTTTGCATTTATACGTTTACCAAGAGTAATAAATACATCTGTTTTGCATTTGCAATAGTTCCTTGCAAGTTACAAATAGCCCCGCCTCATTGCAATTCTAAAATGAATACCGGAACAAACGAACGAACGTGTTTTCTAAAATAATATAAATTATAATTTTCAAGAAGTTCGCGAGTACAGCGGGAGAAACCAGGACGTGCCAATAACAAATCACTCGCGCGACATTTTATAGCAGGTGTGGAACACAACAAATATAGTTTCAATAACAATAATTTAAAATAATACGGACGTCTCATAAAATAAATAATTGACGACAAAAATACTCTAGTTTATTGTGGGCGATAAAATACGATTCGACGTTCCGTTCGTAAGTGTAGTATGATTAAGTACTTATTATTTACAATGTTATTCAGATGTTTGTTCGAAGGCGGTGAAAAGGAGTTATTTTTTCGTTGGATTTTATTGTCTTTTGTTATCGTGCGTGCTATAGTTAGTACTATAAAGATTTTATTACCGTACTATTATAAATTACAATTGCGTTTCTTCCGCGTTTGATTAGGCACGGTTTCATGTTACGATTTCTTGATGCTCGACTTTTAAAATTTCACATTTGTCAGTTCGTTGTTATGTATATGAATGCACCATAAACTGGTTTTGATTTGATTTTCTTCTGACACGTAGCCATTTCACAATTGTGCAATTTCCAAATGTTTTCCATGTAAATCAAATATACGAGTCAAGCGAAAAAACTTTCACAATGTTTGTACAACATATCTTGCGTAAGTTACCTTACATGGACTTTTATTATAACTGCTTTTCTTACAACTATGCGAATAAAAGGAAGCGTTTTGTTTATATAACTAATTATATTTTAGAACTACCCATTCATGTCAAAAATGGACTTTAATTGTCCAGTAATTGAAATAGGCATGCAGGCGCGATATTGTTTCTGTGATTGCGTGCATTGTATTTTAGTACGTTAATTTTTAAATCATAGAAATAGGCACAATGAAAACAATTAGCATGTGAAATTGGGCGGAACATATAAACCAAACGTTCGAAAACAACAAAGAGAAATCTAATATAAAACGAACAATAGGCTAATAAACCACAATAAAACACAAAAACTGTAATTATAAACATGACAATATATTGTACGGTTCGTAATGCAGTTAAATATATTAATAATTGCAAACAATAAAAGTGGATTATTTCGCATGAACGAATCCCATCATATTTTGCGCTCGCCGCTCGGCGTTCAGAATGGAGAGAAGCGACGCTAGGTGCGCCAACGCCGAGGGGGATGAAGGACGGCGTGGAAAGGGTTCGAGTCCACGGTGAAAATCCGCACGGTGTAGGTGAATTCATTTGTCCGGCTATCGCAGCGCCCTCACAATGGACGCGGTCGTATGGGGTAATGACTATGATTTAGGACACCAATTAAAATGTTTATAAAAGAGCCCTCCCCGGTTAACAAATATATCTGACTCTGTGTGCTATGCTGGCCCGCTTTGTTTCATAGCCCGTTTCATATTACAATGACGCGGATTACCCTCAGTGATACATTTTCCTGCGATGAACACCTAAATTAAATCCTATTTAATATCCTCGCATCATCTATTACCGCCATTGGTATTATGCCGGCGTTGCACAAACTGAATGCAGAAAACGAACAATTTTAACCAGAATGTAAATTGGACCATGCCTGGAAGCATACGTTACAATACATGCAGAAGTATAGTCCAAATTGCAATGCGGAAATGTTTCATCGCGGCCCATGTCAATCAAAAAGCCTTCAATATAAGTCACTAGAACCAATGATTCTCAACCCAATCTTTTTTTGCATTCAACTTTAAAATTAAATTTCATCATCAAGAAATGTATGTGACTATACATATTACACATTAGACGAATACATTTGAAGTTTTGCACACACTAATGAATAATTTTAAATATTTTAAACACAGGGAAGGAATATGCTTTCAAAACATGGGTAAAATAATAAATCTCACCCAGTAGGAAGAATGAACAGTTCACCCACAAAACATGAGATAAAATGAAACCTACAACTATAGAGGATTAACATTGAGAAAGTCAAATAGCAGAAAAAATCATAACTACGAAAAAAATTATCAAAGTGGGTTTAGCAAAAGAAAACTGGTGTATGACCAAATATTTGCTTTAAGGGAAATACTGTATATGTATTGTGTAGCGGTAGAAATAAACGGTAAATAACGGTAAAATAAAAGTATCAAAGTTATGCAAAGCCCGAAAGAACTTATTTTGGGCTAAAATTAAATGGCAAAACATTGGAAAACTTATGGCAAAAGAATGTAACACATGGCGACCCACTGAGGACATAACAATTTTCATATAAAGCCAGTATGGATGCGTAGATTACAAAAATCACAAAATTGGATTGGTGCCAAATTAGTACAAATAAATACAAAATACAAACATAGTATTAAGCGTGTATTTAAACCTGAAACCGGTGGATCGTACAAAATGCATCAAGTTGTACCGTGTGGAATTATTCGTACCTAATAAAAGATTTGTAGCAGAAAACCACATAACAAATATACAACAACTATACTGCCAGGAACCATATCCTTGTACACACTTAATACGATATGAGACAGCAAAACAATATTAAGAAGACGAATAACTTATAAAATGGCCAATTATATCATTTGCAGTAAGGTGCGGACTTTATGGACAATAGAAGAAAGAATGTTAGCGGCATGGGAGACTAAAGTGCAAAGGGTAATATTTAGAGCTAAAAAGAAATTATATGTGAAGAAGAAATCTAACGAAAATTAAAAAGCGCTGTGGAATTTAATTAGGACATATGGCGAGGATGGCGATAAATAGGGCGATGGAAATGGTTGTGCAGAAAGTGGCAGAGAATAAGATGAAGGTCTTTGATCAAGGTGGAAACACAAAGCCATTTTGAAAGATATAATTAAAGATATTTCAATTTAAAACATTGGTAGTCAACTTCTCCCTAATTTTATTTTAAATTATTAAAGTATATTAGTATCATGGGTGATAGTTGATAAATTATTAACAATCATTAAAAGATTTTAGGCCCTCGAAGTTTAAAAAAGTTCAATATAAAACTACAAAAGTAATGCAAGACTATGCAATGCAAGAATATTTTATTTCACCTAAAACTGAAAATAAATTAAGGAACAACTAAAACTAATTACTATACAATCAATAATTTATAGGATATCCGTTTATTATTTATAATTTTCGGGCAATTTAAAAACCAAGTTCTGGATTACGATATCATCCAAATTTGACCAAACATTGATTTTGTCTATTAACTATTGTTTGTTTGGGAATATTTCCGTTCGGATGACGGACGGTATATCTCTACCTACAAGTTCATAATTGGGCTCAGGCCTGGTGATTAAGGTGGCCATTGTAAAACTTGATTGTTGTTGTTAAGAAACCATTCGTTGTCCAATCCTGAAGTGTGCTTTGGTTCATTATTTTGTTGAAAAATAAAACGAAGGGCATTTCCCAATATGCATAAGTCATCATTACCTACATAGACGAACTGATCCATATTACCATCAATAAAGTTTGACGGGCCCCACACCACTCCATGACATATCCATAGGAAAACGCTACATTGACCATGTATTATCGTAGGTAAGGTACTTGGGCTTGCAGGTTGCGTTGATTGGTCGTCTCACACGTTTCATTTCATCAGAATTAAATAATGTGTATCGGGTTCCGGCATTAAATTGATTATTTTCACGTCCTGTAAGTCCAATTCAAATGTACTCTTGCGAATAGGAGCCTGGTTTCTTAGCGGAACATCTGCTGAAAAGCTTCGCTGCAATCAACCTCATCTGAATTGTCCTTGGAATAACCTCTACTTCTAGAATTCCTTCTATAATTTGTGGTGCAGATTTCCATGGATCGTTTTCCGAAACTCTTTTAATGCGTCCCTCCATACATGCCGTGGTTTTTCGTGGTCTTCCGGATTTTTTCATGGTATTTAAATGGCATCTTTCGTTGTAAAGCAAAATTATTTGGGCACACCGTGTCTAAGCAATTCAAACTGTCTCGCAATATTCGCCTGCTTATTATTGTTCAAGAAAGCATTTATTACTCTATCTTTTAGCTCCGTACCTATTGGTAATCCCTTTGGCACAAACTTGAGCGATGTTCTTAAATTAAATTGTAAGAAATTCTAATAAATATATTTCAGAAAAATCAAAATGTTGCCTTACTTTTATCGCATTAAAACACTACATTTTTGAACTATACGTGCATAAGGCAGTTTGTTTCACTCTTAATGGGTAATGGGTTCTTATTAATGACAGCAGCTTGTTTCGATTTTTTTACATATCGTATAGTGCCCAATCATAATTCACTTGTACTTGCAATTCACGTAAATTTCTATATTTTTACGAAATATGCCTTGCTTCGACAGACCAAGCAAATAAACAAAATATAGGTTTATAGAAACGTAAAGAAAATTGTAATACTGAAGGATATATGGCCTCATTCGTTAAATGACAGGAACGAGAAAGAATTGAAACATTATGATAAAATCAGAACTCTTAAAGAGTTTGGGTGTAAAGGGAGGTACAAAATAATGGCACGATTCTAATGTGTTAACGAAAAGAACGGTAAAATAAATTTATTGAATCAATGATAGTACATGGTTGACTACATCAGGTTCTCTGTACTTCTTGCAACACACAAACATTTCAAAAATTACATTAAAATATATCAACAATTTTGTTTTATGTCATAAGCAAACATTCTTCGTGAAAAGTGATAATGATTGTAATTCAGAACAAATTGCAACTAAAAAAAGGTGAAAACAATTCGAAAATGCTTGAGGGGGCTAAAATTATAAACGATTAACAAGAAATATACAATAGGGTACCCATCGTAGTGTACTGAAAAACAAAATCCGTAAAAGTCTATGGAACAAAATTTGTTGAAATGATTGATGAAAAATGAGGAAAATTTGAAATACTGTATCCCAATCACCAGAAAAAATATAATTTAAAAAACCCCATGAAAAAAGTTTCTCAAAAATAATATCCATAACGTTACTTGTATGAAGTGAACGAGAAGGATTGATTTCCATTTTTTATTATCTTGAATTCTAGTAATTTGAACGTTTAACTAAATAATGGCTCGTTTTATTATGAATAATTCTTCAGTTTTTAACGCTTTACGTGCTCAGTTCTCGATATTGTTTTGTTAATTATAGCATCAGATTTTATCATTGTCTAACAAATACCAGTATTAAAACTAAAATAAAGTACCACATTAAATTAAATCTCATTTTTTAGTTATTTTAGTTATTGATAGGTTGATGATTAGATAATATTTGTATACAAACTGATATTATCAGAATCAATTACATTTTTCATTACATTTAATATTTTCCTTTACACAAAAATACGTTAAATTTAAAATAGATAAAAAAAATTGGATCCCTATTTTTAGTGTGTCGTTTAGTCGTGAAATCTTTTTATCTTTAAGAGATTTTTTAACAATGCCAATGTAATTTTAACATGCTCGTAACTTTATGTTCGTTAACCTATACATATTCATATTTCTCTTTATCGTTTAGCTATATTTAATTTTAACACAAAATGCCTCTCTACGTACTTTGGTAGCTCTACGCTCCATGTTTATATTCTCGTGATTATATTTTTAGAGGCACTAATATTTGACGTGAAATATCATTTTTTTTTAAATCAATAAAACGAACGTACGTAATCATCCAAAACAACAGTTGTTGGATGTTAATTAAAAGAAAAGTATGTTCCTATTATTTCGGGTTATTTTTATACTTGGTGAAAATATTTAAGGACTTAACGAGATTATTATTTGGATTTGCTTATTTAAGTAAGTGAAAAATTTCAATTTTTACTCCACTGACGGAAAACCACAATTAATCAATCGCCTTCACTGGGAAAATCCCATACAATAGCTTTTATTGAACAGAACTTATGTCACACAATCGTTTTTGCGAAACGAATTTGGAGTCGTCCCGTTTCTAAACAAAAAAGATGGATATGTGCCCTCGCGGACTTTATTATGGAGAACTAAATCTCTACAATTTTATTTACGTACAACTTTTTCGTATTTTGCACCGTTCGGTCATCGTTACTAGCGTCGCGCTAGTTAGCACAACCAACTTAGACGTAACCTACACCAATAGGCACATTTTTTATTGTAATTTGCTGAGGGATGTAAATTGATGGCAGTTTTAGTAAAATAATTTAGGAAAATCTAAAACTAGGTACATTATTACTGTTGCTGTTTTAAAATGTTTTACAATAACATTTACATCATAACAACGTTAAACTAAAAGGCGGACGATTGATGTTGGATTATGTTTAAAATCGTTGACTTGATATGGATTCTGCAAATTCTTCGTCGTTTGTTTCCATTTCAAATCAACCCAATCCAACCAAATTAAATTAAATTAACGCACGCCATAGGTGAAACGTGGAAAAGCAGTTTTCATTCGCGAGCATCTATGGACGAACACACACACACACAAATATATATCGAACTCAATTGCATACAAACAAGTCTTTTTATTCCAATAAATTGAAATTTATTATAAATTTGTAAACATTTCCGATAGATATTTGGAACGAAACTTGTTTTCAATTGTTGTTAATAACCCGACTTAGCGCGGCTATCCAGGGTTGATATTTCAAAGTTCTCACAAATCTATTTCGCAGCCGATATACAAGTGAGTTTTTTCGGGTCTAAGAAATAAATTTTAATTATCCAAACAGTCTATCAATCGAAACTAGGTCTCTTCATCTACAGCATGCTTATTTTTCAATATCCTAACGTCCGAAGAGTTTTAAATTTTGCTCTAAAAATATATTTTGTGAAAAACTGCAAATATCAAATAAATTGGGAATCTTTACAGAAGAAATCTCAACAACTTTAACCAGTTTAACAAGTTTTTAAAAAAGAAATTCTCATACACGTTTACCACTTAAATTTTGATTTTAATGTTGAATAATTTTCTGCACCTAGCAGCCAAAAATCGAAACAGAAGTGAAATGTATTACAAAAATTTAGTCGCAATGAAACGTATAATTTTCAAGCTACATTTTTAATGAAACTGGCAGAAATAATGAACTTATTTCTCGACGTTAGTAATCCGTCGTAATTGCATCGCTAGCCAGATATTTCGAAATATTTATAAATCGGTGAGACCTTGCAGGTTTTTGGATTGAAGTTTATTTGGAAGTGCGCATGAGCGTACATTTTTGACGAGTCAAAAAAATTCGTTCGAAATCTCTAATACATTTCGGTCAAGCGATACACACAATATATTTTGCATAACTTCATCATGAGATTAAAGCTCCAGTTTTTAAAATGCTCTTTATAAAATAATGTGTTAATAATTAGTTCTAGAAAAAATAATTTAAGTTGGTAAAAATGTATCATCATAATGGAAATAATGGCCAACCCAACCCAACTAGATTAAAAAATATTTCTCATAGATTTGTAAATATGTCCTTCTTGATTTATGTCGCCAATCAAAAGGAAATATTTATATCTATGAGAAATATTTTCTAGTAATTACTTAGGTTTGGTTGGGTTGCACCAATGAAATGGCCAGGCGCACTTTTTCGAATCGGACAGAAAGACTTTATCGTTCTTTATATGACAGTTTGAATGTTCAAATGACAATTATTATAAATTTGGAGTGAACAACAAGTTTTAAAGTTATTATTACTTAATCACCAGCAAAATAAAAAGTAAATATGCACAATACATTTACCTTTATCTGCTTCATTATTATTATTATTATTTTATGCAATTTGTATCGCGTAATACAAATTGTAATAACGAACATTTTAAACGTTATTTTATTCCATGAATTTTTCATTGGGGCAGTTTCAGGTCGAAACCAAACAACCCAACGCCTTAAAAATTAAAATGTAAAAGAAAGACAGCGCCCTTTAAAGAAGTAAAAGCCAATGAAACTTGGCATCGAATGATATTTACACCACCCCGGGGACACGAACCAATACCTCATTTTTGCTTGATTTACGACTTAAATCTATGGTCAATATTTTCGCGTGTGCCGTTAAATCAAAGTGATAAATTGTCAGTAATCTGGACTATTTTATATAAGACTTTTGCGCTTTTTTCGCGAAATTACCGAGGAACGGCAGCAACGGCTCCCGGCGAAACAGCCGCGCCGCAGAAATGGCGTTCTTGACTATATATGATTTTGAACTTTTGTTACCGCGAGATAGCGCCGCCGCGCAGATTTAATTTGTACAAACATAAATTTTACAATCAAGTAAACAATGCTCGGTTTATCGCGATGTTCAGATTTCGGCTTTATAGGCGCATTTACGTGGAAATCGGTGCTAATAAACGGGAATGAATAGAAATGTTATTGAAAGCTTTTGTTACCTGTAGTTATAGTCGTACAATTCGCCAACGTTTTCGACTATTATTGGGGCTTTAATATCGTACATTACTCGACAGAAGTTTTAATGTGCGAATGGCCATTACCGCGGTCATTATTAATTATACTTACGAGGAATTTCGCATCAAGGTGACAATAAATGCAATTCGTACGCCCACGATTTGCACGTGGAGGAAAAAGCCTGTTGTGACTCAAAAGGATATGACACATATGACAAAACATTAATAATAACATTAATAATAACTATAAATATTTTCTATAAACAATTTGTTTTAACTATCTAGGGAAAAATTGAAATAATCGATCATTGATCATGGCTGACCATCATTAGAAATAATAAATTCATGATCAGAACTGAATTACCATGTCAAAATAATATATGTCCAAAGGGCAATAAAATATGAACTTAAATTAAGATCAACGAAAATAAATAATCATGTACGAAAAACTGAACAACTTTATCTTACGTTGATAGGATTTTGTATTCACCAAAAAGGGATGTCCTATTCATTCACCGTCCTTCATTCTTTACATTGCCCTCGTGATTAATAAATAGTCTATTAGTATTAGTGTCAGGTTAGTTTATTTCGTTTTTACTAAAGCTGGGAAAAAATAAGTTGAAATTTGATTTAATATGGGTTGACTTGGAAGTGCTTTAAAAGAATGCACACCATAAAGGCATTTTGTCGTTGTTACCACCAATATAAGAAGTTAATTTTGATGAATAAGTTTTTTCAGAAAATCAGCATGAATGTCTGCAAATTATGTATTTTTACTTAAATATCATAGTTTTAGTACTTGAAACATTTCTGCAAGTGTAATTGGACATGAGAAGTCAATTGTGTACGTAGCCCTATTTCAGGTACCGTCGGAGCAAATCCACCAGTTTCGTTTGTATGTACAATCGAGTATACGGTTTTTAACACATTGTGACGTTTTTTGTGATGATTTATAGTAAACTTATTGTTTATGGTTACTTCGTTCTGTAATGCTACAAATATCAAACATCATTTACTTCTTTTAATTAATATTTCGTGCAAACTATGCGAATTAATTATACCTTGATGAATCTATCCATCCATCACCGTGTCAAACAAAATTAATTATATTGCGATTAAAACATTTAACGAACGGACTTGGTATTACTTTCTAAAATTAATAAATGTTACGCAGCTCTTCAAAAATGACCGATTGTTTCCTCGATGAACAGTTAATTAATATTTTGCAACGGCGACGAAGAATATGAATCGCCAAATATTTTAATCGATGACGCATTTAGCTAATAAAATTTATCGTTTTTCAATCGACGAGAACGAAATAGAACCGAGCATAACATCGAAAAGACAGAAATTTATTCGCGTCGTTCGTTGTTTCCGAGGAAAAGATATAATTTTATCAGGGAGTCTCGTTCCGAAAGTAATAGGACATTCTTCCGCCACTATCCATCCATATTGAGCGGAGTGCATATCGGGGCAATTCTCAGAAGTGTAGTGTCATTTTGGAGCAAGACCAGCGTTGAATATTTGACGAGACGAGCCATATTCCCCAAATCAAAGGAGTATAGTGTCCTCTGTAGGGGTGTAGAGCGTATTGTATCTGCATCCATCGTCGGCAGATGGAGTCTGGTCGGCGCAGTGTCTTTTTAAACATTTTACAAGCCAATTGGGAAATCATTCTTGCGTCCCGGTCCACGGACTATTTGAGTTAGATAGATATGTGGCCTATTCTCTAACGGTTGCTTCTTTTGCTTATTGTCTCCGTGGTGTACGTTCATTAATATTAAGAAATGTTTCTCTGGTATTGTCACATCAATAATAATTAATTTTATTCGAACTACTTAAACAAACATGCTGTTTCATTCATTATTTCATTATTGCAATAATGAAAATATTACGATGGAATAAATATTTTTTACGAGCAAGAAATCACTGCTAAAAATAGTAGCTACATGTCTCATAAGACGAGAATTCTTAATTGCCTCTTAATGCCTCGTGAAAATATCTTTTAATATAGCGCAATGGATTATAATATCAATGGCAGATTAACTTTGAAGATACAACAATTTTATTAATGTGTGGTGAGTAATGTTAATGTGCCAACTCATATTAATTTTATTAGGTTTCATTTATCTTCGCCTTGAAATTGTCATGACTGTCATCACTGTCATCAACATTTTTAAAAACCAATTTTTCAATTACTTTCTTTTGGCATAGCAATCCTTAAACCCACAATTTTTTTTACAACCGTCACAATACGCCAAGTAAATACAAAAAAGAACCTCACCTGTGGTTGCATTGTTGACAAGCGAAACATTCCAAGTGGTAAACGTTACTCCTGGCTCGCATCACCATCTCGAACGCCGGGATTATTTTGCTGCACGCAGCGCAGTAACCGATATTCCCGAACAGTCTCAAATAGTCCCTTTTGCACAAAATCAAATTTGCTTTCGTGTACAGCGTCGAACCAACTTCACCTAGTCTACAGTCGCAACAACCACATTTTAAGCAGTCTTCGTGCCAGTAGAGGTCCAACGCCTTCAGCAGGTACCGATCCGTGATCGGTTTGCAGCAGCCCGCGCATTCCTGCGGCCCTCCGCCGGAATTTGGCTTGGCGGGCTCTGTTTTGGACACGTCCATAGTCATCATTGGGCCGTTAGCCCGACGTTTTATCTGGAACAGAAGAAAAAATAGTCTTATTGCATGCTGTATACGTTGCAGAGTATATAAGTTTTAGTAATGAAATGTAATACCAATTTTGCTACTGGATACATTATTATTTTATGAATTATTTATTACAAATTCTGAAGTGATTTACAAAATTATTTCAAACTATGATTTAAAGTTGTTCCAAATTTCTAACAAAGTTACAGATTAATGAAAAATCATGTCATAGTTAGTCTCCATCTATTCATCTGCTGACTGAAGAAATTGTATCTTATTGACTGAAATTATTCCATTTGTTTGTTTTCGGACTCTGAAGAAATAATTTTTTTGTTTCTGGCTTCCGTCGCGTCCGGAAATAACTGCCTGACCTCTCCAATCACAAAATATTTCAATGGGTTTAGTTAGTGAGCTATCGCCGAATAGAGCTATCTGATCTTGACCGCGAAAAACGAACCAAATAAATAGAATAGTAACAAATTATTAGTTTTTTTAGTTCCACATTATATCCAATTGAAAATACAATTAAACAAATCTGCTTCGAAAACTGTTAAAGTTGCATAGTTCGTTCTATTACCTAAAAATTTTATAATATAATCGCATCCTTATTTTTATGACAAAACCATGCGGTTGGCAAAAACTCATTTCGCTAGTTCCTCTTTTTATTTCTACAAGAAAATGTTATCAAGTTAAACTGTAGTAAAATTTCAAGAAAAATTGCACTTCTCCATGCTTGTAATCTTTCCCATCGCGCACTCCTACGTGATACGTTTCCTGAATACGTTATAAAAGTTACATTTATTTTTTATTCCCCAAAATATTAATATGAAGGAAACGGGCGGCCCTCATCCCCGAAGAGTCCATCCACCCCCATTCAGCTCGGACTGGTGACGTTTTTATTAAACTAGCGAGGTATGTTACACCGGACTAGCCATATTTTATTATTGCCTTACATTATTTATCCGCGTGCCGCCGGACCTGGCTTGATACAATACATCCTCAATGGTGTCGTCCGTGTCGTTGGGCATCGACGGGCGAACTATGGGGCCCGCAGCGTGCCAGAGAAAGACGGCGCTCGCCTTCCGTGTGCGGTAATGAAATTTCCGGTGATATACACACGCGACTCTGTTATGAAAGTTTCGCTGTCGCACTGAGTGAAAATCTGCCGCCAGGTCGTGTGCAAAATAATAAAATGTGCGCGAAAAATTTATACAGTGATTCAGGGTTCATATCCCATCTGGATAGTGCAAATTGACACGTAATTTTAAAGCGATGTAAGGCACTTTTTTGGTGTGTATTTGCGGAATTTATGGCTTTGTATTATTTGAGGAAATAGTGCGCTTTCGTGCCGGTTTGCAAATACTTTATAACACTGTGGACTACGTTCAGAATACCAATATATAAATGTTGGAATTTGCGTATTTATATTTTATTCAAATTACTCTAAGTCACGCACTGCAACCACGTATACAGGACTGTATTACAGCAGTTACAATGTCTATCTTAAACGAACGAATATTAATTAGAGCATATTTAGTTCACAAACTATATTCGCTACAGATTTTGGGCACTGCCCATTGAAGTTTTTTTTTTAATCTAACAAAAACACTTTTATATTAAAAAGTAGGCTACGGTTTGATATTTACCAATTAGGTTTGGCCTTCCCCAAACTTATACATTTGAAATTTTTTTGGCTCTGTTGCATTCCAAAATCTATGTATATGGATGAAATGCTAGGGCGGCCGCAAAGATGTGTGCCCAACGCTTTCCTAACAGGAATCATCCCAATCACAAAGTGATTCTGAGTGCTATCGCACGAACCATCGAGACAGGCCACATTTTACCAAATAAGAAGAAAACTGGTGGGGCTCGCCGGACTGTACACCCTGTTGAAAACGAAGAGGCTATTTTAGATGCCTTTAAAGATGGTACCGAAAACATTAGAGAAATTGCACAGGAATTAAATATTTCGAACACTTTTGTACATCGAGTGATGAAAGCTGAAAGACGACATCCGTATCAGAAGATTACCCTGCCACGCTGGAATTTTAAAATTTTAAATCTAGAAGAAAACACCCCAAATTTTGTTTCCCGGATTTTGTTTTCGGATGAATCAACTTTCGGGAGACAAAAACGCTTGAATGCGTACAATAAGAAAATCCACATGGTCTATTTCCAAGGGCATTTCAAGGAAGATTTTCCTTAAATTTGTGGGTTGGTCCTTTAGGGAATCGTGTGGTATGTCTGCAATAGAAATTAGTTTACATGTCATCGAACTTCCCTCTTTAGGACTTTTTGAATTTCCTGCACGGTTAATGGGAGCCATTTATGGAGATTTTTGGACGTAGAACTTCCAAATTTGCTTGAAAACTTTCCAATTGTTTTCCGTATTGACAACTGGTTTCAACACGATGGCGCACCACCACATTTTAGTCGACGAGCTAGAGAAATTTTGGAACAACAGTACCCTGATCAACGGATAGGTCGTGGCAGTGCACGAAACTGGCCTTACGGTCCCCCGATTCCCTTGGGGCCACATTAAAAATGTGTACAGAAGAACAACTGAGGGGAAGCTTTTGCTACAATTACTCCTGAAATGGTTACAAATTCTAAACGGCGTCTCTTGCGGCGGGAACGTTTGTGCATGCAAATGAATGCGGGCCACTTTGAGCACTTGCTCTGATTATATTTATTTATCGCTTCGTGATTCCTCCTGTTGTTATTATCATGTTATTATACAATTTCTCCTGTTTTTTTTAACATAAGTTCACGCGATATATTAAACAAACTTATTTTAATAATAAATTTGTTTACGTTCTGACATTATTTCATTGTAGCCATTTATAAACTCAGCAACCGATTTTATTCAGATTAACACCTCAGAGTTCCCTGTCTGGAATTTGTGGATCTTAGATGTTACACAACTCTCTTATGCAAGCGATTAATTGTTCTTCGTTTGCATATTTAGAATCGAGATAGTCGTGGGCATTTGTCTGTTTTCTCTGGGGCCCGAGTTCTGGGACAGCTGTATATATCATTATATTTAATTATCATTTCCATGGTTTTACTATTTTACTAATTATGTATATGTAATATCTCAGGCGTTCAAGCCATTTCATTTAGTCGAAGTTCACACTTCTTCAATGGGCCTTGAAGTTCGAGAAACCACGGATATTTTCGTTGGCGAGACACAATTCGTATTTTAATTCGATTAGAACAGATATTTCAAACGAAGTCGGAATATTATTTTGAAACACACTTGCAATTTATGAGAATAGTAATTTAGACGATTAATGGGAGATTTGAACAACGAAAATAAATTATGCCTATTTCACTTTTGGTCAGGAAAAAATATATAGTTGATTTATACATTTTACAGCGAGAAACACTATTTGTGTTGTAGTTTAAATGTATTTAATATTTGCAGTTTATTGTGCCTTTTGTGCACTTTACTAGATCTTCGATCTTGTTTGTTTATTATTAGTCAAGATGTTGCAGTTCCGACCCTTGACGTTCCTGATGTTTTCAACAATTATTTTGCCGACATTGCAGAAAGGTGTCCTTTACCACAAAAGCTTCATGTTGACTCAGTAGGGCCATTAAACAGCATATTTCTTAAACTAGTAATACCAACCGAGGTTGAAGAAGTAATCAGCAAATACTGCAATAAGAATTTTTCTGGCATTGACGGCATTCCTGGCAAGTAGAATTTATCCAGATAAATTGAAGACATCTAAAACGATTCCATTGTACAAAAACAAAGGCAGCCCGAAAGACGTCACAAATTATAGAACGCGAATAAATGGATCAGTTCTTATTTGTCTGCAAGATCACAGCAGGTATGGGTCAACGATGTACTATCGGAAATTCAGCTGATGAGCAGGGGCGTGCCACAGGGCACCATTCTTGGGCCGCTCCTGGTCGTTATAATGATAGGTGATCTTGGGCCGCTCCTATTCGTTATAATGATAGATGATCTCCCAGTAAATTGCCCAGATGCTCTTAAAGTCTGATATGCTGACGATACCAGTATGACCATTGAAAAACCCACCATTCACAGTATGATCTCTTCTGCTGAAGATGCAACAGTCGAATTACAAAGATGGTGCAACTTATTAAACCTACATAAACCTCAAAGTGTACAATTTCAGAAAATTTCAGAAATTCAGAAAATTACGTGCAACAGTTACAAACGTAGTGCTGAAATAAATTTATTTCGAACTGGCTAAGTCTCTTATTGCTTATGGACTTTTCTGGGGACGTTCACGTTTGCTTGTGGAGTGTTCAAATTGCAGAAAAAGATTTTACGCATATTGGAAGGGGTTAAACCTGGAACAAGCTGCGTTAATGTCTTCAAGAAGAACAATATAATGACCTTTTATTCCTTATACATGTTTAAACTTGTACTATACTGTTTCGCACAAAAAGTAAACACAAATGAAGACTTTCACCACTATGGCACTTAATTCGAACGGATTCTTGCAGACTCACGGTCTCTCAAAATTCAGTGAAATATATGGGCGCAAAATTTTACACGATTAATGATTATTTGAATTAGTAACTTAATGAAATGTATTATTTCAGTAATTAGCGTGCTTATCTTGACATATCTATCTATATATCTATCTATGTTTATAGGGTTATCTTTGGACTACATTAAACTTCGCTACGATGTTACTTTTTTACATTATCTTTGTTTCGCTTTATAATCTCAATTTTTTTAATTCCCTTGTTCTTCGTTTGTATGTGTTTCAGTCTTTATCCAGTTTAACAGATACATCATCAGGATAATCATTTAAATCAATTGAAAATCATTTGTTTTTAATAGTTCACTTATATGAACATCATATTATTATTCGCTATTAGCATACAATAATTTACGATGCCTTACAGTAATAGCTTCATGTGTATAATAAACTGCACATTTACACCGAATCAAAATAGGTAGAAGAAAAAGACGAAATAAACTTGTCATTGCAATAACAGAGTAATAAAACCATAATATTTCAACTGTTTGGTCGTAAAGTTTTACATCACGGTGTCTTTCGTGCACGTCCGTACAAGAATAAAATATTTAATGCCCTCCTGGCGACAAAGATCTTTAAAGGGACGATTTATTCTTTACAAACTAGTGCCACCGGACGATTTAATTCCTATTTTATAACTGATTGACACAAATCGCCCATGATAAAGCAATAAAAATATCAATCAAACCGTCTGTATTGCTTCTTTGGTTCAATGAAACGTTTATGCACTTACGAACCGAATGCGCATAATCCACGTTTTAAATTAACGAAACGCCTCGCATTAATCTCGCTGTTAAAAATTTAATCAATTTTTAATCATGTCCCATATAATGTTTCGTTTTTTAAAAAGAGTTTTTAATTTCATACTGGTTAATGAATTTATTGGAGCTTTTTACGTTACCTATACAACTTTGTTTGACAGACGCATGAAATGCCCGTTAAACATTGCAAACGACTGTGAAATATTTAAATTTAAAATTTCTGAAAAAACAGGATAATAATTTGTAGTCAATGTGCAATGCTTCTAACAATGCAATGTATAGGAAGTTCATATAGGACATCGTTCTTTTATATCAATCTCTAAGAATACATGACGTATGTATATACAGTGTTTAAACGAAATAGGTGCCTTAAATTTAATTAGCAATAGAATTTAAAGAAAAAGTCATATCTAATACTCTAATATAATTATGTATTTATTCATTCACCTGATAGGAAACTTTAACTTCAGAAATTGTTTAGATACATCTCCATTAATTACTCTATAAGTCTAAAAGTGTTCAAAGTGGGCGTCATTATTAACAATACATCACATTGCCATGCGACTTAAAATTACGGTAAGGCAACAATTAGCTTGCCCACTTATATAGCAATTAAACTTTCTTTCATATTATTATTAAATATTCACTTAATTTTTCTTTCACGGAACACTGCACATATGAAGTGAATCTTATCATCAATTTCATTGGTCCAAAGTTTAGAATAGACGAATACAAGTTTAGAAAAATATATATTACTTCTATTAATTAATATGTCAGTATAAAAAAATACAAAAATCAAACGACTAGCACTAAAGTTGTTGTTGCCAATAAACCAGTTCTATTGGGTGATGCAGTTTTGCAGGGGTTTTTAAATCGATAATATTCGCAGACTAAGTGATGTTGTTCAACCCCTTAAGTGCAGGAAGATCTTTCCTCAAAGCCATGTGATACACCCCTCGTAACCCTAACATTAAATTCCCAAACACAATTACCATTTTTACATATGACTATAGGGCGCGGACCGATTTAATTAATAAATTACTTAACCGACGTAAAGAGCAATCGGAGTTACGGATAAGGGCGAAGATAGCCACGGCCTTTCGAAAAATACCCAATTTTTCATACATAGCGTGTAGGTGTATACAACCGTGTTTCTAATTTACAATCGAATAGGAATTAAGTACAAATCTGTATATATATTTGAGTGGCAGTGGCATGACATATAATCCTTGAAAAAGTTCAGTGCAGTTTTAGAAGAAAATTTGGGATAAATGTTTTATGATTAAGTAGACTTTCTGGTGTGTCAGGATTAAGTTCACTTAGTTTTGATTTGCTATACTATATGTACAATAATTTAATTAAAATAATTCTAAATGGAGTTTAAAAATTACTAAACCCGGATAGGCATTAAATTAGAGCGTGTTAAGAAACTTGTTTTCAAGAACACAGTCCGCGTGAAATAATTACACGAGACATGAAGCGATTTGATGGAATGTTGAGCTTTTACAATAATTAAAGTTTACGTAAAAGCAATAATTTGTCGGTAAGAGGCCATTAACTTTATTATGCATAACGTGAAAACAAATGAAGCATCTAAGATTGTAAAAGGCATTAGCATGAAGAAAGAATTTTTAATGTAAAAAGCACTAAAAACAAAATAGGTAGCAATTTTAATTAAAAACTTGGAAAGTATTCTTTGTTTTAGTAGCTGGAACAAATAAACCTGAAGGGGCGAATGTTTTGTTCGCGTAATTAGAAGGAAATTAAACAGTTGTGGATGGTCATCCGTAGAACACTCTAATTTTAAACTTCTCACAGATTTATTTGAGTTTTTATTGCTGCAAGTTTCAGCTGTTATAAATTGTCTCGGATTCGACGTGCTTCATAAGGCCATCGCCGACTAATTCTGCAGCGTTCGCAGGCGGGCGGCGCAATCTGCAATTTGCTCTCAAACTGGCAATTTCGGTTATTAAATAATTTATTATTTTTGGTTGATATTGGATGGTTTATGTCTTTATAAAACACGCCAATTAATTGCGATTCCAATTGTAACAAAAGAACTGTAATAACGAAAGATATTGTAAGTAATTTCTTACATAACACACAATTAAAGTAGTTAGTATAGTTTTAATAGTAAAATGGAGACTGTGGTTGGCAAATAAATTGAAACAAACTTACCCTTACCACATTCTAATGTGTGGTAAGGGTAAGTTTATTTCAATTTAGTTAATTTTAAAACAATAATTTATTGAAGAATTCTTTACGCAGAGATCTAATTGATAAAACTAATAGAATTTGTGATAATATCATACATACGTTTTCTGAAATAATTAAACACAAATAAAATCGCCCCATAACAGCCCATTCCATTCCTATGAGACTGATATGTGGTAAATGTCTCGCCATCCAAATTTTAACTTCCAGCCAAGTAATCCACCTTCTTTGCTAATAATAATTCAACCGGTTTCTCGATTATTGACACTATCGACAAAATTATACCCCTTTGACAGCTTGACATCATTCAAAACAAAATGTCACTTATGAGAATTATTAAGTTCTTTATGACTGAAGTAATTATTTCCGAAACATTCACTACTGACAACAATCTAAGCTCGCCTTACTAGCTCTTAGAAGTTTTTTTGTTTTTACTGGTGCAAAATTGCATGAAGCATTGTCAGTACCCACATCTAATTTATTGCGACTTATTATGACTTAATTATCCCAATTTATCTATATTTACATATTTATTTTGCTGCGCCGTTCGCTCGCTCGTTCTTCGGAAAAAACTGTGCTCTAATGAGTACGTCTTCGACGAAAATAAGATCGTTATAATTATCGTTATAATCAAAGATTTGGATACGCTCCGTTGCGACGAAAATTGAGTAGTACATACGACAATTATATGATTAAATTCTTTGATTTAATGCCATAAAATTAAATATTTCAGATTCAGCCAACCCCGACACAATTCGCTCACGTAAAACACTCTAATTAAAGATCATATTAAAAAATTCAAATCTCTATTACGGGGAAAAAACAAGAAAACAAAGAAGCCCCATTAAAAAATACATCATTTAACTTTCAGCGCACGTACGTCAATTCTGAGTGCAAACGAGCGGCAGTTTAAACGAAAAAACTTTATACTTGATTAGTAGCGTTAAATTAAGGCCGGCGAAACTTAATTAAATTTTATATAATGAACTAACTGAGGAAATGCTGAACAAAAATAATTAAAAACCTAAATTTGCTCTGCCTGTGTACAGTTAAGTGACAAACTTAATTAACAGGGTTATTCTTCGGATACTTTGGAGAGAGGAGCGACTCGGTCCTTATCATTAAATCATTCTGCTTTATTCAAAAGGTAAAATCGCGATTGTGTACCGAACCCTTTCGCTTAATTCTTACGAACGAGGAAAAAATTGTTCCTCGTTACTTCGCTCCTCGCGAATAATTTATGGCGCGGTCGAAAATTTGGCGGTTAAAAACGCGAATTTTCGCACGGTTTGCTTTTTATTCGTCCGCACAGGGTAAATACACGGTCCTTAATGGCGTTACTTTTTTTATATTTTTGTATCAGAATGACAAAAGGTACCTACCTACATGGAATATAATCCAATTGTGCGAAAAAAGTCCATTGTTAGAACCCTCTTTTAAGATAATTGGAGAAGCTACATGTTTTTGGTGGTATGAATGAATCGCTTGTCATAGAAGTGGGTCCCACCAAATTACTATCTTTGCAATGTTTGAAGGAACAGAACAAGAAAGAAATATTTACTATTAATAGTTTTCAAACCTATTGTCATTTTCAAATCTTGTTCCAGCTACATTGTTGTATAGGTGTCACCCCATAATGCCAGCTCCTATAATTAATTTTATGATCAAATGGTGACGCAAAATGTTTTCGATTTAGCCAGATATGATGACTACATTTCGTTTTCAAATAGCAATCTATATTTTTATTATCCCTGAAATGATTGGTTATGTAATGAAAACTGATAATGATATTTCCACTATGCAAAGGGAACAACAGCCGCAGTTTTAGATCCTTGAAATCTCTTTCATCAACAGTAATACAAATGAAAATAAACAATTTTATATAACTTACGCTATATTTCTTATCGGCCAATCGAAAAGAAACATTTTGTTATCAATGTCGCCTATTTTTTTTTTAATGTCTAGAAAGTAAGCATAAGAAAGGTCAGTGCGGACCACTGCCGATTTTTTGTATAAAGGTTTGCAGCTTCTTAGCTCCACATTTTCAAAAATCCTTGAAAGAAAGCAAAAATATATTTATTTCGATCAGAAAAATTATGAATTGATAAAACACATAGATTAACGAAAACTGGAATCAATTATAATATGGCATACTGTTACTATAATGCAATACAGAAAATACTAACCCGACGTTAAACTCAATGCAAAATGTATCAAGTGAACAAACAGGACTTTAATGCCGCACATCATGTACATACATTGGTAGTGATGGAAGTAAAGTTCCAGTAGAAAGGCATATTTTGGAGATGCATAGGAACCCAACGACTAAAACAGTGTTAATTCTGGTCGTCTAGGTCGCTTTGTACAAATATTCGTCGCCAGCAAGCGTACTTTTACATTGTATGGCAACCTTATGCTGCATTAGAGCTGAACTTCATTCTCAGTATCTTGGAACTTAGAGTTTTAAAGTTCTAGTCCAGTCTTTGAGTCCAGAGTAACCACTTTCTTAATTGACTCTGAAAGAACAGTGTGGAATGGAAAAGGAAATGAAATGTGACGTGCACTCAATGTATCGTCGAGTGCTTGTTTTTTGCCTTAATATATCATATCATATTGTAGTCACTGTTCATTGGGACGGGAAACTATTAATTGGATTAGCCGTCAGTTCTAAAGAAGATCTGTTTCTTTCGATGATAAAGAACAACTACTTCTCCCAAAACTGAAAACTGGTTATTGTTCGCCTGAAAGTACAAACAAACACTGATATACAACTGCTTATTTATTGTAACTGTTTATGTTAAACTCTGGCTTTAATGTAGTTTGACAGTTAAAACACATCATCAAGATGTGTGCTTTAGAAACATTTTGAACGGTTACAAGAATATTGATAAAGTTATTTCTCAAGCAGCTTCGAAAAAGTTATTTAAGGTATTTATCAGAGGAAATAGCAATATCTTTGTTGATTCGGTGGATGATGAAACCAAGAAGCGAATAGTGGCTAATTTAGAAGAGGAACTGCATGCTCTTTGCAAAGGTGGTTTATTCCACCTAAAGAAGAAATATCGAACTGTTTTTAATCTATTATTCCATTTATGTATTTACTGTGCGACTATGTATTGAGTAAAATTTATTTATTATCCCCGGTAAAACTTTGCATCAGTTTGTGTCTACCGGAAGCATTAATCTAATGCCAAGATTGAAGACTGGCAATTCTTCCTTCGTCATGGAAAGAAAATTCTGCTTTTATGGAAGCAAAGAGAAAACTTAACTGTTTTTAAGACACTCAACGATACTGCAGAGAGAGCTGTGAAACTCAGGCAAGGTTTTCATGGAAAATAACGCCCAAGGAAGAACAGGAGCGGTTTCTTTTAAATTGTGTTAAAGAACACAGAAAACTGCCTCCTGACTGCAAAAATGAGACTCTATCCCAATTAACTCCTATTTCTTGTTTGAAATATATTTCATTATTATTCAATATGCAATTTCGTATCTGAATAGGCAATGGTAGTTATGAAAAGGTAAAGGATGGTCGTTAGCAAATTCGAAAAAAATCTGATCGTATAAGGGATACCCTGCGACACATACCTTTCACAATCTAGGGTTGAATTTCAACTTAAATGCAGCATTAATATTTTAATAATGCTTTTCTCGGAAGTTGTTACCTCACCAGCGATTAAGGGAAAGTCTCGCTCACTCACTCACTCACTCAATATCCGCTAGGGTTGTGCAGCTTATTTCTTTGTATGGCTGAAAGGTGTGTCCTAAATATCCAGCAAATTGTGTTTTTTTTGTTCGTAGTTGCCAGCGAAGTACATCTGCTTCTCTTATAGACGAAATTTGCATGAAGGGTATGTGTTTGTCGCTTTCTGGACTGAGTAATAGGTGTCATTAGCACTTACATATACATATTCTGATCCATTTCTATTCATCTATTTATTGCTCTGTGATTTGTCATCGTACCGCTTGAGTGATATTATTCAGTAAAAATTTTCCAAGTGTAGCTCTTGATTAGCTGCCATATCTTACATTGCTTTAGTTAGCTTATTCATCTCCGGAGTATTATCCCAGACTGCAATTTGGATGTCGATTCAAAATGTTTCTACTTCGTGATTAAATTCTCCTATGGACCAGTGAGCTTGTTTATTATAATGATTTCTTCAAGATAGTGTTTGAATCTTTTCCAAAATGTATATTTGTTGATAACAATGTTTATACGTATGATAGTTTTTCTTGACATAAAAGAGTGATCATCTGGTCCATCCTCCATTTTGATGAAGATAGTTACAATATTTTTGGTTATAGATCTAGATCAGGGATTTTGTTTATGTATTTGCACCAGTAGGTATCTTTTCTGTTGGTATCCAATTTGACTTTGGTTATACTTAGTTTTCATCTCCAGTGTATATTTAGTATTGAAAACAGCTTCCAATAGTTTAGTTTTGCAAATTGGTCCATAACAGTCATTTTGCTTGGAAACTTACTAGCAAGTCTAGCAAGTCTTTTACGATGCATCAGAGAGTTGATAACTGGAGATCCACGTAAGCGAAATTCTACAGTGAATAACCAATTCCTTAAGTCTTCCTGTTATAGTTCAACGTTCTCTTAGAACTACTCTGCATTTATTATAGACTAGACTCAGCTTGGCAGTATGTATGGATCCAGATGCTGTTAATGGTGAGAGATAGAGAGATTCATTTTAATCAGTTTGAGGTGAATTCTTGGTCCTGACTCTATATATTTCGTACAAGATACTTTTTCTGTAAGCTCACCTCAAACTAGTGAGGCTATTATTGGCCTCGCCACTATGGCATTTAGCGGCGAGTTTATGTTTTTCGTGCGAATTAGGCGTGATATATATCCTTACACTTCTCCTTATTTGGCCAGGATCTCATTGGAGCCTTTTTGGCTCAATTCATTGGTGGAAAGGTAGCAAATGTTGGACAAATTAATATCAGGAGAGTGGTTTATATGCCAGGTCTCAAGGTTGATAAGTTGATAAGTTCTCACAAAACTAACTATTTAAAAAAACATTATATTCTTGTGGACGACACCAGCGGAAAATATTTTGTCGGCAAAATTGGGTAACAAAAAGTTGCAATAGCACATTCATTGAGTGCAGGTAATATTAGTGAGTTGAAGAAAATAGAATTAGGTTAAACGTTAGAAATTTCTGTTCAATATCAATAAACAAAGCGAATCTCGTACGCCAAAATAAATTAAAATTGAAATATTCAAGCCAACTTATCATCCATTTGCAAAACCATAAGCGTAAAAATAGTTAGTTTTTAGGTGGAAAATCCGCGCAAAATTAAATTTTTCCCCGCATTAATTCGCTAAATATTCAAATTATAATTATTTTCATCAATTTTTGCGTCCGCTTAAAACAGCACCGCCACTGTGGAATGAAGAAGAGAGCATTTTTTCACCCTAAAATAATCCGTGAGTGAAGCCGGGCGCAGGGCGGTTCCGCTCGATTTTTATCAGCTTCCTTTTAATTAATACTGTTAGCTTTCATTAACATTCATGTCCGCGCGGACTTTATTATTTATTTTGTTTTTGACTATTTCCATAATTTAAAATGAGATTAAAGAAATGAGAAATAATATTAGTCGAGTAAATTACTTTTCATGAATTTTTAGAGCGAAAACTCCACTAAACTATTTTAATTAATTTTCATTATAAAATATTATACATACATTAAAAAGTTAGAGACAAGCAGGAGTTTTAAAATACGCAACGTAACAATACATTAAATAGTTTTCATGTTTCCAGTTGGTTTTTACTGTACGACGTGCACTCGAATAAATAAATTCGTTAGTGCGACAAAAATTTTGTGATGATAAAAACTTGTATAAAATAATTTTATTTTATTGTTGGAGTGGTTGAAAATATTTTATTGGTGGCAAAATCTCCTAGCATATACAATAACAACAAAGATGAACACATTTTTGCCATGGTCAATAAAACCATCTTATAATCGCCGTAATTTTTTTTATTCGTCGCCCGAATTTAACGCATGTGTAAACATCTTTCGCCGCACGTTGATTTAAAACCACCAGAAAACCAATTGTTTTCAGAACTGTGTTATTAGGATTTGCTAAACAGTTGAACTTCGAAATAGCGGTCCTTGGAGCACTCTCCGATCAATTTCACGGTAATATTGGCTCGTCGGTTCGCCCGTCTCTCTCGCGCCTCTCGACGTCGTCGCATTTCCTCATCTCGTTCTTCCTATTCGTCACCAACTTCGTTTAGTGCCACTTGCTTTTTTCGCTCCCGCTTTGTTTTCTCCTTCCGCTTATTTATTTCAGATTACGCTCATTCAATCATCTCATTACACATTTACGGTGCGAAGGACGGCGCTCTATTGTGTGAAGATTGTAATCGGAGATCCAAATTTTAGATTGCTCGACGATGTTTTTGGTGCATTGAGTCGTTGACGAACTGGGTGGGTTAGGACGCAACATAATACAAAGACGAACGTAGGGTAAAAATTAGCTGCACTGCATACACAATATATGTCATAAACATATTAATTAGGGACAAATTATAATAAATAAAGGGTGATATATTGCATTCGGGCTAAACCTCACACGGTGATATAAACATCAAAACATAAAAAAAACATGTGAGCGAAAATACATGTATCACTCAGCGAAGATTTTCCCAACCTCATAAATCGCCCAACACATTTAAAGCAATCGTAATCAAATACTTGCTGCGTGCAGGAGAAATTAAAGTCTTCGAGTGAAGAAGTTACTAGCGCAAACTACGTCAACAGTGTCGTTCAAAATAATAAAATACCTCGAGGGATGCTCCACTAAACACTAAAGCAACCAAAACATAAATGCTCCCGATAATGATTCAGTAGATTTGACTTTTTCCCTAAACTAATCCTTCAATAGTAAATGCAATGAATAAGATGCTATTTATAAAATATTTTGTTGAACCTTATGTTTCGTTTCATTAGTGTCCAAAATGGACAACTCCCACCACCGTTCTTATAATAATTCACCTGAATGTGGAATTTTTATTTATTGCTTTGGTTGTCATTTTGGTGATCAGGTCAACAACTGGGGTTAATGCATCACCTGTTACATTAATTACATCAGTGGTTTCCGAACGTATTTGGCCCCTTTTTTCAAATCTACATAATTATTATATCAACCTGTGTATTTTAAGTAATATATGTGCATCTAATTTGGGGGACACCTACTTTGGTAATTTCTGAACTAATTAAATGATGGTGGTTAAATGGTACCAACTGAACCGGAATTATTTTTATTCATTCGAAAAGTAATAAAAATAAAGTGAAATTTAAAAAATAATATATTAAAATAAGAAATATTTTATTGGCTACTATTGTTGTCGAAGATTTCATTCGACTACTTTTTTTAAACTGATGATTTCGTTCGACAACCATTTTTCACCGAATGATTTCATTCGACTACTATTTTAAAAATATTTCGAAATACAACAATCGAATCGAATAATTCCAATTAATTATCTCAATTCAGGTTACCAATCTATTAATGGGAAAGTATTTAGCATCTGAAGGTAAAACTATAGAATCCAAAGCTTCTGATCGTGCATACAATCCTGAGACAGCTAGCTTTTATGAATCAACAAGATCAGCAAAGATCTTGACCTTTTTGAGCCCACAATTACAGACACTAAAGCTTTGCCTAAAAGTACAAGAATTTCAGTGTTTAGAAAAAGAAATGTAACCCTGTATAGTAGTATAGACAAATACTGTAACTGAAGTTATTACCGAAAAAATAGAATCATTATTATAACCAAAAGAATGGAGACTTCAGGCTGTACCTTCGTGCAATGGGAATGAAATACCATCAGTTCCAGTCACATATTCATTATGCTAAAAGAAGCACATGAACGTGTGGAAATAATCAGAAAGATACATAACAATGATACAGCCATGCTACCAAATACTGGCCCTACAGAAACATATTCATTCCAAAAAATGTGATATCAAGTTTAGCCCTAACTAATGATGATAAAAACTTCCTTCTTAAGAACTTGTCCCGCAGTTTTTGGCACTTGGAATTAGTTTTTTCGTTGTACTGACACTTAATTTCGTTGAGTGACCAGATTTGTTTCTGTTTTCCGGCTCTTTACCTTCACGAAAATCCTTCAAAACACGGAAAATGGTTGCACGTGAGATTAGCTTGTCTTTGAAGACTGCAAGAATTTCATTTGTACTGAACCGTCCAAAGTTCAAAGTTTGGAGATATTTTTGAGCAAATCCAGTTTATATGACATTTTTAATGACAAATTTCAAACAAACTGTGTTTGATAGTACAGCAGAAGTACAATTACGTGTGACAAGTGCATTGATTGACATTTGTGTATTTGTTTATGCAGTCAACGGAACACGTGAATTTAGTCTAAAAAGTTATGAAACAAATGTTATTTGAACAAAACAGGTGCGGAAGTGGTTTTTTGCCTATATCATTGTACATTTTACAACTTGTATTAAAAATTCTATTCTTTTATATAAATCAAGCTACGGTAACCACGGCAACACTACTAGATTTCTAGATTTGTGTTGCTATTTTAACTGCTTTGTCTTTATAGCTGTAATTCAGTCCTTCGTTTGTCAAACGAAAAAACTATTCGAAACAGTGTTAGATGACCATACATACTCAACATATTGTTATGAGTATAATGCATACACATTGCTGTCTTCGTTGAATGCGGGTCAATTTTTCAATTGTTGAAGTTGAAGTTATGCATGCAGTACAATTTCGATGCTCACATAGGAGAAACTTGTCCGATGATAGTTATACATCAAAAAGACTCAATAGTAGACGCAGACTGTTTTTTGAATGGTTTTTGAGTCAAGTTTTTGCAGTCAAAAATAAAAAACGATTCTGTTTCAACAAACCTCGTTTATTTACAATAATATTTATTTTTAATAATTTTATCAATTTTTATAAAAATTCTCTTTGGTTACAATAAAACAATAAAAAATATTAAATTTTTTATTGTTTTACATTTTTGACTTAATATTGATATTAAGCTGGTTCTGTTCTTTCATTGCGATGTGTCTGATATAAATAATATGGTAATTATCAATGCACCCTCATTTTTGAAATCACAACAGAATTCAGAATTCAATAACTCATTTATTTTTCAAAATAACTATACCAAAGTAGATATGCATGCAGAGAGATAAACTTAACATTTTTTAAATGAACTCAACGTCTCCAATCGTTTCAATTAAAATAAAATGTAAGTTTCTGAAAAATCTCAAAACTAAGATAGCTAAAAATATTATGTATATAATATAAATATATATTTTATAAATCTTATTGTAAACACACGAGTTATGGAGGTTTGTTAAAATCGTATAATTTTCGATTTTTTGTTGTAACTCAAAAATAGTTGAAAAAACTAAAAATGTGTTTCTACCATTGATGTGACCTCGAAAAATTGACCCATGAAGACATGAGTCGTTTTCATGTATCACTATCATGGACCAGGATCCTATATGAGCATCGAAATTGGTAACCCGTACACTGATGGCTATTCAATTTTATTTCCTTGATTTTTTATTACTACATAAATATTATTACTATTAGTATTATATTATTACACTATTTACTTTAATATAGTGGCATGGTCAAAATTCTTATCATATAATGTGCATGTTCTTTGGGGGCGTAAAAATGAATTTTGTTATCCTTTAATGAAAGATAGAAATTATTTACTATTTATCTAGAACTATTTTGACTTATCACGTGAATAAGTTCTACATGTCGAGTAACATAATTGTTTATTTAAATGGAGCGAAATTGCAGCATTCATTACAATATTTACATTTTACCAAAATCGTTTCCGGCTTGTCGTTTAATACATGCTTTCACATTTCAATCGTCTTCCATGTTGTAATGTTTTTAAGGTACATTGTCATTCTATGAAAGAAATTCAATGATTTGTATAATAACCATAAGTTCAGCTTGTTATAGGTAAATATTATTTTTGTGTAATAATCGTGACTTCATTTAAATAATTTTTCTTCTACTTTAACTTCTCTTAAATGTCTTACACAAATAATTAAAAAATACTTGGTTAAATTTAAAATATGCTGGTGAAAATCGCATGAACGGACAGGTAATGGACGGTCGGGGGTTATAAAATGGCCGGTAGCGAGCAAATTCGGTAGAATTACGTCTACCCCTGAAAGACCAGACATACAGGAATCACTTGTTACGCGATTCTCTCCAAGAAAAAAGCGCACAATGGTATTAAATAAGCTTTACGAACCGTGTGGTAATAGGTTATTGGCAATAGACATAAGCAAGTTGTTTGACTGTACTAATACGAACAAATACCTCATTGTCGATAGAATAATAATTATCTTGATACTGAGAATATAAGTATATAGATTGTTTGGCAGTAATATGACAATCAAATCTATTCATGCACCAATTAATAATAGCGACTACTTCGAGACGGATATTCTGTGTTCGAGTAATAATATTTTAATGCACGTGTTTAGTTCTTTAATTTTGTCCAATTTAATTTGGATTTATCTTATTTGTTTAATTTCTTTACTTTGTTATTGTTCCAATTGCTTACATCCATTTTCATATTTTTGTTTGTTTTAAAACTAACAATTTTATAAAAAAGAAGTAATTAAGACAAGCTTCGTACATTTTACGCTTAAAAACAGTTTCGATATAATTAAAAGTTACCAATGTTAATATTCAAAATTCTGATGCAAAAAGTAATCAAGACATGCTTGGAATTAACGTGAAACTAAGAGGGCTTGGGGATTCCGAAATTTAATGGAAAAACGTAATCAATTTCGAGCCGCTTCTGCTAATATATAATAAATTATACCGGACTTAAAGCGCAAGATGAGATTTTCTAATTAAAGTAAACCCGTGAAATTAATTAGTACAAAAATCATAATCAATCTAAAGTACGCCAATTATCTGTTGAGATCATCAAAGAACGTCTGGTGGGTAATCAACGCTTCCAATTAAGTAGCTCCTGGCCTCGGCGAAATCAATCAAAAAACTAATTGAAAGCCTACCATGATCCTCGGAATCCCTTCGATTGCCTGCGTCTTTCTCCCGAGCGCGCCGCGCCGTCGTTCTCCGTCTCCGTCGCCGCGATTCTGATAAACGTTGTCTGTTCTGTTTCATTAATAATTTTCTGGATTCAATTTGGTATTTGACTTTATGTGATTGTGGCCAGGATCTTATTGTTCCGCGATATTACTCGGTTTATTGAGTTTTAGTTGCATTGTTTTTATTGGAAATTTGTTAACGTTACTGAAACGATTTCGTTTTATTTCTCGTTATTTTTCCACTGTCTGTAGGTAATTGTTTTAGGATTACGTTTATTTAATCGGAAAATATTAGTATTATATTGCTTCTACCGATAAAGCAATTTTTATGCGGCTCGTATTTTCCTCGAAACGGCGACGAGCCGCGCCGCATAAACTCATCAAACGAATGGGCGAAATTGGGTAAAACATTTAAATTCCTAATCGAATTGGAATTTTATTTGCTCATATTTTCACGGAACTGACGCTGTTTTAAATAAGTAATTTTCATAGTAAAATAAAACAGAATACAATCAATTATTTCACATTACGTAAAAAGTTTCTTATGAGAAGTTTAACTTTAATTTAATTTATATATGCAAACAATTAATCGACATTTATCAAAGCAATACATTTGCATACAACTTTAGCTTTTGTAGGAGATATCCTGTTCCACATACTAAAAGCTCTGCCATCATGGACAAACGGTGGGAGGTAATTCCAGTCTCGTTTGAAGACAGATTTATTTTTTCGTTAGCGTAACTCTTACATGGCATCAGCACAGTTCGTACAAGTCAGAAATATGTCAAGTATGACTCAGTCATCACGTCAACGTTCAGTATGCCCACTTGATATATAGTCGCTTAACTCTTCATATGCTAGTGATGACAATATAAAAAGTAATGGTCCACTAATACTACCGTGGGGAATAATTGTAAATCCTTGAAAATTGAACTAGTTATATTCTCCCCATTTGATCTAAAACTTATATTTGGCGCCAACTAAGCACACTAACCCAACCCAACCCAACCCAACCCAACCTAACCTTCTCCATATTTGTTAATAATTCGAATCCTTCCCCCTTTAAAAAATATATTTCACAAGACACGCCAATGATCAAACAATTTTACTTCACTTTGTCACACCTTATACAGAAAATATATTAATAATGAATGCAATGGATTGAACTATGTAGTAACTCAATAAATGCAGGTTACCTTACAAAAATATCCCAATTTTAAGTTCAAAATATTCAAAGTTAAGTAAATTGCAAAATTGTTAATTTTCTACAACTATTACTTTTAAACGCAAAATAACATTTTACTGGATAATTATATATTATAATTAATCATGAATTGTAAACTTAAATCAATTAATCAAAAAGTTACTATCAAATAAAATTTTAAATTTTCTTGGCTTGCAATAACTTCGAAACAAATAGTGATGCAAAATAATCTTAATAATAATAGGTTTTAAATTTCAAATTGATATTTGTTATATGAGAGCAACGTATTCTGGATCTGGATTAGTGAAGGATACAGAATCGCGCACCACTGTCATCCAGTCTACCGCATGAAGGTAAACTAGGACTGTCGTGGAATTTTCGTTCTTGGTTTTTTCCTCTATAAGTTTTATCACGTTTTTCGTCGCCTTGTATGTTGAGTTGATTGCATAGTTTAAAATTTCTGCTACATATAGCGCCGTGGGCTTAGTTGGAACCAATCGGTGAAGTTAAAGATAGGTAGGGTACCAAGATATCTGTATATACTTCAAGATCGATGTACCATGGCATACACATCATTTTCATTTTGAGTTGTCCATTATTTTTTTTTAATTTAGAGTCATTATTATTTATCATAATTTTTAGTTAATAGTATCCTGAAATTAAACAATTTTCAGTTTTATTATATTTTAGGTGTTGGACTAAATATTTAGCCATATTTAATTATCTGAAAACCACTTGTGCAATTGCACAACACTATTTTATGAACAATGCTGTGGTTCATCTTAGTAGCAATTTCTGTCCATTCTTTTTATATTATATATCATCAACCAGTTACTCCTGTGAAAACTTTTATTTTTTATTTTTATTACATTAAGTTCTTTTATATATCAGTTTTAGATTATGAAGTTTCTTAAATTTGGTTCGTGCTTCAAATTCTTTTATGTATATTTTAACCAAAGTATTAATGAAGTAATAATAGATGAAATAAAACACGTTTAGCGAAAAGTTGTATTTATATCAACCCCAAAATGTAATAGCAAATCGTTGAACTCCTGTGATTAGTTGACGTATGTCCTTAAAACCCCACTTCGGTTATCAAATTCAATCTGGATTTCTTATTACAAGTATACATCCATATCGTCATATCACATAGCGTAGTGACCACGTCGTTCCAAGTCCAACTAGACTGATCAGCCGTACGTAAACATACCAATAAACCATTACTTTTCAACGTTACGCAATTATTTATGTATTACAGCCTAATTTATTGCCCTTTGTAATACGCATACGTTATATAGGAGCAAATGTGTTAATTAATCATTTCAACGCTGTATGTGTATACGTCTTAATTAATATACCTTTCCTGAAACACGCATTTACCAGGATTACTTGACTGAATGTGAATATTCATACTCGTACAGGATATAGAATATAATTCAATCGCCTTGTTCAAATTTACCATTAGCTATCACAAACATTAGTATTTTTAACGATTAAAAAATAATCTAAAACAAATCGAATATTTTTTCACTCTATTAATACGTAGATGGAAATGTGGGTAAATTTAATAAAATCATGAAATGCAATTGCAGAAACTTGCAATAACTTTTTTAATTCGCTATAATTTTTTAAATAATGTCCTAAGAGTATTTCAATTAAATAAATTTTAATTTAAAAAATGTATACATTTAAATTATTTAATGTCTTACTTTGTACGTATCGGTGACCGCTTCAGTTTCACTCTGAGGAGGTAACCTAACCCCCTGCATGTATTGTTTTCTGGCAAACATTATGTCCCACTCGAATCACTTAAAAATCACTCGCTTTTAAATCGTTAATGGTCAACCATAAAAGCCCGGCACGATGTTACTGCGTTAGCTCAAACAAGTCGGCAGACTAACAGTCAAGACACAACGGAGGAACAGAGGGTAACTGACTACCTACCATACATAAACAACTGGCTAACCGAATCTGTATACTTCCCTCTCCCAAAAATTTCACCCCGCTTATTTCCAGCGGCTTCTGCGGAGGGTAAACGTGTTACTGACGGAAGATATATACAGCAAATAAGAACAAATAAACCAGTCACAAGCACGCATTACGATGGTTAAATGGTGACAAACTGCGCCGAAAATTAAAATACGAGACGCGCGGCGCGTTTTCAATCAGTTTATGAAAACTGCCGAAATTACCCCGTTTATTTATTTCCGAAATCCGAAAGGAAGTTCATCGAAGCGGATCCACGATAAAAAATAAAGTAGGAATAGTATCAAATATTTAATGCCTGTCCTAGAAACTAAGACGTCTGGATCTATAAAGAACGGTTTCAGACGAAAATATGGATATATGTGTAAGTGGATTGAATTCTTTTTAGTTGATTACAGCAGTCAATTTGGATAATGGGCAGATGTTTGATATATGCACGGACTCTAAGTGTATTACAGATAGTGATACCATCCTACCATACTATTGATGACGACCGATCCATTTTGTTATTGCAATTCGTGTTGTTGTACAAACGCTAGAGATAATTAAGTTGCGATTGTTCGATATTTAAGACACTACATTTGATTTTTTGCAATCATTAGTGTAATTACTAGATAGTATGAAACTACTAAAAATTATAACCGTAAAATATTACCCTGTTAAAATTTAAATATCAATTGTAATATTATTCATCAAAATACCTTACCTACTTCCTCATCCGATTTTTCAGCACACAGCTTTCGAATTTCTCTTTTCATGAATTTTCCGTTATAACATTTTTGACTGTTAATTTAAATTAAAATTATAAAATTACTCGAATTAAGAAAGCAAGTCAAGACCTCGAATTAAGAAAGCAAGTCAAGACAATCGAAGTTTATTTAGATTATATTAATTTACATTTATATTTATGTACTTGCCTATTATTAAACGCAATAAAGTCATAAAAGCCAGTTAAAAGTGGTTGTATTATAAATGATTTGAGATATAGAGCATTAAGGGCAACATGAACTACTGTATAATTGAGTTAGGTTGTGCATATTGAGTTGAGTGTAATCATTCTGATTTATTAAAACGTCACTTGGATTTTTCACACTCAGTTTTCTGATTAATATTCTAACCCAACGCAAATCTAACCGAACGTTAGGAACTATACCTAATTGAGTTATAATCGATGTTGTATGAACATAATAATATAAAATCATAATTAGGTTGTACTGTGCAGATTTTGATTTTTTTTTTAAATTTGGGTTCGTTTTGAAATTTAACGCATTTGGTTGCTGGGCAGAGATTCATTGCCAAAGACATTGGCCAGACATAGTTCTAAATTATTACTTGGTCTGCCACATGATTGATTTAGCTTCATAAACATAAAATTTTCATGATGTAACTGAACCAAACTGTATAAACATGTTTGCCATAGGATCCTATTTTTATTACTTTTGGTTTTAGATTTGGTTACATAAACTTATAGGTTTGAAAAACTAGCCCTGGCCAGATGCAACAAAACCATTTTATTGGTGTTCGACAGATTTCGTTTTGGTTTTATCGGGTTGGGTGGGCTCTACATTTAATATATATTGTTCCCTGGAATTGTTTTGTTAAGTGCAGACAAATTGATTTGATCCCGAATTAAATTTGTAAATACTAATTTTGAAAATTTAAAAAAAACAAAATAAGTATGAAAATATAATAAGGTAATTCGACAATAGTTATTTACATAAAAGTCAGGAAAATGTCACATTACTGAAGAGGAGCTAAATTGAAATACGAGGCACTTTGTGCCAAGTATTTTAAAGCTCGGACCCAAGTAAGAGATTTTACTGACGTGTTTTGTATTAATATTTTCCGGAAATCGTAAAAAATACGAAATTTATAAATTTTAGAAATCGTTTTTATAAAATAAGAAAATAAAAAATATCCATAAGGTAAAGCAAATATTATCAATACACCACATCACGCCACCAAATTCATAGAAACCACAAATAAGAAAAATTAATAAATCAACAAAAACAAAATAGATAAATTAATAGATAAATGATATCACCCCATTTATTTTAAATTAACCTAGGTAGAAAACATAACCAAATACACAACTGTCGAAAACACCTTAAGCCCAATATTTGCAATTGCAAAACAACAAGCTATCGAAAGCATAACATAAGTAACATTAGCAATAGCTGGAGCAACAAACGAAAATATCCATTAACATAAAAATGTAGACAGAAAGAGCAGAGGCACATGAAAGGATTAAGATTGATTGATTGAAGGAATCTCAACGGACTAAACTAAATATCATTCGACACAAGAAGCACGGCTTTTTTTAAAATGACCTAAATATTTCATACATTTTCCGATGGATGTCTTTTAGGCTATTAACTGAAACGTCATATAACTTCCCTATTCATAACTTTACATAATTATATCTGTTTATATAAATAAAATCAGATACATCTGAAACATAGAGAAGGGCAATGATTTTAAGTCTGTATTCTAGATATCAATATTTTGATACGTTCGATTTAAAAATAATTAAGAAGACATGAATCATAGTTTAACATTAGACGTGTGTGTGTTGTTAAATCTTTGTTTAGCTATCATGTTTGTTTTTATTTTCCTCTTAAACACTACCTGATTTTGATGTCCATTCCCTTCCAAACAGTATGGGTAAATTTGAGTTATTTATTATTTGTGATTTTCTTCCCAAAACCATTGACAAATTTTATATTTTATTCTAACCAAACCCAATCAAGTTTTCCGGAAATGGTTGAACCTGATTCTCCAACATTGGTTACATTCTAACAAATCGTAGGAAAAAATTAATATATTTCTAAACTCATGCCAAGCCAACACAATCAAAATTGTTGGTAACTTAACAGTGGATTCTGTACCACCGGTTGGTTCAAATTGCTTAATATTCTTCTAATACATGGTCCTTTTCTTTAATAAATTTATATTTAAATTCATCCCAACCTAGCTTGATCCCCAGTTGAGCTGGTAAATCGGGTTCGCTGGAAACTTAACAGCGCATTCTCGAGCACTGCTTACAATTCTTTTAATACACAGCCCTTCTCAGGTCTCTTCCAACAAACGTATGAAATTTATATTTGAATTAATTACAAATCAACCAAGCTTATTGGAAACTTCTGGAAAAATTGAATCAACCCAACCCAATCAAGTTTGCTGGAAACTTGATACCCGATTCTCCAGCAATACTTCAATTTAAATTTAGAAGACCATAAAAATCAGTGCATCACAATTGCTTCAAAGTTTGTTTTAAAAAATAAATTCTACCCAACGGATGTAAATTTGCTGGAAAGTTGGTAATGACTTTCCAGCATTATTTAAGTCCGTCGTTTTGCTTCGGTTATGTATTATGTATTTTATGAAAATTTAATTTGAACCCAACCCAACCCAACTCAATTGAATTTTCTGGAAACTTGGTAGCAAATCCAGCTTTATACAAATTGAAAATGAAGATGGAATAAAAATCTTGTGAATCAATGTTTCCATCTGCAAAGTAATTATTATTTGATCAAACAAACACTAAGAAAATATCTTTAAAGCCCATCCAATGAATGTTTGTTAGTAACTTGACGTGGATTGAACTGGGCCAGGCTAGGATAGAATTGTTTGCTATATTTCATAATGATATTGAACATTCTCTGCCACCAACCACTTAAATTTAAAGCAATTCAACCCAACAACAACGCTATACATTCTGTACTAAAATTTCCAGCATAATTTAACTTGAATTTGGGACATTTTGCAAATCAATCAACAACAATTAAGTATACCTCGACCACGCTTCACCGTCAATCCAATCTGAGCGGAAGTTGTTTACTTACTATGCGCGACAATAGAAGTACCAAACAATTTTTAAATCGAATCAGCCAATAGCATTTGATATCCAGCAAACGAATTTAGCTCCAGTGTTTTCCAGCCCGACTATAATTAACCGTTATTAACATTTTCATTTTTAGTTGAACAGATATCTACACATCTCCAATTTCGTTGCAATGGTTTGTATTAGCAACTCAGTTCTCCAGCAACATTAATTATTTATGCAAACAATTCTTCTCCATTTGCATTGTAATTAAATAATCTATGCACTTTCCATCCAAGCTTTATTTGAATCTTTCGCAGATTGATTTTTATGTCTGAGCCCATCCAGCAATCGAAATTAAATTTTGTACTTCTCCAGGGTTTTTTTTAGTTATTTAATTATCGGCTGGTTATAATTATTTGGCTATTTTAATAAAAATGGTTAATTGGTTACATTGAGTTTAATTACGGGGCGGTTCAAGATGATTTGCTAATTAGTTTAGTACCATAACCAAACAAATTTCTTTTAAAAATCTCTTTGAGCCTATATTTGAGGGCAACTAGAACAATCGGTTCGTCATATTATTTAAATGTTTAGGTTTACCAACCATGCAAACATTTTACAAAATAAGGGTACTGAAATTCCACTTCAGGTTACAAACGTTATAAGGATGTGGATATTTAAAATCTATCGATATTGTGTATTTATCGTTGATCCTTAAGATATTCTGGACGCTTCAAACAAAAACAAGAAAGATAATGGTGACTATAGCCAGTTATGGAGCACAAAACAAGTTTAAAAAATACAAAATTGCAGTCAAACATTTTATATTTGTTTAAGATAAGTTCCCTAAATAATAAAATGAAAATGTAAGCAAGTTTCCATGTCTTAGATGTAGTCAGCAGGTCACATAACAAATAACACACACAACACAAAAAAAATGTCTTTATCCTAAAATTTATTTTATAATTTTTCTATTCATTATGCTTAAAAATAAAGGAACATTACTCATATTCCTTAAGAAGTTTGCGTTTGTGACCTGACCTGGCTTCATCATCCGCTCCAATCTCACATAGCCTACAACTTCCACTACCTCCTAAAAAAGTGTCTCAATCAAGTTCATCTCAGAGCTCAAATAAAAATATTGAAGATGAAGAAGTTGTACTGTCACAGGAACCACAAAAACCCAATTGTCTTACCTCGGAAGACTTTAATGACTTAATAACAGATTTAAACTTGCCTAAAAATAAGGCAGAGCCTTTGAGCTCTCGTTTAAAGCAATGGAATTTGCTCATTGATGTGAAAAGAACAGATCAACGAAGTCGACATGAGACTTTTGCTACGTTCTTCCCCAAAGAAGATGGGCTTTGTTATTGTAATGACATAAGATATTTGTTTGAAGCAATTGGGATGCAGTGTGTTCCCAATGAGTGGCGTTTATTTATTGACAGTTCGACGAAAAGCTTGAAAGCAGTTTTATTACTTAACGGAAATAAATTTCGTCTATTCCAGCCGTTCATTCTGCACATCTGAAAGAAAACTAAGAAAGAGTCAAAGTTTTACTCGAAGCTTTAAAATATATAGAGTATAAGTGGAGTTCATTGGATATTTTAAGATGGCATTTTAATGGAACAACAGTGTGGATTCACAAAATATCCGTATTAACTCTGTATGTGCAATAGTAGAGTGGATGCTCAACACTATCATCAACGATCATGGCCACCAAGAACCGAATTTTGTGTTGTGAAACAAAACGTTAAATGTGCACCTATTGATAAACCTGAAAATGTTTTAATGCCGCCTTTACACATCAAGTTAGGACTTATGAAACAATTCGTAGAAAAGCTGGATGAAAGATCTGAAGCTTTCAGATTTTCAAAAAACTGTTTTCCAAAGTTATCAGAAGCAAAGGTTAAAGCTGGAATTTTTGTTGATCCACAAATTAAAAAACTCTTTGCCAGTTAAGAATTTCCAAAATTACTTAATGCTCATCAAAAAAAATGGAATAGTTTTACAGGAGTAGTTTCTGGATTTTTAGGGAATAACAAAGTTGAAAATTACCAAGAACTAGTTAATAACATGTTAGTAGACTTTAAAACCATAGGTTGCAGAATGTCTCAAAAATTCGGTTGCATGCTCAGTAATAAATTTGAAAACTCACACGAACAAGGATAACGTTTACATCGAGATATCATGGACATATAACAACGTTATCAAGGCCAATAGAACGAAAATATGATGGGGGATTACATTTGAGGTTTAGTGAGAGAAAGTACTTAAACATGACAGAAAAAGTAATAGGCTTCACCTTTAAACTTTTTCCACAATTTTGTAATTTGATGTGATAGCAAAAGTGGATAAAAATTTATATATAAATATAATCAATAAATTATCAATAAATAAAAATTTAAACTACGAATTTTCTAAGATAATGTATCGAAATTTCATCCCCTTTTATCATGAAATCGATTTGCGATGTGCTTTCCATCAAATGCCGAGACAACTGCTTTTTCACTTAATTTTTTATTTATTACTGTAAATAATATCCTAATTCTAGAGCATTAAAACTGATAAATCAGTAAGAATGAAACCAGTCCGGGAGAGGTAAAGTTCACATTCTAATCTTGACAACACGGTGAATATGTGTACCACTTTCATAATTAAACTAGCATTTTAATCCCGAATAATATAAACAATGCCAAAGCAAAATATCCACTTTTCAAGTTATCAGAAAGTAAACGTTTAAGAATTATGAGCATTTTAAGTCTACATATAAATACAATAACACTATCTACAACACCAACATCAAACCTTATCTCGACGTAGACAGGCTCAGCGATTCCGTTTTTCACTTACATGGTTCTGAAACGAAAAAATCAAACAGATTAGGTGCGACCGACATAAATAACACTTACAATTAGTACCGAACGATAAAGCCACGCACACTCAAACCTATCGTAATTAATGGCGAATAGTGTAACAGTATTTAGCGTTCTCAAAAGAAAATAGTATCATTCATATGGACGTGTTCAAGTGCAATTGTAACATCAAAGCCTACGTAGGCGAGATAACTAATACAGTATTTAAAATGTGCTATAACACTCGGCGCAAAAAGTCAATTTCCCTTCCGTTACAGCTGAAACATTAAGAACAGATGTTCATTGCATACTTACTAATAATAAGACAAATATGTATCAACGTACGCGACCGCGTTTAAAAATGGTGGGAATTTATGTTGGTGGCTGTTATTTATGGATCATAAAATGTGTAAATGATTGATAGTTGAAATAATCCATAACGTCAAATAGTATGGTGTTGCCTATTATATTAGTGCATGTAACCGTTTATTGTCAAAAGCAGGTAAAAAGTCAACTCGACAACAAAATTGAAAAATTACCTGAATAACTTAATTTGCTTAAAATGATTATAAAGAAGTTGGAATACTGCAGCTCAATGTGTGTGTAATTATCTTTATTTTTTCGCATTCTATTTTTCGACATTGCCCCATTGATTTTGACTTTTGTGAGTGATCTTGATTTACGCAAAATGAACGTTACGGCTTCCACATCTATGTTGAGATTCTAGATATGTGGATTTGATAGTAGTGCTGCCTACTACTAAATTTTATCTTTGTATTATTGAATTTATATGTTTGGTAATTTTATAGTTAGCATATTTATAGTTACATCTCTACCAAGATTTTTTTAGTAGATATGTCACGTTTGTTTTGGGTTTTGTAATTTTTCGGAACGACACTGAATTGATTATGGATTTTTGTACATCTATTTATAGTTACATGTATTATTATTTTAAGAGACTTGCACAAACACTACATTTAATGAACTAAAAACTTAAAATAGATCAAACAACATGAGTGATGGAAGAGTTATAAGATTAAGTGAAATAATAATTCCGTTTTATTTGCACTCATCGACGAAATAATATGTAAGACCAGTGTAAAAGCAAACTACGTACACGGCTACATGAAATAATTTAATTTAGCAAGGTACAACATATGAAGCACTTAACGATATTACATTTCGGATCAAAGGAGTTGTTCATTATACAATAAAAAAATATATATGCATTATCCTTAATCGACTAATAAAGTTCGTCTAATAACTTAAACTTATAAGTGTCGATTCTTATAAAACGAATGGGTTTACAGTAGCCAGGGCCTTTTAAGTAAATTGGAAGTGGGTAAGTTACAAATGTCGATGAAGCAGTTTAGACACAAAACAGTCCCTTTCTTATAAATTACTTTCATCGAAATTTACTATTGAACGTTCTCATAAAATTATGCTTTTATTTTATCGCCGCTGTCTGGCATTTATTTAAGTAATGCGTTAAACCGTGCACAGTAAATGTTAGTTTTTATTTTATTCTATAAGTTGAACCTGTCGCGACTTGGTAATTAATCTCAAGTATGCCAATCGTTTAAATGAATCGAACGTTCGTTTCAGAAAGTGACCTTTTAAATTTGCCAACGTGCGTTAAACAATTAACTTTACAAATTAAATTATTTACTAGTTTTTTTTTCGTTTTTAATGAACAAAACAAATTAATTTTCGCCATTACGAATAATTATATTTGCGTCAACTGAATAGTGATTATTTTTTTGCTTAATTTCATCGCATTCACGTTATAAATATTTGTCACGTATTCGGTGCTTTGTTTTTGTTTAATAATTCGCAGTGCATTTACTAATTGTATTATAAAGGACATTAATTAATGAAAGAATAATAGCGTGAAATGAAAACACAGCATTGATCGCATTTTCAAATTTAGACATGTTTTATTAATTAAACAGAGAAAACAAGCACAAGGATAATTTTATGATATAAAAATATAATGTACTTTGTTTTCAGTACAACCGTTCATCATTATCGTTCAAAAATATCTCCCTACGCCTAAATTACGTCACTGCAATGTAAAAAAGATACCAGCAAAATGGGTTTACTGCAAAAACACAGAGACTTCAATCTAGGTTCAATCAGTGCCAAAATTCTACAGTAATTGGAAAATGAAAAGCACATATTTGTAAATAATTGTTTGTCAAATATACTGATAATCAACATAATGAAAACTCATTCTTTTGATGATAAGATTGTGTGGTTGGAATTTTAATTGCTAAGCTATTTTGCGCTGGACACACAAATCCCAATAATACATAACACAGACAAAATATACGAGAGCTTTATTATACCACAAATATTTTCAGTACAGTAAAGCTGGTACAAAAATTAATTAACACATGATCAAAATTTTTCAAACGCGGAAGTATGCGCGATTACTCAATCATTAAAATGTCGTTAATTGTCACAACGTTCATCGCTAGTTCCATTTCAAACGATAATAATGGTTCATATAGCTTTAGTTGTGGAGTACCTCTGTCAATCTAAGACTGTGTAAACGAACTCTATCGAAATTTGCACACCATATGTCAAAAATATATCCAACGTAACCCAACCCAATCAAACCGAAACCAAAACTCATCCCGAATCTCTGTGATTTCATCCATTGATTTGCTTCTTATTCCTATTTTGTTATCCTATCCTCCCATTTCCTTCGTGGCTTTTCAACTTTTCTTTTTTCTACTCTGGCTTCCATTATCCTTCATACAGTTCTGTCCTCTCCCATGCATATCACGTGCCCAAACCATCCGAATTATGCCTCTAATATAGTTACTTAATATTCATCATGAGATACAATCTTATCGATAAAACAGGTCTATTATCCAGAGTCAACATTAATCAAAATCTCTGAAAGTGAAGTTGGGTTGGGATTGTTTGGGTTGGGTTGGGATTGTTTAGGTTGGGTTGGAATTGTTTAGGTTGGGTTGGGCTGGCTGTTATCCAGACTCAACATCAATCAAAATATCTGAATCTAAGGTTGGAATTAACCTCCAATATCTTCCACAGTTAACGCCTTTGCAAATTACAAAAATACGTTCTTGATAGCTGTGTCAGTCCACATTTTTATGCAAATGATGGAAGTTCATAATAAAATAATTATAAACAAGTGTCTAATGTTGAACAAAGTGATTCATCACTATTTATCGTTTCAATGGTTCCATCCAACTCAGTGTTGGTCAAGATGAAACATATTCTTTCAAGTTCTCCTTTGCAAAGGAAACTGAACGGTCAAAGAAAGTGATAATATTTCTGAATTAAACTTCACTATCTGAAGGGAAACACATTGTTAATTCGAAAATTACATTATTTTTTTCATCTTTGACAATTCGAAAACATTAACAAATGTCGAGTCAAAATTATAAAAATCAATTTGTGTATGAAACCAAAATAAAGAAATGTTAAAATTGGAAAAATACGCAAAAAACGACTTGACAAAATGCAGAGAATATCAAAATTGGGAAAATTGTTAAAGAATTTAATCGATTCTTGTTAATTGTTTAGCATATTTTGATGCATTTAGTAATTCAGAGAATGTTGATATGTTTGCATTTTTTACAATATTGTTAGTTCTTAGAGCACATCGTCAACGAATTACGTAGTATTGGGTTGAGTTGCGTTGGCTTGAGGAGGTTGAAATATTTTGGTGGCGTATTTATCGGTGTTGTTAACGGTGTTGTAAACTATTCAATAATATCTCAAGCAAGTTAGTCTAGACGGTTCATCGACAATCCCTATAATTCTTGTCTAGATTAACGTAGGCATCCCCTGGTCCTTGTTTTTCACATTTCCATATGAACTAGCAAGGCCGTAGCACAGAATAAATCGTTGGAACTAATTTTATACCAACTAATTATCTCATTTGATCCAAGTTAAACAAAATCTGTCTTCATATTTTGAGTTTGCACATCAACTGGTGGAGGTACTTTTACATCTTCACAATTTTGCAAATTTTCTCAAATTTTACATTTTTCCACAAATAAAACCTAAAGGTCTAGGAAATACTAAAAAACAAACTTGATTTCGTTTCGTGTCCTTTTATATAAATACAGTTCGTTGACGTAAGCTCTTACATCCTTGCGTCACCGAAATACCAATACCACAATTTAAATTGAAGACAGTTTATACGTTCTAATTGACCTAAACAGTTTACCATACAAAAATCGTAATTATTTCCAGCTTTGACAAAGTTGCATTGTTTTATTTGGTTTCCAGACAGTTTTGTTGTGTGCACATTATGCAAATAACAATAGTCATTAAATAATAATTGGTGTGATTTTATCTCGGGCGGGCCATCGAACTTATAGCACCTATTATTGAATCCAAGACAATTTCTTTTTTTGTACTGACTACGATTATGAACGCTATAAAAAAATCGCAAAAATTTCCTATGATTTCTTGGTTTCTAGATAGTTTCATTGTATTTCAGGAAGGACTTTTGTGTAAAAGTGTTTTTGTTTTCGTGTTTGCCTTGGGTGGAGAATACTTTCCAGAATCGAAATTATTTCTAGGACTTTAAGAAATGGGGGAATTAGGTTAATTGTGTTTTTCAGTTTTCAGACAGTGTAAGAATTTTAACTGTATCCGAGACTTTATAGAATTTTACTACATTTACTGCTTTGTTATACAGTTTCGATTCAATTTTATCGGTGAATTATCATAATAAGTAAATAAAGCTTTACTAATATAGTCCCTTAATAACTAACCCTTTTCTACAGATTCGTTGTTTCCATGTTCTCTTCCAGATCTCTTCCGATCACCTCTGCAACTATTATTGTCCCAACTCTCTTCTAGTTAATCACTTTCATCCAATCCGCTTATCACTATCCCACTATGGGTCCTCCTCCGTAAAACACACCCATCTCACATATCCACGGGTTCTTGGCTTCCTAGTGAACACTATAAGTTTCTACTCTAAATCCTTCGTCTTTTATTCTTTCCGCCTCCTGCTTTGGTACCAGACCCTTTTACACATCGTCATACTATTACTTTCCCACTTCGATACACTTTCTTCTCTTCCATTTCATTCCACCTCTTTGAATGCTCTCAAGTGATAGAAGTTCTCCATTTAAATTTTCTAAGTAATCATTTGGCGATTCATGTTAGAAATTGGGCATCCAGATAATCGATCCCTCTACCCTAGCTGACAATTCGACTGATAATATATGCGTGTCCTTATTCGGGAATTTTAAATATCTACCTAATACATTAGCTTTCTAGTTATTAATGGCTGTGGGTAATTAGTCGCAAATAGTGACGCTTTCTATAAAGTACCAGCAGGTTAGTAGATTTTAATACTTTTTATTTAACAAAGTAATATTTGCTATACATCACTATCGCTGTGTGATAACAGAGCGATAATTTTCTCATTATTCGTTTATGGCCACCTATGGTAACTTAAAAAGAGACACCAGCCCAACATGCTGATGTTCAAGGTGAATTCGACAATGCAACAGATACAGGTGGTAAGGTAAATAGAACAAGCGCGCTGAGCCACATTATTCGAACCGCTGCCAAAACCGCTCGATATATGAAAAAATTAAATAAACAAAGCTGTATTAAATTGCCTAACGGAAACTCCAACGTGTATGATATGAGAGTGATGAAACCAGACTTCAAAATATGACCTTGAGAACGGTAAAATATCTGCTACTATATCACATTGCTCGTAAAACAAGCCCGCTACGCCACATTATTCAAAACGCTACCAAAACCGCTCGATATCTGAACCAATCAAAATAAACCAGGCTGATCAGAATTAAATTTCCCAACGGAAACTCCGACGCATATGCTATTGAGAATAAGAGTTTAGATAATACCCGGAAGTTACCATATAAACAAAACCGGACAAAATAGAGAATTTATGGAATGATGTTATGTTACCGCCGATAACGTTAGGAATCGATAGTGATCCTATAGATTTTTTTGAAAATGAACTTAAAATGAAGAATTTCCTTCCAATTGGAAAATAAAGCACCGGGGAACCAGTTCTAATGATAGTTGGTACATCCTTGTAATGAATACTTTTGTAATGAATCACTTTCCAAAAATCACTAAACCACATACCACATCAACAATAAAGGAATTCAGTTTGTCATTTTCTGTCGAACATTTTAAAATTATGTCATTTCATATTTTTGAATCTCTATAAAGTTAGTATACGTATGTGCAGCAAGAACTTCCCCAACTGGCTTACGTATGTTACAAAACTATACAGGCTGTATTATTATTCATGTTAAATGCACTATCCCACAGGTGATCTTACAGCATAGCTAGAAGCACTATGTTTAATATTACATATTGGGATATGCGTTTCAAAACAGTCGTTAAAATTAAAGCTATTGTGTTAAATATACATAAAATATTGCAGACTGTTTTTGAACAATATGCACCACCTCCTTCACCAGATTTAACCATCATAACCATTTTATTATTTCCTGTACACCTGCCAAGTTTATTTTTTTGTATTTGTAGGAAATTACACCTAAAATGAACCATTTCCGTTATTTTTATGTATAATTTCCCATTCGAAAATTTTAGTTAGTTCGCCGACAGAGCAAGAAAATGAGTTGAGTAAATACACCGACGAAAAATAAATAAAACTTTACGCCATGTTTCGTAAATATTGGGGCGAGATAAAATAAAATGTTTGACCTAACAATTTTATGGTCGAAATGGTAAACGGTTCGTTGCCTCTCTATAAACACTATCATTATGCGTCATTTATCTGCTCCATTTAGGAGGTGTTGATTTATAGGTATATTCCACACTACGATAAGCAAATAATTCTGAGCATAAATACGTTTTTCTTGTACTTCGTATTCAAATACGCTCGAATTAAAAATTGTTTGACAAATAGTCGTATTTACGCGGGCCCACCTGTATTTATCTTTTGAATATGAATGTAATATTTCGATAACAACTATCGGTTTAAATTGTTGTGAAATGTATTACCTTCTGGAGAAATAGGTAACGCCATAGATATCGTACTATTACATTTTAATTTTATTAAACTAAAAATACCGATCAATGTCATGGAAAAAATATTATTAATTCTGCATTTATGACAAGTTTCAATGAGTCGAAAGACCACCACAGGGACACAGTAGGTGGTGTGAAACCAGATGGTCGTCATTAGCGGACAAGTGTGAATCTCGTTGGCAATAGCCTCTCGTATTATTTACAGACGTCCATTAAGGTAATTAGTAACTGGATACCACAATTATAGAGCATGACATCTGAAAAAGTGTCTAATGCATTCCTAACGAACGTATTGTGAGTCTCCGCGTTAACATTAAATAGGGAGCACGCACACCTTCTCAATAATAGAAATGTTTGTTCGCCTCTAAAGCCCTCCACTCAGAATGCGCTTAATTTTAGTGATATTGTATCCGATTGAGCTATTTTAAAAAGCCTGTGTGTGAAATTATTCCGCATGACTTATTAAATTTATAAAATGTGTAGTAATAGAGAGAGAAAAGTATAAACGTAATCTTAACAGGCATTTTAAATAATAAATATATGGAGAGCATATGTATATTTTTTAAATGAAACATCTAATATTTATTATTACATTTTTAGATCCCATAATTTCTTACATAACCCATTTACATTCTTTTGGTTGTAGTTAATTATTTCTCACGAGCTGAACGCAATAGGAAAAAGTAGTTTATTAACCTACCACCTGCCTCTCTTACTGTTGTTAGACACCTTATGGAAAATTTATCTGGGTATATAATTCAAATAAATTGCATACTGTGCAATTTATTTCAGGAACTAAAATTTCAATGACTGGATAAAGCTTTGAACATGTTACCTTAGGATGACTAACCTGCGAACCAGACTACTTGTATATTGTTATTATCGCTGTAGCGCGATTATTTTGATAGAAAAACCTGTTTCAGATAATATATTTAATTATATTATCTGAAATACATACGAATATACCTACTGTTTGTGTGACCTACCTTCTAAGGGTGTAGTAAAGAGGGCAGGCCGTCTAAAGCTAAACATGGGGCATTAAGTGGAAGAGTAGTGCATTAGTCTTTGTGTAGTTGCTTGAGACCCGTCAACTAACCAATCAATGCACATACATATATGACATAGTAGCGTATAGTACGAAGGCGTGGTTAATATCTCTGATGTTGTGAGATGTGCTAAATTGTGACGAGGTACATCTGGGAAAGCAATATTATGGTTGGTAAAGTAGTGTGGATTATTGTTGTTGATGTATTTATTATACGGTACCTACTTCATTGATAAATGTATTTGTGTTATTATGTATATGTTGTTGATGGGCATTCACCATTGTGGCAACTGCAGCTCCACGTTAGGGTTTGTGGTGGTGAACTTGCGAGTCTGAATCGAATAGAATAATATTGTTCTTGGTTAACCGATGACAAGTGTGGTTATCACCGAGCTTAGACATGTCCCTGAGTAGTTGACAGTGATCCGTATCACTAGAAGGCAAATTTGCTAATATCCAAAGTTGCCTGTCGAGTATGTCGATCCTTGGGAACTGACGCCCATAGTTGTAGTTAATAATGTAACTCCAGAGGAAAGCGATGAGCACGTCAAGTGCAACACTTTAGGTACACTAGCATGTCAAGATATTTCATAAATAATGAAGATGGAGGAGGAGGAAACGTTGGAGCCGAAATTGGTCCTATAAGTAACTCTGTCACGTAAATGGTGCTATTTATGTTTTCATGTTATGCCATGGTTGCTTTTGCCATGACGTATGTGCATTGCTTTTGGAGTTTGTTGCTGCTGAATGTATGTGGGAATGCCTCTCTAGCACGTTATTTGATGAGGTGGTATCAATGAACGGTGACTTGATAATTATTGTTATGCAACCCTTTGATTAAAAAAAAACCTTTATTGGCATATAATTCACATTCCATAATACCATAATTCAATCATTGTTTTTCTTCCTTCTCTTGCTGATCCGCTTGATTATTAATACTAATTAATTATTCGAATTAAACCCCTATACATCGCTTAAAAATGTTGGCCATTATTACACACCGCTAATAAATACAAAAAGTAGCTTGTCTACCTTGAGCAGGCACGTAATTTATATTTTAGTATCCTATTATCTAATTTGTTACAACTTACGTCAATCACACCAACGTAGTGGTTCTTACATCGCAACTTTTCAAAATTTCGTTGTTTCTGCCTTAAAATATTGTTATACAAACATTGTGATTAGTGCTCATTGTTGACAGACGCTCGCGTATTAAAATAACGCTGCCAACTTTGCTACATACGACATTTTATTTTGACATTAAATACGTATGATTAATCAACAGTTTTATTTATGTTCCCAACATTTAACATGGCGAAGACTACATTCTTGGGCAATTTAAACCCTTCCGCATTATTCCTGTTTAATGAAAAATATTTCGTTTAGCTTTACACAACAAAATGATATTACGTGTAATTAGCATGCACTCAAACCATACAATAGAAAGTTAATAAAAACAGTTTAGTCTTTAATTATTCCGACCACGGTCTGTATTTTGCGATATTAATCAATGTGCAAAATATATGTAGAGACGCGTACCAGTGTAATTTTAGACCTGCGACAATGTAAGGCGACGTTCGGATGTTTGTAATTATTTTCCAAAGCACTTTAGGATGTTAATTGCATTTGCATCTTGACAGTTTCTTGTTGGTGGCGTGTCGCTACGGGTTAAGGTAAGAAAGCTGCTGGCATGAATTATTCACAGCCTGCTTATACGGGATGACACTCTTAATTGGATATAAGATTGTGATTTCGGATATAGATTGTTCAAGATTTTACTTGATTTTCCATTAAGTTTAATTTTCGGATAATTTTCGCCCCCCTACTCGATCGATGTTAATTTTACATTCGGGCAATTTTTGAGGATTCATCGTCAAATAAATCATTCAAAGTTTGTAATCCGCATGCCATTTTTAAACGCCCCGAAACACAAAAATGACCCTTCATGCTCGAAATGTTATCTTAGCGCTTCACAAAGTAGGTGGTAGTAACCCATAAATATTTGGTTGCTATATAAACAGATAAATCCCCGTCCCAGGGGATATCAACGTGTTGCATGCCAAGGAGTAAAATATTCTTTTATTTAAACAGCTGCGAAAGTCATTTAGCAAATAAAAGATGTTGGTCTTCGCACGTTTGACAAGTTGGTGCCGAGACGATGAAAGAATATTCTCGGTAGGTTCCAGACATTTCGGTAATTAAGAATGCAACAAGTTATTTGTTTTTGGCGAGCGCACTGCATTCGTAGCCAACCTAAACGAAACGATGACAATACGGAGTGCGGAAAAATATTTTGACTTTCTAGGAACACTGCGACGAGTGTTTCATTCCGCGTGACGTACAAAACACACGGATGGTTGGGCGCGATGTTTTATTATGTACGAGTCTTGTTTGATTTTGTTCCTAAATTAGAACCATTTTAATTATGCCGCAATTGTGTTGTTTGAACGGTGCATATTTGTGTGCATGTGGTTGTTAAAATTGGACAGGAAAATTTTATTATGAATATTATATACTATATTAAAAAACGCTGCCAAGGAAACTGATACACTGTATAAATAAGACGATGTTACTTAATTGGTCTATTTGAACCTATCAAATTTAGAAACGTAACGTAAGCCTTTAGTATTATTATATTTTTAGAAACTTTACTAATGGCCATTTAAAAATTGCAGACTCTACTTAAGTAACATAAAAAATATATTATTACATAGCAGTAATTGTTATTCTAGTTTTGTACGAAATCACGTTCAAAGAACTTCAATGGTACATTAATATTGGTTTTAGTTACGTAAACACAAATGTTTCTAAATCCAGCACATTCTATTACATACAGGATATCTATTTCAACTGATGCAATACTGGGAATTTGCTTATTTGACGAGCATATTTGGCCGCACTTAGATATATCATGAAAAGCTGAACAATCGATCCTTTCATATTACACCGTAACACTGTGCTTGATTGAAATATGAATGAAACATTCTTACAGCAGTTTTTAATAAACAAACTATATATTGGTTTTCAGAAATCTTCTAAATAGTTCACACATTGGTTCATGGTAGACATAGTAGTAACGAGAAACAAGTTGATAATGAAATTCCTGACACACATATTCATTGCTAATGGTTCGTTTCTTGTCATTGTCTTGTAGAAAACAAAATACAAAATTTGCAATTTGAAATGACATTATTGTACAACCTATGGATCAATACTTTAGTAGTAGTTTTGGGAAGTAATAAATCTTAACAATTTGAAGTAAGCAACTAAAATAATACAAACAATCAAAGAAAATATTATGGAATTGTAAAAAAATACTCAAATACTTGAATCTCCAAGCCAATGATAAGAAATTATCAACCTCCTATCAATTACAGCCCTTCTTGTTTCTCGTCAGTGCCCACTAAAGACCACAGTATAATTTTATTTTAATTAATTGTGAATAGTAAAAGAAATGGAACACACCAAGTAATGTATATTTGTGATAATTACAAATCTGCTACGGTGTAATAAAGAAAAAAAACGAAAAGCAGCATGTTAAAGGTTTCAGTTTCCCTGTCCACAGTATCCATTGAACTTTATTTTGCTACGACACGACGGCAAAAACAGTAAATAATTAATTTAATTAATCATTTCAATAAAAAAAAATCGTATCAGAACTATAACAATAATGTTTTACTTTTTTTCTGGATTCATATTACTTATTTGTAGAGCGTTTTTCAGTAACGAATATACGTCTCTTCAAGATCCCCGGTAATTACATTTTTCGATTATTTTCACTACTTATTATTATTTTCTTTTTGACTATCTATGGAGCGACGTGTGCATTCCTCGGATACTTGTTTATAATATACGCGTCCTTAGATATGAGCTCACTTGCCTAGTGGCGACGAATCGTACGATAACAAAATTGCAATGTCCTAGGTGGAGTAGAAGGCAGTGCTCAACGTCTCCAAAATTTTAAAAATTTTGTTATTTTCTTATTTTTCAAATATTAATTTCTGGGTTTATCCAGATGCTATTTTTGTGAAAGAAATACCAAAAAATATGCATTGAAAAGTTAAAAATTATAAAATATGGCTGTGTCATTAACTTCAATACGTCCACCGGATACTATATTCTTGATAGGTGTCAGAGATTTAGAAACAATATCTAGATTTAATCAGTTACCAACTGTAGTGATAAGCTTAAAAAATTACAATCTGAATGACTTCTGTTGCAAAAAATAAAGGAAGAATCTCTGGTACCCAAAAGAAACGTGAAACTATTTCAAGAGCAGCTAGATATGGTATTTAACATTCCTCACAATAATTCACTTGCTATGTGATATATGATTATTTCATCAGCAGCCAAGATATGCAAGAAGAAACAAGAAAGAATACTTCAAAGAAAAATAAAACAACAAAAGATACTCGAAAAGGGGAAAAAGCTAGGTTCCTGTTCCCCGATATCTCCAACTGTGACTATTTCAAATTGAGAACATTCTGATTCAGCCAGAAATAAATCGGAAGGGATGTATACGCCATAATCATCTCTAAAAAGAAGGGAATCCCAAACTAACTTGCATACTGAAGCAATTGCAAAGAAATCTTTATTTTCTAAACATGTCATTAGAGCATTAGATCACAATAAGGTTTCTGATAGGGAGGCCTTAAGAATAATGGTTCCTATTGCAGCAGCATGACATAACCCTAGTTCATTGCCATTATCACGAACTATTCAACGCAAAAGCAAAAAAGGAAGAAAAGCTATGTTTGAAGAAACATAGCAATCTGTTTCTTTTAACGATCCAGTTATTGTTTGTAATAGATCGTTTGCCCGTATTAGTATCTGCAGATGGTAAAGTGATATTACTTGGAATGCCAAACCTTGTAAGTAGGACTGGCGCAAATGCAATTTAATGTACTAACTGAATGGGGTTTGGAAAACAAGATAGTCGGCATGTATTTTGACACTACATCCGTTAATACAGGGTTGCAAAATTGTGCTTGTGTTATGCTGGAACATAAAGTTGGAGAAAAATTATTATAGGTAGCATGCAGGCACCACATTTTTTAGATTATTCTCAGTAAGGTATTTACTCTCTTTTTGTGACCATCCAGTTCTCCTGACATTCATTTATTCAAAAGATTCAAGGCATCATAGCCCTTTATACAAAAAAAAACTATCAACCATTGTAAGAAGCTCCTTGCAGTGAATATTTACAAGTCACTGCAGTAAATGCTTTATTAGTTGCGTTAGGAAGGAAAAACAGCCCAAAGACGATTGCATGGAGTTAATAGAGTTGTCTCTACTAGCTATGCGCCATACTCCAGATAAAATTAATTGGAAAGCTCCAGGTGCAGTACACCCCGCTCGTTGGATGGCGAAACTGATCAACGCCATCAAAATCCACTTGTTTCGTTAGGAAGACGGTTTCAAAACCACACAAAATGCAGTTAGAACGATTGGTGAACTTTGGAGTTCTTGTATATGTAAAATACATTTCTCCGTGGAAAGACATGGCCAATTATGAAGTTATTGATCCTCAGATTAGTGAAGTGGTTAAAAATGTCACAAAATTTCATCTTTGGTACCTCTCCGATGAGTTAGTTGGCTTAAGTGTATTCTCAGAGAAAGTATCGAATGAGGCAACAGCGAAAATTGTCAAGAACTCCATCTTCTTGTAAGCCTACTAACCAGAAATTAAAATAAGATTCGTCATTTTTAACTGACCAAACCGCTGTGGCTGACTTTGCCAATAAAAGATCATTGCTGCTGTTTGACAAGTTAAAAATAAATTCAATATTTTTGACCACACATCCAAATGAATAGAATAGCATTACATTACCATTACAATGGTTAATGATAGAGCTGAGTGCGGTGTCAAACTGTTTGAAGAGTTTAATAAGTTTCTGAAACTTACTGAAACTTACAAACGATGAAGAATAGAAACAGTTGCTCCTGCAAGTTGTTGAAGCTAACAGAGTGCGTTCCGAGCAAAACAACAAAATAACCAGTTGTTGAAAGTTTGAAACCGTCAACGTTAAAGGATTAAACCATGTTTATTAACCCCACTCACTACTTGCCTATAAGATTTTTGTATTAATCATCACTATTACTAGTTGTGCTTAAGATAAACTACTCTCAAAATTCCCGATTTTTCAAACTTATTGTTAATGTTACATGTCTTCGAGCATTGTCTTCCAATTGGAATATTATCTTCAAACTTTACCAAATTACTAGTACAGTTTGTTATAAAATTTACAGTGTATCTACTCGCATGTTATGTCAGCAAAAAGCACAAAGATTCGGTGGCAATGATTTGAAACTGATACCTTCATAATACCTTAATAATAATAAATTTATTGAGTTTTTCAATAGAATCTCAACTTTGGTGAACGTCGCGAAAAATGCAAAACTGTTATGTTGTAGCCGCATTTTCGTGGAAGCCACTTAAATGCGGAAGATTTGCAATGCACGAGCCGCCACTGCACATAACAAATGATCGTAGAAAAATTCTCCTAATACAGCTAAGGGTTGTTACGTTTCAAGACGCATCTGGTTTATATTCCTAACACCCTTCAAACGAACTTGAAACACCGAGAGTCTTAAAAAATGTAAGACTTGAAGCGCTGAAAGATTTATTGGAATTTCCTAAACATCGACCAGACAAAACACGTATGCACACAAAATCAAAGCAAGTCGCCTTCGTATCACCGCCCGCAAATTTATCGCCTAATTCACCACCACGGTTCGCGTTAGATTTTAAAATAGCAACTTTTTAATTATATAAATTACCAGCGACACCGCGACTGTCAAACATCGTTATGTCAATGTAATGAGAAAAACAAGTTGAGTATAAACTTTTTTAATTATAATGGACGAAAATCCAAACGAAGTGCATTATTCGTTTTTTACGTGCTTTAATAATGAAAATTACTTTGTAAATTAAGTAATTAAAGAACTAAATGATAATGCACCGTCATTAACGTAGATTTTTATCACAATATGTTTGTATTGCTTTTGTGTCTCTTGCCTTCAAATTAATTGATTGCTATTAAGATAATTGAGATATAAAAATAGTTGGGCATTTAACAAAAAAACACCGTTTCAACCGTAATTAATACACTAATAAAATTAATTAAATATCTATACGGAGTTGATTACGGAGACTACATAATTACCACGAGAAAACGCTATAAATAGACAATTATTTTAAAAATACGGAATATGGAACGTTTTTATGTACAAGATCAGCAACATGTTTACAATGACTACGAGTACATTAGGCAAAATATGCCGTAATTTTATGGATGCTATGGTTTGATTAATGTTGTATTTCCAAGGTTATATTATTGAGTATAATGATCACATATATTGTTATTAAAACAATAAAAGGGATTAATAAAAGTACATTGAATAAAACAACACATTTATTAAATTCAAAAAATGTTTAAATTAGATAAAAAGATCAAAAGGCAAATCCTATATCTTAATCATTGATACACATCTCGAAGAAATAATAATGAATTAAACAACGGTATTTGGACAAATATTAGAAGAAGGATGCCATGAGATAAATCCGGAAGAATACATTCACATATTATATTATATTACACTAATATAAATTAAGCATATCTAATGCTTAATTTTTAGTACAGATAGACTAATAGTGTTACTCCCATTCGCCCTGCCACAACGTCCTTTTGATTTAAAAAACCCACTCCCCTATCCTCTTATGTTTGATATCTTTAATACAATAACTTAGCCCTGGTTGACGCTACCAACGTCACATTAATCTTGCAATAAATGCAGTGAATTTTAAATGATAAGATTATCAATATACACTTGGATATATGCTTCATTCTCATTTGAAATCGATAATAGACGGCGCCCAATTTAATGCACAAAAAGTATGTTAAACAGTGCTCAATTTAATCTTCAAAATATAAAAATGGGTGGGGCGCAAGTACGTTTAACGAGACATTAATTCTGTGCTTCTTGTTAACTTTAGTTATTGGCAATGATGAGCTGATTAATTTTTGTCATTAAATATGTACCAATCATCACAAAACCCAAATTTGTCAGTGCATAAACTTTCCTCGTTCTTAAGCATTTTCATCCATAAATCGCCTTCTTAATGCTGTGATCGTGGAAGTCATCCAATTAAAAAATCCACGTTAACATTTCCGTACAAGATAATCGCATGAGGAAGAATACGAATTAAAACATAGAGTAGTTTTATTATAATTATAATAATCGGATTAGAAGTTCATATACGTTCTATTGCGTTTATACAATTTATTTTATTTTATTTATCCAGTTAAAAAACCAAAGAAGCTTAAAAGATCCACTACAAAATGTCAAATTGTTTTTTTTTTAATAGAACTGCAGTTACATACAAACATACAAATTAATCATGCAGATTACAATATACAATAAATTACGAAATAATTAAGATTTGAAAAGTAAGTTTACCGTTCGATGCAATGTTTTACTGCAATTTCTTATAATTGTTATTGTCAAAAATTCACAGTTCATTTTCAAGAAATCATCCAACAAAAGAGCACTTTAATAACAGACATTCTATTCGGTTCAATACTCACTGTCAGCACATAAAAATTTCAAATTCAAAAATACAATGTTTAAAATACGTCCACAATGACACAAAAATGTAAAAATTACTTTACTGATGGGAACATAATCAAAAGATGATATGAGAATTAATGAAATAGACCTACAAAAAGTGGGATATTACACAGGAGTAACAGCTTGGTATTCGCTATTAACAAGCTCAAAGAAGAACGAAACCCGATATCCAACGCGTTCTTTCGGCATATTTATTTACTTATTTTCATGTCAACTTTGATGCATGATCTTTCCAACAGTAAGTTCTTGTATTTTTCTATCATTATTGACATTAATTTATTTTTACACAGATTTATAAAATTTCATCCGTTTGCAGTTGTCGAGAATTTGGAGAGTAATGACGTTTGTGTAATGACGAAACTGCTTCATTTCTTCGTAAATCCAAATAATAATTTTTTATACATATATTGTCAGTTTTACGTATTTTTTATTCGAAGTCTTTTTTTCTTTGATAGTTTTATTTCAATGTAATTCAGTATCAAGATTAATTCCTAACTATTTTACAGTATTTACGTGTGGTAATAAGTTGTTGCCGATAATCACAAACTAGATAGTTATTTTTCTGTTCATGGGGAAAGTTTGCTTACTATTTCCAATTAACTGTTTACAATTATTATATAAAAAAATAAACTTTTATTGGCGTAAATACAACAACCCAACCCAACCGAACAAAAACCCAACCCAACCCAATTTTACATTCTGTATCATCCATTTCCCCCCTACTACTCCTGGTGCCTGTTTCCTGTCTGTCCGCTTCCTCTCCTTCACTCCTATCCACATCCCCATGCATTTCTCCCACCAATGCCACCATTCATCCCTTCCGTCACCACATATCTCACACTTTTTATACTCGTCTCCCATCCAGTATTTGTTCTTCTTTTCCACATCTATATGTCGCTAAACTTCTTCCCTCTTTCTCCGTGTTTCTCCCTTCCAGGTATTTTGGCCTCCTTCCGTATACTCTTATATCTTTATACGTTTCATTGTATCTTGAACTCCTTATCTTCCCGTTCCTTTCCTGTGCTTCCAGCTGTTTTAGCCTCTCCACTACCTGCGTCTCAACTCAACAACCCCGTTTTTTCATATATTTTATTTCTGCATTCCTCGCAGTTTGATAAATCCCTCCCCTGTCTTCCGCGCCCCTCCATCTCTTCCATCACTTTTTTCCCTAAACTATTGCCCCTCTCTCCCTTTATCATTTCTTCGTACTTTGACACCCTCCTCGCCGCCTCTACTTGCATTTTCTCCCTGCATGTCTCCTGTCTCACAATGTAATCTGGTGTCGACTTGTCTAATTTTAGCGCTTTCTTCATCTGCCCCATATACCCTGCCCCCGTCACTAGTATTTTTTGCTCTTTTACCCCCCAAACTTCTACTCCATACATCATTATGTTCCTTGCGCATATATCCCACTCTCTTTTAACCCTTTTTCCGCTCTCGTTTAACCCTTCTTCCGCTCTCCTCACCTTTTGACATATATGGATCATATGTTCTCAGCTGTTACTCTCTCTCAGCACCACTCCCCAGTACGTCCATTCTCTCACCTGTTCAATTGTTTCTCCCTTCCATCTCACTTGCACTTCCTTTCTTTTTCCTCCTCATTTCTTGAATACGATCATCTTCGTCGTCGTCCTGTTCAGTTCTAACCCTCTTTTTTTCAGGAATCCTTCTAGCCTACGCAACATTTCTCGCAGCCCTATCTCCGTCTCTGACAGCAGTACGATATAGTCTGCCTATGCTAGTATCAATTATTATATATCAAGGGGTCTAAAACAATACCCTAGGGATTCAAGGCTTTATTTGTTCTACATCGAGTATACATCGATACATCGTGTCTAACACTAAACATTATATAATAAATGTATCTATATTCAAGCCCTCGTATCAGACCTTACCGAAGGCTTAGGCAACGTCTGAAAACACTGACGTACATTGTCCTTCCTTCTTTTCTATTACATCAATAATTTGATGATCTAAGATAAATGTTGATGTTTAAATTGCAACTGGAATTTAGGTTTGAAGCATTTTAATCAATTTAATTTTTTAATGGGATTTTCTCAAAGCTTTTTGTTTGACCTGACATCATCGAAATGGGTCCACATTGCATATAATATTTTTTCTGGTTCTCCATAATTTATCCGAAAATAGCGATACTGTGGTTTACTGTTAGGTTTACGATTCCTGTTTGTGGGAGCAATTTCCTCATTAATTCCATTTTGATTTCTTTGATGTTTATATTTAATATTTTGTAGTGTATGACCTGTCCATCTGGGGTGAAGATATAAATGCTTCTAACTGTTTATTTTTCTCCTGTGAGAGTAGACATTTACTACTAATTATTAATTATTTAATTTATTAATTTTCTCGTTTAAGTTATTAAACCAACCTATTAAGCGATATATTTGTATCTATAAGTAAAAGCCGTGGTTTCTCGTTACATTTTAGTAGATTTTTTCAGCAACTACTTCGTTAATTTCTTATGGGTAATTGTCTCCAGTAATTTTTGTTTTAAGTTTTTTGATGCTATACCAAATAAATTCCTGGACGTCTATTATAACCTTTCTGCTTCCAAAATCAATTCTTACTTGTTTTTTGATTGACCATTAATATTTAAGTGTTGTGTTTAGGCTTTCCTCGAATCATTCACAATGTGTCGTTTTATTGTCTCGGGCCGCCTTATTTTCTCTACAAATATTACGCTAATTGGTGAATAATCTGTGGACTCGTTAAATTCCTTTGCCTTTATTATATTATAATGAAAAGTAGAATCATATCAACAACAAATATACAAATATGTAAAAATACTGATATTCTTTCATCGTAAAAAAATACCTTTACGTCATTACCCTTGTTATTAAATATAAATTATGGTACAAAATAACCAGTGCAAGTTTAATCCAGCTATTCAATCATTCGATTTCAATGTAAGAACAGTGATATCTTAAGTTTACTTAATAATTGCAAACTAATTTTAAATATCATGAGCATATTATTTTCTATGATGGACAATAATCTTTTAGCAAAAACTATAAAACATATTTTCCAGTTACATGTGTTAAGAAAATTAGCAACGACTCATTAAGCACGTTTAATTATATTGCAATTGTATTAAAGAGTGCAATTTCCACATATAATTGCAAACATACATTATTCATAAGTATATGTGATAATGGGAAATGCGTATGGTAATAATCACATTGAAAAATAACGAAATCGCAGACACGTGTAGGAAGAGTTATAAATGAAAATTTAATTCAATGAGTCATTTATCAAAAAATTGCATATTAAATTTCAGTAACAATCTGAACAATCTGCACTCATTGATCGCTCATCTCTTTACTAACAACGAAGTGACCATTGAACATATAAATAAGCAGAAAATAACCCCAACATTTGGAAATACCAACTAAATATTATCCTCTATAAGTCTATAATATTTCTGACCAATTTATCTGTATGAAGTGACTCACATACATACTTTGAATACAATTTTTAAGGTGACTAGATTTGATCAACTAACTGGATCGCACAATATTAAAAACTAATCACATTTTAATATTACAATGAGTAAAAACATTTAAAACGCAACATTGTTTATTACTTACATTCATTCCACATTTCATACAAACAGGATAAAAAATAATGTCACGGTTATTTCACTTCATTATCCCATATGCTAACAGACAAGTAACTAAATGAAACGCATACGTATACCTACGTCCGTCTACTCTGTGCTAAAATAAATACGTATGTATATTAATTAAAGTTAAAAATACATTCACACGTAATTTTATTCAATCGCTCCTCGCATACAATGAATAAGTTATATCACAAGACTTTAAACCTGCCCGCAGTTTCATTTAAATGTACATAGAATATTAATTTGCAATAAACCGTGACTTTAAACATGATTTACGGTGCTGTTTCTTGCATTGTTCATACATAATTGATCATATTTACGATAACTTTATATAACTCGAGGAACGATATTATCGCAACATAAAGGCAAACAATTTAAACATAAACATTTATTACGAATCTAACTTTTGCAACAAATCGCGAGCATTGAAAACAACAAATTTCAGAAAAAATTGCGCAATTGATCGAATATGGCACGCTGCGTGTTCCGTTTTAATTGAGCGGATATCAATAATTATTGACCAATTAGAAGCGTTCGATGTTTCGAAAAATCGCAATGTTTAATAATGCGATGATAAAAAGTGATTGGTACGTAATTCAACATTTGTTTATACGCGTATCAAACGTCGTGACCCGAATCTGTTTCATTCACTGCTGACTTATCTCCATGTAATTAATTTTATAATGAGTGGAAATCGTTACTACAATTGCGTCAAACCATCGGGAATGTTATCTTCGTGTGGGCCGATTAATTAGTATTAATTAGAACAGATTTAAATAATTATGGCGCTTTTATCATTTTAAGTTAATTAATTGGGTTTCGTTCTCACGTTGTGTTGTTTTACGATGTGGTCAGCGTTGCAAAATGTTTTTTTTCCATATAATACTTTCTAGGATTTACGTATAACATGCGTAACAGCACGTGTATTTTATTCACATGCAAAAACAGATTAAACGAACATGAATTAAATTGGGCGAATTAAAAACTTTCAAACGTCATTAATATTTTGTTGCTAGACAAGATTTCGAGGGGGTAATTACATTCGGAATGCTGTATAATAATATTAGTAATTAGTGCGGGTAATTTAAATCATATTTTCATACAATCACGGGCCATTATTAATTATTGTTCAGTGCCTGGAAGCATAAACTAATTTGTTCACATAGCCATTAATGAAATCCACTTGAAACAATTTATTACTTTCAGTGTAATGATGAAAATAATTTTCGTTGCTTCCATTTGTATTGCGATACATTTTCTTGTCTATGAGATGAAGATATAGGTTGTCAAGTTTTATACAATTTATGCATAAATATTTCTTCGAACTACTGAATTTGAATCATGTGAATGCATAAATGTCATTAACAGACGTATAGCGACGTCGTATTTCATGATCCTTAGAATATATGTTTGTCAAAAACTATCGCAATTTACCTTAATTTCAAGTATTCAATTAGTCTTTAGTTGCGAGATAACATTTTTATGGGTAATGAAAATGTATTAAACTTTGGAGTTTTGTTTTTGTCAGTTAAAAAAAATAGAACCTTGGCGTTCACTTCAATAAAACTTTATATAAATAATTGTACGGAGTTTTTTTTCATATTCATCAACAAACTAAATAAATACAATGACAAACAAATAATTATAAAATTTGAAATAGAACCATACGTTCTCTTATTGTCGCAGATGCAAAATAAATCTATTCGTACAAGATTGCAAATAGATTTCAGTAGGAAAGAAACTCACAAACGTGCAATTTCAATTAATATCAAAAAAAAATCCATAGCTTCGTATTTGAGCAGTTATCTCAGTAATGATGGGTTTCGATCTTAACGAGGGCTAAAAATGTTATAATTAGCATAATTTCGTACTTGAATTCGCATTAACTCTCTGGAAAAAGTGCTATATCAACCAAGTTACCGAGGCATGTTATGGTATAATTTATTACCATTAATTGCAGTGGTTTTCAACGATATGGTGGCAAATTATATGACGTGACAATATTTAAATTAATAACAAAGTTTCAAATTACGACACGTCCTGACGTTTCACGCGCGTTCTATTTCGCTGCAAGCGCGTTGAAATTCAACAGAATTAAAAACCGGCAAATAAAATAAACGCGAGACTCGCAATGACAAACAACACCAAAGGAAATTTATTAAGGCCGTGTTATGGATATTTGGTTTCGTTAGTTGATCGTTGCAACGAAATATAGGAAATTCCGTGGGTGACATCAAATACAACGCAAAAAGCACACGTCTTGCAGAGGTTGACGAATAAATCCGTGCTAAACAGGACCGAAGGAATTTTAAGCTGTTCACTTTGATGTATGAAAAAATTAATGGGTACAACTCGCGGACAAATAGTTACAAATCGGCCGTTTACAAAGGCGCAGTAAATCGAGCGACATATTTTTCACGTCGCCGACTAAGATCTTTCGCACGAGCACCGATTCGAATATAAATAGTTGAACAGTTCGGAGGCACGGATTTAACCGGAATTAATTCAAAACAATGTCACGCCCAAATGTTAATCATCCGGCATTAACTCAGCACGATTTATGACACATGTAGCAACTAGAACTATTACACGTACATTGTTGCCTTTTGATGTTTTATTAGACACCGAATGGAATCTAGCCAAAAAGTTGCGTTTGTTTCAGGTGTAATTTAACGTTCGGACACTGCATTAAATTATAAATTCTGAAATATACTCTCAACATTAATAGGTTTGTCAAAACTGTTCAACACCAATGGGACAAACATAGTTGATATATTGCATTTACTTTACTTCGCTTCGGTTCATTACCATTATTTAGATTGAAAATGATGAAACCATTTAACGTTTAACGTCATGAAAACAATGTGATAAATCGATTCATTTTAGATCATGGCCTACATAAATGACCGCAGATATTTGTAAAATCGTAGAATAAGAACATGCGAGTATTTTACACTTACGGTCTATTTTATCGAATTTAGATTATTATAAGGAATATGTGTAATTAATGTAAAAAAGGCATCAAATGTTTTTCTTGTTATAAAAATTAATCTTGTTAATTTTTTTATTATTTCCATAAAAATTAAGAGAAATCTTATACGAGTAACATTTTGGTAATACCCAATAATATTATTTTCAACGTGATTAAGGAAAGAAATGAATGAAAAAATACATAGGAACTAAATTAAAGAAAATACTTACGTAAATTGCAATACAATATTATTTTTAGGTCAACTATTTCATTAAAGTATTTCTTATTATTTTTTTACACGGGTTTGACTTTTCCTTTATCGCAACAAATGCAATATTTTAAACAGAAAACTGCATATTTCAATTCCTAAAATTATTCTGAAATTTTTGTAATTTTGACTGTGTAAACATTACGAATATACCAATATTAATTACATAACGTGCAATCTATTTTGGATCTTCTTCGAAAACCTTAGCACGTTTATACAAACAATTTACTTATTTAAGGCATCTACCATATACAATATTCTTGCATTTATAGCTAAAACGAGCCATTAGGGCAGGTCACTAACTAATCGATAACAAATTAATGCCAGTTAAACATCATATCCACATTGTATATTTTTCATATTGCACCTTTTATTGCTTTGATTTTTAACAGTTCAAAGAAATCTTTGAATTTTTAGAAAATATTATACAATTAGTGACCGTAATTTTTAATTTGTTGAGAACATAATCAAATCTTCAAAATTTTTTTATTTTTTGTGACGTGAATGGGGCGTCAGCGCGACTGGGTCAATTATTACTTAGTGTGTTGACAAATTCCATTAGGCTACGATGTGTGCTCCTACGAACATTTGTTTGCAGGTTTATTAAAAACTACATACCAACTAGCGATGCGGTTAAGTCAACACTGTAAAAGCCCTAGCATGTTTCACTTAACACGCGGCGACTTATTTGACAAATTCGCGGAAAATGTAACCTTATATATATGCACAAATTCGTTTAATTATCCTCGCAACTCAACTGAATCCAGCCGTTTAAAGGATTGCAAGATTATTTTATCCTGTCCCAACCTATTGGCCATTGCAAATTCTGTTTATATTGGTAATATTGTGAGTTACGTGCAAAATGGTTTTCAAGACTTAAATGGCCACACCTTTGGAGACATTTCGCAAAAGGTAAAATCTGCGATATTTGAACATATCTGCGATATTTGAACATTAAAGATGCACATTCGCTGATAGTTTTAAAAGTTTGTTATATGCTTTTTGTTGATGACTACTGACTTGGTCTGGATAGTTGGAAACATAATTTAATCAAATTTGAAGAAACTATAAGAGATATGGCTCCGTGGAAATATGTTGAAAAATCAGAAAATGTAAGGAGAGGAAAGTCTTTTTATGGTGAATTGGTAAATATAAAGAAGTCTAATGAAGTAGGGTTTCGTCTTGTAAATAAAGGATTCCGAATTTTAGAATGTTATTCATTAAGCCCATGAGACAACTCAAGTAGGATCAACATTCGAAATTCGACGCAACAATTATATTAACTTCAAATTCTTCTTTCTGAATATTTAAATGCATCAAATTAACCTTAATGTCGTCCTTGACCACAATTTTGTTCAATACCTCAAAATAGGAAGACTCCATCAAATCCAAAATTTAAGTAATATCACAATCCGTAAAACCTTAATTAGTTAGAAAGTTTGAAAGAATTTATGAACGTGGAAATCAACCATACCATACCGTCGATATAAATTTGGGGCTCCAGTGTAAAAGGAGTCCCTATATATATATCGTTGATATTAATGAAACTAATTCCTATTTCTTATTCACCATTGTGTGTCTTCATCGAAATACTTAATTTTATTCTACGTTTGCTTTCATATATATATATATATATATATATATATATATATATATATATATATATATATATATCGTTTTCTCTTTGTACCTTTCGGTGTCGAGCTTGCTTTACCCAATTCTTTTTCATGCATTACTTCCATTCTTTTCTACTATTTGCGCTTCATACAGTGTTTTGTTTTTCTCTTTATGTACTTCTCTATATTTTGTTGCATGTATTTTTCGGCCTAGCTCTTGTGACCTGTCTCGTATTCTTGCTCTCCATATTCTCTTTATTTCCATCGTCTCCGACATTCGTTGTATATGTACCCATCATCCTAGCCGTCTTCCTTCTATGTAATGCAGTATTAAATCAATTTTTAGTTCTTGTCTTGCATCAATGCTCGCAACTGTATTTCTCATTGTAAGTCCCTTGACCGCTCTTAAATACTTGATTTTCACTGCTTGCATTTTACTCGTCGCTCTCTTTGATAGGACCCATGTTTCACATCCATAAGTTAATATAGGTCTAAATTTCTTTCGAAATATTAGCAACTTTCTCTTCTTAGATATTTCTCTTTTTCTCATAAATTTTCCACTCATCATAAGTTACGTTTTTATTGTCTTCTCAATTCTTTCACTCATGCTTTATCACACACTTTTGTGAATACTTTCATTCCCTTCTCTCCCAAAATTGTTTCCATTACCTCTTCCTTTTTCCTTTTTCTCTTTCTCACTGTTATAATTTCCTCTCGAGTTAATATTTAAGATTTCTTCAAAATATTTCAAATATTCCATCTCTCCGTTTTAAGTTCATCGTCCGTTATCATTCCTCCTTCCTTTGTTTTTAGCAATCTCATTTGTATTGTGTTTGCCTACTTTAAAAACTTTTTGTTGCATATATTTACTTTCACTTGCAGTATTCCTTTTTATTGTCCTCTCTTGTCTGATATTACACATTACCATATAGTAGTCGCTATATATTTCCGGGCTTCTCATGACTGTCATATTTATCACATCTCTTCATCCTCGATTTTCTGTTATATGTAGTCTATTATGGATTTACCATTCTTTTCTTTTTCGTATCGTGTAAATCTATGGACGTCTTTGTGTTCGAAGAATGTGTTTGTGGCTTAGAGATTACGTTATTCAGTCGACAGCAACCATTCTGGTTTCATTGCTTGTCCTTTTCTATTCTCCGTGTTTACCTATTACTTCCGTTTCATTATTCTTATTCCCTACCATAGCATTCATATCCACCATCACATATATTTGGCTACTTTCAGTAACCAAATATATGCTGTTGAGTCTCCATGTGGTCCATATGTTGAAATAACTGCCACTTCCATATTTTCCATTTCCAGTGTTACTGAAATGGAAAGAATTACTGTTACTGAATGTGCTATCCATTCCTTTATGTTCTTCGCCACACCACGTTCGTCGCCATGCATCCACACGTTTCCCTCTTCCAATATTTTCTATCCTTTCCTTTTTCCTTTATCTTCTGTTAGCGCTAGGATGCCTATCTTCTTCTTTTCAAACAACTCATTTAATTCCCCTTCCTTTCCGTTTATGCCTCTTATATTATGTGCTTTTATAAGAATACTGAAAGATAAGAAAGAAAAGCTGCTTCCGGCAATTTCAACATAAATTTAACATCGCGCTAAGCAGCAGTAGTAAGAAAAGCTAGTAATTAAAAAATCGTTAATATACAATAAGAATAATGTTATTTTTCTTAACTTGTATGGAACACTGTAGAGGGGATAATTTGTTTGCAATTCATGTGCACCATACAAAACGATATCTTACAATGGCCACATACAATTGATCTCTATCCTTTAGAATACGATAGAGGGTATTTAGAACACCGACTCTTTAGAATATGCTAGAATATCACAAAACCAGTTACTTAGTAACAACAAAAAAGTATATTTCTTATGTTTAGCATAATCTCGTGTGCAGTTTTTGAAGCAGTGTTCTTATATTTTACATAATTTTCAATGATAACTGTATTTCTTAAACAGTAAAGAGGTAATTATTTGAATATCAACTACATTTTAGACTAGTTTCGTTCATCAGCGTTTCTTCTGCTTATCAGCAGAATAAAGTATTTCGCAGATACCTGGACATGTCCTCACAAAATACGTTCCTCAGATCATATGTTTCTGATTGCAAACTATTATGTGAAATAAAGTTATTTAAATAAAATACCATTGGAATATTCGCGTGTGTTACTAGAGCTCGTAACAGTGCTGTTCCTATGCGATATTGATAACGCAAGAGATCTCTATTAACTCGAGATTGATATTTACAATATATAACTTTTCTACAAAATAAGTTATTACAGAAAATATCAGTTATCAATAAAACTATCAAACACATTAAAAACAACAAAAGATAAAATGAACGGGAAATATTTTCAAGATATCAAGAACACGTCGATTGCTGACATTGCAATCATATCATAGAAATAGAGGTGTGCAAATATTTACCTATTTATGTATTTACATACATAGGTAAATATTTCTTATTTTGAATTTGTTTTGTATGTTTCCCTCCTATTTTATAGCTATGAAACTATACTTTGCATTTGGAATTTGTGTTATTGACCACTTCTTTATTTAATTTCCTTGTTCAACCCAACATTGATTTTGATTTATTTCCATCGATCATGTTGAGTTGACGTTACATTTTTCTAGATTATTTTTATGGTTGAGACGAACAGTAAATAAAATATAGTACGCATTACTACAAATTTAACAATAATTTGCATTAAAATGTAAAGTGCGTTCAAGAAAAATCCTAATTTAGGAGTGTTCTGAAATTCAATTGGTGTTTAAAGCTATTTTAGCCACACCCAAAAGAACTACAATAATGACAGTGTTGACAGATGAGATTCTAGCCTCAAAAAAACATATATTCTTTATAGAAATCTGTAAAGCTCTCAGGAATGGAATAATTCCAAACACCATCAACTTTTTGCTCTATTCGAAAATAGCATTCCAATAATGTCTGTTTTGATGACCATTTCTAATTAGTAAAGCAATTTTCACTTTTGACGTCTCGTTAAAATTAAATTGACATTTTGATTGTGTCTAAAGTAACTTTAAACATCAATTGAATTTCAGAGCCCTCCTAAATTAAGATTTTTCTTGAACGTCAGAAAAAAATCTAACGGTTGGGCAAAATTATTAATTGTGTTAACTCTTAATTTTAAATTTGAAATATTTATTCACGTTTTGATTTAAAATTTTCTGTACATAACATCTTTGAAATGTCCATGAAACAAATATGAAATAAAAGATGCGCTCCGTTCATTTCATTATCGGCAGTTGTTACTTACCCATAAATTGCTCAAGCCGTAAAAACATTCATTAATTTCAGTATATTCATTATATTTCATTATAGTTAGGATTTATATTGCAAATGTAACAAGAGCCTTATTAAAACTCCATTACCATGCACTTTACTTCTGACTTTTTAATTAATCACATGATTTTTAATTAACTTTATTATATTTACAAAAACTGCAACAATTAGATTAAGAACGTAATTATTTCTCCTTTTTTTGAATATCATTTGATACGGAGGCGTGTGTGAGAAAAATACGTGTGTATTTCCGTTTCATTATATGTAGATTCGTTTTCGAACACTAAGCTCACAAAGCACGATAATTAAGCGCGTATTCGCCTTGAATTTTCTTAATTATTGAATAACAATTAATGCAAAAGTCGTGAAATTAATAGATAATTAACAGCATTTACAAAAGTACGTAACGTAATCAATGCAGATTAATTTACAATGCGTTTAAACGCAATTAAAATAGTTGAACTTCGGACTAAAGTTAGATTCATAACAAATTATTTCATTAAGCCGACGAGATATTTGCATGTTTGTTCGATTTTATTTTTACTGAAACTTATTCCTAACGTTGGAATTATAGTGCGCTAATTAGAGCCAATTATTTTCCTCGATTAAATTTAATGCATGTGCGAATTGTTTTACAGCCAGTGGAAAGTTTAACCAATCAAGCAAATTGGTTATTACTTCTATGCTCAGACGAACGAAGCGGATGCATCTACCATATGCGAAATTTAAATCAACACACGAGTTTTAAAAATCAACACCGGATACCACTAATAGATACAAATTGTTTCAACGCCGGGGATATTATTTTAATTGCGCCCTCCGATTGGTGCGGATGTGGATGCAGGGATTCGGCGTCTTCGGGTCGAAAAAAGTCACGAAATTTACGAGTTTCTAAACATCCTAATCATAACGGTGTTTAACGTTGAAAGCAGGTGGCGTTAATGATTTGTTTGCTTTACAACTAATTTCTCATCCGAATTGTTTTGGCTAGTATTTTACGATTTTGTATACAAAGTGAATTTATATTAAACGAACGGGAAAACGCATAATTTCGTATGTAATTTATATGTATTTATTATAGATATTCCGGGAACATTTTGGTTACATATGGGTCGAGTTTACGACACCGACCGGAGGACGCGTAAATATTTTCATAATGAATATTTTATAGTATTTTTCTTCGGTTATAAAAGAAATATTTTCCAAGTTAAAAAATCAACACACATATCACCAAAAACATGTATTTGAATAAATAAACGTCTGGTTCGTATAGTTAATACACGGAAAATAAGGTCAATCTTATTTGTGTTTTTTTTATAATTATGAGATTAAATTGGAATTTGTTTCTAATTACTGCTGCCAATGATTTTCGACAACGTCTCGATATTGGCGTAAAATTTAGTGTAGATGGGGTATTTTATTTTATGAATTTATAATTTATTCATAAAATGTAAAAATAAAGTTTAACCACGGTCTCTTTATACAATACGTCTACTGCAATTACAGGGTGAACTCTAGTTTACAACGCCATTATTTGCAATATTTGCGTTACCCCGAACATGACATTAATTTCGTATGTGTAGTAACAAAAGTAACATATCTGCTATTACAACCAGTCCAATCATTAAATCCTCGAATGATTTAGCGGTCAAAAAACAAATCGGGACGATATATATATATATATATATATATATATATATATATATATATATATATATATATATTGAAAATGTGTCTTGTCAAATATGACAGAAAAATGTAAAATTTACACGAAAGATGGTCTAATCTTACACCTCAATGGTGTAGTGAACATTAATTAAAACAGGTCCATGAAGACTAACTGGTGGATCGCTAGACAATATTGTTTCTGGGTTATTACCCTTCGTCAGTAGCGATTACCAAGAACCTTAGTTGTTGAAATACCTTTACACGTAGTGGCCATCAAAACTTCATATGTATATGTTGACACTGGACATTTGACAGTCGTCTTGTTTACTCGCCGCGAGGTGTTAGACAAGGTATCGTCTTGTCAGTGTTCTGTTGTCAGTGGTTCGTTAGGAGTGATTGGCTCGCGCCAAGAAGTTTTGATGGCCACTACGTGTAAAGGTATTTCAACAACTAAGGTTCTTGGTAATCGCTACTGACGAAGGGTAATAACCCAGAAACAATATTGTCTAGCGATCCACCAGTTAGTCTTCATGGACCTGTTTTAATTAATGTTCACTACACCATTGAGGTGTAAGATTAGACCATCTTTCGTGTATATATATATGTACAATTCACTTGATTTCGAGTATATTATAGTTTCTTAGGTCTTCATTTTTTTATCCTGTTGTAGCAATTAAATTAAAACCGTAGGTTAAACAGATGAGTGTTTTTAATATGGATATAATAGTTGATATCCTGATATAACTTATTTTCTGCAATAAGAAACACTTGCAGAAGTTGCAACTTTTTTCATAACTTCTTAGATTTCTGATTTATACACGTTGAAGTGTACACCAGTAAAGATATTCATAATGATAAGCCTTTGCTAATTTAAATGGTTATTATAGATACACAGACATTTCAGAAAATAGAACAAAATTTCTTGCAGTTAGTGTACATTTACAAGGCGTATATACACGCTGCATACATTTGCGATCTACTTCACAAGGATACAGTTAGAGTTTGCGACTTTTCTCGTTTCTGCCTTAACAAAAAATGCACATACTTAATTAAACATTTACATCGAGCTAATACTTCATTTATCAACGGCTTAATCGACTTTAGTTGTCGCAGGAATTGTAATTAATTGCATGCCCGTCAGCATTACAATTTAATTGTCTCCTATAAACAATACGAATGCAAAAATAGAACCGCACGCTTTTTAAAATATTAATTAGTCGTGAAGAAATTACCGCGCATTTAACATACTGAAAGTCGAAAGAATGCTGGTAGCAATGAACACGACTTTGCACTAAGGCGTAATGATGAAGCGAAATGAAACGTAAGCCATGTTATTCTTTTTGGAATTAATAATAATATTTCTCAGATTTTGTTTTTTATTTATGCTTCTTCGGTAGTGTCGCTAAGTTGAGTGTGTTGTTGTTCAAAAAATTCGACCGGTTTTAATCCAACCGATGAATGGAATCGATTCAGGGCCGAATTTGATCAAGTGGCCAATCCATCAAGAGCACCCACGTCGTAAGAATTAATCAATGCTTTAATTAACTTTTATTTCATTGGTAATATATGGGCACTTTGGTTGTCGATTTTAACTACAGTTCTAGTGTCCCGCAGGAGTGGCGTTGTACGATTTTAGCTTTTTTAATTCTTTTGTATTTGGGTTCCACATTAATAAATAGTCGTGACAAAGACATTAATAAATAGTATGGGTCAACGTTGTACTCAGGGAAACTTGGATTAGGATTTGCACAAATTACCATAACAATTAAACTTCTTTTGTACATAATGAGGTTTATCGTAGCTATCACTAACTTCGTTTCGGCTGCGGGCAATTTAGAATATGTTTTAAAAGCGAAATTCGTTAGTTTCGTCGTTTTATCCTTCAGGACCTGATGCATATAGCACCCAGCCAGACTCACTAACTTGTCAACCCAGCCCAAATTTAAACTTTTTTAAGTTCTAAAGTGGCAGTAGGAGTGTAATTGATAACAATCTTCAGACCGAGTCCTCCTAATAGTAGAATGGAAGTAATTTTCGTTTAATCTGCAAACAAAATAAGCTCTCAAATGAATAAGTCATGTCGATTCACAACTATTTCGATTACTATGAAAAAATTGGTAATGTGGAAACGCTCAAGTTCTAGGGGGAGCCACAAAAGTAAAACACAGCACTTTGAATAATTGAGATAGAAAATGTTGAAAACCTAACCTCAGTCCTATATAATAAAAATATATTTTCTTTTAACAAAAAGCTATGCTTTTCAATTTCTTATCCTACTATGTATCAAAATGAAATGAAACTTTTCTTTTATAAGAGTAACGGTGGCCGTGATTATAGAACTGACGCCGCGTAAGCCATAAACAATTTAAGTTTTGTCATTCTTAATTCAAAATATAAAACAATAGCTTTTTATCTAACGCCTATATGAAATCATTTTCAAAATTATCATTATCAGTAAATTTTAACAAAAACTCTGGTAAATGGTATATTAAAATTTTCTGATAATGTACTGACGTTTTCGTTATGGCAAGTGAGCGATTCTTACAATTAGTGCATACACTCTATGAAACTGATAAAAATGCTGAAAATGTCAATGTTTTGAGTTCAAAATTACCTAAAATGAAAAATTACAACAATTATTAAAGTTAAAATCGTAAAAACTGCCAAAATACGCCAAAATTGTGAATTAATTCAAAAATTTGTAAAATGTATAAAATGGATAACATTTTTGACGAATAATTATTGATATTACAAAAAATACTAGTTATAAACTTCTTATTAAAGTCAAAATGACTTTTTGTAAATAAAAAAATATATAATTATATAAATTAAAGAGTTGTCTAAAGCATTATAACCCAATAATAATTGTTACAATTGCCAAAGTTTAAAGTGCCCAAAAATACAAATTGACAAAATTCACAAAAGGCACAATTCAAAGTTGGAAAAATTATAGAAAATAGTAAGGTAAGTATATTAATAAACGTCTCAATATCGATGAAGAGTGAAGAAGGAGAAGAAGATGAAGAAGACGATAAATAAGGACAAAATAAAAGTTAGTAACAAACTACAACAAAAAGGTCTGATTACAAAGCATATGCTTTTGTAATTCGCTTGGCTAGGTTCGTGTTTGGTTAGGTTAAGTTGGTTCGGGTTTTGTTGGGTTGTTGAGGTGGGTTGAGTTCCGTTGGGGTGGGTTGGCGTGGGTTTAGTTTGGTTTGTTTGTCTGCAACGATTTAATTTGTAGAACTAAACGTCACGTCGTTAAAATGATTTGTTCACCGACGGCAAATGACTCTCATAAGTAAATCGGGGTGAATATTATTTAAATATTTGACGATACGCCGATTTTGAGCACTTTGCTTCTACGTATTTTTGCTAACCAAATCCATGTACGAAACTTCACGATTTACGACAAAAGATACTTTCATTTTCCTTGCGTTCTTGGTTTGCGAGTAAAATTTTTATTAGTACTTATTTCAGCTTTTTAATGCCTCTTGAGTCACTCTGTTCTAATAATGTTTTTCTTGAACGTTGCTCTTATATTAAATATCAACTTTTTAGAACACGTATTTTGCAATTTATATAGAAACAAACAATGATGTAATGTTAATGCCATGATTCGACAGAAATACCATAATGACACAAAGTAAATGAACAATCACTACAAAAGCAACCAAAAGCTCAACAGCTCAAGCGGAGAGTTCACGAGATTATGTGACAGGATTATAGGGAATCGATTTCGTTTGTTCTTGCTTTGCATTTTCTTAATTATTATGTTTATAAAACTTATTTTCTTGCTTTTTGAAACATATATATATTGATATGGTAATTTAAGGGGAATTAGTAATAGAAAAGAAAGAAATAATGATGATTTTATTTTCAAAATACAAACTGTCAATTTGAACAGGCTATAAGAAGATAAATGATATAAGATTTTGATCCTAAAACAGCGCTTTATAAAATTACCATGTAAATTTATAATCAAACAGTTGGGCTTTAGATTTTTTATACTTATATTGTAAGTATCTGTGTATCGCCAGCACTGTATTAATCTTCGTCTTAGCACTGTATTTATAAATAAGACTTCATTTTCCTGGCATTTGATTCTTCGAACTGTCAAAACACTTATAACTAGTCTTCTTCAACTGTGAAACCGACGTGGAGTTGCTTCGATGAAAAACGTTTTAAAACTGGAATCTCGGAACTGATAATCTCGAAACAAGAGGTGCTGTTTTCACCAACGTTGCTATTTTTATGAAAACTGTAAGCAAATTAGAACTTTTCCGACATTTTGACACCAATAGGTGTAGATTGACGAGTATTACTTTATTAATCATTTCAAAGCATTTTAACACTTTTCTACTATCCTTCCCATCTCATACCAAACGTCGATTTAGTTACAAGCATTTAAATATGCAAAATATAAGAAAGATGAGTTAATTAACTTGGAAAGCTCAATGTGACAAAACAATATGTATAACATATATACTCAGTGACATATAAACTGCACCACCTAGAAGGGGTGGGAATTTTTGGACCAAATTTGGCAGAAACATTGGGCTAGTCTAAGGTAACAATTGATTAAAATTTGATAAAGAAAACACTTCATCTTTTTGATTTTTCTTTAATAATGTGTTGGTCCGCCCCTATTTCTGATACACTCATTGACCCACCTTGGCATTGATTCCAGCAGGTGATCAATGTCTTCTTGGGGTATGGCATCCCAAGCAGCCTGTACTTCATGCCGTAGAGCTTCTATTGTCAACGGTGGGTTCGGTAGATTCCTCAATCTTCTACCCATCATGTCCCACACGTGCTCAATGGGCGACAAATCGGGAGATTTTGGCGGCCAAGGCAAAAGATTAACATTGGCCTCTTCAAAGAAGTCAAGAGAAACCCTTGCTACGTGAGGTCGTGCATTATCTTGCTGGAAAAGTGGGTTTTCCAGCCCTCGAAGATATGGAAGAACATGTGGTTCTACCACTTCGTCAATGTAGCGTCGGGCGGTCATACTGCCCCGAATGAAGAGCAAGGATGACCTACTGCCGTAAGCAATAGCACCCCACACCATCAACCCCACAGTTCGGTGAACATGCCTCGCAATCGAAAAATCAGGAATGCGCCTTTCTCCACGTCTTCGTCTAGCAGTCATCCGACCATCATGCATTCATGAACAAAATCGCGATTCGTCACTAAAGACAACTCGATGCCACTCCAAGTTCCATTGAAGTCTTTCCGTGCACCAGGCCAAACGTTCCTGGCGATGTTGAGCAGTGAGGAGTAGCACAAGATGTGGGCGGTAAGACAGCAAGCCAAAGGTTCTTATTCGACGATAAACTGTTGGCGAGCCTATCGGACGCACTTGTTCACCTAACCATTGATCAGCTGTTTATCTAATTGTAGAGAATCGGTCTCTCAAGGCCATTAGTCTTAAGCGGCGATCTTGACGTTCATTGGTTCGTCTTTGAGCCCCAGTGCCTCTTCTCCGACGTTCAACCCCATGTTCAGACCACGCTTGATGAACACGCATTATTGTTGAGTGGTGCCGTCCCAAACGGTTGCCGATTTCTCTAAACGAAAAACCTGCTTCTCGTAAACCAACAATCCGCCCTCGGTCAAAGTCACTCAACTGCTGGTAAACTTGAGTTCTCCTTCCTCTAGGCATCATTAAACACTTTAAACTAAAGAACGGGATCCGAAAAAGTGGAACAAATTCAAAAAATGACTCGATAATTGCTTGTCTATCACCACCTCTAAAAAATGACACAAACGTCAAAAATCCCATGACTACTTGATGATTGGGTTTCAAATTTTAATCAACTATTTCCCTGGACTAGTCCACTATTCCCGCAAAATTTAGTCCAAAAATTCCCACCCCTTCTAGGTGGTGCAGTTTATATGTCACTGAGTATATATCGATATGAGGTCCCAAATATACACGACATAAAATCATCAAATTAAACCCAATTTTTGTACATTTCTTTATCGTCATAAACTAAATTTTGGGAATTAACAGCGACTTTTGCTTCGACACATTAGATTTATCACTATTTATGACGGTCATATATCTTTTAGCACAATGTTACATGACTTTAAACATAGTTATTATTCCCCCTTTGCACTTTCTGAATATGTTTCTACTTCATATATGCACGGGGCTTTCTTGCATGAACATGTTTCATCTTGTTTTGTTTCTTAAGAGGTTACGTTGGATTGCCACATATCGCATTAACCCATTTTACAAAATTTTCGGATAATTCCTACGCATATACGAAGCGTATTATTCTCCATTTAATCGGCACAGATCAGCACTTGGTTTAAACAAAAATTTTCTACATTAATTACAATTTATTCTACGTTGCCAGGACGTTAGATATATTCATTTGTTTTCTGCACATTTATTTTGTTTTGCATTTATTGTTTTTGTATGTATTTTCTATATAACTCAAATCTCGACAAAACACACGTTATCTCTATAAATGTGTAGCTTTGTCTCTTCCAATTTATACATAACTCAGCATGGGATCGTTCCTATTTTGGACAAATCGTGATATATAATGGTTACAGATTTTCTGTGATCTCATCGTGCACATGCAAACTGGCCTGAGTTTGTTTACACTTGTATGGTACTTTTCTTTGCCTGTGGCAAACATTTATAAACGCTTATGTCCGTCTACGAATTACATATAGACGAGGAAGATTTAAAATATAAAAATCTATTAAAACAAATGCTTTATAAATTAAAATTATAAATATAATGAGTTACAAGGTAATAGAATGCTGGAATGGCAAGGAAAAGGAAGGATATGGCGATTATTGGACATATGAGTGTTCAACATGTACGAGACTGAATAGAAATTGAAGGATATAAATGACTTAAGCAAACAATAAACTGTAGAAAAATGTAGGAATGAGGGGCATAAATTTAATGTAAAACACATTTAATTAATTAATTAATTTAATATGTGTAATTAGGAAATCCTGTCTTTGAAAGTTTGAGAGGTAGAGGTTGGTGATTAGCTCATCAAAATGTACCATTATACCAAACATAGACACATACCAAAATGACTCATCCAGTTTCTAATTGCTTCTTTTGCTCACCTTGTAGTTGTTATATTTACCATACATAATGATTTTAATGGAAGACGAAGACTTGAGAACTTACCCGAAGCCTCACAAAAGAAAAATTTAACTAATCTGAAATATTTACATTAAGTAATTAAATTAGAGCATACACTTGAACGATGCGATATTCACTTTGTAAATAGACGTCGTATTTTGCCGTTGTGTGAATATTTCACTTGAAAATAAACCGTACGGTCTGCGCGATGTTGAACGCTGGTGTGTAGGCAAAGGTAATTTCGTCCGAGGCAACGTAATGCCGCCGCCGAGGCCGGTCCGAAACGACGACGTTAATTGAATTCCATGTTTGCGGATGCTTATTACCAAATTAGCAACGCTTAATTACCAATGTGTTTTATTAGTAAACAGTACTACTCGCTTACATTAGCCGCATTAGCCGTTCAAAGCTTTGCACTTCCGCTAAATGAAGCCCGTTTCATTTACGCCGCGCCGAACAAAGCGGTTCCTAATCTCCTCGCGCTCCCGTTTTTATATTAAAATGTAATTATTTCTGTCGATTTAAGAACTCCGCTCGTTATCTGCGAGTACTCTAATTAACGCGTAGGTGGCGAAACTCGTTGGACGCTTTTAAACTCAATTTATTTTATTAGTGGCGCTGCCCGGGCTGTCTAGATTAGATAAACTGTCACTCCACCAATTATTTAAATGCTTAATTGTATATTATATAACCGCTTAATGGAACGTTACAATTTCATTAGTTACTCCTTAATCAAATACATTTACTATCTATCGATTGCACTGGCTCATTTTGAAAGGCAGGAAATTCAACTAAAAATACGTATGTATGTGCCAGTGACGGCGAACAAACAGCGATAATGACGATATAACAACAATATGTATGAATAATTATTTAACAAAATTAAATGCAATTGGAATAAACTTTTTGTGGGTAATAAATGAGCTTGAAAAACTATAACTATCTTATAAACGCAGAGTAATTTAAGTGTAAAAATAAGAATGAAATAAACCACAGATATTACCGCGATACTGTGAAATATGTTTTGTTTTTAACCAATTATTTTATTCACGATGAAAAATGTACCTCTAGCGCCGTGAAAGTAATAAAAGCTTGATGGCTTTCTTGTGTCGAATGTAAATTCTTTCAATTTACTTATCTAAAATTACTTATTCCGTCAGTGGAAAAAAATTAATTCAATTCTATAGATTCGTCGACTCATTGGGATTCGGGAACTAATCGTACCGGTTATAGAAATTACAGTTTGATAATTTTACGACTTAATTGAACAAGTCCAATAAAATGGGGCAGTAAAAAGCCGATAAAATTAACAGTCCGAATGCAAATTACCGTAAGTTTTTATTTATCTTCGAAAACACGAGATTTTAATAGTTGTGTACGGACGTGGATATTGTGCGATTTTACGATTTTAACTTTTAGCGTTCGTTTTAGCGGATAATACGTAACGGCATAAAATAAGCAATCATTAGCGCTATGTGTGGAAGGATAAATAATCGCTTAAATTAACAAAGTTTAGTAAACATTTCCTACTTAGCGAGTAATATAAATGGTAATTTGAAATTTTATGTCCAGTAGTTTTATTAAGAGAAACCGATCGTAAATCTTTGCAAAATTTACGCTCCTATAACAACTTATCTGATATTTATTTTTCTAAAGCTTTTTTATGTGGCGACCGTTACGGATTGTTAGTGCATATTGTGATTGCATTTGTTCCCAATGAAACGACTTACACTTGAATATATCACCAGCTACTTTTCGGTCGCATTAAAAATATGTAAATATGGGCAATAATTATTTATTTTATTAACGTAACCATCAAAGTACTTTACACGAGTTACCATGAAATTCAATCATAAACGTAAACATGTTATAAACACAGATACAACAATTTATACTCATATTACAACTTTCACGAATGATTACGTTGTTAAACGAAAAACACAAAAATCAGTTTTAAATATTTACACAAACGCACAGACATTTGAACAATGTTTGCTTCTCAGACGGTGCGAAAGTATTATTGCACAAAAATATTTCAAACATCTATTACAATATGTAGTATCCCAATATCCTATACCTAACATGATTGCTATTTTCTATCAGCATTTAATCCATTTAATATTTTACAACAGTTTCAACAACTTTTAAAATTTATTTTGCATCTGGATATTTCATGACTAATTATTCTGACTAAGAGCAATTAGTTCCTATAAATTCGCAATGATAATAATAGATAGCAATGGCATAACAATTTTTTATTTGTGTTTGTTCTTGTTACAAAAATTGTCAAGAAAAAATGTTGTAATTAACATTAATAAACATTACAATTAAAAAAATAACTACACACAGCACAGGAAATGTTCCAAACTCTTTAGAAATATTGCCACCAGCACATCCCCAACAATACATACATACATTATCAAATCATGTTATGACTATTTTTTTATTGCTTCTATATTGTGCCATGGCATTTGCCTCTTTCATTGACACGCCTCTCTTTTGCAAGTGCAATTGCATTGTTTTTCTTGGTCTCCCCCTCTCTATCTCTTTTCTTTCATATCCTTGGTTTCCGTATCCGCCTGATAGGTCTCTTCTCTCAAAATTGTCTTTCTTAAATGTATTGCAAGGTTGGTTAAATGTGTAGTCTTACATCCACATATCTTATCATACCCTTTTGATAATGTTCTCTTTATTTTTGCCATCAACAAAGTAAATTCGTTTCGTTGAATAAACTTCAAGAAGATTATCCACAAAAAAAACAGGAACAATAAAGGATGTAACACTGAACGCTGCGGTACACGCAGCGTTTAGTGTTACATCCTTTATTGTTCCTGTGGATAATCTTCTTATCTTATGACATGTTCAGACATATTCAGACATTTTGACATAATTCCATCAACAATTACAATTTGACTGCGACCAAAAGCATAATATTTTATCCAGTTGTAAATGAATATAAATTCCCCACCAATCAACTAGATAAATGTTTTGCTAATATCCTTTAATATTCCTCTATATGTGTGTTCATTAGCACATTCTCAATTACGGTCATTGTAATACTGTTCTTCTTAAAGGCATGTTGGGCACTACTACAGGTTTTAAAATAAGAAACAAAGGTAACAATATTATGAGAAATAATTATGAAAATACTTTCAACATTAATATTGGATATAGACTGGTATAATTTTAAAAGAAAAGTAATTATCACATTTACCATTAAGCGGTAATCAAAGACTCAACAATAAAAGTTCTACAGCACTTAACAAATTAACATTTATTTCGTCATTATCTGCAGATTTAGTGATGTGATCTAATTTGTTGACATAACCAATTATTACGTATTTTAGCCATTTCTTCAGTCCTTCCACCTTCTCCATAATGTGTCTGCCATCTTTTCCCTTTATTTTTTCAATTCAGTTGTTTATATTTATCTGATCTCCCTTTTTTCGATTTTGTATTATTTTGTGAAAGACTTGTTTACATATCATTGGTGTCTGTCTTTACATTTTCATTTGCATCAGCAGGATTTTTTAATCTCGTGCATGTCCATTTTCCTGTTCTTGGGTTGAGGGTGCGCAAACTTTTGAATTGTAGGCGCTCTAATAGCTTGTCATGTTGCATCGAAACAGGCAATGTTTTACGAAATATTTAAGAACTAAATACAAGTTTTCTTTGTCGTCATTGTCGTAAAAATCCATATATTATTGTTCTGAAAACGCATGTATCTTTCTTCAGTTGCCTACACTGAACGTTTCCACCACTCCACTACATAAATCAATGAATGTTGTTTTCATATCATATCATGTCATGTTACGATACGTTCGATCCGCACAGCCATTAGTTTTTTGAACCCAGTCCCATCGTTTGCCTCATTTTGAAATAGTTTTATTTCAATTCCGGATAAATTTTTTCGTTTATTTTTCCTTCTAACTTATCCCATTTCCATGCTTTCCCATCAACAATTATTTGCTGGAAAACTACCTTAACAATTATTCCTTTATAGCATACCTGTAGATATAGCATTTGTTTGGATCTCGAGTTCCCTCCTTATTAGTTCGTTGTTTTAATACCCTTTCTTAAGTTTCATTTTATTGTCGTTTCGTTTTTCGTTTATTTTCTAGTTCTATTTTATTTTGTTTCCTGTCCTAAGCACATTTCATTTCCGTTCTGTTATCCGTATGCATATCTATCCCATTCATCATAATGTCATAATGATCTGTGTTAATTCTTCTTTGTACGTGTATGTGCTTTTGGTCCTGTTTTATCTCCTTAATATCCTGCATAATCCATGTTCATTAATACGTCTCCTACCTCGTATCTCTCCTTTGTCGGATTTGTGTTTTTGGCCTTTTTTAAGAAGCTCTTCCTCTTCCTTCTCTTCCTTTTGCTATGACACCTTTATTACTCATTATACAGCATTTTTAGACCCCTCAAGGCAGTTTCATTTACTAGAAATACAGCGTTCCCAACGTTTCTTTCATTTTCTGAAAAATTTGTCACAAAATCCTCAATCGCCTCTGTGGTTTGGAGACAACGGACTTTCAACGTGGTTTTAAATCTGATGGGGCTACATTCGTAGAATATGATGGCTGGGGCTGCCGTGTTTGGTTTTCCCACAAATTCAGGCACCTTCCTGCGCATCGCGTGCTTCACCTAGAAGTCCCTGGTAGAATTCCTTGTTTACAATCTGACCACGGTGTACAAATTTCTAATGGACAATGCCTTTGAAGTCAAGAAACACAACAAACATCGCCTTGATCATTATGGCTGAATCGGTATTCAGGGGTGCTTTTTTTGGACGAGACTCTTTGCCTGACCACCGCGACGACTAACGCGACGCACACTCGTCCCTTGTTAAGGTGTTCTTACGGAATTTTTCATTGTGATGGTGTGTGGCAAGCAATTCATGGCTGATTTCAACAGGAATCTGTTACTGATGTGGCTGTAACATGTTACTGCACAAGCTACCGAGCATTGAATTAAACTAATTGACGAAAGTGAACGAGGGCAGATACAGTAATGTGGTCACGTACAGATATGAAAGAATGAAGATTCCAAATGAATTATAAGCAAGGTTGCAAAATATAATTCTTGGGTAGAAGATGCTTTTGCAATAAAAGAAGCAAAGACTGTTGTATTGGTGAACGAACTCATTGGAGCTTGAGAGTCAATCTGAGTTAAAGGAAACGCCAAAATCGATGGAAAGGATGAAGGAAGTTCTGATGAATAAAAGACATAGGTAGGTGAAGGAGACGAATATCGGAATATAGAGGAGGACTTAATTAAATCGTTCCAGACCATGTACTGCCAGATTTTGCGAGTTTCTCTTATTCGTTGAGTCGATTTGTAAGAAGATATCAAAGAGCAGAGTTAGACTGAATTAAGGGCAACGCTAAAATCGATTGAAAGAATGAAAAAAGTTCTAATAAGTAGAAGAGGCGAAAAAAGAGGAATAGGTGAAGGAGACCAATATCGAAATATAGAAGAGGATTTAATTAAATCATTCCAGTCCATACAGTTCAATTTCCCCTCGCTCTCTTACTCGTTGTATTGATGTGCTAGAAGAATGCAAACAGCTTTAGAGTTAGACTGAATTAAGGGAAACACCAAAAACGACGAAAAGGATTAAGGAAATTCCGATGAGGAAAAGAAATAAGTAGGTGAAAGAGACGAATATCGTAAGATAGAGGAATATTGAATTGAATCGTTCCAGTCGATACACTTCCATTTTTTCCAACCTCTTGCTTATTAGTTGTGTGGTTGGGTTTGAGAGCTAGACTGAATGAAGAAAAACGTAAAAATCGACGAATTGGATGAAGGAAGTTCCAATGAGGAAAAAAGATCGGTAGGTGAAGGAGACGAATATCATAAGATAGATGAGGATTTAGCTAAATCGTTCCCGTCCAGTACACTAACATTTTTTTGCGACCTGGCCTATTATTGCAGCCCTATATTTACATGTTTGCAGTTCTGCAAAGATGCACCAGTGTGGCATTTCCAATTACCTTAATCAAAATTAAATTTGTTCATACAAAATTGATGCATATTACAAGACAATAAACGTCATCGCCTATTCAATAATATGTGTTACGTGTGAAGTCGCGGCCATTTTATATTTGTTAGAAATTGCTCCAACATTACATGTAAAGTACGATGAAAACGAAGGAAACTGTATCCAAATAGTCGAAAATCGTAATCACATGAACATTATTCCGGAAATAAAATGAACCTTAGGCTTACTATCCCGGTGATCTCGACCACTAGACCGTGACCTTACATGGTTGACTGGTAAAACCATTATCAAACAAAAGACATATTAATAAATGAATTAACTACAAAAAACAGCGTATGTAAGAAAGATTCGCGAGCGCATAAATGGTTTTAAATTAGAGATAAAAAAGTAATCGTATTAAAAAAGTAATCAACACAAAGCACCAAAGTTAATTATAAATTGATTGTTATTAATTGCACATCTGTACATGAATATGATTAACTCGCCCATAAAGGAGATCTAGTAGCGATAAGAATGTCAAAAACGTCAATGGGCATAAATTAATCATTCGTTGTGTATTCTGCAGTTGTTCGCATTCGTGCATATGCGTACTGCGCTTTTGAAACCAGACGAGTTCCTAATTAAAACACGCTCCGTAAAAAGATCATACATTATTTCATAAAATTAATTAACAAGGAGAAGTTGAAAGGTTGATGAAGGTTATTGATATTAAAACAAGTGAACGAGTGACAAGCCAGTTGATTTATTCGCGCAATATCCTGGCGGGAAATTTAATTCGCGTCTTAAAGATTTTTAAAATTAAAAAAGAACGTAATATAAATGACAGTGTTATGACAAGGTCTCGCGAATGCGAGTTTTTAACTTCCATTATTAAAAAATATTATTTTGAAATCTGCATCTGAATGCATCGTTTGAATTATATGAAAAATTAAATGGCACGCTCCTACATAAAACTGTAGTAAATGTTTTGCGAGATTTAATTATTTTCACGGCGCTCTTACGTTGAGTTGTTCGACGCGACCCTCCCGTGACAGCTGACGTTTTGTAACACTCGAACTGTAATCGTTCGATCGAATACGGATTTTAAATTTAATACTTTAGAGATGAGAAATAAAAAAGCTATTAAATTATAAACCACTTAAATTCACACCTATCTCGACGCGTGTAAATAAATTTAAATTTTATGGTTTTAAGTTAACTATGCATCCTACGCCTACACGACATATAAGCGGTATGTTTACGTCTTTTATCTCTTTTATCAATTGTAGTAACAAAATAAAATATAAAAAATGGCGGACTTCAGGTAGCAACATAAAAATTCTTTATATACCGTATTACGCAATATATGAAATGAATGTGGCTCCTCGTTAATCGGAACAAGTAATAAAAATCAAGTTATAATAATACCAGCAACTATATTTACATCTTTGAATAACTTAGAATATACCAGAAAGGCCATTATATCGTAAATATTCGATAAATATTTTTAACACTGATAGAGGATGAGCAATTAAGAACTGAATTATTAAATTGCTTTCACTTGAATACAGTCATTTAGACCCGCATGACTTTCTCTGCAGTGTGTGACTTTATGCGTTTTATATAAAATGTGTACTCTTTAAAATATGTCCCATAGTTGCAATAAATGAATCTTATAATATAAACCTCCACTTTATTAAACTTATATTCGATTCTTTAATCTATCAAAGCCTTTAACCTATCAAAGCCTTTAACTTATCAAAGCCTTAACTTAATTACCAAGTAAGTATTAATTAATGTTATGATATTCACAAGAAGTGTGCCAAAAATCAGATAGACAAATAACAGTTACTTTTGAAACGTAAATTGATAACCAACTCCACATGATTTCAGAAGCATATCCAAGCAACATTGTTCGTTGTAAAATGATTAGCATCAAATCAAGGAGTAAATTAAGTCCAATTGAGTTTTGAGTTTCTTATTAAATCTACCAGGGCGAAAAAAAGTATTTGTTGATTGTTTTTTTTAAATAATGTGTTTGGTCAAAGTATCCTTAAAAGGATTTAAAATTAATATGTGGAATAGTTGGGCTACACTGCTTCCAGAACGACTGGCGTATCAGGCATATCCTACAAGATTTTACACGAGCCAATTTATACCAATTTCCAACACCACAGAGAAACACCTAATTAAACAATTCTCAAATGTTGGTAGAGTTCGGGGGCTGGGTAGTCCAAACCAAGATGTTTCATGATTGTGCAATGATGCTTTTAGATCAAGAGTTCTTAATCAAGATTGTATCTAAAAAATAAGTTCGAATGCTCAGATAAAATGCTTAAAAAATTATAAACAAATTCTAACGATAAATAAAGGTCTTTAACTTAAAGTCAATCAAATCTCAAAACATTAACTTTAACAATGAATATATAATCAATTCTGTCCATATTTTTCAAAATACTGTTCGAATTCTTCTTGACAACACACAGTAGGCCAGGTTGAATACATAGGTTGAGAACATTTTTTTTTATGTTTGGGTGGAAATATCAACATCTAGAGCCTAGCACACAACATCAAAAGGTCCGTTTCCGATGCGATTCTTCCTCTGACTTCTTCCTGCCATATTTTATTTCTATCTCACGAACCTTTGCCCTTCGATTTATACAATGTGTCCGCTTATATTTTTAAATTTTTAGTGGTGTTGTATATTTTCCATAATACAATGGATTCCGCCCTCTTCATTACAAGTTTCATGATTATTTTTTCCAATACTTTTGTATAGATCTCCATGTTTTTATCAGGATTTTCTCGCCAATAAGCAAGTTTCTGCGTAGTAATCTTCTGACTCATTTGTCCCTTCTATTTTCCAGCTCACCCCATAAGGTTTAACTTCCCATTTGCAACTTTATCACAGACTAGAGAGAAGAGCAAAGGACTAAGTGTGCATCCCTATCGTATTCCCTTCATTGTTTTGAACATTTCCAAGCTTTCATATCTCGTGCTTAAATAAACTGCTCCGCATAAGTTAAGGATATTATGGGAAATTTGATTTTTCAGAAGAACAAATTTTTTTTTAAATACGATTTAGTTTTTATTATAAAAACGATTAAAAAATTTTAAACAAAAAGACAAGAAAAAATTAAAATTAGGTGAAAGTGACTAATAACTTACTTCCAAATTAATAAAAAAAAAAGACAATGAACAAAAATTTCTTCTTAATTTCCTTTTCAGCAATAACGAGTATGTCCCCCGTGTCCTCCTTCAATGGCAGCTTGGCAACGTCTTGCATGCTGGTAATGAGATTATTAAAATTTTCTTGCGGAATTTGGTGCCAGAATTGTGGAAGCAAATTTCTCACTTGTTCCATTGCTTGTGGTTGGGGCTGATGATGATTCAAAGCTTTCTGCAACTGATCCCACACATGCTCTATCGGATTTAAACCAAGCGATAGAGCAGGTAAAGCTTAATTCTATTAGTTTCATTTGCATGCGGTGTGGACGAGGGTCATCGTCCAAAAAAGGAAACCAGGACCCACAGCAGCATGAAACACAATGGCACAATGTTGTTGATCACCTGATTCAAGTAGACTTCTGAATTTATGTTTCCCGGAATATCCAGCAAGTCGATACGGCCATTATAACAAATGCCTCCCCATGCTGATATTGCTGTTCTTGTGGCTTCTGCGAGCCTCCTACTCGACATTCGACATGTGCTCAAAGGTTCTCGGCGTGCAGAAATGGTGACATATCGGTCTTCAGCAGAGGTAGTTGTTGATAGGCGACCGATTCTAGGTCTTCCTTCAACACTGTGTCTTACCACCCTGCAGAAAATCAATTGATCGATTTGCTTCGGCAGATGTTAATTTACGTCTAGGCATTGAGAAATATAGCAACGAACAAAATGTTGATACCAAATTTGCACAATAAGTCAGCAAATTGACAAGCAAACCAAACACACACACACACAATTGATTGGTTAGAACGGGTTTGAAATGGAAGAACTCTCCACAGCTCTCTACTTGCAATATAATGTGATAACTACCAACTTTAATAAAGTGTCCAACATGACAATAATTTGAAAATAAAAAATTGAGCAGATTTTCAGATATATCATTAACTTATCTGCAGCAGTTTAGTCTCTTAATGTTGCTAATTTGCTTCAATGAGGCTTAGATACATACTTCGTCTGATAATAATGGTGGCAGCATTTACTCCGCGAGTAGGTCTGAATCAAAACTGACGCTGGATGAAAGACTTTCCCCTACTCTTTCATCCAGCATCAGCTGCACTCTTTATTTTTTCTCTAAAATTCTCCCCTACGTTTTGGATTCTGTGCTAGTTAGTGTTCCATCTATACTTAGTGCATTCTTTATCGACGACATTTTTATAAATATGTCAGCCTTCTGACAGTACCTCCAATATTTCTGCCTGCAAATGTTATTGTCCTGATTTTGCTGTTATTTTTATTTTGTGAAAACCTAGTTCCTTTTTATTTGTAATGCTTCAAATGCCAAACATTTCTCGTAGACTTGCCGCTTATAATTTGATGTCTCTTGAAAAAACTGTCTTCGCCCTTTTGTAATTGGTTGTTGCGCATTACACGATACGTGAAGTTATGCTGAGCACAATAAACGTGTCTCTAATGATTGATTAGTGCACTCTAACAACTACGCCATAACTATGACTTAGCACTGAAAAAAATACAAATCCGTTTGATTGATAACTCTGACGTTGATTACTTCATTGTCAGTTATTCAAAGAAGATAAAAAAACAGATTAGATATATAGCTTGTATTTTTTCACCCTGTCCAAATCAAGAAGAATCAAATTTTTAAAACCTAAGCGGATGGTCACAAATTAGAGACACTGTAATGTTCACCAGCAACTAGTGTGAACATAAATCGAGGTCAAAAATATAATTCTATTGAATTATATTGAAGATGCTTAGAACAGATTCATTGAAATTTAAGCATCGGGAAATTCGAATAAATAACTTTAAGGGGTTTATGAAAATGGCACCGACAAAAAAATAACGGCCAATAAATTTGTTAATGCGTTCAATATTTGCAATCATAGCTAATCTTAGTTCACTTGGAGTAAATCTACCTCCTGTTTCATTATTTATCCTGAAACGTTAAGATTTATTGCGTAAACACAGTCACGGTAGTTTATGCAATAAAAATTATATATTCAACGTCTATTTTTAACGAATTAAAATCAAATTTGCCTAAACGATTCTGCACGAAATATCGGTCGCTCGATTTCAATACGCAACGGTGTAAATTGCCATCAACATAAGCGACATTATATACGTAACATGTTAGGAAAAATGTAGAGAAGCGAATTCAGGTAATCTCTGAACGAAATCTGCGATATTTGATCGTAGTTTGCCGGCTCGCCGCAATGGCGCTATTCCAATAATTGAATCGCTCTCCAATAGCTGTAATGCGCTAATAATACGTCATAATGTGCGATGCTATCGCTTGATGGGATTGCTTTGTTTCGGGTAAAGCACAGCTTCTTAGCTCTCAGATAGATTGGGGAGATGTAATACAATTTAGTCTAGATATGGAGTAGAGAGAACTTATATATATCAGACGAAATAATGGATTGTATAGATCGAAACTATACGCGACATTGTTAACCAAATCGAATTTGGTCGTGTGTTCTATGCCGTCCCGTCAGATGTCAGTGATTAACGTCGATACAGCTTGATAAAAGGTTTACTTCAAAACAAAATGTGACACAAAATGACGTTATTTATATCATTTAAAATATGCGAAACGACGAGTCTTAAAATTGGAACACCTCGTATATATATGCAAATAACCGCGCAGGCGTTACAAATAATTCATTTACAAATAACAAACTAAATTTAACAGTTAAAATAGTTTAATTATATTCATAGATTGCATCGTTATTTAGAAAGTATTGAACAGCATCATTAAACAGTTCATTATAATTAATATTAATTTGCTGCAACTGTAAAACTATATTTACAATTCCCTTAAGCCCGAGGCGCACATGGGAAGTCAATTAAATGCACATATAATTTATAGACGCATTTCGCAACTATGTTACCTATTTTTAATCGATGTAAACAATTTGTCATTCGACTTCGCTATTATTGCTAGTTTAGTGTCACACGAATACTCGAACGCGTCGAACCTTGATCACTTCCGTCCGGCGATTCGTAATAAAAATGCAAAGTGCAACACGGGATCCTTTTTCGACGCGGCGCCACTGTCTACGCGAAATTGGTTTTCAATCCTCGGTGTTCCCCATCGAGTTATTACAGTTATACATTTCTTTTCCAATCGAAAGCTACCCCTTGTCCATACTTTCATTTCGCGCACCCTATTTGAAAACGCCACTATATATTACATTACTTTTTAATCGATACGATTTTATCATAATTACTTTCTGATGTTCGGAAAATTAAATTGGCTTTCGAGTCGCATGATTTCGCTCGAATATTTAATCAATTCTATTGTGACCGCTTTAATTGAGAGGCGTATGTAACGATTGGTGATGTTAACTGATTACACTAATATCGTAATGTCGCTTTAGACGAACCGCTCATTTTAATAAATTATAACGAAACATATTCGATGTTAATTAGTGCGACATGGCGCGATTTTAACAGCTGGCGAAATAATGGATGCCAGTGATTAGAGCATTGTGTACTTAAACATATATACTCGTTTGTGTGTGTGTGGGTGTGTGTGTGTGTGTGTGTGTGTACACATATACGCTTGAACCTCAGCAACAACACCCATCCTTTCCTGTGGCGGAAAATCAACAACCTGACAGAACTTCGTGCATAAAACGACTATCGTTTCTCAACAGAAAAACTCAATAATAAATTCAACAAACTAAAAGAATATCAGAAACCAATAGGGAATACTTCTGAAAACACAACCATGAGAACGAAAGTGGTGTACAACCTCTCAGATCTACGTCTGTACGAAGTTTCCACGAACATTTTAGCCAAAGGATTCAATTTTGCGGTAGCGCCACATCAGACTCCAGGGGTAGAAATTATTACCGATGTGGAAGCAGCCTCACAGAAACTGAACAAGGACACAGCGGAGATAATGCGCTAATGCGCTAAGTACAGCAACCCCCAAAAAACAACATCACAAGAGAAGAATATCTTGCCCTAAAAAGTCTACGAGGAAACAAAGACATCATCATTCTTCGGGCTGACAAAGGCAACGGACGAATACAACAAGAAAATGAAGAAAATATTAGAAGATACTGAATATAAACCGACACCAACAGATCCTGCAACATATTTAGAGAAGACCACCAAGGACGAAATTGAAGCATCACCTATCGACCCAGAGACGAAGAAGCTACTCATACCAAGAGAAAAAGTATCAAGATGCCTGAAACTATACGGACTACCCAAAATCCATAAGCAGGATGTACCATGACGACCTATTGTGAGCTCCAGGGGATCACCAGTTCAACCACTACCAAGATATCTTGCAAAACAACTCCAACCGTACGCTGATCATTTGATTGAACTATTGAAGGAGCAGGTAGCACGGCCAGACCAACTGTTAGTAAGTCTTGATGTCGTGTGACTCTTTACTAAAATACCGATCAAAGTAGCCACAGAAATAATCAAACAGAAGCACAAACCAGCTAACACAAGTGGAGGAATATAATCAGATGCTATTCCTAGACGTCCTACTTACGAAGATAGAAGACCATCGTCTGAGCCACACTGTGTAGCGGAAGAAGACCCACACCAACCGATATCTCAACGCTGAATCACACCACCATCCCGGACAACTCCACTCGGACATAAAGACGCTCATTATAATATCGGAAAGGATTGCAGACGACACCCATAAGGCTGAAGAAAACTGGCTGAAGATGGAGACAGGAAGCCCATAGCAACAGCATTCTTGCCATGTGTTAAGGGAACTACGGACAAAATCAACCGAATCGTGCGTAAGGAAAATATCGACACGGTATTTAAACCACGCCTTAAGATAGAAGCACTAGAAACCCGAAAAGTAAAAGGTTGTATATGAAATCCCATGCCAAGACTGTGACACCAAGTACATTGGGCAGTCTATCAGGAGAATTGATATCCGCAAGAAAGAACACATGAGAGCAGTGAAACAAAAAGATACATGATCATCTCTGGTGAAGCACATATTACACACGGGGCACATCATAGATTTTGAGAACACCAAAACCGTAGCTAACATACCACATTTCACGACACGGATAATACGGGAAGCTATTGAAATGGGGAAGCAGCCACGAAATGTGAACAATCGGGATGATGCACAAAGACTTCCAAGAACATAGAGACCAGCATTTGTTGCCAGGATAAATATCATACGAAGCAAGCCCACGTTAGACAAAAAGAAAATAGCACCACCCACTGAGCAACAAGAACGACACGGTCCACTGACCCCAAGCCAGAGCAGAAAGCAAGCATGCAAGTCGACCCGGAACGAAACCACAGGATATAAAGACGGAGCAGTAACAAACGCCAGTTCTTCTAGATCGCTTAGACCAAGAACACCAACCTGAAGATAGCAATTGTGACATTGCCGAAACGTCGGAAACACCCATACAGGCACAATTCTACAACGCGGTTCATTACCAGAGAAAAAAAAGCAGAACATTTGTATTCATATCTAGTCTCCCATCTTCGTTCTCCCTTTTTCTAGGTTATTTTCTACCACCACATTCCTAATCTGACAAGTTCATGCTTCCTTTCTATACATTTACTTCTGTTCGGTGGCTTGTACCCTATTTCCTCACATACACGACGCCATCGTTCTTAAATACCCCCCCCCCCCAACTGAATTAACTCAATCCTAACCAGCCCAATTCAAATCAACATCGCCAACCCGCTACGATTCACTCCATTCCAATCCAACTAGATTCGCATACACAACGATCTTGATTCATATCCTCATTCATTCTACCGAAATCTAATAACCTATCATCTATATCAGAGCTATTTGTATATTTAGCTCTCACTCCAGACTGCTTAAAGTCTTAATTCGTGTAAAATTATTCGAACCATATCTATGAGGTCACATATTTTCATGATAGCAGTTTTTAGCAGTTTTTAGATAATGCTACTCTCTATGTTTTCCATCTCGTGATCACCTCTCATCGCAGAGATAAAGCTGACTGTCTCATTTATATTCTAAATACATCAAAATATTAAATTCAATTAAATACAACAATTCTAAGGTAAGCAGGAGTTCTAAAAGCAAAATGCCAATATTTTGTATTCATTAAACATATTGGCAACACACATTTCAATGGAAAATTCACCCACCATATCCACGAAATTTTATCGTCAGGAACCAAATTGCGAAACGTCCTCGGAAAATAACTACAATACAATCCAAATCCAACTACAGCCCACCCACCATCATACTAAGTGACTTCCGTTTTAACGAAGCATATTAATACTTTCTTACAAACATGCATATCAAATTTCTATTAAATGTGTAAAATACCTTTCCATAAATATTGTAGAACATCTTTTCAGCTATCCAATTGAGGTTTCCTGTGCCAAAATTCGTTCGTGAAGGAGCTGATATACAGCGAGTGGTAGTCGCGTGGATTTTGGTCAGGATTCTGTAGATTGGAGTGAGTCCTACAGAAAATTCCAAATTTTATTATAAATATGTTCGCTCGATGCGCGAAACCACGTAAATACATAGGTGGTCACTACAGACGATGTAGCTTCCTTAACTTCCAAAATGGGAAAAACTTCCTTTTATATATTTATATAATAGAGTACCTTGTCAAAGATACGCAAGAGCTTCAAATGGTGGAAACAATATTGAGAAATTCGTTTATTGGGGTATCATTTTCTACACCAAAAGAATGTTTAGGACCAAAGGAACTCTACTTGATTCAGATAATGTTTCCAAAAGATAGGGCAAAAATTTCGATAATCAAGGCAACCCAAGAAACTCCAACCTAACCCAAAAGCAAGTGAAACAAAAATAATATGGATACAATTTATGGGCAAAAAAAGTAAATGAACATTTCCCATCCCATCCCAACGTAACATATAAAAGAGTTTGTGTCTAAACTAATAATTTCTGTATTTTCATTGCCCTGCAAGGATAAATATAATATGCAGGGCAATGATAATACAGAACCGTGGTTTTATTGAAGTAATATTGGCACAAGATGTCCAAAAAGATTGTAAAGGAAACAGACTTTAAGCAAATTCGATTGTTTTACATTTATGTGAAAGTAGTTTACGCTTAAGATGAAAAACTATTATCCATTCATTTTTAAGAACTGTAAGGCATAGTCAATTGCGAGTTAAAGACGAGCAAACGTGGCCGTTTTAAAAATACATGAAACAATAAAACTTATAAACGACAATTCGCGGAATAGAATAATTAAAGCTACATATGCAAATGAGAATTCTTTTGTATGAACCAGCAGACAACACTAGGAAAATTTCAGAAGCTACTCATTGAACATGGTATTGCCGATTCAATGTGCTGACATATATTCAAGGAAAACAGTACTTCCCGTTACGCTATTGGAACCTAAAAACAAAAAATGTACTCGAACGAAAAATATAAACCATATGGTATCCATCATTAAATGTTGAATTAATAATCTTTGGATATGTTAAAACGAATTAGATATCAAACACGTCGTTTGATATAAATATAATAAGCAGCATTTAGTGCTGCAGTTATTTTCATGTTAAATAGTTGTATTTGATACAAACTAGTCAACATTTATATTAAGAAACGAATTATTTCTACACTTCCATTTGAATACTTTTAATTTATATTTTCCATCAACGTTTATAAATAGTTATAAATATTTTGGTGATATAATATGAATTAAAAGATTATTTCATATAACAATGTAAAATAATTAAGCAATAAAGTAGTTACGATAATAATTTCTATAAGTAGGCCATTTCAATATAGTGGCGAGCAAAGGTGATCGCGTGAAAAGCTATAAACCGAATAAAAATGACCCGCAAGGCGAACACGCGAACAAGTATGTGTTCCGGTGCTTCTATCTCTATCAATTTATCCAACAAATATTAATGTTACGAACAAAAACATGCTGTGAAAAGGAATTGAGAAATATTTTGATCTCATTTTATTGTGTATGTAGCAACTGCAATAATGTTAAGCGACTTGCGTTAAACAAACGTCAGAACTGTGCGAAATGAAATGAAATCTCCCCACTTATTTTTTACCCCAATGCTACATCTGGAACATTTAAAGTTTTCATTGTCGGAAAAAATATTATATAGTTATGACCCTGACTTTAAATAAATCAAATACCCTATTAGCTACGAAATTGTGTGAAATGTATGAAAGAACTATTTGGAACGTCATGTAGGTGTTGCATTGTACTTGTTGCATTTACTACATTCATTGCATAGGATATCATCAAGAATACATGTCCACCAAATCCACTTAAAAAGCCTGTCTACAAGAAAATTAGGAATTGCAAGTAGAAAATTCCACAATAGAATTTCACTCGCCACGTAAACTACAATAGAAAAATAAAAAATACACCAAGAAACTACCATAACGAAGATAAAAGAATAAAATGAAGACCACCTCCATAGACCATTATAGAGAGGAAAATGATAACATCGAAATAGAGATGAGGCCTGCAAATGAATCTGATGAAGCCCTGGAAAAGAAAATAGATAAGCTAATCCCGTTTCGTCAATCAGACGCACCAGCCAAATTAATGGAACTATTGAACTTAATACTTATTGAACAATAAGTCGTTAAGTCCTCTGAAATATGAAGCATGAAGACATACTCGTATAACGATAATAATAATATCGAGAAAAACGCATCCTGTTATGGACGAAGGAGCTAGAAATTCTCGATTGTAGTGCTCGATAGTAGCTCATGCTTCACAAGCTACACACAGAGTTGGGTGCGGTTAGGTTGGGTTGAGTAGAGTTAGGTTGAGTTGGGCTGTATACTGTATAAGTAAGAATATGTCCTGTACAGGTGACGTCAACATCCCTTCTTTCAATCCCTTCAATCTGTGTCTCAAAATTCCATTAGTTTGTTCGAAAATATTTACTGGGTATAAAAAAGGGACTGAAAGAGATTGTAAAATTAATTTAAAGCCCTTAGGCTCGAATTCCTCCACCCCACGTGATACTAGTTGTCTCCTTGTTGTTTGAATGTGGTGTTAGTGGTCGTAATTTTTGTGGGGTAATTTATTACAAAAAGTAATATAAAAGTTGTTAATATTGCATAAAGACCATACATTGCTTGTGTGGGTCATAATAGGAGCATTACCTTGTCGATGAGATCGACATAATTTAATTAATTAATAACAATTTAATGTATTTTTTATTGTCGTATTGATACGAAGCCATTTTTCTGTTATTTAAGGTGGCATTTCATTTAATTACTTCAATTATTATACAAAATAACCAAAATTTATTAAACACATCTGGTTAAATTTTGCAGCTTTAGCTTTTGTGTAGTTATTTATGTAATATTGAGGATAATATAATAATTTTTGTATTGTAAAATGATATGCTATCAATCAAGACACAAATGATACGTAGTTAAGATTTCAAATTCAACTTTGCATAGCGAAACGATTTTGTATAATCACATCAACGTGCACAATTCTTTCAAATCCTTTTATGTTTGTGTTACTTTCCTTCCAGTTTATTATTCACATTTGACATTTAATTTTCTAAAACAATAAATCATATCGCGAACGTTTCAATATCTATTAACATACGTAATTGGTAAACCATACATCACAATTTTTGCGTCGTAATTCAATTTCTAATCGCCCATTGCGCATTAAGAAATTTAGTTACAGTTTATTGTATTCGAATTTATGTGCCGGTGAATCTGTTCGAGTAAAACAAACAATATCGCAATTCGACGATAAAGTGACCGAGGAACTTCGGTTTAGTTGTAGTTCGGCGGGCTTCCGGTGCGAAGCACCGCTTTATCACACTCGAATCTGTTGTTCCGGACAGTTTTTGGCATGACTTCCGCCTCCGATTCAATTCTGAGAAAGCATGCGTAATCAATAAATAACACTTAACTCGGTTAGTAAAAATGCATTAAACGTTCCGTACTGATTTGAATGCAAACTAAACCGCGAAATGTAAATCTTGGCGAGGCTGTTGCGCAATTTGTTGCACGCGTAATTATTCCACTCGAAAATTTGCATAGTTCTCGGGACCGCATTTTCAACCGTAATTTAATTTTTGCTGTTTGAAAAATTCGAAGCCAAATCATGAAATGAATTGTGCTATTCATGTCGCCGTTGGTTATTGTTTATCAGCGTTACCAAGCTACGAAGCACAAAAGGACGCATTACACAAAATCTAGTGGACCGATTCAATGTTGCAAGGACGTGTCGGAGAAAGGGGGTTATTTAAAGCGCCGCGGTTTATAAAAACTCGCACAATAGAAATTGGATTGAATGCAATTAAGTCGAACCAAAATAAATCTTAACTGTAACTCAAGATTGGGTTTTGTAGTAGACGCGGCTCCCCTACGATATGATACACACATATGCGACCAGCAGTGGCAATAGGGGTTACCCTGTCAGTATAAATGCGTAGTTAATTGGATTTGTTTATGCGTGTGTTACGTTTGAATATAATTTTGAGTGGCTGGAAATTGAATAAGCTTGTTGGGGAAATTGTTATTTTTTTATACTGCGGCATGAGCTTTAATTTGGTGGCCTATTCTAACTGTGATTGCACTATACAAAAACTGGGGTACGCATAATGCCTCATAAAAAAATTACTTTTCGACGAAATAACAATATCGTTATAATAAACCTCAAATCATTACGGTGCACACGGTATTTTTGTTATTTTTTGTTGGTTGTTTGATTACGACGTACATAGAAATAAATTTAAGAACATAATAAGTAAGGATAGTTAATGTTTATTCCACTTAATTTTAAACGTTCTGCTCAAATATAAATTAAAAAGAGTTTAGTAATTTTCAGGCAATTTAGTTTCACTTAAATTGAATGTGCCAACAATTTATCTTCGTAAAACTATACTATAAGTTATATTATAATGATTCGTTACAAAGCTGCCGAGAACATTTGTAGAATTCTTGTTCTGGTAGTTAAGACCGTGTAGAAACAAAACATCTTTTCACATTTTGTGTAGAGTGAAAGACCCTCGTTGATTTCTATTAACTTGTACTTTTAAGTTATATTTACAGAAAAAAAACTCGGCGATTATAGTTGAAACCAAGTGTTAAGATACACCGCTGGTTCTTCTTAGTTGAAATACTAAAATGTAAAATTCATTATCGTTCAGCGATTGGTAATTTATGACTGCGACTGTTTACTACCTTGCTTTTGGATTTTGTTATAACTATTTTATATTATAATTCGGAGATGAATCAATGTTTACGAAAAATGAAAGGACTATAGATAACAAGAACTAGCTAATTCTGACTCTCCATCTCAAGTTCAAAATTACTTGCGATGGTGGCACCAAATTATTTCAAGATAACATTGCAAAATAATTACTTGAAATTTATAGAACAGTACATGGTACATGAATCGCTCATTTGCTCTAATTGCTAAGAAACAGCTAGCTAGCTAGCTGCAAAATAAATTTTTTCAAGTAGCAATACCCAAAAAATATATTATCCTAGTACGAGGCAATAGATGAGACACGAGCAGGTCCATAAGAATTGTTCAGAATTAGCTCCGACAAAATTGAACATATTTCTGGTTTTAAATTTGTTTATTTTAAGTCTGAACCCAATATTAAATTACCCCGATATACCTTTAAAAGTCGTTTGTATGAAACAAAATAGTGCTCCGCGTCATTAACACTTATTAAAGTTCCACTATACGTCGAGAAAGGTGGTAATTTTGAGAACTGGAACTTCCTAGAAAAAATGCTAGGGTGGCTAGCAATTGTCCGTTGTACAGTTGCTAGATATGTACCTGAGGAGAAGATAGCACGAAAAGTATATGAAGAGTTCGTCGAAGAAGGGTATTTCAGAATACTGAATGAATTACCATGGCTGCTGTATTGTCCTTAGCAATTCAATTCTTGTGCCACAAAAGTCATGTATCAATGAATAACCAAACATTTTATCTTTTTTGTCAGTGATTGTTATGCCAGTCAGGCGTCCTTGGTTTTAATTGTATTATGTAAAAAGATACTGAAATAATATGAAAATAGGAAGCAAATACTCACAATGCCTATAATCAACATCAAGCGATGTTGTCAGATTTGAAAGAAGAAGTGTTAATTCTGGTGTGAAAATCAGTGATGCTTTGTAGTTATAAACCAAGATATCGTGTCTGAACTAGCTTTATAATTCTTTCTGATTATGATAGAATTAGGGATACCATTTAAATTATAGAGATCTTTGTAATCATCGCACACAGTTACACTGACTACAGACAGAAGCAAAACTAGAAAAACACCATTATTGTCTTTGATGAATACCCTGAAAATATTACAGCAAAAGCTGCTGATCGTTCTCATCGACTAACATAGTTATCATCAGATGAAGTTATGTTACATCAAATCAAAGCAAAATTTTTTCAAATGTGAATCACAAGAGCCAACTAATCAGAATGCCTAAGAATAAGTTATCAAAGAAAGATTCAAAGTAAAACTGGTCCATTACGATGCACCAATAGTTAATCCTGCTATTAAATCATCTTCTGAGAATCAGTAGGTGAAAATGTCGACCACACAAACATACTCTTCTTGAAACGAGAAAAAGAGTACACATGAAATACACTTCAGCTGTTAAAGGAAACATCTTTTTCCTTCCTGCATTTAGTGGTTCTGACACGACTCCGTTTTCCAAGCAGAGTAAATTGAAATTCGTTAAATTGCTTGGAAAAAAGTGCAGCACTACAGAAGGGTGTTTCCGTTTCCTGATGTTAATGGTAAAACTAGCGAGACTGCTGAAGTCAGAAGAAAAGTTGTTCTATATAACGGAAGTGAGAAGAAATCTATTCAAGACCAGACATATCATTATTTTGAATTTAATCTGGTTTCTTTTCCACTGACAGAAGCTGCTTTTCAATACAATTACTTTCAAATACATCGGCGAGTTCAGCTATGGATAAGAAATGACTAATCACCGACAGCCTAGGGCTGAAAAGTCACCCCAAATGGACTGGCTCCTATTCCAAAAGAAAAGAACCTGTACTACAGAGCTTATCCACATAATGTCAAGTAAATGTCTTACAGATTGCTCAGCATACATTATTGTGGTGTGTCATGCTTAAATTTGGCACTATTCAAGAACAATAAGAATGTGATCATATCGATATACATTCAGAAGCACTTTTTCTAAACTTGAACAATAAAAATCATGTACTAAATGAACACTTCTACAAGAATTTCATTAATTACGAAGGCGGATCTATTAGTCCGTGACTTTTTGAATGAAACGAGGTTTTTGGATACCAAATCATTTTATTTTTCAACATAGTCTCCTTTGAGTTCTATACACTTTGTCCAACGTTTCTCCATTTTCTTATCCCTTCCAAAAAATAAGACTTGTCGAGTTTGTCAAAATAGGTATTTGTTTGTGAGGTGATTTCCGCCGAGCCATTTCTTCAGGTTCGGGAACAAGATGTAGTCACGGATGAGGGCGTGATTCGTAGCCCAATTCATGGATTTTTGCCGTGGAAACTGCACATGTCCTTGCATTATCCTTATGGAAAAGAACTTTTTCCTTGGCCAAATGCAGTCGTTTTTTGAAATTCTCATTAAATCGTCCCAATAAGTTGGCATTATATTCGCCATTGATTGTTTTACTCTTTTAAAGGTGGGTTGCCATGATTTTATTGGCTGACAAACCCACCTTGGCCTTCTTTGGCGCCGATTCACCCCGAGAAACACACTGTTTTGACTGCTGTTTGGTCTCTGGTGTGTTCTGGTAGATCCACGTTTCGTCCACGGTTACGAAACGGCGCAAAACTCGTACATATTGCGGTTAAACAACACCAAATGATGACAGGAAATTAACTTTTTCCCATTTTCTCCTCAAATCACGTGGTAGTCTGCTATCAATGGCTGCCAAGCACAAATTAAATGACACAGCTTGTTCAAATTTTGACAGGAATCAACTGACAGATGCCTGTTGACAGGAGCAGTGTTGCACTTTCAGTGAAGAGGCGGGAAATTCAAAAAATCACGGACTTATTGACCCGCCCTCGTAATAAACTATATGTTATTCCTGATAAATTTTGCTAGTTTACCGTCTTAATTATATAATTTATATCACGACGAAGAAAATACTTAATTTTATTCTAAAACCCATACTAAGCAAATAAAATATAAAAACAATATTTTGATGGCGGCCAGAGCCCTACTCTATTTGTGGAGGGTACTTTTGGAAAGATAACACATTTTTTCCCGCTTTTATTTTCTCCTTATTAGACCACTTATCTTGATAAATGAACTATTTATAATATTCCTCGATTTGCATTTTGTTCGCAACATGATGCGCCAATGTGAACAATTATAACGAAACTTATTAATTTGATTTGCTCCGACTGACTTATTTTGCACTCGCTTTATTTTTGCTTCGCTCTAGCTTTGCGTTTTTCTGGCTTCGCTTTGCTTCGTTCGCTCAATCTTTTGATTTGCACTGCCTTTGCTGCGCCCTGTTTTTGCGTTGCTCTTTCATTGTTGTGCTCCACCTTATCTTGGCTCTGCTCTGGCTTTCTTTCCATTGGGTTTAAATTAAACCCAAATAATATTTGTAACATCCATTTGGCCTTTGTGCCTGGTCAAAAAATCTACCTACGCCACAGTCTTTCTTATTAATGATCTGCTTACATCAGTAAACGATGTACCCTTCTGTGCTGCATAACAACATAACGCAAACACAAATAGAAAAAATAAATGGTATAAATTAGCTGGGGAAAATAATCTGTGACCTTAAGCAATGACGAATTAGCACGATTTTCCACAGAATACTTTTTGGTAGTAATGGCTTGTTAATTTAAAATTAACCCCCACTCGGTTTACTATCAACCCATTCGAATAATACACTAGGTGACCTCTTCTCAGATGCCACCAGAATGGATACAAAGATCCAGATAGATTTTTGTCTCGTATCACTCTTTCTTTAGAATTTTATTTTAGAGTAATTATTTCATTTACTGTACACTTTACCATCAAAATACAGTTGTTAAAAAATATAGTGTGACGAGCTCGAAATGCTCTTGTGCGTTCCAATGATTTTTTTAGGCAATCTAATTTTGAAATTTGGTTCATAAAGATACTGGTCCACAAAATCACGCTGTGTATTAATATGTACCAAGATTTTGCTTGGGCTGGGTTGGATTGGATTCTGTTAAATTGATTTATACCTGGAATAATATCAAGGCTTTAAGGAACTATTCAGACCGTTATTTAATAACAAAATGAAATTTAATGAACTAACAAAATACAATTCACTGTAGAATCCAGTAATTTAGTAAACATTTCAGACTAAATCATTAACAATTAACGTATATTCTGAGGAAAGTCACCGATCTCCAAACCAAGATTTTTCGAACGACGTCGACAACATGTTAAAAATTTGAATAAGTGTCACATTAATAACCTACTCAAGCAGCCAGGTAGGTGTGGGCTGGGTTAGTTAGATTGTTTATATCAGTTGATAAATTAAATGTCCCAGCCGTGTAATAGATCTAAATATACATAGGTAGGAGAAATTGAATTGGACAAGAATAAGGGACTGAGGTGATGATTGGAAGGGTAATGACAGTAAGGTTGAGTTGACACAGTGAAGAGTATTGACGTTTGCATTAAGGCAAAATGTGTCGAAGAATTGCATTGATGTAGTATGAAGAGTGAGATAAAGAAGATTTATTATTGACAATAAATCTTGGCCATGGTTGGAAATGGCAATGTGGAGCTAGGGAAGGAGAGTTTAGTAATTAGAAATAATGGAAGATTTTTGGAATATAGCACATAATCTTGATCTCCCAACCAGAATTTTACTGAACGAGCTGTGCAGCACCTTAAAAGTTTTAATAATTGTTACATTAATTATACCGTCTAAATATTTCAATTGAGTGGATGAAGTTTCTCTGCGTAAGATAAGTATGGGCCACCATATGATAGCTTATTTCAGTTGATAAATTAAATGTACCATAAAACTATGTAGAAGTAATAGCTAAAGAAATATCCGTAGGCCATATTGAGTTGGGTGAGAGTAAGGGACTGGAATGATGAATGAAAGGGTGTAGATAGTAAAGCTCAGTTGCAGTATTGAGATACTGAAAATGTTTGCCAACATGGAACCACCGTTAGAATTGGGAGGGTAACTGGATATCACTACTTCAAACTAGGTATGTGGGTATAGTGAATGTTTTTTGATTACCTTGTCTGAGGGAGAAAATATGTGTATCGGGTATTCCAGAATTGTATCTGAGAAAAATATTCTCTTAATCATATTTCACTGCATTTAACGGAAGATTGATCGATGACATATCTATTCATTAAATTACAATTTGTTCCAACTCTGTTTTCCAAACGAACACAAGTGGGTTAAAATGCCAGACGCATCACGCAACATCGACGGTTTACAATCTGCCGGCGAGCATTCTTCTTTTTTAACGGCATTGTATCGATTAGCAGTATAATATTTTGTTCTTGCGTACGTCCGCACAGCAATTTCAGGAGACGATATTCGTTGAGTGCCTGTCCGTAGCACGCCGTTGGCCTGAAACCCGCGTCCCTACATAATGGACTCCAGAAAAAACAAATTTGTTTTTTACGCTCAAATAGAGAAACAAAATTGAAAAGGAAACTGTAATAAGAACGACTCGTCGTCGTCCAGTAGAATGTTGTTTTTACATTTCGCTATAACCGATCGTGCATACCGACGAAGTTACAAAAATACACCGTCATTAATTTCATAAATGGCGAGATTTATTTTGCCGGTTACGTCGCGCGCGTACGCACGCAGAAGAGGAACGAACGTTCGCACGCCGTAACTAATTTAACTCTTATAATTCATTGATTATTTACCTCGCACTTATCGAAATTTATGCGACACATGAATGCAGGCTTCAAACACTCCTACGGTAATAATTTCGAGTTGTAAACATCATTACGTAAGTCATACACCATTAACCTTTGACGAATAATTCACTTAAAGATAAACGGAACTCGCTGAGAAAGCAATATTGATACATTAACAGAGTATCCATGTAACAATTATGTTAAAGAATTTTCATATTCTAAACACTTTTGACCTTAATCGTGTTGTAATTGCATGAAATGACTTAGAAATATATTATTGTATTATTGAACGTAGGAGTTATAAAAAATGATTGAGATAACTATAAACGCAGGCTTCAGTTTAAACCCCGCTTACTGGACAAAGTTGCAACGAATTCCTTTCTTATAAACCAAGTTTTCTAAACCTAAGCTTAAATCGTGTTTGTGCAGCTGAGATCCCTCATTTAAAATCCAGAATTACAACACTTGCCCTATTGCATCACCGAAACACCAGTAGCAACCAATCGACATTTAATATCACTTCACCAATAAATCAGTTACTTTTAAATAACGTAAAGTTAAAAAAAAAACGATCCTAATTAATTTTTAATATATTCGTATCATATGTAACACACTTATCGTTGAACTCCAAAGTGATTAGTTTCAGCTTCATATTGCATGCTTTACACTCAACATTTTTCCAATTCCGCCTCGAGTCATTCAATTCTCCATGATTGATATTGGCATCTAGTACATTTTCTTTCGTTTAAATTTTCACCAAAAAATCATGATGATTACTTCATTTGTGTTCTTCGATAAACGAAAATAAGAGCAAAAATATTGCCCGGGTGTGTTTACGTAAATTAATTTATTTTATTAACTTGATATCAATTTCTAAATATAGACAATATGTATAAATATACCATTTACAAATGTACACACATTCAAGAACAGACGCGTGTCCAAAACTCATACGCTTCTAACAGAAACGATCACTTTGATAAAACACAAGATGCATAATTAAGCAACTATTATTCAATTACCAACATCAGCGTAAACTGCAAAATTTGCATCGTCGTTCTTGGTTCATCGCAATAAGATAACCTTTTTAATTTTCTCCCAACGTACGTAAGTTAAATTGACGTTTCGTTTGTTTTATCTCCGACTGGCGTGAGGGCTTTGCAAATAAAAGTTGCGATTCTTGTGTTCGTCTAACGCTTCCCTCATAACACAAAGACAGCTGCAAGATTTTTCAATAATTTATTTAAATACTTTTACGTTCTCGTACATAATTTTTGCTTCGTTGTCGTTAATATTTTGTTTACACTTGATGCATATTTTTATGCCAATAATACGAAATGCAACTATATTCCATGCGAACTTACGAAATGTTTGCGCAATCCTTATCTATTATAATACACGACGTTTATTTTAGAGTTTACCTTCACGTGAATGTTAGCAAAGAGCTTTAAACGAAAAACGGTATCGAAAATATCGAGTACAAATATCGATTGTTGACATAGGATGATTATCTCTATAAATTTGAAGAGGTAAATAGTCGGTGAATCCGCCGATATTGTCAATCACTGCGATCTGTTTACCCACCGGGTGAGGAGCTTTTGACCGTAGTTCTTACGGTCGTTTCTCCTTTACGATTGTTTTCTGCTCAAACACTCCTAAACCAATTCCAGAATCTGAATTAGTTTTATATTGCTTTTACACTGTTAAAATACCACCCTATCTTGTAACCAATAAAACTCCTTCAAACTACGCAGACTAAATTACGATTTAGTCGTTTATCGTCGTTAGCCGTGTCTGGGTAGTTTTCTAGCACAAATAACCTTATCGTAAAAAAAGGATTCAACGTTAATTTTCTTTCGCATGTGAGGTTAATTATATAATCGTATATATGAATAGTGTAAGAATATCTTTTCGAATAACTGTAATAACTTTTAATGCAGTTTGTTTCTAAATTTAATATCATTCGTTTTAATTTGATGAAAAACGCAGAGGCATGCAGAATGTATCCAAAATTATTTGGCTTCAATGAACGGTGGGTTTGTGTTGTACCAAATGAGTATTGAGCTAATCATTTACAAAACAAAAGGCCATGATCAAATGAAGATGTAAATGCAATTGTGTCAGTCCCAACTAAGTGGTGGTGATGACGCTGTAAATAAGACTTGGATAGTATCACGTTGTGGATTAAATAAAATATTTTGAAAATGAAAAAATCACGAATATGAGTTTTGCAATTTTTACAATTTTAATTTTATTGGGTACGACAGTTTTATTATTTTCTCCACTTTGCATTTTTGGACAATTATGAATGATGTTGCTAATAAGATAAATTGGCCACGAGACAAAATTTTATATTTTCGATAATTGTTTCCCCTTTTATTAAACCCAAAGAAAATGTAAGATGTAAAATAGCCAAGCGAAGTAACAATGGAAAATGAAACAAACGGAAACTACAAAAAAACGAAACTAAAAATATAAATAATCTCTGCGTGACTTTTTAGTATTTCTATTTTGGTAATTGTGTTAATGTTAATTAATATTAATGTTAAATGTAAATGCTGGTTTCCAATTTCGTGAACCCAACCCAACCCAATCAAACTCAATCCAACTAAAATTGACCCGACACAATTTGAAAAGTTTGACAAATACAACTTTGATGGAAGGAAACGAAAAGTAATGTAATGAAAAAGGTAAACATAGCAATTAATAAGTTTCACAATTTGTTTTTAAATTTTTGTCAATGTTCACAGTTTCAATATTTTTCAGCAATCGTCATTTTAGACAATTTTAAAACACAATTTACCACCATAGAAAAACTTGAAGGGTAAGACTTGGTGACATAAATTAGAAGGTTGTTGTATGATGAACCTCGGCATTGGTACCGTTACTCGAGAAAGTAAATTAGAAGAACTAGTATGTTCCAATTTATTACAAATAATGACTTAACTTAATTTAATATATGCAGATGATACACTCCTAATATCTAAATGCACGACAAGCACAAAATCGTGTAAACATCTGAAAATTAAAGATATTGCATATTAGTAAAGATGCACAAGTTGCAAAAAACATTCACATAAATGGAACTGATAACTGGAGCTTGTGCGAATGGTGTTATCAACAACGTTGTCAATGCAGAGGAAAAAAATAGACAGAATAAGCCAGGTAAATAAAATCTAATATAAAATAAATAACACCTTAATATGAATAAGAATCATGGAGAGTGCTTTAAGTTAGATCAAAGCAAAAACATCTGAAATGAAACATCTGAGGAAACTGGTGGATAGAACAAGAAGAGAATGAATCAGAAAAAAGGACAATGAGAAAGGAATTTAATCAAGGCCAGTAATAGAAGAAATAGAAGCAAAACAACTTGACTACTTGACATCCCCATTCCATATTCGAATATCAACTGACCTGAAATGAAAAGGAAATCACGCAAACCCCTAGTTGCCTGGAGGGAATCACCCAGGGAGCCAGGGTATAAACGAGGTAAATAAACACCTACAGGCGATAGATGAACCCTATGCCAGAAATTATAAACGACATTTGAGAAAGAAGAAAAAGTTAGCATTTACAGAAGACAATCAAGAACGTCGCAGCTATATATGCCTTTAATTAAAGGTAGATTATTAATGACAACTATAAAGTTTTCAAAGATCTTAATAGGATGCACTTAACTGACTGCTCAGCTTGATTCTCCAGATTGTTATTTAGATTTAAATAACGGATATTATTTAAAATAAAATTGATCTAATGGGTGCGTTATTGAGTTTACTTTTTCTCTCAACAGTAAATGTAGGTCAAACACCGCACTGTATTGCGAACCAGGGAGCGCATTTGTGTGTGTATGTGTCAATTCTACTCCCATCTTCCATATTTACGAAGTTCTTCTTGGTCTCGCTGAACCACATCGCAAGCACACCAAAGTCCATTAACCAAAATCCGACGCAAGAAAGTGCCAACCACAACGATGGACTTCACTTGGACAAGTAGCTCCGAACGTCTGTTCTTCTAAATCAGTGAGACCAAGAGTTTCCTGATAAAACATCGAATCGACCTTTCAGGGAAAATTTCTACAATACGGTTCGCAACCCGAGAACCACGAAACACAGATATGAGCCGTAAGGAAATACTTTTTTACCGTTATGTGTAAAGGAGAGTTTGCACTATTTATTATACACTAATTTATTCCATTGCTTCCTATTCCTATCCTTTCTTACTACTTCATTCCCCACTATATTTATATCGTTTACCATGGTTATTGAGCTATACCATGTTTTCCTTGTTCGGCCCCTGTCCCTTCTTCCATATGATTTTGCCTTCCATGCCTAGTTTGTCCAGCTTTCGTCGCACACCCTGACCAAGTATCCAAACCAATTGCTGCTCTTCAATCTTCTTATTTACTGGTTCTATTTTTAATACTTCACGTATCATGTCATGTGTTATCTTATCTTTTTTGGTGGCCCCTTTGACTTTTCTTAAATATTTCATTTCGATTGCCTGAATTTGGCTTATCATACTTCTGTTCAACACCCAGCTGTCATTTTTGTTTTCCCGTTTACTTGCTTATTTGTTGTAACTTATTGCTAATGGTGCGATTTAGTTTCGATGTATTATTTATCCTGTCTCTAATCTCTTCATCTAGTGCTCAATTTGATTGTACCTTTACTCCCAAATATTTAAAACATTTCCCCAGTTCGCATTCCACTTTGCCATCATTAATTTTAGTATTTAAATAGATTTATAAAATGTGCAAAAAATAGTAAGGTGGAGAAGAAATAGTAAATTCCATAATTTTAAACTGTGGTGGAAACGTAAAGTGGTGACAATTAAAGAAAATATTTTCAACCACATTTTGATTGAAACGGAGTAAGTTTTAGGACATTTCATGGATCGACTTCGTGTTGATTGACACTATGGCAATTTGTTTCAAAGCAAAGTCTACCACTTAGGAAGCAAAGTAATGACAAAAATCAATAAAAACGCTCCAAATATAAAAGATTATCGAACATTCTAAAAGACGTTGGCGCAGAGGCGTTGCTTCGCTGATCTTAACGGTTAGCTTGGGTTTTGAACCATTGTCATGGTTTTAGCTACAAAATATAAAACTATTGCCCAAAAATGTTATCTAAATCCATGCACGAGCACTTTCAGGACTGCCTAATTATATTTCAAACTACATGATGTTGATAGGGACATTTATTTAACCTTCATAAAAATATTTTGTTCCTGAAAAGTAGTTGGAATCTGAATCACATTGTTTCAGCTAATACAAACAATTGACTTTAATAAATCTTCAAAACTAACTGAATGTATGAAATCCTAACAATGCTCAATTTCCCTATTTAATTCCCAGTTGGGTGAAACGCTCAAACTTTCTGGATTTAAAAATTGCAAAGCTTCATTAGCGAGGTTCGTGATAAATCTTATCACAACAAATCGTTTCATAATTCTACGTTAAAATTTGCACCGCACATACAATTCATCTGATAGCGCCCGAACATGTTTAGTAAATGAATCGTTGAACCTTTGATATAGCGAACGTTGCCATGACCTATCTCTATGTTATTTTTAATAACTAAATCCAATATCTCCTGACATTTGGCAATTACATTTATCTCATGTAATTAAATGTTTTTATCATAAACGTACGTTTAATTAAACGGATATTTACCTATTTTAATTGATGTATTAATCATTTTTGGAGCTAAATCGAATAATTAAACGTTCAGTTTATCGCAAGCTAAAATTGAAACCGACGCTATTATTACCGCAGAACTGACACAGGCGCTGCTGCTGCATCGAGCACTATCACAATTAATCTAAACTAGATATTTTTTCGCTCTTTAACGACGTACGCAGTGCGTTTCTTTTCGAATGCCACATAAAATTGGCAATTTACTAAATGGGGCAATTATATTATTCATCGATAGCTTTAATTTCATAATTGCATGTGATGGGCTCCGTTTTATTTATTTTAATTTTCCAAGTTCATGTTAATAAGTCAATTAGAAGAAAAGTTTCGCAAATAAAAAGGCGTCATTACTGAAATATTACACCAAATTGGCTAGTTAGCAAACTTTAGAGAATAACAAGTATTTCAGACAGCGACATGTGTAGCTGTTATAACTTCGACATTTTTAAATTTTGTCATTTCGTGTTAGTTTCAATTTGGATATTTCCTCATTTATTTATATTTTAATTACTATACGTTGTCTTTCAATGTTGTTGTTTTCATTGAATTTGTTTACACTTTTTCTTTGTTTTGTGTTCTTTGTTTTTTTTTTTTTCTTTTCTTGTACTAGATCTTTACTTTATCAGTTTCACTAATTTACATTTACCGCAATTGTCATGGCACATTATTTACGTTAAAATTTCGTACAGGTTTCTCTTATTATGATATTGTTCCCATTGACTAATTATGTCATTTCCTGTATAGTTTGTATGTCTAAAACGTTGGATAGTTTGAAAGTGTACACTTGAATTCACAAAAACTCATAATTAAGCCGTATAAAAAAAATCCAATCAAATTGCCTAAATTAATAGCCTACATGAAACTTAACATTGCCCATAAATTATTTTACGTTCGGCTCGTGCAATTAACCGTCGTGTTTAAAATTACAAAATACAAAATAATCCGTACATGAATGACAAGAAATAGCAATTAAAATAACCGTTTCGATTATACCGAAAAATAATTACACATAAAATATGCACATTCAAATGTAAACTAAATTAGTATTCATGTTTTTTGTTATTAAATTTTAATATATTTTAATTAGTCGATTTTAATTTATTTTATACATATAAAAAAACTGTTTTGTTTTGCATTTATTTATTTTGCTAACAATTTTATTATATTTTAAAACGCAAACCGGGTAAATTTAAATATGGTAGTAAGTCAGTTAGTTGTGTTTTTGCAGTGATGTAAACTAATAATAATTAAGGCAGTAATGACAATTAATATCTTTATAAATAAATGCAAATATTTAATTTTAAGTCTGGTGACGTATAGGGTAACATTGGATAAAAACCAGTCGAAATAATTACAAACATTAGTTCATATTTATAATAAAAAAATCAATTATCGCTTCTTAATTTAAATCTAATTTCGTTTAATTGAAACAATTTCAACACAGCGAACGCAATTATCCGAAGAAAATAAAACAACTAGCAGTGCAAACAAGTCGTCAGATTGAGGAGCTCCTTTTCGACGGATTAAACTTGTCTGGTCGTGTTTTTCACCCATTATTCATGGACGTGTTTTATTAGCTGGGTTTTACAATATCCATGCTACCGGCCGGCATAAATATTTAATTATCAATTTATTTTTCCTGCCTCCAAATCAAACCAATTATATTATACCGCTTACTGCTATACTAATTTGTTTTATTACGTACATTTCTACGGGTGCATACGAGTTTTAATTGCTAAAGAATTTATACATTGCCACTTGTACGCCGACAAGTGACTGTTAATTCGTTAATGTGGCGGTGATTTTTAACAAATAATAGTGTGTACAATTTATGGAAAACAAACAGTTGAAACGACTAATTTAACGCTTTATATTGGATAATTAACGTCAAGGTGTTTTTTTTTTTTTAATTAAAATATTTGAGGTAATTTGCATTGGCATTTCTAAAATTGCACAGTTTAGGTGCCAGTGCGAAACAATCGGTGACGCACTTTTTTCTGAAATGAAGGACGAGTTGAAGAGAAATATTTATATAATCGAGATAGCAGATATATTGAGAATATAGAAATAGATTGGACAGATAATGTGTCGAGGGTATGCATCTGAAAATTCAATGAAAATCCTCCTATATTTAGATCTATAAATGTGGAATGATTGACAGATAATTACAACAACTTTCTTTTATCATTTCATTTTGCTCTCTATGGTAAAATAAATAAATATGGAAAAACTGACGATTACTTTTATCGTCGTTACAGTCCAACAACATTGTCCAACAACAACACTTCTTAAAATTGAATAGTAGGCTAATATGAAAATACATCGCAATGTACTATTAGTGTCGTAGAATTATTTTGAAGTTGTTTGGGTGCACAACACTTCTGTTCACTTGAAAATTACGCAAAGTTAACAATAATTAAAATACATTAAGAAAAGGTTCATATTCTTGAAATCATGAAACACATCGAAGGGGGTGACTCTTAACACTATTTTATTGCCTTTAGGCTGTGTGTGCGATAATCAGTTGTTTAGATTAAAAATTAGTTTGCTATGTTTCCCGAGGTATCCCTGGACTTTTTTTAAAAACTGAATAGTCATGTTTACAGCTTTTGAAAAATTAAAACACGTTTCTGGATTCTTCCAATTATTTGTGCACTACGCCTAAAAGCCACAAAACTGGGGGCATGCCGTACAGGTATTTTATGTTCAATGACACTATTTTATTTAGGAGTATTTCGCTTCCTTCAGAGCCGAGAAGAAAAAGGTATTATGCATCCATACGTAATAAATACTGTTTTTAGTTCGAGGGGCGAATATTTTCCTTGCAAAGTAGTTCTAATATTACGACGTATAAAAGCATCAAATGTGTTAATAATAGAGACTAATACCATGCATAAATCAATACAGGATCCCCAAAAAAAAAATCATTACCATATTGTTCCCTTCATATCGAAGTATGTTTTCAATCCTGTCACTGTAACTGTCACCCTAAACCTATTAGAGTCCTTAATTATGAATGCAATATCGAGAACGAAGTTACACCCCATATTAAGAAATAAATGGTTAAGGGTCCCCCACCCTTGTATGATAAATGGTTCTGGTCCATCAGAAATTAAAACGCGAGTGCTTTTCCAAGTAGACAAACGCGAATTATTCGCGAGCTTCGCCCGCTGCAACAACAAACACGCAGTTATGTACAAAATCTGAACCGTCGCCGTCGTAAACGAAACACATCTTCGAGCGTTCAATTTATCCGGCGCAATCAAGCCCACAAATTATTTTCAATAGTGTTTTTGTATCAAGAAACGTGCCTATCCATCCGTAAAATTACTTATTTCTAATCAATTTGCAAGCACGTTGAAAATAAAGCAATATCTCTGAAATCTGATTGTTTTCTGTAGTTTTACGTTGTTGTGTTCGTTATTTTTTGAATTCCTCCATTCGCATTAGAGCGGTTCCATTTGCTGCGATTGTGAAACTATGTTGCTTTTTTGATTAAGCTCTAATTGTTTTCTTTGGCGCAACGTTCGATTTATTAATATTATTTTTAAACGTGTCCACTTTACTTTTGCACAGTTAAACATGGTTAACGTGCATTCTATTTGCTTGTTTTCGTTTATTTATCTAAACTTGGCAATTATAATGGAAAATAAGTGTAAATTAATGGAAAGTTAACCTGATTCAAAATTTAATCAGCACTATTTTATCTTCATCATATTGGTAGGTTTTTGGTATATGCATAAAATAATTTATAAATCTGAAACATTTCATTTATACCATAACAAAATGTCTTGGAACATATATTTGCAGGGGCATTCGAAATGATTTAAAATTATGTCTGCAACTAGTGTTCATTGAATTAATCATTTATTTTTCAATTTATAATAACAAAAAAAACTGTTTGTGATTATTCGATTTCAGTAAAGCTGTTCGCTTATACGAATACGTGGTCAGCGACGAACTTAAAATTTTAAAGCAATCATATTATGGTGCGCATAAACGAATTTTAATTTTCATATAACAACGTAATAATATATTATTTTGACCTCAACAAGGCAAATCGCAAAACCGTAATGAGTTTCTTCATAAAATCTAAAATGAAAACATACACACCGTCATCTTACGTTTTCAATTGCATGTGTTTAATCATTTTTTGACATGTACCAGAACACTCAATAAATCATTCAATAAAGAGCCATAAAAGGTCACAAACATTTCACAATTATTGACTTATTTATTATATGACTTGATCTTTGTTCGTTGTAAATTGTTACATTTTATACGCGGAGTATAGAAATTTTATTCCTTAAGTGCTAAGTAGCCAGAGTTCGATAACATGTCTATGTCGATATTCTATTTCGTGAGTGCCCATAAAATCCGATTAGTGGAGATTTCATCTCACAGATTGCAACACTGTTCGTGTTTTTATTTTTCCGATATTGTTACTTATGCGGATTAAGAACAAGAGTTATATTCGTAAAATTCAATTTTCGTGATAACAGTATTAATGTTGCCTAGCTTGCACATATATATATTTTCATTAATTTAGTATGTCTGCGCTATAAAATTCTTTTAGAAACGAATCGTGGTTTTTTTTACTTGATATATACAAAATCTACAAGGAGGCGTTTTGATTATGATATGAACATTTAGGTATAAAGTAATTATTTATAATATTCTTTCCATTTTCGTTACAGTTCAATATTTTTCCCCCGTGTCTTTACTTCCGCCTTCCTTCTAAACCTTTCTGTTTCCTTCGGTATCTCCACCCTATCCATGATCCATTAAAAATAATTCTTCCAACCTTTCCCTTTTCTTTGATCATCAAAAGTATCATATGACAGTACTTCACTCAAAAATTGCATTTCATATGTCTCTCATTAAACCTCCCAAAATCTTTCCCGCATCTGAACATCGCAATCATTTTTCTACTTGCACCGTCCTTCCATACTGACATATCTTCAAATATCTTGCGTTAAATTACATCACGTCTCCTTTTTTTTCATACAGCTCCTTTCCACACGTCATTTACATTTGTATCTCAAACCTGGCGAATTAAATGTTTTATATATGAATTCTAAATTAGTTTCAATTGAGAATTCACGTTCAGTCCCATATGCAAATATTCCAAAGTAATTTATAATATAAATGAATATCATGGAATATCACCCTTTCATTATTTTCTGCCAATGTAAGAAGCTACCGACTGAATGAAGGAAATGGTATTGGGTTCGATTGCGAAATATGGAAACATTGAACAAGGACGATACATGAAAAATTAAGGACGTACCTAAAGAGAATGTAGTGAAAATAAATCAAGCAAAAAAATTAAAACAATCCAATATCCCTTTAGATTGTAACAACATTGACTCGTTTTGCATTCTCTTTAATCGGCTAATCTGCTCCAATGCCAACAATTTCCACCTGGTTTTACCTCTGAATATTCAACACCATCAAAGTACCACTACTAAATAATCCAAAACAATGGCACTGTTTGTTTTGTTTTATTCTTATTTGAAGATGGAGGTGTTTCGTGTAAGGGCAATTCAGGAACACTAACATTACGGCTGAGAGCTCGAAACAATAACCAAAAAAGGAAAATCCAAATTAAAAACTGGCCTACGAACAACGTAACAGACTGCGTAGCGTGGAAATGTATTAGACAAAATTAAATACTATATATGGAAAACGACCACATATAAGAACTTGATTATTGGCAGGCACTGAAAAACAAGAAATTAAATTATTTTTTTAAACTTGGAACGCAAAGCAATCTCGATTTCCTCAATGTCACCTAAAGTAAAATTCACAATCATGAAGAATAACACCAACCTGGCCTGTATGATATCTCAAGGGAGGTTCGTGGTTTATTGGATTTGGAGTTAAATATAGACTGCAACCTTGCGAACATTAATTTATTCACTTTGAAATTACATTATATTTTACTGTTACAGTTTGATCAAAGCTTGGAAAACAGAGTCTGAAAAGAATAATAAAATTAAATTTACTCAGAGCTTTAGGAATGGACTAGTCTCGAAATATTTTATGATCGCCATCAACATAATAATAAGGAAAGTGGAAGTTGAGGAAAACCATCGACAGGGGCGATGGAGCTATGAAACAAGTATGTATGACAAGAACAGGAAAAATAAAACCCACTGGTGATCGTGTTGAACAAAGTTGTATTCAGATAAGATGGAATAAGATTTCATGAAAGAGGTCATAGAATAACATCGAAACTTTTGGCGTCTTACCAGCGTAACTGAAACATATAGGATCATTGAATTTGGTGTAGAAACAATGAAAACAGTAACAACTAGTGAATGCGGGGTAATCTAATAATCTTTGCCAATATAACCAGCCTATTTAAATTTCACATAAGTACATATTAATAGTAAATTAGATTTTAAAAAATTAAAAATTAGTTAAACCATCCATATAACGGGCAATCAGAGTCGAATATTTTGAATTTATCCTACCAGAGCGTTAGCCAGATCATTGATATGGTGTTATCCAAAAAATGATTAAGATTCAATAAATAACTGACAAGTGGAACATTTATTAACCTGATGAAATAAAACAAATGACAACAGTAAATTATTTGTGGTATAAACGTTGTCATTTGTTTTATTTCATCATTAATATGGACTGCCACATAGTAAAGGTCTCAACCATCCTTTATATTTATTAATCTAATTGTTATTCATGTATAAAAAAAATGTGTTAACTTAGTTTATAATGCTCCCTCATAATTGAAATTGTTATAAATAAAGATGACAAAGTCCTTCTACGTACATTAATAACAACGACATTTTTAAAGGAGAAAGTTTGGTATAATTAAATAAAACACATCACAGCGATCACTATTTATACAAAAGCTCTGAGTTTTTAATTAAAGCGTGAAAATTATGTCACAAGAAGGGGTGACAGCAACTGAAAAATGATCTCTTGCAGTATTAGGAATCATGAAAAGCAAATTATAAAAAACAACAATAATGAAAAACAATTAATGAGCGAGCAAAATAATCGAAAATTCAACGATTTATCTTGGAGAGTTGCGTTCAACAGGAAAACTTTGTGGGCTATGAAACTCACCAGAATATACTTGGAACACTTTTATACAATAATTCGATACTAAACACAATTTATGTGATTGAAATTAGCAAAAGTGCAAAAGTTAATAATAATAGCTTATAAACTGGATAGTGATACTTGTTAACAGATGTATCTTAGTCATTAGAAAAATTCGATCTAATTTAATGTCAGTATTTTGTTAAATATCACAGAAAATATTCCAAAGATTTGTGAATCTAAAATCCTAATTACTCTGCATATCATAAATGTTATCGCAGTGTTCTATATTTTCAGAAATCTTTACTTGGAAATTTAAATCGGGCCGCTAATCGCTATTTTGACCATCTATGGCAAGCTTATAAATACAAAACGAGAGCCAAAAATGCACGTACCCTATTTTGCGCATACAGAGTCTGAAAAGCTTAACAATTATTTGCAATAGAGTTTTTATTTGACAACTATCAAGAGTGATATTAAACAAAACTAACGTATTTAACTGTAACACCGTAATTTTAATTAAGAAGGTCTACAATGATAACTGGTTATTTCCAGATTATAATTTATAAAAAATTGCAATTAAATTATCATGACGATTCTTGACAAAGCAAAGTGTCATACTTGTACTTTGTGGACGTCAAATTAGGAAATATCGCAGTATTGGAATAAAATAATTTCAGGGAATAGAAGAGATGATGGAAATATAGTAAAGAAAAACATCAGGAAAAAGATCTGTCGGTAGACAAACCAAAGGATGACGAACGTTGACTTCAACATATAGAAAGCAGGAGAAAGAAGAAGATCTATCATATTCCTTTTCGTTGCCAATAATTTATATGTTAAAATATACGAGCTTCAATAAAATCATGCAGTCCAACAATTTACATATAGAAGTTGCACCAAGATTGATTGATGATTGAAACTGTGTAAAACGATTAAGCAGAGAGTGAAAGAAATCTAAATTTCCCATTTTGGTTACTGATGATGTTCTGGTTAATAGTTTTTTGTTGCTAATTATAATTGCTGAACGAACCAATACAGTTTAATAAGGCACATGGCACCAACATCCATACCATCTACAAATCCATGCAAATAATAACACTTCACCCAATAAATGACAAAAATTGAAACAAAATATCTAACTGTTAAAAATCTTCACCCATCGTAATTATTTTAATGTCGATGCAAGAAGGTACTTTTGTTTGTGCTCGTTGCAACAATCTGAAGCAGATCCGAATTGAGGGTGAGACTGGCAAGGCTCTCGTCTCGGATAAGTGACGCTAAAGACGCGTGAAAAAATGAATACGTTGCACAATTTTTTCAAAATGTTGTTATGCAATACTCCTCTTCTTATGTGAAATATTGTTTTATAATTTGCAACAGTAAATATTTCAACTTACTTCATTTTATGAGCAACTATATACTTCTGTATTGTGTGCAGTTGTTAATTAAAAATGGTTACTTTGTGTTTTTAGTTACTCAGATTGGAACAATGCTTTAAGGGATATTCAGGCCCTTACTTAATAAAGAAATAAAATGCTCTTTGTAATACATGAAAAATTAATTCATATAAAAAGACGAAATATTTTTAAATAGAAATGATGAGTGTCAGGGGGTGTCACAAGATAAATCATCATTTAGTTTGTTTAACTAAAAGTCTCCACAAGTTAAATATAATGATTTTGTTTTAATTTTAATTGTTTAACGATAAGTTAACGCATGTTTTGAAAATGTAAAAATTGCGTCAAAAAATGTGAAATATTTAGTGCCTTGTAAAAGACCGGAGGCGACCGTCAGCGTTCAAACTTACTAGGGTTACTATTTACAACAGAAATATCACATCCTTACAAGTTTTGGCTACCAATTTATAATTTGAAACTTGGAACTTTAAATTGGACATAAATTAGAGTACTTCGTAGTGCGAAAAAAGTCCAATGCAAATCCAAAGCAATATACAAAAAACTGATCAACCAATTTAGGTTGAGTGATTTGGTTTGGAATTGCCCACTTTATGCACAAAGACAGTACGGCACGAGTCCACCTGTACCATTTTTGGGCATATACTTTATCTGATTTGGTTGGAAATAACAGAAATATGGAATTAGACATCAGACGTGTACATCTTTTCATAAAAAGGCTGTTAATAATCAAAATTCATGGGGAAAAAATGGTTTCAGGTACAGAATTTTCTTCTTTCGATATCCTTGACATAAAAAAACCACATGTGAAAAATCATTCTTCCACAACCCTTAAAGAAAATTGCTTTAGGTACGTTTCATAAAATAAATATACAAATTCACATAATTGTTATTCTGCACTTATTGGGTTTACATTTACTTCGATTCGCAATATATTCCCATACGAGCCATTGGGTTTACGTAAATAATCAATCGTGCTTACAACATATCCTTAATGTATGACTTCGATGGGACACCGAAACACACCAAACCAATTAAAATTCATTTAGATTGAGTTTGGTCCTCTACTTTTAACATTGGACGAGAAACACATTACAAATATTAATGTAAATACATTTTAAAGCATCTGTCTTTACAATTACATTAAATTAACTTTTAAAGCTTCGGGTGATTTTGGGGCAGCACATAAAAATATTGCTTGCTGTTCATAGACAATCATCAAGATATAGTACCTCGACTCCAAATCATTTTCTTTTACACCAAATGTGACTTTTTTTACTTAAACAGAAAATTTTGAAAGAATGTTATTTAACTTATTTTCGCGTTATTGCAAAAATCCTAATTGGCAAAAAACATTTCGGCCTTATTTTGGTACTAAATTAAAATTATGTTTGAAGAATATATCACACATTTACGCCGTCAATGTAATCATTTATTTACATTATTGTGCTGCATTTTATCTCAATAACAAGATACGTGCATTGTCATTAGACATTAATTAAATAGTAAACGTTGTTTATTCGATAAATATATTTTTAGTTTCTAAGCAATAAAGTTGCAATATCGACGATTGGAAACATACTTTTATGGTGATCACCGCTTTGAATCCCGTTGTACCAAAGATTGGATAACATCAAATTTTATTGCATTTATGTCTCCGGGTTTAATATCCATGACAGGGGCAAGCCCTTTGGAGACTGATTAAAATAATTATGCACATTTACCAACATTTTTCATATTATTTGTGTTAATGTAAATGGGTTGCAAGAAAAAAGTAACATGTGCTACAAAACATTTACGAATTTAATTATATGGAATTATTTTAAAATGCAACAGTGGACGGAATGAATACCTCATTTAACGTCAACCGTCTGTCAAAACACACACGTGGTTGCTCGAAGTTCCGAAACAACTGTCACTTGATACGCCGCCACAAAACTCTCGCGGATTGCGTTTGCACTGCAACTTCGCAATTAAATTCTTAAATGGTTATTAAAGGAGGCTATTATTAAATTCGTAATTTACATATTAAATTTCATTCCACGCGGAGAAAGTGTGCATTTAATTACGCCGAGTGGTGCGGGTAATAATAGGACAAACGATTCAGTTTTTTCGCCATCAAATCAAAATTTAGAAAGTACTCACCGGTTTAATGGTGTCGCCTTTAATTTCGTGGACGTCGCGAAGTCGCTTGCGAATGTTCGGGTGGGACAAAACACCATAAATGATAAACCAAAAAACCAACAAATAAACACTGTTTCGGTGGCGGCGACGAACGAGAGAATCACAACGGCAAGTCGATAACTTAAACTGGATCGGAGTACGAGAGTGTGCGTTCAAGTGCTGCGTCGGAAAAGTTGCTGCTTGGCGCTTGAATACGTCCGAACACCTTCCCGTCCGAACTCGCAATGCGAAAGCTGCACGAGTCAAATATGCGAGAACCGAAAGCTAACGGAGCTTTGACAAACGCGCATCGGCCAAAGCTCTGCCCAAGAGTGGGGGGTGGATAACAGAAGACAGTAGCACCCGCCTGTCAGATACGTCATGTCAAATATTCAGACGTGCTCGAAATAGGGTTTGATGTTTAAAGCGTTTATTGAAAGTGTCTATTTTATCGCGCAATTTGTTAAAGGCGTTCGTAAGTTTTTTATTTAATCTTCGTGAAGATTGTTATTTACTATGTTATTATTTTCCACAAATAACAATATAAATCATTCATAAATAATTCTTCATTTAAATTAGTTCCTAGTGACATATCACTAAGAAATAATCTAATAAGTCTTATAAAATAAAATTAATGTTGCAACTGAATTTAATAATTTATAAATAGTTCTAAAAAAATTATAATAAACACTCAAACCAAACGTTTCACAGAAACATAATTATAAATACAAAGTATGGTATTGAAATAAAATTTATCAATATTGTAGAAAGAACGGGCTAACTATACTTGTATACAACCTAAAGTGTATCCAACAAATGGGTGAAATGAACATTAAAGTTTGTGTTAAGTTGGATTGGGTCGGGTTTGGTTGACTTGGGTTGGATGGGATTGAGTTAAGTTAGGTTGGGTTGCATTGGATTTTGTAGTACATGTTTCGATTTCGGCCGTTCAGAGTCGAGAATTCACAGTCAAGAAAATCACGAAATCGAGATGTGAACTGGATACTTGTCGGTTTGTCCAGTTCATCGCTCGATTTTGAGCTTACAAACTTTCTTCGTTTTGTGTCCAGACTGGAATAAATCATCACCATAAGATTTACTAAAAACAAATGTGTCAATTGCGACAGTTGGGAAGGTAAGCACAAAACAGAACTGCAATACGCACTCGAATAAATAATCGCAAGAAATAACGATAATTTTAAATTTATAGCATCCTTCTTGAAATCAATTCGCTACTATTTATATTTCTATTAAATATTTCTCCAGTTTTATTTAACATTTTTTTATTGTAGTAAACAAAATCAATGTTGAGTAATTATAATTATTTATCAAGGTGTTATCCCAGATATAAAAATCAGTTTAAGCTCCTGGTAAAATCTTTGACGTTCTGCGACGTACATCCTACTTGTCGGCAAATCCTCATTGTTTCTTATTGACAGCAACCAAAAAATAAATTGGAATTATATGAAAATTAATATTCAATTCTTAAGTAAATGGAAACATTTTTTTATTGCCCTACGTTGGTGTCGACAAAATATGCTAAGGTATAATAATTTTATTTACATTTTTTGGAAGTCAAAGATTTGAAAATTTTAAACAAAATATAAACTTTTATTAACAATTTAATATTTTTTTTTGTCTTAACTTAATGCTTTGAAGTGTTCTAGGCTCAAGACTTGATTCTCAAATGAAATAATCTTAGCGTTAATGTTACTTGTGGGTTCGTGTGGTCAAATGATTGAATTGGCGTTTTTAAAGTTCTTCTTTATTTTTATTACACTTAGTTCAGATGCGCGATATTTCTAGATGAAATGAGTATGCATTTTTATTTATACACTTACAGTTACTTCCTGTTATTGATATTCGAATCGAGCTGCACTATTTTCGGTTCTCTTCTTAAAATGCTGTGCACTTGTCCTCATTTCAAAAACACGTCTTGTTATCAGAGCAACGTGCACTACAGAACAGATAAAATGACACTACTCCGTTGTCCTATCACTTCCTTGGTATAATCTTTTGTTTTGTTTTTTGAACTTTTACCTGCTTTATACAGTTTTTTTTGTATTTCCTACATAATTTATCATCCATAATTCTTTTTTAGTTTTTATTGTACTATATGTAAAATTAACGGCTATTTTCTTCTAATTAAAACGGTGTTTTTATTTGCCCGGTATGTGCCTCCATAATCTGCATAAACATTTTTCTTAATTTTAACAGTTTTTACGCAACCAAAAACATTCAAATTCTCTAAATTTTAGTTTTCTCTTCGAATTCTTGCCCGAAACGGTTATTTCAGATAATTTTTAAACCCACCCAGGACAATTATCTACGACCCTTACGATAATTTTGCACTTGAATATAAAACTATATTTCTACACAACATTTTGTCTACTTATACTCAATGGAAACTTATGTCAGTTACATCTTTTATCCTGTTTCTTTGTATATACTTTCCATTCATTTAAAGGACTTTTTATACCTATGTTAAATCGTTAAATTTCTTTCCTGCTACATCGTGCTATACCTGAGTTTCGTTATTTTATACATTTTTGTATTATTACTATATTCTTTATTCTAAATCTTTTTATATTTCGAAAATTTCCTTGATTTCGCCTCAAATTAATTCCTTTCTGATTTCAAACAATTTCTGCGTTATAACGTTTTTAGATTGAAAGCTGCCCTTAGTTGGTAATTAAAGTTAAATTTTTGATATTAAATTCTCAGAAAAACCCAGATACTGGTACACAAATGTTCGTTATTGGTTTAGGTTCAATTTATTGTACTTATATATTCGAAATTCGAGAAATTATTGTAATACTAGGTGTTTTTGTATAGGTTTTGCCTTAAATGTCATATGACGTCATTATATCCTATACTGGGATTACGTAACATTTGTTAATTAAATAAACTACCTTTGACATTCATTTCTAACATTTTTAATATTACTTACAATCGAAGTGGTTATGAGCAAAAGCGTTCTGAAGGACACGCCGCAAGTTTAGTCATAGCAGCAATACAGTTTAGAAATTATTGGTCTTTATAGTCCTAGTTAATTGCTGCGTTGGTTCATCCGACAAACAATAACCAACAGTTCCAGAAAAAAAAACCAAATTTCTGATCAACACTTCTACAAATCTACCAATCACGAGTTGACCATCCCCACTTGCATTATTGGGTATGGTACGATTGGTAACTGCCTTTCCCATGAGCAGTACCCATGGCACCATAATGTATATAATATAAAACTATTAAATGTAAATATCAATGTCCAAGTTAAGTGCTTGCAAATATACAAATAATTGTATATAATCTTGGGGATGAATAAACATTAAAAGACACATAACGTGAGTATTTTTTATTACAAGAAAGTCATCGCGAAACCTACGAACACTTAATTATATCAATGTCATAAATTAGTGTTAAATTAGTTAGATATAAGGAGCCACCTTTCCTCAATTCGTTAAATTAAATCCTGCTGCGCACTAGAGTGAACTAATGTAGAGTTTGAAACACATCGATGAATAACAATACATATTTTAAAGAAATTTCGCGGAATCAGTGAATTAAATACGCCATTGCAACCAGAAACCTATAAATACCAATTCAAAGAATAATTATTCAGATTTAAGTCCAAAACAACGAAAGTCTGATTGAACTAAACAATCTAAATAATGAAGAAAAGTATATAACCAACATAGCAGCAATTGTCCATTGTAATCCATAGCATTCGATAAAAACAATTTAACAAATGGATTGTCGATCAAACATGACTTGTTAGATAATTCTTAAAATGTAATTGTTGGACTGTAAAACAACGTGTCCTACCTAATATACGTGTCAATCGTTTTACGCAATTTCATTTTTGTCGTTTCTTTATTTGCATATTAAAATATTTTAATTATTTATTTGTCTATTTTAACACTTTTTTATTTGATTTTGAACTTTTAATACCTCCATGTATTAAAATTCTTTCAAACAGCAATGAATTTACAAATAATTGAAAACTTTTTGGGGAACAGACATGCACTAATTTTGTAAAACAAATCAGTCCCAAACAGATTTTCGTTTCAATTACATTTTCATCTCTATAAACCAATCAAATTTGTGAGGTAAACAAAATCGCATCCTATACTTTATTCAATCGATTTTCATATTAAAAGCACCGATACAGTAAAATAATTTTAAATTGTTCAATATTTAATTGACCATGCATGATAAAAACTGCCATTTTATCGAAATTCCAGTCATAACGTTGCAAACTAATTACCAAAATTTGCCGATTTAGCATGAAATTATTATATCTTCGTATCGTCATCGAAAAGTAATTTATTTCTGATTTACACGAACATGTAACCTTTCAATTACTTATAATGGGCAGAATATGTACAGTTTTAATTAGCTTGCGCATTAATAATCGTATGTTAATTAAAAAGAAGAATATGTACGTTAAGTGATGTTATTTTATCTATAGGACATTTTGTTTGCTTAACGTAACATATTTTACATATTTACAAACGATTTTAGTTAAGTATTAGGTTACGTTAACGTTGTATAATTGCCACGTTTCTTGATAAGTACTTCCACCTATGTTAATTGCCCAAAAATTAAATCATTTTAAAACCAAAACCCATGCCTAGAAAGCAGGATCGGTTATTAAGCACTAATTGCGCCCAGTGGATAGACAACGCATTCTTAACATTAATTAAATTACTCGAAATTTATTTTATTTAGTAAGTGTAAAAAGCCAACCGTAATTACTCGAAGCCCGTGTTTATCTCATCTTTAATTGAACCTTAGAAACAACATTAACACACATTAAGTTATTTTGTAATTAGATAAGTAATGAAGAGTGCTAGAAATTTACACTTCGTATGTACGTGCTCAGTTATCTTTTTAGTTTTACCATACCGACGGTTTATTTGCTTTCACTGATATCAAAGGAAAAGTACATACATAAAATTTAAGTGCTTTAATTATGGTTTGAAATAAACATAACTATTAATTTTTATTTCTTTCGCTTTGGTTGCAATTATCACAAATGAAACGGTTTTATTATTAATTAAGAAACGTTATTGGAAATATTTTAATTGTGATTAATGATCGTGTGTTTTTATGGCATATTTTATGGTGCAAATGTTACAAACCCATCACCTATGTCCTTACTTTATTAGCGTGTCACATTTTGGAATCATAACTTGACAATATACTAACTTGTTATAGTGAATGTGAATTAAATTTCAACACATATTTTATATGCTCCTACTAATTGTTTTATTACACAATAAATGTCATAGTCACATGAATCGTTTAATTGGTTGGAGTAAACTTTGGACGAAAGTTCATGTAACAAAATAAGTAATATTTTTTGATACGTCCCTCTTTATGTCGGATAGTAACGTATGACAAGGTAATGTCATGTTTGAATGTAAAAAATGTCCATTCAAAACAAGCATTTTACATTTGCCCCGCTCCCTTCAATTTGAGTTATTGCGTAATAATTTCCTTATTTCCTACATTCTTTCTTTCTTTCATGGTGTATTTCTTCGTTCATATTTCTTAATCATCATCCGCCAACGTCTACATCGACACACACATGGAAAAGTGTATTTGACGTGTTAACCACGACACCCAAATTATATTTAACTGATAACAATGTAACCATATATGTTGTCAATTTCAAGCACTAAATTTAACTCAATTTTTTGATGAATGATAACTACACTTAATCATAATATCCACACCGAATCTTAGACTATACCAAGACCTAAACGTAAACCCAAATGTGAATATTAATATAAAGATTAGCCCAAACACACAACCGAAATAATACCAAGATCGAACCTAAATTTTAATTTCAAATCAAATTTGGGAAATCTTGTTGTTTTTGTTTTAGTTTTTGTGGAATTTTGTAAGTAGATTAACTATAATTAAAACATTCCACATATTTATATTCCTCGTTCGCAAACTTTCCTTCTGTCGTTATATTCTTTATCTCTGACATCATTTTTAATAACAGCTAGTCTGCAACTTCATTAGTTCCCGTGTCGTCCTTGATTATTTTCTTCCAATCCTACACCATAATATGCTCAACTCCATCTTCAGTTGCATGATTGCACGATTGACGAAGTAAAGTAAGAGATGTATACTAGTAGGACTTGAACTCGCAAAAATCCTGTGTGATCGTAACGAAGAGGTTGAGAAGTAAAAATAAGGGAAAAGTCGAGATTGATCGATTAGTGTTTTGATGCATGTCGTAGAACAGATGATTTAAATAGAGAGTTCTTTCTTCGATCTCAACTAATTCGTCAATCAGTTTATCCCACTATCATCACAGGTTTTTCCAATTTCTAAAGTAGTTTTACTTTAATATCAGCCCTGATCTCAGCCATCTGAATATTTTAAATCTTTTCGATTTTCCTACCCCCATCTTATTTTATGGCTTCCAAGTAGACGCTATTGACACTAGGGAGCTTTTCATATTGCCGGAACGGGAACCGGAACGGGACTTCCGATATACAAAGAAGGCGACGTAGAGACTTTCTTTGTATACAATTTTTCGGCAATAGAAACAGAAGCAACGGCATAAGGATACCAAAATGGAAGGAGAACGAAAGATGTACAGAGAAATGGGAAACACAAAACATTTTCCTCTCCCGAAGTTAGTACATACATCTTTGTTCTCCTTTCATTTTCGTGTTCATCTCTTATGACAACCTTTTCGCCTAATCTAACTTATCTAATCGCATTTCACCATTCATAATTTGGCAGCTTAGGATATGCCAAGCAGCATCTGATTTCCTCCACATTGAACCTAGTGCTTCTGTCATCCACCCTTCCGGCAATTCACATTGTCTATCCAATTTTTATTAAAAAATCCTTAATTTATCAATTAATTTATTCATAACTGTCATCTCCTCTTAATGAAATCCTTATCTGCCTTCCTAGATGAAGTTTGCTATTTCGTCATTTCCTTCCTTCGCCTCTATACACTTCCACCTTCCATTTCTCTCCACCAATTACACATGCGCCCAACGACAGATCGATTTATGGCGAAAGAGCCTAATGATAATTTTAAGATTGTGCTCAGCGACCTCAAAGCAATTTAAAATGAAAAGTAATCGGGGCCTTTTTTGATGTGGCGTATAGAAAGGGGTACTATCCGGTGTTAGGGATTATGTATAATTCAGTTTACTTGGATTGGATTGGTTTCCGCATTGCTAGATTCTGTATTACACTTAATTTGGGTTGAGTTGGGTTTAAAATGCAGAATTGGTTTTCGTCCCTACAGCTACGATACCAAACGGTTATGTTTGCCTGGCGGTATTGGTATGGTCGTTTTATTCTTAGCAATCATTTCGACCTCATTATCGTTTCATGTTTCCCCATTATTTCACGAAATTTCTTGCGTTTTACAGTTTTTATCATTATCAACCAAGTAAAAGCTCCTTGGCCTATTTGTATTAGAATCAGTGGCTCAAGCTTTATGGCAACCATTGACTCTTAAGGAATCAACGCCTCACCTACCGTCCACGTCAAAGGATGCTGTATAAGAGATGTAACTACTGGGCAAATTTTTGCCACACCATCGTTTGATGAACTATAGTTTCATTTTTGCTTTGAAATGTTTAAATGCTATGAATGTTTTGTATTTGTGGATAAGTGCATATTTTCCGAAACATTGTAAATCACCTAATTTCCATTTTTACCGGTAACCAGTAAATTTTCGCAACACTGACATACAATTAATCTTAATGCTTCATATAGTTCTATTTTCAGAGTTCCATTATCTAACGGTGTCCACATAATTCCTGTATCTATTTTTATTTACGTGGATTAAAGGTGAAAGTGATTTCATGACATTTTTTTATTAATGAAATTTACATAAGCGCCAGTACATAATTGATAAATATAAAGCTACTATTAACTATAAACGACTGTAGACCATTCATTTCTGTCCTTGCTCATCCACTTTCCCTTGTCCATGATAATCCATTTTCTCTTAGACTTTCTGCAACCGTTTTATCCCATGGTATAACTTAGCAGCACTTTCCAATCTATCATTTAGTTGTAAGTAGATCTCTATTGCCTCTACTTTCACTGATATATCTAAATTTTCAAAATTGATCTTCTTTGCTTTCGTTTTTATCCTATACCTTTCCTTTCTCCATTTCCATTTTTTATTGTGATCTTCGTTTTGGCTTCATTGATTATATTGGGTGGTTCGATCACTTTTTGTTTCCTAATTTGCTATTTGGGTATTTTGGTTTTCTAATTATTCGTATTCTCTTTGGGCCTATGGTGCTAATTGAATTCTGGAACAAATAGTACTTTTTTGAAAAATAGAATAGATAGTTTTGCCATAAACTAATTAAGTATAAATATAATTATTTACACACACACACACAATATTCTCTATTACCATTACCTTCGTTTTCTCTTCATTCATACTTTTAAGTTTCTATCTAATAACCTATTTTTCCATATATTCAAGTTATATTGCAGGTATTGTTCATTTTTTGCATATATTACCAGATCGTCAGCAAAGGAACTTTCTGATATTTCCATGTTCTTATTAATGTCCTTAGTTGCCCTTTACTTTTTTCATTATATGATATAAGGCTGAGCTGAAGACTCCGACTTGTCTTAAACCCTCCTTGGTTATAAATTCCTCCGACTGCAGATTTCGTGTCCTCACATAGTTCATTATTTTCTTATAAATACCCTTTATGCATCGCGGTAATTTTGCATTCAATCTTCTATTTTTAAGCTGTTCCACATTATTTCCCTTAGTGTCGAATCCTTTTTCTAAATCTGGAATGCCACGAATATCTCGTCATTGGGAAGTTTCTCTATCAATTATTTTATAGCGAATATATGAACTTGTTTGTCTTTCCTAAACCCCAACTGTGAGTCCTCTAATTATATTAATGTTTCTTCCGTTAATCTTTTGCCCATTATCCTGTCACATACCTCCGATATTACGCATAACATACTAATGGCTGTATAGTTGGTACATTCTCTTCTGTCCCCTATTATTGTGGAGTGGTAATATCATTCCTAGCTCCTCTTTTGATACATTATCTTCATTCCATGCTTCATTAAACAATTCAGTTAATATTTTCATACCGTTGGCTCAAAAACTACAATTATTCTATCGTGACCTGCCACTTTCCCTGTCCTTGCATTTTCACCGCTTCTACTACTTCGTCTAGTTTTATATGATGTAGTTCTTATCGTATCTTTATCTTTATCTCGTTTCTAAACTTTCTGTTTATTATTGTATAATATAACCTATTATCGAGCTTTTCCCCCTGCTCTTCGTTGTTATTAGATTATGAGATATGAAAACTTGATCAGTCTTGTTCCATTGTTATTTCTATTCTATATCGAGGGAAAAACGTAGTTCTAGGTCATAATGTTGTAATATTGTTACGCGAAGAAAGATTATCGCGATTAACTTTATTATGTTTGTTCAGTTTTAGATAAATAGTCTAGACCAGCAAACCGAAATCAAATGCAGTGCACGTCAATTTTCGAAAGGCAAGTTGCAATATGAAACTTTGTTTATGAAATATTACTGTAATGAACGACTCCGTAATACCAAAAAGTCATTTATCTCATCGATCGATTATTTCGAGTATACCCCAAAGGTTTTCACATGCAACCACTACTTCAATCCAATTGTTATTAAATCGGTCATTGGACATTTGAAAATTACATAAACAATCTACGCCAAATGCTCAAAAATGTTATTGTGACAATCAGAAAGAAGGTACGTCTGTTAATGACGTAATTAAAGTTGTCATTGACTTGATATTATTTTTTTAAATTATTGTCATTTAATTTACGCATTAACATAGTTGTAACAAAACCATTCCGCACACCGAGGTTTATTTTGCGTGCAAATATTATACAACTATTAAGTATGCCACCTTTTTATTTTTCTTTACATGACATCACAACTCGCTCGCAACGGTGGCCCTGTTCAGTAATAGCAATCATCACTGATCGTTGAATTATATACTATTTTCGCTTATACTCGCATATTACAATCAAAGCGGCAAATCGAACATTAATAAACTACAAGACTAATTTAACAAATAATCTCTTTGTCCAAATTAGTGCGATTACATAACACACACCCAATTACTTTATTGACATTAAAATGTTCATTAGACACTATTTCTTATTTTATTCGTGAATGCTAATTACATTTTTTATGTGTTATAAATCTCGCATATACAGTGTGTTTCACTTAAGGGTGTAACACCATCATATCTTTTTTATTTTTAGTTCAATTTTAGAATTTTTTTTCCCAAACGTAGAATACTTATTGCTCTATTTACTCCCAACAAACCAATTGTCTTCTTTAAATGCAAGGCAACCTGCGATGGCAAAATAAATGGAAAAAATCAAGAAATCACAGGGATTTTTTTATCGAAAAATTTTACTAGTAATAATTGTTCAGAATTGCCCAAAACCCCTAAATCCAAAATTTCATGAAAATTAAAAATGTGAAAATTTTCTTCAAAAGTAGTTTCCAATTCGGTAAATATTATTACCACAGGTGGCTGCGCCTAAACAACAACAACAACTTTGACAGTTCAGAGTTTATTTCAAACAAAATTTTCACATCATCCTTTTTTCGGCGCAGCTAATAATAAGTATTTACGGACTTTTACGGGAAATTTTAACATTTTTAATTTTCATAAAATTTTGGATTTAGGGTTTTTGGGCAATTCTGATCAATTATTACTAGTAAAATTTTTCGATAAAAAAATCCCTAAGAGGGTGTTACACTCTTAAGTGAAACACACTGTATATGCTAGGGCAATTATACAGGGATGACTTGCAACATGAAAAGTATCAAGTCTATAAATTCACATACATCTTTAATGTTGACTTCTTCAATCTAATTAATTATTTGACATTTGCCTAAAGAATGAGCTTTGCAACTACAATGTTTTTTGCATTTCTGTTTTTGGACTACATATACAATCTCGGAACTTTAAAGCTTGCAGAAAAGGAGGTTAAATTACAAAAAGATATCGAACGCCTACGTAACACAAAAAACAAAATACTGCAGCCATCGATAATGTAAAACGTTATATCAAATTTGATTGCAGATTAAGTACACATATTTACATAAAATTACTATTTACATGAAATATGACGTTACACAGATGCAACTAACACGTGCATAAAAAACAACATTCTTTTAAAGATAATTAATCCCGGCGAAACGAGGTTACTGTGTTAACACAATTTAACATTTTTCTGTTACAAAAGTGTTACAAACATGCATATTTTAAATATTAAATGAGATAAAGTCGTACTAATAATAATTTTTGCATTTTAGTCATTTGCTTGAGTGCACTAGAAGTAGTTTTAGCACAATTTTTCGAATATGTGGCGCAATACCTTATCCAACTATTTGCATAATTTATTTTATCACGCACGAAATTGCGAGTTTACTTTGTTTCGCTATTGTTATCGGCATGTTTGACACAAATTTCAACAATTTTTATTTTACGGCTTTATTTATCGTCGGGCGAATGTGGGCAACGTTGCTTGCGTTTGGTTTTCAACGATTTAAATTTACAAATAGAATAATCAGAAGACCTACATTAAACTCCATAAAGCTTTTTATTAAAAAAAATGTTTACTTTCAAATAAATATTAAAAATAAATTAACTTGAAAGTTAAAGGCTCTACTTGAAACGGATAAGAAAATCAATTTGTCAGTTTTGTTTATTTTAAAATGTCTGAATCGTTTTATTGCAAATATGCAATTAGTTATATAAAAATCATGAAAATAAATAGTTTGCATTATATTATACAGAGCGTTATATAATCACTCAGTATTATTACAAAATATCGCAGTTATTTACAAACATTGTCGACACGACAAATTTATTAGGGGCACGTTAATTGCATCGGAACATTCTTTTTCCCAACACAGTTAATTATTTAACAGCGCAACCTACTACACCGTCTAATATTAATTGGAAGCAAGACAAACATATTCTTTCGAATAAGTAGGCGCACTACACTGCCAGCTTCGGGGCATATCGGAAACTTGTGTAAATTAATTTCATTAATTAAAACCACACTGAAATTAAGTGCCCCACCTGATTTAGCTAAGACGTAAGTTATTTCGTCCTAATTTCATGTAAAATTGAATATTACTCCGAACATATTTAGATAAATTACGACGTCGGCGGAATTACTTTATGCAATGTAAACGTAGGGTGGATCTCAGTTTTATAACATTCGATATTTAATGAAGAACGTAATCGTAATTGGTTTCAGTTGAAATAAAAAAAAACGCATATTATAAAGAAATAATCTAAAACAGTATGCAGTAGTTATGCCAACTACTTTCACAACAAGAGCTAAAATGCAAAAGTACGTTTAATACGATATCAAATTAGAACCACACATCCCGTACACATAAGGCTACATAGGCCCAGCATGCGACCCCAGAAGAAACAAGTAAAGTAGTCGTTTAGTCAAAAACAATGTAATTTTGCAGCAGGGTTCCACATATTATCGGAGCAAATAGAATAGTTACAAAATTCTAATTAAAATTTATTTTTGATTTATGTGTCTCATATATCGATCTAATATTTCTCATGTAAAAATTTCATCAATCGGATTTTCCCTTAATTTAATGTTTAATAGTGTATTCGTTATTATTCAAATATTAGTTAATGAAAATATTTCATTTGCGTTTTTCATTTAATGCGTATATATGTTATCTCTATATATTTTCAAGTAGCTATAAGCATGAAATGCACTATAGTTAAGAGCATGCGGTATTAATTAATTTACGTAACTTAATTAAAAAATAGTTGAAGAATGTATGCAAAAATTGCTGTCAAATATAACCCGCAATTTATCAAGATTAAAGTATTTTCTTGCAATTATGTATGCAGCCATCTTTATTAATTCACTCTGCAATATCGAGTACTTTGTTCGTACTGCGGTGAGACGTAGAATATTAATTAAATTAGGTTTAATTATAATTTGCGCAGGATAAAATGATAAATTAGAGAATTCCTCCGCTAGAATTTAATACTTGTAATGAATGAGAAACTATTTCAATTATTTTCAATTTTGATTTACTGCGTTCTGTTATTTCAATATTTTGTTTTCAATTAGCGATATTAATTAAATGTTTTGTTATATTCGGCTACCTTCTTTGTAGGTATTTGCTCTATGTTATTAACGCTCTGTTTCAACGGTATTTTATCATTTTTACATTGTTAATGGGGAATAATATGTTCGTAATTAACCCTTTGTCTGCGTTTAAAATATAACGGGCTCATTGATAACGCACAATTATTGCGCATGGCACAGATACGGCAATCTATCTCCGCTTTTCATTTTTGCGCGAAAATAACAAATTACACTGCAAATGTAAACAAGACTAATGGATTATGAATTGTTATATTCGATCGTATTATTTATATCACGATGCCTCTGTAAGTGTCTGTGATTGTGTAATTTTGTTAATGGAAAACTTGTACACAAAAATACGATATTCGATAAATAATCAACATTATATTGATATTTGATACCATATATAACAGATGTGTTTTAGTTAATACATGATATTGAAATTTATATTAGTGAATTACTAAACAAATCCAAACATAAAAATGATAAAATAACATTATTTGTGGCTTTTGATTTTCTAAAATAGATTTTGCAAATATATGTTTAATTACATACATGTTTAAAGTCTCGCTTGCTGGGTAAACCTGATATTCAGTAGAAAGAAAACCAATGCGAAATAACAACTCCAGGGATGTTATGTAACAACTGGTGTTTGTGCGACGATTGAAAGTACCTTTGGCACAGAAATACTGTAAGGATCTAATACGCTCGAAATTTGCAAATATCGAACGCTTATAGTGCTTAACAAATAAATATATATACTTAGCCTTAACAAATAACTACGACGGTGATTACAATAATATTCATGGCAAAACGTGCAGCAACCCCAGCTAACTCCCCAGTCCAGAAACAGATTCCGCATTGGTCCAGTCAAGTGCGGGAACCTCGACATTCAGTCGTTCGTTCATGTGCAGACTAATTTAGAGAACTCTAAAAATGGATTGTTGTACATGATAAATTAAAATTCTGGGAAATTAATTACGAGAACTTGCCAAATATATGCGGCAGGTCAGTAGCGAACATACAGTTAACACATAAACAAAAGGGGACTGCTAGAGGAAGGAAAAGCAGAAGAAGAGTGGAAATTGCCGTGCACATTTGAAAGGAGCAAACGGATGCAGAGATCACGTGTTGCATAAACAGCAGGAAGGCAGACTGTGAAGAAGGGGCAAATTTGGTGGAAACTGACAGTGTCAGTGGCGAAATGATGGATATGATGCGAGAATTGGTGAGAGAGATTTAGGAAATAAGACGGGGGGATGCAGAGCTGAGAAAGGAATTGCAAGACGCGAGGGAATAGAGGGAAATAAGAAGAATGAAGAAGAGGACAGGTGAGGAATATGAAGGGATTAAGAAGTTTGGCAAAAGACTAGAACATCTTTACAGAAGTGAGAAAAGAAATAACACAATAATAATAAGAGGATTCGGAGTGGAAAATGGAAGAGAGAGAGAGTGAGAGTGAGAGAAAAATTTGGGGTGTAAAGGGAGAGAAATAAGATAGGTAAAAATGGTATAGGGGGCGGATAAGAAGAGGTTGATGATGAATAAGGCGAAGTTGTACATTGATCGTGATTTGACGGAAAAGAAAGGGAGGTACAGAGCAAAATATAGAAAGACGCACCAAGCAGTGGGAGGAAGAAATACGGATAGAAAATTAAGAGTGGACAACAGCTTGGTCAGGAATGGCAAGAATGAAAAGGGAAACTCGAAAGATTAATGCAAATTCTCGAAAGTAGCTGCCTTAAGAAACAGATGGGTGAAGAGGCACATAGCGATAAGAATTACTTTGGAACATTTAATTGTGCACGGCTAACGGTAGTCATGGATGGAGGCAGAAACATGGGGGAAATAAAAAAGAAGGACATGCCCGAGGGATTTCTATGGGGGAGATAAAAAAAATTAAAACGGCAAGAGCAACAGTTGGCATTATAACAGGAATAAGGGAGAGATGAGTGGAAAAATACGGGAGGAGTAGAAAATAGAGAATAGAGAATATTAGAAATGAGGTGGCGGATTTACATGATGTTAGATGGAATAGTGAGGAGGATACAATAATAAGGGGGAGATAACAACGCGAGGGTGGAGAGATAAAAAAAGGATGTAAGGGGAACCGGCACATCGGTGATGAAGAAGAAAAGCCAAGGGAGGAGGTTATGAACACAGAAGGATTCTACTGCATGTATGTGTGTGTGTTTTTATATATATACATCCGATGCCGATGCGTATGGAAAGAATTAATACGACCAGTCTGCGTAGGAAGGGCATACTAGAAAAAAAACTACACAATTTGTCTTACAAATCTTCAGTTATGATAATTGAAACCAATGATTACACCGTTACAACAGCGTTAGGTTATGTTACTTATTTTTAATGACGATTTCAAATCTGTGATCGAAATTCCTGTATCGGCTCTAATTTAGAAAGTATGGCACATTAGACGTTTTACAATAAAACACAACACGTTTAAAGTTAATCTTATTTTATTAAGTGCATAAGTTAAAAAAAAAACGTTCTTTTAGAAGTTCCAGTAGCCTTGATAGCGTTCCTCCATCCATCGGGGAGCGCGAAAAAGTTTATTTCCCGTAAAGTTTATATTAATCTCTATACTATATCTAATTAATTAATTACAATACAAAAAATATCTTAACTAAAATATGAAATGAAATATGTGAAGTAATGTCTGTTTATGTTATCGCGTCTATCGAGTCTAAGGAATGTCGAGTACTTCGATGACTCACGCGGGTGACAGGGTTGTTTATCCCTTAGGAACATAGGAGATCGGGCACATTACGTTGTCGCGGTTTTTAATTAGATAAATGGTTTAAACACAATGTCACTTATTCACTCGCGAATATATAAACTAAGTCACGGGCTCGGAATAAGCTGCAACTGCGTAAGAGTTGCGTGTCGCTTTTCCCGATCGGGCCTGGATCGAGACTCCATCGATACTGTGACTGGACTGAATAGACAGACTATTTTTGCGGGGTGCGTCTTGACTTATAACCGGTCCGTGAAGGGCTAGCACGGCCCGTAGAAAAAAGTGATTGCGGTAACAGTAAGGATCTGGTGAAATCGCTCGCCCTGTTCTTCACTTAGATACCCAAGATTAGCGGGGAAATAGTCTAGGTGGTTGTGAAGAAAGTGTAATTTGATGCTCATTAGTTCTTCAACGTGTTGAGAATAGTCAGAACTTTTCATATTTCCCAAAAAATGCAGAACAAGCCAAACAAACTCCATGCCTTTTTTTATATCTCTATCACAGTGTGCGTAAAATGTGTGCCTTTAATTAATGATCTTATCTGTGGCCCATCAAAAGTCCCTGCTTATATCTAGAAAAATGATACAATTTCCAGATCTTTAATAAATTGTTTTATAAGCCCTAATTTATATGCAATGGACGCACAATTATACGATACCTTAATACCAAAGGTAGGTTCATCACGTTTTATTGTCCTGGAGTCTAGCACTTCCCGAGAAGGCAAATTCCTTTTAACTCACTGTTGATCCTTAGCTCTGCTATCCCACAAGCAAAGGGCATACTTTGTGCAACCACCGTGTTGGCCTAAAAGGAAGTTGACAATTTTTTAATCAACACATATGAACCAGTTGTTTTCCACATATTTAATTTTGTCCAAAACCAGAGCAATAAATATATATTCTTTTACTTTTTTACTTTAGTAGAATGCAATATGCAATGACCCTAATTTATTCCCATTGTGTAAAAGAACACGTAGTTTTTACGAGTCTATGAATAAACGCCACTCGCCAGAAACATAATTTCGTAATCCCATTGCAGCCATTTAAACCAGGTACATCTTTACAAAATACGAAATCATTTTTTTCAGCAAAATATTTGAGGAGATTATGTTCTCTTGTACGGTAATAAGAAATTTTAATTCCTTTTGTTGTAGTTTCTTTCTTTTAGCCTAGGAGCGAAAATTTCGGAAGCAGACTTCGACAGTCCTAGATCTCCGATAAGGTCGTTTAAATCATCTTGGTTGAATGGTTTTGGGGTTTCCAGTTCACATTCAAAGTCACTATCACTATTGTCAATTTTCTACTCAAAATCCTCCTGTGGAGCATCAGCTTGAGGTTCAGGTGTAGTCTTAGGGCTCAGGACACGTCTATGTGCCGATCGTATGCATGGATATTCCCATTTGGGTCGAGTTTTTCTATTAATGCCAGATATCTTCACCAAACAAAAATAGCAATAGTCATAGTGGTTCACTGGTTCATGCACGTTTTCCATACCTTCAGGTCCCAAGGCTTATCTTTCATTAACAGCGGGTGCCCAAATTAATTTTTCAATTAAGAAAGAGATATTTAGTGTGAGTTATAGCTCGTAAACAAGAGCTGTTAGGAAACATATATTTATTTTTTATTATATATATTTAGAATCAGCTACGTTAAAGTAGTCAAGAAGTGTAATTTTGTTGGGTTGGGTTGGGTTGGGTTGTATAGAATTACTTCACTGAATCATTTCATAATTTAGGCTCATCGGTGAATAAAATATAACCTTGATACATTGAAAGCAATAATAAAATTTGTCATTTTTCAATTATGTATATCTAAAAACGTTGATGTATTTTCTATAGATGCAATGAGTTATGCAGGAAGAATGTTTTACTATCAAATATATGCATGCAGTCAATAATTTAAATTATGCAGATACGCAACGTAATATATAAATTTAACACATAATAATTCTATAATTGTGTAATTTGTTCTATAATTAGCATTCATTATTCAATAACATTTTCGAATAAAATTAATGTTTCATGGCATTAAGCGCTTAAACAAAAATCTATTAGTTATTAGTAGGAAAATTCCCACACGTTAATTCGAATTGCATCACCGTGTTACAACTACGTTCCGAATAAATTAAACAAAATCGTCGACGAGCCGCAAATTTTCAATTGAGACATCAAAATGTTAATTAACCGTTGAAAAAAACGAAATGACGAGACATTTAATTTAATGATAAAAACAATGCGGAAAATTGAAAAGGAACGATACAGAGTCTTGCGTTTTCGGTCGCGAAACGCCGTATCTTTCCTTTCGGACGTGTTATTAAGCAACTGTCATTGTCAATCGATAACGGCGAAATTATTAATTTTCATTCAAATTTCGTTAGCCGGCGATGTGCTTTCAATCCGAAACTTCATTAACTGGAAAAAGAAACTCGAATAAAATTATATTACAATCTTGATTTTTAATCACGGCGTGAATTTATTTTATCTATCGCGGAGTAACGCGATTCAGACTTACCTCATAACCTCGGGCCGAAATTTCTAATTAATGCTCTCTACCAAATTTAATTGCGAAATATTCAGCGGGGATATTACTAGATGCGAGTTTCTTGGTCTAACTTAAACTCGCTTTAGCCTGCTACAATAACGATCACTATAGAATTTTAATCTGGCTAATCTCTGTTGAAAAATAAAGTTTGAAACCCGATCTGCTCGTATTTATTGCCGCGATTGAGAAAGCGGCTAACGGTTTTTGGCATTTGATTTAGTAAATGTAATCTTTTAACAACCAATATCAAAGGACATTTCTTTAGTACATATACTACCATGTTGCTCAATTAAAAAATCAATAAAATGTCAAAATACCTAATTTAATAGAAATTTTATGCAAACACAAATATGTCATCGTATAAAATTATAAGATTAATTTAATCATGACATTTCAACTATTATCTATTATTATGTTGAGAACTATATGCAATTCTGATTATTTATTCTACACTTTAACACGATTTTTTAAATAACGTTTTTTATCTGAATTTCCGAGCATAGTTTTATTGCAATTATATTATCGGAATTCATTGATTTTGGGTATTTATCACTCTACATGAGATGATGTAGATAGAGAGTTAATGATAGGTGTTCGAAAAATCTTATCGTCGGAAATGTTCACCCATTGAGGAACTTGGAGATGATTTGAAAATAGCTCATTGGCAATAATATTTTGTATGATCTTCCTGAGATATGAATGGGCATGGCTTGAGCCAAATTTGTTGGTCTGGGAATGACGCCCTTAACGTAGAACTTTCATGGTACGAAATATTAATTAACTTACATGAATGATCATAAGTGCATTTGAAACGTTTTAATTTCATGAAATGTCGTCTAACGTCCATTGCTCTATGTGAACAGAGTAGTCTTAATGCTACGTATGATCATTGTACTCATCTAGAATCATCGAAATATTGAGTCAATTATTACTCCAAGATTCTTAGCCTCGTCTACAATAACGAGTTTTTCCTCATCAATTACTATGTTAATAGAACTTTTTAATTCATTTGAAATAGGATCAAACACTTACACATTGGATTTTCCTGAATTCAATACTAACGAGTTGTTGTTTTGAGAGAACTAGGAATAGAGAGACAGAGCTCAACAAATTTAAAAATTGCAGGTAATAATGAATGCTACGAGGTATCAAATGCTTAACTCGAGTCTAATAATACTAAAATTGAGACCTCGCCATTATCAGTTGCAAAAGAATATCATCCAATACCTTGTTCAACCCATTCCAAAAGAAGAAAGATATTTGTGTTTAAGTGCTCACTTAACTGTTTATCGACTCTAATATTTTAGAGTGTTAGAAGAATACTTATAGGTCTGAGATCTTTAAATCATTAACATTACTAGATTTTGGTATAGGTGTAATTGAAGCGGTTTTCCAAAATTTTCCTTTAATCTATAAGCCTGGAATGTCAAACGCAAAATTGGATTTGCGATTTTATTTCTGGCCAGGGTAGACATTGACATTGGCAGTTAGCTCCCGAAAATCAACCAGCCCAGAGGCCGCCTGGGAAATTTTGCTGATTAAACTTAAAGAATGTTGCTTAGTTTAGGTTAAAAACCTGTCCCCGATACGCAGCACGCATATCAAGCAGAGTTGCTCGTAAAATGTAAAATTTGCGTTAATAGGAAGTATACTGATTTAACGTTTTCTACATCACCACTTTCGGTTCCTATGAGACCAAAATTGTTTCGTTGTCCCATTCTTTTCCGTACCTTTTGTATTACTTAAAAACAAATGTGATGTATGCTGCATCTACTAAATGAGGTCCAGGTCCAGCTGTAAGTATAATTTTTGGTCCAACTTCGCACAGTTATGAAATTCCAATTTTGGGTAATATAGCTAATTGTGCCAAAACCGAAAAAGTCCGTTTTATTCGTTTTCACACTTGTTTGTTACTTGTACAACTGTCGCTAATGTTAATTTCCACAAAAAAATCCAACAAAACGCCATTTGAATATAGTAAACCCCTCCTCTAGACAAAACGAAAAAGACAGAACATACGAAGGCGGTTCACCAATTATTGTCAACGAAAACGAAATAATTTTATTTTTCAACATTTTGAGTATCGGTTCTGAATGCTTGAATGCGTTTGGAAAAAAAAATCTGTATTTTGTTCCGCCAGCCCGCTCATTTACGGTTGTCATCACTTCTTGGACGTTCGTAAAATTGGTTACCAGAAGATGTTCTTTTAATTTTAGAAACAGAAAATAGTCGCTAGGGGCCAAATCTAGCGAATAGGGAGCTTGTTCAAAAAGTTCAAAGGCAGTGTTGCGAATGACCATTGAAACACAACTTTTGTGGGCCGGAGCGTTGTCCTGATGAAACTGCACACCTCCGCTCAATTTTCCTCTTCTCTTTTCCTTGATTGCTTCTCGAACTTGTGGTATTAAATATGCGTAGTATTGTACTCTTTCGGTGTGCCCACGTGGTAAATAATCCACAAAACAACTCCCTCAAAATCCCAAAAAATCGCATGATTTTGCCCGCCGACATTTTCGAGGAGCCCTTATGCCGCCATTCCATACATTGACGTTTCGACTGTGGGTCAAAGTGATGAACCCAAGTTTCACCCACTTTAACGAATCTTCGTAAAAATGTATCGGGGTAAATTACTTCCAAATTGATCTCTGCGGTAACGTGTTGAATGTGTTTTTGATCTGCCTTTAGCATTTTTGGGACCCAACTTGCAGAGACTTGAGCCCAATTCATCGTACAAAATCTTGCCAACACTCCAATTGAAATACCAATTGAAACACATGTCTTCGCTATGAATCTGACGGCAATTCTTCTATTATCGTTTCATGGATCAAATTTCCTTGGTAACCACAGTTTTTGGTGGGTCTGCACCTGGCGCGTGTTCACAGGACTCTCTCCCCAGTTTGAAATCTCGTGACGAATTTTTAATTACCTGGTCACCCAATATTTCAGTCATGTCCTTATGAATGTCTTACAGTGATAAACCTTTCTTACAGATGTATTTTATAACAGTTCTTGTTCCAATTTTTTCCATTTTGATAAAATTACAAAAACCACAAGAGAACTGAACTAATATTTCGAATGAATGAAAAGTTAGAGAGACGCAATTTTACATTTTTACCGTTAGCATCGATCTCGGTCTTATATAATGAGAGGCCTATCCATTGCGCCCTATCTGGTTTTATACTTTTATCGTAAAATCAAATTTGTTATAAAATATTGCAGTATCTTCGACAAACCTTAATAAGTACACAAGGATGAAAGACAATGTTGTGTAGTTCACTGTGAGTAAATAAAACACATATATCAATATCATTTGTTTATACTACACTGAGAGAGCTGAACAGGAGGAAAACAGTATTATATATCATGCCCAGTTCAGCATACTGGGCATGCTTATAGCAATATAATATGACGTTCTATCACGTAACATGGACAAAACGTAAAAGTCAGTTTTTTCCTTTTATCATTTGTTAGTTGAGTTGACTTATTATGGCAGAAACTATTAACCGTTGTGTGAAAAGTTTTTTAGGTTGGATAATAACGGGATGTACGTTTGGGTAAATTGGATGGAGTTAGGTTGGGTTGTATTGGATTGGGTTGAGTTGGGTTAGGTTAGATCGGGTTGGGTTGGATTGGGTTTGTATCAACATTCTTGCGATTTTTGTGAATTTAAAAAAAACATGCATAATTTACATAGTTTTTCTAAAAATGGGTATTTCCGTCCATTTTTATATTCAGCGTTAAAGTTTCCACATGAAAAACACTGTTTTTTGAAAATATGAAAAATGCTACGATCAAAATTTGGACCCCAAATTTAAATCTGAGTAGCGTCGCTTAAATAAATTACACTGCATGTTTCACTTTAACAAAATGAAATGTGTAACAATTATCTCTACAATACTCATGGCTTTGTTTATCATTTTCTTCCTCTTTTTATTATAGGTGATTATCTCATAATATATAGACTACTGTATTCAGTACCTCCGTAGGAACATTTAAACACTTACGTCCACTGTTTCACTATCCATTGGTCAACTATATCCAGTACCCTGGTCCCGCCTTGTTTAATTCACCAGTATTTCGCATTATTAATAATTTTGACTTAGGTCTTTTCAAGGCATAAATGTCCTTCATGTGTAGAACGTCACCTCCCTTACTCCACCTCCCAACCAATGGGGTACATATAACCAGAAATTCGGTATGCCCCAAAAAATAAAATACGTTGTCAGTTAGGTTTATGCCACGGCGCATCAGAGTGAAAATATATCAACCGGATCAAACGATGTGTCTCGTAGATGTACGAAGATGATAAATAAAAGAGACTTAACCCAAAACTCTGACCAAAGTTTATCACGCCCAAAAGACAATGGCATGATTGTGAATACAAAAATAAATAAGTTCTACTACAAAGCTAATTAATCAATGAAATGAAAATTAAATACGTAAAAATAAATTTACTGGTCCAATCTACAGGCGACGCGTCGCGACGTTGTACTAAACGAAAATAATAAATAAAATAAAATGACCTCTGAAGTGCCTGCAGAAGAAATGTTTATTCAGTCGTTGATTGTGATTGCTTCGCTGGGTTTTTCTGTCGTTGGTTCTGTTAATTGTGTGGTGTTTGGCGTCTATTTGTTTTTCTTTTGTACTAACTTGGTTAGTGCTGCGTGTGAGAGATAGCCTTTGTGTATCATCCCTCGTGTTTAAGGTGTTCGGTCGTTTTTCGATATTTTTTGCCTTCTCCTATACGAGTAGTGTACGATGTTGGCTATCATCTTAGCGTTTTCGATCGATCGTGTGTGAGGTGGTTTTCACGTGCTGGGCCAGGGATGAGGTTCTCTCATCCTTTTTCACTGCATTTTGGTATTCATCTTTTCTGACGTTGATTCTTCTGTTCGTTTGGCCGATGTAGGTGTTGTCGTAGTCCTGACAGGGAACTGGTTTTCGAGGTTGATTTGTGGTGAACATGGTCTTGATCTCGTTTTTCTTTAGTCATTTTCGTTATCAATATTCTATTTATTATTATAACATTTTTATTAAGCAATTTTATTAGCATTTTCGATGATAGAAGGAATATTTTCGTTGTATCTATTTTTATTGTCTTATTTTTATTTGCCGCAACAAATCACATATATCATGTATCGAAGACCAGATTTCCTACTAAAACGATTATCGCAATGATATTGAGATGCTGCGTTTAGTAAACGTTTAATTTTTTTTGTACACGCTAGGTAATACATTTGCAACAATTATTGTGACTGAAACTCCTAGCATCCAGATATCATCCTATATTGAAACATCTTTATTAAGATTCGTTTGGAATTTTTAATAATAACAAATCGTAATTTCTTGTATACCGAATGAAGTGTGGTGTCATAATTACATCATTTCAAGCACATTATTGCTTTAAATTTTGAGACAACATTTGAACGTTACGATCATAAAAACATAATCATAAAACATCGATGGCAAGCATGCGTGGATTATGGACGAGATATGGTGGCGATAGACCACACGTGTCTTCTGTGGCTACTGATACCGACAGGTCACGTGGCTTTACTATTACCCATTTAGATCCGATTAGTGACGCCCGCTGATTACGAAATGGGCTACTGAATAGAGAATGTACCCGACTCATTTTTATTAATATATTAAATTGTATTTATATACAAGACCTTTGTCAATAATTACTAATTTATATGTATACTAAATAAAAATTATATACATACCCATTGCCTTAATAGTCCTATAATGTCAAACTCATCAGAAAAGTATAAACCAAACAAACGTACACGTCAATCATGTGCATGACATAACACTTTCATTAATTAAATTCCACGGCAATTCCATAACATTTACTTTACGTTTAGTTTAACGACCACACGCAAAATATTTTTGACTGCACTGGTGCAGCGATACTATTTCGATGTAATTAAACATCAAGTGATTGTATTGTAGCATTGCATTATTGGCAAATAGTTCGATCATAATTAAATCATTTCAACATTTTGAATTAAACAACTCAACGTTTATTTGTTTGTATTTAAAACTAAAGAATTTCTATTTTAGTTATATTATGATTTCTTGTTTGGCTGAACTATTATCATAGCCAAAATAGCCAAAGTTAAATTTTACACAAGAATCTTACCAAACAATCAGAAACTCTTAGACTTGGCAGCTATTTAAAATCATTTAATTGCATCCTTAGCAGCGCGTCATTACATCTCGTTCAAAATAAATCTATGAAAAGATTGAGCAGTTTAAATAACACGGGGTTACTTTCTATTCTTTGTACCACTTGTCAAAAATTTTATTACATGCCGCATTTTTTTTTCATCAAATCAAAAATTCAAAGTTATTTGATAACTGTCCACAGACACGTTTAACAATTAATCGAATTAATCACGTAACGTTTTGGTTCGAATGTTATGTAATGCGTGAGCTAATGAGAAATATTGGCTGCGACACTCTCTATGGCTCCATAACTTGCGTAACGCCTGCGTTTGATTTAAACGTACTTGTGCGTCATAGTAGTTTTGTAAGTAACGTTTTTATTCAAAAATCGTTTTCATGTAGTCTTAATTTTTACTCTGGTGTTTTCCAAGAATCTCTTATTTCGGTTATCAGCTTGACCACCCCATTATACCGATTTTGCACACCGCCTAATATAATAAAATAGGATACCACTTGCGATTCAAAATTATTTCAACACTTTATCTACGTGGGAATGCTTCACGTTCCTAGTTTCAGCCAGCAGCGTTGAATATCAAACGGAAACTCCAACAACGTCGTGCGATCTAAATTCAAGGTTGGGTGACAGCGAACGGCAAAATATGTTTAAAAACGTCTCCTTAATTCGCCATTGCGTAATTCAGCTCTCATAAACTAATTAAAACGTGGTGTAAGTGCAAGTACAACTCTTTATTTACACAAGTCAAACGTATCGCTGTTTTATATTTGTTTAAGGATAAGAAAATAATGGTTTAACGCAACGTTTTGGTTACATTCAGTTTTATTACAGTTGCTCCACTTGAGCGAATTTTACTTTGCAATTTATTTTTTTTTATAAATATATAGGAGGAACAAAACATTGTAAAAGATGCCGTTGTCGACCAGTTTGGGAAAATGAAGTACGTTTTTACTTTCCTATACTTTATGAATAAGAAAGTATAGGAATCACGAAAATTTTTCGAGATTTTAATAGATAGTTAATAGTATAATAGTGTTGTTGCAAAAGTTATCGAAAAAGTTATTCTTATAAAAGTTAAAAATCCTTAAGTTTTAAACAACTATTGGTTGAAAATTTCTTTCGAAAAATCAACCATTTAGTGGAAAATCACTGTTGAAGTTGCAGTTGAAAAAATCGTTGTAGTCCTAGCTACGTACGGTAAATATTCCCTGACGCTATCGCTGGGGCGTCCACAGTCACAGTTGCTGTCAGATGTAACTAACCTATATGGACGTATTCGTGATCGCGTCAATTTTGCTGGAAATTTATCTATGTATAAGAAAGTTCGGTGCAAACCAATATATTAATACAATATTTTTGTATTAATTTCAATTCGACAAATTCGATCTAAATTCGTTTGTTTTATGAATCACCTTTGTCTTTAAAAATATTTCAATATAAACTGGCGACAACAATCAGAGGATATTAATATTTTTAATAGAAGTGTATCGGTTACAGTAGTCAGAGACTGCCATATTTGTCTTTGAAATTTAAAGAAAGTGTTCACTTTATTAAAATTTTATTACATCGCGTTAGTGTTTAAAGTCTTGAAATTCAAATTCAATAAAAATTTGATGAAGCCAACCAAGCTGCTGGGATGCTTCAAATGGGCATACAACAATTGGAAGTTGCTGAAAAATTTGGAGTTTCCCAAAGCGTTATAAGTAGGCTGTGGAGCCCGTACAGGACGACCGGTAGTGTACATCTCCAACGTGGACAAGGTCGTACAACTGTTAGGTTTGATAGATTTTTTTACCCTAAATGCTAGAAGAAATCCAACAATCGCTGCACCTGCAGTACTTCGTGAGCTTCAAAACGCTTCTGAAGCTAGACCATCGATCAGGACAGTTAGGAATCGACTGCATGAAGTAGGTCTATGCTGTACAAGGCCCTTGCGACGTGTTGAACAGTTGAACATAAACACAGCACACTGGCATGGGCACAACAGACAGAGAAAATTAGGCTAATAAATGGCAGGCCACACTGTACAGTGATGAATCTCGGTTCTGGTTACATAGTGACTCTGGGCGGTTTAGGGCCTGGAGAACCAAAGACACCATCGACACCGCACTTTTGTACAAGAAATATTCCCCAAATAATGGTGGCTCTGTTATGGTTTTGTAGGTTGCTATAGGAAGGACGCCACTGTACATTTGTGACAGAAACATGAACGGTGTTGTCTATCAAAACGACATCATTATAGTATATTGTAATACGGGTTGTACAAGACATTCAATTGTCGCACGCATGGGGTTGGAGCGCGAGGACCGAAGCAACGAGTGCCCGAAGGAATAAGTGCGACAAGATGTCTTGCACAACGAGTGTGCTATTTGTTCTATTTCGCTTATTAATATATTTAATTTAATATTAACATATAAAAAAAAACATCTAGAAAGTTTTAATCTCTTAGGTTGGTATGACTGACATCCATAATATTTTGAGATTTTAGTTTCAAAATACCAAGAGAGCCTACTCCCAAGAAATTTGAGTTTCTTGTGGAACATGCCGAACCATTGTTAAGAAGAACTTGAACATGTATCTATATAAGATGCAATCATATCAAGCTCTTTTGCCAGCAAGACCCCAGACGTCTTGTGTTCTCCTTTGTTCAATTTTCCGTTTAAATAATTGTCGAGCTCAGCCTTGTTTTCAGTTGGAAGGAGTAGGCTAAATGGTTAAATATGGTATTTACCTTAAATAAACTATTATGTGTTGGAAATGAGAATTATTGTTTAAACTATACCATTACGGTGATCGGTGCCATTAGTCCATTACCAACTAATATCAACAACTACCAACCTCACAGGAAAAGTCACTAAAAGCAATTGCACAAAATTGTTTAACTACCAGCTATCCTTGTAACTTTTTTTGGCAATTTATCGGTAAGATTTGTTTATTTATTTATATCAATTAAATTGATAAAAATCGAGTGTTTATATAAAATGTATTAATATCCCCTAATTCTTGCCGTCAGTTTATCAATAAATATTAATACGAAAAATATAGGAAAAAGTTGTAAAAGCAATTGTGCAATTTTGGCATTTAATATACCTCGTTGAGAAGGATTTGGAGGATGAGGGCGATTAGGAGGAGAATGGGGGGAGGTGGAGGAGAAAAATAAGATGACAGAAGTAAGCAGCAAGAACAAGTATAAGTATCTGCGCAATAAAGATGCACATCGATAATTTTGCCAACTTTGGTGGTACAGCCCACTTAGGTCTTAAAATTGATAGATCACGAGAGCTACCGTTTATATTCGCATGCGCAACCTGCAGCAGTATATAGTGTAAAAGGAGCAACGAAAAAATTGTGGTAGCTGAACTTACTAACAGCTAATGATTAAACTAATTAGCAAGTGACTTGGTAAATAGTATGGCAAGTGTACTTAAACAAACGATAAAATATGGTAATAACTTAGTATATGTGGAAATGGGCATGAGTTGTAACCAATTTTCAACACCCTTTATATAAACCAGAAATAGCATTTGTGTTCTCTGATGCCTTACATATATTCGTAATAGGATCTAACAGTTATTTCAAGCATAGAATGTCATTTGGAAAACACGTTCTACTTAATCTTTTACACACCTGGTTGTCATATTTCATAGAAATATTACAAATTATTGTTTTCAGGCAGCTAGATCTCCTCCCGGACATCTTACAGTTTGTGCAAAAATTACCCACAGTCATATCTACCCAACTACTCCATCTGTTACTCATCTCGTTTTATTTTGCTCCGTATTTTAATTTTTAATGTTTGAACTTATTAAATTGTAACGTTGTACATATTTCATAGATTTTATATGAAGCCTTTTTAGTCTTCATGTCTTTCACAGATTTCGCAGTTTGCATACATTTCACAGCATCATAGATTTAATGAATTTCATGATTTCATAAACTTCACATATTTCTTTCATACACTTTACAAATTTCTCAGGTGTCACAGACTTTAGATTTTATAGGTTTGGTAAATTTGACAGATTTCATAGAGTTGAAAGATATTGTAGACTTAATACAGTTAATAGATTTCAGGGACTTCACAGATATATTTTTCAGATAGTTTCTACTCTTCATGTATTTCTATACCATATACTTCATAAACGATTTCATAGTCTTTATACATATCATAGACTACATTTCCTAATTTTGACTTCAAAAATTATACACGTTTTATAGATTGAATAGGTTCCATAGATATCATTGATTTCAGAATATTTTTCATAGACTACAATATCCTTACAACATATATAATGTAGGAAATTATATATGTTATAATGATGTTGTATTCTATGAAGACTTCATAGATATTACAGATTTTACATATTCATAAATTTGTTATTAAATATTTCATAGACATGATTGATAGATATTAAAAACTTCTTACACTGTTACACTGTTCTTTCAAAGGGCTGTTTTAAAGGATCACTTACCAACAATACAAGTTATACTGAGTGCACTGTGACATACAAATTTAGTTTTTATTCTTATAACATGCATAAAATTACTCTAAACAACTTTCATTTGAAAAGCTCCTTCGAAAAACGTACGTGTCATCGCTACTGCGCCAATTGGCTGAAAATTTATGTAAGTATAAGAAAGTTCAGTGCGAACCACTGCAGATTTTTTGTATTATTTTTAACCAATCGCTTCATCCATCAAGCGGTTGCATATAAATAAATACAAACAAGTATTCACAATTTCTATTATAATTGTAAATTGTCATTAACATCTTGAACTTGATACAGGATTTTAACTTGCGTTTATTGTCTTTCCCTTTTTTCTCATCATTGCATTACACAATATTGAGTATTCATGTTGAATTTTGTAGCGCTCGTATACTTGTATTCATAGGATTCGTTTACAAAAATCAACGTTCGCACAAAGCTATAATGATCAACACCGATGAAGCATAGTTTTACCCTCCTATTTATTTGTTCAAAGAAAAACCTAGCCACTACCAACTTAATTAAATTCGTGATAGAAAATTTAAACGGCGATATAGACGTTTCGATCTTTGATTTCAATATAATTTTGAATGTTACTAAGCGATGGCAGGAAGTTTTCAATCATTTTTAATGCATTTCTTGTTTTAAAAAATATTTGTATTTAATTATTTAATTATCAACACTATATTATTCAACAATTGTAGTCTTAAGTACACTAATGAAATTGGATACCAATTAATTTTAAAAAGCTTGAAAAGTCGATATCATCCGGACCCACTTTACCCGTAGACGGGTTTCGTATATAATTCCTTAATTATATTCCGGCAATTGAAGGAAATGACTTTACGTTTTGTAGCGCACTTAACAATCTGTTTTCTGTTCCCAATTTACATATTTATTGCCGCTTCGAACCGAGTAAACGCAAACCGAAGCATGTAATTTTAGTAATATTTATTGCGTTTTATAAGATGCATAAAAGCCGGATTATGTCAAGTTAAGTTTTGACGAAGGGGTCGATCGTGGGAATTGCGCCGGGGATGCGTCGAACCAGCCACCCCACCGTACGCAGCGTTCACCACTTCATTGTGCAGGGATGCGGTCCACTGATATTGTATTGTGCAATTTGGTAACTTTTTATGCATCAACAAGACAATAATGGAATTATATTCTAATCAAATTACACATGATTTACATTCGTTGGTTTTAATTCCCTATCACCCGTTCCCATGTCAGAAAAACGACTTAATACAAGATTGCATCGTTTAATTAAATTTGTCACACATGCATTTATTTTTATAATGTTATTCTTATGCCAATACAATTCCAACTAAGTTGTCGTTACTTTTAGAATTAAATATCGCCTCCTGTTGAAAACGAAATATTTTGCAAGACGAACTGTTAAATGAATGCGCAAGTATGGCACTTGTTTCAGTTTTCGGTGTTATTTCATGCGTTGGAACTTTCTCCGTGAAACTTCTATATTAATTTCTTATAAAGTGAGCTGCGAGCAGACTTTAGGTACCAGATGTTCCACTATTAATGTGTACTTCAACTGTTTAGCATAACTTCATAAAGTGCTGCAAATATTAGCCAAGAATACAGTCTTCGTTCATCATCTTCATATTTTCATACACAGTGAGCTCGGAAACCTGACTAATATAAGTTACCGCTTCACGACACACATTTTTCGAATCCTGTCTCGCCGTAATTTCTTAAACTTCGTTTTATTATACGCGTCCATCGCGATCAATCTATTAAATTAAATCTATTTTCACGGAGTGTATCAATCACCCAGCAATTTACCATTGTTGCCAACTTTCATTGTTCCCTTATCAGTCAAATAAAAGAGCATTGGTTTCTGGAACGGCGTAATGGGACAACTTCGTTTATAGTCATTCAAGTTTAGAAAATTGGACCGTAGTTTAAGGCTACGAAAAATGTGCAATAACAAAGTTCAATAGAAGTTAGATTCAATAGTAAACCGTCGAATTTGTGTAGAACTTTTTCGCAAGGAAAGTATTTGGAAGGGCTGAGTTTAAATTATTTTTAACTCGACGGGAGATTATCACCATACATAAAATTTGTTTTCGAACGGATGCGGTTGCTTATAAGTATAAGTGATGAGTGGCAATTCTAAAACATCCGTTATTATACAGGAGCCTTTGTCGTAGATAATTTATTACAATAGAATGCGGTTATTGTGCATAAATAAACACGTTTTAGAAATGTGTTGCATATTGGAGAAATATTTATATTGTTTCTAGCATGAGTTTTAGCATATGAGACTTATTTATTAATTTATAAAGTGTACACTTTTCAATCAAAACAGTTAAACTTGAATTACTTTCACACACACATCAATAAATTCTTATGTTTAAAAAGTTTTAATTCCATGACATTTGTGTACATATTGTTTTGGTTCGAAATGTAATAGCGGATATTTATGTAAAATATTTGTGTCAGGGGCATACTATTTGCCTATAGGCTTAATTTTTATCCTATATATAAAACCACACACGTGGACCAAATATTTTAATTATTAGTTTATGTATGTATATAAATAAAAAAGAAACAAAAAGAAAATAAGAGAATGGAAATTGGAAAATACACCCTTTTTAATAGTGGAGGAACAGATAGAAGATTAGGAGCGGGTTTTCTAGTAGGGGAAAGGTTTAAAAGGTCGGTTATTAAATTCACACCAGTGTCCGAGAAATTATGTAGTATAAGAATCAAAGGGGATAATAAAAATGTAAGTTTATCAAGCTTACATTTCTATTATCATGCACATACTTGCACCTGAGGAAGATAAGAAAGATGAAGAAAAAGAAGGTAGAGGAAAATGAGTTTCAAGAAGCTCCAAGGAGTGATGTAGGGAAGTACACTAAACATATGGAAAGTAATGAAAATGAAAAACGCCTAATAGAGTTTGCAATAGAAACAAATCTAGTGATAAGAAGTTCATACAGTTTACACAGATTCATAAAGAAACATAAACATATTCATAAGGAAACGTGGACAACACCAGTAGAATCGCAAATCAGATAGATCACAGGTTACTAGAAGAGAAGGGAGCAATATTTATTAGGAACATTAGGATCTACAGGGGTGAATATGGAAAAACGAGAGATAAAAGATATGAATACGAAAAACTGCAAGAAGATATAGAAAGTTAGCAGTGAAGGATTAAAAAAGGAAAACTATGACTTAGGAATCCAAGGGAAGTATTGCAACAAGGACAAAAGATTAAAAGCAAGAAATGATACGATGAGGAATGTTGCAAGCTAATAGAAAAATAAGAAAGGCAAGAAAAGAAATGATAATAAATCACACAACAACAAAGAGAGAAAAGTGCAAATTACGGAAGAAAAGGCAACACATATACCTAGAAAAAAAGAGTTTACTACGAAGATACAATAAAAACATGGAAGAAAAATTAAGAAAAAACAAATAAGTAATTTTTCCAAGAAGTCAGAAAGTCAGGAGAAAGTTTCCAGAGCAAACAAATATATCGCAAAGATAAGAAGGGCGAAAACTGTTAAAATTGTAAAGAAAGCAGAAAAATTAAAAGAAATCAAGTTTAAAAAACGTTTCTAAAAATATTTGAAAAAATTCACTGATGTCAAAATGTCAAATTTGGAAAAAAATATTCAAAAACACAAATTTCAATAAACCCAATTGTACATACATGTAAAATTTTTCAAACATACGAGCGGCCAAATGTCGTTTGTTGGACCTTGTAAATATTAAAAATTGAAACGACAAAATTCAATTCAACAATTTGTAACAATAAAAGTTACAAACATTTCATACTTACATTAAATAGAACATTAAATATAAATTATAATTATCCAGAATGTATATATGTGTTTTGATATATATTAGCGATACCAATCCAATCCAACCCAACCCAACACAACTCGGCCAAACTCAATCCATTATAATAGCATTTCGTACATTGGCCAACTGTCTTTCGGTAAAACGCGTACTTAGCAAATATTGCTTGCCTCAAAGGTTTCCTGCGATATAAACATTATTTATGAATACTTATTTATTTATACAGGGTGTTAAAAATAAGTGTCACAAACTTTGAGGGCTGATAGTATGGTCCAAAATATGCCGAAAAGTCTTAATGAACACGGGTCCGCAAAAATACGGTTTCGGAGATACGAATTTTTTTTTATTTCCACAATACGTATGTGTGACCGACGAAAATCCTCCATGCTGTTATGGAATCCAGGCACCAGGTACGTTTTTCATTGAACAGTTGGATAGGTATTTTGGCGAGGTTACTAGGCCCGGTTGTTTTACCAACGGCTGCTTATTTGAACTTTCTGCAGAATATACTGGGTAATTTTTTAGACGAGATTCCTTTGAACCAAGGGCAACAAATGTGGTGTTACGGGGCATTTTCTAATTACCGTTAGAGAGTATTTACACGGAACTTTTGGGTATATTTTGGGACATACTATCAGCCCTCAAAGTTTGTGACACTTTTTTTAACACCCTGTATACCATATCTTTCTAATATTCGCACATATTTTTGAATAATACTTGCAGAAGGTCTGGTATTATATTTAACGGAAAACAAATCTCTGCCTTTCTGCAAAATAAAACTACAGTAAAAAATGTTCAATACCTATGAAAATGTTGAGGTTTATTGATTTTTGCATTTTTTGGTTTGTGAATTTGGGTTGGGTTGCGTTGGATTAGTTTTGGTTGATGGAGTTCGGTCCAACCCAATCCAACCCAACAAGTTTTACAAAATTCATAAGCCACAAAAAATTTAAAATGCCAAAAGATTTAAAATGCAAAACCAAAAATGCTGAAAATCATTTTCAAAAATAATTGTTGAATACTTTTGGCAGTTTTATTAATAAATTTTTTTGAACTGGAAAGTCCTAAAATGCGAAAATCCCTACCATTTTTCAAAACTACGTTGAATCTTTAAAACGTTTGAATTTTTCATATTTTTAAAATTTTTGGAAATGCTCTTGTTTTACATTTTTGTGATTTTCCTAACTCACGCGAATCCAAAAATTCTAAAAAATAGAGCAGAAAAAATAAGTGTTATAATTTAAAAAAATTCTCAAAAATGGTTAAATACCTAAACGGATAAGTTTTTAAAATTTCAAAACTGTCTTTTGCAAATTGCCAAGTTTTTTATTGTCCAAATTTTATAAGTTGGAAAGCTGTGAAATGGCAAAATCCTTACCATTTTCAAAACTGCGAAAATTTTCAGTAATCGCGACGTTTTTTTAGAATTTTATTTTGAATATTGATAATGTTAATGTCAATGTCAATTCTTTTGAATATTTTCGCATTTTTATTAATAATTTTTTTGTGTTGCGAAAAGTCCTAAACTGCAAAAGTTCACACATTTTCCAAAACTATAAGGCATTTTACCACAAAAACTAATTCTTCACTGGAGTAATAATTCTTGGTTCTATTGGAACAAATTGTATCTATTACAAGTGCTTATCTGCTGAATCAAAAAATTACATGCATCACTTTTAATGAAAAAAAAAATAGATTATTAGTGGACAAACGAATAATAAGGCAAAAAACTGTCAGTAGTTGGGAAATAAGATGAAACAATGGAGGAAATGAAACTTCAAAATACTGAATTTATAGGAATAACAGATGTTCGGCCCCACACGTACATACGTACATTTAGTTAAGTTAATTTAGATCCGCGCAAACCGTGTCGTCACAATTATTTTTAAGTTGACTTAATATAAAATAGGCAGGTTTTGTCAACAATAAATGCAACTAGAATCAAATTTCGGTATTGAGATGGAAAAATAAATAAACTAATCAATGTTCCAACAGCCCTCAGGGAATACGGAGCATTACTCATGCCCTTTCCTAAAACAAGAAAAACATTGTCATTCTGTCACCTTTTGATGTTCTACCCACAAATGCCTTGACTCCACGATTACACTCAAATAAAATGATATGCCGAAAATGCCCGTTTGCTTTACTTGGTACTGTATTGGGGACAGATTTAACACTAATTAAAAAATCCTAAACGCTTTGGTGAACCAAAGGCGCTTTTCATTCGGAGACAAAAAACTATGAAACTTTTGTTTGAATTCTTTTTAATTTCTTACAGTATTTCATTTTTATTATACTCTTTTAAAAATTGTTGCATTTTGTTGTACATTTTCTGGGGTTTCAATTTTTTATTTTCTTTTCACATTGTCTGTTTATTTTCTATTTACTACACTTTTGTCCGTGGTTAAGTTTTTCTTAAATTTATTTGGGCTTGGTGTTACTATTTTATGTTTTACTTTTATTATTTTTGTATTTCTTCATGCCTTTCATGTCTTTCCTTTTTCGTTGCCCTATATGTTCTAATATTTCATTCCTTTGCTTTATTATTGACCGATAATTTTTTGGTTAGTTTTCTTTTCTTGTTAACAATCCTTCGTTTCTTAATAATATCAATAAAACACTTGGTAACATGCTTCGACAAGAACTTATGTACCTCAGAATCAATTAATTTAATGTAATTTAATATTAATATAATACACTTGTGAATGTTGTTACTGAACAGTATCCGTAGTAGGAATACATCACATTTCAAATGTAAATTTAAATTTCGTATAATATCGATAAAATGAGAAATGTTCATCCAATACCACTGCTTTCCCTCTGCAAGAGACAGATGCAGTCGTACATTTTAAGTAGGAAATTCAACGGTAAAAATGCGTGTTTGACGTTCCGTTTCCATACGGCGGGGTTAATTTTATTTTAATACTGCGGCGGTTTCCATCGGAAGAGAATTAAGAACGACATCTGAAACACCGCGTCGTCTCATAAATTGGGGAGAAAACCAAATATACTTTCAAACACACACACAGAAACTTTCACTATATCGCGATATCGTTTGAAATAGATTTGATTTTGAAATTTGGACGAAACTTTATATTATTTATTTTACGGTTATGTTTCTAGTTCGAAACGTTCGAGAGCGTAATTTTATTTTATGACATAATGACTGTTGGGCTTTGTTCCTTCGATATTTTAACCAAATAGTTAAATCAAATGGTCCCGGTACGAGTCCGTTCCATTATTAAGCGATTTAGAAAATTACGTATTCCGACGAAACTTCCGGTGTTAACTTATCGTTAAACGAAAATATGGGCGTCGCTTTAATATTCTCGGAGTGTCGTTAAGAAATTGCAAATCCGAGTTTAAAGTATCGCCACTTGCAGATATCGCAAATATGCTAAAACCTTGTAAATAGCATGGGAATAGAGGTTTGCAAATCACGGATTACGAACTTACGGTTCGAAGTTCGAATCCCGACGGTGTAATCTATCGAAGACCCTCCTTGAGGCGTCTCCGCGGCCATTAGACGACTAGGGCACCACTTCCGGAACTCTTGGGATTGACCCTCTAAGTCATTTCGTATCATTTATCATTGAATTATGATTAGCCAAATCAGGATTTACTTACTTCGCGAGGATTAAATTATCAGAAGGAGCGTTACTTGCACCCGATACTGGTTAGAATAGAATTTATGCAAAGTTTAGATTATTGGAATGTATTCCCATAGAGGTAATTAAATGGAGTGCTATCGATTACGTAAATAATATTAATAATCAATGGGTTGCAGTAACTGTATTGTTAATTTGATATCTTCTAAACAAATACAAGTAACAAGTACCACAGTAGATCGGCAGCCATGCACCCATTCAATGATGTTCGCCTCAAAAGAAATGTTAAATTATTATTCTTTAAATAATCCCGCAACAAATTGAAATCCTCATCCGCATCCTCATCAACTGCCACCAGTAGTAATTTTTTTTAAATTTCACTTGGGAAGGGATTAAGGCTTTAAATGGTTATTCAAACCATTATTTAATAAAGAAATTTTATTTATTTTCTAAATTTAAACAAAATTTAATTAATATTAAAGTATTTTAGAATAGAAGTAACGAGCAAATATATTTAAAACAAACAGAGCACATGCAAATAATAATTATTTGAAACTTTCATTAAAACTTAACTGTCTTGAACCAAATGCAAATATACTTCGAATAAAAAAAATGTAATAAATTATCCCAACTCAAATGGCAATGTTGTTATTACTCATTTAGTCATCCAGTACTTCCAAACTTCACAGATGACTGTGATAGTCTGTCTTTCTACCGACAATAAGCAATTATTATCACATTTTATTTCGGTCGGATGGTCTTCCTTTCAGAGACGTAGGAATCTTTTTTTCCAGTGGGCCATCATAGCCGGTTCCTAGATTATTATGGCTAATTCAACTTGTTCTCCCGGTCTTTCCCGTTAATCGCGGATAATCACTTGAACTTTGAACAGCGTTTAATTCGAACAATATTTAAAGTTTAACCTGCTATCAGTTCAAAACAAACGCGTTAGTTCATCCGAGGTTGGTAATTTTAGATCCAATAAAACAATTAGGTAAAGATAATTATATAAAATATACATAAAATATAAAAGGATATAAATCGAACATGATTTTTCTTGCGGAAATTAAAATCATCATTATTAGAAAATTACACTTTTTAACCATAAGACTAAAAGGGAACAAGAAAATAAGAACTGCCCTTGATGTCTTTAAAAAACATCATATTATACAACACATAAAATAATTTCACTTCTTAGTTGATCCTTGCTCGTTCTAATCCCAAACTTGGTGGAAAGAGGGATAAATCGTCTCTTTTTGATATTCTTTGCTTTAATTTAACACACGACTCGGAAAATTATAGAGAAAAAATATTGACTTCTAATAATAGAAATATCCACTTCAGTTCATGTATATCTCCGTTATAGCTAATTACTTACGATTTTTAAACATTTACGGTTCCTTGGTGGAACCGACGAACGCAGTCCGTTCGCGCCCCGATGATCTTAATCCTCGCGGGTTAATCGTTAACTTATCTTTTTTATGATAACTTTATTCAGGACGAGCACCAAGGATTTGTTCGTCCACTGTAGCTCGATTTTTTCTAAACCTATCGTTCGCGCGTCTCAATAATGACTTTTTGATCTTAAATCGACCCATGTTACCCGTCAACTTCTTTCTTTTTTGATCTGTAAACGATTTTTTAACTTTTTTTGCTTACTGATCGTGTCGCTCAGCAGATCAGCTCATGTTGTCGATGTTTTGTTACAATATAACCAATTTTCTGTTCTGCTGCTGAAATTAAACTCGTCCTCGCCAATTAAAGCTCTTGGTCTCACTGATTGTTCTTTCAGCGCCGAAACGTGACGCGACCCGTCAGAGAATATTTCTGCAACGCGGTCAAAACCCGAGGATCAAGAAACAGATTTCAGTCCTGCGAACCTAGTTATGAACATTGATCCATTTTCTAATGTAGAATGTGTATATTTTTATCGAACACCAATATCCGGACAACCAAATGAAATCATGTCAATCATGAGAGAAAGATATATGTTACAATTCCTATATTGATGTTATTCGAGCATTAAAATGCTGTAAATATTAAAACAAAAAAAAATATTTGAAGTTTAAATTTAATATAATGTACTTGAATTAAAATACAAACAAAAATTTTTTTTTAGAAATACTGCAAACATTATTTTGTCGTACAAGTCAAAAATGCAAGTCTTTTGTGCTGTTAGGTGATTGGTTAGTAACAACAAGCTGTGCAAACGGTGAGTTCTTGACTTATCTTTATGCCAAAATGTTTTCAACAACCAGATTGCGCCAGGTTGGTATTTTTTACTGACGAAGTCATAATGAGGTCGAAACCATCGTTCAAGAATCAAAGTCGTGTTCTTTTTTCAGATCCAATATTTAGCATTTAACGAATTTCCCTGCTGTCAAACATCTATAGCTGTATATATGTATGGTGTTAGTGACCCTCGCCGCTAATTTTTGCCCACCTAAATTATTCCTGAGAAAAATATTTAAACATAAAATATCTTTTATAATAAAGTGCTTGCAAAACAGGGAAATTGTAGGCCAAATTTGCTCCTAGAGTACCAGGAGCTCATGTGACTTCAGAGATGTTTTCTTTCACTCCTTTCTAACTAGATGGCACCATATGTCATATTATTGTTCGAAAATTCAGAATTAATACGTGCCCATCTATCTTCAATTTTACAAACTAGGTATAATTATAATTAAGATCGAAACCAAATCAGCAATCCGAAACGCAAACATTTCAGTCACGCGCTATTGAAATTAAGATGGCACTTATTAATATACTAACTATTATACTAATTAAAAATCCCAAATTATATTCCTCATTCAATAAATAGTTACTGTACAGAGGTCCTGGAATAGTTGTTCTAAATTATGGATTGGATAGGGTTCGTCATATGGGTAATAAAAGTTCCTGTGTTGTTGAAATGGTTGAAAAACCAATTACCAATTACCAATACAAGGAGTTACCTTGTTAAATTATTAATATAATTAAATTAAATTTGGAAAATGGAAGTCTACGAAAAAATATCCGCTGTTAACTAAAAAAACTGTTTCATTTGGTCAACCATGATTATCTAATATGCTCGAATTACTAGTATACTGACTTTGTCGTAAAGTTTATCGAATAACTATTCATTTCAATTTTATTTTATAATAACTGGCTACAGGTCATGATTAAGCTACTCATTGAAGTACGATCAAATAAGTACAAACTTTGGAATAAAGCGTTTTTGGTCAACTTCTTTCATCCTTGAGGAACTTAATTATTATGTAATAGTTGATAAAAAGTCCTTATTAATCAGAATCTCCATAGACTCTGAAAGATGGATATGGTTGGGTGTTAGGAATAATCCAAAATGTGTAACTTCAAAATATGCTTTTAATTGTCAACTAAATCACTAATGGACCTATTGCTTACATTTTTAATTTGCACGAGAGATTCTTCTAAATGCAACAAATTAAGAATACGTGTTCTGATCTTAAAATAATTATTATACAGCACAAAATACAGAATATTTGAAATTTGTACATAGTTCTAAAAACAGCATTTTGGACGGAAACGTTCACAATAAATATAATAAATACGAGTATTTATATTTAACTAACATACTAAGAGCTTAAGGCTACAGAGATCATTCAACATTCAAGTACACTTTACTATTTTCTATTTGCGTCAATCGTCGTGCATCAATCTTTTCTGCACACATGGGACATGTGTCGGTGGTTTTTAAAATCCTGCAACAAATTCTTATTAATGCTCATTATCCAGTGACAAATTGAATTTACAGAATTTAAATTTAACTTGAAACATTTTAACTTTTAACTATAAACTTTACTCTACACTTAAATAAACACATGAAGTACGATATTTATTTATATTTAGTTATATAAATTAAACTTACTCTTGAAATTCTGTTAAAATGGCTGGGAAATCACATTCAGGGCATACGGTGAGATCATCTTTAATAATATGGCGACCCTAAAAATAATTTTCATTTATTTTGTATAGCAAATAAGGACAGCTACGAACCGTAACAATACAGAATGGAATGTTGGCTTTACAATTATTACAAACTGTTTCTGTATCTGGCAATGATGTATCACAATAAGGGCACGGTGAAAGTGGTTCAATGGGGTCATCCACACGATCCCCGTCTTTTCCTATCTTCGGTGGTTTCCTCACTACGGCTTCAATCCTTTTCGCATACTTTGGATCAATCTGTTTACGATATTCGGGATCCATGAGAACTGTAGCATATTTATACGCCGCTTGCCTTAATGTAGCTCTATGACACTCTATTACTGTTGATGTTAATATGGGTACAATATCTATCAACAAATTACATAAAATTAAAGTGGTGCATATTAAGATTTGATTTTTATTAAAACATGAATCATTTTCCAATCTAGTTCAGTCGGCCTTGGCTCTGCACTATCGATGTGCAGGATCTTGAGATCTTGTGATTTTAATTCGTGGTATCAATATAATCGTATCATCATGAACATTCGAGTGAATGTGTTAATATGCAATTAAATACAATACTTACGTGATGGAAATTTTGATATACTATTGGCAACCCTTATGAGCATCCTGGCACCTTTCATATGATCTCCATTACGCACGTGTAACCTTACTAAAATATAACTATGAAGCAACATTAGATTCGAATACATTTCATAAGGAATCTTAATTCCATTCTGTCTAAGTTCTTGATACATTCCAAACAACACATCATGTGCGTTTCTATAATTCCCATTTATTTGTTCTTCGTTAGCTATGATGATGGCAGATTTTGAAGCTTCTTTATATTGCTTCCTAGCCATATACAAACGAAACAAATACTTGGGATCTTTTGGTAAGCCATCTGCATCGCCTAATAGAAACTCAATCAACTGACTTGATAAAGTTTCATTATTTGACGACGCAACTACATCAATCGCAGTTGAAATAGCTTCGTTTTCATCAGTAGTCGACTTTGCCGATCTCAACAGATGTTTCATTGCCTACAACAATTACGTTATTCAAGTAACTTTTGTTATAAGATGAGAAAACCTTTTGATACTCCTTAGCATGAAACCAATATCTCCCAGCTAACAAAAAATTTCTCTCATTTTCAAAATGCAATGCCAAACTACTGAAATGTTCAGGTCTAATTTCATCAGGGGATAACGTATTCAATAATATTTCTCCATATAAATCTAGCTTTGAATGTTTCCTGGCCAAGTCGAATGCTTCATCGTGACACTTGGATAAAACCAAAAAACGGATAGCCGAAGAAAAATCATTTAACCGTTGAAAAAATCTGCAAACACATCATGAGAATTATGTATTGTTTCGTAGTATTAAGTACCTTGCTACTAATTTTGCACCTTCCACACTTTTAGTTTCCTGAACCAACTCGACGGCAATCTCTGGATTGTTCAAATAATCCAACTGAAGTCGGACAACAGAATCGAAATCTTTCGCAACGTAATAAGCCTTAACAGCGTCTTGGTATTTTCCTTCGCTTTCCTTGGCTTTGGCGTATTGTAAATGTATTTTGCTGGAAGTGACGTTAGGCAGTAATTCTCCTATTTTCTGCCAGTTCTTCAATTTAATGTAATTGGACGCCGCTTTATCGTAACTCTGAGACTTTTCAAAAAGCATAGCAGCATCAACAAGTTGCTTCTTGCTTTCGAGTATTTCAGCGCACTCTTTAAACAAAACTTTATTATTCAATTCTATCGCTATGTTGATTCCGTGTTTGTAATTTCCTGACCTTATAGCCGTTCTTGCTATTCCAGATTTGCAAATTGATATGTGTTCAGGTGAACGATTGTCTTGTAAGCCTTTCTCATAATGCATGAAAGCTTCAGAATTATTACCACTAAAAAATTGCAAATGGAAACATATTCACTAAAGGTGTAATTCAACTTAGATATGACTATCAAATCAATAATATATTCATATTCATCTACACGTTCAACAATTTTTGTAATGTTAATAACTATCTCAGGTAAAGGAATAGATATAGTTGTTTATGGTCAGAAATTGGATCAGGCTAAAGAGTTTAAATACTTAGGTGTCCAGAGTGCTGGACAGGAAAGAAAAACATGCCCAAAAAAATTAATGAGGGAATTAAATCTGCTGTTAAACTGTATCATGCAGTCAATAGAAATTTAATTAGTAGAAAGGAAATATTCGTGCAATCCAAACAAAATCTTTGCACCTTGTAGGTAGATAAAATTTAAGGCAAAATATATATTTATCTTACGTAAATTCCAACTGTTGAGCATATTCTCTGGCTATGAATGGTATTTGTTCTGGCGCCATTTTTTTGGCAAGTTGAAGTGCTTGGTCCCATTGCAGTAAATCTCTTCGCATTTCCAAAGCAGCCCCAGGATTGCTAGACTTTAGAAACCATTGTTGTGCTTGATCGAAATCATTTAAAAACATGGCAATATAACCTGCCAAAAGTTTGTTATCTTCGATGTCACTTACACTTTCGAGTGAAAACACCATTGCACTATCATCTAGCTCTTTGTAAACTCTTAGTGCTGCAACACAAGCTTTTAAAAAAATGTAAAATATTGGTGAAATCATAATACCTAAATCTATATCTAAATTTATAATGATTTTCTTAGCTAATTGCTCCCAATGTTCCCTCAAATTTAATAATTTGCATGTATTCCACGCAGCATTAAATCTAAAAAACAATGGTTTGATTAAAACTAACTGTTGTGCAACTAATTTTATGAAACATATTTAAAACAAAATTATCTATTTGTTCAAAAATGAAATATTTTATAAATTTGTCTACATAGTAGTTACCTATTTAAAGCGAGTTGTTTGATAAAGTTATTTTCTAAGGCACTTTGGTCAGTTTCTGTCACTTTTATCAAAGGAGAATCGTGAGTTGAAAGTGTTAATTGAGACAGCTGCCCACTGCTAGTTGCACACATAACTTCTCCACTGTACATCAACAGTGGTATCTGCTTCGACACTAGACTAGTTTTACCCAATTTCTGGGCAGATGGTCCTAAAAGTTACGATTGCAACACTATAGAAATAAAAAAAAATTTCACTTACCATATACAGAAAAATTAACATAAATGTATGTATATATATCTTGTTCATCGCAGGCTAAAAATACATTTCTATCTAATATATTGCTATCCCATATGACCCCACTTATGGAATTAGGTAAATCAGTTATAGGAACAACATCACCATTCACCTAAAAGTAACAAGGTGCAATGTTCCTAATTGTTGCACAAACTTCAAATATTCAATATTAAATAGACTTATCACCTCGCTAAATATAATTAGATAATAATGCAACTATTTGACTTACAGCATTATAAACATAAGCACCTTTCTTTGAATCTACAAAAACAAGCCTTGTCCCTGCAGGATCTACATAAATATTAGTAACTCCAACGTCATGTTTATATTCACTAGATACAGACCATTCTTCTATACAGAAATATACAATATGGCCCATCTACAAAAAAAAAATTCTGATAATAAATATACACAAGACTGTATGTAAATTTAAAACTTACGTCGGTTCCATAAATATGAAAATCTGTTGTGATACAGTGACAAGTAATAAGATAAGAAGAATGATCATTTGGAAATATTACACTTTCCCTATCTTCACGATCTATTTCAGGTGGCTCAATCTATTAAATAAAGTTAAATAAAATTAATGATTGCAAGCAGTAATTTCCAATCATTTACTTACCATGTGCATTTGAATTTTTCCCTCGTATAACACAGATGCATATTCAGCATTAAGTTTCATACTTGTAACACCACCTAAATATTGCCTTTCTTTTAACATAAGTGGAACGTCATCCGTGTGAGGCTGAGCCCTCGTTAAGTCGTATATCCAAGCTCTGTTGTTCATACCAGCAGCTATATGATATGGTCCAACTGCTATGAAAGTAGGTTCTGTTTCTAATGCAATTGAAACTGGAATTATTTTCTCCTAAAATCAATTTTTCACAATCAACTGTGATCACTAATCGAAGATGCTTACCTTATCAGTGGTGAAATTATAAAGACTAACTTCCATTAAACTCGATAAAGCTGCCATTCTTGATCCACAAACGGCAGTGAGTATCGACAGAGAGGACACGTAGACATTCAATGATCCACTGCGAGTGCAAACTGCTAATAATTGACCATCAGAACTCCACCCCGCTCTGTCTATTCCAATTTCTTGACTTAAATTAATAACACTGCACGTATCTTGTAAATTAGTCAGGTCGTGAATTTTTATTCTACAACAACGTAAGGCTTATGAAAAAGAAAGCTTCATGGGGTGCATTGAACCCTTACGTGTTATCTCCACATGATGCCACTTTACCAATAGCATTGCATAATGCAATGTCTGTCAAGCTGACTTTGTGATTGCGAATTTGAAATAGTTCTTGTCCGACTTCCTTTATATGTGTGGAAATCGCGATGAAATAGCCAGCGCTAAATCCGATCAAGATGTAACCGTCACCGAACCATTTGTAAGTAACAATGGATCCGTAATGTTGTTGAAACGCTAATTCAATTGGATTTTCTGGATCCGTTAAGTTGTATAGATATAATGTACGTTTTCCAACAATTACACTTATCTAAAAACAATTACAAATAACGATATTATAAAAAAAAGTAATAGCCTCCCTATAGGCTACTTTAGGGATAAGGATGGAAAACTGGTGGGAGGTACAGAGAAGCAACTGGATAGATGCACTGAATATTTTGAAAGGTTGCTGAATATCAATAGAAATGGTATGAAGGAGGATGATAACAGAAAGGAAAGAGGAGTCAAGCCACGGTACACCGCATTATTAAAAGTAAAAATATGTCGCAAAACCTTAAAACGTGTGCTTATAAAACAATAATTAACCTTAAGTGAGCAACCCTTAATCTTAGATTCATAAACAAACTTGGGAATTACGTTGTTCATAAACATTCGCCTCTTAGTTGTACATAATTATATTGAAGATTTTTGAGTTTCTAGACTATAAAGTACAATAAAACTAATGAACTATACATAAACATGTGTCTGTCAGACGATCTAATCACTGTAACTCTTTTTGCACACGCGCACCCTCGCAGCACAATACTGTACGATCTAGGAAGGTACTAATGAGATGAACTTTCTATCTCTTTCGCTCTAAAATTTACAAGCATTTACATGTTTGGCACGGTCCGCGGTCTAGACGAATGTTTATGAATCTAGGGTTAAATAAGTTAGAGATGTGGGCCAAGAAGGTGCTGATGAAAATATATATATATGAAATAAAGATAAAAAATGAAACTACTCAACAATATTTAAGTGAGATCGTCATGCATAAAATTATCAATTATCACCGTATTTTCTCCCCCAAGTCTTTCATCCAGTTTCATCTCAGAAAACTGTATATCAGCGGGTTCAGATCTAACTGCAACTACTCTTAAAGTATCACCGTCGATATTACTTATCGATATGGTTTTATCATCTGAACCGAGAGCAAGTAAATTTTCCGCATTCCAAGATCCACATGTAATTTTCTTGGAATGCTTTCCGATTATCGGCACACGCCTGAAATAAAATAATATGAACGGACGAAAACTTGCGCAAAAAAGACAAATACCGTGAAGTAGAATAATTATAAATAGACACATTTCCTTTGGCAGTTCCAACGGCTAATACAGGCCCTGTCTTCGCCCAAATCAAATATGTTAATATGTCACGCAGGCCAACGTCCACAGTTTGTTTCTTTAGAGCATTTGCATCCCACAAAATGAGTTGAGGTGACTGAGATATAATCCCCAATACATCCCCGTCCATGTCCCACATAAAACCATTGCAAAAACTAAAACAAATGGATTTGTTTCGAGTTTATTTACATCATTTATTTACCTTTGTAAACGAATACGCTCTTTAATTTGTCCATAGCGATCAAATATGTTAACTACGCTATCTACACCCGTTGTGGCTAAATAATGTCCTGAACCTTTTTGCCATGCTATGTACATGTCCCCATTACCATGGGGCTGCTCTAAGCGAAATAATAGCTAAAAATGATCAAAATAAAGTTGTATGTATTAAAACGATACAATAAATATTGAATAAAAATGTTATAATTAAATACAAACTTTTTCACTGCTCATTTTCCTTATAAAAAGATGTATTTAGTAAAATACCTACAATACAAACATTTATTTCACATTTTAAAAGTGACATGTTTTTTTACGTATTGCCAACGGAAAATATTAAATCGATTTGACGGAAAAGTCAATCAAACTCGTTTGACAGCTGCAAATTTTGCTAACCTAGAATTGGTCGAAATGTCGAAAATTAATAGGAAAATTGTACAAAAAGAAGATGTCGTTCAAGGAATTTTAATTGCAGATACCTTCGGTAATGATTTTCTACCCATCAGTAATGATATTCCATTGGTACAGGACACATTGAAACATCATGCAATAAATCAATATTTTACATTCACCTTCTAGGCTCTTCTACCGATAGTCAATAAACCTTTAATCGAATATACTTTACAATTTCTATCGTTAGGAGGTATTGAGGAAACATTTCTATTTTGTTGCACCCATGTCGATGCTATCAAAGAATATATAAGGTTTGTAAATTTTATTTGAGATTTGAATTTAAAATGTATTTTATAGGACCAGTATTGAACAAGACGCAGTATGGACGCAAACAATGGTTGTAAATATAATTGTATCGGAAGGTTGCCAGTCATTCGGAGATTGCTTACGAGATTTAGATGCTAAAGGATTACTACGAGGAAATTTCGTTCTGTGTGAACCAGGCGTAATTGGCAATATTAAACTATTACCTATTATTAAAAAACACAAGTACGTTACGTTGTTGCTGATACTATTTTATTTTGATGTAATTAATTGTAGTGAAATTACTAAGAAAGATAAAGGAGCAGCTATTACTTTAATTTACGAAGAATGCGGTATTGGACAATATGGTAGATGCCCTAGAGAAGAAATACTTATTGCGTCAAATTCTGATAATAGGATATTGTTTCATAAAAAGCTTGGTCAGTCGAATGAAAGAAAAATCGATTTTCCATTGGTATGACTCGCTATATTTTTCTTTGTTACAGTTTTAATGGTCCATTTTAGGAGATATTTTTAGAAAATTCGAACGTCTCGATTAAACATAACTTGAAGGATACGCACATCGCTATATGTTCTCCGTCTGTTCTCCCATTATTTTCTGATAACTTCGATTTCCAAACAAGGGATGATTTTATAAAAGGTTTGTTAATGAACGAAGAAATTCTAGGAAGTACTATTTACTGGCATCTGATAAAAGGAAATCAACGTGGTGGGGCAGTAACCAACTGGAGAATGTATCAAGCAGTGAGGTATACAATTAAGAATTAGCTTTATCTAAATTTTAGTTAATGCGTACTTTTAATTTTGTTTCTTTTTCAGTCGTGAATTAGTCACTAGATGGTTTTATCCAGTAACTCCAGCTATCAGAAAGTAAGTTTGTATAAAGATTTGAAACGAATTTTCTTAAAAAAAAAAGTCAAATTGAAATCTGTGCAGGTAACACCAACTATTTTGTGTAATATCATTTTAGATGTTCTTTCACTCAAGATGTTGTTATTGGAGATAACTCGATTATAGGAGAAAACTCAAATATAAATCAATCAGTTATCGGTGATAATGTAAAAATTGGTAAAAATGTAGTCATAACTTTTTCCTACATTATGTCTGATGTCGAAATTATGGATAATTGTACCGTAAGCCACAGTGTAATTGGGCCAAAATGTTTGATTAAAGAACAATGTAAGATAACCATAGGAAGCGTCTTGGGAAAAGGTGTTGTTTTATCTAAAGATACGTTTGTTGAGAATGCACTTGTTCAAGCTACGAAACCTGCTAACTGTAAGTTTAAAATTCAGCGTATTTTAATTCTCTCATTAAATTATTTTAGTGGATGCTAATGACAAATTAAATGAAAAAGCATACAGATTAAAACTCGTCTACGATGATGACGTAGAAGACGTCATAGGTTATAAATTAGCTAAACGTTTTTCGAAGTTACACCTCGACGATGAATATAAAAAATCCGACGATGAAGATTCAGGTTCGTCCGACAGTGAAAATGGATTATCGCATATGAATTCGCCGATTCCTGACGATACGAACAGTACGCATTCCTTTCTATTCTGCTTTCTAGTAATTTTCCCAATTTTACTAACACAGATTCTTTTTTCAGTGTTCTTTAGTGAAGTAATCGATAGTTTGGCTAGAGGTTTTGAAGATAAATTGCAATGTGATAATTTAATTTTAGAAATAAATTCGTCAAGATATGCCTACAATGTTACGTTGAAAGAGGTGCTTTAATTAATTGACGAAAATTTATTTTCAAAATCTTTACGTTTGGAGTATGTTGATGTCGTTATATTTTTAGGTAAATTTCAATGTTGTAAAAGCTATCTTAACCTTGCCGTTTCAACAGTCTACTGGGCAGCAGTATTTGCTAGTATTGCGTCATTTATTGGTATACTTTTCTCCAATCCTGAAGAACTATATACGTAATGAAAATGCTATGGACGATTGTCTGCTAGCTATCGACGTAAATATTTGTTTTTTTTAATGGTTTAGGTCATTATTTGTTTATTTTTAGGATGTAGCCTCATCGAGCAACGAATTGTGTGAATGTTTGGCAAAGGTTTTAAATTGGTTTTACAGTCAAGATCACGTGTCTGAAGAAGCTATTCTTAAATGGTATAAAAATGTAGACATGAGCAGTAGGATACGTGCGCGGGTGGAACCTTTTATTAGCTGGCTACAAGAAGCAGAAGAAGTGTCATCTTCTGAAGAAGACGACTAAAGATTGCAAATGATGTTGTACATTTTATTAATAAATATATATTTTTATTAGTCAGTATTTACTAAATAGAAGAAATAACATTATTGAAATTATTTTAATTTGCGAGCCTTGGTGTTCTATAATGTTGCATCCATCAAATAATATATGATACAAGGTTTTTGTCAATTACTTCGGATATCGCCAAAACCATTAGCAGGGAAGTTTATCAGACACTTTTTTGTTGGGTTCTTAATTTCCTTTGTCTGTGTTTTTGCAAGAGAGTTTGATGCCTCTTTTTGGGATTTTGTAACTGTTTCTATTATTGTTCGTATCATCAAAGTTTCCTTTTCCTGAGAAAAATTAAAACTGGATACAAATTGGCACTTCTGATCACTCTGATAACTAATCTTACTATTAAATTTATATTACAGAATAACTGCTTACAGTTTTCATAGTATTTAAAATTCTCATTGTGCTAAGTGCACATGATCAATTTTATTTCTACGAAACCAAGTGTGTGTGTGTGTGTGTGATATGGTTCAATAATTGTAAACAAAACAGTTGCCCAACCCAATGCAATATCTGCTAGGAAGATACAACTATTGCACACAACCAAAATTATTAAAACCAAACCAAACATAAAATGAATAAGTATGTAATAAAAAGTGTATGATAGCTAAAACCAATGTATTTTAATATTGTTAGCATTTACAGTAATTTACCACCAATTTTTGTTGGTAATGTAAATAATAATTGGCTTGATTTAATGATGTGAGATTGGTGATATCTAATTTGATTGTGATTGTGAGATATCGCAGCATATCTGTGTATGAAAGCTATTTTAATATGCACTAAACTTGAATTAAAAAAATGACGGACATTGCAATAGTAAATTTTTGTATAATTAATTATTTAATAATACCTAAAACCTATTGGTTTAATTAAAAATATAATATGTAATGTGCACCTAATGACTGAGAATGTTGACAAGAAAGACTATGTGATAATTATGGGCGGAACAAATGACGTGCTGCGAAACCAGGGATGCGATATTGGGGAAGTTCGCTGGCTAGGATGACTAACAGTAACGTCATTATTCTGTCCGTACCATTTTTTCGAAGCAGCTCTAATGCAGTTAACGACACAATTTATGAATTTAATTATGGCTTATATAAGGTATGCTGTAGTTGTTTTAATCAATTTGGTGTGTATTATTTAGATATTAATGCTGACTTATATGACAATGACATCTTAAAATAACAGGAAAACAAAATTTTTTTTAGACATATATCTCAAGCAATTTTGAAAAAATACCGAAACGAATATCGCAGGAAATATAAACTAAATATAAAACAAGCGAAAATTTCTACGTATTATAAGTGGATAGGAACAATACCAAGACCGTTATAGCAGACTTTGATTCAAACAAAGTGAATGATTTTTTTATTGAGGAACCTACAAATATAGTAGGACAAATAGCTAATGTATAGTAATATAGACCATTATCTTGGTAAAATTAATTGCCAACGATGCTATTTCTCTATACATCCGGCCAGCCAAGTTGAAGTGACAGACACGATAAATTTCCATAAATCTACTAACAGCAGAGATATTTATGGATTTACAGTGACAATTATTAGAAGTATAAAAGATCTCTTAGTTACACCGTTGACAAAATTAATTAATCAATCTATAAAAGAGGGTGTATTTCCTGATGCATTAAAGACTGCTCTTGTTATTCCTATCTTTAAGAAAGGAGACCCAAAAGATATCTCGACCTTCAGACCTATATCACTGTTACTCATTTTATCAAAAAATTTTGAAAAGAGCTTTTGACTGTATGCAGCATGATTTGTTAATCCGTAAGTTGTACTGCTAAAATTTTGATTTTAACAGTATTAGGGTAATAACTTACATATTTACAAAATCGCAGCCAGCAAGTAATATGCGGTAATATTTTGTCCGACCAAAAATATATCACTCAAGGCATCCCTCAGGGTTCCATTTTGGGGCCTCTACTATTTTTAATGGATGATGTTGTGGTCGCCAGTAATGTAGCACAAACAGTCTTTGAGGAATGGTTTGGAACAAATAGGTTGAGCTTAAACCACTCTAAGACTCTATCATTGCTATTTACCGTTAAGGATAATCCCATGTCAATTCGAGACGAATTTGTGAAATTCTTGGGAGTATAGTTTGATCCAACTCTAATTTGGGAAAAGCATGTGGACAAGTAGTCTAGTAAGTTGAGCGGTAATATATATTTGTTAAGAGTTTTAAGTATCAATGAAGTATCAGAAGTGTAATGGTTTCTGCATACTATGCCCTTTCATCATGGGGGAGAATTTTTGTTCTACAGAGGAGGGCAATTCGAATTGTAGATGATATAAATTATAGAGATGATTGCAGAAACTCTCATTAATTTAAAAATATTAACTTTTCTTTCACTCTACATACTAGAGTGGCTCCTATATATCAAAACCAATATCAACGATTTTCATATAAACTCTGATGTTTTCCAAAAACCGAGTTAGTATCTAAAGTCTATAGATTAACAAAAGTCAAACAAATACGGAGTATTTATCTACAAAATTCTACAATAAGTTACACATTCATAATAGGCCACTAACTATGAAGCAATTCAAAGCAACTCTAAAACATTTTTTAGTTGCGACCTGTGTAAGTACGTTGTATATTGTACGTAGCACCAATAAAGATATTATTATTATTATTATATTATGTTATTTGAGTAAGTTGGGTTTGTCTTGCTGGGAAGTTCTAGTGAGGTTTTACATATGTCTTATTTACTGTATGACTAGCATTTTACGCATTTTTGTACCTATATAAGTCCTTCGAAGGCTGTAAACACCTATATTTCCAATATTTTAAAACAATATTATTATGAAAACAATACACACAAAGAAAATACTTAACTATAAAATGGTACAAATGTGTACCTTAATGATTGAATAAAATAAAATAAATATTCAACATCTACAAAAAATTCATATTAAAATTAATTTGAATGACGTTTCTATGGAATAAAGCAAAAGCATTAAAATGTAAAAAATTGTTGACACCAACACAATGTCACCTAAATAGTAATCAAGCCAAATATTGCAAATATAAATTTCATAAAATCCCATAATCGTAAATTATTAGTTAAAACGACGCATGCGTATTAATAATTATTTTTGACTCGGTGCCGCCATCCTGGTGGCCATAACAGAAACTTTAAAGTTGTAAAGTCAACCAAAATGGCAGAAGCAACGATCGGTTTCCTTACGTCTATATTATTAGATATAGTACAAAGCCCTTTAAATTTAGTATTAGTGGTTCTAATTGGAATTCTCGGTTACAAAATAATGAAGAAAAATCGCCAGTCGACTCCCGCTCCTCCTACGCCAGAACTTCCAAAGTTGAGGAAAGACTTCACAGTGGAAGAATTAAGGAAGTACAACGGTACACAAGAAGAGGGAAGAGTGTTAGTTGCAGTGAACGGTAATGTGTACGACGTTACCAAAGGCAAGCGGTTTTATGGACCAGGTACATAAAAATATTGAAAAGTTCAAGGGGTGTTATCCGTAACAACTTCACTTCGTGTTCCAGGAGGCCCGTACGCAGCTTTCGGTGGTAAAGACGCGTCGAGGGGATTAGCAACGTTTTCAGTTTCAACAAAAACTGACGAATACGATGATTTAAGTGATTTAAATACTATGGAAATGGACTCTGTTCGAGAATGGGAAGCTCAATTCAAAGGTTAGTTTCGTGGAAATGTAGTGCTTAAGTAGTAAGTGAAAATTAATTAAACCAATCGAATTATAAGTGTGCGAACTTGTAACTTTCTAGTAGGTGTGAAAACGATTGGGTTTCGAAATTGATTACTTATCTCGTAAATTGAAAACTTATCAAAACAGTTATTAAATTTTATTTCATTCATGAATATTATAGCTTATAAAGCATGACTTGCGTAATTGGTAAGTTAAGTTAATTTTATTCCTGTAAGAAATGTAAATAATAATATTTACCAAGTCAAAAGCGTTGACTTCTTATAAATTTTTATTTAACTCTTATTATTTATTTCTACCAAATAATTGACTATTTTTGGAAAAAACGCAAACAATTTATTTCAAGAAGAATTTCCGCAAGTGATAGTTTTATTCACAATTGGAAACTTATTACTAATAATATAACTTGCACTAATATCCATACAAATTGCGATATCTATGTTATATTTGACTTGAATTTATTTTGAGCCATGACTTGTTTATGTGCAATTAAAATTATACCGACACGCAAATTGAAGTTTAAGGTCAACTGTATTACACATGCATGTAATGATTATACTACAATTTAACAAAAGATTATTGTAATTTTATTTTTAAAAGTCGACGTTTGTTACTTTAAAAAAAGATAAATTTGGACTGTTTACATGCCTATCTTGTGTCATGTAATTTTAGGTTAGGAGGATCATAATTACGTTAAAATTACTCAAAAATCGTTGGCAACCATTTATTTCCATTAATTTTCTTTGCAATTAACTTTTTATACCTTGTTATTATTATGTTCTTTCAGTGTTTTTTCGTTTTACTGTTTTGCATTATTTTAATTGTTGATTGTGTTTACTGAGTTTTCGTTAATATCTTTGTTCAATTCATTTGTGTTTATACATTTTCACTTGTTGGTTACTTTTAGTTTGTTTGGATGCTATCTGGTTTTCGTTTTGTTCATTTTTAAATTGTCACTTTGACAAATAAACGTCAAACCACATTTCACAGTGACATTTTTACGACGTAAACTGCGTATCATTATTATTTTTGACGTATCGTGCAGTGATCGTATAATTTCCTCAGATTTCCATAACGTGCAGAAAGATCTGTTTACTAGGCGTTAATAAACGCGTTTTCGTAAATAGGCATGTGGCCCCTGCTGTATGATAACACATTTCACATGGAAAATTTATGATTTTAATTAAAAATAGTTTTATGAGAAGAATTGCCGGTTTTCTCGGTTCGGCGTGTTTCCATTAACAGGAAATATCTAATTAATCTATTATTATAACCTTACGACGTAAGCTGAGCGATGCGCAACGGTTCAGTATATGAATGTGTTGGTGAATTTTGTACTAGCTGCATAGTAAATAAGTTTAGTCCTTTCAATTCTTGATGTCCATTACACACGTCTTTTGAAATTTCGTAAATCTCAAATCCATCTCCATGTGCATAAGCACTTTTATTCTTTTATTATTGTGTCCATAAAGCAAATCTGAGAAAATTGTGCAATGCATTCCTGACAGAGGAAGTAAAAGTACTTTTACCTTGGCTGTCAAGGACAACACTACGTAAAACTAACAAGTATCATGAATTGTGACCAAATGTAATCATTCCTTTGAAGAAAAAAAATACACGAACTTACAAAAAAGTGGCGCACCCCTGGTTCAGGTCGTCCGCGTTCCACATCTGCAAGAGATGATAGGTTTTTTGACGCTGCAGTGTCTCTGAGATCGTCACCAAACCGCTGTTGAACTGGTTCAGAGGCTCAAAAATGTGCGTGGGACAGCTCTATGCGCTCAAACAGTTAGAAGAAGATTGGTAGCGATTGGTTTGAGTGTATTAGGCCGAATCGAGTACCTAGACTTACACGACAGCACAAGCAACGCAGATTAGAGTTCAGTAGAAGACATCAAAAGAAAGAACGTGATTGGAGACGAGTTCTCTTCTCGGATGAATCACGATGATCTTTGAGATCACCGAATGGACGCCATAGAATCTGGAGAAGACAAGGGCAGAGATATTCTTCAGCCACCCCATCGAGCACGTTTGATATGAGTTGGGAAGACGTGTTAGAGTTCGTCCGGTGTGTCCAGAAACACTACAGTAGTTAAAAGGTACTTGTAGAAGACTGGGATAACATTGATGAAAATGTGATTAGGCACTTAATTCAAGGTATACCTCGAATTGCTGGATATTCGAGGATGTAACACTCGTTACTGATACCAAGGTGATACCAGAAAACCTTAGTTAATTTAAGATAATCTCTTCTTGCGTTTTTCATTTATTGTTCTTTTTTCTGTATTCTGTTTTTCTTATTTCTTCTTGTTATTAAAACATTTCTCGGTTCAGTTTATAATTTGTTGACCAATTAAACCAATTAAGTAAAGAAATATTTGTGTTCGATAAATTAAAGAGGTGATAATTCCGATTTAGTTCGTGCGCCACTTTTTTTGTAAGTTAGTATATTAATAAGAAGGTTTTATTCCAATGTAAACGTTTGAAGATAAAATAACATACATTTCATGTCGTTTCTGTAATAGAAACTTTTTACTCCATATTAAACAATTTACTATTGTAATAAGATTTTAAATTACTTGCGATTGGAAAACAGAAAAAAAAAGGATTTTCGATATTGAAAATGTTACATTTACTTCAAAAGCCAATAATAAATTCTAAACTAAATTTACTATCAGTGTAAATATTTGGCGATAACACGTTTTTATTGGTTGATGAAATGGCATTGATGGTATTTATCTAGAAAACGAAATTAATCGATATAAACTATTTAGATAGTATAAGTAATAAGCGTTACAATTTGACTAAATGGTGCCTCAAATTACCAAGTAGTGATTTAAATGCGAAACAGCTATTAATGCACTAAAATTAATAATTTATGTAATAGAAAATAATTATGGGGCTCTAAAATAATAATATCGAATTTTCTACATGGTAATGCGGATTTAAATTATTCGAATGAGGCCGTGATTTATGTGCATTGCGACGCGAACCTTGTGTGGAGCGAGCGAATGACGAAGCATGTTAAATTTAAATTGACTCTGTTTACATGACTGCGAACTTTACTATAATGCACAAACGACTGCGAAATTGATTATATGTGATATGACCTTTAAGAAAAAAATGCTGTGAAAGATAATTTGCATGAATCTTCATACGTATTTACCTACGCATTTAAGTATATGTGGAGCAAACATGTGGAGTGTCATTGTCCCACTTTTATTGCATGATTTCTCCAACCCTTATAAATACAACGTCGATTACTTCTGGCGAGTATATTTTGGCTGATTTGTGAACTGGGGCGTTATTACAATTCTTCAAACTCAGTCAGGCGTGGCAACAAATTTGCATTAAATACTCTCGTGAATGTTCTTAATTTTTCAAGATTATCAACGAAATTATCCCTATCTCATCTCAAAATACAGTGAGGAAACATTGACACAAAGTTTACTTTCTTTGGCGCCATCCACCGAGTTCTGTCTAGTGTTGTGACTATTGTTTGGTCAGGGGTGTACTGGTGGAGTCTCTTCAACAGTTAAAAATCAACGCAAAAAGTCGCTTAGGGTCTGCTTGAAAATCTGCAAGCAGTTTAACTGTTCGTGTAAGATGCTTGCAAAGTCTGCTAACTCCATCACTTTCAATCTGTAGTCGGGCAAGACGATTTTATGGATTTTTCTTTGGTAGTTTTAACCGTGGCCGTACGTCATAGCTCGTACGGCCACGTTTAAAATTGACATTCTCAATAAGGATGGCATTTAGAGAATTTAATCAGCGGTACATGCGTCTTCCACTTAGTTCCATCTTTTCTATAAAAATACTGAGATCTGGAAATAGTTCTGGTGCCTAAAGGCCTACCATCGTTGTCTTGTTATTAAGAAACCTGCCTTTATTTCAAAAAATACGAACATTTTGTTGTAGAATTCATTGCCTTAAATTATTTTTATGTTTACGTTTTTGGTTACATTGTCAAGTTCGTGAACAACTGTAATGTTTTGTTGTAAGTATTTCTAATGTGTTCTATTCGGTTAAAAAGTTATATTTTTTAATTGGAAGACCATGACCATGACTCCTAATTATTTGTAATTACCTAAAACTAATTTCGTAATACTACGGTAATTATTATCTTGACACCCATTTCAATCTCTCACTGACTCACGACTTTCTTTTTCGTTATAACTATTGAAATGAGCTCTAAAAGAGTCAACTAGAACTTTCAACCCATTAAAGCTAACAGATTTATTTTATCCACTTGCAGGGGATAAAATATTTTTCATAAAGTAATAATTAAATACATGACGTCAATCGAAGACGTAATATATCAAAATTATTGCCTCATTAATTTGTAATAAACGACTTTGGCGTTCCCTGGCACGCTTAGTAAACATAGCCGAATTTTTATTGATTCGTTCATTTAAGTTCTAATGTAAAAATCGATTTGGTCGTTTATTTGTCCTTGTGGACCGAACAACTTTTCTAATTTCGCAGCCTTAAGCCACAATTACGAACAATTATAATTAAAAATATATTGTAATTGGGTAAAACGAGTCCCGGAAACCAATGAAAATAGAAAAGAAAATCGATTATTATTTCACTTAGTATGTTACACTAATAAAATGAGAAATCAAAAATAGCGAAACAAGGTACTAAATAAATGATGTATCATTGTTATAAATATTTATTATTATACATATTTATTTGTTGTTAGATATCAGACTAAAATACATAATGTACTATAATGCAGTACCGGATTAAACCGGAGAGTTACCAAGCATAAGTAAGTCAGCATAATCGGTCTCTCCTTGTTTTCAAGGAAATTATGTATCAACAAATCAACTAGAATCAACATCAAGAGGGAGTTTGATGAAGTTGCAGACGGTGTCACAATTTAGGGCTTAGGTTTTTAAACGCAAAATTGATTGTAGTAATTTACATGTAGAAATCAGTACCAGGCTACATGGAGGGTATTGCAAGGTATGTTTAAAAACAATTTTGTTGCACCTGAAACTTCACCACGACCTTTAAAAATCATCACGGAAGGGAAGTGCTTTTAACGGGTTAATCATAGTCAAGTTGGCGCCACAAAGCTGAATACTCAGATTTTACTCGGTGGTTAAGAAGAAAACTATTGGCATTTTGGCTTTAATAAACTTAAATCACGATATTTGCTTCCATGGCGTATAATTCTGGTGACACATACATAGAGAAAACTACTTATTAAAATTATTCGGTAACTTATATCAATTTTACTTCGTTCATGGAGCCAAGTTTCTACTTGTAAACCTTCTCAAATTTAAAATATCTACAAACTTCGCATTTATCTTTTGTAGAAAAATTGCTGTCCAAAAGTGCTTTTTGTACAGCATGAATAATATGTATAGAAAATTTCGAACGACAAGTACTGCTTCAAGTCTACTTCGGGCTGAAAAATGTCCCCAATCCTACGCTGTGCAAATGAACTGATTAAAAGCAGGAGGTCATATTGATAAATTCTTGCTCGTTTCAGTCTATTCATCTTAAATTGCGTAATTTGTGTGATTACATAGATTTTGTTTATATGTCGCGAACGGTGGTGACGTAATGATATTTTTTATGTAGACATCTCAAGTGGCCTTGCAAGTTGAATGGGCACATTTTTATGTACACTAATCGTGATCCGGCTTAATTTATTATAATCCATTTAAGTACTTTTAACAAATATAACCTTGGTTATTAAATTGTTTTATATTTTTTTGTACAACATCCTTAGTGGTATAAAGACAATTTGTGGTTGCCATAAATTATTAAAATTAATTATTTTCTTACTTTGTCACTTGTTGCCTTAACTAAAACACCGCAATAAACTGTGGTAGCAGATTTTTTAGAATGGTCAGAATGAGGCATTGTTTTTTTTTCAATTGTAATATTAGTATTTTGGAACTAAAATTATTGTTTATTACAAATTAAATTTGGTTTTCCCGTTTATATCATTATATACCTATTTTGTGATGAAATAAATTCAGAAGTGTTTTGATTTTCCTCGTCGATGGTCTTAACGAAAAGTGATTACTGTTCGCATAATGATTTGTACAAAGCCGCTCCATTCAAACGAACATGTTTGTATTTGTGTTATAGAGTACGAATTACTCTATCTATTTTATAATAACATGTTATTGAATGTTTAGAGAACTTTTCCGAGTTGGATTTAATTGCTAAAACAGGTTGCAAATTTTCCCACTTCACGTCACATTTTTATATATTGTGTTGTATTTATATAATTATGATAATTTAATTATTGTGCAACTGTGATAATAAGACATTTTGTTTTATTTGCAGAAAAGTATGAATTAGTTGGTCGTCTTCTTAAACCAGGTGAAGCAGCTACAAATTATTCAGATGAAGAAGAAGAACCATTGGCGGGTGGCGATAAATCAAAAGAAGATTGAAGTGTTGCACTTAAAATACCTTATAAGTCTGAGTCTTATAATTATATAATGTACTTTTAACCTTTTATTGTTTTATGTTTTCATATTACATTTGTTATTTTTATATTTTACATAAATAAAAAAGCATACTATTTAATGGTTTGGAGAGTTTACTATTTTTGTAACGATTGAACATAACAAAATGTAATATTCTTTTTTATTGTTATTGTGCAATTGGTAATTAATTCTAAATGTTATATATAAAATGTAAATATTTCAAATGTCTTTGAATATATGATATATACATTAAAACGTATTCAGGGGATGTGATTGTTTACTTATTTTAATATTTTTGCTGTAAGTGCTGCTATCTAACCAAAGCAATCAAGTTTTCTGAATACAATATGTGTAGTGAATTACTGTGTATAAAATCATTGCATTTAGTACCGATTTTTGGGAAAAGGGTGTTATTTGTATACTGATGGTTTCTTAAATTTATTAATTGTGATAAGTATCTTGTTTTCCTTTTTTATTCAAACTGTTATTATGTAAGGTCAGTAATAAGAATATATTGTTTTATAATAAAGAACGTTGAATAAATATACTTATGCTTTAACTGTAGAACATTTTATCATTTAAAATGTAAAGTGATATTAATTCTACTCTATAATAATTAGTTCAATTATATTATAAGTTTGAAGTAAGTACTGTAAAGTATTAATTTTAGTAATCAATTGCTTCATAAAACTTTCCAGGGTGTCAAAGACTACAATCTTATGTACATTCTTCAGTTTTAATCGAGTTTGAACATCAAGATGTGTGAACCAAGTTAATTTACGCTCAGTTGTACTTTTGGATATATTTATTAACATATTTTCATACCCTATTCGAAGTTAATGCAAAAATTCAAAAAAATGCAATGGGTTACCATTCTTCTTATATTCTTAATGTAAAAGTACGCTTTGGAAATCTGTAATTGTAAAAATCAAAAACCAAATGAACATCTCAAATTCTTTAAACATTCATTATTCATAATTGAATATTTTAAATTTAATTGCTTTCTGATTTTTAAAAAGTATATCACAAATTTGAAACTCGACGAAACAACTTCCCTATTACAAAATAATATATACATGCCACCATTTTGAATATAGATTTTCACCTATATGCTATTGCAGACCACCGAGCTCTAAACTATGATTGCACTGGTGTAACATATTAAACAGCTATTTTACCCAAGTGTACCAAATTTTAAATACATTTTTAACTTCTAAGACAGCAAATGTATGTGATTGCACAGACCACGTAAATAACATATCAGATTGTAAGAACTGTAATTTATAGATAGTTGGGCAAAATACGACAATACTTTTTAATATTTGAAATTTTTGATAGTATCACATCGTCACAACTTTTCTTATATTAGAATTTTACACATTATACTATAAATTGTATAACTACTTTTTTATAATTTAAAATTGTAATTTTTATCATCACTATCCTTATACAAGAGTAAAAATTCTATAAATGAAAATAAAAGTAATGCTTATGACGAAAAAAAAATTGAAAAATCCAAATGAAGTTTATTTAATATACACAATACACGTGACAAAATACATTTTGTAAGTGTCGATAGTTATCACTGATTTAGAAATTAAAGAGTGAAACGAATATTTGATCTAATTTCTCCAAAACCATAGTCTAAAGTGATAATGCTAACAAAATCAAAACTGGTTAACCAGTTAACAGAGTAGTTTTCAAAATTGCTCATGAACTACAAAATCTCCAAAATGCCACTGGCGAGATAATTTCCGATCTCACGGTTAGAAGTAGATATAAAGAAGTCAATCTAACTTCTCGTAGGCCTGTACAAGCTGCTCAATTGAGTAGGGATCATACAGTTTTCCTTCTAAACTTTTCCCGCATGTGCAACTGCAAAACTGGAGGTACTTTTTACAGATGAGTGCGGTTTTATCTAACTCGTAGTGATAGTCGTAGAGTGTACAGAAGTGCAGGCTTGTGTACGACTTGCACCAGTATAGATTGTAATCCATGGTTGCGCAAATTTGTGTACAAGCAATTCCTCAAGAACATGTTTTGTGATTTGTGAATAATTTCAGCAATGGCCTTCAACTTACCACAGGATAGTTGTAGAGTTCACATTGCAAATTTGACAACAAAAGTTATGAGTGGCCAGCCATGAGTCCAGACTTAAATACCATTGAACATGTTTGGGATGTACTCAACAGGTGTATTAAGAAGTGTTCTGCTGCAACTCAGACTCAGGGGTTGGCTGAGGCTTGTTCAGACATCTTATTCATCTCGATGCCTGGCTGTTATTAGTGCTAATGGAAGGTTGTAAATGGTTGTAAATTAATTTTGTTAATAAAAGGTAACGAATTTATATTCCATCTATATACAGTTTTGTATTGCATAATGCTATCTATTGTTTGAGAATTTTGATGAAATGTGTGCAAGACGAAAATATATCGAATATTTGAAACCGGTTTGAAAAACTAATGATAAAACCGAACACCGGTTAAGCCATATTCATGTAGCTGGTGAATCAGAAAACCACTTTCTGTTTCCAGCACTAGACTAAACTGTAAAATCAGTAGATCTGTTCGTTTTTTACAATGCATTAATTTTCCGTTACATCTACAGGAAACATTCCTTGAATATCTATAGGTTTCCTTACAGATTAAGCAATGTATTAAGTATGTTTTGCAAAAATAGAACAGATACACCTATTTATGTTACTTTTTATTAGTAATTATCAAGTATATTATTGCAGTCTTTACACACACAATTATATTGATGCTATAAAGTTAGTTTGAAATAAAACTTAGTTATAGTATTGCGAACCATAGCCCTGTCCTCGAGAGTACGGGATTTGTTAGATTTTTCCGTTCTGAAGATATCTCTGAGTGCATGGATATTTTTGTCATTGGCAACAGCGATCCAAGACATACTTTTCTATTCATAAAGAATGCATACACGTACTGTGTGCGAATTGAGCAATAATTAAGTAATGTAAATTGAACTTGCAAATATTACTTAGGTAGACTGAACTAAAAAAAAGTAATAACAGTATTTGAATTCATAATAAAATAAACGCAAATATTGATAAACTTAAGACATATTTAGATCTAAATTTCCATCATCTCGTTACTTCTGCAGTATGCTCAGGCATTACTATTTAAAATAAAATAGATAATACATTGAATGCATTATTTTGAGGCTGACTTTTTGACATTTTTTAAATGATCCCATTTAGAATGTGAAATAGGAGAAATAGGATGCTTTTAATATGAGGGAACATTCAGGCTCTCGAATGACAACAATTCTGAGTAATTACAGGGTTATCTTTTCAGTTTTATTAATTTATCTGCCAACAAGAGGCAGTAAAGATTTTTACCAGGCATTTAAAAAAAAACAAATATAATACAAATAGATATCTATAATTGAGAAATTTAACTTAAGTACATGAAAATTAAATATGATAGTAGGTAGCCGAACAGATCGACACAATGACTTCCTGTCCAATTATCAGCTCGTTCATTTGCTATAGCAGTTGGATACTTCAGTGGTCCACTTGTGGGCCTTGGCAGAGCCAAAGGTGCAGAACTGCATCCATGTTCATTTATACTATACATGACCATGTTGTCAGCGAATATATAGATCGCAAATGAAAAGGAAATGGAAAATCTATTAATTTTGACCCTCCCAACAACTTTTCACTTTCTAATGCTATATATGGATGAGGGTGCCAACAAAATCCAATAACAAGATAACAAGATCCAATATGGGCTCCTGCTTGTATAACTCTAGTTGCATTGTTTGTTCTAAACTAAGTATTCTAATAAAAGTTGTAGTAGTTGTATGTACTTTTTTGGAGCAATGAAAATTTGCTAAAATCAAATGAAACGGTGCTGCAGACTTATCTCTGTAAAATGATTTAATCATTTGCACTCTTATAAAATAATGTATTTTCCATAGACACCCATATAACTACTTACATTTACTAATCAAAGTTCTTGATTCGTATCCTTCACTCTTATGAGTTTTCCTAAAGTCTCAAAGGTTATTAACATACGGAATATTTAAGGGTAAATTTACGACATTACGAAGACAAATTCCTCTTCAGCATCAACTATGTCTAAAAATTTCTAATATCGTGATATTAAATAAAAGTATAAAAGTAGTACTAAATAAAATTCTGTTTTCAAACAAACCAATCGATTCGAGACGACTTAAACCACTGTTGGAAGCTGTAAGCTCAAAGACCTATAAATAAGGATGTAAAACAGGTAAATATTTCACGTTACCAGTACTCAAACTGCCGCTTGGTCAAGCTGATCTGTCATTCATTTTTTGGACACAATGAGAATCTGCAATTAAAGCAAAATAAACATGTAGTTGTACCTCGCATAGTTTAAACTGTTAGTTACTGAGATCAGTGTCAAGTTTTAAATAGCTGTTATCTAGGTTTATAACGAATGAATTGAATTAACGAGAAAAATAAATGACATATTCAATAATGTATATTAACTAACAAGTACTGTACATACATGTACAAATAGACACAAGTACTGGAAAATATTCTAAAGTTACAAGATTATTTTTAGAGTCAGTATTTACTCTAGACACTGTTAAGCTCTGGTTTCCTAGGGTAGCGGTACTGTCATGTAGCAGCCGTAATATGACGGTGAACTACGTCAAGTAGCGTTGGCCAAAAAGACGGTTGCTGTGGCGGTGAACATTGATTAAACTAGACGGTGTCAGTGCGTTAATTTAAAACGTATTTTATTTGGAGTGTTCTGATTTATAATGGTGGATGATGTAGATGAAGAGTAAAAATAATTTCATGATTTCTCACAAAATCAATCAAAATTTCATCTTGTTCACTACTCCAGGTAATATTTTACGACACTAAAAAGAAATTTACCCACGTACAAGCACAAAAATGTTGCTACAAATGCTTACAGCCGTACTAGCGGCCGCTACAAAACAAGACGGTGCCGCTTTGTAATGTGGGGGTGATGTTCACCGGCACCTAAAAATCCAAGCATATTTAGACGCATAGCCATGTTTTATGTGTCTCATTCACCGCCACATTACGGCCGTCATATTACGGTACCGTTATCCTTGGAAAACCAAGCTTTAGTGCTTTACGCACAGTTCACAAACGCTCATAAGCTACATGCAAATTTTACCCATAGTTGCAAATTCAAATTTTACCAATGAAACATTCAAAAATCCTAATTCTAAATGGTGTTAAAGATGTCGGACGGATTATGTTAACATGTGTTACTGATTATTTTACATAGAGTATGTTATCTATAACAAAGAACCGATATAATATATAAAATTAATTAGGATTTTTGAACATAAATTTTATAGTTACAGAAATTAGTTACATTCGCTGACATAGTTACAAGTAGATAAATTTCAGACATACAAAATGTTATTGCTGAATCCAATTCTGTAAGGACAATTAGCAATTCGGAAGGTCTATTTCTTGTAATTGTAATTGTAATTTTATATTGTAGTTCAGTGGAGAATCGATTTTATTGAAACCGATTTAAATCCCTCTCTCTCTACGAAAGACCTCAAATGTAAATAGAAACTGGGAAAAACCAGTCTCTGAAAGCAACTTCAATTAAAGCACGCTTTTTCAAAATAATGCATAAGAAGGCACTAGAAAGTATGGAAATTCAATGGGCTAGGAGCTATGAAAATCACAATCGACTTGCTATAAAAACAAATACAACTTATGTTTAGATTGTGACTTTAAGTACTTACATTTGCAATGTCTTGATTTGGTGAAATTAAGACATGATTTACTTACTTGTGTATAAATGTTCCAACAAACAATAAATATACAATTTTGTATGCCATGCTACAACTGGTGCTGGAAATATGTTCACTTTAATGTAGGAATAACTAACATGCAATTTATGTTTGACAACGTAGGTATTTCGTTTGAGCAAAATGATACTTTCCGTGTTTTATTGCATGTGAACAAATGGATTTATTTCTACAAATATCTGTTTGTATACGTTATTCTATTGATAAAAGTTTATGACCCTGAAACTTCTATAACATGTCTAACTTCTTTGTTGTTAAAAGTTTCGATTTTTGTAGATGTTTTTAATGATTAAGGTTAAATACCCTAAAAGAATCGATATTTAACCGCCGTTCATAGCTTAACTTACTCCACAATTTTATTCTGCCTGTATATTTATTGTAGAATTCCTATTCCCTATATCCTTTGCGTCAAGGTTTATCTATTCGTGTATTTTCGCACCGATTTTACTTATGTACGTCGTGACGTCAGCGATGACGATCGCCGCGTCACGAGTTTCTTCCGGCACCTGGTCCAATAGCAGGCTGGAAGTTAGTCACATGTGCGGTGGTAACCAATCATGCACCTAGCTCAATTTAATAGACAGAATATAGTTGTGACAAGCGTAGAAAAAGTTGCATCAAACAGCCGCCATTTTGTCTCTTCGAGATCGCGTTGAATTTTGGATTAATTCTTTAAATTATTGTAACTCATGTAAATTAAAGGGGCCTTTTTTCGCTTAGTTTGGGTTTAAAAAATCGTCCAGTAGTTCAATCGGACCAATGTTTGTTACAAAAGTGTCAAAAAGAGAAGTATAGTGACTGATTTGAGATCATTGTGCTGTTCCGTCGGAAGATGGTGAGAGGCAGTCGCGAAGTATAGTCGGCCAGTCGGACTAGTCGAAGTTCATGATGGCCGATGGTTGAGTGTTGTGGGAAAAATATGTGCCTTGAGAGATGCATCGGCTCTCGAACACTCGGTACATCGACTGTTTGGCATCGTTTATATTGTATTTTTGAATATAAATAATGTGTTTTGTGTCTAAATCGCATAAATAGTGGAATACAGTGCAGTGACTTCGGTCGGCCGCAGCATTGGGCCAGTGCCTCGGCTTTGGCTTGGTAAACAGGAGATTCGACCGATTCTGATATGGCCGATCATCTTGTAGATGGGCCGCCAAATGCCAAAAGGCAGAAATTGTCCCCTTATCAGGGGCCGTCAGATTCATCGGGTAAGTAAAGTTCGCGCATTACCCTTACTGTTTATTTCCTACAGCATGTTGTCTATGCGAAGCGCGCGAGAAGGCGTTCCTGTTTGACATGTTACTAAACATTGCAAAACACCAATATAGAACAGCTGTTTTAGGAAGCTTTTTAACTTACTTGTAGTGATTTTATTTAATTCTAGTGTTGAAACGATTGTCTTGAAACATTTACGACAAAAATAGCACCAAAATGAACATGGCACATCAAGTCATGTGTAGTAAACAGTACTTGTACTGCTCTTGAACTTTGCTGGCATGGTGGTTGTGGTAGCTTATCTTGCATGATTTACACACTATAGTCTTAAATATCTGTAAATTATCAATGTATTAAACTATAATAAAGAAATATTTCACTAAACAATATATAACTAAATGTATACATGTACATATTTAAACTATTTCTTTAAGTTATTGGAGATAGTAATTATAAATTTATACCTAACCATTAGTGTCGATGCAACATGCTTTCAACAACTACGGCTTGGGGCCTGGACAAGGCCTGGGACAAACTCTTGGTGATGGGCAGCCCAATCCGCTCCAGCAATGGAACTTGCGCCACCACCACCAAAGTAAATACCGTCTCACTACACACATTTTAAACATTAAACTTTAATTGTTAAATAATATAGTAATAATCCCATCATTCAAAATTTAATACTAAACAAATAACATGTAAAATTTAAATGCATGTTGCTTATAATAGTAGTAGTGTTGTTTGTAAATATGTATTTTCGAGCACTTAACTATTTGTAGAAAATATTTACATTCGCAAAGTGTGTTTATTGTCCAATAAATGTTTATAATTTTTGCTTTCAATAGTTCTCTCACTTTGCAAACATTTTGATTGTCTTAGAGTTACCTTTATCTCTATATCTTAAAATCATACTTACATACATCATTTACGCACGTATTATCACATTGTAAAGTATTCTGTTTTATTCTTATCGTTTGTCTTCATCGTGTAGATGTTTTGTCGAATATGGACATGTTTGATTTGGAGAACGATTTACCTGATGAACTTATTGTTCCTGGTGGATCGTGGGGGCTCTCTGATAACCTGGGCAACAGCAAACCTCCTGCCCAAGGTCCGGGACCAGGCGGCTTACAAAACGGAATTGACAACGATTCGCAAAACAGTCTTAGGCAACAGATGCATCACATACTTCAGCAACAGGTATCATATTGTGTCTGCTTTTACTATTTAGATTTATCTATTATTATACATGAGCCATTAGCAAATGAACATTTTTATAGGCAAATAAAGGTTTAGTTGGCAACATGTCTATGGCCGTTGGTCCGTTAGGCAGCAAAAGCCCTAATTTGCAGTCTCCTCCCAATGTATCCGTTGCAAAAGGTGGCGTTGTTGATTCGATGCCATTGGGTAGTTTGCCTTCTAGTATATCAAACAGTGTGGCTCTTCAATCAATGGCCAATAACGGTAGTTCCCCACAAGTGATGAGTTCCATACAAGGTAATTATTGTTACTCTCATTAGATCTATCATATTGACTTCAAATAGCCAGATCTCATTTATTTTACAAAATCAATCTTTAATAAAGTTAAATCAGTTCTTTGAATGATATTTAGCTATTATAAGTTGTTTTGGAGTTCTGATGTATTGTTTATAATGATTGTATGCGTAAAAATGTGTTTGTGGCAACAACTATGATTATAAGATCTTTTAGGTATGAACAATAGTGCCGGAGGTAATATGATAATGACCAACAGCAGTATGAGTATGAGCAGCATGGCTGGTGGCAGTTTGGTAGTAAGCAGCAGTGTTAACAAACCCTTACCAAATGCAGCCAATATGATGGCACCTGGGCAGCCTCATCATCCTCAAAATCACGCACAGGTAAAATATTAAATGCTTGTGTATGTGTTACGAACAAATATGATTTGGATTATCCTTTGATATTTGAAATGATTATTAATGCCATTCTTTGCAATTTTTAAAAGTTCCTTGTTTATGATCTGAACAAAATAATACGCATTGTTTATAGTATTTTGGGATGTCAGGTTAGTAAGTGCATTATAACAGACTCGAGGAAGAGATTTTTTAACTTCCGAGATTCTATTGTGGCACTTAATAACGGTATAGTCCATAACGTTTTTCGCACAATCGCTTATACGAACTGAATTTAAAAAAATATTAAATTATTTTTCGCACAATCGTTTTGAAATATGCAGTTATAGAACACTGTGGCTTGTCTCCATAGAAATAAAAAAAATGATAGTGCTGTTCGAGTTCATAACAGCAATAGTGCTGTAAATTGATAATGACAGTAAGTGCATATTTCAAAACGATTTTGCGAATAATCTCTATTTTCTTCTAAATTGAACAAGTTTAAATTTTATATATTTATTGGTTTCTGTTTATTAGGGCATCCAGAATGGTCCCATGATGAACACAAGGTCCGTTTCCATACAGCATATGAACGCAAGAGCACCAGGACCTCATGCAGTACATCCCATGGGGCCAAGAATGACTCCACCTGGAATGCAAATTCCGTTAGGTGCAGTCAACCAAGGAATGGCGGGGAATACACCATACAACGCGTACTCCAATCCCAACAGCGGTCCACAAAATGTACAAGTTGGTATGTTAAATGTATTCCAATAAATAATATCTTCTCTTCACCAGAGTGTTTTCTCAGGTGTTGTAACACCTCAACAGAGAGCAGGTGGTATGGGTTTACAGCAAAGGTTTGTGGGCCCCACTGGGCCAGTTGGACCAACAGCGGGTGGTGAAGGTGGCATGGCTCAAACACAACCACCTGCACCTTCCCCCGCACAGCCACAGTCTGGTGCACCAAGTGGATCACAACCCGGGCCACAAACTGCAACTCAAAATCCAGGTGGTGGACCTCCTACCCCTTCTACAGGTACGTTGTGTGTGTGTGTGCAAGTAATCTCCGTGATTTAATCCGCTTGATATTTCCAGATCCAGAAAAAAGAAAACTCATACAGCAACAACTGGTACTTCTTTTGCACGCACACAAGTGTCAGCGTAGGGAATCTCAATCGAATGGAGAAGTGTGGCAATGCACGTTACCTCATTGCAAGACGATGAAGAACGTTTTAAATCACATGACCACTTGTCAGGCAGGGAAGAGTTGCTCAGTTCCCCACTGCAGTTCCTCACGCCAAATAATTAGTCATTGGAAGCATTGTGTGCGAAACGATTGTCCAGTTTGCTTACCATTGAAGCAAGCAGATAAAAATCGAAACAATGCCAATGGTGAGTGATTTAAAAAATTAAAATTAACATTATTTTGTTTCTTATACTGGTGTAGTTTTATAATAATAATTATAATAAAATAATTAGCAATGATTTTACTTTTAATTTTACATTTAATCGCTGACACAGCTAACGTGATTATTGTGTTACTCACGAAGGGCATTGTAACCTTTGCTTCTAATGGCCGTGAATAATATGTTAGAAGTATGGATTTTCGAAACGTGAAATTAGGTGCTTGGAACAGAAAATATAATATTCGAAATTAGCTGCATGATGAAATAATTCGGCTCAAGCAATCTCTGGAAACTAGGACTAGCCTTTCTAAAAAATGACATTGAATGTGAACAAGTAATATCCGAACCGAAGTAAAGTCAGTGAAGACACCAAATTTTATTTCATTTATATATTTGTACCTCCATGTGTTAAAAACCAATTTTCAGAGTATGCCCGTTTGTCGGTGTCTACAGTTGGCGAACAGTTATTAGAAAGTACTGCAGTGTTGACTGAGTAACAGGGTAAAGAAAAATGTGGAATGACTGAATAGCCGATCTATTACATAAAATTCGAACTATCCTGACCGAGATTTGAATTATTTTCCTGATGATCTAGTATCCACAGATATGCAACACTGAAAGAAAGAAGGTTTAAAGATTGTAACATCTGTCATTAAAAGTTTTCTGCGTCTGTATATATTTACTAGCTGATCAGCATTTGGTTAAAATTGTTTTCATAAATTTTGGATGACACGAATTATGTTCATCCTTTCACAAATAATACTTCCCAGTATACCACTCGACTATCATACTCACGTATACAGTTTAAGTACAGTTAAGTACAGCAAAAAAAATTAATTTTAATCCTACAGTATTATTTAGTGGGACCCAGTAAGTTGTAACTATCTACCACATATGCTGGAAGAGTTTATATGTAATAAGTGCTATATTCTGGGAAGAAACTATGTACTCAGGTTAATAAAGTACAATAATCATTAAGCAATTTCAGTGACAGGTTTCATTTGAATTATTGAAGTCGTTATGTTGCAAACAATTTGAATAGCTAGTTTTATGATGGCAGTAAAAAAATTGTAATATTGTATTGTTATTAAGTTTTTGATGAATGGAATGGCAATATCTTGGTAATTCCTCAGTTATCTAAAGTTTATAATCTTAGGTAAGGAGTGTCTGGACAAAACAATATTTTTAAGTTGCAGCAAGCAGCTAAAAGATATAAATTTATTGATAAAATAATATTAGTTGGTTATTTGAACGTTGTTAATGGATTGACCAAGGCTATTGTTTTATTTCTATACATAAAAATAAAATTTGAAATATTACGTTTCAGACTACTGCGTTATTCAATCTCAATATGTTCACTGGGACTGAATTTGAGCTATCATAAAATAATTGTCCATAACAGCCCAATGCATTACATTAAATTGTCAGTTTTGCAGGGAGTACAAAATCTTGGAAAGTGAATAGTTTCCAAATGCGATAATTATTCTATTTTTGTAGATATGGGCAGTATAAAATTTTCGCTTGAGTATTATATTAAGATCTCAAAGGCTGATACCTGAATTACATTATGTTATAAAAAATGAAAGATATTATAAAGATGTTTAATAAGGAAAATCTTAATTGGTGATATTTTGTGGGTCTAACGATAAGGGAATTCTGACCAAATGTATCGGCAATCCGATATTACATTTGTCCAATTGTTACTATTCAAAATACTTCTGTTTTTGAATTGTCCAAAGTACAAGCACAAGTGATTCTGCATTGCACATCGCCACAAGACCACCATAGTTCTACATTCGATTGTTATTTAGATATTTACACAAGACACAAGAATAAAAGATATTCATCCTATTTATGTCAGTCAAAGCAGGTCAAACAACATAATGTTTCTGATCATACAGCTTCGTTAAGCCTCTCTGATTATGAAGATTACCCCCTAGAATCATCACTTAAAACTCTTTTCATGTGCAGCTCTTCTACATGGTGGCGAACTTTATGAACAGCGGCACAGTGGTCATATAAACACGGTTTATGATATTGTTCTTCAATTTGACATAAAATAGTGTTGCACTTTGTAGAATGTAATTTCTGTTGATTCTGTAAAATGATGATTTAGGTTTAATATGAATATGAAATGAAAGAAATGTCGGTGTTGAATTTTGAATTTTGTTCTGCACTGATGATACTGATGAGTCTGCATCATTAAATGATTCCATATATGTATGGCCTAAGTTTGTATTTATGTTTTAGAATATTTTCAAATTGTAGATAAATTTTCCTTTGTTTTTTGAGTGCATCGTTTTTTGTAGTAGTTTTGTTCAATTGTTATTTATTGTTTACTTATAAATTACTTATACTTTCAAACTGGTTATTTCTTCGTAGATATCTATTAGAATTTTATTCTCGTTCGTGTTTATCACGTCTGATCAATGATTGTTAATTATAACAGAAATATACAATAAAAAATCAAACAAATATTACTTCCAAACTGGAATGAATCTTTAACTAATAAGATTAAGAATTTGTTCCAATTCAATTTATGAAAAGAAAATTGATCAAACATTTAACATCACGGAAGATATCGGCTTGAACATTGAAAGTTGCATATATAAATGTAATCATTAATTACAGTGATTAAATACTGGCCCTGTTGTTCAAGTAAATATAGGTAGTAGCAATGTGTAAAAAGATTTTGAATACAATTTACATGGTACGATTAGGAATATTATAAATGATAAATGTATATTTTAGCAACTGCAACAGCACCACCAAGTACACAATCTCCGAATCCTTCAGCGTCTGACATGAGACGAGCTTTAGACTCATTGGGCATACGACCTGAACAAGGTGCGACACCACCAGGGTTGCTTCAAAATGCCGGCCAACCGAGGCCCAACGTAAGATTGCCCATTTCGGTGGGTCCGAATATGCCCAACATGGGGGCCAGTGGCATTAGAGTTCTGACACCTTCCCAGGGACCACCTGCTCCGAATGTCAGTTTACCTTTGGGAAGTGACTCGACACCATCCGCTGCACAGAACGCAGTTGCACAGGTTGCCAACGCTTTGCAAAATGTTTCTAATGCTCAATTATTCGGTGTTGGGGGAACTGATGGACAAACACCAAGTCTTGTAAGTATAGATTAGTTAATATATTTTCTATTGATGAATTGAAATGATTCATTTCAACGATTTCATATTTTCAAAGAACCTTGCAGAGTTACAGTGTTCCAGTAATCTTAAACAAATATAGTGGGTAAAAATAAACCATATTTTTGGACTCATTATAAATTTTTTTAAATACATTTGTAAGTATGTATTGAATATTATAGCAAAATTACACCATTCTTCCTTGAAGATTGAAATTTTAGTGCTCTTATATAATCTGAACAAATTACTTCTTGTTGATTTTTTTTAGGAAACAATATCAGAAAGTTGATTGTAATAAGTGTTAATTTGTATTGGTTCCCATATTCACGTGGTATAATAATTGATATTTGCAGTAAACACTAAATTCTTATTCTTTACCTTCAAAAATGACAGTACGACATGTACGAATTATATAATTATCACGATTGTGGTGAAGAAACACCTACCAGGACATTTCCATCTTCATGATGTATATTATACATTATACATCATGAAGATGGAAATGTCCTGGTAGGTGTTTCTTCACCACAATCGTGATTTGATAAAAATTAATTCATAGTTGTATAGTCTCGAAATGTATTGGTTCTATAACTGTGAATGTTTTTTACACAATCCAGCTGTACCGATATATAAAAAAAATTATATGCCCCCAATTGATATAGGTAAGTATTTCATAAATTCAGTTGGTATGATCGTATATTAAACATATAAATTTCATTAAAAACCAAATGTGAGAAAGCCCTTATATAAATTAGTATTTGTCTGGAATACTTTGAAGAAAAGAAAATTATTGCTTTCTTCTTTTCTTGTAGGTGGGTAGCGATGGACGTATTCAGCTACCTGGGTTGCAAGCAGGACAGGTGACGGCGGCACAAATACAGGGAACCAAAGAATGGCATCAATCCGTCACACCGGATCTACGAAACCACCTGGTCCACAAATTGGTGCAAGCAATTTTTCCTACGCCTGATCCCCAAGCAATGTTGGATAAACGTATGCATAATCTTGTTGCGTATGCTCGTAAAGTTGAGGGCGATATGTATGAAATGGCTAATTCTCGATCCGAATATTATCATTTATTAGCAGAGAAAATTTACAAGATCCAAAAGGAGTTGGAGGAAAAACGACAGAAGAGGAAAGAACAACAATTGCAACAGCAGCAACAAATCATACAGCAGCCACAACAAAGGCCTGGCCTTCAGGTTCCACTTCATGGTGTACCTCCGAGGCTTGGAGTTCCAGGTGCTATGACACAGCAGCAGCCACAAGGATTACGGAGTAATTCACCTTCACTCGGTGGACTGAGTATGGGAAATGTGATAAATCAATCTGTTAATCAGTCGGGAAATCGTATTATGCTTTCTGGTCAGAATAACCAACCTACGACTCAGCAATCACAACAGCAACCTCTACAGCAGCAACAACAGCAACAACCTAATGTCGTTGGTTTACCGGGACCTTCTCCAACAACGTCAAATAATCCCGGTCTTTCACCTTTCGGGCAACCTTTATCTCAACAAAGTGCTACAACTCCTACACCAACTTCTCAATTTAGTTCGACAAGTAATGGCCCCAATCTACCATCTACATCTCCAGCCGGAAGTCAACAGTTCAACGAAGTTTTGAAGAATCGTATGGCACCTTCCCCTTCTGCATTTGGATTACAACAATCTGCAGGCATTCCAGGGCAAGTGGGTAACAATACAACGACACGGTTACCTGTTTCGACACCCACGGACATGACGCCCACAACACACACAAGCGCCGGTCCAACGTCGGTGAGTTCATCTCGGGGTCCTTCACCAGCGCCTGCTACACCTATTGTATCCTCACCATCAACAACAGCTGCTAGTCTTGGTAATGTTTGATATATTTACACATTTACAATTTGAGTTGAAGTGAATCTTCAGTTGTACATAATTATTCCGTGTTTGAACCAATTAAAATCGATTGTATTTATTATAACAACTGATATTACTCTTTCAAACTAAATGATGATAAATATCGTTTAATCATATAACACTATACTTTTCGACCGTACATTACTATGTTTTAAAACAGGTCATTGGTTCATACAGATAAAGTAAATGTTTATTGTTTCGATGTGGTTTATCATTACAATTTTTTTCCAGGCAAAGGAATGACCAGCCAAGAAAGGGCGGCTCTTGTCTCATCATCTAGACCCAGTACCATGTCTTCACAGTTTGCCGCAATAACAGCCGCATCGGATTCGAGAGATGATGATACTCCACCACCATCAAATGGCGGAGTCAAAGGAAAATTGGATCAAATTAAAGAAGAAAACACGTCTATGGATATTAAACAGGAAGATGAAGAAACATCGTGTCACATGGACATGGGTGGCAAGGGCATCAAGACAGAAATAAAACGAGAGATTAAAATGGAAGATATCGAAATGAAGGATGACATTCAAATTAAAACCGAACCACCTGGCACACCAGATAGTTCAGCTGATATTAAACCTCCGCCGAATATGGAAATGATTCAACCAACATTAGATAAGAAACGAAAATGCAGTGAGTTTTTAATTTGCGTTATGTTATCTGTGATTATGCAACAACATTTTTCTAGTATTTAAACCTGATGAATTAAGGCAGAAATTAATGCCTACGCTTGAGAAATTATACAGACAGGATCCCGAAAGCATCCCATTTAGACAGCCAGTTGACCCTCAGACTCTTTGTATACCGGATTATTTCGAGATCGTTAAGAAACCTATGGATTTGTCTACCATTAAAAGGAAACTGGAGCTTGGGCATTACACGGATCCCTGGGAATACGTTGATGATGTGTGGTTGATGTTTGATAATGCATGGCTGTACAATAGAAAAACAAGCAGAGTCTATCGTTACTGCACAAAGGTAATAAAAATTTGTTATTCTTAAAATATCACAAATTATTACATACAATTTTTAATGTTCTAGTTGTCCGAAGTATTTGAACTTGAAATTGATCCCGTCATGCAATCTATGGGATACTGCTGTGGTCGAAAATACACCTTCAATCCTCAAGTACTGTGCTGTTATGGAAAGCAGTTATGTACTATCGCAAGAGATGCAAAATACTACAGTTATCAAAATAGGTATGAGGAAGAGTTATTTTTTATTATATTTTGTCTGTGGCTCAGTCATCAATTAATACTTTATTAATTTACAGAAAACTCTTTACTTTGACTGAGTTGTTATATTATTGTTAAAAGTACATCGAATTAAGAAAAATCTTATGCAGGTCAAAAATTATAAATTGTAAAATTTCATTTTCAGTTTTTTTGTTGTAAATCAGGTAATTTATATCATATTTTGTACATTATTTGTCAAACATTCCTCCAAGTTATATATATACTTGAATTAATATTATGTAAATTGTAAAATCCTGTGCTTTATAATGGTTCTAACATAATTTTCTCTTATCTGTTTTCTCTCGTGCCATCTTACATTTGCTCATCTGTGATGCGTTGTAACGATCACAGTTTAAAAGCATATGGACTCGGCTCGAACAGATACACCTTCTGTCAAAAGTGCTTCAATGACATCCAAGGTGACACAGTCACGTTGGGAGATGATCCGACACAAGCTCAAACGTAAGTCTTATAAATCTTTACACAATACGTTTAATATTACCATCAGTATCAGGATATAATAATGCACATTTGATGATGATTTAATATATATATATATATATATATATAAGTGCAATTTTGTATGATAAGTCTTATAAATCTTTACACAATACTTTTAATATTACCATCAGTATCAGGATATAATAATGCACATTTGATGATGATTTAATATATATATATGTAAGTGCAACTTTGTATGATATCAATAAAATGATACTCATATCTAACGTAAAACATATTTTGTTGTAAGTGTTGTACGCTCCTATTGATTGTTTTGGTTTTTCTTAATAGAGCAATAAAGAAAGATCAATTTAAAGAAATGAAGAATGATCACTTAGAATTGGAACAGTTTGTAATCTGCAACGAATGTGGTCGAAAACTTCACCAAATATGTGTTCTGCACTCGGAAAGTATATGGCCAATTGGCTTTTCTTGTGATGAATGTTATAAGAAGAAAGGTGCAAAAAGAAAAGACAATAAGTTCAACGCTAAACGATTACCTGTTACTAAATTAGGTGTGTACATAGAAACTAGAGTGAACAATTTCCTTAAGAAGAAGGAAGCAGGTGCTGGTGAGGTTTCGATTCGTGTAGTGTCTAGTTCGGAGAAAGTTGTAGAAGTGAAACCGGGCATGCGTTGTAAATTTGTGGAAACTGGTGAACTCTCCGGGGAGTTTCCCTATCGGGCAAAGGCTCTATTTGCATTTGAGGAAATCGACGGTGTGGACGTTTGTTTCTTTGGCATGCACGTGCAGGAATACGGTTCCGAGTGTCCCGGGCCTAATACTAGGCGTGTGTACATTGCTTATCTCGATTCTGTGCATTTTTTTAAGCCTCGGCAATTTAGGACTGCTGTGTATCATGAAATATTGCTCGGTTATATGGACTATGTTAAGCAATTAGGATACACCATGGCACATATTTGGGCCTGTCCTCCATCGGAAGGTGATGACTACATTTTTCACTGCCATCCTTTGGAACAGAAAATACCCAAACCCAAGAGACTGCAAGACTGGTACAAGAAAATGTTAGATAAAGGAATAATAGAACGAATTGTTTTGGATTATAAGGTAATGATCATTAAAATTATATTTTTAGCATTTTAATTGTTTTATTTTAAGGATATATTAAAACAAGCAGTCGAAGATAATTTAAGATCTGCAGCGGATCTTCCTTACTTTGAAGGGGATTTTTGGCCGAATGTTTTGGAAGAGAGCATTAAAGAACTGGATCAAGAAGAAGAAGAGAAGAGAAAGCAGGCTGAGGCTGCTGAAGCTGCAGCTGCTGTAAGTATTTACAAATGCATTTGTACATTTCTAACTAACTTCTAACTTCGTATCCTATCCTTCAGATATTTTCAATTGGCGATGAAAATGAATTGGGTGCAGATGGTAAGAAGAAAGGCCAAAAGAAAGCAAAGAAAAGCAATAAATCTAAAGCCAACCAACGAAAAAATAGCAAGAAATCTAATACTCCACAAACTGGCAATGATTTGTCGACAAAGATATTTGCCACAATGGAAAAACACAAAGAAGTATTTTTCGTTATTAGGTTGCACTCTGTACAATCTGCTGCTAGTTTAGGTGTAAGTATTTTAATACTATTTCCAGTAAAAACTTAAACTTATTTCGCCGACTTCACATTATTAGTGTTAATGGTATTGATTTGATTTTTTTAGAGGTACAAAGATAATATTTATGTAATTGGCATATTTAATATTATTTTCAATAAAAATTTAAATTAATATATTAATTTTTCTTATATTTATTAAGTGTATGCGTTGGTTATGTTATAATATAGTATTGCTACTCTAGTAGTATATTGAAAAGACACAAATCACATGAACATGTTTTGCTTGGTGTGTGGCGCATAGTTGGTTGATTAATAAATTCTTGTTTTGGCACATATCACTTATCCTGAAAAAGTAAGGAATATAATTTAATTATGAAAATGAATTAAAAGAATAGTCAAAATAATTTTGACTAATAATTCTTTCAGAAGTCATGTCATATGTATTAGAACTTTTTAGCGTCACCATATTACTTGTAATATCATTATTAAGAAGGCAAACTATCCTTCATATATAGATTTATATACAACTTACATAAAGGACGTTATTTTGTACATATTTTTGAAACTGGGCTTTCTGATTACTTAATGATTTCATTTAATTTATTAATAATTGATATTTCTCTGCAGCCCATTCAAGATCCAGATCCCTTCATCGCTTGTGATTTAATGGATGGCCGTGATGCCTTTTTAACGTTAGCTAGAGAAAAACATTATGAATTCTCTTCTCTGAGAAGAGCCAAATATAGTACAATGTCCATGCTGTACGAGTTACACAACCAAGGACAGGATAAATTTGTATATACGTGTAATAACTGTAAGAGTCATGTCGAAACAAGATATCACTGTACCGTGTGTGACGATTTCGATCTGTGCATACAATGTTATGAGAAGGATGGACATCCTCACAAGATGGAGAAATTAGGTTTGGATTTGGACGATGGATCATCCCCAAGTGACCAGAAACAGGCCAATCCCCAAGAAGCGAGAAAGTTGTCAATTCAAAGGTGCATACAATCGTTGGTGCACGCCTGTCAGTGTCGCGATGCGAACTGCCGCCTGACAAGTTGTCAGAAGATGAAACGAGTTGTGACACATACCAAAGTCTGCAAACGCAAAACAAACGGTGGCTGTCCAATATGCAAACAGCTTATCGCTTTGTGTTGTTATCATGCAAAACACTGTCAAGAATCCAAATGCCCCGTGCCATTCTGTTCTAATATCAAACATAAGCTCAAACAACAACAACTACAACAGAGGCTACAGCAAGCTCAGCTATTAAGGAGGCGGATGGCTGTTATGAACACTCGTGCTGTTGCTCCTACAAATGCTCTGCCCGGTAATAATATGCCTCTTGTTTCTGGTGTACAATCTGTCGTGCCTGGGGCTGTGAGCCCAGCAGGTTCCATAAGTTCAGTTAACGCAAATGCTCTTGGAAATTCTGGAATGCAGTCGCCTCATCAACCAGGCATTGGATTGAAGCCTGGAACACAAACACCACCGGCCAATGTTTTGCAAGTTGTGAAACAAGTGCAGGAAGAAGCTGCAAGGCAACAAGCACCACATGTAGGATATGGAAAAGTTAATCCTGGGGCGGGAGTTCCAGGACAAAACATGCCACCGCCACAAATGCGAATAGGACACTTGGGACCTGGACAAGGTAAATTTGTTAATGATATTATTATTATAATTAGTAAATGTTTGTTTATTGGAATAAATAAAAAATAAAATTGTTTCAATTATTTTAATATATTCAAACTAATTATTCCATGCAGGTGGTAATCTTTTACCAATGGATCAATGGCAAAGGTATCCAGGTGGTACAGCACAAGGATTAAGGCAACCAGGTCCACAACTTCCACAACCACAAGGTCAACTGTCATCTGGACTAATGCCTCCAACGAATCCGGGCGCAAGGCAAACTGTCTCGCAGATGTTCTCGTCTGGTGCCAACAATAAACAGGCACTGCAACAACTTATGATGGCACTTAAGTCTCCTCAAACGCATGAACAACAACAGCAAATTTTGCAAATTCTAAAGTCCAATCCGCAACTGATGGCGGCCTTTATAAAGCAGAGACAGGTAAGTTACTTTTAATTTATAATGAGGGATAACTTAATTTCTTAAGCTGCTTTCTTAACTATACGAATGTCACTAACACACATTAAAGATAAATATATTGATTTATTAATTTAGGACGCAGATTTTTAAGAATAGAAGAGAAGAATTGTTAAGAATAGTGCCATTGAAATATAAACCTTTATTGGCATCTGTTAACTTCTTTACAATTTAACTTTAATTATATTATCCGCTTCTTTAACTTTCGCTTCTCATCTTCCTTCTACCATTATATCATTACTATTTGCCTCCTTTTCGTACCTTCTTCTCCGTCTCCCTCTTTAACTTCCCTAATAGCTCAACTCCCTTTCCATTTTCCCCCAACACATTTCTCCAATTCCTGCCCCTTTCCTCTTCCTCCCAGTTCCACCTCATTTCCTCACTCCTCGCATCAATGCCTCCATTCATCTCTTGCTTTTCCACATGCCTCGCACCTCTTGTATTCTTAACAATCCTATATTTATTCGTCCTTTTTTCATTGCCACATCTAAACCTCACTAGTCTCCTCTCTTCCTCCTCCCAGGTACTTTGGTCTCCTTCCGTATCATCTTGTACTTAGTATTGTAAGTTGCCCCTTTCTTGTGCCTGCGCTTGTTTCCACCTCTCCACCATCTCTGTCCCTCTTTTCCCATCCATTCTCCATATAACATTACGCTTGTCAAATTCCAATGACCATATTCTTTTCTTTCCTAGCCTCACCCTACTATATTGTCCTGTCTCAGTATGATATCCCTTGTAATTTTCCCTTCTTCCAAATTGGACTATTATCGCCATCCTCCACCTACCCTTTATCTGTCTCCCTACTCTCCATCCATATATCATTCAGCCACCTTAACGTCTTGCTCCATAACTCCTCTGGTGCATTTAGCCATTCCTCAGCATCTATTCTGTCCTCCCCGCCACCTTTGCCTTTTGAATTTAACCTTCATTTTCATTCGTTCTTCCCATGTAAATTCTTCCATTTCTTCCACCTTCTCTCTTTCACTCATTCTCACCTCTCCTATTCCCTCTTCCCCCCCCCCCAACAAGTGCATGAAATGTTGAAGTCATATCTTCTTCTCACATTTTAGTCCTTGAACTTCCTCCTCCTCTCTTTGTATCTGTTCGTTCTTTTTCCTCCCCCAAATCTACTTCTGTATTTCTTTCTTCCAGATATTCCTCCCATGTTCTCTGACCTTGTTTTGCCCCGTTCAGAAACTCCCTCAATCCTCTTGTCCCTCTCCTACATTTATTTCCCCTTCCCTCTGTATCTTCTTATTATTGGACTGTCCATCTAAGTATAAACCGTCACCTTTTGACAATTATTCCTAGTCTAACCATAGAATGTGCCTTTTTTAGCGGGCATTTGCCAGTTCTAGTAATAATGCTAGAAACCAGAGTTTTTGAAATCTACAGTAAATACCCATACTATCACACATTATATGTCATAATGTTGTTAGTGTGAAAGATTCTAAAGTGGTATAATTAATTAATTTCTAAAATAAATTTTTAGTGTGCTATTATGATAATAGATGAAAAATTAACTTACAAATATAAAATCCATCACATTAAAAATCCCTACCATTCTTGATTTTTAAAAATGCTATACACGTTTTTCGGCAACTAACTAACATTGCCATCTTTAGTAGAATATAAGAAAGGAAAATATTTAACTTAGTATTTCTAGTTAAGTTAACCTTTGACGATATTCTCTTCACTAAATCACCAAAATACAAATCTAATCTAATATAAATCAAGCAATTCGAAGAAGCTAGACTATGGTACAGGTCCATTCTTCCAAGTATTACATATTATGATAAAATAGTTGATTAAATACTGATTTAGATTTGTTAGAAATCTGGTTAAAAGTCTGTTCATTTTATAGATTTACACAATTTAAAACCATAGTCTCCGTCAATTTTATTACTATATAACGAGTAATGAAAGCACTTGGTTTTTAATGTTCACAAAATATTTAATAAGGCGACAATATTTAATTTAATAAATATGTTACCAAGTGTTTTCCTTACTCGTTATTTATATGAATGTTTCAGCAAGATACTACTGATACTAGACCTTAATAAAATTAAATATTTTACAAAAATGTGTTATACTCGTAATTTGTGTTATATTTCTTAAAATGGTAGCCTAGTAGCTACTGGTGCAGGATATGAAACCTATCTATTGCCGAAGTACACCTAGAATTTTTCAGGTACTGGTATTTGACACTACAATTTATACAATTAATAAAACCTGTTTTTATTTTTGTAATTTATTTTGACTAAAATTACATTATTAATTTCATTTTCCACTGAACTTGTTTTTAAGTTTCAAATGATGACCTCTGTGTAATTTTTTTGATTGGTGTTGCAGTCAATAATTGAGAACATTTCATTTACAACAAAATATTACTCCCTATGAATATATTTTAATTCTTATCAACTATTCCTTTAGCCTATTTTGATGTGGAAATTAATTTACAGGTTTATGTGTATCTGTACATTAGAAACGTTTCATTGTATATTTTTTCTGAGGGAAGAATCAAACCTTAAAAGGACAATGAACATTAATTAATGAAAGGTTTGAAAAAAAAACAATACTATTTTGTCCAGTGAAACACCCCATTTTCTCTGCAGACCTGCTTAATTAACGTTTATTGCACATTTTAGATGTATGATTAGTATAGTAACTTTTACATTTTTTTGTGATTATTGACGTGATGTATTATGAATATGATATTTATATTCTTAGAAATAAACTTTCAGAAATCAAAATTGTTCATACAATTATTATTATTATTTTGTTATTGAATTCACGTTTTTTGTAGATTGCGAAAGAACAGACTTAGTGCTGTATAAATGGAATTTGTGGTGGCTAAATTAACATTCTTCAAAACGCCAGTAATTGAAATTTGAATGAGGAACTAGGAAAGTATTTTTGAACTTTAAACTTTTGTTGTCATTATTGACTACGGAAGTACAAAGGACTGATTTCGTAAAATTTTAATGTTCTTTTTCATCTGGTTTTATTTTATTGATAATAATACTAACCCATAAATGTTTACTCTTTAAGAAACCTTGTTATGTGATTCCTGTTTCTTAACTCCAGATGAAAAATTAATTTTAACCTATCAATGTTATACAGACGGCAAGTCCCAGTAGTGGAAATTTTTACCTTGTCGTTTTTAATATTTAAGATATGATGAAATCGTAAGACCGAATTTATCAGGTTTGTGTTTGAGAAGTAATATGTGATTATGTATATAAGGATTATTTAATGTGCAGTATGAAACTTACAAATCACCCACTGTAGACTAGGGCAGTAAATTTTTAATTTACAATGAGATTTGTATCTTCCATATGAAAGTATACATGGAATTGAAATTTCGCAATACTAGGACTTGCTTGTGTAGTGTGATCAAAAGAAATTAAGATAAATGCTGATGGTAGAAAACATGAAACATTAATTGTATGACTAACCACAGAAACATTAATTGTATGACTAAAGCCATACAATTAATCTCCATTTTTATAAATTTTAAATTAAAGTTTTGTATACAATAAGTAATTTATGTGAAGGGAAAAAATGACATTTTTCCACTGTTTCACATTTGAGTAAGTCCGAGTTTGAGGGAAAAAAGTTATATGTCCCTTCAGAATAAGTTACCTACTTCTATCTCTGTTTGCAAAATAAAAGTCTACTTTCTGTTTGGGGGTAGAGTTAAATCCAACCTAAGCAAAATCTGTGATCGCCACCATATACCTTAATTTTTTTTATCACATCGTATATCCTAATTAATTCTCCTTATTCCAGTAAACTACATTAAGTATATTTTTCCTATAGTTCCTGTAATTGTCCTGGTAAGGCTGTAGGTGCACTATATGTTGTTCGCTTGTTCAATTTTGCATTTGTATTTCAGCAAGCTCAAGTGCAGGCCCAGCAAGGTGGAGCTGCTGGGGTAGCAGGAAATGCATCACAGCAACAGCTTCAACATATGCTCGTGCAGCAACAAAATCCAGCACAGCATCAGAACCGAATGCAAATGCAGTCTCTTTTACAAGGAGGACCTGGGCAGGGTCCTAATCCTGGACCACCGGGTCAACCGCAAATGTCTCCGCAGTGGTTTAAACATCAACAGTTACTCGCTATGCAACAGCAACAACAGCGTCAACAGCAGCAGCAACAACAGCAGCAGCAGCAGCAGCAACAGCAGCAGCAGCAGCAGCAGCAACAACAACAACAATTTCAACAACCACCTGCTCCTCCATATCAACAACAGAGATTACCCGCAATTAGACAGCCTCATATGGGATATGGTAATACCTTCCAAGATCAAAACTTTTCTCCCATGCAAGGCCTCAAACCCACACCACCACCAGTGCCATCTCCACAAGGAGTTATGGGACCACCGCAAGGTGGTATCTCTGTGCAACAGCAGCAGTTAATGCAAAACGTTCGAAGTCCTCCACCCATCACAAGCCCGCAGCCAAATCCTTCCCCGAGACCAGCACCAAGTCCGCGAAATCAACCTGTTCCAAGCCCTAGAGGACCACAACCATCACCACATGAGCTTGCAGCATCAGAGATGCTTTTAGGACAGAACCACACGAGTGGTTTGCATCCACATGCATCTCCGGCCGGTCAAAATCAAGAAACCGGTGAGGTTCCGCCCATGACCCCTCAGGATCAACTCAGTAAATTTGTGGACCAGCTCTAGTGGTGAATGTTAACTCACACTCTGTTCCCATACTGGGAGTAGTTTTGGTGCTGTGCGACTCGTACAAAGTGATGTATAAGTATGTATAATATATACTTATGTATTGACCTGGCTATGTGCCAACCGTGTAGTTATGTATAAAGTTTAGATTTTAATACTGATGGACGTATTAATTTTAAATTGTAAATATGTTTAATACACTGTATTATATACAATGTTAGTGAAATGTTTATCTTATGATGTGAATGATATAATACCTTAAAAGTATTTGGCTTTGCGAGGCTGTGTTATTATCTTAACGGATTGTTACCTACAAAAAGGTGTAGACTGGGCTACGCTATGTGCACACTGCTATTTGTTTTTATACGCTGACGATCGTGAGTTTTATGATAGTGACATTGTATTATAGTAGGCTCATTTTTACCGAGACTGTAAGTGTCGTGTCGGTAGCTATTGTGATGGAGGCACAGGCCCCTGATTGTTTTTATATAATATATTTATAATTTATATATCGTCTTGTTTCATGTGTTACATTCCACCCCCGTGGAGTGGTACTGGCACCTGACAATCGCAACCTCGCCAGTGCAATACTTAACACACTCCCTCCTTAATTTATTACTACTTGAACATACATGAACTAGATTAAGTAGTGTTAAGATTATATAAAAGAGAATAAACAATATATGAAAACACTTGTTTTTTTTTTTATTTTGCTATATTGTTGCTGGCGGTTTAGGTAAGAAAATTTATTAATTTTTTTACTTGTTCTTTTGTTATAAAAGTGTTGTGAAATTATGTATGTAAAACAGGCATTCTGAGATGCATTCTAAGGACGTGACTGTATCTTATTTAGTTTAGAATATTTATTTTCCTTATACAAAATATAGTTTAAGATTAGGCGGTAGTAAATCAATTATATTCTATAAAAACAAAACAATTTTCTTTATACTATTTTGTATTACATTGATAGTAGCAAAGTGTAAATATCGATCTTAGATGAAATTTGTACATATAATTTATTTATTACAAAATAAAATTTAATATAAAAATACAGTACTTTTCCTCGGATTTCTCGGTTCTTTCTTCGTTTTGTTCTGTATGTTATACCCCATGTTTTGTTTAAAAATATCATTTCAGTGGACTTTTGAATACCATTGATGTTTCCCATTTGTTTTGTTTTCTCAATAATAAAGTTGTGTCTTTGTACAATTATGTTACTGGTTGAGTAACCACAGAATAATCTAAAATATTATATAAGGTCATTATCATTGGAGACATTATAGATCATCGTAAACTTTCACTAGAACTTATGTAAATAATGAAACTACAAAACGTAGCATTTACACTGAATAGTTAATTGTAGATATGGCAAAATTTATGGCCAAAGAAAATGTAATAATCATAATGTGTCATGTTATATTTTATTTGTTCGAAATGATTGCTCTGATTACTTGTAAACAATAAACTGATTTTGTATGGATCAATTTCCCAATTGTTTCAAAATTACTATGTTAAAGAATTGGCAGGAATTATGTTTCTGTTTGTTTGTTATTTACTTGTATTGTAAATTTGTAAATGTCCTTTATATTTGAAACTATTTTTGCAGAACTTTGAGTATGGTGAATTTATTTTTTATTATATACGTTTTTCATATTATATGTGTTTTTCAGGTTCTCGGATAATGAACCGCATATTTGAATTGTCCCAGACCGGATTATTTCGACGTTTCGGCAAAGTCACATTTGGCACCTTCAGATAGGTCTTCTAAGAACAAAAGACCTACCTGAGAACCTGAAGAAACAGATATTACCTGCAACATTTACGAATCAACATATATCATAACCATATAATTTTGTTGACGAAGCTATCTTTTTGTTCAGGTTTGGCTAGGTTAAATAATACAACGGTATTCTTAAAATAAAATATTTTTATATAATCAAAATTAAATTTTCTACACTCCAATACAATATACAATTTTATATGAATTTCTTAGCAATTCACGTGTTGAATTGGTCACCGCCAACAAGTTCTAGGTGCCTATTTAAAAAAAAAAAAAACAATATAAATTTTTGCACATATGAAGCACATACGACTACGATTCTTAAACCAGTCCGTCCTTATCATTATCTAGTTCCGCGTCATGTATATTGAAGACATTATTTTGAGTGGATGACCATATATGCACATATATTATAAAACGATTTGTAATATCTGTTTTAATTGCTCAGGTCACCGATATTCTGATTTAAAAAATTTGTTGTGAAAAATTTGCTCAATAAGTCGCAAATCAAATTTATTTAGACAATTTGTTATTATTTTTTTATTTGCCTAACAAGTGCAAATAAAATTTGTTATTATTTTCCTTATTTGCCTAACGAGTGCAAATAAAATTTATTGACCCAATTTGTTATGATTTTCTTTATTTGCCTAACAAGTGCAAATGAAATTTATTGACACAATTTGTTATTATATTCTTTATTTGCCTAACAAGTGCGATTAAGATTTATTGAAACATTTTGTCATTATTTTCTTTATTTGCCTAATAATTGCAAATAAAATTTATTGAAACAGTTTATTATTATTTTCTTTATTTGCCTAACAAGTGCAAATAAAATGTATTGATACAGTTTGTTATTTTGTCATTTCTGAACAAAACAAAGCTTATTATTTAAAAACACTATAAAGTACAATTCATTTAAATTTATATTTTGCCAAACAAGTTGCAAAATATTCCTTTTACAGCTTATTTAACCATTTGTTGCCCTTAATTCAGGCACCATCAATAAAATGTTACTAGATTTAAATATTCTTACCAAACATTCTGGTGTTCTCTCTTGGACGCTCGCTGCTGTTTGTTCCAGTTCCTCCTCGGACCAGTCACTTGATTCTTCTCCCGTTTAATCGCCATTGCGCCAGGTTTTATAGTTCCGTCACTACTCTTTCTCCCTACACCTGTCTATATCCCTGCTCTTGACTTACCAGGTGATCATCTCCCTGCTACAACATCTATTCACAGTTTAAAAAAAAACCTTCTAATTAAACTAATTCAAACTTTTATTGCTGTTTCTTCTAATGTACTAATGTAAAATGCTTTTGTTAACGCTTGTGTTGCCACCCATCGGCCTATGTTTTGTTGAATAATTTTTTTTCCGTAAAATATTGGCAAAAACCTCATGATCCCCATGTTTGACCGATTACCTATCAAAATTTGCATTCTACATATTAAAAAAAAAAAATTTAACTAACAAAATTTTGCATTTGAAAAAAACAACACGTATGAGCCACCCGGGTAATAAACAATATTTGTTTATTTCAAATTGTTTATTTATTGAATATTTTTAAATGTGTTGTACAAAAATAATAGTTTTCGTTTTTTGTACTGTAATATACAAATACTGTATGAAAAAATAGAAAAAAATAATTCAATTTCAAAATTTTACACAGATATATTAGAAATCAATGATCACAATGCAAATATTTTGTGACCTTTGCTGTGTGCTGATCACATAATTTAATTGATATATTCAGGTAGGAATGTCTTCCTAGAATATGAATAATTAAATATTAATCGAATGCATATAATTATTCTAGTTACAATGGGCTTTTATCAAGAATTTCCCGGGTGGCAGACGCTGTGAGTTTTTTTGGGTGGCAACACAAGGGTTAAGTGAGGCAGTAGCAAATTTATAACATAGTCAAGTATTAATGGACCGCGGTATCTTTTAAATCTATAATGAAATAGTCTTTACGAATTATTGTTTTGAGTTAATTCATAACGAAAAATTTATGGCAGCTCATGGATGATCTGAATGAGCCCATGCACTTGAGCTTGAGCTTGGTCATCTCATCAGGGGAACTGATGAGGTTTGTAAAGAACAGAACATTGCCATTGTTGGGAGATGTGCAACAGATGATGAAAGTCACGAAGATGATTCAGCGAAAGTCTACTGGGAAATGAATGAGGGAGGAGACGTAGGAAACATGGGCAAGGATATTTATATGACGGAGAAAAATTGCTGCGGAGAGAGCAGAATGGTGGAAGATCTAAAACCCATGCAAGGTTGTATTGCAATGAAGAAAAAATGTTTAGCCATAAGGAATTTTCTTTTAAATATTTCAAAATACTGCAATGCATATTAAGGGGTAAAACCAGTCTAGGATTTTAAATATCAGAGTATCCTTAAAAGTGTCTAGGAAGGAAGAGGAGGAGGCGAATATCGACATGGATGGTACATATGTATGGTGCAGGCATCGCAGATTAGCTGTAAACGAAATTTCCAAGGACTAAAGTGTTTATGAAACTTCCTGAAAACCAAACTGAGAGGACAGATTTTTCGGAGACTATTGCGTGGATCAATTTAAAATGTTCACGGTAGCTTCCCAATAGTGTTCTCTTTGGAAGTACATAGCCGTTTTTTGATTGGATGTAAACTTTTTTATGAACAATTTATAACTCATTTTTAGGTCAAAATATCGATTTATTCCTTAAAAAATGCACCACTTCCACAAAAATTGATAAAGGCGAAAACTCCTAAGTACTTCCAAAGCTCAATGTACATAGATTATAATTTTTTTTAGAGTTTTGTTCCAGGACTCATAGATGCCGAGAAATCCGTCCTCCCATGGCGGGTGTTTTTAAACTAGCTGCTCTCGACGACGGGATCTATCGCCGCAATTTTTAATGCAAATGACAATAAAATTGTTTTTTGTACTTCAATATGTGCTTAATGAACCCTCTGAGAAGAATTTCTATTCCATATTAATTTAGCTCTTTTTTTGCCTTTAGAGTGGTTTTACCCCTTAAGTATTTAAGTTAATTCCTGCACTCGTAACCTTGTATGTGTGTGTGTATGTGAGACAATAAACAGGAAGCATTTAATACAATATTTGGTATAATTTATTACATAGCAGTAACTGTATATCAAATTACAAAAATCACAAGAATTTTTTTGCTAATTTGTGCCATTGTTCACTCACTAAAACTGTCTCACTACAAAGGGAGCTGAAAATAAAACAACATTCAGTCACATTAACATGTTAGAAATTATTAATCACCTGTTCGTATAACTGCAACGATAACGCCGAATATTATTAGGTTAGAAATGACTCCTTCACGGGTTTTTCTTTTCTCTTCATCGGGATCTCTGGAACTAAACGAACCTTGAATTCGTCTCATATTTCAATTTTGTTCAATCTTATAATTACTATAAAACAAGAATTATTTTATTTTACGCAAGGGTCATTGACATATAGCACGTGAAGATGCGAAGCGACCTACTTTACCGCTTGAATTTAAATAAATTGAGGGATATTTAAATCGCTAATAATAAATAATTTTAAATAATTATTCAAATTACGCATGTGTTTTCTTATCGTGACATTCTAAGATCGTAATCTACAAACGTGGTACAATTTTCGAAAAATATAGTTCATTTGAAATAATTTTCATTTCACGACAGCTTTGTGCTTATTGCATCATTCACGCAAATAATTTTTATTCCTGCAGGCATACGTACGTTTCATGTAATAAATTATCGATATGAATGAAGTAAAAAAACAAAGTGATTCTGAACTGAGTAAGTAAAACGTGGTACAATCCAAAAATATTTTGCTTAATCAGTTAACCTAGATATACATTTATTTTCCATTGTAGATACGAAAGTACGTACAGATGGTCTGTCAAAAAAAGAAAGAAGGGCTCTAAAAGTAGCTAAAAAGACCGGTAACGATAATAATGTTCGGGAAAGAAGTGAAATACTTCCAAAAACCACACCAAAAGATAAGTCCGCAGAAGGTCAAAGTAAAATTAAATCACAATGTAAAGATCAGGTTCAAAATAAAATTAATGGGAGAGATTCTGAAAAAGACACCGGGCACCAACGGCTTCCTAAATTAGACAACGCTGAGCAGGTCCATAAATTGAAGAGTGATGTAGTGAATACGCCGGTTGAGACAAAAGGGAAAGAGCTAAAATCGGTTCAGAATGTCCCTGAATTAAATGCAAAAGAAGGAATTAATAAGGTAGTGGATGATACGAAAACTAAATCCCAACTTAAAGCAGAACGTCGTGCTTTGCAAGAAAAACAGAGATTAGCAAAACTAAACGTCAAACCTGAAGGCGAAATTAAAACGGAAATTGCAAAGCCGGCTTTGAAGGCACCTAAAAAAATACTAAAATTTGTACAACAAACGACCAGCGAAAACCAAGTGTACCTTTTTAATCATTTGTATTTTCAAAGCTTATTCGCCAATGAGTCGACTGAAGTTATCGCCGGTGTTCATTCTGCATTTATTCGATTGGGTGTTCAGTATTCATCTAAGACAATTTTGGGATCGAATGCTAGATGTTTAGCTTTGTTGGCTGCATTAAAAGAATTGATAAGTTGTTTTGTAACGCCTCCGAAACAGGAGTTTTGCCGATCGTTGGAATCTGCTTTGCAAAAGTGCTCCGCCCATTTGCAGAAATGCCGGCCACATGCGGTTTCTATGACGAATGCTCTGAAAAATTTTAATTTGATATTAACTCAAATCGATACGAATCTTTCGGATAGTGACAAGAAAGAGAAACTATTGTACGACATTGATGTATACAGGCAAGAACAAATTGCAAAAGCCGGTGAGGCTATTAGTTTAAAAGTTAACGAAAAAATTGCCAATGATGACATTATTTTAACGTATGGATGGTATGTATTTTGACTAACTTATAGTATATTTTCAACTCAAAATTTGAACATTTTCAGTTCGTCTTTAATAAGGAGATTACTCTTAGACGCCCACACGCAAGGTAAAAAGTTCAAAGTGATCATCATAGATTCCCGTCCACTACTCGAAGGCCGAGAAATGCTAAGAGTTCTTACAAACCACGACATCGATTGTACATACATGTTAATAAATTCCGTCAGTTTTATTATGAGCAAGGCAACTAAGGTTCTGTTAGGGGCACACGCCTTATTAGCAAATGGATATGTAATGTCCAGAACGGGCACTGCACAAGTTGCATTAATTGCCCAAGCTCACAATAAACCCGTGCTTGTGTGTTGTGAGACGTATAAGTTTTGCGAACGAGTACAAACGGATTGTTTCGTTTATAATGAAATCGGTAAGTTTCGATTTATAAGTGAGAGAATGATTCTACCTTTTACTTCCAGGTGATCCTGATAAGTTAATCACCGTCGATACTTTAGACGAAGAGAGTCCTTTGAAGAAATGGAGGAATTGTAAATCACTGACGCCTCTTAATTTATTATACGATGTCACCCCACCTGATTTCGTAACAGCAGTTGTTACTGAATTAGGGTTTCTACCGTGTACTAGTGTTCCAGTAGTTTTACGCATAAAACCCACAGAATAACACATATGTCGGTTATAATTAATTATAAGCGTTGATCATGTAATTATTTATGACACTGAATACATATAAATCTTATCTAATTTCGATATGACCACGTAATATCTACGATGTGCTTCTTTACAAAGCAAACATTCTTTGCTCCATCTATAAACTTCTAAGAATATCTTAAAAATATGGTACCTACATATTTTTTGTATACTTGTAAACTTTTAGTTTAATAAACTTCAGTATTTTTTAATAATAATAACGGTGACATTCAATAGATTATTTTCTTTACACGTACATTTTAACCATTTTGATAACCATATATAAACTATAGTCGTTAATTCATCATAAATGTACTGAATGTCCAAATAACATTGGAACAGTGGAATGGGTCAGTGTGTGGTGGGGCCACGCTTAAATAAGGCAATGTGTTAGAAATGATAGCACATAAAAGATTCAACTCGAACAGTTGCATAAGATGAGTCCGAATAATTAATTTTTTCGACTAATTTGTTTTGTCATTTCTTTGTAAATTGCCCGACAATAATGTGTAATTGTATTATTGTAACGATTGTTTGACAAATGGTGTACATATATATTATTTGAAATTGGTTCGGGATTTTTTTGTTTATACACCTCAAAGCATGCACAGTAATAAATCGTTCAAGTTTGACAGAAAAATCTTCCTCCTAACTCGTTCAGGCTTTTTAACTTTTCGAACTAGCACTGTGTTACAATGCACCTTGTTTTCTGAAGAATTTTACAGAGAACAGAAAATCTTTTCCACAAAACTGATAAAACGGAAATTATTGGAAGAAATATGAAACAAAACCGTAATTTTCAATATTTTGCACAGATTATGAACTCTAAATTAAGCATTAGTTTTTGAATGTGCCTCTACACGCAGAACCAAATTGATCTTTACATGTTTCGTTTTTAATTCAGTCTTTTCTCGTCTTATCTATTATCATATTATTTATGTACCATACAATACCATCTATGTAATCTATTTGTGTGTATTTCCCCTTTTGGTATGATTCTAAATTCATTTGAGCATAAAGAGTTGATTTCACTATTCTTCCTTTTAGCTTTTACTTGCTTTGGGTTTTTTTTTGCATATGGTATTACTACGGATAATTTATATCCATTCATCATTAGGTCCATAATACAATTTGCAAATTATATTGTTTTTATTTATTTATAAAACATGTTGGGCTAACATTAACTATTGTTATTTGTTGTTTTTCATCGTCTAGTCTTTACAAATATTAACATTAGTTCTGTTTAGGGAAGAAGCATTCAGTCGAGAATTTTTTTTTTTGTTGTGATCAAACTATAATTCATAACTGGAACTTGGTTTAGGGTTCACCAAATTCGGCCAAGTTAATACAAAATCTAATAGTAATGTACTGAGCAAAATGGCTAGTAATTGTAAGTTACCTAATAAAAACTTTAAAGTTTATTAATTGCCACGCACAGGACAGCTCTTTGTCATTGTTTTGTTTGTGTATATTGTTAACGTCTTTTTCTTTGTCTATTATTAGTAATATGTCGTCTACATATCTAATCCAATGTGTTATTCCATGTTTGTGCTTCAGTTTTTCGACGTGTTCCTCTTCTATATGCTGCAAGAATGCATAATTGCTGATATGGGTGATCCCATTGTTAGTCCGTATTTTTGGTTGTTGAATTTAAAATTATGTTTTTGTGTAATTTCTTTAAGTAATCTTGTTATTTGGATTATGTATTTGTCTTCTTTGTTGTTCTTGCATAATTTGTTTTTAATGATATCTATTGTTTCTTCTACTGGTACATTTGTGTATAGGTTTGTAATATCAAGTGAAATGAATTTATTTGTATTATTTGTTGATATGTTTGTGAATTTTTCTATCAACTGTATGTTATTTTTATTGTATATTTGTTTTCTAATTTTAGATATTCTTTTAATATATCTGCTAGCGTTTTTAAAATTTATGAGTGGACGTATTGGCATGTTCTATTTACGTATTTTGGATTCATGTTCATTTGTGTGTATGTATGTTCCTTTCCTATAATTGCATCAGAATTTTTTGTAAGTTGTTTTATTGATGTTTGGTATTTGTTTGTTAGGCCTTTTTCCAACTTTTCACATCTATTATTTGTTAGAATTTCAACTGTTTTGTCTATATATGTTTGTTTGTCTAGGATTACTATTGTATTGTCAGGTTTCGCAGTTATTGCATTGTTCTCATTCAGTTTTCTGTTAATTTTATTTAATATTTTCATTATTGACTGCTTTTTATGGTCGGCATTTGGTTTCGTGTACTTGTTGGTCATAATTTTACATATTTCGTTGGCTATTATATGTCCAGCATTGTTTTGTTGTTCTTCTGATAGCTGCTGTATGGTTAGTTCGCTATTTATGGTTGAAAAGAACTCTAGAAAAACAGCATCCGTAAGATAACATACAAATTTTTTATAGTAAACAATGGAAACCGGAAACCAAAAACATTTTAATGTATATGGGATGCTTATTGAATGAAAATCAGTAAGATATCAGCTAGGCTGACTACACTTAAAGTGAAGGTGAACCTGTTGGGTCACATCAGTTTACTTTCTCTTTCTGTTCTCATATATTTTGATTGATTTTTTTGCTATTAATATGTTAAATATGAGTGATGGTGTATTTAATTTATATATTATTATGTTAGTCTATGAGCACTATTGATGGCCAATACTCAAGAGGATGAAATTTGCGATATGAGTGAATGCGAGTGAGCTGAATACTGATTTTAAAAAGTTCATGACCACTTCAATTAATGTCTAATAAGTTAATTGCACGTTTGTAATTGGTTATGAAAGCGTGAGTAATGAACTTTTGGTTTTGTGCAAATATTGGCCCATAGCATTGCATATTAAAGAATATGTTTTTTTACAGTATGCTAATAATTTTATCATTATCAATTATAAATCAGAAAATTTGCAATTGACGCGGATTGTTGTATATGTATATGGTGATAGGTTCGATTTTTCGCTTCCAAAGATGTGTAGTGATTGATTTAAATCTATTATTATTATTAGCGAACGCAAGTTCATGGTTTTAAAAGAGCGCGCGTAATTTTTATTGCAAGCATTTCACAGTAGATGCCGCACCGTCTCTTCGCAAACATTTAGAAGAGGAAAACAATAATACTGGATGTTGCATGTGTGTTTTTGTGTTTTATTGTATTTATAGCACGTAATTGTTTAATCTCTATTTTTCTACAACTATTTACACACAACGCTCCTTAACCAACACAAAAACAAACACTATTACTTGCGATTTCGTTTAATAAAGGGGCGTTCGACGTTTGTGCGTGAAAGTGTACGTTAACCTCATCCGCAACATTTCATATCAATCGTATGTGCCTTTAATTAATAAAATAGTTAATATGGGGAAGGCAGAACAGCGTAGTGATAATGTGCCGGGTATTTCGCCAGAAACGGAGGCCAGCAAACTGCTAGAAGCGGCGTTAATGCAAATGGACGGAATTATTTCAGGTTAGAAATAGTTTAGGATGTTTTTTATCCGAAAACGTTATCGTATTTATCAGCTGATAAGGCTATTTAAATTTGCACCTTCGTAATAGTTACCTTCCCGATGTATTGTGTACTTTGTTGTTACTTGTTATCTATGCGTGTTCGTGATAATCTTCTGAATCGCTTTTCACATGTTGCGATGTTCGAAAAATAATTTCTGTATGTAACAAATATTCGCGATTTAGTGCCATGATTTACATTTTGAGGAAGTGTAATAGTAAGTATTATTTTAGACACCCTATTTTGTTATTTATTTATATATTTAATTATGTAATTTTTGGAGCGTTTGTATATAAATAATGCACACGTGCATTTTATGACATTTAAAATTGAGACTGTCACTTGGCTGGTTTTGTTATTAAATTTAAATCGAATTAAATATACGGGATATGGGGATGCGATAAATTAGGTGCTGTAAGTACGTTGATGGAAACATTGCAAGTGACAGGAGACGTCGCAGAGGTGGACTCGAGGCCAACAATATTTATACGAATAAATCAATTATTTATGCAAAAATCAACAACATTTAACTTTCTTGTACTTAATGTATGGAAAGGTAACTCTTATCATAATAATATTCATGGCATATTTTATTTGAAAATTGTTATCGAATGTAGCTTTTTTTAAATATTTTTTTTCGTTCCCATCTAGAAAATAGTGCAGATACAATATCAATTATCACTGATTAATCACACTAAAATTCGTGAACAAAAAAAAATTATTTTCTTGCTTTGTCATGTTATACAAAACCCAAACTAGTTACAGTTACTTCTGTTCATTAAAGCCTAGCAGATTTTGTTGCATGTTGTAAAGTAATAATAAATAATATACTGTAACAATAATGCGAGCAGTAGGAGATACTACGCACAGATGTCCGTGAGTTGGCAACCAAAATGATTTGCTGGCGTAGTGATTTTTAGGGGCTTTTGCTGGTATTAGTACAGTGTAACCATATATGAATAACTAGTTATTCATATATGGTGTAACTATTAAATGAAGCGTTAACATTATAAAACGAATATTACTATACATTTATAATTAATTAAAGATAACGCCATACAAAATATTTAATGAAAATGAAATGAACGTTATAAATATATTGATGAGTACTCTACCGTAATTACGCTAAAATATGCATGCAAATATGTCCTGAATTACGCACTGAAATATGTATTTGCAAGTATGGTATTAAAATTAAACATAAAATAAATACTACAAATTAATTCATTACTAGTCGGCATCGAATTATTTCTCTTTATCCTGGCGTCATCTAATTTTAAAAGTCACATTTATTTGATCAGCATAGTATTTACTAGATGCCAATATTAATTCAATTCAATTCAAATACCTCACTATTATTTCGAGTCCTGCGCCATTTGTGTTTTGCCTAGGGATGCGTTTGAACAAATCAAATGCCTTGTTTTGTGGAAATACCGCGAATGATGTTGGAGGATCTGGTCGTTGGCCTTTGACGACGTAGTTATTCTGGCGGAGTCGGAGAATGGATTGAAGGCGATGGCAAATAGATTGGAAGGATTCCTTGATAAGAGAGAATCAGAGTTAAACGTGAAAAAGATGAAGATAATAATATTTAGGAAAGGAGGAGGAAGAAGAAAAGAAGTGCAATGATCCAATGAGGATCTGGAATGTAGTGTTAGGGGCATAATTAGGTATGGGGGGGGGGATAAAAATAGTAGAGATCGAACACATACGGCAATTAAAAAGAACATTGCAAATGGAAAAATCGACACCGGATTACATCGTGTGGCAGGAGACGGGAAGCGAGAGGATGGCGGGGAGGCGTGTGGCAAGGTATGAGATGGGGGTGAAGGGGAGGGGAGAGAAAAGTTTGGGGAAGAAGCTGATGGATGCGCTACAGAAGAGGGAAAGAAGCCGGAAAGAGTTATCAAGTTGGGAGGTGGCAAGAAGAAGACTGTACGAGAAGGCGGGGATGTCGGTGGAGGAGGTGGTAAAGAGGAGAAAAGAAGGGCGACGAGTGGAGAAAGAGTTGGGATAGAGGTGGTTTCAGATGGAAGCCCAGAAGAGGGAAGGAAGTACAGTGAAAAAGTTGTACAATGGAAGATACAAGGAGTTGAAGGTGCCCGGTAGGAGTGCGGTATATCTGGGAGGAAGGAAAACAGCCGAGGAGGAAAGACTAATGGATAGATTCCAGTGTTGAAACGAGGAGAGAAGGAACAAGTATTGGATGGAAGAAGAATACAAGAGGTGCGAAGCATGTGGAAGAGGGCCAGATGAATGGAAACACTGATGACAGGTATGCGAGGACATGGTATGGAGTAAAGAGGAAGAGGAAGAGAAAGCGCAAGGGGGGGGGGGGTCGAGAAAAGGGAAGATGTACGAGGGAGAGAAATATAATGCAAAATTTGTTGTAGATGCAAGGACAGGATGAGAGATAGACGAGAAGGGAGCCACCAGAAGAGGATGGAATCGAGGAACCTAGGAAGGAGCACGGGGTTTTAGGAGAGAGGAGAGATTACAGCACAGGATTAAGTTTATAATGTGTATCTATGTAAATCGAATATAAAATGTGTACTTTGTTAGAATATGAATGTGAATATGCCAATAAATGTTGTTGCTACTCTACTATTATTTATCTCGTTGTGTTATTTATACATTTCCAAATACTTTAAAATTATTATTTCACGAGCTTGCTGCTAATCAGTCTTTTAGGACATTTTTAATAACATTCTTTGGAATAAATTTCAAACACTTACATTACCACGCTTCACTGAAAATGTAGATCTTAAAAATAGAAATTAAAAAATTTTCGCTGTAAATTATTACGAAAATATCAATATTTTTTTATCTCGGCATCTTGGGTACCAAATAAAAATTTTGATATAGAAAGCCTCGTCGTTGGGTAACTAATTGTTACATAAATTGGGCCATTAAAATATTAACATACATTGGGTCGAAGTTGTTAGGATACTTTTTAACAGGCCTGACACGTTGGGGCGGCAAATATTATGATAAGAGATGCTTTAAATAATAATTTTTAAATACTTGATGTCGCACAATATTTTGGATTTTGAGGTTCGTTCTAATTTACTGCTATGTTGTGAAGTTTTCAAAATGAATTCGAGATACTTATAGATTGAATTAAGAAAAAAACGGCTATTTGTTGGATGTAATCTACGGAATTTCCAATCTTCGTTTTGAAGTTTATAAATTTTCTAGGTTACAAAAAAAATTAAACATTTTGGCATGTGAAGATCCGCCATTGCTCCATCAAATCGATTACATGATTTCTTTATTATGCTGGTTTTAGGACATATATGTAACAATATGTTCGTGCATGAGGTTTACAAAAATTACTTCGGGCACTTGCTTTAAATGAAAGATAAGCCTACTATTCTTCAAAAGGTATGCAAAACGTGCGTTGAGTTTCTAAGTTTATGGATAAATAAGGCAAGAAATAGTGAATCACCATGACGATTACTATTTTTGTTTGGCGAACATAATTAACCGAAAAAATCGAGCCAAATGGGAATATCATTGTATACGATCGGCACATAGACGTGTCCTGAGCCCTAAGAATACACCTGAATCTCAAGCCGATGCTTCACAGGAGGAACCAATTGACTTTGAGAAGAAAATTGACAGTAGTGATAGTGACTTTGAATGTGCCCTCGAAACGCCAAAACCATTCAACCAAGATGATTTAAACGACCTAATCAGATATCTGAGACTGTCGAAGTATGCTTCCGAAATTTAGGCATCTAGGCCAAAAGAAAGAAACTAGTAACAATAGGAATTAAATTTGAAATTGAAATTGAAAGAACAGAATCTCCTCAATTTTTTAATTTCGTATTTTGTAAAGGTGTACGCACGCATGAATATTTTAGCGGAACCGTCAAAGAACCTGAGATACATCAATACCTCTGATGTGAATTAAGTCAAGCTGAGTTTTAACTTAAACATGAAATAGAGTGAGCTAAACATTGGATTACTCAGAAAAAAAGAGACTCGTTCCTTAAATCTGACGTATAAACCCAGCTTTTGGTTACACTACATGGCGTGGTAGTATAATTTCCTGTTTTGACCCGGAGTGTAAGGAGAAAGAGCATTACAATTGTACCATCCATCAATTCAAAGTGGAAACTGGAAATAGTTGTAGCTGTTTATACTCGTTATATTCGTTACGTTCTAGTTAATTTTATACCTTCTACTATATGTACCATAATATAGGTTTGGATACATAGATTTGTCTTGTGCTGCCCATGACGTGTTTTTTTACATGTCTTGTGATATCTAACATGGGTGTCAAGAAAGTGGTTGTACCTGGTTTAATGGCTGCAATGGGATTACGAAATTACGTTTCTAGTAAGTGGCGTTTATTCACACACTCGTCAAAACCGAGTGTAAAATGTGGTCTCTTACACAATGGGAATAAATTAGGATCGTTACCTATTGCACATTCTACTAAATTAAAAATTATACGTCTATTGCTCTGGTTTTGGATAAAATTAAATATGTGGAAAACAACTGGCTCATATGTCTTGATTTAAAAATGGTCAACTTTCTTATAGGCCAACAAGGTGATTGCACAAAGTATCCGTGTTTTTTTGCTTGTGGATAATAGAGCTAAAGATCAACACTTTCTTCACAACCAACTATTTTCCTGCTAATCTTGGGGACCTAAGTGAAGAACAAGGCGAGCGATTCCACCAGGACCTTCGTACGATGGAGGAACGCTATCAAGGCTACTGGAGCGTACACATGATGGCTGAATATTGTTGGAGCATTCAGAACAGCTCTACCACTTCAACTTCTGCAAGAAAGTCTCATAAAAGATTTTTTTTTTAACTTAACTTAATAAAATAGGATTAACTTTAAACATGTTGTGTTTTATTGTAAAACGGCTCATGTGCCATATTTTCTAAACTGCAGCTGATACAGGAATTTCGATCACATATTTGAAATCGTCATTAAAAGTAAGTAACATAACTCAATCATCTGAAATGCTGCTGTGCGGTGTAATCTTTCAAAAACCAAGAAAATGGGAAACCATTATGTCCGCTATTTTTGAAAACATATATAACATATATATTACAGCTGTAAGTTATGTTATGTTATGTTTAAACAAAATCGACGTTTCATGGAATCTTCCATTTGTTTTTACACATTTTTGAATTTTTAAATTAACCTAATTATTATGAATATAAAGTTCGCCCACTGATCGAAATCAATTGTTTTATTTCAGTTCAATATCAACCCATTGTAAAAGTGCGATGGAGTTTTCAAGCAAAGATCAAGTTACGATTGTTCAGTTCTTGATAAATTAGTAAATTGGAGACCGTGGTTGGCAAATAAATTGAAACAAACTTACCCTTACCACACAGTATTGTATTCACACTAGATGTCATCTTCAGCAGTGTACACTCAAAATAAAAATTAAATTTCATTCCTCCACGGCTTAACCTTACAGTGGAATTAGAAAATAAGCTTTTTTCCGTTTTATGTATGTCCTTCGTCGATTACTTTAAGGACATGAGCGATAATGCCATGAAATTGTGACGTTGGCGTAGTAGTTTTGCGGTGTAACTTGCGACACAATTGTTTTATGTTATTTTCCCCCGAGAGTTTGGTTTTCAACTTAGAAAACGTCGATGTAAACATTTCTTAACTTTAAATCATATGTTTACATAAATCCAAATACATGTAAGGAATGCATTTTGAGATTCCCTGTTCTTAATAAAATATAAATATGACTTTGTAATCGCTACTTTACAATTTTTTTTAAGATAATTCCTTCAAATACTGCAATTTAGTAACTTACAACCTGTTCAGATCGATTTCGTTCTATGACTTATTTTTTACTTTGTAAAGCTCAATTTTGGCCTACAAATCTGGTATTGGGTATCAAAATACTCACTATGACTTCCCATAAATGACATTGATGATACTCTTAATTTCAGCCCAATATTTGTATCCAAAAATTGTTTGTTGTGCGTGTGTGTAATTGTGCAATAGTTTAAAATCTATGATAACAAGAGAATAACAAGCAATTCTTGTCGTGTTCCTCATTTAAGTCACTAAAACATTAGTTGTGTAAATGCCTAAAACACGTAGAGAAACTGAGTGAGATGTGTTTGGTGCATCTACTGAACTAAAACACAATATGCGCCAGCATACTTGGATGTAATGAAACATTTTTTATTCATCAGAAATGCACCGAAAGAGGAAGGGAATAATAAAGATTCGAGTATTAGACAAGTGTTAAAAAGTTTGATGTTTCACATAAAAAAATTATTATTTCTGATCAGCCGATTTTACAAAAAATCAAATCCAGCAATGATTTTAAATTTCATTTAAAACCAAGAACTAATTTATTTTTGCTCTATTCGCCATTATATCAAGCGCAATATGGCTTCCTACATTATATATGCTCACTTTCATATGAAATACACCACCCATTAAGAATTAGACTATAATTTTGAAACAAAACAAAAATTAACATTTTTCAGTCTGGTAGTGGGTTGCATCCCCACACACAGCTATGCATGCATTAACTCTTCTAGCCACTCTATTAAGTGGTCGATGTCCTCATGGGCTATCAACTCAACCCAACCCAACCTCTAGATGGTGTCGAAGTTCATCCAGATTCTCAGAAGGCCTGGGTACTTGTCTTAGTCGCCGACCCATCATATCCCAGACATGTTCAATCGGCGACAAGTCCGGTGACCGTGCATGCCAGGGCAAAATCTGCAATCCAACCTGCTCCAGGAACCTTCTTGTAACCTTCTTGTAACGACGTGCGTTTAATGTGCCTGGAATGAACGTAAGGGGTGACCTTCGTGCAGCACATATCGCCCCCCAAACCATAACTCCAGGTGTTAAGGCTGTGAGTGGTCTTTGAACGAACTCAAAATTCCGTCTTTCCCCTCGATGTCGCCACACCCTTCTACGACCATCATTCACCCATAAACAAAACCTTGATTCATCACTAAAGACGATGTCATTCCATTGATGCACCCACCCTTGCCGTTCTTGACACCATGCAAGTCTGGCTGCTTTATGGGAAGGTGTTAATGGAAGCCGATGGTAAGGACCGTATGAAGCCCAAAGGAAGAAATTCTTCTGTAAACAGTCGCCATCGACAAGTGTCGGTTCAAAGCTCTCGTCCAATCCACAGCAACCGACCTTGTTGTTTGAAATCGATCCCTGGTATCCATCCGCCTAAGGAGTCCGTATCAGTCATTGATATGGACAAAATTTCGACGACATCGCACTGGGGGCATTACAAGGCGTCTACTTGACAGTTTGACAATAAAATAACCTGACATTTTGTGGGCAGAAATTCCTTAAGTGCTAGGAAGAAAATATTGAAAGTTGGAGAAATTGGTACAGGAAACATAACAGTCGAGTTTTTTCGACGGAAACTTTCATCGTTTCTTAGTTGATAATAAAGCATTATTTTACCGAAGTTTTAAAATTGTAGTCTAACTCTCAATTTTAAAGTTACTCTTTCACGAAATGTCATGTCGTAAGTATTGATACAATGAATGTATCAAATTTTCTTCGAATCATAGAGTTAACATTATAGTTCAAGCTCACTGGAATTATTACCGGAATACAATTCCAATAACACACTGGTCAATAATATCGTTACTGGTTACAAAAATCGATGTAGAGGTATAAATGCTGCAATGGGCATTTTATCAAAATAAAATACCGTCTATTCCGTAGCAAGAAAGTTTGGGTTACATGTGAATAAAAACCATTACTGCCCAGAAACAAAAAACCTCTTATCGCATTAAAAAAACTTCTTACGTAATTGCATACGGTCTCTGTGTATCGATGTACATTGATGACTCAGTCACTCGCCAAATTCCATGTTAATGTTTTCGGTGAAATAAAACGGGTATGATTTTCAATAATTGTTGTGTTAATTTACGAAGTAGTTCGTGAAAAATACGAAAATAGTGAACATTTTCTACATCGGGACTTGGTCGTGTTAAAGTTCGTGATGTGCAAGTGATGGTATTGGAAACTAATATGAGGCGGATTATCATAAATCGGTGAGTGTTGTTTATTTAATTGTTTAAAAAATCAAAAGCATTAATAAAATTGCGATTAAATTGCACGTGAATCAATAATCTCGTCACTGGCTACAAAAATTGATGTAGAGGTTTAAAGACTGCAATTGACATTTTATCAAAATACAGTAGCACGTGTTACATACGTTTATTTATATTTAAATTTTATGACAAAATATATGAAAATTTATATTCTGTCCCTTCTATTTTGTAGTAAGAAACTTTGAGTTACATTTGAATCAAAACCATTACTGCCAAGAAACAAAAACACATCTTATCGCTTTAAAAAGAATCTTATATAATTGCATACGGTCTCTGCGTATCTATGTACATTTATGACCGGGCCACTCACAAAATTTCATGGCAATGCTTTCGGTGAAATAAAACGCGTATGATTTTCAATAATTTTGTTAATTTACGAAATAGTTTGTCGAAATTCATGTATGTTGTGTTGTCTTTTCTCCTTCCAGTGATAATGTCTATGTCATCAGCAAAGGCTTAACCAGAAATTTCAATTCTTTTAAGATTCTTGTGCCCCAAATACAATACTTTCTTAATTTTTTCCATTACACTTCATTATTATGTCGTCCATTAAATAGCAAGGAGCCCATAATCTTGTCTCAATCTGTCTTGTGTTATCAAGTCTTCTGATTTCAAGTTATGGCTGATTATTCAAATCATTTTTTTCTTATAATGACTGGATGACTTATAACTTTATCTCTTACTCGTATCAAATGTAAATTTTCACATAATTTTCTTCGTGGCACTTTGTCTTCCTACAATACATATGGTAAAAGTTATATGGTAAACATATGGTAAAAGTTATAAAATAAATGGCACTTTGTCTTCCTACAATACATATGGTAAAAGTTATATGGTAAACATATGGTAAAAGTTATAAAATAAATGTAGTGACATATTATTGAACCTTTAAAACAAATTACAAATCTAATTTTTAAAACAGGAATAGTTCCTAGAAATTTTAAAATATTAATGGTAACACCTTTACATAAAACAGAAAATAACCAAAATATTAACAATTTTATTCCTATAATTATAAAAGTAATTTTTCAAAATTGTTTAAAAGATTTGTTACAATTTCGCTCTTTAACTCATTCTGCTATTTGTAGAGCCTTTTATGCATAAATTACATAGCACTTCAACTACAATGGGTTAAAGGTAGTTCGGATACATTTCATAATCGACAATTCACATGCGAAAAAATATTCAAATTTCATTTTCTTGTCGTGCTTGTACTTAATTTACATACAAAATGCAACCATTATCGATGAATCTACTATCTTTTAAAAATCAGATTACTTCTCTGGCGCTTGGAGCTACCGTACCACAAGTGCAGACCGACATAAATCCCTGAAAACTTGACTGAAAATGTTCTCGCTTAAAATTTCGTTGCGAAGTGATTTTAAGTGCTATCGAGGATAATGAAATGGATTGCAATGGAAATTATACAACCACGAAGCACTTACTAATGAGATCGGTATCGTCCGCCAAAGCGGAAATAATTTCTTTTAATTGAAAAAAAGTGTAGGATGTGAAACTTTTATTATAAAGTTGTCTATATATGTAAGGCACGGAACAAGTGTATATTGTTAATTATTATATTTAATTATTTAAATTAAATTATAATATAAATTATGAATTTACCTCGATTACCTCGGTTTCGTAGAAAACAACACACATACATCTTTAGAGAAATATGAGAAAACGAGGGGTTGGTGAAATAATAATTCAATTTCTCGTTGACATTTTAACAACATTTTGGCCTGGGTACTGATCCATTTTTTATGCAATAAATATATTGAGATATATGTTAAAATGTTTTTAGTTGATGGACGATAAACCGAATATGAAACTAGACTGCTCATATATTTTTTTGGAATCTCATTTTTTTTGCTTGCAAATGTAATGATCGCCTAATTGATTTTTTAATTTGTGAGAAAACTTTCTAATAGTCCAGTATGAATTGCAAAATTTTGATTCTCAAAGTTTTAAATACTGTAATTAATTATGAATGGTGAATATAACCCTTGTCCTCAATTAATTATGTTTAACGGCTGTCAGTTGCGGTGCGTCATTAATTTTCTTGGTTACGTTTGCTTTGGCATTTTTTTTAAACGGCACCTTAGAGGCCCCGCTTTTTATTTCACCGATCGATGTGAACGTAGTAGTGACCATCATGGATCAAATGCACCTGAGCTGGATAAAATTCCGATTGCATAACTAACTATGTTCAAAGCTGTTGACATCTCGTCTTGGTAGCAAGACCTGCGATTTTAAATATGTCCAAAAATGCAAAATTTTCTTATATAAAAAGTCATAATTAATTAATTAATCTTTAATTAATCCGAGATATGTGTATTTCAGTTCGAATTTTATGAAAATAGTTTTCTTACTCTGTTTAAAATGTATGACATTTCATGCAAAATGAGTACGAAATTTACATATATGATGTACGAATTGATATGATTCCTGGTTTTAGAATAAAAGTTATAGGTAACAATGGCGAAGTATGACCACAGTAAAATACATTAGTCTAGTTCAACGTAAAAGAAAGTAAATCAACTTCTCTACAATTGTCCATGAATGCAGTAAAAACAGCAAAATGCCTAAATACATTTTAAAACTTTTTTTAAAATGGATTGGCGATCAACCATATTCTTCATCCAATCCTGTCGTTCCACAAACTCACTGCGACCGTTTATCGCCACCAAGAGCAGCTTCCAAGTTTTTTTTTTACGTTTTTTAACTCTTGTGGATCTGTCGTAGGTAGCTATTGAGGTCTTGATCTCCATTTTTACTTTCGCTATTTGATATTCTCGTATTTTTTGGAAACCTGTTCTTCCTTCATTATTTCAAGTTACTCTTTTAGTATTGAGATAATATTTTGTCCAAATGATCAATTGATTTAAGTCAATAACTAGCCTCCATAGCTGTCATCACCTTAATACATTCGCTGAAACTTATTTTCAGTTATCTTGAAAGGCAACGCAGAGAGGAGTAGAGGATTAATTACACTTGGGAACACAATTTTTGTTAAGTTTTGATCTGATACTTGGTTTTGGGTAACGTTTGGCAGCTGAATCTAAAAATGACCATAGATTTTCCTTTTTGCGAAATAATCATTCTTCATATACATCATATTCATATAAAGGTTAATCATTAATTGATTATATAGTTGGCTCTTGTTGAAACATTTTTTAAAACTAATAACATTAAACGCACTATATATTAAGTTCCACAAAATTATTCGATGTACACTTCGCCTTACGGCATCATCACGGCACTAAATGTGGAACAAATTTCGCAAGATTTAAATAAAACATAAAATGAGTTGGTGTGCTATTTTTATCATTTGTTATTCCTACTAGAGAGGTGTGTGGTAAACAAATTTCGGTGGCAATATGCTGCAATGATATTCCTCATCCTGTAATAATTCTGATTTTTTATTCATTATGTAAATAATTACGATGCATTTCCAATGACATACAAGTAAGTACGTTTTCAATCTTTTTCGATACTTTCCATAGACATGCGTGCGAAGCAACCCTTTACACCTTCACACAAACCGACGAAACGTGGAAACTCACTGGAAACTCAACGCTTTTTTAGTACACTATGTATTTAGAGTGGCTACAAATATTCGTTGAATGAATTTAAGTGGAGATCTAGGATAGAATTACCTATTTATATTACTTTTCGAATTTCTAATTTAAAAGTCGCCTGACTTGTCATATTCATTAATTCGAATATGTCTGATAGTATTAGTTGAAATCTAAGAAGAGATCATATAGCACCAAAATAAAATTACTGTAATCAGGCATGAAAAAAATTGGGATGAATGAAGAATATAAAGAAAGACAAAGAGAAATTGATAAGTTGAAAAATCTTCGACGGTCCGTACTGAAGTTTCTTATACTTAGCTGCTCTCAATTTTCAAATAAAAGTTACATAAAATTACAATATCTTGTATAAGAAAAATTATTTCGATAAACCAACAATTTCGCTCTCAAATAACACGTTTTCTTCCTTGCTATATTCATATCTTAAGTTTAATATGTACCACTTTTGAGGTGTGATAAGGGTAAACCATCACTTCCGGTTGAGATTTCAAATTAAGAGGTTTTCTTGCTTGCTATATAGAAATCTTAAGTTTCATAGCTTTAGCTTTAATTGGTTGGGGAGGTATATACATATATTTCCGTTAAATCCTCGAGTTCGAAATTGTTCATGATTACTATACTTCCTTATACATAAAGTATAAGAAAGTAAAAATTGTTCATACAAAAGTTAAAGGTATTGAAATTTTAAGCAACTTATATTTGAAAAGTTCTTTCGAAAAATGGAGCATAAGTATGTACTCGTATAAGATGTGAGCTGTAGATTTTTTTAGAAATATTAAATACTATCGTGGTATCTTTTTTTACCGAAGCTCTGATTGTGAGATTTTCTCTTAAAATTCATCTCACTTCAGCAACCAACAATAATCTGGTAAAACCTTTTACCTTCATCTTCACTTACAGCTCTCAAGTTATCAGGATAGTAGTCCAAGTGCGAATTAAGGAAGTTTAATGCTGATCGAACATCCCATTTTTCCAAAATGTTCAATAATTTTCTTCAAAATATCCTCATAATTTGGACTTTTATGTTTACATAATTGTTCATCTCTTCCTTAAAAGATTTCCAGGCTTATAATTCAAATTAATTCTTATCTAAATTTCTGTCTTTCTTCGGTTTTCTTAGGCCCGGCCAACGAAAATACTTTCTTTCAGTTTAGCTTCAGATAGTGTTGGAAAAATTTGCTGTAGATATTTAAAACCTTCTCCTTCGTTATTCAGCGCCTTCGCAAATTGTTTCATCCTTCCCAGTTTTATGTGTAGGGGGGTAGCAAAACTTTTTCCCGGGAAACTGTAAATTTTCTTTCACTACATTTTTGGTTCCAGGACACTACATTGTTGGTTCCAGGAATTAATTCAGTTCTAGGCGGCCACTCTTTCTTCGTGTTATCCTCTATCCCGACTATCCCACTCACAGAGAAAGCAAATGTGTCTTGTGTAACCAGCTTGCTGAGCAAGTACCATACCTACAACTTTTAGATCTTCACGGTCCATCCAAGAGTGCTTACGTAGTCATAGCACTCTTTCAAATGTACAGAATGGGCGAGTGAAATGTACTGATTGCCATTGTGCAAATGGATTGCTTTCAACCTTCGCTTTGATGAGTCTATGAACAATCTACATTCGTTCGCGTCATATTCGATGTTAAACATCTTCCTGGCTTAGGGAATGTCTTTGCTTTAAACTAAATCTCGATCTTCATCAAAATGTGTTATAAAGGCTTTTTGTCTGTTGTGATACCAAGAAAATGAGGTGCCAGGGGCAAGGATATTTCTTTCCGATAGTCTTGATTCGAGTTCATCTGCATCTTTTGATAGGTTTAGGTCTCTCGTTAAGTCATTTAGTTCTGACTGTGAAAAGAACCGAGTTCCACCACTAGGTTCAAATTCAGCATCAGATTGAGATAAGTCTTCGACATCACTGCTCATGTCTTCAACTTGTACTGATTCCAAATAGGGAGGCGATGGCGGTGCAAGAGTCGGGTGGTGATGTACCATGTGCGTTACCGGTTATCCTTTTTTGTTTTAGAATAGTAGCCAGTAGTCTTGCAACAGCAAAAATAGTGTTCGGTACGATTCTGAGGTTCTCTCCATAAAATAGGCGATTGTAAATCAAAGGTATTGTTCTGCCCTTTTGACCACTTTTGACGTTCACGAATGCATGTTGCACAACTTTTTATGGGACGTTAACGGTAACGTTTGTCTTAGTTACCGACTGTTAATCCGAAGTACATATTATAAACATTACTCACGAATTCGGTAATGTTTTGCTGCTGGTTTGTCAGCATAAACTGCTCACAAATATAACAAACATTGTTCGGTGAATTTAAACATTTTCGCGATGTCATTCTTTACAATGATGTCGGTATTTATACAAAAATTGAGTTTCTTATCCTCATTAACCCTCTTCTAATTACTATTCTGGATTTAAATAAATTACATGTAAAAATGTCTACAATAAATGAGGGCTTTAGCGAATAATACGAAAACCCACAGTTTTTCGAACAATATGTATGTGACTTCGTTCATTAACTACTACTATTTATGACAATTTATTCACTTTATCCACTGCAATCATTCAATATGTTTTTTTGTTAATTAAGAAACAATTCAGATGAAATATCTGTTCTTGACTAAGTAGGCCCAGATACTTCTAGCAAAAAAAAACTATGATTAACTATGATAACTAAAAATCCTGACGTGATGGAATTATTTAGTATTTTTCTGGTAACCAGCGCCCCAAACTCTATCAAATCAGTCATCAAATCGGCAAGGGCAAACCATTACAGATCTGTGTTATCAGTCAATGTACTAACTTATATAATTTATTCAAATCATGATTTATAGTATCCATTGCAACACGCCACCCTGATGGTATAAAGGAATAGCAGAGCTGCGTATCGTCCGCATACATATGTTTATTGCAAAAATCAATATGGGATAAAAATTGTGAGCTGTAATTAGAGAAAAGTAAGGGTGCAAGAATCGATCCTTGAATCGATGTAATCGTGTATATGCTGTTTAGCTGTATATATGTCAACTTTTTGAAATACCCACATATATTTATAAATGTATATAGAAAAATGAAAATTAAATGAATGAAAAACCACGTGAGACACATAATAATAGCTCAACAAATCAAGCAGGCACCTAGTTCTTTTTTATACGATTTATTCCCATGTTATTAAAAGTTGGGTTCGTGTTTTCTTTCTTTTGTTTTGGTGTTTTGTTTCTAAATTGTCTAAATTTGTATCTATCCCGGTGTAAAAATATGTTTTCTGATCAAATGTAACAATTTTTCACTATTTGTTTCTAAATCGTATTAGTCGATAAAAGATGTGTGCATTTTAGTTTTATTCAGTAGAAAAGTTATTTAAAACAAATACCAAGTTTTAGATTAGAGGTTCTTATTTCTCTTTTAAAACTTGTTTTATGACTTTTCTTGCCCTTTTTTAAACATTTTGTTTGTTATTATTGTGCTTAATTCGGATAAACAATAAATGGGCTCTAATCATAACAAGTGATGTCATTCAAATACATGTGCTAAACCAAATATTATCTTTTTAGTTGATTTAATTGTAAAAAAATGTAAATATAGTAAAAGATAGTTGGTAGTGTTATAATGAGTTGTTGCGAAATTGACCGTATATTAAATTCAAATTATTGAAAACAGAATGAGGAATCTTTTGCAATAGATCTCGAATCTAAATAATTAGGCTTTTATATAATCTATACCTATAATATGTATTACAGGTACAGTTGGGCAATTGTTACATATTTGACATATTTGAATCTAGTGAAACTATTCGTGGCAGGAAGCATGAGTTAACCATTTTCCTTTCTCATAAATTGTAAATAAATAGAATAAATTGTACATAAATATGATCGGTGATCGTTAGGATTGTCTAATTGTACATCCTCATAGTTTAGGAGTGGGAGGCGTCCAAATTTGAATTTTTACCTCTCGTAAAATATTCATCGCCTTGTGAAACTTTATATTTTGTTACATTTAATTCACCGCACTTATTGTTTACTTAAAGTTGCAAATTCCTTTTCGATCGTTTTATTTTGTTACAGGTTCAATTTCTGCAAATTTGTAACATTTATTCATTGTAATAAAAATAGCCGATGCATTGACGTGAAACTTGGGTGATCAATCAATTAGCAGAAAATAATAATTTCATTGTTGCTAGAAAAAAATTGAAGCGAAAATACAGAACAAATCAAACACAACAATAAATTGCTATCCCGGTGTTCGATTCATTTATCACCACATCGCTAAATTGTACCCTAAATACTTGCAGCGTTAATAGATTTTCGATATCACGTGCGCGGGAAACTTCGGCAACAACTGCGGTTAACGATACTGTCTACTGTTGACGATCATTGTCCTTTTCGCGTTCAAACTTACTTCCGTACATTTTGCACATTCTCTCTTCCCCGACATACGGCATCATAAAGGCGCAGTCTCCGTATTCAGTGGTTCGAATCTCGCCAGTTTCACGTATGAAAAGGCCTCAACAGGTGTGCCGGTGGTCGCGAGGAACTCCGCTAAAGCGAAACTGTCACCGCGATTTTCGCATCACGTTTATCGCGAAACGATCTCGCGTTATTCATTCGGAGGGTGTGTGCGAGTGTCCGGTGCGTTATTAATAAGGTGTCCGCGTCTGAAAAAATTGAATCGCAGCATTCGTCAGTTAAAAGTTAACTAGATTCTTATTACATATGCGGTTTTGAGGAAAAGGCCAATAGTGATATAACGATAATGGAAAGTTAATGTCGTTGAAGCAGGTTTAACTTAATTGATACAATATTTATAACATATTTTTGTAAGATCGCGATTCGTTTTGCAACAAATACTCGTTTTATTATAATTAAGTTAGTTAATAATCCTTGTTAATTGAGACCAGTGCACGGTCGTGATTTAGTGATTGAAATATATTTGACCTCGCCTGGTTGGTTTATCCATTCAATTATTTTTTAAATCCGACCTTCCAAGGTCCGATCATGTCACACAGTTTCAGTATAGATTGTTAGGCGTACATTACACGGACAGGGTTTGTGCAATAAAATTTCCTTATGAAATAGTCTACATCGCCCGTGTATATTAATTCATAAGAAACAATTAAGTTTTCCCAACTCGTATAGTTCACCCCCTTAACGTCGCTTAATAATAAGAAAAAATTCCAAACCCTCATATATATATATATATATTTTTTTTTTGAGATATATGGAAATTTCTGCACGAAACTTAACATAGGACTTGCTGAACTCGTAAAAAACAAAACTATTTAAACTTTCAGGTCGTTCAGAACTTTTCTGATTTACCGGAATGGTACCTGCTTTATAATTGAAAAGTGTAATGTAACAAATGATAATGTCAAGATTTCAAGTAAATCAATAATATAATTATTATCGCTTAAGGTTAAGTTATCCCGGTCAGCTGGTTGGTTTGTAGACAATGAAATGCCACACGCAGAGATTAATTGGTACGACATAACGTCCTTTATAAGCATGCTGGAGATGGAATTTCTAGATTTATGTCGAGGTCATTTCAAGAATTATTCGGCTCGAATGTAACATTTCGGACATAATATAAATTTATACATAATGATTTTTGCAGATTTGATTAATTTTTTAACTCGTAAAATGTTAATGCAGAATGGGCGTGGCTTACTGACGAATTAAAAATAGAAGGAAACACGCTTCGTAGTATTATCAACATATTCATTTAAAATTCTCTGTTAATATCTAACAGTAACTGGTGGTAGTTGCATTATATTACTGGTTGCCACTCAGTACATACAATTACGACCAAGAAAGTGGGACAATGTATTTGCTTAACATGTATGGGTATTTGGAAAACCAAAACGACAGTGCGTCAATAACTGATGTCAGAAAATGGGTTAGATTCAAAAAGCACAAAAGAACGTGAGCACCATTTTATCTGTTACTCTTCGCGGCATAGAATTAAATGAACCTAAATAGTATCCGTCGGAAATATCATCGCACGCATTTTTCCAGTAAGTCTTGCATATCTTGTGGCCGAACATTTCTTTTTTGAATATTTCCAGTCAATAGCCATCACATGGGAGGAGCTTTGGGTTTAAATTTGTGTTACTTGGCCAGTCAAGAACGTGACATATATTTTTTTCCATCAAACGATTCGTCACTAGATAGTTCCCTACTGAAGGTACCATATCATTTTCAAAAGTTCTAATGTATTCAACACTTTTCAATCGTTCTTCAATATGCTACAAAGCATCCCTGCCCCACGATCTGAAATTCAGGCGCACATGTTAACCGAAAACCGGCTTATTTTATTATTTTCTGGCACATACTATTCATCGAATCTGCCATTTCTGGCTCAGTTGTTTAACTGGATTGAAAAGTCTTCTCATCACTGATGATCAACGAGTTCCAAAAATGCTTATGTTTGTCATTATGTTGTAAAGCAAATACAAGTCAAGCTTTCCTTTGTGTCCTGTATTTAGCTTAGTTCTTTGAGCTACTACTCTTTAACACGTAGGCGATCAATTCGAAGAGATCCAGGAAAATTTATATCTTCTACAGCCTGAAGCGTATATTTACCAAATTCAAATCTTGTTCATGAGTTGAAATTATTCTACGTCACGATCCTACATCTTCATTGATATTTCCTCCATCGCTCCATTTCTGCACAATTTTATTGTGAATTGTATACTTATAAAATATATGTACTTCTTATGTATAGGAATCGTGAAATTTTCGACCTCGAGATTTCAACGCACATACAAGTTTTGGTATCTTCTCGATCGATTCTGACTATTTTCGAAATGATGTCTAGCGCCAAAACTATTGAAGATAAAATCATTGAACTTTAAATTTAAGATTTGTATGTGCATCGGAAGAAAACCTCATATTTTAAAAGCATTATCTCAACCGGAAATTAGACTTTACTCTTAACACCGTTTCCATATCTCGAAAACACTACGAAAAAGTGGTTCCCATAAAAGCTAAAGATAATTAAATTCTAAACAGTTTTTGTTTGAGTAATTTTTTTAAATCTACAATTTACTGAAAAATACTCTTCAAATCTCGATGAAAAATTCTTTGTAGTCCTAATAACGGACGTCAGACGTAACTAGTTGATATGGACGTATTCACGAAACTTTCGCGATTTCGCATGTCATCGTCATCGCGCCAGTTCACTGGAAATTTATATTTATAAGTACAAGAAAGTTGTTAGGTTATAAACTACTTAATTATCCGCTTCCGTCTGGTTTAGGCATTTTTGGGAAAAATTGCCAAAATTTCACTAACATTATTAGGCGGTCGATAAACTATGAAACGTTTTTTTTTTCAGATTATGCTTATTTATAACTGCTCCAGAAATACATAATTCTCCCTTTCAATGGTGATATAGACAGTAAGCCATGTTTCACTAATTACCAAATATAACATGAATGTGACCACAAAAAATCTCATTGATTTTGTTGTTAGCGAGCGAATGTACAAGTGAGCTATCTTAAATGCACGAACACTCATAATATGTCTATATTATATAAACTGCACCACCTACGACAATCGTTTAAATTAATCAGTAATACGAATCAGAACAATGCCAAATAATTACACACGAGACGATAATTAGGCTTAACAATTAAATATACCATAACAATAAAAACATAATACTAACATAACAATAAATTATACAAAATAAATCAGTAACATTGTAATATAATAAGAATACAGAACGATACTCTAGCCAAGAATAAAAAGTTCAAAAACAAATTAATAAACGCTTACTCGTCATTTTAAACACAAAAAATGAGAAATCAAAGATCAGCTAACATACTTAATTTTTAATATAATTCTATTTGTTAAGTTTATCACGGTCTGATTAATTTTTAGCAATAGCTTTTACGTTATTAACTTTAACATTTATATTATCGTCAAACAGCTTCCCATTTTTTAAACCAAACTTATCCACCACTTTTCTATAAAGCAAATAACGGTTTTTGGTTAGGTCTTCGACCACTTTGATACCCATTCTTTCAAACGACTTTCTTTGCTGCTTTTACGCTCGACGTTGTTTGTAACTTGTGAATTCAACAATCAACGTTTCATTTTTAATAGAACCGATTGGATGGCATCGATATACGTAATCAGGATTCTTATTCATTTTCATATTATCTTCGAATAAATTAATGATATTTTCTTCAGTTTTGTGAAATCGGTGTAACTCTGATTACGAACATTATTTCTTCCAGAATATTTATTGTTCCATTCCATTATGTTTATGCTTTTGAAATTAGTATTGTAATTGTAGAGAAATGTTCGTTGCTTTTCTTGTAGCAAAAATCAATAATTTAATATTCATTTTGGGCTTTAAGTTGGAATTTGGTTACTTCTAGGCTTTCGTCTAATACTCGAAATTATATTTCGATGGTTTCAATACTTATCTAACGATTACCGATGTCCAAAGCCGCAATGAAACCGTGCATACTAATATTCACTTCAGGCTGCTTAGGTTAAGCTGATGGAACATGCAAAACACATAGATTTACCACTCAATAGTAAACGTTGCAGAACATTGAGTTTTATGTTTGTCAATTTATAGGTTATTTAAAAAATATTAAAATGATATCAAAGCTGTGGAATATATTTTGAGGCATTATATACAAAAAGGGTTTGGTTAGGTTGGTACAATTGAAGACATTCAAGGTGGGGTTGGACTGCGGAACCAGAAATTGTAAATCTTGTTCGATTGTCGCGGTTTCGACGACGTAAATATTTTCAACTAAATCAAAAAATATGGTGGATCGATCACTAATAAACAATACAAGTTGTAGTTATGTTTTAAGGTTGGACTGAATTTGGGTTATGTTGGATGAAGGTACTCCCCAACCGAAACCCAACCGAAAGCAACGCAACCCAACCCAACTTAAGTTTGTACCTAAAGTAAGCAATATGTAAATCGCACTTTCTCAACTATTGAAGTTGAATTTGTAGGGTTTTAGGTTTCATCTAGACCGATTCTAGGTTGCCTAACCACGCATTAAAAGCAGAATTAAATATTTTATAATTGTCGTGCAGGTTAATCAAACGACATAGAATAAAATGCACGGCATAATAAATAAGTTGGAATATGTTGGGTTGGGTTAGTGTGTGTTGGCTTAGGTTGGGTTGAGTTGTACACCACGTATTGTCCTAAACCCAACCCAACCTTTACCCAACTTACACAGGTTTCAAGCCTGTACTAAAAATAGTCAACACGTAAGTCGCAGTTTATGAATTATTGAAGTTGAAATTGTATAATTAGATATTTGATATTTTCGTGCAGGTTAAGCAATCGACACCTAACAAAACGCATGGCATATATAAGATATAAGTTGGGTTGGGTTGTAGACTACATAGTTCTTGCCCTAAAACATAGAAACATTTTGTTGGGTGCAATTGCTGTCTATTGCTTACTCGAAGTCCAACGTCAAAATGAAATTGCAAACAATAATAATAATAATAATAATAATAAATGTCTTTATTGCATGTACTTGTACAATTTATAGATAAATAATTAAGAAGCAAATAATATATAAAGAAACAAATAAAAAAATAACATATAAAGGACAAAAAAAAATAATATATATGGGACAAGTATAGTACAATCTCACGGCGAGGTTCAGATTTAGGTAAACCTATTCTGATTTTAAACCTAACCATGGTAAAAAATATTATAATAGCAATCCTAAGATAACCATATCTAACTTAAACTAACCATATCTAACCTAAACTAACCTACGTTACTAATCAATTAATATAAACAAAAACTTTAAAAACAAAAAGGAAATATCGCGCGTAAATTCATGATAATGCAAATACAAAAATAGACAATTGGAAAAACGGAAAAAGTTGGCAACCCTAACAGCTATTATTTAAAACTTTAAAACAGCTTATACGATTATTTATTGCATTGAACATTAAATAGATTTTGACTCAATTTCTTCAGGAAATTAGAAACACTAAGGCCTTAGAAATGTGACAGTAATATATTGTACTTTGATAGATTGTGAATGAAAAGGATCTTTCGAATTTCGACAATTAAATATAAAAAAAACGCAGTTGCATCACGTTTACAAGGAACAATATATAATATACAAAGCACCACTAAAAATCTTATCCGTGATTTGGGTATCATTTTCGAAATAAGTTCGTCGGCCAGGTCGTCAAAAAATCGCTCCAGATCGAACAGTCCATCGGGTTCAGATCCGGTGAATAGGTAGGTCATTCCGTGGAAGTAACCAAATCAGGAAGGTGGTCCTTGAACCACTTCTGTGATTCAAGGACCAAATCTGGTGGGATTGGGCATTGAGAGCATGCACGGGCTGCAAATTGATCGGGCGAAGCCACAGACGGTCTTTGACGATGGTCCTAATGGATTCCACTGAGATATCCAGCTCAGAGGCCATCTTCCTCGTACTTCGCTGCGGAGCACGCCTAACCTTCTCCCTGACCATCTTGATGTTGCGAGGAGTGACGGCAGTTTTCGGAGCACCTGTTCTCCCTGAACCGTTTGAGAATGAACTGGATCGTCCTGATGGAGATTTTGGTCTTCTTGTGGATGTTGACTTGATGGAGACCCTCATTGGAGAGGGTTGAAAAACCAAAGCTCTGGAATAAAAAGAGACAATCAGATGAATTTTTTGAGTGGGCACTAAGAACAACGTGACGAATAAAACAGCGAAATAAACATGGAAAATGATTGCCAATGAACAGCATTACAGTAACACAAAGTAAACAGCAAGGATTTACTTGACACCTCGTAATATATTTAATAATAAAGAGCACCATGCATTATGACATTGTATAAATCTCTTGTGCGCAGTTGACTTACGTATGAGACAGTGGTGTGGCGCCTCAACATAAACAAGATTGAATAGGTCAAAAAGTCGTATCCATAAAATGAAATAGTCAAAGAAACAATTAGTCGAAGCCAGTCCCAAATTTTCAAATCAATGTAATTTTATATTATTATTATTATTAATTTTATATATATCACCAGTAATTTTATATTATATAGATCTGGCATTAAAATTTATTCATAAATTCACCATTTCAAAACCACGGTATTGCAATATAAAATATCATAAACGAATTCTTATTTTTTAGCAAATAAACAAGATTAATGATTTTAATAAACTAACCTATTATTATGAAATCTTTTCTTTTGTGGTTGAGCTTTTGCTTTGTCTCCATTTTTTGTCCTGTTTCCCTAAGTTTCCCTTTCCATTCGCAGGATTTTAATGTTATTATTTATATATAAGTGCACGTTGATATCTTTTAATTGCAGCTTATTTTAATACGCCTACATTGCACATCCCATTGTGGAACTGGAGAAAACTGGAAATCGTTTTCTAATATTACACATGCCACGTAACATTTGTTCTATCAAATAAAATTTTTCTCATATCCAACTTATTGGTTGACAAGATGAAAACTCCGAGGATTTATTGCAAATTTCGTAATGTCGGAAATGCGGATTACGCAAGTTTGATATACCTAGCGAAGGAAATCAATTTCCAGTAAATTGCATGCATGCGCCGAGTCGGCTTCGCGGTATTCATTTCCTTGGACAATTTCGATTCCATATTTCGACGAATGGAATATTTCTCGTCGCGATCATTTAAGAATTACAATGTGACGCTAATTGCTGATAGATGCTCGAAAAGGGATCTGAAAAACCTCCGCGAATGGACTAAACAAAGCCATCGTTATTGTCGTGTGCTTCGTTGCGCAGTCTCCGAATCTTCAACGTAATTTTAACTTACGGGTATTGTTTTACGCTCGTTCCCCGACGTTGTAATTATGTAAATTAGAAAAGAGTTAAACATTTCGGATTGAATAAGTTTCTTGCTATTTACAGCGGACGTACAATGCGATCATCAAATCGCAAAAGCTCTGATCCCTAGCTTTTCCAGTTTTAATGCACTTCTTAAATTGTGCCGAGTCAATATCGTCTTTATTGCATCGATCACTTGTTAAAAATGATGTACGTCTGTGCCGTTTTGTCTCGAGAAATATAAAAGGGCCGCTATTCTAAAGGCCATTGTGAAAATATATATAAATGTATTGTTGACTGTGCCGGGTTTATTTACGTTTGTTCCGAGTGTGTTACGATTTTATCTCAACTGGTCGGCGTTTTATAAACAAAAACAACCATTAGCGGGGGAAATATGTGTATTGTGGCAAGAGAACGCATAAATTATTGTGATTTTCTTCAAGTATGTATTTGTTAACGTTTTTGCTTTTTTTGCTTCGATTGGAAAATTCGTACAAAATGTTTTATTAATTTGGGATGAAAAATATTTTTTTTGAAAACATTTAATTGAACTTATTAAAAATCATTTATTTAAACAAAAAACGATTTTGCTTAATTAAAAGTTTAATTCTGGCTCCGTGTAAATGTAAACGTAATTCTACAAAGAAAAATTTAAGTATCACTGCAATTTTAAAAATGTAATTACTTGTAAACCTATTGACTTAAATATATACCAAATAACATGAAATGTGTTTGCAATTGCCAGATATGCAAAAAAATCTCAAAATGTTAAAATAAATAAATAAATAATTCAAAATAATAATAAAAGGTGTCAAAATTCTAAACATAATCAAAGTCTAAATTGTTAAGTTTTGAAACATTTCAAAAATAAAAAATTTCACTGTTCTGAAATTAAAAATGCAAAAATGTTATATTCGTCAAATTGCAAAATATGCAAAAATGAGGCAAATGGCGTGACATTTCAAAATTGTTTAAACTATAAAAAAATTGCTTGTTGTTTAAAATTTTACGCCCAAATTGTAATAAATTATAATACGGAAAATATTGACAATGCAGACAGGCAACTGTAAAAATGGTCAAAATTGTCCAAAACATCAAATCGTCCAAATATCGTCAAAATAGAAAAACCGTAAGTGATGCTTCCAGAAGGATTTAGTCCTAAGGACAAAAAATAATTGTCTTAGTTTTACTATTAGTATAGAACTGCTTCCTGGGATAACAAATAATTTTAAGGACTTATACATACTACATACTGTATAGTGCGCACTCTTCACACTTTGCACTGAAATTATTTTGAATTGGGCATTCTGTCCAATAACATGCCATCATATAACAAAATCATATTGCATATTCGTATTTGTATTTCATTAATTAATTTTGTTTTCTAGTAATGTAAGGAACAAATGAAAAAAGTCTAGTTGGATTGCGTCGAGTTGGAATTCATCACCTCTTGTTCATTCGGTCCACCTTAATTTTTTTTATTATATAAAATTTTTTCGATGCGTTTTTTCAGTTTATTTCGCCGTTGATTTGTCTAGTTGAGCTTTGGGTTTGGTTTGATTGATTTAAAGTTGTGGCATCTTATTAATAATTTGTTCGAATGATTCTTTATTTGTGGATTTGCTTTTCGTTTGTTTTGATTGACAAGTTCTACTCTATTATTAACTAATTGAAAGATGTGATCGTCTCATAGTATAAAACCTACTAACATTCTTTATCGATGTTGTCGATGTTCAAGTCGTTGTTCATTGTGCAATTTAAGCTCGTGTAATAATAAGTTCAAGTATAACGTACGAGGGCAAACTGATAAAAAATGCACCTAAGTATGAAGGAGGCCGAGAAAAACATTTGTATTAAATTATTTTTTTAAAGTCAGAATATTGTCACATAATAGGCAATACTGCACTTTGTATGTGGCCTTTTGTAGAATTTTTTCTAGTGTCGTATTATGGTTTTCTAATTTCTAATTATCACAAAAGAAGAGAAATAATCAAATGGAAATAAAAAATCGCATGCCTGCTGTTTACGATGAACTTTCTCCTTCTTATAAGACAATGAAATTTTGAGCAAATTGAATGGGGCAAGGATCGAACATCAAACGTAGAAAAATTGATTCTTGAAAATCGACAAATTAAAATCGATATGATAGCTGAAACTTTGCAAATTAGCAGGGGACGTGTTTGGACCGTCCATAATAAATTTGTGCATAAAGGTGAGTGTCAGATGGGCACCGAGAATGTTGACTCCATTTGATAAACAACGTCGAGTTGAAACTTCTAAATAATTTTTGGAGCTTTGTGGAGGACAAGAGGAACAAATTATTGAGAAAATTGTAACTGGGGATGAAACGTGGGTTCATCATTGTGAACCTGAAGAAACAGGAGTCGATACAATGGAAACACAAGGGCTCGCCAAAGAAGTTTAAGATCGAACATTCGGCTGGTCACCATTTTTTGTGACTATGTAATTGGGAATTGTACTAATAGACTAAAAACGCAAAGGACAATTCAAATATGGCTGCTTTTGTACGACAATGGGCCAGTGCATAAGGTTGTTGATGTTGTGCAGGATGCTCTGAAGGATTCACAGAATTAAATCATCCATCCTGACTTAGCACCCTGTGACTTGTTTCTGTTCAGGAAGTTGAAAAGCAGTTGAGGAGACAAAGATTTCTAAACGACGAAGAACTAACTTGAACGGTTGAGCGTTTTTTGCAGAACAAGAAAAAATGTTGATGGTTTATTTTCGTTAATTGCTAAATGTAAAAAAATCATAGAAATACAAGGAGATTATATTGAAAAATGACGAAAGACGTTTATTGTATTTTAAGTCCTTCATAGTACATTACCTTTTTTATCATTTTATCCTCGTGTGTCATAATAGTGTTGGCAGAATATTTAATGACTTTAAATAAAATTGTTCCAATTCATCAACGAACATCGTGCTGAAGACAAACACCACAAACTTTTTCTTTCTAAAAACGATAACCCTCGAACCCACATCAGGGTCGTTCAATGGAGGTTTCGGGCTTTACTGTCGTGATTTATCGTAGAGGCTGAGAAATTCAAAATAAGTAACAATTAAGACGGCGAATGTACGAAATACTAAAAGACCAACCCAACCCAACCAAACCCTCTTCACTTAGTTAGCGTCGAGTATTAAATTGTATTTTACGTCAACTAATAAGTGTTCGAATAAATTTGTTTGTTAAGAAAAAAACCCGATAAATATTTTGTGCCAATGCTTTTAAGAAGTACGTTAAGTTGTTATGCATGATTAATTTTAACATTCCAATTTCATGTTTGTTGCTTCTTTGTTTTCGTCTTTAAATTTTTTACTTCGAAATGATGGAAGGGCAGTGGGTTGTGTTGAGTGCATCCTTAAATTTCATTAAATTCCCCTTGCGTTTTAGATATTTTGTTGATTTTAATTCTTGTCTTAATGTTATGATAATTATTGAAGTGCTACATTGGATTCAAAAGCAGAAGTACTAAGAAATTGTGTTCCATAAGTGCAGTATAAATCCACACAAATAATAATAGCTAAATAATCATTATTGCCAACGATCATTTACAGAACGAATGCAACGTCAGACAGTTTAAAGGATATTCCATAGTAACTGAACTACTCTACACTAAATAATAACATATTACATGTTATTTATATACAAATACAGCGCTGGAAAGGACAGGGGTGTTATGCCCTTACAGTTTTAAATTTAAATTTAGTAGGGGAAGTTATTTAAGTCTATTACATTATTGGGGTATACTAACACATTTGTGACATTACATGAAATAAATTGTCCGCTGTTAGGTATTTCCAATGTTGAGATTTTGTTAATTAATTCTAAGAAATATTTAATAGCCCATTTTGCTTTGAATTTAGTAAGTAGTAAGTTTATTAATGTGTTTCGAAACTGCAAGACGTATGGGAATCTTTTCGTTGTGTAATTTAATTAACCCATTTAATTTAGGCGGCCGAGGATTATTATAAATTACAGTTTAAAAATCTGTGATTTATTAAATAAGCCTTCAGACTGATTTATGGTCTGTTTCGTCTGTTTTTGAAATTTTGAAATTCTGATTTTAATTTAACAAGTTGTTATTAAGGAACTCATGAACATTATGTACATATTCTGTCCCCGGGATTGCAATTACCGTGAACAGCTTTTGTGAAAATAATATTGATTTCTACAGTTTTCTGTTTGATCGCTTTTAGTATTTTACCATCATTACTTATTAAGCCAGTTTCTGCTGCCAAATTTTCTAGGTATTTTTAAAATTAATATTAGGTTTGAAGTTACAGTGAACCCTTTAGGTAATAGGTTGGTTTCATTAGTAACAAATTCCACAAATGTATAATAGGGTGGCCCATATTTAGTTAAAATTTCAAAACTAGTTCACATTTCTGGGCACCACTTATTTTTTTTTTAATAGTAACTAGTATTTTGGCAAAGATTCAAAGATATGTAACATTAATAAAAAATTGAAAAATTGGGAATTTTGAGGGTTATTTTTAATTAAGTACAACTAGCTGAGAAATAGTAAATTAGTTTATTTCATAGTATAATAGTGATGAATGTACATAAATCTTATAGGAAAGTGTTGAGTGGGGTAAATAAAATTGGTTTAATGCTTTGAAGTTTCACACTGTCAACAATTGCATGTTTTGTCGTTTTGTTCGGAACTAACTTTCTGTAAGCTTCAACCACTTGCAGGAGCAACTGTTTCTCTTCTTCGTCAAAAAAATTGATTTTATTTTTAACTTGCCAAATAACTTCAACGATCTTTTATTGGCAAAATCCGCCAAAACGGCTTGGTCTCCATCTTCTTGACAATTTCCACCTTTGCCTCTATTGATACTTTCTCTGAGAGTAAACTTAAGCCAACTAATTCATTCGAGAGGTACCAAACATGAGACATTTTTAACCACTTCACTAATTTGAGGATTGATATCTTCATAATTGGTCATGTCTTTCCACAGAGAAAGGTCTGCCCAAGAAGCATTTGTAGCTATAGGGGCTTCAAACCAATATTTTACATATAGAAGAACTCCAAAGTTCACAAAGCGTTCAACTGCGATGTTTCCTTTTGTGCGGTTTTGAAACAATCTTCCTCACAAAACAAGTGGATTTTGATGGCGTATATCAGTTTCGCCATCCAACGAGCGCGGTGTACTGCACCTGGAGCTTTCCAATGAATTTTATCTGGAGTATGGTCCAGAGCTAGTAGAGACAGCTCTATTAACTTCATGTAGTCGTATCTGGCTGCTTTTTCCTTCCTAAGGCAACTAATAAAGCATTTACTGTAGTAACTTTTAAATGTTCACTGCCAGCATCTTGGTGATAGTTTTTTTGTGTATAAAGGGCTATGCTGCCTTGAATTTTTTGAATAAAGGAATGTCAGGAGAACTGGTTGGTCCGAAACAGAGAGTGAATACCTTACTGAGAACAATCTCCAAAATGTAGTATCGGCATGCTAGCCATAATAATTTTTCTTCAACTTCTTCCAATTTTATGTTCCAGCATAATATTCCGCTGCGTTTGCGAACATACGACATACAAGTTTTGGTACTCCAAGTAATTTCTCCTTACCATCTGCAAATACTAATACGGACAAACGATCAATTTTTTCAGTGCCCAAAATATCATGAAGAATGTTCCCGTCTCAATGAATAATAACTATACCTTCAAAAGAAACAGATTGCTTTATTTCTTCAAACACGGTTTTCTTCTTTCTTTCCTTTTGCGGTGAATAATGCTTCGTGATAATGGCAACGAACTATGTTCCCTGTTCCAATGCTGCTGCAATACGGACCATTGATCTTAAGGCTTCGCTATCAGAAACGTTATTGCGGTCTAATGCGCTAGTGACATGTTCAGAAAATAGAGATTTTTTTGCAACTGGTTCAGTCTGCAAGTCTTTTTGGGATTCTCTTCTTTTTACAGATGATGATGGCTTGTACATCTCTTCTGATTTATTTTTTGCTAAATCAGAATGTTCTGGTGATTCATCGTCTGAATCTGAGTTTGTCACAGTTGGAGATACCACAATTATTCATATTTTTTCGTCCTCTGGTCAAATAAAACCTCTCTGCCTTCGTCTACTTTGCACATAGTACTTCATTGTAAGCAATGTCAAATACCATATCTAGCTGCTCTTGAAATAGTGTTTCACGTTTTTTTTAGGTATCAGAGATTCTTCCTTTATTTTGTTTCAACAAAAGGCATTCAGAGTGTAATTTTTCAAGCTTATCAATACAATGTTTTATAAATCTAATTGTGATATCGGCCTTGTGCCACACTAAAATTAATTCTTCTACAGTGCCATGACTTACATTTCGAACCGATTTTGTTTCTGTATGAATAAATGAAATCTAATCTAGTTGATAAATAATTAAATTTTGATATTGGTTCTAAATCGTTGACACCTATCAAGAATATAGTGTCAGCTTGACGTGATGAAGTTGCCATATTTTATAATTTTTAACTTTTTAATGCATTTTTCTTGGTATTTCTTTCGCAAAAACAGCATCTGGAAAAAGAAAAACCCAATAATTAATATTTAAAAAATAAGAAAATAATTTTTTTAAAACTTTGGTGACATTGAGCATTGCTTTCTACTCCATCTAGGAAATTGGCACTTTACTACTATCAACTGAAGTAACACCTCAGAACCACTGCTTATAATCCAATCATAGGTTTAATAATAAATTCAAAATCTTACATATACAAAAAAAGCAAAGAACTTAATCTACTAGAAAGCGTAGAAATTAATAAATTTAATGATATAGGTATAATTTGGAAAAATCAGTCAGACTTAAATAACTCCCTCCTATTACATTTAAAACTGTAAGAACACATACCCTAGCTCTGTGTTTGTATAAATTGAATTTGTATTTGCACTTGTATTAAATATTTCAAACTAAATAATTGTGTTATTATTTAGAATAATCAATAAATAGAATTACATAATTATAAAATTTGGCAATTAATAAATCATCAATCGATCAACAACACCGGCAGTTGTAGAATTCGCGATTTAAGTAGCAACTTGTATTTTATATATTTTTTTCATATGTACTGAATATTTAAAGTTCGACTTTGTACGTTCAGTTTACTAAGTTTACTTGTGTATGTATATTTACCTGTTCTGCATCTTACGGGAATTTTTACATTTATTTTCATAATCGGAAATTACGAGTAAAAATCATCATAAAATAATGAATTTTTCATCCACATCTTTAGCATTAAAACCACTGTTCCGAGATACATTTCGTAAAAGATATATTAAAAACTAATTATTTTTTAAGATCGTATTGTAATCCTTACATCAAAATCAGGGTACTGAATGCCAAACTAAAGTAAATATGCCACGAAGTAGTTTTATATAATTTGAAATTTTTATAAATTGACGTTACTCCAATTTAGCTAATGGGAATTTAAAAATTTTAATTGGTTATTATCTCTAACGAGAATTTACAACATAGCTGCTGTATATTTGCTTTGCGTGGAAATTTGTTTTTAAAATAGCGAAAGATTTATGATTTTATTTTTTCATTAACGTTAATTTGTAAAACATTAGTTAACACACTGATGTTAAATGTTAACATCTGTGGAAGAAACTCTCGCAGAGGCCACCGCATTTGCGACATTGTTTAAGATTTATGCTTTCATGCCATGAGGTGTGCGCCGTCGTTAGTTTTAATAGTCTTGAATTTTGACGCAATTGTATATCTAAACGTGCGTTTGTGTAATAAAACTAGTTTTGTAATTACACCATGTCGCTAATTGCGTCTGCCATTTTTACAACTTCATTCCATTTCGAGTTCAGTGCACCGAGAAAATCCTTTAATGCTTATAAAAGCGGCGTCGCCGAACGTATCTTACGGACCTCAGTGCGGGCGAATATCTCTTTGCGGTTTTACAAAGTGAACACAGCAGCGCCTTAGTGCCAAGGGAATATCGGGAAGCACGCAGTGAACCAGAGGCCAATGTGATCACTAAGTCTCCGAGTCCGAATGACACGCTGGTGGTGGCTTAATATGTGCCACTCCGGCCAGCTCCGGGAGTCTGTCGACACCGCATGCAGTGAGTGTTTATTTTGTTTTGTTAACGCACGTTTATGTGACAGTTGCGAAAAATTGAACAGCGGAGCGGCGACGTGTGATTCCGAACTGATGAAAAAATCGCGGAAAATGCATATTGCGTGCGATTCGTCATTTCTGGCCTGACGGTGCATTGAAATACGCGTCATGTATGGTACATTTCAACCGTGCTTGTTTATTACTGTTTGGTTCATATTGTGTCCCGTAGTTTTATGATTATGTCAAATATATTTGTTAATAATAGTTATTTTTTTAACACGTCCTAGTTTATATCGTCACACAAGGTGCAAGATTACGTTGGAGCAGTGGTGGAAAATTCAATAACGGCACATGTATCAAATAATGTATTTTTCTCCCTGAAGTTAACGAATGCTCACTTTTTTGTAATTTAGTTATATTAGTTCCACGCTGTGTTTATAATTAGGAGTTTACAACTTCATATTGTATTAAATGAGGCGGTGTTGCCGAGAAGATATCATATGTTTCCCTTGGATAACTTCTCCCGTTTAAAATTTAACCATGGAAAGCGCGGTTGTTTGAAGGAAGCTTTCCGCCATGACGTCGACGACAAAGGATTCATTGACGTGCTTAGATTTCAGTCAGTAGCTAACATTCTTGACTCGTGCTGGGCGTAGATATCTCATTGTGCATTCATATGCAACTTTACGTGCCATATAACGACGCTTCACAGAAATTGCAGTTATAACAAACGAGAAATGCTGATGAATAAATTACGCACGATTTAATTATTTCCGTTTGTTTCTCTCGTTAGCGGTTTCGAAATTAATTTTCGAATTTGCATGTAACGAACGCCAGGTATTCAAGTAAATCTGACGCCCGTAAAACGACTACGTGTGATTTTTAAATTATTTTGCATTTATCTGACAAAATTAGCAATATTTTGGCATTTTTTAAGTTTAAAATATGCTGAAGCTCCCTCTCGTGCAAACTAAAACAGTGATGCCAATTATTCACATATTTACTTCATATTAAGATACCAGTTTATTACAAATACTAATTTATTTAATTATTTAATAATTAATAATACACCGTTGAAAAGACTCGATCCGATGAACACAAATGAAATGATGTGACAATTTTTATAATTTGATCACGTCGATCACATTTGTTTTCAGTTGAGCTGAACGTGATATCTGTCTAAATTGAAAATCATTTGGATGTCCCAGTTTTAGTAGTATTTTTACAAACGCAAATTTGCCCTTCGAGTATTTTTTCCCAGTTTCTTATTTTCTTTACTAGGTAAAATAACTGTTTAGGAATGAGTAGTCCGTTTGTGGTACTTTTCCAATGATTCAATGTGGAAAGTCCGTGATTAGAAATTATTAATTTTTTCGAATTTTTTTAATTTTCGATTGCCATTTAAAAAAAATATTCATTTTGAGAATTGTTGGTTTTGAAATCTATTTTTTACAATTTTAAAAGGTTTGTTAAATTTTTGGATAGTTTATGTTTTAAATTACTTGAATTAATTTTTAAATTTTTAGGTTTTTTGTATTTTTTAATTTTGACTTTCTTCATGTTTGTCTTGTTTTTCTTTCTATTTGGTTTTTACGTTTATAGTTTGGAAATGATTTTAACGGCTATTTACTTGTGAAATTTGCGTTTTTTGAAAATTATGTAATTTTTCCAAATTTTCGCTTTTTAGTATTTCTTCGTATTTAGCATTAATATTTTGTTATTTTTTAGAATTGTTCCTGCCATTTTTTATTTAATTTTTAAACAAATTAAATTTTTATGGCTGTTATCAAATACGTGTTTTTCTAAATTGTTGTCTTGTTTTTAAAATGTTGCTATCGTTGTTATTTGTTAGTTATTTGTTGTTTTTTCTTAATTTTTGTTGTTTTTACAATTTTAAAAGTTTCTTTTTGCATTTTTGATATTTTATCTATTACTTTTCATAAACCATTATCACGAAATAATTTTCAGAAACACATTAATTATATTTATGAAATTTACACAATTTAAAAAGTACGTTATTCTGTCAAAGCTACATCTGGTTTTAACAAACTTCCACGTCATAATGAATTGAACTAAGTTTCAATGAATAGTAGTTTTTGTGTTTTTTGTTATTGATTTAATCTTTGAACTAAGTTTTATCTCTAATGTGTCAAGTTGACAGTTTGAAATTTGCAATTAATTTGACAAACTTTGACACTTTTGATCTCAGTCGAAATTTGCTGAAAATACTACCAAAACTATCGATTAATTTTTTTTGTGCTAACAACCCAACTCAACTTCACATGTTAGATTGTGTTGGTTCCAATAAAAATGCAAAACAAATTCAATAATGTCCAACAATGTCGAATTTAAAAGTCGTCAAAAAATTGACAAAATTGCGACAAAAAGTAAAAATTAACGAAAAGTAAAAAGTACTCAAAATGTCAAAATTTTCGTAAATATAGAAATCATCTAAACCTTAAAAAATTCCACGTTAAAGTTGATTTCGCTGAAAAACATGAAAACTGCCAAGAAATAGATAAAAAATATGCCAAATATCAAGGTCGATGTATTTAAACTCTGCGGGAAGACGTCGCCTTGTGTACGCATGAAATCGTACCTAATCGATTCCAAATAAACATCCATACATAAAAATTACCCAAACTATGAAGATGTGTTTTTGATAGGGCGCTTAATGCGTCGTTGGTGAAACGCACGTTCGGTCCCTGCATCGGCATTGTCAATTATCAAAATTTTCGCCAAGCAAATTTCAGGCAGAGCAACGTGCTGCTCTGTCTCCGAAATTTTGGATAATTGACGATGCCGATGAAGGGGCCGGGGGCGAAACGAACTACTATCGCCTGAGAACCCCCATTTCCTATCGCTAATTACCCGCACGACGCGCCGAACGCTCCAGTCTAACTTTCGAACGAATGCACGTTTGACGTCTGATTTTCGAACTTGACGTTTAACTGACGGATCGTCGAGTTCGGAAGCGTGAGGAGAACCAATCGCTGCTGCTGCGCGCTTAGCTTGCCTATTACAGTTGATGACTTTTTTCTTTATTTTTCGACATTCCTCATAATTCTGCCCATCTCCAGTAGTCTTTATCACTCATGGTCTTTACGTATACGTATTTTGACGTTGTGTTAAATCGATCTTTTGAATCCATTTAGTATATTTTCAGCAATCATTTCTGTTTAATAGTTCATTGGTTGGTCATCCCTTTATACATTTTAAGTAAGCTTTCTTAATTTTTTTTTTTATTACGTTTTTGTCTTATGAAGTTCTTTTTGCTTTGCTTGTTACATTTATATTGGGTTATATCAATGTCTTTTGGAATTAACAATTTGAATTACTTCATTTATTTTAGATTAGATTTGCACCGCTGGCCATGTTTCTTTATGTTTTCTACTAGGCTTCTCTTTCTCTTTAATTTAAAATTTATTGTTATCTCAGTGGTAATCTGGTGAAGTAAATATGTTCAAAGTTTACATCTTAACTAGAAATACTAGCTTAACCTTTTCCTTTTTTAGATTGCATTGAAGGTCCCAACCTAGTTGCCGAATAGATAAAAAAAATCAAGGGTGGTAGGGGTTTTTTTTTTTTTAATTTATAGGTTTTACATATATAACATCTATAACTAATTATTTTTCACTTATTTCATTTTATTTAGTATTTTGAATTATTCATTGTTTATTAGTTTATTAGTATTGTTTATTAGTAATCTTTCCTAATCATTAATTTCTCATTTTCTTTTTCTATTCTTTGTTCTGATTGTTTGCTTCCTGGATTACGTAAGTAGTTTCCAAATAATTCAGCTCGTGAAGTGTAAGGAAGTATGAAAGTTCGTGGTGAAGCCTCCCTCGAAACTGCTTTTGTAAAGCAATCACACCTTCGGCCTTGAAACTTTTATGAGAATTGTCTAGAAAAATAATATTAAAATAATATATCAATATCAATTGGTTATGTTGAAACTATTTTAGTAGGTCGCTTAATAATTTTTTTATTTCGTGATTTAAACTCTCTGGCGTGGTTATTTTTTATTTGAGATTACCTAAGTGCCTCTGCGCGCAAGATTTCCTTCCCTACAAAGGGAAATATCACAGTAACTAAAAAGGAGAGGATCTAATTAAAACTTCTGGTTGGCTGCGGTAAATTTATTGATGCACTAAACAGCCTTTCTATCCTGAACTTGACGGCGTGTGAATTCGCGTGTATACTCCGAAGAGGGAACTTAATTGACTTTTACGTAGGAAGTCAGTAAGCAATTTATGGCATCGACTTGAATATATTAACCTGTGTGGTCTTGTTGTAAATAAATATTGCTTTACCATTTCTACCCAACTTGCTTGCTACGATTTGAACTTTTAATTCCATCCAATCAATTAATTTGGCGATGATCAAAACAGCAAAAGGTGGATTAATAAATGTGTAATTGTTATTAGCAATGCAAGTATGGATAGAATTGAAATGTATTTCCTGTGATATATTGAATTCTGAAACAAAAATATCCATAATCCGGAACTGCGATCTAATCTGGCCAGCAAAAGAATGGTTTGAGTTAATAATTATTGTGAAATGTTGAGGCGATGGCGTAACATATGCAGGAACATAATTGAAGTCGATTCAAATTTGACATAAGAGTGAAAAGGGTTAATTGTTAACTGCAATTGGTATTAGTATTAATTAAGTTGCTCGATGATGCAGTTAAACACATCCTATTGGGTTAATATACTGGTACATAGTGAATCTCCTGAGGACAAGATTTGCAGCGTAGCTAAAATCACTGAGCCGCGATGGTTTTTCTGGTTAGCCCAGTTTATGGGAAATCTTGTCTTTATTGCGAAATTACCAACTATTCAATTAAGTGTTTGCAGATATTTACACAAGAAATATTATAAACAATCGAATTTGAAATAGTCGACCTATGTTTGAAAGTAAAATAAATTCAAGGAATCAAATTATTTGAAAAATAAATAATTGAATTAAAATGCTTGAATTTGTATCAAGGAATTAAAACAGAGCTTTATACAAGAAGGAGAAAGGTTAAGTCTATAGCTCATAGGGCGCGTGGACTAGGTTACAAATAAGACAAAACCTAAACTAACATCAAACCGGTTATCACCACATTATTCATCCAGTACAAATTGTTCTGGTTCAAGTGTGCAAATGCTGGAATACTGATGGCTGTCGATCTCTGTTTGTGCGTACTTGTACTTTGTACTTGTCAATCCATGCACCGGAAGTTCCTAGTCGTCCATCCATTGCTATAATTTTCTGGACAGTAATAATAATATTAATAATATGTGTATTAAAATTAAATTATTTCTATTATTACTATTTGGTGATATTTGTTCTTTAAAGTTCTACATATCAATTAAATAAGTTTGATGTGAAAAAGTGCATTGCTTGTGGCTTTTGATTATAGTCATGAACTTTTTTTTAGCAAATCACAAGAAACGTACAGTTCAAACAACACGTCGACATGTGCATTAAAAATAAAGTGGACATGTTTACATAAGTTCGAAACTAATACAAAAATTACTTGTTTTGTGCTGTGTTTGCTGAAGAGCTAATAGCGAGCGTGAAACGATTGTCAAACGAGACAAGCAGTGTTATTTCTGCATACTAAACCAATTTAATTAAAGATTACAGGTTTTAACGCATGATTAACATAAATATAGTAATTTTATCTACGTATTTTAAATGACATGCCTTTGATGTGTGATGACTTCTCATAATGAAAACATAGAAATATGTGACATATAAGATAATTACTGATAAAATATCGTAAAGGAATCAAACAAATTGTCCTTAAATTATTCAACCAGTTAAATTTAAAATACACACGTTAGTTCCTCAAATGTTTAGTGCGTGGCCGCCTTTTAGTTCCTGAGTGTTGTGTAGGTGCGTGATTGTGCAAGTTGATTTCAAGCAGCGACGTGTAGAGCGCAAGCAAATTTTTGACTTCCAGACATCCTGATTGTTTTGTTCGTTTCAAAATGTGAACTGAACGTTTATTTTATTGTTGGTATAAACATTTCAGCTCAGATACATAAAACAAATTTTACTTAAATTTCTAAAAATATACAAATACAAAATTAATAATTTAATATTTATTTACATCCAATTGTTCTTTTTGCATTTATTTCTAGCATCGACTTGACCCATTTAATTTATGTTTTTGTATAACTTTCCTGCTTCATATTTTGACTAAAAATTCGCTTATTTAGCGCTACACAATTTTTCGTGGAAACAGCGCCGATTGGCGTTCGATTTATTTTCCGCTGAGCGCCGACGCGACGTCTATTTATCTCTGGCCGTTTGTATTCCTTCATTTCATTTACGCGCGCAGGCGTCTCATTTTTTAGCGTCGCCTTTTATTTCAAACCATATGCTTGTTCCTTATGACGGCAGTATATGCGACGGCATGCTTAACGATGATTTATTCCCTTTGTCACGTATGATTAATTTAAGAGGCAGGCGTGAATGAATTTTTGAATTACATGTATATTTGCTGTTGTCGCAACGGAGGCGATTAACGACTAAACAATATATACCCATCTAATTAAATAAAATAATGCACCTTAACATTCCTTCGATTGTGGGATTCACTTTGAAAGGTTTTAAATTTCGCCCGGAGACATGAATAGGAAGCTTTATCCAATACAGCGCGAATAGCATCTATTCAACGCCGCTATCCCCAAGTATGCGAGGGAGCAAAGTGCGTTAGAACGTATTGGGTAGCGTTTTTTAAGCTGTATTAACTATGCACAGTTCCACTAAAGCAACTACCATGGGGGTTACAGTATGCGTGCGTGTTTCATCTAACAAATGCATAGTCGACTTGTTCAGAAGGGTAACGAAGCTTTTAAAGGTAATGACCCGGCTTCAGTGTGATCGGTTAAACGCTGCAACACTTTTAAAATTTGTACCGCCGGATGTAATTTATAACGGTTTTTGTAATTCTGAATTTTATCATTTATGTGGGAACTGCGTAGCAAGCTCAACAATTGTTGCGTCAATGGATGTGATTATGTGATATTTGATTTTTCCACAATGCAAAATGCGTCTGTCGATGAACTGTTGCATTGTCGACTGGGATTAATGTAATCAATTCTCAACCTTATCTCCATAATTGGCATCTAGTCCAATTTTGTTATGTTTTTTCCAATACCAGGTTCATTTTACCCATTTTTGTATCATGCTGATTTTTTAAAATTTGCAATGCACTTAGTGTCTTTATATTTTGATTATTTTGTTTATTTCGACACCCTGTTTATTTACTGAATTAAGTCCTAGTCATCTGATATTAGTATCACTGTTGATATTTTGAACTATTACCATTCTGAATTCAAGACAACTACACGCCGTCTTCACTGCGCTACAAGATAAATTATCATTTTTCCAAATATACGTAACCTAACTTTAGAGGTATGAATCAACATGAAACAAACTGTCGTCGAATTAATGAATCATGTTTATCAGTTATTTAATTTATTACCCTATCACTACTACACCTGCGCCAACCCAGGTATTAAAATAACAACTTAACCATGCCGGTAATATAGATTCCTAGTTTGGGTTGGGATCTACTTTATCGCCGGGGTTCTGTTCTGTTCTTTTCCCATAGAAAAGAAGTTTCTTTTTACATCGACGAGGAAAGTGTGAGGGGTGTTCAAATTTAAACAGGAATGTTTAAATTACAACCCCATCTGAAGGCAATTCTAAAAATTAAATTATTTAATAGTCAGCCGTGAGATTTATTAACATATATATGGCAATTGTTTCGATATAATATTATTTTAACAGTTACAGTTGCAGTAATAAAAAATAACGAATTAAGGCGTAAATTCGACTGCGAGTACAATATGGTGATCAATGTCTTTAAAAATGTGAAGTGTTTGAGCGGTCAATATCCTTTAGAGATGGGAACACATGTAGCAAATTGAGCTGCAACTTCGGTTAGTCATAAAAATGAACAAAAACTTAATCCCCTTATTCAAAAAGACAGATGGGCAACAGTTCGTCAAATTTCTCAAAATGTACAAATTAGTGTTGAAGAGATCATAAAATACAAGCTAATGTATCGTAAAGTGAGTGCCAGGTGGATTCCTCGCTTGTTGACTGAAGACCACAAGTGGAATCGTTTGCAAATCGCTTCTTCTTTATTGCAGCAATATGAGAGAGGATTTTTGAACTAAATTGTGACAACAGATGAAACTTGGGTACACTATTTTACTCCTCAAAATGTGCAAGCGTGCACTGGTGTCACACCATATCTCCAAACCTAAAGGAAGCAAACAATGTGTCGTCAGCTGGTAAAATGATGGCATGAGATTCTCAAGGAGTGCTCTTCGTTGATTTTCATGCCGAACATCGTACAATTAATGCAAACTATTATTTGAGACTGTTGCGCGATAAAATTTAGCAGGCGATCAGGAACAAACGAAAGAGAATTAGCTTTCTCCAAGTAACAAGTACAATTGAAACCATAAACAAACTTCAGTGGGACCTTCTTCCGCATCCATCATACAGTCGTGATCTTGCTCCCTCTGATTTTCATTTATATAGCCCATTAAAAGAATTCTTAGCCGGAAGAAGATTTCAGTCAAGTCATTACGTTATCGAAGCTGGTCAGGAGTGATACGCTTGCAACCCAAAAACTTCTTCCAGCAAGGTATTGAAAAGCTATCAAATTGTTGGCGCTAGTGTTAATAATTACGAAATTTTATTATGTGCATATATTTATGACCAAATGTAACGAATAATCAACTAATGTATTAGATGTATATGAAGGTGTTAAAATATCCTCTGAGCTTTATATGAAAACGCCTGCTATTGTAAGACGCCATTTAGTCGCAAAAGTTAAGAGAATGTAGGTGCACCCATAACTCTTTGTGGATAGTAACAAATACACAAGTATAGGTAACAACCAATGGGGATGTCGGGAATCTGACTCGTGCACGAATGCGAGGAGCGTTTGAGTTTATTTTCATAACTAGCCTGTTTGTCGACGTCAAATTTATGATGAATTTTTAACATCGACAGAAAACTTCTTTGATTAACATATCAAAACTAGCTCTTTATTATAATATCAATAATATTGTAATAATTGTATTTATAAAAAAAATCATAGTTCGATAGGAGCAACGATCAAAGATAACTTCGTTCGAAAATCCAATAATGATATTATCCTTAAACTTTTTTAATAACTTTATTTATGAAATTAAAAATATTAATTTATATTATATCTATAACACCGTTAAATTGTAACATACAAATAAGTTTAACTTAAACACAACGTACATCTTCCTTGAAATACATTTGAAATTTATCTCGGCCATCTGTAAGTTCAACGCATAAGCAAAATAACATTTATTTCGTTCGTGATTTGGGAACTGAATATGCTTATATGAAACAAGAACGATAGAATGCATTAAGGCGTTTACGCCATGGTTGATTCACGAATGTGTTATATCCGAATAATTTTACCTTCTTCGAGCATTTTCCGATTTATGGAAAATGATTAAATGATTTGCGTTCTCGCATGTTAAATTTGACCGAAGCAGTTTTAGTTATTTGATTTCGCGAAATGTTATTTTATTATTATTTATTAATTAAAACGTTTAATTAATTAAAAAAGAAACGATTCACTCTTTAAACTGGAATCACATAATTCAATCAAAATGACTTGCATTTTAATCAATATATTTTAATCGCATAACGTATGTAACAAAAGTTATGGGAAAATTCTTGAAATATAATTATTCAAAATAATTGTTTTATTTAATTTAGTAGTACAGAAAACGATTCAGTGAAGCTTTAACTATAATTATAATGTATCACAACAGCTAAAGGGCCATGAGTTTCTATGGTGCGCAATTTGGTGCGAACGCCTCTCACAGCCTTTGGACGGTTAAAGTCTCAAATCTTTGGTAGATTCTTCGTCGTAGTTCTTCTTCATTTTGGGTTCCCCGCCCACCGTCGTAAACATTCCTACCGAGTAAAGCCTAAAACTCTTCTATAGGACGTGCCTGTGGAACATTCGGGAGTTATCCTCTTTAGATACTCATATTTTGTTGCCTTATCCAGTCTTGGGTTTTCCTCGCATAATGGCACGATGCCAGATCCAGCCAGTACATAATATTATCATTAACATGATGCGTTTGAATAAAATTCATTAATTTGGGGAGGCATCTTTGAATTTAAATGTCTGCATTTTCAGTTTCGCCCCTAACTCGCCCAACATAAGGTCTTGAAAAACTAACTTTCGAAATGGCGCACCACACCTTGTCTTCAGATTTCGCTTTTTTCTTATACCTCTTACTTCATTAATAACGTCCTGAATGTTATCTGTATAAAAGCATTCGTTTCATTTTATTTTGGAGTTAGTATCTACAGCATCTTGGAATCCTCTCTAATGGAGCAGCCGTGTATTTTGAACATTTTTGTCGTTTATATTTTAAATTATTTCTCCTAATTTCCCTCTCGGCTGTCATATGTAAAATGTGAAAAATGTAAAATGTGCCTAATCTTCTTGTTGGAACTTTTCTATTTCTTTCAGATTCAATAAAGTTCTGAAGCGTTGCATGATTCAAAACTCGTCTTGGGAAGATTCATACACGGCAAACCTAACATTCCTCAATGACTTAGAAATATTTTGGTTTATATGTGACAATGTCACGTTTGGGTATTTGGTCAACCAAATTGTAAATACCTTTCCACAATTCTAACTTGTAGGTCATTTTGTAAAACTTTGTAAATAAAAATGTACTGTGTGCTTTATTTTTAATACGATAATTTTTTGTTACATACGTCAGTAGCATGTTTACTTGCACATTATCCTGAAAAAGGCATGTAACCAATAAGGAATTGCAATGATTTCTAGTGAACTCAGAGAAGAATGAAGTACTCTACCATAGATTTTAAATTTTGTACCAATTAAACATTGTAATACTGCTTTTAACGTACTATCTCAAGTTGCCGTAACTGGGCAATTATGAGATTCGGTGGTGATTTATTCATTAATAACGTTCACCATGTTGCACCTTCGGTGTTTGAACCTGGCTATTAATCGCGACAATTAATCATAAATCGAAAATTGCCGCTTCGATAACGGTTTCTGATGGACACCCGTTAATATTTCAGGCAACGCCGGCTCATTGACGGCCCATTCGCCCGATTACGGATTCGTATCTTCGCCCCCCGGCGTCAGGGAAGCAGCGAATTCACTGGCGACTGCACTGCAAAATTGTCCGGCGCCTCCACCGCCAGAACCGTCGGTGATACGCGCAATTTGGGATTGGCTGCAGGTTAGTTGTTGATTAGCATTGTTTGCCTGAAATTTTCTTATGTTAAATTAAATTAAATTTATAAGAAACAATTTTAAACAAAGTTTTGATGAGAATTACATCTGAAGCGATCATCTAGTATACATCCGCCTGAAATGTCAGAAAATTATCGTACTGAACTGAATAAAACATCGACGTTTCGCTCTCGTTAAATAATTCACTGTCACTTTCCAGGCAGTGTTCCCAACTCTGATTAACAAAGGGGGACAAATGTAGTAATAAGTCGTGCAAATAAAAGCAAAACTACAACACGTAAGAAAAATGGATTTTATTCCGTCAGGTTCAGGCTCAGCGCTGCGTGTATAACAAAATTGAGGTTGTGCAACTCCATCTGAAAATGTATACGCTTTCAATCAGTTTTGACAGATTCGGTATTCACTGGGTATCGATTGTGTTACGGTTTGGCTGACTAGTGAAAAATGATCCGTGGTAATATACGTTATAGTTGGACCAATATCAATTGCAATGTTGATGCACTAATTTCAAATAATTTTACTGCATTGGTATTAATGAAATATTTTTTTTTGATTAAATCAATAATTATTTATAAATATTGATCGTGTATACAAGCTCAATTCAGTCATATACGTAATTTTAGTGGTGATATTGATCACTCTTTAAAATCGCAATTTGTTATAATATTTGACCACCAAATGTACCGGCTACACCTTGTTGATAGGTCCTTAAGGGAACTTTCTTCTTCGATGACAGTTAGATTTTGTCGTCCTGGTCTAAGACAAAAAATAGTGATAAAATGTTGTTAATGTAGTATTCAAAATAACAGATTACAGAACAAATATATTTATATGATGTAATTAGTTTATTTTTTAATTGAAATCAAAGAACTGAATATTTTAAACACCAAAACACAAACACAAAACCCTGTCATAAATATTTATTTGGCAATGAATGTTACGTTCAGTACCCAAAAAATAAAATTTGCTTCGTTCCAAACAATATTACCTAGAGCTGTTATTACTGCCGAATTAATACCAACAATTAATTAGCGAACTATAATTAGTACTCGATCTATTAAGCAAACAGATTCGCGGTTGACGCGCTGTTGCCACCGACCGTATCGTTTAGATTATACGAAAACACGTTCCGGCGTATCAAAAGCGATCTAATTTAATTATCACAGCATTTGGAAATATTTCGCCGTCTGCGCTGTTTAGCTTTTCGTATAAATTTGCATTGACGTTACGTTGGAGATTTGCAGAGCGCGCCGTTCATCTGTTCATACTGTGCGGGATCATCATAAATTTAGGCTTATAATAGTGTACCGTGAAACATGAATCTTAACAAAGTAGGTCTTGTTAGACAGAGTATATGTAACCAAATCGCTAGATTCCGACAGATTGATTAAATTCATGCCTTGTGGGTGGGTGTTTCATGCTGGGTGCAGTTTTGACCATTACAGACAGGAACTGTTCGCTGTAGGTTGGTTTGGCAGATGGTGCCTTCGTCGGCCCAGTTGATATATGCCTGCTTTTTAAGGTAAACGAATACAAAATGTTGTAATATCGTTCCTTTTACGAATCTGATGGTAGTGGGCCTTATGTTTTCTTAATTCTTTTGCCGCTCGGTTCCTTTTGGTCACCTAGACGCTCACGCTTTTCAACTTATAAACCACATTACGAGGAAACATACACAGATATTGTGTGTGAAGATAAATGTGCAAAGAAAGTAAATCATAAGGAGGATATGCTTATGTTAGAATAAATATTAATAATCGAAATGAAATTAGACATTGGTCGCATGGAATAACCTCAAAGCCATAAATTGTACGTAACACTTACGCATATAGTATCAATCTAATCATTTTACTTAACTTGCTTTAATAATGTAATTCAATGCATTCAATTCAATCATGTCCATGTTTAATGTCACAATCAAATTAAACAATAAATGCTACCGATAGGTATCATTTATTGGTAACCACGTAAGTCAGTTCGTAATAAGCGACGTCGATAGTTATACAAACAAGCACTTTACCAGATCTCGAAGCTTGTACACGTCGTTCCCAGGAAAAACCTAAAATTAAACAAAGTAATAGTAAATAATGCTAAATACAATTAAAATCGAAGAACGTAATTGCCAGCTTCAAGTGACGCCCTGGACTGAAATTAGTCACGAAAAAGGAAACTAACAAATCCAAATTACGAGACGAGTGGTTCTTAAGTGTTGAAAATCTATGAGAGAAAAAAATACAAATAGCGAGAAAAGGTGAAAACGCCGAATGAAATATCATACAATGCGAAACTGCAACAAAAAGTAGCCGATATCGACTACGCTGTGGTTTCGATGAAGTTTTAATTTACTGAAATAACGAGGGCGGATTTAAGAACTACGTCCAAATATAAATTTACAAATGCAAATAAAGCATCCGATTGTTAATTTCAAGTTTCATTATTCACATTAGCTACACTAGTTATTACGCAAAGATATATATCGTGAAAAATTATACAAAACAATTCAGAATATGCAATAAAAATTTTAAAGACCATATGAGATGTAGGTTCTCTGAGAAATAAATAAACTTGAATTATATAAATGCCATCGCCACGACATATCATAAACCTGCAACTTAGAATCAATCGTTTTAGGTATTGCATCTAGCAAGATCTTCTGCTAATTGCATCAGAAATTATCGTTTTCGAGAATAGTTTTGTTTCTTCCATTCAGGATTTTTTCAATGTATGTAACAAACGCATGTATCGTACAAATATTGAACATGTTCATAAATATTCGGTATAGCGATCGAGCTGTTTTTCTACTACACGTATATTCGCGAATTAATTTACCAACGTTATCAACATCATATTTGGTCTAATTATAGTCTAAAATCTCTGTCGGTGGAAGTTATATTATCACAATTTAGCTTGAGAGCATATACATCGTTCTGTTCTTCTTAGGAATGTATGACACCATAGTTATATCTTTCGTAAATGCAAATATTGATGATTGCACTGGTCTAGTAGTTCAATTGTGTTGACGTGTCTGGTTTATTTTTGTGAACAGTCCCAAGTAAAGTAAGTTGTTTGGTTAGTAGATAATTTGCTTAGGGTCACTGGTGAAGAAATTGTCTGCCGTTGTTCTCCGCCAACTGTAATGATATGGTTCTAGTAAATCTGATATGACACCGCAGGCTTGGCTGCTTCACCAGGTAATTTTCCAGTGTAAATTTTCAGATTGGATAAACAAGACGTGTTAACATCTGCAATTGCCCATTTTTTTAATCTATAGCGGTCAGGCTTTCACTTTATATCTTGCTTGAATGAGCAAGTTATATGTTCGTATGGTTCAATGGCCTTGGTACTGTTATTAACAAATACATATAACCCACAGAAATCTTAAAATTTGTTCAAATTTGTCTCAAGATAACGCGGCAATGCAAAAAGATCTACGAATTGAAGTGTGTGTGGTCCACATTTCTCGTGTTCAACCTTTTCTACACCTTAGTACGCCAGCTTTTATGAGAACTCCTATAAAACTATCGAATTCTTCTTGTTCCAATACCGTCTGTATTGTTGGATGTTTCTCATTCCAGGTTTCATAGTGTCTTGCAGCTTCTTGATTCGTATGAATATTTTATCCTTCATTACTGTTATCTATAATAATTTGAAAATTTTCATAATTGTATTACAATTTTCACTGTATTGTAACAGGACGACCGTCGGCAATGTTTTAGACTTCTCGGGAAGGGTTGACTGTTTCACTCTAAACCAGATTTTGCCATATACCTAGGATCTTCTTCATTGTTGGTTTCAGTTTTATCGGGTTCGTTATCTGCTTCCTCCATACTATGATTTGCTAGGTTGACTTCGGCTTCCGAAACATTTTGTTCGGCAAAACGTTCTTCTTCATCTTCAGTGGCGCTATCATTGTAGTGATCAGCTTCAGAATCAATTTTGAGTTCTTTTTGTGTTAATGGTCTCTCTGATTGCCGAGATTCATTTTAACGAAAAATTGCAATCAAAGATGTAAAGATTAAAATAAACATTTGGTAACACAGACATCTTTGAGGGCCCTGACGAGAGCCCAATTACCTTTATCGTCTGATAAATACCAAAAAACTATCTTACCATTTAGTGAAAATTAGAAAGATTTGTAAAAATGAATAGAGATGGGGTCCATGAACGATCCCGCTTGGACAATTAACGGTTAAATAGAATGTCATAATTTGATAAAGAAAGTTACAAGGCATCGCAAGAACCTGCAAAATAAATAATTATTGGTGTAACAATTGTATGTAAAAAAGGGGAACTTTGGTTTAGAAACTGACAACAAAGTGCTGACATTGAGAATTGAGAATCATTGAAAACGGGTTGGATTTGGATGCCAATGTTATGCAGGGGACTCGAAAGTAAAGTCGTATTTTTCGTAAAATGAAAATAAAATTATTTCATTAACATTTTATTTAAAATCAGTCTCCATCTTTAGCAATGACTTTCTGCCAATTAGTGATTAAGTTTTCAATTCCTGTTTTTTCCACTTTACATTGGAGAAAGCTGTCTATTGCGTTTGGAATTATCATAAAGAACCATTTCTTATCACTAGTGTCCAAACGATGAAAAACACCTTCACGGAACCTTCCCTGTTAACTCTACCAATCTGCTTTAAAAGTTCTTGTATAGTCAATCATAGTGAATTATGCTTCTCCAAGAGTTCTTCGATCGTCTGGCGAGAATCAGCTTCCATAGCTGCCAGTAACATGTCATTATCCGAAATCACAAATTTTTTTTATGAAAAATTTTCAAACCCTCGTTGGCATTTACGTACATCCCAAACTTTCGGATAAATATCACGAATGTTACTGAAGCATTTTTGAATTGCTGCCCTTCCAAAATTCGCATAGCATAGAATGCCGAATATATATAACTCTTTAGGACATGTATCGATCATTACAAACAATATTTTTGTATAAACAGTATTAAAGAATGTCTTTAACTTGCAAAGTGTACTGTACAACGTCGGTGTAGGAAGTTGGTTATTGGTTATTATATAGAAACGACAGCGTTGTGTCTGTGTCGATTGATATTATGAAACCCATATCCTACATATATTTGCAAAAGCATTAACTGTCCGCATATGAATGCAATTATTAAAATGTTATCAACAGTAGCAGTTTTAGTCGAGTTTGAACAGCCCTGTCAAATGTTCAACGTCCATATTCCATTGTTGTAGTTAGAAGTGAAGTACAATTATAAGTGAAATTGGTCATTTCCCAATTTTGTTTAATATTAAAATTACGTGACACGTTGGGTGCCATTTGTTATGATAGCGGTTGCTTTTAATTAAGCCTGCTACTAGTTTGTGTCAAGTGATATAATAAGTGTGCTTTATTTAAATACATGTTTGGTGTCAAATCTTATGATAGGGGATGCCCTAAATAATAGTATAATAATAATCCTTGAATTACCATTTTATCACAGATGAAGAATTAATTTTCTTGTCGAACAAACGGTACAGTGTACAAAGATAGATTAAGTTTATTATAATTTTTAAACACAAAATATTTGGAATATGACGCTGGCTCCAACTGACTATTACATCGTGACTTTTTAGATATTTATAAATTGAATTTATAATATATTTCGTTGAGTTTAGAGGATGCAATTTACTCGAATTTATAAAAGAAAATATGCAAAAAAAGGGTTTTTAATCTTCTTTTTGATGTTTCTAAATATTCTAGATATAAAATAGATTATTCGTTTACCTGTTCTTTTCACAATCCACAGCTAACATTTGCGGCACATACATTTCGATTTAAACAAATTTTACATAAATTGACTTCGATGCGCTTGCGCCTGGGGCCTAACTAGTTTCTATTCTGACTCCTGTTTGCTGATGAATGACGGACTTGCTGTGTAGGTTTGCTTCATTTTCCGGGCAAAACACACATACACATGGTATATATTGGCGTGACGCTTATTTATTTATTAACGTAGGAAATAAATCAATCATCTTCATTTTGACAGTTCTTACACATAACTAAAAACATTCATGATTCTCTAAATATTCGTTTTCGCTTCTAATTCGTCCTCGGCACATTTACCTTAGATTATTATAAAACCAACTGAACCATTTTTTCACGCCCCAAAACTTCCATATGCCACAGGATAATCAAATATTGAGGAGACCCTTTTGACAATTTGACACATAAATGTAAGTTTCGTTATTTTTATAAAATTACTATTTTATTTATGTCAAAGCTTTTTATATTTTGAAAATTTCGTTGATTCCGCATCGAACTAAATTCTTCCTTTTTGATTTCAGTAATGTCACTACAGCAGTGTTCTTTCTCTTCTATTACGTGCAAGTAAATTCGAAAAATTAAACTGCTTCATCAAAATGAAGAAGACATTGCTTAGAACAATGAAAAAATAGTGCGGTATTCGATATTTACAATGAATGAAGCGTACATTTTTATTATACCTATAATACTTCTAATGTATATTTAAGGAGGAAATGCGTTTTTTATTTATGTAAACTGCAATTCAGGGGTACGTTTGCGTCATAAAAACGAACTTGTAAAGCGTACAAGCCGATAAACTTCGATTCACACGCGTATGTTTTTTTTATAAAATATGGGGAGTTTTAAGAGACCATCTTTATTTATGGCCTGGTTTTGTTTCGACAAAAAGCGCAATCGCGCTTTATATATTTATGACGCTCGATCCCGCCATATGATGTATTTATAAATCACTCCGCCGGATTAATTCCAATTGGATTTTTACGCGTTCGCGCAATTTGCGATTTAATATGCGGAAGGCGTAAACCAAATGTATTTCGTTGTTCGTTTCGCATTCCGCGTTATTCGAATTGTAGCTTGACCGGTGCATTAGGATGTTCCCGGCGAGTACTCGCATTCTGAGCGGACGAATTAACATTGCAAACCAGAGCAGGAGCTCTTGTCGGGCATTTGCACGTTTTAGGGCGAATTAAGAGACTTGTTAATTAAAACGGCGTAAATTTTGAATTTCGTCGCTCTAACAATGTCTAAATGTACTTGTACGCGTACGTGGCTGTTGAGTTTAAAAGGACTGGTTGCTGTAGTGATCCAGGAATTCGCCGCATGGAAACTAAAACATTAAAATGCATTGCGGTTTTATTGCAGTTACGTTTTGGAATTTGCTGTCGTACGTATAAATTAAAATATTTAATTGCATTAATTACGATAATTTTGTAAAACTCTGGTTATCGACATCTTCGATATAAATCTTTCAGATTTAAGGAACTGCAAAAAATACTTTGGAAAATTAACAAATTCTTGGCACGAGTATACGACGAAAATATGTCAGGTGTGGAGCAAGAAAATCATACGAAACAAACACGAACTATGCAAAAAATATGTTAAATACTCTACTAATAATTTAATTATGTGGTTGTACACATTTTCTGTGTAATATATCAACAAATTACAATCGAAATTGAATGACGCATTATTCAATAGAACACATGGTTAACTGTTTGCATTAGTTTGCGAAATTGAATTAATTGTATTAATAATTTACATCGCATGTAAATCTGCAAACTGTATGTATCGAGCAAAACCAACTAGCGCCTCTTTATTCGAGCATACAATGGTTCAGCGTTGTATCGATTTTAGACCCAACTAATAATAAAGGTTTAAAAATCTCGCCGTGTTGTTTTATGAATACCGATATAGTTTGCATGTTTCAGTAGCAATCAGTGCCAGCGAGTAGTCTTCCGTGCAAAAAGAGACTGTAATAAAATATTCAATGCAGTTCGCCATTAGCGCGCCCATTAATAATAACTGTCGATGTCAGTGCTACCAGTTATTAGTGTAACAGCGTCCGTATCTAATTTTAATTACCGATCCACGAGTAGGCCCGTCCTTAAGCATGATTGCTCTAAGGATTGTATGCCATTAATAATGCTGACATTGATAGATACTGTTTTAATGCCGCATCATCCGCGCACTGGCAGCAACACAAGTACGGTTCGATTGGCTCTGCTTCCTAAAGTATAAAGATGCATATTTGTAGTCGCGAAATATGACAGAGATTGAGCGTATCAAATAAGTTACCGATTCTTAGACATCTACATTTGCATATTGAATTTATGGAACGTTTGTGCAGAAAAGGTGTCCTCTTTTTGCACAAAATAAGTCAGTGTAATAAATGGTTTGGGCTCTTCGGGGCGAATTGCAATAAAGAATTTATGATCGCTATGATGATGATGACTTGCAAGGAAAATACGACAACGTAGATAATAGTTTCATGTAGGCTTTCTAATGTAATATTCGTATAAATTTACTCTACAGTGTAAGTAGTTTTCGCTGTTAACACCTTATTAACTCCTGTAGTTGTGTTAAGGTTACGATTTCTTTGTATACGAACACGATTACTAGAGATTGTTGGATATGTGTTTTTGTATAAAGTTTGTTTTGCTGGTGACTGAATACAAATTATGACATGATCGTAATACCGTCAAATGTTAGTTGTGTTAGCAGCGAGACCAGATTTTCTATTTGTGTTAAAAACGGCCCCACCAAAGCTATTGATTTATGAGGGTATATGAGTGTGCGACAAATAATCGGGGTTGGTTTGGAACTGATAAAATGATACAGTTGATGCAAAACTTTTCGGAATATGGTGGGGTACCAACTACCAGTCATTCTTAGTTAGCTATAAATATGCATGCACCATTGTTCCCAATGCAGATCAGAAGAAACTGAATATTTTTTTTCCAATAATCTTGACGGTTTATCATTAATAATGGATTTAAAAGGATCAAAATTAATTTCCCTTTTGCCGACTGAGAAGGGTCATATTTCATACACAGATGAAAACAACGTAATTCTTTATGCAGTTATGTGTTTTGACTTGCAGAAGTACACAAGACTAACATAAACAAGGATTTAGATACTTTTTATAATGTTTTATTTGATCGACACAAATACACCATTCGTATTTTTAAACTTGTGTTAGTATATGCTATGGCTTCGAACCCAACAAAATACTTAATCCGAAAAATTCAATGTGATACTTTTCTACGGCCTTTAATGCAAGTTTTCAACCTTACGTTGACACAGAATACAGAACCATTTATTCAAAGCTGACCCAGAATGTCCATATTGTGCGGATGCCGTAATTTTCAAAAATTTAGACCGAAAAATATGAATTTTATTTTTTGTTGTCGCAGGTACCCAACACAATATTCGAAAAATCTTAGTTAGTTAGTTAGTTAGTAGTTGTATCATGTCTCCTCTATTAATATCTCGCCATCTTCATTTTTTATATTTATCAATCCTGGTAATTAATTGCGCCAATATGTTGAAGAATAAATTCAAAATTTCAATCGAACCCAAATCACGGTTTTGCATGGTCTTAGATTATTAGTTGACGTTTCGCTAGTTACGCTTCAGTTTCTACAGAAGTTTGCTAAAGACAGATGCTGTCGTCTTGTACTCCTTGTTAAATACTTTGAATTCTTGATTACTCCGAAAAATTGTTTCGCTGTTCCTTTGCAAAATCTTCTTATCCCGCACTCTTCCTGTATTTAACTTTTTGATCAAATTGCTTCTGTAAACTAACTTACCACCTTTTTATGTTTTTTTATTTTTTATGTTTGTAAGAATTTTCACATTGTACAAATAATGGTCTATATTTACTCTCTCCTTATCTTCACATCTTTGCAATTTCCTGCAGCTGCTATGAAGTAGTAGACCGACAAGAAGCAAGTCTTATTCGCTTTAGTTTCTTTCTCGATTGTCCAATTCTGTTTGCAATATAACTCGCGGTTTTAAGTTTCTAAACCAATATATCAAATCAAATTAACAAAATTTGACGTCAAGTCCATCAAAAAATCATCCGTATAATACATTGTGTTAAGCCAACGTAATTTCGGCAACGTTGAGGTTATTGTATTTGTATTTCAGAGATGAAGTTCACAGTGGGTAGGTAAGCATGTTTGTATAGAGTGGTGCGTGAATCGCTTATCCACTCGACCGATCTATCTTGGGTCTCACCAATTTAGAGTTTACTGCCCATTCCCATCCTCTTTATATGGAGAAGGATTTTTGAGGGTGAGATTTTGTCACGTTTGCCCAGCTCAAGTTTTACCTCACCTAAGACTGAGAACCTGATTTGGTCCCCGTGGGACAGGCTCACATGACATGCTCTGCTGTCTCCTAATGTTCAAGGCATATTCGGCCCTCGGTAGCGTAAGCCAATCCCAACCTATGCAAATGATCGTTTGGTTTTGGGTCAATAAATTCCAGGTTAGCTCCACGCTTTGCCATGGAATCGGCTGGTTCGTTTCCCTTCATATCAAAGTGTCAGGAAATCCAGACAAAGCTAACCTTATTCGCTTTAGATGAGAGATCATTGCATGGCAGTCCCAGACCTATATCGACGTACATCGATTATCAGCAAAGACTTGCAGTGCTGTTCTGCTATCAGAAAAGATTTTGACTGGTATCTGCTGCTGAGAGCTTTTCAATGGCTATCGGGCGAACATCTCAATGGCAAACACTTCTGCCTGTAAAATTGTTGTACGCTTACCAAGGCTGTATGCTATTTCAGTCCTTGGTTTGCGGCAGAAGACTCCGGCACCCGCCGTAGCACCAGCAAGAATCTACCTGTAGCGCCAGTTGAGATCGCTCCCATTTGTCACTATCACTTTATAAGGCAATACGAAACTGAATAATGTAGACATTGACTAGCCTCGATACCCAGGATGTCATCCGTTTCAATATATACAGCCTATTCCGTATATGGCCAATGTCTGCGGCTTTTGCGGAGCCTCATGATAGTAGCGATATGTTGCCATCTTGACCTTAATTTCCGTACAATATGTAAAGGAGGAAGGTCCAGTATCATTTCCATAGCTATTGACGATTTGGTGCTTAGCACTTCCGTTACCGCCAGGCTAGCCATTCTTTTCAGGCTACTCAGTTGTGCTCTGACAATCCTCCTTGAAGAGGCAATCCGCCACTACGTTTTTCCACAAATTTTCAAGGTGGCAGTTCCAGTTTAGCCTTTTATAAATTCACTTCACTTCACCCCTAGATATTTTGCTTCCTCCACAAATGGTATCGTTTCACTTTTCAGTTTGGGTTGGTTGAGTTTCCTAATCTTTCTCCTGTCCTACGTCTTAACCTTCCTCCAATGACTGTTTTTCCTGCAGTGTTTCACAGATGATTCCTTCATCTCTACCTGTTACAAGAATAACAGTACATTCAGTATAGCCCTGTAAATCGACCTCCAAACTACTAACAATGGCCAGTAGGTTGTCCACCAGAAGTATCTACAGCAGTATCCTCCTTTTGGTCAGCCTCTGATCGCCCTAAATCTGACTGTTTTACCAGGCACCATTTGGTCATTGTTTTGGCTATGAAGTTAATGAGCTCCAGGTTCGTTGATTTGATCTTTGGTAGGCATACTGGTGGTCGTTCAGGAGATGAATCACCAGTACTTCCCTCCGTATATGCCCATCGACTACCTTCTCTAGGGTCTTCAGTATGAAGGACATCAGGCTAATAGGTCTGAAGGATTTGGGGGTGTAGGTCTGCTAGTCCCACCATCACCTCCGACCGACTAGGTGATATATAATTCCATGCTAGACTAGCTCTGAATAATCTGATAATGTGGGGATCGTAGTCCCCAAATATTCACAGTGGTTGCTACTTAGATTTGGATATAACCGCCTATTGGGATAAGGTTTTCCAAACTCCATTTCATGTTTTTAAAATAGCACTGCGAATCCGCAAACCAAATGTTTTATTTCACATCCGACACATGGATCGTACGCGAGTATGGTTTTTATGTTTTTCTGCCACTAAACAGTTTACTCATTGTTTTATTGCAAGCTTTAGTACATTTTGTTAATTACATATTCATTGTCTGATTGTGTTATCAACTCTTCTTAATTATTTTTTGCTTGACTGGTTTTGCGTTGTAAATACTTTAATTGTTACAATCGCACCTAGCGTAAGGTGGGAAGAAGTTTTTCAAACCATTCGTCGGTCACGCAATCTCTAACAAATAATGAAATGCGATTATAAAATTCTGTTTTCGTTTACCAACTTGACGGTAATAAATCCCATTTACTGTAGTTATTTCTTTACAAACAATTTTGAACCAACCCTTTATCTTTTCAAACAACAAAGAGGGAACGTACAATAATAGAAAACTTATTTTTAGCAGTAAGACAATGTGGATTTTATTCAGTTCATGAAATCCACAAGTCCGTATAAAAATTCAAACTTTGTGAAACAGAACTTTGATATCACTTCTATGGAACGAACACTGGCTTAAAATAAGTGCAATGTATGAGCTCCCCTTTTCCGCAACAAAAGGGATATTTTTTAATTCGCTTCTTTAATTTTTACAAAAAAAAAACAGTCCTTCACGTCAACGTTAGACGTTGCTTTTAGCTTGACAAATGCACTGGACGCAGTGCAAGTACAATAACGCTGCGCGAAAAATGTTACCCTATTAAAATTCTACGCGGCTTTCTTTCGCCGCATGAAACGGATTGGCGGTAGAACGAACTGGAAACCATATTCACGTTTCAGCGCCGGGCGTCGCCCACTTTTCTCTCAGCAAGCCCTTGCTCGCGGACACTGTATTCTCCTTTTTTAGTTGCCAAATTATAACTTTCGAAATGAAAACTTCATGAATACGTAAAACAGCCACCGTTGAAATGCAGGGCACGGACAGAACAGCGAATAACAACTAGACTTGCATACCTAGCATCTTTTTATAGTTATTTTTAGTTATAATGATGTTAAATAATGTTTAGATTCGAATAGACGTAGTGTAAGGTAGACAGGATGAATTCGAATGCAGAATGAAGTTTGACTTTGAGTTGTATTACGTTCGGTAGTCGATAGGAAGTTGAATAAGAAAAAAGAGAAGAGCAGTGATTTGCACATTGACGTAACACCAGGAAAACAACTGTAAATGTTAAATCAAGTCGATTTTCCGATACTAACATGCAGTTACTATTTTAATAATTACTATTTGAATTATCAAATGGAGCAACGTCACTCAGATGAACTTATTATGTGGCAACGCCGTTGGTAATCTATCACCGAGTTACCATAAATTACTTTAATCGGCTTGTATACAGATCTACAAATGCACTTCAAATTACGTAAGTTACAACACTCACGTTGCCGATGCTGTCATGTTGTGGAAATGTACGTCCTACGTGGTGTTTACTTCACAGAATTATTTTAATGTACTTGTTCATATATTTTTATATTTTATAAAACTTTTTTAACGTCGATCATAGTTATTGATAAACTAGTTTACGCACAATAAATTTTTCTGAATCGAAACCATTAATAGAAATCGCGAACAATGTGTATAGCTTATGGCTCAGTAAATTTCACCGACTAAAGTCGTTATGAAGAACATAATGTTGTATAGCACAATCAATATTAAATTGACTTGTATGTTGCAGTCAAGATTGAATTTCGTGTGATATGTGGAAAGATATCTTACTTAACGAGTCCTTTACGCCTCCTATTTTACGGCTTCCTTTATCTAACTTTAATGTTAGCATCGTCGGGAATGGACTGTATTTGTAAAGCTTCGCGTAAAGCGGCGAGAATCTCTCCTAATTACAATTTACTAGATGAGATTTATTGTCCTCCAAAATTGGATATTTATCGTGGGTCGACCAGCGAGGTCCTTTTTCGTGCGCCTCGTATATTATACAAAAATTTATAATAATAAGTGCTTAAGAGGTAATTTACAACGTTATTATAGTTCATATTTACTAGTGGCTGTAATACCGGCTTCTTTTTGATTTATCGCCGCCCGGGTAAATCTTCAGAGTTATTGGTCTGAGTAAACCCGTTACTAACCGGATTTGTATCTCGAAAAGGATAACGACGCAACTTTGCAATTTAAATTCATCGCAATCGTTCTTGGGCGATTTGTAATTGTAATTTGATGCGATTAATTTGCCGTTATTAATATTTATCATAACGATTTTTTGAGCTCGCCGTTATTTACTTTAAACGCGGAATATTTATATTTGCCGTTTTTGCTGTGTCCACGGTTATTTATTATTATATTATGCAAATTTTTCAGCGATGTTATTTATTGATTGAATTTATACTTGTTTGTTTTTAACGTTAGTACTTTTTAGCGCCGAAATAAATGTTACATTGTAGTCATGTGATTAGGTGTAGGGAAACTATGGACACTGTAAATACTAACTGTCGACTCTCCAACTACAAAAGCAGAATATGTCGAGCGTACGAAACCTCAAACTCTCGGTTTCTGGACGCTTTGAAAACCAAATAGACGACCCAACAAATGCTCTTCATCATCCCCGCCATAAACCTACCTTAATTAGATTAAATGTTATTTAAATTGTACGTCTCTGTTCTGTCGAGTTGGTGAATAGTTTTGTCACATAAATTAATTTAAAAGTTATCAGATTAAATTTTTACATATTTAGCTACACGTATAATTTGTAAAATAAGAACAAAATGCGGGTTAATACATAAATCACGAACTACTGAATGTATCTCTACAATTTATGAAAAATCGATTCTAGAGATTCTGAAACAAGCGGTGAAAATTTAGTAATTTAAAATATTTTATGTGGACTTGACGATTTGCTAGAAGACGTCTTTGGCAAACATAAAGGGGAATAGAATATACCACCAGGTAATATTTAATCTTGGTTAACACAAAGGGGAGGGGAATTTACCAGCAGGTAATATTTAATCGATACACTATGGCTGGTCGTCTGCGTTTTTGGAATGGCCATGTGGATCATGAAATACCAGGAATCGATACGAATTGGTCGATCGTATTGCTCGGCGCATGCCATATATTCTGGCTGTTGTAGCGCCGCCAGCCAGCGATTATAGTTTACTTCAGTAAAATAAATTAATATATTATTAATTTCTATTATATGGAGCGCCAAAAGGGGCGCCATTTTGGCTGTAAGTGTGAAAAAAAAATTGGTGTGTTAAATACCCAATTAATAGAAAATTTCACATATGGATTTTTTTACATATTGCGTACATCTAAAAGCTATAAATATTTACACCATTATTACAAAATTGAGCAGAATTCTTAATGGTGCTGTTTGAACTTGTTTGAACATGCATATACTTTTCCGAGTCTGAACAGAATAGCATTACCACGTGAGCAAAGCGCAGCGTCAACTTGTGTTTGAACATGCGTAGACTTGCTTATTATTTATTACCTCTAATCATAAATGAGCGGTTTCATTGCACAATAGCATTATTCTTGCTTTTACGTCGGCAGTGATAACAAGGAGAAGCTCATAACATTTACTTCAGTGTGATTTATTAATATTTAACGCTAAGTACATCTATAATTAAGCTATTGTTTAGCGTGATAGATGCTAAGTCTATCGCAAATCGATTATAATTATTTGAATCAATAATATAAGACATTTATTAAGTTCATTTCTTCGATAAAACGCGTTTTATAATAATATAATATTTGAATAATTGTAGAGAATAAAATCTCAAAATCAAGAATTATATAATTGTTTTGACTATTTACGATTTGCTGAAATATTTCCTATTATAAAATACTAATTACACTATAGTTTCTTTACGTTCAAAGGATACGAAAAATATTTTGTGTAGCGAATAAATATTTTTTAAGTCGATTGACAGAATGTAATTTTGAAGTTATGTTATTAAACGAATGGACGAATTTTCTAAATCAATTGGAACTACTGGCCACACTGTGACTCTGTCATCGCCAAATGAAAGCATTGAAAAAAGTGACACCAACCTGACACCCACAGAAAGCGCCATGTGAACTTTGAGTACAGATCCAGCATTGTCGCCAAGAATTGATGTTTTTCAGTAAGACAAGGACCAAACCATTGCATAATTACAAAATTCCTTCCAATGACGCTGGTCGAAATTTTAGCGCAAATAATTATACACGAATTTTAAGCAATGGAGAGCAGGTTTTACGACTCTGGCTGGTGTACTTCCTTTCAAAAAACTGTTTATGTTGCAAAATTTTCGGCTGTATAGTTTTCTCTTTCAAAGCAGGGCTTTAAAAGTTGAAAGCACTTGCAAAGTTGAAATTATAGACGCGGCCGTTTGAATAATTACAATGTGCCAGTCGAAAAGTTCAACATCGATGAGTCCTGGCTAGAAAACATAATTCGAGTACGCTGAATCCAACGCCGTCAGCGATTTTGCGAAGTTGACTCTAGTTTTCGAGATATTCACGTTTTAATATTGTACAAAAAAGACCCAAGAAACACGTTTTTCCGTATATTTCAACCATATCATTTCAAAATTTCTTCGTTTCATGAAATGCTTTTCACTTTTTCTAACTTATCGAGTATTGAAGGTCGCAGGAAGTGCAGAAGAATGTGAAGGAACGATGAGTCTGAGACATTTTCACCACAAGAACCCGATTCTTCCGAACATTTAAACCATTGAGCCATCAGAAACCGTTTCAGTTTGTCAAAATTTCTTAAAAAATTGTTTACTTTTCACATAAAAATATTTTTCTCTCAAACATATTATATTTCCGATGCTTCTTCTTGTAAATTCCAACAAATATCTGCTAAAAGAGCATCCAACTTTTTCCCACTATACCGATGTTCGAGTCTTGCCGATACTTGGTGGAAACGCTCGCCGTGCTCATCTGATTCAGTTGGTGATTGTTCAGCGAATTTTTCAATATGTGCATGTAGAAAATGAATTTTCAATGACATTTTAACATTGATGCGATGAAAAGCAGTAAGCATGTCTCGAACATAAAAGCATCAGTTATCGGATCGATGAATCCCGATAACATTCTCAATTACCGCTTTAACGCAATCGCATGCCACGAGCTCTGAATCACTGACGGCATTTTCTGGTCTAAATAATTCTCTATCACCTCTATCTTTTCCTGGCTTAGATATTCCCAGGATGAAATGCTGCTCATTGTATTTAACAATGCCTATTGCATCAACCATTCGCTTAATTGGTTAAATTGTCATAGGATGTGCCTTTCCGATTTGCATAACACTATAACGTATGTCTATATCCTGGATCCCTTCCATAGGCTTAACTCTCTCTACAGCCTCGTGGGCTTGGGAAATTTTCGATTCCAATAATGCTAAGTTGCAACGGTAAAATGAATTTAAATTGACTTGCTGCATTTGTTGGTTGTCTTCCTATTGCTTCGAAGAATTGTCCGGTACTTGTTCCGTTTCCTCGTATTGTAATGGTTAGTGCAATTATATTCTTAACCGTTGATGTGCCTATTTTGTCTTGTACATCTTCAGGAATAGTTAAAAGTTCCTTCTTAAGACGTGCATCTTCCTGATCCATAACATTTTGTCCTACGTTCCTGCGAAATTGGTCTTGACGCTATTGGTCGCGTCGTTTGTTGTTGACCCCTCGGCGTCGATAGCCTCCGCATCCTCGTCCTCCAGGTACGCCTCTCCACTGAACAGGTCTCTGCTCCTGTTTAGAATAATCTCAGTTATTTTGGTACATTTTTGTGCTCCAGATGATTATCCGACGTTTGAGAAAGATGATGGTACCTATTGTTCCGTTGAACTCGATCTTTTCGGAATGGGAATGTTTTCCGAATGTGGCAATGGCAGGCAACTGAACAAATTTTGTTGCTTTGTATTTCATTTGGAGTTCTTTTCATCTGTTTAGTCCATTACTATAATTCAAGCACGCATAACATTCTTCCGGATCATGTACTTGTGGAAACGCCAAAAGCCATATTATTGATTTTACCTTTATTCCGTTCGTTCAATCCCGACAAGCATCCAGTACACATGATATACGGGGCCCATCGACATCACGAATAATATTTTCACCAAAGTATCGATGATACACTTCAGAGATTTCCGAACTGATAGCTCGTTTAGTGGGCATGGTAGTACAAACATAACAAAAGTTATTGAATTTCTTAGAGTTATTCATTTTTGATATTTCCAACAATTGATTTGAATGATCCATCGAATCGCAAACCGTAATATGTCAACAATCCAAGTACAATAAGCCAATGTAGCAATAATATCATCTGTCGCCGAATAGGTGAAACAGTTCTTATTCAAAGTGATTCCTTCAAAGCGAAGAAATTTTTGTCGAACTCGAACTCGAAAACGATATCTGATGGATAAATGGTTGAAATGTACGGAAAAATCTGGTTCTTGTGGTGAAAATGTCTCAGATTCATCGTTCCTTCACATTCTTCTGCACTTGCTGCGACGTTCAATACCCGATAAGTTAGAAAAAGTGAAAAACATTTCATGAAATAAAGAAATTTTGTTGAACTGAAACGATATTTGATGAACGAATTGTTGAAATATACGGAAAAACGTGTTTCTTGGGTCTTTTTTGTACAATTTTCAAACGTGAATATCTCGAAAACTATAGTCAACTTCGCAAAACGGCTGACGCCGTTGGATTCAGCGTACTGGAATTATGTTTTCTACCCTGGACCCATCGATGTTGAAAAAAATAAGTTCCCGATTCGAGCACAGTGTTATGCCGAAACAAATCATTGGAGCGAGGTGCTTCTAAGATCGTAACAATTCTTGGTAAAAGTGGTCTGGCTTTTCAGGATACAAGAGACAAGTTAATGGAGTATAATAACGGTAATAACTTAAAAATAGTTGAGTTGCTAGTAGAATTTGATCCCATTATGGAAGAGCACCTCCGTAGAGTGCTCAAGAAAGGAGATACTAAAGGTCACCATCTCGGAAAAAATATACGAAACGAGATAATAGATCTGCTGCATGAAGTCAAATATTTTTCCATAATTTTAGACGGTACTCCTGACATTAAAGTAGAGCAAATGACTTTTGTAATCACATATGTTCCAATCAATAAATTTGACGCTGATGTTGAAATTGTAATGTAATTGGAGAAGTTAAAGATTTTGTTGTAAATTTGCTGGATATCAGACGGCAGAAATACAACAACAGGATCAGTAAGAGGAGCGATAAAGCAGGAGTGCAATCTTCAATTAAACAATATAATTCGCGGCCATTATATGTTTCGTATAGTAACCACTCTCCCAATCTAAATTTCAGGACTATCTGCACTTTGGGACCAAAAAAAGCCTAAGCGCCTACTAAGCTTAACTACAAAGTTAGATTTTGCCCCAAACCTTACTACTATTGCTTTAACAATATTGCTAATTATACCAATGACTGTAGTAAATGGCGAAAGGAGTTTCTCTAAGTTAAAATGAATTAAGAACTTTTTACGTTCGGCTACTACACAAAATCGTCATTTGCCCATTTTGGACAATTGAACATAAAATTGCTGAAAAGTTTCAACAACGAATATGTATGAGATCGTTTTATATGCCTCTGATATATATGGCGCCAGCGTTGCCAGATGTTGATTTTATAATTTCCTAGATACACAAATTATTATTTTTTAATGGTTTTCATAACCATTTCCACCTTTCAAAAAATTACAAACATTTATTAATACAAAAATATATTATAAGAATAAAAATTAAAAATTGATGATTTACATAACCTATTTATCACAATAACAATATATAATTCAATATCTCCCTAATTGGTAGGTTTTGTTTTATACAGTTGTGAATTATATCTTTTTATTAAATCTGTATTATGACTTACTATGTAAAATTCCTGCTAGCGTGTCCTTAAATGGCTTATATACAGTGCGAGACACAAAAATGGATCATCACCTAATTTGAAATTTATCCAAAATTCTTGAATATCCAATGCTTTAAAACTGCGCAAATTTTGATTTCTTAATCTTCCCAAAACATTATGTTTATCGTTTGCAATTAAATTGGGGAACTGCATTGCCAAAGGTGCTATAAAAGCATGTTTTTTTGGAAACCACCTTATTATGTGCAATTATTTGCATTTGTTTTATAATGATTGTGGACTTATTTGTTGTTTCAAATAATATATTTGTCCACATCCTTCACTTAAAAAAAATTACATTTTTTTCCAATGTTGAATAATTCTTCATTGTTTAATTCTTTGGTATTATTAGCAATGTATCGATTTAATATAAAGGTGTTCAATAACATAAATGCGAGAATATACGAATATAGATACACTTCGGATACGTGTTAATTAAACCAGTAACTCGAGAATTTCACATTTATTTACCCTTTACATTTTTCTAACACATTCCAGAATTTCAAACGCGCGATTAATCGAATAAATTCCCAAACAATTTAGTACATCCTTACTCGTCTCTTTTTTGAAACGAGGTGATCATAATTCAATTCGAGGGATGTCGACCCAACATACTTCAAGGTACACTCGGAATTTGTCAAATTGTTAAAAGGTAATTTGCCACGTTTTGGATTCGGATCACGATCAGGAAACACCGAAAATCGTTCGACACGAAACGATGAGAAGTCAGGAAAGTGAAGTCGAGCAAAATAATAGGTGAATGACATAGGTGAATGAAAAAAAAACTACATGGAGGATTCGAGTTTCCTTTGAACAGTGGCAATTGGAGATGAGAGTTACATATTTGCTCATGATGATACTAGGAAGGATGACGTCAAGATAATAATGGGCATTTGTATTGTTTCATATTAAATTATTAAAATATATTAAATTTCATTATAGCAACAAAATGCATTAATTATCTTTATCGCAGACGAAATGTTGAATCATGGAGGTAACTTTTTAAAAATTTTATTTACGTTATAGAAATTATACACAAATTTAGATACACTAAAATGTATACAAAACAAGACATACACATATGAAAGGTTTATTATAAACTAAGCACTATCCCAGTATCAACATATAAAAGGGTCACTACAATTAAGTTCAAAAAATTCTTATTGAAAATACGTATTGTATTTTCAATAAATTAATGTATTTGTCAGTCGTTCTTGTTTAGTCACAGCAATGTGCTAGACAGGGATTCGTCTTGTCAGTGTTCTCTTATCAGTGGTTTATTAAAAGTGATTGGCTCGTGCCAAGAAGTTTTGACGGCCACTACATGTAAAGGTATTTCAACAACTGAGGTTCTTGGTAATCGCTACTGACACCAGTTAGGTGTGAGATTAGTCCATCTGTAATGTAAATTTTACATTTTCCTGTCATATTTGACATGGCGTATTTTCAATATAGAATTAAAGTTGTAGAATTGTCTCTGTAAGAGTTGTTCCGACGTTTCGGCAATGTCACAGTTTATCTTCAGGTCGAAGTGATCTAGACGAACTTCGAACTTCTAGTAGAACCAGTTTTACAACTATTGCCAATAAACCACAATGTGTTATTTCTGGAGAAGTCTTGTCAAAAGAAAGCGTGGAATCATCAAAGCTATTTCGACACCCAGATAAAAAAGTCACACTCGTTGAAATTTTTCGAAAGAAAGCTGAACTTTCTTCACAAGCAGCAAGATACTTTTTCATTGCCAACCACTACTAATGAAAAAGCAATATTAGCAAGTTATAAAGTTGCTTATCGCGTTGCCAAAACCAGTAACCCGCACACAATTACTGAAAAACTTATTTTGCCAGCAGCTGTTGAAATAGCACGTGTAATGTTTGGTGAAAAAGAAGCTGCAAAGTTAAGAATAATACATCGGTCAAATAATACTACCCAAAGATGAACTGGTGATATGATAGAAGATATCCAAGCACAGTTGTGGAAAATTTTAATAAATGCACATACTTCTCTCTACGAATGGACGAACCCAGAGATATATCTAACTGTGCCCCATTAAGGAAGATATTTTATTTTGTTCCACATTGAATACCAATACCACCGGAAAAGGTTTATTCCACACTTTTGTGAAACGCACAAGTAAGTATGATATTGACTGAGGGGAAATGCATTGCTATATGCACAGACATTTATGTTGTAAATTCCATCGAGGAAAAAGCTTTGCAGACCAGTATTTTTCGAAAAACCTGCGAAGACATGGGTACTTTATTTGAAAATCTTCTTTAACAGACCGATGTAAGATTAGCTTTTAATATATTAACAAGATTTGATGTCCCTATATAAAAGTAAATCCTCTTTGGTTTCTGAAGCTAGGCTTCCTTGCTGATATTTTAGAAACAATTCAATATTTTGAACAGTAGTATGCATGGTAGAGACGTTAATATAATTACAGCCACAGATAAAATTAAGGGATTTATAAGAAAAATTGATTTATGATCGACTTCAATTATCAAAAATCAGTTCGATTTATTCCAGTGCATTCAGGAAGTTAGGGAGATGTATCTAATTATGGTGTTACAAATTTTGAAGTAATTTTTGCAGGCACGCAAGTTGCTTTGCTCAAAACAACAAAAGTTCTGTGATTATTTTCCAGAAGAAATTCAAAATAGTTACGACAGTTACAGATGGATACTGAATCCGTTTTTAGAAGATTCCTTTCAACATGTCGAAATACCAATAAACACGAAAGAAAAACTTATTAAAATATCAAGTGATTGTTGAATGTTGAAGCTTGAATTTGTTTCCCAGAACCCGGAGGAATTTTGGACCAAAAGGATTCAGGAATACCCTCAGCTGGCGAATGAAGCTATTAAATGTTTGGTTCCATTTATAACATCATAATTATGCGAGTTAAGTTTCTCATCTATGACTGCCATCAAAGCGAAAGTGAGAAATAGTTTCGTACTTGAAAACGATATGTATGTGTGTCAAATACAAAACCCAAATTTCTAAAACTGGTTTCAGAAAAACAGGCGCATGGGTCGAATTAATATTTTATTTTATTTTTCAATTTATCAATATTTTGTTTCAGTTCATAACTAATTGTTATATTTTTATTTACGTTATTAAAATAAAAATACATAATTTAGCAAAGTGTTTTTGTCTTATTTTGGAAATGATGTTTATACACGTTCACGCCCATATGAATCGATTTTCTATTAACCTGTTTCCACATAATTTTTGTCGTTAGAACAACTACAAATCAATTAAATAAAAACACGTCATGAGACACTCTATTTTCCAATATATTTATTTGTAATCTTATGCGAATTGCAGCTGCCAAACCGCATTTTTACTACTGCAACATTTCGTTTAATGCAACAATATTTACTGCTCGTACAGTAATGGAAATTAGTTGTAGTGTGGTGGCTTATGTAATGTCATGTTGTGACCCAATTGTCGTTGTGTGTACGGGTGTAGATGTGTATCAAGTTTAACATTGCCTACCCCGTCTTACAGTTATAGTGCATTAGAGTCAAACCAATGTAACCGCCGTGCATTAGAAGAAAAATTCAAAATGTTTCATTGAATTCAATTAAAATTTTGTACTATTTCCGTGGGTAATATTTTAAGTCTTATTTAACATACGATTTTAATGCACAAATCGTATTTCATGTATTTCATAGCCGTTTAAACATTTCGCATTTCGAGCCGTATTTCGCGCGTTTGCGATTTTCGCGTTTTATTTTAATTTTTAACATGGTTGGTTTTCCAGTTTGAGCTGTACTTGACAGTTAGTTTGCATATATAAAACGATATTCGCGTTCCGGTTTGCATTTATATTTATGCGTGTATGTTACATATACTTCGGCGTTCATTACTGCATTTATTTTCTCTCGCGCGCGCCAATATTTTACAATTTCCGTTATTTATATTATTACTGTCAATTGCGAAATGTCGCATTAGATTTATGAATTTTCGTGATTCGATACGTTGCTTATATTTGGATCGGCGCGTTATTTTTGAAAACGTAATTAAATACAATGATAAATATAAACAATAAATGTTTTCAATGCCATATTGGTGGATTTATTATTTGATTTTGTTATGTACTGGTGATGAAGATTTACGTTCTGATTTTGTTAATACCGCGAACTTCGTACCCATTAGTACATATTTTCGCATTTGAGGTACTTTTAAGCTGAACGTTATCTAGTTTTACATTATTAATGACTACGAATTTCACACCATGCACTATACTTGCTATTATTTAAATAAATGTGCTCGTAAAAATAGTATTTTTTAACGTTCTTGTAATTAATTAATGTGGTGTACAGGTACGGAATTATACTCAGTGACATATAAACTGCACCACCTAGAAGGGGTGGGAATTTTTGGACCAAATTTGGCAGAAACATTGGACTAGTCTAAGGTAACAATTGATTAAATTTTGATAAAGAAAACACTTTATCTTTTTTATTCTTCATCATGTCCCACACGTGCTCAATGGGCGACAAATCGGGAGATCTTGGCTGCCAAGGCAAAAGATTAACATTGGCCTCTTCAAAGAAGTCAAGAGAAACCCTTGTTACGTGAGGTCATGCGTTATCTTGCTGGAAATCTTCCAGCCCTCGAAGATATGGAAGAACATGTGGTTCTACCACTTCGTCAATGTAGCGTCGGGCGGTCATACTGCCCAGAATGAAGAGCAAGGGTGACCTACTGCCGTAAGCAATAGCACCCCACACCATCAACCCCACAGTTCGGTGAACATGCCTCGCAATCGAAAAATCAGGATTGCGCCTTTCTCCACGTCTTCGTCTAACAGTCATCCGACCATCATGCATTCCTAAACAAAATCACGATTCGTCACTAAAGACAACTAGATGCCACTCCAAGTGCCATTGAAGTCTTTCCGTGCACCAGGCCAAACGTTCCTGGCGATGTTGAGCAATGAGGGGTAGCACAAGATGTGGACGGTAAGACAGCAAGCCAAAGGTTCTCTTTCGACGATAACTGTTCGCGAGCCTATAGGACGACCTTGTTCACCTAACAATTGATCAGCTATTGATCTAGTTGTAGAGAATCGGTCTCTCAAGGCCATTAGTCTTAAGCGGCGATCTTGACGTTCATTGGTTCGTCTTTGAGCCCCAGAGCCTCTTCTCCGACGTTCAACCCCATGTTCAGACCACGCTTGATAAACACGCATTATTGTTGAGTGGTTCCGTCCCAAACGGTTGCCGATTTCCCTAAACGAAAAAACTGCTTCTCGTAAACCAACAATCCGCCCTCGGTCAAAGTCACTCAACTGCTGGTAAACTTGAGGTCTCCTTCCTCTAGGCATCATTAAACACTTGAAACACTTTAAACTAAAGAACGGTATCCGAAAAAGTGGAACAAATTCAAAAAATGACTCAATAATTGCTTGTCTATCACCACCTCTAAAAAATGATACAAACGTCAAAAATCCCATGACTACTTGTTGATTGGGTTTCAAATTTTAATCAACTATTTCCCTGGACTAGTCCACCATTTCTGCAAAAATTTGGTCCAAAAATTCCCACCCCTTCTAGGTGGTGCAGTTTATATGTCACTGAGTATAATTCAATTGATAAGCAAAGTAGATACAGCAAGTACCGTGAATGAGTTGAGTGCTCCGATTTAATGAATAACCGATATACTTTATAAGTCACAAATGATCATTTACAGGGACTCATTAAAAAAATTAATTCCCCGCCACCGAAACTTGGCGCGATAGGTACGTTTTAAATAATTCAGTAAATTCTTCGCGACACAATTTTCTTTGGTGTGGGTCACCTGTTAATTGTTAATTTCCACGTTGCATGGTGCTTTCCTCTATCTTCTGGGACGTTCTTTTCACCTTTATTGATGGTCTTGATCGTCGCCAATGTTATAAAAATATGCTGATACGTGATCTTTTGTATTTCCTTTACTTTTACTGTTGTAAATATGGGGTGTCAATGTGCGACTAAGAAGCTTCAAACATACGGCAAAATCAATCAAATCATTGCCTTGTTTGAATTAAAATAATTTTAAAATTAGTTTATTTACTATTTAGGTGCATTGTTGCTTAGACTACCTAGAAATCTTTTCAATCAATAAATGAACTTATAACGAAATATATTACCACAATTAAGGTGTGCGCCACTGTACCTCTGTAAAATCTAACTAGTAAATGAACTATTTAATATTTTCATGAAATCGCGAATAATTTTCTAATCATTGTCCAATTCGATTTACATCTGGACCCGAAGTTTTAACTGTCGTGTAAATATTTTTAGGCGACTCTTTGATAATGTCATTACATCACTATATAAACAGATACTCGAGGTCAAAATAACATGAACTGTGGTAAAAGTTAATATCGGTGAAGGGATCTTAAGTACCAATTAAAGTAAGTGCAGTGTAAATAAAACAGATGGGATCAATTTAAGGTATTAAATTACTATTAAATTTGTAGTATTGCGTTAGATTTTCCGCGCGAAACTTATGATTTCTACGCGTCTTGGTTGTTTTAAACATATTTTTACGTACATGTACATATACATATACATTTTTATAGGTTGCCCTAATTGAATGTGTTGGTTTAGAAAATGTCTTTCAAAATCCGATAGCAATTCGGAATGAGTTTCGCCATTTTCCCTCGTCTGCTGTAACGATTCATGCGATTGATGGTAAACCAAAGCCCGCTTTTCAAACCCTCGTCGCTAAACCGAGTAATAGCATTTTCAACCTGCTTTTCCACGAGTCTTGGGGACTTAACGTTCACACATATTTTAAGAGTAAGTAACACAGAGTAAGTCACACATAAAATAAACCAAAACTGCGCAAGTTCAAATCGTTTGAAATCGAATTGAACGTTTCATATTATATATTGAATGTAAGAAATATAAGTTTATGATCGTATTCCAATTATTATATTTAAATAAATGCATTAGGGGCGATAGTTTGTAAGTTGTGCTTGTAAGACAGAATTATGGTTTGTATCTCCAATGCAAAACTGCCACAACTCGAACGAATTTCGGAAAATAATGTTTGAAATTTGCAGAATATTTTCGTATCAATGGTTGAACGGCAGACATGTTTCGCTTCGACTGCCTACTCATATAATCAGATCGAACAATTAGCAATTTTGAATCTCCTTATAACTCGATGTTTTTAAAATTTGAACTATTGAATGCATTGGAATGACGATAGTTTTGGTTAAATTTTTTTGTACGCTATTTGTTAATATTGTAATCTAAAAGTAATTTTACTGTTAATTTTAGTGTAATTTTTCTTCAAATGATCACAAATTGAACTGAATTTTTTTTATAATACACAAAATTTACGAACATTTCTATTTTTACAAATAGAAACTTAAAATTATCTAATTGCTATAGGGTAGGTTTAACATATTTTCCTTATGCGCATTACTGTTCGAAGTTCCACAATTACTTACACTTATTATTTGACGAAACCTTTACAATAATACAAGTACAGAACAGTACGCAGTAGACTTACACTACTGCGTACTTTTTTTCGAAATTGTGTTTGGTTTTATAACAACATGGAGTTTCAACAAGTAACACCGAAATCTGTCTACAGGATTTTATATAATATATTCTCGCACAATTATTGGATTAATTTGTTTTGGGCTTTGTCTTCGTCTATATTTATTAACACATAAAACAAACAAATTTAAAAATACCACGTTTCATTCAGGATTAAGAGTTATCGAAAACACTTGTAAGTTGTGCTATACATTGCTATACACAAAAATTCATAATAATGCACAAGAAAAAAAAACAAGCGTATCCCGGAATAGTTAATGTTTGCATTTTGTTTGTTACGTTATTACACTATTTTTGCTTGATGTCACATTTTCGTTGTTAAATTTGAAATAAAATTGATAATAAATTGTTAAATAAAATTGATAGTAAAAAAATTTACATGTAGGATCATTCAAATAATGAATCCCATGCAGAGTTTACTTCAAGCATTAAGAAATCAAATATACTTTTAATGACACATACGTTCTACAGATCTTCAGAAAAATGACGAAAACTGAAAATAACTTTGTCGCTCATATCTGTTTTATTTATGGCAACTTTTCGATTAAAAAAAAATGTTGCATTGTAACATTTTATTCTGCATCCCATGATATCTAATTTCATATAGTTGTAAAATTATGATATATTGACGTAAAACAAAAAACTTGAAACTGTAAAAATATATATGTTTTGAATGTTGATAATTAGCGTGCAATTTGGGTTGGGTTGGGTTCCGTTTCGTTCCTGCCTTACATGAAATATGAATAATACAATAAAGCAAGAAACATGTCAAGAATTAAAAAAGGAAATAGACATATCCAGAAAAAAACAACAGTGTCATTCACATAGTGAATTCGAGTAATAAATTAAAAGCAAGTTATTATTAAATAACTAAAAGGGGGAAACAATAAAACTATATTCAATATCGAGGACCTTAAAAAACTTTAATCAATGAACAAGCCATTTGTAGACATAACAAGCTTAAAATGAAATGGAACTAGAATATTAAATAGAATTCGTAAATAAATACAAAATATTAATCAACACGAAGAACGGTTATGTAAATGGCCGTTAATCTAAACGAGCAATATTTCAACTACAAGATGGCATGGTAGGAGTAAACAAAAATGAAAGTATGGCATGTATTCGTATGTTAATGGGATTTCGTGGAATATAATAGAATGGTTAAAATCGCTTTTAACAGAAAGAAAACGCATGCATTATGGATGGAAGAATCTGGACGATTAGTATGCTCAGACTGGGTAAATCATGGAATTCCTCAGGGGTCCATTCTTGGACCGCTTCTATTTTTATTATAGGTCATTGGTTATAGAAGACTTGACTATAATGTTCGCTGACGATACATCTACAGTTGTCAGCATATCAAAAATGAACAACATAGCAAATTTAATAAATGTACTGTTACGTTCATTAACCGTAATATTTACAAAACTCAAATAATTACTTTTATCTACTTTTCCTAACACTTACACTGGAAATCACTTTTAACAGTAAACTAATTACGTCAGTGGACGAAGCATTGGGTTGAAATTCGAATCCAAGTTATCGTGGAGGTCAATGTGGAAAGATCATCAGTCCAACACCACCTTATTGCATATATTCTTTAATAGCATCTCTGTTAATTTCCTTAATTTCCTTGGTATTAATAGCTTGTGCATCGCTCTGTATAGCATGTTTCTTTGGATCGAATTGTAGACTTGTAGGTAATCTAAGAACATCAGGTTCTACTCATACGTGTTTGTTTGGATTTGTTTCGTGATAAAAAATCGGTCTACTATGGATCTGCCTTTTAAGAGACTCCTTGGTAGTCTCCTACTATATCTTGTTCGTATCTGTTTTGTGTTTTTTTAAGAATCGTTGCTAGTACCTTATAAGCTGCGTCTAGTAATGCTATTCTTCTGTTTTTGTATCACCCTTCTTATGTATAGGACATATGATGATATGTCCTATGATCAATGCTTGATTCCAATCATCTTGCATTCTTTCCTCATCCCATATTCTTTTCAATAAACTCCCTAATCTCCCATTCATTATTTCCCTCTTTAGAATTTCTGCTGTTAAATTATTTCCTCCGGATCTTTGTTGTTCTTCAGCTGTTTTATGTAGCCTCTTCTGGTATTTCTAATATTTCTTCCACCTCTTCTTCGTCCGCCTCATAGCCTCCTTGTCTATTTGTTCCGCCTCCGGTGTTTAGCAATGTTTCAAAATATGTGGCAAACAATTCCACCTTACTAGACGATCCTCTCTGGCTTTTAGGTATGAGGTTGTACATCTATCTTGTTACTTACTTCTTTTAGTTTCTTGATAAAAATTTCATAATTTTTATCTGTAGTTCTTCTTCCACGTGCTCATTTTTTTCTTCCTGCAGATCCTCTTTGTTTGTCTGCTTAATGATTGGTTCTTTGTCATGTTTCATGTTTCTACCCTTTTCCTACTCTTTTTGGCTCCTAGTTTTTCGGTTACTTCCTTCATGTTTGTTTCAATTTCTTGTTGTAGTTTAGCCACTGTTTATGTATCTCCAAAACTTTGTAGATTATATATTTTTCTTCTTTTACTTTGGTGTTTATGATATCACTTGCCTCAATTCTGCTATTACTAGGAAATTGCCACTATTCCATATGCCTCTCTGTAACTCTTTACATCCGTTATATGCTTGGTTTGTTTACTTTCCGTTAGTATGTTATCTATTTGATATTCTGCTTTCCCATTTGGTAAAACCCATGTATCTTTGTGTATCTTCTTGTGATCAAATGCTGTACTTATTCCAGCGCAAAGTTTACAAGCTTCTTTCCGTTCTCATTGTTATCCATATGTCTACTTTTCCCTCCTGTCACTGCCGTGTATTCTTCTTCTCTTCCTATTTTCAAATTTTTATATCGAACTTTTATACTATTTTATTATTGCGACTCAAATCCAGTTCTTCGTACATATCCTTGATCTCGTCCTCTTTGTCCTCCTTTGGGGCATGTGCATTTATTATGTCAATTTTCCTACATTTCCTTTGATTCTCATCCTGCATATTCGGTCTGACAACGCTTCAAATTCGACTACCTCGTGCTTACATTTGTTACCGTACCATAAAGCCAACTCCCAATCTTCTTTTGTATATTCCACTGTTGAAGAACGTGTGATTGTCTATTTGCCATATGGTTTTATCTTTCTGTTTCGTTTCCTGTAGGGCCATTATTTCTATTTTATATTTCCTCATTAATTCACAAAGTTTTTTATGGCCCCTTCTTCAAAAGTATTCCTCACGTTCCATGTTCATATTCTAATGATATACTTGCCGTTGGTTTTTGTTTTGGTACGGTTTAAATTCACTCGCCTGGTTCGTCTTCATGTATTTCCTGTTTATGGTTCCTTTCGTTTTTTTTTATTTTTTTATCTAGTGATTTCGTGATATCATCCCACCTCCATTCCTCGTTGCATATCTTAACTTTGTGGTGTCCTGTTTGTACTTTTCTACCTTTCTCCCTTTCTGCCTTCGCTCTTTTTTTATTTCCTTTTGGATTTCTCTCTCTTTTATGGTTAAATCATTATGTATATTTTCTCATATTTTTGGTACCTTAGTTTGTGCTTGTTCTTCATTATTGTCTCATTTTCTTCTCTTTTGTTAATTTCCACCAGGCGTGTCTTTTCTGCCAGTTTCGTGATTTTTCTTATTATATTTTCACTTCCAGACGTGTGAAAAGGATTAAAATGCAGGTGTAAAATCAATTGGCTTTAAGCGTACTCACGACGTAACAAACGAAACAATTTATTATGTAAAATATATTAACTTAAATAAATTTCGCGATGTAATGACTTACCGGCAAAGAAATAACAAAAAGATGTTTCCTCACCTCAACCCACCATGCGACACTTTTTCATATGAACTACTACCTGGAAATTCCATTACTGTACAAATTACTGTACAGCTTTGCGTTTCTAATCCACTTTTTGTTGATGGATTAGAGCGCGTTTAAGGTACCCATATGGACGATTCAGTTTGATCTAGTTTTTCCGGCTTATCTATGCGGGCATCGCATTTTCTTTACGCTTCCGGAAGCACTGGCTACGAGACCCATTTCCCCACAGGCTTACATAATGCAGAGGCTTAAATGCTAAGTTACTTCAATTAAGTTTGCTGCAAGCCGTTAGAATAAATTAAAAGGAGGACCGACTGGGTTAGCTTTCTAATTGACTGGATGTTCGCCATGCAGATATTTTAATGATACTTTTTTGTTGCAGGTAAGATATATATTATATTATACACACTGTGCAATTTACGTAAGTACTATTATAGTTTCGCACCTTGCTGAAAATGTTTCGTAAAGCTTCAATTGGTCAATGTACCTTATTGTTTATTATGATGGGACGTTTAAGGAATGCCGTAATTTTTTTTCTTTAAAAAAGTGTATTAGGAACTTTCATACGAAATTGTTCATAATAAAGTATCATTCATCAGAATGTCACCCTACTTGGATATTACTGATCGAGTAGAATTTCATATTAAAAGATTTTAAAATGATTTTTTATTATAGTCCAGGTTAGATGCACAGTAACTTTCCGAGTAAGATACGTTTATTGTGAGCAATTTTACCTTCTATACTTATTAAATTAATAGTTTACTTTTTCTACAAAGCGTACTTTGCTTATTTTCATATTCCGTATAAAATACTCCATAATATAATAGGACACAAACATCAAATGTTGTAAGTTTCAAAATTTATTCATATCACTACATATGTTTCGCCCACACTGTGGCTTCATCAGGTGATGAAATACACAGTGTGGGCGAAACATATGTAGTGATATTAATAAATTTTGAAACTTACAACATTTGATGTTTGTGTCCTATTATAATATGAAGTTTCAACAAGTAACTCCAGAATCAATCAACAATTTACTCCATAATATTTGAATGTGGAATTTTATAAGATGCATCTGCATGATGTGAATATATTCTACCTCATTGCAACCGGTGACCACATATGTGTGTTCTTGTTTGTTAAACACTGGCATCGATTTTACTGTTTGACGCTGAAGCGTCACTTAACAAACTGCATTTACTAATTAGAAATGTACGCCAAAAACAACGTTGAATGCATGCAATTAGTTTTTGCCTGCCAAACGATAAACGATGTTTTCAGGTTATGATAAAGTGGTATTTATGTCGACAAACATGTTTGGGTCATTGCACATGAAAAGATCAAAGCTGGAGTGGTCGAAAGCGATTTGTGAAATTACAGTACGATATTAAATGATTTAAAATATATATTACGGATAAAACTTTAAACGAAATACCCGATATATTGAAATGAAATAAATGGTTATGGAAGAGTTTCGATAGCCTGCAGTAGGATATATATTTTTTTTATATATTGTTTATTAGATTTTTGATAACAAATATAATTTTTCAATATCCCATATTAAGATTCAGGTAAGAAAAAAAAAACGTAGCTGGTTTGAACTAGGAATACTTGTAACGATGTAACCTTTTTTAATGAAATAAGTTTAAAATTAGTATATGTAGTAACAGTATCTGTAAATGTCAATATTACAATGCACCCAATTTCACGAAGCGTAAGCATTTTCAACATTCGGCCGTTAAGATTTGGTGTTAAAGCTACGCGATAATGAGCGTACTATGCCTATGGTTTTTAAACAAACGCTGCCGTAAAGTTTGCCCGGCAAACACGTAATTTGCTTACGGTGATTAAATTTCGAGTTTAGGACTAACGCAATATGCAGTCAGCGCGGACGCGGAAGTGCCTTAATTTAATTTCGCATTTCCATCCCTGTCTGTATCAAATATCATTTTAGGAGTGTTTACGAGTTTTGCTGAACAAATACATTTTCCTCTTATTAAATACGTGTAGAAATGCAGGCGTAATAAAGTTTGTTTGAGAGGGAGCGGATGGACTACAATATGCAAAGTTGTGATAAAATTATCGATTTGTTGGGTTTATGTGCTTGACCGAAATACATTATTTCCATATTTTTGGGATGTTCTCGATCGATATTGGAATCTTTTGCAGATATAGATTACATCTTATGTTCGATTAAAACGCATTCTAACGTCAGGTTATGTTTGGTAATTTGAATAATTTTTAAAATTTTTACTATTTTGTGTTTTTCATTTTGCTTTATTATTCGTACCGTTTCATGTACACTCACATTTGTCTTTGGAAGTTGTACTCTTGTTATTTAGTGCAATTTTTTTGATTACTTGGTCGCCCTTTATCGATGTAGTTCAATTTCCATTCAGTCCATCTCATGGCGATGCAGGAAACTCATTCGGAGATATTTCTGTGACTTCTGTGGGAACAACATTAGTAATTAATAGTTAGCTTATAAATTAATTTTTGCACTTATTAAATTTGATAAGCATTTAAAGCATCGCGTCTGGGCGAAGATAGTGTAGTAAAGTTTCTAGACATCCATATTGACACAACGCTAAGTTAGAAACAGTACATTGATTTACTTGCAAAAAATTACCACACTAGATACTCTTCGATTGGTTTACTATGGAAATTTCTACAGTTCTGTATTCCATTGGGCTATTCCGACATACGTTGATAGACTATTCTAAAGAAGAAACAAATCATAAGAACTATATCAAACTTAAAAATGCAGAACACTGTAGACCATACTTTATCAAACTTCAAATGTTAACGGTGCCTATTATATGCAAAGAAAAACATGAAACAAGGAAGGGCAGAATTAGTGTGTTCAAATAAGTTTCTCTTTTAATTCTACTTATGCCTCTAGGCATGGGATTTATTTCTTTCATCCATGGTATCCATGCATATGCAGTCTTTTTCTATCCTTTTCTTTCCCCTACCGTTCTTGGCTCCATTATCATTCTTGTCATAATTTCCTGTCCCACTCGCATTACATGTCAATATCACGCCAGCCATTTCTCATTCAATTTTCGTTTCCCCCACTTTCTCCATTATCCTTTAATTTTTCTTATACATTTTCGTTTCTCCAAACGTTGACGTCGTGACTTTCTTTTCTATTTTTATTACTTTCCTTTCATTTTTATTCGGCTGACCACGTTTCAACCTTGAATACATACATACTTACTATTTTCTTATCTGTCTTCTTCTAGAGTCTATTTCATAGTCAAATACCGATTTTTTGAATATGTTCGGACACTGCCATTTATTTCGTCAATCCGATATTATTTGCAAGGGAAGTTTACGAACTTGAAATAAAGACTTTGCTGTATGATAGATGAACTATGAATTCGGCGTTATTAAGTGCCGTGGCCCTTAGGGAATTGGTAAAAATGAAAAGCTTGGTATGTAAGCGACAGGTCGGAGGTCCTTTTTTTGCTATACCATGTTTATTCCCCGGAAATTTTTTGTACATAAGGGTGACTCAGAATATATGCTAACAATCATTTATCACATTGTGTCCTTCAAGAACACAACTGGATTGAAGTCCCAAAAATCCACAAAAGACAAGACAAGAAAAGCAACAGGAATCGGATATCCGACACTGTACTGTACTACACTACGTCACGACATCGATGTTATATACACGTTAGCATTGCTTAGCGTCTTACACCCTTTCATATTCGTTTTTGAATCAATTCTTGTTTTTTTCACTAATTCCTTAAGTGCAACAGCACTCATAAAGATCGAATTCATATGTTTTAGACAATCGTCTTATCATCGAGCGAAGTGTACGTATTATAACCAAGTTTATTAATTATACTCGATTTCCTTTATACACCTTAATATAATTTATTCCTGCAATTTCTCGCCTACTGCCGATAGTACCACATCTCTCTCTTGATGAACACCGGCCTCAAATCTTTGTACCAGATAAGATGTTATATATAGGAGTAGGACAAAGCCATATCCGTTCCTGTCTGGAAGCTCCATTCCGTTTTAAATTTCCTTGATTTCTGTCTTATCAATCATCTGCTTACTTCTGAAATTTAAACATTAAGTGCATACAAGCACCAAGTACGCAAAATTCAGTTGGAAACGATGCTGAGCAGTGAGGGGAAGCACAAGATATGGGCGGTAAGACAGCAAGCCAAATGTTCTTATTCGACGATAAACTGTTCGCAAGCCTATCGTACGACCTTGTTCACCTAACCATTGATCAGCTATTGATCTAGTTGTAGAGAATCGGTCTCTCAAGGCCATTAGTATTAAGCGGCGATCTTGACGTTCATTGGTTCGTCTTTGAGTCCCAGTGCCTCTTCTCCGACGTTCAACCCCATGTTCAGACAACGCTTGATAAACGCGCATTATTGTTGAGTGGTGCCGTCCCAAACGGTTGCCGATTTCTCTAAACGAAAAACCTATTCTCGTAAACCAACAATCCGCCCTCGGTCAAAGTCACTCAACTGCTGGTAAACTTGAGGTCTCCTTCCTCTAGGCATCATTAAACACTTGAAACACTTTAAACTAAAGAACGGGATCCGAAAAAGTGGAACAAATTCAAAAAATGACTCGATAATTACTTGTCTATCACCACCTCTAAAAAATGACACAAACGTCAAAAATCCCATGACTACTTGATGATTGGGTTTCAAATTTTAATCAACTATTTCCCTGGACTAGTCCACTATTCCTGCCAAATTTGGTCCAAAAATTCCCACCCCTTCTAGGTGGTGTAGTTTATATGTCAATGAGTATAGTATATTATACTCGTTTAATAAGAGGGATTGTAGCACTTGTTCCATTGGAACACTCCGTCGTGCCCCAAACCCACGCGTGCTACAATAAGGCCTCTTATTAAACTTAATAATATACTATTTGTATTTTTCCTAAACCGAAAAGTAATCTTTAGCGACCTTTTAAATTCGATACTTATTTACGTTATCTAAACTGTCACGAAAATTAAATTGGAGCGAACTTCGTCCTTGACTTTCTATTCAACAAATCAATGATTCACTTCCATACAGCATTTTCAATTTTCCACACATTCCACTTCACTGAAAGGGTCGATTTGCAAGTCGTTCCTACATATAGGAAATCGATATATAGTTGTCGTTTAAATCGATTTTCGTCCTGTATTTAAGAACGACGAATTACTCGATACCGACTATTATAGTGGTTTACATTAAGTACTTTTTTTGCTTTAGGATTGAAATGGTTGAGCAATTAATTTTTGTCGTCAATTTTCCCAAGATTTGCTTTTTTATAAATAGCAGACGATAAAAGAAGTGCAAAATTCATTACAAGTTTATTGGTTCATGATGAATGCCAATAAGGAATACCAGCGTGTATTTCGTGCGTGTCGGCGTCAATTGATTGATGGTGCTTTGTAATATCCTCGGTAACGCCAGTAGTGCTTTCGATGTATAATTTGCGAAATATATTACGAATAGGAATGTTTCGAATTATTGATTTTGAGTTATACATTTCCAAAGGAGAACAGTGGAGCCGTTCCAGCTCCGTTCTATCTGAAATATGAGTCAATTACGTTACGCGTTCGGAAACATATGTGCCAACATTTGTGCAACTAATTTACTTTCAACCGGTCTAATCTTAGTCGATGACTATGATTTATAAATGTAGTGCTTGGTCGCAGTTGTGTCAAATATCGGGCAACAGAATAGTAATATATTTCTATCCAATTCATTGACATTTTCGATTTATTATATGTTTTGAAATTATTGGAATCACCGAAAATTGAGCGACAGAATTATTCATGTATTTTTAAAACTACGTTTTAAATTTTCAATACAAATTAAATTAAGTTTCACACACAAATTATGCACATATTTACATATACATTACAAAATAACTAAATAATACACTGGAAAATTTATTTCAACTTTTTACACTTTACAAATATAATAAATAGTCAAACGGCAATCCATTATAGAATATTAAATAAAAATGACAAATATTGTCCGCTTTGTGTTGGTCGAAAACGTGTGGATTGGTTGTTGATACGATTCTCATATTGCGGTGTCATGTGCAAACATCGTCTTTGCATAATCGTTGTTTTCAAAGCCTTGGAGACATCTTCGGAATTCGTCATTGAACTCTACAACATTTATTATTTGTGTTGAGGACAAATATTTTAATTTGATTTTGCATTCTTTTAATTTCAAATTCGTTTTTTATGTACTTCCTTGTTTCAGTGTTCTTTATTGATTTACGTAACAATTAATACACGTTTTACATTTCAATTGTACTTATTTAAGTAATTTAGACACCAACATTGATTTTTTTCCATGCCGTTAATATTACTTATTACTCTTCAAACATTTTCATTGCAAAAAAAAACTAGTCGTTTAAAAATAACATGTATCAGAATTTTACATCCAACGTATTGCATTTCATTTTAATAAAAGTTTGTAACGTATGACTCGGATTTTGATTTACTTTTATTATTGTAATATTCGACGGTGCAATATACTTAACGGCTGCAGCTAGCAGATATACGAGAGAATTTAATAATAGATAGTAGATAAATTCCCCTGTAATACCGGGGCATGTTCGAGTTCTGTATGTATTTTAATAGGTAATAATTTTGGAATATGAAATTGGTACATGATTTATATAAATGCTTAAAAGCTTCTAGAAATCGTCGTTGTATGTGTTTAATGGAAATTATTATTATTATACATTATGATATTGAAATAAAAATGTTTGTAATAAATTTCTTCGCGGGATTATTAAAATAATTTGTTTTGTAGTTCACGAGTTTGAGTTTCTTTTGCAAACATGAAATAATGAAGGTGAATATTGTTTCGAAGAGTTCGGTTCTTCTTAATCTGCAAATAGCGGTTCTTGTTAGTTGCTGTTAGTGATACTAAACCCAAAATTATATTAGCAACATGTGCCTACGTTCTAGGCATAATTATAACGTTTTGAAACAAATCCATGCAAATATTGTTTGTGTAATCCTCAATGGCGTTGGCAAAATCGTACGACGCGCGGGGATTATCCTCGACTATTCAGGCCATAATGGAAAAAGACAAAGGGAAATTAAAAAAATAAATTCTGCTTTTGTCCAGGATGATTTCAAGGATTCACAGAATTAAATTATCCACCCTACAGCCCTGACACCTGTGTTTTCTGTTCAGGATGTTAAAAAAAGGAGTTGAGGGGACAAATATTTATGAACGACGAAGGACTAACGTGAGCGGTTAAGAGGTTTTTGAAGACCAAGAAAAAACATTGTTCATGGTTTCTCTTCGTTAATTGGTAAATGTAAAAAAATGCATAGAAGTACAAGGTGATTGTATTGAAAACCAAAGACTTTTATTGTATTTTAACTCCTTCATAGTCAGATACCTTTTTTATCAGCTTGCTTACAGTACAATAATATAATAATAAACATATTAAGTGAAACAATAAAAAGTATTGTTATGTTTCGAAGAACATTCATGTGGGACATGTCTACATATTTTAAGGAATGAACCACTAATGCCAAAGTGCATGTACTTTTAACTGAATTTTACATTGAATATTGGAACCGACATTTTGTATTCAAATTATTCCATACAGGAACTGGAACATGATTTATATTTGCAATTAAAACAATGAGTTACGACAAGTTTGCTAACATTCCCATTACACAAACATACCCCACTATTTGGCGCGAATATAATATATCTATTTGTACGTTACAAATCCCACACATTCCACATTCCAACTAAATGTTCTGTGATAGCTAATTTTGGACTACAATTGATTAGTCAATCGACGAATATGACTAGTTTGCGTTTGACCTTTGTAGACGACTTGCCCTTAACAAGGTTAAAGGCAAGTCGTTGCTGACAGTATATTTCAGGTGATATTTAACTAAATACAGTGCGGATTTTCTAAGTTGTGGATTAATAATATATTGATTCTTACGTAACTTAACAGGAATGATAACCTTTCACAGGAAAGTATCGTTCACTTTCTATGTCCCCAGATTTAACACATGGATCAAGTTTTCAAAATCCAAATCAATTTCTAGCTTGAATAACAGTTTGTACATACACTGTTAATTCCAGTGATTTCTAGTCGGATTATGTCCAAGCGAAACATGTGCATAGTCTATACCATCATACTGCCAACCTAATTTGACACGCAATCAACAACTATGACTAAATGAAACGTTAAGAAAGTTTTCAGACATAGTTAATAGTGGCTTACGATGCGATTTTTACTGAATTGTCATTGTCACAACCCGTTATATTCATGATTAACATATTATCGAATATTTGAGACTAAATGCTATGAAAAACATCTAGTACGTAAATAAATAATGCCAACAAATCTCATTTATTGGCATGTCTTGCATATGTCGTTGCAAGAGGTAATTTGCACCCCGTTACTGTTTTAATTTCATTTGTTTTATATTAAATAATTGGACTTGGTTTGCTCATGTTTTTTTTGTAGATCTCGTTCCTCCTGCACGCCTTTTTATCAAATCTGTGTCTTAGTTTCTAAACACAGACGTATTGATAAATAGCTAAAAGTTATATGTTCCCAAAGTGTAATATTCTTGTTAGAAACAGTTTCAAAACTTCAACATCGAGGATAACTTCACTCTGACTTAAAGACTCTCATTGCACGATCAACAAGGATACCAGATGACAACAACACTAAAACTGAAAATATGGTGTGGTCTAATTATGTTTTTATTATATTCGTGAGAAAATATTTTTATTTTCTGTAATACTAATTGAATTTTACTTAAATTAAACTTTTTTCAGGGTCAATACTTAATTCTTAACTACTATGTTCCCAGGGTTGTATTCATTATAATTATACGTGTGGTGAATATTTAAATCTAATTTTTAGAAGTTATTTTATAATCTAATTTTCAAATGGAGAGTTAAAGATTTTATTGATAAACTTTTCTTTTCCTTTGGTTCGTATTATATATCCACGTGTCCTGACTTGAATGGTACTTCACCTTTATTCTTCGTTCCTTGGCAATATTTCTTAAGACACCGTTGCTTAATTACGTTAAAATAATTTCTTATCGGAGCGACGTGGACAAATTTATATTGATATCTAGCTGTCATCGGACTACTTTATACAACCTCGTCATGGGTACTATGATGCTATGGTTTTCCTTTCCATTTTCCCTGTTTTGTTAGAATTTTTATCACCTTTTTGAGCTTTCTGTATTTCCCTAATCATTTTTTAATTGTTATTGTTAGTTATATGACGGCTATTTTTCTCATACTAAAGGCGTCATTTCCCGATATATTCCTTAACACTCTAATAAATTACATACACATTTCCTTGATTTTAAAAAAATCATAATTTTCGATTAAAATTCTGGCCTAAATCGATTTTATCGAATTATTTTTCAACCAAACTGAACCCTTTTTTCAAGTATAGATCGGAAAGTGAAAAAAAGCCGAAACAAATATTGAACCCTTGCTACGTATTTAAACTTAGATATTAGACTAGATCCTAACCCAACTTTTTAACTACTTATTTTCAACAGAAATTTATGTCAATTACATATTTCTTTTACATTTGTTTCGTCTTTCTATGTATATGTTGAGTATTTAAGATTAAGTCAGCAATTAAATTAAAGTATGTAGAACTATTACTGGCGTTTACTATGACCACATCCTTTTTCGTTTTTACGATTTCGTAAAATTGTATGGTTATGTTACACCTGTTACAAGTTATACGTTTGAGGTTATAAATTTATTTTTTTTCCGACACAAATTGTTCTGTTTTCGATTAAGGAAATAAAAACTGATTCAAACAAAATGTTAACAATATCGATACATTTTCATGACCCTACCGTATAGTATGTATAGAATTCGCTCATTAGTTGAAATTATCAAATTTTAGACTCTCAATTAGAACCAATGCACCGTTTGATTTTGCAAAATACCTAACTTTGATTACAATTCTACAAAATTTTTAACTATTATTTCTTAGCTTACAGTAAATAATGCACAATGTTTTTACTTCTCTTCTGTTTGAAGATTGATTGTTGCGAAGACGAACTTGTATGTTGTTAGCAGCTTGTTTTGGCCATTTTCAAGGCAATTCAGTATGGAGTATCAAGTAGAGATAAATGAGCACGATATATTTTACTCATCGAGTTTAATCGAGGATCTAGTGCTGCTGAAGCCGCGAGAAGAGTTTGTGGTGTGTATGGGAGGAAAGCACTTGCTGAGAGAACGGCATGAAAGTGGTTTTCGCGCTTCCGAGAAAAGTAAAATTCGACTTGTGTAATGAACCACGTTCTGGAGGCGTAGTCCTACATGAACGCTGGTAGACGGTCATTGACAAATATGTTGATTATCGTGTCATTAAGTTCTAAAATTTATTCACCAGGCCCGGTGTGGCGGAAGTTCTACGTGAGAGCACTTTTCAATCTTCTATATTCCCTCTGATTCACAAATTCTGGTGTTTACAAAACTGCCATCGCCAATGTTATTAATGTCAAGACCGATAAAGTAAAAATGTTTATAGCGGTGTATTTGTGCTTTCATGAGGGTTCGGCCCTATCTCATAGACTCTCTGTAGATGCATTTTAATCGTTTCTTCTAATACTGAACATTTATATTTATTCAAAAGTTATAACAAGTACTACATTTAAATTACAGAATAAAATTTCTGATTATAAGGCGGAGTCCGGGAAAGTTCCTCGAATGCTTGTTGCATTTCCTCGTTGAATGGCGAGAGAAATCCTCTCAAAAAGGAATTGTTTGGAACTCCGATTACCAGGAAGAGAAATAAGTCGGTCGCCAATTACGTTAATAAATTCGATAGCTTCTTTGCATCAAGGGTCCAAGGTTTCAAAGGCAAGACCTTCAAACAAAGGAACCCAGATCATGCCATCTGGATGTATTCCAACATCTCTTGACAATCCGTTCGGTTCCAAAGTTGCATTAATGTTTATTGAAGTTTAAGAACGGTTGATGATTCTAATTAATTCTAATGATTTTTTCACGAGGGCACTTGTTATCTTACACTAAGAAGCACCAACGTAAGTGGTCAGAAAACGTGTTCGAGCTGTAGTTGCACTAGTTCCGATTCGCTCCATGTACAATAAACGTGACTGGCAAAAAACTAAATTATAAACGGTATAAAAGATATGTACGTAAGTTCCTACCCTACCTTTTTTCTGCAGCATGAAATTAGCTGTTGTGGGGCATGGGTTGGTACTATTGTGGATTTCTTTGATGCATTGGAAGACACGTCAGGTTTCTTACAACTAATATTGTTGAAGACCTGAATTAAACTCTCGCTGTACTAGGCTCATTTGTCTTAAAACAAATAATTAGCACCCCAACTAGACTTACAACAACAAAGTCATATTTATTTATATAGGTGCGTAGGTGTTCAAATACATTTCGTATACTTGTTCGTTCGGTTTACAAATTCCCAATAAAATTAAATTGTCGAATGAACTCTTTTACATTTTTAACGAGTCTCAATACGTTTTCGAAATCACCATGTTTTACTTCTTACTAGTCTATGTGATCTTCCTGCTAGCAGAGGTTATATCCCAACCCATCTCAAATCAGTTGAATACAATAATTCAAGAACGAAATCAGTTTGAAATCTGTCTGTTTCAATTTTATAAACGTTTAAACTCACTTCAAGACAAAGTTTGTAAATGCATAATTGTATGTAAAACGAGGTAGGTGCCGTAAATGTAATTGACAATGGATTTCATAGTACAACAACACATCTAAATAACATTATTGCAAAAAATAATCTGACTCGATTTAAAAATCAAAGTACGTTCTGAACTCTAGCGATTTAAATAAAAATAAGTTGCAGTAGTGCGCTCTCCAGCATCCACGTGCGCAATATCTTAAACGTATTTGATACAAAAAATCAATAATATTTATGAATATCTTAATACCAACTTTATCGAATCTTCAGTCTATCGTTTTCAACTGCGATAGACGCGGTACATCGTATTAAAGACCATCATGTAGAACACGCTTCGAAAACGCATCTTCATTATGAAATAAAACGCGTCGCCGTTAGGGTAGCCGAATTTACGACCAACTGAGAATAGAACGGTACAAACGCAAAGATAGTCGCCGGGTCGCTTTAGTCATCCATAATCCATACCACTCAACACTGTGTAGGTTGACGTAATTCGTACGGAAATTTCTTTTTCGAACGCTATATATTCGACTGTGTCGGGTGTCGCGCGTGTGTGCGTGCGTGTGCTCAACGCGTGTACTATTTTCGTTCGGAAAACGGGAACAAGTGTTACTTCCCGGGCTGCGCGATTTGTGTCGTACGGTGTCCTTTTTCGTTTTTCTCATCTACCCAACGACACTGGCGAATTTTCAAGGCGCTTCGTAATATTCTCGTTACGTTGAGAGGCTTTTCTTATGCGGTTAACGTAGTTTTTTTTTAATTGAAATATTAAGTTTGATGAACTTTTACAAGTGAAACTTTTGAAATTTTTGTGCGGAAATGGCGTGCAGCCTGAAGTGGTTTTAAACGAGCATCTTTCGTGTAGTATAGTGCGATGTTTACTTTTCGCTACCGGGATATAAAACCAGATTCATCCTTTCAGAATGATTAGATTTTAGAGGGCCACTAAGGATATGCTTTAAAACTACAGATGTGTGTATTCCTGTAGCAAAACACATCCAGCATTAATGTATTTACAAAAATGTTCAAGTTGAAATTAATCTGGTAAATGTACGTTATATCTTCGTTATTTTGAGTACAAATAGGAAAATATTTTAACCGATAGAGTCTTTTAACAATGATTAGTTTTTAAATTAAATATTTTCATGTTAGTTCAATTAGAACTAGCATGTCCATAGTCACGCCAACGCATGTACAAGAAACTTCACCAGATGGTCAAAGACTATTATTCTAATAATAGATGATTATATCATAATAAACTATATTCTGATAGCGTGAAAATTACCCCTAAACAAAATAGCTGAACATCACTTTTAATATTTGCAAGCCATTGATTAAACGAATTTAATTAAATTCAGTTCATTTAAGAAAATAAAATTTACTGATAACATTATTGTTCAAATATTCTTAAATAAGATTTCACGTGGGAAAAATTTAATTGATCTGATAACGTGTTTGGTGCTTCATTGTCAATTTTTGCTGTGATTTCGTACCTGTCCACCATATTTCTGATAGGGTGGTGTTTTTGATAAAAATGCATTTAAACATTTGTATATTTTTATAGATATACAGTTAACTTACCTACAGCGCACTTTTAATTAGCATGCTGTATCTGTTAATTTAGGCCCAATCGATTTTTTGCTGCAGTTAAATACCATTTTGATCGAAATACACATTTTAACAATATCTGCAACGAGTTAACGATGTGTGTATTTAATATTACATTAAAATATCCGATTTAGCATGGTGCTTTTATTTTCGCATGACTGACATGAAAGAAATTAATTTAATGAAACATTTCACCCGTATAACAAATATAAAAGCGTACCTGTTGTACGATTTTTAGCCTGGGAGCTATTGCTAAAGTTACATTTTAATTTAACAAGCTTTTATGTTTCAATATTTGATGAGGAATTTAGTGACGCGTTCACTGGGATTAAAATTAATATTAATTAAACCCCGGCGTTCGAATGTTAATTACATTATAATGTAAACAAATGTTTTCACAATAATCACGAAAATGTTTGTTTGTTTGGAATAGTCATATTGTAAGACTGGTAAACAAGAAAGGAGATATTATAGATTTTATTACGAGCAACTTATGTTGCTTCCATCATCTTAGGAATTTGTACTGAAAAACGTTGAAAGTTTTACGTTTACGTTGGCAATTAAAATCCGATAGTATTCAAGTTAATATATAAATAAACCTGTCGTCGTGTAAACATTAATTAATAATTATGATTTTATTAATTACTTGATTACATTTTCTTTTGCTTAAAAATTGTAATTTCAAAAAATTACAATTGACCAGAATCGCATTCATTGAATTTATCGATTTTGGTTTACAAATTTGTTTGGGTATATTTGATGCCCGAGTTTGACGATATAATATTAATTCCGTGGATTACTTCGCGTATAAATTTACGGTAATTGGAATGTTGACCCTTTCGCCCCATGAATATTATCTATACGCCCGGTTGTTATCTAAGCGCATTATGTGTGCCGTTCATATATAGGTCAGGCATTTTGATATAAAATACTTGGGAAAATTCATAATAATCTATATGAACGATAATTCAGTTTACGCTCTCGTAGAGGAGATTTAGAGCAGCCCATGAATTTGTGCTAAATCTCTCGGAGTTATCTACTAACAAATGTATATCTCTTTGTTTGTTCGTTTATATCGATTCAAATTATGAATTAATGAAATTTGTTCTCGAGATAAAATTAATTTATTCGTAAACTTAACTTAATTCAATCGTTCCTTGTGAACTAAATAATAATAAAAAAGAAAACGCTGTTTACGAATTTCTCCTTTGTGGCAGAACGTAGTCGCATCCAAAATAGTTTAATAGCCAAAAGCAATCATAATTCGGAAATGATAAGATAGCTTCGAATACAACTTGGAGATAAATTAAACGCACCACTTAACTTTACCGAAAGATAGTGCGCTAAAAGCTTAGGAAGTTTCTGTAAATCTATTCATAAATCTTTATGAATCATTAATTAGGTGATTAAGGGCTGCATTTTCTCGACTGCGGGTATATCGCGTAAATTTGCGTATAACATGGACGCAGTTTAATGTAAAAACTCATACTTAACGTAACGCACTTATGTAGATCACGATGTACGTAACTTAAATACGCCGAAGTGACAGTAAGATGCGTCTACACCACGAAGCCAATATTTAATGGCAAGACAAATAGGATTTAAAATGTGATAGGAAACAATCGAAAATCGATGATATTCAATTTATAGTACATTTAGCAGGGATACGAAGCGATTGGGAATTTATGGTTTAATCGCTGTATGAAAAATCGCTTACGCTTTAGAAAAGTTTCTTTATAAGGTAGCCAATTCAACGCCACTTTGTTCAGCAAGCCGTGTTTAAATTAAAACTTGCATTGTACAACTACACACTTAAGTTTAGGCTAAATCAGCTTAGATAGCCATTAAGAAGAAAACCTATCTAAAACATGATATTAGAAACATATTGTTCAATGATTGTTTATGAAAATTTAACAGAAAAGAACGAATCGTGTAGATGTGGTAAGAAAACCACAGAGGAATATAAAAATGTGGCTAAAGAACTAATAACCCTACTAAACATCAAAATACAGTGGGTGCAGAAATACTAGGCCACTGGGCAAAAAACACCAAGCAACATTGTTTCGACTATTGGACATGGATATTGGGCAGCTCCTGAATTTAGAAGCAGTCGAATTATTCTTAGAGGAAGTCTCTTAGATGGACCTGCAAATTGCACAACATTCACCACCACATTCCACAATCAAAATTAATTTTTCCCCAGCCCATGAAAAGTATATCAAATGATTGTGATATTTGTAACTAAGCGCTACATTTTCCCATTTTTCAGTTTTTTTAAGGTACCAGAAAAGTCCTAAATTGGCTTAACCCACCTTAGAAACTAAAAAGTCACACATCATAAATTTTGTTTTCGAAAGAACAAGGAACATCCGAATAAATCTTCAGTGTAGTAAAACAAATTAGCGAATTAGAAGCGCTGCAAGTCAACATAATAGTTTTTACACATCTACGATTTGCCATCCAAAAGATCAACGACCGTTGCTACATACGCTGATGATACCACGGTGATATCATAACGACCTAAACTAACGTCAAGGTATCTGCAAATAAACCGATACAATTCAGACTTGACTTTCCGTTGAAAAGAAAAACTACTCCACCTTTTAGCTGGACTAAGGGACAGTGAACCCAGACCGTAAAATTTTCTTGGATTACGCTTAGAAAAACGCATGACATTGAATGAATATGGAAGCAATTTGTGGATAAACTCACAATTGAAACTCCAAAACATATTAACTCTATAAAAATCAATTCCGCAACCAGTTTGAATCTACGGGATTCAGTTATGGGGTGCACTAATTCCAACGCTTTTTGAACAAGACGTTCGCCTCATAATTAATGGTCCATGGTCCAAGTAATTACGGTAGAAGTCAATCAAACTAAAAAAAAATAGGAATAATCGTCAAAGTCACTTAAATGTGGTAGTTCGTTATTTTTTTTGAAACTACTGAAAAAGTGCATCGTATAAAATTAGTTAAACATCTGATTACATCTTCATTTCAGTCTTAGTTAGTAAATGCCATAAAATGTCAACACAAACTGAAAGAAACCTACAAGTCGTATATAGTCGACACAAAATTTAATTATTCATGAAAATGCAAATAAATATAGTCAATTAAAAAAATCATTTCAGAACTTACATTTCTTAACTATTTCTTTTTTCTATTTTTGTTTCCACATCTACAAAGTACAGTAACAACTTTACTATTCATGAAGAACTGGTTTTAAAATACTGTTTATGATATAGTAAATCTCTGGTTGGAAGTCCATACTTCAATGTGAAAGCCATGTGTACCAGATGCACTATCAAAGTTACTGTCATTGTCCTAGGTCACAAGAAGGGACTATTAAAACCACATAGATAGCCAATCTCCTTGACTCCTCCTCGAGTGCCATAACTTTTGAAAGTATTGAAACGTATGAGTTCGGTTAGGTTAGGTCAATTGGTCAGCACATAAGTTCGCATATGTGTGTGTGAAATGGCTAACCACCCCGGTGGGATATCGCCGCTTAACCTTTCTAGATCTATTTATAAAGGGGTTGACCAGTTCCCATTCTCTGTATATTAGATGATTTCGCATATGATGCTGCATGTCTTCCTATCCCTAGTTTTCTCCTATCAGTTGTTTCCACCTCTCGAATTCAACTAGATCCTTGTCTGCCCCTTCTTCTAATACCGCCAGGATGCCATTCTACCATGCTGGAAATTATAGTTATTTTTTTATTAGCTTTCGACCAAGAAAGCCTAGCCATTGTGTGCTAATTGCTGCGAGGATAAATTGAAAAGTGTCCGGCCTATACAAGAAAATAAAAGTAAGTCCCCGTCAAGTTCAATCCAATTGGTCACAGATGCTCAAGTGATCTTATTCCATCCATATAAACCTTCTAATTCCATTGTGCCTGTTCACAGTGACTGGTGAACAAGCACATTATCCTGATGATACAGAATTTTTTCTTTGCTAAGCCAGGTCGTCTTTTTTGAATTTTTTCTTGTAGCTGGTCAAGTAGGGTAGCCTGGTATGCCCCGTTTTTTGATTCACTATTACCCTTGGCATCCCAAAAAACTGAAGTCAAAACTTTTCCGGCCGACCGCACTACTGTGGCCCTTTTCGGAGCAGGGTCTCCTGCCTCCTGCCTGTCCATTGAAATGGTCCTCCGAAATGGTTGTGCGTGTCAGTTTTTGCTCCAATGTGAGCAAATACAGCACCCATCTCGCGGATAATTTCCTCATCCTCATCATAAGTTCAGTTAGGATATATGTCCGCTCTGTTGAAATGCCCACAGTATCTGCGATCTTCATCAACTTCTCTCGCCGCACCTTCTAGACAACTTTATGAACTTTTTCGATCTTCTGTACTCTTGCGACCACGTTTGAAATCCGCAACCCAAGTTTTAATTATGGTGCATGATGACGATGACGATGACGAGAAACTTTTGTTATATTCGTGGGCAGTTTATGTTGACAAAACAGCAGCAAAACATTACCGAATTCGTGAGTAATGTTTATAATATGTATTAACGATCGGTAACCAAGACAAACAGTGGGTCCCATATAAAGTTTGTGCGAAATGCGTTCGTGAACTTCGAAAGTAGTCAAAAGCGCAGAACAACACATATGTTATGGAGAGAACCTCAGAATCGTACCGAAGTTATGGTTATGGTTATGGTTGCTGTTGCAAGACTACTGGCCAGAATTCTAAAACATACAATTACTTGGTATGTATAACCGTATCATCGATAACGCACGCGGTACATCACGATCCGAATGTTGCACATCACCTCCCTATTTTTTCTTGTAGCTGGTCAAGTAGGGTAGCCTGGTATGCCCCGTTTTTTGATTCACTATTACCCTTGGCATCCAAAAAAACTGAAGCCAAAACTTTTCCGGCCGACCGCACTATTGTGGCCCTTTTCGGAGCAGGGTCTCCTGCCTCAGTCCATTGAAATGGTCCTCCGAAATGGTTGTGCGTGTCAGTTTTTGCTCCAATGTGAGCAAACGCAGCACCCATCTCGCGGATAATTTCCTCATCCTCATCATAAGTTCAGTTAGGATATATGTCCGCTCTGTTGAAATGCCCACAGTATCTGCGATCTTCATCAACTTCACTCGCCGCACCTTCAAGACAACTTTATGAACTTTTTCTATCTTCTGTACTCTTGCGACCACGTTTGAAATACGCAACCCAAGTTTTACTTATGGTGCACGATGTGGAAGATTCGCCTAACGTGTAGTTTAGCTCAGCTTTTATTTCTTTTGGGTATAAACCTTAATATGAAAATATTTAATCACAATGCACAAATTTCGACATGCACCATTTTTACAGGATACAAAACTTTACACCTTTGGCAGCATGCCAAACAATTGTTATTTTACAGACGTTTTTGTTATTTCCCAGCCAGACTGGATAAACCTTATAATTTTCGCCGTTATAACATTGCGCAAATTTGTATCCTATCTAGGTTAGGCCGAGAACTTCAATTTATCTTCGTAGTGTGACACGTTGAGTGTCCACTATAACGTTAATACGTGCCTTAAATAATAATCTTTGCACCACCTATTATTATCAGTGATGAAGAATGTCTGCTAAATGTTTGTCCGACGAAGAACAACAGTGTATAAGGGGAGTTTAAGTTTATAATAATTTTTAAATAACACAACATATTTGAAAATTCGACGTTGGTTCTCATTCAATATTATGTTTTGCTATTTTTTACATGAACTGGAGATATTTATGCATTCGATGAAGACATTTAATGGGTCGGTCAATATTAAAAATGCAATTTTTAATATTGACCGATTTTGATAGATTTTGGGGCGCTGGTTACCTGAAAAATACTAAAACTGCCATCACGTCAAGATTTTTAGTTAGCATAGTTTTGTTGGCTAAAGTACAGTCGAATGCAAAAAAAATAGACAAAAACAGTTTCCTGTAATTGATTTTCCTGAAATTGTTGTGGTATAAATGTGGCTTTTTAAAATCCCCTTTTCCTTCAAAATTTGACAATCTTTCAAAGTTGACATTCATTTTAAAACGAAGTTTCTTTATTCCAAACTTTCAAACTTCAAACTTTCAAACTTGAATTTTCTCAGTAAGTTTTCTTAATCCACGTGATATTTGATTTATTTATTCAGTAACGGTGGTTCGGGGCTCTAGTTGGGGGTACCTACGCTTACGGCTCACCAGTTCATTAAAATGCCACTGAAATGATAATACTGATGTTTACATGACATTGCTAATATCGAGCAAGTTTGTTCAAGCAGCCGAAAATTTCGTGTCTACTTTTTTTGCATTCGACTGTACCTTGTTTCTAAATTGACAAAAAATATATTGAATGATTGCATTTCACAATAGTGAATAAATTGTCATAAATAGTTGGTTAAATATAACTTAATGAACGAACCCTTTAGTGTTCGAAAATAGGTGGATTTTCATGTCATTCGCTAAAGACCTCATTTATTGTAGGCATTTTTTTTACCTGCAATGTATTTAAATAGTTAAATACTTAGAAGAGGCTTAATGAGGATTTTTGTATAAATACCGATATCATTTTTTCCAAAATCAGTACCTCCGTGTAATTAATAACGCTCACTCAACAATTTTTGTTATATTTGTGGGCAGTTTATGTTGACAAAACAGCAGCAAAACATTACCGAATTCGTGAGTAATGTTTATAATATGTATTTCGGCTTACGATCGGTAACCAATACAAACAGTTCGTGAACTTCGAAACTAGTCCAAAGCGCAGAACAACACCTTTGATTTACAATCGCCTATGTTATGGAGAGACCCTAAGAATCGTACCGAAGACTGTTATGGTTGCTGTTGCAAGACTACTGGCTAGAATTTTAAAACATACAATGACTTGGTATGTACAACCGTGCCATCGATAGCGCATGCGCTACATCGCGACCCGAATGTTGCACATCACCTCTCTATTTGGAATCAGTGCAAGCTGAAGGCATGAGCAGTGATGTCGAATTTGATTCTGAATTTGAGCTAAGTGTTGTTGGACCTAAACGACTTAACGAGAGATCTAAACCTGCCAATATATGCAGCTGAACTCCTCGGATCAAGCTTGCTTTCTCTGCGAGTGGCATAGTCTGCATAGCGGACAACATTGGACGAAGAAAAAGTGGCCGCCTAGAACTATTTTGCCCCCCCCCCTCGCTTCACATAAAACTGAGAAGAATGAGAGGTTTGATTGAATTAGAAGCCTGGGAATCTTTTAAGGAAGTGGTGAGCAATTTTCTATGAAACATTAAATGTATAAATTATGACGATATTGTGAAGAAAATGGTTGAAAATTTTGGGAAAATGGGTTGTTTGATGAGCATTAAACTTCACTACATTAATTCGCACTTGGAATACTTTCCTGATAACTTGGGAACTGTAAGTGAACAGCAAGGCAAAAGATTTTACCAGTATTTGAAAGAGCTACAACATCGCTATCGAGAGGTGAAATACAAGGATGGTGGCAGACTATTGTTGGTTGCTGACGCGAGATGATCTAAGTCGGAATTTTAAGAGTAAATCTCACAATCGGAGCTTCGGAGAAAAAAAAAAGATATCATGAAAGTATTTAATATTTCTAATTTATGTATTAACATCATTTAAATGTATTTATAATATTTTAATGTGATGTAATTGCTTTATTATTTTAATATATTTTTTTATCTTGGTAAAGTTGGTTTTTTTCCAAAAAAAAGACTGACGCTGATGGGGTACATATTCGTAATCAGCGCACCAAAATTAAGATCAGTTATCAAATTCAAAAGGGAAAATAAAAGTTAAAATTTGCAGACCTGTGTAATGTAATAATTATTACAACAATAAAGATAACATTACATGAAAAGAGATAAAATTTTATATATGTTATTTAACTTAATAACTCATAATCCATTTAAACAATTTTAATTACCTGGCGGCATGACCAATGAAACGTCAAGTAATAATCACAGCAAACCCGCAAGAAATTCTTTTAATGCATCATTTCTCACGCCATTGTTCAAGCTTTATCCTTAACAGAAATGTATGGTATCTAAACACATATTATGACATCCCCTAAAAGATATATACGTATAATAAATTTTATTATGTTATTCCATAATTTGATTTTATTTCGCTACAATAGTTGTAACCTAAAACTGAAAATCACTTTACGGCTTATTTCCGTTTTCAAATGATGATGGAACACGTTATTCCTTTATCGTATTCTAATCATTTCAGTCGAAATATTTATGTTCCGATCATCCAAATGGACTAAAGGTTCCAGTTTTGATATCGGAGTTATATCAAACGTATTATTATTATCGTATTTTAATTTTTACCCATACCCATTGCATTGTTCTGCTTCTGTTCAACATTTGCTAATTATAATTCTTTTCAACTCAGTCGCTATAGAACCAAAAAGTTTTATTCCAAAGTCATTCACCTATTAATTTGTGGTGCTATTTCATGAAATTTTATGGCTATTTTGATAATTTAAGTTTTAATTCTTTCTCAAAATCTATAATTCAAACAATTTTTTAAGTCTTATTTAAATTTCTAGTAGCCAGAAGTCAGAATACCATCTCACCAGTATGTTGTTGCATTTGTTAGTCTATTACACTTTATTTTTCTCATTTATTTTTATTAAGACCATGATATACTGTATATGCGTTGTAGATCGATTGTGCTTAAAATAACTAAGATATATTAATACACTCAAAAACTGATTTTAATCACTGCGGAATTTCGCATCCACAGAAATAATATTTTTAAGTGATAGGTCGGTATGAAAATATATATACCTTGAACACATTTAAGGACTATTGAAGCGGCCTTTCTATGAAGCTTAAACCAGTCGTCTCCCTTGCGTTTTTACAAATTAGACGACAATTATTTTACTTCCTGTTAAAACTCGATGGCAGCGTGCGTCCACTTCAGGACGAAACAAATGACTAATCGGGCCAAACCGCACCCGCAATAAAAACGCAGTCGGATTTAGACCTTGATTACTCTGCTCGTCTTAATTTAAAAAAAATGAGCCGGCGAACAGAGGACGTGACAGATGAATGTGTCAGCGAAGACGAAGTGACTTTTCTCTTGCGGCTACGCCCTTCACCCTCGCCTCCCGCGCGTTCCCGGCGCCACAGCGTGGATTTTAAACGCGCGACGGATCATCAAAACCGCGCCGTGCCCGCGAAAGCTTGGGACGTCAGACTGGAAACGGAGTCGACGACCAGCCAGAGGAGGAAACCGCCGATGTCGCCGACCCAAGTCAGACGTTTAAGCACACAGGAGGCGGAGGACGCGAAGAAAAGTTCGCCGAAATTGTCCTCGCGTAAATTTCCCAGTTTTGGTTTGCGACGGAAGAAGGAAGAGCCGCGTCCTGGGAACAATTGGGAGGTCATCATCGAGCGAAAGGACGCGGATTCGCCACCACCAGTACCACCGCGCATTCAACCCACCGCTCCGCCCCAAGAGATGGTCGAGAATTCGTTTTGGTAGAGTTTATATAATTTCCTACGATGGAATACACTGCGAGAATAAATTAGACAAACACTAAGACACATAGTTATTTTCTAGTTTTATGAAATTTTTGGTGATTTGTTTACCATAAAATGCATTCAATTTGATTATTATAAAAAAAAAATGAATCATGGGAAACAATTTAGGGAAAAAGCCTATTTGTCAATTCGATAGCTTCAGTTTCACAAAGAATCTTATATATAATTAGTGCTTGTTACTGAAACCGTGTATGATGAGGCAGCTAAGTTAAAATAATCGAAGAAGGATACAGGTTACGTCACGTTTATTACGAAAATTTTATATAAGCCCTTCTGTTATGTCCAGAGTTTGGAATCGGTACCTGGAGACAGGAAGTTGTGGTAGAAGAGCTGGTCAGGATCGGAAACGTGCGACAACCGTTCGGCAAAACAGATTTTTGGGAAATTTTGCACTTAAACGACGCACATCTACTTCTAGAGACCTGAAAAATGATAGGATTGCAACGGGCATCCAAATTTGTACGGAAACTGTAAGAAAAAGGTTGCGAGAACATAACCTGACCTTAGGTTATGTTCTCGCAACTTTTTTCAACAACATGCAGATTGGGGAATGGAGCAGTAGTCGTCAGTGCTTTTCAGCGATGAGTCCAAATAACGGTTGACACGTTGTGATGGTCGTCTTCGAGTTTGAAGGACATCATGAAGGACTGATTCAGGAAGTAAACAAGTTTGGAATGGGATCCTACATGGTATGGGCTGGTATCTCATTACATACTCGTACAGATCTCGTTGCATTAGCTGGCCGAATGAATGCTGCCCTATGTATTGAAAACATTCTTGCAAATCATGCGGTACCTACTAGAACTCTTATAGGCCCTAGATTTCTGTTCCATCATGTTAACGCAAGACCACATGTAGCAGGTCAGACAAAATAATTCCAGGAATAACATCAAATCCCAGTTATGGACTGGCCAGCTCTCAGCCCAGATCTGAATCTGATCGAACACATCTGGGACGAGACTAGACCGGAAACTCAGAAACATTTGTGGCTCCAGACATGTTATGGTAGCTCTTCATGAAGAATGAGTCAACACACCCCAAGAGGGTATCCAGAGGTGGATTGAAAGTATGCCACGAATATGTCAGGTCGTTATTCAGTCTCACCGAGGACATACGTGTTATTAGATATCCTTTAAAGTTTATTTTTCTCTGGTTGCTTAAGCCTAATTCGTTAACTGGCGAATATATTTTTTTGTTAGTTGTATTTTTTGCCGTGTTTGATTTTTTGTATTGAAAGGAGTGCATCTTATGATAAATAAACGATAATATCACCAGTTTACAAGCTTTACTTTCATAAAACTAGAAAATAATGTAAGAATATTTTTCTTCGTGTTCTTCTAATTTATTTGTTTCAGAAAGCGCTGTGTTACTTGTGTATTTGACCAGTGCCCAGTGACCCTAAAGATATAACATTTTCTTAAAAAGATCACTTTTGGCAATGTTAGTAGTACAATTTTTAAGTGAAGATTTCGCCTCTGAAAGGATTTCCACATATTTTAATGCTATTATATTTATCTCTCTACCTCTCTCTTTCTATCTCTTTCTGTCTCCTACCACTTCTCTCTATCTGCCTATCACTCAACCTTTCTCCCCCTCGCTATCTCGCTCCATCTATCTCTCCCTATATATCTTTATCTCCCTATACCTCTATATATTTACACATAGGACTATAAAGTATACAATAGTTCGAGGCTGTAATCCAAAAATATTAACAGGCGTACAATAACACCGAACCAACACACACCTTTATCTAGGTTATCAAACACTCTAACACTAGCAGCTTTTTTTATTTGCTTATCTTACTTCATTGGTTGACTTTAATGTTATAAAATTCAAGTTCATCTTAATATTAAAGTTGCCATCTGAATCTTCTAGAAGTTAAACATTCTATGTCACGGTAGAGTGGTGTTATTGTTCGTTTCGTATTGTAGGTGTACTTAATAACTGTTGTGAAAACCAAACATTTTCATTAAAAAAAAATCATTAGAATTCTCCTCGTCATAACTACTCCGCATACACGAGTGCGTAAATGTCGGTACTGTAGCAGTGCAGTTCCTGCTACGGTATCTGTGTTTACACAGGTTTGAAACCATACTATGCCGACTAGATTATCGAATTTGCAAATATGATGAGGAGGAGGGTGTACTCAGTTTCATGTTCTGCCTACTCGACAATTTTATTAATCGATCGTAAACGTGACTTGTTTTGTTTCGTGAAATGTACATTTATAATGAGATCTTGTTGATGATGAGGAACAAAAACGTAAAAGTTTTTGTTCCCTGAAAATACTACGCACGTATATTCTCCGCATATGTTGTACGTAATGAATACAGTTTCCAACGACCGTTATCTGTAAATTATTCAACTAATTTTCGATACAGTTCTCGTTCCTTAAAAAACTTGAAAACTTGGTAAAACGCGTTAAGGAATAATTTAAATAATTCCTTGACGGTTTTTACCATTAATTATTAAACAAACATGTTGGGCAAGACATTTATTTCGGTTACTTGATTAATATTAATGATCAAAGGATTGCAGCAGAATAATTGTCAACACGTTTATCGCAAAATTGATATCTTGTCAAATAAAGCTCTAGAGAGGCATTTCTACACCCATTTAGTAGTAGAAGCCTTAAAAAGCAATACACCTGATATAACTAATGGCAACGCCAACTTTATGCCATGTGTTTGTCTTACAAGACTATTTGAATTTTAGGGAATATAATTAAATATTTAAAATATCCGTGCTACAACCAAGGAAACACCTTGTGTTAACAACATTAATGAAACAGGCCCAGAAAGATCAACTGGTGGATCACCAGGCAATATTATTGTTTCGGCCTCACCTCATCAGTAGCGAATACCGAGAACCTTAGTTATAGAAATACTTTTATATGCAGTTACCATCAAATATTCTTGGCGCGAGCATTTATTTTTTGTTGTTTGAAAAGGGATCGAAAAGGGAAGAGATCGCAGTTGCCCCTGTGGAAATCTATCTGCAGCAGGTCTCATTGTTGGTATTTCTTGCCCATCTATCCAGATGTCTTTCATCCAGCTATAAGGCTATAATTTATATCAAACATTGCCATTTTCCTGCCAAAGTTGTTTCATTTTTAGAAGCAGTTCAGATTTGACTCAATTCATTTCAACTCTTGAAATTCGTGTGACATTCTTTTTTAAAGTAGTGTTGTTTATTTTGGATAATCTTCTTTTACGCTAACTTTGTTGTTAATCTTATGAAGACGCAAGGATTGCAAGGAAGTGAATCAACCTGAGCGCAGGTTTCTTATCGCCTTATTCGTTAGCTCAATACATCTATCAAATCGACGAAAATCACAACATATGAATAAGAAAATTGATTTGGATTTTATTTCTGATTACTAAATCTAAAGTCTGAATAATCGTGTAAAGCCTAGGTCTCAAGTCCAATGGTAAAGAGTGTCACAAAACAAAAATCTCTGGGCTGGTTAAGGGGGCAATTACTCTCTAGAAGAGTGAAAATAATTTTAAGGAATTATTTTTGCGAAAACCATCAAACCTACAGCATCGGGATTTCACTCATATTAAGATATGGTTAAACTAACAATACAAATTTTTATGAAATGCTTTATCGAAATTTACACAAGTTCTACGCTGTTATGTAAGTTGCGGCATGAGACGCTCGTTCAATCTGGCGCACGGATTGCGGGGTACTAATCGTCTGCAACAAAGAACTATTCTTCTTTTCTAATCTATATGAGTGTAATCAAGTACAAATATTTTTTTCGAAATGGCAGCTGTTTAAAAATCAAAGTTCAATTTTTCCGAAAAATTTTCAACCAAATCAGATTGGACTGAAATATTCAAGCTATCAAAATAATCCCTGAAATATTCAAGCTATCAAAATAATCCTAGTTCCAACCATAAGTGAAGGTTGGAACTAAGTGAGAGCCATGTTTTGTAATAATCATCTGATTGACATAGAAAGTGTGCTTTTTTATTCGGTGTTCATTAATGGTTTCTTGCCATCTTGTTGAGTGCTACCCATTGGCGTACTCGGTAATGTTCGTGTCCGTTGATGACATATCGATTGTACGAAGGTAAAGTGAAAAGTTCGTGACTTGGCAGTGAAAGACGCTATTTTTAAGCTCAAAAATAAAATAAAATAAAAAAATAGTCCCCCTTTGCAAATGCACATTTTCCAACGTTTCTTCAATGAATGTATTCCATCCCGGAAGGTCTGCGAAATACCCATCTACTGCTGCTCACCTCTTCATTTAACTCAAAACGTTTTCTAGGCACAAATTTCTTTTTATTTGGAAATAGGGGGAAGGCAGGGCAGCCAAATCTGGTGAATAAGGTGGATGATCCAACAATTCGTACTTCAAATCACTCAGATGCCCATTGCCAAAGCGCTTTTGTGGGCAGGTGCATTGTCCTGCAATCCAGGCTTCTTTTTCCATTTTTTTCATCCAGTTGGTCCAGAAGACTTGCATGGTATTGGCCACTTATGGTTTTACCATTTCCAAGTTAATCAATAATAAAAATCCGTTTTGCATCCTAGAACACACTGGGATTTAAATCCAGCAGGTAAACCCAACTTTGCCTTTTTTGGTGCAAAACCACCCGCTTCCACCTGCTGCTTCGATTACTGTTTCGTTGCTGGCATGTAGTGGTGGACCCATAATTCATCCATAGTAACAAATCGATTGTTTTCTTTTTCGAACGGTTCTAACATCGTTGAGAAATCGTTTGCGCGTTTGCTTTTGGTCGACATTTAAGAATTGCGGCACCCACTTTGCACAAAGCTTTCTTATTCTTATTTAATTCTTTATGTAAAACGTGTCCTAGTCTTTCTCCCGATATGCCTACGGCCTCAGCTATCTCGCAGACCTTTCATAATCGATCGTTCAAATCGCCTTTTCGATGATTTCTTCTGTGGTTGCAGTTTTTGGTCGTTTTTCGCCTGGATCATCTTCAGGAGATGTACGACCACGTTAAAATTCGGCCGCCCATTTCTTCACTGTTAAAAATTTAGGAGAAGACTCCAACTTTTGATGAATTTCCGTTAGCGATAAACCGAACGAAAAATTTTATAACTAGACAATACTCCAGTTTATGAATTTCAAGGCAGCATACACACACACACACACACACGCAGAACACTTCTACTTCAAAAATCAACATCGATAGCAATACTATTTCTATGCTAGGCCGAGAACTTTTCACCTTACCCTCGTATAATGTAATACTCATCACCACCGTCGGTTTTCTATTAATAACCCTTTCCAGATATCGTAGAGTATCCACTATGATGTGGAGTGATTTGCGTCTTTATTTAGTACCGATTTTTACTACCCTCACACTTTTCTAAGGCTCGCAATTTTTTAATTAAGTTGCCTCGATTTGGAGAAACGACATTCAGTCAATTTACTTATATTATCAATTATTTACTATGTTTTGTTCCGCTTAATTAAAAATAGTAATATACCTTTAAATTAAATAGCGGTGTATTATTACATTTTGTATTCGAGCAACAAGTTCTTTAATAAATAATAAAAACGATTACCACAAATATTTGCATAAATATTACAATTATGCACCACACGTTAATAAATAACGAAGGCAGTCGAGATTGTTTATTAACGAAATACTTGCGAAAAAAATCAATTGGGATAAATCAAATTTTCAGAAATCACATGAGTTTGCATCCAGAACTTCCTGGAAATAATTTTCGAAATGGAAAATTGTTTGATGATTAACAGACTGTATCCAAGGGTGTATAATGCGTCATTAATGCCTATTTAGGATATGATTCCAGTCAAGTGTTATAGAATCGTAAATCGTGTCAACATTTATAATAATGCGATTGTAAATGCACTTTGGGTGATGAATATAAGATGATTTGAAATTAAATTTCAGCGAGTGTATCCGGTGATGAAATCTATTTCGTCCTTCAGGACTCATCAGATCGCCAACGATACATCTGCTGAGGCATATGTGGTCATGCAAACATGAATGTACATGAATACAAATAGATTGTTATTAATTCCAATATTTAAAGTAGATCGTTCCTTTATATCATTTCTGTTGATCAAAACCTCAACCATTAATTCATATTAAAAGTTTGGCGAGTTGTTGTTAAAGAAATATAAAGGGAATTGTAAAAACGTACATTCGCAAGCATACAATATAGCGTTCATGGTCCAGAAATTATTTATCTTGATTGGTGTCAATTATTCATGTTGTGTCATTCATATTGAAATTCAACTCCATGTTGTGGCATGATTTATGTAAATATTAATTTTACATTTACTATCTAATCTAATTAATATTAATAAATTAAGAACTTATTGAAAGGAATGTCTTAATTATTTATAAGTGATCTCATTTTTCAATATATTTCCAAAAATGTGTTTCATATTTTGCTTTTCCTTCTTAAGATGCTAATGAAATTGATAGTAATTGTGTTTGTGTAAAGTTAGATTTATTTTTTTACCTTTACTAAAAATCTTTCATCATAATTTTCGTAGCTAATAAACAATTTCAACTGTATTAATCTTTTATGCAACACCACGACATGAACTGACTTTTAAAACAAAATTGGATTAAATGAAACTATGTTTATAAAAGTAACACAATACAAGTAGTGTTTGGTTTGGTACGACATTGTGGTCAACCTCTAGGCATAAATGTACAATATTTTTGGATTATATAATCGATGTTTTCTATAACTTTTTGAAAAAGTTTTTTGTTAACTAATGATAACTTCGCCAAAGTGCACAAGTAACTTTAATCCTGATAAACAAAAACTCCCCATCCATTACAATCAAATATTTAAAACTATCATTATATTTTCAAGCGCGTACCCCCACCCGTACTACATACTTCGAACATCCTTCGACGGCAGCAACTCGGAGTTTTCGAGTTCGAATTTTAATCATTTACATAATCCGGATAGCTTTGGCTTCGCTGCAATTAATGCTCCCCGAGAGGTGAAACAAAGCGACGCGGAGAGACTCGCGCGTCAGCATTTTATCGCGAATTCGTCGAATCGTTTCGAGGGAACTTCAAGTTTTGCCGGCGCGCAGACGGGCGGAATCGCTAATGTGCCGAGCCGTTTGCGACAAAACTTTGTACCCGAAGCTCAAAATTTACGAAATACCGTCGCGGATTTAGCGCCGAGCCGCGGTGCAACGCCACCCCCCGTTAACACTGGAAGATTATACCTGCAACAGACGCCGTCGTCGACCTCGTCGCCTAAACCACCCGTTCCGTTACCCAGATTAACCTCGGGAACCGACAACTTTGGAGACGTTGGTAGGGGTCACGCGGAATTCGCTTCAAATATTCTGGTTAGTACACTTGTGGATTATATTTTCTATTAATAATATTGACATAGGACTAGAAGTATGAGAAATAACGGAGTTTACCACCAGCTACTAATTTTACTAATGACAAGCATAATTAGCGATTAAATGATGACTGTCACCAAATATCGAAGCTCAATTCCTCTGTAGCAACGTTTCACTGCAAATTTGACATTTCACAAACGTTGGGTTTACAAGTGGAGTACGTGTTAATATTGTTACAAGTCAAATGATCTATTTAGACACCACAAAGCGAAATATTCGGATAGAGATTGCACGTGAAATTCGCGAGAATCTGATAAAGAAATATGGATACGTCAATTTATATTAAATGTTGTTAATGTATATTAACCTGCAAGATGTGAAATGAATCAATCGAAAGTAAATTTTGATTAATAAATTTCAAAAATCGATTTGGTGGGATATGTTTCGTACCATAATTGCACAATTCAATTTCAATACTACGTGCTATAAAATTGCAGCACCCTGTTAAGGTTGTTGAATTGTGAAAAGATTTTCGTCCTCTATGAATACTGGTAACATCGGGATAATAAAACTTAGCAGAAAAAGAATAAAAGATTTATAAAACGTTATTTAAGTTATGTATCCTCATGGGAAGTCATGTATCAAAAAATGCAAGAGACCTTTGAAAATCGGTAGGGCGTGGGGTAAATTCTGCCCATAATGCCCTATCTATATCTCACCACTTCCAATAACCTAAAACTTGCTTGATTTACGTTGACAGTGATAAAGCATCAATGCGAATTTTCGGTCATTTGAAATCTCGAAAGAATCAGGAACAGAGACATTGGTTAAGGTTTATTTTACGTTGACGAAAACATTAATCGACTATAACTAGGACTAGGTTTTCACATCTGGCATTCGTAGATTGTTGTTGCAAAATTTTTGATTGGGCCAAGGTGGGTTTAAGTACGGTCAGCGGTTTCGAATTGCGACATCCAGAAACCTAGATTAGGTTGGATTATTTTGCTGTTGAGGCTTTAGGTACCTCAACTCCTAATTAGTCTTATGGGTGACAAATACTTAATTTTAATCCTTGAAATTTAGAAATCAATTACATCCAGAAACGTCGTTTATATTTCCTGCCTACATACTTTCAAGGCTTTACATAATTCGATGATTGTGTTTGTGATTTGTGTTTTCGAACACGAAAAGTTTAAGAACGTTTGCAGTTACACGACAAGCTTGAACGTTAAAATCAAATTAACCTTGTCCTAAGTTTCTGTTGTAGATTTTATATAGAGACGTAGTACAAAATGATTGAGGCGTTTAAGATTTTGGTCAAAACGAAACGATTTTTATATATGGAGCCGCTTGTTCGAAAAATCGTGTAGGTTTAATCCACGAAGTTTCTTATTCAATTTTTTTCGACAAAATTAAAAATTGATTCTTATCGCCTGGGTGGTACATTGTTGAAAACAAATCTTGTAAAGCCTGATGTCTAAATGCAGCATTCATACATTGTGAGGTTGAGACTTAGGTTGAAGTTGAATGCGTTCGTGTTGATTGGGTTTTATGAAATTATGATAACGATTTGCAGGTTTCTGGGCGTTGTATCTTTGGTGCTTAGGTTTAAGGTGTTGTCAAATGCAACATACAATCGAAGTGAGCCGCCCAACCGAATACTCTTTAACATTGAACGAAAAGCTCGTGGATATTTTAGAAATTCTGGAAGCGACTTAATCGTCAGAAATTCATAATTAGAATTTTTAATGTTTAGGTTTGAGGCAAAGATGTGACCTAATTTATTTCTAAAAATTAAGTCTACCTAACGCATTTATTTTCAAAATTTAACAAAAATTGCTCAATACATTTTTAGGACACTATCTTGTCGACGCATTACTTGAACGTCAAAATTGAAGCAATCAAAGATGTGATTGATTGACGTTTAGGTTTAAGATGTCGATATGACTTAATTTCGTTCTAAAAATTAAGTCAACTATTTTGGGCATTTGGTGTAATAACCTAAGCGAAGTAGGTAGATGTCTGAACATAACCCAACCTGATTCAACCCAACCCAAGCTAACCCAACCCGACTAACCCCTACCCAACCCAACCCAGTCCAACCCATTTTGGACATTTGTTTTAATAACCTAAGCAATTTGGGTAGATGTCTGAACATAACCCAACCTGATCCAACCCAACCCAAGCTAATCCAATCCGACTAACCCCTACCCAACCCAACCCAGTCCAACCCATTTTGGGCATTTGTTGTAATAACCTAAGCGAAGTGTGTAGATGCCTGAACATAACCCAACCTGGTCCAACCCAACCTAACCCAACTCAACTAAACCAAACCAAACCCAACCCAGCCCATTGTGGGCATTTGTAGTAGTAGTAATCTAAACACTGGTGGCTATGGCAAAACATTGAAAGTTGAAAGATGTCGTTGAGATGATAAATTTCCGCTGGAGTAACTACAGAAAAATCACGATCACATGAAAGCGCGGAGGTGGCTCAAAGTAAATTATTTCACGGCAAAACCGAAATAAAATTTTAAAGCGTTCGCTTAAAGTCTTGGGATTCGTGTCAGGATCACATGATGGGCGAACAGGTATCTGGAGTAAAATAATTTCTCGCCACAATGAAATTAAAACTTTAAATTGCAATTTTTATTTTTCGGAAATTCGTATCAAGATCACATGAACGCGGGGAGGTTCAACTCGGAAATTCTAAAGATGGAATGAGATGTTGGTTCTCCCTAGAGTAACAGGAATCATGCCGAACCCAATTGATAATAACTGGATTCTTTGCCAGACCTTTTAAAAACAATTACTTAACAGCAAATAATTAAAGAATACGCAGTCCAATCGGAAATTTCTGAATTGTTGATTTCAAAAAACAGTCAATAATCGATGATAATCAATACGTGTGGAGTAATAAGAAGCTGATTGTCAAAATTCCCGGTAATATATGTTGGTGATCTAATTTAAACTATTGAGCCAAGTCCATACCTCATGTTAATTAATACGAAAATGTATTAAAATTATTACATGATTCTAGCGTATTTCATTACACTTCTTTAATAAATTAAATTCCATAGAAATTTAGTTCTAATTAATTACGCCTTTGTTACAAAGTTAAAAACAATGAAGTTTCACAGTTTATGTGTCGCTATAGAAGCGAATGGTCTATTAAAACGCTTTATTTCAAAGGACTTATGCAGCGCATGCTATTTTAGTCGTGTAAAACAAAATGAGATTCTCGTTTGTTGGAAGACGCTAAATTATTAATATCTTCCAATGTACTAAAGCCGCGCTTGATAATAAATATGCTTTTAAGGAACTTTAAAATTAAATTAATAAGCCGGCAAACTTTAAATAATTATTTTATATTGAAGTTTTAATCTGCATATTTCCACTACGTGTTTAGGACGTAGTGGAATTCAGCAGCAGGAAAACGCTATAAAATTATATGCTTAGGTACGTGAGAAGTTTACGTAATACGTCTTCCGTCAGTTTAAGCACAATAACATTATCTGCAGACGCAATAATAAAATATAGTTAGCATACGTTAATAAAACGAAATACTGCTTAGAGCGACAATTTTGTAAAATGTTTAATTTAAAGCTCCATCGGTTGCCGCCTGTCGCAGAATTTCGAAATTCCATATCTTTTTAATGTAAGAAATACAGTTGTGCAATTTACATCGTGTGTTTTTCGCTTGCGTGTTATACTTTCTATTATAAGCAGAAACAAAAAATAATAATGGAGGAATGAGTTTAAATTGAACTAAAGAAGAGGTTCGTATAATAACCCATACTAATTTGCGGGGTGTGGCTAAGCTTTGTTAAACGAACTGCAAAGTGCTATGTTGGGGATGGAATTTGATAGTAACTTGAGCCATCTGCTTCGAAATGGTCGATTGTCAAACGTAACACGACACCTCCTGCAATTTGGAGAACGGCTTTGTCCGTTTATAGTTATATCGGGATATCCTTCAATTCTTAATGCGCTGCAGCGTCGAACCTCGAACACATGTAACGGGAAGCTGAGTGTCGCGAGTCATTTATGGCTGCATCTTAACAATACATACGCGAATAAAAGCATTTCGCACGACAATTCTTCATAATTTATGTCGTTAAAATAAGTAAAGTTTGGTGGTAAATTTATACAGACATTTGCAAGTTGGAAAGATAATTTGTATGTAAGTATGAAAAGCTTTCAAGCACTAAACTTTATATTTACAATTGCATTTACGTTTTAGATACAAAGCGCCACCCATTTCTTGCAACTACATTCAATTAAATGTATGTCGTATTTAATGGAACTACGAGATGGGACGGCTGGATACTCTTTATTGTGACTTGTACTTATGAGCATTATCATTCCAAGCGTTACCTTTATTTTTAACACTATTTTCGTGCATTTGATGAAAGAAGAATATTTGAGGTTAATGTTGCGATTTTATTAAATTTCATAAAAAGGTGACTTAGATGTGAAATGAAGTTGGAGACGTAAATTATTTCGTTTGTGAAAATCCCTTTTCCGTCTTTGTTTTTACCACATCTACTCCAAATGTATTTAAAACAGTGGTGGTAACTCAAAAGAATGGAGCAGGACCATGCATAGGTTCTTTTGCAAACACAAAATACTTACTTACTTAGTTAAGTATTTCCTACAGCTTTGGTAGTATTTCCCTTCTATGTGCTTCTACGCTTCTTCACATGCAATACCCATCCCTGCCAGTATTCTGCTAATTGCTGCATTTCATGCAGTCCTCAGTCTACCTCTCCCATCAGTTTCTATTTCCCACTCTGTTATTGTGTTTCACTTTTCTCAATTACAATCTTTATTTCCAGCCCCCTGATTACTTTGCTTCGTATATCATCTCTCATTGTTACCTCCTCAATTTTCAGTAAGATCTTCATTTCTGCAGCTTGTATTTTGCGTATATATTTTCTATCATGCTCCACGATTCACAACCATATATCAAGGTGGGTGATAGTACTGTTCCGTACACTTAGCATATGTTATATAGAGTTCCATACATTCTGTTTATATTCATTATTCTGTTGTTGATTTTATTTTCCAGTCCACCTTTTTCTTCCATCATAGACTCCAGTATTTTATTTTATTTCTTTCTTGTATTGTGTTACTGTTTCTTGTGGATTCCTACCTACACTCATTACCTCTGTTTTACTAATATGTTTTTTTAAGTTTCTGACCATGCTTTTTAAATTTGTAAAGTCTTGGCTATCAGGATCAGGGCATAAGCATTTGTATAGTGTCAAAGACTTTCTTCAAATCTACTGCACATACATTTATATATATATATATATATTTATGTATGTCTTTATGATCAAACTGTATATTATATTACTAGTAAGTCATAAATATAGAAAAGGCAATGATCCTTTCGTATTTTTATTTCATCTAATTTGCTAATTATTTCTCCTGATCTTTCTTGGTCATTGCTTACTATATCATTTAGGCGCCCGATAATTATCAGCGAGCTGTTTTCTATTCTACTTCATCCTGTACTTTACTCTAAATTTCGTCAAGTTCCTGTTTAGCAGATCAATCATTGGGTCCGTAAATAATTAATATTGTAAAGATAATGGCCATGTTTTTATATTTTTCCCTCGGTATTCTTTCTGATACTGCTTTCCGTGTCATTATTTTGTTGGCATTCTGTTTTCTGACTAAGCTTTCCTTCTTTGGCAGTAGCATTTCTACACACTGTACATCAATGTGTTCCTGACCCGCCGGTGTGTCATTAGTTCTGCCTGTCCTTTTATCTTCCTTCGTTAGTTTTTTGGTTCGGTGCTCGTCTGCTCAGTTTTTATTAGTTGACAAACATAAAATGCAAAATTTTATTATGTTCATTCAAGGTAGTCATAAAATAAAAATGAAATGAGTTAGTATTTTATAAATTAATAAAATAGCGTAGCTGGAAACAGACAACAACTGAATCGTGTTTAAATATAAACCTAAATATACACAAAGTACGTGAAACGTAAAATATGAACACACGATCGATACACCGATATATGTCCACAGATAACACGAATGTGGTTCACGAGTGTTATTGGCCAATGATGCACGTTTACAATAACAACCCAACTCAAAGTGAAGTGACTAATCAATTTTAATTTCTGTGCGTTCAATTAATTGTACTGAATATTATTTGTTTGACAGATAATTAACAGTCGTAATTTTATTGTCATCAGCTTGGTAAATTTCTTACTATTTCACCTATTCTTCATCTTCATATTTTGTGCAATATATGCAATATAAGTCGTGGCCTGATTTTATTTTATGCAATATTAATAGTTTTTTCTAAGAGTTTTTTTCGCTCGAAAATATGCAACCACGTTATTCATGGTGTGGATTACAAATATTGCAGGCAATAATCAGATCTCGAAAATTGAATAAAGGATGCGGCGATATTAATGTACTTCATTGAGGTAACTTTCGAAACAAAACACTAAGATGAATTAACATGATTTTTAAATTATACTTTAAATGCCAGATTGTTAATATAAGAAAGGATTTTTGTATCCGATTACCAATAAAATGTGCGTAATAATATATACGTTCCCGGGCGTATTCTTGTGTGAATTTGTAGAATTCCGATGGTCGTAGTGATGTTGATCTGCACGAACATACGACGTTGTTATTAGTAGAATGGGGCAGCGACTTTAGATGTGCAGTATATGAGCGGACAACACAAATTTCCAGAAAAGTTTACGTTGATATTTGGCCGTGAAAATAATGAAATCAATTAACGATGTTGGGCTCAGCTAATTAACTCGTGCGTTAGGGTGGGTAGTACTTGAACGCTTTTAGATAGCATTTCTTCTACAGTATATTCCTGAAAACAATCCATATGGAGTAAGAATGAAATTGGACCCCTTTGGCCACATCACAGCAATTACCCCTACTATCCCTATTGAATATTTATAACCTATGTCTTGGTAAAGTTTGTCACAAGTGTTGAGATCGCAGAGTACTCTAGCTTTAGTTCATAGTAAGTGTTAAAATAATGATAAATAATTAAGAATTCAATTTGTAACTTCTCTGTTGGCGCTCTTTTGCTATCAAGTAAACACTGTATACTCTAACGACTTGTATAACCCAGACGTCCAAATTGAAATACTTCTTGACGGAATTGTTCGCAATGTAAAAAAAAAATTATATTTTTGGTTACTCAAGCTTTTCTACCTTTTGGTAATAGCATTACGAAATAAAATTCGAACTACATAGAACTTATTTATTACGGCGTATTTCCTTGGTTCATAGTCATATTTAAATTCGATATGTGTAAAATTTATGCCGACGAAGTTTTCGAACGTCTAATCGCCTTCATCTGCGGTCAGTTCCCGTGAATGAAATGGCCATCGGTATCACAAACGATGCAAATGGACCTCTATAAACAACATGTAATTTCCGATCTATCACCCAAATCGGACGATTAACAATTTCTGGTTACACATGTAAAATGTACTCAAAAATATTTACAAAAATTAATGCAGGTCATTCCTCTTAGAAAGTATCGCATCCAGAGAAAATATCTTTAAGGTTCGCATGATTTCTTTATTAATATTTCAAATGTAAAAGTTGGCACATTTAGTAATAACTCTTTGCGCTGTCTGTTAGCCAACGATATCGACGAATTTTATTCAGTACTTTTTCAATATTAACTCTTCTCTTTCAATACATGCTTAAGCTATTTACACATTTAAACAATTTTTTTACAAAAAATGTTTAATTTTTATATAATTAATATTTCATATTTATTTTATAACAAAGCACATGTGATTTTTTTAGTTCAGAAAAAAGTTTAATGCAAAAAACAGTCTGATTTAATTAGTATGCGATGTGCGGGAAAGCTCAGCGAACGAACGATGACATGTTTGCAATACACCCCAACGTGCGCGTAAATCATCAATTAACTTCGCTTCAGTTCATGAGTATATATTGTCATATTGTTGTTTTTAGTATTATTAAGAGATGAGGAGATATAGAGAGCAGAGAGAGAGACTCCGCTAATTAAATATATTTACTAAACGATGTGTGTAAGTACTTAACAGTTTCAGGGTGCAGGCTGAATTATTCCACTCGTAACAGCTGGCGCCTGATAATAGTCCCTTGCACACAGCCCCATGCTATTCAAATCTTTGTTTACGTTACCAAATTCTCGTGTCTGTGAAGGATATCCCCAGACCGACGATGTGCTCTTATACAGGAAACAACCTGAAAAGGCAAACGGTAATTTGTGATTATAAATACTGACCGCATTTTTTATGAACATACTTGGTGTCCCAGCACCCATGCTTCAGCACTCTTCTGATCGTGCCTATATATTCTGTATGCGCGTCAGTACGAAACGTCAATTGAAATAGTAAATCGATATAATAAAGCCTCCTTCGATGCACTCGCGTGCCCGCGCACTTAGCCTGTTTAGTAGCAAATAGGCCACTGGATACTTGCATTTACATGCCTGCAGTAGACAACTCTGGTACCAAGAATTCCTTCCGCCGAATTGTGTCAATGTGCCCCAGTGCGATCCCGCCGCGCAACGGTGACAGAAATCGATGGCATCCGCATTCCATTACATACGTATATAGCTTGTGACGCATATGTGACAGTTCTTTCTAAATTGTTTTCGGAAACCAACTACATTGCACGACTATGTAAATGTGAAGTTAGAGAGCATATAAGAACAACCTAGACTATCGTTTACTGAACTAAAGGATATAACCAAATGTATGATAGCTATATAAGGTTTTATGTAGAATACCTGGCAAGTTCATGTATTTCTTGATTTAAATTCCGTTTATACAATTTTAAGATTTTACGTGTAATTTTTTAGTGTCATCTTGTTATATATTATACATTTTATTTTATGACCTACCAAATGCTCAAAGTTCAGGAAATTTGCACATCATTTGCGGCCATTTTGCCGGCCTTTGTATACATCAGCAGCAGGATGAACGGAGGACACGTTTGTTTGTGGCCACGATCGATTCATAAAGTTGGTCAGCATTTAATTAAAATTGAACTAACCATATCAGTTGAATCGAAACGTGCCTGCGAGCTATTATTAAGCAATAGCACATGACAGCTTCTTTTTATTTTTCTGTTTCCATTTATTAAATTTCTCAAACCTTTGAATGGTTTTAAACGTTGAAAAATTAACGCCATATATTAATCAACGCCATAGAATATAAAACACTTAAATGTTGTTTTCAAGCGTCTCTTGAGCCAGCTACATATTGATCGACATTGAACAATAGAGTTCAATAAGGGTTAAGTGTAGTGTCGGATGCCTCCTAAAACTTTTCGAGACGAGCGTAAGCCAGTCATTTATTTAGTTCCCCGAGGAAGCAGCCGGCATGCGCCCGAGGAGTTTAAAAATATCGCATCACTTTGATCTAAACTCGATAATAAGCTGTTTACTTTAAAGTTGCGTAAATTAAATTCACCGAAACATCCCCTCGGTTTTTAGCGTAAGGCGTCTCGCGCTGTGCGCATTTTTCAATTTTCGCCCATGAAGCGGCGAACAAACATTATTTTCGCTCTGCTTAATTAAAGCGAGAAGTTGCAAGCAAAAATGCGGGAAAACCGACCCCATTTCGTTCGTTACCACTTTAACAACGTAATATAATGGAGAATTGGCACAACATGCTTGAAAAGTGCATCTGAAATGTAATTAACAACACTCAGTGGAGCACACACATAATTTAACGTCTCTCTGTAGTGCATAGGTTACGACCTCGGAAATGGGCAATTAACGTCGTCGCCATAATGGGGTGTTCAGGTCAGTTGGTTGCATGAGTTGATCATTTTGGTAATATAATATTTAAAGAGTAACTGGTGTGTCTGTGCTCGTATAATTCGATATTGCATATTGCATTGTCTCATCCATTAGCACTTTTATATTTTAAAAACATTTTCATATTATTTAGCTAAATATAACCTAAATGTTTTAATGTAGAAGCAAGCGTAGTAAATTTTCATCAATTTAACTTCACTCCAATGTATTAGATAAAGCCTCGTCTTCATTATGTTACTTAAAACTATTTATTGCATATCATTTAATATAAAGTAAAATCAATGCACTCAATCATCAATTGACAACACATCGCAAAAAAGGCGGTTATTAAATATAAAAAAATCGTTACTGAAAAACTTCCCATTTCCGAATCATAAATAGTACAGAATTATGTGATAAAAAATATGATTTTGACGAACAGTTAATATCAAGATAGTCATCATCGAAACACGCGAGCGACAAGTTCGCGGGGCCAGCGAAGCCACGGGGTTCATCCTGAGAAAACGAAAAGTTAACGATTAATTCCGGACGAGTTAAGATCATCGGGAGCCGTCGATTCCTTCAAAAATAGAAAAGTTTAAAATCTGAGCAATCCGCTCTAACGAAGAAATAAATGCTGAGTCAAAAATCGGCATAAAGCTAAATTAAGTCATTTAGCCGTGATGTCAGAAATTAGAAGTCAATAATTTTATTTTCTTTTTATATAAATTCGAGAGTCCTGTATTAAATTGTGCGCAAGGAAAATCTAACACAGACGATTTAAATCCTATTACCGCAAATTTTGAGAGTAGAAAGAGAACGATGTTTTTTGTGTATTGTTATAATATTTGAGTTATGTTGGTTCTGCACGTTCATTTTTGTTGATAAGTTGAAATTAACGGTAAACTGATATTTTTTAATTCTAATTTTATAATAAACTTAAATTAGAGTTTTCCTAGCTACAAATGAAATTAGAGTTTACCTAATTGTATTATTGGATATTCCTTCGAATCTAAGTTTACAAACTACACGTTTATTTTCGAATTGGTGGCAGCGATTAAGGTAAAGATTGGGAGAACAAGGCGATTTAACTAAGAAAATCTAGAAATGAGAAAAAGGACATAACGCCTCTGAAAGCAAGACCATCTAATGACCGTGTTCCTCGGTTTTTCGTCATTTAATTTAATTTCGCAGATAGCCCGCGTCCCGATTCGCGATGAATTAAGACACCGTCGGGTCGCCGTTCACAACCTTAAAATAAAACACGAAATAAAATAACTGAAAAAGGAGAACTAATACACAGCAACAGTACTTATTTACTCTGAAAACCAACGAAACTAATAGAGGCTTGTAATGCAGATCCCCCGATTAATAGAGAATGTGAATAATGGGTCTGGAACATCTTAAAAAATATACCAACCTAACGACGAACAGGGTAATAACAGCGTAATAGAAAATAACATTAATTCAAAAATAATATCCAATTAATGATTGGACTGGGCTACCAATTGGACTAGATAATTACTTATTTGACATTTACCTTTTTAACTTAATACTACCTCCCTTAACCCCACCTTAACTGCAACATATGTACATTTAATCCCCTTCTGCCACCCTCCTTTTCCTTCTCGCCTTTACATCCCCTAATACCTCTGCTCCCTCCTCATTCTCTCCGAACATCCATCTCTAATCTCCACCCTTCCGCTCGTCATCCTTGCTCCACCCCATTTTTTCACACTCCTCTCACCAGTGTTTCCATTCGTCTCTTCCTTTTCTGCATGCGTCCCACCACTTATTCCCTTCGTCCACACAATACTTGTTCGTCTTCTCTTAATTTCCACGTCGAAACCTGACTATAATCTTCTCCTCTTCTACCGTTTTGCCTCCTCCCAAATACTTTGGCCTTCTTTTGTACACCAGCAACTCTATTTATCTTTTTTTGTTCATTTTCTCCTATCTCTCCTGCGCCTTCACCTATTCATCGCTCCACCATCTCTCTCTCTCTCATTTGCTCCCCCCCCCCTCTCCTCCTTTCCGTCTTTCATTCTGATAACCCTCTACCCATCCTCCCCTGAAAAGACACCAATCGTCCAAACTTGTAATTTGAAGTGTGTAGGATTCGATGTGGTTTTAGTTCGAAGGGTTAAACTATAAACTTAAAACGGCCCTTTCGAAATATTATATGCACTGAAAGTTTTAACAACGGTAGTAAAAAATTAAGAATATCAAAATAGGAGTTCCACATGCAGAATTCTAGATTTTCTATTTATTGCACATATATATACCTTCCTATTGCAAATACATAGTACTGTAGGTGGCTTTATGTAAAACATTGTTATAAATGCTTTACATTGCGAAATATAATATTAAAATTTTTAAGGCAAAATAAATAACCGTAAATAATGTGTTCGGAGGAAATTGTAGTTTGAGAGAACGTCATTTTTATCGATAAACATCACCACGTACACTATTATTTGTTGCTTTGCTTCTACTGTTATACTGTTTTTGTTTGTTTACATTGTTCCTTCGCCAATTATCCAATATCAAAAGATCCTGCTTGCGTACGAAAGTTATATATTTCCTGCAGTGACATATTCACGTATGCACATGTGGGCGAGTTCTTCGGGCAGTTCAGTTGAGTTGTATCTCTCAGAATGTAGTTGCGATGATTTTTGATCTCGTAAACATGATATATTTAATAATTTTACAAAATTACTGGCGTTAAGATTTTGTTTCAAGTACAGTTATCAAGAAATGATCCATTTTCTATTGTAACCATTTCAAAATGGACTCTATAGTAGTATCTGAGGAATATGACTGTTTCAATATATATATTTTTAAATTATGCAATTGAAGTTAGGAAGGAAAATCCAATAATAACATAAGAGATGAGTTATCCTGACATGGTTCCTTGAGAGTCGGGTAATAATGCTGAACTGCTTGTAGTAGATATGGTTCAGAATTCATGGAATATTTCCTTGACATCTTTGATAGTCTCAAGTAACTAGAAAGGAAATTAACAATACATCATTTTTAATGTCGTAATATTAATGTTAGTACTACACCATTCACACTAAGAAATCCTTGTGAAATTAAAAATCTATTCAAAACTTCAATGAAAGTCAATGATTATAATGTATTTGCCAAAACAGACTGGTCAGGTAGGTTTGCTTTCGTAGGTTCTTCCTACGAAACATATATACCACATTTCAACGAAGAACACATGCGGTACGTTCAAAAACTATAGATGTTGGGGAATTTGCGACAACTGTTAAATCTAAAATATAAATAATTGATTTAAGATTTCTTGAACTGTAACCAAAGAGTTGCATGAATTGTACCCACGCTGTATGAGTTGGTGCCACTCATCAAAATGTTAAACTAATGATGGTGGTGGAAATAACGAAATAAATTAACAATCTCAGGATATGAAATATTAAAAGTTACCAACATTGCATTTCAGAAAAAGTTGTGCAATCAGAAGTGATTTTTTGATGAGCTTGGCTTCTGACCCAGCATATTTAATTTCTAGTCCTAGTCTTTAGTTTTGCTAAAGTGCCTTGAAGAAGAAATGATCCAAGCAATGTATTCCACAGGGGAGCTATAACTGTGATATAATTAGTAAAACCATACAGCTCATGCTCAAGATTTTTCGCACCAACTGATCAAGTTAAACACATACGACTTTATTTTCAAACCTGCATTCGTTTGGATAAGGAAATTATATCACCCGATGAAGCTATGATGATTAGTTTTGCAAGAGGAAGCCTAATGATACAACTGGAATAACTTAATAGCAACCATTAATCTATTTATAAAAATATAACAGTTGATTGATTGATTGTTGGTTGGGTTGGTTTCTATATTTCGTGGAAAATGTTTCCTGGAAACTTCCAATGAAACTTGAGTTACAATCATTTCAGAGGTGCAAAATGTAACCTTAATTCCATCACAGGCAACCTGTCTTTGTGATAGTACTTGTACTAGTACTAGTACTAGTACTTGTGCCATCCATTCTTTATAATGTAGACAACATCATACATTTATCAAAGGAGGAAGAATTAATGTGACAATAATCAATAGCCCAGGGCATGTATGTATATTAATAATGAATCTTGAAATAGATCTTTAAATTGTCTGTGCCTTTAGTAAATATTTACCACTGTTTGTGGTTATTTTCTACAATACTTTTACTTTTATTTCTACAATAAACCGTGGAAGACCCTGGTAGCTTTAAAATGTATCCCTCACCAGCTTCACAGCTGAGATGAGTCTGTTGTAAATTGAATTTAAAATGTTGGCGTCCAGCGACGACAATAAACAAATATTCCAAAATATACCAAATCCGTGACAAAATTCACAAAATTATTTTTCCTGCCTTCAAATGGAATGCTTGTCTGCCTTACGTACACTTATAGCATTAGTTTATATCAATGTCTAAATTGAAATATTTAAGGCATGCATTTATAATCACTTCATGATTCACATATAATTACCATTCAAGTGTATTTGCATGACATAGTTTTATTCTTGTGCGTCCAAGCGAACGGTATTAAGCATGCTTCTGTGTTTTAAGGTAAAAACAAAGTTTGTTTATTTTCATCATCTAGGCAAGGTAGAAAAATATTTTCATTGTGTTGTTGTGCTATTTAGTGTAATGTTTTTAAGTTGCTTGTTTGCTATAATGGCCCACTTGTTGCCACTTTTGTGATTATTATTTACATTCTAAATTACATTCATGTATAAACTCGATACAACATGTATTTGAAATCTTAAATGTCGTTTATGCTGAACTATTACGCCCAAGTCGACTAGAATTTGCAACTTTTCAAACTAAGTATTCCGTTTCCAACAATAATTGATTTGGTCTTGGCGCGCCTCACACGAACAGCAAAACAAGGTCGAATAACTAGTTTGTTTTCCTATTTGATTTTTTTATACTTTTATTTGTTGTTTAGTGTCTCGCAAATAAAGTCAAAATTAATTGATTAATAAGTATTTAATAAAATCTCGTACGTTGGAGATGGCGGTTTTGCGGTTTACACCGTTCTCATAATATTTTCTGTGCAACGAATAAATCAATTTACGCCCGATATGAGAGTTTAAGTTGCAGGCCATTATTTTTCTCCACCGCTATATTTCACAAACGATATGCATATAAAATCAAAATTTCACGATGGAATGGGAATCAATTGACCGACTCGTTCGCACGCTCCATAAAATTATCACATTTATAGGTTAGGGTAGGTAAATAATAGTCGGATAACATACATGATAGGTTTAAAAGAGTCGTGGAAAATCTATAATTTACGTGTAGAGTAACACAGTTTCATAACCTAAATGAATACGCCCGGTTATTATATGTTACTATGGCAAATGATTTTTTTAATAATTAATTAATTAATTTGTATCGAGTTTCGAGCGATGCATGTTGAATTTAATGTTTATAACGTCCATCCTAACCAATGAGAACGTTAACGTTTTAAGTGATTTATTTTGTAACTTTTATTTCATTTGATGGGAGCAAATTCGCTAGGGCTATGTATCAATATCCTTAAGTGCTATACGTGGTTGAGGCAAACAGAGAAACTCTCGGTTAATACTTTAAGACTTTAAAGTATTTTTAACTCATGGACGACTGAAATGCACGAACTGTAGAATTTATTTCAAACATTTTTGTTTAGCTGGTTGTTTGATATAAGTTATTAATTGTTTTTTTTTTTCGTTTCAGGTACGTACCTATAGAACGTCTAATATTTGCGTAAGTAAATATATCTTGATTACAATACGTCTACAATTAGTACAAAACTTGTTAATTGGCGCGAATCCTTGTTGATGCCGTATGCTCCTGGATTTAAGCTAATGAAGCTTCTTAAGGTGATCGTTAAGAATCGTGGTGTCGGGATCCGGCGTTTAAATTTATAAAAAAAAATTCACGGCAATTTTAATAAAATAAAGTCAACTGAGAGCCGGCTCAAGCGTTTAAGACAATCGTTACTGAAAATCAAATTCCTGGATGTTGTGTAGTTTACGTAATCACACCAACATTTTTAAGGCGTGATTTTCCCAAATGGTAATTTTCTTGGATTATTTCATTACCATTTAATTCTAAGGATGTGAGGATTGTTTTTTGTTGATCGGTAAACAATAATTATTGGATAAAAATTGAATGATTATAATCATTAATTTTGTATATTATATTAGTTGTCTAATTACTCCTTTGTTAAAATTATTATTAGTCTACATTTGGTTTATTAATTTAGCTATCAATTTGATTGTTTTTAGTGTTAAATTATTAGTACTTTGGTAAAGGTCATTAAGTGTCATGAACCCAAACCAAATTTTTCTGCGAACCCAATCGAAAAATGCAACTGTTTGGCCAACCCAACAACGTGACGAAACTACATTATCGCAAAGATATACAGTGCAATAAGATTTCGTTTTTTCTTTTTATTTTGTTGGGTTCATGCGAGATTGTGAAGCACATAATTTAATGAATTTAATTAAACTTGACTGGGCTAATCATAATTGAGAGAATTTAATTGAGTTGGGTTAGCCTTAAATTACGTTATCTTTGTTTAAACACAACAAAATGTAATCAGAACCCAATTACATTTTTGGGGAACTAAACATGATTCGATATAATTCGCGATGAAGCCAAGACAACGCAATGAAATTATTTAATTATTAATTTATAAAATTAAACCGTGGCATGGGTTTGATTATAAATATTTAAACAGAATCACAATAGATACTGCAACGTCCACCGTAACGAAATTTGACTGATATCGTTTTATTCGAGGTGTCTTTGTTTGTTTCAAAAGTTTAGATGAATAGAATTAAACAGGCCCAAACTATTTCAACGATGTTAAGACTCTTGCATGGTTCATTCGAGATTTGTTAGCACAGAATTGCTTAGTGTTTTGGACCTTGTTAATTGAATGAACGTCACTATGGATATTAATTTATAAATATGCGAGTGAAACATGCTAAGAAGGATATTTAAAGGAAAATAGTTGGGGTACATGGGAAAGGCAAAGCAATAACTGTTATAAGTTCTATATGATAAGCTCAAGACCGGTATGATTAAATCTAAAAGGATCAGATGGATGAAAGGAAGAATGATGGATAATTTTGTGGAAGTTGTAGAGTTGACACTCCCTAATTACTGGCTCCTTAATGATTTTACAGCAAAATTCCATTCAATGGTCATTGGTCCAATTGGCGCAAATTGGCCATTTTTGCTAGGCTCTCCTTCTCTTCCATTTCGAGGCTTGAACTTGTTTCCTTGTTTCCCTGCTGTCTAATCCATTCTCTTTTATTATCAATCCGATATCAATATACAGTTGTTGGGTTGGGTTCGACAAAAAATATACACAGTTATCATTTCTTCCACACAGGGAGCCTATATTTTATATTTCCACCCGAACCAGATGCCGACGGGTAAACTAGATTTTTAGGTGGTTGTGTCATCCAGAAATTGGTTTTAATAATAAAATCGAAGATGTAATGGATACATTTAATGTTCTTGTTGTATAGTAATTGGCTTTCAGGGCGGCCTTTCGTAGGTTTTAGTCTTTGTTTCAATCATCAATCTTCCAGTAACTTTAGTAGTTGGCGTAGAAATCTTGCAGAACCCAATAACATTGGAAAGCTTATTTATAAACTTTATTTCCTGTTATATATTTAAATTTATGTGTTCATTGCCCCCGTAACAAGATTCTGCGATGCTGGAGAACTGATGGGTTAAACTTAATTTTCTTCATCCAGCAATTGTGATTGTATTCAGCAATCTTTTATTAATTTAGCTTTACTCAGTTACTAAACCATCGCAACTCAACCCAACTCAGTTACGAAATGTGATGAAAACGTTTTCCATTAATTAATAATAGATAATAAAATCACGAGAATAAATTCATATTTTCTAAAACACAAATCAAAATGCTTTTGACCACGTCTCGTGTCAAAAAGCAGTTTATTTTGCAAGGAGTTTTATAAATAGCTATTAAATACTTAAAGATGTCGGCATGACAAATAACCGACAGTGGAATGCATTTAAATACAGAATAGCAGTGAACCATAAGAAATGGCTACAATTATTTTATTGTTTATGATAAGTTTCCATTTAATCCATTAATTTTCCATTAAATTTTGTTGCGTCGGGTTGGCCCAATTTTCCATTCAATTTAGTTGGGTTGGGTTAGCCCAACACTGCTGGAGGACTAGTATGAAGGTGAGGGCATCTGTGTGATGTAAATTAAATCAAATCGTACATTGTAATTTTTTATATTCGTTTAACTAACGCGAAATATTTTTTGACAAACCCAACGCAACCCATGTATCTATAAAATGTCCCAACCCGACTAAATCGATTTGCAATTTTTTTCATAGAAAATTTCCACCGTAATTCATTTCAGTGCGGTTCTGTTTGAAATTTGCTTAAATAGAGTTTCTTACAAATTGACAATATTTGAGCACTCACTATTTATACTTATACCATAATTCACTCTATTTATACGTTTTCGGATTCACAAGATCAACCGAAACAAGAAGGTACTGACACCTATACTAGCGGATATTATTTATGTAACCTCCGCTATTTTTATTATTTATTCTATATATTCTCCACTATCATTGGTCAAAACTAATCACGATATTTTACAACCACTATATGAAATTCGCTATTATTTTACAATGGTAACGTTGGTGAAATAAATTATGAGGAATGTCTATATTTTTTGCCTATCAAATAGCAATTCATTTTGTCATTCATTTTTCATTATTTACAAATCGACCATTTTCTACCATCATATTTATTTACAATCTACCTAGATGTATCGAATTATTTTATTTGGTACATTTTAACTAATTTAAAACGTTTCAAATACATGTGACATTGCCCACCTTGCTTTTCACGGCTGAAAATACTATTTGAGATTCGATCTCAAACTTTTGGTCGCGATATACCATAACTCAGTCACTGACCCAATTCAGAATTGTTTGAAAGTACAAATTATTTATTATTAAAAAGCTGGTTTGATGATAAGAAGATTTATGGCATACAAAAGACAAACGGCGTTTGCAATTGTTTCTGCTCACGCTGAATTCATGTACGCCCATACACCCATAGTTTTCCAGTGATTAAGCTTTTTTATTCGTGAATGTATCATAACATCCTTAACTACCACGACAATGTGAGTAAACATACGAGTACACAGTAATTCAAATGTAGGTAATATGACTGCCACCTGGAAATTCATTAGCTAGCTCAGATTTACGAACACAAATAACATTTTGATAAATTTTAACTATTGTACGAAATATTCAACGATGTAATAAACATTGTCGAATAATCTTGAATTAATGTATTTCTATTACCAACCGGAAAAAATCACTGATATATTACCAGAGTTATTTATATTTATTAGTCTTAGATACTTTGTAATTTTGACGATGAGAACATAGTTCTCGAAATGTGCACATATTAAGAATAATTAAAATATATTGTGGAAAGTTATAAAAGTACTTATAATATTCAGATAAATAAGATATCCACAGCGTCCATTGCGTTTACTTAGATATGTAACGTTTTGTGTTTATTCCCGAAACGCTCATAAGCGAAAGGATAATCGGACAGTCCACACACCTTTCTTTTTGCAACTTACTTAATTACTTTTTCTTGTGGTATTATGCGTGTCACTTAACTTGTTCGCGATTGCTTGCTTATTCAACTGTGTAGAACTGTTTGTACAACATTTTTACAACTCAATTGAGATTAGCTAAAGATTGGTTATATGCCAAATATACAACACATCTTATTGATTAGGAGTATGACCAGGCGATTTTTATTACATTTTGGGAATTGAAAAAGATGATTTCGAAATCGTTATCAAATGTATAATTCTAGACATGATTTATTTTCGATTCGCATCCTTCGCGAAATTGATATAATACGCGACGGGTTCAACGAAAGAAATTAGAGCACACCACCAAAAATATAATTAGTAATAATTACAATGGTATTATCCCATCGATCAAATTTATAAATTAATTATTTATGTCACCTAATGGAGCTTCAAACGTAGCGAATACGGCAGTTGCGTAAATCAATTCACTCGAAATTTATATCGGCTGCCCTCATTAGTGACAAACGCATTTATGGTAATTTGAATATCATGTCGAATTAACATTGAGAACCAATGGAATTAATCTAATCGCTATTGTTTCATATTGAACACGTTATTACCACTTCGTACTCGGATTTGGATCGCCCATTCGATGAACCGTGAATACATTTCTTCATTATTAACTTCCCATATTTATGGCATTGTACTGCAATGCGCTTTTTCGTTCATTTCATTGAAAATTCATAAATTATGGATATTTTTTTTTCATATATATCTAAACTAACGACTAGGTTTACTGATCGTTGTATTCACCGCCCGAATATTTCATAACGTCGCTGTACGTTTGATGTGAATTTTAGTAAATAGTTTTTAATGTACGTTTTCGAACGATTTTTAATCTGGCGCATCGCGATGGATTAAAATCATTTGTTGCATGCATACACAGCCGCACCATTTGCTTTTAAATTTAGGTCATAATAACATATTGGACGTTTCGACGTTAAATCCGTGCTTACGCAATGGTTTTGCTTGGGAAAATTCGTTCCAATTCTACTGATGGATTAACGAATGTTGCTGTACAAATAAACATGCTTCGCTTAGTGCTGTGCAAACACGAAACATTTTGTAATATTACAAATTGCAATTTTTCTTGTATAGATAGACATATTGGCAGACAGGGTAAAATAATGTTGAATTAATTAATTGATACCGTTTTCCTTGAATTCGACAATTGATTAAACCTTCCGAGGTTATTTTATTAATGGAGGATTTAAAACGACGCTGTATATTCCATTCATGTCAGAAATGTAACAAAACCGGCAAATGAGGTTAAAGGCACCACTTACGCATATATGTGATTTTCGTACTTAATCGCTGGCATTTTTCTTCCAACCGATTGAACATCTCGGTTTCCTTTTCCTACACCGGAACAATGATCTCCATGTATACTTTCCGATTAACTTGTTTGTTATTTATTTCTCTTTATATGTGATTTTCGTTGAAACTTGTTCATTTCATTACCACTATGCAAAAGGTTAATTCGTATGTGTCGGATTTTGCAATAAATAATACATAACTTTGAAGCAACAATATATTGTTGAATTACGGAGTGTACATATGAGTTATATGAGAACTTCCGTGTCAACAACGAATCTCTCATTCTTCTTTCAATAATATTTTGGATATATCGCAAATAAATCTATTCGATTATCCCTGTGCATTGCCTTCGCTACTCCTTTCCATCATAGTTTAATTTTTTTTAAATTCAGTTTTAACAATTTTTACTTCGTTACGCTATATTTACAATTGTATAATTTTTATTTATAAATATTATGTTTACATTGCTTTGTACAATTACGTTCCTTGTAATAGTAATATGTTCCAATTGTATGGGAATCTATCCATTAGCGTCGTTGTAATGAAATTTCGTCTGGCATTGAGAGGCAATTATATCCCTAATAAGAAACATCAATACTGCATGCATTCCTCGTACACGTTGTGAGTGGTCTCATGCATGCTCGATTTTTATTGCGATTACGACATTTCTAATATTAATATTATTTGCGAATTCAACGAGGCTTCGTTATTACATCGCCGTCGAAACTTCAATTGCGGTTTACAATTGCAACGTTAATTTAATTTGTTCTAACGTCGCGTGATGTGAGGACTTCTGTTAGGTTCGGACAAAGGATTCTTTTATGAACTCGTTACGAATTGTTAAAACCGATGGTGTTGATTCGTCACCGTCGCCAGTTAAATATAACTTGCATTGAAGTTAACAGGACTTTAAACAGGGAGTATTTCAAATCACGACATGTATATATGTACACATGGTGTAAACGGAAGATATGATAAAATTTATTAAAGTCTAAATAATAAAACATAAATAATGTATAAATGATTCGTCTGTACTGCAATCGACCCATCTGAAAAACGATGCACAGGTCAATGCACATTACAGGACATCTCGAGCACATGCAATAATAAAAGAAAATTAGAAAATTAAGCCAACAGTAGTACAATCTTAAGGGAATTCAAATTACGTTACAAAAACATTAAATCAATAGGCGGTCGACCCATTCTTTGTTCTTGACGAATCTTTCAATTATTTTCGTCGAACCAAACAGCGATTTTCGCGTTGGGAAAATAAAGTAATTAACTCAATCATATCAAAAAAACAATCATTTATCTGCTCTCGCATCAAATCATCAACCAAAAACAATTAACAAGCAATTGCAACAAAAATGGCTAACTCGACACGGTATAACGCAGACGCTTCACACAACTTTATAAAATTGCAAATTAGCTGTTTTATATAATCATGTATTTTTTTTACTAGTTTACATGTAAAATGTGAATCGAATAGTAACAACACCGAATAAACCAAATTAAACCAAGGACACAAACACATGTTCCGAGTTAAAAAATCTGTAGTAGTCCGCACTGAACTTCTTTCAATTTTAACATTATAAGAAAAAAAAATTCGATAACATGTACCATTACAAACATATACAATTAGGATTCAGTATCCATCGTAACTGTCGTAACTATTTTGAATTTCTTCTGGAAAATAATCACAGAGCTTTGTTTCAAATTAAGCAAGAAACTTGCATGCCAACAAAAGCTTGTTCAAAATTTGTGACACTATAAGTTGATACATCTTCCATAATTTCCTGAATGCACTGGAATACATCGAACTGCTTTTTGCCAATTGAAGTCGATCTTAAATCATTTTTTCTTATATATCCCTTAATTTTATATGTGGCTGTTGTACTGCTCAAAATATCGAATTGTTCAAAAATATCAGCAATGAAGCCTAGCTTTAGAAGCCAATGAAGATCGAAAATTGACTTTCATATGGGGACATCTTGCAAATATATTAAAAGCTGCTCTTAAGTGAAATATTCTTTTTAAGACATTGCTCCTTCAAAGCCACCTTACTTCGGTGTGATAAAGAAGATTTTCAAATAAAGCACCCATGTCTTCGCAGATTTTTCAAAATATACAGGTCTGCAAAGCGTTTCCCTTGATGGAATTTACAACATTAATGACGGTATTCATAACACAGTCCATTCCACCTGTAAACCTTTTGACGCAAGAGCTTCTCGATGTAAAAAGCAATGCCTCCATGGGGCATTAGGTATTATTTCTTGTAATCTGACGATAAGACCAGATTGATGCAATGCCATAGCTTTAGTGCTATATGTGCACATAGCAATGCATTTCCCCAAGTCAATATCATATTTGCTACAAAAGTGTCGAATAAACATTTTACGATGATATTGGTCTCCAAATGGGGAAGAAAATTAAATATCTTCTTTAATGCCATTATTTATATTATATCTTACAAAAGTAATACGTTGGGCATAGTTACATATATCTGTGGATTCGTCCATTTGTAGAGAGAAGTACGTGCATCTATTAAGATTTTCCACAATTTGTGTTTGAATATCTTCTGCCATATCACTAATTCTTCTTTGAATAGTATTATTTGACAAAGGTATTGTTTTTCACTTGCAACTTCTTTTTCACCAAATAATTTTTTTCGGCTATTTTGTGCGAATTACTGGTTTTGGCAACGCGATGAGCAACTTTATAACTTGCTAATAATGCTTTTTGATTAGTAGTGCTTATCAATGTAAAAGTATCTTGCTTGTGAAGAAAGTTCAGTTATCTTTTAAAAAAATTCCTCAGGTTTGTCACTTTTATGTTTGCTATTTAAATGTCAAAGTAGCTTTGATGGCTTCTTGCTTTCTTTTGACAAGACTTCTGCACAAATAACACATGTTGGTTTATTGGAAATAGCGGTAAAACCATATTCATCGCTGTAAAGTCTGTTTTTCTTTTTGTTACTGCCACTTTCAGACATAGATGATTCTACACTTCTTTTTAAAAACTTATCCATAATTTGTAATTTATCTTAGACTTTAATACGTAAACGTAAAATATTTAGTTAGTACCGCAATCAACATAACGAATTGTTTAGAACTGAAGTCTCAATGTATTTCGCTGCTTGTATATAGCCAAACGAGAACATTCCAGAGTGCCATCCTGTAGCGAGTAGAGCTCCATTTTTTATTATTAGCGCGGTAGAAGTACTACTAGTTACTAGCAACTAGTGAGTTAGATCGCAACAACAATCAGCTAGAGGGCTGCGAACATTGTTATTTGTAACAAAAAGGCTACGCGCTTTAGATAAGTTTGGGAAACACTGTTCCATAGCATTCGGTAGCCGCGTTACTGAGTGAACTAGCGAATAAAAATGCAGACTTTCATTTACAGTCGTGAGGCATTTTCCAAATTCACGAGCGATTACAGTAAAAACACGATACAAATAGACACGTAGTATAAAATGGGTTTCAAAATTGTACATTGATATGGGTACGGTGTTGCTTAATTTATCTGGATAGTGATGTCTCGAAGATTAGGGGTTGGAATAGTCTGGTGAAATGATTAAATCGAATTACTATTTTTTTCTCTGATTTCGGTTGCACGGACGGAGTATCAATTTTGTTATACATTTGCAATTGCTTCCTGGTATTGACTTTATTTCTTGTTAACATTGAACTACTTGTATTTACACTCAACTTAATATTTTTCCAAGCGACGTAAAGCGTATAGCCGGCTAAATGACACTAGAACTGTCGTCTTTTGACTGTCCTTATAATAGTCTCGCCAAGGATGATGGATGATCTAATCGAAGTTGGTTTTGTTCGACTTTTTAGCGAGCTTTATAGGTTTCTGTTTTTTTTTACAAATGCGTATCAGTTTTTATTTCTTCAAAATTTTTGTTATAATCATTTAACGCATAATTTCTCCTTTCTACAATGGTGTTTTTAATGTCTTATAAACTCATAAATTAAATTAAACATTTTTCCTGTTTTTCTGTTTCATATCTTACAAAATTTTCGTCTCTGTGTAAAATTCTTGCCCGAAACGTTTACTTTAGATCATTTTAGACCCCACGTACATTTTTCGCGCAGCACACATTCCTCAATATAATCAAGTATTAGCCCCTGTAACAACTTGCCACTTTTAATTACAAAACTACATTCTTACGTAACATTGTGACTACTTATACTCACTCGAAACTTATGTCAATTACATATTTCTTAATTTTCATTTTTTCCTCTTTCTTTAATGTATATTTCGTTGGGCATAAAGGACTTTTTATATGTTAAACTTCCAAATCTATCTATTTTTCCGTCATTAGTTGTTGTTCCCAGGTAGTCAAATGTTGTTACTTCTTCTAGTCTTTCTTGATTGCAGTATATATCTTCTATTTCCAAAGCTTCTCTTTTCTCTTTATTTTCATCACTTTGCATTTCCGCAAATTTCTCTCTCTACGTTGTACCCTACCTGAGTTTCGTTTTTATAGAATTCATATTATAATTATTTTCTTTACGCCAAAACTTTTTATATTTCAGTGAATTTCAAAATTCTGCATCGAACTAAATATATATCGTTCTTCCATTCTAATTTCGATGAATTTCTAATTAAATTAATAATTAATTAATAATTAAATTCGCCGAAAGGACCAGATCCACCGGTATTTAAATGATCCATATTATATCACGGTTTAATTTTATGTACTTATGTACTCGGAATTTGCAAAATTATTGTCGTTCTAGATGTTTTTTGTGTAGGTATTTGATCATAATCTCTTTTCTTGCATTAAACTTAAGTAAATTGTTAATACATGCACCACAGATCCAAAATCTAGTAGTTTCTGTCACATATTTGTTTGTGTGTGTGTGTACATACAGTGTGTTAGTGGAATATGGCGAAAAAATACAGGGATATGTGGATCTAATAAATAGACCATTGATATTTAAATTGTTTAGAAAATTACTAAAAACTATTTCGACTCCAATGTTATAAAAGAAAATTAATTGCAGTGAAAACAATTTACTTGATAATGCATAACAATGCAAGTATTGTTACGAAAATAAGTTGTTAAATAAAGACTTTATTTACTTTTCCACAGTCACATGCGCCATACATTATTTTCAAATTTGATTTTTGCTGAAGGTTAGTTAAACTTTGTTACGCAAAATCATTTAGATAATAAAGTATATATTTAAAACGACGTTTGAATTTTAGGTTTAGAGAAAGAATTACAACATAAATCATAAAAATATCACCGCCATGGCATAGCAATATTTTAATATTATAATATTTTAAAATAAGAAAAGTTCGCTCGTTGTCATTAGAATATAACGAGGACAACTACAAGTAGGGTCTCGGTGTTTTGATAATAATACATGCATTTTAAAAATAAGAAATACATAACGTTTGACGAAATTTAAACATTTTAACTTGAAAATTTCGATAGATATTAGAAAATGATAAACTGAGATTAAAACCAGATCTAAGGCACAAATTGTAAAAATAATTGGTATTTGGCACGTGCAGTAACCCCGACATGAAATTTGAATGTTTAGGCCATTTAAATTCTCACAAGAAGAACATTTTAGAACAATGTGTTAGTTCATGATTTGAAAACGAAAGTAACTCATATAATTGAAAATAATTGAGATAGATTTAAAAAATTTCAATGTCGAAATATTATGTTACAATTTTTTGATTGAAATCAAATTATGGACATATATTCCAATCATTTAGGGGACGTCATACCTAACCTGTACAAATAAATTTGTGCATTTCACAATAATACCCTGGAAAGTTTAAAAATATCAAAACAAAGATAACAAAACCTGTTTTTGACCATAAAACAGCAGGTATTTTTTGGAAAATTCAAGTTGATGGCACCACTACACACATTAAAATCTTATTCAAAATTCAATCTATAAATATCTCAAATTCATTCTCAAAACGTCAGAACGTACTAGTTAATTAGAACCATCGTTACATTCCCAAATAGTTTGTGTTATTTAAATTTTGTAATAAAAAAAAATGTTATTCTGTAAGAGTACTTTTTGAATATTATGGATGACAAAACCTTACTGGTAAGACTTGACAAATTATGGAAGAACTAATAATGATGTAGTACGTGTACGTTTACGTCCCCTATGTGAGATTGTACATTGATATCCGTTTTGTTGGCAATTAACATTTATATTTTTATATTTCATAAAAAATTTTAAACGTGAGCAATTAAACCCAGAATTATGTCGATGAGAGAGTAGAAATTTGATAGCAATCAAATTAAATTATTATTATTTCTATACCGTTTATTTGTTCAGGTGTAAATATTTCTCTTCGTTCTATAGTTCACATCTCCACTCTGCGATTACTATTTGCATTTTTTGTGTTAAATTCTATAATATAGAAGTTATGAATCTATTCACTCGGGACATAACACCACTGATTTCTTCAAAAATCCAGCAAAATCGATTTTCAACTCTGTCCTCACAACTACAACTGTCAATCTGGACTATTGAGTATAAAGTATTTGCCCTTTGGAATTTCAATGCAAGTTGCAAGACACAATTGACGATTTGAACAAATGTTCCTTAACTTCGGATTCAGTTCGTATGGCAAATTCTCAACATAATTAAGTTGTGTCAGCGACGTTCTTCAATGGATTTTGGAGGCGTTGCAATATTCCGAACCACCTCAACTATAGCTCATAAGAAGTAGGTAAATGTCGTTTTGAATGTTTGAAATGTTTGCGTTAGTTTTTATAGTTTGATTATAAATATTAAATAATTATAATCAAAAGAGTAAAGTGATCTTGATATCTAGATTACTACCAAAGTAACCGTTCTTTATTAAAAACATTTTTAACAATTTCATAATTTTTCAGATTGTTATTTTCAGTTTCGTTTTAATATTCATATTCACATTAGAATCTTAACTGGATTGTGGCGGTTGGTGTGCTTTTGCACTTCTGTTCTATCTTCTTTTCTAGGTAAACACTTATTTTTGCAGAATCAATGGTGTGTAGGCAAAATCATTTTTTATCATCATTGACAAGTGTGGAAGTCCTAGAGGGTGACATCCGTAACTATATGCAATAGTTTGTAACATACCTATGTCATATATGTTTCCATTTATGCATTTTATTGCAGTTGTTTGCGCAGCATTGCTAGAAACAATAAACCATCGCACGTCACTAACTGGCACGTGTCCTACGCAGACGTTGAATAAACATGCGAAAAATGAAACTATTGTAAAACGTAAGAATGCGAAGATGAGTAAGTGGTCTCGATATCTCTTTCCACAAGTCACACATACATATGCACACGTAACCGCCGCTTAAATATGTGAGTTATTTTAAGTCTGTCGCGAGCCTTACGCATAAGGCATTGCCGCAGTCGTCCCTCGGACGTTGTTATTAACAGTCAGATGTTAATACACCGTGTAACACATGCAGAAATCGCGAGTGTGTCGGTTCACTATCTGTAATCGTCTATCGTGCCAATACGATGTCCCAGCTGCTCAGCCGCACTCGTTCACCAGCACACGAAACCCGGACTCTAAATTCTAACTCGCCGTTCGAAATGTGAGGAGTGGTATTTTGTTTATGCGTTGTTGTTAAACCGTTTGTCCGAAAGCCGTTATAAACCACCAGTGTTTGCGAATATTCAGGTAAAGTTTTGGCCGACGTTTTGATCTTCTTCGAAGTTTTACCACTAGTGCCGGGTCAATCGTCTCTCCTTATTTTTAGAAGTTTATATTTACCGCGAAGTGGAGGTTTTACATGTTATTATTACGAAAATTGCGCGCGGATAACAATAATCTTAATTAACGTGTAAAATCTAACGAACCAAACGAAATAACACAAATTCGAAATACGGTAAGAATTTAACAAGTCGGTTAAAGTCACGCAGTTGAATAATTTAGAAAAATATTTTTCTGCGTTTTTTTTTGTCAGCAACTTATTTTCAGTTTACGTTGCGTCACATTTCTTTCCTATAGGATGAAATGTTCGAGATTTGAGAAATTAGGCTCTGAAAATGTTATTTACGAAAACATTAGAATTCATTTAAATTTGTATCTAATCGTTGCAAATAATGATGAGTCATATTTCAACAGAGTATGTTTTCATGCATCTAGTTTTTGTAATAATAAATACAGTGATGCGGACAGGACTTTCCGCGCTACATATAAGACGTTAATTAAATTTATCAAATATGTTGATTGTCGATTGTCGCCAAAACGAACTTGTATCCATGAGAAATCCTCAAAAATAAAAATAAAACATTGCGGGAAACATCGAAATAAAATACCATGGTTCAATTTGTAGCCACCTCAAATATGCTTAGGTATGACTAATGATAACTTTTATCGTTCAATTAGGAATGTGTTAATGCACCTTCCTAATTGATAATATAAACATGCAAACATTTTGTTAGATCTATTTTAGTAAATAACGGGAATGACTTACATTTTTATTTTCTTCAGCAGGTTTGATAAGTTAATTGTGGATATTAATCTTCGTGTTACAGTAACTAACGACATCGATTGATAAATTGTCTCTTGTTATGATTTTCATAAATGTTTTGCACAAAAGCAGCAGTCGCAAATAATTTTTAAAAAAATTACAAATGTATCTACTTAAGACACTTCTATTTTCAGTATTATTTAAAATCTTTTGCCCCAAAGAAAACCAAAAAAAATATTATTTAACGTGTAAATAATAATTTTAATAACATATGTAATCGTGATCCATACCAATCGATAGCATTTTGATTGCACTCTCCCAAATTTTATTGTAAGAAATGCGTCAGTTTTCATAAAATAATTTCGAAAATTGGAAACTTAAAGTACACAAATTAAATCAATGCAGATTCAATTTTTTTTTTAAATAATCAAAACTTACCAATGAAGCACAAAAGTAAGGGTAAACAGACATGACGAATAATGATCATAAATAAACGACAAACCAAATGAAATCAAAGGGAAATAAATCAAATGAGTGCGAAATAAATGAAAAATGGTAAATAGCAATCAAACATTTGAAAACCAAAAAATAATCAAACTTAAAATCAAAGCAGCACAAATGAAAAATTACAAAAAATAAAGTCACAGCCAAAAATATATTGTAATGAAAAAATTAAATAAACGAAAAATGAGCACACAACCGGTGCAAAGATGAATAATGAATTTCGAGAAAGAGAGAGAGAAACATTTCGAGAATTAAAAAAAAATTAAATAATGAACTATGGACTGAACAACCGCAATGTAACTTTTGCATTTACAATTGTTTCTATTTGGCTGGGTTGGGGTGGATTGGATTTGACAAAGGTAAATGCACACAAATAAAACAGATTTGTGCTCCACAAAAAAGTTAGTGGAGCTCAAATTTAAACTGTGACTTGTGAGAGAGGAAGCGAAAGCTTGATTAAGGTTATGAAAGGAGGAGGAATTCAGGTGATAAAAGAAGTATCGAGGACAAAACGTTATATAGAAGCAGGAGAAAGAAAAAAATGAAAACTTATATTTAGGAGAATATATATCGTAGAAGGGGGGATGAAATAGATTTGCAAGTGATGCCGAATACTGTTGATGGCAGCAGGTAGAATGGGAAGCTTGAATGGGTGTAAGTAATTAATTGCCGTTGAGGTTACTGAATATAACATCTTCAGTCACCTCAGTGGTAAGATTAAGGTGAAAGTAAACAGGGTGGTAGCATATCCTGGATAAAAGATGTGAAATGTGATTGGAGATAAAGGTGTGAGAAAATGTGATGGAAAGGAAAGTGTGCATTAAAAGAAACACAAGGAAAGCGGAGAAGGCAAAAGATAAAAATTAGAATAGTCAATTTAATGTTGATTTCAAACAAGAAAAGATTTTGTTTCAAATCTCGCGATCAAACACTGTCTAGTATACTTACACTAGTAGACCCATTAATGCGCGAGAAGTTAATACAATACGTCATTATTACAGTGATTTTATTAACTTTTTAACAAAATGCAAGATTCGTCATTTTAATTAAGTCGGAGTACATAGCGGAGTTCATAACGTGCTATTGTCCACTATAATGGAAAACATACTTTGAGAATGCTTCAATAAAGGAAGCGAAATGTCAGCTTGAACAAATTGAAGTAATTAGTTTCATCCAGATTTTTAATCCCGGAATTTGTTTCTCTAGTAATTTACATAGATTTATATATGTGTGTGTTGGCGCGTAGGTTCCTGCGGCTAAAATAATGTATGCTTCTTGGTTCTCGGGTTGCGAACCGCGTTGTAGAAATGTTCAAGTCAGTGAAGACCAAGAATAGACCTGAATATGGCAGATCGGAATCACCAAAAGATCGAAGCGACCCTTCGGTAACTGTAAAAATGCTTACGCTATGACACTTGGTGAATATTAAAATTAGAAGATTTTAGCTATGTATGTAATGACATTAGACATCAACATTTCGCTGGACATAATACAAAAAGGACTAAAACAATGTATTAATGCTGTGTTTTACATCGAATTTGCGATATAAATTGTAAAAGTACCTACTAGATAACTTTGTGTTCAAGGGTAAGATTGAAATTTGAACAATACGGATATTTAAAAATTACAAATTTCCGTTGTTATGGCTAATCAAAAACATTTTGTCAACGTAACCTACGGTGAACAGGAAGTATTTTTGCATTATTTCTATTAACCTTCAACGGACCGACTGGGATCCATTTTTTTTTGAATAATTTGTCTAATTTTAAGTTTTGAATTTTGGGCAGTCACTTATCATCTTTTAGGATTTATTGTGTCTGCTTGTTACATTATTTCATTAATCTTTGTTTCTGTTTTTATTATAAATTTTTTTTCGGACTGGCGTCTGTTCAGACCCCGGCCCGCTTTGACAAGATTTGGTCATTTATTTTCGATCAAGCAAGGGGTTTCTCTAGTATTGTCTTGTAATCCCCCCCCTATTCCTACACATATGCTGGTGATACCCTATAATACACATGAATACCGGAGTGCTGCATACGAGCCGGAGATACTTCGTTCTATGAGATTGAAAGTTGCTGATACACAATCCGAATCCGAAGCCGTTGTAGAATCCAGCAACTACGCTATAAGCGTTCCACAATATATGGCAAAAGATGGAATTAAATGATCTAAGGTCCCAGTAGACAAACGTTACCAAAAGCCAACATTAGAAAAACTGCATTTGGACTTACAACTCCAGAACGCAAAATGATTTTCTTCTATTTTCACCCCTGATATCATTGATATGATCGTAATTGAGACAAATAGAAAAGCTGAATATTTTCACAATAAATTGAATGACGAAAATCCGGACAAAATTAAATATACCCCTGTTGACGCTATTGAAATCAAGGCCTATATTCTTTTCTTATATTGGGAGCATTGCATTGTTCTAAGGAAGCTATTGGTATGCTTTGGTGCCAAGATCTAACTTATAGTCGTCCTATAATACCTGTTACTATGTCAAGAAATATATACAAATAAATTACTAGTTTTTGCGACAGTTTTGTCACCAATTGTAAGAAATCTTTAAACCCAAGAGCACATCTATGTATAGACGAACAACTTATGCCTTTTCGAAGACGAGTACCTTTTAGTGTATACATGAAAAGCAAACCTGACAAGTACGCCATAAAAATATGTTCGCTTTTCAGAAGAACAGAACAATAGTATCATATGTTCCAAAAGCAAAAGCTGATGTCATTTTGTATTCCAGTGAACACAGAGATGATAACGTGGTTGGTGAAGATGAGTCGTGAGCCTGAATTAATTTTGCACTATAACAAAACGAAAAACGCAATTGATGCCACAGATAACTGGACAAAGAATACTCGACGCAGAGGAAACTAATCGCTGGCCGATGGCAATATTCTATCACCTCATAGATATTGCATAAATGCTTGTAGCTAAACCAGATTGGCTAAGGAACCGATCAATTGGCCGTAAAATATTTTTACTGGAATCATGGAAAGAACTAATAGAAGAAAATGTGATGCGCCGATACGGTAACAAACACATTCAAACGAATAGGAAACGATGTAAGACTGATGTTTTCCCTGAGCTATTGGAAATTACTCAAGGAACAGCTGAGAAGTGTTGGAAAAGGACGTTGCTACATGTGTCAAAGAAAGAAAGATCGAAAATGTAGAGAAATGTGTGTTAAGTAAATGTTGTATGCTTAAAACATTCTGTTCATGAAACTTTTTGTAATTGTGCCAATATTAATAATTTGTAAATTTAAAATGATGATAATAAAAATAAGAATTGATAAATTTGTCATTTTTAATTATAAAAAGCTAATATTTCAAGTAGGAGCAACAATCCTGTTAGTTTTTATTGCGGGGTCCAAGCGGACCCCGGCCGGTCCGTTTCGTAACTTTATGAGGCCGGTCCGTTGAAGGTTAATAAAATAATAAAAATACATTACATATTTTATAACAACAATTGATACCTAACGTGTCGACCTTAAATTAAAATTCTCCTTCTTAAAAATTTATGCAAAACGTCTGCGATCTTAAATTAATTTTTAGATTCGCTGGGTACCAAATTGTTATGAACACGTTGGAGTGTCTAATTGTTATGAATATTATGTGCTTACTTGCTTGAGAATGTTACGTACGAGAAGAAATTATTGTTTGTTTAAACCACCCATAAAAACATAGATGTATATGAAATAAATTACTATTCATCATTCGAATTAGTATTCGGATACCGACTAATTTCAAACCAAAGTAAAGTAAAATGTAAGTTCATTTTTAACACAATAAATAATTGCGCAAATTATCTTACTGATCTCGTTTAACAACGAATACGAACCTATCGAAATCGCAACTCAAAACATCCTTCGCAAGAACATTCTCCATTGTTATTGGGCAAAATGCTAACCGAATCGGTCAGCCAATTTTTTTGGAAACGTTTCCGTTTCTGCGTGACTTCCAGTTCTGTTGTTTAATGTTTATTATTATATTTCGTATTTGTTTACTGATAGTTATGTCTTAAAGATAAACTTTACTGTTCTTTACATATTTTACATTTGTGGTCTGTTCATTTTCAGATAGATTTTCCATTTATTTTTTTACTTCCTACTTGCTGTATTGTGCCTTCATGGCTTCGAAAGATATCTTCAATCTGTTGATTCCATAACATTTTTGGCCTTCATAATACCACAATATTTATTTGCTCGATCTTATATTCTTATATAGATTTCTTCTATTTTGGTCGTCTGTGTTTTGCGATTTTTGTATTTTTTCGTTTTCTTTTATGCATACATCCTAAACTTCGCTTCCCGTTATCTTTGTTCTAATACTTTCGTTTTCTTTTTAATATTTTTTTTGTTTAGCTGCCTTCGAATTTTACTCCTGGTCCCCAGCACTAACGTCTTTAATTTCGCTTGTATTACTTCACTCCTTTTATGTGCAAAAGCACCAAATTGGGTATAAATAACTATATTAATATTTACGTGAATACGATACATGCTCAGAATCAAATAATACTATGCTGAAAATTTCCAACAAAATGAATCAGAAACAAATTTAGATTTGTTCTTTCTCAAAATTCCAAGCGTACACTTATAACATCCGCTATAATTTCTATTTTATACTGCTATATATTTTCTTAAGTCAGTTAATTTTTCAACGTTTGAATAAGTTCTGCGATTTTCTGATGCATACTAACTACATTTTATTTATACCTTTATTAAATATAATTACGATTTTATTCAACTGTACTCCTTTATTCTCCGAGCATTCATAATTTAAATAAATTAAAATGGGTTGAAAGCCACGGACCATACGCATACAGAGTCGTGATCTCGCCAATTTAATACGAAATTCGGATGGAAGGTAACGCAGTGGCGTACTTCAGTTACCCGTCAAAATGTTGAGCCGTCTCGCTGCTAATTAACAACGTATTCAACGGAGCAGTGTACATTTCCTTAAAACTCCACCACTAATAAACCATATATGCACGACATCATTATGTAAATGTCAGAATATGTTACACGAAATCATAAATTCTAATCCTGCCTGAAATCCAATTAGTTCGTTTTGGTGTCATTTAAATAAGTTTCCGGTTACACGGTAATGGAAATTAATGGATGAAGCTGAATTTGAATTATAACTTCGCAATAGCCATACTTCGCCTCCTGAGCCCGCCGAGACTACATTGCATTGTGAGTTACGCTTTAATTCTAAGCATTTTCAGCTTCTTTAACGCGAATTTCCCTGTTACTTTTATATCTTCCGTTAGTCGAATATTTCATTATCCAGACGCCAGAAACCATAAGCCATGTGTTTTTGCGTCAATATAGCTTTTTTAATTATATTATGCTACGAAAAATGCGTACATAGTCGTTAACTTAGCCGTAAATGTAAATTTCTTAAAAACGAAATTTTAACCTAGTGGTAAAACATGAAGCGGATTTTTTTATTCACGTGCATACATTTTTTTTCCATCATACACGAACTAATCATTTTCTGTAGCTGTGCATTTATAAATATACGGGATGCGCGACGTCTGCCGTGACGGAGGCGCCTTGGTGGCAGCCGCCGTGGCCGTTTTAGAAAAGCAGCAAACGGTAAACGGAAACCGTACCAATGCCAACGTTTCCGCGTCCAAGAAAACGAGCGCAGCGGTACCCAAGAACACCACACCGTCGGTAGCTGGTGCCGAAAATAATATTACTACTCCCTCGCCAACAAAACAAATCGAACTCGTTGGTTCGGATCAAACGGACCGCTCGATTGTTTACGGTAAGCAGACGCCGGAGGACAACGACACCGATGTTCAATCTCGGCATAAGTAAGTGAGCGCTTTGGAAAAATAATTTCTACAATGAAGCGAAGTAATGCGAGACGTTTCAAGGGTCGGTGCCAATTGAGGGGTAATTGATATGCATTGTCGTTTAGTCAATTGATTTATATAATTTAATACACTCCAAATATACAAATAAATATACGCCGGAAGCTCATTAAGAGCTTGTGTACATTAATCTGAACGGTTTGTCATATTATTAGCTCAGCTCATTACATAAACATTTTTTTATAAAGGACTTATTTATAAATATTCTAATGAACGGAACCAATTATGAAAGTCTCGAACACTATTAATTAATAATAGTGATATTTATTTCCTCATCCTGAAAATCTTGGTGCACGAAGCGCAAAGTATTTGAAGGATTTTGCTCGTATTCATTAAAATGTCTTGTCTTCCAAATTAATTTTCTTTATCTAATTTAACTATAATCGGCTCATAATTACTCACAATATATAGTAAAACATTTAATTTTATTTTATTTGCATTTCTCGTGCGAATTTCAAATATAACGTTGCAATAGTGTTAAATATTTCAATTTTGAAATTCGAGCGAATTTATTAAATCCATTGCCTCTCGTTTCCTGGCCAATTCCAATAAGTTTATATTGAAGTTGGTGCTCAGTTATAATGCTAGCAGTTGTTGCATAGTTTCATGAACGTGCACCGCTTGTTTTAGTAATGAAAGCCGATTATGGATCGGTAGCAGGTATTTAATATTTACGAGTAATTTAGAAGGAGAAAGATGATCAATGTGTCTATGCGCGTGCACGAAAAGTTCTGCATTGTTATGCTTGTTGCACCATTTCAAATAACTGTTTTCTCCCAGGACTCCACTACGTCGCGATTAAAATTAATTATGTTAAGTTATAAATATGCAGTGACGGTTGTATGAAACGAAAGTGAAACATGAAACATATTAAAAGACAAATGGAATAAATTAATGTGAACAAGTGAACATGAAAATATCAAGTATAGTTGTTCAAATTTCCTGAAATATAGAAAAAGAAGAAAAGTCAAGTAAATAAAGAAATATTATAGGAAATACAAAATAACACTATTGCTAACCATATCATAAATAAAACTAACGGTAATCGTAACAATGATTAATAAAGCAAAAATTAACGAAATGCACAAAATATCGAAATATACAAATGTATTGAAAATTTGCAAAAAGTAAAAATTAACAATTATAATAATAATTAAATAGGTTGCAATGTTTGCACTAAAAACAATAACAGCTGGGCAAATTGTAATGCATTAGATGTAATATTATATGAACCAACGGAATGAGTTATACAAGATGCCACAGAAAAGACAAGTCGATGTTTTTCTAAAATTTGATGGGCTTCGTAATTACAATGGGACCCCTGTTATTTGTACCAGCTTCAACATTTACAGTAGTGTCAATAAAAGAGATGTGTCTTCCGGGTGTTGCCGTGTTTGTTGAAATACTTGACGTTTCGCTGATCATACTGTCAGCTTCTTCAGAAGGTTTCTAAAGATTGGTGTTGATATCTTTTGCTCCGCGTTATATAGCCGGTCGTTGCTGCGCTTCGTTGATGCGTATCCGTTACGTTCCGTTGATCCGGATCCGATATCGTCCGCTGATCCGTGCCCGATGCGTCTCCTGGATTCGCCCTTGGTGGTCCTGGCTGCGTGGTCGATGGTTCTTTCTGCGTCTTCCATGGTTCTTTCCGCGTCTTCGATGGTCCTTTCAGTGCCAATTTCCAAACTTTGCTCAGTCTGTACCCATCTTCTCGGTTGAAGTTGTTCGGGTTCTTCATTATTTCCAAAGATTCTCTCACTATCCGTGGGTAGTATTGACTGTTTCTAGCGAGGATCTTGACGTCGTTGTAATCGATGATATGATTGCTTCCCGTGTGGTAGTGCTCTGCTACTGCGGATTTTTCTGTGCTACCATGCTCCATGTCTCTGCGATGCTCGTTTACTCTGCACTGTATGCTGCGTCCAGTTTGTCCAATATACCATTTCCCGCACTGACATTGAAGCTCGTATATTCCTTTAACTCGTAATCTTGGTATCGAGTCTTTATTTGACGGAAGCAGTTCTTTTATTTTCTTATTACATTCGATTAGTGTCAATAAAACTCAAATTAAATCAACGAAGACCAAACGTATTATAATTAAGCAAATCTTAACGTCCAAGAAACGGGAAAAATGAAAACTGAAAAACGAATACAATACAGATTATGTAGGAAACATATTAAAGTAAAATGGAAATCGTCTGGAGTATTCATCGGGCCTCGAGACAGCATCCACGTGTGCAATTTTGGAACCCATCCGGTCCTACAATTCAAAATCATATTCTTGTATAAATGAAACCATCGTGCAATTTGTGAATTCTTCGATTTTTGTATTCATGTGGATGTTGAATCATTTCTGGTAAGATCTTTATGGCTTTTCACCCTTTGTCTGTAACTATATATGAACCGTCTGAAATAATCTGTCAAACTCAAATATCTTCACTCCATACAGAATTTCCTTGTACTAGAAATTCTTTTAGTCCACCTTTTTGAGCTTTCTGGCCTTAACTATCCCTCTGTTAATATAAATCCCACGTGTTCCACTGTTCCCATACCACACTTGCATTTTCGAATTTTTATAGTCAACGTGAAACGGCTTTAATACCAACTCCAATTTTTCATCACATCATCTCAGTCTACTGCTGCAACAAGTACATCATCTAGTTACCGGCGTACGGTATCACTTCCTAAAGGTCCTAGAACAAGAGTCATTAATTTATGAAATTCACATCGTGCATTGCAAAATCCAAAAATCATCCTGTTAAACTACCCCGTTCTATGTGGGGGAGTTTCTTTTACAGTGTCTGACAGAGGTAGGCACTACCCATATCCAACATAGAAAAAAAAATTACTGCAACCCATCTAATTGTTCATCAATCGAAGGTATTGGAAAATTCGTCTTCTTTGTTTGTTTATTTAATTACCCGTAGTCCACAACTAATCGGGGCTCTCCATCATTTTTATTCACCAACAAAGATGCAGATGCATGATACGATTTAGTTTCTGTAACAATCCAATGCTTTTTCCACTCATCTATAATTTTATGGTTTTACTTGAACTGGAACGTTAGTATCATAAATATCCACTGTAATAAAAATCACTGGATCCTAACTCTGACAAATTAAAATCAAAACATTTCCTATATTTGTTAAACAAATCTACCAATTGATCTTTAACTATTTCATCGGAACCATCATGTATGGCTGTCATGTCGTTTGTGACTGACACATGCCTTTCTAATAATACTTCTTTTACAGTTTTCCTTCCCCGGCAATATCCAAATTTTTCTTTGTAAGATACTCATCTTCACTGACATTGGTGACTGGCATTGATATTTACCAACTTCGACGTTAACAAATTATCTTGTTTGCGTATTAGTACAGTGTTCCCTGCACTCGTAACTGGGATACGCCTTCACATATCCATCCAAATACAATTATCGATTACATACGAGACATTTAAGCTATTAATATTTGTGTGGTATCGTTACATTTATGTCATTGTCATCCTCTCATCATGCAGACCATCTATACCATTCCCTATTGACGAATCACTCAACCTGAAGCCACTCTCTGGATTTTCGTTTCCGTCAACACCATCACCTTCAGCATCAGCCATTCATATTTTTCCATTACGTCAACTCATTCGTTATTTTTCTCTTATTTAAGTTATGTGTTGCCTCCAAATAGACTTTTCTAATCATGATAATTCCTTGCCCATTTTTTATTGTCCAAATCCTCCCCTGCTGGCGTTGCTGACTATATAAAATTTATAATTGACTGTTTGTTTAAATAATACGATTAATTTATCGAGTAATTTCTATGATTTATGACAACGTAGTCATATATGCCCACTCTCTTTCGTTTCAAGCCCTTTGTCCTATAAAAGTAATCATAATTAAGTACTTTTGGTGTACCCCATGGGAATAAGCTCGGGTGGATCTTCCACAATCGGGTAATACCATATGATTTTATTTTTTTTTGAATGGCCTTGTGTTGGCTTTGTTTATATTTGCGAAGAATTATAATAGATGTTATAAAGATACTTACCTCGTGCCTTTTTGGAGAGCTTTTGGAATTGTTTCGCCACGAAATAAGCACATTTCTAAGTACAACCAATCAAAATGGCATTGAATGGAAAGCAAATGCGCGGAATTGAAAATATTTTTGAGCGAAATATATTTCTTATTATATATCTTGTGCTTGTGCTTTAGACTAAAATTTTGAGCTATCTTATGGCGCTTACGGCATTTATTATTTTTTTGACGTGATTGCAAACATTGGAGTCGAGAACGACAATTACCTCTCATCGCCACCGCCTCAAAATGGCCCTCGTGAAAAGCACTCGTCTTGACATGTAAAAGTAAACATTCGCGCTCGCTTATTTACTCCGAGTTGCCAGCTTACGACCTTCCTGCAAGTCGAAACGAGGAAGCGCGTTCGCCTACAAACTTACCGAATGCCTCCGCTAAAAATAACCCATGTTTAGGAGAAACGAGACCAGATACGAACCAACAGTTGACGGTGAGAAATAGCCGGGCGCACTTTGATCCGGACGACGCCCGTCTACGCAGCGAACCGGCGGCCACGACGAGCGCATCGGGAGTGAATGCCGGTGGTGACAACTTCGAACTGGCCGTCCAAGATTTCAACTTGACGGCCGAGGACGTTCGAAAATTCGTCCTGAACGACAAACGCGAACGGGGCGGCAACACGGATTTCGGCCGGGAATGTGTCGGACTTCGGAATTATCGGTTCTTCGACAACACGAATAGGTCTTCGTCGGCTACGGACTATACGACCGGTGCTTCGGATGATGTTGGTTCCGGCTCCGGTGACGACGAGGCGACCAGCGAGAGCGACAGTGAATCTGAACAAGAGCATGTAATAAACGACGGTTTGGAAACCATCACCGAGGAGGATAGGGTAACAACCAGTAGTATCCAGTCTACAGAAGGTATTCTTTCTATTATGATCACATTCGAGTCAAATATCCAAAGTCATATCCATGGAGATGTTATATTAAAAAAAAATTATTAACGGATTTGCTCAACTTTACAAATTAAAAAATTCATTTACATCATAACTGCGTTACTTTTTTTATGTTAAAATTATAAATATTAATAGTTTCGATAGAATGGGGAATAGAGTTAATTATCATATTATTTACTTTTATAGACATTTCTGTGATTTATGTAACCCGTTAAAACTTCGATGTACATAGTGAGTCTATTATACCAACTGTCTAAACTTGTCGGGCGATCAATATCGCTGAAATTGTAAATGTTTGTTTACTACTTCGTGCTGTACCATTAAATTGTCATCCATTCGCATGTATAATTTACAAGAAGTTGATTTCGCACCGTCGAATATAGTCATAGTGTATTTCCACTCCAACCGTTTACATTGGGCATTCGAACTATGATTTATTTCATTCATTTGGTAACACAAAACCACACTTGCATATACCCATATAAGACGAATTGTGAATGTAAATTGGTGTATGAGTGTAAATGTGACCCTGCACGCTGCCCAAAACAAGTGCGTTGCCTTAATTCTGCACATTACAATTTTGTTATCTCGTGTTCAAAACGTTTATGGAAACAATTATTGGGTCGGCTGAGACAATCAAAGATCCTCAATTTATTTATATCCAACTACAACTCAACCGATAAAATTAAATCCTAACAGGCAAGGAAAATATTGTAATACGAAATGAAATGATAATTATAAAAACACGTCGTATACCAGAAAGGATTCCTTAATGTTTCGATAAGTGAAATATTTCCACCGGCTAATGACGCCCTTTTCGTATGGGCAACAAAAGAAACAATTATGTCTGATTTAACTTGAAGCGTGGGTCAGGTCGATTCTGCTAAAAACTTTATATAATAATTTAATGAGCCTAAAATGCTGGTAATGAAGATGTTGAATAATGAAGATTGTACCCTTGACGAACTTCGAATGAAAACGACGAAATATTTTCTACTATGGAGGTATGACTCGAAACAAAACACAGAAATCTACAAGAAAAAACTAATAGCTGATTAAGATGTTGTTCAATGAAAATGACGTCCACTTGCGAACCGGCTGTTGCAATTTATTGAGCTACGCATACAGACCAGTGTTGATGAACGAGAATTACTTACGTAAGAATAGCGTTTTCGAAAAGACACAGTCGGAAAACATTTCAAACTTTATGGCGATAATTAAGTCTTAAAATAAACGAGGAGCTTTTCAGTTAAAGTTTCAGGTTTATGAGAGATTTCAAAGTGGATCAGAATTGTATGTGTCGCCCTAACCATTGGATTTACAACCGAAACTGAACCACAATGTCTTTCATAATCAAGTATATCACAATAATATACTCAACAAGTACAAACCAAGAATAAGCACAAAGTGGAGGACGACGAATTATGTGGCCAGAGTATAAAAGAGTCATTCTACAAGTGGCACAATCGTCCATGGTTAGCAACTTGATGTGAACACTGATCCAACCTCCAAATGAACCTTAGCAAAATATTCAGTACATTCAGAAATTGCGGTCTTGTGCTGAGTCTGCAATGAAAACTCAATTTTTATTATTATGGAAGCAAAGAAAGTATGCCTGATTTCCATGTCTGGTATAACTTTAGGCTATGAGTAAGAAAGACGCAGGATAAAATATATATATGCCAGTACATATACATACAAAGACGTACCTAATAAGATCTGCAGCCGAAATTTCTTCTACAGGATCAAATAACTCTGATTCTGGAGCAAGAACTTGATTCCAACTATAACTTTACCAAAATCAAAGGAAAATCATCAATAAAAACACAATAATGAAAACGATAACAAACCCAAATGACGATCAGTTTGTGTGTGAATATTACCGCCGTCTATACGTGAGTACTCACACACTCTTACTGCTACGAAAATACATCTGCATTTATGCAGCAGTAAAAGTGTGAGGGAATTCATGTCTAGATGGCGATAATATTCACACACAAACTGATCGTCCCTCATATTTGCATGTCTAGATGCAACTTCAGCGAATGCGTGTGTGATGATCTGACGATTCCATAGAGAGCGAAGCAGCTCTCACATTAGTTAATACATTCGCTGAAATGTATTTTCAACCAATCTGTCTGTATTGCCAATGGCTGTGGAAAGTACTTATAATACTAGCTTGGCTGGTCGAAAAGAGTATCTGCATTTATATAGCAGTAAAAGTGTGTGGGTATGTGAGAATGTGTGTGTGGTGGTCTGATGAGCTCATAGAGGGCGAAACAGCTGTCACCACCTTAATATATTCGCTGAAATTTATTTTCGACAAGACCAAACATTTTTTTAAAATTTGTTCTCCTTGTTGGTAGTGCGTATCGGTCGTATTTGATTGTTCACGAAATTCAATCTGACTTTTTGTCTCTTTGCTGAAACCATCTCTAAAATGAATTAAGCAAGAATTCTAGTAAAGAAAATTGAGGTCTTTTCAATGGTAGTGGCAAAGTAACTTCTGAGACGATTCGAGTCATGATATGTGAGTGTGAACTTGAGTGCTCCAGTGTACCAATCGATTAATCAACTCCATATTTTATCACTGCAGATGTAATGGGAAACTTTACATATACCTCGTCTCACTTTTGTAACTTCTAATTTTGAAGATTATTTCACCTGTGTATACTTGCATCTTTTTTGTCCTAATAGAGCCCCTATAAAATTATCGGTCTCTCCTGACCATGACTCGAATAAGCATCTCATTAGTATCGTGCCATTTTCGTCACCTAAATCCTTTTTCTCGTACTCTTGCTTGCTTCAATCCATCTCTACACAAATAATCTCACACCCAATTAGTTACTTGTGTTCTTTCTCCCACATATTGCATTTTTATGACGATTATCATCGGAATGCGATGATTCTATAGCAAAATTGTCAATTATGAAAAATACTAGCACGTAATTTGGACAATGTCGAACCTATTCGAAGGATGTAGTCGTCTACGTCATCAACATGATACAATATCTAGTCGGCTGCTGGCTAAATGGTCTTATTTAAACAGTGCACTAAAGTAGTGCATTGGCATTAAGTGATAATCTATCAGCTGAGCAATTTCTTCGTATTCGAAAACAGATGGAAACCTCAGGGAGCAGAATCTGGTGAACGTGGCACATAAAATACTAATTCAGAGGTCTACGTTGTAAAACATTGAAAAATTGTATTTACAATCCGTAAGATAATGAAATTATAAACATATTTCTTGCCAAGAATGAAGTTCCAACAGATATGACGATGCTAATTTACAAGAAGATTGTGACGCAAATTCGGTCGGAGGAAGATGAAATAAGGGAGACGTTATTTGGAGAACAGACAAAATCAACACACAGAGAAAGTCAACTACAACGGTTTGTGTACCTAATGAGGATGGGAAAGTATAAAATGGTAAGAAGATTCCATAAAGTAAGAAGAGGAAAAAATAGAGAAGAATGCCTAGAACGGAAAGGAGAGCGAAATGGGCGGGAATGAGGCGGACGCCATAGGAGAGAAAATGGTGGAAAAGGCATGAACAAGAAGACCAATAGAATGATACACATCTCCCCAGATTTGAGACCCTAAGGTTAGCAAGGCAATAAGGATTAAAAAGAATAAGAATGTCAAAGCAAGTATTAAAGCTATGATATGGCTCAGAAGGAAATGTGGTTAATTTTAGATTGTTACTTTGCCAGTAATAGGATAGTGGAGACTAGCAAACATAGAAGTAACGTGTAACCAGTATAACCAGTGTTTTCGGAACGAAAATACAGGAAATATATGTTAGTGATTTGATTTTGCATCTCATTAGTATCGTGCCATTTTCGTCACCTAAATCCTTTTTCTCGTACTCTTGCTTGCTTCAATCCATCTCTACACAAATAATCTCACACCCAATTAGTTACTTGTGTTCTTTCTCCCACATATTGCATTTTTATGACGATTATCATCGGAATGCGATGATTCTATAGCAAAATTGTCAATTATGAAAAATACTAGCACGTAATTTGGACAATGTCGAACCTATTCGAAGGATGTAGTCGTCTACGTCATCAACATGATACAATATCTAGTCGGCTGCTGGCTAAATAATAATAATAATAATAATAATAAATTTATTTCCATAAAAAAAAGAAAACTACATACAAGTGGATAAAATAAACAATATATATATATAGCGGAAATCTCAAGGTGTAATTTCAGGGAGTATCAACCACCTGATCTGCCAACACACCTTGTAACCTTATAAAATATATAGCAATTCGTTAGCGTATAACCAATCAATGAAACATACGTTTAAACATAATCATAAATTGAATTAACATTCATAATAACCTATTAATATTTGTGTTTAAGAAGTTAAACATTGGGTGAACAAATGGCACGTGTCATCACACCTGCTGCATATATAAAAGTTTCTTATATGCTAGCTTAAACCTGTCAATAGATAATGTTTTAAGATAAGGAGGTATACCGTTATAGACATTGCAAATATTATATGTAAAGCTTCTACAGTATAACGCAGTTCTATGAATAGGGGCGGTGATCATATTTTTAAACCTAACATTAATATTGTGAACATCAGTGCGATATTTAATTTTATATGTCAAATATGGCGGTTTATTGTGTGTAATAATACCGTGGTAGAATACAGCGGTCATAAATTTAAATCTATTTGCCATATTTAACCATTCTATTTCAGATAGCTTATACGATATTCTTGAAAACTTCCTAATTCCAAAAATAAACCGTAAACATGAATTTTGAACTTTCTGTATTCGGCCTTTAGTTACAAAGTCCAGACATGGGGAGATTAACGGTGAGCAATAAGTGAATTGTGACAGAATCAATGACTGACAAAGCAAGGTCTTGGTTTTAGTATTCAAATAAGATCTATGAGGATACAGCAGTCGCAAAGCTGAGTAAGATTTTTGTATACATTTTGAGACGTGCGTTTTAAAACGTAGAGTAGAGTCCAACACAACACCAAGATTTTTTGCCTCATCAACAATAGGAAGTAACTCATCATTTACAACAATTTGCAAGGATTGTTTGACTTCATGAGATATGTTACCAAACACCAACACAACTGATTTGGCAGAATTTAATACCAGAGAATGCTTTTTCGAGCTATCATATATTTTGCGTAAATCGGCATTCAACCGACTAACAGCTATGTCTAAATGCTCGCGGTAAAACGAAGTATATATCTGTGTATCATCTGCATACATATGGTATTTAGAGTATTCCAATGAATTCATTATATTACAAGTGTAAATGGTATACAGAATTGGCCCCAAAATTGACCCCTGTGGTACGCCAGATCCAATCTCTACAAATTCAGAAAACTTATCACCTATTTTAACTTTCTGAAATCTATTATTTAAGTAATTTTTAAAGAAATTTAGTGCTGTTGAGTCAATGCCGACATACTGCAATATAGATAACAACATGAAGTGATCTAATGTATCAAATGCTTTGCTAAAGTCCAGCAACACTAATATAGTAATTTTACCTTGATCCATTGCGGTGATGATGTCATCAACAACTTGTGACAAAGCTGCATTGCAGCTATAGCCGGGTCTGAACCCAGACTGAAATTCTGGAAGAATATTATTTATATCCAGATATTGCCGTAACTGGGCGGCCACTACTCTCTCAAGAACTTTGGAGAGTGTAGGGAGAATGCTGATCGGCCGCAAATCTTTAAAGTTCTTTACATCACTACACTTAGGGATAGGAGTAATTAGAGCAAGTTTCCAGCAAGTAGGAAAAACCCCTTCACTAATGCAAACATTGACGATATGAGTTATAAAGGGAACTATGTGCGGACAACACATTTTTATTAAGGTAATATTAATATCATCAACACCAGAAGCATTGGACAATATTTTGTTAATGATATTAACAATATCGAATTCACTTACGTTTCGAAATTGAAAACTTTCACTTATATTAGGATGTATATTATGTAAGTAAAAATGCACTGTATCCACATCACTGCCTGTACTTCTTGGTATGCTGTCGATGAAAAAGTTATTTATGTCATTTGGATTACTGAGATGTTGAGGGACAGATATAGAACCTTTATTATATATATTAGATTTACGTAACTCCTTCCACATATCTCTTACGCTAGAATTTTGAAATTTGTAGTTTAAGTAGGCTTTCTTTTCGCTTTTGACCACTGAATTACAGAAATTACGAAGTAATTTGTAATATTCCCATTTATGTTCATTTTTAAACTTTTTGAAAGAGTTGTAAGCTTTGTCTCGTAAGTTGATCAAATATTTAGTGTTATCGCTCAGCCAAGGTGGGGAAGATCGTCTCTTGAACTGATTTAATTTAACTGGAGCATATCGATTTAAAAGTGCCTCCAGTTGACTATTGAAAAAATCCAGCTTCTCGTCAATATTTTGTATGTAAAATATCCGATGCAAAGAACAACAACACAAATCATTGTAGAAGCTATTAAAATCAATATGTTTAATATCTCTATAAAAGAACAAGGATTTGTCATTTAATAGAGTTTGATATATTTTACAAAATATCAGCTCATGATCGGCAAATCCAACACTGCGTGTGCCAGAGTCAAGAATGGAATTCACTTCATTTGTAATTATAAAATCAATGAGTGTCTGAGATGTTTTTGTCAATCTAGTGGGATTATTGATAATTTGTACAAGACCTAGCGCGTTTAAAGAATCGTTAAAATGTTTAGCCTTATATGAATCAGGTTGCAATAAATCAATATTAAAGTCACCCATACAAATGAAATCACCACCAAGCGGCAAGCACATACAAATCGACGACTCCAGCTCCTCAATAAATTCAATAACATTAGAAGATGGTGGTCTATATATAACTCCTATAATATATTGCTTACCACATAGACCCACTGATATCCACAACTGCTCAATATTTGTTTCAATAGTAATTGTTTTAAATTTTAATGCTGACCGTATATAAAACAGCACGCCACCACCTCTACCCTGTCTATCATTTCTAACTAAAACATATCCATCAACATTAAGATTTTCGGATATTATACTACAGTTTAACCACGTTTCTGATAGTGCAATTATATCAATATCAGAATTAATTAAATATTCTCTAAATTGAGACAAGCGGGCAGGCAAGGAGCGAATATTGACATGTGCCACTGTCAAACCCGAATAGGTCATTCTATTCTTGCAAAAGTTCACAACTAACTAAACTATACTAAACTAAAATGTGATTATATAAACACAAGAAGCTGCCAAATGAACTACTTAACTCAACCAATGAATATATCAACAGTGCCGAGTCGTAGGTATTAACGATACATGTCGCCTGCAGAAGGAAACAAAATAAACTAATACTAATCCCTTAATTCTGTACTTAATATCCAACATAACTGCCGTAATAATAGAAAATACATAAACAATGCCGTAATAATAATAAAAAAAAAAATAAAAAAAACGCAAATAGTAGTTACCAATTCATTTCAGTTCATTAAGTTCATCAATGCACGACAATTTATGAACGCTATCTTTCAATTTAACGTGAATAATACCGTCCCTAGTCCACACACTCTTCGTACTAAATCGCTGCACCGCCAGCCGATAAAGATTTAAGCGCATCGTTGTTAGGTCTTCTTTGACGACGATATTAGTGCCCTTGAGTTTACTTTTGTTTTTATAAACTGCATCCTTCACGTTATAATTATTAAATTTAACAATAATAGGGGCATAAGTAGTGCCTTTATTCCCTCTACGAATATTACGATTAGGTAACCTGTGACTCCGGTCAATATTATGCTCCATAACATTGACATCCAATTTATCTTTAAAAATCTTGCACAAGAGTTCATTTGTCTTTTCACCTTGACCTTCATGGATACCATACACACGTAAATTATTTCTCCGAGAGTATTGTTCGAGTTTGTCAATTTTTATTTCTGCGTTTTTGCTGCAGTCAGACAAGGCTGTTTCCAATCGTATAATTTTTTCTTCCAGAGGATGAAAATAAGTTTGAATTTTGTCACTTACTGCCTCAAATAATTTGTTACATAGTTCTGATATAAATTTGTCTGATGTTAAGGCCTTTTCAATAACAATATATAATATATAACAATATATAACAATATATAAATGGTCTTATTTAAACAGTGCACTAAAGTAGTGCATTGGCATTAAGTGATAATCTATCCGCTGAGCAATTTCTTCGTATTCGAAAACAGATGGAAACCTCAGGGAGCAGAATCTGGTGAACGTGGCACATAAAATACTAATTCAGAGGTCTACGTTGTAAAACATTGAAAAATTGTATTTACAATCCGTAAGATAATGAAATTATAAACATATTTCTTGCCAAGAATGAAGTTCCAACAGATATGACGATGCTAATTTACAAGAAGATTGTGACGCAAATTCGGTCGGAGGAAGATGAAATAAGGGAGACGTTATTTGGAGAACAGACAAAATCAACACACAGAGAAAGTCAACTACAACGGTTTGTGTACCTAATGAGGATGGGAAAGTATAAAATGGTAAGAAGATTCCATAAAGTAAGAAGAGGAAAAAATAGAGAAGAATGCCTAGAACGGAAAGGAGAGCGAAATGGGCGGGAATGAGGCGGACGCCATAGGAGAGAAAATGGTGGAAAAGGCATGAACAAGGAGACCAATAGAATGATACACATCTCCCCAGATTTGAGACCCTAAGGTTAGCAAGGCAATAAGGATTAAAAAGAATAAGAATGTCAAAGCAAGTATTAAAGCTATGATATGGCTCAGAAGGAAATGTGGTTAATTTTAGATTGTTACTTTGCCAGTAATAGGATAGTGGAGACTAGCAAACATAGAAGTAACGTGTTAAAAAGATAACCAGTGTTTTCGGAACGAAAATACAGGAAATATATGTTAGTGATTTGATAAATGCAGAGAAAATGCTTAAAAACAGTACGATGATAATTTTAATAAGGGAACGTTAGCCACATATAAATAAAGTTACACAAGCTGTTGTGAGATGGATCCAGCATTGATAAAATCAATAGAGTAATAAATAGAAAATGCAAATTTTCTGGATAAAAACCATTACTATTAGATCGAATAATATTGAGAAGATAAGGTTTACTAAAGGTATAATATACAATGTGAACAGAGCCATCTTTACACGTTTGAGGGTCTGTAACTTATCGTGCTACATCTACGTATTTGATCAGTGTGCATGGAAATCTCTTGTCCACCATTTAAAATTGGACCCTATCTTCAGTATTTAAAAATTGTTTAACTGAGTTGGATTTCCAGTTAAGTTGGGTTGGGTTGGAAAAAATTGAAGATGGTGGACATGCTTACAAAGACGATTATATATACTAACAAATGTATACTAATCATGCGATCACTGGCATTATCCATCTTTAACTATTCGTGCTTTTTATTTACTGCTACTAATTCTCAACATATTAATGGCTTATTTGGAGGAGGATAAAATTGTTAAATATCAGGATCTGCATTAGAAGCAATGGTTGAGAAGTTCTTCCTACATATGTGCGCAACGTGGATTAGTTCGAGTATGTATTGCTCCTTCCTTTTTAGTAGAAATTTTGTGCAGTTATCAGGACCGTCCTCTCTTTTCTTTGTATAATACTTCCAATCTTGTTAGGCATCATTATTATTTTCCCCTAAACATGAAACTTTATGAAACATATATGATGCTCAAAATTGCCCTCGCTACGTTCCCTTATGCACTGAAATGTTCTTTTTTAGTGACGCAAATGCAAATGATATTTGTTGCCTATATGGGCAACGAGGCACGAATTTCACCCAGCAGGCTCAGTAAATTAATTTAAAATCCACTAGAGCTACTAATTTGTTATGAACTGAAATACAATCATTCGATGTAAGAAATTTAACACTGATATTATTTTTATGAATTTAATTAAGAGACGAACTGCAATCCCAATAATTTCGTATACATACATAAAGGCAAACATTTTTGATCGGTGATCACCCGATACTTTTAGACATTGTGCTACAAAGACTACATATAACTAGTGTAAATACTGGCGCGTCCAAATTTAACAGTAACATAGGGAATCGGACACCACTCATTTTTCAGCCCTCCCTAGATCCCGAGCGAATTACATATAATTGAAAATACACATCGGATTATTATTGAAACATTTCAAATTATATAAACGTTCATCAATGGTAAATTGTGAAACAGCAATTCAAATAATGTACGTAATTTTTAATTTTTACGTTGTTAAAAGCGTCAAAAGCGATTCGAACATGTTACTTGTTAAAAATGCACCGCCAGTTGTTTTTTATGACGTTGTGCTCTCCATTTGTGTGGTCCGATAAATACGCAATTTGATAATTAAGAACTGCATAAAATGTCACGGTGAGCTTTCGTTCGTTAAGTTTTAAAAAGGGTCGCGCAATTATCGCCACCCTTTTTATGACTCTGCGAAACGTCAGCGTCAGCTTTTATTATTTAGAAGCTTTTTCGGATTTTATAGGAAACAATCAAGCCGGTCGATTTACCGGTTGCCACCGCGGTCGTAATAAATTCTTCTGCATATTTGAAAAGTCAAATTTATAAAACTGGTTTAACGGACATTGAAACGTACAGGATGTTCATTATCCAGAGCATCCAACGTACTTGTTACATGTGACTTCAAAATTTGAATAATGTATTGGGTCGTCCATTTAAATTAATGAATTCAAATTAATATAAGAAGTTTGCAACAGGACGAAGCCAATAAATAAGATGTCGAATTTGATTTTGCTGCATTCTTTATTAAATAGTATATGGAAGTAGTTTAGAATTTGGTTCATTAACTAAAACTGATAAAATGTATTCTCTCATTCGTTCAATAATTAAATAAACTAATTAAAATACAAATCTAATGGTTTCAATTGTGGAGCTTCGTAATCAATTTACGTGATGTGTACAATTTATAAATCTTCGAATTAATTATCTTGAGCATCGAGGATTCAAGAATTACAAAATTTGAAAATTCATATAATGAATTAAAGTTAAATATTATCTAATGCAGAAGACTGGGTATTTGTAATATGTTCATATGTTCTATGAAGCAGACGATACCAAATACGTTTTCTTTTATTTAGCGACAACATATTTTCTTCTGTATTCATATACAGATTTGCTTGTTTATTTTTACGACCGGTGCATATTTATACAGTAAAACACTCACATGGCACAAATGACGTGTTAATTTTATGCAGTTTTAAATTGTTGGGCGTTCAACGCAATTACCGAAGCGTGGAATCGTAAAAAACACATAATTTCGATTAATTTTAAGCTTCTCCCCATGATCCCCCCATTTCGTCGCGAACGTCTTGATTAAGTCGGTTTGTAATGTAAAAGGAACTCGGGCGTAATTGCCTCTTAAAACGGACGTAAATTTAATTTATGAGCGAATCGAAACTCGATGTAGAGTTAATCAGAAGTGTATTTTTCGAAATGTAGTACTTTAGTTGCATACGCATTCGTTTGATGACGCGCTGGTAGCCATGTGCTCAGATTATAAAGCGATTTTTTCCGACTGCCTACAAATTGCCACATAAACTTTTTACGTTGCTTTCGGATTTCGGCGGTCGATTGATGGAGAATAAAGTGCTGGGTTTATTTTATTCGTGCGGAAGCAGTTAATAAATTCGGCATGGGCGTAAATATTTCGTACATTACAAATTAATGCCTAAAATATAAAAATAGAATGTGAAATATTTTATTGAATCTATAAAAATGAGCTCGCAGCCTTGTGGCTCGTTTAATTACCTTTATCCAGTCCACCAGTTTTAAATAAAATGTTTATTTTTTAATGTGGTCGAGTAGAGCTTTGCAAAGAAACTAATTGCTTAATGTACATTTAGTGCAGGGATTGGCGCTTGAATTCCGTACGCAAGTATCTCCGGAATTTCATTCAAGGTGGAATTTTCGTCAGGTATCCTACGAATAGTTGTAAAAGTTATTATAGATTTTACATAAATGAATATCAATCCTTGCAAAACTACTATTATTCATTCTACAATTCATTTCTTGCAATTTTATTCTTCCATCTGTACACAAATATAACTGAACTAAAGTACTAATCATTTACAAATATGTATATACAAACACTCTGTGATATTAATTAATATTCTCACAACCAATTCGTGGTACTTAAATAGGGTAAGTGGGGTAACTGTGCATTTTTGATATTAAAAATCATTTATTTTCAGTTGATCAATTAATTATAATCAAATGCTATGCCACCTATATAGTTTGTATTATTTCAAGCATTTGTGTTCAAATTTTACAATTATATGTTAATAGCGAATTTTGTTGGGCAAATATGCAACTGAATTTTTGCTTCTATGTATATAACACTGTTTGTTTACATTTGCCTCTTTATAGAAACAATTATCTACCGAAACTGCGAATTTGAAAGTTAAATCAGTTAAATCAGGCAGGAAAATTAACAAGTACATGTAAAAAAAATATAAAATAAATTCCAGTTTATTTGTCGAAAATGTAGATTCCAAAAAAACAAGATTTTCTAGTTCACATTACAATAATTGGATCTGGTAGTAGTACCTCAGTCATTTTAAAATTAATTGTGGAAATATCACATTCTTCCTCAACAAATTCCGTTCCAAATATGTTGTGGCCCTTAAATCCAACAACTTCAACGTCTCCACTTTCTTCATCTACATCATGTACACGGAATTATTCTTCAGATTCATTATAAAGAAATTTAATTTTTTAATTCTATTATTTTTGATCAGATTATGAATCATGTTTTATGAACATTATAAGTTTTTATACAAGGAAACTGTAACAAAACTGAGTGTGTTAATTTTGTGTTGTTGTTTTTGGAAATATAAAAATTGTGGATTTAAGGCATTTTATCTATGAGTATTAATATATCTTAAAATAAGTTCGGATCGATTTTTTACTATATTTGGCCGAAAACCCTGCTAAGTATTTACAGTCACGAATTTTCACAATAATTGAACGAAATGAATGTTGATTTTTTTGCTATGTTGAACGTTAATTTTGGAATCTTTAACAAGTTTTGCAATTTTCTGATGCTTATTTGTCGTGAATTATTTTTTTGCATATTTCTGGTCAAAGATGTAAAACTTTAAAAGATTAAATTGACGCTAATCACAGTGTCAAAAATGACAAATATTTCAATTTTAATCATTTGACAACTTTGACAATTTTATTCGTTTGTAGATTTTGATGTTGTAACAATTTTTGAGCTTGACAATTTATTAATTTTAGACCACTCATATATTTTTTACAGCTTAGATTATTTTTAAAAAGGTTAATATTCATATTCTTGTAAATTTCGTATTTTATGACATTTTATATATCAACAATGATTGACAATTTAGTTTCCTTTTTGTTCAACCATGATGAACCAAGTTGTTCACAATTTTTATGTTTTATGTCAACCATTTTCTGCATTTTAGACAATTGGAGTTTTATATTTTTGACAATTTCGTTTTTTAGTTTGACTTCCTTAACACATCTGCCATTTTTGCGTTTTTTGTCAATTTTAACGCTTTCAACATTTTTTCCTATTTCACGATTTTAATTGCTTCAATTTTATCATTTGTTGTGCAAATATATGAATCTTTCATTTACACGTTTCCCTTGATTTTAACAATTTCGACACTACGTTTTCTCACAATTATCAATTGTAAATTTTTCATATTTCTCATATTTGGATTTTTGTATTCTTGATAATTCTATCAATTTTTCACATTTTCACATCTTTAACACGTCCGTCAATTTTAATTTTGCCCAATATTCGTGAAAAACTACAAAGGGATGAAAATGTTCGGAATTATCGAAATTGTGAAACATGCAAAATTGTCAAAGATTTAAAACTGTAAAATTTGTATTAATGTAAAAGTTTTATCTTCAATTTTAACGGCAATTTTAATCATCGTCAACAATTTTTCGATTTTTTTGCATTTTAGCAATTTGGACACTGAGCCTGTTACGTTTATAATTTATTTCAAATTGATCCAGATCATAAGGTTTGTTTTTTTTTTGTCATTTTGATAAAGTTTCCATTCCAGTTTTGTTGTTTCCCACACTTTTTTCAAAAATTTACTAGGTTTAAGTCATTTTAAGTTCATTTTCTCTAAATATCTTTTTATAATACATTCTTTTTCTGGAACCCCCAAGAAATTTGGCCAATAGATATGCCCCGGCTTAAGTAAGTGCCATTCTGGCAGTTTATAGTCAACCTCCGGATAGCTATGGGCTGCCCATTCTTTGTTGGTCATCCCTTCATCTGAGTCATTATTATAAAGTTCTGCAAGGTCCACATTGTTGTTTTCATCTCCGCTTTCACTGCCCTCTATATATCCTCAATTTCTTTCTCCGAGAGGTAAATTCGATTAATGTGGCATTTGCAAATTAACATATTTTTTGAATAATTGTGCGAAGCAGGGATAGAAATTATGGTTCTTTCTGCTCAATAAAATTATATTCATATAATTAAGTTTTGATCATTCGTTGTATAGAGGTCCTTAATTACTAAACATGTAATTTCCAATTGGTTGACCCCCCCCCTCCCCCCGGGCAATTCTTGATCAATCACAATTCTTCGTTCTCCTTCGACCTCCAATACACTCAGCTCCCATATAATTTTATTCGTTCATCTACTTCTGCGTGTCTTGCATCCCCATTCTCATCTTATTCATTTCTACTTCCTGGTCATTTATTTTATATATTGTTCCTTACTTCCATACAATCAATGTTTTCTTTATTTACATCTCCGCAAACAACAGACTTAGTCTGTCTTCTCCAGCCATGGCCTTCCCTAACCGTCTCTAGAGCGGATGTCTTGACATTGCGTCGTTTTAACAATTTTACATTCTTCCATCCACTGTCCATGCTTCCACCCCATATCCAACTTTTCCATATTACAATTCTTCCAACAAACATGCCACCCATTGTACTTCCCAGTTTTCTTCAATCGTCTGTTTCCTTTCTTCTCGTCTGACATTCCTAATGGACTCTGCTGTCCCGCTGCCCTGAATATGATATTTGTTTTATTTGTCTTTAACTCCTTATGCCCGGAAATGATTTCAATTTCATTTACGGTTCTTTCATGACGCCACCATCATCACTAAGGCTAGCTATAATATTGTTGTTCCTTCTTCCATTTTCGTACAACGAAAAATATGCCAAGAGTAAAAACTCAGTTTTATTTATTTGACTCGTTAAAATTTTCTGACCATTCTACATAGTCGTGGTGAATTATCTGATCAAAGGAGGTCTTCCTGAGTGACGTTGATGTATTTTCTCGCGCATTATTTCTCACACTTTTTGGGCGCTTTTCTCTCCATGTATATGTTGGGCGTCTTTAAACGGTTCTATAACTTCAGCAGTTGTTAAAACCTTACCATACTGGGCCTGTTTCAATAATGGTGTAGCTTGTTTCGGCTCTACAGAGTTTCTGTTCGAATCCACGTTTAGAGTTATAGTAATTGTTGATGAGAAAACGGCAATAACATCTGAAGCAGGAGTATCAATACCATCGCTATTTAGAGTCACAAATGTAGACGAACTTGATGTTAATAATTGTACTGGTTGTGCTTCCGCTTCCTTTGAAATTCATTCAGTATTGCTTGTTTCCGGTTCAATTTCAATATTTTCTTCCTATTGACCTACAATTTTGGCTTTCCATTGATTTTCTTTTAATCTATTTAAATCAATAGGTTTAAATTTAACTTCTGTAAACTTTCCAAGGTCGACTGGAAATACTGCTGTAGTTACAAATGCACTTTTAATATTATTTTTAGTTAGAGCTTCGTTGCCCAACCCAACCCAACCCAAAGCAACCCTTAAAAATTCAATAAATTAATTCCTTCGCAGTCGTCCTACTCCATACCATCTGTTTTTTCCATAGCACAAAGTTTTTTCTCTCAGTTTTTCACCGAGCTCAAAATATATCTGTCCAGAGGTTGGAGCCTGTCGGTTAAATGACTTGAAAAATTTACTAATACAATTTTATTTTCAAACTTATGTAACTTTCGTGTCCATCATGCAGCAGTGGAGCCTCTTTTTTGTCACCAGGAAATAAATCATTTGCCCACTACTAATGCAGAATTAAACCACTTGAGAAACTGTACCCAGATAAACCTTTGGCGTGGTCCGCCTAGCTTGTACTCTGCCCGTTTTAAAACTAAGAAAGGTGGCAACAAAGATTCATCAGGTGCAATACCAACCATGACAATTGTTGACTGTCTTCCGGAGCCTCCGAATACTCTTGACAGAACCTTCATTCATTCTCCAATGGCCTTTATTCTTGACGGATCATTTCCATCTGCACTGAACATAAAAGTTGTATTATGAATTTGTTTTTCAGTAATCACCTTTTCCAAATTTCTATAAAAATTTCTATAAAGGTTTTCTTTGATCCTTTCTGGAGACAAACTTTTATGCTGATTCATGAAGCTGTGATACCTTGAAAGGTGTTTGTAATTCTTTACCTTCAACTTAGATTGCAATTAGGTCCTGTAGCACTTCGTTGTTACATGGGTATCCCATTCGTGCTCGGTATTTTAATCCACTATTTGTTCCTGTCCTGTAGTGCAGCAGTACGTTCACCTCTCATTTTGGTTGCTGGGACATTTTTGCCCTTAATTCTATGATAAGTAACTGCTAAAGGCATGTTTTTACGTCGCTAGTTGTCCTTAAAAGATCGCCTTGCGAGTATCTCTGTGCAGTTTTTTTCTTAATATAGTTCCTGGGCATTTTTGTCCTGGTGTGAAATGAGAGATAACAAATATGAATTAAGGTGATTCAATAGCAGTGGCTCTGTCGTTGGTATTAACTATTTGCATACGTAGAACTTGCAAACGAAAGTGACCAATTACATTCAACTCCAACGTTACTGCCAATGCCAATGATTCACGCGTAAGTTTTGCTTCGTTTGTTTATTGTTTTGAAATTCTTCTATTACTTTTCTGTAGCACATAGTTAATCGTTCAAAGCAAAGCGAAGAAAAGTAGGAATGTCTGAGATGGAATAATACAATAGGCGAATATACATTTGAAATTGTAGAAGTGATGGTGATAAATTTAATAAACTGGTGCATTAATATTTTCAAGCGTAAAGGAATTTTAACGGCTGCATTTACAGCACTTGCTTCTGCTTGCGTGTATAGGTTGAACGACACTGGCTTAATTGAAATAAATTATGCAATTAAAACGTGAATCCGTAAGGAGCATCGCGAGGAAACCTTAAATTAATTCGAAGGTTTTCTGCAGCTTGGTACATAATCATTGATTAATAGCCTCGCGAAAACTTGGTAATGAATTTAATTATGGAATCTATCCTATCGAGGAATTAACGATATTTTTTGTAATCCAGTGGCGCTAATCGCTTATCGTTTGCATTTAAATATATCGTCAAAGGGCAATACAACATTTATTCACGATTATTTGTTACATGGCGTTAACTGCCGTTTGATAAATTAACAACTCGACGTGTCACGTAATAAATGTGCACGCCTTCAGTGGTGCATAGTATCTGCAAAGAGAGACTTGGTATTCTATTGACTTTTAATCGCATTGTTGCTGTGATCGAAACCCTGTCTGTAAAGTAGCAGTCGAGATCCGCACTTCAACGATGGGCAAATTTACCGTTGTGCATCTTGAGAGACGCTCCTTTGTATTAAAATCCTTGCAATTACGAAATGGTTGTGACCGGACGATAATTACGTAATCTTCAGGATAAATGTCCGATGAACTGCTGCTCATATAAAAACATATTGTGGGTTACAAATATATACATGTAATTATTATGATCAAACTATGGCATAATTCGATAATATGAGGACTCGTTGTCAATTTATTTTTCATGCATTAGTTTTCAATAAGTAATATAATATATAAGGTTTTTTCAAGCATTCCCTTTATTATTGCATTTTTTGTCTTATGATTGAATACCATAACATGAGATGATTAGCTAGAGCACATCTACATTGCAAGCATAAACGTAAATAAAATAATGGTCTAAAATAAAGGAATAAAAAACTGTATTGTGAAAACAAACGACAACGGCGAAAATATGCATAAAAATGGAGAAAACAAGCAAAAAATATGAGCAATAAGCGAATTTATATAAGAAAGTTCAGTGCGAACCATCACAGATTTTTTTCTTTAAGTATGTTCGTCAATAATGTTTTGTTTCGGTTTAGTTGTTCGACGCAGGGCATCAAAAATTAGGCAGATTCTGTTGAATACTTTCGGCGACAAGTCAAGATTGTAAATTGTATTGTTTTAAGAAAGAAACGCACCATTCATTGGCATTAATTTCACTGCTTACTGCGAATTTTCCTGAAGTCGAGATTGTTGTATTAGAAGATTGTTTTCTTTGGCGACCGGGCAATTTATCTAAGAAAAGGAATCTACGTCGCTCGGAAGTTGATGAGCCGTAATTTTTGTTACGCACCACGAGGTCGAATAGATTTGATTGTTGGCATATTTGTTAATTGTGGATTAATTTTTTTTGCCCTCTCGGAGGTAAGTTTGTTTAGTTCAATTTGTGGCATAATTAGTTTCAAGTTAGTTTCCAAGTAGACACTGTGCTAGTTTATCGAGCACGTGTTGAGTTTCCAATTTTGGGTGCACTATTCGTCGTCCGTTCCCATATCGTTTCATCACTGATTCTGGGGCACGCAACCACTGTTGAAAAGACCATTATTCTTTTTGATTGTGTTTACAGTAAAGCTGTAGATGTTGAGTTTCCTTTTATTTATTTTACTTATATTCATTAGGAACAAAGAAATATGCTAAAAACAAAAAAAAATAATTTCAACAAGTATCACCTTGCTGGTGGGCGTAAGTCGAAGTTCTTGCCCCATTAGACCAGCTGGTGTTCGGGTCAACTTCGTGGCACCCACTTTTTCATTGAAAATGGGAAGTCCTGCGTTGAGTAACAACCCGAACCTAACATTTTGTCGGCATTTCTTTCTTATTTTTTATATTGCGAATTAGTTGGGAAAACGAAGGGCGTCACAAAGCACATAAAAGTAAGCAATAAATAAATCAAGGGTTGAAAATAAAAATAGGGTGGAGAAAAATACATATATACGAATTTGGACGAGAAAACAATTACTATGAGAATAATTGTTCGAAATGTAACTTCGTAGTGAAAGTCTGAATGAGTTAAAACCCATTTCATTTAAAATTTACGACCAAATATGTAACCCGTACATGTAAATAAATTTTAACTTGGCTAGGTTTCCTTACAAAATCAAATCAAATGTAATAGTTTACTTATGTTTTCAATGACGTATTAATATACAATATTTGAAGAAAAACATAACTATGTGTCAATGCTTATGAATTTCTACATTTTTTCATTGTTGGGGAAAAGAAATCATTTTGTCGAACCTCTCACATGTCCGTCACTAGTGTCTCTTTTCGAACACTAACAGTAGTCGGCTATAATTGACACATTGATATAGAGTTTCAATTGTTTTAATGATTTTTTTTGAAACCGACTGTTAAGAAAATTCATTATATACCCTAGATTTCTAAAATGTAACATTTCCTCCACAAGTTCCTCAGTTCTAAAACTTCTTGTTACCAAGAAAGTTTTCGTTTGTATACCAACCATGGTGACTTCTCTAACTCGGACATCGACTGAGCAAAAGTCTCAGCCTATTAATTGACGAATTTGAGGCACCTCGAAAATACCTTCTGCTATCCTAACTTCAATGGGAACTATGTAACAAAAAAATCCGCGGTGGTCCGCACGAAACTTACTTATACTTAGTTATACTACGTTTTTCGAAAAAACTTTTCAAATGAAAGTTGTTTAATATATCAATATCTATAATTTATGTAAGAATATTTTTTTCCGTAACGTGTACCGTTTTCGAGATATGGAAAAAGGTGATAAGAGTAAACCATCACTTCCGGTTGAGAGATTGCGTTCAAAATAGGACGTTTTCCTCCTTGCTACATGCAAATGTTAAGTTTAAAGTTTCAGAGCTCTAGCTATAATAGTTTGGACGCTAGAGCGCGCACAGACACACAGACACACACACAGACACACAGACACACACAGACACACAGACGTCATTCCCAAAATAGTCAGAAACGATTCAGGGGACCTCAAAACGCGTATATCCGTTGAAATCTCGAGGTCGAAATTTTTCATGATTCCTATACTTACTTATACATAAAGTATAAGTAAGTAAAAATTTAAACAACCACTGTCCTCATTCAGAGCAGTTACAAATTGTTACCTAATTTGATATGGTGGAAGAAGAGCATTCGGTGGAAAAACCAATTCAAACACATTTTTGTCTCCAGGAATTAAATTGAGCTCCCGTGGCCATGTTTCTCTGGTCCAATGCTCTGATCTAGCCACACTGTCCTATTGACAAAGGAAGCAGGGATATTTAATAAATTCCGCTAGCTGGCCTATAAGAATATACCGTGATATCAAAAATTACCTTGGTTGAGGGTAGTCATGGATTTTAAAATGATTGTCGCAGCTCGCATCGTCCATTTATGTCAATCGTTTTTGAGTATAAAAATCTGTCAAGTGCTGAAGTTAATAAAAACGTAAAAAGTTAATAAAAACGTTATTAGTATTTCATTACTTATAGTTCATTGCTATTTTCCAGCCGAAATAAGTAGGTAGCACATTTGTAAGTTATTGATGATGTCAGTGTGACTTGACAATGACAGAATTATTTCAAAATGATGAGTTAAGCTAAGACAACCGTTTTGACTTCCATGGCAACCTTTGACCAAGATAAGTTTTGATATCACGGTAGATCACTTTTAGATCACCACAAACACTCCATTTATTTTCCACATACCTCACCTTCTTTAGCAAAACGTTCACAGTATCGTATTCTTTACTAACTGAATAAGCTACTGGAACAGAAGATAGTAAATTTCTATTGTGCAACAGAACCACCTTGTCTTTGAACTATCAATAAAAAGTCTCCACTCTTGAGGTTACAGAATACCAGTTTATCAACGTGTAAGAAGAAGGGTAAAAATCATTTATCCTGTTGCCTGTAAAATGTAACAGAAGTTCCAGGCGCTAACATTTTTTTATCCTTTAATCTCGAAGCAAGAAGTTCCGAGCTACTCTTCAGCAGGTACTAATCTCTTACCAGATCATTCAACTCGTGTAAAGTATTGAGTCTGCTTTGAGTCTTGATGTTCACCAGTAAGTTGAAAGTGCAGTCCGTCTACTTCACTGCTGGAGCTTGAACCTTTTTGCACTAAGATTGTCAGGCCGCGAAGGAACAGGCGCTGTCCAAATTACTGGAATATTTTAAAGCCCTTTTATTCTTTCACAAACAAAACTAGCAATGTATAATCCGGTCTTTAGGTTCACGCCATTGGTATATCAAACGCCAATGGCCTCCGTTTGCCATAAATCCACTGCGTCGTATTTTCGGTACACGACGAAAGTACGTAGTGCGGAGCCCACTTCTTATCTAAATCACCAAGAGCCATGCCAAAATAATTTTATAAAATTGGGTGATATTACTTCTCTGTTTTTGTGAAGTATACTACCATACATATAGCAAACGGAATCTGGACCATTTCGCACCAATGGCGATCAGACATTCTAACTAACTGGAATTCAAAACTCGACTCACCGTCGTTACAGAACTAAAATATTTCTTATGAATGAAGTTTTACAAGAAAAATATCCCATACATTTCTTTTGTTACTGAGGACAAAGGGAATGGGCTTGACAGATATGAAGACTGGGGTGGGTAATCCCCTGACAACCTGAACAAACAAGCACATACCACAACACGAAACACAATCGAGGGTCGGGAAGGCACTAAAGAGAAACCTGCAAGAGACAACATTATAATTAACATTATTATTATTATTTATTATATATATACACACACCTTTTTTCAATGTATTAATTAATATGGCAGTTAATTAAGCCTGCAGAAACAGTTTTGCATTAGCTTTATGTGTATATTAAACACATAAAGCTAATTTGTAATATTTAATTGAAAACAAATTATATTATATTTGATTTGATTTTGTATGAAAACCTAGCCCGATAGAGGAAAAGTGACAACAGATTTGAATTTATTATTATTACTATTAGTATTCATATTATACATATATCCAAGTGGGAAATGAAAGGAAAGCACGAGAAACATTTTTTTGTAGAGTTGTATTATTGAAACTGTTAATTTCTATAACAGCGATTTCTGAACAAATTATGAAACAAAAATAGGGCTGATTTGAGAGCTTCCTAAGATATTTTGGTGATTGCATGTACTGCATGGGAACAACAATTTTAAACCTATTATACCGTGATATCAAAAATTACCTTGGTCAAGGGTGGCCATGGATTTTAAAATGATTGTCGCAGCTCCGATCGTACATTCATTCCAATCATTTTTTGAGTGTCAAAATCTGTCAAGTCATTGTGACATTTCCAACAATTACTGTAATTTCGTTTTTCTTGTTAATGAAAACGCTATTAGTATTTCATTGCTTGTAGTTCATTGCTATTTTACAGTTGAAATAAATAGGTAACACATTTGTAAGTTATTGATTATGTCAACTCTCAGATGCTGTCAGCTGTCAGATGTGATTGATGTAGCTTGACAATGACTTATGAATTATTTCAAAAGGATGATTTAAGCTAAGACAACCGTTTTACATTCAATGACAACCTTTGACCAAGATAATTTTTGATATCACATGCCCCCCCCCCCCACACACACACACACACATTTCTCGAGCATTTGAAAGAAATATTTTTGTTCTAAAATAAACGTCATATTCAAATCACTTCAGGCTCGACGTCCTGTTCAAATCACTTCAGGCTCGACGTCCTTTCCAACTGAAAGTAATGGAAATTTTAAATGTAATAACCTCTACGTTTGCATATTGTATTGTATTGATAGTGGCGATATAAAACAATGTCAATAATTAAATAGTACGAGTTTTCTTTAAAATTAAAAACGTACGCAATATGGAAAAATATACATTTAAATGTGCAATTGATGTTCCTATCCGGTGTCACTTTATAGTGTGTATGGCTGGTGAGTCCTAAAAAAATCTGTTTTATCGCTGGGGGCAGCTACAACCTCTAGTTCATGTCAAATCCATATATTTTGTTCGCAAAATTCTTCATATTTCTTTATTTTTATAAAAATTACACTGAATTATATCAAAAGCGCGAGCTTTCTATTACACGAACGCAATGTCTGTTGGTAATTGTAAAGGTTAAAATAATCGTGCGAAATACGCGCCCCGGGAATAAATCGATGCAATTTTAACCATTAGCCGATGATTAATTACTATTTGATATTGCGCCCGTAATTGGTTTCCCTGTCAAAATTAGATTCAAAATAAGACTCGGTTGAATTAGTGGAGTTGGTATTCCGGCGATTTACAAATGGAACGACAAAGCCATTAATTACATCGGGCACGTGTATTTAAGATTGTAATCGCCGGAGGAAGCACTAAACATGTCGGACTCGGACGGTAATTTTACGAACGTACACCGAAAACACACGCGGTAATAAGCACGTTAAACTTGATTAGGTAATTTATGGACTAGTTTAAACAACGATAAATTTTTAAGAACGGTCGTATCTGACGATGCGCCGGAAATATTAAAATATGAAAATATGGAAAGTTCCAGCAGCGGTATCTTTGCATCTTGCCTTTTCGTTTGATCAGTTTCTATACAGTAGCTTTGATATTTATTTTTCGATAATGTTGGCGAAATGAATAGATGCATAGAAATTTATTTCTGCGTCCACAATTCAGAATTTAAAAGAAACGCTATGTGTATATAATAAACACCTTTAAATGCTTTCCAAATTACTTATTTTAGTGTTTAGCTATCATAATAAGCAATTTTCACTAACTACTCGAAAACATACGCACAATTAGTAGGAATCGAATCAGTAATAAATAAAATTCAACAATTGCTAAAATAATTCTTTCAAGCCAACAATTCCTGGTCTACCTTAAGATGTCAAACGGATTTTAAGTTTTCGAACGTGAAGCAAGCACACCTTCCAAATTAATTCATGTATGAATGTAGATCTTAAGATTACCAGATATTCTCATTATGGTAGGGTAATAAATTTTAAAAATGCAATTAATTTAGATTTGAGAATCTAGGGAACTTAATAAAACATCGATAAGTGGTGCCACTTGTACAACATGGAAGTTACTACAATATTCGTAAAATGAATGATATCAACGAATGCTAAATTACTATCTTAAATTAGAAATAAAAAAGATAAAATAATATTCATCTTCTATCCACATCCCTACATTTCATCACTTTTATTCATATGATTTCTCTACCAGGTATTCCATTTGCCCCATTTTTTATTGGATATGAAGTTGAAGCCTAAAATGTGGTACTATTTTGAAGAATTAATGTAATTTTAATTAAAGTCAATGCATTTCTAACAATTCGCGGTGTATGTAAATAAATTAACCAGGAAATACAACGGAACTGCGCAATTTCTCCGCTTACATTTGCATATATTTCACCACCACAAATAAAACGTATTGTTAATTGTAGAATAATTTATGTGGGTCGGCACCAAATTTAGCTTTGCAGATGTTATTACCTAATAAAGGTCTCAAGTTAGCACGAATGGTGTGTGATTTCTAAGCCGCCCGGCGTTCTACTATTTATGTTATTCCCGAGTGTGTGAACGAAACGTTTCTTTCAGTTCTGTCAATTACAAGGACGTGGATTGCAAAAATATATTAAGCACGTGCACAGTCCATCCATATAAAACTAATCCGGGAAGAATTTTTAATAACCGACCCAAAAAGCCATTGATTTTATTAATTGGCAATTTAAAGTAATTTTCAATTAATCGCATTCCACGCCGCTGAAATGCATCGCCGTTAATCCAAATGAGAGTTTTTAAAATTTCCAATAATTGACCCAATTACCGGGAAATTTCATCAATTAATAAATTAGTTTTGGTACCACTGACTGGCGGACGGCTGGCGCGTTTCCAATGGAGCACGCGTCTGGAAATAACTCCGAGTTCTCCGATGTTTTATAACACATCAGAACGTTTCGCCGGATCGGTCTGGTTCCTTAGTTTAAATATTTGTTTCGGTCCGCAATGGATTATTCAAATAGCGCGCGGTTCTGCTCAAAATATCATTGCATTCAGCATTTTGGTATGGATTTTATTTTGTTTACAGTTTGGGGCTTTATTGACTTTTTATGCGCTGGTTGGCAGTTTGTGTGGATGGTAGATAATGAATTTAATTGTATTCGGCCATTCAGTGCGTTGCGTTACCATAATGGCTGGGAATTATCATCTTCGAACGCACGTTTCGTTTTAATAAACACTTTTTAACAATTCTTTTCGTCTTATTCCAACATTATCTCTTCACAATGTCCCAACCAATGTTCCCATTCATCCCTTTTCCACAGAACTTGGAGGACAACTCTGTCCCACCCCTCTCGTACTCTTTAAAACTCCCTGAAGTCTCGTTTCCCACCCTTACCCTACACCCCGGTTCCTTGTATATCTGCACCACTATTCTCCTTATCCCCACCCATGCCATTGTTCTACCCATTAATTTTCTCTCCACCTTGTCGAGGTCCACGAACATTGCATTGTTCAAATCTATATTATGTGGTTGATCGTTCTATCATCGATGTATTTAATCCTCTGCGGCGTTTTTTTTTTTTTCGACTACTTCTGTTGTTTCATTTCCCAAACTTTCCCATTCATTCATACCCTAAATATTTTCACTCTTTTACTTCTTCTATCCTGTCTACCGCTCCCCTTCCTTACTTTTATTAAAAGTCACTTCTCTATTTCAATTATTTTTCATCCCACATCTCATAAATTGCCACCTGATCATCTGCGAAGGTAGGGGGCATTTTTCCTGTTTTATTAGCGCATGCCTTTGAAAATTACATTTAGCACACCTAACTTCACAGTTTAAAGGTACAAAAACTCATGTAGAATTAAATAATTTATACATAATTTTAATCTAATTCTGAATTCCTTACCTTCCTGCCCAGTACAACTCAAACTTCTCCCTAATACGGCTGCTGTACATGTTTCAGGTTATTAACTGGTTGTGAATACACCGAATTTTTCAGATACCCCACCAAAAATCTCTTTTTATTGAATCCTCATCCTTTAGATATCATCAGCAAGCCTCATGCTTTCTATGTAATCAAACCTATTGAGCAAAAATCAGGCGGTTTTCAATGTTACACATCTCTTGTCAACTAATTATCCAATAGAAATAATTTTAATAAGACAGCCAGCAGTTTTTATGTCGAGGGTTAATAGTGACGTGAAGTTGGGTGTTAGGGTTTATTGATAGATTGGGTCGCTAAATTGTTGATGTGTTTAAAGTCGGTAACTTTGTTAGTATGACCCATATTATCTAGTTACAATTTCAAAACTAGTTTACATATCTGGGCATCCCTTAATTTTTTTACCAGTAATAAAAACAAGTATTTTGGTAAACTTGATAATGCTCCAACTGGAAGACAGTGACAAATCGGGAATTTTGATAGTTGTTTTAAATTAAGTACAACTAGCTGAGAAATAGTAAATTAGTTTATTTTATAGTATAATATTGATGAATAATAAAAAAATCTTATAGGAAAGTAGTGAGTGGGGTAAATAAACATGGTTTAATCCTTTGAAGTTGACGGCTTCCAACTTTCAACAACTGCTTGTTTTATCGTTTTGCAACTTTCAAGTTTTTTGTGATTTTTTTTTATCCCATTGCTATTCCATTCATTAGGATGCGGTAAATAAATGAATTTAACTTGGCAAACAGCTGCAATGATATTTTATTGGCAACATCGGCCAGAACGGCTTAATCAGTTAAAAATAACGAAACTCCTCTTACCTCTTACCTTACCGGTCAGTAGGCTCACACTCCCATCTTCTTGACAATTTCGACCTTTGTCTTATTTGATACTTTCTCTGAGAACTTAACTAACTCATCCGAGACTTACCAAAGATGATGATATTTTTAACCATTTCACTAATTTGAGGATCAATAACTTGATAATTGGTCATGTCTTTCCACAGAAACAGGTTACAGCATTTGTAACCATAGGGGCTTCAAACCAATATCCTACATATACAATAACTCCAAAGTTCACAATGTGTTCTAACTGCGATTTTTCCTTTTGTGTGGTTTTGAATGCGTCTTCCTCACGAAACAAGCTGATTTTGATGGAATATATCAGTTTTGCCATCCACCGAGCGTGATGTACTGCACCTGGAGCTCCCCAATGAATTTTATCTGGAGTATGGCCCAGATCTATTAACTTCATGTAATCATATATGGGCTGCTGTTTCCTTCACAAGGCAACTAATAAAGCATTTACTGCAGAGACTTTTAAATGTCCACTGTCACGAACTTCAGGGCTATGCTGCGTTGAATCTTTTGAATAAAGGAATGTCAGGAGAAGTGGATGGTTCGAAATAGAGAGTAAATACCTTACTGAGAACAATCTTCAAAATGTAGTGCAGCATTCTACCCATAATAATTCTTCTCCAACGTCACGTTCCAGCATAACGTTCCATTGTTTATCCTATACTAACGGATGTAGTGTCAAAACATATGCCGACTGTCCTGTTCTCCAAACCCCATTCAGTTAGTACATTATAAACTGCATTTGCGTCAGTTCCACTTACAAATTTTGGCACTCCAAGTAATTTCTCCCTACCATCTGCAGATACTAATACGGGCAGACGATCTATTTTTTCTGTACCCAAAATATCATGAAGAATCTTCCCGTCCCAATGAACAATAACTGGACTGTCAAAAGAAACAAGAAAGCTTTATTTCTGCAAACACAGCTTTTCTTCCTTCTTTCCTTTTGCGTTGAATATTGGTTCGTGATAATGACAACGAATGCTGCTGCAATAGCGAACATTAATCTTAAGGCTTCTCTATCGGAAACCTTATTGCGATCTAATGCGCTAGTGACATGTTTAGAAAATAAAGATTTCTTTGCAATTGGTTGAGTCTGCAAGTCTGTGTGGGGCTCCCTTCTTTTTAGAGATGATGATGGCTTATGATTTATTATTGGCTAAATCTGAATGTTCTGGTGATTCATCTTCTGAATCTGAATTTGAAATAGTCACAGTTGGAAATATCAGGGAACAGGAACCTGGCTCTTTCAATCAAGTCTCTTTTGTTCTTTTATTTTTCTTCGAAAAATTCTTTCTTGTTTTATTTCTTTATTTCTTGTCTCAATAATATTTCTCTCTGTCCTCTGATCAATTAAAAACTCCCTGTCTTCGTCTACTTTGCACCTCCAGAGTGTAATTTTTCAAGCTTATCAATACAATGTATACATGTCTATTCGGTATAGCAGCCTTTTACCACACTAAAATTAATTCTTCTGCAGTGCTTTGAGTTGCATTTCAAACGGTATTTTTTCCTGTAGGAAAACATGGAATCCAAGAAGAAATTGCCTTAGAGTTGGTAACTGATTAAATCCAGATATTGGTTCTAAATCGTTGACAACTATCAAGTATATATTGCCCGCTTGACGTGTTGAAGTTGATGACAAAGCCATATTTTCACAAGCCATATTTTATAATTTTTAGCGTGTTAATGAATTTTTCTTGGTATTTCTTTCACAAAAACAGCATCTGGTAAAAATAAAAACCCAGAAATTAATATTTCAAAAATAAGAAAATAACAAAATTTTAAAAGTTTGGAGACGCCTTCTACTCCACCTAGGACTTTGACATCTTTACACTTTACTACTATCAACTGAAATAAAAGAAGTGGGTTCCTGGGGTGTAGGGTAAATTTAAAACTTTTGGGCCACCCTAATCAGCAGGCCATACATACTTTCCATGTAATCAAATCTATTGAGCAAAAGCCAGGCAGTATTCAATTTATTCAGTATTCAGTTTACACATCTCGTACCAACTAATCATCCAATAGAAAACATTTTAATAAGACAGCGACCTGTCCATCATTTTTATGCTAATAGATACGTTAAGTTAGGTTTATCAATAGGGTGTGTTTAAACGTAAACGAACGAAGTAAATACATGCATCCTTCTTCTCAACACATTGAGTGGTTGATAAACGATATGACTGGGAAATTCATGTAAGGACTAAGAATGTATGGAGCAAATTTACGGTGTGTCTACCGGTATATTGTATACGGATATTAAACTTAAAAACCAACGCAGAAACAAAAATAAAGTTTATTTTAATTATAAAGGAACAACAGAAATTGAATTACTATAAATTACGAACACTAATTTTTCGTTTTAGACGTTTATAATTGTTTTATGTTTTATGATACCTGTCGGAAATCAGTTAGTTTCACTACACGTACAGGCTTACAAACTTACAAGTCGACAAAAACGAAGCGAATTCTATATATAATTCAACCCACACTTTTCAATTAAACATACCTTTCGATTTATTGAAATCGTCACGACGACTGAGGTGGATATTGTGTCTCAAAAGTCAAATTTTGATTGCAAGTTTCATTCATAAACCTTCTTTGTAGACTTCTCTATTATAAACATTAAACGCCATTTGTGTGATTTTATGTCGTTTTCGCTGTATCTACTATTGTAAAGTTTAAAGCTAACATAAATCAAATTACATGATTTGTAAATTTGCAGTCACATTATTTCATTTTGAACAGATATTTGTACTTTCAATTCTTGGCATTACCTGCATTGCACCTTATGGCTTAAATTTCGTTTTAAAATTATAAACTAACTCGTCGTTCTAACTCTTTACGTCGGTTTTTAATTAAATCAATATAAATTTGATCCGCCCAAAGTGTTTGATGTTCATTAAAAAGTGGTAGATCTTCCAATAGGGATAACTTTCAAACCATGCTGCAATTTTTGAGACTTTCTTGACATTTATGTTCAGTATTCGCTGACAAATCATCATGAATAGATTTGCAACAAAAGAACGCTTACGAATCATTCAAACTTATTTTGAAAATCGATCTTCAATTTGCGAAACATATAAAAGATTTTTATGGTTCTCATAATCAACTAACTGAGTTCCCTATTCGTCTGTTGTTGATCTCGAATTTTCCATTTGGCGTTGATCGCAACAGTTGGCTTTTGTCCGTCCACTATGTGGAATATTCTGCAAAAAGATGTTGGCTAGGAACAAAAGCCACAAGACCATGGCTTGCGTCAGAATTTAGGGAATTGGGTTCTTAAGCAACTATAAGTCAATTACATACGCAAAGGTGCACTGTTAGCTGTATTTTTTCAAAAAAGAGGCTGTTACTCACGTTACAGTCAATGGCCAACGTTGCCGGACAACGATCTGTGATTATTTCTTCGAAATTATGGATGACACTAATCCGGATATGTGGTTCCAACAGGATAACTTACTGAGAATGCAATCTGACGTCATCCAATTATTTCTTGTAGGGCTATGTAAAGCCTAAAGTGTACGCAATTATTCAGGCTTTGAAAGCCAATATTCAGCGCGTTATTGGTGAGATGGAGCCCAAAATGCTCGAAAGAGTGCCAAAAAATTGGACTGACAAGGTTCGCTCGTCAGAATCAGCCGAGGACGCCATATGCCTGAAATTGTGTTCAAAACATAATGTCATGAACCATACTTACATAATCAATAAAGATTTTTGATTTAAACTCAATTTCTGTCGTTATTATTTTAAAATAAAGTTAAAATGCCAGTGATAGTTTGACAATTTCATACGTTATTGTGCGTGTATGGTTCTTCGGCATTGTAAAGAAGTTCCAATCTCAGTATTTAACGAAAGGCGCAGACAAGCACGATAGGCGATAAAATCGACATATAAATATAAGAGCCAGGAGTTTCCGAGAATCTCTTATGAACATGTAGACAAATAAACCACGACCAGGCAAAACCACAAGATATCCACCACTAGAAATCCTATTATTATGAACCCAAATCCTATTATTATGAACCCAATCAAATTGAAGGCACCAAGGAAAATTTTAAATGCCATAACAAGAACTTTATTTATTCAAATAAACTCCCCTATTGGAGCGCGCGGACTTCAGTTACGCTACTGATTGCTACTTAATTGTCATGCAATAGTGCAAAAAATCTATTGTAACGGAAGCACGCCCAGACACCGAAATTGACGCCTGAACTACGTAGGTCTCTGCGCCCGGCGTAATTTGCAGCACCATCTGGCTACACCAGATTTACGGAGACTTTAATTGCTTTAGTCGCGTTAATATATCGATAGGTGCGAAATTTCAAATATCAAGCTAATTAAATGATGGAATATTTGGGTCGGCATTATTTCCCAGAGGAAATTATACAAAGAATCACGTTTATGATTCGCCGAAATTGCTGGCAATAAATACATTAACGACTCGCCGCAAAACGGGAGAATAGCCTGCTATAAATGGCAGATTGCCCAAAATTAATATATATGAAATAATCTGCATATATTTTATACGTAATCGTAAAATATAATAATTAGTTTATGAAATGAAATATGCAAGTTGTTATTTGAAACATATAATACAATAATTAGTATGTGAGAAAACCTTGTCAATTTTCTCATATCAAGTCAATTTTGAACCCTTTTTGTAATAATAATACAATTTTTTGCATTGTTTATATATGGAGCAAACTCTGGATAATTATTTAGCAGCTTCAATGAAATATTTTAATATATTGCGCTCTTATTACATCGCAGATATAAACGATCCTCAAAGTATAAAGTTATATAGAATTAATTAATTTAATTACTTAATAAAAACTGTTGGGGGTTTGTTACAAGGATGAAATTTATCTGAATAGAACGCATGCACTGAAGACATGAACTGTATATGAAACATTGGAAGCAATTGCCTACTCATTAATAAAAACTAACTCAAACGGACTACTCATACATAAAACTTAGTTACCTAGTTGCAATTAAACGTACTGCTGTGTATTTATTTGAACGTAGGATATCCGTTTTCGTTGGGCGACAGAAATTTATCAAAAATTTGATATTAATATCTTACTCATTCCTAGAGTCTTATGAAGTTGGTAGGTGCATATTTTTTTATACAAAAACAGATGTTCATTGGATATAGGGAATAATACAACGATTCTAGATTTAATAGCTTTGTTCTTATAATGTTATATAATAATATGTTCATTTTCAAATGAAATTCGTTTGCACTTCTTAAAGTTCGGCCCTGCATTCACAGTGAGTTGCTCTCCACCACTGTTTGTTTATCAATGAATGCGATTGGACTTCGGTCCTTCTATGAATTGTTATTAAACTTAATACTTGATCGCTTGCGTCAAGTTAAATAAAACTATAATTGTTCATTTTATTAAATTCCAGTTAAGTTTCCTTATAGAATTATCGTAATTATCGCACAATTTACGTTAGATTTACGTTAAATACAATGCTGGAATGCAATAACTATTATTTAGTTAATCTTCTTATCCAATTCAGTAATTATTTCTCGTAACTCTTTATTCTTAATTGTTATAATTGCACAATAATTCTTAAGTCATTTGATGAAATTGAATTTTCTGGAATGGAATCCTTATTTTAATTTATAATCAAATTAATTTACCATCATTAGATTGAGGAGTTCTCTATGAATAAATTTTACGATAATTTTTAATTATCCAATACCGATAAAATGGGCATCAACTGATTATTTTAATTGTTATAATAAAATAAATTCCGAACGCCGCACAAATAAATTAAACGATCATTCCTTAATTATCCAATACCAACAAAATTAACGTGAATCAACTATTAGATAAATTCACATTTGATTTAAATTCCTTATGATCTATATACAATAAGTCGTTTAATACACCACAATTTTACATTGGCGTATTTAATTGTTTAATTAAATTAAGCTTACCCTTGGTTATATTCACTTCCTCCGTTTGTTGCTTACTTTGTTTTTAGACGACTGCTTAAAAAATGAACTTAAGGAACTGCTTTTAAAGCTTAAGTATTTCAATTTTATTTATACCTTTTCATAGCCATATTGTTGCCCTTAAAATATATAAAATTATTTTGTACATGTTTCTTAATTATCACTACTTCTAATTTTTATATAATTAATTATATATACAATTTCACAATATTTCTATTTTCTTTCATTTTCTATATGCCCGGAAACAGAGCAAACGTAGACATGTAACTTAACTGTCGTAATCTTAACCCAACTTTAAATTTTGTGTGGAATCCCTACTTTTGTAAGAACTAATAGCCTGAATGCAATTGATGGAGTCAGCACTGTTATATTCAGCCTCTTAGCGTTGGCAGGACCTAACATTTGACAAGATTTGTTGCAAATTTCTACACACATCGTTATCATTATTTCATAAAATTTATATCTGCAGTGATTGAATAATGAAAAACTCAGACAATTGCTGACCTAATTCATAAAAACAAAACCAGTAATGCATAAATGCTGGCGTTCATTGATGGAACAAGGCAAATGTGTCGACCTTCATCGGCTCAAGAGCATTCTTATTCTGGAAATAAGATCCGTTGTGTAAAATGTCAATTATAGTATTATAGTAATTATAGCACGTAAGACATTTCCATCATGGAATTTATACCAAGAACTTGAAGAAGTTCTGCTGGTAAATTTGTTTCAATTCCAAGAAGAATGTAAAAGAAAGTCTATGACGTTTTTAGAGTGGAGCCTTCAAAAGGTTCAATTTGCTCATAGATTTTAAGAAGAACCAGAGTTTTATGCAAAGAAGTTCAAGTAATGTGTAACAGTGTTGTTTTGCTTATCGTCCCTCCGCTATTAAAGTTTACGTTTTCCCTTCGGATGTAATCTTTTTTCGGACAAATATTTTTTTTCTTATCTTACTATCTGCTCGTGTTTTTTATATCTCCATTTTTTATATTGGTACAATCATCCCTTCTTCCCAGTCGTTCATTATTTATTTTCTCTTCCATTCTTCCTTACACACTTTTCTAAATACTTCCATTCCATAGCATATTCCGCGGCTTTACCGTTCTTCATGAATTGAATTGCTTCCTTATCTCCTCGATTTTTATTTCATCTTCTGGACTCACTTCATTTTCGTTCCAGTTTTCCCTTTCTCGCTGTTATCATTTCCTCTTGTGTTAACATTTAAGACTTCTTCAAAATATTGCTTCCATATCTTCATTTTCTCTCCAAATTCTTCCCAACTCTCTTGTTTGCTGGTTTTTACCAACTCTTTACTTTCTTCCTCTGTTCCTTATATACATAGTTCGCTTGTGTGCCGTTTTGTAGGTACCATTTTCTTTTCTTCTTGATACCTTTCTCTTGTTTTATTTCTTTGCTCTACCAGATTGTCCTCCTGTCTCTGTTTCACTTCTTTATTGTTCCACGAGTGTCCCTCGAACTTTCCATTGTTGCATTCTTAAATTCTTCCAGATTCATCAACTCATTATGTGTTCTACACAAAATGAAATATTCCTTTTTGTTGTTCTCTCTTGTCTGATCTTAAACATCACCATATAGTGGTCACTATATATTACCGAGCTTCACATTTACATATCTACCATTTTGCTTCTTCTTCCCTTTTCTCTTAATATGTGGTCTATTATGGTTTTTCCGTGTCGCGTGAATGTATGGATGTATTTGTATTTGAAGAATGTTTGTGACTATTAGGTTACCCAGTCAACAGTAGTCTATCATTCTAGTTCCGTTGCTCGTCCTTTTCTATTCTACGTGACGGGAGTGTGCTATCATCCCTCATCCCTACTCTTGTATTCGTATCCCCCATCACATCATTTGCCTCTACTGCTTTCGGTATTCAAATTTAGATTGTCCCAGTGTTCGTCTTTCTTTTTTGTTGTCTCGTCCTCATTTTGTCCATACGTTGAAATCACTGTTACCTCCTTTCATTCCATTCTTAGTGTTCCTGGTGCGATTTTTTCCGAATGTGCTCTCCATTTCTTTATGTACTTCACACATCTTTCGTTTATTATCACGCCCACCCCAGCCGCAGCTCTTTGCTTCTGTTGTACTCGACTATAAATCACGTTTCCCTCTCCCAACATTGTTCTCCTTTCAAACTCGTCAGTTAATTCATCGTCCTTTCCATTTATGCCTGTTACATTCCATGTTGCCAATATCCAATTTACTTTTTGGTTCTGATCCTTTGCTCCCCTTTCTTTTCTCTCCTTTAATTTTGGGTTGTCTGTTCCTTTCTTCGTTTCAATTTCTTGTCTTATATTTTATATTCATCACCAGTTCCATCTTCCTTTGCTTCTGTCCCATTTGTTATTTTTCTAGTTTTTTTTTGAATTATCTCTCTACTCATTTCTATTTCCTCCTCTTTATCAACTTCTTCCGTATTTCTGTTCCATTTCATTCAATTCCCTCCATCGTAATCTTATTTTATCGTACTTTTAAGTTCTTTCCTTTCACTTTTTCTTGTATTGCTCTCTCATACTATTTCGCTATTCCCTTTCCTTCTTTGAAAAATGTTAGTCAATGAATAATTTAGACATATCTACACTAATTACGGCCAATCATACAGCGATCAAACAATCAAATACTGTAAAATTCCTTGGATCCACATTGGATAATAAACTAACATTTGAACAGCATTTAGTGACCTTGACAAACAAACTCAGTGCGGTCACATTCTTAATTTCCGCATATTGACTGGGTCTCATCATTCCGTGGATGTGTGTTTTAACAAGTTACCGTTCATTATTAGACATCAAAATAATCAAAGATCGTTTAAAAAACTATGTTTTGAGTTCTTTATGAATACTGTTTTCTATACTATAGAGGAATATCTGAGCTAATGTATTTATGAATCTATATATCGTCAGATAAAATTGATTCATTGAGTCACTGAATGAATTTTATCTGACGATATATAGATTGAATGACTAGTCTATTAATGTTAAATGCCATGTAATTACATTTTACAGATGCTAATAAATATCTATATATCTATCCGTTGCTAAGTCTATCAATTTTGGCTTGTTCTCCATCATCTTCCTCGTTCTCAGATTCCATGAAGAATTTAGTTTTTCTTTGACAAAATTATTTAACGCCTCTTTTAGTTCTTTCATCTTATTTGTGTTAATGAATAAGCCTTTCATTACCACATTTTTTTCTCTTCCTTTTTCCATCCATTCCATTTTGTTTCTCATGCTTACTACTTCTCTCTTTATCTATCTACGTTCTTTTCGAATTTCCTCATTTTTTTACTTATTTTTTCATTTTCTTGTTTCAATTGTCTTCTCTTTGTTCTTCCTTCATCTCTTGTAACTTCTTGTTAATTTTCTAATTTTCTGGTCCACCACAATGTCATTCATCATCGGTATTAGGTTCAATTTATCCTCTCCTTTGTTGTGTTCTTTTACAGTGGTTCTCTGTATTTTTTTTACTCCTCTGAAAGGGTACTTCCATTTCCTTTTCTGCTCTTCTTTACCTGTTTACCTCATCCATTGAGTACTCAGTATCAGTTTCTATTCAACCGCTTACTAGTTATTCTTGGATATTACTTCAGTACGGTCCTGTTCTTTGTTTCTTTCGTAGCTCGCAAATGCCTCTCAACTATACTTCATGTGTTGTTAAGGTTTTATTCATTTAATCTCACTTTTAGCTTAAAACATCTTTTCCCTTTACCTTAAAATATAACGAAAACGTGAGAAGGCTCGATTTTTTGACCCGTTATTTTTATAGATCATGGTTAGTCTTTTCTAGTCATAATGGGTATACTACCGTTAGTAATTAGATGCGAATCATCTTCCTTTTATACCCTCTGCCCAGAACTCCTGTCAAAATCGCCAGCATTTCAATTATTATATATACTATGCTACCACTCGTATCCTTCACGTCTTCATTGCTGATTTCTTCTTCTAAAAATACTACGTTTCTTTTTAATTGATGCGGGATTAGAGTTTACATGAAATAAGTCATCCCCGCCACCTCAGAACGTACGTCAAATGCTCTATTTGATTTGATTCTTGTTAATCTGTTCTAGTTTGTAGATACATCTTGAGTCCTTATCCACCATGCTATTAACAATCTGTGGTTTTAAAGCCATCCGTTGAACTTTGAATTACATGGCATTTTATTAGATGGTCTATAGAATAACTAGACATAATTGTTTACAACTATTTTTATTCTTTAAGTTAAATATAGGTAATACACTATTGTAGTTGTATATACAGAATGCTTGTATGGATCTGAAGAGTCCAACTCAAGGCGTAAAATACCAATTCTACACTAATTACTCATGCCCATTTAGATTGGGATACGACGACCATTTATGTCACGTTTTTGTATCTCATTACACGCATCCGTTAATTAAATAAAACAATGTATTCCAACGACCTACAGTTTGATAAGCTGATTGTTAAAGGATTTTTTGTGCAAATTATTTGGACAATCGGCTTTGATAAAGTATGCTTTGAATTACATTTAGGAATTGCACCACAACCAGTGAGCAAATTTTCACGCCAATTAAAGTTGCCTGTAAACTCAAACCAAAGATATTTTTATGAAACATTAATAGCTGCTACAAACTTTAAAATTTTATCGATCGTTGCATTTTCTAAGCTAACTATGCAACCTAAAGCTAATATAGGTGTGACATAATATTATTGAAGTATTTACCATGCTCAAATGCAAATTTATTTCAACAACGTACTTTAAATATTAACAACATTGTTATTCAATTTCTTATTAAATACAATTTAAAACCGCAAGGGAACTAAACTTAACTAAAACAATCCGTTATCAACTACTAACCTTCACATAACTTTTGAAAGGTTTGAAAGATTTCTATTAAATCACCTCAACTGGATGTTCTTGCTGCACAGAAAGCCCAATTTTTTTTTAAATTACCATTTGTTTTTGTTTCATGAAACGACATTCATTTTAAAATTTAGTTTCATTATGTACAGCTGTTTCACGTATAATAGTAAATTGGAGACTGTGGTTGGCAAATAAATTGAAACAAACTTACCCTTACCACACAGTATTAATCCATTTTTGTTTTGCACAATGAGACACTTGAATCCTTTTACAATTAGCCGTTACTTTGACATTACTAAATTTTGGAAACACGTTGATTCGTTTACACCGTTTTAGAAAATATCAGCATTTACAAATCTAAGCTACTGTGTTGTAGGGATAAGTTTGTTTCAATTTGTTGCATGTATGCTTAATCATTACCATATAAATAAGTTTAGTGTACTTTCAAAGAATTAATATGAATTATAAATCACTGAAATAAATGACTTCTGAAACTGAGCTGAAACTGACTATTTGGTGGATTGAAAATATTTACAAGAATCAACTTGAAAATAATTATAACTTGAAACTTACCAATTAATTATTACAATAATGCACATTTCCAACTATTTTCTTGCAGTATAATAAACGTACGTGTTTGTACGATGAAAATAAGACCAATACAAGCTCCACGTCTCCAGCAGATATTTTATTATAAAAGTTCCGTGTACATGACAGATGTGATTTAAGAAAAGAAAATTAATCTTCAAAGTAATCGTAGAAAATTGAATTGCGTCCGAACGTCGGCCAAGCCAAAGTTTATTTACTTTCTGTTATGAATTGTTATCGGTTTAATATCTTAAATGGCTCATAATTCCCCCTCAAAGCCAAATTGCATTAGTGCATGATACGAGATGCTTTGAAACCGCAAGATTTCGGCGGTAATTCCATTAAGTTTCGAAGCTTCGGCCAATCACGATAGCGAATTTTCTTTGCCAAATACAATTCGACGTGAGACCAATCAATCAATTTTTTCAACCCGGGCGCGACACGGGATAATACTTAATCAATACATGTATCAGGTGCATAGTAAAAATCCACTCTACGTCGGCCTGCAGTAAAAGTAACGAGACAACGTTCATCCGAAACAACGAAGCTAAACCAATTCGTAGCTTCTAGGAGTTTGCATTTAAAATTTTTAATTTCGAGTCGGGCGCAAGTTTCGGATCTTTTAATTCGATGTATTTGAAAACTTGTGGCAATTTGCCGGGTTTGGATTAATAAAAACGTCGAATTTGCAATTCTGTGCGCCGCGCCGCTCGCGAAATGAATTTTAATGCAGGTATAAATTACGCCACCTTGGATAAGCCTTTTTAAATCATAACAATTGCAGTTGAAAGTCTGTGGTTAAAATGGCATGCACGCCTCTTTCACTTCAATCGGTTTAAAATAAAACGACAAAAATGGGTATGTGAGCCGTTCGTTTCAATAAACAAGAACCGAAATCTAAAGCTGTAGCAGTAAACTTACCGCGGTCAAGCAATTCATATCCAAGGATGTTATTGGAGATTCTAAATGCACCGAGGTAATTTCGTTAACCGATACTTGCAGTTTATTTATATCGTATATGTGACGGAATTTATTGGTCGCTACTTTATGCTTTTCGCAGAAGTTTATTTATAATTGAATCACCAGATAATTAAAACGGAAGAATCGACAACGCGGCTATAGACGGGTTTTAACATACGGCCGCGATTGGTTTAATATTGATCGGTCTTTTGGTGGTTATTTTCTAGTAGGAATGGAAGTGATGCCTTTAATTAAGAAGATGCAAAAATAATTGTGTGCCACTTACAACTACCAGACGACCATTTGATTTTTTACTTCATTGCATTTCTTCCTTATATTTACATTCGCACGTTGCCTTGACTTGGGTTGATGTACAAATTGCACTGCTTCGCTTTCATCACCTTTTTTGCATCATTTTGTTGGTGTGGGCCTTCTCGCTTATTCGCGAAACTTTTATTTCGTACTTTTTCTGCATTCGGCTATAGTCATCAGTGGAAATATTCAAAATTATGTTACAACGTTTCGATGATATCACGCTCCCATTTCGTGCCTCCATCAACATTCATTTTGTTTATTAATGGTAATGTATTCCTATTTCGCGACTTTTGTTCTGAACTGATTCTTCTCTATAATTAAACTAATGTTTCTTACTTAGGAAACTAAACTAAAAAAAAACACAATTGAAGCAAATTGATCAAATAAGACGTACAAGAAACGTGAAAATTAACGAGCAACTAAAAGCAAAACAATTCAAATTCAAACATTTGTTTTTAATGCAGAAAGCAACGAATGCCGTGAAAGCATTCTGCACACAACCTATTAGTTCATCAATAGTTTTTGGCGACTCTTGGTGCTGCAACGATTGAACAGCGTTGAAAAATCCAAGATCTAAAACGTTTAAATCTGAAGTATTCGGTGGGCGGAATTTAAATTTAATACACAATTCATCTCTTGATCCTTCAGCTACTAAGTCACCGTCATTGTCACAAGCATGCGGTTTTGCATTATCTTGCTGAATGTAAATTATCACTGATCTGCATTAATAAGAAAATTCAGGTACAAACAATAATTACATTTTCATAACTAGAGAAGAAGAAAATATACAAAAGTCAATCCGATTTCACAAATTAATAGCCCGGAGACGAATAACGCGGTTCGCTTACATGGTGTTGATATATCATACGATGAAAATTGTATTCTACATTAAATAGAAGGCACACAATTTTCAAGCGTTTTTGTTAATTGAGCGGTTTTTGACCATCGAGGTCCTTATATTTACGAGACCAACTCATTTCGTCACCTCGAAGTGGAGTTACCGACACATTTCTATTTTGCTATTTTATGTTATGTGCCCAATAGGCTTAGTCCACAAATATATTCTTTTTTGTTTTTAATGCAATCTGTTTCGTTTTGATGGCCCATGCTGATTACTATTTCCTTGTTGTCTCTTCGATGATGGATTCAAAGTCTTTGTCGTCGTCACAAACATCGATCGTGTATTTGCTTCTTCACCTTATGCAATGGCACATCGCTTTTGCACGATTTTACATGTTCACAGACTAATGAACATTTAAAGCTTGCTTACCTACAACTGCAGGCTGAATGGCACTCGTTAATAATATAGTAATAGTAATACGTTATTAATGAGCCCTTCGAGGCAGCTTTTCAAGTAAAATAATATGTGATAACAGATATGACAGAGCAAACTCGAATTACTTTTAGTACTCACAAGGAAACTGTCGATGATCTTAAAACTAGGAAATAGTACTAGTTAGAAAATCTCAATAATTGAAGTGTTATCATTAAAATAACTTCGTCCATAATTATATAAACAAAGTTGTAGAAAATTATATTTTCTAATGGAGTCGAATCGACGAAAATGTTTTTGCGAAACGCAGTATTGTGACTTTGAACTAGTCTTGCTTCCAAACTAAAAAAAATAGACATATGCCGTCCAAATTTTAGCAAATTTCATTTCATTTATGTCCAATTTTATCGTATCTCGCATCGTACTTTCTCGAACTGGACAGACAACAGTTCTATACATTCTATGCAGTTATATACATGACAGTTTGACAAGTTGCAAGGTTCCTGTTCCAAAGGCATGGTGATGTGGAAATGGGTTGCTTAACAGTTGATTTGTGTCGTAAATAGTAGAAAATGTGGAGTAAACTTACTTCTCCACTGGGCTGTAAATGAAATGACAAATAATACCGTTACACCTTTCCTGCTTCTTGTTTAATTTTTGCTAGCTGGACTTCGAGTAATCTCCTTGTTTTGTTTGGGACTTTGACAAATTTCAGCTTCGTTGCATGCAAATATTTCTATCAGTCAGTTTCGACGAATTTCTTGCACATTTGATTTATGCGTGTACTGCATAATTTCCAAGTCCATGTCCAAGTTGACATTCGGTTTGATTTACGTATTAGCTCGTCATATTCATGCATTTGCGTAACTGTCTTCAAAGCATATTGATTTATATTTATTTTTGTTTTTTTTTTAAACACAGGCTAATGTTTAGTCGCTAATGATCCATTTCTTACTCTTAATTTATTATTCTATCCCATTATTCATAATATTTACAAAGTTATTTATGCATCAATGCACTAAAGTATGATTGTATCGCAAATATTGATGTTAATAACTACAAGAGTGATAAAAAGAAATTTAATGGCACAATGTACTCATTACATTCGTTCTGAAATAGCAAGAACGTGCAAAATTTTAAATATTATTAATCAGTGTTAGTAATATTTAAAATAAAAAAATTTGGAGACATAATAACTATCATGCGTAACATTTGATCGAAGTAATAGGGGGCACAAAATAGGGGGCAAAAGATTATATCTGAAACTTTTTCGATAATTTCAGGAAAAAAGAGATTGTAAATATATGTGCTATAATTTGCACCGCTTGGTAAATGTTGCTGAAGACGTCCAAGAAGGATGAAACGATCGTTTTCCAATACATCGGTTACCATGACAACCAATGATGCGCTCATGTGTGTGATATCTGCCCGACTTGGCAATGCAATGCAATTCCACAATTGTCTGGTTATCAATGTTCAAATTATTCTTTTTAAGCGTTGTACAGCTCGAACTGATGTAAAATAGGCGCTCATTGACGTAGTTGTTCTTGAGTGTGAGTGGAATACGGATATCACCAGTGGCGTAACTAACATTTTTACAAATTGATATAAATTTGCTCATATTAAACTTTGTTCTTCCGATTTTCTTAAGTCGTAATTATTATTATTGTTTAATACCTTTGTTCCCAAAATGTTCACTGGATCGCCGCTGAACACCGTTGATCTCGTTGTTAATTGTTTTAAAAGTTGTGCTGCATCAATTTAATTTATCTGAAATGCTGTTTGACATTACCAGCATGCTATGAAACTTTTTATGTTGAATAATAAAACGCCCTAACGAGCGGTAATAACAACTGGTACCGATAAGTAAAATGCTTTCGCACACAAATGAAAAAACGCAAATCACTTACAAGAACGTTGCCAATACGCTTCAAACGTCCATCAAACGAAGTCGCTATCTATCCTTCAATGTTCAACTGCGCCATAATTTGAAAAAGCGTTTACAAACGCGTTCGCAATTAAAGTACTACACACTACGGCGGCACTCCCGCCGAATATAGATCATTCGAACTCTCCTGTTAGTCCCGCTGCCGTCATAAAGTGAAACGTTCCAGATGCGCTCGCGGTTCTATTTCGAGAAAGTGTTATCTCGTCGCCAATTTAAATTCGTGTCGCTTTGACGCGTCGCGCGAATTTCGCTTTCGTTTCGAGTTCCTTTTACACTGGCGCCCGGAGATTGATTAAAAACGAATTGTGTCGATGCGCAGGAGGCGAGTCTTCGAGTTTGGAAGACGATTCGACCGTCAAGGGGCACGAAAGATGGTCTGGAAGCGTCTCGAATCGAGATTCCACGTCAGATCTGTCAAGCTCGTCGTCAGATCAGCCAAGGTTAAAAGGTTCGAATATGCACTGGGTTTTTGCACTGTTTTATACGATCAGATTTAATTCTAAAAAGTTGAGCTGTTAGACTTTTAGGGTTAAGAAATACGTCTGGGAGATACCGTTGACTTTTAGGGTAATGAAAGGACTATTTTTTTTCACTCACATCAACGCTCTTAATTGTTTAAGTGCATCGTGGGTTTTATGTTAGTCATGATTAAAGCTGTTTTAAATATTAAATATGTGCTGCAGGCACTAAAGTTTAAGATAACATAAATTATTAACTGATTTGTATTTTGCTTTTAAACCGTTGCACAATTTTATGATGTAAACACTTAATATAAAAATAATAATTAATCGCCAGCTTGTTACACCAGCTAGTATTTGATCGTGTAAGACGCGCTTTATTTCGAGGCATGTGTTTAATTCAGAGGCTATTTTAAATTTTATGTTCGCGGAAATGAAGGACGAACGTATGCGATATGGGTACGTGCTGATGCCTGTGTACACAGTTTGCAAATGCAGTCCTGAAATATGAATATAGAATTACGACTCCTGAAATTGAATTTGCAGGTTTCACCAATAATATTACAATATTAAATTATATGTCACAGTTGTTTACATATTGTTCGTACAGATCTTGTACGCTTCCATCCTCGTTCATCAATAGCTTCAATTTAATTTGTTATTTCGTCTGCAATAGTATATTTTTAATATTATTTATTTGACGTTGAAAGTCAATAAACAATGCTTATATTTTCAACGAGTAACAAAAATTGAGAAAAAATGTTTTCAGGGCAGAAAGAAATAATTGTTTATAACTACTTGTACTAACAATTGATTATTTACAGCTAGTACAACTAGGTAGAACGCGTCGATAATACAAGCTCTCTAACCAACAAGATATGTAAATACGAATGAAGAGATTTAGTGGAGATTTTTCGCATTGGTCATAAAGGACTTTATGAAACATCATCGGTCCTTTTAGAGATTTATTTTCAGGTTATTTAGCCTTGAGTTGAAAAGGGCCAACGCTGAAGAACGAAAAAGAAACTGAACCTGACTGAACAAATTAATTTGAATACTTTCTTCGTTTCTTACTTTTTGCGAGGACCAAGCCTTGGGTAATTTCTTACAGTCTGTAATTTACTTAAAAAAGTTATTTCAAAATCTTTCTCAACATATTTATACGACACATTTTACTCCACATATTCAATTTGTAATTATTCTGCAAGGCCCAATTAGCACAGTTGGATTTCGTATTAATTTAATTAATAAAAGTGTCAGCCCCTTATTCAGGCGAAATAAAATCTTCAAACCCATGAAGTAATTGTGTTGGAAGCACCGCAGATTCCAGGGATCAGTTTGTCAACAGTTTCTATTTCTTTTCGTGAAAAGAAATTTCATATACTGTCGATAACCTAATTCTGTGACATTTTCCCATAAGAAATGATTTGACTGCTTGTATCAAGCACAAGTACATCGAATTTGTAATACGTTTTGCAATGCATTTTTATGTAAACGATTTTCTGTATCAGTGTAAAATTTTTCGATTCTTTGAGTAATTTACGAATTAAAAAAATGAATAGGCGTAGGTGGCTCAAAATTTAATTAATTTAACGTTCTGCGCGATTAATTATAAATTGATAAAAACTAGGTTGTTGGTAGATATAAATTGGGTGGGTCGTTCTCGAAACTCATCATCATCAAATGATGGTTTGGCCACGCTAACGTTGATATCGAATGACAGATCTCTCAATCGTCGATTTATAACCATCACTCGCAAGCACTTTTTAATGAAGTGGAATACGTTATCATGCGGGTTTCGGTTATTCTTTTCGTACACGTGCAAGGGCACTGCGTACAGCGAATTGACACTGCAGAGTTTTCAAAAACAACCGTATGGGAATTTTGTACTACTATTGTACAATTTTGTACAAAATAATTCCGGAATAAAAAATGGTTATTAACAAATAATGTTGCAATTTCAAAATAATAGTTTTTATTTTTTATTGATTTCTGGATGTACTATAGAATTATTTGTTACAAGATATCAGAACGACATAACGAGAAGCTTGAAATTTGCAGGCCATTGTTTGATCAACCCATGAAAGAGCTCCACCGTAGCATAACTATTTATTACCACATCTACATTAGTTGTGTTGAAAGAGAGCAACTTGAGTGCCACGACCTTCGCGGAGAAACAACCCCCGCGAGTACCATATGAGCGTGCAGGCTGAAGTTTATAATTTATTAACAGTTTCGACTGGTTGTACAAAAGTATATTGTGATACTAACTTTCTGGATGATATAAGAAAGAAGCACGACTAATAAATAATTTCGTCAATCCCGGGAAACTGTTAATTAATTATAAACTCCAGCCTGTACACCCATGTAGTACTTCAGGGGGTAATTTCGTCACATCTGTTGTAAATAAATAATTTTGTACAACCCCAAGGAGGTAAAAATTAATTACATACTGGTCTTTGTGCTACCGAGAAGTTCATACAGGGATAGTTTATCTAAGATATGGTATGACAAACATCGTGTTGCTTCATTATATCATCCTGAATGTTAGTATCACAATAAATAATGTTGTGCAACCCCGGAAAACTGTTAATAAATTATATACTCCAGCCTGAACGTTCATATAGTACTTGCAGGGGTAGTTTCTCCGCAAAGGTCATGAAACAAATTCAAGAGCCCCCATTCATCGCAACTAATGTAAATCTGGTAATAAATAGTTTTGTACAGCGGCCAAAAGCTACTAATTAATTACTTACTGGTGTATATACCCTGCCCCGGGGCTCTTTCAAGGGTAGTTTATCAAAAAAATGGCCTGTAAAATGTTAGGTCGTTCTGAATGTAATTATGACAAGAAATAATTTTATACAGGCCCGGGAAACTATTAATTTGTTGATTCCTTTCATCGCAGCTAGTGTAAATCTGATCAAAAATAATTTTGTGCAACCTTCAGAAAATACAAATTAATTACATACTTTTGTATATTCTGTCGTAGAACTCTTACAGGGGTAGTTTATTAAAAGATGGCTTGGAAAATTCAAAGTGTACGTAAATATGACAATAATTAGTTCTGAAGGTGTAAATATAATAACCTATATTTGTGTTCATGTGGCCATTACGGGGATGATTTCTTTAAATAGGGGCTGATTAAAATCTGATTGTAATAACACATCATCAATAATAGATATCTTGTAACAAATAATCCTGTAGTATATCAAGAACTAAAAAAATAATAACTATTATTTTGTAAATGAAATAACTTATTGTCATAATCCAAAATACCTGGTGACTATCCCGTTTGCGATGGCAACTCTTTATCGCAATGTATCGAATTGCGCTTCTCAAAGCTGGTTCTCGACGTCAGTGATGTTAGGGCTAGGTCATGGTTCACTGAGGTTACAGGTTCAACGTATAGTACTGAAGGACTTGGTTGACTGTACGATCTCAATATCGAGAGTAGAATTGATTTTGTCAGTTTACATTTTGTATGAATTAAGAGACTCGTGACGTCATAGTTTCTTTATTTATTTATTTATTGTCCAATCTTGCACCTAGTTACCTAATTGTCCTTCCCCGTGCCCGTGTGATACCCGGCTACATACGAAAAAAGGTGATTAAGGGAAGCTGGCCGCCAAATCACCAACATGTTAGTCCAAAACACCGACAAGATGTATTTACTCCAACGAGTACTGAAGCTCTGTGAATATTTTCTTTATATATGAGAATATCAGAATATCAGCTATGCAAAATTCCTGAAGGAGAGAGAGAGCTGCATGACGACGCCACCAATATGGAAGACAGCAAACCAAGGAGTTTGACAGGCTACATCAAAATCATATCGAAGCACTACCAGGATTAGACTCTAAGAAGACTGTCGTGAACCACACCAATCAACCGTTATCTGAAGAACAAAGCAAACTACTATCGAAAGGACTAATTTTCGGTATTGCACCAAGCAGGATACCGAAGAGCGAAATAATTACCCAAGTGCAATGTGCAATATGGACTCTACCAGCAGAAGGAGCAGAACAAATAATACACGATAAGGGAAATGCAACAGTAGTGATGACCACTACAAGAAATTAAGCAGATACCCAACTGCTTAGATCGAACGTCAATCAGGGAATCCACTATACAGAAGTAATAACACCAACGTATACTGCCATCAGAAACTCAGCCTTCAAGACTGGAACTCTTCAAGACCGATTGTGAGCAACTGTCCAAATTACGAACTAGCGGAACATGTACAACAGTACGTGATATTGACAAGCAATTTTGTAAAGGACTCGACATTTTGTGAGATTATACATGAATATCAAGTAACCAGCGAAGACATACTAGTGAATTTCGTCGTGGAATATCTCTTCACCCACGTGGAGGAAACCGTAGAGCTCATGAGACAACTGCTTATACCACAAGCACTCCAATAGGATATAATTGACCTGGCAAGATTGTGCTTAACCACCACTAACTTTCTATGGAATGGAGATTTCTGCGAGCAGAAAGACGGTGCAGCTATGGGATCACTGCTCTCACCAACATTTGCATGAAGACTTCCGAAGAAGAAGCCATTAGGTCTAGTCACAAAAAGACGAAATGCTACGTGGACAATACTTTCGTGATATGGCCCGACAGTATGAACAGTGTACACGTATTCAAAAATCACAGATACTTGCCAGAAATAATCACTACTATCCACGGATAGTGAGAGAATTCTCGACAATAATGAGGAACCCGAATAACTTCGACCGAGAAGATGGATGCACATTAAGTAAGGTTTAGAAGTTGGCACTAAAAGAACCATCAAAGCCGCAGCACGGACCATCAAAGACGCAGCAAGGACCATTAGAGACCCAGCAAGCACTATCAAAAACGCAGCAAGGACGAATCCAGGAGGAATACGAATCAGCGGACAATAACGGATATTGATCAACGAAATCTAATTGATACGTATCGAAACATCAACTTGGTATATAACAGAAGCAAAGTGCATCAACTTCAGAAAACTTCTGAAGAAACTGACAGAATGATCAGCGGAACGTCAAGTTTATTTCAACAACCACAGCAACACCCGGAAGATAGATCCTTATGGAACAGTTACCGTGAAACCCTAGATTCGATTATTGATTTAACTACTTTTCAAGTTAGGGTATTTATATTTGACATTCAACATGCTGCGGAAAAATGCACCATCCACATAAACATATAATTTATAAGTCTAGATACATATTTCAGCAACTACAATTCCACCTGAAACATGTATTTCTATCTAAAGTATAACCTTCAACGAAATCCTCTCCACTAGATCACCAGTGGAATAATACAAGATGTACATTCACATACGAAATATTGAACGAATTAACTGACCCTACACTTAATTCATCTCTGCGAAAATAACAACAAAGACCGGTGATGCAACATAACTTCTTGAAAATCACAATTTGTTATTAAGATTTGCTGACGAAAAATGTCATAGCAAAAGAAGCTACTACCAAGATTTTTTTATGAAGACTATTATTAATGAAATTAATGAAAAATCAACGAAACGATGACCGGGAATATTAAATAAAGATACACAATGACAGTGGGAACATAATAACCTGAAATAACTGATACCTCATTACGCACGATCAATTACTCGAGAAATGATGAGTTGGCGACGGTTAACATGCTATCGAATGATGTTGGATCCCAAAGTACTAACTAGAAGTGTGTGAAATACATCGGAAAAATGTTGAATTGAAGACAACGAAACATTATGAAACGCCAATTACAAATAATTCAGGAACAACTGATCACCAGTAAATGTTCGTTCGAAAGATGATACTTCGAGCAAGTTGTTTGCGTTTGAAAATGGAGAAAGTAATGATGTGAAAGACGAGCCACGCTCTGGTCGCCCAATCACCGAAAAAGCTAATGAAATTCTTAAAATAGTTCAGCAAGATAAGCATATCAGCAGGGTCGATATTGGTATGAAGCTAGGCATTAACCACAAAAATGTTTTGAACCATTTACACCTGACTACAAAAAGAAGCTCAATTTATTACAATATTACAAACTGATACACAAATCATAAACAAATCACACATTCACTCAGTGACGTAATAACCATCTTTGTAAATGGCCACCTGCCAGCGTTCAGGTCGAAGTTCTATGCCCTTGTTGTAGAACTGTTGTGGAGGGGCTAAGTCTGGTGAACATGGAGGGTGAAGAAGTGGTTCCCAACCAAGTTCAGCGATCGCATATGTGGTGATTCTAGCCGTATGCATTATCGCAGGGTAACAATACGTTTACTAGGTGTTTTGTCTTGGTTGTTCAGTATGCGCAGCAGCTGTTATCGTTTCATTAGTAGCAATACATGGTGACGAATGCCAGTTTGGTTTCACCAAACACACATGATTTTTTGAAGGCGCACGGGATATTGCTTTTTTCGATGGGCTGAGCCATTCTTTCCTCTACCTTAAGTACACATGCAGGTACCATTTCTCACCACATGTAACAATGTCCCCAAGGAATGGTTTTTGCCTAAGACGAGCAAAACGGTAACAGGCCAGCAAAGACGAACATATGGTTATTCGCTTATTTTTTGGTCGTATCGCTTAACACACCTTAACACACGCACCTTACCCAATGGTTGTGTGATCCCATTCCATAATTTGAGCCAATTTCCTCGTTATTTGACAAAGGTTTATCGTGAACCAACTGATCTAGGCGATTTTCAATAATTTTCAATAAAAAGATAAGGTCTTCCACATAAGTTGAATTTTCCCTCTCGGAAACGCATATACAATTTCCATGCCCCTCAGAAAATGTTTCCATCCCGTATACACCACAAATTTTTCAGCACTAGATCCTCAATTAAATTCGAACAGTAAAATGGCTCATGTGTTCATTTTTCTCTACTTGACACTCCATACTGATTAGCGTTGGCAATGGCCAAAACGAGCTGTTAACAACATATAAGGTCCTATTTGCAACAAACTTCAAACAGAAGGAAACCAATTGCATAACGAAAAACGTAGGCTTCACAATGCAATCCAATCCAATCCAATGAATAACGGCACGTACTAATGCACCGATATATCAATATATGTTATCAGGAGAAATACACATCTCTTCATACAAATTTTCGCATAGTATAGTTGAATCAATGTCTGAATTAAATCGACGGAAATTTCGCAATATCTGTAAGATATTCAGTTTTTTTAGAGAAAACGTGAGCGATGTTTACAAGGCCAAAATGTATTATTGCTTAGTTTTCAACTCACCGCAATGAGTAACTGTGATTAACTATGTTGACCACTGCAGCTAAGCACATACACCGAAGCAGTTCTGTTCAATTAATCTTAATTATATGGATTGCTACTAACAAAATCGTTAGTTATTATTGCCACATTGTATGTGATTCCTGTTGCCGCAGGGTCGGCTTCACCGTTTCATTAATTTGTAGCTATTGTCCAAAAATTTATTTGAAATCCCAAAATCTTGTTATTTATATTTTTGATTACATTTAATTTTTCCGTAACATATCGTGTAACATAAAATTTGAAAGCCTCCAAATTAAAATCTGCAGAATGCTGTGTACAAGCCGTAAACTTTTAATTAGACAGTTCGACGCGTTGCAACAGCGATTTCCAATGGATACCGAAGGACTTTGACAAATCCGCTTCGCCGAAGATGGAAGACCAGATCCCCCAGAACAAGCCGCCCATAAATCGAGCCGGCGGCAGAGAGAAGGCCCAGAGAAGATCCGCGGAGAGAAACGGTGGGGCGCCGGGCAGCCTGGACAGGAGGCGCCACCACGTCCAGAGCCGTCACGAACGAGATCAGAAGTCGAGATCGTCGCACGTAATAAAAAGTCCGCCGCGTTTCGACGATTACGTGTCGCAGGCGTGCCAGAGCTGGTGCTGCAACCCGCACAGCGAAGCGCCAGTTTGCTTCGAAAACTTCCACAGGCGACACGAGCGCATCGATCCCCAGCGGTACGGCAGCAGCCCGATGCTGATGGAACAGCGGTATGTCGACAGAGGCAGTCATTCGGACATATATAGCGAGTGTGGTAGTCGATATAGGCACGATACGCCTCCCATGGGGTGCTGTGCGTATCACGTTCCACCACCATGTTGCTATTACGGAGAATCTAGGAATTACCATTGGGCACCACCAACGTCCTTTATCAAGGTATAGGTAATGCTCAGTGAATTCGTTGTGAATAAAGCTTCATGCGAAACTGTACTAATTGATTAACAATCGATAAATTACTCCTTAAATAACCTTTTTACTACGCCTGGTTCACGAATTATATCGTTTAAAGGTATGACGAGTTATCTCATAAACCATAATACTCTACTATCCAACAAATCTAAATTTGCTAACAAAGGTATACCAATCCTCACATATTAACTTCGAACACGTCCTGCATATCTATTATGCAACATTTTTTCATTACCCTTTGCATGACCGCTCATCTTTTCCTTTCTTTTGTTGATCAAACAAAATTTGTCCGCCGGTATAGAATTCGGTTGAATGTGTTTGGTCATTTGTTAGCAACAAATACGTGGAACAGTGTCACGGTAATGATTGATACTTTACAATAAGTACATAAATCTTGAATTATTAAGTCTGTAACTGAGTAATGTAATTACATGGATTCTTCATACAGTAATAGGCAACATAAAATTAGATAAAAATGCTATTACTTACGTTAACATAAATTTCATCAGAGGTAAGGTCAGGCAAGTGTGGATGCTTTTTTTTGAGATGATCAAAAAATCCTTATTAGCTAAGGATGCTAAGAATGCTTGTTTTTTACACAAAGTTCAAAACGTCCTTTTCAAATTAGGTTTTCCTAATATTATCCGTCGACTGCCTTTTAATATATTTAATAATTATTAGAGCGTTTAGATTTACACTTGCCCCTCGATTGGGGCATGTGAAATCTCTAGAATCGGATTTCAGGAATGACTTTTTTTTACAAACTGTTAATGAAAAGTTGACAAAGAAAACTCAGATTTTACAGAATATTACAACTAACGTTGAAATTTAATTTACCCCAATGATCGGTTTTGGGGTCTGGCAAAAGCAGCTCTAGGTCATTTTGTCTATGACTATTGACCATGTAAATTTACAATTTTTTGATTTTCTGAAGAAGGATGCTTTTCATTTATCATTTTCCATTCCTGTTATATGTTTCGGAATCTTGCGCCCTACATTATGTCGTTGCCAGTTAGATAATTTTATCTTTAAATGATTTGAATACAGCGAGATCGAGCTGTTAAAGCAAATGCGCGCTAAGGAGAGACACTTTTAAAATTGATATTCAAGCCTTCTCAAATTGAATCACGTTGCAACTAACATGGGTTGGGTTGTGTCCATCATAAATGAACAAAATTGGGCGCTCATTGCAAGCAGCTTTTAGGAATGTATTTAGGTAATTGCAAAAAAACTTTCGACTGCATCTACCCATTAGTAGTAGCTGCATAATGCACGAATCGAGGGGTGTCCTTGTGTCCTGCATTCGCAGCCAACAAAACGGACACATGTTCACGTCTAGATGTACTTGTGGTTGTAGTGCAGGGAAAATCTACTGCGCCAACTATTTTTATTTTGGACATCATTTGAAAAACTTGTCACATCCAAATTCCAAATCTCCTCATGCTTACCAGTCAGTTTCAAATCTTCCAGTGTTCCTTAAGCATTTCAAAATAGCCGTATGTTGGAAACACTTTCTTTCGAGTGCACTCCACTCACTCCGTTCCCGTCGGAGCATATTATTGTGAAAATTCGTCTTAATTTCATTTGGCTGTAACAATGTTACTAACTACGCCGAAGCACCTCATTTTTCCACAACCCCAATTTCCATATAATGCAGTTGTTTTTTCTCCTTCGCGAGGAATTGTAGTATCTCGTAGAGCTTTTTGTGTCACGTTCCTCATGAATGTGAGTATATAGGGTAACCTTTGGTATATTATAGGTATGATGGTCCTCTTGCAAAGTTTTACGATTCTTGATCTCCGCTAGGGCACGAGGCAAGTCGTTTTTCGAATTCTGTGTAGCCCTCTGGCTAATTCTTATGTAATTTTGAACCATTCTGAAAAACAATGCATTACCCTTTTTATAAGTTCAAACTTGCCCCAAAGAAACGATTTTTGTTCACACTAGCCACATTAACACAAATCTGGAGGCAAGTGTGAATATTGAACTAGGTAACTGTAAGGGTGTACGCTTTTATTCTATTGCACTAGACAACAACGTCAAACTCGTCTCACAGTCTTTTTTTTTGAACAAGATTACACTTCCCCTTACATTCAAATTTACCATTGTATTTTGATACAATTGTTCATGGCTATCACTTGCCACATGATTACGAATTCCATCGTAACTGTTGTTCCGAAAATATTAAATTATATAGAGATCCTTTGAGTATTCAGATCATAAATCACATATGCGAACGTCGCAGAGATTATGGGTTCAGCTTCGAATTGAAAATGCCCAAGGTTTAAAGGAGCAATGCTAAAAATTTACACTTCTGCCCGTACTTTTTTTGTTAATTATTTTGATACTATGGATACGATAGTTATGGACCAATGCTTTCGTATGGTTCACCAATTCTCCCTGTTTTGGTTTAATTCTGGTTGCTAATATTGATGACGTAACTGATATCATCCTTGCATCTACAGCCCTGATAGTGCTTTTCACCATTCGCCTCCTTATTCCTTTGTTGGTGATTAAAGGTCTCGGGTATTTATTATTTCTTCTATTAGTGAGTGTCCACATATTTTATCATTTCTATCACTATTTCATCTTTTCCTGATTATGTATAATCAATCAAGTTCTTTCACTATTTTCTCTGCAGCATTTAAATCTGTTATATGTTCATCTCCTGATATCGGAAGGTTTTCCTTATTCTTCTTCTCTTTATTTCCCCAACTTATTAAATTTATTATTACACTGTTGATTATTTGCCAAATAAATTTAATGAATGCAAAGCCCTTTCGGCCGCCACTGCTTGCAAATGAATAAAGATATCGATATAGCGTCGATGGAGGAAATAATTAAAGCTTACATGAAACATTATTATAACATTGAATCTGAGCAAACTCGCAACTGCAGTAAAATTTACGAGATTTGATCGGTGATCGAGTCGTCCCACGTTCATATAAGGGTGATTGCGTGGGGAATAGATTTTCAAAGCATGTTTTGTTTTTAATTTTTGCAGTGTTTGAAATGTACAATGGGCGTGTAAAAGTTCCATGCCCTAGTAAGTAATTAGCCCAGTTTGCTCTAAATTTAAAATATTAAAATATATTTAATATATCGGAAAATAAAACAGAGAAAAATTACTCTTATGTTTCATACGAATGTAATGTTTCTATCCATATCCAATTTTATACCCTAATTGCTCTTACAATGTCGAGAATTCTTGTTTTTATATTACTCGGTAACGTTTAAGTTAGCTTTATTTTTTAATTTTTATAAATTTCACATATTACTAGATTTATAATTATCAGATATATTTCCAGAGAAATATAAATGTTTCTTTGTACTAAACTTCAGTTAGTAAGTATAATAGTACCTACATTACCACAAAGGCTGAACTATTTAATAATTATATTCGATATTTTTAATTTGTAAGTCATATTGAAGTAAAAGTTTTTCCTTGTCTCGAAAACTTTTATTGTTTTAATAATATGGATGTAGTTTCCAGAAATTTCTTATTGTTGGCCAAATGTAATCATTTATGTTAAAAAGAAATATATATTTTCGTCAATATTTAAATTTATTTGCATTTTATTAAGAACATGATAGCAAATAAATATATTTTAATTTGTGAAATAAAATCATAAACTCAAAGAGATATACTTATATGTGCAAGATAATATGTAATTATGACCTGTGTGTGTGATCTGAAACAAAGCTTTATTTAGACTAATTTTTAAATAGCATTTTTTAATAGAATCCCCATCTGCGCGAAGTACGCAATTTTTGCTTTTAATAACCTTCAGTACCTGGTTTGTTAAAACGTATACATAGATAGGCACAATGTTTATTGCCCCTGGGCATTAAAACGATTTCGATTATACTCCAGCAGCCGAGCATTTTAATGAAATATGAACATGATTTGAGCTGTAGTCGACGTTCTGCACGTTTGCGTCATTTTATATGTTATTGCATATGTTGCCAATGGTGTTTACAGCAGTGTTGATAGACTATGCAATATTTTGAATAACTGATCTATCCTCCTAGGAACGCTGCAAGGAATATTTTTTGTCATACATTAGATGCAGGAATGAACTGAGATATTTAAATACGCTCTGAGGTTATATTTACCGAATTATGTCTAGGATGTGAATAAATTTTTGCCTATTGTTTCATTAAAATCCCCTAGTTCCAGTATCTAAAAGTCAAATATTTTTTAAGCATATATCTATTAATTCTTTGTTATGAGGCTAATTTCATTTGGATCGAAAATCGATGTTAGTTTCCCATCAAATGTAAGGTAGAATCTATTCGAACCAGGGATGTAATAACGTTTCATATCATAACGTTATTACGAGAAGATATTCTATTTTTTTCCAGTAACTTTACAACAAATGGTAAAATATTGAATTGTTACGTTACGTATGCGTTGAATTTCCGTAGTCTTTATTGATATACAAGGACAGAGTGATAAATGAAAAAATGCAAAATACTCTCCTTTTAACTCGATACACTTAGTCTAATGTTTTTCTAATTTTGGAATAGTAAGATTTCTCCAACTCTTTAAACAGGATTTCTGAGCTGGTGCATTGTCTTAATGTCTTTTCTTAACGAAATGCGGTCGTTTTAAATTGGAGTAATATTCGCCAATTATTATTCTTCCCTTTTTGAGATAATCTATATGGATTTTCCTTTAATATTCCAGAAAACTGTAGCTACAACTTTCCCACCTAACTTTTGCCTTCTTCCACGCCGATGTGCTAGGAGAAGTCCATTGTTTCAACTGTGCATTCGTCTCTGGTGTGAAGTGATGGATCCATGTTTCGTCCATAGTAGTGATGACCAGTATTCTTGTTCTGGTTCTTGTTCATCTTCAAAAATAAGAATTTAATCACTTTTCGATATTATATTTTCTTCCATTTTCATAAAATCACAGAAGTGTAGTTCACTTTGGTGGCTTTCAAAAACAAACTGAATCAATCTGACTGAACGTGTGACTGTAATCTTTTAGAAGATGACATTAAAATTTAATCAATGACACCATCTTTTGCGAAGGTTGGGTACTTATGACCTCACAATGTATGGTCCCAAAGTGTTATGAAAACCTTTAGATACTGATAACTTTTTCAAAACTTTTTATTTCTTAAACTTATGTTATGTTACAACAATTATCAATAAATATTTAAAGGTACCAAACCTTCGATCTAATTTCCGCTGTGGAAACGTGGTTCAATATTCTTGGTAGACCATTTTAAACAAATTAACGCAGGATGTACAGTCTTCATATTTCTTCATGGTCTCGTAAATTATTACTAGTGTTAGTACAAAAATCATTAAATAAGATCACTCAAAAATATAATTAATATAAATGAAATGTTATTGGTTATTATAACGTTATATAACTATATAAAACGTCATAACAAAATTGCCTGTTAACCTAATTGCCTAATCGTTATTTTAACATTATCGTGTATCGTTCATTCTATAAAAATAGATCAAAAGTCGAAGCCTATTTTTACCGAATAGGTAACATTTGATTACAGACAACATGCGTTCAATTGTGAAACCTTTAAAGGTCTGTAATTGCAATTACATTTATCTCCGATGGAGCCAAATATGTCCCCAGTTTATCTCCGCAATCCGACTAGGTTTCTACATCATCATAGGCATGAATTATTTATCGCGGTGTCGCAAGTTGCGTCAAGTTGGATGTGAGCTACGAAATTTTGCATGTTCGAAGACAGAGCTGGTGCAAATTTAATAGGACTGGTGCCTCTTAGCACTTTTCGCGTTTTATATTGATGCTCTGTGAAGTTTCATTGCGTCGATTCACAGACAATTTTCGTTTTGATAACTTTGTAACTTCCCTTTTTAATTATTAACACCGTTGGAAAGGCGCGAGAGAAATTGAATGAGTAACTTGGTAATGTTGCGAGCGACGTCTAGATGAATTCATAGTTGCACAGTCTGTACGTTAATTTAATTATTTCAGCTTCCATTCGGACACATGCGACGAGTTTATTTCATCACTCTTATGCATATCCTTTTAGCGAAACAATGTGTATGAAAATTTTGCGGTTTAAGCAAATTCTACTACGAATTTCCGGTGATTAGTAGTACAAATTATTGTCAACTGTTGACATTAATATGTAGTACAACCTGCTATTAATTCCGGGTAGCTGTTGCGTCGAAAAATAAACAAGGTCATATTGCACATTATTTTCGTACATTGAATGTATTTTTGTTGATTTAGACGTATTATTTTTTATAGTTACTGATCACAATCCCATTCGATCCCCACCTTGCTTATCCAGTTGAAGGAAACCATTCGTCTTCGTTAATTACTCAATTCCATTTGGACACCTATTCTCCGCTGCGACGAGTTTATCCCTTCCCCCTTGTAGTGCATGCTATTAATTAAAGTTAGTCGTAAAGTAACTAATTATTGTAATCTGCGTTTTGTGAATTTGTCTAAAAGACAAAATGCTGTAACTTCGATTACTTCGTGCTTTTGTTATTGCACCTAATGGTCAAAGTACTCGCTTTCAGTGCTGTAGTTTTTAAAACATATCGATCGGCATTTTATTATTACAAAGTAATTTCAGAACATAAATTGAGTTGAATATTCGCCCTTGTATTAATTGAAACTAACTTTAGACGGTGCAAGGGTTTGAAATACATCATCGTTTTATTGCAGAAACATGTCACAGTATCTAGTAGAATGGCGGCTCAAAATATAATACGTTTTAAGGCGATCAAGGAAATTAACGGTACGATGCCTTCGCGGAGAAGTTACACAATGTTATAATTCACCATGCACATATTATTTACATCATATTCATGACAGTCCTTCACATTCGTGACATAATCTGGAGGTAACGTCATTCATGAATAACATTTTGCAACGTTACACCCATAAATTTTCGCGACACATCCACACACAAATATCCATTAGACAATTGACAACGATTTATACTGCGCGTGTAATCGAAGATTGAACGCCCGAATTCTGTCTGGACATTACAGGATAGGTGAATATGCACCACGATTCATCAAGTATATATTTCTTTAAATTAATGTTGTTTTCCTTAACATATTAATGATTGTCTTAAATGTTTGTGTAATTGTGTAAATGTTCTATTTTATGCACGTTAATTAAATTATAATTTTTTTCAGCCGCAGGAACAAGATGAGAGATATCGCAAGCTGCAGAGCGAGAGAGACAACTTGCAACTACAAGTCCAGGTCCTCGGCGAACAAATCGAAGCTCAAACAGATAAAATTGCCGACTTAGAAAAATCCCTGAGTGAAAAGAAACAACTACTAATGAACACAGAAGATATGCTTCAAAGGGTAAGCGATTACCCAATCGTAGGAATATTTCAGATCGATGCATGGAAATAAATTTCGATAATAAAATAAATGATAATGCAATTTGTTTGTAATATTCTGTGGTAATTGCGAAAATGCGATTTTTTTGTGAACTACATAATTTTAACGAAATCCTGAACCACAAACAATTTTAAATTGATGAAAATGAAAAGAATCATGTTTCATTTAATTATATTTGTTATTTTGATGAAAAACGTGTCAAAGTATTTCCATGTCAAGTCTACAAATTTTTAAGTCTTGTTTCACAAAAGTCCGGATGCGATATATTGTATTGAAACTTGCATATATTTCGGCGTTACTTGTTGAAACTCCATGATAACAAATTAAAACAAAATTGCTTGGTTTCACTAAATTTTATTGTAACTCTACAACAATTGTTTCACCACACCGTGGCTTCATCAGGTAGATGAAACAATTGTTGTAGAGTTACAATAAGATGAAATAAAGTGAAATCAAGTAATTTTGTTTTAATTTGATATAATGTATTACTTGAAAAAATGATATTATGCTGTATATAAACAAGCATTAGGTCACCACTGTAGAACTTTTAATTACAGTGTGCTGTGACCCACGGGGGTTTAAACATGACGTTTCTAGATCAGATGTTTGAGTACGCTAAGATAATGAGACGAACCCACCATTAAAATCACTGCCAAACTGTTATACGACTTCATTAATTTTTACGCTTGTTGCTGCCACCAGCCATTCGAAGATATTAAAATACTCAATTCATTGTACATCTTAGCTTAGGAAACAAAGAAAATATTCTCATAATATAAAATTTATTAATTAAAATAGAAAAAAAATTGCATTAACAAAATAATATAAAACACACGTTAAAAAATATGGGAATAAAATTGAACTTTGTTATTTAACGTGCTTCCGCTAGAAATGAGATTACTAAAAGTTTAGTTCTCCGTTTAAATGTTGACAACCTTGACGAGTTTCAGTAATCAGAATTTATCTCAGGTTTATGTCAAATAATTCGCCACATAAACAAAATATATCTCTTAGTTAGTCTGAGTATAATGTAATCCATTATTTTATTATAAGAGATTGGGTTCATAACTTAACCAATCACAACATGGTATAATTTTTAAACGACTTGGAAATGTGAATTTACTGAAATAATCTCGATCAACTCAACCTAACCAAACACGTTTACTACAGCAGATGTTGCGCGAACTTATTTAAATCTAACCGATCTAAAATGCATACAAATCAGTTGTTTATCAATCCCGTGAGTTACATACAAAAATATGATTTAGATTAAAGTCACCCAACTGATTTCACACCTAAACTTGATCTTCTTTGTTCAAATTATCTGCAAATACTATGTTATTGCGTGGGTAGGTTGAGAATTTTTCCGAACTATTGTATTTCAAAATAAGTACAAACGCAACCAACTCAACCCAACCCAACATTACAACATTTTCGTAACAGATATTCGGCGAATGTTTGTAAACTTAATCTAGAACTAATACGACTTTAATCCAGTTAAAATAGAAAGAAATAAGTCAGTTGGGAACTTAACATTTCGTTTTCTTTAACGGGAACATATCGTTCCCTTCACAGTGAAGAACAACCGCAATTATAAATATTTAGCCAACATATTTAAATAAAATCTACCTTACATATAATAAATAATACGGCACAAACTTAAATACTTAAAACCACAAATCTAAGCAATCCTAAGATTGAAGTCCTATTGCGTTCCCAACATAACCAAAACCAACAACACAACGTAGCGTTAGTTTTGAATGCCTCATCCAACTCAACTGAATCAACGCAAGGTTATAGAAAATCACTAGAGCTATTAATTAATTAATTGTAATAATGAAGTCATCCGCCTACCCAACCTAACCAAACTCAACGTATCTTTAGTTTCAGCAAAACTGAAATGTACTGGATTCACCTCACTTGTATATAATTTCCATTCATAGCTAGGTTGACTTGAAAACTCGTTCCAAACATCTTTCACATATTTTTTTATGTATTAAGCTGTATAAACTCGTCAGACCACCGCACATACTTCCGCTGAAGGTGCACAAATCATGCAAGCATGCGTGACAAAGAATGTGTGTGTTCGTATTAGCGTCATCTAGATGTCAAAAGTGTCACACTCTTGCTGCCCAGTGCAATTACGTAGCAGTCACATCTTGTTTCTACGAAACGTGTGAAAGAAAATGAATGAGACTATTTTTGCACAATTTTATTTTATTATTATTTACATATCTTAAATATATTTATTATTATATTAACGTTATCCTCTTCAAAGTTCCATTCGGCATATACATTGGTTGTTCCCAATCTTCATAGCAGTGCTGGAAAGTTTCAATTGGAATCGCCCTCTTCTCAGTTACCCTGTTTTGGATGTTATCGATTGTACAAGATGGCGTAATTTCAAGTGGAATTTAATCTTGGAGAACAAAAATAGTTACATGGATTAAGATCCAGTAAATAGAGAGGCTGGAGAGCCACAGAAATCCCACTTTACGGCGAAACGTGGTTGATGGAGATGACTATGAAAGAGGGCATTGTCATGCTGGTCCACCAATGCTCTCCCTGATGCAAGGCATTATTTTTCTGAAACTTTTAAGGATGTCTTTATAGAAACCTTGGTTGATTTTTCTTCGGTTGACCAGACTTGTCAGTGTGCCACTGTTCACTTTTAATGTTTCTGGATCGTATTCAAAAATCACAAGAATGAAAAGGCCTGGACCATTTTGGATTCTGTTGAGAAGCACAAGGAGCACATTATCTCGATTATCTTACTGTACAATCTTGGGGTTATTTGCTACACACCTTTCTCATGCCCAAATCTTGAATCAAAATTTGATGAAAGGTAAAAGTTTTCAAATTTAACGACTACTCATCAATCTCAGTCTCACCTCACAAGAGTCCTGAACTAGGTTCGTCTTCTACCTTCTCGACTTTCCAAGAAATGGGCTCGTTGCAACTTTTCGTAGGTGAATCTTGCGTATTCATAAAGCTTAACACAAAATTTGATGGCGTCAATCCAAACTTTGCTGTTTCATTCAAAACTTCGCTTATCACTCTCTCTAAGATCGCGTAGTTTACGCAGAGTTTATAATTTAACTGAGCATTTGGAAGGGACTGACTTACAATCCCGCAAGTTTGTACCATACCTCAAACGTAAAGAAACGATCAAACTGTAGGAGATGTCGATTATAATACATGATCGTCGCCTTATTGCGATCTAACAAAAAACAAAAAATACGAGAAATCAAAAACTTACCTCAATTAAATTTTAAAGGCTACTTAAAATTTCGTTTAAAGGCATGTGCTTTATTTACTTTTCTGTATCCTATTCCGACGCATGTAGATTTGTATGTTGACACTAATTAAAATTATAAAAAAGTTGCTAATTCCTTGATATTTAGGGTATGACTTCGGAACATTCATTTGTATAAGAAGTTAATTGTTATGTTAATTTAGTACCCTCTTCCGAACTTCTTTTTTTTTTACCCAAGTTCCGATTCAAAAATAATTTTTTTTAAATTAAAAATTGAACAGAACACTAAGAAGAAATGAATTATTCTATAGTACTTTTGTTGAGTTGAAGAAGAAATAAAGTCTACTAGATGTACACGCTTTTCCTGTTAGCTTGGGTCCCAACACAACCAAGATAGGGCCACGGAACATTGTCGTGCAAATATTTGAAATCCACCAATGCATTTTGTAGATATAATATCCATAACTAAGACCTATATTCTCAATCTCTCTTAGATTGTGCGTGATTACGATTTTGAAAAATGTCATTTAAAATAGTCAAAGCAAGGCTCTATAAAGCAGCCTATAATTCGCTAATTCTACTGTGTCGCTGTTTTAATTCTTAAAAGATGTCACATAATATCCTTTATTTTTTTTAGGAAATGTTATCGAGGTCATCGTTAGAAACCCAAAAGTTAGAACTAATGTCAGCGATGAGCGACCTCAAACTGCAAAATGCAGAGTTAGAGCGGGAACTCATGCACTTACGCAGCTCCCATTACAACAACAATTCAAGTCTCGATGGGAATAAAAAAAATCAATTTCTTCCAAGAATATCACCTCAACCACATCATACATCAACACCAGTTCACCATTCAAGCAATCAGGTAAATGAGATTTATAAAAAGATGCAATATGTACTTTTCTTAATTTTTAAATTCTTAAAGAATTTAAGGATGTCACCTTCTCCTAGTCCATTATCAGGTACGTTATCAGTGTCACCAAGAAAAGTAGAATCGGGGTCGTTACAACAGGACGCGCAACCACCAAAGGTAACTTACATTTATGAATAGCTTTGGCAATTAATGTCCTTTGCTTTTTTCCAGACCCCACCATCAAATTACAGAAGGCAAATAGACCTACAATACGCTAGTCTACCACGACAACAGTTTTTAAGTAATGGAGGAACACTTGCGGTGGTGGATTCAAATGCTAATCCTGCCGATGGGGTCAGGAAAGGAGTGGCGTTTGGTAGGGGGCTTTCCTCACTTCTTGGGGGTCGGGCCAGGGGGCATTCTGTGCCCAACCTAGGTGATAGCTCTTGTCCGGTCATGCTGTAACAAGTCGACACCCACATTAATGCCATCATTGTCGTCTTTCCGCTTAAAGTTGTTACACGCTTTCCGTAACGTTTTGCTTTTGACTAACCAAACAAAAAATATCATTTATATATAATATTTGGGATTAATGTTTTAACAAAAGTATTTATTTATGGTACTTGTATGAATGATGTTTTTTTGAGCTATGTACGCACATCTTGCTTATGCGAATGACTTGAGCTATCTATTACAATAAATTCTTTCGATTTCATCGATTTACATTTACTAATATATCCAGTGGTTACTTATTATTAACATGTTAACGTATTGTATAAGTTTTGCGAAAAGTTTTAAATCTTGAGCCCGTGTTAGTAGATATTTTAAATCAAAAATAATACGCAGTGAGTGAACAAAAAAGTTAACCAAGATTCCTTTACATCGTATCTCATGGGTCAAAAAAATTAATTATCTATATGTTAATAATCAGTATTGTATCTTTTATTTAACATTGTAGATAAACACAACACCTTTCCTGGCTCCTAAATTTTGTGCTATTGTTATGGGCCTGTCACGTCAAATAAAACGTAACATACCAAACACCTGCATGTGTAATAAGATAGTCCATTAAAATTTTTATAAGCAATTTATTTAGTTAACAACCATCTACCACCATATTGTTGATTAGAACTAACATCTTATTACGCAAGTTCGATGGGCAGATTTGTCACAATGTATCACTTAATTAAATGCAATATTGCAGCCGAAACTGAAAAAATAGTCATTGAAGATGGCACAGATTCATCCCTGTCACCAACGTTGCAGTTCAACAAAAATAAGGGCATTAAAAAAATCTTCGGTAAACTCAAACGCTCTGGATCAGGAAACTTGGAAGATCTACCTGGTATAGCGGAATTCCAAAGAGGTGGAGTCAGAGCAACGGCTGCAGCGAGGTTAGGCTGGAGCGAGCCACAAATAACGCAAAAGTAACCACCAATTTTCAATACTAATTGTGCTATTAAATCAGCTAAATTACTAACGAGTTACTTTTAGTCCAGACAAATCGTTCGAGGATTGGAACACCGACGAAGTCTGCAATTGGCTACAAGACTTGGGTTTCGATCAGTACATAACAGAAGCGAACAGGTGGGTCAAGACTGGCAAACAGTTGCAAGAGGCACACATCAACGAAATCGAAAAGGAACTTGGAATAAAAAACCCGTTACACCGTAAAAAATTACAATTGGCGATAACCGACGTCCAAGAAAACGGCTCGAGCGACACATACTTGACGAAAGCTGGGAAATTGGACACGGCATGGGTATTACGATGGTTAGATGATACAGGTTTACCACAGTACAAAGAATCGTTTTTGATGAATCGCATTGACGGGAGAGTCTTGCATAGATTGACAATGGACGATTTAACGCTTTTGCACGTAACGTCTTTATTGCACGTCGCCAGTCTGAAAAGAGGGATTCAAGTGTTGAGGGAAAATAATTATGAGCCTGGGTGTCTGCAGAGACGTTCGTTGCCTGAAGATCCGATACAGCCGGTACCGAAGCTAATTAGCCTTTGGACAACACACAGGTAAGAGATATTTGACGTACATTTTATATTTATTTTCAAAAATTTATGAAACAGGGTAATGGAATGGTTAAAAGCAGTAGATTTAGCCGAGTATGCACCGAATCTAAGAGGATCCGGTGTTCACGGCGGCCTCATGGTTTTGGAAAATAAATTCACTGCGGAATTATTAGCATCGCTCCTCTCGATACCACCTGGAAAAACTCTCCTCAGAAGGCACCTAAATACACACTTTAAGGAGCTGCTAGGAAAAGAGATTATTCAAGCGAAAAGAGAAGCTGAAGCCACCTTAGGCTATATTCCTCTCACACCTTCGTCAAAATTAAAAGTAAGAGCTGTACTAAAATAGAAGATCACCAAACTAATATTTTCTGTAATAGGTTGTCAAGAAATCACATTTTTCATTAAAACGCAACAAGAGCAAGACCGAAGCGGATTATGGAGATCTGGTGTGTCCCATGAACGCAGGTTCTCAGTCAGGTGATCAAAATGGTTCTACTCTTAACAGCTCTTTGGGTGTAAGTGTACTAACCTCTAACGATTCTTCTATCTTGGCTTCTTTAAAATGCAAAATTTCTTATATTGTACGCTGTAGTAATTATGTATGTATTGAATTTATGTAAACTTGCAATGTGTAATAGAAGAATTAATTATGCACTGAAGCAATGTCCTGTGTATGGTTTAGGGGATTATTTTTAAAAGCAAAGAGCATTAGTATGTAGTATATTAAATCATCACATTTTCAGGGAGATTTTATATATTGGTCAAATCCTTTGTGTACATTATTGATTAGCTAAAATACGAAGAGAAAAATGTATAATAACAGTTGCGCTGCAATCTGCAGGATTAATCAGTTATAAAGTTTCAAATGCGTTTCCAACAATGTGTAATGTCATATTTCATTTTAAAGAAGCTAAACACTTTAATATTAAATGTCAACAATCATATCCATGCCAATATCTGCTAATGAATTTATTAAATCGTAAAACAAAGACTCGATATTACAGTATCGATTTTCTTTCATGCTGTACATGGATGTAGGTACCGGAAATTTTGATTATAGAGTGTTGATGATCATAATTATAATTGCTTTATGGATTTCTTTTAACAAAGGTGTGTTGTATTCTATTTTTAGGTTTGCAGTTTCAGTAAGTAGTTTAGTGCATCTTGGTAGCGTCTTTAATTTCTAGCTGACACAGTTGTTTGATTTTGTCGTGTCCATTTTAATCGATTAACGGAAATCACTTAAATCTGCTGTAACATGTAAATGCTGTTTTTTGCTGTAGACGATGAAGAAGGAAAGGGAAAAGGAAGAGGATGTCTCTCATCACGTTGAAGACTTATCCACAATTGATTGGAGTTCTGCATCATCGACGAACTCTCCCGTGCCCGACAGGCACATTATTTAATTTAATTTATGACGTGTTTTATATGCATTTATGGATTTGAAACAGTAATTAATATGTATCTTTGTGTATAAAATTAATAATAATCAAGTCATTCGATTAATTCAGATTAACTAATTGCTTAAGTTAGGTTACAGTATTTTCCAAGTTTAATATTTTAATCGTGAAATATTCCGGTTAATAACGATCATGTCAAAGAAGTTATTTTATTTATATAAGCATTTCAATGTAACTTAAGAGTGATTAAAAAATGTAAATTATTAAAATTTAGTTGAAGCTGCATCATTTTTGGCGTGTGAATTAAAGTATATCCCAGGATAAAATTTCACATGATTTAATTTGCTTTAAAAAACACAAACGGTAATCATATCACATCATAAATATGGTAATTAATCTAACTCAATTTCAAATTATCGTTGCATTTACTTTGGCAAGTGAGTTTCACTGTATTCTTTAGAAAGGTTTAATGGAACTTTGTGAAGACTGAACTTTAATAAGTTATCAATAAACAATTTTGATGGTTTTATTAGAGAATTTGCATTTTATTTTAAAGGCAAAACTTTTATGTGTGCATTAGATAAATGAAGATTTGAAACGTAAATCAAATGTCTTCCCCAATGTTTGCCTTAACGTGTAAAAATATTTGTCAAATCAGAATCTAATTACCTAACATATAATCGACTTTGAATTGGTATTGTATAACGAGTTCATATTATCTTTGTATATAGTTTACAAAATTGCATTTGGTTATATTATCCGAAGACTGTTAATGCTTGTCTTCATTAAATTTAATTAAAATATTTATAACATTTACAAATCATCATGAAACTTAGTAAAGAAAAATACTAACGAACTGTTAAACTCTAAAATATATATATATCTGTACATGTGCCAACTGTTTTTATAATTGGACTATTAATTCAATTAACCATGCACTTGATGGTTGAATCACTGTAATATTAATTTGTTTCATTAAAAGACAGTAATTATTGTAATAGTTCTGTGGGTTCTTTTTATTTTAATGATTTGCAAAATATTTTATCAATGTTATGAGGGAAGCCAAACACTTAAATTTATATGTACCTTTTAATTTCCGGGTTAAATAAAAAGAATCCAAGAAAATGTTTTGTACTTAAATTATATGTAAAAAAAATGTTTCTCTACTTTTGTTCTAATCATTTGTATTTGAAAAGTGACAATAAACTGGCTCAAAAACTGCACCATACAATTGATCACATCGTGATTTCACACTTTAATTTAATCTGCAATTCTTCTGTACATAATCAAGTTTTTAACTAGCACATTTGATTTGTCGTATTATTCTGTAGTTTTTATATGTAATTTAAGATGCAGTATTTACAACTATTGTTACCAATATTTTAGAGGTAGAGCACCTACCCTTTTAGATTTTAGATAAACTTACAAACTGACCAAATTTATGTATAATTAGATTTATCGATAACTGATAAGTATACCCATGTAAACCATAATAACGTTAGGTAATAACAAATCATCAATCGTCGTGATTAAACTATCGTAATAATGTGTTACATTTAAAATCGTGCAGTAATTTTAAATATTGAACCAAATAACTACTAAACCTTGCACAAGGTACGTTGTTTTCAATTTCGTGCCGTTGTGTGAGGTTCTACGTTTAAGATTTTGTGTTGTACATGCATTTTTGTAACGGTCGAAATTTATTGACTTTATTTTATGTATTTTATTGTAATTATACGGCATTAAAAATAAAGTCGTGTTCTTTTTCCTTCACTAATGTGAACAGAATTTACAAAGCAATATTTTTAAATTATGACAAATGGGCCAGACCTAAATCCTAAAGGTGAATTAAAAAATTCGTCGTGTCTAGTGGTGACACTAGATAGAAAGCTTTACTGGAACTCCCATATGGAAAAAACGGCACAAAAGGCTAGACAAGCACTTTGGATGTGCCGAAGAATCTGTGGAAAAACGTGGGGATTGGTCCCCAAGCAAATGTACTGGCTATACGTGGTGGTTATTAGACCAATCATTACGTATGGCTGTATTGTCTGGTGGACTGTCTCCTCACGAAGGACAGCCAGAGTAAAACTGGCAAGCCTGCAGAGAATGGCCAGCATATCGGTAACTGGGGCGTTAAGCACCACGCCGTCAGCTGCAATGGAAGTGCTACTGGATCTTCCTCCTTTGCATATTTTGCTGCAAAGTGAGGCCAGGAAGGCAACACATCGATTTCATAATGTGGAGATGCAAAGGCCGCAGACATTGGCCTTCATGCGGAACGGGCTGTCGTCCGACATTGAAGCGGATGACATCCTGGGTATGAGGGCTGATACAATGTCTACAATATACAGCTTCGGACTGCCTTACAAAGTCATAGTTCCCTCTAGAGACGAATGGGAGCGTAATCAAGTCGCCCTGTTACAGGCAGATTCGAGCTGGTTTACGGATGGCTCTAGGACAACTGAAGGAGCAGGAGCTGGAGTGTTATGCTGCAAACCAAGAATTGGATTAGAATTCAGTCTTGGTAAGCATGCATCGATCCAACAGGAAGAAGTCTATGCCATTGAAATGTGCGCAAGAGAGCTATTAAAAAGCTCTCGGCAGCACAGGACGATAAAAAAAATTTCTGACAGCAGAACAGCACTGCAACTCCTTGCTGACAATCAATGTACATTGATGTCGATCAGGGACTGCCGCGCAGTGCTCTCTCAATTAGGGAGAGTCAACAAGGTTACCCTGATCTGGATACCCGGACACGCTGGAATAGAGGGAAACGAAGCTGCCGATTCCCTGGTAAAGAGCGGGGCTAAGCGAAAATTTATTGGTCCAGAACCGGCTCTTGGGATTACAAGAGCCCTGGCCAGAAGCTCCAATAAGAGCTGGATGGAGCACAAGGTACTGGAAAACTGGCAGGAGTGCCAGGGAATGAGATATTCCAAGATAGTACTGAAGTGCCCATCTGCGGCACGTACCAGGATACTGTTAGGTTTGGGCAGGAAAGATCTGTGAACTCTGACAGCCCTGGTTACTGGGCATGGCCGACTAAGGCATCACATGCATAGGCTGGGAGTGGCTGAGGCATCACATGCATAGGCTGGGAGTGGCTGAGGCCACTGAGTGCAGACTATGCTGTGAAACTGAAGAAACAACAGAGCACGTTGTGTGGCTGCCGTGCCGGGGACAAAATCAGATTCACAGTCTTTGGTAAGATAAAACTGGAGCTGGGAGAACTTGACAGAATCTCACCCACTAAAATCCTCCTCTATTTAAAGAGAATGGGAATGGAGGGTCAACTATAATTAGTTGTGAGCCACAATAGACCCTTGCGGTCGCAGTGGAGGGGCGATAAACGCCCTAACTACCCTCGTCGAGCGGAATGGGTACAATTGTACCTTTTTCATTTTTGATATGCTATAACTTACATCCTTAATCATTAGATGTCTAAAATTCTGTGACATATCCATACTTATAATACAGACTACATTTCTTGAAATTTTTAAAAATTATCGCGGCCTTTCCCCTAATAATTGGGCCTGGTTAATTTAAAATCCTTAAGAGGCTGGGTAGAGCTTGTTTTTGCAAGAAGTACATGAGCGGAACGAACAACCAAACAAACCAAACTAACAAGTTAAACTTGGCTACCACAACTAAAAAGAAGACGCCACTGAATGCACGAATAGCTGATCGATTTAGCAGAGTGGGGTCACAAGCGTTTACTGCGCAACGATATTGGTGTGCTCCGCCCATGTACTTCTTACAAAAATAAGCTCTACAATTGTAGCTTCGCATATTTTATGTGAAAAGAAGCCAGAAAACAAAATAAACTTGATAAACTTAATTTTTTAATTCAAACTATGTAAATATGAATATAAATAATTAAAAATATCTTTACTGAGATTCTTTTCTTGAAATACATGTTTTTTCTTTTAAGTGTTCATCACAAATGAGATTAGTACAGACCATACATGACTTTCTGGTTTTGCGGTTTGTTCGTTTTTTGCATTGGCAAATATAACACTTTCCAACGATGGCTGAGGCTCCACGGCTGCCATAAGGTGCTTTCGGTCCATCTTCTGGTTCTGTTGCTACAATAATGCGTCGTCCCAACTGCACTTCGAAGGAAATATTTTCTCATAACTAATTTATTTATGCTACGTTCTTCGATTACTGCCATGCAAAGCTGTTTGGAAAGATCTTTTAGGAACTTTCTTCGCTGATCCTCTGTTTTAAATCTTGGATGGTGTTCTCTATATTTTACATAAGGCAGCGACGTCAATCATGTAGAAGAGTGCAAGTGGCCAGCGCAATGTTCGTCTTTTTACAGTGTATTCACTCAACATTTTGTCCATCACATCAACTCCACCTTTGGTTTTATTATAATACTTTATTATTTCTGGCTTAGCCAGCAGAGTTCTTTCAAACTTCTCCTGTCGTATGCATCGTTAATATTATAACTGCCTTGTTCTTTTTTTGTACATATGTGTGGCAGAAACTTTTTTTTTTATTACTGTACCAACAAGTGTCATATTCCAGGAGATCAAGGTATTGCCTAATTCTAAGGATGTAAAAAAATTATCGGTCACAATATTTCTTCCAGACCCTTTTATAATTGCACTAGCTCCAAAACAGTTTGCTCACCCACATTTGTTTGTCTTGGACTGTCTTTTGGCTCTCCAGTATAAATATGACCGTGCAATGGATACGAGTTCAATGCATCACAAACCCAAAAAATCTTTATGCCATGCTTAGCCGACTTGGAGGGTATATATTGCGTAAACCTAGTATGACCTCTAAATTGTTCATATGAGTGATGCACTCGTATGGCCTGTAGAACTTCTCTAAATTACTATTCATCGTTGCCCAGATGTCTTGAATTGGTGCAGCTTCATCTGATTTTATACGCTCTTCACGTATATTTTCATTATCAAATCGAATAAATCTTAGCATCGTCTTGAAGCAGTCCCGAGACATTGCTGGACGTACAAGCGGCAGTGCATCAACATTCCGCATATCGTTCAAATTTGTATTATTATCTCTTTGTACACCAGCTGCTATAAATATACCCAAAAATACATCGAACTCAGTTGTAGTGAATGGCTTACATACTTTTTGTGGTGGCCGTTCAGAAGAGTTAGGAAACATATTTACCAATTTATTGTTGAAAACTTCTCAAACTCTCTTGGCTTTTTGATTAGTTTCTCTCAATACAATATCACGTATTTCCGCAGTTATGATTGACTTAAAAAGTTTTTTTTCCCAAAATAAAATGCTGTTTGCTGCAGGTCATCCTCTTTGACGCAAAACGTTATGCCATCTGGTTCTGGTCTTCAATATTTTCATCCGAGTCGTATTCTTCTTCACTCTCGTTTACATTTTCTGATTCGATGTCCGAGTGCTCTATAGATGTATTATCAAGCTGTGGCAAATAGGAATCTTCATGAGATCGAATTAAAGTCATCTTCAGAACATTCCATTACATGCCTTATTTCTTCAGATGTAGACCTGTGAAATTTCATATTGCTTATACTACAAAGTTTCTACAAGGAAACCGTATCGAAAATATATTTACCTACTAACACGACTACTTTTTGTACGAGGTGTAGTAGCTCCAATTTCACTATCACTCATATTGGGTTGAAACAAATTTGTCTACTTTCGTATTTTTATCGAACTTATTTTTTAACGCACGTAAAACAACACAACACGCCAAACGATTATTTTATAATGACTGACATGTTGCGCAATAAAAACATGAACTGCGCCTTTTTGGGGATTCCCCGTTATATATACCGCCTCTTAACGTTGTAAAATTATACCGCTGGACGTGGGTTAAAAAATCACTTGCAAGTCTCTTCGTGAATCTTAAACATCATAGTGTCATACAAATAATTGGCTGTAAAGTAAAGTAATGAAAAAAGCAAAAAGCAATCACCTCAGCTCCACTCCGATCATTTTCTTCATAATACTGATAATGAACAACTAAAGTACGTTTGTCACAGAATTGAGATATAATATGTAGGTCAATCTGACACATACTGACAAAATTATATATTTCCAATGTCAATATAAAATGTCAAATTGGCCACATCACTGAGACAATGAAATTTAAATAATTCAAAAATTCCAGTTAATGTAAGTAGTAAAAAGGGGATTATCTCAAAACCATGTTAAACTTGCTCACTTACAGAAATAAATATGCAGATGTCGGAAGGTTGCTTAAAATATGTCAAAAGATTTGGCTGCTTCACCATCCGAAGAAATTGCACTCTCTTCAAGGGGCTACCACATCAATAAGAAATTGGGAGAAGGTTCCTACGCAAAGGTATATTTAACGGATTACAAAAGCCAAAAAGACAACAAATACACGCAACTAGCTTGCAAAATTGTAGATACTGCAAAGGCGCCGAAAGATTTTGTGAAAAAGTTTTTGCCGCGAGAACTGGACATCCTCATCAAATTGAACCATCCGCACGTAATTCACATACAGAACATATTCCAACGGAGGCAGAAGTATTTTATTTTCATGCGATTCGCCGAGAATGGTGATTTGTTGGAATTCATACTTAAAAAGGGCGCTGTTTCCGAAGCGCAAGCTAGAGTATGGACACGACAAATTTCACTGGCAGTCCAATACTTACACGAGATGGACATCGCTCATAGGGATCTGAAATGCGAAAATGCTCTCATTACATCCAATTACAATGTCAAATTAGCCGATTTCGGATTTGCCAGGTACGTGATAGACACTCATGGGAAAAAAGTGACAAGCGATACATATTGTGGATCATTATCGTACGCAGCCCCCGAAATTTTAAGAGGAATTCCTTACCATCCAAAAATAGCCGATTTGTGGTCTATTGGCGTCATAATATACATTATGTTAAATAAAGCTATGCCTTTCGATGATGCAAACATAAAAAGACTCTACGAGCAGCAGACAAATAAGAGATGGAGGTTTAGAGCAAAAGTGATCGATTTATTAAGCGAGCCAGTTAAGAAACTAACCACACATTTATTAGAACCAGATACTACTAAAAGGTACAAAATTGAACAAGTTTTAAGCTCAGACTGGATTGCTATGGATGCACGTCTACTAGAATTGACTACAGCTGAAGAAGCTTCTCTGCAATGTGCAAAAGATATAAGGAAAAAACATGAAAATGGTATTAATCAAAGCTTAATAAAAAAAGGTACTAAGAAAAAATCAGATTCTATGGAGGACATATCAATTGCAGCAGAAGATGAAAAGATCAAAAAAGACAGTTCCTCTGGATTAGCAGACAAAAATTTAAAGGAACTTGGAGAAGCATAGTAATAGAAAATGTTAATAATTGGATATTAATGTTTATAATTACAATTCGAAAATTGATGTTCAATATTTTAAACTCTGCCTTTTAAATTTTTCGGGATATCCACAAACATTGTTACAAGTATAGTGAATTTTGTCATTTTGGGTTTAGTATATTCAATAAATATTACAATATTTAATTTGGAATAATTTAACAGAAAACTATTTTTAATTTCACAGTTAAAATGAAATATAAAACTCTTCTTACATATAATATTGTAGGTACGTTTAAACAATTTAAATCTTTGCGAATTAAACAATGTGCATCGGTGTAATTAATAATAACTCATTCTTAAATTACCAACACAAATTCATCAATATGAAACACAAATGCTTTCTATAATATATTAAACATCATCGCACATTCACCGTCAAACCCATGCCTATGATCTTGAGAGTCTACAAGGTATGAGCTAATAGTGGTACTCCAATTTTATGATATAGCAGTTCGATTTATTAGTACTCATTTTATAGATCTATTTATTTCTTACAAATGTACACTTAACTTAACTATTATTAAAAAATTCCCCATACAAAGACATTTTTTGAATAAAAGTTTGCGCTTTGCAACTCAACAAACCGTAATTATTTTCCCACGTTTCGTTCCTAGGAAACTTCTTTTCGTTCCTAAACCTTTCAAGCATTTTCTGCGGATCAAATTTTTTTTCTGCGCTACTATCCATTAGTTTCTTTACAAGATTCGGAATAAGGGAACTTTTTTCTTCCACACGTGCCTCCGATACTATAATAGTAGTGTTAACATCTTTTATGCTTATCTCTTCGTTATCCGTGTGCATTTTTATGTGCACACTATCGTTGTCATCTAATTTGTAACTATTGGATGACTCCGTTGAAATTTGATATAAATCAGTGTTCAACTCATTCTGTTCTAGTACGCCATCATCATTGTTTAAATTCACAGGTACGGTGTTTTTATTCCTTTCTTGTAGACTGTCACCACGGAATATATTCTTTTTCGAAGCTAATTCAGTAAAATCATACAATTTTTCTTGAGGGACATCGTGACAGCAATGTAATGCGCTCGGATCGATGGGGTGAGCTTCGGTGTTAAAAATGTAGCCACCAGCATCAATTATGCATTCGCCATTGGGTGTATTTATTATGGTTCCATGTTGTCCTTGATTATGTATGAAATTATCGGTATCGAAAAGTAGATAAAGATACTTTGTGGTTTCGGCTAAGAAGAAAGATTCCATTCGATCTTCTTTTCGGTGATCCCTCACGTCTTTTATCTAACAATAAGGAAGGTAATAAAATACAATTTATTAAAAGAACTTTCAAGTACACTTACTGTAGCATACCCACATGGAGTTTTCGCACTGTGTTGAATACTTCTCAAGATATCAACTCCAACTTCTAATAAATATGGGTCTCCGGTGGCCCTGTAGAGGTACATAACGGATTCGATCAATTCAGGTCTTAAAGGATAATTTTCACGATTATTTCCGGCCTCAGTTTGGGGTATGTTGTAAAATTCAGGCGTGAATCCATATTGTAGCCACACTTGATGGTAGTTGTGCAACGTTTTCATTGCGGACGATGTTTCGCCTAAGATGCACCAGTTAATTACAGTCAATAATTATTGTCAATAATTTAGTTCTTTACCTATTAGACTTAGAACACCGGGCCAATAAGCCTCGAGAGATTGAAAAACTGGGATGGTGACTTGGCCCTTCGTCATTGATACCCACAAATACCAATCGTCTCTTTTTAGGTACTTATCGATGCCTTTTCGTACCTCGTGAAACATTTGCATCAACTCGGGTTTCTGCAGTAGAATTGAACCTTTGACCAGATATTCAAAAAACGAATCTACACCGGATCCTATGCCGGCATCTTGCGCCGTCCATCGGCCAGTTGCAACGTCGATGTGATTTCCAAATAGGCCTATGTGAGATTGCTGGTGATACAATGCGTATATGGCGTTCATGGCAACCTAAACAAATTGTGGTCGTGTTTTCGTTACAATAATAATAATATTTATTTATTCCCTAATCTTAAATATAAGTATTAACACAAATACAAGTAACATAGTATGTAAATCATCACTACATGGCATTGGTTTGAAATATTCAATAGGTAAATTTCTCATATATCAGGCGGGATATAATTTTTTTTTATTAGCTGGTACAGTGCATTATTTTAAATATTTGTTAATGAAATGAGCAAAAGCATTTAAATATGTTTTATGTATAGTACAAGGATGTGTCTGATTTAAAACTAAAAGCTAGCCTTGGATTGGAACGATTAATTAATTATTGTTATATTAAATTGCGCAAGACACATGATTTTTAATTCGACAATAATTTTTCGCTAGTAGTTGACTGTCAAATTTTTGGGGCAACCACCTAACATGGCATGAGCCTGGCATTGCCATCGTGAGTGCCAGGTTGTCTACTAGATGTTGTCTTATGGTAACTGTCAGATATACAATACCTCTTCATACAAAGGATCCCCAGTAAGTCGACTTAGTGTCCCAAATTCCAGTATGAATGTCCCTATCCCAGCCGTACATGTAACCGTCGTTTCCCCCACAGGAATCCCATATCTTAAATTAACCGTTCCATACGGCATACCCGTAGGCGTATTAAAAGCAACTATTAATCTCTTGGCAACATCTTCAGCCAACCTTAACAGCGGCCCATTACATGGCCAACCAGGTTCCAATTTAATACCAGCTCTGCAACATTCTCCCTCATCATAAATTCCCCACCAAGTACCTTAAACAACCACCTGTGCGAAAGTAAATGAGCACTAAGTAGACCTCCGATGATTCTTATGTTAGTTTCGAACACCGAAACGTTAATGTTTGAATCAAAATCTTCTTTGGTCGTCAATATATCGACCACTCTCTGAAATTCCGTATGATTTCCCATTATCGCCAACATATCCAACGCATCTATCAACGTTAGAGAATAACTGAAATAACAGTTTTAGTGGCTGTTGTGAAATACGAGCGAAAACCGTGGTTTAACCTTCCGTAAGTATCGACTCCGTCGCAACTTAGTGGTCGTAATTCATCGTAAGGGTAAGCGTATTTTAAGTAACTGTTGTACGCGTGGTAGAACATTTCCCGGACTTCTTCTCTGTAACACAGGGCGCTCTCATTTCCAAAAGGTATAATTATTTGAGTTCACCTAAATTTGAGGATATCGTTTTTGGTGTAGCTTCTTAAACTATTTGTGGAAGTACTAAACATTACTAGGAATAACATCAATAGTTTGAATGCATTCATTGTCAGGGTTTTAATTTGGAAATCTTGTTGTATCAAAATTTTACAGGTTACGTTACGCAGGGGGTAGATTACAGATTAGGCTCTTTTGCAACCTTATTTTGATTGGGCGAGCCGACATTAGTAAAAAAGTTTCGGTTAGGTGGCGCTAGTTGTAACAAAATTTATATGATTTTTGCAATATTTGCTACGCACAGGTTGGCACAAGTGTGTTTCATCGTCCGCCATTGGTCGTTTGTTGTGGTCGTATTTATATTTGATTATAATTTTTACCTACGACCACTGTTGAAAGTGCCCTTTTTTGCACTACACACAGACCATGTAAATAAGTCATTACGCACGGGCGTAAAGTAATCGCACAGGTTGAAGTTGCTTAGTTACCGAAATGCATTGATGGAATTTATCCAATTGTCAGTAAGCTGTCAATATTATTCTATTGCCCACAACAGTTTTATTATGAATCAATCATAATTTATTGTTATTAAAATGTGTGACAACCACAGCGGCAGATACACTCCTCCGAAGATTATTGAAAATGCCAGGTTAGAAATGAACAATTTGTTACCGGCGAAGACACGTGAAAGATACGAGATCTCATATAGAAAATTCATCGACTGGAGAAATAAGAATAATGTTAGAAAAAGATAGTTGTCCAATATTTAATAACTGCAATGTTACCATTAACAATTATTATTAAAAAGCAATAATTACTTATATCATAAATATAAGAAAATTTGTTATAAAATAAAATAGTATGTAATTAAACAATAAAAAAGAGGTTTTGTATAGAGGTTGTTTTAGTGGTTGAAGGTGGTCGTAGGTAATAGTATATTACGTAACAAGAGTTGTAAATAGCATTTTACGTACGAGTGGAAATTGTTACATACGAGCGACGAAGGAGCGAGTATGTAATTCCACGAGTACGTAAAATGCGTTACAACTCGAGTCACGTACTATACTTTACCTACGACCACCTTCTACCACTAAAACAACCTCTATACAAAACCTCTTTTTTATTGTTTAATTACATACTATTTTATTTTAAAACAAATTTTCTTATATTTATGATATAAGTAATTATTGCTTTTTAATAATAATTGTTAATGGTAACATTGCAGTTATTAAATATTGGACAACTATCTTTTTCTAACATTATTCTTATTTCTCCAGTCCATGCATTTTCTATATAAGATCTCGTATCTTTCACGTGTCTTCGCCGGTAACAAATTGTTCATTTCTAACCTGGCATTTTCAATAATCTTCGGAGGAGTGTATCTGCCACTGTGGTTGTCACACATTTTAATAACAATAAATTATGATTGATTCATAATAAAATTGTTGTGGGCAATAGAATAATATTGACAGCTTACTGACAATTGGATAAATTCCATCAATGCATTTCGGTAACTAAGCAACTTCAACCTGTGCGATTACTTTACGACCGTGCGTTTAGTTTACGGCCGTGCGTAATGACTTATTTACATGGTCTGTGTATAGTGCAAAAAAGGGCACTTTCAACAGTGGTCGTAGGTAAAGTATAGTACGTGACTCGAGTTGTAACGCAATTAAGTACTCGTGGAATTACATACTCGCTCCTTCGTCGCTCGTATGTAACAATTTCCACTCGTACGTAAAATGCTTTTTACAACTCTTGTTACGTAATATACTATTAAAGCGTAGTGTTCTTGTAATCTTATATAGTAATAGTAACTAATATAAACAAGTGATATAAACAGTAAACTGTGTATCAGTGAATGTGAAAAATATTGGCTGAATTAGCGAATACCGTGTAGTCACGGATTTTGATGATTTTTATTTGGGGGCTAATTAAAGGTGTAGAAATGAGAATCCGTTGAAATTTTTTGTCGGTCGGCACGGGGGGCCGAATTACGGCCCCTGGAAGATAAACATTCAAAAAATCGTCACAGAATGGCTAAATACCTGTTTTAGTACGTTGTGGGAGTCGTTACAAGTCCAAGGGTATGAAAATTATTTCTCGGAAACGTCTGCTTCGGTGTTAAATTCACATTTTTGTGTCCAATGCACGTTGCGGTAAATGTGAATAATGCCAACTGTTGTATAATATCAAGAAATCAAATAACGAGTAATAAATTTAATCATGTTAACTGTTCAATCTATAATGTATTCGCTCATTCACCCATTTATAATTTCGATTAACAGTTCAACAAATTTATAATAAAAAAGCTTTTATCTACTCCCATTTCTAAAGTATAACTTCACACATTGATAGAAATGCGTGAAATTTAATTTCACATACCGGTGCGTGAAGTACAATGCTATTCTTATGGGATTTGTTTCACGCACTGCTGCCATAAGAGCCAATATACTACTCTATATTTGAATTTATTATAGTTTCCGATTTAGTTATTTCATTTGCTTTTTTCCACACCACCCCAGAGGTAAAGCGCTTGGCGCGTTTTTTTTATAGTGGTATCCCCAAGAGGCCTATTCCACTTTCATTATTAGCAAATTTAAATGTAGCACATTATGCAGTTAAGGGGCACACCCGAGCAGACTCAACAATTATCCCCTGATGAACACTGTATATACCTCACTCCTTAACGGATAACGACACGCTTTGTACACGCGGATTAGAAATACCCAGAGTGGATACTGCCACCATGCAGATGACGATTCGTGATCGTGCGGGTTAAAAGTCGACCGCCACGAGTTAGCCCCATCAAACGATACATGACAGTGAGACATTTATGTTGTTTTACAAATAAATGACTATGAGAGTTTTTACTTTTTGTTCGTTGTACACCAACATCTGAAACAAACATTTAACAAATTTAATATTTTGAAGTATATTGAGAAATGCGTTAATTGTAAACTGACTGAAGTTGAAACAAAACGTATTGTGTATAGATTACTTATGCTATCCCTTAGAACCCAATTACCTCGTTTTAAAGGGGCTGATATAGGACACAATGATATGTCGTAGATATGATTTGCGAAATTCGCCGATCCGGACGAAGAATGCGGGTAATTTTTTCATTGAATTTAATTTCGATATATTTACAGCCATGGTATCGCTGTTGGATAAAAGCGTGTTTATTGTAAACCGACTGAACTTGAAACACAATGTGTTGTGTATAGATTACTTATGCTATCCCTAAGAACATACCCAGTTATCTCGTGTAGAGGGTCAGACAAGAAATAGGACACAATTTTTTTGAAACCAAATTCATCTTTAGCACCAGCTTACAACAAAACGCTATTAATTGTAAAAGTTATAATCTCAAGCTTACCTCTTTTAATCTCAACAGTATATGTAGATGTTGCCGTTGTTGTTGCTAGAAATCCTCGCACCTCTACCCATATCCTGCTTACGGGTGCTCACAAAAAAATAAAAACGCCATTATTTAAATAATGCAAAATATACTATTAGCAAATTTAAATGTAGCACATTATGCAGTTAAGGGGCACACCCAAAGCAGTTTCCTTTGATAGCCACACGTCACACGAGATATACCTCACCCGTAACGGATAACGACACGCTTTGTACACGCGGATTAGGAATACCCAGAGTGGATACTGTCACCATGCAGATGACGATTCGTGCTTCGTGCGGGTTAAAAGTAGACCGCCAAGAGTTAGCCCCATTAAACGATACATGACAGTGAAACATTTATGTTGCTTTGCAAATAAAATGACTAAAAGCGTTTTTATCTTTTTTTCGTCGTACACCACCATCTGAAACAAATATTTAACGAATTTAATATTTTAATGTACACTGGGAAATGTGTCTGTTGTAAACCGACTGAACTTGAAACGCAACGTATTATAAAAGTTAAAATCTCACAAGCTTACCTTCTGGAAGTCGGGGTCCGGCTCCACCCATACTCGGCCCACCGGCGCTCAAAAAAATAAAAACGCTATCGATTTTACATCGACACTACTGGCAAATTCAAACGTAGCAAATAAATGCAACACGCGCCGTGTAGGAGGCATACTCTTTGGTTCTTTGATAGCAGATCCTAGGACCACAGCTATTTCCCCTGATCATGTTTGCGATGATCTCGCTGTAGAGGCAAACATACGCGCAACACTTGTTATACCAGACCCTTTTGGTGTGGGCAACACCCCGTGTGTGCAAGCTTCACACGAGACTAACAGATGCCCAGGGTGGGTACAGCATCCTACCTAGCGCTTGCGAATGACGAGTCGTGCCGCCGTGCGGGTAACAGTCGACTTCCAAGTAAGCCCCCTTAATTACACGACGTGTGAAAACACTTATGTTGCTTTCTTACAAATAAAATGACGTTACAATTATGAGCGTTTTTATCTTTTTTTCGTCGTACACCAGCATCTGAAACAAACATTTAACAAATTAATATTTTAATGTATACTGGGAAAAATGTGTTTGTTGTAAACCGACTGAACTTGAAACACGACGTGTATTGTGTATAAACTACTTATCCTATTGAAAGCTCTGTTATTTGGGTTAAAAGAACCCATCAGGTCTCAATTAAGATCGACGAAGTTTGGAACTTTATAAAGATATTCTAACAAACATAACCCTATTCTTCAACATACCGATTTTTCAAAAATTATAATTAACCACAGATGCTAGCGATGATAATTGTATTTACCGTCATTTTATGAGTTAGTAAAATATCTTACGTCAGGTAGCGCTGAAACACGTTACCGATTAAAGTCTATTGAGTGCAGCTTCTAATTAATGATTGATTGTTTACGTATCACTTCCAATGTTGCCAATTGTCGAAAAATGCATTCTAGTAAAACTACTAAACTGGTACTATCCATAATATTGCAATTTGTTTCAGTGGCGTAACTATTGTATTTCGATGATGGGGCTCAGAAACTGAAGACTGAAAGGCACATTACAGTAATCACACGATTAAAACGCAGTCGATGGCACTATATGTGATACTAGAGAAATCAATTTTGTTTGTAATGTTCGAAGAAAGCAACTTTAAATTCAAGTTTATTACTTAAAATGAATAACTTTGCAGTACATCAGATGCAAACTATTAAGTTTCTACGAGAATACATCTATGAATGATTATCGTAGACTTAACGATATTTTGGACAGTTTTGGGTGTATTGACGTCGATGTCTTAAAACTTGCTTACTTGATGTATTTGAATCGTATTTGTTACTCTCCAAAAAAGGGCTAAATTATGAGTGGAGTTTCGATGCACTGTAAACCACTGCCAATTTTAACAGCAGCAAGTCTTTTTATTGTTCGTTGTATTCTTAATATCGTAGCAAACAAAATCACATTTCTTACCAATAAAGTTGTACACAGTTACAACTTATGAAAACCTGTACACATCATACAACATGTCATGGAGCGTTGGGGTGAAACTAAACAACAATGAAAATAAACCATGAAATAAACTATGCTTCTTAAACGGAGGGTGAGAGACCGTTACTTCAAAAATGTTAATATTTTATAAAAAAAATACCTAAATACTTGAAAGATGATAACTGATTGTTAATAGAGTACGTTTTACTGATATTGTTCATTTTGTTTGTATTTTGTATGTAATGTATCACCTATAATTGTAAATGAATAAATATTATTATTATCATTATCGTATTTGCAAGCGAATGGACGTTGCTCAATTAGGATTTAAACCAAATATAGCTTTGGGTTGGGTTGTGTAAGAGGTCTTAAATTGTTAAATGTTTAATTTTTAGATCCGGTGACAGCAAATAATTCGAAGAGCATATAATTGTTAAAAGTATTCCAACAAACGTTGCACGAAGAAAAACGTTTCGTTCAATCGATTTCTTCACTAACGAGATTGCGTTTTACAATAAGGTAAAGACATTCTGACATAGTGGAAAAAATATATAAACCAGTAGTAAAAGCAACGATTTTATAATTCCCTTGACCTTTTGTGTCGTTTTGGAATGTTTATGTCTATGTAGGCAACCTTGAAAACGAGAAGGTAATTTTTATGAAAATATCAATTACAAATAAGTCTGTATATGATATACATATTTCCTTAAAATATTCAAATATTTGCGTGAATGGAAGGTATCAAGCCTTGTGCTTTAAGATTTTAAAGAAATGTCCATATCTAAGTGTCCTTTCGTATTTTCGTCCTCATTCATCTTGCAAAAATGTTAGTCGTTTAGTCATTAGCGATTTCAATTAGATATAAACTTGGATAGTTTTTTATGCATATTAATCATTCCTTACGGGCTATATAGTGCAAGGCGCGCACCCTGAGCACCTTCCAAGAAGCTCCAGGAATAATAAATGCATCAATTCACTGGATAATCTATGCTCCACATTGAAACCATAGGTGCATTTAGTATATAAAACCCACAAATGTTTGTATAGCATCAATACTGCCGTTTGAGAGAGTGAGTGAGATTGACGAGTATATCATGATTGGAAGAAAGCAGCATATATTTAAGGAAATAGAATATATCAAGTAGCCAACCGGTGAGTCGATTTGAAATGGAGCTATTGCTCCGAGTTTTAGCACACCTGCCAAAAAGTTCAAGCTATGTGAAGACTTAGTTATTGTTTATTTAATTTTATTTCTTTTTATGCAACGCAAGTTTCATAGCGATAGCTCCAAAATCTATTTAAGTGGCAAAGTACTTGTAGATACTGTAGCAACTATATATGTCTAAAACAATGGTTTGTCAAGCACGTCGAAGATTATGAAGGCATTAATCATGACAATAGGGCCGGAATATTACAATTTCTGCATACAGACACACGAGCGCCGCATCGTTTTTCGGAGTAATTGCTGACTCCGGTACAAAAGAGGCTCAGATGTCTTTAAAATCGACCAGAAATGAAGAATAGGAAGACATATCGAATGGTACAGTCATCGCAAACTAGAGCCATAGAATAAAGAGAAACTAATCTTGCTACAAAAACTAACGTCTGTGTTCCACATTTGTTGGTTCACATATGCCCAGAATATGTGTTTAACTCAGCGATGTCGTTATGTTAAGTTAACGCAGCATTATGGACAGTTAAATTAAATGATGCTTGTGCAGTTGTGTTAACAAATGCAAAGGTATCATATGTGATATCGTTTCTATTACGTTTCGATAAATTGCTAGGTTAGTGTCACCGTATTTGTATGTTGATTATCTTGCGTGAAAAGTAAATTCTAAGTGACAAATTAATTTATATTCAACATTATTTAATAGTTTAGACTGCCAGCTGGCGTTAGCTAGCGGATTCAATAGTTAACTAGGATCGCTTTCAGAAACCCAATGTAATTTAATGGTCTCGTTAAACTAATGAACCAGTTAGTTAACGCTTAGTTAATAAACAATAATAATAATGGATAATAAACAAGCAAATCTAAATTATAGTACAAACGATGTATAAGCAGATCCTGTAATAGTAATACATTATTGTTATTGTGTAGTAATTTGAGTATTGTACTGTTTGAGTAAATTATATGTACATATTTCAAAAACTAAGTTGTTACCTTCAGGATTATTAGGTATGTAGAAAGAAATATAAATATTTATTTATATTAACAGTTGTAGAATGCTATCCATGAGGCTTACATTGCAAATCACTGGTGTAGATTTTGAGAAGAAAAAAAACTTGGATACATTTACAAGGTTTTGGATTCTACTCACAATGTTCTCATAAAAATGTCCAAAACTAGCTGCTTTTCTGGGCGCTAGAGTGACACTACCCCTTAGGAAATTAAATGGCGATTTATTCTTTCATTTATTTATTTATTTTTCATCAAATATTATAAAAATTATACAATACTATAAACTATAAAACCACACTCGTCAAAAGCCATTAAAATAAAAAAATTGGAGATGGTATTACGAGATTCTAAGAATAATTTTTGGTTATTTTCATTACATTTTCAGGTACATAAAATCAGTCTTATTAAATAACATTTAGATCTAGCTAAGTTTTTTGAATTAATTATCCATGGATTACAATTTACATTAATTACAATTTTTTAAATCCGATAACCAAATCTTGAATAAAACTTAGCAATGGAATATCCTCATGTTAAAAAGTACAGCAAACTTCAAATCACAATATTTTCACAAAACCTGCATGACAACTTGTTCATTTCAATCTTATCTGTAACACAGTGCAAACCCAAATTTGATAATATAAAAAATGGACAAAACTCGGGGTCAATAATAAATTATTAAATCTACTTATGTACTTCTAAAGCACAACAAGTCATAAACACAATGTCGCAGTTTTAAACGAACCTTTCTACAAAATTGGTTAGTACTTAAAGAACGGATTTGTGAAAAATTCTAATTACGACAATTTTAAAATATACTAATTTGTCACAAACACTAATTAAAATTAATTGAATTATTTTAAATTATTTGACACATTTACATCTAAACAAATAGTTGATCTTATTTTCATATAAATAGAAATATACTGTAAATATAACATAACTAAAACATAACAGTGAAATATATTTAGTTTCTATCTTTTAGAGGACTGGAGATGTGGCTGCCATTTAAACTACGATTGGGACTATTAATGTTCTCTTTATTCGTGGTCTTTACTGATTTTCTTAGGGTGTTCGACTGCAATTCTTTTTTCAATTTTTCAATAAATTTTGTTTGTTTACGAATTTTACTTTCCATCTCTATTGTTTGCTGCAATAATAAAATATAATGTTTTTGTTCATGATTAACATTTTCAATCTTAATGTAATATAGTCTAATTCTATTTTATTTAATTACCAATATGATTACTTTTAAATTCAACGAGTAAAATAAATGAAAAATGTACACTCACCTCTTTAAGTTGGTTATTTTTGAATTTTAAATCGACGATATGCTTGATCTTTTGTTTTTGGTTTTGATGTCCAAGAATTTGGGCATATTTTAGTCCCATCTGTCTGGCTTCATTTTCAGCATCACTCTTCTGATCAAGCAATGTGCTGTGCTCTAATTCGTATGCTTCCAATTGTTCTCGGAAAGGTCCTATAAGGGATTCTTGTTGGGCAATCTGAAATATGAAAAGTAGTGAAAAAGTACTTACTGATGTGGGGCGTTATTAATTATAATTAGGTATGTAAGACAAAATTTACCTTATTTTCAAGTTCAGTGTTTGTATTGGTCAGAGCTTCATATTTGTGCAATAATTCATCGTATTTCCTGCTTTGGTCAATGTAATTCTTATTTATTTTGTTCATATCTTCGATTTCTTGTTCATACTCGTTAGCTTTGCATTTGTAATACTCACAATATTTATAATAAGAATCACTTTTCTCTTGCAGTTGGTGTATCTGCTTCTTCAAAAATTCAACTTCTTTATTTATTTTGAACTCCTTCGCTTCTTCGACTTTCTTTTTTAAATTAATCTCATCTTGCAACTGTAGTTTAACACTTGCATGAGAACCCTCAAGATGTTTTATAGTTCCCTTTGCAGCAATCAATTCTTTTTGAACAGTGTCCAAAGATGATTCAAGACATACATTTTTTGATGAGCAAATCACGTTTACCACTTCAAGGCGCTCAAGTTCCAAACTAACTTCCGCTATTAGACGCTGCGCCTCAGAATTTAAAACCTGTTGATGATGTAGACCCTCCATAGCGACTTTAAGTTCATCAGATTTCTGTTCAAATTTGTCATGACTTGTCCTGATCGTTTCATCGATGGTCAGCTGGTATTCGTTGATCTTTTGTATTAATTCTTGCCGAATTGTCTGTATCTTTTCTTCGGTCATTTTCAGTGTGGCTTCGTTTTGCAACTCTAAATCCTCATTTTGATTATGGGCATTCTCCAACAATTTAGTCAATTCGTTGCATCGCGCTTCGATGTTTAGCTTTGAAAGTTCACAAGTTTCCAATTCAGACTTCAGTTGTTCTACGTCTCTGTCAGAGTCAAATAACCGCTTCTTAAGTGCTTCGATGGTTTTATGTGTTTTGCTGATAGTAACTTCGTATGTGTGTTTTTCTGTTAAAGCTTGACGATTTTCAACTTCATGATCAAGCTTATCTTCTTCTAATGTTTGACATCTTGTGTTGAAATCAGCTATGGCTTGATTAAATTCAAACTTCAATTCTTCATATTTCGTTTCGATTAAGTCCTTATTAGCTTTGATTTCATCGATTTCTTTAAGAGTATTACACAGATCATGTTTTATCTCGTTCTTCTCTAACTCGCATTGAATTATATTGTATTCGCTTATAGCTTGACACTCCTTCAAAATCTCATCAGCTTCTTTGTCTTTATTCTCCAACTTAATTTTCCAAGTTAACTCGACATCCTTGTATTGTTCATGCAACTGAATTTCAGCCAACAGATTAGCCTCTTTGCAATTTTCTTCAATTTGTTTAATTTGTGATTGCGATTCACTTTGTAGCTTTAGCGATTCCTCTTCAAATATTAGCTTAAGATTTGATATTTCAGCGAGCTTCTGCTTGTCTATATCTGCGATTTTATTAATGCAAATTTGTCTTTCATTTTCCAATTCCTTTTGCGCATCCGTTATACTCTTCAGCATTTCAAACTCTATATTTTGAATTTCTTGCAGGTGCTTGTCCTGCATTTTCTTGATTTCTTCTGTGTGTGATATCAACAATTTGTTTAAACTAGTTTCTAACTCGTTTACTCGCTGCTCTGCATTTTTGATGGCATCTTCTTTACGGTTAATTTCGAGGTTGTGAGTTTCTATGGACGTTGCGTAAAGAAGTTGAAATTTATCAATGTTCGCCAGCAAAGCTTTCAAGTCGGCGTTTCTTTGCACTTTCAGTTCTTTACATTCAAAGCTAATCAATTGCAATTCGTTCTTTATCGTTTTGATCTGGTCTTCCAGATCTTTTAATTCACGTTGGTATTCTACGTTCAAATTATCAATGGTGACTTGCTGTTCCTGTTTTAAATTATCGGTTCTGCTTTCAAAATTGGCTTTATCTTTGCCTAATTTTTCTTTTTGTTTTTCTAAGACATCTACGTGTCCCTTCATTTCTTCGATTTGATCCATTAGGTCTTTTATGAAGACGTCTTTGTTGTTGCACTCAACTGTTTTCTCTTTTAAACTTTCTTCATCTTCTGCGTTTGCGAAGATTCTCCTGGATTTTGTTTTGCCTGAAGAATAAGGCACTATCTTCTTTTTCCTTATTGTCATAGGCTAAAAATAATTTACGATATATATGTAATAACCGGACCATGAGAATAATTTATTTATTTTACCGTTCGGAAGCATGGTGTACTGTTAATGGAGTTTATCGATGTGGTGTCTGAATTAACTGGACTGTGAGAATCCGGGAACCTGTCGCTTTGTGGGATCACTGCACCACCAGTACAACTTTTACTTTTGGGGTTGTAGTCGGCTGGAGATGGTGTGCAAGCTAAATGAAACAAATATTACTTCAAATATGATCCTAATTAATTAAAGTATAGTATATAAACTCAAAACGACTACATCTATCATGGTCATTCAAAAGATATGCACCCATCTACAATTCTTGCACTGCAAAAAATTGCACATTTCAATCGATTCTTTTCGATCGAATTTACTGCCATCCGATTATTTCATTGTTTACTTACTCGTTATTTCGTTGAAACGAGTGATCCTTGCTCGCGAAAACGACATTCTACAATTACAAGAAACTTTATAACTAAATCTAACGCAATCTCTAACGTTTACAACGACAGCTGACAGTACAATAGCCGGCTTTTGAAAGTTGACGGTTACACCGTATAGTGTCGACCAATGAAACGTGTGACTTAATTGTCTAACACGGTTTCATTGGTCGTTCCATTCAAATTTCAAATGTAAATGATGATCCCATAGAGATAGTAATGGGAGTGTACCGTTACAGGTAAATGCACATCCCCACTTCTTTAGAGTCGGTCATATTGAAACGTGATATCTGTGTATTTGAATCATTTTTCTGCGTAATTAACCTAGGATTGCCGAAATTGTTCGAGAAAAATAGACTCCATGAGCATACTATGAAATCTGATAAAATAGAAACTACAGAACTAGTATTGATAATGATATAATATAGAGCATTTCCTATCTGTGCCGCAGAGGTATACTATGGTATGGAGATTAAATATATTAAATATATTAGTATATTACTGCGTACGCCTTCGTCTGGGACACCAGATGGCATCCGACCATAGTATTTATGCATGGCACTTATATCTTATACCTCCGCTAATTTATAGATATATTTTTCAATTGCTTCAAGCTGTCGTAGTTGACACGTTTTATCAATAGTCGCCTATATGACGAAGGACCAGTGCAATGCAACCATATATTTTCTACATTCCATTTCACCATTTTATTGGGATATATTAATTTCTTGATTTGACTTAGTCCTGCTTCTAGGAGATTAATATAGTATATTACTACCATAATCACCATTTTCTGCATTTCTGAAGTTTAAATATTAATTTAATATATATATTTATTTAGAGGAATAACTCTTAATAACCGACAATTGCTAACAATTAAGTTTCGGCTTTTTTCCCCTTTACCCGCTTTTTCTGATCTTTCATTTCAGGGAGATTTTGTTGTCTTCTTCGTTGGCATTGCCGCGTTTAATTTTTTCTTACACCTACAATTATTTGCGTCAAAATTTCGTCGATAATCGTTCTCAATCCTTTATGAGACTGTAATCGTGCTTTGTGCATGCAATATCGAAATCTTGCGGAATATTTTCTTGCTTTGAGTATCGACCAACAATTACCTGTTTGATAAGTTAAGACTTTATTGTTTCTAAAGAAAACTATTCACGTGACAATTCACTCGTATTGATAATTTGACAGTGGGCCTTTATTGTACATTGCCTGTAAAATTTATCTGGTACTAACGTGCTGTTGTGATGAGTAATTGGGTTAATAACATTTTCGGTGTTCCTTATTGACCAGCTCAAAGGTCTAGTAAAGACAGTAATTGGTGGTAATAAAGCGTGGCAGCAATTGACGAGAAAGGCATCGCAAGACCATGGATCCATTTGACGACTAATTACATAAATACTTCTTCAGCTCATTACAAAATTCATTAAATGGTGTGAACTTTGAGAATTTAAAGGACTTGCTCATAAAGGAGGACGCCATTGCTATGTTAGCCAAGCGATGGCTATACAACATATTTGAGATATTTGTACAATACCTCAATTAAATCGTTTATAGACTAGTGATGTTTATGTGGCAAAGAGACGAAATTCCAAACGAATGGAACTGTAGAATTATAGTACTCATGAATGAAGGAGATCCATCGGTATCTATCAATTGTAAGGAAATTTCACTACTGAACGTCCCTTAAAATATATTGATTAAAACAGTACACAAAAGCTGGAAATTCAGAAATGGTACGAGTCTATCAGAAAGGTTAAGACAGAGGAGATCGATCATACATACAATATATGCAGTAATACAAGTAATGCAAAAATACTATGACACAGATAATTAAAATAATATCACCAGGAGGATTATAAAAAGTAAGAAAAAGATGGTTAACATAATAAGATAGGTATTACGAAAGCATATGGAATGTGGGGAACTACAAGAGAAAAATCTCATGGTAAGTTATCACGCATGGCGATTGTTGGGTACCCAATTTCCTCATAAAGTTTAATGATGATGGCGTTAGTCCCATTGACTGTGTGATAATAGATCAATGGACATATTATTCCTTTGCTGGGTTGCCTGAATTTTCATCGATGATGAAACACTAGTAGGACGATTTGGTTAGGAAGTACTTTGAGGTATGTGTCGAGTTTCTGACTGACCTCAGTTCCAGTGAAACTTTGTTGACAGTTGAATTGTTGAAGGAAGAGCTGAAACTCATTGGTGCGTTCCGGTTTATTTCATCTTTGGAGAATATTGTCATGTCCCAGTTGGACGATGACCAAGGGTGTTGTTTTAGGGTGATGAAGAAGTAGCATTGGAAACCTTCTGGATTGTTCAACCATTCAAGAATGAGAAAAAACACAAAAGTTGCTGATTTCTTTACGCATCTAATTTATAATAATGTACCCGGAGGAGGGTACAACAGTATGGAGTTGGCCATAACAGAACACGGGAGCTATCTCCCATGCAGTTACAAAAACTAACCCTAAAAATTTTATTCCGATTACTAACACAAACGACAAATTACATATTTTACTGCAAAGTGACCACAGGAAGGTAACGAATCGTTCCTACAATGTGCCTATGCAAAGGCCGCAGACATTGAATGAAGTAGTATATAGCCTTGGCAAGCATGCAACAATTCAACAGGCAGAAGTGTATGCCATTGAAATGTGTACAAGAGAGCTATTAAAAAGCCCTCAGCAGCACAGGATTATAACAATTTTCTCTGACAGAACAGCACTGCAAGTTCTTGCTGACCATCAATGTACGTTGATGTTGACTAGGGACTGCCGCGCAGTTCTTTCTCAATTAGGGAGACCCAACAAGGTCAGCCTGATCTGGATATCCGGATATGCTGGAATAGAGGGAAATGAAGCAGCCAACTCCCTGGCAAAGAGCGGAGCTAACCGGGAATTTATTGGCCCAGAACTGGCTCTCGGGATTACAAGAACCCTGGCCAGAAACTCAAATAAGAGCTGGATGGATTGGGTTGCAAGGTACTTGAATACTGGCAGAAGTGCCAGACAATGAGACCTTCCAAGCTAGTACTGAAGGGCGTATCTGCTGCAAGTACCAGGCACTGTTGGGTTTGGGCAGGAAAGACCTGGGCACTCTAACAGCCTTGGCTACTGGTCATAAGGCATCACATGCATAGGTTGGGAGTGGCTGAGGCCAACGAGCAGAGCATGTCATGTGTGCCTGCCCCGCGGAGGACCAAATCAGGTTCTCAATCTTTGGTTAGATAAAACTTGAGTTGGGCAAACTTGATAAAATCTCACCCTCTAAAATCCTTCTCTAACTAAAGAGAATGGAAATTGAGGGTGAACCATAAATAGTTGTGTGCTACAATAGATCCTTGCGGTCGCAAGGGAGGGGCGATTAAACGCCCCACTCAATATAACTAACTAACACAAAAACGACTTTCTGGTGTGTTTAGTTTGCCAATAAAAAATTAATGTCCTAACTTAGAATTATTTGAAGGTTTGTACAAAACGTGCAACAGAAAATAGTGCCGCAGACGTCACATACAAATTCTCAGTAAATTAAAATAAAATGTATATATTCAAATTATTAATTATTGAGAAATAACACATCTAAACTTAAATTTTCTCCTAGGCCTGAAGCAATGCAACAGCAGTTGCTTCGGCAATGTGCAGAACAGCTTGGGCTGATTCGCAAGCAGAACATTGCTCAAGAAGCAATTGTAGAGTGGATGTGGAGGCAGGCGATGGCCCAAGAGAAGATGGAGGGATTATTACAGTTTTTGTTGAGTCATAATTAGTTTGGTTTTGTAAATAAAAATGCAATTAATATAAATATAAAACATTTAAACGTATATTTTGAACTTGTAACAGCCACAAGGATTACTTAAAACTATAAAAATATGTTTCAAAAGCTACAATAACAACCTCTATTAACTGCAAGAACACAATACCATAAAAAAGTAAATTGAAAAAATTAATAACATCAATATTTACAAAATATGCAACTAGGTGGGTACATGTTCAGTTTTACAGCAGCCATTCTACTTGGACCCGTTCTGTGATTATAATTTCAATTTTGGAAACGCTCCACAACTTGCAGAGTTAGTTGGTGACCAATGATTATATGATCATCCACTTCTTGATGTGGTGGTTGGTTATCCAGAGGAATCAATTGATCTTGCTCTAGACGAATATCTGCAATAATGCACATGTTATATAACTGTTACTATTATCTTTTACACTTTGCCAGGGCTGTACAATAGCACTCCTCCTTAAGCATGTGTTCAGCACTCCAAAACAACGCTCAACGGTATTTTTGTTTTTATGTGGGCTTGAATGTATTGTTCCTCACCTGGTGTTTGAGTGGTTCTGAACATACAACATACATTAATTAGTGAGATGCTTTTAATAAATTAGGGAAAACTTACTAGGAAGGTATGAACCTAGACAAATATGCTGATCCCATTGATTTTTTAATGCAAAGTTTACACACATAAAACTATCGTGTGTCATGAATAATGTCTTCAATAAAACTTTCAAAGCCACCCGATGTTATAACGCATATATAACCACTTCCTCCTGGGCGATGTTCAAGCTGTGGTGTTAATTGCTGGTACAATCCCACAATCACATGCCGTTGCAAACGATAGTATCTATAATAATATTGCAGTAATATTTAAATTTAACTTGTTTCATTTTGGTGGTTCATATTTATTGAAAAGTGTTGTTCACTCACCTCAGTAGACATCCATCAGGCACTTGTAGTGGTTCTAATGGAATTCTGAAACAATCTGACACTTCGTACATTTACTACTGGCAGTTGTTCAATCATATCTTGTCCTGGTTACTTAACTTGGTCATCTTCATCGCAGGACCCGGAAACACACTTACTATAAAGTTCCAATGTAAAATAAAACTCAGCTGTGAAAATTGTGATAAAATAAAATCATTCTAATTGCAAGCTTAATAGTAGCCGAAAAGTTGTTATTAATTGAGGAATAAGGTAGTCCTAGTTATTATAACATTATTTGCAAATGTGAGTTAAAAATTGAATTAAATGTAATCCTACATTTTAACCTGAAAATGGACTATAAATAAACATATTTGTCAAATACGTACTTTGCTTACATTGCACTTAAAAGTTCTCCGATAAAAACAATTGCGTAAATCAACAAAAAAATATATAACTATAACTTTTCCAGCAAATACCGGCGTAAGTGCAAACATAGCTTTGCACAAGCGCAAACCTATCTAGTCCGACTACCGGTTTAGCCCCTAGTGACCTTCAAACCCGGTGTTTTATTCAACATCGAATTTGCGCACTTGTTAAACTTTAATTCTTAACTAATTATCATGAATGTTTCCGAATTGCAATCGCGAATATCCGAAAAGTTTACGGAGAGTGTCCTTCTTGATATTCTCAAGAAAAAGTCAGGTTGCAAAGATGTGACCATTCGAGACATGAAATTTGGTCCAGGAGCGAAGAAAGGCGATTCTTATTTGAGCACTGTAACGAAATTTAGCGTAACCGCCGTAGGAACTCCTGAAGGGTAATGTTTTAAATGATTAATTTTAGAATATGTACGAACGTCGGTGTAGAAATCAATAAAATACTGTTGATTGCTGTTAATTGCTGGTGACGGGTGACGTGGCAATTTTTTATTGTTATAATTTTAATAGGCAACGAATTTAGACGCCTACTGGCATTAGGAATGCAATTAATATTATAGATAAGTCATGTGAAACCGTTTTAATATAATATAATACAATAACAATTGAATCCCAAAACCCCCTCAACTATCGATGTAGTTACCGCATAGTCTGTTGCATGGGCGTCCGCAGCAATTTTCCTACAGTGCGGAGGGACGAGAATATAATTTTAATTCTTTTTCGTTAACTTGGCTGATAATAGTCGACATGACCTATGGAACTGTATGACATTTTATGCCCATTTTTGCATGGAATTTTGTGGTGGTTACTTATCTGGTGTTATATAAATCCTACATCATTTGTATAATTATTCTACATTTGAATTAAGTTATTGAGGTATGGCTTGACATGGTTTGTTTAGCGTGGTTTTCATGTAGGTTAGTTCCATGGACAGCCACAGCAACTGTGACCACGCCCACCAATGCGATCGCGCCTGGGATTACATATCATGCGTTATCAGGACAATGAAGAATTTTTTAAAAGTCATTTTCAGTAGACTGTAAATTTTTCGACAGAATTTTTCAAATAAGAAATTCTTAACTTTAACTTTTATAACAACCATTTTTTCGATAACTCGTGCCGTTTTGGAGATATGAACAAAGTGATACGGGTAATCACTTCCGGTCAAAACGGTCGACAATTTTCATGATTGCTATACGTCGTTATACATAAAGTAAGAAAGTAAAAACAATGATTTTGGGAATATAATTAATCTGTATTTAAGTTTTTTATTCAAATATTTCGTACAAACCTAATAATTTACGTTTTAGATCCGGCGACAACAAGGAAATCGAAGAGCACATTATTGTTAAAAGTATTCCGAAAAACATTGCTCGTACAAAAACATTGCGCTCAGTAGATTTCTTCGCTAACGAAAGTGCTTTCTACAATACGGTAAGTAGGCAGTTTTCATTTATAATTAAACATTTCAGGAACTTTATTTAAAAATGAGAATTTCATTTCAATAATAGAGAAATTAATAAAGTTTCTCAAATCAAACAATTCAGTAGAAGTGTCGCTGTCTATTTCTTGTTTTGGCAGCTAAATCAATAAAAAATACAAGAAATTAACCATAGGGTTTACATTAAACCGAAGGTAGGAAATTAGTAGTTAGTAAGTAAGAAATTGCTACCTAAAAAATCACTCACTGAGACGCTATCAAACCGCGTATTTGGAATTCCGTTTTCAAACTCAATCCGGTCAAGTTTCTTTGAGAATTTGAGAATTGCAGCCCAAGGTTTACAACAAAATATGTTATGCCTAAAGAAACAGAAATAATGTTTCATCCAATTGCAAAGACATTGTTAACGTACAACAAGCATTCGGAATATTATAAAATAACATAATAAACCAATACACAAGAAACTCATTAATGGTCTATAAAAAGTATTGTAATTACATGAACAATTTTAATAAGTCAATAATATATTGCGAACTCTCTTACGTATGAATGTCAATAACTTTGGTCTAGTGATTTTAAATATCTTAAGACCAACTACCATCAGTAGAAAATAAGATCTTATATTTGAAATTGTAATGTGTAGTTATATACTTTATTGTACTGTATGTACATATATTTTAGGTATGGCCTGCTTTGAATAATTTCCAGCAATCGAAGAATCTAAAAAATCCTTTTACATCTATTCCACAGTAAGTACATTTACAAATTCTAATGAAAGTTTCATATATTTTTAACGTTTCAGGTGCCTTTATGTATTTACTGATGGCACAAACGATTTTATCGCCCTAGAAGATGTCAGTTTTAGAGGTTTCCGAGACTTGGGTAGAGCAAGTGGCTTAGATTATGAGCAAGCAAAGCTCATTATTGAAGTTTTCGCCAGATTTCATGCTTTGTCATTGGCTTTTAAAGATCAACATCCAAAAGAATTTGAAAGTATTGCCATCACCTTGCAGGTATATTTAATTTAATTTTAATTTAATTGTAAATTGTAAAATGTATAGCTATAAGTGTTTTTTATTACAGGAAACATACTACGCGGAAAAGTTTAGAGGTTGGTACACAAACACGATGAACAATTTATATGCGATTGCACGTGACGCAGTCAAAAAGGAATTGCCGGAGTCGTACTCGAAGAAACTTGAGGAATGTTTGTCAAAAGATCTGTTCACGTACGTAAATTAATTGTAGTAGCTGTCGCTTATTGTAATCATGTTTGTCAATCAATGTTTTCTATTAAACAACGATTCCAAAAACTGCAAATCAGAAATAAATAATCTGTAAGTGACGAACTGAATCAGACTTTTGAATTTCTATAAAACTGATAACTATAACAATGAGTAAAGACAATAAACTGCGTTTATTGCACTTGCCATGTCATTCAATTTTTTGTAGAGAGGTAGGGAAATTATGCAAAAACCACGGCAAATTCGCTGCTATAACCCACGGTGACTGTTGGGCTCCTAATTTTCTAATAAAATTTAACGAAGATGCCACCACTGCGGTAGCTGCAATTATAATTGATTACCAACTAGCCAGGTGAGAATACAATTCGAATATTCTCGACGATTTATTTTCGTTCCATGCAGATATTCATCGTTATCAATGGACGTGTTGTTCTTTTTGTTGATGTGTCTGGATAAACCGACTCGTGAAAAACATTGGAGTGATTTAGTTAAAGACTATCATAGGGAACTGGTTGCCTTTGTGAAAGAGCTCGGTTCTAATGAAGGTCTATTTACGCTAGAGGCTCTCGAGGAAGACATGAAACGTACCGGCATGTTTGGTTTCTTCATGTGTTTAGAAGGAAAAGTTATGTCGCAGTTGGATGACGATGACGTCACAGACATTGATATGATTCAGGTAATATTAGTTTTTCACTTTGATCTTAACGACGGACAAATCGTTTTAGGGCGAAGAAGCTGTACCATTGGATCAAGTCTGGATTCTTCGGCCGTTTAAAAATGAAGCCAAACGTCAAATAATTGCTGATTTCTTTAAATATCTAGTCGACAACAATTTTATATAATGCATTTAAGTAAATAATGTATACATGAAAGTATTAGATGCTAGTAATATTTTATTACAAGATTATCAGAAGAATTGTATTATCTCGATTATTTTTTTTAAACTAAGCAAGATTAAATTTATACCATTTATGCAGATGTATTTTTATTATTTTTATGTAATATATCCTTGTCAGTAGTACTCGTAAATGTTGTAAACATTTCTGTACATAAGTACTATAACAAAATCTTCATAATCATAAAAGCAAATATATGGTATCAAAGCAATTTTAAGAACATCCTGTAATTCACTGTGGAAGCTGGCATAGATAGTTATGATTCCGATAAAAGAGTTAATAGCTACCGGCCAATGGATGGCTGGTAACTATTGTGGCCAGAGATGGTAACAATTTGTTACCATCTGCCAAACTGAAATTATTCTTCCAGGAGATTATTACTTGTGAGAAATTACTCTTTGCGGATGATCATAGGTTACAATAATACTTGAAGACTTGAATTCGTGTAATGTCATTCACTCGTAAACTGAATCCTATTCACTTTCTTAATGCATTAAATTCAATTACACTTTTACGCTGTGATAGTGTTAGGGATTTCAGAGTTGAAGAATTAGAAGAATTACATTAGTCTTAAGTTCTTGTTTACCTTACTACACAATGAGGTCGACTGTACCGTATCTCGTCAACACTCCACGCTTTATTTACCTTCTTCGAGGACTAATGCTCGCATAAGGTCACCAGTTTCGAAATTTCAACCAAATTTCCAATGTTTGTGACATTAATTCCAGTACAATTCAATTTATTCAACAAGAAGCCGCTCAACGCTTTATTTTTCATGATTCTGATCACTAAACTTAATTATTACTATTATTACTGTATTACTGTACAACATAGTTATAGTTATATTTTCCATTTTTTTGTTTAATAATGACTGTTATTTAGTTTTGTTCTATATATGGAATGATTTTCTGTTGGGCAATAAATTATATTTTTTTACACTCGGAGCACATCAAACAGAGTAAGTTAAAATAAAGTAAATTAAATGTTGCCCTTGTCGTGTAGCATTTTATTGAATCCAAATGTACATTCTATCAGTATCTCTGCTGGAGATTACAACATAGTTGTCGAAATTTACGTAATATAATAAAAATTCCTCTTCAATTATCAAAAAGAAAAATTTCCACACACAATAATTTAGTTTCGTATTCTAGACATAGAAAATTTTAATCTACGGACAGATCCTATTACGGAGAATATTCTCTTCAAACTGTCACTTTAAACTGAGTTCTGATTTACGAATATTATTACTGCTTATATCACTCGACTTTATTTAATTTATTTCAGCATTCCTTATAAACTGAGATCGGTAGGTTTTACCGAATCATTGATTACTTTTTTGAATCATACCTGGAGTCCAAACGTCATTATGTGTCCTTTAACGGTCAGTCTTCACTCGTCTTTCTCACTCTTCTGGAGTCCCACAAGGCTCAAACCTAAGTCCGCTTATATTTAACATCTTTATTAATGATTAAAATAAAAATATACTGTCGAAGATTACAACATAGTTGCCGAAATGTACATAATATAATAAAAATTCCTCTTCAATTATCAAGAAGAAAAATTTCCACACCCGACAATTTAGTTTCCCATTCTACGCATAGAAAATTTTAAATCAGGGAAAGATCCCATTACAGAGAATATTCTCTTCAAACTGTCACTTTAAACTAAGTTCTGATTTAAGAATATTATTAGTGCTTATGTCTCTCGACTTTATTTCACCACGAACTGTCCTACGTCTGTTATCGTGTTGTCTCAAAATCGATGTAATTGCTCATTTTAATAGAAATTTCAGATTTTCAGTACACTCTTTTAATTTTCTTACCAAATTTTAGGGGGTTAGAGGATTGCTCTGAACTAACATCAGTTTGCTCTCCCTTGATGATATTTATTTCTGGTAAATTCGCACTGGGTGTTGGGAGTTGTGATGCTCAACGCCTGGCGCACCGAAGTTTCAAAATTGTAGTCTAATTCTTAATGGGTGCTGTATTTCATATAATAGTGATCATATTTTCGCAGTCTTTATAGATATTTATGACTAATTGACAAAGCTCATTCCAATTGTTGTGGTGAAAATGGAAGTCGACAAAAGTGACTTATTGCCATCGTTTGGAATCAATTTACTTCATTAAGATAAGTCCTTCCACTGTTCCTGAAAGGCAAGCTCAACCTCGAGACATACAGTCAGGAAGAAAATTATAGGTTCTTGTTACATATGTTTGCGATGAGCATATTTCATCGACAATTAGATGTATCGATTAGAGGAATGTACATACACTCTAATATACCTCGAAAATTATTGTAATTTATTTATTAACCCCTGTTACCTCAATGAGAGATTCATCAATGATATTGATTGATTCCCGACTTGAAATGCCATTTTTCATCTAGTGAGTACCCGGGCGTGTCCGCTGCAGTCCAACATCGTTTATTTATATCTAAAAAAATTTTTTTAAAAATTTGCGATTGTGTTTTTATCTTCAAAAAGAGTCAAATAATGGGGATCTTGAGGCCCAGGCCGATATTTCTCCAAGTTATGAGCAAAAATATGACAAGGTGGTCACCCGGGTACCCAGGTGTGCGCATAAGGGTTAAAGAACCTGATTTTAAATGAAAATATTTTTTTCAATTCTTTAAAAGTTTCTTGTCGTAGACAAGAAACGTGTAGATCGTGGGATGATATCGACAAAGAGTTTTTCGCACAATTTATTATTTTGAATTATGTCTTTTCATACAACTTTATTCAGTTTTCATCACATCTCAATATTTCGTTCGTCCTATTTTCCAACGCCTTATTTACTAAATTCTTCTACCCCCATTGTGCTGCTCTCAATTCATATCTCAGCAACCTTCTCCCTGTTTCCACTGTTATCCTTTCTTGCAATACAACGTATTTCGGCGTTGACCTTTCCTTTTCTCTTCAACTTTAATAATCATTTCTATTTTTCTTTAATTATATTAAACGAACTGTGCCCAAAGTATATATCTTATATAACTTTGACAAGTAAGTGACAGAGCACGTTAACATCAATATAGGTGACGCTGAAATAGATTTTATCCAATAAATTCAATCTGAGCAAAACTTAGAATTAAAAAAAATGCGTTCTTTTCAAAACATCAGAAACCGCCCCCATTACTTGACACTCTATTTTAATAAAGCACGGCACTGGAATGTTCATCCAAATCAGTAAGTGCGGTATGGTATTTTAATTTACAAATAAATATTGTTGAGGAAATAAGTACCCACGTGATATTTTTCTTTGTATACAAGTAATCGAATAAGTTTCATGATTAAATAAATATGTAATTTTTGTAGATACAATTTCGCAAGTTTTATTATAGTTTACAAGTTTTCGGGGAAAAATTAAATAAAATGTAGCAAGCGATTGCAGCGATAGTGGGGGTTGGATAACGATTTGGTTGCACACATGCACGGATTTAGTTTAATCCCGATTTCCAAAAGATATTTGAACAGTCTTGACACGGAAATAATCGCAGTAGGAGCGTTTCCATTTCGATTATTTATTTTGTCGCAATAAATCAAGAGTCAATAACTTTGCGCTGGAATCGTTACGACAAAATAGTCGGCTGTGGCAAATATCAAAAATCAAGCACAACTTACGTGACTCCGGCTATTATTTGTGAGGTTGTGGAATACAAATAAAGAATCGTAAGTTAACCGTAAACATACATTTAAACGCGAAGGGACACTTCCAATTATCGTGAATCTAGTGCCGTCCGATTAATTAAAATATAGTTTAATGTGTTTTAATATAATATTCTGATTGTTCCGAAGTGTGACGCGACAAGATCGTACCTTCGGCTGTGCACGAACTCGCGCGAGCGTTTTTAATGTCGATAAGTTAAAGCGAAAACGTGATAAAAATAGTTAATAACGCATCGTAGATTTTAAACGTACATTTTAAATGCCATCGATAATTTTATATAACTGTGCCTTAGCTCCGCAAATATTTCCGTTTGACGAAACATAAAGGAAAATAAATTTTGCTTGTAGCGTGTGCCGTCAGTCCGCATTCGTTTGTCAAAGTACCCGGTCAACTTAATCGGTTGCATGTTGTGAGATTGCGAAAGTTAATTTTTGCCGTAAACGTCCATTAGTTTTAAACCGAAGTATTATAAATGGATGACATGGCAATCTCCAAAGACTTAAAAGCATCGATAGAGGCTAATCAAAATCAGCTGAAAACAGCAATTCGAAATCATCAGGTAAGTTTCGCATGTATTTTTTAATTTTTCTACACGTCAGTCGGTTCACTCATTACACGGACCTTTAATAATTATCGTTGAACGAAGACGGATATTTCATTGTGTTTTAATCGACGACTTGTTTAATGCTGTTATATAAAGGTGAATTTTAAAAACTCCGAAATTTTGCAAACCTAAGCTTTTGATAAATGCATTTATTCTGTTTTTCAGGTTCTAGTTGCCAAAAGTAAAGATACGCCAGATGTAAGTACATAATTCTTTTAGAACACACATAAACAATTATTGTTACATTGCAATGTTTTTTTGCAGAATTTAGAACTTCAGAAGCAAATTGAAGAAGCTCAGCAGCATATTGTTATCGTGGGTCTTGAACAGGTGAGTCATTAAAATTCATATTTAGTAGTTAGTTCACAGTTATATCGAATATAATGCAGGATAAGATAAAGTAATTATTTGCTGCAACCAACAAACATATTTGTCAGTTTTCTTTTTGAACTATGTACTTAAATAATAAATAATACAAACCACGTATTTATATCAGGTGTTGATACTTTTATTCCACATATTGAACTTCTTGCAGTGAACAAAAATACAACTAGTTATCTTTGTTTATTCTAAATATAACTCTGATTATTAAACAGGTATGAGAAACATAGTAATACCGTTTTCAATTAAAACTGAATTTAGTGTTTGGTTAAAAACACCTAGTTAGTGCACATTTGCATATTTCTGCAAGTTAACTTTCAACGAACATATCCACGCGCAACTTGACTTGATTTCAAGGTGGTTATTGATCTTATAAGTTAGATGTATTAAATACCGTCATTGTATTTAATACAATAAAAGTTTCAATTGCTGGGTTTCGAGTTTGATAAAAGTATTTTATCTTACGTAAAACCTACTCGAAATATCCCACAACTCATTAAATGGAACAAAGTTGAAATTGAGAATACATTCCTGGTAAAATGCGTTATGGGAGTAATGTCGCAAGCGTGTTTGCCGTCTTTTTATTCGGCTACGTGCAATATCGGTGCCGATTTCAAAATTGTTAATTAAATGGTTATCGCCAAATTATTACGAGACTTTATTGATTGACGTTGTAAAATGTGACAAAAGGTTTTGTACGGAGATACACGATGTTATGCGTTGTCTATAAAGACTATTATCGTTCATTTTCTCCAATTGAAGTGAATCTTATAGACTTTTTGTAGGTTATGTTTCGTGTATTTTTTGCTCGCGTTTTAAAAATTAACGATTGGAATTCATAATGAACGTCTGTTTAAAACAAAGAATTACCTTGTGCATCAAATTTATAGTTTAAATAGATTGCGGTCATCTATATGCTACGGAATTGATAACACGTTTTAATCACTCGACCCAAAGCTACGGACGTATTTATCAATATGTACTCATATATATATATATATATATATATATATATATATATATATATATGTGTGTCCCACAGTACGTAGGTATAAGTAACTATAAAACGTATACATAAGCTTTGGCATATATTTTATCTTTGAAGATATCAGTTTGTACCTTCACGTAATTTAATTTAAGATGGACGTTTCTAACAAGTAAATAAATCAAGAGAAATTTAATAACATGTTTGTATGTGCAGCTTGAGATGATATCTTTCTAAAATATTAATTGCAAAATAATATGTCGTTCGTATCGTGAAGTAAAATTAAGTAAATATTAGTTTATTTGTTTTATTGCGTCCCAATTTCTAATACGTCAGAAACCTTTGTCTTGGATTTTTTTTCATTGGCAAGTTGTTGCTTAACTGTTTGTGGTTTTGTCATCAACGTTTGACGTTGAAATGTTCTCGTATCTCTAAGTATCATTCAGTAGTTCGCGGAGAGGAGGGCAGTTTGTCGAAATAGGTAGAAAAATTTAGATAAAAAATTACTTGCACCATACGCGGTTGGAGTTATAAGCGATTGCACAGTTTTTGGGAATATTTTGTCAATACGATAAGGGATAGGGTAATTTTAAGTAAAAAAGGGAACCACTGTATTAGGCACCCCAGAGAAAATACAACAATGTATAAGTTGCATGGGACTAGACAAATACGTTGTGTCAAGTACAAGAGGAAAATTGATTAAATATGTTATCTCCATTTGAAGGCCGCAAACTATTTCCCAGGTCCAACGTTTACATTTTGTCAGATATTGTAGGGCAGGGGTTCTCAAACTTAATTAGTCCGCGGCGCACCTACAGGTTTAGCATTTTGTCCCGGTGCCCTTGTCAAAATATATACATATTGACATAAATCATGCACAGAAATGAAAGCAACTACAATTAAAGTTAACAAGGACGTTGCGATTCTTCATTGGTGCGGATAGTTGCTGGAAGAATCAAACTTCTTCTTTTCGTATGTACTCTTCGTATCTTCAAGATTATAGAAGGACTCAAATGTCAAATCTTCAATTGGGAGTTTAGTCAAATTTAGGATGTGGAAGAAACTCGATACTTTACTAAAAATGAGCTTTACCTATTTAAGGCTGGCAGCTTGTAATATGGCATGCATTATCAATTACAAGCTACAAAATCAACTGTGGACAGTGATATTTAATATCATTAAGACAGGCGAGCACATCTTTCAAGTATATTAGTAGTTAAAACCTTATTATTATTCCATTAGAATGAATGAGTACCTACACTGTTTACAGTCTTTGCATATAGCCAGAAGACGCGGAAGCATTTGTTGTTAAATTGTTACCTATTTATATTTCTTATTCCTTGAGAATTTTACATTTGTTATGTAATGTAGATTGTGGATAAAGTTTTTGTCAATGTTAATTTATGGAAACGGGGGAGAAGAATGAGCTACCAAACTCCACACTATGTAAAATTTGTATTGGCGATGAATAATAAGCAATATTGTTATTATTATTATTATAAAATTTCGATTTTTGGTTTCAAATGTGTTTCCAGTATTTCTCAATTCAGAGATGAGAATTATTTTAATACAACTACGTCTTGGTTTACACATATTCGTTTTTGCGTTGTGTTAACATTTCCTGTAGTTTCTATGTTTAACTTCGTCTTCAGAGAAAATGGGGAACACTTTGATTATTACCTGATGAGACAAGGATGTATTTTCAGATGATATGTCGATGCTGTACCGCGCGACATTTTAATAATTGCACTCAAATGAATACCCTTCTTAATAATGACAAGTTTTGTACAGTGGACATACTTTTAACTGCGGTGGTCGTAACGTTGCATGCGGTGCGAAATGTAAACTTCACAAAAACCGGCGAAATCATCGGAAAGGGTGTGGATTGAAAATGTGTGGGCGCTATCGACCCAAAAGGTTTAATGAAACACATACACATTCTGCTAGTTTCACGAACTTGATCACATTTTATTTCTAAACTTTGAAAGATTTTTGTATTCCTATGGCATTATATCACGAAATACATTATTAGTTGCAGCTGAATTTGAGTACCACCCAAAAATTTACGCACAATAAACTCGATACCACTAGGATTGTTAATTAAAATCATTGAATTATCAGATTGTGTATTTTTAAACGAAAATTGTTTAGCAAAAAAATGTCAAAGAAATGTAATTTTCTTGAATTTCTTACGAGGGAATGAAAAAGAAAATAATGTTCATTTGTCAAAATTTAGAAATGTGAGCATGTATATTTATTTTAATGAGGAGGTACTTGTCCAAGTATTATTTTACACCCGGCAAAATGAAAAGTTAACCATTGTCATCCAGTGTGAATTCCAACCCAGAGAAACTTTTATTCTACTAACTAATCACCTTGCCAGATATTCAATCAGGTCTGGTGTAAATTTCAATAACAATTAATTTTCATGTTCAATCCATTAGTGTAAGTATCAGCACATGTCGTGTGTTTGTCAGTAACGCAGGTAATAGAAACTTTGTTTAATGCAACTCCTGAAGATTGTACTTTGTATATTTACGTGTGTTTCTTGGATCGCAACTCTTCAAATTTTTAGAAAGATAAGAAAATGATATTTTAATTAAAAAGCGAAAAATAAGTATGAACATACGTAAAACTAAAAGTTCCGCAGTATAATTTATGTATCCATTCAAATCCCATGGTTCCCAACTCACTTTGACTTTATTGACGTTGATGAAAGCAGGTATAAGTTTTTGCAGAAATTTGCGAACAGTGCACCTCAAATTAGTAACTTTTATAGTATATTGTGAGGTACATAACTCAAGTTTTAAATTGATTGACAATGAATGCATCAATCAAATTTCATATGCATGTAGAAATGGTGTATCAACCATTTAATAAAAAAATAGCTCTCACTGAACGGGTTGGTTGGTTGGTTGGTTGCCAAATTTCTATTGCACTACTCCTCTTTACGTAGCTACATAATATCTATTAATCTTTCCAGAAAGGGATAATAGAACGCTTACGTAAGGAATACAAAGCCTATCAAAAAAATTTGAAAACAAATGCTACGAAGAATGGCGTCGAAGAGAGAAGATACAACTTAACGAATGCGTTGAATCGAGCTAGGAAGCAAAATATGTAAGTTTTTACCGTCAATTTATTTACTAGATTATTACGATGATCTGTTATTGAAGGGATTTATTTGAATTGTCTTTACAGCATAACCCGGTCTACGTCAGCAGCGTCTTATTCTTTATCCGATGAATCCCAGAGTTCATCGGGTCCGTCGACACCGGAGCCGGCTGTCAATCCTATCAATCCGTACGATATATCTCAATGTGAATTTCTTACCTACTTCGGACTGGCCACACATGATGTTTATAAGGAAATGCAAAACAGGAGAGCCGAACGCAAGCGAAGGAGTACGGCCAATCCACAGTTCCTTTATACAAGAGGTTGGGACCTTAGCTCAGTATGTATACAGTTTTTATTTTTTATTTTTATGTTTTGTTGTTTAGAATTGGTGTTACAATGTGTATTGGCAATATCACCACTAGCAGTTATTTTGTGGCCATTAATGTAATATTTAAAAAGTACATCATTTCTAAACATCTTATTATGGTGTAGATATTTTTAGGTATTTATATTTGATTTATGTTCTTTTGTGGAATTTCTTAATTTAACATTTGTCGTAAAACATTTCTCCGCATTTATGTACAGTACTTCGTTATTCCGGGCATAATACAGAGAGCAAGGGCCTGAGGTAGAACTATTTAGTCTTCCGTTGGAGGCAAATGTGACTTTATTTTTGTAATCATGTTATGATCTATATTAATATTTCTACATTTAATATGTGCATATGCATTTTTAAAATAAAGAAATTTAATCCAATGATGTTCTGCAATTATACATAATTTTTGGCCAACTAAATATTACGATTGTCCTCTATTGCGGGGGTCTCACGCATCGATTCTGTCCAGATTAACGAAGTTGTACGATATGGCTGCTACGATGCTAAAAAATACAAATTGTCAGAAATGTTCCACAATATGAACCATATGAAAAATCTTTAGCAAAACCTGTCATTTATACAAATCTGAAAATAAGTAACTGTGGATTTATTTCTAGAAACGAAAGCGTAACTTATACCTTGCACAAAACATTTCGCCGCCGAACACCCGTCAAGCCGTTAGAAATAAGAACAAAGCTGAAAGAGCTTCATCGCCTAAATATAATTCACGACCATCGTCACCGGCAGAGCCTAAGAAAGTCGTAGCCCCGTTTCCAGCCATTCCAAATCTTCCTAGTGGTCTCACCATTGAAAGAGTGCAAGCGGCTCGAACAGGATTATCCGATGTTAAAATTTGCATAGAGTGCAGACTACCTGGTAAGTGATGCATTAATAATATTAAGACATACATGAAATTACCAAGTAAAATTATTGGATCTAATAAAAATAATCTAAAGTACTCTATAATACTTATGTAATCAAATAAAATATGTTTTTAGGTACTTTATTAGGATGCGAAACATGCTCCAACACATTCCACTTGAGTTGTCACAACAGACCGTTTGTGCAACCGCCACGTCAATGCCCTAGGTGTCTTATACACAAAGAAACGCGTACTGTAGGTTCACTAAATGTGCCGTCTGGTATGAGCGTTTCGTACGTCTCAGCCGAAATAACAGGTTAGACATTTGTTAGTTGTGTGTACTGTTCAGTGTTAGTTGCGATGATTTTGATCAGTATACTTACCTAATTTTAACGTTAAAGATAAGCTTCAAGAGAAGACTGTGTTGCTTGAGAAAAATAAAACCCTCACTGCTGAATTGACACAACTTCAAGACCGTCATTCGCAGTTGACAATTTCGCTAAAAAATCAACAAAGTGAGCGCGAGGAACTGCTTATGACGCAACAGTCGACGGAGGATAAAATTAAACAGATTTTAACGTTCATAACTAGTGTTAAGGCATCGTGTTCGGAGAAGTCGGAGAGTTCATAATGCAAGTAGATTTTTAGCGTCAATTCTTTTAATGAAAAAATAGCTTTTACTTAATGTTGAACTAAATAATAATAGTTGTTAAGACTGAAAAGTAATTTTGTATATTTTGTTAAATATGAAATAAATATTACTGTAATTTTATCATAACCAGTGGTTTTATTTAAATATATTTGAATTGTTTTACTGTTAATAAGTATATATTATTATGAGTAACGGTAAATAAATAGGAAGGCAAGTGGATTATAGAATCGATCAATAAAATAAGTAGTTGGATTCTTCACCAAATATGTTTCCTAAATTTGTTATGAGAGTGTATATGATGTAAAAGTGACTCCACAAGTTACCGCAAGGGTCTGTTGTTGCTCACAACTATTTATAATTTACCCTCAATTCCCTTTCTCTTTAGTTAGAGGAGGATTTTAGGCTGTGAGATTTTGTCAAGTTCACCCAGCTTAAGTTTTGTCTCACCGAAGACTGTGAATTTGGTGCCCCGAGGGGCAGGCACACATGACATGCTCTGCTGTTTCATTTGTTTCAAGGCATAGTCGGTACTCGGTGGCCTCAGCCACTCCCAACCTATGCATGTGATGCTTATGACCAGTAGCCAGGGCTATTAGAGTGCGCAGGTCTTTCCTGCCCAAACTCAACAGTGTCCTGGTACCTGAAGCAGATGTGCCCTTCAGTACTATCTTGGAATGTCTCATTCCCTGGCACTCCTGACAGTATTCAAGTACCTTGTGCTCAATCCAGCTCTTTCTTGAGCTTCTCGCCAGGGCTCTTGTAATCCCAAGAGGGCCAATAAATTCCCGGTTAGCTCCGCTCTTTTCCGGGGAATCGGCTGCTTCATTTCACTCTATTCCAGTGTGTCCGCATATCCAGACCACGCTAATACTGCGCGGCAGTCCCCGGTCGACATCAATGTACATTGATTGTCAACAAGGACTTGCAGTGGTGCTCTGCTGTCAGAGAAAATTTTTATTGTCCTGTGCTGCCCAGCGCTTTTTAATAGCTCTCTCGTGCATATTTCAATGGCATACACATGGCAAGCACCTGCTTCTGCAGTTGTCTTAGAGCCATCCGTGAATGAGCGTGAAATCTGTCTGTAACAGGGCGACTTGATTACGCTCCCATTAGTCTCTAGTAGGAACTATGATGTCCGAAGCTGCATATTGTAGACATTGTGTCAGCCCTCATACCCAGGATGTCATCCGTTTCACAGTCGGTCGACAGCCTGTTCCGTATGAAGGCCACATAGGTTGCATAGCCACATACTTATAGTATATATATAGTTAGATTTAATATCTACTTTTTAAGCATTATATTGCAAAATTGCATCGATACTTTTAGTTAAATGAGAGATTATACAAGTAGATAAATACAATAAAAAAAATAATGAGCTTCAGGTACATTTGAAGGCGCACGGTGACATTTCTTTCATAACCTGAACTAAGTTAAAATTTTTACAATGCTAACTGATCGAAATAAACTTTTCAAAAATCTTTAAATATATTCATCTGGAGTGAATCAGTGTGTCAACCGGTTGATACCAAGAACACTACGAATATTTGCCTTGCAACCTCTTCCGATAACAAACTTAATTAGAGTGCACAGCACTACTGTTTTTGACAAGTCGAACTACGTTAAAACTTAACACCAAACAAATGAATCAAATGTAATATAACTTTTTTGTCCTTCAGCTACAATGCAACGTTGCAGTGCACTGGATATTTCAGTTGCGACATCTAGCACTTCTGTAACAAAACACAAAATAATTGGTGTTCATCAATGCAACAATTTTCCACGATGGTACAATGCATTCTCATTGGTAGCAGCTGATTTTATACTTTTTTTTGCTGCCAATAGTTCAGATAATAAAATTGAAAAATTTGTTTTAAAGGCGTAATTCAATTTACATTTAAATTTGACTTAATTCCTGGAGTGTGCTTTGTGTGTTAATACTTTACCTTTTGTGGAAAAAGACAAATTTCTTATGTTATGTTAAGTTGGTTTTCGAACTGAGAACCACATAGGTGTTCGTCATGTAAATATATATTGAGCAGCTCTAAAAAAATATTATAAATTATGTAAAATTTAGGACAACACGATGTGAGGAATAGTAGAATAGAGTAGAATGTCAACACTTTCCGTTATTCCAAGACAATGTATTATGTCTATACAATATAGGATTGTATTTTTACAAACATTAATCTTGTTAGCATTAATGAGAATCAGTGTATTTAATAAAAAGTTCATTAACTAAAACAACAATTGTTTAGGTCTCATATTTATTATATACAAAAAAGAACTTTGCAATCTGCCCAGCATATAACATCTAATATTCAGTTTGAAAATAGTAAAGTGCAAAAACATTTATAATGTCTAGTTACAGTTCCATTTATTAGGAGTACAAAATGAGTTGTTCATTGAAATATCAAATCATTATCAGTTACAAAGATCAGTAGTACATCACAAATATCTTCCTCTAAAAGAAACGTGTAAAAATATGTTGAATAATTTCCATTGCAGCAACATGTTTTGCTCTATCACACAAATTATTAACATAATTTATTACTAATAAGGTACATCTTCTAATGGCGTAAAAAGTATTTTTATAAAGAAACAATACTTTTTTATAGGTAAAGATGGTTATAGCGTTACATAATATCTTATCATACAAATAGAACTTTAGATGAGAAGATAAAATAGGTTCACATGCTATACTTTTGTTATATTCAAAAAGTTACGTTTTAACGTAATATTTATAGAAACGGCGTAGAAAGCATTTAAATCAGATCTCGGTAATAAATTAACATAGACATTATCCAATAAACAATCTTGTACATTCACAATATATTCGTCATAAAACTAATAGGTTTTTCCAATAAAAACTAAATGGACTTGCAAAATCGGTTTTCTATTTGTATGTTCACATTATACTCTTTAATGAGGTAAAATAAATAAATTACAAGTAGATGAAAGTGGAATACTTCAGTAATACGTTCTTTACGTGTTATAGTTACAATTGTCGATTACAACAAAGTGCAAATAATATTATATATTTATTAAGTATTACGCACTAAAACAATGCAACTTAACAAATATACCAAGATACCATTTATAATATTTTATATTAAAACTGAAGAAAAATGAGCATCACACAGGTCGCATGATAATCATTTTTGAAAGAAAAGTTTTAATACAAACTTACAGTTAACGTACAAAATATATCATACAAAAACTGTCCCCCACTATAGCAATCTCATATATATATACACCCATCTTTTGTAGTATTTTAACTTACACAACTTGTTTCTTAGCATCTTAGGCATTTTACATTTTCTTTGAGCATTTTATACACAAAAGTAATAAGTTAATGAAACATCGAGAAACGTAGGCCAGTCAATTATAGATAGTGTATAACTTGAAATGTGTACAAAGTGCTGTGAAAGCTATCTTGCTTACAATGCACGTAGACATAAATATGTATATATATCTAGTTTTATCCACGTAAAACAATTTAATTTAAAGTTTGTTTATACAGCTAAGATAAAATTACAATTATTTTAAAGAATAAATAATATTTGGTCGACATATTTAAATAAAAATAGATTAAATTTGTGGTTGTATTTCAATTTATTGAAACAGCATCATCGCATATTTGTAATTTTAGTATCTGTGTAAATACAGTGTCGTGTATGAGACGTTTAAGAGTGCAATTGAGACTTCAATTATTAAAATGGCAAGGATAGAATTTTTGCCACACAAATTCAACATATACTGTATAAACAAATTCTTGAATCAAGAATACTTACCAGCATAATATTAAATTTAAAGATGGAGATAATGTGTAAAAAATTATTTATGTAAGTATCCTTTGAATTGATTTTAAATTGTTTTACTTTTATGCATGCTTACATAAATTATTATTAAAATACATTGTAAATAGATACGATTAATTTAAAAAGCAATTTATACTATACTTTCAAAAATAGCAACATCTGGCAGGATTTAGTATTATATGTAACAATGAACATGACGGATTAATTATTAGAGTGCACTTAAAGTGTAAATTGCTTTGAAAAATCAGTGAACATTCTGAAGAACATTTTACATTAAAGATTTCCACGTAGGTCTTAAATAGTGACTAAATTGTGATGATACTGGATAACAAATTTCAGAAAATATATGCTAAAAATCTAATATATAAAATTGACTACACTTGCATATATGGTTTATAATTTGTGATGTCCGTAACTCCTTCTACCATCTAGTTGAGTATTCGATTTTTCATTTGCACTATAATTTAGTAGCAACATTTTTAAAAAAAAACTGGGTCAATACAGAACACTATCGTCTCATTTAGTCTGCGCATCACTGACTGTGAAGTCTACCTTGTTTTATTTTCTGTTGTGTTTTAACAGACGATGGCAAGGTGCCTTTCGGCACTGCGCCAACTATTCGAACTCTCGTTATTTGGCGGCTATCACTGAATTGGGGAGGTGGCGCTAATACAGCGTCGGTTGTATCGGTTGGTCCACCATTTTCACCAAATTCTGGCGGCGGAGGCAAGCAGAATTCTTCTTTTTCATCTGCATCAGCTTCTAACGGAGGTGGAAGTTGTGCCAGTGAAACTGCATGTCTTGATAATCCTTAAATTTTTTTTACACATATATATATATTTTATTATTAATCAGCTACTAAATTTAATTTTGGAGATAAAAATTAAAAACTGGTTCTAAGGGGTGTCCTCAGGGGAGGGATAATTGCTTTTGACACATAGGATGTTTCTTTTTATATTTTTAGTAAGTAATTATTTAGATTCCATTTTTGGTCAAACTTTACTGGTCGTTTGCTTTGTCACACTTACCTATTTGTTGCCTTTGTGATTTGGAAGGTAACGTCGTAGTACTATGATCATGAGTAAGTCTATCATTAAAGTCATTCGAAGTGGTTGGTGGAATTTCTTGATCAGAACTAACCCCAGATGAACTGTTATCTCCATCTTCTAAGATACCGGCTTCAAGTTCCTTCTGCTTCTTCAAGAAATCATCTGGATACGATTTCGAAGACTTAAGTAAAGATCTACCTTTTTGTATTTCTTCTACACTAAAACTATGTGGCATGGAACTACTACCGGAACTGCTTCCACTGTAAAACAATGTCAAGGTGTAACATGACTACGTTAAGGAATAAAAGGTAAGTATTACATTACCTCGTATTGCTGTTACCGCTGTTCTCAACGGGTTGTAACTGCACAGCCGAAAACCTCGACGTGAGTTTCGTCAGCTCTTTTTGCTCCTCTTCGCTCTCGTCGCCGGATTCACTGCAGCTATAGTCAGGTTCAGGTATAGGTGGTGGAGGAGTACCGGTCTGTGCCGATATTATAACAACATTTGTTGAAGGTTTACTGACTCTTTTTTTTCTTTCTTTCGTTCCAGCTGTTGAATGCGACCTTGAAGCCCTAATTGGCTGTGCATAAGGATTGGAGTTTTTGTTTGGCGGCGTTGATGTATTGACTGGCTTGAACGTGGAACTTGTGCGCATGCTGTGAGATTTTCGAACTTGTGACTTTGAGGTGTGTGAGGGTAAACTTTTTGATCTATAACCCACTGTTTTCATATCTTCTGGTGATGCATACAATTTTGCACTTGCCGTTGGTCTAAACGATGATACTACACCTACAAGGGTTAGCCCAATTAATAAATTAAAGGAACTTTTATTTACGTTATGTGACATACATTATTGAAAAGTATGATTTACTCACCTTCTTCACTCTTGTCCTTGCTATTAAAGTTTTCATATTCAGATTGTCCACCTCTCGAAATGTCTACTTTTACTACTTGAACTACAGGTGGAGGTGGCGGTGGATGTGTTGGTGGTGGTAAGGCATTTCGATTTGTTCCTATTAAATTGACATCTTCTTGGCTTCGATGTCCTTTGATGTGAGAGAATCCATTGATTATAATTGACTGTTGAGCTAAATCAGGTGTGCTGTGGAAGTCTCTGCGCAATTCCCCACCGACTTTAAAAGGATTGGTAAATCGAACTTTGGAGTTTTTACTTTTACTCCTCTTCATTTCTGCAACGCTAGCGTACACTCTGCTCTTTGCCGGGGAACTAGGATGACTTAACGTACTGTAACCTGTTTGGAAGTTTGAGGTGCTCATCAGAGAAGGTTGCCTCGAACTTTCTTCGCCCTTCTGTCTTTGGAATAGTTCTTCTAGTTCTGCTGATGTTATTCGGCTTGAGGTAGGTCTTTGTCTTATCGATGCAGTGCGTGGTTGTATTGGCGTGGAGTTTCCTGTGCCGCCAGGCGTGTTTTGGTGTATTGATTCAGCAGAACTCGATTTAGTTATATCTTCAGTCTCGTCTTTTTCTCCCCCTTCTGCAAGTTTATAATTAATTTGGAAATTTGTTATAAACAAATATCTTACCTAAACCGGCCACCAAGCTTTTTGCTCTGGCTCTCCCTACACTTAAAGTAGTTTTAGGATCTCTCCTGGGCGGTAATGGAGCTTGAGCGCGCCCTAACGTTCCAATGTTACCCGGTTGGGTGTTCGTCAATTTACGCGGCAACGTGGCGTATTGCCTGCTAAGTGGCACCTCTATATTTCCACCAGGAAGTATAGTCGACTTACTACTAGGCAACATTCTCGGTGTTCCAGGGGTGCCCAAAGACACAACAGTCATCGATACCAAATCCCCAGATTTCCTTATCAAATCAACAACGTGTTCGTGAGAGGCCGAAGAAACGTCTTCGTTGTTGATTTGAAGGAGAAAATCGCCTTTCCTGAGTCCGGCCATATCTGCTACTCCACCAGGATCCACATCATCCAGATACTGCAAAGCAGGGCATTTATCTGATGGCGTTAATTCCATAAGAGGCGATGTCGCTTTCGCGCCACGCAATATGAAACCAAATCCCTTCCGACCTTTGTGCAGGACTACTGTTCGAGGTTGTGCCGTCACACCAGTAAAGCTGAAAGATACATCGGACATTATACAATTTTGTTGGGTATCAACGATTTAATATTTAGGTCAAAATTCGATTGGTTTTGACATTTCAAACTTACGATTTTTTTAATCTTGGCGCGGTCGCAAAATGCTTCGTGCTCTCTCGCCTTCCCAAGACTCTATTATCGGGCCTATTCGGCGGGCGCGCATCTCTTGCGATCATCATCGGAGCTTGTATGTTATGGTGCCTCAGTCTTACCTCTTGGACGCAGTGTGTAGGGAAGAGGCCGGATTTACCACCACCAGATTTAAGCGTACCTTCCAATAAGCCATCGTCAGTTGCTCCAGTAACTAAGAAGTTGAGATAATAAAATGCAATAGGACGAAAAATATGGCGGATCAACAACAATGCACAAAGTTCTTTAATAATTAATTTAGGATGAAGACATAGAAGAAACGAAGATAAACTTGAAATTTTTTTAGTTCTACGTCAGTGAACTATTGCGCTATTTCCACAAAATTATTGATATGTGTCTATGGAAGGCCAACATGAAAATATTGCCACTAACGCTCAGTTTTATCTCGTACATGAGATTTATTTGTAATTAAAGGAATGAACTTTTTTCAAAATTAAATATGTATTTAAGCAAAGAAGATGCATATTGATAATTTCTCATAGTTGTTCCAACCTGTATAGTGAAACGCATGCACATACAACCGGAGGTACAGGTCATCATATGTTATTTTTAAATAACTCACACAGCAAACAAATTTTCTTCCTGGGCGTTTGCTTGCACAGCTTCATCACTAAGCAAAACACCCCGACTATTCCGCACACTGACGATCGATATTTTTAAATTTTATTCACGACGTTTTTCTTACACCAAATGAATCAAGGAAAATAGGCACGAAGGCATGTATATGCAACGTACCAAGGTTGCGGTGATTAAAATTTATTTAGATACGATTTTTACCGTAATTATAGATTGAGGTTATCTTAATTGCACGTTAGAATGAATCTTCGTTATTTTAAGAAAGTTTTTAAACGCATAATAAAATGCACGTCGTTAATTAGTGTTGGTACATTTGTAATGATTTATTATTTTCTAAAAAGATGGACGTTTAAAACGATGAATAAAGACGATAATAATTAACGAGTTTGTACGTTTTTACAAATTTGGTTTTGGGCCATCCGAGTAAATGATAAAAACGGAATTAGCGAATATTAAATTGGTATGATTGAATTAGAGCCAGATAAATGTGTGATATCAATACAGCAAATAATGTATGAGATAAATACGAACGATTTTATACGATATATAAATTTTGGACAATTACTAGAAATTATTATATATATATTTGTCATAGTACTTCAACCACGAGCTCATATACTTGCAACTTCATTATAGTTCTGCTGATTTATTAAAAAATCGAGAAAACGAAATAAGTAAGGACGTTCAATTTCAAACTTGAAAATGAAGGCAATTTATAAGAAGCGCCCAACGATGTTGCGTTTGCAAGGACAGTTCATTCTAGTTAAAAATATCTCAGAAAATGACATTTTCGATGACAAAAAAATAATCACGTATATAGGAGGATAATTCAAGCGTTGACAAAAATGTATACTGCGAAGATAACGCGAACAAGGGGACGATCATTAAAATTTGTGAGTATCCAGGATACTACTACTCAACTGTCCCACAACAGACCAGATAGATTATTAATATGCTACAACGTATTCACCCGGATATTTTTAGTTGCAGTAAATCGATGTTCAAGCTCTTCCCATTCGTCGCGTTGCGCCGCTTGGATATTATATTTCGGCTCTGCGACAAAAATTCCTTCACTTAGTGACTACTCAAGAGCAAATTGCCTTAGACTGCATGCAAATTAGAAATTAAGGCTGTTCCATACTAGTTTTTCGCGCTCGCGTTACTAGATGTAGCTTAGCATGTAACCCAACCGAAATATTGATTTGCATAATACATCTTTTCTCAGTAAACACAGTTAGAAAAGTTAATAACTAAAGTAAAATAACTTCATTAGCCATTACATTCCCGGAATGTTTGGTAACTGTAAATAATAAAAAAATTGTCGAATTATTATTATTTATGTTGTGAAGTGCTTCATCGTTATTATAAGTAAGAGTGTGTTTGTAAATTTTACGGGTGAGAACAATTTGGGAATGCTTGTTATCACCATGTTAGATCGTTGATGAAATTTATGTGCTTGCTAAAATTACAGGAGTTGAATTTGTGTAAAGCAAATTACGTTGTATCTACCGTATGAATAGTATTCGGATATCGACAAATTGAAACAATAACCTGAAAATTAATCTTTATTTTTATAAACACAACAAACAATTAGAGGAATTGAACCATAAAAGTGAATAAACAACACTGTGATGTTTCACTAAGAGTGCACATATTATAGAGTTTTAATTTTTTGGAGAGAACAAAATGACAATAAATTATTATTAATACTTGCGTTGAAAAATGAACAACCTTAGTTGTTAGCCATCACCCCGTTAGACTGATCACTGTTTGCAACCGATAAAACCGAATCATATTTATGTTGCAAATTTAACAATTATTATCTTTAGATATTAGATACACTATAATGTTCCTTGTTCTTTATGCAATAATTTAATTAGATTAAATGTACAGGGGACGCTGTTTGGTTTAAAAAAATTCGTAATGATGCTAAGGGCGAATTTTTTACACCATTTATATGTTTCAATATGTCTCAAGACACTTACAATGTTTCAAAAGCATTTGTAGTTAAACACTTTACACCCTAACTTCCATGCCGTTTGGATAATGTGACATTTTTTTTGAAGCTAATATGTCCTACATTATTGACATTGCTTTTACTAAGGTGAAGTATTTTCAACTTACATTCGCTCTAACACTATGAACTAACAAGTTGTTCTGGCTCATTTGATTGTTTTCTAACTAAATCAATATAACTAATTTTCATGGTTAACGTATTTAACTCGACTAAAATTCAAATGTACATCGATTTTGCAGCAACTGTCATGTATGTACTTTATATTTTTACGATATATGTTTCATATGTAGCTTAAAACCATAAAATGATAAATACAATTATTTCTATCTTTTTTCTAACTAATTTAATACGTTTTTCTGTACTTTAATTAATACGTTATTCTAAATATGTTTACAGAGGAAATATATTATGAAGCTAATCATCGTGACTGTTTGGGTTGAAGCTACGTACAAATGTATCCAATAATGTTAGTAAGGAAAGAAATAAAGCGATGCCATAATAAAAAATCTGCAGTGATCAACACTGCACTTTCTTATACTTATACTCAATTTTTCGAAAGAACTTTTAAAAGTTGTTTAAAATTTCAATATGATGCAACTATAAGAAAGCAATAAAAGTCACTCTTCGTTTCGAAAGTGCATCCACGAATTTAGCGCTAGGAATTTTTAGAATACGGTGTACGTAGTCCTTTTTATCATCACAAAACTTTTAGTCACAGTTATACTTTCTGATCTATTTCCCGGGGTAATCGAACTTTGTATGACTTTCTTTCTTACGACTTCGTAATTGAAATGCCGCTTTGTTTATGTTGTATAAATTTGCAAAATATGTTGCTCTGGCGCTTTCAAAATCTACGACTTTACATATATAACAGTTGATAATTTTTGTAATAACCTATCAATATGTATTCTCCATGTCAGCCTTGTATCCAGAAAAACTCAAAGATACCTTTTTAGTAAGACACTTGCAATCCTTAGGTCTTCTACTTGAAGTGAATCTAATGATGGCAGTTTTGTTACTATTTAATACTAGCTGGTTATTGTTGAAACATTCAGTGGCTTCTCGTGTGCATGTAATTAAGTCTGATTCCAGAATATCTAGTTCTTTATTTGACACAATCAAATCTACAAACATTATTGAATCACAGCTTAAATATGTGGGTAGATCGTTCACATGCATAATAAAAAGATCCCAGGATTGATCCTTGAGGTACTCCACTTTTTATTACTTCAGCTTTGCTGCTTGTTTCACCAACAAAAACATATTGCGTTTATCTTTACTGAGATATGATTTAATCACGTCAATCGTCACTTCTCTAATTCAATAAACCATTAATTTAGCTAGAATAATTTCGTGACACACACAATCAAATGTCTTGGAAAGGTCACACAGTTTCAGTAGGCAATCCCTTGTTCCCAAATTGTTCCGTACTTAAATAGGTGCAAGTATCAATGAAGCAGATAATTCATTTGAATATTATATCCTCGAGTATTTTTGAGAACGCTGGTAGGATTGATATTGGGCAATAATACAGTAATGGAATAGTGCAGTAATTATTAGCATCATCAACATTTCCCTTTTTATAAATTGGAAATATTTTTGTAATTTTCAATTGATCGGAAAAATACTCGTCTTGTAGGCAAGCATTCATGACTGATGTTAGTGGCTCTATAATGCAGTTCTTTATCCTCTTCAGTAATTCGATCGATATTGAATAAATGTCTATTTTTAATTTTGATGAAAATATTCGAAATTTCTGTACTAGTCGCAGGTGTAAAATCCAAGGATTGCTCATTAACAGGGATCATGTTAGCTGTATTTGTAGTGCCTCTTTGAGGTCTCAGAGTCACCTTGTCAACGATAGCATTAAAGAATTTGTACTTTGTACAAATTTGTACATAAGTTGTTATTTGGTATGCTTTTACTCTTTTTTCAGTCTCGTTATTAATTATTTTCCATATCTGCTTCTGCTTATTGTCGTTATATCCAGTAGGATTTCTAAGATGTTCTTTGTAAATATTTTCAGCATAGTAAGCAAGTTTGTCTTTATAGCTTTTGTATATATTATAGATCATGTCTTTGTTTATATGCATCTAGCACCCCATCGTTTCTTTCTATTTGTGCAATTCTAAGCTAAATCAAAGTTTTATAATTTGCCTCTGAGAATTTTCTAATCTTTTTTGTAAGTTCCTTACACCTTACTGGCGTTATTATATCCAACAGTTGTGCAACATGGTCAGATATTTGATTGGCTTGAACATATGCAACACAATTTGAAATGTTAGAGAAGATATTGTCTATACAAGCCCTATTTGGTGTTGCTTCGAAGATTTTCTGCTTTAGTCCAAAGCTCTTCAATAAAATCAGGAACTGAAAATTAAAATCATTTTCACTTACATAGTGAATATCAAAATCTTATAATTATGCAATTTTAGTGATATTTCCATAGTTAGATATAGTGTATTCCAGCATATTCTTCGTAATCTGGAGAAATGCTTTGAAGTCAGCAGTTCGTGATCGATATGCTACGACTATAACTATGTCAAACTTGTCACTGTAAGCTGCTGAAAGTTTAAAAATGTTATCAATTATTTGTTGAATAGCATCTATTGACCAACATAAACCACGAGCATAGCAACAAAGCAACCCCTTTATAATCTGTTGCTATTTAGAGTAGTTTATTGTTGCTTCTTTATCATATTTCAGCCTTCTCTTAAAACATGGACATTGTGAATGTGATTTAGGCCATATCTTGTATTGCCTCTTCATTATCTATGCATATTTTAACATTAGTTACAAATAGGACAAGTACATGACATTTGTTTATAGATTTCAGCTTTATATTCATAGTTCTGATATTTAAAGCACCTAATAACCCCCCATAAAGCACCTAATAATCCCCCCATCGACGAAAACTGAACAAATTTCCCATTCTATGTAAACACTTTTCTTGTTCTACAAATAGCTGCAAGCTTGTTGGTCTGTTTCTAAGCATTTAACTTTTTATTGTAAGGCTGTGTAATATATTTTCAATTTTTCTTGCATCCAATCTATTTGGAATGATAATTCTATCAGCATCAGCATCATTTTCGACAGTAATGTTTACAATTTTTAGTCGTGGTTTTCTTGCTTTGCAATTTTCTACTGTATGATTACTTCCTAACCTCCTTTGAATCATCTGCTTAGTTTCTTCATTACTCTCCGATTCATTTCTTACATGTCAAGACCATACCTCCGTTCTTTAAAGGTTGTTGTTTGTTTATGCCTAATTTATGTTCAGTTGGTTTTATATTCGCTCTTAAATCATTTGTTATTTTATTACTATTCTCAGGTTGAACATGTTTTATTATAACTACTTCATCTTCTTTTTGTTTGGTAATTTGATTAAATGTCGGTTTTGGAGGTTGTGTACTCATGGAAAGCTTTTGTTGTAAGTTTTCGTTTTCTTTCTAAAGACCAGGATTCAATTTCATAAGAGGACTATTTTTATTGCTCGATTCTTGAAGCAGTTGTTTCATTAGAACAATATGCTCATCCATTAAGTTCGCATCGTTAACCTCGCTTTCCAACTACTCGCAGGATTTTGTGAAATTTTCCACCAGAACTATTTTCAGAAATATGTGAAAATATTTACCACAATAATTATTTTAGATAACTGAGAGTTTTAAATTTATTCAGTCCATATATCATTCGTTCTTCATTGTTGAAATAAATTTTAAAAAATGCTTTAATAAGTTATAAGATATTTTTAAACACTTACCTTCAATAATATCACCTTCTCGTACATGGAGGTGCCCCTCTTCGTGTGGGCTATACGTTTCGATACAAACGACGGTGCTTCCGGGTATGGACAAACTGCCAATAGTCGTGTCGGAATTTGCGGTTCCAACTCCCGAACTATCGCTGATTATGTCGCTGGTGTCGCCCAGGCTTTTATCTGTAACACCCAGTGCAAGCACTGAGGTAAATCATTTCATGAAATCGCGTGAAACAGACTTCTAAAAGAAAATGATTGCACGTGTCCAAAGTGAATTTGAGGTAATATCGATATATCTAAAATAGCCATTCCAAGAATTAGTCAGCAGCGTTATTTCGTATTAAATTTAATCGACATTAAGATGTGGTAAAAAATGCAGAACGTATGCACATTTATCATGCTCTGTTTGGTTATCGATCTATGTGTATCATGGTTAACAAAACGCAACACATTTAACATCAACTTGATTAAATACAAACTGCCGAGCAAGCGGTTACTAAACCACGAAACTGTGCGCACGGCAGTTTAATTATGTAACCAAGTTAATCATTTATAGCCATAATTATGTGAATATTAATCAATGCTTACTTTTCTTTAATGGTGATGATATTTGCGACAAACACTTTGTTGGTGGGTTTTTAACTGACACAATTAAGTTGACCCCAAAAAATATGTACAAGGTGTCATTGATCGTTCATTTAACAAAATATTTGTCGAAGAAAATAATTTTTAGAAAAATAACCATTTTTTGGTTAGTAAAGTGCACATACCTGTAACGATACTGGCCGTATCGGGTTCGTGGCCTGGGGGTGCGCTTCCTTCGCTCATGCTAGAGCTGGCCGAGCTGAAGGGGGCCGAGGAGCGGTCACTGGGACAGGGGGAAGGAGGCAAGGCAAGACAGCTCATTGAAGGGGCCCGCGTCAGCCAGCCTACGGCAGACCGGCGCTTCGGATTATAGCTTGGAGGGCCACGAAAAGGAACTGAAAGATAGCTAGAGCTCTAGAGGCAACATCGACAACAACAAAACGTTTTCTTTATCAAATAAACCCAAAAACCGAATTTGTCAGCAGACTTATTAAAATAAAATTATAGCATAGGTTTATAAAAAGTTATAAATTATGTATATCATAAGTGCGAGTATTGTAATCTTTTAGTTGTTCCGATACATAGCTTAAAGTTCAGATAATTCATGATTTCCGTCAGTTATATCACGAACGTTGAATAATAATTATTATTTCATATCATTTCTTGCAGTCTTGAATCGATGATGCATTGTTTGCTTAATTATTGATTTAAAATTTACCTTCCAGGTGAATAGTTCACCAAATAGTTAAAACATAACACAATTTAAAATCAAATAAAATCCCATTTTGATTTAGTAGTATATTCGAAAAATTTTGAATCAAAGTAGAACTACTTCTTAACAATGATTAAAAGTAGAAGCATATTTGCTTTATAATTGCTTCCACTTTACGTAGGCACATTTTCCATTAAATTAATGATGCAATCAATTCAAAAGTTTTAACATACTTTATATCTAGCTGTATGACGCTCAGTTTAAGTTGAATTTGAAAAAGATTTGTTGTGCTTTTCGTACACGTCTTTTTAATGAAGATAAAGAGGTTTTTCATATCGTTCTCTCTTCAGCGATTCTCTTTGCTTGGTTAGTTTGCTTTTTTTTAGTATTGTGGAAAAATTTTCGTTCCACGACTTCTAGTCTACCTTCCATCTTTTCTGTATCATTTTCATTTACTAAATACATTTTACCTTTCTGTCTTCTTGTGTTGATCTTCTTCATACACACCATATATCATGTTGGTTTATTTATTCTGTTATAGCTTTAAACTTCTTATCTTCGTATCTCATCGCCACTTATATCCTCAAGTTTGGTACTCTTATCTTTTCCAGGATGTTCATTTCGCAAAGCTATTACCTTTTGATCGCTCTGCAAATGCCCGCAGTGCTCTATACATATTAGCTATTTTGTTAGAGGTATATTTATTACTTGGGTTTTTTTATGTTCACTTTCCGATTGTGATATTTTTACTGTTCCAGCTTGTTCATTGTTATTCTTCTCTCTCACTCAAGGTCCTATCAAAAGATAGTCAACTGCACAGAAATATTATTTATTTAATCTTGACTGAATGACCTATAGATCATGTTTTGGAGTTTTGTAGTGTCTGTTTTAACTTATTTCTTGATATTTCTTCTATTATTCCAGCATAATTTTTATCCCATCAGAGACAGTCATATTTAATTATTACAGCCTTTGTGATTTGCATCCTGATCTACAAAATATTACCATCCAGACTCTGTGCAGCAGTTTGAGTCATTTGTCTCCGACGTTTTGAACATTTCTGGTTTCGCTGGTTTCAGTTATTCTATGCTTTTCTCACTTACTTACTTTATATTGATCTTCTCTTCTTGTCCAGATAAGATTATTTTTTTCCTGTTTAGTCTTTTTCTAGTATTTTCAGTATGTCCATGAAATATTTATGCCATCTGTTATGTAATGTAACTAACGAAGAGACAATGAAGATTTGGAATGTATGTGTTAGCGGCATAATGATGTATGGGGTTGAAGTATGGGGTATCAATAAATAAAAAGAGTCGAGAGGGAACACATAGGGCAATTCAAAAGAACATTACAACTGGAAACATCGACACGGGACTACATCGTGTGAAGACGGAAAAGGAGAGGATGGCGGTGGAGGCGGGGAGGAGAGTGGCAAGGTATGAGATGGGGGGAAAGAGTTTGGGGAAAATGTGATGGAGGAGCTAGAGAAGAGGGAGAGAAGCCGGAAAGAGTTATCAAGTTGGGGGGTGACAAGAAGAAGACTGTATGAGAAGGCGGGGATGTCGATGGGGGAGGTGGAAAGGAGAAGAAAAGAAGGGCGACGGGTGGAGATAGAGTTGGTAGAGAGGTGGTCTCAGGTGGAAGCCCAGGAGAGGGAAGGAAAGATAGGGAGAACGAGGTACAATGGAAGATACAAGGAGTTGCAGGTGCACAGTAGGGGGGGGGGAATATCTTGGAGGAAGGAAAACAGGCGAAGAGGAAAGATTAATGGCTAGAGCGGAAACGAGGAGAGAAAGAACAAGTATTGGTTGCGACAGGAGTAAAAGAGGTGCGAAGCATGTGGAAGAGGGGCAAATGAATGGAAGCACTGTTGGGGGGAATTCGACGAAATTGTATGCTGTAAAGAGGAAGAGAAGCTGGTCCGGGACTGGAGAAAGATGCTAGGAGAGGAAGGGGAGGGAGTGGAGCTGTTGGGAAAGTTTTCTGTCTTCTCTTTCCCTAACCCTAGCTATCAGTGTTCTGCATAACAGTTGACCATTAACAGAAGATTCTTCCTTCATTTTCTCTCCGAACCATTAACCACTAAGAATTATTTTGCCCCAACAGGAAACCATTAGTACCTACATCATTTCTTTTTGGCCCTGAAATTGTGTCAGTTTCGTTTTTCTGCTTTTTCCATGATCAGTAGGTCTATTATGCATTTTCTTGGTGGTGTGCATACAATAAAAATTAGCAAGTGAAATCTATCATTATCTTCGTAGCTTTAAAATTATGTAAATATGTCATGATTGTCTAAAAGCTACAGTTTAAATAAAACTCGCTGATGTGAATGAACTTCAACCAGAAAATAAAATTTTCAACATTTTGATCAATCGCATTATTAGTTTTTCGGGAAAATGTATTCGTATCTCTATGTTCGATTATTTTTTTTACAAAAAATTTGAAATTATTCAAAATCAATGAATAATCGGTTTCAAGTGTACGTCATATAATTCTGCATTCTGCATTTTTTTAGATTGATAGGTTGATAGAAATTTGAAATACACCAGCCAATGTAAACGCTTTTACACACATCCATAATTTATAATAACTTACAAAGAATTGCATTACATTACAGCGTTTCCCATTTCAATTAATTTTCATTATATCTTATTTTGTTCCAATGAAAGCAGCTTCAACATCTAGGCCCTATAAATTATTAGTTGGAGTGCGCTAGATCGAGCTTCGTAGCACATTCGAATTCAATTTGTATTCACGGATCAGCATTAAATTTTCCTTGATGCGGTATAGCTTAATGTGTGGAAGAGGCAACAATTGGTATACGCATTAATATATGAATACAACATGGTATCTACATGTAGAAAGGGTTACGTTGGGGGTGGAATTACCAGTGGCTTTGCAATTAACAAAATAATCCCACCAATTGATGTTTCCCCGACTTCTTCTCCTACCTGTTTCACGGCAAGTTCTGCTAGTTTTACTTTTGAATTCTGTTTGCAAATTGTTATTTTTAAATCAACTTCCCTACTTTGAATTTGTTCCCTTAATTTTCGACATATTTTTATAGTTTTCCACGTTTTATTTCTTAGTATTTTGTTTTATATTGTCTTCACCCATCGTTTGTTCTCTTACAGATCGAAAAATTGTACACTTTTGTGTATTTTACAAAAATATGCCGAGCAAAATAAATGATGAACCCAAAATATTATTCGCCTTTCGATATAGGACATTGTAGTTATTTTCTTGAAAATAAATGGTTTTTGATTTTAGATTCAAGGGTTAGGTAACAACCAAATTTTAATTTATCTATCGACCACTACATAAACAGCAAAGATAACGATACACACACTTGTGACATAATTTTTTTTTTACAAAGTTAAAACAAATCACGGATAAGTTTACAATAGATATTCTTACTAATCTACCCAAAATACTTTTTTATCTAAAAAAAATATATATCACACAAAATACTATGAGGGACGATTGGGGCAATATACAAGGATCCTGTAATATTACTCACTTCTCGTTGGGCACACAGTATTCAGTAAAAAATCATAGTGAACAATCACAGCACAGAAACGCACACGCACAAATTGGACATGCGACTACGACGATTCAACGACTAAAAATATTTATGTATCTCACATGCAAATGAGAAATGTTTGCAAAACATCGTTTCAAATAGGCATGCAATATGTAGGTTTTTTTCTTGATACTTAATTACTCGGTAATTGATGTTTCGATTCTGTTCTAATTTTATTTATTACACCTGAACGTATGCAGAAAGGTTCGGTGTTTTGTTATTCATATTTTATTTTTAATTTGTATGGCAGCATGGATTAACGCGCTCTGACAGCTCGTTTAAGAATTTAAACAGGGCTGCTATTTCGAAATTTGCAATCAATGTCTGTCTCGGTCTAGGGCTGGCAACGAGCAAGCAGAGATCTATTGAATAAGCAACGAGTCATTTGGAAACTGTGACGTTAATGTTTAAAATTCGAATTTACGCCTGACTGCACATACTAAATCGACACCTGGTTTATATTTCTTCATCACCAGAGCAATTAGTCAGCGGTTTTTTTTTGTTAACAACAATACAAATATTTTCAATTTAAAAACCATTTATGGTAACAAATTAAAAATTAACCGTACATTTTTCCGTTACTTTCTATTTTGTCTCTCGTTTATTGATGCATTTTTTAAAAAGTCTACATTATCTTCTGGCAGTACTTTATTCATCATTTTATTATTTTATTTACAAAAATAAATAAAATAATACAACGGCAGATAACAATAAGAAATGTATTCGAGGTCTTTATATCTAAGCAGTCGCGCTTTTTGACAAATAAATTTACATTTCAATATATTGACTTTGTGACAACGTCAGGCAACGTTCAATAAATATGCAGAGTACTGGATACCTGGCATCGCGTTTTTCATAAACACAGTTTTGATGCATTTATTCCCGCCTCGGAGAATTTTTCAATTACATAGTTCAACGAAAAATGCGAAATGCGTTTGACAACAACGCAGTTGCCAATATTTTTTGGAAACTATATTTTTGCAAACATTCAAATTAAACTTGCAATGTCAACATAAAACGCAATCGACGTCCTTTCGTTGCTTCCGCGTTAAGCTGCTATAAATGTAACGCAACCATTTTTCACTATTTACAAATAAAAAAGAATTAAAAAGGCTCATAAATGCAGCTCATTTATTATTATACACATTTTTAAGTTGAAATGGAAATTATTTGGAGTATTGTTTATTATGAAAAATGCAAATGTAAAATTAATTTACATTTAACAATTTACAACTTGACAAAGCATCAATAAAAATGCAAATGGCATGGCGCCAGCTTGCCCTAGTTCATTAAATAATCATTTGGCTCGAAATTATTGACATAATAAAACAGCAAATCTAAAAAATGCTGAAATTTCGTTCGACTCCAGTTGTAAGATAGAGGAAGCAACGATCAAGCACGGAAAGTAAATTCTAGTAAAATTGATATTTTTGATCGATTTAATATATCTTCATTTTTTTACCCAATGTAACCGCCATCTATTCTCAAATTTATTACTTAGTTCAAATCCACCACCAAACTTCATGGACATTCCATATATGTCATTCATTTAAAGCAAGTCCCACTTTTCTAATTTCGTTGCACTCAACCTTTTCTGATTTCCTTGATAGCCTTAAATTTTGTCTAATTTATCGCTTTATCTAGCCATCTATAAACATCGTTCTTAATCTTACGTTTATTTCAGTCTGATCCAGAAACTATCTTGTCATTTTGATAATCCTGTTCATTTAATATGTAAACAAGGGATTTGTGTTTATGAAACCAACTGTGCATAAAACCAAGGTGTGAAGAAGCTAGAAACAGGTTTGGAAGTCGTGGATAAAATGATGCAATTATTAGTATTCAGAAGATCTAAGCATAACTCAAAGAAGATAATTTAGAATGGGTATGGTGAGAAGTTGGAGCAGTTGAAAGGGCTTGAATTTGGGACCAAGAATAATTAATACGGAAAGCAGCACCTAACGATTGTATTAATGAGGAAACGACTGCACAAGACGTAAATATCACTGTAACATCAGTGAGGAGATTATAAAAAAATATATAAATTTCATACCGTTCGCATCCAACTGTATCAAGCTTTTAATAGATTTAAATGACTATTGAAGGAATATATGCTAATTAGAATGTTTTTTAATATGATGTTGTTTCCCGATGAATCGACATTTCATAAAATTGGACATGCCGATCGATATGAGACAAGTAGATGCACAACATCGGTGGAGCATCAATGTATAGTTGCGTTGAGCCATAGAATTATTGACCCATATTTTTTCGTTTAACTGGTGCCATGTATCTGGATTTCCTATTATATGTTTTGCCGGAAACATTGGAGAATGATGTCATTAAATGTCTGGATTCAACATGACGGTATCCCGCCCCATTTTTATGTACCTGTCAGAGATTTCTTACTTCAGTATTATCCCACCTGGAATGGTTGTGGAGAGCCCATACATTGGCCACCAAGGTCACTATATTTTGGATTATTTTGGCTTATTTTTTTGGGGTTCGTAAAAATCATTGTATACAGTACCTCCAACAACCAGAGAAGACATGATTGTACGAGTAAGAGAGGCGAGAGGTGAATACAAAAATTAAACTCGTTTTAGAAAATGTACACAATAGTTTCAAGTGACATTTTCTTGGTAATAGAAGAGTACAATTTCAGATGCCCGAGTATGATTCAGAATCAGCAGTGATGCACTTACAAACTTACAAAACTTACAAAAAATATAGAAAATGCGGATAGTGAAATATCGTAAGATTGTTTGGAAAAAAATTGAACGAAGGGCCAATGAAAAGTGTCCAGAACGTATAGAAATACACATTATTGCGATTGAGACTCCTATGAGGGTAATAACAGAGGAAATATTAAGATTAGTGGACTTGTCGATGGTATCATTGTTTTTTGGCTAAAATTAGATGAGACAATGTGAGTGCGGAGGAGGAGGAAATCCACGGGTTTAAATATCTGGGTGTTAGTGTGAAGAAGGTAATGGATAAAGCGGTGAAGCAGGAGGTAAGCATCAACACTATTCCGTAATGGGAATTTGAAACACTACAATATTTGTGGGTTTTGGGTTGGGTAGGGTACGTTTAGGTTGGGTTGGATTGGGATGATACATGAAATGGAGCGTAGAGTAGAACATAAGACATAAGTGGAATAGTGGAATAAATAAACCAATAGCTCAGTGAAAATGTGCATGACGTAATAGTAAAAATGTGTCAACAAGAAAGGGAAAGAAATTACACGGCTTGAGTGTAATGAGTTGACGTTGCAATTTCAGATAATTATTATTATATTATTTTAAATATTAAAAAAGGAATTATGGCGAATAAATTGTACATATGCTGACGAATTCAAACTTCTAAAGAAATATCCAGAAACAAATGGATCGAGACAATCTATAATTACGGAAGAACCATATAAAGATTTAAAGGAAAATTATTTATCTACTGCAGAAGAATCACAAGGCTGCAGATCATGGTGGCGGAAATTTTAGTCAAAGTGAAGAAAAACGACCAAACAAGAGTCCAGAAGTTTACGAAGGATATAAAGAATAAAGCAATATGGTGAAGAAATTAATTGGAAAACGTAGTAGGAGTTGGAACGATTGGAAACAAGACTATAAAAACAAACAAAAGTTGTTCTACCTAGTTTTGCAAAATCGGAGAAGTGAACATAATACTGAACAAAATATAGAGGAGATGATGATGGCATGACGTGAGCAGTTTATGGCATGAATTAAAAATTGTGAATTGGTGGATGATATATCGGTGGAGATTGATGATCGATAGATATAGGGTTTTATGAAAGAGCAGTGCATGGAGCAGAAGAATGTCGAAAGATTAGGAAGTAGATACAAGTGTTTTCATATTTCCTATGGCTACTTGCATGGCGAGTAAAATCTACTAAAGATTATTAGAAAGAAAACTGTGTGAGAAGTTACAAATGTCAATAAAAATGAATTCAGAGCGGAATGGGGCACCTAGGATTTAATTTTTGATGTACATCAACTGAAATTCGAATACAGAGCTAACGTACATTTGATAACTTTGCTCTAAAAGCTTTGTATATGAACTGCATGATAATGAGTTCTTCCCAACGAGGGGGGGGGCACTCCGCTACAGCTTGCAATGGATGATAGCAAAAGAAAGTACACGAGATAGGTTGGGTGATAGCTAATGTACTCAGTTAATTTACTGCTACTTGCTAAAAACGAACGAGACCTGCAGATAATCCTAGAAATTCATTAAGCGATGGACCCTTCATTGGTAGGAAAGAGACAAAGAAACACTAACCAAAGACAAGTTAATTATCGTGCGCATTTTGACGGAGGTGTAGAAACTTGGCTGCTGACAGAGCAATAAAAATGAAAATCCAAGCATGTGAAATGACAATTAGGAGGAATACTAGAAGGTCAATAATAACTGGAAATTTGGTAATGGTAGTAATAGATACTATGATAGAGAGTAATAAATCGTGATGGCATGGTCATGGTGTGAAAGGATGCCAAAAATGTTATGTAGATTGGAAACTATATGGAGCAAAAGAGTCAGAGCTTTCATAGAAGGGATTCAAATGTAGTGTTATAGAAGTTGCTAGAGACTGATTGAGGTACAAGTGGCAGCACATTACTTTAAGTTTCAAACGCAGAAAATTAGCTAAAAAAAGCTTTGTTCAAACACTTAAAAAGAGATGTTGTAGATGCCGAATTACGAATTACTAAGAAAGTAACTACTATTAGTGGTATCGTGGTATCGAGCCTGGAATTGCGTGCGATTGCCAACAGAATTTATTAATGTGTGACATTTTGTTGTAGTTTGTTGTTACTGGCTGTATTTTTTTTATAGCGGCTGATGATAGATAATCAATCAATCTATTTGTTCAACAATTCTCATTTATGGTTACTGAATTTTACACATTTCTTCTTTTCTAATTCCAGCATGTTTTTTTTATCTTAAACGTTCACGTGGCTATATAGCGTGGTCCTCCGAAAAATCTTCTACTCCATAATGGAATATTTGCTTAGAGGACCAAACTGACGAGTACTGTATCAAAAATATAGATTTTATGGATGTGTAAAACGGGCAAAAGTTTGTTGGCTTACCATGCGTAACTTCTACGACTCTGTCTATCTATATATCGATCTTGCAAATGTTTTCAAATGAAGTCTGGAGTCATTCAAAACGCATAATATTAAATAATGCTGCAATTTAAGTATTTTAATGAATTTGTTAATTGACCAATGTGTCATCGCTGCATACATTTTTGTGTGTATTTAACAAATTAAATGTAACATTTTTTCAGTACAGTTCTAATTATACGTCATTATAGGAATGATTTTATGAGGTATGCTTTATCTTCATCTCAATTAAAATTATATGCTTAAACGCAGATACAACGAAAGAGTGTAATACTCGGGCAACGCTTCGTGCAATAAATTGGAACACTAATATCGGTGACCAATCACATGCAAAACAAACAAACGAGAGACTTGAAAAGTTCATCAGCAACACACAACACATACCGACGTCCTCCTGCCTGTAGTTCTGGATGATTTCGGCCAGTTCCATGTTTCCGGCGATGACGGCCACTTGGTACGGCGTCTGATTGGCATAGTTGAGGGCCTGTCGATCCGCCGCCCTGAACAAAAGTTGCCTCGCACACGATTCTTGACTGTTCACGGCGCAAACATGAAGTGGCGTATTACCCGATGCATTTCTTGCGTTCATATCGGCGCCGTAGAATAATAGGTGCTCGACGTGCTGCAGTAGTCCGGTCCTACACGCCTGAAGCAGAAAATGGATCGAATGTTAGCAGCGCCAGGAAATGTACACGTAGAACGCGCACACACAAAAATCGTGCGATAAATCTCGGCTGGAAGCTTTGATATATTTTTTTATTTCTTTTATTGAAGGCTACGGCCATTTCATGCGTTAGAAATTAATTGGAGGCACCTTTTAAATGCGTCAGACGCACGGATATTTACGGTGATTTTCTAACATTATTGCAAAATTCAATTTTAACACATTGATATTTTTAAGCTATTGATATTCTAATAACTAATCAGCGAATTTGAATCTGTGAATTACGTTTTCATTTGACCTGTCGTAGTAAACAATCACTATTTTTTGGTTATTTTACATTGTAAAAAAAAAAAACGTTTGTTAATGTGTCAATGAAAGAAGGTAGAATAATGCAAAATAATGAATGGTATTAAGTTTTATAAGAGCATATTTTGTGCATTCAACTACATCTCCTTTCTGAAAACATTGAAGACAGTTGACTGGACAATTGTGCAGTCACCATTAACAGAAAATTTTACTTCTTACTACTATACGGGCATATCGTATGAAACCGAAATTGTTAAAGTATCACATTATACATATACTGCGGAAATTTGTAAAAAGGATGTGTATGTCTTGTGATAAAATGTTCAAGTAAATATTTTTTTGTTATTTCACACTCTTTGATAAAGGCATTGTGAACTTGAAAGTTTGAAATGTCAACACTGATAGCTGAAGACGGAGACACCTAAGTGGTAAATACAGTTACGGCGCAATTAGAGATCAATCATATTTGCTAGACAAGATAGATGTGAGCAATGATTAATTTTGGTGCAGTTACTTTGGGTCGATTATCCACGAATGGAAATACAATTATGTTTCTTCAACACCGCTTGTGACTGTAACGCTACGTACAGTGAGTTGCCAATTATTATTCGCATGAACCCATATTGGGAGGAAGGTAATTCGTTTTCTGGTGAACTATTACAGATAGTTTTTTTCTGATATAAAACAGTGCACCTATGTAATCGCCATACATCAAAGCTACGTTATTTTTGCAAATTACTTACGCTTATTATTTTCATATTTTACATATACCAAGTACACTTTGTAGGTGGAAGAAAATTGCAAAAATTAACGCGCCCGTTACCCGTTGATTTTGAGTAACTGTTTTTTTATAATTGAATTGCCATTGAACTACGTTTTTGTGCAATTATTTTCATGTTTTGCTAACAATTGATACGCTTGACACTGGAAAATGTTATTTTTGCGCGCTTTGTTCCCTACTAACGGGATGTAATGATCTCCACCCACGTAGTGAAACACGTCTCTTGCTGTACGTAATTGTCTGCGCTTCTCATATCTCCAATTTACTTTTTTTCAAGACTAGTGGATTATTATTAGGCTGGTGCTGTTTGGAACTTTTAAAATATGTGCCTCCGGTACATTACCTTTAAATCTTTTTGTTTTCTCAATTTAATTTGAACGATTAAGAAACTAAATTGGGATTTGATATAGGTTACTTATGATGATTGTTAAAATTAATACGCGTTTTTTGTTGTTGAAAACATGCTTTATCTAACATTTCGGTCAATCTAGTTCCCTTTATCAAAGATGTTTTAGATGAGCAACAAGTACACATGGTGCGTACTGTACACAACCAACATTTTACGAACCATGTGTCGTGCTCCTCATATAAAACATCTTTCATAAAACAACTAGATTGACCGTAATGTTATGTAAAGCATATGTTAACCAACAAAAAAGTGTATTAATTTTAACAATCATCGCTAGTAACCTGTCAAAATCTCCCCAAAAGGCTCTCTTCTATGTTTCGGCAGAGTCCCATATGCCATCCTCAGGTAGCTCTACTTGGTCTGACTGATTTACAAGAAGATGGCAGTTGGGTGATTTAGTTTAGTGATTAGCTAGGCTGAATTCGGTTTACTGTGAAATGGATTTGTTTATTTTAAGCGTATGGAATTTGAGGTGCAAGTTTAAAACTTTTTGATCCCACAACTAAAAAAAAAAAGACTAATGGAAGTTACTTTTTGGTCGAGTGTTCTGAGTAATGGCTGATGAGCATTTTTAAAGGCCTTCAAAGCCTCCATTAAAACCACCCTTAAAAATAACATTGACATTTATATTAGACGTATCTGAACATTTACGATGAAAAACGTTAACCTTAACTATGCAAAATATTATCGCAAATTCCAAATTCCAAATTCGAATGTTTAAATGTTTTCGGAAATCTCACTGAACGTCACCTAGCCCACATCACAAAATTTGCAAAATTATTGTTTTAGAAACGTGGTGTTTTAAGTATTGCTATATAATAATTTAATTATTGAGATATGAAAATAAATTCTCATGTGGTATCATTTTACATATTTTTGAACATTTTTTTCCTTCCTTTACGTCAGCATTAATTTTCATATATATGAAAATTTCTTTATCAACATAGATGAAATAAACAGGGCCGTATTTTTAAATTATTTTTAACAAATTTATTAATGAATATTGTAAATTTTCTTTATATAAAAACGTTCAAGAGGATGGTGGTGCTTAACGTTAGCTAGTTGAATAATCTCCTGTTAACAAATTTCACAGAAAATAACAAACATACTCCCGAGTGTACACACGTGCATTTTATTAAATTTCAATTTTATTCAGCTCGATGTCCGTTTTTTTTTACTCGATATATGTGATTTCAGGGGAATAAATATCAAATGATTTTTTATTTCTAAAATGAACAAATCACTTAACCTCTATTAATAATTTCTAATTGTTCTTACACGAAACAAATTAATTATTATTAATTGTGTATTACCACGCTTTGCAAGAGAACGGGTTTCTTACTTTCAACAATATTAATAATTTCGCAACGAATTTGCGAAAATGTACTAATATATACCATAGTTTACAGTCCAACATCTTTGTTCTCTTTTATCGGGCGAGCCGCCCCACATGTCGATCTAATCCTTATTGAATTTTGTACGTACAAACTTTTAAAAAAATATTCCTAATCTATTATTAATTTTTCGATATATGTAGAATTATGTGCCCTAAGTTCTTGATTTATATGTTCATATATATACTTCGGCTGACGTTGGACGTTGACGTTGGATCGCATTGACTTTTGTAGGTTTCTATGATTAAATTACATTATTTACAATTATATGTTTTATTAACTATATGTAGCTTTCATATCGGGGTTGCAAATTAATGTATATTGTGATATAACAAATCGGTTCAAAGACTGCAAGAACCTGTTTAAAATTTTAGTATACACACAAGTCACACGAGTCTAATGAAGTGGTCAGGGAGACAAGTCAGACGAAATTTTGATTGTATCAGAATGTTATCATCTAATAATCTTGCAAAAACAGTTAGTTACCAGTTATTTATCAAGTGAAATTAAATTGAAATAAAAAATTAAATAATATTTGTTGTAAACTAAAAATCTAAAAATCCTGCAGCTGGAAGGTTTAAATCATATCGAATTAAAAATATATATTAACGCGTTGTGACTTTATTTCTATCAACTTTGCAAATATATTTTCATACATGGTTTTATGCAATCCATGACGAATTGTTACGTATTTTATAGTTTCATTTTACGAAACAATGATCGCGTAAGTCGTTTCATATAATACGACTACATTGAAACCTCGCTCTCAACGTTTTTGGAATACATGTTAAGCTGCCGGGATTAAATAAATCGCCCTTCTAAGAAAATGGGGGAGAAAACAATAATCTCAACTTCGCATTAACCTATATAGCCTTTAGAATCAAGGCATAGACCAAGAGACCTGAGGCAAGAGAGAGACATGGTCGTTGTCATTTTTAGTCATTAGGGATGTACGACTTTTTCCCTTACCATGAATGCCAGAACAACAATGTCTATTTTTTAAGTTGCACGCAGAAAGCTCGGAAAGCTGCACTGCTACGCAAAGTTATCAACCAGAGATTATCACTTATGAAATCAACTAAAAACTTCGTGAAATACCAAACAATTCTCGTTTAAATTAAATGCTATAAACTTGAATAACAATTATTATGTACATTTTCCCGACGTAACGTGTGATATAATAAGACGCAACTGCGTTGCTGATTACTTCCATTTGCTGCATTACTTTCCATAAAAATTCATAGCGCCAGGGAAATAAAAACGAACCAGACCTTACGACTTAATATAAGTAAACGCGTGAACAATCTATAATGAGTTCATTTCTGTAAATAGTATGCTGTGCAAGAAACAATCAGGATGTACTTATTATAGGTGATCGAAAGTTTATTTTTAAACATTGCAATATCAACGGGGCTCTTTTGCCACCAACATATTTTAATGAAAACGTAACGTTACCGTGTAATTACGGGCACAATACGGAGCTGATGACATGGTACACTAAAAAGTAATTACACATTGAGCAAGGTACACAGACGGAATGCTTACTGCATACAATATACTCGTTAATAGAAAAGCATCTTACATTATATTCTATACTTGATCTTGATAACCCAACTTGCGTTTAAGAAATTATCCACGTCAGTTTCGCAACTTGATCTAAATATTGTACGGTGATGTGATTTCGGATTATTCACAAATTAAATTTGGCTAACGATTGTGGCGATTTCGCTCTTATATTTGCTGTGCGTTTGGTTGCCTATTCCGCAAGGTATTTACTTTTTACAAAATTAATGCATTTTTGGTGGCATTTATATTTCGATCAAGTTCGTGAAAAATCCATCATCGAATATGCACCAGCACTCAAAATTATCGCAAACAAAATACCGTCTTGAAAAGAACATAATTATAAGTTGTTTTTTACGTAAAATTTATGAGATTTATCAAAACTTATTCAATTTATTCAGTTATCTAATATCATCAAAATTAGTTTCATATAAAGACAAATAGCCAACGATAATTTACAACTTCGATTTAATTTTTTTCGTATTTCACTTTTTTAATTTTAAAATGTTTCTTTCGTATTATATTCATTTTGTTCGCGTTCATTGTTCCACGTTCCACAAAACACGCAGATGTTTTATTAAATAATATTGAATTACATGCATTGTTCCTTTATGCTAGAGCTGCTACCGGTTTGCTCAACATAAGAAGGCGTAACAATGGCTGTAATATTACGAGTGATAAATAATCGAACTGATCAAATGAGCTTGATATCTCTTTATTATTTAAGAATGAGTTTAAATTAACGCTGTTAATAGCCGTGCATTTACAACTGGTCTACGCTTTTCTAAGAGTCATTTGTGGATTTTACACTTTGTGTGATTATAAACCTTTTAGAAGGAAGACACAACGATAATAAAACCTCAATAAATAACAATAATACGCAGATGAAAACCGGTACGGTGAATATATAATAAATCATCGGTATATGCGTAATTGAAATTATGAAATTTGTTGCATATGAAATTTTGCAATTAACTAATGCTGTTGTATGTTACGTATTTATAAATTTACGTAATTGCAATGATTTATTATCAACAAAGTAAATATGCTACTAATGTGTTTTATATTCGATAATTATATTCAACGCGTATTACTAAAATTAATTATCATTAAACTACGATGCGAGTTTTATTTCAGATATTATTACATCAGCATTATTACATACTAGCATAATTACATATATTGTTTAGTTCTCTTTGTTACGTGCCTAGTCATCAAATGCCTTATTTTACGCGAAACACATTTGTGGTATTAATCATATACGTTGCATCCGTAACATAAAAAACGCAAAACATTAATCGCTTCCTGCGAATTGATCATATTGCGTGGATTCCCAATCTAAGAAAAAACTAATTTAAAGTCAGGTCCATCATGTAATTGAGCCACCGAATATATGACATAATCTTCAGTTAGTTCAGCATAGATAAAATAACTGGAAATAACTGTGTCGCCTTAGTTTCTAAAAGCAGAAATGGCCAGGCAAAACAAACATATCAGACCAACCAGCCTAATATAATTCCTTCTCAAGGCGATTGATATACTTATGGGTTGGTAGACCAAACAGGGGCTGCTTCCAAAATACTACTTCCAGCCTATCTATTCTACGCTGCCACTAAAATCATAGCAGTAGGCTTCAATTTAGTAGTTGGGGGAATTCAAAGAATTGCTAGGAACTAGTTATATGAGTATTACACACGAAGCAGTAGAGAACCAAAGCAGATACTCCTGATTGATTCACATTTTTTTAATCAACTTGACCATTTGTTAATTCCTAATATGATGGGTCAAAAATAAATAAAGTGAGAGTTTGTTAACTTGGCCTGCAATTTAGATATAATTATATACTGGCATCTAAACTGATGAATCAAAAATGAAAGGTCAACTCAAAGAGTTTCATCTAAAACTTTGGGGATAAAGTCAAGGACAGCCAAAGGAAATAAATTCTCTTTGGGACATACTAATGCAAAGGATGTTTACTTTCAGTCGCACACTAGGATTCCTTTGAAAACCTGGGCTCTAGGGAACTGCAATCTGTTGTCGCGTGGAAAGTACTATCATCAATGGACAGTACCAAACGCAAACATTTGGGATATTACATGCATGTTAACTTTTGAATAATGAAGAATAAATCCTGGCTTTGTACATTATTGCATTTTTTAGTTAAATATGTGGACTTGGCTCAGTCCCGATTTCGTTAGATATAAGAGACTGGAGGACAATACATAAGGATAGAGATAAGTGGAGAGCCCTAGGCATTTAAGGCCTGTAGTGCTTGTATTTCTTGACGCCTTAGGCCACAATTTTATGGGCTAATGGTCTAATATGTGCCTTATATTGTTAAACAGTATTGCATGTAGGAATTCGTTAATTGGTAGTGTTGTGTATTTTTTATATTATTCCATTTTTTTTATAATATTTTTAATTATCTGTGTTGGTATGTTGGTCATACAAATCACAAGAGAACCAAAACCCATAAATGGCAAAACCGATATAAAAAAACCTTTCTCAAATATAATACCAAACTTTTCTCAAATTTAGGCATTGGTTCTTTCTTTCTTCTGTCGTTTCATTTCCCTCATTTTTCTACTTTCCCCCTTCTTCTTCCCCTTTATGTTATCTAATATTTCTAGCCTCCTATCGTCTTCTCCTATATTTCTTCTTCAATCTTTTCCTTTCTTCTTTCAATTTTGTTTCCTTGCATTTTCCTACCCATACGTCCCACCTTTCTCCACAGAAATTACACCTCATGTATTTCTCTTCCATCCAGTACTTAATGGCTTCCTTTTCGCTTCCACGAACCTGAACCTTGCTAGTATTTTTTCGTCTTCTACCGATTTCCTCCCCACTAAGTATCCTCCCATCTACTTTTATTCTTTGTATTTTGCGTTGTACCTCGCATTCCTAATTTTGCGTTCCCTTTCCTGTGCTTCTACCAGCTTCCACCCTTTCACTATCTCCCTCTCCACTTGTTTCATTTTACCTTACATTCTTCATATTTGGATAGTTCGCTTCTCTTGCTCCCTCGTTTCTTAAGTAGGCTTTGTTCTGCCCCCTCCCGTCATTGTCATCGCATACCTCGCTATCCCTTTCCCTGCCTCTACCAACATGCAATCTTTTGAATAAGTATGTATAATTAAGGCCGGTCACGAAAATGCGTGATATTCATTGGCAGATTTGACCAGTTGGGAGCGTCCACGTTAACCAATGAGCGACAAAAGAAAAACTATCGACGCGAGAAATAAATTAATAATTGGTACCCGACGACAAATGTTAGGGTCATCTTAAAGGTACATCATGACATACGCCCCAACCTTGCTTTATATCAATGGGTTGAAATGCATCCAGAAATTGTAATAATGCGTGAAAATAAAAAAAATATATCATGTTGAAATTGAGTAATTCTGGAATAGTTGAGTCAGTATTATTATCTCGGCGTCGAGAGCTCGTCGATGGTGCGCCAATTAGATAGTAATCCCCTTTCCCGAACAACTACATCGTTAGTTCTTTGTTTAAGCTGGTCTAGAACGTCACATACAAAGATATTTAATTACTGCTGCCCTGTTGTGCCAACTTTAATTATAAATTTCAAGTAAATTCAATAAAAAGAATGCTGTTGCACAGACCTCACTGTCGCCAAGACCTGGTCATTACGAACTAAAACACGCACTACCAATGATTCATATTTTTAATTAAAAAAATAAATTGCGCGCGAGTAAGCGATTTTGTCCTGGATTATCAATGTATCGAAACTTTGTAGCCTTTCATGTGACATAATGTCAATAACAATTCAGGTGCAGAATTCGATCGATTTAACCCCAAAACATGAACTTTTCAATGTAACTATAAATCATGAAGATATTTAATATTATTTCTATTTGCTTTGTTTGCGTTACACATATATTTGAATGTTATTTCTGTTTATGTCCTTTAACATGAATTAAGAACAAGAACGCCTAATAAAACGGAACTTCTGAAAAAGGACGAATTGGAGAAATGGATATTAATGGCAAACTTATCGGAGCAGATGGAAAATTTAACAACAGAAGTGCAAAATTTAAGAAAAGAATAGAGAGGAACGGCAATGAAAATGGTAGAGTAATGAGTAATAATAAAAATGAGTTGACTAAAGTTAATACAAAAGTAGAAAGATCAGAAAAGGCTAAAAGAGAGAATAACATACTAGTAGTAGGTTTAGAGGTAGAAGAATATGAGGGCAACTGTTTGGAGACCAATATAAAGGTAGAAGTGGAAGTTAGCAGTCCATAAACTTAGATCAAAAATGGGGTTCTGAGAATTAAAGAACAAAGGTATAATAAAATCATAAGAGGCGAAGGCATATATATTAATAATTTGACCTTAGATGAAAGACACATCGAAACGGTTATAGGAGAAGTGGCTAAAATGATACAGCACTGCTGATATAAGATCTTAGGGATGCTAAATATCGCTGGCAAATTAATAGAACTAGTCAAGATGGCTTTATGAGGTACAGTAGCAGCCACGAGGGTAATGGGGGCAACAACAAGGACATTCAGAATTGAGAAAGGGTAAAGAGCACGGTGACTGTTGTCAACACTACTCTTCAATCTGGTACTCAAAGAAACCATATATTACAAAAGCAGCCCATGTTTGATCCGGACGTCGTAGTTCTAACACCAAGGACACGGCAAGAATTAACTGCACAAAAAGTGGAACTGAACATTAAATCAGAGAAGACGAAAGCCATGACATTGGTAGGAAAACCCAGAGAAGAACGAAGGTATTTTACAGTACGAACATAATAAAGGGGAATTTAAAACTTCGAAAAAGTAGTTTTAATTATTTAGGAGCAGTGGTAAAGAGCGATGGAGGAGATACAGAAGAAATAAAAGCGAGGATAAACAAAGCAACCCGGAGTGTGACATCTTTAATAACGCAAGGCGGATGGTTAAGAAGGACGAACGCAGAGCTGTGTACCTTATACTGTAAATCTGATTACAGTCAGCAGGACAACTTCGATGGGACATGTGAAACTCATCGATGATGAAACGATATTAAAATAAATAGGAGGATGAATACAGCTGATGAGTAAAAGAAGCAAACCGAGATCGAAATGGGAAGATCAAGTAGAAGATTTAAGAAAACTAGGAGTAATAAGTGGAAACAAAAAGCAAAGGGCAGAAAGAAAGGAGACTAAGTGTCAATCAAGTGACAAATGTATGTAGCCCTATTAATAAATAACATTAATTAAATTCATTACACGAAAAGAGCGAAAGCTCATGAAAGTGCTCCACAACAAGGAGCTAACTTTAGTAATTTGTATGATGTTTGTCTTCTGGCGGCTATCTAAATAAAACAAAAATTGCAGACCATCAATTATCAATGTGAGGGGTTTTAGTATCACACTGCTAAGCAAGTATATGGATGGATAATTCCAACCCAACCCTAATTCACACCTTGCAACTAAAATCTCGTTCGATGAGCACATAGGGCCACCATTAACACTTACATTTGTCGGGGTATTTTGTACATTGTTGGGTTGGTGAAACTTTGTAACTAATACATCGTGTAAATTTAAGTTTGATTCGAGTTCTATGCCTATTGGCACACGTCAGTCAATTTCTGCAAATTTCGTCTTTCAGATAATTTACCGTACTGTCATGCGTGGGCTGGCTTTCCATTTCCTTTATAATTTCGTTTCAACTAACCATATATTCAGCATTACAGGTTTTGATGCAATTTGATTTATACCCTGACGTCAAAGTGATGAAATTCAAGAAAACATAAAAATATGTGCCATTGATAACATCGGGGTGAGAAGAATTAGTTGAGGAGGGATAATAGGTAACTCAGAAACTATCGACTGTTGACTGAAGACTAATCTTGCACGATCAGTATGGGTGACCCACCTCTATAGACGGTTGTCAGAATAAGAACACTTGTGGTGGGATCTGGCGCTTCTACATCCAGATTCAACACGGACTGTTATAGGAAGATAAATGTTCGCAGACACTTAATCTTAGTTAGGTCGAGCAAATTGGCGTCGGTTGAAAATAGGCATATATGACCTATCCTTGTAGTTGGTCTTGCGAAGCTTATTGCCCTTCATTTTACTGATTGCTCGAAGAGTCTATACTAGGTATCGCTGATATAACGTGACAGAAGTGTCATAGTTTTTTACTTATTTCAATCGTCCTGAGTAAATTCTATGCTATGAGTATTTTCAAATCTTTTCAGTGCATTAGCTAGAAGTGTAGAAGTTTTACCGGAAGTTTACAAATGAAGTTTACGAACGTGAAATCGAGTTAGGTATTCGGACTTAAGCGCTCGATTAAAAACACATGGCTAACCCATATTAGATGTATGACGGCAACCGCTGTTAATGTAGGTAGTCGCTAACTAATTCGTCGTAAAAAGGAAAAAGAAAACTTTATTAATTCCGGTCCCTGTTTATATAAATTATATTTACCGAACTAAAGCAACTTATAAATTAATTTACCGTTTTTTTTCAAAATAAATTGCCGACGCGACAAACGAAATAAAAATATAATACTCCGTTTACAATTCAACTGGGTGGTCCGTAATACTGAATGTGCTGATAAGAACAGAGGGTCACATTTGAAACCTGACATTCTCTGTTATAAATAACAGGACCGCTGATGTTACTAAGCGAGTCAGCGGAAAAACCACCAGAAAACATAGCCAGTGGAATCTGGAGGAGTTGAAAGACAAACATCTTATTAAATGGTCGAACTGAAAAACCTATGCTTGATGAAGTGATTAAATATTATCATTGAAAGAATAGGCAGTTAGTTAATGTTGGGCAGTCTATGTAAAGTTTTCAACAATTGGACAGCCAACAGTACAGTTAACGCTGTGAAGTCAAAGGAGAGGTTCTAAAAATTAGAGTCGGTGTTAAAAAAATATTAGAGAGGGTTAAACCTCTTACCACCCATTTTGGATCAGGGAGCGGTTTGTTTAATCGACAAATCAAGAGGAATACTGACTATTTATAAAAATGTCAGAAATTATGTTGGTTCTGGGAGCTCTAAAAGTGTAAATTTTATACTGTTGATTTTTAGTTTCGTTGACATACATGTTGACCTTTTGGTCATCAAGTTCCTAGATTTCTCTCCGGTGTTGTCAGGTCATTCGGCTTGGCATGGATAGCCCGTGTTCCGATTTGCGAATTAAAAGCGGGTCAGTGTTCACACTAACTCATGGGTAACATCCGTTTCTGTGGGTAATGGAATTTTTGCATTTCATATCTTTTCTTGATTTCTCATGTTTATGACTTCCACTGAATCTCTTTGGGCATAAGAGTAATATACATTGAATGTGGATAATGATGTACCACATTTGATCAAGTCAATGAATCAATGGAAATCGTCAACGAATTGCTTGAAGCAATCATAACTTTTCTGTTACCTTGATGTAAAAGTTAAAAAAGTGTTAAACATAACAAAGTAAGAAAAAAGAATGCCGCTAGCAATGCTTGGCATTCTTGCTTGGCGTCACCACTCTTGCGTGGTTTAACCATGTGTCTTGTAATCGATTTTTATTTTTAATTTCGCTAATTCCCTAAGGGCTACCACTGTGTTCTCTACATTGAGGTTTTAGACCACAACAAAGTCTCAATAGTTATCTTGATTTCAAGTTCGTGAATTTGTTAGCAGAGAAAAAACAGATACACAAAGGGATATTAACTGAGAATGCATATAATCTGTGAAAATCGAAACACTTTACAGAAAAATAAATTACTTGCGATCGTTGCTTTTTCGTTTACCTCTATTGCAAGTCGAGTTGAAAAACTCTTTTTACATAATGAGTCGTAAACGCAACACGTACATAAATTCTACGTCGCATTTTAATTATTAACCGCAAATCGATTAGCTTAAAATAAAAACACGGGTGTTTTAATGGGAATAATTTCACAGCTATTCTATCTCATGTAAACACGACTAACGAAGTCATCTATCTGTTCATGAATATGATTGCGCAAATCTGTACGACGCTGCAATTTTAATTAAAAAGTAATTTCCGTACTGTAAAGCACTTGAATTAATTAGGTGTGGAGTGCACGGTATTAATTCAAATTGAACATGCGGATACCCGTGATTATGTACGAGTGTGAGCACTTGTGATGGCTGTAAAGTTTGTTACCGTTACATGCATTGCATTTTTCGCGTTTGCACATCGAAAAGCTGCACGATTTAATTTGAAATCTCCGATTCATTTCATCAGTTTTCAATAAATTCTGCTTGCTGCGATGTATTCAGTTAGTTGTCGCAAACTTTGTTGTTTATCGTGCAACCGTTAAGGGTTTTATTATTACGAAAAATTTTGAAAATTAATTATTGCATTTCCTGATAAATTTGAATATTGCATTTTGCTTTTTTTGAATCAATAAATGTTGACTGGGTTGTGTTGGATTACGTGGTTTTTCGAACGCTTAAGTAAATTGAAAATTTTCTCGTTTACCAAGAACGGTAAACAATGTTGATGAATTATTTCCTTCCCGTGTTGTTTTCAAACATTATCCTTTGCAGGATTAATGATTATTTTATCGTCGCATATATGTAATTGAAATGACAAATTTTAATTATAAACTACAAGCACTATGCATCGCTATTTATTTAATAGAAATGTTTAATATGTATTTGAACAACACGTATTATGATAACTATGGCAATAATCGGCTACTTAATGCTCGTACACATCGAGCTTTAACGGCTTTAATGCAATAAAATCCTGATGAGTTCGTTATACATCGAGCCGGCAGCAAATTATACGTTTATTGTTGTCCAGTCCGGTGTATGATTTGCTAAAAAATCAAAGCCCTCTCCATTATAACTTCGCCGTATATTCTCGTTTATTTATTGTGCATAAACCTCGAAGAGGTCAGGCATGACGTCATCGTCGTTACTTTTTAGATAGACATATAAAGCCAAGATTCTTGTCCTGAAAAGTGTTTGGTAATTGATATTGTTGTTGCGCAAAGCCAAAATGTTTTAAATTCTCGTCGGTGAAATTTATGCTGGCTTTTAAGGGATTTTAATAGGTTGGAAACGGTTCAGCTTAATCATAAGTTGTCTCGCTATGAAAAAGGTCTAGGCAAAACTAAACAGATTGCGAAGCTCGAGGTTTTACAATGCTTTATTTTATAAATTCTACTTAATAAATTTACGTTGTGGCTGGGACGTTAGTTTAATGCTCAGGTTACTCACGTTATATCCTTACTTTCTTTACTCGTATATTACTATACTTTATATTAAAAAATATTGATTCAATATTTTATATTTGTAACCCTGGTTTGATATGCCATAACGTTATAGGAAAAGCGTAGAAAATTAAACGATTTCCAGTAGGCATCGATTTTCGACCACGTTTATAAATACTAATATAATAAAAAATATTTACTAATATGATGAATATACTTCACCCATATTCAACAAAATAAACGACCTTTATCACAAAATTTGATATATTTATGTTCGCAGAGTATATTTTAGGTAGAATCGATGTCGCACGTTACTCATTAATTAATGCGATTATCGTGGGTGAAAAATGCGGCCGCTAAAAGATTTTGACATGAATGATGAATTATCCTAACGATATAGATTAATAAATGTGTCACAGTAATTGCAAAATTTCATATCGAACAAATTTCACAATTTTAATTACGCAGTCATATTGATTATGTATTCAGCGTGCGCAAATATTCGACACGTGGGGGGAAAGCGCTATAAATTTGATTAAAAATATAATATACTATTTATTTATAAGAATTTTATTAAATTTTGATAATAAATAAATATATCAAAGCTCGATAACGATTTATTGGAATAACATACCTGGTGAACTTCTTGCCAACCCTGCAAGTCCTGAGAGCCTATCGTGGCGTGATCGTGCAGCAACGTCTCGGTAAATTGGGGATCGACGTTGTGCGTGATGGTCAGATACAGGGGTGTCAGACCTTTGTTGTCCTTGTAGTTCGGCGACGCTCCGAGCTCCAGTAGAGTTTTCATCGCCTCCAAACTCCTGTGCTCCACGGCGCGATGCACTGCCGTTGAACCGTCGCGAGTCCGATAATCGAGCAAGGCGCCCCCGTTCACCAGGGCGATTAGCACCTTGGCGGGCTTCTTCACGCCCGTCGCGATGGTCAGCGGAGTTTCTGCAAACCAAACGAAATGCGCTCAGAAAAGAAATGCTAGTCAACACTGCGTTTATCGGAGTTAGTGATCGCATTTTTCGGCCTAGTTATTTTGATTAGCAATTTAAGTGGTACACACGAACGGCAGTTAGAAGTGAGCGCATGCACTTCTGCTTGCTAGGCGTTAAGTCAATTACAGATTTTTAATTTTCCACGTTGTGATTTTAAATAAAAATGTAACTATGTTATAAATGTGACGGTAAAAAAATGCTTTATTGAAACGTGTTACACCACCATTTTAATTTAATTTTAAATGAGCTAATTACCCTTTAAAAATGATTAATTCTACTTGTATATTTCTAGTAGGATAACCTCAGATTCATAACCCAGAATATAAAATAGGATTATATAATTCCGAACTTGATAATTAATAGGGGTGATACTCTCATATATTACCCAAAATCGAGGAATATCGTCGTCATTGTTTCCCATTAAATTCCAATTTCTTTATAAACAGGAATTTTTAAAATCACATTTATGTCAGTATAACTTTCCAACCAGTAACATTTGTTACGTTGTATAATGATACTCGTCATTGTTATTTAGTTCCAGGTAACAGTGTTAACAACTCCAATATTATTAAATCTGCAGCATGTGATATTCTAAATCTAAGAGAAATACATTTGGCTTGGCCAGTCGTATCTCTCTGGTTTAGTTTCTTGGAAAAGTTCTAATTCAAAATTGTAATCGTTTTGAAATCTCCGAGATAAAATTCCAACGAAGGCTGATTTGAATCAATAACTGTAGGATTACTGGCATAAAATTATATATATTATTATATAATATAATGCCAGTTTAAGATCAATGCAAAATATGTTATTTCTAGGGGAAGGTGGGGGAATGGCGCTCACATGGTTAACGGCGCTCAATGAAACTACCCACCACGAACCAGTAAATTTAGACAAGTTTTGCAGCAGCATGCAGCAGCTATACTATATTGCCACTAACCAAGGTTTTATAGTAGAAGATGCGCTGTGGTAATATTTCATTGTAAAATTGTGCTGGGAAATACTTTATTGTATTAAAATGGTGTAAACATGCATTAATATTGCTTTTAATGCTCTTTGCGTACAAATAATTCATTTGCAATTCAAGCATGCGTCAAATATTTTGAAAGTTATAAACACATAAATAAGTTTTAAGAGGCTATGCCGCTCACTATGAGTGTCATAACTCCACAGTGACAGTAATTTCCATTGTGATTTGTCGCAGAAGTTTCTTATTTCTATATAGACGCTTCGTAAAAAAAGAACTACTACAATAGCTTCATTGTCAGTTGAAGTAACGAAGGAAGTTTTACAGGCGGTTCAAAATTGAACCAGTATTCGAGGTGCTAGTAAACGATATGGTGTTCCTATAGTTCAATTAGAGACCGAATACCAACTGGAATTTGCGCAGTTCCTAATTAGGAAACAACATTGACAATATTTCAAGAAAATAAAATTGCAACACACATTTTGTTTTTATCAAAATTATTTTATGGCGTAACTCAAATTGAGCTAAGACGATTACGCTGAAAAAATAACATTAACCACCGTTTCAATGGGGATGTTAAACTGGTGCATACTGGACGTATGGTTTTCAGGAATTCCAATATGCGAGGGCGGTTCATCAATTATTGTCAATAACATAGTAGGCATTGACTGACAAATAAAAAACTGTTTCCATCCGAAGAGTCACTTATTGACGTTAGTGTATGTAAAATTGCGTCTCTCTATCTTTTCATTTATTCGAAATATTAGTTTAGTTCTGTTGTGGTTTTTGTAATTTAATCAAAAAGGATAAAATTTGAAACAGCAGCTGTTTTAAAAAACATATGTAAGAAAGGTTTATCAGCGCAAGAAATTCATAAGAACGTGACTGAAGTATTGGGTGATTCTGCTCCTTCATACCAGGTAATTAAAAATTGATTACGAGATTTCAAACTGGGGAGAGAGTTCTGTAAACACGCGCCAGGTGCAATACCACCAAAAACTGTGGTTGCCAAGGAAAATATTAATCTGATTCATGATATGGTACTGGATGATAGAAGATTTACCGTCAGATTCATAGCGGATACATGTGGCACCGTAACAGGCGAATATTACGCAGATTTAATACCAAAATTCGAGAATTTATGAACGACGATGAAGTGATGACAGCGGTAAATGAGTAGCTGGCGGAACAAAATATATACTTTTTTTCCAAAGGCATTCATGTACAGATACGTAAAATTCATTTTTTTTTTATTTTAATATTTCGTTCGTCACAGACGTTTGCTTCTCTGTTAGGGACAATAATTGGTGAACCGCCCGCATATGTTTAGAAAACCTGAAGCAACCAGTATAAATAGAGTTAAAGCTTTTTAATACAGAAGAAGTCGACCCGATTTTTTTCGAACCTTGAAGCTTAAGTTAAGGATTTCGAAAGGAACATACTAGCCCAAAAAGGACAAAAACACGTTTGCGTTTTAAGTAAAAATAATACCGTATGTTGTGCAAACCAGCGCTTCTGGATCATTCATCCCACAAACGTTCATTTACCATAGACAACGCGTGACGACGTTATTAGAACGTGGAGGACTTCCTGGCTCTATTTGTAGATGTACAAAGTCAGGCTGCATGACGGAATGAGGTAATTATGGAATGGATTAAACATTTTTCAAAAGCAGTCCATCAATCCATACAAGAACCAACTCTTCTTATACTGGATAATCACAGTAGTCATACTTCCCTAAACAGCTACCAGTATTGCAAAAATAATGGTATCCACATGCTTTCATTATCAACGTGCACGACGTGGTGGTTTATGGGCATCGTTAAGCCCTTATCATAACATCTAGGCAAGATCAACAAATTACTCCATACGACCTGGCATCCCTTTTGAACAAATATTATGCACAATAGAGAAGCTAGCACACTAATCCTAATGATTTTAACGAAGAAGATTTCTGTGCATCCGATGTTTCATTAAAAGATTTTGAAATTACAGAGATAGCTCATGCAGTGCAAATACGAAATCAATTCTTTCCAGTTCCTGTAAATGAAAATATTCAGTGAAACAATAAAAATTCGCCCAAACCAAATGTAAGAAATAAATAAAACTGCGGTATATCATTTACCGAAGTGCTACTAATCCTGGGCCATTAGCAGATACGAACACAACTGTAAGAAGGCAACAGCAATCTGAAATTCTAACATCAACGATATTTAAGAAAGTATTGGAAAAACGGGGAAAGTCGATGTGCTGAAAAATATTGAAATAATCTTTACCCACTACAAAAAATCTATCAGAGCCGTAAATGATAAAAACGATAGACATTAAACGAAAGTTAGTTAGCCAAGTTAGCTCATTTTTTAATGATGAAAGCATAGATGAAAATAATCTGTGTTCTGGTGACGAACTTGATGGCGCCGATCCACATGAGTGCTGTATTATTTGCACTGAATTTGGGAAAGATGATTTAAAATGATATTGGTACTTTCAATTAGATATCAAACTCGAATAAGTTACATTACATTAATTACGGGAATTAATTTTTTTAAAATATATTTAATGCAAGTACACAAAGCATATAACAATGTGCGTAACACTGAAATTTCAAGGGATTTTTTTATAGTTTTTATAATACACTCCTAGAAAATCAACGTCATACAATGATTGTGTTTTTCTAAAAAAAATGTTTCAATAGTCGATAGATTTTTTTAAGGTTTCATTACCGTATTAATAAAAATTACATATAAATAATATATTCATCATCATCATGTACAGTATAACATTATTGAAAAAATACAATTCTACGTCTCTGATAATTTATTTTTCAGTATTATATCAACCGTTTTCGTATAGAGAATACCAAAAAATATTTGAATATGTATATGAATTTAAAAGCATTTCTGGTAATATTTTTTGGAAATAAATACCAGAAACTAAATTATATTATACTAAAAAAATTAATCAGCTTCGATTGTTTTAAAACCCCTAACTTATCATTTATCATCACTTTTCGTTGCATGCCCTCTAGTGATGGATGGAAATATTGTGAGGTACTTCTCCATCATTTTCTGTGCACAAACTACATTTTCCAAATAAATCAACTGTCAAACTCGCAATGACTGTATCTACCCCTTCTTAAAAATAATGGTCCAGGTGATGTTGTTGCTCATTTATTACAGAACATTAATGGGGGATCCTGCTTTAGGAGGCCTTAAAATAGCGTTTTTGGGGGATTTTTTTAGGACAGAAAAAAATGAGTCTAGTGAACTTTTTAGAGCATTTTATTGCATATTTGACCATTAAAAAAAAATTAGTCGAGAGAAAAATATTTAAACGGAACCGATTTTTATGCACATTTGTGCAACACATTTCAATTGCAATTTACAATCGGTGGGAAAGATGTAGCCCGTAATTTTTGTCTGAAACAAAAAACCACAGAAAATTGTAATTCTCATATATTTTCTTCTAGGTGAACTAAAAAAACCCAAAAATCTTGAAATTCAAGATTTTTCTCAGGTTTGAAAATAAATGTGCTCTTTGCAGGAAGAGAAAATCATTTCAACTTGCTAAAAAAGTTGTTTAGAATTTTTTTTTCATTAATCTTTTTAGTTCAAATCGAATAGAATGCTACTGAAGCCAAGAAAAGTTTTGTTTCGTTTTGATTGCTTGTCTAGTTTTCTCGCAATCACGCCCACCAGTTTAGAAAAATCGTAAAAACTAAAACTCGAGAAAACGCGCTCTAAAGTTTACGATCAGGAAAAATGTTATTTTTCGATTACTTACGGAATATCGCGTTATAATCCTACTATAGCTCTTACGAATTCAAAATATTATTATTTCGAACGACCGATTGAACTTTTTTCAGTACATAGTTCGGTGTTATGTGACTGCGGGGAGGGGCGCGCGCTTCGTTTGTCCGAGCGTTCGTATATTTTTTGCTCGACACCTCACTGTGTTTAGTGCTGTATCTTTCAAAATATTGCGAATTAGTCGCTATAACTTTTTATACATATTCCTAAATATATTAGGATTAGGATTAGATTTTTTGAGCCTTCTAAAGCAGGACACATATGCAGTATACATATGCTAGACGTTATGGCTGTGGTTGCTGGCTCAGCACATTCAATATTTATATATTACAGTCTGCTGACGCTATGACAAATATGTTACTCACTTCAATGTAGTTATATATTTGTTACTTAGTTTTATTGTAATGATTTACGTAACCAAATCGTGGTCTACTTTCATATATTACATACCCATTCTTTCATTTGGCCATCAACTGTATCTTCATTTTTTTTCAACATCATGGTTCTAAAACGTCCCAGATCTTCTCATAACGGTAAAAGTTCTTTCCATAACGTCTGCATTAAATTATTCATTATATTTATCCAGCGTTCGTATAATATATAAATCGCATATTTAAGAGTTACGTTCTCTAAATGTTACTTAAATCCCATTCTTTGAGATTACATTTTTTGATAAGCTTCGTTTATTGCTTCAATATCATGTTGATCCATAGCTTATAGAAAGTGCCAGCGAAATACCACAATAATATTTTTAACATCGCTACTAAATCGTCGGTTACAGGTGTATCATCGAAAGCTAGAATTGATTTAATACACAATTTTTTCAACTAAGAGCGAACATTACGCGCAACTTACTACATAGGCCTTATTCAGACCTTTAAAATTTGATAGAATGTGCGAATTTCCAAACGACCTGAGACTTTGGGGTTTCACCAGCTCTGACAGTTTTTATTTATAGCTTCATAAGGGCTTTTTGATGGTGGTGGATAACACGGATATTTTAAACTTTTGTACAAACGACAAATATACTCTTGGATGATATAAAAAATAATGCGATGAGGTTAACTATTATTTTAGTAAGATGTTCAATGTTTACTTACCAATGCATTTCAGGTAAAATTTTTGTATTATATTTCAGCATTATTATTTTTTAAACATTTCTACATTTTTACGTCTTCATCTGTAAATTTAATTTCGTTTGTCTTGATGAACTTCACACATGAAATTAAATGTTTAGTGATTAAGACATAAAAATGTTGAAATGTTTAAAAAATAATATTACTGAAAAAATAAAATAAATTTCCCAAAAAGTATACAACAATAAATACACTAAGCGAACCAAATTTTTATTTTGTGTTTAATTTATCTTTCTAATCTCTACTGTTTTTACTGTTTGCGTTCTATTTGCTAATGTTCGTTGGGTTGGGTTGCGTTGGGTTTTCTTCATTTATTTATCCATTGTTTTCCATTAATTTCTCTTACTTTGCCACTTTTTCTACTTGCATTTTCCACCCCGTTTTCGTTTGGCTTTCATTCTACGTTTAAAGTTAGTTTTATTGTATAATTTTATGGTTAAATTTTAATTTGGTTAATTTTGTCATCAAAACATTTCATTTTTCTTGATGGTTATGGTTCATTCTACTTTATTTTATTATCTCATTATTAATTTACGAAATTAGTTTTTATAGTACATTTTCTCTCTTTAAATTTATTGCTGTTTATTTGCACTTTAGTCCCTGCTTTTCTTTAATTTTATTGATATTGTTTTTCACTAATGTTTGATATTTTTAATGTTATAATTTTTCGCTTTTTATTTCTTTTTGACAATTCTCAATACTCCGCTATGCATAAATAATAATGAAGTAATGGGCAACACGAACGGGGTTTATGCAGGATATCCCAACTTTATTACTGGGCTCATTACTTGCATTTTTTTTTAAATATACGATAAAAATATATATACAACAGTTGAGTTCTGTAAGCTGAAAATAACTTAATGAATCAGGGTGCATCACCACAACGGTGTACGAACATATATGTTTTAACAAAAGTAAGTACCTTATTACATTTTTAGAAATAGTTTATTAATGCTGATTAATCAACAAAACATCAACTTAAATTGGGCGATATTCAGCTAGTCTTGAGAAACGATTTTAATGTGAAAACAACGTTTCTTAATCAATGTGAACCAACAAATTAAAAGAAAAATGAATGGAAGCGCATTCAACTAAAGTAAAAATAGCTAAAAGTAAAAATTTAATTTAAAAATCTTAACTGAAACGCGTTATTTTAATACAAGTAAAAAATGTGTAAGTATCCTTAATCAAGACGTAAATAGTTAATTAATCACCAAAACACAATGTTCTTTATTTTAATTTATTATTTATTTTATTCTAATGAAAGTAATAAAAAAAATGATTTCTATGCTGCATATATTTAGTAGAACTACGTCTATGTTGTGCAGCATCATACAAATACATAAATGATAATTTCTTCGCGTTACGACTCTACAATCAGTCGAATCTTAATTTCGACGTTTAACTGAAATATTTGAATATCTAAAAATGTATTAATATACCTAGTGATAATAAAAATAAAACACATGTTTGTTTTGATACCTCGTCCTGGTATACACATTCATGAAACTATTTTCGGATACAACTTTTGTATAGATCTTTTTATCTTATCTTCAATAATAAACGCTAATAATGGGCTTTATAATTACGATGGGACATCTATATATACACAATTAAATCTGTAACGTAAACGTGAACTACGATCTTCTGATTATTACAAACAATTAATTAATTGAATTGACCGTTTTATCACTAACGTAGCCCTCAAAAACTACACACCTGCGCACAACACAAGGCACGGTTATAATACAATAGCGAAAAACACAAAAAAGCACCGTTTAAGGAATGAAATATACGGTCGCGCCACGCCCCGCTCCTTAAGGGCAGTTAATTATGAGCATTATTGCAAAATCGGCGTGTCATTTTTTCTGGCATTTAAGGAAGATTTGTGTAAAACGGAGCGCGCGTGGGAGACGATTTCGCGTTTCGAACCGACAAATTACATAATGAGGCAGAAAACGCAATTCGGAGTAGGAACGGTTACGGATAGTATATTTATGCAAATTAGCGTCAAAGTATACCGAAATGCCCAGGGTCAAGAATGCTGCGTGCCGTTCACGACGTCGGATGAATAATAACAATAATAACATGACGCGTGCTATGTCCCAGACGTTGAAATATTTCCCTTAACGGGTATCGTTTTGCAGAGTTTTTTTTTTATAACGGTCACTGTAATAATGAGAAAAAGAAATTATTGAGTTATTAACTTGCGCATGTATTTCCACGTTCTGTTTGCACTGTCTTGAGGGCAAAATGGGCCATCGAGAATAAAGATTTCTATGGCAAGAATTTCCTACAGCCCGTGATATGTATATATATATATATATATATATATATATATATATATATACTTATGAGTGAAATTATATTAGTGATATTTTCAAATAAATGTCCTCAAAAGATCCACATAGTTATATAAGAAAATCAAATCCATTGTATCTTCAGTGAATACGTATATCTTTGACTATTATCATCAATCTTATATATTGATATGAAATGAAATTTTAAATATCAAAACAACAAACTTTATTTACTTTTTTTACTTAAAACACACAAAAACTGTGAAACAAAGAAGAGCTACATGAAAATGGCAGACAGGACTCTGCCTAAACGTCAATGGGAGCATTTCTAAAACGTGGTTCGCATTCTGAGAACCAAGAATAATTGATTTCAGCCGCGAGAACCTAAGCATATTTTTACATATATATGTAATATATATATTCTACCATAAAGGGTTTATAGTAATACTGGGACAAGTATCACCGACTGATTTGGATACAAATAAGCGTATAATAAAATCAAACATGAACCATGAATATAAAACTGCCAGTGCACAGTTTGTGTTTTACAAACCCAAGTGGGATGTCTGCTAGTTCGTAATAAACGGAGCAGAACAGGAATGATACATCTACGTCATACTTGTGTCGGGCAGGGTCAACCTTGAATTATCACAAAGTTGGAGGGGTTGTAGTCACGTAAATGAATGATACCGGCGTTGAAATTGTGATTTTCCAAGCGACGACTTGACTTTTAACAAATGGGTTACACACATATTTGTGTAACCCATGCCTCAAATGTCCGGGGTAAACTCGGTGATTCTAAAACAGAGGATCGTGCAACGAAATATAAATTGGGTAGGCGACAGGAATAAATCAAAATAAATCGTATAAATACGCCTGATTCGTTAAGAAAGTTAAGAAATCGAAAAAGATTCGGAAAATAGTTTAAAAACAAGAAACAATTCAAATAACGATATCACACAATGTCTACCTGTTGGTTATCGGCTCCTAACACTCGTTGAAAATTAAATCAGGACGAACCCTTGTCAAAATTTCAAAACAATGTCCCATAAATCATCACATTCGATGTGAGCGTATATCCGTCGCTGAACGAAACTTCGCAACACAATTGAAGACCAATTGTGGTGGCAAAGTTACGATGCAAAAAGAATGTAGATCCATTTTCATAAATTTTTGACGGTTAGGTAAAACAGTTTAACAAAAGCTTTTACTTTTTCTATACACACTATGTTGTAGTTTAATAAAAACTAGTCACATAATGTATGAAAATTTCACACGTTTTTATTATTTAGTTTATGTACAGCAATTATTGATGTAAGTTTACATAGCCCTTTGTAAACGTAAAGAGTTTTAAAAAAATGAAATATTAAAAGGTTACAAATCAACTGAGCGTCAAGCTTGTTTTGCTTCTATTGGATCAGTCCCTTTTTTGTACCGGGGTTCTTCAATTGAACAAAACTCAGAATCTTACGACCTTAATACAAACCCAACGATGCCAACTGAGAAATAGTAAATGATAATACTTATATAATTAATGATGAGTCCCAAATGAATACAAAACTCCAAACGGCTGGAAATCAAAATGAATTAGAAGAATTATTTCACACCCAATGTCTAATTTATAAACACCGCAATAATTTGAACAATACACGTAGGTAATTCAACGATGTGTTCTGTTCGCATTTTATTGGCACAGGTAAGTCTCAACCAATGATATGCCAACCAATGAAATAAACGAAATACAGGCAAAGATAGATAACAGAGGACATATTTTTAATTCAACCCAGGTTACGACAAAGGTAATATACTACAATTATGGAGGCAATGACAGCAATATCTATATGGTTGGCAACAATGACCTTGGTCCGGATTTTAAGCGATTTATAATGAGGCATAAATGACCTAGAGTGGAAATTAATCTTGTTTCACAATCGTGGTCAAACTAACAATAAATAGAATATAATATGGTATTGCTAGTTAAAAGTTGCAAACAAATCTATAAACCATCGACGCATTATAAATGTTCTGGAACACCCAGTAAATATGCCAAATAGAAATTGGTTAAATATGATTGACCAAAAATTTTCGAATTGGAATTTCATGTTTTGGGATCCCGCCCTACTTGAGCTGAAACTTATTTTTAGTTTACTTTCGATTTTTTAAAATTAAGTAGGCTTTTACAGTTGGGCAAACACTATTTTAGTTCTAGGTAAACTACCTTTTCCGTTCACAGTACGTCAAAGTGTTACAAAGAAAAGTTGTTCAGAATGTAAAGTTATGACATCAGTAAATAGACGAAGCTGTTCAGTAGAGCACACACCGTGATCAAACGTTGGTATGACCAGAAAACAATTATTCATTTTATCTGATAGTCATGGGTCATATTTTGCAAAGTATGATTAATAAAATGAAATATGATATCGTGTGCATCTGCAAGCCAAATGTGAATTTTGAAAATGTAATTGAAGACGTAAATAAGTTGACGAAATCTTTTACAATAGATGATGCGATGATATGTAATCCTTAAAGGTGAATCAAACAATGCTCTACTTGACGGAAAAATTAACTTTTGAGAAATATAAGACAATTCTATTATCGGTTCCATTTTGGTATGGTCGCACTATCGATATACTGGTCGATGTGAGGGAAATGAATGTACACAACTTGTTGTGAAGGACACAAATTGTTGTGAAGGCTAAAATTAAGGCATGGAATGAAAAAAATGGAACAGATTTTCAGACATCTAAAATGAGTCTTGTAAACTTTGTTTGACGTTTCAGGAATTTGTAGGTTATCTTTAGTTTAAAATTTCACCAATCGCACAACCATGGTTGAATCTTGGTTATGAATTCAGGGGAGTAAGCGCAGTTTGATTTCGACATGCTTCCAATTTTAAATAAACCGACACGTGCGATTTTCAATATCCAAGAACAATACAATCCAACCCAACCCAATTGGTGATTTCTAGGGTCTAGATTTAAAAAATACGTCGGTGTCTCACGCCAATGACTTTTGTCACAGCGCCATTTTTGTCGTTAATTAATATCCCTACGAAAAAAGACATGGACTATGTCGACGAGATCAACATCTTTTCTTTCAAACATGCCCCACCCTTATCTAAATTTGATTAATTTGTGATCTCTGACCTTGAACTTGAGCTTGCAAAAAATATTTTCGTTATATACAGAGATTGATGAAAATCTGATAGGATCCGTAATAGAAGGGAGGTTGTAAATTTCCGTGAGAGGTTAAGTTGTAAACCATTTTCTATTGCAAAGTGATTATGTAAGTAAATGAGATTGGTAAGATTTTATTTTAGTAGATGCAAAATTGCCCAAACAGATTTGTGTTAGCAGGAAAACAAATCAAATCTCCCACCAATTTTATTGTTTCATTGTGCAACTGCGAAAGTTGCACAATGAAATCTGATTCGTAAGTAAGTTTTCTTTCACCGAAAATGATATGTGACTTCTGAAAATTCCGGATTCCAATTCCATAGTTTCTGTGATCTCCTGTAATCTATTGAAATCTCATAATATGGTGGACAACATACAAGTACCAGCTCGTGTTCATGGTAATAGTGCAACGCTTATAGATAACGTGTTTTCTAGTGTACCAACTTTTGATCATGTATATGTTATGGATACAATATAATTATGCAAAAAATTATTTGTTGGAATTTTTCTGATAAAAATATATACGTTCAATCAGTTGCTTTGTGAGGAGTTATGGTCTGGGATTGACGACATAAGTAATTTGAATATAGTGTTTGACTTCTTTTCCATAGATTCATGGGTTATTTCAATACTTGCTTCTCATATAGTAGTAAGACTATGAAAAATGTCTAGTTAGTAAGAGAACAAGAAATTTGTATATACTTGAAAAGAATCATTCTGCATTGAGAGAATTGTATTTGTTAGATAGGCACTGATTGCTTCTTAAAGCCCGTAAGCAGCAATATTTTAAAGGTAAAATATTTTCTGGTTAAAATTATTCTAGAGCCGCGTGAAACTTAATAAAATAAAATCCAGTCCAGAAAATATAACTTTAAAAATTGACGGTAATATAATTACTCATCAAAATTATGTCGCCAACTACAGCAGTGACCGTTCAATTATTATAACTTGTAATAAGGCATTGTATGTAAAACTTCGTAATAATGGTATCTTGTGAAATGATGCCTTCGTTTTTATTGCAATTGGAACTTCGACGTCGATTTCGTATTTTACGACATGTTAAACTTGTACCAGCAAGTCTAGCACTTATAAAGTTACAATTTGCATATCAAATATTTCAAAAGTTGGGTGAAAAGTTGGAAAGAAATAGTAAAAATAAACAGAAACTGTTCTACAAAGTTTTGAAAAACCTGACAAGCAATAAACAAAGTAGACAATCTAATCATAAAATGAGAGAAATTAACATAAGAACGAGAAATAATGGAGAGATGTTGAACAACGAGAGTGGGAAGAGGAAGCGGTAGATCAAGAGCAAAAAGTAAAAGATGGAAGAAGAAAATATAACTATGGAAGAATTAACAGAAACTATTAAAAGATTGAAAGATGGCGGAAATCGTTAAAAAATTGGTGATAGACGAAGGGACTGTCTGGCTGATGCCAATATATAAAAAAATGTGATCCCAAGGACTGTAAAAATTACAGGGAATTAACATTAATGAGTTCAATAATAAAGATAATGGAACAAGTATTAGAAAAACGACTAAAACAAGTGGAACCAATATTAACAGAAGTACGGAGTGGTCTCAGAAAATGTACAAGAATACAAGACCATATATTCGCGTTACAAGAAACAAAAACTTTGAGTCAAAAATATTCGTAACCAGAGAGGGGTTAAGAGATTGGGAAGTTTAAGTCAGCTTCTGTTTATAATCTTCATGGACGAAGTAATCATCAGCACGAAACAGAAAGCGAAAGCGTTGTATATAGGACACAGAAAACTTTAGAAGATTGGGATACATGTGTACATTTACGGATGCTGTGGCTTTATAGCAAGGAATGAACTTGAGGGAATGGAATGAAACGATAAAATATAAAGGGATGGAAATGAACAAGGTTATACAATAAACATTATGGTAGTATCAGAAGAAATGAAGCGGGCTTAAATAAAATTAGGGGCTGGAAATATCGAACAGGTCAGCAATTATCAATTTCTAGGGACGCTGCTGGATGAAAAGGTAGACAGGAGCATTAATGAAATATTTTTGAGAAAAGTGAAGGTAGTAACCAGAAGAGACAGCATTTGAAAACAAGAACTTGATATAGAATCAATAGAGGTGTATAAAGAAAAACGACAACTGGGATGGTGGGGACAGAGGATCAGTGACAAAATACCGACCAAATAAATTTGGGAAGCAAAACCTACAGAGAACGGAAGCGTGGAAGACCCAAGGAGACTTGGGATAATATAATGGGAACAATTAAAAACAATATTCCCTAACATGGACAATGAAATATGGAATAGAGAGGAATTTTATTAAAACTCTTACACCCTACACCTCCGGGTAGAAGGGTTTTGATTATACACACACACACACACACACTATTTTAATGACATCCTTAGAAATTATTTTAAAATTTAAAGTTTGCCATTGCATTATTTGTGTTTCAAAGGTTTCATTTTACTCCGTAAAGCAAATTTGTATTTACTCGAATAATATAAAACAAAATTTAAATACTTCTGACATGGAAATTTTAAGAACTAACTTCATTTTGCAAGTTAGTAAACACACAGTTGTGCAAAGTTTGTTTTAGAATGAGGTCTTATTCTTATCATAACCACCTTTATCCACACACTATTTTAAAATTTATACCTTATGCTTCCTTAACTTTCGCAGTTATGACACATTAACTAGAAATGTGTGTTCGCTACTATGTTTCACTTCCCATTGTGAATACAAAAGAAATATTTACGTCACAGGCAAACTTATAAATGTTCTGATACGTACGTGTTAATAATATAATTGCCTTTTTGCTATAAGAAAATAATTATATCCAGTTTAGTTTTTAATAATACTATTAAAGCGACTGAAGTAACAAAAAATTGAAATTTAATTTTTGATGAGGTACTAATAGACAATGGATATACCTATTGGTCAAGCATGTTTTGCTATTCTAGGCAAACTTAAGTGACTATATATTTGAATCAGATTGTAGACGTTTATTTAATCGTCGAAGACGTAAAGATTACACTAAGAATTTTACGACATGCGTCTTTTACGTCTTAGATAAAAATGCAATCACTCTAATGGACGAGATAAATGATCTACGAAATTTTATCCCCGTGTTTATCTTGCACAGGTACGCCTATCTCGAAAAATGTACAACGAACAGTGGCATTACAGCAATGTTGAGATTAGTGTCATATTAACTTCAAACCGATCGTTTATACATAAATGAAAATGAAAAATTGATAGCACAATTACACCGTAAACATTTAAATTGAATAAACGAATCGATTAATTACTTACCACCCGAGTCGTGGCAGTGGAAATTTGGATCGAGGCCTTTGGAGCACATCTTCGTTACTTTCTCGACCTGTCCGTTCATCACGTAGTCCAAAAACCTCCGTAAATTGGCCCTCGTGTGGAGACTCTTGAGTTGCTTCTCGTCGAGGTTGATCATCTTGTACACCCTTCGTTTGTACTTTAACTGTAAACAAAAAATGTATCGTTTTATTTCTTAGTTTACATTAAAATATAAATTAATAATTGTAAAATTTCTTTAGAAATTTAAAAATTTCATTTTCAGTTTTCTGAAATAAGTGACTGTATAATATGTATCAAGCTTGAAACTGCAATTACAGTTCCATTAAATTAAATAGATTAGGGGTTTAACGACGCACAAGATAAATGTTAGGTTAATGCGAATTCGAATTCTACATTAACTCAGTTCAATTATTGTGATGTAACCTGGTGCGATATTTTTATTACAATCGATATAATGATAATTTATCGAATAAACGTCTAAAGTAGAAATTGAGTCCTATAAAAATAAATGGATTTTTTCCTCGATAGCGGTGGATTCGCATTGAATGGAAAGTAATCATCTATCAAACGTCATCATTGGGTTTCCACTTGGTTGAAATTGGGATAAAATATGGATAAAACATGAATCTCGTATAAGCTGCGCATCCACACCAGCGTAATATCTTGAAGAGGGTCGCGTACAAACGGATTACAATTTTCTCGCCTCGCATTTTACTTATTTAGCGCGACTTTTATAGTTTCCAACGTGCGAGCGAGATTACCCGGTAATATTTATAACCTATCGTAAAACTTTGCTGGGCGTTTTTATCGTTTAGCATATCTCATTCTTATTTTACCTATTTTGAGCCCACAACCCTCCAGTAAGGCACATGAGTTATACTAACTTAAATTTAGTGCAGTAGAGAACACAGCGTCCAACTTGAAATTGCCACGACGTTAATTTAGATTATGTAGCATAATTATAATTAATTACAATTAATTTTAATTAGAAGTACGTATATGATAAACCATGGCGATCAATTTTGAGTACTTCATTAGCAAATATACTTGCACACGACATTGAGGTGATGCTGCGAGGCTATAAACTTCAATTTGCTGGCAAGTTAATATAATTTAAGTGCATAACTTAACTGATGAACAAAGTTGGATGAAATGTAATAATGTATAAGATAATTATGATATCTAAGACCCGTAGTATCGTCAACACTGGCACCCAGTCGCGCAAACAACGAACGCTTCAATTATAATGTGTGAAAACTGCTTAAATTAATGTGTCATAACGATTTGTTAATGAAAGGGTCAATTCAAAACACTGAAACTAATAAATTTAAAAAAAAAACTAATTTTCGAGTAAAAATATTGTGTCATATTCTAAATGTCCCATATTTACGAACGTGGATTTGGAAGATATCAAATTGATTTCAGCTTGAGCAGTGACATAAATGATACAGCGCAAGTTACACTTTGTGTGGATTTATTTATCTACAGGTCCTGAGGAAGAACTTTTAGGATTAATACCACTCAAAGTTGAAATACATGGAGAGGATATTGCAAATTCTGTTATGGAGTGCATGGAAAATATTATATTCCACTCGATAAAATTGTATAAATTTCATATGACGAATAGACGAAAAGTATGACCGGAGTAAGAAAATGGACTGTTGCTATTTTGAAAGAAAAAAATAACGAGATAGTTGCTTACGAAATTGTGCGAAGACATTTGCTGAATAAATTTGCAAATTTATGAAATTGGTGATTAAGATAATCATGTCCATTAAAGCTAATGCTGTCGACCATCGCCAATTTAAAAACTTTTTAATTGAAATAGAGAGTGAGTAGGCAGATCTTTTGCTGCATAACAAGGTACGTTGGTTTTCAATAAAAAGCGTTTCCGTTCCTTATTAAAAAAAATCTCGTTGAGAAGGGTGTTATGTAGAACTAATGGACGATCAGTGGATCCAAAAATTGTATTTCATGGCATTTCTGATATTGACATTTCAAAACTATTTCAAAACAACAATTTTAAATGTAAGGGAAGCATTTGTCAATAGGTTTCAGGAATTCAGAAACAGCAAAGTGACGTAATAGTAGCCTTTGTTAAAAAATCTTAATGCTACTATAACATAATTAATTTTTTCGCCCTTTAATGTTGAACTTAGTTCGTAGCACAAGTGGTCTGCTTTGATAGTGATTGCTACAGTTTAATTAAGGCTTAAAAATTAATTACAGTTTATTAAGTTAAATTTCAATTGTTGCACTGTTCATATTTGGCTCGGTTGACTAATGAGTTTGCCGACCACTGGACTAAACGAAAAATTACGGACATAGCAATAGGAAAAATGTTATACTAGGTGTTTCCTATGCCGCGTTTAAAATTGTAAGAATGATCATAAAACCAACATTGTTTATATTATTGATATGAGGACATAAACGCAAAAAAACCAAGTAATTTAAAATCTTATAAATGTTCCTGATGGCATAGGAAGGTAACCTATGGAAAATATATGAATTAACAAATTATTGAGGAGAAATCATGAACGAGCCTCAAGTGAAATACTATGTAAATCTGTAATACGATGTTTTATTAATTTGTGTTTTCAACGTATGTTCTTGTCATTTTTTAATCTATGTACACTGATATTTTATTTTAATTCGCCACCTTTATATTAATTTCTTTAATTGGAAAGTTAGAGACGAATGGTTTTCTTCGAAAACTTAACTTTGTGATGAGTTGTTTTTTTAAACATTTTTATGGTAAATTAATTTAATTTTAAACACAGGATTTGGTGTTTTCCCACTATATCCTTGTTACCATTATCATCTATTTAACATTTTTCCCACTACATCCATTTAAACGTTCTATTTCTAATGTTTCTTTGTGCGTTCGTCCTAATAATTAGCATTGTTCGAATCTTCTGTTCCCAAATGCTGATTTGACTGCTGAATATTTATATGGCACTTCATGGTCGTCACTGGTATTTTCGATGTATCCTGTTTTATGATTAATTAAATTAATTAAATTATTCTCTGTGTGTTACTTCACCCTATGCCGATTGTGATGTTACATGGAATTTCAGTGATTGGTCTAAACGGTGTCGATCGAATATTTTGTTTAAAAAACTGCAATGAACTTTCTTATTGTCGCAGTTGCGATGACAAGTATATTTTTCGAAAGAACTTTTCAAATAAAAGTTTTTTAGCATTTTAATCTCGTTAACTCTTATAAGAACATATTTTCGATAACTCGTACCATATATACATATAGTATAACAAACTAGTAAGGGTCTAAAAGTGCCGAGTTCGACTGATTATAACTCATCGGCATTGTTAATTAAAAAAAAATAAATAAATTCATAAAATTATTTTTTCATCTACGCATTTCAATGTACATTCGACAGATACAATGGTGGAGTGATTTTAGCGATTGGGTTGTGACAGAAGTGAGGAGTAGTTTTTAATATTTACAAGTGAAAATAAATTTAAAACAATTTTATAGATTTTGTACTAATTCTTTGTTCTTTAACTTCAAGTTCATATGGAAATATTGCAATGTAAACAAAATTGCAAATTTTGAACTGTAATTTCATTGGTAATTACTTTGTAATTTTGTTTCGTAGGTTAGTATGGATTATGGACTAATATTAATGGGTACCATTCGACGCAGGAACTTCTACACGTTCATAAACAAATGTTTTCATGAATATTGCACCCGCTTGGGATATTTTGGTTCATATCGGATATTATCGAATGGTAACAGTAGCGAAAATTCCCAAAAAAATTCTTAATGTTACTGAATCAGGTCAATTTTAGTTAATGCTGGTCTTTTCATACTGGTTTCTGTAGGATAAAATTGGCGGTGGTGTGGTGATGTGGGTTGGGTTGGGTTGGGTTGGATTGGGTAGACCTTTGGCAGGCTTTGGCTTCTTTCACCAGTCGTCTCCACTGCCTCAGGTAGCGTGTTTTGTTATACCATTTTATTATTATCATTTCCTCTAAATTCTTTTGTGCATCAAACTGCATGAAACCGCCTTTCATTTGGTCGAACCCGTATCTCCTGCAACCTCACCCTAAATGCTACTCTCACAGCTCTCCGTTACATGCATCATATGACCCAGTAATTTTAATGTTTCTGCCTTTATGATTAGTATTATACACCCTTCACTAATTTTTTGTAATCGTATTAGTTTTTGGTACGTTAAATGCAAAAAGTTTTTTATTATTAATTGTATCGCAAGCTTGTCTAAAATCAATTATGAATCCATCTCGTGACAAATTATATAATAAATTAAATATGTATTTCAATGTGAATATTTGGTCCAAAGTTGATCCATTAACTTGCAAACCCTAACATCCATCAAGTTTTTAACAATATCCGTTCACTTATCTCTGATCTAATTTTATATACCGTGTCCAATAATGTAATACATTTGTAACGTTCATACTTTTCTGTATCTCCTTGTTTGTATCGTGCATTATTTATGTATTGACGCCTCCCAACTTCCTGAATGAATTCGCATAGTCTTTCCTGTAATCGTACACCCCCATCCTTATAAATTACCACTGGTATCATTAGTGTGTGCTTTTTAATATTTCTTCTGTCAACTTCTTAGCTCTTTATACACGTTAGTTTTGGTCTTCTTTCTATCACTCAACAGGTCGTGAAAAGGTTTCATTCATAACCGTTTCACTCCTGTAAACAAATGCTCATTTCCATCCTTACAATGCGTTTTGGTAAAAGTCTCTCAGGTATTTATTTTTGTAATTATTTTCCATTCTTTAGATATTTTCTGCCAGGCACTTCCGCAATAGAGTTGAGCTTTTTAAAATAGAGGGAAACATTACAAATTCAAGAAAATAATCGGAAGGGCTCTTGGATAAAAAATAATATACCTAAGTGAAGACAGGGAAAGTATAAGATAGAAACATAGGAAAGGGGGCAAAAACACATAACAACACGTTATGAAAGAGGATGTCAGGATATAGACCGTAAATTCGAATAAATGAAAGAATTTTGTCAGGATTAAAGGTCAACTATATTATCTTCGATTGGTACCAGAAGCCTACTGCTTCTGGTAGACTTAACTTCCACTCTAACCATCCCATTAGACAAAAAAATCAATAACATTTTAGGTATTAAAACACAATAATTAAATTAAGTAATTTCCAATTCCATACAAAGAATTTATTACAAGTAATGGAGAAATTTACATCGGCTATCCTCATACCTCGGTAAATAGGTTATTATTTAGAATACGTGCAAGAATAGAAGATAATAATATTGATAACAAACGACGATGAAGTTGTGGTTTACAAACGTCTACCATACATTTAAGAAAGAATAATATAAATGTGCAACTCTAGTAACTTTAAAATAGCTGAAAAATTTAAAAACCATTAAATCTTTGTTTAGTGTTGTAAAATGTAAAGTTGGGCAAACATCACAATGGTTGCATATCAGACTTGCACCAACACAAAAGTCAATGCAAGTTGGCAAAAAATTCTTTTTCCTTATCTGTCCATTTTAGAGAGAACCATATTTGATTTGGACAATGTAACTATTCTCGATATTCAATCAAAATTCAAACATTTCCTACAAATGTATCACACAAATAAATAATAATTAATTCTAGAACAGATTTCAATAAATTAAGTAATATTTATGCATCCTTAAACATTAATTTAGACAACTGTCCACATGTTGCAGATAGAACCACGTAACGTTCAATGTTTACTTTCTTATATTTTATGTATAAGGAAGTATAGCAATCATGAAAATGTTCGAATTCGTGATTTTTAGGGAAATATACGTTCCCTAAGCATATTCAAACTATATGTTTTCAGAAGTATGTCTGTCTTTTATCAATTTTTTTGTTGTATTGAAAGTTTAAACAACTTTTATTTATAAAGTTATATAATTATAAAGTAAGCAAAAATGTTCAGTGCGGACCACTGCAGATTTTTTCATTTTGAATCGACGAGTCCGAAGGGTAAAACAGTGTATCTTTGGTTGGATACCGTGTCCTTGATGTGTGTGGTAGGTAATTGTGGACCCAGCCAATATGAATCTGATTTTAGTGTGCATGCACATAACCTAGTAGTTTCATGAACAAATTTTACCTTGTGATCTTATTTTAATCTTAATTTTCGCCGAAAAAAAAATATATTACGTCTGTTTTAACTTTAGTCGAATTTAAATTGCAAAATATTAAAAATGTAACTAACTGAGTTTCATTGACACTACAAACTTATAGTTACCCCTGATTAAGGTTCTAAACGAAATGAGTGCCTTATACTAAGTTCACCAAAAATGATGTTACCATTTACTTTTAAGAAATTGTTCAATTAATCTTCAAAATTTTGATTGTTGATAATTCAGTGCACTCTGAAGCTCATGCACAACACTTCTCAAGCGATTTGAAAATTATAATAATCACAATTTTTTTATGAATTTGTTCTCTATTCATAATATGAGCAATTAAGTAACACTGTGTAATGTCGCGTGTTTGTGCACAAACTGAATCTTATGGATCACAGTTAGTGCGTCAACCTTTAGAAAAAACTCAATTCGAAAATATCATAGTGAGCGCATCGTCAAAATGATGCGAAGAAAAATAAAAATATAATATTGTCATTTCCTAAAAAAATATTATTTAGAAAATCCGTTGTACAATTAAGTCACGCATTTTGTTTATGTATATGAGTTTCAATTTGTATCCAAGTTGCTCTAAAGTCAACTGATCTACGACCCAACATATGATTATTATATTTGAGTTGTTGGGGTATTTGAACCTTATATGGATATAACCCTAACTCTTCATACAAACTGCAGCAATCTGAAATTCTTCAAAACAATGAAGAATTTACATTATTGAGTTTCTGTTCACATTTTCCCATAAATAGTAGCAATATTCGAAGCAGAATGGATATTTCGACGAATGATGGCTTAAGTTGGTCGATGATGTTGACTATAAATTCCATGAAATGCATTACATTACATTAAAGATTATATATAATGTTGAATAAGTAAAGAAGAAAGAAGGCCGCCAGAAGACTATAGTGCGAATAGAGAATTTGAATACGTATCATTTAGTCCAAATATATTTAAATGGTTCCATGGAAAAGCGGAAATTGTTGCCTAAATTTCTTCGTAAAAGTCCACAATGTCTATTAATGAGAATCAGATGATAACAAAAAAGCTACTAACATTTCGAAATAAAAAATAATCAAATTATGTTCATGTTGTTGCTCAAGTAAATTATTCAAAAATAAAAATAAATATTCAAATGTATCGTAAAATTGAATATATACTTAAGCATCAAGACAGGAAACAATATGCGATTATGAATCATATACGGAAATTGGCTGATCTACTGATTGAATGTTCCCGGTAAAAATATAGACCCACTCGAACGTCAAACAAGTTGCCATAGACAAGGCAGTCCCAGTTGGGAGCAAACGAAATACGCCTCAGTTTTAAAGTGTTTCATATTAATGGTCGATATTGTATTCTAATTGTCGGTACACCCATATGTAGTGCCTACGTCTCGACAGGGATTTAATTCAGCCGAAGGATCGTAAATTATTCCGCATTTATAAGAGCGTTGATAGAACACATGTCGCGTGTTTGCAAATAGAAAACGGAGAACGCAATTCTGAATATAGAACGAATAAAGTAACGAAAAATAAGGCCCTATAAATGGATATTCGGGAAGATTGCAAAGCGACGTTGCATGAATAATTTATTTCGTGATTTTGAATGTATGACAGGACGCGATGGCTAGAATGGAATTTTATATTTGTTCTATAAATTGGTCGTCTGTCACGTGTATTTTCGTTTGGAGTTATGCACATTTAATATATGTTGCTTAGATATCAACTGAGCTAAAATTCAAAATTGTTACCCGACCAACGCCATCTCGTAATAAAATCTACCAAAAGGAAATTATCTAAAACATACAAGAACGCATTTTCTTTTAATCGAAATTCAATTATTTTTCACAAACTTAGGTGACTTTTGACTCCGATAGTAATTTGCTTAACAACAAAACGATTAACGTTACATGTCTGTAATCGCGGTAACTTTTATATTCGCACCCGGATGGCTTCCTTGTAAAAAACGCAGGCGTTTATTAAACAGCTCAACGCGATCTAATAATCACATAATTGTGCGTACAATTACGCGAAATTTGTCGTCTATTGCGGACTGTTCGATGTAATGGTTGCGTTCACTTGCATCGCTTGGAAAAATAGGAAATTATCTATCATCGTAAACAAGTCTAATTGCGTGTGCGCCCGTTACTCGTTACCTCGTTTTGTGAGAAAATTCTCATTGCATAAGAAACGGGCGCAAGTGGAGCAAAAAGAACATTATAGGCATTGTTGCTGGCAGTTAATTAAAACTTTTCGGACAAGACAAATTGCCCGTTAATGATTGCTAAATGCGAAACGATTTCAACTTCATTGTGTTTGAGGTTGAAAAATGATTGTACGGGCGACATTCCATGTAGTTCAGTTTGATATCTATCACAGAACTGTTACCTACTTAGGGTACGTTCATAGGCAGATTTAAATGTGTAAGCGTGTAGCATTGTTTGTTTTCCCTTTCGCTCGTTTGTTGTTTTCTCTCCAGTTCTAGTTAAATAGATTTCATTTCAAATGGTAATTTAATTTGTTTATTTTTTAAATCCTATAAATAACAACAAAGTCCAAATGTTTTTTAAAAATTCAAAATTATAAACTACTTACACGAAATATTGATGACAATGAAAGTGATATTAATATAATCAACGACGAAAACATTAAAAATAATGAAAAACACGTAATAAAATTTAATTCAATCTAATTTCATTTTATTTTCATGATGTTTTGTTATTATTATAGTTTTATATACTGTTATTTTCGATTCTAACCATGCTTCAGTCGTAAGTTAATAGAAATTGTTGTTTAAAGAATTCAAGTAAAACAATCAGGAAACACAATAATGAAGTAAGTGTTACGTCAATTTTGGAAGGAATCGATGGAATAAGTAAAGCAAGTGACCGATGTACAATAGCAACAAAATATTGATGATACACTCATCGCCAAAAAAGCGAAGCACCTAGAATGAGAAAAACAATTTGGCATACTGTAAAATTTGAAAAATAAAATCTGAATGTTTAAAAGATCCTGAAGTTGCCCCAGGTTATCTGGAGGATGCTGCAACTGTTGAAGTTTTCGACCTATTACGTCCCACATATATTCGATATCGGTGATTGAGATTCCGGGCCACGGCAAGCCATCGGCATTTGGTCTTCAAGTTATCTTCGACTTATAATGGAACTAGTCGGTCTTGTTGGAATAAACCAACGGGATGACCTCGAAGATACAGACTATCGTCAATGTAACAATGGGCGTTGAGATTTTCAGGAACAAAAACTAGAGGTAATGCTATGGCTTATGTCACCTCAAGCCATAAATTCAGGTGTTAATCCTGAATGGTGTCTTAAAGCAAATTTGCTCTTTTTGCCTTCGACAATTACATCGCCATAATCAACACTCATCATAGAAGACAACTTGTTGCCATTCTGTTAGGAGGTGAGAAAATGATCTATTACAGCCCCCAGTCGAAGCCACCGTTGATTTAACAAATTTCTCCAAGCACAGTTCCATCAGTTCGACCAAACCTTCGGTTAATTTTACTTCGAAATTTAACTGTTCATGCTACGGTTTGTTTGATATTTGTCGCTGAAAGATCACGTTAAGTTGGGTTGCATTTAGTTTAGTTTGTCTTAATTTTTAATCAATGCAACCAACTTGTTGGTTTAAAATATAACAGACATTTTATGTGTGGTATACAATGCCAACTGGTATTCACATATTATTGATTCATGGGGCTGACATTATGCATACTCTTCTGTTGCCAATGGGGTAGTCGAGTGATGAGGCTTTAGAGCAAAACAAAAATAACGTCCCAACGCAACAATAAACAAAATTGCAAGAAACAAAATATTCAAGATCAACGTCGCTACTGACAAGAAGTCAACGCAATCACCAGGGGAAGTCATCAAACTTGTCCCAGTATTACTTAGCAATCGCAAAGGCATCATCTGGATTGAGAAGGGTCTTCACTAAGTGAAGAACAGTCAGAATATTCTTCCGAAAGTTTAATAATTGCATAATGATGGATTTGCAGAAATTAGCAAAAATCCCGGTTAAGTAATTGCTGGGTATTTAGCTTGTCAACAATTTTGTCGTTTGTCATTGTCGTTCGAGCGCTGCGATTTATGTGACCTAAATTCTTAGGCAGGAATTTCGGAAATTTACTACACCACGCAATGTTTCGTTGTAAATTTTAAATGTACGTTATTTTATAGACTCGTATCCGTATATCTGTGTTGACATATTTGAATTTGATGACCTATTTCATATAAAAAACGAGACAATCTCAGCCTGAGCACCCGCCTGTTTCGTCCATAAACCTATCCACTTACGACTTATGTGAGTTGAGAGGTATATGAGAGTGTTAAAGTTGTTGCGACCGACACAACTATCGGGAAGTTCTCCTCTTCGTTTTGTTTTCTTTTCCCATTTTATGGTAATATGGTATTATCGCATATAATAAGGATAAGGAAGAAAAGAGTCATATGGTGTGGGGATCTTCGTTCATAAAATCTCCACAAATTGGCATTTTATGCAATCATATCGACAACATGATGCGCAATATGAACAAATATCGCAAATGCAATCTCAAACTCAAACAACCATAAATGCATAAATAAATCTCAATCCCAATAAATTATTTACAATATACCACCAAGCAATGCCAATGGCAATTGAAAAAGTTGAAATGGCAATGGCTTATGGCAATTGCCATAAGCAAGTAAAAGCCTCGGTCGAAAATACACATTTGAGCAAAAAGAAAAGATCCTGATGAGGAAACTGTAATTCGTTACAGCTTTATCATTTTTATTTATTATTACATAAGGGAAACATTATTTTATGGAATTTCTGAGGACAATTATTAACATCCAATGCAATGATCTCACTAGAATCTCCCCACGGTCTTATTAAATAAATTCAATGTTAAGAAGGACCCCAAGTATCAATGTCAATAGTCAATACATTTACTTTAACATCATCATTGCTGAATGCACATAAGTTCAACGCAACTGAAAACTAATAAAAACAATTTGAAATTTTAAAAACCCTCTGTAATATATACAAGTGAACTTATCCTTTTTGTTCCATATGTACAATAAAAAGTTGTTGACTTGAAATTTATTTATATTCATGAACATAAATATAATTTAATGCAGAAACATCGACTGAATTAACATTTATTTTTTTACAAATAATATAAATAACTGAAATGCAATATAATTACGCTGGTATCATTTTGGGTGAATTACGCGGCATATATCTAGGCAAATGTGCCGCATACATTAATGCGTTTAAAAAGCAAGCCATAGTCTAAAAAGCGGTATTATAGTTATTTTTATAAATACATTACAGGCTATTTTTTGCTTCATTTTGGTATCAAATTAAATGCGTTTTTCAAATAATAATGTTCGTTTGCAGTCAAGGTTATCTTTTTAATTAAATATCTACCTTGAAATCTGCAAAAACACTATTTTCTTATCGGTGCGGTTTCTGATCGGTCTTCACGCAAATGCTGCACGTCAAGAATATGAAACGAAGAGTGTGATATATTAACCCTTTCAGGACCATAAGAGTATTGAAGTGATAGAATAAATTCGTTACACTTTAACTTATTTAATATAAACAATTTATATAAATCTATAAAAATAGCCATCAACTCATGGCAATGTATTTATCTAAACAAGTAAACTTAAACAATCTAAATGATCAAAATGTGTAATGATGCACAAATCAACGTACAAGTAAGTTGTATTGTTCAAATTCAAATTAACCAATTAGTTTGTTTCGGGTTGACATTAAATAGCGCTTAGTCGCTTACCATAAATTAGCAATAAAGGCGTATGTTCCTCAAAAATTATCTTACTCAACACAGAAAGAGCAGTTTTTTAGAATAATGGTATATAAAAACAGATAAACCTCGTCACAACAAACACATGATACAAGTACAAGCAACACCTCACACACCGATATATAGTAACCGTGAAGCTATATTCCCCTACTCCTTGGTACTTTACGTTCAGTATGAAACCATTTAAATTACATCAATCGTATTTCAAACACATTTTTTTAATCACACGTCCTTTGTTCGAACAACAAATAATAGGAATGAAATATGTTATGTGCTCAATATTTTAATTTAATTGAATTTAAATTTTAGATGCGTGGAATTTACAGATGGATGGAACTTGATTATTTGAGTATGTTATTCAATTTTAGCACGTTTTGTAAATTCGAAACACAATGGTCGTGGACACCATAACGGTCAAATTTGTACCACTTTCATCGTTTTCTGGCGTTTCTTGTATATTCCTTTGTGCCTGAATCTGTTTGTACTATATATTTATCTACATTTACATATTTCTGTTTTCTCTCCTCTTTCACAATATGTACATTTCGTTGAATACACAAGACTATTTATTTGCCAAAGTTCGAAATTACATAACCGCTACATTGCTCCTTGCTTGCTTTTTATAATTTTTATACATTTTCGTATTACAACGGTTTTCTAATCGCCAAAGCTTCTCTTATTTCGTTCAATATCATAATTCGGTATAGAATATAATAATTCTCCTGCTTCCAATCTACTATCAATTGTAGTTAAAATCTGATAAGTTAAGTTTTCATTATGAAATTTGCCGAAAAACCCAGATCTACTCGTATGTGCATGCTCTTTGCCATTTTAGGTTTATTTTTATATACTTATGACTTCGAAAGCACTTCTAGGCATTTTTATATATGATGTTTCTCTTGCCACTCATGTGATGTCATCATATCCTGCATCGACAGGTGGCAGTGCAGGACTAGAGAGTCCCCCACTCGATTGACATAACTGGGGTTTACTTTTTATAGTTTGCGGCCGTTGCCTCGTTATTTCAAAAAATATTTTTTATAGCCTCCTGAGGTTACAAATTTCTTCGTGTAACATAAATTTATATTCTCGGCATTTAAACGTAGTACTGCAAACGTAATCACTGTGTTTAAAACGTAACATCCTGTGGGAAAATACACAGCGCATTTTCGCGAGATATAGAAAAAGGCACAAGAAACAAATCGTTTATCTTTAAAAGTACGTCGCTGGACCTTGCACCAGTTTTCCTACCTATCGATCGCTTAAAATAAAATTTAATTTGCATAGGGCTCGCGTTGATGCGATTTGTCCAAATTGCTGCGTCGTGTAAAAGGACCTCACATTTAAGGGTCCTCGTCGTACTGTTCTCATTTTTATCAAATGGTTTCGTTAGTTTGTAAGTGGAGTCTGATATATGTTCCATTGAGTTATTGAACTGACAGCATAAAAGTTTAAAAAACTGAGATTTCAAAATTATACGCGTATACAAATAGGTGTTAATTACGACATTGAAAATTATATAAGAATAATAGATACAACATCGTAATGGAAAAGGATTCTATAAACACAAACAATATTGTAAAATACACTGTTGAATGTTCGTCTCTTCCTATTAAGTGCACGGCAATTAAAGTACTTGGCTCGCACTGGACCTACTCGTACCTACTTAATTATTTCATTGCTCTCATAATCTGGAAACCATTTGAATAAGGTACATTTACAAGTAATAGCTGAGTATGGCTGGATTACTGGTACGGATACTTTGGTGAAAAGTTATTAAAATAAAAGGACATAAATGTAGAACCAACCGACCGAATAAGAAAGTCATCATCGAGATTTTGTTTAACCAACTCATTTATGTATTTTTGTGAATTTGTGTTTCAAGTCATATACCGTATGTCCACGAATTGAGTTTACAATAGTTATGATTGACCAAAAATTTTTCAATTGGAATTTCATACTTTGGGGTTCTGCCCTGATTGGTCTGATACTTATTTTTAGTTTACTTTCGATTTTTTTCAATCAAATAGACAGTTTTGCAAACAGTTTCACTTCTAGGTAAACTACGTTTTCCGTTCACACTACGTCAAAGTCTTACTAAGAAATGTGTCCAGAATGTAAAGTTACGGCGTTATGCAAATTTTCAGAAAAAAAATATAAGACATTTTTAATTAATTTATTAAAACAAAAAAGAACTATTAAGTTATTCTATTAACCCTCCACCTTCGTCGCTGCATAATTCAATCAGCCCTCGCAGTTCCTTAACTAACGGTAACTTTTTCCACGTCCCTAACACTGTACTAAATATATTTTCTGTTCTAACGTTAGCATTTAATTGTAAAAATATTGTCATTATTTCGCAATGAAAATGAGTTTTGTGATATTACTTTAACGATTTGAAATATAATGCCATTTGTCATACTGCAACAAATGTTTGATATGTAATCGATTTTGTTTTTGTAATTATTAAGCCACCTCATGCTAGCATTGCTGTTTCAATTGCAATACTGACCAATACTGGATTTTATCACACAACTTTTCTTGCCTACTTGTTTAAAAAAATCGAAAGTAAACTAAAAATAAGTTTCAGACCAAGCAGGGCGGAATCCCAAAACATGAAATTCCAATTCGAAAATTTTTGGTCAATCATATCTATTGTAAATCCGGCGACATACGGTATAAATGTGGTTTGCGAATCGAAACGACGTTGGACATAATAAGTAGTACGTTGGTGGTATTTGGGTTGATGATAACTTGAGATTGATAAGAGGCAAGACAAGAGACCATAAGGACTAATATCTTAGCAATCTAAAGAAAGGCCTAAACGTTGTCGGTTAAAGTAATATAGAAAGGCATGAAATGTGTGCTTAAAAAAATAACGATCAGGAATTTCTTGACATGGAAATGATAGGTAATCCCATAGATAATATTATTGATGAATTCCAAGATGGGCTGAATGTTTCAGATAAAGTGCGTTGAAATGCAGGACATACATGAAAAAAGTTAAACTACTTTGGAATTATTTGGTCGACATATAAATTCTTTAGTAGTGAAATAGTAAGTATGAATCATTGGGTTGTACGTTTGCAAATGTCCTTATCCGAAACAAGAAATGTACGTATCTGTAAATGTAAGTATGAAATGTGTAGTGGCCAGGAAGATACATACAAAGGATCATACGTAATACGTAATTTGCGGTTTTGGAGCAAGTAGTTGACATTCCTTACACTTAACTCAATGAGTTTGGAACTCCGTTACATATGCCTTGTGTACAATTGATACATTGGCTCATTGTATAAAAATTAAATGACAAAACTATGTTATAAATTTTAGTAAAACAGTCATTGTTTGGCATGGGGCACTGGCAAGTAAGATACTTTCAGGTTTAAAGCCTCTCTTCCCCTCTTCAATGGTAGGCATTTTAAATGTTGTTGTATGAATATTTTGATACATTGAAATGATTCCGAATTTTTTGAACAATTCTACGTAATGGATTTTTGTAAATATAGCACATTCCGTTGTATGGCAGGTAACGTTAGTATGTTTTCACCCTAAAAATATTTTTATGTGTGCCCCTCATTTTTCAAAATCACATACAAGCTTCTTGAAGTACAAAAATCTTTCCAGCATCGACAAAATTTCCCCAAAAATGTTCAATAACTTGAAGGCAAGTGGGTCGATGTGTCGCGTCCAACTACAGTTACAGAAAAATGGCTTCGTTTGACGCGGTCAGTTTTTGATCGTTATGTTTGAATTCCAATGTGTGCCCACTTTTATTAAATTAATAATTCATGTTTTGTGAGGAGAACCAATCTTCTAATGAAACGAGACTTCTCTGTAATAAATGTGCCATGTCCGCAATATTTTTTGTTCTGGTAACTGTAGAGGTATCGCCGCTAAACAAGATAGTTACATTTTTTAGTATCTGCTGTAGATCGTTTGCGAGTAACAATAAGTACATTGATCTTGTGGAAGTCCTTGTTTTGTAACTTCGTAGTTCGATCTTATGACGTTTCCAGATTCTATATACTGTTTACTGCTAATTAAGTGTGATTTTAACCAATCTAAAATAATTCTCATTATATTTTTGTCTAGAAAATCATATTGGATACTGTCAAAAGTATTTGAAAGATCTATGAAGATACAATGTTCAAATTCGTTGGTGTTTATTCCCCAAGTGACTTGTTCGAGAAGTTGGAATATGGCACGGGCGTCAAATGTTTTCAGAAGTATTTAAACGTAATTAAAATTTGGAGCGTTAATTCAGTAAATCGAGAATAGTCTCGATGACTACTATAGCGAAGAAAGTAGAAAGTAGAAAGCTTTTGATAAGTGTTTAAAAATACCAAAAAGCCAGAGAACCACATCCCAAAAGCTTTAATGCGTGCTGAATGCAGTAAATAGTTAAAAAAAATAAGTTCCACGATTGTAGGATAGGGTTAGCCCATTTAATAATAAAACCAAAGATAAATATGAAATCAAATTGTATAAACATTTTAAAGACAGCTTGAAATCACATTAATCAAATGCATTCATTCTTCAACAACTACAAAATAAGGCAGGTCCGAATTGCTAATATGATAGCAATTCGGTCCTGTAGATGGCTGTAATCGAATTAAAAAAATGATTTTTCTGGTATTTTAAATCAAAATATATTGTGAATAATTCATGGACTGTACTCCATTGTACGAGCAACCATAATGCAGAATCATACTACGATTTTTTCAAAATTTCAGGCGGAAAAGAATTAATACCTCCTGAAAAAGGACACGTCCGCGTCGTGAGGCAACAGTTAGAATCTTTTAATTCTAGAGAAGGTAGTTGCCAACAATAAATTCAAAAGGATCTATAGCTAAGCGTGAAAATTAACGGACAAATTTCGTATCCGGAGAGAAATGATAAAAAGTATATACGTTAATGTCTGTATAAGTGTATATTTTATCATTAATGTTATAATTGTATTTTGTGTCACTGTTGATGAGATTATTTTTTACATTTAAATATAAATTATACATTATACATAGTAAAATATAATAATATGGAAAGTAACACTAAAATGAAATGTTTATGATTCTATAGCATGACTTCCTTCCATTAGTAATAAACGATAGTCTGCTATTATCAACTACTAAGAATATATAAAATTTTAATCATTACGAATGAATGAATCTACTTATGTATGTGAGCAAACGAAACATAAAAGAAATCTAAAAGCGAATAGGAATTGTGCAGCTTAAAAATCCTGTAAACTAAATTAATTCTGGTCCTTCTAATGCCGAGATTTAGGATGTAACCATTTGTACTGAGTTTGACCAATTGATAAAGCTTACCTCTAAGTATCCCACAGGGCCGTTGAAGGGATAATCCCCCAGACGTCGTTCCTCGTCCAAAAATTTCCCCGCTCTTCCATTTTCCGGTGGGCAAAACAGCCCGTAGTTGAAGCTCTCTTTAAGTTCCTAGTGAAAAAGAAAATACATTAGAACAAGCTTACTATGTCGCAAAGCAATAAAACAGGGGTAAAATCAAGATGCGATTTAAAAATGTAGGACCATAAAGCATTCACTATAAACAAATTCATATAACGAATATTCTAGGAATTTGATTTTAAATATAATAATACATTTGATTATTGGTTACAAAGCAGTTAGAAATACAAACAATTAATTAGGTTAAATCGACGTGTTATGTAGTACAAATAGAAATATTTTCAATTTTATGCACGTATCCATCACGATGATAGAACCCCTAACAAATTGAAGACTGAAATCGCAGATATCGAGAATTCATGACCTAATAAAAATGTCAGAAGTCAATTCATTCATCACTCGGCAATTAAAGACAGAATTCAAGCCAAACCACGTCGCAATCGCGCCATCGGTGAATTCCGCACATAGTAAAACCAGGAACGACTTCATTAGGCCGAATTATCAGCGCGACGAAATTCTTAAAGCGAATCGCGAACGACCCGTCGTTAAAATTTTTGTTAATTTTTGTGCACGTTGAATATCTCGTCCAACAAATTGCGACTTCTATTAGTGGCGTTGGGAATGTACATGGACGTAATGATACGTCGTTGAAGTTGTCGACAGCTACCTGTTTTTTAAACAATTTGCATAAAAGCACTAAGTTTATAAATAAATAATTGCCGAGACGTGCATAAATAAAATAGGAATAGAAGAAAAGTACCGCTTAAACAGTGGCGGTACATACAATTATTATAGCATAGGAATAATTAAAATTAAATCGATTTTCAAACTTGATGGAATAATCTCATCATCTTGTGTGATATTGTTCGTAATTGTGGATATTTAGACATTCAGATTCGTTCAGTTAATTTCTTTAGCGCGTATTATTATTTAATTCCAGGCGTATGGCAATTTTCATGCACAATTGGGATGGTCTTGAAAAACTGGGTTTTAAAAGTAAACCGAAAGCTAATTTTTTTGAATGGATTCTTCATTCCTAGCTACTCTTATATGTTCATGCAAAAATTAATGAGGAAGTTCACAATCCGTTCAGTTGCCTACAACCATACGATATTTTATCAATAGGAAAAAGATACGAAGAGCCCTAATGTTAAAAAGAACATGATATGAAGTTAAATAATTATAAAACGTAAAATGAAAAAAACAGTAACAGAACGATATAATCTAAAGAAATGAATTGGATTTCGTTGGGTTTGATGTAAAAAAGGAGAATTCTTAGGCGACATACTTTAGTAGGAACAACCGAATTTGCTCACCAAATTTAGTTCTTAATTAATCAGGAAACGCACCATACATTCAAATGACACCGACCAATCACAAGACATAAGATTTTCATTAGAAGGAGTAGTGGGAATAATCCAAATAGTGTTGTTTTTACAGATTCAACTGGTTTAATTAATGTCCATGTCATTATAAAGCATGATTAACATGATATAATTTTATATTATTTTGTATTTAATTATTTGCTGATATTTGCATGTGGAATACGTCGCTTTGTACTGGTAAAATGTCCTGTGTTGAGGATTGGTGGGTGACAAGATGTGCAAACGTTGAGTTTATGATTAATCTTAAAAGATGATCAACAATATTCGATTTGTCCGTATGGTATTTCTTGCTAATGAATTCATAATAAATATGAAACGATCGCTTAAGAATCCAAACTGTGCCTTCGTTTGTAATCCAATATGTGTAATTAATGTTTTAACGCATAATTAAGTTCAATGTGGTACCTTCTTTTATTATGAATTACATGATGTCATTTTTTTGCACTCGTTGAAACTATCGAAAAGAAAATACATTAAAACAAAACGAGATAACAAAACTAGTGAATTAATGAAATACTACAAACTGCATTGCATTGACGGCATTAACATATTTGACTGAACGGAAACGAAACTAAAACAAATAACATATATCAAGGATAAACATTAAAAAAATGGCAAGGAAAACTAAAGATGCCAAACAATTTGAAAATATATTGTAGAACATAAAAGGAATTGCATCAGAATAAAGAATAATCAAAATATTGTTTGTTAGTAACGTTTTATCAGAAGAACTCACCACCTTAAGTTTTATATATATCCAGACTGAAAACGGTAAAAGAAAGGTTAAATAAATGATGAGCAAAAATTAACATATATTTATAAAGAAACACACTTCAGAAAATTTTAACGTCTTTTTGTTGATATGGAAATATTGACGAAAAACAAATGTGAACTTAGCTCACAGCACAAATGGTCTGCTTTCAAAGACCTGGAGAATGGAGGCATGATGATATTCAATAACTGGAATAGTATTCCTGACTGACATGGTCAGTTGAAAAAACTTTGCTGTTCTTTCTCTTTTCGGTTCTGCATATTCATGTGAATAACCTTTTTTAAGCATGAACCTTGCAAAGAGTAAATTGACAAAGTCGTCTTATTGATGAGAACCTGGAATCGTGCCTAAAATTACAACAACATAAACGCCTAACTAACCTAAACTGTCCAAGGAGATACAAGGCGAATTTAATTTTTATCGATAACTAAGATCATTATTAAGTATGATATCTCGTTTACCTACAATTTAATTAATACTTCAAACTTTAATTAAAGCTTATTAAATGCGCAACAGTGTACCTACATATGTAGTTTAAGAGATTTGGCTCTCAAAAAAATCTTAGTTCGTTTCTGTCGACTAGTGAGTTTGCCGACCCAACCCAGCCCAATACAATTTAACCCAAGCCAACTAACGCAGGCAATAAACTTCACGCCCGCCAGGTATCCATCTAAATATTATAGAACAAGCTATATATAAGGAATTTCGTAAGAAGGAACTAATCAGGAAGGAATAATCAATAATAGGGATACCCGACTTTGGGCCAGCAAAGTATAATAGCTCACCGAAATTAGAAATCTTCATTGTACATGAGATTTTCAGAAAGCGGTAAGTGAACAAACGCTATATGACAATGTATGCATAATTTATATTGTGTGTATAGTGTGGCTCCCACACAATAAATTATCAATTGTAATACAAAATATACATTTTTAAATGCAAATTTGCAAAATCAATTCCAAATACCGTGTCTACACAACAACGTTTATTGTTAATATTCACGCAAGAATAATTAAAAAAGTATTTTACAGGAAATATTTCAATATGCGGAATTAATATTGGTGTGATGTTTGCTTTTAATAGAAATTATTTTAAAAGTGCACAATGTATCGTTATGAGCGATACTGCTGTGTAAACGAATTAGCAACATTTCACTCAGTTAGATTTATAATAAATTTGAAATGGTTGAATTCATTAATTAGTGGAAGTACTTTGATTAAGTTACCCATATTGAATATTTTATAGAATTCAAATACAAGTACAATAAGGTTCAAATATTTCGAGGCTAGCCCGGGCGACAATTGCACGCAAGTCAGTTACAAAGCCTTCGTTTGCGTTCTGGTCTCACTCATCATAAGATTGACGAGTTTGCAGGTATAAACACGACACTCTGAAATGCCGGAGGGTCCGCCGATTTATTTGCATACATTAAAGTAAAGGAAAATTGTAATTGTAAAAACTGTATTTTGCCATAGTTTTTTAAGACAATTGATTATATCATTTATAACAATTATATTTCTTAAAAATGGAATTGCCTTTGTTTTTAATTATTGCCAATACACTTGACCGTCATAGTTTCTAAATGTATGACAAATATGTTTTATCTTTAAAACTACAACGATATCCTCTTTATACGGGCAATTCATTTGTGAATGTTGGCAGTTTTTCTTTTGTAATTTTATTGGAAAAAAATTCTGCGAGTGATTTTAAGCGACAAATAATGAGGTGCTTAATTTCAAAACGGTTTCATACAGTTTTAAGAAAATCACAAATTACGATTTGCGATTGAATTACACATATGACATAGTAAATTATTACTTATAACTTATAACTTTTATTAGACGAAACTCAATTGCTTCTATTTCAATATTTCGCAATAGATTTCTTCTTCAGGAAAAACTACAAATACAAGAGAACTTGACTGTAATAATAAAAAATCTGCAGTGGCCCGCACTGTACTTTCTTATACTCAGTTATACTTTTTCGAAAAAACTTTTCATATGAAATTTGTTTAAAATTACAATATACTTAACTTCATAAGAAATTTTTTTACGATAACTCATACCGTTTTGGAGATACCGAAAAAGTGATAAGAGTAAACCATCAGTGTGCGAATACTGTACCCAGAACCTCAACGCATTTCATTCGTTCACGATAATAGTGCCGTACACACTTCTAGTGACGTTCGTCAGTGGTTTGAAGATCACCTGGGGATCGATTTAACTCCATGGGTTTCTAAATCACCGCATTTGAACCCCATTGAGAATTGATGGGCTAGTATGGTGGGCAAGTGGGATAACGTTAACGGCCGTCATGACATTGAGAACAAAGAGGGCCTGCGCACTCTTTCCTTACGCATCTGGGAAACATTCCGGGGACGACCAAATTGCGAACGATTGGTTCCATCGATGCCAATCGTTTGCAAGAAGTAATCGACCTTGGGGAGCTTCCCACCCGTTATTAAATTTACCCGTGTTATCTATACACTCCATTTTATCAATGCCTCATTTTGTTCTTCTTCTTCGCATGTTTGCTATTTCTACAAGTGTATATTTTTACGGTTGGTCTGTTGGCGTAGAACTATTGTCGGATGCTACATTAATAGTAATTCCGTCATCATACATGTGACATGTAACATTTTGTTAGACTTCATTAATTGATTGTGCAAAAATCAGCGAGCATTTGATTTTACTATAAATACATTTTGTTATTTTTTGCTAGTGTTTTTAAAACTTTGACAAAATATATATTACATATGGTATGTTGGAAATCGGTTTCAATGTTATTGTAGATATATTTCTTTAATATGACAATATTTTCTTTTAAAAGTAATATGTACTTATATATGTAGTGCTATATGTTTATGCAAATGTGTTGCGCCTACAATTTATATATTATTTATTTTTAACAAACATTTGTTATGAATAAAATGTGTTGTTTGTATATTATTGTATTAAGTCATTTTTGAACATACGCGCTACAAATAACTCAGCCATAATAGACTCTTGCGGTCGCAGTGGATGGGCGATTAAACTCTCCACTCATTATGACTAACTAACTACAAAAAACTTCAAAATGAGCAAACAATTGTGAGCATATTTGTAAGCACTAAAACAAGATACTAATCAACATAAACGGAGTATCGAATAACTTTTTCAGTACATCGTGAAGATCCGAACTTATTTTGACCTACTAAAAAATAAAACACATAAAGGAAGAATACTATATATCTGCTCCTAATTTATTATTATAGCCCGGAGGGGGTAGCGCTACGTTGCTAGTGGAATCAAAACCAGCTCGGTATATCAAAGGTCCTTCTATACATGCATGTGCTATGTACCGTAGATTGTCGCCACTTCAATAACTTATAGTCACTAGTGAAAAATTTGATTTATTTTTGAACTCTGAACAACTTAACTGCCAAAAGCTTTTAATTTGATCAGCGTCGTCAGTCCATCACAATAGAATTATTGATTTACGAGCTCCTGTTGGCGTGGTAATTTCAATTTTATTCTTTTCTGGAAATAATACAATAACTTTATAACGTCCTTTTCGCGAAAAGTCGTTGACTAAGGTATTGTCGTTGCTCTCTTATCTAATTGTTTCATCATCGTGTGGTCACTCCATTTTATATTAATGTTTTAACTGGCAGGTGATTTTATTACACGAACTAATGGTTATTTTAATTATTTTTATTATTCATCTAATTCACAATTATGATTCCTACATTTAATTATATCGATCCTTTCAACTAACAGATATTGAGAAATGCAACCAATCGTGCAGTTGCGATAACTATTGCATAATCACAAATATGAATTATAGGCCAGAGTTAAACATGTATTCTTCTAAGAATTCCAAAGTCAATATTTAAATGAAAAATAAAAACCTTTTCCAAGGCGATTACTTTTAAAAAAACCCATGTGTAATAATTTACGAGCAGCGTGTCAATCGCTAACACCATCTGACGGGACAAATTAAAAACTTGACAATAATATGCTTCATTACTACCCAAATAAAAAATAAAGTAAAATATCGCGTAAAACCGATGTCGATAATATTAACGAGGATGAACATTTGCATAAGCGATCGTTATCGCGAGGACTGCGGAGAGGGACTCCGCTACGCGGTCGACGTGACCTCTGAATTTATCGCCGGCCTTAACTTGTCCGCTCGAGACGTTTAAAAGGAATGTTTTCAGTTGTAAATCAATTTTTACTATCGAAGTTACAATGCCCGAGAGCTGCAAAGTTACACCACGCCGGTTTTAATTTTTTAAATGCCGTCGCTTTTCTGGTCGAATGCTTCGCTGCTCGCGGAATATTCTCGACGCGACGCAGCTCGCAATAAAATTGAGAAATTTCGGAAATCGTTATTTATGTATTTACAAGGTTTCAGACTTTTGCTAATTAAATAAATTAATGGAACAATTCGCCGTTGCCCAACAGCATGGGAATTATGGCGTTCGTCTCAATGCTAAGCAAACGTATTTAATTGCGCGAGAAAACCGAAATGTAGGTTAAAATTGATTTATCTGCACGCAATGCACTTAAAAGCGAAAATGTTGCGTTCCACAAAGTAAATGCCATATTACAAATAACCAATATTGAAGGGCGTTGCTCTAGCAATAACTTACAGTAGATAATTGATAGTAAGCACAAAGCAAGCAAGTTGGGAATGTTCCAAAGAAGTTCAAAACAATAGTTTTTTCCACAAATGATTAATTTATAACCGTATAGTTATTAATAAAGTTACATTCCCGATCGTGCGTTCAATCGCGATTTATAAATAAGCAATTGTTTCATCGCTGAAATATCTCCGCGATTCCAGTAATAAGTGAGTAATCCGACGTAATAATTGATTTGTGTCCGAAATTTATCGCATTTCACGTCGAAGGATCAATTAGCGATTAAATTATTGGTAGCAGTGAGCGGCTGATTATCAGAATCTATAATTAACCGTTCTAATTATACCAGAAATTGTTTGTTTAATAAAGTCGGTAAATTTAATTCAATACAGCTTTTTATATGGTGGCGATGGACAGTGATTTACACTGATTATCTCTTGTATTTTTTCGAAAATACCACGATAAATCATCTAAAAGGATATAAATAATTCATATGTGTAATTACTAGATACCATGAAAACCAAGAAATTTTAATTCATTTTTTTAAGGTAATCTATTTATTAAATTGCACAATTCAATGAAAATCAGTAATGTATTAATTACTAATTAAGGTATGTTGTGTTTAATATAGTTAGCAACTGCGTCTTGAAAAATAATTGTACTTGCAAACATGTTTCAACTTGTACCTATGCTATTCGTTAAAGATTTTTAATGATAATAAACGAAGCAATGAAGTAGAAGATAATAAATTAAATAAACAAACAATATGTAGCAATTAGAATCAATGATACAGAAAAACTACAAAAGCTGCAAAAAGAAATAAAACGCACTCAATCTTATGGGACGGATTGAAAAGAAAATAATTGGTGTCATACGGAAAGTGATACGAAATTATTTGAAAGCAAATAAATTGAAAACATATACATACACATAAAGATGGTACACAATTGAATAAAATTGTAAATGGAAAAATATAATAATAATATAATGGGGCGATTGGGGGTGTGATATGGCCTAGTAAAGATAACAGATGATGATCAGATGATAGAAACATAAGAAAATGAATTTTGTTGATAATATAAATTCCCAGTTTGTTAATATTAGTTAACGAATATTTCTAAAAGATGAGAACTGATGCTAAGTGTGTATTTAATTTGTTTCTAACATTACAAGGAATTAAAAGGTATTCAAACTTTATGTTTGTATACTTTACATACACTTTTAATTGAAGAGTTCTTTTCATTTCGATTGGATTGGGGTGAATGATTTCAATTTGCATTTAATTTTTCGTGCTACAAAAATTATGTTTGCCATTTCAACGCTTCCCTCACACACACAGTTAGCAGTTAATGGTCGTGCATTACACTTTGTAAAACATTTAAATATTAACTACTAAGTCAGGTTTAAAGTGTTACGATTATTTTATCCACGTCAGTATAGTGTTAAATACTCACACGTACATTTTTTTGTTTTCTGTATCCACATGGCGCGTTCTATGAATTATAAAGGAGATCTAGCATTAAATAAATAAAATTATCATGCAGAATACAATGCAATGTGATACAATCCAAATGAAGTCTATTTTAAATTACACACTGCGAAATTGCCATAGCTTATATTTACATTCGCCATTGACAATATATGCATATAAATTACGCTACTAATGCTATAATATTAAGATAATGGTGTGTACACGTGAACACTGCTATATAATTTTATATTAGTGGACGTGTAATATATTTCAAATTAAAATACGTTGCTTCTACATTTATTACATAGTTCACATATATATAAATTTATATATTAAAAAAAAATAAATAAATATATAATAAATTAAATTATGAAAATTAAATGAGTTTGTTATTACATTTGTAAAATTTAAATCACTTGACGTAAGAAACAATATTGAGTGCAACAAAAATTATAACAAAATTATTACAAAATAATAAATTATTTTTACTTTTTTTATTAATTATTTTTTCAATTTTATCAAATGCATGTTAATATATTTTTGAATAATTTTCTTAAAAATAATTGGCTTAAAAATATTTGTTCCGATAAATAATGTATAAATCGAAAATGAGTGAATTATATTTTAGTACATTTTTTTCTTTTCTTTTTTTCTTCCCATTTTAATGTGTTTTTTAATTATAATATAAGAAATTTATTATATTTATTATTTATAATTTTTACCGTATAGAAAATGATATGATTTGTTTACGTTTCTAATTTTATATTAAAAGAAATATTTTAGTAAAAATAAGGAAAAGAGGTGCCAACCCAACGGAACGCAATCCAACCCAACCATGACAATGTCGAACTAATTATTTAAATAATAAATATTTCGGTTGTGGAATTAAAATAAAAAAAATAATTAATTAATTTCTTTGAAATTAAAATTTTCTAATTTTCATCATTTTTGAATTTTTGTTTGTTGTTGTTTCAGTTAATCACAGTTTTTTTTGCTGTTGAATGTACATTTATTAATAGCAATAGTAATAATAAAATTAAATTGTTTATAAAATGAAAGAAAAAAAAACGAAAATCTCGATTTTTTTGATTTTCTCAAAGTGTTCGTAGATAGGCGATGTTGTTACTCAAAAGAAAGATCTGTCATTGTAATAGTGAAAGTTGAAAAAATTTAGAAAATTTCGATTTTTTTAATTTTCTCAAAGTGTTCGTAGATAGATGATGTTGTTATTCAAATGAAAGCTCTGTCATTGTAATAGTGAAAAATGAAAAAAAATCCGAAAATTCGATTTTTTTGACTTTCTCAATATACTTTAATGTACAAAATATATTCAATTTTTTTTTGATTTAAAATTGTTAACAGTAAAAAATATCTAATTTTTTTTAATGAAATATTTTTTGCTATTGTATCAAATTATTACCGAAACATCGAAAATAATATCCTTGAATTTAAAACAAACTTCCACACTAAAAAAATTAAATATGCCATAATTTTCTTATATTTTCCATTGTAATTTGGGTATTGTTTCATTAAAAACAATTAATAATTAACATGTGCTCCACCTTGGTCCAGAAACGATTTGGCTTTAGAACTTTGTGTTTGTACTTTGATTACTAGTAAGAAGCTACATTAGGTTTCTACGTAAATCTTCAAATGGGTTTACCAGATTGTAAATTGTATCTAAGTTTTATTTATTAATTTAATTAAAGTTGTAAACGTTGGAAAAACTAAATGTCAATGTTATGTGGAACAATATATTGACCTTCAAATGCCATCATTGGTCAATAATTGGTCCAAAGAAAAATTATTGCGTTTTGGTTTGGATGTCTTTGGACGTCTTCAAGCAGATGTTTAAAATTAATTGCGTTGGATCTTTTAGGATTCATTTGCATCTCCATGAACAGGTTAAAAATGTGTTGGGTTCGGTTGGGTTGGGTTGACTTGAGTTTGTTTAAATTCGTGCATTAAATCTTTTAGTATTTATGGGTGTATTTGGATTTCACTAAGTACACTAGAAATGAGTTGGGTTGGGATGAGTTTGATTGAGTTGAGGTTTGTTGGGTTTGATTATCTGCGGTTGGACGTAGTTGATAAGTAAGAAAGTATTTGATTAAATATTTGTTTACGGTGATGGGTTTATATGATGAGATGATAATGGGTTTCATACGAAATTGATAAATTATATTAAATTTGACGTTTAAATGTTTTTGGCCATCGATGAATCGATGGATTGGGTATCTATTAATTTTGGTTAATTTAGTAAATGTGGGTTCGTGTAGATTTACGGTTACATTGATGACACCATTTCTTATGCATTCGCACGCTGTGTTGCTTTGTATGTTTTCGATGCAAGCAATAATTTTATTATATTTATTTGGGTTTGTGTTCATGTTGTTTTGAATAACTGCTAATTGTAATATTTTTTCGTTTTACGTAATTATTTATATCGTATTATGCAACTACGTAAATCCAACCAAAAATATTTCGACGAATTGAAACTTGTTTTGTTTATAAAATTTACATGTGTTGCGAATTAGATCTGACTTAAGAATTAATTAAATACTTAGAATTTTCTTCGATACAAACGCACTTTCTAACATTGCGGTTTAGAATACATCCAGTAGGATCTAATTATTGTTGTCCCCAGCAAAGAAAGTACAAGTAGAATACGATTTAAGGTGTCTTATTGCATTTGGGGTAAGCCAGCAGCTATAACGATTCGATGATTAGAGGGGCCGCCGCATTAGCGATCGGAGCAGCAAGGGATGAAATCCATCTTTCCGGCTGAAGTAATTGAATTTGGTGCACTATACTGAACATTTCGATTGGGAATACACATAATATTGCTAAAAAATATCCTACAGGAAAAATACACAGCACAAATGCCCCGATGATCACAGTTTATTGATTTTCTGAACTAGTTGGGTTTTAAATTAGATCTCTGAAACTAAATAAAAAAAAACAAAATAAATAGCGACAAAATGATTTATGATATTGTGTGCATTATGTTAAATAATGCTGCATATTTTGAAGAAAAATATGACAATGTGCATCATTCGCCTATAGGGCGCCGAATACCGAAAGTACAGTGTATTTATATATAAATAGATATTTACGCGACATGTGACCAGGAGATCCATTCTAAATGTTTGTGTCGATGTATTATAAAATTGTTAATAAATAATACAAATATTGCCCCTGCTTATTCATTCTAATTACATAATAGTAATAGAGGCTAACCCAGAAATAAAAACCAGAACTAAATATGTCATTGACGTTGATATTATGATATATCCGTTTCCGCTTCAACTCCTCCCTACATGTATTCAATTCTCCCTATGCGTATTGGAAAAAGGGGATACGTGGAAAGCTCCACTTAAATTTACTGGGTTTGCTGGGGTGGCTGACACAATTATAGATACTGGTGGAAATTCAGAGAGGAATTGTGAATTATACGGGGAGGGATTTCTTCCAGAACGAAGGAAATATTGCACATAAAAAGTTCAACAAATCGTCGCCCAACTTTAACTCTCCGTTGTAAACGTTATATATCGCCATGGCTTCGCACTTGCGGAGTTTCGACTCGTTTATTTTTCCAACGAAAATGTCGACGCTTTATGACTAACACAAGGGACCGTTATTTTATTATTAGAAGAAGTACGATTATAAATAGATTTGTGGTATACGTTACATAAATATTATCAACTCAAAGAGCGAATTAAGGCGCCCACCAGGAAATTATAAATCGCGGCTGCATAATAACACATTATTTAATTACGTGCAAAATAAGAACAGCAGGTTCATACAACACGAGATCGGTGCCGGAAGCTCGGCTTCGATCTTAATTAGCGATCTAATGCATATGATTATTTCGAGCTCATATAGTCTAATCTCATCCGATAAGTTTTCATCGGCGCGGGCAAAAAGTCGCACTCATCTACTAGATTATATAGTTAAGCCACAATAAACAAAATTAACGCACGTAAAGACCGCTATAATTGCGAGCTAATGAAGAACGTGCCTACACTGAAATTTAATCAATGAGTCGGTTACTTGTTACGGTTAAATTTTAATTGCGTAATTGAGGAAACCACTGGGATTGATTTGCGGCGCTTTGCGTGTGAAGCTAGGCTCACTTCGTTACACGTTATTCGACCACAGTACAAAAATAATTGCAGCCGGAGTCAATTAGACAACTTAAGTTTAAATTAGGCATAAACGATTAGTATTATTATTATTATTATTATTAATTATTTACTACATTAGGACGCAATCACGATATTATCTATGTTTATGAATTAATTTGTTATAAATATTAATTAATCTGGTTGCAAACCTGGTAACTATGCCAGCTCTTGAAGCAATGCAAACATTTTCAAGCTAAACCTCAGTTGCTAAATATTTTTCTCATGCAGCATAAACAAAAATCTAAACTCTGTTCGTTTTGCTCTTCAACCTGTTCAATTAATAAACGATTAACATCAATATAGAAAGTTTCATATTGTTATGAAAGTTTCGGTGAACAAAGCCTAACGTTGGGCGTCAACATTTTTAGTCGTAATTTTTATTTTATTTAATTTACGAAAACTACTTGCTATGGATAAAAACTTATGTTTAATCTTCAGTTTGGCGTTTTTGTACTTTTTGGGTGGTGGTTTGTTACTTTATAATAAGGCACAACGCAAATTGATTTTTATGAGTTATCATCGATATTGACACTTTGGCATACCGATGTGCTGCCATTGCCATACACACGCATGTTGTCCACCGCGTCTCCTTTGCCGACCTGCCTAAGTAAAGTTCATTGAATTGTTAGGTGTAATTTAAAATTTCCTGCCATTTTGACATGTCAATATCGTATATATCAACTTCTTCTTTTATATGTTGACACTTAGTGTTTGGCTGTGGATTTGGTAAGAATAGTTTTTCTTTCGTCAGATACGTTGGAAACACAAACAAATGTTTCTAACGACTAACATTCTTGGTATTCACTGCTCAGCTGAAAATTTTATTTTTTAAAATTAGATTTCCAGTTTCTGTGGAAGCGGGGCATTTATATTTAACATAGCACTATTGAGTAATGAGGAGACGTGCAATGCTGTGTGGTGATGTCATTCGCTAAGGAAATTGAGGTAGCATCAAGAGACGATATAGATATATAGAGAAGATATAACAAATAGAAAATTATAGGAATTCATTTTAGTAAACACGAAACTCAAAATATATAAAAGAGATACATAGTAGAGAAGAAGAAATGGAAATATTTGTGACGAAAATAATAACAATTGCACAACAGAAAATAAATTTAGATTAGGAGGAGATAATGTAGTAGAAAATAAAAGAGGAAACTTTGAAGTGACAGCCAAGGACAGATTCCATCCTTTTTGTGTGTGGTATGTTCATTGACAAAATTATGTATTTGCTAATAGTTGAGATATTAGAATTTTTAGGGGTTCAACTCATGAATTAGTTACAGTTAGAATCGCTTTCGTATACCGAATAAGTGAGAAGTAGAATACGACGAATATGTATTAGTATCAGTAACACAACACACATTACGTAGAAAATTTAGTTGTTTTTAATTACGACGATTCCAGTATAAAAATACGACGTTTTCAGTATAAAATTGTAAAAATTAGAAATTATTATGCAGTTTGATGTTTACTAGTTTTCATTTGATTAATAGATGCTATCAATTTTAAATAAAGCGATACAATCGATTTTGGCTTTCTGTACATGCGTTTTGTTAACTTCATTTGACGTATCAAGAATTTCTCGACTAACGTTAGTTTGAAGTTTCGCCAATGGCACAGAGATGCATTTGAGGATCGACTTTACTTTCCAAAATGTACTGAATCTACCAGCAACGGAACTTATAATAAAAACTTAAAAGCTTCTTAAAAACCACTTTATGTGACATATTCTCTAGTCTCGTTGGTCAAAGATCTACATACACAGATTTGAGACAATTAAATCATTACATTATGCCAGTCATAATCGTAATACATTTGTATTAGGCTGCTCTTTTACTTACTTATACTTTATGTATAAGTAAGTATAGGAATCATGAAAAATTTCGACCTCGAGATTTTAACGGATATACGCGTTTTGAGGTCCCCTGAATCGTTTCTGACTATTTTCGGAATGACGTCTGTGTGTCTGTGTGTGTGTGTGTGTGTCTGTGTGTGTGTGTGTGTGTCTGTGTGTCTGTGCGCGCTCTAGCGTCCAAACGATTAAAGCTAGAGCTCTGAAACTTTAAACTTAACATTTGTATGTAGCAAGGAGGAAAACGTCCTATTTTGGACGCAATCTCTCAACCGGAAGTGATGGTTTACTCTTATCACTTTTTTCCATATCTCGAAAACCGTTCACGTTACGGAAAAAAATATTCTTACATAAATTATAGATATTGATATTTTAAACAACTTTCATTTGAAAAGTTTTTTTGAAAAATGTAGTATAACTAAGTATAAGTAAGTTTCGTGCGGACGACCGCGGATTTTTTCTATTGACATCGCGCGCCGCTAACAGCATGAAAGTGTCTGTGCGCGCTGTAGCGTCAATACGATTATAGCTAGAGCTCTGAAACTTTGAATTTAACATTTGTATGTAGCAAGGAGGAAAACGTCCTATTTTGACCGCAATAGCTCAACCGGAAGTGATCGTTTACTCTTATCACAATTTTCATTATCTCGAAAACGGTACAAGCTATCAAAAAAATGTTCTAAAATAAGTTAAAGAGATTGAAATTATAAACAACTCTCATTTGAAAAGTTTTTTCGAAAACCGTAGTATAACTAAGTATAAGTAAGTTTCGTGCGGACCACCGCGGATTTTTTCACTAATTTTACATATTTATAAAATCTAATCAATGAAAACCTTCATAAAATTTCATCGCTTACAAAGCATTTACATCCAGGCTGAATCCCAAATGGCGGCCAATAAGTTGCTTTTCGTGCGATATTTTTTATGAAATAATGGTTTTTAGCAGTAGTATAAACAATAAAAGGAATCACCAATCTGTAATTGTGGCCATCATACTCTTTGTTTACGTAGAATTTTAAGTCACATTTTTCACATTCCTTATTTTACGGAGCTTGACGTTTAATGATATTTCTGTGACAATTTGCTGTACAAAACGACTTGTTTAATTATCTTCATAATCAGGGTAATGGAGTAGAGTTTTGCGGAGTAAGCAGATATGTATTTGATATTAGGAGAATGTCGTGACATATTATACGCTGCTACTAATTTGTATACAAACAGAAGACATCCAAATGTCATTCAACAAGCAGCTGGCAGATACCGTTTTCGACGAGTATCACCACGGGTTGAAAAAATATCTTGAAAATGAACCAGAACAAAGCACATTGCCAGAATGTTTAATTTTAGCCAAATAACGTATTATAGCAAAATGGCTATTACCAACGAGTCCAGGGATTATTGCCACAAGCTCAGATTCTGCAGAGACTTGGTGAGCAAGAAAGAAATTCTGGTTCTATTGGACCTATCTTGTGGTCTGATGAAACTACATTCACCAGAAATGGCAAATTTAATTTCTATAATATGCACCCCCATGAACTGTACCAAACGAAATTTCGTTTAGCGTTAATGTGTGGGGTGGTATTATTGGTTACAGGTTTATAGGACCACACATTTTGACTGATGGACGGAGGACGGTGGACCTGCATACTGGGGAACCCGAGAATGGCTAAATCTGGAATTTGCTGAACGATCGATTCGTTGTAGCCACCACATTGGCCACCCAGAAGCCCAGATTTAAGGTGCCTAGATTTTTCTTGTGGGGAACATTAAAAGCATTTGTGTATGAAGTGACTTCAGCAACATATTAATGTTTTAGGCAGTTACAATAATTCAAGAAAACAATATGCTTGAAAATCTAGAAGAGAACAGAATACGTAGGGCCATGAAATGCATAGAAGTTGGGGATATTCACTTTGAACACTTGTTGTAATTTAGAATGTATTTACAAAATAAAAATCTTAAAGCATAGTCGATATATCCTTACTAGTTATGTGCTATTAATTTAAAAATGCAAACACACTAAAATTTGAATATTTCCATTTAGGATTCACCCTGTAGTTTAAAACTTTTTATTGTTAGTTGACATTCGAGATATTTTAACGATTTTTACTTTCATAATTTTGATTTCAGGAGAATATTTTGAATGTACACTCACTTTCATATGAAATACACCATCCATTAAAAATCAGACTACAATTTGGAAACTTCGGTAAAATAATGCTTTATTATCAACTAAGAAACGATGAAAGTTTCCACCGAAAAAACTCAACTATTATGTTTCCTGTACCATTGTTAAACCAAATTTTCAATATTTTCTTCCTAGCACTTAATGATTTTCTGCCCACAAAATGTCAGTTTATTTTATTGTCAAACTGTCAAGTAGACGCCCTGAAATGCCCCCAGTGCGACGTCGTCGAAATTTTGCCCATATCAATGACTTTGATAGGCAACACACGAGACGACCAACTCCTTAGGCGGATGGCTACCAGGGATCGATTTCAAAAAACAAGGTCGATTGCTGTGGATTGCACGAGACCTTTGAGAACCGACACTTGTTACAACTGTTTACAGAAAAATTTCTTCCTTTGGGCTTCATTCATACCGTCCAAACCTTCGGCCTTCATTAACTGCTCCTCATAAAGCAGCCAGACTTGCATGGTGTCAAGAACGGCAAGGGTGGGTTCATCAATGGAATAACATCATCTTCAGTGATGAATCAAGGTTTTGTTTATGGGTGAATGATGGTCCTAGAAGCGTGCGGCGACATCGAGGGGAAAGACGGAATTTGGAGTTCGTTCAAAGACAACACACAGCCTTAACACCTGGGGTTATGGTTTGAGGGGCAACATGTGCTGGACGAAGGTCACCCCTTACGTTCATTCCAGGCACATTAAACGCAAATCGTTAGATCGATAACGTTCTGGAACCGGTGTTAGTACCTTTCATACAGACGTTGCAGAATGCCATTTTCTAACAGGATAATGCTGTGGTTACAAGAAGGTTCCTGGAGCAGGTTGGATTGCAGATTTTGCCCTGGCCTGCACGGTCACCGGACTTGTCGCCGATTGAACATGTCTGGGATATGATGGATCGGCGACTACCCAGGCCTCCTGAGAATCTGGATGAACTTCGACACATAGGTACATGAACCGAGATACCCCAGAAGGACATCGATCACTTAATAGAGAGCATCGTTAGAAGAGTTAATGCATGCATAGCTACGCGTGGGGATGCAACCCACTACTAGCTTTTTCTTGAAAAATGTTATTTTTTTTTGTTTTTCCAACTAAACTTTCATCGTTTCGTTTCGAAATTGTAGTCTAATTCTTAATGGGTGGTGAATTCCATATGAAAGTGAGCATGTTTTGAATTTTTTATTAAAATTTTGGCATTTTTCGCAAATTTTGCCGAGACATATATTGGAATTAAATTATTAGTTTACCTCAATGAGAGGTATCTATTCATTGCTAGCAACGTAATCAATCAATCATTTCAATCTAAATTTACTAAATATTTAAATAGCTCAAATATTCAAATTTCAATCTTACTATTTATACTCAATGCCAATCATTCGTATTTTAATTAATTAATTAATTTAATTTATATTTAAAATTTTATTCTAAATACGTTTGTTTTACTTCTTTATGTCTTTATCCAAATTATTTAGTACGATTTCATCCAACTACACTTGTACTTTTATTATATAATTAGTCAAAGTTGACATGGTTCAGTGAAATTGAAAAAAATTCGCGACGAATGAGCAATGAGTAAGTTTTGGTGCATTCATTAATCTTAAAGAAATGATTTAACGACCAGGGACAAATTTAAAACATCGGAATTGAACTAAAAGACTTTAAAGGTAGAATACACAAATACTCACAACGCAAGAAAAAAATAAATATAATAAAATTTTGCAACTCGGAAAAATGTGTGCATTTTTAATAGAAACCGATTAACTCACACAAAAAAAACGCAGGGTTTCATCACCCCTGCAGAAATCTCATAATAACATACAAACTTATTCTTATAAATAGATCAATCTTCCTCTGGGCTTAAATTGCACTGAAGCTGGACAAGTTTATCTGCAGTTCTTGCACAGCATATGTGTTTTATATCAAAATAATAAACGATGCAATTTGTCCTAGCAGCTTTAGGCTAGGTTTTGATTTATGCATTGTACGAGAAAGTTGTAAGCTGCAAACATAATGGAGACACTTCATTTATCAAAGCAGCAATAACATACCATCACATCATCATGCTCTATCACGTTTACACATCACTGTCTCGGTGGTTTCTATGAGTAAGTGTAATTTCGCTAGTCTTCGTTTTGTGAACAACCAGTAAGTAACCGAGTTCGTTATCATTCGTCGTTTAATCGTACAATGCTCTGCAAGGACATGGAAAACGTCTACTGCCTGTTTTCACCGTGCAGAAGTTCACAGAACGAAAACATATGGAATTTATATTAATTTAATTTCATAATAAACAAGTAGATTTATTCTGTGCACGTAACTCGATAAATCATTTAATTTAAGAATGCACTTTAGTAATATTTAAAGTTTAACCTTGTGGGAAAGTAATTCTCCATAAACCGTTGCCTGGTCGGAATATTAAAGTAACCCACGAAACATGTTACTCATAATACAAACATGAATAAAACACGACGCAAATCCGCATTTAGTGCCGCATACGATATTTACACGCACAGACGCCACCTATTCCCCACATCACGATCTATTTCAATGGATTCGCCGTAAAATATCGCGAGTACGATTTACCGAAATGCGCCTATAATAAAGCACTTCATATTCCCACATTTGTAACGTATAGCTAATGGCATTCGCGACGCATAAATCGGCGGTGTTGCGGGATATTTATAGATATTGGTATGTAGCGGATACGCCACTGGTCGCCAGAGGGTGCCAGGGGCGAAATGACCGCTGACCCGAGTAAGAATCTCCCTCAAGTCGCCACATTCCGCTGCACGACAAAACCGTCGTGGCTCTTCTTTATCCGCAGCCACCCAGTGCATTTACAAACTGCAGTTACGGTCGTCCGTAACGAGGAAAGCCGCAGGAAATAAAAAAATACGGGAACTTTTTAAGAGATTTATTGCGGACAATTTTACTGCAATATTAACAAGAGTTGTACTGTTCTTGTTTATACAACATTAATTTTTTTCTAATTATATCGGAACGTTTGAAAATATAATTAAAAATTATCGTAGTAACCTGGTAAAAATACATCTAGTTCATGTTTTATTAATATTTATTTGTATATACATCCTGGGGATTTTATTGTCTTCGATGTCTTTATTCAATCGTACTTAATTCTCGATGAATCTAAATATATTGGCGGTGGAGATAAAATGGACGTTACAAATTACCAAATTACTGAATGCAACACGTTAATCTAAGCAACCCTTCACCATGCCTCGTTGGTCCTAGTAAATAAATAAAAACAAAATTCGAAATAAAATATTTTGCATTATGTAAAAATGCAGTAAAAACAGTTTGAGAATATTCTAAAAATATTACTAATAGAATAGATATATTCGCCACGAAAAATATTAAATAACATTTATAATAAAAAATGTGTGGACGCCAATGGTTGATACTTTCTGATATTCAGCATCCATGTCTGCAAGGCAAAGACGTCCATGCGGGTTCGCATACGATAAGAGGGAACCGATTAGGGATTGACATTTAAATCGGCGAAATAAAGCGCCAATAAAACGGCTAGCGGTGAATGCGATAAAAACGCTATCAGCGTATGCATATGCACTAGAGATTGCGTGGTGGGCGGGAATAAATTATCGAATTCAACGTTTGCGAAGTCGACAAATTCTGCACGCCAAAGACCATTAACGAAACAAAACAATATTCCTACGCACTGCGCACGTATTGTGCGATTCGGTTCCATTCATTTAATCACGAGCAATTTCTATTTATATCCGTTAATCCATGTCTCAAAACAGTTGCTGCATGATTTTATAAGAATGTCCAACACATGAAATAGACGTCGATAAAAGTTTCAATAGTTAATGGTGACTATTAGAAGAAACAAAAAACAATGTTGCCCCTACTTTATTATGTCATCGTTCTACGTCTAGTGCAACGTTTCAGTAGCAAAAGTTATATTACTATTCGATGAAAAGGTTTATTCGAACAACATTTAAAAGAAACTTTCTTACATTCAAGAACTTTTCGAATAAAAGTTGTTTAAAATATCAGTATCTTTAACTTTCATAAGAACCATTTTTCGATAACTCGTACCGTTTACAAGGCACGAAAATGAGGACTGGAGTACACCTCCACTTCCGGTTGAGATATTCCGTTCAAAATAGAAAGTTTCTTCCTCGCTATTTACGAATCTTAACTTTAAAGTACTGTAAAAGTATAGAGTACCTAAACACTTCGATCGTGGATTTTTTAAATCTCTTTTCATTGTTCGATCCAAAATTTTATTTCAATTTGTCCTTGAATTTGAAAGGTATGACAGTAGAGTTGCAATTCAGATTCTTCAACGAACGAATAAATATCAAATATACGATTGCAGAAGAACGATTAAAATCCAAAGAATAAAAATGACAACTCAACGCCCTCTGCTGTATAACAATGCAGGAAATTTCTCACAAGCCAGTACCGCACCAAAAGACTTGTACTTTATGATTTGTTTGCCATATCTCGATTATGTAGTGAAGTTAACAAATCGGTTAAATGAGAGAGCGCCGAAGGAAAAATTAGAATATCGTATCGTAATTGCTAAAATTGATCAATGTAAATATATAGAGGCATGTACGACTCCATTGCCATTATGTAACTAATCGGTGATTCACGTCGATAGTGTTGTACTTCACCTAATTACATTTCAGACGCAACTCTGCCGCCTCTTTGTATACATTTCACCAGATTGATGTTTGTACAAGTTAATCACGTCGGCGAAATTCGACGTCTGCCATAGACGTGAAATCAATTATGCACTTAACGCCGGCTTGATTTATGTTGAAGCCGCAAATATAGCACAGCGCGCTACACAATTATGACAGACGACATTATTGAATGAAGCCCCATAGAGATTACAACTCCTCGACAGAAAAAGGTGGTTCGAAGGATTAATGTAAGAACACCAAGGTGCAACGAAATAAAACTTAGCGTTTATTGGCTTCGTTCTCGCAAACGTGCGTTACTTAGAAGCGAGTGTAGCAAGGAGTAACCAACTTGTATACAACTATACATGTTATAAAAACTGTAACCCAATGAGAAGTATATACAATTTTATTGACTAACTATGGTTAGGATTTCTGCATGCACCCTTTATGTGAAGAATAAATTTAAAGAGGTTAAACATTTTGTCACTGCTAATTAAAAGTAGTTCACACATGTGAGAATCAGATGGAGCCTTTGATGTGTAACCAGTTAAATATCATTCACCATTGGCTGAATTATTCAATGTGATTATTGGCATCATAAATGGCAATGCCAACTGTAAGGGAAGCGAAAGAAATCATGTGGGTCAACTGCTGGCTATGTTTCTCAATATATTACATCGTTGGCGATTTAATTAGAAAATTATATATATTTTGTTAAAAATCACGCGTAGCGTAGTTACAAATATTATAGGAGATTACTGTAAGAATAACGGGGAACATTTTGATGTTTCATCGTCTAGACATAAGTTTTGCATTTGAAAATTATAGATAATTTTCAAATGCAAAACTTATGTCTAGACGATGAAACATCAAAATGTTCCCCGTTATTCTTACAGTAATCTCCTATAATATTTGTAACTACGCTACGCGTGATTTTTAACAAAATATATATAATTTTCTAATTAAATCGCCAACGATGTAATATATTGAGAAACATAGCCAGCAGTTGACCCACATGATTTCTTTCGCTTCCCTTACAGTTGGCATTGCCATTTATGATGCCAATAATCACATTGAATAATTCAGCCAATGGTGAATGATATTTAACTGGTTACACATCAAAGGCTCCATCTGATTCTCACATGTGTGAACTACTTTTAATTAGCAGTGACAAAATGTTTAACCTCTTTAAATTTATTCTTCACATAAAGGGTGCATGCAGAAATCCTAACCATAGTTAGTCAATAAAATTGTATATACTTCTCATTGGGTTACAGTTTTTATAACATGTATAGTTGTATACAAGTTGGTTACTCCTTGCTACACTCGCTTCTAAGTAACGCACGTTTGCGAGAACGAAGCCAATAAACGCTAAGTTTTATTTCGTTGCACCTTGGTGTTCTTACATTAATCCTTCGAACCACCTTTTTCTGTCGAGGAGTTGTAATCTCTATGGGGCTTCATTCAATAATGTCGTCTGTCATAATTGTGTAGCGCGCTGTGCTATATTTGCGGCTTCAACATAAATCAAGCCGGCGTTAAGTGCATAATTGATTTCACGTCTATGGCAGACGTCGAATTTCGCCGACGTGATTAACTTGTACAAACATCAATCTGGTGAAATGTATACAAAGAGGCGGCAGAGTTGCGTCTGAAATGTAATTAGGTGAAGTACAACACTATCGACGTGAATCACCGATTAGTTACATAATGGCAATGGAGTCGTACATGCCTCTATATATTTACATTGATCAATTTTAGCAATTACGATACGATATTCTAATTTTTCCTTCGGCGCTCTCTCATTTAACCGATTTGTTAACTTCACTACATAATCGAGATATGGCAAACAAATCATAAAGTACAAGTCTTTTGGTGCGGTACTGGCTTGTGAGAAATTTCCTGCATTGTTATACAGCAGAGGGCGTTGAGTTGTCATTTTTATTCTTTGGATTTTAATCGTTCTTCTGCAATCGTATATTTGATATTTATTCGTTCGTTGAAGAATCTGAATTGCAACTCTACTGTCATACCTTTCAAATTCAAGGACAAATTGAAATAAAATTTTGGATCGAACAATGAAAAGAGATTTAAAAAATCCACGATCGAAGTGTTTAGGTACTCTATACTTTTACAGTACTTTAAAGTTAAGATTCGTAAATAGCGAGGAAGAAACTTTCTATTTTGAACGGAATATCTCAACCGGAAGTGGAGGTGTACTCCAGTCCTCATTTTCGTGCCTTGTAAACGGTACGAGTTATCGAAAAATGGTTCTTATGAAAGTTAAAGATACTGATATTTTAAACAACTTTTATTCGAAAAGTTCTTGAATGTAAGAAAGTTTCTTTTAAATGTTGTTCGAATAAACCTTTTCATCGAATAGTAATATAACTTTTGCTACTGAAACGTTGCACTAGACGTAGAACGATGACATAATAAAGTAGGGGCAACATTGTTTTTTGTTTCTTCTAATAGTCACCATTAACTATTGAAACTTTTATCGACGTCTATTTCATGTGTTGGACATTCTTATAAAATCATGCAGCAACTGTTTTGAGACATGGATTAACGGATATAAATAGAAATTGCTCGTGATTAAATGAATGGAACCGTATATACAATTTTATTGACTAACTATGGTTAGGATTTCTGCATGCACCCTTTATGTGAAGAATAAATTTAAAGAGGTTAAACATTTTGTCACTGCTAATTAAAAGTAGTTCACACATGTGAGAATCAGATGGAGCCTTTGATGTGTAACCAGTTAAATATCATTCACCATTGGCTGAATTATTCAATGTGATTATTGGCATCATAAATGGCAATGCCAACTGTAAGGGAAGCGAAAGAAATCATGTGGGTCAACTGCTGTCTATGTTTCTCAATATATTACATCGTTGGCGATTTAATTAGAAAATTATATATATTTTGTTAAAAATCACGCGTAGCGTAGTTACAAATATTATAGGAGATTACTGTAAGAATAACGGGGAACATTTTGATGTTTCATCGTCTAGACATAAGTTTTGCATTTGAAAATTATAGATAATTATAAATTTTTAACATGAAAACCATCCATAGAATTGTCAAATTAAAACTTCACTGAACCAAAAGTTATGGGTTCTGGCAGGTATAGTGTAACAAAAACAGTGAATAGATCAAATAAACCATTAAAAATCCAAGGTGCTATTAAGAAGCGCTGCTTTAATTTCGTCAGCCGCACAACATTTAACGACCTATCGCGATACACAAGTGAAATGGGCTCGACAAGCCATTTGCCAAATTCAACAGCAACATATTATGAAGACAAAAGCATGCGTTCAAATTTGTAAAATTATAGTAACACATTTAGAAATAGCTTAAAGATGTTATATGTATATAGATTTTAAATTGTAAATATCCTGCAACATTGGTACAGTAATGCTCAAAAAGATATTAACTTTTGGTTTTTCGACCGCAACTTTTTTCAAGCGATTGAATTCGGATCCAATTTTCACTGTTTATGTCATCAAGGGGACAATGTAGTTATCGGAGATTTGCTACATATGCGTATTTCACCCATCGTGACAAAGACATCCACAATAAATTTAGAAAAAAATCAATCAACAAGGGAGTCAATCCGAAAGTTGTCCCAGTCCTAGTACTTAACCTTATTGCTATTTTCATCTATGGCAGCCTATCAGCGGCGTGGCAGACTGTCGGTGAGTGAGTTGATGACGGCCGCTGCGTTATTCCATTCTCCCTTCATCTTCTTCAACTTCTCATCTGCATTGCAATGGAATAACACTCAACGACAGTCTCCCACGCGGCTGTTATAGACGCAAATAGCAATAAGTAGAGCTGGGACAACTTCAGGAGTGACGCACTTGTGGATTGAATTTTTTCTAAAATTGTTGTTGATGTTTTTGTGACGGTTTTCCGATCCGTCTCGAATGATCCCATATAATTAACATTTTCATGTTACCCGTCCCTGATTACATAACAGTGAAAATTCGATACGAATTAAATGGCTTGAAAAAGTTATGGTCGAAAAAGTTAAAATCTTTTTGAGCGCTACTGTATAAAAATTTGAACATATAAAGACTTTATAAATCACTGTTGACTAATATAATTAGTACATGAAAAAGACGGCTAAAACAACGTATCAAGTTTTAAGATCAATAAGGGGAAAGATTGTGAAATGATATGACACTTGGTTTAACAGCATGATGGAAAGAAGCATGATTGAAGATTTATGCTATTTATATATCGTGAAATAAAATAAAAATTTAAACTACGAATTTTAGATATTGATCAACTGTTGATCAACTCTCTTATCATAGTCAACATTCTTGTTGACCTGTATTATCCATAGTATAATAATGACCTAAATCAAATTGATATTTATTTTAATTTATTATATATTTATATTTATTATATCATTTTTATATTGCATGACACATTATGTCGTTAGCATATCTTCTTATTTAACTATTGTAAAAATGCTAGACTGTAACTCACTTACTTAAGGTACTTGTCTTATGTCGAGAGCACACTTCCACAATGGAAGTTTTGTGATTTTATTAATTTTTATTACGGATTTATATTAATATTTGATTCATGACAGTACCTCTTTCTCTGATTTAGACATTTACAGTGTTACAGTGATTACAATTACTAGTAAAAGCTCAGATGGTATTCTTCAGGGGTATTATATCAAGCGAGCAACTAAATAATGTTAATTGTATGATCAATACAACGTAGATGTTTTTTGAAAACAACTATCAAAGAGAAGCTTTGTGAATGTATCATAGTGAAGAAACCCTACCGTAGGCAAGAGAAAATATCGATAAGAGTAGTATTTACAGTTGCTTGTTGCATTTTAAAGCTCGCTTTCTCAAATTGATATTGAATAGGTGCAGCTAGAATAGGAAAAGCCGTTATTATTAGCAAACGTGCAATGATGTTATACGTTTACAATGTTCCTATTATGTCCAACCTAGAAAATATTAACCACAATAACTAAACTAACGTATGTAACAAAAGTTTTGTGAACATTTTTGATATATAATTATCCAAACTATAATTGTTTTATTTAATTTGGTAGTACAGAAAACGATTCAGTGAAGCTTTAACTATTATTATAATATATTACATAGCAGTTAAAGGGCCAAGGATTTTAATGGTTTGCAATTTGGTGCGAATGCCTCTCATCATGTTGTAGATACTACATAGGATCTTCGCTTCACGTTACTCACGGTACAACTTGCCAATTAAAATTTGCGAACATTTTTACATGCACATCCATTAACCAGACTTTATGGATTACTGACAACGCTTCACATGTTATGGATTTTTTGGTCATGTAACTAAATAACGAGTATAATTACTATTGTTGTCCAAGCCCTCTTTTAGTTGCCTTATGTAACATGCAATTAATATCTTTGACATTCTAGACTTGACAAAACACTCGGAACACCTGACATCGTCATCTCATACGTCGGAAACAACGCTCTATTGTTGTCTGCAAAAACACGGCTGAGGTTTCCTGCAACTCCTACACGCTTTTCGTTATAAACAGGACGTAAGCGCGGCATTAAGATAGCGCCGTGTTAATAAAAGTTCCCACCACATACCTCCAGCCCATAATATTAAAGGTAAGTGTAAAATATATGACGTTTACGCGCGAAATTTTACCGAAAGGCGGTAAAATAAATTGCACTCGATCACACTGTAACAACGCGAGGAAAAATTTGTTGTAGCAATAAATTTCGTTTATCAACGGGACTTCGACTTGCAGACGTCATTTGAGCCACTACTGAAATATTAAATCCAATGCGGAATGGCCTTCAACATTGCGAACCGAATCAATGGGTAATTTATTGTTATCGTTTAGAGCAGTGGGCGCGTTTAGTTGAGGCTCTCCTTATGCGAATGAAGTTAAAAAGGAAGTATGACCAATGGATTTCGTTTTATTTGCGCGGTACCACGCGTATCGGTCGTTAAAAAGGAACAGTAGTGCCGATTGTTTAATGCAATCGTATTCAATTTCAATTTACGTTATTATTAATCTTGCACCCACGATCGTTCGAGTGCATCCGGTGAGTTGTCGTGAAGTTTCTACAACGTCGAAGGAGGCTGGATGATTTAGTCGCCGCAAAATCCGACGCTGGAGATACAAATGCACCAGAAAAGGAAAATACGGCGGAATTATTGGGTAGTATATTTAGTATATGCAGGTCTTAATTTTAGCTGAAGAAATGTCCATGTTTGATTGGGTTACCAAATACTTACAGTTGCTTGTTGTATTGAATTCACAATTAAAAAATGCAGATTGTATGAATATTTAGGACTAGAACGCCTATGATTAGTATACTTCATAGTTATCTAAATCTAAAATGACAGAAAAATGTAAAATTTACATTACAGATGGTTTAATGTACCTTAAAAGTGTTATGAGCAATAATTAAACAGGCTCATAAAGGCAATAAATTGCCAGATAATATTGTTTCACTTCATCTTTAATACTAAGTTTGGTAAAAGTTTAAGTTAGGTGTTATATTTCACATGTTTTTGCTGCGAATAAAATTTGGGGCGACACTAAAACTTTTCGTTTAAATAGCAATATTCTCCGCACACATCGATCCTTGCATGCTTTTTACATTTTACGTTGGTTTTCTTTACAATTTGTCTGCCACGAACAATTTTCTGTCGCTGTATAATTTATCCATATTTATTAATTAATTAACGAATTTTTTTATTATAGATTTTTTATTTTTTGGATTTTAATTTCTAACTTGCTCTGATATTTCATTAGGTTCTTATTTGTAAGACATGTCTGATATTTTCACTATAATTTGAGTCGGAAGTTGAAAATGAACCCAACCCGATCCACCAAAACTCAACCCAGTCCAAGTATAGGACCGTTTGCTTCAACGACACGATTTAAAAAACCTTCACCTACGTCCAGGTTCTTGAAATTACCCAAAAATTTGATCAAAATATTGACAAATATTTAAGCAGTCAATTGATCCATAAATTTTGACTTATTTGATAATTTAAATTTTTTTGCGGTTGTGAATTTCTGATCATTTATAGAATTTTGTGTTTTTAGTGTTTTAGAAAATATCGAAATTATATTTTCTTACGAATTTTGTTAAGTTCCAACAATAAAATTAAAAAATTCCAATAATCGCAATCTCAAAACGTCCAAAGAAAAATAATAAATAAAAAAAATAAGTCAAAGATTCCAGAAGTCAATCTTCAATTTTTAAGATTTACCCTGTTCTTCACAAATCAATGAATTCAAACTTTCAATGTTAACTTCAACACAAAATATTTTAGCCTCAGTTGGAATCAAGAAACGTTTCAATTGGAGCATATCTTTCCCATTGTTTTGCATTTTAGACAATTTTAAAGAAATCAAATTCATATTAACGTAATCAAAAATTTTAACATTCTATAAAATCAAACCCAATCCAACCCAACGCAAACCAAACAGTTGGAAATTGTCGTTATCAACAAATTCCAAAAATGGCAATTAAGTCAAAACGTTAAAAAAGAAAACCTAAAATAAGAAAATATTTAAGGACCAACCAAACTAGATTTTTGTTACCTATCGAGTTATGGTGTGGGGGGGGGTCCATATGGAAAACGTTTTTGAATTTTTGCTTTTTATAAAATTCTTAGTTTTTATTTGTGTTCTCTGTTCATATTTTGGATTTTGAATTCAAAGTTGAATTGGTACATTGTTTACGTTTCTATATGCTTTTGTTTTTCTATTGACTTTTGATCAGGTTTCTATGAAATTATACAAACATTCTAGAATAATTTATACCTATAGTATAAAATAAATGTAAGATTGTCAATATTCTAAACCCCTATTTATTTTACTATATCGTATAGGCTTATTTCAAGATGTGTATTATAATGTAATTACATTGAATTATATTATATTAATTAAAGGTTATACATTTCTTTTTACCAAACTTTTTATTTTGTTCCGTCATTTCGAAATATCATAAAATTTTACTCTAAATATTTCACGAACACTCTTGGGTATGTAGGGTTGCCGTGCAAAGTAGTATATTAAAACGCATCAACGTGTTCACTAATGGCATTCTTGTACTCCCTCTTCGAACTTGAGAAAATCATCATTTGTTTAAAGTAATTTGTGAATGTTGGGCGTTCATTTTAATAAGACGTGTGTACCGGATCTAGTGTAATAATCCAGATGTTGTACAGGAATATTTGAATTTGCCAATTTTATATTGTCGTTGATAATCGATTGAATCCGATGATTGGTGGTTTGGCATAGGTAAGCGAACTTATTAATCATCCCGCGAACAATTCAATTAAGACGCATTTAGTTCAATTTGATAGCGCTGTTGAAATGCAAGTAGTTATAATTTTGAACACAGGTCTCGATTGTTAGGTGTTTTGTTTTAGGAGATTAGTTGGTGATTAGCTTTAAATGTTTCTTCAACAAAAATTGTTCATAAGAAAACGAAACGATATTGCTCCAGAATGTTGTTTTTGCAAATCCAACATGTTTAACAAACATCCGTTTCATTTTATAGCTTGATTAATACATATCCAATAATAAAATGATACCAAATATTGTAGCTTATCATGCATAAAATGCCCTGAATAAAACAGGTTTAATATATATATAAATAATATCCAATATCATTGGAGCTGTTACCAAAAAAATAGAACTTGCAAACTAACTCCAGTTAAACAAATTAGTAATAAAAAATGCAACAGTCAATAATATCGAATAACGAAAGCAACACAGGTTAACAACGAGTTCACTGCTAAATGCCAATAGAACTAAGTGGCCTTATTTATGGAAAATTCATATTGGAAGGAATCATTGTGGAAAAAATAATCCAACCAAAATCAACCCAACTCAACTCCACCCAATCTAACCAATCCAAGCCAATACACCCAACCTAGCCCAACCCAACCCAACTCAACTCATTTTCAATTAGTGTCTTACGCTTTCTCTTTGTTTATGTAGGTATCTGGCGTTGGTCTAGATGCTATCATTCTCACTATAATATGTGTGCACGTAACATTGAATGCAACTCTGCCCCGTTCTATTTACATTGACGTCAAAAATCAACGTCAAAAATCTATTGGCATTATAGTAATTACCATTTCTCGCCTTCGTGAACACAGTTAATTTTAATTTGTAATGTCTTGCTTGATTTTTACGTCGCTCATTATATATCAAGATCAAGCTCTTGAACCTGCTGCGCAGACGCATTCTGGATTAAACTAAGTGGTTGGAGCCCAGCTTATTTTCAGGGAATGGATTGGTGTGGTATATAAAAGTAATCAAACTACCTCATCATACTGCTTCAATTAATACTCTTGCTAGTTATGTTATCAAGTACAAATAGTTTTGGGCTGAATATTAGTTTCTAATGTTTGTCCTTTGAAATGCGCAAGGAAATTGATTATTAAAAGAACTATTTATTTTTGCTGTTTAGTTTCACACGTTCACTGTCGTACATATCGCTGGGAGTTAGAGATAAAATTGTAATTTTTTAGCAAATTTTAATCATTTAAATCTCTGTTCCACGTATGTATGCAACTTTACCGCTTGATCGTCCTGAAACCGACCCTGTCGCTCACAATGATAAATACAAAATATAATTTAACGATACTTCACGAAATCGCCGCCGGCGTCATTTATGTTTACGATTGAACCGTCTTGCAACAAAGTACCACACAATATTCAGGAACGATCCTGCCCGCGAGTTATTTTATTTGCGCGCAATTAATTTCGCATTGTCAAAATTTATTTATTGCGTTTATTAATCGTTATTTAGTTGATGCCGCGCATTCCTTTTGCGAACGTAATTGTTTGAAATTGTGTGCGCGAACGCGGCGCACTAAATCATACCGATCTGATTATATTTTTGATTATTTATTTATGCCGTTCTGCCTCAAAAATGCACGTTCAAGGGCGCCGTTAATGCGCGCGGAATAAGAAATAACCTGTACGTGGTTATTATGCGATATTTGTTGAATCAATAACGTGTCTGCGGTAGGATTTTTCTCGCGGGGAAATTTACTTTCATCGCTTGGGGAGGTTCTCGAAGTGTTAACATGGAAATATTTAAATTGCACAAAATTTCATATCGTAAATAAATTTAATTTGAATTTTTAATATTTTCTACACGAAGCTCAGCAAAATAGTTACTCATTTGTGTATTTCATAATATTTGTCGTAGTTAAACATTTTTTGTAGGAAACAGTAAAAGTCCATTATACATAGGTAATATTTATTATTTAAAAAATTAAATATACGAAATATTCTAAATAGAACCACCTTGAGTATCGATCCCTATGAAGCATGTTTTGTGTACCCGTCACATTTTGGCAAATAACCTCCAGCCCCGGCTTTTCACTAAAATCAAATTTTATTATAGGCGCGCTAGTAATATATCGCAATATAACTATAAAACAACGAAGAGATAAATCAAGCCTTAGCCTCAATTTACAGCGATATGTTGTCGACACCTTGGCATAATATTTACGACCTGGACATTATTAACGATCGAGAATTTTTTTCACTTGTTAACATGTCTTTGATCAACTAGCTTGTTAGTTACTGTTTATATTAAAATTCAATTTATGGTTTACGAGTCGTAAGGTATTTTTCTGGAAATTGGACGAGATTTATTTTGGTGATTAAAGTGTTGAACTTTTGATAGCCAACACGACTTCGTATATACAACAATTTTCGTTGCCTTCTTAAATTGCCATTAATTACGATTACACGGCAATAAATCTTAGCATAAAATAATATATTCATATTCCAAGTCTTGGACAATTACATGCAAGCACAACACGTCTCTTGGTTACTTAATTCCTTTAAAAGATTTTAAGTCACACCAAACAACTCGACTTGATAAGCAGCTTACTTACGCTTGCTAAATTTTACGAGGTTACGACGAATATAAATCGCAAGTTATTGCCCGGGGTAATAAATTAAGTGTAGGCACAAAGTAAAAGTCATCATTTAGCAATATTTGTTTTCATAAATTTAAATGATAAATGAATATAAATATAATACCCTGTGCAAAAAGTTGTACTCGCATAAGCATAATTGAATGTACTTAATTCGAATTAAATGACGAAGTAGTACACACAACGCTATATGCATTTCTAATTGGAATGCATTTGTAGGCAAAACTAGAAATTAGGTGACGCTCTTACCGGGTTACACGCATTATTTAAATTTGCTCGAGTTACTGCCCGAACACAGCCAACATTTTCATTGCTGATTTAATATAATCGATGCGCCCACTCGATCGCATGCCCGTGCTGAATTGTTTGTACACGAAGCGTCTCAAAGGAACGATAATTGAAACTACAGTTTACCCAATTTTCACGTTGGAATTAAATTGAATGATTTATGGCGTGATTATACAGCGTCGTACATGATTATCGCAGTACGTCAATGCAGAAATTGAATGGTTATTTATGCACCCTTTCCAACCCTTCATGCTCTTGTCCTGGCGCGCTTATCACCGTCGATCGTGAAAATAATGCAAACACGTGCAAATAACGGCGAAACTACTTTAAAGAATTAGAGATTTTATCGTGGGATAAAAGGCATTAGGAGAGCACCTCGTTATCGTATTTTTTGTGGATAAATCACTTGCAGAAGCGAACATGTGGGAATAAATGATCGCTTTGTTTATTAACAATTTTTGTGGAGTAATTGTTATGTTTTGGATCGTCCAAACAAATATAGAATTTTGAATTTTTCAATATTGACGAGCAAATAGTTCAATTTAATTAATCTGCGCTGGATACATGTTTATCAAATCCGGAGGTTGATTGCGTTTGCGATTTGAAATTGTGGTTTTTACTAGTGATTCATTCATTCGAATTATTATATTGTCCTCGATACATTTCGAAATGTTTTAAAAATAGTAGTTGAATGAAATCATTTGATAAAATTGATAAAATTGATAAAACTTGTAAATGGGGTAAAAAGTAGTTGATACAATAATTAAATACTATAATATTTTCATTTGTTAGCACAGTAGTAAACTGCTACTGAAATGTTTTAAATTATTATTTCAATCCTTTACTATTTTCTATTTTCTTTTCGAGCGAAATCATTTCATTCGAAAACTTGCAAGATGAGTCATTTCTATTGTTCGACTACTATTTTTATAAAACTAACATTCGATTGTAAAATTCATTCTAATACTAACATATCATACGATTTCGCCCAACACTAGATATATATTTTTAAGTGTTGGTAAAAAAATAATTTCTGATAGAGGATTTTGTTAAAGCGTAGAATTCAAAGTCGTTTATACTGACTTACTATGACATATGTACCCTTTCACAGATTTTTTACTATCACATCGTGTACATTCTTATTTTTAAATGATCTATAACTATTATATATCTATTAATAACGAGCAATGTGTCTCAATTGAAATAGTTCGATAGAAGACGTGACTTTGTTTTATTAATAGCTGACGATTTAGACTAGAACTTTACACAGAATTATAAGAATAAACGGTGGTAAGCAGCATTTTTTCAAATTGGCTTCAGTCCCAAACCCCAAACTATACATTTTGAAGAGTTGTAATTAATTCCAAAGCTTTATCATTGTTTGACTACATAATGTGGCTTAAAAAACCCAATACACTGCTATCTCAACCCAATTAAATAAATTGAAACATCACAAACGGGAAATAAATGCACGAATTAATTGATCAAAGTCGTTTTCTATCTCGAGTGAATAATTAGCTTCGTAGCAATTAACCTAATGAGTGCTGCAGATTTTCCTCCAAGAGGCCAATCTGGAGGGCCGACACGCGAGCTGATGTTCTATTAAATATTGACGATCTGTAAAAAAATCTGATTGAAATTTACGCCAATAAAATACCACTATTTAGTTAGTTGTGAGTTGATGGGGTCTGTTTAGTTTACGTGAACAATGCATTCATAATTATTATCAGTTGTGTTATTGCATAATGGCATTAATAATTGCCAAATAATTTTATGAGAAATCGAAACCAAGTTCCAGTGTATACCAATAGTCGTCCTCCAGTAATTTTTTATACCGCCGCATATGTATGTCATGGTATGTCAAGACTAATTGACAACTGACTGAGTTGTGCAAGCTTCGTTTACACTTACGTAGTTGCAAATATTTTTAGCTGAATCGTCATTAAACGATAAATGAAGATCGAGGAGCGATGATGGTCCGAGATAAAATATTGGGTGTAGGGTCCACACAGTCGGCGCGATTAAAAACTATTACCAATCGATAATTGGAACGTTCATCATCAGATGACTAGCACTTCTTCGGCTGCATCATACTGAGAAGAAACTTTAGGGTGAAACTCTTACAACAATTGGCGGTGCGTGACGAAATGTTTAAATGAAATGCAAACGATTATAAGTTAGGTGCCGCAGATTTGTTTTTGCTCTAAATAAATGTTGAGTGTAAACATTATTTGAATGTTTAGCTGTAGTTGTAGATACAAAAGGATAATAATGAAGATCTTCGGGGCACCATGAACAAAGTCACTGTATTGTGTGATAATCGTTTGGTATATGATGCGGTTATAATGTCTGCATTAATTTTAATTGTGTATATCTTTACAATTATAAATTAATTATCAATGAATAGATCGAGCTACAGTTTAATTGTGTTTATAAAAATAATTATAAATAATTTTTTATAATAATAATTAATGTAATTAGTTATTAACAATCTATACAATTGGTCAATATCATTTGTCTAATTATTATTATTATGATAAAAACATCATCCAGTTTAATACATAAATTAAAGCAAAACAAGCAGTTTGTCTGTGAGTGTTATCGCCATCTCGACGTCAATAATCACACACTCGAGCTGCTAGGCAATTGTTTGAGTAATCGGGTGCCGTCGATACTTGCAACTACTTCGCAGCCGTTGACACTAAAACCGCATTGTTAAAAATAAATGTCAGCGTCAGATGTTTCGTTCTCTCTGAGCTCATTAAGCCACCACACATACATCCGTTGAAGGTGCATCAAGTCAGGAAAGGTTGAGTGACAACAAGTATAAGGTATATGTGAGTATTGGCGCCTGGATGGCGTTAATACTCCCACACAAACACTTTGTCACTCACGCTTGCATAACTTGATGCACAATCGGATGATCTAAGTGGATGATATATTCACTCAAATTTAATTTCAATGTTCTAGATGATTACGATTTGGTGGTTGGCATTTGTTATTAAGGAATTAGTAATTTAGTAGCCATTTTGATTTTTATTTGCATTTTCGGCAAGTTTTGTAAGGTTTACATGTTTTTCAATTTCGATGTTGCCAAATTTTTTACATTTCATTTTATTATAATTTGAATTTTCTTATTTTCTAATTTTTTTTCCATTTTTTCCATATTTGATTTACCATTAAAAAATATTTTTTTTGTTATTTTATTTTTTCTTTGTCTCCTAAAACTATGCTAATTGAATATAAATATAATATAATGCTCCAAGTTTCGAAAATGTACTTGCTCGAGGTTCTCAATAGCACATGCACATTTATATTTCTGATTTTCTGTCGGACACTCCTGGAGTATTGCCTGGTGATGTGTTGGAGATCCATATCACATTGTTTCAAGATTTCATTATTTTAATTATTACTATTTTCGTAATTTTAACTAGCGCATATGAATGTTACCATGTTACAATGTTACAATGTTATACGTATATATTTATTCATGTGCAATTTATAGTAATATTCACCTTTGTAAATTCATAGTAAAATACCATTTTCTCTTAGAAATATTATTTATCATTTGGATCAAGTATAGAAAAGTGAAGTTGATAAATGTACACATAGTAATGTTCGTTTTGTTGCCGGCAGAATGACGGCAGAAAGGTTAAGAATTGCATGAAATTACGCTTTGAAGACGTATATACGAGTGGAGTTTAAAAACATTTTCCTGTCCATTTTGTTGCTTCTGGCTAGTAGGTCCTGTCACGTCCCAAACATACCATCGTTGCGGTCCCAGACCTATGCCAACTTTAATTAACGGCGTTTTCTTTCATTACATGGAATTTAAATGTATGTTAATAGAGTCTAAATATTTTCTCCTCGCCCGTGTTTTTAACGAATATAGCAATTAATGGTTTTACAGATTTACATTGGGCAATGAATTATTCCTGTATAACTTATTAATTATAATACGTTCGAAAAAAGTCCTCCAAACATAATTTAAAAATGCAGTTCATAAAATCTACATTAAAATATCTTTAAAAATACAATTAATAAAAAACTTATTGTTTGATAAGTTATTGTTTACCTGCAACTTTATTTTATAAGGAGGGGTTAGGGACACAACCATAGATAATCCGAAAAATTGTTTATAAAGAACATAAACGTAACTAATTTCAGAATATAGACGAAATAGCAGTATAGACCTTTTATGGCGAAATAAAAACGAAAAGCATGCAAATTGAAACTCGCAATGCGTACATTCATATTTCGAAACGCCATTAACTTTAACGTTACAGAACATGCCGCAAGCTCTACCAGGCCAAAGTTGGACGAGGAAAAAATGCGTCGTACTAAAACTGATGCAGCGCAACGAAAATAATACATGTACATACCCGATACCAAGTTGCCACCTGCCGTGAAAAAAGCACCACAAATTAAAATAAACGTTAATGCACGACGATTTACGTGAGCACTAGTTAATTGCACGTTCGAGAGGAGTTTTTTAATTAAAACTCGTTGGGCGTTGTCAACGTTTTACGTTTCGTTAGGATATACTCGAGTTACGGCCGAAGGCGGCGAAATCGTATAAACGAGTGAAAATCTTCTTCAAAACGTCGATATTAAGTTAAATAAGGAGTAGTCGGAAGGGGTTGTTTTGCAAACTGATACGTATTGATTTATTACCTTTAGATAACTAAAGCTTGTCAGCCGTTGTAATGAAAGTTTTCAATGCTCTAACTTCAATACGTTTTGGTTACGTAAGCAATTGCAGTATCAATGAAATAATCGATAGAAACATCTACTGGTATCTTGTTTGTTGTTAAATAAATGTTTATGTACCATTCGATTTTTCATTGGTTTATGTTTCAACAAACACAAGTCAATAAAAAGACATCATAAGTCACGCGATTATCAAGTATATGAGATGAATAAGAATCGCAAGTACGAATCTTGATCCCTGACTGTGCTTGAGAACATTCGTTCACAAATTGTTTCTCTGCTAATTAGCCATTGAACTCGTACTCGAACGCTAGAAAGAGTTCACACCATCACAACAATTGTTTACCGCAGTAAATTGTTAAACAACCATTTATTTTAACGCAGCTAACAGTTATATAAATAGACCTAAAATCATGAATTATTTAACATGTAACGTTTAACCAAATACTATTCTCCTAGGCTACAAATATAGTATATTTATTTTCAGAGAGAACACCTTTAATGAAATTTGCATTTCTCCGAACCTCGCACAACGATCACTGAGCATGTCCAACACATATTTATAAGTTTTAACGTGAATCAATTATACGCCAAGAATCAATAAACACAAATAATTCTTTAATCTTTTAATTCGAAGCCGCGTTCAATAATCTTATTCCCTGAATGAGTGATTGGCCCATTGTGTCGTCGTAAACATGCCACATGAGAGAGTCGAATTCGAATTTTCAGGATTTCTACTCATCAAGTCATACACACCGCCGCTGTAATCGAACGTCATCTGCACACAGTAAAATTTTACGAACAGCTAATTGTGTGACATTTGCAATATAAAAAAGTCGAGTCGATTCGTTATTTTTAAAACCGAAGTTTTATAACAGACCGCCTGGGACATCAAATGCGTTTGGTTGATGTGCCAATCGTAACGTGCATTTTACGATCAATGCACCGTCGGATGGGAGGAGTTGCCAAGAAAGACAATATGATCACGTAGGAGATATACTTGAGATTTTATACGGAATTTGCGGCACAAACGAATAAAGAATGTTATATGATAGGTGGAGCGGTGGGGTGTCCCGGGTGAGTGGAAAAGATCAATCGCCAGGGAGAGCACTTTTCTGCGCGATGCCGTGAAAGAGGACATATACGTAGGGGAAATATATCGAGTGTTCTTAATATTCGCGTGATGGAGTCTAAGTGCCATGCACAGAAAATCTCGAACATCGATATTACTTAGCGCAGGTGTATTTGTTTGGATATAATGGACTTCACATTCGAAAAAAAATTATTATCAATATTTGGAACATAGTTATCATGCATTAATATTATTATCTTTTTGTATTATGGCCAATTGGTTCGGCAACCTGAACTACAATAAAGCAATGTGGTAGGTAAATTTCAAACATCCAACTCGAAAAATTATTATGAATTATTTATAAATTCACTTTTAAGAATTTTGATTCGCATTTGTTGTCATAAGTGGACATCAATAGAATTTTTTGTCAGAAATTCGCTCGACTTCCTAACGTAACGGATACAACATCTGTTAAGCGATAGTATGGCACGTGAAGGAACGGAAAAAATGTACAGCTATTATTTTTACAATAACTATTTTTTTGGGTTGGGTTGGGTTGGGTTGGGTATATTCTTGTAAATAGCAGGCTATTTACAAGAATATTAAAATTAAGAGAAAAACTGGAAATAATATTAGAAGAGTCGCAACATGGCTTCAGAAAAGGTAGAAGTATCCAAGATTTGATTTTCATCTTAAGATAATTGTGAGAAAAACTACTCGTACTAAGAAAAGGGAAAGAAATACACATATGATACATACATCTTAAAAGACGATCGATAAGGTAAAGAGAATATTCCATACGCCTTGTATGGAAAAGTTTGGAAAAAAGAGGAGTAGAAAAAGGCATTATGGAAATGACAAAAGCTCTTTGCAAAACAATAGTAATACAACAAGAACAAGATATGACGGCGAATCCGCAGAATTCGAAACAAAGGTGGGCCTAAAACAAGGATGCCCTCTATTGTTCTCAATAGTTCTAGACAATGCTATAAGGAGAAGTAAAGACAAAACACAAAATGTGAAAATAGGATCATGGACAATGATAATTGCAACCCAAGAAAGACAGCGAAATTGATATAGAGGGCAAAATATCAGAACAGGTCAAAAGTTATCATTATCTGGGGATAGTTAGAGAAGAGAGTGGAAAAATAGACCAGGAGATATCAGAGAGAATGGGAAAAATAGACCAGGAGATATGAGAGAGAATGGGAAAATGGAGAAGGATGTTTAACACCAAGAACAATATTCCTTTGCAAAAGAGAAATAGCTAAGTTTAAGAAGACACAAGTGTATCAGAAGGTGGTGAGACGAGGGTCTCACTACTTATGTACCGCCGTGAATCATGGACACTAACCAACAGAAATAAAAGCAGCTATAGAAATGAGATTTTTAAGATAAATCAAAGGGGTCACCCGACGAGACAACGGTAGTAAAACAACAATTAAACGTAAAACCGATTGGAAGACAAATAGGGGAACACAACTGAGCTGGATGGGACAGGAAGACAGAAATCCAAAAAATATTTTTGAAGTAAGAATTGCTGGGAAACATAAAGTCGGACGACCCCTAATGAGATGGGAAGAACAAGAAAGAAATGCTGCAGTAAAACGGAATATCCAATGGAACGAAACCAATAGACTGGCGCAGGGTAGAATGTTATGAAAATCAAAATTATACGAAATACCTGTAAATTTAGTATATACAAATTTTACAAATATTGTCCGACCACTAAGGGTAAAATGACTTGAGATTAAATAAATAAAATCATTATTTATTCAATTTACGTAGGTTTCCCTAGTCATAGGCTGATGTATTAATAATCGCATATGTAGAGTCATTATATATACTACATTGTATGTAGGGGTGTAGGCCAAAAATGCTATTAGGCGCTGTTGTGCCGTTGCTTGTTATTCTTCGAAGCCATACCTTGCTTGATGTTATAATTCTCGATTTAGAAATCATCAGACACGTAGTAACCAACTTGGATTTGGCATGCTCTCCTTAATTAGAATTCAATTTCATGTGTTAAGTCTCCTTGTTCGAGATGCAGTTTGCATTAAAGTTATTGATCTCATGCATAATTTTTTTTCTAATTAGTCCTAAAATAAAATGAAGCTAAGAGTCACATGAATAGCAATATTTCCAAGATAGTGCGTAGAAAACTGATTAGTTTATACAGTTGCAATCATTTTAGCTATATTTAATTTGCAATGATTGCCATCGCAAATGAATTTGTCTGTTAAAAATGGTGTCAAATTTGCAAATTTAAAATGTTTCAATATAATGCGTTGCACTGACGTTCCTTGAACTTCTGTACTCTATGTGTACGTTGTAGTCCTTAATTGATGGTGACAGATTGTGCTGAGAGACATAAATAAATGAGAGATTGGCATGTATGACTTGTTGAAACTACTAATAAGTACAGACTAGGGTTTCACGATAAAGTAGAGCGAAGTAAGTTGTAACAGGAAAGTATGTGAAACGAGAGGTGCAAACAGGTACATACGCAGCACCGTAAGAGACACATATTGTAACGAAAAATACAGGAAGATGGGGAATAGGGGAAAACGGAATATTTGAGAAGAAGAACGTCTGGAAAGGAAACCAAAGTAAATGATGGCAGGTAACACGACATAGAAAACGATTATTGGAAGAAGAGTACAGATGGATATCGCTCGAGCGAACGATAGGTAGAAGCCTCAGATGGGAAGATGAGTGGGGTAGCTTAGAGGCTGAAGGAGATATAGGGAGAGATAATGAACATTCAAATAGAAACTGAACGGACAGTAGAAAGAAGTATATAGAGGAAGAGGCAAGTTAGGGGTGGCTGAAGCACTAGAAAGAGTGAAGGAGTTCTTTATATGGTTGATATTTTGGAAGTGCATGATGGTCATTGTAGTCACTCTTCTTTGTGTAATTTCTTGGTCTCTTCGAGACAAATTGTCCACACGGTAAAGAAGATGTCAAAAGAAAATACATACAAAGAAATATGGAAACGTGTGTGTTTCATGGGCATTAGTTTTAAAGACAGTGTAAAAATCATTTTTCCTGCATAATGGTGGTGTAGTAGTGTAATCTGTTGTGAACTGAACATATTTTATACGCTAGATCTGGAACGAAGATATTATTAATCTAGAAAATATGCAAAGTAATACTAAATTGGTTACGTGCATGAAACATTAGAGGATAACTATGAAAATGAAGTAATAACTATGTATCAACGATAGGAACAAAAATGTATGCCCTAACTACTAAAAAGCAGAAACTTGCAGTTGCTGAAATAATTAAGCCAGTCACTAATCAGGATAGTAATTGAATAACTTCAGAATATTGAATTAAAAAAGGGAAATTGTGGTGATGGAGAGAAATAATTAGGAAAATGACAAACGAGGACTCGCTCATAAGTCGCGAACAAGCGCAAATGAGTCACAAGTATATGTGATAATGTAAAGCAATAGTGCCTTATTTATAGAACAAATAACAAAATGAAAGTATTCTCAGACGTGAACTTGCCTGTATTTATAAAAAGCATTTTCAATTGTCAACGTTCTCGGTAAATCATCAATTCGATACATTAAAAGGGCGGCTGGGGTATCGGTACAATACCATTGAACAATAACAACTGTTTAATCCTTGTAATCTTTGTATGACAAGGAGTTTAAAATAATTGATGAAATAAAAACACTGGATCAGACTGAATTATGGGATATCAGATATCTACAGTTCAGAAATAAATAATTATTTGATGAATAAGGTTAAACGATATAGCATTGACAAAATAATGCTGGACCATACACAATGAACAAAAAGAAATATGTGATGTCAGAATTCAAATAAAAATATACCACAGCTACGTGGAGCCATGAATTCAAAATTCAATAGCAGAACCAATATGGAAAATGAATCTAAAACAAATTTGCGACCATTGAGCCCAGTCTACTCAAAACTCAACTCCATAGAGGTGTTGTCCATAGGGTAGTTATTTGCAATGTGGATATTTAGATTGTGTTAATTATTTACTTTGTGGAAATTTAAAAGAAATCAATAGATGGGTGAGACATGGATCGTTATTGGAATTAATAATCTCATTGAGATAGAGAGCTGTAAATATTCCTTCAAGATCATCTTTGTTGGCGTTAATTCAGTTGATCGGATAAAAAACGTGTGATAATCCAAATAAATGAAATTAAAATTGCCACCAGGTCTACTATTGGTTTCTCTTTTTCAATATGGGATTGAGTTGAGAATAATATTTTTGGTAACGTCCCTGCATATGCGTGGAATCGGCACTACTGAATATTACTTTATGTGATTATCTGCAACGAACGATATGCTTATTTTGTATTTTTGACGTACTAGACCACTCGCTATGGAAGAGGGGTAAATTTAAGAATAGGATGCCAATAAATACAAACCCTTTCACTGCTATTGCTCGCACAGTAAGAGATGTAATAGATACAATTTTAGGGAGAATTTTCGCAAATGGAGCAATATAAAGTCATCGATTTAATTTGTAAGGCTCGTGAAAATGTTCGAGATTTCACTGGTACTCGATGCGCGTTCCTTTGAGTGTTATTGAGTTTGTTATTGTGATACTGTTGAGCTCAGTACGTGTACGTGTGTAGCTGAAAGTGTAGTTCTAGGTAAATGTAGAATGGTCTACTGGTCACCCATAAGGTGAACATTACAAAATCTATAATGTCTAGATCTTATTTATGATTTGCAGAGGTTTGTATAATTTTATTTATGAAAGTTATTAAAATCTAACACATCTTTGATATTATGTAAGATACACACTTGTATATTTTTGATTATACCTCAATTTCCAGTCTTTAGGCGACCTTAATATATTTTTCTTATTTGCTGACCGGTGCAAAATGATCCAGCTATAGCTGACATCGTACGCCAATATTCGTTTTGTAGGTCAGAATTGTAGGAGAAAAATGATTATTACCGCGACGAAATATTTGCATGTTTGGATCTTAGTTAACACCGTGAAATATGCAGGATTAATTTAGTGGCGGAATTTTTCATATGTCCCGCAAATAATTTAATATAGGGATAGCATCTACGACGTTGACAAAATTAAATATGAATTTTTATTCAAGAGTAGCCACGCGCAATTAACTAGTGCCCAATCCAAATTTGCAACTAATTTACGAAAAGATACGCATCGGGAAAAAAACCCACAAAAGATAATCTAAATTGTAGTGCGCAATAGCTACTATAAAAATATAATATTATCACGAAGGTACGACACACATTAAATATAAAGTCGGCGACTTAGACTTAATAAGCGATAAATGATTTCTTTGCAAAAATATTTTGATAAACGTTTGCAAAAATGTCGGAATGCCGCGATAAATCCCGCGACCGGAATATTAATAACGGCGATAAATTGTTGAACTTAAATGCGCAATTAGTGGAAGAATTTTAATAAATATCCTATGGACTGTGCCATTAATTCCGACTATCTTTTAATTCAGTCATTTAGTGTGCTGAATATGCCGCACTAGAAAGCGCAAGTGAATAATTGCGTATTTCTTTTGTACCGAATGGTGCGGTTTATAAGCCGGGCTATTTTCAGAGAAATTGTTTTCATAAAGCGTTCACTTATCTACCATTCGCTATGCGCAAGTTAGGAGAAAGTTCTAAACATTCAAGCCACCTACCTTTGGCAGCGCGGCGAGACATTGCTGTTTGACATCCCAAACAAGTTGGTCCCGAGGGAACTGGAGGCACTTTTGCACATTAAGCTCCGGTACGTGAACCCGCACCAGGAGGTAGCCCTCCTCGGGACCGCGCTCCCCGTCCTCCTCCATTACTATCTCTTCACATCTGAAACAATAATTATTTTTATTAGTGAATAAATAAATTAATATTGATTTTATGCAATCGTGCAATAATTGTTGGTAGTGTAATAAATCCCCAAGTGCTCATATACGCCATTAGTCATGTCAAACATCAATATTGATGTTTCACGTACGCCAAATTAAATCTGTTGTTAAAAACAAATAACGTAATGATTTAAAGTTAGTATTGAACGTAAACTGCAGTATATTTCAATAAACAGTTCCGAATTTGTTCCTGCGCAAATTCCCTATCGTACGAATTTGTTAATGATGGTTCCCACAAATTTTTAAAAATCTTTAAAAATCATTAAAAGCAACCGAAATGCCACAACACAATCGAGACATCGATATCGATCCATTATTCATAAATTCACCATTTTATCTAACCTCGCATAATGATTCCTGAAGAAATTCCCTATATAAACTGCATCCCTGCGTCCCACATAAAGAGAAGAGTTCGGATTCGCGCAACATTTCTTTATAAACGGTGGTTGGTTTAAAAATAAATGTTACGTTGATTAGTAATCATAAATTTGTAATCTTCGTCTTTGGATATTTAATATATTTGAATCCACTGGTATCTTGTTACTCATTAGAATAGTGTCAATATTTTCAATGATACATGTTTGTTATATGAATATTAAAAAGTGATTCGAACCTGTCAATATTTTTATAAAATTTCTCGAAGTCGTATAATTACTCTTCCATTTATTATACAAATAAATCCATAATAATTAGATTTGCGAACGCGGATGATATCTCGTTAAATATTTATGCGGACGTTTAAGTTATTGCCTACGTTCGAAAATACTTGATAAGAGCTCGTAAAAGGGTTCCGCAGATTGCATTCAACTCTTCACAATAAAATAGAAAGAAAATGCCATTACTGATTAATTACACAGTAAGATTGAATACTAAGAAAATCAATATCATTAAAGATGATAATGGATGCGCATGGTAAACAAATTTACAGCGTACGTCTGCGTACTTCAACTGAAATTTATGGTATTTAAAGACGGATTTATACGGATCGTAAACGACAGAAATTTTATATCCGTTATATTGTCTTATAGATAATGCATACGCCATTGGCGCAATAAACCCCATCAAACCGTGCGTCGCGAACTTGTGGGGAATTGCGACCAGACGTTTTGGATTTGCTGCGACAGATGAAACCCATAGATATTTCGTTGTTTATTTTTTCAGTTTTTTTTTTGTTCCAATAATGAATTTTGTTTCTCTTAATTGTGTTTCGTTAATTTTCCATTCGCAGTATGTTTTGTTTTCGTCGTTTCATTAAATAATTTCTTTATTCATGATGAATTGGAAAAATTGGAAGAAAACAACTAATTTAGTTATTTAATATAGACTCTGGGGAAAGAAGGGATGCTTGGGACTGTGCCCACGAGTGCAACAGCTGCCATGGCAACACAGACATCGATTCTCGTTTACTGCGGTTCCCTTGCGGTTTAATCTGACGCCAAAGAAAGTTTTTTCCTTCGAACTTATAAATTGACGCCGTTAAATCCGAGTAAACGTGAGGCTCAAGATGTACAAGTCAATTCGGAGGATAAAAGTTTATCTTTGGGATTTCAATTTTTAATTGATTTTGCTTATTTCCATGATAATTAACGTACATTTTAGTAATAATTTTGATTACAAACAAATTTGTAGAAATGTACAAATAGAGCAAATAGAATTAGTGTTATAATTTAATTGAAGTTGTGATTTGAAACACTAATTGACCACAATAAACGACACACACAACAAAGTAGTGGTTTTCCTGCCGTGAGTTATAGCCGTCGAGGACCAATATTACAACCTGGCGTAATTGCTATTACACCACAAAATTGCAATGAATATAATTTATATTCAAAGAAATTTCTGCCATGAAATTTAACCAGTTGAGGCCGTTAAAGATAATATTTGTGAACAATAAACAATTATACACTAAAAAATGATAAATCAATCGGAATGTGACTGATGAGTTGTTGATTTTGTAATAAGCTGAGGAAAGTAGAGTAACCATAGAGTGTCAATCCATAAGCAAAAGATTAGAGTTACGCTGCAAGCTGTCGTTTTTCATTCAATTCGGAGTATGCTCGTAGAGTAAGTTATAATTCTCTTACCTTAGATAAATTAGTGGATAGTATTTTCGTTGTTATAAATATCGTCAGGATTTACAGGAAATAGGTCAACTCAGAATTGTATCTTCGTATTTCGACAATTATCCGAAAAATTAATGAAAATTAGGAACGAGATAATACAAGAAACAAACAAAATAAATTACCTGGGGTCGATAATGGACAAAATCGTGAACTGGAAAGTGAAATCAACAACAGAATAATGAATACAAACAAAATTTATGTAACTATATAACATATGCTTTAATAAAAAAAGAAATCAGTAAGAGAAAGAAAACTAAAGTTTACGAAACAGTACCACTAAGTAATCGCCGGAGGTTTAGTTAAGAGAAAACGGATGGTGGGAATAAAAAGAAGAGGAATAGAGAGGAAGGCGAAAGCCCGTTTACAACGAGCAGAAAATATCCCGAACACCTACAAAAGGAGATAAAAAAGAGTTTGAGCAAAACTTGATGACAAAGATAACGATGAATTAAAACAAAGAAAGGAAGAACAAGATAGATGAAAAAGTCAGCATAGGAGTGAAATGGTTAGAGACATTTAGTATTAACTGGCCATGAAGAAAATATGCCAAGCGAAGCGGTGAGAAATTTCATCGTAAAAGAAAAAACGTAAAAGCTAAGGTTAAAATTGCTCAAAGAGAAGAAAAGAAAGCCACCAAACCAAGAAGATAGATAACCAGGAAACAGAGGGGAAATGAAATCAAGACAGGATGTGAGAAAATAAATATAAATGACAAGTGCTCTAAATGGAATAACATTACTGGAACAATAGAAGAGGCAAAAAACTATATAAAAAACGACAGTAAAATGTACGACGGCAGATATGATAAGGAAAATGGAAAAGAATAAGGAGTGCGAAACTGGAAGAACACAAATAAATGAATATATTAAAAACCGAGGAAAGGCAAGAAGTGAAAACGAAATAACAAAACAAAAAGACGCATATAAAATAAAGCATGAAAAACTATGATCGTGGTAGATAGGGCTAGTGCTGGAATCGGATGTATAGTACATGGAGACGCAATAAATACACTGACGAGATGGGAAACAATATCAGAAAGAATTTTAATCATAGATACGGAAAATAGGGGCGAAAGACCAACAATAATAGCAGTATATGGTCCGGACGAGAACGAGAAGAAAGAGCAAAAAGAAACTTAGACTTACAGTAGAAACAGCAAGAGCTAATATATGTGTATCTAGCACGAGACATAAATGACAGAGTAGGGAAAGTAGACTGACGCAGTAACTATTGGAATTGGGGGAGAATAGAAAAGAAACATCAACGGAAGGAGACTGCTGCAATTATGTGTAGTGCACGACCTAATTATAGCAATCACGTTTTACAAACACAAAGACCTTGATATACGTATGGTTGTGGACCATGGCAGAAAATACATGAGCAAAATATAAGCTACAGAAAAGAAGACCTTGCGAAAAAATGAGGTAAGGTGACAAGAGATACGATACGATACGATACGAAGGAAGTAACCAGAAGGAGGCTAGAAATAAAGAGTATATTTGAGAAAATTGAAACATGATAACTTAGGTGGTTTGGACATATGACAGGGACAAAAGATGATCGACAAGTGAAAGCAGTGTGGGACATGAAATCTGATGGAATATAGGGGAGACGTAAACCATGGACTACATGGAATGCAGGAATTAGTACTGGCAGGGAAGGGTATTATATGAAACGAAGCGAAGATGCATCGTTGATAGAAGTGGGCTTGGGATAAGAAGAAGAAGAAGATAAATATCATTAAAAATATGCCATGTCAAAAATGACAGAAAAATGTAAAATTTACATGAAACATGGACTAATATTAAAGGTGAATATTAATTAAACAGATCCATGAAGACTAACTGGTGTAAAGGTATTTCAACAACTAAGGTTCTTGGTAATCGCTACTGACAAAGTGTAATAACACAGAAACTTTCATGTAAATTAAAAATATTGGTAACTAATTAACTGCAACCCTTCAAGGTATATAGTTCGATGTGCTCTTTGGATACAACTATTGTTAAAAACGTTAATTGGGCACAATATTTATTATTATTCAAACGATTCCAGAAATTGGTATTTCACTAACTAACTGACTATAAGCCATACAAGATAATCAAGGAGCACAGCAAATGCAAACATGACAGACAAACGAAACTGGAAAATAACATTACATGTACAAAACCAATATGCAATTTGTTCTTAAATATTAGTTAAGAAAATATCGTGAAAAATAAATAAATAAATTTGCAAAACAATGACGTAAACATATCATTGGGGTGAAATATCCCATACAAAATCGCGAGACGTAAATGAATGAATATTTTGTTAACGCCACGTATTAATTCACGCATTAATTTATATCTTGTAATCATACATTGGAATTGCATACTGTGTTATTGAATAGATATATAAGATAAATATATGTATTGAGATAATAAAATTTGCTCATTAGAAATCTAAATAGACGTAAGTGGATAAATAAGATAATAAAAAATAAGCCTATATTTGTGTATCTTTAACAGTATAAATATATTAAACGGATATTTATTACAGGAATGCATACATATAGCCGATACGGTCTCCTGCAGTATTGGTGAACGATGCGAAAAGTTAAAAGTTTTTATCAATATGTATTTTTTAGGAAAATTCACTACTCGACGATACACCTTGCACTGGACGGTCTTCGACGAGGAGCCTCTTAAGGCACTCTTGAAGGAGGACAGTCCCCAAACAAGTCGTGAATTGGCCGAAAACATGAACGGTGACCGTGTGACAATACTTAACCATCTTCATTCGATGGGATTTGTCCAAAAATTGGGATCTTCGGTACCTCACGAGCTTACCGAAAACAACAAAGAAACTCGCCTTCAAATTGCTTCTCAACGTCTCGCCCACTACCGAGCAACATGTGGACATCACGAGAGATGAGAAATTGTGGCTATACGTCAATATGCAACAAAGAAAAGAGTGCGTGGTCCCAGGAGATACGCCGAAGTCAAGCAGATCCTCCAAGATCTGTGTTTAGTGGGACTGGGAGGGTATGGTGCATTGGAAGATTCTCGAGAAGAACAGTACGGTCGACAAGGAACTCTACATTTTTCAACTTAACCACGTAAATAATGCAATTCATCTGAAGAGGTTTGATCGACAAGGTCATATTTCTTCACGACAACGCCAGTCCCCACGTTGTAAAAGTCATCGAATTGGAGATTTTTCAGCATCCACCGTACTCTCCGGAACTTGCGCCAACGGACTACTATATTTGCGCTCCATGTCAAACTAAATTAGGGGCGTTACCTTCGACAATAAAGAGGACCTTAAAAAATGGCTCAACAACTTCTTCGACACTAGACCGGGCGATTTCTGAATCAACAAATTAATCGAAAGGTGGGAGCAGGTCGTGAACAACGACGGAGAATACCAAAACAATAAAAAATACAGTAAACGTTTGTTACTGTCAAGTGGTGCATAAAAGTTGATCGCTGTCACTTTATCACGAAATTATTTTTTACAGTCGTTGAAATGTGGAATGAAGGGAATATAAAATTTATATTGAAAATAGATTTTTTAACATTTATTTTGATAAGGTTTATGCTGATAAATGAATAATGAAAAATGTGTTGAGAAACTCGTAATGCATGTTGAAAGAACAGTCAACATAAAATGTAGTCATTAATTAATTTAATTGACGGGACACAAGAGCTTAACTACACACTATTTCTAAGAGGATTTTTATTATTTTTTGATTGAAAAACTGTTAATAAAAAAAATATTATTTTTATCGTATTCAAAGTCTTCTTTCGCCCAACTGTCGGATTTAACTTTGATACGAACGGTGAAATTATACGGTAATGAGATTGCACATCTCAGCACTTGTGGCGCAGTTTATGTTTTATACTTTAAGAGAACGATCTCGGCAGCGAGGCGAAAAATCATGATAAATTATTCCAATGTCATCGTTTCGAAAACTTTGATCATAATACACCTTGTCCGAAATTCTACATCCCGATTGGTCAAGTGACGCAGCTCTGTTTGCCAGTTCAACGCGCCAGGTAATTAGCTGTCACGCGAACGTCGTGTTTGATATTCAAATGAGTTTAGGAATCAAACTAACAATGCTCCCAAAAAAGGTATTGTTGCGTAGTTGAGTAGGATTGGTTTGTGTTGGCTTGGGTAGGCTTGGTGTTATAGAAACATAATCCACATTCTAACTTATCTTTATCACGCCTTTCACCCATGAAACGTTTGAGTTTTACAAAATGTTGCGAATTTGTCCCATTTTACTAAATCCATGTTTAACTACACAGTTCAACGATGCTTCAAACTAAATATTGAAATGCAATTTAGAATTATTCAATTATTGATTTTGTACATTATCAGCTCGTCGATGGTACCACAAACGTTCGTTTGATTTACATTCATCCTAATTTGATAGATTTGTGTTCCACGCCTTGTCATCAATTTGCTATTTGCGGCACCAACCTTATCTAATTCGTATTTTATATTTACTCCGCAAATTTACACCTTATCTCTTAAAATAACAATCTCAATCTCATTTCAATTGCACAGTTTCAGCAAAAGCCATTTCCTTTACATGGTTTTATCTGAAGTAGACAAATTTTTAATTAATTTTTACGTTATTTCGAGTACCGTTTAAATCTTGTATAGCTACTATAATAAGTTTATAAAATATAATTTTATAGAATAATTAAATTATAACTTGGATATTCGAAAAACATTTTCATTTAGAAAAATGTTTAGAACAACAATAATTTTAAGATTTGAATAAAATCTGAATTTATTAATTATTGCAAATGTGAAATTACAGCGTTTTATTTCTAGTAAGAAGAAGCAACGTATATTTGGGTAAAACCTATTACCTATAATATTAGATAACTGTTGAGTTATGACATTTGAGTGGTAACGCAGTACTGAAAATCAAGGAAAACGCTTTTCTAGGTACGTATTAATAAAAATGCTTTGTCTATGACTAATTATAAAGTTCGAAATTTATTACACCGAATAATTATATTAAATGAGTCACTTACGTCAATGAGTAGAAAGTTTCTCAATTGTAAATGTTATCTCGAAATCAACATATTTGCAATACCTCTCTAAGGATACTTATTCCACAATGGATATAGGCACTTAACTAGTGCACATGATAAGTGATTACACACCAGATAAACGAGATAATCGAAGAAAGTTAAATACAAACATACCCATTATGCGCACACCTCTTCTCTTTACAATGTCGGCACAGTTTATGAATACAAGGAATTTTTTTCATTCCAACATGAACAAAACAGCAATTTCTTTGTAAAAACACGTAGTTTTGACCAGGTGTCAGTCTCACTGTACGGATGCGGCCCTCGGGCTACTTTTGTAAATAAAAATGTAAATGATTTGTTTTCCTAGAAATGTTATTCTATGCTAAATTATATGTTACCGTGTCTTGGTCGATATAAATTATAATTCTAATAGGCGAACCATTAAATTAGCTTTAGAAAAATTACATAAATATTCATGGCGATTCGTATAAAATAATAAAATAAATAACGATAATGATGACAGATATAAATAATTTACATACATATGTGAACTAAATATGTAAATTATCGATGGCGATATGCATGCATAATTTTTCTTTTAAATGTTGGTATAAAAACAAGCATGTTTACAAATGTACAATTATTCAAAAATGTATCTTTAAGAAATTTTTTAAAATATTTGATATTCGGATTATTAAGTTATGTGTACGTCAATATGGGAAATATGTTATCGTATCAATAATTCAATGATCCACATTGTTTCATAGCCCTTTCCATACAATGGAATGTTTATATTTTTTCTGTCTTAATCTTTTTGATATAAGAATGCTGGTGCCATAGATAAGATCGATAGAAGTGCATTGAAAAGTACGTAAAAAATTAAGCTAATCAAGAATGATTTGGAAACAGTAACTATGTGTTATAAAATGCTGACAGTTTATTTCATCAGTAAATGCGATAAGTGTGAAAAAATTAACAATCAAAAATTTTTAAATATAATTTGTGAGTAAATATTAATAGTAGAAAACAATTGCGTCCATTCAGGTGATGAAGTGCGTATTCTCTAAATATAACTATATAACTATATCTATAATTATTATTTTATTTGATTCCTAAAATAAATGACGCATGGTTTATTATTGAAGGCGTCTCTTTTAGATAATGTGAGAAGCTTTAATTTCGAGGATCGGGAATTGTCGCTCGCTCTTTTGATTAATCTATATTTGTGAGTAATTGTTGTTGCTTGTTATGTTGCATTTGGATATATATTCAAACTCACATGATATCACATATACGATAAGACACATATAAAATAACATCAGCATAACATAAAATCGAAATATAATTACAGAAAGACAGTATGATTAAGCGATTCTTTACTTGTTTGTTTAGAAACGGTCGCTACGCCAGAAAATAAAATAATTGTTTTCAATCTTGGATTCAAATTGTTAGCATAATGTAATATCTACTGCTACTATCAATTACCTAAAAATATTCGCTGTCAATTTTATTGTATTTATACTGTGAACGCGATCAAATTCAGCGGCCCTGATACATTTACAAGAACTGATGAATCCATAATCCTTTACAGGATTATAGATAGTTTTTATAAAGTTAATCCGAGTAGTCGAACACTCTATTGACAATTGCGTTTAGAAATAAAACATTGATATTCTTGTTGCAATATGTTGGACGAAAATGTAAAATGTGTAGATTAGAAAAAAGGAAAACATTGTGGAGAATGTCTAAGATGCAAGCTTTAAAGGTTGGTCTCAACGTTTAAAAAAATGTATTAAAATGTAATGTATATTAAAAACAGAATTCGGGGTGTTGAACGATTAGGAATATAAATCACTTCAATGTTTTCTGGCTAACGTGTCGCCTCGTTTATTGAGGCCTTATCAAAGCCTATAAGGTAACACTAAACAAAAATAATTTTAATGTAAAAACAAATTTCTAGTAAGTACTTACACGAAAATTTTAGAAGATTATAAGAAAAACATAAAAAACATATAGGCCAATCGCCAAGGACCCTACGTTTACTTATGAAAAATCAAACGATGATTTAATTGCTTCATTTAAAAAGCGGGCCTTGATTGATGACCGTACTTATACAACATTAATTATTCATAACTCCTTCGCTCCTAAACTCTATGGACTTCCAAAAATCCACAAACCTGACATCCCCCTTATCCTCAATACAAGGTCCTACTAAATTTCTTTCTAAATTTATTGCTAATATTCTTTCATTAGCTTTTCAAGAGTTTAATTGTTATCGCATCAAAGACAGTTTCACGTTCTTTGAACTTATTAATAACTTTCAAATTCCTGAAGGCTATGTTCTTGTTTCTTTAGACGTAGTCTCCCTATTCACTAACATCCCCTTAGATTTATTTTGTGGCATAATCACTGACAACTCAACCCAACCTTGCTTACTACAATCAAATTTATCTTCAAATCAACTTATTTTTCATCTAACAATCAATTCCTTTCACCCATAATTGTTGAAATTGTTATGAATACTTTGATTAAATTTGCCATTAATAAATTATCTTTTCAATTTCCCTTTCTACATCAATATGTTGATGATATCATCTGTACCATTCCGGTTGACTCCAAAGAAGAAGTGCTACAGGCTTTCAATTTCTTCCATGAACGTCTTCAATTTACCATTGAAATGGAAACCGATAACAAAGTTCCCTTCTTGGACACCTTGTTGATGAGAACCGAAGGTGATGTCATCAAATTAAATTGGTATCAAAAACCTACCAATTCAGGTAGATATCTGCATTTCGACTCCTACAGTCCAATGCAACACAGACTTAATGTAGTCCTTGGCTTTAAGCACAGAATTTTAGCCATTGCTCATCCTGACTTTCATAATGTTTTCCGTGGTACAGGTATTGTAGTCGCCGATCGAATCATCAACCCCATTGCAGGGTTCTTTACAACTATTAAGGACAAAGGAACATCACAATGTGAGCTAGTGAAGCAGGTTTCAATTCTTTTGTCATGTTTTCTGCAGATTCTGCTATATATTTGAGGAAACTTTTTTCTCGCAAACATGAATTTTCAAGTCTATGCTGCCACATTTTTCTTGATAGCCTAAATGGTGCGAGAGGCTCTCCTAATTGCATTTCTAGAATTTCTAGAACTTTTGAAGAGAAAGGAACAATTATTGATAATGTTTGTGTAAGAGCTGTAAAATGGCTTGACAACAGATCGGTCCATGTAGCAAGCATATTTTCTAGTGGTTATGTCCACAAGTGGTGAAAACTATAATATAATAAATTTATGGACTTGCTAGACACTCCAATATCGTACTACCGAATCCGTATTAGATTCATTTTCGATTTTATTGATCTAGTAATTGCCAATTGTTGCCTACTTAAATATATAAGATTAGATGGAATGCATCATTAGCCAGTTATTCAAGGGTCGACACTGTTGTAAAAACCACTGACAAACAAATGTATGTTGTGGTGAATGTAAAGTAAATTTATGCCTAAACAAAAATAATAATTGTTTTCAAGGAATACTTGAGTGAATTAAACAAAGATATTGTTTAAAGGATAATTGTCTCTAATTTGATACAAACCCCAAAATCGTATGCCAGTTGCGGGAAGTAAAAAATAAAGTTGCCATAATATCTATTTGCATATGTATTTATATGTTTTTATGAAAGAAATAAATTTTTTTAAATTTAAATTTAGATCATCCAGGTGGTTAATAAGAGGGCATCATGCGCTTTAATTGAACTCCGGCTTAAGTGTTATATCACTTTCCAATGAAGATATGTATATTGTAGATCATTCTGAGACTGAGATTCATATTAAATTAATGGTTATTTTTTCTGCAAAACGCAAACCATAAAGTATCTTTTCGAAATAATATAAACTACTAACGTATAATACAAAACTATCAATCCATCACAGAATGGCTTAGGAAATTGTGTCAAAAACGAGGTCGTGCACTTGTAGCATTTTCCTTGAAATAGACTCGCAAATAGCCTTCCCATAAATAAACCAATTTGTCACCAATTTGTTTAAACAAGAAAAATAGTAATTGAGCTAGATCATAAATCACTAATTTTGATATCACTGGAAATATGTTGAATTAGAATTCAATGAATGTTATTAGATATGATATAATTTTTATTATTTATTACTGTTGCACTTTCTAGCGATTACGCTTCAACTAATGTGCAAATCATAAGCGTAATTTAGTTAAACCAAAAAATGTTCCCTCTTGGTCTAACTTGAATAAACGTGAATAAAATGTTATCTTACCCTGTTATACAAAATGGAACGAGTATGTTTTGTGATGAGATATTACCCAAATATTTCAATTTTAACATCAACATGACGTTAATACACGAAACATAAATAAGTCACACATGTGGGTACCAATATCTACTGTTGTAAGGACTAGTGCAAGTGTGCAATCTCATCGCTAGATTCTAACCCAAAAGACTTCTTCTGATTATTTTTATTGAATAGCGATTTTTTTGGATAATAACTATCATTACATACGATATTGGGAAAAATTGAGTTATTGAGTTCCAGTCCTCCACTTTTAGCCGTTTTTACTTTTGTGGCTGTTTCATTTTGGTCTTTGATATACACATAACATCATGAAGAAATGTTGATGTTAAATTACTGGTTCGCCAAACTGCGGTTTTCCAATTTCTCGAAATTATGACAGAAACCACACAAACATACCTTAACACTAGCAATTATATTAGTAATGCATATACTACGTACACGTTGCTACTGGCCATGGAATAGGAATCCGAGGTAACACTATGCCGCTTCGTGCGAAACTTTTTAAACATTCTTCGCCGTTTGATTTTAATTTGTCGCAAAGTTTATTCACCGAACGAACGCGCACGAGATGGAGATGGTATCACTGTAATTTATGTTAATTTGTAAACGCCATAAAAACGCGTGCACACACACAACAATAGCGACGACGCGAAACAATAAGTCCGTTTTCGAGAAAATGTAAAGTGATACCGGGGCAATTTGCGCGAGCGTATCGCAACAGTCGAGCCTTTCCCAGGCTCCTAGATCAAACTAATGAGCTCGACACAGAATAATATGTGTGATTATCGCGTTATCATTTCAAGGAATGAACCTGTGTTACGTTGTGCGACGGTGTGCGTTATCGTGAAAAAGTGCAGTTATCTTACGCCTTGATGTTTCACGAGATTACGGGCGCTCCAGTGGCGCGTTTCGTGGGGCTCTAGGCGTAGAATTTTGAATTTTGATTGGCTCACGAAGTGCATTGCTTTTATTGAAATATATAATAATCCACGGCGGATACAAATCTATAAAAAGTCATCATTGTAATTATCATTATTCATTAACTCATTAATTTTGAAATAATTTATACATTTTTTTGACAATATTCAATCATTTAAATATATTTTAAATACACATATACAGTATACATACACTTTGATGATACCAGTACTCAGCTATGTGAAGTTGCAAAAATTTTGAAAATGAGGACATAAAATAAAAATTATAAGAGACTTAAATGATTCGTACTGTATTACACTTATACTTACACACTTATTTCCAACCAATAAATCACTTCATATCAATTGATTAATTTATGGATTTTCAAAAAATTAATCCCCGATAATAATCGTTATTTTAACACAATCGTCGATTAAAATTATATGATTCTACGATTATACGATTCCCATCTATTTAGTGAAGATTTTTTTAATATGCTTATCTATTTTATTGCATGGTCATATTGTAAATAAAAGGACTTCATTAAGTAACTACGTTATGCCAGTTATATTCAAACAATTAACGTGTGGTACTTATGTAATTCATTTATGTACGTGTAATGTAAACCCTTCTACCCAAAAGGTCTAGGGTGTAAGAGTTTAATAAAAATCTTCCATTCCTCTCTATTCTGTGCAAGTTGCGTTGCTTCCCTTCTTCTATAAAATTCTTCCTATTATATTATCCCAAGTCTCATTCGGAGACTACCCTTGTTCATTTTCACCCCTTCAAGTTTCCACCCAGATCGGTTTAATTCCTTGCTATAATGGCACATCATCCGCAAATGCACGCTCTGTTCTTGGTTACTTCGTCCATGAAGGTTATAAACAGGGCTTAAACTAACTGTGGTTATGAATATTTCGCTTTTTTTTACTGAAACAGTGTCTGGTTTCCTTGGATAGGCATTTTATTACTTTTGTTAATTTTTTATTTACATTTCTTTTATCTAGACTTTCCCATATTTTCGTTCTTGGAACTCTGTCAAATGATTTTTCTGAGTCTAGAGACGCTAAAAATACTGCTTTCGACGTTGCCAGAGTTCTACTTATTATTTCTGTTAATATATGGCCTTGTGCGTTGTTTTTTTGAAACCACTCTGTACTTTTATACATGTCGGTTCTACATGTTTTCTTAGTCATTTTCTAGTACTTGTTCCATTATCTCCATTATTGTGCTCATTAGTGTTATTCCCCGTTAATTATTACAATTCTTGTGATCCCCTTTTTATACAATGGCACTATGAGCTATATTTTCTTTTGGTTTAGAATTTCTTTCTTAGTCCACACTTTATTTCTAATTTTTAGTAACGAGTCCCTTCCTGCCGCCATTTCTTTAATCATTTTCGCGGTAATTTGATCAGTTCCAGATGGTTTTCCATCTTTCAATAGCTTCTGTTAATTCTTCCATAGTTACATTTTCTTCTACCATTTCTCCTTCTAATTGTTGTTCTTGATCTACCACTTCCTTTTCCCACTCTCATTGTTCAACTTCTCGTCTTTTTTCTGAAAGTATCGTAATGTTTTCCATCGCTCCATTATTTTTCTTTCTTTTCTTCTTTATCTCCTTTTATTACTACATTGTCTACTTTTTTTATTGCCTCTTAGGTTTTTTAAGATTCCGTAGAACAGTTTCAGGTTACTTTTAGTATTTTTCTCTACCTTTTCACCGAACTCTTTCCATGTGTTTTGCATTGATTCGATTACCACGTTCTTTACTTTACTTCTTTGCTCATTATATTCCTTATCATCGTCTCATTAATGTATTTTTGAAAACTTCTTTTTAATTTTCTCTGCGAATGCTTAATGTCTGCTGTCCACCATGCTGTTTGCCTTTTATGCTCACTTTGTCTATTTGTCCCAGACACTTCCCGCGCTGATTCGATAATAATTTTCCTTGAAATTTCCCACATTGCCTGGCTCTTTAGTTTTTGAATTCAGGTTTTGCATTTGTCCTTTTACTCTTTCTTCGTATCTCTTGATCGTCATCTTATCTTTTAATTTGTACGACCTTATAACTTCTGTGTGTCTCTTCATTTTATATTCTATCTTTCTTTTGTTATTCACCCTAGTTTGATTTCTGCTACCATTTGCTAGCCAATGATCAATGGTTATCCCTCTTTTCGCTGTCACATCTTATTGCAGTTCTGTTTCTCTTTTCTACTATTATGTAATCTATGCCCTCCTCCCCTCTCTGCTCATCTTCCCACCCATTTATCTGTGTATATCTTTGCTATCATTAGATCGTGTACTAGACAGAATTCCACCAGTCTCCTTCCGTTGTTGTAATTTATAGCGCGAAAAAATATTCCACGATATATAAATCACCACCATTCAAGCAGGTTGAATTAAATCAAATACATTTAAAGAGTCCAACCCAACAACAATTAAAATTGTTAAATGCTCATTTAATGTACGTACTGTTGCGATTGATATCCAGGAGGAAAAGGACTTTATGTAAAATTAACAAATGCAAACATATTGCAAAAAATATCAAAATTAGAAAATATTGATGAAGAAATGTCAAATATTGCAAAATTCTATAGAAGAAAAAAATCAAAATTGTCTAATATTGCAAACGACAACATTGTATAAATGACAGAATTATGTGAAAGTACCAATAAATCAAAAATTTCCTGGAAAAAGCCAAAATTTTGAACAAATACAAAATTAGGCAAAATTATTTAACAGGCAAAATTTTTTTAAAATGTGAAAAATTTCGAAATTGTTGGCTGTTTTCTTTAGTTTGTTTAGTCATTTTCTATTTTATTTGAAATAAATATTAATAGTTTTATACTAAAATATATTATATAGATTGTAGTACGTATTTGTCAATGCTGAAATATAGAGGTAAAATCTGTTATTTTTATGCTATTGTTTTTAAAATGTACATTTTACTTTGCTTCATATTTTAAGAATGTTAGGGTAACGGTTTCCGTCCCTTGCAATTTTTCTAATAATACAGGTTGTTATTTTTTATGTCATTTTTAAAAGAAACTCATTGTCATATATACTTTAGCCATTTTGTACGTAGTCGAGTGTTTTGTAGAATGAGCGAATAATGCAAAACTTTTTTGTACATGTTTAACGAGTCTTTGAACATGAAATAACTCAAAAAATTGTAAAAATACGTAGTAATTAATTAAAGTAATTATAATTGTACTATCTTATGAGGTAGGCAATGCTCTTTTTAGAAAATAGGTTCGTTCGGTTACATTTCGTAAGACGAATCGATTTATTCATGTCATATGAATATATTTTTATTATTAGTCTTGATGATTTGGGAAATTAAGGCACGAAAGATTGACGTTGTGTAGATCCATTGTTATAGACAACTGCATAAAACTTTGGATTTATCGCCAACAGTGGGTTTAAAAAGTTTTAGAAAATAAAAACTGGTTCACCAAAGTGTTGTCAAATTGTTTATCACCTGTGTGGAACTATTTGAATTCCATTCCTTTTTCCTGATTCAGAAAGGTCATCATATTGGGCGACAGTGATTAACGCCTAATTAAAAAGTTCTTTATTTATTTTGAAACAAAAAATAACCTGAACAGGAGTATTATCGCGAATTGCATGAAAAGTGTAATGTTCTAAAGTATATCCACAGCCCAATCTTGGACCATATCTACACATAGATAAACATTTTCGAAAGCCATGCGAGTTATGATATCAGATAGCATGAGGTGATTTGACGTGATTTTGACGTGAATGCTTCTTGTATCGCACCATTACCTCCCAAATATTTGATGCCTTTCAGTGTTTTTCGTTAACGAAGTTTTATTTGATGACAATAAATTTGAGGAACACCTATAAATAATTTCGACCATAGACGATGGCCCTCCGCAATTTATTTATTAATTCATCTTATTTTAATTTTGCTTCAAGACACCTAAATACGTAGAAATACTGCGCGAGCTTTTTCTAAAATCTCTATCGCAACTCGTAATAACACGTTGCAAATACTTGTCCGTTTAGTATTCTCAGTCGAATCTACCTATACACTTCATTATCGGTGGTAGCGGGGCTATTAAATCTCTCACATTGACATGCATCGTCCTGTGTTAACGTTTGAATTTTAATTGATGCCGATGGTTTTCCTTTAGAGGATATTTGAAGATATGCCGCGCCGGTAAAGATAATGGCGAACGAAGCGTCGAGTGCAGCGTGAATATCTCGCACATACATCTTAATAATTCCGCGGCAAAAAGTACGAGCCGCACGTGTTCGTCGACACAAAAACGCACCGGCTCAGTGGCGTAGGTAATTATTATTATTAGGATAATCGGTATACAGGGCAGCAATATGTACGCGTTGAATCGTTACATTTTAACATAGCTAACAAAACTTAGAAAGAGATTAAAAAACCACCCAATGAACTATTGTTTGTTCGCAGAATGACCACTACAACGATACTTGCGTTGTTTAAAATATTCAATGAATTTATGTATCCAGTTTTTTTTTGAAGATCTAGGGTTCTACGATATGTTCTGTCATTTCCCGGCTGGTTTATATTTCATTATTTTATTTTTGTTTATATATTCCTTCTATTTGTGGTAAAAAATAATCACCACACTTACAGCTGTATTCTTTAAAATGTGTAGGTTTTCATTCATTTTACTTAAATTTTCTTAGTTTGGTTTGGTTCAGTATTATTTTGTTTCATTACCCTTCCATTGTTGGTTACAAATGCTCTTCTTTAGTTTCATTTGTAAGGTCGTATGCAGCCAATCTTTGGAATGCATATCGTTGATTTTCTATTATCTTGTAAGTTTGGCAAGTATCGGTGATAGTATTTCTTTGATATGTTATTTGTAATTTTGTCGAAGTCTGATTTTTTGTCAGGTGTTGTTTCATTAATATATTTTTTTAATTTATTCCCAGCTTGTTTTTTTTGGCTTTTTGTTGTTGTTGTATTTACCAGTGAACATAGGAAGATTTCTTCCTATATATAATTTTTTCCTATGTTTGCGAAATATATATATATATTCATTTCGTTTGTTATTTCCTGTTGGTAATTTGTTATTGTTATTTTCTTTTTAATTTTTTTTCTATTATTCTATTATTTTTGTTCTTTTCATTCATTTGCTTCTTGATTATATCAGTTCAGTTTGAAATGTTTTGTGAAACGTTTTGAGGTCCCCTGAATCGTTTCTGACTATTTTCGGAATGACGTCTGTCTGCTGTCTGTGTGTCTGTGCGCGCTCTATCGCCCAGACGATGAGCGCTAGAGCTATGAAACATTAAACTTAAGATGTGTATACAGCAAGGAGGAAAACTTATTTTGAAGGCAATATCTCAACCGGAAGTGATGGTTTACTCTTATCACCTTTTTCCGTGTTTCGAAGTATAGTAATCATGAAAATTTTCGAACTAGAGATTTCAACGGATGTACACGTTTTGAGGTCCCCTAAATCGTTTCTGACTATTTTCGGAATGACGTCTGTGTGTCTGTGCGCGCTCTACGGTCCAAACGATCAAAGCTAGAGCTCTGAAACTTTAAACTTAACATTTGTATGTAGCAACGAGGAAAACGTCCTATTTTGAACGCAATCTCTCAACCGGAAGTGATGGTTTACTCTTATCACCTTTTTCCATATCTCAAAAACGGGACACGTTACGGAAAAAAATATTCACCCTACATTCAGCGATTTCATCAATTACATAATTCATCAATGGTGGAACTTGTTGGCACGAAGGATTCACAATTCCCTAACAATTTGGTCAGCATTGGTTCGAGAGTACAAATAATGAAAAAAAAATTACATTATCTAATCCCGAAATAAAAAGAAACGAAGGCTTTTATGTAGACAATATTGAAGACGAAACATTTGAGCACAATGTACTAGTGCGCCATTTCGAACGCTGGTTTTTCAAGACCTTACGTTGGGCGAGTTAGGGGCGAAGCTGTAAATGCAACATTTACATTCGAAGATGCCTCCCCAAATTAATGAATTTTATTCAAACGCATCATGTTAGGGATAATATTATGTTCTGGGTGGATCTGTAACCGTGCCATTATGCGAGGAGAGTCCAAGATTGGTTAAGGCAACAAAATATTCCATGTGTACCTAAAGAGGATAACCCGAATGTTCCACACGCACATCCTATGGAAGAGTTTTGGGCTTTACTTGGTAGAAAGACGGTGACTGAGAGGGGAAGATCAAAATGAAGAATAAATAACACGAAGAATCTACCAAATGAATCGATAGTTTAACTCACTTATCGTCCAAAGGCTGATGGCATTCGCATCAAATTTCGAACCACTGAAACCCATTGCCCTTTAGCTACTATGTGATACATAATAATTATAGACAAAGCTTCACTAATTCGTTTTCTGTAATTAATTAAAACTAAAAGAATTATAGTTGAATAATTATATTTCAAAAAGTTTCCAAAACTTTGTTACATAGTCATCATTCTTGGGAAGATGAGTTTTGAACAATGCTTGTTGACTTTCCTGTGGACGTTGATTAAACGTTATTTTCAGCCAAAAAAGTACGAACCCAATCATTTTGTATGCTAGATAATTATATGTACTTTGTTAAAAGAAAGAGGTGCCTTATGCAATAGAATGTTAAGTATTTCTGATAACGTTGCGTACAAACATCTACATGAATCAATAGAGTTTCATGCATTCAAGGAAATCTCAAAGTGTAAGGTACCTACGAAAAACGATAAGCATAATATTTGATATATGTCTCATTATTTAAAGAAATCCTTTCATACATTATAACATCGTTTTTGAATGGTAGTGTTATTAATATTATTATTATTATTATTAAATATGAAATTAATTGCAATAGTTCGCTTCTTAACGCCTACTCCCACCGACATACGTGAACCAATTCCTACGTTTAAATAGTCTGTTATGGGTCATATTAATGAACTGATTAGGGATTGTGTGTAGTTTAAGTGATGCGTCCGGTTCCGGTTCACAGCGCATTTGAACGCACAACCCCAGTGTAAATTACGCGGATGTTACACTAAAGCGTTCCAATTACTGATATACTCCTATCTTCGCGGCAATCAAACGCGACACGTCACGCCCAAAATGATCGGAAACAAAGAAACATTTTCTATTTCCAGGTGCTTGTAACTGCAATTAAAGCGAACGTCGTTCGCGAACGTTAAAAGAGCGGCACGTTTGTTAGTTAATTCGCGGACATTTACTACACGTAAATTAAATTAAACGCGTGATAGTGAAATTTCGTTTTACTCGGAATTTTAGATTAAACATTGTTGTCGATAAAATATTGGTTTAGAACACATGCATTCGTTTATTCCAATTATTCGATCGAATTACGTATCAGTAATTACGAAATTGTAATTCAAAATATTTTCATTTCACTTTTTTTCTATTTTCAACCAAACGTAAGTGAAGCGAATTTGTTTTGCGTAACCGGCGTTTCCCAAGTGTCCAAATAGCGTTCAAAATAACTCGTTTTGAAAATAAAAAAACCTTAAGCTCATAATCGAAACTCAGACCCGTGAAGAATTGGCAAAAGGGCCTCGGGGCAATCGAAATTGTAATTTCCGTTTCTACGACCCGAACACATGGTCTCACATTCGCCTTCTAAAGGCAAATGACTTTTTCTCGCCTCCTAACGGTGTTTGGCGCAGCAGCGCCGTCGAGATTCCCATCAAAATCACAAGAATAAGCGTTTGGACGTATCATTACGTAACTGTACTTGGCAAAATATTAACGCCGTATTTTTATCGAGCGTCAACTCTACAAATTAAGTCGCTTGATGAACGAAGAAACGTAAATTTTAACTGTTATTACCGAAAGTGGGAATTATAATCACATTAGCGCTCATTCGCACTTTGCAGTTACGTTAATTTAATGTTATGTCTAACTGCAGATTCTTTTGATAAAATTAATTAAGATAAAGTGGCGAGTACATTTGCGAAAAGCTCACAATTGCTCCCCAACGTGTAAAATTAAAATAGATTTTATCAGAGGGTATTAAGCATGAATAAGTATTAATAAATTTCATGTCCAATTTATTATAGAAAAATAATTAATTTTTGAGAAAACATACCACCAATCGTTAAATAATATATTAACACATACATATTCATCTCTATTTTTAGGAATTATTTCAGCGATAAAGATTATTATTGTTAAGATATTAAGTGCAAATTAACATTGAAGGAGTCAGATAAAATAGGTGATATATGTTATTAAAAATTATGTTGTACGTCTCACGTCGTGCAAAGTTGATAGAAGACTTGCAAAGAGCTTGCGCAGACTGAATGTTGGTGCCTCCTCATTGATAGTGAAATATCTCGTGGAAAAGTAAGAAATGGTTAAGAACCAATCTCTGCAATCAAAACACTAACAAATAATAAAAATCAACAAAACGAAACATAGAGAGGAAATGCGAAACGAAGGACGAACACACAGGGAGCTTATATCAAAAAAGTGGGAGGAAGTCAAGTAGTCTTGATGATTGCTACCTATAGTACGCATGCACAGGGGCAATGGAATCTTGAATAACACGAATCAAAAAAGCAAATGTATAATAGAGATGAAGGAGCACACATTCTTTATCAGGGATATATGTACTCAGCTCGGGTCAGGTCAAGTTCAGACACATATGAAATTGTCAAATATTTAGTGTTGAAACTTGTATTGTTGAAATAATTGAAATAAGGAAAACAAGATGATCCATGATTATCCGAAGTGATGAACGAAATCCGTTGAAGAGTTTCGAGATATTATGTTTACTATTCCTTAAAACTGTATTTTTAAGAAAAATTCATTACCCATTTTATTTTCCAACATCTCTGCACTGACTTTATTTTAATTTTTATATGTCAACTTAGAGTGCCTTAGAGTTTTAACTTGGGCCCTTTTCGTATCTTAATTTATATCAATTATTTATAAAATATTTTATATTGAGATAATTTAAGAATCTACATACAAGTAAAGAGTAAAGTACCACCGGAACAATGTTAATATAATTCCAGCATTATTATGAGATACGCTCAATGCGAATAAATGTTATCATCTGCCCTACACTAGGAAACTTGACCAATTCAATGTATCTTGTTTAATAGACACTTCTACAGTCTTGTGCTCCGTTAAGAACATTCGTGTATCATTGATGAAAAGTTAACCTTCTCTTATTACATTCGTGATATTGAATAATCTGCATTAAATTTTGCGAGTTTTATAATCGCTCAACGAACATGGTTACAATACAGGTACTATATTTTTCATTTGTACGCAGCAATCTTAAATATGGCAGCATTATTATCTATCGATCTGTCTATAGTCCTAAGGTGGACTTTGCGAATTCGTTTAAGTTGGATGGTAAGTAATTTCCGGTCAATAAACAAACGAATACGTTGCGAATCGTCTCATGAAAATATATGTTACCAATAGTGGATACAAGTTGTCGTTTTGCGTTTTAACAAGCAGGTCACCATCATAGGACCTGCTTGTTAAATTATTGTGGCATAACTACTTTCCATTTCGGATTATATTTCCGGGCATCGTTTAACTACTCGTGTGCTTCCAAGTAGTTTATTTCGACCATATCATACCACACATTGAGTTGGAAGTATTTAAAATTCTCAATGTATGAATATCTAAGAATAAATTGTCCTAAAATGTCCTAAATATTAGTAGTATTAAAAGTTTTATCGCCATGTTTGTTCTCAGTAGCCAGTCTCATTGTCGAATTTAATAGTCCTCACTTTTGATTGAATCCAAATGAGTTGCAATTATCGAGCAGAAATTGAAAAAAGGATCAACCTGACCCGGCTGAACCTTTAGCATTTTTGCTTGTACTAAGCTCACTGTCTAAATTAATGCAACTAAATGATAACGTAGATTATGTTGTAGTTTGTGAATATGATTGTCATTTAAATATGTTTAACTTCGTGTCTCGAGGATGATGAATTAGATAAAATGCCGCATTCGCATTGCAGTTGATTAAATACAAGGCATATGGATATCTTGGCGATATTTACTTAGGTATTTGTACTATTTGCTTGTATGTATTTTTACTCCCATTTGATGTTCGTGATTTATAGTACATATTATCATAAATGGTTAAACTTGGGATGCACATATTGTGCTTTGTATCGGATAAAACTTTTTGTATAGTTATTGGTACAATGCTATACAATGCTTCAAAGATTTGAAGTGGAAAAACAAAAATATGTTACAGATTGCGAAATAAATTCTAAATCTTTAATCAATATACATCGTATATTATTTTCAAATGTTTTTTCCCTGGCACTGCAACGGAGAGGACACTTTTCAATCGTTGTAGTAATATTTCTACGAAAGCATTACATTTTGAACGTGCAAAAACCATTTCTCTTTTCGTCTGTATGTGCTCGATAGATTGGGCTTGTTATTCGACGGTAAGTACCTATACATTTCAAGTAAAATCACAATGAAACTTTTACCTCGGACACTGTCATTTCTTTTTGTTCATATATTTAATTTTCCACGTGTGTTTTCAACGTAAATACGTGAACACTTTCTTTACACTCAATTTAAATTCTCGTAATTATTTCAACTTAAATTCGGAACATAACAACACAGGTGTTGTAATTTTGTTGTGTAATTAACAACAAATAGTCTGTGTTGGTAACGTGGCATTTTAAGGTGTTTCGGACATTTATAAAATTCACTTAACGATAAATTCCTCTTCGTTTATACCTTTCCGCCTTCAATAAAAGTGACTTAATAATAAATTAGTACCTTGACGACGTACATTTATACGTCTCAGCATTTTATAAAAATGATTTAACAACAAACTTCTATCTTTGCGGCTTACAGTTAAAAGTTTCTGAAATAGACTTAACAATAAATTCAAATACTGACATCTGTTTTCACGTTTCAGCCTTTTCTAAAATTTACTTAACAATAAATTTATATGTAAGTGACATACATTTATGCGTCTCAGCTTTATAAAATATACCTAACTATAAATGTTTAACTTGGAGATGTCCGTTCATTTTGCTCAGTTATAAAAGACAAGGATGGAATATATTCATTGTAAAATTTTATTCAAGTAATATTTTAGTTTTGTAATTGATCGACGACGGTGAAAATGTCTAATCCACCTTAATGCATAAATATTCCAGAATCCGTTTGCTATGCCTGCGGTAGTTACTCCACGAAGACCTAGAAGAAATATAACACAATTTTATAACAAAGCCTATGAAGATTACTTTGTACGGTTCTTAGTGATTTAGATAAAAGGTGGGCTCCTGATTACGTATGTTCTTCGTGTACCGCAAATATGAGACAGTAGATTTATGACAAACGGAATTCGTTGGCGTTTGATATATCAATGGTGCGGCATGAACCTAAAGACCACATTACAGATTGCTATTTTTGTTTGTGCAACCTTGCTGGGGTAATGAGGAAGAATAAAATTGCTTTAAAATATCCCAGTAATTTGGACTCTGCAATTCGTCCCATTCCACACAGTCAAGAGGTGCCTGTTCAAACTACGGCAGTGACGAAGACGAGCCACGGTCATAAACAGATTGGTGAAGGTCAAGACTCGAAGCAGACTCAATACTTAACAGTATAAGGCCAAGTTAAGTCACATGGTAAGATATTTATCCCTGCCTAAGAGCAGCGCCCGGAACTTCTTCGAGATTAAAGGCAAAAACTTGTTAGCACCTGATATTTCCGTTACATTTTCAGGCAGCGGAATAAAGATTTTTTTACCCTTCTTCTCAGACGCTGATAAACTGTTGTTCCGTAACAACAAAGGTAGTGTTTTTTATGCTATGGATAACTCATATGAACCTCAAGAGTGGATACTTTCTATTGCTAGTTCAAAGACAAGCTTAAATGCGGTTTTGTTGCACAATGGAAATGTGATACCTTATGTTCCAGTAGGTCATTCAGTTAATTTAAAAGAATCGTACGATACTGAAACTGAAAGTTTTGCTAGCGAAGGTGATACATGTGCTTAATAAGTGGAGTGTTCGTGGTCATGTAAAAGTGATCTCTATTCCTCTAGGCCAGCAAACGGGTTATATTAGATATCCTGGCTTCCTTTGGTAATGGGAGTGTAGAGCTAGATTAGAGCAGAAAAAAATGGCCACAGTCCTGGCGAAAAAGTATGAACAATCGGTTTCTCAATCTCATGTCCTTCTTCCACCACTCCATATGAAATTAGCCTTGATGAAACTATTTGTAAATGCTCTGAATGGGGACAGTGATTGTTTCGAATTTCTTGTTTCAAAGTACCCACAGAAAACTGAAATTAAGCAGCAGCAGCAGGCATTTTTGAGGAGCTACCGATTTCCTCAGTCGATGTCCGAGTTAAAGAAGTCAGCACACAAACTTTCTTGGCAACAAGAAGTTTGAGAACTATAAGGACATTGTGGAAGAAATATTTTAGGAATCGATGGTGTAGAGTGAGTGCATTTGTTCTACAGCTATATTGATTACTTTGCTGAAAATCGTGGGATGTGTCAATAATGGCTGACTACTGTTGGTGTTTGAAAAGAGACATTAGTGTCGAACATGAGAGCTTTTTCCTAACCAAGACCTGGAGATGACTTTGACAGCACCTCTGTCGAAAGTGAGGGTCAAACGGTGCGCAGGATTGAATCCACCCTACTTATCGGAAATAAAAATTCAACAAGGCTTTTGATAGTTGTCCCGATCGTTCACTTTTTCAAAATTCCGATTTTTCGTAAAATGGTGAGCATTATTTCAAAAAAGTCAATCTTTTACTATGTTTTCTGTTCCACTCGAAGCTGTCAAAAATCATCAAAACGAAATTTTCAAAAATGAACGATCAGAACCTTGGTAAGTGTTTCCAATTAAAAAAAAATCATCGCGATACGTTCAGTTGTTCTCCCGTAATCGTGCACACCAGTTTGAAAAATGCAACTTTTGGGAAAACGCGTTTGAAGTTTTTGACAATTACAACATGTTAAATGGGACGCAATGCTAGTCCGTACAGTCTTTGTTGAATTCTTGTTTGTTTCGCCGCTCGGCGCGGTCGATTCGTAACGCGTTCAGTTTAGTGGTGCACGCCACCGCTTGCGGTCCCAAACTGACCACCAAAGTGTCCATTATTTTTATTATTCCCTGCTGTCCTTCATTGAACGTTAGGACAGCCAAATGATTGCGATTTTAACCACACTCTTCCTAGAATGCAAATGTTTGAACATCGTTATAACAAACCATCTGACGATAATTCTGTGTGAATTGGGGTTATTACTTTTAAAACTGAAGAATTCAGGGGATTCCGACTATGTTTGGAAGTCGCTACAGTGCCGTTCGTCTCCGCTTGACGCCACATGCACAAACTGTTTGCACCGCGTGGGCACACACATGCAACGACGCCAATCGCGTCTTTCATTTTTTCGAGAGGATCCGAGTTTCTTTGAATCGCGAGGCCATAGAATTTATCAACTCACTGATGACAGTATAAGGATCGCAAGAAAGGATTTCTTTAAAAAGTTTTGCTACCTCCGTCTCCCACATAAGTCACATGACCACCCTTGCCCAAGGTAATTTTTGATATCACGCTATTTCACGCCATGATTTTCCTCTGATCGTCTGAACATCTCGGTTATTCCATCGATTTCCTTTTTCCAGCGCTTCCCGAATGGTTAGTGGTGCAATTTTTTTCATGATTTTTGAACCACTCATCAAATTCCGCGATATTTTCCTCTTTCAAGAGCTGATTTTCACAGAATTGGCAAAAATTAGATTTCACTATCGAATCGACGACTTTCCCGCTATGATATTTAATAAGTGCACACTCCAAACATTGATGAAAAACCTCTCTTCTTCCACGTACAGCCTCTCGACACTGTAAGATGATTTTTCATTTTTCCATTTGATGCATTCAATTTTTGTTCCTGTTCGATAAAAAGCAAAACTACATCACAAACCGAAGACAGACTGCGATATTAATATTTTCGAGTCATGTCATAAATAGTTTTGGTTCCAAGTCCACTGCAAAGATCCATCAATCTGCAGAATTTATTGACTCTTCGAATGCCGATTCCGAGTAAACGAAAAACAAAAATCATTCGGCGGTTTATTTCGAATGCTTTATTATTTATATTATATTATTGTATCTTCGTGCACGAGTTGATGCGAGTTTTCTGTGCAATTGCATTTCATCAAAAGTTTGAATCCGAGACGTTACCGATACACACTTTGCAAACAATCTATTGAGAAACTGTAGTGAAAACTGAGACAAACTCTAGGAAGCAGTAAACGAACCCATGTGTGATTGGGGTTTCAAGCGTATGCTTGTTCTTGAGCTACTGCGCTGATGTGTTAACGTATGTCTTGTCTTTTTCCACGATTTTCGGATTCAATGGCTTACTTTTTTTAAGTCGGAAATTGAGTTCCTTTATTGCCCATTTCGTAATAAAGTAGCCGAGATGTTCCCAACGTTTAAAACTGAGGGACTCGGAAAATCCTTCCGTCAAAACAATCATGGAGAAAAGAACATCGGACGAACTAAAAAAACACCCAGAGTACGTGCGCAAACGTGCATTGGTCTGATGCATGTAAGAATCTTAGTAATCTGTCTATTGTGTGTGTAATAAATTGGCGCCAGTGGTTTATGCTTATAAGAAACGTTACCTATAAAAAATTGAACGTAGTCAAGTCGATTTCAAGGTTGCACAGTGGCCACCCACAAGAAAGTTAAGAAATAGGCCAGGATATATTTTCTGAACTATATACTATAGAAATCATCACTATAAACTGGCGATCGTATCTATTACTATGTCGATCGAGAAACCACGAGACCGTGAAACAGTCTAACCCATAATTAAGGTACCTACTATGTGTGGTTCTCAATATCATGTACTTGGTTTTCAATCATGTTGTGCTAGCAAATTTAATCAATATATTTGAACGAATTTATAGCCTATCTTTAACTACCCCTTTTGAATTATATGTTAGTGTGGTTGACACCGATCAAGAATCTCGTATATAATGTGTCTCTTTATGCTGCGTAAATTGATTCAACCCACAAAAAGCAAAGTGTTAAAAGACATTAAATGCAAATGTCAGAATATCACGATTAACGTCGATGCATGTTTCCGGGGTTACAGAGATATATCCTTATCGACGATCTGGACGGAAGCGACACCGACATTTCTTAATGGCGCATTGCATTGTATAGCCGGCCCACTAAGTGCAGACATGGGTGCTTGTCGAAAGGGTCGAAAGAAGTTAAATAAATATCCCGACGCAATGCGCACTTCAGCGAAATAGATTTCTCTTGCTTGTAGAAATGTAAGTCAGCAAGATTTGAATCCTGTCAATGATGAGGTCAACAGACAGAGAGAGAAAGAGATTTTGCAGTACACGTACAATTTTATGATGTCTGATACATAAATTATTTGCATTGTATAATTAATATTTTACGATAAACTACAAAAATTGTTGAAATTATTGCAAGACTATTACTACATTATTTCACGTCCTTACTTTTAATTACGTAATCTAACAAATTAACGCTGCTCACTGGACACGAGTGAAAACTAATTTAACAATTTATTGTACAGCTAAGTCGTTCGAAATCTAAGACGAGTAATTGTGTTTAATACGTAAAGGATTAGATAAGTAATGAATTATCGACCCATAAAGCTTCAGCAACTCATTCATTTCCTATCGCGTAACCTTAAACCTGTAGCGCGATATTCGCTCTAGAGCACACGAATGCACGGACGCGCCAGTCAGGTGTTTCTTTTTATGTTCTAATGCTGCAAGATTGAGTTTCTAGATGGCTACTCCGAGTCGTAACATCTTCTACATATAGAAAAGTAATGAAGAAAAACCGCAACTTTTTACGCGTTATTACCACCGACGGCTTCAATAGCCTTCGAATAGCGCCAGTTCGTGGTACGATCAGTTGCGGCCGTTTTAATGCTGCCAGCATTCCATAATTCGATTAAAAATATCAAAATTGTAACAAACGAGAACAACTGTTGCGAAAGCGAATTTTAATTTCATGGTGTTTATTACGTTATGTGAAAGTAACAATTCACAGCTAGTTTTGTAACTGTACGAATTAATAGTTCGATGGGCTGCTCGCTCTATCTATTGACACTTGTACGCAAATCTGGCCATCTAATTTTGACGCTCGAAGAGAGGGTTAATAAATATTGGCACAATTAACACCTTTAAAAGTGCGAAATTGCCATTAGAAACAAAACTGAAAGCATGTAACAATGGCCAGGTTGTTTAAGATGACAGAGTGATAAGTGGAAAGTTTTCAACGAGTGGTAAAATATATGCATCGTTCAGCTGAATGTGAATAATCAATGAAATACAAGGAACTAATGAAACGCTCTTCATTGTGGCGTAACGGTTGTTTAAAATAGAAATATTCGCAATCAGCAGAGTTGAGACATTAAAAGAATGCTGTTTAAAAAAATATGTTTACGTATACAATTAGGAGCGTATAGTTAACTAGATAGTGCAGGGGTGGGCGTAGTGACCACAGTGACACTATATGTGATGTAATTTAATTTATTATTCAAATTGTGCTTTTAATTGATTTTTTTAAATTAATTTTTAATCAATTTAAAAAATGGGTTCAAGATTTGAATTTAATTGAGTTTAAATTTTATCTTTAAATATTATAATTATTTATAACATAAATCGTGTGGATTCGTGGCTATTGGGTAGGGGTGCTTTTATCGAGGAACAGATCGTGTAATTTCCTGTTTTATTAAATCTCTGAAATAGTATACTACGGTGCAAAACGTGATCTAGCTCTTTTATTGTGTGAAAATTATTTGCCTATCTTGTCATAAGCTTTCGTAGGATTATGCACTGAATACATGAAATCCACAGAACAATCCATGAATAACACATATTGATAAATACATGCATTATTTGTTGATTGTTATTGTTGGTGTGTTTTTTACAATTACTATGCGGCAGTATTTTATTTAAAAGTTGCGTACAATTATTATAAAATCCAGAGAAAACATAACAAAGGGTTTTAATTTTTTTGAAACTTTGCGATTAGATCGATTTCGTTTACGTCTCAATACCGACGAGTTCTACATGATATTGCCAAGTTAACATATAAAGTAACTACTTGACAATAATCCACTTTTATTCTTGTAAGTCAAGCTAAAAAATGGTACCCCTTGTAAATATTCATTACAATAATTTTTTTTTGTCACTTTTGTAGACTAGCGGCCCAGGGTAAGTCTAGTCCGACTCTGTCTCCACGGCAAGGAACTCTCTTTCGTTTTCGTTCTTACTTCGTTAATTTAATTACGGTGTCGGAGCACCTACGCACCGTAAGCGTTCTTGTGACATGTGTCTTTATCTCTACAAGCTCCGGTGGGTACCGCGAGATAAAATATGACATTTTGCCTTAACGATTTTTCATCGTGTTTTAATTATCTTTAGTTTAGCTTGCATAACTTGACAAGACGGTAAAGTATTGCGAAATATTTGTTTTTGAATCACACACTTAATTTATTTCACATAGTTAATAATGACGAATTTATTTTACCTTAGTTTTTAATTAATTTTAATTAATGACGATGTGCCGGGTCGTTAATTAAAAATCAATCGGAAAATTGTGTCTGCGAAATTAATATAATTTGTGAAAGTTACTAATGAATCAAATTGTTAATTAGCCGCTTCAATGGGTTCCCATATTTTGCAGTGATATTAATTCAGGGTGAAATATTAATAATAACATTTTATTAATAGAATTGTTGATGCGCGAAAATTAACGACGACAATATTTCCGCGTTATGTGGCGATGGTATAATGGTGTCTTGATAAGAAATTGGTTGTGTGCGGTTTCTTTTATTTAGATGTACGTGTGGAGAATAATTGCATTCCTGGTCGCACACACAGATCGCTTCACGACGAGAGTCAGTCATTGTAATGGTGAATGACCGTAAGTCACTTTCTTATTTTAAATGGAACACCCTATATTATATTACACGATATATTTCTACTACCCTACTACTTCAGATTTCAATTGAAAATTATTCTAAATTATTTAGGTAATGTAATAAAGAATTAAAAATAAATTGAAACAAAAAATAAGAATATGTTCGAAATGATGGTGAAAGCGATGATTTTAAATAACTTTAAACATGAAAACTGCTAGAGATATAATTGTATAACATAAAGCTAACTGTAAGGTTTGAGGGAAAATTTAAAAAAACAATATAAAAATATCTACGACGTGACTTTTGGTGAAAGATTGTTATGACTTATAATTCTATATATTATTATTTTAGTCCATATTCGTTTATGACATCAAATTGACACCCAACCCCACCTTAAAAAATAATGTTCCCTTGTCATATTAATTAGACACAAAACGTGTCAATCTTAAAAAAATAATATAGCAATATACGATGAAGGAAAAATAAGTCAAAATCAATATCAGCAAATGCTTAATTTGCGAAATTATTTTTAACCTTATGCTTAATAATTAAACATCTGTCTATGTGGCTTTTGTGTATAGATTACCAGACAGAAATTCAGCGTTGGTTATGCGTTTGTATGGAAATATATATCCTAACAGATGCATCAACAAATATTTGACGAGTTTTATAAACAAGAACATCAGAGACCTGAATTAGAAGAAGAATTGCTGAAAATCCATCAACTACTACAAAGAGAATTAATGCTATAGAAAATACCGAAAGAAACACTGTTCATTGGTTTTGTTAAGGAACAATATATTGCATAAAAATTGCATAAAAAGATTTTCCACAAAACGTATTTTCTGATGGAGGAATTTTGAATTGTCATAATGCTAGTGAGGAACACGAGCAATTTTTCTGAATCAACATGTGTGCTGTTTAGGGATTTTATTTTCGCCCCAACAGCAATTACGAACTTGCTGAAAGGAATCTATGAATCCTGCAAGGTGGTTGCCTGTTTGCTTTTATATTTAGCTTGCCTCGTGTGCTATGAAACACCACTGGTTGTAGATCGCTTCGATTTGAAGTTGACAACAAACAAAATGCACCGATTACACATACAGTCCGCCTCTGCCCATACAACCTAATACCTACGGTTGTCGACTTCCATATTCGTCAGTTTGTATGTAGAACGCGTACGCGATGAGATAATGTGTATAAACATCGATGTTTTTCAACGAAGCTACATGATTCACGTGCTCACGTCTTGATTACAAATTAATTAGTATGTCATGCGAGACCTGCAGCCAGTCAACTTATAGACCAACGCGTTCTATGCGTGTGTTCTCCGTACGCATTTTTTGTATGCGCCGCATATAAATATCGTCTCGGTACGGAGAAAAATGAGAATCAATTGGTTTCGAGCTCGGACGAACATTTTCTACGTTACAAATGATCAGGTTATAAGCGTTTGAAAAGACTGCATACATGAATGAACATGTGAGCTATCACTTTTGCGGTAAAATATCGTACAGAAAACGCATTTACTGTTACGTTTATGTAGTTTACTACAGTGCCGGCTTTTTATAATTACGCGATAAAGGCACGATATTAATAGCGTGCTGTACTTTTTAGTTTACTGCTAATCCGCGTTCGTTTGCCTCAGTTTATTAATTCAGGAGATCGAACGAACCACTTTTTATCGCAGTGGTCCACGACGTAAAATTCGGGTTTACAAGTGCGAAGTATTTTACTCAGATTATTGGAGCGAATATATAAAATAAGATCAAATAATACACAACATAATATAACAACAATATAACAATAACACGAAAATTAAAGATAAAAACATTTACGTTTGTAATGAGTTTAGTCTTGATGCATACGAGAGTTTAATTTAGCATGTATGTTGATTTAACCTTTTCAAATTTGGCGAATGAGATCTAGAGTGAGAATATAGAAGCATCCGATTGTGCTATTTGTGCATGCACCTCCTGTGTTTGCATATTAAAAGAGTATTAGCCATGGGCGAAAAATCTAGAAATTTGATTTAACATTTCTGATAATTAAAATTTAACCTTGTTCACCCTTACTGTTGTGTACGTCAAACTTGTTACGGCATTTGAATATTTATTATGACGACAATCACTCGCCTATAATTTTATTATTGCCACTTATTGCTTTATCCATCGTTGTAACTGCATGCAGGAAGATGTGATTTTAATGCTGATGCAGTAAAATGTTTCTACAGTATTGGTTAGTAAACTAAGGAACATTATAAACCTTCAGAACTATAAAATACCCATTATTCTTTCTCTGGTAAAAATTAGTATAAATGATTTAGAGATATGTCTGCTGAAATCTGAAATTGCAGAATAATTTACCTATAAAAACTATTTGCATTAAACAATGCCTGACTAATTAGGATAATTCTAAATAATTTAATATTACTTTGAGTTTGCTATAGGTTTTTGATGTTGCGCATTTTTTATAGTTTAAGTACACATTTATTCATTTTATGATTATTCTAGTCTAGTATTTATGTGGCGCCCTACATTATCGTATATCATCGTGATTGATTTGACTTTTGTAGTAGTATGATGTTATCTATAGATTATTTTTAATTGTTATCTTCATCGAAAGCGAATACTCAGCTATGATTGATAAAATAAAGCGAACAATAGATCATCGAGAAGTAGAAAAACACTATAAAAGCCAACTGTCGATAACTACCAAAGCATCACGAAACTCGAAAGAAGCCTGCAATCCAAAATTTCGACCATACAACGAACACATCGTTCGACTTGTGTCAAATGAATTCTTCTCCAACTAAGAACGACTTCTTAATAAAACATTCATCTTTCTCCGCAGTGAATTTCCCACAGATTCCTTACATCTCGTACCCACGTGGACTTTTAAAAACGCTCTGGATAATTTGCTTCTAAAGTTGGAATTCATGTGATTATTGGGTGGGATTTTTAAACGACAGATTTGGGACGGAGATTGTTAAGTGCATTTCTGGCTAAAATCTTCTGATTGTTTTCCTGATCTTATTTTAGAGATATTAGCGAAATGTTGTTGTGGGGTGACTCCAAATTATCCCGTAACACGTTTATAGATTATATTATCTATAGCGAGTTTTAACAACTACTATTTAGTCTCTGGTATTTGGTTTCAAATACTCAATTTGAGTCATACATGAACACATTTCTTCCTATATATGTGTAGAGAAAATCACACCTACTATTCATTTTCGGATTTTATACGTTTCCATCCATGATTAGTAACAAAAAATATTACTTACATACATACAAGTCATTATGATTTTCGAATGAATTTTTGTAGTGCTCACACTTCAATAAATTTATCACCACATGTTTCAAAATGGTCTGTAGAAACAAATGCAGAGTAAGGTCTTTATTATATTTACAGTCACCATAACAAATCAATGAAGCACTTACTTTTTGATACTTTTTATTACTTGGACGTGTTAAAAATGACGTAGTAATTGACCCAGAACTTTAGGGTATAAAAGTAAAAATATATAAAACATAAATTATATATTTATATTCAGCCATTTATATTCAATAGATGATGAATTGGTTAAAAGCTGAAGACGATCTGCCAATGCCACATAACAACGAAAGATCCATCTGAGCGTTGTTCAAGATTGTTCACTAAAGTGTTACACACATTCATTAAACAAAAATAAAATCCACGCTTTTTCTAATTTTCTTTATCTAATTATATTTCTTCTACACTTATATTTTTAGTTCGTATTTATTATGTGTATGCACTACTTTACATGGTTATCAAAACATGTTTGTTTTTTTATTTTAAGCAAACAAATGTTCCTTTTTTAGTTAAAATTTTTATATAGTACACATTTTCAATCTACTGATTCACAATCCTGAATTGTAGCATCAAAAATACACAGTGTCGATTTAAAATTAATAGCTCAAGACAATATACGTTAAGTTAAAACAAAATTGCAGTTGCCTTGGGCAGGATTCAGAAAGATCGTATACGATTCCAGAAGCTAATGAAATCCGGATACATCACGGAAATTTGAAAGTGAAGGATTTACATATAGATGTTGATATAAATCGGTGCAAGAAACGCATGGAAATGACGATGGTAATGTATTATTTTTTGGCCAATTTATTTGACCACAAAATTAAATCAGAATCAACTGTAAATGATGATGGATGGAATATGTTCATTTGTATCATCCATAATCTTTTGTAATTATCATCGAAAACTTCACTCTGTCGAAAACGGGAAACGTATTGTGTGGTGGATGACGGATGGCGATCGTGATGGTGGATGCCACAATGAATAATGTAACTTTGAATCTGGTAATACAATTACACACAGCAGTTGCGTTATCAGCTGGAATTGAACGATTATTTCCGTAATCAGGAAAATTTTCGCACTCGAGATTAACATTAACAATAACACTATTTTAAACTTAAGATTTGTATATAGCAATGAAGAAAATGTCCTTTTTTGAAAGTAATATCTCAAAGTGATGGTTTACTCTCATCACCGTTTTCCTTATCTTGTAACGGTACGAGTTATCGAATAAAATGTTCTTATAAAAGTTAAAGATATAGAAAATTTTAAGCAACTTTTATTTGAAAAATTTTTCAAAAAATGGAATATAAGTAACCGCGGACCGCTGAAGATTTTATTTGTTCTGCTATTGTGTTGTTATTTTAAAATAAATATTCATTTAGTGGCACACCGCATCAATTTAATATCCTTTACTTTCAATTTACGATTTGTGTGGGACAATAAAATTATTTAATAGTATAATAAGTATGGAAAACGGTAAGGGAAGTTTACCGTTCGAAGTCAATTATTGTGTGAGAACGTTTACGTTCGGCGTGCTTGTAACATTTTTTGCACGATCGGAATTAAAATTATACAACAAATATAAATTATTTACTGATAAATTAAAACGAACGAAGTGCATCGAAATGATTGAAGTGATATGGTACCTATCATTTTTAAAATTTTATTTGTGAAAAGTGAAAAAAAAAATCATAAAAATATACGTGGCTGTCTATTGCCAGCTTTGGACTTCAGTTGTGAGCGATTCTGAAGAGAAATGCAGGTATTACTGAGAAATTTTGCTTATTTCGTTAGAAGTAGTAAGTTGAAGAGTACAGAAAGTTTATGGGCACTATATATATATTTGTATGATTCTATTAGTATTTCAATATTTTCTACGCTAATTGCCTATCTTAAACGACTAAACTACGACACAGCTCATGCATTTCAGCTACTTTTTGGTTAATAAACATGTATTAGGTTTAAAAGCCATGTTGGCCGAGGGCTATGTCGAAGATTCTTCGCAGAATAAGATTGAATTTGCTGATGAAATTTTATCTACTTATAGTGATGACGACGTTGGCTTGGAATGTGTTAGGAAAAACGAAGATGCATCTTCAACAACATCGGTTTCTATTGCTTCAGGTACAAATGAAGAACGTGTGCTTTCTCTAGGAAACAACAGCACAAATTGTACGTTTAACGTGGCAAAATAATAATAAAGATTAAATTTACTGTAGGCGTAATTTTGATTGTTCTTTTAAAAAGGCGCCGTTCAGTTTTTATATCAGTAAGTAATTTTGCTGTCGTTGTAGCTACAGCAACTGGTAAATTCCATTTACTGTCACGGAAACACCTATGGTAATTAGTCAGAAATTACCGGTCGTGCAAAAATATCCATATCTTTGATTACTTCCATCCTCCAAACCCTTCCCACGGCACATTCGTTTAACCGTCTTGCACTTCCAAACCCCCTCTCGTATGTTCATTCCTGTGCATTGGTGCATCCAGTACAATCAAATTTTTCTTTGAACTCCGTCCCACACCGTCCATCCAATATGTTTTTCCTTTCCCTTTATTTCTACCATTAATGTTTCTCTGCTTCTCTTTTCCAACACAATGTGTACGTTCATTAATCTAATTTTCAGGTAATTAGTCCTTACAATGACACATTCCTCAAAATTACATCTGTATCGTCTTCTCACATAAATATTTCGCGTGTGCCTTAAATTTCCCTGTCTCACTACGTACGCACCACACATAAATGAATATCTTACTTGTTCAATCTATTCCCTTTTCCAGCGCACGTTTTTTCTTCGGCCTTCCTTTTCCCACACATTATTAACTTTCGATTTCTTTGGGTTTAGCGCCAGCCTTTTTTTCTCCAGGAACATCTACATTCTTCAAAACATCTCATTCGCCCTTTCTCCTAATGTGAGTTAGATCGTTCGTCAATATTTTATACCTACCCAGTTTGAATAAAATGGTACATTGTTGCCTCAGACCTCGGCAGCTATATTCTGAATATCGACGCCTCTCTCTTGCCTATTCCGTACCTTCGCCAAGTTTCTCTGCAAATGTCGTCTACGTCATTTTTCTCTCATAATATTCCTTGTGTGGTCTCTTTCTTCTCAAAGTCTTCGTCAATTTTTACCTGTTTATCGTCGCGAACGCATTTTTATACAGCTCTTTAGTGTATAATTTATCCGTAGTATAAACCTCTTCCAAATCCTGCCAGTCCTTCTGGCAGCATTTTCGCTTCTTCTACTTCATTTTGAACCCGTGGGCTATTATTTCCGCGGCCGCATATTGCATGTTGTATGCACTTGCGATATTCATCTATAGTAAAATAGTAGTAGCAGTAAATATGATAAGGCTAGATTATTATGGTATAAGTGCTTCGTTTTCCAACACCATTTCGATGGGTATTTCTTAGGAAGGGTCTGGGTCGATATATCAGTATAAACTGGAGCATATTAAACGATACTGGCTACAATGAGCTTCGAATCAAAGGTGTTCATGCACTGCGCTCTATAATAGTTGTTAGTTAACGTGGTTTTACACATGCTCTGGCTTGGGTGGTAAAGTGTGAGGATACCTATGAACTTACGGAGGTGATCCAGTACATATGACGAATATTGTGGTTCTGGAAACGTTGGTTGCATCGAAATCGGATAAATCGATATATCATCGGTCAGTAATCATATCGGGGATTAGTCGATAACGGCAGTTTTTGCATTAACAGGACTTTTTTCTCGGATGCGGACTAACTTAGAGAACTCTAAATAGATTGATGAAGATGCGGATTGTTGACCGTGATTTAAATTAAAGTTCGGGGAAATAATATTTACGAGAACTTTCGAAATATATAAGGCCAGTTCATAGCTACGAAGTATATGGTGAGCGCAAGTAGACAAAGAACAGGCAGTGAAGGGGATAATGATGAAGGGGAAAGCATAAATAAAATGAGGTTGCCGGAAGAAGGCAAAGCAGAAGAGGTGTGCCAATTACCAGACATTTTTGAAAGGGGCAAACGGATACCGTGCTCACCTGTTCGAGAAAGAGCGGGAAGACAGAGGGCGAAGAAAGGACAAAATTGGCGAAAACAGGCAAGACAAGTGACGAAATGATGGTTATGTTGTGAGAATTTATGACGGAGGCTCGAGCGACAGATAGAAGACAGCGTGTGTGAAAAATGGGGTAATGTTGCAAAAGCGTACAAGGCAAGTAGCGAAGCGGAGGGTATGATGTGAGAATTGGTGAGAGAGGTTAAGGAAATAATATGGGACAATGCAGAGCTGAGAAATGAAATGCAAGATGTGCAAGAATGAATGGAAAATAATAAGAATAGAGGGAGAAAAACGTGGGGTAGATGAAAATATTAAGAAATTAGAGGAAAGACTAGGACATAGGAACAGAAAGGAGAAAAGAAAAGAAAACATAATAATAAGATTAGGAGTGGAAAATGGAAAATAGAGAGAGAGAGAGAGAGAGCGAATCGCAGAGTGACTAATGAATGAAATACAGGTCAAGGTGGAAATTAATGAACAAGGAGAGAGTGATGATGAATATATTAGGAAGGCAGAAAGTGTAGATTGATCATGATCGAACGAAAAAAGAAAGGAAGATGCAGAGGGAAATGTGAAAATACGCAGCAAAACAGAGGGAGGAAGGAAAAAGGGTAAAGGTGGGTATAGAAAAGTATGAGTGAATGGCAGCTGGTTGACTTGGAATGACAAATGAGCAAACAAAACTAGTGGCAGAAAAATTGAATCACGGTACATGGGGAATGGGGAACAGGGGGTGGCAAGAAGAGAAAGTAAGGTTACTTCCTTACTTACTTACTATTTCAGAAGATGATCTGAAACATTATCCAATATCTCGGCACCGGTGCTCAATGTTGCATCCGCGTTTGAAGTAAGAATAATATTAATCAATTAGTTTGTTGTAGGCGTTACTCGTGACGTTAAATTAATGATCATCTTGCTATTTTACTATTCAACGAGTATTCCCGTAAATTGATCACCAAATGAATATATATCAGAATCAGAGCTTATGCAGAATACTTTGTTCAACTGTATCCACGAAATTCCTATAATGGGAGTCTACTTTTGATAACCTACTAACAATAATTATTCGTTTGTTAGAAAGAAATAATTTTACACACAACGGTTGAAGATCTTCATTGGTGGACACTATTTCTATTGTATAATTTCTCATAGTCATCCCCTTTTATCATTCTTTTTCACTTTTTTGGACTAGACCATTTTGTCAATATTCTGTTCTAGTTTAGGTATATGTATCTGCTATTCCAAAATCGTTTTTCTTTCTCGTGCTTTTCTATTATGATGTATATTCCTCACATAGTTTATCCTACCTATATCCTGCTTTGACTGCCGTCGTTTTAATGATGTTCCATTAGGTTTCCACTTGATTTTTGATTAGCACTCAGTTTATACCAATTTGTGTTTTCTCTTATTTGGACATTTTAAGTTTCACGCTAGTTCATCGTTATTTTGTTATGTTTTCTCCAGAGTAGATATAGACAGTTCGTATAGCGGCATTTAATTTATGTTGCCAATGTCTATGAAATATAAATTAGATGCATAAGATGAAGAAGGTAGGTCACGTCCTATGTATGAATCTTTTCATTTCACTATCTGAACGTTTATCGGTAGGTGTTCATAGTAGAAACAACTAGTTGTTAACGCAAACAAATGTCAATTATACGACGCCGATGTGAAAGAGAGACCATCTCCAAGAGTGTATCAATTTTTATCGTATCAGTGTACAAATAATAATCATTAAATAAATGGTAAAAATAATGAATAATACTAAATCTAAAAACAAGACAAATAGCCAATAAGATTCTTAAACAAACAATTGCATAAATCAAGCGAAAGAACACATAAAAATAAAGGGGTAATCATTAAACCAAAACATCGGATCGCCTTTGATTTGTAGCGGGTTTTATTTGCGGAGGAAAGAAGGGCGGCTAATGAATATAAAATTGTAAATCAGCGTTCTTTTTATGGGTATTCATATCCGCTTGCTGCGATTTATCTTATTGCTTAACGATAAATTTGCTCAATTTACAACCTTTGTGTGAGTCGCATCGAGCCAGCATATTTACAACAGCACTTCATTCAAGCGTTTTCAATTGTAAAGACGTACTTTCACGGTAAATTGCGGTCGTGTATCCACGCAAAATTAAAACACCTAATTTACTTTTATAATTACAGGTGACTGCCCACGCTCTTTTGAAAGGTATAATTTACACGTACGTATGTTAAATGTGTACTAATTGAATACATTTATAGTACCCCCGAGAGCCGCCATTAAGGAATAATTGAACGCATCATAGCCGTTAATTAATGCAATCATTTGGTTGCGTAAGATTCGCAGATTAACTGCACTTAAAGTTGTATCACGTACTCTGTGCTGTGTTTTTCACCTTATCCAATTATCTATTATATTATTACAGATTCCGTTAATATATGAACTATGACTTCGAAATCAAATCAAATATACTTTTTTCACGTAAGATGTTTAATTTTTCTTCTGGACCACATCAGGTCATCAGATTAAAATATTTAGTATTTACGTTATATATATTTTTGTAAATTAATTACAAATTAATGAAAACATAATTATTCTGAGGATCCATTCCTTGCAAGCTAGACAGATAAAATAGGAAAACGAAGGCAATTGCTTGAGTAGGTGTGACGACGAATATAGACCCAATAGTTTTCAAAAATAATGTTGCCAGGATGAATTTGGAAGAAAATAATTAAGAAATGGAAAACGAAACTAGTGAAGAAGAATCAGAAAACGAGACCAGTGAAGAAGATTCAGAAAATGGGACGAATGAAGAAGAAATAGAGAAGGATGCAAATATTCATAGGCATAAGTCTACTAAGCTCAGGAACAAACACTTATAAAATAAAAGTGAAATGAAAGTGTTAGGAATATTCCAGATTTGTTTGTTAATACTTCTGATGCGAATGAACTGAAACTGAACAATTTCTTGGAAGTGTAATTTGCATTTCCATTTTTGATTTGCCAAGATCATGTATGCATTGGATAGTAAGTAAGTCAGACATTAAGTAAGTCAGATTGCAGCATAAGTAGATATCGATGGGAAGAAATAAAAGTGTTTACACTTAATGACAATGCTGGGGAACCCTCCAAGAATGATCCTCAAAGACCAAATCAGACTATTAGTTAATGACCTACGATAAAATTTTTAAAAATTTAAAAAAATCAGATTCTTAGTATCGATGGACAAATGGTGCCATTCGAAGGGCATTCAAGCTTGAAACGGTATGCGCCTAATATCCCATATAAATGGGTCTTGTTCACAATTTCAAAATATATTCCGGGAAATAAACAAAATAGAAGGTTATCCCAACTTAGTACAAGTGCGCATATTGTTGTGTTGCAACTAGCTCAAACTCTAAAGAAAGATGTAAATTGACAACTTCCCAAAAACTATTCTATAAACTGGCCAAAAATAAACTGGTCAAAACTGTTTTACGCACAGTTCGTATCAATAGATTCCATAATCTGGCTTATACCTGAGAATAATGTTATGAAGAAGAAAGGTCAAGGAACTTTTAAGAAAAAAGAAATTAGAATTATTGACATTATTTGTATAAGAGTTGTGAAATGGTCGGTCCAGATCGGTCCACCCAGCAAGCATATTTTCTAGTACTTATTCAGTAAGTGAAAAGATGGGAAAGGAATTCAAAGCTTTCCATTGAAGTAGAATGTTCACAAGTGGCGCAAACCTATAATAAATTTATGGGTAGTGTAAATGCCAGATGCTCTATCGTTCTACCGAATCCGTATTAGATCAAGAAAATGGTACAACAGTTTCATTTTCCATTTTAGTGACCTAGTATTTGTCAATTGTTGGCTACTTTATCGCAGACTGCAAATCTGTGGGAACAGCAAAGAGGTTCCAAATGAATCTTTTGGAATTTCGCACCCAGATAGAAGAATTTTTTTGCAAGGAAGTAAATTTATGCCTAAACAAAAACAATAATTGTTTCCAAGAATTTCATATGAATTAGGAATAATTTAATGAATTAAATAAAGATGTTATTTAAATGACGATTGTGTTTAATTTGATACAAACCCCTAAAATCGTACCCCAGCAGCAGGTAGGAAAAAAAATAAAGTTACCATAATATGTATTGACATGTTTATATCTTTTTATGAAAGAAAATATTTTAAATTTGAATTAATGTAATAAGAGGGTAAATTTTAATTACTATTTCGTTTTATCGGTAAGGACACTTGTAGTTGGGCAACACATTTTTTAGCGTAGTACTATTTTAGTTTCAATTCATAATTATTTACCCATATTGACTTACCTCATGACAATATTTACATGTTAACTAAAATAATTATAAACAATATTTAAACATTTTATTACACATCTGTAAGGATCTCTTGTTTTATTCTCTACTATTTTAATCGTGTATTAATTAAAACATATTAATATTGTTTTAATTGTATTGTATTTTAGTCAATTTTGGCAATTTTTACATTTTAAGTGTTTTTGTTGTGTTTAACACAAATGTTGTTGCAAAGTGAGGCCACCCAGACGACAAAGAAGTGCCAGCTGCAGTGGATTACATATGCAATTACTTTGAAGAAAATTAAGACCGATACCAGTTTGTACTGAGTGGTATTCTCACGGATTACAGTAGACGAATCCTAACAACCCTTATTTTTACAAAAAGACTAGAGAGTGTTTATGGAAACGACAGAATAGTTACAATTGGTACGAACAGGTTTAGTCCAGTATAAAATGAAGGGAACAAAAAGCGACTCGTATCTATACTATTTATTTCAAAAATTTGCTTATGAAAATAGGCTGCTGCCACAACCATTGTCACACTGGCTATTGAAAATGCCACACTCTCTGAATGAGTGTTTGTGGTAATTATTCTAGTAATTATTACTGCATTAGCGATCGATTTTTTTATGAAGCGTGGAAAAGAAAGATCCGAGACCGTCTTCTATTCCCCGACATCCTTCACAATGTCAAACAGTTAATATATTATTTCTTCGTGCTTTCAGCCGATGCGATTCAACCTCTGCCATTTTCAGAAAGGGGATGATGAAGTTGGCAAAGCTTCTCGACAAAGATGCGGAGGTACACACGTCTGTGGATATACTTAACAACCGTGATGAAATTGCAGATGAAATCGGTACTGCCGGCAAAAAGTCATTGTTGCAAGGGATGGAATGTTCCCCAATATGCTATAATTGCAGAGGAGCGTCCTGCACGAATGCACCAGATGAAATTAATGGCGAAACAAACAAACAAAAGACAACGTAGATATCCTACCTAATAATGATGACAAGTTCGAAGATGAATGACGCAATAAATTCAATTAACTTAGTTAGTATTTTGATTATTTCATTTTTACTTTACAGTCACCTACACATCAAACCTAACAAAAGTATTCTGTACTTTAAGTCATTTTTTACGCTTTAGTTACATAAATATTTGCGTCGCAATGTGCGTCTTTAATTTACACCTTGATCCGCCAAAACTGATCCTTGGTTCGCCAGCAGGAAAGAAACAGTAGACGATGTTTTGTAGAAAATTGTTGTACCGGTGTTTCCATATACGGTCGGGCACAAGATTTGATACTATATGGTATCCAAATATATTATTCATTTGATATGGTGCATTTTACATGGCGAAAATATGGTTTGAAAATTCAACACACGATTAAAAAATCTGCAGTGGTCCGCACTGAACTTTCTTATACTTAGTTATACTACATTTTTCGAAAAAACTTTTCTAATGAAAGTTGTTTAAAATTTCAATAGCTTTAACTTATAACAATTTTTTGGATAACTTGTACCGTTTACGAGATAAGGAAAACGGTGAAAAGAGTAAACGATCACTTCCGGCTGAGGTATTGCGTACAAAATAGGACGTTTTCCTCCTTGCTACATACAAATGGTAAATTTAAAGTTTCATAGCTCTAGCTTTAATGGTTTGGCCCGTAGTGCGTGCACAGACACACAGACGTCATTCCAAAAATAGTCAGGATTGATTCAGGTGACCTCAAAACGCGTATATTCGTTGAAATCTGGAAAATTTTCATGATTCCTATACTTACTTATAAATAAAGTATAAGAAAGTAAAAAAATTGAATAAATTGTCGTTCTTCGAACCCGCATATCTTCATAACAACTTATACACGTAATATATGGTGCACGACGTAGAATTTTGTGTACTTCAATTTATAAGACAGTAAGATTTTTTAGAAGTGCAATATTTCAAGGTTCTTGGCACAAGCACATCCAGAAAATTGATGCAAATTTCAATAAACTGTTTTTATATGCAAATGAAGAGATTAAAACCGTTTCCAGTTTTTCGAGAATTAACTAGTCTACAAACCCTACGTTGCCAGGCCTACTATGGCATATTTCGTGCTTTATCCCATTTCAGCTTCTAAATTAAGTTTATTATGATCGAAGAACCCTACATACAAATTTTCGTAGAACCAAATCAGCAATCTTAAATCGTTCTTCGAACTTTCGTATATTCATTATATGATAAATTTTTGTTCTAAAACGTGATAGTGTTTTGTTCGCTAGAATGTCCCGTCACATTATTTGTCATTATTTCGATCATCACTGTTTTGAATTTTAGATCATTCGAATCATTTTTTGATGTTATTTAGATTAGATGATATTGTTAATTTTGACATTTTTTGTTTTTTTTAAACAAATTTAGACATCTATGATCATATAGCAGCTTGAATGTGAGGGTGGATCGTTGGTGATCTGATGAGTCCTGAAGGACGAAGAATAACAGTCATCACTTGATACATTCGCTGAAATTAATTTTCAAATTTAGAGTTTTCTATGCAATTTTGATTGACAATGTTTGATATTTTTCTAGGCAATTTGTGAATATTTTAAAAGTATGTTGTGTTAATATGAGATTACTTTTGACGTTGATAATTTAACATTTTTAGTTTTTTTTAATTTAAACATTTTTTATATATTGATGATTAATGTCAATTTTATATTTTATATTTTAAACTTTGACATTTTAGACAATCTTTAATGCATTAGAGATAATTTTGTAATTTTTTCATTTTTTTATGATCAGTTCATCAAATTTTGAAGAACGCCAAATCAGATTGAGTCAATAAAATCCACATAGACAAGTAGAGAAATACTTTTTGCGATACATTTGCGAAATTTACTTTACGTGCTTTTTGATTGTAAATAAATTTTGATGTTTTAGTAACAAAATGTATTTATTATTGTTTTATGGTCATAAATTTCATTTTACATATCTGTTTCATTAATATGCATAACACCTTTAAGGTGTGAGATTAGTCCACCTATGAAGTAAATTTAACGTTTTTCTGTCATTTTATTGTTTTTATTGTTTTCTATTATTTTTAATAATCCTATCGCTTCCATTTTTATGTATTTGTATTATTTTCAAGTATTTTCTGCAAGTTTTCGTTTTGACATATTTTTATTTTAGTGGGCCCTTCAGCATTTACATTCTTGCTTTCACTTTTTGATCGGTTTTCCACTTATTCATCAATTTCTTTGTTTCAGTTTGCTACAACGTTTTAAGTTTGTTTTAAATTTCTATGTAAGTAAGTAATTTATTAAAAAAGATGATTTTGAATGAATACATTCAAAGTATAATATAACGGGCAATTGAATATGTATATATAAGGCACATTTAAATGGATGGATAAGGGTTTATACTCTGCATGAACATTTCATATATGTGGAGCAACATATACATCTCCTGGGTTCCTAATAATTTTAATTTTATTATTTGGTAAACAATTTTATTTAACCTTTTATCACTGCAATTATAATTTAGGATACTAAGAATTACGATGCCTACAAATTTTACTACATGTTCTACGTATTAAAAAGTCATGAGATTCTCAGTATTTCATTTATTTTTGCTCAGATTTGATAAGACCGGCAATGTTCATGTTGTACATCGGATGCCATGAAATTTCAGTTTGCAAGTAAACTTGTTGACCCACAATACGAACGATATGGTTAAATATATAATGACAGCATTATATATGTATTTATTAACGAGCCTAACAGGCCTTTGACGAAAATGTTGTTTTTCAATGTTGAATGTAGTTAGTGACGAACTGTCGAACTTCATGTTTTCGAAAGCTAACAACGATACCCGAATAGACGAGTAGCTTGATTCGCAGATAAGATATTTTACCTTGGTACATTGGTACATTGGTACATCTTATCAAGAGTGTGAATTTTAATAATCCGTTACATATTACAATACATATTTTCACCACATGTGTAAAATTATATCGCATGGTGTTATATTAATATTAATATTAATTGCATAATAAATTCGTGCATTTAGACAACAAATACTGCAGTTAATGAGTCGTTATAGTACACACAATTATGAGTTTGAATTCACATTTATATAACTTGAACATGGTATATAATAAAGGTAACAGGATGCGAGCACGTAACTGTACTTTTTATGTGCAACAGCGTAGGTACAAAACAATTTAAGAGCAGTTTATCGACAAAAACAGTTTTGCCGTTGCAGTCTATGCTTTACTCACTGCGTGCCGTAATTACGTCCGACATTAAAAACGTCGTATTTTGAGTACATGCAGAGTCAGTTATTTCATTTAATTGGTAATCTGGCACAATGCCCACTGCTACTGGTGAGCTTAAACCGTTGTGGCAGATAAATCAATTCAACTCTTAAGAGATAACGGAACTTCCAACAGAAGCTATTAAAGCAAATCCTATCTAACAACCGGTATTACACTTCGACCGTTCTATCGATTCAAGTCCTCGCCCGCTAAGTTTCTGGCAGCGTGCGCGATGTGTCGTCGAAATATGCTAATAATTCTACACATTAAAATTCGGATTATGTCTCTGGTGTATGTGTCGCTCAATTACCATTAAAAATTAAAAACATAAACTGTTTGCTAACAAATTATCGAGTGTTATTTTGGTGTTTTTTTTTAGTTATTTGCGGAATACAGGTGTAATATATATTTAATGGTCAGCAACTAAAACGATTATTTCTAACCCAGTGTTAATAACGACACTAGTGTACTCATTTTCTTCGTTTAACGGCTTACGCGCATCCATTTGAAACGAAGCACCTGGTGTACCAATAATTAAAATTCAAACACGCGTAAAGTGAGAAACATGGTTTAATTAGTATACAAGGTACCATTAAAATTTACGACTGTACCGCAAAGTGCAATAAATTATTCGAAAAGTGTGTTCGTAGGCAGAATGCAAACACTAAAGTTCATAAACGGGGGCTTACTGCCAAGAGTTGAAGAAATATCGATTTCAGCTTATTATATCGCCGACTGACCTACTTATTATGAGGGCTTTTATGGCCATAATATTGGACATCTACGTATTCACGATTTTACACGTACGTTCTATATAATTTGTGGTTCAGCAGGCGATTGAAGCCACAATTTGTTTGGATTCCAAATTTGCAATTATAAGGTGCGTAACGTTTACTTAAGACAACGTAAGATATACTTATCAATTTTGCACTTGATTAGTTATACTTCCATTCGCTGCGCACATAAGTTTATTTCCTGTGAAATTGGCGACGGTCATCGAGTTGCACGAGCTTTGTAAAAAAGTTATAGATTTCTTCGACAATGAAAAATAGCAATTGGTGACCCCGTCGGGCGCCACTTGTGTAATGGCAGTTAATAATTTTCACTTAGCTGTGCCGATTTCACTGAACGTGAGGGCTTAATGACAGTTGTTTAATCCGCTGTAATATAATATGGCAAAATTAATGAAATTACATAAATTGTATTCAACAATTTTCATATTTAAGTTAATTTTTACAATAGTAAATTTTTGTTAAAAATTACGAACCCAGCACTTGCAAACATAAAATGAACGAAACTAATGGATTTAAAACATGCAGAATTGAGTTGTTAAGAATTCATCGATTATGCGACGCCACCAAGAATCTATATGGCGCCACGACGCGACGTTTGCAAAAAATATTGTAGTCCATTTATGCGCCCTAGTTACCACGCTGCGTAAAAATTATAGTGGCTTAAATGCTAAACACAAAAATGGAACGAAATTAAAACAACTTTAATTACTGAATTGATCTTAATCATGGATAAATCGCAATGAACTTTAAATTAACTTTAAGTCTTGTGCAAATAACATTTTTGCTTCAGGAAAAATACATTATACTGCATTATAAATCCCTACGTCCCTGCATAAAGTAATTTTAATCAACATTGTAAGAAAACTTTCCGCAGCAGAAATTTAAAAGCTGCAATTTTTATATGCAATATAAATATATAAATAAGCAACGTCTTCATTATTATATTAACGGTATGTGTTTGGTCATGATTCTTATGGTTGATCATGTGAACGTTCGGGAATTGTATTTGTTTTAGAAAAATGTGAAAAAGCAAATATTGTAGAATTCAGCTGAATTTACAATGACGTAAAACACGTCGTTAGCACGCTGTGAAATTCATGGGAAAAACGTTTTATTTATTTGGATGAATGTCGTTCTATGTTCAACAAGGTTACATAACATATGGATATGTGAAATTGCAATGTAACGCTGGACGAACGAAAAAGCTACGTGCTGTCCGAACAAACCTCACTTAAAAACCTGCGTTACAAATGGGTTGGGGATTGTATGATTCGAATAGTTGCTGTATGCACATTTCAATTTTTAAGGTGAAACGAGATCCATTTGCCAACGACGAAAAACGATTAAACGTATTTTAGAACACGTTTGCATCCACAACAATAAATATAGACTCTTTATAACAATTAAGGTTCATATCTTTATATGAAATATATACTAGGTGGCTCAAAAATCATCACCCTATCGGAAGATGCCATAATTTTTGCAAATGGCGGTAATTACCAGGTTTGCTTTGGCATTTGTGAAGTAAACAGATATAAAATACACGTCAATAAGACATGAATCGCTTACACATCAGGAACGCGGAATTTCGTTTTTTGCGTATTAATTCGTCGGTGATATTGGCGCAGTGTGAATTTAGACGTAGATTTCCCGGTCGTCCGACACCAACTGGGCAAACACTATAGCGTTTAGTTGCTCGCCTAGAAGAGTATGAGACAACACGAGATGCTGTCAGGTCTGAGCGGCCCCAGAGGAGCCATTCTGCTGAGAATATCGCGGCTGTGGCGGAAGATATTGCAGAAAACCCCGGAGTATCGACCAGACGACGTGCCACGCAATTGGGCATCAATAGGAGGTCTTTACAGAGAATTTTAGTGAAAGACTTGAAGATGTTCCCTTACAAAGTGCATCGTGCATCAGCTGCTAGCGCTTGTAACCTGCGCTCAAGCCATCTTGAATCTCGACGAGGAAGACAACTTTTTATCTAAAATCATCATGAGCGGCGAGGCCCATTTCCATCTCTGTGGATACGTGAATAAGCAGAATTATCACTTCTGGGGCACCGAAAATTCGCTTATAACACACGAAGAGCCATTACACCCGCTCAAAGTTACTGTATAGTGTTACTGTGAACGGTGAGCCTTACAGAGCATGCTCAACGACTTTCTTTTACATCAACTGGACGAATTGGAATTGGAGAACATGTGGTTCCAACAAGATGGAGCAACGGCGCATAATGCACAACCGAAATTCTGAGGGTTGCATGTACGGGTCGCCTCATCTCTCGTTTTGTTGATTTGCACTGGCCGGCAAGATCGCCCGATTTAATCGTTCTAGACTTCTTTTTGTGGGGATTCTTGAAGTCACGAGTCTATGTCAACAAGCCTCAGACTCTTGAAGCCCCCAAAGAGAATATCCGTCAGGAATGCGGGAACCTATCGCCGGAAGTTCTGATGATGAAAAATGCCATAAATCGGGCCCGTCAGGTCATCAATTCTGGCGGCAGCCACGTGGACGATATCATTTTTTCTACTTAATAAAAACAAATTTAGACATCAAATAGACACAATCCAAAAGCAACATTAAAGTTCTTCATTTTTTAAAAGAATTACAGTCAAAGAACATCGGGTGACAACTTTTGCGCCACCTTGTATAAATCTACGACAATTATGTTAATTGTATGGTACACGTATTTGAGAATCTTATACAGAACATATTATTTAGTTTTGTCGTTCATACAATTTGTTAAATTAATGCTATTGACAATAATATGTATATGGTAAATACTCGTATGAGTCTTTTAATTTTGCTGTAGATTCGTTTTGTTATTTTTATGCTATGTTATTTAAAACTACGACAAAAATATATTTACACATAGTGTGTATCTGTTGATATTGAGATTTATTTAATTAAAAGAAAATCCAATGAGCAGGCAGATATTTCCATGGGACTGTACACAAACCAATCAAAACCGTGCTAGAAATTGCCATTAAGAGAAATATAATAATAATGATATTTTTTGGGCAAGCGCATCACATCTAACCTCAAATATATTTAGAGGAGAATCTGATGATTGAACGCCCTACACCAAAATATGTATAGAAACGCTAAATCAACAATGGACTTAAGTGCGATTCCATGGAATGTCAGTCTAATACAACTCAAGTCTCCCGCAACAACTTTGGGAATTAAAACACTATATTGTTTAATACGGAACGCCCTGCAATAAAAATTATCCCACCTACCAACCTAATTAAAGGACTGTAAACATCCCCAGTCTACGATGTCACTTAAAAGCAAAGTCAACAAAAAGTTCATAAAAATTACAGACAATTCTAGGGAACTTCACTCACCAATTCATGAAAAATCGTTCTAGAAATTCTAATGTAATTAAAAAAAACATAATTGCTATGATCAACTAGTGACCAAGAGACAAGATTTTCAGAGCTTCGACAACAAAATAAACCGAACATTCGGGGGGTTATTCGTTTACAGCTTCGTCCCTAACTCGCACATCATAAGGTCTTGAAAAACCAGCGTCCGAAACGGCGCACCACAGTAGTACCTTGTCCTCAAAAAACTTGACAGATTGTCAATAACCAATTGATTGATTGCTTTATTTTTAATATGAAAAAATAATACGAAAAATTTTCACAAAACATTGGTTACATACACTACAATGCCACCTAAAAGCAAATCCAACATAAAGCTCATAAAAATTAAAACAAAAATCATGAAAAATGACAATTCTAGGGAACTTCACACATGAAGCCAATTATAACAAAATTGTTCTAGAAATTGTAAAGTTATAAAAACAACCAGAGACCACGAGACTAGATTGCTTTGACAACAAAATAAACCGACATTGGCGTTAGTTTAGATTGTAGTACATGAAATACCAAGTTTGTGTGCGTATATTGGATTTTGGGTTGGTTAGCATCTTTTATACCGATATCTCGTTATTTAGCGTTTGTAATATTTTTCGTGTGAAAAGTTAAAACCCATAGTGAGATTTGAATCGGATGTTTCGAAGCTGCGTAGTTTAAATTACTTCGTTGATTGGTTTACTCGTTGAATTAATTTAAATAGTTTTACTCTCATACCCCACGAATATTTTTTGCATTTCTAAACAGTTACCGTCATGATTTCATTTTTAATTTGACTGCGAACACTTCTACTGCACAGACTCAGGGAGTTCATTTAGTTACTTTTGTTCCATTTGTTATATTTCTTATTCATCATCTAGTGTCACCGCAAACTAGGTTTTGATTGGATTAGTAAGTTTAGTTTTATTTTACTTAATTTTTCGAGTTTTTTTAAATTTGTGGTAGAACATTTAGATTTCTATTTGTATTCGTATTTATGATGTCATCTTATATGAATGAAAAAAGATTTTATGTTATTGTATTTAATACGGGTTGAGAACGATGGTGTAGCGATTCACTCCTATAATATGGAATCCTTTATTTTACGTCCCTTGAAATCCGCTGAAAAAGTTTCAATGTCAACCCAATCAAATAATCCCAACGAAGCCTCACAACCGCAGAAACAGGATTGTTGTTGTGATACTTTATTTACACCCTTGACCCACCACTTTGCTTTATTCGACGTCGTAAAATGTTCATATCATTTCATGTTGTTGTTGTTGTTGTTAATGATATTTATAAGAATGTTCAACGACCACGAAACATTATAAAAGAAAATCAAATACCGTTCCAGCCGCCGCCCGTCATGATAAAATCACCGCAAGAAATGTGTTTATGTTGTATTATATATATTTGTTACGTTAAATGAACGCCATACAAAAATTTCATTAATTTTCTTCTGCACCACAAGCAATTCTATTTTCATCAATTGTTTACTTTGTTTGTTCCTTATTTAGCACAGTTACTGGAATTTACAAATTACACGTCTTTCAATTTTACGCAACGTAATTATATTTATGTAATCCACAGCTTCAATTAATATAGGAAATTCTACAGACGTACGTAATATCGCAGTTCTACTTGTTCCATTTATATAATTAAAAATTATATTCAATGAATACATTACTTTGAAAACTTTCGGTTGTAGCCGAGTTCAGTGAGAATATATTTTAAAAGATAGGATGCAAAATAATTTTTAATGCCAAAAATTCCAATTAATTGAATCTGCGACAAGACCACTTTAAACATGAATTTCGGATGCAGTGCATTTTGTGCCATCGAGTTCAATAATTGTTTTTCATCCCGAGTCACTTAGTGAAGATAGGAAACTCTAATAAGCTTCTCGGCTACAAACACTAACAGTACCAATCTAACCTAGTTAACTTGCCAAATAAATGTTGATACGAGTAACTCGATTAAATCATTATAGGAAATAGGAAATAACTCTCTATTCGTATGGTTTGTCACCAATTAGCACATACTGCGTATGTTTTCATTGGACGAATACAATATTTCAATTATAATTCATAAATTGACTCAAAAAATCGTATACGAGTAAAATGTAGTAAATATGCGTATATGATATGCGTTGTAAATGAAATTCAGTTTTACAAAATGTCCTGCAAATTAGAATTGCTTAAAGGTATTTACATCATTTAACTCCGAAATAAAAGGAAACGAAGGCTTTTATACAGACAACATTGAGGACGTAAGGTATAAGAAAAAAGCGAAATTTGAGGACAATGTATTAGTGTGGTGCGCCACTTCGGAAGCTCGTTTTCTAGACTTATCCCCAAATTAGTGAATTTTATTTAAACGCATCATGTTAATGATAATATTATGTTCTGACTAGATCTGGCATTGTGCTATTATGCGAGAAGAACTCACGATTGGTTAAGGCAACAAAATATCCCATGTGTGCCTAAAGAGGATAGCCCCTCGAATGTTCCACAGGCACGTCCTATAGAAAAGTTTTGGGCGCGGTAGAAAAGTTTACGACGGTAGGTGGGAAGCCCAAAATAAAGACGAACTACGACGAAGAACCTCAAATCTCAAAAGATTTGAGAGATTAACCTATTTACTGTCTAAAAACTGATGAGAGGCTTTCTCACCAAATTGACCAAATTGTTAAACATTGAAACCCATGACTCTTTGGCTGCTACATGATACATTATAATTATATTTAAAGCTTCACTGGATCGTTTTCTGTACTACCAAATTAAATAAAACAATTATTATATTTCAAAATGTTCCCAAAACTTTTGTTATGTACGTTAGCAGCGAAGGAAACCTCATATTTTGAATACAATACAATACAATATCCCAATCGGTCCCATCACTTCCGGTTGAGATAACAGTGAACCATCGTTTACTGCCATCTCATATTGTCCATATCTCGGAAACTGTAACTATAAAACTTAAAGATTTATCTAATTATATAAAAGTTTATCGCGGATCACTACAGATTTTTTTCTATTTGAACATGAATTTTTCATTTAACATAACACTTTCATTTTAACTCAGATATGTAAAATTATTCATCATACAAGGCAGTAACAGGACGTAATTTGAAAACGACATGGTGAACGGCTCGTCAAAATGCTCGTCAAAAAATATGTAGAAAAAGTGCTGCACTACTATTACCAATTAAAATTAATTACCTTATTTCTTTTTGGAACCTGCATACGAGGAAGAATTATTGCCACATCTTAATAAAAGTATGGCGATTAAGAGAATAACTTAAGATTGTGAAAATTCGTATTTAATTAAATGAAAACTAGTTAGTATTGAAATATAGTGGTACGTAAATTACATTAGGCCAGTTTTTATGGCTGTTTACAGTTCACTTTCTGTAATTATAAACGAAACTCAGTTAGTACCGGAAGAGATAGGGCAATAGTAGCAGAAAGTTATGCGGAAGCGCTTTGCAAATATGCACCAATGATATTGCAAATGTTATTCTTTACAAAGGAGGATTAAAAAGACCGATTCAAGCTCGCCCAAGAATCCAGGTTATATGCATTTTGTATAACCAGCATGTTTATATACTTTGTTGCATTTTCTTACGCAGGAGTTGTACAATTATGGTGGATTTAAATTTTCATCCGCCCGTCATCTTTGTCGAGTTAATATATACTTGCACATGTAACTATTTGTATATTTTTAGTCCTAAGTACAAAAAGTTTATAAATTAAATTAGTCGTAAGCAAATGAGACGTTATTTTTCCACGTGATTTATTACATTTGATAGCATTACAACTTTCGCTCTATCGTCGATTCATTTTTTTTCTCGCTTCTTTCCGTATGATCAAACTTTCCATCATCAATAATCTATTATGCATACTTTTACTTTACCTGTATTAATGAATTTAAAAAAAATACGTTTGCAATTTGAAGGAGAAATGAAACATGATAAAAACTTTATAATTTGAGAAATTTCAATATGTTATAGGTTTTAATTGATTTAATTGTATAAAATTATAAAAGCATGTATAATTGGTGCAAATGCATCACTTCATGAATTTAAGAAAACTGGCCAATGTTGTCGTACATTGAATATATCCATTTCATTGTTAAAAGATCATGTAATCTTCTACAGTATGGCTCAAATCTGTAAACTTAGGTTTTTTACTTGTAATTCGTATTTAATCTTGGGAAAAGTATAATATATTACAGAGTGGCCTGGTAACTACGTGGGCGAGATTTTGACTTTGATCAATGAATATGGAAAATTATATAACTTAATAAATTTTATATGTAAGTGTATTAATCCGTTATTTATCGCATAGAATAATTTTCATGATTTTAATTCTATAAATTTTGTAAACGAGCGCGGCCACGAACATTATAAAAGTTTAAAATCCTGAAAATGTTACTGAATACACTTTGAATATGTTACTGCCTATACGTTCTCAGGCATAATAATAGAATTTAGAACTACCTCGATAGTTCAGAAAATACAAACTGTGTATTCAAAATGTAAATATTTAGAACTAGATCCTAGTTTTAAACAAAGTTTGGGACGTCGAATATTAAACAGACACTTGATACGCCCCTGCCCAAAGAAATTTGAATATTTCGATCATTTAGACAATTAGAACGGGAAAATGTTAAAGGAAATATTTTACGAAACATACTAATGCACAATGTCATAATTTATGGAAATGAAATGTATTAGAATCGTTTATCGTTGTGATGAATTTGAATTTTAAATACTCATTGCAGGAGTAAATGAAGTAACCCTTTTATCGTCATGAATTTCAATCAATGGAAAAACGTTAAATCTATTTAAACGGGCCAAACAATATCAAAGAAATTAATCAATGTACTTAAATAAGGTTAGAAATAAGTGTAGAAGACCAAAATAAATATAAATTGCTATCCTCTATTATATGTAATGTAGAATGAGAAAAGTAAAATATAAATAGGATATATATAGGATATAAGATCATGGAAATCAAATAATAATGTAAATAGTCATATATGTCAGGTCCAGTATAAAAATTTTGCAAATGATATGTCGCGGTGAAACTAGAAACAGTAAAATTAACTTAAAAGCTGCTTAAACGTCATGATAAATTAAGCAATCAAATGTCAGTATTTAATGCATACATATGTAGCGAACTATAGATCCAAATCCAAATCTTTTTATTAAAAGTTTCAGACATACATAATATTTACAAACCATACTACATATAACACACAGATAAAATAATTTACACCTACGAAAAACGCTTATTAAATACATTTCATTTACGACTAACATTTAATAACATATACGATGGTTCCCTCGCTGATGTTGAGGGTTTCGTTTTCAGTTCGTCAGTTCTGGTATGGTTAAGTCGTCGGGAAATTTTCAAAAACCTGTACGTCCTGTTTTTTGGTCTGGTTGCGTGGCTGTTTGTGCATTAGTCAGTTCTGTCCTCGTTGTACAGGTCCAACGTTTCGAATGATAGTTTGTGCGCTGTCTTGGTAAATGTCTTTGTTGTGTAATCGTCCGTATTAGTTCGTTGTGGTGAGTGGCAGTCCGCCGGTAAAAGCGGTCCGCCATCTTCGTCATGTACGGTACGATCATGTCCACGTCCGGTTGGTCGTGTAAGACGTATACGTATATGTCGGTCAGCACCCAGGCTAAACTTGAGACACTTGTTCTGTGTCACCTGTATTTTTTTCAGGTTCGTTACCGATGCTCCGAACTATAGAAAAGCGGGTCGAATTTGTAAAACAATGTGGACGATACCGTTTGACTACCTCTATCGAGGATAGAGAGATTGTCTCTGTTTTAAACCAATTTGAAACAGCTCATCGCATGCGGATTACCTAAACGATAGAGTGAAACGTTGTCCAGCTTTATTAGCTGCTTTTTTTTTCCAAATTCAACCTGCATTGATGTACAAAAAATATTGGTCGGGTGGTTTTTATATCACTTATGATATAAATGATATATACATTTCACAAGATTTGCAATTCTATTTAAATAGACCACACAATTTACTACGATCAAATTTGACTGTCAACGATGGGTTTTCTGTTATAGATTTTATTAATACATTTCACTATTTATTACAATTTTCGTTTATTTTGGGAATTTCTGGGTAGCGACGTGTGTATTCCTTGATAACGTTTATAATATTCGAGTACACACAATAACCTGTATTGGTAAGTGTTTACGCATCCTTTCACGATTTTAAGATTAATAAGAGCGACTAATGTGCGATTATGGACATTTGTTCATAATGTATGCATTTGTATTATTATGCACTTTATTTACATGTTTATCTTCGCACACAACATCGTGGCATTGAAGGTATCAATATTTAAATATGCAATTTTGTTATCGATGTTGTCTAATTTATTTACGGACGGAGGACGGATATTTTACAAAGTTTGTTTTTGCACATATTTTTATAGAAAATTTGTGCAACAATGGAAACCGAAAACAACTCAAAAATAAATGATGAGACGATAAAACACCACCAAGTTAAAATCTATACCAACTGGTACACAAAACGTAGCAACTCACAAAGACGAAACGAAATATGGGTATACTTGAGTTAAAATTTGTATTAAATGTAAAGATATAAAAAGTGTCGTCACCAGCTTAGTGAATCGAGTCATACTTTTGTGACATGAATCACATTAGTCAAATATAACAAAAATTAAATCCATCTGAAACAAAAATAATTATCCCGTATTTTTTTACAATAAAGTCATTAAAAAAAAGAATATTCACGCTAACCAACAAACAAATTCACAAATCAATAAGCACTATAAACACGATGCACAACATAAATATACCTATATACCATACATACTACAGCCAGGAAATTATTTAAAAAGTACAATACTAAAATTTCGCACATACCAAACAAAATAACAAAAAATAATTATACTCAGCTAAAAAATAAAATCCCTCTACATTTACGAACACATACCGTTTACAAAATTGTATGTGTAAATTGTCCAGGCCAGTACATTGGACAAACACAACGATATTAAAAAATCAAATATATTCACACAAACACCCCACAAAACGAAAAAACGGTGTCACAACTGCTTTGTACAAACATAATTGATAAATAATTATAATTATATCGCCTTACTACAATAATAATAATATAAAATCACCACACATAACAGATAACGAACCTTTTCCCATTCAATTATAAACATAAACCTTAACAATTTTAAGCACAAAAAAGTAAACGTTTATTTTAAATAATAACAACTATTTTAAGTATAAACATTTTAAATACAAAAAAAATCTTAGAACTCAAGTACGCAAATTATATAATTATAAAAATATGTGCGAAAAGAAACTTGTCCAGTTATATCGAAAATATCATTCTCTGTAAATTACGAAATTCATTTGTATTCAATATGAACAAAATAATTTTCTCTAGTAGGTTAACAATTTTTATAATTATAATATATTTTAGCGAGTTTCATTGCACATACTGGTATTAATTGTAATATAATAGTATTTGTAATTTTAGTTGTAATATTAATTGTTGTTTCTGATGATGAAAAAGTTAAAAAGAAAACACACAACAGAAAACCCACGAAAAAGAAAACCATTATATAAACGGTGCAACAGTTTTAAATTTGTCAGAAGAATGTTTAATACAAAACATGAAAAATGTTATATATATATAAATAATAAATGTCTCATGGTGGAAATTTGATAAATGATATTTTTATTGTCGCTTATAAATACTTTCAGCTCTGCCACAATCAACTATATCACAGAAAAAAATGTAATGAACTAAATACGAGAAATAAAGATGACCAAGAAGAAACAGGTTATAGTGCCAAAGGGAAATGGAAGATATAGAAGAAAGCAACGACCTAGAAAATAATAAGTCCATGGAACAACGAACTATCATGAAAAAATGATTAATGCAGAAGGAGTTCTCTTAAGTAAAAGAACATATGTGCTTGCATGAGGGAAAGAACAAATGCCCGAAGAATGGACAACCTCGCAGATATGCCTGATGCATAAAATAGGTGACAAATCTATATGTGAAACTGTATACGTGTTATATTACTAGACGCAACTTATAAAGTACTGGCAAACATGTGCTATTCATTGATTTCAAATAGGCCTGTGATAGAGTACACAAAGTACAATGAAATGAGAAGACTAGAAATACCCGAAAAACTTGCCGGGCTAATAAGTATGACGATGAATAAAACACAAAATAAAGTGGTCTGGAATGTTCACAAATCAACATAATCTCAAGGTGCTCTTCTCTACATTGTCTTCAACCTGTTCTTGGAGAGCATAATTATAAATAGTAAATTAAATATGGGGACAGTATACAACAATGAGCATCAATGTCTAGCATATGCCGAGGACCATACACTCCTACCAAAGACGAAATTATAGAGAATTGCTTGGGAGTCATACTAAACGAAAAGACATGTGGTGCAAGAAATAAATCAGAATTGCGAAAGGTAACAAGAAGTTATGCTGAAAGAGTAATAAAATCAAAGAATCCGTCACGAATAATGATTGAAAAAAATTATAAAACCGTTATAAAGCCAACCGTTACATATGCCTGTGAGGCATGATCACCAAAGGAAGCAGATGATGATGCCCTTGATAGACGGGAAAGAAAAATACTAAGAGCTATACACGGTGGAATAAACACAACATACGGCTAAAGAACAAATAAGGAACTAGATAGTATGTGCAAGGAAGCAAAGAAGATAACATCCGTCATAAAAATCCAACGACTAAGGTGGATAGGGTATACAGAAAGAATGGCCAGAAATAGATTACCAAAAATTGTCTTTCATAGAGCCCAAATTGGAAAAAGGAGCAAAGGTAGACCACGAAAAGATGGCTGGAAAGTGTAGAGCAAGAACTAAAAAGTATAAAGAGCCAAAATTGGAAAGAGAAAACGAGAAACTAAAGTGTTAAATGGCCGTCTACGTCGCTAGATTTGGGTTATATTAAGCTGCAAGTTTATAATTACGTCAGAGTGCGAAATTTCAATAAAGAATAATATGAGTTTGTATGGTTTGTCTACATTCTTTACTATATAAGTACGTATTTACTATTTCCCTTTTCTTTGAACAGTATTGAACTACATTTAGAAATTTTTCGTTTCTTGCATACAATCTTTTAAATTTACTGTTAAAATATATAGGTTGCGGCTTTTTTGTGTCCCTGTAAAATATCGTTCTTTTATATTTTCTTAGTTTCGTTACTCGTAAACCTAACTTAATAAATTTGGCGACGACGACTGCGACGGCGAAACAATACAAATGTAAATCTGTGTTCAAACTTCATTAATTTATGGCAATTACTTTCCACCACCAATGTCAGAAATAATTCACGAGAGCGTTTTACTGCCTCCTCCACACGCCATCGCGCGAGAACGGATTTTTGCTTATCACTCGCGAGAGGTAAGAGGTTAGGATTTATATGAGCCGATCTTAAAAAGAAGATTGCAGAACTTTGATTAATGAAATTTCTTTCGGATTTTGACAGCAGACTGATAGTATCAATCATGTGTGGCCTCGATTCGTGTAAAACGTTTCCTCTTGAGGTTTTCGGTCAGGAACTTTTCGTTAGTATATGGATCGCTCACTTCACGTCGCATTAGATTTTCGAGACGTAAAAATGCGCAATTACATATGCTCGATGAACAGCGATTGGGTCAAGAAATCATACTTGACGTCCAAATAAATTGCAAGAGTCTGTGTGGTCATAAACTCCATTAATATTAGATGTATTGTGGAGATATTTTTAAGAAATAAACTGTTCGATAGTTTAAAATTATTCGTGACACGAATTGTTGTTTCATAAATTTATGGTAATTTTTAATAGTGACATTATTTATATTTTTTATTAAAATAGGTTTTATTCTAAACTTTTACTAAAGTTGCTTTTTATTTTTGAACTTTGCAAATTCTCTCTCGTTGACAATGTAATCACCGCCTCTAAGGCGCCAAATAAATTATTCAACAAATCAAAAAATTAATTTAAATATTTAAAAAAATATATTCAGCTACCCATGCATAAGATTTTAATAGTTTACGCTACATCATAAAGTTTGAATCGAAAGTAGAAGGGAGGAAAGGTTAGTGATATAGGGGACGAAGTTGTATCTTAATTAGCATTATTTTGCATAAAACAAACCATACACGTAAACAATGACACACGCTTATTAAAATTAGTCCAGTATTTGAATGTTTTAGAAATAAATAACTATGCAAAAGGTCATTAGTTGATGCTTCAATAATAATTAATTGAATCAAGGTGGGTAGGTAAGTAAGTAATTTGAGTGAGCGAACGTACACACGTTCGTTTAGTATTTCACGATTTGGTAATAAACAAACTTTAATTCATTAATTACAGGATTCCTTCAACGAGAGTCGTGCATATGCGTGTCTTACCTGTGGCGTTTCTTAACAAATTCCTCGGCGATTTTGTGCATAAGAACACGAATAAATTTGGAAATATCAACGGTACAGGCGACGTAAAAAATAATTCAACATTTTTAAAACTGAATAATTGTTTGAGCCGCATTAGCATATAAATGAATTTATTAAACGAACTTTAGGGTCCAAAATAATTATCTTACAGGGTCCAAAATAATTATCTTACTGTATATAACATGAATCACATCGCATAAGTTGTGTGTGATTATTTTTTTTTATATTGTCGTCCACGAATATTCTCTTCGCAATTTACATAAGAAAGAAAAATAACTGAAGAACGAAAATAATTGTAAAGAACCATTGTGGAACCATATTATTGACTGGCTAATATTCCGTTAAACATGACGCACACATTGAAATACATTCTCGCAAATATAATAAGCAGAAAACTGTATTTGGATTTACAATGCAACGTAATTATGTCCTACAGAACGTTGGTTCATATAAAATACATAATAAACGAAGAAGGTTGATATATAGTGGATTCGACGATGAAGAAAATTAAAGCGCGAGCATGGTTGGATCCTCGAAATAATAATCGAGAGTCCGAGAATCGTAGGCAAGAAATAAGGAGAAAAAGGGACGTCTAGTCTCTCAAACGGTCACGACAGCGTACGATTCGAAAGAATGCTACAACGGCTCATGTGTCCGAGAATAATTAATTGGAGTATCCGTGTCGAAAGTGAAAAGGTCAGAAAGTAAGGTGATTTTTTTCGCCGATAGGAACAATGGTATATCGTGATGCGAACTCTCACGAGCAGACAGGCAACGACCGCCGGCGCAGGACCTCGGTCAGGTCTTCCCATATCCCATCGTCTGGAGTCACACTTCTTAGAACTGTTTATTTACGATTTGCTTAAGATTAACGAAATAGCTCGTGTGTTTCACTAAAAGTTAAAAATCTAATTTTAATGCAGACATCTGGTGGAATGGAAACAGAGTTACAACAGACTAACCTTCACTTTAAATCTTTTTTAATTATACGAGTATTTTGATTAGGTTATTTTGACGTGAGCCAATGAGATGGGTAAAAACGACTTACCACAGTGACCAGGAAAAAAGCCCTCACTCACCTGAAATAAAATAAAATTATAACTATTTTATAAAAATCAAACATATCGACTTCAAACAGTTAGTAATTATGTTTCTTTTGATTAAACTGTTACATAAATTCTTAGTATTTTCTTAATATTAACACAATAACAGTTTCATTTTCCACATATTCTTTTCATAACTCTGCGTTGCCTCCATTTCCCGCGCAACTTCGTCAAACCCATTTCAAAATGATTTTCTATTTACACGTCGAGCAAGTTTTACACACAAGTTCTTTGGGCGGTAGATGGGGAAGACATCGAGGCGTTGCGAATTTCATTAAAACTCGTACGCCAGTTATTCAGCTAAATCTTTGATATAATCTCATTACCTAGCAGTATAGTAAGCCTGGTGAAAGCCGGTTGCGGCCGGTTCTAAAGTTTCATTAATCAAAAATTAAACAACAAGATTAGATTTAATGCAAAACGCGTTAACTAATGTAGACAGCTATTAAATTAAAATGATTGGATCAACTGCGATATCACGTGAAACTAATAGCCCTTGATAAATACCAGAGAAGTCAACCTAAATCTTCAAATCGTTATATATACATTTATGTGTTAATTGATACAATATTTAAATTCACACAAACATTTGCATGTAATAGATTAGATTTTTTTGAAAATGTACTACATTGTTCTACACCGACTGAAATGTGCTATAGATGATTGGTGACGTGCTATGCAAGTGGTAAGTTGCTAGATATTATACACATAAACATTTTTTAATATCTGGTTTAGTTAGCTTGCTATGTTACTATTTTGATAATTATATAAATTATATAAGTTTTGTGGCGCCCTAATTTGGTCTACGATCATCTCTTCGGGAAACACCCACTCTTTATCGAGTAAACCGCCTATCCACGGCTTCTCAATAACGTTGTGAATTAAAACGTTCTAAAATAACAGTCTATTATTTGCTGAATTGCATGCAACGTATAATCGTAACACGTAACTCAAAAGAAAATTGTTATAAGTACAGAAAATTAAATTTCATTTTATTTTATTTTTTTTTCTCCTTTGTAGTAAACTAATACTGCGTTAATTTGAAATAAGAGAAAATTAAACAAATTTGATCACCGTAATGAAAAGAGCATATGAAAGCAAAAATATATATTTAAAAAGCAAAAAATAGCTACCACAGTCAAATAAAAAAGATTAATCAAAGGGAAGAAAACCAAAAGAAATCCAAATTGTAAGGGAATGAAACATTTTTGAAAGTGGATGATAAATGTATAAATGTATAAAATATTATACAATTAACTACAAATTATGACAACAAACATAAAATCAAATGCGTGAAACTAAAGTATGAAAAGTGTTAAATAAAATCATTTTAACACGAAAACAATTTTAAAGCATACGAGTAAAATTGTTTGAAAAAATTGTTTTTTTCTCTTGGTTTTGTGCCACCTGTGATACCTACAGATCAATATTGCCGGAACTTTATCAATTGTGAAAAATACCAAAGTTAAAATGACAATAGTAAAAAAAATCAAAATTATAAAGATATTAATTTCTAAAAGTGTGTTAGAGCTTTTCACTGATCTGTATTATAATGAATGCAAGCTTCTGTCTGTTCTGTAGCTGCATACTATAGAAGATACGCAATTATTCTATTGTAATTTCAATTATGCTTTTATTCTTTTCTTCATAATGCTTGATAATATTAATAATTAATATTATGATATAACAATCCTTTCGGTATTAATCTCGACACTTTAAAGTATTTTTCTACCATTGTATTGAGTTTCCACAAATTTTCTCTTCGTTCTTTTGCTTTAACTATTTCTTTATTTTAAGAAAATCATTCTGGAATATTTTTCATCAGACAAGTCAAGGCTGTTTGTTGCAATCTCGCAACTGCATTTGTGTAATGTGCTCACGAGTCGTAAACAAGCACGTATTCATAGTTAAAGACATTGTAAAAATGAAACAATGTGGAGAAAATGAAAGTAATTTTATTATCATAACAAACCAGTAGAACAGTTCTTTTCTAGATCACAACAACTAAGAAGACCAACCTGAGGTTGCCTAACGTGGCAAAACGTCAAAACGACCCTCCCAGGGCCAATTCTACAACGATGCATTGCCCGAGAAGAAAGCAGAGCAATAATTTCAACTGACAATAGAACTCATTAAGTACAACATACCTGCCGTCTGAGCAAATAAAAAATCTTATCGTATTGGGTGTAAACATAATAACATCACCAACACAAAAGGACACTGATAAACTTTTGTTCATATTCCTGATATGTGAGCAAACTTGCAAACTTAATAAATTGTTTGTTTATAAAAGGTGACATGTGATATAGGCGCTTCATATAGTGTTGTGGAATGTCCAACCGTTAAAATGCATTCGCTGCCCTACATCTACAGTTGAAGTTATTTCTAATAATGCTGATCATATTTTAGAACAACACTTATATATGAAAATACCAACAAATGTTTCTATGTTTAATAAAAAATGATTTGCAACTTTCTAGATTGACCAAATTGAACAGTAACCTAATAAATATTCTGCTAGACTGAACTGGCTAGCCCCAACATATTGTATTATAAGAAAGATGGAAATGGGTAGGCAATCGTGTAATATATCTGGACGAAATTCTTATTATCAAGAGAACTTTTCAACTGTACTATTGCAAAGTAAGCACTGTTTAGCCTACTACAACGTAATGTACATATTCCTCCTGCGACAAATATCTGTTCTAGTAAGTACCCAAAATTCGCCAGCATTAGTCTTGTGCAGCATATTCTTTCTACTAAAATTCAGGCATTTAGTTTTTTTGCAATTTAAAATCACCTTATTACTATAACACCAGCTTGCAATTTTTTCATTAATTTGATTTATAGACATTTGGAGCTCGTTAGAATCTTCGCCGAACAATCGAAGTATCATCAGCAAAATTTATCAAATAACCTGATCTAACATAGGGAGGCAAGTAATTAATAAACAATAAAAAAAGCAAGGGACCAAGGAACAAACCTGACCCACACCCATAACTATATTAAACACTTTTGACTGGCATCGATTAATTTTAACAAAATGTTTTCTACGCATTCAAAATGAAATAGTCCAACATAATATATTACCCCTAATGCCCAAACTGTAAAGTTTCATTTCAACAAACTTATGATCTATTGTATCAAAGGCAAGCGTCAAATCATACTACAAACTGCTTTTTGTCTAGTTGCCTATGGATGTAATCCTTAAATTTAAAGTAGCTATTCCAGTAGATTTCCACTCCGGAATCTATACTGTGCTTCTGATCTATAACGAGTGCAATCCTGTTACACACAATCTTCAAAAATTTTAGAAAATTTGCTCATCAAAGATATTACTCTCCACGTTGATCTACAATGATCTCAATTGTTTGCAATTGGTAGTCCAGGAAAGTACCCTTCGAAACAGATACATTTAATATATGCGCTAGTGGGGTGGTGCTTTTTGCTTTTTGCTGGCCATGTTGTTTATCGCTGCCACAATTGCAGAATAGTCCACTGGTACAAAGAATATCGTTTTGTTGCGCATTAAACCAGCTGTATACATCTTGGAAAATTATATTAATATTACTGATGCATACAGGATCATCTGCCATCATCCTTGATATCATAGACAGTTGATACAATTCTTAAATTAGAATATAAAGAAAGATTCGGAACTTGAATTAGCAAGATTTATTTTAACCAGCTATTGATTTAAAGCAGTTGGTGTTGTAGATGAGTAGGAAAATATTAACAAATACTGTGTTTATCAATATGTGAAAAATTAAGCGATATACTGTGCTTCAAACCTTAAGTTTTCTTATGAGAAAGACGCAAGACATGCCTTCGATGATGTATGTCGAATTGTTTTCTTTTTATCAGAAATCCACTATTTATTATATAAGATTTGCATCATCTATGTGCCCATTGATTTGAATTATTGATGTGATCATAAATGTCAATATTCGATTAATTTATGAGAATCCGTTGACATATTTTACAACTGTTTTCCGGTCATAACAATATCATATACTATAGCTATATACTTTTGCGTCTTAATTCCTAGTGCAATTTCTACACAAATCGTAACAAATAATTTATTAATTACCAGATTACGCCCACATTTATTGAAAAACATAATGTGATTTTTAAATTTCTTTCATACTTTTCGAATAATGCGATTTATAATTTATTAAAAATCTATCTATCTATTTCTCTAACTGATCTAACATTCTTATAATCTATGTACACTTTTAACTTATTACATATTTTTATAATTTCAAACATTTCTTTATTTGTACAATTAAGATTGATCTATTTCATACCTGAGCAATAAATTAAAAGTAAAACTAAAAGGTAGACAATTCACAGAATAAAGACAAGAGGATTCGATTAGATACTTATTAATTAATTAATTAATATTATTTTGTGATTTAATTTTCAAAATCTAGTCTCCGTTCCCATAATCTGAAGAAACTTTACAGATTGTATTTGATGGAAAAGGAACTAACTCCATTGAATAGATTGCCAAGTTAACAATAACAATTTGTCCATTTGTGTGAACTTAAAGGCAGATCTTTTGAAAAATGAAAAATTATGTACGCGATGATACCACATACTTGTATCTACGTTTTCGCACCAGTAGACAGTAGCTGCATGAATGACATTTATGAAAGACAAATCGAAATGTACTCAAGTTCCATGGTAAGGTCAGTTACTTGAAATTAGCCATAAGTACAATCGAGTGAATTCATTTGAGAAGCTGACTGAAAGTAATCCAATACAAAACTCAATTAATAAAAATAGTTCGAATGAAAGTATTTGGATGTAAAACAAAGTTATTCGTGTGTTACCACGATTATGGAGCCGAATGAATAAATGAGATTTCAAAGTATTACTAACGTTCAACTATTAAATAAATTCACCAATCACTATTATATATTCCACTTTCTTATTATTATTTCAGTTTAGTCATCGTTACTTAAGATTGTTTATGTCTCATCAAATGACATAATTCCCAATGTAAGTACACTTAACAACAATAAAACTATTGTAACACATTTTAATGCAAAAGTTGAACGACATCGAATAACATTAAAAATTACGGGTTACATAATACGCGTATCAGGAAATTTAGCGTTCAGTTTCCAACAAAAACTGTCATCTGGTGTGACGAGAAACACTTTCAACTACAAGTGAGATGGCAAACGATGTAGATCGCCTTTCGTGATAACCGTTTTCATCCAGGCGGTCGATAAAAATTCCGCGAAGATTTACAATGAATCAATGACAGTGTAGTTTCTTTTTTCACGGCGAGCGTTAGAAATTGAACGTCGTCACGATCTTGCGGATAATGAAGATTACATTAAAAAGTCTATGGCGATGCAGTTAATAATTCATGCTATGTTTATTCCCATTATACTGCGGTACGGTTCGATGAAATTTATGCCTCGGGGCGCATTTTCAGTGCGACGCCGCAAATAATTGAAATAGCTGGATAATTGTATCATCGAAAAAAATATATAACGACGCTGCTTTGTTTATGGTGACAAAAAAGTGCACGATTTTGATTCTAGTTATTTTTCGTATATAGTGCATATTAAAATGTATGCCACTGCTTAAAACACATTCCACGTTAAGACTATTAAGTACATAGAATGGATTACTATTTATGGTTCGTTATCTATGACGCAACTACGCACTTCAATGGAATGTTACTATACTATACTATTTAGTGGCGGACTATGAACTTAACGAAAAAGTTCATACGTGCTTATCGTTGACAATGAAATCTAAACGAAGTCGTTTTGATCAAGAAAGAAACTCCAAATTCGACGAATCTCAAAAGAAGTATGGAAGTGTATTTAGGTCACACAGTCGATAAGTGAATTTTGCATCGTCGTCAAATTCTACGAGATTCATACAAAGTTTAAAAAAATTCAATCGAATTTCTAAACTTTAATAAGTTACAACCGTGAAGTTTCCCAACTACGGATAATAAATATTGACTCTGAAAATCGAATGAGCCTATTTACGACTGTACTTGGAACTTGTACTAAACTTATGCACAATATAGAATATGTCATGCGAATCAACTTGTGCCGATACTTTGTCAGATTGCTACTCGCCTGGGTGGAGTAGTATCATGAATGCACTGGATTAGCTTGGCGAAGTAGTTATGAAAATAAAAGAAAGAGAATTTTTATTGCCAATCAAATAATATTACTATTGCAAGCAACCGTACCTACAATGTATATTTTTAATAATATTTTAAGAAATGTTTCCTATTTGTATCGAAGTTGAACACTTCTGTATTCAATTATATTTACATTCTATTCTTACCTGTATTAATTTTATCGTACGGCAATGATTCAGTTTTATTGTTAAGAGACATCTTAGACTGAGACTAAATAAAGAGAATGAAAATGTATAGTTGCTGCAATTAATAATATTATTGAATAAGTTCTGGCTCCTCGTTGCTAATTAATTTAATCGAAATTACATGAAACGGCGAGAGTAAATGAACAAACTTTTGTTCGAATGTCGTAAATGCAAATTTGCAACTTTGTTCTTTTGCTGATTATACGAAAATGTGCAAGTTGAACCTTCTACAACATGAAAGTTTGTAAAACTTACGCTTTGGAAAGCTTTTAAGATGCACCTTTTCAAGAAAATATGTTAACGCTGTTCAATGAATTTTTAACAAGATTACATACACTTTATGCTACACCGAAAACCGCAAAATTATTTTCCGAGCAATTCATTATATAAATTGCAAAAGTTTCAGGTAAAACTAGCTATGAAGGGACAAAAATTTAAATCGGTTATATTGATTTTATTAGAATCAGTAGTTTGCTTTTGATTTTTGATTAAACAATAATAATTTCTTAATTTTGCTAATGCGGTATTTCAGAATTTGATGTGTAATCAGTGGGGTCATATACTTTATTGGATAAGTTTCGAAAATTTTGTGAATATTCCGTTTCGGTGCTATTGTATATATACCAGGTGAGCAAATATTATTTTTTTGTATAACTTACTGGTACTCGGATGCCAATAGTTGTGTAATCTAAAATTTAAACCAGTTACGATAGAAAAATGTAATGTATTTAATTACTATGTAGACCTTAATCATTCTATAGACATTTATTACATTGTTTGATTTTCAAAAAGAATCTAGTCTGTACACATGGATCGTTTTATTCCTATTATGAACTTTTCGGCAAGAGATGGACCCACCAAGTCAACTTTAGAAATTATATAATTGTTGCGCAAAACTTAAAACTTGATGTCTGTCATTGACGTGGTCTATTCTTGAGTACTAGTTGTCTTGTTTCAACTGATTGGTAATCAATTGCACCACTGGCCAATTTTGAATAAAAGATTTTCAGGACTATGGTTTATGGTTTACTTACCTCATTCCGATAACAATAGTCTAAATATCTATACCGTACACATGTACAAACTCTGTTCAATTAGAATTTGTTTCAGAAATCTTTATTGCATAATTTTTATTAATTTACTCTGCTCATTTTTTTTTCCTTTTACACCATCATTACTTTTCATATTTATGAAAATGGATTTCTTTATCTACATAGCCTTACGTACGTTTTTTTGTGATGGCATTTTCGGCCGAAACTACAGTGTGTTAAGTAACCTCCGCGCGCATTGGTGATAAAGGCAGCCTAGTTAAGAGCGTTCACTAGTCGTTCGAGCTTGGGCATTTAACTGCAAGAGCGGGGAGATCGCACGTGGGCTATAGGAGTAATTGTGCGCCTATATATTTGGGTTTGACTCCTGTTCCTGACTCCTGATCTGCTGCCCGATTGAGACCAAAGAAACCTTGGATTACTGCAGCCATCGAAAGAAAATGCAGAGAAAGAGACACAATATTCAGATTGAAGAAATTCGAGATAATCGAGAAATAGGATGACGGATTAAATCAGAACAGAAAAAAGGGAATACTACCTAATTACTTTTGATAGCATGAATATGATATGAAAAGAACTTGACTTGAAATCAATGATGTATTAGGGGAGCAAACAGGGAAAACCGAAAATAATATTGCAAATAAGTTCGCAATTACTTTCTCAAATCATGCGGACAAGCTAATTCCACAAATATGATATAATAGTGAGTGTGAACAATTGACTTACCAAATAAGGAAACTAACCCGTGACCACTCAATGTATATCCCGCAAGCATCTTTAAGGGAAGTGGAGTATATTATCTTAAAATATGACTAAGAAGTAGACGAGATCAGGATGGGGGATATAAAAGAGTTGATGGAATATTATCGTCGCCTAATTCAAATATTTATAAATTGGTCAATCAAGAACCGAATAATTCCTGACACATTAAAGATTGCTACAGTTAAGCCAATATGCAAAGCAGTCATTCTGATTTGGATAACTACATACCAGGCTTGATTTTACCCGCTAAATAAAATTATCGAAAAATACGTGGCGCCGAAAAGATGGAAATTTCTGGACAAATATAAAATTATAAATTGCCATCAATATGGATTCCAGAAGATCAAAAGAACTACTGATTTACTTGTGTCATTTTCAAACCTAAACAATTCAAACTAGGAGAATGTATGCATATAATGGTTTTTTATATGGATTTCTCGAGCATTTGATTCCATACACCACGATAAACTGCTTAAGGTATTGTAATTCATTAGAATTAGGGGAGTGGTGTGGAATTGGCTTATGGACTACATATCAAAAAGACAGTTCATGGTAAAACTTGATGGTGAGAGAAGTGGCTTAATGACAATGAACCGAGGAGTTCCCCAAGGTGGTATATTGGAATCCTTGCTTTACCTAATTTATGTTAACGATATAGTAATTGGAATGTTCTCTGGAACATTCCAATTACATCATCTTCACGGACGACACGGCATTGGACTCAATCCACAAAAATCCTGATATTGCTATGAAGAGACTACAGCAAGATTTTGACAATTTTCAGAAATGGCCACATGATTAGGAGTAAGATAAATTTAAAAAAAAAACAAAACTAATGTACATTGCAGAGCCACACATCAGACTCTCATATTAACTTGGTTCAAGTTCAAGTCCAGAATAACGTGGCAAAGTACTTTAATACTACGGAAGGTATAAACAAATTGTTTATAGACGCAGACATTTTAAGAGTAAAAAGTAAACTTATGTGTAGGATAATCTTATGGAATTATTACAAGATAGAAAAACTAGGGACAACGGTTATGAAACACGTAGGAATATTGAATATATACTTGGTTCCAAGAAAGGTGAACACATATAAAGAACGGAGCCTGGAAGTTGTAGTGCCGAAGGTTTTAAATCAGTTACAGTTCAAAAACCTATATTCATGGATGACGGTGAAAAATTGAATTAAAGCATGGCTGATAAGTACTCAATAATCTAAACTCATCTTCATGTTGATCGTACTACACTTGATTTAGTAATTTATTCATTTAACTTTAAGTGCATTTTCATTCAATTTAATTTCAGTAATTTTTCATTGTGTTTCCGTTTATAAAAAAAACGCATTTAATTTTTACGTACTTTTTAATTTTGTTTGTGTCGTCATTTATTCATACTTTACGAAATATTAATTTCGATCGCAAGTTCATTTGCTAGTTTTATTGCTATCGTTTCAAATAAAAACATTAGAAATGAAAATAAATATTTGTTATGTTGAATCTTTCTACTGTATTTTTTCATTGAATGTGATTTTTCTTCCTCGTGCATTTTACTGCGAGCCCGCTGCATTTATGATTACTTCTATTACCATATGTTAGAGTGCAGGGAGCACCGAACCAAAAGCAAAGCCAATCAAACAGTAGTTTGATTGTGGATGCAAATCAAACAATTCAACTGTACATTGTGCAATTATGTTCGACATGGCGAGGTGAACAACTAATGTATAAATAAATAAAATAAATTAATTAAATAAATACGGTATATATACATTTTTTCACAATAAACGCATACTACTTAGAAAACTCATTAAGGATCTACTTGGACGCTGAAATATATATGTATCTAATGACAAGTTATCAGCGTAAACATTTTTAACTTTTTGTCCCAATGGATTGCAGCGTGAAATCTTATAAAGGTGTCGTTGAAACGTGCAAAGGATTCCCCAGATCATCGACACATCTAGGAAATTCACATTCGTGCACCAGTTCTGCGACAGAGAAAAACTGGTTTCGTTCGAAAACGATAAACCGTACATTTCCGGAGGATGCCGGCGAATTTAATACCTCGGGTAATTCGATTTGAAAGTGAAAGACGCTGATTGTGCTACGTAGAATTTGCGTTCGCTTATTTTTATTACACACACTTCACGTTATATAAGACACGTAATAAAACGCAACGAAACACCTCGTTAAATGATACATACGTCCGCGACGAAGACGTACAGTTTGTGGAAATATTGCGCATGCAGTGCCATGCAAGAAAACATCTTCGAAACGCTATGCGTAAAAAGTACAAAAGCAAGATTCGATCAAGAATCGTGGATGAAATTCGATTAAGTAAATTGTGTGCACAACAAAACTGTCACAAACTCTAAGCGTTTAAGAAATTTCATTACAGAAAACGTCGACGGCAGCGAGCTCGCAGCTCACGAAGGTGTTCGCATTTTCTTTTTGCCAAAGCTCACGATTATGTTTAGTGTAACCGTGCCCGTACTCTTTTAAGGCGTATGTCCAATAAAATCGTAAATACGTGCAATTTACCTCGAGTTAAAGGATGTAATGAAGCTTTTGAAGACGACTCGTTCCTATCGTGAAATTATTGTCGAAGATAAAGTTTCACGAGATACGTAATTTAAAACGCGATGCTGAAAATAATTGTGAGCTGCCTCGACGAAACATCCTTTAAAATTTCGACGCTGTTTGGGCCAGGTAATCTTATTTTATATGACGTTATGAGCGCATAAAATAAATGAAACAATTATAAAAAAACTACTAACTAATGCAAACTACGTGTAATTCTTCTGTGGCGTGAATTAATGAAACATCAGTTAAAATATTAAATAGCGTTTAAATAGAACATATATTATGCAGTTTTTATAAAATTATTTTATATTAATAAATCATAATTAATAAAATTTGTTCGAGTAGCAACATCATATAAGGATATTGCAAACTTCTATAACATCACTAAGTACACGTAGTACAGTTCCATAAAAGGTACACCACGTCGAGACCATCACATATATAACTAACTAAATAAGGCTAATACAGAGATTGTTATTTGTAATAAGGTAAAAGATTTATTTACGCGGAATTAGAAAATATTTTATAGCTTAAGGAAGAGAAATGTTGTTCAGTTTCAGGTTCAGGTCAAAATTTACTTGCGTACTTTGTTTTCATAAATATTTAAAAGTCTAATCACATGTGATAAATGTGAATCAGAGGGAGAACTGAGCTGAAAATTAATTATGAAAATGTTAGGAAAAGTGTTCACCAAATTCGACGGTACTGAAAATAACACAATGACATTAATCTGAATTTATTTATGTCCTCGACGAAGAATATTTTATTCCCGTCTTAAGAATATCAATCATTTTCGAAACTGTCTTCTCAGATGTTCTTGTGCTCCGTTTAGCGAAAAATCGCGTTATTAAAGAAGTCGAGGAGGATAGTCGTGAACTGGCGATGATAAAGACCATTTGCATTTTAGACGTAGCTGATTTGAATGTCATAGGTTACAACTATTGAGCTCCTTTGTGCGCGAATACGTCGGGTTTCTAATATCTAACTTTTGTGATTCAAAAGATTCTATGGCTTAATTAAGGCGTGCGAATGCCTTTGCAATCGGATACAAATACGTGAATAATATGGCGTTGTTTTAAAGATCTGTTTACATACAAAGAACTACCAACGATATATATTGAAATGGTATGAATAATTTCTATTTATAAAAGCAAATATCCAGGAATGAACCATTTTATTATAAATAAAGTTATCGAAGCTTTCACATGTTGAAGTTATACAATGGTTGAGTTATTACAAACTTAATGTTATATTATTAGAAAGAAATGTTTGTATGCAATTTTTAAATAAAACAAAATATTTGTAACATAACATAAATTCATAACCTGTAGTGAAAATGTTTAAAGTTGGTAAAAAGAGTAAAAAATGAATTTAAAATGTCAAACAAAAAAATATGTTAAACAAAATGTTAACATTATTGAAGACTCTATTATGAGCGTGTGTGCTCTGTGAATCTGATTATTAATAATAAACAATCGCTTATTAAATTTCGTTTTAAATTATTTTAAACTTTTTAAGATATGTCGAAACAAAATTATTTTCGAGGAATTTACATATTCCATGATGTGAAATGAAACATTGCTAAAATATCAGATTTTAGTTGAAAATATCAACATTTGTCATTTGTCATATGAATTGAAGTAACGATTTCATGAATAATCCATAACATCACATAGTCTTTCGATTAAAGGGAAAGTGATACCCCTATTATATGCGACTGTACTAAACGTTTGATTCGGTTTACGTTGTGTTTTGGTTAGTTTGGTAAGTGGAATAACCTGGGAAATTTTACCAGGTTCCGTGCGAATTTTAATAATACACGTTGAGTGCTAGTTCAGACATGCGATGCCTCATAGGACTGGAACCCTTTTAACAACAGGTATAGAGGAATATTCGCACAAAATTGAATACAAAGAATTTACAATAAAGGCCGTTTAGTGCAATAGCCATTTTGTCAAGGAAAATGTTTCCAATAATCTAGATATTTGCTTAATGGATTTCCGTGGGGTGCAGCAATAATAAATTACGATGAGATTACGATATGGATACAGTGTATATATAATATTATATTACAAAAGGGGAAGGATTTTATTCTTCTTAGTGCCGACACGTATAGTTTTTCTAATACGATCATGTTGCATTTTCTAGTGATTTAATTCATAATTACGCACATGTGATTTATTATTTGAATCGACTCACAAAAAAGAAACAAAATCTGCAGTGGTCCGCACCAAACATTTTTTATACTAACTTATAATCCATTTTCCGAAAGAACTTTTCAAATAAAAGTTGTTTAAAATTTCAATACCTCTACATAAAATATTTGTTGAATGTTTTTCGATAACGTTTTCGAGGTACGGAAAAAGTGATAAGAGTAAATCATCACTTCCGGTAGGGATGTTGAAACGTTGAAACGAATTCTTGCCATATAGAAATATTAATTTTAAAATATTATAAATTGTTTTAAAATTGCATTTATTTTTAATTATTAGCAATACATTTGACCATCATGGTTTCTAAATGCATGACACATATCTTTTATCTTTAAAATTACGACGATAATATCTTCTTTGTACGGGCATTTCATTAGTAAATGTTGGCAATTTTTCTTTTTTAATTTTATTGGAAAAAAATTGCTAATGGTTTTTAAATGTTTTTACGCAACAATAAATGAGGTGCCTAATTTCAAAAGGGTTTCATACAGATTTAAGAAAATCACAAATTACGATTTGCGATTGAATTGCACATATTACATAGTAAATTATAGGGGATAACGATCGTTGCGAAACTCAATTGGTTTCATTTCAATATTTCGTAATAGATTTCTTCTTCAGGAAAAAGCTACAAATACATGACTGTAATAATAAAAAAAGGAACGAAAAGACGAAAAACGAAATTGAAAAACAAATAGTGTGAAGATAAAACAGTAATGTGGCTCTCGTTAATACAAAATATAAAAGGATAATATTGTAAATGTCAGTTTAAAATACGCCGTAATCGTTATATAAAAATTTATAAAAACAAACCTTAGAAACAACCACTACACGTTAACATTAAAAGTTCATGAAAAATATTTGGTTGAAATAAATAAAATTTGTAAAAGCATTAAAACATCTTGATGGAAAAGTCATAGTGCGGATAATAACTGCTTCAACTGGGAAAATCCGAAAAATCCGATTAGCAATTAGTGATAATGATATTGGTCGAATCTGACCTGCTGATCTCAATATGCACTCATCATTTGGGGTTCGCCAGAATATAGTAACTCTTTTCGAGTAAGGAGTTGTTGTTAGCGACATAATGCAGGTCGATTTATCTGTAAATATTTTTTGTTCAATTATTCAATGGAGCAATATCCTGGCACAAAGATGTGGCCTCCACTGCAACTTCTTCGCCTGTATATTATTACTTCTTTAATAACTTTTTAAAATGTTTGTTTACAGAGAAGCAGGATATACGAATGGATCAAACAGCATTGGCAAGCCAATGAGGAAGAACATCCACTGGGCACAGTTGGTAGAAGTGGTCGCCCCAGAGCAATGACGGAGAAAGACATCGATTGTCTTATCGAAAACGTTTTGGGCCGGCCTTTTGCCAGTGTAAGAAGTCGCAGCGAAACTTTAAATTTAGGTTGCATTTGCCATACATACGGTGTCGTTTAATTGATAACGGCTACCGTAATAGGCGCCCTACCAGAAAAACATATTTAGACATAAATCATCGCCAAAATAGAATCGCATTTAATGTAATTTTTAGTGATGAGAAGGTGAATGTCTGCTAGTCTGGGTGAGTTGGTTCAAATCAGTCCTAGAATGACTGCCGTAGACTATGTGCACATATTGGAAGACGTCATATTACCGAGTGTGCGGATACTTTATCCAGAACCTCAACGCATTTCATTCGTTCATGATAACAGTGCCATACTTCTCGTGTGGTTCGTGAGTCGTTTGAAGATCACCCAGGGATCGATTTAATTCCATGGGCTTCTAAATCGCCGAACTTGAACCCCATTGATAATTTATTGGCCAGTAAGGTGCGCAAGTGGGACGACGTTGACGGTCGTCAGTACATTCGGAACAGAAAGGCACAAGCAAATAATCGTAAGCACTTCACAAAAACAAGATACTAATCAACATAAACGGAGTATCGAATAACTTTATCTGTAAATCGTGAAGATCCGAACTTATTTTCACCTTCTAAAAAGTAAAACACATATAGCAAGAATACTACATATATCTGTTTCATATTGGCAAATTATATTTCAAAACTATTCACAAAATATCTACAATATTATAACCCAATCGAATAAAATGAGTATGAGTGGAATAGCGTGATTCAAATTTATCGGCAGTTAAAGGAGATACGCTTCATATCTGACGTGCATGCAGTTGTCGCCTGTGCTAGTCTCGAAATAGTTGAACCTTATTGTACTGTACACTGCAGTATTGTACAATTTCGTAATCTCTATCAGATCCATGTATGCTACTTACATGTTACTTTTCTCATTGCACATACTTTTACGTATTATACTAAAGGGTTTTTCAACAAGAACTTTGTTTTCAAACAGGGGCATATTGGAATAACATAACAGTTTTGACATTTTACGTTATAACATATCAGTAGTAGAAGCTTCGGCAATTGTAACATTGAATTCAATTTCGCTCGAAAATATGTAAAAGATCTGTAAAAGCTACATTTCGTAAAATTAGTGATATTTTCGGGCAACATAATCGTCCTTCTGAGACCGCTATTAAGAATTTGGTCGATAAATTTGAGTCACTAACGCGTGTTCGGCCAGGTTGTTCAAGTGAAAACATCGTATATCAGAATTTGTCAATTCCTCGACGTTCTCAACAATTGGGTCTATTCTACAACGACCACATGACGAATTTTGCGTAAGGATTTGGCCTTGAAGCCTTACAAGGTGCAACTGGTGCATGAATTGAAGCCGGCCGACCATTCCTTCGTCGTAAATTTGCTGAATTCAATCAAGAACAGCCCGCCGGTTTTTTTTTATAAAAATCATTTTTTCAGACGAAGCCCATATTCATTTGCCTTGATATGTCAACAATTAAATTGCCGAATTTGGGCTTCTGAAAATCCAGCCTTTGCATGCTGAACGTATTCGATCACGTTATCGAGAGATGTTAACAAGTAAATTTTGGCCGATTATTGATAACATGTATATTACTGACATGTGGTTTCAACAGGACGGTCATACATGTCACACAGCCACCGAAACAATGAATTTATTGCAAACCAAATTTTCAGATCGCATAATTTCACGAAATTTAGTTAATTGGCCGCATCGATCATGCGATTTAACACAACTGGATTCCTTTTTGTGGGGCTATGTCCATACGGAGCCAATCGAATCAATTGTAGCCTTAAAACTCAAAATCCGTGACGTGATTAACGAAATAGACCCGCCATTTTGCCAAAATGTGATAGAAAATGTTGATAAAAGAATCTGTATGCGTGGTCGTGGTGGACATCTGTCCGATATCATTTTTCATTTATAGTTGCCAAACCTTACTCTATCCAATGCATTAAAAATTTGAATCATTTTCATCTATTTTTTTTGTTTTATTTTGTTTTGAAAAAGAAAGTTCTTGTTGAAAAACCCTGTACAATGTTCATTTATTTTAGGTTTTTCCAATAATTGTAAAACACACTATTATAACTACATCGAAATATTTAGATATAGCCCTTTGTTAATTAATTTCAAATAGCTGTAGCTACGTTTTTTGGCTAACAAGATAACGGCAGCTAATTGGTGAACTGGATTTAATCATATCATTTATATCGCTTCCATAAATAACCACACGAATCTTATATATACACAGTTTCACCAATTACTTATGCCAACCATCGTGCTGTGGAATTCTCTTAACTGGATTCATACTTGTGGATCACGCGGCTTAAATTTGCTGTAGAAATAGGGCATTCGATATTGTTTTATTGCATTTGGTTGTATGTATAAAATATTTCTACTGAAATTTTCGACTTGTAATTGTTCGAATACCGGAAATATAAAAATGATAGTTTAATTTCGACAGTGTGTTCCAAATTTTATCCAAAATTGGGATCTAGAATATTGTTCTGATTTTTTTTACTGCGTCTACTAAAACTTGTACCCTAAGTATGATGCAAAACTACATAAATATCAACTTTGCTCTTCTGCTAAGCGTAATATTAGTGTAATATAATCAAAATTTCTGTTGTATTGCTTTTACACACCACAACCTTTATGTATCTCGTCATATTTTAATTATTTGTATTGACAATGCCAAATAAACCCACAGTGAGTGAATTTCTAACGTTGTACTTCCTGAACTGCTGTTACCGTTATATCTTATATCGTTATTCCATTATTCTGCCTTAAGGCAACGCGCATTTTTGTGCCATTTATCATATTCCATGTAAATTTTGTAAAACGTTCAAGGTGTATAGTGCCAAAATTAGGAATTTTAAATTGTCAGTTATTTTACTCCAATTAAATGTGTTTTGGTCGAAAATTCTATCAAAACAACAATGCTCATTTGCATGGCATTATTAAGATATGCTAGTGCCGTTTCAGTAAATCTAACTATACTTTGTTTAATTGGCCGTTTAAAAGGAGTTAGTTATAGAGGAATCTTTTCCACTTATCGATAAGAGACGAACTGGTCATTTGTTCATATTTAATTACTATCCAATAATAAAATTGGGTAATGATAATTTTAAACCGATGTTATGACTAAATAGTTTATTCAGGTACCCTAGATATAAATAATTTAAAATAATTAGTTACAACAATCTTGTAATTTTATTTTCAGCTTTCTATTGTTATACGCACTCGAGGTGAATAGCAAGTACCAACTAATTCATGGAATCTAAGTTTAATTACTTAGTTGCATGATGGGACTCAGGACGAGAGGAGCAGGGTAAAATAACAAGAAAATCAGAAAAGAAATAATTTAGTTGGTTTGGGGCCGTAACGATCATACAAGAGGAGAAGACAATACCAAGGTTAATGGAAGTAAGAACAGTGAAGACGAAAAGAAGAATATCAAGAAGGAAATGGAAAGAAAAAATAAGGGAAGTAGTAGAAAGAAGATATGGATGACAATCTGAAATGAAAAAGAAAAAAAGTTTCATAATGAGAGGTGTCATAAAATTATTCAATTTAAGAATTCCTGTATACGTTTGTTACAAACAAGTAAATTTACCAATGTTTAATTTGAGTTTATGCATTGAGTGATAGATGAAGTTAGTATAATATAAATAATTTTTTAACAATTTAAAAAATACAAATTCCCTTCCACATATATTTTCACTTCTTCCAATAATGCACGCTATGAAGTTAAACAAAATTCGTCCTGCATCAGGAACAGAACGTTAACCCCTAACGACTCACGTGCGTAGGTTAGTAGATTGGCCGACTACTGTATTATTGCGCGCATATATACCTGAGATCGCTCGTTCTTTAATTAGCGGCAGAATTTGCATTGAACTTCGTATTTTCACGCCGGCGAATTCATTGCCCTCCTTCCGTAGACAATTCGAAATTAGAGCCGGGCTCATTTTCCGCCCGATCGTGTTTAGACGGATTAATTTAAAGTTTGCGTGAGCCGTTATTTAAATCCGCATATCAGCGTATGCTTTGGCGTCAGCTCAAATTAGTGGGGCCATTGATGTGGGTCTGGTCAATTTCCAGCGAAATTGCGGCAAGTTCAATTACTTTGTTCGAAGTCTTGACATGTTAATTGCGACGCTAAATATTTTTTCGGTAACAATGTTTAGTACATTTGTTTTGAAATTGGTTTAATTTTTGGAGCAAAGACAAACACGTTAGTACGTATTTCAAATAAAAAACCAAAATAGAAAGCTTTTCATCGTTCAGTGATTTAAATTAGTAAATGGAAAACGCAGATCTCCGGTGACCTGAAACGTCTCGTTTTTATCGAACGTAACTTAAATCCTGAAAAAATCTTATTTCAGACTATCGAACCTCAATTTCTGGAAACATATTTTGCACCAAATTGATAATTGTTGGCCAAAATTAATCCACACAACACGGCGATTACTTAAGCAGAGACAATTAATAATGAAATTAATTATCGAATTCGAAATTTTTAGAGAACCATTGAAGTGACCAACCAACAGACGAAATATTTGCAAGAAGTACGAATTGTGTAACAAAACACAGCATTTCTTGCGGTTATTTAAGCCAGCAGTTCTAATTGTGAACTGCATGTGAATTATTTTCAGATAGACTCAACTTTCGTATTTTAAGCTCGCCCAGACTTGAGCAATCAAGGGTGGTTCATTTTTATTAAGCCATGGCCGAATGCCAACTAAGCTTAATATGCACATGGATCCGAAATGGGAAGAACACTATACCAAGGAAATAAAGAGTAAAATTAAAAAAAAAAAATATGGATACTGAATGATTAGTTCATTCCACGTTGTCATATAGGCACCCCACTACAGACCAAACGACGAACAAAAATTACTTAACCAGAAGATTTTTTCACAGTAAAGTGATTAAATGAAACCAGCACTAAGTGTATAGTGAAATCTTGAAAATTTACCAACAGATACGTCACAACATTTTTCTTATTGAAATCGCATTTATTAATTTCACAAAGCCATACAAAAGCCGCATTGCCAATTAAATGGTAAATGATGTGAGTTTTATTCCGAACACAAATTAAAGCAGTTCTATGGGCGGTGCCAATGTGGCAATTATTTATTATGTTTATAATCACTATTTCACGTTTGTCTCCCATACATTCAATGAAATGTTTTGGTCGATTTTTTGCCCGGTGCGTTGCGAAATGCTTCATTAGCGAACTGAAATGCACAGAAATATAAATGTAATTGGTTTTTAAATACATTCGAAAACGCGTTGAACTACATTGCGCACCGTGTTTAACGTTCACATTTCCATTTGACAGTATTACAAACTATATAAAAAATTAAGTCTCAGTCCACTGCGCCCATTACTGTATTAATGCAAACATACACGAATATAATTCACAAACGGACACAACAAATCGTATTTGTGCAGTATTTGTAGCGTATCAGCAATTTAATTTTATTGTCGGGTGCATTTTGAAAATTACCTTAACATTGATTTTGAAAGTATTGTTATGCTGGGGGGTTAATACGTAATTATCGAGTGTTATTCGTTAGGGTTCGTTAGCTCGTATAAAAAACTGCATCCGAAATTAAATAACAAGAATGATATTAAGCAATAATTAAAAATAATGAACCTAATGAGCTTGAACTTTTCAGATATGATCATCCCATTTCTTTCCCATGTTGACAAACGACCATTTTTAAAGTTTCCATACCACTGTATAATCGTTCCCTTATTGCGCGTAGTACTTAAGTAATAAACATAATATTCACTTTATTTTACTATTAATTGAGAGAGTGTAGTGTAGAGGGTGCAGTTTTAAGAAAAACAACGAGCGACTTCTGTTTGGTTAACTTACGAACTGCCTTCACTATAGCCACTAAATTGAATACCAATTCTTGGATAAACGCTCGAAGAACTACTTTAATTATTTACTACATGTGAAGTTGAAATCGATAATAAACAAAGTGAAACTGGCCAAGGGCGAGAGCGATATTTTTACGCGTCACACTCGTGAAATATCGATGCAAAGTTATCGTTTTAAACAATTTATGCATCGCTCGATAATCTTTGCAAATTATTTCAAGTTCATGAAATGGTTTACTACATAATTGGTGTCACTTTGAAGTGTGTTCGTAACTATTACATAAGCAACGATTGTAGCTTAATCACATGCTACGAAACGCGGAATTTGATTTGATGAATAAAACATCAGTTCGTTGGATTAATTATTTTAAATGAGTTATATAAAGGTGTGCGTTTTTCACCACAGCATTTAAATATATACATGCCGACAAATAACTAAATATGTCGTATTATTGAATTTGAAACATCACACGTCTCAGTCTTCATTATATGAAATTCAAATACAATATCGACCTTCAATTAAATGAATTAATCTTACTATTAGTTCTAAGAATAAATGTGAAGCTATTTTACGTCAAGGTTTGAGTTGTTTGTTAATGCAGGAGATGCAGTGATTAAATTTAATTCAAATACGTTGTTCAATCTTTTGACAACAATTTGTTACGCTCTTTCTTATGGTTAGGTTATGTCGTCAGCGTAGTTTTTATTAAACTATTTCGTCACAGTGACGAAACATATCAATAAAACTGATTAATATCGATTATTACAAATTTGTTTGCATTCACAAAACGATCGACGATGTCGAACATAATGTCATGGAGCAAAACGCAGTATTGAGATAAGAAGGGGCTCAATGAACTTAATATTTAGTCTTTGTTAAAATCTCCACGGTAGCTTTTAGTGGAGTAGGCAAGGATATCAAATGAAGAAGATAAAATGGCACTGGGCCATATAACAAATCTAATATTGTTCTTCTTGTGGACGACTGTGCTCGATACAAAACATATAATAGCAAAAATCGAAGGGAAATTAAAATTGAGCATATTCATATTTAAGAAAATACTCATAAACGAAATTAAGTTAGCAAATGTGTCCGCTTATATAATCGTCGTAATTTGCATCATCAATTTAATTTCTTCGCATCAGGCATCAGACACGAGTCAAAGTACTGCCTTTCATTCGGGATAATCCTGGGAATTAATTATGCAAATAGACGTTTGGCGGTGCACTTTTATTTTTCGGCGTGTGCGTGTGCATGTGCATCGCGTTTCCTTTCATTTGTGACGTTGATGTAGGCACTCGGTAAACCTGTTCAGGACCGGCATCCTTATAAGCACCAGGACCAGAGGTTACGCATCTTATCCAAAAGTAAAAGTGTGGGCATCGCCTATTACATACAATGACCGTATGTTAACTGCGCGAATATATTAAATTTCGCGAGACAGCAACCTTCAGTTTACACAAAAGTGAAATTAATGGCGAAAATTTTTAGTGTGTTTCATAAAGTGCTCCGACCTTTTCGAAATATGTACCGTTGATGCGACTGAAATTGGAGGAAACAAAATTTTTTTACGGGTTAGTTTTACTGTTGGAGCTTTTACTGACGTTAATGTATTCATTAAAAGCAATGTATGTGATCGCCTGTAAATTTTTGAATTTCATCCTTATTTGTTAAAATGTGTAAATAATTAATGTTTTCAAAATAATATTGCAATAAAATATTTAATCAAACTTGTATTTATAATTTGGCAGCCAAGCCAACCCATAATACATACATAATCCATAACTTGAGGATCATGCAAGTATAAACATTGGGAAGTTAGTAATTTATAACCCACATCATTATTTATATCAAATGTAAGCGTATACGGTTTTCACATTGTTAATTTCATCAACACGCGAAACGGCATTTTTTCAAATGAACCACGTAAAATATAACGTGTAGTATATTTTCAAAACATTTAGTTTTATTCAACAGGGAAATCATATAAAAACTAACAGTTTTGTACAAATATATTTGTGGAGCTAGATCTAGGCGTTGCTAGTGTACGATTTAAACGTATCACGCCTTCCGCTCTTACACAATACAGTAAAGTGATTTACAACGTTAATTTGCCATTTTATGACTGGAAATAATACAATACAATAAATAATTTACGATACTTTACGTCACTTTATAATCGTTTTCCAGTGAACTCGTATTTTGCCCGCCTATGTAGTAATTGCTGAGCTTAATCCATTCCACACATATTATTTTACCATGAGGCATTTAACTATTCATTAATTACCTCTTCCAATCAGTTACTTATATAATTTGTTGTAATTGTGTTAATGCATTTAAGTGAATAATAATTTTAGACAATAATTTTAAAGCTATTTAATTAAGAAAATTAAAATATTAGATATTAGCCAGTAGGCAACATGCAAAGTTTTCATATATTTTTTTAGATTTTTTACCCATTTTAAAAATTAATAATAATTGTGATTGAATACTTAAATGCTCTAAACAAGTTATAATTTGTTTATTATATGATAATTACACGATAAACTAATAGAGTTATCGTCTCCCAGTTCCCACGATCAAAATACAGTGTCGTAACGCGACGTCTTTAAAAGGTGTTTGTCACAAACGAGCACATTTCTCAAGTGAGGCCTGCGAGCAGCACTATTCGGTAAATCCAGGTAAAGTAGGAAGTATAAAGATATATGTTTTATGCATACAACGTCCTACTTACAAGTATCGTAATTGCATGCGGGCGTTATTGCATTATGGCACATATAATAAACTTGACTTAAATATCCGTTTGCGAAAACACGATTACAGTCTGGACACAACATTAGCATACGTGTAAGTGTCGAACGAATGAACGAGCATGAGTTACGATTTTTGTTCGTCGTTTTTCGGTGGGTGTTGAAACGAAACGCGTGGGTGAACAATATGGGCCATATACGGCGCACAAATGAGGCGAAATGAAAAAGTATATGTTTTATTCATTTGATTCATGCGCATAAAATTAGTTTCGGGGCTTTGGTAAGTGGCGAAATCGAATTAATGTGTGTTTAGGCAAGACATATATATGGCTACTTTGTTAAATGTTAACAATATATCAAATATTAAAATTTCAATTCTATGAAAGATTTTTATTAAGAGTTCGAAGAAAATCTCTATTAATGTATGTAATCAAGATGCTGCAGACAATTAAGATTACAACATTTCAGAAACAATGCCACTATAATTTTAGACGACGAAAAATATTTTGCATTATCTAACTCCGAAATAAAAGTAAACGAAGGCTTTTATACAGACAACATTGACGGCGTTCCTAATGATATATGTTATAAGAAAAAAGCGAATTTGAGGCCAAGGTACTAGTGTGGTGCGCCATTTCGGAAGCTGGTTTTTCAAGACCTCATTTTGGGCGAGTTAGGGGCGAAGCTGTAAATGTAAACATTTATATTCAAAGATGCCTCCCCAAATCAGTGAATATTATTCAAACGCATCATGTTAATGATATTATTATGTTCTGGCCGATGTGACATCGTGTCATTATGTGAGAAGAACCCAAGATTGGTTAAGGTTGGTGTACCTAAAGAGATAACCTCTCGAATGTTCTACAGCAACATCCTATAGAAGAGTTTTGACCTTTACTCTGTACAAACGTTTGGGTGGGGAGCCCAAAATGATGAAAACACGAGACCAAAAAGATTCGAGAATTTAACCTACTTACCGTCCAAAGGCTGACGAGGGGCATTCGCACCAACTTGGGAACCATTGAAACCCATGACACTTTAGCTGGTATGTGGTACATTATAATTATAGTTAAAGCTTGCTTCACTGTATCGTTTGCTGTGCTACCAAATTAAATAAAACAATTATAATTTGATAAGTGTATTTTTAAAAAATTCCCAAAACTTTTGTTATTGAACCCTAATCATCGCTTTTCCAATTGCCCAATCCATTGATTAAACAAAATATAATTACATATTTCGAATATTTTTCAACCCTGTTACAGTCCTTGAAAGTTGACTTAAGAATATGATGCTTTATTGGCTGTAAATATGTTGTCAGTATTCTATTACTTTCCATTCCGGTATTTCATATTTTTGTTGCATTTCCATTTGCACAATTTTATTCCTTTATTGGTTCTCATTTGATTACTTTTAATTTGTTGCATAATTTTCACTTGTATTTTTTTTGTGTTTGCTTCTTCGTGAAAATTTCAATTAATCTTTCACAAAAAGTACACCTACTACTTTTGAGTTGTTGGGCAGTTTTATATTCCTATATAAGTATTTTTTCCATTAATTGAAATTTCATATAATTTTTCTATGGCGTCATTTCTGATAAACAAATATATTTAAAACCATGTTACTTGCACATAACTTTACTTAAAAATCTAAAATTACCCATTTCGGAAGCTTTGTTGAAAAATGTTAATAATCAATCAATTATTTCAAACTTTGGTTCCCTGGTTAATCAAGTTTTACAGTTATTACGTTTTGGAGGTTTGGGGTGTTTTGGGACTTGAGTAAATTGTTGGGTTTGTCATCAATTGAGTTTTAATTTACTATGGCCTGCAGAATTATTCGAATGTATGTAAATTTTTGCTATCAACTGAAATGTCATATAATTTCCGTATGGCATCATACATATATTTTGAACAATATTATTTCTACATAATTTTAGATTAAATAGAAAATAAATGTACATATATAACAACATAATTCCTGTTTACTTCGATTTTCTAGCAGTTTTAGACATAAATGGATATGCTGAACATGAACAAAAACTGCAATCAGTTTTCTTTTATCCAAAAAAAATTTGTCTATCTTAATGCGATCACTCAAGGCACGATCAACTCCCTCGAGTTGGAGGGTGGGATGACCTTGGAGATCAGGACAAGAGAGTTAATGTGTCGCTCTACATGTATTTTATTACAAAGTATGCTTCGAGTACTTGTTTGTACGCAACGTCCAGGAGAAATTTGATGCACTCATCTCTACTCCTCCAGATCATGTTTGCCTCTGCTAAGGTTCGCCCTAAGTGCATAATAAGCTCTGATTCGTCTTGTTCTATCTGTGGCAGTTTCACTATTCGAAGTCAAAGAACGAACATCAGCCTATTTATAAGGTAAGCCATATTGCATATTTTAAAGTAAAACTCGGTGATAAAGTTAAGCCTCGACCCCTTCACAAAGTTCGTAAGCAGTGGAAGAAGGAAACACGTGTGGTATACCTAGGGTTTCGCGAGGGCCCATAGATCATTCAAGTGACTGTTACTTCTGTATAGCAAAAATGTTAGGAGATATCAAGAAGAACAAAAGTAAATTACAGTATCCTAGTCCTCGTCTACCATCTATACGCCTTGTGCCTTATTCACCAGTGCCAATTTTCATTGAACCACCTTCTTTTGGAAAACAGGTATCTAGTGAAGAAGTAAATGATAGCAACGGTAATGATTTTGAAATTAACAATGACTTAGTTCGTGATGGATTTGATCAGCATGAGTTAACTGACTTGGCATGAGATTTGCGACTATTCACAAAGGCTTCAGAAGTTCTAGCATCACGACTGAACGAGGAGAAAATTTACTTGAGAAACGAACGAAGATATCCTGCTATCGAATAGGAGGAAGTGCATTTCTGCAAATATTGAAGTGACGGTTGCTTTCGATATTGCCTCATGGTGTAATGGAGGTTTCGGGAATTTCAATATATAAGGCAACTGAAAGGCGACTTGTCCACACTATAAGTCGCCATTCAGGGCAATTTATTTGGTGCAGTCCCAATTGGTCGTTCAATTTGTTTTCGTGGAGAATATGGAAACATAAGAAGATAAGGAGAGTCACTGACCTGTTGCAGTATCGCAAGCACAATTGGATCATGTGTTGACCAAATGGTCTCCCTCCTTATTATTTGGCAACATAGATACACTAAGTTTCCCTTTTTGCTGTGTCTGTGGTCTGCTGTTCCACAGACAGAGAAAACAGCCATTGGGTTGAATCGAATTGGCTTCTATGATGTGACCTCAAATATGGAACATTATACATAGGCCTTCTGACAGAAAGAACATTACAATCCCACATCTGCCACCTAAAACTCTGGGTATCATGAAGCAATCATCAAAGTCTTGCGAACTGAAGAGAACTATTTCAAGTATCTTATTTGTGCATTTCCCACCTTTCATTAATAAAGATAAAGGCCGGTGTATTTGACGTTCCACGGATTAGGCAGCTCATTAAGGATGAACGCTTCATCGGGGCAATGTCAGAACCCCAAAAGAAGTGCATGGTTGTAATTCAAAAACCTTGTCATAGACTATGCTGGAAATAAATCAGCATATAATTATATCGAAATTGCACAGAAACTTGGTGAGATTTAGAATGCTTGGTGTAACATGAGTATCAAGGGAGTGCATTCTCTGCAAAGCCATCTTGCTGACTTCCCGACAAATCTAGGTGCAGTCAGTGATGAACAAGTCCACCGATTCCACCAAGAGCCCATGGAGGTACTGTGATGACAGATAAGATTGCTGACTATTTTTCGAGCATCAAGCGAGATTGTCCACAGATTGAACACTCCAGGAAACGTATAAACGTAAATTAATTACTATAGTATGTGTGTTTTGAAATAGAATTTCACTACTTGTACACCATTGAGGTGCCAGGACGCTTCAGTTTGATTTACAGTAACAATATATATATATATATTGTATGTTGCTTTGGGAAAAATGGAGAGGTCACAATCAGATCTAACTAAACAAAAATTGTGTTCACCAGTGTAATCACCCTTTCACGAAAAAATATTTGTTTCAATTATGTTATCAATAATTTATGTAGAATGTTAAAGTTTGACGTATTGAATAATTCAAGTTTTACAGATGATATACTCTGATATACTAATTACGCTCGAGAAGATAATGAGATTTTATCGTCGTGTACAACATAACGTTTTGTTCCATCCTCCATTATTTCGATTGCGATTAGTTGCTTATTTTGATTGACAATTATTATAGACGTCAAAATAATTCAACAATCAAAAAACGCCAAAAAAACAGAAAAATAACAATGTATGTTAAAAACATTACACACTCAACGCGGGGCTGTTGGTATGGAGAAAATCTGTTTATCAACTAAGTTAAAAAAACCTCAAGCATTTGCGTGAAAGTGTTCCCATTTTGAGGAAATAATGGCTCAATCTTTCTTTAATGAAGATGAATTGTATGTTCCTGGAGATATTATTAAAGAAACCAGTTCTGTTGTCGAAAATTTATTGCCTCAAAAATCTGCACCTGTATGAAAAAGAATATAATATCGTCTGCGGCTGTCGCATTTCGCAGAAAAGTTAAAAAAGCCTAAAGTTTCAACATTGTGGTCTTGTTATTCAAAGATGAATAGTATATTACTGATTAAGGAGCAAGTGGACATATCAAAGTAAGAAGAATTATTATTTCGTAATATTATAATTAAAATGTATATTTTTTTAGCTTCTTGAGTATAAAGGCTTTCCTTAAGAGAGAATACTCAATCCACACACCGGTCAAATCAAATGTGTTAGAGGGGAACAAATTTTTGGAGGATGCACCTGATAAGATTTACTTGTTAGTAAAGGTAAACATTATTATTATGGTATTTTAAGTTAATTATGTTGAAGGTTGTCTTGGTCATCGGAATTCCCGGAGGGTGCAGAATAGATGAATGACATAAAATAAAAATTAACGATATCGAAGATCGAGATAACGTTTTGGTAACACAAGTTCCGGAAACAAAAACGAATAAAAAGCGAATATTTACTATTGTGGATAATACGAAAGTAGGAGTAAATAAGTTGGATTTATACAAAAAATATGTTGCTTTAAGACCTGCAAATCCACCAACCAAGAGTTTCTTTTTGTGTTATCGCAATGAAAATGTACAAAGCAAGTGGTGATGGATGGATGGTAACGGAACTTTTAACACTGTCATCACCTGTGTAAGATCCGGTCATTGCTTTAGGAGAACAGGTGCTACTCTTTTGGCGAACACTGGAGCTAACACATATGAAGGACATTAGGGGTGGAAATCCAATTCTATTGTAGAAGGCTACATCGAAGAGTCAGTTGAAACTAAGAAGGAAATTTGTAACAGAATTTAGATGAGGAAAAGCAGTGGAAAGAATTGTCAAGAATTTTCAAACGAGTTACCTGGTTGCACTAACCTCATCAAAAGCGACGATAGTGCTAACAAGAATACTGTTGGAAAAGTGTTCATTTAATTTTTATTAACAATGTTATAATAGAGGTTATAATTCAGTTGTTTACAATTTTGATTAAAAAATAATAATAAAGAAAATGAAAATAGCAAAAATGTAATTTTTTTTACATTCTAGACTATAAAATTTCATTTTAACATGAGGTAAAGACTAGATAAAATACCATTTTAACAAGGAGGATGGAATAAAATATATGTAATGTTTTTCCCTCATTAACTTGAAAGCGAATATTCTTTGACGTCGAATTGACTTTATCCACTACAGGTAATCTAGTTGCATAATCAATAATAATGGAAACTTTTTTTATTATTTACATACATTTTGGATATATATCATCTGTTCCTTGTGCCTTATTGCACATACCGATGTGCCTTAAATAACTAAAAGTGTTAATTGCAGTTTTATAAACGATCGCGTCGAATGCCCATGTTCTCCAATGATCGCCTGGCGTCCAATTGATTCGTAAAGAATGAACATTTAGAATTTGCTTGGCTTGCAGAACTATTTATACAAAAAGTCTTCACAAGTAGTTGTTTAGTGCAGTTGCGACTAATAATCGAGATGGCATAATTAATTGTAACCAAATCGACCAAGTGTCTCGTTAAATGTTACTATTTTATTGTATTTAGAATTCATGGAAACATTTAAATTTCGCTGAACTTGCGTTTACAGCGGCGCAATTATGTAATTAATTGAAAAGTCGGAAGTTTGGTTTCTTGTTTATTAAACGTCGCCGACGAGACAATGGCCACTTAGTTCCCCATCATAAATCTCAGCGCCATTACCGAAAAGTAGTTTCAGTTAGTGGTAAGAACTGCAACGATGCAGCATCCATCTTTACGACCAATTTTCGAAACCGAACTACTGAATAAAATATCGCGTTAATCCAATATGTTTCAGGCTCGAATTCGGATAAATAGGTCACATTAAGCGGCAATTTTGCTCCCAGTATTCAAGATTAAAGTAAGGCGAGCAATAACGCGGTCGGATTCATTTCCCAACGCAGTTCCGAACGACTTATTCGGTAGTTTCGTTAGAGACTTTTAAGCAACTTTACGATTAAGGTCCGCCGTTATGCCGTTACGGCTAGAAATAATCATCACATCATTTTAGTGTTATGGTAATTTTATGTACTCGGCAGAAACCGAGTTATTTAAATATGACACGTTTTCTACGATATGTAAATTACATTTAATAATATTATACCTGGATAATAACATACAGGCTGGCTTAACGAAGTCATTCTGTGATTTTTATGAGCATGAATCTCAGACGTGTTTGATTAATTGTAATTATTTCTCGACACGTTGCATATACAATTTGAGCCTTGTTCTATTGTAAACTGTCGGAGAGCAGTTATTCGCCCACAATGTTGAACGGAATTGATGTTTGCTGTGATTGGGAGCAATTTTGCTATTTTTTTAAAAGATTATTTGCAATAATGACATGTTCAGGTTTTCTAAGGCAGACGATGTTATTTTTAATTTTTTACGACACAGTGTGTTGAAAATCTATTAAAATGCTGCCATACAATCTGACGCCAATTATTATGATACGAAAGTCCAATTGTAAATTTATGAAAATATCACAAACGTTGTGTTGAAACTGGACAAAGGTTTTCCCATAATTTTAAAATCAGAATTTTATTTTGTCAAAATGGTTTAAAGGGAGTTTAAAAGTTATGCTGCAATTTAAAACAGTGAATTATTCACAAATATTAACGAAAAAAGTTATTATTGAAAACTGAACACGATGCCTCATCAATCTTGTTTATTAGAATTATACAAAAGTTAACAAGTTTTTTTAGAAACATCTCCAGAAATTTGATTCTGTAGTATGAAGAATATATTTATGGTCGATTGGAACTTCCAAAAAGAATTGTCCAACTTGTAATATTATTTGCTCGAAGAACTAGCTTTCATTTTGCTGAGTAGTCTTGCAAGTGTTCCTTTGGCCCGATAGCTGGAAATATTTTACTTACTTATCCACCAACAATATACCCACAATGCTGACTTATGAGCGCACCTGAAATGACTAATACAATAGAAGAATGTACAAATTTGTGAGGTCATATTTTTACTGAGTGCTTCAACTATTTTTTGAAATATGCAAATCCCACTACTGATGACCCAGTGTTATTAATTCTTGATTGGAATGCGACACAATAATATCGATTTTATTGATAAAGCAGGACAAAATCATGCTTACCGCCTCATTGTTGCTACAAACTAAGTTACAATCGTTAGATGTGTCCTTTATGGGGCCATGTAACATTTTACGTACACGTTATTGAAAAGTACGAACTCTGGAAGAATTATTTCCAAATTCAAGGTAAGCAATGTTCTGAGAGAAGCGGCTGTGCCGTCTACAGATATAAACTAATTTAGGAGATAGTTCCACTCGATACATCAGTCTTCTCAGACGTGTACTTTATTGCTGCAGAAGTGATATTCCATTGGACACAGATGATGCAAGATTTATAGAACATAAGAGTTAAGTTATGGTAGACAAAGATGATGGAGAATATTTGAACGTCACAAATCATGGCCACACATCAAACCCCAAACAAGATTGCCTTATAGGACAAATTAACACTCCTTTGTAGTTACCCTTAGTGACTTTTTTCTTTGCCTAAGTCTGCATTTTCTAAAATAAAAACCAACCGAAAAGGGGCAAAGCCACAATTGTAATATCAAGTGAAATAGCTAAAACGCACAAGAAGAAAGAAGAAAACAGGGGAGGAAGAAAATGAAAAGTCTCCAGGTGGAAAAACAAAACATAGGAAAGAATGAAAAATCAAACTGAAACTTGACAAAATTGAAGATGAAGATAGTGACACTGAACATTTCTACTGTTACAAGAGCTATTCAGAATCAGTAAACGAGCAAAATGTTCCGATTGTCACATGTGGGCTCATAAAACGTGTGCTGAATGCGATGAAGATGATGATTATTTTGTTTGTGAATATTGCAAATAAATTTCTAAAAAACACTCTGCCCCTTTATCCTACATAATGACCACTTTAGAAACGTTGAAAAACCAAAATTACAAAAGTACCTAAGATATTGTTGCTATATTGATGATTATTGATTCTACACTACAGAAACTACATGCTAAATACTTTTAAAATTGTATTTCCTTTTAAGTAAGTAAACTAAAAATAATTTTGTCTTAGAGTGGCAACTTTGCCACAGCCTTCTCTACATTTTCTTTAATTTACTAAAACATTTTAAACACCGTACGTACTTTTTACGAATTTTCTATTTTCCTTAGAATTTCTCTTATTTTGAGGATTTAAAATGTGTTTAAAATCTTGAAAGCAAATGAAAACACCGCTAATTTCTTATTTCGTATTTTGTAAATTTTCCAAATTTTTTTCCAAATATAAAATTTATTTATTATTATTTATCATATATTTTCACTTTATTCATAATAACACGTTGGATATATATGCGTTGATGTAATAGGGCGTTGCTGAGTTCATCCCCATAATTTTTTATTAATTTTCAAAATTATACTCGACAAAAAATCAAAAATATTATCGCACTTTGCTTTCAAAACTATCTTTTTCTAGCTCACATATAGTTTAATAAATCCGCGTGTAATATTAATTCACTTTTATTCAACCCATAAATAACTTGCGATCATCAATTAAGGGAACATTTCATCAATGTCAAGTACACTGATTCAGTCACTGAAACATGAAACTCGAAGGTTTTTTGTTTGGACATTCTATGTATATTACCGACATAGGTTTGACAATTCTGCTTTGGAAGGTTTATGCCCTGTTAGAGTATTAATTTCAAAATGGTAAAAATGGAAAAATGTTAAAATAGTAAAAAAAACAAAATTATTCAGTCCAATATTACAAAATTGAAAAAATATTGTCTAAATAAAAAAGAAATTGCGAAAAACCTAAACATTTTTGACAATTGGGTTGGGCTAACTTGCACTGTTGCATGTTTACCCGTCATGGTAGGCGCCAAAATTCTATATTACCGACAATCCTAGAAATTCTATTCTACATAATTAATTGTTGTGTTACACCCCTCCAAAGAAACTTTGTAAATCATCGTTGCTTAATGCTTCGTTTAATTTTTATCCAGGCAAGCTCTATTTTAAATGTCGAACTGTTTTCTTGTAACATGTTAACGATTATTCATAATATTCATAAAATTTTATATACGTCTAATGTTCTTCAATGGAGTAGACTTGGGCTTAGTTCTGTTGACTCGAAATGGTTCTTGCTCTACACAATTCATAATCTTATTCAGGTCTATGGGGACTAGTTTGTTTGGGTTGGCTTTTACGAGCAATCGCTTTTCCATCAACTTGTTCAGATAGGAACCAATAGTGCAAAAAAGCCAAAAAGTTCATATTCATTTCATCTCACTATTGTCTCTATCATAGGGACTAGTTGTGTTGGGTTGGCTTTTTTCGAGCGATCGCTTTTCCATCAGATAGGAAAGATTGTCAACAGAGCATTGCCCCGGCCAAAAAGCTCCTTCAAATTCATTTCATCTCAATGTTCTCGTTATCTATTAAAGACAGAATAGTACAGTTATTATTATATATTAATATAATAAGTTCAAAATCATGAGCGACCATTAAAAGTAAACACAAATCGATTTGTACAGGAAAAATTACGAATATGCCCTAAACAGAAAAATCATTAACTATGAGATAGTGAATTTAGAAACTTAATGAGGACCATCAGTAGTGGCGCTGATGAAATATTTATGAAAGAAGAATAAATACCAGCCCCTGAAATGTTACAATTTTAAATAATTGCTTTACTGCGAACTTATTCTAATGAATATAATTGGTAAATATCGAGTATAAGACAAATAACCAAAAATTTTAAGTCATAGCGTTACAGTGCACGCTATGACTTCCCATCAATAGAACTGTATTTTTTCTCTGCCAATGAGTGTTATATGTAGTTCTATTTACCAGATACTTCATAGTAAGACATCTCTTTACTGGACAATTTTTCAATTTCACTCTTCTATCAAAAAGCAGTTGATTTATTTGAACATGTGAAAAAATCACTGGGCCAGAACTTCTTGTCCACTGACCTAAAACATTAACATGTCAGACACCCGGAAATGTAAGGAAGTTAAAATGCTTTGACGAGATAAGAAAATCCTTAATGATCTTCTGCATGAAATAGATTGACAGGGCGACTCTGTTATTTGAACAAGGTAGCTAAGGATGCCAATGATCATCACAATTAAAATTTCATAATTGCAATTTTCACACCCAATTTTACATTTTTACAATTTTTAGTTTCATAGTCTCGTCCAAAAAATTAATTTACTTGAATGTGATAACATGGAGCTAATTTTAAACAAGTTGAAGTCAGCGCCCAAATATTCTGGCCCTAAGATGTCTTGAATTGGTGTTGAAAAACGAAAAATGCAATCAACCCTGTAGGGCTAGATTTTGAGACTAACCGGGGATATATTTGGTAAATAGTATAAATCCATAAAAAAATCTTGGTTGATTAATGCTGGACTATTGAAATCGATTTAGGTTTTTCCTAAAGGACTTACTTATGTCGGTTTGTTTTGTGTTTCGTTTTCTGCCATTGGTCATACAACATAACACACAACACGGAACACTTAAATTTGTTCAATCGATTTCCAAAATCCCATCGACGATGTTAAGTGTGAAGTTGGGTTGAGGTTAATTTTATTTGACAGGGTTGATGAATGATGTGGCATCGTTCCTTATACCTAAACCATTGTACTTTATTGTACTTGGGTTTATTCCAGTTACATTTTGATCGTTTGTTGAATCTAATCTATTTATCGGATTCGATTGATATTTAGTGAGGTACCTTACGAAATGTCCAAACTAGTGCGCTTTTGTAAATCTTTGTCAACGATTAATTTAGCTCCATGTTATGTTAGTTTTACCAGATTGGTTTCTCTTGGGTTGGCTTTTCCCAATGAAAGGTCAATATGATTCATCGCCATTATATTAGGTGATTAGGTTGATTTGTCATTTCAGAATACATCACTTTATTTATTTTAGTTTTGATAAAGATAAAAACGCTTTTGGTTCATTTTTATTATATTTACTACAAAACGGAAAAAAAATAAAAATTTGCACTAACTGAAGCTAAATGATAACAACGACTGAGTCCTGCAGGACTCTAGCCCAAATAATATTGAAATTAATATAAATCCAGAATTCCAATGTGGATTTTTATTAACTAGGTCTCTTCTTTTGTGCAGCCCCAAAGTTTTCGATTATGTAATTTTTTTTATTAAATCACAAACCAATGATCTCACCTACACGCCCCCTTTCGATAGAAAACGTGTGAGCCTCTTTAAACCAGAAACTCAATGCGATTAATCGATTAATCTTGCCGCAGGCGACCTGAAACTGAAGCAAAAGATGTGCATACAAAATTTCTTTCCGATACACATTGCGATTTACGTGTACTTATTTCGTGTAAATAAGTGACTGTCTGTAGCGAAACGTGTAAAGCAGACACAAAAGTAAGCGACTAAATCACATGCGCCGTGAAGCGCAACGTAAATACCCGCCGTCTTGATCACGACTCGTGGAATTATCAAAATTTGCATTTGTCGACGAGTAAGTTGGCACTGGTACGCTTATTAGATCATTGCCTGATCAAATTACAGTTCACTCAACTTACGTATCGTAGAGTTACATTAACATAGATGTCCGCTGGTATAAATCTCATTGTTTATGTCGTTTAGAGACACGATTGGGCCGGTTCCAAAATCGCGACCCGTTACTTCAAAATTCGTTCAATACTTGCTTTTTAAAATATTGAGAAACATCTAAACGTTTAAACTTCACATGTGAGATGAAGTAATTACCGAGCGGCTATTAATCATTAAAGCCAGAAATCACGTCATTTCACAGGTCCTTCCGAGAAATGCACGCTCGTCGCGTTACAACGAAATCGCCGCGGGCTAAGGTAAAAACCGAATCACGTCTGAGCTGTTCATATTTCTAGCGCTGTCGATTCGCTGAAGGAATTTTTACGCTTTTCCGCTGGCAAAAAATGGACGAAGTAATTTATTGGACGTAATTGTGGCCGAATAAAAAGTCCTCCCCCCAGAGACCACTATTCGTCGGTTCCGTATTCTTTCGGTAATTTTTCAACGTTGGACTTTTATTAGATTGAAGCGAAAAATAACGAGTTTCCGGAAATCGTTTATAAACGACGTAATTTCGGAAGACACTTCGATTGCAATTTAATGTGGAAGAAGTAAGGCGGTAACGTTATTACTTACTTTGTGGTTGATGCATCCTAATATTCGATTCAAAGTTTTCTGGAAATTAAGAAAATTATTTTAGTTTTGTAGGTAGTTGATCGCATAAAATAATACATTATTGTTACAGATTTAATTTATAAATTGGATGTATTTATTACACCCACATCACAAAATTAAAGACAGCAAAAATGAAAAGGCGTGGCAAAAAGTAAGAATACAATAATGGAAAATAATAATAATAATAAATAATAAAATAAAAATAATAGAAACATGAGTAACTGAATGCACGGTTGACACAAGAAGTGAAAAGACTAATAAAAAGACAACAGAAACATTCGGCAAACAGTTAATAAAACAATTGATTATTTAAATAATGTAAAAAGTTATTAAAACAAAAACGAGCCAAATGGCAAGCGAAAGAAAGTGTGAAACGACAAAATTATAAATAAGAAAATGGAAAACGAGTTCAAAATAATAACTGTGAATGTGTTATAATTGAACAACTAGAAGAAAAGCACATACAAATGTAGAACCAAGAATGCATGAAGAAACACGAACACTTTCGCCGTTTCAAATAAAACTTCTAAAGAAACTAGTTCTAAAATTTAAAAAGATTACCAATATGCAACAGAAGTTGGCAGGATGTGGGACGAGAATACATACGGAAGGTGGGGTCTATACGTTATTAAAGATACAGATACAGTGAGAGGAATAGTGGTAATGAATACATGGAGAAATGTGTCGAGATTGATGTTGATAACGATTGGATTGGGTTGGGTTGGTTTTGGGAATTAAACAAAAATAGGATGAAAGTGGAAACCGGGAAAGAACAAGATAAGGTTATCAATGAGATAAGTAGAAGAGGAGATTAGTGTTGATAAAGATTAAGTTGATTCTAATTTAAGTATTTTGTGTATCTAGGCCAAAAAGTACTGTTTTTTCGTCTGAGTTTTCTTTACGACCGAGGCGGAGCCGAGGTCGGAAAGCAAACGAGGACGAAAAAACACTTTTTGGCAGTGGTGCACACAAAATTTTTTAGGCGACCCTCATAAAATTTTCAAACTTATTGCAACATTTACTTATAATTTATTGACATAGTCATTTATGACAACTGAACAATTGTACATATTTGTGACACCTTCAGACATGTTTATGTTTTCTTTGTCTACATTCGAAGTTATTTCGGCTTTATAAACAATAATTGCCCAATAATCAGTTAAAAAGTCTATCACCAACACGTATTTACTAATGTAAACAAGATGTACAGTTTGATACTGACGGCAATGTGGTTATTTTTATACAATTTCGGTAACTGTCGGTAGATGGCGCCACCCTATTGCGGACGAAAAATGAAAGCGGACGAAAAACGGTTACTTTTCGTCCGCGTTTGACGACTGAAATTTCAATTTTTCGTGTCGGTCGCCTAAAAAAATAACTTTATAAGCTTATCAATGGGGGAAGCACAAAGGATAAGAAGCAGAGAACACAATTCTGAAGTGTCAGGTGATGGAGAGGTGCAAATAAATAGATGTAGAAGATAATAGAAGTAAGACAATAAGGACAAGCTATAAGAAAACATACAGGGAAACATCTGCGGAATATAGCCCAAGTAACGAGATGAAGTACGGGAGTGAGAGAGAAAGAAGATAACAATGGATTCGGGCAGATGAAAGTTCAGCTAATGAATTTCTTCATTATTACAGTAAAGTAGCTAAATGCAATAATACAAATCTTTGTTGATTAAATCCCTTTTGGACAATGTATGAACGGTGTTTCCTTAGTCCAGATTGAAACTTTAGCAAATGACGTGGAACTGGACAATATTTTTATAGTTTTTAAGACCCAGAAGGATGTTCTAGTTGATTAGGATTATAGATATTGATATATGGTTTATAATCTTATACATTGTTGGGTGCATATTCGACAACTGTGCAGGATTGACTTCACGCTCATTTGTTTCACATGCTATCATATCGTTTACCGCTTTCTTCTTGGCGTGGTCGCTAAACTCGCCATTTGATTGATTTACGAACTCGTGATGGCTCATAATTTTTAAGCGCAGATTCTATGAAAAGTCGTTACCGATATATTGTTTAAATTACTATATACACTATATATTATTTACAATTATTTTATAAATCGAAATATCAGCATACCAATTAAACAATTATATTGTTGAACTCTTCTTGTTTTGATTGGGTGCTATTGGCATGTTTTACAAGTACTAAGTTGAGATCTACCAATATTTTTTGTCTCATTTTCAGTGCTCTTCATGTGGTATTGATGGACCACAACTATGAAGAGACGATAGCGCAACATGTACAGATTCATTGTTTACACAAGTATCACTTATTATTCGCTTGAGATCCTTTACTAAGCAACCCTCGGTAGCAAGTAAAGATTTGAAATATCTACAAATTTAAATCTGATATGTATAACAAGTCACTATTGAAAACAAACAAAATATTTAAAAAACATCGCGGATAAATATCAAAAATTCAACCCATAAGTCACATAACATATAACATGAACATATGCAAGTGTGACGCACAAGAATATTTGAGTTGGCTTCATTTTGCCGGTGCTTTTGCGTGACGACACACAATATTAATCAACGTTACGATTTTGAACGGAATGTTTTAGCATAAGCTTTCGTGTATACAGCCTCAATTTTTTTTGATAAGCCATTTTTTACATTAACATTTACAATAAATTGCTCTTAACGAACGAGAAGTCGATTCTAGTGCGTGAATTAAAATAAATTAAAATTAATTAAAAGATTACCATCGATGTGGGTTGATGGTTTGGTTTCTATTCTCATAACAAATACATGTCGGTACTTCAAACGTAAACGCACGTTTTCTACTATACATCATTTGGCATGGCATGGATTTAAATATCCATGAAGGTGCAACAATTTATTGTACACCCATTCACGGTAGTTTTTGGGCGTCGCATTAAAAATAATGGTGTGGCGCCGCTAGCCCGATTATGAAACTCGGTATCACAATCAGCGTGTTAACTCCTACACAAATTGTACAAATAAAACATTTCAGAAATCATTAGTTATGATATGTAAATGTTTTACATGGCATTTAAGTAAGGAAATAATTAAATATGCGAGCAGCCGATTGTTAAAAACGATCGTAAATTTACAAATGTCCAAAAATGAGGAAATGGGGAGGGGCCGAATTTTGAAAAATATTCACAACCCAAATCATTGTTCCATTGTCTTGCGGCCGCCTGACACAAAACTTTCTAGTGGCGAAATAATGTGAGACACACCGACTTTTACAAAAATAAACGCGCGAAAAAACAATGAATGTTACACAACGGTTAGCGGCGATCGTCGAGATTAAAATTGTGCTCGCAGATATGGAACGATTGACAATAAGTGGAGTACATATGCTAATATAATATTAGAATTACAGTTACTCCGTTAGGCCTTTGTTTGCGCAATGATTAATGCGACTATCTCGTCGACATATGCACAGAAAGATATCTATAATCCCGTCTGCATCTGCGGTGCTTAGTAAAAACCTACATAACTTACAGTCCGAAAAATCGTGCTCATAATCTGCCGAAACATGCGATAGCAATTATATAGTTGACCAACCGGTAATCCTTTAACGGATTTTGTCTAGTCAGAAGTGACAATTCTGGTGTGAATGAAATTAATATGTAACTTTAATCAACTGAAACGGGGCGTGTAACTACGTCGTAAATTCTGTCTCGCGAAAGTTTCAAAATTGGACGAATTTCCGACCCAGCGAAATAACTTTTATAGCTGACCGCATACGTGCCCAAACGCATTAAACGTTGAGCGACAAAGTTGTAACGTGCTGCGGCACTAAAAGCAATCATTCATAGTCTAGAAGCATGTGACATGCTGTGCGCGAGGGTGGCAGCTAACGCTGTTATTCGGCATCGTGCGGAATGGTGTCGTGTTTATTACCCCACAACACATGGAACACTAAGTCATTCCCTTAAATACGGGCACCCATATGTGAGAACGCAAACATGACGATTAATATTTCTAAACAATAGCACATCGACTAATTAGACTAAGAATTTCGCCACGAATATTGTCTAATATTGTACATTTTTTTTCAAGTAAATTATCACGATTAAAATATTACAACATAATCAGTAGGAGTTATTCATTTGCGTATATTAGAGACGCCTGCACCGAACCCACATTTGACTCCATTTCACATTTACGAAACTGAAAAATGTATTGTCTACTTTAACTCCATAGTAAATTGGAGACTGTGGTTTTATTAGCAGTATACTGCTGAAGATGGCAACTTAGTTGTCGAAATGTACATCTAGTGTTAATAAAATGATGTGTGGTAAAGGTAAGTTTGGTTCATTTTACTTCGTTAACTTCGTTGCCGTCCATCGAATTACTGGATGAAATAAAATGCGAAATTGAAAAACGTGATTAATAGTAATAATTTTGTAAAATTTGTTATTGTTGCACTTCGTGAGGAAGTGGTAGTGAAAATAAAAGATTAAAACAACATTTAATAACCTTGGCGTGGTCACTCATTGTAACAAAAAACTTAGCATGACGTAATTTATTTACAACTCACACATTTAAGTTACTAAAAAGTCTCGTAGGTATATAATTATTATCTTAACTTCATAATGGTCATTTTTATTTTTCATTGTTGTTGTTTAAGAAAACGCAAATACTAATTTGTTTAAATGATGGGCGTTAAATAATTGATTTGCATAATTGGTTTGTTTTTGTTTGTTTTCATATTTTTGATAATTGAATTTTTTCAACATCAATTCCAGTAACGTAATATTTTACCTTATGGTGTAATCGACAGAAATAGTTTAGTTTAGACAATGCAATATCCAAAGTTCCATTTCATACAGCACCCACCGAACAAACCAAATCAATAATCTTGTAAACATCGCAGTGATATTGTGAAAGAGAATTCTAAACTTTAATTTTTCGTTGGTGGCGTGGTGGCTGTAGCGGAAGAAAATTACTCCGTTCGCGTTTTAAATATGTTATAAGAGAGAAATTTTAAAAAGTAAAATGAGTAACTGGTTTCGAAAGAAATATACATCGAAATTTTGCAACGTAATATTTAAATCAAAATATTTGAGTTTAAATACGATTCATTTTCTCCATAATAAAAGTTCATAACTTGCGTGTTTAAGCTTCGAAATCGTTCATCCTCAATTTCTGAAGCATTTATTGCACCAACAACGTTTTTCATCTCTTTCATTACCCGAAACAACGAATTGGTCACATTCCCATTTGTATTTTTCACAAACGGCTTGTTTATTTTTGCAAATTTCATATACAGATGAATACGTGAAATCAAATTTACAAGCATATAAGGTGGTGTGATTTAAGGTTATCAGCACTTTCTTCAAAATTTGCTGTAAAGCAAAACTGAACACGAGTTCCCATAAAAAAATCACAATGAACTTTATTTGTAAAATGACAATCGGTTGACTGCGATAACAATTTGAAACCTGGGCTGTAAGATTCTAACATATCATATTCATAAAATTCTAGGCTAGAATCCAGTTAGCTGGAAAATTTGCTTCTTAATATTGATGTTAATTTTGCAATGAATTGCAGTGAACTTGAAACGAGAAGGTTGAAGACATTCCACGGGTAATAGTTTGCAATATGGTTTTGCAGAAAAATCCCTATTGCGTATTTGTGTATTTTGTGTGTAAAATGTGGCAGTATTTCATATTTATCCTAAAAATGGGACAACCGATTGCTACTGGTATACAATTACGTAGCGACTAATCAGAATCAAGCATTTCAAATAGAGAAGTGAAGCGTTTTTCGACGCGTTCATCGCCGGAAATTGGCTACTTCAGTTACATTCGATTTGCGCAACGGCACGTTCATTAATTGAGTAAAACTGTTAAAAGTAAAAACCTATAACCTAAAAAAAACAAAGTGTGAAGTTAAATAGTGTGAAATCGAACTATATTTTAACACATTATTACTAAGTACATGGTTTTGAATCAGTACACACGATTGAATCGTTTCACATAAACATTTTTGAATCTTAACAAAAATTTGTTACGCAAATATTTTTTGTCTATGTTTGTGTTAAAAAATTAGTTAATAATTTGAATTTAATGGTAAACTATTTCTGTTGGCTCAATAATATAATAATTTATTTGTCATCAAGAAAATTATATGACAGGTCGATTTTCATAGAAAAACTCAACATGAACACAATGTTAATATCAATATTCAGTAACGCTGCTCATTAAAAATTCTTGAGTAGTACGTTTCCGATAGAAGTATCTTTTCATCAGTTTGGCGGTGGTTAGTAACTTCAGGAATGGTGGCAGCTTATTGTACATTTTCAGGCATATGTGATTCGTGCTCATCTGCGTCTTTTTAATTCGGTGATGTTCGATTACGAAATCCCCCTTATTTCCCGTGTTACAAGAGTAGAAGTCAGTATTTGAAAAAAATTGACTCTTCTTCTCCAGGACAAACTTTAAGCAACTAAGAATGTAAACAGATGGTGTAGTTAGTATACCTTGTGGCTTGAAGAAATTTCGGCAGCTAGTAAGTGTCATAACTATTATTGCTTCCTTCTGCTTCAATAGGATGTGTTCTGCTCCTGCAGAAGAACCCCATAATCAAATTCGATAGGTAGTTCTGGAATGGAAGTTAGAATAGTATGTCATTCTGCACACATGAAGCTACTCTTCTACGAATTGTAAAGATGGCCACCGACTACCTCTGGGATAGGTGTGATATGTGGCTGGTCCAGGATAATATACAATCAAAGTAAATACCCAGTAATTTCAGCTTTGAGTCGTTCCTGTTTACCCTGTTGAAAGTCAAGCTTTGAGTTTTGGTAGTATTTTGTTTTAGACCATTTACAACAAACCAGTTTCCCGCTTCTTGGATAGTTCTAAAAGTTCTAGTTGGTCCGAGTCAGCAATGTTCAGAAAATTAGTATCGTCAGCATATAAAGACGTTTTGTAACATTGCACATTTTCTGGAACGTCATTTATATATACCACAAATAACAACGAACCCAGTATAGAACCTTGTGGAACTTCTATGCTAATATTTGCCTCTGTAGAGACATCATTTTTCCAATTCACGCGATGCGTTTTCTTTGCAAAGTACGATTTTATAATTGACAGAGCTCGCCCTCTTACTCCGTAGCGCTCCAGAATACTGTGGAGCATGCTATCGAATGCCTTACTTAGGTTAGCAAGTAATTCGAGCATTCTTACTATCTTCAAAGGCATTAACTATTCGTCGCAACAAATGTACCAGTGCTGTGTGTGTTGTTCTGTAGGTTCTGAAGCCATGTTCAACATTGTGTTCTTTTCCAAGAAAGCAGTTAACCTCTTTTTCAGTATTGTTTCATGGATCTTTGAGAAAACTGGCAAAATAGATAAGGGTCGGTAGTTATTGCAGTCATTTACGTCGTCTTTTTTGTGCACCAGTGTTTCTTTTGCAATCTTCAGTTTTTTCGGAAAGGTACCCTTTTTTAAACATTGATTGAAGATTTTGCACAGAATATTGCTGATGAACGGAATTATTTGCTTCATGAGTCCCAGTCATGCCATACAAACAGTAGATTTGTCTTGGGTTCTAAATTGTTAAGTATAATTATAACTGTTACTAATATTTCTTCTTGTGTTGTCGCATAGTTAAATAACGAAATTACTGGATATTTTCTGTTGTTCGTTAGAAGTCCAACTGCTTTGTCAATTGGGGAATTCACCTATCTCTCTATTTGAGGTACGAAAAAACTATAGCGTGTAATAGATATATTTATTGGCCAATTATTAGCTTCATACAGATCGTCTACTAGTTCAAATGGAGCTCCTACTTTGAAGGAGCAGCTTTTGATTTTTTTTCCTGGGCATCTTCTCAATTATAAATTGTTTGTTCGGAAAATTTGTTTCAGATGATCTAGTACATCATTTTCTGTTGTTTGTAATGATATTTTACCCACATGAACCCATGCGAGTTTTTCCACATTTGAAAATTTTGACGACACATTTTTGTCGCCCGTGCCACGTCGTTCCTTTGGACTTATATTGGTTTCGGTTGATTTTGCAGTGTCCCTGTCAACCATCGAAGACTTCGTTTGAGTTGTTTTAATTTTATTTGAATTTGCATATGCAATAGAAGAATGGAGGGAATATTTGATGGAATTAATACTGAGGTTGTGAAGAAAGTATGCGAACGAGGGTGAACTCGAGCAAAAATTAAAAACCCCAAGAAGAGTGTTTCTAGCAAATTATTTAATGACTGAGATATAAGTGGAAAAAAGGGACAAGTAAACTTATTGCTAAGGCAGCTTTTGATGTAGACTTTACGTACTATAATGAGTGTTAAAAGAAACCCTAGTTGTTGGGTAAGAATGAATATTTTTCGTCGTCTAAAATTATCCTGGCATTGCTTCTGAAATATTGTAATCTTAATTGCTGCTAATTTCTCTCTTGGCTGTCATATGGGAAATGTGAAATCTTTGGCCTAATCTTCTCGTTGAAACTCCTTTTCTATTTCTGCAGATTCAATGAAGTTCTGAAACCTAGCATGATTCAAAACTCGAGGGCGACCCGCCCTGGGAAGATTTCTTCCTCACATTCCTTAATGACGCGGTAAATTGTTATCTTAGAAATATGTTGGTTTCTATAAATGGCGGCAATGTCAAATTTGGGCATTCGGCCAACCAAATTGCAAATACCTTTCCGCAATTCTAAGTTGTAGGACATTTTGTAAAACTTTGTGAATTTGAAATACAAATGTATTGCCAAACTGCAGGAGAAACTTGGCAGATTTTCAATATCCAATGGTAAGTTGATTGATTTATTTTTAATAGGAAAAAAGTAATACGAAATATTTTCTCAAAACTGTTGTTACATACGTTATTAGTAGTTTTCAGAGCTTACGTCGTCATTTTCGATGCACAAAAAATACTAATTACACTGGCCTACGTAACGTTAATATGAATACAATTTTGGACAATGGTTTATTATAATATGATACGCGCTACTAAGTGATAAATTATCGGTACTCGTCCACGTAAAATAAATGAGAAAACAAATCGTTTAAAATTAATTTTCAGAACTAATAATTCCAGATCGAACGTGCTTGCGTGCAATGGCGACAGTTACGAAACCAAACATGCGTTGAAACGAAGTGCAGTTGGCTCAGACAATAGGACCATAACGAAAGCAATTTCATAGTCGTAAATCAGGAGCAAGTTTTTAATTAAAAAGTTCGAAATCAATTTCGTTTAAGAAAACGTACGAAGGTTCCTATTTAGATTTATATCGGCGCGGATAAATAGATAGTTAGCCGGCCGCACGGGGCACATTAATTTCGTCTTTTCACGAGATACATCTAGATTAATTAATACTTTATGGGCTACAATAAACACCGATCAGCGATGATAGAAGACGAGTAATGATACAGGTATTTACAGATCAAGATGACTGCAATAATTAAGTCTTTATAAGTTATAAATCAGCGCTGTCCGAGGAATTACTTTTCTTGCTCTCGGTATGTGTGTGTGGATTTTATCATATAATTTACTGCTTTGTTAAACAAAACCAAGAGTAAATAATAACGTTGCGTACTCTGCGGAGAATTATTTCGTTCGCGTTTAGGTGCTTTACTATGTCTCGATAACTCGCCATGCATATTTCATCAAACTGAAATATTTATGTTATTCCTTACTCGATATCTACAAGTATTTCCGCACGCTCGTAAATAATAAATCACATCGACAGATAAGCAACATTTCAGATTAACTTCCACATTCTAAAAGTCGACCGGTTTTGTCGTTTGATTTAATTTCGCAGTCGTTATGGGAATTTTATTTGACGATTTTTAATCTTCTAAAATTTTGTCTTAGTTACATATTACATAAATTACCGTATTAATTTTTAAACCATTAATTTCATTCGCTGATCGACGTATGTCTATTTTTAGAGAATATTCGTCGGTAATTTTGAATGCCTCATCTCCAATTGTATGGGTGGTTAATGTTCATTCGTTGAGCCTTTCAAATCAATCATGCATCATCAACAATTCCGGTCACCAGCAATCATACAAACGCAGCGCATATTTGATTTATAAAATAATTTGATATGCTGCATCCGTGTCGCATGCGATAGGTTATTTGGATTAGCTTGTATTATTTTTGAACAATAGTAGTTCAATAATATATTTTTTAGAGTCGCGGAATCGTTGGTCGAGCCTTTAACAATGTCCCAACGCGTCTTCGCATATGTATTAATTTTCCCTTGCAGTTGTTTTCTCAAATTTCAACGATATATGTTTTAGTCAAATAATCGCGGAATCATTGGTCGAGCCTTTAGCAATTTTACTGAATGCTTCTCAGTCCCAAGGAGTCTTTCCAGATGTATTTTGGTTGTTTCCTTAAAGTTCACCTATACATTTTTTCAAGATAATCGCGCCTTTAACAATTTTACTGATTAATTATCTGTTCCAAGGAGTCCATAAAAATGACACAAAATTAATGGCAAGTTATGGTCCCATTGCTATGACTTCTATCTCTCAAAAGTTTTCGAGTATACAATGCTTGACATACTGAATTCCTACCCATCGAAACTTAACATTTTATGTTCACCTCCAAACGATCAATCATAACAGCGATTTACTCCCTCTACACTGACTTAATAAACATTTTACGGCGTTCAAATTGATTTACTTCTTCAAAACCTTAAAATATTGGCAGAGTGATCGATGATTTAGTTTTACTTGGCAGATAAGATTCAGCTTGTGAAGGTTATGGATCAGGTTAGTGTCAGGTTAGGTAAATATAAATCAAACATTTCTTCTGTAACAATAGGTGTGCCTCAATGTTCCGTTTTAGGGCCGGTGTTATTTGTTCCTTTCGTCAATGACTTTGTATTTTAGTATAATTTTTTGTGGACAGTACATCTACCTTGGTATCTGATAAATACGATAACCTAGAATCCAAGGCCCGCGATCTACTGGAACTGGTTCTGTGAACGTGGTCTACACTTAAACATGGGCAAGACCAATTGCAAGCGCTTCCATTCGCGCCAAAAGCCTTCCACATGGTTAAGTATCACTGTCACCGATACAGGAGTACCAAACTACGTTCTTGGGCATTTGTTTGGAGGAAATCCTAGAACGGAACGTCTTATGGAGTCTGACAGATATATTCAGCGAGCGGCAACTATTGTCGTTATAGTCAATTTTATTCCCGACTATCGTATGGAATATGTTTATGGGGCACACAGGTTCCCTGAAGGCTTTCTTGCTAGTAGCTAAAAAATGCAATCGATCAGCAAATTTAAATTGGTTCTTTCTGACTAATCATTACTTTTACGCCGTTGTGGAATACATCGACTATTAAATATCGCTCACTGTTTTCTATTGTTGTTTAGGAGTAATGTTAGTATGCCTAGTGTAAGCATGACTCAATTTTGTTGTTGTTATTTGTTTCTTTCTGAGTTGTCTCGTAGATGTCTCGCGATAAATAAAAAAAAAATAATTTCAATTTATTAATTCCCGAAATCTTTGCATATCCCGAATAGTGTTGATCAAACATTGTGTTTATTTGTAGGATATCGCGCTAGGTTAATATTACGGACCGCCGAAGTTTTAGTGCACTAATTACAGGAACTCCACTAAAACTGTTTTGTGTATAACCGCTATTTTGGTCGAAGTTGCAAGCACGCGGATAAATTAAATGCCGTTTGTATACAATCAATTTAAGCAAGTTTCGAGTCGAGTGTCTCAGGAATTAAAATACACTATTTGTTATTTTGCCTTCACCAAATTTTAATATTGTAAATTCGTGGATGTTTATTTGAAAATCAATAATTTGCAGTATTGCCGTTATGGAAAACTTGTACCGCGTTTTAGCATTAAATAATTAATTTTAGCCGCTGCGGGTCCTATTTAAATGCGCGGCCATGTTTGCGAATTAATTAAACGTTAAATTTTGCAGCACAATTTTCCTCATCGGATATTAGTTTCCATTTCGACCGGAAATTTCAATGCATCATTTGAAACCGACATACGAGTGACTCATTTTCATAGTTATATATAAAAATGTAGATTTATAATTATTAATTTATAAACTCAAATATGAGAAAATAGACGAAATAATTAATCAATGAACCGTGCACAAAATTTATATTGGTCTATCTCAATAGTCGATTTTTTAAAAATAAACTCAGAAATTTATTATATCAAAATTTTAAACTTATCGAGCATCGTAAATCTATCGTGTAATTTCCAATAATACGAAAGCTCAGTCACGTTTAATTGAAATATGATTGAATGCAATGGCAAACTCGACAAAAAGTCATATTTTCCGATATATCTCTAATAGGGATTGCACGTAAGAAATATCGTGCAGACATCAACGACGTTCCCTTGTCGCGTATGAATTCGCAAACTCGATTTATTTCACCGAAAAGAAACTTCCCCCTCATTCGTATGTCTGGGTGTAATCTACCGTGGTTCATTTATTTCCCTCGCGAAGTGTAAAGGAAATCACGATTTCTGCTTCGTTTTCTTTGTTGGTGAACTGAACATGACAGAACACGCCAATTAATTAAACACATGAAAAATCAATTTAATTTTATAAAGTGCAAGAAAAGAAAATTACTATATAGATTAATTTCTTTTAACTCAAACAACTCATAATGAAATGGCATGATCTAATCCTGAACAACGAATGCTAATAGTTTTAGCTTATTCGGAAAGAACAGATGCATTGAGTTGCTGAATTTTTTTTCGGTGCTACAGGTCAATTTATAATTTTTTGAAAAGGCTGATCCGCGCTCAAAACTTTCGAGTTCACCACCTGAATTTGTTATTTACTCGGAAATCTTATTTGCGCTCGGAATGCTCAGCCAGAAATTTGTACTGAAAGCCAGTTAACTCGATTTTGGGTGCTTCAAAATCATGGAGCACCCAAAACGTTTAAACCTGAAGACTACCAATGATCCATCACCACACTCCGCAGCATGATCATCTGTGATTTGCAGGACTTTAGATTGTTTTCCTTTTATCTTAAGTAGCGGGCAAAGTTTAAATCCACCGATCAAGGCAATTCTTTATCAGTAAATTATTATCGCGCCAGTTTTTATGTATTTTCTCCATCTATCACATAAATGAATTCTGACTGAATCTAAACATTTAGTGGAAAAAAAACCTTTAGTATATTTGTATTGTTTATTCTTTTATTTCCTGATTCCCTTCTAAGTTTCTGCCTCCTTCCTTTCTGCCTTTTGACCCCTTCACTCCTATCTCACCATCTCTTTCCTTACTCACAACCCCCTGTGGGGCCCTATGTACCATCCATTTAGTATTTAGTATTTTGTTCGTCACTCCATCCCTAGACCTTCTTCCTTGTCTCCCCCACATTCCCTTACAATCGTTCAGCTGTTTTTTCCTGCCTATTCTTGCATTTAGATCTCCTCCTACTATTATATTCCCCCCTTCCTTCTCTATTATTCCTCTGTCGCCTTCTTTAACTGTTGTTTAATATATAGTGTGAATATTTCTAACTTTTCCTCATGTCTTCTTAACATCCCCTCTTGTATATTTTCCGTACTATATTTTCCTTCTTCCATTTCTTCCCTATGATTTTTCCCCGTCACATTTCCCATCTTCTTTTCCCGTAGCTGCCTCGCATTCCCATTTAAATTCCCCCGCCATGTTTCCTTTATACCTTTTCCACAAGTCATGGAACCCAACCCAACCCAACCCAACCCAACCCATCTTCTTTTCCCGTAGCTGCCTCGCATTCCCATTTGAATTCCCCCGCCATGTTTCCTTTATACCTTTTCCACAAGTCCTCCTCTACCCATATTTATATTAACCTTATATAGTCAAATTTCTCCATATATTCTTTTAAATCTTTATGCATCCCTTCCTTCATCCAATTAATCCATCTCAATATATTCCAGAAACAAGCTTTCAACCCGTTGCCCTTCCTGCCCCCCCCCCCCCCCCCCGCTTTCCTTCCGTATTTTGTCTGCTACCATGATATACATCATCTTTATGTGCTAGTAGACTTTCAGCTTCCTTCTGTAATTGCTATTCTACCACTCTCTTCTTTTCCCCTTTCATAACTCTCTTATACCAAGGATATTCCCAATCGAGTGCGCTATGTTCTACATTTACCTTCACGTTAAATGCCCGATTTGTATACCAACAGTTCACACACTTACTCACGTATATCGTACACTCTCCCACGTTGTGGTTCTCTGCACATTTGTAACAGGTTTCTTCTCTGTTGCAATCCTTCGCTATGTGATAATAACGCCGGCATTTAAAGCATCGCATTAGGTTGATGTGTTTGAAAGCAGGCACTTCCTCCATTCCACATTGAGCTTTCCTTTATTAAGTAGTGTTTCGTGAGTTATTTAATCTACTTCTATTATTATTATTATTATTATTGAATCTTCTACATATCCCCTTCTATTTCTTTCATGTTCCCTGCTTTGTTCAGCCTTTTCACTATTTATTTTTTATTATTTATCTCCCTTCCTTCAATTGAATTCTACGTTTAGTTCCTCTTCATGCACATTCACAAACTTTATCTTTGGCTTCATCTGTGATGGCTCAGTAATTTTGAAATCTTCACCCATTTTATCTTGCACTGTAACCGTCAATTATGCAAATTCTTCCCCTGATTCACAACCTAGAATACAAGTGTCTTTACTTCCTTTCTTCATTTTCATTATTCCCATCTCCATATTCTTGAACACTCTCCTGCTGAACCTGGGATTTGACAATAATCACAATTTCTTTTCTTTCAATACTTTCTTTTCTTTGACGACTTCACTATATGATCTTTCTGTTACTCCTGCGAGGTTCACTTCTCCTACATGCATCACATTTTTTTAGTTTCCATTTCTTTCTTCACACCTTCAACTTCTTTACTAATTATTTCTTTAATTATCGTCTTAATCTCATCTTTAAACGCAGTTTCGTCCTTCATTTCTTTCACTGTTTTCACAAACCAATCTATTTTCTTATCAACATTTGTCGATGAAGCACTGTTTCCACTATTAGATCCTGTTGATCATCTGCTAGCAGCTGTTGCTGATGTCGTCGGTGTCATCAAAGAACTTTAAATGGAGGGAGAGCCCGAACAAAGATGAATCTAGATGTTGTATAGTTGTATAAAAATGTAAAATTAAGGCAACTAGTTGAAAGATAACCCAAACAGTCTAGTGCTCCCCTAGTCAACAGTGGCTTAATATTTTTCACTGACCAAAATAAAATAATTTTATTGTCAGTTTCTCTTAGCAAAAATATCGAGGGAGGTCGACGTACATAACTATCGCAAACGCGAGATTCAATTTAGATAATCTCCAATATGAAATTAAAGTGATTCATTTCACCGAAATCCCCCATTTATGCGATGGAAAATTACACGTGTGCAAAAACGTGAAACAACGGAACGGTCGCGCGAAATGAAAATTTATGGGGTCAAAAATGGAGCATTGAACCCTCCCCCGTGTACAACAACAGAGGGGGCAACCTTACACTCGAAATGCCCAGTTTCTGCCGTGCATTAGATTCCTGCAGGCAGAAACGGACGGGAGAGCGAAACGGAAGAACGCCCGCCGACCGATTACAGTGGGGGAGAGCGAGATCGAAAAAACGCAGAGAATACGGGAGAGCAGCGAGTTGCCTAGCGACGTCGCAGACGCCGTCTGATCAATATGGAAAGCCGTGAGCGTTTCCATGGCCCGCTAAATTATTACTTTGACTGCATTTGCTGAATTTACTCTTTCGCTCTCGACACTTTGTTCATTACGGAGATCAAAGGGGCTGGTGCATCAATGACCGAATCAAGTATTCTTGAATGAACGACCGTAAGAAATTCATCTTCATGGATTTAAATCGCGTAGAGGCACCGATAATAAGGTCGCAACATTTTAACTTAATGTTTCATTAAATTACTCATTGCCATTTTAAAGTTGACTCCAATTCGCATGTCACACATTGCAGTAGTAGTATTGCAGCAATTCTATAAGCGCATTGAAAAGATCTTCATAAAAATAAGTACGTTATTTAATTATATACAAACTAATCAGAAATGTTAGCAATGAAACTATAATTAATTAAATTGAAGGATTGATGTAAAAAAAATGTATGTACGTATGTAGCAAAAGTTTTGGGAAAATGTTTCCCGTAATTTTTTTCTATTAAAAATAAAGCAATCAACTTATATGCCACAATCATGTTCCTCAAATTAGTGACTACTGCTCCTCTCATCCTTCGTTGTGCAATGCTATATACAGAGATAGATTCAAAATTATTTCTTTTTGCATGACCAACGAAACTAGCAGAATGCTTCAAAAGTTACTATATTGACGTCATAGTCCGACGTTTGCAAGGTACGTTCAAGGAATACCGTCAGGATAGGAGCAGTATATATGAATCAATGAGAAAGTTCAAGAGACGTTCGTAGCAGTAACGTATGTAACAACAGTTTTGTGAACATTTTTCGTATTATTTTTTCCTAATAAAATAAAGCAATCCTTTTACCATTGGATAGTGACAATCTGTCAAGTTTCTCTTGCATTTTTATAATACATTTGTGTTTACAAAGTTTGAAAAAATGTCCTAGAAGTTAGAACTGCGAAAAGGTATTTAAAAGGTTTCGTTGGCCAAATGCCCAAACGTGACATTGTCGCCATTTATAGAAACCAAAATATTTCTAAGGCAACAATTTACCGCTTCATTAAGGAATGTGGGAAGGTTTCCCGTGTATGAATCTTCCCAAGACGTGTCGCCCTCGAGTTTTAAATCATGCAATGCTTCAGAAATTCATGGAATCTGCAAGAAATAGAAAAGCACATTCAACGACAAGATTAGGCCGAAGATTTCACATTTCTGATGTGACAGCCAATTAGCAAAAATAACTAAAAATGTAGAAAGCGACAAAAATGTCCAAAAATACATGGCTGCTCAATTGGGGAGGATTCCAAGATGTTGCAGACAATTAATATTAGAACATTTCAGAAACAATGCCACGGTAACTTTAGACGATGTAAAATATTTTACATTATCTAACTCCAAAATAAAAGGAAACGAAGCCTTTTATACAGACAACATTGAAGACGTTCTTTCAGAATATGGTGTTTCAAGATCTTATGTTCGGCGACTTAGGGATAAAGCTGTAAATGCAGATATTTATATTCGAAAATACCCCCCAAATCATTGAATTTTATTCGAACGCGTCATGTTAATGAAGAATATTATATTCTAGCCGGATTTGCCTTCGTACCATTATGCGAGAAGAACCCAAGATTGGTTAATGCAGATAATTATTTATAATGGGCTTTGTAACTAAAAGTAATTATCTGCATTCTATTAATATTTAATTATTCATATTCTAGGAAGGCATTCCTACCTGAATATAACAATTATATTATGTACAGTGCCTAGCCATGCCAATGATAGAAGAGCGAGTTAGCAAGTTATGGAAAATCATGCAACGAAGGCATGTCAAAGGTGAGTGCCAGATGGATACCGAGAATGTTATCTCTATTCGATAAACAACGTTGAGTTGAATTTTCTCAACACTTTTTTGGAGCTTTATGAAGGACACGAAGAATAAATTATTGAGAAAATTATAAGGTGATGAAACGTGGGTTCATCACTATAATCCTGAAAGCAAACAGGAGTCGATGCAATGGAAACAGTGGCTCGCCCCCGCTAAACAAGTTTAATGTCCAACATTCGGCTGGCAAGGTTGTGTCCACTATTTGTTGGCACCCCGAAGGAATTTTACTAACAGATTACATGCCATACAAGACCACAACGATGGGTAACTATTATGCTGACATTTTATGCAAATTGCAACAGGCCATCATGAAAGAACGCAAAGGAACATTCAAAACTTACATTTTGCATGACAATGCGCTAATGCACAAGGTTTGTTGTCCGAGATGCTCTGAAGGATTTGGAGTTTAAAAAATTAAATCATCGACCAGTCAGCCCTGACTTAGCACCCTGTGTCTTTTTCTATTGAGGAAGTTGATAATGTAGTTGAGGGCACAACGGTTTATTGCTTATTTTCGTGAATTGTTAAATGTAGAAAATGTATAGAATACAAGATTACATGCAAAAATTAAGACTCTCACATTTTTCTGATTGAAGGCATTTTAATTTGTTTCTTGTATCACATAATAGATACTTTTCAGCAGAAAAATTGAGCAATAAAATATTAAAAAACACGACCAACAAATTCTGAAATCATTATACAGACATATGGTTATTGAGCCTTTTCGATGTACGGCCGTTTCTAAAATAGTTGATTAAATGCTTCATTGGTAATATTGTGTTGTAATTGTTGTCTATTACGCAACAATGATTTCGAGTTAGCACTCAGATTTATTTTAAACTGGTTTAACTCGATAACACGGCCCTTATGTTAGGAGTATACCAGACTCATTTTAACACTCGAATTTTCAGTTTAACACTATTTGGGGGGCTAAAATGAAGTTATAAACGCAAAGTAGAAAAAAGTATTTTTAAAACTACCTTTGCAAGAATAATTTATGCATCGTAGATTCTAGAAACTTTAAACTACACAAACTATTCGAAGAATTGTTTCTATTTAATCTGAAGATTTTTGTAAGCGTATAAACTAAATAAAAGTAACTGGAAGGCAAACAACATATTTAACATGATTTTTAGGTTTTGGGTGTCTCTTGGAATCTGAGAAGTTATAAGAAGTGTTTGAGCTGATGTCAAAAGATTTTTATCTAAGGTTTGTTTAAATATGCCCGTAAACTTTTAACAAAAGATTTCTAAATTACTTATAAGAATAAACATAAATCTTAGTATGAAAAATAAATAAACACCCAATACATTTTCTAGGCGGTTTTAAATCCAGTTCCTAGTTCTTATGTTACGATGTTGATAGCTAGAAATGTTTTGAAATTCTTGACCGGATTTGACCGGAATCATTAAGTTTTGCAATGTCTTTGGCAATGAATCCCTCGATAAAACAATATTTGCGTTCTTTTTTTACTTTCACAGATATTTCATTTCCACCCCATGGTTGAAACGAATCTTGCATAAAAAAGGTTTTTTGTTGTTTACACAGTCTCACGGCGCAAGTATCGTCCTTCAAAAGTACCGTTCGTTTGCAAAAGCCGAACATACGTTATTCTCGTTCTGTTTATAATTAAGCCTTCGAAATACAGATTCAGGAAAAGCATATTAATTACGACACATAGACTACAATCCTCAACATCCTAGACTACAAGTTATTTAGTGCATTCTTTAAATCCTTAAATGCGTTTTTTTAATTGCACGAAGTTTCTTTTAGTTATACTTCTCGTTTTGCGGTGGAATTAACGTGATTCCAATTTTTGATTACACTTTAAAACGAATTATTTACGTACCTTAATTTATATTCAAGTTCAAATAATTGATTTGAATACGCTCACATGTATCATACATAGTGTTAAAGTAATCGAGCCTTTCATTTTTAGCGCTGTGGCCAATTACGTTAAATTTGTCAGCTGTAGATAAGTTTAAATTTGCAATTCAGTTTCGTTAAGTTGTGTTTAGACAAGATAATTGAATTCTAATCTTCTGAAATTGAGACATCTTCCGACGCCCCAACTTAGCCCATCACAAGCCAATGTTGTCACGTCAATCTAATCCTCTTGCTATTGCAACTAATTACTATTCGGCGTCTCTCCGATTGTAGACTTATATTTATGACTAAGGCACTACTCAAATTTAGAAAGAAACTGGAAACAAATACGCATTGTCACATATTTCGTTGAAAAAGGTACCATAAAGTTTATTAATACCTTGAGGCAATGTTACATTTTAAATATTTTAGTTCCATGCTATGAATTATTTACGTTTCACATGGTTTGGAATTGTCCTCTAAATATTTACGTTTACCTAAAGGTGGCAAGCCCTCAGTTCAAAAACGCTGATTTATAAACCTATGATGTTACCGGAAAGAAAAAAATTGTAAACTTGTATTTTTGAAAGTATATATACAAAAATAGTTAAAAAGATTTCTTTCATTACAGTGGTAACGTTGTTTATTTTTTTTTTCACTTCAATGATGGTAAATTAATTCGAATTATTTTATTAATTTTAGACATATATGTGTTTTATATTTTTTCATGTAATCTGTGCGTTTTAATTATTTAGGTATTAAGTATTTCGGTCAATGTTAACAATTGATGGACGTGATAACACATTGTAATTATATACTTCACAAGTCTTGATTATGTTATCATAATAATTCAGAAGCGATAAAGCATTACAATTAGTTGTGACGTAAAAAGATTAGAAAGCAATTTTTTAGGTAATAATACACCTTATTAAATGATATCCGATTAAAAAATAAACTCGTAATAGTAGGCAGTTAATGTTTAATAAAATTATTCAAGGTTGATGATTTTGTGTAAGATAGAATCACTTAACTATACTTTTAGATGCATATTCCTTGACCTTTGATGCTAAAAACTTTGAACGAGCGATAAAGTGCCACTTTGTGGTTTGATTGTAATCGCTCTGCCATACACCGAAGAAATTGAAAATTGCAATTCATATGAATCTAACGTTTTTAATAAATATAAGCAATATAACATTTATTGTCCGGAACCCAAGTTTATTTATAGATATCCGTGGTATTAAATTATTATTAAACGATGTATGTACGTTACAGTAACCTGCAAGTTTAATATCTCTTGTTATTGTTCACTGTTAACATATTTTGCAATCTAAAGAATTAATTGACTTGGATTATGTTAGTTGGCATTTTGGGAAGACGTTAACATCTATTACTTCATAAAATTAACAACTGAATTCAATTCGACTCGCACATGTCCACGAAATGAAACGGAAATTGAAATTTTCGCCCACTTTGATAAGTACCCGCGATAGCAGCGCCAATATTAAGCAACACGTCGAGACTGCTATCCTAAATTTCAGATTTTATAGCTAAATACTCGAAATTTCCTCGGAGAATAAAATTCAATTGCCACGTAAAACGTGTGTAACACGCTAACCGAGCAAAATGTATTTTAAAGCGGAGCGGCAATTTTGAGATAATTTATCTCTCACTCGAAGGCAAGGAAAATGCTCCTAAAATTTGGCACTTTACTTCGTCGGTAATTCGTATCAAAGGTGTAAAACTATGTTCCAATAAAACGTAATGATGTGTAAACGACTTGTTTCGATAAGTGATAATAATTATACTATTTATTTGCACTGAAAAAATTAATTAAGCTACACTATTGAAGATATCACTGTAAAATATGTCAGCATTGTCGCATATAGATGAGCAAATGGAGCAGACATCATGATTAGAAGTGCAGGTAAAGTTTAAAGCTTACGTACTCGAAAGACGGAGAATATGATAAAATGAAATCTAAATTTCATGGCTTTTAGTAATATCTCAGTGAAATGTATTAGCAGCCACCAATCGAGTTGGAAACCGCAATGGGATTAAATTAGATTTCATAGACTCTGGAATTTGCGTTGCGACGACCATTTAAAACCAAAATCGTGTGATCAGTTTGCAATAATTGGAAGCGTCAAAACATAAGAATTGAACAATAGAAATGCCCCCAAAATGGATTTTAAGAGTATATAAATAATCGCACTAGTATAGTAGGTCTCCCTCACCACAGCCATGTACCACTGTACATTCGTGCCTACAGCATTAATGTGGACTTATTCCGTAAATAACTTAGACGGTATATCTTGGAATTGAACCTAATCGGTTAGTAAGGTTCAAATTTAAAATCTAGCCAAAGGTAGAGTCTAATGTACCAGTTGTTAACGATGGATAACATTATACCTAGTACAGATCTAAACTCGCGAGAGTTACAAGTCTCGTTTTTCTCTATTATGTATTTTTCGGCCTGCCTCTTTGTGTTTTTTCTTGAATTCTTGTTCTCCATATTCTCCTTCTTTCTCTCGTCTCCTCCATTCTGAGTATGTCCCCACCATTCTAGCTGCCTTTCCTTATGTAATCCAGTATTGAATCAATCTCTAGTTCTTGTCTTATATACACTTTCGCTACCCTACTTGCACTTGAGTTTGTCTACCTGCTCCATTTCCTCTCCTTCCAGTATTATATTTGTGTATTTCTCCTCTTTCCCTATCATCATTATTTTAGTCTTTCTCCTATTTATCTTCAATCCATATTTTCTCAGTGTTTCATTACATACCTTTAAGTAGCCCTGTATATCTTTTTCAGACGTGGCCATAAACACAAATCGCCCGCAAAGCACGGTGAGATGTTTACTTTCTCTAGGTTTAGATATCCTATCGGTAGTTCCTGTTCCTACTGATTTCATAATTCGGGTTCATTTTGTACATTCTCTTAATCGCATTTGTCAATTTCTTTTGTGCTATTTTATTTTCTAAACTCTTTCTCTCTGTCCACTCTGTCAAAGGCTTTTTCTAGATCTACAAATACAATGTACTCTTCGAGTCCTTCTTCGGTGATTTCTTTATTATTTCTTTTAGGGTAACTATATGGTCTTGTGTACTTCTCACCTTCCTGAATCCGCTCTACTCTTGGTTGCTCGTTTTTACCAACTCTTTTACTTTCTTCCTCTGTTCCTTATACACATTATACACTTCGATTGTTTGTCGTTTTGTAGGTATTCTTTCCATCTTTTCTTCTTAATCCCCATGTCTTATTTTATTTCTTTGCTCCACCAGCTTGCTCCTCTGTCTTTGTTTCCCGCCTTTATTGTTTATGGGCTTCATATGGCATTATGAAGGCCTGTGTACCAAATATAGCTTACTATAGGTGCAAAGTATTCGAAAAGAACGTTAAATCCAAAATAGGTTATTAAATGCAAGTCTAATATAATTCATTTACTTTGAAGGAAGTTCTTTTATTATTTTGAGATACTAATTGTGCATTTATTTATTAAAACCATATTACCTGGCATTCAATAATCAGAATTTTTATTTGTTGAATAATAATGTTGTTCGTCAGTTCAAATAAAGAAACTAATGCTATTTAAATATTTTTAATAATACTTAAATAGATTTGGAAATGGCATTTAGATTTAGAGTAATACGTATCTACAATAATATATAATAAATATATTGTTGAACAAAATGAAACAATGTACAAGTTAACCGAAGCTATTTTGAATAACAAATTAAAGTTTCACACATGTTGCGATTACGAAAAATGGCACAAATGAAACATATCAAGACATGTTTCTCACAATACTTGGCTATTGTAGAATGGGGATGACATTGGCAATAAAACTTACCATTTTAATTAACAAATTTAAGTTAAAATAGCGTTAAACTAACAAGTTAAGCATTTTGCCATATGTTATATTAGACAAATTATTTAGTTTGAGAATTAAAGGTAATGTAAATGAATTCAATAAGGAGCTCCAGACATCTCAGTTAAGTAAATAATTTAGTAACTACTTTAGTAAGTTCAGAAACGGAAATAGACGCCACGAACACCGCAAATGATGTTATTTGTTATACGTTATTTCCTTCTAGAGGAAATAAAAGAACAAATACCTTTATTGGCATATTGACTTTCTAACGGATCTTTATGTCATTTCCCTCTAACATTTCCCTTTTTCTCCACCTATTACTTCTTCCATATCCTCCTACTTTCCCCTTCATTTTCCAGTGGTTTTTCTTCATCCTGCTGTTTCGTTTGCTTCTTTTTCCTACTTTCCTCCCCCATCACCTTTATTTTCCCTTAGATTTCCCACCAGTCATCCCAACCTTTTCCAAAAAACTCGCACCTCTTATATTTGGTTCTCTTTCATCCAGTTTGTTGGTCTTCTCCTCACTTTCACATCTGTACCTTGCTAACATTTTTTCCTCTTCTACCGATCTCTCTCCCCTTAAATATCTTGGCGTCCTCTCGTCTGCTTTCCCTTTCCTGCGCTTCTACGTGCTTCAATTCACTACTATATCCCTCTAAACCTGTTTCCCGTCACTTTTCCTCATTTCCGCCACTCCCACGGATAACCTTGCCTTTTCATTAATTTTTATCCTACTTTCTTCCCTTTTGGACATGCCACTACTCTTGTTCCCCTTTTCTTTAACTCATCCAATATCATTTTTACTAGGCTCTGCTCGCTGTCAGTTCGTACCTCACCGCTCTATTGTCTGCCTCTACGCCCATACATTCGTTCCCTGTATCCTATCTTTTTATGTAATCTGGCGATGACTTTTCCAGGTTGTGAGTGCCCTTTTTAGCTATCTTTGGTGTGTCATTTCTACTCTTTTCTATTCTTTCCGTCCCCACACTTTCACACCGTTGTATCAGGATACTCTTCCCTTTCCTCTTTCCCTACAGCTTCGTCCTTAATCTTTCCTTCGCTTTCTACGCTTTTCTGCTCATATGTTTCATATGCCCTCGCTGCTCACTACGTACCGTAAATACATTAATTCCTTTACCTGATCTATTATTCCCCTTTGCAATTTCATCTAGTATATTATACTGCACACCTCCTTGAATGTGTCGACTTCAAACCCATTTCTGTCCCTTTCTTCCGGCTTTTTGCCATTTCTTGTAGCCCCTTCTGTGTCTTTGCTTCAATGATATCTTCGAATGCCAGCCATCATATTTTAGCTTTTTCCAAGTCCTCCACTATGTCCCTTCGTTAGCGCTTTCTCCAATTCTGCAATCTATATGTTGAAGAGCTGTGGGCTGAGTGAACAACCCTGTCTCATCTCTCTCCGTGTCCTAAAACACTCTGAAGTATCGTTTCCCACCCTCACCTTACATCAAATTTCAAAGACACTTGTATTAAATGTTACTTGTGTCCATTATTCCATTGTCTTCTGTTTTTCGGAAAATGTAGACAAAACGAAATGCCCGACTTTACTTTAATTCGCACAAAACACACCGAGAAAAGGGCCAAAGCTCCAACGCTAGTTATGAAGTTGACTACATTTCATATGCCCAAACTCAAAGCGTTAATTGCAGTCCCTCCATGGACCTGCGAGGTGGTGGATATAGTAACTTGAACGTACACACAGGAGCGATTCTATTATATTTAATTAAAGTAATACTTAAAAGTTTAGTTCCTATTTATCAATAAAAGCTCAGTTCACACTGAGTTCAAACTTTGGATATCACATAAATACTGTCCATCAGTAAGCATCATTTACAGTAGCCTTCGAATGTTCTTCTACCGACATGGGTTACGACTATAAACTGAATATAATTTAGTTTGAATTATGGCGACGTACCCCTTCTTTTTCTGCACTAACTTCCTATTTAGGTGATGCTGCGTATCTTGAGGTCCGGTTCGATGGTCCAATTTGGGACACTGACTACAATACTCAACATATTGTTTTATAATCGATACAGTATTTCATGGTTTGAAGTACTTGCTGTTGCAACTCAACCCAACACAACCCAACAGTTAGATTCCACGGGTCATAATAGATTTCATGATTATCTTGCATATAAGCAACATATTTTAAAGAACAAACTGTGAAATTTGGAAGATCGCCAATACATTTCTATGAGTTTGAAGACGAGTTGTTACATTTTGACGAAAATATGCTTTTGCCAAGTTAAACTTTTCTCCTATCTACATGGAGGGGAATAACCTCATTCGTATAGTGAAGTTAAATTAAGGATTTAGATGTTTGGCAACAATCACCCCATCGTCACCGCAACTGTTTTACAGATTGGTGATAGATCACCGGTGTAATGTAGATAAAGGATGGCTCCTAGTACGTATGAAACCCGGTTGTACCACTGAATTTAAGGGAGACAATATAGTATTCCTGTCTAGATATATGACAAAAAAACCATGTATGATAGTAACGAAATATATATGCGGTATATAATATAATATTTGGTGCCAGACGTTGTCGACGGTCAGCCTCGGGTCTAAGAAAGCCCCTGAAACAAACGTGTTTTTTTCCAGGAACTGATTGGAGTTTTATACTATTCTGTGGATCCGAAATGGAGGGTATGGATTAGCTGTTTATTTTCTATGGTAGTAGATTCTCCCGCACTTTTGACACGACTGGGAGGAAGCAAAGCTAAATTATACTGCCATCTAGAAACCTTGTCAGACATTGCATGTTTTGATATAAGTGTCTGTCAAGATTTCATTCAACAACAAAATTGCATAACTTTGTTATATGTTTACGTTAACGTCCAACACAAATAAAACAAAACCAAGCTACGCATTTCATTAATTTCGAGTCTCATCAAATTTATATCGTGTCTCTTCATATTGGGTATTTCATAATCAAGGTAAATTTATTTTCAGGGTATTCACAGTTGCTTTAAACTTGGATTGCATATCCCAACAGTTATTTTTATTCTAACATGCTCAATAACTTATTAGACTGTTTCATCTGTACCATTCATCAGAAATAGTAAATGTGTTACTATTTATTCATAAAACAATCCTACTAATCGCGACATTTAAGTCGTTTCGAAACTATTCAGATTTAGTTTTATCTATTTTATGCTTTTTTATTTAGGATATTTTACTCGATAAACAAAAATTTGTTGAATCGATTTGTTTGATATTTTCATATTAAAAATAAAATATTTATAGTGCCCTATCAACATATTTCAGTAGATGTCAACACTTGAATTGCTTAGTCATTTCAGTGGCAAAAATTTAATTTTATTACTGTGGTAATTTTATTACGTTCAGGCCAATCGAAATGTCAGGAGATGATTGCTGATAATAGCTTTCTTTGGCTCTCCTTGTCCAGTAAAAAATTAAAATGAGAATTAAAATACTTATCGACAAAAATAATTATCACAAGTGGAAATTATCTATTTCATTTATCAGAATTTATCAGCTTGTTTCGCCAGCTTTTTTCACATCTAATTCTATGTGTGCTGATCATGATTATAATGATAGATCTTGGAAGCATGTATATAGTTCTTTATTTGTCAATTTGAGCCAGATATCATCTTCATCGACACCACCGTATATTTTCGGTAATATCCTTCTCACACATATGTCAAATTTTGAGCATAGATGTCCAATACTGTAGGTCTCATCACAATTTTGACGAGCCTTTTCTTAACATTTATTTGTGAGTAGCTTTTACAGATTCATAGTTATCATAAAATCCCATGCAAAGCAATCACGACGAAATAAAGAAAACTGAACGAAAATTGATAAAAAAATCTTAAGCGATATTTGTGTTTCCCTATGAGACACGAGCTTAAGATGAGCATTAATACTTTGAAGTTTTAATTGGTCCCAGTTCAATTGGTGGAGGTAGAGTTCAAAATGTCAATGAAAACCCATTGTGTACTAATGATTCATAAAAACGTTCTAAATTCTCAAAAATCGCATATTGTTGTCACGCGTTCCAAAATTTTCAATGGTTAAAGCATTTTGTGGCAAGTACCTAAACGTATAGTGTGAAACGTCCAGGTAAGGCCCTACTGCACTACACAATCTTTCTTATCTGCGACTACAGCGAATTTCGGTTCTTAAAAAATCTGTTTAAATTTGCATTGTCCTCCTAGTGTACATCTCCGTTTTATGCGGCAATAATAGATGCCAAAATCAATATTGAGAAACCTACTCTTTGTACTAGTTTTGTATTCTGATATCCAACACTAAAGTAAATACACTGAGATGTTAAATCAATATTCGTCGAAAGACCACTTTCTGGGACTATATTTGCTTTTATGTACGGTTCAACCCTGTCTATCCCGTTAAGTAACGTTACCTTTTGTGAAGGGTAAGATTGCAAGACGAATTTATAGGGGTTCGCTTTATACAACAACGAAGGGTTGTTTTCATAGATGTATTGTTTCTACCAAGGAATCTAATTACACTTGCGCCGCATGTAAAATTAATTACACGCGGAGCAGCTATTTTCGATATCAGTTCAGAGAGATTTTAAATAAAATCATCCAGTTCATTGCAATTCACCCCGAGGACACACAAAACGATTTAAATAAAAAATAATTATACCGCATAACACCCACGCAGTAAAATTACCAAAACAATTGCATATATTCAATCTACTGAACGAGCAGAAGGGAAAGTTATTAAACGACGAACATTTCGGCGCGGCCGCGTTATTACAGAAACGTCGGATCCCCATAGCTACGGAATTAAATGAATTTTGTGCACAAAGACGACGTCCATTGACCGATGCCTTCTACAAAGCTGGCGATAAATACAATATGTGAAGCTTCCTTGCTAAAAGCGGAAACGTAGACGGATAAAATGGTCGTGTGTGAAGTTATCACCCCATTTATCTTTCTTTTCCCATGTTGCCCTAGCTTTGTTCTATAATGTTCCAAAAGATTACTCCTGTAACTCGTATAGTTGTCGAAATAATTGACAAAATCGAAAAAAGTGTTTCAATTGGTCAATTACTGCGATCTATTGAAATGGTATATTGTCTAATAAATAAAATAAGAAAATGTGAACTGATTTAAAAAAATCAATGTTGCCATTAATCACATTTACCTTAATTAGTCGTAATTACATCTTACAATCGACCATTAACGATGAAGATATTGGATATTATTTAAAAAAGTTCACGACGTGTTTTTTTTCCACGAGTGAAATGCGTTTCTGGCATAGAAAGTAAGCGCGTATTGATATTCAATGCGTACTTTACGAGATTCTTCCCAGACTGATAACGAAAAGTAAGCGTGTAGTTATTTATAGAAACGCATCCACATCCTGAGTAATCACCATTCTTACGTAAAACAAAGGGATTGAATAAGACGTTAGCTGAATTACATAAACAAGGTAAAACGTAGCTTTTCGTGCTGAATGTAAAAGCGGTGAAAGCGAAGGCGAGAGTGTGTGAAATACGATTGAAGATGCGGCCGTGGATTGACGACCCAACAGCCGGTGCATTTATCTGCGTCCATGATTTTCAGTCACGTCAACTGTCAGGTGTTTTAAATCAAGGATACCAAGGGCGTAAGAGATTTCAATTGATATCATTGTTTATATAATCGTCCAAAGATTTTTAAAGACAATTTTCTATCCAATCTTCGTTACGCGTCAATGTCGTGTCTCGTTTATAGATTGCATTAATAAGAACTAAACAACTTATATTAACTTAATTAGAGTTTTGACTTGCAAATTATAAAAAAGCAAGGTTTCCGATTACTGCATTTATCGACATTTGTTTTTCTACGAGTCCCTTGCCCACTTCGCTTATTTACTAGCCTTTCGACGTCCCCCTACGTCTTCTGATTCGCTTGAACGTGCATTGATTTATTCAGCGTATACTGCTTCTTGTTTAGTAGCACTAAAACATTTTCACGAAATTGCCATTTCTCCCATTCTGTTCTTGTTGTTAAACTTTTTGTTTGTAAAGTATTATGTACGATTCGTTTCGACAAGCAACCGCTTTTACTAAATCGGTCATTTCTTTCGGTACATTCTTTTTCATTTTTCATTGAATTAAATAATTCTCCGGTCACAGTAATTCTATGGTTTATGCCTTCTATTTTTCAGTTGATATTAATTTCAAGAAATAATTTGAAAATCGTTACTTGCTGAAGAATTGTCTCTCCCAGTATAAAATAAAATAAATATTACTTAATTCTCTATAAGGATTACGATGTCGACTATCTGAAATAGAACCTTTGTAAATATTTAGCAGTTTCCCGTTGACACAATGTGATGCAAGTAATTGTTCCTATATATAGTCGTCTTTTAAATAATGTGGATATTTTTCAGGTTTGCCAGTCTGGGCGGACTTCTTTAGAGGTTATTGTCTTCTCGAGTTTCTCTTGAAGAACGTTTTTACTTTGTCTTCAGAAATTAATCCCGCCGTATGTTATTCCGTTGACTCTGTTACACGATACTCTCTCTGCCTTACCTTCAGTAACTAATTCTAATATAAAAAATTGTAATCAAACTTCCTAAAATTTTCAGGTTCGTTTTCAGGTTTGTGTGCCATACTTGTGCGTTTTATCATGCCACAAGGACTTGATAGGTCTGTTATATTTCGTTTATTTATCATACTATCAAACTATGTTTTGGAGAAAAAGAAAAATATGCAAAATTAATATAACAAAAATAAGTTGGGGATGAGTCATTTTATGATATTTTTGTATCGTCTTGCTACCCATAAATGGCGTGGCGTGATACTTCCATAATGTCGTGGATATTGACGTGAATGGTCAGCACGCGATTCAACGGGCACGCATCGTCGGCGTGATTGACACTGACCTTACTACGCTCCACGAACCGATGCGATCGAAATCAACTGGTCGCACCGTCTGGCTAATCGAATCGATCCGCCTTTAGTATTCCCTTCATTCGGTATAAATAGTAGAGATATAACTACAATCATGCAGGAACACTATTGAAAACAGTATTCCATCGTGCGTTAAAAAATTCTCCATAAAAAATAACCGTGTCCATCTCGATTCTAAACATTTTGAATAAAGTTCATAGTTAGTTCATACTTAGAAGTAGATCATTCGTTGGAAATATTTTTTATTGCAGAACGTGCAAGATCACAATGTACAACTGATTCTTGTAATAGGTAATTGATGTGATTTGGAAATATTTTTTATTGCAGAACGTGCAAGATCACAATGTACAACTGATTCTTGTAATAGGTAATTGATGTGATTTTTTTACTTCTGGTATTATATGTTCATAATGACTTTCACAAGGAAGATATAGCTTTTCGCAGTAAGAAGGAAGCGGGGATTTTTGCGCCAGGGACGAAATGTTTGTTTATGTGTGAGGAAGCCAATTAAAATGTCGCACGTTTCGACAAATAGCGTTCAAATTAATCCAGTAGGATATTTTCTAACATTGGTTCCATTAATTTCATCGAACCCAACTCACCCTAACACAACCCAACCCATCCCAAATATTACGACCCACTGCTTATTATAAAAGTACGTTTTGTTGATTTTTTATTATATATTTCTCATTAGTTTTAATTGTAGTTGATTATTATTGTTCTCTTTTCAGTTTTACATAGTTAAGGGTTGCATGGTATATTTTAATTCTTTATTTAGTCCTTACATTAGTTAATATACATTTTTTGGCAACCTGTAGTCATTTGGTTAACAAATACTTTACTTTTGTTCTGTGAACGTTTAATTTATTATGTATTTCAACAATTTCACGTTTTTTAACAAATAAAACAGATTCCCTTTGAGTTTGTAGTTAGTTATTTTAGTTTTATTGGTTTCATTATTACATTAATTTTTATTTAAAACTAATATTTTTCCCGCAATCAACAGTTACCATTAGATAGGATAATAATAAATATAGGTTAATTAACAACAAAACATAAAATATAAAGAAATAATATAAAAAAACAATAAAAACACAAAGATAACAAAATTTAGGAAAAAGCTTCGTCGATAAATCAGCATTTTATTGAACTTTTATGCATATTCATTACTAATATATATTATTTATTTCTTCGTTTTCATTTATGTCCTCATCAGTATTAGTGTCTCATTTAATATTGTTTACAATTTTTATTTCTTGATTCCTTTGCCGCCAACTGACCTAGTTAATTCATTTTCAATTTCAAGTTTTTATAAAAAATAAACATTCAATTTTTTTAAATAGTTTCTATTTGCATACTTTTAATTATTTCGTTCTACTTACATTTTTATTGGATTGTTTTTAGGGGCCTTATTTCATTTTACGCAAATTATGATCTTTTTTGAATTTCTGAATACATTTATCAGTTTCAATTTCATTACATAATAAGGTACGTACATTTAGTTTCCTTTTTCATTTTTTTAAATAATTTATATGAATTTTATTTATTATTTATTTTTATTCTAAATTTTTTTATAAAAATTTTCTTATTTCCTTTTTCGCCATTCAGTGTAATTTATTATCGTTTATACAATTTCAAGATATTTTATGAAAAAAATAAAGTTTTAATTTTATTTGTCGTTTGTATGTTTCATTTATTATCTGTTGTCCCAGTTTCAATGTCTTCATTTAATATAAATAATGTTCATCTTCTTTTAAAATTTACGTTGTTTTTATATCGCTTTGCCTGCAAATTTAATATAATTTTAGCTATTTTATAGCATTTTTATTAAAATTTTTATGAATTTTTGTTCTGATTCATTTCGTTCATCATTCTTATGCATTTTATTTATATATTATTACCATATCGTTCTCCGTGTTTACATTTTTCATTTAAGGCTATTTACAAATATCGTCTTTATTTTCGTTTGTTTAATTCATTTGAATGCATTTTATGCTGCAGCATTTTCTGTTCTAAATTAAATGCTCCAATTTCTTCTTTTAATCTTTTACGTTCTTTATTTATCATTACCGGCATATCTTCATTATGTTGTTTCTGTTCTTGTCTTATTTCGTTTACATCAGAAGCGTTTGTGTGATCTCGCTCCCCCTTCACATACGTTCAGTTGTTTTATTTAGAAAGATTAAATTGGATAGAGAATTAAGCAATGGTCAACTTTATTTTATTCCAGTCAATGATGACAATCCAAAAATCAGGTAGATTTGTTTTTTAGATAAACTGTAATATAGACAACCTTCCAACACAGCAGCAGATTTCACCCTCATTGACGTTATATGAACGTTATGTCACCACCAGTATTGCTTAAAAGGGCGGTGGAGCAGTGACCTGAGGGAAGTATGAGTAGCAATTAAACTAGGGATGGGTAAGATTTTGTTTAATCCGACAGGTTGATTATCGCCTTTTCCATTGTAGTATTTTAAAAATAGCCAATTGGTTGTAACGTGTTTTAGATACAAAGCAGCGTATTTGCGGTATTTTTCTATGCATTCTACATTTGAGATTGTAAAAGTTAGTTCAGAGAATCGCTTTTCTACCAGGAACTTTTACAATGTGAACACTATATCTATTTTCTATACTGTCCATTATATCAACATTTTGACCCGAAATTCGGTCTCGCAAGAAACAGAACGCCAATAATTAAAGCAATATGTAAAGCAAATTTTCATAACTTACTTTCATCTTACCTTCATGAAATAATTTAATATTAATAATAAATATATTATATCAGCCTCTTTTAATATTTCTGGTTACAATTTTTGTGTCGAGATAGCACTTAAAATATAAAGTTTTCATAAATCAATATATTTTTTTATTAAGGGTGGGTTTAAGCATCGAAAAAACAGATCAGAACGTTGACACCTTGATACCTCTAACTTGGTTGATTTTTCTTCAAGAAAAGCAACACTTTCTGAAATTGCTCTAAACTGTGCATTTCGCACGAATCGCAAAGTACAATGTTCGTATTTTCATGTTTTTTTTTTTTTTTATTGGGCAGGTTTGCCACTTCAGCTACTTTTTGGGGAGTCCACTATCACTATCAAATTTCATTTCACTGTTACATTCCAAAGTTACGAAGAACCAAGAGGTTATTTTATTAAGTTTGATTTTTTTTCAGTTTATTCCAACAAATTTAATAAAAATGTTAATTGAACGTGTAGAAAAATATTATCTGTATCACGTGTGCGAAATGTTTTAGTGCGTTCGAATAAAATGTTTGACGCCTACAGTCAGCTACACCAGTTCGAACAGGGGACTGTCGTGGACGAAATTAGAAACATATATTCTAGGATATAAAAACATCGTTAATTTATTTTATTTCGTGGAATAATTACTGAGTAACAAAATCATATTTATAAACAAATATTGCATGCGAAACATCGACTACAAATAGTAAATGCTTGAAAGCAAATTGTAATTGAAATCAGTGATTAAGATAACAATGGTTGGTTCAGAATATGAATGTAATTTTAGTAAAAATTAGCTTTATAAAGAGACGCGAAAAAGTAATTGACTAATAAGAGTGGCATAGAACGCTTCGAAATGCTATAATGGGACAATAGTAATTTTGTAAAAGGATGTAACAGTTTATTGGTTTGGTTCGTTTTATTTAACACAAAATTGATAAATTATGTATCTCGTCGACCATTCAATCCGAGAAAACTAAAGTGTGAACGTGAGATTTTATACCTAATTTTCAAAAGGTGCATACAAAATCATGTGACGAAATATCCCCTTTAAGTAATTGTATGTCGATATTTTTATTCTTTTATACACCGAACGCCATATGCAATAATACTAAGGAACCTTCCTACAACACATAATCACGAATTTAACAGGGTTCAAATTTATTTGTCTACGTTGAATTTTAATTAAATTTAACATATATACGTTTGTTGGTATTAGGTCTCTAATAAAAAATGGGCTTTGACAAGAGTGAACAAATTGCATGTCAGATAAGAGGGACGGGGCTTTACTAATCCCGCAATTTGATTAATTTTGGTTATAGAATTTAGAGGAATTACACATCATATTAGTTCTCGATACTCAACTTGCAATTCTCATTAGGCAAATGTAAAGATATCATTAAGTGAATAATTTGTTTTTTATATGTTTATATGATAAATATATCTCAATACTTTGCAGACACCTTTTAATAAAACCTAAATAAAGCACATATTTCGATATGAGCGAAAACCGCAATTTTAACAAGGTCCACAATAAGTAAAACAATGTTATTAGTATGAGGCAAAATATTGGAAAGTACACTTCGAGGCGGGGGCAAATATTAAAATGGAATGAGTAATAAATTGGTCGACAAAAACACAAACTAAATAAAAATCGGTTGATGCTCCACGGTTTACTACAAAATCATTATTGAAATTTTAAATAAACTCGCAAAATTTCGGGTCGAAGTTTACATAATGTATCGAAAGGTCCACGAAAGGAGCCAAATCATCTGTGCCATTACAAAAATGACGTAGTTTTTCGACGCTACATGATTTAAATTGCAGCTACCCAAATCGATTACTATACATGGTGATTTCATACTAGGCTCGTCTTAATTATGTAATGAAAAGTTATCAATTTACTGGGATTAGAATCAATAATTAAAGAGTTTCCACGGCACGACAAAACTTTGATAAAAACACACTGAACAACTGACAAAATATAATTGGAACCCGTACTGTGTAAATTTGATTCTTCTCGATTCATGCGATTGTAGCGCCCATGGGTTGTTTCAAATTAAAACACTTGTGAAACTATTTGTAGGTTTATTGTGGTAACTTCATAATTAACTTACTTATCGAGCAAGGCCGTGGACATGCACTTGTACGGTGTCATACAGTGCATCGTCGGCGTGATTGTCACTGACCTTACTTCGTCGACGCGATCGAACAGATTTATCAAAGGCGAACTTACATTCTATACGAATCGTAATGCTGACACAAGTAATTTTGTATTGTAGCACGCCACTTGTTTCATTACATGACCTTGTTCGATTTACATACCTTTAGTTGTTGCGGTTGTAATATGTTGTAATATGACCCACATACGGTCTATGTATCCTAGTTTACGATATGAATTATTGTGTCCTATTACCAAAATACTAACTAAAAGAATAAACATTGAAAAACAAACAAGGGGCGGCTAAGAAACAATATGAAAACGGAAAAAATAAAGTTGCAGAGTAATGTGGAAATAACGACAAATATATACAATTGCATGAAATAAAGACGGCATAAATAAAAGAAAATATAGTAAATTAATTAAATACAGACAAACAATCGTATTGGTATTACTCATGCATCACAAATGCTATTAAGAAAGAACATCGTCGGATGTTGTTCGTCCTGTCCTATTTGAGAGGACATCGTCTTTCTCCTTCCTTATTAAACAGTTATTTCTTTTACTTTGATTTGCGTCATTGCATTTAGTTTTTTGTATTTCGCTTTGTATTTCGTTTATTTGCTATTCATTTGCCCTTAATTCCTTTACTTTTTTTTTTAATTTTTCTCGTTCCACTTCATTCATGTTTATTATGTTCCTATTGCTGCATGTGTTTATTTTTTTAATCGTTCACCACAGTGGTCTTAAATTTTGTCCAGTGAAGCTAACAAGATTTGCGAAATTTATATAAATGGTATCATGTCAATCAAGACTAGATCATATATAAGTCACTAAACTGATATTGATAACGAAAAAAGCTAAAAAAAAAAACTACGATACAATTGTCCAATTATTCCAATCGTGTATTCTATCTATGATTAACAACCATATAGTTTTTTATTGTGTTTTGATAGGTGGACTTTTTCAATTTGTATGAAATTTTAATTTAATTTATGGATTGTGCCAATATTTGGTAATAAATTATTTCTTCAGCAGCTGCTGAAATTGCGTAACTTACAATATTCTCATTTTATCAAATGCACCATGCAAAGAAATGAACATCATCTCAAGAAATGAACTCATCAGCAAGAGATAATAAACCTGCAAAGCCAGTCCTATTTATCAAAGGATACTAAACTGCAAAATTAACCAGACAAACTCACCGTTTGCACAGTTCGTCTTGACCGAACAACTGAATAATTGCAATAAAGTTCAAAATGGATCACGTCATTTCTGACAACAATTTAATATAAAATTATTGGATTATTTATTACAGGAATGTTATAAATATTTAGTTTTACATGAGGAACTTAGTAAATGTTAAAGGGGCGTATTTCGTGTGACGTATAGGGATGTGTAGTAGACTTTTTCTTCAATCGAGGTTACGATTATAATAAAATGCAATCAATCAAATCTTTAGTGGATGAGAACATGTAAAGTAAAAGATCTTGATACGCACAGCAGCAATGTGAACCATAAAAATATGACGCACTAGCAATATTTACATTACTACCTGTTTTACTTTATGCTAAAGACTTGGGTCAGTAAAACAATCATTACTTAAAACGACACGTAAATGCAAATTACTATAACAATCAGAGAATTCTCAGAAAGATCATTTTAAATAAATCCATTTAAATACCACAAACATTTGAAAATTTACAGATACATCAAGTGAAGAAATTTTTGTGCACGCCATTGTTGGGCTGCCAATAGTCCACAAGAGCACATCACAGTGCATTTTATTCGGAGCGAACACGATACGACTCAATTTATTACTATACTTATCCTCCCGGTTTTACAATACATCAAAAAGTTCAATCACGCGGTATAGTTACTGTAACAAATCGCCACTAAATAGACGTGACCCAAGCGACAAGGTTTTTGAACCTTCTGCCAGCGCACTTAATGGATTCGATCTGGTATTGTACGTCGGCGTATTATTCGCAAAACCGAAAGTCGTTATCGATTTCAAAGTGCAAATTCCTTTGCATACAATTTTTTACAAAGCCCGAGCCATCTTAAATCATAACTGCCGCGTTTTCGAGTCGAACGAAACAGTTAAGTCGCCAGAATTTCGTACTGTAAACTAGTCACACTATAATTAATTTATTACGTCGATGGTTATTAGAGCAGGTTTTCTCAGAGAAGTGACAATACAAAAGTTGCCTTTGTAGCAAACATCAACACGATCTAGTTGAGACTCATTGTAAATCTCTATGACTAGCTAGCTATTAAATCTTTAATTCATATTTTTCAGTTGTGTATGAAATGTGCTATATTACTTCATAAATATATGCGATATTCACTATTGACAAATTGACGCCGAAACCGTTAGGAAATTATTATTTCTCTACTGCTCATTTATTTTTATATTACATCTACTAATTCAAATTCGAATCATTTTTTCTAGAACTTAAGGTGTGAATATTTTTGGTTATGCTTTTACGATCCGCTTATATCATTAAAAATAGATTCCAACATCATTCTACTCGTAGTAAGATCTATAAAATTAGATATTTATGTAGCGTGTTTCCATTTTATGTTACGTATATCGAAATAAGATAGCCGTAAATGACTATCCCAGTAGAAAATGAACAACTCGAATTTGTATAATAAAAATTGAGATAAATATTACGCAAGGAAACCACTTATACTTTTTACGCAATAAGAGCGTTTGATTTTAAATGCAACGTACGACATTGCTGATTAAACAGAGTTTCGAAAACACGATGTTAATTTAATTTATTACTAAAAAAAGGTTGTTAGATACTGTGAGTATCTATTTAATGAAGTCTTCACACAAAGTAAATTTCATGTATTTATGATTACACTGCGATTATTGTCATTAAATATATACTCAGTGACATATAAAGATATAAACTGCACCACCTAGAAGGGGTGTGAATTTTTGGACCAAATTTGGCAGAAACATTAGACTAGTCTAAGGTAACAATTGATTAAAATTTGATAAAGAAAACACTTCATCTTTTTGATTTTTCTTTAATAATGTGTTGGTCCGCCCCTATTTCTGATAAACTCATTGACCCGTCTTGGCATTGATTCCAGCAGGCGCTCAATGTCTTCTTGGGGTATGGCATCCCAAGCAGCCTGTACTTCATGCCGTAGAGCTTCTATTGTCAACGGTGAGTTCGGTAGATTCCTCAATCTTATATCCATCATGTCCCACACGTGCTCAATGGGCGACAAATCGGTAGATCTTGGCGGCCAAGGCAAAAGATTAACGTTGGCCTCTTCAAAGAAGTCAAGAGAAACCCTTGCTACGTGAGGTCGTGCATTATCTTGCTGGAAAAGTGGGTCTTCCAGCCCTCGAAGATATGGAAGAACATGTGGTTCTACCATACTGCCCCGAATGACCTACTACCGTAAGCAATAGCACCCCACACCATCAACCACACAGTTCGGTGAACATGCCTCGCAATCGAAAAATCAGGATTGCGCCTTTCTCCACGTCTTCGTCTAACAGTCATCCGACCATCATGCATTCCTAAAGAAAATCGCGATTCGTCACTAAAGACAACTCGATGCCACTCCAAGTTGAAGTCTTTCCGTGCACCAGGCCAAACGTTCCTGGCGATGTTGAGCAGTGAGGGGTAGCACAAGATGTGGGCGGTAAGACAGCAAGCCAAAGGTTCTTATTCAACGATAAACTGTTCGTAAGCCTATCGGACGACCTTGTTCACCTAACCATTGATCAGCTATTGATCTAGTTGTAGAGAATCGGTCTCTCAAGGCCATTAGTCTTAAGCGGCGATCTTGACGTTCATTGGTTCGTCTTTGAGCCCCAGTGCCTCTTCTCCGACGTTCAATCCCATGTTCAGACCACGCTTGATAAACACGCATTATTGTTGAGTGGTGCCGTCCCAAACGGTTGCCGATTTCTCTAAACGAAAAACCTGATTCTCGTAAACCAACAATCCGCCCTCGGTCAAAGTCACTCAACTGCTGGTAAACTTGAGGTAACCTTCCTCTAGGCATCATTAAACACTTGAAACACTTTAAACTAAAGAACGGGGTCCGAAAAAGTGGAACAAATTCAAAAAATGACTCGATAATTGCTTGTCTATCACCACCTCTAAAAAATGACACAAACGTAAAAAATCCCATGACTACTTGATGACTGGGTTTCAAATTTTAATCAACTATTTCCCTGGACTAGTCCACTATTCCTGCCAAATTTGGTCCAAAAATTCCCACCCCTTCTAGGTGGTGCAGTTTATATGTCACTATATTTTAATTTTCAATTTACTGGCGATTAGGTAACCTTCAATTTTTGTATTACTAATAATTATTAAATTCATCCACTTATTTATGGATTTATGGATTGATTGAATATTTATCATCAATTCATAACTGGCTGAATTTAATGCAAGAACATTCCAAGTACGTTTCCAGATTGTTCACTTCGGCTAATATTAATAAGCAAAGCGTGTACGTTAATAAAAACAATCGCGTACACATAGTTTAAATCGCAACACGCAACGAAATCAAAGGTATGAATTTCAGCCTTTATCGTCACGGACTGAAACCGGTTCGCTTTCTCAAATAGGTAAATTAAAATCTCATATAGGTCAATATGTAATGCTAGAGGGATTTATCGTTTCGCATAGTTCGTACCATTAATCTCGTAAAATGTTTTCATCCAGTTAAACGCATCATAATTTCTCGAGCGTACAAGATTCAAGAAAAGCACTACAACGGGGCCGGCTCAAGTGCGGTAAATAGAGAAAAACTTTATGGTAATTTTTAATACTAAAATCAAATATGCCAGTCAAGGATTTTTACTTTACAAGTCTGGGATTATTTTACACGCTTTATCGACGTGATGCATTGTACAGCGTTTTATATTTTTACGCCTTTTACGTTCTTTTATACGACTAAGGTGCAACAAACCGATTTAGAATTTTAATCATGATAATAATAGTACGAGTACAAACGTACCACATTTTTTGTTACTCTATACGACAATATGGTTTTAAATCCGTCTTTCACAACATTTTTTTCATTATTTCAGTAGTTAGTAAAATTGTATATATTTAGAGAAAAACTTTAACGTAAGTTTGGCAATATTTAAGCAAAGTAAACGGATCTTTCTGTAAATGTCAATGAAGACAAAAAGTTGCATTTTAATGTAGGTTTTACTTGAATTGATAATAATATGAAACCATCATAAATTGAAAATGGTTCTCTCTCCCTCTAACTGATCAACTCTATTATAATTTGCGAAGTGGCAGTGACAAGGATTTCAAAAATGTTTGGTATTTTCTAAAATTGCCAAAGAAATATGTCAACATTCTCTCATTTACACTGTAAATATGTTTATGTTCTGTACTATATTGAAAACTCTTAAGAATCAACGGAACAATGTTATATATTAGGATTGACGATTGAGTATCGACTACTAGATAAATAGTTGTACACAACGGGTAACCAAAAAAATTATCAGCTTCTGCGCGCTATATAAGGACTTCCTCTAAACGGATTTTGAACTTAACGAGTAGTTAGGATGTAATGGAAAGTAATTATGAAGAATATAAAATTGTACAGAATTATACAATGCAAGTCACGTTAAGGTTTAAACGAGTACTCGTTAAGACTTAAACGATATTCGTTAAAATTAAACGAATAGTATCAATTCATCAATTGTACGCAGTTAGTTTGTGCAGTGACAAATAAATGTCTTTAGATTGTTAAGTTCCATCTACTACATGTAGTTTTTCATGGCTTAAAGGAACTGACGTTCGGAGTTACCCGGTGATCGGTGATCCTTATATTCCGGTCTCTCGTTGGTGTTGGCTGTGCCGGATTGCTTCGACTCCTGGTTAATGAATCTTTGCGTGCTGGTAGTGCGATGAGCGGTGGTGGCTTTTCTGGCATTGTCCTTTGAGTGACTGGTTAGACTGTATTATTTCAATACTGATCTCCAAGTTGCTGGTAATCGTTGGGCGTCATTTGGTGATTTAAGAGTTTCTTTCTGTTTCTCTATTCCGATTGCTTCTCGGATTATTCTTTTGGTGAACTGCTGTATGCTATCTATTGTTCTTGTGTTGTTGATGTCAATGCTGTGTCCATTAACCAGAAGCCGAAGCAAGAAGCAACAAATAATTATATTTGATTATATTTCGATTTATTAATTATTAATCAAATCTTTTTCAACACCTATAATTAAAATACAACTTGAAAATTACTTACAATTTTGACCGCAGAAACATTGAAACACTTACTAAGAAAACATAGAAAACAATAATCCACTTGTGTATACTTTTCCCACTTTTCTATTATTTTCAATTTAATGACACAAAAGTCTAGTTTCTGATAGTGATAGTTATTTTCACAATATATCTAACAATGTTTGCTTTTGGTTTAAATTTCAATTATATATTTTCCACCTTTATAATTCAGACTACCTAATCCGTTTCCTAATTAATAATAGCGCAATTCAAAGTGACTTTGAATTAGGCCTGCGTTCGGGTGACTAATCTGATCTAAGAACGTTTTATTTTAACGTGTGTTTTGTGAGAGATTAGTTTACTGTTCATCGAATATCACACCTCTTTTTCGTCCATATGGAATTAATTTACAATACTGTGGTGCATTTCATAATTTTCTTAGTATTTCAATATTTCTGCTGCCAAACTTGTAACTTATTTTCGTATAGTAATTTTAATTTTAGGTCTTGAAAAAGATTTAATTAATAAATCGAAACGTTGACTTGATAAAATTTTTATACGATATATACGATAATATAATTCAAACTTAACCTTCATTGTTACTTATTATTGCTAATGATTCCGTACAATTGGCAGCCATATTGTCAATCAACAAGTAGTACTCTATTTTGTATTCTATTTTATTATATTTTATATTTTTTGTTTTTCCACAGTCAATCAGTTTAGGATTAAATGTTTCAGTGTTGCACTAATTCAGCTTTCAACTTTTACTTCCTAGAAAAGTAACACAACTTAATAATTTCTTGTGTACTAACCGAGAAAGCTTGCTCTCAATACATTTATCGTAATTAATATATTAATTTTAATGTACTTTTTCATTTGCATGCAATTATTTATAACATAATTTATACGTAAATATTTTTGTCAACACTCATTTAAAATGTATGTTGCATTTTAATCAAGAACAAGGTTTCCTTGAAATAAATTAGAAATATTTGCTGCAAATTATTAAATGGGTCAGAAAAGATATAAAGTTTTTAAAACGCAAATTAACATGTATTTGCCTTCACCCAAATAAAGATTTCCTTAAACAAAGAAGTTTAAAATCAATTACTCATCTCAGTCTACTAGTTTCATTTTATGTACCCCACCAGGGTTTCTTAAAGTAGAAATGAACAGTAAGTATTCGATAACGTTACTAGTTATAAAAATTGTCAGGTACCTTCATCCTGATTACAGATGTTGGTAATGAACGTGCAAAAATCCCACAGCCCATTAGTTACTTCGATATGTTCTTTTTTTAATTACGATGAGCAATATTTTTATTTTACATCAATACGAGAAAACATGACAATGTATATATTTTTACAGATTAGGCTAATAGCAGTTTTATTCGATGATTAAACTCGACGCACTGCGGAATACTTTGATTATATTACACTAAATTAGTAGAAGTTTGCTAATTGTAAAGTAAGTGTAAACGAAATATAATTCAAATTTTATCATATATTTAATCATATATACTACAATTATGTTGTATAGGGAAAATATCCACTCAACTTAATAATTATACCAGTTCCTCTTGTTGCGCAAAATGTGAAGTTTTTATTGGAATCATTGCTGTTTTACGTAAAGAAACAATGATCTATGTTACAAACTACGTAAATATTTCTCTCTTAAGAATCTACTTGAAATTTCTATTGTTGCATTTTAATAGAGAACGATGGTTTCTTGAAATAAAATAAATATATTTGCTACCAATTAATAAAATGATCACCAAACATTAATAACACCCAAAAATATATTTTAAAATGCAAAGTATGTACGAGTATGTCCATCTACCCGAAGTAAAGATTCCTTTAAACGAAGCAGTTTAAAATCAAATAAGCATATCATGTAAGGGTGAGCACCATTTATTGCAATTGATGCACTTTGCAATTATAGGTTGTAGATATTCTTTATCAACTTTCGATCTTTATTCACAACTTTTTTGTTCTCATCAAATATATATAATCGTTGTCAAAATAGGTAGGAAATTATTGCTTTCATCTGCCTTTAATTTGGCGTAAAACAGCCATAAGACATAATATCGAGCTCTAAAGCTTTAGCGTCACAGAGTTTTTGAGGAAATGATAAATACATAAAAACAACGCTCGGCGAGAGCATAAATTAAGCCAAAGTTCGTACAAGTGGCATTGGTCGTCAACACATTTTAAATCTCGTAAATCCAAACACACTATAAATAGACATTTATGTCGAGGCGCTTATATTATGTGTTACCGCTATTTATGTTATTGTATTATGTAATTATATTTCAATAACAACTTTTGTGGATCCGTCGGATTTCCCAGAAACAGTTCGAAATTGTGCATTTATTTGTGTACAGAAGCCAGAAAAAGCCCGTTATTGACTTTTATTATTAAAACTAAAAATTTTATGCAAAAAGTCGTATTGAAAGTTGGAATAAATTAAACACATAAATAAATAAAAAGACTATATATAGACAAAGAAGAAGTAATGCAGGTACACGAGTTTCGTTATTTGGACAGTATAGTTAATACCATTGGAACAGAAGGAAACGACAAAATTCCTCTCTGAATTGACGGTTTGAAACATTTAGAAATTTATTAAACATACCATTTAACACCTACTTGTTACAGTAGAACGTAAAAAAAACGTCGAAATAGCAATTATTTCAAGTGATGAAAAATATTGGATTCTATAAACAAAGGAAATGTTTTTAGATCTATCGAAAGAATTTTTAGTATGAACTAAGATACACTGTTTAAAAAATTGTTATAGTTGTACGAATTACTGTAAAGCTAATTAAGTCATACTTAATGCTACACCGTCATGTGGTTTACGTTGAAAATTAAGAAGGCTGCAACTTTATCAACGAAATGAGGTAAATGAGTCTCACAGGACTCGATCAGGGGTTTAAGATGTATGTAAATGTCTTCATTGGATGCTTTATACAGACCGAAATTGTTTCAGTCACAACAACGGACATGAATATATGTATTCAAATAAGCTTTCAAATTACGATACACAACACCAGCATTAACTTTCTGGGCATCTTGAGAATAAACATTTTATATATCCAAAAGACAGATGAAATGGAAAGAGGAGAAAATAGAACAAGTAAAAGAGTATATGTACCTCGGGTACCTAATGAGGGACAACAACAGTAACGAGGGACACAGCACATATTTGCAAAAAGATGAGAGGTCAGAGGAGGATCTGAGGATGAGCTTGTGGGGAAAAAGAGGCGGCAGATTCTAAGAAACAAGGGAAATATGGAGCGCTTACGTAAAAAGCATATTAATGCATGGAGCGGAAGTATAGGTTTGGAAAGATTGGAAAAAAATTAGAAGCAACACAACAAAGACAGTTACAAATAACACTGGCATTAGAAAAATTAACGCCAGAGTATATACAGGAGCGAAAGGTCGGGCGTCGAGGCTGGGGCAGGGCGTTGAGGTATGAATTGACAAAGAGAGAGGGGATGGAGCAAAGTTAGGTAAGGGTAATAATAGAGGAAATAAGGAGCAGGGAGGATAAGAGATGGAAAATATCTAAATGGGGAGAGTAAAGGATAAAAGCTGCTGGAAAAGGCAGGCATATTAGAGGAAAAAGTAGAGGTGTAACAAGTGGAAAGAGAAATAATAGATAGATGGAGATAAGTGGAAGCTCAAGAAAGAGCAGGTAAGATACGGAAGGCAAAATACAGCACAAAATACAACGCAATAAAAGTGGTGGGAGGGGAACCAAGATAACGGCGTAGTAACGGTTAACCACATAACCCATTTTCAAAGTGAGATACAAAGAGAAAACTATCGTGTGTTCAAAAGAAGTTTCAAAACTAATTAATGCCGCATTGCATCTACATTTTCTAGGTTTTAACTTAGGAAGTAGTATTTTTGAAAAAATAGCTTATTATAAATAACAATTCTTTAATACCAATTGTGCAACAGGCGATTGATGAAGCGCGTAGACCGCTGAATTTGTTTCATGTGTTCGTAGAACTGTTAACTAGTAAACGCTTAAACGATTTCATGGAAAGGTATCAGGAAATTTATAGGAATGAATTCAAATACTCATTAATACTAAACTAAGAACTTTTCGAAAAAATATTTATAATCGGCCATCATGAATGTTTATATATTTCCTACTGTTTCATAGTTCCTAGCGTTGTTAGTGTATCTTTAGTTTATTACAACTTTGCATAATTTCTGTGAAGTTGCTGTGGCAAAATTTGAATGAACTACGTATTTGTATTTCCAAAACTTTTCCCTTAATAAACAATTTCAAACTCTTCCATTTTCCTTGACCGATTGATCAAAAATTCTCGAAACTTCTTAGGAAACGTAGCTTGTCTGACGAGGTGGACAATTTCTTACGTTTTTTTTTATAATATCAATGGATATAATGTTTACAATTTCTTTACGATTGTGTCCTGTATACATTATTGCACAAATATCAGTTTACTTGCTAGTCATTCAAAATATCACAATTCGCCTGGAATCCCCCCCCCCCCCCCCCTCCATAACAGTGCACAGTGAAAGGGATTTACGACGTTTTCTTGCAAACGAACAAATAACATGCCACGTTAGAGGCATAAATCAATCATAACGAGAAGAAATTTCGCCAAAAATCACATCAAAAATTGCATTCGATATTACTGTAATACGGAAAGCACAATTTACTATGTACAGGTGTAATCAAAAATTGCATTCGATATTACTATAACAGGTACAGGTGTAATGACATTACGAATTGCATGGCATTGCGAAATAAAAATTGACTCCTTGACTTTTAAATCATTTTATTTGTAGTCGTGTAAAAACAGGGTTTTGTGTGAACGCAAAATAAATGTCTTATTTTATAGTTTTATTGCATTTTTTGAGTTTTCTTATAATTTCGTTTATCAAGTGTGTCTGTTATACCACGCTTGCAATTTTATGTGATGTTTGATTTGATTTTGATCTTTGACGATTGAATTCATCAATTGGTCATTCGTTCATATCGTTTCCATTTTTTACCGTGTTCTAATTTATTTAGTTTCGTGCTTTACCCTTTACTCTCTATCTTGTGGCAATATTAAGTTTTATTATATACGTAAATACTTTTCTATAGAAACTGGAGAAATTGATATAGTGTTAGATTTAAAAAATATTTAGATGGGCATTATATAATAATACATTTTATTTTAATTATACTTATTACGAAGCACCAAATGATTATTAAATCTACTTACAAGAAATAAAATTAACTTTTGCTGAAATAATGTAAACACGAGATGCACATTATCCGAAACAAATCGGCACGATTTTAAAATACGGACTGAATTTATACGCCAGTGCAATAATTAATAATGACGTACTTGTCTCGCACTATTTCTCGAACGTCAATGCTATTATCAAACCCTTCGCCGTACGCAAGCTTTGTTGAACGCGGAGGAACGACTTGTTTTGAAATACTCTCCAACGTCGACAATACATCAGAGGCTCCGCTGAATCTGTTTCGCATTAAAAGTGGCGTCAAGGATATGCAAAACGATTGAAACGAGATTACTGTAATCAGTTAGGGTGAAATATTAAACTCGACACTATAATCGATATCCACGTAAGTAGAACAATTTAATTCGAATTCCAGACTCACCATTACCGATTTATATCAGCAGCATGCTTTATGCTCTAACGCAAAAATGTTCTTGTGGAGTTTTATGAAAACGAAAAACAAGTTTGTAAGTGTTAACATCGGATTATATCCGAGGAATATTAAACAACCACCATCCGAGCTACATCGATAGGGTCTCAAATTATAATATTTTACCACGATTTATATTTTACAGGTTGACATTTAAAGTTATTATTATTATATGAATTAAATAAAAAGTTTTAATTATACATTCTTGAATTATTCAAGTATGTGTTGACCGTAAAATGTGCCATTTTGCAATAGAAAATGGGAAAATTTGTAACACACTAATAATAATCATACTTTCTACATTCATTTCTATAATTTACTTAAGTTTTTTATTATGGTTAATCCACTTTACGTTCTTGCTTGCTGCTTCATTCATTTGCAGTCTTAGGAATAGAAATCTCATAAATATGCAGCACTCTTGCAATTTGTGGCTAATTAGGTTTAAGAAAATGTCACGATTAATTCTTAAATTTTTCAAATTCTGATGAAAATATTCGGTTTTGAAAATAATTAATGTTTCACATAACACTATGAGGATCGATGTTAATTTCTATATTTTATTTTTGAATATAGAAATAAAATTTGTTGGATAAGAGAAAGAAAAATATTATCTTTAAAAATTAGTATTTTACTAGTACTAGTACTAGTAACCAAGTGTGTAACCAAAACGAATGCCTCAATTAACTGGTAATAATATTCATGAAGTATGTTTTTGTATATATTTTTATGAAATCGCTAAATTATAATTAATGAGCAACAGTTAGTCTTAAACCATGACCCAGTGACTGATAGGCTTCAGTTTGTGTATAATCCCACCTGACATAGTGTTAGAACATCGCCATGAACAGAATCACATTTGTGAATGCAGTGTATGATTAAACAATAAATTTGATTATTATCAGGTGGATGAATAAGATGTTTTGTGGGTGCGTCTGTTTATAATTAGTGTGGAAGCGATTAGTATTTTTAATTGGGATATTGACGTGTAAGCACACAACTTACTACGATTTTGAAATCAGTTCAGAAGTTTTCTGTAGCTCTTATAATTAAAAACTAAAATACACACTGTATATAAATAAAATCATTAAGAAATTAGGTCTAGTGATAATAAGTTATAAATTTGATACAAGAAAAAATAGCATCATAGGATTTCGTTCTCTTACTACTCAATTGATGTGGCGGAATTTAGGGAATGAGTCGGGAATGAATTTGAAAATATAGCCTCTAGGATTTGATGAAATTTTAACAATAAAAGAATGAAAACTATAAACAAAAATGTCAAGTTTGGGAAATCCATTCTTTTGGAAATAGAAATTGGATAATTTTACTAAAGCATCAAGAAAATTATGAACATTAGAACGGATTTTTGTTACGTCATTCAGATAAATATATAAATAAGTAATATAATGGCATCAGCGACAAATTTCATTCATTGCCAGCTTTTTTGAAATCAAAACTGAACAATTTTAACAAAATTAAATAGAAATATAATGAGAGGCATTTTGTAACCTTAAATCTGCGTGTAAAATGAAAGTGATACAAGATTTTTTTAATGGAAGAAAATTCCTATTGAATCTAAAAGACAAAGAGCTTAAATGGACAAGGAACAAAAAATAGAATAAAAGGATTAAATTCCTCATTCAGGTGGGCTATGATTTCATTGGTTTTTCTCCTAAGATTTGTAGCACTGATAGCTCTTCAATTATTTAATTAAAAATGTAATTTTCAGTAATATAACTGACAGTTACTTACAACTCCTTTCTCTTCAATTGTGTCGCCAACTTTATAAAAGAAACACAGCTTACCTTAATGAGGAATTTAATTGAAGGCACGGTATAAAACAGTATAAAACGGTATAAAACTTCCTGTCTGATTTGACAAAGTACACCTGGCCATCCCATTGACCGAGGCGGGGCCTAAACTCTATCGACCGCGACACTAGGATTTTTCGAAACGCTGCAAGAACGGTGCGAGATTGCACATACGTGAAATTGTAGAGAATTACATTTGCTAACGGAATCGCATGGACGAAATACGTCTATCTTTTTTAGTTCAGAAGCGGGACGAGTTCAAAGTCGCAACACTGCGTTTTGCGAAAACATTCTCGACTTCGGACGCCTCCAGTTTAAAAACTGTTGAAGTTAGAAACATACCAACTTCCATTTTCTACAAGTTTGTTTATACAACATTTTTCCACGCACGGCAGTTTTTACTGCAGATCAAGTTTTGTGGTGCTCGTAAGTGGGTCATTGGCACGGTAAGAAGTTGCAATGCGACCCGGACGGGATTCTCCAAACTAACTGTTTGAAACTCGCACTTTTGCACATCGAATGACGTCGTGCACTACGCGTTATTTGATAGTTCGTAGCTTACGTCGCGCTGACCTTTTTGCGCGTACCATATGAGGTCACAGAACGAAGTTATTATGGACGACATAGGTTATTTTTAATAATAACTAATTATTGACTTGTATAAGTCTACTCAGTACAACTTAATTCACTTAGTATCTATACATTTATATCAAAATTGAAAAATGAATATTTTGGATAAGAACATGGGCATAACGTGAGAGCAACGGAATCGTGTTCTAGAGCTAGCCCTGGAAGAGGAAGATAAACATACCATGAATGTGTAATTTTAATGCAATAAAATAATTCATTTAATGTCACTTTTTGAAGTATTGTAAAACAGTTTTTAATGTATGTATATATATGTATATATGGTATATAGATATGGTAGATGTGAATCCAGATCTGATGCTCAAAATATTATTATTACTTTTGACTATTGGAATAAATACTTGCAATACAGCAAATTAATTTGCATATTACACATCATAACCTGCCATGGGCGAGTTTCTTTTGGCAATCTTTTTTCAACAGGTTCAGGCGGTCTTAAAATCCCCTTGCCTACCGAAGGCATCGTTCTTTGTAACGTCATATTTGGAAATTTGAACATAAAAATGCCTTTAAATGTCAAAATAACGACAAAAAGTCTAATAAATCAATGGTTTGCTTGCATTAAATAGATTTAACCAACATCTAACACACGCACATACATTTGAAAAAAAATAATTTTTATATATAATTTTAAACAAATTCTTGAATAATACTATGAATGACTATGAATTGTTTGTTTTTAAGATTTTTAAAGCAGCGACGTAAATTATTCCTTGTTTTAAAAATCTTAAAAACAAACAATTTCGTTCGTTCGTGTTTCAAACTTCAAAACGTTTTCGGTGCTACTCCACATAAATTTATATGCGAGTAATTCTCGTATTGTAAAAATCATTAAGAAAAACTTCCCCGCATAACTATTTCGTTAGAGTGGTCTGCCAGGAACAACTGTGTATAACTGAGTTCGGTTACATTCTTTTTCTTAATCGGATTAACAGCGGCCGGAAACGATTTCATATACGAGTGTGGCTCGATGGTAGATTCGATTTGACTCGGCGTTTGCAGGTTTAAGCTTAAAGGGAGTGTATTATATATAAAGCAGTTACATAAGTTATTTATTTTATTTTATTTCCAATTTTTGTTAACTTACCATATTGGATAAGCAACGGAGCCTCTAAAAGTGCACGTTGTTAATAATCTACTAATTAACACCTTGGTGAGTATTACCATTGAGTCAGTATTAGACAAAGATCTATATTGTTCCATTACCGACAATATATTCACACAAACAAATAAAAATAGCTAGCAAATCCATAGTTGTGTGTACTCATTTAAAATACTATTATTGACATAATCAATTATTCATCGCCGAGAAAATTGAAAAAGTCGAAAATATCGTATATTAAAACCTTTCTAATCAATTTATAAAGTAAAAGCTCCACATACGTCTTTCAGTTCATAAATACGTTACATAATAAGATGAAATTTTGTATACAAACGTGGGAACGGGGATATAAAGCGAATGAGGCAGTAAAATATCAGTTGAAAAGAAAAAGCACCGGAAAGCATTGTGTCCTGTGAATAACGAAAAATATCTGCGTAAGGGAAAATACACCAAAGAGTAATTCGGAATATAAATATTCAACTTCGCACAATAGAGCTGCCGCGTGGCATGTAATTGAAATTTGTTTGAGTTAAGTACTTGGAAGGCTTTTAATAAATACGATTCGGTGGAATATAATAAACACTTTATAAGTTAACACTTTGCAAATTAAAATTATTTCGTTGTGTGCGCCACATCACCTAAATAACTTGATTTTTTATAATTTCAAGTGGCGAGTAACGTCAAACATCGCTCGGTTAAATCAATTCGTTGGTGTCGCGTTGGCTGCATCGCCGGTCGAATAAACCTCATATGACGATGTTTCTATGAAAAATTAATATAGTTGCTGAAATTGAAGTTGATTCTGTTGTAAAATTCAACGATGAAATAATCATTTTTTTGAAATTTTCGTATAATTTGTTATATTTGAAATTGTATCTATGTATCACCGATTTTATTTATTAATGTTGACATATTTTTGAAGATCGTTTGCATGTTTTGTTTTGAGAGTTTTGATATCACGTATTCAAAGAAGAATCATTTTATTTGTTCAGGACTATCGACGCTGTATATGAACTCTTCTGGTATACCGAAAGGTTATAACTTTGTACGTGTTGCTCTATTGACCAACCCCATCTCCATTAAGGGAGGCAGCCGGATGTAGCACACAATTATTGCAACGAAAATATATATGACATTGACTCCCAAATGATTGATTTCCATCTCGAAACTTTTCCCGTAATTCGCTCATCTTGCTCTCTTTGTCTACTAATATTAAAGACTCCACAATTCGCAGTTAATTGAAATCGCGGCTTCACTAAGAAATGCCCTGCATTGACCCCATTCAGATCCGTTACTGAATATTAGTATAATTAGATTTAATATTTCCGTTACAAATTGTGCTCTAATTGCATGGAATAGTAGGATGGATAATGTTGCTATAAATTGAATCAAATTTATTTGTGTGATGTAATGATATTAGTTCCTTCTGTATAATATTGAATTAGCAATATGTATACCGGACGAAATTCAATCAACTTCCTTATGATTGATAATGTTAAATAAAAACCTATTCAAATTAATTAATTAAACAACATAATTAGACATTAAGAAATGGCGCAAGCGAAAGTATCATAAAAAGCTGAAGGCAAACGAAAACAACCGTCACATGATTTAAGACGTCGCATACAAAAATAGAAGAATTGAAAAGAAACAAATACCTAGAGAAAAACTATATATAACATACATGCGCAATAATTTGTACTGATCAACTGTTAAAAAATAATAGAACGAAGCCAAAAACTAAACATTATAACATAAATTTGATAATTTGATTAAAGTATAGAAATAGTGTTATAATATATTGTAATGACATTAAGATATTTTCGAATGCATTGAAGAACTTCTTCGTCACCGATCTGTTCGTTTTTCGAATTAAACAATCCCTTGATTATATTCACACTCTGATCAACTGATGTAGGAAAACTGCTCACAGGGTGTGTTTGCAGATTGGTCATAACAATAAATCTGTGTAAACTAAACGCTAGCGGAAATAAAAATTGAGCGAATGTGTAGATTAGTAGTTTCTACGTTCGTCGATGAGGACATCGCACAGTCCAGAAAACGGGGCTCGCCTATACAACATGAATTAATAGATCAATTAAAAACCACGGAAACATACAGATAAACAAACACGCGAGAGATTAATGACCTCGCAGCAACTACGAATGTAGGGTTAAGGTTATCGGTTAGGGTGGTTTTTACAACATTTTGGTCTTTACGAAAAACCGAAAAAAATTATTACCAACCGTACCATGGAAAGAACAATCACTTAAATAGCACTGAAGTAGGCAAATGCATTCCTTTGAATGTTTTTCTGAACATTGATTGATTGATTTTAAAGTAATTCACTTTTAATTACAATAAACAGAACCATATGTTTAATTGGTATGAAACGCTAAGGAGAGCAGATTTTGAGTTGAATATGACCAAACATCGATGACCCAACACAAATTACAAAATCTAAATTGAAATGCAGCCCAAAATTATAATATTTTAAATGTGACTGTTAAATCATAATAACCATAAGTAAGTAAACAATGCTAAGAATAAAAAATGGTATTCAGCTTAATAATAATAATTAAAAGAACTGGTTGTCATGATCACATCAATAGACGAAATGGCCGAAGAAATCAAGAGGAGACTTGACATATACTTGAATATGTGTCAAGGGAAGCGAAGCGTGCGTCTACAAAATAATAATAATGCCAAGGGTATAGATGGAGGAGATACCTGGAGACTACCAAGACAAGGGGAAGTAAAGCTGCATATACGCAAACGGAAGCTACGGGGGGAGTATGTGGAGGAGTAAAGGAAGAGGATCAGAGGAGGAGATAAAGGAACTTTTCGATGAACCAAACTTAAAAACGCAAATGAAAATAAAGAGATTAAGAGGTGGTTGAGCCACGTAGAAAGTATGTAGGAAACTAAAGGCTGCTAGAGAAGAAGATGAGGTAGGACGAGAGAAATATGAGGGGCAGACCAAGAAAAAGATAGCTGGAAGTGGTAAAGAGAGACCCGAAAGCGATAGGTATGCAGGAGTGGGGAACCAAGGCGGAGAATAGGAGATAATGGAGACAAATCGTCTCTTCACGAATTGATTTACTACGATATATGAGAAAAAATATTACTTTGTAATTTGGGTTAATTTATTCTTATTTTAACTATGAACATGTTTTGTTCGAAACATGTAATTTATAAAATAAATTCGCGAAACGAAAGTATTATGCGAAAAATAATCCTATTAGATTTAATATACCCTATCGGTAATCGATTTTCCAAATCTCAAATTTTCTTAGCAATTATAAAAGTAATAATTTTGTGCCAAACGGATTAAGTGAATACCGAACGACTACTAGAACATGGAAACGTAATTTCTGATGCGTATCAAACGCGAATATCCAATTAATTAATACGCAAGTTCTAAGAGGCAATAAAGAAGGAACGTAAGGATATACAGAAGTGTCGATATCATATATCACGCTGACGTATAAAATAAACGAGTGTCTCAAGGTGCAGTTAAATGCATAAAATGCACTCGCGGAAACAATTTAACTACCAAACGCTTTTAATTAAAGCATATTAGCCGTTTAACGGCGCCATAAAATTGACTACTATATCAATTTCCACGTCAAATAAGTGAAACGACGTCTTCCCTAGCCCACGCGTATCGCTTCTCCTGCACTAAATCGATAAAAAGAAACATCGGCAACTGGCAGCGTCGCGTTAGCACAGATTGCGCGACACCGAAAGTTTGTATGAAAATTTAATGTGGTTTCTGGCTTTCGGTGTGGGAACTGTGTGAGAACTGTGTGAGGAAATTGAAAAGTTTTGAAAAGATTAAATTGTGACGTGAATAATGTTTGATGTCAAAAACAGGTTTTCTTGGCGTGAATCCTCAAAAGGATTCTCCGCAGTTTCGTTAATCAATTTTCTGCACGGTTGTTTTTTTTTGTAATGCAAGCGTGAACATTTAGATTGTGTATAGTTAAGTTATAGCTGTGTTTATAAAGAAATTTAAACCAAATATAGCAGCTGCATATAACCGGAAAATTGTGTTTTAATTTTCCTCTTATGGTAGGACCATTTCTCATTAAAATGAGATAAACCTAGCAGAATGATGAGTGTTGCTGTTTTACTATTTATGTTGTAATATTTGCCTTAATTGTTCCAAGTTACTTATGCTTCTATAATTGTTTCAACATGGTATTTGTTTTAATTCTAGTTAAATGTTTATTTCGGTTTCTTATCACACAGTGGTTGTTTATTTTCCTATTATTGCTTTAATTTGTTTTTTTTCATCTCGGTACTATCTACAAAATGTTTTTCTATTGTAATTTCTTTGATTTTCCGCATGTTTTTCTGTGTTTATCCTTCCATTATTTTATTACATTTTTAATGTATAACTACCATAATGTGGTAGTATCCAGAAATAGATTTTTTGTATTATGTTTCATGCATATTTCTATAGTTTACAGATTATAATTATTTGTTTTGTGTGTATTTATTTAATTCTGCGTTTGATTTTTATTTTCTTTTTATAGTATTCTTCTTGTCTCTTTATATTTTATACTTCTCTTGAATTTTGTTGATCATTTTGTTTAATTTGGTTATTCAAAGATTTTAATTAATTTTCACGTTTTCTTCGCGTTCGTGGCGTTTGATGTGTACTTTTAAACTTTGTGGTGAACGTTTCCTGTTTATTCTTATTTACATTTGCATTTTCTTAGTTGTCTTTGATTTCTTTTATTTTTGAAATTTTGTTTCATATTGATTTTTGGCTATTGGTTGGTTTTCATTGACTATTTTATTTTTGCTTTACTTTTTCGTATTTGTTTGAATTTTTGATTTATTCTTCATTTCATTATTAAAACGTATTGGGTTTTCTTGTTCATTGTTGATTCTTGTTCTTCATACTGGAAATTAAAGTAGTTCTTTTATGTTTCAACATTTTGTAACTTTTGTCATATTTCCTTTCTTCATTTCACTTGAGCAAAGTTTAATTTTGCTCTACTTTTGTTTTTTGTGTGTATTGTACTTTATTTTCGTATTATTCATGTCTGCCCTTTTCGATGTAAATATTACTATATTTATTCATTACCAAGGTTTCACCTACCAAAACACCGTTTGGATTCTTGAATGATCGTTTTCTTCGTATTATGAATTCGTCAGCAACAAACATAAAAGGTTGCATATTAAACTTAGTTCTTAAACATATTTGTGTTGAATATCACGCTTATCATGAACCGCTCACCCAACACATGCCATTTTACCAACAGAAACCAACCCCACGTGTTGGTTCGTTTAACAACGATCTACTGACTAATACGTAAGTGTTTCGTAATTAATTTCAAATTAGTAAATTGTAAAATGAAATTATGACACAAAGTTGTAATATGACATATAATTATTTTATATATAGTCATTAGGCACTAAAATACCATACAAAATTCATTGATGGTAATTTGAATTTAATTATAAAGATTGTGTTTGTTTGTTGGGTTGGGTTGGGTTGGGTTGTGTATTTGGATTGGGTTATGATGGGTTGATGAATTTTACGTCTAATGGATGAAGCTAATAATAATTGCATAAATATTTGTTTAATAACAAGGTTTAATTCGCAACGATTTGTATTTATTACTGATGATCTGACTTCATTACAGTAATTTTTATATTTATATCCTTCTGTCCTGATTAACAGTATTTAATTTTACGATATATTCTACTTTCACTTTATTCAATTTTTAATTGTTTTCTTTAATACGGTTTTCTTGGATGTTGTATATTATTAAAGTTTCAATCGCCTTGCTTGTTTTCGTTTATTATTTTTTCGTTATATTAGGTGTATGTGTATTTGGAGTATATTCTTGTTTTATTCATATATGTGAATTACTCTTTTTTGTATCTAAAGGTAATTTTATTTATTTTCTGTGCGCTTAGATTTTTTAGATTTTATTTTGATGTATGCTTTTTGAATTTCATTTGCATTTCTAGAATCATCATTGTCTTTTTACTTCAAACTTGTTCTCGTACTGTTGCTTAAATTTAATTGATCATGTTGCGAGTATCTAATTGTACCTCTATTTTAGCTTTTAATTTCCTTCGCATTTCCTTTTTGTCTAAGGTTTTCTATTTACTTCTTTTTATTTCTGCAGGCATACGAGTATATACCTTTTTGTGAGATCTATATGAATTTATTGATTTTCAAAAAAAAAAATGTGCCCATCAATACATCGTAATGTAAGTACAGAATTGTAACGAAAATGTATTTAAATAATAGACCGCGTCTTTAAATCTCATCTAGTAGTATACGAGTCGTTGTAAAAAAAACATCTTGCATATATGCAAAGATACGCACTTAAGGGTTACATATCTTTCGCTGCAAAAAAATCACTCTTGAAGGGAGCTGGTTGTTTGCATGTTTCATAGAGACTTTAGATTCGATAAATATTGTATTTTCATTGAAAATGTTGCTTCTATCAACATTGTTATGGAGTAAAATATGAATCGAATTTGTTGTGTAATTTTCGCCGGGCTATCATATTACTATGTTAATATTTAATTAAAATTTGCAAGGAAGTTTTGTTGTTTTTGTTTACATATAATTATTTAAATTATAAGTGAATGCGTATGTTGGAAACATTGTAAACAGGAGACACGGTATAACTTTCGTTATAAATTCAACATGAAAATCGTTCCGACGATCTTCATAAATATCGCTCAAGACACGGTGCATACTTTACGTACCCGTGTAAAAACAAAAACAACAGCACAAATCATATAATAGCATACACTTACAGCTACTGTTTACATTTGTACGTATCCACCGGTTCAGCATTCCTGCATAAATACTGCCGTTCGAACAAGAAAATGGCACAAAAACACTAGTCCGGTTGCTATGCACCCGTTATCGCGAATCCGTCCGTTGCATAGAAAAAACCCTCAAAAAAACCAAAATCGCCGACGTCGCCGCCGTGCAGCACTATTGCGTAATTGCGCGACACTGCAAGGTAGTTCTCGACGTCTACGCGGATTCGGAGGGTTGCGAACGGCGTTGCCGAATCTACGAAAACATCGGCGTTCGGCCGGCGATATTCCGCGACAGGACGGCGTGTGCGAGCGCGATCCGGCCTCACTCAATTCGAACGTTCGACTGACGGTACCGTTTTTGTGATACGTCGTAGCGTAGAATGAAAGTGAACGCGGGCAACGGTAAATTTTGAGATGTGTTAAATGCCTCCGCCGCGGCCGCACGTTTGTCAACGTCGCAGGACGATGTGTGAAGGCGCATGATCGTCCACCCTCGCTGGAGCCGGCCCGCACCCCCGGCGCAGAGGTTTTAAAACTTTGGGGCTAATTATCGAGATAATTAGCTTTCACGAGATCAATTTTTCACATTAACTATTAATGCTCCAGACGCCAAGTTACTTTATTTTTATTTCTGACAGAAAAATTTGCCGCCTTCATATCTCATATATGACATTCGCAATTCTTAAGTATTTTTAATTGAAACACTTTAATTACAAAAATTAATTATATTTAATTAAACCACGGTATACAATACACCACTGTTTTACCGAAAAAGAATCAAAGTTAAAATTTTTAATTTAAATTCGAAATATAATTTTGAAATTACACAATTTTCGTCTGAGGCTATCCACACATTGTCATATAATACACTTTACTGCAAGTATATTAACAGTTTGTGCTACTCGTTCATCTCTATATCGCAAACTAGATAAGTAGCAAGCCAATGCGTACTAGATTGAGATTTCGCCATACGAACCAGTAACTAGCAAATTAATATAAACTACTATCAAAATGCCGACGCATAATAAACATGTGTTTATTATGCGTCGTACTTCATCCAATATCTCTACTCATCTCTCCCAGCAGAATAAAATCAATGCGTTCCAAATGCTTCCCTATAATTTCGATAATGTTTGGTTTCGTTCCCTTTTTATTGACTCCAGCAAATAAAGATCATCCTACGTTTTCACCTTCCTCTTGTGCTTTAATAACCACCCTTGCAGTTCCACCTCTTCTCTCTCCCTTTCTCGTTTACAACTATGTTTTCTGGCATCGACTCCAGTTTGGCCACTCAGTTCCCTTTCTGAATTCTATCATCTTATTACAATCCATTTACGTTCAGCTTTCGTTTTTCCAAAAATGTTTCTAATTTTCTTACCATGTTTAACCCTATCATCTGTTTCAGAGAACAATGCACAGGGCATCAAAAATGTTCCTATGTGTATGTATGTAGTAATAATAAACAATAAATTTAGTTTGATTTAGAAAAAAATGCAGTCAATGTTAGTTAAAACTGTAAAACTGTGTTGAAAATGTTCGACTTGAAAATCGTAGAAAACGACTAAAAATACAACAATCCAAACAAAAATTATTCAAATATAATATATTTCTTTTGCATATAAATATCCATAGGAGGTTAAAACGATTCCTTGACATATTTTAATTAATATAAACTATTATCAAAATGCCGACGCATAATAAACATGTGTTGTTCATTTCTTAAATAAATTGCACAATTGATATGTGTTTTGATGATTTATTTGCTAATAACAAATACGTAAGTAATAACAATCCTTTATTGACATATTGGAATATAATATTTTTGCTTTTGTTCCAGTCCCATTTCTCATCACTTCTCATGAATCCCATATTTCCCTGAACGCCTCATTCACTTATATATTCTCTCCCTTTCCCTCGCCTATCCCTAATTGTCTGCCATTGCATTACTTCATCCAATATCTCTACTCATCTCTCCCAGCAGAATAAAATCAATACGTTCCAAATGCTTCCCTATAATTTCGATAATGTTTGGTTTTGTTCCCTTTTTATTGACTCCAGCAAATAAAGGTCATCCTACGTTCTCACCTTCCTCTTGTGCTTTAATAACCACCCTTGCAGTTCCACCTCTTCTCTCTCCCTTTCTCGTTTACAACTATGTTTTCTGGCATCGACTCCAGTTTGGCCACTCAGTGCCCTTTCTGAATTCTATCATCTTATTACAATCCATTTATGTTCAGCTTTCGTTTTTCCAAAAATGTTTCTAATTTTCTTACCATGTTTAACCCTATCATCTGTTTCAGAGAACAATGCACAGGGCATCAAAAATGTTCCTATGTGTATGTATGTATGTAGTAATAATAAACAATAAATTTAGTTTGATTTAGAAAAAAATGCAGTCAATGTTAGTTAAAACTGTAAAACTGTGTTGAAAATGTTCGACTTGAAAATCGTAGAAAACGACTAAAAATACAACAATCCAAACAAAAATTATTGAAATATAAGACATTTCTTTTGCATATAAATATCCATAGGAGGTTAAAACGATTCCTTGACATATTTTCAAAAAATTGCTTGTGTTTCATAATGAATGCGAGTTGTAAGTTCGTCAAATTTGTTATCTTCATGCAAGACCTATTCTGCCAATGCCCTGCGATTAATCACCCATAGAAAGACCACTGAATTGCACATCGTATTCCAATTCATCTTCTGGAACCAATATCAGTGATGGAGTGTGACGTCTTGTCGAAAGAAAATATTTTTGTTTTGAGATTATTTATTGGAATTTTGTTTTATTTATTCATTTATCGAATATTTCTGATAAAATTGGGAATGGTTTTGGGTAAATAATCTGATTACTTAAGAAAAACGGTTCAAAACACCTAACTTGTATTATATTGCTCCGCACTTAATAGATAATTTACTCCTTACACTTAGAATAAAACGATGTTTGCTAGAAAAATATATAGAACTAAAGAGGTTCTAAATATTTATAAAATATGCAGGCATAAAACCTTATAGTTCCATTGAAGAAGTAAATTGTGTTGGATTATTTTACCCACTGGCTAGGTTCACTTCGACAATATAAAACATTTTCAAGCATTTATTGATGATTTCTATTGAATTAAAATTCATTTTGAAACAATAAATTTAAATTAATGATGTGGATGTTATAAACGGTTACAATGTTGACGATTATTTTTTGTCTCAAAATATCGGATATGCCAAATGTTGGTACTGTTTTTCTAGAACTCAAATATATTTTGCCATGTACTCATAAATACGCCATTCCCAAAGTTAGAAACAGTTATACAATTATGATAATTAACACAAGACCACCAAAGTTTATTTCGTTATTTGAAATATAAAGCGGCATTTACCACTGCTCAATACTGTACTTCTTCTGGTAGGCGCAAAAAGCGAGAGCACGCGAGAATTTTCGAGTGGCGTGTATCTAATTCGACAGAGCCTTTAAAAACAGGGATTACAATGATCGAAGACTCGAAAAGAGCACGTCAGTCGGTTAGTCATGTAACTTTAATAATATCTTCAAGTCACTTGTGAATACAAGAGAATTGAAGTTCGAATACATTGTTACATACAATTGTTACATATAACATATTGGGGTACCGGTACTTTAATTCCAGATCAAATTATTTTTATATATTATATGTTATCAGATAGCAACGTAAAAGTTATAATCACTAAATAAAAACCATGCGTCATGATCATCAGTTGTAAAAGATTAACATCAACTTCATTCCTCCTCCTCTTCATACCCTATCATCCCACATCCACAGTTGTAGTGTTTCCATATTTTCTGCGAACCGCTTATTTAATATTTAAGACAGCAAACACACATTAGTTAAAGGCAAAGTAAAATACAGGTTCTTACTCCAGTAATTTGCTAATTTGAGTAGGAACTCTGCAGCACCTCATAGCATGAACACAACGAAAAATCTAGATTTGCTTGATTAAGTTAATTAAGATGAAATGTCAACAAAAGTTCGTAGTAAAATAATTAAAAATAAACGAACCTCAAAACACAAGAAATTGCAATTAGAACAGCTTCAGTTCTAATTGCAATCTCTTTCCACCGATTAATTTCATTGTGACATAAACTATTTGGTATAAAAAATAAACGGGATGAAATTAGCCATCAAATTTGACAAAAACTTTCGTTTCGAACACACTTCGAAATTTTCTGTTTGTGTGTTATGAGCATTAAAATAAAATATTGAGAAATTAGATAGGAAGAAAGTTATTAGCGTTGTTCTTAAAGAAAATGTCTGATAGTTTGTTGTGTTTTATTTTGAGCATGTGACCACAAACTAATATAAAACCGTTAATGTAGGAACACGTTTTATATTTAAAGGATTTACAGATGCCGCCGTTCAATTAGTCAACCATATGTGTGTAACATGCAAAAGTTTTGAAGGTGAAAAATTAAACAGTAAATAAACGAATCGAACACTGTTTCATTGTAATCGAGAACAGTTACTCACAACAAATATTTTCTTGTTTTAAAAATAACCTGTATTTGACGCCTAAAGGATTAAATAGGTTACACGAATATAAAAGTATATTTAAATATTTAATGTTAGCTTTTTTGAAATTATTATCAATTGTGTTAAATTTAGAAAGAATGTTTGGTTTTAGAGTATTTTAAATAACCAGATAGTTTTAGATTAAAATTTTTTAACAAAGCGTGGATAATAAACATAAAAATAAAATCTTTGTTTTTTTATTTAACATGATGAATTTTTACACGAATTAAATGGTATTTTAATGTGAAAATTAGATTCTAAACATATCGGTATTAAAAAAAAATAATTGTTGTATGTATACGTTAGTTACCAAATGCTTATACGATATATATATACACAACTGCGTCTGATAGTTTTGAATAGTTGCTGCAGGTTGAAGTTATTATATAACATATTTGAAGTTTATAAATAAATTCCTATTTTAATTGCACTGCATAGAGTTGTTTCGCAGATGGATTTATCTTCGTCGAAGGGATTTCACCAAAATTATCCGCAATGCATTAAAAACTTCTATATAAAAGTAAAGTCAAACATTGTTGTAAAAAAATGCCATATATTAACTAACCTAAAATAATAATAATAAGACTGGTTAAATTTTTTTTGTCCTAAGTACAAAAATGCATGTTCCCTGTATTCTTTTGCAATGCAAAATCAATTACGTTTTCATAATTTGTGCTTTTGTTTAGGAGTATAATCACTTGTCACTAATAGAATATACGTGTACATGAACTATAAGAGGGAGGTAACACCTGTGTGAAACACTGTATTGATATTTTATTAATATAAAAGCGAAATAGTGCAAGAGTTCGTCTTTAGAAGCAAACTCACCCTTTCCTGTATATAGGTCTTGACATGCACCGGCAAGCAGTATTCCTAAGTAGCAACTTTCTCAGCCGGCTAGCACTCAATGTGTTAATATACTTAATGCAGTATTTATTTATGTAATGACCTAGAAAACCAAGTCAAACAAAACTAAAATATAAATAAGGGCCTAGCAATCCATAATAAAGTATTTATTTACGTTTTACAGAGTTTTGTGCATTGTAGTGAAAACTCGATCATAGGATCGCACGAAAATATGGCCAGAAACCAACCTGAATTTTGTCTGCTACATCTACGGCGAATGGGCATCATAACCAATCTTTCACATCCCTATGCTATGAGCACTGGTTTAAATGTAAAGTAGGTAGGTGATGAAGACAAAAGTTAGGCTTAGTATACGACATATGCCTTTTTGCCATTCGTATGATTTTGAGAGAACAGAGAGATCATATTTCCGATTGCTAACATATTTCTGTCTTAAAAATATTACTGGTATAACATACTGCAAAATATACTATCTACATTGAGACCAGAACATCAGCGCTCCTCGGAGCTATCTGCATCTGTACCTTCACAAATTATGACACCAAGTGACAACGAGTGTGCTGATCTACTTATCTCAACGACCTCGTCCAACGATAAGAAACAACTTCGGTTCAGAGTGGAAGAAAAGTTGTTTTATTGTTAGATTTTTCTATTGAAGATAGTATTTTGTATTGATGTTCGTCCTGTTGAGGATGGGCTTGGCCATAAATATGATAAATATGAGTGGTGTTTCTTATTAATTCTTTTAAAATAAGGAGCAGGGTCGCTTTCAAGCCCTAGTCTACAACGGAAATAAGTTTCGATTTGTTCCTTAGGATCATGCAGCTAGGATGAAGGAATGTTATGAAGCTTCTTTTCGAAAAAAATAAGTACAACGACTTCAAGTGTAATATTTTTCTGAAGGATATGGCATTTTTACTCGGCATGCAACTTCGCTACACTAAGTGTCCTTTGCGAATGGGACAGCTGGGATACGAAAATTAATTATGGAAAGGATGAAATGCAAAAACTAACATCACTGATCCCAAAGAATGCTCGACTTCTTGATCCACATAAAGGATACATGGCTTTTTTTGCATATTAAACATCGGTTTGATGAAAAATTTCATCGAAGAAACGGATCAAAATAACCGTGAATGTGCATACATCAGGAACAAGTTCCCAAATGGCATGGGACCTCAGATCTGACGGCTGCTTCGAGATGAAATGTTCGATGAGGAGCTAAATGGAATTGAGAAAGCAGCATGGTTGCCTTTGAACGAGATTTGCAACGGCTTTTTGAGAAATCGCAAAACAAACAATTACCTGATGATCGTAAACAATCTATTGCCCTCATATAAAGTCATGGGATACAAGGTGAGCCTGAACATACATTTTTTGGACCAGGGTAAATGTAGCCCCGATGTGTTGGCAAACTCTTGCTGGACGCTGAAGAGATTCTTTATGCAAATTATTGCCAAAAATCGTATATTTGTACATTTTTTGGTACATCATTAATTGACAAATAAAATAAATGCTTTGTCAAATCTAATTTCTTTGTCCCTGTTAAAGTCTCTCAGTGTAAATAGTCACCCACTTTACCTCATGTGACAAACAAAGACAATGTTTTCTCCAGTGAAATCATTATGCATAAGTGTTTGATGTGTTTATCATTTGTGAAACCCAAGCATTTTATAAATGCGTTTTTGGATTTATTTTTTACCATCCCGTAACTGTAAGTTTGCCAGCTCAAATATTGATCGATTTATTTTACTATGTTCTTCCTAGTTTATATTGTAAATGCCCGAGTATATAGAAAGTCCACCACGAGACTGCACTTGGATTTATTTGATTTCATTTCTTATGTTATTGCATAAAATGGTTTCTCGGTGATCTTAAGTATCTCATTCGACAAATGAAATTTGTTGAAAAAAATTAATATAATTTTTCGATTTGACCTTTCAAAGTGATCTTTAAATTACCAATGAAGATATATTCGTGGGAAGACGGACGTAAATAAGCAGGAAGAACGCCGGAGAGTTATACGTTGAAATGATCCCGAATTTATATTAATTCCTTAATTAACAAATGCAAAAAGCTCTATATAGTTTAGCACTCTCATAACTTTCTAGCTTTTAGTTTCACAGCGTTAACGGTAAAAATCTGTCGTTGATTAGCTATAATACTCCTTCGAGTTTTAATTACAAACGTATATGCAATCATCATCCGGTGGCTAATAATAAATGTTGAGTAAATGCAATGAAATTATCCCATTACAAGTAACATTAGTCAAATAGCAATCACACGATAAGTGCGATTTAGACAGATTTTAGTTCCGCGTGAACATATTTTCTTTCGCGCGTCATAACTAAGGTTAACTGACAATCATATTGGTTTAAGTAACTTTGATTTGTATACAAATTAGAGCCGTTAAATCAGTGGCGTAACTAGGAATTTAGTTCTCAAATATACCCTAACATAATTTGCTTGCAGGACTAAAGCAGGTCATAAATAATTATCGTAGCCATTTAAAAGTAAAAAAAAAACGTAGGTAAAGTCTTCAAAACTTCTTCGAACCATAAAAAATGTAGAGTATGAAAACTATGCTCCGCATGATGAGTTTAACAATATACTTATTGTTACCATTCACTTTTATACTTTATTTTACATTAGTGATAAAGATTATTATATATCATATTCCAAACTGGCAGCCATATGTGGATTGGGCCTATCCATTTTACGACATGTTACTAATGTGTTACATATTTGTTGAAAAACTAATTTATTAATTAATTTCACTGACCAAGCGGCCAGAGTAGGACTTCATTCTTGTCGAGATGAAGTAATTTCACCCCAAGCTTTTATTCCTTGCTTTTTTACCATATTTACAGTATTAAAAAAAATAATATCATTCGCATTTTAATATTTGCATGATTGCTCTTTTGCAATCGTATATTTTTTCTAAACCAGAAATGAAGTACCACATATATATAATACTTAATATTCCATCCAGTGTATACGTTTTCTACATTTTCCTCACCGCGGTTATTTGGACGAACTTTTAATGTTGTTTCTTATAGCATATGAATTAATTGGTTGTTTACTAGACTTTGAGCGTTGTACGTTGACCCTAGATTAGACAGTTGATCACTTGATCAATTGTGATTATGGTATTTGATAATTCATAACCTGGATTGTTCCACGAGGGAGGTTTATGTATTGGCAAAACTGTGGTAAGGTCACAGACGAGGTTAAGTTCACGGTCATGTCAGACGTCAAGCTGGTGGTCATTATTAAGCCATGACACATTAAAGTCAAACTGGGGTAAGGTATATCTTCATAGCGGAGATAACATGTACAAGACCAGTGGATTGAAATATACTAAGATTATTGGAGATCACGACACCGACTGTAAACTGAAGAGGTCTTACGTCTCTTACGTTCCCAAGTAGATGACGTATAGCTTAAATTCATCAGTAGTGGTCGTACTAATTATCAGCCATTACGTTAATCCATCTTGCTTCCGAATTCCCTAATCAAAAATTATCTAATTTGCTTCGGAAGGTAATTTTGATACTTTGCTTAATTTAAGTTATACTCATGTGGATTATTTTCTACGATATTTAAAACTTGCAGAATTATTCCCGTCGATTATGCGTTTGCGTGAACTTATAATATAACTATATAATAATAAGTCAGAAACCAGTTCCTGCTAGGTCATATAGGAATCATGGCGGACTACATTTAATCAAGTTTACGTAGGTGTACAAGTACAAGTGGAGCGCCTTGTATAAGGGTTTAGAAGATTTGAAAATTTAGAGAGTGTAAACTACAAACTTTACTAAATGTTTACCCAAGTAAGCGTTGATTCATTGCAAAAAAGGTTCACATAGGCTAATTCCCTTAGCATTCTTTAGAGTATTCAACTTATTTGAATTTATGGTGTCGATTTGCACAAGTAGTTATTATATAACTAACGCTTAATTTTCAATTAAATTACTGAATAGTCGAAAAGTTGCACTATGTGAATTGGGATCGTTCCATCGCCGAATAGTATTGTTGATAATATATAATTAAAACAATACGGATGCCAGTGAATACAAATCACTTTACTGGGAAATTTATGGCGCTAGTTCAGATACGCCATGTCACTCCGAAATTGGGCAAACATAATTAACTACATGTGTACGCGAGATCACGTATTAAAAACTTAATCAAGATCGAAAGTGACTGATTAAATCAAGTTTGATTCAAATAGAGAAATTTTTAATTACAACCATAACAAATTTAATGACATCGATGCCGGAACAAAATATATTCAAACTTGCAGTTAAATTGGTTGCAGTTAAATAAGTTGGATCAAATAAAAATTTGTCTCACAAAAGATACTGCGGATATTTCTTGCGAATCTCTTATATCAAAACAAAATAATTTCTTTTATTAATGAAAACAAAATGATCTAAATTCATCTTACTCGATCTATTACACCAGACATTTACTTCGTTCTTTCTAATAAAATTTCTACTTAATAGGTTTTATACATCCAACTAAATTTCTATAACACGTGTTAACTTCTTATTATCCCCTCCTTGACCTACTCGTCGCGTTAAGAGATTTTATAATGACACATTATTTACAAAAATCATCATCTGGAACAACTTTTACTGAACAGCGGTCTAATTAATTATTTATTTATTTTTACAATTTCTACTTTCGATGATTCTACATCCTCGTCACAAATTGTGATGGAGAACACGATACGTATCCAATATTCCACAAAAACGGGAATGCGGAGCAATTAATATTTGAAATAATATTTCAATGTTTATCACAAATCGGCAATGTATGAAATCTTAATAAATATTACCTTATTAAGTTTCTATGTATCGGTTGGCACCGTTCCATTTTCAGCGGACTTGAAGGAAGCTCTTAACTACCAACTCTCGAGTTAGCTCAATAAATATTCATCTCTCTGCCATGTTCGTAAAAAATTAGGCCAAGGAGTGCAGGAAAAACTGTTATTGGCAAACTATGCTTATGTTTTATCTTTTTAATTAAAAAAATAAAGGTAATACGGTTTAAATTGATTGGGTTAATTTGGCGCAATTTGAATGTGTGGGGTACGTTTAGAAAAGGGATGGGTCAATATTAATTTAAATTAGTATTGAATTACAAAAGTCCTATATTTAATAGGACTTTTGCATAATTACGAACATTTATGACAGATTATGTTTACCTTTTTTACTTTTATGACTTGGATTATATGAAACAGTATCATCACTCATAACTGACAAAAATAATTCATTGCTTGATTGTTAATTTTGATAATCAAAAAAAAAGTTTATCACACCAAATTCCGCTCACACTCTTTTATTCGCAGGAAAAAGGCAAAACAAAGAGGAACACAATTAGGAACGAAACATACAGAGACATACTAAACACGCAACCAATAGAACACACAATACAAGAAAGCCAACTAAGATGGTTAGGACACGTAAATAAATTGGAAAAAGATAGACAATCCAGTCAGATTTATGAAACAAGACAAGTAGGCAAAAGAAAAAGAGGAATATTTAGAAAGACGTGACAAGACGAAGTAAAAAATGGGGCAGTATGGAATAACATAAGGCAATCGACGGCAGATCGAAAGAAAAGGTGGACCAATTTGTGGAGGTCCATAGATATAAAAGGAGAAACTTATTGTTATATTTATCGATCAACAAGATTCGTGTGAGCATTAAATGTAGTATATTTGTGACTTTTACCATTCCTGAAAAAATTATATCAATAATGTGAACGCACATTTTCATAAAAGACATTATTTGCAAATTCAATTATTTCATCGGATAACTAAATTTGCGATGATTCCATTTTTTTAGGTAGGATAACGAAAAGAGCAACAATTCGAGTTCTTCCTGTGCAGAATTCTTCAAAATTTTATTTTGTACTGAATTTTGATTTACATGTATTATTGTTTATGTAGTTGTCTCAAAAAAATATTTACATGTTTACAATGTCATGTTATTATTATCAATACAGCTCAGCAACAACCCCGAAGGAGTCAGCCGCTAAAACACCAGCGAAACGAGGTCGCCCTCCGAAAAAAATACAGAAAGAGCCCTCTTCGGATGAAGATGAAGATGAGGACTTCTGTATTAGATGAAGCGATGCCACGATACTTGAATCACAACAATTCCGCCACATGTTTTGAATGCAAAAGAGACGTGCACCTGAAGTGCGCGAAACTCACCAAAAGTTATTTCGTGTGTCACAACTGTGAATCGGAATAATTTTGTTTGCGGGATTACGTTGTGGCATTATATTCGACGCAGTAAATAAAGAAAAAGGGTCCTAATTTGATTCATGTAATTTTTTCAGGGCATGTCAGCATATATTTTGCAGATATTCTGAGGTGGTCCAACCCTAACATCAAGGGTCAACCCTGACTACAAATTTAATTTTTTCGAATTGCCTATAATTTTTTTTTTCATTTAATTCACTTTCAATCCTCTCAAAAGTTCCCGTTTGCTTTGACCTTTCCAACGATGTGCAACAATAATCTTAATTTAAAATTTTCAAGTAGTTATGGGCAAAAGTCAAAATAGGGTCCAATCTTTAAAAAATTTAAAATAAAGCACTACGAACGCACTCCACAAACTTGAACTGAAATGGTAAAAGCGTCGCCAAACACCTTGATTAAATAATCAAAGATGACAACATTAGGTGAAAGGAAAATTCGATTGTCTTGGTCTGGTATGTAAAGTCAGTGATTATTTAAGATTATTAAGGAATTTAAAATTTCGTACTAATATTTTTTAAATTGCAGAACGAATACAAATTTTTCAGGAGCTGTGAACACTGTTGCTCACAAAATATTTAAATGCAAACTTTTTGAAGCACGGAAATATATTTTAAATACATATGTCATTTGAATGTGATTTATGTGTAAAAATATTGACTTGAATATATAAATCGTAAATCGTAAATATAAATCGTTTGCTTCAATATCGTTTAAAGTTTTCTAGTAAATTAAAAATGGGTCCATTTTAGTTTAGCTGTACATATTAAGTTCACGTCGACGGTTTTTATGTTGCTCATAAAGTTTTTTTTTAAATAATTGTCTTTCCTTTTTAACTTGAGATGTACTTGAACAGTCTCGGGCAGTATAATAAAACCGTAAAGAAAATTATGCAGAAGCAAAAAGTCGTACATCATGGACTAAAAGCTCATATGGCGGAAAGAATGTATCTATCGAAATTTCGAAATGTTTCTAACGTAAACAATAGCAAAATAAATCTATATGCGAGGACAAGTTAAATACCCACGACTCATTTAAAGAATTTAGTAGCAGTCACGCTTTTTTGGGTAATTAATCATGGCGATGTAAAGACGAGACAAATCAATGACTCCACTATGCATGCTTGTCAAATTATTAAGGGGGTTACAATTTTGTTTACGAATTGATTATATGTTTCAAAGTAATAAGAAAGAAAAAAGCGTTTCTATGGAAAATTGCTGGTGATTTCCACAAACTACGTCTTCATGTATTGGTTATCAACTACCAGCACATCCTATGGTATTATCGGCAAGTATAACTTATTAGTTAATAAATTTAAAACAGCTCCCATTAAAAATAAACGCAATGCTGCTTAATTGGATTTGGAACACAGAAGACGTTCAGGAGTAAATTAAGTGTTGAATGTTATGCAATATCGCGGGGACGTGTTTATTAAGGCATAACGTAGTTATTACGGTGCCGTAAACGGAAAACACTGACAGGTAATCCAACCCCTGTAAACAAGCTTGCAAATATTGGTTGTAATACGATAACGCCATTAACGAAGATTAAAAAAGCTAATGGGCATGGCGTGCTTTCGTAGAATAACTAGACACTCATTTACCACTGATAGAGATTTATGTAACACGATGTAATTGAGATAAAAAAGTTATTTTGCATATTTCACTCTGCAGCAAATCGTACTTCATGCGATGCGCACATAAATTATTCCTTCTAGCATGCAGTTGCCTACACTTTTACCTTTTTCATGTTTATATCGTATAAAAGTAGATCTCGATGATGTTAATCTGTTATCGTAAATTTGCATGTCAAAGGAACGACATTACGTTATGCACTTTGGTTATTTAATTTTATACACACTGATGCAATAAAATACGCTGGCAGTGGTGAATTTTAACGCCAAAGTAGAGCGTTACACTGGCTTTGGGAATATCCTGCAATTGATTACCAACGGTTAAAAAATGGATCATGAATACAGAGCAAATTCATCAAAATGCCAAAGTTTATAAATTTTAGGGTGATGCGAGCAAACTTTACATAGAGTGGGGAAACCTTGAATATTAAAGCGATGTGAAACAATTTTCAATGTGGACGTGACTGCCTCTGAATATTGAGCAAGTTTTGTGATGCATGCAAATGGTTAATCATTTAATTAATTCATCACTAATAATAAGTAGTAGTAGTAAGTAGTACTAATAATAAGTTATAGTATTTCGTACAAAAAAAATAATGTACACCATACTCATATGTGTGTGAATAAATGAATTTATTCAATAATTTTTAAACGTCCGCATCTACAGTCATGTAGCCGGAGACAAAGAGCGGTTTTATTATTAGCAATTTACCTTTAAAATAATTAACAGCAGTAATATATGGAATTCAAATATGAATAAATCATAGTTGACTTTAATCGTAAGCGAATTGCATTTTTCATATATAAATTCACATCGTCTCGATGTCATATTCCTTCGACCTCAACATCATAAATCGCAAAATATTAATTACTTAGTTTATAATTCCAAAAAGAAACTGCTAGGAATTATTTTACAAAGCGTAGTAATCCCCACACGACGGCAGTAAGATTCCCTTAGTATTTACTAAGAAACGTTCAAAACCATATTTGGCTTCGCAAAACATCAGAACGTTCAACGTATCAAAGAATACCACTTCGTATAGAAAGCGTGATTAACGCAAGAAAATTTTTCCACGCAAAAATGTAAACGCCGAACTAATTTACACATCCGAATATTTTCATTGCGGTGAAACGTTCATCCGTTTAGAATTTCTCCCATAAGCAATTAACTGGAAAAGAGAAAATCGGATTCCAATCTACGACTATTACACGCAGCTAATTAAATTACAGAAACGCTAAAAGTGTGAAAAGCACGCCTTATCTTATTTTAAACATAAGTTTACACGGTTTATGGTGTAATTAAAGTTAGAGGCGTAGAAAAAGTACGTTTACACAACGTAATCGTATCTTCCCCGCGAGGATGGTTTAATGCGCGCTGGGTTATGCAGGACCGTGTTAAATTACGACGATCCGTCAATTTATTTTATTAGCTGCGAGGTTTGCATGGAAATGGAAAGTACTTGTTTATTGCGGTTGTAATTACTCGTGGTAACTCTAAACGAATTAATTGTTACCGCTTTTGTCCAGGTGTTACAGACTTACGTTGAATTCAAAGAAACGTAGTTGAATTTATATTCGATTAGATTATAACAATAACCTAAATATAATTTAGCGATATTAACTACATCTAACTATAATAACTAATATCGATTGAACGGAAACTTCGCAACTTTAATGCAGTTGCGAAATGCAAGCTGACGAATATTGATTGGGGTAAAGCTCGACGTAACACAGAGCTCAGTGTCAAGTGTACTAGAAATGAAAAGATACGGCACGTTTGCAGTGAACGTGATAATATCCAAGGGACGTGCTAATGTAAGGCACACTCATTAAAATTAAGAGCATAATTATAAATATGATTACAGGAGTAGTCAGCACTTTCGAACTTGAAATGGGGTTAGTATACTTACGAGGGGACACAGTTGTGAGTACACACGTTAGAATATACCTGAATTAATGATGCTTTCCAGAAAGCACTGAATGACGTTAAATTATATTAACTTATGTTTAAGTAACCAATTTCGTCGACTGCGGGTAGTGTTTAATGTATTAATGAAACAATTGTTTTATGACTTGAATAGGTGGAAAAAGTAACGTAATAATAAATGTCCATTATTATTTGAATGTTTTAATGATGCAAGTAAGTGGCATGGCGGTTTCTTTGCAGTAATGTTAAACGCAAACATATTTCATAAAAAGTAAACAGGAAATTTCCACTGAAAACGGTTCCAAAAAATATGATGAGTTCAATGTTTAGAGGACGAGTTTAATTTTTCAAATACATTGAAGATACCCCAGAAATCTAATTTAGCTATAAACAATTATATAAATATGTACGGGAAATTGCTTGTGAACGTCGCACATTTATTATTATTTTATAAGACTTTAAATACAAGTGAAAAATTTGATTAATATATATAATTAATTTTGAATAAATTTACATCAGCATACTATTGAGATAGATGGATTTTGACTAATTAGTTAATGAAAATACAGTCCCAGGGGGGAAATTATATAAAAGCATTTGGAAAATAATATAGAGAACTAAAACAACATAGTAGCTCTGGATTTTATGTTCAACTTAAGACATAAATGGTAAATGTGCCAAGAACATGACGTTCAGTACAAGAACAATATTGAGATTTGCGTATTGTATAAATTGTGAAAATAACAGAAGAAGTAAAAACGAAAATAATAATAAAGAAAATAGTGCCGCTAGCATCATAGCAAAGATATAATATAATAATATACTAGGCAGTGACTAACCGTTTTGTATATACGATCTAACGTTGCCAATGATTGGGGCAGCGAGATCTGTCCAATTAAAATCGATTTTCTCCTACGCAGCGTAAAGATTAGCACTCGAAAGTCTGTTGCAGTGATGGACATTAAAGTCCATGATGGTAGCATGACGGAAGAAACGGCCTTAAGTGGTACGACTCCAAAGAGAAATTCCCTATCCAGTTTCGGGAATCTTCCAACTTCGACGAGACATGGGCCAATTTCAACGAATGGCAAGGTAAGTTAAAGAAAAAACGGGAACGAGATTTTGGTCGAACACTCATCCACCCACCAGATATCCTCGGTCTCTGGCAACCCTTGCGACCAGGCCAACACCTGGACCGTGGAAAGCGCGACGATTCCAGAAGTCGAGTGGACTGACAACTGATTCCACTAGTAACGACGGTTATTCAAGTTCTTAGAGGCCAAGAATAAGAATACATCACCAAGACGCCAACACACAAATATCACAAACCAGCGAGATTATAAAATTACTACTATTTGTTTCAGTATTACAGCTACACTATATTATTTGATCTTTTGGGTTTGCGTGTAGATCCGCTGCCGAATGAAGTTTTCGGCTGTTTACTCCGATTGCGTTTACCATGTTTCCGCAACCTGTAAAACCCTTGTTGACTAACCTCTCGGTCATGACCATCCCCTCTTTTATTCTCTTCTTCGTTTCGCAACGAGAAAGTTGCTCTAGCACAACAAATAATTTATAACCGATATTTGCCTACAGATGAAGGAGGATACTCAACTAGCTCGAAAACCAGGACGTTCATCATTTATTGTGTAGATCCTTGAAAAATATCCCAGTGTCCACGTCCCATCGTAATTCCTCGCATTTAAGTCAATTGGAGCTGTGTGGAGAAATTTTGACTACAAAGTTAACGTTGAAATCATGCGAAACGTCAAATAAAGTTCAGTGTTTATCGTCAAATCTCCATATCGATCAAAGACCCATTTTTATTATCAAAATGTCACAAAATAATTGTAAATGAACCTAAATGCAAAATTGATATCCGAATGAGATTCCAACTATTTATAATTATTTACTACATAAAATTCAAATTTATATTCAAAACTTGGTCACAAGTAACGTACCGTGAAAAACATAACATTTCGAAACACAATTTTCTACATCCGCCCATGTAATCAATTATGATTCGCCGTGTCCACTCTAACCAGAAGCGCGACATAAAAAATTAGATTTTTTATTCACCCACCTGATGGCAAACAACCGTTTAGGTTTAGTAACATCGCATTAATCACAAACTGGCGGACATGGTGATTTCTTCCGGAAAATTCATCCTGGGAAAATTCATTGTCGAAAAAAAATAATTTAGCTCAAAACTCCGTACTATATGATCAGCTCAAACACAAATTATGGACGAAATCATTCGCGTTCCTAGTGTAAAATCTGGATCCACTTCATACCTCTGCTGAAAGCCACCAGCTTGAATATTTCGCCACAGGCACTGGCCGTAGTAGAAGAAATATTCCTTCTGCTTTGATTCAGGGAACCAACCTAACCCAACCTAATCCAACCCAACCCAATCCAACTCGACCCAACCCAAAAAACTGCTGCATCTCTGATAAATAAATGCCCCCCTTGAGCTATTTTTTGCTTCCTTTTTTCACTATGCACAAATTCGAGTAACACGACAGACATACAGAAGTAACAAAGGCTGGTTAGAAACAGAAGAACAGTGAAGCTAACCCTTCATAAGTATTTGTTCAAAACTACAAAAATACTGTGTCTACTGTGTAGACGATTGACAGTGATAAACCAGACGACGAATCATAATTTTAACTTTCCACCTTGAATTTTCCGACAATGAATTTTCCAGATGATGAATTTGATGCAATTATTCATCATACAAAGAAGTAACACGATTTAATTATTGGGTGTCCTTTGTACACAAACTGACTCTTAACGATCAGCAGTTGAGGCAACGTTTACAGAAAAAATCTGTTGTTGATTAATTGTATATGTTCAATTTGAAAACTTCGAAATAGCGAACACAATGTTATTAATAGTGCATCACTGTAAGATAAATTAAATTTCTATAAATATTATAACTTTGTGAAATAAAATAATAAATTTAAGAGAGGTCAATACGTTAAGGCTGAACATGTAGCAATTGAAAAATAATAATACATGAATAATGTGATTCTAGAGATTTCGATAAAACAATATAAACAACAATAAAAGCATATAAGGCGAACTATTGATGTGTCAAGCCTAGACATAAATCAAGTATAAATGTGCATTTTATAAGTTCGACTAATTATATTGTAAAATCTCGCGCTTACAATATATTTATATTTAATACGTTACTTTTTGGAGTCAACATGGAGTCAACAAACGAGCTAATTAGAAACGGCGAACGACCAAATTTATTCCCATACCACGTTTTTTTTTAACAAGAATGGTTTCAACGAACAACAGATTCCCGATATAAATTACGAATTGGTACTGCAAAACATCAGGGAAAGATTTTGCAAATGCACTTGTAATTTGTTTTACTATTAACTAAAATTCAGCGACGAATTGAATTTAACACTAGAGTTCTTGTAACATTTTAAGACATAGAAAGTTGTGAGTATCTAACTTTATGTACAACCATTGTGTAACATATATTAAATTTGTTAATAATTGACACTGTTGCAATGTCCATCCTTTTTTATTTTTTTTTGTGCATGACACAATACTTTGGCATCCAAAGTTTATGGCAACTGAAGAAAATCTCATTTGGTAACAAAGTCATATATGAATGAATATTGTAGTTTTATAGTCCGTATATGTTCAAACAATCTTGGAAAGAGTCAACTGCTACTGAAAGTGTAATTCTGTTTAACGATTTTAGAATAGGCAACTGCAACTATTCATCAATAAAATAAGACATCGTCTTCTTGTTTTTTCTAGACCTGGTATGTCATCAAAAGCAGGCTTAACGTTCGCAATATTTTAGTTGCCACACTAATCTATTCAAATGAACAGGGTGCATTATTCGTTTTTTACTTTTTATGTATGAGTTATCTCTTGAAAAATTTGCTGCTTATAAAATTTGAACGATTTTTCATATGAATGATGCTCCCTGGTGACTATTGGCTATTATATTAGTCAAAGCGTAATTAATATATTTCTGAAATTGTGTGTGGTAAATTAAACGACCTGATCAACCCAAAATCAATATTTTATTGGGATTCCTTACACCTGAGGATTTAATTTCACTGTTCACTTGCTTGCTGATTCGGTTTAAAACAATCCTACATAGCCAATTTCGTTACCATGGCCTTCAAACTAATTTTTGTAAACTTTAGCACATATATACTGCTTACATGCAATAGCACAATATTAATAAATATAATATAATTGTGAAATATATAATACCCACATTAATGAATAGATTAATAACTTACTTGATCGGCCTCAATCTTCAGAATTGTGTGAGGATGTTCAACTCCTAGTCAAACCTGCAAAAATAAAACATTAAGTTGTACAAAGAGAAATTTAAACATATATTATTATTAAATATTAATTAGTAGTAACTATCTAAAACTTCTTCTACCGACATTTACACATTTCTGTATAAAATACATTTTTCTTTGGCCTGTTGGCGTAAATTTTGTTCAAGAAATTCCTGGCTGTGCTTGACAAGCTGCGTTCATTTTCATTCATTCTACGTTTAGAATAGGCCTAGCCTGCAGTGAATCGTCGAAAAAATGACGCACGTTAAGCGACGCTTTAAAAATGCAATACACGTAAACATTTGATGAACCATAATAATATAAGTTCAAACCGCACATTCTCTAAGGTTTCATGTATGTACATATCTCAGCGAGCTCACTATCGACTTCCTGTTCCATTATAAATACATGCATGGAAACTATGAATGCATTTGTGTTAATAAATAACGAAAGCCATTTGTTCGTTGGAAGCAGGAAGTCTTTGTTGAAAATTTTGTACACATACATAACATCGACTTTCATACGCTATATATAAATCGCGGCCTTTTAATTGATTCGACTTTGTATGTCTTAAATCGTCGATTCTTAGTTGATGCCGTGTAAATTGTCCGCATTTGTAAAATTGATTCTCGATAACTGAAGTGGAAATTTGCATAGCACACGATCGTTTTCAATCAATTGAAATCGACGCAGATAATTCCTGCAATTGTAATAGAGCTTTTAATCAGCGAATAATTAATTTTAATATTCTTATCACATTAGACGATGTTTAGTAACAATTAATTTGAATTGCAAAATTAAAAAATCTTAATCTAATACCCCGTACATTTAAATTGTGCTACTGGTGTCAAATTACAAATTCTGCAATATCGAATAAACATTTAAATTCCAGTATTATACTGGTGATTGGAATGCCTTTGAGTTACACCATAAATATTATTTCAAGCGATTAAACAAAAACATAAATCATTTTATTTACGCCAACAATGACGCGCAAATTCCGTTTTATAGGCGTTCATTTTCTGATTCATAATAAAATAGTCTCCAATGAAGCCACAGACGCCATTAAAAATCTATATAAAATTTTATGATTCAAAACGAAGCACTCCTCGTTACTTGGTGACTGGTCCGTCTTTATGACTTTGCGTCCACATTGATGTTCACAACACAATTTATTTAAAAACGGCATTGTTTCTAAATCGTAATTGAACGCGGCTGCAAGATGTATTATGCATCGTGCACCGTCCAAGTTTGAAACAAATCCAATGCGAGAGCGTTTACGTTTAATTTGGTAGTTTCGTCACGCTTTAGGACATGTAAACATCCATCCAATTTTACTAAAGTACTTGTACAGCAATGTGACATTTCTTAAATGTAGTCTCGTGCAGTTTTGTTCTTGTTGCGCTAGGATTTACGAGTAACGTATTAATCAAACAACTCAGTGATAAATAATTCCTGTTGTCATTTCTGTAATTGATGTGTCAACATTTAGCACGTGATTAATGTGTAAACTAACGCCAGAGCACCGTGCAAGCGTGCATAAGACGAGATAAATTCAAATGTTAGCTGGAATGTTAACCATACTAGGAAACTGAACAGCAAATAAAAGTTAATCAGGGTGCTTCGTTAAAAAATACAACCAAGGAATTTGAAATGAGTTACGATGAATAATTTGATTAGAAAATTATTTGCAATAATTTCATCTAATGAGGCTCATTTAGGCTCGCACACTAAAGCCAAAGCCATGCCATGAATATTTTGAAAACAGATTATAACAACAGCACACTTACAAAATATTTTTTTATGTTAGAACCAAAATCTATAATTGTCATGAAGCAGTGTTTTATGAAATTCCCAATAATTTGAATCCAAATAAACGTGCAATCATAGAAAGTGTTTCAGCAACAATATATCTCATAGGGACATATTTGCCACTTTGTTCGTTGAATGAAACCGATTTTGCTCCAACAAGAACGAGATTTGCAGGATTTTCCCTGACTGCTTAAAACTGGTTAAGGGGGGTGGAATATGCAACTAACAATCAATTGCATTATTGTTTACAATTTGTAATATATTCGAAAAAGTTATGGCGAAACGAAATGTAAATTCAATTTTTTCTCGTACTATAAAAAAATCAATTAGGGAGCACGTGGAATTAATCGAGACATGTGTCAGGTTAGTACAACATAAATGTATTATTACGTGCTCTAGCAAATAAACCGGATTTCTCAGGCCTCAACTTTGGATCCATTGCTTTTTGTATATCACATATTCAAAAGATTTAAAAAATGCCTTTATTTATTTCATACGTACACTCGCTGTGGATAGTTTATTATTAAACATTCATGGCTTGTAAAAACTCTAACAGCAAACAACATTTCTCAAAAAAATCAATTTTAGGCTACAATTATTAAAATCATGTAAAAGAAGTTTGAGAATCAAACGTCAAAAGTGTCGAAATAATTTAAATAATTTGGAGAGATTGTATCAAAATAATTAAATGTTTAAACATCATTGCCATGTGCGTCCTTGTTTCACATTGTTTTCTTTTTCCATCTGCACTCGCCATTAATCCCGATTATTTTCAGGTGTACTACTTTCACTTTACTACCATTCGCTTTTTTCTAACTGGCAATACTTCTTACTTCTCTTTGTATCTTTCCCTCTGTCACCGTAAGATAAGTCATCAATGTAGATTGTCGTTTCTTTTAACTTTTGGCTACCATAATTTGTAATATAATATAATAATTTTCGTATTTGCATATTCATGAAATATTATTACCCATTTTACACGTTAATAATAAAAGAACTCTTGTGAAACTGTTATTTTGGTATTATTATGTACAAAGTTTGTACAGAGAGACTATTTCGTCACCTTGATTGGAATCTTCACATGCTTCATTTGCATCTTCATTAACAGTCACCCTTTTCATACTTTTTCCATATTCATTGATTCCATATACACTGTTGATCTAAAACTTGTATTGTATTGTATTGTATTGCACTTGTATTGCAGTTTGTATTTTCGCAGGAATGTCTTTATATACTTTTTCAAACTCGTCTGTATCAGGTGCAGGTACACGTATCATTTTATAAGAAAAGCTGGGCTTTTGATTTTGTATTTCTTCTGCTGAATGTTTGGACAGGACCACAAACAAAACTGTGAATGTACGGAGCACGCAGTAAGGTTTATTACCGTGTTTTATTATAATTTTGTTTATTGTTATTTTCTTAATTTTATGTTTGCCATCATCTTTATTTTTTATTTCTATTATTTTTTCTTCTCGGCTAACGAATAATTTTCCAAAATTGTGAAAGTCTAACCAAAAAAGTCATATTGTAATATCAGTATTGCGAAGAACCAATAATTACCCTGCTTGTTAATTACTAATAGAGTGTTGTATGTTTGAATCGAACTTGGGTTACAGCGAATTTGCTTCGAGGGAACGCAATGAAAAATGGAAGCTACGGTTTGTAAAAGTTCGACGGTTCGTTTTTGTTAATGTAGGTAAGAATTTGCAACTCTTCACCATTAGCAATAGTGGGCCTGTTTATTTAGAAATAATTGTTGCTTGCTATTAGTACGAGCGCTACAACCATCGAACTTTTGAATTGACTCGTCGGCCGCAGAAAATCTGTGAATTGTTGACTTTGATCACAACTTTCGGTAGTTGTAATGTATAACTTTAATTTTGGTTGTTGTAGATTATCCTTTTATTTGCATATATATTTTTGGGGTATCAGCATTTGATCGGAGCAATTGCAAGCCCGCCAAATATACTATATCGTACGCGAAAAGTCGAAAGAATTATGTTTTATTTTGTTAACGTTGTAAGCCACTCTGCTATCTCTTTATAAACCTTAACCAGAACAGACCAATTTAAATAAGATCATGCATTTATTCTGATTTATTTAATATATACCAAAGTCGTTTCTAGCTTCCTCGGAACATCAAATTACCCCATTTTATTTAATTTTTATTATTTTATCTGTTATGAACTGCATGCCACAAAAACATCTTTATTATTAGTGGACATATTGTTCAGAAGTGATATATTGACATCTCGAACTCTGGTCCAAGATTTACAGTTTCAAAACTGCGTTGTGCCTCAGTTAAAGTCTTTTATTTTTACGCATTATTTAACGCTTACACTATAACTATTGCAATTACCCATCCTACGTATGCTTGCGAAATCTTAGATTTCGTCAGTTACAAAAATGGTAGGGAGTAAATGTTGTTGATTTTGTGACGCACGTCAGGTTGTGAAGTAAATTTATATTAAATGGTCCAAAAATTATGACCAAAAAATCTGCATCTGCTATCAATTCGCCTACCAACAGCATACCGGCGGCTCCTTTATTACTCTTTAGAGTTCACATGAGACAGCACTTACCAGCACCATTGCTTTATACGTATATTTGTGTCTGTGTACTCTCTCATTCATGCACAGAAACCGGATTGTTATTTAACGCGGTCCGTAACGCCAATTGTGTAATTTACAGATAATGTTACCCTATGAACCTTGGAGCAAGATGACGATATCGCAAAGTTCATCCAGGACAAGGAGCCATAGAAGAGGCGCTCCAGGAAATGGACGCACACTGGGAAATCTATCGCCACTAGGACAATAATCCAAAAATCAACAATTGCAAAAATATGCATCTACATGGTTGATAATTTGAATATTTTAAATAATTTTATCTCCGACTGCATAATAACGACTAGATTATTTCACTATTTAGAGTCAATAATCCACATAATTATTGACTAGTCAATAAAAATAAAGTAAAACTGCCGGCTGTCATAGTGACACGTCGGCACACTACGAAAGTATGACAATTTTCAATGGCAAATTGAATTGAATACTTAATAAAAAGTGATTTTTAAGGTTTTCACGCCGGAGATAAAGCTACATGTATATATACAATTAGTACATAATTAGGTTTTATTGACTCGCCCTAGTTATGTTATAAACTGTAGGGCTTGTTAATAAAAACCTATATTATGTACTTATATAAATAGCTATCACCCCCTTTCCAGAATCGATGTTATTACTATTAATATTTCAACACTTACGTTTATCTCGTCAGAAGTTATATAAGAGCAATGCATATAAATAAAGATATGCAAATATGGAAGCCAGCATTCATGCAATAAAATATAATACTAAATGAAAAGTGCTTTAAAATGGTATCATATAACAATTTATAAAGTGACCTATAATGCGAATGTATTAAATCTATTTCGAAGAATAAAAATAATTTCAAATGAACTAAATGTACTAATGGAACCTGTGGATTTTCATTAATAATACCTCCTCGTTAGCAACACATTAGTTAAGAAGCGTATTATAGCAATTCAAAAAGCGGCATCTACCCACAATCTGAATGAAGTAAATTAAATCTCTTTTGACATCTTGAGATAAAGCATTTAAACCTTACCAATAATTGTCAAACAATGATTTTCAAAGTTTGTGCAATTTTGACAGACGTATGTGAGAAATCACAGAACACCAATTTCAAGTGAATGTAAGAAAATTCAATTTAAAATTTCTGAAGGTTTGTCCTAATGAAAAGAAGAATGAATGTATTCGATTAGTAAATGTAATTTGCAATCAATCGTTGAAAAGTGTTTCCAAAGTTTCTACTGACTGAAGGTTTGAAAATACTTTGCATGTAGAATCAATATTGCAAAAACGGAAACTCCAACGAATTAAAAATTATTAAAGGTTTATTTTCGAAGGATTGATATTTAATTAAGTTGGTCATTTTGGACAAATTAAATTATTTTAATAGAGCCAAGTTGATTATTTCTAGTGAAAATTCAATTCTCCTGCGCGTAAATAAGCAGGAAAATGTTGCTTTCGACACGACTTCCGGAAAAGTAATTTACGTTTCGTTAAACAGTTTGAAAATTCTTTTTAGGCACGCCAAAAGACAAAGTAGGTTTGTTTTAAAAATCGGGAATTTCTTGTAGTAGTGCTTGTGTACATGTGATATTTTAATTCCTTGCAAAAAACACATGCCGCCTGTAAAACATAATAGCATGAAAAAATCTATGATTGCCCAACATATATGTGAATCATGTTATAAGTTTAAATAATTTAAAATTGTTAAAAAATGTATCTTCTAACAATAAATTAATTGATTCTTAAAAGGTACTGATACAGATACAGATCGCCACTTTATGAATTACTGTAAGATGCAATTTTTAACTTTTATATAAAAGTTCATGTTTATTTATTATTTTATAGCGTGAGTGTTGGTTGCTATTTTTATGTTTACTTTGTTGGTCTTAGATACCTGGTGCAGGCAATGCTAGAGCTTGCAATTCTACTGTAGTTGAATATCCATATATTCTTTATAACTATTAAAATTAGAAAATGTCGTCAATTAACTTAAAATTGAAGATGTGCAGTAACAGAATTTTTAATCTAAATATCGCAATCAATGTAATTTTCGTTTCTGTGTAGTGACTGACGAAAGAAAGATGTACACAGTTGGTTGCGAATTATTAGTGAGACGAAATTTATTTTTATAATATCGAAGTTGACCTTCGACCCACTAAATATTTGCAAGCCATCAAACTCGCCAATACAGTTCAAAAGAGCAAGCTGTTGAAATATAAAATTCACATTAGCAGACGATTATGCTCCAGCGACTTTTTTATAATGAGGATTTTTGATGGCTGTCGCTCCATCCTCAAGATTAACATTTGCGAGTTCTGGAGATCAATCACTATTGTTTGAAGCGAAGGGGGCGTTTGAATGATCCAAAAGAAATTAATATTTGCAGAATACTATACGCTAAGGATTCACTACTGTCACATTTTCGGTAGTAAATCTTTTTACGATTGACTCCATTCCATGCATATAATCCCTCACTAATGAATTTAAATGATCTACTATCGAAGATGACATCAATGTCATTGTAGGTTGCAATAATTAAATCACTGCTCTTTACAGCTCTTTCCACAAGACATGGGTGGTGAGTCTATCAGAATTCGTTTAACATATATCTATTATATTCTCTAATAACTTGGCATCTAATTAGGGGCCTAAAGAACTAGATAAAGAGGACGTTACCGTATAAACTAGTGAAGTATTTTTCTCCACATAAATAATCTTAGTCTATTTTCCTTTATCATACAATGTAACATTTTGTCATTTGAGTTTTACTTTCGACTTATATTTACAAACAAGTGCAGTGAACAAATAAACTTTAATAACGCTCTTGTGGAGTGTTCCACTTTTGTAGTTTTTATGATATATTAAAATGACTGTTGACTTTGCCAGGTTGGTAAGAATGGAATACATAATTATTATTATGAAATGAATTGGCGGTTTGAGAGTTGGCCGTCAGAAATTTCATAAAGGATTAACATGATGTTTATCCTGTGAGCTCCAGGCAGTTTTTCTTAATCTTTTTTCTTATCATGTAAAATAAACCGAATAGTAAGTGGCCAAAATTTTGTTAATTTAAAGACATTCCATTGGGTTAAGTAATTACAACAGAAAAAGTAAAAAAAATAGATGAGAAAATATCCCCGAATACGAACATATTCCTACATACAAACGCAACTAGTTGAAAACATGAGAGAAATATAATTAAAATTGGATTGTTTGTGATGAAAAGCGTCCACATTTTCTTGAATTTCAAATCGTGTTGACTGGTCATACTGCTGCTAATGTAGGAATAGAATAGCCCCGTTATTTCCACAAAAATCTTATCCTTCAACATATCCCCATCTTCCAAGAAAATGGACTAGTGTACTGTATTTGTGTGGGTGCCAGTGATTTAGAAGCTGTGCTTTTTCACGGAACCCATTGGATGTCGTATACATTATTTCATTAACTGAAGAGCAAAATAAGTTTTCATTTTCTGAAAATGATCTTAAGTTATAATCACTTTGACTAAATGCAAATGGAACGTGATTTTTATAATGCTTGCAGCATTAAAAATTGACAGGATCGGTAAAATAAATAAGAACGTTAATTTATGGTTCTTGAAACCCCCTATTCAAAACTGCTTACAAACGCAAACGAGAGAGCTACTCATTACAATGCATATAAAGTAGTAAATTGCGAGATTCATAGGCGTACGGTCGTGTCAGTGTTATGTTTCATCCCGACTGCGTAGGCACATCGTATTACTTCTAGTGTTGCCTGACATATGGGAAATGGGTTTGTGCCGTCGTCCCAAGACGCAATAACACGACGGTTTGCATCTTCGAACACCTGAGATGTTGGATGCAATGTAACGCACTAAATTCACACCGTTTCTTACGACCGCGTATCCGCAGAAAATGTACTTTCCTCGGTTTTTGCGCAATTAATTTTCCACTTAACGCCGCGTGGTTTCTTTTACTCGGAGAGATTACATTCGCACAGAACGAACGAACGAACGAACAAACGACAGTGCATTTGCGTCACGTCGATAGTACGTATACACAAATAAAGTTCGTTTTATACATCGATCGCCCGTTATAATCTCCGACGCTTCGACTTCGCGTTTGTGTAAGTTGACCGTCAAATTAGCACGTGACGAGTTAATTTTTTCATATCGATCGATCGCGGATAAATGGCTGACGCAAAACAAAAGCTGCCATCCACGAAATTAATGATGGGACGGTAAGGACGTCGTTCTTTTTAATGCGCTTAATTGAAATTTACGTCAGTCATGCTTATAAACTTGAACAAATATTTCAACTTTGCTTGCAAACGTTGCGGTTTTTATACCGGATTAGAATGCCTCCAAGAAACGTTTTTAAAGAAAAATGTCAGACTTAATATCTTCTGATTACGTTTGCAAACGTTCTAGGACAACATTGCTATGCTTGTTACTTCACAGCATAATGAGGAAGCATATTAATTATTCGTTGAGAAATAGGGAAAGCGAAAATAAACAACTTAATTCGCTTTTTTTAGACAGATGCAGCTTAAAATGTAGGTATGTGTACCGACATCACACAGATGTAATCATTATGTGGCAACGCCGGCTTCGCGTAATATACAAATTAAACGTTCACATCAACGTACCAATAGTAATTCCGACACTGGCATTAATGATTAGAGGTTTCAAAGGTTAGAGGAAAACAGTGTGATAAAGATCAAGATTTCAAATATCATAAAATTTCACCTTTGGGACAAGTTCAAATGTGCATCAGTAAAAATTACGGTACGAATTATTACATAAATCAAAAATAGTTTCCGTCAAAAGTCGTGACTTCTTTTTTAAGTAAATAAAAAATGTCCTATTCCACAATTTATGATAAAGGCAAATTTTCATTGAGCTCTCACTATCGCACATTTGCCGATTTTATGTTCAAAAGGCACGTGAACGGTAACTATAATTTTTAAAATTGATAATGTTCATTATATTGGCTATAAACTTGTTATCTAATGAAAAAAGTCCGAATGAATCTCATTTGGTACATGTAGTAGATATATAATAAATTTAAGAAGTTAGTACGGAGACGACACTACAGCCAAAAATTCGACTTAGATGAAGATGGCAAGATAAAGCCACTATTGACAGAGACAACAGAATACACAATAAGACAATTAACAGAAGGAAGAACCGAAAGAGGAGAAGAACTTGTCCTTGCATTTATTTATCTAAGGACAGTTTTCGATTCAATGCAAAGTAGGTAACACATAACTTTTTGCAACTAATAGGCACACCGAAAATACTAATACAAACTCGGTGCAAGAGGATACACGAGCAAAGGTGCAAATAAATGGCAATAGATCTGAAATATCAGAAATGGTATAAAACAAGGTGACAGACTAAGCACATACTTGTTTATAATATAAATGGGCAGGTTTCTGAAAAACACAAGACAAAGACACATAGGATTTAGTGCTTATAGCAGGTACGAAAAATAAAATGCAAGTTGACAAATATATGGACTGAAGAAATAGAAAAACTTAAGATGGAAAATCATATAGAAAAAATAATGTACATAAGTAAGAATAGATAACTGGAATAGAAATCAACTTGTGGAACAAGTGACTACAATGGAATGCCATGTCATTATTATAGAAAACGATGGGAAAAGAAACCTCGAACTAGTCACACTACACACACTAAATAAGAAAAACTATGGGGATATACGATACAACAGTGGCCTCAATGCGAAGGAAGCGAAACCTGAATGTTATAAAAGAAATACAAACCAACAAAAACTGATCATCAGAAATAAAATTGCTTATTGCGGCAAAATCAAGCTGGAACACGTTAGAAATGAGGATATCATAAGAAAAGAAAAACAACAAACGATAACGTGAGAAGTAGCATTTAAAATGGTACAGATACTAACAAAGATTCGACAGAAACTACTGAAAAAATTAATGGAGATAAAAGTAGACCGAAACTCACCTTGACGAAATTCATAGAAGAGGTAGGGAAAGTAATGGCAAAAACGATGCAAGAAATGAATAAGATGGCAGAAATCCGTAAAAAGGAAAAAGGAAGAAATGGGTAAAGGACGCGCAACCCACAAATATCCAACAGTTGTGAGGGTAAAAAGGATGCCCGAGAAAGAAGAAGAAGAAGTAGTGCAATTCGGCAATTTCGTGTCTTGTTTCGCTTCTTTTTTATTTTAATCTGCAAATCTTGGTAATACTGTTTATGAGTAACGGACCGTTAATCTATCTAATAACAATAATAATAATGGCTGCATTATATAAAGTACAATATAATATAATACAATACAATACAATACAAGACAAAATAAGCAAGATTTGTATACACCTATACAAATAGAGTAAGAGGAAAATACACACAATCGCAAGGTGACGTTCAGAAAATACTGTTTTTAACTTAACCTTGAAAATATCAAAAAACACATATTGAGAAAATTCCTCAACCTAAAATATTATAACTTATTATTATAAAAATATTATAAACAATAATAAATCAAAGTTATACGAGGTCAATACTGAAAATATCTAGAGTGACATGTTTCTAAAAAAAAATAAATTTGTTTTTGTTTGGCGGCTACTTTTTAATCATTTGTGAGGTGAGCCGTTTAGTTTGTTTGATTTGCTTTAATAATGTTTTAATTATCATAATTTAAAGATTTTGTGTTCATCCAAAAATGAATTTGACCAGAGAACGTTTCCGGGCTATGACTTTTTACGATTCTAAACAATGTGAAGATGGGCTTAGAAATTCATTTGGCGAAGGAGCACCATCTAAGGCAACAATTTATAATTTGCTCAGAGAATTCAAAAGAGATCGGTTTTTTCTTAGTGATGAAGGAACGGCTGTTACTGATGAGAATATTGCCGCTGTTGCAATGCAATGCTTGAGGAAGATCGACGGACATTTTATGAATTTATTCTGGCAACATTGGGCATTGGAGTCAAATCCAAAATATTTTACATCAACAGTTGTCGATGGATTCCACATAAACGGACTCCCGATCAAAATGAACAACGCATTGAATGGTGCAGAAAAACTCTGGAAAAATTCCAAAGCGGTAATACAAATTTGATTTAGAATATCATCACATTACATTATATTAGTGGCGTGTTAACTTGTTGTTGCATTAGTAATTTTATTAATTTCCATTTGAACGCTGATAATGTACAATTCTTTACTTTACCATAAATCAAATAAGTGTATAACCTCTCAAAAAGCATTGGTTTTTGCTTTGACGGTGAAATCAAACCCCTAAATCTAGTTGTAATGATGTTGGGTATATCAAATCTAAACCTAATTTTTCATAAGTTTTTGTTACAGGCATATCGCCCGCAACTCTTTGTTTTCCATGTTCAACCAACCAGCACGTGTAATTTATGGGAAATATATTGATACTCTCTCACACCAAATACGTACCCTAGACAGGAATTCTGAATTATTTGTATGCGAACAGAACTGATACAATCCAGTGCACCAAATATAAAAGTTTTTCTTAGTGGTAACATTTAAAGCAGATTTAAATATATATTAATATTTAAACACGATATCTGAAAGTATTATCAAGAGATAGTCCAAGCCTTTTAACTTGTCAGAATTTACGTTAATGGAATGCTCACGTGATGCAATATGTAATGATTCCAAATCCGAATATATAAGCGTAGCAGAAACAAGCCAATTCGAAGGCTGGAAACTGTAGTCAAGTGTGTGGTCTGTAAAAATAAGTTTTGTACACTACTTATTGCTCCTCGATAGTTGTGACGTGTGTATTGTGAATGAAATGTGCCCAATAACCGAGCCCTTCTGTAATGGTGAGTGCTTACTGCTCAACCTAACCCTGTTTAGGATTACATAATTATTCCCTGGTCAAACACACCGCCTTATTAATAAGACCAACGTATTTCAGAATAGAAAGAAGAACTTCATGTTATACACTGTCAAACAGTTTGCTGTAATCTAATAAGATAAGCCAAGTAATCAAACTCTCTTCAGATCTTCAAATAGTATCCTGCTCTAAACCCATATTGAGCAGTATATTCTCAATACCTTAGACGAAGAAATTATCAAACTGATCTGTCTCAAGTCTTTCAGTTGCAGCGTTTTCTTGACTTTTGGAAAAGGCTGGACCATAGCATATTTTTAGTATTTAGGAAATACAGAGTTATATATTGCAAAATTATAGAGCTGAACACATTGATTGTGATTGTCTTAATATTCTCATAACCAAATGCAGTGGATTTTGTATTTTGAATAATATTATTAATAATAGAATATAATTAATAATATTAGAAATTACGTTTGATTTGTGTTTCAAGTTTCTTCGATTTCCGATATTTGGACTTGACTCTGTCTCTCAATGTCATCAACAATTTCAAATTGCCTGTGACCCAATGTGAGCACGGTTTAGTTAAGCGACGCGTGATTACCGGAGCATGCTTGCCAGATGGCGCTCAAATTCTTTAGTGTTTTTTTGCAAAGAGGAAGTATAATTTCTACTTCTCGGTCTTGTAGGCCTTTACATTTACACCAAGCTATTTTTAAAACCAACAGTGATAATTGTTGTTCCCTTGAATGACTTATCTTTTTCACCTCCACCACGTAATGATGTTTTCTTATTTTCGTTGATTAGTTGTTCTTGCATCAGCTATCATATAGCACTTTAGTTTTTTTTAGTAATACGGCTTATTTACTTTTCTCGGGTTTCATCTTTTCCAGAACAGTTGTTAAGAATTAAAAATGAGTGTAATTTACTTGGTTGTCGCAGAAATGCTTTGTTAGACAACCAAATTATCGATCTAGGACTTTTTAAGATTTTCTTTTTCGAAATTCATTTATTTGTCGGACTGGTTTCCAAAGCTAACTTAGGTCGTGCTATTAACCAGAGCTATAGTAAACGGGGCTAATTAAGATGATCCATTGTTCTTCAGCGCCCTATTAATTATCATCACATTCATTTTGTTCGTAGCACCCCACCCGACTGTGGAGACGCTAATGACCTCTGATGTTGAAATATATTGTGTGTACAGTTGAGTGTAGAGCAGGACTTCTCTTGCCACCAAAATCACTCCCCGACTCCACGCTGTGGCCCAGTGGCGTTGAGGTGTATGTTCACTTAACTTTGTGGGAATGGTACCTTTCTGGGAATTTTCTATAACCACGGTCAAATTCAAAATTAATCGGCACAGTGGTTTTTATATGTATATGTCGATATGTAGGGTTATCATGATGAATATTTATTGGTTTGTAATTTTTGATAATCGAAATATCAATAGGCAAAACATGGACAATGCAAACATCGATAAACAAAACATTTATGTTATAAATACACATATTCATTTTAATTTCCGTTTATGTATGTACATCGAATGATTGGATCTACTTCCTAATTTATTGCCAGTTCGATTATTTAACGACATTTTTACCCACTATCACTGCTCATAAGGTAAGTACACATATCATCTATATATATTTTTTGTGATTTGTCGAGGCGTCAATTATTAACACATATACGTTCAGATTTCCCCACCAAAATGACAGTACTTTCCCAACCGAATGCTGCCATCGTTGCGGGACCGAACTGCAATTCATTTGAATATTACACAAAATTTTTGTTAATAAATGTCGATGGATTTGCTATTATTACCGATACATAAATTTACAATTAGACAAAATAATTACAATAATAATAATAAATAATGCACTGGTTATATCAAATTGAAAATAAAATATTTATTAGGTGCATATTCATAGTAACAACGAACACAGAAATTCGTATATGTTTGGAACGATATATGATTCATAGCATAATATTTAACAAATATATCTGTCGTTTATTTCTGCGATAGTAATAAATATAATTGATGTATTTTCGCAATGAAAGAGCGCTGAGTTTTTTATATTTAACATTTATTTGCAAATTGCTATAGTTATGCAGTTGGTAATTGAATAAAAACACCCACAGCAATACTAAAGTTTATTGCAACTCTAAATTAGGTAGTCAGTAAATTTAATACTCTTTGATAATCTAACGAGAAAAGTCATTTATAACAATCAATTCTTGAGATATATAAGTCGTTGAATATTGTGAGAGTCATATCTACATTCACCTAAACGTGATTCGCGAAATCAAAAACGTCCGCGCTATTCACATGCGTGCAGTTTATTTAGCGTGGGTTATGAACTATTAATGATCAACAACATGGCACATTTCGAGAGAAATAGTCGAAATTCATTCATAAAAGTTGCCACTACGTTAATGTTGAAAATTTTATATAATATTTTAAGGGACATGTCGAAACATTAAGAAAATACAAGAACGAAAAATTCTGTGTAACCGTAATGCAATTTTTTTTACAATACCACATTTCAGTAGAGCTACATTTCCTATTTTGTAGCTCTATTTATTTTATTATTAATGTCATTTTATAAGATTAATATAATAAATACTACGGCTTAGTCATGATTTTGTTAGTTTAAGAACTACAAGAACTACAAATAGCAAGTCTCGCGTGAATTAAATCATTAAAACATTAATACGAGGATGTGTTGATATTTAGTTAGCGTGGGAAGTTTGTAGTAAAAATATGCTTATAAGCTATGGTTATATCTGTGATGCTTTATAAAGAAGTCGCCAAAGTTTGACATCCATAAGTTGAATAGTAATAAAGCTGGGCGAGCTTGGGTATTATGTATTTATTTTTGAAAGGGTTATCGTGCAAATAATTTTTTGTTGTTATGATGAAACCTTAGTTGAGCGGTGTCGTTCATATGCCACTATTAAAACCTGGTTTGCAGAATTTAAAATAGTAAGATCAGATGTACAAAATGAGCACCGTCTTGCAAGACCAATTTCTGTGACCACCCCTTAAAACACATTTGGAACAGGGTAGAACTATCACAGGAGCATGTTAGTTGCTAACTCAATTTCGTAAGGAATTGCGAAAAAAGTCGCGATAACTTGCCAGATATGTGCACTTTTTGCAAGGCAAGGCTCCTGCTCAGAAGCGTTGCACTGCCGAAAAATGATTTTATCTACTTTGCGTTAACAATAGGTATATTATGATACTGAAATGGGCTCAAAAGAGTTAAATAATAGAGGCCTATTATTAAACTGTTTTTGGTAACTATTTGTTCAGTAAGATTGGCGACATTTCATTGCACTATGAGTAGTGCACGATACTCGATATGATACGATACGATACTCGTCAAATATCGAATACATAACCACAATCTTACTACTTATGCTCATTTATTAAAATGATATAAAATCTTAGATTTTTAGGCTGATAACCTGCTGACTGTCGCTTCAAGAATGCTTAGAGGCGTTCAAATATGGGAATGTCAGTTTTGAAATAAACATTTAAACACCACAAAGTGAATGTTTTGTACTCTTTGTCATACAACGCTTTCGACTTGGTGGGCAACAATTTCGTTACTGCCACCAGAACGGCTTCTCTTATTTCTGGAGGTGTACAACTTATTTTCGGTTCTTCTGCCATATTTTTGAAGTATTTCACAAAGTTTAAAGGAATTTAAATATTTCAAATGTTATTTGCTGTCTGTCAAATATGACTCAGATTCAGATTCAGAAATATTTAAAACTATTATGAAGCAAATCAAGGATACGAAGTCAGAGTAAATTGGAGTAGACAAATAGGAAACATGAATCTGATTATCAAGGAAAATAAGGAAATGAAAATAACCTGATTATGGCGCGGATGAATATAGACACAAACGATAACAGAATGCTAAGAGGCGGTGGGGGACTTTCTGATAATGGTCCTGAATATAGAAGCACAGATAAAAAGCAGTAAAGCAGATAAGGAACAAAACGTGTTTAGAGGAAATGAAAATGTGGAGGAGAAAACAAAAAAATGATGAAGCCAAACGTAAGTTAAAAGACTTCAAGAATACAGAATATTTATAACTGACGACCTGATTAAAAAAAAGAAAACCAAAAATACATCAAACGAACGGAAAAGGAAGAGTGAAACAATAGAACCAGAACTAAAGCTGGATATCCGAAACTGATCATAAATCGTGTATTGAGGAAATGGGACAATAAGAAGCAAGCACTAGTAATAAAAACGGATTAGACGAGCACCGAACCAAAAAACTAACGAAGGAAGGTAAAAGGGCAGGCAAAACTGACGAAAGCCTGGCGCGAAGCAAAGAACTAATGATAAAAACAAAAATAGTTAGATAGGAATAAACGGAAAAGAAACATCAAAAGCATTATTAATTAAGGGTAATGAGATGGAAAAAATAGAAACCCAACGGTATTATTGGTATATAAGCAGTTGAACGGTAGGAGTGACAATAACGAACAAGTAGAGTTACTAGTACTACCAGAAAATGAAAACAAAACTAGAACAACTAACAATTACGGAAACAAAGAAAAAGAAAGTGGGTGTATTGAAGTAATAGGGGAACACATTTGATATGCAGTGGAGTTAATAGAAATGATAATTGCAAAGAACGAGTAGCCTGCTTAGTCAAAAAAGAGAATGCCAACAAAACAATGACAAAGAAAACAGTATCAGAAAGAATATTGTGAAAGAATTAAAACTTGGACTTGAATTTTGGAGTAAAGCGCATGATGAAGTAGATGGGACAATAGGAAATACGAATGTACAAAGCATCATTGAGTTCTGTATATTGAATGACTTAGTAGGAGATAATAAGGTAATGGACGTAAAGTAAAAAGGAATTGATATAGGAAGTAACTATCACTTAGTTGAAGTCAAACTGAAACTAGTTAGAAACCGAAACCCAAATCAAAGTTAGAATACCGACAAAACCAATAGTTACAAGTTACAAAAATAAACAAATAGAGAATATGCCACCTAAAATCAAAAGTACGATGACACGAAATAAAAAAATAGACGTAAGTTACCTATGGAATTACTTTAAAGAACTAGTTAGAAACAAAGATAAAATAATTTAAAAAAGAGAAAAAGTGAAACAAATTGTAAAATACGCAAAAGAGCAGTCTCGGCAACAATTTTAGTGAGAAAATGGAAAGAAACGTCCAAGGAACCTATAAGGTTCTCTACCCGATGTTAAAAGTTCAAAGAAAAAAAAAGCATCCATCGTGTAACATAAAGGACAAACAAGGGAACACTATCGCAAATGGAACAGAAATACTAGTCAGATGGAGAGAGGATTGTATCGACCTACTAGGCATAGAAAATAGAGAACCAAACAAAAGAAAATAAGGAGATAAAGAAGAAAACCCAGAACAAGAAAAAGAAGAAGAAAAACAAAACCGAGAACAGGAAGGAGGCACAAGAGAAGATATATAGATGGCATAAGTCTGGAAATGATAAAATATTTGGGAAAAGAAGAAATAAAACTCATATACAAAATCATGCAGATAGTATGGGCTCACCCAGGAGATCCATGAGGAAGAAAGAAATAATTACACCTATTTATAAGAAAGGAGATAAAATGTATTATGCACACTAATTTTGGAAATAATATGGAAAATAGATTAAGAAAACAATTAAACCTGATTTCTTGGACATATTATCAGGATTTAGAGGAGACAGGTCAACTCAGGATTGGATCTTTGTATTTCGACAATTATCCGAAAAAATAATGAACACCATTAGTATACCGACGATTAAAACCTATCTATATAATTGCACTTTTTTACATTGACGACTTGATATTGGTAGCCACCATGCACAAACGTTTAAAAAAATAAAAGCATAGCAATCAAAAAGAACTGACTCAAAATAAATATTAGTAAAACAGAAGGAATGAGTGTAAGGAACCCATAGCAAACAGCAACAAAATTGGGAACGACACATTACAGGAAAAAAATAAAATAAAATACCTGTGGTCGATAATGGAGCAAAAAGCTGGACTGTAAAGTAAAATCAACAACAGAGTAATGAATAGAAACAAAATGTATCGCTTTAATAAAATAGAAATCAACAAGCGAACGAAAATTAAACTAATACCAGCACCCATCTCGATATATGGTTGTGAATTGGGACCATGACATAATCAAAAGTCAAGCTACAAAAATGAAGATCTTGCGAAACATTGACGGGAAAAAAGATAAGGCAAGAAGGGATGTAATTAGAAAGAGGCTGGAATTTAAGAGTATAATTGAGAGAATCGAAACAAATCAGGTTGTATGGACATATGGGAATGGCAAGTGGAAACTGTCTGGGAAATGAAAACTGATGGAAAAATAGGAAGCGGGAGACCGAGGACCTCATGAAATGCAAGAATTATCAGAATACTGTCAGGAAAGGTTATTTCATGGGAAGAAGCGAAGATATTGGCACAAGATCGAAAAACATGGCGAGATTTTATATCTGGTTATGTTTTTCCACCCTATGTAATATCTTCCATTCTTTCAAAGTAATACCCTTCCCGTAGTATTCAGTGTTGTGATAATTCCTATATTCCACGAGGACATCGACACATTTGGCTGGGATAAGTAAGTAAATATTGAACACAGTATGAGGTTATTTAGAAACAGATAAATTTTATTTTTAACGCACTTTCGACGTAACCTGGTGCAGTTGCGAAACTTTTGCAACAATTGTTTAGGACTCAATTAATTTGTATTACTTTTTTATCAGCATGTAATCTTGTGTGAATATTGATTTCGTAATTTATTTTATTTAATTCTCATCGCTAATCCTAAGGTCCATCAAAGTTTCATCAATAATGTGCACATCCAAATAATGTTTCTTAAACTATGGAGTTTGCCGCGACTTTGTGTGTACAATAATATACGATGCTGTCGACGTTCGCCTGAAATATCAGGCTATTAACAAATTTTATTGAAATGAAATTATAAGTAACGCGGTTGCGGTGAGCTTTGATATGGCGACACTAAGTGTCCACAAGCGAATTTAACGAATGGATAAATCTTCCTCGATATATTTCGTCGTTCTCTGACACTTTAAATTGCTATTCTGAGATACTTGAATATAGACAAGTACGAGTATGGCCTTGGAATTTCCAGGAATGTAAAAATTGGAAACAAAAAAAATATTTTAATATGATGAAAACATTCCAGCATACCCCCGCTTAACACAATGTATTCTCCCGCACAATCCGCTCAACGTATACGAAAATTTTATTGATGCATACCGTAGAAAATAAAAGCATAAACTGGCACGTAAACGGCGAGCAAACATTGACATTCCTTGACAAGTAATTTTATTATGCAAATACAGCGGTCAAACAAGACACATCCTGTAGGTAAAGCACCGAGGAAATCGTACCTGCATTCTGGCGTGCAATTAGCACGCGTGAACGTGAGAAGATAAAGAACGTGAATGTGAATGCGTGAGCAAAGCATCCAACGTAATCATTATAAAATCATCGCTCGGCCCGGGATAACCATGTTATTCATAATGTGATGATTTATTCCGTTGATTTTCTGAATTTCTGCCAACACCAATGTCTAGTCCGGTTGGACGGTACACGAAATAAGTAACCGCCGTAAAACACCAGTATAGGGATTAACAACCATAATTTGTAAATTAAAAAGTTTAAATTATCTCCGATGTTGCGCTACCTGCATAATTTGGACACCAGGATGACTACTTAAAAGTTAATCTACATAATTTAATGTATTAAACTTTAAATTATAATTATAACTCGTAAATGCTGATTCCGGCTCATACTGCACCAATTAAAACTTTATAACATATGACGCAGAACATAGTTCCTAGCTTTATTTTAATCGCCAACTAAACTAAAGCTAATTTGTTTCATCTTGTTTGCATTATTAGATACGACGTTATACAAACCCGTTTTTTAGTCGTTTAAATGCTACGAATTCTTGAAAATGAAAAAGACGATCATCGTCAATCCGCTAGTGAAAACACTATTGAAATACTATTGAAAGGTGCGCAAGGAGAACAAAATCGCATGCCTGAATATTTCATTACTGCGTTTTCTTGGCGCATTCAGTACGATCATCGTTGAAATTTACAGTTGAGGGGACATTTTCATTACATTTACGAATACTTAAAATATCCCCTAATTGATATTGAATATGAAAATGTTTGTAATTGGAATCTTTAATTGGCGGAAAGAATGGTCCATTAGTGACAGTGTTTCCGTTCGTTTTCAATTAATTTGCGTCACATAAATCAATTATAACATCAAACGGGTGAACGAAAACCATCAAGACTTCGTTATTGTAACGACGTGCCGGTGTCGTTCCTGGTGTCGTTCGTATTTTCTCAATTATGCAATAAAAATGCGGAATATTGTTCTTATCAAGAAATTGATAAATAATTAACGTCCAAGAAAGGACATAAATCGAGATGCTAAACGATACACACAAAATTTAGATTACAAAATATTTTTTAACCATGGAACAAAATTATTCGAAATGTAAACAATTTGCATTTCGAATAATATAATAATAAAATGTTTCAAATATAAAATCGTTTAAAGTAATTAATTGTTCAAAATATTTATATAATACCGTTTCGATAAAAAAAAAATCATATTAAACTTTTACTTTGCTATAAAATTTTCAATATCTGACATACAAGTTTTATACATACAAACAAACATTAACTAATTCAAGTTTTCAACCAGTTATGATAAAGTCGTATTGAAATAAATATACTATCCAAGCTCACACATTATTTCATTCTGAAGACAGCGGCTAAAGCACTTTAAACAAATTAATTGAAAAATAACATAACAGAGAGTCTGTGGGGAAAGAGTAACGGGGATTTGTGGAGACAATGAAGATTTGGGCATATTTAGGACAGATGAAGAGAATACTACATCTAGCAAAGTCGACTCCAGGTTATATCGTGAGACAGGAGGCAGGGAGGGACATTTGGAGGTAGCAGCAGCGATGTATGTAGTATGTATGTAGTATGAAGTAGTATTAAAAGGAAATAGAGGTAATAGTTTGGGGAAAAGAGTGATTGAAGAGATAGAGGGGCGCAGAAGACAGGAGAGAGAATGATCAAACTGGGAAGAAAGCAGACGAAAAATGTACGGAAAAGCGGGAATGTCCATAGAGGAGGTAGAAAGAAGGAGGAGGGAGGGCAGTGGAGTAGAGAGGAATGTATGTAGTGGATAGGTTGAAACAGGTCAAAGCGCAGGAAAGGGGCGAGAAGATAATAAATTCAAGATATAATGAAAAATATAAGGAAATAAGGGTATACAGGAGGAAGACCAAAATATCTGGAATGGGGAAAGCCGGAGGAAGAGGAAAGATGCGGAAATGCGGAGAAGAAGAACAAATATTGGATGGGAAGGAGTACAAAAGGTGCGAGATGTGGTAAAGGAAGGGATGATTGGAAACATTTGATGGGAAAGAAGGGCAGGGGCGGATTGACTGGAAAATCTAACGGAGAAGAGAGGTAAATGGAGGAAATGGAGGATGAGGGCAATTGATTAAAATATGATTATTGCAGATTATAAGCAAGAAGATAGTGAGATGTGAGATGGTTGGAGAGGAGTGAAGGAGTCAATAGGTAGAAAAAAAGGAGGGAGAAACTTAGATGGGAACGAGGAAATAAGAGAATAAATATTATGTGCAAATATGCCAATAAGGGTTTTCTTTTTTTATTTTATTGTTGCGTTTCCTGGCAATCATTAAATCGACGAATGAAAATATTTTGTACGATGGTTTTCAAGATTTTTATCGAGATTTACAACACATCGTTTGCTTTTTCATGCTGTATTTCTGGTTCGTAATCTATTATTTCTAAACGTTTGCTTTTGGATTTTTCTGTTAATTTTTATTCATTGCTTTTTTCGCTTATATTATTATTACATTTTGGTTGGGTTGGGTTGCGTTTTGTTACTCTTAAGAAACACAACTAATCAATACCAGAGCATCAATTTTAATTCCGTGAGCAACACGTCACCATATAGCAGGTGCATCGAGTAGTGGCACAAGTTAGTGACGCTTTCGAAAGTAAAAAGTACTGATCGGCTGCCTTCCTGGATATCACCCAAGTCTTTTGCACCCGATGTTGCAAAAGTGGAAATTGAAAACTCAATTACCTTCCCATAGTAAAAGGTCCCGAAGTCATATTTAACCAATCGGTTCTACATGGTAAAACAAGAAGAAGAAGATCCTATCGAATCTGGTGTGCCACAGGGAAGCGTGCTTGGCTCTGGCCTATACACATTATATACAGCTGAGTAACCAAATACATTAATCGCCACCATCTTTGCATCAAGTGGGACGATCAGGATTTGTTCACCCTCACAACTTACAGATCTGGTAAAAGAAACGGAGAAGGTCAACGAAGATAAATTTCTTAACATGTTACTGTCACACTTAGAAAGAGACCTCTCCTGGTGTCACTGTAAATAGACACCAATTACACAAACTAACTACATAAAGTACCTTGGAATGTACGTAGATCGAAAGCTCAACTGGAAGGAGCATATCAATAAGAAATACAACTTAACTTAAAGCTTAAAGTTATACTGGTTGATGGGACGAAACTCGAAGCTTTTACTTGATAACATGCTAATGGCATATAAAAGAATAGTGAAGCTCCAGTTGTGGGGGACCGCGAACGTTACGAAACATTGAGAAATTACACAGTGATCTACATATCCCCTACGTATCACAAGAGGCCAAGTGGGTGAGTGCGAATACCTATCGCCTCGTGAATACCACCCTAGCTATCGACCTGTTAGACAGTAGTACAGCTACGCCTCGCCATAGCAGCAGATTCAGACATTACGGTATATATGTATATATACGAACATTAAATAATTAAGTGGTGATAATAAGGAATAGATAAGATAGATAAATTAACCTTACAAATAATTTAATTTTTAAAAACAATTAGAGCTTTAATGTAAGCTACTAATCTCCCGGTTAGTAGTTTAAACAAGCAAATACAAAATCAGTTTATTGTCCTCGGTAGATTACTGATAGCATAGGAGGTAAACAAATAAAAAAAATTAATATTATGAATACATATTAAGTAAGTATATTAGTAAATCATATTCCTGCTAAAAATAGCAAATCTAGAATAAATACTATTGTTAGTGTCTTCGTCCTTTTTACTTAATTTATTTACAAGGCGCATTTAATTGAAATTCGTTTTCTGTCTCATTTACCGGCATTTAATGATACTAACCACCGTGTAATCTATAACTACGAGAGATATAGAACATGCATGCATATATAAATGACCGTATATTCATTATACCCCCATTAGAATCACGTTTAGCGATCCCGGCAACGAAACTGAGCGTTATTAATACCATCAATCATTTGATAAGAGGAACTGTTCGTCTCTGACGATTGAAACTGAACACTCACGATTGAAATGGTAGCTATTAATTTGAGCGTGATATACGGTATTGTCATTACGGCTCATAGACAATTTGCAACAGGCACGGACGTGGTTTCTCTTTGAAGGCGATGGATATACTGCACGGTCATCCGAGAGTATTCGCCTGGAAAAAAGCACGGCAAGAGCGGTTTCATCTAATGCATCTTGATGAATCATTTTTACCTAATTAATTGTGCCTTTGTTATTATAAATAATTACAAAAAGTCGAAGCGAAACAAGGAAGTTATGATCACTTGGTACCGAGCAACACTGTGTCATTATTTATTGAATGTGTTGGGTAAGTTCAGGATGAGGTGGCCGTCCATTGGCATCTTCTTTATTTGCAATTCTAAATATCTTACTATTTAGAAGCAATACACTTCGTTTGCCGTTATTTACTAAAAGGTTGGTTAGAATATGCGCAGTACTATGACGCTGTTTAATGCAGTGAAGCCTGCAGGTCGAAGGTTAAGTATAAGTTAGGCAAGTAAATTATGTACACATACTAAGAAAATTGCTAATTGGACAGAGTTTCCTAAAATTATTACTAATTAAATTGAAAGAATGGAAAATAAAAGACTACGAAATTTCAAAAAAAAAATCGAATGAATGCGACAAATCTAATATGTTTCGAGATAAGTATCGTGTGAAACGCTCCAGCGAATGCAGTCCTTCAATGCTCGTATTATACCATGGAACAAATTACGTGCAATTTTCGTACCACAAGGATTTTATGGGAGACGAACACGAATGAGAGATAAATAAGTGAGCTTTGTACTTGGACTTCTAATTACCGCCTGCACAATTGATACCCGTGCACCTGAATGTATTTGCGCTGTTGATATGTAAACATCAGTAGACAACGAGCTCCGTTCGTTCTTCCTAATTGAAATTCTTAAACGAAATTCCCGCTTGTATAAATGACAAGCAATTTCGCGAGAGAGTAATTTGTACGAACGACGCTACTGCCGGGTACGAACGTATCGCTTCCTCTAATCGAACTGTATTCTATCGCTGCGTTTCCTTCAACTTCAACTCCGAAGCGATATTTTCAGTCGTTAAGAGGAAAATATTGCCTCTTTTTACCGGCGAATTGAATGTCGAATGATTAAATTCTCGTCAGCGTAAGCTTCTTCTCATGATACCTAAATTACGGAATCATTGGCTTCCCGTTAGCTGTATGGGCATTTTAGAAAATGGATCGTTAATAACAAGAACGACAGTTATTGCATGATTAGCGCTAATAAAGCATGTCAGCGTTGACTTTAAGGTGAAACGGTGGAATAATTTTGAAATCTATTTCATATAATTAATTTTGTAAATTTTATAAATGGTTAGCTATTGAGACATTAATTCAATTATTATTACGTACTACTATAATTAGTAGATATAGATAAAACCTATTATTCATACACATATTGCAATGATCATAATCTATAATTCGAAGTAACATTTATAATTAAAATAATGCAATAAAAATTCTTTAAATTTTATCATTTTATATTAGACATCTATAAAAGACAATTAATGTCAAGGAAATTGGAATATATTGCAGCATTAATAAATCACAGTGGAGATTAAAAGCAAAGTGAAACTTCCGGTAATTAATTAACTGTATTGATTTTAATTGGGATAACGTAGCTTGAAATTGTCGTCCGGAATGTAGATGGAGTGGTATGAATTTAAATTTATTTCTAACAAATATTTCCTCTTTGTTAAAGGAAATAATTCTTAAAAGTTCTTTGTAAATATATACTTAATGTCAACATCGACCTGCCTTGTTGTATGTTCTGTATTGCATATAGAGTAGATGAACTTTGCAACATGCGGATGCAAGGGCACATTTTTGCACTTGTTATTAATGAATTAGTGGTGCCTTGGCTTACTATTGAAAATGATAACTTGTTCCTTTTGCATTACTGAGGACGAGTTGTTTAGCTACAAACCTTGATAAAATTTCAGTAATAGTGGAAAATAGTCATTGATGACCAGGGAGTATAACAGCCACTCTATATATTCTCCTGGAGAATAATAATACCTCGGTTGTGTTTAGTAAGAGCTGGCTCTCTAATTGATTAAAATATCTTAATAAAGGTATCAAGGTATCAATTGGTACTTCCACGATTCACGTAGTCATGCATATGCAGAACACGTTGTACGTGCCTTGACGAAAACATAATTGATCTGGTGACAGGCCAGTTTGTACAAGAATTCAATCAAGCTGTTACTTATAGCAGTTTGAATGATTTGTGAAAGAATTCGAAATATAGTTGGTCTGTACTTGTTTGTAGACAAAAGATTACTCTCCATAAACTTTTTGATTGTTCTTTCAGTCAAGAATTTTATTGAGTTACCTAATTTCATATCATTGTTGCCAAGCTTTCAGGTTCCAATTTCCGCTAGAAGAGCTGATATAAAGCTCAGAAATTCGACAGTATTTTTAGAGTAAGAGAAAAATTATGGTATAGTGAAATAGTTTAATTAATCAAGAAAGTAGGTTAAACAGGCTTAGACATCCATCGGATAAGCAAATCTATCGAAACAATATTAGTGCTCACAGAGCTAATAGACGTTGTATTCTGCTTGCGCAAGTAATAATGAATAGACACCGACGTTATTTGCATAAAGAGTAGATGACTCTGCCCGTGAGTCTTAGTTCAACGGCAGTATGGCTTTGTTATTATATTTCAGCGTTATGTGCAACGCTGGTTCACGGTTTCCACTTTTGGCGAGAGTTTGTTGCCGCGATAGGTTATATATCAATTTTATGCATATTTTTTTCCACTGCACCTAATCACGCTCTAGATCAGCTTCTTTTCAGTTAGGCATTGTTCTTGTTTCCATTATTGCCATTAAAATTTGACCCGTTGACAATTTACGTATTTTCTACTCTATATACTACAATGCCCGCTTTTCGAAGTTAGTGTGCATGATCTGAAGAGGACCAAATTCAATAGTGCAGAAGAACGTCTTTGAATTTTTGCACAACAATTTACTTTTGGTACAATATTGCTGGCAATTAGTTATCTCAAACTATGTAAATATGGTAAATATAGTCAATACGTCGAATAATTCAACTAATAACATATCCTATTTAATGCAACTGGTTGCGAACAGTGAGTTCCATTAATTTAGGTGCAAAATATCATTTCATGTTTGATTAACAAATTGTTTACCATAATCTCATAACAATAGCAAAACGCTGGTGGAAGTGCCCACGTTTTTCACAGACAACCTTGTTTAATTATTGTTCGTGGCATTTTATTGCATGGCTAATATCAATATCGAAATATGTATTATGGTGTGATTGACATGGTTACAGTTTACAACGTACACTATGTTATGTATGAATATTTTACTGTTTGGAACGGTCAGAAATATGCATTGTCAAAGATTACATATTTAATATAAAAAATGTAGGTAGATGTTTTCCCGAATCAAAATGAACTATTTTACTTATTTCCGTGCATTTCCAGATGCGCAAATTTTGCTATCGGTGTATTTTAATTATCGTTTCATTTAGTTGTGCTTGGATTTTACTTAATAAACCAATAAATCGGACATAAATTCTCAATTGCATAATAACGCATATGTTGACGATTTACCAATCTGTCATACTTTATCAGACCCCCGCCGGAAACGATTCACTTTATCATGTAACAAAATAATTCGGTTTCTGCAATAATTTCCACGAAGGTAGAAATTCAAGTGGAGACATGTGTGTTTTTTTTAAGACTCGATTAATTCTTTTACATAAAATTATTAATAAGTGTGCTTTAGTGTTTCACTAATTTTCACAGATGAAGCGCTACTTTATGAAAACTTTCCTGTTCGATTTTGTCAAATTCTTTTGATATGATTACTTATGTAGCGTTTGATATAATTATATTTATATACCTTATTTATCATACTATGCATCACGTACATTGAAAGTAAATAATAGGCAGCTTGTGTATAAAAGTAACGCTGTGTCCCTGCAAGTCGCTGGTTAGGTTGGGGTGTGGTTGGGTCGACTTGGGTTGGATTGGGCTATGTCCCTGCAAGTGGCTGGATGGGTTGGGTTGAAGTTGGATCGTGTTGGGTTGGTTTGGATTGGGTTAGATTGGCTACCAATTCATCAATTTTTGTTGGAAGAACACTCTACTTCGTCCTCATTTATGTTTTCATATATTTTTCGTCCCCACATTCCGAAAGTATGATCTATATCTTTTGTTATGACCTATAGATATATCTTGTTGATTGGATTGATTTAAGTTACTTCGGGAATGTATCAGGCTTCATTTCATCAGCCTGTTCTGCGTTTTTTTCTGTTTCAGCATTTGTTTGTGTTAATTTAGATATTAAATACTTGCAATAATTTATATTTTTCAGATTATGTTATTTATTAGTTTTTGATGCTATTTTTCAATTAGCGTATTGGATCGCCAGTCTGTATTCTTTCCAGGTTTGCATAATCCCAATGAATCTAGCCAGTGATCAGTGATTCCAATAAATAGATTCAAGCCTTCGACACAATAAGACGAGAAGACGTATGGCAATGCTTGAAGGAAAGAGGAATAGAAGACAAATTAGTAGATATTGTCAAAATGCACTAACTACTTCCGCACAAGGAATGAAACCTAGAGTAGATTTGAGGCGACAATAGGAGTCAGATAAGGCTGCGTACTAATCCCGCCCCTATTTACAATAGTGCTGGACGACGTAGTAAAGGAGTGCAAAAAGAAAATTAAATCATACATAATAGACAACTGGAAAATGAAATGAATACAGGCGACAGAACTAATATTTGCAGACCATATGGCGATCATAGGAGAAAGCGAATTAGGCCTACAGCACAAATGAGAATATACGCAAAAAATGGGGAGATTATTTAACTCAATCAAACGTTCGCAGGAAAGAGAAATATATCCAGTACTAGGATATACCAGTGAGTCGTGGATAACATCGGACAGAGAGAAGAGCATGGCGTGAAAACGTATCTCAGGGAAGGGAAAACAAAGAGGGACAAATTTAGGAATAAAATATACAGAGAGATACTAAACAAACAACCAATACACACAAAATACAAGAAAGCTAATTAAGATAGCTATGACACGTAAATAGAATGGAAGAAGAGAGGCAACCCAGGCAAATTTATGAAGCAAGACAAACAGTTAAGAGAAAGGAGGAAGATCTAGACGTGGAAGTTGAAGACGTGCCAAACGAAGTAAGAAAAGCAGCAGAAAAAAGTGGAGCCCATGCTGCTCCTATTTTTTCTACTGTAATAAGGGAATCGACTGCAGAGCGAAAGAAATAGAAAGAAATATGGAAGAGGGAACCGCTGCCGAGCTAGAACCGAACGGTAGAAAGGCTTAGGATTAAGTAATTAAGTAAGTTTTGGATTATACGTTAGCATACAAATAAGTACCATACGTAAGATAATATATTAATAAATGTAATACTGGTAGACTGGTAGACAGTATTAAATTCCTTAAACACAGTGGAAATGGTCTTCTTTTAGGAAGATAGTAGGTTAAATATTTCAAAACAATTCATTTATTGGTACACGTAATCATACTAACAATCTTTAAATTGAAGGAATTGTGTGGACCCAAAAGGGTTAAGGAGGAATGTACCATTTACAAAAAAACTTTACAATATGATCTTCGTTCTTCCTGGTATCTAATAACATTTTTGATAGAGTTATTGAAAAGGTGGTCGTAGCATTTATGAAGCCTTTTGAGTTTCTTGTTAGCTTAATTGTATCTGGGTTAAATACCATCATCAGTTGCTCAGTATTAGTCTCTGATAGATTACATGGGGAGAATATTAAGTAGTTAACGAGTCAGCTAATCAAATAAACGCGAGTCTATATTTACGTAGGTGTCAGTTTAACGAAGCAAATTATGTAAAAGCTACTCACAATTTACATATAAAAATGAATTAAGCACAATAATAAATAAACGTAAATTAAAGGCAAAATGCAGCATTAAATCTATTGAGATCCGATTGCAGGGACATTACTAAGCTAAACAAACAGATCCGCAGGTAACATAAATATAATTTTCAATGTATTCTTTAGCTGCAGATTCGTATGGCGAAATCCGATTACATGATAATGTATTTATTGCGCGCTTTCGAGTATCTTTAATATTCCAATCTAAATCAAATCGACTTTCGCGTGCTAATGGAAAATAACTGTATTTTATATATTCCATCAGAGATAAAAGTGTCCTAGCAAATGACAAAATTGTTAATGTAACATTGATTTTGGCTTAGTACATTACGTCGGGCCGTCGTGAATCTGCTTTGCGATGCAGAAATTATATTTACAATCATATTTTCGCTTAGTGACTCAATTGGTGAAAGTGTTCAGATGAACTAGTAGAAATGTACTGGGGTTTGCTTGGGTTACAACAATCCTTGAACCTTGAGATAAAAGTAACTTACGTAAGAATGAAATGAAAATATTAATTGTTCTAGTTCGCTGTTCCTATAGGGATCCTTGAATATAATTAAATGCAATAACACAAACAATATTTATTTATCCACGATTGCACAAATTCGTCAGAAATTCACATTAAATACATGTCATGGGCATGTAGACCATTAACTTTATTAATGGGTTAATAGTAAGTAATATGTATCGTTGAAATTCCGACTAATGGCATTTTCATTTCGCAACATACAAATTCTATAAATTACACATTGTTACGAAAATAATACCAATCTATCGTAATCCGCAAAGAACAGAATATTTGACGCACAACTAAACTGATAGATAAACCCATATACGTATGCATTGCATTTCAAAACAGCCGGTTGGAATTCTAACTATCGACCAATACTTGTTTTTTTTCGTCCACTTACGCTGCACACGATCTCATTAATTTCTATTTTTCTGGAACGAATATCATGTATCAAAGTTCTTGTAGGTTTTAGTATGTATCCACAGTAATTTACATTCTATTCGCGTACATATTATACACACACAATGAAAGTGAGAGTTAGTATTGGAGTTCGTTCCTCTAAAGCGGACAATTTGCGCGCTTTATTGCTGGAATGGTGGACCCATCTTTGAATATTAATAGTCGCATTAATGGCTCACTCTGTCGGAGATTGCATTAATTCCGGATAAGAACTTTCGCGATGTGTATTTAAATTTCGCGCAGTGCGCTGCATGGCAAATATTAATTTTGCTGATATTTCAGCGGAGATCGGCATTAAAATATTATGCGGATAATACGAAAATCTCTAGTGATTTATCGTTTGCTTTATGGGGAACAAATTGCGCAAATTTGCAAAAGTAATTGTGCTAGAAATTACGTACCTAAGCGAATGATTATGCCATTTGCTACTTTTCACGTGGGAATTGTAGAAAATATTAATGGTTGTCTGGATGATGTCTTTAGAGGTACATTAGATGGATACTGCATATATTACTCTCAAAAGATTATCTAAACCGATTCTGTAATATTGGCACCACAATCTACGTACGTCTACGTCTTTGCTGGCATTTTTTGCAATTGACTCCAACAGGAATTTGTATACAATTTTGGCTATGTCGACTTACCATCGTATTACATTGATTTCACAGAAGAACATATTTTTTTGCTGAATAAAAACTGTTGATCCTCATGGAAGCTTTCCAGCCACCCCTAGTATTATTTCACCAGGCTACCTTCAGAAATCGCTGTTTCCTTTAATTTTCCACCTGGATAATAAGAATACATTATATTCAAATATTGAGACAGTTTTCCTCTATCTGTCAAATCAACTATAATTATAATATTAAATACATAAAGCTAATACAATTGCATCTTTTCCAAGATTCTCTTTTTTAGTGAGTTCTCACCCATTGATTCTGTTTCATGTTAGGATATGTATTTGTTTGTTCAGGTAGTCCGGGGGATTACCCACTCGAGTCTTTATAACTGCCAGGTCCGTTCACATTGTTCTCCGCAAGAAAAGATGTAAGTAATACTTTTATTGTAAAACCATTCATAAGAAATATTTTAGTTTTGCAAATGGTCTATCGACGGTCAGTTGAGTTTTGAACTCCAGTTAGTTTGAATGCGTGAAAAGTGACTGATGGACGTCGGTGCGTAAACAGTGCAGAATCCTGATGCTAGGCCTGTGGTAGTTATAACCGACAAAATCAGAAAAGAAATATAACACAATTTTATAAAAATGCGTATAACACTTATTAGGCATGGTGGTTTAGTATGTTCTTCGTGTACCGAAAATATGGCAAACGGAAGTCGTTGGCGTTTGATGTGCCAGTGGTGTGACGTGAACCTAACGACTACATTACAGATTGCTATTTTTGTTTGTGTAACGTTGCTGGTATAATGAGGAAGAATAAAAGTGCTTTAACATGTCTCAGTAGTTTGGATCGCGGCCTAAAAACGCTGTTGTAAGCAGTTCAAGCTCCAGCAGTGAAAAGATGAGCCACGGTCAACAACAGACTTTTACCTACTGGTGAACGTCAAAACTCAATAGTTACGCAGACTGAGTGCCATAATTTTACGTTATGAACAACTTTTCTTAGTAACACTTTGATGTACTGTGAACGGGAAATGCAGTTTACCTAGAACTAAAATAGTTTTTGAAAAACTGGCCTACTTGATTTAAACAAATCGAAAGTAAACTAAAAATAAGTTTCAGATCAAGCAGGGCGGAATCCCAAAACATGAAATTCCAATTCGGAAATTTTTGGTCAATCATACCTATTGTAAACTCACTCCGGGAACACGGTGTATTACTTAACTTACTATCTACATTGCAAATGTGTAGATCCACACGACACATTCTTTGTAAAAGGAGATGATTGTAACTATTCTAATATGTAAATCAGCTTGGTTGTAATATGACTACGCCTTTCTAATATATCAGTCTTATTCATTATTCATTTCACAATTCTTAACTTTAGGTAGGCAAGCAAATCTCAATTTTAATTTTTTGAATTAATTTTTATTGTAGCTGACGATGTTAAAACATTTATGAATTTCGCTAAGTATATTTCCCAGTTGGTCACTATATCCTTAATTGATAATTTAATGTAATATAAAGGATCTTGGGATCATCATGTTTTCTTTAATAGATAATTTACCAATACAGTTATATAATTATATATGGACCTCTAAACAATTATTTTGCAAGAACCACAACATTGCAATTATTTCATTCACTATAAAATTCCGCCCTTAACTAATGTCAATAAATCCTAATTCCCATTTGAAAATATCTTTAACTGTTATATATTTGTTGAAAATAATTTATTAAGTTTTTTCATCGTAAATCTTCCGACATTTAGTTAATTTAACCTAACGAATATATAATAAATGTATTTTATTTATTATAACTTAATATTACCTAAAATTATTTTTATATTTTAATTTCACGTTTGCTAATAAGATAATAAACTACTTGTTAGGTTAATTCATAATAATAATGATAATAATAATAAATCTCATATATTGTTCTTAAATTTTAATGCCGAAATTAATTATCCTCTTCACTTGCTTGGTGGTCTCGTGAGATTTATTGCTTCAATAGCTTCTATTCGTTCAGATTGTGATAATGTCTGATTTAGTTCGTAGTCAGGCTTTATTGTCACGCAGTCAAATTATTTATTATTGATGTGCTGGCAGGATCTGCTGCCAAGTGATTGTTAATCTGGTGATATCTGGGTTGAAATATAATCCTCGTGTACGTAAATGGACTAACACTAACTTCATGAATGTCTTTGCTGGCTTTACTGCCATAAGCCACGGTCAGCTCGTATCAGACTCCGAAAGAACTCTATGATATCTGTCGATAATTGTATATATCGCATACTTACTTAACAGTCACTCTGTATTATTTCTTAACTTCCAAGGTAATATACAAACTACAGGCCCACTAACACTACTTGGACATCCACCTATCCACCACAATAACAGAAAATAATAATAATAATAATAATGTTAATAAATATTAGACTAGGCAATCATTTGCGCACAATTGATTTACTATTGTACCATAAATCATGAGATATATCATTTTAACAAATCTGTTAGGTAATATTGTATGCTATGCTTAAATTTACTTGTGGTAGTTTTTATAATTATGTTGACGAAACATTTAAAGGCCTACAAAATTTGGAAATTTTAACTTTTTAAGTACATTTAGTGAATCGTCGCAGAAGAGTTCAATTCGGTTCGAAATAATGACATAACGAAAGACAATTGCCGGTACATTTTGAATTTTTCAACTTGGTCATTGTGAAATAACGCAGTACCGAGCGAATATTTAGGAGCCTGGTGCACGCTATCGCATCCAACTGGGCGATGTTCGTTCCCACAATGTTGCATGGCATCGACATTAAAAGGATGTGCGACACATCAGCGTCTCAAATACGATACATCTGCTTGAAATTAAATTGAACAATTTCTCGTAACCAAGTCGTTTTACGTAAATGATTCATAAATATGAATAGACGCACGCGTAATCCTTTAAAATTGCGAAATTGCGGTAATTTTAAATCTCCATAACTTAATTACACGAATGTTTAGTAGTTTACCGCATTTTACATTATGTTAATAGGCGCATGAATTATTCATGTGCATAGAATGCACATAGGTCTGCATGAATATTTTAAGCCGGGCAGTTTTTCGTGGGGAAAATAAAATATCTGTGAACCTATGATTTTGCGCGGTCACGAATTTAGCTTGACGTATGTACCACGTGCAGAGATAAAGATGTGGACTGGGATCGCACGGAACCACCCACATGCGGTAACTTAATATTTTTGAAAACGGAGACACCTTAATCACCGTATTCGGGTTACCTTGAGTAATTTGTTGTTTCAGATAATGTTTCACGCCATTGATGATGCAACATTTTCGATATACGGGAAAACACAATTTGAAATTGGACATGGCGGTGATTTAAAACTATTTCATAATATATTTATTTAAAATTAACAATAAAACTAACAATAATCTATTGTATTATTAAATTTTCAATTTAATTTTCAAAAATTGAAGAATCCGAGAAATCAATTTAAAATCCAAAATAGGTTCCTTTATACACATTATGCAAATTTTTGAGTTTGAAAAATGTTGTCCCGACATCGAAAGACAAAAGCACTGCTGGCACCATAACAAACGTTTCATCTACGTAATGTCCGGCAGAATATAAATCGTCTAATTATGACGTCAAAAAAGTCACTTTGCGTCCCCGCATTGAAAACATACCTAACCTAATTTTTACGTTCATGAATTTGTAAGTTATATTTTACGTGTACGCAAAAAGCGGTTAACTAAGTGTACCTTAATGTAAATTTATGTACCGATGTATATTTATATGACATGAATATGATACATGAGCGTCATGTTGCGATTTATTGCTTTCTTTTTCAACTTCAAACGAGTACGAGTAGTGTATGTGGGCAAGACTTATTGTTCATTTTTAAAACTAGACTTTCAATAAAAACGCCATGAAATATATGGTGGCATTAAATTTATTGTTACTGCCTTCTGAAAAAAATACTTAATTGGTGGTTTTAAATCAGAAACGTACTTCGGAATCAATTACACGTTGCTGTCGGAGCTTGTACGAAAACAATATTTAATATAATGGTTTTCATTATTTAGTTAGGCGTGTACACTTAATATTACGTTGTACTATAACATTTGCTTATTTTTATAAATAACTTAATTATTGCTTCAACAAATGAAAACAATTAAAAAACATTTATTAATAAAATTATAGATAATCCATAAGTTGTTATGTTGAACATAAACAAGTTACAATAATAGTTTTCCATCTTCGTATATATAATCCTTTATATGTTGCCTTATTGTGTATTTTTACAGTGATTTTAGGGGTTATTTGCAATGTCGCTAATACATAAGGCGGTAGTTACGGTCTAGATATATGAAATACATGTTAAGAAAATTAATTCGTAGATTTATTGTATTACTTGCCCAATATTTAAAAAAAACTATTAGTTGGTCTGGTCAAAAATGGATTTCTAGTTTTGGACACAACTCGTGCCAATAGATTCCCTGAACTGCATCCCAAAGACTGCGAATTTTTGGGAATAGGATTGGATAGTTTACTGAGCAAAGAGGACGACCTTCATCATCATGTCTTCAAGAATTATATGAGAAATAGAAGAAAATGGTCCAAAAACTGCTCTTGCATTTAAAAATATAAGATTATCCAAAAAAATCGACAGCGCTGTAAAAAACAGGTTGTAAAGTTAATGCCTAAACAAAAATAATAATTGTTTTCAAGAATTTCATATGAATTAGGACTAAATGAATGCATTAAATTAAATTGTTGTTAACATTACGCTTGTGGTTAAGCTGGGGGCGGTAAAAAAATAAAGTTCCTATAATATCTATTTAATCTACAAGTTTATATGTTTTAGTGAAAGAAAATATTTTTTAATTTCAATTAATTAATTCATGTGTTTAAACTTAGAGGTTGAGGAAATACAAATAATTGTTGGTAAATTATCACCAACATAGCTCGCCATTAACTACTAATACTAAACAACTAAAGACAAGAGAAGACATATTGATATGCAAGAAATGTTCCTGCTCAGAGATCATTTATTTCAATTCTCATAGACCTCACCATGGCAACAAAATAATAGAAAATTTTGTAACATACGAAAACAACAACAGAATCGAACACTCCCTCCAAGCTTAACCTTCACAGTCCATAAGTTATGGCAGTTCTCCCCCTAAATAGAAGATATCCCAAAATGTCATCTTTGTAAAAACGTTCAAACGCACACAGTAATACACACAGTAATCAAAACTAAGTCTTGGTTAGGTAAACTACTATAAGAATACTAATAAAGTAAAACTTCAGGTTCTTGAGATTGCGAAATTCAATTCAAATAAACTAAACTACATTTTTAACTAGAAACTAATTTTTAAGTTTCCAGTTAAAATTTATTAACTACATATTCAATAGATGTATTTCTGGGAGAAATATTTGGATACATTTATTTGAATAAATTAATTTAAGCGGAGAAATCCTAAAATGACCAAAATTTTAAAAAATGCTTCATAGCAAAAGAATTAAAAATGGGGCACTACGGATTGTCCTGCATTATGAGGTGTATTCGGAGTTTAAATAGTTTACAATTAGAATAATTTCTAGTCATCAAAATTAAAATCAAGGTACACTGAAAATTATCTTGTATTGTATTTGTTTTAACAAAGTTAACAAATTAAGGAATGTAACTATTATAAATATAAACAGACAACTTGGTGATTTTTCAAATTTAAGGGGAGAACTTTATTATTTAACTTTATATTTCTGGTGAGTCCTTTTCAGAGCAAGAGTTGATTTTTTCAAATTTCATAGTATTGTGAACTTTTTAGGCTTTGAAAATGATTCAATAAGGAAGCGAAACAACAGCTTGAACATAATTCATGTTTTTTTCCTAATCGTTGAAAACCGGAATACTGTTTTTAAATTTGATTTTGAACTATAAGGATTATTATAAAAAGGACTTGTATGTGATTTTAAATGCGTTAGTGTTATCTTAAGCTCGACTCATATGGCTTTGCGAATGCACCCTATTCGCTTGCAACGTATATACGTTAGATCTCGACGTTAATTTATTTTCGTTTCATTATGCAATGGTTAATATTAATTGGTGATGCTTTATGGGTTGTCCTTGTATTTATTACCACCATAATATTATATATAAAAACAGATGTTGGGACTAAACTTAAATTTAAACTTAAATCATTGATGCATTTAATATCACAATTCCATTACGTAGATAATAGACACATTGCAATTGACAAATTCCAACAACTCGCAAGAAAATATTTATTTCCGCGGAAACTTCTACGCTTGTTTAATAAACAACTTCTCAAAACTCGCCGACATTTCATTGCCACAATAACGCTATTGTCGGTTAACAACACGCCAAAGAATTTCTTATTATCGACTAAACCAATCTTCGGAAATACAGCCAACATGAAACGTTTTACACATGCATCGCTGATACCATTCACGTCTTACAGGAGACGAAATATCTCGCAGCACTTGTAAGGCTCTCGTAAATTGACACGCGTGCATGGCATAAACGCAAAAATGTAACGTCCTAGTCCTTGTATGCATCGATGGTAATCGCCCTCTGCGTCACTTATGGTTTCTTTGAGAAATCCAGTTTTCGATTATTACATATAATAATTTTACAAATCGAGACAAATACGAAACTATATCGACTTTTGATATTTATAGTTATTAAAATAGATCGAATACATTCGCTTATTTACATAGATGTGAATACTAATTTTAAGTGTAGTTGCCAATCTAGAATCCAATAATAATTAAATATGTGCGTTATTAGCCGGGGATTATAATAAAAAGCGGTTTCAACAGCATACCAACCCATTCCTGCGCACGTTCAATTTGCGCAATCAACGCACTTTATTCTTAAATTAAACTCTTATTGAAGCAGAAGCAGATTGTAAATAAACAATAATTAGTAGCTGCGGTATAATTTAACATTATCGGAAACCTTACATCGTAATTACGGCAGTTAAATAATGCTCATTATATGCAATGAGAAGTGGGTTACTTTCCATTCAGCGCTTTGTTGGCCGTGTTAATTGTCGTTAATTTGGCATGTCAAGTGCAAGGAACCAGTTACTGACTCGGTGAGCAACTAATTCGCCGCGTCACTTTTCTCTCTTGCTTTCAGTTGTCACTTGAGCGGCAGAAAAAAGGGATAAAACACCACGCGTCGCAATCCAGATCGAAAAGCGACGTGCGCTTGTTCGACTGGTTTTGTGGAGCGCAGTTGGAACTAATTAAAAGATTTTCATGAATACACACCATTAGGTATTATGAACAGGACAGTTATCAATCACAACAGCTTTATGTATTTAATAAATAGTATTAAATTAATTCTGAAAGGATTTACGTATTCTATGATGAAGTATGGACAAACATACTTTTTTATTTAATCCACTCAAACAATTTGATAGTAATAATGAACATCTCTGCTAGACCATGATGCTAGTGAACTTTTGTGTTACGTTAGAAATAGTAAATCACATCCGGGAAGCTTAACAATTACTTACACTCGCTAAATCTTTGTTGTTCTAAACCAAAAATATGATTTTATTAGCTGGCAAATTTTAAAAGCCACAAGTGTTCTATAAATAAATGCCAGAAAATCACTAAAAATAGAAAGAATAAACTGAAACTGAAAAGCGAAAAACATGACAGAAAATATATAAAAGAACATAAAGCGCAAAATCAACTTCACAAACATTAAGTAACGACACAGAAAAAACAAATCACATTTCTACATCATAAATCAACACGAAAACTCTTGTCTCTGATAACGATAGAAGTGAGCTTCGAAGAAACCATAACTACTGTTCAACTCCCAACTCACGAGATGCAAACGTCGAAAATTTCAAACTGTAAACCAAAACAAAATCGAGAAGTGGGAACATTGAATGCCAAACTAAACCAGAGAACCACAGAAGTGATGCCACTTGATATCATTAAGACAAGACGTATGAATCAGTTGATCATAACAGATACAGTAATGCTCGGCATGACTCCGCTATACGGTATATATAGAAAAGACTTTTGCCATTGAAAGGGTCGGAGTACAAAAATGTGACGCCTCCTTATCAGGGCAATTCAAGCGGCAAAAATTACTATCATACAATGTTGTTAACCAAAGGAAATTAAAACTCAATAAATAAATATAACAACTTGTAATGAGGATATTCAAAAACGATAATATAAAATTCGTTTCGAACAATCCACAGGACGATAATATAATTTCAAAAATGCTGGAGATAATTAGGCAATTTCCTTTAATTATTCACAACGTACAAATACGTAACAAAAGTAATCGTGGTAAAGTTCAATCGGAAATGAAAACTGCCGACGCGCGTCCTGTATTTAAAAAAGCTCGTCGTCATTATAAATAGATCAGATCAAACACAACACAAATTTACCAAATAATAACGAACGTATTATGAAATTCCCTCATGCTTACGACCTTGACTATTTCATTCAAATGCATTTCAATTTGTTCGTGTATGTACTTGAGGTACTACAGGTGTTTGAGGGTTGATTAAAAAACTCGTTGGTTCAACTTACGTTCAATTCATTGTGGAAATTGTTGGTCCATAAGATTATTCAATTAGGGATTATGCAATATCTAACCTAATCCTAATATTTACACAAACTTTTCAAGTATATTAATAAATGATTTTTTAAATTTTAAGATTTGAATCTCTGGCATATTCCAGGTACATACTTTTCGTCCAATCGTGTATTTGAAATGCGAGTGTTTTCACAATTACTCAGAAAATGCCATATTATCATATCTGTACAATCACAAAGCTTCTGTTATTATATAAAGCCCACAGGAGTGTACCATAGGTTCACATAATTTTATAGAGCAAGTTTTCTGTTGTTTTCATTATCTTTTATAATCCAATAAATTGTTGAAATTTCAAGCTGTGCTTTGTTCATTAAGCGATTATGGGAGCCCCTCCTCTAGTTCTGGATACCTAAATATTTAGCCACTTATGCCTAATGTACGGTTTTCTTTTCTTAAAATTAATGTAACATGAACTGACTTATTGTCGTTAGCTTTCATTGTTTTTTATATCCGGCTTCAGAACGTCATGCGACGTTTTCCAGTTCCCAGTCCCACCTATCTGGATCCGTCCAATCTTCCTCTTTTAAATTTCTTTCGGACATTGTTTTTCTAATACATCCGGTCCAATTATTTCTTGGTCGTCCACGCCTTCGTCTTTCTTGGGGGACCCAGTTCATAACTTGTTTCGGGATACGTTCTTCTCCTATGCGTTGCACATGTCCATACCAGGTTAGTTGCTTATCCATTATTTCATCTATTATTGTCCTCTCCACATTCATAATCTCCCTGATTTTTTCGTTTCGTATTCGGTCCATGCGGGATGTTCCGGACGATCTTCGCCAATAATCCATTTCAGTTGCAGAGTTTGTTTTCTTCTCTTTTGTTAATCTGCCACACTTCACAACCGTACAGAATGACTCTTTTCAGTAGTGAGTTGTACATTTGAGTCTTTGTAGTGTGTCTGATGTTTTTATCCCACAAAATCGAGTTTATGGCCCCAGTTATTTTTCTGCCATTTATTATTTTACTATTTATTTCCTGGAAGGCAACCAATTGTTTCCATAATTACTCCCAGAAAAGTGTATTCTTGACATGCTTGGATGATTTCGTCATCCTCTCATTGTATATGGTCATCTCTGGCGCCTATGCATAAGTACTTTGTTTTTTTTTCATGATTTTCATTCTTTTAATTTAAGGCATATGTATTCTAGGTCCTCCTTGTCTTGTGCTACAATCACTTGATCGTCTGCCAAGTGTAAGGTGTATAGCGTTGTTTCGTCTGTAATCTGAATCCCCATTCCGTAACATTTCGCTCTCAATGTGTTCAGAGCTTCGAGATATTTTAAATAAAGTTGCTGACAGACAACACCCTTGTCGCAGACCATTCGTCACTGCGAAACCGTTTGATATTTTATTTCCCATTTTTAATTTAGATGTTGAGTCTTGATAGGCGTTTAATAGCTTGTATAACGGTGACGTTAATGTGACTTTTCTCTAATATATCACACAGTTTGCATAAGAGAACACTGCCGTAAGCTTTGGTAAGATCGACAAATAGTAAGTGAATATCCCTTGCAGTTGCCATTCTCTTCTCTATTAATTGCGTCAAGCAGCATATATTATCCACACATGACCGGCCAGCTCGAAATTCACTTTGCTGTTCAAGTTCATATGGTTTGTATTCATCTTCATATGTTTTAACACTTTACCATATAGCCTACTCATTGTACTTGTAAGTGATACATATATATATATATATATATCTGCATATATATGTTCTGCCCTTCTTATGGATCGGCGTTATCCAGGCCGTTTTCCATTCATCTGAGACCTTATCTCCATGTAGGTATTTGTTAAATAGGACTGTTAGCATAGTCACTAATTTTGCTGATCCATACTACTCATCCATAACGTAATCGATTACTGATTCAAGTTGTTTGTGTCCACGAGTAAGTGTGGATATCATTGTGGGGAAAATCCATTCATAATTTTGAGATCATGTTGGGTGCAAATATCTATAAGCCTACGTCCATTTTCATTTATTGTTTCTTCCCCAAAACGACCTTTTCACTCCAGGTTGGATAGGGTAAAGTTTTCCACAATCTTCATAACACCTCACTTGAATTGTCCTCTCGGCGAGGCATGATTGCAACAGAATCTACCTTGGTGGTGGATTTACACAACAAATCGAACGCTCGATTTAGATCAATGAAAGGAGATAACTAGCAGCGTTGTAATTTTTTTGTCTTTCTGCTTGCTTTTCCATGTGTGTGCTGTGTGTAAGTATAAATAAATAATTTAAATATATTTTTTGTTAAGCTGACTCTCTGGCTTCAAAGTTTTGCATTGGATTTTTATCGCTATGCAGTTTTGTGGTAGACGATTATACATCATTGTATTCTCCTGGTATATTTGTTGTAAATAATATTGGGTATGAAAACTTTAATGGCATTTGGGTATTAGATATTGGATTCTTTGATTCTCCGTCTATATAAATATTTGGCTGAGACTGTGCATATTGAGCATAGTATGGATGATATACACATATAAATGTTCTCACTAATTTTATTTGCAGAACCATTACAGCCACTAGATCATCTAAAATTCTTCTAATTTAAAATACTTTAATGTAGTTGACACTTTCATTTCGAATAATGAAGTCCTTACTATGTGACATTCAAATGGAATTTTTATAAATAACGCCGAGAGCAGAGGTCCATGACTACATACTTCTTCTTTAACTTAAAACCTTTGATTCCGAAAAAAATCTTCTCAATAGCGAATAACCGTTGTCATGGTCCTCTGCCCTTCGCGTTATTTTCTGCACAATTAGTGAAGATCCATTTTATCTAGCAACGTTCTACTGGCCAATTTCATTCGAGCACAATTTATGAAACGCCATATTCACAAACCCTGCCTGCCGTATTAGTAGGAACTCTTTACAATTGTATCCTTTAAATTTTTCCTTAATTCGTTGAAGGAATGATTGATTCAAATAGTGAGTTTTGATTGGAATTTACAAGCTAGATATGCGTATTTTTTTCCTCATCTACCGTTAGATAAAATCATTAATTATTTAGTGCAATCATTGTTATATTGTATATTTTCGTTAGTTAGTTTAGTTTAATTAGTAGAGATTTAATCCAAAGGAATGGTACGTCGCCCACATTATCCAACCAGAAACTTTTTATTTCGTTATTGTTTTTGAGTTTTTAAACAATTATTATAATATAATATTTGTTTGATCTATCTAGTCTGAAGTTTCGTTCAAAGGCCAATATTTCTTCGATATTTCTTCAACACCTTTATTACACGATCGGAAATTATTGGTTATCCTGTGTTTTTTCAAATCAGTAAATGTATATCATATAAAATTGTAATGTAATGTCAATGTAGTAAATCAACACGCAAAGCTCGCCGGTGACCATCACACTCGATAATACTCCACAAAATTCGAAACTCTACGGAACAATGTTACATAAATCATTAAAGAAGTTTGTAAGAACGCACGCGTCATGCGACCTTGAACTATCATAACACAATGTAGGCGAAAGTTCAAGCTAATCAAGTACAGGACACAAGTCGAACTAATCGATAGGAATACATGGATACTACAATGAGAACAATGAAGTTTACTTTTACCCGCAGAAATAAAGTATTTATTTACTTCATCAATCGCAACTGTTTACATCATGGGTTACTAAACTGCAATCAATCATAGCAAGTGTATGTTAAAAGTGTTCTTCGTGAACAAGCTAAAATATTGTTTCGTTTTTATGTGCATCCAAAATAAATGTCATTTATACGAATATTTCACAAACCAATTTTTATTTTTTTTTGTATATTCAATATAATGTAAAAAATGTTTATATATTTTATTCTACGTTTGTGAATGTTATTATTAATTATAATTAATAATAAAAGTAACGGGCGGGTAACAAATATACAAATTATCGCATGTATATTCATATTAAATTAGTTGCATTAATTCAAATTTCATATTGAAACTATTTTCGGTTAAAATTATGCAGGGCTTAAATTATTTATATTAACGTTAATTAAATTTGTTTCCAATTTCCGGGCATTTATTCAAAATATTAATAATTTAACTCGAAATCTATAATACTTCATGCAAAACATTATTTCTTCTAGACACAAACCTACAGCATGTACTACCTCTTTCTATTCCTAATCATGTTTACCTTGGTCCGCTTTGGGTACCTTTTCAAAATAAGTGAATTTCTTTACTGGTGTTACTATCTTAGATGTACTTATATTTTTAAAACATAATTGTAATCGACAAATATGAAAAGATATTATATTTGTTCATATGTCGTCGTCCTAAAATTTTCGGGTTTCTACCAAACAGTAGATACTAACTTTTGAAACAGTTTAATATTTATCGTAATCTAAGATGTTATTATTGTTTCCTTGGTGTGAGCCAGGATAAAAGTTATCATTGAGACATCATTATAGAAAATGTTTTTTGCTTGCTTGCTTTCCTTGCATGATTACAAGTCTGTAGCTGCAATATGCAATGCGGAATGGGCAGTAAACTATGTTAATCGCTAGAACTTGAGTACCACATTTTGGAGTCACCATTGATGACACACATTAAACTAGTGATATTTTTACGCAGAATTCATAGTGGTCTTGTTAAGCATCGTATAGATCAAACTTGACCAACGACAGGCCCGTGGGCAAGTTTCAAAATTCCCGCGAAGTTGAAAAAGTATCGGACCCCGTGTTTCAATTATCATTTTAAACATGGTATTTCATCTAATATTGGACGTACCAGGTGTCTGCTTTGCATTCAAAGGTATGTTATGTTATTCATTATTACATAATTTAAGTTTCTGCCACAATAAATTTGATTACGAGTTTCCACATTAGGCATTCATGAAGTAAAGTAAAAAATACTGTTTGTTACAGTATGGCTCACAGCAAACCAAATACGTCGAAATAGAGAGTCCCGCAGTCTTTTTCGTTATGCATGGGAAAAGAAATATTGTGCAAGCAAGGCACAGAAACCTATATGTTTACTTTGCTTTACTCCAGTAGCTGTTGCGACATCAAAGATTTTTTACAGAAATGGAAACTATTCAACGAACAGACTATTTTCATTAAAATGTATGAGGAGCTTGAATCTATGATCGATCAAAACTGAATCTATTAACGCTCAAACACATTTTATGACAGTGGTCGCTTTAGCTGCGTTCATGTCAAAGCTACACTCCACAATAATGTTGCTAGAAATAGTAAAAAAACAACTAAGCAAGTCTAAAATGGAAAAATTGTTTAAACTGCAAAGTGGCAAAGCTGTTACTAAATTCTCAGACAATATAAAAAAATTGTCTGAAGTTTTCGAAATTGCAACAAACGTCAACATTGTAAAAATTGTCAAAACTGGCCTAAATATAAAAACCCAAAAAGTTGCAAAACAATCAAAATTATCGAAAATATATAAATTGCGTTATCTTTTTGACAATTTTGAATTTTTATGTTATAGGCACGTTTAGCAATTAATCAAGATTATCGAAAACAAATTGTCCATAACAACAAAAATACCAAAGTTGATAAATTGGCAAAAAAATAAATTATCTAAAATACATTTAGTTAGCAAAAATAATTAAACAATTTAAATGAGACAAATTAATAATATACAATTCATAACATTGTGATTATCTTTGCACATAATTGTAATGATCAAAGCGTCAACGTTAAAGCCGACAGTCTTTCACTGTCACGAAACACTGTTACGAAACGGGTGCAATGCATCTGCAATGACCGGGAAAAACAAGGGTTGCGTAGTTTTGTTACAAAATTACTGGGATCGAAAAATATTTTCGTATCATTGTATTATCCACCAAGAAGTGTTGTGTGCAAAGGAGATGAAGTTGGATGATATTATGGACCCGGTAAGCTCTTCATATATGACGTATGACATGATGAGAGCAATATTTATTCAACTTGAAAGAGCTGGGTTTTAAAATGTTTAAAGGAAAAAAGTGCCGAACAGATTTACTGAAAAACTGATTTATTGAAACTGATTTAATGTAAATTAAATCCTGGTTGAGTGATCAATATTTTAAAAATTACAAGGCAAAAATTGTTCACTTCCGACTATGTTACTTTGATAAGCGGTTTCAAAACTCAATTAAATCTGTTTAATTTATTGAGCCAATTTGACCTTTTTCCTGCACTCAAAGATTTGCAAGGGAAGCTCAATATCGCCGTTATCAATTCTACTAAGTACGAATCTAAATTAGATGCCTATTACAGTAGTTTGAGGGCAGATCCCAGGACTTTGAAAGTATAAGAGAAAATTAACAATTTTTTTTGAATCCTTCTACAATCAATTATCGTGCCAATATTCAGTTGGAACTCATTGAACTGCAAAATCAATCTGTTCTAAAAAACTTTCTGTACTGACCTGGCCTATCAATTTTTAAGTAGTGTCTGATAAACATATATTTGTGAAACGATTTTTTCAAATATTATTTTTTATATAAATAAATATCGCATATTTCTGATTTGTTGTTACTGTCGACACCTAACATAGGAAAATTATTAAAACAGAAACCATTTCAGAAATCACATTAATTGTACCAATTATTTAGATTTAGATTTTGTTAATTTTGTTTCTTTATTTGGTAGAAGATGCTATTTATTTTATTTTAATGAACGGCAATTTGTAACTCAATACCTCAACTCAACCTCAACTCAATACTCTTAAAATCGTTGGGCAGCTTCGGTGTAGTTAGACGCGAAGCGTAAACTTGAGGGTCACAAAGCGTACTTAGATATTCGTGTTTAGTGTGGCTGGCGAAATGTAGATTTGTGCTAATAATAAAATAGATGTAAACAATTCGTTTGGTTAACAAATACGACTACTATTTCCGATCGATAGCGGTAACAACACTCCTAAAACAATTAGCGACTGAATAAAGGAACCGCTTATTCTAAGAACGCCGAGTTTCTTAGAATAAGCTGTTCCATTATTCGCAAACCAAGATCGTTTTCAAATGTTCTTTTGAAGAACAAAAAAATATTACGAGGATAGCCCAGGCTAAAACCCTGCAGCTAAACGTTTTTTCAAAATCAATATGTATAATATATTTGGAAAGACAAATCTATCAAACGCACATATTTTTTTGAAATCAATATCTCAACCGGAAGTGTTGGTTTACTCCGTTACACCGTTTCCATTATCTCGAAAATGGTACATATTATCGAAAAAATTAAGATTGATATTTTAAACAACTTTTATTTGAAAAGTGCTTTCAAAAAATTGAGCATAATTAACTATAAGAAAGTTCAGTTTAAAAAACTTCTAGTGCATAACTATCTACCGATTTTTTTACGAGGACCGAATTATATACAACCGAGCGTGTCACCTACAATGCGATTGGGACGCAATCGAAACTTACATCGAGAATCCTATGAGCGGTCAAAATATGTATCGAAAATCGCAACAAAGAACACAGCGAATTACCCCATTTAATTTTGTCGCAGTCACTATGACGACTTCTTGTAACGTAACATACTAACGTTTTGCAATGAAATTTCCATATTTGTGTAGCACCCACGCATGCAATGCACGTATACATATTTCAATCTTCCTTGGAATCGCCCTGTTCAAACAAAGTGCGATCAAAATAACTCACCTACCAGGGAGGCCCAACTCATTACCCGCCACCATCAGGAGCCAAAGACTCCAAGACCATCCAAGCGTTCTTGTCAAATAAACTCATAACACACGTTAACAAACACATCGAAAATCGCCGCGAAAAGCGCAACGTTTCTTTCCCGAGAAACGCGCGAAACTAACTGAACGATTATTTTCGGGCGTCGCGTCGCAAAAAAACTGACCTGCTTGGACTGTTTATCGTTACGTTACGTCATGTAGACCGATAAGCTAATGGACATGTGCAAAAAACGACGTGCATTTTTATGATTATAATCCGGGCTACAATTAAGACGTCGAGAGTTTGACTTTTACTTTCTTATACCTTATGCGTTCTCGCACCTAAACGATTGAAGCTAATACTATGAAACTTTAAACTTAAGACTTGTATACAGCGAGGAACTCTATCACCTTTTCCCATATCAACAAAACGGTACGAATATACAGAAATATATATTTTTAGTCATTATTTTTCCTGCACTGTAACTGAGATTTGTTTTTAAAACCCGTTATTTACTATACATTAAGTCTAAATTTAGATTACAAGTAAGAAGGGTAGCAAGATGGTTTTACGCTCCAACGCATCAACAACGGGGTTAAAAACGACCAGCATGTCATATACTTAGTTGGATAAATAGGAATTCTAACGTTTACGTAATATTTTCTGAAAAATCATATAGGAATAGTCTTTTGGTAATTAGTTCCAGTTAGCTCATCGCTTGTGTTTATCATTTTCAGGACTGGGGGATTAAAGTTTTAAATTTTCCGCAGTTGCCTGAAAATGTTCCTGTTGAAGGTTCTGATTGTTATATAATTGCTAACTGGTGTTAACGTAGATTTATAGATGCTTGGTTTGTTTTCCATAATCGTTGCTTCATGTCTTCTTCAGTTCTTCTCCAGTATACTTTTGGGATTACTTCAGTCGAAAATAAGGGTGCACAGAAAACAAAGGTGGGAAAAAATTAACAACGACCATCGTTCTCACTATTGGTCTTTATGCTAAAACGGTTGACTGGCGAGAAAACGTCAATCAATGCAATTCACTATAACAATGGCACACATTTCCTGGCATAGAAATATTAACTCTCTGTACAGTAATTCTAAAGTGTGTCAGTTTTCTGGTTAACACTCCACAATTGCATACCGTGGGTACTTTAACTACACGAACCATATCGTGTCCTCCTATACACCGCAATACCTTGAACCACACAACATAAAAATTCGTTATTAACCACCAATCTAGGTTGCAAATGAGAGATGTGCAATAGATCTGCTAATTAATAATAACCTGCACTATATGATTGGGTTATTAGTTTTTGAGAAAGCATTACGCGTTTGGGTTTTGGATTGAGTTGGGTATGGTTGGCTATGGTTGGGTTGGAATAAAAACCTATGAAGATTTAGATAATTTGAAATGTCCAAATTCTTTAATAAATTAATATTTTATATTGCAAGTGTGTGAAGTGAATGATTATAAATCAAGCATTCTCAAACCGTATGAATTTTTTAATGACGTCTGCTGCATCAACATTTTTTGTTTGGATGTTTATGAAAATGTTTTCCCAAAATATGAGCTCGACCAGTTTTTAGGTGCGATGCCGAAGAAATGGTAATTAAATTAAATAGGTGTTTAATCAACTAACAAGCTTTTCCAAGTACCTTAACTTCACTGCTGTATATATTTGAGACTATTGCTTTAAGAAGCTGTTGGAGTTCAGGTCAAAGCCTACCACCATCATTTGGCATAAAAGATTACTACAATGAAATGTGCCTATTTGATATTATGTTCAATTCAGTTAACTTAAAGTTGTTGGAAAGAGATACCAATAAATTATTTCAAGTACTTGTTGCAAATGCTACAATGAAAGAATTTGAGTATAAAAACGACCACTAATTGACTGGTTTGCGAATAGTACATATTTCCGGCATCAATACAGACAACTTAGCCTACGTTGTTAATTCATTTCCGGTACCCAAAGGATGCCAGGGTTGGTGCGAAGATTCATACTCGGTCCGTAACATGCGATAATCCAGTTGAAAAATAGTTGCTTGCTATTGCTAATTATACAACGAATTCGATAGCCTGTCTCATTACACAAATTCGTCTCTAGTCATCACCGAACTACCGTGTTATTTACAGATGTATACCCACCAAACCATAACCCAGACCGATTTACGGAGTAATTGTTAATGCATAGCAAATATAATAGTACAGTTGGGCATATTTATATTAAATATTATGTTTTATAGGTTGCTGTTTTGGTATCCCATATATGCCTTACATTACCAACTATGAATACAAAAGTGAAGTAAGCCACCTTTTGGCATTCAAAAGCAGATGGAGCTGAAAAATCGTTTTTGCACAGAACATAATATAACAAAGTAATAGAGCTATTTGTATGTTACGTCAATATTCCGTTATGTCAAAGAGTGTAAATATAAATAAAAACTAATAATACTCTGGGAGAAGCACGGCAATGGTTTAGCAGTAATAAGCTTATGTTAAATATGGAAAAAACACAACGAATGGTTTTTAAAACCAAAAATAGAAATCAGGAGCAAGCAACCATAAAGTTCCTAGGAGTTTTCATGACAAGCAATCTCAACTGGCAACAACATTGTGACAAAATAAGTCCTAAAATTGCCAGAAGTATTTACATTATCAGAAGGTTGATGAACATTGCAACATATGAAATTGCAAGAATGGCATACTTCAGCTGCTGTCACAGTATCATTTCATATGGGATAATAATGTGGGGAGCATCACCAGAAGCAACGAGAATATTTGTGCAGCAGAAAAAAGCTGTAAGAGTGTTGTGTGGTGTGAGTGCAAGAACAAGCTGCAGAGAACTTTTTAGAAACACAAACATTATGACGTTACCATGTATATATATACTTACGTGTATAAAGTATGCAAGTGACAATTTGATCTGTTTTGAAACTAATGGACATACACACGACTACAGTACAAGACACCGACATGACCTAAGGATTCCGCACCATCGTGTGAAAAAATCGCAAGGCAGTGCAAACTATGACGCCATAAAATTTTATAATAAGTTGCCGTATAACATAAGACAATTTCGTGGCAACAGCTTATACAATTGGACAAAAAAATTCCTCCTTGAAAATGCTTTTTATTCGACTAGTGAATTTTTGACGTGTGATGTTGTAAATGATGTTTAGTCTATGCAATGGGATTTTCTATTTTGGTAATTTCTGACATTGTACTGCTTTTTATTGTATTTAACTTTTTATTGTAATTTTTTTTGTGACTTGTGTAATGATCTAGTATCAAAAACACCAATAAAGAATTATTATTATTATTATTATTGAAATGTTAAACACGAAATTTCATTAAAAATCTTTATCCAAGTCCGAAGTACTTAAATAGACGAATTATATAGCAATAAATCACGGACGAAGAAAATTATACTACTGGTTAAAGTTAAAATACAGTGTCATTCACTTCAAATTATAAAAAAATTGTTAACGTTTCAGTATGTTCTTAAACAATGTTGGTTACAGTAGGAGATTTTGAACAATCTGGTTCTGAATAACTACCATCTCCAGTACTCTCATCAGACAATGATGACTCTGAAGAAGTGAGTTCAGCCACAAATTTACAACAGCCACAGCCAAGCACGTCTAGTTCAATAACAGCAGAACCGCAAGTAAGTATGTCTAGACAATGGTCAGCAGCTGAAACCACAGATGAAACTCCTATCCTCAAAAGTAGAAAGCGTGTAAAAATCCCAGAGACTTGGCAGCGAAATGTGCTTAAATTAAAACGAGCAAAAGGCGAACAATATAAAAACTACAAAGAGAACAGTGTTCCTGTGAAGACATCTGAAACAGGCGAATGTCCATGTGCCAAGAAATGTAATCTAAAAATAAATGAGGGACGTCATGTGGAAATATTTAGACGATTTTACTCATTGGCAAATTTTGACACTCAGAATACATTACTGTTCTCATTAGTTACAGTGACAAACAAATGTAGAAGTTACACGGGAAGAGAAAAATCAAGAAGGCAAAAAACACACATTTATCATTTATTAGATGAGTTTCAGGTGTGTAAAAAATTCTTCCTAAGAACTTTTCAAGTTTCTGATGGACGTGTAACTAGGGTGTTGAAGCATAAAAGTATTCATAGTGTTCCGAGTATTGATCGTAGAGGTCAAAAAACTTCTGTAAACAAAACACCAGACAATAAGATTGCAGAGGTATCCAGTTTATGAGTCTCATTATACCAGACATAAAAGTGACAATAGGAGATATTTCTCACCGGATCTGAGCCTTAGACGAATGTATTTATAGAGAAAATACTGTTGAATCTGTCTCATCTTTCATGTTTAGTAAAATTTTTAATGAATGTTTTAATCTACGTTTCCATACACCGATCAGTGTTTCTTGCAAAAAATATGGTCTCTTCCATAACAAAATCACATTTAATGACTGAGCAGCTAAAACAAGAGTTGCAACGTGAACAAGAATTACACCAGAGGAAAGCGGACAGTACAAGACAAGAATTGAAAGACGATACGACATTGGTAAAATCATCTGCTGACGTCACTGTAATCACCTTTGTCTTAATGAAAACCCTACCTACCCCTGTGTTGAGTACTGAAATAGTGTATTACAAGAGACAGCTTTGGACTTTTTGGTTTGAAATTCACAACATGGTGCCTACATGTTTGTTTGGGATGAATCTGATGCTTTGCGAAGACCCCAAGAAATTGGATCTTGACTAATCATTACTAATCATGACTAAAAAAGTAGTCATGTATTCTGACCAATGTGGGGGATAGAATAAAAACACAAAGATGTGGTTGTTCTGTCAGTATGTTGTATCTCACCCAGACTTTACTATAGAAGAAATAGAAAAAAATAAAAAAATCTTCAAAGAAATATACGTTCCAGAAAACTGGCTCGAAGTAATTAAAACGGCTTGAATAAGGCAACCATTCAAGATAATAGGAATGAGTGCAAGTGATTTTTTCTCTTCCAAATCACTGGAAAAGAATATAACCAACAGCAAAAATTCGGATAGTAACACCAAGGTGGAGTGGTTGAAAGTTCAGTGGCTAAGATTCCATAAAATTCATCAATTTTCAATTTTTTACAAGTATTCTAACAATGAAGATGTCCTCTTTAACGAAGTTAGTGTTAATAAAAGGCAGTCAGTGACCATAACATAACTATATGCATTGTAAAAAACAACCATAGCTGAAAAAAAGAACTGTTGTACTTCATCCCGCCAGTTCATCGCACTTTTTATAACAACCTGAATTCCAAATAGCAAATAGCTCTTTAACTATGTATTTTGATTGATTTCTTAATAAAATTGCCCTAAAGTGGTGTAACTTGTTTATTATTTTAAATTTGTCCAAAATATCAGAAATGCGGTGTAACCCACATTTTCCAATAATATTAACTTAATAAATACAAAAATACACAGCTATTGTAAATTTGGAAATACTTTTTATAAATTAAAAATAAAACATTTAAAATAAAGTTCTCAAAAGATATTATATTTAAAAAAAAATTACCAAGTTTAGAATCCTCATTCTCTCCATCAACTAGTTTGGTGTTACACCACTTTCGCGCTGATGGCCTCAAATATACTAATAACGCATGTATCCAAGCAATACCCATAAGAGGTTTTATAACGCTTAAGAAGTTTTCTACGAACAACAAACATTTCTCTTTAAAGACATTGACCGCGAACAAGCGAAATGAATAAATGCAATAAATCGCGGAAAATATTCACGGCATTTGACAGATACATTATGGGTATAGGAATTCAGGGGTTTTTCTATTTCGCGCCGTTAGAGGATAACGCGCCGTGTAATACCAACCATTATGCAATCGCGTGATTTACGCGCCTGCTTTCGCGAAAGTACAAATGATAAATACAATTTTAAGTTAAATAAATATATAAGAACCGCAATAACATTCGCATTATTGGATTAAGTTAATATATAAATGTAACACCGGCGAGATATGTAAATTAGCTGAATAGTAAGCGCCTACGAGCGGCGCAAATTTAAAATCGCAATTTATGACACACGACACACCGTAATCTCGCACGGTAGCGTTATTAGACGTTATTTTACTATATTACTACGGAATATATTATCGCAGTTTAAGTGGTTCGTTGTAAAATGTTCATTAAGCCTCCACCGGCAGAAAACTAGGCGACGAAATTATATATAATAAAGAATGAATGAAAGCTTCCCAATAAATCGCACAACTCGGATTCATGACGACTTTTAAAGCAACGAAGACAATTAATTGCGCTGCTTTTCTGAACTTAAAAGGCCTGGACTAATTAAACCGCTCGGCGAGGACAATTTGTAACGCAATACAGAATTATACAAAACGGCAAGAATTCCCTTTGAGGCACATTTGTTTAACCAGTGACTTCTAAATTGAATGAACACGAACAATCTACATAATAAAACTGAGAGCCTGCACATAATATTAACTACACTGTGTTGCAGTAAAGTATGATTGCTATGAAACTGTGCACGCAAAAACCAGAAACAAGCGACATCGTTGAAAAACAGAATTACCGATGGAATTCGATTTGGAATTTATAAGCTAATAAATTTCGAACACGGAAATTTCGCAACAACTTCATTCCTGGCAATAACTTTCCAATTAAACTGCACGAGAGTCCATTGTTTAAATTACGCCTCGGCGCCGTAGCAAATACGACTGCAGCCGACGCCATCAACGGATACGCCCGTAATTACCATACAATCATTTAACGAAGAGACACGTCGTAATTGCGAAAGCTCATACGAATTTTCCGCTGGATGTCGTCCGGGACTAATTAGCGTCGTCCTTGTCGCGTTTAAATCGTTTAAATAAAAAAAAAACAGAGTTCTTAGAAAAAGCTTACACAAACTACGTGACTTTAGACTTAGAAAAATGAATGGGCTTAAAATAAATATAAAACATATTCGTGGCAATTAATTATCTTACACAATCCCAGTTATTTCGCCCATACGAGACTTTTGAATAAATCGTCACTGACTTTATTATATCAATCAATTAGCCACGCTTACACTTGCGAATTTTAAATTAACCTTTCGAGCCACATCCGTCTCTTAATTAATGCAAATCTATCAAATGCGAAATGCAGATACCATTTATTTGCGATATGTGCGCATTTGAAGATAAATTGAAAATTAAAATTTTGTCGGACGGCGCTTTTTATTGATTTTGCCGGCGAAAAATACATTTTTATTCAATACGGTCGTCATTAATGTGATTTCAATGTTTGATATGAAATATTGGTCCGACATCACCTCAGTTGTATGGCTATTTGTGAAAAATAATAACAGAACGACAACCACTGTTTATTTAATAGAACCAATTTTAGTTAAAACGGCTGCCGAGCTAATATACTTCGTTATCAAATCAAAAATAGATCAAATGCATTTTGCTAAATAAAGTTAAAATGTAAATATACCACATGATTCAGTACCAAGAATGACAAACAATTAATTCATGAGATAATATCAGATATCACTACGAGTAAACAAATTCCGCTAGCCTCGTACATAAATTTGAATGGCCATTCAATTGCATTTTCATTCGTGAAATCGGTACATTTTAGTAATATTCTTAAAACTGAAAACAGTTTTATAAAATGTATTAATAAATTAGAAGCTAAATTAAATAGAACATTTAATCTGCAAATCAACGGATGGAGATGTCCAGGTTAGTGCCAGACTTAGATGGGAATAGTGGCTTACATTACGTATTCGGGACGACCTTGTAAGCATCTATTCAAGTTATCATATAGAAAGAATTGTTATTAACATTAGAAAAAGGAAAAACGGTAGAAAAACTGTAGAGCAAATTGGACAGAGAAAACGAGAAACAGAAAAGAATGGAATAAAATTCTTCAACAGGCCCAATGCCTTCACGGCCTCTAGTTCATATACATATATATTACTATCCGTGTCCTTGCCGCATTGCAACTGTTGGGCGATGACGGTTTACAAAATTGCATTTAATTTATAATTAAGTAATTGAGTAAGGATTAATCCTTACTCAGAAGTTGTCTCTCTGCAGATCTATATTGCAATTTTTTACGACACACCATGCAAGTAGTTGAAAATATATCAATTATACCTAGATGTATTCCTCACTGATATACGTTTGTTTGTTAACAGGTATATGCGCAAATATAATTTTCCTGGAATTATTGGATACATATATTGTACCCAAATTGCAATACATGCTCCTCCGGCAGAACATCCCATATCAGCGTTTTATAACCGTAAAAGCATTTACAGTTTGAACACACAAATTGCAAGTTGTATAAAGTGAAATGTATCACTGTACTAAAATATTTACAACGAAGACGGACATATATTAATTGCAATAATTTATTGTGCATGTGTATATTTGTTTATTATAGATTGTATTTGCATTTACAAACAAAATCAGTTGGAACTGAGTTGGAACTAGTAATTTCATGGTAATTGGAATTACAGGCGCGTGCTTCGAGGATAGCATGAAGATTTGGGCACTCAATGCACGTGACTCAGATTTCGTTCACGATGTTGTTATATGGTGAATGTCGAATATACAACAGCATTTCAAGAAATTCAAGGTAGTCAGCCCTCTGCAATGACGAGACTCAGAACTCAGAATCTTAGTAACGAGTCCAGTGTTAAATGATCAAGACTATTTGTGTGTTAAACATTCTTTGGTTGCCTACTCATGCCTCCAGTTATCAGTTAATATTGGAAGAAAATGAGAACATGAGGACGCAGTAAAATTTACAGCAGCAGTCACGTATTCGGGACGACCTTTTAAGCATCTATTCAAGTTGTCAAATAGAAAGAATGATCAGAAATATATTAACAAAAATTGTTTTTAACATTAGAAAAAGGAAAAACGGTAGAAAAACTGTAGAGCAAATTGGACAGAGAAAACGAGAAACAGAAAAGAATGGAATAAAATTGTTCAACAGGCCCAATGCCTTCACGGCCTCTAGTTCATATACATATATATTACTTGATAGTTAACGTTCGTGTCCTCTTGTGTGAATGAACAAATATTCTTTGGTAATTGGGACAGTCCACAAAATAAAATAAAGCTATTTCATTGCTAACGTTTCGCCTTTAATTTTAAAAGCTTCATCAGAGCTACAATCAACAATTAACACAATTACAATATAGGTATAATTAAAAAAAAAAAAAACAACTAAACTCACCTCTGAAATAAATTTCTTAAAACAATAATGACGATGAAAGAGTTCATAAATAAAATCAATACATATTCAATAATAACAATTAATTCCATACACTTTTGCGACATACGTACAAACTACTAGTAAGAATATTAAACATAATTTATTGAAGCGACAGAAATTTTATCAAATTGGAAAAAACCTCAAAAAAAAGAAACACCTTGATAAAATTTCTGTCGCTTCAATAAATTATGTTTAATATTTTATTTATGAACTCTTTCATCGTCATTATTGTTTTAAGAAATTTATTTCAGAGGTGAGTTTAGTTGTTTTTTTTTAAATTATACCTATATTGTAATTGTGTTAATTGTTGATTGTAGCTCTGATGAAGCTTTTAAAATTAAAGGCGAAACGTTAGCAATGAAATAGCTTTATTTTATTTTGTGGACTGTCCTAATTACCAAAGAATATTTGTTCATATATATTACTATCCGTGTCCTTGCCGCATTGCAACTGTTAGGCGATGACGGTTTACAAAATTGCATTTAATTTATAATCAAGTTAATCTTTACTCAGAAGTTGTCTCTCCGCAGATCTATATTACATTTTTTTACGACACACCATGCAAGTAGTTGAAAATATATCAATTATAAATAGATGTATTCCGCACTGATATACATTTGTTTGTTAACAGATATATGCACAAATATAATTTTCCTGGATTATTGGATACATATATTGTACCCAAATTGCAATACATGCTCCTCCGGCAGAACATCCCATATCAGCGTTTTATAATCGTAAAAGCATTTACAGTTTGAACACACAAATTGCAAGTTGTATAAAGTGAAATGTATCACTGTACTAAAATATGAAGAAGGACATATATTAATTGCAATAATTTATTATGCAGGTGTATATTTGTTTATTATAGATTGTATTTGCATTTACAAACAAAATCAGTTGGAACTGAGTTGGAACTAGTAATTTCATATTTACAAAAGTAATTGGAATTACAGGCGCGTGATTCGATGATAACATGAAGATTTTGGCACTCAATGCACGTGACTCAGATTTCGTTCACGATGCTGTTATATGGAGAATGTCGAATATTCGACAGCATTTCAAGAAATTCAAGGTGGGCAGCCCTCTGCATTGACCAGACTCAGGTTATTGTTCAGAATCTTTGTAACGAGTCCAGTGTTAAATGACCAAGGCAATTTGTGTGTTAAAAATTCTTTGGTTGCCTACTCATGCCTCCAACATCATTTATAGCTATTGTTTCGTATGTAACAGACGATTAGGAAATGGAATAATCGATGAATGAAATGAAATATTGGAAGGAAATGAGAACATGAGGACGCAGTAACATTTACAGCAGCAACAGCAAGAAATTTAAATAAAGTTGCAAGAAAGCAAAAAAGTCAAAAATTCCAGAACAATGTAATTGTTTCGATGGATGGAATTTCCATTGCTGCTCTTAAGCGATTAATATAACGTGCGTTCAAGAAAAATCAATTTAGGAGGGCACTAAAATGTAATTGGTGTTTGAAGGTACTTTAGCCACAACCAAAAGTAACTACAATAATGACAGTGTTGAGGATATCTCCGGTGCAGCGTGGGTTTATGAGACGTTGGACAGTAACACATTTAATGTATGTTGCCCAGGACATATGCTTTTGAGGATCGTAGCCAGCTGGATGTATTATATACGATATTTGCGGGCATTTGATATGATCACCACATTACTAGACAAACTTGACTAATACGAATTTAATTCCAACCTAATATCGTTGATGACGTCATACTTATGTAATATGATCAACTATGTAAGTTATAATGGTTAGTGGTAAAGTCAAGAGAATTCATAGCTTCGTCAGGTGTGCCACAGGGAACTAATTTAGGGCCGCTACTTTTCCCATTATTTATTAATGACCTGTTCGATTCTCTAACCTGATCAGCACTGACCTTTGTCGGCAACCTCAAAATATATACCGCAATTAACGGCATAAATGGTGCATTGCATCTACAAAGCAATATTGATAGTGTGTTTCGGTGGTGTCAAGAGAACAAACTTCAATTAAATTCCGACAAGTGTTGTATGGTGCGATTTTCAAGGAACAAGTTAGTCTACACTTTTGACTACAACATAAATATGCAAGCGTTGATATGTAAATCCCTAGTTAAAGACCTGGGCGTATTATTTGACAGCCAATTAAAATTTACCGGTCAAGGTAATGCAAGCACGACAGTAGTTAGTGCGCTTGGATTTGTTATGCGGAACTCTCAACATTTTTCAACCAAGGTACCATTAAGTGTCTCTACTTCGCGTTGGTGCGTAACAAGCTTCTACTGACTGAATCCCAATTTACGTTTCACAGAAACTTCAACTTGAACGACTTCAGCTACGTTTTTTAAAATATTTAAGTTTTAAAGAAGTATGGCATTGGAACAAATTTATTTCAACGTTTCGACTATCGCCCAAAAGTTGTGTGACTGTCTTTACTCCCAGTTGCCGGACTAGCTGGGCTTGTTATTTTCTTGTTTATATTATGCTTTATGTACACTTTTGTTGTTGTATCTTTTTGGTGTATACTGTTGGGTGCAAATTATTATTTTATTATTATTAATATTCTTTCACATGAGTTTTGAAAAACAATTAAAATAACGCTTAAAGCAGCTTTGGCCAGAGGCATGTATTCTCAAACTTTTGCAAAAAGCAACCCATTAAAAAAATTAATATTTTCAAGGGTGGTAGACACCAAGTTGTACGTAATAGTGGAATATATTCTAATTGCATGTTAGTTTTTCAACAATCGATAAACGGATGTAACTATTATTTAATCCGGTCAGCAGAGATAAATGTACTACTTGCATAAATTGGAAAGGTTCCAGTTCATTCTTCATATAGGTAAAAAGTCCTCATATTATTAGATCGTACTTGCTAAACAAACTAAAAACAACAGCATGAAGATTTTGTTATTTACGTTGCTAATATAAAACTGAAATTTACAATTACAATGATAAATCAATAACTCTAGATCTGTTGTTGTCTTTGGCTAAAGTAACTGTTTTATCTTCAAATTTTCAAAGAAATTGATAAAAGTTTTAGGTTTCAAGTAAACTGACAACAACAAGTATTTTCCATAATTAATAAAATTTGAATTATAAAATATTTTTTCTACGACAACATCGAAAAATGTTCATACCAAGAGTGTAAACTGAATCATAAGAAACTACATTTTGTACTGAATTTCATTTCGCATCGGTTGCTAGGCAACAAATGCAATATGAAATATTTCGTGTTCGGTCTCCTGTTTTTGATAACAAAAACGAAGGTGGCTTAAAGAATATAACGTCAAACGACAAATGTCATCAGTTTGTTACAGTTTGTGCATTACAAATAATTCCGTAGTTGTTTCCAAGAAATCAGATAATTAATATGGAAAGTGATAGCGATAGTGACTTGGAATTGACACCTCCAAATATAACAGAAGCAGCGAATTTAACAACACTAAATTTATTGCAACAAGTTCTCCCAAAATTATTTTCAATAATTGCACATTTACCTTTAATAAATAAAATACGTAGGTAGGAAGTTATTTCATAGTTCTTCTTCTTAATTGGTTGGGCACTGCTATCCAGGCTCTCCTAATGAATAGGTAATTTCGTATTTTCATAGATCCAAAGCAATGAATAAAATATTTGCATATTTATTTGTATCTATTTTTATAATTGTCATTGTCGTAGAAAAAGTATAGTATGCAACTCGCACAAAATAGCAATTTTTCCCCTGTTTGAATTGCGCCTTCGGTTCGTGTCGCAAACTTTCAAACTCGTGCAAAATATGCATCATTTTGTGCTTGTTACATAATATACTATTAAGTGAACAAACGAATTATTATTTAGAGAAATGCTTTCACATTAGTGTGATATACAAAATCTGCACTAACATAGAGCAGAGACAACAAGAACCTTAACAAAGCACTTTTACACAGTTTCCAGATGTAAAACGTTGAAATGTTTCTGGCACAATACAACAATGGTTCTTGAACCTGAGTTGTCGTATTCATTTACAAAGTCTTATTATGATCAAATTTCCCTTAAAAATGCAAAGTAGTACACATCCCTTATAAGTAAGGACCACTGGACTAGGATACTGATGTTTTATTGAATGATGTTATCATATTTTGTAACCTCACATTGAATGATATTACAAAAATATCCAATTTAAAATAATAAATTTTAGTGGTACTAGTTGTCGTGTGCATGTTAAACTTAAGTTTTACTAATTTTTTAACATCCTGATTACAACAGGTTACAATAAACAGGGTGCGACAATATTTCATGTAATGAAGTAGACAATAAAACATTATTTGGTTGTGTTAATTTACCCTTCATTATACACACAAAGGAAAATTATTTGAAATTTCATTAATATAATATTTTTGCTTGCGTTTATAACACTACAATAAAATAACACAATTTCAACAAATTCATTGTACAATTTGAACAAAATCACATCGCTTTGTAAATATTTACCGCCAAACGAACTGAACCAATAAATTGATAACGTAACACTTTCTACGCTTTCGAATCGCTACCACTGCACGCATTTGAAAGACGTAAATATCGTCACCACAATGGTTTGTAAATAATCGCGTTAAGCGGAGTACCCTCATCAAAAAGGTAGCTTCAGCTTTGCACACTAGCACGGCCTATTAGCGCTTATAATTAGTCGTTCAATTGAAAACCGCGTACAAAGTTTTATACACCACATATACAGCTGAAAAATTCAAAGCGTTATTGCAAACGGATTAATTACAAAATTAAATTCAGTTGCTCGTAACCGCACACTCTCTCATGCATATCTAATTAAATATAATGAGATTGTAATTATTGTGAACACGTGATATTTCATTAAATGTGTAAATGAATCGGAAAATAGTGATGCGAAAGGAGGGTTTCTTATAGGGTGATGCAATTAAACATGATTATGTGATTTTTAGAATATGCAGCTTCTTATATTACTAGTGTTAAACTTGGATACGACGTGCAACGAACCATTGAAATGATGTTGAATATGGTCCCATCTTGTATTATTGCGCAACGTTTGACTCCGTTTAGGGATCATAACACCATATGTTCAAAAAAAAATTAATAGATATAATGACCAGTCAATTATCATTATTACTTAACCGTTCAAAATTTATTTGTTTCTATATAGGTCACAATTGTATGATGGTTTCGATGAGTCAAAGAGATTATTTAATTTAATTTATAATTAATTAATTATAATTAATTTAAATTTAATTATTTAATATCAAGATTAGGCAAAGCTTTCCCTGTTGATAAATGCACCGTCGAAATTAAAAGACTGGCCAATTTGAAATTATTAAACTGTTCAGAAGAACTATTAGCAATGTTGGACAGATTTATCGGCACGTAATTTGTATTCACATCTAATTTCTAACAACCTACTTGCACACACTTATGATTTACGATATCTGGCTGCAGATGAAGCAATCTACTACGATCTAATATTTAATCACACATGATGTTAGTAATTTCCCATTGATTTTATTACCAACAGCTTCAGTCCATTGCTGTTGCGAATGCCGTTCGCTACTTTACATCCATTTGTGCCTCATTTTGCCCTATTAATCATCGGTTCGCTTTTTACGCATCGCGATGTGTGTGTGTGTGTGTGTGTGTGCGCGCGCGCTTTCCATATACCTATTTAACGGACCTGGAAATTTAGTATGTGCTGAATGTAATAAATTAAACAGCAGTTACCTTGCGAAATCGTTTAACTTATTTCGATGATTACCGTACATAATTTTCATGCTGCAAGGAGTAAATCTTGCGAAATTACAGTTATAGCCATGTCGTGTTTGTACAACGAGTTTCGGATGTAAAACATGTTCCATGTTTGCCTTAACGAATTTACTATCGAACTAGTTCTAAAACTTATCTTGGTGATAAATCCCAAAGGATCTAAATTTGTCCGTTATACATATGGTAACTCAAATGGCCTATGAATTTGTTCCGAATTTATATTTATTTGTTTGTCCAATTATTTAGATCAGTGCTGATTTCGAAAACTTCAAACTAAAATATAAAGGTAAAAATTAATGTTTGAAGTTTTGTGTAATGCAATTTATGACTTATCATGTTAAAATATTCCTGAGCATATGAAATTAAATTATCAAATATTGTAATTTACATGACCAGTTGGCTATTACGAATAATCGTGACAGGTATTGCAAATAATCATTAATAATATTCCCGTGCGCACATCTGATCTTCTGACCTCTGATTAATAAACCGCTAACTACTGAACCAAAAAATGATTACGTTCGTCGATGAAACTCGCCGAAGAAACGTAAAGTATCATGCAAATTTTCGATAAAGCGTACAAATCAGACCGTATCGGCGGCGGAATTTAAGAAAGCAAGCAGTTTTGAGGAAGTAGAAAATCGCCGCAATTTATCTTGCAAATTAGCTTGGAAAACTATCGTTTTTGTTACGTTGTTTCCTGCGTACCAATCTCGGTAACGGTACCGGCTAAGGTCATGTGGCCCAGAAGCCATGTTGATCGGCAATCATTTGTTCCCGGCCGATTGTCAGATGTTATTACCACAATGGCCTACTACGTCGTTTCCTGCAAAGAAACTGCAATCTGGCCGCGGATAATGTGTGATTTACTATTCACTTTGTTTGTGTAGGCACACAGAGATCTACCTACGATCTGCAATATAAGACGACGGCGACTCGCGGAGATTTAAATGTGTACAGTTATGTGACACTGAGTTTTCTGTACTACGTGTGACTTCGACGAAGGTCGCGCTTAAGTATATCACTTAGTGCGTTACAATAAATCTAATTTGCAGCACTTGGTAATTAATGAGCTAAATCATGAATAGTCAATGAGTGTGAGACCCTGGAGTCATATTTCTTTTCGTGTTGCATTAACATCAGATTAAGCAGAATGAATGAAATAAAGATGCTAATTAATTCTATCGCCGCCCACTACATAACTGTTATATAGTATTATGAAATTCTCATATGCATTTATGTATCTTGCAGTTCATCACAATTGACTTTTGCGCATTTGCACATTTTTGGGACTTAATTATTTGTGGAAAACGTAACGCAACAATACCCAATAATGTTTTGACAACGATTAAACTGACTACTGATGTGACAGGGTAACGCCTATTAAGTTATATAGCGATATAATAACATTTCACTTGGCAGTATGGAAAATGGTATATTTATAATAATTTTGTTTTCTTTTTATGAAATTTGTTACAGCTACGATTATATATTTCTTTTTGCTTCAAAGATTGGATAACAACTAACATAATATAATATTTACATACATATTTGTAATTTTTATTAAAATAATTCAATGTATAATCGAAAAACGTTACACAACGAAACAATTAAATATTGTCGTCTTTATCGTTAACTAACTGAAAAAAAATGTAGAGTTGTGAAAGAATTCAACGATTTGAAAAAGTATTTCTCGGCGATCCATCGTATAACTACCTTCTAAGAGTAAAACGAGGCGATAGCATGAATCCTTAACCTCTTAACGCAGAAAGCAGCAGATTCGAGATGAACATTTTCTACAACCGTATGCTAGACAGAAAATTATTTTTCCAACGATGTAGCATGTTTAGTACATCTTAAAATATAACTATGTGCTACGAACTGTGTAACAAGAAAAGTTTAACATTTGTAATGTGCAAGTTTTTTTTTATGACACAGCGCAATGTTATTTTCAGGTATAAGAAAATAATTATAACATTATTACTATGTACTAGATATGTACACTTATGACTAGTGATTTTTTTGGTTAGTTGATTGTGAGTATTCTCACAGGGATTTTAGAGGTTATTTGCAATGTCGTCAACCAGCAATAAATACGTGGATTTTTTATTTTCACTTATTTGATTCATTATTATTGACTGGTAACATAAGGCAAGATTTACAGTATAAAAATATGAAATATATGTCAGGAAAATTAATTCGTAAATTTATTTTATTATTTAATTATCTTTCTAATTATACTCAGCATACATTTTATGGAAAAATAAGCAATGTTCCTTGAAAATAGACAGATGCCAGAGGAAAGCCAAGACAGTTGCTTGAGAGTAATAAAGAGTGTGACCCAATAGTATTCAAGAGTAATGCTGCTAGGACGAACTTGGAAGAAAATAAAGAAGAATCAGAAAATGAAACTAGTGAAGAAAAATCAGAAAATGAAACGAGTGAACAATAATCATAAACTGGAACAAAGAAAGTAGAAATAGAGAAGGGTGCAAATATTCATAAACAAACGTCTTCTAAACTCAGGAACAAACAATTTTGGAAAGATGTGACCAGAAATAAAAGTGTTCGGAGTATGCCAAATTGGTTTGGTAATATTTCAGGCGAAAGAACATAAAAACGCCAGTTGGATATATTCGTAATTTTTTCGCCGATCACATTGTTTAACAAAGTAATTTATATTCTATACAACGAAATCTGAACAAGATACTCAATTCGAACTGAAATTGATCAATTCTTTGGAACTGTAATTTACATGTTTGCAAAAAATACTAGGTCGGATTGCAGATACGTAGAGTTCAATGGGAAGAAATAAAAAAGTATTCGCACTTGAATAACAATGCTGAGGAGCCATCCAAGAATTGCCTTGAAAGAGATAAGCTTTATAAACGAACAAATGGTGCAGCTATAAAATATTTACATTTGCGATACTAATGAACGTGTTCACAATTTCGAAATATATTCAGGAAAACTAAAGAAAATGGAAGGTGCAAGAACAACAAGACAAGAATATTGTTTTGCATCTAGTTCAAAATCCAAGGAAAGGTGTAAATAACCTAATATTTTTGACAACTGGCTTTCTTCTCAAAAACTAGTTGTTGAACTGGCCGAATATGGATTTCTAGTTTTAGGCATAATTTGTATCAATAGTAGTCATTTCCGGACTTTCCCTGAGGATAAAGTTATGGGGAAGAATTGCAAAGGAACTTTGGTGGAAAAGAACCAATTATTGATATAAGAGCTATAAAATCATTTGACAACAGGTCGATCAACGCAGGAACCGCATTTTCTAGTCCACTAACTAATGTGAAAAGATGAGATGAGAACTCAAAGGCTTACATTGAAGTAGAATGTCCACAAGTGGTGACACCCTATAATAAAAGTATCGACTTTTCTAGATGCTATAGCACCAATAATACCGAATCCATATTCATAAAAAAATGGTTCCGATTTACTTTCCATTTGATTGACCTAGTAATTGTCAATTGCTGGCTATTTTATCACAAAGACAGCGAATCTTTGAGAATAGCAAAGATGCGCCAAATGGATCTTTTGGAATTTCGCTCCCAAATAGCAGAATTCTTATGTAAAGAAAAATAGCCCAACGGCTGCCCTTGCTTCCAAAAATATGCATCATTTGCCAATTATCCAAGAAAGTCGATAACGTTGTAAAAAACATGTTATAAAGGGCATACAAATGTATTTCTTGACAACTTTAAAGTAGATTTATGCCTAAACACAAATAATACTACCTCTGTCCCAAATTATGATATACATTTCTCTACAATTTACGGAGTTTTTGTGTCTTTGAGGAAGTCATGAATTTTTATGGGTTGAATATAATTTAGACACAGAGTTTCTAATAGTTTTAGCTAGTATCAGAAAATCAAAAATACACCTGTTGTTGCGTCGTGAAGAAAGGTTACCGGTTTCTATCATGTGTAACCAAGATGCTGTTGAAACCACTGAATTAAGTTTAAATTTATAAGTTTTCTGTTAATCTAAGTTTACATAAAGTTAAAGTTCTGTTACACTAATTTTTATTATATAAAATAAATTTTCAAAGTTTTGTATACCATAATTTGGGACAGAGGGAGTAATTGTTTTGAAGAATTTCGTATGAATTAGGAATAATTGAATGAATTAAATGAATATGATATTCAAATGACGATTGTGTAAAAAATAAAGTTGCTATATCTATTTACATAAAAGTGGAGGGAGGGGAACCAAGATATTTGCGCAAAGGGGGACGCTGGAAGAAGAGAGAATTATTGCAAGGTACAGGTGTGAATGAGGAAAAGACAAACAAGTACTGGATGAAATAGGAGTACAGGATATGCGAATTCGGAGGGTAAGTCGAAGGTAAATAGGAGCACTGGATGGAGAGTACGTGATATTCTTGGCGAAGATAAAGGAATTGAACAGGAGAAGGCGAGTGACGGAAATGCAGGCAGGAGAGGACACCAAGGAAGATAGGAAAAGAGGAGTGGAAGAGCCGGGAGAAGAAAATGGTGGGCCGGAGAGAGATGTACAATATAAGAAAATATTTTTTAAATTTAAATTGATTAATTCGGGTGTTAAGCTGTTAAGCATAAGTTATTATCAGACGGTAATTGATAAAATTTGAAGGCACCTTGTATTGATATCAAGACCTGCTCGGTACATTTTTTTATTATTTTGTTCCATAGATCAGTCCATGGATATAAAGTGATATAAATGCCATAAGAATAACATACAGAAATTTGTTAAAAAAGTAACAAGTAATGAAAAGCATAAACATTCCATCAATTCGGTTAGTTCAATTTATTTGTACCGACATGGGTCCACCCTACAATCCAAGTTCAGGTTGGAGACTTAATATCGTTAAAATAAGAACTAGGTTTGCAGCACACTGAACAGTATACAGAGGAGTGTCTAAGGATCACGGAGGCCTTCAAACCAATCTATAATGCAGTGCCCTTAGATTTCCCTCTATGCACCTAATAATGGCTGCTATAAACAAAGATATAGGGGTGGCGGGAAGTTTCCAAGAATAACGTTCACGTTGTCAAAAACATAGCGAATAATACGCGCTACAGACTTCCAGAAGCTCTGCAATACGCTATTGTAAATACAGATCAATAGTTAAAACATGAGATGGTAGTGTAGATCATTTAAAACAGCTTCTTTGTCAATCTTGCTATTTTCCTTACTATGTTTCATACTAAGATCAGAGCTATTTCCACTTGTACGTACTACATACCATACACTGTTATCAACCCCTTGTACCCGATACATCATCATCTTCATCACTTTACAATAATTATTGTCAATAGCTGTTGGATTTATATTAATCATTTACTCCTAAAACATTCTGGTTATTTTAATAGACCAGTCAATGGGTAAGAAACCTATCTATACGTCCACAACAAATCGGCTCATCACAAAAATAATTCACTCATATCCTGGTGCATCAACATTTTGAAAGATGCTTTCTGCCAAGTCCTGCACATGAATTATACGACGAGCGTCAATGAATGGTACCTATCTAATACTGTGTTACAAAGACCAAATTAATATGTTAGCAAAAACGGCTCCATATATAACATCATCGAGTCTTCCACATATTTCTCTAAGAGAAATGGCTATACTTCTGGTTGCAACTTTCTTGTTCTATATATAGATGATATATATTTCAGCCAGGATTTGAAGTATATACACATCGATCATCAGTCGAAACATAACAAGAATATAGAGATACGAGAATTTCTATGAATTCATATGAAATATAAATTCCGGGTGTTGCCGTGTTTTTTGAAGTAAACTTGATGTTTCGCTGATCATACTGTCAGAAACCTTCTGAAGAAGCTGAAGGTATGATCAGCGAAACGTCAAGTGTACTTCAAAAAACACGGCAACACCCGGAAGACACATCTCTTTGGAACGATGGCCGTGAAAGCCTACATTGGAAATATAAATTATCGTACCCGTGCATACTTATTGAGTTATTCGCCTCTAGTTAGCCAGTCCCTGGGCTTCCTATATACTATTTATTTACAATTCATTGGGAAGAAGATCCAAGAAGATAGTTAGAGGAAATTGTTAATAATAATCCACGAGTGTTCTTGCACCACGTTTGGATTTTAATTGAAACTAGGCTTTGCAATATTGCATGTCTTGATTTAGCAAGTGCTCACATTAATACAGAGCGTCCGTTTCATTTCAGTATCCTCGCGGTGTTGCCAACTTATAATATAGAATCACTACATGCAAACTATACAAACAAAATATACTACCACATATGTACACCTTTCTCAATATAAAGATACCGATGCAAATATAGTTGGCAACGCCCGAATCTCTGCACTTTGTTCAAACATAGCACATTAAATTTTCCACCTTATGTAAGAAGATGGTATTTACTTTCTTTTTCTGAATACAAAAATGTTTGCACTTTTAGTCCACAGAGTACACTTCTTTAATCATGAACGTATCTCAGATTTTTCCTCGGACAGACCAAGATCCAGATCCAGCACCCATTAGTCTTTTTGCTCAATTAGATGTGGATCAATAAAGATTTATGCGGGATAAAAAGCAAAATTCTAGAAGTTAATCTTTAAACTTTTCATCATCAGAAGTTTTACCATTTAGATGGTGTATTTAGATCGAATAGCACATTTTGATATTCTATCTTATCTTTTATTTTTTGGGAAACCCTCCAGTTATAGTAAGAAAAATAAGAGTCCTGCAAGCGACATTTTAAATACAAAAAGTCCTTGAGAGTAGCAGTCGAAATGCTCGTAGTGTAAACAAAAGAAGATTGTCGATTTATAATACTGCGTTGGGCAATAATTTTCAGAAAACGTTAAAATATCAGACAATTATATAATTCTAATAAACAAGTAATTAATTAAATATGTTATATAGGTTCACACCGAACTAATGGTGCAATAAATTGCGTGCAGTTTCCGTTCCCATTGAACCATCAAATTAGACTAACATAATATGTCATGCATCCATGGTATGGTATGGTTCTGGTTACCAACATAAACAATGAAATTTTGAGTTTTTGATTTTTAGTCATTAAACGGCACTGATATTTAATTAATAATAAACAATTCACAAACATAACAACATTATAGGTATAAGGTTATAGGGGGCAGTCAATGTGGCTAAAAAAATCCCCAATTGAATCAAGACATTAATTTCTTTTAATAAATACCACAAAAGTGTATATAAAGAACAAACATATTTATCCGTGGTACTCTAAAATTGCTTACCAGTGTTATTAGCTATGATTTAATATTTTACACATTTTGGAAAACCTATTTTTATATCATTCCATTTGGAAATCTATCTAATATTATAGAAACAACATTTATCCATTAATTTATTTACTTTATAAAGACTTCTTTAATTATTTATGTGTGAATTTACACTATGCCTTTAGGGTGCTTATTAGCCAAATGGCTATTACTTTTGGTGGCGATCCTTAACCAACTTTCTAGTTAATCCGGTCCTGGACTATCTACAAGTGAAGAGAATTCAAGAAATATATAAATTCAGTAGCATTAGCAAGAGTAATTTCGAGTTTCATTTGAAAACACGTAAATATGCAAATATGCTATTCAGAAATCTCCCTCTTTATATAATATCTAAAAGCACTTACAACAGCTTAATTTACAAGAATCGTATACGTAGGTACTATTTAATGTATAGCCGTAAAGTGGCTTTAGCATTAGTGTTGCATTTTGCGACATGTTACCAGTAAACTTTGCCAATGTAACTTAAGCATTCGAAGACTGAACTGCAGAAGAAATCAACAAATAATTATTTCTATAAGAAAGGTGCATGATTTAGGAGTGGTTGAGTTATCGATATGTTTTAACAATTTTAATAGCTAGCTAAGTTAGTCAAGCGTGGAATTATTTCTACCACTTAATGTGCCACAGTTTCACGAAAAACCATGCTATATAAATTCTAGAAGATTAGTACATGCACTCTCCTAGTACCGTTATGTGTACATACAAGGTAATATCATATTAGAGTGCAGTTGGGTGAGCCCGTGATTTTAAATGCGTATTAATTTTTACACACATACATACATTTTGTTAAATATTTACGGCGAACCGTTTCACTACTAAAATAATAGTAAGATATAATATTTGGCAGGCCTTATCATCAGAATAGAAGAAACATATTTTAAACAATTTCCTCAACTGGTAATGAATTCAGTATAATTATTATCTCATTATCGAGATTTCGTATCATTTGCGAACAGATGGCTAGAAACGGGTTATATGTACCGTTCGGCCGCCACAAATGCATTTCATACACAACGCGGACGTGTAGTGTCTCTGAAATTTCATTTCGCGGGGCATAATTATGTCGTAACTCTTGGTGCATTGCGCACGATACATTTACCGTCTCAAAAGTCGCCACAATGCCGAAGATCATTCAATCACACAAAGCAATCTAATAGTAACTAGCTGTACCGGCATTCCGTTCGAATCCAAATGTGGCCTTAAAATGTAATTTCTCGATCAGTTTAATTAATGTCCGCGCAATGACAAACTGCGGACGTTGGCCGTCTTGCGAGTACCTTTCCAGACGTTTCTGCAAGAGATACACGTCCGCCTTTAGACTGTTTTTGCGATAGCGCACGTTTCTGCAGAAATGTAACTCTATCGACACGCTTATCTGACGCTGTTATGTCCGACGAATGACGTGAATCAAAATGTGTACACGTGAAACACAGCGAAAATATTTTAATTAAGTTCCACACGAAACGTCAACGGAACACGTGAAACGTTAAAATTTACTCCTACGACAAAACAGTCGTTTATTTTTAAGTCATTTTACAACAAGTCATTACAACGTTGAAACATTTTATGTGTCTAGAATATATTGCATAATTAATTAGCACTCGTGTTTACATACATTTAGTTTTAAAAAAAAGTTAAACAAAGTTGTATTAAAAAGATGCACGGAGAAAAATACACTTACGCACCTTTTTGCATAACAAGTGTATGCAATCACATATTTCGGTCTATTGAAGTTTTGAATTTATGAGACGGTGTCCCGAAAACAATATTCAATATTATTCTCGGTATAAAAATTATTGAGATATTCGCGAATATTGCATGGTTTCAGAACAGATCTATGCCACAAAGAAAGTATATTACATTGATATCAAATAATGGAGGTGTGTTTGTACGAAAATAATTTAGAGGAATTTAGCGAATTATATAATAAATGCACTAGTTGAGCCTGTGGATTTTCTTATGTAATTAATAATACCTCCTTCCCCTTATCTACAAATTCGTTAATCACTATGTTGTCATCGTCAGAAAATGTAGGTATCTAGTCTTCAAACTTCGGAAATACATTCGATTAGTATTTGAAGAATGAAATCAAATCTTGTTTTGGATAATAAGGTATATTATAAAATTTATGAAAAATTAACTTCACTACTTTCATTGCCTGAAAGCTTCTCAAGTATCAATCAAATCACTTAAATTGTAGATAGTAACAATGGCAACAAATGAAAATATAAATATATGTATAATAAATAATACAATGTCACCACATAATGCATATTTAAGAGATTATATATAATATATATAATCATTATTCCTTGATAACCTCATTAAATAAATACCCCAGTTTAATGCATACCACTTATATTCAAAAAAAACCGATTTGCAAGTCAAACAACACTCAAAATATATTCCACTCATTCAAGGAAAGAGGAAACGCAAAATTTAAAACTCGCCAACCTTTTCTCGAACATCTTATCGGCAATTAAATTAATTACATATGTACTGCATATAATATGTATGCGTTCATCAATAGTTATGGGCTCGGCTGAAATAACACGCACTTGCTTTGTAATTAGCCTGCGTATGTGGCTATTGATCCAGCCAGATTTTTTACTTTATCGCCTTCATTATCGTAATTTCATAATCGATTTGTTACATTCTTTTTAAAATAGGTAAAAGTACTGTTGGCCAGTTTTTCAACGTCGAAAACACCGTGCCGGCGAACTTGGTTTGCGATACTTTATTTTGTGTATTAGTGTTCAAATGCCAAGTATGCAAGCGTCATTTGAACGACGCCCACATTTTGCGAGTTTTGCAATTATATTTACATTCCTGTGAGCCAATTATTGAGAAGTTACGTGTTTCATATGAAGACGTCATATGAAATTATTAATCTGTAACTCTACAGAGAAAGTAAAAACACCGTTTCCGATAAATGTCAGTCACCGTACCACCCGCAGTTTAACGAGCATTAGTAAATAGAAAATTGCTTTTCTGTCCACGTTAAGGATTCATTTTTTATATACGACCTAGCATAGACCACATCCGTATGTTAGGTACTAACTACGTCGAAATTTATGGTTATCTGTCTGCTTAATGTATTCAGAGGCTGTTGCATCTAATAACCCATCTGTTATCTACCTAACTTGTAGATAACATCGGAGTGATTTGTTACATCTTATAGTTTCATATAAACACAGTTTTTTCTTATTATCATAGATACATTTTTTGTAACGCTTATATTAATAAAGTTGTTTCTTTCTAATAGAGGAAAGAAAATTGTACGAAGCACTGTTTGACATTTTGAGCATACATTATAATTCATGAAAGATATGAGTAGTAAGCGCATAATATCGATTTGCAAAATTTGTAGCATTCGTGTTCAATTATAATTCTTAATAAAATCTATGTTACCGTGGCCATAAGTTATGTCCAAAATGTTTAATACATGATAGTGCATAGTATATATCTCGTCTGCGGACAAAGAATTAAAAAAATATGTTTAAATAATTTTATCAGCACATCTAACCCAACACATTCTGATAAAAGTGAAGCCTCAAGGAAGAAATTCGTGTCGCATTCATTATCCACAGCTGCAAACCTCCTCTTGTGGATCCAATGTACAGTAGATGAGTAGCAAACACCTTTTATAACTCACTTACTATGCAAACGTATTTGAAGCTAATTAGCTTATTATGACATGCAACTCGGTAAACCCATATTTGCCACATTTCATTGAACGATAAATAATTATTCGCTAATAAAACGATAGTAAATTTAACCTTCACATATTTATGGTGAATTAGTCGCATGAGGTTTATTGACGTGCCGTTCTATTGCAAAACCACTCGCAATTCGATTAATCGACTTATGAAAGAATTCCGCGTAATTGTAGAAATAGTTTGTTAGCGCGTACGATTAGTCATCCGCATTAATGTTATTCGTAATAGAATATTAATATTTGGGCAGAGATACGATTAGGAGACATCTTGAAATAAATATTGGGTGTGCCATCGGCAATAAAACTAAAAGTGAAAAAAATACGTGGGGTTCGATCTTCAATTTTGTTTTGGAAGAGCGGCTAGGGTGGCTTTTGTCTTCATAAAAAATAGGATATATATTTGCCTTTACAGTTTAACGAACAATTCCCAAAGCAGTGAAGCTGTTAACATAGTCATCCCATTTAGCAGCGAATGTGAGAAATCTGCAATTGTAATATTTGCTGAGTCTACGATTCTATTCTAATTACACGTGGGGACTTTACGTATGGTCAAAAATCAACCTAGGCGATGACCATTATTTCACAAGAGTTTGTGTTTTGGCGCATAGCATAGCCCTTCCAATAATTTCCTTGGATATACAAAAATCGAATTTACTGTATTTAAAGATTAGGGAGCAAGTAAAATAGAATTGGGGTTTCATTTAATTTAAGGCCAACTTAGCTATTTCTCAACACAAAAACTCAAAGCCGTACATTAATTTGAAGTATTGTTATACAAAATGTTTACAACTTGTACATAACAATTCATCGTTTCAATAAATCGAAATTTGGTTTCTATGCAGATAAAACTATGGGAGAAATTTTAAGCTGATCCTTAATGCCCCTCGCATTTTCCCTAACGACGGGACATTATGACCAGAGTAACACATAGACAACAAGTAATCACAAATGGTTTCCATTATGAGCTATCATAAGTGCCGTTGGCTTTGTCCAATAAATAGCACGAGGAAATTAAAAATATGCAATTTATTGTATTTTTGGTTAAGATGCTAACTAACTAATAGATAGGAGTAGTTTACTGCATACAGTAGTATGCAAAGATGCGAGCAAATGATGTAAACTGGTATTAATTTCATTTGCTTACTAGAGAAATGAGCTTTTACTTGACAGCACGAATGTCAACGCGATTAATTATCTATCTAGTGGTGATGCTGAATGCCATCCCATATTAATTGAGCGAAGCTGCTGAATTACATTTGAAAGTTCAAATGCTAACGCAAATGTTTTTGTAGTAAGTAGTAAGAAATAACATCATTTTATTGACATTTACTACAATGAGTGCACCAAGTTATTTCTATATCCGAAGTACTGGACTAGCGGTTTTGCTCCGGTATAATGTCAGTCAATTGAGAACAGCCGGTATTGAACTGACAGTCCCGGACCAGGTTTCTAGCATGTTGGCTACCCTACTGGAGAGCTATGACGCTATATTTACAACTCTCGAGTATCGTGATGAAGATTCACTAAGCATGGACTTCGTTAGTGGAAAACTCCTAGAAGAATATGCGCGCCGTTTCGAGCATCATAATGTACGATGTAAACACTGAATTGTTTTCAAAGTCGTCACACAAGTGACAGGGGCAGTATAACAAGGACATAAATAATGGTTGTGATCGAGGATAAACGTTCCTGTTACTACTGTGGAAAAAGAGAGCATCAGAACGTGATTGTCGTAGATAGAAAAGTGACCAAGCACTGCCGGCAACCTCCAAAAAGTCGGCTAACTCCGTTCAACAGTCAAGGAAGCTTATGTCATTGAACTAAAGAATATGATTAGGAGCACCAGCCATATGACCAACGATGAATCCTTCTTCAGAGAGATGCATCCAATGAAACGAATGAGATTGCTGGAGGAGCTCATGCAAATGGAGACAAAATGTATTTTGACGACAGTGGCTGCATAATAAGCCATAGAGGAGGACGTGGACGACGCCTAAACCTCTCAATGGTAGCACATGTGGAAGCTGGAATTATTTCAAGAACACCCCAGTACACAGATTGCTAAGAGTGACCCAAAGCCGGTTACCATATCGTTGCTGTTACCAAGCAGAGGACGAAGAGACGGACACCCAGCGTTAAAGCATGACATAGCGCAAAATTGCTAAAGAAGAAATGACGTTGCTAGACAAACACAAGGAGCCGACAAAATCTTCCACACAAGGGAACGGATAAGTGCATACCTATAAAGCCGGGATGGTGGCAGCAAGTTTTTCCCAGAAATACGGACTTCATTATGAAATTTTTGTGCGGCATATCAATATAAAGACAGCGTACCTCAATGTGAACTCTACCACAAGGTTTTCTGATGGAAGGTGCTGAACATCAACTATTTCGTCTCCGCAAGAGCCTGCACAGGCTTACGCAAGCTACAAGAGCATGGAACAAGACTAATATGTCATCTCTGAAACAGGTTTCAAACAGAGCCAGACTGGTCCATGTCCAGAATTAGTCTTGGTTTTTCTTAGTCTGTCCATTTTCATGTATTTTTGTATACTTTGAAGCATTTGCTTGCATCCCAATAAATTAGCGATAATATTTTTACAATGTTATCCAGGATCATCATACACAAAAGCCATAAAGGGAACAATTGCCACGCTATCCGCACATATAGAACATCCAAAGGAATATAAAAATTAGGAACATCAACTCGTGCTCACTTACAACATACACGATCACTTAGCTGATGTCCTGGCTGTTTGAGTGCTTGAAAAATTCAAAGATAACTATCTTCTTGTATTATAGATGAATATGGAACGATTATTGTTGGGTAATTTCGCCTGATAACTCCTGTTATATGATGAATCATTTATAGTCAAGTATAGACTAACAAAGACGTCAATAATCCTCTAGCTGCCTTCCAAGCTACATTTCGATTTTAAGCTTACAGGTTCCAGATCACCAATTACATTTTTTTCGCAAAATATATATTTCACATTTTTCAAGTTGGTGTATTTAATTGAATATTTGACTGTTATCATTATTTCGTAAATAGTTTAAACCGATCCCCATCGGCAACGAAATCTAATTAAGCAAAGATTTATTGCACCGCAATCTGACGTTATTACCTAACGTATTCAGCCAACGCACATTATTATTAAATAGGAGACTTTAATTACAACGTTGATGTTTACTCGTAGCGCTTGCTACTGTACTTGTCCGTGCATTAAGAAAACGTCCGAGAAATTAAATATACTTCAGGAAACCGCATATCTCATTATCGTCGCTAATAAATTTCAATCAAGATCATTGCTGGAAACAGTATATCTGCACCGCGTTGATATATCTGCATGCGCGACGAACCAGTTTCAAAATATTTCCTATTAAACTGACGTGTGTATCGTGCTATTTCTTATTTCGCGAAGAATGCACAAAATGCATGAATATTTATGAGATATTTACCGTTCGCGGTAAAAGGAACATGAAACATGGTGTCTGAATTACGATTTAGATCTGCATAATTTTCAATAGTAGATGATGCGATAATTAAATGCTGCAGTAATTTATTTTTACGTTAATCTATGTAGAGATCAAATAATTCAGTACCTGTGTTTGTTGCTAATTTGGTATCGTTGATTCATATCGATTGGATTATTGTGAACTATTCCGAAGGGAATTTTATGAGAAAATCAATTTATCAGTAAGATACATGCCCAAAAATTAAATATATTTGCTATATTAAATTGAGAAGAGTGAAATTATTGAAATAAATTATCAATATTTATAGAGAATTATAAAAATGTCAAAAAAAGTGTGTACCAATTTCTGCTCTTGCTCTGTTTTCCAATTCCGTGAACAGCATTCACTCTTGATGTGAGTTTTTCTGGTTTACTCAATTTGATTAGTTACAGTGTGCATAACGTATGAACAATATATACCATTCAAGGGGGTTATAAAATAGTCAATTCACTTGTTAACGAGCCAAATTTCCACTCTAGTCATAAGGAAAGGCGTTTTTGATTCAATTTGAATTATTTCTACGTCAGGAGTGCTAATACTAGTACTATTGCTACTAATGTCATATACTGCTGGTAACACTGGCTCATATTAACGCGTACGTAATAATTACCTCCACTTTAGTAAATTTGTGGTCCTACATCATTGATTTACAAACTATTCAAAATTTAATCGTTGATGTACGCCAGCAAGTGTAACGTAGTTTTGTGCACTTGACAAATAAAATGAGCAAGAAGTAGATTTCACTATTCGATAAAAACAAATAGATATACCAACAACACTGTGTGCAAATTTTATTATTATTTATTAACTTTTGTTTTGGAATTTACGTTACATTATAAACATTGTAAGCGTTTTATCGATAAAAAACAGTTAAAAATGTACACAATATAGAATGGGCGTATTTGTCATTTGACAACAATTACAACCCACGTCGATTATAGTGTACATATTTTATTATCATAATAGAATTACACCACAATTAAAATATTATATATTTTTATTTAATTTGGACTCTATGGTTGGCACATTTTATGTCTATAATATTATGATAATGTTGGGCCTGTTCTAATCTCCTTCAACTCTTTAGTCTCCTTTTCTCTAGCCAACCGCCCCTACTCTTCTCATCTGATTCTTAGTTGTCATATATTTTATTTCCCGTGCACTCTGGCTTGTTACCCTATATTGTCATTATATCTTCTTTCATTACGTAACGGTGGTTTAGTCTACCAAATTGTCCCCCTATATTGCTTTTTTATTGGCTCTGTGCACAGTTTGCTACAATTCTTTTATTTCTTACTCCGTCCCTTATCCTACAATTGCTTTTGATTCATTTTTATAGATTTTGCTACTAGATACATTAGCGACGCTGTTATCAATTTCGTTGTTATATTTGTACGTATGTTCATTATTCATAGGAATGTACTTCTGTAATGAACCTTGCCTATTCTCTATGGTAATCATGATCTATTTTGTCTTCTGCTATTGAATTAAAGAATTTATAACTTTATACGCGGTCTAATATTGTTGTCTCCATTTCAATTTTATGCTTCATCTATCTTGGTGCAATATCATGTTTTTACGGTATCACGGATTTGAGTATTTATTTTCTTTAGTTCCTTTGGTTCTTGCTTTCCAACTCATTATCCATATTGAGACAAACATGCTCTTGCAGGTTTCTTTCTTTCTTTGTATCTTGCTTACTTCCACTTCTCCCTTTTCAACCTTTTTGCAAACATCACTTAGCTCTGTAAGGTTTTTTTAAATCTAGTAAAGGAAAGTGGGTTGTTTTTGTACTTTTGTTTATCTCCTAATTGACTTATAAATAATAGGTGTTTGCTTCTAGCTCTTGCAAAATCTCTCAATCTATCGGCAATTATCGCCGTAAAAACTTTATGTTCTGTACTTGTCAACATAATCCTTTAATTTGGGTATTTGGTAAACTCAACCTCATTTAATATATCCCAGAATTTGTACACGCCGCCATTATCCACATACTTCCAACATTTCTGCTGTGGTAGCATTTTGTTTTTGTCTTCTTGATTTAATTCTTTAGTTTATAGAAATATAATTTATTCTTCTGTTAATTAATATGTTTCCTTCTTTATTTTTTTATTTTTCTCAATCCAAGTAGTTTATTTTCTGCTCATTACTTTATTATTTTAAAGAATAAAGAAAGAACAATTCTGATTAACAATCAATTCGATTAATTTTAATTACTAAAATCTAAAGCATATATAAAAATTAAAGAAAATTTAATGCAGATCCATGATAGAGTACTGCTGATATTTTGTAAGATGGCGAGCGATGGGGATTCGCAGAGAACATAATTTTGAAACGATGTGTTGTATATTACAGAACAGCCTGAAATTTAAATTTTATTAAAAAAATATCGGCAAGTTGCCCAAAAAAAAATGTTTAATAGTCTATCACGTGAAATAATTTATAATGTTTCTATATTTAATAATCAGGCAAAGTTAAGGCAGGTTAAGTAACCAAAGAACGTACATTGGAAGCTACTGGTGTTTCGATACGAAGTCTAGATATAATCGATAGAGAAGATAACAGTGAAGCACAATATGCAACATACGAAATCTCATTTAAATGAAACAGGACTAAGACAGACAAGAGCTTTTGTGGAGGTTTATCAACAAACAAATATGGTGCGAAAGCGTGGAAAGCAGTATTCAAAAATCATAAACACTGGTCGACAAGAATTGAAATACCCACATTCAATTGGAAGATTAAAGACGAATTTAAAATCTTGGCTACTTTCTGAAAGTTAATTACTATTTTAACGAAATGTGAAATAAATACAATCGCTGATAAGTACTCATTTTAAGTTTTCGTTCCATTGGTTGAGATCTACGGTATATTATGTTTGATTAGTTTTGTTTCCGTAAGGGTATTGGGGATTTTTGGGCACAAGATACATTTGTCAATAATTTTTAGTTGGGTTAATTGATGTTATATAAAGAGACAATTAATTACAGTAAGAACAAAGGAAAGAATCTTGAATAAATTACCATACGTCCTGAGTAATGGTGAAAGGTGGGGATAGTGGCTGGGGGTTCAGTAACAGGCGTTTGCTCCAATTGTTAGGGACGACTTCGTAATATATGCTCTGGCCAGCATCTCGATTTAATCGAGCATGTATGGATCGTGATTCGAAGACGAATCAGACAAAGAGAAATCGCTCCATCTTCACTCGAAGACGCCCTCCCAGATAATTGAAAAATTGGCAATTTTCCGCGCTGAGCAAATTATTTCACAGGCTAAGTAAAAGATTACAAGCTATTATGAATGCAAGAGATGGAAGCATCCCATATTAATTTAACCTTAATATAATTAAGTTATACTTTATGTATAAGTATAGTAATCAAGAAAATTTTCAAGGCAACTAAGTTACAAAACGTAGAAGTTGGACAAAATAATTTTCATAAAACTGAAGTAAGCCACGCGACAATCGCTACATTAAATGACAAACTAAATCAGATTTTCTTCAAACGTATCGCTGGGATACTTTTGTGTGCAGAAACTAGGTTTAAAATGGCTCAGAACCCAAAATAATAGGAATGTGTTAATTGAAAAAAATGGACACGAAGGTGGATATTTTACCTACGATCAAAGAACAAAAGGTTTGTTCGCTAATATCTTAAAGGGTCAGCGGTTAATTATTGTGCTTGCCCGCGGAGACATTGGATTTATTCATAACTGTCTGTTAATTAGATTTGCATTCTAGCACAAAGACGGGCAATGACAAATGGTAAATTGAAAAGTACTTTCCAAACTGACCTGTCGATCGCCTTGTCGCAAAGGTGGATGGTAAGGGAAATATTTCTTAATTTATTTATGGTTGAATAATAAAAATATCCCCTTTTCGCCTAGTATTTTTAAGTCTGAAATGTGTGTTTAAATCCCATTGAGCTAATGACTACTGTAAACAACAATGTTGCTCGAAAAATGTTACATTTAAATTCGGTGACGAAGTATTTCAACGAGAAAACCAACAGGAAATGGCAAAGTCGATGCCAAGATGTTATAAAAATAAGATATAATTATATAGAAAACGAAATTATTACTCATAATGAAAGCCGTATTAATAAATACGATTGCTGCGAGAGCGATGTAAACATTTGTCCAAGTTATTTCCAAGTTCATAGTGACTAATCTTTAATATGTATTTGAAGTATAATATATTGTTTTCATTTAATGCTTTGTAGTATCTTTAGTAAACTTTTTATTTAAGTTTTACATTGCATTTACGAGTGTCCATATAACCACTATCCTACGCGCGCCACTGCCCCAAATAATAATTTCGGTTGACAAATCACCGTATGTTGGTCAGTCTCGCAATTTGCGCGAAATATCCCCAACCGCACGACAACTTTGAATATTCTTCCTGTTTATATTTACTCTAGAAGCACAAAGCGTCCCAAGCTTCTTAGTTGGGGTAGAAATTCTCTAAAAAAAAGTCCTTCCCTGTGGATCGTCTGTTGACGACAAGCGAAGAAAAAATTTTAATGCATAAAAAAAACTTAAACATGCAAAATTAAATTAATAAGATAGAGGTGCAATGGTTACTCAACCCTGATCCAAAACTAGTACGCAAAGTATGTAAAGATAATACAACAAAAATTATTTACAATTTGTATCAGTCCTAGTTTATGATCCAGAGTTAAAACAAGGATCGCTGCAATATCACAGGGCACGCTAAGAAGTTTAAAGTTGGGCAGGACTATTTTAGGACTCGCAAAGAATTCCTTTTGATCCACCTCAAATAAAAAACTGCAAATATATGTTTGAAAGAGAAACTAGTCTAGAAACTAGCGTAATACCCCCACATATCAATGACCACAAATCTTGCACAGCAATGGAGAAATGGCAGGCATGTAGATTTTAACAAATTAGCCATGCACCATAGAATCCCAGTGTACATATTTTTGCACAATGATTGACTGATAACAGCTGTAAGGAACCATTGTGAAAATACTAGCAAACGTTATTATAATTCACACAAAAGAATCAAAATAAACATAATATTAAGACATTATCATTATTTCTTCTTCCTTGAGCTTATGTTTTTATGCATCATCGATCCTTTTCTCGATTTCTATATTTAGTATAAAGCACTCTAAGATTAAATTGATGAGTACATTTAAAAACCACATGCATTTTATGATTAATAAAATTCCAAATGTATTTAATATCCCGACGTGATAGAGCAAAATGGGTAAACGTTTTTAGATCACTTTTTCATGTAGATTAAAATTGCTATAAAACACAACGTCGCAAAAACAGAACAAATTATAATTTGAGTTACAGAACTCATTATATAGCAAACAGGCATTGCAGAACATCTCACATCAATTTGTTCCAACGATTGCGTGTGTTTAAGTTCATCACAAAATTCTTCATTTGTAATCGAAAACCACAAACACGTGTGTATAATAAGACGCTGAGTTAAACGAGCGAAAAATCTGAATTCACGGACTAGTAAGACTAGACGCACGCGAAAGAAAATTGCATAAGAACAAGTAAGAGTAAATAGAATACGTTGTTAATGAATTGGCCTCCAGGTAGAAATCAAACATTCCAATGTAATATCTGAACATGGAATCAATCAACTTATGCAGAACAGGAAACGGCCGCACATGAGTATTAAACGCGAACAATTGAATGCAAACAAAGAGGAAAAAACGAGCGAATTAAAAAACACCTAAACGGCTTATTGCACGTTTAATTAAATTTATAGATCATTCACCAACGACCGAGTATTAATTAGCAATCGAAAGGTAACGCTTCTGATACAAAAGAATTTATCGCATACATGTAATTTTGATATATTAATACAGCGTCTATTGTTCAGTGCATAATATATTACTTCCAGGAATGCAATTATTTACATTTATGAATGACCGTTATGATTTACGTTAACAATTTTACGCAGTATTTATTGATTGGGAAATATTTAGCGCTATTGTAACGAATAACTTTGTAAAGATCATTTCATCGACCAAAACATTATACATATTAGTCAATAAGTAGCGACATACTAATCGATGCCTTTATCAATAACAGCCTGAAAAGGTTAATATAAGAGTGTCGAGTGTACTATTAATCGAACAACCCACATCATCGTATACAACACTAATTTAAACATTAAATTAATTGTAAAACTATACGAAACACTATTCACATATTTGAGATATCTCGGTTATAAATAACACTCGCAGACAAGATAGTGCAACCAGCATTCGGTAGTATACCATTACAGCTACAAACGACCAGTCGCCAGGTTTTATCATTCAATTTATAATTAATTCGTCTTGCGTTGCGTTACCCAACACCTACAACGAGAAATTCCTTTCGTCGATAGTGGTAGATTATGCATAGTTAAGTAATAACTTGGGGACTGTTTGTCGTGTCCGGACGCGACGGAGTTAAATTAAAATTCCGTCGAGAAAAAACAATGGAGGAACTTTCTCCGAGCTCTTAATCGACGACCGCAAAAGGGTGTAGCTCACGTAATGCGGTTACGGTCCGCATTTTTAATAGTTCGCCGCTGCCTCGTTATCTTACTACGGTCACTACGGCTACAACAAAACCGTAGCATGCCTTTACTCCACATTTATAATTCTTACACCTTAATCTCAATAGGTATATTTCACGGCGTGTGGTTTAGATGTGCGCAAACTGTGAATCCATAAATATCATTATGGTTTTTTAACATTTCGAACTGTATTGAAATTACCACTAAATGAACATGCATTCTAACAATTTCAATATTCAATATGTGCCCCAGTAAGGGAAGATCTAACGCAGTTATGATATTCTTCCATAACTTAGAGAAATTTCCAGATGGGAAGAATGCAGGATTCGGTCGAAACGTTTTAGTGACGAAAACTATCAACTCTAGAGCATCAAAACAATGTAAAGTAAATAAACACTATGCCATTTTAAAGAATTGTGTGCAGATAAATAATTTCAACTATATGTTGTATGTACAAACATCGTAACATGTTCTACTAATTCCAGACTCCCACGGGTTAAATAACAATAGATATATAAATGGGATGCCTGATCGGTGTACTGTAACAAAATTCAGAGACGATAAAGTGATTTTAACCATCGCCATCTAATCCAGTAGGATAACATATATTTACAAGCCACCCATTCATTCATCTTAAATGAGTCAAATAATTTTCGAATACGTGGGACTAAACTGAATATAGATGACTGTAATGGTCAGATCGAGTTAATAATTTGAGCAGATACGCGATAAGAAGCTGCATTCTTGCTTTAACAGCCACAGATCGAGTTCAAACAACGTCGTGGGGAATCACCCATTTGTTCACCAAGAGCCAATGCATGTCGAATAGAGTCCTTTCAAGGCCACAACATAGAAGAATCAGGTCTTCAACAATAACCAAATCAAAATAAGTACCTGAATCTTCTTCTTTGCAATGAACTTACAAAGGGTTCTCACAAAAAGCGAGCAGAACAAGCTATATTGGTCTCGATCTAGTTTCAAGTCAAGTTTTGAAAACGTGGCTCCCTCCAAAAATGTCCACATTTGTATCCAGTACAGAAGGTGTAACCGTGTAAACCGTCGTGTGTGGAAATTAATCAAAAACAGCAGCAATGATTCAACACATGTGCCCAAACCAAATACGACATACGTTGTCAGTTGTTGTAGCATGTTAGGCTTCTGGTTCAATGTAGACTGCATGTCAAAGATTTGGAATTATTTTTCTCTTTGAAAAATCAACCAGTTTGTGTTATTTTAAATGGGCGGAAGTCAACAGAATTACAAGTTCAATAAAAAATAAAGTTGCAACAAAATATGTTTTTTTTAAATCTTGTAACATCAGGAAGAAAGGCAAAACAATAACTTTTTAAATTTCTTTTTTAAACAGATTTTTTTGTACTTTCCCACAAATTTACTCTGGAAGACACATTTTAAAAAAACACGATTCAAATTTAGAAACCTAGGAAAGTCAAAGATACAACAACACATAGAAAACATACACCGTACTCAATTCCTCTCAGAAGAACTTAAAGCTGTTATGCACCAAAAAAATAATATTGTAAACGGATAATATTAAAGATTTCTTCGAGAAAAACTTGCAACGTTAATCTGGTTGGAATTTTCAAAGAATCCAGAAGCTCTGGATCTTTAAGCAGTCGATCAATACATTTACACACAGTAGAAAGTAAAAAAGCAAATTTAAACGGACACAGACCCCCAAAAATAACATTTGAAATAATATGTAAGAAATTTTAATAAAAAAGTCAAATGTTGGCGCTTTATTCAAATGATTCAGTATTCAAATATTTGATGATGAAGAAAGTTCAAAAACCCACAATGAGCGATTAACACATTTAAATGTTAAACATATCCATCAACGTACTCATGGGTATGCCGGGTTGCTGTCCTAATCACTATGCGTGCATAACTTCCATCAACTTAAGATGAATTTGACATCCTTTCGTTATGTGAATGATGAGCATATATTTGAATATTGTCTTGTATACTAGACCAGACTGCTCGACGTTTAGTGTCCGGATTAATTGACATTAATTCATAGTTTCATAATTTTGTCGATGGAGCTCTATTAAATTGATAGAAGAACCTTGGTATAGGTTAGAGTTCAATCGATAATTGAATTTCACGTATATAGTTCTTATATTTAAATACATGTCGATTCTTCATATTTATTTTTCATTACGTTTTTTACAACACGAAGAGAATTTATGTACATAAACGCAATATTCAACTTTAGTTATTTATTTAATTAATTCTAGAAATATTTTAAACAATAATTTTGTGTTGCTCGTCCCCTCTAAATATTTCTGAACGACAATTTTTGTCGCAGTTGCGAATGTATTTGTTTTTCACACCTACAAACGTGAAACAACAAAAATGAAAGTACGTTTATTCGTATTAATGAATAGGAAATAAAATTGAGGAAAAATAAAATAACTATAACTTTAGTTTTTTCTAGTATTGATTTTTTAATTTTTTTTATTTGTTCCAATCATCATTTTCTTTTTTCTAGTTGAGTAATAGTAATTGGTTCGATTTAGTATTTTCTGAACAAATTCATATTATTTTAAACGTTGCTTTATCGAACATAAAAAACCAGTCGGGAAATAATATAAGTCGGAAGGGCAGTCCGTACCAAGTTTGCACATTAAATTTTAATGATAATTACGCGAGAGCTAATTAGCGCATAAAGCTTTGTTATGTTTGACGATTGGTAATATAATATAATAACCCTTTCTTTGGGTAGTGATTTTTTTAAACTACACTTAGTGACGGTGTATTGCCGACACGGTACTTTAGATTTAATAGATAATCGGCCGTTCATAATTTGTTTTAATTAAAATTTCATTTTATTTTAGTTGAACCTAATGGTAGCTCAATTTGACGAACATTATATTTTGTTTTGCGTCCACGACCGACGTGTACTTGTTAGCAATTACTTCGGCATATTTAAAAGGAAATGTGAACTATTCGAGCAGCCGGTCAGAGTAAAGTCAAAGTCGTGATCATTATTAATTTTACTTGTGGTAATAAAACTCAAATTACGCAGACATGGATTTGAACCTTGGGCCATAGGATTGCACTGGCGTGGCGGTTGTATTTGCAGTATTTGTTCCCCGTTTTATATGGACCCCAGAAATTATTACGACTTCTCGAGTTTGCAACGTATTTCATTGTTTTATTTTTACCTTTGCTCGTCGTGATGGAGCATTATAAGTTTAATTACGAACAACCATTTCGTTCGTGTTTTTTTATTATATTGATATTCCACTATTCCCGCAGTTTCATTATCGTTAATAATAGACATCGCTCATAAAAAATAATTGATGCACCTCAGGACGTAATAGAGACGTTGTAAATATTTATCGCACTGGCTTTCAGATATCGCAGCCTAATTATCAATTATTGAGTTGACGATGCGCACGGAATCAGTGCACCTAACTGCAGTATTATTATCAAGCTCGCACAATTATATACGAAATTTTTAAAAATAATAGTCATTCATAGTTAATGGATAAGGATTTTATTTAAGGCACTTCATAGCAGACTAATTCAAGTGGCCTATTATTATCATCGTGAAGCGATTAAAATTTATTAGGCATAATAAATTTTCAGATTTGAAAAAACATTGCCGCTGACTTATTAACCTAAACTGTTAGCACATTTTTAGCAGTAAATCAGCGCAATAATGCAAAATGGAACAATAACCGACGCATAAATTCACTTTTGACGTCGTTGGTATTTGCCAAGATTTGTCATGCAAATTGCGATTATTATGATTTGAAAATTTATGGCGTACCTCGTAAATATGGTTTCACTTTCGCACATGCCTAAATATGTAAATTATTTTCTTATAACATACAAAGTGGTTACAATTAATATTTAATGCGTTTGCTTTAGTACAGCCGCGGGCAAAAGTTTTATCACAGACCGTGGCATTTTAATTAAGAGAACATCAAGATTCAATAAAACATGTGATGTTTATTAGCACATGCCTTAGAGATAGCGCTTCGAATTCTACTTTACTGAATGGTCACGTATCAATTAAACTGGAACGATATGACCGCTTACAAAAAATTGTTCGCCACCGTACATTGCTAAAATGCGTAGAATATTACATAATCACCGAAAAATAATTGATAGCACGGCAGAAATTGATTGCTGGAGGGTAAAATTCATTGACCTGAATGGGCCAAGATTATAACATGTGGTAATAGTGCTTTTACTGAAAAGCCTGTTTTGAAGCATGAATATTTTTTCTGTTTCTGATTAATTTTTATGTCTATGTCAAGATTCGGTTTGGTGCCACTCTGCAATCCTTGAGTTATAATTGTCAACTCTTTCGATTTTTCGGCAGATCTACCCAGTTGGCACTGATCTGATTTACTGATTTATATGTAAGAATATATCATCAAAAATAATTACAATACAATGTATGTAAAGAATATGAAATAGTTTATTTCCATGATTTCAATATTTTCATATAGTTATCAACCTTTTACGTTAAACAACAAATTGTCTGCACTGTAATGGAAGTTACCCTATAAATTAGGTAAATATTTACTATTTTATAGGGAGCAGTGAGAGATTCTGAATATAGAGAATGACAGAAACGAATAATAAACGAAAATTGTTCGGGCACTGCGATAAGTAATGCGATGTTCTACCAAAAACTATATAATATTGAAACTAAATTTATTTGTTTCGTACTTAATTTCTGTTATTATATATTTTCCCTATGAATTCGCCTACCTGCGTATGTCGCTCACTCTACCGTATACGTTTAGGTAAATTTTCTAAGGTTATTTCAAAAATTTGCCATGAGTCAAAAATTGTTGGCGTGCTCGTTTGTTGCTGAACCAAAACCACCGCTCTTATCGTGGTTAGTAGTAAAGGCTTCCAGTCTATCATGATTAAAAGAACACGATGCGAAGCACATATTATTCGTTTCAAATTTTTCATCGGACTGCAGTGTACAATTTTATGTAAATTTTTACCTTATTTTCTTTTGACTGCAAATAATGCAAACTGCACGGTGAAAAACAATACTTGTCAATTTAACTAAGACATCGTAGCACATTAAAAATGGATCGATTTTGGATTTTTGAATTTCCATTCAATTCCCATTTCCATTCCAATTGTGTGGATACCATAAAATAAAAAAAAATCAACACTATAACTACAATAAAGAATAGAATAACGAAAATTTGTCGCCCAGTGTTCGAGGAAAAGAATTTCAAGATACGAGATATCTGTTGCAATAACAATTACCATAAATTACTTCGTTCTAAAATAATTTTTAGTTCCCCTTCAAGGTCTAACCGTAATATGATCACAGATATCGGTAAGGGTTCCGATAAATTACATTATATTGACACACAGTACAAATATTTTAAATTACCCTTTATTTCGGAACTTACTCCGAAGACAACCAAAGATGTCAACCCATTAAAATGGAAAGTTTGCGTTCTATAATATTAATACTATCAACGATTATTTTTGTAAGGTAACAGATAAGAATGAAACAATGATGAATTCATATTTGATTTACTCTACTCCTTCTTACCATTGTGATAAGGTTTACATGGGAGAGACTTCAAATTAGTTAGAAACAAGATTAACAAGTGGACATTAGTGGGGATGTTAACGTGTGACATTTCATTTAATGTTTAATTTACAATTAAGAAAGTAAAGGTAAATAAACAACAATTGTCTTTTTCTGTTTACAATGAATTATTAAACAATATCTTAACAAGATTTTGTGTCCATCATACAGCGTAATTTTAAGTTCACGCCCCGTGGATGAGGCCAATATGCACCAATCTAATCTACTAATATGCTGGGAATGGGGTTCTTTTATTTGGAACCTAAATAAAACAGCCACTAATTATTTACGTGCAACCCTACCAGTGCAGCAAAAAATAAAACATGAAAAGAATATGATGACATGATATGATATGAAAGAAGAATATGCTGCTTTCAAAGAAATTGAAAAAGAAAAATAGCAACCAAACCCGGAACAGGGTTGAGCCACACTATTTGTCCTTGAATTTTAGATGAAGTACTTTATGCGGAGGTATTGTCAGAAGAAACTGCAAGAAAATACCTCCACGGATCCCCCATCCTAATTAGGTTGAAAAAAATATCACAAATATCCACATCACACCAAGGGAAATGCCTATAAAACCCGGACGTGGTCCAATAGTTTTGGATAAACTTACTTGGTGACAAAAACAGTGGCGACTAGTGCAGGTCGTTTGCTACAACTTTTATATCAATTTTGGATCATCATACATTTTAGCCATATGGTTTGAAAATAATCCACAACAAACTCCTTCAATGGGAAATATATTCACCAAATTTATAATCAGTATGAATGAGGAGTAATGATGAACAAATTTTAATTTCTAGACTACCTAAAAAAGTAGTAAGATCGGGATTATATCTAAATAAAATGGGGTCGATAAAGTGCATAAGCCTGAATGTTGCCAGGTGCATCGTAATCCCAAATGACAGTGTTTACGTTTCTAAAATTTATTAGATACAACCCATGTGTACCTGATGACAACGGTTTCAATATTTGTAAAGTTCGCACGAGAATCAGGTCGTAGTGTGGTAAATGTAACACAAATAATGTATATGCCATTGAGTGATTTACCGTCAAAATATAATACACATAATAGAAACCAAAAGAACACCTAATGGATGTGCACTTCCTTTTATGATGTAGACGGCAAATAAATCTAATTTAAAAATGTTGAATGGCATAAAAGTCCCTTAAAACATACCAGCTTACTTCTAGAAGAGCTGCTGCGAACATTTTTGAAAATGTGACCAGTGTGATCAGAGAGCCGAACTATACGATTCTGGGTTTGCTTTCTCGTTAAGCCAATCCTGTTAATGGTGAGTTTTGTTGAAGCAGAAAGTCTTCACTAGTGCACAAGGAATTTTGACACGATTTTCTGCTGCAGAGCGCTAGAACTATTAACTTATGTCCTTATTTGAACCCTGTGTATATGGAAAACGTTCAGCAGAAATGCGTAAAGTTTTTACAGCAGAGCACGTACATATATATAGAAATTGCTTCTGGAATTGCATATGGTTACATGTGCATGAAAGCACTTTCATGAGATAAGGTCATGGTTGAACAAGAAAGTTCTTTTACTGTTTTGACACAGAATTGTATATCATTGAAAAGTTATGCGTGTGACCAGCCAACTAGAAAGTGACGTATGTGACATGGAGAAGCGGAAACGCAAAGATATTTTATTATGTTCATTGTTAAGTTATTTATGGTTTATTCTTCAATGAATTGTACTTGTTTCCATTTTCCTTTGGGTAAAAACATATAAAATGAGCTACATATACTGGAGGCCATGTTGAACAACATTTCGAACTACCAAAAGGTTAATTGAGTCGCATCAGATACGAAATCTATAAAATATTAGCTATTACAATATTAAAAAAATACAGGTGATCTAAACATTATTCATTTGGCGCACTTGGTCATAATTCGGACGACTCGTACCGCATTGGAATTAAGCGCAACTGTTTCCGTGATAAACTAATTTATAATCAGTTTGGATTATTGATTATAGAAAACGAAATATTTGCAATTTTGTATTAGTTCAGTTATTTGCAAAATTTTCATTGAAATAAATTTAAACTATATCAACCTATCTCAACCTAGTAAGAAATATAAATATTGATTTGTCCAATATCTTAATTGGTTTAATTAGGGCAATTATTTCGAAAAAGATTTCCCACTTCAATTTTGATTTTTTTTTTAAATATTTGCATGTCTCCATTTTGGTTTTTTGATCACCATTTTTACTTTTGTATATTTTTATTTTTCGCCTCCACCCTCTTTGGGATTGTTGAACAATTTTATTCCATTCTTTTCTGTTTCTCGTTATATCTTTCCAATTTAGGATCTTCAAACTTTTTAGATCTTGCGCTACACTTTCCAACCATCTCTTCCGTGGTTCATATCTTCTCCGTTTCCAATTGGGGTACTCTTAAGGACAATTTTTGGTAATTCATTGGCCATTCTTTCTATATGCCATATCCACCTTAGTCCTTGGGCTTTTATGACGGATGTTATCTTGCCTTCCTTGTACATAATATCTAGTTCCTTATTTGTTCTTCTTCGCCAGTCGTCTTCTGCGTTTATTCCATTACATATATCTCTCATTAGTTTTCTTTCCCATCTATCATAGGCATCCCCATCTGTTTTCTTTAGTGGCCATGCCTCACATGAACATGTAACGGTTGGCCTTATAAATTCTTATATTTATTCACCATGACGTATTCTTTGGTTTCATTGGTCTTTTGAGTATTCCACACTTCTTGTTACGTTTCGCAATTCTGATTTTTATTTCTTATTCCTCATGTACTTTTTTGTTCATCATGACCTCAAGTATAAGAATTAAATGAGCCAAACTCATATTCCCTTCAAGGGTTTGTAGTTATTGGAAAATGTTCATCTACTAATTGTTCGGTTTCGACTATTAAGATGCATTTTGTTTTTCGTTGGTTTATTTCTAGCCCGAAAACGTTTGCGTCTTTTTCCAATTTTGCTTTTATCCTTTTTAATCCCGCTTTCATATTTGCTAGGAGCGTAAGGTCATCTGCATATACTAGACATTGATGGTTGTTGTTGTATACCGTCCACCTTGCCTCATGCCATTTCCAACTACAAATTCTTTTAATTTGTGGTCACTCCAAAGTACTTTATTTTGTGTCATAGTTGTTAGTTGTTAGCCTTATAAATTTTCGGGTATTCTAGACTTCTTATTGCATTGTACATTTGTTCTCCATTTACACAATCACTTGTTTGAAATCAATGCACCTGCAGAGCTAATTTATATTCGTAGCAGGTTGTTTGTATCTCTTTGAGAGTAAAAATATAGTAATCTACCGTTTTGTTTCTCCTGAAACCTACCTGATATTCGCCAGAACAACTTCTGTAGCATGTCTTAATCTTTCCTTAATAAGTTTTGCAAGTAAGTTGTGTCCAGTAATACAATACCTCTATAGATTTTCCATAAAGATTTGTCACTTTTTTATGCAGAGGGCATATCAGCGCGGTTGTCCATTCTTCAGGCATTTGTCCTTCCTCCCATATTAGTTTTACAAACACATATATTTTTTCAGTTAAATGAACTCCTCCTACTCATTACTGTTGATAATAATCGTTTTCCCCTGGAATTTTATATTTTTGAGGACTCCATCTTTCGTTGGTACTCTTCTATATCTTCCTCTCCCACTCTGCTTGTAAACTGTTCCTTCTTGATCTTCCTTATTTCCCGTATTTAGGAGTTCATCAAAGTGTTCCTTCGATCTTTCTATTATTTGCGTCAGTGCACCCCGTCCTAGTTTTCAAAATAGCTATTTCTGCTCTAGTAATTTTTTGTCTTATTATTTCGAGGTAAAATGCTCGATTTTCCTTATTCTGAATTTGTTCCTCAATGGTTATGAGTTTTTTCTCATTGTACATTCTTTTTTCTTCCTGTAAATGCTCGTCGATTGTTTTCATATATTCTTATATTCTTCGATGTTTCTTATTGTGTTCTCATTCAGTAATTCTTGTCGTATTGCCATTTTGTCCTCTGCTATCTCTTTCCTCATCCAACCAATCTTTCCTATTTGTCTGTTTCTTTTTCTTCGGGACTTCTCTGTTTGTTTCCACATCTGTGTGGTTTGGCAGCATTTTTGAAATTGTTTTGCTATCTCCCCCTGACAGTCTGTTTTAACGTCCTCATTCTGCAATGCTTCCACATAAGAGTTTTTTTAAATTTTTGTTTGTATGTCTTTTTTGCAGCTGATTCTTTTTAACTTAAACAATTCTCACGTTAGTAATTTAGTTCATATGTTTTCCTTCTAGCTACCATGGATATATTATTGGTATTACCACAGAAATATAAAGTGCTTCAAAACTTAGACTACTGCATTTATATAAACGACCTACAGCAATGCCCACATTTATACAATAGATGAAATAGTACTTGCTTTCGCGTAAGGCACCAAAGAACTTATAACTCTGACTGATTATACTAGTTACTTTCACAAACCGGCACAGCGTGTTAATTATCATAATAAACTAGAGACTGGAATATTATATCGTACATTTTACATAAACAAAAACTTCATACGCGAGTTGCAACTTACAACGGAACGCAAACTGCCATCGTCGCAGCCGGCGAATTTAACAACACAATACCGCGTTAAATAATATACGTCGTGTCGAATTAACTGTAGGTTTCGATTGTTCGTTTGTGCCTTACACTTTCCGCTAGTTGTAAAACGGGCGATTGCTGAACTTGTGCACGAAGAAAGTCTTAAAATGGAAATGTGTCCAGCGCCAAGTACCGATATATCCGACCTTACTCAGAATAGTACCGTAATGTTAGATTTAGAGCAGTCGTGTATCCACAAAGTGCATTATCGTGCTCGCATCTAACTTTTAATTGGGTCTCCAACGTACGCCGACACTTCCATTTTAATTTTAGCGGTCGCATTATTAAAACGTGCAGTGTAGCATTTTATTCATGATGTCTCGTCGCGTCGTCGCCATTGGTTGAAGGGCATTGACTAAAAAGCATGAATTGTTTGAAATTTTAGTTCATTTTACAAAAAAAAAAAAAATTCATTACAAACTTCCTATCACATCAATGTCGAATAAAGTGGTTCCATTATATGAAATCAAATTTTTGGTGCGTCACACACGTCTGTGAAATGTGGGTACAAAGTGTCAATCAAGAGAATTCTATCTCTAAATAAGGCATGAGTGGAATGGATGGACATGGGGGAACACAATATCAAACTGTGTTAATTGAGATAAACCCTCAGTTGATGGCCCTGCTGGAAATATCATAAACGAGACTTCACGAAAGACGTAATATAATTGATTCAGATTAAGAGCTTTCTCACTTATAACGAGAAACTCCTATATTATATATCCGAAACATAACTCACTTGCCCACGGCGTTCGGCTTTGCCACAGTTGGTTGATAAAGAAGGTTTTATTTAAAAAATACTTGATAATACAACAAATGCGCAAATAATTAAGCAAATTTAAATTGTAACCAATAATATCTAGAAAAATAAGAATAGACTCCCGTTCAGAATTCAATTTTCATTTACATGATACACGCTCCTGGAAAGAGCATAATTCAAACTTTGCAAGAAAAGTGCCAAACACAAGACCTGTTGCGCGTAATCGCAATATATTCAGAACTCGTGCATTGCACGCCATGAGCGCATAAGTATATGCACAAATATGGCTCGTTCCAAACGAGGCAATGCCTCATACGACAAGAGATCGGCTTAATTCGTTCCGGAATTTGTACGTGTGATTCATTTGAAAAACATCCGATTTTCCATAGTTCATTTAAAAATCAGACAGCTTGCAATCTATCTGATCTAATGATTGGTGGTGTATTGTGTGCGAATTGCTTTCGTTATGTAACGCAGATATGCAAATTTCACCTCGTCGGGATACTTAAATTGGTCATGCGTGGGACGAATTCAAATTAATGGGTGCGGTTGTAGATCCTTTTTGTGTTTACTTTTCATTTTCGTAAATCGACAGCGTTGACACACTATTGATACTTATAGTAATTTATTAGTGATACAGATATTTTTTGCTTATACTTTATATTTTGTTCTTATTATGTTTATTCAAAATAGACTTGTTCATTCTTAAAATAATATTGTTAGTGCTATCGTTACATCATTTACGATTCTTGAAGCCAAACAAGTTCCTTATGCAGAAGCAAAAAAATATCAAACAAATATGGAAAATATTAGTTCCCTACCCGAATTTAACCACAACGATAATAGGACGGACATTCAATAATCATATCCGACGAAGGAATTGGCTACTTCCAGTTTAGATATTAGTCGATCAGTAGGGAAGGAAATACACTTCTTCCATTGCAAATTGAGAATGATTTCACCCCCTATCGTCTTCCCAACATACGACTCAACAAATGACTCAGAATTTACTAAATTAAATATTCTTTTCTTCAACGATCAAAAACAAAATATTTTCTTAGAAGCAGGTTCTAAGCTAGATTTACAAGCAGATTATGATATTGGTATTTTAAATTTGTTAATTCATGCAAGTGATATACCGTTTACGGCAGACATTTCAATTTAAAATATTATTATTGATTGTGAAATTAATGTATCAAATAGTGGAGCAGATCTAACAATATTGCCAACATGTAGTTGGAATCAAATAAGTGTTTCAATTAAGTCTAAATATTTTAAAAATTATTCTAACAATATTAACAAAATCTGCAGTGGCCCGCACTGAACATATACTTGGATAATTTTTCCAGCAAACTCGCGCAGCTGCGCTGAAAAATACATTTTTCGAAAGAAAGTTTAATAATTTAAGATTAGGAAAATGTTAAGAAAGTCGCATAGACCTGCAGACAAAGGGCTGTAGCCGAACATAACTTGTTAAGGCAGACATCATAGTGGCCAGAAAAAGAAGAGGTATGCCAATAGCTGTGGAGTAGGAAGGAAAATGAATCTACAGAAATTCGGATGGAAGAAGGTAGAATGATAGTCAAGGAGATAGTCAAAGTGCGTTAAATTTAGTTTACAAATTGCAGCTGGTACACAATTTGTAGGACGGCGAAGGAATTTTAGTCGTGGGTTTTCTTGTATCTCGGCCACACCATCACCGGTGCATATTATGCAACATTAGTTATAAAACTTCAAGATTGCAGTCAACAAAAAGAAGAGGAAAATGTCACGAGGAATTTTGGTCCACCAGGATTACATAATGGTGCATCCTGCCATGCCTCATTCCTATGAATTAAATTCCTTACTAAAGGGCAATTATCGGGAATCCAAATTAAAAAACGATGGCTTTGTTATGGCAGCTATGTGCGGATTATTTTAATCAATAATGTGAGTTTTTGAAGAGTGCTATGCTATAGTTATAATAAAAGTCTTGCAGTCCAAAGATTAATATTGAAAGATAATGATGTATTCTACACTTACACAATAAACTGCAATAAACTGTACATTCTTGGAAGAAGTGGAAGACAAGGATCTTGTAACGAAGATAAAGCGATCAGGTGTTTGGTACGTTATGAGCACCAAAGGGTATATTTTGTAGAAGTTGTAGGGTTAATGAAAATATGGGACGAGTATCTTGTGATAGATGTGAGGCACAAGCAAAATAGAAAAAAATGTATGGGGTGTTTAGGTAAGAGGGAATGCGGAAACAAAAGGTGACCCCAGAAGTAAAAGATTATCCCAAAAAGGATATAATTTTTGAAATGTCATACACCGATATTAAAAACCTAAAGAACAAAAATCAAAGGAATCAATTAAACGTGCAGTCATCGGAATTTAACGAATCTGAATTGTTTGATGAAAGGTATAATGTATTAGGAGAGACAGAAATGAGATTAGTGGCAGAAAGTGAGGGAGTAGTCCCTAGTTGCAATAAAGTGAACTATTAGTTCTAGTAATAGGTTAGCAACAATATTTGGAAAAAACGATTTAGAAATACAAATGCTAGTGAATGGAGTATAAATTAAGCCGGGTATGGGACCGGAAGCATATTCTAAATATTTAGAACTGTAGAAACTCTCATTATTTAGAGACTACTACTACCAGAATGTAAATGTATCTAGTTTTGATTGCGAATCAAGAAACGCTATTGGTCGTGTAGCAGAATTCATAAATACTTATATTACTGATCGAAGACTTGTTCTTGTACTTTCTGTCAATTTCATGAGGATACATAAAGCTGAGTTTCCGATCGATGTATATCACCCTGCACTCGATATGTAGAGGAAATGATTCAAACGCTAGGTTTCGTTTGTGATTTTTTAAAAATATATATTTAGCAATTTCTTTTTGCCGTTCTTGACATTTAGTTTCCGGAAACCATATTTTCGAAGCATGTTCCAGCTTTGATCTAACAGTGTTAAATAACCCTGTGATTTGTTTTATATTTGTAAAGAGCCGTATTTGTTTTTATAAATCTAAAACCTCGAAGAGAATCCTAGTAATATTGATAACCTCGAGAAATATAATTATAAAAAGGCAAATTTCGATTTTTTTATGGAATGGATGATTGCGTATGACATGGTATGACTTTTATATGACAGAATGTAAATATGGCAGTTGCAACATTCTATGGGATTCCCAATAATATTCTAGAGCAGTCTTCCAAAATACAACATAAAAAATAATGTTTCTTATCATCCACGGTTCGATTTCCCAATTATACAATTATTTGAAATAAAAGAATATCACAGGAAAAGGAAAACGAACAATGAGTGCTATGGAACGTTATAAAAAACTACGATCTGAATTAAAACATATAATAATTATTGTAGTGTGGTAGAGATAAGCATAGAAAGAAATAACGTTAACACATTTTAGAAATTGAAGGATAATAGGAAAAGTCTGTCGAATGTAAATGTTTTTTATCATAACAGTGCGACAATCTCACAAAAGTACAGAAGGGTTTGCGAACTATTTCAGTACAGTGCATTCAGATCGCTCAGCGAACACCGAAATTTATGCTGAGAATTATTTGAAATTTCAGAAGTAATACCCAGACGTGCTTAGTTAGATACAATTTATATGGGTTTTGCTAAAGCATTCGACACAGTTAACCACGGCACCTTAATTTATAAATTGCAGTTGGTTGGACGAACGAAAATTGTAACAATGGTATCTAAAATCACGAATACAAGTAGTTGTATATATTGAAGCAGGTTCGAAGCCATTCATAGCCAGCTCTGGAGTACCACAATACTACTTAAATGTTTACACAATTTGTGAGATGGCGTATGTTGGTAACTGACACAGGTCTCATAGGAATTGCTTCTTTGTGTATTTTCGGCAAACTATATCGTTTCGGTGCTTTTGCATTCATTATTGACACTTTTATTTGGATTTAAGAACTTAGTTTTATTTATTTATTCCTTTATTTCTTTTTGAAATTTATTAGTCGGGTCCCTATTGAATTTCGTTCAGTACTTTAGCAGTTTTAGTAACTATTGGTTTATTTAAACTACAGCTTGTCCATCTTATGTATGTAGTATTTCCTATTTAGTATTGTAATTTTATTACCTTTATCGGTTTTTGGAACTAATTTGTCTTATTTTATTTTTCGCCGTACGGTTTTTACTATTTTTCTCTCATTGCTGTTCTGTAGCTCCTTTGCAGTGTTACCGTATGTCACATACCAAATTTATCCCGTTTTTAAACCACTTTTTAATTTCCGAGTGAAGCCAAATTTTCTTTGCCTTCTATACTGTTGTCCTCGTTTCTTCCGTCTGTTATTACACCATAACTTTATGTTCTTAGGAATAATGTTGTTGTTATCACACTCTCTATTAAACCAAATATGATTGTTACATTGTGTAAATTTCAACTTCAGTTTCCTCAATAAGTCAGATAATCTTTCACTACTAGCACTTTTTAAACAATTGATTGATTGTATTGTCGCCTCTTGGTGAAACATTTTTTAAAACAATTAAAATGGTTTGGTATACAACTTCCCACATGATTAAATACTTTAATACAGCAAGCTAATGAAGGTAAAAGAAATAGTTAAAAACAGCATTAAACAAAACTAATTCAAATAATGTGTCCGCCAAGAGAAATTAGATTAAAACTAATTTTCGTGATTTCTTTAGGACTCTAACACCATTAAAAATAGAGTCTTGTGTTGATCAACAAGAAAACTAAATGTCTCCAACAAACCCACTACAATGGGAAATTAAAAACAATAAATACGAGATAAAAATGAATACAGATGATAATCATATTTTTAGTAGCATCAGGTGAAATGGACCTACCAGTTTAATATAGCATAAAAATAAATCGAGGTATGCATGAGGAAGTTAATCGTAAGGAAGCTTGGTTACGTTACACGTAAAGTTCTATAGATATTTAATGCATTACTGAGGCTGCAATTTTTTTCCACATAGGCAGCTGATGCCTCAGGCAAAATTGAAACAGTAGTATAATCATTACGAGCATTTCTTGAAATTATATCAAATTGTACGGATTTTATTTAATAAATAATAATAAATAATAAATAAAATCGCAGCCTCAGTAATCCATTAAATATCTGCGTAATCATTTTAATCATTTTCTTGATGATGGAACCCCTTAATAAAAAATATGCGAACCTGTGAAAATAAACACACATATCGCAAGCAAACGATTGGTATTATATTTACATAGAAAACTCATGTTAGCACATATATTCAGTGACATATAAACTGCACCACCTAGAACGGGTGGGAATTTTTGGACCAAATTTGGCAGGAATAGTGGACTAGTCCAGGGAAATAGTTGATTAAAATTTGAAACCCAATCATCAAGTAGTCATGGGATTTTTGACGTTTGTGTCATTTTTTAGAGGTGGTGATAGACAAGCAATTATCGAGTCATTTTTTGAATTTGTTCCACTTTTTCGGATCCTGTTCTTTAGTTTAAAGTGTTTAACGATGCCTAGAGGAAGGAGACCTCAAGTTTACCAGCAGTTGAGTGACTTTGACCGAGGGCGGATTGTTGGTTTACGAGAAGCAGGGTTTTCGTTTAGAGAAATCGGCAACCGTTTGGGACGGCACCACTCAACAATAATGCGTGTTTATCAAGCGTGGTCTGAACATGGGGTTGAACTTCGGAGAAGAGGCACTGGGGCTCAAAGACGAACCAATGAACGTCAAGATCGCCGCTTAAGACTAATGGCATTGAGAGACCGATTCTCTACAACTAGATCAATAGCTGATCAATGGTTACGTGAACGAGGTCGTCCGATAGGCTTGCGAACAGTTTATCGTCGAATAAGAACCTTTGGCTTGCTGTCTTACCGCCCAAATCTTGTGCTACCCCTCACTGCTCAACATCGCCAGGAACGTTTGGCCTGGTGCACGGAAAGACTTCAATGGAACTTGGAGTGGCATCGAATTGTCTTTAGTGACGAATCGCGATTTTGTTTAGGAATGCATGATGGTCGGATGACTGTTAGACGAAGACGTGGAGAAAGGCGCAATCCTGATTTTTCGATTGTGAGGCATGTTCACCGAACTGTGGGGTTGATGGTGTGGGGTGCAATTGCTTACGGCAGTAGGTCACCCTTGCTCTTCATTCGGGGCAGTATGATCACCCGACGCTACATTGACGAAGTGGTAGAACCACATGTTCTTCCATATCTTCGAAGGCTGGAAAACCCACTTTTCCAGCAAGATAATGCACGACCTCACGTAGCAAGGGTTTCTATTGACTTCTTTGAAGAGGCCAATGTTAATCTTTTGCCTTGGCCGCCAAGATCTCCCGATTTGTCGCCCATTGAGCATGTGTGGGACATGATGGGTAGAAGATTGATGAATCTACCGAACCCACCGTTGACAATAGAAGTTCTACGGCATGGAGTACAGGCTGCTTGGGATGCCATACCCCAAGAAGACATTGATCACCTGCTGGAATCAATGCCAATGCGGTCAATGAGTGTATCAGAAATAGGGGCGGACCAACACATTATTAAAGAAAAATCAAAAAGATGAAGTGTTTTCTTTATCAAATTTGAATCAATTGTTACCTTAGACTAGTCCAATGTTTCTGCCAAATTTGGTCCAAAAATTCCCACCTCTTCTAGGTGGTGTAGTTTATATGTCACTGAGTATATTTACTAAACGAAATAATTCTGTCGCAGCAATGTGAGTAAAAATAAGCTGCTGGGCCATACAACATACTAGCTCAAGTTTAGGGCATACAACCTTGATAGAATGCTCTAATCTCAAAATTCTGCTGAAGTTTCAAAATAAAATCACTATAAAACTTGTGGATGCGGTGTGGTATGTGCCAAGCTAATGAACTAGACAAACATCTAATGGACCAAGTCAGTAACAATGGATGTAAGCAATACATTAGTATAACATCCATTGAACAAAACACTATAAGCAGTTGTTTAGATATCACAAAGTCACACAATTAACATATTCAGAACAAGTTCGCTGCATTTATTGCATGATTAACATCAACATATTATTTAATGTTTCTTACATCCTGCTGTATAGTCGTAATGCTTCTTTACAGTATTATCTTAAGATTTTCGTGTCCTAGTTTGTAATAAAAATAATAGTAATAATTTACAGAAATTATTTTTTTTGTAGTTCGCTTATCGTTTTTTGATACTCACGTGTTTGGCCAAATAGGGAATATATTTAAAATTTCCTATCTTATAGTGGACATCGTTATATTTGTAAAGAAAAATAGAAGGAAAGAAAAAACCTTCCGTTAGCTAGTAAAATTTTAGAGAATAGTTATAATTTACAGAAGCATTCTTTGGGGTTTTGGTTATCGTTTGTTTGATACTCGCAATGTTCGGCCTACATAGCGAATGTATTTAAAATTTCCTTTAGCAATACCCTGTACATCTTGGACAACTTATCCAAAAATCATGAATCATAAACATGTATAGTCGTACATATGAAAGGTCGATTATATTTCTAAGAATATTCGTTTAAAACATGCTGTAATGAATTACCAATTGTACTACAAGTTCTCAACTATGATTTCTGGATAGTTTTATTCTCACTGCGTTTTATCCTGACTGGTAAATAAATAATAGTATATGTCACATCTGTCGTGCTCTTTTTAACTATTTCCTTGCAATGTCGCTGCACTGACGGGTTTTCTAAAGACATAGATCAAGTTACATTACAAATTGACCTGTCCGTCGCTATCATTGTTAGTTTATGCGTTATAAATGCTCGCATGTTGTAAGTATTTTTACGAGATGAGCTAGAATTTTAAACAACATAATAACGCATTGTGTTTGACACTCGGGCATTTTTTCTAAACGCAAAGTCAAATACCCGGGATGTGCGTTTGCCGTTTGAAAAATTGGAACTATCAATTCAACTCGACGTTTCTCAGGCTCATTCGCGGTTTGATATGTAATGCCTTATTATTCACATCCAACTTCGTAGATGCGATGTAATATACGGTCGGGACTCCACCTAACTATAAATTTTAAATTGCGTGTATGGGGCCCGAGGTGAGGTTAAGCTGCTTAGCAGTTTTTCGTTTATTTTTGCACAAAAGTTTCATATGATGTATGCAGGAGATAGGTTAGAAATTAATAGCTTGCACGCGGCTGTCTTTAAAAATACAAGGGAATGCAAATGTATGTAATGAGATTTGATAGTTGAAAATTTAAAAAAATTGTAAAATGTTATTCAATCAAGAATCAGATGTCACTGACAATAAATTATGAAACGTGCTCAAAAGCCATGTAGATATAAAATGAAAGTACCGTACTTTTAATATTGCCTTATTTGCTGTGTCAATGTCCGTATATGAATAAAGTAACGCGTACTGATGATAAAATTGTCACAGTTTTACATAGGAGTTTCATTATGGCACGTTAGCGGTTGTGCAATGCAACTGTCGGACGTCGATATTAATGGTTATTTTACGCTGATGTATTAAAAGGAACAATCGCTATAAAATAATGCATAAATGTTGCGTGGAATTTTCGTAGACGTTCCTTACAAACAAGATATGATTGCGATAAAAAATACTAGTTACTCGAAACGGTAAATAACATGAATATGTTTGAAGAGAGGATATAAAATTATAACCTATTTAAAATCAATGTCCTTATCAACAGTGACATGCCGGTATATGATTTCTTTGTTTACGTTTTGTGCTGAGCGTGCAAACAACAACACACTATTATTAATATTAAAAGCGCATCTTGCATTATCGTTCGTGGTCATTTAAATAAAACACTGCAATAAATTTCGCTATTATTACCGAGGCAGGCAGGCAGCTTGTGGGTGTGGGTGGTGAATTGGTGATATCGCATTATTTTCGACCTTTATTGTTTTTGCATCGTGACTGTTTCTGCAATGACTAAGAAAGCCAATGTTCCAAAGATGACTTTGTCGATAGAGACGGAGAATTCTTATAAACATGTCAACGTTGTTAGCGTTTTAGTCGGGACTTTATTGCGGTACCAGAGGCGTCTCTAGGGAGTTTAATAAAACATGTTTATTCAATAAATAAATTTATAATGACACGCCGGTAATAAACTCTGCAACGAGTTTGCGTCTGCGAGGAATGGGCGAAAGAGTAGTGGCTTGGATATACAAATATTAGCGGAAATGAATTAATTCGTCTTTTCGTTGTATGAATAAAAATTACTTGTACTTAAAGGTCAAGCTGAATGAATTAACCCACCAGTAGTAATCTAAAAGTAATAAGAATTATTTTTTAGGAAGTTATCTAATAACTCATCATTGCTTCACTGTAAAGATGTCAAACGTTAGTGGCAGGCCGACTCGGTTCACTTTACGAGACATATTTGCGATGAATATTAGAATTTAGAATGCATTGTATTATAATAGGTTGCAACAAACATGGGATACTTGGTTAAAACAACGGTGCATTTGTTTACATAGCAATATACATATATTGTACTGCAGTATTTCAATACGCAGTTATATTGGATGGCGGACATTGGCATACGCATATCTTACATATATAAAATCGATTCGAAAACGACTTAATAAAACAAGTTGTTCGAACCAATTGTACTCATCTGTTAGATACCACTGAATACTGGTATTCAATAAAAAAATATTTCCTATGGCTATATACATTTAAATATAGATTTTGAACCCAATGCAACTGGGACCAAATATATTCGTATAATCGTTTCCTGATTTACGCAGAAGACCCTATGTCTACGTGTTGGTCAAATAATAGACATATACATTTCTACCTTTAGAGGCATGCGATCCCGTGCAGATGATATGATCGTCTCAATTGTCCACTAAAATCAAGAAAATGTACCTAACCCATACGTTCTATACCTCTCATTACAGCTCATCTTAAAATAAGGGAATGGCACTGATTATCTCAACAGTTGCCTTGAAACCGAAGAAATGAGTCTGATATCTAAACAAAGTGACCTGTCTGAAAATCTATTGAGACAAGTAACTGCATAGTTACCTTAAAAACAAGGACATCTCTAATAATGTCATACAGAAAAAAAATATATAAACTGCAAATATTCGGCTATACAAAGTATATTCACATAAATTCAACCAATTACCAATTTATAACAGTTACTTGTTAATTGAGGAAATGCTGAAATGCTTCCAATTAAAACATATAAACATCTAAACTGTTGAAAAATTAACTTACTACATTTTCTTCTCTATTCGTCAGTTGTTAAAATGCTAGGCTGTTCAGTAATTTAAATAGAAGACACCAGGGCTTTACCATGAAATATTTTCCAAAAGACCCAGCTAAGTGTCAAGAATGGGCTATTGAAGTGAAACGAGAAAACTGGGAAGATAAAAAAGAAACTGAAGTAATGCTCCTACTACGTTTTTTACATTTTCTAAACCTACACCTGCACGGAAACCGCCAACAAAACTATTATCTATGCAATTGCAAGACTTGGAAGTTGCTAAGCCATCGACATCCAAACAAGACATTAAACCTGCATATTCGTGACCACAGACCCAGAAAATATTAGAAACGATATCATAACCCGACGGAATTTTGAAAAAGTTGTTAATTGTTGTACAAGATAATCATTGTCAATCAATATTTTGCACAACTCTGAATTTGAATTCAATTGATATATCTTTTGTGTGCAGATAACTATCTTCGGTTATTTTCAGATATTTTACCAAAACCGAAAGTTATTTGTTGAACAACCGGTGGTGCAGTCCCCAAAAAACTTTTCCCTGTCAAATGGTCAATGGCAAACACAATTGACAACAGTTACAATTGCAGTCTGGTGCGCTTTCACTTTAACCTAAAAGCTGACACAGAAACCATATCACAGCGCTTGTCAAAGACTGACAACAAAATGTGCTGTCTGTTCATTGGCATAAAGTTTTCACAATCGATGACCAATTGGAAATGTCGAAAAGGTAAAAAAGGCAAGAAATCATTTTTTAAATTTGTTTTGTAGAAAGGCAAATAAAAAATAAGAACAACCAAATTACGTTGGCAGAAACTGCATTATGGCTTTGACATGACAGACTTCAAAGCTTAGAGGAAGAAAAAGACATAAAGAAAAGGAACACCAACAAATGGCGGGGTAAGCCAGGCTTGACTTGGGTTGAGTTGGGTTCGGTTGGGTTGGATTCGGCTGAGTTAGGTACCACCTGCTAAGTTTTGTTTTACCACAACAACCCAAGTACGGTAGCAAGAGCTGCGTTATCTTAAATGACAGCCCTCACTCAGAGCTTGGACTACGAAAAGGACACAAAGAAAAATAACACCAAGAAATAGTAGCTAAGGCCAGGTTTGGAAATCAGAACCATATCAGACATGAGAACCATTAATTCAATATCCTTTAGTGGGAAGACATCAACCTTAATCACCCCTGAAATAATTTAATTAAATATTGGTAGCTACTTGGTGGTATTAGAAGTTTTGGAACGTGTGCGTAATTTTATTTCCTTATGCAGGTTCCCCTAATGCTTATGATGACGATTGAGATTTGTTTTAGTGAACTATCACTTCAGCCGCCACCTATCATTGTGGGACAGTTACCAGTAACATTTTTGTGGTGCATAACATAATATATGCACCACAAAAATGTTATATTAAATAAACACTTAACGTATTTGTTAATTTGTATATATTGGGCATTACTTTTATGGTCATATATTAATTGCACCCAAGTTATAATAAATATTTACTCGCTACATGGGTTTCGGTTATAAAAATCACAAAAAGCTTATTCTCTTTGTACCCTGTCCACTATGAAACTGGCTTTCGATATAAATATAAAAATTGAGAATACTTGCGCATAAATGCCACTATTTCAATAATGACATTACTAATATTTTCCTGAAACTTTTCAATTATGTCCGGTTTATTTGGCATACAGTTGTAAGGGAACAACAAAAATACTAGCCAGCTTATGTCACCATTTCGAGAAATAATAACGTGTCTACACTATTGCCTATGTGATCTTGCACGATTTGAATGGCTTGTAGCTCCCCTCTTATTGAAACCAAATATTCTTTAAAATGTTGTTAAAAATAATAATGCCTGATAAAGCCTCCATTAATATGCCAAGCAAAGATATAAATCATACATGTAAGTTCTTATCATGTTGTATTCAGCGGATGTGCGGTTTAAAATAAAAACGTACGTCGTTCAAAATCGCCACGAAAATTAAACCAGTGTAAAGATAAATGAAGGTATGTTTAGAATAAAAGTTTTATTGACAGATCGTCGTCAGCAAATTTCTAATTTTTTATTTTGTTTAAGTTTAATAATCATCGACTTAATTAATTCATCATTTGAGATCTTCAGAATTCCTAACGTAAATCATTTCCTGGTTTTACTCTCCACCCTCATCCTTTATATTTTCGATTTCCTTTTGCTGTTCTAGAAGTTTGATCAACTTCTTTTTTGCTAACAGCTCATTTTAATCTGAATTTTTGAGTTGTTATGATTTCTCTGGCATTAAGTGCTTTATTGAGCCTTGAAAACTTCTCGTTGCAGCGACAATTCTTTGTTATTCTATCACCAATTCTTCTCGTTTCCTCTTTTCACTAGACCTTTCCTTTCACGGTTTTTATTATTTTTCAGAATATTCTGGTTTCCCAGTCGGGTGTGTATTGAGTCTATCTCTGGCTTCTGATTTTCCAACGGATTTTATAAACAAGAATTAAATTAGGCTATACAAGTTGATTGGATAATAATATACGAATGTCATCAGTCTTAGATACTGGTTAAAATAATAATCAAGCGAATTCTTTGCATATTGTAGACAATAATGAATACGATAATTAAATCAATTTAAGTTAAGGCAATTAAATCTAATCGGAGAAATTTTAGTAGTGGGATTCATAGATTAAACTATAATGGAAAAGCAGCTGGGTTGGTTCGGTCATTTGCACATAATACTACAGGAGGTAGAGGTGTAATTAGTGGAAAACATCCGATAATTATACAGGTAAGCAATGCAGTCCAACAAAATGTATTCAACGGGCACTCAATGGGCAAGCAAAATTCACAAAGCATAAAGTCCTCTCATCAGTCCTACACCTAATGGCTGAAAGATTGATGATTAAGGATAACGTGTGTACAATATTTATACATGCCCTCACTTTGTTTGTTTTCCAAGTAGCAAATATGCGTATCACACATGATTTGTCAAAAATATATATTAACTACAATACAAATACATACTGACTACATACAGATCTATTTTATGTGATTAAATAAATTGAAAAATATATCTATTTTTTTCACAATCGCAAGCCTCATTATCTTACTGGCCGCTTATGCTTCTGTGTGTTCTTGTTAATTCTCGATTTCTTCAGATTTAAAACATGCACGACTGACATTTCAAATTATATTCAAACGATTAAATTAATAGGTACATGGAAATTGTCTACATGTTGTATAAAAATAAAAAAGGAAGAGTGTCCCTATTATCATTTTATTTCACTATCAAGAAATATTTACTATGCACCTCACGGGTCAAATAACTGGTCCGTTTATTACAATTAATATCGCTATGCAAATTATTGAAAGTCGACATAATAAATAGTCGATTTATCTCATATTATTCAATACATATATTAAATATTAATTGCCTCTAATGTTTATATATGGTAACCGTAATTAAATTAAATTGTTCTGTCCACATGTCTCTTAACTTCTGCATCAGCGCACGTACGAGTATTACATCAGTTTGAACATAGTTGTTGCTCGAAATAAATTGCAATTATAATTATTTATGGGCGTTTGTGTTTTACTTAATTAAATATGTTACACTTATTAATTGATATTAGACAACATACTGTAAAATATATCGATACATCAAATGTGCATTAATTATGTCAAATACGATTCAGTATGAGATTGAAAGTATATTAAGAAAGCTCCACTTTTAATGGTTATTAATTCTGCAAATGAAAGAAAATATATTTACAGTAGTGCGATTTACATTAATATTAATTTAAAATTTTAAATAGCAAATATTTATTATGGTCAGTATTCATAATCACTAGATACTAGAAAATCGTTTCATTTTTCGTGGAATTTCATTTGGTTACAGCAAGGCATTCTACCCGTAATTTTTAAAACATCACAATTTTAAATAATAATATTTTGTCGTTACCACGTCGTAAAATTGTTTGTTCACGGCTAGGATTAGTAAGCTGCACATGTCCGAGTCCTTCCATTTCATGTTGGTTCATTTTACAATCGCGTAAAGTCGAGCTTCGAATACTGTTCCACATTTGAGAATTACGACTCCTCGTGACGACGAATGTTGCATGCATTCCGTCGACCGAACCACACCGATACGAGAACTGATAAAGGCAGCGAGTGTCCCGTGTTCTACGTACGAACAGGTACGCGGATTTAAATATTCTCCGGGTGATTCTAAATCTCCTGAATATAATTGTGCGCGCCGGCTGAAAATAAACAATAGCGAACACGATGTATTTTATGGCTAGTTTTTATTATTCTGCGTATGACAAGGTGAACATTAAAAGTGCAATAGCCATAACAGATAATTCATTTTAGATTCTGCAAGCGCAGCTTATAATTTAAAAAATAACATTGTCTGAGGCAGCAGCGCAGTGATTTGTTATGCACGCGGTATAAAATAGGAAATATTTCTCTTTATACTTTGTTTAGTCTTGTCTCGACTCCTTTTAAATTAATGGAACGGAAAGAATTCCTCAGTTAAGTACACTAGCATACTATAAAATATGTATTTGTTTTGCAATTAAAAATTTCATATTCGCAAACATGTTAGAATCTCTTAGGTATTACTCATATTCCCAGGTGGACTGAACAAGGCAACATATCCCGGGGCTTCATTCATTTGAGTAGGTACTACACCTGAGCAAAGTTCGATGGCAGTGGTGTATATATTATATATAATTAACTGGAAAACAACTAAATTCCTAAATAAAATGTTTGCAAATTTGAAGCGATTGAAAATCATAATATGTTTCAGCTTAATTCAAATTTGTAAAATAATTCATATGAGTAAAAATGAGTAAAAAATCATGATTTTCTTAACTTTCATTAATAGCATGCTTGCGAGTCTGAGTGACAAAACAGGTCTTGTAATTTTCGGTTGACGTTTCTCAAAATTTGTGTGGTTAACTTCTAGTTAACGGATTGCACACCGCTCTCGCAATATTTTTTTTAATCACGAAAACTTAAATAAATATTACCAATCATAGTAACTCGTCATACGTTGTTGTACTCTTTTCAAAATTTCACTATTAAAATGTAACCATATCGAAATGGCTTAAAATATACATATTTTATCGAATTAAATGCCTTAGAACCCATTTGCATCATTTTAAAGGCATTTTTAGTTGCATGAAATTCCTAACATGTTTCACGTTTTTATCCCTATTTTTCTATTAGTACTAGAGACTAATATTTTATTTGGACACATATATAACATATCAAAACCACATCATGAGTTTTTTGACATTTAGTACTTGTTCTAAGGTCAGGTATTTTACAAATTTGCAGCCTAATTTCTTTCTAAAATCATGTCCACGATCTCTATATAATTCGATATTGCACTTAAATGTAATGTACTTACTTATTATCGCAATTTATGCATATCAGATTCTAAACCATGATGCAGTTCGTTTATTCTATTAATTTTTTATATTGTTTTGTAACTAATTAAAAAAAATCTTCTTAACCGTATATGTCGATGTAGAATCTGGACTTTTTAGTCAGATAATCACATTTTTGTGTACCCTTACACAACAAAAAAAACTATAAATGGCAATAGTGAATAATAGAAAATAGTTTGTTTATAGTAACAATTTTTATGAGAAACTGGTCACTTATTTAAAATTAATAAATCTGTTATCTACACCAAACAATGTTTTTGTATTTACGTTTCACACTTGTTGAGGATCTTCAGAACATGCTGAAGAAGAGTAACAAATACTCATTTGATATCTAAAAAAATGTAATAACGGAGATTGTAACAGGGTCGTAAGGCGTATAATTTGATAAGATAACTCCAACCTAACCAATTTAGATTTAACTAATTAAGGTTATAGGTGAAATAATTATCAAAATCCGTAAAATTGATTAAAAATTACCGTATATATGAAATCATTGATGAACATTTCTTGTAAATCAATAATCGAAATACAGTAAAAAGAACGATGGGCATTTCGGTATACAGCTCCCCTTAGCAAACATGAGAGTCGGAAAATATGCGAACTACAAACATTTTATTTAAAATATTTTGAGCGGGAAAATAAACAACCAATCGCGCTCAAGTATACTGGTTTCGTACATTCTAAATCAGAAGTAAAAGTAATAAAATCTGCACTAGACAGTAGTTGACAGATTTTATGTTATGTATTTTTTATATGCTCATTTTGTAATAGTATAGTTAATTTTTTCAGTTCGTTATTAAACTTTAAATTGTGACAAAAGTTTATTGCAAAACTACCTTTTAAATTTGCCGCCGAAATACTTTTTAACCTAAATGTACGTTGAAAAGCAGTGTAACTTAGGAATTCTTTACATAAAACTCAAATAGAAAACCAACGATATGATTCTACATTGTTGATCATATCAAAAAGGATATTCCGTTCCCCATACTTGAAACTGCAACTATTAATTGTAATGTATTTTGGTTGCTCCCCTAAATCGAAACTGGCTTAAAATCTTCTAAAATGTCATCAACTCTCATTGAAAAATCAAAAAGTTTGTTTGTTCACAGTTATAATAGTTAATCTCCGTAATTTCGTACATTTACTTAAACATACAAATAAACATTAACAATAAAATTTTTAAATTTCCTAATGTTATCCTAATGGAATCATATAAATCGTCAACGATCTAACGTGTTGACGCAACGTTGTTGAAGCATTTGTCAATTTAAAAATAAATTTCAGAGAATGTATTAATGTGGTGACAGCTGCTTCGCTCTATATTTGAGCTCATCAGCCCACCATACCTACATTCGCTGAAATTACAGCAAGTCATGCACACATGAGTAACATTATAAACAAATTTGGTTATTTAAGTTGCCTTGCGATGCTCAACTGTATTGAACATCACATAACAGTATCGTGACATCACTATGTTAAAATGCTCAATTCAAATTGGTCGGTGCTTACGTCACCTCATGTTGGCAGCTGCGATACTTTTCCTTAAACTATTCCCAAAAATACAAGTTTGCACATACAAAACCTTAGTGATGGTTAGAAGTAGATGCACCAAGTTACTCATTGCCTCGTCTAGATACTTTCTGTCCTTTTAATTATCCATTATATTGGTTGAATTTTTTTATAAACAATTATGTTTTTTACACGTTTTTCTCAATTTTCAGTTTAGTTAGGTAAAACTGCACACAGTTCAAACACATTACATTATTTTAAACGGTATGAGCTTTGTCGTATTTTTTTAAGGTATTATGCTGTTTTCAAGGGAAATAATTTAGGCGAATGCGACAAATAAAAATATATTTCTCAATTTTCCAATTGTGAAACAGTTGAAAAGATTTTATGGCATTAGAAATTCTTTTGACAAAACATATTTTACAATTTCTTACAATCTATTATTACAACATATTCACAACAAATTATGTTTCGTCACATATTCTAATAACAATATAAGAATCGCTGCACATCATACCTATGGGCTTTAAAGAATTTTAGCAGCGAACTATTTAAATAAGTAATTAGTTAGTATTTCGGAAATGAGTGATCCATATTAACGAAATTTGCGGAATTGAGTCTATGTATTGACTATTGTCAGCATAACATTATTTTAGCTCTATTTTCTGACCATTCACTAGGGCTAGTCCTGGGACTATGGGAGTTCATCCACAATACTTAAAACTGCACTTTAAATATTTTCAAAACTCCACGCAACTCAAACCAGCGCAACCCTCATCATGTTCACTCAAACCGTAGGTTTAGATTGTCCTTTTAGTTTAATATTGAAATACAATTTTTATTTTAAATTACGATGGCAATTCACTAATGACAGATTACATGTGCTTTGCTGTTACTACTTGCAGCGATCTTAAATCATTTTCGTTTTTTTTTGAGAAGAATCAGTTTTAATTATAATATTATTTTTCTTGGCGTCTCTGTGACACCGTATTCTGTTTTACCTTACCACGCTCTTAAATTTTTTATTCACAAATCCTAGAACATTTCATTTGCACATAACTTTTAATAATTAAAATCTTATGGCACTGGCACAAATATTCAACACCATGTTTTATTTAATTGGGGAATCATTTTGCCCCTTAAAATTCCATTCAAAACCATATCTCAATAAAGGTGTACCCATCTATATCTATGTGTATATTAAAATCCGTCTTTTTAATCAATGATTTCATTTACAGTGATTTCTACTGTAGATGTAAGGGCGTTTAACACCATCTACACATTTCGCGTAGAAATCCTTGCAGAACTTTTGCAAGGAGGTTACTATAACTCATAATCTACCGTTCTTGTTCATAAAGACAATATTTGATATCATTGAGATTCAAGACAATATTTGATATAATTACGAAAACAACAATTACACATCACTAGTTTTGAGGAAATTAAGGACGAGTTGCTCAATAAGATAAATACATATAGTCCTGATCCGTATAATTTTTCCATCAACAAAATAACTTCTAAATTATTGACATGATATATTTTATGTAAAGTAAATTATTATCGAACTCATTCATTCATTGATTAAGATGATGATTCCCATCATCACATCCTCGATATTGGAACGTTACCTATTTCGAATTATGTAAGGGCAAAAAAGTATACAATACAAGATAATTAATCATCGTCGCTCACATCTATCAATCCTTATTAAATTTTAGATAAGCAACACTACTGCCTTCAATCATAATCGTGTAGGAGCATTAATCCATCGCCTCGGCGATAATTTGTAAACTTGCATTAATCGCTTTCTTTTTCTTTTGAAGCGCTTATACGCCGGACTATTGCGTGCTTGCACATGATATTTTAGCGGATCGATTGGATTTGGAGCCGGAAGTAAGCATATGTACTTATGAGAGTTTTATTGGCCTGTTGAGTATTGGAATTGGTCGTGCCTTGAGTTTATATTAGGCGATATTGAAGAAGTAATTTACTGGACAATTTAACGGATAATGTCGAATTTATGTTGAATGCAATTTTTAAGCGTTGCTACATTCCTTCTTAATTGCTTTTGTACGGAATTTGCGTTGCACCCAGAGTTATTGAACAAAATCAGCTTGTGGTTAATGAAATGTCGAAGCAAGACTTAAAGCGGCATTTATGCATTATGGTCACTTAAAATGCAACGATGAATTGTTTCCTAACTCAAAAATATAAAATTGAAATAAGAAATGAATCCAAAACAACATTTTATTAGAACGACTAAAATGTTTATTCATGTTTATTCATATATGAATACATTCATATTCATACTAATTTCAATAGCACCTCTTCATGTCCATTTATTAGTCTTCTTTCATTCTAACCTAATCGAACATATGAACACATAAACTATAAAATACAGAACCTATAATAATATTAACATGAAGGAATCTGTATATCATGAATTTCTTCTGCGTTAAAGTTTTTTTCAATACACCACGATATGTAACTATTGATTTATGTGTTTTATAAATTATGGTTTCATTTGATTTATGACCAGTCATTTTATATGATCGGAGGACAATTACTCCATATCGCTTGCATAACTGAACGACTCGATCAGAATTAGCCAATATTACGTAATTGTTGCTGATCTGAATCTATAACTGTACAAGATGTACATTATGTTCTGACTCTGGGCAATAACACTTCGTTTCGTACCGAGCATATAAATCATTATTTTATGATTGCTCCCAATGGGCATCTTACTGATACCTGTAGTTATTAGGCCTCTTTGTAGATGCATAAAAACAACACCGTAGTTTGGAGTGGTGTCCTTTGCAATAGCAGTTTTAGGAATTGCACACACCTTATGATCTCATCGTATATTAAAATCAGTTCGAAATATATATGCTGTAAGTATTAACGAAAATACAGATGTGTGTACATCGTTCAAGAAATATTTTATTTAATCTACGATGGTTATATATTTTAGAATTACAACAAAAAAGTAACCAGATGACGAAGATCGTGACATTAGGTACTTCGACTAGAGGAGAAATAAAATTTTGATGGTTTCACCCAACCCACAAGAAAAATTAAAAAATGTTTGTACAATTGCGGAACAGAAATTCATCCGACCATTGACCGACCATCGTGTAAACAACCAACTGGCACGAAAACTTGACCAAATTTTCGAACGTGTATGAAAAAGCAGAGAATTTAATAGCGTCTTTCCGGCCATTTTCACATAACCACGACGTGGGAACCGTCAATAAGGAATTAATCACGGAACTTAAACTTTACCATTAATTTAATAAATTTTTAAATTTCTTAAATCTGCTAGAACTAAATGTAAAATAAAACTATTTGTGCAATCTCAAATTAAGATAGCAACGCGGCGTAATCCATAGCATTTCGAATACGCTTGTCAATATCAGTCGTAACTAGAAAAAAATCAAAAGTATGGAAGTAATAACAAAGCAATTTAAACAATCGACTGAATGAATACCTTGCATGTAAAACATGAGGGTTAGGAAACTCGACATTCAAATCTGTTGTAATATATTAAACAATATACGTCTAGTACAATACCTACTGCATATGGATATATTAATATGAAATTTACCTCGCACTAATATGACGTGACCCGCAGGACAATGCAGATTAGAGTACAGTCCACCCAGATATTCACAGCATACTTGCAGGGTTCATGTAAATTTATTAATATAAAATTAATTATTTACAACACATTCGTGCACGTTCTTATTATTTAATAGATCGTCACGACTTGTCTAGCATGGCAACATTTTTCTAGTGAAGTGCCTGAAAGCAAACGTTGATTTTTGGTCGATTGACTATCTGGCCAACGGCGTCGACGCCTTTTCGTTTAACTTATGTAATGCCTGCAAATAAAATGCAGCATGTTACATATACATGTGCCATAAAATATTTCATACAAGCAATAGCTCCATTAATATTAATTTTATGATAAAAACATAAATGGAAAAAAGCTTTATATAGGTTTTTCCTGTGGGAAAGAGTTCAGTTTTTGAACTATTTAGGTGTACTTCAAAACGAAAGTACTATTTATCTTTGGCACTACTGATCCATAACAAACACAAACAAAGTCATCATAGATTTTATTAGGATGAGTACGGAAGAGAAAATTCTGTATACGGGACATTTAAACTTTAAATTGTAAAATTTCATTGCTGTCGAAAAATGCCACGTAGCAATCTCAATATCTCAATCTCACACTGTAACTATGGGGATCCATAGGAGTCCTCAGTATTTTCATTTGTACAACAATTAGTTCTATAGCGGAAATTTAGACTTGATTAGTCAACATATATTAGAGAACTAGAGGGAAATTAGTTTTTTTCTACATATGTGCATATTAAGGTATTTATGAAGGTGATTTTGCGGGTTTCCTTGGGAAGACTAAAGTTACATGTTGTCATTATGCTTTACTTTACGGCTCTCCAACTTTTGTGACGTGTTTATGTGTTTTGTTCTGTGTCCTGGATATTATCAGGCGTTGCTTATGCCTTTGTATAAGCAGAAAACGTAGCAGTAAAATTGCTACAAGTTTCTAAAATGTCGACAGTAGAACTCGGAAAGAAAATTGCCCTAAAATCATACACTGTATAGTGAATAAATCAGCCAGTTCTTAGTATTTCACTATGAAGAAAATGTTGTAAGTTGTAATGTGTAAGAATTACTGTAATAGTAATAGTAATAGTAATAGGAAGAATGAAAGGCGCAATTGAGTTCCTGATTTGCTTCAGAGATTATGCAAAGACTTGCGTGTGCCTAACAAGACCATTTACTATATAAGACCATATTTTGTTCTTTGGAATGTTAAATTTATTTGATTCAATAGTCATGCTTATGACTGAGATTTTTCCATTCATTTCGATAGCATATGAGCCATTACAACGAATGTTGTTTAATATGGTGCATCATTAGGGTAGAAATTTGTTGTTATTATTTCATTCAATTTTATGGACTTAATATGTTGACCCATTTGATGAATCAAGAAAGGATCAGATGAGATTCTTCCTAAGATATTTCAAGGAGATATGAATGTTATCGAAAAGGTACGAAGGATTTTCTCTTGAAATCCTGAAATTAGTTCACTCTGGAGCTATAAATGTTAGAAACTTGAAAATTTAACTAACCCATTTATAATATGATAAAGCGCACCGGGCTTATGTCCTAGCTCTTGCTGTAAGTCAATATTTTAAATAAATTACATAACAAGAACTGTTATGAGAGTTGCATGCATTTAACGAAAACTATATGAAAAGTACTTATTTTGGTAAATGTAAGTTATGTTAAGTACGACTTAGGGGGAAATAATTGAAAATAAAATGTACTGTTTTAGAAAATGTAATAGTATGAACAATTAAAATGGTAAAGGTAAAAGGGCGATATCTTGGTCTAGTCTGATTCAGAAAACACATAGAATTTCGAACATGTAACCAAAAATCCCATAGGTGAATTAACCTAAAAAGCTATTGACCGTCAAAGCAACGTATGCAACCATAATTAAAAATTGCGTTTGAAATTCTAAATTGGTAGTTCACGAAGTTGAAATTCAATCTAGAAATTCGGTGTTCTTAGGTGCTGTGGTCCATAGTGAATTAATGAAAACAAAACCAAAAATACAGAAGGCTAAACCATGTGAGACGCCAAGCAGTGCTAACGCGTACGAAGGATCGTTGCAGAAATGTCTCCTTACTTGATAACAAAGATTTTGATTTTCTCGTCTTGTAATATTATACAATTTTCACTTCTCATGAAACTTTTTGAACTCAGAATCGATGGTAACAATCTTAAAAATGATTTATTTGATGTCGGCTAGATATTCCATAACTTCATTTTTTCCATAATGACTTTCTTCTTAAAAGTTGGAGAATTCTATGGTAGAATTTTCACTCCATGCAACAATCTGATATTATTTTCCAGCATCATCAGTTAAGTAAGACGTTCGTATTTAATTTTCCTTCTAATGCATTTTTAAATATCTCTTTAGACTTAGACTTCATTTAAAATAATAAGACAATGATACCAGTGAGAGTAAAAATATTAACCTATTAGTAGGTCATTAGTAGGTAGGTGTTTTAATAAATCAAAATAGCATATGAAATATTGCTAGCTATCACTTTGACAATACGTGCGTTTCTCAGTAGATTTAACTAGTTTAGGTTTAGATTATTTTTTCATCCATTTAGTCAACCCTCGCACCTTGGTGCTTATCGCACATCAATTAATCGTGCGGAACTGAGCATAGGTTTTCACTACAAATTATGACCCGATACCTAAGTCAAGAAGTAGCAAAAATGATATTTACCATTTACCTGAACATTCCAATGTTATATTTGCTCTGTTTCAGAGATATCCCTCCATACTGTTTTAAAGAGTTAATTGTAAAGACTGCAGTAGATCCACGACTCTTATTATCCGCGTGCTTAGTATCGTGCATCGGATAGCTCTGTATCAAAACATTAAATAAATAGATATGTCTTTTTAAGGCAATTAAATTCTTCTCTCGATATGATTTACAGAGCATCACCGATGAATTGTAATAGTTAGTAATTTTAATTGAATTTTGTAGTGAAGGGTTGATAATATTTTTTTCTATAGCAGATGTTAAACTATTTTTCTATCAACCATTTTGAGTAGATGAGGTAGCACTTTAACCGCAAGGGTGGATAAAGTAATACTTTAACGGCAAGGGTAGATAAAATGATTTAAATGAATTAAATTTATGACAAGAGACGTCGAAATGATAGAGTAATTCATAGTGACGGAAAACGCAATTGCGTTTTTTGTGCCAAAAATTGTAATTTTCTTTGAAATTTTAACTTTCGTTCTATAGAAAAAACTAACTTACGTCTCGACGCTAAAAACGCTCTCACAGATAAAGTACAATTTTATCGTCTTATATAATAAATAACTATTTTCTATGAACAAACTATCGACGTGGAAACGCAAATGTATCATATAGAAATTAATATTGGGAAGCATAATCTTACTTTTTTAGATTCACAGATAATTTAGTTTAAAATTCAAGAAATAAACAAGTTTTGTGTATAAACGAGCACTAAATTTATACATTTTAAAGCCAAAATATTATGGTCGCGGTTTTCGTCTATTCAAATTAACTTGATTCGAAAATAAGGGGCATTTTTATACCTAATACGGGTACCTGTGTTTAACAATAAGTGCAATTAAAATTTTATGTTAATATGAAAAATCATTGTTAAATTATTTTTAACAATTTGAATCTGTATTTAGGCGAATAAAATTGGTGTTAAATATTATTATTCTTTAGATATTATAGTCATATATCGACATATATTGTCCGATCTTATATCCATATTCAGGATAATATTTTGAGCCTAACTGCTCAAGTCACATTAGATTAGCTAGCATCCTGCAGATTCCAAACATAGAATTATTTTTCTAGCCATGTACATTATGATGGCTATTTTTAGCGGTTTATAGTCACTTCACTCGGTTTTGAGCTAATATACATATTTAGTATATATATATTTGATATAACGCGTTTTGAAACGTTCAATATCTCGGCGAGCTGAAACGTCCTTAGCTATTGCTTTGGTATCATTACTATTTATAATTTTCAGAGTAAACTTTTCTTTACATTTTCATTGGTGTTGCATGTCCTAACATATGTTAAATTGATTGTCAGAAAATATCAGGAACAAGTTGTAATTCACTAGTAGGGTTAATTATTAGTCGACAAGATGTTATAAGGTTTCGTTCTTAATAATTCTCCCTTTCTCATTACAGGGACTAGACTTAAATTATGTAATTCATTGCATTTTGCAAACGTCTCATTTGCACCACTATTTTTTAAAGAAATACATATTTTCATTTTTTATTTACATACTCTAAAATGCATAGGAATATACACAGCTTTGTGACACGAATCGGCTAAGGGTTGACTAATGAGGTCGTATTGTCTGAATTATAGCGCAAACATAAGAAATGGCATATATGTACCCCCCTATTTTATATTCTGCTGCAACCATTTCATTATTAACATTAATTAAGTAACCCTTATAACACCTACTAACAATAAACTAATTTGGAAATAATTCAGACTATAACCCACAAATTTGGCTGGATCTTCGTGTCTAGACTATAAAGAACAATAAACAAAAATCAACTTAGTATAAAATGCAATAATATAATGGTACAAAGCTCTTCTGATCTACGTATGCAATTTGAATAATAAACAACTATAAAGTGGATTAAGTTAAATAAACATATGTTTAAACTGTGCAATCATCGTCATCAACGCTGAATCGCCTTCTAATAACGTGATTATACGTCCGATTCGCTGCTTATACTTTATATATAACGTGCCGATATCCTTAAAAAATCTAGATGAAATGATAATCATAATAAGTTATATGGCAACATAAAGCTGAAATGTCTCCAGATATTAACAGTTAATGTCACATTGTGTGGATAATGATGCGTGAGTTAATACACCCGACATTTTAAAAAATCACGTTCGCTTTAATAAACATGTATGTAGACGACTGGGTTCGCCGTTGCACATTTAAAACGGTGAACGTTTTTGATAAAATGAATTAAAATATTCAGATATATCAAACTCATTAATATGCTAATCACAACAAGGTACACAAAAAGTTTGATTTTTCTCCAAAATCTAATATGATCGATTACGTGTATTAATCAGCGTAATATATATGTTTTAAGAAGTAAATATTTACTCTTTATTTGCAACAAAATATAAAACTGATCTTGAGTAATGCAGTGCTCCATAAAATGCGAAATATAAATTAACTGCGCAGCAATTTGTAAGATTTCTAAATGGAATTCTCGTTATTCAGGAAATACCTCATTCGAAGAGATTACAGAGGTTAAGCGTGTAAGACTTCTTATTAATTAACATCAAATTGAATACCTTTCAATTAGTGGCACAATTCTTCCGTAAATTGCTAGCACGGTGAACAAAAAACAGCGCAATGAAACTAAACGGTTAAACTAGGTTTTTAATCTTCAAACTTTTTTTTTATAAACTCCATAATTATTGCATATTTAGAAAATCGCAAAACATGCTCTGAAATTTAAAGCGAAATTTTAATAATATTATTAATTATGCTTTGAATGCAACATGAAAAGCAAGTACCAGAGGATTGGTGATGTGTTCAGAAATACAATGAGAAGCACATGTGTATCATCTGCATTGCCTCACAAGGAAATAACACGCCCATTTAAATACAAACAAAGAACGACAAATTGACTGAATTGATTAAATGAATGAGTGGGTGCAATAAATTGCACCATCTAATTTTCTTTGAATATCAATGTATTAGTTATCAGTCACAATTGTTTACATTTTAGCTACAAGCTATAGAGTACCAGGCTTTGCTCAGCTAACTAGAACATTTCAAATAGATTCATCAAGGATTTTAACTACCTCTATATCTGGCATAACTATATATAAATTAAAGCTTGCGTAAAATCGCAAACGACACTACATATGCGAAAAATGTATCATTCTTCTAAAGCAAATGTCCACTACGTTGGACTTTTGCGGCAACGGCAACATTTATTTGCGCTTATAAATTGCGAATGGATGATACAAAAAGAATTATACGGAAATGTCGAACTCATTCTTCACTATTCGATCAATAACATAAAACCTTTTTAAGAGAGCCTCGTGCGTACAACCTCTTTTACGGCATTACCATAAGTTAAATGCGATCCAATTTTCTTTTTCTTTGAAACGATTCCTATTTCGCCATATAAAGAGAACCGATATCAAAATATCGGCGTATTTGAGCAAGGTGTGAAAGAATCGCGATGACAAAGTTTTTACTCAATTGTAGACAAGACTGAAACTTTTTGCTGTAAATATATATTGTAAATAAGGCAATGATTGTTATGATTGTTTCGATTGCATGGTTGCTATTGTGCTAATAATAATGTAATATATACAAACAATATTTGAAAAAGATAACATCGGTTGAAATGGTCAGGAAGTTAAATAAAGAAACAAAAAGTGACTATAAATTTGAATAAAGGAACACCAAAATATTATTAACTCTAATAGCCAAATTGGATTTTTAAGTGTGCAGTTTTATAAACAATTGCAATTAATATTTAATTAGACAGGCAATGAAGAAGAGCTGCAAAGATTATAGGACAACAAGAGAAACCACTTATAGTTAATTAGTCTATAAACGCTCCAAGAAAAAATAGCTCCTTTATTACATCTTGGGAGTTAATTGGGTAACTTAAAGCTGGTTCAAATTAGAAACAGATAAAAGGAGATAGAATATACAAAATGTAAAAATTGAGGCACAATAGGGATTAAAAGTAAATATGTGGGTCGTTTAAAAGATTAGTACTGATGCAAATTTCAAACAAAATAATAATTTTTATTGTAATTTGTTTCAATGTTGCTTCCTCTCTTGTGAGTTTTTGCTCTTTTTCTGTATGAGTTATTCTTGTACATTTTTCATTATATTGCATTCACAAATTCATTGGAGGTATCTGTTTCCCTTAGCATCCCCTTCCTTCAGTTTAACTCCTTAACTAAATTTTCACCAGCAAATGCAGTAAAAGTTGTAACACTTAATTTTAAAAGAAAATACATATTTCATATTATTTTAGAGTTTATATGTAACAAGGACTAAATATGCGTTTTAGTTTAAAAATGAAGTTTGTACCATTGAAACATATTAAGGAAAAATATTTTTTGTAAGACCAGACATACTGCCGTCTAAATTACTCCCCAATTAATTGTTTAAGTTAGCTAGGAATGTACCGTTGTTGAATAAGGAACTGGAATAGGATTGTATTGTTCTTGAGTAAATATGAAGTTGTTAGAATTTCTGTTTCAGCAAGTTAAGTGCGATTTTTTTAGTATTTGTCTTAGAAATATTTTGGATTTGAGATTTTCAATAAAATATATTTATGTACATAATAGACATAATTTAGAAAAAAAAGTTATTATCAAATTCAAGTGTATCATTCAAATTATTTTTGGGTTGAGCGAAACAAAACCCATTACATATAGTCTATCAAATGTTGGCAACGTTTAGAAGAGAAAATGTAACGCATGTAGCGCCATAATAGTGGGATACTATCATTGAGGTTTTAATATGACATTAAATAATGCCTGTTACTATGTCAAGGAACGGTAACAAACACAGTCAAACGAATAGGAAACGATAATGATGTTTTCCCTTAGCTATTGGAAATTACTAAAGGAACAGCTGAGAATGCAGGTGTTGGGAAAGGATGTTGCTACCGACGTTGGCACGAAAATGTATTTAGAATACAACGACATCAAAGGAAGAGTATTTAAAATAGCATGCTCAAAAATAATAGCAAACAGTAAAATAAAAACAACAGGAAACATATGCACGGAAAACCACCAACAAATTAATTAAACAGACAAGGGCAATATGATTAAAGAAAAATGAACAGAAAAAAGTAAAGCAAAATTTATCAAGAGAATATGGAACAGAAAAATGACTGTCGGTACAGAACCTGCAACCAAATATAAGTTCAAAAGAATAACAAATTTGAAATACACAGTCCATAGACCACAGAAATCATAATATCTAAGACGGCACGGGCACTAAGATTGATAAGATTAATTTCAAAAATGGTATTTCCTTGGGCTAAACTGATGAAAGATGTCAAAGGAAAGTGTTGTGTAGGATATATGGAAAGAGAAGAGTTGGAGAAATGTACATAAAAATAATGAATGATAATATAACAATTCTACAACAATGAGGGACAATTAGAGCACAGGTAGAGAGACTCCCTCTAAAAGGAACAACAAAGACCGTTTTACGGCAAGGTTTAATGAGAATCAGGTAGCTAAGAATAAGAAATAGGTAGTGAAGGACTAACTAAGAGAACTGCTGTAGAAAATTTGATGAGAATAGCTTAGGACAAAGAAACATAGTGCGAAGTGGTGAAACAACCCGAGGGCCTACACGGTCTTACATACAATTATTTGTCGAAATATGTTACAAGAATTTCGTGGTCGACAATTTTGCAACGAGAACGAGGTAGTGGTTGATTTTGATGGTAATTTGCTAGTTAATTACAAAAGCATGAGAATTGTATGCTTTCCTATAAAGTGAAGCATGATCTAGAGTTGGTTGATTTTAATAAAGCTCCGGGAACAGTAGTGGATTGCACCCCAACAAAGTGCCAGTATCTGGTGGGATATACCAAATTAAACGAATAATGCTGGACTGTGAACTAGATAGAGTGGTCCCTGCATTAAATGAAAAATGACGATTATTGATCAATATATACTCGTGTTCTGTCAAATTCATGAAAGGTATCCGTACTTCTACCGAACGCGTTCCCCTGGTTGTTATCGCAAGAGAGTTAGAAACACTGAATCGCGGTAACATATAATCGTTATTGATATTACGATTTGCAGTGCTTACAATCACATCCAGTTAAAAAGTGGCGTGTGTCCGGTGAATTATCTTTGTCGGATCACAGATACATTGTTTTTTTAATTAAAGCACCAAAGAAGGGAGCCATTAGTTATAGAAACCCCAGAAACTGTGTGATGCCCATATAGGTAGTGCCTGAAATAGAACCTGCAATCGTGCCCTATAGTAATAAATGAAACCGCCAACATACACCCTTGCGGATAGCCTATGATGAGGGCAGATACCAGGAATGCATAAAGGCATCGATGAAGGAGGTACTGTCAGAGTACTGCAAACTGGGACGTTTAGAAAAATCGAACGGCAGCTATACAGAGACTGGGAATAAAGTTCCTGAGCTTCTGCTGGCGACGCATTTACCGGGCTCTCCACCAATGAATGAAACCAATAATATAATATCCAGGCAAAAATATACTGGCCCTAATGGTATTTTTCCAGGACTGAAAATTTTAATTTCACATCGTAAAAGGCTGCTGAAAGTTGCCTTGGCAGTCGGTTATATTTCACAAAGCTGGCCAACTTGCGAACGGTAGGAAGGTCCCATTCCTACTCCCAGGCAAAAAATATAGACCCATCAGCCTTATATCATTCATGCTCTGGACACACGAGAAAGGCAGACGTATCTGATAGTTTTTGTTAACCACTTTATAAGTGTCAATTTGCCCAATCTACCGAGATAGCCTTGCATGAGATAGTTAAAAGAGCAGAAAGATATGTGTATTGCGGAGATTTCAATCTTGTAAGTTTTTTGGACATCGAAGGAGCCTTCGAGAATTCTAATTCATATTCATAAATGCGGCAGCGAATGATCCTGGAATCGAGCCAACTTTACCAAGGTGGATCCAGTTCCATGCTGCTCCAACGATATAGAATTTCCTCTTTGAATAGGACCATGGTGATGGCGACAGGCTATCCGCAGGGTCTTGTCCCTCCTCCTGTAGTGTCATATCGTGGATACACTTCTGAATGGCCTGCAGAAAAATGGATTTTACGGTATAACGTATGTTGCAAAAGTTTTGAGAATTTAAAAAAAAAATTAAAAAAGAAACTTGCAATAATATATTTAATCTGTAATAAGAACAACTGAAAATAACAATATTTCTTAAACTAAAAATGATTTCAAAGTACTGCTAATGGGCAGATTCTAAATCAATTTCTCTGATCTTCAGCATTATTCTCCTTCTTAACTGCTGTTCATTTTGAGCTTCCCAGCCATTATTATAAACTTTGGTACACAGCTGAGCCCAAAAAGTTTCGATAGGTCTTGCTTGAGGAAGATTGGGAGGGTTGTCGTTTCTTGGTACAAAAGGTATCCTGTGTTGTTCTAGCCAGTTTCTCGTAAGCAAGGCATAATGACTAGAAGCCAAATCAGGCCAAAACATTATATTGTCATTAATATTGAAAAAAATTGAAAAAAATTCTCAAAACTTTTGCAACATACGTTAGAAAGGTAGATCTATCTATTAAATGATCATGAGACAGTCAACATGATTCTCTTTAGTCTGAGACATCCGTCAAGATGCAAGATGGGTATGGTTAGAAAATGTGCTGATGGTTGTTATGCTTCGATATAACATCCCATCTGCTTTTCTATTTTGGTTTCTTGCTGTTGACTTTTGACCTAATTATGATGTATGATGTTTTTTAATTGGGGATTAATTATGGTTCATCTTTGCTTTTTAAGTACTTGTTAGCTGTAGTTCACTGAGCGGCCGCGGCAGAACAACAATAATTGTATTGTATCGACACAGATTTTTGCGTCCATATAACGGGCATCTAGAACTATCTACGAAATTATTGTCTTTCCTTAATTACTCTCCATGAATTATGATTTTTATAAACTGATTATCTTGTAGATTTCTGCACTATGATCGGATTCCAGATCAACTTTAAATAAATATTGACAGGATCTTTCATTACAACATGCCTTACATTGACTATGACTTGAAAAATTTAATCACAATATATATTTAGAGGTAAATTTTTACCTTAAAAAATATGTAAGCCCATTCCTGCTGGACATTTGCCGAGCCGAACTTATTTTATTTCAATATTTCTTTCGCTGTTTTTACACATACACGATATAAATTGTGTCCACAGGTAATAAGCTCTATCTGAACTTAATGCTGAAAGTTTTCGAATTTATCGGCGGATTCCCGTAGCGATTTAAACTGTTAATTGAAACGTGTGCACGTCCCGTGAGTCAAACAAAATATTATTAAACTAGAATTGAAACTAATGGCCAGCTCTTACTACCTGAGCACTACGCTCATACCATCGAAACTGGGCTAGACTCAAATATATGTTACACGAGAATTAGTTCAGTTACTTTCTCTAACGGAAACACAATACTTAAACAATGCAATACTATTTATATCATAGTTCATTTTTCTTTCCACATCCAGGCAATACATCGTAACCAATAACAGTTGATAACTTCCAATAACAAGGAAGATAACTTCATGATGTTAATTTATCATTTGTAAGAAAGATATTTAGATATTTTAATCTTGTTGTTGTTGTGGTTATGTTGGTTTCTACATTGGTGAGATTTACGTCTTCGCTCATTGCCATTCATTGGACCTAAATTCGCATGTGGGATTTCTTATGGAGTGGTAAAGACCAAACTAAACGGTCAACTTAAAGACACGCAATTATTAACCAATCACTACAATTTCAAAAAACACCAGCATTGCATAGCAAGAGCACATAGCCTAACGAAAAACAAACTTCTTTTAAAGGCTATTGTTGATCCGGGTACAGAAAAATACCATACAGACAAATATTATGTTTTAAGTCAAAACCATCAACATTTTCATTTATCTATAAATGGCATCGATATATTTTTATTATCCTCATTACCCTGAAAAGTCACATAATAACCTGGCGTGATAAGTCGAGTAAATACATCACTCAGTTCGATAACAAATATTATCACCTCACTAATTTAAAATTGTTGAAATGCGTTTAATTATTACATATAATATTTACATTTAGTTCTTTGATTTGTTTCTCTAATTTGTAAAAGGCTTCGTCGCCCTAATGTTTGTAACGTTAAAATTCGTTAAAATTCATTGAAATTGTAGTATATGATTGTATATAAAATTAATATAACTGAGGGGCGTGAATGATTAAAATTTGATAAAGAAAACACTTTATCTTTTTGATTTTTCTTTAATAATGTGTTGGTCCGCCCCTATTTCTGATACACTCATTGAACCGCCTTGGCATTGATTCTAGCAGGTGATCAATGTCTTCTTGGGGTATGGCATCCCAAGCAGCCTGTACTTCATGCCGTAGAGCTTTTATTGTCAACGGTGGGTTCGGTAGATTCCTCAATCTTCTACCCATCATGTCCCACACGTGCTCAATCTGCGACAAATCGGGAGATCTTGGCGGCCAAGGCAAAAGATTAACATTGGCCTCTTCAAAGAAGTCAAGAGAAACCCTTGCCACGTGAGGTCGTGCATTATCTTGCTGGAAAGGTGGTTCTTCCAGCCCTCGAAGATATGGAAGAACATGTGGTTCTACCACTTCGTCAATGTAGCGTCGGGCGGTCATACTGCCCCGAATGAAGAGCAAGGGTGACCTACTGCCGTAAGCAATAGCATCCCACACCATCAACCCCACAGTTCGGTGAACATGTCTCGCAATCGAAAAATCAGGATTGCGCCTTTCTCCACGTCTTCGTCTAACAGTCATCCGACCATCATGCATTCCTAAACAAAATCGCGATTCGTCACTAAAAACAACTCGATGCCACTCCAAGTTCCAGTGAAGTCTTTCCGTGCACCAGGCCAAACGTTCCTGGCGATGTTGAGCAGTGAGGGGTAGCACAAGATGTGGGCGGTAAGACAGCAAGCCAAAGGTTCTTATTCGACGATAAACTGTTCGCAAGCCTATCGGGCGACCTTGTTCCACCTAACCATTGATCAGCTATTGATCTAGTTGTAGAGAATCGGTCTCTCAAGGCCATTAGTCTTAAGCGTTCATTAGTTCGTCTTTGAGCCCCAGTGCCTCTTCTCCGACGTTCACCTCATGTTCACATCACGCTTGATAAACACGCATTATTGTTGAGTGGTGCCGTCCCAAACGGTTGCCGATTTCTCTAAACGAAAAACCTGCTTCTCGTAAACCAACAATCCGCCCTCGGTCAAAGTCACTCAACTGCTGGTAAACTTGAGGTCTCCTTCCTCTAGGCATCATTAAACACTCGAAACACCTTACACTAAAGAACGGGATCCGACAAAGTGGAACAAATTCAAAAAATGACTCGATAATTGGTTGTCTATCACCACCTCTAAAAAATGACACAAACGTAAAAAATCCCATGACTACTTGATGATTGGGTTTCAAATTTTAATCAACTAATTCCCTGGACTAGTCCACTATTCCTGCCAAATTTGGTCCAAAAATTCCCACCCCTTCTAGGTGGTGCAGTTTATATGTCAGTGAGTATATAACCATCAAACTTTACCACTTGCGTACATAGATAGGATTGCGTATCCAATTAATACAAAACAACTCAAAATTGCCAAATGTCAGCAGGCACAATTAAATTACAGAATTTAAATGTGATTTCAAATATAATTTACTGCCTTGTCAAGACTCAAGTCCAGTTTTCTACTCGTGGCGACGCGACGGTAGTATTTCTCTGAACTCTACTTATTTCGTCAATCGGTAAGAATGTGATATTTGCTTTTTTGGGGACATCTCTAACAACTTTTGTACACCAAAATTTGAACTTGTTTGGTATTGGCAATGTTTAGGTATATGTGACGTAGATACTTACGTCACTTCTACGAAAGCTTTCAATTAGGTATATACAAACAAAATGTCGCCTACGTTTTTCTTGCAGGTAAATCTTCCAGCGAAGTGGACACATTGTACACATTGTATATAGTTATATACAACTATTTCTATTCACATGGCTCCTTTTCAAATATCGACTAACATGCCTATTGCCCATAAATGCAAATGGTTGAATAGGCGCTAACGTTTTAATGCGTTTTATAAAATACTTTGTATAGATGTATCTCAAACGATTCCTCGATTATAAATATAAATATAAATTTTCGTAACCATCAAGTTTCATAACAGCGAACAGTTATTTGTCGCTGTCAATGCATTTGCCTGCATCATGCGGATATGTGCACTCGCTTGCCACTTATTCTCACACAATTTAATTAACACATTAAATTTACGTTTTAACGTTATTTGCGTCTTTAATTTTACCTTTAAAGCAACATCAAAAGGTTATTATGTCAATTGGCGATTGCCGGCCTTAAATCAGTATTAAAAGTGCACGCAATATGTGCATACAGAAAGTGAAATGATAAACTTTCGACCAATACATCAGACAGTAGTTGATTCGTAACGGGTTTTATTTGCCGAGAAAAGCAGACGGCTAACGAATTCAAAATTGTAAATCAACGTTCTTTTTATGGTTATTCGCATCGGCTTGGCCGTGTTACTTAACGCCTTGTTCGTACAATTTATAATCTTACGTAAGTCGGCGCGTTAGCGCGAAATATTTGCATCATCATATCCAAATATTGCCAACCGTTAATGGGATAAAATTTTCATGCACGACAAAACATTAATTTTAAATAAATAAATCTAATTATTTTGATAATCATTGAAAAAGATCAGCAAATAAATTTCAACCATTAGCATCATTTTACAATTTATAAAACGGTACTTAATTTATGGCTCAAACGAACATTACTATAAATTTATGTAGTCTAATGTTTTATTTATCTCCAACAGAACAATGCAACTAGAACAACTTAACCTTAGATAGATTAGAGCGATTTGACTATAAACATATATTTAACCACATACGGGCAAAGTTAATGATCTTTGTTGCTTAATACGCGACTATAATTAAGTGGTTTGGTGCTTTTTCCTACACAGATTTTTTGCTTCACTCATAACAATTGGCGTTATAAATCAATTCATTTCAAGCGTTTACGTGCACAGTCCTTGTTGGAAAGGTCGAATATTTCAGTTAAGAATCGATTATCTTTTATGGACACGGCAAGGAGACGAGACTAATAAAATTAACAATGGATAGACGGCTCTACGCCGTCAATTAGTACAACGACGCGGAAAAATTAATTTCCTCCTCCTCGAGATGGGAAGATTTTAATCGTAAATCACCGCATTATTACAAATAGTGTGTACGTAATAATAACAGCGTTAATTAACGCGCGGTGAATTAATGTAAACTATAATTAAGTGATGTGAAATACGTGAACAACAGAACTTGTCGATAACCGCTAACGTGATACCATTACGCAATGTGTTAATCATTTATCAAATGATAGAAACGAGGATAGCACGGTTCTCTAATAGGATACTGGATATAAAGCTATTCAGTTGTGAAACTAAATATGTGTATTATATTTATCTAATTATTGTATTCCCACTGCCTAGACAAAGCATTGTTTCGTGAAAATGAAATCGTCATGTAATTATTTGATATTTCAAATTGGTTCCGTGGACTAGAAATCAGCCGACACATTGTAAAAATCAATAAAAAAGGATGACTGAGGTAAAATTATTTTATAATATATTAATGCAAATTCAAATGTTTACGAAAAATATGAACGAAAGGAACTCAATTAAAGAAATGCACTCTATCAACATTTCCATCGGGCAAAACTTCACCAACGACAACTAAGCCGACAAAACGAAGAACAGCAAAATTATCTAATACATGAGGTCTATCACAAACTTTTTACGGCCCAGTTGGAAAATTCTCTGGATGAAATGTTGCTCCGTCACTGCAAAACGCGAAACAAACAAAGGAATATTAAAAATAGCACCATTTATATACAAGATAAAGAATTCTTGATGGCAGACGTATAGGAAATTGCACTGGTAACAAATTTCCGATACGCAAACATCAATAAAAAAGTTTATTGGCACATAAACAAGCTCTATCAAAAAATTACAGGGAAATAAATGTGGTAATAAAATAATGCCGACCCACGTCAGATCGGTAATAGAAAACCGGCTGATAAATTAATCGCCATATTATTGAGGAATAAAATGAAATGTGTGAACGACATCTTCGGTAGCAACAATATTTGTATATGTAATGAGAGTTTGAAGGTAAAACGAAAAGAACAATACAATTAACGAAAAAGGACATGGAAATACAACTACAGCTAGTACGGACATAAAGTTTACTTACAGGGCCATTTTCAGGGGCCTCTAACAGCTATCCTTTTGTTTCACCACTACTAACTTGTCATGCTTTGGACACCTTTACTATTTACCAGATATTTTCGTATGCTAATGTACCTGACTTACTTGTGTACTTGACTTGCTCGTCGTTCTCCCGTGGAGTCACAGGAGAACCAATACCATGCCCATAGGTGTACTCGACAGGCAGATTTCGATATTATCGTTCTGCACATACGGTTCCGAAATCACTTTTCACCAAGTAGTTCGGGGACAGGTCGCGGCTCGTCGATAACCACGGCAATTATCGGACCACCAAGAGCAATAGCAGATATTCGATTCTGTCTCTACGCCGCAACGTACTAACTTATCATGTTATTCACCAAGATTTGCCTCGCCCCCATTTAGCACAACTCGCAACATCACACAATTGTCTATGACTTGTCGTAGTAATTATTAGTTTGTAAATATAAGAATGAAATCAGCATGTTAGGGGATGGAGATGTCCATATGTCGTCGTATTCAATGGCGGCATTAATGCTTTTTGCTACTGATAAACGCTGGCTTAATGTCGCTGATTTGAATTTAAAAAATGCTATTGCATCGAACGGGCGTTTTTAATTATATAAAAAAGCATTATTTAAAATGACATGGAAATGAGAATAGCTTCAAGAAAGCAATTTCTGGAAAGCGACCCATTTGATTTCTAATACACATGTTCAAAATGAATTACTCTAGTAAATATGTCGTCATAACAATAAATTATTTAAATTTATCATTCTAAGAATCGTAATCACGATAAGGATTGCTTAAGTTATTATTGTAAAAGTCGTGAAACTCGGCAAGGATACATATATTAATATTTATAATTAAGATCGTGGAACAGTCGAATAAGAAATTATTTGCAATATTTGCAATGTTTAGTACAAAAAAAACAATTCTTGAAAAATCACGTAAAAAATTAAATATTAGAAACTTTCATACAGCAAAGCTCATTTTGGTATATGAAATTAAAGACTGCGTAACAATATTTAAAACATCGTCGTCAACATTTTTAAGAAGAACATTATATATTTCTGCACCAGTAGCTTTAAGCTACATTCCTAAAAATTATCCTACTAAATGGGTTTTTGAAATGTAGTTGAAAATCTTCACCACCCATTCCATTAGAATGTTCACGGAATTTATAAAATGGACCAACGAAATGTGGATCAACCAATCAAAGAAACACTGGTCATGAAAAAAATACTTACACTTTAGGTTGAGTTTGGCGGGCCTTATTTAAAATTGAAAATAATAAAATGAAAGCTACGTATTGTAAAAATCGTGAAACTCGGCAAGGATAAATATATTAATATATATAATTAAGATCGTGGAACCATCGAGTAATAAATTATTTGCCAGTAAATTGTTATTAAGGGGTTTAATCTCGACGAATTATTCATTCATTTATCTATAAGGAATCGTGAAATGGAAACGCAAAATTTATTTTAATTTGATTTGAATATAGCTAATAGCTGTAATTAAATTGCTAGGCAGAGTACTTGAGAGGTTGGTGTAAGTGCGTCGATAAAATGTACTGACATCGTTCTAGATGCAAATTCCATAAATTGGAGAAATATTTTTATAGATTTTGATGTTAATTAATCTGTATTCAGTTTATGTTTACTGATATCCAACTGTTTTTGAAATATTTGCAATGTTAACCACAAAAAAAAACAATTCTTGAAAAATCACGTAACAAATTAAATATTACAAACTTTCATACAGCAAAGCTCATTTTGGTATATGAAATTAAAGACTGCGTAACAATATTTAAAACATCGTCGTCAACATTTTTAAGAAACACATTATATACATATTTCCGCACTAGTAGCTTTTAAAGTTTCTAAAAATTACCAAACTGAATCAATGTGATTAAAGACCGAGTAGTAAAAGTTAAAATATTCTAACATTTTTAAGTACATTATGTGTTTCCACGCGAGTGAGAAGTCCTTTTCGCAAAATTATCGAACTAAATGGGCTTTTAATCAAGGGAAAAAATTGAAATGCAGTGTAAAATCTTGACCACCCATTCTATATGAAATTTCACAGAATTTATAAAATTGGATCAACGATACCAGCAAATATGAATCGACCAATCAAAGAAATACTGGTCAAGAAAAGGTACTTACAATTTGTCCCGCCAACCTTACTTAAAATTGAAAATTATAAAATGAAATACTTATTATAACAGACTGATGATGAAAAATGTCTATTTTATTAAAAGAGGTTAATAGTAATCGCAGTGGGGTCATAATGAGCACATGGAACAGGAAGATAAGCACATTTTCTTAAACAATTTGATAATTTAGTACGTTAAACGTTGTATTTATAAATTATTTACACCTTCCCGCCATATACCCCATGCCAACGATGCTCACATATTCAAAAACTATTAATGACAAATAAATGATACTTATTAATTGGACTTCAAAATTCATTTTTATATAGTTCTTAATCTAAATCCAAATGAAATGGATTTTCTTAACATTCAGTCACTTGAACTCGATACACTCGTGACTTTGACTAAAATGTTTGTAACAAGAATTTTAATTATAGAATAAATAATTAATCAATGCTCAACTAGAACTTTAATATAATTTTATTACGATATTTTTGTTAACGAAATACAGTGAAGTTGAATGAGTCAGTTCGATTCCTTCTTTAAAAATATCGTATATTGGACAATTAATTGTGTGAATATTTTTGTACAATAATTATTTAATAGTACGGTTGGTTGAGTATTACGTATGAAAGAATCTGTAAAGGAATTGACACCAGTTCAAATATTTGAAATGTTTTTCGGCGAAGAAGTTTTCGAAATGATCGCAAAGTTTCACCAGTTGTACCCGAATCAAAATAATCGACACAACTTTAGTGTCACCGTTGCAGAACTAAAGATTTTTTTTGTGTGTACTTATTTCATCATTTCCATGCCAAGGGAAAGCATGTATTGGTCTGTGGATGGAGATATATGAGTAGAAGTTGTGTCAAAGGCTATGTCCAGGAATAGTTTTAAAGAAATAAAGAGAAATTTACATCTTGTTGATAATAACGAAACTTCAATCACCAATTACAAAATGTTCAAATTACGCAAACTTTCAGATATTCTTATCAACCAATTTTCCACGAAAATATTGCTATTGATGAGTCTAACAGTTTACTCGAGGCAAACCCGTTCGGTTTGACTATAAAAATTGGGTCGCAGCAAGTTCCTCTGGATACTACTACTCTTTTGATATATACTTTGGCAGGTCAACTAACTCGGTTTCTGAGCCATTGCGTACTAGAGTTGTAAAAATGCTGCTTGATAAATTATCCACTAATCTTATCAACCACAAAGTCTATTTTGATAACTTTTTTACAAGCTGCAACTTTCCAAATGATTTACGCCATTTATGTTACCGTGATACAGGTAGTATCAGAGAAAATCGCGCTAAGAAATGTCCCCTCACAAATGTAAAAGAGATGAAGAAAAATGAAGAGTTGAGTTTGATTATAGGTTTGATGAAAATAACGAAATATGATTGGTTCGCTGGAGGATAACAGCATTTGCACAATGGCCACTAATTATGATTCCTATGAGCCAGTGGGATATGTTAAAAGATGGTGTTCGCAAAATAAGAAAAAGGTGGATATACAGATTCCATATATGTTTCAAAATTACAACAAGGGCATGGGCGGAGTGAATGAAATGGATCAATCCATATCATTATACAGAATCGGCATAAATGGCAAACAATGGTGGTGGGTTTTATTCACCTGCATGGTTGATATGGCTATCTCACTGCCTTTCATTGCAAGATTAACATCAATATCGTATATTTACATGGTTGTCAATATTGTCATAGCGACCTGTATTTTTTTAAGCGAGTTTATATAAAATGTTACACGTGCTGTATTTTAAAGGAAATGCAGTTAGTATTTTTATATACTTTAATAACATTTCGAAGGAGAATGTTCCATTAAAAGATATCCTTGAAGCAACGATTTGTAGACGAAAGCCAGACAAATATTTATTATTTAGTCGTGAGTTACCACTTAACAGATTGTTATTTATTTGTTAATAGAAACGAAATATTCTGTCAATATTAGCGATATGTCATGTTTGTATTGTATTTTGTTCCTGTAATTAAAAAAAAAACGTATGTTAAGCTGCGTGTGCAAGAAGATAAATAAAAATTACTAATTTGATTGTTACGATATGCTCCATTACTTTTCATATCTTGCGCGAATTAAAAGATTCTTAATTCAGAATTTTATGTTACCAATTTAAAGCCATAAATATGATTTCATAGAAATTAAATGTTAATTAATCTGCACGCATCACAAAGTTTGCACGTTCATTGATCGACAGATCATGTGTAATAAATTTTCCCCCGGATTTTTTAAGACGTCTACATCACGAATTACATTGGACGATCCACAAGAAAAGAAAATTACGGACGAAAGGTCACGTAAACGTGTGAATTTTCGTCGTAAAGTAAATCGAAGTTCGCAAAAAGCTCACACTTTACTAATTAAACAGGAGATCGTAACTTCTTCTGAAACAATTACCCGAGCTGCAGTTTTTAGTCGATAAGACAGAGTGCGCGTTCACTATTTAGATAATAAACGTAATGTTTGCAGTTTCAGACCCATCAATGTAATTACCCCTTTGAAACATGGCACGGAGAAATCTTTTAATGAATATCGAGGCATTCCGATTGGACAAATACGATATTAGCTAACTAAATCCAGATGCGAAACAATAAAAATAATACCACGTACTCTCTAAAAAATATAATGAGTGTATTATGCTTTAGTTATTAATATATTTTAAGTGTAGGCTAAGTGACACGTCTCGTATAACTAAGAGGAGTTCATTATAGAATTGTATAGAATAATCAAAAGAATTATGCAATTTAACCGTCTACTGTATTTAGTTGTCAAGGTGTGTTCAAAATGTCTATTGTGTGTCTGGAGATCATTTGCATAGAGATCTACATTAATTTTAATTGCTTTCAAATTTGTATATATATTTTAGACAAATAATTCTTGAGGCTGTGAATACTAATTACCCCATCTTAATAACTAATAATCACACAGTCAAGGTGACAATGCTAAAAATTTAATTCTTATGCGTCTTCAAAAAATAAACAGGGTCTAATTTAAATAGAATAATAACTTCCGAACTAACACTCAGTTACTACATTTACTACATTTTACATTTACATTAAAGGTGAATAACGTGGAAAAATTAAATACCTTAAACTACTTCAATAGCATACAATATACACTTAAATAGTGTAGAAAAAGAAAACATCAAACGATAGCCGTTTAGCCAAGTTTGGCACAGGAATGGTGTCCAATTTTATCCCGGTGTAAAAGACAACGTACACCGTTTCTATTCATATGTAAATCACATACACCGCAAATTACCGCTAATTTGTTCGAAACATTTGAGTCTTTTAGCATTACGTAAATGGAATACGTAATGAGAGTGTTTAGAACGCAACGACAAACGTTTATACTACATTAACTCGATTTTTTCGCAAGCGATTTTCTTATGGAAGAAGATGAACTCGTACGTAATTATATACATAGGAATGCCGTAAATATAAAAGTATCAATTTCTAAAGGGCATTAGCATAATCGTATGAATAATTTGTTGGGAATTATGGACGAAAATATTTATTTGCGTAATTATTCTAAATGTAATCATGGTTTCCTGGTATTTAATTCTGCAAGAAGAAAATGCATTATAATTATTATTCTTCTGTAGTGCGTGTTCAACGCCAATTGATTTCTTCAGAATGGTTGATTGTTTCTCAGACCATGTTGGTGGCAAGAGGAACAAAAAAAGAGATTAACAACATACACTTTAAAAGATAAGATATTGCAAATGTTTAAGTGGCACAAAAATATATATCACATTGAAATGTGACTTAGTTGTTTTTCTGAAGATCGAACGAAGTATGCATATCCCGAAACCTCGATAAAGGCCACAAAATCTATGAAAATCAAATGCAAATTCTGTTTCAAATGCTTTAAGAAATTATGCAACTATGTGCATAATGCAAGTGTTATTCTACATCTTTTAAATATATAGAAACCAAAATTCAGCCTCTTATGGCTAACTCAAGTGCACCGATCTCTTCTTCCATCTAGGCTGTGTTTAATGACCTCTTGCAATCTCCCCATTTTCACTTTATGGTACAGTATGAGTTCTAAGTTGGTATCACAGGATTCACTTTGGAAATTTCATCAATTTACAGCATCGAGAGCGTATAAAATGTTAAGGGCTCAAAACATAGATTTCGCTGTACATTGAAAAGACATGCCCCTTCAGTTCACCCAGTCTACCTTCTCTCTTCCAGGGGATGTCTGTATAGTTAGTTGATAATGTAGCAAGTTGAAATTGATTATCATAAATCCATAGCTTAAAAGATCGAAAACACGCTGCTTTTAGTTCCTCAAATATCTATATTTTCTTAAGATTGTATGGTCCAAGATTCTGGAAGTCACATTTTGTCGACGTTCGTAGAGTTTAAATAGTGTAATGATCTAATTTTGATACATCTTTTGAGTATCTGTCTTTCCTAACTCTCTTTTAGCCATCCCTACACCCAATAACATGGGATGCGCTGCAGACGAAAATTTCAACTTTTAAGTTTAAAATAATTGCCATGGCTGCAAAAGTCCAGAAGTTATTCTTATTATTATATTAGGCTACTCAGTCTCCCAACGATAATAAAATTTTGATGATAAAAGTTTTTTTTATGAAATACATTCTTACGGTGTTCAATTCAAAATCATCTTCCAACATAACTAAAGTGTTCAATCTTGTCCTTTTGAAATAAGCAACTGTTTCGATGAGAATATTATGCTTCTTCTTATAAACAAACTATAATTGTCAGAAAAGTTGCACTTCCACATAGGGATTGTACAAATTTTACTTGGTATGACTCATGTAACCCATCTATTGCTTGACAATGAAGTCACGATGAAAAACTTTGAAATTGTCGCAGAAAATATCAACTAATTCAGTTTTTATGACACTTTTACATCGATGAATTTCATCCATTGACGTAAAGGAAATGGTTACAAGAACAAGAATCGTAATTTGAAAACTGACGATGATTTGCAAAACGAACGCTTGGAGTTTTGAATTGTAATTGAATGCGGATCTCATCGATCGTGCAGTGTTCTATCATCAGTTTTACATATTTATAAACTAACTAAGTTCCATTCTTGCTTGCTTGTATAACTTCTTTGCCGTAGCGCAGTGAATTTTGAAAATCCAATTTAATCTAAATCTTTCTTAAGTGATAATGATCTACAGAATTAACCTTTTAGATGCAGCCGTTTTTTTGAAAACATAGGCTGGTGTTTTTCTTGCTTCTTCACTCTAGCAAATTACTTAGTAATATTGGAAATCTATGCGTGGATTTTCCTGGCCACTATCCATTGGACTAGGTTTGCCATATTCAGTGAGTTATTCAACTTTGGCAATAAAAGCTCTTTATTCATATTATTTCAATAAATAGTAAAAATTATTATTAAAACTAATAAATAGTCATAAAATTTTGTCTAGCTAGGATACTATTTTCAACATCACTTCGACGTTATCTTTTGATCAATTTGTATTCCGAGAAACTTGGTATGCCAGGCATTTTTGATAGCTGTCATTGATTCACCATTTATAAATATTATATTGTCCCTGTTTACAAAATTTTCACAATGATGACGATTGCTGGCATTTATTTAAGTTACACGGGTAGCTATTGTGACGAAAATTTGCAGATTTTTCGACAAATATAGAAGCGAAAATCACATCACGAGTTGTATTCATCAAGACAATCCAACGACAAGATGAAATGCAAATAATAATAATAATAATTTTAATTTATAAATAATTTAGCAACCTTATAACATTGCAATGGCAGCTGTAATTATTTGCCAAATATAAATTATCGCTGTAACACGCAGGCTAATGGTTGATTGCAACTCAACTCATAAATGAATTATCGAGAATTTCGAATAAATCCAGGAAGAAGCCATAAGAGCATTATTGTTCTGTTGACATCAGAAACATAGCCGTATCTAAATCATTGGTTGATACTGTTCAGTATGACTCACGACACAAGAACCAGCAATTACATAGAAAATCAACAGCAAATTTAACTAAAGAAATGAGCAAGAATTGAAAGATATCATAATATGCACAGTACGCTGGATTGGAAAGAACACAATGAAAAAACAGAAACTGATCTACGATAAAAGCAATGAATTGACTACTAGGATGAAAAATCAGCTTATCATTAGAAAATAAAATATTATAATGCAACGCTATCATCTCTCAACTCTGGTTCATAATTATGAGGATGTGCCAGATTATTTAAGAGAACTTTAATGCAACCAAGTTTTTCAAAAATCTTACCATTTATTGCTAATGCTCCTTAGCAACAAACCAAATTCTTCATATAATGATGAAGGAGGAAATAATAGAAACGATCTGTTACATCCATTACCGAAGCAGCAAAATGGAAGAACGACACTGGGTAGCAGCCCTAATAAATAGTTAAAGAAGACTCGTCGATGGATCCCACACAACGTCATAATTGGTTTTGTGAACATTACCAAATTAACTCATAGTATTTACTATACTATAATAAAAAATATGTTCAACTCATATAGACTTCAAAAGTGAGGCATTAAATATTTTTTATTGATATTTTATGAAAATTTGTTATGAATTTTGGCAAACATTAATTAAAATAATCAATAAACACATCAATTGAAAAATCAAGGTTTATCTTAAGACGAGCACGAGTATTAATGAACTAAACGACCCCTTTCTCTAAACTTAGACCTGTAATTTAAAAATATATAAAAATTAATTTGGAAGAAAGGAACACAACGAATTATTTTCAAATAAGATATAAACAAAAATCTGGTAAAATATATTTTAATATTTTAGTCGTCATTAACATTACATTTCATAATTTCTATAAATCACACAAAGCTACGCTTCAATATTTTTTGTTAACAATTAAGACTAATTATTAAGAATCGATTCTAATATCACCATAGATGATGAATTGCCCATTTAATCGATAATATTTTATTTTCTATTTGCCGTTTAAATGAAATAAGGCGTTGGTTAATGTCGTGGTAATTTTTGCAACCCATACATATAGATAATATTTTGTTCGAAATAAGATACCAAAAGCAATAGCCAGTTTTATTTTCCCCAGGACAGTAAAGTGCAAACCGTTACGAGTAAACATATTTTAATGATTTAAAATTATGTTAATGTCCAACGTCTTTACATTTCTGACATTTTGATGACGGTGTATGATTGTTATACATTTTAATGTTTAGTTAGTAATTATGGGAGAATACTGGAGGGTCTAGAAGGAGAAGAGCAGGAAATGAGGGAAATAGAACTACAGCAGGAAAATATGATGGGGCGGCAGGAGAAGACCAAATGAGAAAGGTTCGAAGAAGGCTGGAGTTAAATGGGATGTAGATTATGTGATATAATGAATATGCCAGTAAAGGTTTTTTTAGTAAAATTGTGCAACTAATATTACACGTGTTACTATAGCTGCGACTGGATGTAATTTTACAACAAATTTTACTTCGACACATTCCTCGACCAATGGGATGATCTACAATGGAACTACTTCAGTGTAATCCTCAAAGTACCGGAGGATCAACATATGCTAGAATGACAGTAATATAAATGGTGCAATAAAATTCTGCATATTTGTGCTAGATGCAATTTTACTTCGACACATAAAATTCAATAATAACTGCTGCAACGAATGTTGACAGTTGTTGCCACATGGGGTGAATATGATTCATCAACTACTTTTATTTCGATATATTTATGCACATAACGAAATATCGACACTTGCTACAGTTTCAGGATTATATACTACTACTACTATAGCAGTAATGTCATAGTTAGAGCTAACACTGCAGCGCATTACATATATATATTCCTCGAGGTTAAGTTGGGGTACATGTACTACAATAGTAATTAATCCGGCAATAAAATGCTCGCAAATAATGTTACGGCTGCTAATAGATTTTTAACAACATTTAGTGGACTTATTCTTAATGGCACAGGAAGGTTCACATTGTAGATATGCGTGTGCTACATTTAAAACATTAGACACAACAATAAAATGCTACAACTTCTACTGCAGTCGTTGTCTTTAATTATTTTTATGTCGACATATTCTTGTGAAGCTACACATAAAAGAAGTCCGTCGACTACCGGTGATAGTTTTCAAAAACAAAACAAGAAGTAGCAAACCAATTTGACTCAATTTTAATTAACTTTAATTTATAATTTTTAGGGCGTTGTAATTACTACATTTACATTATTTCTTTCCGATGGAGGAAGAATGGATTACATTTTTTCACACCTCAACTACCGCCAAAAGCGCCAAATAAGCGCAACTAAAAAAGTCCTAACCCCAAGATTATAAACACTTAAATTCTTAATTATTAGATTTCTTATTACGGATGAAACAACTCGATTTTTCCATGAGACATGCGTGCCATTAATAATACCGTTCTTTCCACTTCCAGTGGGATTTAGTTTCGATTTGCGCCGCCATCTGTCGGTGTTCATTATTTCGGCGACGTTACGCAAGGTAAATTGCCGCGTACACGCAAAGTCCGCGATTTAAGAAATTGAAGAACTCACCCCAACGGTCGCATCCTCCGACACGACTCCGTCCATCTGGATGCAAGATCGACGTCGCCATCCAAAAAGTCCGTTCACTAAACGTTTAAAGTTTCTCAGTTTATCGACGAATCGTTAAATTGCGATTTCATTTAACACGAAACACAAAAACGCGATTGTGCGCTCACCAAACGGCCGCGTTTAACGTCTCTTGGTTTATCTATCGGCGCGACGGAAAGTTACATTTTAATGTAACGCCAAACAGACGTCCGAAAACTTGTCACTCCTGTTCGATAATGGGACTAGAAGCGTCGCGATTATGAGTCACGGGCGACTGCATATCACTTTTTTGACGCAAAAACTGCCCATTGCACCTAAGCGACGTTATCTTTGCATTTTTTCGTGGAAGTAATTATCGATATGTGTGCCGGCGACAATTAGAAGCTAAGATTGTCTCTTCATCGGTTGCTTATGTACAAATTACTATTTTAAATAAATTGCATATTAATTTATTATTCGTAAACCTCCTATGTTTTTTACTTTCTTATAATTTATGTACAAGTATAGTAACCATGAAAATTTTCGAACTCGAGATTTTACATGCTATCGAAAAATTATTATTACAAAATTTAAAGTTATTAAAAATTATTTTAAACGACTGTTATATGAAAAGTTTTTTCGAAAAATGTAGTATAACTAAGTAAACTTCAGTGCGAACCACTGCAGATTTTTTAAATAGTGATATGCAAATTGGCGTTCGTTTCACAAGTTCTTTAGTTCACTTTAGAAATCCCGCACTGTTAAGTCTGTAAATGTTATATTAATGGTCGACGACATTTTACATTAATTATATACTTTCAGTTATGAGTTGTCTAAGAATAACAATGTTCCTTCATCAAATGCACACACAATTTTTAAAATAACTCGAGCAACATGTATTCTGGTACATACCGCAGAACGAACAAAATATATCATAAGCATTCACTAATACTAATACCAATACCATTACCGATACTGATACAAAGAACCGTTAATGACCAACACCACTACCAAATTCTACAAATAAATGATGCGATTCCGATGTAATTTAAATGCGCTTATCACATTTGTAGCTATTATAGCCACATTATCTGCACTTGATTGCTCTTTTGCATTCTTTGCACCTCTGTGTACAATTGACGACCTGTGATATATGTATATTTTTTTCTAATGCTATTTCAAATAATAATTTATGGGGGATTCCTCTTGCCTAACTTATGTTTCTTTCGCCTTCGACCCCTTAATTAATTAATTATCCCTTTCTTTAGTGTCTTATTTAGTACGCCACCTGCTTCGAAAATGTATATAGATTTTTTCTCGGTTTCTATCAGAGTCCTTTACTTCATTTGATTCCTAAATATCTCTCATCTTGATACCAGCTTTTGTTTTCTTCTCGTTGCGCTTCTACCGCTTTAATCGTCAGGGACGTTCTTATCTTAGTTGCTCTTATGCAGTTTTCATTAAATTTTTGACACACACATTGACAGTGTGCCTTATTCGTGTATTTGTGATACATCTGTGTCCATAAGAAAAGTCCTAAATGACCAAAACCATTTTCATTGTTAAGATTTGGAAGCTCTTTCTGTAGTTATCACAGACTTTAGAATATTGACGCGCCAATTCAAGTAAGGACTGATAGTAATCTGCTAATCTTCAAAGTCCTTTTCATGGAAGGATAGTAATTAAATTGTGAACGCAATTCGTTGATATCGTCATATTCATAAAGGTCGCCTGTTGGTAAATATGACGAAGACATTGTCGTCGAAGGCTCAAATGTTAGTCAGCATTTTTAGATAACTGTTTAATAGTTTTGTCATGAGCTGATTTCCTTCAACATTTTTCTTAATGATTTATCTAGTTTCGAACATTTGACAGTGACCAGACAAAAATAATAAATCCATCTCTAATATTTTTCAACCCACATTATTATTACTAACTAAATAAATTTTATCGACAAATACAGCGTTTCCATAAAATTGATATTTAAATTTCGCATTCTAGAATGCATTAAAGCGCCGTTCGTACAAAACTAAAATAGACCGATAAATCCTTCACAACGGATTTGAAAAATGCAATACTGTAGAAATTACACCCAACGTGTGCTTTTATCATCGATCAGTAAATCATGTTCTAGCGATAACGCGATTTTATGACGCCTATTCTAATATCAATTATTGCAATCAAACTGTAGCGCCGATATTAAAGTGGTGCAAGTGCGGCAGATTGAAATAAAGAAATGAATTATTACACGAGGCAAAAAACGCGAACTGGAAATTAAATTACACCGATTGGAAATAATGCATAAGTGAAAGTAAGATTTATTGATGTAATATATTACGGCTTAGTACAATAACTACGCTCAAAGTACTTTATGCTTTGGTAAAATGCAACAGTTACGTGGACACTGGACAAAATTTATCAATTCATGGTTTATTTTATAATGCCAGTAGCTTCCCGAGAATATGGTTAAAATAAATGTAGCTCTACTGCTTCAAATATAACGACTTTATCCAACCAATTAATTACAAATCCATAATTATACGTGAATTAGAAAATAACATTCAGAAACACAAATTGGTCCTAAATCATTGAGCTGTCTGGTGATTTTATCATTAAATTTGAATTTCGGTCACGTAAATTTCTGCCCGTGGCTCTTTATTTGATTATAACATCTGAATAAGCCATTTCGTTGATTGTTTGGTAGTCTTGTTCGCTAAATAATTTATGACACCGACCATGTAAGCGGGGTAGCGGTCAGTGCACTAGATCGCACCGTACACACATACAAATTAATTCAGGATAGAATGTGGCTTTGACGGATCGCTGACCAGTACAACAGCAGTAAAAGCCAACGTCAGCGGTTTAGATACATACCGTATTACGTGTTTAGAACATACATTGAATTATTCCGCTTTTCCATCCTATTTTAAAACTTCATTAGGAATTTTAATAACAGTACGTGTTAAATGAAACCATTTTAATTTACAGTTCTATGTTCGGTATGTGTCATCACATTCGACTACACATGTCACATTTTTAATATGCAACACATATTTTCTGAAAGTGCGTACTTGCCGTAAACGACGCCCTTCCATACAATAATGCCAGGATCGATTGATTTAAAATCACTTATAATTGCAACGGCTAGCACGTCCATATTGCAGGAACCAACATATTAAAGAAACCAATTAAAGAAATGTAAATTTCAGGTTTTTTGAGAATTAATTCCGATTTGAACTGTTCATTTAAGTTTATGAACGATATCAACGGTAAATTCGGGCGAAATATTTTTTACTGACCCAAACAAACCCAACCCAACAGCCATATCAAAAAATTGTCATCGTTAGTTTCGATTAGTTTCAGTAATCATGAATTTAAATATCTCAAACCCAAAATCCCAAATCCATTAGAAATTTCATTTGTGAAACGAGTTAAGTTTTTAGAGCGAATTTCGCTTCGCTGGGTTGGGTTAACTTGCATTACGTCAAGAAATGGGTTGAGCTTAATCTATAACAAATATAATCGTGCTGGATTTTATTATTTGAAAAATATCCTTTGTTGGGTTCGGTTCAGTTACTTAGTTGGCGATTTGCAGATGAGGACCATATTCAATGCATATCAACTTGACCATAGTCACATATAATTGTCTAAGATATTATGAGTTTAGTTTTATTTATTATATTTAATTTCTAACAAAATATATTTGTAACTATCCTTAATTTTTCATTTGATATTTTAAATGTTTTGTGCTGTTGTCATTTTGTGTCATTTAGTTTACATTTAAATTAATTTTATGAAGTTGGGGAATGGTAACAAAGATAAATACACACGAGATTTTTTGTTGACCGAAACAAACCCAACATAAGTCAACACAACCCAACCCAACAACCATACCAAATTCCTTGTTTTGTAATGAACTTGGTGGGAGTGTTGTTGTAATTGTGTCAATAAAAATAAATTTTATTAAGCATGAAGAACAAATTAGGATTTTGAAAATTCTGACGATCGAAGAATATTTTCAAATTTCTTTGACATGGCAAAAGTCATAATTACTGATAAAAAAAGTACATAACAATGAAGGAGTGAATGAAGGAGAAAGAGCATTTGTATTGAATTATTATTTTCCTTAAACTGTCATAATATTGTCAGATAATAGTCGATATTGCATTTTGTTTGTGGCCTACAGAGCAAGGAAAATTTGTTATTGCTTTATTTTCGTTAATTGCGCTAAAAAATGTATAGAAACACGAGGAGATTATATTGAAAAATGATCAAACACTCTTATTGTACTTTAGCTCCATCATGAGTCAGGTACCATTTTATCATTTGCTCTCGTATATTCAGATCAACATAATGTCAATCTAAAAATTCGCAGCAAACGAAGCGTGGCGAAACATATGCACTGTTGTACTTTATAATATATTTGAAACTAAAAACAATTTGTGTTAATTTTATTTATACACAACCACCGTAATTTGCTCTATACGAATCTAGTTTTCACGCTATTAACGTATTTTAATATTTACTTCGTAAATTCTTTTACTATTTTTATCTTTCTCATTTTTATAACTGCAACCCATTACTTACCAACTAACTGCGCACATTATTATTTCAATTACACTTATATTCTCGTTTTCGTCATCTATGCTTATTTATAACTGTCCTTGTCGCACCCATATTCATTATAAGATTTTTTTGCAAATCCACGTTTCTTCCCTAACTTGCTCTGAACCATTTTTATCTTTGTTACAATTGCAAGATGTTGGAGTGGATTTAGAGTTAGCTAAAATGTATTATGGTCTTCAATTATAAACTAAGTCATGACTATGTGCACGATCAAAAGCTCTTCTAAATACCGACAGCGGGAAAATACATCATACAACCTAACCCAAGCCACCATTGTCATAATCTTATTTGTCTTCGGAATTTTCTTTTTCAAATATGAGGTGTCCCCACCCCCATACTGTGTTTCCAATGGATAACTATTAACTTTTCAGCCGCCTGAGAAATAAAATGAATGATCAATCCGAACACAGTCCCTTACAGAATGCTTAAGTTGCAATGGGCAAGTATTTGAGAGTTGCATCTGAAAGCCTATGTGTAAAAAGGGACTTGACCAGTATAGCTAATTTTGAGGATTAAAGTAAAATGCTTTCGGGGTACTTGTTACCAGTGTACATGCCCGATATGAATATCATATGATATTGCCTTTATTTTCATATTTGTTTCATGTGTTAATTCAATTTAATTTAACTTGATTATATTTTGCAATTAAGAAAATGCTTAAAATATTGTTCAATTTTTACATACAGTTTAAATACGAATAAAATAAATTACATAGAAAATAAAATGATTAATAGTTTTACTTGATTTGGGATTCCTTGTCGAAAATTTCAAAAGTGTTCCTTAATTCAATTTTTATTTCAATTCAACTTAACTTTGCAATTAGTTTTATGTTGTAGTTGTAGTTCACTTTTAATCACCAATAGCGTTGAAGTGAAAGCTAGCCGAAATAAATTACAAATGTATTAACAATTGTATAATTTAATACTACTCGGTTGTATTTACGTCTTAAAAATGTTTAAACTAGGTAAGAAGATACTTTTTGACCAGTTTCCGTTAAATAGGAATTTATTCAAATATTCAGACTTGAATTTCTTCCACCTATATATCTCCCCTCTATGCTCATCCTCAGTCCGCTTTTTTTACTTGTGACATAACGACGAAGTGTCAACTTAATTGTTCATAAAAATCCTCCACTCCAATAACATATGATGCCCAAAAGACACGGTTGGAATGTACCAGTCATTCGGTTCCTATATCCCCTTCCATTCAATTTTATTTTACCTTCTTGTTTTAGAAACTTCTAATTTTAATTTTACTACTATAAATTAATATATTAAGGGGGGATCCTGCTTTAGAAGGCTCAAAAAATCGATTGCTCAAATCTATGTCTAATATATCTAAGAATATGTATAAAAAGTTATAGCGGTAATTCGCAATATTTTGAAAGATACAGCACTAAACACAGTGAGGTGTCGAGCAAAAAATATACGAACGCATGAACGCTCGGACAAACGAAACGCGCACCCCTCCCCGCAGTAACATAACAGCGAACTGTTATGTATGTACTGAAAAAAGTACAATCGGTCGTTCGAAACAATAATATTTTGAGTTCGTAAGAGCTATAGTAGGATTATAACGAGATATTCCGTAAGTAATCGAAAATTAACATTTTTCCTGATCGTAAACTTTAGAGCGCGTTTTCTCGAGTTTTCGTTTTTACGATTTTTCTAAACTGGTGGGCGTGATTGCGAGAAAACTAGACAAGCAATCAAAACGAAACAAAACTTTTGTTGGCTTCAGTAGCATTCTATTCTATTTGAACTAAAAAGATTAATGAAAAAAAAAAATTCTAAACAACTTTTTTAGCAAGTTGAAATGATTTTTTCTTCCTGCAAAGAGCACATTTATTTTCAAACCAGAGAAAAATCTTGAATTTCAAAATTTTGGGTTTTTTTTAGTTCACATAGAAGAAAATATATGAGAATTACCATTTTCTTTGGTTTTTTTTGTTTCAGACAAAAATTACGGGCTACATCTTTCCCACCGATTGTAAATTGCAATTGAAAGGTGTTGCACAAATGTGCATAAAGATCGGTTCCGTTTAAATATTTTTCTCTCGACATATTTTTTTTTAATGCTCAAATATGCAATAAAATGCTCTAAAAAGTTCACTAGACTTGCTCATTTTTTTCTGCCCTAAAAAAATTCCCCCCAAAACGCTATTTTAAGGCCTCCTAAAGCAGGATCCCCCCTTAAAGAAAATTCTCGTTTTCTTAGTTTGATGTTTAGTTAATCACTTTTTCTCGGTAAACACGTACGCACTATTATATTGTTTTTTTTTAACTATAGAAAACAGTGTAACAGTAAAGTACGGATATGTAAAATTAACGATCGATCACGATCAGCATAGCAATAAATTCAACATTTGATAGATAAATGTGTTTGTCAACTGAATATGCATGTTATCGCCGACATTATTTCAGAAGGAAGATGGAAAGAGAAAAACCGATCGAGTAAAATTTCCCAGTAATACTCAATAAAAATTCACAGCGAACGCGGGGGCATATTTTCACAACAGGTATTTCTCATCCTACAAAGAAAATTAAAAATTAATTAAAAATGTAAACAACATCATTCAAATTCATAAACACCTGTAGTATTTTTTAATTTTATTTTTCGCCTTCACATTTTTTCAAAACATAACAATATATGTGAATATATGAAAACAACTTGTAAAATTCCATTTTTTTATGTGCATCAAGAATGTGATAATATTGTTAAGTAACACAGCATTGGTTAAAATGAAATACAACGAAAACTGTCAAAAGTTTTGTACGAAATTTTGGGCACTATATCAAACACAAAAAGGCATTTGACAATTAGTTCGGCAGGGACAGCCGAATTTGAATATTACTGTTAAAAAATAATTAGAACTAGAAAATCCATATTGCAAATATTTTATCTAAACGTAAATGCTTATGAATGATATATTTTGCGTCAGGACAAAAATTAGAGCAGATCAGAAATAGGAAACATATGTCTAAGAAACTTATTAGATCGGAACAAAAGGTATATAGAAATGAAAATACTTCAATTTAAGCATATTCTAATTTAAATCTATTTAGATTAGTTAAGAAAAAGTCGAAAATAAAATTTTCTAAAATGAACATATTAAACCAGTCTGATTAAAAAAACACTTAACGATTCCGAATATGAAATTAAAAGTCGCATGCCGTGCCTGTCGTTCTTCATAACGTCAAATTTCAAATTAAAATTTCAAAGTGAGCGAATTTAGATAAATTAACATAAAAGGCGTCAATAATTATTTTATACAATTTTGTGTAGAACTCAAGCGTCTCATGATAAATCAGGTGTGTGCTAAAAATTAATTTAATTAAAACATCTATTAGTATTACATGTAACCAAAACAACATCCAAAAATTTTCGACTCGTTTTTTCTCCGAAAATCCTTTTTCACATCTTTATCCGCACTATATAGAGCAAGTTTACATCAACTAAAAATATGTAGCATATATTGTGTTGAACATAGATTTTAATAAATTTAAAAAAATGCCAGAATTAATGAAAATATAATATTAAAATGTTGTTCGTCAATTTACACATTATATATATTTCGTTTTTATGTAGTAAGTTTTGTAAAGAAAAAGAAAATTAAGTCCCAAATAAGCTTTTCCCCATGTTTTTATTTATACTTGTTTTATGCTAGAGATCCAGAAAATATTTAATAACAAAAGAATTTACGATTCTGTTGTCATGTTTAAGGGCGCTCCCGAGTTGAAATATTAGATGCGCTCCATAATTGATAGCAAAGAATACGGGAAATGGGGAAAATGTGGAAATAAGGGAACATACTGATATTTAAGTCAGAGCCTTAGAATTATTAGACTGAACATCGAGATTTCCATACTAGTAATCCCTAAAAAACTATAAAAATTTAACGTAAGAAAAAGGAATGAAAATACTGGAAATCAATTAAATATAAAAGCAATCCATAGAGAAATAAAATAAGTAAATATACTTAACTTTATAATCTAATCTATGTTTTATATGTTATAAAAATAACGATATATTTTGCAGTGAATTTCGCCCAAGACTTACTTAAAAATACATAAAGATAGATTACACAACTTTCTCATTTATATTCTGTGAATATTAACATGAATTGTAGTTGCATAGTTAAATATTTTATAAGGTAATATAATATACTATTCTTCAGTTACATATGTCGTACATCACATTATACTTTATAACGAGCGGCATACCGTATACCGAAGCAAGCAAAACAAAATATTCAATTTCAATCAGGGCGCCTATCACCACGCGAACGATCTCTGCGCGACAGGAATCTCACAAAAACACATTCCGCGTAACACCATAAATATTCTGAACTTTGGATCATTTAAATTACATTTTATTTGCGTAGAAATAGCTCGTCCAGTTCGATCCTTTTACGGATCATATCTCGTTGAACTTAACTGAACTATAATAAACTTAAGCAGTTCCTACTCCCTGCGGACTCGAGCCTGTGCCTTTTTAGAGTGTTGAATATATAATACTGTTTATCGCATTAGATAACGCCGTATACCTCAAGTTTATTGCAGCGCTTCGTTGATTGAAGTTTAATGTAATTTGCATTTGTTGCAGAGATAATAAAAACACGTGCACGTCGACACTGGTAATTTTAACGAACAATGCTTTTCTTTGACACATTATCGGGCGATTCGGTATGAATGCGTGTGTGCGATACCGCAGGGCTTTTTGCTTATTGTTTATAAACCTCGAGTACGATGATTACGTGAATTTGATCGCTGCTTTTATTTGCTTCGGGCGAGCAGAAACGTAAAATAATAATGAAACCAAATAAAATATATACCGATCTCGGCTATAAAAAGTGCATAAAACGACTCCATCGGGTGAGATATGAACCCAGAAGGTCGGATTACTAACCCCGTGAACTAAGCCATTAGAAAACCAACGGAATTAATAAATAACAACACATGTCATCTACGGAATATTAATTTGGGTGTGCCATACAAGACAAAAGAACGGCAATCAGTAATAAAAATAAACATATGCTTTCTCTTTAACGTGAAAAATTTATAATTACAAAATTAGCATGCAGAAAATATTAAAGTATATTTTTGTCGAGTAGGTGCAGCAACGACAACTACGACTGAACAATGGTGCATTTATTCAGCCGACATAACGCTTAATTATCGTTTTAAGATAAATGAAATACGCAGGCCGTAAAAGTTGCATAATTTATGAGATATCGAGGGACATGAACGCATAATCAAATCCTTATTTTATTTGTGCAAAAAGTAATTATTGCTGGAACGACTTTCACATTATTTATTGGGGGAAAGCAATGCGAGTCACCAAATCTAACGTTTTAACCTACAGATATGCGGGTTTTGTTATCCCCCCAAGTGTAGTAACGCACCTACTTATAATTCAGTACGCGCTCCTGCCAGCGGAACAAACGTGTGGCATAAATAAAGAAATTTATTTCCTCCCAGCAATATGGGATATTGTCGGAAAATAACAAACAGGAACTGACAATTTACAATCCACAATAAGAAAGTAATCATCAAACTATTGGGGCGAAGTGCAGAGATGTAATAAAATAAATGAAATTGTTATTAAATGGAATATATAATAAAACTAGCTGAATTAAAATCTAATTAGTAGTCCTGTTTTGGGGTAGTGCTTTTTCCGGCGACTTCATTTTTGAACTAAGTTTTGTCATCTGCGAGTTTGGCACAATAAATTAACAATTTGAAACTACAATTAATTTGAACTAAGTGTTATTCAATAAAAATAACCAAATTAATCCATAAATTGAAACAAACTTACCCTTACCAAACAGTATACTGTGTGGTATGGGTAAGTTTGAGACTTTATCGTGGTGTGTGATACAATTTTTTTCTATAGAAGGACTTCAAAAGAAAATTACAATTTTTGACACAAAAATTGCAATTGCGTTGTCCGTTACTATGGATTACTCTGTCAGTTTCACTTTATCTACCCTTGCGGTTAAAGTGCTACTTTATCTACTCAAAAAAGTTGATAAAATAACAGTTTAACATCTGCTATAGAAAAAAAATACTCTGTGGTAAGGGTAAGTGTTGTATATTTTTTGTGGGCTCGGAGGATGCGACCGGCTGCGACAAGATAAGCCAGTGCGTGATTTTGTCTTTACCTGCGTTTATTTGAATCCTTAACAAATTACATTAAGAATCTTGAAAACACCACAATCAATTCAATTTAATTGCCAGCCACAGTGTTTACTATTACAATTAAGTCATAATTATCATTACTTTTGATATGATATGACACGAGTTCAATTGGACATAAAACACAGCTAAATTGCGTGAAGCATAAGCGCCCAGCGTTCAAATTATTCAAAAGGCAACAGTTCGCTTAATCGGTTTCGCTTGCATCGCGTTGCAATTTACTGCAGTAAAAAATATTCGAAACGCTGCCCAAACCGTTCGATACTGCACCGAAATACTTAAAGTTGTAGAGAAATAAATTTTCCAACGGAAGTCATGGCTTAGAAGCGAGAGACTTCAAAGTCGGTACTGGAAATTCGCACGTGTTGAAGTAAACTGCTTCCCTAACTGGGCAGATGTAGGCGATATGGTTTAGCGAGCTCGAATAAATTGTCATTGGCCTTATACGTTGTGCAAACCGCTCTAGATGTAACTAAATCGTCGCACCGATCGAATTCTCTAATGGAACTCTAACCGAACTCCCCTTGCATTCGCTTTATATAGTCAACTATAGTACCAGTGCAATGACTATGTATTGTATCATTATTTATCATTAATTACCTTATATGGTCTTATTTTGCATTTGTAATATGTGATAATACGACCTACATACGGTGAACTAGTTACGTACCATCTGCAATATTGGAACCTCTTATTCTAATCTATAACAGATAGATTATTTTGGAGAATTCATTCAATCTTCTACTTATGTGCAAGTTTGTCGTATCTCATACCGCTTGGCCGACATATCAAAGTAATTTGAAAACTTGCCATTTCTAAACCATTGCAGATAGACATACGCCCTCGCGAACTTTACTTTCTACAACTGCATTTATGTGAAATTTTGTCATATCTCCTACTGTTTCTCGTACCGTAGTTGCATGTAGCTCGCGGATCGACAAGTCCAATGGCCAAGTCTACTTTTGCATCCATTTATTGACATCGATACCTAGTTCAAGAGGGTTCAACCTTCAAATAATTTTGCATATATAATTATGCATTTAAATGCCATTAACATTAATTACGTAATTTGGATGTATAAAATTACAGCGTTGGTAATTGGATGATCGTTTCGTTCTCATTACGAGCTCTTCATTGACAAATATCAAACGCTGCACACCAAAGCAAATTATTGAACAAATGTTGTTCAAACATAGTCCGAAATCCACCATTTGCATAGCTGTTGTATAAATAACAACCCAATTAACATATGAAACAATCTCGCCATGTTAAGAAAGAATTAGTGTCAACATGAAAAAAACACGATCAGTATCAAACGAATAAAACGAAAAAATATATCATGCCATTGACTATTAATTAATTTGTTTCATTGGACTGTTTCATCCACAAATCCAAAATGTGTTACTACCCAACCAAACCCAACCTTACCCAACCCAACACAGGTTTTACAAGAGCGAAACTATCATCCACAAATGCAAACTGTGTTACTACCCCATCAACCCCAACTTAACCCAACCCAGCACAAGGAGGTTTAAGATATGAAACATAAAAATATTCTTGGTTTCGATTATTGGAAGCAAACTTCTTGTCGCTCATTATATGGATTGTGAGAAGTTTACAGGGCTAACACTCTACTGAAACGAAGTTTGCCGTGCAGAAAAATCGTCATGTGGAATCTGTTTTCGTTTTAGAAAAAAATGCTTTCAGTTAGCCCGCTGGCGTCGTCGTTGAATTTATAAATATTTGTTACTGTTTAGCTGTAGCAATCACTTCCATGCATTGCTTCCCAAGCTTCAAAAATTCTTGGCTGTACACCGTAAGCACATCTACACAAACTTGTCTCAAATATAATAGTATCACAAATGCAAATTTTAATCATTGCAATCCGTTTCATTTGATTTATGTCGATTTTAAATTATAGTAAGTTTAAATTGAACAAACTTTTCTCTTGAAATCCAATTGATTTACTCCACTATTATTTACTAGATTTATATGATCGGTTTTGTAATCAAACCTATAGGTCTGATAAGTAATTAGTATTCACAGGTCTGACCGTTAAAAAAGAATGATAACGCTTTTTGATAATTAGATACATCACCTCTTTTGTCGATATTAGAGCAATAGAATTTGCAAGTTTTGCACAAACATTGCACCCACCATCTCATTTAGTAGTCTTGAAGCATGCAAGTTGATTTGGGCATACAACATTAGTTCCTGTTGGCAATTTTTAACAATTTTTTTAATGAATCCCTAGCGTTTTCATTTGGTTTGAAATCACGCTTTAGGGCAAACCGCCGCTGTGTTGACTATACCAACTGCGATGAAATATTAACAATTCGTGAAACATATCATACGGTCAATTGCCATTATACGATACGTGATTAACGCAACCTAGGAAACCATGCGGTTTCAATTATTCGATAATAAAACGCGAAGCACATAAAATAACAAAAGTTGCACAATAACTACCATTTGTAATTGTATATCCCGGTTATAGCACATAGGTATTGCTAATTAATATTTATTTATTGTGCCACTCTGTGTATTTATGTTAATCAGAATGCAAATAGCGCAATTAATCAGGTTCATTTTCGAATATCGCAGGCACGGACATTATCATTTTAATGGGTGTATTTCACACACGACAAACGTATGTAAATATTTGCAAATATCCGCACACGCGTGCTTCCATTCCGACGTGTTTGCAATTTTGTGTTGGTTACGACCTTGAATCAATATTAGGAAGGAACGACACACTTTGATCTATAGACGGATAATTAAGAATTGTCTCAGCCTGTCATACATCAAAGCCGTATAAGCGCAGACAAACAAAGCTACACCCCACGTGCGATATTTTCAAAGGTTCGAACAACACACGAAGCCAAAAATTCAGTGGGCGAACTAGTACCATTATTCTCGGTGGCTTTTAGGGCGTGTCCTTTTATGTCACCTTAATGCCGGTAAGTTGCTAAAACAGATCACAAAATATACGTGACTTCTCTCCACTCGCACTTAAACGTAATGGTTTAATTCATAACTATAATTTATCTCCTCTATTTCCTAAGACTTTTAATTTGCACACTGTGCCATCATCTGTGGCTAATTTTAAATTAAATTGGCTACAATCACGATTCCAATTTATTTTTTAAAAATATCGTTGCTATGCTCTTGAACTATTGTAATGGTACATTGTAAACTTTTATGGGGTCACTGCTACATGTTTGTATTAAACATTAATTTGTTTTATAAGGCAATAAAGTCGTAGCAAAGCCAAATAAATTACATATATATATCGCCGCAAAATGATATACTTTGTACACTTAATATTTCAACGAAACAATGCACGTTTTCAATTACGTGTCGATATGACACGGTAGTTGGAAAAAAATAATTCTGGAATTGAATTGAAACCAAGAATTAATGATAGTACTCAATTTACCTGAAAATCAACCATACCTGAACAATCATGTATTAGCAATTTTGAATGCACAATAAAAATAAGTCAACATTTTCTATGACTTCACATAATAAAATTTCTAAAATAAGACGTTCAAAAACAGTATCTAGTGTACTATGAGGAAGTAATCTCTTTAAATCGAGACAACACCAAGTTAAAAATTGAACTGTAAAGCAGGAAATGTTAAGAAAATTAAGTAAGAGCGCATGGAATATAAAACATCAAGCTTATGATACAGTAAGTGCCAAAGCAAAGGGTAGAAAAGAATTCCAACTCGTTTTCTTTTTATTTTATTTATTCCTGAAATCCAGCAATCTACCAATGGATAATAAACGTACTTTGACTATTAATAATGTGCAGAAGGACTCGGTAATCAAACTGCTAATTAAATTACAACATAAATTGCGTCTCTAGAAATGTTAATTACTATCATAACTACATTGAAACTAAACTGAATCTATTTACAAGGCCCCAAGGTTTAAACGTTTGTGTGTACTAACTGTTAAATTAACATGCACTGTTAATTTCTCAGGGTAGTTTTGATTATTGGACATGCACATCACTATATATAACGAAAGTGTACACACCGGCAGAAGTGGCAATTGTTGTGACAGAAGTTACAGTACGAAAGTCAGATGTGTACAATATTAGGTCAGGGCCCATTACATAACCCTAACGTATCTATGCGTTAATAGATCTTGTTCGGTTGCTTAACTGTGAGGTAATTTAAGTGTCATATAATATCAATTTTTCTTCAGTTTTAATAACAATCACCCATACAACATTTTGTCAAAAGCCTGGTCAAGGTCTAACAAGGTCTTGAACAATACCCCTTCCCAACCAGATCACTTTTGATCTGCTTTACTATTGTATGGATATGTATATGTGCCTTCCATACTGGCTACGAAATACAAATTGGTGATTAGGAATTAATTTTATTTCGTTTATTATCGATTGCAGCCTCTCAAGGAAAAGGTTCTGAAGCACATTAGACCAATACATGACGTGAACGTATGAGCGTCTTGAAGAACTTTTACTAAAATTGTAATTTATTTCTTTTATAATTCATTTGACATTGATTTGAATAATTTATGGGAAGTTCCATTGGTGTTCAAAAATTCTTACTCTTGCAGGTGATTAATTTGGCTGAAATGTCTGTTGCTTTGAACACTAGATATTCTAGGTAATTTTGAATGTCTTCATTGTTACTTGCCAATCATTTCTTTACTGACTTTATTGTCTTGCTTGTTGCCATTGGTTGCTTAGCTCCCGTTTTAAGCTATTTTTTGCTTTTCTCTTGCAAATTTTTCTTCTTCATTCTCTGTGGCTCTTCAACCAGTATTAATATATTATATCTTGTAACAGAAAATTGAACGCTCTGTTATGCCATATCAAATATAACCAAATAAACACCAGATAATGGTGGCCCGAAATAGAACAGCAGACAAATTTTAAATTGGGGTAAAATAAGATAATAGCAACAGGTACTGGACAATTTGAAAGTGGAAACGATGAAAACCATAATAATGATAACAAGAAAACGAAGATTTGTACAAAACTCCAACATCGCTGATATAACATAGATGAAGCTATGGACAAGAAATAAAATTAGGGATAAGTAAGCCATCCATTAACTCCACCAAACTTGCAAACTGATACAAATGCGAAACTTTATATACTTTCAAACAATTTTAAGAAACCCTAGTTACATGAAGGCAGAACATGTGCAATCCAACAGGAACTCTTTTGTGAGAATATCCAGTGTAATGATTAATTATTTTCAACCACAAGCTGAAATAAGGATCATTAATATTCTAAATGTAATCAAATCAATGGCAAGAACTGTAATGATCGAGATACTTTTAAAAGGATGAGCAAAGATCAGGTAACAAACAGAACACTGAAAGAACAAGGCATATCCAATAAACCAACGCGGATACCAAGATTCATCTTGCAAGATTACATACCGAAAGTAACGGAAAAATCGCTGTGAAACTCGTACTGAACAGTGATATACGAATAAGAATGCTGGACGGAAACGAAAGGTGAAGGAGGGCAGGATCTACTAATTAATTGAAATCAATGGAAGAAGAAAAAATAAGATGATTAAACTATATTTCATGAAGGACCTGGGATTTTTCGATGTCTTCATTATTTTCGAAGGCTTGGAGTGCCTTGAGCTCTTTCAAGATACTGTGGACTGGGGTGGCACGTATTTCATTACTATATTTCATTCCGAATGCCTTGCTTAAACAAATGAGGCAATATAATCAGAACGGCTGGAAATTTTAATTACAGTTAAGTTGTGGTACTACCAATAGATTTTTTGTAGCTACAAGTTATGCAGTTATTGGGAAATGAGCGTAAATATCTGGCAATTGCCCTCACCTCGAGAGAAAATTTTCAAGTCACTCTTCTATTCCTAATGCGTAAATCTAAATATTAGATAAAAGACATTATTGGTGAAACATTTTGAACTTGTAGCTACATATTGGTCCTAGTTGATTGATTGTTATCGATAAATTACTACTATCAATAAAGTAGCGTTCCATCGCTAACAATTAATTTGAGTATTTGGTTAGTGCACTAACTGGTTCAGTTGTTGTGGTTTTATTTTCCTGTTGTGTATACATTAAATATAATCAACAAAAGTTATGAAATTGAAATTAAAAATTGAAATTGCTACAAAATTAATACAAATCATTGAGCGTAGATAAAAAAAACAGATTCTCAAGAAAGGCATTGAGGTCAACAGATAAACATAAACGACGATGTAACGCTGTAAGAGATATATGTTCCGGGCAAAATTCACCGGAACGAACAAGTTTCTTAACTAAGTGAACAAGTACAGGGTTTATGATAAATAAAACTTTAAAAACTGAATAAATCTAAACTGAGAAGCGAAACCAATCAAATAAAATCTACATAAATCCATATTTGGACACAATAACCTTACGCGAGTACTTAAAAATACATAGTTTTTACTGCCATTGTTCAAGTTTTTCGCGAAACTATAAAAACATGTTCTTAATTATTTCTTTCAGCGCATAGTGAAAATTGTTGATATCTTTAATTTCTTTATCTATTGACCTATAAATTGAAGTTCACAATCAGATCACTTCCTTTACTAAAATTCGTTGACATATGTACGTTTTAAAACTAGAAAAAATGTACATCGACAAATTCTATATATAAACATAATAAATACACACGCCCCGTCAGAAGATAACGAGGAAGAGAATATTATGAATATACCACCGCCGACGACGGAAACAAAATTATGGACTTCGCCAGAGACAGAACTTATGATGGGGGAAAATGTTGTAAGCAGACAATGTTTTTCCTTTCCTTGTCTACCCGACCCAGCTAGAATAATGAGACAGGATACGAAAGAACTTTGTCTTTGTGAATACATTTGCAAAGTATTTTTGGCATTTGCTCTGTGAAGTTTATTAATCATTTAAAACTATTTGCCTATATTATCATCTCAGTATAAATTTAACAGATTTTCTTTCATTACATTGTTAATTAAAATTATACATTCGATTGTAGTCTAACGTCAAATACATTTGTACGAATTGTGGCAGGCAACCAAATAGTTCCTTAAATAAGTTGCATATTATTTTCTGTCATGTTGAACATCCTTCGCGAATATTATTTCTATGATTCTCAGCGATGGAAAGCACTGACGTGTGCTGGCGTTTTGTGGATTCAAATTAAGCGGAGCTCACAAAATCCAACTTCATGGACACCTCCATAAGAACCAATCCCACCTCCATTGATCTGGGTATGGAGAGGCATTTAAAGGCCTACATGTGTAGTATACTGATCTACTGATATACTGATATACTGATCTGAGCATTTTTGCCCTTGTGATGCCACAAATTGTCGTCCATCTTTACGCATCGTTTGTCGCACAATTTGGCGCCCAACCAATATTTTTTGATGAGCCTTTATTTAAGAACCTATATATGAATATTGTAGGGATTTAGTGGATGAGAAAATGTATTCAGAAGGGAGGAAAGTTGTGAACTACCTGATCCAACGATGACGAAATTATAGGAAATCATTGAAAATATAATGAATGCAGATAGTTATGGGAAGCATTAGAAATAATTGATTAGTACGTTATGCAAAGGAAATAATACACATGTGGAAAACAGACAGGTAACATATAGTTAAAATTAAATGAAAGAAACAAGGACAGAAAATAAATACAGAGTCGTCGTGCATTTACCTGCTATTAAAAGTATAACATTAACCTGGCCTATGCAACAGATATCAACTAGTGTTATGCACAAGTTGTAAAACGTGAATGTTGATTAATTACTCGGTTACGCATATAATTACTAAGATTACACTTCGTTTAGAAACAACAAAACGAAGGAACTTCAATGCGTCTAGGATTATTTATATGATTATTTATATGATTAAATAACATGAACAAAATAATTCCTTCGTGAATGATGTACGTTCATTGCTATATACCCATTGTTCTATGTTTAAATGAGCTGTTAAACATCTGCAAATGGATGTGAACATGTAGGCGTTACATTACTTCCATTAGTAAATCACAACGTAAATATGTTAATTAGCTTTTCATTTTTCAATAGAATCTCCGCAGGATATCCAGATGCACTTCAACTGGTTCTCTCGCCAGCGTTTCATATTATAGTATCCTGCCTAAATATTGAGCTTAAAACCATGATAATCAATGTAATATATAATGCGTGAACATGAAGTTTATTACACATACAAAGTTACTTACGACTTACCGTGAGACTTTCTCTTACTTACAAGGAACAAAATAATGCAACCAATAACTCAGCCCAGACTTGAAGGCGTAACATCAATGCGCAAATATGCAATGGAAGCTTTCAGTGTTACGTGGCAACTGATTGCCATTACGAGAGAAAGTGTCATTAATAAGAAAATATTTATGACGCACGCAAGATGTCCTGCTAGTTAGTCAACTTGAACGATCCTCCATTCTCGTATGTTATTCGCTATCGTCCGTAAATAAAGGAAACGTAATTCACGACGTGTACCCGGTAACATTTTGCAAGTTTGGCCTCAACACCTTGCAATACTGCAGGACATGATGCTTGACATAAACGGAGAATTCCCGAGGTAGATTATGCGCCACGAAGTTATTTAAGAACTCCTGATCTTGACACATCCGTATCAACAATGCGTTGCCGTTGGCATTGGCAATAAGTAAATGTTAAACCACGACATTACTCAACCATGAACTGCCGATTGAACGTTGAACTTAAGGTCTCGTATTATAAAATTAAACTTGGAACGGATATATGGCACCTGGTGGTAATAGATGCGTCTATTTTTATTGTCCTTGCTATTGTTTGATTTTCAGATCAAATGTCGACGATGCTAATCAATTTGTATTGTATTGTATTGTTTAGTTTATGACGTGATAGTATAGGGTGATTAAACACTATTTTATTTGCTCGGTCCCATTCCGAGAGGTGGAATGTGAATTGGGTTCAAATTCTCCTATTTACATTGTTTACAGCTGCACCGTAACAAAGTTAAATAAATGATACGATATTGCTTACAACTTTAAACATATTGAAACAGAAAAAATGCATTACAAAATATATTTTTAAATCAATCTTAAACTCATCTCTTCGTGTGTCAGTAGACCAGGTGATTTTATGATGCCATTATAAACAAATAATACCAAAATAATGAATCTTTATGGTTAGCAAATGCACCAAAATCCATACTTACGTCAAAAATTAGAGATCAACGCTACCACTGTTTTCGATTTGTCAAGATTCTGTACAAATCAGTTTCAGGAGCATGTTTCATCAAATATAATTTGCTACGTTGTAAGGATCAATTCTTTCATACGGATAATTTTTCTTTATGTATGTGAAGGATACATTTTCTGTGGTTGTAGATTATAAAAGTTACTTATAACAAACGTAGCATTTAATTAACGTTGGTCTGTATCATTATATAGAATGGTAGAATCCAATGGAAATAAATCATTGAAATTCACTATAATTTACATTAACCTCGAGATCAATCACGGAAAATCAATTTGCGTGTCAGCAAATAACAAACGATTTTGTTTACATACGTACGAAATTACTCGCAATAGATATAGTGGAACGATCTAGATATTGCATTAACGAACGACGTGTGATTTTATCGACAACAATGTGATACGTAAAATATATCAGTTTGACCGCGGTTTAGTTAAAATTGCTAGTGTCGTATATGTTTTCACTCATATATCACGTAATTCACGTCTGTCCGTGTTTGTGAATTCAATATTTTGTCATTTGATTTGTTGAGAGTTTATTTTTATTTTATATTTCGCATTCCTGTGTCCAATTTTTATTTAATCAATTTTTTCGGCCATTTTATTTTATGTAATTTCATACTTATTGTTGATGTTTGCTTTTTGGTTGGTACACATCTGTCTTCTACTTGTAATCGTGCATGAGTAATAATGACAACCACACTAATATATAAAGCACAGTATTGATGCGGATTGTAGAATGAAGTTAGTAAAAAAGAAATAATATAAAGTTGCGCCCATTGCCTTTTCTATGATATTTATTATTTGCCAATTTTAGTTCTTGGTTTCTCCATTACAAAAGTTTTTGATAACTAATATCCACAAAATGTTTTTTACTAAACAAAGATTTAATCAACCTCACCAATCTCATAACTTCCATTCGACAGTTGAAATTACATGAAATTTGACCGCTATAAGATCTTTACTTCTACTAACAACAACGACCACTTAAACAAAATGGTTTAATATCAGAAAATAATTATAAAACGTTACAAAAATGAATTGAGTTTCGCAAGAAGTGGTGTACAGGATTGGGTTTTATGGCAACGATATAAAATAAACTATGCGAATTTCGGACTCGTAACTCGTCGAAAACCTTTTGTCACAAACCACTCTGTTTCATTTAAATCGAATTACTAGATTTTGATTGATCGATAATTACGTAATTGTATATTAGCAACAGTGAGGCAATTTCGGCGGATAAATATCAAAATAAAACTCATTGTAGATTACAAATAAAATTGTTTTTCTATGTTATATTCGATCTCAGAAGTAAGGAATAAGATCGTTTTATTTTTACCAGTAACTTCAATATGGGAGATGATTCGATATTACGCAGATTGTAGTATTATTTTCTGAACCAGTTAAAATGGTCATAACATTAAATTTTCGTCAAAGTACTTTGCGAACTCAACTGATTCAAAGTGAATTTTTATTATCAATATATGTTGTTCTCATTTATATTTTATATATCATAACGTATTTTACTCCTGTATAGGCTAAGAACAAATAATCCATTTAAAGACTATATGATTCATTCGTTGATATGCACTTAAAAGTGCATATCAACGAATGAACACGTAATACGTGCTTTAACCTCTGGTGGCAGCATTTAATTCTAAATAATTGACAAGGGCACCCATGAAGTGCATCTAAAAACCCAATTTTTAACCTTTCGTCGTGAATCGAAAAAAGATTCCAAGACACATAGAACCAAGAAAAGGCTGCTCAGTCCTATCGAACGATAATCTGCATATATGGCAAAACCTACCTCATTTCTAAAGAGTACAATGGATCCAAACACGAAAAATTCTACATCTATCGGATTTAACAACAAATAGGCCCTACTTTGAAATTATGTGATATGTAGTAACACAATGCAAATACAGGCAATAAAACCCAAACTATATGTATGGCGTCACTATATGCCTTTCTAAGAATTATAAACCGATCTTAAGAACAAATACTGGGTTGGAGTTTATCAATAAATTTTATATTTAAGTAAATGCAAACGGCAGGCCGCATTTTGTAACTTAACCCCGATTACTGACACAAATTATTTGTGTGTATTAGGTCATACACTATTGCGGATAGACTAAATCAATATCAAAGAAGGCTTTGATACTTATGGCTCATTTTGAAGTATCTTGGAAGCGCCATGGGTCTGCACGTTTAAGGCGCATAACGTAAGCGAGAACTTTTAATATTGTGGTTAAAGAGCTTGACTGTGAATAAGCCATCTGTTACAAAACCCATGCATCGTTCATAAGGAAGTGGTGTTAAAGTTGATGTTTAATACAATTAATCGATTTCTAATGTACATCAGATGCCTGAAAAGATGCCTGAAAATTGAAAAGTACAGCCCGCCAAAAATATTCCCGGTCAGTTGCTAGACCCATAGGGAACACTCACTGTATAAATTAAATATTGGGAGCAGCGTAGGAAATGGTTATCCATGAATGAACGAAAGAGACGTGTAACACAGCCATACGTTTAAGATGGCATATTTATTTATCGTGATATATTAAGTTAAAGAACTCTATGAAAATTAGTTTTAACGTACATCTTACGAAGCAAGATTTGAGCACATAATATCTATGTAATCAAGTAATGTGTTAAAGATATATAAAATAAACAATCAAATGGAAAACATATTATAATTCAAAAAATTGTTTAATTGTAATTATATCGTGGTTCATACAATGATCGTTGTTACCTATTTGTAATTTTTTAAGTTGGTAAACTTTCCTTATAACTTTTCCGTGTGGCGTTTTCACTAATAAACACTTTCAACTTCATTCAACTTGTACTGACTCACGAAATAATGTAGCTAACTAATAATTTACATTTAATAATGTTTTACTGATTTAAAACACATACAAATTGAATTGATTTAGAAAAGCAGATTAAGAACGTAACAAAACATTAATTGGTTCCATTTGAAACGCATTGCAATTTAAATGATTTCTGGAAAATAAGTAAACAGAATAATTGCTAACCCAGAACTAAAACTAGGAAGACAAACCATAGTATGTATTAAATTACTTAACAATAACAAATTTGTTTTAAGGGGCACTTACATCTTGTAGGCCAATTTTGGGGTCCATTTTCAGGAATTTATCGTAAAAAAAATAGAGAAGATTTCGATATGTAACTTTTCTAATGTCATTGATCAAAGTGAAATGTCAAATGGTCAAATGTTGTACAGGATTGGGCCCGCCCTAGTTATCGGAAATAAAAAATTCAACAATGCTTTTGATCGTTATTATGACAGTAAGGTCCCGTTCACTTTTTCAAAATTACGATTTTTCGCGAAATGGCGAACATTTTTCCAAAACAGTTATATTTTTACTATGTTTTCTGTCCCATTCGAAGTTGTAAATCAGCAAAACAAAATTGTCCAAAAATGAACGATCGGTAACTTTGTTATTTCCTGTGAATTAAAAAAAAAATCATCGCGATATCAGTTGTTCTCCAGTAATCGTGTACACCAATTTAAAAAATGTAACTTTGAGAAAACGCGTTTGAAGTCGTGATGTTCGCAACGTATAGAACGGTTTAAAACTGAGAAACTCGGAGAATCCTTCCGTCAAAACAATCATGGACAAACACGTTGACAACAGAACATCGGATAAGCTGAAAAAACATCCATAGCAACGTGTGCAATCAAAAGTAGCTCTAGAACAACCTTTAAGGGCGCGCGAACCAGCCCCGCGCCGACATGTTAGACTTTTTATGTTTTTGCAAATCCATGGTAGTCGCGCTTACCGATTCCATTCATTGCAATTTTTTTATGATATGAGGTGATTTTTTTTAACTAATCGAAATATTTTATGAAGCCGTTAACAAAACACGGCTTTCCAATATTCAAAATTCTTGCAAGCCCTAAAATTAAAAAGAATATTTTTCTCAATTTATTATCATAAGAACGGATTATCATAAATGACTTCAAATAATAAAGAAGATGACTGAAGAGCTGTATTGTAAAAATTCTCGACTGTAAATCACTTAAAATGGTGTGTCATATTTTATTCGACGACTAACTGCTCACGACGTAAGATAAGTACAATTCTAAGTGATTTATAGTCGAGAATTTTTACAATAATTGAATTTACTATTCCCAGAGCACCTACGGAAATCACGAATAAGCAATACGGAGATTTCGGCTCATGCATTAATGATTTATTGAACTGCTATTCAAAATTGGTAAAAAAATTGATGAAATTGAACCAGATATTCAAAATTCAGTTCGGTGTAAATGTGTAACCATCTACCAATTTCAACAAACATTATAAAGAAAATAACAAATCTAATCTTTTTCAACTCTATTTTTATGCAGATTCTTAAAAATAATCCAAATTTAATTGTCACTCGATAAAAGTAATAAAACTATTATTACGTATAAAGCTGATTAAGATAAGAAAATGATTGATTTGTTAAAAGATGACACTACTTTGCAAATTCTGAACAATGTTAATGATTTAATCAATAAATGGGAAAAGGCAATTTCTTTTCATAGAAAATTATCCAATGAATTAAAAAGGTGCACCTCACATCTCTCGCGAATATATGGGTTGCCTAAAACACACAAACAAAATATTCCATTGAGACCAATAATATCCAGTGTACAGAGTCCTACTTAATTTATCAACATTTTTGGCTGAAATTATAAGTAACTTTGTTGGTAAACAATATCGTTTTAAGAGTTCATGGAAACTGGTTGAGTTTTTAAGAAATCAAACAGTTTCTACGAATTTTCAACTTGTGAGTTTAGATGTAGTATCGTTATATACAAATATTCATACTAACTTAGCATTGGATATTAATGGTAAAAAAATGAGTTATATCTAAATTCATGTTAATTCCATTACAACAACAACTTTTATACACAATTATTCGGTACTGCTATGGGTTTATCCATTTCAGCAGAAGTATCTCGTATTGTAATGGAAGATTTAGAGCCAACGTGTTTAAATAAACAAAATTTTGATATTCAATTTTATAAACGTTATGTTGATGACTGTTTAGCTTGTATTCCAATTACTAAATCAGATACAACAAACATTTTATTTCCTATCACCCAGGATTACAATGTACACTAGAAACAGAAACAAATTACTCCATACTTTTTTTAAATATACAAATTGCACTCACATTTTTACAAATTGGTATATCAAGGAAACCAATTGCAATAGATACATGAACTTCAGTTCTGATACAGGTTTAAAAAATAAAGGAGTGTTACTAATAGCCTTGTTGGTCAAGGAATTAAATTATCCTATCCAAAACTTCGAAAAGCATTAAATCTTTCCATTACTAATAACTTTCGAGTTCATTTTTCGAAAACTTAATTAGACGTAGAATTCATGAATTACACAACAAAAATGCAGATCTAATATATAATAACGATAAGAGACAAACACACTATATATAAAATTAACTGTTCAAATTGTCCAGCAAATCTACCAGAACCACTGACACTCCTTTATCCAAGCATACCAAAAACTCACCACATTTTTGATTTTGATAGCACCAAAATTCTTGCAATTATAAAAAGCGTTTGGTTTTGGAGATGGTACACATACAAAAAGACACTAACGCTATAAACTTTAAAACTGACCCTCTCAATTAAAGCAAAATTTATTAATGTGATCCTGCATCTTTCTAGATTCATTTGTTTCTTTTTCTTTTATTTATTATTTTAATTTCAGTTTTATTTTAAGTTATTTCACGCTGGCGCTGGCGCTGGTTTGGGAAAAAAACTGTATTGGGACCAACAGAGTTGTCGGAGGTACGCTTTACAACATGCATTAAAGCGCAACGGCGCGAACCTACTAATACTATATTACAACATTTTAATGCCTGTTATCTTTCAACACACGATTAAAACTTTTAAATGCTTACGACCACTCCATGTCACTAGAACTACTTAAATATGCAAATTAGCAAATCATTAAAATAGATTACCAACTAATCGACATCACTTTTACTTTCATCTAACATTCACAGGCGATCTAAATGGTATTTCGTCAGTTTTCGAAAAACTAAGCCTGCCTCGCCGGCGAAACACTCCTTAATTAAGAACAATCCGCATTAATTAAGGAGCGCTAACGTATTCGCTCGATCCTGGAGACAATTATCGAGCGATTATGACAAAATATCGTAGAAAGTATGCCCGCACGGGCACCGGCCTACCGTTCCGCGTAGGTGCGTCGATCTAATTATGTTCCAGTCTGCGCGATTTAACTTGGGATCAATTTCACTTAAATAGTAATTTGATGCCATGGCAGATTGTCTTGAATTATTGTGTAACGCTGCGTTTTATTAATGCGGGCAATTATTATTAAGTGAATCGTGACCAGAGACATTTACGTTAAGGCGTCTAAAGCAGAGAGCATTCTAATTGAATTACTTAAAAAATGTTAAGCTAACCATATCCCAGCGGCGCTCACTCGGAAATATTCCCAAAATCTCGGCACGAAGATACTCTTTTATTTTTAATGTAATCAATCATTGAAAAATTCATAAATACCATGTAGACGAATCGTTGGGTTATAAAGAGCTGTTATTGCCATATACGATAAGAGCCTACTAGTGCCCCCCGCATTGCATTCCAAAGTTTACTGCTCTAAAATTAATGCGATTATCCCGTCTGTATACAATTGCTGTTATTTAGTGTAATAAATATATTTATTATGAGCTTATAGATAGAGACGAATTACATCGTATCAACTTCTACAAAGGTTTTAGGTAAGTGCTAAGCGCTATCGAGTTATTTATTTAATACGATGATTCTTTCTGCGATATACTAATAAAATAAAATAAAACGTGTTGAGCAAGTTCGACACCAAAAAAATATTTCTGTTTAGATTTCACTACCCCGCGTCATGTGAATTTTAACTGAATACTTGATGCATGTTCACGTTTTGTTTTCATATATTAGAATGCTTAATTAGCTGTTGTAAATAAAAATTAATTAAGTACAAACCACCAGAGCAATTAAATATTACGACACTAATAAACATTTAATATTTATAGGACAATTATATTTTATATAATTAATGAGTATTCGCAGGATAATTGCAAGGACTATTTTAATTGATAATAAAAGTTAAGGCTCAATTAAGAGGTGGTAATTATGCAAAGCACAATTTTGATATTTTTGTGTCCGTCAAAATTTGTGCATGTGAAATATTGAGGCGTTTGAGTCATACATACGGTTAATGCTCGCAGTAAACTTTAAAGCGATTTATGGTGCAATATCTTATATGATTTGTTTCCTATTTCTTTTTCTGGGAGCCATAAGATAGATTGTAAGTTTTCTCGTAAATTAATATATGTCGAGCTGCGCTCTCAGTGATCGCGTTACCGCGAATGCTTCACAAAAATTCTTACGCATCGATTAATATTACATTTAAGAAAACGTCATAAACGTGTCATTTTGTTCCCTCTGCTATTGCATTAACATATCTCAATTATCCACAGCCTGGGATCAAAAATAAACTAAAGTGGAGGCACGAAATTTTGTTCAGTAAATGGATCTTTATACAACAACACTCCGCCAACCAGAATATTTTATGAACCCATTTCTCGTACAGTCAAATTAAGAAACTAGATTTACACTTTCAAGAAGCAGCTACTATACAGATGCAAAATAGGGACTGGAAGTATCTTAGATGCAAACATTTTCGCAACTTAAATGACCAATTGAAAGAACAAGATGGAATATGGGAAATTTTTGCCCAAAACAAGAAAATTCTGTCGCAGAAATAAACTCGCGGATAGACAGAATCTTATACTGAAGCGTATATTTCCTTGAGCCTCAAATTGCTGCACTTACCACATGAAAAACGAATATGCATGGCTCAAAAGTGAAACAAAACTACAAGTTAATTAATCTCACACGCATTGCTGTATTACTATATCAATATCAAAATGCATAGGTCTATAAATCTATAAATTTCGGAAGCAAAATATTCAAAAATTAATTTAAAAATCTCCAAAAATCCTGCCCTGGACTCTCTTATACAAATTTCCTTGTATATTACAAGCGTTGATCGATGTGATTATCCACTTGTACCGGAAGATCGTTACCACTATGCCATAGATGTAACCTGTGTAATTTCATGTAAAAATGATCTATTGTTTAATCATAACTCTAGACCGTTCAATTTCAGAGCTTTGAATTACGAAGCATTTAAGCGCTATATGTCGAATATTCGTTGGAAAGAGGAATTGCCTGGAGTTGATGTAAACAGAGAAGTCGGCCGATTTTATGAAATTGTAAATACAGGACTCGGTGCATGTGCGCCAATCAGGCGCTCCCACACTAATAAATTCCCTATTTGGTTTCAAAAGAGCACAATTAACTTGGTCAAGTCGAAACTCAATATGCATAGAAAATAGAAAATATATGGGAATATTAACGACTATATAACGTACAAATTATTTAGAGCACGCTCCAAATGCTATATCAAACAAGACTATTCTGACTATCTTGTAAATATTGAAAACGATATTGTTAGCAACCCAACGCGTTTCTGGTCATATGCACGTAATCGTAAGGGTTATCCTGATATCCCAGCGAACCTTTCATATAATGGTAGCATTGCATCTACCAGCCAAGACATTAGTGAATTGTTTTCTAATTACTTTAAATCAGTATTTGTGGGTGGCTTATCTACCAACAAAAATAAAACTAGTCAACATGCTCCTGGCACCAACGTTAACACGCTTACTATTTGCAGTTTTGATGAATCAAGCGTACTAGATAAATTGAAAAACTTAAATATTAACAAATGTTGCGGGGCGGACGGATTGCCAGCCGGCTTTATTAAAGATTGCGGGGTGGAATTTTGTGTTCCCTTAACTATCTTATTTAACACTTCTATAAAAACAGGTATATTGCCCAACAAATGGAAAATTTGTAACGCTATACCAGTCTATAAAAGTGGCGATCGCAACAATGTTAAAAACTATCGTCCCATTTCTATTTTGTCTATTTTTTCAAAATTATTTGAGTCGTTAGTTCATGTGAAAATTATAATAATGCCGCAGCAACATGGTTTCATGCGTGGCAGATCTGTGCAATCGAATTTGGTGGAGTACAGGGATTTTATATTAACCGTAATGGATTCCCGAATTCAGGTAGATAGTATTTACACTGACTTCAGTAAAGCTTTTGATAAAATAAATCATGATATACTTTTACTCAAACTTGCTAGCGTCGGAGTTCACGGCGATCTCTATAGATGGTTTGCCTCGTATATCACTGGACGACTACAATCTGTTACACTCAAGGGATTTAGATCTAAACCTGTTGAAACGTGCTCGGCTATTGCGCAGGGTTCTCAGCTTGGCCCGCTCTTGTTCGTAATATACATTAATGATATATCTACTTGCTTCGTTCACTCCAGTTTTTTATCTTATGCAGACGACTTAAAAATCTACTTGCCGATAAATAATAATCAGGATTGTATTCTTCTTCAAGAAGACCTTAACCGACTAGTTGACTATTGCAAATGTAATCAGTTATTCTTAAACTTGAGCAAATGTTTTAAAATATCATTCACTCGTAATATAGGTAGAATTGATTATATATATAAACTGGATAATACTGATATATTGTGCACTGAAAAGGTAAGGGATCTTGGAGTGCTATTTGACTGTAAATTGCTTTTCGACTGCCACATTGATTACATAATTAACAAGGCTTATCACATGTTGGGTTTCATTATTAGAACTAGCAGCCATTTCAAGTCAATAACTGCATTAAAATCATTATATTATGCATATGTTCGTAGTCATTTGAATTACTCCACTCAGGTGTGGAACCCCCAGTATAATACATACATAGATAGACTTGAGAGTATTAAAAAAAATGACTTTATATTTGCATAATAAAACTAACACCAATATTCCCTATGACAATTACAGTCAGGCTTGCAGACATTTCTGTTTACATCCTCTGAAAGAGGATGTAAACATCTACTTTACTTAGCCGTATATCATTTCGAGTGCCTGAGAGGTCTCTGTGAAATTCATCTCTGTTGCATGTTAGATTTTGCAATACAAATTCGGGCATGAATGCGCCTTTGGTTAGATTATGTCAAACATATAACGCTTATAATCCTGAGAATTTTCTGCATAGTTTTGAAACTTTTAAGCGGATGGCTAAATCAATTGCCTATGAATCATGCTAGGATGGATTTATTGTTGTGTACTACTGATCACTGTTTTTACTTATCTCTCTCTTTTTCTCACTTTTTATGTCAATTAATTTTTATTTTATCTATATGCGTTGCGGATGTTTACTATCTTATTGTTGTTGTTATTATTCTTATTACTATGTTTAGTTTAATTTAGTTACATGTATTTAATATTGTTGGAAATGGAATCTTTGTCACAACATTTATATAGTTAAGTAGGGGATGCTGTTTTTGGATTTATTCTGTTTGTATCCTAATGTAAATAAATAAATAAATAAATAAATAAATAAATAAATAAATAAATAAATAAATAAATAAATAAATAAATAAATAAATAAATAAATAAATAAATAAATAAATAAATAAATAAATAAATAAATAAATAAATAAATAAATAAATAAATAAATAAATAAATAAATAAATAAATAAATAAATAAATAAGTTTTGTGAATTTTGACGATTTTATTTCGTAATACTATCAGCCGTCCAGAGCGCCAAGATTATCCGAACACTACTCCAATAACATACATCTCGAAAACACTCGCAAATACCCCGAATAACGTCTCGAAAATTAACATTTGGGACAAAATGGCACGACGTTGTCACCGAATACTCATGGGTATAACGTTAAATTCACGTTTTCTGAAAATATTCATATTAATGGCCGCTATGAAGCAATCCACTGAAAATCTGGACACACGTACTAGAAAGAAATAAGTATTTTCTTGTTTACAAAATATTCATAACAATAAATAAGTTTGCATTTTCTTCAAATCGCAGTAATTGCATGTTTTCTATAAGGTTTAATTCCACAGTACTTTAGTTTATACCACCACTTGAAAATGAGGGAGAAGTCGGTGTTACACTGCAAGGATAATAGCTACCAATTCTATTATGAGCGTCGAAAAACGACCGATAGAATCTCCAAAACATATTTCCATACGATAATAATAATATCTTAGGGCATTGGAAAAATCGAAAATAAACCAATTTTATTTATTTTATATTTTATTCCGCCATTTTACAGCCTCGCTAATAAAAGTTTAAGTAAAAAAAATAAGGAAAATTATGTTTTCTGTTTCTGTAATGATGGAAATTAATTTTGATTATTCAGGGCGCGTTTCTTTCGTCATTTTCAAGTGAAAAAGTAACTAAGGTAACGTCGTAATTTATTACGAAATTCCATTGAGATTAAGTTTTCCCAAAATGTAAAAACATTACAGACACCACAACATGAAAAATATATGAAGAACCCATCGGGAGAATTGTAATAATTCCCCAAAATTGCACACCTTTCTCAAGATCGGTCCTGAATCCAGAGGTAATAAATATGCGTACCCTAGAAAAAGCATAACAACGAATCTTAAATCGAAAAACAATACCAACCACCATTCCACGTTTTGACGTGGATTGATATCTATTTAAAATTTCACAGTAATTTTTGATTTTCAATTTGTAGTATTCAATTTTATTGACAGCGCCAATATAAACGAGTGTCAAACACGGCTTAACTGAAAAATATTAGAAGTTTTACACGATAATATAACCAAATAATGATTTTATAACAAACTGTAAAGAGTGGACGCTTACTGTGGAACATACGACAATATAATTATAATGCGATACTTACGTCAATAATGGATTTATTAATTGGGTGAAAATATATAAGTGTATCAAATATTTTACATTTCATTTCATTATCGCCATCCATTCCTTGAGGAATTCCACCCTCGCACAATAGATAGTATCGCCTTATGTCTTAAAGTATGGCTTTGCAATCTCCTAGGGAGTTCTAACCACTGACTGATTGGGTCGATTTGTTATACCTTAGACGGAGATCGGGAAAAACGCAAAAAGCACAAAGAGATGAAAACAAAAATGATGGGAATGATAAAAGATCAGACAAAAGATGTGCAATAAAAGCTAAACCAAACAAAAGTAATGCTTATATGAAGATACTAAAAAATTATACTTAACATCTTCGAAAGGAAAGTATTAAGAAGGATACTAGGACCCGTTAGAAATGATAACATATGGACGTCTAGATTTAACAATGAACTGTACACACTCTATAAAGAACCCCATCTATCAAAATTCATTAGGTTACACCGATTACGGTGGGCCGGGCATATGGCAAGAATGGAGGATGATAAACTTAAAAAGAGAATCCTAAACAGTCGAATGCACGGGAAAAGGCCAGTCGGGAGACCCCGATAACGATGGGAGGACGAGATTGAGCGGATGCGCGTGAACTTATTGGAATCTGATCCTGGAGGAGAGTGGCGATAGATACAGTGCCATGGAGGCAGAAGTTACAGGAGGCTAAGGCCCAAGGAGGGCTGTAGTGCCAAAGGAAGAATAAGAAGAAGAAAAAATAAATACAAGCACTAAAAGATGCACAAACGCAATATAGAAAAGAACTAATATTATTAAAGGAAACATAGGATAGAATTGACATACAGAAGAAACTAAGACATGAAGCGAATTAGAAGAGGAAATCTATAACTAGCAGGGGAGCAGAAGGAAGTTTGGGTATGACTGGCCAAAGAAACGCTAGAAACAAGAACCTACAAATTTAAAGGAAAAATATCAAAAAGCAGCATAGAATAATGTTAAGTACGCGGAATGTAAGAGAAGGGCATTAAAACACTTAGTCCACTTTGCCAGTTACTAAGGCAAAGCTTTAGGAGGAAAAACGCATGGATGAAAACCAGAAGTTCTATATGAAATGTTTTTTATGCGACCTGAACGCAAAAATCTGGAATATAATGATGTAACAGGAGGTACATAAAAGCAGACATAGGGATACATAGAATGAAATGAAAATAGCAATTGCAGCATTCGACCATAAAAATATACATAAAGCGACATGAATATCACCGAACGGAGAAAAAAGAATCAGAATGATCGCGTCCTGATGGAAAGGAAATTTGCAAGAACTATAATTGATATAAATAACTATAGGGAAGCGGATGCAGACAGCTATCACATGTTAGTTATAACCGAAATGAAACAGGAATGGAAATGTTGACAAGTTGACAGCTGCGCAGCTTAAGCAAGAAATGTCAAAATGAATACAGCCAAACTCCAAAAGAATAGATACAAGAAGAATGAGCACAAATTGTAAAGGTAATAGAAGAATTAGCAGAAAAAATACTGGTAGAACCTAATAAACGTCCAGCTAAAAAGTGGTTTGATGAGGAGTGTAAGGAAATCTCACAAAAAGAATTGTAGCTAGACTAAAGGCAATGGAGGAACAGAATGAAGAGAATAAAGAAAATATGAAAAAAGTAAAAACGTATGTAGAGAAAAGAAGAGAAGCAACCCAGAGAGAGAATTAAAGGGTATAGAAGTTTCGAACAAAAGCAACAAAATGAGGAATAAGCACCAGAACAAAAAAGGAAGCAAAGAACAAGAAGACCAGAATATCTGAAAAACAAAAAAGGATTACTAGTGGCCAACAAAGAGAAAAGAAGGTAAATGTTCGAACAGTATATTGAAGAAACCCGAAAATGAACACGATTTGAAGACACAACAAGACGAAGATGTAGAAGAAGAGGCGGTAAGCATACCTTCAAGAAAGGAATTAGAAGAATAACAAGTGCAAAGGAAAACATAGGAGCAGCTGAAATTCTAAAGTATGGTGGAGATATGCTAATAACTAGAATATCGGGGGATGATAAAGAAAATATGGGATAAGGAGCCCATGCCAGAAAAATGGAGCACTCTCGTACCCCCGTGCCACTCTTAGATGTTGTATATAAGGTATTCGCAAGAAGGTATTTAAAGAAGGACGATTATTAACCAGGCGTTCATTATAAAACAACTACAACAAGACACGTACGGGCAGAATGTGGGCCTTTTAAGACTCCATGAGTAGTTTCTGTGAATGTAATAAACACGTAAAAAACTAACGGCGACGAATTGTGGTGCCAAGTCAAATCTAACTTAATTATTTATAAATGCTAATTCGATGTAATGACATTTCTCATTTAATTAAACCCAAAGTTGATTTACGAACAACGCTGCCAAATTATGCAACGATTAACATGAATAAAATTAAATAAAATTGAACTGACTTTTTAATTAATGAATTCGGCGCTGGCGACATTTCGTGGTCAACCTCTATTATGAATTATTGTCCTATTTGCTCAAATGTCGCCAGTCCTTTTATCACTGGATTTTAATTACATAATCCCACGCGGTCGACAACTGATAGAAGTAGTAATGATTTAAAAAAATGATTTACAACGCTAAATATGGTTGTGCAATCATCACCAGGTAATTTCGTACTTAATATAGAATAAAATCCCCGAGGATTGTTCTAATAGCACTCGGCATGTTCACATCAACAGCTGTTGAGGAAATAAATATATATATCATCGTATAATCAGTAAGTAATAGATAGGTAGGACTAGTTGCTATTTAATCGAAGTGAACTACGATAGAAATCCGCCATTCGCAAATAGTCGTTGTTGAAGTTATTGAAGCTCTTGGGGATTTCGCAAAATTAACATAGATTGGGTAGGTACACATGATACTTATGCTTTAAAGTCATTAAAGTTAATCGTGCTGAAATAAATCGAACTAGACTTCCGAAAACTCTATCTATTGAGTGGGAATAATAGAACGAATTGCCGTATATACCTTCCGGGTCGATTTCTGTTGCTATAGGTAAGAACCGACATCTTATTCCATCACCCAAATTTTTGAACTCATAGTATTATTTGATTAAACGTAAAAGTGTTGCATCTTCATATGCCAATCATTATTCTACGTTCAATTTTCCGTTACGGTTGTGACGAAATATACATTTGGACTGCATCAACTACACTTTGAATTAACAAGAGTCAATCTGTAACGCACCTAATGTTCAAATCCAAGATACTACTACAATTGGATCCAAAGCTCAACAACTTGATCAAATGGCTTTTGGCTTTGGTGGTGTCACATTTAACATCAATTATTTCAACATAACTCAATTCATATATTGTGATAGTCTGGTCTAATATAAGAACATAGTACTAATCGCAGGTAGTATCAAAAAATTGAAATTCAATATCTGAAATATTTTTTCTAAATTTACTTGCAAGCTTTCTTTACGTATTCCTGAGAAATCTTTCCAGCCAGTATCCTTAGTCGCTGCGTTGTACTACATTGTCCTCACGAAGTGAAACAGAACCCTGCTTCCCGAGTATGTAGCTTTTCCAGAAGTAGTACCCTAGAGAATACAGAGAACCGACTAATACTGCCTTATACGTCTAAAAGTTCCTAGAACTTATTGAAGTCTAATTGATAAAAAGGTCAGGCTGATTAAAAAGGTACATTTGTATTAAATTATTATTTTCGTTAAACTGTTGGATTATTGTAATAGTAGTTAATGCATTTTGTTTGTGGCCTTTTGTACAATGTTTTCTAGTGACGTATTATAGGTTTTCGAATAATGGAAAAAATTGAGCACCATGCTGTCATAAAATTTCTCAAAAAAGAAGGAATATCATCAAGGAAAATCGTATGTTTGTTATTTATGGTGACCTTTCTGATTCTTATAAGACAATAACATTTTGATCAAAGCAATTTAAATGGGGGCGGGAATCAATCGAAGACGATCCTCGAAGTAGTCGACCAAATTCAGCCATCGCCGAAGAAAACGTTCGAAAAGTAAATGCATTGATTCTTGAAGATCGACGAATTAAAATCAATGTGATAGCAGTTTTTAAATTAGCGGGTACTGTGTTTGGAGATTGGATCCATGATAATTGGATCCATAATAATGTCAAAAGTGAGAGGGTGGGTAACGAGTATGTTGACTCCATTCGATAAACAACGTTGAGTTGAAACTTCTCAAGAATTTTTGGAGCACTGTGAATGATGAGATGAAATAATTATTGAGAAAATTTTAACTGGCGACGAATCGTGGGTTCATCACTATGATCCTGAAAGCAAAGAGGTGACGATGCATAACATAAGGAATGCAGGAAACATAAGGGCTTGCCACCGCCAAAGATGTTAAAGGTCCAAGATTCGACTGGCAATTTTATGGGCACTATTTTTGGGACAAAGACTACTTGCCACATAAATCCACGATGAAGGATAACTACAACAAGCCATGATGGACAAATGCAAAGAAAAAATGAAAATTGAATTCTGGTTCCAGGATGTTCATCAGAACAGGATTTAGAGTTCACAGAATTAAATCATCCACACTACAGCCCTGACATAGCACCCTATGACTTTTTCAGTTCAGATTGAAAAATCGTTGGAAAGAACTAAAGTGGGCGGGTGAGTTTTACACAGCAAGATTTTTTTTATGGTTTATGTTCGTTAATTGTTAAATGCGACAATTGAAGTACAAGGAGATTATGTTGAAAAATGACGAATGACTATTTTAACTCGTTCACACACAGGTACTTTTTTATCAGCCTGACCTCATGTAAACGGTGCTCTTTAATACGTACATAGTTATTAAAAATGCCATTTGTACCTTTTTCAATTTGTGGGTCCATACAAAGTCATATTTGTTGTGTGCATATACTTTGCGTTTTATTTTTTTGCACTGAAATTCCGTAAATTGAAATTTATACTTTGCGAACATTGTAATATTATTTCTTTATAAATTCTTGTCAATTGGTCTTTGACGATTTCAAATCCATTATCCTCTAACTATATGCGATAAAATTGCGAACCTCACGCCATCTTCACTGAGCTAAGCTGGCGATCGGATACTTTGTATCCAGATTCGACGAATTGAATCGTTGAACAGTGTGACTTTAGATGCGCATCACAACATGATACACAATTATATGATACTGTGATGTTATATGATATTTTGTATTTGAACCATTTCATTTTGTTTTATGACACAAGTATATGATACTCTGATGTTATATGATGTATGATGTATCCTAAGAAACAGAAATATGTGAATATCGAATTTCTTTGAAACATACATAACTATTTCCTTGTTCTGTAACTATGAGTTTTCAGTTTGTTTAGTTGCAGGGTGGTCTATATTTTTGGTCATTTTTGGTCATTCGGTAGTATTTTTTTGCTCGAAGTTTAAAATGATTTATTTGCGGTGGTTTAGTTTAGGTTTATGACCATAATTAATTGCACATTTCAAAAACAAAGCTTGGCAAGTTTAATAGGTGTGCTTGCCTCAAACAATATATTGCAACAATTATTTATAAGAGTTATCGGTTTGAATAAGAAATATTTTCTCTTTTTGCAATAACTTAACGTTGCTTTTACAATGATCAAAAGTCATTAATTACCCACACTCGTACTCGTACCTACAACAGGATTCGTTTCACCGAGAAACACAGAGATTGTGCACAAGCATATTTCCTTCTTTATTAACTCAAATCTGCACTTCCTCGTTATGGTTAACGAACGTCACGGTATATCCCGTGCGCAATTTAGCTTCGCGAAGCCGCTGAGTTGTGCGCTCATGTAGAATTGAACACAGCATCGAGATTGAACTCACTTTTGTTCCTCGAAGGAGTCTTCGAAGGAATATCCGATGCGTAGCGATCCGTTTCATTCCGTTAGGCTGTTTTCCAACGGTTCACTGTTCACGGAATACACATGCATACACACACCTTTAACCTATAAGTGCGAACCCGCAAACCGGACATAAAGTAACATATCAATAACGTGGCCGCGCAAAATCTGTTAATATCGCGTTCTGCAATAAAGGGTGGGACTGGCGCGAGCGCTCGAAAGTATATCGACGCGTAATTAAGTCCAAACACGAAGCAGTGTTTAAGCTAATTGTACATTCACTGACCTTATAATTAAAATGGTAATGAGAACATGAATCGTTTGAAACTGGAAGTGTACCAAATACCGATTATGTCACACGTAAGTGAAATAAATTAATGTTATAACGTCGAGGTTGTCGTTCGTGTTTACAAATAGTGATGTTCGAATACCCATACACGAAACGCAGCTTGTAAGCTATGTGTTCATCGCTGAAAGTATTATTAACCATCAATGGAAATAAAAAATCTATATTATTCATGTAGTAGTCGTAAAGCAGGTTCACTTTCACGTAAGTAATTCATACGTAACTATGTGTTACGTATTTATAAACTTATCGTTGTACAAGTATCATAGGTTACCGTTTGAGCCTTTTGGTAGGTTAACACTTTTAGAAATTACTCGTTTTTGACAAATATTGCTCAGGAACGAAATATACCGTAAATTCAGTGGAATAGACATAAATTATTTAAAGGTTCCGCGTTGTAGTTTTGAAGCCCAACGTGGTACAAAACTCATCCTGTATGTGGGTAAATAAAATACAAACAAATTGAAAAGGTGTAACTAAATCAATAAACAATATAATTTTTACTAAACGGTATTCATATAAATTAATTTTATGCATACGCCTGTTGCGGTTATTTCATGCATGTGATCAAATAATGTAAACAATGAACAAATTATAAACATACATCACGTGAATACAAAATGCGAAACCAAACATAACAAATCACAAACAATACAATGTCTAATTAATTTAAAACTAAACAAATTGCAAAATTATTGAACCCAGGGCTAGTATTTCATTACGGACGTGTTTACATAACGCACTGATTTGATTGGCCGTCATTTGCGACACATACTTCGTTACGCGCATAGTCCCCGTTTCAAATCTAGACTGCCGATTTTATAAAATTGTCGCAAATTTTCTGTTCGCAATAAACTTGGTCGTAAACCTTGGTCGAAAGTGGTATTCGCGATACTTAAATCTTTACATTTATTACCCACATGATTACAATCGTACCTGCTGCGGCGCGAACCGAACGTAAAATTAAACTAATTAATGCCGTGCGAAATTGAAATGGATAATTCCTGGGTTCAATAACTTGCAATTACGGAATCGTAGACAAGCTGAGTAGTGCTCGGGGCATGCAGAAATTACATCGGGATGCAAAAAAGCCCTCCTAGACATACCACTACGTCACATCACACGAGATTACGTACGCGTGATATGTGAGGTAGTGGCGGGACCTGGAGGGAGGAACCATCACCAAACGTGCAAAATCCAACACCGTCACATATTCATCAAACACAAATTACAAAAAAAATAAATATAATTACAATTATGTGTGAATCGATCTCAGGAATTTTATCAAATAAATTCCTGGAGGAAACTTAATGAACTATATAAATTATGACTTAATTATAATGGAGTGTAAGGAATTAAAGGAACTGGTAATGGTGTAGGACAAAACGAAAAATATCGAATATATAGCTAGTGGTAACTTATCTTAATCCATTTCTGCAAACACAGAGCATGCATAAATATACCAACCAAACCAATACATATCACAACCCGTATCTGTCTTAATGGTAAAACTCGAAAATGCAATGCAATCAAATATCAGTAACATAATTTAGGTTCTACTTAACCCAACACCATTTTATCAACTAGGATTACCACTACCCAACATCATCATCGTGAAAATAATATTGCAGACAAATTCAGACAGTTAATAGTAATTCTCACCTCTCAATCCAATTCAGTACTTTCTATTGATGCTTAAGTAATTTTGTTGGCGCAAAAATTGTTCGGCCTGACAGGTTGGAGATGGTCAAAGTTTTGGCAAAACATTGGTTCAAGTTGCAAGAAACAAAAATTGATTTTGTGTCAATTGGTTTTCCTACAACTGACACTCGCGTCAGAATTCACAAAAATTGAGTATAGAGCTATTATTAAATGCCTTACTCGAGAAGGTCTATCACGTCAAAGCATATAAGATCGGCAGAATTGGATATACGGGAAAAAATTCTCGTTTTATTATGTGGTAAAAAATTGGCCGAAATGGTTTCGAATGTGGAACTTGGTGACGGACGACAGGATTGCCATTATAGTTATATATCATGCTGCACATATCTATGAATTGTATTTAGAGGATTCTTGGTCACGCCATCAACTTTCTTTCTTACTCCCGTAAATATTTCTTTCAATTTTTTCAACTCTGCTTATAAAAGTAGTACATTGCCTTATTCACGAAATCAAAAATATTGTAAACAACTGAAAAGTTTCAGCCAAGTTATACATGTTTAGAAAAATGTATTAACTTGGACAAATTGGAATACTAAGTTTGTATTTAAATTGTCATTATTAAATTTATTTATTATATTATTAAATGTTATAAAATTATTTGATATTTATCTAAAAAAGAAACTCAATTGTATAATTATTATATTATGTAATAATTTTTCAGATGGACCTCATTTCGTATATATCATTGTGAAGCACCCCCATAGACGGCGTACAATGTAAATAATCATAAGTGTTAAACATATTTGACCATACGCAACAGAATATTCGTTATATTTACGCCTCATCCCCTCAAAGTAAACGTCCGTCCAATTCCTGCGTCGCCTATTTTACGATATATTTGTTGACCACTCTTTTCACTAATTAGTCTAAGCTCTTGTAGCGAACTGAGCTCGCAATTTATTATCGATTTGATTCGTTATCGGTAGCCGCAATTCGTTATTCACCATGTCCCCTTTTCGTTGATTCAGACTGAAAGCGAACAGTTAATTTTAAACCTGCGTTTATTTTACAGGTTAATATGTGCAGTGGTGGCACCTATAACTAATTAAATATGCATTTTCGAAAAGGACTCATCTCGAAATCATTATTAGTGTTTGGACTACACATAGGACCTCGAATATGTTACAATTATTGATATTTTCACATTCATTTATCTAGACACTTTTTACAGGTAATTTTAACAATAATACATAATACATATATACGAGTTGATAATAAAGGTACCTGACTATGGAAAAGTTAAATTACAATAAAACTCTTTGGTCATTTTTCAATATAATCTCTGCAAAAAACCAACCGCTCACGTGTTAGTTCTTCGTCGTTTAGAAATATTTGTCCCCTTAACCGCTTTTTCAACTTCCTGAAATGAAAAATATCACGTCTGTAGAGTGGATGATTTAATTTTGTGAACTTTAAATCCTTGAAACTATCCTTGCCAACAACAGCCTTGTGCAGAATTCCATTTTTTAATTTTCCTTTACGTTTTTCCATTATGGCCTGTCACTTACTTATTGTTTGTGTGGCTCCCAATCACTTAATAAACGTTCTGTTGGTAGTCTTTGAATACACAAATTTAGCACTCTCTGATGGCACAACTTTTATTATTATCGTTACTTATTTCTTGAGTAAGAACTAATTTATTCGAGACGCTGTTTTGGACGTATATACCTATATTTCTAAACCCAATTCAGATGAAATTTATTCTGACTTTCAGACAGTTGTCTGAAAGATTGTCAACAAAGTTAGAAGTCAAATAAGATATTTTATTAACTGGTAGAGGCACGGTATGTTTGTACAATGGGTTCTGCGAAAAAAATCTAAAATGGGTTCGTATAAGTATAAGAATGTAAAAATAATTGAATGGAAGTAACCAACCGAACAGTAAAGAAAAGAAAACCGATCTCTTCAATTAATTAAAATTAAATTTCAGTGAAAGGTGATATCGGACCGTTTCGTCAATCTGTGCTCATCAGACCACATTAGCTGTAAGTGCATCAAGTCCTGCAAGCACTAGATGGCTAGAATCCATACTATGAACTATCGAAATTTTATTTATATTTAAATAAGAATATATTTTCATACATGGTTTCATTTGACACAAATTATTTTTCAACTCACACGAGCGTACGCAGTTTTCGGGGGGGGGGGGGGGGCAATGATTGTACAGCAATTGTGATTAAAAATCAAATAATTAATTGAATTGACCATAAATTATATTTGCCAATTAAGAATCAAAAAAAAAATGCCGGTCGTGTCCCTCAGAGGTCATGCACCATAACAATATGTAGAAGCCGATACATTTAAAATTAGATAACACAATTCAAATTCATTGATTTGAGCCAATTGTGTCAGAAATCGTCTATACAGGAATTGATAACTCAGTGGAACTATGTGATTGAAAGGGATTTAATTCATCACGCAATTGCTGCGCAAAAATATATACAAACAGACAAAGTTACTTTTACCAAAGGGCGTAGAGGATTCATTCCTGGTATTTTATTGGTCGATCTTATGTCCAAATTACGTCTTAAATCTGACATCCTCAACGACGTACATGGTTATCTGTAAGAATTGACTCCCTTTGTCCCTTGATAACCTAAAAAGTCTCCAACAACCACCATCAGTGAATGATAATATTCAATAACATGATTCACTATTCTTAGCGTCATTTCAATTCTATTCTTATATTTTATTTGTTGGATATTCTATTTCTATTTGTGTTCGGAGCGTTTGAAAACTCGTCCAATGTACCCAATACGATATAAGAAATCGAAGTGGTTAATGTTAATCATGTTATATTTTGAATGTAACGTAGATTGGTTTTGGTTTAGTTTAAAAATACTTATATATGTAAGCTCTTCTTTTTATTTTATCGGGATTCAAAATCATCCCAAACGTTTCCTTTACAACAGATTGTTTCAATGGCCCTCAATATTATTCTGCATATAATATATACATTTCTGAAGTCTGAAGTTTCAAATACCCGAAGGTTATGTGATTGCTGCACTGGACGTGGTCTCACTTTTCACTAAAATCCATGGATTTAGTATGCAAGAATTTGCGTAAAATATCAGCATCAGCAATTCATCATGATCTAATGTGGCAAGTAGACTGTTAGTAAAATTCCTTCCGAGTCCCAAAAAATCAAAATCAAAAATAGCCATAAATTTGCCAGCCGAATGTTGGGCTTTAAACTTCTTTGGGAATGAGGAGCCCTTCTGTTTTCATTGCAACGACGATGTTTGCTTTCAGGATCATAGATCACGTTTCATCCCCAGTTACAAACAATTTTCTCAATAATGTCTTCCTCTTGTCCGTCACAACGCTCCAAAGATCGCTGAGAAGTTTCAACTCAACTAAATGGAGTCTACATTCTCGGTACCAATCTGGCACTCGCCATTGACATGCCCAAATTATTATGGATGATGGTCCAAACATGTTGCCTGATAATTTGCAAACTTTCAACTATCACATCACATCACATTTTTATTCGTCGATCTTCAATTGATCTGCTTGTCGAACGTTTTTTTCATTAATGGCTGAATTTGATCCGCCAGTTTCACCAAATTGTGTAAAATTTTAATTCTTTGGGATAAAACTTTTTGGAAATTGCCAATTCAATTGTGTGCATCGGCGTAGTATGCTGCAGTTTCATCGCAATTAAGTGGCTCATAAGTACACTTAACGTGTTCAGATTTTGTTACTTTATTGTATGTTAAATTGAAAATTCTATTTTAGTTTCATACCAACGATGCTATCGGTCTTATATTCGTAACTCTAATTGCTAGATTTGTATTATCGTTGCCGTTCATCACTTTTTATTTTGTTTAATACTAATTTTAAATTGACATTTGCTTTCTTTTTATTTGCATCTCGTTTGTTCAATTAAATAAAATGTGTTTGATGATTTATTTACGTGCCCATTCGCGAAAATGTATCAACTTGTACGTAATCAACCATGAGATTTTTATTTGGAAAGCACACCAATATTTAATGGCGCTCGCGAATGAAATTCGTTATCACAACAAATGATGGGTGAACAAAGTGATAATGAGTTGCAATTAGCAAGTACGTTTTCACTGATCTGCAAAGATCTACTGATCTACAGAACAAGTATGTAGATAATTTAAACTTTTTTATTTTATGTCGTTTAACTTTAAATAACTTCTAAACTAACGTGAAGCAATACTGTGACATAGACATTGATGATGATATGCTTTTGACGCCACCAAATTATAACTTCCAAAATAGCAATGTATAAACTAAAACTAGTAGCCTTAAATGATCCCGGAGAAATGCCACGCAATATTATTTTTTTATTAATAGCCTTTTAAAGACAGCAGGAAGTTACGGAAGAAATAAAGAGAATTTCTCCTTTCGATTCCAAGCATTGCTTACGAGTATTGTCGTGGCCCAATAACTTAACATTCATTGAACTATACAGTTCTGCAGTTCGAGTTCGAATTAATTAAATAAATTAAATCAAAATAACCCAATATGCAATTGTAAGCGATATTTTTTATTCTTATTTTTATTATTAAAAAAATTAAATGTACGTAGTCAGAACGTAATAGTACGAATTGTTGACAATATTATTTGGAAATAATAATTTCTGAATATTATGAATGAATTTTATTCATTAATGGTATTCCCCCGGGATATTACAAACAAAGATGCATCTCCCTAAAACATCTTGGTTGAAAACAGCGAGCGGCAGAAAATATCAAAATTACGCCTACCAACGTTATAGATAACATTAATCTTGTCAAAAATGTTATTAACTTTCACGGAGAGCGCGATTTTTATGCGCTCCTAAACCACAGTTCACGTTCATTCGTGTCTTTAATTTTTAATGTCACAACAGGACAAGTTCATAATACAAAGAAGAACGTCTCGGGCAATAAAATATCCGTAAATTTCAGAAACTGGTCTGAAATGCGTGGTCGCTTGAACGATAAATTACACTCCAAAAGGAAAAACGAAACGTTGCGAAACGGTAGCACTCGGTAAAAGGCTCGTAAAAAGTGAAAACAGAACCACCCGCTGTGGTTATTTATTGATTTAAATAAGTTAACTGCTTTATATTCATAGAAAACAGCCTTCGATTGCGCCGCTTGTATACGATGCAAAAATCGATCTGCAGTACCTATCTTGATACTTCGAACCATTCAGAATAAAACATGGCGCAATGATTTCTTTGACAGATAAAATGTTTGATAACTCGTTGACATTCAGTTAATAAATTTCGCACTGAGAAATTATCATCGAAATCGGGGGATAACGGAACATCAGAAACACAACGTTTGGTTAATTATTGTACTAAATCAAGTGACGTAATTTAATAATAATAAGAAATATTTATCCCGGTCATTGTTCTATATACTGTAAGAAAACTAATTGCATATTCGAATTTTATATTCAGTCCACGCAAAGTCAAAATTTGATTACTTGCAAAATCATCCATCATAATTTTCCAGAAGCTAACATAAAAAAGAAGGACAAAATGTGAAGGACAAAATGTTCCCATACCCTTTGATCCTCTGGCTAATAATTTACTTGGAATTATCTGGTCGATCGATTTACTGAATACATATCAATATTCAAATAATTAGTTGTGTGAACATATTATAGACTTCAATAAATTAATTAATTCATCAAGAGGACCCAGTGCTTCGTAATAGTCATAGCTGTGGTTAATAGAAAAATCATTCGTTGTTTTGTTGTGTATATGTCAAACGTTAACATGGTATAACAACCGTGTTACAAATAGTGCATGAATCAATACAACTAACGAGCACAAGTTTATTACGAGTTTCCGCGTATTAAATTATATATTATAAACCTACCATCATACGGAGTGACCGATGTGCCTATAAACACGCGACGCTTTTATAATGCCTTCGCCGAAAATTATATCTCCTTCGACTGTAGCACTAACGCAAATGCTACAATCGTGGTTTCAGATATCTCTTAAGTTACCACAAATAACTTCAGCACCCCCAAGTAGAGTTAATTTAATTGTCGCGAGTAGGCCGAACATTATAAACATAACTCATTGACGGTGCCTTTGGTAACGTCTAAAATATATCGAATAAAATGCGCAACATCGACATGTATTTAAGAACAAATGAACTAATTTTCTATCTTAAATTTACAATCTATAGCTATTACAGAGTCGACGCTTTGTTCTCAAAGGTCTGCACATCAACGGAGTTAAATTGGCTTCCAACAGAGCCAATTACCCATCTAAAAACCACAACAAACTGCTGCAATTATGAAGGATAACTGGGTTGAAAGCAATTATGTGGTATATGAGATGTTTAGACGTTAAATAAGGTAAAAGCCAATAAGAGATTTTTTGTTTGCAATATTAAATGCTCTATATCCTATAAATGATTACTGAACGTCCGAGTCGAGGCAAAATAAAGCAATCTAGCCAACGCCTAAGGAAATTAAAAAGTATTATCAGAAGGTATGTGTAATTTGCTATTTCGGCATTTAATTCCATGGAAGGTGCCTTTTGCGAAATAAGTTATATTACATTAATTAAGATAATAAAATTTTATAAATATATTTGGCGCAAAGTATATATCGCTTTTTCATTATAATTTCAACGGTTTTCGAATATATAATTCCAAAAGAGATGCATAATCCAAGAATGTAGTAATTCAGGTACGCAGTGAGATCTACTTAATTATTTATTACCCTCGTTGTTTGAATATGAACATGAATTATATGTGAAACGAATGAAAACGATGACTTTTTAAACAAGTGTAGTGGAATCTGTTTAATTCGATTTTTTTTTAATTAAATATGAAATCATTGTAAATACATTTCTGGTAATATTTTTATTAAATAAATACCACAAAGTTAAATAATACATAAGCACCTGTGTACATTGTGTGTGTGTACATGTCAGCTTCGATTGTTTTAAAATCCCTAAATTATCATTTTTCCGTTAGATTGCATGTCCTGTAGTAAAAAATATTGTTACTTCTCCATTATTCTCTACACACAAACTACATTTTCCAAATCAATCAACTTCCACAGTAGCAGTGCCAGTAGCTACCTCTTCTTCAGTATTTCTAGTTTGGTAATTTTATATGCTCTGCGGATTTGCCAAAGTCGTAGAGTTCATTTAGTTATTAAACTGATTACAAATCAATAGCCCAGATGATGCCATGTTCATTTATCTCGATAGTAAGTTAGCACTACATTCACAGGACATTAAATATACGTATGCTAGATGAATGTCTGTGGTTGTTGGTTTGGCACTTCAGTATTTATACTCAATGTAATTATATTTTTGTGACTTTGCTAATCCGACCGATATTCACAATAAAATTATAACAAACTGTTTAAATGGAGTTTATTATTAAGTAACTTATTTATGTGCAATTCTGCGTTAACAGCTTTTAAAATAAAAGATTATCATGATTACTGCAACCGATGGTAATAAATTAAATTTCTATACGATATTTAAACAAAATTTCTTATTGAATAAGTTAACTAGCTTTTAAATTAAAATACTGGCTGTGCTATTGTAAGCACTATTAACAAAAAAACTGATATTAACACACAATATTTAAATCAAATTTCTGATTCAATAATTGTAGGTGAACAGCTTTTAAACTGTAATCCTATATTTGTTCTTGCAACCGATATTTACAATAAAATGCACGGTGAAAAACCCAAAAAAATACCGAAAGAACATAAAAATTGGTAAAAGTGCAAAAAAGTTATAAATGTTTAAAATTAAAATATATAAATGGTCATAATTGTAAAAAAGTTCAATATTTTTTAAAACTGCCGCGCGTTGAAATTCCAAAAATGGAAAAACAAAATTTTCAGAAAACTGGAAAATAAAATATTCAAAAAATTGTAATATTATCGTTTATTTGTCATAAGATGCACTAATTTCAATCCAAAAAACAAACCAAACGCGAAACATCATTTATTAAATCATTGGTGTGCACAGGTGAAAACTAGAAATGATTTACTAGTCAATTTTATTTCTTTCAACTAAGTATGCACCTCAGGGCAAACTTTACATGTGACATGGCCCTCATTCTGTCCTTTATTATTTGGTAGAATGTGCGAATTTCCAAACGACCTGGGACTTTGGGGTTTCACCAGCTCTGACAGTTTTTATTTATAGCTACAGAAAGCTTTTTTTGATGGCATCCCTCGAGTGGCGGTGGATAAAACGGATATTTTAAACTTTTGTACAGACGACATATTATATACTCTTGGATAATATAAAAAAATAATGCGATGAGATTAACTATTATGTTTGTTATTCTGTAATATTTTTCGTATTATATTTCAGGATTATTTTTTAAATGCTTTAACATTTTTAAGTCTTCATCGATAAATTATGTCATGTATCGTGTACGAAGTGTGATGATGAACTCATACACAAGACACATGAAATTATTTTTTTACTGATGAAGACATACAAATGTTGAAACAATAATAATGATGAATAAATGAAATAATATAAATAAAATAAATTTCCCAAAAATATATATGTAAAACAATGAAATTCTTTATAAGGTCGGTAAAAACAATTGGAAGTACGATGTATGTAATGTAATAAAACAATGTTGAAACGTTTAAAAAATAATAATGCTGAAACAAAACTACTGCGTTATTAATTCCCATAATTATATATATCGCCAATAATAAATTTGTGGCTAAACTCAGGTTCGATTTTCTTGCGACGTGGACTTCCAGCTATCTATCCATCGCTTTGGTGGTCTTCGCCTTAGTCTGCTTACCTCTGGCATGTCATTCAGCGCTGCTCGGGCTATCCTTCCTGTTTCCATCCTTCTAACATGGGCATACAAGTGACGTCTCCTCTGCCTTCCCCATCTCACCACATCTTCCACTCCGCAGATCCTTCTTATTTCGTAGTTTCTCTCTCTGTCATGGAGTGTTTTTCCAGTTATTGTTCTAAGGGTGTTCATTTCGGCTGATCAGCATCGATTTTGTTTTGTTAGTGTCTGTCCTGGTTTCCATTCCATAAGTTAGTATTGGGTGTACGCACGTTTTGTATATTCTCGTCTTGCAGTCGATACGCACGTGTTTGTTATTCCACACGACGCGTCGTGTGGAATGCTTAAGAGATGTCGCGACGTCTCTTAAGCATCCCGATATGATAGCAGCTCTGGTTATTTGATGTCTTAGTTCTTGTGTTGGGTTGTGGTAACTTAGTATGTCCGCTCCGAGGTGTCTGAAATCCCTGGAATAGGTTGCTGTTTTTGTTTTCTTGTTTGCTATTACCATATTATATTTCCGTGCCACCTGATAGAAGCGAAACATGTGTCGCTGTAGGTCGTCTTCCCTATTGGTCATGATAACTGCATCGTCGGCGTAGTAAATGATACCGAACCGAAGTCTGTGCTTTTGTCTGTATCCGAGGTTCAGGGAGTTGACCTCGTCTATGCTGTTGTCCACTATCAAGTTAAACAAGAATGGGCTGAGACTATCGCCCTGTCTGATGCCGGGCGTTGGTATGTATTTGGATGTTTTATCATTTACCTTTAGTGTTATTGGTGTATGATATTGACGATCTCCAATGGTACTTGCATCTCCTGTAGGATTTACATCACATCCCTCAGTTGTACTCTATCAAACGCCTTTGTGAAGTCTATGAAGCATGCGTACAGTAGCTTGTCGTATTCTATTGCTTTTTCTTTGAGTTGTATGAGTATGAATAATGCGTTTGTTGATCTATTTCGTCTGAGACCTTACTGTTCTCTCTATTTTAGACGGGGTTCCTTCAACTTCAGTCTTAGCATTGAGGTGAAGAGTTTCATGATCGTGCACAGCAGACTTATGACTCTATGTTTTTCGGGGTTAGTTTTCTGGCCTTTCTTGAAGATAGCTATGGTATTACTCCTATGCCAGTCGGCATTCCATTTCCGCTGATTATGCTGTTAAATAGATTTATTATGTGTTTGGCCAACTCCTCTGCCCCATATTTAAGAAATTCATTTGGTATATTGTCAATACCAGGAGCTTTCCTATTTTGCATTTTTTTCATTGCTGAAAATGTGTCGTTAATATCGAACTTTGTTCCATTTGTCTCTCTGTGTCGTACAGATTTTCGAAGTATTCACAGTAGTTGCAACATCGCTGAATTTTAAGCATTCGAAATTAAACCATTCCGCTAATCTACAGATAATTAATTTCGTTTTTAGACGCGAATGTCACGAGCAAACTCGAATTCACTTTCTAATACTTCGCCAATTAAGTAAAAATGTAACTGAAAAAAGATCAAATTTACGAAGGACAAAACTTACCGGCTAACGTGACTGACGAAATATGAAAAGGCAGCCTCCACAATTTGCTGTCCGATGGGAGTACTTTACATGCAACGAGATCACTCAATCGTGAAAACAATCAATCTTATTTATTAACATGCTGCGTAACAAAACAGATGAAAAGCCCGAACAAATAAACCCCGAGCATGCGAAACGCAAAGCTCTAAACATGCCCCTGAAATACCACAATCATTATAATTAATTGAAAATGAAATTAATACGATGCGAGATGCCCACTGCGACTCTCGAAATATCTAGATGTTGCACGACTGTGTGGTCTTGAAAATCACGCGCGGACAGTTTTCAAGCGCAAACGCGGACGTATGCGACGGTGTCGGCCGCGTGTTTGAATAACAGGCGGTGTATTTCGAGCACGTAGTGCTGAAACTAATTCTTTGCGCGATCGTTAATAACGCAACAGTTAGGATGCACGATTTATCAAAAAGTAACTGTATTAGTTATACAAGCAATTAGCCGATTATATCGCCGGCGAGATTTTTCAAGATCATAGATATTTCATATTTATAAGTAATTAAAATGTAATCACGGTGTAATTGAGAATTGATGAGGAAGGAATTGTATCAATTTTGGAATTGACGGAAGGCGGACTTTAAACTTTCTAGTTTCGCAATTATTTGCTGCACGAGAAACCACCCATGCTATTTTCAGGGTCTTGGGGTTAAAATCCACCTAAATGGAGAGTATATTACGGTCACGTCACCGCTATTACTATTATTTTATCACCAGTCAAATTGATTACGTCACTTTTTCATTGTCCGGTGCAGAATTATCAGAAGTATCTTAAAATGAATGTTTAAGACTAGTTTTGGCAGAATGTACTAAAAAAATCTCTTCTGATTTGGACCCTTCGTGTACCAGTTTTTATACAAAGTATTATATATTTTTATTTATATAGGTTATTTAATTGGTGTGTGATTGTTTATTGAGGCAGCAGGTTTCCGATCAAACTCAATAACGTATATATCACGTTCATTGATTGTTTCGATTCGGATATCTGCCATGGTCATCGTAACCTCTTCAAAGAATTTGGAAATTTTGCAGTAACTTCGTTTTTGGTATTTTACTGCTTACAGCGTACTACCACTATTTTTGCATTAATTATTGAGAAGGCCGAAGCTGTTCAGCATCCCTGGAGTCAAACTAGGAAGTTGACTTAATTTCTTAAGTACAAGTACATGTTAATTTACTATAAATCATTAAATCAATGCAATTATTTAATAAATACATTTTTTCAAAGGTAAACACAATTAACTGTTAATAAAACTGATACAATTGTTTCCTATAAATGTCATTTTCTTAGGCCTAAATAGTATGCAGTATATAATATATAGTGCCATATATAATACCATACTATATCATAATAATATAATGTATGCAACTAAAAAATATGAAGCATACTACTTATTATGTTTATAATATTGAAATTTAAATTAAAATCCAGATACAGTGCATGAACACCCTAGAACTGTGATATTGTTAAAATTAATGTTTATATGTAGTTGCAAATTTAGTGCAACGCAATGTGGTGTAGATGATTCAAAGCCAAATTGCATCATAAAATATTTTTGCACAGTAAAAAAAAATTAATGTTAAACTCAAATCCTTTATAAATGCCTTCCATTTACAGCTTTCACACTTTCCTGCTTTCTTATCTATACATAATGCTCTGTCATTATCTTCTACAACAATGACCGTTCGTTGGCTGCGACCAGTCTTCGATAATGGACCCCTTTATTGAACTAAAGTCGTAATGCGAAATCGCCCACTCATCACAAAGGTCGAATGAGCACGACAAACATTTGATCGTTTCCGATTGACTGTTACTAACATTTAATAAACTATTGTCTTAATAAATTCGCAAAGAATATAGTGTGTAGCAAATGTTTAAATAAACAAATTGTACGTTACCTGAATTTCAATCGTGATGGTGTGGCATCGATGGACTAACCTGCAAAATAAAACAAATAACCAATTAAAACCACAGATATTGATATGTATATGAGTAGCCGAATAAACAAAATAATCCACAATATTTGTTTAATTCTAAGTCGTGTACAGATTAATTTTAATTGATACAGTGATTGTTATATAGATCAAATCACTGAATCATTTAAGATTACATTTTTTTAATTACAAGCAAGTCAACGGAATAATCTCATATATCGACAAATAAGAAAACAAAATATTGCATATAGAACAATAAGGACAGAAATAAATTTTATTTGAATCGGAAATTTTAAATAATGTTCTGGCAAAACACAAAGCAGAAGTGTTATTTGTGGTTATTTTTATATTTTTTAAAGAACCACCCTAGAGATCAAAACATGGGGACTTTCGTTTCTGTAACTGTGAAAATATTGAAAAGCAAGATAATGAAGTGCTTTTCGACCAGAAAATATTAGCACCATAGCATTTTAGAGGGGTGAAAAAACACTTTGCCTCAAATATAAAATAAAACCAAACTTAATGCTGATCAAACCAAACACTTAAATTAAAATAAAATATTTTATTGAAATTAATTGGAATTCACTTCAAGATTAAAGCACGAAAAATCAAGTGAAATGAAACTAACCAAAATTATTAAGTGTGAAGTTAGCACCACATTTGTCGATTGTTTTCTTTTTATATCTTCTATGTTACAAATTTTCATTGACAACGTGGTTCAGCGAAAACAACAATTTTTTTTCTGAACCCAATGAGATGACAAAAAGATATTGAAAAATGAAAAATATTAAATGTGAATGTGAACAGCAGTGTCGCAAATTGCTCTCGAATTTAAATATTTCTAAGTGACACAACGAAGCGATATAAAAGCCAACTTGATTGAAATTACGCTCTCATATTTCCACTACATGTATATGGACAAATTAGTACCGAAGTGTATCTAAAACTTGATTTAAAACTGAAATTGTTCGCGTTAATCATGAGTGCATCGCCGACATTGGAACAAAAAGTGGACTTAATATTAAAAACCGTAACTAAAAACAGTGATGACTTATCTATATTAAAAACCAGCTTTAAAAACTTGCAAGCTGAACAAACACAATTAAAACAATATGTATAACAAATTAGAAGGAAAAATAGATTATTATGAAAATCAGAAACGCCGAAATACCTTTTCTGAAACCGTATTAAATCAATGGAAAATATTGAAACCGTTTCTAATCAAAGCGAAGAACGATGGTAAGCGTGCTTATCTGTCATTCAACAAGTTAATAATAGATCGGAAAACTATTACTCCCAAGGACTGTGCGGGGACAAGCAAACATGGAAAATCGAACTCGACGTCGCAGGACATTTTGGACTCGACTACGGAGGTGGCCGAGAACATCACTACGTCATCGATGGATCAGCTGCATTCAGGAGACATTGTCATCCGTTATACCCGCGCTAGAACAAACTCCAGGATGGCAAAATAGGAAAACAGGAAAACAAACAAAACTCACTTAAATTTCAACATTATGTTAACAGTGCTGACTGGCTTGCTGTGACTTATGACTTAGGTGTCGACCAAGCCTACGAACGATTCTACACGGATTTAAATAATTGTTTTCAGAAGGCGTTTCCTGAAAGACTAATAAATAAATAATAAAAAAAGCGCAGCACCGATATCATATTTATAACGTACGTCAACAAGTATATCAAAATACTTAAAAAAGTTATAAATGTGGCAAAATAACAATACCTGTATCTTAAAATAATTCATCCCGACGATAAAATAAAGACCACTTGTGCCCGGTTTCACAAACGCTAATCGGTCGTTAACGGTTTGTTAACAACTCGTCAAAATTTTGACGATTCGTTAAGAAGTCTTTAATCAATCGTCAAATATTTGACGATTGATTGCCTTGACGAACCGTTAAAAGTAAAATTACCATTGTTTTGGATTTCACAGACAATAACGAGTCTTTAAAGGCTTGTTAACTAATTCACCACTTGACAATCGTTTGTGAAACCGGGCATTAGAGTATCATTAAATCTAGTATTAAGGACAAAATTAGTAATAATAACAAAATTATTATAAAATATGAAGATGGAAACAGCATAACCGATATTAGTCGCTGAAGTGGTTAAAAACATGCATAACAAACGATCCACGGGATATGACGAAATTCCTATCACACTATTAAAAGAAAATATTGATATACTTAAGCTGCAATTAACGCACATATTCAATTTATCATTGCTGCAAGGTGTTTTTCCGAATAAATTTAAACTTGCTGTCATCAAACCATTATTAAAAAAGGCGACAAACATTCTATGTAGAAATTATAGGCCAATATCTCTCCTGCCGACTATATCAAAGATTTTAGAGTTGCTTGTAAAAAAACAAATCGTAACTTATTTTGATAAGTATAAAATAATATCAAAGTCTCAATTTGGCTTCCGTAAAAGTTTTAGTACATTAGATGCTATATTCCCTTTTCTTAACACAAGTCAAGCAACCGAAAATAACGATCACGTAATGGGGATATTCTGCAACTTAACGAAAGCTTTTGACTGCGTCGACTACGAGGCACTCTTAGATAAATTGAATTTTTACGGAATAAGAGGCCTTACAAACAAGTGGTTTGCGCCTTATCTGTCGGAGAGGTTGCAATATGTTGTGGTTAACGGTTCATCAGGAATCAACATAAAAGTGGTTAAATCAAATGTGGAATCGGTTGGACGTGGTGTCCCGCAAGGATTAGTATTGGGCCCGATCTTGTTTCTGGTTTACATAAATGACATGGTAGCGAATGCCCCGTTTGGCGAATGTTACTTGTTTGCAGACGATACAAGTATTGATCTACAGAGCAAAGATCCTTTAGAATTAATTCTGGCTGCTAATTCATTACTGCGAAGGATATTGGATCGGTTTGCAGCAAATCATTTAAAATCGATCGTAGAAAAATCTCAATACATAATCTTCCGAAATATTGAATTGGAGATCACTGGAGAACTAGAATCACTTAAACATGTGAACGTTGCAAAATTAACAAAAAAAACTGCTGTTTTTGTATATTGTGCATATTTTCAAAGTATTTTAATATATGGAATTGAATTTTGGGTAAACGCACCTTATGAACGCTCCAGAGTACGTTCATAATACAGAAAAGGGCATTGCGTATCTAAGCAGGTTTGGGTCAACGTGACTCTTGCAGGGATCACTTCAGCACTGCGTAATTTGACAGTAACAAACCTATACGTAGTCAAACTAGCTATTGTAACCTTCAAAAGCAAACATAACCTGACCCGAATATCAAACATTCACTCCTACAATTCGAGGCACAATAATCGCTTTATTTATCCACGATATGGCCTGGAATTGAAAAATATAGGAATGCTGGTAATGTGCTGCAATTTAAATCCACATTAAAGACATTTTACAACAAAATACTTTTTACAACTTAAATCAATTTTTCCGCTGATATTAATCAATATTATTTTAGAAGTTCACATCTAATAAATTTAAATACATACTTTTCTACTTTATTTCTACTTTATTCTAATGAACCTTATGTACAACGTATTTATTTAATTTGAGGCATATGATTATTTCTAGTAATGTACATCAATCTTGAGAAATAAATTATTATTAATATTATGTCAACTAGTCGCTAGAAATTGAGGGAATATAATTTCTTCACATCTACTATTTTACATTTAATCAGCATGAAGTAGAGTATATTTGTTTATTTCATTTTGCTAAAACTATATTAAATTGCTTGGAACAAGTACATCAGGATAGATCAATGTGTGACTCAGATAAAATGTATTTCTTCTGTTGTTGAAAACGATAATAGATACATCATTAATTTTTTGGAACACAATTTAGAACAAACTGTTCAAATTCTGAAAATGGGATGCCGAGGATAAGATTATTATAAAATCATAACAGTACTGCTTCGTTCGAACTTGGCCGTTACATGATCATTGCTCGATTACTTTCTACTAGGTAGACAATTAATCGATCATAGGAATTTACATCACGTATCAATGAAGCTAACGTGTTGGAAGCCCCCAGTAATTTCCCATTGTTAAATACCTAAGTCTATTTCAATAACTTTCTTCTATATAAATTCTCAAACAAAACCGAACTCTACACAATACGACGGATAATCTAGTGCAAGCCTGCAATATAATGCGATACAATTAAATAATTGTTCAAATTGTTCATTCAAATTTTCCAATGCAATAAACGTATTATGTTGAACTTTAATTATTTAATTGCGTTTTAGCCACCAGTTTAACTCTAACAAAGTTTTTTTTTTACGAAACCAACAACCAGAACCTTCGCCGACTCTGCTCACTGTCCCTTTCACGCGTTTAAAAGTCGTGTGTGTCGTCGGAACAGGTTTCCATTTAACTCCATAATTTGGATTTACTTACTTATTTACTTTGTCGTACCGTCTTTGCATATTAATAACCGTTCTCGATCTTTTAAGTGCGTGTTTTGTCGTTACTTATCATGCAAGAGGCTCTTTCAGCGTCTCGATAAAAAGGTGAAACGAATCGCTTTTTATACCGTGGTAATCACCTATTGACGCGATGTGGCCACACTTGTACCAATATTTATACTCGCGAGACTGCATAAGCATTTGTACGAGTTTGTCGACTCGAACGTTTGACATAACGAACGTTATGGGAGCCTGTATGCCGTTACCAACATTTTTAAATCTTTGTGTTTTTTATTCGTCCATTTTACGAGTGACCTGTGGACGTTGGAATAAATTTTGCGTAGTACACGTCAGTAACTTGTGTTAACGTTGAAGATAGACGAGTTGAGGTGTAGCTCGATATTATTTGTTCACATACGTGTTTTCGCTGCCTGCATTTCCTACGGACGTGTTTGTTGATTTATGTCGTTTTAGGAATAGAAATTTATGATATGCTCGTGTTCTAATGGGTTCGTGCCGCACCGGAATTCTACCGGATTTTATGCACGCCTTGCAATGTTTCAGGAATTTACGACTTTATTGAAATACAAGGTAGAAGTTTTAAAAATTATGATTCGTCAGAGTATGAGTGGGCTTTTCCAGGTGTTAGTTTGGTTGTTATGTTGCATTATGATTACATTATTTGCAATGACAAAAATACATTGTTACTGTGTTGCTGATCCTTATTTGCCTATCTACCACCTACAGATTGGGATGGCTACGAAATTTATCGGCGTGAATATGTAATAGGGTGGTGTGATGCGTTATGCTAAACAGTAACCCCATAGGGAGAGATATTATGATGATGATATAATACTTCGTCGATTAGATAAACTTGTCGATCTGTTATTAGTGATAATTATTTTATTACTTCTTAGGCATTTAAATGCCCAAATTTGGCATCAGTTGATGGTTAAAAATTATGCATTCAAAGCATTTTAAGTTCATAAAATTCAATCAAATCAAACAAAACTCAATAAGTAATCAAGGATGCAGGATTCTGTCAATCATGTTGCAGTGCCACATTCCGTAATCTTACTGTTGTCCTGCAGACATTTTATTTTCATCACAATTCCACTCCTGCTCATCTAGGTATCTCGTTCTGTTTTTTACCTTTCTTTCTCTCGTCCTGGTTCCAGTCTGGATCATCACACTTTTCCATCCAGTGTTTCTAGACTCCTATCCTATCCAGCCAATATTTCCCTAAATTATTCCGTTTTTATCCCACATCCCCGAACATTACATTAAATCCTGCCTCTCTTTTCTATGCATCTACCTGTTTACACAAATCCGCCATTTCAAAATCGACATCATTCCTTACACTTTCTCCTCCTTTATGCCTTCATTACTCTTAGTCCTGCCTTTTCTTATAGCCCATTCTATTTTATTTCCACGTCAATATATCATTACCGTAGGTTTCCTCTTGTATCTGCACCAACACAATTTTTACAAAATTCTGCTCTCCCTCCTCTGTTTCCACTGCCAACCTTTCAGTCCGACTTTTTGGTGGAAAATTAGAATAATTGAAAGCACATTAAATTCAACCCGCTCCCATCTAAACCAGCGCAGCCCTATAGGAAAAATGCAGAGAAGATAAAAAAAATAAATACAACCCAACCGCACACAACTCAATTCTTTAAGCGCCAACCCAATCCAATCCAACCAAAATCAATAAAATTAAATTGAAAGCCGGCGCAATTTTTATTCATATATAGATTTTTTCTTCATAATTGTGGTTGTAGATAAAATAGTATACGCTAACACGTGTGTGAAGTGTCATTAAGAACTGAGAGAACTGAGTATGCATTCAGCATACTCATTTCATAACAACGTACCGAAATATCAATAACTAGTATCCTGCGTTTATGTAAATCAAATTTTTAGTAGCAACATTTGCCAAGCAGGTGAAGTTTTTTTTTGCTTCTCTTCTTAAATCTTAAACAATTTTTTAGTTTCTTAAAGGTTTTAGTGGAAATATACGTTTTGACCTGAGTCTATTCTGACTATTTTCGGCATACATAAAAATACCTTTATTGACATATTCACTTTCTAACATCTCATTTTTCACTAGCATCTCCCTCCGGCTCAGCTAATTTATTCTCCCCCCCTCCATTTTTATTGATCTTGTTGCGTTCTTCACAATCTCTCACCAATGTTCCCGTTCACCCTGTCCTGTGCTACAGAAATCTAACCTCTTATGTTTTACCTCTATCCAGTATTTGTTGGCTTTCCCTCACTTCCACATCTGAATCTTGCAAATTGTTCCTTCTTCTGCCGATCTCTCTCCCCTTAAATATCTTGTATTCCATGCGTTTGCTTTAATTATTTTATACTTCGACTTTTCGATTTTACTTTCCTTTCCTGTGCTTCTACCTGATTCCATCTCTACACTGTCTTCCTCGCCATCTGTTTCCTTCACTTCTCCACCTCCCATGGATAACCCCGCATATTCGTACATTGTATCATACTTTTGTTCCGTTTTGGATGCCAATTTACTTGTCCCCCTTTTCTTTAACTCCCCCAATACCATATTTACTAGGTTATGCCCCCCCCCCATCGATGTCTTTTCGTACCTCATCGCTCTTATCCCCGTCTCTACGCCCATTCTTTCGATCCGTCTTACTATGTAATCTGCCGTTGATTTTTCCAGGTTCAGGTCCATTTTTAGCTGCCCTTGGTATTCATCCCCACATGTTCCATATCAACGTTGTTTATTCGAGTTATCTTTTCTTTTTTCCACACAGGCTCCTTCTCAATCCTTTATCCGCTCTCTTCGATTTAAGATTTCTATATAGCGAGGAAGAAGCATTCCTACTTTTAACAGTAGTACCTTAATCGGAACTGCTGGTTTACTCTTGTCACTGTTTGCTATCTTGAGAACGGTACCAGTTATGGAAAAATTGTTTTTTTATAAAAGTTAAAATATTGAACTCTAAGCTACTTTTATTTGAAAAGCTCTTCTTGTATCCCCACCCTTCGCACCATTCATCATTTTTTACTTAGTAAAATGATTTTTTCATAGTCCAATCAACTATGAATATCGCTACATTTGCAATATAACTTAATTATTTCTTTATTAGTCATATTTATTATTGATACTAACTAAAATCAATATAATGTGCATTTCGCCTTCCTCGTTCAGGCATAAGCTTCCCATTCTATTTATCTTTTCCCAATCCTTCATGTCATTTACATGCAATTCCAGAGTGTCGATCATTTTCCTACATCGTTTTCGCTCTTAAACTGTGGAACCTCATCTTCATTTACAGTCTTCCATGGTAATTTTCAGCATCACGTCTGCCATATTTCCCACACATTTCTACCCATAGAACTTGGTCAATGGTCAATTTCGGCGAAGGGCATTCAATATTTCTTTTACAAACAATTCTTGTACGCTCCACACTTTGTTCCCTCCTAAACATTTTACCACAAACAAAATGTCTAATCGTCACATTCTTCACTCTTTCATTAAATGGCTTTCCTCTTCCACCAATCAATTCTTTCATATCAGCAAATCTATGATGTTTTCTTATTCACGTATCTTCTATCCCTTACACTGTATATAGCTTTAAGACTTCTACATCAATGTATATTGTAGACAATATTTTACATATTATGTTATATAATTGTATAATGATCTGAAAAATTAAATTAATACTTTTTCGAAAATCAAACTTATTGTTATCTAGTTCTCGAGCAGTTTAGGCACTATCTCTGTTTCAAAATTATCTTCTTTCAATCTCTGATATATTTCCTTAAATTCTGTACTAACTTTGCATCAGAATTATTCTCATTTTTCTTCCTCTTGGCTTTTTACATATCTTTTTAATGGTTTGCAATGGTTAGTTTCTTAACGTAACTTCAATTTTAAATATTCTTCTTAGTAGATAAACTTAGTTATACTTGCTGCTATGATTCCTTTTTTGCCTACTGTTTTGGGTCAAACTACTAGGGTAATTTATTGAGGTTTAAAGTTTATGGTTTTGTGCCCAGCCAACCTAGTATGATAGTACCATTTAATTATGCCGTGCTCTTGTCATTTTATGATCATAAACGAAAATATATCACGTCCAGAATATATTTTCGTCTATCTTTAGATTCTCTAGATTTACTTGCGCTTGAATGAATATTAGTCCTCGATTTTAATATCACTTTTAATAATAACTGTAGTTAATTTTCTAGTCATTACCTATTCATTTCAATTTTTCTTCCGATGCTACACAAAAATTTCAACCGAAGCATTAAAAAATCGCCGAATGGAAATAATACAAATTATGCAAATCAACGATCAAGAATCAATTCGCTTCGCACAATGTTACTTAATTCTTACGTGTGCGCGACCGCAGAGTGAAGGTAATTTAATCGCACAACAATAATTTATCTTTATTATACATTAATTAACCATTAACAACGACTCCATCCGCCGCAGTTCGCTTTCACAATTCATCGCAAGGAGTATCGGCGAAGCAATATAAAAAGCACGTATCAATCGTGTGTATGTGTACGAGTGTATGGTAAATCTCGAGCGCTTAAACGAAGAATAAATGAAATAATAAGTGGGTTGACATTACACCACGCCAACAGGTTTTGTGCATGGGTGAGTCACGTTTAAATATGCAACAAAAGTAAGAAAACGAAAGGGCAAAATCACACATGCTGGATGCGATACGGGTAACGTTTGAAGTTTTGTGAAAACGAAGATGTCCAGGGACGGTGTTGCATTAGTTGGGAGGGCCGACGAAAAATTGCAAGGTATAAAAGGTTACGAATTTAAAAAATTTCGTTTGCAATAACATTCGAAATTTAAAACATTCTTAGTAAGGGAAGCAAAAACATTCACGACAAGATTTATAATTTCAATGAAATTTTTATAAAACGCATTTTTTCCTTCAAAAATAATATGACTTATCAAACAGTGTAATTAAAATCACATTTAGCAATAGAAATAAAGTAACGTCATTTTGACATTTTCAAGAAATTATATAAAATAAATAATAATAACACAATTCGTTCCAAATTGTAGCAAAAAATTAACTTTGATTATTGTGTCACGTTCATTATAATTTCAAACATAAAATCGCAATTAAATACAGAAGAAGTGACGACATAGACAATAAATAAAGCGTCTGAAACGCTTTGTGTTGAATAAAAACTCTAGATTTTGTCGTAAACAGACAGGTTTGCTTAGGTGTCGCTTTAGGCAATGCAGCAGAGTTCAGTAGCTCACAAAACAAGTAGGCATGTTTTAAATAGCAAAATGAAAGTGAAACGCAACATCGTCTTAATAAACAATAAACCCACCGCGTAAATTCTAATGTGCTGATAATAGTTGTGTATGGATTGCAACATGTTGAATAAATTAGTTTGCAGTCGTGTATTAATCAACGCAATTAATTTTTTTATTAATTATTTTTTATTATATTTATTTAAAATTTCCATTTATTATATTCTTGGGATAAATAGGAAAATAATTAGGTAAGTATCCCCCTGCGTGCTTTGCAGACGAGAATTTTCTAAAACTACTATAACAATTGGCTCATCAGTTCTCCATTAAAAAAAATGTACATTTTAAGGAATGCATTGTACATATTAAAATGCACCAGAAAGATTATTAAAGGGAACTAGGTAGGTATCATGGACGAAATATAAAAACCAACTTAATGGTGTTAATCGTGCATTAAAATGCAACGAATTCTAAGAAAGCAGGTTGGAGCAAAACGAATCGTTGAACCATTTCATCTTTTTTAGAAATTTTTATGCATTATTATTAATATTAGCTCGGTTTATACATTTTATCGGAATTGAGTTAGCAGCTTAATTTTCATTAGTCGCTAACTAACAATCCCAACAATATTTTTGTTAGAACTTTTTTAGAACATTTTACTGCAACATTATAGTGGTTTTTATATTTTGTCTTTTCATCTTAAAATTATCGAAAAGAATTTCCTTGACGCTTTCACGATATCGACATACTAAGTTATAAATAATCCTTATGGTTTGTTACGATTTTGATATATTTGTTTAATAGATCGCCATACTTACTTACTTGTTACTTACTTGTTATAATATAATAATAATAATAATATAATGGGAAACATAATTAACTTTTTTAGCATACGATGGAAAGTCGCTGAAGAAGGTTTCAACGATGAATTCAAATATGTAACTAGATTTTTACCATCACTTCATTACATCGATTTTTGTAAAACGCTTTTACGTGGTAAATGTAAGTATAAGAGTAGAAGTTACTACTATTGCTTATTGACTTAGGTTTCCCTTGTAGGTCTTAATATCTGTATTAAATTGAAAATAATAAGACATACATTATGTATTGAAAATACAGGATCTGAAATATCTAAAACCTAAATCAACTGGGTTCTACTAGAGACAAGACTTTGATGCCATTCAAGAAGCATATTAATATTTTCTTGGAAATGATGCAAGGAGTAAGCACAAATCTACACAGCCGGGGTTTTCTGTACCACTGGGATGTAAAGACGCGAACGATTGTACGGATATACTGAACAAAAATATGATAAAAAATAAGTGTACCATGTCAGTTAAGACAGCAAATATACAGGGCGCTGCATTGGTGGATGCAACATAGGAAGCGCTTTGTTAATTACAAGCCATTCAAATACTAGCATATGATTTTGCAGAAAATTCCATTCAAGTTTTTTAAACTACATGATGATCAATTGATGGATTTGGACATTTTTTCGAGGCTCAGTTCGCAAATACTTTAAAAGATGTGTCCGCTAAATTAGAAATTCAAATCAAAATATCAATAATACATAGGTAATAAAATTATATTATGCAGGAGACAGTTTTCGAATATCTATCTATCTATCTATAGTATACAATATATTTTCGGTTGAATTTTCAAACCGAAAAATAGCGCGCAGATTCACAATTCAACGTCTAGTAAAAAAGTTCTAGAAACAAGGGCCAGTTTTGATTAATTGCAAATGCCATACGGAAAATGAATGAAGGGTCAAAAAACACGGGGGAAATGAATTAGACATTTTGTTTTCTATCGAGGAAAATAATGGAGGAAGAATGACAACTTGGTGAGATATAGAAATAGATCAGCAACAGTTACGGCCTTTAAGGGTTTCAACCCTTTCTCGCCGATTTTTTTCTGGGAGACCTGGGAATACTTTTGTGTTTCTTTTATAGTTGCATAACTCAAAATTATATTTTATAACAGAAAATGTCGAAAAAACATGGGTTGAGGCGGGTACATCCAACTAGCATTAATCTTTTGTTGTAATAATTTTATGTACCAGCTTTCTTTGAAAAATGACAATTTTTTTTATCGTATATAATACAAAATATTTTAAGATTGCATTGCAAATCACTTAGAGCATAGAGAAATGTCACACTCTTGACAGATTGTCTTTGTGTGTTTTTTGATTTTATTTCCCTTCTTCTCGTTCTCTCTTCGATAAACGTCGCACAGTTGCTGATTTTCTCCCTTCAGATATTATTTCTTCCACCAGGGGACTGCTATCACCAGCAAGCGATAGAAAAACTTCTTCCACTATTTGCTTGATTTGTGCCAATTCAACCCTTCCTATAATCTGTATATCGTTATATATGATGCAGCCATTTCTGGACAAGGAACGCTGATTTGGTTTCTAAGAAGTTCATTTGTGTCTTGCCATTTCATAAACAACATCATTGCTGAACTGATACACATATTCACCTCTTTTCAGTTTAGCCTTAATTTGATTTTTTTTTTTTAGTTTGGTTACAAGTTCGCAGTCCTGCATAATCTATGTTCTCTAGTAGAGTGGTCGAAGTAAAAAAGCGATCAATACAAAAGATACATTTCTCTCTTGAATTAGAGATTAGTCCCATCTATACTTTCAGTTTCATGGCCTGTGTAGATATTAAAATCGTACGTATATCCAGTAAAGGAATTTGCTCTAAGCCACAACTTAATTCCCCTCTCTACAGGCTTTAGTCGCATACACTGCTTAAAGACGAACGCCCTTTGGACTTTGTCACTGTTTCTTCTGTACTTTGAAAGCTACTATTCTGACGGCATTTCTGGAACGACGTCGTCAATATAATAAGTTTTGGGTCTGATGGTTCCCTTGGTGAATCAAAATATATTTTTGAAAAAATAATCTGAATCTATCTCTCGATGAGTGCAACGGTAGTCACTAATTTGAGGAACATGATTCTAGCACATAACCAGCATGCCACCAAGGGCAACTAGGAGTTCACATTTATCAGTTTGTTGCAAACGAGCGTTCCTCCTTTATGCCTTTGAATTTTTTCATTTGTACATTGAGAAATGTATAAATATAAAGGTGAAAATATTTGTTTGAAATATTGATACGGTGTCAAGTGATCTTGTATATCGGAGCCAGTGTGCAAGTGCATCTGCAAATTTATGCATTTTAGTGCCAACATTTTTATCTGATTTTAACCATCAGCCAGATGGAGCTGCATTTTCTTGTGGAGCTTCATTTTCTTTTTAACTTGGTCATTATTATACGATTGATCATTTGTTTCAGATTCTTCATCAGAAAGTTCATATGAATCATCATCACCGCCATCAAAAAGTTCACGAGAATCATCACTGACATCAGAGTTACTTAACAGATTTTCTGCCATCTGGCGCAGACTAAATGGTACACATAAATCAAATTTAACCAAATTAAAAGAACTATTAATGACAAAGAACTAATAATGACTGACAGGTACTCAAAATATTTCTTTCACCGATGAGTGAATGTTTACATTGAACAACGAGCCCAATTCACTAAATTGCAAATACGGGAAAAGAAAATTTATAGAAACAAAAACACTGTACCTGGGCGTACTGGGTAAACGATTGGGAAGGGATTTTTGTGCCTCCACATTATTGGACCTACCTTTCTTGAGCATAATTTGAATGGCTAAAGGATGCTATATTTACTATAAGATCGCATTGGACCAGCATAGGAAAAAGTTAATCGAAAAAATAATGTAATCGACAGTTTTTCAAACAATAGCTATTGGGCAATACCATATTGGTAATTATCCAGCACGATCTCCTGATCTTTCCCCAAATGAATTTTTGCCCCAACGAAAACTTAAAATGTAAAATCTACAAAAACATGAGTTTGTGAATCTAGAAACCATATCAATTAAGTAATGTGCGTAATGAATTTTTTGGCCTCCCGACATGTAAACATTGTAACTATGCACCGTTCATGTCACATGTAACTTCGTGTTTACGACGACTGTGCGTTTTCCCCGTTTTCCCGCATAGTATGCGGTAAAGTAAATAATCCTTCTTTTTAAACTCCAGAGACGGAGGAAAAATACGCAATTTTGAAATCATGAAGCCGATGTTCAGGAGAACGAGATATATTAATTTCTAATTCAATAAGTATAACAAAATATATAAAATTTTAATATTACTTTAATATTAAATTAGTGCAAACACTCCGCTGGGTATCGTGTTTAAGATATAAACTTCATGCAGCAAAATGCAATTTCCTACATTCGATTATAAATAGCTAATAATAAACGTACCTACCTACCTAATAACCATTAACTTTTATACAATTATTTAAATGTAACAAATCTGTCAAATCTGTCATAAACAATGCAATGTTGCAAGTTGCAAGTTGAATAAATAAAATGTATAGGTATAAAAAGATGTCTTATTAATTTAAAATAAAACTATCGGCCAAAAAATTTTATACAAATCTCATGCGTTAAGTTATTTTACAGCGCTCCGGCAAATGAGGCACTCGCCCTTCGGGCTCGTGCCTCAAACGAAGCCGTCGCGCTGTAAAATTGAACTTCCCGCATTCGACTGTAAATAGCTATTACAATCGTTTGGGTTAATGTTTAAGTATGCATGATATTATTTGAACATTTAATTTGTATCTAAATGTCTCTTCAATGAAAAATAAATTTGGTAATCAATTTGGTAATAATGCAACTGTAATGTAGCTAGTGAGACAGGGATTTTTAAAATAACTATTTTTTGATAATATAAAATATGTTAGTAAACTTATTATCTCGAAATTCTAACTTCGACATTGTATAAAGTTCGTTTACACAAATAAAATATGATGCGTCGCTCTCGAATTAAAAATACACGTTTACCCTCAATTACGTTGTCAACTTAATTTATCGTCTTCTGTTGTTGAACGTACAGTATACGTATTACCACAATCGCGCCGGTCGTACATACGTCCACGCGATAAAAATGAACGAAACAATGTGCAGTTTTTCTCTATTTCTTCCGTTGTAAAAGATCGCGGTCGCACACGATTTGAATAAAATATGTCTGTTGCCTATATTTAGGAGTCGGGAAAAATTCAAATTAGTTTCGGTCGTTGCGGATAATGCATCGCCTAGAGACAGTAACATTCTCAGAGCCGGCGCGAGGCTTCACTTATCTAGTCGCACGAACGTCATTAAAATAAAAATTGTTTTGGTAACAAGTAATTGTTCAACTCTTTTTCTATTAAAAACACTTTTGGTATCGATTTAGATTAAAAGTAATTAAATTCCAAGGCTTGAGAAGCCAAAAATAAATATAAAATTATTACTTGTTGGAAAAGTAGAAAAACAGTATTTGTGTGTGGGGTAGTGGGTATATCGCGATTAACTTGGGTAATAGGAATATAAATTGTCGATGACGATATCTCATTAAAACCTGGAAGAAAGAATGTCTGGAATGCTTTTGGGTCAATCCATGGAATCATGCACGCAAACCCAAAATGATCATGGAAGAAATAAGAGGGAGGATGGACAGTGACACCATTCTTGAGCTCTGTAGCTCTTCAAGCAAACATATAAAACTAGCTATAAAACTAGCAGCAATTTGCAATTTGTTAGACTAGTTTAGTTTCGATAATGTTTTATTCAGTAACTAGGTTATTTAATTCTTCTTCTTGTTCATTGCCTCATATTTTATGAATAAATTAATAAATAGTAACAGTTCGATTTTACAGAAAAGTTTTCAAGCGTATTTTCATTGATACATTTCGAATTTCCTACCACACCTTGATATGTGTCAGAAAAAAACATAATTATGTGCACATTAGAACTTATGCTTGAATATGCATTGCATTCGATCGTTTGATTTCGCAAAGTGTAAGGTAATAATCCAGACGTATCGATGTTGTGTCACTGAATAAAATAGGTAGGCGCAAAATTACACGGTCGAAGTAATTAACTTCCAAACTAGTGAGTAGCGATTGCAAAAGGCCATTTATTAAAGCAAACGCTAACTCGGAGCGGAATCAGATAATTAAAATATATTATTTAAGTGCATGTCTGCGGAATATTTATACAATAAGCGTTATTTATGTGAAATGTGGCACAAACCCGGAAATCAGAATTAATAATAAATTTCACCCGTTACAGAACCTACGCTCCGTATCTCAATATTTAAATCTAGTTTCACCGAGCTGTTATAACAAGAAAGCAATAACAATATATTTCCAGACGTTGTAGCACAGCGGCCAGCATTCTTAAATTATTTTTATCGGGAACCCGCGATTGTGCGCGACCGCGTTAATTACCAGCGAAATCTGTGCAGATAAAATCGCTTGGATCATTTTTGCATTCGTTGCATAATCAGCGCAATATCCGATAATTATTGCGGGAAATTTTAGGTTAACGATTCCAATTACTGCCAAATAGTGTTGAATAAGGTTCGCAGTGAAATTGTGCAATAATTCTGCGAATCGCATGTATGCAATTATGATTTTATTTCATTGTATGATTTATCGAGGTGCGCTACAACTATATGAAACCTCATTTGCAAATTTGTGCCAGATACATAAACTGTAACCATAACACCGGAGATATTGCATGGAAAGGCAGGATACGTTGGTACGCGGCCAAATTAGGCAGATGAGGACGGTTTCCTAAATGCTGATGCAAACTATTTTCACTCATGTGCTAAACTCCCGAGTACTACTCCACAAACTTTTCTGGTCACAAAATACGTATTTACCTTTTTGTAAACACATTGTATGGAATGATAAAATTAAATGATTATTATTATTATTATTAATATTACCATCAAGTTATATATTAAGAAATATTTTTTTTCGATGTCTAGTCAAACCATTGAAACTCCCCCGATAAAAATCGGTATCATTCAAAAAAGTCCTCGTCAGTATCAAACATGCTAATTTATTACTAGAAAATTACCTTCCAACTCAAAAATCCAGTTGTCAACTTAATAAATATATAAATACATTAATTGTTTCCCTTTTTATAAAAATTCCAATGTACTGCAAGGTATTTAAAAAAATATATCATCTTACAACCGACGCGATTTAATTTTCGCCATGAAAAAAATTAATTTCCAACAAAAATTAATTCAACGCTTGCGAAATCAGTAGCAGAACCAGGAATTTAATATGGAACACAGTAGAACATTATCTTTCATGAGGCTTTCTTAAGTGTCGTCCACCACCGACTTAATGTACTAGAACGGAAATCTCAAACTGTTGGTCACGATCCCTCAAGCGGTCTCGAGCAATAAAAGAGGGCGTTTCCATCCGATTTCATACAAAACATAAATTTATTGTGGTTAATAGTATATCACTATGATGGTTTTAACTATGATTTTCACAAAGTTATGTTTGAGGTACCATTCTAATACAATTTAATCCTTAAGCGTTTGATTTAATCTTAATAGACTTATGAATCGTATGTTGGCGATAGCAATTAGTTGTGTGATGTAATAAAGAGTGTGTCTAAAAATTAGCCTTCTTGGATTTTATTATTAAATTTATTCAAACCAGTGACTGCGAAAATCTCGTGCCAGTCTAACAAAGGTTTTATTTAGTTTAGTAAAAAGAACAGCATATCAATCAGAACAAGACAACTTTCGTTAATAGTGTACTTTCAATTAAAAGGCTCTAAAGAGTTTACATGTGAGTCACCGCTATCTAGACGACTATACCCCACACTTTTTGCTAAGTAATTGCAGTGGTCTTTATCGATCAACTAAATTCGTAATGTCCAAGTGTGGTGGACTGGTGAGCTCAAGATAGACCGAAACATCTGTCATTACCTTAATACATTCGCTGAAATTTATATTCGTCAAAGCGGTGTTTAATGCCGACGGCTGCGAAGTATTTTCAAGTACCAACTTAGTTGGTCAATAAAATCCACTGCAATTACGTAGCAGAAAAAGTATTGAGGCGCCTAGAATACTGAGTTACAAACTCTTTGTCACTCATGCTTGCATGACTTGATGCAGCTTCAGCAAATGTTTGTATGGTGGTCTGATGAACTCTAGATAGAGCGAAACACCTGTCACATTAATACATTTGCTCACATTTATTTTCTAGAAAGCCTCCGTATATTCGGCAAAGAATAATAAACTGTAGCGAGATAACTATATTTTGCACTAGAAATCGGAACCCGTTTATTTATAAAAATCATATGTGTATTTACTTTATGTCTTTAACGTTATTGTTTTTCTTATGTTACTAAGCAAAAGTGTTTAAGTTACCAAAAAATGTCAGTAAAAATTTAAATGACGAGGTGTACGTGTTTATTTTCCCCTGCAACAATAATTGTTCCAATAAACATCGAGACATTTGTCACAAAACAAATATTTAAGACACAAACAAATAAAACACAAAAAGGAAGATGTCCGTTCACACAAAATAATAAACCAGAAATAGGAAGAAATTAATATGTGAAATCAGCAACAATACAAAAGTAAACAAAGCCAACACAAACTGAAAACAAAACGGGTTAAATTAAATAAATAATTCGGAAATATAATAATACGAACAACAAAATGAGGACGAATAAAAACATATAAAAAACAACAAAATATAATTACTACATCTTTCCTAACGTTTTAATATATCATCCCTATTAAGTTGTACATACTACACTTACTATTTTACTTTTGTTTCACTTTCCTGGATTTGTACCGAAACGAAAAGAATTTATTTTTTAAATAATACAATGTACACAATCATCAACTGATATTCACATTTGAATTATGAGTCAATATTTATAAACAAACAATTTGGTTGATTGATTGACATTTCAATATCCTTATATCCGTGAAACATCTTACAATAAATATTTTATTGCCTCGCAACATAAATTAATCTCCTGGTGAAATATTGCAGCCGCCACTTTAACGTTTATCGATAGGAAATGATGTATGGAGACTTGAGGGAAAATATATTACACGTTTTTTTTTATCATTTATTGCTTGATTTTTCTTCATTGGATCGATGAAGGCGCGCTTCCCGGCGTCAAATGGAAGATACGAAAATATTTTAATTTAACTTAACTTAAAGTTGGACAACTCGAATTTAATTACGATAGCGTGTAATTAGAAGGAAGTTGCGGAATTTTAACTGCTCGAATATCGCAATTCAAGCGACTTTTTTGATGTTAACTTTCCGAACAATCGGCTTGGAACTTTCAGTGTGAAGCTAAATGCGAATCGGTAAAACTTTAACTTGATTAAATGCGTCTAATTAGTCCGTTACTTTTATTTATTTATTTTTATTTTGAGGATAAATCTACACGATTTATTTTTTAATTAATTTTATTTATTTAATTAATTTTTCATTTATAGTAATAAATTTAATTTAAAAAAATTATTCGCAATTTTTATTACTTATTAATATATTATTTAAAATTTGAACTTACCCACGAGCTATAAATTTAGTCTCACATTAAAATAATAAAATAAATAAAAATGTAACTGAAAACACACCAATCACAACAACCGCGAGTGGGTAATATTTCTTGCGAAGTAATGAATAATCTATGAAAATCTCTGCAATTACAACCACTTGCAGTAATCTATTCCACTTCAGCGACACTCTTCGAAATAATGTCCTTAAGCGGAAGTTTACTGCGTCTTTCGTACTAACCTTGTAATTATGGCCGCGCAAATTATTATTATACACACAACTAAATACGAACCACGTCCGTAGTAAAAGCTGACGATTTTTTCTATTTTAATTACACGCGATGATGAAAGGTCTTCAACATTTTGTAACGCCCGCGGATTCTTCATCTTTTCCCCGCCGAGCTACATGAATAATGGGTCGCACGTGACGACGATAAACTGTGATTAAATCAAAAGTTATTTGACGAACTAAACATTCGTACGTTTCTCTAAAACATCGGTTTAATTAGATTAAAATTGACTTGCAAAAAAAATATTTTTGGCTTTAAATTGATTGGTAAATTGCCCTGCCTACGATCATAGAGACGATTAGACCCAATGTACGAGTACCTGCGAGTACATACAAACATTTATCTTATGATCTACGAGTATGCCTCTTAAGCTGAACATTATGATAGAATCGAAATTTCTCACCAGGTAAAAATTTAATATACTCAGTGACATATAAACTGCACCTCCTAGAAGGAGAGGGAATTTTTTAACCAAATTTGGCAGGAATAGTGGACTAGTCCAGGGAAATAGTTGATTAAAATTTGAAACCCAATCATCAAGTAGTCATGGGATTTTTGACGTTTGTGTCATTTTTTAGAGGTGGTGATGGACAAGCAATTATCGAGTCATTTTTTGAATTTGTTCCACTTTTTCGGACCCCGTTCTTTAGTTTAGTGTTTCAAGTGTTTAATGATAGAGGAAGGAGACCTCAAGTTTACCAGCAGTTGAGTGACTTTGATCGAGGGAGGATTGTTGGTTTACGAGAAGCAGGTTTTTCGTTTAGAGAAATCGGCAACCGTTTGGGACGGCACCACTCAACAATAATGCGTGTTTATCAAGCGTGGTCTGAACATGGGGTTGAACGTCGGAGAAGAGGCACTGGGGCTCAAAGAAGAACCAATGAACGTCAAGATCGCCGCTTACGACTAATGGCCTTGAGAGACCGATTCTCTACAACTAGTTCAATAGCCGATCAATGGTTAGGTGAACAAGGTTGTCCGATAAGCTTGCGAACAGTTTATCGTCGAATAAGAACCTTTGGCTTGCTGTCTTACCGCCCACATTTTGTGCTACCCCTCACTGCTCAACATCGCCAGGAACGTTTGGCCTGGTGCACGGAAAGACTTCAATGGAACTTGGAGTGGCATCGAGTTGTCTTTAGTGACGAATCGCGATTTTGTTTAGGAATGCATGATGGTCGGATGACTGTTAGACCAAGACGTGGAGAAAGGCGCAATCCTGATTTTTCGATTGCGAGGCATGTTCACCGAACTGTGGGGTTGATGGTGTGGGGTGCTATTGCTTACGGCAGTAGGTCGCCCTTGATCTTCATTCGGGGCAGTATGACCGCCCGACGCTACATTGACGAAGTGGTAGAACCACATGTTCTTCCATATCTTCGAGGGCTGGAAGACCCACTTTTCCAGCAAGATAATGCACGACCTCACGTAGCAAGGGTTTCTCTTGACTTCTTTGAAGAGGCCAATGTTAATCTTTTGCCTTGGCCGCCAAGATCTCCCGATTTGTCGCCCATTGAGCACGTGTGGGACATGATGAGGAATCTACCGAACGCACCGTTGACAATAGAAGCTCTACGGCATGAAGTACAGGCTGCTTGGGATGCCATACCCCAAGAAGACATTGATCACCTGCTGGAATCAATGGCAAGGCGGGTCAATGAGTGTATCAGAAATAGGGGCGGACCGACACATTATTAAAGAAAAATAAAAAAGATAAAGTGTTTTCTTTATCAAATTTTAATCAATTGTTACCTTAGACTAGTCCAGTGTTTCTGCCAAAGTTGGTCCAAAAATTCCCACCCCTTCTAGGTGGTGCAGTTTATATGTCATATGTGTTGTGAGTATATAATTATTGTTCGTTATGACTAGATTATCATCCCCACAAAATTCTAATAATCTACTACCATTGTTGTTTAGTTTATCTTCGCCGTTACCTCCTATTATTCCTTTGCATTTATCTAAATTTTTCCGACTCTCGCATTGAGGTGCCCGCTAAAATAAGTGTTCCCTTTTTATTTTCAAAAGCTCCTATATACTTTCCCAAAATGTATCTTTTTCATTTTTATTTTCATCTTCGTCTGGTCCATATAATTCCTTCCCTTTCTAACTCTAGGGTAAACATTCTTTCACTAACACACTCCAATTTTCTAATGTATGGTATTATATCTTAACAAAGTTATTATTTTGCATTGGACCCCGCAATCGTTAGCACCGGCCCTGCTTAAAAGTGTTGGGATGATTTTCCTTTTCGTAGTTATATATAAAAAAATTGCTTTGTAATGTATTTTGTTACGTTTCGAAATTGTATAATTTCTTTCTCAAACTACAAATATAATTTACATGTTAGTGTCATTTGCTACCTTGTACTTCATTAACCATGTTGTTTTACCTACATTACAACTTCTTCTATGCACTGTCACCTTAACACATAAAAATCTAGTATAGTATCCAGTATTTCTAAATTGTCCCGTTTTTAGTTGGCTTTTTACATTTGGGAGTGTATCGCATGCAATTATTTCCTTCTTTACTCCTAGCTATATGCAGCCTGAGTCTATACCATTTAGACTATATTTTAATTATTATTTCAAACAGAACTATAATTAAATAAACGAATATACGCGCACAAATATAGTACGACCTTAAAACGGGTGACAGAAAATCAACATTCCAGTTAAATTTCGAGCAATACAACAAAAGAATGGCCAACGAAATGATACACATAAAAAAGACACTAATAACATAAATCACAAAATAGCCACCCAAAATAAAATAATAATAACAAGCTAAATTATCTCTATCGGGATTTCAAAGAATAATAGAGTAATGGACACATGGAATCCTAAATCGATGCTGCTCCAGTGCTCCTATTCACATCCTACGATTACAAATTCCGGACTCCAACGCGAGCGTTACCTGTCAAAGATGTAAGCAAAAAGGAAGGAGATTCACACCGGGAAATCGAACGAAGTACGTGGGGTTTTTTTGTACGCATCGAAGCAACAATTCAAAATGACCGATTTACTGCATACACTCGCTCAATCGAGCGCAATTTCATTCACGTCGGTGTCGTTCGCACGAATCAATAACAAAATTTCCATTTGAAAAATACAGGATTCCAAACATGTCTGACCAAAATATTTTATTGAGGATCAAATGCAACCGTGCATGACAGTATTCAGATAATGCAAGGGATTTTCTTTTATAACATCAACACAACAGTAACACTAGTGCTTATTTTGCAACGTATAGTGTTCAATTATGATGAAGTCTCATGTAGATAAATATTTTATTTTCGGCGCCAACATTTCAAATAAAAGAAGGTACCACTATACAGAATTACGATTAAGATTACCACTATGTGATCAGTTCACTAGGTGATATTTGTAAGGAGCTTCAGCCACATACATTTGATTTTCATCACAATAGATGAAAGCCCAAATTTGGAAGGATCACATTGACCAAGAGTAGATATGTTACAATAAATTTACATGTATATAGTTAAGTAGGGGATACTGTTTTTGGATTTAATCTGTTTGTATCCTAATATAAATAAATAAATAAAGGCATTATGTTAATAATAATATATTCTGGCCGGATCTGGCATCGTGCCATTATGCAAGAAGAACCCACGATTGGTTAAGGCAACAAAATATACCATGTGTACCTAACTCCAAATTTAAAACAGAGTTGTTGAAACGTCACGTCGTATGTTTAATTTTAATTAAAATAAAGATGAATGCAAATCAAAGACAATAGTTTCATTACAATTTAAAATGTTTCCATTTGATAATAATAACATACAACAAGTTTTATGTAGATACAACAGAATCAAATTGCAAATTAAATGCCTGAAGAAAGACAACTTTACATCTCTCTCTGCGGATATCTCCCCCCAATTTCCATGTATTAAAAATATTGCGTTTTAATTATTTGTTCTTCATTATACTTCGTGATCTTATTTATTCTTGTTTAATCGTTTCGGGATTAAACACTTAAGGGGGGGATCCTGCTTTAGAAGGATCAAAAAAATCTATGCCTAATATATCTAAGAATATGTATAAAAAGTTATAGCGGCTAATTCGCAATATTTTGAAAGATACAGCACTAAACACAGTGAGGTGTCGAGCAAAAAATATACGAACGCATGAACGCTCGGACAAACGAAACGCGCGCCCCGCCCGCAGTCATATAACACCGAACTATTTACTGAAAAAAACTCAATCGGTCGTTCGAAACAATAATATTTTGAATTCGTAAGAGCTATAGTAGGATTATAACGAGATATTCCGTAAGTAATCGAAAATTAACATTTTTCCTGATCGTAAACTTTAGAGCGCGTTTTTCGAGTTTTCGTTTTTACGATTTTTCTAAACTGGTGGGCGTGATTGCGAGAAAACTAGACAAGCAATCAAAACGAAACAAAACTTTTGTTGGCTTCAGTAGCATTCTATTCTATTTGAACTAAAAAGATTAATAAAAAAAATTCTAAACAACTTTTTTAGCAAGTTGAAATGATTTTCTCTTCCTGCAAAGAGCACATTTATTTTTAAACCTGAGAAAAATCTTGAATTTCACGATTTTGGGTTTTTTTTAGTTCACCTAGAAGAAAATATATGAGAATTACAATTTTCTATGGTTTTTTTGTTTCAGACAAAAATTACAGGCTACATCTTTCCCACCGATTGTAAATTGCAATTGAAAGGTGTTGCACAAATGTGCATAAAAATCGGTTCCGTTTAAATATTTTTCTCTCGACATGTTTTTTTTTAATGCTCAAATATGCAATAAAATGCTCTAAAAAGTTCACTAGACTTGCTCATTTTTTTCTGCCCTAAAAAAATTCCCCCAAAAACGCTATTTTAAGGCCTCCTAAAGCAGGATTAAAGACTAAAGGATTAAGGACTTCAATATTTGGGAATTAATATTTGCTTTTGATGACCAAAGAACTTGCCGTGTTTGTTTCAATATGGATTTTTCTTTTGTATTGCTTTTAGAAAAAAATCACTTTTTTGTTGCTACTGCTCGTAAATTAAAAGAGATAGAGCTAGGAACTTCGAAATTAAACCAATATGAACTATTTTTATCGATCGAATCTGAGAGAGAAGACAACGCCGTAAAATTTAACTAGATTCGATTGGTTGTTGAGTCGCCGCGCATTTTTCCTTTTTAACAAATTGTGGAAGGGAAATTAAAATTTCCTTGCAAGGCTTGAAGGCACATTGTTGATATAAAAATAAATTGAGTATAATATTATAAAGGTGACCAATCAAAATTACAGTTCTGACATAAAGGTATAGCAGCTAAAAAATATTAGATGTATTACATGCAGATGCGTGAAAAAAGAATTCAATTGTTGGGTTCAGATATTTTCTAATATTAGAAGACGATTTTATTTGAATAATTTTTGTATATTTTCTCACACCGAAGTTCTTGATTAAAAAATATATAGAATATCAACAGAATATTCAAAGAGAAAGATTGAAATCAGACAATGGATGATTGTTCTGCAGCAATAATTTTGAAAAATTTCTTAGTAAACTTAGTGAAAGTATTCACGTCAACGAAATGAAATATCTTAAAGACTCAATAGAACTGTTGTCGAGAAATCTAGTTTACTGTCTACTGCTAATTTAAAAAAGGAAATTCTGGGCTGTGAATGAGATGGTAGAGTTTTGAGCTTTACTCGGTAGAAAAGTTTACGAGGGTGAGTGGGAAGCCCAAAATGAAGAAGAACTACCACGAAGAATCTACCAAAAGATTCGAGAGTTTAACCCACTGATGGCTGATGGCATTCCCACCAAATTGCGAACCATTGAAACCCTTTAGCTGCTATGTGATACATTATAATTATAGCTGAAGCTTCACTGAATCCCTTTCTGCACTACCAAATTTAATACAATTATAATTTGACTAAATATATTTGCAAAATTTTCCCAAAACTTTTGTTACATACGCTATTTTACACAAACAAAAAATCATAAAATAATTTTATGTAAGAAGCGATATCGAAGAAATATTTATTTAAACAATGGCCAGAAAGCTCAAGTACGCTTATTCTGTTCTTGTGATACAAATTATTGAGTCGGTCGTCTGCGACACCCGTCAAAGTTTAAAACAAACCCCAAGGCGCTGCACAACCGGAAATCTAAACGAAGTATGCGTGGTTTTTAATACGCATCGAAGCGAACACCCTAGTGATCGATTTACTACGCTCGCCAGATCGCAAACAATTTCATCGCAAACAACAAACAAAGCGGGCGATGCTATCGGATTAATAAATTGAAAAATTTGGTTTCCCCGTTACGATAAATTTGAAGGAAATACAAAGTGGACACAATTGAACATGCATGGAAATACAAAAAAAATGTCTCGCATTCGTGTTTAAAATCCTGCTACGTGTATTGAAACTTAAAGTTTCTGTTGAAAAACGTGCAAAAAGTCGAGTAAATTCCCCTAAAAGACGATCGGACAAGCGAACGCCTAATTAATACCAAAACAAAATTTAAAAAACACACACACAATAATGGACGACTGGGTTAACAAGCAAACTACTTTAAACGAATACAAGCAACTGTAATTTACGTTGTATTGACGAATGGCCGGCCTTGTAAAATAATGATCACAATTTTATTGAGTAATTTCTGCAAACAAAAAATTAACAAGGATGTGTGCACATTTTATGCCGCTAAATACACATTTGCATGTGGATACGTATAATTTAGTGCAATTAACTTGTTTTTTCGGTAACGAGATAGTCCGAACTTCCGTTATTGACAGTGACACTGAAATGTAGCGTAATTGGCATAGAAATAACTGGGTAAAATAACACACCAGGGAAATACTCGTGTCGTAAGTAGCGCAGGAAAGTTTCCGCTAATAAGGACATATATCATAAATTAACGTTACAATGTATGCAAATGGATTATTAAAATAACAAATAAATAGACCGGGTGTGGATTTAAAATGAAAGCTCATTGAACATTGAAAAATATGGTCAACTAGCATATTATCCTGAAATAGAAAACTAGATGAAGAACGTTCCACTGTAAATTGTTGTACTGTAAACTGTAAATTTTATTGGTTGATTAGCTGATGTCAAAAAATCCTTCAAACTCGTAAACTTTGCGATGGAATTAAAAAAAAAAATAAGAAAATAAGAATTACATTGAAACTTAAATTAAAATAATGAGCAAATGCAAAATGAAATGCAAAGAACAAATAAGAAAAAAATATGAAATTAAAAAATCAATGAGCACGAAACTAAATGAAATGAATTAAGGAAAACGAAGAAATCAAAAGTGCAACAATAAATTTGAAAATATAGTAAAAATGCAATAAGTAAAAACATAAATGAACAATAGTTGAAAATACAACAATTGGAAATATAACAAAATAAAAAAATTTTAAACGAAACGACATTTTGGTTGTCGTTAAATTAATAAAAGCCAGTTGATCTAAAAACGAAATGTTCCAGACATATTTCACCCCAATATTCTAAATATTTAAAACAATAAACACATTTAATTTAGATTTAATGCAAAGTACATTTAAAATAAAATTTATTGTAATATTTGGACAATTAAATTGGTGTTATTTATTTAATAACACCGTAAAATAATTCCCTAGAAAATATAATTGTTATTATTAATTGACAAATAGAATATATATACATATATATAATGTTTATTTATATATGTCCTATTACTAATTAAATATGATGCAACGTAAATAGAACACACACGAGCCCGCTGGAGACCCCGCAGCAAAAAATGTAAACAGACCACTTTTTTGGAATGCCATAACTCATGTGAAATAGAAAGTACGAGTGAAGAAAAAAACGCAGACAAAAAACTCGATGTACCAAACATGTCATAATTTCACCTAATTGAATCTGGGACCTGCACGTGAAAGATTAAAAGACTGCATGTAACAAATTTAAAAACTTCTAAACTAGGATACGAATTTAATTTTTTAACCGCATTACGCATTTGAATGCAAGCAATCACGTTACGTAGGATATCATTATTACCGGTAATAAAAACGTTTCTTATCACTTACCTCTTCGCAGTTAGTTCGAGTTATCACTCCTCGGAATTCGGCCGATTTCGAACGGACAATACATCAAATAAACGACTTAAACGCACAATTAATTAAGGACGCACTGCACTAAGATATTTGCGTAACTGATAAAACTTTAAAACCAGTTAGAGTACCGCTACAATAACACAAGAGATCCCGTATGTTCGACCGCCTGTAATGAACTAAATGTTTGATTTTGCGCGCTACAAGAAGGTGCATTAGTTCCAGGTATATCCGCTAATACCAAGTGCGCTGATTATAACGCAACTTGCACCTTGATCCTCGAAATGTGCTTAGGACGCGCGATTGCGTTTCGAAATATTAGTCGCCGGCGGAAATAAATATGTTTATTTGCAGTTTTTTTTGCGCACAAATATCAATTTACAAATTTCCATCGAAAAAGTGCAACGTGCCCGAGATGTCGAGTTGCGCTTTTTTCAAGTTTTGTAATCGCATATCGTTTCCTGTCCGTGTAAGTTCAAGAAACTTTTGTAGTTTAGTATGCGAATATTTTCCAAAGGTGCTGTTGATCGAAATGCGTCAGCTCAGCATTTTCTTCATTCCACGCAACGCCAAACTAGTAATTTTTAAACGATTTTGTTTTGATTGCCGCCAAAATCGCGTGGCCGCGTCCTAAATTAAACTCAACGCGGTAATTATTTTCATTGGCCCCAAGATATAATTAATGTCTCAATTTGGGAAATACATTCCCGAATTGCAATTTCCTGACAGAAAATCGAAATTACCCTACAAATTAATTTACTTCGAAATTGTGAAGTAAAATTCTTTTCCATATATAAATTTGTACTCCTGAACCAATTCAACATTGAAGCTAAAATTAATTTATTGTCTACATCGTCGATACCAATTGCGACAGTCGTAGAAAATTTCCTGCGATCATTAAATTCATTAATAACAAAAGTTCAAGAAATAGAATAAAATATAAAAAATAACGTAACACAAAAATTAAAATACATGAAATGAAGTCAAATAATAAATCAAAACTAAAAAACACATGGAATGCGAAATATAACAATGAGGCAAAAAACAAATCAAATAAGAACGAAAAATATTCTAAGTAATAGAAACAATTCAATTTTCTTCTGGTATTTTTTATAGTTTTGTTTTTTTTTTGTTTGTTATAGTTTTGTTTTTTTTTTAATTGAGTCATTTAATAGCAAATACGTGAGTTAATATTTTTTTTAATGTGGTCTTCTACTTCGTATTAATTATTTTTATTTTTTTGATTCGTTTGATTTTCATATAATGTTTTTTTTTCATGGTTTCATTGGTTAATTTATTTTACTTTCGACTTGTTTGCAGTTATGTATTCACTTTCGTTTCTTTCTTTTGCGTCTGTTGAATTCAAATCGTTTCTCGTCTATTATGGAAATGAAGCCATTGGCGCAACTTTAATCGTACTTTGTTGGTTTAACTTACCTAACGCGCTATTTATAACTGTGGAATCGTTAGTTGATGCACGTTCATTATTTTATTTCTTTATTGCCCTCCAATTTACATATGAATCTAATTTTTATTAAGTTTAATTTTCTTCTACTTGTTCTTTTCATCTCACGCTCTTGTTTGATTTCTGTTTTCAATGCAAGTGGACTGTTTTTAGCTGCTTACCTACATGTTGGTTTTCATTTTTTATTTGAATGTATTTAGCATTGCTTTTGTCTAAATATTATTAATAATATTTAATGTATAAAATATTAATTCTACAAATAAATTAATGATATAAAACTATATATGGTCTTCTCATATTTTGTCATTGTATCTAAAATAAAATAAATCGTGTAAATTGTGACATAAAATATAATGTTGGAATCATTGATGATATCGTCTTGTTCTACTGATGACCTCATCAGTGAGCAAGATGAGCCAATTCTACGAAACGAACCCTAATTATTAATTTTATTGGGCAGAATTAGATAGAACTTATAACTTACACAGCAAGTACAAAATATTGCGACATTGCGTGTAGTTATGAATCACCATACTGGCGGCACAACAGTGTTGACGTTTGTCACTTAACTGGGGGTTAATAGTTACATGCAATATTCGGTATTTCGTCTACGCTGTGTTGGCTGGTAAGTTATGTGAGCTAGTTTTACACACACAAACAAATTAATTATAATTATGGTTGAATTCTGAGGCGCAAGCAATTAAAATTCCAAGGGGCGGGGCATAGTTTGAATTCACGTAGGTAATTTATTAATTATCGAGTGATTCATTTATCGCAACAAACAAAAATTCATAAAAGCAATAACCAGAAAATATTTAACTTACACTTTCGTACCTTCATACTTGATCCCAGAAGGAAGCAAGTGCCTTGTTTGTCCCCTGTTCGGGCACCTTTGATCATATTTGTAGGTTTGTCGTAGAATTAAAATATATCGTCCTAAAATCCAATCCATGTTATTTTCACAAATCACAAATGAATGAATACCATAAAATATGAATGTTACAATAGTATTAAATACTAACCTTTAAATTGTCATTTGCATTAAAAATAGCGGTGAACGTTATCCCTGTTTAAGGTACCAGTACCTGGCGATGTCCTTCCCACCCTTCTACAGTAGGGTGGTAAGAAGTAGCTTCAGCTTCCCCACTTGGTCCAGGTTCAGGTCCATCCTTGCTTACACATACGCTCGAATGTGTGGGAAAAATTAGTGTCCCTTTCATGGCCAAGCCGGGAAAGGCTGATTATACAGCCCCCATAGTATACCCATCAGCCTTTCGTCTTTTCCTCTAAAGACTTTGCAGACATTGTGTGAAAAAAATATATGGGCTACACTCAGTTTTGAGCTGTATCGAGAAGTTCATGGACAATACAGAATCCACCCTGACAGTATTTTTAGACATTGAAGGTGTGTTCGACAAAACAGCCGTTGAAAGAATCCAGGTTGTTCTACAGAGGCAGGGTGCAACCCACAATTTGTGGATATCCTCTTGTTTGTAATCCAGTAATTAAAAGCTTTGTTATTATTTTTTACAAATGTCTGACAAATTGCTCATTTCAAAATACAGTATAACTAACGTACTCGTATGTTATTATTTACGATGCATATATACCTTTTTAGATGAAACTAGATAAAACGTTGTTAGTCATGTTCACAAAACGGAAGAAGCTAACGCTGAAGGCGCCAACGCTGCTGCTCCACAGACAACTTTAATTCAGTGCATACGTTAAATACCATGGGCATGATATTGAATTGGAAATCATACCTGGACAACAATGTAAATAAAGCTATAACAACATTTTAATAGTATCTGGGCATGCAGCCAAAAATAGTAATATGTCATGTGGCAGATGATATACGTTTCTATTGTTGGTCTCGAGTTGCACATCGTGATGGAGGCAACATCAGCTATACTCCTCTGGAGCACAGAAGTACGCAAGAATAACGGTTGTGTGAAGGTGAGGTGTCAATTCTGAATGAAGGCCTGTGAACAGATCCCAGATCCTTGAGGTTGACACCGATAAAATCACCGCCAAGTATGTCTTTGGCAAATCGTATTATACTCATTCTACAAAGTAGTTGTATAAAACAAACACTATTAGTTACAACACCCCACCTGATGGCTGCCCAGAACAACCGCATCGTAATGGCTCAAGGGACACGTAGACATGTAGAGTAGGCGGGCCGGCAATTCTCAGACCAACGACATCTAAACCTTTTACCTCCATTGTACAAAAGAGCATTCTAGATGTATTTGGAAAACGGTGGAATGAAACAGAAGGCTGTAACTTTTCTAAGATGATATTAGAATATCCGTATGAAAAAACTTCAAGAGAGAATCTACAGCAGATAAAGGAAACTATACACTTTTTGACAGCAATTGTCACTGAGGCCTAACTACAGTACTTTTGTATCATCGTCCAATCCAGATCCAGAAATCCAGAATAATCGAAACAAAATTGGACATGGACATTGCTGGAATAACCGTAAAAGTCATAAAATTATAATCAATATATGTATAGTTGTAAGAATCAACAATGCGCGCAATTTCGTAATTAAAGACGCCGATATTATAAACAAGTAGCTCACTGGCTTCAGAAAAGGCAACGTCCCGACGCTATCGAGAAATATCCAAAACCGAAGAAATTAGTAATAAATAGTGAAAAATATCATAAATTGAGGGATATAATTACGGGCGACATACACTCAAGTGACGTTCAGAGCTGAAAATACGAAAATGAAGAAAACATCCAGAATTACGAGGCGAGTCCTCCGTAACAGTGAAGGTTCATAACAAGGAAAGTGAAAGTGTACTAAATAAAAACAAAGTGGGACAAGTACACCAGGCACCAGGACCTGACGATGTCCAGTCCCCTCTGATGTGGCACGAAGAGGAGCTTCTTTCACACTTGACTCAGTAGTGAGCTGCTTCAAGAAGTTCATGGATAATATGGAGAAATATCTAAAACCGAAGAAATTAGCAATAAATAGTGAAAATTTTCAAATATTGAGAAATATAATTACTAGCGACATACATTAAGTGACGTTCAGAGCTGAAAATACGGAAATGAAGAAAGCATCCAGAGTTACAAGGCGAGTACTCCTACGAGTGAACGTCTACCTAAAAGAGAAAAATAATGAAGAGGGAAAAATCGTCGATTGCTGTGTATTTTATGGTTTCCATTCATATTATCAATCTTATTTATATTTTATTTTATTCGCTTATTATAGTTTTATTTTTCTTTGTGTTATTAGCTACATTTGGATTTGGTTTATTATATTTTATATAATTATAATTATATAATTATTCAAACTATAACTTGTTGCTTTTATGCATGTTTGTTCATTTAATTTATGATTTTGGTATTAAACAATTAGTCGATTTTTAATAAATTTCGTAGGCGAATTCAAGCTATCCCCGCCCCCTTGAATATATATTGCTGGCGCCCCAGTGTTCAACTATAGTTATTATTAATTTTTGTGTGTAAAACCAGCTCGCAGTACTGACTACCTAATACAGCGTAGATGAAGTACCGCAATATTGCATGTAATTATTAACCACCGTTAAGTAAAGGACTATTGTGCCACCAGGTGCTGATTCATTCATTACACGCAACTTTGCGATATTTGGTGCTGTTTAAGTGGTAAGTCTTTCTGTCTAATTCTGCACAATAAAACTAATAATTAGGGTTCATTACGTAGATTTGGCTTATCTTGCTTATTGATGAGCTCATCAGTAGAACAAAGCGATATCGTTAACGATTCCAACATGTTTAATATTATTGATATAGTATGGTGGTTTTAACAATTATATAATATTTGTTTGTCATAATTTACAGGATTTATTTTATTTTCTTATTTTTTTGATTACTTCCTTTATTCTATATTTTCAATTTGTTCCACCCCTGTAATAAATAAAGTAGTTTTTCATGCATTACCACAAGTAAAGCTGAAAAGAACAAAACACTTAAATCGACGCAGGAAAACCTAGGCATAGACTGGCCAAAGAGAAACGACAGGAAATGTGGAAATGGAACAGACAAGAAGGAAAGTGGGACTTCTGTATGGAAGTTAGCGACATGGAATGTGTGTGTGTATAAATGGAAAAGAACAAGAAATAAATGAAGCATTTAATAAACTTGAATTGGACATTTTAACGGTTACAGAAACTAAAAAGAAAGGAAAAGGAAATGAGATCCTAGAAAGTGGTCATATATGGATATTTATAGTGGGATATGGATGGAAATAATCCCCAATGGAGATGTGAAAGCAGAAAAGGAGGTCGTATTTTGGGACACAATTTATGTAACTGGAGATATGAATGACAGAGTGGGAAGAGAGGATAATGGACAGGGTAATTGGGACACATGGAGAGGCGAAAAAAATAAGAATGGCACAAGACTGATGGAATATTGTTTGACGAATAAACTATTAATCGCGTACACGCTCTAACAACACAAAGATATACATAAATACACACGACAAGGAACAAATACAACAGAGAAATTCATAATAGACTATATAATGATAGATAAGGATAAACGATGGATGGTGATGCGGGGATCTTGAATATACAATGACTGTAACTGTACAAAAAAACATGTGGCACTTTTAAGACCTGTAAAAAGAAAAACAAACAGTATGGTGTCATAATGATATAAAACAAGCGATAAAAAACGAAAAGGATAAATGGAAACAATAGCTAAGCAACGATATATGAAGCATATAAACAAACAAAGACTTGACGTTAAAAACATGGTAAGAGAAAAGAGTAACGAAAAGAGCTGGACAATCATTGGAGAAAATGGAAATAAATACGAAAACCAAAAACTATTCTACAAAATACGAAAAAATATTAAAAAAGAGAAAACTAACTGTAATCTAACAGTGAAGAGCAAGGAAGAAATATAAACAGATGAACAAGAAATAATTGACAGATGGAAACAATATTTTAAAGACCTACTATGTTGGGCAAGAAGATTATTTAGAAAGTAGTTGTGGAAATATTAAATTTAATAAGAATGATGAAAGAAGAAAACAATAGACAGTGACGAAGTAAAAGAAGCTATAAAAACTATAAGAAATGGCGAGGCGACAGGACACGAGTGGAAATGCTAAAGAATATGAGTATTAAAGGAGTAGATTCATGAAAATCTTTAAAAAAGCTTGAGAAGAGAGAGTAATTCCTAAAGACTGGCAGGTAGGGTTAATAATACCCATTTACAAAAATGGTGACAATGGAGAATATTATAATTATAGAGCCTAAATGCAGATTTACAGAGCCTTTATGAATTTTCCGTTGCTCACAATTTGCAGGTTAACCCGGGTAAATCACAGGTTCTGCTTCTTGGTAAGCCTAAAATTTGTTATGAATTAAGCAACACTATATGTATTGTACTTAACCATAATACTATCCCAATCGTACCGAAAGCAAAATATCTAGGCCTTGTTATCGAAAATGCCTTTCGATATCGCAAGCAAATATCAAAATATATTAAGCATGCGTATTTGCAGTTGAAAAAACTATTTTCGTATCGTTTGCTATTGAATATAGACGTTAAACTGAAACTATGTGAAGCTTTTGTACTTTCGCAATTCACTTATTGCGCAGGAGTGCACCATCCTGCAATTGACTCTATGACTATTCATCGTATTCAAAAAGTTCAAAATGCGTGCTTGAGGTTTGTATATGGTATAAGAAAATATGAACATATCTCTCACAAACTTGTGGATTGTGGGTGGCTTAACATGAAGAATCGCAGAGAGCTTCAGTGCCTCTGTTTGTTTCAAAAGATATTCATATTTCGGTCACCGCCGTATCTCCATCAAAAAATACGGTTTCGTACGGATGTTCACAACATCGCTACTCGGTTTCGGGGATTAATATCGCCACCGTTCCACAAAACATCACTTTTTACGAGATCTTTTACTTACTGCATTTATAGCAAATATAATAACGTGCTAAACAAGTATAAGGATTTGAGTATCGGCGTGTTTAAAAGGCGAATGAAAAAATATATTTTTCATGAGCAAATTATGTAATTCGTGCGGGTTTTGCTCCATGATTTCTTTCTTTTTTTATATGTTCCACATTATCTCACTAGCGGAGCGTGCATCGTGTAATTTTAGTTTTATTATTAATTTTTAATATTAGTGTTAATTATATGGTTATTATGTTATGTTATAAATTTAGTTAATATTTAGTTAAGGTTAGCAATAGGTATAATATCTCTCTTTTTTTATCTTTGTTATTGTATTCCAGATTAGATTGAAAAGCAGGTTTTTAATGAACCTGAATTTCGTCTTGGGTTTGTGCTGGAGTTTCTGTACATTACTTTAATTTGTATCCATTTTTTTCCAATGCACAATAAAGACAATATTATTATTATTATTATATACGAAACGATACTAGAAATATTTTTAATACATTGAGAAGTAGTCAATGTGGTTTCAGAAAAGGCAGAATCTCGCATTTTTCTCGTTTATTTAATTTACTTGGAAAAAGCGTTTGTCCGTGTCAAGAGAGAACAACTATGAAAAATGTGCAGGGAAGGGGAATAAATATGGAACTCATTAGAGCAATAAAGATTATCTATGAAAATAGCAGGAAATGTGTCAACATAGGCAATAGGAAAACAAAGGAATTCCAAACAAAGGGCGGACTAATGCAAGGAGAAGGGCTGAGCCCTTACTTTTTCAATCTATTTATGTATGGAATTATTAAGAAGTATCAACCAAAGATTAAATGTAGGACAAGATTACAGCCAGTTGAAGTATCAGAATGTGCGTACGCGGATGATGTTGGGCTTATGGCGGGAAGTGAGAAAGGTCTACACATGGAATGACATTTTTAAGCAACAAGGGATGAAAATAAATATAAATAAAGAAAGTGATAATGACAGCTAAACATGAAGTAATTTTGAATATCCAAGTACCATGAGAGAAAATAGAACAGGTAGCATCCTTCAATTATTTGAAAACTATAATTGAGGGAAATGGGAAACAAGAAAATGACATCATGAACGGAATTGAAGAAACGATGAACTATGTTATGAGGCAAGGCTTCATAAGAAACGGAGGTAACAACGAAAACGAAAAAGGCAATATTTAAGAGATTATTCAAATCAATTCTAACCTACCGACGTCAAACATGGACACTAGCAGAACAAATACAAAGCAAAATCATATGATAGAGATGAAATACCTAAGGGACATTGAGGAAATTACAAAAAGAAATATGCTGGTGAGGTCATGTGCGATGAATGGAACAGACGAGACCTGTCCGATGAATATGAGAAGCCAGGACACGAAAGAAAAGAGGGAGACCAAGAAAACATGAGATAATGCAATTGCGAAGCACCTACAAAAGAGAGGCGTGGAAAAATTTTGTAAGCACAGGACAAGAAGAATAAAGTCAAGATGAAGTGTTTTTTGATTTTGTATGATTGTATGTATATATGTATGTAACATACGCCGTCAGTGTTCGTTCGAACATAAGATATACACAGTTGCGAAAAAATCTGTCAACATATGAATGCAATCTTTGCGAAAGTCTGAAACAAATTTCCATTAGGACGAATCAAACGTCTGCTAATCAACCTCAATGGTTTCAATGAACACGTCCTATAATATAACAAATATCAGTACAACGAAAATAGTCATATTATATTAACAATAAACCATAAATTAGCGAAAAAGTTCAAAATAAGTTTCTACAAAGGATTTATGTAATCAGTATCGCACTAATTTATTTAAAATATACGTATCTTTCTAGTTATGCAATCGAGGAAGGGATCGGATACTTTAAAGTGTTAATTATATACATCCAACTTGATAAATATTTAATAATGTAAATATTGTTAAATACATACATACTTAAAACTCGTAGGAATTTGTAATGTACCCGTGAAATCCCACGGTTTTACATTTGCTATTTTTAACGGCCTTGCAACCAACCGCGACTATACTTAACGCATATTTCTACATCGAACTAGGCTAGATGCGCAAGTTATCTTGATTGACCGCTCAAAATGCGATTGATCTGTTCTTTTCAAAGATGCTCTCAACGAGAATATAATAACTCTACATTCGTTTAAAGCGATCAACGAATTGTCTTAATTTCGAATAATGGCGGTTTCCCGATAAAAGAAAGAGCTGTAATATATTTATTATATTTACACACTATAAAAACTAAGGCATTTTTAACATTTTCGCCAAAATAACATTTAGGATAAGTGAGTAAAGAATTTGCCAGTGAAGGCAAAAACTGTAAAGACGGCCCTGATTAATTATGGTTTACCTCAGCTGAGTCAACATCTATGTAAATATTTGATTCATTTATTTCATGTTCGTGGAGTTATTTTGTTATTAGATTTCAGCCGTTTCTTTGTAGGTGGAGACAAATTTAATTTTGAAAATTGTGTTAATTATCTTCGTTCCCGTAACACGTTAACCGGTAGATACATTTACAACAAAATGTTACACTTATTCTTCATTAAATGTAACTTTGAAATGAAAGGAGAATTTGTTGGCAAAGTAAATTATTCGTATGTTAGATATGAAACACAATAATCAATAGAAGATGAACGAGATCTTATACCAGTTTGGCATATTTTCTGAAATTTCTGGAGTCCTATATTTCCATCAAGTGCATTTTAATGTTGAAGAGACATAGCTTTAAAAGATACATAATTTAGATTTTTTAATGATTATGTTTTAATTTATGATTTATTTCTATTTTACTAAAAATGTGTAATCTTTATATTAACATATTTTAAAGTTCTGTAAATTTTTTACGCTTCTGTGTAGGAAACCTAGTAAATTGTGTTTGCAGTGTCTAGAGTAATCCGTGAAATATTTGAACATGGTAAGAAATCCATATCTAATATTCGCAACAAATATTGTTGTTTAATACGTCTCCTTATATCGTTTTATCGCAATTATTACACCTCATTGAAACATAATTATTTGTAATGTTCGCTAACGGTACCAACGTTTCCTACTGGATAGCATTTGATACCAAGAAGTGTAATTGCACGTCTGCGCGTCTGCAAGGGGATCATAAATGTGAGTAATGTACGTAAATTGCATCAGCCACGGCACATAAACTGTAAATTACACAATTACTTCTTCGTAAATACTTAATGCAACACAGTTAGTTTCGTTTTAACACACGTAAAAGTTAAAGCCTATGGTAAATGTAGATGATAAAATTCCGCGTTCTCACGAATTGATTTAAATAATACCTTGACTAATAGCATTTTAAATTATGTGGGAAATGTTGGCGATAATTACTCGGCGGTAAATGCCTGTCGCAGACCGGAAAGGATGAATGAAGTCGACCTAATAAAATTATTGATGATCTTGGCCGTTACTTTGTGGAAACTCTCCATTATGAAGTAAATAAACTGACACAGTTCTCTATGTAACTTTTCAGTTTGCACACTTTAACGTGCGATTAACTTCATAATGAACTTTATTATAAAACTATTGTAATGTACTATAAGAATTTATTACCACCTAAAATGAGCATAATAACATCATAATTGATCGCACAACCGCAACTACCATAAACGCCAGTTTATGCAAATCGATTTCATGCAATTGAAGACGCCAATGGGTAACAGCGAATTATTAACACGTCAGAGTTTAACCCAAAACAACGAGATGTCTGAAACTTTAGCGCGTTTCGATGAAATTAATTTCAATGCACAGTCAAAACGTATGTTCTTGAATTTTAGAATTCCTTCCCCCAAAATATTTAAGATTAGCTCAATATTTGCACGTAACAATTAATTGTTTAACGTCAGGTTTAATTTATGTAAATTATGCACCTGTTCACCACACGAACCTATTAAATGGCCAGAACGAAAGCTGAAAATGTAATTAACTGAAACAACAGATTTGTACAGAAATATTTACTTTGTAACTATCCGCCCGTTGACCGACTAACAAAATATTAAAATTCAAGCTTAAAAATAAGTAATGTTGTATATGCAGAAGCTGAGCGACTGACTCAAGACAAACATATCGAGAATCGATATTTTAAAAGGCACGTTAATTTACCTAACATGAGTGGCCGCACTAATCGGATAGAGTTTGAATTACCAAACTAGGACAAGGTAACAAGTTGACCAATTACTTACACCCTGCCACGTGTTGTGGTAGTTTAACTCCTTAGACATGAACACCCCAAAGCAGCATAAAACTGATCTTAATAAAATAGATTAAACGTTTAAAGGAATATTTCATCGACGAGAAAAAAATACAAATAGCTAATAAGATACAAAAATAAAAAAGGACAAATTTACACAACATATTTTGGTGATTCCTACGGAAAGAATCACCAAAAAATGATTAAATGATCATAAATTAAGTCGATCATGCGATCACATCATGCGATCATATCTCCCTAATTTTGAAAGTGATCTTTCTGGAAGCGCTGCCTAAGTATCCACGTCATGGAAAATATGCTTTTAATTAATTAAATTAAAATGCATTTTGTTTCCAAAATTGTCTTCGTTTCAGGGAATTGCTTTTTTTTTTAATTTGACACCCATGGAAGTAAATGCAATTTTTATGCAAATGGGAAGGATATATTTGCATTTAAACAAGATTCTAAACCAGGCAATTTTATTAAATTAAACCAATGTTCACAGATTTGATGCAGAATCCTTGTTTAATATCAATATCTTTTGTTCGAGATATGGAAAAATGTGATAAGAGTAAACCATCACTTCCGGTTGGGATATTGCTTTCAAAATAGGACACACAGACGTCATTCCGGAAATAGTCAGAATCGATTCAGAGGACCTCAACACGCCCCCAATCCGTTAAAATCTCTACTATACTTACTTATACATAAAGTATAAGAACATCTGTGGTTTACGAATAATAAATTAATATGTAATTTATTTTAAATAGTAATTTGTACATAAGCAACCGATGAAGAGACAATCTTAGCTTCTAATTGTCGCCGGCACACATATCAAAAACTCGATAATTACTTCCCCGAAAAATGCAAAGATAACGTCGCTTAGGTGCAATGGGCAGATTTTACGCCAAAAAAGTGATTATGCAGTCGACGCTGACTCATAATTGCGACGCTTCTTGTCTCATTTTTGAACGATCGTTGCAAGTTTTCGGACGTTTGTTTCGCGTTGCATTGAAATGTAACTTTCCGTCGCGCCGATAAATAACCCGAGAGACGTTAAACGCGACCGTTTGGTGAGTGATTCATTGATAAACTGAGAAACTTTAAACGTTTGGTGAACGAACTTTTCGGATGGCGGCGTCGATCTTGAATCCAAATGGACGGAGTCGTGTCGGAGGAGGCGACTGTTGGGGTGAGCTCTTTAATTTCTTAAATCGCCAACTTTGCGTGTACGCGGCAATTTACGTTGCGTAACGTCGCCGAAATAATCAACACCGACAGATGCCGGTGCAAATCGTTATTAACTCGCACTGGGAGTGGAAAGAACAATGTTATTAATGGCATGCATGTCATGTAATTTTTTTTTCATTCCCTAACAAGAAATATGATAATTAAGAAATAATTCATAAAAATACATGTGTCAAGCAATTTTTGTTTGTTTTTGGGCTTCGTAACTTCTACACTTTATAATTTCCTTCATTTTTCTAAGCTTAAGCACATGGATGTCATCAGTTCCAGGCTGTTCTTCAAAATATTGGATAAGTACATTTACTGCATCCCTTGCTTCTCGATGACTTGTTTTGATGACGCAATTATTCTCATCGTCATCACTACTTTTGTCAGAACTTTATGGTTATCTAAATAATCGTCATCCATAATCTGATACCCTTTTTCTTCGTGATCACATTCTATCCATTCCTGTATTTTTCGTTGTCCATTTCTTCCAAACCTTTGATTTGCGAGGCTATAGACGCTATGTTTCCGATCGATAACTCACCTTCATTTAAGTGATTATCGTCTTCAGTACCTTCTCCATCGGGTGTATCTTCTAAGGTCATTATTTTATAAAATGCTTTTATAATGTTAGTCCCTTTCACTTCACTCTAAGCGCGAGCTACAGCATAAATTGCTTCTTTCAAATTTAGACGTTTCCCAAACCCCATAAACTTACATTCTCCCAACAGTTGAAGCATATGGTCTTTCCTATAAAGCCTCTTCATGGTCTCTATAACACGTTGGTCCATCAGCTGGGCAATATATGTTACATTCGGAGGAAAATATGCTACGAAGACGTTCCCATCTGCTGACTTTAGTTGCTCAACATCAGGATGTGATGGCGCATGTCCCTGTAACAGTACAGCCTTGGGTAGAAGATTATTTACTTGCAGATAAGCTCTAACTTGGGCTATAAATTTTTCGAAAAACCATTTTTTCAAAATTACTCGATCCATCCAAGCTACCTTTTGATTATAATAATCAACGGGCAGTGTTTTACATTTTTAGAAGCCCTCGGATTTTTGGATTTTCCAATGACAGCTAACCTAAGCTTATGGGTTCACTGTTAAACACTGGTAAACGGTCTTTGCTTACTTTGAAACCTAAAAAAAATACTTTAAAAAAACACTGTACATATACGTAAAAATATGTATGTAAAGCTAACCTGGTGCACTAGTTTCTGATCCTGCAGCAAATGATCTTTTCGGCATTGCTTTCCAATAAAGTCCAGTTTCGTCTCCATTATACACTCGCTCTGGTTTCAGGTCGTGCTCCTTTATAAGATTTTCCAAATCATAGCAAAATTCTATCATACTTACATCATCAGCACTTAATTAATTAATTAATTCCCTCGAACAGCTAATTCTCGTATTCCATGACGTTTTTAAACCTGTAAAGCCAATCAGAAGATGCCGAAAAGTTTCCTTTGATTTTCAACTGCTCGTGAAACTTTTGGGCTTGCCTAGCACACATAGGTCCTGATATTGGAACCCCTTCCGATCTTTTCTGCAAGAACCACCTGGCCATAGCATCATCAAGCTCTCCAAAAGTAGAGATTTCATCAGAAATAGCATTTGCACTGTCAGCTTTAGCTGCAAAGCTCTGTAATTCGGCTTCCCTCTTCACAATGTCACGAACCGTTTGTTTTCCAATGTTATATGCTTTAGCCAACACAGCAGCACTTATGTTATTTTCAAATTGTTTTAAAATTTCCATTTTTTTGTTGTCATTAGCACCGGTACGCTGCATTTTGTGCATCTGTTTACGTTTAACTAACGAGTCGGTCGGCAGTTGGCGAAAATAATAAGTAAGCACATAAAAGGGGGATTCCCTGAGCCGAACTTGGGGATTTTCCGAACCGAACTTCATGCGCCAACCTCTGGCCGTTAGTCACGGATAATCCGCGCACGGATGATCAATTTAAAATGCCGCGCGGAAAATCCGCCGCCCGGATAAAGCGCGCACCGGTAATGGGGGTTCTGCTGTACGAATTTCGTACAACTTGCAAACTTTTTTACTTGCGCTTATTTGTCGCTTTTGGTGGTAGTTTTTTACAAAGGTGTGAAAATCGTAAGTTTAAAGTTTCGTACCCCTAGCTTTCATCTTTTGGGCGGTATAGCGCGCGCAGCCCCACACAGACTCACAGAAAGACACACAGACTCCAGAGCTCCATATTTATAATTCATTAGTTGGACTATTTATTTCATCAGAATTGCCTTCAGTACTAATTTCTTCACGAGTTTGTGTACAATACTTTTCCGAAACTGCCACTGTAATAATGTTTTTTTACGTTGTCCGCAGGGTTTTTGTCTGAAACCCCTAAAGGGTCCAAAAAAGGTGAAACAATCAATGTCTTATTATATTCTACATTGCAAAGCAACCAAAGTGCATCCAATTTAATTGCGTAGCAATTGCATTTTTAATGTTAGCCGCATTATCAGACACGGCCAGCAATATTTTGTTTTCCCCAAGTTTCTACAATTTGCTGCAGTTCCCTGGCCAAATTTTCTGACATTGGGCTACATGGATGACGGAACATTCTAATAATAATAAACATAAAAATTCAAAACTATCATTTAAGAAATGTGCCGTCACTCAAATGTAACTTGCCGTATTAACAGATGTACAGCAATCGGTTATTATACAAAATTGTCGCCCTGTTTTTACAACATTTTTCATTTTTACAAGACATTCCTCGTATAAAGCGGGTATCATAGTTTTAGATATAATGTGCCTACTGGGTAACTGGTAAGCGGGATTTAAGCCAGAAACAATTTTTTTAAAGCTTTCATCATCAACTACGCGAAATGGTTGAAAATCCAAAATGAATAATAAAAGCAGTTTATTATCAATATCTTGTTTTGATATATATGTAATTTTTGTATAAGAAAACCCGTAATTGTTTGTTGACTCATTATTACCTCGATCAAAACTATTTTGTGCTGTGGTCAATTTCGATGGTGTTTGAGACATTGATGGCCTTCCTGAAGTGGATGGAATTGCTTGTGGGTTTTGTGGCGTGGCTTGTGCTCTAATTGGTGAAGTTGTTGCTGCCTGAGATGAAGAGGTAACTTCATCGGAATCACTTACAGAAACTGATTGACCAGTTGTGCCCTGTGATAAAATAATAATAAAATAGATAAAAATAGCTTAGAAAATAATCGTAAAAACTAAATACTTACTGAAAAGTAACATAAAATAAAACTTACCTTATTTACATTTCCCGGAAGACACACTATTATATGCTTATTATGCATATGCGATTTTAAATTAGAAATGGCCTTATATATGGTCTTATTATGACTGCATCACTACTTTAAGGGTGTTGTGTTCAGATCCTTATTTAATATCGAAATCTTTTTAATGTAGTTAATTAAGGATAATATATTTATGAACAGAAATAAAACAAATGTGTACACAAAGTACTTCCTCATTCAATTTTGTTTGTTATTTCCTGCCTTTATCTAGTGTTTGTCCGTCATTCTTCTTCTCAACACTCAATAATCTATATTAATTAAATTATTTCTTATTAGTCTACAATAATGACCACTTTGACCAATTTGAAAATGTTACCCATAGCAAGTTGCTACACTTTAAGTGAAGCATAAGAACCAAGTTTTTATTTATTCGGTTCCTTAGATTTGATTTTTTTTCCGTTATTTGATTTCACAATCTTCTTTTTTCTTAATTCTCATGTCATTTAATGGCTATTCTCAGTATTAGATAAGGCTTCAACAAGTCCTTGTCTGACCAGGACCTACGCACGTTCGTTTCACACTTATGACCTCTTCGTCATAAAGAAGAAACGTTGCATATGCAACCTAGGAGACTATAGCTAATGAATTCGTTCGTTGTTCCCGTCAAAATACTTCATCCATTCTTCTCAATTCCCTTCAGTTGCAATTGGAGTTTCTTATCTGTTCCCATTGATATTTATCAAACTGTTTAGATTAAAATTGTGGCCGTACCTCATTGTTCTACCCAGATTCTTGGCTCTCAAAGTTTTTAGTGTTAATAATTCTTTCAAATAAGTAAATTAGTCCATTTATTGCATTGACTTTAAAATCGAACACCTATTCATATACGATTTTTAGAAGGGATTTGAATACTGTACCTTTGGCTAAATATTTTCTACCAGAGCAATAACTAAGGTCCATAAAGGTGCTTAGACTATAAAATGGTATCAAGCAGCCTATATTCTCGTTGGTTTCTTCTGTTCCCTTGTTCTGACGAACATTGTCTTTATCGGTTTGACCACGACACGTTTCGGCTGTTGCCATTTTCAAGTAGAGCCATTTTGTGGGTTGCCCGCGGTTTTATTGTAAAGTAGAAGGATGGGGGTGAATATCAAGTCGGATGTGATGTTGATTTTTACGTTGATAATGTGATTGTAAGATTTTGATTTTTCTTTAAATATTTCGAGATTTTTCATAATGTTGAGCTTCTTGCTTTTTTGTTGGGTGTGAAGTATTCTCATTGTAGTTCTTTGTAGTAATTTTTGTTCATTGATATTGTTTCTAGTCTGTGTAGTAGGGTTCGGAATGCGGCGTGTTTGTGTTGCTTGGGATGTGTTGAAGTTGCGTGTATTGGGTTATTTGTTTGTGTAGGTTTTCTATATATGCTGTATTGTAATGTTTGTGCTTTTCTTTCACTGGTGAGGTCCAGGTAGATTTTTTGGTATGTTTCTTCTTCTGCTGTGAATTGCATGTTTGTGTTTTGTGTATTTACGTGGTTCAGTATTTCTTGCGTGTTATGGTTTTCGGTGATACATATGATGTCATCGACGTGTACATACCTGTGCCATGACGTCGGTAATTATCCTTTGCTCTGTGCGGCTATGTATGTATATTTTGTGTTTCGTGTGATTTCGGTGTTTTGTAGATTTTCTGGGAGTTCTTTATTGTTGCGTATTGTGTATGCGTGTTTCAATTTAAAATAAATCTTTCAGTTTTGTTGCTAGCAAGTTGTAGAGTTTGTATGCTGGTGCCGTCATATAATTTATCAATAGCCTGATGGGTATGTTGGGTTTGTGTAGTTTTGGCAGGGCTTGTAGTTTTGGTGCACTAGAGTTCACATTTGTTAGTTTGTATTTTTCGCTGTCTTCTATTATGGAGTTGTTTTTGAGGACTTCTTTAATTTTTCGTTGGTATTTGTTTGTTGGGTCAGACTTCAGCTTTTCGCAGTTGTGTACGAATTCCAATGTTTTTTTTTTGTATATTGTTATTTGTCTATTATCACTGTAGTGTTCATTTTTGTTTTCGTTAGCTGTGTGTTTGTTTCCCGGCTGTGTTTTTTATGTTTTCTATTTGGTGTGCTGCCAGGTGTCTGAGTCGTTCTTGTTGGTCTCGTGGTGTTTTTTGTATCACTAGTTCTGTGTCTATATTCGGTTTCGTACGATATTTGGGCACATAAATGAAAACTTAATGAGAATATCGAAATCGATTTCTGTGGTTGAACGTGTTATTTAATGAAAAAAGATTATAACAGATAAACAATCCAATTTAAAAATTGTAAAATGTAGTGCGACCTATTGTATGTGTGCTTGGTGATGAGGCCATAAAGACTTCAGAAACAGTTAAACTCTCCGCGCGTATTTTTTTGCATAGTTAACCTACTTTGTAAAATTCGTTGCATTTTAATGCACGAATTATACCAGCTTTATAATTTTAAAATTAATTAAAAAACATTATATTTAATTTGCAAAGCTCTGTGCCTACGTAGATGTGATCATTTCATTTAATATTTTAGCTTTAAGTTGTTCCTTTCCACCCCTTCTCTTCCTCACCTAATTAGGGTTTGATTTTTTTACATTGCAAGGTTTGCTGGTACATACGAATTTAGTTTCATTTCGTTCCTAATTTTAATTTCTAATTAAATGCTTCCATTAATTAATGTTTGGATATTGGCATCATATGTGTTTTGGTTTTTCATTTTACTTACAGTGAGCATTTTCTTTTGTCACTTTTATTCTGAACATTTTTGGGCATCGTCTCTTTGCCTTCTTTGTTCAAAATTTAATTTAGACACCATTTGTGTTTTCAGTTAAATGTTCTTTCGTTTCATTTTCATAGACTCAAATTTCGCACTTAATTTTTGCATTTTTCATTTTATTTGTAATTATCATATTTTAATTTACATACGGGCTAAGAACAGATAGAAAAGAAATGATACAACCACGAAATCCAGTGTAAAGATTAATCAAACAATATATAAGGTGAATGATTGAAAATGTAACGAATGAGACTTAACTGTATCTACCAGGTTGCTATAAATTCGGGAATTATTCGTAATGAATATGTGACTGGAGATTTTATATCGAAACCGAAAATAAACTAAAGCCCCCAGTGTTCAAATTCGAATTCATTTAACATGGCAATCTTTTTGAAATGTTGGCCTAATGCCGCCCTACTGATGCATTTGGCGAGAAAATCCGTATACTTTCATTTCATTCATTATCCATTACTTTCCTTCAACCACGGTAAAAATTCGAATCAAAATTCAAGAGCAATTGGGTTGTTATATATATATAAATCTTCCATACGTTCGTTTCTGAGAAATATCGTCGTTGATAGCCATTAAGGTGGGTCTAAACTCACAAATCCAAATGGTTTGTTTAGTCAATCATTTCTCTCCTCCCAATTGCAATTTAACAAACAGTCTCACAGGCTGTATGATGCTTGGTAAGATAGACTAAACTTTCTATAATTTAGTACACAATCAAAAACAAACAATCATACAAGGCTTAATATATGAATTCAACTCCTCAAGGGAAATGCACTGATATGTGCATGTCTGCAAATTAGTATTTTTGGATGCCACCAACTTCAAAAACTGTTAAAATTGTTAGTAATGTGACAGGCAGGTTTCCTATAACGGAATTTAATGTTTATATGAAATATTACTTTAACACTATTTATTACCTTCACAGGTATAGATGTGTCAGTGTGGTTAAATATATATTATATATTGCTGTTTCTTTTATGTACCCAGCTATCAATTGCCAGCTATCAATTTTTTGTCTCCGATACTCTCACTATTTGAACTGAACTGCTATGTTTTTTTTATATAACCAGCCTTGTATTTCCATGAGTAAATATCCTGCCTTCATTTTGCTGTAATGCACTTGAGTGGATGATCTACTCGTATATTTACAGTAAAGGCAACAAAATATTTACCTGTCACATGTATTAACTTTTAAAAATGTTGTAGTTCCTTTAATACATAGAGTAAAATTTTGTAAATTACAAGCCGGTATATTTTAAAAGAAAGTGCCGTACATGTAAATTTTAAAACATTGCTGTATATTTCTTTATTTAAGATTTCTACTGGTGCTAATGTGCACCAGTTGCGAAAAATAAAACAAAATAAATGTATTTACATATTTATTCTCAATAGAATAGATACATAAGTTTGAAGTCTGTCGAATCACAAATAAAATGCAGTAAAATGTTTAATCATTAAGAATATAGAATGAACGGACTCCTACTGCACACAGTCTTCTTAATTCGAACAGACACAAGAGCAACTCAGTAGTTGCAAATTAACTATAATAACTTAAATAAGAAGACAAAACTATTATAACTTGAGTGAGGTAGAATTTGTTTCCAATTGAACCAATGAATTAAATTAAGAATAAATTTGTCAAAATGTTGGGACACTAAATTAGAAATAATCGTAATTAACTATATGTACACACTAATTGGAAATTGTTATCAATCATCCTAGATAATTTTTCAGACGGTCGTCCTTTAAATTACCTTGCTATGCAGCAAACACAAGTGTTCTATATCTACCATTTCATATTAATTAAACAACTTTAGGTTACTTATATTTATTTAATACACAATAAATACAAATAACCAAATAAAAATTAACTATATTTGCATTAAAATTTAGTAAGTATAAGACACCAATTAGGATAAAAGGTAGTTTGATATAATTTAATCAATATTGTTTGTCACACTTTCATAAACATTTAAGCATCTTTTATACAATCTCCATTTATATTAAAATATTCTAATCAGCCACTAACACTTATAGTAAATTCAAACGTTTCCATTTCATTTACAAATAATTCCATTCGATTTCCCTTTATGCAATGAAGCAAATTTAAATATCAAGATGTGATCAATCTGCGTCCAAACGTCTTTGAAAATTCGTGCAAACAGATTTATTTGTAATCGTTTAAAACTATTCCTCTACCTAACAACACATCCATATTTGAAGAAAATGATATATGATATATACCGTTCTTTAATATTCTTTCTATTACAAGTCACAATTCAAAAAACAATTTCCATCAACTAAAACGTGTATTAATTACTTAGAAGTACTCTGTGAACTTATTTTATTAAAAAATATTCAAAGATTTTAATAAATTCCAAAATGCAAATTCCACAACAACTTAGGTTCAATGAATAAAGCTTCAAATCTAGAACGTCTTGTGTAAATTTACTCGACAATGTAAAATAGTTCTTTTAATTATTTCCAATTTTTGTCGATTTTACTAGAACTTTCGAAACTTCCTTGTTACAATATAGTTTGTAATTATTTATATGATTTAGATAAATATACTATAAATTTGTTTTACCAGTAATTTCCTATTTATAATTTTAAGAGGCACATTTTTGTTACATTGACGTCATAAAAATGCAATCAAATGAAATTGGGGGGAAGTTTAATTTTGTACCAAAATTACAAATAAAAAATGAACAATCTTATGGAATATTTATTATTTTAGCAATTCATCTAATTTTTGTAGTCCCAAGGAGCCAGCATACTCTCAAAAACGGTGGCACCAAACAATTACAGAACTTTTTAGTTATTTACTATTCTCCTTGATCATTATTAAAATAAAATTCTATTATCATTGTACAGATTCAGATTAAAATAAATTAATAGTACTGTAACTAATGAGTTATAGTTATATTTTCAACACTCAAGGTGCTTATAAACGGGGAATGTATTACCACAATACTGATCTATCGATAGTCATCAGTTAAATGTATTATGAAAAGTGTGATGTGAACATTGTATTTAACGCATGTAGATTGCAAATGCACTATTTTTTTGAACTCCTTGCCACATAAAACCATAATGGAAAAACGCAGAGGAAAATTCAAAAGTGGAATTCTGCTTAGCATGACAATGCACCAGGCCACAAGGATGCTCTAAAGGATTTAGAGTTCACAGAATTAAATCATACACCCTACAGCCTTGACTTTCCGTCTTCAAGAAGTTAAAGTAGTTGAGGAAATAAAGCTTTCTAAATGAGGAAGAACTAAGGTGTGCGGTTTTCTTTTTGCAGAGCAAGAAAGAAAATGTTTTGATAGTTTATTTTCGTTAACTTGTAAATATAAATAATGCATAACAGTACAAGATTATATAGAAAAATGACCAGACTTTTATTGTGTTTTAACTCCTTCATAGTCAGGTACCTTTTTTAAACAGTTTGCCCTCCTATAAGCACCTTGACATCAGTCTGACTGCAAGATATTAGTACATGTTAAAATATTGGTGCCAAAGAATCAAAAACTAAATATATTACTCAACGGTTTATGAAGTGTCATAAATACTAAATATTTTCCATTGGTACACATAAATGAACTATTCTATTTATATAATCTAATGATTGACTAAAAACTTTATTAAATGAATAAGATTGTTGCAGGAAATGTTTTCCACGCGAAAAATCTGAATAAGAAATTCCTAAATTACATGATATAATTTTGACAGTCTTAATTTTAGAGATTTTTCTTTAAATGCAATGTAAAAGAATAGTTTATAAAAGTTATATTTCACTTTTTTGAATTATTAGAAACATGGTAGATACAAACTATGATTAAAACTAGACTACTATATTACAGTTATTGATCAGCTCCGTCAACGTTTGTTCGGCTATTTTATCATATATATGTACAGCTTACGTAATAAATTATTAACAAAAAAAAATTAACTCGCATGAATGGCTGCTACAGGTCGAGATATAAGTACCATATCATTATAGCAATGTCATAAGTTACATAAATACTGAAATATTACACCGACATATTTACAATTGTGTACCGATATCTTAACAACGTTTATCCAGCAACCAATCATTGCATATTGAGTTAAATAAGTTGCAAAAATTGCTATAAATACGGGTATATTTTACTTACATTAAAAATTAATTGTACACGGATTGTTTTAAGTAAAAAAGTTAATATAAAACATTTTACTGTAAAAAAAATAATTACCTAACTCAGTCGAACCTCCTTTTAAATAAATAATTGAATTAATTGAATGATTTTCAGTCTATTTTTAAAATGTCATGAGCAAATGTGCATTATAAATGAAAGAAATGGTTGATTCTATGAAATGATTTTTTAAGTACGTTACAATAGCGAAAAAACAAAACCTACTTAAAAATTTTCACGATTTTATAATAATTGTTTTTTTTTACATACGAGAGATCAACATTTTAAAACTGTTAATGAAAAATGAAACATGCAATCAGAATACGAATAAGAAATAAAAACAAAGTTAGATAACAGAAAAACCATAATTATCGAATCTATTCTAACTACATGAAACGTTGTACACGTTTGTACACGAAACCATTACATTAATTCAATACATCAGCTTTATCTCCTTCAATGCAGCACTGTATTGCAATCTGATCCCATCTACAGAGAAAAATTAGTCTATTTAATGTAATGAGTTAATACAATTAATTTCATAAACTCAAGACGATAAAAAAAAAACACCAAGACAATTAGAAACATTTCTGTTACCAAACTCGAAACACATTTTATTTTAGAAATTTCTACAAAAATGGCACGGCAAAATAATTTTGCAAGATAAGTATTTAAAAAAAAAAGTCATGGCATTTCCTAAATTTACTACTAAGTTTAGATTGTGTGGCAGTCAACTGGCAGTGATCGTTTAAATTGATTTGTTCTTACTACCGTATTAACTACGAAATTTTAAAAAATACGTACATACAAATATTAGTATTAAAAAAATCACATATACATATGCAAAACCGACTATAATTGCTTCCACTCCAGAAATATTTATAAAAAATCACATTTGATATATGAAAATTGTATGATACAAATTATTACTAGTACTAGTAATGAAAGTTTTAATCTACAGTATGTCCTGCATTATAACAATGTTACTGACAATGTGGAACTGTTATCAAAGAAGACGTGAATGAGAAGCTAGAGAAAAGTACATAAAATGCTAGTGCTATTTGATGGAAATGGATTCGTCTCCTTGTTTACCGTAATAAATTGACTTTTCCACAGATCCAAGTAATGCTATGATAGAATATTTCGAAGTATTAATGGCGGATGATGATTACGAGTTGTTTAAATTGGTACAGTTTTTTTGATCACATTTCATAAATCGACAATAAATTATGTCTTAGTAGTAAACAAATATATAAACAATACTTTTAATTGTTGCTAAATGGTTTAATAAATCAGAACTTACATAATTTCATTATTTTACATGGACACAAACTTTATTACGAGTTCTTAAACATTACATTTGAATTGTTTTTATTATTGATATATTTTGTTTATATCAATGCCGGACATATTGTCAGATGTAAACAGTATGAGTTTGTTACAGAAATTGTGTACGATATGAAATGTCGTAATTTCATAAATATTTATGGCTCTTTTACAACAAACAAGAGTTCAAAATGGAGGAATGTTAATTATCTACATCATAATTTAAAAATTTTGATTACGTCAACTATGTGCGTACTCTTGTTCAGTATAACTGAAACGAAAAATTGGTTAATATAATCAAAACAAAAAGTTTCATAATCGAAGTAAAACACAGTTTGCATAGTAACATTGCGAACACACGAAGTATAATAGAACTTAAATAATACTAGAGTACCTTAAATTGGTCTAGTCTAGATGTAACTAACAACCAGTAACATGGCAGTGTCAATCTGCTGGTTGTAAACGGTCGCATTCGCCTAACAATCGGCAGCCTTCCGTAATTCTTAACTACAATACTTACAATACATACAATCTACTATACACAGTGAAAGACTTCACAAAATATACATCTGTGTTCCCATATCATACAGTCAAGTGCAAACCTTTGTAACTTCCGTAAAATGAGATCAATATATACTAGAAAAAAAAGAGCAAAATATACTAGATCGTGCAGACAATTGTGTAAAAGAAATATGTACACTGCAAAGACCAAAGATACATCGATGCAATTCTTTTTAGAAACTTTCAACACCACATAATTTCACCGTCACGAAAGTCATGTGAAAATTTTAACATTTCGAAACGCAGTCGCTAAGAATAAAGCAATAAAAAATTAATATCACCGATTTTTGACATGTTCCCTCAAAATGCATGATGTAATTAAATGCTCGTATTTGCTATCGAGAAAATTTACAAAGGTCGCACGCAGTTACAGTGCATTAAAATTTGATTGATATCACGTCGTTAGCTTGCACGGTTTGCGGCGATGTTTCTTCCTTGTTGGACCGTTTTGTTCGTGCGGACAGAGCAACGGCTTCAGTTCGTTCTTCGAGGCGGCCTGCAAATTTGGTATTGATACGTTCTTCGTCACCGTGTATTCACTTTCAGCGACCCATTCATCTGGTATCCTGTAAAATAAATAAAATGGATTGGATTAATTATTCCATCACCTATTTCAAATTGACACTATTATGTAGTTGGGTTGGGCATCTAATTTAGGAATATTTAATAAATTAAATTTAAATTTAAAAATTTTCGATATTTTTTTTTGATTTTTAGGTATTTTTGTAGTTGGGTTGGGCAACTAATTTATGAATATGTAATAAATTAAATAAGAAAAATATAATACTTACACATCTTGAGGGTGCCATCTTAACAGAAATTTCGTTTTGCCGTCAGATTCAATCCTCTTCGCCAGTACCTGGCTCTGGAGCGAGATAGCATCACCGGCGACGCTCTCAAATTGTCCGATTGTTCTCTTTTCTGTCATGGTTAGCAGGCGATACTGGAGACCCTCCATAATTCCAGAGTCAATAAAATCAAACATGCGTGCTAAAATTTTATTCGTGTTAGAAAGTCAAATGTAGCAAAGAATACGTCGTTTAACAAACAATGATGTACAACATTTATCATTAATATGTAATATTAGTGTAATATTCCTTACAAGTGAAACAAAGTTGCTGTTAGTGAAAAACAGTAAGGAAAACGTGATAATTTTACATAATCAGGATAGGATAAATTCATTATCTAATTAACGAAATTGTCGACCGCAATGGGTCCGCATATTAGACTGGGAAATCTAATAAGTCGATTAAGTAATTACGTGTATACCTCTCGACCAGACGACAAGAAATTTAGAAAAGCTCAAATAATTAAATGAGCTTTTGGTATTGAACTTGATGCGCCAATTTCTCGAGTATGTTTTTAGATAAATTTCAGAAATATTAAATAACGTATCTCTCAAAATGTAATAGACATTGTTATTGTTATTTTTTATGTTTGTTGAAATGAAACTTTTAAATTCACCAAAAGTATAACTAACAGTGTACGTGTGTGGTGTATGTGTGTGAGATATGAGTAGAGTAAAAATGAAAATGTGAGATATACACTTCTCCAACAAATTAACGCACCATTACTGTTTTATCAAAAATCATGTACATATGTAAATGATTTGAAATGTTAGGATGTAATAAATCCCGCAACCTTTTTCATTGGGTTGGGTAGTATCAAGAAAGAAAAAACCAAGATAACGCATAAACGACAGAAAACGGGTATTTTCGTTTATATACCATTTATTTTGGCATTCTGAACAGAACAACATTATTTTCAAACAATGAACCGTGTTTTGCACAATTTAAGTAGTGATGAATGTGTCCAGGCAGTAACATTAGCCGATGAAGGATTTAGATACCAAAACATTGCCCAAAGACTTGCTGTTTGCCATTCAACAATCTCTCGTGTGTCCAACGTTTCAGGGAAACAAATTCGAACCAAAGAAGGCCAGGACAAGGAAGGCCCCGCAAAACAACCGCCCAGGAAGATCGTTTTTTGCTACTCCGTGCTTTATATGAGAGATTTACTACCTCAAGAAGTTTGCAAATCCAGCTTGCAACCACACATAATGTGCAAGTTAGTATAGAAACGGTTAGAAAGCTTCTTGCTGCAAACGACTTGCACCCTAGAATTCCAGTCACAGGTCCAGTCTTAACGGCAGAACATCGGCGAATAAGATGACAATTTGCCAGAGATCACATCAAGTTGATTAACGCGGAATGGGCTTGTGTCTTGTTTACAGACGAGTCCAGATTTTGACTGTTTAACAATGATAGACGTGTGAGAGTGTTTCAACGACGAAGCGAACGATATGCCCAATGTAACATAAGACCAGTCCAAGCTTTTGGTGGTGGATCAATAATGGTATTTCAAAGTGGTGCGTGAATTTATTGGAGATGTGTACTTCTTTATTCATTTAAATTAGAAATCAATAGCAAATATCGAAACAATTTCTAATGCGAACATTGAAAATTATGGAAAAGTCAAAATCACAATAGAATAGAATAATGGAGAATAATTTAAATTAACAATATTTGTGATCTAACGAATGATGCAGTGAAAATGAATATGTCTTCGAAAAATTTACCGTGATGATGATAAATTAAATTTAACGATGTATGATAATTTTAAATTTGGTGAAATTACCAAGTTTCAATACAACTGAAACATATAATACAAACCAGGACATCAGAATAACTAAGCACAGACATAGCGTTGGCATAGGAGTCTAATGTAGGTTCTAAAATAATCTTATGAAAGTTGATTATGTCTGAAGTGATGATAGATAGAACTTGTAATTGGTAACTTGAATTAGAGATGATTGCCAGGCCATCTTCTTCCTACGTCTTTCTAAAATACCAAATTTATTACGATTTAAAAGCACTTCAAATTGTTTATTACATAGCTTTAAATACGAATCACTATTATTATGCAGCTTTTTAAAAAAGAGTGAAGCAAAATGAAATCTTTTAAACATTAATCAATCTGATATTTCAGGCCTTATATATAAGCACTTTGATTAAAATAAAATCCTGCATACCCACACTAAAACTACCGTGGCAGAAACTTACAACAACCGAACATTTTACAATTATACACACAATAATATCCTCGATTGAATGTCTCAACATCCAAGTTGTTCATCTACAGCAAATCTCACATCGGGATACTCTAAAGATGCAAACGTGGAAAAAGAATTTACCTGACCAGGGCTGCCTTCGAAATCTGATTTTCTTGCCGTTTCTCTTGAACAGCTTGACCGAACCGTTCTCCATCGACTTCTTGTTGTTTCCATTCTGCGTGCTGTCCGAGTTGAAGTGATTGTTTACATGTCTTTCCAATGCCAACTGGAACAATTTAATTTTAGAATGTGTGGATTTTATTTTTCCCGTTCGTATTTTACCTGTGAGTTAAATCTCATTCCACAACCGTCGACAATACATCTGAAAGGTTTCGTTCCTGCATGCGCAAGAACGTGACGTTCCAGCCACGATCTCGAACATGATTTGCGACCGTGTACTTTACATCCCAACCATAGGCACACGTACTGCTCTTGAGTTGCTTGAGATATCACATGTTTAACCTGAGTGATAAAATAACGTATTAGAAATTGAAGGATCTTATCTACTAAAACATGGTTGACGTTGTCTTTCGACTTCAAATTCAAATTTTTCCCATAGTTCATTTATTAAATAAATTGCATAAGACGGTGTTGATCAAATTACTGTCGATTCAGTGTTATAGAGGTCAATTTGACGTTTACAAGATAGTCTGTGAGATCATTTCATGAACACCCTTTTACAAAATGTCACTTTGATATCTGACTATGTATTCTGTAGTAAAATATATTTTGAGATATTTTTTAAGGACAATCTGCTGGTCATGAGCTACATAAAATTTAAGTGTTATGAACTGTGAAGGTTTATATACTCAAACCAACACATATACAGATGCCTAAGTATTCTTCAACTACCTTCAACTAATCTGCAAAATCGTCATAGAGTTTTTTTAAAAACTACCTTAAATGAAACTTTTTTAAAAAACTAATGTTTAAATCAATTACTGTCACAATCTGCTTCAACACAAGCTACAACAACCTAAATGACTTTGACTAAAGGTACAAATTTCATTTTGCTTGCTATTTTGTAAAAAAAAAAAAAATATTATTATTAGATAAAAATATACCTTAACATACCATTGCATTTAATTTAAAACAATTTACCCTCCTAAGCATTAAGGTTGTCACCATCTAGAGCATGTGCATTGGGCCACATGCAAGTACTAAAATGCACGTTTAGGTTAAGTGCACAAATTTGAAATTTAATTTCGACTTCAACCGTACGAAACGGAAGTTAATGCAATTTAAATACATTTTTAAATACCTGTATTTATTTAGTGTATGCCGCTAATTAGTGCACGTAGAGAATCTACATTGCTATCGGGTTTTGCTAGTAGACTACATAGTGTAGGTGTGTAAGGTTTTTTTCTTTTTTCTTGATATTATTTTAGTTCAAGTGTATTTTCGAATATGGCGAATTGGCGATAACCTGTACGTACCAAATTTTAGTGACAGTTTACATAAATAACAGTGGCGTGGCTGATATAAAAACGCCAACATTTTATGAAAGAAAATAAATAGAACACCACCAAAACATGAGTACGATGGTAAAGATCAGTAAGTAATCTCATTATAATTTGTTTAATGAAAATTTACGGTTTACGGTTTTTTGTGAATGTGTTTTATCAGCTCCACAAAATGTCTTACCTACAAGCAAGCCCATATCAGCATAAACGAACAGTGTTGCCAGACGCGAACTTTCGGTAGATCTAGTTGTAACTTTTCGGTGGAAATTGGGTAGATTAATTTTTTTGCCATTTTACCAATTTCCCACAGAAAATACACATTTTTCAATAAAACACTCACTTTTATTTTACGTTTGTAATGTTTATTAAACCAACGAATAAAAATAATTAAGAAATAAGGAAATGAGCAGAGATCAGAGAGATCAGAGAGGAAATGAAAACATCCAAAGGAAAAACATAAAAATTAAACTAATCAAATAAAACTAAATGATGAGCTTCGGAAATTAAAATTAAAAAATAAATCTTCGGAGGAAGAAATAAGAAAATAAAAGGAGTTAAAAAACTTCTAAAAGAAAAAAAAGTAGGCATCACGCCAAGGTCAGTGATGAAAACAAGAGAAAGCGCATGTTGCATAATTTTTTTCCCAATCATGAGAAACAAACCAAAACTGAGGTGGTATATGGAAAATGAACATGTTTTTTTATGAATGGTGGTGGTGATGACACCAAAGGAAACAATTGAGAATATACCCAAAGGCAGAAAAAGAAATGGATGACGAAGTAAAAATAGGTTATAATAGAGCAATTCTAAGTGGAAACGTATGAAAATTGGAACAAAACGCCTTCGACCCTTTTATATTTTTGCTCCCATTCTTCGTTTCAACCAATAGTTTCGTTCCCACAGATTTATTTCCAAAGTTTTAATTTGGGATGATATTTCCACATCAATGTCAATTATCAGTTCCTTTTGTATTTACTTCTTTCAGCTTTGCCAAATCAACAAGATCTTTTTTCTAAATCAATACTGTTCAATTGATGAGAGCCTGCAATTTACAAAAAAAATCCTTCTTGCTTTCAGGATGGGTGGTTTGAAGTGAGTTAGTTCGTATCGTTCTCAAATGGTGAAGTTTTCATACGATTATACCTGAACGGTCAGTTTTTCGTAAATTACTTTTACTAAGTGGTCCATAGCAGCAAATGGAATATTATGATTGGCCACAAATGCACTTAAACGTACTTTTATTTTTCGACGGAATCGGTGAGTTTAATCACCTTCTTTGATTCTATCTTCTAGTTGTTTTTGAGAAGGTAGTCCTGAAGTTGCAAATTTATGCAGCGTCCTTTGTTTTGAAACCGATTTAAGTTTTTGAACGTGAAATTTGCCAAAAGAGTGTTTTAGAAGCGCAACCTTCCCGCTCCCGTTTGTATCACACCATGGACTCATGGGAATACCAGAATGCAGGAAGCTACTTAATTAAGGAAGAAAAGGTGTTTGCATTTGCAAACAGCGCATTAAACAGCTAGAAATCACATTGATTTGCATTTTCTTTTTATTTTAATAATGATCTTAAACTTTTCGGTAGATTAACGATTGAAATCAGTAGATCGGTAGAGCGATTCCAAATTCCGTAGATCTACCGAAAATTCGGTAGATCTGGCAACACTGCAAACGAGGTATAAAAATCGAATCAATTCTTTTTTATATATGATGACTTTAAAGATTAAAAATGTTGACACAAAAGTACCGAAACTATATCTCTCAAGATATATAAATATAGAATATATAATTATTATAAAATATTTTCATTGTAAGTCTACCTCAAGGTACAGAATTATGAACAGCCATGCTTTGAACACTTGGGAATTACATTTTCTTGATGTAACTATTGGCAGTATCCAGTCATTTGTGACAGGATCGAACTTCACACTATTTACAACCACTGTCATTTTAATTGAGAATTTTGTTGTTATTGTGCCCTCAATCTTCAGATATGTCCATGTAAATTTCAAAAAGGTAATTAACGTTGAGTTTTAGGTTACTCGTCTACAACTTTTAATGTTCGAATCTTTAGAATTATACAATGCATATTAGATTATTATTGATAAAATATTGTATTGGTGTTAGAAAAATGAGTAATATGTATCAATTGTATTATCTAATGCTTCATTTGTTGATGAACATGAATGATGAAAGTATTATTGTTGTAGTAGAGCGGGGGAAGAAAAATATTGAAAATTGAATGTGACAGTGACGTAGATCATCGAGAGTGCTAATGACAGAAGTATTCTCTAAATATAGGAGATACGTATCAACATTAAAAGAAAGTAACTGACGTTACCAGCAACTCAAATTGCATAAAATACGCGTGACGAAACATTCACCCAAATGATCTGCGATGTTGTCAACATAATTGTTGGATTAATACCTAACAATAAGTAGTTAGATTTAATACGCGACTTAGGTTCGCTACAAGTCGCCATTTCCACTTGTTAAGACATTAAAGAAAAGTTGGCACAGAAAGTTATCTAAAAATTTCGCAAGATGGAAGATGTTCAACATTCTGAGACACATATACAAGAAAATGCAATGTTCAACAAATTACTGGCCAAATAAAATCGTTCCAAATCAATGTTTAATAAGAAACTTGATCTGCTTTAACTATAAATTGAAGACTAATTAAGAATCTCGCTGCAATGTGTAACTACCAACAGTTTCAATGAAAATATTCAACTCGACACTAATGTACAGTAATTGAGTGTTTAAGGTGGAAAAACACAACCAAACTCTAGATATTTAATATTAAAGTATCGACGTTAATAACTATCCTGCGTGGAGCCTCAGGGCACTCAAATGTAATCAGGTATAAAATTATTATATATTAATTACACTGTGGTGTACATATACACACATTTTGTAATATTGTAATAAATAACCAGCATTGAACGAGTTATAAATTTTGTTTTCTTAAATTGAGACTTAATTTTTGTATAATTTTTGAATGTTTGTGATTTTTATAGTAGATACAGATTATTAAGAATAATTCTACTAACCTGTAGATGTTCTAATAAGGCCCCATTGGTATCAAATTGTGTATGACATTCGGCCCATTGGCAGGCAGCAGAATCACTTGAGTGCGATCTCTTCTCTTTGGATTCGGAGTTCTCCTGCTTTGCCGGAAACCTGATTGTCTTTGGCTGCGACAGAATGGGAGACTTCTGGGGCTCAACGGTAACTGGCTGACTGACAGAAATTTCTAGATTGTCCTTGCTAGAAATCCCGCTGTCCGAATCGGGCGTAGACGGTTCCTCGTTGCGACATATGCTGTGGATGGTATCGGAGGAGGGTGTGCTGGTGGTGTTTGTGCTGACTGACGTGGCGTTCTGCTGTTTCGGTGCTATGTTAGTAACGGTTACAGGCTTGGCAGAGAGGACTGTTGGAGTGCCAGTCTCGACACTCAACGCGACGTTGAAATTCGACCCGTTTATTCTCGAAGGCAAGGTGTTTAATTTCACGATAGGCACTACTGTAGCGTTTAGCTTAACACAATTACTAAAGTTATTAATGGTGGTGATTTTTTGTAGCGGCTGGATGACGTTCAGACATGGTGTTCGATGGTTCACTATGGGTATGGTGTTTATTTTGTCACTGCTTATTGTAGTAAACTGAGGAACGAATGTCATATTGTCCGGCGGTTTCGGCGTTTTAGTGTGAAGATATGTTAAGTTCGTGGGAAAAGTCACTGCGGTTAACGTTACCGGATGAAAGTTATTCAAGTTACTCATACCGTTTAAGTTATTCAGGTTGTTCATTGCGATTTTTTCGGTCAGCTTGCTGGGTGCAGGTAATATTTTCCTAGGAGTGATAACCGGCGATATTTTCCTGTTGGTCATGGGCGACGTATTGACCTTTCTCACGGCAATCTTACGAACGTTTGAGGTTTTTTGCGTTACACCGTCTAAAATTGTTACGATTTTCTTTAACGAATTTGATTTAATAGCTAGATTAGAGAGCTCTTTCTTAATACCATTCGATTTAATTTGAGATTTAAAATACTCCGTGATCTTTCCCTGCTGCATCTTCGGAGCTATCGACACTTCAGGTTTCTTCGGAGGCTTATTAGTTTTCACTTTTTTACTTATTAAATTAGGACTAGGTTCAGCTGGAGTACCGGATTCTTTAGGCAGCACTTGTGCGTTTATCGTTTTAGTTAGAACTGTTAAGTTGGCGACTTGTTTAGCATTTAAATTATTATTTAGGCATGTTGGTGATTGTTTGCTATCCTCCTCCCTCTTCAATCGTTTCGTAAAGGCAGTCTTCTCTTGGATTGGCCTCTTCAGAGGTAAGCTGTCCTCCGTCCAGGACCACGGTGGATGATGAGCACTTTGAGTCGGTGGCATCTTCGCAGGCTGGGATCCGGAATCTTCGGAGTGACTAGACGCGATACTGAAGGGTGATCCAGGGTCGGTTATATCACTTGAAGCTGTACTACTCCCACTGCAGTCCGTGCAACTTAGCACCGCCACGCCGCTGAAAAAATACGACAAAATTAATTATCCCCTTCGCATCCAAACACACAATAAACGAACTCACGGACCTTTCGCCAACATTGAATATACATAGACACATCGCACAAGCCATGTGACTCCAAACTAACATTTCTTGTGCATCTGCTTTTTCAGTCTGCGACGGCACCACAAGTTAAATGCGAGATACAGTAACATAATTCGTGTGATTCAATTAAAATTCGAAACGCCGAAGACGAACTAAAGTAAACCACGTCGGTTGTAGCACCCCACCAATACACCATTTAAATTCGGAAAAATCAATCTCGAACAAATTTAAAAGTTCCGTCTCGCTCGTGTTTGCTGTAATAGTGCCTTTGTAACACTACCCGAACGTCTGTTAATATTTAACCCCCTGTCCCACTCTCCCAACTCCGCACTATACAACAGTATAATACACAGAAGAGGGTTTCTTTACCTGCCTAATGCAATATTTTTCCTAGATAAGGGACCTTCGGCAGTTTTATTCAGAAAGTGTAAAATTTTTCTAAACTTAACGAAAATATCTAAGTGACGAAATAATAAAATTATATTTACGTGGACGCACGTCCTTAATTTTACGGAATAAAATCGGGATATTTGCAAAATATTTAGTATTTAATTACCAACACATACCCGTTAAAAGAAATTATTAATTTTATAAACGTTATAATGTTTTTTTTGCAAATTTCACTTTTATGCAAAAAATGCCAACTCAATTATGTACATATATATAAGGTTATTCCCGTTTCGATTCAATCATTGTATTAATTACATTTTATTTATATAATTCTTTTAAAAAAAATGCATTTCTTCGCATTCAATTATAAAATACTTAAGGAAGGGTAAATTCAACTTTAAAAACAATAATATTTTTATGACACGTACAAAGAATTACTTAAAGATCGTAGGAAATACAATAATTTAATTTAGAATATGAACTTCAGGTTCAAATTTCAAGTTTAAGATTTAAATGCATGTCGTTTTAAAAAAAAAAAACGATTTTTTACGTGCTTCGACATCGACCACTATTCAACATGTCTACATTTTAATTATGCAGTTAATCGTTTACGGCTTAATTATTATAAAAACTCCCTTCCGGCCTGCAGCGAATGGGAATCTCCTCTTAAAAATAATTTATTTACCCTCAATACCGATACTCATCTTTATCCAATCTAGATAACACTTTTAATTAGTGTTATCTCGCACATCTACCGATCGCTTATGATACGCGAAAACATTTACAGTTTTTCTCAGTGGACGTTTCCCATGCATGAGTAAACACGACATTAAATGTGGTTTAAACGAGAACAAAAATTAGTAATCGGCGTTCGTAAATTATGCATTAATCTTGTTATCATTACGTTGGATCGAACTATTCATTTTGATTCCACTGTTATTATTGAAATTCATAATCAATAGAGTTTACAATAAGTTAATATAATAGTTAACGAGGTCTTATCGTTTGATGGCATTTATTTGGCCTAGCGCTCGATGTGGCTTATATTTCACATAGAATTTATTTTTCAATAGTGTATATAAAACTGTAAGTTGAAGTAGCTTTGGTTTCCCATGCGTTTTGCCTTCGAGAGTCGATTCAATTAGTCTTTCGTATAAACAAAACTAGCTTGGCACTCGTGAACTCGAGTGGAAATACTGGCTACTCGGTTTTGTACGTTTTTTTGCGACGGAGTGGAACGTGTAAATTATTTTCTGCTCGGTTACTTTTGATTGTCGTTTGAAGCAACACCGAAACAAGGCCATAAATTAGATATGGTAATTTTAATATAATTCGTAATTAAATATTTATGAATCCTCTTTACTTCCTATTGTCTGTATGAAACAGTGATTCGATTTCCAAACTTAACTTTATGTTGCTTTCCTTCGAAATAAAAAAAATATATATACTAATCAGACGTCTATTCGCGATGTGTATGGGACCCGGCTTAAAGCACCAGTTGCGGTTGATGTCTCATATATAGTAGTGTGTCATATTTTTCCGCGTAATCAACATATTTTTCAATATAAAACGAATGGATTTATACTATATATAGACGAATGAAAAGTACAGAAACTTCGCTGCAAGATTATTTGAAAAAAACGTGTAATTTTAAAACATGTTGATGATACGGGGGGAGATCAGTATTTACGGTCCCTAACATAGAAGGAAACAAATTGAGGAAATATCAAACGATGCTCCAAACCTTTGATTCCTCTGGAAAAAAAATCTTTCGGTTGCTCTTCCAACCAGTCGTTTACGGCCGTCATCACTTCATTATCTTCGTAATATCTGGTTCCTCGAAGATATTCTTTTAATTTTGAAAATAAAAAGAAATCACTAGGGGCCAGGTCTGGTGAATATGCAGGATGTTCAAACAATTCAAATCCTGCGTTCAGAATAGGACTCATGGCTTTTGTGGACAGGAGGGTTGTCTTGATGAAACATGCTCAACTATGCTCAATTTTAAGTTGGCATAGTAGGAGCCTATGATTGTATGTCCACGTTCCAAAAAATCAGTCATCAAAATTCCGTCTGCGTCCCAAAAAATTGTGGCCATAACTTTACCAGCGGATGGCAAAACACAAAATTTGCGGGGTGGCGGAGAACCTCGGCGATGATACTTTGTATGGTCACGAACGAAGAGGCCAACGCACGTTTGATTAACAGTGACGAATCGAAAAAGAAATTCATACGGATCTACTTTAAACTCTGCCAACTGGATTCAGAATGCAATACTCTAGAACGGTGTTTCCCAACGTGGGGCCCACGCCCCGCAGGGGGCAATTTAATTGTTAAGGGAGGCAATTCGAAAATGGACTCGACACGAGTTTAACCCTTTTGGTCCAGGCCATTTAAATGCAATGATAGATTTCTGTGTCAAAATTGAACGAAAAAAGCTTAAATAATTGCAACCAATAAATATTATCAATTCGTTTGACGAGACCAAAATATCAACTGGGTTTTTGGCGTCGTCAAGTTAACTGCTGCGGCAGACCCCGGACGCCTAAAATCTCGCTAAACAACGCTAAACAAGGCCCGGCGCAACTTGTAAAAGCCTAGTTGATTTAACAAATTTATTGTATAGATACAATTGGTGTTTTATTTTATTTTTATTTATTTTAATTTTAGAAGCTTAATTTTCCAGAAAAAATTGTCAAATGGAAAAAATATGTTATTTTGCGGTGGCGATGTGGTAAATGTGTTATATACATTTAAATAAATATGCATTTTTTAGTGTACATTTACTCTATGTCACAATAAATGAATTTTAGTACATACTTTAGTTTTAGTTTTTAATTGATCTTATATTTATTTCTTTCAGCCCATAGTAAAATGAGTGGTGCAAGCAAGAAAAAAAATTCGTCAATATTCGGAGGAATATTTAAAATTTGGGTTTCATACCCGCTGTCCACGATGAGCAGTTTCCTTTTTGTCTTTTATGCCAGCAATGCTTGACCAACGAATCAATTAAACGAGGTCGTCTTGAGACGCATTTGAAGGCGAAACATTGTGCTCATATTAATTCAGATTTGAATTACTTTCAAACTTTAAAGAAAAATTTTGAAAAGAGTACAACATTAAAGTCATACTTTCATACTTCAACTTATAATCGTATTCTTGAGGCTAGTTATAAAATTTCTTTATTCATCGCTAAATCTGGAAAAATCATACTATAGGAAAGAATTTAATAAAACCGTCAATATCAGCATTTCTTAAAACGGTTGTAAAAATGTAAAAGCTATGCCATTCAGTAACAATACTGTTAGCAGAAGAATATACGAAATGAGTTAAGATATTGAAAAACAACTTATTGAAAAGCTGAAAACAAGAAATGCAGTGCAAACGGATGAATCAACTTTGAGAGACAGTGACGCAGTATTGATAACTTACGTAAGATATATTCATAAAGGCCATTTTGCTGAAGAAATGTTGTTCTGTAAAAGATTAAAAAGCACCACTACCTCCAAAGATATATATAATAATCTAAAAAGCTACTTAGATGTCAATAATATACCAATGAAAAATATAACATCTTGTACTGCAAATGGTGCTCCTAATATGAAGGGGAAGAAAATGGTTGGTTAAAATTGATGAAAGATAAGAATCCTGAAATGATTCTTGTGCATTGTGTTATTCATAGGGAAAACGTTCTAAATGAAGTACCGACATTCAGCAATAAAGTGTATCAATGCTATTAACGCTAATGCCAAATGTGGGCGTCTCTTCAAGCTATTTTGCGAAGACAAAAATGCACACACACCATGTGAAACTTTTACTTCATACTGAAGTAAGATGGCTCTCTAAAGGGAACTGCTTGAAAAGATTTATGGGACTGTTTGATACTTGAGATTTTTTTAAGCGACAAACCTGAAATGATGTATCTATTAACAGTCGAAACAGCACCACACCTAATACACCTCTACCATGTCTTCATAAATTTCTTTTAGCGACAACCCTTTTGCAAGTATTTTATATCGTAACTGCACGAACCTCTGATTTTTCAGAATTTCTTTTAATTTGTCTACTTAATTTCGAAATTATTTGAACAGATAACAAGTCAACGTCATTCAATGCCTACCATGTCAGGGACGCTACATAATATCTCTCGATGAATGAAAAGTACAGAAACTTCGGTGCAAGATTATTTGAAATACCGTGTAATTCTAAAACATGTCGATAATGATATTACGAAAAATTGTCGCCATAAATAGTTATTTATAAAACAAGTTGTAATATGTGTTACTTTTTAACACGGGACGTGAATATTGTTGCGTCAGCCGACAACATGAGAAACACGTCTAGTGATGAAATTCATAATTTTACTTCGTATTTATACAAGATTTTTTTCCAATGCAGCTGTAAAGTGCAAATAACAAAAAAAATCGTAAAAACTTCCGGCGGGGCGTTCTAATGAACACCGAATAACCCCGATTGAAATTTGAACCTGTAACGTCAAGATTGATAGCCTGCCGATCCAGATCACTCCACCAGCAAAATATGTTTGCTTTTCTAAATGAGTGAAATAAAGTTACTGTAGTCGGGCACACGATTGTCTATTCTTATATGGTCGAAAAAACAAATTTAATTTGTATTAGTATTAAGTGACCCCCATGGGCGTGCACATTAGGCAGGTAGAACAACAAAAATACACTCTAAAAGACACTCTAAATTCGAATACAGAAATTCAAAATTCAAAATCATGAAATACTGAAGAAATGCAGTTACTTGAAAAGCGTGGACAAAATCGAATACCAAAATATAAATTAATAAAGTGAAAGCAGAACACTATAAAATGGCAGAAAACAAAAATTAGAACAAAAAGCACAGAAAGCGTGGAAAATCCAGTACAGTAGAAAAGAAGGCAATAATAGAACTAGATGCCAATAAATCAATAAATCTAAAGAAATGGAAAAAAAATATTTATAAAAATTACAAAAGAAACCATATCTAATTTGTATCAAAATATTTTCCATGAAAAAATTAAATTGGCTTCCCATAAAATTTGTTTTTGATATATTTTTAGATTCATCGCATATCCTGCGCACATGGTGAGACACTACACCAATTTATCACGATGATAATAACCGATGTAGGAAAAATAAACAACAAAATCTCGCAGGACACAAAATAAGGACGAACGAAATAAATGGGTTTCAAATAAAATGCACCACATAGAAGGAGTAGACGGGATACTAATCAATAGTTAAAATTTGAATTAAAAATGTTGACTTCTTTAAGACATATACCTTGTGTTATTAGCGTTTTCACGTTTCTTATATCGTTATTTCTTAACTTATTGCTGTATTTTTGTGGATCTACTTATCAGATGTCACCGTTCTGTTTGTAAAAATGCCAACAGTTGGCAGGCGGGATAATTTTCAACAATTAACGCCTTTTGAAAGGGGGCGAATTATTGATCTGCACGAAGCTGCAGACCAATATTTTGCATTCGCATTCAACAGTGTTGAGAACATGTCGAGGATGGCAGGAAGAACAGCGACAAATACGACGTAGAAGCGCTGGGCGTCACGGAAACACTCTGGAACGGGAAGATCGACTTTAACAAGATGTTGTCTTGCTATTGGTCACAGGGTTTCTATGACCACCATTTATAGCCGCATTCACTCATCTGGATTGAGATCATACCATCCAAACTATCGTATTCCTATATCAGCTCAGCACAAAGTAGCCAGATTTCAGTGCTGCCAATCCAGGCAACATTGGCTACTTGAATGGGATGTTGTCATTGTCTCTGACGAGTCTAGGTTTTGTTTATGGCACTCCGATGGACGTACACGTGTGAGAAAACCTAGAGGGGAACTATACAATTTGCAGTTTGTACAACGATTCTTACTGGCCTAACACATGGTGTAGTGATTTGGGGTGGCATAAAAATAGGACGCCGCTCTCCTTTAACGTTTATCCAGGGCAGTTTAAATGCTCGTTACATCGATGTCTTACAACCAGTTATTCTTCTGTCCACAAGATAATGCACGGGCTCATGTGGCAGTAATGACACAAAAATTTTTTGACGAAAATAACGTAAATTAACTCGGTACATAACCTCGGCCTGCCAGAACACCTGACCTAACACCTATAGAACATGTCTGGAAAATTATGGGGATAATTATATTATACGAAAGACTAACACTATAGATGAATTGCGACAACAGCTTCAAATGGTTTGGGACGAAATACGCAATAGATCATCTACTTTCTACTATGCCAGAAGGATAAATTTCTGAATTCAAGTACGTGGTGATGTTACAGATTATTGACATTTCTTCAATAAAGCGCTGTTTTTCCAAATTTTCGTCATTTGTTTGTATATATGTAACAAATTTACACACAAGCCCTCTCCGTCTAGTCCTTCTATGTGGTGCATTTTATTTGAAACCCAGTGTATATGACCTAACACAAAAAATAATGGTTTTCTGTTCCTCTTATATTACTTAATAAAGATAAAGTTAGCGATAAAATACACATCGAAGAACAGCACAGCAGAATAAAAGCAAACAAATCGGAACAAAAATTAAAACGACGTTGAAGGTATTAGAGCAAATAAATGAAATTGTTATTATTATTTAATTTTTCCATTGTTTGTTCTGCACCCCCCACCTGGCAGTTCATAATTGTTACTCATGTTGAATTATATAAAAAATCAGTACAGTACTAAGTGCCGAGTTTCCTGCATCGGATGATATTTGTTGTAAATACCAGAGTAACAATAACTTTAATTTATTTTAACACGAATTTGTTTACAATGCACTCAATCAACCAAATATGGTCGAGATGAATTATGAAGTCGCATTTAGTTTAGTGTCAGTTTATTTTTCTTAATTTTAATTTAATTGATTTTATTCGGACGGTGTCAAACAGCAAATTAGGAAAATTCTTTTGATGCGAAACCACATTTAAGGCAACGTTTTCACTGTTTTATTTGTTTACCAATTCAAAATATGATCTTGTACAACATAGAATAGTGGGGCTTAGTTATTAAAAAACCAGCATCATATACCTGCAATTTGCATTGAAAGCTGCCTGTAGTTGTTTCATGAAGTTTAATTTAAAATCTAAACCAGAAATAAAAATCATAAAACAGAACTGGCACATAGGATATGACTCCGAAACTCTTCTTTCGTAAACACTTTATGGATATTAAGATTTAAGTTGTCAATGTCATATTTTTTATTATTTCTTTGTACATAACAGTACCTACGGACTAAAACAAATGTCACTCGATGTTGTAAACTAATCACGACAATATCTTTTGACTAGACATTGTCTAGTTTCCAAGTGGGTTAATAAAGTGATTTTCACGTTTTTTCGTTAATTTGCTATATCTTTTTTTAAATAAAAATAGAGAGCGGAGAAATTTTACAATCATATAGTTATTTTATTTACTTTTACTGCCTTGCCGTTATATATCTCGTCAATATTTATACAGCACGCATAAAATAAATAGTCAGCATTAATTTCGCATTATTATTTCCATAATTCCGAATTCCGAAAAGCTGGGAAACCCGTTAAGTAGAACTCGCTCGTGCCTATGCATATATTACATTGAGTAGTGCAATATGATTTATAAATAAACACGACTTAAATATTCTCCCCGGCCACTTCTACTTTTACCTGAAATAATATTTATTGCCCTTATTTCGTCAAATAACAAGGTTCAAATAATAGAGCTTAGGCACCGGCCCGTAATATTATGGACTCTCAACACGGAGGCAATTTTATGATTTATTATTGGAAATTGGAAATCGAAAGTCGAACGAGGATGTAAACGAATTTACGGCCAGCGACTTATCTCCGTAACGGTAAAAAGCCCAGCCTCCATCATCTTCCGCAAGATTTGTAAATTTTACAAACCAGTGTTAACCTACGCATAAATTTTAAACGGCGGCCATTTCGAGCTGTAAAGTTTTATAGTAATTGTAAAATGCAAATTTTTAGGCGCTCGGTAAGATTCCGAAACGTTTGTCGGCGCTATTATTATTTCTATACAAATATTTATTTGGGCGTCAGTCGTCACAAATAAGCGGCTAATTAAGCGAAAGTTAAATTTAATATTTCGAACAATTTAAAAATAATGAAGACGATGGTCGGCGTTCGAGTGCGGCATTTAGTTTTAACAAGGCCCCCTAATGCCGCATAGGGGGTGATTTTTATTATTACAAACCGGTCTTTCATGCATAGGGGGGTTGCGAATGAATACATAGATAGACGAATACGTGGTTGTTATTTTATTAAATATTTTCGTGCATAGTAGACGAGGAAATAAATGTAATGAGTTATAAATATAAATATAAATATAAATGATACTATTAAAAGTCTATAAAATACACACTACAACCAATAGCGTTTTAAATATTTACATCGTTAAAGCAAGGATTAAATATTTATTATACAATACTTTTTCTTTTTTTATAATTAATTATGGAATTATATACTTACCGGCTTTGCATTCAATTTTATTTCCATTTAAGTAGAAGTTGTTTATTTTACAATAAATAGTGACTGCTAATACATAAATCAATATGTTGCATTTTATAGCTCAACGAAACTATTCCGTCACGCTTTATAAAATTTTATGTAAAGTGATACTAGTTGCTATTATATTTTAATATAATCGATCGATTCGAAAATAAAACGAAGGATATAATTATAATTTCGCTTGTGGTAACGGCGCGCCTGACATAATCTTACCTTGAATCCAAACGAATTTCTATTTATTTATTTATTTATTTAATGCGTTAATTAGGTATTGCAGTTAATTTTAATAAAGCAACGTGTGAATTATAATTAGTCTAATTATAGGGTAGACCGGCACAAGTTGCACCTAGTAAATTGATACGAAGCGAATTTCTTGATCGATGTAATAAAAGCTGCATAATAAAACTTAATGATTAATTAAAAATGTAATTCAAAATTTTGAATTGTAATCCATATGGTATTTTAATGTCAAATTACTTACGTTGTGTATTAATTAAATTTTACTTTGATTCACTCTAATTCACAGATTTTTACAAATACGTTATGAATAGTATTCAGGGTTGAATACCAAGAAAAAATAATAAAACTAATAACCCACATTATCTTTTATATGTTTGAAGTTAAACTTTTTAAATTGTTTCTAGAGTACATTTCTTTGAAGTGGACCGCCTAGATTTGCAAAGCAACTGAGTAATCATTTCAAGATAGTGCACACCTTATTAGGTATAATAATGAGTACATAGGAAAAATAATAACTGGAAATCATGTAGGTGGCCGTCAGGAGTTAATAAAATCAAATGAGGCCCTTGGGGCATATCGATTATAGATCAAATGACTTAGTACGCCAGGTGCGATAACATCCACGTTGAAATCCATATTACAATTTCATTGCTATAATTCTGTCGACTAAATGTGTGTAAATTAAGGATTAAGATTTTTCTTAATGATGCTGAAGTGTTTATTCCAGTTGGAAGTATGTTAATGGGCATATTTAAATATTAATTTATGGCAGATTTCTTTGTTTAAAAGTTATAAAAGAATAATTAATTTCAGTTTTAATTTCCATTGATACGATCAATTACGAGAGGAGTATTAAAAGTACATAAACTAGATATAAAATATTTACTTCATCATTTTGATCGGATTCGTGCGAATTAATTCAATTTTTTTAATTACTTTGGAATCGAAACCAACACAAAATTCGTCTTAATGTACAGTTGATAACAATAATAATAAAAATTACAGTTGAAACTAAAATACAACGTTTGAACAACTCTGCATATGTCTTCAAATTAAAACTATAAATAAAGACGAATGGAAGTCCGAAACAGTATTTAGCAAAATTATGTACACTTAAATATGAAAATACATTCATAAGGAAAAGTGTTAAAGAAAAATCGATGAAAGGTCAGGATCCTAAAAATGAAAGTATAGCACATATAATATTTGTCATTGAATATTAATGTTGACTTGTATTTACTTAATTTAAAACATAGGGTGCATCAAATATGTTCGAATTATATTCATATCCATCGTTAAAAAAATAGTGAAGTACTTGTGTTTCAAATAAAACGCGTTGTGTGAGCTATTCGAATTCTCATGGTCTGATAACCGTTTCGATATTTAGCCAACTTTCTTAGTGGTTTATATTTTTATTTCACATGTATCAACAGTTTATTTTAATTCACAGTTGATGGTTCATGGTTCATTGTTTCACTTTACAGACCTGAAACAGTTCTGTAAATGCATGAGGAAATTGAAAACATTACGTGCTCAACAAATGTTACCTTTCGGAAACGTTACGCATTGACCAAACATTTTCGTAAAATAAAAAATTATATTGATACATGAAATTCTTCCAGATGGATCCTAAAACATTTGTGATATCCCCTCTGATAGTGATAGTGATAGGACAGTGAGTTGTCAGATGACGATGACACATCTAATGAAGAGTTATTGGTGCAAGCAGGAGTTTCTTCAAACAACATCGAAGAGAGTGATGACGATTTCTCACATGAAGATGACATTCCTCTTACACAACTCCGCAATCAAGCCCCGAATCCAGCAAACCAAAAACCCAGAGGGAAAGTAACTAAAAAACCAAAATGGAACTGGAAAAATTCAGTCAGTTACTTCCTGATGAAATTTTGAAATTAGATACTGAAACTTTTTGGACACTTTTTATCATAAGACTTTTTCACCGAAGTTGTTCGCCAATCTTGTTTATATAGCGCCCGAAAATGACTTAACAGACCGTTGTGCACTACTGTTGAGGAAATTGCCAATGTTACGCCAGTAAACAGATTCGAGATAATAAAAAGTTTATTGCATTTTTCAGACAATAGTCAGAGTACAAGCAGTTTAGATAAAATTATGCCAGGAAACAATCAGAAAAGCCTGTTTGATTGATCTATCCTCTTAAACAACATATGTCTTGCGATGAACTGATCATGCCGTTTAAAGGAAGGATTAGTCTAAAAACGTATAACCCTAAGAAATCCCATAAATGGGGTTCTTAGTGGGGTATCCGGTTTCTCCTACAAATTTGAATTGTTTGCGGGAAAGCGAGGCTATAAAATTGAAGCTAGTGAGCCTGATTTGGGAGCTGCAAATAACGTTGCACTTCGATTGAGCAGATGACAAACACCACAAAATTTTCTATGATAATTATTTTTCTTCGTTGCGGCTAATTAATTAATTAATTATCGTACTTCGCGAAATGGAAAATTCATTCTGTGGCCACAGTCCGCCAAAATCGATTATCAAGGACAGACAGAAAAACAAATGAAGCAAAAAGGAAAAGGTACCATAAATGAAAGCACAACAAAGTTTGATGGGATCGATATACATGCTGTGCAATGGTACGACAACAAAATTGTCACTCTAATTTCTGAGTATTGCAGAAGCATATCCATCACCATCACCAAAGTAAATAGATTTTTCAAATCTGAAAACTGCAAAAACCCAGCAGATTGTCCAAATATAGTCATAGAATACAACCGCCATATGGAGGGGTGTTAATTTGCACGATTCCCTAATAGGACTTTACCCGATAAAGTCGGAAAATCGGAAATGGTATCACCGAATATTTTATCATATAATAGATGTTGTGGTGGTAAATTCTTGGCTATTGAATAGACGAATAAAAAGGCAACAAGGATCCACGGACAAAATAATGGCGCTTCCCGAATTCAAAACTCTTTTGGCAGAAAAGCTTTGCTCTGCGGGAATTCGAGCACCTAAGAAAAGAGGAAGGCCAAGCGGGTCAAACAATGGAACTTCAGAATCACCCAAAAAGATGCGAAGATGCTTGGAAACGAGACCAAAAAATTTTGTTCAGAGTGACCATATTAGCCAGAATGAACAATTGAGCGCGAAAGATTCCAGCTGCACGGGGCTTTCTCGCGTGAAATGTCAAAAATGTCACTATTGTTGCTATTCCAAAAACAATTGTTTCTTACAAGTTCATCAATAAACTTACTACTTTTTCTGAAGTTTAGTATTTTTTTAATCTTTTATTTTGTATGGGTTCATGATGTTACCATTTGGTAACCAAAAATAAAATTTTGTAAAACTTCATCATTCCGACCAAAATTATTCCAAACCCAATGTAAGTTATTTCAAAGGTCATTCTGTTTGTTCAAATTTTTGAGAAACATAATTACAAATTTCGATAATTCATGCAATACAGGGTTAATAATGACAATTATATATTTTACACGTTGCAAATCTAATATTTTTTGTTTAAATTTAACTTATATTCTTAAATCCTGACATAAAAATTAGAAATATAACTTTGCCAAGTGTTACTTAGCCATGGGATTTTAAACAGAGCAACTAAAACATAATAGTAGTTTTGAAACATTTTTAAACCGATATTATTAATAAAATGTACCTATTTATAAATGAATTTATTGGCTGCACGTATATGAGGTACAATATCGCTCGGCGATCAAGCAATTTTTGTTATGTATCACTTAAATTTCCGTGGAGTGTACGTAGTGTACGTGCTGCAAAATGCACCGAACTCGGTCCAGTTTCATTGTCTCGACCATCAAATTATTTTCAAGAGTATAAAGAAAATTATTCTAGCAAATTGTAAAACGCAAAGGGGATGTATATTCGTAAATGAAACTAGACAGAGTCCTGCTTGTTTTACAACTGTATGTATGTTTGAGACAAATTATTTTGAGAATTTAAAACGATTTGATGTTTCCCGTTATTTGTTTAGAAAATTAAGGAATAAATATTGATGTAATTATGAACTTCGGAATACAAAACACAACAACAACGTTTAAATGAATTTACACTTTTGTAACACAGCCAAAAATCCTTCAAATATATAAGAGATAATGGATAAGGTGTGTTAATTATTATTAATTAATTTGAGTACGTGAAATGAAATGAATTGACATGACTTTTTATATTTTTTATGCATATGCGTTTGCACAAAATTGCTCGATTTAAATACGTTGACGAACCACTCCTTTTCGATTTGAAAAAATTAAACGTGTTAGAAGTAAAAAGATTTAAAATTTGCTTTAAATCAAAAGTAAACAGTAAATTATAACTCAATTGAACTACAAATCTTGTCAATTATGAGAAATAATCACTCCAGTCTCCCATAGAGTTAATTCTAACTAAATAAAAGTATCGTTTTTATAAAAATATTTGATGTAAATGTAACATGCGAATCACAGTGTTTTAGATTTTTTTTTTAATTCCGAAGAAAAATAAAATTGTTGCTTTAAGCAACGATGGCCGCAATGTGCGGTATATTGCACATCATTTTAACATGCCGCGAAGTACTGTGCAAGACGCGCTCTCGTGGTTCCGTGAAACACATAAATTCTCAAGAAGAACCGGATTTGGTTGAAGGAGGTCAACAACGAATCGAGATGGTAGTTTTCTGTATCTTCTGGTGTTGGGAGATAGAGGATTGTCAACAATCCTTGCGTGACGATTAGCTGATGCTCGTGGAGAAAGGATTTCAGTCCGAATAGTACAGAGGAGACTCAAATAAGGAGGTTTATCTGCGAAAACAGCAGCTGCAGGCCCTAAAATGACGGTAGGACTTCGAAGAGCGCGGCTTGAGTTTACACACCAGAATATGAATCGGGGTAACAACGAATTGAAGAACGTGCTCTTTACTGATGAACATAGATTTAGTCCTACATCACCAGACGGTTCTGATAAGGTATGGCGAAGACCAGTAGAGCGATACAGTCAATGCTGCATATCTCCCAGATCTAGATTTAATGGGGGCAATGTAATGATCTGGGCTGGTATATCTTTAGAGGCCCACGCCGATGTGGTGCTTGTTGAAAACGACTCAATGATGGCACATAGGTACATCCTCGAATGTTTAGAAAACATGGTTCCATCTGCGCCATTTGTTCGCGATCCTTGTTATGGATGATAATATTCGCCTGCACATTGCGAGAATTGTCGACCGATACTTGGAACAATTTGGTATACGACGTCTTCCGTGGCCAGCCGATAGTCCCGACTTGAAACCAATAGAGCACGTCTGGGATTTTCTTGGTGAAAGAGTGAAACGTCAGAATGGGTTCAAATCCCTCAAGAATGCATTGCCACCCTCATTTGAAGCATACCTTATCGTTTAAGGGACGTAATAATAGCCCGTGGTGGTATCACCCGTTATTAGTGTTGAATTGGATTGTCGAAAATAAAAAAAAATGTAGATGTGAAACAATGTTAAATTTTGTGGTGGTCAAAACTACCACAAAACAAAAACTGCCCAAAGGGCCAACATTAAATTAGGACAGTTGCCAAAAAATTTAAAATAATATGCAATAAAAGATGGCGTAATTTCCAAGATCAAATCCAATATTTTGTAAATAATATCAATTGAATTTTATGTATAGATTATCATGTCTGAATTTGTTTTTTCTTTATTGTGGCAAAACAACAAAGTAAAAGAGGCGAGTACGTTTTCAGTTACACCCTGTAATATACATATATGTATACATTAAATCTCAAAGTAAATTATGTCAATCACGACATAATTAATGCACTGACATCTAGATGGCGTTTATACTCATACTTTTCTCACTCACGCTTGCATGGCTTGATTCGTTCAGCGAATGTATGTGTAGTGAACTGCTGAGAAATTCCTATTTTTACACAAATTTGTGAAATAGTTTGAACAGTTTGAAAATAATTTGACTTTACTTCTATTATTAAAAAATCGAAAGAGTTATAAAATTACTAACGCAACAAATGCAATATAACAGAAAATATCATTATTTAAACGCTTGTTAAAAAATATATTTAATATTTTAAGCATTGATTATACCGTCCTTATTAAAAATATTCATTATTCCATAGTAAACTAATACAATATCTTATCAAGTGGGTTGGTATTGATAAACCGAATGGGAACTTTCTCAATTCCTTGAATAATGCACCAAACTTTTGTTAAAAGCTCCGACTGTGGCTATTAATGTTGGTATCGCAAAGGAGCTCAAATGATAACGAAACATTGATCTTTTTGCAGATCCAAACCGTATAATTAAAGTTCATGGCATTTCATGATGCAAGAGATCAACAATATAGTAATTTTATATTATCGTTCTGCCATAATTGGCACGATTCAACTTTTCAATTATATGATAAATAATGAATTCATTGAACAACAACGCGTTACGTTAAGTAGGTATTGTAAATAAATCGCGTTCTGAGAATATAGAATGTCGCTACCACTTTATTAGCAGTAGGAAATTAAATCGGCGTTTAAATATTGCTCTCAGATGCACGGGAAAAAATGTATAATTATTTACTTGAATCGCGTCAGTTTAATTAAATTGAAAACAACAGAGTAAGCTTAACTTGATTATAATGAGTCTAATTCAGTTGGTAGCGGAAATAATAAGCACGTGGATTAAATTGAACATTGTTCTTTACATACGTACGAAATGAATATATTTTTAAACAAAAATAAGTATTAAAATAATTTGTTATGGTAACTTCTCGGCAAGCCAAATGCATCTTACACAACACTGAGTTTCAATCAACGAACTGGGAAATTTTTATAATGGAAATTAGTTACAATCCATCAATTGCTTATTTATGGTTAATATGATCATTTATTATTAATAAAGGATAGAACGTTAAACAACTCGTAGCTGATGGTATATTTAAATTTCAACAGGAGGCCGACGGAAGATTAGTTTATCTCGGCACGAATTCGTAAATAATTAACAACGTCGTGGCTTGATACGAAATTGGACGAAGTGATATAATCTTATGTGAAACAGGTAAAAAACAGCAGAATCGCGCATACCACATGTTAGGACGATCGAGTAATCCTTGAGTGAACCTTGCATGTGCTGCCAGTGCGGCCATTCGACGTAGCACCACGACACAAAACACAACACACATATAAATACGTTGAAAACGATCCACAATCGAAAGTGTTTCACATTCCATAAAGTGCGACCGTTACCGCTGAACACGCACTGGTAAACCATGAAATTTTGGCACAGCACAGTCCGAAAGAAACGAAAACGAGGAACACCGTCGGCGCTGTTGACAAAATTTCAAAATAAACTGGCACTAGCTGCGAGGTGGAGGACCTATAATATTCTAGATGCAGGCCCATTTACAACACACAATAAAAATAAAACCGTAAGCACCAATCTCACGTCGCACCGAAGACGCAAGAGTACTTGCCTTTTTCCCGTCTAAGCTCGCACTACGCGTCACGCGCGTCTCACTCTAACGCTAACGCAAATGCATCTATTGCAACGGCCGTCGACCAATGACGTAGCCGGAGAGGCTCGCCCGCCACGAGGATTACTGTGAACTTTGAGGCACATACGGATTGCGTTTCTCGGAACGAGAATTTAAAATTTTATGTGAGGCGCAGAGGTGATTAGACCTCCGTTTAGAATTATCACTTTATGGTTGGTATACCGAGATGCTCTCTTGCACATTTCCACGTAGGACGGTGCAATATTTGGCCCAAGGTTGGCGTTGTAATAATGCAACGTTAGGTGAACTGGTTCCGACGGATATTTAACAGATTTCATGCAGCGAAAATATTTATCATAATAACTATTTAAAAAACAACAAACATATGTATCAATAATCAACAATACTCTTGGATTTATTAATCAACAATGCACAAAGCAAAAATAATGACCTTGAGTTAATTGTTAATATTATTTATGGCTCTGATGAAATTTTAATAATAAAACGATGTTTATAGTTATTTAACAAAGAAACTGAAGCATAACCGACGGATATACAAGAAAATTACGAAATTCATGCACCTTTAATGTACAAGAGAGACCCAACGCCATAAACGACGTTACGAAATTCATTTGACGCACAATAGTATATTATTTTACAAGTTTAGTAAGGCAAAAGATTGTCGCACGAGTGGTTTTGGGGTACGACGAGCTTGTGAGCAGTGCCCTAATAGAACGAGTGCGTCAATATTGCCTTACTAAACGAGTGTAATGTACTATTTTATCTACTTCGCTTTACTAATTCTTGAAATTTCGCCTGTTCAAGTTTTCGTATTAGACTAGGAACTTTTGCTGATATTGACATTTTGTATTAAATTTCAAAATAATCTAATAGCCATCATAATTTCTGTAATTTGTGTGCAAAATGGAGGCAGAAAATGCTGAATTTACGTGTACACCGCCACACATACGCGAAGCCGCTCAAAAGGCTGTTGAGAATTTGTTGCCGGTAAAATCCCAGAGGATATACGACAGATTATGGCGTGAGACGAATATAACCAAACTAAAAGTTACCAAAAACAGTTTAATAATACGACTCAATATTAAACTGTTTTCGATGTACTAATGAGTCCATTATTAACGCAAAGTTGATAAATACTTTTATTAATATCTTCATCTATATGTACTTCACATTCATAATGGCCAGCATCATCGTGCACATATTCACTATACTGCACTGGACAGAAACTATTCTAAATTAACATACGTGCAAAAGCGTTTATAAATCGGCTGATATTTTTACTATATTTAAGTTAATGGTGCATTAAAATGCTATGAACATTAATCAAAGTGCATTTGTAAAAAGAATACGGTTATGAACGTTTCGCTCTCATTAACACCTCAGCAATACCTCAGAAATAAATGTTGCTAATCGAATGCCCAATTATACTTTGTTACTATTGTTACTAACCAATTATTCAACCCGAGACATGTGAACATGATTTAATTGTGATTGTTTCACTACTTATTTTGCAATATTTTGAGCTAAAACCGAAGCGATCGACTAAGAACAGCTTTCTTGTTGCAGACTCAACCTGTTTAATTAATGTTCATGCCGTTTTAATGCATGATTTAACATCAACGTAGTATTTTTACATATTATTTTTATCTTTTATGATTGAATATTATGATTCAGTATTTGTTATAATTCTTGCACCATTATCCATTAGAAACTAGAAGAGGTTAAATTTACGAAAATAAAGCAAATACAAAATTATATTAAACATACAGAACGGACATTAAAAATCGTGGAAGATATGTTAAATGAAACTCGGAGAAACTTGGAAAAGAAAAGGAAATCGAATTCAAATATAAGCAAAAAATAGCTGAAATAAAAGGTAAATAAGAAACCAAATCTGTTCGGTCCCACATATGATTGGGACCGAACATAAGATTTAATCAAGTTCATTTGGATCCGCGCAATCCAGTGCAAAATATACAATTATTTTGTTTAGATAATCAGAATATTTTGCATACGTAATTCGTCCGAAATTCACGGCTGTTCATGTGGATGGTTCGGCAGATGCGCCGCTAACGGGCCGGTCGAACATTTATGTTATTTTCCCCATATTTGAGAAACCAAAAACGTTATCTATTTCAAGACAATTGCGGTTCTGCATTTAGGGCAGAATTTCCCTTTCACAAAAGCCGTCATTTTACGTTTGCCACATTTATCACAATGCGGTTGTATATAAACAATTACCGAACATTCTTGGCCATTTAAATTATTAAATGGCTCTCGGGATTTTAGATTAATCCTTTTAGAAACCGTGAACCATATGTCGGGCAAAACATCCTTTTCCTTCATCACATTAAATTCATTCTTCTGACTAATCACGACGAGTTCTTCGTCTTGCATCAAACTGGAGACATTTCATTCGCACCATGGACACAAACGAACTTTATTATTTAAAGAACGTTTTCGCTTTTAAACAGACAGTTACACATAGTTACACAGTTACAGCATCACCATTCAAGACAACAGTAACATCATTAATCAAGACTACAGTCGAAGAGTAACACATCATCACTATCCAGGAACAGCCAAAGACAACAGTCTACCATCATTATTAAACACAACAGTCGAAGTAAGACATCATCACTATTCAAGAATAGCCAAAGAAGTGTATCATCATAATTCAAGACAACAGTCGAAGAGTGTCACATCATCATTCAAGACAGCAGTCGAAGTATCACAATCGTTATCCAAGACAACTTGAGTAGTAACGCAACAGTGTTATTCACTTAAGTATTAATTAATTAGCAAACAAGCACACATCGCAACAGTGCCAATTGTAATTGTGAAATAATTGTAAACTGTAAATAGTGGTAATAAATAGTGTACATAGTTAAAGGAGTTTATCTGCAACAAGCATTCGAACGTTAAAATAAAGCCTAGATGATAGTGACGCACATCATTGGAGTAAAATGCGTGAGCGAGAGACGTACTCGAAATTCTCGTCGAACTTACAACTCGCCACGAGTTGAGTACACGCAGTTTCTTCGTTCACGTAGCGCAAACAAAATCAGTCAAAAGAAAAATTACAAAAATAAAAGGACACGCGGAAGTCAAAATGAAAAGAATTATAGAAAACTGAATTAGTTTTACGATCCAGCAGAAAGAAATGAAATTAAAAAGACACACACACAAACAAACACACTAAATTAGAACAATAAAAGACAACTGTTTGCATAAAGGGACTTGTGTGTGTACTCGACTCGTGGCGATTTGTAAGATCGACGAGAATTTCGAATACGTCTCTCGCTCATGGATTTACGCCACTGATGTGCGTCGCTATTGTCTAGGCTTTATTATATCGTCCGAAGGCTTGGTTGCAGAAAAACTCCTTTTACTTTTGTACACTATTTATCAACACTTTACTTACAATTACTTTACAATTACAATTTGCACAAGGTGTTGTATGCTTGTTAGGTACTTATACTGTTGTAAGTGTTGTAATGAAGTAGACTGATTAATACTTGAGTGATTCTCGGTTAATACTGATTGACTGTTGTGTTACTACTCGAGTGATTCTAATGTTATATTGAATGTTAAGGGCGAAACCTTAATACATAATGAAGTTCGCTGTACTAGACGAAGAACTCGTCTCGTGATTGGTCAGAAAACGAATTTCATACTGCATGCCATATAGTTATGTTGTTTAATGGCTTATTTACAACCATAGCGTTGTGATGAATTCTGCGATAATTGCCGGGCCGAAATTGTGTTATAATAGATAATGTTTTGTACGTGATCGTACAAGAGATGCAAGGTTTTTAATTTGGAAAAATATGCACGAGTACGAGGACCATAAATGGTTGACTGAACCTTTACACCGCATCTGCGAACCGAACCAATAAAAACTATTTTACGTATCTAAAAATAATTCTAGCGAATATTTACACGGGTTGGCGCGGATCCAAATTAACTTAATTAAAATATGCTGATATGTACATATATGGGACTGAACAACAAACGTATAAAAATAAAAGAAAACTGCAAGTAACAAACAATGTAACAAAATACAAAGAATGCATACCAAAATCAAAATGTTGTGGACCACTGCAACAATAAACTTTCTCATACTTAAAAAAAATCCGGTACAACTTTTTCGCAAACTCGTGGTATGGAAAAGGGAACATTAACTCGTTAAGACATTATCCAAAAATATGAGGTTTCTTTCCTCGTTGTATACAAATCTTTTGTTTAAAGTTTCATAAGTCTTGCTTCATCAGTTTGGGCGCTACACACACAGACGTAAGGCGGAAAACAGACAGAATACATTAAAATATGGTCAAAACGTGCACTTCCGTTAAAATATCGATGTCGAGAATGTTTACTATACTTCCTTATACATTAAGAATAAGAAATTAAAAATAAGCAACAAACAGAGCTAATAAAGATAGTGAAATAAGAAAAGCCAACAATACAATAAATTGAAAATAAGCACAACATGAAAACAAATAAAACAAAAAAGTTTTATTAAAAATTAAACAAGAGTCAATATTATAGGAAACAAATATATCAAAAGGCGAACAAAAAATTAAATGACGATAAAAAGTAGCGACAAAGCATTAAAGACTGGACATTAATGAGAAGTCAAATAAAAGTAATCGAAATCATCATTAAAATAATACAAGAATTTATAGGAAATGACGAAAAATAAAATCAATAATTAGAATTACAATAAAATAGAAATAAAAATAATTCGTATTAAACTAGATTACAAGCGAAACAAAATTTACCAATAGATAAATTAAAAGAAACAATATTAAAAATATAAAATATTGAAACCCGAATAGAATAATTTTCAGAAAATAAAGTAATAAACAAGGAATTTGTAAATGTATTAAAATTGCCACATCATTTGCATTTTCTACGATATATTGGAATATATATGGAAAACTAAGCAAAACTATTTTGGTATTACATAAAATTCCAAGATTGCATAAAATATTTATACTACGTCATGTGAAAAAACCCAATGGGTTTTTTTATGATTTCCCAAAAACTATAAACTATGTTTTTTAAAAAGTGTTCGAGTCCATAATTTATTTGCAAAATTGGCGAAACGATGAATGTAGAATTTGAACGCATCACATCTTCAAAGGAACTATGTTGCAAACTCAACGCAGCTTAAAATAGAACTGAATCTCTAAAATAAACCATGTGGTATGTTTATGCATCGATGAAACAAATGTAATAATAAATAATGCAATCAAATAGACGACGTTTAAAAACGGATATCATAATAATATTTGCAGGTGCGAAAAGTAGAGTAAGTTATAAAAAGAAAATGATCAATAAAAAAAAATAATTTCATTTAGCAATATACTTTTCAGTATTGTATAATTTTGGAGATTGGAAAAATAACTTTTGCACATTAATTTAGAGGCAATTTTATAGGAAATTTTGACGCATTCGTCTTACGAATGTCAAGGTTAATATGCAAATAATTTGATCATATCTTTGGAAATATAATCCTGTCATAGCTCATAAAGCAAATATGTGATCCATTACCAGATTCCCAGGTTATGCAATAGGGAAATCCATTTATTTTTATTAATATTCAATGGATGATGAGAAATAAATATATATATACTTTATTATTTAGTTTGGTGAAATATTTGTAAACGCACAGAGAATATCAGTATGTGGCAACGCCGGCCTCACTTATTCCTCTACGTACCATAAATTAGTTGAATTTACAACAACATTATTTCTTTGTTTAAATTAATTCAAATGGCCATCCATTTATCATATTTTTCTAATTATAATCCTCGTTAAAGGTTCTCGTGAAATATACCTCCACTTAAAAGTAAATCAATAATACATTAAACGTCGAATGCATCAATTTAAAGTTTTCGAAATTTCACCACTATACGTACATACATATAAAGTAGTCGGCTACACTTACACAATTAAAAACCGACGGATGCACTTAATATTCGAAATAATTCGATAAATAAACTTCACAACACGTCCCACTAATGTTTAAAAGAACAAACACGTCGAACAATCCATTCATTACGTAACGTTTACGCGCCGTAGTTTTTAACATTGACGTACTAATTCAATTCATCGAGAATTTGTTTGCAGTGGAGTCAACTTCCGATAAATGACTAAAACCTGCACCGCGATATGTATTTATCATTTACATTGTTACTGTGTGGTGGAAATAGTTTGATTTACTCGAAAATACCAGAGCGAGTCGCGTTGCTTTTTTCCGCGCGTGAATTTCGAAAGGAAAAACCATGTACGTTGATAATTGATTCGTTTGCATTATATTACGTTGACGGTCTGGTGTAGGATTTTTAAATACTGGTAATTGTGACTGTACTTTTAAACAGTAAGTGCAGCGTGTATTATTTATAGACGGTTGCTGTTGGACCATTCTAGAAATGTATGGGTTAGACTAGAGATAAAAATAATAATATTGTAGTAGAAAAATTGGAAAAATACCTAAACAAGAGAAACATGCATTAAAATTCGCGTGCAAGAAAATAAGATTAAAATAAATAATCCTAATACGAAATAATTGGGACTACATGGACATTGAACATAACCATGAAAAATTGACAGACAAAGAAAGGAAAATAAACTAGCAATGCAATGTGATAAAAACAATGAAATTACTAAAGGTAAACAGTAGATGCTGAAATATAGTCAAAATAATTAAAAATAATTGAACAAATAAGTCTGCAACGACTTTTAATCAAACATTAAGAATTAGAAATAAATAAAAACGATAATCTAAGATGTTATGCACTAACATTAAAATTATATTTAGACTTCTGTGGATCTTTATGAATACTGACAAGAAAGATATTTTTCTTAATAATTGTTATCAACATTGATAAAAAGTCATACAGATCCAAAAAAATATTTAAAACTAACTTGTATTGTCAATGTATCATAGGAAAAAGGAAAAGTAGTAAAAAGTATGTGTTCGCTCCCACATATGCACATTTCATATTTAATTAAGTTAATTTGGATCCGCGCAGACCCGTGTAAATATTTGTTAGAATTATTTTTAGATACGTAGAATAATATTAGTATTGGTAATTAATCCAAAAATCACATGATTTTACGATTGCCAAATTCATCACAACGCTACGGTTGTAAATAAGCCATTAATGAGCGTTCTTGGCAATTTAAATTACTATATGGCATTTGCTAATCCTCTTACAATCGGTCAATCAAATGTCGAGCAAACATCCCTTTCCTTGATCAGTATGAAATTCATTTTCTGACGAATAATAATAATAATAATAATGTCTTTATTGTGTGTACAATGTAATACAATGCAAAGCATTAAAATCAACAAAAGAAAAGCTAACAAAAAATAATGAAATAAGATAAGCAAATATACATGTATACAAATGAGTGTTTTAACTTAACCTAGAAAATTGTAGAAGAAACAAATAATGAGAAAACCCTAACCTAACATACCAAACTTAATAATGTAATAATAAATTATTAATAATAAAACAAAGTTATATATGAAAAGTTAATATAATTCGGCGACGCGCAAAAGCAATCACGAAACAAGTTCTCTGTCTAGTACCACCTAGCACCAAAATGGGGGCATTTTGTTCCCACCAGTGATATCTAGCGAACTTTAGTACATAGAAGGTTTCGCTTTTAACATGCAGTAGTAACACAACACTATCAAAGCAGAATTAATCGATAATCACTCAAGTATTAATCAAGTATCAGTCGAGACATTAGTCTACTTCATTACAACACAGTACATAACAGTACAGTACACCACAGTACAAATACTAAGGTACAGTTTCAAGTAACAATTAACTGGTAGTCCGACAAACAGTCGCTCCGGCTACGTACAACAGTACAAGTAGCTAACAAGCATACAACACATCGCAACAGTATACACGAAGCGCAAATTGTAATTTTAAAGTAATTGTAAATAAGTGTTAATAAATAGTGTACAAAGGTAACAGGAGTTTTTTCTGCAATCAAAACTTCGAACGATATAATAAAGCCCAGGCAATAGCGGCGCACATCAGTGGCGTAAATCCGTGAGCGAGAGACATCTTCGAAATTCTTGTCGACCTTACAAATCGCCACGAGTCGAGTACACAGTTCTTTCGTTCACGTCGCGCAAACAGAATGAAATGAAAAAGTAACGGAATAAGAAATGTGTAACCACAAACACTTAGATGACTTCGCAGAAATAAACAAGATGAAAAAAGGTATAAAACAAGAAGAAATTAATAGGGAATCATAACAATATGATGCTTAAATAGGGGCGATGACAGTAAATGTAAACAAAGAAAAAAATTATGAAACAATAAAAACACAATGAAAAAGTAATTGCTTAGTGAGAACGAAAGACCGAAAGAAAAAATGATGAAAGCAAATACGAGTATATCAAACAGAAATACCTTCAAAAATAAGTGACCAATCTAAGGAAATGAAAAACACGAATGGGTTCTTTGAGATATCTTAAGATTTATTTTTTTAGGAATTCAAGCAAGTAATGCTTTTGTACTTATAATGGATACAGTAATGTCTATACACATCGTTGTTCTAACATAATTTTGACACAGCTTTTATATTATTTTTAGAACTCCTGATTATACAGTACCACACAGGTGAAGTGGTTACATGGCAACATCGGTCGCAATCATTCAACCATGTACCGTAAATTATTCGAATCACTAGCAACTTTGTAAGCAACAATCTTTCTTTTGTGTTATCATTTATGCATATTTGACCTATTTTTATATTACCCCAGGTGTGGAGCATATTCGTATTGTAACTATTTTTAAGTAGAAATCTAAATTCGTATTAATTTACTTTGTAAAAAGTTTATTTCGACTTCATAATGTTTATATGTAACCGGAATTAAAACTATGTTAAAATCTTTCAGTTTATCACAGAAAAATTGAAATTGTTGAAAATTAATTAAAAGAATAAAATGAAAAACCAAGGGAAAGCAGAAGAAAGTTAACAAATTAATATGCAAATTACAATGATCTAGAAGACTTCGATGATACTCAAATGACGAGAAAACAACAAGAAATATAGAAATACAGGAAGCCAAAATAATACGACGATGCAAATCAACCACATACACAAAATAGTGAAAGAATACATCGAGGGAAATAGGTAAATAAAAAATTAAAGCAGGATTTGCACAAACAGGGACGAAGGAAAACAAAGAGAATGCAAAAAATTGAAAACGTTCAAATATATTCAGAAATAAGAAATACTTCAAGATCAAATTATCAAATAATAAGAGCAGAAAGGAAACAAGTATAACGTTTAAATCAAATATTTTCTATGACGAATTTATTAATAAACAGGCTGGTGCTTCAAACGAAAGAGCAACATAAAAATTGATTGAAAAAAGGAAAGCATTATTATTTATTAAACCAAATAAAAATGTACGAGCAATTTAAATAAATGAAATAAATGTAGAATATAAGAAAGAAATGTAAAAATGGCATATACATTATAAAAACTAAAAACGAGCAAATAAATTAATGGTAGTAAAAATTGTAAAATTGATGAAAGAAACAATAAAATTTACTAACAATGCAGTAAAATTAAATACAAAGAGTTTGCAAAAGCAACAGCGATAATCATCGAGACAAAAAGAAGTTAATAATTATATACAAAATAATGAGAAATATGATCAATTTCATTAGTGTTAGTTAAATCTGGTTGGCTTGGGGATCTCCTCACGCTATAAAAATTCTAATGTAATATAACTTGATTATTTAAATGTATTCATATTCCATTATGGTAATTGAAGCGATGACGTTTAAAAATAGATTTCTTTGAAATGTCGTAATATATATCATTACTAAATATTTTATAGGAACTGGGATAACATATAGGAAATAGAAAAAAAAACCTGTAATTAAAAATCTTGACTCATTCGCTTACAAATGTCAAGGTTACTACAAAGTATTTGATCATTGTTTCAGAAATGAAAATCTTCTCTAGGAATAAGAATCAGGATTTTTTAACGAGAATTATAAATAAATGTACTTTAGTTATTTTGTTCGAGCGCAGTTAATTGAAAATAAAATTTAATTCATGCAAGTTGGTATTATGAAAACTTGCAATTACTCTGCAAAGACTGCTTTGTTGAAAATAAAGTTGGTCCCATGAGCTCATCAGATCACCACACATGCATTCGCTGAAGTCGCATCAAGTCCTGCAAATATGAGTAATAGCAAGTTTGTGTGTGAATATTACCGCCATCTAAACGTGACTATTTATTACTGCCGTATAATTGCAGATGTATAAATGTTGATGTAGAATTATGTAGCAGTAACACACAAACTCGCGTGACGTGATGCAATTGCACTTGAATGTATGTGTGGTGGTCTGATGTGCTCATAGAAGGCGAATCATCACCTTTATAGTGGTCTTTATTTATAACGGCTGCGGAGTCATTGCAAGTCGAAAATTACGTAGTGTATGGGGATATTCACGTCTAGATGGCGGTAATATTCACACACAAACTCTTTGTCAAGTGAAATTAGTTGATGAAAATTATAGTTTGAAAGAAGATAGACGAAATAACCACGTGGCAACGCCTAGTGCAACATCTTACGAACGAAACGAAACGAAACGACTTGGTCATTCGTCCAAGTAAAAATTATTTAAATGAGTTGTATGTTAGTAACTTTGTAACATTGTGTGTCAACAGAATTCTTGAATTTTTTGTATAAAGCCTCGTTAATTCGTTACTATTATAATGTTTGTCAACTTTACATGCCTTACATTGCTGTGTCTTGGCACAGCATTAAGTAGCTGTGCCAATTTTCAAAAGAAATTGATGTAGACATGGTAGGTGTATTAGGTAAGGGTGCTGTTTCTTACCAAGGGGTGAAACATATGTCTCGAGAATTTAAACTGGGAAGACAAACATGTGAACATGCGAAGGGTGCAGGACGACCAGTGACTGTCACTACCCAAGAAAATGTTAATCGTATTACGAATTTTTCTTATGGTACTATAGTATATGTTTTAACAAATATTTTGGGGCTAAAACAGTTGTCTGCACGTTGGGTACCACTAATGTTGACACCTGATCAGAAACATTCTATTGTGAGTATTGCATTCTGAAGCCAGTTTGAAAAGTTTAAAGCAGATTCGGATGAATACCATCCGCTGGTAAAGTTATGGCCACAATTTTTTGAGAGGCAGACGGAATTTCATTTCTGATATTTTCGAACGTGGACATACAATAACAGGCTCCTACTATGTACCAATTTAATTTCAAAATTATGCGTAAACGAGTGGTTGGAAGAGCAACAGAAAGATTTTTTTCCAGAGGAATAAAAGGTTTGGTGCATCGTTTAACCAAATGCATCGACGTTCAGGTAGAAAAATAAAAGTTTGACATGTCTTCAATTTGTTTCCTTTGTTAGGGGCCGTAAATAAATGTACCCTCGTATGTGGATCATTGTTGTGAATTTAAAATTGTAAATGCAAACCTGGATTTGATTGTAATAGGGTCACGATCGTATTAAATTTATTAAAATGTGTTCTACGTTTTCAGAACTTTCCGTTTATATGGAAGCTGGCAAGGCGTTTAAGAAATAACAGTAATTTCCGTGATACGAAACAAGGAAATATTGTATTAATTTATTGTGTAAAAATTTTAAAAAATGTTGCAATACCTTATCAATAGTTTCTTGGTCAGTGGTTATAATTGCTTGAACAATTCCGCTTTGCAATTAAATAACAATGCCGATACTTGCCACAGGTGAAATAAATGTGTAATTTACAACCAAATAAACACATACTGACTGCTAGGCGTTAACATTCAAACCTAGCAATCATCCAATTCGGAATTAATCCAGCGTATCATTAACAGGAGAAAACGATGTGCCCATATAATCCGTCTCGCAGACGAAACGACTGCTTTGCCAGGTCCCGGGATAAAACTTTGGATTCATTCTCGGTGCCACATCGAAAATTAATTACATACCTTCGCGCGAACAGCCCGTACACATAACTTGTGACCTGTAATTTGTCAAAGTCATTTAACATGGTTTTAAGGCAGAGCCACGACGAAATGCAACATGCACATAGCTGCAAAACAATCCGTACGTACAACTCGTTGTTTCATCATTTGAAACTCTGCTTACTAACAATTCAAGGTTCGTCGAGTCAGGATTTAGAATGGAAATTGTTACCCGATCTTGATTGTTGCAATCGTTACACCTACTGGCGTAAAACTTTTTTTCCACATACACTTCGCATCCATGTATGTGCATACAACGTAACTGTATTCGCTTATCATAAATGCTATAAAAATCAAAATTTTTCCCAACGGACACGTACTTTGTTATTAAATATCGATATAATGAGACTCTGGAGGTAAACTTGCAAAATAGTTATTAATGTGGAAATTATGCAGTTAATTGCATACGAATACATTTAATTAATAAATTGTAATTGCTATAATCGCACTAATATATAAACTCATTAATCCTGCCGCCCGCGCTTTCGACTCTAATCTAATCGCAAACCTTAAACTCCAAAGCGGATGCCCGGTTTAAATAATTTCAGATTAAAAGTTTCCGTTAGTTCTTGATCGTATTGTATAAAGATTTACAGCAATCAAATGCTTTTTCCTTAATTAGATAATTGCACTTCCTCGATGGCTACATTAAAGCAACACATTTGCAATTAACGAAGCCATTCAACCGAATTAATAATTGTCTTAAATCGTTTATGCTCACGTTGCTCTTATTATCGCAACAAAAACGGAACAAAACTCGTTTAACTGAAACAATTAAATGAAATAAACGAACGCTGATAAAGACAGTTGATTTATGCTTCTTCCCGAGTCCCGTCAACTTCTTGACACTAATTTATCCAATTATATCGAATATTATGCCCGTTTTTTCTCGGGTACACATGTTCGTAAAAGGTCGCGCGTACATTCTAGCGTATAACGTATAACTCGCGGATTACCGTCGACGCTAAAAATAATGATACATGGGAGAAAATGCGCGCGGTAAAGCGGTCAACGCGGGGGCTGACTTTGTTCGCCGGCGTTGTGTATGTAAAATCGATACGTCACCGACTCCCTTACGGAACGTTGCATAATAAGACGCCGAGTGCTGGCAGAAATGCCGGTCTTGCTCAAGGAATCGAGTAAAATGTTGATTACGAAATGTGTGAGGCGATGTTTATGGTGGACGTTGCGCTCCCAATAAAAAATGAATAAAATAGTGTTGAATCTAAGTAAGATTAATGATGTGCTAGTATAATTTGTGTTGGTCTGTCGTACGTGTACAGATATCAATTGATCAACATGTAGTAAGCGCACTACGTCCTAAATCTTATAGAAATTCATACATGGCCAACGTCTATTTCACAAATGGCTCTAAAATTTAATTTTTGGCTACACAGAAAAAAGTTTCTATATCAAATAATAAAAATTAAAAAAGTCTGTGCTTTGTGTCTGTGTTTAACAACTCATATAATGACCACATCCCCACAGGACATATGTATGCAAACGAAAGTAACCTAGCAAACTGTAGCCCCGTCTAGTCGGAAGTGTACATTCATTGAATATGTATTAATTTATTATGAATCACACTACTCCTAAATATACAATACACCTAATCAAATATGGAAATAATAATAATAAATATACATAAAAAATATTTGATAAGAATGGAGATGAGTTAGTGGGAAGTGTGAGTTTGGTTTTTAAAAGGACGTTTGTAGGTATGATGTACAATTATAAACCGTAAAAAGTGTGATATTAACATATAATTCCGCGTAAGGCATTTTAAAATACGAATTGACAAGCAAACATGGATATATTTGAGTTATGATTGGACTGCGTAAATAATATTTGTTTAAAAATATACTCAGTGACATATAAACTGCACCACCTACAAGGGGTGGGAATTTTTGGACCAAATTTGGCAGGAATAGTGGACTAGTCCAGGGAAATAGTTGATCAAAATTTGAAACCCAATCATCAAGTAGTCATGGGATTTTTGACGTTTGTGTCATTTTTTAGAGGTGGTGATAGGCAAGCAATTGTCGAGTCATTTTTTGAATTTGTTCCACTTTTTCGGATCCCGTTCTTTAGTTTAAAGTGTTTCAAGTGTTTAATGATGCCTAGAGGAAGGAGACCTCAAGTTTACCAGCAGTTGAGTGACTTTGACCGAGGGCGGATTTACGAGAAGCAGGTTTTTCGTTTAGAGAAATCGGCAAGGGTTTGGGACGGAACCACTCAACAATAATGCGTGTTTATCAAGCGTGGTCTGAACATGGGGTTGAACGTCGGAGAAGAGGCACTGGGGCTCAAAGACAAACCAATGAACGTCAAGATCGCCGCTTAAGACTAATGGCCTTGAGAGACCGATTCTCTACAACTAGATCAATACCTGATCAATGGTTAGGTGAACAAGGTCGTCCGCTTGCGAACAGTTTAATAAGAACCTTTGGCTTTCTGTCTTACCGCCCACATCTTGTGCTACCCCTCACTGCTCAACATTGCCAGGAACGTTTGGCCTGGTGCACGGAAAGACTTCAATGGAACTTGGAGTGGCATCGAGTTGTCTTTAGTGACGAATCGCGATTTTGTTTAGGAATGCATGATGGTCGGATGACTGTTAGACGAAGACGTGGAGAAAGGCGCAATCCTGATTTTTCGATTGCGAGGCATGTTCACCGAACTGTGGGGTTGATGGTGTGGGGTGCTATTGCATACGGCAGTAGGTCACCCTTGCTCTTCATTCGGGGCAGTATGACCGCCCGACGCTACATTGACGAAGTGGTAGAACCACATGTTCTTCCATATCTTCGAGGGCTGGAAGACCCACTTTCCCAGCAAGATAATGAATGACCTCACGTAGCAAGGGTTTCTCTTGACTTCTTTGAAGAGGCCAATCTTAATCTTTTGCCTTGGCCGCCAAGATCTCCCGATTAGTCGCCCATTGAGCACGGGACATGATGGGTAGAAGATTGAGGAATCTACCGAACCCACCGTTGACAATAGAAGCTCTACGGCATGAAGTACAGGCTGCTTGGGATGCCATACCCCAAGAAAATATTGATCACCTGCTCGAGTCAATGCAAAGGTGGGTCAATGAGTGTATCAGAAATAGGGGCGGACCAACACATTATTAAAGAAAAATCAAAAAGATGAAGTGTTTTCTTTATCAAATTTTAATCAATTGTTACCTTAGACTAGTCCAATGTTTCTGCCAAATTTGGTCCAAAAATTCCCACCCCTTCTAGGTGGTGCAGTTTATATGTCACTGAGTATATAAATATTTGAAAGTAATTCGTTTAAAACGTATAGCTAGCTTATGTACGTAATGCGAATGGGAGGAGACAAAACTGTAAGAATGATAATGGAAGCAAAAGGAAAGCCAGGACGAAAATGGGAGGATAGGACTAAGAAAATGGACTAAGAAGAAGCATATCAATGGAGAAATGAAGGAGATGGCAAGGAGTAGAGAAGAATGGAGGTCACGAGTGGAAAACACCAAATCCGGCGCAGTAAAATAAGGACAAGAAGAAAGAAAATAAATAAACTAGCTGATGTAACTTATTATTATTCAATTGACAGAAAAATATTATACAACCCGTATATTAAGTCCCGTGATACACACTACAAACAATTACTGTCCTTCGAAGTAATCCCCGTCGATGGTAATCCACATTTACTTAGTCATCCCTGCACCATTCATTTAAAAGCAGTTGTAGTTGAATATATCTTTAGAAGTCGAGAAGAATGTCGAGAGTAAATTACAAAATAGTACCTAATCCAATTCTCTTGCAATTTAAAATAATTTGTGGAAATGAATTAAAACGACTTTTGTTGCAAGGATGCACTAAATGAGTTTACATATTGGTACATGGTAACACATACACTTTGGTATATGGTAACATGTACACGTTGGTATATGATAAAAATAGGCTGGCAGTGGACAGGGGTGAACTTTGGTTGGGTTGAGTTAAAAAATAAGGTTGGAAGGTACTGTCAGGTGTGAAGTTGGTTTGGGTGGGGTTTAAAATAATGCAAGAAGTGAGTTTGAAAGGAATTCCAAAGATTAAAATTGAGTTGCAAAATATTTCGACTGAAGTTGGTTTGGACTGGATTAAAAGTAAGCCAGCGAGTTAAAACTGGGTTGTAAGTAATCTCTGGAGTAAAGTTGACTTAGATCGGATTGAAACCTATTCCAAAAATGCGAATGCGAAAAACGACTTTAGAAAGAAATCCGAAAATTAAAAATAAATTGGAAATAATGTCAGCAGTTGTAGTGGCGTGTGTTGGATAACAACAACGTCAGGTGTGCTATTGGGAAGAACGAGAGTTAAAATTGAGTTGCAGAAAACCTCAGTAGTGGAATTGGCTCGAAAATAATACAAGTTGAGAGTTGAGTTGAGTTGAGAGTTGGCTTGTCTTGGGCTACAAAAAATGATAGGGGTGAGTTGCAAATAATTTCAGGAGTGATTTAACTTGAAATAATACCAAGAGAGACCTGCGAAATAACTCTGAGAATTCGAAATAAATTGTGAAATAATGTAAGGAGTGAAGTTGCGGGTTGAGTTGAGCTGGTCTTAAAACGATGACAGGGGTGAGTTGCAAATAATCTCTTGAGTGAAATTAGTTTGAGAATAATACCGAGAAAGACCGAAATAACTGAGAATTCGAAATAAATTGAGACATAATGTAAGGAGTGAAGTTTCGGGTTGAGTTGGGTTGGACTAAAAACAATGACATGGACATTATAATTCTGACAATTAAAATGAATTGGGAAATAATACCAGGAGTGAGGTTTCAGGTTGAGTTGGGTTGGGTTGGGTTAAAAACACTGGGCGAAGTTAGAAGGAACGATGAGAAATAAAAATGAATTGAAAATCATCTTAGAAGAATCTTTGATTGAAAATATTACGGGGGTGACATTGTAAAAAACGCAAATAATTAAAAATAAGTTGCATATAATTACAGGTGGGTTAAAAATAATAACAGGAGCGAGAGACGTTTGAAAAAATCTTGGGGAGACAAGTCTGGGGAGCAGAGTGGATGATTGAATGATACAACTCCCTTGTTGGCCAGGAACTGCTGCAACAGACACGACAGTGCCCGGCCATACTGCCTTGATTCTGATTCTAAAAATATTTCGGCTACGAAATTTCGAAAGGTAATTCCTTGCACAAGACGCAAGTTTTAAAATGTTATCTTCAGTAGATTTTTCGAATTTCAAACTAGGCTACTGCCAACTTATTGTGTTATCTACTAACAATGAATAAGTATTCATTGTTTATTACTATTTTTTCCACATGTATGTCTTATTTATTTAAATTATTATATTTATATTTTATTATGCAAATGTTCTATTTTTTCAATTTTTTATTGTTTCAGTATTCACTAGTTTTATTTGTTGGTTTTTGCTCAAATCAATTCACCCATACCAATTTTCGATTGTTAATAACTGGCGACAATTGATCGTGACTAAAGTCCCTTTAAAGTGGCTTTTTTGTAATAAGTTTCTCCATGTCTGCAAGTGCAAATAAAATATGAAATAAATGAACTCATCCACAAATTTCACGTTTCGCTTCTTCTCTGGTTTAAGTGCATTTGTTTCAATACAGTGTAATGGGGTTTCGGTTTATTTGTTGACATCAAAGTGTTCCAAAGTGTTCTTGTTTTCATTTAAAATAGGTCAAGCCAATAAATTGTTTTACTGGTGGAAGAATCGTACATGAACGTTAATTAAACAGGCCTACACAGAAATCAAGGTGGATCACTGTACAATATATAAAAAAACTTTATTGGCATATTCACCCTCTTACAATACTTTATATCCCATTTATATACTAACACTGTCTTTTGGCTTCGTCACTTTCTTCTTCCATCCCATTCCCTTTCTGTATCTTTTTCTTTGCCCTCTTTTCCCTTTCTGTGTCTTTTTCTTTGCCCTCTTTTCCCTCTCTGTGTCTTTTTCTTTACCCTCTTTTCCATCAGCATGTATTTTCTTCCGTCCTTTGTGTCTCGCCTCCCGTTACTAACTTATACTGTGCTTTCTATATTTACCCTTGTCTCAACCAGGTATCCTTTTCCCACCTGGTCTTTCTTTATCCTTTCTTTCATCTTGCTTGTTCCATTTCCTTCTTCTTCCTACATTCCTCCTCCATCACTTTTATTTTCCCTAAGATTTTTAGCTCCTTTCCATTCTCTCATAAACTTCTTCGCCAGTCTTGTCCTTTCTTCATTTCGTCCTCAAGCTTATCTCTTCACATTCTCAGAACTCGCACTTCTTATATTTCTGTATTTGTTTTTTGTATTTGTTGGCACTTCACTTCCATATCCAAACATTTTTTCTTCTTCTGCCGATCTGTCTCTCTCTCCTTAAAAACTTTGTACCTCGCATTTCTGATTTTACTTTCCCTATACTACTATACCAAAGCTGTTTTATCGAATTGGAAAATCGGCAAATCATGAGTTTTGACAATCCGCATACTCCATAGAAATGTGTTTCAACAACTTAGGTTCTTGGTATTCGCTGCTGACGAGTTGAAATAACAGCGAAACTGTATTTTGTCTAGCGATTTACCACCTTGTTTGTAGGGTTGATCGTTAATTGATGATGATAATGATTGTGGATGAAAAATGTGGTCGTTTTCGACCCATATGGTACGTTAATTTTTAATGGAAAACTGACCCACCCCTCTGATATAATCAACAAATAATTGCAATGTACAATTACGGTTAGTTACGGTAATTTCACAGTGAAGATTTCCGCAGTATCACGTTATATGACGTCCTGCATTCATAGACAATAAATTTCAATGAATGATTGATTTTATGAATTCGCTGCAATAAGCGGCACCTATAAGCTCGCGCCGCCCAACGACGTAACAGCGAAAGTAGTATCAAGTTACAATTTCTTGGTAGTGAACGCGAAACAACATTCACGGACGATCGCTATCGATTTATTTAACACGATCGAAATCGCCAACAACACAATTTACGAGACGACGATGAACGGCCGAGGAGCGCACATACATACCTACAAGTGCATTCCCGTGGTCGTCCGATGATGGACAGCCGGAAACGCGTGGGAGGAAGTGAAATTACCGTAAACTGGGCGTGACTTGATATATAGAATACGCGACGCAAGAGCGGGGGCGGGCGGCGCAATAGTAATTAGGTAAATGAGTGACATAGCGGCGATCCGCAGTATAATCAACAGGCATTATGCGAATACGTCACCGTTCGCGCACACCATGAATCACGAATTACGTTTGACGATGGATTCCTTTATCGTGCGGTGCTGCGGTCGGTCTGAGTGACTTGTCGTGTATTCCTATCGACTGCAGAAACCGCTGGGGATTCTGGGAAATGCATCATGTGTTCGAAGAATCTCGCGTATGTGAAAGTCGGTTTTATATATAAATGGTGATAAGTGCTAAATATTGCAAACGAATGTCGTCTAATTGTACACAGTGCCGACTTTAATATTATGTCGAGTCCGAACAAAAAATCGCCCTTAATGCCAGTTGAAGAAACAGGAAATAGGAGTAATTTGCCGGCATGGATTAGATTATCGATCTTCATGGGGTTGAGTCATGACTAGGATTAATCTACTCGTTCCATTCGAATAATCTCTATTTATAAATAATTATCATTACGAAATTTCCATAAAGTTCCTTAATTTTTAAATCACAAATATTCCAAACATAAATTTTTGATGAATGTGTCGAAAATTTGATTTAGTTTAGAAGGCTTGGAATGCAAAATATGGACCGATGCCAGTCATTAATTTATTCCTTTTAGTCTATGACTTAGTTTTAGGTTTTGGCAATCAAATATTTACATTCGTTTTTAAAAACGACCTAAAATATGTTTCGGTTTTAAATCATCTTAGTTCAAGGTACAAGCGAAACTGATGATCAAAATGCAACAAACATTAAAGATTTTCTATGGACATATACATAAAAGTTTTATGAAAATTTTTGAAATATAATTATTCAAACTATAATTGTTTTATTTAACAGAAAACGATTCAGTGAAGCTCTTTGGTTCTCCTCACATAATGGCATGATGCCAGATCTGGCCAGAACATAATATTATTATTAACATGACGCGTTTGAATAAAATTCACTAATTTGTGGAGGCTCCTAACTCGCCCAACATAGGGCCTTGAGAAACCAGCTTCCGAAATGGCGCACTAGTACCTTGTTCTCAAATTTAATTTTTTTGTTATGCATTACGTCATTAGGAACGTCATCAATGTTCTCTGTATAAAAGCCTTCGTTTGCTTTTATTTCGGAGTTAGTTATGTAAAATATTTTTCGTCGTCTAAAATTATCGCAGGATTGTTTCTGAAATATGGGAAATGTAAAATCTTCTTCCTAATCTTCTTGTTGAAGCTCCTTTTCTATTTCTTGCAGATTCCATGACGTTCTGAAGCCTTGTATGATTGAAAACCCGAAGGCGACCCGCCTTGGGAAGATTTAAACACGTCAAACTTTCCTCACATTCCTTAATAACGCGATAAGTTGTTGTCTTAGAAATATTTTGGTTTCTATAAATGGCGACAATGTCACGTTTGGGTATTTCGCCAACCAAATTGTAAATACTTTTCCGCAATTCTAACTTGTAGGACATTTTCTGAAACTTTCTAAACACAAAGGTATTGTCGAACTGCAGGAGAAACTTGCCAGATTCTCAATATCCAATGGTAAATTGATTATTTTTAATAGGAAAAAGATAATACGAAAAATTTTCCCAAAGAATTTTAATTCATAAGTTATAGGACATGAAAATAATCAATATAAAAACTTAATGTTACAAATATCTGCCTAAAATCAAATTATGGACTTGTAACCCAAATATTGGTTCAAAAAATTCTTTATTTTTGCTAACGAGCTCAGAATAAGAGTCGAAATATTGACTAGAATATCAAATTTGCAAATCCAACGTATTCAATTGATGTTGCTAACATTTATTAACATCGATGTATATAATTACTATAACTTTATACATTATATCGTTCTGCCTTAATTAAATTATTCAATTCTACGGTTTATGAATGTGAACTTTGATTTCTGTATTTTTACACAGCATGTAATTTTTCATATATCTAGCTACATCGGTTTGGTTACTCGTCTCAAATTATAATTAATTAGGTTAAACATTTGGTAGTATAATTTTTGAGTAACATCGGTATAGTAAATTTTATGTATTACTTCGTTCTGTCTAATTGGCATTGGCAATTGATTTTGTGTTTTACGTTAAAACTAATATTATGTTCTCTAGTAATTTAATTTTGTTAGTAAATGTTTTTGAGCAAATCAACCGCTCAGCCATCCCTGGTCCTTGCATTTGATTGACGTACGGCTATTCTTATCTGTAGCGATACGTTTCCGTTTCTTCTGTTGAAAACTTTTTTGCTATGTTAATGGTTTGTGACAAATCCAAATCCAAATCCAAACCCAAACGAATCGACTTGAAGTCAAGGGTTTACTAAAATATGGAAGGGCTGCTAAAATTAAATTGATACATATGAGAGAAAACATTTTATTCGTAATGTATGTTAAATACCTGGGTACTGTAAAGTTTGCGTCTATACCCAAAATGTAACACGTTTGCATCTAAACCCAAAATGCAAAAAACAAGTTAATTTCTATGTAGGGTCAAATTTTGCAAATAGAGCCACAAAAGCACTAGGGTTGGATAAGTGATCGTTCTGATATTTGAAAATCAAAGTTATGACAAATTTGATTTGCAATTAAACCCAATTATTTAAACCTGTAAACCTAAATTAAATGAAAGTGATTCAATCAAAACATTTAAATCCTATCAACTTAAAGCCAACCCAACACTAAACACAATGGACCTTTAACTGAAATAAACTGGTTCATTAATAAACCTAAGGAAGCCTAGACCAAGTCAATGGAAGTTGGTTACAACTATCTTGAATCCAACACAAAATGTAACCGAAAAAAGAACCACTAAAACCTCCGAACAAAATCGGATTGGGTTGGGCATTTCCTTTGTTTTTGATTTGCTTTGAAAAAGCCCAATTAAAACCAAGTTAATGTCAAATTTAATAATAAATTTAACATTAATAATAATACTGTTGGACATAAACATTGTCAAAAAACATACACAAGAAATAAAGTGTTAAATAAGTAACATAGATAATTTGTGTCAATAATCTCATCACAGTAATTTCCGACGTGGTTTAAAATGGTTTCTACAAAAAAATTTCTTTAATTCGTTGCTAATATCACGCTGTCCATGTTTGATTTCAGCTCTCATGGTACATTAAAGTCTTTAATAGATTTGGAAATCTTTGCCATTTTCAACAAAAATGTAGTTGTGGAAGGAAGGGAATATGTTTTGCGATTCCTCCAAACACAAAATAAATAATTTGAGGGAGATAATGTACTTAACACCAAAGTCAACTCATTGCATATCAACCCAACTCGTGTTGTTTACAAACCTCAATAAGCTCGAAGTCACTGGAAGTTGCAATCATTATCTTATTCAACCAAATACAAATAAAGTAAATTAATATAGATAGATAGATAGATAGTAAGAGAACATAGATTTCACGTAATAGATGTAAAACGCAGGATTATTACAAAATAGTCCTTTATGTCCTTCAATTGCAATGTAATCTAAAAAATCTGTACTGTGGTCCGTACTAAATTTTTCCACAATAACACTGAAATCTTATGGAACCCAAGCATTTTGACCAATTATGATGATACCATCGTGAAGAATGCACTGATTAATATTTTACTATGTAATAATGTAATTCGTGGCGTTGCCTGATGGCGATGCAAAATTTCAACCTTGAAAAAAATTTGAATATTGTCAGAGGTGTCGACAACTGGTTTGACAACTTATCCTGAAACGCCAAGCTGAAATTGGAATGAATTTTCCACACTCAAAACCGCAAGTATTTAAATAATTTAAATTGATTGTACATCCAAACCAAAAGTAGACAAGTAATCCAAATGTTCACAGCTTAATTATAAATACATACAATCGTCAAATTTGTTAGAATTAGAAACAAACATTCATTTTACTATGATTATTAATTATTCGGTATCTGAATATAATTCTAACTTGTTGATTCATTAGTTACTAATCTAATTTCTACGCCATCCTAGAGTTTGATTAATAAAGAAACTGTTGACAAGAAATATTCCTGGATCCAGTCTTTCTCATCGGTAACTTGTGCAAGTAAGTAAAGTGCCTAATATGATTTAACATTTCAATGGGTTTATAACAAGTTTAATGGCATAACGTGCCAGGCTAAAATCAACTCCCATAATAAAACATATGGGTGTTATCAATATACTCTCAACGGGTTTTTCAACTGTTGTTGATTTCTTTCTTTTCGTTACCTTCCATACTGTTGCTACGATGAACAGCATCTTGAAAAATTCCAGTTTCTTCTCCACAATTCAATACTTTTTTTAAAGTGTTGAATTTTTTAAATTACTTTCTGGAGTAAGATTATTTTTCCACAAGCACGCTTTGCCTTTTAAGTATGCTTGGTATGCTTTTGGTAAATACTACTTTCTCTCTCCCACCCTTCTCTTTCTCTGCTTCATACTATCGTGCATCTAAGTCAAGCACTTTTTTCTTTCTTGTTCACAGTATGTCTTTGCGTTCTTCATATCTATTAATAATAATAATAATTCCAATCTGCTATTTTGACGGGTCAATGCGTGTTTTATAATATGTAAAGCAGATGAGCCATTTTTATTATCAATTATGCTATTCGTATTTGCTAATGCGTTACTTTAAATTTGCTTTTCACAAAAATGTCGCATATATTTGAACTGGAACTATAACATGTTGCAAAAAATCGTTGCAACGACACGTATACACAAACGTGGATAAACTAGTAGGGAGATTTCATCGATCAATACTCGCAAGTACCCCTCTAGTTTTGCCAGATGGTCAGCCAATAATTAATAACAGCGACCACTCGGCCGATCAAAGTGAACGCTACTTCAAAGCAAATGCATTAAAAAATGCCTTTATTGGCATATTACAATTAAATTATACCTCCCTATCACCTACTGCGTCGTCGCCTACTCGTTTTGGTTGTAATAAGTGTCACATAGTTATCAATAATCGCTGTAATCCATACCTCAAATCTGACACTTCTAGTTCAAATCTAATAGTCAACTACCGGAATCCATGTTTGATTAGATTATTATTTTATCTTATATCTGACGTAAGTTACATATCGATGAGGACCCGATACTTGTTGACCGATAGTCGGAAAGTAAAGCTTTCGATCCGATCAGATATTTATAATTATATATAATTTGCCCAGAAATATACAGTGGCGACCAAAAGTTAAGTCGTAGCCTCAGAATTTCAAATGAAAAGAGACGCCAAGATTTAGTGAAAATGCAATCTTAAGGTGGTTTATACCGTGCGAATGAATTAAAACTATTGAGTGAAACAATGCGAGCGATTGTTTCACTCGATAGCTTAACATGCAACGCTGTGGGTAGTGACAAAACTGTTTACCACTGCACATAGAATAAAACGATAACCCGATATAAATCTGCTTATATTATTCTAATGTTGTGTTCCATTATTGAAGCCAATCTGGTAATATTTATAATTAAATTCAATTACCTCATCGATATAAAACCTTACCTACGACGATGGGAATCCGCGATGCATTTTAAGCATTTCGCATGAGCAGGTTATCCGAACGACGCGATTTGCAAGAACAGTAAATAATACATCACGAACGTGATTTCCTTTCGGAGACGACGGCGCAACGCAATCGGATCGAAAACAATTGTAAACACGATTATGTAACGCAACAAAAATATTTATCTAAGTCATTGTCTTCTACTTAACATTCTTCTCCGGCGCGTATCTTAAACATCAGTTCCGAATCGCCGTCGCGCGTGACGTTTTCATACAGTGGCGTAAATTCGAACAATCAAGGGGCACATATCAGATCTTACGCAAGTGTATTTCACCGACGATCGATTGCAGTAAATCAGTTGAGCAAGTAAATTCCAACGACAGTTAACTTTAAGCGATAATAAATTATGTACACGTAAGTGTGTGCACTTGGTTATATAATAATGTGAGAAAGAAACTGTTGATGATATCGAGTCAGAATGAACGAGGCTGCTAAAAAATTGATAGTGTTAATTTAAGGCGCAGTGCCTTTTAAACATTCTGATAAAATGTGGTGGAATTGTTTGCATTATTTCTTGAAAACAATTATAATCTAAGCATGAGTGCTTATTTATAGAATTATATTTGTAGGGAATACATGAGTGAATGGAGCAACTCATCAAAAATAAACCCATTGCCACATATCTTTCTACACCCTGTGCAAATCGTAAGAAAATAGCATAGGCATTAAATCTTTGGTGGAGATGTTCAATGTCGATGGATATTTTCTATAAAATAAAGGTACAACTTTGTAGGTTTCCCATTCCTAAACTATTGAAGATAAAACTTCTGGCCTTGCGTTTCGAATGAAATATCTTAGTGCGCTTATTTTTCACACATATAACGCCATCGGTAAAGGTGTTTTCATTAACACCCGTTGAAATTAAACTTAATCGATAAATATCAATTTTTAGTCGTCCAAAAATTTTGCAGTTCGCCAGTGACATGCAGTTCCGGGCGTGTCTTCAATGCGGTTACAGTTACAACAATTTACATTTTTTACCTGATGTCATCGTCGTAATTTGCAAAGCTAGACGACGCGGTGCAATTTGTCTTTGTCACATGCGCTTTTCGCAGGTCTTTCATCCGTAACCCGTGTACACACTAACCACTTTGTTACATCATGTTGCGTATTTATTATGTCCCTGTAATAGGCGATGCGACCGCATGTTTTATTATCCTCCACAATTTACATTATCGAATATACCCGTAATTAATCTGTGTGTATAAATTTAATACGCAAATTAAATGCATGCATGTAATTAGGTTTAAATGACGTGCGAAGGTTTTCCGATTTATTACTGAATTTTTAATTTTGACGCGTCGTAATATATTAATTTTCACTTTCAATAAATACTCTTGTTGCCTAGTTAGTTCTGGACAACTCCGTAAGTTTTATTTACGTGACGCATTTATTTTTATTATGTGATGCAGACGCAGTTTAGGATACGCGTGCTATTGCAAAAAAATAATCTGGTTTGCGTTACGATGGGGAGTCGTGACAAAAGGGGTTGACTGTGGATAAGTTGTGAGTGGTGACGAAGAGACGAGTTGGACAGGTGTTCAATTACGAAGGGGAGATTGAGTTTTGGCGGTTCTATAACAGTGACCGACTCTTGCACACGTGGCTGTAGACTCAGGGGAGGCCTACGCACTGCATTTGTCTGTCTGCGTACTCGTTTGTTGTAGTGTACGAAATTTAAGCATTAGCTCGACAAATATATTATACGTATTTATCAACAACAATCGAAATCGGACTTTTTATTGAAATAAGCATTTGTAGCTAGGGTTTGTTTTAGCATACAATTATTTTAAAAATAAATTTTATTACTGAAACAACAAGATAACGAGCTTGCTGATGTAATTCCGTACCTCGTAGTTGAAAGGTCCAATATCCATATTTTAGTCTTGTAATATAATACTTAGGCATTCTTTACAAGGGGTTTCCAGCGACCTTACAGTGGCCTGCCATGAATACGTGACTTGCATGTTTATCCAGAAAAAAATATTAGTAAACGACAAAAAGCTTCGATGAAGCAAGTAAATCTGCGCCCTTATTCAGATGAGGGTATCGATCGAAAGGGAATATTTCACAAAGTGCTTAATCACTCAAAATAAAATTACCAGTCAGTGTTCTACACGAACAATAAAATATGGTTTAAAAGGACCAAATAAACAATTTGAATCACGATAAGGAATAAAAATAATATTAACATAACATAAAACTGTAGTATATGAAAGCACACAGACATTAAACAAATTGAAAGGGAAACATTATAAATGCACCATGTGAGCTCCTTTAGGAAACAAATAGGCCTCACGCTATAGTTCGGAAGGCACCAGGTGTATTAATACTAATTTCCATTTGCTCTTTGGTATCGTAATCAATTACGAAAAAATAAATTATCGTAATCAATTACGAAAAAACTCCTGCAATTAAAACTAATTATATTTCCATAAATGAATAATTGTAGAAAATTTAACGAAGAAACAAGAAAGTCAAATGAGGCTCGAAAATAAAAATCAGCGGAAAACATGCATAAAAAAATTAGTGCGAAAAATCAATATCAGAAGATTTATGAACCGAAATTAATTGGATTAAATGAAGGAAACATTGTTAACACTAAAAAAATCAAACGAAGCCAAACTATCCCTGTGGCTTCGTTTGATTTTTTTTTAGTGTTTGGACTGGAAAAATAGATAATTGAAATATAATAAAATAATGAAAACAATGTATTACAAAATACCATGCAGAAAAGATTCAATAAATCGAATATAATAGAAACGGAGAATATTATAAAATGAAATTAAAAAAAACATCAATTAATGATTTGTCTTCTGGTGATTTTATGACATCAAAGTTAAGCAAGCCAAATGAAAAGAGTAGTTAGTGTTCGAGACAATAATCTGAAATTACTATTAATATACCTGGTGCCTCAGAAACCGTAGCATTAGCTTATGCGAATATTTTTTCTTTACCGAGTCGAGTTGGGTCGAGTTGTGTTAGGTTGGGTTGGGTTGATTAGCAATGATTGTTAACATTTCTCTAAATTAAAAACTTATCAGTGGTTACGTTGATTAACGATTTATATTGCCAATTTTTCTCGTTTCCATATACAAAAATAGTTAATTGCTATGACATGTCATCGCCATCACTTATATAGCACTCGATACCCTAGCTAAAAATAATTAAAAAAAGTTAGTTGGAATTAAGAACTATAATTGTATTATATTTGATGCACCAAAACTGGCACGAGAAATAGTTTCTGTAATAGCTCCCGCAATGACACTAATAGTAACTATTTCTAGTAGCTCAGGTGACTTGTGTGTTGTTTGCCTCACATTCTGGTGCCAGGATCATCTATGTCTTCATCAGAACAAGGTGGGAGCGTTTTGGTTGGCTCCCTTGCTACTTTAGCTAATTGTGACTGTTGTCACATTACGTCAAGGGCAAGCTGATACAAAAAATAATCTTTTACTTACTCTGCAAAAAAAACTCTCTACCGCCCACGTTAGTTCTTCGTCATTTAGAAATCTTAACTGCTTTTTCAACTTCCAGAACAGAAAAAATCAGAGGGTTTTAAGTCAGGGTGGATGATTAAATCCTGTGAAATTTAAATCCGTTAGAGGATCATGTTATGCAAAAGTAGAATTCCATCCAATTTTCCTTTACGTTGCTGTAGCAATTTGCCAAAATATCAGCATAACATTAGTAGCAAGTAATTAGTATATTAGTAAAAGTCTCAAAAAATAGTCATAACCATGCTAGGCGAGTGTTGGTCCTTAAACTCCCTTGGCTGTGGCGACGAATTGTGTTTCCATTGCATCGACAATCGTTTCCTTTCTGGATGATAGTGATGAACCCACGTTCCAATGCTTCCAGTTTTTCTCAATAATGCCTTCCTCGTCTCCTTACCAAAGCTCCAAAAATTGTTGAGAAGTTACAACTCGATATTGTTTATCGAAAGGAGCCAAACACGTTAGCTGCTAATTTGCAAACTTTCAGCTATCAGATCTATTTTAATTTGTCGATCTTCAAGAATCAATTTTTCTACTTTTCGAAGTTTTTCTTCGGCAATGGCTGACTTTGAGCGATCCCCTTCGATGGATTCCCACCCCCATTAAATTACTTTGACCACAATTTTCTTATCTTATGCGAAGGATGAAGCTCACCGTTAGTAGCAGACATGCGATTTTTTATTTCGATTGCACTATGTCCTTCTTTTCCGAGAAATTTTATGACAGCACGGTTTAATTTTTTTCATTATTAGAAAAACCACAACACGTCTACAAAAAAATTCTAGAAATAGCCACAACCAAAATGCAATATCGACTATTATGTGACAATATTCTAACAGCCTTCTTCATAGTACCTTTTTTATCAGCTTGTCCTCGTACCTTAATATGTGAAGGATCCCTAGAGTGATGATGCAGTTACTAGAAAACTATTATTTGACTTTAGTCTATGAATGTATGAGATTTGCTGGATATATTGGATCAGTCATCTACTTCTTTCATTCATGCTGACCACAGTTCTTGGTGTACTAGGAGGGGCAATTCCACACAGTAATAGTGTTCGTTAGTAGATGTTGGGTTTAGGCTCCCTGTGACGGTCGGGAAAGATTGCATACGTGACAGAAACTTCACATTCTCTTGCTGAATAACATATTGGCAAAGCAGTGATATGCAGAATATCCTAGTGTTTGTTATATGTTCTAAAATGTATGGTCAATTGTTACTGCGGGGCATGTTATGGTGCTGCAGATGTTAAAGATAGTGCAAAGGGTCTTTGCGATTTAGTCTGCGACAGTAGAGTGATAAAATGTAATTAAGGCCTTAGTAAGCATGTCTTCGGAGAAGTCCATATCTATAGATTTTATATTTTCTTGGTCAACACTTTTTGAAGAAGAAGGGTTGTTTTTGAAGTTTCTATGTATTTGTTGTATATGACAATATATATCGTCTATTTGGCTTCTGTGATATATTTTACAGCCTCTTTGATATTATGAGCTCAAGTTTGTTTTAAGAAAGGAATCACAATTTACTGAAATTGAACCGGCCCCTGAATCGGAATCTTTCGGGGTTCGGGGTTCGGGTTCGGGGTTACCCTTATTGTCAACAGGAGAGGTCTATGCTGCCTTCGGTATGAGTTTGCTCGTTGCTAAAGGAGTGTTAAGTGAGAATAATTCACTTTAGTGGAAGATAAAAAAATTACGAAATTTATATAGTTGTTGTCCAGGTTATTCTATTCCGTCTCTAGAATAGTCTTATTCCACAATTGTATTTGAAAAATCTAAATTGAAAGATACTAGCGCCATATGCTTAACAACGGATTCATGGACCTCCACCAATAACGTTAGTTTTATGGCTGTAACCGCTCGTTTTATTAACAATTGTAAGCTGGATTCCGCGAAAGTCACAAAGCATACAATATTTCGAGCAGCTCCTGCATGAAATTTTAATATTGAAAATAAAATTGTTGCACGTGTCACAGATAACGCTGCTAATATAGCGGCGGCAATTCGATTATGCAGCTGGAAAGATTTTCCATGTTTCGCACATACGGTTAATTTAATTGTACAAAGTGCACTTCATGCAGTTAATGATATAATGAGCAAAATATCAATTAAAGAGGATCATATGCTGTTGCCAAATGAAATCGAACCTATGACATGATCAATATAATTTTACAGAACAAAGAAGATTTCAATATTAGCGTTATTGGAAATAAATTTACCTACGTTGTCTTCACCTTCAAGCGACGCATTAAAAATATTTTATGTTCATACCAGTGCTGATAAATCAGTAACAGCTTCTAAAATTATTATTTTTGTAAACACATTGAAAAACACAATAAATAGTACTAATACAACTAATATTTAAATAAAAAATATGATTACCATTTTCAAGGAATCGATTAGTAAGCGGCTTCAAGGATTATTAATATTATTAGCATGCGAAGCCACAATTTTATATCCGCGATTTAAAAAATACTAATATGAATTATTCTGGATTTTACTATTGCTCTTATTTGCAATAGGATTATGCTACTAGGTTTATGTCTAATAATTCAAATTATTACAGGAATAATTTAGCCATACATTATACTGCAAATGTAGACATAGCTTTTAAATGTCTATGTTGACTGCGGAGTAGATGTGTTAACTGGTAGGTAAAGCAGGGTAGTAATTTTGCGTCGTGAGTCAATACGATATTATCTTGTGCCCATTCTTCAAACTTCTCATCAATGTTCCTCGCCATCTAGCCCCATAAAGTTCTATGGCGGTAGTTATCGCCAATATTTGTTTTATTATATAGACGTACAAATGTAACAGCAACCCTAATAGGTAATACATTAACAAACACAACAATAATAAGAAGTGTGGTAGATGATTCAGGCTGGTCAGATCATACCTTCGAGGTGGTAGACACTAGTATCAGAATGGAAAAGCCAAAAACATCCACAAAGAAAAGTTAGAATAACAACAACATTTAAAAACAGAAATGTAGGGGGGAGGTATTAGGTAAAGGTATTCACAAATCTAGAGCAAACAATACAAAAACAAGTCATATCACAAGCAAAACGCATGGTTACTAGTTGCATAATAAAGCAATCTAGAAACAAATCCAGAACAGCTTGGAGCTTGATTAAAGAAAATCAAAATATTACGAACAATAAAAATACAATTTTAAATGTGAATGATTTAATACTCCAAGTAAAAATTATTTATCCAACAACGTCGATTGATACACTAAAATTAATCAACGATCTAAGGACTTCGGCGTGAGTAGGATACGATGAGATACCTGTTGCGGCAATGATCAAGCCTATGCACAAAAAATATTTGAAAAATTTATATTCAATAGGCTATACAATTGTTGTTTGAAATGCAACATATGAAACTGCAACTGCGGAACGTTTACTTAAAAAATAGAAATACCGATAGAGCTATTCTACAAATGATGAAACATATCACTTCAAACATAAATGAGGAAAAGCAAACGGCTGTATTGTATTTGGATCTATCCAAGGCTTTGGACAGCATAGACAAGAGAACACTATTTAAAACCAGGTGTTATGGAATAAAAGGTTAAGGACTCGGCTTCGTAAAATCGTACTTGACTATAGATACCAAGGATGTAAATTCCGTCCATGCCGCAAGAATATATCGCCTGCAGAATAAGAACTATCTTTAACTTTAACTGGACTACTATAACCAGTTCTTTACAAAATACTGATGAGGCTCAAAGATATTTTGAGAGCAAAGCCAATCTACAGCCTGGACGAGTTGTCTCCTGCAGGTATAATACGTATCATTTATCATTTATCATTCGGTTTAATCACTTTACACATATTTTCTTTAAATTTTTTTGCAAGTAAATTTAGATGAGCACTTAACTTGATACTTGATTTCTTTGTCTACTGAAGCTGTTCAAGTAAATGTATATGATTTTGTACAATGATGCACTTACAATGGAATTTGAAAGATTATTCCTACATTTATATACCATTACTCGCTAAGAAAAGCAACTATGTATTTGAAAAGGTTGCCAAATCTCATTATCGGATACGAAAAATGGGAAATGGGCTAGAACCATGAACGAAAAACCAGCGGCCTTCTCAAAATATCTGCCAACACACTATCAATGATGATTTGGAAAAGGAATAGATATTTTGAGAATGTTCACCGTTATAGATCGACCCTCATTATTAGACAAATTAAAAACGTGATCCTACAGATTCATTCAAAAAAGTCAAATCTTGTGCCTTCTCATAATAGGCAGTATTTTATTATCACATAAAGGATACACAGCCTTACAGCAATTTTCAACACAATTCTCAGACTTTGTTACTCACAAGCCAACGGAAAGTAGTAGAATAATTTCGATACATGAAAAGGACCCTATGAATTAACGTGATGTTGACTATTCGACTAATAACCATATTCTACTCGTTTTATCGAAATAGAGAGAGTCAATTATGCTTTTGGTGAAATTTTGCGAAGCCAAATCATATATCTCGTAGATATTTCTTTTACGTGAAGTAGCAAGGTTAATACAGACATATACAACCATCAAATTCGGTGTACCACAAGGAAGCTTATTAGGACCATATCAGGTAAAAATTGGAAACCTTCCATTAATACCCTTTCTAATTACTAAACGTACTAAACCATATTTTGTTGGTCACTAGTCAAAATAACTAATTATTATTATTGTATTATTGTCTATGTAACTATAAGTTGAAGAAAATTACAAAACCTAAAAAATACTGCTAGTTGGTAGACGTAGGAGGCACGCCTCTGCAACTTAATTAAAATTGTTTGTATCTGGTTTCAATTTATTTTACCGGTGATAATTTCCGAATTTGTTCCGATATATGCGTTTATTTCTATTTACGAATGTGGTGATAAGAGATAACAGAAATGCGCGATGTAATTTCAGAAACCCAAAAGAAGATTAATATAATTAATTGGTTCTCCCGTCGGCCATCGAACGATTTATTCGTGATGTAATTTTTCGTCTGGCCGTGAACAACAGTTACGCGGTACTACTAACCAACTTAATTCGTAAACATTAGAAAAAAAACTAAATTAAAATATTAAAACGATTCGGTTTAACGTATCTCCCGATCGTCTAACAAAGGAAACTCTTAACGACGGCAGTCGCTCGGAGAACGTGGGGCGTAGTGTGTGCAGAGGACGGATTCGGGGCCTTTTGACAAATAGCGGGGCCGTGACGCAGCGTCGCAGGTAGAAATCGTCGGACCGGGGAGAGGCATCGAACTTGAACCTACTACGACTGGCGGCCTTGGACGGCGCGTTCACCTCGCGACCGCGCCCGCCAAACTCTGGGTTAGTGGATCCGTCTCGTCTGCCGAAACGACGTCGACGCGGGACGGCTGTGCGAACGTAGCGCCGCCTCCAGCGGACCGGCGCGCCGCCGCCGCCACCTCGGCCGTGTCCGAAACGATAGCGAAAGTGGCACAGACTAAACACACTCAATAAAAATAACAAATCGAACGCTTGGCTGTATCGACACATACCTTTGTTCACTGTCAATAAACTCGCGCAGTGGGAAATATTTAATAAATGACATGTTTAAGTGGATAGCCGTTAAAAATTAAAAAGGTGACGAAAGTCTGGTGAAAGTACAAGGTTATGTGGCGGGGCACAGGGTTGTAGAATTTTTGTACACAATGTCGTTAGGAACGTTGGAACAGGATTAGGACATTAGGAACTACAAACAGGGAGATTCGGTGTGAAAATGCTCTCCATATCTCACAGAATGTGATTGGGTTGGGAGATTGCTATATTTATTTAAAGGTTTTGCTTATTTAAACGAATGTTTGCTAGAGTTATTTAAGAGATTAAATTCGTTAAAGAACTGGTCACTACAACTCTGGTTGCACGCTTTTTGATTTTTGTGTGATGGTGGCGAATCGTTTCAGCGATGGAAGTTTGCCCCTTTACCTCAAACAAGATTCGTTTTCAGAGACAATATTATTATTGCAAAAGTGAAAAACATAACTATTATTTCATCGAGATATTTATTGCCAAAACATTTTTTATGCAAAAGACAAATAAGATTTCATTCATAAATTCATTGCCAAAGACATTCTTAAAGTAAAAAAACGCAAATTATGTTTCATTGAGAAATTCACTGCCAAAGACATTGCTAAAGTGAAAAACGCAAATATTAATTCATCGAGAGATTCATTGTCAAAAACATTGTTTATGCAAAAGACACAAGTAATATTTCATTGAAAAATTCATTTCCAAAGGCATTGTTAAAGTAAAAAAACAAAACTTATGTTTCATTGAGAGATTCATTGCTAAAGTGAAAAACACAACTAGTATTTCATCGAGAGGTTTATTGCTAAAGTGAAAAACACAACAAGTATTTCATCGAGAGATTCATTGTCAAAAATATTGTTTATGCAATTGAATCTATAGATTGCTTTTCATTCTCCTGTAATAATTTGAAGATTTACTAAACGACACATTTGGATGGCCGACAGCCTGAAATGGCTAATAAAATTAAGAAATCAATGCCAAACGTCTGGATTACCAAAAGATTGGGAATATTACGAATCTCTCTTACATTTTACGACGGTTTTCTTCAAAAGGGAAAAAACACTTTGAGCATATTTCGCAAACTACGTCAAATTCCACTTTGTGGAAATATTTAAACAGAATCGAAAAAGAACAACCATACTAAGAAATCTAAATGATGTTGATGCTACAAATGAGTTTTTGTAAATAGTATATCACATTGTAATGGTCAAATGTTTGTAGGTATAAAATAATAAAATAATTAATAAATGTTCATAATTTTGATTTCCACCCGGTGAAATTCGTATTGTCATGTTTAATATTAAATAATCTGCCACCGGTATTAGCGGAATCAGCATAATATGATTAAGGTATGTTGCAGGTATATATATTACCCATATCACAAACTATTCCATTGAGACTTCTACATTTCCGAATTGTTGGAAATATGGTGTAGTTGAACCTCTCCTGAAAGTCAAGGATCCTGCTAGTTTCAATGACTTAAGACGAATTAGTTTGCCACCGACTTATCAAAAATACTGGAGCGAGTCACATATAGTTAATTGTCTAAATTTGTGGCAGAATATAATAACAGCACTTCTTAAAATTACAAATGTTTTTCTGACCACGACTGATGAAGGATTGATAACAATATTAATCTTACTGGATTTTAGTATGGCTTTTGTTCCTGTCAATCATAAGACTCTAATTGCACTTTTAAAATGTTTAGGTCTATGTGCACTTTCTACCGCTTTAATTGAAAATTATTTGATTGGTCGCAGGCAAAGCGTTGGAGTGGATTCATAGATGTTAAAAAGTTTATATGTAAGGCAGGGAGTTCCCCAAGGGTCCACTTTAGATCGCTTGTTATTTGGCATTTACGCATCTCAATTTGTTAAACATATAAGATATTGTGATATTCATATTTTCGCTGGGGACACTCAGCTCTATTTATTTGATAAACAAGAAGATTGGCGCCATAGCCAGAATAAACCCAGGGTATCGTTGTTTGGGAAGTTTAGATTTGATGTAGATAACGTATCTAACAAAAGTATTGGGAAAATTTTTCGTATTATTTTCTTCCTATTAAAAATAAAGCAATCAAGTTACCATTGGATATTGAGAAGCTTTCAAGTTTCTCCTGCAGTTTGGCAATACATTTGTGTTTACAACGTTTTACAAAATGTCATACAAGTTTGAATTGCGGAAAGGTATTTACAATTTGTTTGGCCAAATGCCCAAACGTGACATTGTCGCCAATTATACATATTTTTTTGTATTTCTATTTATTGCATATTTGAGAATAAAGAAAATAAGGTTACTCAAAATGGCCGCCGCTTGCCTTCCAATACGACCGTAGTCTGACAAGCCAATCGTCTATCGCAGTACGTACCAAATCCATAGGAAAGCTGTACACTGCACGGATAAGGGGACGCTTTAGGGATTCCAGATTCCTCTCGAATACAGACCATAATTTATAATCTAAGGGATCCAGATCTGGACTAGCAGAAGGTCAATCAACGGTAGAAATAAAGTCCGGCAACTTGTTTCTTAACCACATTTGTGTCGTTTTTGCCTTATGTGCTAGGGCAGAGTCCTGCTGAAAAGTCCACGGTTCGTTCTTAAACAATGCATTGTTCAGTGGCTTCACAACTATTTCTAAAACGTCGGATTGGTACACCATTGCTGAGGTTTTGACCCCATTTTCGCAGAAATTGAGCTTTGTGACCCCATCATATGTGACTCCATAGCGTTCGTGGAATTGTGTACACCCTGCAAGTCTTCATCTTCAATTTGCGAAATAAAATTGAGTTTCCTTCGGTACAGACATAAAATTTTTCGAAATCATAAATTACGACGAGACGGGGCAAACGGCAACTTGATTAATGTGTGAATGTGAATGGTCATTATATGAAACAATGTATATTTAAAATAAAATAAATGTTTATATAATCAATGAATTATTTAATTTTGTTTCAATGTGTCATTTAGTAGGTAACGTCCGTACGTTAAAATATATTCGATATTTTGAAAAATAAAATCGATAAAAATTAAACCTACATACATGAAGATTTATTTATTCACAAGAATCTTGCAACATAGGAACACCTGCCACAAAATATGTCCAGAAACTCATAAAAAATATCTTGAATAAAAAAAGGCTGTATAATTGCTGAAATTTACAATTTATCATAATTTAAGCTCAAATTGCCGCAAGAACACAATTGCTTTAATTTCATCCAAACGAGAGATAAAAATCTGCATATAATTCAAGTAGGCATACCTCAGTAGAGGTCTCCGCGTTAAATTTAAACAGAAAACGGGATATAATTTAAAACAGCCACCTTCGTTTAGTAACCCAAGCGAGCGCGCAGTATGAATTATTGCACCAAACATACCGCCGCTATAAATAAACATCTAATTTAATTTCAACATAAATGGCAACGGACGACAATGAGCAATTTTGCAAACTGGATACTCGATATCCACACTCTATAAACTTGTGAAATACTCGTGTGCATCGCGGACAAAGGAAAGCACGTGTGTGGTCGATCTAAATAGTAAATTGGATTTAAATGAGCGGGTTTCGCAAAATCATCGGTGACATTTCGCAGCAATATTTTTCGGATTACGTTTTATTCCGGGCAGCGCGTTTCGTTCGTCTTACTTTCACAATTAGCCGGCAGTAATTTACAATTTACATGTGATTAGCGTCCTTTTGACGATAAAACTCTGCCGCTGATGGCAATAAATTCGAGAATATCGTCGCTCAAATCACATCATTAAGTTATAAAAGAAAAAGTACCGTATCATTCAAGTTGTGGCAGCTGCACCGGAATGCAATTCAAAATCAACTTGCTTAAAAACAGGATCCGCGCAGTGTTTTAATCTGTCAATCAAAATTTATTGAATTAGCAACATTAAGACGTGTCGGTACAATGTATGTGAACGGGATTTTTGAAATAATAGTATTTTGTGTATCTAGGCCAAAAAGTACTGTTTTTTCGTCCGAGTTTTCTTTACGACCGAGGCGTAGCCGAGGTCGGAAAGCAAACGAGGACGAAAAAACACTTTTTGGCCGTGGTGCACACAAAATTTTTTAGGCGACCCTCATAAAATTTTCAAATTTATTGCAACATTTACTTATAATTTATTGACATAGTCATTTATGACAACTGAACAATTGTACATATTTGTGACACCTTCAGACATGTTTATGTTTTCTTTGTCTACATTCGAAGTTATTTCGGCTTTATAAACAATAATTACCCAATAATCAGTTAAAAAGTCTATCACCAACACGTATTTACTAATGTAAACAAGATGTACAGTTTGACACTGACGGCAATGTGGTTATTTTTATACAATTTCGGTAACTGTCGGTAGATGGCGCCACCCTATTGCGGACGAAAAATGAAAGCGGACGAAAAACGATTACTTTTCGTCCGCGTTTGACGACCGAAATTTCAATTTTTCGTGTCGGTCGCCTAAAAATATACGTATTTACCGGCACACAAATTAAAATCGACTATACCAAAATAACGCGCTCCAACAAAACAATTTCCGGCGTGACCCCTAATACTGCCTGTGGTATGTTATCTTTCATATTATCAAACATATTTTCGATCTATTCGAATTATAACGATCACGAATTTCCTGTGTAAATCTCATATGTAAAGCAACAAGCTACGCGAACTATGTTTAGAAAGGATTAGAATAATATTTTGCAACGAATGCGATATATACGTCGAATAGGCGAGAAACATCAATAATCGCTGATCGGCAGGCAAAGTGGTTGTGAAAGTCTTCATGTCTCTATCCAATTTTCACTTTCGTAAAATCTTATTCAATTATTCATTATTTCATTCGCATGCTCATTTTTCTCGGTGGTTTTTTTGAGCCAGTTCAAAAAGTTCTAGTTTTCTCCATCAAGATCCAGCTTCTCCAATTCCATCATAACAACATGTCCCTTACGTTAAGTGTATACGTTCTTCTTAAATTTTTTTTAAATATTATGCATATTTTACAAACTTATTGTGTAATATCTTCCGCCATGAAGGTTGCATGCATTTCTATGGCTATTAATGTTCTATTCGATACAGATCATTTAATAGATTACCCATTCACAATGATCACAAATTCAGTTCCACCCAAATTTGACATTGCTTGTGACTTCACAATTTATTTAGCTTTTTCAGCCACATGGTTGCCTAATTTATTGACTTTAACTTCCATCTTTCATATCATACTTTTCTTATAAATTTCTTAGAAAGGAGAAGTCAATAATCAAACACAAGCTCCTAATTCATGTTTTGGGTTGGGTTGAAGAAATTTTTTTGAAATCCAATTCATGTCGAAACCAATCCAGAGCTCCAATCATATGTCCAGTGTAAGCCAAATTCCGATTAAAATTTAAAATTATACGAAGACACTTGTAGCAACGAAAGCCCAAGCTAATCCATCACTATTTAATTTTGAGCTTTTGAACCCACAAGTCCAATGCTGCTCATAACAAAATAATGATTTAAGTTACGGTACGAAGAAAAACGTAGGAATTCAAAGCTTATTATTATAAAATCTTACTGTGGTGCCTCAAAGCTTTAAACTAGAAAGCTCAAAAATTACATATGCATTCAGTAGTGGAAAACAAATACAATTTCTAATTTATGGCACAAATGAAACCCGCATCGCCCACGGATAACTCTGCCTTTTCATACACTTTTATCCTACTTTCTTTGCATATGGATATGTCACTTGCCTCTTGTGCTCCTTTCTTTTTAACTCCTCCTATACGATATTCACTAGGCTGTGTTCGACCCCCGCTTGTACCTTACCGTTCTTTCCCTTCTTTGTGTTGATATCCAACCCCCCTTTGTCGAGGAATCATTCTAGCATTTTTGGTATTTCTTGAAGTCCCTCATCTATTTCCGCTATAATGACCATATGGTCTGCGAATGCCAGCGACCATATTTTAGCCTTTCTCAATTTTTCACCTCCATCATGCCCTTTCCTTAGCGTTTCCTCCAATTCTGTAATGTTGAATGCATATGTTGAATAGCTGTAGACTCAATAGACAACCCTGTCTTATCCCTCTCCTTATCCTAAAACTCCCTGACATCTCCTTTCCCACCCTCGCCCTACACCACGTTTCATCGTATATCTGCTTCACTCTTCTCTCTATACTCTGCGATATTCACACCCTTACCATTGTTCTCACTAATAATCTTCTATATTCAGGTCCACGAACGTTGCATATATTTTTCGTCCCTTCATTGCCAACTCGTGCATGAAATTAGAAGTAATAACGCTTCAGCAAGTTGGGTGTGGATTCTTGGAGGAACTTGGAAGAAATTGATAATCACAATGGTGTGAAACAAACCAATAAAATTATCATTATATATAGTAGTATAAATGGAAGCCAGTTACATAAAATGTTTGTAGTAAACGTCACGTCCACAGCGCCAAGGGATTATTGCGACAAGTCGTAAGAATTTAGAAAGAATTAAATCAAGTAAGCATAAACTGCGTCGACCGTGCAATGAAAAAAGGAAAAAGGCAAAAACTGAATGAATAAAAATGTATACTATGCTTGAGAGACATCAATTTTAAATGGATATCCCTTATAAAGAGAGACAGAAACAGGTAAAACATGCAAGTGCAATTTACGATTGAATAAGGACAGCGTAAATAATGCCATGACAGACAAAGACGGCCGCATGTCAAACGAAGACTCCGCGGATGATTCGAGCCGAGAGGACGCATCGGGAGTCGCATCGGGAGTCGCATGGGGCAGACGGAGATGGCGACAGGTCAATGGACCTAATACAAGGCCATTTGAAGAGGTTTCTTTCAAAGTTACGTTTCTAAACAACACGTGGGACGGCCGGGAACGGACTTTCCGGTCTGAAGTTTCGGCCGGAGCGCCAATTTTAATTATGACGTATTAGGCACTTTGCGAATTTAACGTGAGCAATTAAGCTATCTGGATCGTTGTAAATGATAACCCGCTGTTGGTGCACTTTCTAGGGAATGATTAATGCAAAACGGCCGTACTTGTAAAATTAAAATATATAAATGCACTCTGCGTGTACATTTACAGCGCTGATTGTGATCTTTATCTTAAATATTATAATCTCTCAAGCTGTCTTTGCTAACAATCAGCCACTTCATCATCTACTCGACGACCTATTTGAGATAGAATGGGCTGAAAGTTACTAATCCGTAGCCAATATTTAAACATTTATTTATCGCGAATGATAAATATAAGCACATTTCTACATCAAAGTAAATGAAATATCCAGCAACGTGATATGCGAACCCATTTTGTTCACCTCGTTAAAATTCATGGAAGGATGTGACAACATACAACGAAGCTGGTTTAATTACAACTTTAATATTTACCTGTAAGACCTATAAAAGCTAAAACGAAAATCAAATTACTTATAAAAGGGCAACAAATAAATTATTTTATTCACTTGTTACATCTCTTCAAAATTAAACTCGGTCATTAGCGATTATCATCATTTGACATCGGAGGTCGTTTAGGAAATTTTCTCCACCTTGTGAAGTAAATTTATGATTTTATGTTCTCTTATTTTCCAATTGAGTTGGCGCACTGAATAGTTCAGGTTTCACAATCCAGTTGTGTATTTGTGTATTAATTGGCTGTACTTATGATACTAGGTACGTGCGGGAATTTAATTAATTAACTAATTGAAAAACTTTCATAGCCACTTCTTATTTTGGTATACGTCTTTACGATGTCATGTCTCCATATTTTACTGCATCATTACTCAATTTGTTTTGACAACTTATGAGTTATGACCTCCATTTTCGTCCACCCCACCATATTTACGTCGCACCACTGAACTGATGTAAACAAGTAACTGAAAGGCAAGTAAAGTGAAACAAATTGAAGCTAAAATAAACGAAAATTAGTGAGTTCAAGTGCAAATAAAAATAACTGAAGGTGGAAATGCATTATTATTCAAAGAAACTTATAATAACAAAGAAAACAAGTACTTACAATCAAAAGTAAAAATTTATTAGAAGAAAACCAATCGCAAGTGAAACCAAAAAGAAACTCGATACAATAACCAATAGCAAAGTTAATTTAACGCAAAGGAAAAAAATTAAAGCGAACAAACGATAAATAAGCATAAAACTTAACGACTGAAAATCAAACAAATCGTAATGACTTAAGTCAAATGAAGCGACAAAAGCAGTTAAAATCAAGGGATGTTAAAATTAAAGTTTTTGAAATTATTTTTGGTGTCGTGACGTTCGTCTAAAAATCAAGAGCGTAGCAAAGATATATTGGAAAATGGTCAATTTTAACTGGTAAGCGAGAGGGAGAAAATCGATAGTGTGCTGGCAATCGGTCAACAGTGGTGTTGTTAAATTATTAAGACGACGTTAATTTTAATTAACAGGTTTTAAACCTAAAGCTAAGCAATAAAAAGGTAACACACCTAATCAAACATGAACAAGACTGATAGAACTAAACTTGTCTAACTGTAACAGTTAGACAAGTATATGCAATAAGTAGCTTGAAAAAATGCTACAGGCGAAACATGTTATACGAAGATAGTATACAATTATTTACTCAAGAAACAATAGATCGATTACCAATCGCTCATCGCTAGATGGCCATAGCGGTTTCAAACACAAGTTGGAAATTAAATTGGGTTGAATTGGGTTGGGTTGGGTTAGGTTGGTTTGAGTTGGGTTGGGTTCGTTTGGATTGGGTTGGGTTGGGTTGGGTTCGGTTGGCTTGGCTTGGGCTCGTTTGGGTTGGGTTAATAAAACTAAAATAGACGATTTGGGCTAAAAGTCGGTCATATGCACAAAACTACTAAGAAGATAAATGGAATTTCCAATCGTATTTGAAAGTTCCATGGATCTTTATTCATGATTCGATTACGTCATGATTCAAAAATACAGTGCGAGTCTGAAGTCTGGAACTGCAATATTTGTAGAATTTTGCAGAATTATTATTATAATTAAAATTTTATAAGCAATTATCTCGAAAAAATCAAAATACAATACAATTTTTTAACATTAGAACTTAGAATTTCATGCTCTTTATAAATTTATCATAAAAAATTGAAAAATTTCCATTAAAAAAAATGTATCGCTTATGTCATAACTCAAAAACAAAATACGATCTTTAAGTGATAATTACAGTAAAATCTGCCTTACCTAAGATAAAAATTGATTGAGAATTTCTTTGAAAAAACATTTGATAAACGTTCTATTTCTATAGTTCCAGACTTCGCACTCGTACTGTATTCGTTAACTAACATGACGGTGTTAATTCATTAAAAAATCTAATCTTTCAGCGTATTACGCATACTGTCAATTCTAATGTAATTGTAATGGTGGAAAGTGCAGTACGCAAAATTACAACGATTAAGGTTGATTAGTGCGTAAATTAATTAATTAAACTCCAGCTTTTTACGCAAATATGCTTAAAATAAGATATGAACTTGAACGTGAATTTATCGTTTGTAATTTAAAAGACAACTTTCGTTCATAAATTAACTCCACTAACAAAATACACTGTTGCGATTGTGTTAAATGTCGGTCATCACAAAGCAGTATTTCTTAAAGGAACTCTTAACACAGATTACTCAAAAGACAACTTTATTTATCGAACGTATCGACGCTTAAAGAGCGCACTCGTATATTAAAATGTCAAGACGCACTTGAAAAACGTGGTGTCGAAAGGATCTCAGGATACAGTTTAAACGCAGCCTTGAGAAATAAAAGCTCCCTAACCTATAAACTCTGTAGAAATTCTACACGCATTCAATATATAACAAGAATTTATCGAGATTGTATAGAGTTACACATTGTGCAGCCGCATACTCCGGATGAAAAGGCTGGTTGTATGTGCGGAAAGTTGTTTGAAGTATTTCCGTGTAAATATAAGCCTTTGGAGATTAAACGCGAGGAAATAATAGGCCGACGTTTCGCTACCAAATTATATGTAACATTAAGCCACCCATACAATTTATGCCCGATAAACAAAAGGAGAGTTAAACGTTTCACAAAAATTCGCGTTTCCTTACGAAAATACGTAACCACAAATTACAGGATGTTCTCCGGCGACATGTGTGAGGAGTATTCTTTGAACCTCATTAGCTCGAGTTCGTCGATTCATTTTTAGAAGCATAACAAATGTTATTTTCAAGAAAAAATGTGCAATAACGGATAACTTTGTGGGAAAAACATCCGAACAATTAGGTGACTCATTAATATACGAGGTAAATAACAATAAAACAAATCGAGTAATTAATTAATATACAAATCACGTATACGACATTGCGGTTAGATTAAAAAAAAATAATTCAATGAATCATAATGGCTAATATAGAGGCCATTCATCTTAACGTACGAGTTTCAATGACGTATGGAACAAATGGGTTCAAATTGAATTTATATGCCGCCTAATTTTATATAAAACAATGACGGTGCAAATAAATCGAGTCAGAGGCATACATAAATTTATCACGACAACTGCACATCATTTTTCAATTTTAACTCCGAACAAAAAGCAAATTGGGTAACTTGCGCAACTTGTTATCTTCAAGATTAAACCAAATTAGCGCTCGTCAATCAATCTTCGCTTATACACAACAGCGAGCCGATATTAATTATCAACTTCTCGTCTATATTAAGCGTGTAATTAATAAATCATATTTCTTCATCTTAGCTTACATCCATTAGCGTCCAAGTCGCGTTTCCAAAGGTTAATACGACATAAAATGCAGTTAAAAGTAGTACTTAGTAGTGAATATTCTAGGTACTGCGAAATATCCACTTATCGCAAAGAAAACCACACCCACCAATCAGAGGTAACATAAAACTTATGAAATAAAATTTTATCGAAACCTTGATATGAAATTTATTAGATGTGATATTAGAAAACGACCGTTACAAGTACTACAGGATAGTCACATTAAATTCTCATTGTTGGTTCAGGTATCGGTGGAAAATAGGGTGGAAAATTCTATTGAAAAAATATGAGCACTTAAAATCACATTAATTAATCTAAAACATATAACGCAGCATTTTCCGAAGTATATAAATTTCTTTTGATGGGTTGTTGCATTAATTGGAGTAAAGTTCGGGTTTAATTTTTTTTCGTGAACAAATATTACTTGATACTTAAATAACTAATAAATTGTATAAGAGAAGTATTATAATTGAACAAAGATACAATTAATAATAGCAAAAGACGACAAATGTAAAAACAAATGGCCACCAAATCAAAAAGAAAAAACCATAGTAAGAAATAAGGTATAAATTGGAGCAACAAAAATATTTGAAAAAACGAACGTAAATTTGTTTAAAAATGACAATATTCAAGAAAACAGTAAAACACCAGATAGGGGTAAAATGCAAGTATAAAAAGTTGCAATTTCTCATTAATGAAGCCAACACCAAAATTAAAAACGAAAATTACACAACCCAACCCAAGCTAAACAAACGAAAACCAAATAAAACAAAAATTTCACGACTTCAAAAATATGCAGTAAAGCCAAAATGATACAAAAACAGTAAAAACGAAACGACATTGAAATCAATTATTTAAATAAAACTGAACAAATGACATGCAACTCAATTAAATCAACAGGAAAAATTAGAATACACAGTAAACTAATTATAGCTGACAAAATGAACTACAAGAAATGAAAATAATAAAAACGAAATAATACTTGGGTTGGGTTGTGTTGGGTGGCTGCGTTGTACCACCGAATTTTTAAACTCAGATTTCTGATTTCTGAAATTATTGGTATTAGGAGTTATTTTTATAAATATCAATAGTTGCAGAGACGGTATACCTAACAGAGAAGCATAAGAAGAAATTCAGAATATTTGAAAGAAAGATCAGAAGGGTCATATCCGGGTACATTAAAAAAAGAGAAATCCTAAACGGAAACTACGTACAAGTATAAAATCGCAAAGAACTAGATGGCGTGGACAGTAAGATGGGAAATATGACAGTGAGAAGATGGATTATGGAGTGGAACACCGAAAATAAGATAGCAAGACCAAGTGGAAACGTATACTGTACATTGCTTTCGTCGTTCGCAAATGCCAACTTCCATATCTTATCCTTCCCTAGTTTAACCCCTCCATCTTGCCCTTTCCTTATAACCTCCTCTAGCTGGGCTGTATATATACTCAGTGACATGTAAAGTGCACCACCTAGAAGGGGTGGGAATTTTTGGACCAAATTTGGCAGAAACATTGGACGAGTCTAAGGTAACAATTGATTAAAATTTGATAAAGAAAACGCTTTATCTTTTTGATTTTTCTTTAATAATATTGGTCCGCCCCTATTTCTGATACACTCATTGACCCGCCTTGGCATTGATTCCAGCAGGTGATCAATGTCTTCTTGGGGTATGGCATCCCAAGCAGCCTGTACTTCATGCCGTAGAGCTTCTATTGTCAACGGTGGGTTCGGTAGACTCCTCAAGCTTCTACCCATCATGTCCCACACGTGCTCAATGGGCGACAAATCGGGACATCTTGGCGGCTAAGGCAAAAGATTAACATTGGCCTCTTCAAAGAAGTCAAGAGAACCCCTTGCTACGTGAGGTCGTACATTATCTTGCTGGAAAAGTGGGTCTTCCAGCCCTCGAAGATATGGAAGAACATGTGGTTCTATCACTTCGTCAATGTAGCGTCGGGCGGTCATACTGCCCCGAATGAAGAGCAAGGGTGACCTACTGCCGTAAGCAATAGCACCCCACACCATCAACCCCACAGTTCGGTGAACATGCCTCGCAATCGAAAAATCAGGATTGCGGCTTTCTCCACGTCTTCGTCTAACAGTCATCCGACCATCATGCATTCCTAAACAAAATCGCGATTCGTCACTAAAGACAACTCGATGCCACTCCAAGTTTCATTGAAGTCTTTCCGTGCACCAGGCCAAACGTTCCTGGCGATGTTGAGCAGTGAGGGGTAGCACAAGATGTGGGCGGTAAGACAGCACGCCAAAGGTTCTTATTCGACGATAAACTGTTCGCAAGCCTATCGGACGACCTTGTTCACCTGACCATTGATCAGCTATTGATCTAGTTGTAGAGAACCTGTCTCTCAAGGCCATTAGTCTTAAGCGGCGATCTTCACGTTCATTGGTTCGTCTTTGAGCCCCAGTCCCTCTTCTCCGACCTTCAACCTCTTGTTCAGACCACGCTTGATAAACACGCATTGTTGTTGAGTGGTGTCGTCCCAAACGGTTGCCGATTTCTCTAAACGAAAAACCTGCCTCTCGTAAACCAACAATCCGCCCTCGGTTAAAGTCACTCAACTGCTGGTAAACTCCTTCCTCTAGGCATCATTAAACACTTGAAACACTTTAAACTAAAGAACGGGATCCGAAAAAGTGGAACAAATTCAAAAAATGACTCGATAATTGCTTGTCTATATATATAATAATTGCACGTCAAAAATCCCATGACTAATTGATGATTGGGTTTTAAATTTTAATCAACTATTTCCCTGGACTAGTCCACTATTCCTGCCAAATTTAGTCCAAAAATTCCCGCCCCTTCTAGGTGGTGCAGTTTATGTCATTGAGTATACGTTGAACAATGGTGGGCACAATTTCTTCCTTACTATATACATAAATCTTAAGGTTAAAGTTTCATAATTTTAACATAGTCTGAATAGGTTCAGGGAAGGTCACAACGTGTCGTTAAAATCTTGAATTTGAAAATGTTCACAAAACAACTGAAGAGGGTGGATCGTGCGGTGCGAGTCAAAAACTTAACTATAACTTTTTTTCATAAATACAATAAGAGCTCTTTGCACCAGCCGACAAAAATTATTGATAATTTTATTTTCTTATTTAATGAATATCTCTGTTATAGTTCAGTTTATCTATTTACGAATTCCCCTTTGTGTATTTCTTATAATATATGAGTATTTCGTACACATCTTCGTTGGAGCAAACATTAAGCTTTAGTTTTACGCTAGTTCGTTCGAAACTTTCCCAACTGTATTATGCCTTTACCAGACTGTATGGTTCCCTATTAACATTAATTCTGTAATTAATTCTGTAATTAGTAATTAGTTCTGTAGTCGGGATGCACGTTGGTAAACGGAAAACTATACCTTGAGGAAACTACTGGTTCTTTTTATAAACATATTGGGCATTTCTACGTAGTTGACAGTCATGTAATTTTATCTGATAAATTAATTAAACGATCTTCATAGTTGCTTAAAGTAATGTTCCTGTTAATATAGGTGAGAATGAACATCTTATTTCACCATACGAATTGTCTTCGTTGAAGACTCGTCTAAGTAGCATCTTTGTGTATTGATTTTAGGGATATTTGTTAATGTCATTCGTAACAGTAGGGGGGAGTCATCCACATTTCATTTCATGGGTTCATCGTAATAACAAAATAATACAATGAATTCTAATCATCGTTCCCGATAAGTGTTGGCTTGGTTTCAACAAATAATGTAAAATTTTACTAATTAAATTTATTGTCTCACTATTATTTTTGTTGGTGTTTCACATTTCAGCCATAAGCATCAAATTTGAGTTGAATTTCGCCCGACTATGAAACTCTAAACAAACAGTTCGTGCAAATGAAAGTTACAATTGGATAAGCAACAAAATGCCTCTAATTGATTTCGTTACAGAAAAAAAAAACACGTCGAGCTTCAGAAAATACTGCGCCTGTAAAAAACGAGACCGTAAAAACGCAAATCGTCGCGTGGGCAGCGGAAATGAGGCTCATTACAGCAACCAAGCAACACGTGCCGTACGTACGACATCAACCGAAAAAGACGCGCCCGCCGCCGCATCCTGACATTTGACCACAAAACGTCAGCGAACAACAACCGCACAGGAAAAACATTGGCTGGCGTTTTATCAAAAAAGGGGGAGGCGCGCGGCGCACCTGCTCCGCAGATTATTGCAAAAGTACGACATATGCCATGGCACATAAGAGGACGTATGCATGCACAGGCCAAAGACGACGCGAAAAAACGCGCACGTAATGACTATAATTTCGTCGACGTCACGAGGGAAAAAACTGCGAAATTACTCGGAGCGGTAACGAATAACATTTCATAATACGAATTAGTATGGCGCGCTGCGACCAAGTACTATTTAAATGAGTTAAACGTACATATTTAAAGTATTTGTCGCTCAGAGCTGTTAAAATTACAACATAATTTGTCGAATGCAGATGCGAACTTTTAATGATACTATTATGCAGAGTTGATGTATCGTACGTCCACGGTTTTTTCTTGTTTTATTGTTGTGAAGTGGTGGTCCTTTTATCGGTCGCGTGCCAAACGGGTAATATAAACCATTACAACATTGTTGCTACACATTAAATACGTCATTATCTTATATAATACAATGGCGACGGTTGCCAATAAATTTAATGTTAGGTAGAGAAAATTAAAATATTTAATTGTATTAATTTAATTGAAAATAAAATTATTGGATACGTAATTGTTTTTTCCATTTAAACGCAATTTTCACGTAATTTTCATGCACAAAATGATGACAGTTTTGCTCTTAAAGTAGAAGGCCAGAACGCCTCCAGGATTGTCGCACATCGCATTTTTAATTTAAATTCTAATTATTACTTTCATTATTATCAACGCAAATATTGATATATTTACTAATTACATCAATGAAAATTAAAATTTAATTAAAAATTAAAATTAAATAATTTTGCATTTTTCTATAACTAACTCGAACCATAAATGTGCACATTAAATAATTGATTTTTTAAATGTTTATTTAATACTAGATTCAAAGTCAATGCTGATGAAATCATTATTTCAATGCAAATAAAATCCGATATGTCTAGCACCGGCCCTGCACCGATGTGAAACGTAAAAAGGATTGTAAACGCTTCAGAACTCAACAGGCAATTAGAGTTCATGTTGAATTGTTTCAAGCACGGGAAATAAAAGGTTTCGGGTTTAAAACAATTTAAATATAAACTGGATTCTTGTATATTATTAGGCATTAAAGTTTTATAAAGTCAGTACACGTTTCCCGTGCAATTGGCAGCAAACCTCGCGTGACTCGGAAATAAGTTTATTTATATACGAGGGATATTTCGTAAGTCGCCTCGTGTCATTGATATAATGAAGACGATTTGAATTACATACTAGCTTCCGTTCATTATGACAGATTTGATATTAATTTGCGTAAGATGGTAAGTAGCCATGTTTTTTGTTTTAATTTTAGATTATAACATTAACATTATTTAACATTATAAAGCAAAAAAGGGAAAATGAAAGTCTAAGAAAGTCTATGAAATTGATAAAGAAAATATTGAGGTGAAGGGTTAATTACTAGCCATCAAATAATTATATGGAAGGAGTGAATGAAACAAGAAAAATGAACAAAAAAAAATAGCTTGGATCATTTGTACCCCAATGATCCAAAAGCACTATAAGTTGAAATAAATAACTACGTCAAAGATAAATGAAGGATGACAAACAAATGTGTCGCAAAGCAAATCTATAGTAAAAGAAACACCTAAGAGGAGGAATTCTAAAGTAAAATTAAAATGGATATTCAAAGAAAATGTAATATCAACTTAGAAGGGATACGAACAAAATTGTACAAAAATATATAAGAGGGGCACTTTCTAAAATTCGGTTCGATGAAAGAATAGAGGAAGGAAAGGGGTAAATCTTCACAAAAGAGTACAAATTAATTTCAACGTACAATAGAGAATACTATAAAAACGCAAAAATGTAGAGAAAATTGCACGATACAATACACGGTACGGTGCCGGAGACAGTGGAAAAAGTGACTGAGGTACAAATAAAAGGTACTATACAACAAATGCTTAGCAAGGACAAAGAACAATTGAAAAGATAGAGAAAGCATAGAAATAATAAACGAAATATGTGGCACTTGAAAGAGGGTAAAATAGGAGACAGTTCTATTTTGATGGAATAGAAATATGGATTATTGTTAAAAATATCAAGAACATGACACTGAATGCAAAAGGTATATGTGCCATATAAACAATTTGGACATGAAAATTTAGATTGAGTTAAATATAAAACGGTAAATCTACAGAGTTGCAAATACATGACGTCTGCTAATATACCGTTTCAAAATTTTAGATTAAAATATCATATCATCAAACGATAATACGAACATATAATGTGAGGAATATAAATATCATAACGAGCCATTTGATACCTAAAACATGTGCATTAATCATATATTAACCCCAAGAATTGTGAAAATAAATTTCAGCGAATGTGTCAAGATGTGATGATAGCTGTTTCGCTCTATCTGAGCTCGTCAGACGACCACAAATACATCCGCTGAAGTGCATCAAGTAATGTGAGCATGAATTACAAAGATTTGTATGTGAGTAATACGCCATCTAGACGTCAATAATTATAATATAAAATTGACATAGTGAAGTCATGGAGGTTATCTAAAGGTCACATAGGTATATAATTCGATTCAATAAAATATGTATAAATCATAATAGTAAATCGGAGATTATGCAAAAAAAGTTAATCAAATGTAGGTTCAATGTCGGACAACTAGAAACTAACTTTAATAACAAATATTATATTTTTTCGGCATGTGAAACTGCAAGTTGCTATTTTAATCTATTTGTCCTTCCATAAACAAAAGTGGACTCACAAACGTTTTAATTCCATAAAAAGTTCTCCTTTTTGAATGCAATATTACAAATTTATTTGTTAACAATTATCGTTAAATTTTCTTAATGATTTGTTGTGATATACAGAGTGGATTGGCGGACATAGGGAGTCCTATGTTAATTCGAGGCATTAAAATATTGTCTTCCCTAATGATTTTGCAGTAAAATTCCACTTAAGTTTAAAGCACACTATATTGTGGCCCAATTGGCGCAAGTTGGGCATTTTTGATAGATTCAGTTTGGAAATACCTTGGTCACGGACTGTCAAATTTGATAGGTGTGTCATAAACATCACTGACAACGGCCGAGTTATATTCATGCAATACCAGAAAAAATATTCCTAATAAAATTATGTGTCCAATGGTGTGACCATCATTAGTGTCCTTTAAAAAACTTAACAATACACGTTAATCTCACTTTACACTGGTTTTCAATTATAAAATATTGTTATAAATACATACACCGTAATTTGATCTATATTAATCTAGTTTTCTGTGGGTTTAGCAAGCTCATAATATGGTTAACCAACACGTGCTGCCAATAAATAATATTGCATTTTGCTCGTCCATTGCAATATCTACTAAAACAAAATCACTTACATTAAATTATCCATATTTATAATTATTCCACACAATTTGTTTTCCATATTTATAACAATTTGGCACCCAATGTGTATATTAATTATAACCAATATCATAACAGTTTCTTCGTAAATTCTACTAGATTTCTTCGCTTTGCCATTTTTATAAACCCAGAATAAAGCGATAAAACTGCAACCCTCTACATACCATTACTATTTCATTTATATTTATATTTTCGTCTTCATCATCGTTGTTGCTTATTATTTTGCTCTTTTACATTTTTTTTTGGAAATTCACGCTTTCTTGCGCATTCGAACCATTGAACCGGACGTTCGAATGGATTCAGAGTCAGCCAATGTATACTATCATTTGCATTCGTAGCAATGTATGATTTGCTCGATTATATAGAATTTGCGGTACATGGCAACTGCGGGAAAATTCACCATCCAACCCAACCCAACCCAACCCACGATCAACATAATCTTATTTGTCTAATTATACGTACCATGTTTTTGATTTCTGGTGTTTAGTTATGAATCGCACCTTCAATACAATTCTTGTTGAATATGATATTGCACCAACTAAATAGTTCAACGCTATTAAGGGCTAAAAATGAACGGAATGTTGTTTTTCAAGGACGAATTTTCTTCAGCAGACTGAGAAATCAAATGAATGACCAATCCCCATATCATGCCTATAACGCATGTAACAAATCTGGGAAAATAAAGCAATCAACTTACCATTGGATATTGAGAATCTGTCAAGTTTATCCTGCAGTTTGACAACACATTTGTGTTTACAAAGTTTTACAAAATGTCCTACAAGTTAGAAGGTATTTGCAATTTGGTTGGGCAAATGCCTAAACGTGACATTGTCGCCATTTCTAGAAACCAAAATATTTATAAGGCAACAATTTACCGCGTCATTAAGGAATGTGAGGAAGGTTTGCCGTGTATGAATCTTTAGGGAAATTAGCGGAAATAATTTAAAATAAAGAAAAATGTCCAAAATACACGGCTGCTCAATTAGAGAGGAGAATATTTCAGAAACAATGCCATGATAATTTTAGATGATGAAATATTTTACATTATCTAACTCCGAAATAAAAGGAAACGAAGGCTTTTATACATACAACATTGAGGACGTTCCTAATGACGTAAGATATAAGAAAATCGAAATTTGAAGACAAGGTACTAGTGTGATGCGCCATTTCGGAAGCTGTTTTTTCAAGACCTTATGTTGCGCGAGTTAGGGGCGAAGCTGTAAATGGAGACATTTATATTCGAAGATGCCTCCCAAAATTAGTGAATTTTATTCAAACGCATCATGTTAATGATAATATTATGTTCTAGCCGGATCTGGCATCATGCCCTTATACGAGAAGAACCCAAGATTGGTTAAGGCAACAAAATATCCCATGTGTGCCTAAAGGAGATTACCCCCAGAATCACAGGCACGTCCTATAGAAGAATTTCGGGCTTTACTCGGTAGAAAAGTTTACAGCGGTGGGTGGGAAGCCCAAAATGAAGAAGAACTACGACGAATAATCTACCAAAAGATTCAAGAGTTTAACCCAGTTACCGGCCAAAGGCTGATGAGAGACAATCCACCAAATTGCGACCCGTTGAAACCCATGGTATTTTAGCTGCTATGTGATACATTATAATTATAGTTAAAGTTGACTTATTTCCTGTACGACCAAATGAAATAAAACAATTATAGTTTGAATAATTATATTTCGAAAACTTTCCCAAAGCTTTTGTTACATACGTTAGAAGAGTAATGGTGCATTGGACAAGTATTTGAAGCTGGTAAATTTAAAAGTCTATGCGTGCACTGGGCTACTATAGCTAATTTTGAGGATAAAATGTAACTGCCTTCAACGTACTTGCTACCAGTAATAGTGAAAATCATGTGACATTGCGTTTATTTTACCTTCACACTACCCTTATTGCTAATTTACGAACATAGCCCAAATATTCTGACTTGTTTTGCAAATGCCAATTTTTCCTCCCACTTATATATCTCCCCACTAGCTGTATCCTCACTTCGCCTTTACAACGTAACGACGAAGTGAGTATTAATTTGTAATTTTTCCACTCCTTTAACATATGATGTATAAGCTCTGCTCTGTATAACTCTTCTCATTTTCCTTAATTCCTTTGATTTTCTTGTTTTGGAAACTTTTAATTTTAATCTCACTACTATAACTTAATATATTAACAAAAGTTCTCGTTTCTTAGCTTGACGTTTAGTAAACAATTACTTTTTCCCGGTAAACACGTACGCACTACGAAACAAATTGCTCGGCGGTTCCCAACGAACGAGTTTTTAAAAACTGATTTAAACTTTTGAACGTTTTAATTAATTTTTGACGTCTTTGTTAAACACGATGACGCGGCAATAAATATGTCGTAATTTAGCAATTAAACGTACGTACTCTCGCTCCCGCTTTTCGTGTGTAAACATTTCTATAGTGCAAAGTTAACGACTTTGTCGAATTACGTTAAAGAATTACAACAACGACTCACTCTAAATTCTGAAGATTTTTCGATTCCCACCGGAGGATGGCAACTCACCTGAAAGCAGAAACACAAACGGTTAATTCAATTCAAAACGACGATTGATATAACACCGGCCGTATACAAATCCGAATCAATAACAATATGATTTGCGTACGGACAGGGCGTAAAGAACGTTCATAAAGTAAAAGGTAATAGACAAATGAAATATACAATGTAGCGTTTTCTATCGTAAATCGTCGATGCATTTTTTCTTGTAATAAACTGTACGGACGGCCTCTCTAACCATTTAAATATCTCTTAGGCTAAACGGACAATGAACGCAGTCGCGATGTTCATCTTTCATAATCGCAGGTCGACTTTCAAGTTTCCAAGTGCACAGTCGACTGGTTGCGAGACAAAACACTGCCTCATAGCCTCCTCTGTGCCTAGTGTTCCGTGCAGCGCGTTCGGCACGCACAATAACAAACAGGTGCTTTAAACTACGAAAGCGTCAAAACATATACGAACATTACATTAAATAAACTCCATTCGATATTTACGCTTATGGTCGCAACCATTATTTTCGTGCGCAAGTGGGCATTTTATGAAAAATCAAACCCACACGTTACGAGCCCTACCAGTACCGGACTGGCATGCCTTTACTGCACCCATCGCTAATTTTATTAATATTCTTTGAATATTTTTTTATTACAAGGCAAATATTATCTATTTATGTATATTTTTGCCTAAATTAAAAGTAGTTGAATTTTCCTTGCAGGAATATATCTTATATATGTTCGTTGGTGATGTCTAGAATTTAAAATAAATTAGGTCATTGAATTTCAAGCATAAAATTTCATATCACGTGACGTAGACAAATATATAAGTAAATAATAATATACAAAGCGCAAATAATATAAGACCAAATTGAAACGCGTTTAGTCTTTCCGGAGTCAGGTTGTAAAAATTTCTCCGCGGTGGAAACGGTGAGTCGATTGGGGATTACGCTTGTCGAGCTCTGTGCAGTCATTGATGCATGACTTCAATTAAAGGCTACACAGCCGGTTGAAGTGCAGCAGAATACACGCATCGGGAAAAAAAGCCGACTTCTTTCTTGCAGCAAACAGGATATAACGTGCTCGATTTTTCAGTTTGTCCGCGATAATTAGGTGCGATCCGGACGAACTTTAATTTCAGTGCGCGCATGAAATCGAATTTCGAACGTACCAATTCGCCAGCCGTTTATTACGGTTTAATCTCAGTTATTTAACTAAAATTAGATAGAAACCGCGCTTGGCAATGCTGCGGTCGCCGGATGAGTTAGTCTAGGTTGTGTGTAAATCGAGTTGTAATGCAATAACGGGTCACAGTGCTGCAGAGATTTGCGAAAATGAAATGTGGATGTAATACAATCGCGTTAAAGAAGTTAAAGGAACAACCCAATAACGTAAACGTTAGGTAATCCTTTAAAAACAGGAAAAGAAGAAACAAATATGTAGACAAGTTTAGAGAAATTCTAAAAATGGAAAAGTCAGAGGTTCCTGCATTTATACAATACTTGCAAAAGAAAGGATTGTCGCCAAAAGAAATTCATGAAGACATGGTAAGTCTATTAGGCGAGGGTGCTGTTTACCAAAAATATACCTTGAGTAATTAAACTGGGAAAATAAACATGTAAACATTCGAAGGGTGCTGGACGACCAGTGACTGTTCCTACTTAAGAAAATGTTAATCGTTTACACGATATGGTAGTGACAGATAGACGACTGGCCATTCGCTGGGTGGCTGAAATTACGAATTGTACTATAGAAAATATTTTAACAAATATTTTGGGGCCCACGAATGTTAACACCTGGTAAAAAACGTTCTAGAGTATTGCATTCTGAAGAGAGTTTGGCAAAATTTAAAGCACATCCGGATGAATTTCTTTCTCGATTCGTCTCTGTTGATGAAACGTGGGTTCACCACTTCGATCCTGAGTCGAAGCAACAAGGTATTCATTGGCATACAAAATCGCTTATCGTGTTTTATACAAGATTTTTTCGTATAAAAAACGTTTCTGAAACCGATGAAATTATTAATTTGCGAATTGTATTAAAAATGACAAGTGATTAAAAAATAACCATTTGTAATTCATTATTAATATTCAAATAATAAAATCAGTTTTTTTTCAAATCTTGAAATACGTGAAATTGCGTCGATGCACAATCCGCACATCTAGTGACAAACAACATTACATTTTGCCACTTGGTACATAAATAACTATTTCATTACAACTTGCGAAAACAAGTTTTCGTAATATCAGTTAACTTTGAAATGTGATGCTATACATGTCAGAGAAAAAAGCTTATTTTCTAATAATATTTTTGTAATATAATTAAAAAAACAAACTGATTTTTTACAAACACTTTTTCTGTATTCACAAAAGTGTATTCGCTCCGTAATTTTGCGCTGGGCTAGCAGCCATTAGCACCTGCAATGTATAAAATGCAAGGAACATTAATTAAACAGGTTAGATCTGCTACAATAACGCAGTTGGGACGCTTGGGCGATTGCTGCGCTCTCGTTATGAGCAAAGCACACCAAAAGTGCACATAAATAACTAAGTTCTTAAACAAAGCCTCGTAAATTAATAGGACAGAAGTTGCGAATAATGTTAAAAAATATATTGAATTAAAAAGAACAAAAGAAAAATCAAATATGGTAACAGAAATCGTGTAGTTAGGACAGCGCGAATTTAAGAGAATGTGAAAGAATGAGAAAGAAAGATAATCTTCGCATTCGTGAACATTTGAAACTTAATTGAAGCAAATTTACCAAATGTATTAAAAAAAAAACAACATAGATTACATCAAAAATAGCAAAATAAAGATTAGATATTCTAAAAGAATTAGGAAGAATATGTCACGTTAAACAAAAGAAAATAAAAGGTGTAACAATACTATTGAGGAAAAAGTATCATCCATACAGATTGTTATAACGGTAAATAAAATACAAATGACGTCAATTAAATCTTTGAATCTTTAGATTAAATCTTTAAATTAAATCAATTGAATCTGCAAAAATAGCAACGTTAGGACTCTTATCCCAAAATAAGATCTTGAACTGTTCACATTTAATATAAAATTGCAATTGTTTCGCCCTCATAACGAAGGTGAAACGATCTTAGAATCACAACATTTACTGTGCTCAATGAATTTGATAATTTGGTCAGCTGTTATAATTATAAAAATAAATTTTGGTAGAAGGTAACGAAGAAAATTTAGAATACACGTTAAGAAGTGATGGTCAATCTCATCGACAAACTACATGCCATAAATTGCACATTTCAGGAAATGCTTTGTCGTAACTGAGTAGTTCTGTATGTCGTTAAATGCAATTCGATAATAATTACATTTCTCCATTGTTTTGTTCAACCATTTCAATCAAAGTTCATGACACAATTATAAATATGGGAATTTTTGATTCTTATCTCCTTTTTATCTACTCATTTTTTACTTTCTTCTTTTTTATTTTTAGATTTTGTCATTTTTATTCTATTGATTTATTTTGCTTCTTCATTTTTAGTTTCTATGAACGACATTAATTTTTTATAAGACGTCGCAAATTACAAAAATATGGTATTTTAATTGGAAAATGCGATTTTCTATGTAAGTTAGAATACTGATGTCTATTGATCAACCCTACAAAATGGATTTGATTGCTCTTTAGTGTCATGTGGTAGGTCTATTTGATTAAACTTTGCTTGTAACTATAAACAAATGCAATTGTTGCAACTTATTTGATTTTGTAAATAGCTTGTTATTAGTAAAACATGGGCCAATAGAAAAAGTTTTCTAACTAGGTGCTATCTATTACAGGGTTTGTAACACCTTGATGAACATTTTATTACCATTATTATAGAAATGATTACGACTTGTGTTGCAAAAAATGATTATTAAGTTACGACTGAGAAATAAGCTGACAGGCCATTACGTTATTTATATTTTGTGATGAGAAAAATCGTACACAATAAATATAAATGCAATTACTCGATCACTTACGCCATCAAGTTCTTTAATCTGCTAACATTTTTCTTCTACTACCGGTGCACTTCATATGTATTATAATTTTACACACTGTCAGGAACACGAAGAAAACATATATTTATTAACAGGCGTTAACGTCGAGCAGCCGTTTAAAAGCTTACGTCAATAAAAATAATCGCACCAACCAACATTATATATTAGCGCCATTATTAACCGCGTAGGTATGCGCAACACGACAGAAAAAAAATTGCGCGCCGATGTAATTTATTTATATAAACATAATAATGAGGATTCATGTTAAACGAGCGTGTTTAATCAAAGCTACCGTAAAACGAAAAAAGGATGAAAAAACCACGATGAATACGCACGTAAAACGAGTTAAGAGAACCGACGCGCTCCTCCTCGCACTTAAGAACGAAATTTAAAGTGGCGTCGGGCAGATATACACATAAAAATAAATAAAATTATTACTGGTTCAATTACGACAACGGCGAGGACGACGTTGGAAAGAGACGGGGCGAAGAATTGTTCCGGAATATAATGTCCGGCTCGTAAATCTTCGTTGTTTAAAGTGGACAACGGCGAACATACGTGTACAGGTGCAAGTGTGTCCACGTAATAAATTTCAACTCACCTCCTGAACCGTACAGCTGAACGAAGGAAACGCACGCGGGCAGACCTACATATATGTCGACTAATTTGCATAAGGAGTAGTCCGCTTTGACGGATCTTATATTTTACTTATGCGAGAACACCCATTTTCGCAGGTACTACGACATATAATTAATGTGTGTGGAAGTCGCCTCGTTGTTATTTACATTTGTGTATCAAAACGAAACATCTCATTTAATGTTAAATGATTTGGCACTTAGTGCTAATGTACATATATTATACACACGTTACATTGAAACAGAACTAAAAGTATAGTAATAGAGTTATGTTTCCGGGCAAATATATATATCAAGGTACAACTTCGTGAAGACATTTTCGCACAGTAAGTCAATGTGGGGCAAACAATAATTTTTATTTGGTATTTTATTTCCTAGCTAAAGCGTCTTGAAATCTATTTTTGTTGTATTGGCATTATAAACAATAAATTATATTTTGTTTGTTGCAGTTTCTACCTACTTGGTTTTCATTCCATTTTGTTCTCTTTTCATATTTAGTATTAATAACTTATTTGAATTTAAAAGGTCGACAATAAAGACTCGACGATGGCCGATCAATTTGAAAATGTATACAAAACATGTGCAAACAAACATAATTATCAAAATAATATGTATATAAATGATATACAAGCTGACTGACATTGAATCCACATGATGTTTTCTTAAGTGATAAAAGGCATGTTTAAAATTCAGGAACGTTCCATGTTTTACCCTGATTAAGAATTCAAGAAGCATCGTTCATAGTCCTCGAGGTATATAAAGAAATGTGAAATAGAACTTAGTTGTAGGTTATCATATCATTTGTATTTATTTTGCAATTCTGTAACAAATTAAAACGGTGCCAAGCATCAACTTATTATAAATAAAAATGATATGATCGATAAATAAAAATCTTTTTCAGTTTTGTTGTTAGTGACATATACGACATTAAATGTAACACACGTTTCTTAATGTACGACGTATTAAAGTAATTCAGTGTTGAAATTGTTTAATAAACATTGTCCGAAATGCACAGAACTACAACAATTAAAAGTTAAAGTGTATACCGATATTTTTTTTGATTTATTTATTTACATCTTTGCAAATACTGGTCAAAATTATCTCCCGACGCTTCAGTACAAAGTTTAACCAAGTGTACGTAGAAATGATATAACATCTCGTTCCATAACGCCAGGTTGGTCAGACTCTCTTACGTTATATAAAAAATAATATAAAAATTGAAAATTTCAAGTTTTTCATGATATCAACTATAATGGTTAGGCTAAATCTATAATTTTTATGATTTAAAAGCATTTCAATGAAAATATCTGCCAAGTGAGAATGTTGTAGCAAATAATAATAGAATAATGTAAGAAGTAATAACAACGTATCATTTAAATTTTACGAGTTTATGTTAACACGTCAAACTTATAGCTTATAAAAGGGTAATAGTATGCATAATTCCATAAAATAAATGTAAATTAATAATTTCGAGGTGTATGAGACGATTTAATTAGACACAAATGTAAAGTACACTTCCTGTATATGCAATCAAATTATTGTTAAAGGAACAGAGCACATTTCATTACTCTTAAAGACATAGAAATAATTGTGTATGTAAATTACATCAAAATTTTGTCATCCTATGATTTGTTTTATGTTGTTAAATGACAACTTGTCGATCATGTGACAATGTCGACCAACGTGAGTAGGAGATTCTTTGCCAAGTGAGTTGGATTGAATTCGATTAGGTTTTTTAAGTGAGGCATATTTCCTTGATTCAATGCCGTAAACGCTATTGATGTTATTTAAATAAATCGATTAAAGTAACAGTTGGTTGCGGTCTTAATAATGGCGATTATTTTATATTATATCTTTATTTAATTCGTAATTTCGTGGTTCATTTCCCATATACTTCTATAAAAAATAATGTAAAAAAAGCTATGATATAACTTAATTAATTGATGCTGAAAGTTGGCCATCCAATAAAGTTAAGAACTAAGAAAATGATGTTCATGTGTTTTTGAAATCTGACATGAGAGGAAAAAGCGCAGGCCTGTGTCTTGCAGTTACTATCGGTTTTATGTTGTAATACGCCTTCTTAATTGTTGGCATGTTCGACCAATATAAACATTTCTGCGGTCTTTAAAATTTAATTTATAAACTACATTAGTTTTGCATAATATATTGGTGCGATCCTTAACATTAGAGAAAAGGTTCGCAACTGTTTTACACTAAACATCGCCACCGTTATGTTCTAAGAGAAATGTATTGAGAAGTTAAGTTCTGAACATAAGGAAGCGATGTAAAATTTTTAATGTCGTCCGGACCAATCTTAGGTCAGTATACAATTGAGGTAAATTTAATATTATTATTATCATTATTAGTATTAAGTAAATTAACAGGGTAAGAAAATTAAAAATATTAAAAAGTATACCCATTTTTTTCTGTAATGAAGGATGAACAATCCTTTTAATCCTCTTAACATAAAATACAATTTTCATTTTTTTTAATGGGTGATATGATAAATAACATTTGTTTATAATTTTGTATTTTTTCTTTTTCTAATTCTACAGTTGTTTCGTATTTTTTATTATTGATATTTTAGATGTTTTTGTGTTCATGTAGTTTGCCATTTTGAGCAGGAGTATCGACCGTAAAGACGAAAAAATAAGAAAGAAGGTTATCAGGCTTAGCGACCAGTTTGTGGTGTCAATGAAACTCAATTAGATACTTTTGAATATTTCAAAATTTAATTATTGCTTCTTCAGGAAACTAAAAGTTTTTAAAATAAACATTGGCAATTGACAAACAAGCTACAACTAACTATAAGAATCATACTATTCGACTTAAGTAAAAACTATTATTTAATTATTAATTATTATTTTTTAATAAACAATTGTTAATTAAAAAAACTTCTAGTTTCCAGCAAAAGCAATAATTAAATTGTTTCATTGACATTACAAACTGATCATTAACCTTTATTGTATGTGTGTGTGTGTGCGTGTTCGTCCGGAAACTTTATCCCATTACTGTACATATATGAACTCAAAATATCCACGGATTTTGCTTTTAAATTTTGCTTAAAGACCGAAAAATTTACTAGGTTTTGAAATTTTCGAAAACTTTTCTCAATCTTGAACATTTTTGAATTCTGGTAACGATAATCGATGCAGATTCCTTAGTACCCGCAGGAATCACATTTGTTATTTTTATCATATGTTATCAATTTCCTTTGAGATAGTACAACATATGTATCCTCTGTTTTTGGATGAGTTTTCTTGTGGAAGCAGTGGTTTCCTGTTAGAATTCAGGTCGACATGGATTTCCCATTGCAATTACTTAAGCGAAGGGGAATGTTTTATTGGAGAATTAATAAATGTTGAATGAAGGAATGAATGCGTTTGATTGATTGGGATTCCAAAGTTGGGTACGGGTTGAATTTTGAAAACGCTGATACTTTTTTTGGTTTGGGATACAAACGAAAATGAAAAAGTTTGCAATTAATATAAATGGATAGATCAAATCAATAGTTAATTTCGACTGCGGTTCAATAGTTATTAAATTGTGTTATTTGTGGACGCGGGGTCATTGTATGACATTGTACGAACTGGTATTGTAGCTGTAGTAGCTGTAGTATATCTGCTCATGTGTATATCTGTAGTACTACACATAATTGGCCCAGGGTACTATCTTGAGATGGTGTTTATGGGGTGCAGTTTAACTCCAACATTTTTAGGAAATTAAAGGGTAGTTTATGGCTTATTTTAAAGTAGTCTACTATTTCTTCATCTATAGTATTGTAAATGACCATAGATATTTAATAGTAATGCCAAATTTCAAGGTATGACAGCATCCTCAGGAACTTCATCTTCCCATTATGGATTAATATGCTACTTTCCATTCCATTCCCTCCTGATATTTGAATTCTCCACCTGAGATCATGACGATATGATTCATGAGCTTTGAGGCACATTTGTTGTAATCTTGACTTCATTAGTTTGATGGGATAATTACATTTGTTCTTGTGCTTCTAGCCCTTGATAAATTGCTGGGTCTTCATTCCGCACAGAATTTCAATGTTAATGTTATGATGTCATTGGACAAAATAACAGTGTGATCTCCATCGTTATAATTGTACGAGATCCGTCCATTGATATATACTTGGGTATATTTGCAATGTATAGTACTATAGTAAAGTGCGATATATTGCAGTTGGGTCAGTCTTCTTAATATTTGACTATGAAGTAAGTGCTCAAACTGATTATCATGTTTGAATTTTTCATGCTCCACTAAGGAGAGGTTTTTGCAAGAAAGAGTTCTATTCGTAGACGATTTGGGCGGTCTTGTAGCTTCTTCGAGAACCTTACCTGGCTTTCAAATTAATACATATTTAAGTGTTTGAATTTTTATGTCCGAGTTCATGCTGTATCGACGTGCATTCTTGGCTCTCAGTTTTGTCTCAGTCAGTGCCTCAATTTATTCGAAATGGTCTAATTAGACTCTCCATTTAGTATGAGCTTCGTGTCCTGGGTCTATTATCCCTTTCATCCTGAGCTACTCTAGCCTAATCTAATTATTTTTTACAATGTGTTAGTTTTGGATCTAATATAGTGTAATTATAGTAGTAATATAGTGTAATTAACTTCTTGTTTTTCCGCCAAAGTTTTATCAGTAGGGCTTCTTGTATTATGTTATATTTTGTTTACCTTTCTCTACTATACTAGAACCAGTCTTTTTTGCTTTCCTTTCAGAGAACCATTACTGCCCCATCAATAACTTCTCCATATGTCGATGGTTCGATTTGATCTCTAAAGTATTCGTAATCGTGAATTACGTTCTAGTTGAAAGTGTCATCAGGATTGGAGAATGGTTACATAGTAGATCCAGTGCTTTCTTGCTTTCAACATAATTGTTATTTATTTCATTTATTATGCAGAAGTTAATGCTTTTTCTTCTGCCGATGGGATTTTTTTACTTGACCATTGAAAAATGACACATTCTTTCTATTTAATCGGCATCGGCGCTATATTGTTGCTATTCGTTATCCCCATCGTCAGTATTTTGTGTTGTAGTCACTTATTCCTTTATTGGGTAGTATGGTGGATTGGAAATGTCCAATATCTGGGTGTGTTCATGTGCACACTGATGGCGTTCGTACTGACATGTTTTTTTTCTAACGGTAACAGCCTTTCTCACAGGGGAAATCTATCAAAGCTATTATTCGTGAAATGTGTGATAGATATTAAATTATAGCCAAGACTTTATTTTGTGATTTTGTCAGAACTATTGCCTATGTTCAGACAAACTGCTGATATCCCTGATCGCTAATTTGAGAACCGAAGACGTTTGCGTTTTTTATAGGGTTTTAGTATAGATTCACCATCGTCTTCAGATTTTATGAAGTTTGCAAATTGACGTTGTAGAGTTCCATTTGTTGCTTGACCTTATCTGATCATCAGAGGTCTTTGTGTGGGGTTATTTAAAGATATGCATCCTCATATCATCACGGATCTTCCACCAAAAGGGACACGTGGACGAAAGGTACATGCAGAATAAGGTTCGCCGGCCCATCAGCATACCAGTGCACGTTTGTTGGCCCATAAAGTGAACCTCGACTGATAAGAAAACATGATATTGGCAGTGGTGTATGTTCCAATCGGTGAGTAGACCTTGAGCAGGAACATTTTAATTTCAGAAATAATTTAAATTTTTTTTTATTGGTGAAGTTACGTATGTCAATACAATTTGGCAACAGCGCGAAACATCAGAGTCAGGAGAGAATAAAACGACGAGAGGCAAGGATATGGTTTTCGAAAATGACATGAAATGAACAACTTAATTTTTTAAAAATCTGTTCCACCTATCATCTAGAGGCTCTAAGAAGAAAGTTAAAGTACAACAACAACAACAACATCTAAGCTCAAATTTAATATAAACAAATAGAGCATTTTCTCGATAATACATGTCGGTGAAGAAGGTAAGGAATGATCGCTGATTTAAAATTATAAAGTTAAATAACTAATAGCTAGTATGAATTGGGATTAACTAGATAATTTAATAATAATAAGTGCATTCGAACATTGCATTTAACCTGGCAATGTAAGAAAAAATAAGAACTGACTTCGTAAAGACCAATCCAACCGCATTTAGTTCATAATAAAACACCGGCAAAGAACATCTGACGAGGAAAACCGATTATTAACCAGGGCCGTACTTTCATAAGTTAGAGGGGAATTTTTGTATATTTTATTTTTAAAATAAATGTCTTATTTCCTGCGTTCGAGTTTCTTTTGCTTCTCCGAATGAATAAAATATTATTTTAAAATTTTGTGATAAATTTGTGGCACCCATTGAAAATAGCAAGCACATAAAAGTCCAGCAAGACGTATACATTATTCGAAGAAATGTTCATTGGATTTAAGCAAGATATCAGCACACATTTTTAATGTACATTATGTTCATTTTATTATGGAAGTTGAAATAATAGTAGCAGCAAATATAAATGATAACGTAGTAAAATTTGTCATTTATCAATTATAATCAATTTTAAAATAATTGGCACCAATACGAGTGATCTCTTCGTCTTCGCTGTTAGGACTGCCAATTTTAGATTAATTATTTCATGTCTTATATAGTCGCTGCGATCTGATTTCAATTAATTATTCGTATTACACCTGCAGTGTTTCAATTATACATTTAAAAAACATTAACGACTTGTTTATTTCGTGACACATTTCAGCACAGTGAATAGTAATATTTAGATGAGAACTGGACAATTTACCGGTTTGTACGACTGCAGGTTTAATGCAGGAATGGTGATTGGGACTCTCAAATCTGAATATAAATCATCGTTCTAATATACTTACACGCCCATTTACCATCGAATGAAAGACATAACGACGCCAAATTATTGCACTTATTAATAATAATTGATACCTCATTTGCACGCGGAGTACATTTCGATGGATCGCGTTACCGTCGCCGTGTTATTAAGTAGCAAATTCTTGTTACCTACATCGGTTAATTTAATGGGGCAGGATAATAAACGCGACTGTTAACGATTATTATGTTTATTAAGTTAATCGAGCGCGACGATTTGCGTTTCTTTCGTACGGACGTGAACTCCTCATTGAAAAAATACATGGCATGACAAGGGTGTGAAAAATAAAGTCGCCAACATTACATGCACGTTTACGTTCTTTACGAGCACGTTAACCATAAACTTGGAGGTAATCTAAACGTTATTACTTTTGAACATTACTACAAAGCGAGTCGCATTCTTCCGATTGGGAAATGGCAAATCACTGCAAAGTTATGCAAGTAAAATTTATTGGATGTTATAACTTAATTAGTATGTATGGATTTACGACTTTGTTTGATATTGTATTTATTTTGTCATATTGTGATGGCTATTATAATTTCAACTTATATTACATCAATTTTGTTTATTAAGGAGCATTTTTCAACGTCACCATAAACAATTCAAGTCTGTAACGATTCTATGTCTTCATACTTTCATGTGTGCTAAGAAATATGGGATGTTTTATTTGTTTCATAAATTTGAGATGACACAAAATAAGGCACAGACATAAACGCACCTGCAGAATTTGAATAAACAAAATCGTTGCTGCCCGTGACAAACAGAGTTACGTTGCATAGATCCTTATGATAGCATGGAAGTGACACAAAAAAATAATAAATTGAATACACTTAATCATTGTGTTGATGTGGTTTGGTAGTGCATGGATAAGGAACACATTTTCAAAATATTGATAACGTTATCTTAACCACGACCATGCTGTTTACTACGCCTATCTACTCGTACACGTTACGGAAGATTAAACGAAATTCAAAATGTGGTTGTCTACAGTTTTGAAACTGTCCAATTACCCGAGCTAATAATGTTTCCAAAGCTAGTCGATAATCCAACTCATCGATTCCGATTAATTGATTCGATTGCCCAGTCTATCGTAGTTACGGTAAATGAACACTTATGGTCTATTTCATATAATTGCGTGCGATGCGAAATATGAAGAATGTGTTCAATTTACGTTACGACCTTCCTGTCATTATGAGTGCATGTGCAAAGGGAAATGCACAACGCAGCATACTAATGTTATTGTCCCGTTAGGAAAATTAATGATACCAGAACTAATGCCAGACGCGAAAAAAATTTCATATTAATGAAACTATCCACCAGACGTATGTATAATTGTCAATTAACTGTCATCAATTTAATTTTAATTTAATGTTATATAGTCTAATGTTCTTTTTAGTTTGTTTTCCAGCGTCGTTTACTAATAATTGCAATGTTATTGCCTTAGTAATTATTGATAGAATTATTTCCTTCAAATTGTAAATTTGTAAACTTAACTACCACCTTTGTACAGTACTTGAGAACGTTGCATTTTGTTTATTTTTAATTTAAAATCAAATTCGTTTGCAAATACATTTAACAAACTAAAACTTGCAACAACGTCGATGTTTATTAGATTATCATAATAACAATTAATTACTGAAAAGGTACTCAAGCTACAAAAGGTTGTTAGTAGACAATTTAGACAGTTTGTATATATTTTAAATTAAATTCCATTCTAAGTTTCAAAAGACGCCCTTAATACTGAGGGTGTCTTTTGAAACTTAGACTACTGCTACGTCGATTGGTGTATAACATGGACTGGTTTTTGGTTGTAATTTTTGAAGAGTTTAAACTTGATGCGTTATTAGACACTTCGCCGGAGCGTATCTCGTTAAAAATAAAAATATCTGGCAATTAAATTAAAATTACACACAATACGATCTTTCTTTATGAAGCTACGACCGTGACATTTTTTCGTGACGTACAACTCGAAACGGACATTACATGATTGTTACACTCGATTACAGAAACAAATGAAAAATCCCATCCGATGGTTGATCGAGTCGGTGCTATCGACGAAAACGATGCCAAAAATTACGGACTTTTACAATAACACATTAGGACGTGCAGAAATGGCACGAGAAAATGTTTTGCTTCGTTGCGGTTATTAAGTTTTCATTGTGAATTTAGCATAGTATACTTTTATGCGTCTAAAATGCAATTCATTATGGGCTTACATAATGCCGCAGTCGTATAATAACTGACCGTGATGCTGTATTATTTCCTTTAGATGCAATAACATAATGAGTAATGGACTGTCGAGGGGGACAAAGAATTTTGATTATTCAAGATATGAGAGGCGAATTGGGGGAGGAAAAGTTATTTTATTGGCGATTTGGTATATTAAGGATGTTACGGCATCGAATAATAATACATTGCAATAATTTCATTTAATGGAAATGTGTACGAGTAATTAGTGTTGTGTAGTTGTAGAGTTTTTCCTCGCATGATAGATTTTTGATTTTATGATTTAGTTTAAAATAAAATGCGCAACAGTATCAGGCAGAGAGTTTATCGTCTGCGTGTAAAATAGAAGTGAAGTGATACCGAGAACGTGACGTATGTCATTCATGCTCTGGGAAAGATTTTATAGTCGGGCGATTCCATTATACAGTTTTAGGGGTGTGTGGCAGATAATAGTAGCGTGACGGGAAGTCTAGCACCCTACGGTTGGAACCGAGGAGTTCGGTTCTGTTATAAAATAGCACTATACGATTTAATATACAAAATAATAAAAATAATAATATACGTAATACAATATGTTGAAATATGAATTCAGTTGATTTTATAATATTGTTTCCGCCGCTTATTATTAACTAATTGATACAGAGCATCTGCTCACACGTCGCATTACACATAGTGCACCAATGAACAAATTCCAAAATAAAACACCATTGGGGATGGTAGACGTCCATTCCTTTAAAGTATATTGTAAATTTCAAGAATGGCCTGCATCCAAACATGAACAAATTTTAGTGGTATTTTCGTCATTGTTTTTTAAGTTAGTTCGGTTCGGTTGGATAGCAGGATAGCTCTGCCTCGAAAACTCAGTTGTACTATTCAGAATGAATAGGGATGTATTTTGCAATTATGCAACTACAAATATATAAAAAATCTCAAGAAAATATCTGAAGCAAATTGTTGCGATTGTTACGTTGCGAGTGTTACGTTTAGTTTACTGAATTATTAATAATTTAAACTTGAAAAAATATACCATTTTCATTTCAAGCAAATTTGGTTGGAAAAATACATCAAAGAGGCTACAGGTAAATGGAAATTCGTTTGATATTACACAAAGTGTTATTTCCCTTACACTATCAAGATTCAGAGTTGATTCAACTGTAAGACCACCTGGCAGTGGGTCTAGGCACATCAGCACTTCACGGGAAGACCAGTATGAAAAAGGCCATCTTCTACTGCTAACATCTGCGAAACCTTTTTTATGCTACATGAACTCAAGCTTGTGATCAAACTGTTCGTAATCTTCTACAAAAAGTAAGTTTGATCATTAACACCTGCTCATCGACGACTGGGGTTACTCTGTTCGAATCAGAAGCACTTGGAAGCCATGCCCTGGGAGTACACTACGTTCGTTGATTAGTTTCGGTATTGCATATACAACGATAGTCAACGACATAGGTCTAAACTGTCCAGGAAATTGCGTTTTGCCATAGTATATCCAGGCAGGGATATGTTTCTGTTGGCGTATTGGAGTCCATGTTTTTGACAGAAGATTGACCGATTTAAGGTACGAAAGGGAGTATGTTTTCGACAGGCTCGATTTGATCGGTCAATATTATTATTTTTTCTTGGATAAGCTCGTCCTTACCGAACAATGACTGTAAATGGGTTGATAACCACGTTCCTCATCCTAACAACATAGAGTTACGTTGTTTTTTGATATGAAGTAGAGGTGCATTCAAAGGGTGCTGGAAAAATGTTTCATTTTTTATACATGCATTAAAATTAGTAAGAATTTCTCAATTACTCCTTTATTTTTCAACAATTGTCATATTTAATATTAATAAGCTTTAAAGCAAAACCTCTCCATTCAGTGATGCACACTTGCAGGGACTTTTTTTCTAGTGTTTAAAACAATTTTTAAATTCACTAACAGAGATGGCCTTCAATGATTCCAGCGATTTTCGTTTTACTTCTACAGATGTGCCCTTTTGAGGCTAAGAATAAGAAAAGGTCAGACGGAGCGAAATCTGTGGTGTATAGTGGTGTCATGTCGTTTTTTGTTAATAACTGCTGCAGTTTTTGATATTGAGGGGTGCCCTGAACGCTTTTGGTCATCATTTGATATAACTCTATTTTTTGACCTATCTAAACTGGTTTCCCGCCTTAAGACTTATGTGATATGACAGGCTTCCTGGTGGATTGGTTTAGGTAAGTGGCTCTGAAACATTTTTAGTTGTAGGTCTAGTAACATTACTAATCTTTGAGTTAAGTTTTCATTAGCTTGTCGTATAAACCCCATCGATATTTTTAATATTACATTTTTATTTTTATAACGTAATATATTTTTTATACATTGATCAAATGGTTCTTATAATAATTTAATATTTATTTTTCCGATTTTTCATTTCTCAAATTTATAGTTTAATATATGATTATTTGTAGTTTTCAATATTCAATTCCTTCTTGGATTGGTAGCTATTATTTTACTTCCAGCATCATTGCATCTCACCACTCTGCCGACTTGATCGCTACATACCGCAAAACGGAGTGAAGTTGGACAGTTGTTTGTAAATTCAATTTAATACCGGTGATTAACAGCACATATTAATGACAAATTCCATTCATTCACACTATGTTAATATTGTTAAAAAATGTAAAAACAGGCGATACACTAAAAATGTTTGCATTGTTGAATCTGTAACTGGTGAGCATTCGAATCTCTAACAGTCATCATTAATTGATGGTCATAATGTACGTAGATAAACATTGTAGGTTTATTAAAAAATTAAATATTCTTCGCCTGGCTTTTATTGGTTAACAAAATTACGAGACTACAAATGTTCCAAGGGGAAAGAGTGTGTCGCTAAAAATTCTTGAAAATATGAAGAGCAGAACATATGGTCACTATTTCACTCCATGTGCCTCCCAGCTCACAATTGTAATCAAGAATATAATCTCGACGGATAATGTGGTCAACGAAACTGCATTTTGTGCTAAACGAAGATAAAAGTCAAGGCAATCACGAAATTGTAAATGAAGATGACAATGGAAACGGACGAATAAACTGACAAATAATTGGGGGGAGGCATGATACACCCGTTCATAGATCCAGCTCAATGAGCACTTACGCCTTCCTAGCTTTATATCCTTCAAAAACTACACTGAAATAGTTCCGCTGTTCTTATTATTTGTTTTTATCCGATCAGGGTCAGGTAAATTATTTTTTTTATAAACGTGCCCTGTTTATCTAATTATTGCAGTATTTCGATATTGCCTAATCATTGTCAAACTTCAGTCCTAAAATTTACCTTCCTTCAAATAATTAATAATGAAAATCACCAGTTTAATATTTATCTTTAAATTTTGTTTACAAATAAACAGATAAGGGAGTGCTAAGTTACGTACAAAAGAAATGTTTGTATTAGTAAAACGTGGAAGTTCGCGAGAAGCCCTAATGTTGTAGCCAAATTTTAGATACATCAGGTAATTACTCGTACATATTTCTTCATGAAAGAAAAAGGGTAAAAAATAGTTATTTTTTATAAGGAGAGGAAGAAAGGATGGAAGTGAGGATTAACGAATTTCTTCCAATGTAGATGTAGATGTAGAAGTTTTTCGTATCAATTTAATAAAATGTTAATTGTTTTTAAAAGACGTTCTCCAAATATTTTTTGGAACGCTACTATCAAAATTTCATTATAGTTTTAGATTTGTTTAAATTTTTTATTTTGATGAATGATAAAAAATATATTCATATTTCAGTATGTGCATAATTGTTGCGGTTTGCGTATGTTTTGAAATAAAGCAAGTATTTTTTTAATGATGAATTTTACAAATATATGACAAAGGTCTTAATTATATGCCATAGCTATTTGTGAATGTTGTGATAAGGAACTAATACTTTAATTTTATTTTTAATAAACGTTTATTTTATTTTATTATGTATTATGCTACTTGTACGTTGCTGTATGTATAATTTACCCCAGGTCTTTGCTTTCCACAAATATTAATTTAATAAATTAGCAATATAATCTTGTTAGACTCAATTCATATTACGTAGCTTGGTAAGAATTGTGGAGAAAATATAAATAAACGTTTTTCTCAACAACAATTCACTACTATTTTTACTAGGTACCTGCCTAAAGATTTGCTGCTTTTTCATTAAATGTTTTCAGAACGTCATTATTGGAATATACACTTTGTTACATTGTTTTACAAAAAATCTTTATTGGTATATTCATATTCGTCAAATATTTTTATCCACATCTCATCTCATCTCATCTTATTTAATTCCTTTAGCTCTCTTCTTCTCCCTCCTTTTCTCTTTCCGTCCCCTCATGCCTCTCTTTTCCTCATGTTGTAGCATTTACCTCTTTTTCCTGCTCTCCTCCTTCTTCCCCTTTATTTTGACAAATTTTTCTAAGCTTCTCCGTCTTCTCCCATAATTCTTTTTCAATCTTTTCTTTCCGGCCTTTCGTCTTCGTTCAGTATTATTTCCTTGCATTCTGCTACCCAATGTTCCCATTCGTCCTACCCACCCGGCTGCTCCCTTTACTTCGTTTTCCTACATTCTTCCTTCGTCCTTTTTATTTTCCTTAAGATTCCTTAAGATTTCTAGCTCATCTATGTTCTCACACAAACTTCTTCTCTCTTCACTGTCTCATAACATATGTTTTCATTCATCACAAACGTTTCCACAGAACTCGCAGCTCGTATATTTCCTTCCATCTTCCATCCAATATTTATTGGCCTTCTTCTCACTTCCACATCTGAACCTTATCAACTTTTTTTCTTCTGCCAATTTCCGTCCGTTTATGTATCTTGACTTCCTCTCGTCTGCGTTCGTTTTTTTGTATTTCACGTTGTACCGCGCATTTTTTATTTTACTTTCCCTTTCCTACGCTTCTGCATGTTTCCATCTCTCTACTGTCTCCCTCTTCACATGTTTCCCCTCACTTCTCCCCATTTTCGCCTCTCCCTCGGATAACCCTGCCTCTTTTTACGTTTTTAAAAGACAAATTTGTACTGCAATATAAGTATTTGGTTGGGTTGAGTTTGGTTAGAGAAGTCAATTCTGGTGGTAACTGACAAGTTTTGTTAAAAATAACTTATACGTAGATAATTGAAACATCAGAACGTTCCAGATACATGACATTGGTCGTGGATTATGAAATTAATCTTAATACACCTATTGTAAGATAATCGTCAAACTTTACCTATAAATCGACCTTATGCCCTTTCTTACACCGTTGCTTGTATAATTAACAGGTAACCGGTGGTTGAGTAATTAAGTGAGTGCAAACATAAGAGTTCATTAATGTTGTTTGCAATGTGATCGGATATGAAAGGAGTTGTGATGATCGGAGCTACCTGATAGTAGACTAAGGATGTGGAAACTCTTTTGATCAAATTAGTCTTTTAACTGTTCATTATTTCTCTTATCCAATGCACACGCAGAAGTAACAAAGAAGAACACTAAAGGACTGCATATGCTAAGATACCATAAAGGATTTAGAATTATTTTGAAACATGCATAAAGATATATGGAGTCAAGAGCAAAAGCAGAAGAAAGTACTGCCACAACATCTGCAATATTAATTGGGATGTTTCGAATATCCTTGATTATTAGGAAACCAATTACTTGTATAATTGAATGTGTTAATTTTAGATGAATGGTACAGTATTCTTTAGATGAATAGTTTTAAGATTTATTACCAAATGCTTTTTCAAAGTAGATTTAATATTCACGTAATATATCATTGTTGATAACTCTATCGTAGATTTAAGGTCCGTTGCATTAGTGACAGTACTGATTTAGTATTCTAAGGTCGAGAGTTCAACTTGGCATTGTACTGCATTAGTGCATATCTGATGTTTCCATGTTTAACATGTTACATACCGCGATGAGACTAAATTAATATACTGGCGTAAATGTTTTACGTTATTATTGTTTAGTTATCCGTATCTGTATCTGCACGTCCGCTGTTAAAAAATGTACTCGCAAATATTCATGTCGATAAAAGACGTCAGCGCTAATCTTCGACATCCATCAAGACATTTCCCGGCAACATGTAATTGAATTGCAAACTGGAAGCACACACTCGGCGTTCAAACAGACACATTTGACGAAATAATTACCCACACGCGCCATAAATATAAATATCCCCTATGCCCGTTTCCTACCCTCATATATTCGCAAGACGTCCGTCCTACAAGATTAATTAAACTGATTACGTTTTATAGTACACATCGCACACGCCCATAGGCCATACGGGATATCTATTTAACGGTTATTATTTCATAAATAATTTATTCAAATTTCAGCAATTAATCGCAGCCATTCACGCGCACGGGCAACTCTTTGTTATAGGAGTGAAAATTTAATACCTAAATTGCTTTGTTGATGTCATTTATTACGACATATTACATAAGGCGAAGTTACTTAGTATTTGCAGGTAATAAAACTAGTTTCCGGAGTTTATGTGTGCGACGTTTTCGACACGTGGAATCATAGATCAATATTTGGAGAAAAAATATACGATATTTTATGAAAATGGGGCACGGGTAGGTTTAAAAAGTAAATTCTCGAAATTATGGTTGCATATACAACTTAGTTATGCGACTTTTATTTAGTTTCCACGACAAACCTCAACAACTGAAGTTAATTTGGTCCGTTACTATTTAAGAACAATAAATGTTTTCATGAGTGTATTCTAACAAAATTATTTATCAACCGCGAGAGAACCAAAAGAATATTGTTGCCTTTAATAGACGTTGGAAACATCACAGGCTAAGTAAATACGCCTCACAATGAAGCCCACTTAACAAGATAGTGTATTACAAATGTTGTTAAAAATAATGCTAGTATTATAAGGATTAGTAACTCTACTAATAGTAGTAGCCTGTCTATATAGATGTTAGACGCGCACCTGTAAAACGTGGTTGTACAAGCGACCAGCTTGCTGGGCCTATTGGAGTATTTTACACAATTCTAAGTCAAACTGTATGCCATAAGCGATATCCCTCCCTTAGACTAACAAGATTTATTGGTCGATCGTCTTGGCTATATTAATCGACTACTCAAATTGTGTAGGTAGTGTCGGTAGCGTATAATTAATTCGAGAATATTCAAGCTAGGGTCCGGAAGATATATTCATACCAATAAATATTGATATTTATAATCACGAATACTGTGCACATTTTACAAATATTAAAGGTGGAATAGTTTAGTGAATAAAGCACGACTGACTGTAATATAAATGTACAACTTTTGATAATAATTCACATTTGGCAGTGACACATAAGAAATTGCGAGGCATTAAAGAGAACGATGCGGCAGTTACCTGATTCTTGACAAATAACTCTCACATGTTGGCAATAAATTTGAACGCGTTTAATGCAATGACGTGCACCGGAATAATATTCGAATTAATTCCGAAAATATTACAAGTTGAATTTTGTCGCGCGAAATTTAATAAAACGGATGAGTTAATTAATATTTAAGTTGATAAAATATCTACTTCATTCCATCAGTGGACATTGACTTACGTCGACGTAAATACCGATAATTTTCAAAATATTAATCACAGCACAATAAAACGTAATTTGAAATGTGTCTCAAAATGTTGAATCCGAATAAATCTCATTTTGATGCGATTTCTCATTTGCCAAATTTAATTTAATTTGTGGTTTTATTGTTTAGTGTTTCAAGGGAAACTTTTATGCTGTCCGTCAAGTATGAAGATTAGATCACATCACATTAAACGCGGAATTGGAACGAGACACCTGTGAAAACACGCGTGGCAATCATTACTCATGTGCAACAGTTTTATGTACAAAGTAAATCTTGGAATGAAAGGACAATTTATGAACTAAAAAATGTCTTAATTCAGAATTTCAGAACGTTCAAGATTTGTAATGATTCTAAAATTATTGTCAATATTTTACAGGTAAAACATATGGTTGTAATAGATAAATATTGAGTATTTGAAAAGTCGTACCGTTTTCGTTTTGATCCCAAATTATCCATAACACAAAACAAATCACACTCCGACTAGTCACGTCAAATTAAACATGCCGTCGTACGGCGTTAACATCCCAACTAAACCAAACGAGATAAAAGGGCAATTAGAAATGGAGTATATTTATAAAATTACCCCACTGTATTCAAGAAAAACAGAAGTACACAGGCCACACATTTTCTAAGAAGCCGGTGTCCTATTTCATCCGACAAATGCGCGCGAAAGTCGTCGTAATTCACCGGTTTAACGTATCATTTCGATACATATGGGCACATCGAAAGTCATTCAACTTTTAAAATAAACGGATCTAAGAATAAAAAAGGAAATAGCGAGTCACGAAAACAAACACCGTCGAAATCTGCGGCCTGGCTTGCTTCTAAAACGCACTGAAATGCTCTTACTATTATTATATAAGACAAGTTCGTTGGTGGTTGTTTAAAAATAGGAACTGTGTCCATGTTCATATCTCCTGCATGCAAAAGACCATATGACAACCATATTAATAGATGCCACATGCTTGAGTAAGTGATAAAAAGTCACAGATTTATTACAAGAAACTAAGCTTGCAATCAGTGCCGGTCCTTCAGTTTACCAGGCCGGGTACAAATTTTCTTCGCGGGATGATAATAGCAAAATAGTTTTTTTTTAATGCCTGAACTTGATTTCCGGTTTAAAAATAAACTAAATGTTTGGTTGGTTATGTCTTGAAAGTTTATATTCAAACTGGTGGTTGAAAGTTTGCTACTTTTACTACCACAATAAGACACGATTATAGCTTCTGATCAAAATTAAAAAAAAGATATGACTCGAAATTTTATTTCTGAAAAATATTTATATCTAGTGGATCATTAATGAAAAAGTCAGTGCGGCCGACAGTTACACATTTAGTTAAGTTACGATACTACTATAAATTCTACACTGTAGACACACTATATTTTAATTATAATCACCTTAAACATTTATGTAGAAGACATTTCCATTTCATGCCTATTTATACAAGTCGTCAATCCTAAGTGGAGCACGGGGCACGTGTTTTCCATTACTAATCCACATTGACTGTTATATGCAGTGTCCCGAGCCAATTTAATATATTTGTTTGCAAATGTATGAAATTATGGTGAAACGTAAATCTCACCAATGTAGAAATTAACACAACCACAGCGGCAACATGGTCTTACAAATAAAATCTAAATAACCCAAATGACAAATTAAGAAGACGAGGATATCGTCCTTGATATGGGAATTTATCAATTGTTGTTGTTTACGATGTACTGCCTGGATGTGGGAAGAAAAAGGAACTCTTATATAAATATTATTGCATTGTTTACGCATTTTGTTTCCGTTAGAGAAAGTATGTAAACTGATTCGTGTGTAAATTATATTTGAGTCTAGCGCAGATTTGATGCTATGAGCGCAGTGCAGTTGCTCAGGTAGTAAGAGCTGGTCATTAGTTTCAATTCTAGTTTAATCATATTTTGTTTGAGTCGCGGGGCGTGCACAGGTACCAATTAACAGTCTAAATCGCTGCGGGAATCCTGCGATAAAATTCGAAAACTTTCATCATTAAGTTCGGATAGAGCTTCTCTCTGCGGACAGGATTTATATCGTGTATATATATAAACAGTGAAAGAAATAGTAAAATAAAATAAAATAAATTGTCTTACATTTTTTTTTAATATTTTTTTAATATCTACGGTCAGGCAGCCAAAGATAGAAACCTAATGTTCGAAATTGATAGACAATATTCTGTAGACATTGGAATGGAGTTTGGTATAGAAAATGAGCTCACTGTAATATCAAAGTAGAAAATGGCTAACGGAATGGCACGGTATTTACAACTAAGCGGGATACTGCTGTCGAACTGCCGGTCTATTCCAATTCTTTGGTTTTTCGTTGTCTACTGTGAAAATTATTGGCTCCTACTTGGAAAATAGAACATGTTATGTTTCTTACAATGGCTTCACATCCCACGAATTCATTGCTACCTCCGGCGTCCCACTGGGGTCGTGTCTTGGGCCCCTATTATTTGTTCTTTCTATTGATGATCTGTTTCGTACCCTGAAATGTTTGAACATTCCTACAACATTACTGGGCAGCCCTTAAATCATGCTCTTCTTTTAAAGATCTTGAGGTTATTTTCTCAGTTGACCTTTGTTTCTCAAATCAGTGTTGTATGCGAGCAGTCATGGGATTTATTGGGATTTATGAGAATTTCTAAATATTTCAGAGACGTCGGACTGCTAAATTCCCTATATTTTGCTTTCTTAATAAGTAAACTGGAATACGCTGGTATTGCTTGGTATCCTATTTACGAAAGTCATTCCGTGGGTCTAGATAGAATTCAGAGACGATTCTCGAGGTTTCTATCGTTCAAGGCTGACGGCACATATCCGGAGAGAGGGCACAACCAGACGGGTCTGCTTCTGCATCACGACATGCCCTCGTTGTCCTACAGGACGGACCGTCAATCAGCACAGTTTCTTTGGAACATACTGCACAATATAATTAATGCTGAATACCTGCTTTCACGAGTCCCGTTTAATGTTCCCAGGTTATCGGCTCGACATACCTCTACCTTTTATCCTCCGGTGACCAGAGCCAACATACTGAAGCGAGCTCCCATTACAATTATGTGCCGCAATATTGAGAAAATTTTTGACGACATTTTTCTTTGAGGAAGAACACCGTTTCATTTCTTATATATTTAATGGTTTTTCTGTTTAGCAATTGTTATTTTAGTTTTATATCGAGTTACGTCTTTCTTAGTTTACATAAATTGTACTTATTTTTTCTTAATTATTATCGTATAATTGGTGTATAACTGTGTATAACTCTGATAATAAAGAATATTATTATTATTATTAAAACGAGCAAACTCCAGGAAATAGACAGTTCCATGAATCACCGAAGTCTATATCCAAATGCGCCACTCCAAAGAATTCACTTACCCAGGAGAAGGGGGCTACCAATCATTGGAAGAACTCCATAAAATAATTATAATAGTAGTAGCCTGTAAAGTGCAGAATACAACATACCCACTGCTAAAACTTGTGGCAATGCAAGAATAGAAGGGGAATGGGGCATTCCTATATAAACCAGCTCAAAAGGCGGTGCAGAAATTGGAAATACAACTCAGGCTGGGTTATGGAACAGATGGAGCTGTACTAAATACCAACTAAAAATCAAAAAGAAATACTTAAAAGTCCTTTGAAAGTCTGGAGAAACATAGGCATGGCATATACTATAAGAACATGAAAGGCCTAGGCCTAGACCTCTTAAAAATTTAAACTCATTCATTTAGACTTTTTAGATAAACCCCATTATTTTCTCTTGCAATGAGTATCAAAACACGTAGAGATGTATAAATATTCACAATATATTAGAATAAGAATGCAACGAATTAAAAGACGTGAAAATATAATAAACCATTAACGCGAATAAAAGATAAAAGAATCGAAAAAATAACAAATCAAATTGAGACCATGAAGGTGGCAAGAATTATACAAAACAAGCTAATCAAGGTGTAAGAACGGCTAGAAGTATATGAGAGTATAACAGAGTCAGAAGTAAAAGAAATATGGAAGTAGGAAGTGAAACAAGGTAATTGAGCCTGCAGGACTCGCTTCGTGAGAACGTAAAATAACGATAGAAACTGAGGAAAGGAAATCGTTATCAATGTAATTCTTAATTAAAAAGAGCCATATATAGTTTTAATGTGTGGAAGTGAGTACGTAATAAATTATTCGGAAATGTAATAATTGTAAAAAAAAAAAACAATTATATCAACAACTAATTATCTATTAATAATTAAGCCTGAGTGTGTTGTAACCAATACTGCCTTTTTTGTTTTATTTATTTTATAGGTCGTATTAACTTTGATATTGAAGCAATCTCGTATTGTCTTTCGACACCGTCTTCCAGTTTATAATGCGATAACCATTACAATACGATTACTATACAATGTTACGGCGTCAAATAAAACATGCCTTTAGTACAATAGCACCGCATGACAAAGACAGCAAGTTCATAATACTTATGTAGAAACACTGGACCTGATGTCAAGAGGCATGTTGCAGTCCAGGTACAGCGAGTTTTTCCTTTACAGCTGAGTCGACGCAGTCCACTTGATCCGCACTTGAACGGTCAAGTGCCTATATATTCAATACGCTGATATCTTTAGTACGGCTGCGGTGCTCGTAACATGCCCGACCTCTTCCACGTGATTATCAATGAACGACATTTGAACCGAGAAACGCAAACATAAGTGACGAAGACGTCAGAAACTAATAGTCGACTATAATTTCAATTAAAATATAATAAAATAAGTTTCTTCGGTTGTAAACGACGAACACCTGAGTGAATTTCATGCGAAATTTAATCCAACTATCTTTTGCCAGACGACGCAATTGAGCACGTACTAATGCCCAATAAAATGCAGGAAATATCAAATTTTATATGGATCTTAAAAATACTTGCGTCCAGTAAACTACGGTGATATTAACAATAAAAATAGTGGTCAGTTTTGCGAATTATATTTTATTCGTAACGTGTTTATGATTTATGCCTTCCTGGCTAGTAACAGTTTTGAGGTGAACGTGTCGACTTTAAAGGCAACAGGATGTAAGGGGCTCCGAAGGAAGACGCAATATATCAACGAAATTCTACCTGCGTTTAAGAAACGTAGGATACGGATTATTACAAATTGTTACTTGTTTGAAAAATGCCATATGACAGGAACATGCTTTAAATGAAATTAGAAACGGATAATTAATCAAGCGTAGTAATACTTTAGACAAAATATGGTTCACCCAGATCAAAACTAAAATTATACCCGATATCGATCGATTTTGACGCACCCCGAAGTGGCGTCTTTAAGGACATGCATGTTGGTTCAAATGTGATGGTAACGGAGTTTTCAATTAATGGATCTACGTGTGAATTCAGTGTCATTAAAAACAATACCTGAGCATTATTCCTTTAAAAACACACATTAAATATATGACTTCATTAATTTTATCTGAAGGCAATGTTACATGCTGTAATTAAAAATGTTCCAGCCATCTGGATTACATTATACACATATAACAATTATAACATTTTTAATTCTCCAGTAACTTGGTATAGGTCAGGGAAGCAAAATTTCATTCCTATGCACATCGAATTATCAAAGCGTTAAAAATCTCATTATCATGGAAGAGACTTCGGCATTCACGTACGAACGACACCTTTGTAAACAATAATTACGAAATCTGCAAGTCAAATGCGGGTCGTCGTTGTGTCGCTGAATAACCGCGTGACCCTTCCTTCCGTGCCCCCTCCGTGGTTGCCGGCGGTTCGCGTGAGTGCAAGTGCGGAGCACAACATACGCGTACCCGCGAGCGAATGGCGAGGGTTCACTGCGAGGTGTGCACTCGGAAGTGTACATTTAACACCCTCGACCGGCCGACATCCGGCCCGGCTATCATCTCCATCTCACGCGATAAGACAACTCTGACCTCGTCATGATTTCTTTGCGTTCGTGCTCTTGACCCTCGCCGACGTTAAACACATATCATTAATGTTTGTGTAATAACATTACGCCGTAATAACTCTGGTAATAACCCTGACCGTTCATAAATTAAATTGGCGTGTAAATAAGGCTAACTTAATTATTACGCACACATCGCTGGCTGTATTGTAATTTTTATTTGCTTGTGGAATTTGATCCACACGAGTTCAACTCGTACATGATTTTTTATTTTCTCGTAAAATAATCAGTGTTTTGATATCTAAAATTATAAATGACAATTTCTGTGTTCAAGTTCTCGTTGCTTGTATATTAGATTGTAGTTATATCCCAAGGATAAAACACTTCATTAATTTTCAATAATAACTATATGAAAATTTTCCATTCTTCCCCATTGCCTTATTTAAAAGTTACCAGTGCTCATGTGTATAAAATTTTCTCGATTCACGTTGAAAATCTGTTTCTTAATGTTCAACTTCACGACAAACTAAAAGATAAAAACGTTTGACTTGCAATTTAGCTTCTGAGAATAAACAAAGAATGCAGCCACATTAACGAGGTTTTAATACGATTAAACTAATTAGCTAAACTCAATAGGCAAAATGAATGAATCGTTTCGGTTATTCAACTTCTTTGAAACAATTTCAGCTTCCACTCTGAAGGATGAGCGTTTACGTCGACGACGTGATTTTACGAGTTTGCTCTAGGAACAGGAAATATCTGTTTTTGTTGTGGTTGTAAAGAATAAAAATTAACTCAAAGCTATTAGAAACTGCGGCCGTTGTACATATGTTTTTCGAAATGGCTATTACCACATCTAAAGGCCTAAATATAGCTTTTACGAACCTACTTTATTAAAATGTCTTAGTTTACATGGGATTTTATAGCTTTAACGACTTCATACACAAATTATTCGAGTCGAGACGGGGAGACAAATGCATTTCTGCTCGTTCGTTTTGGAGACTCCTTATACTTGACACTTTCTTGAATTGATGGTGATTTATTGCAAAGACGTAACGGCGGCAATGAAATAAAAGGTTTAAGAAATAATATATAAAAATAGCAATGGCTAACTTAAAAAACCATATTATAGTTTGCTCAATGTACAGCGTGGAAGACAAATAGAGGAAATGCACAAAAATAAGTATCACAAACACACCACAAATGGCCATATCTTCACGATTCCTGAAAAATTGAAAAGTTAAAATGAAAACAGCTCCAACCTAAAAACCAAAACAAACGGAGCAACTATGTACAAACGCCACAGCCAAGAGATAAATCACAGGATTGGTTTATCGAGTAAAAACAATTTATAAGAAAAATATTGACTGCCAAAAGCAAAAAATGGAGATCGTTCATTGAACTAAGAAAAATGAATTGAAAAATCATGAAACTTGTAACGATAAGAAATCAACATGTACACGGCACAACACAAATCCACGATACCTGAAAATCAAACATCGCATGGCATCCACAATCATCATCATCATCATATAAATGGAAATTAAGCATTAAAATCAAAAACGTCGCAGCCAAAAGATAAAGTTGGTATGTTGAGAAGAAGAACATCCAGCACTAAGAAATCAGCATGGGCACGACATGACTAGCACACAACACGAAACTTGGAAAGCAAACATCGCAAAACTCAAAAAGTTGTAAGGTAAATAGTTGTGTATTAGTTCATTTTGATCAGGTTCTAAAACTTGGCCCGGAAGCTACCATCTCGCGTCAATCTCAATCAGGTAACCATTCGCCATCTTCAATACCGCAAAACTTGAAAACATCATGTTGTCAATGTTAATCTATTATTCCTAGTTGTAGCTCTAGTTTTCACTAAAATTTGATTTTTTTTATTTCGAAATTATTGTATAATTAACATTGCATGGAGTACAATGGTGTATTATATCTATTAAAAGTAAAAAAACTGTCAAACAGGTTATTACCAAAACTACAAACTTTAACAAAAATGATTTTTGTTAATTTTAAATTTCGAGTGTATCGCATAAACATTTCATGGACTACGGTGGAATATTATTTCTATTAAATATAAAAAATGCCCTTTTAGGTCGAAGAAATTATACAAGTCCCTTTTCCATATGCGTAGCTTTCTGACTCGATTTCTCTTAATGTGTTTATCTGATCGATTAAATGTGTGGCTAGAATTTTATATTCTACTTAGTGGCGCTAGTCCTCTTTAATTTGAACATTCCATTTTGTTTCTTTTTTATGTATGGGTAGTATTTTAGTAAATTTTCCTGTCACCGATTTTTTTCCAGTAATGTTTACATCCATTTTATCTAGTTCCGCTCTTAGTTAATCATTTACAGGCATTTGTTATTTTTCGTATTTTTAATTATTTCCTTAGTTTCTTTTAGGGTAGGTGGTTCCTCTATATTTTACCCTTCTTGTTTTATTACTCCTATATTTAACTTTCTCTCTTCCCTTATTTGCGCATTTAGTAATTCGCCATAATCCTCCCTAGTGCCATAATCTTTATTTCATCGATGAGCTTTTCATTATATTTTCTAATTTTTTTCTTTATATTTTTAGATTTTCGCCTTTGTTCTTGATATTTTACCTGTGTTTGATTGTTGCTCCTGTTGATCCATTCCATTTTCATTTGATTTCTTATATAATTTTAATTCATTTCATATCTAACCATTTCTTCTTGTTCCTTTTTGTGTTTATTGTTTATGTTGCTATATTGTCCCTTTTATATTACTCTATAAATAACCTATTTCTTCTTTTTCTTCTCATCATACGTTGCTGTTCTTTTAATATTTTTTTACGTGTAAAAGTTCTAAATGAAGAAAAAGGCAATGTATTCTTACAGATGTGTCAATCTTAAACCTTAACTCTTTGTAGTGCAAAAGAATTGCTTTTAAACTCCATTTGCTAAGGAACTGCTTGTGTTAAATAAACATGCACGATGTATGTATAGTATGATTCATTTCCTACCAAAAACTATATTACAATTTCTCGGAGATAATTTTTTTTAGAATATTTAAGTTAAATCCAAACATCCTTATATTCATCATTTCCAATTACAATAAAATATTAATTAACGTAATACGTCCAACAGAAAATGCAAAATGATGGAATTGGTATATCAAAAATTGGTACCGATAATTTCCAGGAAAACCTATTGGCTCTGGAAGATTTAACCAATATCATTATTACTGGTAATATTTTCGAAGGATAGAATGTGTAGCACATTCCTGGTATAATTCAAAAATCTAAGCAAATGCATAAAATGTTAAGGAAACTATTCAAAGTATGCGACCATAGCATTTTGTACTATGTTAAATTTTCTTCTAGATTTATTCTGAAATTTCTCAAAAAATACTATTTGTGCTTGTTATTCGTATAGTTTCGTATTGGATAAAAAACTATTTCTTCATGGGCCCTTCGTTTTTCGTATTTTGTTTTTTTTATTGTTCAAGTTGTCCTCAAAACGTTTTCGCAAATACATTTTTCGTATTATATTTATATTTGGAAATATTGTTTATTGTTCTAATTGTTCTCAATAACGTTCCCAAAAAGGTAGTAACTAGTATCGTTTTTGAAAATAACGTTTTACGCTCATCCACTCCATTTTACGAATCTGAACAATTTCTTGATGGTTCTAGGTTGTACTAGTTGTTCTAAAGAATACTCCCATATCTGTTATCGATATCGAAAACAGTAGAAACACATGTCATAAATAAATTATGTTGATCTAGTTGTTCTAAACAATGTTACAATGCTCCTGTTAGTAAAATCAACAAACAATAGTCTACTTTATGCTGTTGTTATGAATGTAACATTTGCTGAAAAATTGATTATTCCTGTGAATACCCCAACTTGACTGGTTGGCAGGATATCAAAATCCTTCTTCAGTACCTTAACTAATTTTCGGCAGCGCTTCAATGCAGATTAAAGATGTGGGTAAATTGAGTTCTGAAAAAACATTATTATTGTTTTTGCGAAACCACGTTGATGTTGTAAATTGGTGTTGACTGTTTTTAAGGGTATTTTTAATCCACGTTGAGTATTTGCTATTTACTTTATAATGTTTTGTAGTTTATTATTATATTTTTGTATTTTCCTTTATTTTTTTCAAGTATCAAGATCAAGTATAACGAGAAATATTTCCAAACAATATTTCTTAAATCATTAAAATTTTTAGATTTTACAATAATTCATTTCTTTTAAATCCTTCCACCTTGTTACATTCATGGAGTTATATCTGTAATTTTTGGAACACAGTTTAGAACAACAAACAGACCAACCTAGAACAATCAAGAAAATTAACCAAATCGAACCCAACTCAAACCAACCCAACCCAACCCAACCCAACTCAATGTAAGTAATGTTTTGTATTTTTTATGGTCTTGTTATTTTTTAAATCTAATGGAGTGACAAAATTCACCAAAAATTCGACAATGTTTATTATTGTTAAGCTAAATTAAGTTGACTTAAGCCAAATTAGGCAAGAGTTTCAGTATTTTGTATTTTTTAAATATTTTGAGATTGAATGAATTTAAAAAGTTAACTAAATCAAGTTAATTTAACATTGAATCGAATTGAGGGAATAGGCAAATAAAACCTATGATTAATTTCCTTTTTGCTCGAATTAAAATTAAATGTCAGATTCATTCCAATTCTTGAATTTCCTTCAATTTTGGCGACTTGTATGTTATTTTGTTATTATTTGACGATTCAAAGAGAGAAGTTCAGCGCGGACCACTACAGATTTTTTCTTTTTAGATTATTTTGATACTTTGTTATTATAATCGAATTACAAAATTGATCAACAATTCGGCATTGTTTATTATTAAATTATGATAAAGAAAATTTGGCAAAAATTTCAGTATTTTGTGTTTTTTAAACGCTTTTCGTAAATTTGAAAAGTCAATCCAACCCAACGCAACCCACCGCAGTTCAACCAACGGACAATTCTTTTAAGTACGAAAATTTAGTACATTGATGGGTTGCGTTCGATTAAAGATATATTTTGTCAAGATGGTTGAGTTGAGTTAAAGTTGCCATAAATGGTAACACGAATGGGAATTAAAAATTAAAAACTTCAAAAAATCAAGAAAATAGTCAAATTCCAAAAATGATATGCGGAAAAAATTGTTTCACGTTCTTGCAAAAATGATGAGTTTGAGAAGCAATTTTTTGAAACATTGTTTACAACAGCCCGAAACAACCAAAAAGGAGTCTAATATTTTTGCAATATTTTAGAATAAATCGAGAGCATCATAGAACAACTAAAAGAAATTAAAAATATAAAATGGGGTGCTTTATGTAATATTTTATACTGGTTTGATTTTAGTTTGGAAAAATATGTAAACATGGGGGCTACTATTCGCAATTGAAAAGAGATAGAGAGATAATTTATATAACGCAAGATAGTGGAACAAACTTCGTAAGTAAAGTTTGATAAGCAATTCTTATTTGTTGAATCTGTGAGCGCCGGTAACATTGACTAACTTAACGACGTTTGGCTGGTCTTCGAATCGGTTCACAATTCTGCAAGTGTTAGCAATTAAATAAAATGTTTTATTTGTTGCTAAAACAACGCTCCCATTATTTTTTATAATTCATTTCTACTCTTGTCCTTTAATTTTGTTTTTTATTAGTTTTTAAATTCTTCCTTCCTTTCAATGTTTAATTTTTGTTTTTACTTATTAACGTTGAGTAGTTATATTTTTGTTGCCTTCCTTGCGTTCAATTCTAAAGTCTGTTCATCTCCCGTTTTCATTATTATCATACTTTTCCAATATCATCTACAAACATTTCCTGCTCTCGAGACATTTCAAACGCAATCGATGAATGGCGAAAATGGCGCAACGGGCGACGTACACGCACATGCATACGCCCGGAAACCGGAAAAAGCGATAACTCGACGTATCGATAAAGTTTCTTCGGTCGTCTTCCACGCGATGGAATTTATCGACGCTTTTGCGATTTCCGCCGCGCTTTTAAGCGGAACTTTTTTAATGTAAAACTTTTCTAGGACTTTTTCGAACAACTTCAACACATCGCCGGAATTTTAGATTGGCCGTGCCAGGTGCTATGAATAAATTTTCGCGCCTTAATTCGTCGAAATTCACGCGCTGGATAAATGGAAGCTTGATAAACTATGGCAATTATTTAAGCGCATTGTTTATGATGTGGAATTAAATTATTTGGATGATACCCTCGCATGAATCAAAGTAATCAGGAATCATATGAGTATATACAACAACGAAAGCAAATGGTAATTATTACAAAATTGAGGCAGTTAGTAGTGTTCAGGGATTGTGAAAACTTTTGTTAGCAGATCTGCTTATGGTGGAAAACGAGACCACTGTTTACCATCTTAGGAATTGTGTAGTCTCTTTGTTTTAGTGTTAAGAGTAAGAAGATAAAATATTAAACAATTGCTTTTTATATTTCTCACATTTTGTAAAATTTTAAGTTTTTAATTTTCTCTAAAGCAGTAACTGCAAAATATTTCGATTACCAGTAATCACAGTGGAACGCTGTATAATTTTATGCGACTATTTCTTCCTGACGTTATTTTAATATTTATGTCTGACACATCACACTTATTCAGATAATTATTTTAATGTCTAAGTTCCATCATGCAGTAAATCGGTTGTTTTTGACTAGAAAATTCTATTCTGCACCTTCACGAATTCTAATAAATTAACGAATCCATTAAAACGGGTAATGCTTCGCGGAATGCAGTTTATATCTGCACATGTTCTGTTGAAATACTCTTTTAATTTATGGAAAACTTACGGTTAGACGATTGCCTAACGCAATTGTTAATTCCTGCTTTCGGTTTTTTTTAACGACCCGGCCTTTGTGTTTGTTCGCGCAAGACCGTAAACTATTTGCCACCAGATAAACATGCTAAGTATCGATTTTTTGCAGTTGCGTTCGCTTGCGTCTATTGTGGACAAATGCCAGGAAGTTGAGCATGAAACCTGTTAGCTGCATACTTTCAGGGCAATACAATGTATGTGCTGGAGTTTGTAGCTTTATATGGGAATTTGTTATCGAAAATATTACCGCGGCACCGGCTTTGATTTACTAATTGGCTTTTAAGAATCTGATTTACCCGAAGCAGTGGCGAACGCGTATTATTTATTCGTCAATCAATACGAGTTACTCGTCGTGGAAATTTTACAGCTACATATAAATTTGTGTTTTAAGATATGATTAGTAGTCTTTGAAGAGCCGGCTCGAATTTTGATTCCATCGAAACGAAGTTATTATATTTATCTGATTCATTAATTTAAAAATGTCGAACTATTCATTATATTATATATATATAGAGAGGTTCTAAATATAAATTTTCGTCAAATCGCCAATAAATTTGATCCTGAAAATCGTCCTCCGCAACTGAAAATCTACGTATCCCTTGGCGCTATTTACGCTTCAGTAGATTCAATTTTGCAATATTCGGAAGTTTACTACTATTATTTACGAAATATTATTTATTTTTAATCATACGATATCGGCATAGATATTTAATTATATTAGAAGAAATCCGAAATCCGAAACATTAGGAAATTCCCAAAGGGTGATTATCGAAACTCAATAGACGAAGCTATGAGTTGTGAAAGAGCTACACGTATTTCGTTATTTATACCTTTATCCAAATCTGTTGGTCAAGCAGCACGGTACGATTCCCAGGACAAAATTAGTAGTGACCCAAATTGGGCTGTAAAAGAATTTAAAGATGTCTGGCAATTCCAAAATTGTACAGACATTATCCAAACAAAACTATAGACATTGAATCAGCAATTAAATAAATATAGGAGCACCGTACCTCTGTAGTACGTGTGCCGAGACGATTTCAGATTAAAGATGAATGATTGAATGTTATGCTGCTGCAACCTGTCTATTATTAATATTGACGCAATTGAATTAAACGCCTACTTAACGACTGTAATTCGTCTACATAAATACACAAACCGGTTTGTATTGAATTAACCGAATCAATTAACGAACAATTCGTGATTAATTACGAAAAACATAATTTGATGCCTACGTCGCACTATCTACAAGGACATACAAAATCCGACGTCCTAATAATTTTCAACGCGACGCTGAACCGCGCGTTTAAACCATGAATTCAGTTTAATGTTTTAAAAAAGAAGATTAATTCTACCCACACAAATATTCACTTTGCGGACGCTGATTTATGGCTAGAAACTTTCAGCGTTTTCTGGAGCACAAAGCGCTTGCCAACAGATTTACGAAAAGTTTTGTTAACACTTTATAAGTGGAACTTTTATTATGCTGTCTGTAGGTTTTTATAATGGAACATGGACTCGAAGTGTACGTGGAAGTAATTTTCGCCTAATTAAAACTTAATACCATTGGATTATTTTAGCTGTAAATGGGATACACGGAAATATTCGAAACAAAAAGTGACAAAACTATCAAACATATTACTCCTAAACTTCATGTATACGGTCTGAGATATGACTTAAGTTTAGGCCTCCAATATTGAACTAATTTTGATTGATATGATAACCAATATGTTACCATTAGCGTACAGTGTTTCACATTGGTATCAAGGAGACATTCACCGTTGTCAAAACCAACAAATATTACTGATCAAAATTTAGATTACCAAGCTCTATGAATATATTTACAATGAGCGCAGTTTACATTTATCACGTGTGAAAAATCACAGAGCTTCTAATAGGGATTTTCACACGAATGGAAGGCAATTACTATAGATAAATATTGTTGGTAGAATTGCAACAGTTGTTGGTAGGGAGCGCGTTGACGTGTACTCAGGGTCGGGTTTAACCATGTGGATTATGTGTCGCAGATGGCCCCGCAGAAAATGTGCCCCGCAGCCACAATGTCTTCAATAAATAATTGTTTAGTACGAATTGCACCTTTATTTCCTGTTTTAGGATTAACCAAGTAGCGTTTTTAATAAGGAAAATGAAAGTATTTTTTCGTTTTTATTATTAGACTATTGTGTAGTACTTGTGGTACTATGTGGTGTCAGTACTTAATAAGTAAACCATTGACCACATTTTTAAATCACTTTGGCGAAATCGAGAAATTAAGTTATCTGAATTATTTTGTTATAAAAATATAACCATTGGTATAAAAATGCATTGTTATGGCAGTGAACACAAAATACGTTTAAATACAAAAAACAAATGTTCAATGTGCTCGATTTATGTTTTACGCCTACGATTTTGACTTCAGTAAACTGTTAAATTTTCGTACAATTCCACACGCCTCACCGTAAATCAGAACAGATCATTTTTTTCGGTTGATAAAGTAAATCATTATTTACGAATATTATGTTTGCTCTGGCTTACTCGTTATGGGTAGAGAGTTACAAACTACATGATGGTTTGTTTACCCAGTGGCATGTAACTCATTTTCGAAAAACAACGTACAAAAATTTGCATTCACCACTGTAGTTAAACCATCCGTGGTTTTGTTTTCCACCACTATTTCACTTACATCATATACACGACATACATAAGAACTACATGAACGGTGAAACTCTTCTTGTTTGTTTTATTCATTTATTTGTTTGTTATTTCTGTCTGTAAATATGTTGTCCTTCTCGTGGTAATTAGATGTGGTTATGTTCGAAATAGTGTTTTATTTCGAGATTAAATAACACCCGGAACGACCATCACAAAAATGTCTATGAATTGTTGTTGTTGTGACGAATACTTAATAATTAAGCCCAATATGTTGGGTGTCACTTGTTATGAAGAATCGGTATAATTAAAAAAATTATAAATTTATTGGCATTCTTTACATTTAATCTATTTCACTATTTACAATTTTATGTGCCTCCCTTACGTCCCCCCGTGGCTCCCTCAATCTCTTTATTTTCTTAATTTTCTCCAATCTACCTCCTGTCTCATTCGAAATCTTTTTCCAGGTTTTTCCCTTTATTTTCTCCTCCTTACTCCATTATATCTCCCCACAATCCTCTATCCAATGCTTCCACTCATCTGTCCCCCCGTGACACAACTCACACCTTCTATAATACTCGTACATCCAATATTCGCTATCACTCTTTCCTCCATCCCCGATCTGTCCCCTTTCAGATATTCCGGTCTACCCACATATGTGCAAATTTCTTTATATGTCTTATTATATCTTGCCTTCCTCACTTTCCCTTCTCTTCCTTGGGTTTCTACCTGTTTCCATCTTTCATCTCTTATTTTCATCCAAGATTTCTCACTCCATCTCCTTCCCTTCTCCCCTTAACCTTAAGTGCTTCCTGCCACGCTATCCCTGCCTTTGTTTGTGTTTTACTTACTTATACGTGCTATGGATTACAAAAAGCAAGCTTCCCGTTAACACGTTAAATAGTTGTTGAAATTTATATGATTGTGATCTTTCAATGAGAGCGGTTTAAAACAATTTAAAATTTTTGGTTTACGGGACCAATCAAATTAAATTATAATTAACACTTGTAATTTCAAGTGTTAAAAATAGATAATCTTGACGTTTCACACTTTTTGAGGTTAGATTCTACCATTCAGATATCACGCTGCACATTTCAGAAAAGTTGATGATTGATAAAAATGTAATTTACTCCACGGAAAATTATAGACAGGTCTTAAAAGCCGACAATCCCGCGTCAAATTTGAGTTAACGCAGTATTTGAAAAAATATCCCCCATTAGTAGAAATCATCACGTGATCGACAGTGTACAACTTTAACAATTCTTCGCTGTATTTCAATAGGGTTTTATGTCAAAACTTAACACTAGTTAACATACATAACACGTTACGTGTTCTTTGTGCAATAATTTGATTACATGCAATGTTATTAAGAATTTATTTGCCATACAATCGCTGATTCCATTCCGATGCTCGAAGACAATTGTCAGGTTTCACCGAAGATGACATGGGCAGATATAACAATTGCAGAATTTTTTAAAGCGAGCGTTAATCCATATGTGGTGTCGAGAATAAGGGATGATGAGTTTGGCGATAAATCATGTAAATGAGAAAACTAAGATAAAAAAACTGATCAATGACCTTTTGAAAATTTGAACTTAATAGAGACCGTGCTACTTTAATTATTTAATTCGGAAAACTACAGATTGAGAATTCCACTTGACTAGGTACTGATAGCCCACACCCACACTGTACTTGCCATAATTCCAAGAAGTTAATATTCTGGGGATTAAATGTACAAAAACGTACTTTTAAAAAACCCACGATAAAGCCACTCAATACCCACTTGTACCTTATTATATGAATTGGTAGTCACGGACAAACTTTACTTTACTTTACATATTACTGTAAATAATAACGGTATTATTTTGTACTTAAATCTTGTGTTGTTTTCTCTCAAAAAGTTTTTCGTATGTGTAACCATTATTAAATCATTCGTGACTAATCGCTAGTTTAAGCAACTAACGGATGCTACGGTCTAATTATCAGCTTGCTATGTTGGCGCTGGTGTGAGCGATTTGTTGTAGATCTGACTGCACACACGCGTCTCTTTTTGGTTTTCCGCTCAAGTTTGTAAGTCTTAACTGCGTTGATTTTCACGTTTCTTCAAACCTATTGCCTGGTTGTATTTCAAACGTTACAGTTCGAAAATAACGTTTTGTTGACGGATATTTAAATGTTTTTTCTTGATGCGTTATGTTTTTTGATCGCTTCATAGTTTTTATATGACTTTTATTGACTACTATTCATTCCTACGTATATTTGCTTGAAATATGAAATGTAGTTTGGCAATTTTTTTCATGTTGGGTTTAATCAAATTCTTAAGTGTTGCTCATTCCTTTTTGGAATGAAATACGTGAACTTAGTTTGATGTTTACCTCATAGATGATCAAGGTTTGGTAAATATTAAACCTGAAATTGTTATCAAATTAAAATTTTAAACAAAATAATATATTGTTCGATATCGTTCATATCGACATATTCGACAACTTTGATACTCTTGATTTAAATTATTGCTAATGAAAGTCCATATTTGGCCTTGCCTTTTCTTCGCATTACATATAACATTAATTCAACTTTGTGGCATCCCATTTTTACCGAAATTCATAGGGACGAGAATTCATTTGATCTCCATCGAATTATCATCAACGTAATGCCACGTCGCGTCGCTGTGTACGGCAAGTATTTTGTGCGACATTTTTGAATTTAAGGATAATACTGATTAATGATAATATTTTTGCAGTCGTTGCTATAAAACATTTCCCCATTTTGTTTGTATTCAACGAGTAATACTTTCGTGTTTTTCCAACGCAGATATTTGATTGTATGATCCAAAAATAATGTGCCCAACATGGTCAAGGGCCGAGGAATTAATTAATATTTTATAGCTTCAAAATGAATCTTTTTGTAACGACGGCCCGCGGATTTTCAGTTTCGCCACTGCTTCAAAATACCACAGTCATAAATCTTTAAAATGATTCATTTTATTTAACCTACTGCTGTGCAGAGTAGGCAGCGGAAGTACACATGTAACTACACCAAATCGCCCGTAAATTATATTATATTACAGTTACAAAGCAGGACATTATATTTTAATAGATGTGCACAAATGTGCTCGTAAAATATTGTAGAAGAATGAAAGCAAAACGAAAGCTTTTAGAAATACATTTGAATTTTGTACAATGTACAGAAATTTGAGACATGAACAATCCAATTGGTCAAGTTAGGCAAATTTTTTATTTACAGTAAAATTGTGTAATACAAATAAAAAATCTAATCTAATTACGTTAATGTTAAGGGTACAGATTGACCTGGCCTACGAATGAAGCAACCGTGGCGTTAATTCTTAATCGACGAAGATGTAGACGATCGCTGAAGTAGTTGTAGACTACAATAAGCGAAAACTTGGATATACAACGACAGAAGTAGGCAATTAAACATGGCTATCAGAAATAATGACAATATCGATAAACCAACAGAAGATCCAGATCAAGTTACACCAAGAAGAAATACAACAAGAAGGCAATTCAAATATCTCTGTACAGTCATAATAGATTATGGTAAGATATAAGTGGACGTGAATGAAAGAGTAAAACGCACTACCAATTATTATTTTGCATTAAATAACTGAAATGTATGCATCGTACGTACCAATTCATATATATGGCTCTGAAAATAAACAATACAGAAGAAAATTACAGACTAGCGAAACATAGATTCTTAAAACATGAGGATTAAAATTATTAGACGAAGAAATAAAAAGACTGGGGGTGAAATATGTCGAAAAAATAATAAAAGTTAAAGTTAATGTTCCGATACATGGTAAGAATACCATTATCAAGAACAGCGAAGAAAGCATAGAAAATGGAAACATTGAGGAGCAGCGGAAGGGGCATGTCTAGACGAAAATGAAGTAACATCAAAAACAGATGGGATCGAACCTGAGTATGATAGAGGCAATGGCAAAAACAGAAATCTGTGGGAAAAAGAAACGTAGTAGAAATACATCCGCGTTACATATAGTCGGTACTAAGAGGGTCCGAACGGCTCAGAACTTTTTTGGAGAATGTTGTGTGTTCTGACGAGAAAGTATTTAAATGTTTGAACAATGGGTAAATACTTGTATATGGGACGCGAGGTAACAGATTCGATATTGCTTATGTTAACAACTGGCATATTTCCTTTCAATGTTTGGAGTTGGATTTGTGTTTGTGGAGCTGGCAGCGGGTATGCATTATAAGGACATTTTAAATAACATTACGTTACCATTAGTTACAGATCTGGCTACTTAACAATGTAATGAATATTTTGAGATGGCCCCGCACGAAGTCTGGTCTGAAATATTTAACGATTAATTTAAAAAAGTGAAAATCTGATCACAATAGAACCAAATGCTTAAAAGCTCATCGACGATACAATTGAGTTGCATTTTTTATAGTAAGTATTATTGCACATGACATTCATAAACTGAATAAGTGATGTAAGTGATGTAAAAACAAAATTTGAAGCACCTAACTCAATATGTGCACAACGTCCCCTGTAGTTGAACGAGTAAAAGTAAACTTCTGTTGATTTGCGCAAGTTATCAACATGAATTAAAACGCGTATATTAGGTTGGGACATGGTACGTGTCCCTTTAGTTGAAATCATACGCAGTGTTTAACATTGTACGACAAAATTGCATTCGTTAATGGTTTTGGATTTACAATCCATAATACAGCATCATCTCAATTGAAAATCATATGGTTTTGTTGCTTCATTTTTTATCAATTTTTCTTTTGTAAAATTTTCATATCATCCTTGTTCAATTACAGAAATTCGTTGAAACACTCCTCTCATAGATCTTTGATCGCCACAATAGCTATTCCTACTAATAACAAACATTGTCGACTAAAATCAGATCTAGCGCATTGTGTTATATATGATATAATAAAATAGCAGGATCAAATTATTACTGGGATAATTCGAAACGATGCTTTGGACTTGAATCTAGGCGAGCATTTGGACAGTTGACTTAGTGAAGATAGGGCATGTTCTTGTAGGAATGTCGATTGATGTAAACCTTGTGGCCGTCACAAATATACTTTGATGAAGAAATTAGGTTTGTCGAGGGGTAGCTTGAAAAAATTGATGGTAAAAGTAAAGGATTCAGGAGCCACATACTTGGTCAATATAATTGCAAATATGAATAGATCAATGCAGTTGCTAATTAAAACGAGAACAATATTAGATACCAGTAAGTTTAAATTGAAGTTATTTGATCTAGAATATTCATATGGGAAAAAATGAACTGTTTTCTACCTCATTCAATGAAATCAATGAAACAATCTTTCTATAGCCTGTTTCCACAAGCTTCAAAGAAACGTTCAAATAAAACATAACACTAGAAGTGTGATTGCTCGATAACGTTTGACTCGATACAGTTTGAAATTAAACCTTCTTGGTTCTGAATTAGTTTTAATACAATTCAGCGTTAGCCTTTTTGAAATTGAAATTCTAAATACAACATTTATCTAATTAAAAATTGCGCAATTACGAAAAGTGTACCTCGACCTGATGAAAATTCTCGATGAAAAGAGTAGAAAGCTCAGGCAAAATTATGCATTCGCTACGACTATGTTTTCCAAGCGCAATACATTCGTGAAATTTCACCTATGGGGATTCTTTCGTATCTAAGGATCATATGAGTCTTAAATAAATGAAAAATCTGCGAAGATTTTCTCTCCATTTCATCGGCTTTGCAGTGAGAAAACATATGTTCTAGCGTATATAATTACACCCCTCATAGTGGTTGCGCGTTGTTACACATCACCGAAGGGTCAATTACATGCAAATTAATAATTTCCTGAACATAAATTTTAATTGGGCTTCGTAAAATAGTTATTTAAGTATGAAACAGTTTTATCAAGGAAAACGTTGATGCTGATAAAACCGAGATTTATATTTGATAGGTGTTAGTTTATGTAAATCGAAAAGTATACTACTCGCAGGAATTTGTTATAATAAATAAGGCGATTACGAATAAATTTGTACGCGCATTAAGACATCGTGTTAAATATTGAATGCATCAGTTACTTACGTCCGCTTACACTTCGATATTTCCACATACCTGGAACAGAAAGAAATATATGTAATGATAATTAACGGCAAGTTAAATAAGTCTAGTATTCATTTAACTATTTTAGGTATTTAAGGTTTAATTTATTCTATTAATATCCCTAGCGTTCCGATATTTATTATTTTCGATTCGCGTCTGCGTTATTTACCATGCAGATTATTATTATTTACGAAACTGCGAAGCCAGCCACTTTTTAAATCGAGTTTATGGTTATAAATTGAATTTTGATCTCGTAATTCATTTCATTGGTCGGTCCGTCGGCGCGATGATATTTTAACGTGAATGAGGGATTGTGTTTTTGGCCATTGTTTTTTTCGATCCAATTAAAAGCAATTGTTGAAGTACGTCTGCGCTAACGGGGAGAATTGTTGCCATCTACAAGTACGAAAATAATTCCGTGTAACGAGAGGGAAAAGTTTGTTAAATTCGTGTGGCACGCGAATCGGCGATAAGGACTCCGATAGTACCGTCGCGCATATAAAATGCACGTTTACCCCAAAAAGGTTCGTTCGAAAAATATGACAAGCAGCAGTAAAATGAACTTTATGTTTATATGTTGTTATAACAACATGGATGTAAACGGAATTTGGTGATGTTAGGTTGGATAAAACAAGCTCAGTGCAGCACTTGTTCCAGTTGAAGCTGCTTTACTGTTTTGTGGATTTAAAGGCAATTTGGGTAAAAATATTACAAATCACTAAGACATGTGATAATATACCAGCATTTGACACATCATTACTTTTTTATTAAAGATTTAGATGACGAATTTTTAATATAATAATTTGTATTTTTATAAGCTTCTCAGCTTATTAAAGATGTGCCTGATTAAAATTCTATGAGAGCACTTAAACTATAGAACATAAAGTAAATTAGTGAAAAGGGGAAGATTATGGTAACGATGGTGACTTGGTCTTGGTCAGTGGTAGAAGGCTAAATAAAATCAAAATCACTGTCGAAACACTAAAACACGAAAAAATGCATGCCATTATCTCCAGGATGATACAACGCTTCCGACAAACATGTGACCATCGTTCACGACAAGGACAACACCGCTGCAGTATCGCTATTTACGACTTTTAGCTATTAGGGGTTCGATTCACTACAACAAGGAGGCTTCCGGTGGAATATAACCAAAAACGTCAATTTGAGCCTCGAAACTGTGATAAAATGATTGTTGGAAGTTGGTTTATATCCCAGTCATCCTGCCACTGGACCGATATTGTCTACAGATCATCTCAAAGCCAGAACAGAATTTGTCCATGAGCATGTAAACTGGAATATTAAGGCTTGGGAGCATGTGTTGTTCTCTGGTGATTTTGCCTAAATTCCTCTGATTGTTAAAATGTTCTGGCGAAGAAGAGGTTTTTGGTGATGGTTCCGTTATAGTATAGGGAGGTATAAGTTCTGCAGGGCGAACTCACCTACATGTATTTCTAAGAGGCAACATGAACAGCAAAATGCCCATAATAACATTAGTAATGCGTGCCATAATCAATGAGGAACTTCGATTATAATAAATTTACAGGGGAAATTAAGTTTTATTCATAAAGAATAATCAGGGGAGAGAAAATTAGATTTTAAAAATTTTGTGGAACCTCCTTCAACTAGAAATGTTTGAATGACATATTCATAATTTGAAAATGTTATAAAATGATGTGCTTTTCCAAAACTTGGTTGCAATTAAGAATTGCCAGATTATGCTTGAAGGATCACATCCTTTCTGCACTTTTAAATATTGACGTCACGACGAGTTCTATATAATTTTGCGCTATGAATGAACGTGTTCGCGGTAACAAGATCAATTCTTTTCTAAATTTTTGTATAAAAACATGCATTATTTATTATTCCTCTTATGTCTTTTGAGAGCGAAACCTTGATATATAATGATTTACAACATATGGCTTGTTACACAGTAATAATGTCGTCACTGTCACTGTTGGCAAATTACATAGTTTCAATTTATTTAAATAGTTTGAATTATTTATTTAGTTGTCTATGTTCTACATTAGTATACGATTGTTGCAAAATATTCGTTGTTTCTGTTGTAGCAAAAACCGATAATTTAATATTAATAATGTGCTTTATGTTGGAATTGGGTTACGTCTAGGCTTTCGTCTAAAAGTCGTAAATATATTTCGGTGGCTGTCTACCGATTAATATTGTCCATAGCCACAACGAAACCATGTACAATAATATTGGGTTCAGGCTGTTTAGTTTAAGAGCACAGAACAAATAGATTTACCAATAAACTCTAAACGTAACAGCATATTGGGTTTTAAGGTTGGCAAATTCTTTTCGCTTTAAAAATATTAAAATGACATCATACCTGTGATATATATTTGTAGGCATTAAATACTAAATGGGTTTGATTTGGTTCGTTCAATTGGACAGGTGGGGTTGGAACATTTTGAGGCTGCAGAACCTAAAATTGTAAATCGTGCTCGATCGTTGATGTTTCGACGACGTAAATGTTTTCAATTAAATCAGAAATCGTGGTGGATCGGTAATAAACAATGTTATTGATTTTATACAATTTGAAGTTATGTTTTAAGGTTGGACTCCCCAACGTTGGACTCCAACGTTGGACGCAACCCAACCCAACTTAAACGGGTTTAAAATTTTGTTTGTATCAAAAGTAGCCAACATGAAAATCGTACTTTCTGAACTATTGAAGTTGAAATTGTAGGGTTTTAGGTTTAATCGAGGCCGATTCTAAGTTGTCCAACAACACAGTAACGCAGAATTAGATATTTCAAATTTTCGTGCGGGTCAATCAATCGACACATAAAAAAATGCATGGCATAAGAAATAAGTTGGATTGGGTTGGGTTGGGTTGGGTTACTGTGTATTCGCTCGCTGTTTTATTGATTTCTTTTTAAATGCCTAATAGTTGCTACAGAACTACTCTGGAGTATGTTGTAATTTCGGCGACAAGCGACACTGTGAATATATTTGCCTTCGTCAATACTCAAATATTTACGTGTCTGTCAGTGCAACTCAGGCACCGTATGTAACAATTGAATTCCATAACTTCAAACAAACTCATTGGTGATGTAAATGTTTACTTTATAGAAATTGCTGCTAATGAATAATCGTCCCACATAGCAAAAAATTACAATAATGGTCGTTATAATTTCTAACAACCCCGCACATACTTACAAAACTATAATAGTTTTATTTTAATTTGAAACGATGCGTGACTTTCTTTACGTAGTTTTTTGTGTACACAGATGCGCCACACTCTGTAATTAATACCAAATATTACAATGCCCCCTCGCGGGTTATTAACTCCATTAGTGGATTAAAAAACAAATTAAATCGCTTTTTCAAAGGGAGTTATTAACTTATTGTGTAATTGTCATAATTATTAATAACTCAACATTAATATTATCACTGCGAATATTTTTATTCACATGTCGTCGCCGTTACACGAAAAAATGCAAATGAACATTCATTTGAAGAGACGCGGCGCGAATATATCGGAAATTAACTTCCAAATAAGTTTCGTGCGTAGAATGTTAAAAATCGGAATGAATAAACAGCAAAGTGTATTCTCCTTGGATGCAACATACCAACAGATAGATAGCTGAAAGTAGGTACCACCGTAGGGTATTGATCCGTAGGCTGAACGTACAGTCTGGTGCCACGTTGGACGATGTTGCAGTACACTCCCGTGCAGCCACCGAGGGACGGGTCGTGGTCACGTCTGCCAAGATACTATTTTCAACGCGATTTTTCTAATCTTAAACATGGTCTCAAGTCAATTACGATTATTTCAACAGGAAAAGAGATACGAGATTGGTCACTCTAATTAAAATAATATGCAAAACAGCAACAATTAATACGCGGCCGCGGCAGCTACCGGTAACGCTAAAACCTACACAATTACAACTTGAACTTGAACTTAACAAAAAACCGTAAAAAGTACAAGTAATCGAGTTGCATAATGGAGTCCGTTTAATTAAAGGAGCAATTACGTTTTTCAGCTTTTCCTTGGCCGCAATTAATCGTAATTAAGTTAATATTTAAATTTATGATTCGAGCGACGTTTTACTTTATGCAGCTCGTCGACGTTATCTGCCGTATAAATTACGTAACAGGAGAGTGAAATAAAAATGTTCGAAATTGTGTGTGTGCGCGCCTGAGGACCGCGAGTCACGGCGATCGATACACGCAACTAATGGACCTTAAAATTCAACGCAGCGAAAAACTCGAACAGAAATAACCAACCCTCGAACGGAGTTATCAAGTTGTCGGGAAATTTCCGCATTGAATTTTTTACCATCGACAAGAAACCTAATTGAATATAATTCATCAATGCAGTAAAAAATAGGAATATTATTAATACAATTTAGAAAATAAGATTGTCAGAAGCATCAACGGCTCTCCAAATTAAGTCAAATTTATCGACGCAAGTCAAAAATGAAATCGGAAAAAAGTGCGTCGAAAAAGTCTCGAAGCTCACACTCGAGCTTCGAAGCCACAAGTCGCATGAAGAAGAAGTGCCATCCATATCTAAATTCGCATATAAGGTGGTGAGGTGATTGTTTGCAAATTCAACATACAGATATAATTACGCTGTACACGTTTGCCACGTTTTTGCGCGACGACGAGAAGATCCTTATTTCGATGAGTTCGCTCGCTAAATAAGGCGTTACCAGTTGGTGTCTTAAAAACGCCGTGTTCATTAACATTCGCACGCATTTACATTTTCGGCCACTTTGGTGATTTTTTCGCGTACTAAAACACGTGTTTCCTTATTAGCCGCCGGTTAACAGGTCAGTCGTCACTTGGGCGCGTAAAAAACGAAAATTCGCTTATAAGGCGTCGTCAATGTTTACCAACTTCATCACACGTAAGTGAAATTACGTGGAGTTATTTCCTGAAGTTAATTAAGCGGATTAAACCGAAAATTTTAGACACATGTGCATTTTTGCTTTCACCGAAATATTCACAGCATACTGATGTGCAAGCTGATAAGAACGGTACCTGAAGGAGGCTGTGAAGAAACATATTGTCATATAATAGTCGATGAAGCATTTTGTTTGTATCTACAATTTTTTTTTCTAGTTACATGTTGCGGTTTTCTAATAATGGAAAAAATTGAGCACCGCGCTGCCATAAAATCTCTCACAAAGAAGGAAATAAATATAAAAATAAATTCAAATAAAACGTCGAATGTCTTCGGTTTACGGCGAACTTTTAAAATGTTAGTCAAAGCAATTTAAATGGGGGGTGGGAATCCATCGACAACGATCCCCGAAGTGGTCGAACAAATTCAACCATTACCAAAGAAAACGTTCGGAAAGTAGAAAAAAAGTTTCTCGAGGATCGACGAATTAAACTCTATGTGACAACTGACAGTTTGCAAATTAGCAGGGAACATGTTTGGACCATCATCCGTGACAATTTGGGTATATCACCGAGAATGTTGACTCCATTCGATAAACAACGTCGAGTTGCAATTTTTGAAGCTTTGTGAAGAACAAGAGGAAGAAATTATTGAGAAAATTTTAACTGACGATGAAACGCGGGTTCTTCACTATGATCCTGAAACCATACAGTAATCTATGCAATGAAAACACAAGGGCTCGCCACTTCCAAACAAGCTTAAGGTCCAACATTCGGCTGACAAGGTTATGTCAACTATTTTTTGGGATTCAGATGGAATTGCAGACTACTTGTCACACAAGACCATGATGAAGAGTAACTTTGAAGAGTAACTATTATGTTGCTTGCATCAAACTGTAATGGAAAAACGTAAAGGAACATTCTAAAGTGAAATTCTGATTTTGTACAAAGTTGTTGTTGCCCAGGATTCTCTGAAAGATTTAATGTTTACACAATCAAATTATCCATCCTGCAGCCCTGACTTGTGACACTGTGACTTTTTTATGTTCAGGAAGTTGAAAAAGCAGTTGAGGAGACAAAGATTTCTAAACGACGAAGAAATAACGTGGTAGGTTAAGTTTTTGAGGAAGAAACAAAAATTCGTCTCCTCAACCTGTCGGCATCCAACGCCCAACCTAAAAAATGTTTTCAAGCTGCAAGTCGAAACTTCGAATCCTTTCAACAACGCCTCTATTTTCGTTTCCTAGATATTGTAACGCTCCATCCATATAATAATAATAATAATAATGTATTTATTGGCCCGAAAGCATGGCATGACAAAACAAGGTAATATTAAATTCAACATACACAACATTTTCTTCTATTGGGACCAAAAATGGCAAAGAAAAGTAAACATTGAATAATAAATTACATTTCAAAGCATATGCAAAAACTTATCAACAAATCGACGAGAATTGTTCATTCAATAAAAAGTATAAACAGTGTTTAGCGACCAATTCCTGATGGAGTACTGAATATTGCTCAAACAATTTGAAGCGCTATAATTAAATGGTCTTTGAAAAATTCGCTACTGAGTCGAGGGATATGTATAAGGTTTTTTCTTATATTTAAATTATCAACATCAGGTCAAAACCTAAATCAAATTAAAAACATATGGTACTTTTACAGTCCTAATTATTTTAATAGTTTGTGATCCTTCATTGTGAGCCAATTCAAACCAATCAGTGCCCGAGATATTCTACGTATTCTTGATAACCTAAAAATGAATCTAATGCAAGAATACTATCTGTACTATCTAAAGCCTCCTGATATCTGTGGTATCCAAGCAATGCCAATTATACAACGTCACAGTAATTGAAGTGTGATAAAACAATATCTATTTATAGTTTCAATGTTTAATATATTTCTATTTGGATAAAGCAGGAGAGTAATATGCAATATAAAGATTGCACATTACTTTCCTGATGTTGATGTAATATGAGGTGCATAGCAAAGTAAACTGTCGGTATGTAGACCCAAGTGTTTAGCACATTCATTGAGTTCCAGCTCTAACACCATTGAGTGAACTCCGAATTTTAGAGCGCTTCTATCAAATAACATATTATGATTTAACAACATTAATAAGTGTTTATTAGAAATTTCCAAAATAATTAAATGAAGTGATTCATCCTGCAATTTGAATGACTAATACACTTGCGTATCATCTGCATATAGACGACAGGAAGAACTTGGATGAAATAGTTAAAAAGAAACTGAGTACAAATGCAGTTCAAGGGGCATGGGACAGATCAGTGCGGAACACCAGAATTCAGAAAAACAATTTCAGAAATATAATTACTTCCCACAACTCTGGGTTCTTCACAACAACTGGAAAATAAATTTATTATTGTTTCATTAAGATCGATAACTTGAAAATAAACTCATTGCTGTTTCAGTTAGACCGATAAAATGTTTATATTTTTAAAACAATTTCATTACTTATATATCAAAACCTCCAATAATGCAATAGAATAAGCACAGTTGACTTGTTTTCAACAGTTACTCTTATGATATCGTTAGTTATTTTGATTTAAATACTTAGACAAAGGATATCAAAATTTAAATAATAGCAAATGTGAAAGTTGTCGCTATATGTTTCGCTCGTACAATTATTAACCACAAGCTACCTTTATTTACCAACATTTTAATTCGTGTACTCGATCTATGAAAATGGCCGAGACAGTAAACTCTATTTACTAGTTTTTTTCCTCTAAATGCTTCTTAATTCTTAAGCTTGAACTGTTGAAGTATCATACTGGAGCATAAATACAAACACAGTTTTACCTTAGTGTTGTTTTTGTTTTTTATTCTATTCGGACTATTTTTGGTCGTGGAATGATTATTATAAAGAACTTTGTTTGGCTATATATTTTGTGTCGATCAGATGCAGAATAAAATTCTTGAAAGATATGAACGTTGTAGGTAATGCAATTTTTGGTAATTTTTTGTACTCATGGATCTTGTCTAATAATCAATAAATAAATAATTTCATTTATCTGAATGTCTTATATGGTTGCATTATAAGATTATTAAAAATATACACAACACTATGTATTTGTTGTTTATTTAAGAACCAAAATTGTTTGGTTCTTAAACAATGTCGCAATCTATTGCTTGGTTTCTTAATAAACATTACTTTATTTCGTGTACACTTTTAAAAAATGTAACTTTTCTACAATTTAAAATATTTAACACAAAATTTACGTCTGATGAAAAAGTGTATAAAAGTCCGGTGTCGTCACCATTAAGAATGGCCATAATTTTAATTTGTATAAATAGATTAATTTAGTTAACCAACACACTATTTCATTTAACTGCGAAATAACGTGGTAGAACGGAAATTACGATTGTTTGCATCGTAAATTCCTTAATCCTTGGAGAAAATCCTTTACCCAGTTTCGCTACATATTTATAGGTCATTAAACGATGTTTACACTCATCAAACAGCATAAAGCGTCGCGTTTTCATCTAAATATTTCTCACCATCTTTCCGCAAAGTAACGTTAAACGCGGTTTTTTTAATCGGAATGTTTATCTAGACACTCCAAGTTGATTTATGTAACCACGATATCTGCGAAGGAAAAGTCGCAAAACTAACAACCCTACAAGTAACTGTTTATTTGTACGACAGCTTAATCAGTCGGAATAGATTCATGACCTGTATGTATGCAGCAGTGCCGATTTACATGTTAATTGGTATTTAAATTATATTGATAATTAATATTTAATTGGGCGTGGTGTGTTTTATATTTCACGGTTGCTTGGGACATTAATTTCAGTCATTAGCGGAATTATTTCGCCTGATAGCGGTGACAAAACCAACCTGCGAGTGGGATTGCATTTTTTACGTCCTCGCCGTAGTTTTGTACTTTTACGTCTATTTCTCACGACTTGTTTCGTTCAATTTGATAACGACGTGTCGTAATTTTTGCTGGTTGGGTATTTGCTCACGTATGTGCGGTAATTTTACGCCTGATTTAGTGCAAATTGCTTATTCGCGAAAGTTATTTATCATGGGGACATACTTTGAGACTCAAGGCTCGGTTAACCACTCGATGCTAATGCACAGGGAAATAATTTCTTTATCAACAACTTTCCTAGCGTTTTTTTTTCCGAAATCACCGATGTAAATTGCAAAAAATTAAACCCGTGGCGTTGGTCAGAGCGATTTATAAGCATTATATATATTGCACATTTTGCATGTTTAATGTGCATATTTTATGCAGCGTTGTAATTTAAGTACATTTTCAATTTGAATTTGCTTATGGTGGTGCTAAACCCAATTACCGTCGATTAAAATGTGAATGGTTGCCATTTCTGCGAACTTGAGCACCTGCTAAAATTAATGAAAAGTCGATCATTACATTAATAATCTCGTCGTAAGCCCACATATAAATACGCCTTTGAATACAAATAACACTCGCGTGGGTGATTTAATAACTGCAGGTCGACGACGCGCACTGAACATGACGAGATTGATGACGTCGTGAATGGAAACAAGAGGAAGAGAACGGTTCGGTAAAACGAAAAAAAAATAATACTACCACATGAAACATACAATTGAGAAACGAACGAGAAAGCACGAAATGTCAATGAAAACGAAACAAAAGCAAACCGAAGACAAAGTAATTGTGTGGCTTATAATAATAATTCCAACACAAAAACCAAAATTAAAATAATTTGTTGTAAATCAATTTGACTTGATATTAATTTTATACAGAAATCTATTTATTTACTTACATGTGCGTGGAACTTATTGTCATTAAGTTGTTTAAATTCATTTTTAGATTTTATTTCTTTATTTAGAAATAATCTATTTCTTTATCTTACCTTTTATTCACAACATATATCTTACATTTATTGACGTTGAACTATAGGTACACAACTGCATCCAATGCCCAACACTTCAATATTACAAAAAGTACTAAGAATTTATAATATCTGTTTGAAATGTCTCTGCTACGCAAAGTGTTTATTTGTAGAAAATAAAGTAAAAGTTATTAAATCCATTCTGCATTGCCAATGACTTATGCGAATACCTAACACAAGAAAAATATTTATCACAATTCAAGGTATTTAATGTATTGATAAACTACATATTCGAAGTCGTAAACGTTCACGAGGAAAGAAATACAATAGAAATGAATTTTTAACGTATGACAGCACCGCATTATATTTTCGTGGAAGGGATGTACGAAACATCATGCCATGCCTCTAATTGCGTAATAAAAAAACATTTTCAATGGGGGTCTGTTATTCAATAGCGAACATATTCTTCTACCTTTAGATCGATGCGTTTTTTTTAATGTTACTTAGAAAAAAAAATAGTCGAGACATATTTGTCAATTTATGCCCATCATACGGCATTATTATTTACCAAAAGGTGAAATAAAAATATTAATTAATACGACTACCAAAGCTTGCAAAATATTGATAATTTTGAACTAGGACATTCTTCTAGGAAAAAACACATCAAATAAACTATAATAAATTAATTATACTCAGTGACATATAAACTGCACCACCTAGAAGGGGTTGGAATTTTTGGACCAAATTTGGCAGGAATAGTGGACTAGTCCAGGGAAATACTTGATTAAAATTGAAGTAGTCATGGGATTTTTGACGTTTGTGTCATTTTTTAGAGGTGGTGATAGACAAGAAATTACCGAGTCATTCTTTGAATTTGTTCCACTTTTTCGGATCCCGTTCTTTAGTTTAAAGTGTTTCAAGTGTTTAACGATGCCTAGAGGAAGGAGACCTCAAGTTTACCAGCAGTTGAGTGACTTTGACCGAGGGCGGATTATTGGTTTACAAGAAACAGGTTTTTCGTTTAGAGAAATCGGCAACCGTTTGGGCCGGCACCACTCAACAATAATGCGTGTTTATCAAGCGTGGTCTGAACATGGGGTTGAACGTCGGAGAAGAGGCACTACGGCTCAAAGACGAACCAATGAACGTCAAGATCGCCGCTTAAGACTAATGGCCTTGAGAGACCGATTCTCTACAACTAGATCAATAGCTGATCAATGGTTAGGTGAACAAGGTCGTCCGATAGGCTTGCGAACAGTTTATCGTCGAATAAGAATCTTTGGCTTGCTGTCTTACCACCCACATCTTGTGCTACCCCTCACTGCTCAACATCGCCAGGAACGTTTGGCCTGGTGCACGGAAAGACTTCAATGGAACTTGGAGTGGCACCGAGTTGTCTTTAGTGACGAATCGCGATTTTGTTTAGGAATGCATGATGGTCGGATGACTGTTAGACGAAGACGTGGAGAAAGGCGCAATCCTGATTTTTCGATTGCAAGGCATGTTCACCGAACTGTGGGGTTGATGGTGTGGGGTGCTATTGCTTACGGCAGTAGGTCACCATTGCTCTTCATTCGAGGCAGTACGACCGCCCGACGCTACATTGATGAAGTGGTAGAACCACATGTTCTTCCATATCTTCGAGGGCTGGAATAGTAGCTTCACTTAAAATACTTTACTGCTTCTCAGTGTAGTTTCCACAAAAACCGACACTCTTGCATTTGTTCAAACCTATTGTTCAAGCAGATATTTCAGTCCTCACTTGGGATTGTGTCATTTTGAAGGTATCAGCCGATTTTTCTGGCGACTGGAATCGTTCAGCACAGTCCGTTCATAATATTTCCGCAAGAAAATTATTGGGACTTAGAATCCTTTGGATTAACGTCTTTGACATGCACATGGATATCTCAATCTCGCTATACGTGACATGCCGTCCTTGATCAGCTGGCGCGCAGCATTAATATTTTTCCTGCTGTTCTTGGGACCTGTCCTGGTGCGTCCACGCTAGAGTCGACTGTATCAGCGTGATATTATCGATCCATGTGGTGCTCCATCACCAGAAACAGAAACCAACTCGGGAACACATTGTTGTTGTTGAATTTATTAACTTACAACTTATCAACTTTAAAACTAAAACTAAAACACAACTTCTGGTGCTTATGTGTAGAGGTAAACCCATGGCTAACAGTTCTTGGTATCTCTTGTTGGATAAATGCCATAACATCGAAACGACAAATACTTCAAAAATCGCCTGTGAACTTTTCCAATAATAATTGTAACAAATAATTGTACGTAATAACAGTAAACTATTGATCCATATTCAAGGTTACTTCTACCAAATGTATAACGATATAATTGTAGAAAAAAAAACCAAATTGGTTAGATGATCGATGTAATTACGAAGCAGCACACGAATGTGCTAAGTAAATTTTTTTGATTTTTTTCACACAGTAAATACTCCAAACCTTGAGTAGTTTTACTATATTAATTGTAGTATGACCAACTGAATAAACATGTAAGACAAGATTGACTTGTCGAGTATTTGACTATGCCAATGTTTAATGATATTTTATGTGGCACAACTGTACACTCGTAGTAAAAATATTTCATAAATTTATGTGATCCACAAGATTATTTACTTAACTTATGTAAATCTCTTATGACCCATAAGGTCATAGGAGCCACCTAAGGCCCTGGTTCGAAGAACTCCCGAAGTTTCAATAAAATATGTGGAAGAGAAACTATTATAGCAATATTAGTTATGTAAAATCTACATAGAAAACATGTATAAAATATCGATAGTGTTTACTATAAAGCAAATAAATTACCGAATCAATAATTGAACATTTACATATAATTTATTGATATCCTGTAGGCGTGGGATTTGACGGCCGGGCATTGATTTGGTAGAGAGGTATAACTGAGGAAAATTGGCCAATTAACAAAGGTGATTAACAAATGTCTTGGCTGAGATGATGCTCAGTGTATCATCTTATTTGACCTATGTCTCCAATCAGCTCTGAAATAATAATGGACAATGACAGAAGTGAGATGGTAGTAACAGAGGTTTCGTCCAAGTAATGAAGAAAGAAAGAGGAAAAAACTACGTACTTGCTATGATCATATAGTTTGGTACTACCTGGGATTTTCAGAGAATAGCAAAAATGATACACGTGGATTGGGTTTCGTATATTGGAAAAGGGTAAGGAGTACAATACAACAACTAAAACTGAAACTAAATTCTTTGTTGACTACTTTCAGCTCAGTTTTGACCCCTCCCCCAATTATATCAATTCCTCCCAGCCTTTTACCTTTCTGATTTTGTCCCTCCAATTCCTCTTGATTTTCCCAGTGAGATTCGATTTGTTAGCTTTTTGCCATAACTGTCAACTTACCACGTGGCCAATCTATGACCATTTTAATGTTTGAATTGTTACGGCGATGTTAACTACCTTGGTTCTTCTTGTCAGTTCAAGTCTGATCGCTCCATTTTATTATCTTCATACTCCTTTCCATTTCGCGTTGGCATGTTTCTATTTTGGTTTTTTGTAATTTTGTCTGGGCCCCAAGTATAATTTCCTTAAGTAATTACTGGACATTATTTTGTCTAATTTTTATTTGAGTACTATATTTGTCTGCCAGACCAGTATTTATTCAAAGCCGCTTGAATTCTATTTTGTACCTCCTTGTCCATTTCAATGTCATTGTGTTTTTCTTGATGCCGTTAGTGTTCGTTGTTATTTTTGTAGTATTATTGTAGGATTACGGTGTTACTTTCATCGTTGGGGTTCATAATCTCTCTCTCTTGCAGTTCTTGTGTAATTTCTGCTTTGATAACACAAGTTTACAAATTCGGGTAAAGTTTTGGACCCGAGCAGATGAGAACGTTATTTGATGCCCTGAACTCAGATCCCAAGCAGTATAAAAGACTCAGTTCAACCTCTGTTTATTTCTGATTTATACTGTTTAACTCAATAAATGACAATAACTGGTCATAAATTGAAAAATAATGACTTTATTGAATATTTCGAAAACTAGAAACAACTTTAAACAACCGGTTGCTGATTTGGATTCAGTCCCCCAATTTACCTTATAAACAGCTTTTGATTGCTCAGGTCCAAAACCGTGTATACTTGTGTAATTATGCCATTTGCGAATCATAGTTTGTACTTATGTTAATTCTGAAGATTCAGTTGTTCCATGCCAGATTTTTAAGAGCGAATTCCTTTGGTATTGTGAATTTCCAAATAAATGCGTGCAATCTTGTTTGTCTAGAGTTGTTAGATACTTTTTATCTATTTTTCAATTGTCTTTTGTATGATCGACGAATGCTTAATGGATATCAATGATATATTCTTTTGCTTGTTGTTAGCTGGTTTATTGCATAAGGGTTGTTATTTTTTTCGGTGGCCTCGACAAGATCGTCGATTGCAAACTCTTTCTGCTTCATTTCTTGTGTAGTAAAACGTTGTTGTTGATCAGTTTCTTACTGTTGGTAAAGGACTTCGTCAATTTTCTGTAATTATTACTTGTGTCCGAATGTCGTCTTCTTTGTTTGTTAGTTGCATAGTTACCCTGACATGTGCATGTTCGCTTACTAACGTGTAGTTGATTATCAGTTCCATCCTTTCATTCCTTGCTCAATAAATTGGTATTGTTCTGGTGTGATTCATATTTCGCCGAGACCTATTAATTGCCATTTGATGTTGGTGAATGAAAACTTTAATTCTGATAGTCTGGGTTCTTGCTAATGTTGATTTTTGTTGCTTGCATTGTTTTATTTTCGTTTCGTTTTTTACTGACTAGCAGCATTTGGTCTAGTTTTACCTCGGGGATCAGTTATGTAAGATTTGTTTTAATACATTTTCGCTAGGTGTGTGAATTGTTGTTCCTTATCCCCTTCCCTGGGCCAGTAAAAAGAGTATATTTTATATGATAGAGTGGAACTAAGAATTAAGTACGTTAATAAAAAAGTTCCAGAGGGAAATAAAGAAAACATAGCTGGCCGTCGCGGAGAAAGTCCCCGAAACCAAAAAATTAAATGCGAGCGAGATGGCAAGATGGAGAGATGACTTTTGAGGGTTAGAAAAGAAGGACAATAAATCAAATAATGTTCTGCTTGAAATAAAAGATACACATATTTCATCCTACATGATCTTTTAAATATTGTTTAAAAAGCCGAATAACCACAAAAAAATGCAATTAAAAAGGTTTATATACGAAACAATAAGGCACAAAAATACAAAGAAAAATGTATTAATATATTTATTGAAAAATACAGGAATAAGAAAAACAAAGGTACAGTTTATCTCGCGTTTATTGTATTTCAGGCAATCAGTTGAAATATGCAATAAATGATCGCAGCAACCTTCGGATAGTACAATCCTGAGTAATGCAGATATTTCACCATAACACACAAACCTTGTACGATATATCTCCTAATGGACCTTGTTTCAATGAGAGTACGTACGGACGTCGTAAGTATTTTTATTTGTTTGAAATAACGACCAGTTATTGGAATCTCTAGGTTACTTATGCATTCGTGTTTCGAGGAACGGTTTTAGATAAATTACACCTTATCTATTTGCAGGTGTGCCCGTTTGTTAATCTACAGGTGCTTCGTACTATCTACAAGCACCGGTCGTTCGAATTACCGCCACCGATGCCACATGGACTGATATCGACGACGTAATTTTTCACGTTTGCGACGCAGTCAGCTTTTGATAATGGAAATTTTAATTATCATTAAATGATAATTATAATTTGCAAAAATTCCAACCAGAGATGGCAGATACATGGCTAGTCACATTAACATACTTTTCTATGATTTAACTAGTGACGTTAGATATTAGTTAATTTTCAAGGAATCAAATTTATTGGTGAAACAATCGATTTTATGTAACGTTTTACTCTTGTCGAAGCTGCAAGGTGTTTTTAAAAATCAATTTACAGAAAAAATTACTACTAAAACAAGCCTTATCATCTTAGACTTATATGATATTACGTTTTTTGAGTTCCAGAATGTCATGCAATAAATTTCGAAAGCCACAATCGTTTGATTGGAATGCGATAGAAAATCAAACAAATTTAACTGTAAATGTTTACTATAAAAATAAACACGTCTCGTTTGTTTAACCGGCAACGGCCATCGTGACGAAATAAAAAATACATAATGGCGCAGCATTACGATCATCGATTGCCACTTATGCGATTTTTATTTCGTCAGGTGCGTTTTTATCGCATTAAACTTGATTATCCAAGCGGTTTTCTATTACCGGTTAAGTGCAAAAGCAATGAGCGCTTATAAAGTTGAAGGTACGAGCCGATCGACGTGATAATGGACACTCCGGCCGTTTAGCCGATTCTGACGATATCCGACCGCGACGGTGCGCCCGAGGAAAGGGTCAGCGAAACAGTAGGCGTTGTATCGAATTGTAAGCGCGGTGTAACTGTGACACAAGGATTTTATGTAGATGGGGAAGCGCCCGGAGTTGTTTAGACTTTATGATATTACCTGCGATAACCATCGATAGAAACTTTAACGTTAATTAAATTGCAACGGGAAACATTAAGTTTATAACAAATAAAGGACTATTTATTGTGTGCCCGTATTGGAAATCTTACATCAAGTAATGTACAATGTTTAAAATAAATTGTCGTTTTTTTACATCATCTGTCCTAACATGGTCTGAAATAATTGAGCAGGATTGCATGTTAGCTCCAAAACATTTTACTTGATAACACGCCATCGCGCCATTTTATTGAAGTGCAGATAGGTGTACGATGACTTCACAGAAATATATAATATTGCAATAGTGATTATTTTCTTGTAAATCGAACTTTAGTGATCACATTAGTATTCAATGTCAGATTGTGATTGCCTTCAAAGGGTGAACATCTTGCCGCCGAGAAAGTGCATGCAATGAGCTTCGTGCCCACGTAAAAATTTAAAAGGAGATGTTTTCGTTCTCGTTCCCCACGTTTATGTTCTTGATTCCCAACAGCAGCAATAAAATGTTTTTTCTCGAGAATCTTGGACAGGATGTTCAGTGTTCTGAAATATCGGTCGTCTCGTTTCGTAACTAATCGAACGAGAATATTCCAGCCATGGCTTGTTCGTGGAGAGCACTTCTATGTCGACCTTGCTGTGCAATTTGTCTTCGCAGTCATTTTGATCGTCTTAGTTGTCAAATTGATGGTTCTATCGACGATCTGCCTGGAGACTATCTTAATCATGAAATCCATTTTCACTTTTGTGAAATCTTTCTTCTAGCACGTGCATTCCCGTATCTTGTCTACAAACATCGAAGGCAATCTCCAAAAGTGCATAAGCAATTTCGCTTATCCCAGCCTTGCGACTGTCGCATTTCTTCGCTATCAAAATCTATGTTTCTTCATATACAACATCCTGGAATCAATACATCCTCATCGCCATTGGCAATAGACTCGAAAATTTTCTTCACATCGCCTTTCGGATTTTCTCTCTTTTCGACGGTCACCCTCATGTGAATCAACCCGACACTGCCGTACACCAAACATGAGTATTTTCGCCGATCCATTCCAAATCGCACACGACCACATACTCGATATCGAAGAGGAAGTCCAGCTTCTTCGTGGTGAGGAAATCATCAATCCCTTCGCCGTCGCAGTTGAGCAATATTGGATTATTTTACGTTTATGGGTAACGGAAGTTTAGCGGTTTGGAAAACCTGGAGCACGTGGAACCAACAATTTAAATCTGTATGGAATGCCAAGTGAAGTTACAGCAGAAATCGATGGTAACTTGGTTTCGTTAAACTACATTTTTTACATGTGGTTGATCCATATAAAGAAATAAAACACAGCCACTTTTGTAAATACAAACACGTTCCAACTTTAAATCGCCGCCTCCAATATCGTTTACGATATGTTACGTTTCCGAGCATGTAATTTATTTACGTATCCTCATTTTTTGTTATTACACCAACTGTTCCATTGGCCTAGAATAATAATTTACACGATGTAGGCACTGTGCCAAAGCGACGTAAACATTGTAAATTTTCGTCTATTTTGATATCAGTCGGAGAATCCAGATCGGGGGCTTGCGATTTCCCAACGAAATGCTTCTAAGACTGCAGCTAATGCAACAGAGTTACGTTCCATTAAATCAAGTATTGGGACTAATGGTTGTAATATACTATAGAGATCGATCGTTGCATAAAATATATTTTTTTAATTTTAATTTATCGCGAGATTAATAAAGTCTGCTATTAATTTGCTATCAAAAACATGGGAACCATAAATAACTTTTGTTAACTTATTGGAACGTAATTTATTTCTGGATATGTTAATAAAGCAATACAAACTGCACCACTGATCTTTGAATAGAAAATTAATAACATGTTTCCCTTAATTAGTATATTCTAGTTGTATACGCTCTGTAATTTAAGGCTCATAACTGCAAATTTGATTTGCGTCCATTCTAGATTACTCAAATCGAAAATTACGATTCAATTATTAAAATTGGTACACAAAGGTGTACAAAACGTCAACACACGTTTCATAACCAAATAAAGCTCACCTCAAAACATATTCGTTTTGGAAAATCGACACCCCGCTATCATGCGAGCTATTTACGTCAGTTTATAGACATCTAATATCTGCATCGTGCTTCCGTGCTTTAATATTCGAGTCTGCACAAAATCGATATTGTCCGGAGTATTTCGATTCGTGCCGTGACGTAGTTTCCTTTCTTTACCTGCTCGTCGACGCGAATTTAAACCCGTAAAGAACTGAATTGGACTGGTAAATCGTTAAACATCGTTTCATGCTCGATGGGATTAAATTAAATATTTCATGCTTTTAATCTGACGTAAAAGTGCAGCACTCGGAACATAAATAAACATTTGTAAGTTGACGTCCTTGCGCAAATGAAAGTAAATTCATCTAAGAAAGTAACGTGGGAATTGAATAGGCAATTCAAGTTAATTGCGCGGTGGAGTGAATATGATTTATTGCGAAATAATTCTTGATATACGACAACGACATATTAACTATGAAATAAGCAAGAGTGAATACTTAACGAATTATTAACACAATTATATATACAGCGAAGATCGTGAAGGAATCAATACTGGAATGGGTGCCTGAAATAGATAAAAAGGACGTTGGGAAAAATGAAATCAAATGGAAAAGCCGGTCGTAATTGAAAATAATCAAACGAACAGCTTTTAGACACTTCATTGGTTTGACGAATCCATATATTTTTGATCTTTAAATTTTCTCACTGAATTAATACTAATCCAATTTTATTTATAATATTGCCATGACCATTATTAATATTTAAATACAATTATGGCAAATATTGTTTCATAATAAAGAAAATGTCAACTACCATTGCTAATTTGGATTTTAAAGTAGGTTACACCGTATTATCATTCAAGTAAAACAAATCGTTGTTTTTGCATTGCCTTATAAAGTGTTACGTTTTTATTTTCCAGGTATGTATCTTATCTGGCGTTGCAGAATAACTGGGAAGTATTTTGAGAAATTATTTATGGACGTAAGGTGTGTATTCGTGGAATAATTACAACACCATTGCAAAGTAAGTGGGTTCGTTTCGGCCGACACAATTCCTAGAACGTTCAGGACATTTATTACTTTTCTAAATTTTTACAATACGGCGTTTCAGTTCCACTATAAAATATCGAGTCGAAAAAGTCAATTGTTTATTGTGCATTATAAATTATGTGCATTCGACAATGCCATTTCGTTCCTTGTTTACGACTATTTCGGGCGAGAGAGTTATTCCCGTTTGAGTTGCGCAAGCTTGTGCTCAACAAAGTGAGACACAAAACGAAAGTTCAGCCACTTGAGCTTGGAAATAAACACACTTGATTTCGTCGATACATAAATATATATTATGTTTGAGAGCGCGACGAGCGCATTCGGAATTAGTCGCCATAAACGAGAATTGTAAATTTTATACGCCAGTACGAGCGTAATGGATAGGGGATAATTTCCTCGAAGGGCACGCAGGGTAGGAGAATAATATCCGGATGGCGTTGTAAAATACGCGCACGGCACGGCAGCGCCATCTGCAAAAATTCCGCATAGAATTCAGAACGTGTAACATTCATTACGCTCCCCAACCATCACTTATTCGTCGAGATGTTGTTTTATGTTGTAATTGGCGGTACCGGTATGAAAATAATGTCGGACTGTGACACCCCGCATACAGTTTGAAGACTAATTGCAAGTTGGTCTTAAAATTATCTATGAAAGCTTTCATATATTTCTATACAAAATTAAAAAAACAAATATGTTGGTGAAACAATGCAATTAAACCAAAGATTATTTTTTTAATTAATTTGAAAAGGATCAACTCTAAATATAATGACTTAAGAATAACCAGTAGTGCGTTAGCATGTATGCCCTCAATCCCCAATATTTAAAATCTTTTGTTTTATGAAATATAAGGCTTTCTGTTTTAGTCCATTTATAGATTTGAAATAGTTTACACTGGAAATTAATAATAAGGATAGGAGAGCGCTAAGTTATGCTTTTTTTGGGAAAACTCTAATTCCAACTAAGGGGCTGAGAAGCTGTATCCCAAAATTAAAAACTATGTACTAAGAATGGAGACAACTTCAAAAACACGTTGGGAGACCATCGAAGACTGAGAAAAAAAGAAGAAAATGTTATATCGAAACTCGATGATCTCTAACGCTTTGAACATGATTTCCATTAAAGAAGATAACACGTTTTGATTAATCAAAATAAAAAAGATGGCCAGGACCCATGTACGGAATTGATCTAGAGGCATTTCAAAGGACAAAAAAGAGAAAGAAGAATTATGGAACGAAGAGCGGCAGGGTTGATGAGAAAAGAGTAAAGCGACCGTGAAGTTGAACAAATGAATAAGTATAAAAAACATGAATTATATTCAATACAGATAATGTTTGCTTATTTCTGTGGTTCGTATCTTCTTTCATTTTAAGAGCAAACTGCTGAATTGATGTCAACCTCAAGCAGCAGCTTAGAATCAGATATGAGTGCTTTACCAATTGCTAGAATCTTGCCATCCATGCTTTCTCAGAGGATATGGAACTTGTATCAGTATCACCAAGAGAACAAAGGAAGAGATGAATTAGTGACAGGGATGCAGTTCATATTCTGATTGCTACTATTATTAAGTCTTGATGTGCAGGAGGTGTATCACAAGCATTTATTTTTATAGAGAAAAAATTAACGAAGAAAATGCAACTGAAAGTAAGAGCACTTCAAGGACACTAAATTACTATTTGTCGTGCATCGGGATGGTAAAGTACCAGCGTTAACAGGTAAAGAGACCGTCTGCTGAGCAACTACTTGGAGTGCCTGTAGTGCAATCTGGAACTGGAAAAGAGAAACTGCTGTTTGTGAAACTCTCACTGTATGGGGTCTCCAGAATTATTTTACAGCATTTGGAAGTTTCAGAGGTGCATGCGTTTTGATAGATTTTTTTTTAGAAAAACATCTTTTGTATTTTGCTTGTAGACAACACATATATGAAATTATTCTTAGAAGCGTTTTCGAGAAAAATATGTGTAACACTACAGGTTCGACTGTGTTAATGTTCAAGAATTTTCAAACGCTAGGGCGAAAATCATTGTTCGTAATTTCCGCTCCGGGAGTGAACACGCAAAGGTCATGAGACACTTGAATCTGGGCGATATATCTCGAATTCTAGCCTAAAGAGCATTATAGGGAACTGAAAATTAACTATTTTTCTTGACGAAACACCACCTCGTGGAATATTTTTCCTTCTTCCCGGGGCCTTCCATCATAAGAGATGGATGAAAAGAGCCATTTATTGTAAATCTATATGTTTCGGGATGAATTTGTATTATTACGAAAAGAACAGAATGCAATTGGTGATATTTGTATTTTCATTGTGCATGGTTTTGTACGTCTTCCGCTACCAAAGCAACGTATCAGCAATTCAGGATTGTTTCGAAACTTTTTGCATATCAGGCTATCGGTCGTGATGTAACTTTGTAACTTTACAAAAACTTACCTTGTAAGGTATTTGAGGCGTGAACGTTAGCTCTCTTTAATCAAAATTTGCCATTTGAATCGAAAATGAAAATGAACAATGCTTTATAGTAATTAACATTACAAGTCCGTCAAGTCATTTAACAGTACAAGTGAGACGTTTAAGGACGAGTCGACGAAGGAGCCGAGTCTTGAAAATCGAAAGGTGTACTGTTAAAAGAGTTCACGGACGAATGCCGTTATTTATTTTATTTCATACAGTAAATAATTTAATTTTTAATATTTACATTTGACATTTTTTCGATAACGTCAACATGTGACATTATTGTCAATTTCATTCAAATTCATTCCTTGTTTCATTATCCATAATTCGTTGCCATTTTTGCCACTGTCACTCAAACTTCAATATTAATTAAATATTTATAATATATGTATAACTAACTCATAGTCACACGAATTAGATGACTAATAATAATTTTGTACTCCACAGTTTTAACGACATAGCATGCTCATTATTTTGACAACAGTTTGATAATAATTTGCAAAAGTGCATTTAGAACACCAATTTTAAATAGTAAAAATTACATGTGTACAGTGGAAGAAAAGACCAGTACTCGCAGTAATGGCTATTATTCAATCGGGTGACTCACATAACTCGCAATCGCTCGTCTCCTAAACTTCGTCATTGAGTAACAAGCAATCATTACTGCTCGTTGAATCATAAACTATTGCACCTACACTCGTTATTACTACATTGCGATTATTTTCTCCATAATAACTGTCAATGGAAGGACTGAAAGTGTGTGTAAAATACTGAAGTCAATATTATTGTAGAAATTGATGCAACCAAATAGAGATGAATGCAAACAAATAAACCAGTACCATACGAATGAATCAAAGCATATACTGTGTATGTACCTTCGATTATACCGCTTATGGATGCAATGGAACTACAGAGGACGTTAAGGGAGTTTATATAGATTGGTCGGATGATAAGAATACTCCGTATACTGATACTAATATATATTATATGTAAGGAGAAGATAAATAGAATCATGTAAAGAGATCTCTATTTTCAAAAATGGGCATAACTACCAACCACAGGTGAATTAAATTCAACAAAATCAATCAAGAAGGGCCAATACTCACAGCTCCAGAGTTAAACATTTCAATTGGCTCTAATTTCCACCGGACTTGGTTGGCCAATCATTCGGTTAATAGTTGTACACAATGGTACTTTACTGGTCACGAACGATTTTTTTTTGGCAATCTGTAGCAGGCCACCAAAGGCATTATATGCAAGAATTGTACCTACAGCTGTATTCCTTCAATATTGGTTCCATAAATTAGTTCCATACCTTAAGCAAAAGATTTGAATATTGAACTAAAAATCCCAAGTTTAAACGAAGTAGTTGAAGTACAATAATATGTTGTACAGAGGGGTAACCAAACAAACAGAGTTACTGTGAAAGAATTTTGCACTGACGAGAACGTAGTTATTCTTGACATTTGAAGGGAAAAACAATTTCTCAAGAAAGGATAACACAATATAAGTCCAGAACAAAAATCCAAAATTGACGATAGTTTCATATTTAAAATGACTCCAACTTTTGATAGTAATGACATATCTAAGACTAATGGATAAAATACTCTCGTTTGAAACTAATGTATGTCACCCTAACTAGCGATACAGTAATCGAACAAGAAACCTGCCTAATTAAATATAAAAAATTTATACATATATATCCTTAAACAAATGTTCGAACAGTGATCTCTAAAAATCCTACAGTAGCAAGTTCAAAGTCTATTTGAAAAAAATTACCAATTTGGACATTGAATCCAGACCAAAAACCTTTAATAAATTCTGGTTGTCAGGATACACCATTCTTATCTTATTTATAACACTCGATATTTTATTTCTTGACCGATACCGATCTCTGCATGACCCATCAGGGAAACTTAATCGTTTGTTTATTTATTAAGATATTTTTGATATATTTGATAAGTTCTTTGTAAAGGAATGCGATCCTTCTCAGCAACATAGAACTGAAGTAGGCTATTGTGTGGCTGTTTTTATTTTTGATATTTTTTATTGTAACTACATGACGCATTTAATTGTTGCTGTTGTTGTTGAAATAACACAATGTTTTGAAAAAATGATTAAGAGATCAAGTTGTTACACATCGTTGGAATGTATCATTTCTTCTAAGCTGGTTTTGTGCGAATTCGAAAAAAATAAATCCTGCCGCAAAAAAAACAGTACCTTGCAAATTTCGAGTTTAAATAAAATATTTAGAGCATTGAATGACACGAAAAATCATTAAACTATATTTTAAAACGTAAAAAACTCCTTCGAGCCGGATTTGAACCAGCGACCTATGGATTTCTACTTTCAATACTTCTACAGTCCACCGCTCTACCAACTGAGCTATCGAAGGCTATAAACCTGAATGATTAAGTGCAATTTCTTCAGGGGTTTAGTTTGATATATTTGATAAGTTGTTTGAAAAAGAATGCGAACCTTTTCAGTAACATAAACTGAAATAACACAATGTTTTGGAAAAATTATTAAGAGATCAACTTGCTACACATCGTTGGAATGTATCATATCTTCCAAGCTGATTTTGTGCGAATTCGAAAAAAATAAATCCAGCCACCAAAATACCACCTTGCAAATTAAATAATAGAATAGAAAAAACTGCAATGAAATGTCTAAGAATTTTCAACTATTTGGTAAACTGTGGGCTGGAAAAACTTACGAGGCAGATTAAATTTTTTTAATTTTTGGAATGAATTATAATTATCGCGCCTGTACCTGCACCTTAGTAAATTCAATAGTTCCAATCATAAGCTCCGGTTGAGATGGTTATGCAGTCCAACTTAAATGATGCCACGAAAAATAAAATATTAAATATATTAATGTCAACCCAGGTACAGATAAACGGTGCCACTAATATTTAATTCTTAATTTTAATCAATATTTCGGTTTTAGTGGACAAAATGGCAATGTATAAAAATGCAGTTGTAAAATACACTCGATGCCAATGCGCAATGTGCTGCATGCATCAAACATTATATAAGAGGGAGTAGGTTAAGTTATTGACAACGCTAGACGAAGGAAATAAAAGAGGAATATAGGGAGGGTGTGGTAGTTCTATAAATGAGCAGAAGTGTATACGAACTAATCACGTAGTTGCATGGTCAGGAGAGATATAATAGTGCAGGACAAATGGTTGTCACGCCCCACATTTTACTTTTAATTTAATTTGCCACAGACTGCTCTACTATACATAATTATAATAATACAAATACTTATATCAAGTTACTACCTGTATTTTAATTCTATTTGATTTAACAGTTAGTTGGGCATTAACAACGTATGCGAGTTTAAATAAAACATCTAGAGCATTGAATGACACGGAAAATCATTAAACACTACTCAAAACGTAAAAAAAAACTCCTTCGAGCCGGATTTGAACCAGCGACCTATGGATTTCAACTTTCAATACTTCTACAGTCCACCGCTCTACCAACTGAGCTATCGAAGGCTATAAACTTGGACAATTAAGCGCAAATTCTTCAGTAGATATTTATAAACATAATTATAGCAATAAATGATGTAGTCTATAAAAATACACAGATTACATTTATTGCAATATTATTTATCTAAAATATACGTAATGAAGAGTGAACGGACTAAACGCCGACGGCTGCAATAACCGACACGTTTCTAAACAAAGTTTTGAAAATTGTTACGTGTAAATTGTAGAATGTTTCTGCGATAACAGAAGTGGAATGAAAGGGAATAACATTAATATATCTAGTTTAGTCTATTTAGTTGTTTAACTTTTTGCAAAGGTTATTGCATTTGGGGCGACAAGTTATTGATTGAGACAAATTATGATCGTTGATATAGCATTGTTTTTAATTTGTTAATTGTTAGCTCAATAGTTTTGTCAGAGAAATAAAAAATAACATATTAAACTAAAAAACAACAGTCTTTCTTATTGATTTTGATGTCTATCATGTATGCAATTACATGCATAAACCTTAATATCATCTTTCACTTCACAAAAGCTTTTGTGCTTCCTGTTCAATCTGCGCCTTTGTTGCTAAACTTGAAAAAAAATTCTAAAACAAATACCAATATTTTGTGTATATTTTAAATAAAATGAATGGGTTGGGTTAGAAAGCCTTTTAAAAAGACAAGTAATACAATCTATGTTTTTTAAGGTTCTGCTATACATGACTTTGTTAAAAGCACTTGTCTTATGACAATTCAGCGCATAAATCGATATAATTTACACAATCAATAAAAATGATGATCATTGTGAAATATACGTTTAACGATCTAGAAAAATCGCCAGGTTAGTAATTTAAAGGTTAAATGAGACTTATGATAATTAATTTGAAACAAAGTTCAACACGATCTGTATCGTTACTTAGATATTTTCGCTATTTATTGTCTATCGGATACTGTGCCTAGTTCTAGCCCGATCTATTATCTATACTTTGCACATTTTGTTTGTCTCTACCAATCATAGTTACCCGGCCAAAGCATTCATTTGTCACATTTATTTGAGAATAGTAATAATTTCATTTGGTACTATTAATATCTCTTACGGATTAATTTTACAAAGTTTAAACACCGCGTTTGAAATTGGAATTAACTTTGTAACGCAAATAACGCCACCGAATTCCAGCCACTTTCACCGAGTTATCTCTGATTGCGGCTTTTGCGCCATAATGTTTCCCTTCATCTTATATAGTGTTTTACACGCGGTTCTGTAATTTGTTCGAATCTTTGAGTACTGAAATATAAATTAGCAATAATACGTTCAAAGGATTGGAGAATGATAACACTTAATGCAGTGTTAGACGAAAATCAAAATATGACAAATAAATTACAAAATCCCTAAAAACTATTACATTGACATCACATATAAATCCATTCTAATACGGTATTTAACAATAACATGCAAGGCAACACATTTTGTGGCAATAAATTCTTATCAATATTCCGATCCGGTAAAATTTCCTGTATGTGGCATCTGTAAGTGTTGTCAACAGAATGTAATCCAAGTTCATTTGAAAACTGGTTTGTATAAAAGAAATTTATTTTAAAGGCTGGCACTTATCTATCACTCACAATCTAGTGTTTATAACCCCAACTCTTTCAGGAAACTTACTATGTAGAATTCAGCTCAGATTGATGGCCTAACATCCTCGCCGAAAAGAATCAAGATTGACCTAAATGTGAGCAAAGGAATTTTCAAGTTTCGTTCGCATTAATTTTACTCCACTGCTACAGGTGACATGGTCAGAAATTTCCACATTCCACATTCACTTTAATTTAGATGTAAGGCTGTATTTTTATAATTTATGCCTCAGTATTAATTTTAAATCCAGATGAAATACATTAATTTACTTCAACATCTCATTTTCTATTGTTAGTATTATTAGTGAGGTAGAATGATTTATAATGAAAATGCATTTAAAATGTAGTCACATAAACAAAATCATTTTGATTATAAAATAATGATGTACCAGAATGTATAAAATCAAGGGTTTGAGAAGCAGTAGCCTAGAAATTTAAACATTTTGGCCATGTATGGTTTTAAAACATGAAAAGCTCACTTGAGACAGTTAAAACCAACAAAGGGACATGGCGAAAATTTAACATAAACATCATGACGTTTGAAAGAAGCATAATTTCGAAATCATTAGTGGCTGCAAGCTTCGATAGATATAATAAAAAATTATGAATGAAATTAGAACAATGGATAAGGTATTGGTTCAAAAGTAAAATTAAGACATATATTGTAAAAATAAGCGTTAATTAATACTTGATGTAACACGATCTTAACAAATTTCGATTAATATTAGAATATGACTAAACTCATTAGAATAATGTGTCGTAAAGTTGAAGTTAGTTGTAACATTTTAATGTCAGTACTTTCATTTATGGACTGCAATTAAATTATCGAATAGGGGATGTTATAATGGATATTTTGATGCTAAATATTTGTGTCTGGAACAAAAAATGGCAATATAAAGTTTCATTGTCAAAGAAGTTTGACAATGAAACGTCAATGACGATAGAGGCTTTTAACATTATTTAAACTGGTTGAAATGTGACAATGAGTTTGTGTGTGAATATTACCGCTATCTAGACGTGAATACCCACAAACTTGTTACTAATATATAATTGCAAACTCATTGTCACTCATGTTTGCATGAGTTGATGCAAGTTCAACGTATGTGTGGTAGTCTGATAGACGGCAAAACAGCTGTCAACTTCATACATTTGCTGAAATTTATTTTCAATGGTTAAAAATTGAATAAAATATGTGGCGTTTAATCTTATTCGATGCATCCAGTTACGTTTTAGTAAAATAGTGTAAATTGCAGTAAGTAGAATTTCTTCAATTTGTGTAAAATGAAAGGTATGTGCTATAAATAGAATGTTTTCTTTAGTTTGTAAAAATAATCGAATAATGTACTTTGCAATTTATATTTCAGATTTGATTGGTACATTTCTGGCATATTTGTCCTAGAACGATGGACATAGAGAACAAGTAGGAATTTCAGGAAAATCAACACGAAGATAAATAATAGCAAGTATTTTTTAATTCAAATCAAATGCATCCGATGCAGTTCATTGCAACACGACAACACCAAATGTCATGATTGATTGACATCCCTTGTTTATGTACGGGGGTTGCAATCTACTAATATAGTGCATGTAATACTGGTATATAAAACACTTAATTGAGGAAAATTTCTTTTTGAAATTTCGTTGAAGTTCATCAAGCGTTTAAGGTTAATTTCCGCCGACGTTTATTAACCACTTGAAGTGGGATAATTTTTGGTTAATGATTTCGAGAGATAGACCGTCTTAGACACTGCTCTGTCAAAATACGTACTGATTCATCATAACAACGTGGCGAAGTTTACTATCAACGTAATTGATTTCCAAATTCCACAAGTTAAAACGAATATATATTTTGATTACTTTACATATAATTTGCGCTAAAGTATTTGTTTTAAGATTTATGCAACGTTTACTTGTCATACCTTCCTACCGTTATATATACATAAAAAAATGATACTATTTTATCTTATACCTTCCAACCGATGCACAACATTCCAAATAGGTTTATCGTTCAGTTTTCTTTACTAATATGAATAAATTTTTCAAATATAATATTTGGTATGAATATAATCGTTATGGCACCATTGTGTGCGTACAGCCACTTCCTTGCAATGTGCGCTAAACGATTTAGCAATTTTGGCCAGCGGGTGGCCCTGGCAAATTGGCGTTTCTGTTATTTTCGCTGTGTGTTAAATGCACCAAACTTTAGAAGTGTACTTGTATATTTTATTCGAATACGTTACTGAATATACTATGCAGGTAATATTGCATTAAGGTACATGTTTTATTTCTATATTAAATTGTGTTATTTTTATATCCATTTACTCGAATAATGGAGAACATCTGTGTCCTCATCAAGCTTCGTTGAACTTACTTCTGCTCGAAACTGGTAACTAATTTGTTTGAAATAGTAACTATGCAGAAGAGATTATACCTCGATATAACCCTGATGAAGTGTTTGGTCATTTTCGAATGTCGTGAAATGTGCTTCAAGTAATTTGTTAAATATGAATAGTCATACAATAATATTGATTAATTAAATAAATAATTATTTTAAGGAACATAGGCAATCAGATTCATAAAGTATCAACAATTCCTGTATGGACATATTTATCATATGGGTGATGGCAAAACCTGAATGTTTGATATCATGTGATCGTTGTGGTATTTTTCATGATATTTGTACTAAGTAATTTTATGGAATCTGAAATATGCTGCCCCAGAGTACAAGAAACGATAGCAATTCGAACTAGATTCCCTGACGTAGTAGGATCAATTGACGGTTGCCATATACCAATAAAGGTATAACAACCCAAATGGTTATTACAACAAAAAATCGTACCATTTTGGCACATTTCAAGGTGTGTGACGATAGAATGGTATTTGTAGATATTCTGTTGGAATGCCAAGGAGGGTATTGGGATGCAATTATAATACAAACGAGCACCAGATATGAATCTTCTAGGCGACAGTGCTTATGCATTTTTATCAAATGTAACCATTTAGAAACAATGGACATTTATCGGTGCATCAACACCTGTACAATACAATTCATAGCAAATGCAGCAGCGAAATTGAACAGACATTTGGACGATTAAAATGAAAATTGAGACGATTAAAATATTTAGACATGAATATTGAAAATATTCCACAAGTAATAACTGAAGCCTGTGTATTACATAATTATACTTTGCGGAGAGAAGTTATCGGTGATGATTATGAAGCGGTGCCTGCAGAAATAGAAGAAATTATTTGCGGTGAAGAACCGCAAGAATATAAACTATTATTGTGTTGTAATTCTTGACTGAATGGACTGGAAGAGCTAATAAAGAAACAAAGCACTGTTTTTATTTATATTCTGCGACTAATATAGTTAAGTACCCCTGTAAACTTGGTAAAGATTTTAGAACAAATTTATTTTTTTTTAATCTTAATTTTGCAGAAGTTGCTTGGTGGCTTTACCCCTTAAGATGTTGACTTAATAAATTATTCCTTTCTTTCATATACTCCGCAACACTTCGAGATGTTTCATTCAGCTCTTCCAATTTTTTTATTTTGCATCTTCAAGGTTTATGATTTTCTTCCTATAATCTTGCAGATCACTATTTTTCTTCTTTCCAGTTGTTTCGCATGTGGCTGTATATTCTGAGGAGGCGTTTCCTCTTCAACAAGGGTAGTAATAACATTTTTTACATTGTACCCGCTTTTTGATGGATTGTAATAGTAGTTGAACTAGGAAAGGTTTTATGGACGAAATCAAGGACCAATTAACTTAAAGTATTTCCAATTTGGCGTCGACCAACCAATTTATCTTTGACTGCACTATATGACAAGGTTCGGATGACAAACGAAATAAGACACCAATGCAACATCAAGAGAAATATATAATAAGGAGTACTACGTGTAACAATTGAAAAGGGAGAACAACTGGAGTACAACGAAGAATGTAAATTCAAATTATATTTTAAACTTTAAAAAACAAAACGAAAGCAACCTTGAATCTGGTTAAAGAAATAACATCAAGGAAAAAAACTATAAATAAGTAACAAAGTACAAGATTTGAAGAACGAAAACAATAACAATTTCTAAATGAAATAAATAAATTTACATAACAGCCTATGATGAGCTGGAACTAAATGGCTTAAAAATAATTGTAATTATAATTTTCAATATGTATTAAAATTAAATGCCACTATGTACCCAGAGGACGCAAATAAAAATTACACTGCGGCCGTTGGATCAGATGTGTATCTGGACTTATTGCAGATATTATGAACAAGTGCTTTCAGAAACAAATATTTCCAAAAGAGCTAAAGAAAACGATAATTAAACTAGTGCATCAAAAAGGCGATAAGAAGGACATATCAAATTATATGCAAATACTCCTAATACCAGTAGCAGCAAAAATCTTTGAAAAAGTTATACTGCATCGTATACTTCTCGGGAAAGTATAAGATATTGACACACAAGTAGAGTGCATGTATTAAATATCGAACAACATCCCGAGCAATATACATATCGATGTGCGAAATACTAGAAGCACTAAGTAAAAAGATCTGGAGTGGTATCTTATACTTAGTTATACTACATGTTTCGAAAAAAACTATTCAAATAAAAGTTGTTTAAAATATCTTTAACTTTTTTAAAAATATTTTTTGGATAACATGTACCGTTTTTGAGATACGAAAAAGGTGATAAGAGTAACCCATCATTTCCGATTGAGATATTGCTTTCAAAATATTAATTATAAATCTTAAGTTTAAAGTTTCATGGCTCTATCTTTCATAGTTTGGGTGGTAGGGCGCGCACAGATATAAGGTCATTCCGAAAATAGTCAGAATCGATTCAGGGGAACTCAAAACGCGTATATCCGTTAATATCTCGAGTTCGAAAATTTTCATGATTACTATACTTTCTTATACAAGTATAAGAAAGTAAAAAGAACAGGTGGTTGGACTATTTATGGATCTATCGAAAGCTTTTGATAGCGTTATCCATGGCATACTATTTAAAAAACTGTGCTTAATGGGCTTCCAAGGACACATTCTTTACATCATATCATACTTCAAAAATAGATCAGAGTATACTATGGCTTCAGAAAATACTACTGGAAAAAAACTTAAATAAACTAGGGCTTCCCTGGGGATCAATACTTGGCCCTTTCCTTTTTCTACTGTACATAAATGACCTACCGAACACGACGAACTATAAACTTATTTGCAAATGTCACATCGGTAATTCATCCATATATATATATATATATATATATATATATATATATATATATATGGATCAAAATATAAAAAAAATAACGACAATGTAACACCAGATATGTGCTATAAACAATTATTTTTATTTTGAAATAATGCGTAATGCAAACGTAAATGAACTTAATTTTTCATCAATGCACTGAACATGTGGTTTCCAGTTTAATTGCTGATCAATTTGGATGCCCAAAAAACATAGTGTTCGTCTCTGATACTATGATTCTCACCATTTATGGTTTCTCTTAATTTTTGTGTTATCTGAATTCTTTAAACTGTTTACCCCAAACCTGCCACTCAGAGTTTCGATTGTATGAACGACCCCATTTTCAAGTTCCTTTTCTTCTGTGCAGCTGATAATTACCGATGTGACATTTGCAAATAAGTTCATGGACCTGTTTTAATTAATGTTCACTACACCATTGAGGTGTAAGATTAGACCATCTTTCGTGTATATATATATATATATATATATATATATATATATATATATATATATATATATATATATATATTTTAATTTTCTCAAATTTTCTCTTTTTAATTTACAATCTTCCAGTAATAATTCTTTTTTCTTAAATTAAATTAAAAATATAAATAAATACACATCAAAAAATAATATTCTCCTATTGCATTTTCAATATACAAATAAACTACGTACCTTCAAATAACCTTCGGATTAATCAATTGGATCATCTACATTTAAATAACTGATTACCAATATTAAAATTTGTATCGATTGCGAATTATCCAAGAAGGACGAACGAAAAATTCAGGACAAATGAATAATCGGATATTTCATGATACTTTACGCGTTCGGCCGTTTTTGAATTTGAAATTCAGTTTACCCCTATTCTCCGCTAATTAACCTACTGCCACTTATTTTCGCTGAACATAATGCCGACCGCTACATCCAACGATAACAGTTAGCAAGTCCGTTTAGGACATTGCTAAAGCTACCGGAACTCAGTGGTTGAAGTCCCCATTGGTGCGTTCAGCCACTTTGGTATTAAATTTGTGACATACCTTTACATATTTTTTCATACAGATGAACAATTTACAATTTTGGTTTAAAAGTCAGATATAGACTTCGTTCTGATGATGATTTTGAATGTATTCTAAATGTTTAGGTGTTTCATTCTTTGGAATAAATTTTGTTTAAAATTCTACACTTCACTACAAACATCACCCAGTTTCTATTCTTCATTTTTCAATCCATTTATGTATGTAGTAAAATGTAGCTGATCCATGAAGCATCATTTTACTTTTATTTTAACAAGTTACTTCAAATTCCAGATCTGTAACACAGTTGGATAACAATACATCATATTTAAAATATGCTATATATCTTTATAAGCCACTAAGGTCAGAAATTCGAATTTGGTGTATCATGAACGGTCATGGCGATTTCAAATTTATAATTTAAATTATAAATATTTCCAAAAACTTCCAGACAACAAAAGTATCAATGGTGATTATTGAATTAGAAATGTATGCTGTGCAATTTTCACTTTTAAAAACGTCGATTCTACAATTCATACATTATTTTTTATACGTTTGTTTCATAGTTGTAATTCATAACTGTACACATAGTACTACGCAGAACACACGGTCTGTGAAAGCTTTCGATGAAAAAAGTTCATAGCCGAGTAACTTTATGCTTGGCTGATAATTAATTAATTCTTAATATATACTATGAACTTTTTAATACTAGTCACGACCATTTTGGTTCAGTGTACCTACCTTTCAAGTGGATCGTTTTAATTAGTTAACAAGATCTCTGATATTTATAGACTCGTTCTGTGTCATTGGATAAAGAACAACGTGTATATCGTTGATTGAACTCAAAGTTTTTGCGATTCAAATTATACGAATATTCAAGCTTTTTTAAAATATAACTAGAAAGAATAACACGTATTTATCTAGGCGTAACTGTGCTGAAATACCACATAACCCAACAAGCAAATTCTCGCAGAAAAATCAATGTGCTGTTATATTATGTACGATCTGCTGCGGCGCGGAATGCCATTAAAATCTACCAACTTTGAAGTCCGACAACAATGCGTTGTATAATGAAGAGCTTACGGCTTGTAATTATTCTACATATTAATGCACGATTGCATTAATAAGAGGGCGTGTTCGCTCCCCATCTTGTTATACACATTTACCTCGAGATTTGTATTTTTGACGGACGGGTTGCATTGCATTTAATATAAAATGAGAATTTATGTTTGTTTATATACAACGGGAAAGAACTGCGCTGGTTTAGCCTTATATTAGTATATTAGTTTTCCATGTCTTTCAGTCATAATCCACGTTTCGGTTCATGAAAAGCCTTTAATTAAGATCGTATCATTTAATATTTCTATGCGCCTTTTCTTTTTGAAGTCCACCCTCCCCAAAAGAAGTGCATTAATATCCGCTCCTTTATTATTTCCAATCCGTGTTCGGGGCGATCAAAGAGGCTAAGTGTCTTAATTTGACGTTTGTGCTTGGCATTAATCCGTTATAAGTGTGTCATTGTTATGGATACAGTCGCAAGGGATAGCCCAAGACATCAATTAGCGTAATCAAGTCGCCCTGGGGTCGGGTAATCACAAACCGCTGCACCGCCAGCCGAGGGGGGATTATTTGAAAAAGAACTCGTCACAAATTAATTACTCAAAATAATCGGCGGGCTTGTTTCATCTTCAATTATCGGAACCTACAACGCGGAGCTTTTTGATGCACTTAATCCCAACGGAACCGTCACTTTGTCGCGATGGTGACGGGCGGAGGCGCCTAATTTTGTTTTCGTTCGGCGAAATAAGCTCCTTTAAAGAATGTGTTAGATAATGGACGAGTTGATGATTAAACTAATAAATTTTAACGCAAAAATTTCAATAAAAACAACTTCAGTTAAAAAGAACAACTTGAAGAGGTATTTATTAATTATTATTATATTCAAACTTATTACACATTGTAATGATAAAAGTAATTCTATCAGAATATTTTAGTTTTCTAAATTACGTTCTGATGCATTAAATGTGGACACGGAGTTTAAAATCAAAATTATTTATTATAAACCATGTCGAAATTTTGCATTCAGGTTCAGGCCTTAGATCCACGAGTAGGCTTCGCGGCAAAATATTTTTCGTCGTTGCTTCAATCCTCTGAAGGGTGCTACATTATTAGCATAGCATAGCTGAAGACTAGTTATATCACTTCAAAGTCAGTAGTATTTAAAAATAATGTATATGTTTGGCTTTCTCGACGTTGTATTTTCATATCAATACTCACCTCATTATACATGTAATTTTAAAGACAGATTAATTGTCGTGTAAAAGATCAACAGATCAAAGGTAATTTATTAACATTACATTTTAATTTTTAATTACAACGTAATAATTACAGTGTTGTTGGAAAAGTTAGAAAGCATGCCAGAAATTTGTCAGCTCCAAATAAATTTACCTACAGAAAGGAAGCTTACTGCCACAAACGTTGGTCGCATCAGAAGATAATCCAATTATTGTCATTGCGTGTAATTTAATCTCGCATGAAAATGCGAATATCCGCTAATTTAGTTAGACTTGTTCGTAACTACATTTAATGGAATTTTTACTTAAGAGTGGAAGAAATAACTCGTGCTCTCTGTGAAACTTTGGGATCCTGGCGAAGTGCAATATATGACTCGATAAAACATATGAGTTGCTTCGATAACATTTTCGTAAATACTGGAATATATGGTGGATCATGTGTCCTTCTAGAGCAAAAGATGAAAAAAGAAATGAGTTTGTTAGCTCATGGTAAGCATGTCCTCGATGTCATGCTTAACGCAGTTATTAGTAGGACAATTGGAGTTTCAAAAGGGCTTGAAAGCTTTGCTGTCGAAGCGCTTTAAAGTTTGGGGCTTGGTTCATAAAAACGTGACCAACATCTAATATAATTGAGGTTTCTAGAAACCACGGGGTGGAGTTTCAACCACGGGCACAATGCAAAGAACCTTTCGAGCTCACAGTCATACTGTTTAGAATAGTGCGACAAAATTCCCCTTTTTAGAGCTCGATGGGTGGAAAAGGCAATTTACAACAGTAAGACCAGTTTAAATTCTCCAAAAAAAAGACGCAAGAATTCGTAACATTTGTTTATTTGTTACGAGTGTATGTTAGAGCTGACTGCAAGCACCACCTGCTCGTCTTCAGTCGTGACGTTCAACTTTTGAGAAATTCAAAAGTTTATCAGTGTCAATGAGGAACCTTTAAAGTGGTCAATGAAAAAGTTTCTCCGATAATTGTCGTGCACATCAAAGGAGTCTGTTATGTCTTTTTGAAGACGGCGTGAGACACTATGGCTTTAAAAAATGAAAACAAGAGACGTGCCCAAATTAAACCAGAAAAGACGTGCAAGATTTCGTTTCCAGTGGCACCCTGTAGTTTTTGGGATTCATAAATCTACCATCAGAAATGATTTGCTTGGTATGAAAATTTTTGACACGCGCTGCTTCCAAAGGATATAGATAGTGGCCACAAGGCAGTAGTTATACATTCTAGTAAACAATTTTTGATATATTGACAATATTCGTTTGCAAAAGGATTCGGAAACCGAACTTTCTATTGTCTACTCAAGGGCGTATGAAAATATAGTTCAATTATTGTCATTGTAACAATTGGTTTGTATGTGAATATTACCGCAATCTAGTAAATACACTTTTATATGCTACACAAATGCAGAGGTCTTTTCGACCAACTCAGCTAAACTAACCAACGTTGGAAATAACGATAGCTTTATTGCAAATAAATTTCAGGGAATGCATTAAGGTGATGCTAGCTGTTTCGGCCTCTATTGGCGCATCAGACTACCACAAGTACATTCGCTGAAGTTGCATCAAGTCATGCAAAACATGAGCAGCAATCAGGATGTAACAGTAAAACACACACAAACTCTCAACCACTCATGTGTGCACGATTTGATGTAACTTTAGCAAATGTATGTGTGGTTGTCTAATGAGCCAATAGAGGGTGAAATAGCTTAATATATTCGCTGAAATTTACTTTTAATTTTTATTGCACATACTGTAATCTGAAGTGAATATTTTTCCAACTATACCCACCTGTGTTGGCAATGACAAATTATGTATTTAAATCTAGTTATATCCTGGATGTTGTTGTTCAGAATAACACTGTATCATGAAAGTTAAATTCATAACAAACGAGCCATAAATGACTCAAATACAGCTCAACCTAACCCAACCCAACTCAGAGTTTCAGTTCTGAAATTAGGTGTTCGTTGTTACAATTTTAATCCTTTTCCTTGATGTCCTTGAATTCTTTGTGAATTGTTCAATTTTTTGGAATCGATTAAAATGAAATGTCATTAAATATTAATATAAATCTATACCAATGCTATCTGGTCCAAAACACATTTGGTACAAAGTAGTCGTTGTGGACTTTAAACTCCTTTAATTCTTTGTCCATGGTTTTGTCTTTGGGTTTGAATTTTTTCGTACAATCGAACACTAAACGATTTCAATCCAATCCAATCCAATCCAACTGTCCCCGATCCAAATACCACAAACAATTTGATATAAAATATTCTTGTACTTCAGTTCTGAAACTGGGTTGGTTGTTGCAATTTTATTAAAGTACTTGAACTCTTTGTAGATAGTTCAGTTTTTGGCTTTGAATTTGGAATTGAATTTAAATTGATCCAAAATTATCCACGCATATTGTCAGATTATTGCAAAGTCGATTGAAGCTTTGAGTTTATACGATAAGTAGTAATTGGATATGTTTAGTTCCGATTAACCAAATGTCCAGTAACATTTCTTACATGTCAATGAATTCTAATTTACCGACAATTTAAATAAACTACAGAGACCGCGGTAATTATTTTCATTAATTATTTAGTAAAATGCTCTTTACCATAAAAATACAAAGTAACGTAATCAATTTTATTAACTTCCTTATGCATTTATATATAAAAAGTATCGCTTGTGCTGCAATAGTTCAATTTGAAAACTTTACTTTTCAATTACGTTAAATATAAGTTAAATATGAACTCAACATCTAGTTGCAGCAAGCAAATGAAAATAACGACATTAATTGACTCGTATTTAAATTATTTTTAGTTTCTTGACCTTATTATCCGAGGCAGTGTCGATAACATTGACATTTTATAGCTCAATAAATGCTAAATGCAGCATAATGAACGTAAGTGTTACTCGTTCGTTTTTGTAGATAATCTGAACGGTTTCCAATTTTTCCAGTTCTAACCGTTTATCTGGACAATAAATCAACCAGTTATCATTTTTCCCTCGATGAATTCGCAATAAAGATTTATTTCCGGAGGAGGAAAACACGGTCTCCGGTGTTTTTCTGTCCGTAATTGCTCGTTGTTTTTACAATTTCGTTATCTTCCCGGCAATGAAATTATTTTGGAAATTATTCCGCCAGGTTTATTTTTAAATTTATCGATGGATACGCTCAGGTGTGCGTTATAAATCCAAGAATGGATAGCTTATATTTATCGAAATCAAACTAAACCAAAAAGCACGAATTTTTGTAAGCACTGATAAATTATATGCGTATGAAAAATTAACGTATAATAACAGTGTTCATAAATCAGATACATAAATCGAGGTTAGGTGCTACAGGCTATAAAAATACGCCAGCACTTAATAACGGCCGATATAAAAAGATCCTTCGAGCCGGATTTGAACCAGCGACCTATGGATTTCAACTTTTATACACTTCTACAGTCCACCGCTCTACCAACTGAGCTATCGAAGGTTGAAAAACATTTGCTCGCGCATTCTTGGAATGCACTGAAATGAAATGAACCTTAGACAAATTATAACTTTTTTCCGAATAAATGATGTCCACTAATTGCATTTTTTTCTTCTTAATTTAATGTCTAATTATAAAGTTTTGATTAACTTACGTATTTTTAATGCAACGTGTGAACAAAATTCTAATAATAATGAGCGAAATCAGAACGTTGAGTAATATACGTCATAGTTTAAATTTTATAGATGCGCGTCACGTCGTCCAAACCGCCGCACGTCGGATGGCAAAAAATCGCCCTCGAATTTATAAACATTAGGTTATCCACGACATAATAAAAAAAATATCAAATGAATAACCGACAAAGTTCCGGTTTATTTGCGCAATTTTCGTCGCCTCCGTGAATGCGTAAGCAGTTCGCCGCCGTACATTCGTAATGATCACAGGAAATCAGTGCAATTTGATTACATACATACATGTTATGTCGCGCAATAAAACAGTCTAATCAACTCGGTTCTTACAATTCATGCGATGTCAGTATAAACAGCTTTGCCGGCACTTTTAAGCGCGCACGAAGTTAATGAATCTCGGGAAAAATTTATATTCTCTTGCGGCACAATTATGCATATTTTTCAAAAAGAAAAAAACCGTTCCGATTCGTTGTGCGTCTGAATGCCTTGTTGTTATTCAAACGAGAAAATGCGTAAGCACATCCGCATTTCAGCGGCCGTTCGTTACAGTCGGCGATGACAGGTTAAGTAAAGGAGCGGAGTTATTTCAGGTACCTCTATTTAAATATTCCAATTACCTGCTAAAGCAGCTAAAGCAAGTCCGCGCGGTTCGGAAGGTGCGGTGGAAACGGCAACTGATGCTGATGCTCGTAAAAAATAATTTAATATGGGCGACGGGTCCATAAAACCTACAAATCAATTTGGAGTAATTTTACGTCGATAAAACGCTTAAATCAGTGACCGGGATCTAAATGTTTTTTAAAAATAATTTATGTTTGATGTAAACAGATTTGGTATTTCTTGAATATAATTGCAAATGCAATAAATTTCTAGTATGCAAAACGAGTTTCTTTATATAAGAATTAACAGGGAATATTACACAAGCGAAGGAATACAGGATCCAAGGACACAAATAAATGAAACGACGAGGAATCGATCGGAAAAATACGGTTAATGTCAATTCACACAACAATAGAAACCGAGGTTCATCGTAGAGATGAAGGAATGAAGGGAATAGAAAAGAAAACGAAATAGAAAAGAAAACGCCCAAAGTGTCAAGAATAACACAATAGATACGTTACGGTTACAAGTATAGTAAAGTCCACAATTATAAAAGTCAAAATAGATTACTGAAAAATATTTAACAGAGATATGAACCACGACCTGTATGGAGTACAACGAAAATGCTAAATGCTAAAAAAATGAAAATATCTTAAAGTATTTATTAAAACTAAGTCCATTGGACAAAGTTGTGTATGATATGGAAGACAACGTCGGTAGAGCTGAAACCAAAGAGAAAGAGCAAGACGAATACAAAGAGTTCCATACGGTGGAGCTTAGGTTGAGAATTAACATGTTAAAAAACTTAAAAACACATTGCATTGATAACTTGTCCAGCTGAGGAACTACTATTGTTTTTCATGAAACTAAGCTACCAGGAGATTAGCATATTCTTTCATTCCTTTCAAAAAGATCAAAAAGTATATCTAGAAAACTATAGAGGTACAAGATTGCTGTGGACCATTTTAACAAGCAGCTGAGAAAAGTTAAAATGGAGGATGTATTGAGCATTGGGATGAACAGCAGAGATTTAGGAGAAATTGATGTCACATTCAATCTAAGAGAGCTAAAAGAAATATATAGATTATAAATATAAGATGAACATTGTAATTGCGGGCGATAGTATTGAACTGGTCATGGATTACGAGTAGACATGCCGTATAGTCATAACACAAGTCCAGAACTAAGAGCATAAGTGAATAAAGAAGCAATCATTTCCGAATGTTTCATACGTATGGTTTTCTTGGTTCTAGGATAATAAACCGCATGGTTGAATACCCTAGAAGGGTTATTTCGACGTTCGGATAAGTTAAAGGAAGTAATGACAATAGAACAATTTTTACAGTTTTTGAAGACAAACTATGAGCCGTCCGCAACTAAGACCACGAACGCAATGGAAGTGAAAATAACTTAAAGCACAAGGTCAGCGTTGCGAAACTAATCTAACATAAATCAAGTAATTCAAATAAGCTGGCTATACATCCATTGTCAGAATTCATTAAATTATTGTTGTTTCGTTGCATGAAAATACTTCGTAACTATCTAGTTCTCTACAATTTTGCACATCTTTAATTAATTTAAGACAATTTGGTTGTAATGCATGGCCTGTTTCAAAAACATGTTGAGCTTTGACTTTTCAGGTGTGTTTAGTCTAAAATGTGCTATGTGCTCTTTATAGCGGGATTTCATTTAGTATTTACATTGTTTTTTTTTTGGATAAATATCTATTTCTACATGGTTGCTATTCCCAATTACCAATGTATCTATGGTAAAAGTGGTAGACGTTCATTTGTTTCCTTTACGATTGTAAATTTAATGGTTTTGAATTTCGAATTCAATTGGCTCAAAAATGCGTCTAAATTGCATTTATTAGAACTTTTAACTTTTTGAATGAATTCTAACGAATTTTGCATTGAGAAGCTATCTGGCTATTAGCGTAAATTCTTGAATTAATTTATTAACCATTTAGAAAGCAAGTAAGTCGGCGAGTTAATACCTGAAAGAATAGGTCTTGGCGAATTTCCAGGCTTATGTATTTTAGGTAAGCAATATAATCTAAGTACTATTAGATTATGTACATTTATTTGAAATTTCTGGGAGTGGTATATATTAATTGTTGACAGTTCTTTATCGCGTTTGTAGTTTTCCTGATCATCCTTGCTAATGGATTTTTTTTAATTATGTATAAGGCCCTTCTTACACAAAATGCTTGACTCTATTTCTATAATCGGCTTTGTCCATAATTATTAACTTGCTCCATTTGCTTGCTTTTGAATGAAAACAGTTTTTTGTTCGGAGATTTTTAATAATATTCCATTATTTGCTATTTGATATGTGTGTGTTGCTGTACGTTTTGTCTGATTTGATCTTTACAAGCCTCTCTGATAAAAGATTTTAAGTTTCTTAAATTTTTTTAACAGTTTCGATCCCTGCTGTAATCTCCTAAATAGTCGTTTTACGGCTTGGCAAACAATACTTTAAACCTTTGTTTAATAAATTCAATTCGCCAATATTAAAAAATTCATAGGGGTGATTCGCGACAAGTGTCTGTTTCATAGAATGATCGTGGTTCAATTTATCCTTTGGTTTTGGACAAAATTTTGCGTTTAAATTACAAATTTTGATCTTAAATTTATGAACCATGACCTTTCTTTGAATGTGGCACCGATCATCAAATTCAAAATAACTTAAGTTTTTAGTTAAAGGTAAATGCAATTTATGTAATTATGTAATTCTAAGTAGTAAGTCTTTTACTATAGTGATAATTAACTTCTGAACTTTGCGAAGAAAATCAGTTTACTACCAATTTTGTGATTTGATGTGAAGTCTACTTTCATAAATTTAGGAATAACTTTGTGACGTTTGCCTCGTTTCAAGAAATTAATATCATCGTTTAACAATTTTACCTTTCACCTTAAACTATGAAAGCAATGGAAGGATAGCACGAAATATACATCGCAGGAAAATGAAAAATCTTGATCCCAATGAAAGGAAAACATCAAAAGTTCTAGGAAAAGAATAAGCAGAAGATTTATTTTGATATATGTTAACAGGTAGTAAAGAAATAATTGATGCTGATATAAATGATGATTTAGTTTTAGTTAATTGGTGAAAACAAAATCATTTTAAAATATTAATTGTCAATCAGTTAATAAAGGAAATACATTTAGCTCATATCTTTCTCAATAGAGCAGGATTCCTATTTACTTCACCATATTCAGATTATCGTAAACAAAGCCGTAATAGTCAGAATTGTAATCTTTTTATATCAGCTGCTTAGTTAATTATTTCGTATTACATGCAAATTTATGGATTAACTTCTAATCTAAACATTTAGTTCTGCAACGTGCCAGGTATCCCCTTAGTATGCGGAGCATCAAATCGTGTCAAACTAAGTTCCTATGTCAAGTTCCAACTTCGAATTTTATAAGCGCTTCAAAGGTACGGTAGTCACGTGCTTCTTGTTTCACTTTGTTTCAAGAGGATGATCAAGGTCGGAATAGGCAAAATAACTAGCATACATTAAATATACATCAGTTTCATATAAAATGCACCACCATTTAAAAAAAAATCCGCGGTGGTCCGCACGAAACTTACTTATACTTAGTTATACTACGTTTTTCCAAAAAACTTTTCAAATGAAAGTTGTTTAAAATATCAATATCTATAATTTATGTAAGAATATCTTTTTCCGTAACGTGTACCGTTGTCGAGATATGGAAAAAGGTGATAAGAGTAAACCATCACTTCCGGTTGAGAGATTGCGTTCAAAATAGGACGTTTTCCCCCTTGCTACATACAAATGTTAAATTTAAAGTTTCAGAGCTCTAGCTATAATCGTTTGGACGCTAGAGCGCGCACAGACACACAGACACACAGACACACACACAGACACACACACACAGACACACACACACACAAACAGACACACAGACGTTATTCCGAAAATAGTCAGAAACGATTCAGGGGACCTCAAAACGCGTATATCCGTTAAAATCTCGAGGTCGAAATTTTTCATGATTCCTATACTTACTTATACATAAAGTATAAGTAAGTAAAAAGCTGCGGGTTGGAAACTTTGCTAAAATAATGTGTTAATACGTATGAAATGATCAATATTTAAGTTGATGCTTGTTATTTCTAGATTTTTTTTGACTTGTGGCTTAAAAACACAGCATATATCTAGTAAACATTAATTGGGTGTTACATTTTTTGACAGAGTTAATGTTTTAAAGTGCCTCCGGTAAGGCAATGTAGAAATGGTAATTACATTTGTGATTTTGATAGAAGTCGAAATTCGTAGAAGGGTAAATCTGGACCACACTGCAGTTGCACGAATATGGTCTACTTGGTCAGAAGAAGGCATTCAACGACATGGTCCAGCTGGTAGCAGCAATGTTCGTGAAGATCGAGTTCTTCGAAGAATGGCGACACAAGACCGCTTTCAAACAAGTCTGTTGCTGTATACTGGATACGAGCTCCTCACAACCGTGTGTCAATGACAACAGTCTATAGAAGAATTTCTTCTTTTGAACTGCGATCCCACTGTATCTTCCAACTCCACATCAAAAACTTTAACTGCACATCAAAAATCTGTGATTGTTTGCTATCAAGAGCGAGAGCATTGAATTCAACAATGGAACGACATTGTCTCAAGTGACGAATAAAGATTTTGTTTGTGGGGAAATGATGGTCGTAGGGCGATATGGAGGTGAAAGCAACATCTAGAGTTATACCTACAACCTGGAGTTATAATTTGGGGTGTGATATTTTTTGGTAGAAGATCACCTCTTGTATTCGTCCCAGATACGTTAAATGCTCATCGAACAGGGTATCGCACGTCCACACACTAAACATTACCGGAATGCACTTCGAACATGCACAATAGCAAATGTCGTGCTGGTCTGCAAGTTCATCAGATTTATCGCCGATCGAACATCTTTGGGACATGATGGGAGGCGATTAAGAGTATTGCCATGAAGTCCTAAGAACGTAAACGAGCTGAGATACCAAGTTATAAGTTAATTTTTCTTAATTTCTTCTAACTACTTGCAGTCCTAGCTTTTTTGAATCCCACATCTTTCTCATCTCATCATTTTTCCTCTATAGCCAAGTTCTATGAATATAATAATCTAAAATCGACCTTTCTCTTGCGCTAATCACTTCTTTTGTACATGCGTTTTCTTCCCGGTTAGATTTTGCACTCCATGTATTTCATGTGCGTTTCTCTTATCGATCAAGTGCGTAATTAGATGGGGTCCAGAAATGGGTACACATTGTTCAAAAAATTGTCTTTAACGATAATTTTTCTACTACACGGAGCAGTAAATGAGGGCAGTCATTGTGCTCCATGTGATTGTTTCAGTGATAAGCCTATCGTTCCATTTCATTCCGTTGAATTTATTTTTTTACCACACATATTAGACTTCCCCTTTTAAAACAAACTTGGTGGTTAACTTCTTTTATGAAGAACAAACAGATCCTTACTTAAAATATAAGGCTTTTATAATAAACCTTTAAACATTCATGTATTGTTTATATTAAGACGTTGGGGCTTATTTATAAAGTTTATTTACAAAATTGTTGTGCACATAACGAATATGGCAAAGATAAAATACAACGGGTTTTCATGGGTACTTATGTTAAATATACAATAATAATAATAATAATAATAATAATATTTATTGTCATAAGACCTTTTTACAAAGATATCGACATTGTCAACTTAAATATAAGAGATAATATAACATATATGAACTAATTAACATATAGACCTATTGCAAATAGTCGTCGATCCTATAAAAACACTGCTCTAAAAAATATGCCCTACTTTGGAGCTTAAACTTACTAACTTGAGGTATCTGTTTTAAGTTATCAGGCAGCCTATTGTAAACTTTTAAACAAGAGTAGATTGGACTTTTCTCGTAAAAAGATGTTCTGTGAATGGGAACACTAATATTATCCGCGTGTCTAGTTACATACCTTCTATTAATGTCTTTATTAGCAATGAAAGATGATTGATGTTTTCTTGCGTATAGGGCACACTCATGTAGGAATAGAGATGGTAATGACAGTATTTTTCCATCAACAAATGACTGTCTGCAAGATTCAACCTGGCGCAGGAAATAGATACACCTAACAATTTTCTTTTGCATCGAAAATACTCTAGAAAAGTGAGGTGAGATACCCCAAAACATAATCCCATATCTTAGCAGACATACGATGTTACTGTGGTAGAATAGTAATACTGTGTCCACATTAACGCAAGATCTCAGTCTTCTGACCGCGAAGAGTAATGATCCTAATTTTGAGCATAATTGAGAGGCATGATTTTCCCATGATAGGTGATTGTCTACCTGACAACCAAGAAACTTAGTAGACTGTGCGCATTCTAGTGTGGTACCGCACAGCCTCACAAGTACTGATGAATCAGTTAAGCGCTTGTGTGGATTGAAAATGAGTAATTTAGTTTTTGATGTATTCAGTTTTAATTTATTCTGAAGACACCAATCAGCTACTTGCGAAGCATAGAACGTACCAGTTCTTGAGAGTTCCTCAGTAGAGTTTGCCAATATTACAAGAGATATATCATCGGCAAACTGGTAAACATTTTTAATGGGAATCCAATGCTGCAAATCATTTGCAAATATTACGAACAAAAATGGTCCGAGAACAGATCCCTGTGGTACACCTATATATGTAGTTACGGGTTCTGAGAAGCTAGTACAATCGTCAGTCTTAACTGAGACAATCTGAATACGATCGCGTAGATATGAAGTTAACCATTCTAAACATGGACCACGAATACCATATGATGACAGTTTATTTAGAAGTAAAGAATGGTCAACCAAATCAAAGGCTTGAGCCAAGTCGAAATAAATAGAACCGACTTGCGATTTACTATCTAATAATTCATAGATGTAATTCATCTGTTCAAAAATTGCATCGTTTACTGACTTTGATTTTAGAAATCCGAATTGACACGAACTGAGTAGTGAGAACTTTTTGAAGTAAGTATATAGTCTTTCATGCATCGCCCTCTCAAAAACCTTCGAGAAGCAAGATAGCACTGAAATTGGGCGATATTGGGCAAGAGAATATCGATTCCCTCTCTTATGAACCGGTATAATCTTTGCTGCCTTTAGTTTTGTTGGAAAAGCACCTTGGATAAATGACAAATTAATAAGAAAAGAAAGAGGAGGTGAAATGAAACTGGCTACGTATTTCAGAATATTACAAGGGACCTCATCGAGACCAGCAGATGCCTTATTCGATATAGCTACAATAATATTATGTATTTCACTCGCTGTCGTTGGATCCAAAAATATGGTTGAATTGCAAACATTTTTAATTGAACTTCTTGATAAATTTATAGAACAGTCTGGTGCAAAGTATTCACTGAACAATTTACTTAGTTTTATGGGATCGGTAATGATCTCATTATCCTTTCTAATATTTAATAACTTCGCTGATTTGCTTGATGTGATTTCGGTTTTTATTATATTCCACATACATCTACTTTTATTTTTAGAATTTCGCATGAGTGAATCATTAAATTTCTTTTTTGATTCAGATAGTAGTTTACCATAGTACTTCTTAAACTTATTGTAGTCAGCCTTGGAACATTCACCAATTTTAGTCAATCTATGTAAGTGTCTAAGCTTGATTGATGCTTGCTTGAAGACGATGTTTAAGAGACCGACATTTAACACCACCGTGCAATAGTTTCGTACCATATGGCATTAAATATTATGCTGATTGTACATCAAACCGTGCAAATATAAATCTTACGAATCGTGTTCGTGACGATATGCCAAGTAAAAGTTTATATTAATATATGAAAATTATATACAAAATAACGTGACAAATTGGCAGTGTAAGGAGGTCAGAAGTTACGACAACCTTCTGCATGCTTTATTTATAACGGCGAAGAAAATTTCCATTTATTCGAAGAAAAACGTTGCCACATAGAGACCCGAGCGCACCAATATCTTACGAGTGCACCATAAAGAGCGTCGCACCATAAACAAAACATATCCAAGGCGATTCCGACGGACGTAAAAGTTTCAATGCACGTTCAAATAAAAACAGATCGAATCGTAAATTATTAGTAATCAGGCGAACCGTTACATCACAATAAAGTTTACGTTGAAAACGGACGATGTTTCAAAAGTTATTGGTAACAAGGTTGTAGCGTTGTAAAATAAACCAAATATTCCGGTGTCGATAACCGAAGGGAAACAGAAGTAAAGAACGGGCTGGCGCTGGTCCAAAACTATCAAACAGAGCACGTAACCTCGTTCGACCTAATTTCGTACTTTGAAATAAAGAAACCACAAACAGACGCGTATTTTTGCATCAAATTTAAATTTGTAGCGGTTTGCAATGGCGCATGGTTGCACACACGAGCGTATGCACGGTACATATTGAATCATCAAAAAAGTTTTTATTAAAAATTTTGTAAATTAATAAACATTTTACAAATAATTTTAAACAATTTTATAAGCAATAATTAAATCGCGTTAAATGTGGAAATGCGTTGGTGGGCACACGTACAGTTATTTATTTACCAGCGTTAATTTATTTTATACGTTCAGTGGTCTGATCATTGGGTACCCATGAAAAAGTTATAATCTCCAATCCAATCATTGATATTATCGCACAAACTACTGTTATGATTAATAGCCCATGAAATAATTAATAAAAGGACCTATGTTTGAAAAAAAAATCAATTTTTATTACATTGAAAAAAAAAATCGCCAGACAATTCTCATCCCCCCCTCCACCTCGAAAACTCCTAAGTACGAGCCATTCCCCATGTTTGATATATTTTGGAAAAGTTTCACATTATGATGTATTACATCTAAACCGGAAACGAGTATTGATCGACAAACACATCACTTAGTAGTGCTATAAAAGTCATACGAGATGCACTTATTACTTTAGTGCAGTTTGTTGGATGTGGGGGATTCGGGGGGTGGCCACAACAGCTAACATAAGATGAATACATTTTCAGACTATGTTCATGTTATGTAATTAAATTTATGCTGATTTAAAAAATCCATTCTTCTTAAACGCATAATAAATTTAACTAAAAATATAAATTAGAATCAAGAGTCAACAACATTGTGAATACGATTTCGAAGTGACATTGTATGTAATAGTAGTATGTTGGAAAGAACTCTAAGATGCCAACAAGGCGTATATTCGTCATTCGGCTTAATTAAAGAAACGAAAGAAATCATGTAAAGTTAGCTGTAACTCAACACTTTGGGAAAGAATCCCAGAATGCAAGACAGATAGCAATAACAAATTGGTACAAATTCATTGAAATATTGTAAATAAAAAATATTTTGCCATCAATTTCGAAGTGAAAGCATATTTTTGCAACCTCACGTGCCGTTTGACATAAGAACATATGGCTAATCCAATTCGCATTCCATAAAATACTGCGATGCATAATTCATTCAAAAAATGTATTTATAAAAAAATGTTATCGCGTTTAGTTAACAAGATGTGAACATAGAAGAACCGATTACTAGAAATCGGGATACACATGTTCGAATAATCGCGACTCATGATTAATTCATCGCACCGAAAACATTGTGTACACCTGTTCGAATACATTTGCATGGGATTTGGCACGATACACTGTACCCCTTAAAATGTTTGCTCTACACATTCATTTTTTCGCAATTAGAATTTTGTTATTGTACAATCGCGTTACAGTAAATCAAATTGTGTTTTTAATGCGGAGGTAATTTGCCCTTTGTTTCGTTTTGCATTCGAAATTTGCAAAGCCATTGTTAAACCCTCGTTTGCGGCGACGTACTTTACCTGAGAACAACACCACACGCTCCAAACCTACGTACGTACAAAAACAAACACCGACGGCAACGCGAACGCGGCCCCACCCAGGCGCGCTCGCCAAATTAGGGAAATGTGAACACAAGTTGGACCGTTGCGGCCCTTTCGGAACTTCGGACTTTCGAACGCCCGACGAAAAATTGTGAGGGGCTAAGTGGTGGTAAAATATGGAAACGACGACAGGGTAAGTGGCCCGGATTCTTCGACGGGGTTTATGGCGCAAGAAGAGAGAAGTGTCAATGTCGAGGGGTCGGAATCATGTCTCCCCCAAATTGGAAATAAAGCTACATTTATGGCTGCAATGTCAACTCGGGCTACAGCTGTTGTAAACAGAATGGTGCACTCGGTGGTATTAATGTATTTCAACTTTAGAAAGTTGCATTTACGCAGTAAAAACCCAGAGGGTTAGGTTTTACCGTCGGCGATTTAGAAATGCCAATTAAAATAGTCCACTTAATAATGTTATAATTAAATCGAATAAATATTCCAATGGTTCAAAGTTAAATGTAAACATTACAATTATAGCAACGTTAAATTATCGCACATGTTAACAACCGACAAATAAAGCATCCCAAGAACTTCCTCAATATATAACCGATAACTGTCATATTGATCATACAGAGTTGTAAAAAAGAAGGTCATGCGACTACTACGAGTGGCATTTTTATAGGACGGCATTGTTTTAAAATAGCTGCTAGTAAACAAGCACAGTAAAAGTGTGTTTAATTGGAACAATTATGAAGATAGCCGCGGAATTATTGCTCATATAAATAACATAAATTATGAAAGCTCGTTATGTAGAGAGGTTCGGTTTTCCCTTTTGCGCGACGTATCGGTAATTTATAATGATTTAAGTTCTTAACATCGTACGTTATTTTCAAAATTACATATTAAACAAATAACGAATCGCAATAAGCGTTGTAATTGTAACGTAAATCATAATCTATATCCAATGCTTATTATAAACTAGTTACCTTAACGTTCGAATTCAAGTTTAAAGTAAATATTCTTGTAATAACTATTGAAGATTGTTTCGTGATTTTTATCTACAGTTTAGTTTATATAGCAGTTTAGTGACCTCTCTGTATAATATAAATTTAATTTATCATTTCATTTCATCTTGAAATAACTAATTAAAGTGTTTGCACTGATCATGTGGCCACTCTTCATGAAGATGTGTTTCGCAGTTATTTGTTGATGTGTCTTACATTTTCCTTGATTTCTTATTTTTAATTAGTTTTAACTTATTTTGCTAATCTTTGGTATAATTTTATTTCAGTTATTAACATCGATGTTAGAAACTTTCACAACTCTAAGTTGTAATCATTGTAAAATTTAAATCTGAAATAAAATTCCACCATCAACCCTCCATCATCTTCATGGACTTCATGGAGAATTCTGGTTCTTTTTCGTTAGTTCTCTTTATTTGTCTTTAGAATTGCTTCCTTTTACTATTTATATCACACTCATGCATGTAATTTATTTTCGTCGTTTGTTTTAACATTGTTTTTTCGTTCGTTATTTTGTACGAATTTATATGAATTTACACAAAAGTTAAAAGTACGTGCGCTTTGGATTGCAAAGTTTTATGAGCAATCAAAATTAAATCAATTAAAATGTAGGTCCAGTTGAAGCCTAATATTTAACGCCCAACGTAACTAATATTACAATTTATAACTCGATCCGTTAATGGCTTTTATTATCGAACATCATAATATAATATTACATTTTAGATAAAAATTCTGATTATTTTCACTTTAGTTTGCGAAATACAGTCAACATCTCAATAGAGGATTAATTATATTTTTTGTATCCATCGTTTGCTATACGCGTAGGAGTTTTATGACGAAGTTTTAATTAATTTAATTGTAATTAGAATTCAAATATTATTAATTATTAATTTTGTGTCAAACATTTTTACGAAAAAATATTTTGAATAATTAATTGTGTATTTTGATTTTAAGAGGTTAACAATTACCAATGAAATGTATCCTCAACGATGCAGAATTTAACGCCTACGGCTGCCAAGTAGTTGCAAATCGACTCAATCAGTCCATAAACCACTGCAATTACGTAGCAGCAAGGTTAACAACTTGGTTTTATTCAAAACGGGATTTCTACTTTAAATATCATTATAAAAATAAATGCCGTTTCTCTGTCCAAACAAAATTTAATTATTTAGCGCATAAACGTTTTGGTTAAACGACATAGTCAACTATATCATTGATCAACACATAAACCTCAACATTATTAACTATGTCTGCAAATTGCATGTAAAAAGTCAAAAACTTACGATAATCCGTACGTCAATTCAACAAGTAACCATTTTCAATCCCTCTTTCCTTGAACGCGACAATTACAATATAATTTTTTGAAAATGTTGTTATGTTAAAATACCCTTTGTTTTTTTTCAGTATTGGATTATTCATATTTTTCGGTCGAGTTGGGTTGAGCTTTTTTGATACATTTTGGTATTTTGGCATATTAAATTTAATAAATTTGATCTGGGATGTTTGAAAATTATGCTAATTTTAAAATTCTTGTACTATTGAAAGTAAAACATTTTTTTCTAACACTGCTGCTACGACTGTTGTCGAGAGCAGCATCAATGAAGAAAAAGTTGTTACTAAAAAATCACATCTAATGGAACGGCTAGAAACTTTTATTGATAGTAAACCCTTAAAGGGCAATTTGTTTTACTAATGCGGGATGAAAAATCATTTTCTGCTTATTACAAATTATGCATCCAAACAAACATTTTACTTTTACTTTTACTTTTACTTTTACCCCTTAACGCTTTGAACATTGGACCATTTCTAAATACTTTTGATACCGCCGCCCTGAGCTCCCAACAATTATGTTATGTAAAAACTTAACTTTTAAATATGGAATGTATAAAATTAAAACACCCAAGTTAGTTGACATTTTCAGTAGAATTTAAGAAAGGAAAATATTCCCTTCGTTAGATCAACAGTGGGATAAAAGTCTGTAAAAAACTGTTATAAAAGAATTTGAAGAAATGGCCGGGTTATTTAACTATGTGAATAATTCGAAATGGCAGGAAAATATAAAATTTACTTCAACGACGAACTAATCTTATACTTAAAATATTTTATGAACATTAATTAAGACAACCCTGTACTTCACTTAACAATATATTGTTTCGATGTAGATGAAGACCAAGAACAAATATGACGATAATTGAAGGTGATCTGAGGGCCTGGTCATGAAATATAACCATCTTTTCCATGTGGAAAGTCAAAAGCTCACATTTACTCATAAAATAAAACACAGCTTGAATATGAATATCTTTATACGAAAGATTAGGGAACCTTTGGAAACGATGAAGGAAATTAAGAAGCAAACTCAGGAGTTACTGAGACAAAATATCGTGAGACAAAGCATATCTCCTTGCATATAGTGACAACAAGCAATAATGGACGAACATTGAATGGTGGTTGATGTTCGAAGACTCAACAAACAAATGGCCGAGGATAAATATCCGATACCAAATATTGCGGACATCCTGGACAAATTGAACGAAAACGAATATCAGGGGACACATCGAATTCAAACGGATGCCCTTCGGCTTGAAAAATGCATCTGCAATTTTCCAAAGAATCATAGACGGTGTTCAAAGAGAATTGCTTGAGGCCTCCTGTCTAGTTTACCTAGACGATATTATTATCTATTAGGCAACATTTCAAGCTTATAATGAAAAATTAATCAATCAAAGTATTCCAACGGCTAATTTCAAAATTAAACTCGAAAATTGTGAATTTCTCAATAAGGAATAATATTTGGGACAGTAGTAAAGGATAAAGGAGTAAAACCATACCCAGAGACAATTCAAGAATATTACTAACTTTTCAATTCCGAAATCTAAAAGAGAAATAATAAGTTTTCTATGTCTTTATGATATTATAGGAAATTCATCAAAAACTTCGCAGGAATAGCCAAGCCTGATCACTGTCTGAAAAAGAATGCAAAGATCGACACTCAGAAACCTGAATCTGTGAGAACCTTTCAGCAATGCAAAGAGTTACTCGTACACGATCCCATATTACAATACCCCGATTTTACTAAAGAATTCTTAGTCACCACAGATGCTTCAGGCGTTGTCCTAGGAGCCGCCCTATCACAAGATATAGTAGGACGAGGACGTAACCCTCGATGAAACCAGAAACTGAGCAAAAATATTCTACAATCTAAAAAGAATTCTTGTCATGGTTTACAAACAGTGAACAACAAACAGGAATTAAATTCAAAACTAATGAGGTGGAAAATAAAACTAGAAGAAATAATATACCAAAAGGGTAAATATAATACCAACGCCGACGCATTATCGAGGATACGATTTACGGAAATAAATGTGATTACGCAGAATGATTTAGATAATAGATAGTATATTACCAAATATAGATGATGTTGAACTAATGAGCATTACCGACGAATTAGGAATAATTGAAGAACAGTACTTCCACATCAGTGCCACCAAGAAAAGCTTCCTGAAGGTGGTAGACGGGACAATAACCGAAATGTCGAAGCGATCCTTCGGGAAACATTTCTACAACGTGGCTCGCAACCCGAGAACCAAGGATCACACTTGCTATATAATTAAAAATTAAAAGTTATTACAATGGATTCATTTAATTTAATAAAATATGAAATTTAATAAACTTACATATTTGTCTTTCGGTAAGGTTTTGCTTCGACTTTGTTATCAACGATTATTTATATCACCTAATTGTGTTGTTATAAATCAATGGGTTTGATTGCAAGCCGTTGAATCATGAATGGGTGTCACAAAGGTAAATTCCGGTACCACCATGATATTTATTGAAATTCGTATCATAAACGCGTATTAGGGAAAAGATATTGTTTTAATTGTTACCAGGACGAGAACTTCAATATGGGTTTCGTAAAGATAAACCAACACAGACACAGCGCTGCTCAAACATGTCGTGTCCGTCCAATTACTTTTTGTCCGTACCAATAGGAACCGACAATTTACGGACCTTATATATACATTGAGTCCCCCGTACCGCACATTTTACTCTTCCTTGACATTTCGCTTTGTCTCATAATAGCGTCCAACACGCAGTTAAATAATTGAGTTGATAAGCGACGTTGCCTTATCCAATTGGGTGCAACTGTATCAATTTCTAACTATTCCGTACCAGACCTTCGTTTAAATCAATAAAAAAATACGTAGCCAGAAATTTACATCGAAACTATTATCTACAATTTGCATTGTAAATATATTTGGTCCAACCAAAATACATAAGTCCCCATTGATATTCGTCTATTAATCTACTTCTTAGAGCTCTTATACAAGGTACACTTATTTCCTTATTTTTTAAATGTTGCTTAAGTTTATACAATCTTTATACCCCCTGTATTTTATTATTTCTACATATCCGTTACAATTATCCTTTTAACTACTTACTATTCTTAATTGTGATACTTTATTTTATGAAATAATAATACAAAGTACTATTACCAGTTATGGAGCTAACTCAGAGCTTCATAGCTGAATACAATGAAATATTAGTAGGCGAATGATTTCTACGATCAAATAATTCGAATATATAATTTTGGGAAAGAGTATTAGACTAACAATTAAATAACAATGTAACAACAACTTGCTTTTATAGATAATATTTTTAATGGATTTTATTCGAATAGATTTATTAGCCACTATTTTTAATTGAATATTGCATTCGGATACATTCGCGAATGTTTGATAATTAACGTAAGTATGCAATCATCGCAGATTTTAAACTAAAATGACCAGTGTTGAAGTTGGTTGAGGTAACTGTAGTTTAAGTGCATTTAAAAAAACACACAACTAACAAAAAAAGCCAACCAACGAAACTACACAAGCAACACCGTAAATTACCTATCCCCGCACACAATTTAGTGTTTTAGCACGTTGCAATTTAAATGCACGTGCGAACTCCCATAAGTACATAGTCCGCTCGTGAAATGGAAAATCTCTAATGACTTTGTTAAGTATATTACTTTCCGCAACGTAAATTTGCATTACAAAACTTAGTTTTTGCAACAAGGTAACTGCATCTATGTAACTCAATACATAAATTACCATACACTTAACAAGTAAATAAATAACAATATAATAACAATATATCTGCCCAGATTTAAATATTGCAGCCACAACATGCCCGCTCGATTAAGACACGTCCCATATATGTACTCGCCTTGTACATTGTAAATGGTACTTTACGCCCTCGATATCGATCTGAGGATGTACTCTTGTCCTGCTAATCCACCACAGTATACAGAGTAAGCCCTTAAACTACGATTTCGCGCGAAACGTCGCGAACGCAGCCGAAACGATTTCACCTACCCTTGAACCCGGAATTTCGATCCGTTTCGGATGCTTCGTCAAAATATTTGCTCCTTTTTCGGTGCGTTGGCTGACGCGTCGGCAGAGAGAGATGGCGACGAATTCGTCTAGATATTTTTTTTCCAAGGGGGTCTGAATTAGCACATAAAAGAGGCGGCCATTAGATTTTTGCGTTCACTCAGTGATATCTCATTTCGCTCAGCATCATATTATGGGAGCATTGTGTTCAAACTTCAATATTTTGTAAGAATCACCATCAATTCTACGATGGCCTCCGATTAAACATGAATGAAACGTGTGAGTTTTTAACGTCTGGTTTACCGTAATTAATTCAACGCGAAGACTCCAGACCAAAAGCTATTAATATTACATCATCCGTACAGTCGATAAACCGAACAGCAAATGCGTGCCTAGACGAGCTATATAATTTTCAAAAATGATAAATCCGTTAAAATTGCCGAGGTGAAATTATTAATTTTACATCGAACTTCCGGATGGAACGGAATAAATTATAATGGGGCTCATTACAAATAAATAAGTTGCGGCAATCGAACGGGCCGCAAGTTTTATCGATACGTAATCATTATTGCCATAATAAATATACATGAATACGTGAATATTTAGTTGTGGAGCGCATGCATGTGCATGTAAAATTACACGCGTTCTTTCAATAAATATCGCTCCTATTTGCATAAAAAAATGTTTCGCCGTAAAATGAACACGACACATGACATAAATATTTATGGTACTAAACTGAGAATGCCTACGTACGTACGGTTATTTAAATGCTGTAAGTCTGGCAAAAAGTAAATGAAAATTTTTAATGATTGTTGCTTTTAGTTAACGTTTTATATTGGCGGCAGATGAACTCGCTTAAATTACAATTGCAAATAACCAATGTCACTTTTAAACGCCAGAATCCTATACATATATGATGCCTATTATTTTTGTAATTAATAGATGTCTTTATTTATTTTATATATTAATTTATACAATCAATTATGTGATTCCTCCATCACTGACCATGGAAAAACTAGTCGAAGTGAGATATAAGACGGAGGTGAGTTAATTCTGTTTCATGTATATGTGCAACTAGACAAATCCTGTCACCTGGGTCTTGTCATAATTATAATACGTATATTTTAGAATATATCTGCCTGGGACTCGTGTACATTGACAATATATGTTATGTAAATAATCTAACGATGCGAAGGAACCTACCAGACTCCTTCCAGTAGGCACTCAATAGTTCATTTCATTTGCGAATCCAGATACGAAATGGAGTTGGGCTTATTACTCGAATACTTGAAGGTACGATTGGGATCGAATTTTATGTGCATATGAAGACGATTGGTGGTGAGGCCATGAAGGTGCTCGCTCGGAGGGTCTTGAGGCTACGGTACGGAACGCATCCGGTGTACCCATACTAATTTAAATCGATAATCATAAACTTTAATTCTATATTTCTGTTAATGTTAAGTCTTGTCTCAGACATCTCAATAACATAGCTATATGAAGTTACTGTTACCTGGTTAGTAGCTTCTGCAGGATGTTATCATACACATATGAGGCTAGACGGATTGACGGTTATACCAGCAAACTGCTCAAAATTTCTATTTTGCAAAGATTTCTACTACAGCAATTCACGTGAAAAAAAACAGCATTACCAATCTTTCAATATTACAGAATATATGGCAGATGCATTGGCTTTTGACCATTTGGGGAATTCTTCTGGGTCGATCAACGGGAATTAGATGTAGATTAGATGTGCGAGTACTTATATAAAATCGACAATCTCCAATAACAACTCTGTATTTTGTTGTTCATAGCCTTGGTTGCTTAGTGAATTGAAATAATATAATTTATGCAATACTTTAGAATTAGAATTAGTGTATTAAAAATTGTAGGTATTCATCAAAATCGTTGCCAAAATAATTAAAATGTGATCACAATAGTAAAGATTATCAATACAGGTATTTAGCAATGAAGGAAATTAAAAGATTCATACCAGGTGAAGCACTGTACAGTGGAACCATGTAAACTATAAGAAATTCATCACACGAGCGTCAATCAAATTATGTAATGAACTTTAATCACAGGCGAAGCTCCTCCAAAATAGAGGAGGACAATACAACTCTTATAATTTTTTTAAAAACTGGATCCAGTTGAAACTTACCTGAATGATGACGAGAAGATACAACTGAATAAGAGTACCGAAAAGAAGATTCGCAAATTGAGAGCGGGCTTTCTTATCTTTCAGGAAATGGAATGAGTTAATACAACTTTTCATTACCTGAAATTATATTTATTTATTTGTCGTATTTTAAAAATATCGACTTACGCAATACATGCACAAATTTTAATTTAATAACTTATATGCATGAGTGTAAAAATGTCACGACATTAGTTTTACATTCATTTTATTGTCGTGTATTTTGCTTTTCTTCGTTTGCGGATATTAGTTCTGTTTCATTTGCATTAATTAGTGTGTTCTCCTTTTTAATTGCATTATGTTTTTCATTTATCATTTTTCGATTTATTTCTGTTAGTTTCGATTGTTTATTGTTGTTGATGTCTTCGATTTTATACATTTTAATTATTTATTTTAATATGGCGTATTTATTAAAACCACATATTATTTAATGATATCTCGGGCCATTTAATTCAATTTGCTCTCCTAGCAGAGCAGGGAGTTTTTACACAGTAACGAGTCCAGTGACAACAATTTTTCTCAATTCTTAAGTACTTTATACGACATATGGAAACCTTGTTTCCGTCGATTTAAATTATCAACGAGGGAATATTTCCCAGAAAGTTGCTCGATCTATATTTAAGTTTCCTGGTGATTATTTAAGCTTATTCGATAGATATAGATTACTAAAGAAAAAACATTAGTCTAACATCGATAATCCAAAAAATCTCATATGATAGAAAAATGGCCTTATCTTCAAATATGTTAAAAACAGCTTGGCAAATAATCAATAACTTTTGCTCCTTGTTTGGACCAAGAACACTATCACCAACCTAGTCCATCAATTATAGAGTCCATTAACTAACTATCGTTAAAATACAATTAAATCTCATACTGATGCAAATGTTAATAAACATTCTTTATTTTATTACCTCTTGCTATATATTACATTCCCTGCTAACGTTAATAAAATTATCTTTTCAACAGGAAATTTTCACTAATGTCAAAAAAAATTTAAAAATGTATCATTCATAAAAGGGACGATAGGTCGTTGATCTCAAATCTTAAATTGTCGAGGAATAGCTTTGCTATCCACTGTGTATGTGACTATGTAATTATATATTGATCTTTAAACAACAAAGAAAAATCGCGTATATATTTTTTTGGCCTAAAACGCACATTTGTCATAGTAAACCATGAATTACTTCTGAGCAAATTGCAAGGATATGCCATAAAAGCTACTGCTACTGCATAAAGTTCGTGATCGAACAGCCTACTGTTCAAGACAATTGTATCTGCATAACTTTAGTATAGTGCCATGAACAGCAAAAGCAAAATTAACCGACGAAATGTATTTTTCTACAACTGTAAAGATTTTTTACGCGAATGTCATAACTTAATGCTTGTGCACTTTAATATGCAAATACAGTCGTAGAAAAAAAAATGCACCATCAGAATGAGAATAAGAATAAAATGGTTAATCGGAAAAATATGTTTACTTCAAATTTATATGGAGACGCCACAAAAAATGTACTATGTAGCTACAGTTATCAAAGAATCAATTACTGCTATAGGATATACGACTAATATACTGTTTGGGTAGAATAAAAAATGTAATTTTGGAAATGAACATTTACGACAAAAATTGTTGTTCACACACCACTGCCGTGCGGATGAATTCTACCGTTTATTAAGTTAATTTTATTAAGCTGCAATTGCTAGTCAATACTACAGCTACATAAATGTAGAGAGAAATAATAATTTTTACAACCAAGGTCGTTTCGAACCAGCAGAGCGTAGATGAGACAGGTTCACGCCTAATCTCAAACGTTACCCTTTTCCACACCTAACATTTTCGGGCAATTAGGGCATTTTAGGGCTCTGCCCTAACCGTAAGATTATCCTTAGAAAACGATATAAGACAATAAATAATCCGATGGCATAGATAAGAAGAACATGAAATGCATCACGTAGTTTTTTTGCACAATTTAATAAATTTTTCTGAGAAATCGAAATCCTCACCGGTATTTTTTCTCCCATAACTACAGGCTTCCATCTAACTAGACTTGTGTTATTGACATACACTTTACATTCAATCTTGATATGAGTAACCAAATAGTTTCATTTATTTACTCTGTTCACATTATCAGCAGGCATTTGATTTTATACCCAACCTAACCCAATCGAACTGTTATATTACGTTTACATGTTCATCTAAAAATTATACCTGTTCTTAAGCAGTTAAACTACTGATACTTTAGCAAGCTCGAGACACTGGCAAAGCACCTTAGGCCAAAACTGTAGAAAGTCCAAGGTACGAACCATAAACAAACCTGTACATTTTCTTCTAATATATATTCGAACATAGCATATCTTCATGTTGTTCGCTTGTGGTACGAGATCTTTTAGATTTTATGGTCAATTTCATTGTCGTGAGGTAAATGACAAAGAAGACGAAAATGAATTGGAAATTTGGGAACGAAAAATTCTAAGAAAGATATATGACGGAATTGAAGTACAGAATATAGTAGGAGAACCAATAAACAAATTGAAAGGTAATACAAAAAAACCAAGCATTGTTCAAGTGGTAAAAATTCAAAGCCAGATGACTGGGACACATAGCGAGAATAAGCGACGATAGATGGGTGAAAAGAATCCTAATGAGGGAAGAATTGGGCAAGAGAAGGAATGCTCAGAAAGAGATGGTTATAGGAAATGGAGAAAGATCAAAGCGATGTATTAGTCAGAGATTGGAAGGAAGAGTCATGATCGAAGAAGATGGCAAAGAAGATTAAAAGACCTCGAAGTCAAGGGTCACTAGGGGCTGTTATATTATAAATACATAAGGTCAACTAAGAAAAATTCTTATGTCGATAATCTAAGTAATTTTCATTCGACTATGAAATAACTCATTATTATGCAATTTTCAACTGGTAACCAATCACTAAACAGAATTCATCAAAAAACTACATTGAAATTAATTGATTAGAGCATTGAAGTGAAGTTAATTATGAATTTTTGGATTTTAGATTCCAATTTCATATCATCGCATCATCGCATCATCGCCATTTCTCGTACACCTTCCCGTGTCGCAAACTTCATCCTCTTGAGTAATGGAAATCATTACTGCTCATTGCATAATATACTATTCTTTATTTCTTAATGTAATTATTAACATTAATATTTCATAATATTTAAAATTCAGTTTATATTGAAGAAGCGTCAAAAGCAGTTATGATTGTTTAAGGAAGGCATCTTTTGAAAAATGCTATCTTCGCCTGATTTGGTTTTATTTTCAATATTAATCTCATTTGTTGATAATTGCGTGATTTTGAGAATTTTTTTTTGTGTAGGTGGTATCTGGTGTTAAGCATTGTACGAAATCAATAATAATTCGTATTTAGTCATTTATAACCACCTCATGTTTTTCTTTTTGAAAATTCATGTTTCAAGTTGATATTGCATTATCTAATGATAATTGATGATGTTCTTGTAATGGCGTGATGCTACTATTAACGTGTTAATGTTGAGTTACTTCATTTTCACAAATGCATAAATCGTAAAAAAGCCAAACTCTCTTGAAGGTTATACAATTATCTCTTTAGGTATGGTTGAGCTTATTTAATGCGGTTAAGGTGTTAAAGATACTATTGGCCATTTTTGATTTTTAAATTACGTCCATTCTAAACGTTCCCATTAAATCCGACGAAGAAATAAAACGTGTTCAAGGAAGGAAATCGTAAACACAAACGACTAAATAATCAATAAAATGATGTCTGCGAGGAATTACCATAAATAAACTTTGTACTATTCGTCCGTTCTTCAGGGAGAGCCTCCTCGCTTTAGGCGAATGCAATTTATCACAAGTCCGTTACCATACACACCCATAATTTATAACGCAATAACTACTGCAAATTTATGTTGTTGCTAACAATTACACCGGCTACCATTATAACCGCAGAAACTCGAAGCGTAAAGCCGAATAGAAAGCGAATGTCATTATCAAATTATCTCTATTATTACTGACCTCACTCAAATCCTTGACATTTTTTGCCCGGTTGTATCCAGCGATCCACTCGTAAATGTTGCAATGAACCCGATTCAAGTTCATCGAAAAAAAAATACGTTAATAAATCGAAGTATAAATGTCCCACGACTAGTTTATCGCTCGTTACGTATTTATGGCGCATAAACCTAAAATATACGCGTATTATGCGCGACCCCAATCATGGGTGTGAACATCCTTATTTGAAAGTTCATCTGTTGCAGGTGAGAAAATTAATAAACGGAGACCAGCTCAGCCGATGCGTTGTTGTAATCGAAGGGTTGCGCACGTAACATGTGCAATTGCTAAGCAAATGCGGTTGACTGTTGCTGCTAGGTTTAAATTCAACACAATGTAGCAGGATGTCTACGATGTGTTGATTGTAATTGGTAACGATTGCAAATATAGTTAAACGAGTTTGGCTCTGTAATCTGGATGGTTCTGGCTCGAGTTTTGCAGTTGCGGAACTAAGTCAGTTTAACTCGACTTTAATTAATACCATGGTATTTTATCGGGGATAACAGGAAGCCTTTTCACTCAGCTTTTCAGGTGACACGTAGATCGTAAATCAATAGCAAATGCTGTGTGTAAACAACAACATTTTTAGATGGATCGCCAAAGATTTATGGTTAATAGCGATGTCGAAAATTTCAACACAGAAATGCATTTCCGGTACGGCCAGATGGTAGAAAATCGTAAATTTCAATATTTTCGCGAAACTTTTACGATTGTACCAAAGACAAATTGCTGTGGGTAATAAATCTAGCATTAAACTGGGACGTCTTCTATTTTTGTCGTATATATGGATTGGGATCAAGCGCAAGTCTCGTATTTTTCTGCACTTACGTAACCTAAATTTGATTCGGCACGGCTGTCGACTAATAAAATAGATAGTCAAAGCGGAAGTTACAACACTTTACAACAGAAACGGCCGTATTGTTATTATTTATTATAATAAATTCTAAAAATGTCAAGTACATGACAGACGGTGCAAAATCGATAAATAAATTAGAATATTTATGGTATAAGAAAGTGGACAGTATATATACATTCGTTTAATTAAAAATGATACATACCATTTTTTAGAGCGAATTTTATGCAAACAAGCAAGACACATAGGTAACAAATACCCATCAAAAGTTAATGTTAATGGAAGAGATGCGAATGTATAAATATTACATCATAAGGAGTAATTTTATGCCTGATACTAAACCATACATCTCCAAAAATTATAATAAAAAATTGATGTAGAAAAGTTATGAATGTGATGTGAAGGTCAGGTTAGAAAAAATGCGCATAAAATGATCTGAAAAAGTCATACGACGTACAATTCGACAAGATGTCTATAAATTGGGCAATTTTGATGTCCGTAATTAAGGTTTTAGTTGATTTAATTGTGAATTTGCGAATTAGAGAACTAGAGATTCTGTACGTTCGAAATTTTAATTGTGTTTAAGTTGTAATTAAAGTGAAACTAAAATTCAGGTGAACTGCTTTGGCTGTCATTTTGCGATTATTTGTATTTGAAGTATGATGCGGTAGTGTACGTTCTTATGAGTGATCTGCCTATAGTTTGTATGCATCTAGAAAACTCATATGCATATTTGGGTTGTTCTCATTAAAATTTATAACTACACTGCTAGTGAAATATATGGTTTTACAACTGATAACTAGAATCTAACCTATAAAAATTTGTGAAACGTCCTAACGTAGATACATATCTGTTTTTTGAAGAAATGACCGCTTCTGTGTAGACGAAATCTGAAGGGTGGGTGGCACTTACTTTAATTTGATTTACTTTCGTTCTTTCTTTCATATTATTACTTTACTTATATTACAGGAAGAGTTGCGCTCATCCGAACATTTGCTTTTCTTCTGTGAATAGTAGCCAATCAAGTGGAGTTTTAAACCTTGAAATTTTAACACATTACATTGCACAATAATAAAGTACTCGAAACTATGGTACAAATAGAAACTACATGCCAAAAAATTGCAACGTCTCGAAAGAGTTGAGTCACAAAGCTCGCCACGGAATCTTACCATTACCCGTCGATCATTTTGCCACAAACAGAACCGAGATTCGTCGCTAAACATTATCTGATCCTATCCATCGATCCAATGTTGGCTTTCTTGGCACCACTGACATCTGGCTGTAAAGTTGCGACAAAGGAAGAAGTCGTAAAGGTGGGTATGAGTAGAGATTAAAAGATGAAATTCGGCGGTATGCAGTTGTTCGCGACACTATGTGCGTTAGATCTATCATTCAGTCAACACCAATTGCAGCCGATCAACGAAAGCTGTCTCTAAGACTTATATGTCTAAGGCGACGATCTTCACGTTCGTTAGTCGCTCAAGGACATTCGCTTCCCGGACGACGATGTTGGGTATGTTCTTCAGACCACACAGTCCATGCTCGAAACACTGTTGAAGGATTTCAATTCAATCTTCGACCAATTCGAAGAGTCAGACAATTGGTTAAACTAGGCATTGTTAACAATTGAAGAAACAACATTCACTCACCAAATGTCATAGACTTTGTGATACAGTTTTTAACATTCCTGTTACAGATTGTATGTTTCACAGCAAGAAGAAACATATAAAACGTGCACTTCATTGTTATTTTTATCACCGATTTTTTATATGCAGCCAGTTGTTTTGTTAATATTGCACCTTGGTGATTCATCTTTTTCGAGGTAATGCAATTTTTTGGTACGTAGTGTATATAATCATACTTAGAACAACTAATAGGATGTATTCCATTAAAATACTATACCCAGAATGCTACCTACGTGAAGAAAATGCAGCTTTTCTTGAACAAAGTAAAGTTTTATTAAAAGCATAAAGATTTGTAGTTTGTCTCTTTCATTTAATGATTGCATGTACTGAGTTATTGCATTTAACACTGATTAATTTAACAATAACACTTCTTCCCAAATCAGGTTGATTTTCAGCAAAAATAAATAAAACATTTTCTATTTAAGTACCTTATAATTGTTATCAGTTCTTCAGCAGGAACTTCTTCAACTTCTTCTTATTTTTTTTGTCTTTGTTGCTAATTAATTAGGTTTTCTAAATTGTCCACTGAAAACGAACATCTGTTTTCAATAAATTCCTCTTCATCGATTTGCAAAACCTATTGATTTGTGTCATTTGGATAACAACATTTTCATTTGACTTAAAGACGCGAGGCTGTCACATATCATCTATCCACAAATTTAAGAATTTCCTTAACCGAGTTGATTTGGCTACTGTGAGATCTGTACAAATCTGAGCATACTGATTTATTTTTACTCATTGACTTAGCATGGATGTGAAAGCTCACTGCACGTAATGTTAAGGAATGTGTCAGATCGGAGTTCTAGATTGTCCAATAATAATGGGCATAATAAATATATTTCATGTGTTTTATAAATCGAGGATAAGAAGATAAGAACAGGTTAACTTCATATTGGTTCGTTCTGCTGTTATTTATGTAAAACGTAATTAATTAATTAAACCAAACCAAATAAGATGGAAGTAAAAGATTCGTGTCGTGAGTAAATCAGTCAATAAATAAAACAACAATATACGTTCATCTTGATAAAATTGTTTTATTTGTTGGCTCTGAAGTAATATCTAAGAGCTTTTCAAACGAAAATAACATCTATAAGAGGTAAGAACTAAGGAGAAATATGATAGTAATGTTATGAAAATAAACCAAGTGGAAAAGAGAAACCGAAAAAAATGTTATAGTCTATGAAACAATACTATATATTTTATTAATTGAAATATAATTACACCCGCGGTTGAACATTCGGGATTGCCAATTTGTATGTCTAGACAAACATATAGGTACAACAATAAACAATATTTAATGGATATGAGATTAAGTTGATTCATAACAACAGATAGTTCGTTTATAATGTTTTGTGGCAATTACATTTCATACATAGCAATTTCTAGTTGAGTTGCGAATATTCGAAGAGATCACACGATAACACTGCCTTTAACTCAGCAATGTGAATAGATTTTAATAAATAAAATTGGTTTAAAATATCGCCAATGGCAATGGATATAAAAATATTGAAACTGCACGTCAGTAGATATTCATAAAATTAGAAGAATAATTAAATTATTACGTGACTGGATCTAGTCTCTAATTTACATTTTTTCCCGCAGGAAAACATTGGTGAAATTTAAAAACTTAAAAATGTAAGGTTTGAAAGATCAAATTAAACATAAACACAATTTTCGAAAATCGAGAACGTGAGAAAATTGCTAAAATTCACGAAAATGCAAACATGACGAAATTTACGAAAATTGGCCTGGGTTGGGTCAAAAAAATGTAAAAAATTAAAATTTGAACAAAATGTATATTAAAAAATATTTTAAAAAATGAAAAATTTCAAAAATTATATAAATCTTTCGGTTTGGATTTTCTTGTCTCTTATAGTATTCCTTTGTGTTTTCATTTTCACTTTTTGTTTCGATGTATTGTATTATTTTAGACTTGTGGATTGGAAAAAAATCAAGAAGAACAAATGTTCCAAATCCGACAAATGGCGACTTTTAAAAAATCTGTTCAATAGGGTCGGGATGTTACAAATGTTAAGCATATCAAAAATTCAAAGTATGCAAATATCAAAATTTTCAACAATTGATCTTCTGGACTAGGTTAGGTTGGGTTGGGTTGGGATATACATAAAATTTCAATAATTAAAGAAATAAATAAAATATAAAAATTGAGCAATGACTTATTTTTAATTTCTATTGTCTTTCCTATAGGTTTTTTCCATGTTTTTCTTTGGCTATTTTGTTTTGATTTTTTGTATTTATATAGTTACCTTGTCAGTTTTGTTTTGGTTGGTTTATGTTGGCACAATTCACAAGTCTTAAAAAAAATAAATTTCATTAAGTGTATATATGAAATTTGTCTCCAATTTGGGTTGGGTTGGGTTGGGTTGGGTTGGGTTGAGGTTAGTTGTCGAGTTGCTGAAAATCTTAAGCGTTTCAAAAAAATTAAATTGGCAATTTCACATTTTCAAAAATTAGACGAGATTGCATTTTTTAAATTAAAAGAAGTACATGTTTAAAAATTGCAATTACAAGAAAGCAAAAAGCATCAAACATCAAAATTATTGAACAATGCCAAAACAGATTTAAAAAAATTGCCAAAAATATCAATTTTTTTAAAAATTCGAGAAATACACAAAATTAAAAAATATATTTCATAAATAAAGATGAATAGACAATACTGCGGAAAAATTAAAGCAATAAAATAAAAACGAATGCCAATAACACTAGGAAGCCCTACAAATGTTTTACAAATAAGAATTAATGAAACTAAAATAAAGTAATCAACTATATAATACGCTTGACACCTAAATAATAAAATTCCATTAAAACAAAGAATTTTATTTCTCCATTTCGTTTGTTACTTTATGCTCTGATAACTTATTCTTACGTTTCAATTTAGTACATTTTCATTAGTTTTGTTCCACTGTTAACGATTTAATATGTTTATGTTATTATTTTTCACATTGCTACATAGATTTAGTTTTATTTGGTTTCACTTGCTTGTTTTCATTTGGATGTATTTTAGTTCAATTCTTCATTTAATCTTTGTTTTAATTCATTATAATGTTGGTTGTTTTTCAGCTATTTAATTTTCGTTTGCCTTATTATTTAATTTCGGTCTCGTATTTCGTTAAATATTTTTGTTTCGTCCTATTTCAGTATTTTATATTGGAAATTTGGAAACGTTGAAAATGTGAAAATTTAAAGTAGCTACAAATTAATAAAAACTCTTGTAAAAAACATTAATCAATATTAATTAATATTAATCAATAGTCAAAGTAGTGCAAATATGCTTAGTCACTTTGTCGCTTTTGGCGACTCTAAGTAAATGATGCATTCACATTTTTATGCAGTAGTTAATGGGTGGTTATTTCCCGATAAATTTTCTAATCAACGTTAATTGCTAAACCAGTGATGCATTTTACAATACCGCATGCTCATACGTGCGTGTACAATTCAGATAACTAAATCAATTTCTACGCAGTGCGAACCTTCCATGCGACCACCGAGTGGAAATGCCCTTTCGGAATAAAATCGCGTGCATATACCGTGGGTAAATTACAATTAGCAGAATATTCACATTAAAATTAATAGCTTACCGCACTCGTTTACTTAAGGGTGAAAGAGCGACAATACGTTGTAGTCACCGGAACAATCGGCGACGATAACGACGGCACCCTGAATTAATTAACGGGCAATCAAAATAATTGTCTCTCACTGCGAAGATTGAAAGCCTAACTCGCGACAATCAATAATAGTACACATCGACACTAACAATTATTATACATATATACGTTTCCAACAATCACTAAGCTCGTATGAATGGAAGAATATGATAATGCAGGTTTCCTATGGGTCCTTTCCCCTAATTCAGTGCCTCGCCCATTATTTCTTTGTAGTCGCACAAAAGAGCTCCAGTATTGTGACTTCCGGGCGCTGTGATGCCCGGCCTGCGTTAGTGGGAGTCGTATAGAAATTTTAAAGAAACATGCATTATGCATGGTTGTATTTTTGTCATTTTGTTTCTGTTCACCAAACGTGAAAAAAAAACGAATGGACATTTTGCTCATTAAAGCACTTTTTTGTCGGTGTACAAAAACTTAAAATTTATAATAAATAAAAATTGCATATCAATAACTTCTGTAATAACGTCTGATTGATCTTAAACGAGCAAAGTAATTTAAGTTCTAGTTTCTAGCAAATATTCTTACTGATACTGCTCCAGCCATATAAAAAAAAAACTAACAACCCCTTATTCTCAACAACATCGATCTAATCACCTCCCGGTAAAGTTAAAATATTTTTCTATAACTTTTACCATTAATTTTCTCCAGATATAACGAGGTTCCGATACAACCGTTTCGCAGCGATGATATTGCTAAATCACTATTTTACGTTCATATAGTTAAGTTCTGTAACGATTATGGACTACGCGTTAGATGAGAAAATTTTAGCGCACCCCGGAGAACCATTCCAAGTAGATGATTGTACGTGAGAGCGTCGAAAACACCTTACTTGTACGAAATACGTGGGCTATGATTCAGTGCGTTGGTCATTCGAACGAGCGATTCAATTTATGCTAATTTAGGACGACTAATTACGTTAAGTGTGTCAAGCGAAATCGATGAAAGTAAAAGTTATAGAGTTTCCCACGAAAATAGAACATAGCTGGCATATTTGATCGCAGATCGTAGAAAAACATCGACGGATATAATTAATGTATAAATTACGTTCCCACATAGTATATAAACGTACGTGCAGCCTTCCTATCTGATTTTATTAATTAAAACGTCAAGTCAACATTAGTACGTTACGTATTAGTAACTTGCGCGACATTTTTATAATTAATAAAATAAATACGAAGTTACTTTTTCCGAACACAGTTGACGTGCTTGCAACGCGCATAAAATTACTTCTCAATCAAGATTTCTGCTTTTAAACCCAATTCCCAATTACCCATCAACCACGTCGTTGTTGTAAAATTGCAGGTAGCGTCGCATATTTTTGATCCGATCTGTGTGTTATCACGACATCTCGTCCATTAAACGGTCAAGTTTTGTTTTCCGTGACAAAATCTTCGATACGATAATATGCATAATTTATTAATGAATGGTCGCAGGAATTTATGAAGCATGTTCTAATTAAGTGAACCTCGTTATTCAAAATTTATTGAAACGTTGAAAAAGTTGTTCTCCGACCGGGTATTTTTAGTGGCGTAAACTACTCGAACGAGGAGACACACATCGCGTGCAGGAATTCTAATTGAATGATAATTCCCAACTCATTAATTGCATGAATATGTAGAGTTATAATACCATAATAATATCGTATTATTTTTAATCTAATTTTTTGCTTTTGATCTCTTTGTGTGATATTTAAAACTAAGGTGAACGTGATGTACCATCGTAAATTAGATCGTTAGTGGTTTCCACTGCGATATGTGAATACTAAATATATTTATGTGTGTATTTTGTGTAAGTTAAGCCACAGCCACCAACTGTGGATCGCAATACCTTACGAAACCTTATTTCATCTAAATTAAATCAAGGTGACGTGAAATATCTAAAAACGAAATTTAGCCAAATACCTCCACTTTGTTTCGTGAATAATCTTAAATTTGAGGACACATCCGTGCCGATATTTCCTAACATACATAACTACAAAAATGAAAACTTGGAAGGTTAAACAAAGTAACTAATGAAGTATTCCATTAACAAGTGTTTTTTTTTGCTCGAGCATAAATAAACGTGTTAAATCACAAGGCATTTAATTTTCATCCAGTATTTCCCAAGAGCTAACAGACTGCCAAGAAATAGAGCAATTTATTTTGTTAAGAACGTTGTAGTTAAAATATTTAACGTGCGAAGCGTCATGTTCGATTATCTGTGGATATAGTGGTGTGGATTAGGACCCCGTTTAACGTACGTTTTACTTAAAAAAAATGTTGTCGCAGCAATGTTATTAATTAAAATGAAGTAACTATTTAATACACAAGTTGCCTTACCAATCAATTAAATTTCGAATCCAACGAATCGTTAAAAGCGCATACCTGAAATCAAAAAAAGAAAAACGAATTAGTTGCACGTTGAAAAATATAATAAAACAAAATTATTTGATTGCATTTTATAGCTAGATTTATACACAATGATAATAAAAAAAATACACTTTAATATGATGCCATAAATTAGCCAATGCTTTTTGGCGTTTTAAAATTGAACATAATGCATCGTACCAAACCAATAACTCAAAACTTTTCAATTATTAGAATGTGAATCGAGCGATTGGCATATTCGCGTATATCCCCATATTTTATGATTACAGATGGGCCGCGATATGTCATTAAAACTCCTGCAATATATAATGCGACTTTTCCTCTCTCGCTCTGTTCGTTATTGATATAATCATTACAAAAGCAGATAGTGCGCCGTTGGCATTGTTTATTTATTAACGATCGGGTTCACTGGCCTTGCGCGATAAGATTATTCGCATGCAACAAATTCATTTAAAAAATTACTTGTTATTATAATTTCGTGTAAAATGCACAGCGGAGAGATAAGTAGTTTTCATGTTAATTATTAAGTTATGCCGAGTCAAAGACCGTGCAATTATTAACTGTGATAAAGACTGTTAATGGCTTTGTGTGTAACGTCGTAAACGCAAATACTATTATAATAATCATAATTATTTTCTGCGGAGTTTAAGAAGAATGATTATTGCGTCGTATTTTTTTACGACGATATAAATTTAAAGATTTTTATTTATTACATTACGACATGCATTTACACGTATAATGCATTAATAAATTATAAACTATGAAATATTACACTCGTTAATATGTAGTTTTTAATAATATTTACTTAAAGTTTTGTAAGCAATCACAAACCAGAATTATCATTATTCATTAAACAAATAATTAAATCCATTTATTTCACTGTATATAATAATTATTCAAGAATTAATATTACACTCAAGTCAAGTCTAAGTCGTCATTAATACTAACGAAAGGAACTTGTTCGGAAGTAACGTACCCTTATGGTAATGAAAACACTAGATTTCTTTCATAACCTCCGTGCTTCCCAGATGCCCCTTCTATATTCAAATTTATTTAATTTAAAAGATCTCGTTATTTTCGAGTGTCCCGCTCAACGCTTTTAATTTCAAACAAAAAAAAACCTTTATTAATTTTAATACCCTAATTTATTTTTTCGTGTTTTGAATATTTTAGTGTTATCCGCACGAAGTTGGCTAAACAATATCTGTGGGATTTTGTCTGTGGGTTTGTTGAAGCAAAGTTTGCAACACTTACACTATTCGAAACAGGATGGTGACGATTATGGTGATATATAATATAATAAATTGAGAAACTTAAATATTAACAAATGTTGCGGGGCGGACGGATTGCCAGCCGGCTTTATTAAAGATTGCGGGGTGGAATTTTGTGTTCCCTTAACTATCTTATTTAACACTTCTATAAAAACAGGTATATTGCCCAACAAATGGAAAATTTGGAATTTGGAAACGTTATACCAGTCTATAAAAGTGGCGATCGCAACAATGTTAAAAATTATCGTCCCATTTCAATTTTGTCTATTTTTTCAAAATTATTTGAGTCGTTAGTTCATGACTGCCTCTATTTTCATGTGAAAAATATGCGGCAGCAACATGGTTTCATGCGTGGCAGATCTGTGCAATCGAATTTGGTGGAGTACACGGATTTTATATTAACCGTAATGGATTCCCGAATTCAGGTAGATAGTATTTACACTGACTTCAGTAAAGCTTTTGATGAAAATAAATCATGATATACTTTTACTCAAACTTGCTAGCGTCGGAGTTCACGGCGATCTCTATAGATAGTTTGCCTCGTATATCACTGGACGAATAAAATCTGTTACAGCCAAGGGATTTAGATCTAAACCTGTTGAAACGTGCTCGGGTATTGCGCAGGGTTCTCAGCTTGGCCCGCTCTTGTTCGTAATATACATTAATGATATATCTACTTGCTTCGTTCACTGCAGTTTTTTATCTTATGCAGACGATTTAAAAGTCTACTTGCCGATAAATAATAATCAGGATTGTATTCTTCTTCAAGAAGACCTTAACCGACTAGTTAACTATTGCAAATGTAATTCTTAAACTTGAGCAAATGTTTTAAAATATCATTCACTCGTAATATAGGTAGAATAATTTATATATATAAACTGGATAATACTGATATATTGTGCACTGAAAAGGTAAGGGATCTTGGAGTGCTATTTGACTGTAAATTGCTTTTCGACTGCCACATTGATTACATAATTAACAAGGCTTATCGCATGTTTTTTTTTTATTATTAGAACTAGCAGCCATTTCAAGTCAATAACTGCATTAAAATCATTATATTATGCATATGTTCGTAGTCATTTGAATTACTCCACTGTGTGGAACCCCCAGTATAATACATACATAGACAGACTTGAGAGTATTAAAAAAAAATTACTTTATATTTGCATAATAAAACTAACACCAATATTCCCTATGACAATTACAGTCAGGCTTGCAGACATTTCTGTTTACATCCTCTGAAAGAGATGCGTTCTCTTAATGACTTACTATTCATAATAAAATTATTAAGTGGTTTAGTTGACTCATCTACTTTACTTAGCCGGATATCATTTCGCGTGCCTGAGAGGTCTCTGCGAGATTCATCTCTGTTGCATGTTAGATTTTGCAATACAAATTCGGGCATGAATGCGCCTTTGGTTAGATTATGTCAAACATATAACGCTTATAATCCTGAGAATTTTCTGCATAGTTTTGAAACTTGTAAGCGGATGGCTAAATCAATTGTCTATGAATCATGCTAGGATGGATTTATTGTTGTGTACTACTGATCACTGTTTTTACTTATCTCTCTCTTTTTCCCACTTTTTACGTTAATTAATTTTTATTTTATCTATATGCGTTGCGGATGTTTACTATCTTATTGTTGTTGTTATTATTCTTATTACTATGTTTAGTTTAATTTAGTTACATGTATTTAATATTGTTGGAAATGCAATATTTGTTACAATATTTATATAGTTAAGTAGGGGATACTGTTTTTGGATTTATTTTGTTTGTATCCTAATGTAAATAAATAAATAAATAAATAGTGATTTGATTTTTTTTCGACCGACCAGCTTCGTAAATATGGTAATTTTACGATAGAACAATTCTGTCAGATGAGTTCGGTGTTTCGAGTCGAGGTGCCGCTATAGACTTTCCTATTTTCCATTTAAAGAACTCAACATGACATAATTTTGATAGCTGATGTTTCTAATGAATAAAAACAACTAATAAGCAGGAACAACAATTAGGATAATGTGAGTTTGTTTAAATTGATTATAAATAATAACATGTTTTATTACTTTACTACATTATCCATTTACTCATTATAAACGGTATTTATTACATTAAAACAAGTTCAAGTCTCTAAGTTTTGAACCAACAAGCTGATATTTACAGAGAATTCATCTTCTGCAAAGACCTAAACTTTACACTCGTGGTTGGTCGCGAAAAGAAACAGAGATTTTGATTTAATAAGGAAAGTTTGTACAGTTAACTGTTATTACACGTTTCCTTTCAAGAGAAACACAATAAAGCACCACGTTTAGCGCCACGTCTGTATGCATTGTTATGGTGCATCTCGACTCCGAATATAATAAAATATACAAATATGACTTTCGTCAAAGTGTTTTACATGAATTACGAGCACCATAAATAAATTATAAACACAAACAATTGTAAACATACACAAATCACAAACCATCTGTTTGAAATATTCAAATTATCAATGTAAAGAACAAACAAACTTTGGTTACCAAAACAACCTTTAAATATTTACAAAGGTCATTCTCGTAAACACATAAATTACAATTCACAAAGTGCTTGAACGCAAGTGATCGAACTATTGTTAAAAATTTAAATAAATTACATGTGATAAATAAATATCGCCAATACGATTTGCTTTAAATGAGCAATATTTTTATTACCGTTTAAACACAAATTAAACTAGGTTAACTTTACATCTTTTTTTAAATAAAACAGATACGATTATTGTGAATGTTGTGAAATGCGATTTGAAATTGTTACTGTTACTGTTTTAATAGTCATTGCTGGGGAATAATTAAAGTAAAAGTAATAAACCTGACGAAAGTTGAAAATTGGTTTCAATCAGCAAAGTGTGAAGTGTGCGGGCGAAGTCGTATTTCGACCTTGAACAAGACATGATCGTTACGATCGTCTTCCAAACTGAACGATAATTTTGATCAGCAGCCACTAGTTTTTTAAATTTTTTTCCTATTTATTTCCTTTTTCCCATTCCATTACCCATTCTTGCTCCAACATACCGATTGAACGATAGAACGATAAGTGAACGACGAAATATTAAATTTTGCTCTATTTAACTTTGGTATATTTGCTTATTATAGTGACTTTGAAGTCCGAGATACCAAGGTCTTATCTCAGTTAATCTACTTTAAGGCAGTTACCACCCCTTTTTAATAGAAACCACACAGCAGTCTTTATTATTTTTTCTACAAGATCCAAAATCACAGCTAATAAAAATTAACAGGAATAGTTTTCGGCAGAAATGTATTACTTTCTGTAGGCTAATTGTTCTGATTTCTTGTCATCTTTAGTTTTTCCTGGTCTTTATTGTTTAACACATCCTCTATTCCTCTCCAGTGTCTCCTTTCTTATAAAACTTTGCTTTATTTTGCATACTTTCTTTGTCGCATGTAATAGTATTTCTTTGAGGTTGTTCCACCGTTCATCTAAGCTATCCTTTAACATGTAATTCTTGTCTAGTTCTTCATCCACCAGTTTTTGATATTTAATTCTATTATCGGCATTTCTTAGTTTATACACTTTATCTTTTCCTTCTTAAGACTTTCAGCTTTATTTATGTTTGTTTGTTTCTTTACTTTAGTTCCTCGTGGGTAATGGTCGCTTATTAGGTCATATCCTGTCCTGACTCTAGTACCCATTATTTCTCCTTATATCACTTTTTACGATTATATAGTCTATTAAGGATCGTTTTCCTCTGCTGGTCATTTGTCTAGTAAATTTGTCTATGTCCTTATACTGGAACATGGTATTTTTTATTACCAGATTATTATCGCCACTAATAATTTTAATAATATTCTCCCCTTATTCTTTAACTTGTGTTCGCCCTCCAATTACCTTGCCTTTTGCCATCTTCTCTCGTTCTTTATACAGCGATAAAATTATTTTGCTTGTTTTTGTACAATTTTTTTTTCCTATTTGTATGTCTTGTGATATACTCTGTTCTACTTCTTCTCCATACTTTGTTTATTCCTTTTCTGGTCTGTTTATAACGTTTTCCATTCTCTGTTACAAAATTTCTTTACATTAATCATGAATACCATGGCTTCCTTTTTACACACCTGTTCGTCGCCTTCATACTTGCATCCATTGTTTACTATCTTTCTCAATTTGTCCATAATTTCCCTACACATATCTCATTATTTAAATTTAAGTTCCTCTGCATTCTTTCTTTATTTATTTGGCCATTTATACTAACAATATCAAGAATATAATACGCATCCACATCTGATCCGCGACAATTTCTAACGTCCGTTACATACCTTACGTATTTGGTCTCAATCAATAGGTCAGTTACATTAATAAGTGAATTAAACCAAATGACTTCTTCCATAAGGATGAATCATAAAGGAGTATTAAAAAATAGATCAAAACTTATTCCAGAAACGACTAATAATAAGCCGACAGATTTGAAAAAGTTCCAATCATACTCAACAAGCACGCGCAACAAAACAAAACTAACAGTAAGAGATGAAAAGACGAATATTTAAAGAAACAGGATAATGCATCGGTTTCAAAAGAAAGACAAAACGGTTAGGAACAAAACCTATATTTCTAGTTTAAAATTTCCTGAAAACTTTTGACCATAGATACTGGTAAAGATACCTGAAAACCGCGTAGTGAATCAGAATACTACGCAGCAAGATTATCGCTTAAATAGATAGAATATAATATGGATAGAGAAATTAGTTGAAAGGAAATGGAATGAAATAGGACAGAGAAGGAAGTATTCGAGTGATACTACGACTATCAAATTTGGCAACAGTACCTCAATATCATCATCAACCACCCAAAAACAAAAGAGTTGAATCCACGATTCTAGCAAAAAATACCGAAATTGTTCATTTTATTAAAACGATTATTTATATCTCCAAAATCTATCTGGACCAAACCAACCAACAATTTCAAGATGGAAATTCGAAGATAAATTCAATTTAAAAGCTTTTCACTTTCACATGCAGATTGATGTATTGATGTAATCCCGACGTAAGGCGAGCAGGGGAATGAAAAGGATGGCCATATCAAGTTGTCGAAATTAATTGGTCGTTCCAAACTATACAAATAAATCCCGATAAAAGAATCATCTCTTATTCATTAATAACAATTAACAACACTTGATGATAACTATGACTTACACGGGTGTCAATACTCGTAGCTCGGTTAATTTCAATTATGTAGTCATTTATTAAGTAACAAGTCGTTATAAATCAAAACAAGCTGACCTAAATCCGAACACCACGTACATTAATAACCTTCTAAAGTTTTATTTCATACAACTAATTGCATTTCCGCAGTTTTTTAGGATAGGTTTCCTTGAAAGGCCTGCCTCACAAGCGGCTGACTGCGAGCTATGATTAATGCTTAACATCGACGTTAGCAGCGAAAAATTTTGTTTTGTGCTTGACGAACACCATAAATAAATGTATAAGGCGACCGCAGTTAGAACTGCCGGCCCTCACATATGCGTAATAGAGTGAGATATTACCAGCCGTGCAGTTTTTGCGAAACCTTGGCTGTAAAAGGCTCTACCGTATTAGGAGGCTACGTAGTAGTTCGGTTGCGATATGCATGCATCTATGAACGCATTCAAGGAAAAGTGCAATTACTCCTTATTGTGGGCTTTCAAGGTATTTTCATTGAACGGCTGCGGAGCCATTAGCGTAAAACTTATTTTAATAAACAAGTGGTCCGCTATGGCTGAAAATGTCATCAATTTTTTCAAAGATTCAAGGATTTAGAAACAGCGCATCGATATAAAGGAACGCGATTAGATTGTCGTATCGCTTTGTTTGCGGAATTTTTATGTTGCACTCAAGTATGAATAACCTAAATGTTAATACTCTCGAAGTGATCGATGGAATTGTCCATAAGCTTAAGTAATCGCAGACATCCATTAATAACGTAATGATGGTGTTATTGCATTCTATATCCGAGGCCACTGATACACACAATAATAATAATTAATATTATTTGCTTTGTGTTCCTTCATTATAATTAAATTACATGTTGTGCAACTGCTTCAATTAACGTTAAGTAATAAATTATACGAACACATTATTTTTTATTTTCGATTTGCGGCTAAAAATGCATCCATGAAACAATTTAAAATCATACAAATTATTTCGAAAAAGTTTGAATATATCAAAAGAATACATAAAACGTCTATAAAAGCAACAAATAAACGGCGAACATATCTATTTGATCGTCGTTCAGCTGCATTACTTTTAATGAGATTGCCGAGAAACGTTTTATTTCGATTACATTTTAATCTGTGACCCAGTTCCTTCAAAATTCGATTATAAATTTTCTTTCGCGTAAATAATTAGATCGTAAACGTATGCGGAATTGCGTTATAAATGAAGATCGTGATACTTCCACGTATGTACAATATACTCAGATAACCACAGCGATAGCGATAAGACGGACAGTGTGTTATTATGTAATAAACATACATTTGGATCTATAACAGAAGCTATTACCGTAATAGGAAAAACATGTAAACGCGATACACCTGACCGTAGTACTTGCATTTAGAGGCGGGTGTTATTTGACGTAATATATTATCGATATTCTTGATCGAAGAATAATAATCACCTGCCTCTGTACATAAACATGTATCTATTATCGGAAAAATAAATGATGAAATGAATCATAAAAGTGTTCATTAATTTGCTTTTTGCTCCACATATCAAATACATTTTCATAATAGAAATTGATATATTTGTATTAATATCAAAATATTAGAATATCGGGAAATTTATTTTTGCTAATGTTAATGAGGATGACATAAAATATTTGTGACATTAAAACGATTATCTGCTACTATTTTTGAGGAACATTTTTGACTGCTATATGTTGAATGACGTACGTTCAAATACATGTCAAAGTCAACGAAGCTGTTGAACTCAAACACTCAAACAAAGTATATGGACATGTTATCACCTACACCTTCAGGTTTTAGACCACGACATATCAACGCTTTGTCACTGGTAGCTTTCGCTCATGAATTGATAAAAGCGAATGATGATGGGAAATGCACGCATGCATGCATTTTCACATGTGTTTGATGCCATGTCTTAAATTTTATTTAAATTTAATCAGCAATAGAACTCATAATATGCAATAATGTAGTTAAATAAAATTTAAAAATCAAAAGTTGCTTACCCGCTCATGTCAGCAATGAAAAATCTTATCACATCTGTTATGTTATCGGCCAAAGTCATTGTATCAACGATTAGAAAAAAACTTTGAAAATTATTAAATTGAAAGTATCAAAATATTAATAACGAATAGCAAAGTCTTCTTCTCGTGTACAGAATGAGATTTCTCATATCATAATCCTCTGCAAGACTTTTCAATTGATTGTTGCAATTCTTCAACACTTGCGAGCCTTAAATCCACAGACCTAATTTTGTTTGTTATATATGCCGAAATATTCTCAATCGGATTGAAATCTGGGCTTCTGGAAGACCAAGGTAAGAAATTAATGTCATTTTCGTTCATCAATTGTATTACAATACCCGCGATGTGAACAGGAGAATTATCCTATAAACATATTTTTCAAACCAATCAAAATAACATTGATGTTGCTACCTGTTGAAAAACGAAATTGTTAGGAAACATCTGCTGAACGGATGGTAACATAATGTTTTCTAGAATGTCTCTGCAATGCGCTGCTGTGAAGCGTCCATCTATTCTCCAACATACTCCTGGTCCATGCACACTAATCCATCCCCAAACGTTGACAGAAAATCGTCCACAATTTGTTACTGGATGAATATAACGTTCATCAAACCGTGAGTTCCGTGGCCTATAGACTCGTAATCTTCGGTTATAGCAAGATCGAAAAGTTTTCTGGTCAGAAAACACTACAGTGCTCCAAAATTCGTCGTTTTCATTTAGTAAATTATTTGCAAATTCGACTCTGCTGCGTTTGTTTTCCTCGGTAGGACATGGTTTTCTTGCGGCAGCGGAATTTGTTAAACCATCTTGTTTAATACGCCGAAACTGATGATGTCCTCATTCCTGGTCAGTTATTATCCAGCACATCTTTGTTTACCATATGACTTTGTAATTATGAAGTTTTGTATGCAACCGATTATTCTATAGCACTTTAGATGGGGTTAAGATTAAAATTAATAATATTTGTCACTGTTTTTTGGGTTGCGACTTTTGTGGAAACCCTTTTGTGTAAAATGTCGATAGTACCAGTGTTTGTTTTCACGTTTTTCTAATCCGTCGATGAGCCACACCGAAATAAAATATCAATATAAGTCATTCTAAATAACAAACCAGGCGTTGGATTTGTTAACACATTTGTTTTAAGACTTATATTAACTAACTGTCTATGTATTTGAATACAACAAAATACCCCTATATGGTAAAACAAAAAGACAGGTGATGTTTGAATGTTATATAAACTTGTTTTGTTCGAGGTAAAACATGGAAGAAGGTTAATAATTTTACGTCGCCGATAAGTAACCAGTTTAGTTCAATAACTCAAAATCCTAATTGATCGAGAATTAGGCAAATTTGAAGATAGCTTGAGTTAAGACTATATCGGAATTGTAATCTTTATATTTCCATTAATTTAAAGAAACGTGTTGGAACTTATTTTTAATTGTAATCTACATACAAAATTAGTTATAAAATAATTATCTTCGGTAGATTCATGTAAAACAAGTTGTCTTTGTAAAAAGGATTTTACATAGCAAGCGTTCTTTTTTATAATTCACGTGCATTAATGTCGAAGTTTATTGATGAAATGATACGACTGTAATCGACTTTTGGATGTAAATATTTATATTTTCATTCTTATAAATACATTTGAAAACACAACAACAATGAGATACATTAGGATATGGACAAAAATAAAGCTGGCAAACGTAAACTACAAACTTAATTGCACTTAAATTAAATTATTGAAATGTGTTTGGGTTATGTTAGGTGAACAGGGGGGAGTTTTCCATTTACGTCTGTGTTCTATTATTGTTAAAAGCGATATTTGTTAACTAGCGTATAGGAAACATATGTTGATAACATGACGTTAAATAGTGCAAAAATAATTAGCACGGCGCGTAAAATGCCTTAGTAACCACCAAAAACAAGAACGACACTAAATACCGACAAATATTGAAATTGATGTAATTATATAATTTGAATAACAATAACATAAAAATAATAAGCTCACTATAATTATGTATTTTAGTGATGGCTTTAAAAACAATAACATAAAAATAAGCTATAACTATTACTTGCAATAAAATTGTTGCACTTGCTTAGCGGACGGCCTTAATCGAGTAACCGAGACTATAAGATTGCAGTTCCCGTTGTTAAATAAATTAATAACATGCTCTCCTTTAAGGGCAGAAATGTTTAGAGACAGATTATCAAATACCTCATTGTCCCCACAACCAGTTCTAAGAAGAGGGGAACATGGTTATATATTAGGGGGACCGGAAAGTAATGTCATTTCTGCACATGTCGATATTCGATTGCAATCTATCAGCTCATTTTGTAGTACAAAATCGTGTCAAAGTTATTTTAAGGTGACTTGTTTACTCGTAAATACTTAAAAGTCAAATTTTTCTTTGCAATCTGTGGTGAAATGACCAGCCAAATACCAGATGAGGTACATATCCGGCATTGTATGCTTTTTGAGTTTCGCAAGGGTAATAATGCGACAGTTCCTACCAAAAACATTTACGATGTTTATCCAAATGCATTAGAAGTTCAAATTCGGTAATTTTGATATTTCCGACTCTTATCGATCAGGAAGACCAACAACTTTAGACAATGCCGTGTTAAGGACGGAGGTGGAAGCAAATGTCGTCCATGTCGGACGATCGAGGATCTGTCAAATACTCTTTACCAACCTTGGTCGACCATTCAAGAACATTTGCATCAGAGTGGTAAAGTAAGCAGAGCAGGTGTTTGGGTTCCGCATAATTTCCAAAATAAACCAGGTTTACACCCCAAAAAGGCGCTGTGTGTTTGGTGGAGTATTCGCGGGGTCGTTTATTTTGAAGTGCTAAAACTTTGACAAACCGTTAATGTTTACTGTCAACAATTGGATCGAGTAGATCAATCTTTAATTAAAAATTGCCCAGCGATTGTCAACAGAAAACGCGTTATGCTGCAACATGATAATGCAAAAATTAATGAATTGGGGTGGGAGGTACTACCTCACCCACCATATTCACCTGATAATGCACCATCGGATTTCCACTTCTTCCGGTTGCTACAACATTTTCTAAGTGGCAAAAAAATTTGGATGATGTCAAAAATGCGCTCTCCAGATATTTTGCGCAAAAATCACTTGAATTTTATCGATCCGGCATTGAAAATTTTCACACTAGATGGCGAAAGGTTGATGATAACGGAGGTGATAACATCATTGATTGAAAATAAAAACTTTTTAAAAATTTATGTTTTTGAATGTAATGCAAAAAAAACGACATTACTTTCCGGTCCTCCTATTACTGCACAAATACCTTAGAGAGTTTCAAAAATTTAATAAATGAATTTCCAGCTACAGCTAGTAAAGCGATACAAGATTGCCAGGCAGTACTAAAAGAAGTAGAATTACAAAATAGTTGCATTTATAAAAACCAATTACAGTTATGTAAGTGATTTTACAAAATAGAGAGTATTTTGACACTTGACAAGCAGGATTTGCCTTTAATTACTGCAGTACAGATGATTAAAACTTTAAAGACACGTAAGTCGTACCAGGGATATATTGGTCAAATAATTATAAACAAGTGATAGAAGACAACCATACAATGAAACATTTAGAACAGTGTTTAATAATCAGTTGTGTTCGGGATTAGTAGTTTTGTTGATATAAATTTGGTTAGAAATGTATATTTGGTGAAAATAAAATGTGTTGTTTATCTAATTTGTATGCCATTATTGTCAAAATTTTATGCGTTTTTAAGTGTCTTTTTGTGTTTTTTTGGTGCCTTTTAGTCCGGTCACTACATATAACGCATACATACGCATTACCAATCAATAAACATTTACATTGGATTTGAAGGTTATCAGATCGTCAATCTTTAACAGTATTTATATGCATCCAAATTAACATACTATACGAAAACGGACTAGTAATATCAACCTAACCCATTTTAACTGTCGCATTTAAGTCAGAGTGACACCGAATTAAATACCATTTCACTTAATCATTATTTACAGCATTGCAACAAAGTCAATTAAAATCACGGCCTACTGCTTTGCAGCTGTATTTTTTAAGATTTTCTTGTTACTTACATATGTATATAAATTAATATACATAATTTGTTGCATTTAATTTAACAGTATTTGAAAATTGCGCAATGTGCAACATATCAAGAGTATTTTCATAATTGTTATTATGTTATTGTATTAAGCTTGTAGTAACTATTGTGATTAGGAAAAAACAGGAATATTTTACAGAAGTGAAACCACGGGAGATAATCCGCTCGACGAACGACAATGGCTATGAATCACCAGCAGGCAATGGTTTGTCAAAGGGGTTGTCAAAGAGACAAATCGATATTAAATTATATCTTAATATATCTTAAGTCAAAAATATAATAACTATATATGGAAAAATTCATCTGGGTTGCGGTCTTGATAAGGGCGATATTTAACATTTTAATATCTTTATTAAATTGTCTATATTTCGTGGTTCATTTGAGTCTTTGGTATGCTATTCGTTTTTCCCAACATTTGACTAATCTAACTTTTTTTTAATAAATTATACGTGGGACTTTGAATACTGCTGACAATGGACCGAAGCGGGTATTCCTTGCAAATTTATTCTTAAATGAAAAACCAGCCCATTTGCGGGATTATTGTATCAATATTGTAGCACCCCTCCATAGTCTCCTACAAATAACGATAACAATCGCATTACCGATCGCAATGTATGATCCCAAATATTCCAACATTTAAGTAAGTTTTTCGACATTTTTACGGGCATTGTGGATAATATGCATGCAGATACGATCGCCAGTTTTAATAAATTTAAAGCGTCAACAGGATGGCGACTAAGAGCACAGGCTCGCTTAAAATTAAAAAGTGCAAATTTACATTGCGCCAGTCTACAATTTTATCGCGATCAACATCCATCATCGCAAATACTCACAGAGATAACTAAAGGCACTGTATCGGCGAAAGTGTAAATTTATTTATTCGAATCAAAACGTCGCGCGTCGAAGCTTATGGCTAAAGCGTCCGGGCCATTGGACGGAGACAGTTTTGTAATTCAAATTTAAAAGATCTCAAGTGGACCATCTGCCCAGATTCGAACACGCGTTTTATACCGTTCGAGAGTTCCGTCTGTCGGTATTTTCATTACGCGCATGAAGATTAATGACGTGCTCTGCACGGCTACAGTTTTGTTTATCCTCATTTGCCTTAATTTTTCATAACGGGCGTCAGATTTTGTTTTCGGAAAATTTACTATTTTTCAGTTCCGAACAAAACATTTCAAAATTGCATCAGACCGACATACGAATGTAAGTTATTATTTAATTGTGGAACGTTATTAAATTAATAGCAATCATGGGTTCCGCCGACCTGTCCCATCTACTGCATGGTTAAGCTGCGTTAACACCTGACTGTAATACAACAAACGGACGTATTACTTAATTATGGATATCGCTTAAGTTTTCGACCCCCAAATCGAGCAGATGCACGTGCGCGATAACCAGCTCGTGTGAAAAGTTGAGAAATGATGTTTGAATCAGGTGCACGGAATAAAACGATGTCGGAAATTAAAATTAACAGATAAACTTTTCTCGGCGAGTGGTTGAACAAACCGTGAACACTATATTTAACATAAATTCCGTTTGTAAACGTTCGTCTATCGGCTCGGGCCAGGTGCACAATACACACCTTGTTACTTCACCTACTGTATTGCCCTTCGCGGCGATAAATCGAACGCATATGACACAATTTATTTCCATGTGCCGGCTCATTAACTAATTGCAATTAAAAGTGAGCAGCAGTTAATACGATCGTTTCCATACGATGAAATTAATGCAGGCAAATATGCAGTTAAAACGTCGACGCTGTGTAATTACATTCAGGAAATACATTATCAATAATTATATTATCTCAACTTAAGTTATGAAACATGATTTTAGTGCGCATTAAAATGATGATGATTAGTGACACGTTGAGAGGAAGAGTTGCAATTATTACTAATATTATAACACAGATTAAGAACGACGTAGAATGATTTCCTAACTAAATGTTTTCGCAGCAGCGTCACCAGGAACGGAAGAGTTAAAATTTTCCGTTTATTTAAACAATATTCTCCCGTTGGCAATTAAAACATTGATCGGCTAATTAATGGTATCGGCGGAGCGCACTTTGAAATTTTCAATAACGCACGCACACACATCATTACCGCATCAATATTTACGGATTTCGGGACCGAAAGGGCGATATCCCCCGACATTAACAAACGGCAAACATTCCCGATTAATTGCGGTCAAACTCCGACGTCGGAATTTCGAACTCTCGCAGGGTAAATACTCACCAACAAGTTCCACGTTTGGCGTTTCATCGACAATTTAATGCGTGACTTAATCATCTGCTATCGGATAACATTTTTAGAGGAGTTGGAATTGCGAAACATGCATTAACAAGTGATGTTGCAGCGAAATTAACATAAAATTATTAATCTCTTGTATGACACAATGTTAACAGTAAGAACTTCATGTTTTCGACGTGCTATTTACGAAAACTCATGAAATGAGAAGGCGGATGTTGTTAAACAATTATCCAGATTTATCTGTCAGCGCCACGTGAACTTGTGAAAACGTTAACGACCCCCTTGTTGAAAATGTGACATGGAGAGTATGCTAAAGCTTTCCTATATACCTCAAATTAATATGACTTCGCTTAGCCACGTTTAGATTTTGTAGCTATAGTTAAATTACTCAAACTATACACCACACCAACTATTGATCATTATATTTATTTTCTAAAAATACGTGTGATTTTCTTGTAAAAATTGGTCAATTTTGTGAAAGTACCCCCCGAGGCATTAATTCACTTTGCACAATTCTATTACACTTGCTTACGCCCCAGGGCAGCCTTGGACGTATAATTTAAAATTACGCACGTGATAATTATAACCACTGATGTTTTTTGGGCCATTTACCTCTTCACAGTTTCTACATAACTTTTTATTTTCGCGTTTGATTTGATTATAGTGTTTTTATTGCTCTTTTTATTGTGATTGACAGAAACACTTTCATTGGTTTCTCTTTTACTTATTTCGTTTTAATTTGCATATTTTTTCCTCATATTGTTCCCCGTCAGTCATTCACTTTCAAATTTTTAAGATTAAGTTTGTTTGTGATTTTATTTTATTTACATTTATGCTTTAGGGTACCTATTTCCTATTTACGTTTACGACATTAGTGTCATTATTTCTTATTTCGTTAGATTGTTTTCAATGTGTTATTGTGTGGTTTTTTTAAAGCATACTAAAGTGAGCACAACATTTTTGCTCATTAATTATGATTAATGATTGAAAGAACTGGCAATGAACCAAACATTAATTTAAGGCATTCTATTTATTTATACTGAAAAGGATTTTGATTTTCATACAAAGTATGTGTTTCTGTAATTGTTAGGAATAAATAATGGAGATTATATGAAGGGTCATACTATAAAGGTCGCAAAGCAAGGTCATATTATTTATAAATGCTCTAATGGAGCATGTGGATTTTCTTATATTCCATTAATAATACCTTCTCGTTATCCACAAATTTATTAAGCACTTGAATGTGTACAGAATTCCACAACTACGATCTAAGACGTAATAATATGGAAAAATCTAGTGCTGCCTAACACATCGTCGGTTTAATGGTAAAAGTCACTAAGTGCAGGTTTATTGAAAATTTAGTTAAACTTTACCTAGTGACAATATTTTGACGTGTTATCTTATGAACAATTCAGTAAGTGCTTATATAGTTTTTACAGCATTCTATCGAGAAGTAAATTTCATTTTGTACAATAAAATCTTTTTCTGGTAACTGTGAAACTCAGTAAGTAACTTAATGAATTTTTCACTGTGACATTTATATGAATTTTTATCACTGTGATGCACTTCATGAATTTTTGCGTAGTGCGCATGTCACAACAAGTTCAGACAAGCAATCGTATGAGCATCAGTATACTTGTAAGTCAGTTTTAGCATCAAATATTACGAATAAAGTTTAAGAACGAATAAAGTAAAAAAATCACATTTTGCTTTGCTTTTCAGGAACTTGCGGAAGTTAAAGAAGCGACGAAGGGCACTCTAAATAATAATCAGATTCACACAGTTCTAGTGACATGACTGTACCTTCAACGTCTGTGTTAGTGACTAAACCTTGCGATGTAATATGTAACTCTGATTTTTGTCCGAAAGAAAATTTCCGCAACCACTCGTTAGTTATGAGGTGATTTCTGATGATTACGATAGTGATGCTGATCCTGAGGACAAGATAATTCTAAATTTAAGAAATCGAAAGCTCGATGGAGAAAAGTTCGGAGTGTAAGCCTTTCACAACGAAAAGAGGGTTGAAACCTGCAAAAGCCAATTGACTGCAGTAATTCTAGGTTCAAGTGTTCCCAGAACTTTTCCAAGGATGGACACGTTTTGCTTTGTAAAGTTCACTGGGAACTTAAAGAGTGCACTTAAAGAGTATACGACGAAGGATTATACCATTCAAAATGTGAAAACCGAAGCACCTAAACGACGTAGGAAGCGAAGAAACGAGTACCAACTAAACAATATTACTTTAAAAATGCAGACGGAATTTTTAGAGTTTGTGCACAATTTTGTGGAAAAACTCTGTGCATATCAAATGGACCAATAAATACTGCCCTAGCACAAACAGGTTTTGATAATAGGGGACATAAAAGGCCAGGAAATACTACTAGAGAATATGGAACTTGTCAAACAGCATATCGAAAGATTTCCCTGTATGCTCCTTCATTATGTAAGGAAAACCAGCAGTAGACAATACTTAAATCCAAAACTAAGTATTCTTAAGATGTATTCATTATATTTAGACTTTTGCAAGAAAAATAATATCATACCCGTAAGAAGTCATATTTATTGAAAGATTTTCTGCACAGAATATAACCTTTCTTTTTTTACGCCAAAAAAAGATCAGTGCAGTATTTGCGCAAGATACAATTCTGCAAAAGAAGATCTGTTATTGAATCAAATTTACGAAGATCATTTTGCCGCAACAGAAAAGAATAAAAGAAGAGCTAATGAAGACAAGCATTTTCAAACAATTACTTTCGATTTGCAGAGTGTTCTTCAATTGCCTTCGACAGATATAGGACAGTTGTATTATAGCAGAAAATTATGCGTGGATAACCTAACTATTTATGAAGGATGAATACAAAATAAGGGTTACTGCTTTTGTTGAAATGAACTAAATGGTAAAAGATTTTCAAACGAAATCGCTTTTTAAATATATAGACAATGTACCAAATATCATGTATCGATGTTTTCGGATATTTGTAGGGGGCAAAGAGAAAGCAGTATGTTGCAGCAGCTTTTCCACATTGTGTTCAAAATCATATGTCAATTGAAGTTATAGAACATACATTTTTAGAGTCCGGCCATTCCTACATGGAATGCGACTCTATGCATTCAGCTATACAGAACGCAAAAAAGTAGATCTATTTTTCTTATGAACGACTGAAAAGAAATTTTCAGAAGTGCAAGATGCAAAAATAAATCCAAGAAACCCTATGCAATAGATTTTCAAGAACTTGCAATTAAATTGGTAAAAAATAAAAACGAGGATGAAGAAGGAAATAAAGTTGAATGGCTGAAAATAAAGTGCCTCAAATACGAACAAAATAATCCAGATGTTATTTTATTTTATATAAATACAGTCACAGCTCAGATTTTCAAATAATACCGGTGAAAGGTAGAGGTAGACGCCGTGAGGAACATCATATTGTGAAATCTGTATATCTTCATCAACTATCTATCAATGACAAGAAAAAAGGATCTTGACAGCGGTCTTATTTCTGAAGAATTACACAGTTGGTTCAGAAATCTGCCTCCTGTTTTGCAGAAAGAAGAATTAGCACCAGAACCAGCAACCGAAGAAACTGATTTCGAAGAAAATTAATTTAATTTTGATTTATTTTTTTTCATTCATGTTTTCTGACGGAAATGAAAAGTAATATTTAATGAGTTTTACTTTTAAACCGACGATATATTTCAATCTAGACATATTAGAAGTTTAAATAATTTAAAATTGTTAAAAAATGCATCTTCTAACAACCAATGAGATTCGTTTGAGAGTATTTTTACTTTTAAGAGCAGACTTAATTTCCTTAATTCAGATTATGGGTAGATACCGAGACTGTCACTTTATGAATTGCACAGTTTTTAACTTGTTTGTAAAAGTTCATATTTATTTATATTATATAGTGTGAGTGTTGGTTACCATTTTTATGTTTATTTTGGTAGTTAGTCTTAGATACCAACATTTTACGACGATGACAGTTGTTGAATTGTACACACATTAAAGTGATTAATAAATGTGTGGAGAAGGAGAAGTATTATTTATGACAATGTAATTTTACAGTTGGATTTATAATAACAATAACTTACTTACTGCAACATTGTGGGCAATATCAATAAAGGTGGGCGGGAAGATGTAATGTTTTGTCGAAATAAGTAATGGGTTTTAATTCTCAATAGATAAATTTTATATTCATTGAATTCGTGACGTAAACAATAGCAATTGCGGGTGAAGGGTTGGAAATCTCTTTGAAGTGATCTATTTTTTTAACTTTAAATTTAGTAAACGTTAATCAAAATTGTTCTAAATACAGATTCATGCAATTGGTTTGTATAGACAACGTTAAACATCTCGTTTTCAATTAAATGTTTCATTGTTTATTCGTGATACAAGCATCTCGTGTAAATCGGTAGTAAAGTTATCAACTACAACTTTTTTATTATTACCGGCGTGTTTACATCAACACTTGGTGAACAATAAAACTGAAATTTCACATAACGATCATTTCTTCCGCGTTCGTCGGACATTCTCAGATCTATAAACGCTTTTTTATTTTGTTTTCGATTTACATATTAAACACTACAAACAGTAACTTTTGCCATTCTCCAGCACTGGAAATGCAGTAAATACGGACAACGCGGGAATATTTTATGTTGTTCACGTACGAGTTACAAGGTTCCAAAGGGAATTAGTATTCCAGATGGTTTTTATTCACATTGACTATCGTACTCGGAAAACTATTGTTCAGGAGTTAAAAAGAAACGTGCGGAGACAAACGGTTTTCACTACCTGCCGCACACAACTATATTTTAATTAGGTGTCCGTCGACATATTAATGTGTAACGTGGTAAATGATCGCGTGATTAATTTTATTAACAGATTTAATATAAGTGCATTTTTTTGCTTATTATCTTCGCTGTGCATTAAATGGTTGGGGGAAAAAATCAATAGAAGAGAATACAGACACTGAAAAATTATTCTGTCAACTCATGGTAGAAAAAAGAATAGAGGATGGGCGAAGGGTAAGCAAAAAACTGCCCTCTTTGCAGATCACATGCATAAAACATAATTGACGACTTCTGGATTCCATCAGTCCTAATGCAACCCAACCCAACACAACTGAAATTCAGTTTAAAAAATGTAAGTAAACTGAATGCATCGAAGGGTAAGTGGAAGTTGTCGAAGCATAGAAGAGAATATATAAGTAAATCTTAGAAAATAAAAAGAATGTCCTGTTCTACTTCAATGCAAAATTGAGCTAATATCAACAGACCCACGTAAATCAGTGACTATCTAAGTGAAAATAACAAAATGAAGAACAGTAGGACATAACTAGGGGGCAAATTACAATAAAACACAAAGGAAGTAACAATTGATAATGAAAAAACGTTCTGAAAGAAATAAACATTCGATAAATGTAAAAGTGGAATATATAAAATACAAGAAAAAATAATAAAAAGGTATCAGTAACCACGAATGACAATCGAAATTAATTGAAAACCAGGAAAATAAAAAATAAAAAACGAAAATGACCAAAAATTAAATTAACACATTACAATAAAACCAAAGTAAAATCAAAACTAGAGTCAAAAAACATACAAAAATTACAACTTAAGCAGCAGAACTGTTGCTAAAAAAATAAAATGTCAAAGACATAGATGACTAAAATTTGAAAAAATTAAAAATGTAATACAAAGAAAGAGATCAATAAACTAGAACGGAAAATAAAATAAATACCACGAAGATAAACAAACAAAATATCACAACAGAAACTGATAATTAAAAAACAGCTACGAAAATGAACATGAAATACACAAATATTAAACAATAAGAAATAAGAAAATACAAACGAGGATACCCTGGCAATCAAAAACTAAAAACTTCATATAGGAATTTATAATGAACTAGACCACCGAATTGACCTAAACCACAACCTACTGATGTAAGCGAACAACAATTTTAAATACAGTAAACAATAAAATGAAAAATATGGAAGGAAGAAGTTCCTTTTATTGCATTCCAAAAGTGTCGTACTAAATATTTTTATTCCATACGTTTATTTCATTACCATTTTCGAACGTCCAGAAAGAGTAAGATGTATGAAAATATTATATGAACGTTTTGTTGTTATTAATTAAAAAATAAGTTAAGTAACAACAATAAGTGAAAAATTGGCAAATGAAGACAAAAAACAAGAATGAAGCAAGGGATGAAAATAATAGACAATGATTTTAGGTAAATAGAAGTAGTTGAATGTAATAGAAGAAAAGGTAGAAAAATAAATTGAACTTATCCTGCTTTTTATTGCAATTGCTCTTAACAATTACTTTAAACTAAATGATATTTACAATTCAAAATTAACATAACGATAGCTTGAAGTGTGAAACTAATCTTATCATACCCGAATAAAGGCACCCAGCAGACATAAACGCTTTGCATCCAAAGCCTCCAAATAAAACGTCAACAACTTTGAAAAATGAATAAATTTGAATGGAATGTATTAGATAATGCGGACGATAAAAATCGATAAACGCCAAACAATACGTTTTCCTATCGAACGATAAAACATTTTAGCGTTTACTGCCGGCGATAATGAGTCGTTAATGAAAGAAAAAAAGTCGCTGGTAAATTGTGATATTCGTTTTATTTACGGAACGCACAAAAACTTGTTTATGCCGCGTAATGGGAGATAGGTACAGATAATGTGTGTCATAAAGAATGACGTAACGCTAATGAGAGTCATCAGCTGCGTCGTGATGATATCTCGGATTAAATTGGACCCAAAGGTTAACGGAAGAGCACTGCATGACGTAAAAATTATCTTTAACGTGCATGTAATCGCTACTACACACAACGTACATCAAGTTTGCTTTCACTTATCAATCCGATTGGAATATAGCAAGTAGCAGTGAAAAAGCATTTAATATTTTAATTTCTTGTATAAGAATAATAAGTATAAGAAAATTGAAATCAAAATTTTCAAAATTCACATTCTAACGGAAACATGCATTTTGACTTACTACGTAAACCTACTCTCAGTATTTTCAGAACACGTAGTGGTTGTTATTTTCAAACTTAAGATTTGTATATGGCGAGGAAGAAAACTTCTTATTTTGAAAGCAATATCTCTTGTCACATCTTCACGAAACGAGTTATCGAAAAAATGCTTCTTATAAAAACTAAAGATATCAAAATTTTAAACAACTTTTATTTAAAAAGTTTTCTGGATATTTATTTAAGTAAAGAAATTCATCAGTACGGATGATTGTAGATTTTTTACATTGAATCTCAAATACGTCGCGTCGATTTGTTACATTTTCTAATTACGTTGATGTTAGTAATGGATTTGATGCTAAACAAAATTATTAGCGAATAATGTGTACTTAGCCATTAGTACATGACCGTTCTAAGTTGTTCAACAATCTTTTTCACATGTTCATCCAAAATATTATTTAAGGTGCCTAATCAAGAATGTTGCTTGCGAAGTAGGTGAATCAATTATCCAAGAGTTTAAGTGAATTCTTGCCACCACCCAACCTGAATTTTATTGCGCTTGTAATATTAATGCAATAACCAATAAAGATCTGTCGTACGTAGGCATTTTAGATAATTTTTGCCAACATTTTTGCACTATTAACAATTTTACAGAATTGTAAATTTCGTAATTCGTGATATTTCGCAGATTTAGATATATTTTAAAATTTATAATTTTTCCCTGTTCTGTGGAATATGGAAATTTTGTCCGTGTAAATTTTCACGTTTTTCCAGTTTGTACTTTTTGATCAATTTTAGCATTATTATAGCTGACACTTATTGGCATTCTAAGCAATGTTGCCATCATTACATTTGCTTTACATTTTGATGATTCATTGATCTGCTAATTTTGCATTCTTTCGAATTTTAAGCAATTTAAAAACATTTACGTTTTGATCGTTTTCTTAGTTTGAGGACTTTTAACAATTTTTGCCTTTAGATATTTTTCAATTTTAAACATATTCTGCATATTTATAAAATGTTGGCATTTTGATAAATTTAGCTGTTTTGCAATTTTTGAAGTTCTTTTTAATTGCATTGCATTAATTGCATTAATTGAGTAGATGTTTTCACCATATTTTGTCAATTTTGAATGTTATGCAATTATGGAATTTTGTCGCATTTTACGTTTTGCAAATTTTCACAAAATTTGCAGAGGTTGTTTACTTTAACAAATTTGAGAATTTTTATGTGATGCTGTCAATAAAACTGACAATAACTGGCAAGTGTATTCGGAAAATTATTTTTAGTCATCAGTCATGATTTTTGAAAAATAAAACTATTATTTTATATTTGCTGATATTCAATAACATGTCATGGAAAACTAAGGAACTAAGGAAACTCGTATCTTTTCGCATATTTACGAGTTTCCCAGTTTCCTTGAAGTGCGTTATTAAGTGTCCAAATTTAATTTCAAAAATTTGTATTGAGTTCGTGTTCGCTCAATTTGTTTTTAATCTGTGTCGAACGATTTGAAATGGCTTGGATTAGTAGTGATAGTATTGTGGTTTAAAGTACTAGTGTTCAAAATGATTTACAGCATATTTAATCCAACCAGATTCTCTATTTTGAACTAAATAAACGTTTTCATGAAAGTACTCATTTTCATTTGTTAGCAAAATTATTTAAGTGTTTAGTCTGATCGAATTCAAATGAAGTTAAGATCTTGAAGATTGACATCCTTAAATAATATAAATATTGTCCTAGCCCTAAACCTAACTGTCGGAAGATAACTCGCCCATTCAAAGTGCCACTACCGCTTCAGAGTTTTCTCTTTTCTCTAAGTTGCACAAAATGTGATATTTTATCATCCAATTACTGATCTGAATTGCATTTGGTGCTACATACATTAAAAACGTATCGATGCGTCGAATGCTGTAAAAAGTATAAATTGTGATATTCAAGTTTGATCCGTCTAAATTCTATGATAAAAATTGTGTCATCATTTAGAAATCGTAAAAAATGTTGCGGTGGTTCGGTATTTTTTGCTCTATCATAGAACGGAAACCACAATTTATAGGGTATATGTTTACAGCATTTGGGTTCAGAAAAACACAAATTTATTTTTAAAGATTAATTTTCCATCTTCTATAATTCTAAGATAAAGTAATAAGCCAGAGTGTCAATGAAATAGCTTCCTTCCTGTTTTGGGCAGAACATTATTTCAGTCTGTGGCTTTAGGCCCTTCGTGATTTGCAACTTCAGTCCAGTTAATATAGTTTTTGTCGTTCATTAAAACTGATTTTATTTACAATATTTATCGTTTCTGCATCCCTAGTTTCCCTGATATTTTTTTCCTGATAGGGCGACTGGTTTTCGACCACCTATTCCCAATCTTTTCTTTTATACACCGAAATCAGACCAGTTGCTTCCCCTCTGTTTCCATCGATATTTCCTCCTATTTCTTCGTCTGGTATTCTCCGGAGCTTCGACCCTCCGTAGCTGTATCCGAAAAAAATTTCTAGCAATTTATGTTTGCTTCTTTTCCTGATGCACCAGAATTTATGTCCACATGTAATGGTTTGATGCATTATACTTATATAAATACGGGTTTTAATTTGTTTCCTAATACTTAGAACCCACAATTTAATGTATGCACTTTATTGATTTTCTTCCTGTGTCCGTTTTATCGTCTAGCTCTGGAGTATTTACATGCTATTGATATGCTGCAAAACAGAGTTGTATATCTAACTAAATCTTGTTTTGGTTATGTTGTAAATATGTATTCGTTTTTTCTTTTTTATCCTGTTTTCAATGTACCAGTAAATTTTCCCTTTATTTTTACCCCTAGAATGGCTTTTTTTAAATATTTTTCCAACATATGCAATTCTTCCATATTTGACATATTTACAACTTATTTAAATGTTGACTCTCATGTCGACATATATTTTTTACAATATTGATATTTTGACGCTTTTGGGATTTACTACTGTTTTATATTTTTTTTCCATTTGTACACTTTGGCATTTCATTTTTTGCTTGCATTGAAAAGATGCAAGGGTTGAACCAATCTTTAATTTGGTCAACAATTTTTCTGAAGGATTATGAATAAAATTCAAATAATGTATGGCAATTTTGAAATTTTGCATTTAGACAATACTGAAAATGTTATCACTTATTATTAATATTCATCACTTTAACCAATTGGAATCATGCATTCCTAAACAAAATCGCGATTCGTCACTAAAGACAACTCGATGCCACTCCAAGTTCCATTGAAGTCTTTCCGTGCACCAGGCCAAACGTTCCTGGCGATGTTGAGCAGTGAGGGGTAGCACAAGATGTGGGCGGTAAGACAGCAAGCCAATGGTTCTTATTCGACGATAAACTGTTCGCAAGCCTATCGGACGACCTTGTTCACCTAACCATTGATCAGCTATTGATCTAGTTGTAGAGAATCGGTCTCTCAAGGCCATTAGTCTTAAGCAGCGATCTTGACGTTCATTCGATCGTCTTTGAGCCCCAGTGCCTCGCCTCCGACGTTCAACCCCATGTTCAGACCACGCTTGATAAACACGCATTATTGTTGAGTGGTGCCGTCCCAAACGGTTGCCGATTTCTCTAAACGAAAAACCTGTTTCTTGTAAACCAACAATCCGCCCTCGGTCAAAGTCACTCAACTGCTGGTAAACTTGAGGTCTCCTTCCTCTAGGCATCGTTAAACACTTGAAACACTTTAAACTAAAGAACGGGATCTGAAAAAGTGGAACAAATTCAAAAAATGACTCGATAATTGCTTGTCTATCACCACCTCTAAAAAATGACACAAACGTCAAAAATCCCATGACTACTTGATGATTGGGTTTCAAATTTTAATCAACTATTTCCCTGGACTAGTCCACTATTCCTACCAAATTGTAAGTTAAATCATTAATTTAACTTTATTTGTCAAAAATGCACTCAATCAATCAATCAATTTTTAAATAATAGCTATTAGGTCATGTTTATGCCGATTGTGCAAAAAATGTTATAAACGTTACTGTTGGGCAATATTGGAATCTTCACGTTGCTCAGTCTCCAAACCGTGCGTTGCCCAGTGCGATTAGTTATGAACATCGTCAATGCCGAACCTAACCTCCCAAGTCTAGTGGCGAATATTATCAAGTGTCTGGGAGGTGTCAGGTGATTCACCATTAAGCCATATATATTTTACTCTCGACAATTCCCCGATAGTGACCGGAAAACGGGAGCGTGAAAAAGCTTGCCGTTTATAATACATAATGTACCTCGATAAGTTCGCAACATTAAATGTTACCGTTTGTACAAAGTAACAAAGTGTATCAAGTCCAACTCTGGTGAATCCTAAAAACTGCCTGACGCGAGGATAAAGTTCGTAAACGTCGGATAAAAATGAACTTTTCGCTCCGAACTAATCTTCAACAATAAACAAGTTAAAAGTAAATATTGAACGGCCGGATACGTGAGATAACAAGATTTATAGTGTCAATAAAAATTCTAAAGGCGCTAATGAATATCGTACGAACGTAAATAACAAATATGTGAAATATGTATGCAATGTAAATAAAGCTTATCGCATTCAATCCACCATATTTACCATTTCAATTAGGGTACGAAGCAAAAGCTAGATAACTGACCACTAGCAATTAATGTTAGGTATTACTTTATTTGATTATTACTTTTTCCTTCGTCCTTACGTTCATTCCAACATTTGTAATTCTTATTATCATCGTCAATCATGACATTTCCAGCCACCACTACATATATATTTTTTAACTATAACCAGTATTATTATCATTACGTGGAAAATAATAAAACCCTACTAGATGTTTCGTAACGAACACAAATTTGGAAAAATTGAGAAACAAATACAAAAACTCCTCATCTGTCTAAAATCATGATATCTCCAGGCATCACCAAATATATTTTTTCTACTCTTACACTTTAATTGATATATTAAACATTCGCTACCAGTACCTAAATGATGGTCATTTAGATACAAATTTTTCATTAAGATACAAGTTTACGACCAATAGAAATGCAGCATCACGTCATAATTTGTCAATATCAAAATTGCTATGATAATGGCAGATCTAAAATTCATTACTTTTGATAGCTGTGCATCGGGAATTGGTAATTCGTTTTCTTAATAAATTGTTGCTTTTTTAAAGAAAATCATTAATTATGTCGAATAGTCAATTTAACCCCACCGGACATTACGGAGCAAGCCACAAGAGCTACACAATGTATTACCAGTGAAATCGTTAAAAACTTACGAGAAATTTTACTGTAATTTTATGGATTTGAGAAACACAATTATGGTCAGCAGCTTTTCCGAAAACGTCTTTCTTGTGATGAATTATCAAAAAAATTGAAATCTCCAACTTTATGGACACATTATTCAATTTTGAAATCTACGTTGGTTATCAAACATAATGTAGACATATCCAAATATCCCAAATTTTCATGCTTTGACGTAGAAAAAATAGTGTATACAACTCGCATTTAATGGTTATTAAGACACTCGTATTCATTACGAAACTCGCCAAGGCTCGTTTCGCAATTTTCATACTCGTGTCTTAATAACCACCATTAAATGCTCATAGCATAATATACTATTTAATGATAACTACTGTTCATTATCAACACATGGATAATACAAAATCCTACTAGATGTTTCATAATAACCAAAGTAATACAATAAAATACGAACACAAATTGCGAAGAAACATTGAGAAACAAAGATAAAGACAATGAAGTACCTATTCAGGAATGAACTTGAATAAAATCCATCTGCAATTTAAGAACTATATGCTATGACCGATCGTGAAAACAAGTGCATCTCAAATGGGAAACAGATTTGATCCACGTTAAGTTACTGGCTTATTTTCATGGAACAGTAGTATAATGGGCCTGATTGCTTGCGTGGTTTAATTTGATCCTGTAACCCTACTGGTGTTACTGATGCATAATAAAACGCAACGAAATATAAAAACACTGCGAATTTGCTTTTTTGTCATTCGTGCCATCTTACAAAGCGCGATCAACACCATTAATATTGCTGTTTTTAATTCCTATCGCTGTACTATATGATTATTGTTTATTTTCTTTATGATTGCTTCCTTAATTATTTTTTTATTTATTGCTCAGTATTTATTTTTTGTTTATACCCCTCTTTAATTGCGTATTTATCACATAAAACATCGTTCATAAGTTGCCACACTGCTGGTATGCAGGGGCTACGTTTTATCTACGTACATACATTTAATAACATTAAATGTAGGTCAAATTTCTAAACGCCAAACACTTGCATCTGCGACCGAGCGCATAATAGCGCTTAAATAAAATGTCAACGTGTTGCAACGTACTATTTATTATAAACTTTAATAATTGCACGTTCGGCAATAAATTATTATTATTAATACTAACGGGTTTCGGTCAAATGGAGTTATTATATGTATGTGCAGTGCTCCGTATGCACAAAATAAATAAATAATCAATTAAACCGCATTACCTGTTTTGTAACAAGCAAAAAACTCACGTGCATAAATACCAAGGGCGCCATTTCTAAACGTTGCATACCTGAAAGAAGAAAAACACTAATTAGACGTCATAAAGTACATAAATCAACGGCAATTAGGGATAATTAGTTAGTTCATTGCCGGTGACACACAATTTGCTAATATTTAGTTTATTTTTAAATATACATACATAGTCGTAATGAAATTAACTAGGTGCAACTATGAACTAACAAAAAAACTTTTAGTTTTCGCTATAGCTGATGCTATTAAGTCAACTGAAGTGCAGTCAACGGTAATAGTTTATCTACAATTATTACTAATCTTTTCATGATGTTTTTCGAAATAAAGTTTAAAAATGACGTATCAATGTACTAATTTTTAAATATTTTATTTATATGACTTTATACATGGACACACTGGGTTATAAAACTGAAGTTCACTGATGTTGAACGGATATCGATGTAATTAATATAAAATCATAAATTGCCTCACATTTGCTTTGCATTTTGGTAAATCAATGACGTGGAACTAAACAACAAAGTATACAGTTATTCGCAGAAGAATTGCTTTATAAATTCTTAATATGTCTATCCTACAATTTCAATAAATGTAGACTGTAGAAGTTATTAAAATTTCGTTCTGTGATAGCAATCCTTTCTTAATTGTTAGCGATTAACTAATTTGAAGCAAACGAGGCACAAACAATTCGATAGCTTGTAGAGGCGTTATTTATCTGATCGTTCAGCTGGTGCAATAAATAATAAAACCCTCCAATGATAAAACTGGTGCTGTCGAAATGCATTTTGAAACTTCATGCCACAATTCTGGGATATCTTGTCGCTCATGCAACTTCAGCAACTTTCAGCAACCTATTGTATTTATTTTCAACGTTGAAATCATGGACTTCCATTGGGCGAACATATCATGTAATATCAATAAAGTGTTGTTTGGTTGGTTTACAATCAAATTTGTCCCAAATTTATTCCATTTTCAATCTACTGAAAATAAGGGAACTACATATTAGACAAATTTTAATAGAAATCTGAAAAATAATGTAGTTTCGTATAAAACTTCATCCGTACTCAAATATAGGAAAGCATGTGATGCTTGTGCAGCCAGTTGCAAAAGAAGCATCTTGGTCATCAACCCACGAATCATTTTCAAGAATAAAACTTATCGGATTTACATGCATTAAAATCCAAGAAAGCAAAAAGGCATGTACACTGTTTCGGAAATACAACCAGGCCATCAGGAGTAATATGGAAAGCAGAAGCGCCAAAGGAAGCCCCTGAAACGAAAAAAATAAAGAAGAAAATGGAGCACCGAAAGGCAACTTATAAAGTGAGAAATCTAGTCTAAAGGCGAAGTGTGAGTATATTACGAAAGACAGGATGAGTGTCGCTGTTGAAGCTTAAGGTCACATACAGGTTGTATCTACCACTCCCTCCGGTTTAGGATACAATAAGACGTTTGAGCAGCATGAAGAGCAGCGACGATGAATTTTACTGAGCCTTTAACTACCTCGTAACCACATCCACAATCTTATCATCGCTAGTATTTGAACAATAATTTAAGAACTTGCTACCATCAATGACAATCCTGTGAAGTACATTTTATGGAAACATCTACCAGCCCTGTAAAACAAGCTGGTATTCCAAAAGGAAGAACGTGTATCGATCGGTCTTCGGCTAGTGAAGACAGCACTTTTCCTAAAATACTACAGGCCTCATCTCATAGTGTGAGTATATCACGAAAGACAGGATGAGTGTCGCTGTTGAAGCTTAAGGTCATCTACAGGTTTTATCTACAACTCCCTCCGGTTTAGGATACAATAAGACGTTTGAGCAGCATGAAGAGCAGCAACAATGAATTTTACTGAACCTTTAACTACCTCGTGACATCCACAATCTTATCATCGCTAGTATTTGAACAATAATTTAAAAACTTGCTACCATCAATGACATTCCTGTGAAGTACATTTTAAGGAAATATCTACCAGCCCTGTAAAACATGCTGGTACGCCAAGAGGAAGAATGTGTAATGACCTAAAATACTACAGGCCTCATCTCATACAAGAAATGAACTGCAATAGCACAAGTACCAGTACAGGCACGTAGGCCGCGTTCATTTGTGTCACTCATTCTTCTTATTGTTGCCGATAAAGCTTCTCGGCAGTCCCTGTTTTTCTATACCTGAAGTTTATAGATCGCAGCGGTCCAGTCGTGAAGACCCTATTCACGCTTAGAGTTCTGAACAAATACACCCAGTTCTGTTTGCCAATGCAGCTTTGCCTAACATTGCCTTTGGGTAACATAGCGAACGTCGTAGTGAACGATCACTGTTAATTTGAACATAAAGCAGGCACTGAGTAACTTAGGCCATCTTTGGCGCAAAACAAACCTACAACGCGGATCGAATCTGTGCCAAATTCAGGCTTGCATGATTGTTTCGACGTATGTAGATATTTATACCCATTCTGTAAAACTATCTTTGGTGGCGTGCATAACGACGATAGGCCAGCTGAGATTTTCCTCAGAGTTCTTCCGTTTTTTATTAAATTTATATGAATGTAATTCATATATTTCTATGTATATGAAATACAAAGTATAACCCTTATGGCTCTGGGGATTAGTAGGTGAGCGAATACTTATTGCGTACACAAGAAAGAAAATTTAAATGTGATTGTTTGAGGCGTATTTGATAAGCCATCAGGGCGAATAATCGTGCAGATTGGTTTTTGAATTTGTGTGTTTTCATATCAAGAACTTATTGTGAATTATATGGTTAGGCGAACGTAGAAGTTAACACGACCAACATTTTCCCTTTCCTCCACACAGATAAACCTGGTTTGCAAACAAAAGCTCGATTTTCATAGTATACAAGTTCGGTAGAGCTGCAGGATATTGATTGAAATAATTATATTGCAAACGTTCTCGGCGTTTAAATAGAACGAAACAACTGAAGCAACTTCTGAACTTTCTCAAGGAATATTAGGTATTCCCCAAAGCCCAACAATAAGAGAACGGTATAATTTTTATCACTAGAGTTGCATTTAGAAATATTATTCCATACATTTATTAAAATTCGGTTGTATTTTAAAATAATATTTCAAGTGTACCCTGAACGAAACTAAAAATCTTCGACTACTCAAACAGTATAACTTACATCCACTCCTCTTTTGTATTTATTTGTGCAACAAGAAGCGGAAACCACTCTCTACCCTTTTACGCTCACGTACACGTTGATCAACTTTAGCTGTCTATACGAGATTTAATGTGCAAATTTAAAGCGAAATTAAATTAAGTGGAAAATTATGCAAGTGTGTAGCAGGTTTATTTAAATTATCTCATAGTCCAGGGGTGAATAACCTTTTTCACATTATGGGCTATTTGTAGTGGAAATTTTGTAACTGCGGTGCTGGTACGAAGGCGATTGATTTAAAAATCAATTTTCAAAATTCAATTTTTAAACCAAATATTAGAGCGATAGAAAAGATTTTGTAATATACTGTAGTTTTATTAATTATTAATTAATATAACTAGAATCATTATTATATTTTAGTGAAAAAACGAAAACTAAAAAACATGTATTGGTGTAAACCTTCTGAAAATCCTGAATCTCGATCGTCTATGGTCTCAATAGAAAAGAACCTTTATGGAGTCATATTTCTGCACCGAAATACTTCGAATCGCGTTAATAAGAGCTTAATTGCGATCATCATTATTATTATTATTATAAAAAAAAATTAACTTATATATAATATGCGCAGATATGTATCTGCAAAGTGCATAAGGCGACAAATCCACTTCATTCATAAATACTCCCTATCTCGCGACAAAATTATCAGTCGTTTAATATTTCGTGACCAATTAATTTTTTGGCGTCTCATTACTGCAATTTCACATAACATACAAGCCTGAGAAAAGGAAATGAAGTATTTACTGCCTAAAGTGTCATAATAAATATTTTTATTACGTATACATTTTATCCTTAATTGGCTTTTAAAGTCTGCTCAAAAGTATTAAACGATAATTTATGATATTTACAACGTACGTGCACACGTTCTGTGCAATAAATTAAAAGTCACAGATCGACTTGATCCTATTTGAATAACAACGAGCCGCAAAATTTGGAATTAAATTAAATTGTTTAAATTTCGGCCAATACGCCGATACGTAAACAACGTAAATTTTCGCACGTAGGAAAGCAATAATGAAAAATGCCGACCATTTGCATATGCAAATCGCAATGGTTCATTTGCATTTTGTGGGCATTTGCATAATTAGAACATAGGCGAAATGTAAATACTTTCATTTTTAGATAACAGAAGATAAAATTACTAGCTTAATTACAATCAATTGATACCGTGTTTTTAAGATGGAGTTTATAATTAATTGGTTTAAAAACTGAGTGTAAGGATACGCTGGCCATATTTAGTTGTTGGTTGAATTGCACAACCTATTGCGTGTTGCACGTTGTGGTGAAGTATATTAATGTAATTGTCATTAATTTGCATAGGTATCACTTAGTTACCATAAATTTAATTATTGGGCTATTGAAATAATGTTGCTCGACGCCTTGCGCAAAAGATAATCATGTAAAGCAATTGATGGCTTATGTCTTGAATAATTGTAACAGACAGCTCAATTTATAATAAATTAAACTGCCTTAAATTTAATCATAAACGTACTTAGCTATTTAATCAAAATCGCATTTAAGTTATTAGTCTCATACAACTTAGGTGCGTTCATAAATATTAAATGTTTAGTATGTACTGAATTTATGTAAATTAGTTTCATTGCATTTTGCAAAATAATACAACAGGGTAAAAGGATAAAAATATTGTTTACATCAAGAAGAAATATCGTTTTTATATCGACAATTTAAATTTAGCATCGATAATATATACATATATACGGCCTTGTCCCTGTAGTTAATAAATTACCGTAAGGTGTGTAAAACTTATACTTTTAAAAAACGTAATTTTTAATTCCACCTGTTCAACATAAATTACGATCCTCATTAATTATTTATAATAATATCATAAGCGCCCATCAGTCTTAATTCGGAACCGAATTAATTTAATTAAGGCGATTAAGACAAATCAAGAAACAATATATCATTGCAGCAACGAAAAAAAAAACATTTATTGCTTTATTAAGAACGTAAATTGACGATATAAATGGCGAGTTTACAGCAATTTACATAAATAGCCAATTAATTACTCACACACGATAAACTTCAATTTATGAAAAGTATCCAATGTAAAATCATATCTAGAACATATAGATATAGATCTACACGACTAGCAATATAAAAGTCAGGATACGAGTTGTGTCGGCATATATTGATTGAAAAAATTCGTAATGAAGAGCAACTGAATAATCATAAAATTCGTGAAAAAATATGTTATTACTAGCTATACAAAGCATATAAAAAGTTCCTGAGATTCAACAAAAAAATTAATGTATTGATTACACACAACAAATAAATGAAAATCTTTGAAAACTGCACAACCCCAAAGTCACAGATGAGATTTCTTAGTTGCAAAGTCCAAATACAAATAAGTAAATAATATATATAAATATTTTTAAATTAAAAAAAAAAACGTACAAGATTAAAATCCAAATGCATTTGGAGTTGTGAAAAATTTGTTAAATTATATTAAAAATTAAAATGAAATTGAATATAAAATAATTCTCAACTCGTAAATGATTAAATTACTTTACCACTATTCAGTTTAATTCAAAATAGATAGTTATTTAAAAACATTAAAAATTAAATTAAAAGTTAAAAAAGAAATGTAAATAAATATAAGTTCTCGTGCTCAAACGTTTTTAGAAGAAGTGCTACACAACATAATATACATAAAAAGTAACTTTTTCAGATCGAAGAACCAGAACAGAAAAGAGAAAATGCACAGGACTGCAACAAGGCTTTGAAAACAATATAACAATAGCTTATCAGTTACAACGTAAATAATTCCGACAAAAATGCTTCGATATTATAAATTGATGACAGTGCCACAGTAGGATGGATAGCTCCAGATTCGAATATAGTTAATAATCATTCAAACGATATAAATAATGTCTTTCAGTTGAATTGTTTTACAATAATAAAAGTACTCTGTATGTATGGAACCAACTACATTCTTTACACCGCTGGTTTTTAAAAATTGGTATCTGTACTAGGGCACAGCTATGCATACAATTCTTCTGGCAACTGCGTTATAGCTGAATTCTCTTACGAATGACTTCAATTAATGTATGCGATGGGCTATTATTTATTCATTAATTTTTAATAAATGCTTAAGCATTCAACGTTCATTCCTATCATTAATATTTTGCAATGTACTATTTTGCAATGATTCGATTTTTGTTTATTTCATTATTAATAGGAAATACAACTTACTTGTTTATTTGCGCGGCGAAGCTTAGATTGAACACAAGAGATATTTCGTAGATTTATTACCTGTGTAACGTTGCGTAATGCAAGGAAATCGAACGATTAGAATAATTGCGAATGGAATGTGCCATTATTTTATTTAACAGCACAATTTGCGCTTGGCATGTTAAAAACCCATATACTTTATGGATTGTTATCCATACTTGACTGCTGCACATAAAACATTGTGCTATGATTTATTTTATTAAAGTTATATACGTTCAGAGACGACTATCTAATTTCAGTCACTAATTGTTACAGATCACATAAACTCATTCAAGAACGAAACTGAATTTTAAGAATAACGAGACCAAATTTACTCCGCTTCAGTTCGATTAAAAAAACTTGTACAAAAAAGCTATATATCAGACAATAAGATGCTTATTAACAATATAACGAAATCTTTCATTTTGAAATGACACATGAACAACGTACACGTTTCCCATACCGTGCATTGTAAATTGAAATATAAGGTTGTGCAGTTCGAACCATTTGATATTGTAACACATAACAACGATGTATTAGTTCCATTGAAAAGCTTCCGTTTGGAATACGACTTCTATGACTCCCGTCGGTTCTACCAAACTGAGCTGCAGCTGGAACCTTCTATATTTCCTTTCGGGTACTTTGCAGGAGAAAATTTTTAAGATTTGCAATAAGTAACAACTTTATTGTAGATAGAAATATCGCTGCGCAATCTCGAAGATTATCCCGCTGCTACGTTCGGATAAGTATATTAGGTCATTCGGACCCGACAACTTCATTTTTATTCTCGGAATAAAATTTGTTTAAATCTTCTAATACGTTTGCAACTCAAAAGTTTACGGTGTTGACTTTGGGGTGCATAAAAAATTGTGGAATCAATAAAGGGTGTGGCTTTGGTTGGTGAGGGGAAGACGGCATTGCGTAGCGCTCGTATTACTTAAAATATGACTCGGGAAATATATTGTTGGTTTTGTAAGCAAATAAAATTAGGATAATAAAAAATACAACTGTTTAAACAAAACAAAAAGAAGGGAAGTAAGTGCAAGCCGAAACTAACCAAAATATCACGAAGTAAGTAAAATCATCAACAATAATGACAGATGAACGTGCAAATTTTGTAGGAGTCGCATGATCAGATTATTATTGACAAAAATTCATCAAATTCCTAATAAATAAAAATATATGCAAATAAACGTGAAACTAAAGTGAAAATCTGCATTAGTCTGCACTGAACTTTCTGATACGTAGATAAATTCTCAGCAAACTGGCGCAGTCGCCATGGCAAGTACATTTTTGAAAGAACTCTTCAAATAAAAGTTGTTTAACATATCTTTAGCTTTTATAAAAACAATTAATTGGATAACACGTACTGCTTTCTAGATGTGGAAAATGTGATAAGAGTAAACCATCACTTCCGGTTGAGATATTGCTTTCAAGTTTAAAGTCCAAAGAAAATATAATTCAGGAAATAGCTTTAAGGAAGATCAAAACGTGTATATACATCGAGTTCAAAAATATTCACTATACTTCATTATTCATAAAGTATATGAAAGTAAAAATATATAGATAAAGAACAAGGTGGCTAATTCAACGGTGGAAAATATTACAATATTACTTTAGCTATTTATAAAAGTTGTTGCAAAATGAACTGCTTTTTGTCACGAGTATTGTGTTGTTATTAGTATTGTTCTAAACCTTGAGTGAGTTACTTTTATACAAGATATTTTCTTAGTATAGAAATAATGTGTAAATAACAAACATGTCGCGTTTTACTTGTAATTAAAATTATGTCAAAATGTTGCCGTTTTACAATTGAGTTACAAAATATAAAATTGTTTCAATTATTTTATTTTGTTCACGTGCTAATGAATGGCAAATATCAGTTTTGATCACTTATGTATGCTGTCACGTTTTATCCCTTATAATAAAAATATAGTTATTTACGTATCCATTGAGTAAATCAATACTTTTTTCACGAGTAGAAAAGTTCGTAAATTTCTACACGTGGAAAATATGCTTTACTCACGAGTTTCAAACAATTTTTTTTTCTACATCCGTTGCTTTAAGTAAATTCCATAAAAGCTTTATTTTCATTTTAAATAAAGTAATATTAAAGGTACACCTATATTATTATTAGTGCATGATGTTGCCAATTTAATGAGTTTAAAGGAATAATATTGTCTACAACTGTATCAGTACTTGGTACAGGATTATGAACATTAAAATGTCAATATTTACGGCGGAATTCATTTTATTTTGTAATGAGTCGTCTACGTAGCCTTCGGCAACGTGTTCGATTTATAGCCACCGTGTTTCTTCAATCGAATTAAATTTCCACCAGACATGGAAAAGAATTCACAGTGCGTTTTCAGGATTAGGTAATTTCAAATACGTTGCGTTAAGTGGAAGAATCTTCGAACACGTATTTATACCTACAGCTTAGGTCTGCTTTGTCCATTTCTATATTTCAAAAAAAATCGATCGGCCGTGACACTTAATTCATTTCAAGTGTCTCAACAATAACAGTAAATGGACGTTGGATATACGTTTTAGTGTCAGGTTTTACAATAAATAAAATGTTTCCAGTGTTATTATAAGTATTAACTTACAACATGATAGGAACAATACTTTTTGCATAAGATAATAATAATTTGAATCTTCTAACAAAACTTATGTAATTAATCTAGGGAAAATGTTTTGGACTTGGAATGTTTGGTCTACATCGTTATTTTCGATTAAGATAGGTTTCAATGCCGCAGACGAAAGGGTCGAAGACTTCCACATTTTGGATTTAGTTTCAAAGTAAACTAGCAAAACCCTGTGATGTGCTTTTTCTTACGACACTCCATGAAATAATTGCATTCTTTTAAATACTGTTCTTTATATTTCTCCGGCAGTAGATTCACAGTTGTGCTAGTTGCTGATTCAACCACATTTTTGGTGTTCAGGTAATGCTACCTTCACTGTAAATGTCCATGACTAACGACCTATGCTAACTAGTAATCAAACAAAATCAAACACGACGTTTGACGTTTCTCAGAGCGGTTAGCAGAAAAACGAAGCGTCCACAATAGATAGAGCATACTACACAATTTAACACAATTTATTTATAGTTGCATTAAAAAATGACACGCTATGGCACTTTTTTAATGCAGCAAAGTGCAAAAATGAACGAGTAGGATACTTTTTTTAAACCTTTTGATGTAATCAGAAATGGCATATCAAATAAATAAAAAGTATATGCCTTTTTAACGGACTTAGAAAATAGTAATTTCTACAACTGCTTTTGAAAGTAATTTTTTCACGAATTATCAATTTGATTAAGGAGGGCGAAGCCAAGCCAAACATCGTGGATTAAAAGTCAATAATTATGAAAGTGCAAATCAAAAACATACATATTGCAACATAATCCTTAGGATGGCGAGTTGTCAAAGGAAACATTTAAAACTTCTCCACAAAATGTTTTGAATTTTCCCTGTTTCTTCTTCTGCCTCTTTAATTTTTATTATCCTGTTTGTTTGGAACCCATATCCCCTTAACTAGGCTCTCCTCCCCAGTTTAATTAATTGTCCAAGCCTTCTCAATTTCTCTATTCTAGAGTTTGTTTTATTAATTTCACTTCTAATTCTTTTCCTGACTTTCTGTCAGTATCCAGTTATTTCCCATTTATTTATACCTTATCACAAATATCTACATTTCTCATTGGCACTCGTTGATAGCATTATTAATAGTATATATAAACTACAGTAGGCTTAAGGTGGTACCTCGTAGGACCCCTGTATTCTCCTTAAATAATCTATGTACTTGGCTACTGGTCTCTTCATACGGTAATATGGTTTTCATATGGTTCATATGGTTTTTATTAATTATACATTAAGTTTATTATTTACTCAATTTCCGCTAAATGAGTCGAATGCATTTTTGATACCCGTACCAAATAAACGAGTTGCTTCGTCACCAGTTTTTAGTACGTTCTTATGAATTGCTCTGAAACCCCTTTGTTCATCATCCACTACTTTCTTTAGATGACTTTACACTGCGTCTTTAGTTAGGTCAGATTGTAAGTACGATATTGTTCGTATTACAATAATCCATGTAGTTTTCACTAACGTTTAACTCAATGTTTTTATGCATTCTTCTGCAATTTCCATTTTTTCCATCTTAAGTTTTTCGCATGATTAATTAGCATCGAATATTGTTTCAAATATAAAGGTTGGTTGAGACCTTAGTCCATATTAATAATGAAATAAAAGAAATGACATTGAAATGACATTGAAATTATCATGATGGACTAAGTAGACCTGCAAAAAGGATACAGAAACTATAGCAAAGGAAAGAATATTCATGATGAAATAAAAGAAATGGCAACGTTTATACCACAAATAATTTGTGGTATAAACGTTGTAATTTGTTTTATTTCATCATGAGTATTCTTTCCTTTGCTATAGTTTCTGTATCCTTTTTGCAGGTCTACTTAGTCCATCATGATAATTTCTTGCTATTGGTTGGTAATATGTTTTACCTGTAGTAATGTTAAAATTACCCATGTTTAGTTTATATTTTCATTTTTCGTATCTAGCCATTTATAAACATTTCAAACTATTTATGTCTTCTAATTGTTGGTGTTCTATTCCATTTTAGTGTTCTTTCTTTTCTTCTGGTATTCACATGTTCATAGTATCTTTTGACTCTCGTATAGTTGACTTTTATCGATTTATTTTACTCTATTTATAAATAGGAGTTTGCTATCTATGGAACATTCCAGCAATCTCCTCCCATTATTATTTAGTTTATCCTTCCCGTTTTCCCAAATCATTCCCTACCAGTTCTAACAAATTTCCTCTTTTCTGGTTATATCTAGGTACACAATACTATTGTGCTGATTTCATTTCCTTTTCCTACGTCTGTTGTTAACGTCAATTCATTTATACATTCCCATTTTCTGACATCAGGTAGTTTACCTTTCTTCATTATAAATGCTACTTACGCTCGTCATATTCCTCTACTCCCCATCTGCTAATAGATTTGTATTTGCTATTATTATATATTGTGAACATGTCGTTTTTGTTTACGTTATTGCCAGTATGGTTTCATTTTCAATTACTTCATATTTGCATTAATGTTTCCATGTTAATGTTCTTTATGTTAATTTATCTATATATTTGTCGTTTCCTTCACCACTTTGCAATTCCTTATTTACTATTGTAGTCCCATTATGATTAACAGTCCTCTCCGTGTTCATTCCTTTCTCCCAGTTTCTTGTACCTCTAACCTTTTCATCATGTTTCGAATTCATCTCATATCATTTCCACACAAAATTACATATTATCTGCCTGAAATATTTAATTACTCTGCTATAGTCCAATCTCCTGCTGCATCTCAACTTCTACTATCCTCTCCATTGCAATTAGCCCACTAGACCAATTTTTATTAAAATTGCTCCTTAAGCAGATTTATTTACTTCCTTTTATTTTCTCATACTGAACTTATCTTCAAGAGTTCTCATTTCTATTATACCTTTTATCCCCTATCTTGTCTTTCCTTTTGGCTTCAACGTATACATTTAATTTAGATTCAATGTTTTTAATATTTATTTCATCTCTGCATGATCGATTTTTCAACCAATTTATATTACACTCTCTTGGTGTTTCTAATTTTCAGTGTTTTACTCTTCCTCTATCGTCTTTCCTTCTTGAGTTGTTGATTTACATACCTGGGTTTAATTACAGCTCGAGCGAACATTTTGTTCGCTTTCTTTTAATTTTTCAGCTGTGCTTTTAGCTGTGCTAATGCAAAATTTCAGCATTAACGGTGAATCGAGTCTGGATCAAAAAAAGATGTATTATGTCAGATATGCCGTTCGCGCCCATGAGGTAAAGTATAACTGAAACATATTCAGTGTAATGGGGTTTGAACCTGTAAATTAGAAAAAGTAGTAAATTGATTGCAATATTTTTTTATTATTATGACATTCGCATAAAAAGGTAGTATTGTTAAAACTAGCGTACCCGGTATTTAGCAGATACCATCGCAAGCATTCAAGAAATGTTATAAGCATTACAATTTATTTAATTTAAGTACTCCACCTTGCGTGCCTCGTGCAGCCAGGCAAAAATAACGTGCCGCCGAACGTCTATTATTAACGCATTAACGAAGGAAGTGTTTCTTATGGGGGCAATTTTTTGCGAGCTATGTCCTACCAGTACGTGTTAAATTACCAGCATGATTCAAATTGCCTCCGCATTATTTATGCTTGTTCGATTAAGCGAAGGAATGACGTTTATTAAATTTATACATTTCAAACAGCTGTTTCAAGGAGTTACGTACAACTTGCGCTCATGATTTAGAAGCAGGTGCAGACGCGTTTTTTGAAGGATGGATCTTCGCGCAGCGCTGCGCTCGCTCCCTTCAATTTAATAAGGAGATGTAAAATCGTAAATTAATTTTAATCTCGAATCGCCGCTCGTTTTTCACGTCGCGTCGCTTTAACGCGGTGGACGTATCGTAATCGGTTAGAACTTTCATTTTTACCTGGTAATGACCGACCGGACGTTAATGGTTTTCTTTCGTTTTTGCAAATTTGTAAACAGCTTTATTTAAATATCTTACATGCCACACACATAAATTATATCCGCGAGCGAACCAAAATGCAATTAATCATGATAATGAAATTAATATCTCTCGCTAGATAATATATGGTAATCTTTTAGAATTAATTCTCATAATAAAACGGAAAAAAATGACCAGACAATTTCACCATATAATAAACTAATACTATGCATTATACGTTGCTATTTTAATCAACTAACTTTGATTGAATTATCGCGTATACGATTATTTTTCCCCGATGGTCAAATATTTGTAAAACACGCTTGAATGTAACGCTACTTCTATACAATAAATTGAGGAAATTGAAGAGATATGTGCATGGTCACGGATGAGCGAATTGTCGTGTTGGCGACGGCATCGACAGCATCTAAAACGAGTTAAGGCGAGTATCAACTCCATCAATTACACGTAAGTTCGACGTCGTATTTATAGAATGCATGTCTGCGTAATAAGCAGAAGTAAATATCTTTGTTGCGGTACATCGAGATCTACATCCTCGAGAATTGTCTATAATTGGCGATTGTTAATCAATAACGAATGACAAATATCACCATCTCGTTTGATTAATTACGCCAAACAAGTTGTGCGAGTGATTAGTTTTGAGAAATAATGCACGTGAAGTAAGGTTTGTTCCCTTTCGTAATATTTAGCGCCACCTCTAGCTTACAATGTGACTTCTTTTTGCCCATTTTTTACATCCACTCCATCTAACTGTTACAGATTGCAGTCTATATTCTTGTTGGAGTTCAACAATTTCGAGTCGATATATTGTTGTAGAAAGTGAATTAGAACTTCGTAATCAAAGATTATGGTGGGTTAGAAAGATTTTAAAATTGCCTTTATGTTGTAGTCAATTTTTGTAGAATGTTAGATTAAGAAATTTCTATTGTGGGGATCAATTTTAAAATTTTTATGAATGTTCAGAATGATTTAAAAAATTCCCTCATGTCGAGGGCGATATGTTGAAAATTAGATAAAGATTGTTGAAATTTCAGAATGGAAACAATGTTGTATGCATCTTGTCCATCGTATGGCCAACACATTGACCTGTTAAAAATTTAATTTTTTTAATTGTGCTTCGAGTTTATGGACTAAGTTTTTTGGCTACTGGTTTTGTTGTCAATAGTTTTGGATTATTCGCCATATGTGCCTCGTTCGCCATGTATTCTTTTCAACAAATGGATTATATGAGATGTTTTGTTTATCTTCAAGGTGTGCATCGAGTGTCCATCTGGTTCTTTACCTCTGCAGCACCATTTTTAGTTTTATTATTTCTTTGTTATTAACTATAAAAACAAGCAGATTAGTTACGACCTATGTCAATGGTTACTATTTTTAATATATTTTCACCTATATTGGCATCTTGTTATTCATATGCCTGCAGAAATATTTTTTTCTTTCCTTAATTCATTCGACAATTTCTTTAATTTTGCACAGCGTTCACATTTACAATATTTTGTAATAACTATTCGTGTAGCAGTTTATGTTAACATTTTATTCCACTATTTTTTTACTTTTTGCTTATCCTCTTCATGACTATTTTTTTAAATAATTGTACATCGAAGGATAGAAAGATTTCAGGATATATTACTACGTGTTTTATATGTAGCCAAAGTATAGTCTTGTTAGTTGGTGAAAGTTTCTTTGGATCGCTCAATAGAGTTTCGTTCGTTCCAATTCCCTTTTTGTCGTTATGTTCCATCGGAAGTCTTCATTTTACTCATATTTATTTATTTATTACATTCGTTAGGCGTTTTTCGTTTTGGTTTTCTATTACTGTTCTCTTCTTTTTACTATTCATTGAGCTTGGTATTTTTTTAGTAAACTTGAGATATTTCCTTCTCGATATATTTGAAAACAAAACGAAACGATTCGCTCACTAAATTGATAATTATGGTTAAAAAAACTTGTATTGCTTGCTTGGCACCCACACTCCACTATCACTCTATCAAATGGGTTTTCTTGTTTGCGTTAATATTGCTGTGAGAAGTTTTCTTTTGTCTGTCGAAAAACATTTTCGTATTAACTAAAGCATCGACCGAATTCAACCAACGTGCCATTCCTTTGATTATCGCTTGGCGTCGTATCCATCCTTCGTTCTTCCAGTGATGTATTGATCTTTCTGTTAATGAGCGCGTTCGTTTATTCTGCTCGGATAGGTCGTGGATTTCTCGTCGAGTACATTCGTTATTACCAGTTCTCTGCAGAGTTGCATAAACGATTTTTACAATCCATTTTTTTATTGCTCGCGTTTATAGCACTTTTTAATAAAATTTGTGATACAGATAGTACAATCACGCCATGTTTCTTATGGCGACTATGTAACAAAGTAAATTTGTGGCTGATTTAAAAAAAAAATATTCGATAACTGATATCGAAACAACAATTAATATTTTGAAATTGCTTGTTGTCTTTTTGCAGACACTAATACTAAAAGTGATAACTGAAACATACGTTATCTTCTTAATTGTGTTAAAGTTTACATACATCTTACGTAAGTGAGTGCAAGAATGTCTCCGTGGGCGTAGATCGTGCAAGTTACACACAGGTCGAAAATTTGACCTAAAAACTTTACATTAACACCTAGTTCTACTGATATTACAATACCAAATGGTGTTTACATAGAATTAAATCGTATGCAAATTATTAAAACGCAATAATCTGCCACAGCCTACCACTGATTAAAATAATTTATAGTAAGATTACAAACGCACAAGACGTCACACATAAATAGCTTTCTAAAATGATTATAAACCTCCTGCGTAAATACCGTGGGTGCATAAATTATCATGAAATACTTACGCACACACAACGTGTTGAGCTTAATGTTGAATTGCAATTCCGATGGAATGGTGTTAATACTGTTTCACGAAAACTATTAATTTTCTCGAAAAAAAAAGAACGAGTACCTCAGCTTGTTATTAACTTAACGAAGCCCCAACAGGAATTACCGTAATAAGCTTTGCGTTGCGTAAGTAATATCCAGTAATTTAATATTGTTATGAGAAATGCATAAGTGCTTCGTGTATCTAGCTGCGTTAAGTGTACTAGTAATCCCAGGGAATTTCATTACCTCATGGTGTAATTGCTTTTTCTTTTCCGGTGATTTTTTTCTGCATAGTTTGTTTTAAATTGCATATCCGGGAAACGGCAAAATAAATTATATATTGCTTATTTAAATTTTAAATTATTTTATCTTGATTTAATCCCATGACGCGAGGAGATGGAGCGGCGCTCTGAAATTACATATCGTAAAAGGATAAATGGTGAATACATTACGGAACGATTGTTCTCGTTTGTTTGACTATGTCGCGTTGCCGGATCGGAATACGCCGAGTGTCAACGTCAAGTTCGACATTTATTTCAATTACTACAACTAAACGATATTGATTAATGCTCTTGTTTGATGCATACGTATAATTAAATAAATTGATTTGAAGTACATTAAAGTATATACTGATTATGTAGCCTACATTCACTATGTTTGTCGGCCGGATAAACATATTGCAAATTAATTGGACGAAGTTTTGTTACAAATAGTGGTTTTGGTAATATAAACAGTGACTACAATTTAACCAAATTTAGAGTTGGCTTCAAAATGTATTTAGTGCGTAGGGAGCCATATAATGTCATCTTTAAATTTTAATAGGGGGCATAGGGGACGGTTATTATATAACAAATATAACAAATTTTATTTGACCTTCAAGTTAAATTTCATGGCCATTCTAATTTTACCAGTCTCTTATACACCTTATTATTCATCTTGGAAAACTATTGTAAATGAGAGCTGCGATATTATTTTCTATATATTATTGACGACACTTTTTCTTTTTAACAGTAAAAACGCTCAACGGTTTTTAATTCACCTGACTTTTTACATTCAAGTTCCTTCTTTTCAATGACAGTTTCCATTAAAAGTTTTGTAACTACATCGAATGCGAAATTCTGGAAAAACAATAAACGGAATTAACGAACATGGCGATTTTAGGACCCACGTGTCGACGAATTAATAAATTTATGAGAAGAAGTTGTAGATATGTTCGTGCATGCAAATTAAGCAAACACTCAATAGCAAACAACTAGAAGAGTTGCTAATCTATGGTAACTTAATGCAATAAATTAAACTTGCAAGAGAAACAAAATTAGTTTATATATAAATTTTTTAAAGAATACTTTCTAGGAATGTGACGATAAGAGGCCCATATTAAACAATATTATGAATTAATACGTCGCTACTTCAGTGGCAGAAGAAAATGAAAACCCAATAAAAATAAATAATAAATTTAATTAAAATCTGATCTGACCCAGAAGGAAGACTTTAGTTATTTCATTTGCTCAGTGTCAAGGTCTGAACATGTAAGATTCCACTAAATAACAAGCTACCGTGAAACTTAAATAGTACACAAAAACTATATATACAAGGTGACGCAGAATAAATCAGCAACGGCTTGACTATGCCATTCGTTTCCGTGAAAAATCAAAGGAACATCCAGACTTTATTCACAATTTAATAATGAGCGATGAAGCCCAGGATTTGGGCTACGGAGAATCCAAGGCCAGTTCATTAGCGACAGTTACACCAACTTAGTATACTGTTTGGTGCGGTATTTCGCCCGAAAGGATAATTGGTTATAGAATTTAATATTTTTGAAAATTAAATTAGTGATTCAATCTCTGTTAGTGGTGATGAATATCGGACGATATCGGTCAGCTATGGAAAATCGTCCAACCTTATGGTTTCAACAAGATGGCACATACTGCACGTGCCTCAATGGCTTTATTAAAGGACATATTCGGTGAACGCATTATTTCGCGCACAAGCGATTTTAACTGGCCTCCACGTTCACCGGATTTAATATCTCCTGGCAGTTTTCTTTGGGGATATTTGAAAGAAAGAGTCTATGTTAACAAGCCAAGAACCATCTTCCAACTGAAAGCCAACATTCGAAATGAAATCGTGGCCATTACACCTTAAATTTTGCGAAAAATTATGGAAAATATGCTAAAAAGAGCATTTTTCTTATAATAATCCCATAAATAAAAAAGTTATAAAGAATTCAAACCATATAGCTCATTCTGCGCCACGTTGCATATACACAGAAATGTAACTGGTGGGCAATAGTGGGCATAAGGCAAGGAATAAAAGTAACACTTCTTGAACATTTTCATTTTGTTTGTGTACAACTGAATGCATTTGATCGGTGTTATCAGAAGAACATATTTGCAGAAATGATAGTTATAAGACACATTAGACATCAGAAGTATGTTGGTCTATGGAGTGGAAGAGTATGAAAAGGCAACAGAAGGACTGCTACAGGCTCGGGAGACGTGCATAGGAAGGTCAACACTGGGCTATAAAATACTACAAGAGACTGTGCGAACAAACATTATATTAGATACAAAAACAAGAGTGCTGGGGTATTAAATCCTACCAAATGGCCCAGGACAACAAAGATTAATGGAGATTGTATTGCGGTAGGTATGTGAGACTAGAAGATGTGAGCGAAAAAGAGAATGAAGCGGGTGACGGATGGTGAACACAGGAGATGTTGATACTACAAAAAAGGATGAACACTGGATGAAAAATCTGAGGACGAGAATCCAAATTTTTGAGCCAATTTTCAAGAATTTATCGTAAAAACACTAGAGAAGATTGCGATATGAAACTTTTTCATCTTATTGTACATCAATTGAACATCAATTATAAATGTGAATGTTGACTCGAAATGGCGAACATTTTTCCAAAAATTCATATTTTACTGTTTTCTGTCGTTCGGTACGTTGGTAAGTGTTTCCTGTGAATTAAAAAAAATCATCACGATACATTCAGTTGTTCTCCCGTAATCTTGTACATCGGTTCGAAAAATTTAACTTTTGGGAAAACGCTTTTCATGTCGTTGGCAACGTATAGAACCGTTTAAAACTGAGGGACTCGGAGAATCCTTCCGCCAAAACAATCGTGGACAAATACGTTGACAAAAGAACATCGGACAAGCTAAAAAAACATCCACAGCAACGTGTGCAATCAAAAATAGCTAGGATAACCTTAAGGACGCGCGAACCAGCCGCGCGCCGTCATGTTAGACGAGTTATAGCTCTCGAACTAGAGAATAATCTGAAAAACCCTTTCACCGGCTCATTTCCGAGACCCTTTAGATTAGAAAAATAACAAAATAAAAAATCAATTTTTTGAAATCGTCAAGATGTAAGTCCCTTTAACAAAAAATGCATTTAATAACGTAAAATAAGAAGATAAATCAAATTCGTTTTACAAATTTGATGTAGAATATAGCAGGAATGTATTCTGAAAACTAAAAATACATAGGCTTTTCACAGCAGTAATAAAACATCGGATTTACAAAAAGAATGAAAATTTTTTTACAGCATTAATGGCAGCAAACTGTGTATGTGCCAATTGTTTACAAAAACAGCATTTTATTCATTGTTCGTGTGCTACAAAATTCCTAAACAACTCTGAAAAAAAAATTCATGGGACATCATCGTTGCCTTCGCTTTTTTTCATTTGAGCTTTAGCGTCAGGAAAAACAGCATTTCTAGATTTTTTTGAAATCGTCGGCTCCTTAATATCAAATTTTGTTTTGATTATATTATAATTGGGCGTTCAAATCAATATCGTTCATCCTCGAGATGGCCTTGAGCTTCTACTTTGTGAAGGGGCTGTAGTGAGTGAGGAAATCTGAAAAGGTGTCACGATTTCTACAAGCGGTGGTTTACCATCGACAACATTGTGATCTGCATCATTCCCAAAAATACTGACGTCGTCTGGGGAAGTCCCACTAGGTTGCCACATCATCAAACATATCATCTGATTCGTCAAAAAAAATGATGCCTGCCCTTGTTCTACTTGTTCTTAACTTTTTGCTGAAGGACCTGGGCTTTTGCAATTGAGGTGTTGGTGTTCTTTCTTTGTGAGATTGGGGGTTTTCTTAGTAATTTTCATTATTGTACGAGGATGAAGTCAGTCGATCAATTGATGGCTATGGTACGAACAGTGGCGCAAGATGGTTTATAACGTCACTCGGGAAGTAAATTTGGATTAAATGACAAATGCCGGTTTTATCAAAACCGCTCAAACCATTGTAAGTGTAGCAGCCCTCCTATATGTTTTTCCAAATGGTGTACTAATTTTATATAAAGTCAACAATACTGTATGAAAGTTCCGGATTCCTACGAAGAAAATATCGAAGCCAACAGCCTTTTTGTTACTCGAAAATGTATGAACAATACTATATCACAAATACATTTTTTAGTAAGGCCAAAGAGTCGATCTTTTCTAAACCATAATTTTTAATAGACGTTTCGTTTCGTTGAATAGAGTTGAAATATATATTCCTGGATGTTTTGAGTGAAATTTTGACCAGAAAATTATAAACAAAAGTGAGTAAAACACAGATAGGAACACTGTAGAACTACTTACTACATTGTCTTTTGGCTTCGCGTTTTAAACTAGCTAATGGTAAACCAAATATTTTGCAGCTCTTTTAAAAGGCATTCCGTTTGACTGCATGACAACTTCGTCCCTTTTTTGCATACTTGATTTCTTGATATAATTTCGAACCATGATTGTTTTCAACATAAGATTATTCCAGTATAATTTAAAATAGACATAAATAAAAATTCACGCCAGTAATTGTACGGAAGTAGAATGGTCCGGGATTTATTTTACATTTCAAAGAAGGAGCCATTTAACCTCCAACTACACGCAACTACGGAATTAACTTTTATCGAGTAATTGATAAATTACTGTGTTGCAAGTCTATAATGAATACGCAGAAAAAATAGAACATCAATTAAAATGTTTTGACTTACCTTAAAAGAAATTTATAAAATACCTATTACCCAGCATACGAAATTAACAATAGAAACTCGCATAATATATCTTATGGGGTTCTGACGTGAATTGTTGGTGGATGTTGAATCTGGTTTTAAGATATACATTTGTCTATATTACAAAAGTGTGCGTCTAAATAGAAGACAACGTACAATTGTTAACTGCGCAATTTTCAAACTGATAAATAACTGTAAATTACCCAACGGTTAAAAATATAAACAAAGCACACAGCGATGCAAGAGTTTTCTTATGTACGGGTACAAAAGCTTTATGCGATTTAAACGCAACAAAGAAGTTCCTGCAGTAATGTATCGCATTTACAAAATCACATTACTAGGTTTTCGTATTAGAGACAAAATAGCGTAGCTGCGAGTAAAGGTGGAGATTATTTTCGGAAACAACTTTTTGTGACGTGATACAAAGCCTGTACAAACGATTTGAATTTCGTTTTTAGTTTGTTGTAACAGTAATATGTCAATCATTTAATTATCCTGTGATTTTTTATTACCTGATTTGCATCCCGGATCTGTATCTACGACGGTGATAGAAAAAATGAAATTTCAAATAAAAGATACATGCAAATAACTAACAATTTTAAATTCATTCAACTTCAATAATTTATCAAATCATAGTTTAAAGCAACCCCTTAGACGTCTGAAATTACACCCGACTGTCATTTAACGATAGTGTAAAGTGGACCAGCTGTGCCGAGCATATTAATAAGGTCCATTCGAATTTATAGCTTTTCGTACTGCACTTTAGCTTTCGAGTGCACATAACTATACGATAATCGACGTGCAGCTGAAGCATCCCAATAAGAATATCTCACTTTATTTATGAAATATATCCTTTGAAATAAACTGCGGAAAATACATCTTCTAGTATTTGTCGTGCAACAGGTAACGCGAATATAAATTCCTTTCGTGGCCGGTCGAGCCTCGCGTTTAAATTTTTATGGGCGACTATAAACGATAACAAACCCGATATAATCGAGTAATTATCGAGATAAGTTTACAAATTGCCGGCCATCGGAAGACGCGCCAATTAATAATACCGGCAATTCATTTTTATTATAACTCATTTATACGCAATTTATGAAATATAATATAGGCCATTCGAGTGCGTGTATTTACATAATTTCCAAGTGGTGTCGGTTCAATTAAGCAGGGCATTATTCAATCATTTAATAATAAATTAAATTAACATTGTTTTTCGCATGTTCGAACATGTTATATATAACGTATTTATTACGCATTTTGACATGTTCTATAATCATGATAACCATTAAATACGCCGCATTGTGCACATTTAAAAGCCAGCATGTTCGGATTATATTTATGTGCGTGTAGACCGGATTAATTCGCATAACTTGACGTATTGATTTAGTTGCGGTTTCTAGACTGCAGATCGATAATATCGTACGAAATGCTTTGTCTCGATCATCTGGTGCAACGTCGATGCACAGGTGAACGGTATCATTAAAAAATACTTAGGGCAAATGGTGTGGGTCGATGGATAACATCTTATGTAAATTTGTCACATGGAAATGATTTAATCGGCGATTAGATCACATTTATAATACCTCATAATGAACGGTGCAACGTGCAGATTACAACCGATGCACAACTCAGGATTTAAATTAGTTTTAATGAAGACTATCGCATGATTTGCATTATTTAAACACTGGGATCAAATGCAAATTACACAATCCGGTCGAGAAGAAACTGCAAAAATGATATTACAGGAAAAAATCTGCATTGACCCGCACTGAACTTTCTTATACTTATAAATAAATCCCTTTTCGAAAGATTTTTTGAAATAAAAGTTTAGAGTTTTAATATCTTTAACTTTTATAAGAATTTTTCTTTCGATAACTCGAACCGTTTTCGAGATTTGGAAAAAGGTGATAAAACTAAACTTCAGCTTAAGATATTGATTTCAAAATGCGAGTTTTTCTTCTTCGCTATATACTAATCTTAAGCTTAAAGTATCATAGTGAACAGGCTTAGGGAAGGTCACAAACGTACATTTCCGTACGAAAATTTGTAAATGATTACTATACTGTACATAAAGTATAAGAAAGTAAAGTAATATAAGCATCGTAAGAGGGAGGTTAGAAAGAGAAACGAAGTGTGTCAGGGGAGAGATGCAAGAGTAATGGGAAAGTGAGAAAAGGGAAGGCGGTAGGAGACGATGGTGTGGACGGAGACGTACATTACAGAGATATGTATGGTTGTGCAAAAATATGCGGTGTTATTTTATATTTATGTGCAATTAAAAACTAAATTAGTAAGGAAGTTGCATCTGAGCACTTTGGATTTCGAATAAATCATTCCGCACGTCTTACCTGTCATATAAATATTTATTGCTCGGCAAAGACTTAACCACACGCCTCTTTTTACAAAGAAGTAGTATCGCAATAAATATTTCTATTGCTAAATGCGTAGAGAGGAATCAGATACATATATACTTTGACATAGTATTGTAAACGATTGCACTTACAGCACAGAAGTATAAATGTGCCAATAAGGAAATATTAAGGTATCGTATATGCAAATTGTGAGAAATGATGGCGAAAACAATAAAATACAACAACAAATTTTATTAATTGCTGTTGCTGGATTTATAGATAGCCTTCATTATTCATTATTATTTTTAATAATTCATTCTATATATGTGATATCTGTTAACAAGTAGTTCCTAAAAGACAAAATACGAACAAAAACTCGTCTTACTGTAAGTGTTAATTAATTCGATTAGATTATGTTGTATCCAGATATAAATAAAACAAACAAGTCGATAAAAAATCAAAACGTATTGTGCTCGAAATACACAAGTTCAACGTCCTACGTAATTTATCGTAATCATATTTTTCAGAAATTGTTGATAACCACTTGCGCAACGACTTCAGTATAAAAATACTAATAAACAATACAACTGACGTCTCACGTCGCCACATATCGTCGAGTCGAATCGCGGGGCGAGCATTCCCCAATATAACGTAAACGAAACCGGAATGACTTCGCATCCAAACTCAAACTGCAGTGAACGACGACAAAGCGATGTATAACCTTGTTGTATGAATCGATCGGCGAGCAAGCGGTGGAAGAAACGGGAGGGAAGCAGAGGAAGAACGGGTGAATCCAAACTCGGCACGAGACGACTCTACGAGCGGTCGAACAGCTGTACGGGACAGCCGGCGATTGTGTTGTTTTTTATTTCGTACCCGACCCTGCAGGATTGGAGCTTTGTCAGCTGTTATTATGATACCTGCGCTGCTTGTGCAACTTCGGTCACGTAGTAATTGCTAAAGTGATTCTAGCGCTCTCGCGCATTTTTCTCCTTAATCTAACTTCTTTAACGTTTTACCGCGCAAGACGTATAATTAAAGAACATTTACATGGGCTATACACTTGCACGCACGTTAAACGTAACGGATTTTTTTTTAAATTAACGTTTAAAATTGATTGCGCAAGCGAAGGCTATTGGAAACCTCACGACCAGATGATAATAAATTAATATTAATGAGTGGCCGGCAGATTGTCCCATTGTGAGAACACCACGATAAAAACCAATAAATGAAAATACATATATTGAATTTTATCCAATACAGTTTAAAATTAAATCTACGTTCACAACCATGAAGTGTGAAGATGTAAATCTGAATAGATATGTAAATAAAGTCATTATGTACACTTATGGTTAGTAAAAAACTGTCTAAAGCGCATTGAAATTTACTTGAATAGGTAGGTCGACTGAGTCATATAAACTTACCAGTTGTACAACGACCATAATAAATCATTGACCTGCTACTCAAAGATTTCTAAAACAATTAACTAAGTAAATACAACACTTGTAATAAGTTTTAAATAACATTGTATTATGAATATAATTGGCTATTAAAACAAATCAGTGACAATTTGCGATAATGAATGAAAGCTATATCATACGAATTCCAGTTAAGGCAAATGAATTAAAACGTCAGATATTTAAACGATATGATGAAAGGATGTGATAAATGAAAATCTATAAAAAACAGACGAAATTAATGAAAACGAATTGCAATTCTTGTAACGAATTAAATTAATGGAAATTATAAAATAAATGAATTAATATCAACCAATGAGGTTAGAAATATATGAAATATATTATAATAACAAATGAATATAACACATCTATCGTGATAAACCTATTGGGTAACATAGGGTTCACATTAATATACACTGCTCAACAAAATTAGGGAAACACTTTGAGCGCCTATAAGTTTTGCAGCAAATTACGGAAGCAGGATTTTCTTGTTATATTATTCTCTAGACCTTTATTGACAAAGTGTAAAAAGAATTACGGTGATTCGTTTGCTTGTTTTCATCGTAGAAGCCAAAATGTAAAGAAAGCCTCAAAACAAAGTGGTTTTCCACCACAAAGCAAACATCTGAAACTCATCAAATTAGTCACTGGACACAGTAAAATCGTCAGTTTTGATATTTTCAATGCTTCCGAGTCTAAAATGCATTGTTTAAGTGAAATTGATGTCGCGAGGGCTGTTGCTTTGCTTGGAGATGGTCCAATTCCAATTCCATTCGACCCCATACGTTATCTGCAGAGCTTGGCATAGGTACCAAGAAACGGGTACATATTCCAGGAGAATTGAACAAGGTCGTAAAAGAAAGACTACCCCTCGGGACGATCGTTATATTGTTGTTTATTGTTAACTGCTACTGCTCGTGAGCTACAAAACCTACTCCGAAATGCTACCGATGTGACAATTTCCGATCATGCAGTTAAAAGACCACTCAAAGAACTCAATATGACTTCTCGCAGGCCTGTGCGAGCTCCTCGCTTGAGCAGGAATCACAAAGTTGGCCGTCTAAACGTCATTTCCGGTTAAGATGTTGCTTTCAAAAATGGGAGGTTTTCTTCCTTGCCATATGCAAATTTTAAGTTTCTATATATATATATTTTAAGCATCAACAATTTGATCGCTATCGAGGGCGAAAATTGCACAAAAACACTTCCTCAGGCGATTCTGAGGACAAGATATCTTATTGATAAAGGATGCAAGAGGAGGACAACTGTGAAATGGTAAAAACTGGAAGGAGTCAATTAAATCATTCACATTCAATGCATGCATATTAATAACAGGGATATTATATAAAATAATAGACGGATGAATGGATTAAAAAAAAATTAAAATGAGTGATGTAGTCTTCTAAATCTATTTAGTAACATATGGTTCGAATGAATATAAATTAGAATTATTGTGAGTAAATTAAGTTTGTAATGTAAAACCAATCTAATTTCAATTTAAATTTGTAAAATGCAGTGAAAGTGTGAATTACTAGAATTAATGAATTTACGTTGAAGAATGAATCTGAATAAAAATTAATGAAATGAATATATTAAAAATAAATGAAAATTTTGATTGAAGAATGTGAATTAAATGAATGAAAGTTGATAAAAATGAATTATTCTATAAAATAAGGTTCAAACATATTCTATAGTATAGATTTAACCTATTTGGTATAATTGGGTTCGAACTTTTTCGGTAAAATAATTTATGAAAGGTACTAAGCCTGCTTTACAGAATAGGTCTGCACACCATTTTGCACAATAGGTCCAACCATTATTTTTAATGCCCATTACTGATGTTAACATGAAAATATATATAAATAACAACAAATAATAAGTGAAATAAACATTGCAACTAAAATGACTGAAAATGAACGAAAGCTGCGAAATCAAAAATTACTCACATGGATAAACATAAAAAATAACCACAATGACTTGATTTGAATGAAAACAAGACAAAGTGAACGACAACGAAACCAGATCGTATGAAAATAGGGCCTTGACAAGTTTCGATTGGGAACATTTAAGTGTCGTTATTCAAACGTTGTAGACTTTGCCAACATAGTTTCTATCTACTGTATCGCACTTACTATACCAGCTTTATCTGGTTTTGAAAAATAATGTGATCTTATTTCAAGTTTTCACCATATAGGAATAAGTTATAAATATTACTATGTGGAATAATAATTTATGTGAAATTAAGTTATTCGCCTAAAGTGCAGTAAAAAAATGAATAAAATAATCGAAAACTTCAGTCAATGCATATAATATTTGTCGTAAAATTGGCCAAAATAAAATTTTAAAGCAGCAATAATAGACGTTAATATTGGTTTTGGCAACACAAATAAAAATAATTAAAGGGCACATACATGGCATTTCGTATCTATGTATATTTATGATAATTCAGCAATCCAAATAAAGGTGTATTTATTTATTGCAGTTTTTGTTCTCGCATGCATCACATTATTTCATCCAAGAAACAACCACAAAGGTTTTTTTTTTTAAATTAGAGTTTAATTTCTGTCAATGTATGTGGTCAATGCACCTAGAAAATTATTTGTTTACGATAAATCTCATGTCATGAATTATCACAAATTAAATTAATCGGCGATCATTCGACGACCCCAAACCGGCGCCCATGGCCACCAGACTTTTAATTGTGTACGTTAATTTCCATTATTCGCGTGCCAGCGCGCTCAATCGATGTTATAACAATTTACGGATGGTCCATGTGCCAATGTTTTCACAACAATCGATTTATTTCAATGGCGCTCTAAATTATGCGTAAAATTACACGGTGTAAATTTACAACACATGTCGCCGATATCAGTATTAATGCAATAAAACAAGTTTATCAATGTTCGAGTGGTCGCATTATCAAATGTTAGATATTACACGTGCGCTGCGTTTTTACGGTAACCAGTGAGTGTTCAAACTGTTGTAGATCTATATTTAGACAGCGATAAATTATGACTAATCGATTGGATAAATATTTACATGCGTGTCATCGACGAGTTGTCGAATCGACCATTGTAGTAACCAGTATCTGCTGTGTGCAGAAAAATCCAACAGAGCAAATGTTTCTTAACAAAAATCATATTTAGACTGAGCGAGCAGTTGCGAACAGGTGCTGTCTGAGATGCTAACTGTGTAGAGGAAAGAACTACTAAAATCAAAGACTGATCTTAGTTTATTATTGAACAAATTGAAACACTAAAATTAACCAACTATTTTGATTGTTCGAGAACCGTTCACGTGAGAAGGAAAGCGAATCTAGTTCTCCATACTGCCGGTGGGAACACATCGATGACAAAGATTTGTTATAAATTTCTCGTGGAAAAAATTGAAAGTCACTTTACATAATGAACATAGAAGAGTAGGTCATAATCGCATTGAAAAATGTGAGTGCCCTTAAGTCACGTTACTGTAATTCAATAACCGCTACAGATGTCTACACACGGGGGAAAGATTTAAAAGTAAACGCGTTTTTAAATCTTTTAAAAGGAATAATGTCCGAAATGGTTACCGTGGCATTTCATTTGGACATTGTATGGAAATACGCCACCACTATTTTATTTCTAAAATATCGACAGAAAAGGAACTAAGGATAAAAACTACACCTTTGGCGAAACTGTGTGAATGGATGAGAAAAAATTAAATGTTAGAGAAGCAGAAGTTATGTAAATGTGATGTGATGTGTGATGAATTTTTGCAGAGGCCGAATATTTTTATTGCCACTAGAATTAAATGAAATGTGATACTTGAATTGTATGTCCATATGGCAACTTAAACGAGATTTTATTAATTGTTAATTAAGGTAAATAACGTATGTTGCAAAAGTTTTGAGAATTTTTTTCACAGTTCAGGAGGTAGCATCTCCGTTGAAAACAATTCAAAAATCTGCACCATGGTAACCACTCAACATCTTAACTTCAAAATAAAACGATTTTGGTTATGATATAATTTGTAAAAATGTCGTATAAATTAGATATTCGGAAGAGTATTTACAGTCTAGTTGGACGACTTGAAAAGAAAGAAATAGTTCGCCTATATCAAGAACAAAATATTTCCGTTGCTACAATTTATCGAACGATCCGTGAATGTGACGAAGGTATTCCTTGTATAAATTTGCAAAAAATGGACGTCCAAGAGCGCTGAATGCTGCTACAGTTCAAAGATTGGTCAATAGGTGTGAAAATCAAATTGGAACTTCAACACGGAAACTTGGACGCATTTTTCATGTTAATGCTAGCACAATTTGCAGGGAAATAAAGAGAAATAACTTAAAGTTTCGAAAAAGAAGGAAATGTCCAAAATATTCCCCAAATCAGTTAGAAAGAATTCGTCGATGCTGTCGCAGTTTACGTCGCATTCATTTTGCTGGCAACATCAAAATTATGGTCGATGATGAAAAGTATTTCACATTTTCGAATTCCGAAATAAAAGGTAATAGTGGTTTTTATACAAGAGATTTTGAAAACTGCCCCGATAATGTTAAATTTAAAAGAAAAGAGAAGTTTGAAAACAGAGTGTTAGTGTGGTGTGCTATATCAGACAAAGGTATTTCACAGCCGTACGTTGGACGAGTTAGAGGTGAAGCGGTTACCGCAGAAGTCTATACTCAAAGATGTTTGCCTAAGCTACTTAATTTTATTAACACCAACCATATTAACGACAATATAATGTTTTGGCCTGATTTGGCTTCTAGTCATTATGCCTTGCTTACGAGAAACTGGCTAGAACAACACAGGATACCTTTTGTACCAAGAAACGACAACCCTCCCAATCTTCCTCAAGCAAGACCTATCGAAACATTTTGGGCTCAGCTGTGTACCAAAGTTTATAATAATGGCTGGGAAGCTCAAAATGAACAGCAGTTAAGAAGGAGAATAATGCTGAACATCAGAGAAATTGATTTAGAATCTGTCCAAAATATAATGAACATTAAGAGAAAGTTGCGAGCCGTGGAAGATCATGGCCCATTAGCAGTACTTTGAAATCATTTTTAGTTTAAGAAATATTGTTATTTTCAGTTGTTCTTATTACAGATTAAATATATTATTGCAAGTTTCTTTTTTAATTTTTTTTTTAATTCTCAAAACTTTTGCAACATACGTTACCACATAACATGTAGCCCCACCATTTGCTGACACTGAAGGAAGGGGGTTGTGACCACGCGCATTAGTCCATTTTAAACCAATTTTTGCTATATAGGAAACAAACATTCCGAAGGAAGTGAATGATTTCAAATGTCTGAATTTATATTTTTCGTGCGTATATATCGCAACTTCTTCCCCATAACAAGAATGTGGACAGTTAAAGCTTTGTTTCTTTGCCTTATGCAATTAATAATTATTAATAACTGGACTACTTACGAAGTTTACTGGTTGTTGTACGCATTTATAACATTTTTTTCTTGAAACGTGCATCAAATACACATTTTTTATGTTTACTGTTTTTGACCAAGGGTTTAGAAGTAAGACGTACAGATTTTCGGGGTCACTCACCTTTTTTCTCTATATAAAATAATATAAACTCTTTATTAGCGAAAGTAACGTGAGAGCAACGGAATTATGTTTTAGAGTTGGCCCTGGAAGAGGGAGATAGACATACCATGAATGTGTAATTTTAATCCAATAAAATAGTTCAGTTAAACTGTCACTTTTTGAAGTATTGTAATACGTTGTTAATGAAATTTTAATACCATTTGTGAACATGTTGCACGACGTTAAAGGCAGAGTTACATTGTGATGTCGGTGGTGGCCATATAACTCATCTTATTTGATAATTACTATTGGTTGTCATGATTAAAATGTATTTAAAATTTTATTGGCAACATATCCTCAGTTTTTACATCTTTGCCTGCAGTTTGATTTAATCTAAATTTAAGTTACAGGGAAAAGAGTTGGTACACCTGTTAGTAACGGGGAGTAGTTCTATTACTCAAAATTAATCTAAGACATACGCGAAAACGTCCAAAGCCCTCCCTGAATCACAATTCCGTTGCTCACACGTTATTAATGAGGGACTGTCAATGATATAAAATTAAATTTAATTTAATGATATTTAAATCTTCCTGATATTTTGCTATTAACTGCAGTTTTCATTGAAATGCACTTGGACAATTCCTCGTGAACGTGAGCAATGTAAGTCAGTTTAGGATAAATTGTATATTCCAAATTATTATATAAAACTATTTCAAGCAAGAAAAGTAGTACTGCAAATTGTATGATCTAAATGTAAACAGCGCAGTATTTGTGAACGCTCGAGTGAGGTCCACTTATAATGGTACCAATACAACAGTGGTTTATATACAATATGTTACATGTGTAAGTTATCGTCCCAATTTGATTATATTGTTTCTTGTAATCAATTAATTCCATGTTCAGTTCATATGTCAGCATATACCAGTTTATTCATAAGTAAGCAGTTCATACGTGATATATAGCCATATGTATGTCTATGATAGGCGTATATATATTGTCAGCAATGGGACACCTGACACAATTCGAATTGTTATGTAATCCGGTATACCAGTAGCCATATAAATAGAGGATGGGATAGTTGATACTTTTGATTATATTTGTCGACTTCTCTAATTGAAATCGACACGTTCACCGACCGAGGCTCCAATAAAGGAGGATGCGGACGCAATAATGATGTTGCATATATTTTAAACATTTGTTTTTGTGGAATAAATTCTGCAAATTAAGTAATGACATTGATTTAAAAAAATATATTCAAATAGAATTACAATTGTATATTGTCACCCACAAAATAACTTCTTTCGGAAGCCACACAGCGCTGGGGACGGTTCTTCCACTCCTCATAGCAATGCTGAAACTCCGATACTGGAATAACCTTCAGCTGGTCGGTTACACCCGTTGCAATCTTTTCGACTGTCCCAAAATGAGTTCATTTGAGGTCTAAAGTCAGGCGAATAAGAAGGCTGAGGAGCAACAGGAATGTTTTTACTGGTCAAAAACTCGTTTATTGAAATTGCTGTGTGACAAGGATTACCGTTATGCAACAGCCAGTTATTCTTGATGTTTGGTTTCACACGAATGACCCTTTTTCGAAGTATTTCAACAACCTCCCGGTGAAAGTGTTGATTGACCGTTTGACCTTAAGGTAGAAACTCTTTGTGGACGATTCTGTGGATCGAAAAAACAGCATGCATTTGATCTTCGACATCGTCTTCGTTGCTTTTTTTGGGCCTTGGAGAGGTTGAAGTGTGCCACTCCATTCTCTGGCGCTAGGTTTCTGGGTCATACTAAAACACCCAAGACTCTTCACCAGTAATGACACGTTCATGGGGGTCATTTTCAATCGAATCCAAAAAGTTAAGACACCTTTCCCTTCTGATATCCTTTTTTTGGCCTTGCGGAAGGTTTTTTGCGCAGATTTTTCTCATCTCCAATTAATTGGTCAAAATCTGATGAACGGTGGTGTAATTCAAATTCAACTCTTCTCCGATCACTCTGACTGTCAACCGACGATCTGAACGCACATGATCCCGGATACTGTCGACATTTTCATCGGTTGTTTAAGATGAAGGCCTTCCGCTTCTTGGTTCATTTTCAATCGATTCTCTTCCTTCTGAACATGCCTTAAACCACCGAAAAACCAGGGCTCTTGACAAAACACTATCTCCTTAGGCCTACTGAAGTTTAGCAACAGTTCCAAGTCCAGTGTCCAAGTCTTAGGCAAAATCAAATTGTTCTATTAATACTGAAATAGATTTTAATCGTAAATATGTTGGTTAGGTTAGGAATAAAATCTAATTCAGTATTAAAAGAACATAATACATGCAACTTTTTTATTTTTCCTGTTCTTTGATAACCTGAAGTCAAGCCAGACGGGTGCGTTTTTGTTATATGTATTTGAATGACGCAATATTCAATGAAGTAGATTAGAACAATATAGAGGCTTTCTTCGCGTCTTCTAAAATAGGCAACGTGCTAGAAATCACATGTTTTACCTTCAACGAGTAAAGTAGTCATTGCTATAAAAAAAATCAGCTGTATTACTCCATGTGTATTACTCCATCGTCAAGTTTTATTTCCGCTAAAGTGAACTGAAATATTTCATGGCTGCATTTTTTTGGACAATTTCGTTGCATAACTTGTCTAATACTCTAAAAAATATTGATATTCGTCAAATTGCCCCGAGCTTCTAACCCCAGTCAAGAAGGAACATCGCAGTTAAGCATAGGGAGTCGAACCTGATGCAAAAGGGCTGAAGTTAGGGTGCATAAGGCACCCGGAATTTTGATGCTAACTGAGCTCGGTATTTCTGTAGCAAATTATTTCGTTATCCGAATGCGCGAATGCTTGAGAGGATTGTTCATTGTTCCGCAAAACATCTACTATTAGGCAGGTCACGTTGTTTGATTGCTCTAAACTTATTCAAAAATTACTCTTATAATTTCAAAAAAATAAACATTTCATCATCCGCGACTTCTTCCAAAAAATTTCCGAAAAATTACTCCTATATCTCGTAACATTATTTAAACATAATTGAAATTTACGTTTTTTTACAACTCGATTCTTTTACTCCTGTTTGTTCCAACCAACAATTTTTATAGCTTTGGACAGTTTATTTAATTGTAGTATATCAATCTTAATATAAAATACCCAAAACAGTTTAAAACTGCCAATTAAATCAAACAAAAGTTTTAAAGTACCCAATAACGAGAGTATTAAAATTAAGGTTAGTTATTGAACATAGAGTTATGAATTTTTCTTTAAATAATAAAATCAAGTAGACAGTTAAAAGAAAATTAACTATAAACAAAAACGAAACATATTAATAAACAAAGCAAACTCGAATACAAAATAAAGAATATACCAAACAGCACTAATGTTGGTACAAATAAATAATAAATCATCTGGTTTATAAATGTGTAATGGAAGTGCAAATCATTGGGTTCAGAAATCCAGTGACAAATTAGTTATAAAATCTTAACTAAATATAATATGTTCTTAATAAACTGAATGATATCTTGGTTGTTTTATTTTCCGTGGATTTGGACTAATTTTGATTATCCACGACACGTTTCGTTATTGTCAAGTGTCAAAATTAAGTGTCCATCAAGATATCTTTAAGATGGAACACGGATAAAACAAATCATACAATTTAAACTAAAAGAAAGCACCTACACGAACGCTCCAAAATATGACATTGAATATATTTCAAACATAATCGTCCGCATGAATATTTTACTGATATTTAAAGTGGCAATTTGAAATTAGCCATAACGTTTTCGAAATCACCTTTTTCATTTCCAACGAGTTCAAAATTCTATGGCCATAAAAAACTGCCAAGCGTGCCTTTCGTATTCGCACGTTCCGTTTCAATTTAAAACGAATTAACTGTTACACAAACGTAACAATACGAGTTTTCTGGGAGAAATTTGTGGCAAACGTAAATTCTACAATATCTATGATTTTAGAAAACTTTGAATAACTTCCCCTGCCCATACACGACCTTTACCCTAAGAGATCTCCGGCAACCAACCCTATCAATCCCAAGGCCCCAAGGTGAGGGTATGGACCCACCCCTTGTGTATTTGGGATGTGACGCTTACAAAAAAAAAGAAGTTGCACACACAGAAACCATGTCAGAAACAAGCCAGTTAAACACAACTAAAAGAACTCAAGAGAGCATAAACAGATTAAGTCAATGTCAACTAGTCAAGTTAGTGTAATTGCGTACGTGTTTGCTGTACTTTCAAACAAACATTTGACTTTTAATTAATACCAAGTGAAAATGATTTTTAATACATTTTTAATAACGCGGAGTTGACGGAGGACGCTCATAGGTGATGTCACGAAAAATAAAAGACAAATTAACGGTACACAACAATGGTGTACGTAACAACATATGGGACGATTAGAACTAACTTTTTTATTTTTTTTGAAAACCCTACGAGATACGTAAATAATTTCTAATTATCGTATCATTTGGACCTAGTAGCGCGTGTCATTGTAATCATTAATAATATAATTGTAACGTATCTTTAGTTATTATTTATAAACCTAAACATTGTTCGCATTTAAGTCGAATGTATTTCCATTTATTTGCGATGTGGTTCGGTGCAGTTATAAAACGTACTGTTTTATGATTCGTTTGCAGATTGCAGAAACCTCACCGTTCGCATTTTCAATATACTTTTATCGGAAGTTTTGTTGGCTGTGACTTCCTACAAAGCTAAGTTTATTCGTTTGAATGATACCATTTATTAATTCCTTATTTACGAGTATTTAAACTTCTTCTTCAATTTACAATATCAAGGAAAATCGGTGGTAATTTTACGTTCTTCTTTGAAGTATTGCAATGGACGTGTTTCCTTTCATGTTTGGTTTAATTGCAACGACAACGTTTTAACCGGTAACCATAAAACGCGTACAAACGTCGTAAACGTTAAATCCCCCAGCTTGTTGAAATTAAAATAAACGACTAAAATTAAAATAGTAATACGAATGTGTTATACAAAGAAAGAAATCAATGGTTGTTAGTGTCTACGTAATAACTGTTTTTAATTAGTACAAAGTAACTAATGAGACCCCCAACAATGATACATATGTATGGCTACGGTTAATACCGAAGCTATGCGATAATTGCCAGGTTCGAATCGAAATGCGTTTCTTTCGTTCGTTCGACGGGAAATGAATGAATCACCTTTAATTGTACAGTATTTGAATATTGTTTTAATGCTTCCGCGACTCGAACGTATATTTATACACTTTACTTTCATAACAAATGCATCATACTCGGTTGCACACTCCAGTGAATCAAGATACTAATTTATGGCATCACGCGAAGATTGACTACGAAAATAATTAACGCAATCTGACATTGGTAACATCCTCTTCCTACACAAGTTTATTTATTTTCTTTTTTCGTCGATACGGGCACCGCAATGTTACCGGTTCGGACGCACGTGCTTAGGGATTTTTTGAAACCTTCAATCACAGCATCGTCGTTAATGAAGCGAGCGTAGGTACGTAAAAAATAATTTCTTGATAAACGCTCTCTTGATAAATGCACTTAAATTTTGATGAGAAAATTGCGTGCGCGTTTTAATTACCCGGCCTTAATAAGCGGACTGATCTTTTACAAATTACGATTTTGAGAAAGTTTATCGGCCGGATGAAGTGTGCATTTGTTAGGTCGCTGGTACGGGTACCAATTAAACGAGGATGACAGGAGATTTATAATGACGATCATATCTGACAAATATTGCTTACTTAAGCCGCGCTTGTAGGAAATGCACCTAGCTATTTTTATATCTATGACAAGTAAAAGTCATAGAAGAGTTACACCCAAAATTTATGGGGATCGTACAAAATAATCGCAACGTGAACATCGCGTACAAGCGAAGCGCCAAACAGGACACAATATAATTACGATCATGCGAGTCCCCAAACTATTCAATAACCTCTCATACAGTCTAACTTTGTACAAACTAATAGTTGAGATAGGTTATGAAGTCGAACAGCGTAAACATGTTATTATTTATGGAGTTTCTTGAACATAAACTTCTCTTTAATGGGAATAACTTTGTTGGAATAGTTTCACTGCGAAGCTTTTCCGCAGGATTCCTCAAATTCTTTAAATCTATTATTACAAAGTACATTTGTATGATTTACCGAATAAATAATAAACATATTTTCGCAACAAATTATTACCTTCCTTTATAATTCATGTCGTTTGTAATTATAATTCCATAACTGAGTATTTCTGTCAGGATTAATTGCTAATATTTGACGTAATTTATGTAAATATCCGTAGTTATAATTGGCAATAAAATTATCACAAATTCGGTTAAATTTAAATTATAACTGAATTTAATCATGGAATTAACATTTTAAAGAAACAGGTACACCAACGCTCACCGATTACAAGGTATTAAAGATATTCGCAAGTTTAGTTTACAGAAAAATAAATTGTATGTATTACAAATGGCATAAAAAATTGTCTCAAAAGTATTTAAACAGGACTTCAGTAAAAGCTTGGAGAACTACTGGAGAAGAAGGGATTGATTTTCGCTGAACCAAAAATAAGTACTATCCGATTTTTTTCAATCGATTATTGTGATCATCAGAAAATTGTGTCTACAAAGTATTGATTTTTAAAAAAAAAGTTGCATTATTATTCTGTTGCTCATAAGTTGGATGACATATTGTTATGTAAAATTAATTTAGCTCGACACATTGGATTGTTCAATATTGTGATGGATATTTCATGTTATACTTACTTGTTTATATTAGAAATGAAAATTACGTTAGATTGTTTATTATGTGATTGCTAAAATAATTAAAGAACTCTAAAATCGTAAGTGGCACGTTCACGGTTTGTCTGCGTTGGAAGTAGTATTCGGCTATTAAATTAAAATCTATGTAAAGGAAACATAAATATTCACTTTTACACAAAAATTAGAGAATTTACAATAATTTAAAATTGTTTACAAAAAAGTTTTCCTTTAATATGAGTTTTTAATTGACTACCCATATGATTGAAAATTATATACGAATTATATTCTTCAACCCTCTCTTAGCATAATGAATCTTCTCCTTCCATTTCTAAACATTGTCACATGACTATATACATTAACATTTCTTCGCTGGAATATTTGTTGCACTCTTGTCAATTGTTGGATACAATTTCCATGCCTAAAACTGCATTGCACACTCGATTCATACATCAAATACCTCTCTGCCCTTTTTACTTCTTCATTTTACAACTTAACAACATTTACATCTTTCTAATTAACTCACTTAAAACCTTAATTACATTCTTCAGTTCTCACTTTGCAATGAATCCTTCACTTCCATTTTTCAAAATTGCGACATGATCGACTACTTACAAGAATTAGCAGTTCTTTTCTGTAATTTATGTCGAATTTCTAAAATGTTTGTTACATTACATGTCTAAATCTAAATCGCATACTTTCAGTGCATACATAAAATTTTTCTCCGTCCTTTTTACAATAATTTTGTAACATTTAATGTATATGCAATGTTTTAATTTTTCAATCTAACAACATTTACATTTTCTAATTAATCCGCCTAAAACTTTACGATTGCTCTATCAAGGCGTCCACTTATAAAGCAAAAGGTAAGCTAGATAGATGTGTTACGTGTAAAAATAAAGTTGAGACACAACATGATGACCCAGAAGCAATCAGTATATCAACAATAACTGAGGAAAATACTGAACTAAAGAAAATTAAAATAGATATTGACGAACTAAAGACTATTATGATGGGAATACAAGAACAACTGAAAGAAAACACTAAAAGGCAAACATTCGTAAATAGATGACGTGTAAGGAAAAAGAAAAAATAAAAAAATTAACATATCGTGTTGCACGGCGTGCAGGAAATGGAATAGGAAGACGTTGAGGAATTAGTATGTAAAGTAGTAAAGAAATTGGGCGTAAGATATTGATGAGGTTTGTCGATTACGCAGAAAGAAGTCAGAAGGTGTGAGACCGATAATTGTAAATATGATTTAAAAAAAGAGATGAAGTAATCACAAACAGAGGTAAAATATTCATAAACAGCGGTATTTTTTGCAATAAGTATACGGGAAAAATAAACATTCTTGAGCAATTGTGACCTTTTAATAAAACTTTGCTATGGGAGACAAAAATGAAAGCGAAAACTGCGTTATGGAAATGTGTATGGGTCCAAAATGCTGTCACGAAAATCAGGAACATAGAAGACCTGAATTATATGAATTAGACAACTAATTTAAATCTGTAACTCTTTAAAAACTGAAATGGATAACAGCTACATGGATAATTTGATAGGAGAAGAGGTAACATGTGACTTCAAAGATGCGTTGTATTCATGAATTCTTAACTTAAAGATGTGGTTAGTTGAAGACAGTGACTGAAAAGTGGACACAATAACCAAAGCTGCCGCTGATAAGCTTCTAAGCTAAGTCGCATTAGAACCTAAAAACATTTTACCGATAAGCATTTTTTTGATAATTTGCTTTTGGTTAAGAATTTAACTTCATTGTATAATTATTATGTTTTTGAAATTTTCGATTCTCTTAATTTCTTAGTAATTAGTAATGTTGTTAAGCGGAGTTTATGTTTTGTATTTCGATTTTTAAATAAATAAACTAGATTATTAATTAATTAGATCTTTGTACATTTGCACCTCATACATTTTACCAAGCTCACGCATTTCCAAACTTTTGGTCCAAATTCGTTTTAAAACGCTGAACTAATACGTAGATCTAGACATTTAGTTCTTTTTACACTGCGTGAATTTTACGTCGACATATATTTCCATATAGGTGATATTTTTACAATTTATGTCATATATTTACATTAAACAATGAAATAATACATTGCTTTAGATTCTTCCATTATTTTCTAAATAACAAAATTTTGTGTCAAAGTATTGGTATTGCGTAATTAGTCAAACTTGAGAATGTTACAATATGAACGTCAAATATTGCTTTTGAAGTTATTTACACCTTAATTTTCTAGTCTATCAATGACAATCATAATTGTGTATACAGACTAAAGTGTGTCTAAATGTCTATATGTGCTTCTTTTAAAATACCTAAATTTATCTTCTTCGTCCACTTCCACTTGCAACGCCTATTTGCTTCCATGCAGCAGTCCCAATAATTATTTGTTCTTTTTTTAGGTAATGTGGTATTAAAAGGACTTCGCTTCCTGCGAATAACGCATTCTATCGCAAATTCGTTAACCTGACCCTCAACAATTCAACCAGCCTGATACAAATGGTAAAGTGATATTATCATTGGAAATGTGTTGTCTATTTAACTAATAATTTCAATGAATCATTGATCTTAAATAATTGTAGTTATGGAGATGAAATGCTTATGACTCATTGAAGGACAACCTTATGGTGCAAAGTGGATACAAATTGATTAAAATAACATCTCTGTAAATATCAATATCGTAAATAAGATGTAGACATCTGGAAGGCGTCTACTCGTACAAAAATTATTTAAGCAGATTCAAACTCTTTAATATTTTGTAAAATTATTTTATCGAGTTTATTTGTGTTTCAAAAACATTTTTCGTTTCATAAGGCATGTGTTCAGTTAGTTAGCACAAAGCAATTTTATTGTATCTTCAAAACTAGTGGTATGGATAAGTATTGCTAGGAAGCCTGTCGTCAGTCAAATCTCCGATCATAAGTTTTCATTTATTTCTTCAATTGAACCTTGGTCTGGACCAGCTGATTAGAAAGTTAGAAGAACCATTTTATTCAACTTTTATCGCCTCATAGGGTCTTGATTTCTTGATAAGAGGGAGAGTTAATTGGTTCATTGCACTTAGGCCTCATTAAGCTACCATATTTTTTATTTCATAACATGCGACCCATATATTTCTCAGAAATCCTCAACAGTTGATTGCTCTCAAATTCGAGTACTTAATTGTCTCAACATTTCTTCAGTTTCTACTTACTTCTTCCGTTATACGTAGGATCTGTTTGATTTTTATTTGGACAAATCCATGAATTCTATGAATATGAAAGAAGACTAGGTAAATTTTCTTGTTACCATCGTAAAAATTATTTTCTGTGTAGAAGAAAATATCAGAGATATTCCCAAATAAACATAAACTTAAATACATCCAAGTGGTCCCATAGAAGTGTGATAAAGCACTTTAATATAAACTTATCTTTGCAAAGATCTAAAATCAGATTAAATTATCCAGCAACATCAATTAAACTATTACTCCACGTCGTGAAAAACCATTTATCACAGAGTGGAGAATTTAGTCCGTTAATCAGAAGAAACCGTAAACGATGAAATCGATTAAAACAGCAAAAAATGCAACACATGGTATGCGACCAATTAAAACTAGCTTCGATGCAAATTGAAAAATTGAGAAACGTAATTGAAAAAGCAAGCATGCCACTTAATAATGATCCTGTTGTGCGTTTTTTCGTAGCTCGTTTTACGTATAAATGCAGGCAAAAATCAATGAAGTGATCTGCATGTTGAACGTGTTGCAACTGCAACGTAAAAAATTCATTGTTTTCGTTCCTATTCACTAGACCATAAATGTTAGTTCCAGTCCTGATTTCGCTTTTTTCTATTGAAAATTAGTGGGACGAATTGGTTTTAAATTAACAAACAACTTATCGGCCGCTTTTTACTTCGTCGCCTGTGATGGTACTGCACACGTTGAACTGAAATTAAAATATGCCACCTATCGCTTACTTTTGCTTCCTTCATTAAAAGATGAATGGGATTTAAATTGTTTATTTATAGTATGGATTTGCGCTAATTGAATGTTACACACCTAGTAAGCATTAACAAACACCAAGTCAACATATTACATAAACATTGCTTTGAAAGAACGACGATAAATTGATTTTTTCGTCTATTCATTTCCATATAAATCAACGTTATTTATGTGTCGTATTGACAACTATAATTATCCGTGGCTGTCAGGAGCATTTTGCTAATAAAATTTCATAAATGTAGTCGTGATTGATTTATGATTTGTCCTGAAATAAAAGCCGAGCCATTCGTTGTCGATATTAATTTTCGATGAGATTTACTTCTATTGTACAAACTAATTAAATGAATATAAATTGAATTTTCGAATTACCATTGCTTTTTTTGCGATGAAAACGACGATTTATGCCGGGCAGTGTCCAATTGTGATTACGTAATAGCTTCCATCCATTTCCATTAAAAATTTAACGAGAACTAAAGCATCAAAACATTAACGCCACAGTGAAAAGAATCGTTGAAAATCAGGGAAGAAAACCGACGTTCATCGTGAATGCCAAGCACGTATTGTTACGTTTGCAAATAAATTTTCAATTAACGAAGTGGAGACTCAAAAATATGAACGAATGAGTAATCTTTAATTGAATATAAGAAAGGTTATTGTATTGTCGCGCTCTCATAACCATCAGCCAAAGACTGCTTAGATAAGATATTATCGATTCTTTATTAGTTGTAGTCGTATCTAAGACATAGATCAATTCTTCTAATGTCACACGTTAAATAAGAACAGCCATGCGAATGTTATACGAAAACAGCTACATCAAAAACTACTTACAGGATAATTAGTCCTTTTGGTGCGACGATCCCTTTTGTCTGCTGTTTGAATTTCATGCCCCATCGTTACATCGTTAATTACATTAACCTAACGTTACATACTATGACTTGACCGTCGAGATATTTGCTTCTAATTACTTAATTTTGTTGCTTTGCGTTCAGGTTAAGAACATTAAATTACTTATATAAATAAAAAAGTGTGACTACTGGCGAACGAAATCGAAGAAAAATTAAGAGGATTTGCATTTGCACGTTATGTGGTTTCTATTTTTCTTTAATTGGGTATCTGTCTTTGGATTGGGTTAAGTAAGGTTGGGTTTCAGGTATTAACTGAAATTTTATTGGTTAGTGGAATGTTGTTGTGGCAAAATTGGGCATGAACTTTCTTTATTTTTAATTGGTTGACTTAAATATTGGACTAGATTGTTTTAAATTCTTCTTCATCTAATTTTGCTGGTCCATAAAAGGCTTATGATAGGCGAGGATCTTCGAATTGGTGTTCATTAGGTTCAGTTGATCCGATCCAAACATATTTGATCTTGAAGTTTATTGCTGAATTGTATTGAAACGAAACGATATTGAGTAGCTTGAGTAAGGGGGCTTGCCTCACGCTAATTCAAAAATATTTCAAAACCAGCCCAATTGGATATGAACTGGCTTTATGTTCTGTTGATTTTTGCATTTCTTTGCTTTTCTTTTTGTCAGCATTGACTCTTATTTAATGCTTGGGAATTGTGTATTGTGAAGTTTTAAAAAGTATCGTAAAAACGACATTATATATGTTATTTTTTGAAAACCTGGTTGGGGTGATTTTAGGTTATTTTGTTGTTATAAAACGTAAGACTAAGCGATTCAGGTAATTACATGAGGTGTTAGTTAATTCGTTGGCTAATAAAGTAAAGCTATTAACAAATAATCTGTCGAGTTTAAAAAAAAATTAAATGCTCTACATTGATTTGGATGGGAACGGAATAACTTTGAATGATCGACTAAGTTTTAAGTTCCAAACATTTCAATAATTAATTATTGTTTTGGCTTCAGTGTGATTTTTGTTTTACGTGTATTTTTAAATTCGTTTGTTATTGACCTTGTGTCTCTGATGCAGACGAATTTTAATTTTGAAGCTCCTGAGCGCATAAGTAGCTTGTGTTCGGTTTCTCGCATTTAAGTTCATCGAGCTTTAGTAGTGGTCTTGTAGCTATAAATTACAGAGCATATCATTGCTAATTTTCATTGGGTGACGAGAGTTAATGTGGATTGGGTTGGCTCTAAGTTGAGGTGTTACCACATGTTTATTCAGCAACTATAGATATAGTGTGGACTTTGTATTATCTGGCCAAAATGATTCCCGAACTTCAGATTTATGTTATATGACAAATTTTGCTTGCGCGACTTGAACGAAGGAACTGCGTGTACTCGACTCGTGGCGAGTTGTAAGTTCGACGAGAATTTCGAGTACGTCTCTCGCTCATGTATTTTACGCCACTGATGTGAGTCGCTATTGTCTGGGCTTTATTAATCGTTCGAAGGCTTGATGGAGATAAACTCCTTTAGTTATGTACACTATTTATCACGACTTTTTATAATTATTTCACAATTACAATTGGCACTGTTGCGACGTGTTGCTTGTTTGCTAATTGATTAATGCTTAAGTGGATAACACTGTTGTGTTACTACTCAAGTTGTCTTGAATAATGAAGTTATACTCTTCGACTGTTGTCTTGAATAATGATGGTATACATCGACTGTTGTCTTGAATGATGATGAGACAGTGGATGTGTTACTGTTCGACTGTTGTCTTGAATAATCATGAGACACTGGCTGTGTTACTGTGTGTTTAAGGGCGAAAATGTTCTTCAAATAATAAAGTTCGCTTGAAACACTGGTGGGAAAGAAATGCCCTCACTTTAGTGCAAGGCGTATTGGACGAAGAAGTCGTCATGATTGGTCAGAAAATGCATTTAATTGTGTTGAACGAAATGCGTGTTTGCTCGACATTTGGTCCACCTATTCTAAAAGGATTAATCTAAAATCCCGAGAGCACTGGTCATATAATAATTTAAATGACCAAGAACGCTCGGTAATGGTTTATTTACAACTGCGTTGTGATAAATGTGACAATCGTAAAATGACAGCCTTTATGAAAGGGGAATTCTGCGCTAAAGGCCGGGCCGCAATTATGTTGCAATAGATAACGTCTTATACGTGACCGTACAAAAGTTTTTGGTTTTTAAATTTAGGAAAAATAGCTAATAACCGAACTGTTAGCGGATGGCGACCGGCCGCTATACGTTCGGTCGAACATTTATGGAATATTTTTCCCAAATTTAAAAACTAAAAACTCTTGTACGGTCACGTACAAAACATTATCTATTGCAATATAATTTCGTCCTGGCAATTATCGCATCAATCCCCTTTCTAAAAAGCCGTCATTTTACGACTACCAAACTCATCACACCCGAGAATTTAGAGCCAACCAAATATCGGGCAGAACATCCCTTTCCTTGGTCAGTATGAAATTCGTCATCTGGCAAATCACAACGAGTTCTTCATCTAATACCGCCTTGCACCAAAGTGGGCGAATTTCATTCCCATCAGTGATACAAGTTAACATCAGAATCACTCGTGTAGTAACACTACAGGATTATTCACTCAAGTATTAATAACGTACAACAGTACAAGTAGCTAGCTAACAAGATAACACATTGCAACAGTATACACGAAGTGCAAATTGTAATTGTAAAGTAATTGTAAGTAAAGTGTTAATAAATTGTGTACAAAGGTGCGAACGATATAATAAAGTCCAGACAATCCGTGAGCGAGAGGCATACTCAAAATTCTCCTCGAGCTTACAACTCGCCACGAGTCGAGTACACGTCGCATGAACATTATTACTTGATAATGATTTGTCCCTTCTTCCTTTATATAACGCACAGAACTTGGAACAACATGTTTATGAGGTTCTCGAATGCCAATATACTGACAACGTAAACTGACGCAATTCCACATCTCCTTGTAAGTCAAGAACAGCGACATTTTCTGTTTATTGCAGCTATAAGGTTCGTTTACGTCATAGGCAACATCATTTTTTATTTATTTAAATATTTTCAGCTCATTAATTCGTTTTTTATAAATCTTATAGAACTGCAAAAAATTATCCAGCTATATTAAAATATTGATGTTATTATAGCTATCATGCATTTATATACTAAGTTACAGAATGAATGATATACGTTACGTGCTAAGCGGTAGTAGTTTTACTTCGTAGAAATAGGTATACATTCATCGAAGTACTGGTAGCTGAAGCTATCAACAATATATATGGGGGGAGGAGCACCAATATGGATGGATACCATATATACGACTTCAAATTGGAGATAAGGGAATACTAATCCCCGGCATATGAATAACAATAGGGTTGAATGTAGAAATTATAAAGGCACTGTGGTGCTTAACGTTGGGTACAATATTCCATTATGTATACATATAAAAAATGGGTTATCGGGAATAACAAAGAGGTGCCCAAAATATTTTGGAGTAACACATGCCGGATAAATAATTTCGGTGCACAATAATAAAAATTATTACGTGAATGTGTCGTCTTAAATAAAGTTACAACGTCAACCTGATTGGAAATAAAAAGAAAAGGTACATAATCATAATTAAGGACTATAAGCTACAATAATATTCAGTAAAGGCTCTTAGGAACAATTGAATTAAATATTGGATTTATGGGAAAGAAAATATCTCCCGAAAATATTTATGGGAAAGTGGGCTGAAAGGAATTAATAAGGAACTAGACAATGTAGGAATTATAACAGTCAGAAGTGATGGTCGGGCCACATTGCAAGGATACAAAAGTAAAGAGTACCTGAAAGTTATTAGAAGCTAAGGACGAGGAATGTTAATATATGGAAATATGGAGTTGCTAGAAATATTAATGACATGAATATAAGTAACTGGCCAAATTAAAAAATATGAGAAACTATATACATAATTTAACTTATAAATATTTATAATACAGAACTAAATTTTATAGTTTACGTAGTTTGCATTTATAATTTGTACTTACTTAAGCTATTATAATTAATATGTTGGTAATACGTTTTCTCCACGTACCTGATGAGTATATAATAATGAGCTTATAATCTATTTTGCAGTTACAACCCGTCTAATAAATGTTCGCAGCAGATTATTATTCATTACCACCATCAATTCAGTAATTTTTACATATGATCCCTTGTATCACCATTAAATAATTACTATTAAGTAGTTAAACTGCACTACTTCAACCTTAAGGCGTGGTGGTACTTTTTTTAGTATATTAAAGTACGTGAAGGGATTTAATTTTTACTCTTAACGTATAATTTATCAATTTAGCTCTGTTGATTTTTATATTTTAATATCGCCATCAATCATATACTTGCAGTTCAAAGTCAATTTTAGTTGTTTCATTAGAGAACTGATTTTATTGTATTATATCTGTTATTGTTGTTACAATTAGTCGTAGTCTATTTAGCGACTGCCCACAACTACATCGGTTTTTAAGCCAAGACTAAACGGCCTGATATTATTCTAACTTGTACAAAAATTGTTGCATTTTTAAAAAGATATTTTTTAAATTTGCTATCCAGCATCAACATTAACTACGAGTAAAACCCGACTCCAAACCATTAAAAAAATTATAATTACAGGAACTAATTCTTAGTGTAATTTTATTTGCAAACTCGTTTGAATTAAATGTTTAATTTGATATTTGGTTAAAATCAACATTAATAATTGCATGTTAATTCAAGTGAGCGGTTTTACGTGGTCTTATTTGAATATAAGTATATTTATATTTTTACAAATCTACGATATTCATGCACTTACACTTGTGCATTTAAACCGCTGCCAATTCAAATAATACTCTATAATTTAACATCAAATCAAAGCTGATTGCACGGCATGCTCCGATATTAATGATACACTAACTACATACGTACTGCGACTGAAACCCCATCCTTAGCGTAGCTACAAATTCACTTAATTTCCGGGACATACCTGCAACAAAACAATCTGTAAATATAAACGTAGCAGTGGTTACACTACACAATTTTTTTTTGTATCGGCCTAAACGAAATACGGTGTACACGTTGGGCGGCTGTCACGAGCAGCAATAAACCTCCAGAATACAAACAACATGTGGTGACCAATTTTGGTCGGCAGCGACGAAACTACTAATTTTACGATTTTCGGGAAGTCGTTGGTTCAAAGAACTCCACATTTCGTCCCTTGAGCGTTTCAACTCGAACTGGGGTAATTGTCCGACACAAAAGACTTTTCATTAACCCGCAAGTTTGTTGTTTGAAATTGCCCGAGGTAACATGCTATGAAAATACAGTATGAAACATTATCAAACATTACTTGGTGGTGTTTAATTAAATTACGAAATTATAAAGACGGGCAAATTATGAAATATATTGTTAATCCTGAAATTAAGTAGTAAATTGGAGACTGTGGTTGGCAAATAAATTGAAACAAACTTACCCTTACCACACAGTATTATGGTGGTGGTCATCCTGTGTAGTAAGGGTAAGTTTGTTTCAATGAAATTAAGTATCATGGAAAGTAGTACAGACAATAAAAACTATGTTATATGTGAGAAGAAACCCACTAGGGTTTTAAAATTCGTCTGTGCAAGCAAAAAAATTTTATAACCCCAGAATTAATAAACACCGGCCGTTCTTTATTATGCATTTACGTAACAGTACATTGAATTAAAACCAATACACAGTAAAATTTGTTTTCACTGGTTGGACCCGAACTTTGGAGAAACGTAAAAAGTTACGTCCGCGAAAAATCTTCTTAATATACTTCAGTTCAATAATTACAAACAAGCTCGTTTTTAAATTCAATTGCGTAAGTACATACTTCTTATTCTATATGCATAACGATGTTTTATTCCATGTTGGTCAACTCGCTTAACATGAATATGAGAAAAATGGAAACGTCCGTTGATTAGCACCGAACGTAGGAAATCCTCGATGCAAATAATCCATAGTGACCGCGAACATATCGCCTCCGCCGAGAAAAACTCAAGAATTGCCGGTTTTCGAATTACGTAACGTCGAGGCGCAATTACACAGTCTAATTGCGATATAATTAAATGGCGTGTATATTAGCGTCCCGCGGCTTCAGGCCACGCCACGGACGTCGGTTTACGGCCCAACAGAATAAAAACGAAATTAATATCATACCTTTCGGCGTTCGGTTCGCCAAGATAAGAAGAGGACATTTTAAACGTTGCCACAAATTACGTCGAGGAAACTCGACTTTTTGCAAGTTATATCTTAATTACGAGAGATTATTTATAGATATTGCTGTAATAACAGCTGTGCAGCTATGTACTGCTATTGAGATAAGGCGGACGTGGAAGCGAGCGACGACTCGCTGTGTACACTTAATGTAATCGAACAGTGATCGCCTTTTTCTCCGAGTTATTTATGTTCTATTCAGAGCACTTTATAATCGATTTGTATGGGAGATTTTTTCGTTTAACATACTTCATATCAATAAAAACACCGTAATCCATTATATTGCATATGTATTAATTCAAGATAATTATTTACATGGGCAGTTCACAAACTTGAAATCGATTTGGCTGAGTGATCCTGGTGATCCTAGTGACCACGTGCAGTAGGAATTTCTACTAACGTTTTCAACTTGATGTAAACAGAAGAAAATTATGTCACTACCCATATTTCAAAAAGAATTTATACTTACATTTTGGGAATATAATTGTACCTACACATAAAAACTTTTCCTCAACTCATCTCATCGTAAGCAACCTGAACATTGAATGTAGTAAATCTATTTCTGTCACAATTGTAAAATGCAAATAATGTTACCTATCTATTGAGCCGTTTACGTAGATAACCGCCTCAAATGTTCACATAGGGCAATCTGTGCCACTACGAGGATTAAGGAAAGTTCAGCCGTTGACTTTGCGGGAATTGTTTACTTAACGGATTTTCCGGGATTAAAATCTTACGGTCTAGAAGGTTAGGACAATCGAAAGGGCTCTTATGGTGGCCGTATTAATTTCGCAAAGTGACGATTAAAGACGTTTTAGCATCTACGAGAGCTTTTATTTGAAACGTACAGAGCACTGATGATAATCAGAAAAAAAATGCCAAGTTGTAAAATATCGCTACTTTTTATATAATCTAATGATAAGTACTCAAATAATTTATATCAAATCATTGCTTCTGTATATCGGGTCATTGATCTCAAGATATAAACTTATCAAATTAAATATAAGGATGGTTTGCCAAAGACTGGCGTCATTTGACAAAGCAAAGTTTAAACGATTAACCGTATCCTTTACATACATTACTCTACCATGCTTTTCAATTTAACAGAGACGTGTCGTCTCGTCTCAGACACACCACCGGTCAATGTTCCCCAAAGACAACTGGGTATAAAAAAGATCACAGAACAAACATTTCTACAATAACTTTGTGACACACTTTTTAGGTGCAGATTTCACTAACATGCCAAAAAACACTGATTACCATTATGGTAAACGTATAAGAAAAAATAAATAATTTAATTGCAACTTTAATTCTACAAAACCTCAAAAGCTCACTAGATTTCTTCATGTCTATAAAACGTCCACTCAACTGAAGAAAACCTTAATATAAGCTCGGGTGATGCAGCAATGATATTAACAATGAGTGGGAAACTAATTAAAAATGAAAACAGACCTACACTATCAATAAAACAAGACTCTTCCGTAGTTTCACCATGGAAATAAATAATATTATTTTGAATGAGCACTGGGAGATGTTGAGGAACTGTAAACAAGCGATTTACCAGTGGCACAAGTGGGCATATGAAACAACAAAGTATGGTAAAGAGGAAAATAGAAAGATGACGGTCCCAACAAACCAGAAATCCTACATTAAAATTGAATTTAATTGAACGTAAATCACTTTACAGTGCAGATTTATGAGCAACCAAGTCAGGTACCAGGTGAGGTCTAGACTGGCTGGTATATCGATTAGGAAAGAAATTATAAATTACTTTGGGTTCATTTAAAAAATCCCATGGACTTGCCTTAATATGTTGTTAAAAATATTAAATATTAGTACCTGGCACGACAATCCTTTACAAACTGGATAATCCTAAAAACATCTTGAAATATAAAGCATCCCAACCCAATCCAGTTCGTAACCAATTTTTTACAGATACAATCTGGAACCTGGTCACAAAATTGATTACAGGAATCCAGATTTAAGAAGTCCTAGAAATTGTCTTGATCTATAAACTGAACACATTGGAACCTGAACCTAACACTTTGGAACAGAGAAACTCTAGAACATGGCGACAGTGGCAGTTTTTTAGAGTGGCTCGCAATTTCTTTGATTTCTCGACAAATTTGTAAGTAGACTTAGGTTTGCTCAACCACCATCTCAATTATTTCTCAAAAAACTTCGTCAAAGTTGCTGCCCCGATTTCTAAATCGATACAATTTTAACAATTTAACCCACTAAAATAACCTTCTTGTCTTCTTCTTTCTCGGCGGTTTGATTTTTTTTTTGGCTCTAGACAAAACTTCACTTACATAACTGAACACGACCTGTTTAGTTTGACGACGATAATAAAAGGAAGACGAAAAACAAACAGAAAAGATTTTTGGAAATCCATATGAGATAGAGATGCACATTCTATTTACATTAATTTGGTTTTCAGTCAGATCTTCAGAAAAAAATGACACGGGCCATAATGGTGCCAAAGAAGAAAATGAAATTCAATTCAGATCATGTATGAGTTAGGATAGAGGAGAAATAGAAAAAAATAGAAGGAAAGGGGAATATTGACTACGTAAGCAAAGAGAATATGAGATGGCATTGTCACATTTAAAGAAGAAATAGGGAACTGGAATAGTAATAACGAAATGTAATCGAAGAGCTGAAGTGGAAACTGATTTGAGGGAAACTGGTGCGAGGAAGAACACAGCCAACATTTTTGGAGGGAGGATCAATCCACCAATATAAAAGAAAAATGCTCGACATGTCAGTTTCATATGAAATAATAGCTTAATGATCATTTACTGCATTGATTTAGGCTCCATCTCAAGTCAATGATTTTTACGCGTAGTTTTCTGAAAACATTATATGTGTCACCCAAGATGGAGCCATTAAAGAACTTCGCACTAAGTGTCTTAATGAAGTATCTCATTTCTCAAAGTTTTCAAATTCCTATCAAGTTTCACAGTTTCCTTTTCCCAACCCAACGCAACAAATGGCATCGACAGCTGAAAGGAACTGCGACAAATAAATGTTTTTATTTTAGATAAAAATTAATATAAGGTTAGATTAAGAGGGCTGACAAGATGAAGACACTGCGTGAAAGCTACAGGAAGATTTAAAAATCTACATCCCAAGAACCGTCTATAATAAAACTAAATGGTCAGTAGAGATAGTAGAGATAATAAATAAAAATTTCTCGATTTTACAGAACACGTTGCGATTTTTTTAAAATCTAATGAAAAACACCACAGTGAACCAGTAGTTTTCGAATCGTGAAAACGAAGGCATTATTACGAGTCTCCAAAAGAGATTGCAAGTAAAACAAAACCATCTTCAACCCAATGAAAGCGCCGATGTTGGTCCTGGTCAGACGTAAAATTATAAAGCTGATCATTAATGGCTGCATTAAGGCAGCCTTCAAATTAAAACATGTGCCTATATGGCAGATTGCAGAAGTTGTAAACATGCAACAGTCGGGCTAGCCACCTAATGACATTCATGCCTAATTCATAAAAAAACTGGAAAAATCATCGTACGTATAGAGTTAATTCCAAATCAATCAGATAAAGTAGCACAATAGATTCTAAGCACATAGACTTACTGATACAAAGAGCGCTAGAAGAGATAAATACGCTCTTCCTTGACGTGGCCAACGCTTTGTCTTAATTGTTTTAAATACCTTCCATGTCAAATGATTTGAATATTGATATCTTGAAATTAAAATTAAAATGATTTAGTGGTATAGTTACTTGAGAATGTTTCGGAATTATATTCTTATATTGAGCTACATTCGATCAAAAAAAGGTATTTCCAAGATTCCAGGTATACTGTATCACAATGGTTCTCAGTTTGACAACCCAACGCAATTCAATCCAACCCAACACAACGCAACTCAAACAATCGAGCCTGGTTGGAGAATTATAAAATCTTTTGGTAATTTATAAAAGTCTATAAAACATCGTTCTATTTTACTGTGACTGTTTCTGTGGTTTACGTTGTATTTTTTTCAAATGAACGTCACGAATGTCCACCAATATGATGGGGGAGGAGATAGAGCACCATGGAGATGGGTGATGACGAGGAGTCTAAGGGGAGAACAATGGAGGACTCAAGGAAATTTGAAGAAAATGTGTAAGATTGGTTGGGTCAAAGCGGAGTCGAAATAGTGAAGATGAAATATTTGTTGAATATAACCGTTCCATTGCATAGGTTTGGATGGGGTTGACTTTTGTTGGGTTGGGTTGGCCACATAGCGCATCGATTTTCCTCCTTCAATTCTTTTTCAGCTAAATACCATAATATATAGTATTGTTTCATATTCTATCATAATATCACATCCGTTCTCTTTTTTAAACATTCTAGGCTGGTTGTGGAATTCTAGCAAATGAAAATGTTTTGGGAATCTCAAGAAAAAATCTATAAAACGTAGTTCTACATTTTATGACAATTTCTGTGGTTTACGTTGAACATTTTTGCATATAAACATAATAAATGTTCACCATATAATGATGCTGTGTGGTACTATTTATTTTATTTTATGGTTACGTTTCCATTGACTTATTTTCATCGAGATTTTCCTGTTCTAAATATTCATTCATATGTCATTTAATTCAATATACGCCCATAATTTCGATCATACTGTTTTATTATTATTGTTATGTGTTCCTCCAAAGTAATGTTACTGCACCTCATGACGTTTATACTAACCGTCCTCTCTTTGTACCCCAGTACGTCTCTGAAGATGAACTGCTCAAAGTGATGGCTTCTTCTGCCAATAAAATTATGGCTGGTTATGATTTAGTTCCAAGTTTTTTTAGCTAATGATGCAAGATGTGTACTGTGTATCATATTTTACCATTAGTGGAATTGATGGTAAAATTTGATATCGGTAAAAATAATTGGCGATAGATTTAACTGTTTTTAAACGCCTGGCGTTCTAAAGGACTAATCTTTGGCTCGTCTCAAAATTCATAAAATATCTAAAATTAAACAACGTGTTCACCAGTGAGTTCGATATCAAATCGATGATTTTATTTGTATGTGTAAAATGCCTTGATAACATTACAGAATTATAAATGCCGTACTCTCATTTAGTACAATTTAGTGCATTATACGATAAAACAAAATTCCATAAATATCTTTAATATTTATGGAATATTTTAATAAATGGTTATTATTAACAGTTTCATCGTATAGCAGTTGGGCTGATGGTTAATGTGATATCCTGTCTACCTAATATTAAATTTAAATCCTTGCGTCGAGGAAATTCCCGATAGTAACACAACTGCTCCACAAAAGAGAAACGAATACGTCAATTAAAATTCCAAATTGATCGCACGACATATTGGTACGAACAACGCAGGCATTAACCATTTTTGAAACTCGTTTCTCTTCATTACAAATACAAATTAAGCGGCATTATTCACATTATTTACTTCTCGTAACGAGCACCGAGAAATAATTTGCCGCGGCGTTGTGATTAAGTCATCATCGCGGTAAAAAATCGCGTACTTTGCATCGTAATCCCCGATCGCAATGAAATTTATGATTAATCGAAACGGTAAGCATCGTTCAGCGAAAGGCCAGATTTACTATGGCTCGGACGTAAATGGCGTTCCGAGGTACTGCAATAGGCGAAACAATGCAACGGAAAGTCTAGAGAATAGGTGAAGGTCATTTAGCGCACAGAGTTTTGCAATAACTGCATTTTACTATCGAGCCATTGCGCATAAATCGCCATGAAAATTACTTGCACATATAACGTAACAAATGGCAAGCGCCAACGCAACAGCTAAATTATCTAGGACAACACAACACTGCAAACGAACTATTTCTGATAGTTTTTTTTTCGTTGTTGTATGCGGTTCGACGTGTTTATTTTGTAGTCGACCATAAAAAAATAATTACATGAACGCTTTCGTTAATGAGTAATGGGTACCTAATCAACGTATGCAGGCTTACAGTTTCTTAATCCACAAGAATAATAGCATGAAGATATGGCGAATGTATAAATGCACTTAATTAGGGGCTGGATATAACTCTGCAATCTCGCAAACATGTGCATAAAGCAATTATGAGCTTATGACAAATCAACATCATTACAAAAGTAAATCGTATATCATATACAACCTTGCATTCCAAAATTAATTTCAATTTATTTGAAATAACAAATCTACTTTTGTTTTTTACTAATTACAAAAAATACATAAATAATAAATGAGTTTATTCGTACAACTTTATCCTTTAATAGCATGACTATATAAAATAGGAACCAAAGGAAAATAAAAAAGAAAAATCGAAAGCTCAATAATAATATAAATAAATATAAAATGTAAAGTTTAAAAGTATTAACTGGACACTAAAAGTATATAACTAAAGGTAAAGGCATTTCAAACAAAAATGTAAATAATGTAAATAGATAAATTAACACAATCGAATAATGCAACAAATAATGAAATGAAACTAAAAGATAAAAATTTAAGTACCAGTGAGCATGGATCTTACCTGAGTTTTAGAAAATAATATGTGGGCGTGTACAAATATATCTAATAATAAAAAGAAAGATCGCAAATCATATATTCTTTTGTATTTTACTGCATACTCTCCACTAGATCGTAAAATAAACAGCAAGCGGCACACTGCTCTGGATGTACATGCATCATTCTTATATACACACGAAATATTTTTTACTCAAAATTTATTTATTGTCCAACATGTAAGACTGAACTGTCCAACTACAACGATCCAATTATTTGACATAATAATTAAGACGATGCTAATTGTTGTTTTATTATAATTAGTTGAACTGAGTTTTTATCAACTGTAGTACTCAATTGTAAATAATATTTGAATTGACTATAAACTTTTTTTTCTACTGGCGTGACTAGCCTACTGCCAGCGAATATCTTTAAGGTGATTTGGTGATTTATGTCGAAAGATTATCACGTAAATAAACGCATTAGTATATATTAATATATCTGATGATGAATTGTTTTATATTAGTTTGCATACGCAAAACTCGTAATGTAAGGACGAAAAAGTTTGAATATATGCGATTTAGAAATCTGCCACTTCTTGTTTCGTTCCGTTAAAGGTATTCTTTACGATATCTCTACTACAGAACACATTAAATGAATTGAAAAAATCTCACATCTTCTGACCAAGCGAAATAGCCAGACAAGTTTTCCATTAAATCATTACACAAGGTATTACAAATTATTTCAAGTACACAAATTTACATCTCTAGATCTATTACATTAACATATTAAAAGAATAAAGTAGAACTATAATAAATTATTCATATTAGAAGTCTGTAAAAATTCACATAACAACGTCAACAAAACTTAAAACATTAGTAAAATTTTGTAAATAACAATTGACATTGACAATGACAATTGCACAAAAGGTTTGGAGTTTGGCGAATTACACAGTTCGTAATTCTTCAAGAGCACATTATAATTAACAACATTCGCATATTCAAGACTGAAATTTATTTCTGTTAATTTTTCATCTCGACTTATCTATTTTTTATAACATCATAGTTTTCTTGTTTAACTATTTTGACGAAATTGTACGAATCTACAGTTCTACAAGGGAGATGTTCGCGAAGAGCGGTTTCAGCAAATGGCGGAAACTTATCGTGAAATTTGGGATATTTTAATTTAAACCAGTGCCAACCCAACCCAAACAAACCCGACCCAACCTAACCCAAACCAATCCAACCCAACCTATCCCAAATTAACCCAACTCAAACTGTAAAAATTATCTGTCCAGACGACTGCAAATAATTTTGATATATACAAGAGGCAACCAAGCATGTTCCTATTTGCTATAAATCAATACAGTTCAATTTGATTTTACTTTTGTGATTCAAACAGTATCAGTTTAAATGCCGCAATTTGATTTAATAATTTCAGTTATATTTAAAGTTGTCAAACAAATATTTATGTAACTATATGACAAACATGTATGAACGTTGAGTTCATGTTCATGAGAGACTTTACTATCCAAGAACGCAGAATCGAGATGTTAAATTAAAACTCGTTGAATTTGGTGCATAATTAACATCGATGAGTTATATCGTCATCGTCAAATCTAAAACTTTTCAAGATTTCAAGTAAGTTTTATGAATTATATCGTTCTGTCATGATTGTAATGCATTTATTATAAAATTTATATTAAATTCATATTTTGTTTTCATGTTAGTTTGGATACATTTTTTACGTATTTTTCATTAAAAATAATCCTTTGATTCCATATTAAAAAACTGTATTTATAAGTAGCCCAGGTATTCTGGATCAATGTCGCCCTTTCTCCACATAAGATTGGATACATTAAAAGAAAATAGAAAACACAAGTCAAAATATAGTTACTCCTTTAACTTTGAAGAAAAGTTTTAATTCTAGATCCCATCAATCCTCAAATCCTATCCTATTGTAATAATTTACAAAAAAATAATTTTAACCTTGGTACATGAAAAAATATTTTTGACAACGGTTTAGGCTATACAATTTTTCTAAGTATATCGGTCTAGTCGTATTCTATTTCACCTTCCTGCTCTCACCACCAACTATTTCCGAATTTCTGCAGTAGCTGTTTTCATCATCAGTAGGACACAATAGCAAGATATTCGTTTCGATTATAGCGTACAGCTTGAAGTCGTCTTTTTATAAATATCTCCTTTGTTGTCAGTTTGAGGAACGGGAATTTGGATGGTCTTACAAATTACTAAACGTCTCACTATATCCGTATGTTTAAGCCCATTTTCAACAAATTTTGCTTCGTCAATTTCTTCTACACCTCCATTTTTATTTGCCTTATCTGCTGCTTTTATCCTTTTTTAATTTGTTTTTTTGTTTCAGGACCAAAGTTGTTCTATGTTAACGATGAAAACATCATTTTTCATTTTGAGCTTATTTGTTGAATACTGAAAAACTAATTTTTCATTAAACTATTGAATATTTATGTGGAACAATGGAACAATTTCTACCATTAAGAAAGCGGCGGAGACAATTATTAATGTTTAATTAAAATTCATGACATTTATGGAAATTATCAATAATATTCGAAATTTTACTAATAAACACATAATTTATATTAGTACCAAAGATAACCAACCCAATCGGTTGAGACCCCATAGTAAAGCCATTATAATTAATATTTTTTGGCCAATACATCGACTAAAGCATAAGGGCTGATCGTTGAAATTTAAATGTAGAAATATGAGAGGAAATCTTCAGCATAATGCACAGTTAAGCAGCACTTTCTACCAACGCATTCCTGATTAATTGCTTGCGCTTAAGTCCATAAATCTTAATATGCGAATATCGAAACCTGTTACGCCAATTTCTGAATGTGCAGCATTGTTGTCCCCCTGACTCCATAGAAAGGCGCCGACTATGGCAAGTACGCAAGTATATGTTAAATGTGTCTAAAATTGCTGAAAAGGGAAAAATGGGTGATTAATTTATAGATTCGTGATCAACATATTTTGTGTAAATACATGTGTGGTTTATGGAGTTTCCTACCGGGACCTCTGGTGCTTTGTTTCACACAATGTAATCAGATTTATGTAAAAGACTACTAGTCTATTGTATCGCTTAAGGGGGATCCTGCTTTAGAAGGTTCAAAAATTTTTTTTTATTGCTCAAGTCTATGCCTAATATATCTAAGAATATGTATAAAAAGTTAAAGCGGCTAATTCGCAATATTTTGAAAGATACAGCACTAAACACAGTGAGGTGTCGAGCAAAAAATATACGAACGCACGAACGCTCGGACAAACGAAACGAGCCCCCTTCCCGCGGTCACATAACACCGAACTATGTACTGAAAAAAGTTCAATCGGTCGTTCGAAACAATAATATTTTGAATTCGTAAGAGCTATAGTAGGATTATAACGAGATATTCCGTAAGTAATCGAAAATTAACATTTTTGCTGATCGTAAACTTTAGAGCGCGTTTTCTCGAGATTTCGTTTTTACGATTTTTCTAAACTGGTGGGCGTGATTGCGAGAAAACTAGACAAGCAATCAAAACGAAACAAAACTTTTGTTAGCTTCAGTAGCATTCTATTCGATTTGAACTAAAAAGATTAATGAAACAAAATTCTAAACAACTTGTTTAGCAAGTTGAAATGATTTTCTCTTCCTGCAAAGAGCACATTTATTTTCAAAACTGAGAAAAATCTTGAATTTCAAAATTTTGTTTTTTTTTTTAGTTCACATAGAAGAAAATATATGAGAATTACCATTTTCTTTGGTTTTTTTGTTTCAGACAAAAATTACGAGCTACATCTTTCCCACCGATTGTAGACTGCAATTGAAAGGTGTTGGACAAATGTGCATAAAAATCGGTTCCGTTTAAATATTTTTCTCTCGAAATATTTTTTTTAATGCTCAAATATGCAATAAAATGCTCTAAAAAGTTTACTAGACCCCCCGCTATTCTAAGGCCTCCTAAAACAGGACCTCCCTTAATTTTATATTAAACACAGTTTAGTTTCTATCTGACTTATAAGTAGTTTAATATTTAAAAAAAATCATTGTGTAATAATATCTCAAAAGGACAAATATTAAAAGAAAATGCTTTGTTTCACGACTTTTAATGTACCTACGATAGTTCTGCGAAGGGAATCGAAAACTGTTATTTTATTTACGAAATTATTGCGTTCTATAGTATTATTTCTAATATTTCTCTATGTACGATTAAAATAATAAAAAATGTTCCATTATAACAAATTTTCAGCGATTTATTTAAACCAAATGTAAAAAATAATCTCCCGCGAGCGGATATTTCGGAATGGGCGCAATCTAAGTCCGTGGATGCATCCACTAAAACCGTAACATTTTTATCGGCGAGCGTGTCATTTTTTCCATTTGCGCAGATTGTTTCCTGTCTGGAGGTTTATCATGTCGATGCGACGGCAAAAAACGGGCGTGAGGCGCATTTCATGTGGAGCGCGGGAGCAGAAAGGAGATTGTAATTTCAGAGCTTTCGGCAACGGCAGACTATTGATCAGAGCTAGCGCGTTAGGACGCCTTCCAACTTGGCGTTTTATCCCTTTCTAGCGTACGTAATGTAAATTAAACTTCAGTTTTCACATGAATGGCACTTATGGCACATAATACAGCGTGCCTTTATTACTTCCGTTAGGATATACTTCGCAAAGTTGTGTCTGACCCTCGTCTGGCAAACATAATTATAGTTGATATTATACTTTGTTGTCAGTGTACCCAATTTGCCGCAAGATATGCGAACTTAACTACAAAGTAAACTGATTCCGATTTGTACCATGATTCTGAGGTTGCTTATTGTTGCATTTATCGCCGACAGGCGTAATTTTTTCTCGATATTATTTGCATTGAACAATTACATGTTTAATGATTAGTCATTTCCGGAGACAGATGGAGGACGATTAGTTCAAAACAACTGAACTAATCGTCCTCCATCTGTCTCCGATCTTGATCGAGTAGTTCAGGCTAGTACTCTTTAAGTTTATGGTTCCCACCTTACTTTAGCAGCCACGATTTCATTTTCGTTTAACAATAACTCGAAGAGTATTTTATAACAACTGTATATTGAGCAAGGTCGCAGTAACAGAGCGCATAGTGAGGCATGGGATGAGAGGAAAGTTTCTTAGAATCAGGGAATAAAAGAAAAAGAGAGGATCTAGCTGGGCAACTTAAATTACCAATACGTGGTATTTAATAGAGATATCCCCCATATTGTGGAAAGGAGCGATTTTAATGATCAGAAACATAGTTGTATGAGGTCATGAAAAGAGAAAGGGGAAGTGGAACCTAGAAGATTTGAATAGGAACAGGTGTGGTAGCGAAGAAAGGTTGAATAACCAATCTCATTGATTAATATAAAATGTGTGTATTTTATAGACATGTTGAAATGCCAAGTATTAAAAAAATATCGCAGTTGGAATTTAATTTATTATCATGGCTCATTTAAAATTGCGACGGCGATTTGCAATTTTTAAAATTATAATCTATTATCCTCTCGTTATTTAAGTATAGAATAAAACTTGTTAAACATGTTTATATTTCATCAAAGTACATTTTCGCTAAATAATATTAACACAAAGAACACTACTTTCGATAAATATTAATCTATAGTTTTGCTATATTTATTAGATTCAGATTAATGCCTAAATTCCACTCTGAACTATATTAATAATGTAGCTGTAACGCAATCTGAACGTTTCCTGCATGAATGCTGCATAAATGCATAACTACGCCTATAAGTTAAATAAATACCTCCTTAATATTTAAACTAATAATTTATTTATTCACTCTTACAACACATTAACTGAATAGATAAATAACATTTTCTAATTGTAATTAAAAATCTTATCAGCAACAATGCTTTAATTCCACAGACAAGCTTTGTAAAATAATCAATGAATTAATTTCTATATCGACAGAAAGTATACTTATTTATAAAAATTGCTTGCGTGACCAAGCAAGTTTAACACGATAAATAAATATAAAGGTGAACGCCGCAAGTAAGGTTCGATTATGAAGCATATACGTGTGACCCAGAGCTTGCCTTCCAGTCGTAATTTAATTTGACATTTCACCTGTCACTTTCGCACTTGAGTGTGACTTTTCATACGTAATAATACGGTGGATTGGTTTATGTTGTTGAAGTGTCTCGTGTTAACTGACGAGTTTTGCTACTAACTGTACTAATTTTTCACAAACGCGAACGTTGTTTGCGTTTGTAACAATAAAATGGGTATGTGTTGCCTACAATCTCACAAGAAGAACGAAACAATATTGTCCAACAATTTCAAATGTGAACGTTTTGCAAATTATAAATTGGACATGCATCCAGTTTGCAGCTTTATAGCTAACTGTCGTAAATATTTATAAACATAATCTTGTCCAATGTATGCCTAAGTTGAATCAGTTCTTCGGAAGTGGTTGGACAGGTAGATTGAATTAATGAATAATAGCATAAGTGGCGTTTCTCTTTTAATATGAAAAGTATCTTCAGACTAATATAATAAGTTACTTAAAGCATTAATAATGACACAGTGATAAAATAAATGATAATAACGATCCTTAAACAATTACAATTGCATTTGGAAGAACACTACTAAGACACTTAAATTATGAAGAGTATATGTGTGAATGAATGACTCAAATTCAAAAGCAAGAAACCAGTCAAAATGGTGTTAAAAATGGACGGTACTGGTTTATATTGACAGCGAAAGTCGTATGTAATATACAGTTTGTTGCAAAAGAGAACACAATTGGACTAGTTTCATTTACGAAAGGCTATAGATCCAACCCTTTTTGTGTACTAACTCAGATATAAACCGAGAAATTTTGAAATTAGTTTCCACTATCTTGAAAATGACCAAGACAATGAAGCAGAAACAAAACACATCACTACACATCAGAAATAACTTAATAATTGTACGGTGCATCATATACGCGACAAGTTTGGAAACGTCCTGATCACAATAAAGTACCCAATTTAATACAATTTAACGATAGATACAAAAATATAAGTTCGATCACTTACGGATGTGCGAATGTTGAATGTTGTGGGCGTTGCTAGTCGTCCATATCGGCTTATCAAACGATACTGCAGATGCAAAGTAGGGCGTTATCGGCGAGGTGAACTCGTTCTTAGCGTAGCAATGTTATTAATATAAACCTTCAACTAATTTTTCGTTGTTTCTCCAGAACGTTTACGCTTCAGTTAATCGAGTTTTAAAATACATAATCGATGTTTTTCAATTTTTATCACACAACATCCATAAGATGTGAGGCACGGGGTTCATCACGAAGAGAATGACAACGGTGAAAGGGGAGCAGTGATCATTTTGTAATCAATAATGTCAAGAAAAAGTCAAAGACCCAGCGGAACACAAAGAGTATTATAAAAAGTTTCGAAGCCGTTAGTCTACAAAAACGTACAGAATAAGACATAAACCTATAGACCTATAAGATTCTATATATCCTAGTATTTACTGTAAAAACTAGGACAAACATTGTAAAGAACCTAGTTAGGGTATTCGACAAACATTTGAATCAAATATTGTGCACTTGGAATTTTGTGACACTTAATCTTAATTCAATATTAATAAAACTCTATATTAGAAATTAATATTAAAGCCACAAAACTGCAATAATATCCAATGCTAAATTAGTAGGAATATTTGGATACAAAGATACTACATCTAAACTGACAAGTTGAAAATTCGTAGGAACTGTTTGATTTCTTAAAAACTCAACCAGTTTAGACAAACATTTTGATAAATTGTAAGTAGGACTCTGTTGACTTCTAACTTCTCAGTGGAATAGTTTGATTGTGTGTTTTAGGCAACTCGTATATTCGCGGTGGATGTGAGTCATGCCTTATCAATTCATTGGATACCTTTTTAGTAATACAATTACCTTTTTCCCATTTATTAATTAAATCATTAATATTGTTTTCAATGCAATCGATAAAATAGTCAATAGGTAAATATTTATTATGAACTGAAAATTTGAGACCTAAACTCAGTACTAACTTCACATTATAAAGGATGTCAACATTTGTCAATTTATCAACCAATTTTCATTAAGTGTTAAAGTATGTGTTGGTGTTTGTTAACCTTCGGTGGTACAAGATGGCGTTATGTTAACCCAACTGATTTTGTTTTATACATTATAAATATTTTTTATGGCGTGATTTTCAATAGCTGGAGTTAGGATCTCTAGCACTGTAAAATAAAGTAATAAACAGTATGCCGTGTGCCAACGCCGAGTGAAGACGTGTTTGGAGAAGCCATTGGGCATTTTTAACCCCACATTGTACGGCACGTAGCTAAAAAGGTAAAATTCTACTATTTTGTTTTTTTATTTGTATTGGTAAATTGACCTTTTATATTTTACATTTCTGTTACAGTTATATGTATGTACGATAAGTAACATGTCTCGAAAAATGCAGGAAAAAATATTGCTGCTGTTTTGCTGTTTTTTCCAGAAAGTGATTGTGAATCGGACCAAATTAGCGAGGTACCAGAAACTTATAGTGATATAGATACTGAAATATACGAATCAGAAAATTGCTTGTAGACTGGAAAACTCTGCCCCCGACCCCTCAAATGCAGAAACAAATAAAGCGTAGATAAAGCCGTTTGGGTTACTAATTCAGGCAAAATCTTATAGACCTGTGGGCTAGTGATGGCACTGGAATCGACATATTTAGGAATAGAATGTCTAGACAAAGATTTGTATTTCTAATTAACAGCTTGAGATTTGATGATGGAACAACCCGAGCACAAAGAATGACTATCGATCGCTTGGCACCAGTGAGGCAAATGTTTGACACATTCACCAAAAACTGTCAAGATGCTTATACACCTTCCGAATACTTATGATGAAGATCTTGTGGCTTTTAGAAGAAGATGTTCTTTTCGCTAATATATCCCGTCCAAATCAGCCAAGTATGGTTTAAAAATATATGCCATAGTAGACGCTAAAATATTCTATACAATGGATTTGGAAATATACTGTGGTAGGCAGTCGGCTAGGTATCTTTCTGGAACTGGACGGGACATTACAATGGACAACTTTTTCATGAGCTTTGAAGTCGCTGAATGTTTACTTAAAAATCATAAGCTTACTGTAGTTGGAACACTAAGGTCTAATAAAAGTTCCACGTCAATTCAAGGCAATGCGAGAAGTAATTGAAAAATAATTCATGCTAGTTAGTGTAAATGCTTTTATTATGCATATGCTTAATATTGGAAAAGAAAAGGAATCTGAGAAAAAAGTTCTTAAAACAATTAGTATTTCCACTAATAAAAGACCACATCAATGTTAGGAAAGATAACCCGCATATTCCACGAGACATACGAAGATGTTTGTATGAGATTTTGGGGGAAGAAGTCGCAGGGACGTAACCAAAACAAGACAGAAGAACTCAGAGATGTTCTTTTTGTCCAAGAACGATAGAAATACTCTACAATGTAATGTAGCAATTTGTATGGAGCACGCAAATATGTTATACCAAAACTGTAGCGATTTAGTGGATTAGTAATCTCGCTCAAAATATATTTGTGTGAATTAATTTTATGTTTTTATTGGTACCAAGTATCTCATACAGTATTCTAGTTGCAAGAAAAAAGGCTCAATTATTTTTAAAAGAGCGTTAAAAATTTTGAATAGTGATAGCTTTGTCTAATAAAATTTGGAATTATATTGGATTTCCTGCATCTTACAAGATTCCTATTTTTCTGCATTGGATGAACTAGCTATAGAAACGAAGGATATGTGAAGAGTGATGAGGTCACTGAATGCTATAGAAGGGAACATAAAAGATTAAACTCGTAGATGGACTTGAAGAGCCCAAAAATTATAACTGGTAAATCGAACGGTCATGTTCATCAAAAACAGATGAAGGAGTAGTAAAGGTATTGTCAAAAAATTACATTATCATCGCACTTTTCCAATCCACTAGAAAAATACCAAAAATTGTAGAACCTATAACAAAATTACTATCGTATGTTAAACAAATCGTAATAAAATGAAACCAAATATTAAAATATCCGCTTCTAATGTCCGTTGCAATTACTACATGCACTTTTAATCATCTGAATACTGATACTGATACCGATACAAGTAGCAGTCGAATGAAAACATGCAAACAATTTCACGGAAGCACTTTAATATAATGCATCTTCTATCAAATATTTTTTGCGAGATATATGCTAGAGTGCAATCAGAAACCACTTACAGAAGACAACAGTTTTTATTCGCAATATAAACCACAGGATAACGTGTAACTGTTAAAAATAATAGGCGGCCGTTTATCTAATGGCGCTCAAGTGCTCCACAAATACGTTTGCTTATCTCTGTTAATATCACCAACCTAGTATTTATCCGCATAAGTAATATAGTCATGATAAAGCAAATGAAGAAATTATCAGCAGAAAATTCTTCGAAAAGTTTCACAAATCAGCATATGAATAGGAATTCAATCGTGATGATTAAATAGTAGTTTTTTCAATTTCCTTACTATTTTTATGGTTTTCCGTTCTTTTGTAACAAGCCGCAAACGATGAGATGAATAATATAGCGGTTGATTTCATTGCCTAGGTGCTCTTTGTGTTTCGTTGAACATGCAATGCTTTAGGATTCTTTTTATTATATAATATAATGTACTAACCGCCCATTTAAATCATTAAAATTACAAAGATAAAATATAATAGCGGGCCTCTGACAAATAATAAGCATCCTTGTAAGTGATTAAATCAAGTTCGGAAGTCGTGTACGCCTTGTCCATCAATGTCAATTATTTTTTTAACCATTCGTCGGACTTCACTGATTTAAGTAGTAATTTTTATTAATCGCAATAACCCACGCCAAATAAGTCATTTTGCCAATTAAATCCAACTGTCTTGCGTCGCATTTCGTTTTGTAAAGGCACGTCTGCGTACCTTCCGTTTTCGCGAATCCGTAGGCGAGCACCGGCGCCTGTACTTCCAATTTAAGTTAATTACAGCGGGCTCCCGCTCGACTCAATTTATTCCCCGTTTATAAATAGATGAGAGAGAAGTCGTGCATCGTCGAAATTCGCGGCGAAACGCGCGTAAACCGCGAAAGTAAAAATAAAGCCGGCAGGACGAGCATCCATTACGCATGCGATTAACTACACATTTCATCCGCATAAGGCGGCATCTAAGAGCCGGTTGTGCAATCAAACATTAACTAGTCAATCAATTTATCGCGGACCATGTTTGACATGACTGCGAGGGTACATAAATTATTCAACAAAGATGGAGGATCACGTCGCCTCTGATTCCGACCGAGCTCGGGTACACGATCGACCCCAAGGAACTAAACGGGAAACTAATCAAAAGAACTGGGCATCAATTAGTTCTGTTTGGTGGATCATGGGAGTAATCAATCGAAAGGTTATTCATAAAACATGTCACGTACGTGACATGTAACAATTTATGCGATTCGATCTGCAATTAGAGTTTGTTCGTTATGATTAATAGGCATTGCTGGCGATCGAAACAATATTTGCAGTTTATCACACCTGAAAGGAGATGCTGATTCAATATCAATATAACGTCTTATAGCCTGCGGAGATAGACAACCAACATCTAGCAAACGTTTAATAGTTTTAAGGGGGGCACTTTCAATTGAAACGTACAAAACTGATATGTGACAAACTAGGGTATTCATTTGCATCGTCTTAACGTACTAAAGGACGTTTTAACTGTTCATACGTACGTGATCACTTCTTATTCTAACCTGGCCTTCGCGTAAGGTTTCAATATATAAAGGAATTGAATTAATTACTACGCTGGACGCGAAACGTTCACCTAGAAATGTAAAATTAATACTAAAGACGAAGCCATGTGCACTATACAAAACAAAAAAAAACCACAGTAACCATTTTCATTATTTAAAATTGAATTGTAACTGCAACGATAAAATTAACTCTGAATGTTCCCATGTCTACTTTCGTCGTACGATGACTTGAATTGTTAACGATACATCGGTTCAATGTTCGGATTCCTCAAAGAAACCAAATTTATAATAAAGTAATTCTGGTATAAGTTTACATTTATATATTCATTACATTTTATCATAATTTAATGGCGATATTTGGGCTCGGAAAATAGTTGAATTTGTTGGTGAATCTGTCGGCGAACCTCTCACACGTAACAAAACGTAATCCCTACATCGAAATATATGAAGCACCGAAACGAAGATGGATCCGACAAAATCCCGTCCTTATTATGCCTGTCGCATCTCAAGTCGAAACAAAAGAACCGTCTCGACACAAGACGAGAAATACTGAGTCTCGTCTCGTCAACGACAGACGCTAACAATTGATTAATTAATCACTTACGTAATGATAAGTTACCTTCGAATAATTACATTGAAACATTTCAATCTGCACGATTTTAATCAGGAACGGGGTAATAAAGGTAATTGTAAGACAGGGCCGAATTTAGTACTGTAGGCTAGTAACTAGTAAATATTTTGTGAATTAAATTAAATATAGATACATAATTATTGCTGTTCGTTGGAATCTATTTCGTTACTTATAAGAATAGCAAAATAGAAATTATCGCGACAAAAATATCGAAATCGGAACAAACTAAATTAAAAAATAAACAATAATTGAAAATTAAATTTATGTGGAATTAGAACCAACAGAAAACTACAATAGAAAAGCGATGGAATTATGTTATCGTTTGTTTGAGTGAGAATTGCCCATCATTGTTTTTTTTTTTGTTTTTCTTTTCCATTCGCATTTACTTTACGTTGTAATTTTAATTGTTATAGTTTGTACGTTTTCCCATTCTTGGTATCTCTTTGTATTTCGCTACTTTTATTTCTTCATTCGATTTCTATCTCATTTTGTGTTATTTCAACTAATTTCCTTCTGTAAAATTTTCACGTGTTACATTTTCGTCCATTTACTTCCTGTAGTTTTTTCGTTTATTTCACTTCCACTGAAACAATTTAACCTGTAGGTGACATATTTGCATGGGACTCAGTTATTATTTTATTACGTTCGTGTTGCTACTGAACATATTCCCAGGGGTATGTATGTCATATCTGTCTGAAAGTCAACGTATTTATAAGACCAGTTTTATGTGATTGTTTACGTTTATTTCAGTTCCATTTCAATATTTTGTTATTTCAAAATGTATTGTGTCTTGTGTTATTGATTTAATCGAATTGCTTTATGGGTTCACTTCCGCAGATGGCAAATAAACCTGTTGTAATCCCAACATTAACTTTTTATTTTAGAATTAAAGACTATTCATAAACAACTTAATTTCATAATTTATAATTCATAGTTGTTATACTACAAATGCACCTTTCATAATATTAATTAAATTAAAACCACAAATAATAATCGTGTTACAATAATTAATTGAAACAATAGAAAATAATGAATGCAAAAATTACGAAGATTGAAGAAAGAAAATAAAAACTTTATAGTAGATAAAAAAATGTAACAGTATTATCGATACGGAACAAGAAACACGATATCACACGGAACACATAAGAGGAATGTCAAATGATAAGGAAGATTACACAGCCCAGCCCAACCTAACCCAGAAAATGTGGTGGATGAACAACACTTTGAAAAATCAATGAACAATAACCAAAAAAAAAAAAAATAAATAGAAGAGATCAATAATTCAAAAATAAAGAAATGTATTACATAAAATTAACAAAAGATAAATTTGAAATTTGAAGTTGAATGTGAAAATATCAAAAAAGCCAACAAAATAACAACAGAAAATGAAGGGATGAATAAAATTGAAAAATTAAAGAAAAACGAATGAAGTACACCTAGCAGTAAAAGACAGTTGGTTTTTTGACTATAAAAAAATTTAAACCAAATGGAAATCAAATGTATAAAGGAAAAATAAGTAAAGCTTAGCTTACTCCAACAAAATATGTCGTTTTGTTCTTTTTGACGATGATCTCATAATCTGTATATACCACAACATTTTTACGCACAAGTAATACAATTATGCAACTTGTTATCTTCGTGTGTATGATGTATACCTGTTCAATTAAATTTACCGATATGTGTTTGACATAATTGTATACAAAATGCAAAATCCAACTGCAGGCGATGATATGGACATCTCTAACTATTGATTTGGCTTTTCATTTTTCTATTAAAATTAAAAATAACCAGATTGATTTTTTTTAATTAGCTGAAATCGACATCTTTTGGAGACTGTACTAAAGTAGCCGTCTGTTCACGAATCGTCGAAACTTACTCCTTATTTTGCAAATGTTGGCTGCGAAATGGCTTTTCCTGACAAGGCGCCAATAACGCAACTCCAAAAATTAAAAAAAAAATGTTTGATTTTACTAAACGCATTAGCAGTAGCAGTACGAAGGGGTTACATGACTGAGAATTTACTGAACAAATCGCAGGTTACCAGGTAACGTCCCGATCTTAGGGTTAATGGTCCCATTGGGTTCTTATAGGCTCTCAAAGTCGTGAAATATTCAACCCATCATGAAGTCGACAGGAGGCTTCTGAACAGGTTTCTGGCCAATATAGGTCGGGCATTTTCGAATCTATTTGGCTATGTCTGCGCGCATGCTAGGTTAATAAAATTGGATACAAATGAACCTCCGGAAGACCTGTTTGTCGAGCAAAAAGCTTGACCAAGGTGCACGAAGATGTGCGCGTTAGGGCCAGGAAGGTAAACACTACGATCTTCGACGTCGAGGTGCTTATGGTGTTGCAGCAGAATTTTATTTAGTTTAACGCCAAATTGGCAAATATATATGACCGTACCTTATCCATCGGTGAGCCTCGCTATAGACCTATGAATTGCGTCATCCTACGACCAATAAAGTCCTTGAAATTTGGAATGCTAACGATCTAAAACTCCACCTTGATAGGACCTTAACTATTCTATTTTCTGTAAATTTCGCCTTCTCTTCTCTCACTCTTTGTATTGTTGACGTTTCTGTTAAGTAAGATTGGGCGTATAGTTTAGGTCTGTCAGACTTGTGAGAATAACATGTGAACAGATTCTCGTTGTTTAATTTCCACCTTGTAACTATCCACATGCTAACTGTACTAGAATATTCGAACTGGATAGTTATCTAAAGTTTCCATTACATGGAACAATCTACAACAACCAACACCAGTTGCTTGCTTACTCGACGATACTGAGATTATTAAGGATCAATATTTAAATTGAAGGGCAGATCCAGAAAACTGAAATTAAAAATATACCATCATTAGACCTCCGCTTACATACAGAAGTGAGACGTATATAATGAAGAATGCAAAATAGATATCAAAGGACATGCTTAGAAGACTCTACGATAACAACGAATATAAATCGAGGGGAGAAGAAGAATAAATGTAGGACCCGTTCTATGTAGTTAGGATTGAATTTCTCGCCCCGACCGTGAAGTTGAAATCCACGCGTTTTTATGTCAATCTCAGATCGTTTCTTGATGCTGCATCCTTTGTTTCAGAAATCACTTGTGCCAGATGGAACAAGGAAAAGTGAAAAAAAAACACAGCGGCATTTCCACTGGAGAAAATTATTTTTTGCTACAGATTATACGTCAAGCGATTCTTGTAATTCATTTACGTGAATTACAGTTACCTTCTTCTTTTTTCGCCGTTGCAGATACCAGCTGAAATTTTCTTTCAGAGCCATTACTATCCAAGGCCGATGTGTTCTTGGCATTATCTCTTGCACGTGTTATAATTATAAATAATACATAAGACAGAAAATTTTGACATATTGATTGTAACCGATACATAAGAAATTAAATTACACATGTCACAAACCCTCAAAGAGCCAGACAACAGCTGTTTTCGCACAAAAATATGCCACTTGCAAACCCAATGTTATTAATGATTTTTAAGAAACCGACGTTTGTGACTTGATTGTATTAAAAAAATAAATGAGCCGTGGGCGATCCCCCGAATTATTCTGCCCGGTAATACGCAAGTAACAACATGGGCGTTCACAACAGCTGTTTTTAAACGAGAATGTGCCATTTGGGCGAGTGTTATTTATATTATTATAAATAATTTGCGCCCCACATACGTAAAAATTACTCCGCAGGTGTAATGTACAAGTGGAGCCGGAATAATTTCTCATTGCGACTAATATCCCCTAAGAAAGAAATTTATGCTAAATGCAGGTTCGCGCAAAACACTTAAATAAACACGTTATTTAGTATACGTCGACTGGCGATGGAAAAGACGAAGAAAAGGAACGAACGCGAGGCCATAATTTACCGCACAATGCGTTGCGTGTCGGACATAAAGGCCGTTTTTCGTCACTAACACATGTTCAACAATCACGTTTATCTTTCGTTCTTCCTTATAATTCTCCGACTCCAAAATAACGTGCGTACGTATTTTGAAACGGCCGCGCAGTTCTTACATCTCGGAGTTCATTTGCAATTTGCTGCGTTCCGTAGAGATCAAACGAAATTCTTCGGCGCCATTTTCTACGAGGAAAATTATATATTGTTTCTAGACGTTAATGACGAAAATTCTGTTTAATTATACGTATGGTTTCTCTATTTTACTGCGTGGCCGTTTACACGTGTCTATAACTAAACCGCTAGGTTCTAGATTTTTCTTTGCAGTTTAAAAGTTAACACCGTACATAATTACATTGTATTTGAAGCGGCAGATATTTTTTTATTTTTAATCCATCGAAACCGTGTTTTGAACTATTTAATCTAGGAGGATGAATATCCTGTATGGAAAATTACTTTTCACAATCCAATCACATACAACCTAGTATTACATCGAGGAAACAAAATACGTTAATATAACAAACACTGTTCTGCAATTTAGAATCGTGTTACCTCGTCACATTGCGTTGCGTTTTAAAACCGAAAATGAACTAACATTTATAAAATGTTGTCAACTTGGACTTGTTTCCACTACGCAGCCAATCCTATCTTAGATATTATCACATTTTCAATGCGCTTCTTCCAGTTTGCAGCAAACGAACTAAGAGACTGCTTAACAAGAATGCATATCTTCACATGCTAGTTTTGTTTTCTCGAAGGCACGGTCATCAACGACAACAATTTAAGAATTTTAAATCTGACTTGAAGCTTTAACCGGTTTATTAATTAGAGATATAATACAATTACAACAACGGGTAGATGGTATTTGAGCCACCAATGTACAGAATGCCGTTAATCGCTCAATTATGCAAATCACGACATTAGCATATGACGTCACCATTCAGACGCAGCTTTTGAAATAAACTCGCGCGTCTGAAACGCATTTGCAGTGCAAACGCTTTTAAACGCCTCCGTGCAAATGAAATCTTTCATCTCGCTCAAGTCACTTCTCCTTTGAAGTTTGAGACGAAATTGGACGTTCCCGTGTAAATGTCGCCCTCTCCCAAGTCGAGTTCCTCATACTTGCGAATTTTCATCGGTAACCTCATTTCGGTGGCGTTTCTATTTTACAGTTGTTGCCTCACACATAAGCGGTGGCGCTGCATGCAGACACTTTCCTCAAACCACTTACTGCATTTAATCTATATGCAAATGGCCATACACTCATGCGTATATGTGTGGCGTTTTTATTCGTATATATTACCGTTCAACAACCTAAACCTATCAGTGTTCCGCACATGTATAGAAAACAATTTGCTTTAATTGCTAAAAATCGCTTAATGAAATCAATTATAATTACTATGCATCGAACTGATACGCTATAATAATAATAATCACAAAAAGAGGCTGCACGAGCCACACAATTCAACAAATTTACATTTTATGACCATGTATATAATTAGAAAATTAAAAAAGTACATATCAAAATATGGCGTTATTATATAATAAATAAAATATGAAACAAAATACAATAAAATGCGAATTGTCAAAAATGTTACTTCCATAAATATATTGTTGTAATACAACTGAATAAGTCTCAAGGTTCATAACACAACACGTTTATTATATTAATTACATAAATAAACATAAATGAGCGTAATTCTAAAACCAAACAATGTTCAATAATCAAATGGTTTCATTCATAATTCGCAAGCAAACGTTTACTATGTACCGTATATTTTTTACGCAAAGGTCATTGAGTCGAATAAAATCAACAATTCCCAGAAACCGCGACTTTTTCATTCATTTTTCTACGATATACGCTCGCGCTTTGCCGTACATTTACACTCGATAATTGTATGATTCAGCGCTTCGCAAAATGATGTTCCGAAATTCTAATAGGCATTTATTTTGCTCGATTGTTATTGTCTGTAAAGCTGTAAACGTTTGGGAAACGCTGCTGGGTGGCGCTTATCGTAAATTCGGCGATTTTTTCATACGCGTTCATTAATATTTAAAGACACGTAGTAGTACGTTCATTCATTGCAAATATTGGTTTATTTGCATGTTATTTGATGTTTTTCAATTGCTTTTAACACAACTTGATTGCATATTATTTCCATTGTTGTTTCATACCGATTCATTGAACAATTGTAAATTATTAGTCCAAAATTGCCGATTATTTGATTTGTTGTTACAATTGATTGATTAAATGTAAAATTTTGAAATTAATACGAAAAGGCAAAAATCGAATGGCAATGATACATTAACAACAATTTAAATTATTGTCTACCGAATGAAAGGGACAAGTAAACTAAATAAGAAACAAATTAGAGATGAAATTAAAATTAAATGATATACTGTTAAGTGTTTGATTTTTATTTTGTTCTTGTAACTTAAGAGCCCTAAACCTACTTGGTATATCCGAGCTTGCTTGGATTTTAGTACTTTTTGTTGTGCAATGCACTGTAATGCCGAGATCGAATTTGTTAAATGTAATTATTTTTCTCTTCCTATTAGACCTCTGATATATCCTAAATAAATTTTAGCACAAAGTGCTGATAAATCTATAAATGCCCTAAACGTTGTATACCATTCTGATGTATTTAATTAGGTATTGGGCTGGCTTGTTGTTTTACCTGTTTCACTCGTAAGCGTGAGGGTAAACGTAAACACAAAGAATCCTTCACCAATAGTTCAATGACACAAAATTAATCTGGAGCAATTCTTTGTAGATTTTGTTAACCAGCATAGTTTCTGTTAATTTAATTATTGATCTAAACTCCTGGACAAAATTAACGCACCACTTAATTAATGTGTTTTACTTTTAAGATAACGTACATGATTAAGGTTACTTATTTTTTTACTAATAGGGATGGATGTTCTTAGGGTGTTCTTTGATTTAAAATCATAATTGTCATAATTTTAAATTTTCTCAAAAGTTGAGCACCTTGTCGTTACGAAAATCGTTAATTAACAAAAGATTTCATTTGCTCAAAGGTGTTGTGTTGTTAGTAGTGTTAGTTTTAAAAAAGTTTTAAAAGGCATCAACTTTACTGGAAGTACATGAGTTATGCTGCAAATTTGTTAGGACGAAATCACACCACTATAAGTCGTATGGTCCACAGCCAGGACAAGGGCGCAAACGGTCTACGAATGCAAGCGATGAGCGCCTTCTAAGGCAGTCTGCTCTTAGAAACAGGGCAGTCACTAGTACAGTGTTAAAAAATGGGCAATTGCTCGCAATATACAGATATCGTCTCGAACTGTGAGAAGACGTTTATAAATCTGGATTGAACAGTAGAAAACCAGGGAACATAGAGTTGCAAGACTAAATTTCGCTGGAAATCATCAAACCTGGACGGTTCATGATTGGAAGAGGGTTTTGGTCTCAGATGAGACTAGGGTGAAGTTAAAATCTTTGGATGGTCGTGAGCTTGTCTGGCGAAAGCTAGGAGAAGGATTGACGAGTTGCAATATTGCTCAAAAAAATCCATTTGGTGGGGGCACTGTAATGTTTTGGGGAGGAATCTGGGTTCCTATCCGTATGGAATCCATCAATGCGGAGTTTTATCTCGAAACTGTCATAGTTGAATATCCCTTCATAGGGCCTAATTTCGTATTCATGCAAGATAATGCTCGTCCCCACATGACTAGCCAAGTGACTGAATACTTAAATTAAAGTTAATCTTCAATTAATGGAATGGCCAGCTAAAAATCCCGATTTAAATCCCAATCTATGGGATGCTCTTATAAAGAGAGTTAGCAATCATAGGCCCTCACATTTTAACCACAATCAACTGGTAGATGCAGTATTAGCAGAATGGGATATAATATCACCCAAGATGTTATAGAAAATCTAATCTCTAGTATGCCAAGGCGAATGAATGAAGTAATAAGAAGTAAATAAGGTCATACACTTTACTAGGATCAGTTGAAACACCCTAATGAAATTGTTTACGTTTTTTTGTGTGTAGTTCATGCTCTACGAATTTTCCGCATTATTAATTATGTAATAAAAATTGACGTAAAACAAGGTCTTTTCTTGCCGATTTCTGTTCAAAACAATTTCGCTGCTTCATTTACACATTTCTATGAACCGATCTGTCATATCAGTTGAATGCAGTTGAGTGCTTACTTAATTAAGTGGTGCGTTAATTTTATCAAGGAGTTTATATTAATGCAACGTAATTATCACGAAAATTTTCGAACTCAAATACCCGTTTAAAATGTTTTGATAAAATCACACACCCACGCAACGACTATGTACATTATGAAGTACCGTTTATTTGCATCTTTCATCTAATTTTTACCATTAAATTTTGACCTCCGTTATAACTTGATATCTGAAGGATAAACAACTGAAGAATATGTAATAATTAGTAAAAATATGACTGCCTTGCAATGAAATACTATATATTGGATGAAAATGTTTATAAGTTATGTTTAGAAGTCCTGGACTGTTTGATTCTCGTTAGAAATCGAGATATACTCGACCACTGCAATTAATCTTGTTAAATAATTTATGATGAAAAATTAATTAGTACAAAGTTTTCACACAATTTACGTAAACTAGACCAGATTCAATTTTTGAGTACTATCTATTTCATGAACATTTGACGACTAAATTAATGAGCTCACTGTCGTCATCCTTCGTTACAATATATTTCGTTTTCATTTAATTAATTAATTAAGGTCATACTCTCTTGCTTTTGTTTCCAGTTTACATTTTGTTCTTGGACCTGATACCTATTTTTATTTATCTTTTGTTCTCTGAGATTACTTCTTGTCACATATATGTATATATGTATAATATTAGCAGGTGAATTGAGTGGTTTTGTTGTACAGGTCACAACCTTAAAATATAATAAATGTGCAGTCCGTATAGAAAAGTATAGAATATTTCATTACCGAGTTAATCCTTAAGCCTTATCTTGTGAACCATAAAAGATGGTTTAGTTAAAGAAATTTTCACGTGCTGATTAACAAATGGTGTATCACGTGAAATTATGTATTGCTCACGAAAATTCAAAAGAAGAAGGCATTATCATTAATAGAAATTCAAGGAATATGCCAACACGAAGGAACGAATATGCATCGTACAGAAACGACCAGGCAACGCCGATCACGCCATAGCCGCATACATACTTCACACCAGAACCGTCAACAACGATCGCAGGACTTCTACATAATCAATAAAAAATACTTAAAAGAAACTGGCATTATAAAAAGGTGGAAATTTGCGCATTTGTTTTGATCCCACAAATTTTAATAATGCTATTAAACGTGAATTATTTCAGTTGCCAATTATAGAACAAATTTCAAGTAGATTAGCAGGCGCAAAGTATGTCAGTACGTTTGGTGCCAATAATGACAAATCAGCTTGGATAAAGAAAGTGCAAAATTAGGTTCATTTGCTACTTAATTAGGGAGACATTATTTTTTGTGTTTACCTTATGCAATCAAATCTGCTCATGAGATGTTTCATAATAGATTTAAAAATACATTTGATTTATTAGGCATTGATGTGTACGTTGATGACATAATAATTTGGGGCGCAACCAAGTAGGAGCATGACTACATCAACTTCTAGACATAAAATTACGTTCAAATAAGCAAATGTAATATGGGTTTAGGAGAATTAAAATTCATGGGCGATAAAATTGAAAACAAATTATTTAGAACCAAAGCAAACAACGTGTCCGGTGTTTTCTAGATATGATTACATTGTGAGAAAATTTGTTTAAAATGTGTCTACTTCGCCTTTAAGGGAACTTACAAAGAAAAAGTGTTTATTTTCAATGTAACGACAAGCATACGAAATGGTTCACAGATTTAAATAATAGCCTGTGGTAATTTCAGTTGATGCATCGAAACAGGGAGTTAAAGCACGGTTAATGCAAAATACCAGCCACTGAAAGGGTATTTAAAAATCGTTAATATCATGCCCTGCAAGATTACAGAGAATACTAATTCAATTACAAACGTATCAAATGAGTTACTTTATAAACCATGGAAATAGTTATAAACAGCTGATTTTGCCTCGTTGTGTTGTTAATGACGAACAAGAATTAAATGTTGATTTATTTGGATATTGAATCACAAGGGTTTCGTTTTAATATGAAATACAATGTGACTGACAAAAAAACGTATTGAACTTGTTAAAGCGACATCCGAAGATAAAATACTGCAAATGATAATTGCACAGGTTAGAAATGGATGGAATGAAAATTTAAGAAGCTACGCTAACAAATGAACTATTATTACAGATTCAAAGATGAAATAGTTGAACAAAATGGGTAGTTCAAGAGGCAGAAAATAATTGTTCCAGAATCAACGAGAATAGACAATAAATAAATTACCTTACGCAGATATTGTCAAATGCAAAAGAGAGCAAACGAGTTATTTGTTGGTTATTTCACTAAACACGATGAAGCTAACATTTTAAATTGTTCAATTTGTTCTTCTCCATCGCCATTACTTATGTCATGTCATCTTTTAGATATTTTTCCTCTACCAATGTCAAAACTTAAGCTTAAATTAACTAATATGAAAGTATGAAAGCCACAACCCAAACAAAAAGTGTATTACGATAGAAATCTAACGACAATAAAATCAGTAAATGTAGGTGAAAATATAAGATAACAACAAAAATTTTGATCAAACTGGTCGATGGGTAAGGTACTTCAATAAACGAGATCACGATCATACATAGTAGAAGTTGATGATGGGTCTACAATAGTTTGTAACAGACGAACTACGAGATTCTACACCAGAAGAAGAACATCAAGGAAAAAGTTAGAGGGGTAGTACGAGAAGAATTCGAACAAAACTTGGAAATTGAAGTGCAATTAAACAAAATACAAAACACGATGGAAGCATCCCCCGATTACGAGAGAAGACACGTAACCTGGACACCGCAAGGTACAACAGGTAGATTTGCACCGCATACTGGCTACGGTAACAATATATTAAATTTGTATGTTGCATAAAATATGCCATGAGCAACGATTCGATTTGCAAATGATTACATCCTATGACGGCGGTTGCGAAGTTTCGCCGATACATATTTTATATAGACATTTTCACATGCCTTTTAGTACATTAATTACAAATGTAATCATAATTTAGAAAATGGGTCGCCTGCAACGGAACCACATACAGGAAGCGCGCCGAACATAAAGCTTACGAGCAATATATCAAAGAAATAAATATCGACAATTACGGCGAACGTTAATTAACGTCTGCATTGAAAATTACATTTACGTTTTGTGCAGCCCGATAGTGAAGTTACGATAAGAATTTTACAGTAACGGCGCCGTCTGCACCTTCTAACACGGCCAATTATGCTCGCCGAACGAAGGCATACCTCCGCAAAGTTTCCTGGATACGCTGAGCCCGTGAGAAATAACTAGGTATTTCAAATCTAAACGGCCGTCAATTAATATGCCCCAATAAACATTATGTCTGTTGGCTGCAACGCCGGCGCGTACGTTCTGTTGCACTTGCAGACTTCTTCCTCGTCGACGTCGACGACGTGTAATTTGTAATCATTGCGGATTTTTCAATTCGCGTTACATTTAGAGTTTCACGAGCTCCGCAAACCTGATTCCGACGAATCAAGCTAACGGCGGCCGTTTCAATTTGAGGCTTATAAAACTCGTTCTCGTGACTTCGTCGCTTAATCGTTTAAAACACACCGTCTTGAGATTGATCGTTCGCGCAGTCGTTCCTACCACGGCTTTTCAAAAAATAGTTCGCCAATGCAAGCCACTTACCTTACTGTATGCATACCGGTAAATCGGTGCTTATGCACTTGCGTCAAGACCACAACTAAGCGACGTAAAATAATTACATTATTCTAGAATTTATTGAAGTGTAAAATTGCCATTTTGTGCAACGAAATAATTACCTACTTAATTACGATTTTTCGACGAAATTGTTAAAACGACATTTCAATAAATTTACTTAATAATTGCCATAACTTGCAGCAGGAAAATTAAACGCGCAATAAACCTGTCAGCAGTATTACGCTTTTGCATGGCAAGTCGGCGTGTGCTGTTATGCTCCACATTAAACGCCCTTTTCTACAAATAATGGGTGAAAATTAGATGGTTCATAGGATAAGAACTCAACTGATCACAGTGTTGTGCCGACGCTCAACAAAAAGGTAATTCGATTAAATCGCAAATATGTTTGCAAAAAAGACAATTATGTGCGCAATTTCGCACGTTTATTTAAGCCCGAAAAACGATCTGAAGGGCTTCCATATATTTCTTTATGCAAATTAACAATTCACACGTGATTGCACAATATTGATTTCAGCACATTTGTGAGGTTTCCCCTGTTAGTTTCCATATTTAATTTTGCTCCCTTTTGATGTTACATTAACCTCGAAATTGGTTTCGTGATGTTTTGTTAGGGATTCTCGTTCAGTGTGATGCACAAGCTACGAAAACCCTAACAAACAAATTTTGAAGTTGATTACTTACTCGGTCTGCAAATGAAAATATCATCGTACGTTTTGATGTAGAATATTATTGGCGTAAAATAATATTAAATTACATTTCACAAATAAGTTAAATGTTAAAGATCCTAGTTGGCTAATACATGTTTTTATATACTGCTTAACTTTCCATGGCCATAGTTACATATATATCAGAAAGGTTGATTTTATCGTGTGATTTGTTACTCGTTGTTACTTTGTTTGCATAACTTATTTATTTATGACTCAAGAATTCGATTTTTTTCAATTTCAATTTTCCCAAATCTTCGTAGTTTCGACAATGACGGAGTTAGTAGTAGTTTTAGGCCTCCTTTAAAAGTAGTGAATTAAGTTGCAGGTGTATTCGCTGTTGTGTTCCCTTTGTTTCTAAGATGTTCACAACCGCAGTTTGAGGATAGATTCACGGCTGCATTTTTGAATTGGTTATTATTTATTTTGCACGTTGCTGCTCTCCAAATCGCTATGTACTCCCTGTGCAATTTTCTTTGCAATTGATATTAATCTCTACTTCTAGTACTCTGCAGAAATATTCATAACATATATAGTGTGACAGAATTCATTTGAATTAATCGTTGCCTATGTATCGGGTTCTTTGCCTACATGTTTTACATTTTTGTACGTATATGCCCGAACCATAAACAATGAAATCTTCGATAATTATTATCTAGAATCGATAGGCCTAAAGATAGATACGTATTCATACTTTTTGTTGCTAGAACTACACCAGATGCCGTCTTAAGAACTTTTGAAGTAGTCACATTTTTCCCTCAAGTTTTAATGTAAGTATGCCACAGTCGTTACGATAGGCTTACATAGGCTTCACTGATACGATTAACCTTCATGCAAAGCTATTCCTTGATGATTGATATGACTGTACTAGTCGAAAAGTTCAACATCGATGGGTCCTGGGTAGAAAACATAATTCAAGCACGCTGAATCCAATGCCGTTGGCCGTTTTGCGAAGGTGTCTCTAGTTTTCGAGATATTCGCGTTTGAAGATTGTACAAAAAAGACCCAAGAAACATTTTTTCCGTATATTTCAACCCTTCGTTCTTCAAATATCGTTTCAGTCCGACAAAATTTCTTCGTTTCATGAAATGTTTTTCACTTTTTCTAACTTATCGAGTATTGAAGGTCGCAGGAAGTGCAAGAGAATGTGAACGAATGATGAATCCGAAATATTTTCACCACAAGAACCCGATTTTCCGTACATTTAAACAATTTATCCATCAGGTATCATTTCAGTTCGTCCAAATTTCTTAAAAAATTGTTTACTTTCCACATAAAAATATTAATGACTTAATTATACCTATACGCCAGCTGTTCTAACTCGTGGATGTATCAAATTCTACCAATTTCCCACTCGTTAACTGGACCATATATTCTTCTAACAATCCGTCCTCAAATTTGTTTTCGCCACCTCATCCTCTTGGATATCGTCCTCTAAGCACTGTCTTGACATCTGTCAACAATCTGGTTTTTATACCACATTTTTGTAAGCTTTAAGAGCTTACAAAAATGTGACTTGTCTGCCTTTAATTACTTGTCAATATATATTTACTCTTGTACTGTTAAAATTATTTTCTCCAGTGATTGGAACATTTTATTATTTTTTTTTTCATTGTTTACTGTGTGATTTATTCTTGTTCCGAAGTAACTGAAGGTTATCAAATCATTTCCAAGATTATTGAGAGGCCGAATTTTTATCTGCTTCTTCGATATTCAATATTTTTTGTACAGGAAGTAAATTGTCGGCAAGCAGGGAAGGTGACACCAACTACATTTCATGACTCATACATCTGGGTTTGATTCCATATTTCACAATGCGTTGGGTTGAATCAATGCATAGGACATACGTTTGTATTCAAACCACCAGTTTGCGATTGGAAAGGCATTTTGTTGTCATAGTTCCGTTCCATTATAGGTAGTGATATGTTATCAATCTGCTACAAGGCCATCACACCTTTGTCATCTACAGCTATATCTCATGGCTATATTTTCGTGTTTGTTCTCACTTATACGTGTCTCTCGTTCTTTCTTCTTATAGGTATTTGCTACTCCCTCTATCTCTCTCTATCTTATTTGGGTACATTTGTGTATGTTATCAGCCTTTCATGCAACATTGAAAGCTGAAAGCTTGCATTTTTACAGTATCAGTTTTTCGTTTTATTCAAAAATATTCATTAATAAGTATTCGTTTTCATTATTACCTATTTTAAGTTTTCCCCATAATGAACTTTTACAAGTTTTCACATTAGGTATTCAGGAATTAACGCAAAAAAATGCTGTTCGTTACAGTAAACCAAGTAGGTCGAAATCAGAGTCCCACCGTATTATTCATGATGAATGGGAAAAGAAATATTGGTTTATTGAAAGCAAGGCGCAGAAACCCATATGTATTTTGAAAAAAAAGCCCTATTCGTAGTGCCATTGGAATAATTTTCTAAATATTTTCATTAAAAGGCACCACGAGCTTAAAACTATGATCAAAACATCGTTTCTTTGCTTTTAGCCTTTTTCTGATGGAGACATCTTTGCAATGGCCAAAATATCAAAGCTAAAGCCGACTGTCTTTTTCATTCACGAAGCACTATTGCGAGATGGGTAGATGCAATGTCAGTTAATCCCAGCGACCAGATCCCAGAGATGGTAACAAATACTGTTCGTTGCTGTTAGATGAAACTTGCGATTTAGCGAGTAGATGTCAGTGGACTACTTTTGTTCGTTTGCATTGATGAACTTTGGAATGTATTTCAAGATTTATTGGTATGATAACAGCTGGAAACCACACCATTTTTTACGAAAATTAAGGAATTCGTTTGAAAAAAGCTTTTATATGGGACAAAATTACACATCTATTTGCACTGATGATGCAGCTGCAATGATCGGCAAAAAGAAGGGTTGCGCAGCTTTGTTACAAAATTGCTTGGATCTCAAAATATTTTCGTATCATTGCATCATCCACCATGAATTGGATGATATTATGGACCCGGTCGTACGCTGCATAAATTACATACGTGCAAAAGCTCTTCACAGACGTCATTTCAGAGTTTTATTTGAAGAAAATATTAGCGAATATGGACAACTACAACTCTACTACAATGTGCGATGGCTTCGAAGGGGCAACATGTTGAAACATTTCTTCAACTTGAGAGGGCGGGTGTTGGAGGAGAAAGGGGCCTGGAAAAAATCCAGGTTGAGCGATTTTGCATTTCTTTCTGCCATTACTAATTACATCAATATTTTAAACCTTAAATTACAAGGCAAAACTTGTCCACTTCCCACTACATTTATTTTGCGGATTCAAAACTAAATTAAATCTGATTTTAATTAATTTAGCCAACAAAAATATTGACGTTTTTCCCACACTGAAAGATTTGAAAAAGAAGCTCAATATCGCCACTATCAATTGTACTAAGTATGAATCTAAAATTGGATGCCTGTAGCAGTCGTTTGAGAGCAGATTCCAGACTATGAAAGTATGAAAGAAAATTTACAATTTTTTGTGAATCATTTTACAATTCAACTGGAGTAATCAGTTGAATGTCACTGAACTGCAAACTGATTCTTAATTATAAAACCTCTTTGCAAAAAATATCTTTATCAGAAGAATTTGCAGATGTCTGGAAATTGGTGCCAAAATAATACTTTCCTGCAATAACTGACCTGGCCTTTCAATTTTTAAGTATTTTCGTTTCAACATAAGTTTGTGAAAATATTAATTATATACAAAATAAATACCGTATGTCAGTAATTGAGAAACACATTTCTGATTTGTTGATGATGATGACTAACAGGAAAATTATTAAAACCGAAACAATTTCAGAAATCAAATTAATTGTGTCAATTATTTATTTTATTTTAATAAACGACAATTTCAGAATGTTGCATTTCTTTTGTTGCAAAATACTTTAATGTAAGGCTCATTGTTATCAAAAGTAATAAACATAGGAACCATCAGTGGTCAGTGCCTCGTCTGTGGTTTTTGAATCGTCAATTTTGCTCAACTATTAAAAAGGCTGGGCAATCTTGGCCTATAGGCACAATACCACTAAACAATTCAAAGTAGCCGACTCATAACTGGGGGAAGTAAGTCTAAACTGTACGCTATTCGGCAATCGTTTAAACCGATGTTATACATCAACATTTACAGATTTTAGAAGTGGTTACAGAAATAGATCTCCAGCCATGACATATGTTCCTCCTCTCTTAAATTCGGAACACAAAATCTAGAATGGTACCCACCATATCCACATATACAAATTTCTTGCTGAATTACCCTTTCAATACCAGTCACTTAATTATCGATTATCACTCAATTGCGATATCACATTTCTATATAACATGTGGAATCGAATAAACTTTTTATCGCCGAAATTGAGGAACTATTTGCCAAATAATGTACACGACATCATGGAACCCGTTTTCGGTTCTGTTTAGATGAAATTTTCAACGTAAAATATTTATCAGTACCCCTTCATTCCAAGTTACATTTCAGTGTCATTTTCTTCTTTTGTCTGAACGATGACCAGATATTTTTTCTTATAGGAAAAAAGGATTGATACGTACTTTGTATACGTTCGTTCTTATGGTAACGTCAGCTCGTATCCTGTCGTACCCTTCAGAATATTATGAGCTGCATACTAATTACTATTTTCTTGATTTTTCTGATTCCATTTTTGAATATTTATAGTTGCACAAACTTTGACGTTTCGACAAAACTAATCACACTGTTATTAACTTGACGTTGATGTTGTTGACAATGCAGTTTTACTAACAGCGTTGCTGTGAAATATAAGTTTTATGTATTTATAGTTACATATATAATGCATTGATAATAATTTATCATTAATTGTAAAAGTTCTTCATGAAGATTTTAGGTTGAATAACTACTTTGTTAAAATATTATCATTGAGAAATTGGTTTGCGTTGGCATATTTAGCTCATTATTCATAATTTTGCAATGCAATAATAAAGTTAAATTAAAAATTGTAGTCTCTTAAAGTTTACAGTTTCCGTATCCACATTAGTAGATCGGTGATGAAATTACGAATTATAATGTAGTAACTATCTTAGCAAATTGCGCGTTCAACCCAAGTAATTATTCAAATCGATTTTAGTGATCTCTTAAAGATACGCATTATTATCATAATTATGAATCCAGTTACTAGTCCGTGTAATATGAAAATTCTAAATAAGGAATAACAATAACCGCGCTAAAATAAATCGATATAAATTATAAGATTGTGTAGCTCGGTAATTTTTATTGCAAATGAACCCGATTTTGCCGGATCGTGTGAAAGAGCTTGGAACGGTCGAAGATGAATCTTCATTAAGAATGGGCACAGATTAATAGGCAGAGATTTTTTACGTCATTAACGATGATTTTTTACTTTATTACAAAACGTACATGGATATGTTTCGTGATAAACTGAAAATTCGAAATATATATAAATATATCCCTTACCTTCAGGATCTATCACATGCGTCACTGTTACACTGGAAACGTACCTGCAACAAAATGAAATAAAATTAAAACGAGAAGAAACAAATTGTTTTAAATATTTAACGTCGTAATCGAGTTAAAGAAGATTGATGGAATAAGTGCACACGAGGTACAATTCGTTCTCAAAGCCACGAGTTTTCGAAGATTTCAGGTTTTCTGTGAGGGCATCTAAACAAAACGCATTAGCATTTCCCTTCTCTTTTTACGAACGGAGTGAATCTCACAAATTCCGTCCTATCTTTACGACGGTACCGAACTTCAGTCCTAGACAAAGACTATCGGTAACCTGTTTGACGCAATCGTACGCGGGTCGATCGTCGCTCTCTTTTGCGAGGCAAGTCGCGCATCACGAACAACAAAGGACGGAACGAACCGCTGTGACATCATCGGCAGACCGGTCATGGTAGGAAAAAGGAAACAAAACGAGTCTGGCCATGCATCCACATGCAACTAAGATGCACTGACCGCATAATGTAACTTGGGCCACGCAACGCGGCGCGGCGCGTTGCGCCAATCGCAACTGGTATGTGCCTGTGTATACGGCCATAACATTTGATGAATTTTACAAAATCGTCAATGCAGTGAATTGCAGCCGTAATTGGGTTAATTGTTATTGTTGCGAGCCGCGTCCATCGCTTGTGTTATTGCAATCAGATGTCATTCCTACACGTTCTACTCCTCTTATATCTGTGTGAAAGTGAAGCAATTCCGATACATAGACGTTTACCTTATTCATGACATAGTTGTGTTCAATGAAATGCCTTATGTAAGAAAGCTACGTGAATGATTTTAAATCTAGTACCGATTTAGTACAATTGCTAAGATCTTCTTGTTCAGGTTGTGCTCGTCTTCTTCTTATCATTTGCACGTCAGTCTCGTAGTAAACGAAACTGTTATATTAATCCTCCCAAAGAAGGATATCTTTTATTGAAAAAGGAATAGAAAAATGGCAGGAGTGTCAATGTAAATTGTTCGATAAAACTTAATCCTCCTGCTGATTAAGTTTTATCGAACAATTTTCAGTGACACCCCTGCCATTTTTCTATTCCTTTTTCAATCCAATTTCACGTCGCTATGGGGTTCCGAAAATTGCACCGAGGCTGGCCCGATGGCATGGAATCAAATATGGATAATACAGTTAGGGCAAATAAAGGATACATTAAGAAAAACAAAATAATAAATGCAATGGTGCACCTTTCTACGCCATTAGATTAACATAAAGATGTATTAGATTAAATGAGATTTTATAAAAAAATTCGTAGTACTATTTGTATAAACAATTATGCTTTTATGCAATCACTGATGACTAATGAATTTTTTTGGTAAGAACAAAAAATGGCTCGTTTTTGCTAACCGCTTGCCCACTCAATTCTAAGCAATTTATTTTGCAGCAAACCATCGGTATTATGAGAAATGAGATTAATTATTCAGACCAGTGAATTGATTTAGTACATTCTAATACGAGACAGCTGTTGTTCAATCAGGCAGTTTGCCAGATTGACACCCCAACTAGTTGTGTAAAACTTGCTACACTACTAAATAATTTTGAGCATCCTCAGATCTCCATCAGATCTCAAGTTATATATTTTGCATAGCCAATGATTAGAAAGCTAAGTTTCTACGAAGCTAAACCTTGTGTAAAATCCAGCACTATTTCATACCAGGGGTACACCAATTTGAGGTCTTCGCATTCGGTAGAGTTGGGTTTGGGCTGGGTCTGGGTTGCCTTAGAGGGTTGGGCAAATCTACATTTGTCACAATACACAAATATTCTTAATTTCAGTAATGGAAAGTCCATTAGAAGTCAATTCGATTAGGAATATTCCTACACATTTAAAAAATACCAATTACATGTTTGGTTCATTACAATTGAATCTTACTACGGAGTAAACCACTCTTAGGTTAGGAATATGCGTTACAGAATATGTGTACATGCCACATAAAACAATATCCACATATAAAACAAGTAATAACATTTGAATGTTACTTTGAACTTTAGCAATCAGGAATCTTTATTTGTCTAGCAATGCTCCTGCATATTTCGAATTTTGAATTTACAAAAGATCGTCGAGATATCTTCATTTACCTCTATATCTTATATCTTAAAATCTGGCGCGCCTTCACATACACTTTTTGTAGTGTACATAATTCTCCGTTTGCATTTTTTCATGTGTATTACTTTATTTACTTAATTTTGCATGTTGGCAATTTTTATATTAGTAGTTGTCTTCTTGGCAACAATGACATTTTTTCTTATGCTTGTCTTCAGAATTTCAGAATTTATGACTTTTTGTAGTAGGATAGGTTCGCTGTGTAATTGCGTATAATATTATATATAATTGTACATGAACACAGCACGAAAATAAATGAAACCATAACTAAGAAAATAAACGAGAACATATTTAACACGCGAACGTGAAACAATGACACCATGAAAGCAACAGAAATTAAAATTAAAATTAATGCACTAAACAAAAAACCAACCTAACCAAAAGCACACCAAATATACATATTATTGTAAGATTTGCATGATAGATGGACTAATCTTACACCTTAAAGGTGTTGTGAACATTAATTAAATAGCTCCGAGCCTAACTGGTGGATCGTCAGTCAATATTGTTTATGTGTCATTACACGTCAGTAGCGATTATCAATATCCTTAGTTGAAGTGTAATAACACAGAAACAATATTGTCTAGCAATCCACCAGTTAGCCTTCATGGGCCTGTTTTAATTAAAGTTCGCAACACCTTTAAGTGAAAGTTACAGCATTGAAACAATTAGCAATAAACAAATTAATTGAAGTGGAAACAAAAATAAACAGTAAAAATAAAAAGAATGATAAATAAACGAATCGGTGGATATTTCCATGATTATTATTGTTTCTATTAATTCACTGACATTTGTTTTATTTCTTCTATTATTTATTGGTTTTAGTTTATTTGACTTTCTTTGTTTTATTTTTTTTTCTTCATACTTTCGTCGGTTTCTGTAGATAATAAAAAAAATACGAATATATGTATACATCCTTGGTGACTCTATTTAAGGAACGTCAAAAAACGTTTTTATTGTCAATTTGACGTTTCACGTCGCATGAGAAGAGAGTTAATAAAAACGTTGCCAGTCATCGGCGTGTTTGAATGAAACTTGACAAGACAGGGTATACGTACGTCCGATATAAAGATGAAGTGTAAATACAAGTGTATAAATTTTAACAAGATATAAAGAATAATGCAATGTTCTTCGAAATCAGTGAATACGAGAAATTATGAACTTTTGAAAATATTTCTATTTAATCATTGCACCACATGAACCCACCATTTATATTAAAAATTTTAATAAAAAGAACCCTGAGATTAAACTTAATTTAGTATCAAGATTTGAGTCATTGCAAAATAAAAATTTCAAAATGTCTATATTAGGTTTAATAAAGTTTTTGTATTAAAAATATATAGTAATAAAGGTTTATAATTTTGGCTTGAATAAGTCAAAGTTCTATTTTCAGTTTACTCGCATTTGTTCTTGTTTTTTATTTCCAATATTTGCCTTTCTTATATATTCAATGACTGGATAACTATTTATTCTTTCACCCATTTCAATTCCTTCTTCACCTCAGATGAATGCCTGTTTTTCATATCTACTGTTCAGTATTCGACATAAATGACCAAACCATAGGTCATTTATATTTTTGATTTCTCAAAGAATCTTTGTTGCTTAAATTTATTTTTTTAATCTCCTTTTTGGATGTCGCATATTTCGCAACGATGTAGCATTGATACTCTAATTACCAATGTATAAATAGTAACCTCATTGTCCTATATATCGTCTTTGGTAAGCATCCATAAGATCTACTTCCTTTATTTAACCTTTCCATCTTCACCACATTTTCTCCGTCATCATCTCTTCGTATCCTCTGTACTTATTTTTATGTACTTCAAATCTGACTAATTCTATTTCCCAGTCATCAGTTTTACCTCTAAATATTTATTCATGCTTGGAAATTATTTTGCTTTTCTAATTTTTATAGTAACATAATATAATAACTTTCTTTTGCATTTGTACTGTTTCTTAAGACAGACAAAACCATACAGTTGAATCACACACTACAATAAATATAACGTCACCTTTTCTGAAATATTTATTGACTTCAACTCATTTGAACTATTGAACTCAATAGTTTCGATAATCTCCTCTCAGTATGTAAGCCCTAAATATTGTGGTAGGTATAACGCTGGAGCTGCCGATAATTAATTCATTGTTCTACTGTTTGCTTTGCATTTTTCTTATAATTAATTAAAGTTACTTCCTACTCCACATCATCCAGAGCTATATATAAGACATCAGTTACGTTACCTTTCTCTACATGTGTCTTTTTAATTTGCCAATTTCTTTGTGGAATTCCTGGCCTCTTTTTTCAACTCTTTTAAAACCATGCTGTTTTCTTCTGAACCCTTTCAGATTCTATTACCCATGCCAATTTATAAAACTCCTACCCAGCTAACCCAACCCAACCCAACCCAATGGAACCGAATTCGCCGCATGGGATATTTTCCAGTGACGTAATTTAAGTTTAATTTATTTGGAGAAAATTTCAGGACGAGGATTTAATCAAAGTGATAAGATTGCAAATATCCTTATTTATGACTATTTTGACGACTGCATAAATGTTTAATTTTATGTCTTAAGTTAATGTTGGTTAACAGCGTAATTTGAATTTATTCTGTGATAGTAAACTTACTTCTATAAATTGTGTCCAGTAATATAGGAAATTTGAAATGAAATAGCTTCAGTTATTAGAAGGGTAAGCATGACCGTATACTTTTTACTAACATTTATCAAATGTAGTTACATTAGTACCTGTAATAAATGAATTTTAACTTTTTAGAATTTTTCTTTTTTATTCTCAAAGTACTATAGAAACTATGGAACCTGTGCCGTGAGTAGCAGGTTATAACCACGCAATACAATAGTTTGGGATCTAAGTTAAAGTGAAATATTTCATTAAATGTACTACCTACAGCAGCACAATTATTATTGTTATTTCTACTTTTAATAGTAATGGCAACGAGGTACAGACCAGCTGGACCGCAAAATTTGAATGAGAATCTTTTTAGAAATACTTTTTTCGGACAATTTATTGCCTTTACTTTAATTACCGAAACCCGCGCATGATTTGGACAATTCAAGAAGGTTTAATTTTCACATTATGAAAAAATCAAAGCTAGGTATATTTATAGAAATAAATATTATGAATATTATGTAACGTAAACGCAAAATGAACAACAAGCATAGCAGAATGAATCAATTCGTTGGTTGACATGACCACGGCCAACTACGTATGTGTGCATCAATTATTTGCAATGGGTCAGCCCAACGTGCAATCTGATTGATTTTGCTGTACCTACACCTACTCATACATTATTTTCGTAGTTTCGACTAACGTGTATATGGTAGTTATGACTGTATCTACTTCTTAACTCACTTCGCTGTTGGCGTGGTATATCAACAATGGTGTATCACTAAATACATTTCAATGAAAAAATAACGTACTATTGTTATATACTTAACATTTTCGACCAAACAGCAGCAATTAAATGTATCCGAGAAAAATAACTGAGTGTTGCACTTTTGTGTTTTTATATCAACGAACATAAAGTCGTCCATTTTATATTCGATTTGTCCGAGACTTAACTACAAAAATAATTCCAAGCATCACAAAAAATCACGGCATGTCAACGGCTGAAATCCGGACAATTGTTAAAAAATAATTGGGTTTGAGTTTAAGAAAGCTCGTTAAAGGACTTTCCCGCTGGTCAGGTACTAGCTGCGGCGTTACGCGCTGTACATAAAGAGCGAAACATTTTGATGACTTTATTATTTCGCTAATGGTGCCGTTTCGCACGTTTTTAATTCCCATTAGAATTTTCCGTTCCCAGCAGTTCGGTTTATCGAGAGACGGTCGCTTGTTTCGCTAATTGCGAAATCTTCGCAGGGCGTCTGGAATTAACTGGATTCTGCGAAATGGCATTGGAATTCCTCCGGAAAAAACGGTGTGTTTAATAGAAATTTTTAGGGAAGGCACCCAACGAGGTATTTCTACTACCTGATGGTTTTTTCGTTGCTGCGAGCCACTTGTTGTCTGTCTAACTTTTATTAACGAGGTGAAGTATGATGGCGAGATACGGATTGGACGTTTGTGACAGTCTATTCAATAACTGTCAGATTTCTGTTGCAATGTTAAATGCAAATTGCATCATTACTATTACAATTCGATTAATTATTCGTTCACTGGCACCCTAAATAAATACGAATGGTGGGTATTTTTCATTGAAGAATTGGATCTATCAATACGACATCGGTTAAAATATCTATAGATATCTACAGCAGTTTTCAATTTAATAAATATAATAATAATAATAATAATAATAATAATAATAACATCTAAGCTGCACCCTTTGTTAATTATTCGTTCTCTATTGAAACTGTGCAAATCAACTGTAGGATAACTGCAGCTAACCTATTTGATGGGTAATTTACTTTCATACTTATCGCAGCGGGTTGCATGTTTGCAACGTGGGAAAATATTACTTGGGATTACTAGTCTCTTCCGATTTTTTCACGAACAGGCTACGTTTGCACCCAATTAAACAGGAAGAAGAAAATAAATTTAAAACCCATTGTAAAAATGAATATCCATCACAAATCCATCGCAAATAATAACACAAACGTTAATAGTTTCATTTCGCTTACTGCAATAATTGTAGCGAACAATTTGATCAATTTCAAACGAAATAATCAATTAACTATTTTTTCAACAAGTAATCACTCGACTAAATAAATAAATAAACAATAATCATTAAAATCGATGCCATTAGAAATATCACAATAGAATGACAATAATAGAGAACTAGCGCAAAATAAAATATCTTACATGGAAATCAATAAAGTTAAATTAAGTTTAACTTATTATGAAATAGAGATTTGAGATTAACCTATTGTTGATGTAGAAAATATTGAAAGAATAATAACAATGTGGTTTTAAGTTAAATATGGAAAAATATCAAGCACGTGTCAGTTGGTGCATATTATTTATGCAGCATAAATGACCTTGGCATGCAAATTTAAATTAGTTACGTTAGAATACAATAAACAAGCAAACAATGTCAATGGTGGATTGTACAAAAATTGCACCAGAGGAGTGATTTGGTAATCATTCAAAGAAGAGTCAGAGAGATTAAATTAACGCCAAGTAAAGAAGTATTGGGAAAAAAAGCAGTGATAATGTTGGTGTCATATATTTCGATTCTGTATACTTAAGTTTTTTATATTTATATTTTATATTATATCAAATGGCTTCCAAATCAACAATTTTTGCTGAACTGAACTTTATAATTAAATTGGTCATTTTGTATATTTTAATAATTTTTGACAGTCGACCCCATCATTTTAGATGGTATGGTTTTGATAATTTTTATATCAGAATTTTGCTTTGGGGCATTTTGAAAGCTTTTACCATTTTTTCATTACAAATAAACAAGTCGCTAAAATGCAAAAAAACATTAAATTGACAAAACGCACAAAAATGTGCAACATTGTCTTTAGAAAATTCTTCGGAACCTGAACACAAATTGTCAATATATCGAGCAACAAATTCTGAGATAGATTAAATGCTACAGCAAACGAACTTTTTTGCTAATATGTCACCATCTAGTGGCTCATCGAAACGGCGTTGTATTTAATTCTTACCCAACCTGACCTATGCGATAGCATATTATGGGCGTAAAATGTTTCAGAGTTTCTAACACGCAATACTGATCAGTGTTACTGTCACTGCCACCGTCATTTCGCCATTTTGCCATTTCTACATTTGTAATTTCTACCCTATTTTCAATATTGTGAGTAATTCTTAAATCGGCATTGACGACTTTAGTCTGTGGCACATTGATTGAAAATGTGTTAGTGATGTTGAGCCGGCCCAGTACATCGTAAATAAAGAAGGTCAGATTCTAGAATATATAACCAGTCGCACCCAAGAGGAAGAGGATGTTATTAAAGTTGCATGTAAGACAAGGAACCACTTAGACTCATTATATGAATCAGTGCATGGTTTACTGTTAATATAAAATTACAAAAGCCGGACTATTTTCAGAACGGTCTCCTGATATGAGAGAAAAACAATTCGGTCCAACATCGTGATCAAGTAGAGCGCGCACAAGAACCTACGATATCAGCAAATTAACGTATTGAAGATTTTTGGAATGCTATATATGTAGCGAACCAGCACAAAATTGTCAGAATAAATGGCTAAAATTAGTGAAGAACATATCTTTTGTGGCCACAATGTTGGACTAGAATGTCAGTAAAGATGACTTGGCAGATTCGAAAAGCACAATCTTAGAAGGCACACTGATCAGAATTACAGGCGCGATAAACCTCTCACATAGGGAAATTTGAAGAATAATTTAGTAATGTTCCGTGAAACGCGAAGTTTCTTGTGCACCACAACAGAAAACGATTGATTGAATTTTCCTGCGATTATCATAAAATAATATAAATAAAATAGTTATTTACATACCAAGGGCTGTTAAGAATACCATAACGGCTGAGGTAGCCGTTTGAGTGCTACCGAGAGCCGTTATGGCCCTTAACAGCCCGTGGTATGTACAACGGTTTTCGTCGCACTAGCTTATCCAAGAAGGTACAAATTTGGATTGAAAAATTTTATAATTTATAATTTTAAAATGATAGATGTCATTGTTTCCGTGACAACTAAATGTTGTACGATCGATTAAGGGCGGGCTGTTATCAAAAGCGGGCTGTTAAGGATCCTTAACGGCCCTCTTTTCATAACAGCCCGCTTAGTGCTGCCAGGGCATTATCGATAGCTTAACGTTTTTGAAATGTGGCATGTTATTCGCTACGTAACAATCTAGTGCGACGAAAATAATATAATGCACTTCAGGGATATTTGTCAAATACGTGGTATCTTGCTACGTAATCGTAGAGACCTACAAATTATATTGTTTTCTCTGTCTATAAAACAGCAACGAATGAACAATTTCGAAACAAATATTTCATTAATGAATTCGTTTGCCAACGTTGAGGACAAAGATTCCTCAGATAGACTACAAGTCATTGCAGCTTCGAAAAAAAATAATCTCGTGGTGTGTCGTTGCGCCATTGACTTTCGGTTAAGTCACAGAAACTGTAGAAATGCTCTGCAGCAAAATGGATCGATTGAACATCGGGCTGACCCCATTAGTATTACACTTCGTTGTTGCAGCTTTATTCATTCATTCGATTGCTGAACGTACCTCTCAAGCCGTACTAAATTGAATGTGAAAATAAATATAAAATCTATAAATTTAAAAATCAATTATAAGATTAAAAATCAAGTGTGGTAGGTTTAGTATCTTTAAGTTTTATAAGAACCACTTTTCGATAATTCGAACCACTCACGGAAAAAGTGATAGGAGTAGATCTTAAAGTTAAAGTTTCATAATTTTAGCTCAGAATCAACTCAAAATCAGTTCGAAAATTCATGATTAGTATACTTCCTTATAGGTCAATTATAAGAAAGTAAAATGAATTATGATATAAGCAATGATAACATATTAGTTCTTGGTTTTATATCGAGTGTGAAACACAAATAACCAGCCTGTTATACAGGTTATTTTCAGAGGAAGCTCAACATAGACGTATACCTTCAATGATCTGAAACTGTGATGGAAAACTAAATGTAAGAAAATGGAGGGTATTAAGTTCTTGATGCATGCTGTTTGTGCGGCCATAACTTACCAAGAATTGCAAAGCCTGAAATCAAATGAAGGCGTGAATACATAGATATGATTCAGAGGAAATCGTGGTGAGTTATTCAATACCAAATACGTGTGTCTAGATAACATTCAATTCTAGATAAATTATAACTGAAATTTAAAAGAGAAATATGGTTTAATTCGTCATATTAAAGTTGCGAAGTACCAACATTTCATGGGTTTCCTTGAACTCCAGACTTACTTACGGAAAGCTTTCCGAAGCTAATTCTATTAGCTCGAATACTACTGGCAAAGGTGAGGACAAAAAATAAAGCGAAAGCCAGCACTGGCACAAAGACTTACTCGTACAGCATACAGTTAACTATAAATCAAATGGAACACTACAAAAGTGGAATCACAAAAGTGACTTATTTCATCTTTAGTTAGTTCATCCATAACTTATCATCACGGAGTCACTGCAAGAAATATTTCTTATAGTAAAATATAAAAAAAATCGTTTTGCTGGTATATTATAGGGTGCATCTTGTGGATAAAATTCAAGGCCATCATAAAAAGTTAAATATTCATTATAGTTGAACCCAAAAATAATTCGATGTCTTCGACGCTCGTTATAATTATAAATAATTGAATAATTCATACGTTGCGTATTCGCTTTCGTAATAAGAGAATATTTTAGAAACACAAGCCCGCGCAAGCATAACATTAAGATTCTAAGCACCGCGAATAAAGTACTCGATTTAAAAGCAGGAATGTCTGTTCACCTGCCTCGACAGGTAAAATTATCGTAAACACGAGAATTGCATTATTCGTACTCTGAATTTTATTAATTGCGATTTTAAGGTCTGGAGCCGTAACAAGTAAATTTATGCAGACAGGCGCGTAAAATGCATCCAACACCGTCTGGGCCCGCGATGCAAGCATCTCTCGTAGTGAAACGTCAAATCACGCCTGCATAAAAAAGCAATTAAATTGAATACCCGACGAATTAGTTTCACTAAAGCCACATCGAAAACATCCTTTTCAAAACGAGACAGTTCGTAAAATACGCCCGTCTCCAAACAACGAATTCGGCACAAAATCGAGTTAGCAAAATGACGCAAAAACATTGGCGAGGTGCGCGCAGGAAATCGGCAAATTAATTTTACTTACAGGTGACCCTTTCAATTCTCTTACGGCACGGAGCCATGAAAAGATCCTTTACATATCGTCGAATCACAATAATCGACGCAATCAGGTTCCCAATCAGTAATTTGATCCGCTACCATCAGCTGACAGCTTCAATTTTCCGTATCGCCTCTGGTAACGAGATTACCGTCGCTGCAATAACTCGCAAGTCCCATCCACAGATATGAAATCAACTAGACCGATTTGATACGATAACAGACGTTGATTTTAATTCCCGGGTAAAAAATCGCGAATGATTTTTTCAAATCAACGGGAAATTCATCTAACGCTTAATTAACGTTTCACTCTCAATTTTAATTGGGTATTTTATATCCACGCATCTGCCTACACGTTCTCAATGTCTGTGCACCGCGCTCCGTTCCATCTATGTGGTAGTACACGGCGCGTTCGTCCCATCTAACGTGCGGAGACCTTTCCGTTAAAATGGGCCGTGGTTATTGGCCGCAGAGGACGGTAACCTGGTCGAAACCGACAGACCGTGCACCCACTGCACTGAAATACCTGCTCTAGGCTATCTCGTAATGCAGATCTCGCCGATAGGAAGTTGATGTTCTACATGGATTATGTTTATGTACGGCGGTGTAATATAGAAGTTCATGGGAATATTACAGGTTTTAGCGCTAAAAGTGTAGCGGCGGACGTTTGAGACGTGTCGTAATGTGAGACTGAAATTGTGACGAGTCAACGCCGCCACGGCGTGAAACACTTCAGATATTCGTTTCGATAAATCCTCGAGTTAAATTAATTCTGATCGAAAAGGATAATACGTCGATCAAGTGCTCAATCTACGAGAAACTTTATCTCGCACGAGACGCCCAGATGAATTAACTCAGATCGTAAAACATGTTTTACACTTTGCTTGTGGATTTTTTGAAATTGTAGCCACACATACAAGTGGCAACGCTTAACGCACGCATCGACTTTTTTCACAACACACACGTTATGAAATGTTTTTTTCAATCGTGTTATTACATTAAATATGAGAAGTGAATCAATCAAACTTAAGTAACTTAAGTCACAATAATTATTAAAAATTATTAATAAAAGAGGGAAGAAACATAAAATATAGGGGAAAATTGATAAAGCGAGTTTGCAGGATTCAAACTTGAACTAACACACTTGCGACATTGGATTTGTTCATCATATATGAATAATGCCGAGAAATTTTACCACAAATCTTAAAATAAATTGTGGTGACAATGTAGAAGGAGCATTTCATGATACAACGTTTTCTAGTAAAAAATACGAGATAGAAATACTTGGTTCGAAAGGTTCTGAAAAATGAAAAATAATACAAAAGTGAAGCATATTTGTTTATGTAAATATTGTTGTGTTTGTCCTGCATATGACTTGACTTTGGATATGGACTGCCTGGTTTTATTTTGTAGTGCTTTTGATTCTAGTTTTCTGCAGAATTTTCTATTGTTGTTACTTTGCATTCTTTTTTTTTTTGAAATATGTAGCACCTGTTAACCAAGTTGTTGATAATGCTAATTTTATAAGTTATTTGTGCACATGATTCATAATTTAAATATCGTCCCGAATGAGTTGGTTTAGTATACCGATTTGTGTATACCATCCTTTCCTTTTGCATTATTTTCAAGTCAAGGAAGTTTATGGATTCATTTGTTACTTTTTCAATTGTGAATTGTAATTTGTGATTTTATGTGATTCATTATTATCTGGGACGTTTGAAAAATTGATTTTTTTTTCTTAAATTATTGAGTACTGTTGTTTCTAACTCTTCCATAAGAAGTTGACGACAGTGGATCAGATTGGTGAACCCATTGCAGGACCAAGTTTTTGCAGTATGTGGCTGTTGTTTCTCTAAAATTTGTCATAGTTACAGGTGTGTTAGTGTTTCCAATTTTTTTTATTATACTAGTTCCTAAATCTATTGATATGTTGGTATATAACAAGATCACATCTAAACTAACCAATTAACCAATTAATAGTTATTAGGATTTTGTTTGCTTTAATAAATTTTGTAAATTCCCAGGAGTTTTGCCAAATAAAATGCTAAATTATACGTGGGACTTTGATTAGTGCTGACAATGGGACGTAGCCGTAAGTAATTCTTCTTATGCAATTTAGGAAGTCTGTATATTTTGGGCGGAAAAGCGTCACGAGTAAAATTTACCTTCATCGGCCTAATTGTGTATTTTAGTATTCTGCGCATATTGTTGAAATATTAAAGCACATAAATGGCAACATGCCGAATGTTGAACTTTATTCGGGAATGAGTGACGTTCACAAAAAAGATCCTTGCTACCAAATCATTGTAGATAAGGATCATTTTACAGAAGTTCATGCAACATTTGTATGTCTACATGATTTTTAAATAAAACCTGTCATGCTTCATCGGAAATGCAAGTAGTCTCTGAAATTACGCTATTATAAAACTTGGAGAACAGGAATACGAGTCAGTGGATAACCAATGTCAGAAATAAAGGCAAAGATGAGCGTTTGGGTTGGGTTCGTTTGGACTGGGTGGAACATGTTGAGTCCACCATCGCAGATTTTGTTAAAAAATTATACAATTGTTGTATAAACTTCTGTAAAACTTATATCTATAATTATTGGGCAACAAGATCCTTTTCTGTGGACGTCACTGATTCACGAATAAAATTCAAAGTTTGGCATCTTGCCACAGTGCTTTAAAATTTCAAACACCATTTTTTGACAATTTGCGCAGAATACTATATAGATGTGTAAATTAATTTAGATTTAGGTTCTTCAAGAATAAAGGCTCTTAGTAAAGATGAAAAAAAAAACTAGAAAAGCAAAGGCGCGAGTAATTATTTTTCAGGCTGCAAGATTGTGGATGTCATGTATAATAAACATAATCTTATTAACACTATTTTACTCTTGTTCGGAACAATTATTTACATTGCGTAGAAAATATTTAAAGATTTCTTTCACAAGTATTGGGACAAAGTAATGGAATTATTACTTTCTTATACTTTACGCACAAGTAAGTATAGTAATCATGAAATTTTCGAACTCGAGATTTTACAATATACACGTTTTGAAGTTCCATGGATTGATTCTGACTATTTTCTGAATGACGTCTGTGTGCGATCTACCGCTCAAACGATGAACGGAAGAACTACGAAACTTTAAATTTAAGATTTGTATACAGAGAGGAGGAGAACGTCATATTTTGAAAGAAATATCTCAACCTCACTTCCGGTTGAGATATTTCTTTCAAAATAGGTTTACTCTTATCACCGTTTTTCTTATCTCAAAAACGGTACGAGTTATCGAAAAAAAATTCTTATGAAAGATTTTGCCACTTCTTTACATTTGTACTTATTATAAAACACGAGAAGAACGTACCACAATTCCTAAATCACCGGTTCATGTCACCCATTTGCTATAAATTCTGTTTTCCGCCAATAAAATTAACATGATGAATTGATATCCTGGCAACGTGAAAAAACCAAGTTATAACCAACAGCATAAAACGATGACTTTACAAGAATTTATCCCACAAACAGAGTTGTTTATCCCAAAGTAACAGTCAAATTGGCCCAAACGAGGAAATTTTACAAATATGTATAAATCGGTCTCATTTAAACCACCAAATAACAGCCAGAAAAACATGACCAACTTCGCCCTGGTTGTTCAAAAGGCCATCAACGAGGTTAAAAGACTAGAACACCGTGTCTACACCACATAGTCAACTAGATCACCTACATGTTTTGAAATATTTTGTAGAGCATCATGAAAAGTATAAGGATAAGCCTCAACGGATAAAAAACTAAAAAAATAGATCCAACTTCATATATGTAGAACCAACTGACGAACGAATTTGTGATAGCGGCAATTAAGTGGAAATAATTTTTTATTTGATCACAAAACAGATATTACAGCTTTATTACGCTTCCAGAAATAATGCAGGAGCCTGCTCGCATTAAATATATATTTTCGAATCCTGTTTGCGAGAGAGAAAATGAAACATTTTTTCTTCACTACAAAAGATTTTGTTCTTTCAAATTTATTATCAAAAGTAGCTTCGCTACCACAGCGCTGTTTTAAATCGTTTAATCTGCATTTTACATTTGAATATTGAAAAAAAAACTTCTAATTGGTATAGAACACTAATTTATGATAATGCATAAAAAAGTATATGCTTAGACACTTTCTACTGTTTCTTATACGATTACGCTCGCTTTTCAATTGCCTACTGCACGGACAATTAAACGTAATGTAACAAAAAAAATCGTTTAAGCCCATAAATGCTTAAACAACAACCGGCTTTGTTAACGGAGCTGCAATTTATAATACAACACAAACGTTACGACCGATTATTTTTCCAATCCACCTAAACTACATCGCCACACCTTAATAGAATAAACAAATTCGCGGCTTGTTTATAAACTCCACACAAAGCCAAATTAAACGTTGCGTTTCATTTAATCCATAGCCGCGCCGATACAAATATATTCTGTAATTAGCATGTAAAACGCGACTATTCAAATGGGGCACAAATCTGTAAACACCAACCGTATTAAACAAAGAACAGAAACATCATTCAAAATCGGGCAAAATTGTTATCATAAAATTGTAAGAAATTTCCACGTGTCTGGGTGTCTGTGTGACTTTGTGTCTGTGTGTCTGTGCGCGCTCTAGCATCCAAACGATTATAGCTAGAGCTCAAAAAACTTTAAACTTTACTCATTTTAATTTCAACTGTATTGCCAAAGATTTTCTTGATGAAGAACGAACGATCCATTTTCGATCATAAAATGGGATGAAAATGTATTCTCGGAATAATAAATCTCATATTTCAAAATCTTTTCTTACATAACAATAATCAGAATCAGAATAATCAGAAATGTAGTGAACGATGGAAGCTTTGAACAAAAAGAGGTAACTGCCAAGTTAACAATGCTGATAGACGTCACAATAATATTTTGCAAAATGTTATGAACAAGCCCAAGTACACCAGTACGACGAGTGGCTCGAGAAACAGGAATTCTGAAATCTGTTTATAAAACGTTGAAAAAACAAACAAATACCACCCATACAAACCAACAAACCCACCGAAATGCGAAGATGATTCTGATTTTCCTAGAAAAATACTTTGGATAAATGAAACACGGTTTACCAATTGTGGAGTGTCCAAGAGCTATAACTATCAACATTGGTCTACTGAAAATCCATAGTTTAGTAAGTCAACGAAGATTGAAGATTGAAAGAAGTTCGATTTAGTTTTAATCTCTGGTGTGGTTTGATTGGTACGAATCTTTATTGGTATCCTTTTTTATTTTTTCATTTTAGATAATCATCTTTGATTACAATTTAACTGCTAATAGATATTTGGAGCTACTACCGAACGAGATAATGCCTCCCCTAAGATAAATTATTAACCCCGAAAACATGCAAAACATCTCGTTCCAGCAGCGAGATGCCCTGCATATGATGCTCGCGACGTGCAACATATTTTGAGAGAAAATTTTAATGAGAGAAACCTTTAAAATAATGGACCAGTACAATGGCGAGATCGCTCGACCTTCCCCCTTGACTTTCATTTGTGTGGTGCCACTAAAAACGAAGTATATGAACCACCAGAGAATATGGACATTTTAGAACAAAAATGCTGGATGTGCTAAAATCATTAAACGAAAACACACTACACAGAGTTTGTAACTCTGTAAAAATAAGCAGCCAAAAGTCTGTAGAGCAGAATCGTCGTCATATCGAACAGTTGGTATAAATCACTTCGTTTGTGTTACTATAGTTTTCAGGTTATGAATTGTGTTTTTATTTTTACTACGGTACAGGTTACGTATTTTCGGTTCAGTGAGATTTTTCAGATTAGTCACATTTAAAATACACGATATCCAGAGTTCAACGCACACTACATCGAATTCTCCACTGTCATTGGTTCCGTTGAGTTGGTTGGGTTGGGTTGGGTCGGGTCGGGTTGGGTTGGTCGGGTTCGATTTGGTTGGGTCAGGTCTCATTCCGTAGAGTTGTCCATGACATTGGATTTTGTGTCAATCGATGTTTTCGATGAATATATTAAAATGCCGCCATTCTTATTCCAATGTTTCGATTTCGCTTAGTATATATGAATATGAATCATTTTTATTTTACGAAAAGTGCCAAGACGTTATCTATGAATTTTAACCAAACTTGCATATTTAGTTAAAATAATTAAATAACTACGCCTTTATCGTTAAATGGCTCCCAACTTTTGCTTACACACTATTGCAATTTTTAAATTTTATATATGGCTTAGATACCAGATCGCTTGTAGCACCCATGGTTTGTTGTAGATTCAAACAATTGCGGAAGTACTTGATGTCGGTTTATATATGTCAAATAATTTAATGTTACTCTATTACACATTCACATTCACACATTCATGTCGCAAGAACTAACCTATAAGTTTTGGGTCGGTTCTCTTTCCGAGTTCCGTTGGTATAACGAAACGACCGTAAAAGAATTTAAATTTTATTCACATACCCAATCTGTTCAACATTTTCTTATGCAATTTTAACATTGCATGGTAAACGTGAACGTGTTCTTCCTAACGGATAAGATTTTAAAATTGTTTCGTATGCAAAATGGCCAAATTATGTTCTTTTTACATACTTCAATAAGTAAATCCTGCTATTATATTAACACTTTGGCTGTTGGCCAAAATGTACCCACCAATGTTTAGTCTCACATTTTTGCTTCTAACGTGCAAAAACTATTCTTATCGAATTAATTAAAAGCCAACAATAAATTTCAAATCATAGCACTTGGTAAACTCGTTTCAAAATTTGTTAATCCGCGCAATTAGAACACCGCCGTTTCCGGGAAAACTGCAACGCCTGTGTGCAGCTTACTTCCTAAACGTACAATAACACCGGCCATTAAAACGGTAAGCAGCTTCCGTGGGAAGAAGCATTTTCCTGCAGACAGATTACGAAATAATTGATCGGGACAAAAAACGTATGATTAGCAAACTTCGTAAAAAGCGCGCGATCTCGATCTTGAATAACACGCATTAGCGGTCACACTGTATAATTCGCAATTAATAAATGCGCATCTCGTTACGTGGCATTTCAATTTAAACCTAATTAATATCTTTAAACAATAATAACTGGTAACAACAAACATTGTGGCGGATTCTCGGCGGTTCTGCATTTGAATAATGTTTAATTTCTATGCCATTATTTTTAATTACTATACGTACACATAAAATTATGATTAAATAAATATGCATTCGTTGCTTAGGCGATGCATGTGGCGGCCCAACTTCCTCATCAAGATCGAAACAGACTCTTATTGCTGTACTTTATGTTATCTTGCACTGCATGAAAGTACTTACTTCATGTTAGTTACTTATTAGACGTCATAAAAGTTCTTGTGCATAAAACGTAGATGTTGCTTACATTGTATTTATTGCAATCAAGCCGGAGATTCTAATTTATTTATTCATAAACAAAAGTGGGTAAATTAATGTTGCGATTGCATCAACAATTGAGTTATAAACTCTTGCATCCTTTCATTTTACTTCGAGTCAAAACAATAATATTGATAATTTTTTTAGTTAAGCCGTATCGTATTTCAACTACGACAATTTCGACACGTACGTAACATTTCGTTATTAATAATAATAATAATAATAATAATATACATGACCGCATCGTTTTATTTAATAGACTCTTTCTCAACTTGAATCCGAAGATAATGTTTGCTTTCGTTTCGCAAATTTTAAAAACAACGTAATCTGAGACGTCGTGCGATAAAGCGGAAGTACACGTCAGGCGCTTTGAGCGAAATCAGCTGCTCGCCGCTTTTCTACAAAGTAACCTTGACGCTTGACTTTCGGCTGGTAATGTGCACGTTTATTTGATTCGCGCCATTACGTCTAACAGATATGGGAAGTTTATCAACTGACGTCACGCGGCTACATCGTTCAAGGTTACGATCGTATGAATGATTTGTGTTGTGGTCTGACCGATAATAACTATTCAATTTCAATAATAAAAAAAGGCCCGCGACACTATGGATCGGGCTTTTAATCCCGATGTTATTCTAATGGACAGCTCACGTTTAAAATACTGTGGGGTTAACGGTATTTACTTTATTGTTGTTGTTGAGTATAATGATCTTCACCAATGCGTCTGCGAGGATGCACTTTGGGGTCTTGCCACAATCCCAAGATAAGATTATTACATGAAGGTGTCCTTTAATGTAGATATGCCATTGAAGAACGAAGAACGCAACAATCCATTCAAACATACCGGACACAAATAGAAAATCAAACCCAAAACTTAATTAAACGATAAAGAAGCATTTTTAAACAATGGAGAAATGTAACCATACTGTAATTAAATTACAAAAACGAAATCAAATATTCACGAAACATCTCGTAACATCATTTACTTTCCGTCGAATTCTCCGACTTACTAAATTCTTTTCATTTCGAACAGACCATATAACCCATTGTTTGCAAGCCTGCGTAGATTATCGTCCCACCGGCTCATCAATATTAATTCAAAATCGAACGCCCCTTTTAATTTTAACCCTTTGATTTCTCGCAGACCCCCCTATTAGATCTTGACTCATCGCTTCAAATCATAAAAGCGAAATTGTTCAACCAATTATTTATTATCTACTGGCGGCTTATTAATTTAGTCCTTTTATTCTTCCATTTGCTTTTCTTCTATACTTTCAATTGCGCGGATCTAGTAAAATTTTCTCGAACGAGTTGCGCGCCGGCTCACACGCAAATGCAGCGCTGCTTAATATGTATCTGGCCTTCGACTTTATTTATCGTTTGCTAGATATAATACAGTCCACGTACCACGTACGCACTTTTGTTTGCTACAACATCAAGCATTATGTCGCTCTCTAATTTACTTTCTATTCAACTGTCCAAATAATTTAGATAATTGGAATCAGTTTTGGTTTTAATTAAAATTACTGATCGGAAGTGTTTGAGAATTTCGAGTAGCGCGTGGAATGTGTATGTAATTTTATTTTGTCACCGATGTGAAGGACTATGAGACCTTTTTAATGGCAATTAACCATCGTCAGCTATCATTGTAGAATAATTATTAATTATATTTAACTACGTTTTGTTATGTGGCTTATCACAGGCTGCATTCACATCTTATATCGTAGAGTTATTGGATCCAAATGAATTTAAAATTTATGGATTACACTTTGTTCAATGGATTATATATTTCAGTTGGCCTAAACTGCAACATAATGCAATAATAGTTTTAAACAAAAAATTACTATACAGTAAACAAAAGCACTGTGTACAGTCTAAATAATTTCTAATTTGACGAAATTTCACAGTTTTTCAGACCGAGTCACATCACCACGGTTTGAAATTACTGTCTTATATCTTTCCATGTAATACATCATTACATAAAGTAAATACGACTGCGATACTAGAACGAATTGGAGCCCCCATAGCGGATGTTTACTACGACTAGTGTACAGAAGTCTGTACTGAACTCTAAAGCCGGGGCAGCGGATGTATCAGATGTTCGCTTCACCGGGAGGTCGATTAGAACTGACGCTCCGGACCAGTGCTGCAAGCTATTGCAATTACTTTTCGCCAAACACTTCCTGGAAATGTAGAATTTACGAATGAAGCTTTACAGACTGATAAACTCCAACAAATCGAACAAAATTTTTTTACCGGCACGTGTGCTTTGAATTTTTAATATTTGAATTAAATAGATTAGTTCGTTTATTATTACAAAAAAATTCATATTTTAAAATTGAATACAATCGCCTAACTATTATTTAATAAACATATAATTGTAATTAAATTATTGGGTTAAAGCTTTTGGACATAATTGCCTATAAATGATGCAGGCATATAATTACGCTGATGTTAAACGTAGCATTAAATTGTTTTAATTACAAAACACACCCCCAGTTGTTTTTGTTATTGCAAACGTTACCATTATATGTTTGGTTTACATTAATTTTGATTTTTATACTTTCGGTTTTGCTTGTCCGCATGTTGTTTTGATTTTTCATATTTCACATTTCACATTCCTGCGTGTATACGTTTTTATTATTATTTGGTTATTTTTAATTATTGTACATACAATATTAAGTTTCAGTATCATCTGAAAACTTCTTAAATTATCAAATCGTATGATAGTAGCTACATACCTGCGAAATAGCATCATTTTTTTATTTTTCTTAACATCCAAACCAATCTAATTTTTAATTTACTCGACCACGACAACTTAAATGAATTTATTGGATATTGAATACAGCAGGCCATATTACTACTGAAAATGTTTTAAATATATTAAATATATAAATTTCATTTTACTGTAAATAATTTCGTTAGTTTCCCCTGCGTTTAATTTTCTTCCGTATTTAGCATAATCAGGCACCCTTCGGTGAAATGTTCTCTAGTATATATATATAGCACATTAAATGGAAAATAATTATTACGATTGCTACCACCAATTATGAAACTTCGGCGAATGAAACTTGGGAAGTTTGCAGATTATAAGATGTGCTAATATTTACGTGCTTCATCTTCGAATGCAAATACAATCTCGGCTCCCGTTTATGAGCCCATGTTCGCTTATTGCGAATTATAATTATTTGAAAGGAATCCAAATAAACTCAATTACTCAATGACTTTACTTAGTACTGCAATAAATAAACGTTTAGTAACGCTTGTGGTAGACTACCGTTAAAACTATTTTTTTTATTGTTAAACTTACATCTTTAACGCAGGGATATCTAACGGGCGTGAAGTGGACGTCTCCGTGAAATGCTTAGTACTTAATATATTCTCAAGATAAATGGCTCAACCTATTCAAAGGGATAAAAATGTCGACAATTTGTGATTAATAGTAACTGAAAGCTTTGTTTTAGTAATCACGAAATAGGTAGGTACGTTGCTCGGGTGAGTTGAACTTTTATTGAAAATGATTCGCGACTGGAGTAAGTCTTGCACCCCTGCTACAGCGGATCAGCTATTAAATTGTGTGAACTGTGAACTGCTCCGGGGCAGTGATTCGCTTTGTGTTGGCAACCCTCCTCCAATGGTGGGGTAGAATCAATGGTCGGTCGATCGAAATTCTAGGACAAATATCGTTGTATTAGGTTAAGTGTTATCCTAGCTATCATTTGTATACATTATCTTTCAGCTTTCGTTGCGAATGAAACAATCACACGAAACCCTTTTCACGTATCTTTGTGATTATAACGAATCTGCAAAAGTTCACGTTATATATGTGTACATGAAAAACGTTCAATTAAAATTATTAAATACTGATTTATTCTCTTTTAATATTACATTACTCGACCTTATTAACAGACATTGAACACGGTCAATAAAAGTTATTTCATAATTATGAAAAAGTGACTATTGATAGTATTAAAAAAATGTCAAAGTTCTATTTTAAACTTTCATATAATTTATTGATTCAATTATATATATTAGATAATTTTAGTTCTAAAAACAATACAATAAAAGCGACACCTATCACAAAACAAATGCAAGGAATCAGATTAGCAGCATTTTAAAAAAATATTGGTAAAATACAATTAATAAAATTTGTATGTCGCAACGTGCGGAATAAAAATAAAATGTATTTACATTTTCTTTAAATCCAATCAAATTGAAGCGAAGCCATAAAGAATATAATAATATTTCGTGTTCTCCTATCTGGGATTTAAAAGGGATCTCTCTTTACATGTGATTCGCTCGATGTAATAATGTAAATGGAACGACGTAAGTTTAAAGTAGTCAAAAAGAAAAAAATATTGCTGACGTTCATGGAGTCATGGTTTTGGATATCTTGACTTTCTTGGACCGTATTGTACATAACAAATTTTATATTGTGGTAAAATTAATTACACTTTTGGTATAAATGTCAAAGTGGAAGTGTTTTAAGATGATCGTTTCAGCCTCTCAGGAATTTATTTGCACTTTTTATATTGTCGTGACTATTGACTACAGATGATTGTCAGAAAATGAAAGAACCACTAGTATTCAATATTTTGTCATATATCTTTTTGTGTATTTTGTTTCAAAAGTCAAGGTACAAATTATTTATTAAGCCAGTATCGGTCGATGCATACATATTGTCTCGAATTCCATGTTCACTTATTACATGATTGGGTTCCCTACCATATAAGAGGACATGCAAAAGAACAAAGTACGTTATATATTAATAACTAGAAATAATTACCATAGCATGTTCAAATAATAATAATAATACACAGCCCCGAGACAATATGCCGTAATTTTGTTTCAAGATGATATTTTGTTATAGCTTATGTGGAAAAGTCCGTGTTCCAGCTATGCCAATGTAAAATCTCAATATCAAATTTTGCATGGTTTAAAAAACTTTTTATTATGTACCGTGTAATCAAAAAGATTCATTTATTGTAGGTGCGTTCATCTATCAATGATCTGTTTTTAAATGAAGCGGCTAAGTCATTATTACTTTTTTAATTGACGAAATGGTATCCTTCGTCATGGGGTCGGTTCTTGGAGCAAGTCATTGACATTATTGACATACTCGTATTTATTGATGGCGACGGAAATATTGCCTTCATCGGCTCTAGCAATTAAGATGTTAGGGTTATTATTGAAGAATTTGTTACAAAGCCTTTGAGTTGTTCCAAGATCCCCTAACTTATCGGACTCTTCGTGTAAAAAGTCAGTGAAAATGTATATAATTTCAGACCTGACCAAATCTCTTTTATTAAGTTCATCCTCGTTAAGGAAATCTTCAACCTCTGCTAAGAGTTTATTGATTGAAAAATGTGTGGCCTAAATCTCGATTAAAAATTTTACTAATAAAGAAATACGGATTTCTTTATTAGTCAAATTTTTAAACCATTTAATTTCTAATATTTCATTTTGTTTGTTGATAGATTTCGTCAAAGAATTTTTAAGATTTTTTTTGTTGTTGATATTGAAATTTTTAATTTTATTAAATTTTATTAACCTCGACGCAGTAACGACTCTGCTTTAGTTAATATACATTGTAAAGATCTGCGCAGTTGGCGTAACATGGAGTGATTGATTTCAAAAGTTATTATTTTGATTATATTATTATTTGATATTTGGTTAAATATATATAAGTCTATTCTGGAATGATGCAAATTTTTTTGTGGTGTTACTCCATTTTTTTAAAACTTCAACACCATTGCTTCCAAGAAGGCGTTTGATAGTGCTAAAGAATCCCATATTTACTATAATTAAAGTCCTTTGTATAAAAATCGGTATAGTCAAAAATTAAATTTAAAATTACTGCAGCCACAGTATTCGGGTTTTCAACGATTAGGAAAAAGAAAAAACCAACGTTTCACTTCTTTATTGACGAATTTCAAAGCCTAAAAGGTTCACAATACTATGAAATTTGTTTTAAACAATTTGCAAAAATATTATATGAATTATTAGATTGTGAAATGAAAAGTGATGTGAATGTGAATGTTTGAATTTTTGACATTTGCATATTCCAATCATAGTTATGAAAAATATTGTTATATTTAACGTTTCGTTACAATTCATTTAGTTTTATGGATGTATTTTCGCTTTTTAATTTTGTATTTTTACGAAATTTAACAGTTACTTAGAATTTTAGCTTCATTGAAATTTGCGTTTTTGAATATTTTAAGTTCTGTAAATTGGCATTTTTGACCGAAATTTTTTTAATATGTATCAACTTATTAGAAAATGTGTTTGGAATTTTTTTATTGTTTCTCTGAAAATTTTACAGTTTTTTTACAATATATTTATAGTTTCCAATTTTTTAAGATATGTTTGGATTTATTTTAATTGTATATTTTTTAATATCCTTATACTTTCCTCTTTTGCAATTTTCAATTTAACGTTTTATTATAATTATTATTTACATAAATGTTGACCTTTTCAAGTCTTTTTCCATTTTTTTAAATATATATTTTTAGAATTGTTGGTTTTGTTAATTTTGTTCTTCACAATTTTAAAAGTTTTGTTACATATTTTTATATGCAATTTTTTGGATTTTCTTAATTTATTTTTATATTTAAATAATATGAATAAGATTTTGATTTTTCCTAATTTTGACATTTAGCGTATGCGCTAAATAACACTGTTTTGTTACAAATTTAATAGCACACATTTTTGGATTTTTCGCTTATATTTAAAAAAAATTAAGTTGTTTATGTTTTTTTAAATTTAGCTGTTTGAAAATTATAAAATTTTTCAAAATTCTGGGATTTTAGCATTTCTTCCATTATTTTAATATTTTTGGATTTTTAAGAAAATTTGTATTTGTGACTTTCTTACACGTTTGGCATGTGCATTGCAGGTAATGTTATGACTGGTAATTTTTGACACATATATTCTTGCAAATGGCCGAAAATTTTCAATTAAAAAAAGTACAATAAAAATTGACCAACTATAATGAAGGAACGCACTTTTGACGTTTGAAACTTCAGAAAACGACATTCGGCAAACTCACATTGCATTACCATGGATTAGCACGGGCGCGTACGTGCGGCCTCGCCTTCGATTTGCTTCGAATGGATCGAAAGTACCGACTTTTGGATCATTGACAATGCCGGTGCATGGGATTGGGCGTCGCGAAACGAACCACGATGGAGACTGAACCCCGATTTCCAGTCGCAAATTGCCCGCGCGACGCCCGGAAACACTCCCGTTCGAATGTGACGTGTAAGTGACACACCGGCGCATTCGGACACGCGAAAAAAGCGCATGAACCAATCACAAGGTCGGGTTACACTTTTTTTCACTCTAAGATTTGTTAGTAAGAATAGAACAGCCTAAATTACTAAACTATACTGAAACTATACTTTTACTAAACGTTGTATTTATATTTCAGAATAACCAGTTTCAAAATTCAGTTAATATTAAGTTAAAAGCTAAAAATACTAAAAATAATTAGAATGTGGCTTGATGGCCATTTTGTAACTTTCATGTCTGGTTTTTAAAGAAATTGTGTACAAGATATTTGATTATAAAATGAGATAACGTCTGTCAGAAGAACACATTTGAAATTTAGATATTTTAGTCATAAAAGGACTTTTGGGCATGAACATTTCGTAATGTAATAAAAAGATCAAATATCTGAGTATAGTATAAATGTAGGTAATCTATAATATGTAAAATTTTGTACAATGAGAAACTAAATATGTGAATCGTGACTCCGATATCGAAAACTAGTGGAATTCTAAAAATTTGTATAAAAATTGTATCTAAAGTGAGGCCTAGTAACAAAAGTAATGTAAATCGTAATGACATCAATTAAGTATTATCGATGAAAAGCAACGTTGGCGATGCCTAAAGTTATATAAAAAATCGCCCAACCGGGGAGGAGTTAGTCAAATTCAGTGACCGCATCGGACAATGTCGCAATTGTAATATAAAGTAAAATTAGTATTCAAAAAAAATTATTGGAATTAACCCAAAAGGACTGCAAAATTCTGATAGAAAATAATAAAAACAAAACAAAGAGAAATGTATGCAATTGCAAAAATATGTAAAGGTACGATAATTGTGTTAATTTTGCAATAAATGTAGAAACATTCGGAGACCAGGGCACACTTCGTACTCCCAGTTTGCGCAATTTATTGTGTTTATATTCGCGGTGACTGGCTCGGTTTTCTGCTGTATAATCATTTATTTAGGTTTATCGTTTGGTATAAACTGAGGAAATAGAGCGTACTGGCAAATTTTTGCACAATAATATGTAACTTGTTAATGATACATACAAACTCGTCCAGGTCGTATTATTGAAAGATTGACAATATCACATTTTTACGTATTTGTTTATTTCTGTCAGTATATGGTGCAACTTGATCTTAAAAACTTAAAAATAAATCAATTTGATTCAATTTCAACAGTTTTAAATAATCACTTACTTTATTCATTTACATAAAACAGCGTGCGCTTTAAAAATAGCATCCACGTTTCAAACCATTTTTCCGCACGTTTGAAAAGCACACGTGCTAAGTATCGTGCCTGCTCTAAACAATTGACCTAGTTAAGTATCAGACCATCAGCAAGTTTTAAAGGCAAAAGTGCATGCGTTTATTGCATACGTGTATTATCGCCGGGATATATTAAGTGGGGTAAGTGAATATAGGGCGGGAAGGGGTTGAAACCCAACCCTCGCGTCGCGGGAAAGTGTCACACAATGAGGACACCCTCGGATAATGTTTTTATGGTCCGTGGAGATAACATCAAACGGCTAATGGCGAAATAAGATTGTCGTTTTACTCTTTTGAAAACATCGGCTCGTACCGACTACATAGGTTAATTTGTATTTTGCTTGAGTTTTATCGTAAACCATTTAAATTAATTGTTCGAGGACTAATGATTACTCGCACTGCATGTTTACGTCAAAAAAAAATAAGTTTAACGTAACTACCAACAGCACCGTATCTTCTTGGACACTCATAGTTCGTAGGAAAAGCTTAAAATTAAAATATCAAATAAAAAAAAAACACTCAATTAGAATGAGTTGGGTAGGGTTGGTTATCTGACTATTTCAGCCAAGTTCCGATGCACGGTGATTTGGAAGATACGTTTATTGTTAACAGTAAAACAATAATACATACGCATTACGTATTGTCCACATCACATTTTAGTAATTGAATGTACGTGCATGTAACGCGAATTTCAGAATTTTCGATAACGAAAAATCGAATAAATATTTATTACACACAACTTTGCAATTAACCAGACAGCGTTAAAATGTACAGCACCACACGTACTGCACACTTATCTTAAGTACAAATTCGCGTGCACGACCAACAGAAAACGAAAAAAAAGCTAATAACAAACCCCTTTTCGAACGCACGCGCCATACCCAATAATTTGCATTTAAATCATGCGAGCTGGGCAAGGAGTGGAAAAAATCCCGGCACCCTTGCACGCTGCATATGGAGCAGAAGCGTGCAACGGCGCATTGTTAGGGACAATAACAAATGAATCATCTCCCGATAAACGGATCAAGTAACACATGTACTTCGTCTCACGTCCCCGGATCTCCTGGGTCTTTGTTAGAACCACCCCGACAGTACGCAACCGGACTTTAATTAAAGTGACAAATTCGCCCTTAAATCCCAGGGCGCATTGAACGAAGTCTTCCAAGGGTCGGCGAAAGCACATTGAGGCGGAGCCGTTAGTTAATTTGGTGGCGAGTCACTTGGACGTGTAAACACGATCAATTTTTTAAAAGCTGAAACATTACACTCCTAGTTAGGTTTCATCACAACAGTCTATTTAGTTGCGTGAACCGAAAGCTCGGCGTAAACTATTTCAGTTCACGTTTTGTGTGTGTGCTGATTTATTTATCGTCGGTGACATTCTCGAGTAAATTTTATTTATTCGCTAAACAATAAACTCGTTGTGTCCTTATCGTATTGCACATACGAAATTGTGCACCGACTGACAATGAATGCCGCCGATAAATTCCAATAATCAATAAGACCACGGCAACTCGGCCAATATCGGAAACTGTGCCTGTTTACAGGCAGGGAGATTCGTAACCGCAGACGACGCGACGTGACTAACGTGTGTGCTTTACGATTTTCGACACAAATATGTCTGAAAGTATTAAAACGTGGGGGAGTGAACGTAAGTTTGAAAATAAACACGACGTACATTAAAACACATCCAACAAGAATATAACGTCCTAGGGATGGTGTCAGAAACTGCACATATGTAACTTTGCTTTTGTAGTGAATAGAAAACGTATTCAGAATTTTATTCTGAAAATAAATTCGACACTCGACTATAATTATTTACTGTATGTTTACGTAAAAAATGGCTAAAGTAGTAATAAATAAAATCGTTTTAAAATTTGTTATTATGTTACTACTTAATGTTGATTGATGCAAAGGGGAAATGTGGAAAGTAACGACGCCGAGATAATGTTCAAGTACCCGAAGTCCCCATTAATTTCAATTGTACTGTTCAAGGCAAAAAATCCCAAGGGTTAAAGACGCGACTAATGTTGAGGACGTAAAGTATTTCATATAAAATTAATTAATAAGCTATGGTATCAACAAATTTATATTTAAAACAAAATATTATCATAACTCGATTGATATGACTAATATTATTAAAATATAATAATAACAATGTGACGAATGATTTACGTACAAATATTGTTTAGATGACTAATTTTTGCTGGTATTTATTGCCATTTAATTTTACCGTAAACAAATGGGCATCATTTGAAATAGACAATTTTATTTTAACTATTGGTTGCTAAACCCTACACCAATCTGTTGCATTGTCAACGGACGTTTTATTGTAAACGAAAATAATAAACAGACATTTTGTGGCTTACAAATGTTTTCTGAAATAAATATATTAATTATCTAGAGATAAAATATATGCAGTCGAATGTTGTTTGGCTGACACATTTTATTTCCTTGTTATATTTATTTATCTTATAGTCCTTATACCAATATAAGGCAAAACCCAGATTCAACGTCAATATATTGTTGAGATATAAGTTGATGGACTTTGATTAATCATTTAAGAAATTGAATTCATCAAATTATGCTAATTTAGAAAATAATCTAAACACTTGAATAATATGGGAGATTGTAAAAAAAAAACATAGATGACCAAAAGGAAAATTGGAACTAGAAATTCGTTTGAAATATAACTGGAGATAAAAGTATGTATTAATTTTTAGTTTTAAGAAAAATGGTAAAAGTAATCTGTGTTTGATAGTTGATGCAAACACCATAGTATTTGAACATTTATTGGAAAGTAAACAAAAAAGCTATAAACTCTACAAACGGTTTTAATTGCTATTTGTATATGTAATTAGGTTTTACACACGCAATTTGTAATTGAAGGTGGATTTTTTTACAGATCCGGCCTGGCAACTGCGTGGGCGAGCATTCTGTAGTTGCTTTGAAGAATCGAAATTTGGAACCTTCACATAGAGTGCGTTGACTTGCTGTTTTTTATATAAACCTTAGTGTTGCTATGAGTAGTTCATATATTTTTGTACTGAAAGTACTAAACCTCCAAATTAAAAATATTTCGTGACTAACAAAATTAATCAACAATAATGTTAACCTGGAAATTTTGGTGAAACATCAAACGAAAGTTAGAAGACCCGTAAATATACAAACAAAGGCCAATTTATCCATTGTGAAAAGGTCACAACACATTGTTATATAATTTTCTCATATACACTGCCCAACAAAATTAGGGGAACTAGCTGTGCATAATTAAACGGGTTTCTTGAGTAACTCCAAACTATTGAGAAGACTACCAAAATCAAAATGTGTCTTATCACATAACATGTAATGGAAATTCTACAAACGCCCGAATACTGAGCTTTAGTAGCGCGTGTACCCTCCATTAGCTGCAATAACAGCCTGGCATCGTCGCGGCATGCTGCGAATAAGACGTCTTAACATATCTTGTGGTAAATATCGCAATTCTTCCGTAAGGGCCTCAGCTAACCCCTGAAGAGTATGAGGTGCAGTAGGACACTTCCTAATGCGCCTGTCGAGTAAATCCCAAACGTGTTCGATGGCATTTAAGTCTGGAGCCATGACCCCATCACTTGGATTTCATGTTCCCGGAGGAAGTTTGTTGTTAAATTAGCGGTATGTACACATGGGTACAATGAAGCCATGGCCGAAATTGTCTGCAAATGGTATAACATGCTCTTGAAGATTGGGCAATGACAAGTCTGTGCGATCGTCTATACTCTATACTAATGCGACCCCACTCGTCTGTAAAAAGCACAGACTTCCAGTGTCGAAGTTGTGTAACTTTGTGATTCCTGCTTAAGCGAGGAGCTCACCCAGGCCTGCGAGAAGTCATATTGACTTTCGAGTCGTCTTCTAACCGGGAGAACTATTAATTCCAATCCACATGGTGTAATGTACATGAATGTTCAACCTTGTGTGCCCCACAACAAATATTGCATTTCCAATGCACAATAGTCGGAAAGTCGAGAAAAGTGGCAAAAATTCCGGTTATTCGGCGTGGCTGAAAAGTTGATCTAAGGTACAAAATTGTATTGCATTATTGCTTTTTAATGCAATTTTAAGTGACGAATTTCGATATTAGAAAATTTAAAAAATTAAATAATGGAGAATAAAGGTATTGGTAAGCATTTAATGTTTTTGATCACATAACAATCAAATATTTGTTATAGTAATAAAATAAACTCAAATACAACAGATAACCTAAAAAGAAAAGTTTTATAAATTGTTCTTAATTTATATAAACTTTAAAGAAAATGTCCATACTTGTTTACGCATTTTTTTTAAATAGCAAGAATGATGCCTTGAAAGTTTATTTTATTACTATAAACTTGCCCTTCTTTGCGCTTTCTGAAAAATTGATTGCTTTCCAGGACAAGTCACTTTTAAAAACACTGAACTATGTGCAATATGGACGAAAGAAGATAAGATAAGATTTTATGCAAAAAGCACGTATAGTTTGTATTAAAGTGAAATCAAAATTTTAAAAAATGCCACAGACGACGAGATAGATTCCAGCAAAAATATTCTAATTGGCTTAATGGTGATCTAATAATTAATTTCAAACATATTTCACTGAAAACTGAATAGCACGGATTATCTACTGCTGGACGGTAGAAACTTCGATTCTCGGAACGCAGGCAGAGAAATGAAGCAAAGCGTATATCATCAACAGGTGATGAAACCGCTCTACTTCTTGGTACTTAAACCACATCTGCTCGTAAACGTAACATCAAAGACTTAGGTGCAGTTTTGAAAGAATCAATGAAAAGCCCACATCGAGTTTTAAAAATGAGAAAACTTTGCCGCCATAATGAAACCAAACCCATTAAAATGTCTCCCGCTGAAGGCTCAGCATTTCTACTAGATAATAACTTTACAAGAGAGCAATATGTTAATTATACGCACTGAAAATAAAAACAGGAATTGTGATATTTACCCTTCATATGATAAAATTCTTAAAGCCAAATCGAAATGCAGACCTGAAGGTATTACAGTTACAAATACAATGGCAAACATTCCACTGCAGTCACTTTTATCTGATTTATTCCTTTTGGCTACCACTCTGATCCCACTAAGACTGACAGAATCTTCAGGAAGAATACTGTGGGACAATTGCTCGCATTCCATTAGATATTGCCGTCCAAAAAACTTGAAGTTATAAAAGACGCCAAAGAAGTTATATTAGCGGAAGATGATAGAAAATGAAATTGCCAACCTAACAAGTTTTTAAAGTCGAACTCGAAGAAGGAAATAGTATCGAGATATTTTACAAATTGCATTTAACTCCTATTGATGGAAATTTTTTAAGAGACACAAAATCTAATCAGGCCTGTCCAATATGTGGTGCTAAGCCTTCCGATTTTAAAAACATCAAGAATTACAAGAGTGATAACTTCCGTGCCAAAGAAGGCAGTTTAAAGTAAGGAATGAGCAACCTTCACTGCTGGATTCGATTTTTCGAGTTTATTCATCATGCAGGTTATAAATGCAATCTTAAGACTTGGCAGATAAGAACAACAGATGAAAAAAATCTGTTAAAGATAAAAAAGAGAAATGCAAAAAGTATTTTGGGAAAAACTTGTCTTGCGAGTAGATCTACCGAAAATTGGAGGTTTTGTTAGTTCCAAAGACCGCAACACTGCTCGGCGTGCTTTTGAACATCATAGTTTTTTTGGAAATTCTTGGTATTGATGAGTCTTTAATATTCCATCTTAAGATTACATTGATAACATTATCATGTCAATTTCCGATCAAATTTTGCTTCGAAACGACTTCTTTTGTAGAAGATGCTGCAGAGTCAAGACAAAATTTACAACTACGATAGATTATATTACATTTATACATTATAACTACCGCAAAAATCGACGCAACTATTTACCGTCTCCAAAACAAGTTATTCAACTATTAACTGGATATCAATACATTGCTGATGATAGGTAAAAAAATATTACGAAGAAGGCACGAAAGGAGAAATACCTTTATCTTCTACTTTTATAAATAGTTTGGATGATATTCATTAACCATATATCTGCACAAAATTTAGTGTCTCTGGCTGCTGAAATATGCTAGCTGCCAAAAATAAGTTATGAATTGTTTCCAAAAATATGATTTCCGACCATTGCGCAATTGAAATTCGAGTCGATAGGTTATTGTTTTAAGAACAACGAAGTCATAACGTTAAATCGATAGTAAAGATAACTCCAAAAATAATTTAGTGGATTCGATTAAGTTCCGCTGTAATCAAATTTAATTTATGTATCTGGTACTTTAATATCGGAGATTTACTCAAATCTATAGTCTCGTGCATTCGATTTTAAGCTCCCATTAAATATTTACTTTAGAAATTGACCGTTTACTTACCAATTGCTCGGAACGTGCCCATTTAGTATCGGCATTATTTTGTGGTTTTCAATTTACTCCGCCTGACGTATTTTTATTAAAATCGTATGCAGGCGTATTACTAATAATTACATTGAATACCAATCGTGTCAATTAAGACAAAAATGATATAAAACCTCTAGCGAAGTTGGGCAGCAGATAAAAAATAGTGCAAATGAAATCAGAACATATAAAATTAAAAAATGATAGATATGGTAGCAATTTCATATTAATTGGTGATTACTGATGAGCTTCGCAACTGGCAAATTCTTATCCATTATATCTAGCAGCAAAATTTGGTTGAATTTAGTTATTACGCCTTGCCAAAGATATTCGTGGTTATCAATAGTTATAAATAATAAATTAAATGTAAATATTTATAAATAGTACTGTTCACTGTTCATATCGAAGGGATTGGAATGCGGTAACATTTTTATAGCCCATGTGTGAAATAAGTATATCAATTACGATAACGCAAAATATTAATTTAATCAGTGTATCTGTTTCTGACATATCGGGGAGCTGCGTCAATTCCTAATCAATAAACCACTTACATGATTCCGTTACCAATATTTGTCTACCGATTTCGTCCTAAACTGTATACTAGGTTGGGTTGGGTTGAATAATAAAACATTAAAGAAATAATGAAAGTCATAGAAGTAACGGAATAGAGAATAATCTTAATTTTAGATGAAACTCCAATGGCAAAGAAAGGTCCTTGTTGCTATTGAAGCGTAACAAAGTAGGTGAGTTGGCCAGTTTTCAAAAGCATTTGATCTTCGTATAACAGTTTAAATTATGAACTTAAATAAGGTGACATTTTTTTATAATACAAATGATATTTCTTACATTTTGGATTAATGGTCATCGTTGTTAGTCTCTATTCCCATATTCTCGTCTTAATTCACTACGATTTGCTTCTTAAATATCTTAACGTTTATTAATCACGTGATTAACATTCATTCGTCGAAGTTTAGGAGAAGTTTAAAGTTTATAACTTGCATATTTGTCAATAATTTAAAGTTAAAGCTTTGCAGTGTTTTCAGATTGTTAACTTATAAAATCAACAAAGAGTTGCGAATTATTAATATAATTGCAATGAAAACGCCTTTGGTGAGTAACCTGTCGATCACTCTGTGCGATGAAAGGTTATTATTGGTCAAAGTTAAAAATTGTTTAACAAATGAAGCTTGTTATCAACGTCATTATGCCAGGAATGACGGACAAATTGATGTGTCAGTCATTGCATATTACTCATTAGTAACGAAACCTTTTTCCTGATCGCATTCGCTCTCGTTACTTTCATCTGTGGAAGATCCGTCCTGAATATGTCCAAAACATCCTATAATTAAGGCGATTGTAATCGGGATATTAATTGCATTCTGCATGATAAAAAAGAAACGATTCGTTAGCAGTTATAAATGAAATTAATTTGCGAGTTTCAATTTACTGGCGTGTGGTGGTATCAGCACGTAGTTATCATAATTACTGGGTAAATCAAGTTATTGCCTACAGATGGAGAGCACACTGAACAAGAGTATGAAATTGTTATAAACATTCTCTAGGCGAGCACTTTTATATTTCAGCAACTAAGACGTATAACTACTGTTTTGATTTCATATTTACCACGAGCTACGTTTGAGCAATTTATTGCCGAAATTATATACCAGATCGACAGCAAGATAACGTTTGACTAATTACCTGTAATAAAAACCACACCTGCAATTATGCAACTGGTCGGCGTCCTTTTTTTATATGCAAGACTAATTGAGTAATGGGATGATTGATTGTGAATATCATTTCTGGAATCGTTAAAATTAATCATTTAAATATGCTATGTTTCAATTTGTTGAAGTAATATTGTGTAAAAGTTGTGGAAAGCAAAGAACTTTCGAAGGGGTGAAATAATGTTGGTGGATTAGCAGATCAAATAATAGATAGAACAATGCACGATATAAAACCAAAAGAAAAGTGACCGAGTGAAATGGGCGAATAGGGATGCATAAAAAAGAGGATCGTTTGTTAGTGAATTTTTCTAATCAGTAGTCTTTAGAGGAATATTTCCGTTCAAAACAATTCAGAGAATGGATGTTGATTTTATTTAGGATGCACCAGGGGGTTTCTTCCACTCAGTCTGCAAACTTATACAATAAATATGTGAGCAAAATTAAAGGAAGTTAATAGAAAGCGAAAACAAAAAACTCTTACTCGCGTCAGGTTGCTGGAACAAGTTATTATTATTATTATTATTAAGTCCCCACTTTTAGCAAGATGTACAAAATGGAACGCAGACGACAAGTGTTACAGACTATTTTTTCTAATACTATTCCATATTCGTTTTGTATTATTCCATTATTAATATTTTAGTAAAAATCTCGTCGTTCTTAATGACTTTTCGCGCATCGCATATAAATTGGCTCTATTCCGTAACGTTGATTTATCAGCTTACAAGAGATTGCGTCAAACGTGTCGTAAGTTATTAAAAGATGACCGATAACATTAAAACGCTATCAATTAATTTATTCGCAGAGCCGTGCCGTCTTTTTCTCGATCATCTTCCGCTTCTTGCCCCCCTCATTCTTCAACGCCACTTATGCGGAATAATATCGCGCGCCTTGCGTTTTTAAAATCTCGTCGGCGAAATGCCCCGCGGGCGTTGCATGGGCAGGCAAAATGCAGAGGAAGAAACGCAATATGTAAATGACGTCTGGGTTACGAGGAAAACACAAAGATAAGGTTAGCGAAAAAAATATCCTGCCTAACCCAACTGGTCAAATTTATTTAGACCGGTTCATCCGTTCAGCGAATGTCTGATGCCATTGCCCGCCGAATATCTCCTCTAACCACTCGACGCATTTAAATACCGACGGTTCCAACAAGAGCGGACATTATTGCGGCGAATAACTTACTCGCGATTCCCGTATACATCGGGTTCGTTGGATCGAACGACAATGGCAATTACTGTACAAAATGCGCACACGAAATGTACTAATAGCGAATTGAGCCACTTAGTCGTAAATCGAATATAGAAAATCCTTAACATAATATTATATTTTAAGATGCGCATATCAATTTTGAAGGCGCATTGGAAGTTGCAGTTTATTTATTTTTTGAATGGTATCGAAACTCAAAGACATGTCTCATTAATTTGTCGATGGAATAAATCAAGAGTATCCTGTTTCTTACTTTGCAAATATATAGTCTTATCCGTGCCACATTTTTCATCGATAATTTGCATTACCCTTTGTTAAAAGCTTTGTATTAAATACGTCTTCTTAATTGTTGAAAACTGTTCGATAAATAATATGTTACCAAATAATCAATAGCCCAACCCCACCCATTTAATTTTTTATTTTAATTGAATGTTCGCCACTGAAAATTTTCAGTGTCCATGACTATTAAAATGAAAAATGGCAATTTACTTCCATTGTTGCGACCACTAGCACTAATACAATATTCAGGACGATACAGAATACTGAAGTTAATTAAGTTGTCAAGATGTTCTTGATGTAAATTTGCCCATTCCTGTAGAGCGGCTTGAGCTGTTTCACATTAGCCAGAGGATGCTTTCAAGAGCTAATCCTTGTCCCGCACACGCTGTATGGATGGGATTGCAATTAATCCAGCAGGCTGTTCATTTCAGAACAGTAGCAGCTTCTATTCCAGAAAGTCACTTGTAGCTTCACTGGTATGTGACAATGAAAATATTTTCCTTTCCATCTGTCCTGGGTGGGGTTTAAGCACCAAAACAACAACCTGTTAAACTTTGCCTCATGGGAAGCATTTTATTTTCCCCCATCATAATACCCCACCACCACCACCACCACCACATTATTTATAGTCCTTGTATATTTTGGAACAGGTCTGATAGTTTGTCTGCCTCTACCTCTTAGAATCATACTTCAACAGTCATCTGACCTGAGTCCCTTCCTGGTTTCATATGAAAAAAATGTTGACAATCTTCAATTCATTAATTCTGGTATTCCTGGCACCAATAAAGGCGATCAATTTTGTTCTGCTTGGATTACCATTAACAGCCACAAATAAACTCCGTCCTCAAAGTCGCTCGTATTGTTTCAACTAAAACACTAGTGTTAGTGTTTGCACCATGTGACGAGTTTCACTGGGCATGTTGTTAAGTGTTTCGAATTCAAAATACTATAGGTTGCATATGTTTTTGAAACAACTCCCAGAGAAACGCCCAACGTTACTGCACATGTGACATACCTTGTTCAAAAATAGTTAGAATTCTTCCCCTTTGAACATGTGACAAACCTAATTTTAATTTTGCTCTGATACTTCGATTAAACCGTTAAATTAAGATAATCCCCTTCTGGAAATCAAAAATGGAAGGGGCAGCACCTATTTTTATTAATAAAAAGAAATTAAGATTAATCTAAAATAATCATTTATTGAAATATTATATATTGTATTTATTGGAAGAATAATAATAATAGCAAATAAAAAAAATCCGCACGAAACTTTCTTATACTCACAATCAGTTATACTACGTTTTTCGAAAAAACTTTTCAAATGAAAGTTGTTTAAAATATCTAATTTATGTAAGAATATTTTTTCCGTAACGTGTACCGTTTTCGAGATATGGAAAAAGGTGATAAGAGTAAACCATCACTTCCGGTTGAGAGATTGCGTTCAAAACGTTTTCCTCCTTGCTACATACAAATGTTAAGTTTAAAGTTTCAGAGCTCTAGCTATAATCGTTTGGACGCTAGCGCGCACAGACACACAAACCCACAGCCAGACACACGGACAGACACACACACAGACGTCATTCCGAAAATAGTCAGAAACGATTCAGGGGACCTCAAAACGTATATATCTGTTGAAATCTCGAGTTCGAAAATTTTCATGATTCCTATACTTACTTATACATAATGAATAAGAAAGTAATAATGGTGGAGGCAATAGCTGGAGTAATAAAATATTGTAGGACTTCTGTATGTAGGGCATTTTTAGAAGAGCTATTTAATGGGATAATTAATAAAAGGATAATTTCTAATCCTCTTCGTCAGTATGATGAAATTGTAATGAGAGTTCGAATTATTATAGAAGTAACAAATATTATTTTACAAAAATTTTAAATTAAAATGAAAAGGATTATCACCTTTATATAAAAATTTGTAAAAAAATATTTAGAAAATTTTAATAATCATGAATTTTAGTAATTTTTGGGAGGGGCTACTTTGCTCGATAAATTCTCGAGTAGGGGGGAGTCAAAATTACTAAAATGTATGACTTGAAGGAGTCAACGGTGTACCGTTATGTGTTATGTTCTTATGATTTTAATTTTCACAAATAAACTTATTCCATCCTTTCATGTTTTGTGCTAATTTGATTGCTCCGTCCATTGTGTATTCTTCCATCACAGTATTTTCCTCAATTATCTCGCACCATGTTTGCGGTGGTCTTTCAATTCTTATGGTGGATTCTAGTTGCTCATGTTTGCTTCACCGGTCTGTTTTCGTCTACTCTTTGTAAATTTCCCTATCAGCCGTTGTGATTCTTCAATTAGCAATGTTATTGGTTTTACTTCAAATTTTTCTCTAAGTGAGTCATATCTGATTCGATCTCTTCTGACTTCGCCATTGAATGCTCACAGGAACTTTATTTCTGCTGCATGCTGCTATCTTTTATTCTATCTAAGAGGACCCATGTTTCACATTCTTGGTTTGTGTAGTGACTTTTAATTCCCTTATGTTTTCTTTTTATGATATCTTCTTCTTGCTTCCATTTGTTGTTAGTATCACTCCTAGGTACTTAAATTCACTGACTTGTTCCATATTGTTGATTGTCGTTTACTTCAATGTTCATTGTAGTTTCTTTATTTGAGATTACTATGGCCTTACATTTTGGTGTATTTACCTTCATTCAAAACACTTGTTGTGTTCTATTCCAAGTATTTATGTTATGCTGGAGATCTTCCCATGTTCTTGCAAATATAGTCACACCATCTGGCAATTCTCTTTAGAAGGTTGTATTCTACTTCTAATTTCTTCACATTTCTTTCTTTATTATGTGTTTATCAGGATTATAAACAATAATGGGCTCATAACATTTCCTTAACCGATTTCTATTTTCGAATATATCAGATTTCATGTTGTACGTACGCAGATAACTAGTATTATTTTTATATAAGCTTTCAATTGCAGTTGCCAATTTACTGTCGACTTCTCTTTTGATAAGGCTTTCCCACACTTTGTGCCTTGGTGCTGCATTGAATGCCTCGTCCAAATCTAAAAAGGCAAGAAAAGCTTCTCTTCATTGAATTCTTTGAATCTACTCTGCGATAGTTCTCGCTGAGGATCTATGATAGCTCTCAACCTCTTCTCTAGTATCCTTCCATACACGTCCAGAACTGTACTCGGCAGTACTTTTATTTCTCTGTAATTTTTGCAGCTTTTTGATTCCCATCTTGAAAATTTGCAAGATGACACCTGTCACAATCCGCTGATATTCTTTCCTCTTCTCACACTTTCCTCACTGCTGACGATGTTATAACTGGACGCAAATAACAAAATTTCTCAACGTAAATGTAATCAGTAATTATTAATATGTTTTTTTGTAAGAATTATTTAAGTCAAAATCGCGCAAGCGCATTTCTTCAGTGAGTTCATTTCGTAAATTCTTCCTTCTACCTTGACATACATCAAAATTGATGCAGCCACCCATGCTTTCTTGCCAGAACTGTTATAAACAAACGATTATTATTCACTTGGAATTAATAATGCGAAATAAATGACGACGCAACTGAGTTGAAACAACTAACAGCGTACTGCTATGTACGGCCTATAAGATGAGTATCTAACTGAATTGCACTAAAACTATTTGTATGCAGATATTTGTTACACATTTTGCAGTTTCTCTATTAATTTGAAAGATGTAGAGCTATATATTATAGATTACCATTGACTTATATACTATTCTAGCATTTATTTAAATTTAAATTAAACAATAAAGGTTTAATCCAACACCATCCAAATCAATGCAGCACTATTTAATCTTATTTTTCCAGACTTCGACTCGTCAATGGCACATCCCATACAACCATGGCGCTTTCAAACGATAATTCTTATCAACATTTATCAGATAAAACGTTCCACGAAACGAAATCCACAAAATATAACGACAGTCAACACTGGCGTTTATTTATGCGTCGCGTCACGTCGGCGCAACTTATTTTGTAAGTTAAGCGCGCGACTAGAAGTACCAGTTCCTATACATAAATAACGGTTTAGTCGCGCACCGGCTTTCTCCATCGCGGCGGCACTGTATTTAGATTTACGACGTAGTTTTACACGAAATACTTTGCAAATTTATAAATAAAATTTGCAATCTAATCGTGATTTATTACATAGGTCAGTTTAACGAGTTTATTAATCAGGCATTTTTCCCCGCCGACAGATTAGATCTATGGGTACGACTCAATAAACTATCGTTTAACAACTAATGACTACGTTAGCTTAAATTGGACGAATATATATGATACAACAGCAATATTTTGCGAGTTCTTTGGAAATTACTTTATAGTTGGAAGTGGAATATATTTACAATAATATCACCGATCTGTTAATACTTAGTTCAATTATTTGTATGCTTGATTATATTTGTGTTGACTCAACGCTGCGTGCAATGATATACATAGTTTATTAGTATGTACTACCTGCGGACTGTTGGAAATGTTTTAGAGATAAATGATTTTTCTATGTTAAGGAACTAAATCTGTTGTAAATTGCGTTTCCAGCAATGAGCGAACAAAACAACGACAAATAATCAAAGAAAAACGAAGAAAAGAAAAAAATATACCAGATTCGAGACATTGTTTTTAAGCTTGACCATTTTACTCTCACATATTCGAAATTCGTTATCATTTTTGTTTTGTACGACTTTTACATCAGTTCACCTGCGAAGCTACATTATCAAGCACGGATCATGATTACCTGAGCAACAAATAGTTTTTTTTTTATAAAAGAACTACGTTTTGCGAGACCCCACTTATAACGTTTGCTTTAAGGCAATCATATGTACCACGGCCAGATAAATTTTACGTTAATTTATGTGAACGATGCATACATTAAATTTCTTCAAAAAATGCCTTATATTGCGAATTGGGTTCAACTTTGTGGCGCTTATCCTTTTAGACATCGTTTATGACAAATTGACATTATGTGGCGAAACTGCAAATTAAAACCTGAAAAAAATTCTAGGTAAAAATTAGATCTATGGGTACGACTCAATAAACTATCGTTTAACAACTAATGACTACGTTAGCATAAATTGGACGAATTGAATCCCTGAACCGTACAATTGCTGAATTTGAGGCGAACAGCCACAGTAAAGAATTTGAAATTTTAGGACTAGAACAAAAAGATGGGAAACAAGTGAATGATCTTGTCTGTAAGAAAGCGGAAAAAAGTGGGAGTTCGTTTGAGCGCTGAAGATATCGAAGTTGCTTGTAGAAATATTCCACCACTTAATTCAAAAAATGTCGATCAAAAGAAACAGGGGGTCATCTCTGTTAAACTATATACTGCTGGAAAGCGAATTCTCAAAAATAAAAAGGCAACTGTTCTAAACAGCGAAATAGTAGACCCGAAACTTGTAGGAAAGATAATAGTGGGCGAGAAATTATCGGCAAGCAATAAAAAAAACTTTTGTGGGAGGCGAGATCGAGAGCGTTCAATAACCAGTGGAAGTTTATATGGATAAATCGAGGAAAAATCCTCGCCCGGAAAACTGAGGTTGCGAAGGTCATAACGCTTTATAGCGAGGATGACGTAGCAAAACTTATATAAAGCACCGGAGTTTAATTAATTTAAAAATAGATCAATTTTATCCAAGAATTAGAATTCTTTTAAAAGTAACGACGGTAAAAACTAATTGTAGTAGGGGATACAAACATAAACATACTTAAACAGGATGATAACGCAATAAAATACGAAAGTGTTCTTATAACGAATGGTTTCGAGGGTAGTAATAATTACATTACTAGAGAAGTATACGTTGAAGGAATGTTCTGCCATTGATAAGCTCCGGCTTAGTGGCATTATAACATAGACAGTTATAGCATAAAGTAATTGAAGTTGGTGATTTGTTATGTTTTACTGTATAGTTTTTCTGTCGTAATTAAGAACAACAAAGGATTATTATTATTATTTAAAAAAATAGACAGTAACTTACTACATTCGTGATACATTACATACTGATCAACAATTAATATGAAAATTGCCAATCATCCCAACGAATCTTCATTTTATCGATGATTTTATGGCACAACTAAATGCTACAATCCCAACCAGACGTCGAATATTACCCGATTTCGAAGAAGGCTTGCAAAACCCGACCCTAAACCAACATTCACGTCCGGCTATTAGCCTATGAGATCTTCCTCCAAAGTAAGCTGTGAATTTCAAAAATTCCCAGCTAAGAACGAAAAGAAGTGATCCATTATTGGTATGTTGTATATTAGCAATATAGTTGATACCAAGTTGAGCAAGTTAGGAAAACAACAAGGAAAACTCAACAATTTTTACTTCGGTTTGAATAAAAGTTTTGTAAATATATCGTGTAAATAAATGCATGGTAAAAAAATAAATAGTTATAATAACTACAATCACAGCGGCGGGGGGGGGACGTTACATTGTGACATCAATAATAGTCCCCCGGAAACTGCGACAACAGCATTAGGGCGGCTTTTAGACATTTGAATTGAAGTCCAACATTTAAAGTAAACAAGAAAATATATATGCATAAAATAATAAATTTCAGTAAATAATGAACACAAAATCAATAAAATGGTCAAAAATGTTATCAACATTATTAACTTAAAGAGAAGAAAATATGGTCAAATATTTACTACAAAATTAAAAATCAATTAGCTTTTAGAACCAACAATTCACGTGTTTTACTATTTTGTGTCACGAAACGCAATTTTGTAATGTGATCATAGTTAGGATGAGATGCAATAAGTTGTTAACACGATAAATAATGGTTGCTTATAATCATGCTGTTCATCAAAACCAAAAAATTGCACAACGTCGAAGTGTTCGACTTTGTGTTATTGTCCATAGAATTTTTACATTACATTAAAAAACGAGGCTTGGTGATAAGTTATCATTGATAACATTTAACTTGAAATTTACAAGAATTTCAATAGCAAAACTGTATTTATCATATAAAATATTTACACGTTGGCCAACATATTAAACTGATTACTTGACCTTGCGACCTTTAATAATAAAGCACGATGTAAACTATTATTGCTATTAAAAGAAATCTGACCGTCAGCTTTGACATATTTTTAGATACAATTTCATTCAACTTTAACAATTGAATTGTCAAATTATGAAAATTCATATTTCTGATGTTTTTCGCTAAAATAACCAATAGAAATAAATCCCAAATCATCATAAATTGCTGACATTTTGTTCCCCAAACTGTCCGTTTGTGCAATTCGTAGTTCGTCGCGCTTATTACAACAAATCGATTCAAAATCTAATTTAGAGTCTCCGAAGTAAATTTCCCCACTAACAATGGCGCAATAAAACATTTAAACGTACGCGAAAGCAAAGTGTTAAATCACCTCCAACGGTGCTTTATTTACCCATACGAACGGCGCATAAATTCAGCCAATTCCGCGATCAAAAATTGCGAAATTTATGTGCGACGATTTCATTTCCACGCAGAAATACAGCTCTTACTTGTTGCGACTTCCCGGTCAACGGCGATTAGAAAATCTCGGAATATGTATGAAGCACGAATGATATTTTAAATTCTATTGGACGCGTTGTCTAGCTGCGCTGGCTGGTTATGTGTCGCTTCTAAGAAACGTGCATCTCATGATGGTTTTAGGGACGGAAAATCTAAGCAAGTTTCGCAGCTTACGAGATCGCTTTGAGTTTGGTTGTACAATTAGTCACGATTTTAATTTTGTTCAACTAATATTTAAATTTAAATTTCATACTTGCGGTGTACATTCGTAATAATTTAATAACGTTTTAAGTGACGATTTGTCAAAGAGCCGCCATAACAACTTTAAAAGTGTGTTGTCATCGAGACAAATTAAAAGAAATAGGTTAAGCTACAAAAATGGAATGAAAAATCTTTACTAGCCACACTAATAATATAATCAAGCCTTGGTGTCAAACTTTTACCACTGTCACAAATCGACTAAAACAGAACTAGGAACAAAACAGTAACAATAATAGAAACGCGTTTCTTTGGGTAATTGGTTCAATGACAACCTCGTTATATATTCCTTGTAAAAGATCTTTTCTGTGTTCACGCATTAACAGCTCTAGTCGTTTTTCTGACAAAGTTAACCTGGTTTCGATGTACTGTCTGAAAAAAACGAAAAAAGGACGTTTACATGCTTCTTCAGATATATGTAATCATCTGACATTTATAAATTATTAATGTGATGAATTTTTCGAAAGATTATTTATCAATAAAACACAGATTTAAACAATTCTGGTTCGCTTCATTAATTTTTGAAAATGCGCTGAAATCTATGAATAAAACGTTCATTTTCTGCAAATCTAGATAGGTCGCGTAAATGGATTATTCTAAACAAATGTTTCAGTTAAAATTAATAAAGTTTCAACGTGGAAAATCCATAACAACTACAAACGGAGGTAAATGCTGTGTTCGAATTTAACAGACCGCTCCCTGGAGTCAATTAAATCGTCCAGAGCCAAATTCACATGGAACGCTGCCTAAAAAACCAGCGATACACAAACACAACGCTAAAATCGATGGTAACAATATTTGTTACGTGCCACTAACCAATAACGGACGGTAACAAAATTTAAAACAGCGCGGCTACCGAAACATAATTAAAAAACATGGCCGATAGCAGATGCGATGTTCGCTAGGGAAAAAAAACATTTTTTAAATGAAAACGCGACGCTTTTTTCTTCGTCGTTCGTTCTACCTGAACCAAAACACCCCGAGGTGGGTAGTTTTTTTATTCCTTCTAAAGCAAGTCGCCTTCACAATAGAGAACTTCTGAGTTACACATTTACTGTTGTCGGCCAGAGGAACTGAGCGATGTGTGGTCCCCTTTTGTTAGACGCGCGCACGGTTCGCATGACCGACTGCACAGTAATCTCTGTAGCTCGTGAGTACGCCATATGTGACGTTCAAGCATTAATGACTCGTGTTTATCAATATTTCAGCCTGCCCTTGTTTCCCTTCGTCGGTCTGTATGGAATTTGGTAACCGCAAGCGTCATTAATGGGATTTATTCGTTTTGTTTTGTTCCGCAGAAATACAATCCATATTAAAAATTCAGATAATTTTTAAACTAACGTCTAATAGGACAGGCGAATATTTCGTTCAAAATGTAGACCTCAACACTAAGTAAAACAAAAATTTATATATTTTTATAGTTTATGCATTTTTTGTAAATTTTTGAATATTCAATGTGTTGTAATACTGCTTAGAAATCAAGTGTGTTTAATTAATTTCATTTTTAAAAACAGTTATAGAAACTTCAACAAAATAGCAAGGCTTAAATCACTTCATGAAAAACAAGCTTTCAAACTTTGCAAATAGGTTAAAAGGACTACGTAATCCCCATATCAAATGCAACTCATAACTGCAACTGCAACTGCATAACTCATAACTCATTTTACGAACAACTAGAAGAAAAATATGAAAAATTACCAAAACATGACGTGAGATTACAATGCTAATATTTGGAAAACGAAATGGACCGATCAACGATAAGAGTACAAGTAAACACGAAATATCTCGTGATATTGGACACCGGAAAGAAATATATAAATAGACATGGTCAACACCAGATGACACGCTGTGCAATCAAATTGACAATGTACTGGTAGAAAGAAAACATTTGAACTTGATTATTAAAGTGAGAAGCAGATACAGGATCCGATTATTTCTTAGTAAGAATAAGCTGCAAAACGTGGATAAAAAGAAAAACAAAAAATACAACAAAACCACAACTATATGATGCGGAAAGATTGCAGAATGAGGCTGCTAAAACAGAATATCGGGAATTGCAAAACAACTGGAAAATGCTGCCAAACCGCACAACTTGAGGAGATGTGAAAATAAACAACAATGAAGCCAAAGAAACTGCTAAAACGACGATCCCAAAGAAAAAACACAGCCAAACAGGAAACATTGGTTGGATGAGGAGTGTGTAACGGTAGCAGATGAGAAAAAGAAAATAAGACAAGAATTATTGAATAAGGAACTCCAAGCATTTTACCAATATATAAAAAGATAAAAATAGCTATTTTTTAAATGGAAGGAGTCTTACTGAGTGAACCGATGCAAATAATAGAAAGGTGGAAGGAACACTTTGAAGAACTCCTATATACGGGAAATAAGGAAGACCAAGAACAAACAGGTTACAATATAGGAAGAGGAAGATATAGCAATACCAACGAAAGAAGAAGTCACAAAAAAGACCTACAAAATAAAAATCCAGGGGAAAACGAAGTATTAGCAGAAATGATGAAAGGAGAAGAATTGACAAATGCCCGAAAAATGGACAGCCGCGGTGAAATGCCCTTTGCTTAAAAAATGTGCAAATATTTTTGTGTAAACTGTACCAGTCCTGTATTAGTAGAGACAATTTATAAAGTACACATTTTATGAAGCAAATATTAAGCAATATTACAGAAGGAGTATTTATTTATATTTTTACTCTCAAAGAAACAAACAACTTGCTACGAATCCAAATAAGCTCTGCGGGTGTTACTAAGTGATTTCAAACAAACCTATGATAGAGTAAATAGAAACCAAATGTCAAATGTAACGAGAAGACTAGAAATACCAGAAAATATTATAAGGCTAACAACTATGGTACTGAATAAAACACAAAATAAAGTGCTCTGGATAGGCCACAAATCAATTTGTGATGGGATTAGGCAAGCTGACCGTCTCTCTACCACACTCTTCAACCTGATTTTGGAAAGCATAATCGGTCTTGCGTATGCAAATGTCCTTATACTCCAGCAGTAGAATTTTTATTTTAAGAACTACGAACAAACGTATAGAGGTGGATGCCCTGATTTCAGGAAAGCATTTGATAAAATCCGTCACAATATACATTTGCAAAAGATCGTTTAGGTTGATACCCATGCAAATACTGGAGCGGAATGTTTTATCAGAGTTTCAGATAGTTACTATTAATGAATATATGTCTGAGTTTTCTGAACTTTTCTCAGGTACCCCTCAGTGATCTCATCCGGGTCCTCTTTTTTATCATTTATGTTAATAATATAAAGAAATGCTTTCACTATTGTAACTTCTCCTGTATACAGATGACATTTTTTACAGCACATTTGTAACATAGTAATTTCACGTTTATCCAGAGTGATGTGGATACTTCTTTTGGAACAAAATATTGTTTACTTATAAGGTTGGTAACCCCAAATATTACTTCTGTTCACTAAATAAGTAATTTAATAGTTACTTATTGCTCAAAAAATGTGCCCGATATACATATCGATACCATAAGTCCTACATAATTACAAATACATTAAGAGAATTGAGAAAATTCCAATTTTGGCTTCTTGGTGAAAATTCCCCAATTCCCAATTCTATAAATCTCCATACTGATTAGTAGTAGGATGCCGCTATTGTCAGAAAAGCGTATGATCAATGATACATAAGATTTTATAAAAAAAATTAATAATATAGTCGATTAATAAATTTTATAGTTTCTGATAGGACCTTACGTAATAATTCACATCCATGGCTTTCGAATACAACCTTTTAATTTTGATAAGAATTTTGTTGATTATGTTAATTAAAAAAAATGTTGAGTTAAAATAATATTTATAAATAAAATTTATCTAACAAACGTGAAAGTGATCGCAGAACGGTAAGCAACGATTCCTGCAAACTGAAAGGAGGCCGGTGCCTATTGTTATAATTCCATAGAAGGAGCCGAGAACAGCCACAAGTTCATATACAATAATATGGAAAGATTTCTGGTTACAGCAAAGGTGTTCAAGCGTAACTATGAGATGCGATGTATGCCACAGGAAGGGGTTCTGGAAGTAATATATCGTATTGCATTTCGTGCTATATTGCATTCGTCACAAAGAATATTGCGTATGATATTAAATTTGATAACCCAAATAAATGAAACACATATTAAGTCACATTATGTATGAATTATATTTACTTGATAGGAAATATAGAGCTTTCGTTGAATAATATTCGAGTGAATGATACACATATGACATTTCCAATTGACAACTTACCGTGCAAGTGATTTATTACAATCGATGTGCAGCAAACATCCGACGCATCTCTGAAAACATACCGGCAAAGGCTGGGATCGCATCTTTTATTTATGTACGTTTCGTCATCGACGTGTCAATTGAAAAACGAAACATGCCATGAAAGTAGTAAATCGATAACGAAGGGCCTCGCATACTTTATTAATTTTAATTACTTTCCATTGTTTCCAAACAATGAACTTGTTGACAGCACACTATTACTGCGTGCATTATTCGCCCCTTTGTCGGCACGTTGGGTGCATTATATTTGTATTTATGAAAGAAGAGTTTACGACTGCGCCAAACTTTGTCTGCATTTTGGTTATAAACCGTCGTAAACACTGGCTCCCGGTCGGAGTTTTCTTGCTTTAAAACTAACTGAAAGTTACGCCGTTCGCGATACAACTGAGAGTTGCAGTTGATGTTTACTGCGGCACTTCGTGTGTTTTTAAAACCCCTGTGAAATATGATTAGTGTGCAGAAAACGCAGTTTAAGTAGGCGGGTATAGCATTCGGGTTGCTCTAATAAGTTAAAGTTAAACATTTTGACGAGCAACGCGGAAATATCATACACTTGGCCAAACTTCACGTTACAAATCCGTCCGCGCTTTTGAAGTATATTGTACCGGGAAACCGTAAAGACAAGACACATGTTTCCCTTCAGCGTCCTCACTTAACACTTCAGACGAGCTTACATTATACGTTTAAACGCTGCGAACATGTAACGTAACTCTGGTTATAAATAGAACGCGTAACTTGCGGCATGTCGGTAACTGTTATTCTTTTCTTGCACAAAGCATGCCATTTTATAAATAATCAAGATAATAAAAGTGAAATATTGTTTCGCTAACAAGTTCTGTTCGGTACAAATGCATTTGCGGCAAGTGGAGATATATTAGCGCCAAGATAATTTATTGACTTGGTCGCTTTCCATATTTACGCGTCAACGGATAGAAAAACTGTATAACTTTGAATGTACGGCGCGCGTTTCTTCGCGCCGCGTTTGCATTTTTCAGCGAACCGGACGAATTTGTTTGGCGGCGTGCGGTATAAATCTAAACCGACAATCTCGGCTATTGTACCAATCAGTCCTGCCATTTATCGATATCGTATCGACTGGAAACCTTACCGTTGCGTGCACGTGTACATACTCAACCTGACCACGATTTTTATCTGACGCCACATCGATAACGACAGACAATATTATCGTAAATAACTTTCGTTTCAATTGCGTTTATTATGTTTGTACACGAAGTTGTAACAGGTATAGGCAATTTTGCGGGAAGGTACTTTTAGGCTGCGAAAAGCTAGCTACATAGAAACTTCGATTAAGTAATTAGCATTAATAATTTATAGAGACACCATAAATTACAATACTTATCCCGAGAATTCTTGTACCAAAGGTGCAGAGGTTGTTATGTGTTAATATCTTCGCTTTTTCCCATATAAAAACCTTCCCTACCAGTTTTCTGCCTCTTCCTACATTACATGAATTCTTCGGTGTACCTCTCCCCCCTCTTCCATCAGTTTCATTTCTTACGTTGTTTGCACTTGTCGATCATCTTTCATCCTTGTTATATGTTCATACAACCTGAGTTGTTGTGTTTCGATTTTCTCAATTATACTCTTTACCTTCAGCCTCATTCCCCTATCTCTTATTATTACACCTTAAATTTTTTGCAAGCTCTTCATTTCTGTAGCTTGTATTTTGCTTGTTTATTTTTCTGTCACAACCGTATATCAAGGTGAGTGCTGGTACTGTTTCGTACACTTTAATTTTCTTTTTTTCATTTTGTTGGTATTCATTATTCTGCTGTTGATTTCACTTGCCAATCCACAATTCTCTCCATAATCGACACCAGGTATTTTATTTTGTTTGTTTCTTGTATTGTGTCGTTCTCAATTTTTATTTTTGTATTTTATTATTATATATTTTACGACTGTTCTCTTTTAATGTTTCTGACGATGCTTTTATTTTATTTTTTAAACTTTCCTGAGTGTTGGCTATCAGTATCAGGTCGTCGGTGTATTAAAGTTCACTCATATAGATAGGTTTTAATCTTCGGTAGCCTAATGGTGTGTTATTTTTGATCCTCGCTTTACGCGCAATTTCATCCATGAGCGGGATGAATAGCAGAGGGCTTAGTATTCCGCCTTGTCTATCTCCTTTCTGTGTTTTAATGATTTCTGTCACATTTCCTCTGATTCTTACTACATTTGAAGTTTCATCGTACATACATTTTATCGTTTCAGTGATTTTCTCATATACTCTTCTTTTCCTTAACACCCCCCATATGTCTTCTCTTTGTACAGTGTCAAAAGCTTTGTCTAAATCTATTGCACATGTATATATTTTTCTGTTTATGTTTATGTTTGTGTTTTATTTTTTCGCATAATTGTCGAAATACGAAGATCCAAGCATGGGTTGACTTCTTTCCTGTAAACGATTGTGTGTGTATGTGTGTGTTCCACACTATCTGCATCATTTTGTGTATGAGTTTTATGCCTTCTGTTCCCTAATATGTTATCATTTCCGTGTTTATGTCGTCTATCGCTAGTACTATTCCTTTTTTTACTTTTTGACTGCCTCTTCTAATTTTCCGGTTATTATTTCTTCTGCTGTTATGTCTTTCTGTTCTCTGTTTCTGTTTTCTTTTTCTTATTCTTGTTCTTGGCTCTGTTCTTCCTCTCCTTCCTGTCCTGATTAGTTCTCTATTTTCTATGCCCAGTAGATCCATATAATACTCTCTTCATCTGACCAATATTTCTGTTCCATTTGAGATAGTGTTTCTTTCTTTGTCCTTTATATTGGTCAGAGGATTTTTTTCTTTATTTGAACTTCCTAGCACCCGGTAAGGCACCTTTGAGTGTCCTCGGGCGTTTCTTTCCCTTTTCTCAACAAATTCTTGTCACCACCGCTCTTTTGCATTTGTTACCATTTTCTCGCTTTTTCTCTTTGTTTTTTACATATTTTCTACATTGTTTTATTTTTGTTTTTTCATAAATAAGTTTACCATAGTTTTTGGCGCCCTCCTTAATTGTATAGTTCCACCATACCGTTTGTACTTGGCTGACTCCACAAACTTCTGCAGCCACATTCTTTACTAGTTCTTTAAAGTAGTTCCACAGGTTAGATCCATATTTTTTTTATTTCTTGTCTGTCTCTTCGTTAAATGCGTATTTTCTGCAACTTCTAAATTATGTGATGCGAAACGATCATCCAAAAATTCAATGTATTTCATAAACGATTAACAACTATATGGTGCATAATTTTTATATTTTTCGGTGATTATTTCCACGGGTCCGTTTTATATTTATTGAAATTAATTGTTCGATTATTTTATGCCAACACAAATTTGATCGCATGTATTGGTTAAACATGGGCCTTACTGCTTGCTGTTGAAACGTTTTGGCTCTTTGGTTATTGGTTAGTGAGAAGCTATGCGAACGATGAGTTTCTGAACAATAACTTTAGTGCAACACGTTAACTTCTGTTACTTCCGGTTAATTTATTGCTTTCAAAAATAGGTTTTCTTCAGGCCATATACACATAGTTGCAAATAGAGGGTAAAACGAAGTAAACAAAGAAAACAAATTCTTGAGCTTATCTAGCCACAAATCCGTACATGTACTTTTATAATCTATTTTATATACACATTGACCGATAGACTTAGTAGCCAATTTACTTGACAAGTTTAACTATGTATTTATAAACAAAAATCGTATATTATTAAAGATCATCGTTTAAAATTTATTGGTCATATATTTATACAACATTTTCAGGCCAATGAATGAAACACCCACGAAATTTTCGCATCCAAAGCATGCGCAACGTAAGTGAAAATTTAAAAAGTTGTGGGCCATTTATATACCATAGAGATTATTTATGGCTCCGTGACTGTCTCAAGCTTAGATAATTGCCAATGAAATACGACCGGGGCACGTTCCACTTACGTAGGTGTGCTATATACTTGCAAAAATTTACAGTTCTATTAAATGAAGAACTTACGACTAGAAATCAAAATAGCAACAAACCGGTGATACGGCATTTGAATTTGCAAACGTGTCTTCCCATAATATTCAATTTATATTACTGGTGGGTTAAAAGTGATTGAAAACGTCCTATAAATTTTTAGTGTCCTTGGTTTTTATTTTGTTTTAAGTATATATTTGCTGAATAATTTCACATTATTACCATTGAATCCAAAATTAAACTTCAACTGTACGAAACGCAACAAAGGTCAACAGTGAACAGGAACAGTTTAACAATAATCATTTTTCACTGCATTGTATACAATAAAGTTTTATTTTACTGCGCACATACGCATGCAGGAAATAAAAATGGTAGTAGTGCATTCCAACATGCAAATAAAAAGCGTCGTTAACACTTTCATACGCTTGTGGTCTAACGCTTAATGATGCAACTTCCAAGTGGCGCAGAAACGACGAGTGGCAATTGAAGTTGTGAGAAAGCAGACGTTGCCCTAAAGCTGCTCGAGTTTATTATTTTTCCAGCTAAATTTAATTAGAATGCAGCCAGCCATAGGTACATAGTTTATTCGCTCCGCAATCATTAGCTTAGAAATCAACGCACTCGAAATTTCTCAACGTACATACATGCACATCGAATTTAAAGAAATGAACCAGCAAAACTTTTATAAATTTAAATATATAACTTCCACAAGAATTTCCTGCCACGTTAACTTTAGAGAATTTTCCTGGATGTTTAAATATTTTACGTACGTTGGATAACAAAATTTATGCGGAAATTTAGACAATGCAAACTATGGAATCTAAAGAAATTATGATATTGATGGAGGAATTGTGCTTTGAATGTCTTTTGCGCTGCAATCTAGGTTAATTTAAGAATAAATTCATTTGCAACGACACCAGAGGCACAGTAAAGGATTTTTTTAAACATTATAGAGAAAGGTATTACATTCGTGTTCCGGAAATTTGTAGAAACATTACGTTAAAGGATCTCTACTGGATGAATTAAATGGAGAATTATTTAGGGATGGAAATAACCTATTATATATGCTATTCATGCTATCAGCAGGATATCTGTAATAACTGTGATAACATTGAGTATTAATTAAAATTATTGATGGTATTGCGATATTGCTGTAATCCATATTTCGTCGATCAAATGGCAATGTAGACAGAAGAGGAAGAGAGGGAAAACAACTAGACGACATGATGATATATGATAACAAGGGAGGTCAAATAGGTGTGATCGAGGAAACGGACCATAAAAGCAGGAGTGAAGATATAATGCAATATTTAAGAATATATACAGCGGTAAAATAATAGGAAAGGAAGAAATAATTATCCTGTGATTCAATTAGGTAATGACAGAATGTTAATAAATATTGAATGGATTATATGTATAGGAAATGTTAGTTTTATGTGAACCTAAAGAATGGAAGAGTACAAGGATGTAGGTTCTAGATTGGGGTGAGGTGGCGGAAGGTTAAATAATCTGGGTTATTATTATTTACACTGCATTTTATTAAACGCCAATATTGCCCAACGTAAACACAGTTTATTTGGGTTCGATTAGGCTTATATTTCTGCCCATTTGTCATATTCTCTTTACCACAAAAATTCTTGGCAGCATCTTATGCAAACTATTGCCTTGTCCTCAAGAAAAAAGACGATTTTTGAAGCATCCAATGTTTTGCATATTAGACTCATTACAGACGCATCCTTTGAATTACGTGTTTACGAATTTACAAACTACGAAGCAATTGCTAGAACCACCCACAGACATAGATTAAATAAAACAAAATCAATCTGGGTTTATTAAAAGTTCATATTAACGCTGACTTATTTTATTTCCTTGTCAGGGAGTAAAATTACGGGACACGGCAGGAATTTCATTAGGAATGTCGTGCTAGGTTCGGTGAAGTGCAAGGTTGAAAATCGATGGGTAATTCCTTTGTTATATGATGAATCATAGTCGTTGTGTTACAGAATGGATGTAGTGTTAATTTGTTTTAAAATGTTGCATTAATAATAATATAATATTTCCATTGTTGTAACTAACGTTGGAAAATTCGTATGGCGAAAGACATCGTACGGAATCAAATTGACTTTGCGCTAAACATTGACTTTAAAGTAATTTCAACGACAATTGTTGAATCTGGTTTTACGTAGAACGTATTGTAAACAATTAAATTGCAGTGCTCAGGTATAACCACACACCTGCCATTAATGAACCCTGTAAAATTCTTTATCTACATATCAATGCTTCAAGATGCTTTTCTACTTGCCTACCTACGAAGTCAAATGATGATCTTGGAAAGTACATACATTTGATCTTCACAGCACAGCCATAGAATAAAATTAATCAGCTGCAACCAGAGATATATTAAATAAAATAATTAGAATCACAATTACGTCATTGCGATAAAAACGATAAAATTATGAAATTTACATAAATTATGGTCGTTAAATGATGGACGGAGTTATTTTAATAAGAAACAATTTGCTATATTTCACTAAGTAACTAAAACAACGAAAACATTCCGACAAAAATTGATGATGATCGAAGGAAAAATTTTGAAACAAAATAGTTGGTAATTAACATAATATACGTAATCGAATAATGATAACAATAATTATACTGACTACTAATAAAGAAAGTTGTTAATTATAGTATTCATAGCATTCATTGAATGTTACACTTATTAGGTGTATGAGATTTCTGATTACAAATATAAATTTCAACTAAAATGATTTGTAAGCAAATACATTAAATTTTTAAATATGAATAATTTTTATTTGAAGATTAATAAAACTTATTATACATATACATTGCAATGATGGCTTTTGTCAACTTTAATTTGACAGGAATCATCACCAAAATGGTGATTTCAAATTACGTTGAAATGGTAAATGATATTCACTGCTTATTATATATAATTATTGTTCAGAAACTTGCTGCATAAGATTGCCTTTCATTCCAGTGTTTCGATGACATTTCATTATTATTTTGTACCACTTCATCTTGACTCACTTTTGACAAACTCGTGTTCAACTAGTGGAGAAACGGCCGCGTATATTTTCGTTGATAACTGCTTTCAGACTATCTGTTACTTTCGCAGCTCTATTTATAAAAGTGTGACACGTTCTGATAATAGCTAATAGTTCAAATCACGAAAATGCCAAATGCAACTTCATGTTGCCAAACCATACCCCATTTATTAATAATATATACACTTCCATCACATTTATGACTAATACACTGATTAGTATGTTTGACTTACAATTCGTTACAATATACGAATTTTATGTTAACGACTAAAACACATCTGCTTAATTTACGCGTTACTGTGAGCAGAATGATGTTTCACTTAAAGCACATGACCATAACGTTACTGATGTATGGCACGTACTTCGCTTTTGCTACTCCAATTTTGTATAAAAGTGTTCGAATGGATTACATACTGCCTGTTGAATTTAAGTGCTACCTCCCACCGTTTAATTGTTACAGGTGGCGTTAACATTTCGTTCAACCTGCACCGATTGAAACGAATTTTTCGTTATTGAGCCATTTGATTTGTCAATTTATTTTGGTTACCGTTTGTAATTATCGGTGACACCATATCCTGTTTTATATTACCACGCGCTTATTTTTTTTCAAATTTAACACGGAGTATTGGTACAAATAATGACCGTTGTGAGGTATTTCGTTTAGTTCAATGAAATTGTTTTCTTTAAATTCAATGAGCAATATATTGCATGGTTTATATATTTCCAACCTTTGTTAGAATGGAACTATTAGTGCAAGAGTGACATGACGATAACTCGAGCAACAATCAGTTGTTGTAATTATACAAAATTCCAAATCAAATTAACACTACCGCTCATCCTGCGACACAACGACTATGATTCATCATATAACAAACGTATTAAACATCGATTTTCAGCCTTGCACTTCGCCGAACCTAACGCAACATTCCTAATGAAATTCCCGCCGTGTCCCGTGATATTACTGCATGACAAGGAAGTTTTATACACAAATTGAGTTTGTTTTATTTAATCTACGCTCTTAATTTTCTTCAAACGAAAATATTTTTCAATCAGAATAATGATCGTTTTGATATAGCATCTTAAAACATAAATCAGTAAAAAATTGATAAAAGCGCTCAGGTGATTTCATTTAGAAAAATATGTCAATTTAATTAAATTTGACATATTCGTTAAAATCTAAAGCATTGCGTGTGCAGCTGACACAATCAAAATATTTTGATGTATATATTGTGGGCGTATTAATTATAATTTTGTATGTTATCCAAATTATGCATAATTTGCAAATATAGCATTAAAATTTACAATTTTCGCTTTCAGCCAATGAAATTGTCCGTAGTTAATAAAATAACGTCAAAATTTTGTGAAAACCAAAACTGCAAACTTGTGAATGGTGAAAACACACCTCGAGTTACAAAGCGAAATAGTAATGGTAATAGTTCTTACATAATTACATATTACATGAATAACACCGTACAATAGAAAAAAATCCCGTCGCGTTTGGATATCATTTCTAGTATTTCGGGATCGCGGATCACGAATATGTACTCAGTTTTTCCGAGTTAGGTCAAGGTTCCGAGTTTAGGCGCATTTGAAATCTTCAAATACTTTTTGAAGTTTTTTCATGTTACAATTATGATGATATTGGGCTTGTTGGGGAGCTAAAGAAATATACAATTCTAGAAAGTTATAAACACAATTACGGCCGCCAGGTAGCGCTGTCATGGAAAATAGAATTACTTTATTATTGTATTGTAACAAAACACAAATAAATATCTGCAGTGATCCGCACTGAACTTTCTTATACTTAGATAAGCGAGCAAACTGACGCAGTTTCGATAACGACACCATTTTTTAGAAGAACTTTTCAAATAAAATTTCAATACCTTTAACTTTTATACCTACTAGGCTAGAGCCCGTACAAACTCTCACGCATATACGTCATTCCGAAAATAGTCAAAATAGACTCAGGGAAGGTGACTACCATACTTCCTTATATATAAAATATAAAAAAGTAAAAATATGGAAATATACGTATTCGATATATCGACATATTGGGCGATATGTCGAACTATATTTTCCATATTTTCCAAATTGCCAAATCTTTTAAAAATTACTCCACCCAACCCAACGCAATCCAAAGTTGGGTAATTTTTTAACATTCTTTCTGAAAAAGAAAATTTGGAGATAAATAAAAAACAGAAGAAGAAATTTAGACGAGCAAAGAACGAAATTGACAAAATACCAAAATTGGCAAAAATTATGCAACTTTCCAAACATTTCCAGAATGAAAAATACACAGAATAAATTAAAGTATTAAAAAGTTTGCTAAAATACCCACGAACAACAAAATTGTCTAAAATACCAAATATATATAAAATTCAAAAATTTTAGACGATGCCATTATCAAAATGCAAAAGTTATGGAAGTACTCAAATATTATAAAATTAATTCCACCCAATCCAACGCGACCCAAAGTTGGTTATGTTTTCATACTCCCTGAAAGTGTTCATTCAAATTTGAGGTTTTAGGACAAATAAACATTACGTAAAGAATGATGATAATGAAATGTCTTGTAAATAATTAAAATAATAATGGAGTCTGCAAGTCTATGCTATTAAAAAAAATAGTATATTAAAAAACAAGTTACGGAAGGTACTGTGTCCGAAATTCTGAACCTGAACGGACAAATGCCCTGAATAGCCTTCTGTAAGTGTATTTTATACTATTTTTTCTACTTTGCGCCCTTTTTACGTGAATAATTAAAGAACATTTACGCGGGTATGGTAATTGTTACGTAAAAATAATATAAAATAGCAAAAAACAATTCTGTAAAATGTTAAAGGAGCAAAATTTACAAAATATTTTCAAGTTATATCTTTTCGGGATGTTTGTGGGTTTCTTTATTCTGAACAATGAAATCAATGGAAAAAGGCAAATGACGAGACAAGAAGAAATTACAAGAAAAAATTGAGAAACTAGAACGAAAAATGTAATAATCAGACGAACAAAAAAACTACAATGAAAAAAATTTAAATTATGCAAAATTTGCAAAAATTTCAACATTGACAAAAATGGCCTAATATCTAAATTCACAAACTTGCCAATAAATGCTGAAATAACTTTCTTTCATTAGGCTGGCTAAGGCTATGTCAAAATAGTTTTTCGTTCCGCATATAATTTGATACGTATGTAATAAAGAGCGTTCTTTACAATTTCCGTTTACTTTATTAGTAATATTTGACTAAAACCCTTGTGTAAACGGCAGCGAGTAACGAAACTCCTAAATTAAACAAGTTTCAGCGCTGCAGACTCTAAATCACATTCACGTCGACCAGACCGTATGCATGCAAATATCCATGCTTCTAAATGCCCGGCACGTAAAATCGGCTACCAGAATGATATTCAAAAAACATTTAGCGATCTAAACTTAATTAAACACACCACTTACGTTAATTAAAACATGCGAGTAAAAAAACGAGTTAATCGGTTAAGTGCGCCTAGATTGCGCCGAGTTATTAAGATATGTGACCGGAAACGTCACATCCGAACGACCAATTTTACTGGACGCACTATTCCGCACCAACACGTGCGTTAAATTTCAACGAGGGCGGAAGGTTCACACGACGGCGAATTATCGGAAAGAAGAAAAAGTTGAAAGTAACCGGGAGGATGCACGTTATTATTTCACTGCGGCATTGCGATTACAATGGTACATGTGTTGCGAGCCGTTAGCAGCAAGGTTTCAGCACGAAAAATTTACAATACGTACGACATATGACAACAAACGACTAAAAGTAATGGTACATTATATTATCCGTATGACACAAATGTTCTTTGTCACGTTGTAAACGAGCTGTTGCGCAATTTTAACAATAAATCTTTACTTTTACTTCGTAATGTTTTGTTTTAAACTTACAAGTTAAAAGTTTTGTGGTGGAATTATAGTTACCAAACGCAAAATTATTTATGTCGGTCGAATACGATATTAGAATTGTCTATGGGTGGGGAAATAAATCCATATCTCAACGAAGAAAATCTAATAACAACATTTAACTGAGATCTTCATTATTGGCCGAGGCTCGGTTAAAGCTCGATCAGATCATTTCTATGACACATTTTCTCTTGAATATCCACATTCAAACCTTGGTCAAAACATTTAATTATTAAAGCGCTGTATTAGATGTGGAACTATTTTCATTCGTTTGTGATTCTACTACGATATTTACTTGAAAATATTTTGCTGATTACACAATTGTAGGGTACAAATAATGTGAACATGTACTTTCTTTCATTATGTAAATTTCATGTTGATGTTGATGTAAAATACGGGAACGACAGATTAAAAAATCGCACAACCAATACGATGCAGAACTTGTATCTATCATGCATAGCAAAGCGCATACATATTATAATGACACATACGCGATAAGAGCAAAAATAAGCGCAAAGGAAAAAATGCCCGCGAGTCTCATTAGCGAAATACGTAAGTAATTGCAAAGTTATCGTTGATACATGGCCGGAGATTAAATAATGATTATTGCAGGCTACGGTCACTCAAAGTCGCGCTGGCCGTTTACTTTTAATATGAGAAAACGTCATAATTATCTCATGCTCCGCGCTTATTGCGCAAAATCACCTGTAATGCATTTTCAATTAAAACTGATGAGTTTTTACGATTATTTTATGTGGAGAGAACAGCTATCGATTGAGCAACTTCTATTATAGATTTTTATTTTTGTTGTATAACAGCGTTCGTAATTTGCCTATTTTATGCCAACAAATACAAACCGACGATAATTATAATTCGTTGTTGTTACTCGGTGGCGTTTTTATCGTTTTATTTATTTTATGACTCATATCTCATGTTACAATGTTATCACTAGATGAAGTGGCAAGATTACTTTTGCAGTTTCAATGTTTACATATTGATTATTGCTGGTAGACATTAAAACAACAAAATGCTGTCTTTCTTATCATTTTAACAAGCCTGTTTTAGTTTCGGATAAGAACTGAAACAACGTTTTCGAATCAATGGTGTTCTTGTGCGACGGCTCGTCTATACATATGACACAAGCAAATTTTAAGAACCGTTGTAACGTTAATAGTCGACCTTATTTCGCAAATATTTTGATCATATAGAAATTTAATTCAAACGTACTGAGGAATTCTAATGGTTTTGAAATGAAGTATTTCGATTGCCACGTTTGAAAGTTCAACGCCTCCAACTCCAACGCCTGGAACAACACCTTAATAAATTACGTATATGATTTTCCGGTCAATTTGTTATTATAACAAAATAAATATAGGGTATAGCACAAGATTGGTGGGCATACAAATATTTAAATTTAGACAACATAAACAGCAAATGATTGTTCTATAATTGTATCGCAGTTAATGTGTAAATAGTAAAGTTTTGAGAATCTGATTCAACCCTTGTTGAAATTTTGTTTTTGCATTATTTTGCAAAGAACCAAAATTGACAATAAAAACCCACTGATGTAAATCAGTCTAAATTGTCCTGGTTGTTATTTATGTTTTACATTTTTTACTTGTTTTAAAAGGATTTCTATTTAAATTTATTGTTGCTTTACATTTAATTCGTTTCGTTTTTTTTTTGTTTCTATCAGAAATATCGAATATTATAAATTACGAAGTGTACAACATGTAATTTTAATTGCAAAGAAAATGCAAAACACATTATACCTGAATAACCTTGTATAAAGCTCGTAGCTGCTTTCTATCGCTCACGTGATGGTCACATATTATTTGCGCCTCGTTATAAAATGCCATCAATTTTGCAATTAGTTTTATAAATAGTTATTAAAATACATGTCACAATATATCTAGAGAGACTTGTAGAACTATATAATAATGTAATGCATTTCCAGAAATCAGAGATAGTTATTTGTGTATCGTAGGCGATTTGATGAGTCCTGAAGGACGAAACAACTATCATCACCTGGTGCACCCGCTTATATTTATTTTGAAATTAAATTATATTTGTGTAATTTTAACAATTTGTATGATTTTTTTACGAATTTGTTCCTAAGGATTTTCACAATTTGTACTGATTTTACTGATTTGTGTACATTTTTATCTACACATTTTATACAATTATTAACATTTTTACGTGTTCCGTTTGTAAGAATTTTAATGATTTTAGATTTTCAACAATTTGTCAGTTTTTAACAAAGCTGTTTTTCGTGCCGACGGCTGGGATGTAGTCTCGACGGTACCGACTTAGACCCCTGTGGTCACATAGCAGGTAAAGTGTAAGGTCATGGACGTGTAGATAGTGTTAATAAACTCACACAAATTATTTAATTTATAGCGAAAAAAAAAACAATAAGTACTGGATGGAGGAGAAATACAGAAGGTGCAATTTCTGTGGACAAGGGTAGGACAAATATGAACATTGGGTGAGAGAATGCAAGGAAATAAAACTGAAAAAAGACGAAAATAAGAAAGGGATATATTGTGGAAGAGAGACGATGACGGAGGACTAGAAATATTAGATAAAATAAATGGGAAGGAGGAGGAGAGCAGGAAAAGAGGGAAATGGGACAACAGGAGGAAGAAAGGATCAAGGAAATACAAAGGGGCGGCAGGAGGAGACGGAAGGAGAAAGGGGAGTTTTAAATGAGATGTAAGTTGTGAAATACCAATAAAGGTTTTTTTTAATTTAATTTTTTAGTTATTTGCGGTAAATATTCTTTTGTTGTTTTGTTTGTTTTTTCGTATCGAAAAATCAATAATCATTGGTTTAAACGTGTTATTATAGCTGTACAGTAATGTTTAGAACAATTGCATAATTTGAAACATTTATAGAGCTATTACCAATTATTTAGCAGCAAAATTATTATGTGCGTTGTATTAAAGCTACACGTTACTGTAACCGAATAAATAATGTTAATAACTATTTTAACAATTTAGACATTTTTAGTAGTTAATAATTGAATTTCACTTTTACTATTTCCTTTTTCACTATTTTGTAAATTGTGACATTTTTTATAGTTTTCTCTGTGTTTTCGAACATTGGTCATTTTAACAGAAAATTTTGTTTTTTGTATATTTCTTTACTTGAACTCCACCTGTTCCCAGCTACTTATCATTCACTTGACAGAGGAAAACGTGGAAATCCTTATCCTAAGTAGCTGGTCAGATTCAATTCAACACAATAAAGTAATCGCAATGAATTTTATCTCCGAAGTAAAATTCTAATTACTCGATGAAGATTTGAACCTGATACGTTAACGAGTATTAGCATGCGACCTGGGCCACTAGACTAAAAGGCGAGCTCTAGAAATGATTGAAGCTAAAAACTTAAGTTTTATAATTTTAGCTTCAATACTTGACGTTGGGTTGGGTTGGGCTGGGTGGGATTTGGTCGGGTTGAGTTGGTTCGGGTTATATGGGGATTTGTACGCAAGGGCCAAAAACCTAACCCAGTCCAACTCAACTCCAACTATTGCTAAATTTACGAAACTTGATAGATTTGATAGGAACAGAACGTCCTATTTTGAAAGCTATATCTCAACCGGAAGTGACGGTTTACTTCCACATCTTAAAAATTTAAATCATAAGAACGTTAATAATAGCAAATTCGTAAAAATCGTTAACAAAGGTTAACATCCATAATAATCGTAAACCGTCGAAAATCCGTAAACATTATTAAAAATTGTAAAATTTTAAAAAATCTTAAATCGAAAATCGAAAATCGAAAAATCCTTTAATATAATCTCAAAAATTTTAAAGCTTGTTGAATATATAATTGAATATATAATAATATATATAAGTAATGAATAATCGTTTTCTGTAAGAATTTTTCTTAAAATTTTGTCGTTGTTTATTGTTTGGTATTATAAAAATCTTTAATTTTTTTAACCAGTTTACCTCTACAGTGAATTTTAGAACAATAACATAATTCAAACTGTTTGCAGTGATAATAAAATAATAGTATATTGTCTGAAATATTCACCGTATTATCAATTTGTATCAGTTTGTCAGCGAAGTAATTGTAAACATTGCATTGAAGCATTTGTTACAATCGTTAGAAATCACAAAAATTCTTCGACATCGACATTATACGCAGTCGATGAGGGTGAGCTTTTTATATTATATCTATAACCCTACCTAGAAGAAAAAGGGAAGTAATATTTTACTTTTCAACGTATTAATCTACTAATGGGCACACATTTATTCGAACTTTTTTCCAAAAAAATCCATTCGATAAGTCGTCAAGAAAACTCATCCACCGGCTCTTTCTGTTCTTCATCTGAGGAAAAACGCCGTCCGCGCAGGTGCTTTTTTTTTAATTTAGAAAATATATAAGTTGGATTTGTTGACTGGAAATGTCATGAAGCAGCATGAAGCAGTTTAGGGGACTTTCTTGCTAAATTGAACTTTCTGACTGTTTCATTCAGACTTTTCTTGTTATTGTATAGCATTTTTTCATATACTCAATTAATAAAATTCCTTAACAAAACAGCGTCGGCATGAGTTTTCACGATGAATTCTGCGTTCTTGCATTTTTTGCAATGGGTCTACAGGATTTTATCGGAGGGTCATCTCCACCCGTTTTCCTAAGAAATTTGTTCGTGATTAAGCAACTTGGGAATCCGACGTGCTGCCACTTTATACATTTCTAAATCTCCTTTACAAATTTTTAAAACTGTAGCCTCAGATATCCCTACAACAGTGGGAATTGATTAAACTCTCATTCTTCGAACTGCTAAGTTTCTCAACTTTTCTTATGTTTTCTTTGGTTCGTTCTTCGATACGCCTTCCACATCTTTAGATATTTTGAATTAATTCGCAACTCCATCGAAATTGTTTAGACGACTGTTGAACGATTGTTTGACGTGTTCGTCAACGTCTGATGAACATTCTTTGATCTATTTTCTTCCTTCGTCAAGAGCTTGATCACGCTTCTATGTTCCAACGGAATTTGACTTATTTCTTGTTAGATAAGGCTGTAAAAACAGCAAAACTTGTCGTGTCTAAACCAAACTTGGCGAGTATGCATGAAAATATCACAGCTATGGATAATATACAAATGCCCCCTTGTAATAGTGTTAATAATTTTTAAATCCTTACAAAATCACAAACTTTCTAAAATGATAAAACATGTTAAATCGTGAATAATCTTCAAAAATAATAAAATCCTAAAAGAATCATTAAAAGCCTGAAATCGTGAAAGTCAAAGTTCTCAAACCATAAACATCGTTAAAAATAATAATGCGAAAAAATAGTAAATTTTAAAGTTGTTTTCTTTGGTCATTTTTTCAATACGGTCACGTTGTTTGTATTAATTTTTGTTGAAGTGGATTTTAATTTGTTTTACCGTTCTGGGTTAATTTGTCGTTTATATTTGTTTTGGAGTCGCTGAACACGAAACGATTATTTGTTCTATTTTCATTATTATGTACATTTATTTTGCATTTATTAACTTAAAGTTTCGATTTAGATTATTGTCGATATCATCGTTGCTTAATATTTAATATAGCTGCTTCATTTTCACACCGATTAATTAGATTAATTCAATTAATATTTTTCCAATTTTTATTTAATTTCAGTTCATTGATTATAAGTTTTGAAACGACATTGCATTTACTTATATTTGTGGTTGAGTTATTGTTAGTTAGATTTCTATTACTTTTTAGCGGTAGCTTTATTTTCTTCCATCTACAAATAAATAGTATGTGATATTCAATTTTGTTATCTGTACGTATAAATTTCCTTTAGATTTCCTTCTGTTTCGAACTCTCCTCTGGTCAGAAAAGTAATAACACTAAAGCAACGGTCGAAAAGGTCTATGCAATTTTTCAGGATGTTTGTGGAAATTGTACTAAACCGTTTGCAATAGAAATTCTTTTGTCGAACATTGCATAACGATTAATGCAGTGGAAAATGCAATAATGCGAATAATAATAAGAATTGATCGCTTATTAATCGAAGAGCATGATTTAAACGCGCAAAAATTCAATAACATATTAGGTCTGTTTATTTTTTTTTTATACCGATTGAGTCTCAACAGGCGATAAAAGAAAACGGAACAGCCACCTTGCCAAGACCAGGAAGAAGCGTCGCTTAGCAATAGGCCGGATTTCCCGTTTTTTTGTGACAAATGTGAAAATTTCGACTAATTTTTTTTTGTGTATTACCCATTCGCATTGGTAGGAAAATGCGTAATTTTTATCAAAGTGCTAGCGCGTCGTGATATTATTCATAATAACTGGTCGAAACAAAATATAAATTATTAGTAACTAACGCCCCACCAAAGAACCAGTCGATATCGATTCCCACCAAACAAAGAAAATGGAAGGAAGCCGAATAATAAAACCGGTAGCCCCTCTGTTCGACGCAACGCTGCACTGAACTTGATGCATTTGGCGAAAAGAAGGCGATTTTACGGCCGCGAACGGCACATTATAAAAAATAAAGTGCGTCGGATATTAATCTGCCCGTTACGCCGCAAAAGGATTAATTTGCATGGTGACGTTTCCGTATTCGGCACACGATCAAAAGGCACGAATTGCCGGCTCTTATTCGTGCCGGTTCCGCGAAGAGCGTTTTAACGACAATGTTGCGGATTCTTAACAAAGATCGCTTCCAACGTAATTCGGCGTCCGTGTCATTTTCGCCGGGTAAGCCAATTCGATTTAATCGGATGTGTAACTCGCATGTTAACAGCGATTGCGCGCTCGTTCTTTTCGACCAAAAAAAGACGGAAAATTGCGGTTGCCATGTTTCCAATTAGCTCATTAAAGGTACATTAACACTTGCAAGTGGTAATTAACGGTTTGAAATTTATTGAACACCTGCGACTTAATAAGACGTCGTCCTATAACCGCCGATTAAGTTTAAATTCGTTCAAGAATACTTCATTACTGGTGCTTGTTCAAACAATTACAGGAGCGATGGATCAAATGTATATTTTCAACACGCAATCTCAAGAGTTTTTAATAAATTTAAAAGTAGAATATTTATTGTAGAATATTAACCCCAGACGCTTTGGGTAATAAGCCGTTAGAAACGTATTTGCGCGGCACGTAATAACGTGTTACGCTTTCTTATGAGATGAGGGGCACATATTTTCATGATGAGCTAACATTTTTAGATGAATTCCGATTTAATTAACTGTTGAAATATACGTAGCCACATAACCGCAATTTGAGGAAAAAGCAAAAATAATACAATTTAATAACATTGCAATCGTTATTATCATAGATAAATTTACCGCGTTATTGAATAGATTAAACGGCGAGCATTACATTTTTTTATGTATTACTTCATAGAATGTTACACAACTTCACTTTATCTTTGAGTGCGTAATTAAAATCTTAATCTTACGATTAATTTTTTTTTTAATTGAATTGACTGAATGACTTTCCAGAAAATAGACAATAATATAGAAAAAATGGCTTAGTTGAATGCACTAATTAAAAATATGTGCGTAAAACATGTGCAATAGATTAAAACTATGTTTCATGTCGAATATTAAAAAAGCACAATTAATCATTGCAGCAACACGGCCCAAAAGCATGTGCGTGACTTAGAGTTTAAAAGATTGAATTTTGTGCATGCATGAGATCTTTATCAAATTTATGTCAAACCTTATAAATCACAATGAATTATATTTTCTAAATAGGATACATAACGGTTTATTTGTTGAAATAAATCAAATTACGTTATTTTCTTATTTGTGATGACCGTCGGATTCAATTTGCTGTGCATGTTTCTCATGGGCGAAACTAATGAAAAATATAACGCATTTAAATGCAAATAAAAAAATTTAAAACGATCTAAAAAATACCACACCCACTGTCACCAAAATTCACTTAATCAATAGAAATAAAAAATAGTTCGCCGCAATTAATAAACCAGTGGAAATTTTGTTGTATATGTGGAAAGTATTTACTTGAAACATTTATTGTATGAAACTATGCCCAATCCAACCCAACAAAACTCAACACAATCAGGTTGGACTGCAATTGAATCAAACCCATTGCAGTCCAACTCAAATCAAATTCGTCTACATTAAGAAATCTTAAAAACAATAATTAATTGCAAAGGAAATAAAACCTAAGTTTGAGTTGAGTGTGGTTGGGTTTGATTGAATTTGGTAGGGTTGGGTTCGTTTGAACTTCAACCAGCGAAATATTAATCATTCTGAAAATGTCTTCAGATATGAAAAATTGATTTAAAACAATAACATTCAAAAGCTAGCAAACCTAGAACCAAATCAATGACATAGAACCCGAATTCAAAAATAAATTAAACCCAACCCAACTTTACAAAAGCTAAATAAAAATGTGAAGTGAATAAGACTCATTTTAATGAGTTGCACGACACCCACTAAATTATGCTAACTAATGAAATAAACAAACTAAACTAACGGCATGATAATAATGGTTTTAATAATTCAGTTCCATTGAGACACAAAATATTTTTTTATGCGAATCGTGTGCGTTCAAAAGTTAACCAGTTAATCAAAACTTGCACAAATTCAACACCATTCACAAAATATTACAAAAATGCCAACAGGAAATATCTTCAATATTCTTTGTTTTAAAAGTTACAAAAACTTACGATAGTTAAAGAATCCAGGACGAACAGGATAACTAACAATAAGAAGATTTGATTAATAAAAACGAAAATATACAAATTAAATTTTTTGCATAGTTGTGGTATTATAATTTTAAATAATCCGGCGACAGCGTTAAGTTTTGCAATTACAATTTAATATTTTTCCAATCAATTACATCCGATCGAATTTGCAATTCATATAAAGACTTGGGAAATAAAATGAAATATTCATTAATACTCGAGCTATTTTCGTGCTCGCCGGCTTAGTGCAAGTGGAGCGGTTCATTAGTTTTATTAAAGTAGCTCTGGTAATTATACATGTCATCGTTTTGTACATGTGTCAGTTATTAAAATTATCATCCATTATTTTTATTTTTCTCGCGATTTTACATACTCGACTAGAAAGCAATTTAACGTATTTGTTACGAATTGCAACTTTTTTCAAATGTTTAATTATTATTAGTCTGATTGGTTGCATGTTAACGCAGTTTCATTTTCGTTTATTTCGTTTATTAAAAGATCTTCTATAAACTTTACTGTAACGTAAATATTTGAATTTGATACTCGAATTAGATCCATTTATAACATTAAATGCTTATATAAGAGGATTTTAGTTGACGCAACAGTTTTATAAACCAAATAACCTGACAATTTAAATATTTATTTCTTGACACCGATCCCTTCAAAGAACAAATGAAATAATTATACGGAAAACCATTATGGATTGTTTTTCTTTTATATTTAGTGTGTTTAATTTATTTATGTGTGCCATATATATTTTTTGGTTCGTCATTTTAATGTGGTTTAATTTTTTGTTATTTACTTTTGCGTGTATTAAAAGATTGTGCGTACATTTAACTATAAAGTAAATATTGAAATTCGGTTACTTAAATTTTATATCAATAAGTGCTTATGTTATAAGATGTGTCAGTGAATGCAAGAGCTTTATAAATCAGATAACTGTCTGTTATAACACCTTTTTTACAAATTTAACAATAACCTGTTTGCTGACGTTTACTTTTTACTGTCCCTTTATTTCATTCTCATACGTTTTATTTGTATTGTAATAATTTTCACCTGATTCCATTAGACTTATTCACACTGTTTCAATTTATTGGAGTTTTACTTTTTCATTTAAGCAATCGAGTGTATGTGTGTCTTGATATGACAGTATTATAAGAACATATCATCCAGAAGTCAAGACTTGAAGAACTACTACTTTGAATGCCAATCGTTTGATTTGAGGATACAAATTTTGTTACATTTCGCAAATAATGAAAACGACGCAAAACATATTTAATATATATGAGACATTTTTTTTATAACATACTAAAATATATTATTAGTTGACTACAGCTTGATAAAAAAATTCATTAAAATTCGCACTCCTGCGTTTTAACTGACATTTTCTGATTTCACTTCTATATATGGATTGTGTTTAATTTAAGTGTTTGTGTGGTATATTTTTTCTTCCTATAGCAGATGTTAAACTATTATTTTATCAACTTGAGTAGATAAAGTAGCAGTTTAACCGCAAGGATAGATAAAATAACATTGCCAGATATGTGCCTAGTACCTGACAACTCAATTGCGATTTGTGTAACAAAAATTGTAAATTTCTTTAAAAGTTTAATTTTCTTTTGAACTTAAACTCCTTCTATAGAAAAATTTGTACACACAACGATAAAATCTCATTATCTTCTCGTGCGTAATTAGCGTCTCGACTAACGTCTCGACGCTAAAAACGCTCTCAACGTATAATTTTATCGTCTTACATAATAAATAACTATTATTCCATGATATTTTAATATGCTGTCATTTCATTTTGTCTACCTTTGCTGTAAAAATCAATTGTAAAAGCTGTCAGTGGACTCTCATTTTATAAAGCATGTAACTTTCTGTTTCAACTTTCTTGTTTCACAAATTTAACAATAATTTATTTGATACAGTTTTGTTTACTTTCTTGTATGTTATCCTTTAAGTACTTATTTTACAATAATTGCTGCCCGATTCATTACAAGTATTTCCCATTCGTTCATCCAGGTTTTATTAAGTTCATTTCATGCATTTTCATTATCGTGTTTGGTTGCAACTTATTTCGTTCGGGTTGCGCTTGAAAAAAAATTGGTTTAACTCTGATGTGGTTCATTAATTAGTAATTAGCGTCTCGACTAACGTCTCGACGCTAAAAACGCTCTCAAAGTATAATTTTATCGTCTTACATAATAAATAACTATTATTCCATGATATTTTAATATGCTGTCATTTCCTTTTGTCTACCTTTGCTGTAAAAATCAATTGTAAAAGCTGTCAGTGGACTCTCATTTTATAAAGCATATAACTTTCTGCTACAACTTTCTTGTTTCACAAATTTGACAATAATTTATTTGATACAGTTTTGTTTACTTTCTTGTGTGTTATCCTTTAAGTCCTTATTTAACAATAATTGCTGTCCGATTTATTACAAGTATTTCCCATTCGTTCATCCAGGTTTTATTAACTTCATTTCATGCATTTTCATTATCGTGTTTGGTTGCAACTTATTTCGTTCGGGTTGCGCTTGAAAAAAAATTGGTTTAACTATGATGTGGTTCATTAATTAGTAATTAGCGTCTCGACTAACGTCTCGACGCTAAAAACGCTCTCAAAGTATAATTTTATCGTCTTACATAATAAATAACTATTATTCCATGATATTTTAATATGCTGTCATTTCCTTTTGTCTACCTTTGCTGTAAAAATCAATTGTAAAAACTGTCAGTGGACTCTCATTTTATAAAGCATATAACTTTCTGTTTCAACTTTCTTGTCTCACAAATTTAACAATAATTTATTTGATACAGTTTTGTTTACTTTCTTGTATGTTATCCTTTAAGTCCTTATTTTACAATAATTGCTGTCCGATTCATTACAAGTATTTCCCATTCGTTCATCCAGGTTTTATTAACTTCATTTCATGCATTTTCATTATCGTGTTTGGTTGCAACTTATTTCGTTCGGGTTGCGCTTGAAAAAATTGGTTTAACTCTGATGTGGTTCATTAATCAATAAAATATGTTCAGCTCAGTTCATTTCCGTTCCGTTCTGTTCAATTTCCAATTAACCGTAAAAATAAACCGTTCAAAGTTATGACTATGATCAATTCGCACACTAGCGGAGCGGATAACGATAATTAAAACCACAAAGTGATAATCCAACATGTGGGGAATCCCCGGGCCATTTTGCTCTTTTAGAACAAAGTTGTGAACCAGGTTCGGGTTCCGGTTGCGATTCGTTTCCGGGTTAGTGTTCACGACCATTTCGGTTCAGTTCGTGTTTGGGTTGGACTCATGAAACCCATTTCAGTTGCAAGCATTTAAAATACTTAAATAGGAATTTTAATGTAATTGATTAATTGCAGAATCAATTGGCAATTTAATTATTTACGCATAGTTTTGCAATTAACAAAGATGTGAATAACGAAATAAAAACACTGTCTACGTTTTTACCAAAAAAATTTCTACATTTTTACCACAAAAAAATTGTGGTAAAAACTTAGTCAGTGTTTTTATTTCGTTATTAATATGGATTGCCACATGATAGTGGTCTCAACCATTAGTTTACACTAAAGATGTGAATATTTTTTTATTATTTAGAGATTTCTTTTGTGATGAGTACCAAATCTACGCGAGTGTTACGTAGGTTACGAGTATTTTATAAAAACCAATAATAGTAATTTCCGAAGAGGCGTCTTATTCGCTATGCGTCGCCGTGCATAAAAGGGATACGGATCATTGGCGTGAATGCTGTCCTACGATAAATAAAACAGTAGTTGCTTAAACAAAAAAGAAAAGACAAAACGCAAGGATGCGTGCTTGAAAATGCGAGTATCGTGCGCAGAATAAAAAGTAAATAGTGTCATTGACTCGCGCAAGCAAGTTATGTAGTAATCGCGAAAGCAGTCAGAGTTTAAAAAACGAGTGCACTCTCGGTTTCGATTTGCACTATTCGGTGAAGGTAAAGGCCACGACAATGACCGTGCGTTGTGCGGTGCGAAACGGCCAGTGCCGAATTTCTACGCGGGCACGGTTCGAAGAAAACGAGGAAAAAAACTAGTCGTGCGCGAAGAATTCGGCGAGGCTTTGCGATCGAGGGGTAAGTCGGTGGTTGCTGTCGGGAAAATGTACCTGTCGGAAGACTCGGAGCTGTCGTATCGGTCCACACATCTTTTTTTACGACAATCCTCGTCTGCGAGCGTGCAGGGCATCTCCATGTCCAAGAATCCCTCCTCATGCTTTACGTCCTCCGGTGATGAGCCCTTCACAGCACACAACTTATCAAATAACTTATCACTGTCACTCGTTACGTAGAAGGTATTCACATTATCACACGCGACATCATTCACCCTGTCAGAATTCTCACATGCGATAGCGCCGTCGAAGTCCTTCACTGTGTTTTTTTCGATTACATTGCTCACTGTATCTTCCGTACACAAACCGTCTGCCATTTTGAGAACGCACTGCCTGCTAGCCGCTTGCCGATGCCGAGTTGAGCGGCGCGCGCTGCCCGACCGCCGCGACGGATGGCGAGAGGGGGGGGGACACGTCGGTGACGTCACACGCGTCCCCACCATGTGTGTGTGTGTGCAAGTGTGTGTGCGGTGCATGCGACGTTCATTGGCCGCCCGACAATTACATAATTTACTTACCCACTCGCGGGTAATGACATCTGCCTGCATGCACTCTCTCTATGGGTGTGTGTGTGCGCTCGCTCAATGAGTTAATTTTTTATAATTAATTTTTACGCCACCAAATCGAGACGTTGATCGGCAAGTCAAGAGCACGTAACGTTGTTCAGACTCACGAGAACAGTTTATTTACAACCGCAACAAATATTTTTTTCATCAATACGTATCTTTCCTACATTCCATTTAACAAAATTAAAAAAAAAACAACTAAGTTACTATTGATTGGAACCATACAAGAGCTTGCCCATGTTTATCATGGTGCTTGCAATAAACATGAGCACAATGCTTAATCTCTTACTTGCCATATATGTAAAACACAAAATAGAATTGTTACCCATTCGTTTTGTTTTATTTAATTTGCCTTTGCATGTCGTATTTTGCCTTTCCTTTTGTTTTTATATTTCTTCCTTAAGTTGCGGTTTGTTTTGTTCAACAAGTTTAAGATAATCAAAACGAACATTTCGCGACTGGTGAGAACATAGTTATTTCGGGAATTTTGGGAAATAAACAAATATAATATTTTCTAACTTCATGCCATAGAGAAGATAAGGAATTAGAATAGAATGTAGAGTTTCATGAGAAAGTAGAAGAAGTACAGCAAAAAGTTACAACAAGTGATTAATGTAGTAGTCCTACATCTTTTCCACTCTTTTCGGTTCTGTGCCAGTCTTTTGGCTTCATCCAGTATTTTGTTTTTCTCCATTATGTACTTTTTCATGCATTTTCGACCTGTCTCTTTGTTGCTTTTCTCGTATTCTTACTCTCGATATTCTCTTTGATTCCCACGCCTGCTCCATTCACCATCCTAGCTATATTTCCTCTATGTAATCCAGTGTTGAATTCATCTCTAGTTCTTGTCTCATATCACCACTATTCGCTACTTTATCTCTCAGGGCAACTCCCTTGATCGCTCTAAAATACTTCATTTCCACTGCAGCCATTCTACTCTTCGCCGTCTTTCATGGGACCCATATCTCACATCCATAAATCTATCGGTCGAAATATGGGTGAATATACCGGGTGGAAAGTATCAAACCCGAACATAGCAGAATATACGTTTATGCATATTCCTGCTCCCCATTGCCACCAATAAAAATTATAATGACATCAAATGAAAGAGAATAATAAACGACGTCAATTGATACTAACATCTTCTCTTACCTTACCTTATCATTAGTTTTTTACAAAGCAATTTAAATCAATTATGCAGTTGTCAAATCTGACAAATAGTGAGTTGTGCCGACAGAAGCACGGCCGCCCATAGTTTATAGCACCTGGGTTTTTAATATTAATTGCTTTGTAAAAAACTAATGATAAGGTATTAAGAGAAGATTTTAGTATCAATTGACGCCGTTTATTATTCTCTTTCATTTGATGTCATTATAAGTTTTATCGGTGGAAATGGGGTGCAGGTATGTGCATAAAAGTATATTCCAATGCAATTCTGCTATGTTCGGGTTTGATACTTTCCACCCGGTATAGTCTTGTGTACTTGTTCTATATATTTACTTTCACTTGCAATATTCCTTTTTATTATTCTATGCAGAAGGGTTTGAAAGACCTTAAATACCCTGCCACGAGAGTTGCTAGACATGGGGCAAACTATCAAGGTGATTTGTTATCCACTCGGGACCATATATCGATAACATTTTAACACATTGTTGGATAATGTACTAGGGCTTAATTGTGTCAATCGAAATGGTCTAGTATACGATAAAAGATCATTGCCTAGATTTTGCAGACGACATAACCTTTGTAACAAGGCAAAGAGACGAAATGGGGAGTTTTGTGAACGCATTAATAACGTGCAAAAGTGCAAAAAGTGGTCTAAAAAATTAACAGAGAAAAATAATATTTACGGAAATGAAGAAGGAAAAAAATTGAACTTTTGATTTGTCCAAAATATATTTTATCACATGTGTTGCAGCTAATCCTATTTTTGAGAAAGTGCTATTTTGTCTTTTGAAGTGCTTAAAAGTGTTTTCAAGGTATTTGAAGAAACGTAAATAACATTACAATTTTCTAAGGATATTTTTAACTAAGTTAGTAACCATCATATTTGGCTACTAATTTAATATATTTTAATTAATTTCATATTCGGAATTTAATAAAATTTTACGTGTGGTAAGGAACGTGCATACAATTCAAACTAAAAGCGTTTAGTTTACACTACCTTACACTATAAGAAAATTATTTTGTGCATCTGCACAAGTATCCAATTGTTTTTAGTGAAATAATGTAGTTTTTTACGTTTCGTGATTTGTTATTTTAATATTTTTTCTCACAACTACTTTTCTATTATCAAACATTTTGTACTATAATCTCCACGTGCTGATAAAATTTCATTAACTTTGCACATAAATATAACTGCCATCTATCCAAACATTTAATATTAAAATGCTCTTTACAGCTTTTAATTATATTTCCATGCAGTGCGATTTATTTATAGTTAATTTATAGTTTCCCTATATGCATTTTTTTCGAGTCTTGTTTTCAATTTCCTTTTTGCCCAATTGTGCTTAAATAAATTTAAAAGTAGTCAAATTAAAATTAAATCATTTCTAGTTTAAGCAAAAAGCTTCTTCTTCTACTTCTTTCTTAGTTTTAGGCGCCTGTTAAATCGCTGTCCACTTGCACGAGGCTGTCGCGCCATTGTTTCCTGGGACGTCCAACGTCCCTTCGTCCCAATGGAGCAATTTTCGCAAGTCTGCAGTTATCCATCCTGCTTATGTATTCGTTCCATTCCTTCTTCCTGTCTGCTACCCAGTCATTGATGTTCTTGACGTTACAGGTTGTTCTGATAGAGTCCATCAGAACAACCTCATCCAAAAGTGTCTTTCCAGTAATTCTCCGGAGTACCTTCATCTCAGCTGTTTCTAGGAATCTTTTGGTTTTTGCTGTTTCTGGCCTTAGGTGGGATTTGCCAATTGTAGAGGAGATGCAGTACGTCTTTTAGTTGGACCCGATCAAATTCTCTAGTTAAACGCTGGCTTGTTTTATTCAATCGATTTCTCTATTATTTGTGTTAACACGAACACGGCGTCTGTGCAAGATCTTCCCTATCTGAATCTCTGTTGTTCGTCCGCCAACAATGTAATATTGTTGATTTTGTTCGTGATTGGCAATCTTCCTGATTGCCAGAGCAACGCCCTCTCTTGCTCTTTCATGCTTCTCAACTCGGCTGCAGACCACAATATATTCCGCATATTTCCTTTGTCCTTTTCCTTTCATCTTTGTTTCCTGTAGGGCTCATATGTCGATCTTGTTATCTGCTAGTTCTTTTAAGATTTCTTCGTCTTTGTTTTCATATGATCTCACATCCCAGGTAGCAACACGCAACAGATCATTCTTTCTCTAATTCTTTGGCCGTTTTCTCGCGTGGGTCGTCTTGATTGTATCTGTTACTGTGAGCTTTAATTTCTTTTTTTTCCCAGAGTGGTGCTAGCCTGACCCTGGAACCTTCCTCCTTTATCTGGGCTTAGGACCGGCAGTATAGTCATTGTGCTACTCAATCCACCCAATAGCCATACAGGCGGAGTAGCAAAAAGCTATCGGTTGAATTTCGAACTACGCGTTTTGCCATATTTTTTTATTGTTAATTCAACTTTCAAATTTCGTTTCGTCTTTTTTGTTATGATTTTCATTCGGTTCATTAATTTAATAATAATTACCATTTGGTTAATTTCAATTACATGGTTTTTTGTTTAATTTACATTTGCGTTGTTTCCGTGGTTATTTTGTTGTTTTGTCGTGTTGAGTACAAGAACAAACCAACTCCAGATGTGAAATAAATATTCTAGATTGATAGATATTATTAATTGTTTTACTGTACCAGACTACAAGTATAAATAAAATATGAAACTGGTTTTTTGTGTTAGTAGGTGGGTGGATCAAATGTGATATTTTTCGGTCGCATTTATTTTTGGCCACATATGTTTTCCGCGTAACATGAACAATCGTTGGGAGTGGTCCCTGGCTATGTCGATTGTTAAATTATTTGAAATTGTTCTATATGCCCTCGCATCAGAAAAGGAATAGTCGTGGTGCATGTGATATAATTTACCACTTATATTATTATATTGCGTGCATGTGTTAGTTTTTTGTAAATTTATGCTGTAATTTATTAATTATAATTTGTAAATTGAGATATACATTAAAACTAGTTTATGAACGTGCCGATGTTTGAATAGGCTATAATATCCTCCTAAGAAATGTATATGCCACGTAAATTAACTTCATTAGTTGGATAAGGGCTGTGTTTGGTCTAGTGGTTGCTAGGCTAAGAAGTGGCATCGCACAAAGTAGCGAGATATATCTGCATTTAGACATCGCGGCGGGTTCACAAACATGTTGGTTCACTCTGCTTTATAGTTACAAATTTGGAAACAATGTAATCTTAAATAGATATAAGCAATAACAGTGTGGGGCTCGACTGTGGTGGAACAAGCATGTGTCGAACTTTCTAAAAATATAAAACTTACACATTTATATAACTTATATCCGCCAGTTTCCAAATAGCAATGCATTTTATTCCTTGCATTTATTTAACCAGTTACGCAGCGAATAATTAAAAAAATGGAAAGGTTACTTGTGTAGTTCCCATTACAAATAAACGATTCCGCCTTTCAATGAAAACGAATAGCGAAATAATTTAGTCCTTAATTACAATATAAGTGCATTAATATTGTCCGTGTTTGTTTATGTTCGCGCTAAATCACCTTGAAAGCGTAATTTATTGCAATTACGGATAATTCCATTCAAATTAATTTAACTGAGACATCAAGCGCAAGTAAAATTCCGACTGAAAGTGTTCCATATTTACGAGTACGAACCGGGCGTTTAAAGAGTAATTTCTCGTTCACAGGAATCCCGAGTGTTACCAATCGCGACGGCTTAAGTCGTCTCTTAAATAATGTCGATAATTCAATAGGAACACCTGTACGATAACAATGAGAGAAAAGGAGGTTGTGACGAAATAATGGCGCTCTAACGATCCGAAATATCAGAATTTTGTTGTTTCTTCGCGGACATCAATTTAAAAGTCCATCTCGCACTCTCGCAGCAACTTTCGTAATCTTATTCTTCGTGGCATAGAATTTTATATTCGGTTCAATCACCTATAATATTCAAGGTCTGTGCACAGTTGCACGTGTGACCTTCAAATGCGCCGTCAAACTGTTTGACGTTTCGATTTCAGTATTGATTATAATTTCTACGTAGCGGGAAGTTGTCTATGTAATTTTTAGAGGTATTTTCATCGCAAAATTGATATTTCATTAATATTAACAGCTTTCTTGCACGAGTATAGTTCGTAAAAGTATTAGTAGTATTAGTAATATGAACTTTAGTAAAACAAAGTTTTATAAATTCTATAAAAAAAATTAATGAAAATAGAAGAAAAAACAACAACATATTAATACAAAATTGTAGTTATTTTTCATAAATTGCCCATAAAAGTATCAACAGTGATATATTTTTAATTTTGTAGTAAATTTTACCATAATGTGACAAATTAAGTAAATCTTATCAAAATACAAGATAATTTGATCCTATATGCTATTGCGAAACAAGAAAAATAATAATAATAATATATATTATTGTTGCCGTCATTGTTGAAATAAATTTGATGTTTCGATGTTAGCTTCAAAAGTTTTTTAAAGACTGAATTTTTTTGCTCCTCCTGGATTCGTCCTTGAGGGTCCTGGCTGTGTCTTTGATGGTCCTCGCAGTGTCTTTGATGGTCCTTGCTGCGTCTTTGATGGTCCTTGCTGCGTCTTTGGTGGTTCTTTTAGTGCCTATCAACACTCACTTAGCCTGTATCTATCTTTTCGATGTTTGGTCGTGTTCTTCATTATTTCCAAGGTTTTTCTCACTACCCGTGGGTAGTAGTGAACGTTTCTGGCAAGTATTTTTAAATCGCTGTAATGAATTCTGCGGATTTTCCAATATTTCCTTGCTCGATCAATGTGCGTATCCTGCTGGATTTTGTTTTGGGTTATCCTTCTCCTTTTTCTTAGCTCCGGCTAGTTTCTTGTTCTCCCGTGGTTTTATAGCCGTTCTTCTGCAATGCATTCTTCACATGTTTCCTAGATTTTATTGTTGCTAGCAACAATATTTTTCCGCTGTTTGTAGCCGTGTGACGAATAGGCATCTTTTCTGTTGTCGATGGTGATGTCAGGATGCGTGTAGATATAGGACAGTATGTGTTTCGTTACCGTATATTTTCAATCTTCTACTGTGCATTTTACTAATACGTATAGAAAAGGTAAGCAGCAATTCTGCCCCTCCGTCGTGATGTTGCTGTTGGCATGTTGGCTGTTGTGATGTTCCTTGAAAGCGTGAAACTGTTCAAACCGTGGGCCATATCACGAAGAAAGTGTCGTCCACCAGCATTTAGGATTCTTGTCAATAGAGCTGATTTCTTTTTCTTCGAAAGTCTCCATGAAAATGTTGCCATGATGACTGTTGGGAGTCGTGGTCCCATAGCTGCACAGTCCTTCTGATTGTAGAAATCTCCATTCCATAAAAAGTAAGTGGTGGTTAAATCCAATCTTACCAGGTTGTCTGATGAGCTCTAGGGTTTCCTCCAGGTGAAAATATATTCCACGTCGAAAGTCACTAGAATATCTTCGCTGATTACTTGATGTTCATGTATAATCTCCACAGAATGTTCTTTACAAAACTGCTTCTCAGACCCACCTACTGTTGTAGTTGTTTACCAATATATCTGATTATTTCGTAAGTGGGAGATCCATAGGTGCTTACAATTGGTCGCTTACTGTTTACTGTTTTGTGTACCTATGCTGTTGGGTCTCTACTAAATTTCTCGTAACAATCGGGGTGTTGATCTTCACATTGTAGTCTATCCTACTGTTGCATTTCCCTTATCGGCATGTAGAATAGATATCTTTATTCTTACGAAGTTCTTTCAATTCGTCTTCTTCTGCTCTTCAGGTATTTCTAGTTGGTGGTTTGGTTAAGCCAGTTAACCTAGCAAGAGTTAATTAATGAGGCACTCATGAGGCGTTCATAAAAAAATCAATGCCAAGAGTATACAATGTTTTGAAATGTTGAAAAATTGCTACTCGTAAGCAAAGAACTTAATATATTGAATATTAATAATGAATAATGTCCTTAATCTTCTTATTATTGCAAGTCTCCAGCCAATTATAAAATTTTTCTTTTGAATTATACACTAGATTATTCAATTGAATAGTTTCTCTTTTTTCAACCGTCGGATTTGATTTATTTATGGTCTATTGGACCGAATATCGCTATATTCAATTAACCCTTGTGACAACAAGTGGGGTCTTTCTTCGCTTCGAAAATAATTTGTTTGTTTTGCCAAATTGACGTACGTTTTGTAGCAGTGTTTCAAGTACCTTGTGGTGGAGAGGCTACTTGTCTCAAGTCAAGTCGTTGAACACTATATACATAATTGAAGAAAATCAGAAACACTTTTTGTACCATATCGAAATCGAAATTAGCTACAGCAACTGTTAACAAATTAGTGCATTTCCTGGATACATAACTGGCAAGGACGACATAAACTCTCTTGCGTGAGTATTAAATCCATGTTAATTATAATATCAGTTGCAGCATCTTGAATTCTCTGCTATAATTGGTTCTCATAATTCAAACAAGTTTCTTGAAATTACTCCATAAATAAAAATCGAAAGGACTTAAGAGGAGTGATGTGGTTGGTCAGGGTATAGGACCCCAGTTCCATTTACTTTGGAAATAAATGTTATTGAGTCGTATGCGAAAAGTATTAATAACATGTCTTGACAAATTGGATTTATCTGACTATAGAATTTTTGAAATAAACTTGTTATCTTGGACGTATTGTTGCAAAATCCAGTGACAAAAAATTACTCGCTGTTTATATACGCAATGCAGTGCGCTTGTACGCCGACATCTATCGATACATCTATAGTATCGATATTCCATCGTTGCCTTACGAACGTTTCCATTATATAGTATATGACAAAAACAATACCATAAGTAAAATTGCACACATACAAATTTTAACAAATCGTTTGACAAACTATTTTTGATACCGCGCTTTTATTCCGTTATGCTAAATCATGGCAAGGCATTACATTTTTCACCTCACAAAAGTGCTATCTATGCCTTCCGAACAAAGAAATATAGGACCTACGTTTATATGAAAAATGTTCTTGAAATGAAATCTACTTTTCAAGTTTATAAATATAACGCCGTATTACTGATATGAAGTTCGTGATTTTACTATTAAGAGCCGTTCAAGTTTTGTATGTATATTATGTATTAATGTATGAAATCAATATAACGTGTTTATTTATTTTATTACGTTTCGAAATATAATTACAATATTGAGATAAAAAAAACTGAAACATTAAATTTTGTTGGATATGTTTTTCTTGCCACGCCCGAAAAATACATTGTATTGTGATAAAAAATGCAATTAAAATATTTCATAAAAACGGAAGCAGATTTAAAACATCAGTGCTCCTAATTTTATCAAAAGATAGTGAGACGTAATTCTTGAAATTATATATAAAAAAATACCTCGACATGGGTTAATTTATAAGAGTTATTTTTTAAGAGCTTTTCTAGAAATTCTAGTAGAAACGGAGTATTGCCGGAATATTGGTATAAAATTGCATTAAGTTTTAAAATATATACAAACTTATCGCGTGAAAAACGTTTACTTCTTGAAATAAAAAATGTAGCTTTGCAAATTGTTTTTAATTTGATGATTGTAATATAGTAGAGGTTTTTTCCTGATAAGAGATCAGTTTGAAAACTAAAACGGAAAAAATCATTATTTATAGATTCATTGTTTTTTTCTGCATATATTAGAGGGGCGTGGTTAATATAATTTTCTTGGCGACAAATAACTTTGGACGCTGGCAATGTTTTTAAATTGTTGTTTTTTATAATTTTAATTGCATCATTAACTCATTGCATTACATAAAGTATTACATACTTTTATTTACACATTCCTACGGATTGCGTGTATATTTATTTAGTTATGGCCGAAAATACATTGTCCGAATATCGGAAGTATCTTTTATACAAAAGAAAATCAGGAGATCAAGAGCCCGTATGGTTTTATTTATTTGCGGAAGAAGGAAAAGGCGAAACAGGAAATTCAAAAAATTCTTATTAATACTTCAAACGAAAGGTGGATCTACGAAAGGGCTTTTAACTCATTTATTAACAAGACACGAGATGACGGAAGACACGGTAGACGATGTTATATTTTTGCGTCATTTTTTCAAGAGAAAAAGTAAATATGTTGTTCAACAAAATTAGTTGTTAATTTTTTATCAATATCAACAGAGGTTTTTATTTAAATTGAAGGATACTTATTTATTTTTATCGATATTAATAGCGTTTATTTGTTTTAATTTAAAGGATTCCTTATTTATTTTATTATTCATAACCAATACTTATTTAGAAAAATAAAAAAACCAAGAGAAGTGTATTATTGTAGAAGTATCAATCCCGGGACCCCGCAATAAAAAAAAAACCTGAATTCCAGGATCCCGAAATCACGACCAACCGAATTGTAAATACCTTTCCGCAATTCTAACTTGCACGAAATGTTGTAAAAATTTGTAAACACAAATGTATTGTCAAACTGCAGGATAAACTTGGCATATTCTTAATATCCAACGTTGATTGCTTTATTTTTAATAGGAAAAAATAATACGAAAAATTTCCCAAAAACTTTGTTACTTTTCTAATGTGAGTTTTCTTGGCAAGTACTTAGGTAGACACTAAAGGATTCAAATCGATCTGCTTAGTGAAAAACCTAACTTATAATAGTATATTAAAATACAAGTTCGAGAAAGCATCGATTCAAGTAAATTATTAATCACAAACAAAAGACCTTTTATATTAAACTATTTTTAAATATAAAATTATTGCGTAGACCACAAATAAAATGAAATTTCGTTAAAGAAATGTGGCAACGTTATGGCTTGAATGTCATTGATAAGAACAGTTTTTTTTTCACGATAAAATGACAAAAAACCCGACCGGTCGATGTGCGATCCTACTTGGATCGAGAAAGTCGCGTTTGCAACGACCATATTACAGAATAAACTTAATTGCACTCACCCCTATGTCTCTGAGTTTTTCAAAGCGCGTCCTTCATTCTACCTTCCAAAGGCACCAACGGAACTCGTACAACACACACATTTTCGATAAAAAATCCAACGTACATTACACGCAAAGTCAAAAACCGCACAATTGTCTTATTTGAAGTTATTGTCATTTGACCGACGGTTCCACGACAGCAACGTCCGTTTCTTCGTCAAATCACCGTCACAAAATACCGGAATTAACACCATTTGCGAAATAATCGCGACGAACAGGTCCAAAACACGGAACTTTCACGCACCTTCTAGAAGACTACACGCCGATCGGATCGGATCTGTCAATTGTTGATGCAAAAAACCGACGCCTTATCGCAGAGTTTATGCATCGAGTTGTGTGACAAAAACGATCGTACGTCGTCAACGTGTGTGTTATATTTTAAACGCCGTTGGGAACGAAACTTGACAGACAGGAATGCACTAGGAATTGTTTTACTTTTATTTAGTATATTACCCCTGGAATTATTTTGCTTTCATAATTTCCTAAACTGTTAGATACACCAGAGAAATAAAGATTATAAACGAAAATGGAGTTGAAAATTTTAGTGGCAATAAATTACTTTATGAATGTCCTGCTAAATGTCTTTAAGGAGATTAGGTTGAATAAAAAAAAATGCATTTTGAAATATTGGCATTGGCATTTAATTGTACGTATCAATACACTCTCACACTAACCTGACCCAACAACAATAATTGCTTAACGAGAAATTTGTAATTAGAATTTGTAAGATTGGTGATTATTAACGATTTCGCGTTAATCTCTCATTAGAATCTGAAGGCAAACCGAACATCGGGTTAATTTTGAATTGACTTCAAAATACTTTAGTAAGCTAGTAAACTCCTAGTGGTTACACCAAAGATTTAATTAGGATATTACTTTGCAAGTATTGTTTCTCCTACATTCGCTAGTATCACATTTATAATGAGACGCATAGCTTATCGAGTATATTTATTCAACAAAATTAATTATTTTATGTTTTCCATAAATTACATAATGATGTAAAAAGATTTTTATGCAACTGAACGTTCCGCATTTTTCTATTTAAATAAAAATTCTTTTTAATAATCGTAACAAAATTTTATTTTATTAATAATAAAAATTAATTAGAATTTAACAATCCTTACTTTAAAAATAATTTATGATATAAATTTATATATTATTAGTATCTACCATACTATATAATATTATTTTGTTATATGATCGCTTTGTGTATGTAAACCATACTACTAACATACAACTGGACAGAACTAAAACTAGTCAGATTGCTCGTAGAAGTAACATTTGGAATGTGTAGCTCCAATTCTTATTGAATGAATGATGAGTTGAATTAAATTGAATTAATATTTACATTAAGCTGCGTGTTTCAAAGAATCTTTGTACGCGGCAGCTTACCCGCACCAGTCAAACGCAATTCGTCAACCATTCGATGTTGAATTTCAAAATTTCAACTAATTATGACTCAATAACCCCTAATCCAAGTGAACTCACCGAACTATTAGGATAAATCGATAGTATCTAAAAATATTGATGGTTGATAGTAGATATAGCAAATAAAACTCTAGTTAAAAAATACGTTGGGTTGTGGTTAAATCAGGGTGGATTTCCAACAAGTTCACTATTTACAAATTATATCAACATTTACTGCAGAAATTAAAGATTGAGTCGAATTTTGTCGGGTCTCCATTAGTCTTTCTAATTCCACTGACTAGCACAATGGAATTAGATAGTATTTGGAAGAACGACAATGCCCCCAACACCAGAAAAATAAAATACACTATCCTGGTAAAGCATCAAAAATTTTCAGTAACGAACGCAAACGGGTGCTGTACTAGTGCCCGGTTTCACAAACGCTAATCGGTCGTTAACGGCTTGTTAACGAATCGTCAAAAGTTTGCCGATTCGTTATCGAATCTTTAATCCATCGTCAAATATTTGATGATGGACAGGTCAAATACATTTGTTATTTGACGATGGATTAAAGACTCGATAACGAATCGGCAAACTTTTGATTATTCGCTAATAAGCCGATTAGCGTTTGTGAAACCGGGCATAGGTCTAGTAACTACGCTAAATAGAAAAAGTTCATTTTTCCTTTGTGATTGTGCCAAAACCTTATGAAAACATACAAATTTTGAAATGTTATAATAAAGATTACATATTTTTTGAAACATGCAACCTTTTCAACAATTCAATTCAATTCAAAATTCCAATGTATACATTCATTTTTCGAAACAACATAAACCTAATTAATTAGAACCACCGTAAAATTTCCATTTCCAATTTTTTGTCTTATTTGAAATATATAATAAACATTAAGTTTCTCCTGTACGTTGTGTTTTTATTCGACATCAAAATATTATACAACAAATAAATTATTACTTTTAATTTATAAAAGCACAATCCTCGTCTTGGTAAATAACCAGTAACTTTCGCCAACCGAATAGAACCGTATTGATAACAATTAAAAAAAAATCATACATTTTTCTCTCTTGATATATAATGTACTATTTCATCACATACTATAATAATAACGTAATTTAATTTGTTCTATTTCACATTTACTACTTGTGGGCGTTTACGTAGTTTATAAACAATGTATGTAAAGTAATGTAAAGGAAAATAAATAATCTCGTTATTATATGTTACGGGCGGCATGGAATAAATGAATAATACGTCAATACAAAAACACTTAACGTGATTCAATATAGGACCTATTAGTAAAATGACAAAAAATATATTATAAAACATAGGTTCGTCTTATCTCTAAAAAAAAACTTCAGGCGTGTAAAAGTAATCTCGCATTGACGGCTTTTTACAGTAGATTTTGGCTTCTTCGGTAGCACGTTTTTGTACTGAACAGGTAGGTGATTAAATATTTTTATGCTTTGTCGGCATGTAAGTTTTTTTACCTTGTATTGAAAATATGTGTAAGTACGAAGTTTGGATTTATCGCGTGCGCGTGTCTTCATCTTGACAGTTGAAAAATTGGTAATTTTATTTTACGAAGCTCATACATCCCATGTATATATGCGAACACTATGTTTAGATATTCTCCGTTTGAACAATTTTTATGTGAAATCTCTTGCGTATTTCTGCCGTTTCTGGACTTTGGTTCTGTTTTATAGCGATTTACGTAAAGTCGATTCCACACACATCTCGAGTAGATGTATTGCAATAGTGAAATCCGACATGCGTTTTGACCGTAATTATCCGATAATTGTCGATAGTCCAAGGGATATCACTTAACTCATTGGAATTGAGACCTGCTTTATATGTACACAAACCGCACCGTTATCTGATATTGTTTTGAGGAATTTTTAATTTGATTTGGCGAACCAGGATTGCAGTGTTTGTAACCGATATGTTACTTGATACTGTAAGTAATTTATTGTTTCATTCTACAATATCGCCTGCAAAAGTGTAGATTCTCGATTATCCGCATTAGGAACGTTGTACATCAATATGAAAATAAGGAAGGTCTTAATATAGAACCTTGTGGAACTCCCCTGTTTTATGTTGTTTAGTTCTTGTGTCTTAAATGTTATGAGCCTAATGCGGCTTCTGCAATATACAACTTTGTTCAAATAGATAAGCATGTCGCATCGATCGATTTTAAAAGAACATTTAAAAGAATGTTTTGTTACTAACAGAGTAATAGCATGGAGCTGGATATTATTTCACGATCCTTGCCATGTGCAAGCATTAAAAATACAATCTTAGAAAAATAATTCATTTTGAAAACAAAAAAAATGTAATACCAATCCACACGCTAAGATTCCAACCCAAAAATAATTAGCAGAGTTCGTGATTTAAAATACAAAACTTGATATTGTTTGCGATTAAACCAAACCTTTAAAAATTATAATTCGTTATATAATTCGATTTTGTGTAAATTAGCTTGTCCGAATTTACACGTATTTGTTTTCATTTACATCCGGCAGAGCCGCATCTAGAACTTGTTCAACGATCTAAAGATTTAAACCCCTCGTTTAAACTTTTAAGTTCGCCCCTATTTCAATCTGCTACTAACGCAATGTTGCGTTCGCTGGCGTTTATCTAGTGTAGCTTACAAGTTCTTTATATTTAACATTATCGTTGTAAAATGTTATTGAAACGAGATATATGTAAGCACTGCAGGCCTTAAAGGCCTATGGCTTGCTTTATTGTCTTTCTCCACTTATCTCTGTCCTGAGCCATTGTCCTCCAGTCTCTCACAGCTATGCAACCAATCACGCTTTCTTTAGTCTTCCTTTCTGTCTTGGTATTCAACTTATCAACACTGTTTTAGTCATTTTGCTTTGTGGCAGTCGCTCCACATGTTTCGTTGCATTTCACTATATTAGCTTCGCCGTAGTGCTTACTTATTGCCGCATTTGTCCTTCTCATGCATACCTCGATTTTTTTCCACCCTAAACTCTTCTAAATATCTTCTTTCCATTTCTAACTTTTGTTGTTCCCGTTTGCTTCGTGTCCATGTTTCACACGCATTTTTCATTCTTGGTTTTATAAACTCTTTCTGTTCCTTAATACATTTTTCGAACTCAAACACAACAAATTGTTCAGTGTTGCATTGTTTCTCTTTGTTAGTCTTGCCTCTGTTTCCTTGCTGTTGCTGTTTTCTTTCGTTATAAGAACTCCCATGTAAGTAAAGCTGAGTACTCGTTGAAAGTTATATTCCTTTCCATTTCCCATTCGTATTAGAAAATCCGTTTCTGTTGATTCTTGGTGGTTTATTTCTAGCCCGATTACCTTTGCTGTTTTTTCAAAGTATCTCGCTATTTTCCTTAAGTGTTTCTCCGTTTTAGCGATGTTAAATAAAACTGTTGAAAGCATGCTACCCTGCTGATGTCCATTTTATATATGGAAAGCTTCTGATAAAATTCTCTTCATTCTAACCCTGTCCTTTGTATGTCTCATTGTCGTTCGCACTAAGCATATGAGCTTATTTGACATCTTAGGTCTCCGATGGCTTTATATAGTTGTTTCTTTATGACTGAATTCTGCACCTGCCTAAAGTCAATGAAAACAGTGTGTAGTGTTACTTTATGCTCGTAGCTGTTGTTCTGGATTTGCTTGAAGGAAATGATTCGATCTGTCACAGACCTGCCCTTCCTGGACCCACATTGATATTCTCTATTTGCTTTTTCTAGACACGGTTCCAATTTATTCCATATACTGTGGCTTAATATTTTATATACTACATATAACAGAGCAATCTCCCTGTAATTGTCGCATACAGTTTTGTCTCTTGTTTTATACAATGGAACTATAATTTCCTTAGTCCACTCCTTCGGCATATCTTCTTTGTTCCACATCCCTAATATCAAGTCATGTATCCTTTTCTACAGATCTTCATATTTAATTACTTCTGCGACTTGTTGTGTCCTCCACTTTTATGATTTTAAAGATTTTTTTATTACATCTTTAAGTTCCATTTCTCTTGGTGGATATATTTCCACTCCCTCTCTCATTTCCTAGTTCTTCTATCTACTCAGTTTCATCCGAGTTATTGTTCATGAGCCCCTACGTTCCTATTAAATTACGTTCTATATCTTTGCAATATATTTGTTTGCTCTGGAAACCAGCTGTTGATTTTCTGAGTTTTTGGTCTTCTTTCTTTATTATTAAATGTTTCTTCTACGTTCTTTATTTTATCTTCGTAGTAGACTCTTCTTTCTTCGACAAATATTTTTTGCCTCTTTCCTCCATAATGTGCACTTACCTCTGTTTGTTGTTGTATTATTTATTATAATTTCTTCTCTTGCCTTTATTTTTTCTATTACTTCGTACCAGTTCTCGCTATTCAATTTTTCTCCTTGTTGCACTATTTCTTCCCATGAAGTAATAGTTCCATCGGACTTCATTCTTGTTCAGTTTCCTTTTCTGATCTCTTACTGCTAACTCTCTTATAATGATCGTGATAAATTTTGCGCCCATCTCTTCTATCAATATGTTATCATGTTGATTTGTGAATCCACCATCTGGTGTGGCCCACGTCTCCTTATGAATCTGTTTACGTTAAAATTTTGTACTTCTTATCACTAACGCCCATTTCATTGCAAACTTTGTCAGGCATTTTCCATTTTCTTCTTGCGAGATTTTTGCGTATGTTGCGATGTTTCAGGCTTACATTTCTATTATCCCCTTTGTCATACATTTTTTGGACTAATCTTTCAATTGCTCATTATTCGTATGTGTCTCTTACATTCTATGTATGAAACGACATACACATGAACCAAATATTCTTATTTTATTTTTTATTACTTACATATTTTATAAGTATGCTCCTTTTAATCTTTCATGCAAATCGATTTATTATATGCAGTCCGAATGTAGGCAAATAAATTATTTACGAGTAATTGTGTATAATTATATAAAATGTGCCGTGTCGTGAAACCATTCGTATCTTTAAAATACGTAGTAATAAATGTGGGTATTTAGTAAAACATCGACCCACATTGATGATTTATATAACAAGTTGTAACGTTTTGTAAAATTTGTTTTGCATACACTTGTAACACGAATTTTTAATCTTCTAAAATTCAAATATCATCACATCCACATTAATATTAATGAAAAAACGTTTAATACTAATATTAAAAAAAATACGCTAAATGTAAAATTGAAAGTAATCGTTAAGATTGTAAATCATTATGCTATATTGCGTTCACCGGATGTCGAAAATAGGTTGCATGCAACTACGTATCAATTCAGACCCCACATTAGGATTTATAGTGGCAAGGACAGTCAACGTAATCATCCGAGAGCATCCGAAGTAAAGTAGCCTCCTTCTATGATTTCTATAGCGACAGCATTTGAGTAAAGAGTGATACACCATCGAAAGTTACAAACAAGTGATTTTGTTGTACTGTACATTTTCTAAAGGAAGCTATAGAAATTGCGAAACAGACGGAAAACCTCAACAAACGGGACGATGCTCGGTTCATATGTCTTCATTTAGCCATTTAATCATACATCTGATTTAATTTGTTTGATGTCAACTTGTCGTTATTCTTCTCCATTTAGCAACTACGTAGATTAATACTCGACTACTTTAAATAAATCTAAACCTTTTTGGGTAATGATTAAGTATAAAATTCATATCAAGTAATTAATGCAATTTGACTGACATGTAAAAAAATGTACCCTTTTTGAAACAATGGAAACTTATGGGTATTTTTAGATGTTAGTTGGTCATGTACAATAATCTTTTTTCGCTTTTATAAAAATTACAAAACGTTTCCTATTAATTTTCGATGCTTTCCTCGCATTGTTCTACATGGATTGCAACGATGCTTCAACAAACTATGTTCACTATAAAACAGTTAGTAAAAATCAATTCACGTCTTAGTAAACGTGTTTCTATATTGATGAGATTAAATTACGGTTTAGTAGCAAATCGTGTTTCCGCGTGCAACTTTAAAATCAATACCGAGTTAACTTCCCCGAAGTTTCGAGAAGTGCGCGAGATAGTAAGTGCGCGATCCAATTTAATGAAGACTACTTAGAAGTGGCGAATAAAAAAAGCAACATCGTTTCGAGATTATAAATTCTCGGTACGTGGCGATAGATTTTATTTCCAAATCCGGAAATGTGGAACTATAAACAACATATTGCAGTGGCAGTTTATATTTACGTTGTTTCATTTGCTATTTTGTAATTAATAATTTTAAATATAATTTTAAAATGAAACCCGAGACAATCGGTACATCATGTTGAATAACAGGGTTGAAAGTTGTTGTGAGAAACCAACACGTTGACGATGCAAATAGGAGGCCGTAATAAAAGTACATGAATAATTAGTGGCATAAATTAAAAAGCAGGTTTGAGTTGGAAAAATACTGGTGAATATTGCATAAAAAGATATAATGCCATTAATAAAATTACATGTAAATGGCTCCTACAAACCCCATCTGAATAATCACAAAAATATAATTTTTATATGAAAAAGTAGGTACGATTCTCATACTTTGTTATTTCTAGTTATTTGTGTTTGTAACTCACAATTTTAAATTCGTGTGCCAATATTTTACGTGACGGTAGCTGGCTCTCTCGAGTCCAAATATTGATTAGATGTAAATCATTCTGTTTAATTTTGTTTCTGTTTTTTGTACAGTTGCGCCTTTGCATATAAATAAGTGCATCGAGGGATACTAGGAGCCTGCGGCCTTTTGAACACATCAGACCTATAGAGATACTAAGAGTAGTAGCAATATACTGTTAGTAATAATATATCGCGCGGTTAATACACGCACAGTCCCAAAAAATATGGCGAAATGTCCATCGTTAAACGACCCGACGTAAAATTGAAATATTCTCTTCTTACCAATTTTTGTTATGATTCTAGGTATGATAATGTAACGACGAAGAGACCCAGTTTTAAGGAGCAAAACAATTAAATTAATGTTAAGAGGTTATAAATAATCTCAAAGGAATCACCCAAGACAAGAAGTTCGAACAATGAGCTAAATATAAACCATAAACAATATCGATAGTAGCAATAAAAGTATTAAATTAAACAAAGAAAATAGAAGATATAGAATAGGAGTTAAATTAGTGGGCACAATAGCAAAATTAAAAATAATGCACGTAAATAGGTGCAAGTAAGGATTATTTTAGAAATATTTAATTCCATAATAGTGAAGGAATGTTAGCTTTGATTAGATAAATTAATTTCCGGCAAACTGACCCGATCACGATGACAGGCGTTTCACGAATATGTCCATATAGATCAGTTAGTTACATTAAAGTAAAAAGAACATAAAACTGCTGTAGTACAGTATAGAGTCAAAAATATATCTAAAACTTCATCAGAAGTATTTTAAATTTATGTATTGGTGCAATTGTTCAATGACAGACAGAAATAATGTAAAAGAAACGAGGATTATTTCGAATATCTAGTTATTTAATTTTAACCTGTTGATGATTGGCCAGGTGAAAGCATAAATACTAGCGATGCAACACATGACATTATGATATTATTAGCGAAGCTTAAGAGAAATTGGTTCTACACAAACAACCTTTGCAGGTTTCCTTGCTGGTTCAGTAAGAGCACTATTAAGGTTATTAAAGAAAAACTTAAAAAATTATAAAAAATGGAAGATATACAAAAACGATATTGACCAATTCGCATTTAAATTATTGAGGGCAAGATCTAAAACATTTAATTAAATCCTACTGCTGTAGGTGTATGAACAATGTCGAGAGCAATATGATCACCAACCCTAAGCATATTTGGTCCTTTTCTCGAATAAAAAGGGCTTTTAGTATACCACACGTCACTACTTATGATGATAAGGAAGCCTAAAATGGACCTGACATATATCAGCTATTTGCTAAATACTTCTAATCTGTATTTATTCGAACATCATCCATACATTTATTTACCAAGCTGTAGTTAAATCGAAAAGTTCTTTCCGTGTAGAAGAGTCCAAAGTCCTTAATAAGATTTGTAAGCTGTTGATAAAGGCCTGTAGTGCCCAATTGTATTGTCCTTTGTCAATTTTGTTCAAAATATCTCTTGAAGAAAGAATATTTCCACTCAAATGGAAGAAAATACTTGTAATCCCCATATTTAAAACAGGAGATTGAAGTGACGTAAGTTATTATCGTTCCAACTGCATTTTGCCGACTTTCCTTACAATATTTGAATAAAATCTCCACGACTAGTTATTTTTATGAATAAAAAGGTCAATAATACCTGAACAGCATAGTTTTCATGCATCCAGATCTGCAGAGGGAAATATGAGTACGCAGATTTTACTCTGAAAACCATGGAGAAGCGTGTCTAGTATACACAGACGATGTCGTATACACCGACTTCAGCTAAGGGTTCGATAAAATCATATCATAATATTCTTTTGCACAAACTGGCCGAGGTTGGTGTGCATGGGAGCCTGCTTCGTTGGATTAGCTCTTACCTGTCTGAGAGGTTTCAAGCAGCCACAGTAAACGGTTTTACATCTGAATTTCCTGAACTTTTTTTCTGATCCCTCAGTAGGACCCACTTGGGTCCTCTTTTGTTATCGTCTACAACAATGATATAAAAAATGCTTCCATTACTGTAATTTTTTTTATTTGCTGATGGCCTTAAATTCTTTCATACAATTCAGAGTGACATTGACAGACTTATGGTGCATTGCCAAAAAAATCAACGCTACATAACTTGAATAAATGCTACCAAATTGCATTTACGCGCAAGAAACAAAATATTACAAGATAATGAAACATTTCATTACGTCACTTGAACAAATAGGGATCGAATTCATTCTCAAGCACCAAAGTATAATTTCGCGCCCTAGGTATGTACCTAGGGCGCGAAATTATACTTTGGTGCTTGAGAATGAATAATAATAACCATTAATAAAATGTTTGTAGTTGGCATATTTTCCGACTCTCTCTCATATTTGCTAAGGGGAGCTGAGAAATCAGGAGGAAATAAAAAACTTGGTAGGCAGAAAAAAGGTGGAGAGATGCAATAAAAGAAGACTTAAAAGATACAATCAGTAACTGGAGAAGCACAAGAGACGAAAAGGAATGGGAATCACACAACTCTATGCCCAAAAGGCCAGTTTCCAAGCTGCCATATAATATTTATTATAATTCATTGATAAAAACGTTGCTATACTAAACGTAATTCCTTCGACAGAATATTAAAAATTAGTTTAAAAGGCCACCAATACAGATTACTTATCGGTAGATAACTTTAATAGTACAATATTTATGTTGTGGCAAGCAACTTCAGAAATATATCTTATCACCTACCTGTGTTTTCATGTTCTGTTGACAATGTAATATTTTAATATATAAATTATCTTTAAGGCGAAGGTAAATATTACCAATAAATTGAACACAAATACGGTCGATACGTCAACATTTCATAGGAAGGTGTAGTAATATTTATCATTAAGTAAATGCCCAAGCATATGTTACCAAACAAGTCCTGAAAACGTCCATATGCCTTTTCATTACGTCATTCTTGGAATCGGATTTATTCTTATCTCTGGCCACAAACATTGCAGTTTGATAGAAATGTAGTATTTGGCAAGTACGAAAACCCGATAATCGTTCTTCGCACTAAGTAATTACAATCACAAAATAATGTGTAATAAGCAATTAAATTCGTGCAATTTGCTTATTTTGTATTTTTAAATAATCTTGCAACACTAATATTTATGTAGTATGCTCAATTTTTATCATACAATTATACAAAAATATTTTAGCGATTTAATTAAATTAAATTTTTATTTTAAAACAACATAAAATTAACGTTGATTCAGATTATTACTGTTATTATAAATAAAAGTGATTACTCATGTCATCGTAATGCTATTTCTAAACAAATCTGGAGGAGGTGAAGGGCGGGTAGTTAAATCCTAGCTAAGTAAAAAGGTGAATACGATAAAGGAAATTAGTAGTAGTTGGCAATAATAGCAAATAGTAGTATATATGCAAAGTAAGGGGCTACCTTGCTTGACTCGTTGCATATAGCATTGAAATGGTGAGTCCGGGCGCTGGCCGAAAATACTTTCGGACATCGCTCGGGAAAATTAAAGTTTTAATCCGCCAGGCAGTGGCGTAGCTCGATTTTGTAAAATTATTTTGGCATAATGAAAACGATTATAAAATAAAGTGCATTAAAAATCTATATTACAAAAATTATATTAGATAATTATGTAGGAGTAGTACCATTATTTTAAAAATCTTCATCGTCATCATTAAAGTGGATCCTCTACTGCAATTAACTGCATTAAATTCATCTTCGGCAAATTTCCATCATTTATTTGAAATGTAGTATTTCGTGTTCCCACTTTTTGTTTCACTGTTGCCCATACTAGTTCAATAGGATTTAACTCCGTATGGTATGGAGGAGGCCTTAAAATAGTGTCGCCGCTTTCTCGAAAAATGCTATCAAATTTATTCTACTAATGTTGTTTTTTGTGAACCTTTATTATTTCAGCATTGTGGGTGTAAATGGTATATTTTTTATGTCAGCCATATCATTCCTGTCTTTCGAAGATTGCAGTTTCGTGGGTGATTCCTTTAAACATTGTAGTAGGGTATTGTCTGTAACCACAACAGACTTGGTACATTTTGAATTAATTTTTATTGGTTGTTTGTTGTTTTTCGATACCTGAATCCCAAGTCTTTCGCAATTGTTCCTAGTGAAGTTAATTGACCGGCACATTCAATATATTGGCGTATTTTTTTTTCGTAAAGCTCGAAGTGTAACTAGACTTTCGGTTTTGTGAAAATTTGTAAATTACATTTCAAAAGTCAACTTTTTCATAATCTTTCAGCTCAGTAACTGTAGTGAATTATTTCCTTCTTTCACAATCCTTTAAATGGTTCTTATTGACACACCTGCAGCGCTGAACACAATGTTCTTTATCTTTTATGTTTTATGTTCTTCTTTAACACTATATTCTGTCAAACTTTTATCACTTTCCATTTTTAAATAATTGAAAACGGCGATTGTTGATCGACCCAACCCAACCCAACTTTTAGCAACCAGCGAATTTGAAAAAAATCAATTCACAAGGATATCAAGAAAATAACTGAATTGTGATGTTACATATATATATAGTAATATTATATATATATATACTTTCTCAACATATACTAATATATACTAATGAAGTAAAATATTATATAATATATGGTACAGGTAGAAAAATATGTTTGGTCAATCAGAGGATAATGAATGCATACATTCTTTGAAATGCAGTAGGAAGGTACTTATGTATTATGTACCTGTTATAGGTATGTTGGTAATTATCCTTATAATCAAAGAATGTCTTACGACGCCACTGGTAACATTTAAATAGAGCGCATTTGCATTTCCACCGCACATACAGAGCTCTCGCCATCCTAAAACTAACATGAAAATTTTCGACCTCAAGATTTTAACGGATATACACGTTCTGACCTTGCCTGCGTCTAGTTTTATTTTCGACATGACGTATGTGTCGCTCTAGCTGTAAACTCAAGATTTGTTTTAGGGAAGAAGAAAACCACCTATTTGAAAGCTATATCTCAACCGGAAGTAATGGTTTACTCCTTTCACTTTTTCATATCTCGAAAACTTATCGAAAAAATGGTTCGAGATTTCAATCTTAAAAGGGGTCACATAAGAATTTTTGCAAGGAGGCGCTACTTACCGAAGTTACTTCAGTCCAAAAAATTAAAAATTTTGAAAAATTTTACTGCTGACTAGCGACCTCAATTTATTTTTGTGGAAGCATCCAGCTTAAATTTTACTTAAAAATATAAGATAGTTTGTTACTTTTCCTGGATCTTAGAGCATCGGTTTACATTTTTCGCAGTTTTTATAAATAAAAAATGTATTGTATGAAACATTCCTACAGCTCTCTAAAAAAAAGACAAACCGTTAAATTTTGATGTAAGGTGGTAGTAATAAATGATTTTGGTATAACTAAACGAACTACCTCAGTCTTAAATACATCGGGCCTCAATGTCTGTAGAAAGGAATTTCCGACCAACAACTCTTATAGCAGGATTTGATGAATCTCTGGATTCACAATATTTAGCTTCAACAGTTTGAGCGTAAAAGCTCAGACACATACACGCACAAAGAGAGACAGACGTCATACGAAAATAGTCAGAATGGAATCAGGGAAGGTCAAATTGTGTATATCCGTTAAAATCGCGACTTCGAAAATTTCCATGGTTACTTTACTTTCTTGTAGATTAAGTATAAAAAAGTAAAAACTAGGTAGATTCAAATACATGGTCCAAAGCAATCAAATATCTAATAAAAAGTGTACATGAAACAAAAACGTTGAAGAAGATAGGGAAGGAAACACTTCACTATAAGAATGAGGGGTATTATCAATAACATTCCTTTTCAACTCACTACAAATGCTGCCCGAATCAAAAATATTGGAAGTTACAAGTGAAGGATGAATCACTATTACACTTTAGATTCATTGACTTGTTCAAAGTTCAAAGATGTGAACTGCTGACGGGAAGTTGTGGCATGAAAATAATGGGAGTAAAATTAAATTATTTTCGTTTTAACCCATCATTCACATCAGTCTTCACTTAGAAATTCATGACTTCAAACAAGTGTAGGTTTCTCAAGTGCAATAGCGATGCACAAATTTATATCTTGTTATGGTATGTAAAAATTACATAAAATATCTAATGGTGGTAGTGGTTGCTAGAATAGCGCAAATGAAAAATTGAACATAAGAATCATTTCTCAATAAGCTTCAGCATCAAGACCACTACAATAGTAATTTTTTGATGAAGTGAAATTTTTTTAATTCGTTATTAATTTGTACTCAAGTTAGGTCTTACTATTAAAACGCAAGTATTTATAGAGGTAGGTCACATAAAACAATTCAAGATTTTTTCATTAATTTTATTAAACAAATTGCGTTACACACAAATCTAAAAATATACTCTCTATATGAGGTTTTTCTGGACAATATTAAGTAAAATAATATAAATGGAATGGAACAAAACACAATACTACCACAGTAAGAAATAATATTGACAGGTAAACAAGTTTAACAAATAAGGACTTCGTTAATGTAATATAATTCTGAAAATTTCTACTCCACTGCATTGTATTAATCATACAAACAACATATCAGTGTTACCTAGAAAGCCTAGTTTTGCCATATTGGCATACTTGGCATGTTCAAGAACAATATCGACTTTGTCATTTATTCTATTTGCTTTTTCCGGGTTTCTACTCATGCTATTTATTTTATAAGGCACATAAATCAATTTTTCGCTTTGAATACTGAACCATTGCCTTTTAATAGTAATCATTAAAAATTTGCTACAAAATATTAGCTTTGACATTCCTTATATCCAGCGTTTAAGTTCTACAATTATGCAGTTCTATATTTATAATCATTTTTCAAATTTGTTAGTAGTACATACCTTATTTTCATTATACTGTTGTGCAGTTTTTGTAATCACCCTAAGGACTTTGACGAAGACATATTTGTTGGGGAATAACAGTTTTTGCAAAAAAACCTAAATTGGCTAATTAAGATTAGAAAACAGGCCATGATAAATTGAAAGAGTAAATGGTATTTTACCTGCAGAGTCTAAAATGTAAGTAAGACAAAGGTTAGATGAAACATGTTTGGTTTCAGATTATATTTGTAATATAGAATGTGTGTCTTAAGGTTATCAATCACACGGGTTAGAACCCAATGTAATTGATAACCATTTTGACAAGTTTTAGTTTTAAATATGAGATCTTATTTTGTAATTTTTAACATTAGTGTATTTTTTGTATCTATTTGGTGTAAGATCAATTCTTCTACATGACAAACATTGATATTTAAATAACACAAGAGCACATCAATTTATTTCTACACGAAGCCTATATTTAATTGAAAAAATTGCTTAAGTTATAAAACAATTTAAAAATTAATTTACTGTGCACAAGACGTTGTTTCTCAGCCAGAGAAAATACGGGGTAAAAAATCTAAAATCTAATGTATAAAAATATTGTATAACAACCTACAACTGCACATAAATTAAGTTAAATGCTTTGAATGTAATAAATATTAAAACATTTTCTTTAAGAAAACAACAAGTAGATTAAAACGGATTTAAAACTACGTCCAAAGAGACGTAGGCATTATTCCTTCAACCGAACTAACGGCTGGCGTCAAAGATTCTTGACGTAAGAAATTCAGTGGGAAAAGAACTAGGTGACCCTAAAAAAAAACTCAACTTAGTACAATTTGTGTCATTTTGTTTCGAAGGATATTTTTCCAGATTGAGCAACAATAATTCCAAAGGCAAAAATAACACACCTCAATATTTTGCAGCATAGTTTCTGATCTTGAATATTCTGTCATATAAAGTGGTTCTTGCGCGATGTACTTCTTTAAATCTTCGTAAGTTTCCACTTGATCACTTGGGATGCAATGAAAAACTTTTTCGTAAAACTCCGTGTTTAGACTGGCAGTTTGGTACCAGATATTATAATAAAAGTTGTGAGAAATCGGATCCGTAATGTCGATGTCTATCCTTTCGTGTTCCCTACCTATCAAACCTATGTGTTCCTTAAATAAATATTTCCTTAAACTGCCTGCGTATTTTCCTGACGGAAATGATTCACCGTTCATCAAACCATCTTCATATTCTTCGTCCTGCACAAAGTCATTGCGGAATAGTTTTAATGTTAACGAAATAACTCACTTCTATTTGCACTGCAATTTCAGAGTCCCTTTTCCCAAGGAGCGATCGGTCATTAATATTGGCTGATCCACAGATGACGATTTTATCGTCAACTATCATAAGTTTCGAATGGACGTATACGAGTTCCGTTATTGGTTCACCGTTTAATTCGGAGTGGTTTCGAAGACCGTAAAAAGATATATACTCGGTCGGATCTTCTATTCCTGCTTTTTTCAATCTGTTTAAAATTCCACCATCACCCCTAAAAATTTACATGTACTATAAAAAACGTTTATATCTAATTTTGACAAAAACACAAACATTGAAATCGTGTAGAAAATTGAAGCGATTTTATTACTCATAATCGATCACAGAAATAATTAATATTAACAAAGATGATAGTTTGTTTATTTTGGATAGTGCTAACACAGTTTTATACACCGAGTTTCAAGTAAATCAAACCTTGATATAGAAGCATAATTCCAATGTGTTATTGCACGTAATGAGGTTCCTGATGGACCACCAACTTCTCCTTCGAAGCCGGGCAATAAGGGCATTATAACAAACACTCTGAACACTGCCTTCTCTCTAAAATTAAGATTGTAAGATAATAGTCAATCATGGAATAAACAAATTTCATCTATAAATCGTGAACTACACACGACGAATTATATTTTCTTTGTTTAACGATAGATGTCATGTAATGTAATATCACTTAGATTGTACTTATATCACAAATTATTGTGATGCAAACATACTCAATAGATTATTTACATACTTATGAGCCCTTAAAATCCTATTATAAAGCGCCTCGTGTATTTGATTTCGAGTTACAGGATTGCTCTTGGGCAAAGATATAAAGAATTGATTTTCTATGTAAATATAATGTTGAGATCTATTAATTGCATTTATATACGCTTCATGTATACTTTGCTCGATGGTATTTGGTTCCGAAAATCCACAAGACCACGTGCTAACGCTCCTAAGCACCTAAGGTAAATACAATTAGATTTAAACTCAAATTTAAACGGAAGAATCACCTGACACGTAACCCGATGCCGTTCAAGTTGTAAAAATGTTGGTACATGTCCAATGTTGTATGATTTCGGTAAAAGATACGGATATAATTTACTAAGCCTTGCTTTTTCTAACTTGGTGGCGTTCCACCTTTGAATAAAATGCCTCGCGACGTCCCTTGCACTCGCACCTTGAACAAGCACAGCGATGTCATGCCAAGGCATCCTAGGCGTCGTAGATCGATCGATGAAGTCGATAAACGGCGCCTCTAAGTTTGTGAAGTCCTTAACAATAAAATTGCAATAATCCTTTCCCAACCAGTACTTCGCCGATCCGTTCAAATCTTCATTTTTAATTTCACTCGCAACCGGTCCCTCCCCATCGAGGACGTCTATGCTATTTTCATTTTGAAAGTAAACCATGTTTAAAATTTCTTTCCCTTTGACTTTGACTTTTGTTTTTAGCGATAACAGGCCGTTTTTGCGCTCCAATTCCGGAGTGTTCATTCTCAGACGTTCTTCGATGTTTTGTGGCATCAACAAGTGATCGCCTGGTTCTAACTCCGGAAGATCACATTCGGATTCGTCTGAGTCTTCAGGTTCCTCCTTCACAACGACTTCAGGTGTCACAGTCTGTTGATAATATGGAATGGGTCGTGGGTAAATTATGCCACCGCCTGGAACGGTGGAAGTTTTCTTTTTTAGAGTTGACACGTCGACTAGCGGAGTTACACTACCCATATCAATCAACCTGAAATGTAAGTGTATGAGCGACAAGGTTGTGAATTGTATGAAGTGTACCTGTGGTTATAATCATCCCATCTACCGTAACAGAGATCGACACCGCCAATAAATGCGTAAGTTTGGTCAATGCATACAATTTTCTCGTGATGCGCCCAAAGAAACACTCCGACTTTTGCGTGATCCGGGTGTCTTAAAACTTTAATGTTTTCGTGAGTACTCGACAAGATTTGTTTGCTGTAGTAGCTGTTCAATCCCAATGCCATTTCAAATTCTTTGTAGAGCAGTACAAATATTTTTACACCTTGTTCCTAAAAAAAATATTACTAGATCAGATATTATCATTCGAAAATAAAGTAATAGAAGGCAATATCTTTGTAACACCTTATATATAAAATTATACAGTTGTAGATGGAAAGGAAAATATTAGAATACGGTATAAATGTTATAAATGGCTGGTTTTATAAAAGTAGCATTATCGAGTTGTTAATTGTTGTTCTCTTTCACTAGAGACTAATAAGTAGGTAAGAAATTGTTACATTTCTTGTTCTTTAATAGACTTTTAGTTCTGCTTTTTCATATCATTTTCAATTCTTTCCCATTTTCTTTTTTGTTTGAGATTGTTTTCGTTAATGTTTTGCATTACTTATTTTAAATAAAGTTGTAATCAGCCCTGACATTTAGATAATGCTATTTTCTTTCAATTTAATGAATCAAATAATTTATTTTAAACAAATCTGTACTGTAGCTCCATCTGAATGTGAATAGCAATGGCGATGATAATCGACTAATTAAAATTACAGGTTCACTTATATGAATACAAGTGGTGAGTTATAGTGAATTTTTCTCCTTTTTACCGTCTTCAATCAGCTCAAGCTTCTAGGGTCAAAACAGTGGCCCTAGCAAACGTCTTGAATTCAACTGCGCAATTGCTTGGTGCCGTAAAAATATGTGCTCACTTAATAACACGTATTGATTGTCCTACTCCAATATAATCATTACATAAACAAGGAAGTTTGAAAATTAAAAATGAATTATATGTGGAACAAATATTAAAGAAAAACCAATTATGTACCTAATAAATTGCGTCTAACAATTTAATATTTATATTAACGGAAAAGTGTTAGTTTATAATAAGTTAAACTCACTGCTTTCCTTTGTAACAACTTATCAAGTCTCCAATAATCACCTTCAATAACTGGTCTTTTCAAGTAAATTTCGGGACTGAGCCACCAATCGGCGATGAAAATTTCTTCTTTGGCACCGCTGATAGCATCTGCAACTGCCGACATGTAACTGCCACCATCGACGAACCAGCTGGCCGTTATGGTGCTACGTACCGGAGCGAACGAGTGATGTCGATTTGGCTGCGTAAAATCTCCAGCTGCATAAAAAATTAGTTTGTTCGTTAGTGAACGGCTAAAAAATGCGTTGAACCGTCATAAAAACGTCCGTGAATAAGAATTTTCAATTACCTAGTTCCGAAGCGTGTAATTTTAAGCACTCGATCCAGGATTTTCTTTGGGACCTCGTTTGACACTTTATGACTATTTGCCGACTCAATGTCACAATTTGAAATGCTTTGTGCAGACCCGTCGAATAAACGCCAGAGGACACCTCGAATCCCTGGTCATAGAGTATGACGCATTTTACAAGACCGGTCTTGGGGTCGATGTAACCGAAGAAAGTGTCTTTTAAAAAGAACCACTTGTCAGACCACGATGAACATAAAACTTCTTGGCTTATATGTTTGAACCTAAATTATTCATTTTTATTATAAGCATTTACACGGTGTTAAAAAATGTGCCACAAAAGTTTTAATACAAGAATCAAATTTCTTCATTTAATTTATTTGAGCTCTGTTTAAAGACATGAAATCTGATAAAGTAATTCGATGAAATTTTCAAAATTTAATTAAATAAAAAAGTTAGTTATTGTGATAATTAAAATGTAGAGGTAACTAGAGGAAATGTATTTAATCCAGTCACAAAAATTACAGAATTCCAATAATGTTATTATATCACAGGAATATATATTTTTTAATAGGGAGGCACTCTTGGTATCCATCATGCATAGTAAATGAATTAAAATTACCTTAAACAACATGTGCTATGAAAACATCCAAAGCAATTACAACCAGTTTGACCTGGTTGAGTACTACCAGAACGCTTTTTAACTAAACTTTCTTTCCCCTTAGCACCAAGATCATGAATGAACGATAAATGGGAAACCTCGAGAAACGCTATCTAAAACGACACGTTGAAGTTATCCTTTTCCACCACAACACCAAACTTACAGTTGCCGAATGATACCTATAAATATTAATCGCTAATAAATTCGATAAATATTCTTGTAATTGCTTCATCCTATTTTCTAATTGTTCATATGGAATTAATACCTCTGGTTTTCTAGGAAATCTAAAGCAGAAAGAAACAATGAGGCGTACAACGACACTCTCACATTTTTATACCTTACCTAGGCAAAATACCTTTTCGTTTTCCATTTAGGGATAACGGTGCGTTATTTCGAAAGCTCTCCCGGCGTTTCTTGTGCGTCTTTGTTGGAAAAGGTATTTTCAACGATGTCTTAAACATTAATAAAGTACGGTGTAAATCTTGAATGTGTTTGTAGCGCTTTTTAATTAGCCACGTAAAGCCTCCGTGTATGAGCGAGATGGAATATCTGGAAAATGCACCATATAAATTATATTGACACATACTATAAATTTATTTTTAAAGGACTTGGTTTGGAAACACAAATAAAAACCATAACAAAATTAATACAAAACATATACATACAGGTGGGGATTTAGTAAGTGCGTGGTGTGATTTGTTTCGCAGTCAACAATGGTGACTTCTATCGGTGTGGCAGGAATAAAAATATCTCTATTGAGTGATTTGAACTTAATGGGTGGGTTATGGACGGCACTGAACGAAATTCTACCGGGCGTTGGGCCTAAAATAACATGCGTTATGCTGCAATTTGTTGAAGAATCCCCGGAACCCGTACCAATGTCTTCTTCATCTTTGTTGAGAACGATCTGCGGATGATCTTCGATGTCGACTAGAGTTAATGATTCTACGTTCAAGTCGTCGTCGAAATCTTCAGATCCTGGGCTCTGAGGTTCTCTTGTGTCTTCCCTGCCTTCGGAATTACTTGGGCTTTGTGGTTCTCTTATGTCTTCTTCGTTGTTACTTGACGTCATTCTGAGAAAAATCGAAAACATTAGTTTGGTTACAAAAATGAAGATGAGTTAAAGAATTGATCAGAGCAAGTGTTTTGAAATAGACATCGCCAACAGATAATCTTCACACCCGTTATCGCTATCGTGTAAGTTGCCTTCTCGCAGAACGAATGGTTCAATTATTAATATCTTCGAAATATTACATTGCACCGAATCTGATATGTTATGCCATGTTTTAATAATATTTGATTAAATAGTTATGTTTTCGGTCGTGTTTGACGAGGATGAATGTTTGCGTTCATTTTTTGTTAAGTTCTATCTCTTTCGTAAACCACAATTTTATTTTGTGTTTGGCGTGCGTAGTTGTTTATATACAATGTATAAGAGCATAGGTCATACCCCTATTTGCTCAGATAAAAATTAAACGCAAAATATCAAATCCAGATAATTACGTCTAGGTTAATATTAATGATAACAATATGCAATGATTATGAAAATCAACAGAATAACATTAATAAATCCTCAAAAATCTATATCCACTTCAATTACGTTTTTATTGTACGTTTGTGTATGATCTATAATGATATAGGTAATGGTATGTACCTATATCATTACAGATCATTTACAAAACCGTAGAATAAAAACGTTATTAAAGTGGATGTAGATTTTTGATAAATAAATTATACGTTTGTTTATTATAAGAAATAAATGGTCGTGTACTTGTTTATTATAGCGAAATTGTATAAAAAGTTGCGTTTCTCTCGCTCTATACACCATCTAAGTAAACGAGGAATTACCGAAGAAAATTATTCTATTAACATGTCTATTTTTAAATGGCCTAATTTTAATCTGTACGTCGCGCAGCGAATTTTCTGTTAATATTTGGACATTGGAACTATATTTTGATTTATACGTTGCTATGTAGTTATAAATCATGTTCGGCTTATCGTTAATATTAAACTTGAATGGGAACGTTGTTTAGAAATGAAAGCAAATAATATAAAAAAAATTTAGTTGCAAGGAGTCCAAAATTTCGTCAATGAACGAAGACGTGAATTCTTTTGATTTACACTCGCGAGAAAAAGAGACAGTGACCGGCCACATATAATTTATTGTAGCCACCCAAGAAAGAAGACATCGTAACCAGCTACAATTAAGGTCAGGTTAAAAAAAATCGGAGCAAGGAATTAAATAAGTTTTCCAAATTTTTTCAATTAAAAAGTCTTAGAAAGCGGCATCAAAAATATTATAGTAAAGATGTCCGAGTACAGAAATATATAAAGCCACAGTACAAAGGGGATATTTAAAACATAATGATGCTACAATCTTACACGAAGAGATGCTGTGAACATGTCATAAATAGATCTACAAACAGGACGAGGTTGGATTTTTGGATAATATCGTTGCTTTTCTTTGAACTTCAACCAGGAATATCGTGAATCTTATCTATTACAATAAATGGAATGGTACTATTGTCACATTAGATTCGTTCGTTTTTGGAGAAGGCGATGAACACCTTTTCTGATATTGACATGCTCTTGTAATAAGTGCATATGATAATAAGTTTAGAAACAAATTTTGAAAATTTTTTTTTGCTTTGACGTGTTCTTTATAAAGCTTTATAATGACGCCGTGTGTTAGGCATCCAAATATACGTTTGAATGGAAATTGTGGTGTAGAAGCCTCTCAGTCGCATGTCAACGACCCAAACCAAGTAATGTTGCAATTAAACGTATTGATTATAATTATTGTTTGCTCTGTGAAATACACATGTTTAAAATTAATTCTCAACTTTTTTTGGTTCCCATCATAATAACGAACGTTCAAGTTGGCCATACGTATTATAGAGTAACATTATATAATGTAAAATTGACTAAGAATTTATAATATGTCGGAAGTGTGTAAATAATTCATACGCGCACAATGATGGTTGAAAACGTTATTGATTACGTCATGATGGTTGTTTATAAACATATTTAACTTAATTGCCGAATTATTTAATTAATTTTTGAACATTGTTGTGTACATTATAACTATTCTTGACAACAATTTATACAAACATAAAATGCATATGTGTTGTCAGTAGAATACATTTTTTTAAGAAAAACATTAATTTACAAATTAGTCTAATATGAAAAAAAAAATATATTGGAGCAAAAGGACACGTGTCAAGATCGAATAATCGTCGGGCAAAATTTTATTTGAAGTACATTAAAATAACCACACTACAAACTACTTTAGTAGATTATCTCATTTATCGTACGCGCCAAATTGTAAACGTGACTCAGTTGAAAGAAATTTGCAGATAATTGACGCTAACTGAGTCTTGACTGTTATATTTATTGATACAGATTATCCCTTGAAACTTATATCTACTTATTAAAGTAGTGTAAAGAATTTAAAAACAATTAATGCTTAAATTTGATTATCGTTCCGAAAAATATCGATGAAAATTACTAGCAACTTACATTTTTTTTTAATTATGTCCGATTTATTTGGCAAAATGAAAGTATTATTCAAGTTGAATGCTTTAAACAAGACTACGTGCAAAATATTATCATTTGATATCACGTTGGGGTTTCGTGGGAACTCGGAAGGTCATACTTGGATTTACCAGATGTGTTTTCAAGAAATATTCGAACGTTATTTCCACAATACTTTTATAATTAATTGGCAAAATTAGTGAGTAATTTTTACATGAAAAACTTTAATAACAGTCATCGTCGAAAACTTATACAGACATTTAAATTAATTGCAATTATTTCGACATATTTCGATATTATTTACAATATTTACAGTCTATGGTAGTAATTAATGTTCTTGGCTTCTTGCAATATTTCATGATAAACTCTTCTGAATATCTCTAGATTTTCAAAATATAGAAAACTCCTTCAGAACATTCTACAAAATACAATCTGTCTACATATATAATATCACGTCAGTGTAATTTCTAACTAGTCATATCATAATGTTTAGTATTAGATTTTACAGTTGGTGTCATGGTTTATTATTTTTACATCAGTATATATATCAAATGATAGCGGTGAATCGGTATTTACGCAATTTAGGTTTACGAACGCACTTGAACTGCAACTAAGGTCTTGTTAATTTTCGGCATGATTTAGTCAACAAGTACATCGTTAAATTTACAGCCTATAATCTGTGATTGCCTCTTGAGCATTAGAGGAACACTTATGGTTATATGATAATATTTAAATTAGAGAATTGTACTATATCACAATGAGATAGTATTTCACGTTCAAGTAATCCATTAAAATATACACATATAATACTTAGACGGTTGCAGTTTAATTTATATGAAGCTCAAACTATTGAGTCATTCCTAACTGAATGTTGTGGATATATGCGTTTTTACTTTTAACATTTTATTTATGTGTAGTCGTTGAAATTCTGTTATATTTTATATTGATATGTCGTTAATAACACAAGCATTAATATATACAGGGTTAGTCAATAGGTTGATTACTAGTTGATTTGAATACTTAATATTTTCAAATGACAAATACAGAAAATAGAGCTTGGAATATGCAACGAAATTGTAACGAAATTTTGCATTACTTGTGGTGGTAAATGATGATAGATGGCTCTTACGTGACGCGTTTTAGATCTTCATGTGTGTGAGGAGGTCTACTTTGGAATACCAAATAAGAATGAGTTTGCTGCATTTAAGTCAGTCGGAAGTGCTGAGAAAAGGATATCACTAAATCTTAAAATTAGGCAAATATTTTTCATAAAATGTGCATAGTTTTTCTTGCAGTGTGTGTTGTGGCAGCATCTTGTTGAAATCATCGAATCTATACCAAGTCTTCTAATCTCAGCAATTACAAAGTTTTTCAGCAGGTCGATATAATGTTCAGAATTGACAGTAACAGTCTATTGTTGTTAAAAAGAAATAAGACCCGAATTTTTCTGAAATGCAAAGGCTTTTCATCCAACTGTGATGAATTTTCTGAAGCCCAATGTTACTAGACCCAAAATTATGGGTATAGTTTGTATAATGTAATTTGTTTGTTTGAAACCCAGGGTTTGAGATTGCATCTGGGTTATAGATTGTACAATTTATTACAGTATAAAACGAAATATTTATTGGCATATTATTATGAAAATAACACAAAAATTTATAAATTTAACCCTACCATACTTGACATTTAACAAATCTATATACGTATATATAATACTGCTTCACTATTCTTTTTAGGTTTTTCAATAATGCAACACGTCGTTTTCCTTTTTTATTACCGAAATTGTCATGTCATCGATATAACCACATTCAACTATTTATACATATTTTGTACTTTTCTAATAATAATAATAATAATAAGCTAATATATTTCAGTTGAAATTGTAGCTGTTCTTTTTTCCAGAACTTATCTTCCAGGTATTATTCTCTTTTTTATTTATTTTTGTATGTTGCATATTTTTGCTAGGTATAATATTTTTCTATTATTTTCTGTCTGGGGTCTATTATACATAGAGTTCCATTCGGTTATCATTCTCACCATCTTTCTTTCTATAGACGTGCCCAAATCATGTAATGCTCGCTAATTTGATCACACTTACGTTTTCGCATGCCAATATATTTTCTATTTACACATCCATTAATTGCCTCTTAAGCCCCACTATTGATCTTGTCAACTTTCTTTAAGTATTTTAAGTTTTTCTTTTATGTTCTTGATCAGTGTCATTGTTTCCATTGTATATATTGGTCTTATTAACGTCTTGTAAATCCTTTTTTTTAGTTTTGTTACTCAGTTTTTTTTCAATGCTCGTAGCATTTGTATTTTTGGTTTTTTCATTTTTCCTGTTTATGAGTGCTCACATTTACTTTTATGTTTTCACTTCTTTGTATGTATGCCATACACACATAAACTGTGCATTAAGCTGCATTTATATTATTTAGTCATAAAAAAAAACAAAAATTGTTCGGTTACACTATATTTGTTGTATTTCTACTATAATTGTTTCGCCACACAGTGGCTTCATCAGGTAGATGAATGTACAATGATACAAGAGAAACACTAATCAAAGGCGGGGGTGTCCGTTAGCTATTGTGAAACGTGATATTTATTAAGGGCGGCTTATTAACCTCTGTATGATCATTTAACAAAAATCCTAGCTTATTGTTTTTATTGAGTTCTAAATATTCTAGTAAATTAATTTTCCTACTTTTCGTCTGAATATGTAGTATTTTAAAATTAGGGTTAAAAGTGTGATTGTTTTCTAATAAATAGTTAACATAAGTCGAATTATTATACGAATATACGACCATCAAACGATCTTCCTGTTTGTCCGACGTATACTGCAGGCCAATCGTTATCTGCCGAAATATACAAGAGTTTGACTTTTTCTCTATATTTAGGCAAGGGGGTGTTAATTAGTCTATTAACCGTTGCCTTACAAGTTATTAATTTGTGATTATAACGGGCTTAATGGGTTTCCTATCGGTAATCCTTTGGTTTGTTCGTAGAACTTATTGTCGTAGTGACAATAATTTTGTTTAAAGCATTTAAGATTTCTGACGAAGTTATCGGATTAGTGTTATTGTGGATAAATAGCTCTGAGATTATACTAATTACATCTTTAGGCCGTACACTGTTAAACAAATTAGTAAGTTTGCCATTAGGGGGAATTGTTACGTGGGAGATTTTTGAACTAGACCTGAAGAGATTTTTACACTGAATTTTAAATTGGTATATTGTAGGATTATATTAATAAGATATTTGGGTAACTTTCTACAAGGGGCTTGTTGTTTTTATGTTAACTTGTAATGATTGTCCTGGAGTATGCATCGGACAAACAGGAAGATCGTTTGATGACCGCATGAAAGAACACCATCAGTTTTCGTCTAAGAAATATAGTTCGACTTATGCTAACCATTTATTAACAATCATCCATAATTTTCAGCCGAGAAGTAGGACATTTAATTTATTAGAATATTTAGAATATATAAATACAATAAATACAATAAGCCAGGATTTTAAATATTACGTTTCACAATAGCCAACGGATACCCCCGCCTCCGATTTCTCTTACTCTTGTATATATAGTGCTTTGTTCTTGTATCATTGTACTTACATTCATCTACCTGATGAAGCCATTGTGTGGCGAAACAATTGTAGTAGAAATACAATAAATATAGTGTAACCGAACAATTTTTGTATCGGCGAAATCTATCCAAGTCATATTATTTAGTGTTCTCATTCAAATTTAATCCTTTCGTTTCTTCCGCTACTTTTAATATTGCCTTTTCTAGTTCGTGTTTACCTCTTAACATAATCACTACATCATTGGCATATGGAATTATTTTGCATTAGTTTTAATTAATCGTTACAGTTTCTTCCAATTCCTTTATTCCAGAATACAGTGCTATTGTGAAGAGAATAATTTCCTTGCCTCACACCTTGTTCTACTGCGATTTTGTCTGTTGCTCCTTGTCCTGTATTCATAACTGTGTTTGTCTTCTTTCATTGTCTTATTGCCTTTTCAAATTTAGCTTCCTGATTGCTTGTAGTTTTTCTGTTACATTGTAGATATTCACATTTTTTACTTTAATTATGACATTTGAATTAATGTTTTATTATTTATGATTGTTTATTTAATTTTGCGCTTTAACTGGTTAAATGGTTCATGCTTCTTTACTATCATTACATTAGGCCATCATAAGACCATTCACGCAGGTCAACCAGACCTGGATCGGTTACATAATTGAATTAGCACCAACAAATGAACTAATCGATTAAATAACACATAATATCGTAAAATTTATGACACAATCAATCTTTCTGACTATTCCGTGTAAATAAATGACGAGGACAATCTCCAGCGATTGTGATAATCTTCGGATTAACGTATATTTGCAAGTCATAGTAATAATAAAATATAAAAATGTATGTAGTATATTGTTTAAGATATCATATCAGGCCGGGCTTCGTACTATGCAATGAACCATCGGGCTTGTGGATAAACAAAAAGAGATACGCAATATTTCTATAATAATATTATGTATATATTACGTTAATTAAAAAAACTGTGAATAATTCCATAATTCATTGTTTATTCTAGTTTTTAAATGTACTGCTCAGTATAATATTGCCTGATATGCGAGTGTATTATCTGGTGGGAGTGAAAATATGAACGCTATAAACCAAATGAAATATTGATGAAATTAACACAAAAATTAAATAAACGAAAACAAAACAAAGATATACGTATAAGGTAAACGTAATACAAATATAAGCTAATGAAGAATAACATTAAAAAATAAAAATGAACACACACGAATAATAAATTCAAACCAAATTGAGAAAAAAGAAAAAATATCGAAGCATAAGCTAAAATATAAAAATAGACAAAAATAAAAACAATAAACAACAAAGCAACTAATTATTGGACATTTATCAAGGAAATTCTACATTTACATAATTTAGAATACTAACAAAACTAATTGTTTAAAAGAAACATCGCGTCGAACAAGAAAATGTGGCGTATTTTCTTGTTCGACGCGGTTTAAAGTTTGTTATTTTAATTGGTTATTAGAGGAGTCGATCTGGAACTAATTGCAACACAAATGAATTTCTTGCTATTAAGTGCATTTTGCTCAAGCACGAACAATATAAGTATAGAAACACATTTAAAATTGCGGATAGATTTTGATTTTTTTCTATTACTCTGAGTATAACATTTGTTATAAATATTTTTGTTTGCAAAGTTTTAAACGATGTACAAAATCAAAATGGCCGCTTCTTGCTAATAAATAATGGCTGGATATTTCTTTCAAGTTTCATTACGAACTGATCAATAGAAATATGGGACATCGCGTCAAATCTGGATAACTTTTGTTGGTGGAGCTGCACCATTCAATAGCGTAAACCATGAACATGGTGATAGCATTGTTTCAAGTATTAATGTAAATGTGCATAGCCACGACAGAATAAAACTGAAGCACATTCACTTTTATTTACTTCACATTTTAAACTATTCTTATGGTTAATGACATCTCCACCTGTCGTTTCCTATTTGGAATACAAGTCTATTCTGCGAGATATATTAGAGCTTTCTTTTTCGGGTAAAGAAAATGAACCGAGAGTGGAAGCCACTGACAAGCTATTATCCCGCCTATCCCTACAGATACAGTAGCTTTCGCTTCTTCACCTGTACTTAGGTGTTCGTAATTAATTAATTACATATTAAAACATTTGTATGTGTATGTGTCTCTGTTGCAATGGAAATGAAAGATATGATATGTACTTAAATAGGTCAGGTATGCATGCAGCGGCCACTGTTGATCATGACTATGAATTTGCGATACTTCAAGACGAAATATTACTGATTTTGAACTTGTTTGAAAGCTCCTTTAAAATGCCATTACACAAATATAATAGTAATTAATGTCAAATTTAGTATTGTGATATTTTTTAAAATTTTCAAAAAAGATTCATGTGACAGGTCATCAACCTCTTCCAAATTTGAAGTCGGGGATTGTATTAGTGTTCAAATATTTGATATTTTGAATCTGTGTAGTTTTATTATATTGCAAACATTTACTGGAACATACACTAACTTGTTTAACTTGACACTCTTGAATATAAAGACAAAAATTTGGAACCGTTTTATTAGATTGTGATTAATATTTTAATTTATACCCTGCGTCCGTTAAAACTGGTAGGAGGTTACCAAATGGCTATGAAAACTTTTTCAATTTGATTCAGAAAGGAAAAAGAATAGTTATATTCCTCATGAAATTATTCAGTGTTTGTTTAAATGACTTTGGGGTTTAAGGGATTTGGATACTTGACACTAATCAAGAGTTGGGAACTTCGCCTTTAATATCCGAGAGGGAGGTTGCACTATTTTCAGTCAGGGATGTTACCACCGAACATATAGTGTCTTGAAAATGGTGTAATTACATTTGTTTGGTAGTAAGAGTTAAATTGAATTGCTATGACGCTATGATGATATGATGCTATGGTGTTTAATGAACTAAAATTAAAATTTTAACTAGTTTGCACAAACATTATAAATAGATATATGAAGTAAGTTTTTAACTATTTAAATTTTCTCTATAGGATCACTAAAGCTTGAGTATATTTCAAATCTGATGACAAAAACAGTACCCAAAGAAATGTATGGGGCCAGCGATATAATCACAACTTCTCTTAATTTGAATGTGATATCTCTTCTCTTCGCTAGTGGCAAAAGAACAGTTGTGATGAAACGCCGAAGAGATATGTTCTTTTAATAACATGTCAAGATTTTCATGGAAAACATTCTCAAAGCTGAAGAAATCAATGTGTGAAACGCAATTCAGTTCAGTATAAAAAAAAAATTATGAGAACAACTATGCTAGGCACCAGCTAAGTTGTCATAAACTGGATGAGGAATGCGAATAACAAATAATAGAGGGCTTTGGATGAATCTGAAAACATAGTCTACAAACCCCTGATCAAAACCCCTGATCAGTTCTCGTCGTACAACTTACACCTTATCTCCATAACACGATATAAATATAATACTTGAGCTAAATTGAGTAAGTTTATTTGTAGTAAATGCTTGAAGCCAGTATCATTATTTCTCAAAATGTTGTGGTCTCGCCAGCAGTCAAATTGCCCGATGTAACATAAAATGAGACTTTAAATAAATACTGTTTCTGCTTGCTCAGATTCTTGAATCTGTAGAATCTTGTGGTGTAACCTGATCTCAACTCAATTTATTCATGAGTAGATATGAATAAATTGAATAGACGATGTTGACACACAATTGCTGAAACAATTGTTTTCGATTACTAGATGAGTAACATCTATAAAGTAATTGATTTCTTTGCATTTTGTGTCAAAATTTGTACATGTTTCATTAATTTCCGTCCATCCGTTTCTGTGTAAAATACAGTTAATTTTAAAACTAATATTTGTTTAACATTTCCGTTTGCATACCTATCGCCTTATCTATTTACATTTTTGTGGTACAACAATTTCTGATTAAGCAAAAACGTTTTTGTGTAATCACGAACAATTAACATATCTATTCCAAGTATAATTTATGTTTATACAGTCTGACCTACTTGTGCCAGCATAGTACTTTTATGCAATATACAAAGTAAAATGTAAATATGCGTCGCTGTCTTTCATTTGAAAATGAATTACTTTTCAGGTATTAGACCACATTTATATTTACGTTACACCATACAAATACCGGGTGGTTCATTTCAAAGGAGGACACATGGTCTTTGAACACGTTTACTGCCTGTGATATAAATACAATCAGCGGTAAATATTAACATTAGCGAATTGGAAGAATAAGTAAGTAACGCTGGAAAATGGTCCCTTCGAAGAACTGTGTAACACAAAAGACACAATAATGACGAATATTAATAATACATTGGTGAAAATTACCGGTCCTCAACTGTAACCGAACAAAAATGTCCATATTACAGAATCTACACAAACTATGTTATGGTACAATTAACCTAAACAACTAGTTTAGAATAAGAACAAAAGAATACAGTACACGAAAGATCTAGATGGTGACGCCCTGAATGGAGGCACAACAAGGTTGTGAGTCTTATTATAATTTAGATAGTCATAAGCGGAAGATTTTGATAATAGGGGATAGTTAGACAAAATATTACAAAAGCCTACAATAAATATGACTATTATTCATTATTAGCTGCGACAAGCAACATACCTCAATACAAAACTATGAATTATGAACTATTAAACAAGACTTTAAATGAGGCTATCCACACAAAACTGTGTATTCAATTCTTGGGTGTAAATTGCAAGTGCAATCAATACATTTTCAAAATGGAAATATTGAGCTCATATTGCGCCAAAATAGGGTAAAACATTTGTTTACTTGCATACTTGGAAGGCTATCTAATGGTGCCCGATGGGTTGCACATGTCGAAGAGAGGTGAGTCTACTGAGCGTCATTATAAAAATTGTCTGGAATTATATAGAGAATCATAAAAATTGTTACACGTCCAGTTAGACATTTTAGAATAACTTTTACCAATCGTGCTGCAAAAATGCCCATTTAAGCAAACATAAAACAATTCAATGAATACACAGAGCATCTGAGACAAATATAGCAATCTTGAGTTTTTTCCTACGGAAAAAGATTCTACACGTCATATAAACTATATTAATATTTATATTATAATCTGCAAATCCCATGACAATTTTGTAACAAATATTGAATCAATTATTTGGTAGTGATAAATTATTGTATGTAGGTGGAGATTTTAATCTAAAATTGATATATTCGTGTTTATTTCCTCAAACAACAAAACATTAACTTCACAAACTACTACCTGTATGGATAACATATTCTCTAATTATTTGAAGATCTTCTTAGAAATCACAGGAGTTGTCTCGTCACTTTTAATCTCCTTTAATTAGTTTCGGGCATCAACAAGCAGACCAGCAAAAATCATAGGCTGCGCATTTCGTATGTGTTGAACCTTTGCGACAATGGACAATAGGAAATAGGAAGTGTCTAAGGTTTGGAGTACCAACGGTTTGGAGGGAAACAAGAAACCATAACGATTAGTGATATTTTTGTCTTGTAAATATCAAAGGTATTAATCGAAACAATAGACATAAATGGACATATCTTGATCTAGATTCAGCAAAGAAACCTGCACTGTATTGAAGAAATACCCATTTCATCATTCAGCTGTCTGCCTAGATTTCCGGAAGATGATACAGAACGATCAATGGCTGATGAAGTTCAATGTATGCAAACAAAAAACAACAGGGATTCTGAAGCAGATTCAGCAAGTATCCGACGTTTCAATCAATAAGAATGGAATGTTCTCATTGAACATCTCGAAAGAGTCTTCCGAATGACACGCATTCAAATGAAATGAAAATAATCTACGTTATCCACAAGTATTACATGTTATCGTACCAGAGATAAGGATCTGCTGCTGATGTTCTGTAACGGTATAAACAAAATCTTAGAAAAAATGGGCTTGTCAGACAAGACACAACTTTTTTTTGACCGTTCAAAACGTAGTTTGTCAATTTAAGCCGTAACACATATAGCTTACTACCTATTGATCATATTGATATTCCAGAATGAAAGAAGAATATAAGATAATATCACTAGTCCTGAAAAAATTAAGCATAAATCAGTGGGTGAGTTGTGTAGATCTAAAAATGGCAAACTTCCTCCTTGGAAAGCAAAATGTATATACAAAACATTGTTTTTTATGTCTTTAAGACAGAGCAAGGATTAGCAATGGGTTAACAGAAATTTGCCTTTAAGGAATGCAATGATTCAACGAAAACAAAACCTAACCAACCTTTGGCTGCGAAAGGGAAAATCATATTTCCACCCTAGCATATAAAGTTGAAAGTATGAAGCAATTTGTGCAGGCTTTAAATTAACATGGCCTTCGTTTTGGCTACTTGACAGGTAACTTTCCTGGGATTAGAATGGAAAAACTGAAAGTCAGAATATTTGATGATACTCAGATGAGGCAGCTTATTAAAGATCCACAATTTACCAAATCAATGAAATTTTCTTGGAACTTATGAGGCAGACAATTACATAGAATTAATGGAAAATATGCTTCCCAACTTTAATGTTCTTGGTTGTAACATGAGCATGAAAGTTCACTACCACCACAACCACTTATATCGGTTTTCAAGACCTAGTTGATTTTAGTGAAGAAAAGATTCCGCCAGGACATTAAAACTCTATATTCAAACACAATGCGTTGACATTGCAAATGCCTACAAAGTCTAAAAACGAAATTATACTAAGCTAATTAATGATGATAAGAAATATTATGATAGTAATGGAACATTATAAACCAAGGAACGAATTGTAACAATCAGAGTATTGAGCTCATTATTGAAAGTAATGTAATAAAAATAAATCAAAAGCATATAGAAAACCTGTTTAGCAATTATTTTAGAAGGGTTGGTAAAAACAACGATCATTACCAATATCAATGCTGGCCACTCTCTCAGTAGATGTCTTGTTTACTTGGGTCTGGCTACTCAGGAGGAAATATGGGAAAGAAGTGACAATATGACCTCAAACTATGTTTGGTTGGTATACCGTATCTCCTAATCCATTGTGTATGTGATATTAGCTCCAGAAGAATTCATCATTAAAAACATAACGATAATTAAAAAAGGTTGTAAATTACAAATAGAAAACTATAGATTTATTTCTATGTCAATTATGTATTGCAGTCTCTAGATAAAGAGAATAAAATTGCGTGAATTTTTGGTTAGTCCAATAAATCCTTTTTTGTATGGTAGTAGATGACAGCACTAAACTTTTTGCTTGTCAACTCCAACTCAAAAAGTAGCCATTTGGTTGTTGGTTCTTACTCCACGGCAACCTTTGCAAATCCTAGTAATATCTCTGCAGGTGTTCCTCAGGGGTCTATCTCCATAACGTATTTATATCACCACTCTTTGCGGTTGACAGATCAGCAGTTTAGGGATGAAGGCATGAAGCATGAGCCATCAATGGAACTACTGTCTTAAACCACGTATTATTATACGGGGATTAAGATACAGTCCGTGTATGTTAAGGACGTGAAAGTACCTAATCCAAGTTTCTGGGAGTCGATTGATGATGATGAACTTTTATGGTGAACTAAACGATAATGATGACGATTTTCTAAAAACTTCAAGGAATGGGGACAAATTACACTCGTCGCAGATAATATTGATCTCATTCACGTATATTATAAATTAAATTTCAATCGTATATGACGATTTTATTGTAAGCGGTAACAAAATTACGCAAATTTGTTTAAATAGTAGGAAGGCCAAAAAAAAAACAAAATGTGGGTTTCCTGAAAACAACTATTTTATCGCTTATTTAAAACGAACAAAATAACATTGTGATATATTCAAATATAATTAAGCAAACAGCATGTATATTGCGTTTCATAACTAAAGCAATTTTGAGAAAAAACGCCTGTTGCAATAATTATTGCTTGACAATTGAAATGAAATATAAATTCCTGAAAAAACAATTGCGACAACCACAGGTAAATTAACAAGTTGTGTAACCCATCATATTTCAAGAGTAAAACAAGCAATTTTATTAAATCCAACAGTATTTCACGAAATTGCTACGCAACTACGAGCCGAGACAATGTGAATGTTTATAACAACTTCATGTGTAAGTTGTAAAATATGAAACTGGGCATAACCTCAAATAATTGACCCACAACCTGTAGCAATTAACTTGTGTTTAATTTATCCATTTAAAACGAATTATAAATATATGTACTCACATGTATTAGCATCCAAAGAACTCGCCACACTAAATAATGCCACTTAAACACCGACTCAAATTAAAACACTGTGCGGAGCTCGTGCTAATCTGACGACAACCTTGCTTGGGTTTAGCGGACCTGTCGGCGTTTGTGATTCATGATCGCAAAAATTAAGTGCCGAGATATGGCTTAGGTGGCAATTATTTAGTTGACACTTTTATCTAAACTGTTTAGATATTGCATATAGATAATCGCAATTTGATTAATTGTTCAGTAAATTATCGGTTTGTGCTTCATTAAAATTTAATTGCAGGGCACATTTATTTAAATACAATTTAAGCATTTTCTTTATTTAAATTATATTTTATATAGAAATTTTAATAAATCGTTAAAAATATAATTAAAAATATTGTTAATAGTTTCTAATGGTTTGAACTAGCTTTCCTGGACGAATGGTTGCCTATATATGCATATACGTGACCGAATTGAAATAGCGTTAGCAAATTGCCTAAGTTGCAGTTATATAGAATTAAAAATATGTTAAATAAAATATTTGATTTGTTTGTGTACACACAGGATATTATCATATGAAATAAATAAAGTAGGTAGATTGTTTAATTAGTCATACGTTAATATGTAAATTAAGGTTTTGCCTCATGCTAATAATATAAATATTCGTTAAAATTATTTTTAGCCACGTAACATAGTTTTAGTATTGGTAATTAGTAAAAAAAAAACACAACCCTGTTCATGCACCGAAGTTCGCAGATGCGGCGTTTGCCGCTAAAGGTTCAGTCAAATATTTATGGCCCCTCGTACTTGTACGTATCTTCCCAAACTATCTCTTGTACGGTGACGTACAGAATATTCTCTTGTATTGAACACAATTTCGCCCGGCAGCTATTGCATAAATCCACTTTCCCGATAGCCGTCATTTTACGACTGCCAAATTCATCACAACGCTACGGTTGTAAATAAGACATTAAACAACGTAATTTAAATTATTATATAGCATGCACACCGGGGAATTTAGAATTTCTATTCTTCTTAATATCGGTCAACCAAATGTCAGGCAAAACATCCCTTTCCTTGATCAGTATGAAATTTATTTTCTCGCCAATCACGAGACTCGGTCTAGTACCACCTAGCACAAAAGTGGGTGCATTTCGTTGCTACCAGTGATATCTAGCGAACTTCAGTATATACAGAAAGTTTCGCCCTAAACATTCAGCATCAAAGAAGTATTAATCGAGAATCACTTGAGTATTAAGTACAGTACACCACAGTACAAATACACACCTTCAAGTAGCAACTCATGGGTAGTCCGACAAACAGTCGCTCCGACTACGTACAATAGTATACACCAAGTGCGAATTGTAATTATAAATAAGTGTAAATAAATAGTGTACAAGGTAAAAGGAGTTTTTTCTGCAACCAAACCTTTGAACGATATAATAAAGCCCAGACAATGGCGGCGCTCATCAGTGGCGTAAATCCGTGAGCGAGAGACGTATTCGAAATACTGGTCCATCTTACAAATCGCCACGAGTCGAGTACACACACAAGTCCATTCGTTCACGTCGCGCAAACAATGGATTTGAAATATGTGAAAATTGGTGAAAATATTCATATAACGAACAAACGACATATTTTATGTTAGGGTATTTTATAGCATATCATATACACCTAAATCCCTTAGAGCTACAAAAATTTGAAATACATTAATTATGAGTTAATTGTACTAATTAATCAATTATAAAAATACCGTATAGGTGTAATTTATGAATTGCATTTGTGCGTTATTATATCTTCCTCAGGAAGAGACCTTAATAGTTTCAAATCGAACTATTGTGTGGCCAGATTATGAACCTGTCGTCCACATATCTTAGCTACACAACGGACTCGAATTACAATCCTTCCTCACACATCTCAACGACCAACACGACAGCATAAAGTTCACGATGGAGACAGAAATAATAACCGGTTGGCCTGGATGTCTTGGTAACAAAGGAGAATGGACAGCTGGGACACACTGTACATAGGAAGAAAACACACACGAATAGATACATCAATGCTAACTCACACCACCATCCAGCACAAATCAACTCAATAATAAAATCACTACGAGATCACGCAAGCCGGCAGACCAGGAGTACGCGAAAGAAGAAATAAACACAGTAAAAACGCACTACTACAAAACGGCTTCTCGAACAAACAAATAAACAAAACGCCACACCACAAAAACCGCACACGAAACAAAACGGACCACGAACGCGAATTAATGTTACCTTACATCAAAGGAACCACCGATCAGCAGAGTATTGAAGAGACACAATATCGGAACAATCTTCACAACAGAAAAAACAATAGCGCAGCTCTTACAAACACCTAAAGATAAGATCCCATTAGAGGACCAAGGATTTTATGAGATACCATGCAAGGCATGTAAACACACAGACGTCGGAAAAACAAGTAGATGCGGAATCGTGAGAAAAGAAGAACACAAGAATATAATGACACACAGTGATACGAATTCATCGCTATATAAACACATGATAGAGCCAGGACACAAAATTGACATAGAAAATATTAAAACCATCGTAAAATGTGACGATTACCACGCCAGAATAATTAGGGAAGCGGTAGAAATAGAAAAACGCCACAAAACCTTGAATAAAAGCGACCACAGCCGCCGATTGCCAAGCACCTGGAAAAACGTCTTCCCAGAGCATGCAAAAAACACCAAATTATAAACATAATGTGCAACGCCCAGGTTCTAGATCGAAAGCCAAGAAAACAAATAATATAAGACAACACCTTTCCTATTATTCAATTCGGGTCTTTTTTTCAATCGACTGGTGTAATGTCTCTAGTTGTCCACAGTAGACTTGAAAATCAATTGGCTGACCAACCGGACCATCTTTTTCAGCGTTGTTCCTGACTTGCGACGGCTCACCAGGCCTTGTCCACATAAATCTTCGCGCTTCCGATTGTCGTACGTCACCCATTTTTCATGACCGGTTTCAGAAATGGTTCGATATTATTGCATTTCAGCAGCGCATCGCAGTTGTTAATTGGGTGTATCCTATATTTCGTGCTGAACTCATGAGGAACCCATACATGGAGCTTCTTTTTGTAGCCAGCTTTGTGTAAATGGTTCAAAATAGTTTTGTGGTCAATGCCTAGCTCCAAACCAGTATCTGCACTGCTGATATGCTTACCTTGCTTGACTTTTTCAAAAATTTCATCAGATTATTCAAGTGTCACCGTTCCAACGAGTATTTCGTGGTTCTTGAGTTATTTATTTGTAATTGACGCCATTTATCAGGAAAAACGCCACGAACTTTTTCTCAGATTTCCGTATTTATAAATTTTAGTTCTGATCCAATTCACTTCTGATCGTTTTTCATTTATTAGAAAAAAGTAAAAAAGTTCTTTAAGAAATCTTCAATTGGTTCTTTGCTTGTTAATAGAATGGATATTTATACATGCGGATTTTTTGATTCAAGATTAAACTTATGGCATTATTTATCTTTTAGTATGATATCTATAGAAACGCGGCTAATTCGGTTTATTAAGAAAACTGACGGAAAAAATGTATAGAGATATTACTACATGCCACTGCTAGTTCGATTAAAATCGTCCACGTACCATAATTTTTGAATTTTAAGGCTCCACTGGGATAAAATTCGTAAAACTAATAAAGGACAATACAGGAGGAAAAACTTCAGGTTCGACCGTAATTCCATATAATAATTAATTTGCAAAACTGAACAAAAATTACTATGTGCCATACGTCATCAACCAGTTCGGTCCAAATACTAGGGCTCCATTTTCGTTATATTCTTATTAATACCTGCATTTTCATTTCCTTACTAAGTGTGCCAGTGTAGAATGCTTGAGGCAAAGTTTTATCATTTCCATTGTCAAATTTTCAATTAGTATGGAGTCAAACAAAAGTCTATAATTACTCACCGTGTTAGAAATACTTCTTAGAAATACTGGTACTTGCCTCACGAAGATTTTATATTTTTTATCTTATCAGGCTTAGTGATGTTTTACAATATTTCTGATATGATTTCCGTAACGTTCTATCGGTTTCTCGGCATTTATGAATCATACTTGCATACTTCGTTCTTCTATAATTGCCTTCTTCGCCACTTCCTCTGCTATGGATTTGAGTTTGAACCTGCTTAGTTGTAGTGTCACAGCATTCAATTTTAAAAACTATGGGTTTTCTGTCCATTACTAATTATCGTCAATAGTTCTTTAGTGGTACCGACTCTAACCCAACCCAACCCAACCAAACCCAATTTATTATAAAATCATTTCATACTTTGATAACTTGCTTTAAGTATACTTAGCAAACATTGCTACCTGAAAGGCTCCTGCGATATAAAAATGATTTATGAATATTTATTTATTTATTACCATATTTTTCATATAGTTGTACATGTGATCCAACGTTAAATCCAACCCAATTTCGTGGTCGATATTTAAATCACATTGAGGAAAGATAGTTGACTGTTGAATTCTCTTTACATTAAACCTTGTAGTATACGTATATAGTTTTAAAACTATATGACGAACGTTACGTTTTTCTTGGTTCCCTGGTAATTACCGCGAGTTGCCCTTGCTATGGATACTTTGACTGTCTGCTCTTACATATCGCGGCCAAAAAATAACAAAAAAAATTGAAAATTGCAGGATCAAAATACAATTTTTGGAGTATTGCCAACCTAGATGCCCTATTCAACTATGAAAATAAACAAAGAGCAAATACACTTTTGGATCAAAATAAAATTTTTAGAATTTTTGCAATGTAGATGCCCAACTCCACCAAAAAATAGCAAAAACCAAAGAAATTTTGAAAATTGCATGATCAAAATTCAATTTATGAAATAATCCCAAGCTAGAGACCCTAACCACATTCGAAAATAAACAAAACAAATAGACAAAATGGAAGAACGTAAGGAAAAGAAGGAGGAATACATTACAAGCTAAAGAACCATGTGAAAACGATTATGGGATAAGGCATGAAAGGAAGACTAGAAAGAACGAAAATACGGTACGGAAGTGGATGGTAGAAGAAGAATGTTGAACAAGGAATAAACGAGTTGCAAAAAAGTTAAATTCATGCCAACATTCTAAGAGAAAAATAAATTATCAAATAATGGAGGAACGAAAGGAAAGAATGAGCGAATGCAAATATCAGGAGAAGCAAACGAAAAGAAACAAAATAGGAAATAAAGTAACATTCTGGGCGTGGAACACAAGGACCCTCCAGGATCAAGGAAAATGCAAGAAACGGCTCCATTAATGGCAGGATATAAAATCGATGTACTGGTACCATGGGAAATATGATGGGATGGAGAAAGCAGAGTCATAGATACATTCCTCTTTTCATGAAGGTGAAGTGGAGTGGAGAAGCCGGTACAGCATACCATGTTTCCAACAGAGTTTATGTGTTAATTCAATTTATTGTGATATTTAGGAACGATTTGCAAATCGGTACATCTGTTTTTTTTTTGTTGAACACTGCACTTTTTGCTATTATATTTTGTGGCCAGTTGCTAAGGATGGTGAAAAATTGTGGTACGAATTTGGGATTAGGAAAAAGTAATTTTTTTGTACCCCTCAAGCACATTTTATTATCCGTGCTTTTAGAAGTTCTTATGCCAATGTCATCGTATCTTCTATGCCAGGGGTTCCCAAAGTGCGGCCCGCGGGCATGCGGCTCGCAAAACCTGTGAATTCGATCCGCGATATCGATACGATATATTATATTGTTTAGTTTATATTTAAAAACATATTGTAGTATGTCTAGTCTAGTTATTATACATTTGTACAGAAATATAATATAGTAGTCTCAAATAGATACAGTCAATCATACGTAACTGTCAATCATTTCTGGCGCATCTAATGCAACATACAATTTCAAGGAGTTTATATTCCTATTAAATTTAGTATTCTAATAAAGAAATAAGAAATAGTTAATTTTATTCCGTTTTTTTGGCCCGCCAAAAAATTCGGTAATATTAAATTGGCCCGTCTAAGAAAAACTTTGGGAACCGCTGTTCTATGCCATTACTGAAAATGAAGGTAAGAGTTCTTACAATGAAAATTACATTGTCGGAAGCAAGAGGAAAATTTCTTACTGACTATGGCGACAAGGTAAACATTAAAATTTGTTGACACGTCTAGCAAAATGAAGTATCAAATACATTAATCGTTAATCTGACACATGACAATGAAATTTAGTTTAGTTCTAGTTCTTCATTTAATTATAGGTAGTTTAGTCCATAAAAATTCAAAAATTACCTAAATATGGACGACTTTAGTGTAGGTATTCTCAAACTTATTCTACTCGTGGCCCCTTTCCACAGGAAATTTTTGTACTATTGAAGATAGCATGGGTATATATATATATATATATATATATATATATATATATATATATATGCATACATACGATCTTCAAGCTTCACGTGAAACAGGCAAGAAGTATGTTTAGGAATTGTGAGAAATTCAAGTTAATTTATATGTTACACGTTTTTATTGAAACGACAATGTTCAAATTATTCAGGGTATTGAAAAGTTTATTGTTGCTATTTTTACGCGACCATTTTATTCAGTTATGCAACCCTGGGGTCGCTTTTAGAAAATTTGCTCTAGTGGACACGTATTGAATCACCACTTCGTTCAACTTAAACCACAAATTGTATTGTTCATAAACAATGCCGTGCTGATTTTGATAGTGGAAGATTGCTTGCATACAGAATAATAATAATAGTCCAACATGTATCTTTTATCCTCTTAGAGGGTTTAAATGGTCCGATATTAATATGCAGATCTCCACTTCGCTTCCAAGTTAACAATGAATCGAAAAATATGGCACTGTGGGTTCTCGACGATCTTCCGTTGTTCAGAAAAAACTGATTATATTTTATTGGTACACGCTCTTGACCCAGTCGATGGATGAAAGACTAACATGACAGCGTCAATACAAATGAAGATATGTAACGTACATTTCTATCAACACCTTACAATAATATATGCAACGTTTTTTAACATTGAACCTCTAATCGTTGCAAAAACTCCTCATTAGGCGACTGTAAATAGCTTTTTTATGACCTAACTAATGAAGTTATTTACATGACAAAAACTTGTACCAATTTATTTTCAGACTGAGAGACTTGCGCGTGATGATTGATATTAATCATTCTGGTTTAGCAGTTTTTATTTTCTAATGTCACTATCGATTTCCTGTAAATTGTGTTATATTGAGTTAGATTGCTGCGATAGAATTAAAATTACGTTATCCTTTTCCGCAATAATATATGCAACGTTTTCCCATGTTGGATCTGTGAAACGTCAATATTGCAAAAACTCCTCATTAGGTGACTGCAATTTTATTTTTTCTTAAGGATATAACTAATTAAGTTATTTACATGACAAGAACTCGTACCAATTTATTTTCAGACGACAGAGATGTTAGGTTATATATATGTTGCCACCTACAATAGAAATGTAAATAACATACATTGGTTAGAAATACGTAATTTACCCTTACTTTTAGTTCCAAATATGATGATCGTAATAACAAGTCATCATTTCAAATGCTACCAAAGGATCATAATTTCACGCTTACTGCAACACCATTTGACTTAAAATGCCAATTGAAAGTGCATTTTAATTTTCGCCGAAATGTCGCACCTTTGTAGGTTCCCATGCGCTCTTGTTTTATGATTTTTAGAACGCGTTATAATTGCGAGCTAAACTCAGATCGTTAGTCATGGATCATTTTTCGCGAACGTTATTTTTTGAAAATAAACGATTTCCACATGTCGCTGAAAAGTAAACGTAACATTTTGTCCGAATGCGTATTGCGTTTCGATTTAGCACGCGGCGAAATATTTAATTAGTGGCAAATTTCGTTCACTTTTATTTACTTGATTTGTCTCTTTCTTCATACGTTCAGGTTAGCCGACTTAATTATGCATTAAAGCACGTTTCGAAACAGTTTCAGTATTCCATAATTTATATAAATTAAATTGTTAGATACATTTGCAACGTTTCTCTATCTAGTCACTTTCAATTTCATATCGTGACCTAGATGTTGATTTGTGTTTATTATTAATGCACAATGTGCGCTATCGCAATTTTTCAAATGAGTCAAACAACGTAATTGTTAAATCTCAGCTGGAGATTATTTGTTTGGGTAAAAATGTCGTATACCATGAAAAATTGTGCGGCGGAAAGTTCATGTCAATAATTTTCTGTATCATTAAGTAATGGAACCCATTACCCTAGGGAACTCCGAGCCAATCAATATATACGACACATCGTCGATAATTTTATATTTCGGCTTCTAGCGTACTTAGTGTCCTTCACGTACGCGCCCTTTCACAATACACTCCCACACTAACTAGCTCGTAGGCACTATTAACATATTAAAGTGGAAGATGAAACAACAACGTCCCTTCGGCAGTATTTACAGCTAGGTACTTGAAAGTCTAGGTGGTAAGGATTATCTATTGGTTAAACTTACGTAAAATGATTGAATTAATTATAGTTTTCATTTGTTTCTTAGTTGCCTTATTTGTTGAATTGACTAGTTGATTTGCACATCGAAACTTGTCACTTAAAAAGGTCATACATGCATAACCTCACTAGTAAAATTTAATGCGTTACAATATTGCGTTGTGTTATCCACGCAATGAAAAAAATAGTAAATAATTTATGTGAAGGTAAGTGGACGTTCCGTAAAGTATAACCTTACGCAATAGCGCAGGAAATACCACCTTTGATTGGTTACTAATCGCAGCATTCATCGTTTAATTGGGGATGTTGATGGTACACCAAGACTTATAATTACGCTAAATGTTAGGAAATCAACCTCCGTTTCTTATTTTCATTAAGCGCGAATTAGTTCCAATGGCATTACGGAAATAATCCTCTTTGTAATGTAATAATGCGAATTAATCACAGAGTAATGTCGGATATTAGGGACGCGCGATGCACAAAGCACGTGAAAGAATAACACAATTAAATATCATTTAAAGAATTTTTCTAATTTATTAAGCGATTAATCAAGAGATGACATCAATGAGTTCGTTACCAATCATCAGATCGTCCACGCACATCGATATTCATTTCAGCGTACACAGAATTACTTCATTTAAAATAAAATGTACATCATCGTGGTCTAGTTATGGCGTTATTGAGAAGATATTGCGTAAATTTAAGGATAAAAATCTTATTCATGTAAACGCATTGTACCAGATTTTAGCAATTTATAGCCGATGGTCGTCTTTACAATTTTTTTCTCCTACACCGGTTACAAAAAAACTGTAACTGTACCGTATTTATGATAATAAATTACTGCATCATGTCCTACATGTTTATGAAATTCACCAGCTTCATTGTATTTAAATGACGGGATCATAGTTCTGCAAAAATATAAATAATAATTTGGATAAAGCAAGTTTTACAGCATCAACTTGGATTTGACCAGTTTTCATTTCCAAAATGTTTATCTAATAATTTTTTCACGTCATTCAGTTTCTTCGGATTTATAGGAACATTAATTGGAATTGCGTCGTTAGGAAAATGATTAATGGTTTTTCCCTTTTTTAATATAGATTTAGATAGGCAATATTGTAATACATTTCACCTCGAAGAATATCATTTCCACTTTGATTTTTTGTTATGACAAATCTTTTGCTAGTGCAAACTTGAAATTCCATGACCCCACGGCCTTACAACACTCTCCAACACCTTTTTTCCAATCTATAACTTGGCAATCTTTACCCAATTCCGTCACAGTACCATGTTCTTGAAATTTTTTTTAGAATTTGTCCAGGTACCGGAAATAAAAGTTCTATAGATTCAACACTTGGAAACTATAGAACTTGTATTTCCGGTACCCGGACAATCTTTTATTGCTCCTGACAGGGTGTTTGGAACAATTGAAAAAAATCTAAAACAATTTGTTAAAAAATAAGAGCACATGCCGATCATGTTGAATTTCGATTTTGTCCCCCACATCCATCTGCGCACAATCTAATTATAGAACAAGATGATAAATTAATTTGTGATAGACGATGATATACTGCCGATGCAATTTCATTTGACCTTTTGTTATTCATGTTCCACCCATGTGTAGATACAGACATTTTCTGCTAACAGTTTTACTTTCGATGAACATTGGACGATGGTAAAGTTGGACATGTATAACTGTCGACTGTAGTAGGCCATTTGGTCGGGAACTTTAGGATTTCCCAAGTATTTCTGACAGTCAAATGAAAAAGTTATCATTTTATTATCAACCTCTTTCAGTTTATTAAAGAAAGCATTTGCCCTTAGTTCGTGTATCATTGTTTCTATGATATTTTTTTTTTATTATTGATATCCCTTTCAGATTTTATTTCGATCACCACCTCGGTTCTCTAGAGGCATTAGACTTGTTTCGAGATGTCGTTTAGCAACTCTCTGCACACGGTTTTTTGAAATGCAAAGTGTATTAAAAAAAGTTTTGCGACATTCTGCTTTTTTTAATAAAGTACTTCACAAATACTCTTAATACTGCTATTTTCTTTTATATGTCGCCCTCTCTTAGGTTTTGAGCATCTGCAGTACTTTAAAATAATCCCATCATGCTCGATTTTAGATATGCAGGATGAGAAACTTTTATGAAAAGTGCATACATCCCGCGTAGTTAATTTTTGCCAATAGCATGTCTTGCCATTATGGTTGCATGCAATACCACGTGGAAGTTGTGTTATTTCATAATGTTGGCAGCTAGTAGAGGTTAAAAGGCCCTACCCAAAGCCATAAGTGGATAAGGCGAGTTTTGCTATTACAGGTATCAAATATCTATTGAGGTAGATAATTCTAATAAATTCAAATAAAAGCCCGTCAATTTAATTATTTGCTAATCAAAAATTCGTTCATTTAAAATAATTATTTGTATTTATACAAAAATGCCGATCAAGCAATTAATTACAAAGGTTAGACAATTTTTTCAAGAAGAAAGAGATTACAATTGATTACTATTGAAGTAAAGAACGTCGTAGAAAGAACGGCTAAAGCTGTTGAAGTCTCCAGAAGAAAGATCAAAGAGTAAGTAATGAACGATGGAGTATACAATTTTAAACCAAATAGTGGCAAAAAATAGAATGTGGTGAATTTTTGCAAGGAGTCTCCTACGGAGAAAGATTTTTAACTTTTACATATATGGAAAGAAAATTTCCAACTGTAAAAGAATTGTATTCTCAAATTATTAACGAAATGCCCGATTTGCCCGAATTTCCCCAAAGAACATTGTACAGGTGATTAAATACATGAAATTTTCATTCAGGAAGTTAAATAATAAACCAGTCTTAATAGAACACCCTCACGTTGCTGTTCAAAGATGTAATTTCTTGACATCTATTCAAAGACACAGAAATCACGGATGGAAAATCTAACAGACAGATGAAACCTGGTATGGTGCAAACCATGCTCGGCAGTTTGGATGGGTTGAAATAATAAATCCAGAAAGTAGTGATACAATCGGCCATTATCGTTGTGGAGTTCAACAAGTAAATGGTTATACAGGCGGTATAAAGCGGTTATCAGGCACAGAACAAAGGCCAATTATTTTGCACATTGGTAACGAGGATGGGTTTTTGGAAGGACGACGTAAATGATTTATAGGCGAGACAAAGAAAGCAAAAGCCGATTATTACCACGAAATGAATAAGCAACATTTGGAGGAATGGTGCCGGCACGTACTGTCATTAATACCGTCAAAAAACATTGTTGGGTTAGACGAGCCTCTTATCATATTACATGCTAGATCCTGCTTATAGAAACCCTACATCAGGTTGGAAGAAAGATGACATTATTGCGTGGTTACTGGAAAAATAGGTGGCACTGCCAGATGGAGTCACTATTATCTAAATCACATCGTTACGAAAACGTACAACTATCAGGATCTATTGCAAAACAAGTAAGATGAGACTATGTGAAATTACTGTGGTACATGTGCTAATTGCGAGTTTAATCCTATTGAATTAATTTGGACATATGTGAAAAATAAAGTTGCAAAAAACAATAATACTTTCTTTCAAAATTAATCATGCATTGAATTTATGGGGGAAGCTTTGAACAATGTTTCAACGGAGATATGGAAAAATTGAATTGAAAAAATGAGAACAATTTATGGACGAAATTATGGAACCATTAATTGTTAATTGAGAAGAAGATGACGATGGTGATGAATTATCGGACAAGTCAAGTGACAGTGATTATGGCGAGTAGTGCTGCAATGAAATTGATATTGAGGATACTGAAGCCTCTGGCATAACCAACCCTGTTCAATATCTGGGTAACATATTCAACGCCATTCATAGGTTTATAGACAATACTAATCTTACTTACTGTTACAAAAATAGAATAAACGAAGCATCGAAAATAATCCATCCAAGTCTTGGCGAAATAACGCATGTGGCTGATAGGCCTTAACTCTTGCTGTCAAAAATTAAATACTTAGTAAAATTTATTTTAAATATATTCGTCGAGGTAAACACAATTTGAGAATTCTACTGAACCCCTCTTTCGTGCGATATCTAATTACTGAGATAACAGAGTATACAAAAACTAAAGATTCCAAAAAAAGTACACGAAATATTTAAAAAGAAATAATATTCGTCACATTTTTTTCGTGTACGATGTAAGAGAAAAAAATTGTAAAGACCATCGGGTAGAAATCGCTAAAATCTAGTACTTTTTGCACTTCTTTAATTATTGCTTTTAAACGTCTTGACATTTGCATTTACAGTATGTTAACAAATGATTGCTCGTTGTAACGATGTTTATTTTTCAACCCGTTTCGTTGATATAGGCCCTTGAACACAACCGGCCATTATTTTGGCACCGGTAGTAGTCAGTCTGTTGGCAACTTGAAGATATTGACATGACGGTGTTGAAAATTTGCACATTCGACAAAGAATTTACCTGAATTATATTTGATATGCACTTGAAACTTGCGCTCAAAGTAAATACGGTTAAAAAGGCAATTCATTGGATTCGACGAGGGACTGGAAGTATTGTTTCGAGACCTTATGTTGTTGACCCCATATCCATCAAATTATAGACTGATTTGCAAATAATTTTTTTACATTTATAAAACTACGTTTAATAGGCGTTTTCCGGTTCTTATCTTACACACCATGAAAATGCGTGTATAAAAATAAAAATGCACAACATATGGATTTAAATAAAAATAAAATAGAAATAAAAGGTATTCATGTTAAATAATAGGCCATGTTAGGAATTCTCATAAATCACTTTGCGATGGAAATACTTTAATCAAAGTTCATTTCCCCGTTTGAATCGTGAAGTGATTTTTACGATAGTTGAAAATGTTCCATACAATATCGTCACACATCCAGTTCCATTTCTTTGGAAACATAACACGCTCGAGAACGACCAATGCTGTTTGCGCCACAAAACAAAACATGTACACCGTGAACATTTTAAAATTCTAAAATTCTAGAACAGCGCAAATTGTTATTCTGCTAATGGATTTAGAGGCATTATCAAGACGTTATTGTCAAAATTGATTATTCCTCCAATAATCGAATTTGCCTTTTTATTTGTAATGCCTTTAAATCCATTGGGAGGAAAATATTTGTTCTCGAATTAACTTCCTAGCGATTATAATGTACATGGTTCGTCGTAATTTTGTTTTGTATCGAAAACAAAATTATTTAATCTCGAGCTTGTTACGAGACTGTTTACATTATTGTACCGAGCGCTTTCAATAGTCTGAACGATCGCTGACTTGGTCCACGATTCGTACTTTGCGATTAGATTATATTTAGTAGTAATTAGTAACTGCTCAAGCGATCAATTTGAAATTTAAAACTTAATTCGATATGCGCATGGGCGTAATTCGTCAGATTGATTTGAAATAGTTACAATAACAAAATGAGATATGACCAAGTATTATAATTATCTAAGGAACTATTTGAACTATATTGTTCAAAATTTCCGCTAATATCCGCTAATAATATTCAATATATATATATATATATATATATATATATATATATATATATATATATATATATATCAATAATATATCATATCTTATTGATAATGTTTTTAGAAGCGGCCACCTGTTTGACTACTTGGGCTGTTATCTTTGGTTTAGTTCAGTTAAGATAGATGTGTGTTGTAAGATTATGTGTGTTTAATGTGTCGTTCATTGTAAAATTGAATTATCGCCTTGTAAATACATTTTGAAATAACGAGCTTTTTGTAAAATAATGTGTAGCGAAAAATATGTTTTTCATTTTTCAAATATTACGACAAATCAAAGGTACAGTAATCTGTTGTAACTTACAAAATAGAACAAAAACTATAAATGAGCTTAAACTTTTTTGCTGGAGTTAGTCCACTGTTATAGTGACATGTTGTGCTTCATAATCATATGTAATTTCGTCATCAGATGAACGTTCATCAGCATTACTTTTTTTGAGCGAGTGTGAATTTCTAAGGGAAGATTTTTGTGGTAATGGTGGTAAATTGGGGAAATGTAGTGTAAAGTTGTTTTTGTTTCTATTAGTAATATAAATTTCCATGGCAGCTGTACTCAAAAGTCGGTAACAACAAGTTCGGAAACAACAAAATAAGGTCCTTTACGATTGGCTGTTTTTATAATATCCACCTATTAGTCTGGGTAATAAATTTGTCAAACGCGGCGACTATGTGCACTCTATTAGTGCACTCTATTATTCGAAATTCTCAATCATTGAGAAGACAAGAATGGCTAGGTGCAAAGAATTTGGGTAATAATATGATATTGCATCAATACTATATCAGGATTTTGTAGAAGCTTCAAAAGAGGAAGGATTGTCTTGATATTTCATTTGTGCCCAGTGCAACAATCATGGCATACATAATGACATGCTTTTGCTATATTCATTCCCTCCTGAACCTCTTCCACCTTTAACTTCGTCCCAGATATTCATGCATCCTGTATTATTATTAAAGCGATGTATTCCCAGATTGTATATATAAAGATTTTTTTATACCCACTGAATCACCGAAGTACTTAATTTTGCATAGGGTAAAGCTTTTTGCAGATCAAAAGTTAGTATGTTTGCTTCTTCAATTTTTTTCGAATCATTTTAAATCTACTTTTCGTTGATAAAGTTCTCTTTGGACTTCAAACTCCTTCTTGATGTTTTCATCATCAGCTCCTTGATGAATTTTAAAAGTTTTTAAAATCCATCATAACTCTTGCATGTATCTTGTCGCGGTGCCTTAAAATGGAGATTAAAAATGGTGTTGAATATTTTAAAATAATTCATAATTTATTGGGTTCAGTCATTTCAATCTCACATTTTCCTTCACTTTCTGTTAGGATTACTCTTTCGTGTATAATGACGTTAATGTGCAGGAAAACTTTGAATATGGGCAACTATCACAATCATCAAATTATTGGGAATTTTTGTCCTGAGATTGAGAAACAACATCTTTCAAAGGGCACCGATATAATCTTATAATCATTTGTTTGAAATGTCATCAGAAAATATTTTTACACACTGATTGTGTGTGTCTTCATAATAAAGTTGAAATGCGTACAGATATGAATTCTGGAAATAGAAATCAATCTTTTAAATTCCAGAATGAGTCAAATATTTCTATTCTTTCATTTTCTGTAAAACCGTAACACATTTTTTAGGACGCCCACAATCAACACTCGGTTTTTTGGTCATCATGATTAAATTAAGCAATTGATATCATCATTTCGTGGGCCTATGTGGACCGATTGTTAGCTAGGTGCTCTGGCATATAACGTCTTCCTTATGTCCTTTATTTTAAGTCAATTATAATATTTTCAAGTAAATATACAATGTTATATTTATGCCAAAATATTTGATTTATAATTGTATGATTACTTTCATCTAAAAAATTGGCCCAATAAAATTACTCGAAAACAATGTGACATTTACGTAGTTAATTAAAGGTGTGTTGAAACTATGTATGTCAATTGATGCAATATATCAAGTTAGGTTTGGGCGAGATTTCTCAAATGCTGTTTTCACATTAGACCTTATTTACGAAATCTAGTTTATCGCATTTGTCAGATTTAATGGATGTTGCACATTATGTCTTAATAATATTTGGGTTATGAAAATCGATTATTAGTTTAATGCAAATTGATCATTAAAAACTTGGTACGTTTCGTTTCAATTTCTTCGGGTAAGTTCTAGTGGAAATTGTTTGAAAAATAGAACCACGTATTCACGTAGATTTCATAAAATAAGTAATAAATTCAAAAATAGCAATGACCCAATTAAAAAGCCAATTTGTTTGTATTTTTGTTAGCTTTCAAATGGATTGAACGTAATAATTTTATTTAATTGCCATTCTTTGATAGAAGTTGCGTAATAGGAGGCAACGTGAATGAATGAATTCCTCGTAACGTAATTGTAACAGGTTTAATTGCCGCTTTTAAATCTATGTTTGAATCATTAAAAAAAGTGCAACGGAGTTTCATTTATTTGAATGAATTTCTGTATTTATTGTGAAACGTAATTTATTGCTTAATAGCGATCACGAAACTATCATTGTGGAAAATTTCTACTCAAATTGACGGTTCTGCATTACAGTTTATAATTAAAAATAAATATGATAATTTTCTGTAAATAGCCTAACCTATAAGATTGAGATAAAAGTAACTAGCTAATCAAGTGAAACTAAACAATGCGAAGGTAAGCTAAACAATGAGAATATAAGTAAAAACAAGTTCAATCCTAAACGATAATTTAATAAAATAATACAAGGGCAGTAGGCTAGGGTAGCCAAAACCTCAAAAATGGATATAAGAGAAAAACAAAGTTAACTACTTAAAAGCGAAATAGCCACAACACCAAAATGATAATATTCAAAGAACACCAAAACAACAAAAAATACAAAATACGATACAATTTGCACAAAAATGGAAAATTAATTTGTATAAAAAGCAAGTTAAATATTGAACTTTTATTCAATCAAAAATTGATATGAATTAAAAATAAAAAATGCAAAGATGCAGTTAATAAAAATAAAAAAGATGCAATGTACAATACGAACAATTGAGGTCCCGGATGCAATAACGCGCGGAGCGCTCGAAGCTGGAAACAGAAGGTGTCCAACCGATTGATATTTTGGGGAATTTTTTTTTTCGGAAAATGGATTAAACAAAAATACTATCTTGTGTAACTTTCCGCATCTTTTTTATCCGAACTATTTTTTGATCCGTCAATTAATTTGTGCAGAAAAAAATAAAATAGTGAAATTTTTTCGTTCGACAATTCAATTAATTTCAATGCTTTTTAAAACTCGAATCGCGAGATCTCGGGAACTATTCGACCAAACTAGTTGAAATTTTTAATGGAACACTGTGACACTTCACTGTCGCGAATAAAGTTATTGCAATCGTCGAAATAATCATTTGTTGGATAATATTCAATAAATAATCAGTTGCGCTATGAAACCATGTTCTTTTTTTTTCGACTAGCGAGGAAGTTTTTCGCTATTGGTCTTGCGGCATTCTCATTTGCGATATCATTGTTCCTTAGACTGTAACGTAAATTTTGATGTATCACTTGGCGTGATAAGTTTAAAACCTGGCAAGTTGTTGCTTTGTAAACAAAAGGTTCGTTTACCGTGCACGACGCGTCAAGTGCTTCGGATCCATTCGCGCTACTTTACTGCGTTTTATTCTTGCAAGCATAGATTAATGCCCAAATTACTTAAGTGTTTATGTGATAATCGTGATTGAAGCATACAGTTATTCTTCTATGCAAGTACGCAATCAAACATACAGCGCATATGAATGAAAATATTGCAATACAAACTCGAATAATTATTATTGTTTTTATAGACATTTTTTCTAACAACGAAAGAAATACAATGAATAGTATTAAGTTATAATTATTACATCACTAAAATATTAAAAACATCTATCATTTGGGATGTACGGGCGGAAAAAAAATTGCTCGAGCATATTGAAACTGAAAAAGATTATATAGATTTGCTACAAAGTGCTCGAAATCCTCCATTTACTACTGTAGAACAGAAAGACACGGTGAAAGATTTTGTATCTTTAATTTTAAAGTTCCGAAAGGACAGTAAAGCAGTTAAAATTCAGTATTTTGCTAATGGTCAAATTAATTGTTTTCTACGATTATGATAGCGAACCAATTACCTATAAAATAGAGAGGACAGTGTTATTTGACGATATTGTAAATGCTGCAGAAGCTAAACAAATAGGGATTTCACAAGAAAAAATTAAACATTTAAATGCACTGCTACGATATTGTCTCCAGGAGGTAGAAATTATTTTACATCATATTTAGATGATATGCGTGTTAGAGTAAAGACGGCGAGCAAAACTAGTGAAGATAAGAAATCTAACAAGCAGGAATGAAAGTAGAAGAAACAAAAGAATCTGCTCCCTAATGATAGATGTTTTTTAATATTTTAGTGATGTAATAATTACAAGTTATACTATTCATTGTATTTCCTTCGTTGTTAGAAAAAATGTCTACAAAAACAATAATAATTATTCGACTTTTCCTTATACGATCGTGAGTGTGACCAAAATAATCTTTTGTTTACAGCCGGTAATCGTATTGCAATTTTTTCATTCATATGCTCTGTATGTTTGATTGCATACTTGCATAGAAAAATAACTGTATGCTTCAATCACGATTATCACGTAAACACTTAAGTAATTTGGGCATTAATCTATGCTTGCAAGAATAAAATGTAGTAAAGTAGCGTGAATGCATCGGAAGCGTTTGACGCGTCGTGCGCGGTAAACGAACCTGTTGTTTACAAAGCAACAACTTTCCAGGTTTTAAACTTATCACGCCAAGTGATACATTAAAATTTACGTTACAGTTTAAGGAACAATGATATCGCAAAGAGAATGCCGCAAGACTAATAGCGAAAAACTTCCTCGCTAGTCGAAAAAAAAAGAACATGGTTTCATAGCGCAACTGATTATTTATTGAATATTATCCAACAAATGATTATTTCAACGATTGCAATAACTTTATTCGCGACAGTGAAGTGTCACAGTGTTCTATTAAAAATTTCAACTAGTTTGGTCGAATAGTTCCCGAGATTTCGCGATTCGAGTTTTAAAAAGCATTGAAATTAATTGAATTGTCGAACGAAAAAATTTCACTATTTTATTTTTTTCTGGACAAATTAATTGACGGATCAAAAAATAGTTCGGGTAAAAAAGATGCGGAAAGTTACACAAGATAGTATTTTTGTTTAATCCATTTTCCGAAAAAAAATTTTCGCCAAAATATCGATCGGTTGGACACCTTCTGTTTCCACCTTCGAGCGCTCCGCACGTTATTGCATCCGGGACCTCAATTATAGATTTGAAAAATAAAGAAAGTAAAAACACATATTCATTAATTTCGTACAAAAATTGTATAGACAGGATAAATTAGCAAGAGCATCAAGAAATTCAAAATATGCAAACGGGTGTAATCGAAAAAGATAAAAGCAGAGAGAAACACCAAATCCCTATTCCGAAATGAAAACTATAAATAAACTGAGCAATAACAGATTAAAACCTAGTGAAATCACCAACAGAATAATTGCAAGTATTTTAAACGGAAACATAACAAACGCTTTTTTACGCACATGAACATTAAACACATAAGAGTCCAGATAAACAAATCAAGAAGAACGAAAAATAATTAGGAAAATTGATTCGAAATAACGAAAAGAGAAAACAACTACAACACAAGCAAGCATTTCCTTTTCCATGTATGTTTTAAATGTTGTTTTGGCAACTGAAAAAGTTTTACAGTCCACAATACCGGTAGTGTAATGTAACATAATAAATAAAATATAACTGGATTTTAAATATACCCGACTGTGTAAACCAGTTTAAATTGCACAGGAAAATATGGGGAAACACGTTTACGTGATTAATCATTTACTACAATTTGCGTTATTAATAAAGTGTGTAAACGAAAATAATCAGTTCTTGTTAAGCACTTCATCGAATCGTAAAAGTCTTCGACATATCGCTGTTGCAATTTTTTCTGGACAATTTACTTCTTGCGTTCGATGAAGGCTCTAGAACAGTGGGTCAAGGAGACTTCGCCGGAGCCACAATCTTAAGTAGATGTCCTGGACGATATTGTTTCGTTAAATAAAGCGTATCAATTATGCTGCTTAGGTAATATAGGATATAACGTATTACACAGTTGAAAATTATTGAACAGTAACGATTTATTGTAACTGTCGCAGATATTGAGTGGGGCAGTAAGAGAAAGGCCAGCGTCTGCATGTACAGGTGAGAGGGAAACTTGTGATATAATTTTTTTGATTTCTTTCACAGGATTTTTACAAAGCTTGGCGACTGGACTTAGTCCGGTATACGGAGTGGTGTAGTTTGCATCTAATATGCCCTTGTAAGTGCTGTGACGCGCGTCCTCTTGTACCGCCCTGTATGTTATCATATATTACGGTGTGTAGTGCATTTCATTTTTTAAATTAACTTGCATGGACTAATCGATTTAATACTAACTTTAATATGTGGAGAATTGGGTACTGATTGATGCAGTTAAATAAAATCGCGGTTAAATAAATCTACAAAAATTTCCAATTGCAACACATTAATTAAATGTAAGTATACGCATGTTTTATGCATCTAATTTAAACATTAACGTAATCTGGTGGTAGGTTATTATAAAACGTTTTACTTATATACACAAGTTACAAAATAACTAATAAAATAGGCTATGGAATATAATTAATCAATGAAATGAATTGACCTGCAAGTTCACGCAACCTCACTCCAAACTATATAATACACATCTAAGTAAAATTTTTCAAATCTTATTTTATTTTAATTCGTTGCAAAGTAGAACACATCGCAACACTTCGTAAAATTCTGTCTAGAACCACCCATAAAGATATGAATTAATTACCGTAAAGGTTGCATATTTTATCAATTAAAGTCTTAATTTCGATAATTCGGCCACATCTTGCCCACATCGCTCTTTCCTTTTTAGCGACTTTCACTTTTGAAACATGGAAAGTTCGCCGGGTGTTAGGCCGATAAGTTAATAAGTTTAGGTTAATTAAAACGGAGAAACCAAACTATGGCAATAAAAGTGTTTTCGAGAATTGCGTCGGCGCAATCTCAATTTTAAATCATGCATCTCGTAACGCCTAACATGCAAATATGTTGCGAATGTGCAAGATGGAAATGTGTAGTAAAATCGCGGGGGATTTGTGTTATGGAAAATGTGGTGTGTATTAGATTTTATTGAAGGAAATATTAAAGAATTTGTATGCGAATTCATTTTACCAATATGTACAAAGTAACCATATCTTCTCGATTATATCTTCTATGAATTTTCCGCACCTATGCACATAATTAGTGGTATTGCATTTATAATCTTAAGTGGCATATGTATAAATAACTGTCAGTGTGGACCACTTTCTACAATTATTTATTGCATAGTTTAACCTTTTAGATTGTGATCTCCAAATATTACCCACAATTGTGATATTTCTCTGCGGTCGCGTGTCATAATAATGTGCTCGACGAAATCTAAGTTGGTACGTATAAATGCAGCGTAACTGGGTTAACGCCACGGGTAACTGATCCATAACATTTTGGCGCTATAATCAGCACCACAACAACAATTATATTTCCACATTTTATTTTTAGTTTTATTCCTAGATTGAGTCCTGCCTGTTTGATATGATTTTGATGACTGTACATTGTTGGCAGTGACAACTAGTTTGAAATATGATATAAGTAATTAAAGTTGTTAGTAATGACAATTATTTTTTTCTAATCAAAGGTAGTAATGCAAGATATTGAACGATTTATTTGTCGAGTCACTACAATCGATTACTATTTTTTAATCCACACCTAACTAGACGTAGCCTATGATATGAAAACTTAATTATGTTAAACTTTGTGTTAAAATGTATACGTGAAAAGCATTAGGAGAGAAGGCAAATCCAGCACTTTATATACTAGTGTCCTGGAGTTGATTCGATTGCTTCGTAAAGTGGTTCATCTGGTGGTACTTTGAAATGTGATTTTTTATTCGTTGCTTTGTTTTATTTATGTCGAACAGTGATTACTTTAGTTGTCAGTTTTTAAACATTTTATTTGCAATATACTTACCTCGTCATTGACTGTCTCCATTTATAGTTTTGTTTCAATTTTGCATTTTTAATTCACAGCAAACCTTTCGGGTAGTTACTCGTATATTCTTATTGTTTGTAGAATATCTCTGAACTTTGGTCTTCATCTTGTTTCTGTCGTTTAAATTTATTCTGATCTTGTCAGAGACAACTGTCATTCCTGTTTTGTTGAGCTGTTTGATTGTGAAGTACCTTTCTCTCTGAATTTATTGGTGGGTGTCAATCCAAAGAAGCGGGCCACATACACGCTTATTTCTTCGGAGTTGTAGTGCGTATCATGGCTGTTTCTAAATTTTTCGTTTTACTAGTCATTTAGCTTGTGTATCTGTATATGAGGTTATCACATCATTTACCTTCTGCGTCCATCTGGATCAGTTTGTAGCGTCCACTTGTTCTACAGATCTTGTACATATTTTTATATATTCTATACAATTCGTTGTTATATATTGTATATATATGTTCATATATTTATGTATTTCTTTGTTAGTGGGCACGTTACACGGCTTCTTCAATATTCATGTATAACACAGTACACACAGTATACTATCTTGTATATCGTTAGTTTTGTGATTGTAATAATTTACTTTTAATTTCTTATACTTAATGTATAAGTATAGCAATCATGGACAAAAGCACCCTACGTCCTATATATATAAATAATTATCTTATCAAACCTTGCAAAGATTTATGAGCAACAATAACCAATCTTAGTTCATTAGCGAAACCTTGCATAGTCGTGGTGAGTCAATCGTAGTCTACACAAATATTTCTAGTGCTTTCGATACGTTGACTCACGTTGTCTTACCGCTAGAACTAACTATATTTTCTACGACGGATTTTCTTCATTTGGTTTCGCCCCAACAAATGGTGATCCGCAAGGGTCCATTTTGGCACCATTATTATTCGCTTTATTCATAGATGATGAAGTTTCCTTGTCTTGTCATGTACTGGCTTTTGCCGATAAAATAAAATCTACTAGTCCATCTCGAATATTACCAAGGTTGAATCCCTGCAAGGCTGGGAGTTACGCTTGATTCCCGACTCACTTTTTCTTAACATATTGTCAACTTATGCATGGTATCCTCTAAGTACTTGGAATTTGCAATGCGTGTGTCCAAATACTTCCATAATACATTACTGTTGGAAACGATATATTGTGCCTTCGTTCTAACCAAACTGGAATATGCCTCAATAGTTTGGCCACCCACTTATATTTTGTAGCAACTTTGCATTGATCAAATTGAACAACGGTTATTGGAGTGTTTGTCATTTCGACTCGATAGCTTGTCTCCTGATGGACATGTAGTCTGAAGACCAGAGACAATATGAAGTCCTTTTCTGCCCCTAAGGACATTTCATAGATTTCTCTGAAAATTGGTTAATGGTAAAACTGACTGTCAACAGCTACTATCGAGGCTAAATTTTCACGTTCCTCGCAGTGGCTCCGATCTCTAAAAAATTTTCCGTTTATCAGCACCTAGTTGTTATTGGTTTTACAGTTGGGCAATATCACAATAGCGGGCGCGGTCGCAGTTGCCGTGGCTATCAGATGTAACTAACTTATGTGACCGTATCCGATGCACTGTACATTTCTTTTTTAATACAATTATTTCTCTGTATTTTTTACTTCGAAATCTATGTATGCTTTAAAATTCATAAATTTATTAACTTGCTTTGCTCTCTTGCTATAGATATTTCATACTGAACTATGACCATGGTTTAACAGTGTTGGCCGTTGTTATTTGATTTATCTTACCCCGTTTTATTGTATCCATATCTCTCCTATGCTCCAATATGTAGGGTCTTAAAACACATGCATTGTTTCTATATGTCGTTTATTTCCAATATCGATATATTGTTCGATTACCCACAAGTTTATATTCATCAGAGTGACCATACACAGCTCCGTCTTATCTAATCGTTTCTACCCTTAGTTCCCAGTTACAAGTTTCATTCACTGTCCGTTTCCATGCTCCCTCAAACTTTTCTTGCTTGCCCTGTCTTAGCTTCTAAGCAGAATCTCCATTTGGTTTGTTCTTGATCTTAATTGCACCAGCTACTTTGCTTATTTACCTGGTTCCATTTTATTGTATCCACCTGTATCTCAAGCTGCAAACGGGTCTATAAAAACATATCCATTGGATACATATGGATACATATCGTTTATATCTAATATCGATATATTTTCATATAGTCGCTGCAAATTCGTTCTTAATTTATCTTCGTCTAGTCTGAATGTTCTATGTGAATATGAATCTTGACTTTACACATTCGCTCTTCTATAATAAAGCAATACAACAATTGACTTTTGATAGTGCCCATTGTTTATTTTTTGGATATCTTTATGCTGGCGCGAATAATATTGATACCAATTGCAACTGTACTTTGACATAAATATTGTAGTAATATAAATAATTATTTCATTCCATTTATATAAATTTATAAATTCATTTAAGATTTCTCTTTTTGATCAAAATGTAATATAATATGGTATAATTTATAAATGCAGGAATTTTTTGTAGTAGAGTTTAGATCATCCATTATTAAGATCGTGATGACATACTTTCACACAACTCCTACAGCTGTTCCAAAATTAATTTTTATTGCTTTTAATATAGTTTTTATTTAAATTTAAATGTATTTAGTTAATTTTGCAGCCACCGGTTTGTACAAGTGAATGTAAAATTCAAATCGAAATTTTAAATTTGTACCTGAATAAATTTCAATTGTAAAAATTTGTAACACAAATGCATTTATAAATCATCCGAAAATATGGATGAAATATGTTACCAATCTATCAAACATCTTTTGGTTTGCATGAAGGATTAATATTATTAAATCGTGCAGTGAAAATATACACAATGAAAGCGAAACTGTTATCGTTAACAAACCGTTATTAATCTTATTAGATAAAGCACGCGAATTTTAACAAGTTTTAGGAATTTAACATCCGTCAATAGCTTTCAGCTGGACTACTTTCAACGACGATCGCACGCACAATTGCATTCTGTTGTATAATTAACGATCGACACGAATTAGAGTACATACGCGAGAAGTATAATAATAACGATGTTAACCCGATAAAAATCCACCTAGACATACCGAAATGCAAAGCAGAATTAGAAAACAAACAAACGTATATTTACGGTCATAATTACTTTCGCACATGTTTAGTGCAAACAGGCAACGACTTTCCTGGCCGTTTTACGTCAATTAGCGCCATTCGGTTTTTAATTGCTGCTAAATAATACTAAAATCTTTAGTAGATAGTCCTGTAAAATAGAAAACGTTTTCATAAAAAAAGAACACTTAGAATGCCAACTAGATTTGTAGTTATTTTGCACATTTAATTTGCTAATTCGACTAATCTGATTTAATTAAAAGCAAGGAAAGTTGTGCATCTGTGACGTTTAATTCCGGTTTTGCTGTTTGCACGTTTTTGCATGAAATAAATAATAACGTAGATTGATCTTCCTTCCTAAAGAACATAGCAGTCGTCGCTATCGTTTATTCATAACAGGAAGTTATTAAAACAAATTAAACTCTTCCGCTGTGTTCGACTGATTTTTGTACTATTACTACTTGAAAGTTTGCATGAAATGTCTAACCACGTGTACGAGTCATACTTAGTATAATGTAAGGAGAAAATTAAAGCATTGGCGAACTTCTTAAAGATGAAAATGTTTCATGGATGAGAGTCATAGTAACCATAAACTCAAACAAATAAGAAATAAATTTTAATATAAATTAATAGCACATTTTAGATTTCTCACTTTTTCCTCTGTTAAATAATAAGTAACTTCCAATTAATAAATCCAATAATGAATGCCGATGTTTAATTTTTTTATTCATACTACAAATATTTATTAATTTTTGTTGTTTCAGGATCTGAGTGCACTGGCGTCCCACATGTGTAATACAAACTGATCGTGAAAACTGTAGTGAATTACATTTTATAATACTGGATGTGATATATCAATAGTGCATAATGAAATTACTCGATTTGTTTATACTTCTGTTTGTGATTGGCGTTCACGCTCAACGTAGGATTTCGGTGAGTAACCAACTAGAAAGTTCCTTCAGTAGATTATTGGCACACTAGAACCATAATGCATGCAACGCATTTATTTAAATTTCAATGAAAGTTAGGTGCGTTTGTAGTTTTTTTAACCATTAATGTGTCACCCAGAAAACACTAAAATATATATTTTTTAAATTTACTTACTTATTCAAAATTATTGTGTTAATTTATTGTAAAATTGTCGCTGGCTTACGTGATGTAATTATCAATATCAATGGTGGTAATAATATAACGGTCGATTTCAATTAGCCTATGCGTATTTAGTGGGAGTTGACAAATGAAGTGTACAAGGTCTTTAAGATATATATTGCATTTGCGGAATGTATTAGTTAATAAAACCTACTGAAAACAAGTTTTGGCAGAATTAATTGATTTTATGTATTTATACATTAAAAGTAATCGGGGTGTTATTTTTTTTTAAACATTCATAAAATATGGGTACAATTTCGTACGCATATGAACTATTCATGAGACGCAACCATTAATCGTTCAAGGATGTACGTGAACTCATTTAAGTACAATTTGTCAATACGTTCGTTTCGTTTGTCGTGAGAGGGGTCTGCAATCGTTGCAATATTTGTTTATGCTGCATAGACCGCATTCTATTTAATCCGTCCAATTATAATGCTTCACATATTTCCCACACCACACCCATTACTTCATACATACTTACAACTAATTATGATGCCCCCCTTCAATATTTATTTTGCTTTTGCTCTCTAAATACTCAGGTCCTGTTTACTATGTCCTTTATTTTATTAAACCCAAAGTAAAATCTTCCATTTTGGTTTTGCTTGTTTCTCAGTTGCAAGTCCTTCATCGCATTTTACAGGGCTCCCTTTCACGACATCTAGACGCACCTCTATTTACTACCTCCAATACCAACCATGTATGAAATTTTCAAAATAATTAATATTGCCTAAAAAGACGTTTGTTACCATTTATCGAAATCTCACATTTTCTTCTCTTTTCCTGTCGAATATTTATTATTACTATTAGCCCCCCCCCCATAGTAAAAAATATTAAAAATGTACAAAACTATAAAATAATTAATAACAAAATAATTACAATAAAATATTCTTGAAGGCAAAAGCTACAATTTAATGCAAAAAACTTCATTTTTTAGATATTTGAAAAACTACCAGTTTGTACAAATCAACAATCTATCACATTTGACAGTTTATTTGTGTTTAGACAAAAAAATTAAAGAAATTCAGTTATAAAGAGGTATTACGGTGCTCTTGGAAATATCAGATTTCAGTTGAAATGTATCTGTTATCGGCTAGGCAATTTATAATTTAACAAGAATAAAAAAGTTCAAAGAAAAATCCTGAAAAACTGTCAAACCGAAAATGTGTAGATAAATTGAAGTTATTAACAGCAGAGTGGCAGTAAATAGAAAATAAATGAACAAAATGCGAAAAATTCGATAGAATCGCAAATTGAAAGAAGAAAAATAAAAATGGAAATGTAATGAAAATTTATACTTCCTATCGTTATTGTAAATAACGATAAATTTTAATTACTATAACAATAATATAATCAATTGCTAAATAAACTAAAACTAAACAAGAGAAATATTACAAATAAAATGAAACACTAGCAATATAACGACAAAAATAAATGCACAAAAGCAGTAAACTACGAATATAGTAGAAGGATGGACAGTAAAATATAGAGCAATAGTTATCCGAAAAAAAAATAAAAAATCCAAGTTAAGGCATACGTCAGTAAACACTTGCATAAAATAAGTGACAAGTAAACTGAAACTCTGAAATAAAAAAGTAAAATGATATAAGTCATCCAAAGAAATAGAAAATATATACAGAGCACAAAAAAAATAAATAAAGAAATTGGAATTTTTATCATAAAGCAACTGAATCAAATGCAGAAAATTTAACAAAAGTAAGGAAACAAAAAATTAGCAAGAAAATTATTTAAGAATAGAAGTGGTATGAAAACAGTTAATTGAAAGATATAGTGAATTATAAATAATTTGAAAATATAGAAATAAAGATTGAAATATAATAAATGCAGAAGTAACTGTGAACAAAAATAAATAAAAATAGCAAACTATCTTAAATACAAATTGAAATTAATTAATAAAATAAATTTCAAAAAATGATGTAACAAATACGAAACGAATTCACATTAAAAAAAATAAATGGAAAGGTGTAATATACTAATTTGTAATTAGTAACAGTAATAATTAGTAAATTCCAAGAAACCGCAAAAATAGTATATGGTTTTGAGTAAACAATGTGAAGAAATTAAATAACATGAAAGAAGGAAATAGCAAATTAAATTCAAACGAACGAAAACTCAAAAATCGATAAAAAATGAAACTACTCAAAAACAATTAATCAAACATAAGAACACAAAATCAAAATAGAAGAAAATATACAAACTTTAAAATAATTTAAAATTAAGAATTATCTACATTGTACAAAATTTTAAGATAAATGAACTCTGTACTCTATACGAAAATATATAGTGATTTATATTTCGATTCTTCTAAAAATAACTCATTTAAAGATTTTTATATCTTGAGGTTTAATATGTCATTATAAAATGTTAAGAATTCAGCTAGATATTCATAAAATTTTTTATAAATTCACTGTGCACGAAAAGGTAAATGACAAAAATTTAAGGAATTTCTTTGCAGATTTTTACTCAAACTTATTACAAAGAATTGCAATGAAGTAATTTACGTAATTTCTATTATAACAAATACATACTTCAACTGTAGTAGTTTCGAATTGAGTAAATATCCATTGCAATGAATTTCGAAAAATTACATTGACATTTGTTGTGTACAATTTTGGAATATTTTGGAAACTTCAGGTTCTCATAAATTTCTAATATATTCTTCTGTAAATGGTCTTCAATATATGTAAAATATTTAAAATCTGCACGTTTTCTTCCAATGGTGAGAATGTTACTAACTTTGCCATACTAAAATATTCAAGTTTACCTTTAGTTCTGCAAAACTTCAATCTAAACAACCGTTGATGATATATTTTGAGCGGTAAATCATAGATGGAAAGTTTTACCTAGATAATGCCCTTATTATTCGCATTTCCAAATATCTTGAAACAAGCAACACGCCTTGCAGAATATCGTTACACTGAAAAATGAATAAAACATTTTTGATCATTTCCGCCGGCTATTTTAAATTAAGATTAAGATCGAAAACTGTAGCAGATAATTAAGCCAACTTCTTGCGTAAGCAGCTGTTGACATTTCAGTTGATTGTGAAAATAATATACAGCATATGTAATGAGCTACCACAAAAAGTCCCCGTCACATGTCCGCGTGTCCTATTGTTTTTCTCATTTAGCGAATGATCCATTATCCTCAATATGTTTGGCGTTGTATCAGTTTTAATATTCCGGTATTAGAATTACGTAAGTCGGTCCACATGTAAATTTCTAATGTCAAGGATTGGCTGAACAGGGGTTATTTGGACGTTGCAGTTATAATGCCAAAGGTGTGGCATAGTTTATGCACAAAATGTTATACTGAAAATAAATAAATCAAAAATAAGTTGTCTTAAATAATTGCTATACTGTTTAATCAAATATTAATATCGTTGTCATATACAATAAAACTTAATTTATTATTTGTCTACTTTTAACGCATTGAAAACAATAATGTTTATTGAGTAATTCTTCAGACTGTGGTTGAACTCTTCAATGACTTATATGGTAGTTGAAATGAATGTTGTTAATTGAATGTCTATACTAGCATATTGTACTATATAGCAATCGCATCTGCACTTACTTGTCCATTCCAACACATGAGGTAATATTACATTAAAAGATTAAGGTCGATCGTAATCGCAAAGAAAAATTATATTGTTTTGATAGCACGCATTACACAGACCGTTCGTTAAGTTACATCAGTAATTCGATAATATAAATCTATTCAACCTTTAAAAAAAATCGAGTACCATACGATTTATCTTCAGCAATATTCGCTTCGTCACAATTTATTACAACATGGATAATAAACGACATTGCGAAATAGTGTATGTAAAAGCTAAACCTTAAAGCAATGGTCACAACATCAAACTGCTTTTTAAAGATTAAACAAATCTAAAGATCAAATTCTATGAACCTTTTTTATGCAGTCTTATCGCCGCCAAAAATATTTAAATCGTGATTGTCTTGTGTGTATCTCGCCAAAAGATCTGTCAAGACCTTTTTAACGGTCGCGATATAAATTAAAAAGCTGTCCGTTTTACTACCAACGGAAATAATAACCTTAATTAGTTCTGCCAATCTCTTTTCCAACGCGAATTCACCTTGAATTCTCTCTATAAATCGTATGTATATTTTTGAAAGTCAATTTATGTCTCTATAAACAACGAACGTTTATATATCAGATCGTATGCGTTGACATGGGATGCAGTTATATGGATGAGTCGACGTTTTCGTACTTCCTCATTCATTGAATTTTTGTTTCGTTTGATCGCTTACCGGTTAGACTTTATCACAAAAGATAAATGAAAATAATATTTAGATGTAAATATTTTTTTCGGCAAAGTGTGACGTGGTATAAAATATACGTTGATGTTGTCACAAAATATCCTAGTATAAGTGTCTGCAATCGTTTATTCGAAACAACGAAAAAAAACTCAATTTACTTTAATAATAAAATCAACAAACTTAAATCTAACCACAGTTAGGTATTGAAATAAAAAAATCATACGATTATCTAGACTAGTTCGTTCGTCCAAGTTGACCAGTAAAAGACAAAGCAATTTATAACAAATTTACAAAATGAATAACTAACTATAATTATGACGTGAAATTTAAAGACGAACTAGAAAATATTCATATAAATAGTCCAACTTATCTATGTATTATATACTTTTGACCACAGTCATTACCTACTGGACGTATAATAGCAAAGTAAACAAATTTTATGGATTCGTTGTGAATGTTTTCCCTTGATTTGCATAGCTCAATAGCAGTTCGCTGGATATCGTACTTCTAACAATAATTTGTGAGTAAATCAGGAAAGTCCGTTGAGATGGAAATCAATTTACTATGATGGATTGGTTTTTGTTTGTTAATTCCCTTTACCCTTTTGACACTCATATTTCACATATCTTGTCATACTGTATCCTTCGTGGTCTTTCAACTCGGCTTCCTGTTTTTAATTCCATCCTTCTCGTAACCCTCTTCTGTCAAATTGTCAAATGACATGTTTATTCCATCCTAGTTGTTTCTCTGATAATTTTCTTGTTAATTGCTTCAGTCTTTCTATTACTCAAATTTTCGCCTCGTGCTTCTTCTGCTGTATCGAATGTACCACTATTATGATATATTACATGGACTTTGTTTTATATGTTTTCTTCGTGAAAATTGTTTGTTCAACTGCTATGGTTTAGATTTCTTAGCTCGATTTGCCATCTCTACATCTACTCCCTTTATCACATTCTCCATCATTCTTCTTTTGACGTGCTCTTTCCCCCTTACTTTCCTTACTATACTCGTTTCTGTATTTAGTTTCACATCATAACTTTACTAGATTACGTTTATCATTATCTAACCTGAAGTAAGTTCTTTTGTGAGATTAGGAAAATAAAATAAATTGCTTTTAATCGACGTCAAAATTTATAATTACCCGATAAATCTGAAACAACGACGATTGTTACATGAAACGAGTACAAGAAGCCAACAATATCATACAAAACAAAACACACGAAAAGTGAATCAAACAATTGAAATTGATATATGATATATTAGATAATGCCAATCGAATAAATGATATATAAATAAAAATGACAAAAAATACGAAAGGGAGAAAACTGAGTTGACATAAACAGCTGCTAGCGCCGTCTTTAGCGCAGCACTCGGAATAACCTGGCCAGTATTGCAGAATATTCTAACCTGTCTGGTAATACAGGCCAACCTAGACAAGTCATACAGTACTCAATTCAATTCTGGAAACAGGAGCCATGTAGGTATTCAGAGATACAGGTATACGAGTCCGTCGCTATATATGACATACATGTATGACCGTCTGATTGTACGTACAACTGTTATCTACTTGGGAAGAGTCCTTCGTCCGTGGCATGGACTTGTACGTTACCAGCCTAATTAATGACTTAAAAAAGTAAACAAATGACGAACAAAAAACAAATGAAAATTATTGTGAAGTTCAAAGAAATTTACGTCAAATGAACAAAAATATAATAAAATGTGAATAGGAAAACATTAGAACAAAAATCGTATCATCAATCATGATTCATTGTAGTATGTAAAACTTATGACGACTCAGAATTAAAACAGAAAAAATAAAGCAATTAAGTTGAGATTTAATATAAATTGTTACATGAAATTATGCCAATCATGATGAATAGCTACTACACTCAAGTTAATAGTGTATACTATAAAGTAGGCCAAAATAAGAGCAAGATGATCGTCTAAGACTTCAGACCGTGTCGTTTTTCCAGAACCGACATATGTAATTAATATCTATAGCATTATATGGATGATTAATGCACTATATGAGTAGTAATTGTTAAATACCATTACTTTCAGTCATGGTTGAGATAATTTCGTTTTATAAGTTATATTAAATTTGGAGGTTAGTGAAAGTTTTTGCTTAAGAAAGTATTTTTTTATTATCTTCAAGATTCTATAATTTTATACTGCCATATTGGGAAATCAAAATATTAACTTCTGTTAAAAAACATTTTAATTTGGGTAATTAATGCATTTAGTTTGTGTGCCAATAGTTTTTTCTCTCATTTGATGGAATAACAAACCTGCAATTATCGTATGCATGAACTTTACTTCAACAGAAAAAAATTATAACGTGTATTTGATGTATTAGATGCATAAATATAATTTTCTATTGTTAGTTTTAAATTGAAACTTTTTCGCGTAAACTAAACGGAATGACGAGGAATCGTGGAGTCTTCCAGGAACACAGTCATGGTCCTTTCATAGACGTAGGAATATTGTTTTCCAATGGGGGTAGCCGATTCCTAGATTTTTGGTCGTTATTTATTCTCCCGGTCTTTCCCATTAATCACTCTCAGCGTTTAATTCGAACAATGTTTGTAGATTTAGGCTGACACCAGTTCGAAGCAAACGTATAGTTCGTCTACTTAGATTCGAAGTTTGTAATATACTTTTGGATCCAATAAAAGAATTAGGTAAATATTATTTTTTTTATTAAAAATAATTAAAATTAATTCAGTTACATTAAAATAATGTAAGCAATTTGCGAGCGGTGGTTTTAATTTAATGGTCCAATTTACGTTTATCATAAAATTATACGAACATGAGTTTTTTGCGGAACTTAAAATAATCATTATTAGAATTTTACACTTTGACCATAAAATTGCAAGGGTAGAAGAGACGACAAACTGCCCTTTATTTCTTTCTTTTTAAATATTAGTTTCCCGTTAATTTGATCTTGTCAATTCTTCTTCTTTCTATTCCCAAAATTGTCGGTAAGAGGGTTTGAATAGTCTCTGTTCGATATTTCTTTGCGCACTTTAATTTAACACACGACTCACCAATTGAAAAAATATATTGATTTCAAATAATAAAATCATAGTATTCACTTTAATTTATTTAGAGACCGAACATTTAGAGCTGATTGCTCTCATTTTTTAAACATTTGCGGTTCCTTGGTAGAACCTGCGACCGGCTCCGTTCGCGCTAGATGTTTTAAATCATCGTGAGATTAATTGTTAACTTTTTTTTATTCTCGACGTAGCTCGTCCAGCATAGCTCGATTTTTTCTGAACTCGTCACGATAATTACTTTCGATATTAACTCTACCGGGGTTACCCGTTAACTTCTTGCTTTTCCATCTGTAATAATAACTCATATTTTCTTTTGCGCGGGGCGTACTTTAATTTCGTCCATTCACGTGGCTTATTAAGCTTACCTCTTCGGATTGGTCCGCCTCACGACACGATCTGAGTCGTGAAAATAATTATTTTATTTTCTTTGTTTATGCTGCGTAGCTGGGAACGCAAGTTGACATTATATATTTTTTTAAATTATTTATTCTGCAAGCCTTATATATGTAAATACAGAGTTCCTGCCAGGTAACATCGTATCGTACACGATTCCTTGTCGTTTCTCAGCAGTGATTAAACTTACAAATGAGCGTGTCAATTATCACAAAGGTAAAAAATACAAAAAGAAATAAAATAAAAAAAACACTGGAACAATCTAAAAATAAAAAAAAAAATAAAAATTGCTTAACAAAGTATAACAAACTTTAAATTAATAAAATAATAAATAAAAATTATAACAAATACAAAAATATTTATGAAGAAATGGAAAATGGAAATGACAAAATTTGTAAAAATTTCAAAAATGTATTTTTCAAAAATATAAACTCAAAAATCAAATAAATAAAACTAATTCAAATAAAACTAATTGTTACAAACCGTTAATAAAGCCATTAAAATGTCATTAGGCGTAAACATGAAAAATGTCAAAATTTCAAAAAAGGGTAAAGACGCAAAAGTACAAGAACTAAAAATTATGCGATTAAGAAAAATTTAAATATTGTCAAATTTTTAAATTGCAAATTGCAAAAAGACACAAAAATGAAAATGAAACAAATTTCAAGAACATTCCTAAAAATCTAAAAAAGTCTAAAATATTCCAAAACGCTTACTTCAATAAAGACAAAATTGACAGAAAAAATCTGAAAATGTACATAAAACTAATTAAATTGTAACGAAACGTCAAAGAAAAATGTCTTTTATTGTTTCAAATTATTGAATTGGATTTTGACGTTTGAATTTTTGACATTTGAATGAATAATTTGAAAACTTTTTGATCAGGCGGTATATTACACAGTGGGGTGTAAAAAGTTAACCATTTCATTCACGCTATGTAAATTGAAATATTTTTTATTATCATAACAATTAATTAATGCATAGCAGCTCACAGATTCCATTAAGCTGAGATGTTGCACTGACATAGCTGAAACACGGTCTTGGCACACAGGCTATAACAAAAATTGCTGATTTTTTTCTCACGAACATTGGTTTCAAGCACAGCAAACAGAATACTCGATAATAAAAGCTACCATAAACCGACTACTCATTCATAAAAACTTAGTTCACCTAGTCGGATAGCCAATGTTTGTTTTCACTGTCTAGAATTTCTCAAAATTATGAGGTGTGTTAACAGCGAGAGGATTTCTTGATGGCTTTTTATGATGAACTGAATCCACTTCTCTAAATGTTAACGATAATGAAAATATTTAACATATTTCTGTCGATCAATGTATGATAAATATATAAAAATTATTATATTAATAGCAAAATTTTGTTGATGGTTACGTAGACGATCCATTTTTGAAGACTAGTGGGAATACCAAACAACATTGGCTCTTAAAACAAATGTATGTGTACATGTACGTGTACGTGTACGTGTCGAGAACTCGCCGTTCGCACGGTTCGTTTCTTTTCCTCAGTTAACTTGCCAATACACAAGCGTTCGTTTCTTTGTTTTTCACTTTATTTTTATTTTCTTTCTTTATTTTTTTATTTTTATATTATTGTGCCTGGTTTAATTTCTTTCATTGTTGCATTTTGTATAATCCTTTACTTGTTCGTTATACGAGAAACGTTGGGTGTGCACTTAACTTTCCCCCAAACACAATTTCTTTATTGGTTTTCACTCATTTCATTATTGATTATACTTTTTTTTGTTTCATTTAATTTTGTGAAATATTTCGTCTGCTTTCATAGGCTTTTTTGTTTTTCGCATTTTACGCTTGACTTTTGAAGAATTTGGTTTTTGTCTCTTTCCAACCATAGCAAATAGTTTGCAGGTATGAAATGCAAATTATTTTATATCTTACGAAAGATTGAACGTATGGTTTGAAATAAGTTTCATTTTTCTTGAAATTTTTGTTTCAATTTCTATTCGCCATTATTTACGTTGCTAATAATAAAAGTACAAATTACAATACGAATTAAACATGTGAAATTGTTTGTAATGTCGAAAGTTATACGTAAAATATTGCTATTAAAACTTAGCAACTAAAAATATTATTTCTACAAAGTTTTGACTCCATTTATAATCCTCGTGTTTTTTTTGCATTTTCAGAAATGCAACTTAAATCAAATTGCAGAATTATTTTATGAAAAAATCCTTTAATTATTTTTTGTCGACCACACCTTGATTTTTATTATTGTGTTAGTTGTATATGAAACTAAATCTTTATTGCAAATTAAGATTTCCGCTTCCTCGCGAACTATACTCGTACACATACATATGCATGCATCCTTGAATGCTATATTTACATAATATGTGTAGAACTTGCAATATTTGTAGTTATTGTTCTTATTGCACGTTTAATTCTGTTAAACTTCTCAAGTGGAAAACACAATTCTACAATTTTAATTGTGTGGATACAATGCAGTGTCCGCCCGACATAATTCAATTCCTCGATAGATTGTCGTCTCGGTTGAACTGTTTTAAATACGTTACCAACCGTTACGGTGCAATGTTTTAGTATTTTTATTACGAAAAGCTAAAGGTTACTTCAGATACAGTGTGATATTTACAGATAGGAACTGTAATTTACGCGAAGGCCGTCGAAATTGCAGCCATTTAATGTTTGGCGTGAAATCTAATGGTTGCATTTTTACGTTTAACATATTAACTTGTGCAAGAAACAGGTACAAGGCTCTTATATTGAAACCGTTGCAGTTTATTTGCTAATTTGGTCAGTCGTCGGGGTCGTCAATTATTGCAACATTTAATAAAAGAATTGTGTATTTTTGATGCTTGCAAATTTGAGAAGATATTTTTTTATTATTCAAAAATCACCAGCTTCGTGTTTATGGTCATAATAGCATTTAGTTGTTTAATCTTTAAAGTGCAAAGAGCAAGGTATAGATCGATGCCCACTAACTCGGTCACTATTTACGCGGATAATTATGTCATAGGCTATTTCTGGAAAGAAATTAACTTATGGCACATTTAAAGGATTTTTAAATATGTTAGAGCTGACGTTTGCTTTGTTCCTTCCCAGCTATTATATTTTTTTATAAAATCGTGAAAGTGATGAATGCGTCAAATATAAAGATACGATCTTCTTCGAATAGTATTCGTTACTTTCTCAGTGAAAGTACACAAACTGGAAACATACATTTATAAAATGGATAATTTATGCGCGTTTATGATTATTTTGCGGTGGAGGTTTGGGGCGGAAAACATGTTTGAAAATGCTTTATTACTTATTACGCATTATATAAATCGTCATGAATTACTTCAAAAATTGTTTGCTTTACGTAATTCGCGATTTTTTCAAAACAAACATTTTCTTAATTGATTTAATCGAAGCGAACGTTACAAAAACCGTAACTTTCTCTCGATTTACAAGTCTGACGATAATGATAAAATAGTAGTGGGTAATTGCGCAACTCAATTAAAATAGCCCATGATAGTTTAATTCGTTAAAAACATAATCGCCAGGTAACGAATTTATCGTCCTTTGTGTGACTTTTTTTATTTGCGCCTTCTCAAATCAAACGATTGCGAAACAGCGCCCGCAAAATTAATGTATTCATCGATACGTTGCTAATTGAGAGCGAGAAATGTACGAATTCGTATTTCTCGCATGAAGGAATGCGCAGAACCGAGATAAAGTGCATATTTTTGTAGAGTAGTTTGAAAGGAAATATCCACGTTAGGAAATACTAGATGACCTTAAAAATTGGAAACTACCGCAAACGGTATTGAGACTGTAACATGCTCGTCACACATTCGATATTTGTTTCATACGTATCACGTTTCTATATCAAATAAAAGTTAAATTATTGACATAGGCGAAATTATAATGTTATGTACACAGGTTGTTCTTGAAGTAGAGGAATCAACAAATAATTCGACATGCTGAGCGGCCTCTTGCCATATTATAATGTTATACGCAGCTAAAATTATTACGTTTTAATACCATAAACTAGCCCACAAACAAATCTGAATAAAAAAAAAAAAAACACTCGGCAATATGTGGCAACTCAAGCACTCATATTAAACGTTGCAAATTTGCATAAAAGTGCACTGAACTGTAACTATTATAGTACGTTGCCATGATTAAAATATATTACGAAACTGACACAAAACCCTCCAACCCACCCGCGTCAACACTTTCGCACAATAGTCATACTAAGGAGTATCCATAAAGGATTAATGAAGTATATTGATGTATAATTTTACATAAATCGCGTTGGGTGTTCCTATCGGTTACGAGGTGATTGAAATATTCATCTCTTAAAAGTAGCATGTAGATGATTTACCAGGCTTCAATATTATATCAGTAAGTTTTACCGAAAATAATCATTAGTTTAATAATTATGGTACACAAAAATGAACCTTTTTCCCTCTCCTCAATGATGACTAATGGGGATTAAGTGGCGGAAAAGCGTGAACCGATTTCTACATTATTCTGGGAAAGTAATTATTGCTGCAATGTTTTTAGTACCACTATTTCTGTATCCTTAAATCAAATTATTTCCTATATTTCTAATTCCAGCAATTAAATTATGGAGAGTGCTCTATATCATTTTATATTATCAATTGGCAATAGAGATAAATAATCTAATAATTAATCATTGGATACACATGCAGGGGAGCGGGGGAAGGGCGTTACTAAATACTATAAAGATATGAAGTCTTTCTATAGTTCGTTTTAAATACTTTAATACTTATCACAGTTCTTTTTTTCTTTTTTCTGACAATTATCGTTCCGTTGTTGACCAGTTTATCTTTTTTCTTTCACTTTTTATTGCGATAGCCAAAGTTATATTTTGTTCCTATTATATTTCTTTTATTTTAGGTTCCCTGTACTGTTGCTTTCCCTTCAAGTCGAAAATATCCCTACTTTCAATTTCAGGAGATTGTATGCAACAAGTTAAGTCTAATTATTAATATCTTAAAGAATAAAAAAGGACCAAATCATGTTGGTATTACAACTGCGATTATGAAGCTTATACACATTCAATAATAACGATAAAGCTAATAAAGCTGTGTAGTAATGACAAACAACTATAGGCACATACCTACGGGCTTAATAAAGCCCGTAGGTATGTGCCTTACTTAAACATTACTGATCAGATTTGCCACTTGATCAACACATTCTTAAAAAACCGCAAACAATGTACATATTGCGCCAGTAAAACTTCCCTATGGTGTCCCACTAGGATAGGTCATCGGTCCTCGATCCGATCCTGGTCTTAATGTATGTAAATAACCTTGAACGATTCATATATAAGGCGGGCATTTCACTTTTCGCGGATGAGTCATCGCTTACCGTTTCCAATGAAAATACAACGGAAGTATTAGTTTTGGATATTTCATTGCCAGAAGCAACTACGTGGTCGATGAACCGGCAAACAACCATCAAGTGGTAGTCACAGAACAATGGATTGTTTCGGGAATATAACCAAGGCGAAGTTAGTAAGGCTACAAATGGATGCGCACTTAAACAGAGGTATACCTTGTTTTTAAACTAGGAGGAGGAAATTGAAAAGCCATATTTACACTGAAAATGAAGATGACGCGAATCGTGTATTCGGTACAATATCTATATTTTAATATATATATATTATTTACTTTTGGAATTACGAAAAAAGCAATTACGAGCACAAAACTGTTAACTGAAATGCAACCGGTTGGAATAGCTGATATGTCGAAACATTTGTAGGCATAGACAACTTAATATTATGTAAAACAGACTCGGTTTTCGCCAATTAGAGGCATAGGTTTTACCGCGGCAAATTTAAATCACTCCTCCTAGTTTAAAAACAGAGTAAACACTGTGTCTGCATATAGAGATGATGTCGAACTTGATTAATTGCTCACGCTTCCATAATTGTACATATACAATGCCTAATTTAAACCTATGTACATAAACTCCTTTGGCTTGCAGCGAAGTCTACATGGTACTAACACTTGGCAGACTTGAAATATAAAAGTTAAATGTGTTTAACTTGTGGTAATTGTTGTTGTTTAGTGTGTATTGTTGTCATTTTTAAAATTTCGTTTTCGTGATTGCTTTTCCATAATGTCCTGCATTTATTTTATTTTCATTTTGAGGTGTATTTTTCCATCATGTCATCTTGAGTTCAAACGATGCTAAAATTAACTGAATACAAAGCACCCAGCTGCTTTTCCTAAGGTACCCTAATTATACTATTAACTATACTATACTAAACTAACCTAACTTAAATTAAGCAAAACACACTACTAGTAATCAAATGAAAATAAGCAAAACCCGATGCATCATCAATGAAATCAATAGCATTTCTGACTGATAAAATCTCTCACGTAGTCGCATAAAAAAAACATCAGACATAAACTTCTCAGATCAAGTGGTGCAGCATATATAATCAGGCTATGTACTATAATAATAATAATAATAAAAATAATTTTATTGCCCAACAGATATATACCTTACAATACGATAAGAAATCACATATACGCTATACATCGAGAAGATACAATTAATACAATTCATTGCGGTAATGACACACAACAAATTGGTCCTTGGCGTTGATATGTAAAACGTAGCTACAAGTCAATTTTGTGTATAATTAAGTTATGGAGAAATACAGTCCTATGCATCTCTCTTCCCGTGGATAATGATTCCACCTAACGTCTCATAACTCCTGATTTTTGGATACCAAATACAAGCTGTCAAAATTAATCATAGACACTGAATCACTAACTTCATTTGGTACAATATGATCTTATAGGAATATAAAACTAGCTACAACATTTGATAACATTCACAAAATTAGTTGAATCAAATACAGTAGCGGTTCAAAAATACAACCTTGTGGTACTCCAGGTGTTATCGTTACGTCATTTGAAATTACATTATCAAGTCTCACATGCTGAAATCTGCCAGTGAGATAATTAAGAGAATTCAACACACATTAAAAACCACATCAAAACAAAAATTTCATTCAAAAATGTCAAATCACAGCAACTCTTTCGTGACAGTCTTAATGAGATTTAAGACAAATAGGCGATTTATTTTTTCTGCAAGTCTCTATAGTAATTAATTAATAAATGTATTTTTTTAAATAAAGTTGATTCTGTCAGTTTCTGGAGAAAATGGATAAATCAAGATGGGGAATGGCGTCCGCTTCCGAAATAAATATCAAAATTTAAGAAATAACTTACCACCAACACAAAAAGGGCTAAAGAATATGCATGGCGAAAGTTTTGGCCAGACGCAGACTTACGCATACGACCGAAATGCAATAACAATCCAACTGAACAGTATTCTTCAAGATTATGCATATAAATCATAAAGAGACTGTAATAAAATTTTACGGGAATATAACTGCAAACCTGCTGTAGTTTTTGCAAGAATATAATATAAAAATAAATCAGTTTTCGTCTTTGGAATTGAAGACTCGCCAAGTTGGATATTCCAAACGCAAAGAGCTTCAATGTGAAATGGACAAAGAAAAGAAAAGTTCTGATGCATTTACTCTGAAGGAACACCCCCAATTGCAAACATAGTGGTCAGACTACACACCGCAAGGTTTCCAAAAGAAATTTTATTTTATAACTACCAAAGAACAAGCATGGAGAGGTGATGAAGGAGTTGACGCCAAACTCCAATATTTTCCTATTGAAAAAAAAATATATTTTGGAAATGAAACGGGCCATATACATATCAATTCTATATTTTCGAAAACAAACCGAGTATCAAAGTCTTGTACAAAAAGTAAATGGCTGGTACGTAACAATTCGCATCTTGATATTTGCCCAGTGCGTCTTTTTCTTAAATTAATAGAAAAACGACTCAAACATATGACATCAGATCGTCTGTTCTTAACACCAAACAAGTACTAGACTTCACCCTACAGCATAGGTTGGTATCAAAACAGTCCTCTAGGCATCAATACGATGTCAAAATGGACATTAGAAAGTTCTAAAACGTTGGTTTAGACTAATAATGTGAGTAACAAAAAATTATAAACCGTGGGCACAGATTTTCTGCTCCTGAAAATCACAGTCCATACCAATTGAAATTCTTTAGAACATTATTTAAACACGCAGTCTAGCGACATAAAGAAATTTTGAATAAAATACAAAGCAGTAATTCTGTTAGGACTAGTTCGGCAGCCACGCACGCCACCAATACTTTAAATGAAAATGCTACAGTCGTTCAGTGTACGTTTAATGTACAACAGTTTAATTGTAAGTAGTTATTTATTTACAATAAATTTATTCTACATTAATTACTTGTTTTTTGAATTCTATTAAATTTAACTTTAATTAAATACAACTCGTGGTTTGGAAAATGCCATGTATTTCAGCTCGTTGCTATGATCCCAGGAAATGCAACGCATCACTCGTTGCATTTCCGTTATCATAGCAACTCATTAAATTCAAGTCGAATTATAATAGGTAATGTCTAAAGTATTTGGTATATGTATTACCTCTGAAAGAATCCTATTGCTCCAGGACTAAAACCAAAATAATGTAGCAGAGCAAATAACAATTCATAATTTATATTCTCAAAGTCTTTGGTATATTCAAGACGCACAATAACCGTAACTTTGTTATCATGAGCCGCCTTAAATAAATGATCAGTAATGTTAGCTAGGGAAACTATAGATACATAAAACAATAAAACTTATATCAGATACATAAAACATATCTTTTTGGATACTGTCAGCAACTGTAAGCTGCGCTTATTAAACAAGAGAGGTTCAATAAATTTTCTTTATAAAAATTGTAGACAGTCAATTAACTCAAGATTGGCCCATCAATCCAAACAGATTCTTATATATGACAAATCGAACAGGCGACAGAACGCGAGTGATTAATTACTACTTATCATTTCTATCAATTTCATGAAAGTGTGATTACAACCGAGTTCCTTTCCCACTTTCTTTTCGTAGTATAGCAAAATTTTTATATCATCTTTGTCTTAATGCGACAACTACCTTTCATTCTAAATTCGAAACGATAATAATTTACAGGCATGGCATGGTTATGTACGGCCTGGTCAGCTGACGCTTGTATTATAAAATTGTATAAATTGATTACATTTAAATTAAATTGACTTTTTCAATTTAATATCTACAAAAAAATAAATTACAAGAGAGTTAAATTGATTAAATATGTTATTTGTGAGCAGGCAATTCAACATAATTTAATTGCCAGTTTACATTTACGTAAAAAATAGACATGTACGATTTCACTCACTATCATGTCATTATTTGCAAGTCTTACGTTAAACTCGGCCAAATTCAACCAATCAGATTTTCAAATGTAATGCGTTAAAAAACCTTACAATACGTTATCCCATTTCTAAACTAGTCCTTCTTTACATATGTTTCATGCCCCTCGTCACTGTTGTTTTTCTTCGTTACATACCCATTTTTCTCCTTTCCATTTTAACCGCCCTTCCCTCGCATTCCCTCTTTCTCTTCCCCATAGCCTTTTTGTTTTTTGCGTGCGTTTCATTCAAGGGGTGTATTTATCGCTAGACGAGGTTGTTATTGCGATGCATTATAGGCTAGCGAACGGTTGGGACTTAGCACGATATTTATGGAGGCGATGACGAGATGTTTTACGAGGATCACAAAAGAGGAAATAATCATGCTTGTCATGCAGGTCAATTGGACATAATTATTGATGAAATCTTCAAGAATCTACAATGTGCGATTATTGAAACTTATTGAGAAACGATTGCGAAACATGGGGCGTTAGCCCATACAAACCACAAAACTTATTTTACCCAAAAAATTACAAAAACCGCACGCGATAATTATTTTGCACCGAACACAAATTAACTTCTAGACGTCTAGTACACATGCACTATTGGATATTTCAGTACTATTGGAAGATACGCTTCAAATATGTATGTCGACGTTGGATTAGTATCAGCGACTGAGAAGATATGCTGTTCGACAATAAAATTGCATGTTACGTAGATTTATAATGCGTTTTGTGCTGTATTGAAATAATTAAAATAAATGGTAAAATAATTGACATTATGAATATGAGTTGACTCTCTGGGTGTTCTAAACAAGGGCTGCTAGAATTAAATGTTCGCTATATTTGATTTTTAGGTTAACTAGCTATTATGGGGTATCCGTGCTTTATATTATACATGAAAATAAATATTAAAATCACAAGAACCTTTATAATAGGATATATTTACATACGTTTTGACGAACCACGTGTCGTTTTGTCACGTTCGGAAATTTCAATTTTATTGAAACGTAAGTTTATCTTTAAGTGTAATTTATTTCAGGATTTGTTTTTAATTAACTTTACGTTGCGTTTCTGATAACTTTATTATGAGTTTATTTTTATTATTATTACATGGTATAAGTCAGACTATTTTCATTTTTTTCCACTTCAATTTAATTCAAAATAAATTAAATACACTACCTGGGAAAACACATGTCACAAAATAAAATAAAATTTAAGTGCAAGTAAAAAAATAAGAAATCTAATAAATCAATAATAAATATTTATGAACAGCAAATTTATAGACAATAAAATATAAGTATCTGTCATTTTCTGTAGTTTACATTCTTGCAAGCCGATTCAACCTGAAAATAATTTTACTTTCCGTATACATAATAGTGAAAGTAATAAAAGGCGTGGATAGGACTGTAAAACGTAATCTACGATACATTGTCTGCCAAATAAAAACGAATATTGCAAGTAACTGTGTGTAGTTTTGAGAGGAGACGCCCTTTAGTTTTTGCACTTTCTATTATTTTTAATCTTACACGTAGTCGTGACGTTACAGCGCCGACTTTCTTGTTGCAAAATTATTAATCGGCGGCGGTATTTTTAATATATGTACATAAATATATAAACAGGATGAATAATTGAGTAAAATTACTATACTTACGACGTGTCGCAACAGATGTAATTTATACGAAATTCTAATTTTCTACTCACTTTAACAACTAATTGTTACAATTAAACGTTAAAGCGTGCAGAACAAGAATTTTGTGTGAATTAATTGAGATTTGAAATTGGTAAATTATAATAATTATTGTTGCAATTTCGACTAGAATAATATTATGGTAAATTTATTTATTGGTTAATTCATTTAATCTTCATTAGGTCGAGATTAATAATTATTGAACGTTGCAAAACTCGTATTAGATTCAAGTTTAAGTAAATACAAGTTTAACGAACAAAGTTGTTACGTAAACGATTAATCCTATAATCCATTTTATTTGTGATACATATTTCCGACGTAACAAAAACTGCACAATTGAAGAAGGTTATTTTATTTAATTTGCGAACTGTAAAAACGAGCTGTAGATATAAAAAAATACTAATGAGATCTATTAATAAGTCATAAATAATAATTTAATTAATGAATTAAATTCATTAAAACTGTTTGATAAACAGCAATTTCGTTCACTAACCACCTTGGTGATCAAAACAACGTCATATTTGTATTAACGTATCCTTCATAAAAACGATGCATTCATTGATATGTCATGGGCATTTATATCCTCTCAAATATAACAATAAACGTAGGTTAGATTTAATTTCAATTTTAATTCATATTGCATTCATTAAATCACTGCGATATATATTTTCGTTTATTTATTAGAAACATGTTAGGCAAAAAAAGCAATTTGGCACGCACATTAGTTTCAAAACGGTTCAATATAAATATATTAGGTTAGCGAATGCCAAACGGAAATTTTGAAAGTGTTACCTGTTATGCTCGTTCCTTCAAAGGTTTCGCAACGCATTAAAATTAATCCAGTCTTGCGACACCGATAATGACATATTCAAAAAACTTGTTGGTAAGCACCGTGAAGTTGACCGTGAGGGTTGGGTTTTTGTAGGTAAACTGTACTTGCAAATTACGTACAAAAAAATCACATTAACTTCCTGCTCGATATGTCAGTAATTAATGATTCATCAATCTGGAAAAATTAAATTTTTATATCCTGGACGACTTTAATTTCGAATATTGTTACCGCGAGGTAAAATTGTTTATTAAGGGATCTATTTGAACACATGATTATATTTGCCTTCTAACCCTAAAATGTGAAACAGAGCACCATAATTAATTTGGCATTTAATGGTACTATGGTTAATGTGACATATTCAAACAACTTCTAGATGTCGTATAGTGAGGGTGAGGGATTCCACCAAAATTTTATATTTTATTACTGGATTTGTTTGTTGAATTATTGCATCATTTAGCATCATTTAATTTATCATGCCCCATGTAGTAGTGCATTATTACATGCACACTAAACGATATTACATCAAATTCGTATGCATAAGACTTCAGCCCAAAAGACATGTGCGAAAGAAATTTGATAATATTCAATTGGCCCACCATGATATTGTTCTCCTCATTATTTATTTAATAGAGTACATTAATCACAAAGTGTTTAAATAATCATGATGATAGTTCATTTTCTGCACGACAACGATTTGGTATAATTGTACAAATTGTCTTTGTTTTCTCTTCGGACATAAATGAATAACTATATTTACTATATATCCATAATTTTCCCACACTACTTTTACTTTTTACTGCTGCGTAAAGTATACACTCTGGGAATTCATAACTGGCAATCAACGACGATTATGAGTATAGAAAAGTTAGTAAAAGTTTACGTTGCATTATAAACCATTAAATTCTTATCCATTATAATTAATAATACTGCATTGTTACCAATAAATACACATCTTACATTATCGATAGTGTGAAGCAAATAATTCACATCTATTAGAGCATATCGCTTTCTTGTCGCAGAGTTATTGAGTGAAAACAGCCCACCTGGCATTTCGCGGGAATGCTATGGAAAGTGGCCGGCGTTTTCTGAATATTATTTACTTGGCTGAATATATGAATGTTAATATTAATTTGGACAATTTTTTAAAAGTATGTCTGTTCTTTGTTTTCGTTTTACTTTCAAATCTTTGTTGTTATGGTAGTTTGTCACCCACACATACATTTTTTATCGCCAAAGGTTGCAAACTTTTCATTTTCAAGAAGCTCAGTAGTGATTGTAAATGTTGAATGCTATTATACAATTTATTTATCGTCGTTTTTTCTTCATCAATCTCCATATTTGCAGTTATTAAGTTTTATTGTGGGCCGCACTAAAAATTATTATATTTATATAAATAGTTACACGATGTCAATTAATTACGCATTCTGTAAGATAAACAACCGATATTAAATATTTGTAAAATATTATATATTATATAACTAAATTATGTACTTAATAAAACGTTGTATATACATTATATTGCAGTGACGACAGACAAAATATCACATTTATGGTGATGGCGTCAGTTTCGCTCTCTACGAGCTCATCAGACCACCAGTTTGAACTAGTTAACAGTTTGTATAGTATTTAGTCGACCAATGTAGACCTCTGGACTTGCGTAATATTTAGGGATATTTATATCTACGATATATGTTCGATATGAGATCGTTTGAGCTTTGATCAAAATTAACGATAACGATTTATGAAATTTAGGAAATTTACTGCACCAAAAGTATAAAAACCAATAAGGGATCAAAGAACCAGTTAATCGAAGAACTAAAACAAGATAACTAGATCTTTTTATAATTTAAAATAATAAGAATAAATAGACAAAACGATGTTTAAAAATATCGTTGCGCATAGTAGTTTCTAATTCAAGTGATTCAATAAAAAAATGTATGAAAGAAAACATTAAACAATTGCAAAATTGTGTTCCCGATGACGTTGTGGCGAGTTGTCTAAAAGAAATGACCGCAGGCTTCGCAGTCCTTGGATACGTAAAAGTGCGGTTGTCAACGACTCATTAAAAATTTTGATAGCAATTTAAATGAAAAGTAAACACTATCATTGAGGATATCGTCGAACTATTCTGCTGGAAAAGGTTCTATAATGGATAATTAGGCGGTGTTACATGTGCAAACAGAGAATCCTGACTAGTTTTTGCACAATGGATTATTTTCTAATATTATATGGCCGGATTGGGGTTTTGATCAAGAATACGTCCATATCGGTTAGTTACATCTGACAGCCACTGCACCTGTGACTGCGACCGCCCCATCACATTTTTCAACAGTGATTTTCTAGTAAATAATAGATAAACAAAAGTTGTTAAAATGTTACTGTCTTTAATTTTTAATACAACTTTTTCTATAACTCGTACCGTTTTCCAGACATGGAAAAAGGTGATAAGAGTAGACCCTCACTTCTGTATGATATATTGGTTTCAAAAATAGGTTTTCTTCCAAGACACGCACAAATTTGAAGTTCATAGTTTCATCATTCTAACTTCAATCGTTTAGGTGCACACGCGCACACACACAGACAGTGAGAACCGATTGAGGGACTTCAAAACGTGTATCCCAGAAGTAGCCATTTTCATTGATAAGCTATATTTTTGGCAGCTACAGTCTAAATAATGATTTAACTTCATCAACTAGGAAGGGATTAATTACATAATTTAGGGAGCCTGGATCAATAAGTAATCTTAAACAGTGGTCGCCCTGAACAAAAAAACATCGAAGCAGTTCGTGAGAGTGGGACATCAATTCGGCACCGTAGTCAACAATTGGGCATTTCGAGAAGCTCTCACAGAGTATTCTCACGAAAGATTTGCATCCTGATGCCTGCAAAGTTCAATTGATTCAGGAACTGAAGCCTACTGACCATGTACATCAATTAGAGTTCGCGCGCCTAGAACGAGGAAATTGAGCGCCATATCAATGAAATTCAGCCACATGTATGCAAAAGAGTTGTGGAAAATTTAGTGCGCATACGTCAGCAGAGCCGCGAGGGCTAATTACTCGATATCTTATTCCATACACTACCCTGTACTGTATACTAATAAATAATGAATCAATAAATAATTTACTGTCTTTAATTATAAACCTGTTTACTTATTGAAATTACTTCCGTGAATTTTCGTTCGAGTTCGTTTGTTGTCCTTCAATCTTGCCCATAATCACAGCATTGCTACATATTATATTTAGTATAAAATGATTTAATTGCATATCTGTCCAATTTGACAACACAGTATTAAATGCAGATGGTAATGGAAAACTATAAGTAAATATGTGGCCTTAATAAAAATTCTGGCCAAACATTGTTCGATGTAAACTGGATGAAGTTGATTTGTATTTTTTATAACCTACGAGTTCGCTTCAATTATTTACATATTCTTATCATTCTTTTAGTTAAGAAATAAGTGAACACATATCTATTACTGCCCTGGATATCTAGGACAGTAATATTAAAGTGAAGCTGTCATTATTATTGGTTTCTATTTTAGCAGTATTATATTTTTCCAACGCATTTGGTAGATTGAATCATCGATTGCTCGTTGCTAACATCCTTTACTTTGGGTTAGAGATTACAACACATTTTATTTCGACGTCTTTAAGTAAAATATTAAATATTATCACTATTAGGACCTGCGTCTTGTATTTTATAAAACTTTAATGAACATTCCTTAAAAGTTGATCGAAAAAAATATAATTTTGCGTTTATAATTGAAATATCCTACAGAGATATTTGGATAATTTACAATATACAACGACCAAAGTAAATCGTCCTAGGTTGATTGTTTATCAAAATTAGGGCTTCACCTTTGATAATGTGACCATGTGTCATTTAATTTGCATCATCTGTAAGTGAATAATAATTTACTGGTTTGGATTACATTCTCGCGATTAACGCCGGCGCCGCTTGGATTCCTTTAGTGAATCTCTACCCGGCTATATCATGATTGAATCGTTTTCATATACATAATACGATACCTCCTCATATATTACTAATACTAATAAACTTGCAATATTGATCTCACATATAACGTTTATTTACATATTTGCACGTTTGTTTATTTACCGACGATGTTATTATATTTTATATTATTTAGGCTCCCATATTTCAAGGTTGAAACTTATTTTTATTTATAATTTCGTGAAAGGAATGTTTTGATTGATCCGACAAATGGTACTGCGCTACTATTATAAAAACATGTTGGAGCCAATGTACTAATGCATTAAAACTGCCAAATATAGATTAATTGCGTTCCTTTCACTTTCTGAAAATTCCCAGATATAATTTCAGCATCTTCTAAAGATCAAGGTGAGCAGTTTGTTGAATTTTTTGCAGGTAAAATTTGCGCGCTGTCTCATTAAGAACAATTTTTCAGTCAATCGTATGTAATTACTTATGCAGTTGATATTGAAAGTCAATATATTATTGCACTTAAAATGGCCGGAGAATGTACTGATAAAAAACGGAGGTCGATAAATACGTCCTTAGATTGAGTTACTTTTATACATTATTTCTCTACATTACATTAGATAGGGTTTCGTACAGCGTATGTGCAGCGTGAAATATATGAGCAATTTGCATATTATTTTCATCGGGGTGTGTATTTGTGTGACTTCATAATTTTCGTAAATTAATATTAAGCGAAGGACTATTTCAGTTTGATTGGCTTTGGTGCTGCAAATAATTTTTCGGTGGAGCAAGAGATTTCAATGAATTTCCTGGTCTTTTCAACTTCTAATCTTTATTTAGAGCAAAACGCTCGACATTTTCATCTAATTGAGTATTAACCAGTAAATTTCTTGCATGTTATTAAATGCATCTTGTTGTTGTTGAATATTTTTAATATTTTCGTAAACTTGAATGAATTTAAGTAACACTCATAATGGAAATGTAGCAATAAAAACATCGTTCTAGATTTTTACGGATCGTATGTGAAGGCATGGTTGGAGGTTTATCAAAAATTTTGTATCTGACGATCACCAAGGAAAAACTTCATAATATTGCACGCAGCCTGAAAATTATGAAGAAATTGAAAAAATGCGACAAATTATAATATTATCTAATTACATATACACAAATGTCATTTCGAAAATTTACAATCAAGTTTAGTTTGATATTAAATTATTTTGATTTTGAATTTTATATTATAGACATTCCCATTTAATAGCTATAGAAAAAATATGGTCTTCTATTGGTAGTAATGATTAGTAGTCTTCACTAATGATTTACGACATTTGATCGTGCGGGAAATTTCATCCTCTTGATTAATATAAGTAGTTACTGCTCGTTGAATAATATACTATTACATATTAATGTAGAATAACTTCTATTAATGTAGAATAACTTCACATTATGATCCTCTCTGGATCGCCATGCGATGAAAAAGAATAACCCTGTTAAGTTGATGATGTCACGATTGAGGCGCTGAGAGCGGCGATCGATCTATATCAAACGCAATATTCGCGGTGATACAAGTTTTCGATTTCGTCGTCGAGTCGGAGCGAATACGTGACACCACATTGATTATATCATGACGTCTGCGTACTTTGAGTGTATATGTTCGTCAACTTTCATAGTATCTTCATGGGGCATTGAATTATGCCGTTAATTAAGTTGTATTTATAAAAAAGTCAAGAGTTGTTAAGGAAGATGGTAAGTGTTTACTAACGACTTGTAAGGTTTTTAATAATTGTTGTAGCACAGATATAAAATAAATTACGTAACTAGTAGAGCATGTGGAACGATGAACTACATGTTTTATTATTCAAAATTGCGTGATTAACATTATTTTTGTTGACTGGGGGCCGTAAAGAGTTGCGAAGCAGTATTGTACTTTTATCCTGGTTGGTTATGCATTCTTATGGTGGAGATTATAAACTGGTATTATGTTCATGATATTATTTCATTCCTAGGTTTGTTATATTAAAATTATGTTCAGTGTGATTGACTTCATTTATATAAAACTTTTTGGGACTCACTGTACATGACTGGAATTATTATAAGTTTATAAAAAAATTGCAATTCTGTTGTTAAGAGTGAAAACCGGCATATTTTAAATGTAAACTACAGATACTTAGAAAGGGCTTAAGAAAGTAGGCATTTATTCTAAAAAACATTTGATTCCGAAGCAATTAAAAATGTTAGCAGAGACACTGCTGAATCTTACCTCAATAATATTTGTTGATGAATTTGATATACATATCTTACTCAAAATAACTCAGATGGAATTAATATCAAATATATACAGATGTGTGGTCAGTATTTATTGCAATTTATAACGAATATGTCGTTACTGAAGGAGTATTTCCGAATACCTGAAAAAATAGAATTTCCGCTACCGAAGCTGTGATCTCAGACCGATGACCTTATTTTCAGAAATATCGGAACGTGTGGTAGATCATCAACTAAGGCACCATTTAGAAGAAAAAAATGTTGCCTGCAAATTACTCTGGTTTCGGGAGTTCATACAGCTGCCTGACAGCTATTACTAAAATTAATGACGATATTTTTTCGTTTAGATAAGGGTTTTATTGTTGCGCTCATTGTATTGGATGTTAAGGCTTTTTATACCATAACCACACTTTGCTACCATATAAATATATTATAAAGTGGAATACATTATTCATGAACTATTTAGCTAATAGAACACATCAGGTTGATGTTGATGGGAACATTTCATCGAAATCTAAAATAATCTCTGGTGCACACTGCTTTATTTCAGGTCCTCCTTTATTCAGTATATACAATTCTAATTTGATGACCTGTTTACAAATTTGTGAATTTCATACGTTTGCTGACGACTCACAATTTTATCATTTCTTATTTAGATAATGTGAATGAAGTAATCAATGCGATTAATCAAGACTTGCTTAATTTAAATAAATTTGCATGCGGGCATTTTCTGATAATAAATTCATCAACATCAGTAGTTATATTATATAGTGTAAGGTTCACAAAATACTTGATCGCGTAAAACTTAGTTTTTACTATGAACGATATTTTATACTAGTTGTAACTGAGGCAAAGAATTTTGGAGTAACTTTTGACCAAGAATTGCGGTATAGAACACATATTGGTAAATGTATTACCCTCATAGAATTTACCCATCTCTTCATTCTGAAAATATTATATGAATTATCTGATTCAAATTACGCATTCCAGTTCTACAGGTGGTTGAATGTGGCGCAGAGGGTTAGGTAGTATCTCAGCTAGCGTAATTTAAAAAGAAAATTATTTTTTTGTCGGAGTAATAAACAAGGGGACGTGCTATTTTTTATTATATTATTAAACTAAAGCTGTGTTTTTGCTATTCTTGTACTTCATGATTAGAGGTGCGATGATTACTTTAGTTATTTTACTTACTTTATTTATGTTTTCTGCTAAAATGTTTGCGTTTTCAACCTGGGATTTTTCGTGATAATTTGCAATTTTCGTTATTATTATGTGATATGTAATTCATGAAAACTAAATATATTATTAATATATAAATGAGTCTCATAAGACTCGCATGTTAAACATAATGATCCAACATATCTGATGCAAACATACAATTCCGATTGAAACATTTATTTCAAGAAAATCAGAGATAAAATATCACCACTTAATCCTAACGTCTAGTTTCTTTGAGCATAGAAACTTAGATACTCATGTGTAACGTCACAAAATGCCTATCATCGTGTATTTATCGGAAGAGACTTGACCACGGTAGCATTCGAAGACATCATACATTCCCTGTTAGAATTACGATCAGAACATTCACACTGTATCATTCGACATTCGGATACCTGTATCGGACAGATCAAGACGATGTGGCGACACAGGTACAATTTTGGAGCAACTCGGCACGTTGCACAATGTCGCCGCAATATATCAACATCTTTGAAATGAACAAACGGACAAACTATGCCACAAAAGACATACCAATTGTTACGACTTCACGTAGTGTTAATTTCAAAATCAACTTGATTGTTAAACTATGCGATGCTATCTATCGATTATTACCATTGTTTGTTGTTCTTACGTTTCCCACGACACGGAAATATTCGACAAGTATATTGCTATTATACGTGGCATTAAAACACCAATGTTGAGGTGCACATTATAATCCTACACAATCGAAGAAGTAATTGCACACGTAAGGTCTTCTTCATAGGTTCATTGGAACTATATTGAGTGAAAAAGGAAGGACACACGATTTACGAAGTATAACGTGAAATTAACGAAATTGTGTGACATTTACACGTAAATAATGCCATGCAGATTAAGTTGCAGTATTTAGTTTAACGACTTATAACAGTATGCTATTAAATTCACAATTATGTTTAATTTCTCGCATCCTTCGATAAACGTGATAATTTAGGTGCATCGACCACAACATTTTCAGATTAAACACATGAATTAATTAATTTAAATTATGATAAATATTTTCTTCTATATTATGGCAACTTTATTATTTACTGCCCGCAGGTGTGCTCGATTTTAGGGTTTGATATCAAATTAAACACAATTGTCATTTAAACAACATTTTTATTTAATTCACTCAATTATTCCAAATTCATATGAGATTTTTGAAAACAACTAATATTTTTGTTTAAGGATAAATTTATATTGCAAATATCCTCTAAAATGCATGTAAAAATATTCTTAATCAAGTAATCATTAAAATACTTATCATGGGTACACATATCTAGTACATAGTAGTAATTTTATTATTATTTTCTTACGTCTGGCTTTACAGCAAAATACTGAAAATATCAGTATTGTGTCATAAAAAAACTTGAACGTTGCCTGTCGACTACTTACTGTTAAGTTTTCTTGGTACACTAACAATTTGCTACACGTGGTTATATTTTAAGATGGGAATGTACTTAATATGCTACACCCGACCATCGCTGGAAAAATATTTTTCAGTTCCGCATACAGTTTAAGAGGTACGTCGCGAATTTGCTACTTTCAGCGTTAATAGGTTAATACGTAAACTAAATTAATTCCCATATGACAATAATGATACCAATTAGCTGTTATTTAGTGGACACATAATAATTAACTGTATATATTATTGTGGTTTTAATTAGAAATACCAGAAACAACGTCAATTTCCGTCACGAATAATGTAGCTTTTTCCGAGACGTTTGTAACCTATTTACTTCAAATGCAATCTCCTGGGTGTATAATCAACGTTTCATTACCGTTTTTAAATTTGCTGTAAGAACCGTGCCGCTTGAATTGTAATATTGTGGGCGCAGCTGTTGCGACGATGTGTTTTAATTTATGGGGTCTAAATGGCGATTTATTGGAATTCTATTCTAGTAAATGGATTGTTTTAAATGAACTATAAAGGTAAGTAATGTTCAAATTTTTTACATTTTACGTGGTATGCAAGAGTCCCATCATAACATTGACAAATTGCCATAAAAACTTAGCAATGATTATTCCTTACTAGTACGTATTCATCGTCCAGTTCTTTGCTCATATGGTCTCTAAGTAACCAAACCTCCTTGTTTACTCATTGACTGACTATTACTAATATATATATATATTATATATATATATATATATATATATATATATATATATATATATATAATAACAATATATATATATATTACTAGTTTGACACTTTTAGTCATTCTAACCACATGCCTTCCGCCTGATTTCAGGGTTCAATTTTTTACCATATATATGTTTGCAGCAATTCATAAACCAGTTCGCATAGATTGGCCTTATTCACGTCAATCACATGAATTTCCTTGCCCGAGTGTCTTAGTAGAATTCATTGCAAGCCCTACCTTCAAGGAGTCACCTTGCATCTCCTATTTCCTTTGGATTTTTCATGTCTCAATTAAATATTACGATATCTTCACCATATGCAACATATTCTGATTTAGTGGGGTTATTTCCCCTGTGACATCAAGCGTCGTTTCAGCTGGCTATAGCACTACATATGGTATATTGAAGTGCAGGCATGTCAAGCCATTGCCTTGCCTTACTTATTTCTTCGTTTTGTCAATTAATTATCATCTGGCACCGCCAAAAACGTTTGTATTCCAAGGTCAGATTTAGGACATTGTTGTTTAATTACAATGAGTTTGTGGACCCATTTCCTGGCACAGCTATGGTAAGCTAGGAAATCATTTCTAGTCACTTTTTTAACATTTTCCATCGAGTTAGTTGTTGACTGTATGTCATCATTTTCAATTGGACAGATGATCTGCAATTGATAATAAAAAATATTCAAATAAATGCTTTTCAGAAAAGTTGGTAAAATTAAACTTTTATACGATATCAAATTATAATCAAATAATTTTTATGACAATATAACAATTGTTGATAGAAAGGAGTGTTCATTAAAAAAAAATAATCTAAATATATAATTTGAACATTGAACATAATTTTAACTTCAAACAATCGAAAATAGTTAATTTCGTTGATCCGCTATAAACGAATATTATAAGATCTATAACGTTCTCGGGATTTAATTGATTTACAACTTTCATATGATATATTAAGTGCAATGGTTTTATATTTACTTTTTGGGTCCGGTAAAATACAATAGAATGTTTGATTTATCAGCTATTTTTGGCGCGATAATTGCACATTTTCTTAGTCAAACCAATCCTCGTTTTTTGTGGTATTGCCACTTAACTATTCATTTCCAACAACAATCAATCAGTTGCATCAATCATTATTTTGTTGAAAGAGGCTTACTTTTCCTTGTATTGTCACATTTCCTTTATTGCTATTATCTAAAAATTCGCACCTGGTTATGATTTGCCATTCTTCTGTGGAATATTGTTTTTAATTAAGTAAAGACATGGGCTGATCTTTTTCTCACTTAGAGTTTTGCCCATGCTATCTGACGGCATCTGTACGTACATTAAATGGTATCATACTGGAGAACATACATACATACATACAGTTATACAATTTTCTGTGACACCATCAAACTGCGATGCCCTCTTGCGCATCATGAAGAACATTTCCTTTGTTTGTAATTTTTTTTTTGATAGATTGATATCTTAAAATGCATTGAGTGAATTCGTGTTAACAAGCCATACGCGTTGTTCTCTTGTCTTACTTGGGATATATTTATTAATTCTGCTTTGTCTTACTGTAATGAAATATGCTTTGCACCCTTAACCACCTTATGGTTGTTTATTACGTCCTTTCACGTTCACGTTCAGCCCTGATCCTTCTTCCAAGTGACGCTGGAATATGGATAATCCATATATACGTCGGGTTAATAGGTTAGCAGGTTCATCACGTGTTTCCACTGCCTTGAGATAGAGGTCTCGATGAGTGATATAATTATATGCTTTAAGATAAGAGTATGGTAAACAGTTTTTCTAATTTTAAAGCTCTGTCATATCAAAATAGTTTGAAAATACACGATGGAAGCTGTTGTGTGAGAACATTTACTGAAAGGATTTCGAAGAATGGTGAACTATAACCTGGGTCGAAAGTCCGAAGATTTTCCTCCCGAAAATTGTGAATTTCAATTTTTGCCAAAGAGAGGTAGACCCTCTTGAAGTTATAATAAAATCAATGTACCTCAATAGATAGCATACCCCTACTATGAGGTGGTTTTGACGTAACTTCTTACTATTTGCTTACTTATCAAATATCAGTAACTATATATATACAAAGCAATAAATAATGAATTATGAACATAAAAATTGAAAGTCCCAATTTCGCAAACTTCGTTGATTTTGTAAGAAAAGTTATATCACATTGTGATTCTATGGATATTTGACACTGTATAACTTTTTCATAACGAAGTCTAAAATATTACACACGTTTTACTACGTACTAGTAGAGAGTGTATGGTAAACAACTTCCTCTCCTTTCGAGGCATTGATATTCACAAATTTTCCAATTTAGAAATTACAGATTGCATTACACTCTGCATTGCTTCCAGCGACTGGAAACTCTTACAGCTAGTTTAACTATTCCTCAGTATAAAAATTGCTGACTTTGATTTTTTTCTTTGTGATATGATCGCGTCTTACTTTTTTAGGTCATAGAAAACCAGAACTACATACCAGAATAAAAAATCGTTTCTTCTTGGCTAGAAAAAAATCAAGTAAATCCAAGGAAAAAAGGTGACGAATATTTTGAACAAGTAATTAGCAAGAGAACTTACAGTAAAGTATAAAAAGTTAACAATGTGTTCAAGCAACAATATCAAATTATTTTTTTATCTATCCCTTTCAACAATATTCACACTTGTGTTTACACGTCTGAATTAATAGCTGTTGTTGTAGCCTTTTGTTTTTAATTGATAGATCCGTTACCCGAAAATTAAAAAAAAACTGCTAGTTGGTAAACGTATAACGAGCCTTATAGCCTACGTTCGCCTATAATCAATCTTTTATTGCTTTTGTTGAACACTCCTATTTATCAGCATGTTTCAAACTATTTACTGTCATTCCTTGAGCGTGTGATCTAATAATCAAAACGATTTTCTATGCGTTATTTAAAATGGCATTTCTAATAAACTTTGTTAACCTGTGTAATTGCTAATTAAAAAAAATGGCTTCTAACTGGCGGATTATTGTTTTCTTTCTGTATCATTTCATTTTGAATGGCCAGTTCTTCATTATTTATTTATTTATGATATTTTTTTATATCTTGGTTAATTTTTCTTTTAGCTACTAGTGTATGTAATACTTTATTAAATACAAATGTTCATTATATAACCAGGCTAACAGCAGCATATCATTGAAATAAATCGTTATAAAGAATCACCCTGCCCACATATTCCTCAAAATGTTTATTTTACCGTCTCTAATAAATTATTGTACACTATCATTTCGCTCTTCCCCGATTGTTCACAACTGACATCTTGGTATTTCAAACTATTGCAAAAGAAATAAACTATAAAATAATAGATGTGTTGTGTGGTTGTTTAATGCTATTGAAGTGAAATCATAAGTTGCGTGCATTACTTCTTGAATCAGATCGTTTCATCAATGCATTTTCAATTGAAGGACAAGGTGATCAAGACGCAGCGAAGGTAACACATTGTGCCTCTAAAAAAAGTATTTGCGAGTAAAGTAACCTTCGTCAATTGGTTGCACTAGTTTCGTCGTAAATATTGCAAGTGCGCAATAGAAATAAACGAGAGTAACGGTACTTTTCATATTTTAACTTTGGTTTAATCCTTGATTTCGACAAGAGGACAAAACGTGCTGTTAAGTGGTTGACATGCGTTGATAAACGTTATTAGATTGTTATTTAAAATTTTTGTAATAAAAGTTGTAACGTAATACCGTCAATTAATTTATTGTCGATTAATAATTAAGGTTGACCGAAAACGTGATGTTGATATTTAATTTTTGATTGTTTTTTATAGATTGTGTTATGAACCAAAAATGCAGATTTTAAGAGTTTATCATCAATGACATTAATTGAGTGATTTTGAATACTGATGTATTTTTAATAGGTTCTATAAGTTTGTCTCATATAATGTATTTTTATAAACCTTACGAATAGTAATAATGAATTAAAAATTGTAGAATCTATTGATAAAAAATTAAATACAACACTGATAGTCTTGTTCAAAAAAATGTGTGACGTTAATAATAGTTTCAACGCACATACATTTTCGTAAAGCCGTGACACACACATCCCGAGTAGCCGCAAGTGGTATTGGCAATAGGGTGTCGCCAGTCAAAGGGATATGACGTAATCCTGAACGACCTCCTAGACATTCGAGAATCCTCGCCGATAGCTTGAGAATTTAGGACCGCATTAGTCATTCGTGCATTCGTAAATAATAAGCAGTGGCCAATGCTATCGATTAATTACCTTTAATTTCATATAACATATTTCCACAAAACAGTCTTAACCACGTTAAATGAATCAATTAAATATTAAAAATTGGAGTGAAACAATACAAGAAATTTCTCCAAAACGTTATATTCTATTTCTGTTCGCATATAATACATTTTCGAGTTTAAAATTGTATGATATTCATGAATGAAATTGTTTAAAAATAAATCACATAAACAACCATTTTATATAAGGTCGAATTCCTCATTGAAGTCAGCTTTTACGTTTTACGTGGCCGCGATGAGTTGGACAAAGACGGGCGATTGTTCACGCTAAAAAGTGCAAATAAACTAACTACATGTTTCATTCCTATTAACAAATCTAGATAGAGATGATTATAGTAATTAAATGTTTATGAGAAAAAAAACAATATAGTAACGAAATACCAATCATTTCATAAGACCACAAAACAACTTTCATGTTACATGCAACATGGGTGTATTAGGAAGCGTTTCGAGAAATATCAACTGCTCGTATAATTAAAAGAAGTGGTCCCATAAACAATTTATGGAATTCAGTGTCATTTCGCCTCGCATAAAAGTTATTTAAATCGGCGATCTATTATAAAATTCTGTCGCGTAAAATGAGGCAATATTAGCTGGTAAAAGCTAGACGAGGACACATCTGGAAACGAATTGTTCACATTTTACTTTTATTTCGAGTAAAAGAGGTCAGAGCCTGGCACGTAAACAAAAAAAACGAAAAATGCGAAACAAAACTGCTTTCACTCTTATGTGGTTCAAAGGCACACGTTTCGTTTCGTTGGGTGTTATATAACAATGGGCAAGCATGAATCAGTGGATCATTTTTTTTTTTAATTTCTCGATTGTATTTACGTGTTGTGTGTGTTTCCAGTACAATAATTAATACTCGCTTTTGCAATCTATTTGAATGCGAATATATTTGGGTCACTACTATCTCAAATAGTTGTTTGAGACAATAATGATCTTGGTCACGTTTTTATAGAATTTAATTAGTAGCAAATTTAGAGTTAGTCACATTCCTATGTATATGTATCGAAAAATTCATTCCGACAAAAATGTATGCCTTGGAAAAAGACGTGAAGAGATGGTGGTGGCGGTAAGGAAAGATGTGCTGAGGTACAGATGAATTGTTGTTGGAAAATAACACGATAATGATTCAAACAAACTATGAGAAACAAAATAAGTACTGATTATATGTTTGAATAGATATTTTGGGCAAATGGACGTATGTGTGGAAACATCTGTGCCCCACAAGAGAATTTTTCATTTAATTAAGAAAGGGCTTTGCGCTGTAAATAATTTGTTTAGATTGAATTTTTTCACTAATAAATAAATATAAAATTATATCTGCTTGTCTTTCATCACCCAACATTTTTGGAAAGTTTGTATTTGTAAGAAATGATCTGAAATCCGGTCGAGCTTTGAATTTCAATAGATATACCAGAACCTGCGAAAGAAAAAGTTTCCGCCTGGATGGGGTGACGAAGCTGGCAATGGCCATTTCATCTTCCAGAAAGATCCAGAATCAATGGTTGAATTTGGTAGCGGATATAATAAACGGCTTAGTCTCCAGTACCTTACTGATTGTTAAGCTGTTTATTGGCTCAGCTGTGGTGAAGCAATGCAGTTGAACTATTTTTCACTTAAAATTCTGCAGACGGGACGAACCATATTGCATTTCCTTTACATTAAAAAATAAATAAAGTACCCACGTAACGTCTGAAATTTATGCCAGTGATAACTTATTATTTCCAATCGATCCTAATTTCGTAATTACAATAGGTGAATTTTACCTTGGGCACGTCAAATGCAATTATAAACAGACAACCACATGTCATGTTTTCATTAAACTTCAACAATTGCATCACGACGTGGCTAACAAACCGTGAAATTCGCGTTATAGATCGGTAAGTTGATGAGGACCAAACATTCGCCGTTCATAAAAACTGCACTGCAATACCGACGGAACATCAATTAATATTACGTATGGGATCAATACGAATTTCAATTAAATTCTCATGTATGTTAATGAGTAACGGCCAATTTGCAATCGTCGTATTCTATCCGCTAATGTGGCAATAAATGAGAATTCGAAAGTGAAAGTAACTTTGCGGATCATCTTCACGAATTATGGGGCACTAAAATAAGTTAATTACGTTTCGTTCTTCCGTTGGCGTATTTAAAATTATGTATTATTCAATGATAATTAAACGTGATATTAACATTACAGATTAGCTAATATTTTAATCGATTTTCTATGCGACGTCGTTGGGTCATTATAATCGAGAAAAATATGTGCTGCAATTTCTCTCGGATTCCGTATTTCAAGTTGCATGTCGCTATGTAAATCGTATTTAAATGAACATATGTCCTGGTTGTCGCTTACCTATATTTATCGTAATTACAGAATTTCTAAATTGTGTAATTGGAAATGCGCATTTGATAACATGAAATAGTAAACCAATTTTAGTATTGTTACAAAAATAATAGCAAATTATTTTGAGGCGGGCGGAGAAAACCCTTCACAGGAATTGCGAATTTAAATTTTAATCAAAACTCAACACCATTATATCGTATACATATATTTTTCACAGTTGTTTATTCACAACTTTATCACGTGCATCATCTCCTTTATTCCCATCTAGGCGGAGGTGTGTCGCCAATTTCTCCCTTGCAGGCATTAAACTTTATTTTCATTGATTCAGTTCTTATATAAGTCGCTTCTGACTCTAAAGTTCCAAAACTAAGTCTATCAACTGTGCATTTTTCTGTCCCACTTCTTCCACTGATGTATTCACCCCCACACTTATACAAGCAAGTATAACTCTTCACAATGTCACATATGCTGCATCTTATTGTATCACATTTGTCCATCCACATCTTGTCACTTTCATACATCAATAAGTTAATATACGAGCAAAATCAGTTGGAAGAGATGAGATCATTCCTAAGATAATAATCTAAAGAGAAATATTGACATGATAGATATTAAGGAGATATACATAAAAACTGTTAAAAAATTAAGAGTTTGCAAATTGCTACGAATGTGGTAGTGACATAATATGGTACACTGGACATATAATATACAAAAGTATTAAAAATAAACCCATACCATAAACTGGTCATAACAAAAATTGTTATACTGTAAAACTATATATCTAGATGAAAGAACGAAAACGACAACAAAATACCAACTCCACTTAAAAAGCTAAATAGGACAATAAGGGGAGGGGTGAGTGATCTTAAGACCAATAATTATATAAGCAAATGCGAAAGTCTGTAAATAGAAGATATTATAGATATTATATAACGTATTATATAAAAACGAACAAAGTTATAGAATTAGGAAATGAAAGAGAAAGTTAACGAGAAGAAACTGTAACTGAACCTGTGATACACGAAGAAATAATGCGAATGAAACTAGACATATCGGCTGGAAAATATGATAAAATATATGTTCCAAAGATTGACAAAATAAGAATAGATCTAAATAAGTGGAATGGGGGTTGAGAATAAAGACTTGGAAGAGAAAGAACACCGCCACGTTATTATTATTATAATCCATATAGATTGCGTAATCTTGACATAAATGTTACTTAAGTTTATATAAATTATGCCATGCTTCATGTTGACTGTAAACTATAGAAAGAATAAGCAGCTTACAAGACAGTCAACCACAGCTGTCCTCCAATAAGAATATTACAAATTAGACGATAACATTTATCAAGAAGCAATAAGCATTTCATGCCAAGACAAAATATATCTTATGGGCTGTTGAATAAACAGTAAAAATAAATAATAAATTAATAGTTGCTGCATGTTTGTGTAAATAATGAACAAAAGAAAAATGAATGCAGCCAGAAAACACGAAAATTATTATTAATACTTGGTATATGCAGATTATATAATTCTAATAACAGAGTCGAAAGAGAAACTTTAAAAAAATAATAGACTATAAGTACTGGAAATAAAGGGCATGGGTATAACGAAAACACAAGATAGGCAAATATAATGAGGATCAGTGGAAGAGTTAAGTAGTCGGAGATGTATGAGAGATCTGGAGGAATTAGTAACATACGAATCCTTAGAATCAATAATAAGCTACGATGAAAAGATATCTGGATATATATTCTAAATAGGATAAAAAATTCCAATTAAATAAACCACTGAGAAAAATTTTATTACCAAAGACTAAAATTTAATATGCAATACGGTGGCAGTGCCTATGTTACTGTAAGGCAAAAAAACGCTCCTTTGCCATGCCAAACTAAAAACTGGATAGGAGATGGAATTAAGTAGAGAGAAGAGAAGAGCGACAAGGATAAATAAGAAACGAAAAGAGAAGAACTGCTTGGGACACATAAGTGGAATGAGATAGGGTAAGAGAAAAGGCAATGAATGCAGCTGATTGAACTTCCTTGGAACAAGAAGGAATAGAGAAGTCGGATTACGACATGCACCACCACGCCCTTAAATGAAAAATGTCGAAGGATATGAAATGGAAATTTAAGAAAAAATAGTTTTGCGAGTTGTATTATTGAAATTCATACCAAAAATACATGGTCTTAGGATGAACGCTATACGAGGAGGGTATTGATATCTAGTTAGCATGGAAAGTTTCTTAGAAAAAGTGAATACGGTTGCTATGGTAACAACTATGATGTTTTATAAATATATTGTTAAGGTTAACATCCACTAGTTGATAGGTGAAAAAACTGTGTCACCGAAAGAGGTCGAATTTGAAAAAAAATGGAGTTTTGGGGAGTTTAATTTTGCAGCGTTATGGGGCAAAGAAATTGTTGCTGGTGTGATAGAAACATTAAGTAAGCAATGCCCGTCATATGCCACTATAGGTTCCGGAATCTCAGAGGAAGACATGAAAGATAAAAATAATAATTTCTGGTACTACTCCGAAAAACATTGATCTGTTCATTGTATGATTTTAAAAATTTGATGTTTTTTTAAGGATTTTAATTAAAGGGTAATGATCATTAGAAACAGCATTAATTTTATTTTGAAAATATGCAAATAGTCAATTTTGAGTATAGTATTTACATATACTTTATATTTTATAAATATCATGGGATTTGTTTAATTTTTTTAACTTAACGTGTGATAAGTGGCAATCTATTACTGCACTTTTTCAAAAATCTTATAATAATAATTTAAAAATAAACTCTACACAAGAACCAAAGGAAAGCTAAAACAAGATAATTAGTTTATTAAGCAGGTAATTCGGTTAGTAATTTGTTCTTTATAATGGATTAAAAGAATCTAATGAAAATTAGCAAATAAGTAAGTAGGCTCCTACTAAGAATATCTGACAAGTATAACTAAATTACGATTTTACAAACTTTGTAAAAATCCCAAGCTATTTGTATGCGAAGCTATCAACTCGAAGACAAAAAGAGCAGAACCACTTGAGCAAAAATAGGGCATTTTGAAGAAAAATTATTGGACGATCAAGAAGATCGAGTTGTAAATCTAGTGGCGATGATTGAATCAGGAGATGATATGGACATGTTAAAATAAATGAACACTCACATGGTAGAAACAAGAAGGGGTAAAACTATTAATAGTAGACTTAGTATAGGGGTTGAGAAATGAAAATTAAATGGTGCAAAACGTGCAAAAATCCTTCACTGAAATCACCTCCATCTAAAAATGCTAGTCCTGTCTGCTTTTTGGAATTCACCCTGTTGAATATAGAGTGTAGTTGAGACCCTTACTATGTGGACGTATTAATGATGAAATCAAACAAGTGGCTACGCATGTCCCACAGGTAATTTATTATTACAAATATATTACTAATGAACATATATCAATACAAACAATCCACGATTTGAGTTTCTACTTTCGAGGGCCATTGTCAAGCGGGAACAAGCTAACAGAAAATACATTTATTATACAGAAAAAGAACTGAGGGAAAAAAATAAGGCGCATAACATGTAGTCTACAGGAATTTAAAAAGTGGTGATTTATATTGCGGAAAGCCCTATTGCTCGTTTAACAGATTACCAAGAGGATTACATTGGTTTTTGTGAATTTCGGCCGCTTAAAACAGATTAAGTTTGATGCCTTCTTTACAGTTATGTAGAATTACTTTATTATTACTTTCGGGAAGGTATGATTCCAATTTATAATATGATTTGAAAAAGCTTTATGTGGCATAGCATGACAAGCTGCTAGTTTATGTGACATGGAATGGTTGGATTTGAAAGGAATTGTAGAATTTGAAGTTGAACAGTTTTCTAAATGTATTGAATTCTATTTTGTTATTGTTGTGAATTAAGGTTAAGTCAAAAAAAATTATTTGATTATTTTTCTCTGCTTCCAGGGTAAATTTAATTTTGGAGTGTGTGGTGTTAATATTAGTTAAAAATTGATCAAGTTACATGTTTTTTGCCAAAGTCTAAATTGAATATTCTGTCGTCTATAGTTGACATGAAGATATCTGCTAGCAAAGGGCTTAAATGCGAGCCCATTGCTAAACCTGCAGTTTGATTATAAAAATGATTGAAATGAAAATAATTTTGTGTTAAGCATGTTTCAAAAGCATTATAAAGTTATGAATGTGTAGTAGGGTCTTTGACTGTTTTGGGTCGTATATGCTGAATAATGTTGTGGCAATCATTTATTTAAATATTTGAAAAATATTTGACTCGTAACGTCAAACATTTCTCTTGGAGTGGTTATTTATTTTAACTGTTTGGATAGGAGTAGTGATTGTTTTATTGCGGATTTAGAAGTTAATTTTGTATATTTTTTAAAAAGTTAATTTTATTTAATTGCTAGAGCTCGCGATGGAATATTGATACATGATACAACCAGTGAGATCTGGCTTGTGGGTTGTAGTAAAGTCTTGGAGAAAGAATATTCTTAATTTGATATTAATTAAATCAGCAAAAAATTGTTTGTGTTTCTAACAAGTTTTTAATATTTCATTGATATGATGTTGAGTATTTCCGTAAGAGTTAAATTTCCGTTTAATAAATGGATTTACTTTGTTATAATATAGACTAGTTTTTAAAATAACTATTGAATCAGATTTGTCTGCTTTCGTGTTCGTTAGTTCATTATTTGAAATTTTTAACTCAACTGCTGGGGAATGTTGAGAATGTTTTCTTACCAATTTTGAAACTAATGCTTGCGGAAGGAGGGTTTATTAACGCGATTTCTGATCTACTACTATTATTGTTTTATCGGCTCTGTTATTGACATAGGGGTTGCCATTCGAATTTTGGAATAAAAATGTTTGTTCTGACACACTGAATGTTGTATCGGAAAGGTTAATAAAAGTTGATGTTGAAATTATTGAAATTACTGGATTTACTGAATTTACTGATTTTATTGAATTTTCTGGTGTTTCGATAGTTAGGATGAGTTTGACTTAATTTTTTCGAAGGTTATGTAACATTTTCTTTTGAATATCATACATTCTATAAATTAAATGTACACATTATCTCTAACAAAATCAGAAACGTGAAATTCTATTGAGAGAAGTTTAATTGAAAGTTCCGAACCTTGCCACGAACGCTAGTAATTAAATTGAATCTTCTTTTTAAAAATATACAAAATTTAGTCCTAAATACGCTATACAAATTCACTGCTCTTACCCCAACAATTAAAATCCACCAACCCAAGCCCAAACCCACTACAAAAAATTCTAAATTAGCATGGTTTGGCGTCACGAGTATGTTTGTGTGTTTGACAATTATTCCAACAAATGAATTAACATTATTCAGCATATACTAGACAAAATAGACCCTAGTATACATTCATAATGCATTTGAAACGTGTCTAAAGAAAAAATATTTTCAATTAAACAATAATTTTCATCACCAAAGTACAGGTTTAGTAATGAGCTCGCCTTTAAGCCCTTTGCTACCAGATATATTCGTAAAAACTATCGGGGACAAAATATTCAATTTAGAATTTTCAAAAAAAAAATGTATCACACTGGTATCGATACGTGTAATTGCGTTTTAGCGGCATATCACGTCACCTATAATAATATTTAAATAAAATTAACACCATACACCCCAAAATTAAATTTACCCTGGAAACAGAGAAAAAACAATCAACAAATTTTTAGACTTAATTCACAACAATGACAAAATAGAATACAATATATTCAGAAAATCGATCATGCTATGGCACAGAGCTTTCTCAATTCCATTGTCACCTAAAAACCTGAATGTAGAACTGTTAAAAATCAAAGGAAATATGAATGGTTTTCCAGTCAATCTTATACAAAACGTAATTAATAAGAAACGATATCAAAACGCAATTTCTCACAGCTATCATTTTTTTTTAAATTTTAAATAAAGATCCATTTACGACGTTAACCTATTTTGGAAAAACCAAAGGTCCATCGCTTACACTCTTCGAAAACAAAATCAACAAATCGCGTTGAAACCAAGTTACGAATTATCAAATATTTTATTTAATGCTAAAGATAAAATCAATCCCTTACAGGAATCTGGTGTTGTCATGAAATCTCACGTTTCAACTGCAATAATGTAGTTTGGCCTACATACTACAGGTCGCTTCTTTTTCAAATAATGGCCAAATGTATTGAACAGTAAATCAGGTTCTTGTTATTTCTTTTATATTTTTTTATAAAACGCAACTCTAGTGGACAAAATGGAACGAAATACACATAATAAAGTTATCGATAATACGACTTGTGTAAGTGTTATACAATAGTTGCATGTAATCTGTAAAACAAACAACGTAACTCAGCACAATGCCCTAAGGATTTATCAAAACATGAAAAGTCCTTTAAAAATATCCACTTTCTTCTTACAACTCATATCAAAGTCCTTAGTCGCGTAAAATGTTCATTAGTTGGATAAACGTAAGTAGAAATTCTTAAATTAAATGATATTACATCTTGTACGTTTGTCCACGTCGGCGTAGTTGGGAAATATATGAGCTTACAGCGTTACAGCATTGTTTACATTCACTTCACTTATCTCAGTCATATTATTTTGCGCGGCTACTTCTTCATATGTATATTTGATAAATGTGAGCACAGAAATTGCGCGTGGTGTTAGATACCAACCTCGCCTTATTCAAATTAAAATTATAATGTCAAAGTTGCAAATTGATTACTTAAAATATTTGCGAATGAGTTTAAAGCATTTCCGCACAAACCGTTGCTAACAAGATCGTCAATAAATGACACGGTACTTACCGGCTAGCGAGAAATAATACATATTTGAGAACAATACAGCAATTAATGTTAAATTTTCTATAAAATGGGTTTTACTTATTTTGCTGTTGCATTTCAGACTTTCATATTTTCTCTTGCAAATTGCAAGACTTGTTAAATAACGATATTAAATTCGTACTCGATGCACATACACCTGCAATATCTCTTTTATGCTCAAGCACTACCGGTATAAATGCATATAAAGGACGTAAAATTGCCGGTTGTATGCAGCGTGTAATAAGAATGTACAATTCGCCACGCTGCATAACACAAACACGTTTATAAATAATATCGTGTTGGTGTATTTCACATAGTTGAAAATTAGAAATAATGGTACTTGCAAAGACAATTTACTTTTTAAATGTATTAATTATGGATGGTCGGGTTTCAATACTGGTCTAATTTATTAATTTTATTTCCTTTTAATATTTGGCCGAAAAATTATAAATGGTGTAACTCATATTGTCACGAAATAGGATGCAATATTATTGAACGTGCTTTTGGTATTACGAAGACGTGTTTACGGACGCATTAGAATTCACCATCAATATGTTCTTTAGAACTATCATATGGCCATAGAACGTAATGGGTTTTTAATGTAGTTGTATCCCATTGAATTTTCCAGGCGATTGTGCAGGAAGCCAGTAATTTTTTATAGAGTGGATATTGTACACATTTTTTGTCATTAAAATTTTGTATCCTTGGTCAACATGAAATAAACGATGAAACCACGCTAATTAATAAGATTATTCCAGAATATTGCAATTAATTTTAATATCACTGCAATACATTTTTAAACAGATTACGTTGGCGATTGTGAAAATCGGCCTTCAAAGCTTTCGAATGCACTCGTTGCGAAGAAGAAAAAAAAACGATCTTCGAAAAGTTGATTAATTATCACGAACGACTTCGATCATACCTGACCAATAAACATCAAAAATATAAACCTAGTTAACCGTGGAGAACGAAAATGATGCCAATTAATTAAATTTATTGTACGTAACTACCTCCCATGAAATAATCTGGGTCTCGCAACATTCTAAAAGTCTTCAATGCGATTGATGCTTTTCAATTAACATTTATTTATTTTGCAAAGCCGCACCGACGGATTTGATGGGTACGTTGTTAGATTTCATAACAGATACGAGTGGAATCGGTAGATAATTGTGATGGATAGGCCTTGATTAATATTTTTTACTTACCGGGTGGTATTTTTGGTTACGAAATTAAGTTATAAATGATGGCGGTGCAATTAACTCACTTATTAAAGGAGAATTCAATTAACAGATTATTTCGTTAATTATAACAAGCGACTCAATCACTAAAGTAAAATGTGAATGAAAACTGTTTCACATCTCCAAACAAAACTAGAGATTAAGATAAGGAAGAAGGAATATATTAATTGCAATTTTAGGGCTATAGTCAAAAAATACTTAGAGCTGTTGAAAATAACAGTGCGACTTATGCTATCGAGAACACAGAAGAAGAAAAAAGCAATAGGAACAAGGAAATAAACTGGAAGAACACAAAGAAGAAAAAAGAAAAATACATGAAAAAATAAGAAAATAAAATAGGAAAAAATTAAGTCAATACAAAATATTAAATAAATTAACAACAAAATATGTAATAGGTAAGATAATTCTATAAGAATGTAGTCTGGAATTCGTGGAACACAACATCTCAAAAGGGATCTACCCCTTGCTGATCTATACAAAAATGCAATTATTGTACTGAAATAAAAATCTAATGCCACACAAATCATAATCTGTAATTGTGAAATTGGCCTTTACACTTCATTAACATGGAACTAAACCAACATTTAAAAAAGTAGTTCACCTTTGAGCCGATGCATATTACGCTATACATAAGGATACTTTCATGATAAAGGAAGCGGTAAATAAACGAATTAATTCAGAACGTTCAAAAACCTCTTCGCCTCGCAACAAACCAGTTATTTGACATTTAACGCCAAAGACTGCCGAATTGGAACAGACGTGGATGATGGGCTAGTAATCGCTGCTGCACTCTGTGTAATGCTATCATTTCACCGCGCATAAATGTTATTAAAAAAAATTACTGCACAATTATTGGATGCAAAAATAACTCGCAAGGCCGAACGCTTACTTAGATATATGGAACATTGTACTTTTCCTTTCTTTGCGGCGCATAGCTATGCTGAACTGTTGTTTGGCGATTTGAAAAATAATACGAAATAAGTTAATGTGGAATTATGTAATTTGCCATAAATGTGAACTGTAAATATTAAGTTTCCTGTCTTTTGCAATACGTGTTTTTTGTTCGTAACAAACCGCATACGATCTGACTTTTTCATCGTTTTGCGTATAAATTATGAATGGCATGTACAGTAATAAATTATTTTTCTTGCAATAAAGTATACATGTAGTTAATAATTGCATAAACACTCTAATAGTTTTACTTGGAATGATTTACATAGGTAATTTTAGCAACATTTGCTGCGAGATAATTTTTCATGAAAATCTTAGTTTCAGATTATCGGTCATTCTATTTCCGGTTTTTGTCCACAACTGAATGACAATATGATTTGTATTGGTTAAAACTGCAACGCGTCACCACTTTTATTATTTATTCCATATATTTATATCCATATATCTGAAATTGTCTTGGTATATAGCCCGCTCATTTGACGAATAGCATTGTTCTGATATTATTCTTGAGCTAATTTAAGCTTTGTCTATAATCTTATTTTCAGAATAGGCAATTTTCAAAATTATATAGATTACCAAACATTAAAAAAACCTTTACCTTTTTCCTTAATTATAATTTTTATGCCGATTTATAAACATGCTGTAGTAGTGAGTAATGCCACAATCAACAATAAATAAAGATTTCATTTCTTCTCATGCTCCCTCATTAAATAACTTTTTTCATTATTTTCCTTCTTCTTTTCTTCTAGGCCCCAAATTTAATTTCCAATGCTCCATCTATACATCAATGTCTTAAACCCAAAACCAGCACCTCCTGTACTTCTCACCCATTCAATTTTGTTACTGTCCACCACCCTGTTGGATCTAAACCACGGTACCATTCAGATATTCTACCTTTCTTCCAGAAACATACGAGGGCAAGCTAATAAAAAAGATAGCTGACTATGAAAGAGACCGTGGAAAAACATTTGAATTAAATTATTTATTTCTCATAAAAAAGGAAATAGTCCAATTGAAACAAAAAATTGCATGTCTGCAGTTTACGGTGAAATTTCTCCTTCTTATAAAGCAATAAAATGTTGGTCATAGCAATGTAAATTGGGCTGGGAATCCATCGAAGACGATCTTCGAACTAGTTGACCAAATTCAGCCATTTAGTCAAAAATTTAAATTGATGTGATAGCTGACAGTTTCCAAATTAGCAGGGAACGTGTTTGGACCATGGTCCATGATAATTTGGGCATGTCAAAGGTGTGCCAGATGAGTACCAAGAATGTTGACTCCATTCTATAAACAACGTCGAATTGAAACTTGCCAGCAATTTTTAGAGCTTTGTGAAGGACAAGAGGAAGAAATTATTGAGAAAATTGTAACAGGCTACGAAACGTGGGTTCATCGCTATGATCCTGAAAGCAAACAGGAGTCGATGGAGTGGAAGCAAGGGCTCGCCGCCACCATGAAAGTTTAAAGTCCAACATTCGGCTGGCAAGGTTATAGTCATTATTATCTGGGATTTTTACTAATATTTTACTTGCCATATAAGACCACGATGAAGGATAACTATTAAGATGATATTTTATAGGTCATAATCGCAAAATATTCTCTGAATTTAGATACCAGAGAATTAAATCATCCATCTTAAAGCTTTTGACTTAGTACCCTGTGACTTTTCTGTTCAAGAAGTTGAAAAATCAGTTAACTAACGGACGCGAGAGTTTTTTACAGAGCAAGAAACATTTTTTATGGTATATTTAGTTAATTGCTAAAGTATATGGAGATTATGTCGAAGAAAGACTTTTTATGTATTTTAACTCCTTCATAGTCAATACCCTTCTTACCAGCCCTCATACATATACCCCCGTCGCATCTATTTTCACTTATCTTTGTGCATCTACTTGATATCACCTCACGATCACCTACCCCTCCAAATATGTTTCTTTCTTCCCGCATCTAGATATTTCGTACATCCTACTCCCCTATTTCTTCAAGGCCACAAATTATCTTTACTAACCTTTACTCGCCTACAATAATGCGTACACACAATTCAACTCTCTCGCTTCATTGGCAATAATGGATCAGTTCAAAGAAATTTTGGAAATATATATAAAGAGTGCATTGTAGAAACGATTTTTCTTACTGGAACTCTGGTGGAAAAATCTGGACAACTAGAGATAGCAAAGTAGGGCCACATGTATATAATTTTAAAGACTGATCGACATTTGCTATTAACATAATAAACTAATTACACTTATCTTTATAACAAAATTCTGAAAGGCATTTAATATGAACAAAACAATATTACCAATTTATAAAGAAATACATAAGGGAAGCACTTAGAATGGTAAAAATACAGTAACTTTCCCAGTACATTGAAAACAGGTTAAAAAGAAAAAACAACAAATTTACAAGATGACCAAAACGAGAATTTAAGCGGATATAAAGATCATTAAGCAGAGATGAACAACATCAACAACTCTGTTTTGCAGCAGATCAAGAGTATGTAAATACTCCCTAGAAATTTTGAACACATAATGGCTACACACTAAAACGAAAGGAAGAAAAGCAATAAAACGCCTAAATTAGATGTTGTTGGGGGTATAACTATCAGGAAAGAAATTAAAATCCAAATGAAACTATTACATATGGATCTGAAGTCTGCGGTATCAGCAAGAGAAATAGAAATACAAGAAAAAGCTGCGGAAATTTGCAGCTCGGGAGAATAGAAGACGAAAAATATCGATTGAAATAGAAGAAGCAACTAGTTTGGTTGGGGTATACAAAATAAATGGCTATAAACAGGCGATCGAAAAAAATCACCATGGGATACAGAAACGATAAATATTGTAAATAAAATTCGTTTTAGTGAATGCGAAAAATTACAAGTTATGGCGCTTGTCAAACTGGACTGAAGTTTGAGTTTTTTGGGCAGCTTCAATGACGAAGAGCCTAAAGCCACAAACTGAAATTATTTTCTGTCCAACTACAGGAAGGAAGCGTTCGGCAAAATAAATTCTACGTTATTTATTATTTCATTGACTCTCTGCCTAATTCTTTTACCTTACAATTAAGGAAGATGCAAGGTTATATATTTTTAAAAATAAACTTTGTGTCTTTGTGAACCCAACTGCTGTAAACTAGTACACTATCACTTTGTTTTCGTTTTATTATTGAGCAAAAACTATCGAACCACTAAGACATTTTGCCGTTTCTAATTGATGGCCCAATCCTTTTTTTTATTACAGAATATAGGAAGGATTAAACTTAAATATATTTATACTTCTTACTGTATTTTAAGCCTCGACACGTTTGAAACCCGGATGTAGGACCAAACAAATTCAGACCAGTAATAGTGTAATAAAATATCACATTTTGTGCAACTTATAGAGAAAAGAAAACTATGAAGTTTTAGTGGCATTTTGAATGGTGGAGTTATTTTCCGACAGTTAGGGTTAGGGTTAGGAAAATATTTCTCAACCCTAATTTCATTTTCTATTTAAAATTATCTAAGGGTGACAATTTTGAAGAGTTTAATTTCGTTTGAATTCGATCAGACTAAAAACTACACTAAACAAATGGGTTTTTTCAAAATAGAGAATCTGCCTCGATTAAATATACTGCAAATTCACTTTTAACGTTACAACTATAAGAATATCCTATGATATTGGTTTAAGCAATTTCGAATCGTTCGACACTGATTCAAATCAGATTGAACATATACGACAAACACGAAGTAGATACACATTTTTGAAAAAATTATTTTATTTTCCAAATATAACTGATGACTAAAGACCATTTTCAGGATACACTCGCTATTATAAATAGGTTAGAATCATTTAATCTTCTCCTATGAAAACATATAGAAGCTATGCTAAGTAATTCATTTTATTGTTAAGCGGTTTATTGCCTGTTGACCTTTTCATATTTGTGCAGAACCTCGTAGACATACGCGGTAATTATAACTCCAATTACTTTCGCTAGATAAATAACTACGTGCAATATGAATTGAATTGTTCAGTTAATATTATGGGAATACGCGATGTGGACTATTACATAATGTAGTTTTGTAGATAGACACTAAAATGTAACAATTAATGCAATTAACAGAACTCTTAACGTTTGTCTGGAACCACACCCTATTATGCTTATAAACAGGTATTCCAGGTATACAAGGTTGATTAATGTTCTCTACAAGTCGATTATATGGAGCATGTAAATAAATCTCAATTGTTTAAAAGTCATGGCCGTGGACATCAAGAACCAGGACATAGTGTCCTTTTTTGAGAATACAAATTATTAAATGCGTTTCGTAAGAAACTAATTTGACATTTGGGTGCCTACCAAATAAGATGGTATCGATTGGTTACGCAAATACAAATAATAATTTAATTCAAATATTACTTACATGTTATTGCACTTGTGCAACTTATTCACTCCTTCATCACGACTGAAATGAAATATTTGTTATCAGTCTGTTTAAAAAGACAAAATGTTACTTACATTGTATTACATCGACTTGTAACATGGGTAAGCTTTTACTTTTTTTCATCCTTTACTTTATCTTACACGAGTCATTTTCTATATTATCAACAAAACAATTTATTGGCCCTGTTGGTAAAACTAGTAGATTGCACGCTATTCAAAAATATAGAAATATTTTGTAACAACGTATGTACTAACAATGTTTCTAAAAAGACACATACTTAAATTATTCAATTGCTGTTATTGCAAGAAATATATGCACATGTTTTGCGCTCATTATGAATATACATAAATCATTCGAAACCTTTTCATGGTAACAATGGAATTCTTGCGTTTGTTGAGATTTTGTCTTGATACGTGACCCGGGATTGGATCAACCTTGCTTACAATGGAATTGCAGAGGTCAACTTATACATATTCCACTTTTACACATTTTATATATGGATTTAATTCTTAGTTCGAATTGGAAGTTTTACCATTGAATTACATTTACAATTACACATTACAATTACAATTAGAAAGTTGGGAAAAAATGAAGTGTCGTTGAATGCGATTCTAATGAAACAAAATGTAATAGAATGATCAAGCACTTTCGAACCCAGATCAGATCCAATGTGAAGGTTATGAAAAAAATAAACAGGAATAATAATAATTATTATTATTATTATTACCCATCAGGTTACGTCTAATAATAGGTCAAAAATTTAAAAATTCATCTTCACTAAATGACATTAAACTCAAACATGCATAGGCTCTAGTTTTGAAACAAAACATACATATCTACAAGAAATAAGAAGCATGTTGCACGTCGACAATATTTGCTAAGCACAAGGAAAGCTCACAGAAAGGGAGGAAAACAAGTTAAGATGGGAACAATATTTTCAAGAATTAGTGAATGAAATAATAGAGAAATACGAAATACAATAATAGGAAGACTTGCAAAATGAAGAAGAAGCAACCACAAAACTACTGAGAGGAAATGAAAATGATCCTAGACCACACGAAAAAAAAAATCACAGATTCTTCCTCATTCTCATTCACTTTTTTAGTTACTTGGTTTGGGTTTGAGTTTACTTCGATTGTATTCATTTGTGGTAACCTTTGCGGTGGAATTCATTTCATCGAATAGTATATTTTTTTTTTAGTGGGATCGTTTGAATTAAATCTTGTTTTATTTCCTTAAATTTATATCTAATTAATTAAATTGGGATCGCTTATTATGAGTGGTGGGATTTCTAGGTGAGTTGAGTTGCGATCCTTTTTTGATATATTAACATTCATTGAATTGGTATAATTTTCGTCGACATATTTAATTTTTTTTTTGATTTGGGTTAATTGTGCTTATGTAGCGTTTCTTCTGTTATTCATCAAGCATGTGTTATATGTGTATAATTCCTTTGAGTTTTATTTCCTTAAAAAATTATCTATTTAATTTAATTTAATAAATGTCTTCCATTGCCTTGTTTGTCCATGTCCAGTGAGATTTTTTATTAGATTGTGTTGGGTTTGATTTTACTCTTACGTTTGATAGAATCTGCAAATCAGGCTGTTTTCATTCGTATTAACTACAGGTTTATTCCCATAAATAAATTTCTATTTCATTGGACTGGTTTCATTTACTACGAGTGGAATATTTTATTGTTATTTTGATATTCGATTGAGTTCATTTGAATCAGGTTTGTTTTGTAATTCAACGAATATATAGTTACACTGGTTTTTACGTATTAAATAAAATCTATTTCTGTTCAATTGCATTAACTTGCAAAATGAGTTTTGTTTTTTATCCGTAAATTTTATTGGGTTCACTTATATTAATGGGTGGTATTTCTAATTAGCTTTGCTTTTGATCCAATTTAGTTAGAATGTGGTTCAATTAAAATTGTCTCATTTTACTGGATTGAGTTGATTCGAATTCGAATTGCGTTGCTTTATTATCAAAACATATAAATTAAACAATATTGAAGTACCTTTAAAATTAACATAGAAGTAAATATCGTGAAATGTCTGTTTGGATATACATGTCTGCAAAATTATTATATTTTTGAGCATTTTACTCAATTGAGGGTTGGTTTGGTGTGGCGTATTTTTGACACTGAATTAAGTGTTGCTTAATTTGGGTTCGTCGATATTTACGATAATGACTCAATTCAAACCCAAAATTGAGTTGGTCCAAAATTTGTTTTTCGCTAATTTGTCGAGGTGTTGGTGTTTGTGCTGCAAACAACTATTGCTAACTTCTTGTAAAAATGAGCGAAAAACGAGCGACATTGCAGATAGCAAACTAGGGAAAGAGCTCAAACTTTGCTAATGAGTGGGAAGAAATAATTTAAAAAAATATTTTTCTCAGTGCTCGGCCACTAGCGGTTTTGTTTGCTTAATTGAGAGGAATAATCAATCCAGTAAAAATTGACGAGTCACATGGATTGATCTGTTGCACTTTGTCCGACATTACAATTTATTGACAATTTTCACCAACACATTGCGTTTAGAACACAATGTTATTGAACTCTAAAGGTATTGGGGGCAAAATCAATAATTAAATGAGTTTCTATATGTAGGATTTGTCCTTAATTGCTCAATATTTTCTGGGTTGGGATTGATTGCCCTTGGTTGGAAATAAATCATAACAAATTTAGTTCATTGGTTACATAGTTTAAATAAATTTCTGGTTTACAAATCGTTGCAAATAACTCGTTAGGTCATTTTTCCAATAAAATTGTTTTCGTTATTAAACTCGAAAAAACGAATATTGTAAAATATTATAAATTGATAAAGAAATATCAAACTTATATTTGTTATTTACAATAAGTTTCGATATACCTGACGATGTTGTTTATTTATTTATTCCAACTAAACTAAGTTGAGAAGAATCCCACCCAACTTAAATAATTTAAGCAGTCAAAAGCATGTCAAAAAAATGATGTCAGGTTGGTTATTCCTCACAAGATAATGTAGACAATTACGGATGGGAATCTAATTGATAAGAGCAAAATGTAGGAGCTGTTACAATATACTAACAAAGCAATTCTGCTGCCTTTCGGTAAAACTACATAATGGATTTTAGAAATTCCAATATGAACAAATATGTATAATGAAAGAAAGGGGTTAGAACACTGACTACGTTTTGGACGTAATGGTCTCAACCATCCTTTACATTACATAATAGTATTATGACCAACGCTAACGAATTCGAGACATTGATCATTGCCATGGAGGACGAATTAAAGCTGGAAATTTTTTAAACAAGTGTTGACATTTGAAGGGAGGAGCGGATATAAGGCTGTGAACGACGATTGAACGTTGAATACTATCCTCACTATCATATTATCAAAAAAGTCTTTTATTTCATATTGTCCGGTAGATTAAATTTTTCCGTTTCGCTTTGAGTCCGGGAAGTGAGCTATAACGGATATCGATTAGGATTTAGGATTTAATACAGAATGCACCCAATAATGTCACAGGTTGACGTTATCGAAAAAATGTCAAATGTAAATATTAAAAATTAAATTATTTACAGTATGAAATAAAATAAATAACGACATTCGTCCATGAACTCTTTTAACAGTACACCTTTCGACTTTCAAGACTCGGCTCCTTCGTCGCCTCGTCCTTAAACGTCCCACTTGTGCTGTTAAATATGAATTCCCGGACTTGTAACGTTAATTACTATGGTGATACCCATATCATTTTCATGGCCGCATTCATTTCAAACTCCTAAATCTTCACTCTGGTTAATATTTCTAAATAAAATCTACTATGCTTTTAATTTTGATAAGAATATGTTCATATCATTCTACTATTTCTATTCTATTTTCATATCATCCTAAAGTTAACAAGTTATCTAATATATAGGCAAAAGATACTATCTCGTCAACATCATAGCAGTAATTATCATCACCTCAAAGTACTGTAATTTAATCTAATGGTGGGATTTCAGCTATATATAATTATCTTACAAATCCTCTACATACGTATCCTAATGTTTATGGCTCTTTTCAAATATTGGTAGTAGAGGCATCCTGTAATTTTTCTCCCACGCATCAGATTTTTACAAGACTGCATTTTAGTTATGTATCCTTTGTCTACATTACTTCCTATTTAAAGCCTCTTGCCTCTCTCATTGCCCTTACACATACATACTTCATTTCCCAGCACGATAATTTGTCATGGGGATTTATTCCGTTTTAATCCTCATATTAGTGATTAACATAATGTCGATTGTGAGATAAAATGTGTCAACGTGCGACACATGCCATTTAATTTCAATATATGTACTGCAGATTTAGGTGCGTAATGCCAACAAATGCATCTAACTGAGGCAATGTGGAACATAATACGTCACACACAATCATTAATAACGAAGATTACATCGGTGTTTGAGCGAGCAAAACGCGAATGGTACAACCGCCAACGCCTTCGTAAAAATTCGCAAGTGTCTATAAGTTATTGGTCTCGTAACGAGTTTACTTTCTCTTATCGGTTAGCCGGACCACCAGCGTTCCAGTTGCACACTCAGCAGAATTCGAGTTCAAATGATTCATTTTCGCGCGTTACATAACTGGTCGGATATAATACGGTTGTGTCCTGGATTTTTTCGTACAAAGATAAGGGAATGGCTATCCTTGTACAAGATATGTTTATAGCGAGCAGTTACAATTACACTAAGTAATGATCATAATGGTGGCAGCGGTAGTGCCGACTCTTAATGAAATTTGAATGGCGTGAGTAATTAGCTGAAACAAAACGTGAACAAACTGTAACTGTGTCGTTGAATTCGCTTCCTTTTTAGACCGACAAAGTTATTTATATCAATCGAGCGATTGTGAAAAACAAAAAAAATAGAGTCTAAAATAATTAACATGGCTTTCGTTTTAATTATGTTTAAAACGGACCTTTATTTTTGATTACTAATGCATTAACAATGTCGTTATAATTTCTCGTTTAGTCTTTCAATTTCTTTTTTTCGGCGCCTTTCCAATTGATTTTATTCAAGGAACCCATTAATCATGAAAGACATCTTCGGGCAGTTCTTAAAGTAAGACATTTTAATGCATATTTATTCGTCATCACTTCGTTTAATTCGGATATGCATTCGTACGATTTTATCTTTTGACGAGCATATTTAATCATATCAATACTGTGATTTGCAACAATCCACTTGTCTATCCACTTCACTGTGATGAAATATTCCTCTCCTTCCTGGTTTCATAAATTTCCACAATCCTTATTTTTATGATGAATATCGGAAACGTACGTGCCTCTATATGGACTCTTTATTCTTCCTCCAATTAAGTTTATATAAAAGAGTTGTAAATTCCAAATACAAGACCACGTGTTGTCATTAAAGTTAATATTGGTGGTCGTTGGATATAGACATTTTAACAAGTATTCTAAAATCTTTAGATAAATCTTATGTTTAGGAATATTTCCAAGAAAAACAACTAAAATATCAAGCTTAACAATGTTTCTCAGGTTTAACTTTAAAACATGCCAGCTTGAGCTACAATTTTTCATTTTCTACAAATTTTTCCACACATATATTTTCAAATCGTTAAAATTTTGTATTGATTTGCTTTATAATTATCCTTGGATAGACTTAGGCGATAGTTGTTGAAACTCCGTAATCAGAAATTAAAACAATATTGTTAGTTTCACTCCATTTACTGTATTCTACAACAATTGTTTCACCACACAGTGGCAGATGGTAGAAAAAGTAAACTGTGTAGCAAAAATTCATCTACGACAGTTAAATTATTTGATAAACCATTAATTAAAAGTAAAATGAAATTTACTTAATATATAGATTGGTCATGGAGTCTTTCAAATGCTAACGTTAGCATGTCTTGACATTCATCTATATAAGTAAAACTGATATATTCAAGTATAATGGATGCATTTGGATTTTCTCTTTTCTTTTCCTTCATCATATAAAACTAAAGCATGATTTTCTGCATTTTATTTTTTTTCCAAACAATAATAATTTTGAAACTTATCTGTAATGTAATTGAACTTGGTCTTAACATCTGATTTTCTATCGGTCGCCTTTATATTGATTCGTGTATAAAGATAACTTTTACGACATTTTATTGAGTTGTCAATCAAATCATTTGACTCGGATCAAGTTTTTTTAAAAATCTGCTATTTTCTTTAGATAACATGTCACAAGACCTACAGACTTTATTGAGGGTGTATAGATTTTATAACCTGTTCAAATCCCATGGTTTTCATTAATATTAGAAAGATTAAACATAGAAAGACTCATAGTTTTATTTTGTTGTATAGAAATTTATCAGACGAATTTTTCAAAAAAATCCCGTGAAAATTTTTACACAATATTCCTGATTCATTAAAAAAAATGTTGGTAGTGAATTCTATTAGTTTTCCATGCGTCTATAGTTTACTTTCGAGGATAATCGGATAGCTTGAAATCTATTTACTAATTTAAAAAATTTTGTCCACGTGGAAGCGAATAAATTGTATTTCTTTTATGCAATTATTTATTTTTCTCTTACTCGTCCATCTTCCATGATGTAATAAATTATACTAACTTTTATGAACTTTTAATTGTTGTTGTAAATTTTCTGATGTTTTGAGAAACTTTCCCACACGTCAATCGTAGAGCCTTTTTTATTTTAGAAACATTTATTACCAAACCATTTATTACCAATTACAAACGTAATAAAAAAATGTTGAATTCAAGAAAAGTTGCGGAGACTGTTATTCGAAAACATGACCCGAATAAAATTCAAAAATCAGAAATGAAATATATCAATTTGCTTAAAAAAGCAAGAAAATGGATATAATAAAACTTTCCACACTTATAAAAGTATAGACAGAGTTGTGGAAAAAGTATTGGAATTGCATTACTTTTTACTTTCTTATACATTATGTATAAGTAAGTATAGGAATCATGAAAATTTTCGAACTCGAGATTTCAACGGATATACACGTTTTGAGGTCTGAATCGTTTCTGACTATTTTCGGAATGACGTCTATGTGTCTGGCTGTGTGCTCAACGCTAGAGCTATGAAACTTTAAACTTAAGATTTGTATACAGCAAGGAGGAAAACGTCCTATTTTGAAGGCAATATCTCAACCGGAAGTGATGGTTTACTCTTATCACTATTTCCGTATTTCGAAAACGGTAAGAGTTATCGAAAAAATTACTCGTATGAAACTTGTAGATACTGAAATTCTAAACAACTTTCATTTGAAATGTTTTTTCGAACAATGTAGAATAACTGAGTATAAGAAAATTCAGTGCGTACCACTGCAGATTTTTTAAGTTTATGTGCTGTAGTAATTGTAATATAATATTATAATATAATGTAAATGTAATATAAAATCCAGAAATAACTATAGATGGAATAGCTTATAAATTTTATAAATAAATGTCGAATTGTTAAAAACTGGAACGATATCTGAACAAAAAGTTTTTCTGAAAGCAACATATGCATTTTGTTATTATTATTATTATAATTTTTTGATTGACATGTAGAAAAGTTTGCCACTCGTCATGTAGCATGTATTGTGGCACCCTTTCTTTTCATTTCATTTATTACATTTTGCTTCCATTTTCATTAGAGGCCAAGGTTGATATTTTATATTTCTTGAACCGATTAATATTTTGCATAATAACAATTGTTTATGTTTAATATTTTTGATCGACAACTACTTTAGCAGGAAGCGCATTCACTTGTGTATAGAATTATATTTAAATCTTTCTTCTTAATTTCAAAATGAATCATAAAAATAATTTTGAATCATATTTTAAATTATGGCTAAATATTGGCACAAACTAGAGACATCAAGCCGATGACGATCAAAATTTCTCCCAACCGTACTACCAATAAAAAATTAATAGCTTTTGTACTTAAAAAATATTTAAAAATAATATCAGATACTGATATGGAAGGCAAAAGAGCAGTTTAAAGTGTAAAAGCTTTATGGAAACAAATATGAAGAACAGTTACCCACACACTACTTATTTATCTAACCAGAGTGAACCTGTCACCGGGGGTTATTAACCGATACAAACCACCACCGATTCCACTTGTGGTGTAAAGCCCAAGTAAAAATAATATCACTCCAAGCTGAGGTGTCTATAAACGTAATGGGCTTAATTATCGTCATATGTTATGGCCAGATAACTACCGATACCACCAAAATGTTAGATCGTCGCTGGGTAGTCTTATATATCTATATGAAGTACAGGCCGTGAAGGCCTTGGTCTTGTTGAACAATTTTATTCTCATTTTCTCTTTCCAACTTTGGATCTTCATCCTTTTTAGATCTTGCACTACACTTTCCAGCCGTGTCTTCCGTGGTCTACATTTTTACCTTTTTCCAATTGGGGCTATGTCAAGGATCATATTTGGTAATCTATTATTATTTCTGGCCATTCTTTTTATATGCCCTATTTATCTTAGTCGTTCGGTTATTCCACCGTATATAGCTCTTTCTCTTTCCCATATATTATGGGCATCCCTACCTGCTTTTTCTAGTGATCATGCCTCACAGGCATGTGTGACGGTTGGCTTTATAATGGTTTTATAAATTCTTATCTTCATTCTTCTTGACGTATTCTTTGATATCGTTAGTCTTTTCAGCATTCCATACTTCTTGTAACCTTTCGCAATTATGAACCCCTAGTATAAGAACTCTTTTAACTTGCCAAACTCATATTCCCTTCAGTCGTATTTATTTTCAATTTTTATCTACTGACTGTTCGATTTCGTGCTTTACGATATATTTTGTTTCTCATTGGTTTATATCTGGTCCGACAATGTTTGCTTCTTTTTCCATTTTTTTGTGATCATCTATCATTCCGCTTTCGTCTTCGATAGAAATGTAAGATTCAGCACATGGTAAACAATGATGCTCGTTGCTGTATATCCTTCCATTTTCAATTTACTACGAGAGAGAGGACCACCTAGCCTCAGGCAATTTCCGAACAAAACTTCTGTCGATTTCTGGCCACTTTAGTTTGTGTTTTATTTAGCGTCATAGTTGTTAGCCTTGTAAGTTTTTCGGGTATTTCCAGTCTTCTCATTGCATTGTATATTTGTTCTGTATTTACTGTATCATAAGTTTGTTTGAAATCAATGAATAGCACCTGCAGAGTGGTCATTTGCCGATTTGTTTCTACTGAAACTGCCTGATACCTCTCACGACACCTTCTGTAGCATTGCATAATCTTTCCTTTATACATTTCGCCAGTATTTATAACTTGTTTCCACTAATGCAATATCTCTATAGGTTCACATAAAGATTTGTCACATTTTATGCATACGCATATCAGCTCCATTCTTCGGGCATTTGTTCTTTCTCCCAACCAGTTTTACAAGCTCATATATTCTTTAAGTTAAGTTTCCTCCTCCTGTTTTAATTATTTCTGTTTATACTTCGTTTTCTCCTGGACTTTTATTATTTCTGTGACTTCATCTTTTCCTTGGCACCTCTATATCTCCTCTTCCCTCTGGTACATCTTTCTAGTTGTTTTGAAATCACTCCATGATTAATCATTTCCACATAATATAGTTTTTCTATTTTATTGTATTTTTTCCTCTACTCCACCATATGGTTTAGTAATTTATTCAAGTGTTCATAAGATTAAAGTGATATTTTCAAACAAACGAGAGATGAACGTATATGTAAGTTAACTGTAATATATCCATAAATTAATAGACTGTTAAGTTCTATCGTTGATAAATTAATTTTGTGTGACCGGATATAATTTCAAATCTGTTCGACGACTAGATGGAATGTTTCCATAGATGTGGGCTTGCATGCTTACAGCATATCATGTGTTAAATATGAACAGCTTGAAGTGTTTATGCAAAATGGAAATATTTTATATTCTAATTCGGAGGTCATAGATCGCATACGTGGCCTCATAAATGAACCGTCGACTAGCGCTTGTTGGCGTAAACATATTGGTATAAAAGCATTGCGCGAGTCGCCCTAGGGCTGGCTCCGGAATCAAATAATTAATTAACTTCCACCATTAATAAACTTTCCCGGAATAGAGGTTTTAACAATATCATTTTTTGCAAATGCAGTCGAATGTAATAAATTCCGCTTTATGCAAATACTAAATCACATCAAGCCACATAAATTAATTGTAAAAGTGAAAACTGTTGGCACCAAAAGTGTGCAATTTATTAATGAGCCCCTTATATATCGCAGTTAAGATATAAGATCTAATCCAAATACCATGTTTTTACCAATTTTGAAACCATATATTCCCGCGAGTTAAATATATTTATTCAAAATAATTATACTGCATTCTGAGAGATATGACTCAATGACGTAACCTAACTTTCACAATTGATAGCGGTCTAGTTAATGAGCATAATTACAAGAAATATGTACGTGCAATGGAAATTTATTCATATGGAATTGCAGCGCATAAATTCGTTTTTTCTTTTTATTGCAGACAACTGAAACCAGCACCGAAACCATACCACACAGGACGGGCGTGCGAGGTCGAGTCCGATTCACCGCAACTTCAGACGCGGCAGAGGCCGCTTCGAGCGTCGAAAGTGAACCAGCCGTAGGCACGGAGAGGAGAAAACCGGCGAGAAAAATCGAAAGGCGAATATCGAAACAGGCCAATAAACCCTACGAAGTCGAAGAGGACGTGGACGACATCCCGAACCTCAACGTGAAGAAAATTCACAAACCGAGAGTTATAACCGAAACTAGATTCGAAGCGAAGAACGCGCCGAAAACGCCGCTGTTCGTTCCGGTTCCCCGGCCGGAAGACGAAATATTACCGGAAGATTTACTACCGAATTTTGCGGCGGCCACCACGTCCGCCAACATCGAAAAAGTTTCGGAAATCTTTAAAACAGAAACGTCTGAGCCCATCGATTTGCTCGGGGTTTCGCCTGGAAACGAAATTCCTGCTGCGACTGAAGAACTTATCGATGACTTAACGAAAATAACTCCCGAACTGACGACGGCTAGTGAACAACCGTCATCTACAGAGAACGAAATTAAAAGCACCGAGACTGAAATTGCGGTACCAATTACGGAAATTAAAAGAAAGCTTCCTGAAGTGTCGTCAACTACTGTCGCGGAAGCCAGGGAGCTTTCTGGTAGTAGAGGTCAAAAGCGCATGAGGATACATCCAGTTGTGACCGAAGAAGCAACCACCTTAGCCAGCAGAGGAAGAACAAGGGGGCGACCGTCACGTAGACCAGACTTGTCAGAGTCGTCGGAATCGATCGTTACTACCGCACGTAGTCAACGAGTTCGAGCCAGGCCTAGGCAAGAATCGCAAACCACCGAAATACCACCAAGAAATACAAGAACGAAAACGATCAGAAGGCGCCTTGATACCACTGAAAGCTCTGAATTTGGCATAAAAGGGCGCGGGCCATCTGTTTTTACATCGGAAACTAGTCAGGAATTGCCTTCGCGTTCAAGAACTGGCAGAAGAGCTAATTTTCCAACTAGTCGAAGGGGAAGGATAAATTCTAGAGAAAATCATGTACAAACAGAAGCAAGTAACGACAAAGCCACAACGTTGCCATCAGAACGAGTAACGAAAAGCGTGGAAGAAAATACACCGACTGAAAGTAGCAGAACTACGAACTTGCGGAGACGATTACCCGTCAATAAAAGTACAAGGAGCGATGAACCAATTTCTAAAGAAACTACACCCAGAAATGGTGGCAGAAATCGCCCGCGAAACAGACACGTCGAAAAAGTTGAAGCAAAACAAGAAGATGCGCCCACTGAACGAAACATTCAAACCGATACCGCATCACAAAATTTTAATGGCAGAAGATCCGTTGTGAGGAGTAGAAAACCAGAGGTGAAAGTCGACGCAGACGTTAATAAAAACGTAATAGAACCGATAAAAACTGAAACGAAAGGAAACGTACGTGCGAATCGAAGAAGTCAAAGTTCGGACGCTGAAGCTGTT